>OX638389.1:15781311-25731311 GCA_951813805.1 Limnephilus auricula | reverse complement strand
ATCATATATTATGTATAAGTTTATTCGAAATAAGCATTTGTGTCTGAAAATTTATTTTTATAGGGGTTGCAGGCAACGTCTTATGTTTTTTTTTTATTTAAAAAAAATCTTGACTACATAAGTTTTTCCGCTATCAAAATACTGATTTCGGTCGTGCCGCTGTCTTTAACTCCGGCTCAATGAACTCTAGAACTTTTGCTTTGAAAAATAATTGTGTCATGATTTTAAAAATTGTAAATTTTTGTTTGGAGAATCCCAAAAAAAAAAATTCTACAGAGAAACGGCCTGGATGAAAGCGATACTCAGAACTGAAGAAGCTACGAGCTGAGAACGAGAAGGGCCGACCCTAACAGCCTACCTAGACAATGAGATGGGACATTGCAAGAAAGAAGAAGACAAGCGATAAAATGCCTACCTATAATATAATATTTCGAACAGAAAATTATGTTACTTAGATGAGACACGAAGTAAAAATGGTTCCTCTTTTCTACCTCCATTTAGTTCAATTTGACCCTAAACGCTGTAAAGCCGAACCACCGGAAACTACGTTTCAACGAGATAGTAGTACACAATAGCGCCCATATGACTTTCTGGTGATTTTTAACAGATCTGTGCTTATATATAATATCTTACGATCTAACGTTGACTTGACAGTATTTTTGAAAACAATCTATATATATAAATCTATATAAATATATCTGTATATATAAAAAATCAATTGATGTCCGTTTGTCTCGCTAAAACTCGAGAACGACTGGGCCGATTTAGCTGATGTTGGTTTTGAAATCTTTGTCGAGGAGGAGTGGGAACGTGAGAGGGGAAGGGGACGCGGAAAAGGAAGCGGAGGAGGAAGGTGAACGGGACGAATGGGAAAGGACACGCAGGGAGAAACAATTTATTTATTAAATGGCATAGCAACGCATGCCGGGTACCAGCTAGTCGATAATAAATTCTTACTTTTTTGTTCTCAATTTATTGGACTTTTAATTTTGTCATCGGCTGTTATTAGTAATGTAATAAGAACCCAACAAACAAAAACAAAAAAATGGAAATCAGCGGTCATCTTAGCTAGTTGGTCTGATCCTTACAAAGGTGGCACTATGATTAAATGTACATTATTATAAAGAAACATTATTACACTGACGTTACTGTTAAGGTCATGTAGTTATGTAACTTGGAAACGTTGAGTAATTGCATTCGATTACCAACACGTTTCGATTATAAACACGCTTCTATTATCAACAAGTTTCGATTATCACCAAGTTTCCATAATGCCCATCACCACTTCTTGTAAACATTACACGGTAGTAGGTAATGTGTAATTTTGTCAATATTTACCGGGTATACTTCACACGAATCGCCGCAATGAAATTCTTTTAACGTTAATTGATTCCAAAATGATTGAGTGCTTTGCTAATTGACATTGTTTTGACGACGACATGTTAGGTATTACCCGAGATACAATAATTGATTAAATATATATATTTTTTTAAATAAATCTCTTATTATGCGTTTTTTTATTAAAAAAGATACCAGTTTCGTTAATTATTTCCCGAATTTTTAGGGCAATTTAAAAAATTACAAATTAAATAAATAAGTTTTTTTTTTTTTTTGTATTTCTTGGGCTTATTTCTTAAGTAACGATAGTGCATTGAAAATTAAAACTCTTCAAAACAAAATAAATAAATAAGGTTTTATTCTGCTACAAGTATTTTTTTTTTTTTTTTTTATTGAGTTAGTTTATACTACATGAATATAAACTAATAAGCACAATGTAACATTTCATTTGATAAATTTAAATATTTTTACAGTAATCATAACATTTCTTTTTAAATACATTCATTCTTTCTTCATTCTTCATAGTTTCAGGCATTTCATCATACATCTTTAGTCCTCTGTACATTATGCAGTTCTGTGATTTTGATTTCTTCATTTGTGGCAATCGAATTCTGTTTATATTTCTTGTTTCATAGTTATGAACGTCTCTATTAAAAACAATTTCATCCTTAAAGTATTTTGGCATTTGGTTTTTCATAATTTTATGCACAAAAATTAATACATTAAATAATAGTCTCTTTTTTATTGGAATCCAATTTAGTTCCTCTCTCATTTGATTAATCCTTGCGTATTTGCCTTTCCCCAGTATACATCTCATGGCTTTGTTTTGTATAACTTCTAGTTTGTTCAAATTACTTTCATTGGCCAAATATAACATCGTAGAGCAGTAGTCCAAATGTGGAGCAACGATAGTTTTATAAATGAGCTCCGTAGTGTTTCTATTTAATTTACGTCTTAGTCTTCTAAGAAAATTTACCTTTTTTGATACCTTTTTTAACACATATTCAAAGTTTGCTGTGAAAGTCAGTTTTGAGTCGAGTATTACACCCAGGTATTTGATTTCATTTACTTTTCCAATTTTTTCACCATTAATTGTCAAATTTAACCCTGTGTTACACGTTTTATTGCCTATTTCCAAATATTTTGTTTTGTTTACGTTCAGTTTCAACTTGTTTATTTTCAGCCATTTTGCTATATTTTGTAGGTCTTCGTTTATTTTGTTAATTGCTTCTATGTAATCTTCACACGAAATATAGATTAAGGTATCATCTGCAAATAGTCTAATTTTGCAATGTTTAATAGTTTTGATAATATCATTTATGTAAATTATAAATAGAATTGGACCTAATACTGACCCTTGCGGAACACCAAGGTTGTTTTCTATCGGTTCTGATTCTGAGCTTTCAACTTTCGTTACCTGTTTTCTATTCTGGAGATATTCTTTGAATAGATTCAGAGCTACTTCAGAAAGACCAATGTCTTCTAGTTTTTCCAATAGTATTTTCCTTTCTATCGTTTCAAATGCTCTTTTGAAATCTAAGAATGCTGCAATGGTGATTTTTTTTTGTCTGTTTCTTTCTTCCATGTATCAATCACTATGTTTATCGCCGCTTCGCAAGAGTTGTTGTTTCGGAATCCTGATTGCTCCTCACATAATATGTTATGTTTTTCCAAATACTCAACGAGTTGTTTTTTTATTACAATTTCTAGTACCTGTTCGTATTTTGGTAACATATTTATTGGTCTAAATTCTTCACATTTTCTGGTATTAACGACTTTCGGAATCGGGATCACAATAGATGTTTTCCATGTGTTTGGAAATCTTCCACTTCTTAATGATTCATTTATTATATCCAGTAGATGAGGTCCTATCACTGGCATTGCATCTCTCAAAACTGTAAAACTTATTCCATCTGGACTCTCTTTTGATTTGGTGCTATTAAGAATCTGTAAAAGATATGTTTCATCAATCTCTTTAAACACAAGTTTTTCTCGGTTTAGCCGAACATTTCTCACGTAGATGTCTTTCTTCAGGATTGGTATACTCTGATGCAATTCTATTATGCTGTTTACGAAATATTTGTTGAAGCAGTTCTGTACGGTACCCTGTATTTGATGTGGGAATTCAATGTCGTATTTCATCCCTTTATCTTCGGTTTGTAGTAATCCTTTTATGGTTTTCCACATTTTTTTTAGTATCTCCTTTTTCAGAGATAATTTTGTTTTTGAAGTAATCGTTCTTGCAACTTTTCAATTGTTTTGTGTATTTATTTCTCATATTTTTGAATGCTTTCCAGTCTTGAGAGTTTCTTGAGATTTTTGCAATTTTGTATAATCTATCTCTTTCATTTTGTGTCGTTTGTAGTTCTATATTATACCATTTATTTGTTCCTCTTATTTTAGTAGTTTGGATCGGTGTTAACTTATCAATTACTTCTTGTAGATTATTTATTAAAGATTTAGACTTTTCATTGTATTCCATTTGATGAAGTTCATCCATATCACCCAGAAGTTCAATTAATCTTTCACTACTATATTTTTTATAGTTTCTGTATTTTATTATTTTGCTGGTTTTCGTCTTATTTCTTTTTATGTTATCTGTAATGTGGATAAGGTTATGATCGGTTATTTTTGGTTCATCAAGAACTTTTACATTCAAATCCAATCTATTTGATATGACAAGGTCAATTAACGTACTGGATTTATCTGTTATTCGTGTCTCATTTTTAACAAGTTGTTTCATTCCCAAAGTTTGAATAATTTGTTTTAGTCTTTTAGTGTATGTATCCTTTAAGTTTTTGAAATTTATATTGAAGTCACCAGTTAAAATATTATCTTCTTCTTCTTGGAGATTTAGGGTGCACCAGTTCTCTATAAATGATAGAAAGTCTTTGGTACTTGCATTTGGAGAGTGGTAAATTACTCCATAAACTCCTTTTTTATATCCCGAAGTTATCCTTATTGCTAGTATCCAGCAGTTCTTTTCATACTGTGTGTTGGAAATTACTTCATATAGTATGTCTTTTCTAATAATTATCACTGCCCCTCCTGTATGTCTACTGTAAGAATCACAACGTACTGTAGTATATCCCTGAAAAGTTATTTCGCTGTCTTCAATGTCGCATGTTAAGTGAGTCTCGCTTAACATTACCATTGTGGGATTATTTCGTTCGATCAGCATCTGGACCTCCTCATTATTCGATATCAAACTTTGAATATTTAAACATAGAATTCCTTGCAGTTGGTTGCTTTTTATAAAAAATTGACCTTTCTCTTTTCCACTTCTAATTTTCTTTTATATACCGGACATTCAAAGCTCCACGCCGGATGATTTGACTCTAGGTTAATCTTTAATTTGCTTTTGGTATTGATACAATTTATACATTTCTCTGTTCCTCTAATAGCTGTACATTGTTCACTTCTGTGACCACCTGTACATCTAGGGCATACAAAGGAATCTTTTTTGCATTCACTCCCTTTATGGTTAAACCCATAGCATTTATAGCACCTTTTAATGTCAAATGCATCAAATACTCGGACCCTTTCCCATCCAATATTTATTTTTTGCATTTGTAACATTGTTCCATGTGTTTGTGAGTCTACTACCAAATAAATTACATATTCTTCTCCTGTTTTTGATTTTTTGTTTAGTATAAAGTAACTTACTTAAACTTTCTTGGTTTAATTAAAAATAATGTGAACTTTCTCAAAGTAACAACATACAAAATATTTTAAGTGATTATTAATTAATTTATCGTCGTTCGTCTTCCATATTCAGTAAAAGAATTCAATGGAATACGAAAACCAAAACATTTTTTTTCTATTTGAAGGGCTATATATTAAGTGTTTGTCCGTTTCAGCACCATATATTTTAAATATTCAGTTAATATTTAATATACACAAATAATATACCTACACTAACAGTCCAGCGTTATTTTTAAGGACTATTTTATTTAATTAAATGAAACCATTGACTTTGTGTACACCACTATGTAATCACAATTATTGACATGTCGATATATACACAAATAATGTACCTACACTAACAGTCCAGCGTTAGTTTTAAGGACTATTTTATTTAATTAAATGAAACCATTGACTTTGTGTACACCACTATATAATCACAATTATTGACATGTCGATATATACACAAATAATGCACCTACAGTCCAGCGTTATTTTTAAGGACTATTTTATTTAATTAAATGAAACCATTGACTTTGTGTACACCACTATATAATCACAATTATTGACATGTCGATAAATACACAAATAATGTACCTACAGTCAGCGTTATTTTTAAGGACTATTTTATTTAATTAAATGAAACCATTGACTTTGTGTACACTAGTTTATAATCACAATTATTGACATGTCGATAAATACACAAATAATGTACCTACAGTCCAGCGTTATTTTTAAGGACTATTTTATTTAATTAAATGAAACCATTGTCTTTGTGTACACCACTATGTAATCACAATTATTGACATGTCGATATATACACAAATAATGTACCTACACTAACAGTCCAGCTTTAGTTTTAAGGACTATTTTATTTAATTAAATGATACCATTGACTTTGTGTGCACCACTATGTAATCACAATTATTGAAATGTCGATATATACACAAATAATGTACCTACACTAACAGTCCAGCGTTATTTTTAAGAAGCATATTTTTTAAATTAATGATACAAATAACCTTGTTATTATATAGTGGTGTACACAAAGTTATTTGTTTCATTTAATTAAAAATGACGCTATAAAGTGGTTTTACCAAGATTGAAGAAGTATATTATTTAAGCTGAAACTAAAGGGTGTTCAAATATATAGTATCCTTATATATTTTTTAAAACTATTTAACCTTAAGTTGATAGAACAAAATTAATTTTACTACCTTGTGTTTAAGTTAAGAAAGTGAAATGTAAATCTCTTTTAACTTATTAATAAAAAAATAGAGGTACATATTGTGTTATTGCATTAAGTAAATAATATAAACAGTTTTTTATAGTGTTTTTTTAGTACTTCTTAATAGTCCCAGCCAATCAGTGTCAGGAGTTGACGTAACTATGGAATCTCCGATCGGGGAACGTTGTGAGGCTGAATCCCTGTTGTTGGGAAGGGAAGAAGATTGGGCAGTACCTGGCTATTCAGGTGTCACTAAACACGGCTCTTGCCATTTCAAACAACGTTTCGGTTCTCAATGGTGGTCTTTCACCAATGCGATAGGTATTGAGAGTAGCACATATAACTTTTTTGATATTTGCGCACGGCCCGGATATGAAAACCTCTTACGCAACCGCCGGTTTTTAGTCGAGTGTCTTAACCGTTCGGACACTAAGTTTACCAATAACAACCCTCGGTTTAAAAGTGTGTGGTAAGGTACTTCAATGATATTAAAGCATTCAAAAAGTCGCCCGATCTGAGACATGTATACACCTAATCTAACCTACATACATCTCGAAAACCCAAGAGCCAGTAAAAATATAGCAAACCGAATTTGGGGGATTCCATAAGGATTAAAAAATAGGAAATACCTGCCTATTTAAATCTGGTCACTAAACACGGATGTAAAGTAAATTGTTCCGGTTATTGTGTTTCTGGCTGAGTTAATTCACTCAATGTCTGATGACGAGTTGCGGTTCTTCATAAGGGGACAATGGGGGACCAACGGGGAAGTAAAAAGGTAATAAATGTCGGCATGATTTTTTGGGAACATGGATATTGATAAATTGAAGTAATTCAGGACAGTCAATTTTGTAATGCTGTATTTTTTGTAATAGTATTAAATCTGTGCTTATTCTTCTTTCTGAAAGTATAGAATGACATTTTATCCAGGAGGCAATTGTAATCAATATTTTCTTTAGGAATATGCAATTATAAACCTTAGAAACTTCCGTTGAACCTTTTCAGTGTTATCTGAATGAATATTGAAAGGGGGAGACCATAACGTAGAGTTATACTCAAGTTGGCATCTAACAGGGTTTTTATATAATATAATAAATGTGCTTAAATTTTTGAAAATTTTTGCAGCTCTCAAAACAAAGCCAAGAGTCTTTAGGGCCTTGTTGATAATATTATTAAAATGACATACAAAGGTGAGTTTACTGTCGAACATAATGCCTAGATCAATAATTTCACTAAGACAATTTAAATTTTCATCATATAATGAATACTGAAAAATATAGGACCTATTTATTTTGGACCTAACTGACATTTATTTATGTTTAATGCTAATTTGTTGATAGAGCACCATTCAAATAGATATCTCAAGTTAGTTTGAAGCGTAATACAATCATGAATGTAGTTAATCTCAGCATAACGTTTATGTCAGTAAATACATCAACAATATCGTTTATAAATATTATAAACAAAATGGGCCCTAGATGAGAGCCTTGCGGCATTCCACTTGTCGTCATAAATTCGTATGAATCTGTGCCATTTATTCTTACACTAAGACTTCTTTTAAACAAATAACTAGTGAACCAATTTTGTAAATTACCCTAAATTTTAAGTTTAGCTAATTTATTGATTAATATATGTAGGTACGCCGTAAAATTCCTATACTCGGAAAAGATTTTCCGTTATAATTAAAATCTAAAAGACGATATGTTTTTCTTTTTTAAACTTAAAAAGTAAAACCTCAAATTATAATATTTTAATTAATGATGACAATAGCGAAACTTAATCGAAAATCTGAAACAGAAAAATCAGAAAATAAAAATATGCGGTGAGAAATTGCAGATAATGTTGGTAGTTCTCAGTCGAACTAAATATTACCTAATCGGATAACATCGGTAGGTCTGCGGCCCAAAAAGCCCTAATATTGTCTTCATAAAATATGTTTAAATTAAACAAATAACAAATAGTGGTTGATACAAAGTTATTATTATTATACCGGTATTATATGTTTGCCCTGAGGAAGGAACGGTTGTTCCGAAACCGGTCGGCGTTTAACTAAATAAATCAATGGTTGTAAATAAGTTATATTGTTTCATTTAATTATAAAATGGATAACCACAAAGTGATAGCTAGTTTTAAAAGTATAATGGTTTTATTTTACAATAAACTAACACGAAAGTAAAAGGAACAGAAGGAAAGGGAAAATAGGATGGGGATAGGAGATGCTCTCGATACGTTATATACTCATTACTACGCCTTACTTCGGTTCGATATTTCTGAAGGCTATTGTTAAGAGTATTTCTCAATACCCTCCTGTCGATATTATTAAATTGTATTCTACTGCGCACATATACGGGAAATTGGGTATTTTTAACTGAGATTGTTTTTGCGTGCCGGTAAACGGAAAAAAATGTGCACAAAGCCATCGTGGTACGGACTTACGACGGAGATCGTCCACCATTGTTTGTTGAATAGTTCGCTGAAAATCACTAAAAAAACAGATTCGTTATAATTTTTGACGCTTTATTAATATTCAACGACATTGCTATTTCTAGTTACTCTCAGGCTAGATGGAAATTAAACAGATGTATTATTTTTTTGTTAGAGCCAATATGATACAATGCTTGACTTACAGTCCGAAAAGTCAACGTTATCATTTGGAGGGTTGATAGGTCATCTCATGGCGGATCAGAATATCATATTGTGACTTTTGCAAAAAGTCGTGAGTTTTCGAGATATTAGAACTTTTATGAATTTCGTTCACAGCTTCAAAACTTCAGATTTTAAGATTCTAATTTTTATTAGTTAAGTAATCCTTAATAGCCCTGCTATTGATCAATGTTTAACATAAATTTAACAGTGTTTATACCTCTGGAAAATAAAAACATTGTTAGCCGGGTAGTTTTATTTATTACCTTTTTACATGAGGCCCCGTGGAGAATAATTTCCCTCGGGGCCTATGTCATCTTAGGGGATGGTGTGGTTGGTAATGGAGGTGAATTTTAAAGTTGATAATTGGTTTGAGGAATGAAGGAGAAGGATTTCTAAGAAGGAAAAGGGTTTGAGGGGTGGTTAGGTGGGTCTGGTGATCAGTGTGTCCAGGAGTGACAGTTGAGAATAATTTCCCTCGGGGCCTATGTCATCTTAGGGGATGGTGTGGTTGGTAATAGAGGTGAATTTGAAAGTTGATAATTGGTTTGAGGAATGAAGGAGAAGAATTTCTAAGAAGGAAAAGGGTTTGAGGGGTGGGTAGGTGGGTCTGGTGATCAGTGTGTCCAGGAGTGACAGTTGAGAATAATTTCCCTCGGGGCCTATGTCATCTTAGGGGATGGTGTGGTTGGTAATGGAGGTGAATTTGAAAGTTGATAATTGGTTTGAGGAATGAAGGAGAAGAATTTCTAAGAAGGAAAAGGGTTTGAGGGGTGGGTAGGTGGGTCTGGTGATCAGTATGTCCAGGAGTGACAGTTGAGAATAATTTCCCTCGGGGCCTATGTCATCTTAGGGGATGGTGTGGTTGGTATTTTGAGGAATGAAGGAGAAAAATTTCTAGGAAGGAAAAGGGTTTGAGGGGTGAGTAGGTGGGTCTGGTGGTCAGTGTGTCCAGGAGTGACAGATGAGAATAATTTCCCTCGGGGCCTATGTCATCTTAGGGGATGGTGTGGTTGGTATTTTGAGGAATGAAGGAGAAAAATTTCTAGGAAGGAAAAGGGTTTGAGGGGTGAGTAGGTGGGTCTGGTGGTCAGTGTGTCCAGGAGTGATAGTTGAGAATAATTTCCCTCGGGGCCTATGTCATCTTAGGGGGTGGTGTGGTTGGTATTTTGAGGAATGAAGGAGAATAATTTCTAGGAATGAAAAGGGTTTGAGGGGTGGGTAGGTAGGTCTAGTGGTCAGTGTGTCCAGGAGTGACAGTTGAGAATAATTTCCGTTGGGGCCTATGTCATATTAGGGGATGGTGTGGTTGGTATTTTGAGGAATGAAGGAGAAGAATTTCTAGGAACGAAAAAGGTTTGAGGGGTGGGTAGGTGGGTCTGGTGGTCAGTTTGTCCAGGAGTAACAGTTGCATGAATGCATCCCTCCAATTGGAGTCCAGTTGGAGAGGTCAAAAGGCCTCCTTGAAACCAGTCTCTCTCGATCAGGCCTGACACGCAGTAAGTGGGCAGATGCATCCGTCGCCAAGACCTAGACAAACCTCACCCCTTGAACCCGGACACCCCTGCTAAGTCACCAAATGATGCGAATCACTTGGGGTGATCTATGCCAGAGGAGTTGGTTATCCAATATATGGGTCCCGGGCGGCAGTACCCATACTTGCCTCCCAATTTATTTATATCTAAACAAAACACAAATAAAAAATCAAAGAAGATGTTCAAATTGACTGGTACCAAGTCGCAAATAGATCTTTCATCTCTCTTGCACTGCCTGCGACAAGTTTTGTCATGCTGCTTCATGAAAAGGGTGTCTTAATTTATTAGTTTTGCCAAGACATTCGCCTACATTTACTTTATTTATATGTATGTACATGAAAATATCTGAAGGGATTATGTCCGGGGAAGGCACAAAATGGGATCAAGACGTCCGATCCATCTCTATGGATTCTTCTTCTTCTCCATATCGAGCTTTGGCCTCCTGTCTCAGCAGCTGTTACCTGGAGAAGCTGTGCCGCATCCCCTCTTACCTCGTCTTCCCACCTCAGTCTGGGTCTTCCCACTTTTCTCTTTCCACCTTGGTGTCCAGTCATAATTCTTTTTGGGTCATGTGTGTCCGGCATTCTCTGTACATACCCAGCCCATCCCAACCTGAGGAGTCTCATATGGGATGAGATGTTGGGGGCCTGATATATATCGTATAGTTCTTTGTTGTGCCGGAGGCGCCACTTTTCCCCCTCTTTCACGGGACCACATATTCTCCTCAACACTTTTCTTTCAAAAGCATCCAGCATTTCAGCCATCTTTGCCGTCGGTGTCAGCGCCTCACATCCATATGCCAAACAGTTCTCACAATGGTCTTATATATGGTTACTTTCGTTTTCCTGTGGACGTGACTTAAACACTGGCAGCCAAGAGAAGTATGTTTTGTTGGCTGCTGATTTTTGCTGGATCCTCATTGTTCTCTGTCACACTAGAGCCCAGGTAGGTAAATTGATCGACCACTTCGTATGAGTAGTTGTCTTTAAATTGTGCACCACTTCGTATGAGTAGTTGTCTTTAAATTGTGCACTACTTCTTCTTCTATGTAAAGGGTTTCTGCTCTGTATCATCATTTTCGTTTTGTCAACATTAATCCGCAGTCCCACTTCCCGGGCCGCTATTTCTAAAGGGTCGAAGACCTCCTTTAAAGCTGAAATTGATTTTCCGACAATGTTAATATCATCTCTATGGATTAGTTTCGTAAAAATATTTTTTATCGTTTATTAGCCATATAGTAATGATGTGCATTTAAGCCATAGTCAATCTTCGGCTTAGGGCGACAAAACTGTATGTTTTCTGCCTGTATTCAGAATAAATAAAACTATGTATATTTTAAGGCAGCATCGCATTCATTGGTCAAATGCAATGTACATATAGTTTTGTTTTACTGATCGACGAACCGGTGGATGCAATTTGTTAGCCATAAGTTGTTGTTACAATGGTTTGTCTAGTCTGTAGTTCGAAGCAAGTTTGTAGAAATGTATTATAAATTTGTGCAGCGCGCTAGAGGTCATTTTTCACAAAAACGGTGCTTAACAAATTATCCAAATATTATTATTATTAAATTAGTCTATGATGAACTGAAGGGCCTTTTTAACGATAAGTATTCAATCAAATGTTGTCGATGACCTTCGGTGTATATCCCAAATCGACTTAGTCCTTACTAAATTGTTTAATTTTATAAGAATGACCTGCGTATAATGTTTTTTACGAGTTTACCTAAAATATTTTTTGTACGGAGTAGTTCGCCGAAAATAGTTTTGACTTTTTACAATAGTATTTTACGCAATAGAAGTTTTTAAATAGCTTGTCAGCGGAGTGCTAATTTCTTGAAAAAACTTTTACAATTAAAAACAATATTGTGACAAACACATCACAAAACAAATAACATACGAGTATTTTCCTTGAATGGATGGATAATTAAGAAAAACGGCTGAGCGGCCTTTTTTATGAAAAACTTAAATTTGGATTGGAAAAAAACTGAACCAAACTGAAAAAGCATTTTTTTAATCAAAAGTTATAGCAAATATATAAAACCAAGAAAAATTTATATTTATATTCAAATAATAATATAATTTAATTTATAAAAATAGTTAAATTATAAATAGTGTATTTAAAAATACAAATATTAAGTACAATAAAAATTAAATAATTAAAAAAAACTTCTTAATTAAAATTTTGTTATATCTTTTAATTTAAAAACGATCAATTAGTTTGGTTGGGTATTTTGAGCTGAAATCCAAAATTACGGTTTGTTTGAAAAATACCACGCAGCTGCTCCCCTTAAATACGTTAAATGTTACGTGTTTTGTTATTTTTACAATATAAAAAACACCAAATTATTATTCAAACTTTTTAAAATTATACAAATATTTTTTTATCATTTTGACGTCGCGTATTAATAGTGTGGAGTGTAGATTGTTCATTAATAAGAATAAGAATATTTGGCTAATTTATATAGCGCCGTTTTCGTGAAAAATCACCTCAAGGGCGCTGTACAATTGTATTGTATTGTGACATTTACATGGGTATATTAATAAGTTCAGTAAATAAAGAAACAAGTAAATGCCATATAAAAACAAGACTTTTTTATTGCAACAATTGTGAATAAATTGATTTTATTAAACAACAACAATAATTTGTTATGTTATAATTTTTTTTTAAATGTATATATATAAATATATCAGTGGCGGTCCGTGAGTTTTCAGTGAGCTAGAGTGCTAATATTGAAAAAACGACATTACTGATGTTGTTGTAGCTAAAAAAAATCGTTTTCAGCTACAATAACATCAGTAACGTCGTTTTTCTTTTCAATATTTGCACTGTACCTCACAGAAAACTGACGGACCGTCCCTGATATATATATATGTCTTATTTTTCAATATGCCTATAAAGTTATCTTACTGTTTGATTTAATTTCTAACACAATTAAGTTTTTAATAATAAATACATTTTATTTTGTTTTGAAGAGTTTTAATTTTCAATGTACTATCGTTACTTAAGTAAGTCATGTTCATAAATAAACTAAAAAAACTTTTCACATAGCACGGTGCATCTTTCTTACTAGCCACTGCGTTCTCTTAGAATGGAGCGTTTTTGGCCGCATTTCGGCCACATTTTTGGCAATTTGCAAGCACGCCGCTGGCCAAAACAAATATTTATTTTTAAAACTTTTTTTGGATTTAAAGTTTCCGCTTGTTGGGATCTTTGATAATCATAAGGCTAACAAAAATATCTCAGTTTAACAAGAGATGTCCCGCATCTCTTCTTAATTGTTTATTATTGACATTTTCCGCGAACCAAAATTATAGAAATTTATATATATTTTAGTGGTTATGATTTAATGAGTAAAACCTCAAATTGTAATATTTAATCATTGAAGACAATATTTGCGACTCTCAAACGAAAATTTGAACAAGAAAATTCAGAAAAAAGATCGAAAGAATTGAACCCAGGACCTCAGCCGGGACTCTGTTCTTATATTGTATTCAATGATTGGTTAGGCATTATAATATGTTTGTTTTATTTGTTTGAAAAATTAATTAAATTATTTTTATTTTACATTAATGGTTGTTTGACAGTTCCTGTTAATAATAGAAACACTAATATAGTGTATTGTATGTATTTTTGGAAACTGTCGTCTTGGAAACTGTCGATTGTTATTATGAAAAAACTCTCTTAATTTTTTTGCTGGATTGGAGCATACATACTTTTTGGATTGTGGATTTATTTCCGAAATGTAATTATTGATTTCGGAACATTTGCTGAACAATTAATATCAAGAATTGGGCTGATGTCCTGTGCCTCAATTTTGGGATAAAAAGGGAGGCCTCCTACACTAGCAGAGAACTACAATCAAAGGTTAGTGTTTCTGTTCTTTTAATAGGAATTGTAGGCAGCCATGTGATATAATTGTTCGCAAAAATTAAATTCACAATCATATATTTTGAGTATTGCACTCAGAGAGATCTGGGACTATTTTCACGTCCCAGACTCACATATTATAATCCAATGATTATGTAATTTAGTTGTAAGTATAGTGTTTAAATTTTTAGATGCATAATTCTATAGTTTATTGAGGAAATCTATAATTGGTTTCTCAGTTACGGAAATTACAATTGTATAAATGAACCACATTATAAACTGTTGATAAATAAATTAAATTAAATTAAATATTTCAACTTGAGCATGATTATGTTTAGAAAAGACTAGTTTAGTTTAGACTTGAAGAAAAGTCGTTAGATGTCGCAGGTTAAATTAAAAATTGATATATTTATCCAAGACACTATCTGGAATGCTTTTAGTTCGGGAATCTGGTAATCATACATAAATATAGCAGCAAATAAAAATATGTAATGAAGATAATGGTCGTTCTTAATTAAAGTATGATAAAGTTAAAATATGACCGAAGTGAATGGGGTTAAATTAGCTAAGTGGTTAGAGCAGAGCCCTGGCAAGGCTAAGGTCGTGGGTGCAATTCCTAGATGCGACATAATCATTTATTAATTCAAATTTTCGTTTGAGATATTGATATTGTCTTAAATTATGATTTTTTTTTTTCTTACAAATCATCAATCACGCATTAAATCATAAATTTATTTACGTGATTATGAACTAGGCTCATAGACAACAAACAGAAGACATAATATTGAATTTTAGGTAATTTTAACGTAAATAATAAATAAATTTCATGATTTTTTAACAATTTTTTTAAGAATCCTACAAATGTGCGATAAACTATGAAATATAGGTGCATTCAATTGCTCGCTAATGCTACAAGAAGTTATATGCCTTCATATTAAAATTTAAAGGCATTATTTTTTGAATGAGGAAGGGAAATTTTCAAACCGAATGCTTTAAAAATTCCTAACGCTCAAGGCTGAAGTTGATAACATTGTGGAATACTACAGTTGTTTACCATTTGACACTTTACAAGCGTTATTTAATATAATTAAAGGTTTTTCATAAAACTTAAAATAGGATGTAAATAGTCAATTTTTTTTTTTTTTTTTACACAATAATAATAATCAAATAATGTACCTACGTACTTTTAATTGACACATAATTAATTATCAACTGAAACATAGCAATAAAATAATACCTCTCCACCTAATTATGTTTCATATATTTTCATTCCACAACTGAATACTTAAATTAATTGTACAATACTGTTTAGATATAATTATTGTAACCAATACGCAAATTAGGTCTGCATTCAAAAATATTTACAATACGCAGATTGAGTAATGACGTAAATACATAATTTTAAAGATATCACATATAAATATAATATGTAGGTATAAATCACAATCCGTTTATTTACAATAAGTATTTACGTTATATTTTATCACTGAAAGCTTTTTGTGGGATTTTTTACATGTTTTCATTTTCGTATTACATGTAGTAATGCAAATTATTTATAAAAATGTACATTTGCAGGGTGGTGTTATGTCAGAAAAACCTGCTCTGAAATATAAGCACTCCCTATATAAATGATTGGTAACAAAATCTGCCCAACCTTATGAAATGACAATCCCTTAAAACAGATATTTGTGTAAATATCAAAGATTTAAGACATGGTTTTTTTTCAGAGTTTTTCTGTAAATTTAATTTTCTATTTAAAGAACTAAATATTTTTATGATAACTTTAGTGGATTTCATAAATAATCCTTAATTTAGTTACCAGTGTCTTTCATAAAAAAACAAACTGTAAACAAGAAGTAAAACTATCATCACGAGTAGGTACTTACAGGTTAGTAAGTGGCATAAATATAAATATTACTCTAAGTGCAAAATGTACAAACATATGAAATGAAAACTGTCGATTTCACGAAAATGAATCATTAAATTGTATTTCTTCAAACTTCGCAAAATCACTTTGTGGCGTCATTTTGAATCAAATTAAACAAATAACTTTGTATCAAATAAATAACATTAATACAAAGTTTTTTGTTTAATTTAATTCATTAAATTATATTTTGGATTTCAGTCTGCAGAGCAACAATTATTTTTTTTTTGCATAAAATCCATCTCACTCTATGAATACTACGAATAGACAATACACACAGAATACTTATTTAATATCGTCACTTACTATTATGTAAAGAAATTACAGTACAGACTAGATAAATAGATTTTTCATTAATCCACAAATATTGTTTTTTCATCACTGGGCCTATTGGGGCATAGTTTATTTGGGTCAATATACACATCTTCCCAACCATCAGGTCCCTCATGCTCTGCATACTCTGGCGTGGAATTCTTTGTAAAACGTTCTTTAAGAATACCCAAAGAGTCCGGATTTTCAATGACATCATTTGGCAATGCTAAGTTCAACAAGCTTGGTGAATCAACGTCGATCTTTTCACAGTCGGTCGATTCGTCGAAATCCCCGGAAACAACTATTCCCACAAATGGGTTGAAGGATTTTGACTTCTGTGTCTCAGTTTCGGCTGATTTTGGGACTTCAAATCCGGCATTGTCATTATTATTCAAATCGTTTCCAGCAAGATGTGTTTGTGAAGCAACACCGTCGTTTTGGTCATATGTAAACGGACGTAACTCTGCTGTTGATCTTGCAGAATAGTCTTGATCAATAAAGTTGTCACCATGATGAATGACTACGAGGTTTTCAATGGCATGAATCTCAGGAATAGTTTTTATTTTGGCATCATCAAAATCGATTATGGAAATCTTTGGAATATCTTCTTCGTAGGCCGCATTGACTGACCACACATCGTACTCTCCTGTTTTTTGTGGTTCAAAACTCATGCCTTGGCTTTCTTTGGTCAACCTTCTAGTGGCAGAGTAAGGTGGGATCTCGAGATTCAAGCCAACGCTGTGGTGCGAAGTTTCTTGTGGTGGTGCTTCATCATATTCAAAATCTAGGCTGACAAATCCATCGTCACTCGGAGAATATGAATTATTCAAGATAGTTAGAGAATTCACAGTGTCTATCTCATCGACAGGCAAAGAAGCAACAAAGTCGTCTTTTTGAATTACCTCTTCGCTGATTTTCCTATCCATTATCGAAAATCTCGGAACTGGTGGTGTTTGATCATTATTTTCATTTTCGTCTTCTGGTTTATTGTCGACAATCGTACTAAAAGTTTCTCTTTTCCCAAATATTGTGGAAGTTGGGCGTCGAGTCCTCGCTTCTGATCTAAATCTGGTTGATACAACCGTCTCCGTCTTTTTGTATGTTGCTCTTATTAGCATGTGGACCTAAAATCAAAAACATGAATTATAAGCACTCATGGAAATGTTCTAAATAGATCATTAATTAGCAGTAAAGTAAAGTGAGTCAATGATAAAACACCCATAATTATTATATGATATTATTTTCAATATGATTTTCATGACAATTTTTGGCCCTGCACCGTAACCGAACGGTTCACCTCCCGACTCAACGTCAAATGTCTACGCAGATCTTTACGGTTTAAATTATACCTGTTTGGCAATATAATTTTGACAGTGTTAATAAAATTATTTTCTCTGTATAGAAAATACATTGCTGATTTTCAAAGTTGCCATCAAATGTAAATATTAATTCAATCATTTGTTAATAGATGGCGCTTTGATCATCTACAGCTAGCAATAATATCGTATCGAGTGCGACAATGTGGAGAGTCTATGATAGTCTAAATATTTAAAACTTTATAATAATAATAACAGGACAATTTGTAGAGCGCCGTTTTTGTTAGAAATCACCACAAGGGCGCTGATCTTTATAGTAATGTATAAGTTACCCCAACCCTCTTTTATTATACTTTATATGCATCGATATATAAAGGTGATATTAATCGTTTTTTTGGGAAGTTTAGTAACAACATGGATACCTCTTTGTTCAGATAGCAGTACAGGAAAGCCACCATGACCCCTTGGAGTCCATCCATGATGTAAGTAAAGAAGTAGTATCCTTGCTCCCAGTCGCAGGATGTGGTTTTTGGTCTCCAGGCCGTCAACAGGAATTGGACTCCGAATAGGGGCATCAGGAACAGGGTTGCCTTCGTTGTGCTCCTATAAAGAGACATTTTTTATAAAGATAGGCAAACACTTTAATCGAATAATCTGTCAATATTTAAAAACTCCTAGTAACAAGCGGAAGAACTTAGCTAACCGAGGAATTGAACCCACAAAGGTGGGTAGGAACCCGACGAATTTATCAAGTCAGTTATAACCAATGGAGACCTTTTGATCTCTACAGCAGGACTCTCTCGGAACATCGCCTTGGACCGCAGTGGGAGGGTTGGATTCATACATTAATCCTGGACACAGTGACCCCCAGATTCCTACCCACCCATCACACCTTTTTTCTTCCCCGAATATTCTCTCCTTCCTTTTTTAAAAAGACCCCGCCCCCAACAGCATCCTGAAATATAACATAGGTCCTGAGGGGAATTATTAACTTTTTGCCTCCTGTGTGGAGCTAAATTAAGAAAAATCTTTTTTTTTGAAAGATCCTACAATTTTGCCTATTTACTAAATCAATATTTATTAACTCAGTGGAATTTAATTGATCTAGGACATATGAATGATGTTTATTGTTATAATATTTTACTGTACGACTGTTTCCTAAATAAAAAGAAATAAAAAAATATATCTTTTAACCCATCGTCTAAACATGGAGCACTTTGTTATATTCCATCAGAGACGTCAAAGTTAATGTTTATTCTAAAACAAAAATATAATTCTTCATTACAATCATTTCCATATTTAAAGGTCGCAACAACATCATTTGATGTTACACTTAAGGGGATACCCGGCGGTGATTTTTCCATTCAAACGTATTCCCTATTTATCTCTCTGGATTTTACCCTAGAGAAAATATTGTTTTTACATATAATAGATATCAACTACTAGCGTGTCGGTACTTTTTGTTTTTTATGTTAAGTTACTTTTTAAAGAAGTTATGACCTTCCAAAAACTATAATATAATATTATAATCTTAAGGGGATACCCGGCGGTGATTTTTCCATACAAACGTATTCCGTATTTATCTCTCTGGATTTTAACCTAGAGAAAATATTGTTTTTATATATAATAGATATCAACTACTAACGTGTCGGTACTTTTTGTTTTTTTTTTGATAAGTTACTTTTTATAGAAGTTATGACCTTCCAAAAATCAATAAAATTGACTGGTTTAAACGCCGTCAAAAGACGTTCAGTATACAAACTAGACAATGTTTTTTTTTTTTTAAAACAAAACGTACAAACGTAGAATTGTTTTTTTACATGTAGTTGGTAAAAAGATAATTGAAAATCAGTCGACTTTTGTAGGAGAAAAGTGGGGAATACAAAACCTCGATTTTAGTTAGGTATTAGTAGCCCGAGGTGCATTGTCCCTTTCGCTCAATATCCGGTGGAGTAAGGAGCAACAGTGACAGCAACAATTTAGTAAAATCTATTTTTCAAATTTCTCCACCACGGGTATCATGTTAAGAGTGTTTCACAACCTCTAATTAAACTGTCTAGTAACAACTCCGCAAACATTTTCAATCTTTGGATTTTACATTTGGTAAAATCAGATATTTACTAGGCGGGTATGGGTAACTGAAACAAATAATATACGCTACATGACGAATAGCGTTGATTGACACATGTGATTCATGACCCATGTGTTCATGTGACATAATTAATTATTTATTCATGTTGATAGGATTTATAAAAAGTATATTACAACATGTCTTAAACTTCTTGGATTTATAATGAAAAAGCCAGTAAAATTATAATTTTATCACCACGTATTATGTATGTCGTAAAACATTGCTAAATGGATTAGTTTATTGAAATTCGATAGAAAAAAGATAAAGAGCTATTTTTGGTGAATTGGTCTTCAAAACGATAAAAAAATATATTTCAATAATCCTTTCAAAGTAAGCTAGTTTCCACACAAAGTGCAATAAATAATTGATTAAATGTTATGAGTAGGTGTTAATTGTTCAAATTCACACATTTTCCTGAACACGCTGCATTTAGAATCGAAGTTAAAAAATTAACAGCAACAATGTTAAGACTGTCTTTTTCTGTATAATATTTCAATCATCCATTGTTCATGCGGAAATAACAACGAGGAATGAAGCGTTGTGGTTGTTGTCCACCAATAATGGAGTAGGCACAGAAAGTTCCAAAAAGAACCGTTTAACCACTCGAGCGCTTTTTGCCACATTATGGCACTATTTCCAAAACCTCGAATTGTTTTGTTGCCAATATGTGGCAAATTAAAAAAAAAAAATTATTTAAACGACTATATAATATATTGTACATTCAAAATATAACAAAATAAATATTCTCTAGATTCTTTAAAAAATTTTAAGGTTAAAGATTTAACCATATTTTTTTTATAAATCTTACAAATATGTGATAATAGACAAAAGATAGGGGAATTCGTTGGCTACATAGAACTATAATCAGTTTGTATGTCTACATATTCAAATTAAGAAGTATGATTTTTTTAATGTGGGCGGAGAAATTTCCTTTAGCAATCGGAGAAAAAATATTTTAATTTCTCTGTCGCTCCAGTGGTTAAAACACAATTATGGTTCACTGAAGTTAATCTGAAAAGATCGGAAACGAGAATGATTTTTAGATTCAGATCCGGACGCGCAGTAATAGGAAGAATATTGTATTTAATAGGCCTCTCCGATTCTCCAACATGCTCAATATGTGAACGAATCGAAGATGTCAAACATACATTATCAAAGTGTATTAAGTATGGACGACAGAGAGTGACAATATTGATGACCTCGACCCCATCGGAAGTACAGAATTTAATAGCCTCAACTGAGTTCTATGCCATATTAAGTATTATGAAATTTGTGAGATCATTGAAATGCCATATTAAGTATCATGAAATTTGTAAGATCATTGAAATTGAAAAATACTTTAAGTGAATACTTACATAAACGACTAAATACGTTATAATTATAATGATGTTAATATTGTAATTTACAAACCGATGAGGCAAAAATGATAACATTATGTGAGTCAGAAGCCTCGTGACAAAAAAAAGGGACGATACCTTGGCTTATCCATACATTTCAGGAAGTCAAAGCTCTCTGCGTACTGTTTCGAAATTTTTTATATATTATTGCGCCAAAAAAGAGATTTGTTTTAATGTTAAAGATTGCAAAATAATATCGTGTCACAGAGATATTGGAGTGGAATTATCGCATGTATTCCAAATCAGAAGGTTTAATTAGTGGCATAAAATGGCAATTCCATTACCAATTGTAAAGGAAATATCGGTTTAAAAAGGTTATCGCGTGCCCACTTTCAGTCTGGAGACATTGCATCACTAATTCTGCTATAAAAATATTTGAATTTTTTTCAAATGCGATAAAATAAATGATTTAAAAAATCTCTATAGCACACTTACAGCTGATTGGAGCTTTCTTTTCTCCTTAGTTTTGTCAGCAGTATTCTCAGGATGTCTATGAGGAGGATAGTGTTTATCACCAGCATGCCGATCCTGGGGGCATCCAGGGTCCACTGGATGCCAGAAACTGTGTAGACTATCCAGCAATGGTCGTCGTTCATGTATTTCATCAGGACAACCCATATTACTACCGGAATTACTGTCAGAGCTGAAAGAAGAGAATAAAATTTATTGTCGTTAGCAAAAGTAATTATTTGTGTAGTCGTCTGTTATTAGTGAAGTGTGCTAGATTTAAACATCGTTTTAAATATTAATGGACATTTTTTTATTTGCTCCCCTTCTACTTTAATCGCGGTATTTATTTCCAGAATAACTATGGAACAACTGGTCAGCTTTTGTGTTTCAACATATTCTGTAAAATGGTACTTTTCTATTTTTATTCTAAGAAATCTTCAAAATGGCGCCAGCGCCCCCAAACTACATAATATCTAGACCCTAAGATCCTCAGATACTGATGCTCTAAGGGTCTCTTTATATATATTTTTATAGTGAACACTTCACAAGAGTCCCAACTACTCCCGTCTGAAGCCAGTGAGACTATGGCATCCCCAATTGGGGTAAGTTGTGAGGTTGAAGGTAAGTAAAAGTAAGCGGGGAAGGGAAAGAGACGTGGAAGAGGAAGGTGGAGAAGTACTTGGCTATTCAGATCTAGTCACTAAACACGGCTAAAGCCATTTTAAGCAACGTTTCAATTCTGAAATGTGGTCTTAAACCAGGGTGATAATGAGAGTATCTTCCACTCTGAAACGTGCCGCAAATATAGGATATATATTTTTTTAATTAATTAGTTGTGAAATAACACAAATAAAGCAAATAAAATTTATTTCCGCACGCCGGGTTCGAACCCGCGACCTTCGGAATGGGAGTCCAAAGCCGTGAATGAAATTTCACATTACAAAGCGTTGAAATAACAGGTAGAATATAATAACAGGCAAACAGATTGAGAAAGGGAGTAGTTTCTAATAGCTCTGACAAAATAAGTTAACTTATCCATTAAATCCAGTAAATTAGTTAAATTTTCCCTACTTCTGGTGAATTTCACCCAAACAGTTTCAAATATCGAAATTTAATATTCTGAATTAGATAATCCATTTCATTGTCATGGGCCTAAGAGTCATAAAGTTTGCAAATTTTTAGGGGTGCCCGGGATCATAGGGTGGGGTTTGGATATATTTGCCCATCAACTACGCTGCAATAAGAATGGATTCATACATCCGTCACTCCTGGACACACCGACCCCTAGATTCTTACCATTTTCCTAACCAGAACACTTCCTCTCCTTCCTGTCCTTAAAGAGACCCTCTACACAGCAACCCCGAAGACGACATAGGCCCTGAGAGAAATTATTTTCACTGTGGAGATAATGTTCGAAAAAGTCTTATTAATTGGCAACATCAGTTTTCTTTCAATCGTTATAGATCTCACTTTTGTTGAAATCATGTTTTTTCAGATACTAAAACATCTTATCCATCTTCATTTTGAAAATCCTCATAATATTAAATTCTTTCATATAACTTTTGCACGACATGTAATTAAGGGGATAAAACTGGGTCATTCGACTGATCCGCATCCCCACGGAGAATTTTATAACCAATTCTTTGCATAAATACCAATTGCATGATTATTTGAATTAAATTACCAATGGCAACTGAGTAGACAATTATATGATTCAGTTCCCTTTTGAAGACGGCCACGATGGAGCGATGTAGGAATATGCCGTCCACCAGCATACAGGTGAAGGCAGCGCTGGAGGCCAGCTTCTCCAGACTGGCCAGCACTTTACAGGGGGGCTCGTTCAGGGACATGTTCGTTGGTTCATCGTTTTCTTTTGGGGTGAGCTCATCCAGAACAATCTGAAGTAGAAAAATTCGTACAGTTACAAGGTCAGACTTAAACAAGAGATTATGCAAATGACTACAACATGATATATAACCCCAAAAAGACGTACGACTTTTTTGTATGTGTGGGGGATAGAAGGATACCACACAATCAGCTAGTCTATAATATAAAAATTAATGTTTGTTTGTTCGTATCTTATGCCCGGCCATACCGTTGATTTGATTGCGAATAAACTTTAAGAATATGATGTGCGCAAACTCGGGATGGTTATAGGATAGTGAGCTCTGGCGTTATGAAATTATTTCCTTTACTATTCATACGATTGCGATTAAAATTTCATCCGATGTCTATACCTTTTTTTTAATAGTTGTGAACATGCCCGTGAATACTTCTATATCTATACTGGTGAGCTCTGGCATTATGAAATTTGCACAAAAAATTAAATAGGTCGCTCGAGTTGTTGGAAAAATGGTTGTATTTTCTGGAGATAGGCGGCAGGGAAAAGGCTTGGGGAAGGGGTATGCAGATGGATCGGTTGGGGAATTAAGGAGGGGGGACGAGGGAGAGGGGAAGGCGAAGAATGCGGAAGAAAAATGCGTGAGGGGGGGGGGGGTCGCGAGAAAGGGGAAAGGGAGAGCGGTTGGGGGGGGTACGCGGGAAAAGGAAACGCGGAAGGGGAAGAGGAAGAGGAATCGGAAGGGGAACAGGGACAAATGGGAAATGACACGAAGGGAGAAACAATTTATTTATTTAATTGCCGGGTATCAGCTAGTATATAATTAAAATTAAACGGTACACACAACTTTGATTTAAAAGGGATTAAGTCGGTATCCAGTGTAACAATCAAACCCGATCAGACAGACTGGTAGTCGAGCGTCCTACCCAAATTTGAAGACAGAAGAAGCTGAGGAAGATCACCGATGCGTTGCAGTGGTTCAATATCACTTGAGTCATCGGCTCTCTAAGAACCGCGAGGAGTGGAGGAGCCTTGCCCACAGGGAAATTGCATTGAGTAAACAACTAACTTACTACAATCTTGGTGATGATGACCAGCATATTCCTGAGCAGGATAGCGATAAGCAGATTCCGGTGCAGTGCCAGTCTTCGTGCCCGCAGCCTCTTGTAGGACAGAAGCACGAGCACGGCGGGCAGGCCCAGCCCGATGGAGGTAGCCAGGCATGCCACGTGCACCCTGGCGCGCGTCTGCAGCCGGGAGATGATGCTGCACGTGGCGTAGTTGGTCGTCTGGTTCCACGTGGCGTTTTGGTAACATGTTTTTTCGCTATAGTCTGAAACACATCATCGGCATAATATTACATAACTTCATAACAGTTGACCGGTCAGTGACTGACTTGGCATCGCGTTTGGGTCCCACCCAGGTAATTCCTCGGCTGGTTAAGTCCCCAAAAAGAACACAAGACGTATTTCTTGATTCAAAATTCTGGGAGATCCTCCCTTAAATTTGATCTTTCAACGGTCAGTCCAAATTCAAAATTAAATGGAATGGTGACACTGGTTTCCATCCAATTCTACATTTTTTTACAGAGAGAAATCCTCATAAGAGTTCCAACTGCTCCCGTCTGGAGCCAGTGAGACTATAGCATCCCCAATTAGGGTATGCTGTGAGGCTGAAGATAAGTGGGGAAGGGAAGGAGATGGGGAAGATAAAAGTGGGGAAGTACCTGGCTATTCAGATCTAGTAACTAAACACGGCTAAAGCCATTTCAAGCAACGGTTCAATTCTGAATGGTGGTCTTACACCAAGGCGATACTGAGGGTATATTCCACTCTGGAACGTGCCGCAAATATAGTAAGTAATACATAGAATGCATTTATATTTGAAGGTATTTGTGTGTATTATTTATTCAGTGACTAAACAAGAGTACAATGTTTAAGGGCGATTGACCAGCAGCTGAGAATAAAAGTTTTAAAATGCTTGCAACTGTACAAGGAGGTTCCAATGAGAAAGATCGATTATTCCCCGTATCAAATTTTTTACATTTAAAAATTTAATATCGATTTATTTCATTCAAAACTTGCTTTAATATATACCTACATTCAAGTAAACAATAAAAATGTTCAAAACGCACGATGATAAATTATTAAATATCGTGTACTTCTTGTAAGTTTTTTTAAAAATAAGTATTTATGATTCTTCAATAATGTCTAAACAAAATAATAATGTAAAATTTTTTTTAATATTTTAGTTTGTAAGACCTTAAATAAATAGAAAAACGGAGGTATTTTTGTCACAAAACACGTTCACGGATTTATTTTTTAATGATTTTTAATTTAACTAAAATTAAAATTCTGAAAACTGTGTTGACTAGATAATGTATTGATTTATTTTGTCGTATGATTAAATGATTTGAAATTTTTGTTGTTTAATGGAATCTATCGTTTGAAAATTGAACAAATCTGCCAACGACGAACGGTATATCCTTAGTATATTAAAAATGCAGTTAGTTTTTCAAAATTTTAAAACTGCGTTTACCAGATAAAATGAAAATCTTTCAAAATCAATTTATGTTTTTTTTGTAAAAACGAGTCAATTCGTCTAGAATTTATTTTAAAAATGACTAATTTCCGGTATTCTCTGGTAATACCCTCTTAACTTACGGTAGCAATCAGGTCCAGTATTTGAATAAGCAAATTCTGGACAAACTCTCTTGGCGACTTCTCCGGCTTTTTCTGGATCGAAACAACTCCAGGCGTCCCACACAGCCGGGCAGTAGCCTTCTTCTGAAATAACATACCTAGGTTATTATATCCACCTTAAATGCTACGTGTCTAGAGAAAAGGGAATTTAATAACATTTTTAACTTTTAGAGCTAGTTCAGACACGGCGGGATTCGTGCGGACGCAAACCGCGTGGAGCTTATTATCATGACTCATGACGTTCAACTCCTGGCCCCCTAGCAAACTCGATCGATAAGGATTGATCGGACAACTATCGGTAACTTCTCATGACTGCAAATCGCCAAAGAATAAGTGACAGTTCACAATGTAAGTGTCCTTAATATATTCAACATCAAACTGTTGTTTGTAAGTTAGCGATTTGCAGTTGTCCTAGGAAACGATGGGAAGTTACCGATAGTTATCTAATCAATCCTTATCGATCATTACTTTGATGGCCTTCAGTTGTGATGCGGTGATCCCTTTTTTTCTTCTTCCCTTCGCGTGTCACGATAGATTGCTTTGTCGCTGAGCTGTTTATCGATGACATGGAGAAAAGACCGGCAAAATGGGGTATACTCGCCCCTCATACATATTACAGACATACAGTTTTTACAGAATTAGTCAACCAATTATTTATCCATATGAACTTAACAACTCAACCCTTACCTCTGTCGAAGAAATTAATGATCTGGGCATAACTCCTCATGTATCATATAAACACAATCAATAATAAAGGTATGAAAATACTTGGCTTCATTCTTCAAAATTCCAGAGGTTTCAGGAATATTTCAACATTAAAATTTTTGTATACATCCCTAGTTCGTAGTCAAGTCGAATATAACTCCTCTATCTGGTCCCCCTATTATAAATTACATTCAGATTCAATCGAAAAAATTCAGCATAAATTTCTAAGACAGATCAATTTCATACTCGGTATTCCCATTAAAAACATAAACTATAATTACTTGATGAAACAATTAAATTTATTAAAAATCTCAGATCGAAGAATCCGACTTAATATTTATGTTCAAAATTGTAAATGGTAGTACAGTCAGTCCCGATTTAACTAACCTCATTGAATTTCATATACCTACGAGAGCTACTCGTTCTTATGCAACAACACCAGGACTGAGTATTTCAAAAACTCGCTTGTACCTAGGTTGCATGCAGTTAGTAATAGATACGCAGATGTAGCGGATATATTTAACTATACGGAAAGTAGGTACACGAGGTCTACGCTCTCATATATGTTCAATCAATATGAATTTAATCTATGTTTACCTTATTTAAACTATAGAATTTTTATGTATTTGTATCTCTTGCTCAAATCTCTGATGTCATTTCACAATCAAATGCCACATTTAATTTGTTATTCTTTATTTAAAATGATTGCTAATATATTCTTATGGTTCTAAGCGCCTCCACCCACTCAGGCAACTGAAAACTCTCAACTGCCAACTGTCTTTGTATGACAATGTGATGGCCCGCACACTACACAATCACACAAAACCCCGTTGTCAATGGTAACGCAAGCGGTGACTTGCGACCATCTTGCGACTGTCACGGCTGATTACCCTGGGCATTTGAGAGCTGTCAGCTGATTGTTCTTCATCTATGGTTAAACAAGCTTTTTGACCAATCAAGACAGAGAAAACAGCCGGTTTTAGTTGGTTTTCAGTTGCCTCAGTGGGCGGAGCGCCTAACTGTATCATGTAACTATTGTTTATGGTATATTTATACCGTAGAAATTAAATAAATAAATATTAACACGCTTATAATCGCTCACACGCTCAGCTTAGAATTTATAAACTTAAAATAAGCTTAGGTCGCCTTCCCAGTCGGATCTTTTGATACCAGTCTAAATGAATTGTGTCCGTTCAATTCATCCTTAAATTTTTTTCAATTTCTGTTTTGACATGGAACCGTTTGAAGTATGTGAATAAAAATAATTCCACAATTTTTTTAATCTTAAATCTGTAATGCTTAATAAAAATGATTACCTGCAGTCGAATTAGCCAACACATCATTGCAGCAGTTTTTGGCAGCTTCCGTGCACCGGAGCCACTTTTGAACAACTGCCTCAGACAAAACTGCTTTTCGGATCAGTTGTATGGCTTCGGAATTCCTCAAGTCCAACTGGTGACATTTTGTTTCTCCCGTCGTTTTATTTGTCTAGATTTATAAAGCAAAAAATAATATATAATAAATATATATTATGTTAAACAAAACAAAATGTAATGTGCATTTTGTATCGAGATGTACTGGCAGACATCTTGATACAAAAAAATGTAAATATCGTTTAGATCTCCGGTAACAGATATCATATATTTTTAACATTCGCCGGCATTCCCACCCAAACGTCGTGGGTTCAATTCCTCCCAGCTAAGTAAGTAAATCCAACATCATTATACAAGCATCTATTCCGCTTATAGCGGTGGTAGTAGGAGTTTTTCAAATATTCTAATGTTTTTATCGTAAGTACATAGATAACATTTGTTTTTCTTTCAAAAACGAAAGAGAAGCGGGAAAGGTTTTTTTAATTTTATTTTGGCTTTTATTTGAATAATAAGGTTACCGGAGAGAAACATTATAGGTACCTATGTTTATTAATCAAAATACGGACAGAAAGCTCACTATGTTTAAAGTCTGTCGGTACATCTTATTTATATTTTAAAAATGATCTATCATAGGATAAGGATAAAATAAATTTAATTAAAAAATATCTAAAATGTCACATTGCACGCAATTGCATTATATTTAGACTTATTGCATAAATATTGTGATTTTACATTTAATAATATACTGCAAATGCTACGTCGATGTTGTATTTATTGGTTTATTTGGATTTTTTTGGCTTCAATGTTTATTGGCGGAACCATGTAAGAATAATTTGTTGGTATACGTAATTTCGTACACAAACACAACAAATTAACAGGGTTTCAATGTTTATTGGCGGGAAAATGTAAGAATAATTTGTTGGTATACGTACGAAATTACATATACCAACAAATTATTCTTACATGTTCCGGCCAATAAACATTGAAACCCTCTTAATTTGTTCGTAAGAACTTTAGTCCCGTTTTTAACCGTTTTTACTATTAAAATGATCGTTTTTTTTCGAATAACATTTTTCTCCGTGTGGCAAGGGCTGAATTGGCAGAGCGCACGTCCCTGTAAGACGAGAGATCTGGGTTCGTGTCCCAGTTGCGACCATTTTCTTTTGTTATTTTTCTATTTCTTCTTCATTTTCATATTTTAATTTACATTACTATTGTTATCTTCTTCTTTAATGATATATAACATTGATGGGAATAACCTTCAAAAGTTAAAAAGAGAGGGTTTTTTTCTTTATAAAAAAAATTATTTATGGTTTATCTTATAGTTTCAGTGGAAACTTTGGTTTTAATGTATTAAATAAGAGAAAATTAGAAATGTACGTTTTTAATTTTTTTGTTATTATTTTATTCCGGAGACCAACAGTTTACAATAATAACAAAGTATAATATTATCTAAGTCATATTAATATTTGCACCATTTACAGGTTTCCACGTGGGTTATTTATTACCTAAAAGTGAAATGATTTGAAAGATGATAATGAGAGATTACATAACAAGTTGTTTGAGCGGGAATAGGGAAGGAAAGGATGGGGAGGAGGTCAGTCTAGTTGAGGTACAGTATGAAGGTATGCTAATAAAAATATTCATAACAAAAAAAAGGAAGTTCATATGACGGTGGTAGATGAGTTTGAGTTGGGCTGGTTGAGATGGGCTGGACATGTACAGAGAATGCCGGACACACGCGTCCCAAAAAGAATTATGGCTGGACTCCCAGGTGGAAAGAGAAAAGTGGGAAGACCCAGACTGAGGTGGGAAGACGAAGTAAGAGGGGATGCAGCACAGCTTATCCAGATAACAAACTGGAAGTCAGCCGCTGAGGACAGGAGGAGTTGGAGGCGAATGTTGCGGGAGGCCAAAGCTCGATATGGGCTGTAGCGCCATCGAAGAAGAAGAAGATGAGTTTGAGAGCATTAGATGAGTATCTATCTATAGTTGTCGTAAAGTAACGAGAGATCGCCAGTGTGACTTTAGTGTGGTGCAAATTTAAAAATGTCGTTTTAATGTAATAAAAAATTGGACGTTCTACTACTTCAGGTCTGGCGTTCACAGAATTACCAACCGTATTTTCATTGAAAGTGTTAATATTATTATTTTAAATAATGAAATATTACAATGGGGTTTAAACTTCAATAAGTTAATCCTAATGATGAAGTGCCTGATAAATAATTCTAATAATATGAAGACGAACGTATGAATCCATCTCTTCCCACTGCGGTGCAAGGCGATGGGTCGAGAGTCTCCGGCTGAAGAGGTCAAAATGTTTCACTCAGCCAGTCTCTCCCGATCCCGTATTTCCTTTTCCGTGTTCCAAACCCGTGTTCAATACTCCAATCATGCACGGGTTTGTAAAGCTTTTTCTCTTTCCAAACAATCCAAACCCGTGCTAAATACGAGGCACGCGTCCTCCAATCATACACGGGTTTGTAACGCTATTATTTTTATGTTTCGAGGCATTTGTTTATTACCTCACATAGGTATGTGGATTACCTGACATAATGTAGGGTAGACTGGGGACGATTAAAACACGTTATGAAAACTGAAATACCTAAGAGTGTAACGCAACACTCGAAACTCCGTCACATATGTGGGGACCTACCGTCAAACCGTCAAAAAAATTAATTTTAATAAGCATGCGAAATAAATTGAAAAAAGTTGATCACCAATATTTATGATTTTTCAATAATGTCTAAACAAAATAAGTGTGTAAAAAAAATCTGAAATATTTTATTTTGTAAGACCTGAAAAAATATAAAAGCTGAGGTATTTTCGTCACAAAGCACGTTCTCGGATATATTTCTTAATGATTTTAATTGAACTACTAAAATTAAAATTCTGAAAAATCTCTTTACTAGATTACGTATTGATTTATTTTGTTGTATGATTTGAAATTTGTGTTGTATAATACAATATTTTGTTTGAAAATTCAACAAATCTGCCAACGACCAACGGTATAACCTTAGTATATTAAAAATAAACTTAGTTTTTCAAAATTTTAAACGTGCGTTCACCAGATAAAATAACAATCTTTCAAAATCGATTTATATTTTTCGTAAAAAAAGAATCAATACGTCTAGAATTTGATTTAAAATGGAGTAATTTCTGGCATTCTCTGGTAATATCCTCTTAATAAATAATTAAATAACCTCCTTGGTATACTATCTTAGGTTGGGTATTTACTTACAATAAGGAAACAGGGTACCGGACCTATGTTGTCGTAGATGCATGTGGTAATATTGGGCCGAGGAAAAGAAACATTCATCAGGTTGGGTTGCAAGTAGACGAAGCACCCGGCGTTCACCTGCCACTGGTAGATTACTTGCGGGAAAACCGTTCCCCGGTAATTGCATTTTGGGTTGAAAACCAGTTTTTCGTCGATCTAGAAAATAAATAAAATTAAACGCTGTATATACTACCTTGGTCTTACATTTGATCAATATCTTAAGTGGAATACACATTGACTACTTATCACGAATAAGCTTAGAAAACATGTTTATTTTTTCAAAAACATTAGAAACATACTAGATTCCAAATCTATGAAAATTGTTTATTACTCTCTTTGTCAATCAATCATTGAATATGGAATAATCGCATGGGGAGGTGCAACACTATCAGCTATAGATTCATTATCGAAGGCACAAAAATTAATTATGAAAGTTATTCTTAAAGTTCCCATAATAACAAGTACTGTAGATATATTCAACAAATTCCGTGTATTAGATATTCGACAAATTTACACAAAAACTATCTTAACTCATCTGTTTAAAAATAAAACACATACATTTTATAAAAATACCCAAAATATTGTAAACACGCGGCACAAAACCAAAGAACTCATACAAATACCTAAAACAAACAACATTTGGTCAAAGAAATTTCAAATACATTGCGTCTAAAATATACAATAACCTACCTGACAAAACAAGACAATCGAATAACATTAAAAATTACAAAATCCTGATCAAACAATGGATCATCGAAAAAGGTCGTGCAATAATTAGTTACCTCACCCAAATATAATCGTATATATTTCATTATTGTTACCACTACCTACCAACCTGAAAATTTTGTCAAATATTTTAGCTTTATTGAAAAATGTACTTTATATTATAATTAGAAAATATTTGTAAACTAGTCTGTCTCGACACAGGAGTTCCTAGTGAGACAGGCAAGGCCAAAAAAAAATGTAAACCTTATGATATAGATTCAATAAATAAACAAAACAAATACTTCACTTTATGTACAAGATGCAGCTTGGGTGTCAACAAATCCGTCAGTCAAAAAATTAAATATACCAGATAATTTCGTTTGTTGGTGCGTGGGTTTAGCAATGTGAAATATTCCAATTACTCAAATTCAATGAACTTTTAATTTTTTAAATTAGAACTTGGTAGGCACTTATCATATCAGACAAACGATAATGTAGATACCAAAATTATATTATGAACTAATAATTTTTGGTTCAATTACTTGGCAGATGCTTGTATAAATTAATGGAGTGAAGACACATTACTTTCCCAGTGTTATTGGATTGATTTCGTAATTTTTCAAGTTTGCTAGGAATGCCTTTTTCATTTAATGAAAAAATAATTAACAATTCATCAAATATTTTAAGTTAATTTTCACGTTCTGTGAAATTTCTTTTCAAGTTCTGTGATTATTTCGGTTTAATGAAGCAACTTGCCTGTAACGATAAAATAACAGATCTTGAAAAAATTTACTTAAAATATTTGATGAATTATTCAATTTTTTTTTTGACAAGCCGTCCTAATATTCGGTTGGTAAATTTCTTTTTTTGAAAGCCAATGATTCTAAGGCAATATTTTTTTTATGAATACCTACTTTCAGCTTCACAAATCCTAAAATTATAATATCCAGTTATTTCACGGCCATCGCATTTTCAATTTGAATCTCACGATGAGCTTCACATCACACTGCCATTTTGTTTTGTTTGTTTTGTTTTTGTTATGTTTATTTAGATGTATGCACATTTTTTTCATACATCTAGTAAGAAAATACGATAATACAATTTAATTAATACAGTTTAAGAAATACAGTTAACTACAATTAAAGAAATACAGTATAATATTTGTAATCTAATCAAATATTGTTTTTAACATATATAGCACATGTCCTACGAAAAGTGCCAAGGTTTGAGGCTTCCTTAACGGCTTTCGGTAGGTTATTATACAGTTTTTGTCCTTTATAAAACACGCTATATTGGGTGCATGAAAGCTTAGTTTTGGGAAGCCTAAAATCTCTGCATCTTCTCATAGGATAATTATGAACATTTTCTTTACTGAAGGAGAGAATGCAGCACAATTAGTAGTTTTCCGTCGGTCACCACGAATGAAGTCATCGACGCGCTTATATACGACGCGTAAATAAATTTGCGTGGAGTCACTGCAGTGAACTGCCTACCGCTACGATTTTCGTCTGCCAACGGCGTTTGTCCTTCAGCTTCGTTACAGCGACGAACCGATTACCTAATAGTGCCGACATCCACTTTTGCATCACCGTATACATTTTTCAGTCTTTCATGATTGCAAATGGGCATTTCACCTTCTGCATTCAAGAATTCAAGCATAGAACGCTGTCTGATACGAACCTCGATGTCAGCTATTTTTTAAACGACTGCAATGCTGCCACCTGTTGACGCAGAAATTTTCTACTGCAGTAGATTGTAGAAGAAGGTTGGAGGATTAGCGCCAATTCAATTTTTTTTACTTAATTAACTTTATTTAAGTACAAAGAAATAGGGGGCATTTTTACTTTTTACTGACCCTCACATATAAAAGTTAAATTTAAAGAATTTTATGTAGGTAAGAACAGATTTTAGAGGTTATTTTGTAAGTATAATGATTTGGAAGATTCATAATCCAGGAAAATGTAAATCTTATATTTCAAAAATAATGTTTGTTTGTTTTTTTGTTTGTTTGTTCGTATTTTATGCACTGTCACATACCGTTCATGCGATGGCGATGAAACTTTGGAGATTTGATCTGGGTATGCACGGTTATAGGATAGTGAGCTCTGGCGTTATGAAAGTATTTCCTTTCATAGTGCGATTAGGTAAATTTATTTTGAATTGTTGTCAGATTATATATCTATATATATAGGTTTCTTAGAAACTATAAAAATGAAAATAGAAAGAACAATCAAAAATTTCGTTTCTTTGTTAAGAGACTAAGAAGCAAGTGTTTTATTTAAAAGGGTTTAATTTGTCATTAAAAATCTTAAGACAACCAATTATCTTATAAAATGACAATTTTAGTGAAGTGAAATGGAAAAGTTACGATTCACATTTACAGTATTAGCAGCATCGGATGGAAAAACCAATGTGATCTGCATAACATCAATCGAAACACCCGATGGACATGTATTTGATATTCCTGATGATTTGAAAATTGCAAGCAAACACACCGCCATAACTACTACATGGATGTTTTTACAAAAATGAAGTATTCTCTAAAGGAAAGACATCAAACACGGAAACTATCCATTAACCCAAGATTTGATGAAAATTTACTTAGATGAAGGTGGGAATTTACAATTGGGTGACCTGGATGATTTTACCTATGAAACGAAACTTTCTGACAATAATACTAGTAAGAACATATTTTAGAGGTTATTTTGTAAGTAATTTAGAGGTTATTTTGTAAGATTTGGAAGTTTTATAATGCAAGGGCACTGAAAATAAAAATCTAGGAAAAATAGCAGAGAGATTTTTACTCGAGAAGTTTTCATAAAAAACTTCAAATTCATTACGGGAATATGCCACAAAAAATTAAGATTGTTATTAGAGATAAATAGAAATATTGACACACAGACATTGATTCATCTTATTGTTATGGGTCTACCTAATAGGCCTACATTATATAATGTACAAAATGGGTAAGGAATCAATAACATCCACTGCAAAAAATGAAAATAATTATAATGAATTCAAGAGAAATACATTTGATAATAAAGTAAGAGTTGATAAAATGGAAACTTGCAAAACTTGTGATGAAATGATTGTATATGCCTAGAGACTATGATTGATTTTAAATTGAACGTTCACTTCTAATTATGTAGTTAGCAATAATGTGGGCAGTCCGGTTATTGCAAACAATTCAAACTAGTATTATGACACATTTTGATACTATTCTATTCTTTCAGTGATGATCCTTTGCAAAACTTCTGCAAAAAATGCGACATTATCATCCGGAAAAAAACAGTTTTACCGTGATCTTGATTAGCATTTCGATTATTTGTTGATATCTTGGTAATCTGATGGATTTTCGATAAAAAATGATCCGGTAGAATGTTAATTATCTGGTGACATTTTTGGCAATTTAGTAGCATCTGGGAAAAACGTAGGCAATGGCATTATTTTTCAAATATGAAGGGTAATTTTCATATTTGAAAAATAATGATAATGTTGATAATAATAATAAAAATAACCCTCTGATATGAAAATATCTGGAGTCGGTGAAATATTTTCCCATTTAATAGTCTGGTAGGTTAACCTGTTGTTCTTGTATTGTTTTGTATTAATTATACTTATATAATACACTTGCATAGCGTGGATTACTAGATGATCATTTATATGGAAAAGGGTTGAAAGGGTTCAGTTTTTCCTATGGGAACCGGACCTAAAAGTCTGGTGCGTAAAATAAAAAATATAAAATAAAAATAAATAATAAATAATAAAAATAATAAAATAATTTAATAAACAATAATAATATGGTCATATTTTTGACAATTTAGTAGCATCTGGGAAAAACGTAGGCAATGGCATTATTTTTCAAATATGATATATAAAAAAATAGATATAATTATTATTACCTCACATGGGTAATTGGCTCGATTTAGGTCCTGCTCTATATAATCATCCCATAATGGAACTTCCCATGATGGATCCCATGCGTCTGCTTCAAATGTGTGGATCTGTAAAACAAACTTAAATTAGTTTTTTTTTTTTTTTACATTAACTCCACACAGGAGGCCCTGAGGAAAATAATTTCCCTCAGGGCCTATGTCATCTTTGAAGATGCTGTGAGGAGGGTCTTTTTGAGGAGAGGAAGGAGTGAACGTGGGTCTTGAAGAGACCCATGTTATAGGAAGGAGGAAACACAGAGGCCGGCAAATCGTTCCACAGCCGAGCTGTTGAACACAAGAACGAGTCGTAGAAGCATCCCGTCCTCATGTGACAAATGTCAACTGTGTACATATGTTGGGCGCGCGTTTGGCGTGTTTCCCGACTATGCACCGGTGCCGAGGGGATCAATGACGCTAGCTCCTCGGAGCATCTTCCATTGAAATACCGCTAGAACAAGGATAGCATTCCCACCCGACGCCTGTGCTCTAAAGATTGCGATCCGTTTGTTAAGACAGGAGAATCTATCAAGCGGACTGCCCGTTTCTGCACAGAGTCGAGGGTGTTTTTCAGGTACATCGGGGCTCCAGACCAGAGATGGCTGCCAAATTCAACAGTGGGGCGCACTTGCGATTTGTACAGGGTTAGCAGTTGTGTACAATTAAAGTATCTGCGGGCCCTGTACAGTACGCCCAGTTTCTGAGAGGCCAACTTAACTCTGGCCTCGATGGAGCCCCCGTACCTGAGCTGGTCACTTAGAGTTACACCGAGCATTAGTGTTGGATTATGACGACAAGACGAGTTCCAACTGCCTTGCAGCCAGTGGAACTTAGCATCCTCATTTTCTGGTATGTAGTGAAGCTGAATGAAGTGAGCAATGGATTGGAGAAAGTGAAGAGGACTGGCTATTCCATCTAGTCAATGGCGATTGACTTTGATTTGATTATTTGTAGTGATCTTTCACTGCAATGACAGGATACCACCGGAAGAGTCTGTGTGATGAAAACTGTGATAGTTTTAGCTATAAAGCACAGATGACTTTTATTACGTGGCTTTAATAGTAGCTTTAAATGTCTCCGATAAATACTCGTACAATGTAGGTTCCGCCGATCGAGAATATCAAGCTATGTACCAGATAACTAGATAACAACGGTGTCTTTGTTATTCTAATCAATTCTCCTAGATCAATTATTAAAAATTGTGAGGTAGCCTAATAAAAAACAAATAGTGCTTATATAGGTGACTGTGAATTTTATTATTGCCTACAATCAAAGGTCATCACAGAAATCTTATTCCTCAATCCTTATAATGACGACTTTCACCTCGAGAGTTTTTTTTATCGAGATCCGAGCTACGATAATACGACTAAAATGCAAACTATAGAGGTAGTCTATTACGAATTAGCAGATATATTCTGGATTTATTGGAAACTATCTCTTATACAGTAAAAGGACATGAGCATGTCAATGTTTAAGTTTCCAAACACAACATAGTCTTCAAGAAAATACAATAGTATCAAAAACAGTCATTATTAATAGTTATTTCAATCCAATATTTTTTTAACGTTAACTTAGTACAAAAATGTTTGGACAGGAAAAGCTCTTGGGAAAATGATTTCCTTCAGTGCCTTTGTCACCTTTGCGGATATTACGTGGAAGGTATTTTTAGGGAAAGGAGGACAGGAAGTCCTGCGAAGGAAATGGTATGAGTGGTGGATAGGAATCTGGAAGTCAGTGGATCCAGGTGTGACGGATGTATATATCAAGCCCGCAAGGCGAGAGGTCAAGAGAGTCCAGTTGGAGAGGTCAAAGGGTCTCCCTAAACCGACCTATCCTGATCGCATCCTTCACTCAGAACTTGGAGAGGCCTCAACCCCCAAAACCCGGGCACTCCTGTAAGTTGCCAAACATAGCGAACGACTTCTGGTGACCTACGGTTAAGGTATCGGTTATCCAAAGAAAGGTTCCCGGGGCAACGGTACTCACACATGTTACATTATATGAAAGAACTTACAGTCCATTTTTTTTCATTTGTAAATTTTCTTTTCTTTCTTTCTATCTTGGAGTATCTACAATCAATACAATCCGAATACGGCGATACAGGACAGTGAATCAAAGAAATCAATAGATTTAAAAAATATATATTTATGAATTGGACAGAAATGAGTTTCATTAAACTCATTGGAAATAATGTATTGTAAATATTATTGTTATGATTTTGTAATATTATTTTGTAATATCGTGATAATTCACTAAATACAAAAACAGATACAAGAATCACCTCGTGAAAGGTTTAAATTATATATCTGATAAGGTTGGGAAATAACAGTTGCATGCAAATCATAGCAAAGTGCTTTCCCCGTATTTCCACTTATTACCGGTTTAGGATGACAGCAAATTAAATTATAGCAATAGACATTAGGTTATCTCGTCGCTAAAACAAAACTTGCAACGCTTTTTATAAACATGCTTCAACTTGGTGATATTCAATAAACCTATATGTCGCACTTTGGTAATTAGAAATATATTTGATGAAACACTGACTTCGTGTAAATTGCTTTATTTATAGTTAAACCGCCAACTTGTTTTGAGACAAGCGTACTTTAGTTCTGGGCAGAAAATCACAATCTTTACTGTGCAAATGTGTTGCCGTTTTTTGTGAATATTATCACGGATGTAAAACTCGTTATGAAAGAACAGTTACTGATTAATATATAAATAATAAGAGTGTCCATCATCAGAGCAGATGTGTAACACTGTAACGTTGGCTAAATAAGGAGGTAGAGTAACATGGCAAAACATCCCCAAAAATTAATAATCAAATATTTTGACGATGAAAATCTTAAATCATAACCAATAATAAGTTACATGTTCGTAATAAGCATTAACTTTGTGGCTCGCCATAATTTACAATAAAATATATAAATTTGTTTTAGACCACTTTAATTTTAATTACACTCTACCGGTTTCGGACGAACCCTTCGTCAGGAGAATATAGAGTTTTAATATTCTCCTGACGAAGGAAGGGTTCTTCCGAAACCGGTAGAGTGTAATTAAAATTAAAGTGGTCTAAAACAAATTTATATATTTTATTGTAAATAATAAGTTACTTTGTTTTTAACAACAATTTTTCTTTAGATTGTAACGGATAACCAAAGCGAAATAATTTAATTCTTCAGCGACATATTTCGATCATTCTTCCGAAATAATCGCCAGTTTAGTCAACCGAATGATCTCTTTCACACCTTAAAACCTGGCAAATGATTTTTTCAGTCATAATCTAATAAATGTCTTGTCTATGTAGGTACTGCACATTTGTCCTACGCCCTTAGGGCTTTTCTACTTATCATTTTCTAACAAATGTTGGTAAACTACAACAAATAATGATTGCTTTATAATTAACTAGATCGTGTGTCCCGTTTTGAACGAGACCATCCGATTTTCGTTACCTTGTCCCGTTGTCTACAAGGAGAGCTTCGGGATGCAAAAATTTCTCATTTTCAGAAATTAGACGTTATATATAAAGGAAAGTCAATTTTATCCCTTTATCAAAACTGTTACGTGCGATTGTTTTTACGTAAGATTGGGAAAATTTGACGAAAATATTCACGTGGGAACGTGTAAAAAATGGAATGGATAAACCAATTAAAAGATAATTTATTAATAACGATATATACCTATGTAAGTGTTCAATGAATATTCCCTTTTTACAAACTTCTTTACATCGGTAAAAAAGTAAGAAGATAGTTTGAAAGATGCCACGGGAAATCGTCGACGGAATTATTCCAACACTTTAGAGACATCAATCTAGGCACAAAATCTCTTTAATGACCGAGTTGTTGATGATTGAAAAAACTAAATTACATATTTCAAAACATGTTACTTGCTGAAGTGAATATTTGCAAAACATATCAAGAATTTCACTAGTACTTTAAAACAAATACCCCAAATACATTTAACTTCTTTTTTCAATTATTCTAAGAGGTGGGTAACTTCTCATTAAGAGTCATTGACCAGCGGCTGAGAATAAAAGTTTAAAGATGCTTTCAACTGTACCGATGAGAAAGATCGATTATTCCCCTTATCAAATTTTAAAAATTTAATATAGATTTATTTTATTAAAAACTTGCTTTAATATATACCTACATTCAAGTAAGCAATAAAAATGCTCAAAATGCACGAAGATAAATTAATAAATATTGCGTACTTCTTGAGAGTATTTTTTGATCATAATTATTTATGATTTTTTAATAATGTCTACCTAAATAAAAATTTTAAATATTTTTGTTTGTCAGACCTTAAATAAATATAACAACTAAGGTATTTTTGTCACAAAAACGTTCTAGGATTTATTTTTTAGTGATTTTTAATTAACTAAAATTAAAATTCTGAAAACTGTGTTGCCTACATAATGTATTGATTTATTTTGTTGTATGAAATTTGTGTTGTTTAATAGAATCTATCGTTTTAAAATTGAACAAAACTGCCAACGACCAACGGTAGATATAACCTTAGTATATTCAAAATAAACTTAGGTATTCAAAATTTTAAAAATGTGTTTACCAGATAAAATAACAATCTTTTAAATTAATTTTCTTTTTTTTTTGTAAAAAAGAGTCAATACGTCTAGAATTTGATTTAAAAATGACTAATTTTCGGTATTCTCTGAAAATACCCTTTTAACAAGAATGTACTTAATTGGATTTAGACAGTTTCTTTTCCACTGCAATATGCACATTAACTTAGACATTAACTTTAACTTGTTCTTCTTTAAGCATTCTAGCATCCACCTTTGATAATAGGTCTCCCTCCCCTCATCCATCAGAAGCAGGTTGTTAACTTTTTGGTCGGTCCATCTCAATTGTGGATGACCTCCGGTTCTTTCTCAAACCAAAGTAACCAATCGATAACATAATATCGGAATTCCAACGGTAATCTACTCGGTACTCGGTACGATTGGCAATTTGATTTGACAATAATATAATAACATGGATCTGATATATGGTACCTACTAATAGTTTTGTAATATTAACTTTTTTATAGATAGATAATGTAATACGTAAATTTGCGTTTGCGGAAATTTGGCATACTTCATCTCTGATTACAATATCAGCTTCTGTTTAGGTGCAAGCGCTCGTATAATTTTTTTCAAATTAATTAAATAACATCATAATCTTTGTTTAATTTTTTTTAATTAGCACTGTCATTCTTCTCAAGTCCAATATTTCTTCTGGACTGATAAGCTTAATGCTTTGATAATATTGTTTTTAGTTGAGAATTGGCTACAATTTAATACAAAACTATAATATTATTTTTTCTGCAATTACAGTAGCAGAAAAAGCTCATTTCGTTGAAGGGGGCACGAAGAAAAATGTTTTTCTAAAATACGATTATTTTTTTTGTAAAAACGATTAAAAACGGGACTGAAGTTCTTACAAACAAATTAACCGGGTTTCAATGTTTATTGGCGGAAACACGTAAGAATAATTTGTTGGTATACGTAATTTCGTACATTTATCAATAAATTATTCTTACATTTTTCTGCCAATAAACATTGAAACACTGTTAATTTGTTCGTAAGAACTTCAGTCCCGTTTTTACGAATAAAATTATCGTTTTTTAGAATAACATTTTTCTCCGTGGGAATTATTATTGACATAATACTGGTTATAGGTTGCATCTTTTCATTTATATCATTGAAAGCTCTTAAAGGGTGGTAGTCGGGTTTTATTAAATTTAACATACTTAATGCAGCAATCGTTTATTTATCCTTGTGTTTTATAATAAATTCCTTATGTTTTATATTGCTTATTTATTTATTTATATATAGATACAAAAGAAAGTACAAGTTACACATTAGGAAGCTTTGCCTGTCCAACTAGGAAAGTTTCCCGTTCCAGGACAGACAAATTGACAGGTTTAGTTCATATTATTCCTTAAGTACATAATTGCAAACAAAAATAAAAACAAAGATAAAAACAAGAAAATTCATTTTTTTTTAAATTGAGTTGTGTTATGAAGAAATATATAAAAAAAAAATTTTTTTGTGACTATGCAAAAAAGTAATCTGTTAGCATATTAGCTATTCGGATTTACCGAATTAACCATGCTTATTTGGTGTATTTTCATTTATTTCACTGTACTTGTACAAAGTAACTTGATTTAATTTTTGTTTAAAACCATATGAAGTAACCTTACCACGGATTACTCCAGTAACAATGGACACATTTACTTCTTTTAATTATTTAAGTGAATTGATTAATTGACTGTGTGGTTGTATTGTATTCCCTGATGATGCATGGAGAAAAATCGATTTTGACCCTCACGATAATTTATCAGGCCATATTTATAAAACATTCGTTTAGAAATGTTTTATCAAGTTGCCCTGATAATACAACACGACGATACAATGAAAAAATACGTTCTACCAACGATGTATATGTTCGAATTAGTTCTAATAATTAATAATAATAATAATTTATTCTTACATTTTCCCGACATTAAACATTGAAACCTGTTAATTTGTTCGTAAGAACTTCAGTCCCGTTTTTAACCGTTTAACGAATAAAATGACCGTATTTTAGAATAACATTTTTCTCATCCTGTTTTGTGGAAATGTAAATTTTAGGCCTCAAATCATTGTATTATGATTATGATTTTTAAAAATCAAACCGTTGTCAAAGAGTACAGAATATCAGAGATTGATGTATTGTTTTATGTATGTACAGTACATTTTCTACATATTTGCTTTAAATGTAATTACTAATCGTATAGGTAAGTAAGTAAACATTTAGATTTTTAGATAGCTTGCTTGTTTGCTCCCTGATTCTGTTTTTTTATTTTTTTTTTATTGTAAAAGTTTTTATAGAAGTTTTATTTATTTTACGTGATTATTTTTTACAACAATATCTAATTGTTTACCTTCCTTGCAACGCTCATCGTTATATTTTGTCGTAGGTACTATTTTTGTATGCTAGTCGTCTTATGTCTTAATTTTTAGTATAATTTGTATTCCGATGAAAAACTTCTGGTTTTAAATCATATTGATTTCTTTAAATTAAAAACATCACTTGTGTTAACAAATTTGGTTATTTTCATTTACTGTTTTCATAATTCAAAAAATTAACCTTATAAAAATTGACATATTGCAGAAATTAACCAAGACAACATCTTAGCTTATATTTGTTAAAAAAAACTTATATTTGTATCTAATTAAATCTCCATAACAACAGTTCCAACAAAAAATATTGTCATAATCACATGAAAATAAAATGCTGTAATAGTTAAAGAAAACATTTTTGGAATACGATGATTTCACATTGGGAAGGACAGTATTAAGAAATTAAAGGTTTTACCTTTTACAACAACAACAAAAATATTTCTATTTTTGAAACTGATAATTCGTGGTGGAATTCCATTATAATATTATAATAAAATAAATTTAAAACTTTTTCCACTTTAATTTAATTACCGTAACCGGTTTCAGCTTGTCAAAGCCATCTTCAGACTGGTGAAAAATATTCTTAACCTAGGGATTTTATACAAAACATATTAGGGAGGGGGGAGGAGGGGGCGGGGGGTGGGAGGGGTGGTCTACAGGGATTTTATTCAATTATGGATTTTATTACATTTGTTGTTAAGTGGTCTTGAGTGTCCAACTATCTAATTATTTTTTTGGTTATTCCCAGTAGGCTAATTACATAGGGTTGGTAGCTTACATACTTTAGTATTGTTTGGGAAATACCTTACAAGTAATGTGAATTATTAGCACCTAATTTTATTGTTGTCAAGTCTATTATTAATTACAATCTTTATTATATTTATGATGTTATGGAATTTTTTGATTAAACAATTGATTTTATAAAGGGGGATACGTTGGAGTAGGATTATTCTTATAATGGACCTAATACAAACAAAGTACATATTTTACTTGGAACATATATGATAGAAAATTACAATGGATACAATAGTGGAGATTTTGCAAATGATTCTAATTTCTTATTCATTACAAATATAGGGTCTACTTTTTTGTTAGGCGGGTTATTTCTAATGATTCTAGTTTATCAAGTTTATGACCCTTATTACAAGTGTGGAGGACTTTAATATCTCTGTCTTTATCAAACGAATGTTGGTTTTCTAATAGGTGTGACGCTACATTCGACAATTCACCTTTATCATTCACCCACTTTGTGAAATGTTCTTTTATACGGGTTTTGAATGATCTTCCCGTTTGGCCTACATAATATGACGGGCAATTAGAGCAGTTCACTTGGTAAACGCCTGAGTTTTCCAGTTTTTCTCTCTTATCTTTATTATTAATTAAAATTCTCCCTAGAGAATTTACATTATAAAATGCTGTTCTACATTTATCGTTATTAGTTAGTCGAGATATTTTTGTGGATATTTCGCCAATATAAGGAATTTTAACCCATTGTTTTGTGATTTCATTTTTATTTACGAGGCCTTGTGACATTATTGCTAATGTAATTTTTTTATTCTTTTTCTTTAATAAACTATCAATAGTTTCGCTTTTGTATCCATTGTTCTTTGCTATTGTTTTTATAATATGTATAATGAATTAAATATATAATGAATTAAATATTATAAAAACAACAGCCTCGTAAATAAAAATGAAATCACAAAACAATGGGTTAAAATTCCTTATATTGGCGAAATATCCACAAAAATATCTCGACTAACTAATAACGATAAATGTAGAACAGCATTTTATAATGTAAATTCTCTAGGGAGAATTTTAATTAATAATAAAGATAAGAGAGAAAAACTGGAAAACTCAGGCGTTTACCAAGTGAACTGCTCTAATTGCCCGTCATATTATGTAGGCCAAACGGGAAGATCATTCAAAACCCGTATAAAAGAACATTTCACAAATTGGGTGAATGATAAAGGTGAATTGTCGAATGTAGCGTCACACCTATTAGAAAACCAACATTCGTTTGATAAAGACAGAGATATTAAAGTCCTCCACACTTGTAATAAGGGTCATAAACTTGATAAACTAGAATCATTAGAAATAACCCGCCTAACAAAAAAAGTAGACCCTATATTTGTAATGAATAAGAAATTAGAATCATTTGCAAAATCTCCACTATTGTATCCATTGTAATTTTCTATCATATATGTTCCAAGTAAAATATGTACTTTGTTTGTATTAGGTCCATTATAAGAATAATCCTACTCCAACGTATCCCCCTTTATAAAATCAATTGTTTAATCAAAAAATTCCATAACATCATAAATATAATAAAGATTGTAATTAATAATAGACTTGACAACAATAAAATTAGGTGCTAATAATTCACATTACTTGTAAGGTATTTCCCAAACAATACTAAAGTATGTAAGCTACCAACCCTATGTAATTAGCCTACTGGGAATAACCAAAAAAATAATTAGATAGTTGGACACTCAAGACCACTTAACAACAAATGTAATAAAATCCATAATTGAATAAAATCCCTGTAGACCACCCCTCCCTCCCCCCGCCCCCTCCTCCCCCCTCCCTAATATGTTTTGTATAAAATCCCTAGGTTAAGAATATTTTTCACCAGTCTGAAGATGGCTTTGACAAGCTGAAACCGGTTACGGTCATTAAATTAAAGTGGAAAAAGTTTTAAATTTGTTTTATTATAATATTAACAACAAAAAATATATATAAATTGCGCTACAGTTACGAGAAACGGTTGCGCGGTCTTTGCCAAAATGCCCAACCAAACTGAATAATTATGATTTAAATCGAAAAGTATATTAAAATATATATATCAAATATATGGTATGCATACGTGCAATTTTTTATTTTTAGTGATTTAAATTGTGATGTATAGGCCATCAAAAAATCAATATTTTACAATTTTAGAGCCAACCTTGGCATTCTTTGTTTGGCATTTGTGAATATAAAAAAAATATATCTTGCCCTAATTACTAGGTTGATGTAATGAAATTTAAAATAAAAAAATTAAACATTGTGAATATAATAGAATAACAATCTTGTAGCTAGATAATTTAATTTATATATGATAATTTTGAGTTTTTAACGAAAATCGGTGGTTTGTATTTTAAATTTACGCACATCAAAATGCGTTTTTGAAGTCAATGTGTTTTTTAATTTTATGATTAATTATATTCGCATAGTAAATATAATAAAATATATTTTTTAAATAATTCGTATTAATTCACAAATAATTGCCAAAGTTACCTTTAAAATCACGAAAAATCTAAAATTGTAATAGCCTATATTCTATAATTTAAAACAAATAAATAACGTAGAAAGTATTCTTACTAGATATTTGCAAAATCTTCTGACTATAAAAATCATTTTTCAGTTTAGTTGGGTATTTTGGCCTCAAATCGAAATTTAAGTTTTGCATAAAAATAATATTTTTAATGAATATGAAAAAGTTCTTACCTTTGCAGCTAAAAGTATGATGACCAACAGAAATAAAGCTCGTGCCATCTTTCAACTAGAGTCCATTATAATAGTAATTTTTTAACTTTAACTTTTCACAGTTTTAACACACTTTCACACTTCACTTAAAAATCCAATTGTTTTCTTTTATGAGGTGTATTGTATAATACTACCTCCTAAAATCAATCTTAAAATAATATGAACATAATATAAGTCATTTTTGGCATCCCTAAATTTGTAAACTGATTTTTAAAATACTTATTACAATGCTTTCAAATTCTTTTATACTATTTTTGTTGCGCATTTTCAAATATCAACAAAAATATGTTTTGTTCATTTTCTAGGAAGAGGTGACGTCTTTTTTTGTTGGTGTCGATCTATCATTGGTTAAGAGTTGATCAACAATATAGAAAGAAAATCAAACAACAATGCGTTGTGACAGAGATTATTAATAATAACGGTTAGCTGTATCGCCGCACTAACATGAACAAGGCTGTCAAATGACCTCGTGAAACTCTCCGTAAATGGCGAAAGGAGATAACGTTATAATTAATATTGTAATAAAAAAATATATTATATATTACACATGTCCGTCGGTGACCCTTGACCCTTTGGGAATCCAAAGATTACGGTGGGAATATTGCCCGAACTATCAACCTAAAAAGCGTTTAAAATATTTTTCAAAGGTCAAAAAAAAACACATCCTTTAAAGTACTTATACTCGGTGTCCAGAAACTTGTAGTACAAGCGAAAATCCCAATTTACCTGGCTTTACATGTAATTTGTTATTTTTAAATTATACCATAATTATTTTCAAACATATGTTTTGTTGGGTATAAATAAATGACAACCTTTCAACTTAGTTTCTCACTCGGATTTTCCCGCAAATTAATAAAAAAATACATATTTTTATAATAAAAACTCTCTTTTTAACTTTTGAAGGTTATTCTCATCAATGTAATATATCAATTGTATATTATTGCTATTATTTGCTCATAATTGTTATATACTTAATTTACTTTTATTGTGTATATCAGGGATTTTGAAAAGCATTTTTTTATTATTGAAGTATTATTTCAGTGTTTACCCCATATTTTGAGATTTTATAAAAATTAATAAATTCATGAAAATCAATTACCCAAATATACTTCCCAAATTTGGGTAGCTATATATATTTGACTTTTCTATATTTGAGATGCATGATATTTTTTTATAAGGATTATAATTTTGATTTTGATTTTGATTAAGTTCTGTTATTATTTCATTACATCATCGAAAAATATATTTGTTTATTAACATGTTTTTTTTTTATATTTGCAATTAATTTTAGAAATATCTATTATTATTCCCTATTCACACAATAGTTTTAATAATTCAATAATCAATATAGAATTATCTGTGCTTGTGACGCACATGGCGCTTATCAGCATAATTCTACTTATTATTATTAATTTAAAACAAATAATAATGATGTAAGAAATTTTGCTTGCGTAATGAGCATTTCAATTGGCATTAATTTGACAATTATCGCGGCGGTTATTTTTTAAATGTATATATCTTAATAAAAACAAATGGCAGTCTCCGCATCCATAAAATAATTGTTATCCGTTTGAACAAGAAAATCTTATTTTTAAAACAGACTGCGTGCTGATTGTCTGCGTAACCTACTACGTATTATGTAGTTCCGATTATATGTTCATTTTCCCTTTCAGTAATAATTTGCATTAATACTCCCTTTTTCCGTTTAATCGGACCACCAGTACTGCAAATTTGACGTGAATGCCAATGACGGGTGAGGTAAAACAATTTTATTCTTCAGTTACGTAAAATTTTCCCCAAGAAACGTATTAATCATTTAGATGAGTCAATAAAATTAAAACCATATTTTGTTTTCAAAGCAATAGGCGTATCGTAGGCGTAGGTATTGGTAGGCAATTAAAGTTCTTAGAGTAATACACGATTTACACAGTCCACACATGTATTCATACGGTCATGCTATTTTTACAGTTTACACATGCGTTCATACTGTTACACATTCTACGCGTGATTCTCATATACTATTTTACTAATAATACTGTTATGATTTCCTTATTATGTATAAATGATAAAACGGTCTGGGAAACCCAAGAACTCGCTGCGCGTGTTGCTTCACTCTTTTTCCACTATTCCTAGCAAACATCTTAGTTCTTTAGAATCTAGACTCTAAAGAACTAAGAACTCTAACTTCTAAAATTTGGATTTGGAAGAACAGCATTGACAATTGAAGATTTTAATATAAATAGTATGTCCTTTTGATTATTCTTGTTATTTAACTATACTACTGTGTTGCGCCAAATGGGATTCACGTAGATGGATTCACAATAAGAAAAATAAGAAAATGGAAGAATAATTCAATAAACAGATTATACTGATAAAGATAATAATAATACGGGTTCAGTCAGGTATGTGATGGAAGGTTTAAAAAATATATATTTGTATTAATATAAATATTTAAAAAATGTTTTACAAAAATTAGTATTTAGGTATTCCTAAGACTGTTTAAAGAATGCGAGAAGTAAGTAAAAAGACAGACTCTGCTGAACTGAATGAATATATGTGAATATAATATATATAATATATATAATAGATATATATAATATATATAATATATCTTAGTAGTATAATAAACGCTAAAGTTTGTATGGATGTGTGTATGTTTGTTACTCTTTCAAGCAAAATTTACTCAATGGATTTTAATGAAAGTTTACAATAATATAGCTCGTGCATCAGAATAACATAAAGGCTATAATTTATAAAGCTAGCTATTTATTTTAAATATATTGAAAATAATGTTTATTATTCAATAGAAAATGTCAATTTTGAGAATAACATTTTGCAAAACATTGATTGCTAAATCAAAATTCTATTTCAGAAAATATTTAAATTAGTGAATTTATTTGAATTACTCGCCTAATACTTTGAATCGAAACAAGAATTATACATATTTTAAATAAATAGGTTAAGAATTTGGTATAAACGTAGATGGGACCTAGGAAAATAAAATAGATTATCCAAAGTACTAATCCTACGCAGACGAAGTCGCGGGCAGAAGCTAGTGTATATATATATATAAAGATGAAAGATTAATAACCCGAAGAACAATATCGGATTTGCTAAAAATTGAAAATCATTTTGTTGGCTAATTTTATTGATTTAAAAATCTGTATTTTCGGAATTTGGAAAGAAATGAATCAAAATAACCTGTATTTCTTGACCTCAACCGCGAAAGTTTTCATTGCTCTACTGCAAAAACACAAAACCGCACATTCAAGTTCAAGTTTCTTCGGGACCGTCGATAAGAAAAAGTAGGTAAAATAAAACCTAACACAGATTTTTTTAATAATTATAGAAGTACAGTAAACCTGTTGAAAAGAAAAGGAATGTGTGGTTAACAACTCAAGCAGATACGTATAAAGATATAAAAATATTATCTTTGGCATTGTTTCGGTACAGGTAGCATAAATAAATATTGTGGATGCGAGATATTTTATTGTGAGCTTATGTGTTATGTGTTTTGTGATGTTTTTACAACACCTTTGCGGAATTTTAAGAAACATGATTGCTATGTTTTCATATCAACTCTGCAACTACACTGCCATAGGTAAAAATATGGCAAAACTGGGATAATTAACTTAAAACCTAAAAGGCTTACTATGACGCACTATTCTGTTTGTTTGAACATTTATTTAACTGTTATTTACGATTATTGGAGAAGCTATTTAGATCTCTAATTCAAAAAACTTTACGATTTTCGTCTACACAGTCGGTGACTGTCGTATGAGCCAGCAAAATGAATAATTTACTTATCCTTTTCTCTAAAACAATATTTTTGGGCAAATAAATATTAGGTACTTTGCGATAAAGCTAAACAATTTTATTATATTTTCATATCTTCAGCGCAAACCCGTGGTCTAAACAAAAATGCAAAAAAAGACCGTAGATAAGATTTAATCTCAATTTAATCAGAATCGATAAGCGGAGGCTTCAAGGAAAAAAATAATTATCATTTATACATTCGAAAATGAATTGTTTTTACAGTGGATCGTTTAAATAACCCTTTTCAGAAAGATATCAATCAATCTATATAATTAGCATTGGAGATTTTCAAAACCTTTGTATATTTTTCATTGTTTGGATGCATACATATTACAAAGGTGTTTGAAATGAACTCTTATAATCGCTCTAACCTAATCTTACCTACCTTACTATGTAAAGCTCAAAATGAATTAGCATTACTCGACTCGTATTATTTATGTGAACGTAACCTATAATTTTGTATATATTTGGCAATATATTTATTTTATCTTATTTGGCTAACTGCAACCTCTCAAGCTCACTTGCAAGACTGGGGAAGTGATGTCACCTGTATTTGTGTTAATTACTGCACGAGGATAAAAAAAAGTGAATAAATTGATTATAAAATTGTTCTGGATATTTACTTTGTTATTAATCATGTTTATTATTTGTGATTAAAAATGAAACGCTTTGTTTTGTTCACATTGATTAAAAATTTAATAAAAAAAAATTTTAATTTCTACACGTTTTGCATGTACGTCGTTTTGCATAACAAGAGATTATACGCGCAAAAGAGCTAACTCTTTGATTTGTTCGTAGAAAGCTATGTATAATGTATGGGTGCTGATCTAATTAAAACTGGGTAAAAATTCTGACAAAACAGAAATACCTGATACTGTGAGAAGAGAACATTTGCAATGGACGAAGAAGCGAAAGATAGTCACGAAAAAATAAGATAAGGCAGAGATACAATATTGTGTCTCAGAAAATATGTCCACAATACCGCTTTGCAAGTACGAGAACTGTCTCATGTGGGACTCCAAAGAAGTCCAATGGGTGATGGGAAAGCCCCCTGCACCAAAAATCCGCCCACAGGAAGGTATGATTAGAAAATCAGGGAGAAACAATGAAAAAGCTTTCCGCAATCTAAGCATCAAGCATATATATTTGTTTCATATCCCTTTGGACTTTGTACACAGGACGAACGAAAATGCATATAACCCAGTTTAATTATTATTATAAAATGCTATGATATGCAATTTATTATTTTGATTTCCAAAGCACTAGATTATTTTTATTATGTTTTACTTCATCACTGTTGTTAATAGGCATCAAATTACACTTTGTTTAAATTTCTGATCACTTTGTATACAGGCGAGAAAACAAAGATTATAAACAAATCACTGGAACTTCATTAAAATAACATCATACAGCACCGAATGTCACTAACTCGTTTACTTTGTGCGTTTTACACAATTGAACACAACATCAAATTATTCACCTGCGAATAGTTAGTCGACTATTTCACAATTTAAAAAAATACTTAATATGCGGGAGAACACAACTAAACACGTAATGGCAATGTAAATAATTGCCAATTGATGAAACATTATCTCCCAACATTGTTAGGTATCGTAGATAAGATAAGATTTATAATTAATGGATAATAATGTGTCATGAGACATTTTTTTTATCTTTGGTTTCTGCTGGCACAAAATAACAATCAAATTTGATGTAGTGCAGGTACTCGAGTGTCTGCTGGTTCCAAGTGAATATTTACATACCTCATTCTCATAATACTTTCGATCGTGATATAACAATATTGTCACATTGACAGATATAATTCACACGGTTGATAATAATTGTAATATACCACTACTGTGTGGTAGTAGAGGTTTTCGAATTTCATGGTCATTGATTTTATACCTAAACAAATGATAACATTCCAAAGAGACGTCTTGCCGGTGAAACTTTCTGTAATTCTATCACAAATATACTTATAAAATGTTTTAAAAGGTGAGTTAAATAAATATCCATAGTAAAGCGATTCCTGAGGCCCTAGCACGCTTGCTCTATAACGATCGGTAGGATAACTATCGGTAACTTTTCATCGTTCCCTACGACAACTGCAGATCGCAAACGAATAGGTGACAGTTCACAATGACTAAGTGTCCTTAATATATTCGATATCAACTGTCGTTTGTACGTTTGAGATCTGCAGTTGTCCCAGGGAACGATGAGAAGTTACCGACGATCGGTCGGTAACTTCATATCGAGCGACCGTGCTAGCACACCAGAGGCCCTAGCACGCTTGCATTATATCGATCGGTAGGACAACTATCGGTAACTTTTCATCGTTCCCTAGCATGACTACAGATCGCCAAAGAATAAGTGACAGTTCACAATGACTAAGTGTCCTTAACATATTCGACATCAACTGTTGTTTGTACGTTAGCGATGTGCAGTTGTCCTAGGGAACGATGAGAAGTTACCGATAGTTATCCTACCGATCGATATAGAGCAAGCGTGCTAGGGCCTCAGATCTTGTTTGGATTAAAAATGTTTAAGTATACGTACCCATACAGGTTGTAACAGCACAAACCCAAAGGATTTAACCCGTGATTCCTGAGCATATTTGGAGTAAAAATGTACAGGATGGCGCAAAAGTCATCACCCTATTGGAATATGCCATAATGTTTGCAAATGGTGACAAATATCAGTTCTGCTTTGACATTTGTGAAATAAACAGTTACAAAATAAACGTCAATAAGACATCAAATCATACCTCTCAAGAACGCAAAAATAATGCTTTTTTATTGTTTTCCGAAATTCACGTTTGGTTGAGTTGCACTAGATTTTCTTAAAATCAAGAGTCTATGTTGACAAGCTTCAGACTCTTGAAGCCCTCAAAGAGAATATCCTTCAAGAATGCGAGAACCTATCGCCGGAAGGGTGATGGAAAATTCCATAGATCGGGCCCGTATGGTCACAATTCCAGCGGCGTCCACTTAGCTGCAGTGGCGGCTCGTGACTTTTGGTGAGCTAGAGTACTAATAATAACAAAAATGGCATTATTGATGTCGTTGTAGCCGAAAAACATATATTTTTTTTTCGAAAATTTATTTTTTGTATGAAGATTTTCAGGAAATCTGTGCGGCGGACGGCAAAACTGAAATTTCCTGAAAATCTTCATACAAAAAATAAATTTTCGAAAAAAAAATAAAAAATATTTTTCGGCTACAACGACGTCAATAATGCCATTTTTGTTAATATTAGCACTCTAATAAAAGTCACGAGCCGCCACTGCTTAGCTGATATCATTTTTTCGACTTAATAGAAAAAAAATTAAGACATCAAATAAACACAATTCAAGAACGTAATTAAAAATTTTCATAAAAAAAAAAATCACAGCCAAAGAATATCGGGTGACCACTTTTGCGCCACCCTGTAGATGTCATTTTGCTTTCTAAGATATTTTTTTCAACTAAAAACAATTAAAATATTTTTCCGTCAAACGTCGCTACTGTGTAAACGGGTAACGGATAGCGGGTGACGTGATAAGCACTCCGTCGCGTTCACGTGAAACAATGCGCGTCGCGACGTGTAGCACTCTGATCACTGTCGACAAAATTTGAAAGTTGAGTGGACGAAGAAATTTTTTTATTTTATTATTTAATAGACAAAATATATCACCGCACAGCAAAATGAGATATGTTTTTTACATCTAGTAGATACTTATTTTGATCACTGCCACGGTTACATACTGTCACACGATGTATAATTTAGGTCTGCCGTGACATTTTTTTGTATTATAAAATTTAAAAATAATGTCCATGATTTTGAATTATTATTTTTTTTTAATATTTATTACTCAAATTTGGGCCGAGAATTTAACCTAAAGACTGCTCTGCATCACTGAGCTACCAATTATTAGACCCGCCGTGCTATTCCAATACTTATACTTTTTTCACGTTTATTATTAACAATGACCCTTTCAAGTTAAATTACCACCATACTGTGGTTTATTGCAAAATCTTTTCCAATAACTATAGCTATTGCACTTCACTTAGGCATGTATTATGTTCGATTATGATGGTGGTGTGGCCTACTTAAATTCTTGATATAAGTGTTCGAATATATTGTATAAATTTCACACATTTTAAACATTAAAGAACCACAGAACAGAAAAAGACAATCTCTTATCACGACTAAACTATCAATAATCAAGAAGAGTGTTCTAAACATTTTAAAGTGAACCATTTGGTTTAATATTAAGATTTCCGAGAAAGATTTCCGCAATATCTTTTTATGTAATTAAAATTTCACATATCATCACGTTTTATCGAAGCAAGTCATGTGCATTAGAGGTACATTTTATATGAGACGATGTAAATAATTTTACACTTACCTGTACTCTGTAGCCCACAGGCGAAAAAGGAAGCTCTTGTTAGCTTTATGTATCACCTTGTTACACATACGAACTCTGGGCCAACTTCAAAATGAGAAGCATCGAAAGGCTTCAGGTGCAATACAACATTATCTCTTAGCCTCCTCTATGTTCACGGAAGGGCATGTTTCTGTATTTGCAGCTTTAAGATGATACCCGGGTGGTGGAGAAATTTGAAAAATAGATTTTACTAAATTGTTGCTGTCACTGTTGCTCTTACTCCACCGGATATTGAGCGAAAGCGACAATGCACCTCGGGCTACTAATACCTAACTAAAATCGAGGTTTTGTATTCCCCACTTTTCTCCTACAAAAGTCGACTGATTTTAAATTTTCTTTTTACCAACCACATAAGAAATAACTATTTTATGTCTGAAGGTTTGTTTTTTTTTTAAACATTGTCTAGTATGTATACTGAACGTCTTTTGACAGCGTTTAAACCGGTCAATTTTATTGACTTTTGGAAGATTATAACTTCTATAAAAAGTAACTTATCAAAAAAAAAAGTACCGACACGCTAGTAGTTTATATCTATTTTATTTAAAAACAATATTTTCTCTAGGGTTAAAATCCAGAGAGATAAATAGGGAATACGTTTGTATGGAAAAATCACCGCCAGGTATCCCCTTAATAAGAACCAGGGTGGCAGGAATGAGGAAAAGGACCAACTATCCAATAAATGACCTCATCATGGAATCCCGTCTGACTTTAGGATCGATTTTCGAAGAACAATGGAGATAGATATTCGCCCCAGCAATCTTCAATGCGATGGATCAATAATGCATAGAAGTGCTCCATAAATTATGTATGTATTGATAGTGTGTAGCTATGTATACGGGTTTGTTGCGCTAATTCTAATTCTCTTTCCAAGCTCATGTCCAATATAAGGCATACGATTCTTCAATCATGCACGGGTTTGTTGTTCTAATTCTAATCCTCTTTCCAAACCCGTGTTCCATACAAGGCACGCTTCCTTCAATCATGCACGGGTTTGTTGCGCTAATTCTAATTCTCTTTCCAAAACCGTATTCAATACAACGTTTTCGTACACGCACACGTTTTCTAATCATGCATGGGTTTGTTGTGCTAATTCTAATTCTCTTTCCAAACCCGTGTTCAATACAAGGCACGCGTTTTCCAATCATGCATGGGTTTGTGGCGCTAATTCTAATTCTCTTTCCAAACCCGTGTTCAATACAAGTCACGCGTCCTTCAATCATGCACGGGTTTGTTGCGCTAATTCTAATTCTCTTTCCAAACCCGTGTTCAATACAAGGCACGCGTCCTTCAATCATGCACGGGTTTTTTGTGCTAATTCTAATCCTCTTTCCAAACCCGTTTTCAATACAAGGCACGCGTTTTCCAATCATGTACGGGTTTGTTGTGCTAATGCTAATCCTTTTTCCAAACCCGTGTTCAATACAAGCCACGCGTCCTTCAATCATGCACGGGTTTGTTGTGTTAATTCTAATCCTCTTTCCAAACCCGTTTTCAATACAAGGCGCGCGTTTTCCAATCATGTACGGGTTTGTTGTGCTAATGCTAATCCTTTTTCCAAACCCGTGTTCAATACAAGGCACGCGTCCTTCAATCTTGCACGGGTTTCTTGCGCTAATTCTAATTCTCTTTCCAAGCCCATGTTCAATACAAGACACACGTCCTTTAATCTTGCACGGGTTTGTTACGCTAACTCTTTCCAAACCCGTGTTCAATACAAGGCACGCGTTTTCTAATCATGCACGGGTTTGTTGCGCTAATTCTAATTCTCTTTCCAAACCCGTGTTCAATACAAGGCACGCGTCCTTCAATCATGCACGGGTTTGTTGCGCTAATTCTAATTCTCTTTCCAAACCCGTGTTCAATACAAGGCACGCGTCCTACAATCGTGCACGGGTTTATAATTACCATGCGCATTGATTGAGCACTACTGATCCGTGTTTATTTCTAGGCATTTTTGTGTGTGATGGATGTAATACCTTAAGTTTGTTTTATTATTTTTACAGTCCTCACGTGGCTAATGGTTTGCTCGTCGTATCGTGTGTGCATTCCTACATACTACACAACTATACAACAGGCTTGATATAAGCTATATAACGGTTATTAATATATTATAATACTATGCTATGTTTATTAATTAAAAATTGCCGACATTTTTACAATAATTGCGTCACCACTTTTCCAATACGAGAGCACAATATTATAAAGGAAAGCGTGGAGAAATTGAATTATTTTTCATTTTCAATTATTTCCGGTTTTTCTGATAAGGCTTAAAATATGTTTGTAATTTCTTTCTTTATAATTGAATTACTCGTATTTATCCTCTTATGTCGTGTTTTTCCTTAATCATTTTATTATATAACATTCTATAAAAAAAATCGCCTTTCGTTAGCTTTTAAAAAATATTTGCGATATTATATAACGATTCCCCTTATTTTTGCACTGAAAAACTAGATAGAAGCTTTAAATTATCAATAAAATATTAACTTAATTTCATTCGCTTTGTCAAAGCCTCTAAAATCATAATTTTTTTTCTGTGTATCGGTAATCTAGCAAAATATCTATTTATCAAGAGCTAAATGTTGTTATCTGGTACTGTACATTTTAACATTTCTGGGTAAAAGTAATAAATTTCAAAATGATTTTAATAAAAAGAGTAAAATACGATTTTTTGAGAATCATGGAATATCTTCCTCATTTTTATTAAATACATATAGTTGAATTACACTTTTTCTTGATTGAATGAATGTACGGATAACGTGGTATCATGAAAGTGGAAATTCCCACTTTCCGACATCCGATCGCATTGAAACTCGGCAGATAGGCTAGCTGTAGATGAAAATGTAGTCTACTATAAAATTTTGGTGAAATATACGCATTTTTCTGAAACTTGAAGAAATTCAAGCAAATACATGTCTGCCTTACCAATTCGCGAGTTGGCCCTGTTTGGATCGCTGAGTAGAAAGGTTTAAACCTCAGTCAAACCAAAAAAAAAATTAAAAGACATTTGAAAATAGATGTATTATAGTAAAAAAAAAACTTTGTTATTCCATACGGGTTCATTTTTATTAAAGTCTTAACAGAGATTTTGAGCTGTAAATTTTGGCCCACGTAAATTGGGCATCTCAGGTGGTAATATGAAATGTAATGGTCAATCTGACAACGCATTAAATCTAGGCTTTAATAAACACTGCCCGGAAGTAAACCAATATATTATATAAATATATTCACAAACATATTAGGAGAGGAGGTTAATGGCGCTCAGGGGGAACGCATCTCAACCATCTCTCTCTAGCTGTCCCCATAAACTCTCATAAAAATTTAATTGAGTAAGTATACTGTTATCTTGTGGACCATACAGGAAATAGCTTGAATTATTAGAGTATGTTGGCTGATGTAAATGGGTGAAGTGGAAATTGATCCACTTCTCGACATCCCATCGAGCTAAAAATCAGCCGATAGAATCGATGTCAAATGCATTTTGGTGGTATCGATCACTCGTGTATAAACACGCCCGCACACACGCATTTTTTTCTGAAATCGAACGACGCTAAATATAACAGAATATCTCGGAAGAATAATCTTTCATAATTATAATAGTGTTAGCCATAAAAGATAATATTAGAATGTAATCACGAACATGCTTCCGAGATACTTAGCACTCAAATATATGTATAAAATGTAGGAAGACACAAAATGAAAGAAGTTAATGTTAAAATACAAGCATTTATTGCTGTAAAATGTCTTACAAGCTCCACATGTTAAAATTAAATAGCATAAGGCACTAATCATTTCAATATGATGTCTCAGGGGTGAATAATTAAAAATAACAAAAATTAAAGATATTACGACACTAGAATTGAAAATAAACCATGAAACATCTAAGGGCGCCAGTCCGGGATTATACCCGAACGAAATTTATATGAAACAGTAAACATTAAGTTTAGAGCTAAATCAATCTCGATTATGAATATTTAAAATCCATATGGGGCGATGCCATCTTGAAATCTTCCTGTGAGCGAACACAACTGTATACCACCAAGACAACCCAACAACCATCATATAAAAAAATTTAGAGCAGTGAATATTAGAAATAAATGTCAGTATTCTCTATTGAATTAGGCTCAGGGGTTATCGTTGTTGTCTTCCGTCTCTGGTGAGAAAGGTTCAATCCTAAGTTAAAAAAATAGATGAATTATAGTTTTAAAAAAAACACTGTTTTTTAAACAGGTTTATTTTTCCCAATATGTAAAACCTTCTAGAATGCTATCTCCATAGTAAATATTTATTTCACGTCGTACCTTATTTTTCAAATTTTGAAGAGCTTCGGCAAAATTTATTGATTTTTTAAAAATCCATTAGGATAAGAGTTATTTCATCAGTTAAGTCCATTAAACAAGTAAACCATTTTAGCATTTTATCCCTTATTTTTAGGGTCAATAGTTTTTGGAATAATGGTTCTGTTTATGGGATAAGTCGGTATATATGCAGTCAACTTGTTTATTTTCTGCAAAAGATTGTATTATGAAGTTTTTCAATATTGTTAACTTAGTAGCGGTAAAGTAACCTTTGTTAAAACCGTGTTGTTTGTGGTCAATTAATTTGTTTAACAGCTTATATACCAATATGCTGACTATATACCAAGTATATTTTATTTAGTTTTAAAATTATACATCTTATATCTAATATATTCTATTCTAAGACTACTATAATAGTATTTACTAGGTACCTACTTACTGAAATTTGGACTTTACAACATTGAGACATAATCCATGAAAAATTTAAAGACTTTTAGCTTCCTTAACAATTTCAACAACTTCCTTAACATTGAACATTTTAAAACCTTTGTAATAAATATTGCTTTGTGTTCCCAATAAATTTGTTTTATGAAGCCTAAAATCGTTGCAGTTTCTAGCAGTTTGCAGCGTAGTAGGATAGTAATGAACTGTACTATTAATTCTAACATTATTCAACATATAATCTGCTAACATTTTATTTACATCGGTGTCGTCTCTTTTTTGTAGATAGATTTTGTAAGAGACTGGAGAAATATCCAAGGTACAATAGACGGTTGAATGTAAGTGGTTTAAATAATGTATTGGAGCATTTTTGAGGAATATTGGTGGAATGTTGTCTGGGCCAGCAGATTTGTCGATGTTTAAAGGAAAGTAATTTCTGTTTGCAACATTTTTGTGTGATATGGCAATTTGTTAAGTATGAAGTCTTACTAAATTTGTATTCGGATATTTTATCATCTGGGGTTTCTTCATCATATTATACGTATTTGAAGAAGTCCGAAAAGGGGTTTGCAATGGCCTGTGTATTGTTTGCTGATTACTGATTCTATTCATTTGCATTATCGGATTATTATTGTGTTTTTATTGTTTATAATTTTAAGAAATTTCCAGAGCATTTTTACATTTACAGCATCATATTGGTTTGTCTTATTTATCTCTCTGATTCTTGTGAATTCTAGCTATTGAAGTAAAAAGTGTCAGACGAGTGACAATAAAAATAGTGTTTTTTAAAATTCAAATTTTGCTTTTCTTATTGTTATTTTTTGCTAAGCCGTAAAAGAATACATTTTTATATTTTCTCTCTTTTGTTGAAGATGGCATGAACTAGTGACACAATGAATAATAATATTTTGTTTGATCTCTTAAATTTTTTTTGTTAATTCATGTATTATTTTTTCTACAAATTTCTTCCATTCATAATTGTTATTTATAAGTCTTATTATTTTGCATTTACTTAACTGTTTGATAATGATCAATAAATAAGTGTGTTACTTTTATTAAATTGTGTAGAAACAATAAATAAAATTGATAACTTCCGGGCACGTGGTGAGTATATCGCACTGTACTTCTATTTTAGCCAGTGTCATCTTTTGAATATGAAAAACAAGATTACATTTTCACCTTTTTCGGTAAAATTGGGATCACGGGGCACTGAACATATTTTGGGGTCAGAGATATTAAAATTATGTATATAATAAAATAAGTTTTATCAAAGTTAAAACACAGATAAACGAAAAATAATGTGTGATGATTATAAGCGTCATATTAAACGGCTCTTGGATTCGTAGCTTATAAATAATATTGCATCATTTTAAAATAGAGGCATTGAAACTTTTTAACGAGGTTTAATGCTTTCACTGAAAAAAATACTTAAAATTTCATAGAAATATGAACATAGTGTTGCGTACCTAAATGTCAGATACAAAGACTATAGAGTACCATCATTTCTCGATGGCCTTTTAGGTATTAACTATAAATGAATATGAAACCAGGAACAGAATGCATCTCCAAAATTAAGGGTATAATATAGCTAGGAACTAAGTACGACTTTAGGTTGACGAAACTTTTTTGTAACAAATTTTGCAATCAGAATTATGTTTTCTTCGTTTTTCTGTATGATATGAAAACCTTGGCACTTATTTATTATTTATTTTTTACATATCAATAGTCCAATTTGCTCCTAACCGTCTGAGACTGCGGCATCTCCAATCATCCCCAATCAGTCTGAAGGCAGTGGAGATGGGAAAGAGGTGGCGAAGAGGCAGATCAGGAAGTACCTGGCTATTCAGGTCATAAAAACATTTCATGGTGCTATAATTCACAAGGGTTATATTGAAAGCATATACCACTCTCCGCATATATAATAAGGGGACATATTTTATATAAGGAGACAACTGTTGAACAATATAAGAACACTACGCATATAATATATTAACATATACTGTCAAAACTTGTGACGCCCGATCTTAGAGTAACAATAAACATTAAGCGCGCGATCGAACTACAGTATTTTTCAATAAAAAGTAAATAATTTGACATATTCGAGAAGTAACACACGATCAACTCATTTGTGATATTTTGAGCTCTCTTAGGCATAATCTAAATAATAGTAATACTTTTAGGTTATAATGTCAAAATTAGGACATAGGGTTACCATCCGTCCGGATTAATCCGGACATGTCCGAACGTCTAGCCTTTTGTACGGCCCTTTAATTTGTCCGGATTTTTTGGTATGGATGGAATATGAGTAATAAAACTTACATAAGTAATATCAAATCTTTATTAATTTCTCACTCATCTAAAAACAAAATATAAATCTTCTTTCAATAATATTTTTCAGCGCCAAATACTTGACGGAGCAGCTCCCGTTCGTTCAAGTTTTCTTATGGAATTCTTCGCAGCTCATAGTTTTAAGGTTGTATTGAATCATCAACAACGATCTGACCGAGGGTACAGATAATCTATTACGCTCTTTTGTCCACTGTGCTCCCATTAGAGAAAACACTTTTTCTACTCTTGCGTTTTGAGGAGGGACACCACGGAGGCTGTGGTCGCGAGTTCCTAAATACATCATTGAGACTAAACGAATCATTGAGACTAAACGAATCATTGAGACTAAACGAATCATTGAGACTAAACGAATCATTTAGACTAAGCGAATCATTGAGACTAAACGAATCATTGAGACTAAACGAATCATTGAGACTAAACGAATCATTGAGACTAAACGAATCATTTAGACTAAGCGAATCATTGAGACTAAACGAATCATTGAGACTAAACGAATCATTGACAAGTAAGATGAAGGCTTTTGGCTAATAATCTATACTAATTTGCATCTTAAAAACGCACCGGAACAAACAAGAAGAGAAGATGTTTTAGAGATTCTTTATCGAATGGCCAACCACTGCGACATTGTATCTACTGAATACTAAAAGAATAAAACTTCAATATTTCGGTCGTAGAAGTGTGTAAGAGTCAAAAATTTCGAGTTTAATTGACTAATCGTCTTTGGCAAGTTTGCTGAAGAGATTGTGAAAAAGACTTCAGGGGAGACCACCAGGAGTAGAATAATTTAATTGGCCACTTGAATTTGTATACAGTATATAGCTAGGAACTACGACAGAAGTACGACAAAGATATCCCTGACTAACCAGTGATAATTTGGTGCGCGTAAATGATTTTTTGGTATCCGGTGACTTATTTTTTTCAAAAAAATCACTTTTTTACATGTGACCAGTGACGGATCGCTTAGCTGAGTAACTGCCCATCTCAACACCCAGACCGTACCTATCCAATTCAAACTTTTTATGTTCTACATAAAAATTAAAAAATAAAAATATAAAAAAAGTCACAGGAGACCAACATTTCATCTACATTTTTAATCAATTAACCTCAGAAACGCTGGTTAAAGTAAGTCAGATACATCTCTGAACACCCTTTGTAATGCAAATTATTTAATTTTTATGTCTTTAATTTCATTTATCCTAAAAAGCAACTAATTTATAGATTAGGTACATAATACTCGCACACATGTGGATATCTTTTTTTTCTCAATTTAGAGATATAGAAGCCTACGATGTAATTAAACAAAAAGATATGGTAGGTATTCCTAAACGATATAATTTAAAAACTTTAAAAATTAGACATGTCATCGAATTCTGAATACGTGTACAAAATATATACAAATATATGACAAGCGCCCTTGGAGTGATTGTTTTCACAAATTGGCGTTTTATGAAGTTGAATATGTTTAATTAAAAAAATGATAAATAACCATAATATTATTTCGTAGAATTGCCAATATTACAACAAATATATTTATTACAAGCTTCTGCCGGCGACTTCGTCTGCGCAGTATCTACGTTTATACCAAAATTCTTAACCTATTTATTTCAAATGTCTGTAATTCTTGATTCGATTCAAAGTATTAGGCGAGTTCTTCAAATAAATTCACTAATTTAAATAATTTCTAATATAGAATTTTGATTTAACAATCATTGTTTTGCAAAATGTCATTCACAAATTTTGACATTTTCTATTAAACAATAATTATTATTATTTTCAATATATTGAAAATGAATAGCTAGCTTTATAAATTATAGCCTATATATTCTTTTGGTGTATGAGCTATATTATTGTAAAGTTTAATTAAAATCCATTCAGTAAATTTTACGTGAAAGAGTAACAAACAAACATACATCCATACAAACTTTCGCGTTTATAATATTAGTAAGATAATAAAAATCAGTTTCTTCTATTCAAGTAATGCGTAGAATTTTTGGCCCAGTTTGAAGACATTAAATCCCAATTTTGAACTCAGATTTGAACCACGTTTTTTAATGTAGTGTTCAGACACTAACCTTGTTTTTCATACTGCGACTCTAATTTTTTCCAATCAATTTGGCGTATGACGTTGGAAAAATCGGTGTCTTATCTTTTTAATGGTAGCCTTATCTCAAACGTCTGGGCCTCGCCTCATGCCAAGATGTCCACCATTTAAAACATTACTCATTATCAGTTATTTTTCCACGAAAAACAATATTTTTTCTTAAAGAAATTAACTGATTTCGTGGAAATCTCCAACTGAGAAATAGAAATCTAATCTCACGTTGGAAATGCAAATTGAAAAAGGTTTGCGGTTTTTCGTGAAATCACAGTGGTCAGGGGTTATTTTAAATTAGGTCCACACAGGAAGAGGAAAATAATTTCCCTCAGAGCCTATGTCATCTTTGGGAATGCTGTGTGGAGGGTATTAAGGAAATGAAGGAGAGGAAGTTCTGGGAAGGAAAAGGGTATGAGGGTTGGGTAGGAATCTGGGGTTTAGTGTGTCTAGATCATCCGCCGCCAAGACCTAGATAAACCTTACCCCATGAACCCGGGCACCCCTGTTAAGTCACCAAACGTAGCGAACCACTTGGGGATATATTCGTTCACGAACTTTAAAATCATGAATTACATGTATTATTATACTTTATTTGATGTAATTTCATACTGAAATTTCGTAAAATAACTTTGGAAATTTTGGGTTTTGTATTAAGAATATTCAACCACTTTAATAATATTCAAACAATAAAAACTTTACATATTATCATTATTTTGAAGACTTATCGAATACTACTCAGCAGTGTGGGCACCTAGTTATGATATTCATTCACTCACGATAGAAAGAATTCAAAATAAATTCTTTTAAAAAGATTTTTTAACTTCAGAATGCGAGTTACAAGGAAATGTGTCAATTATTATTTTCTACTCTGTCAACTAAATGTATAAAATTTATCCGAACGAGGAATAGTTAATGACTTAACTAATTTATATAAAATCATAAATTCAATAATTATTGACCGCCCTGAAATACTTAATTTCTTTCCATATACCTCGCAAACCAACATGCAGGAAAAAATCCACTCTTTTATTCTCTCGGCCACTGGAGCGACAGAGCAATTTAATTTTTTTTTATCGGATTGTTCATTAAAAAAATCATACCTCCGAATTCGAATATGGAGACATACAAACTGATTATAGTTCTATATAGTCAATGAATTCACCTATCTTTTGTCTATTATCACATATTCGTAGGATTTATAAAAAAAATATTATTAAATCTTTAACTTTAAAATATTTTAAAGAATCTATGGAATATTTGCCATATTTTGGCAACAAAGCAATCCGTGGTTTTAGAAATAGTGCCATATTGTGGCAAAAAGCGCTCGAGTGTTTAACTCTCTATTAACTTTTATATACTCCCAACCGCGGTATACAGAATATGACTAGGGATATTGTTGACATATTTAACATATCAATCACAAGTTTTAGTAGAATTTGTATCGGAAAGCAGAAAAACAAATCTAATTAAACAAACTGCCTAACTCTGCTTCAATTTATTTATTGGACTATTCCTAATATACTATTTCTCCATTAAGCATGGTGGAGTATTTTGTTTATTTGATGTAATGTTAATTTAGATGTTATTTGTGTAAAAAAATAATGAACATGTAAAAACCCAGTTGGGCGAGAAATTCAAAAATTTAAATAAGATTCTGTTAGTACAAAATCAAAATGGCTTAAATAACGATTAATCAAAAAATTTCAAAAACCCGTAAAGAAGGCAAAAATTCATTCCAAATTATACTCGTAAGAGCAAATAATTTTTCCATTTAGTTTTATTGTAAAAACTTATAAAATGTAGTTCTTCAAATTTTGATCATGTGGCATGTTAAAATTCTGCATGAGCCTCAAAAATTGTAATTTTTTTAAAATCCATAATGAGCTATGGAGTTTTGAAATATCTATTTCGATGGCAAATTGGATTGAATCACCGATGCGTTATTGTATTTGTTCGCCTTTCTTGAAAGATTTGAGTTTTTTAATTGACAAAACTATTTATTCATATTCATGTTGCTTGTGTACTTGTGCGAACAATATTTTTTTCTTAATGTTTCAAAGTGTTTTATTTCTATGTAACGAAGCACAAAATAACAAACTACAGGTTATACAGAATAGGGGAATGAGGATCATTTTAAAGTGCAACATTTTCACTAGAGTCAAAATTATGTTACAAAATTTAAATATGATGACAACCAAACAACATATAATATATAATTCCTTAACAATGTTGTACAAACTCAAAAATAATATGCTGCCAAGTTATCTGAAAAGTAATATTATGTATCACAAAAAAGTTCATAATTATCCTACGAGAAGATGCAGAGATTTTAAGCTTCCCAAAACTAAGCTTTCGTGCACCCAAAATAGCGTATTTTATAAAGGACAAAACTGTATAATAACCTACCGAATGCCGTTAAGGAAGCCTCAAACCTTAGTACTTTCCGTAGGACATGTGCTATATATGTTAAAAACAATCTTTGATTAGATTACAAATATTATACTGTATTTTTTAAATTGTAGTTAACTGTATTTCTTAAATTAATCTCTTAAATTGTATTTTTTAAACTGTATTTATTAAATTGTATTATCGTATTTTCTTACTATATGTATGAAAAAAATGTGCATACATCTAAATAAACATAACAAAAACAAAAACAAAACAAAAACAAAAAACAAAGCATAACTTTTAAAAAGCGTTAATAAGTGAAAAATTAACAATCACCATACAACTTTTGACAATCACCATAAGTTGTTAAAATTGACCTCAAATCGAGTACATGGAAATGCCTCAATACACTTATCTAGATCTATGTAGGTATATCAATTTATCTCTTCAGTGATATAATGTATCAAACACGTGCAAGATGAGATGCATGATGGCCAATTCCTGCTGTTCGCTGTCATAGGTCATACATTTAATTATATAAGTATAGGTAATAAATACATAATCGTAAAGCATTTAATCATAAACTAAATGTAAACAAGTGTGACATGTTTTCAAGTGAGCATGATAGGATTAAGACATTTAGAGCAGTGTTCCGCAAACTTTTTGTGTTCAAGGTACACCAACCAAATCAAAAAATTTTAGAGGTACACCAAAGAAAAATCTATGTTCATTTAATATTTATATTAAAATCAATATAATATTTAAGATGTTTAACAAAAAATGTGAGCCTGCATAACTGAGCACAGGCCATCAAAATTTGGAGCAATCGTTGATAAGCTGCTCTCATATCTTCGTCAATCATTCTCAGGCGTTCTCTTTTTTTATTTAATCGTAGTGAAAGTTAAAAACCCCAATTCGCATAAGTAGATTGTGGCAAATGGTAAGAGAATTGAAATAGCACGATTTTAAGTGAATGCTCATTTTTTATACGCAGCCAAAAAAGTTCGTTAGGAAAATGCTCTAATTCGGAAAATTTTAGTTTTTATGTCCGATCAGTTTTTAGCTCCATTAATTCTTCCTGCTCGTTTACCGGCAAGTATCCAAGGGAAATGCTGTCTGAGAATGAATTTCGTATCCTGTTCGAAGGTTGCAGGTCACACTTAGGAAAATATGAGTTTATTTTTTCTGCTAATAGCTCCAAGTTTTCACTATCCAAGCCTGCACTTTTTTTCGTCGCAGTCATGAAATTTAGGAATGTATCATTACCACCATTAGTAGCGTGGCTGATCCATAACACCAACTTAGCGCAAAAGCATTTCATGTTGTTTTTTTTTTGTTGAGCTCATTTAAATGAGCGAATATATCCCAGATATGCCAGTTTTGCTATTTATGTATATATATATATGCCATTCTTCTTTTTTAAACAGAGAAGCAATATCTGAACTATGGGGTCTCTAAAAACGTCTGGGTCTCCATCGTACTTCTACAGAAGTATCTATCATACATGATATAGAAGTGACTGATGATCTGCTCACATTTACTGACACACTGTATTAAACAGGCGAGAGTTCAGCGGTCGCGACTGACGTAATTTTGACGACTTGTAGAACAGACAACAAATCATCAGGCAGAGACTTCATCATCAGTGCTTCCCTGTGTAAAAAGCATTGTAAATTTTTAATATTAGGGATTTTTTCAGAAGCCATGGGCCCCTAGCATACTCGATCGATAAAGATTGATAGGATAACTTTCGGTAACTTCTCATCGTTTCCTAGCTTGTCTGCAGACCGCCAACGAATAAGTGACAGTTCACAATGACTAAGTGTCCTTAATTATTCGACATCAATTGTTGTTTGTACATTAGTGATCTGCAGTTGTCCTAGGGAACTATGAGAAGTTACCGAAAGTTATCGATACAATCCTTATCGATCGAGTGTACTAGGGGGCCTGGTTATAAATCCCCTATGTTTTTCCTTTCGTAGCTGCTGCTCTGTCTGTATAATTGCTTATGCAGTTGTGCCATTCCAAATTATGCTAACTGAAGTACTGGTCTATTACTCTAAATATTTCTTCTCCAGTGGTATAACCAGGTAGTAGTGCCAGTCAAAAAAAAATCCTCTTTTATTTCATATCCGTCAGTGTAGCTCACATTTGAGATGAGATGCGCCTGACTACTGTAGTCACGCGTAGACGTGTCGACCTGTTGCGCAAAAACTCCGCTAAGCCTTAATTTTTCATTGAAGAAGAAGATAACAATAATAAACTAAATTAAAATATGAAAATGAACAAGACACAGAAAAAATAATAAAACGTAATGGTCGCAACTGGAACTCGAACCTAGATCTCACGTCTTACCGGGACGGCGCTCTACCAATTCACCCATTGCGTCCGATTATAAAACCGCCTTAATTGTCAAAGTCATATTTCAAATTTCAGAATCAACAATATTTGCAGATACATTTATTACTCCAAATATGTGCTTAGGAATAGCTGGGTAAAATCTCTCGGGTACGTCCTGTTACACCTGTATATCGCACTACAAAAGTGAATAACTATATATCCAACTGAGTTTGATTTTCTTTGTTTCACTGACTGTGGCGTGTGGTCAGTGGGGATCAGATGACCTAGTCTTCTTATAATTAGACTGCCAAAAATATCAATCGCAAATAATAGCCGGCTTTTATTGGTAACCTATTCTGATTTTCTTCCGAAGTACACGAATTTAGGCACAGAGCGCAGAGCGATGTTAGTCACTAATTATAAATATCGAAAATTACACTGCCGCACGTGCTTACAGAACGTTAAATTATTTAGTTCGGCAAAAACTGATTTATCAATATTGGAAAATTTTTACAAACAGTTATAATTGAAAAAGAGAAGAGGTGTATGTAGTCCACAATTTTGTCAAAACAAATTAAATACGCCATTTTATTCTGATCCTGGTCTTTGACAATGAATTAGTTTGGTTATAAATGTTAGTTGGTATTAATATTGATAAATATTAATTTTTTTTATTCACCAGATTTACAGGAACGGGTTTAGTTTTTCCCATAGGAAAAACTAAACCCTTTCATACACTTTTCCATATAAATGATCATCTAGTAAATCCACGTTATGCAAGTGTATTATATAAGTATAATTAATACAAAACAATACAAGAACAACACGTTAATCTACCAAACTATTAAATGGGAATATAATTCACCGTCTCCAGATATTTTCTTATCAGAGGGTTCGGCTCTGTGGAATTCCTAATTTGACCGATAAATCCTACAGATCCCTCAATATAAATATTTAAAAAATCTTTCGTAATTCTACATGTATTTAAAATGACTGATTTTTGCATTTTTATATACAAATTCTTTGACAAATCTAATATGCCTAAATTTTTAATAAGAGAGCTAGGTATAATGCCAGTAGCCGAAATAACAAAAGGTAATATTTTTATAGTCTGAGAATGCCAAATTCTTTTAATTTCATTTCCTAAATCTGTATACTTTCTTATTTTTTCAGAAACAGATTTTTAAATATTTTAGGAATTTGGAATAGCTACATCAATAATATAAGTTCTTTTTTAAATTTTGTCATGTAAAACTATATCAGGTCTATTATGACCAATTGGTCTGTCTGTTAGTATAGTTTTATCGGAAAAGCCATACATTTTCTACATAAATCATCAATTTGATTTGGATCTTTGATTATATGCTTCCTATAATTTTTGGTATTAATTACTCTATCTTGAATAGCAAGCATAAATCCTTCTATTTCTGCGCTCAACTCTCCAATACTCAACCATTTGTTTGACGAAAGTTTGTCAACATACGTTTGGTTGAGATAATTGAAGTGTTTTGCGTGAATAATTTTATTTGACCAGGAATCTAATAATTCCTGATTGGTATTTATAAAAATGTTGGCATTCTCGTCGTATAAATTTAAAGGTGAAATATTTCTATTTCTATTTAATATTTATTAATGTTATTGGTTATGGGTACCTTCTTAAGTTTTTTTTGTTATAAGCGCCCTTGAGGTGATTTCTCACAAAAACGGCGCTATACAAATTATCCAATTATTATTATTATTAAATGGTAGGTTGTAAGATAGATTTAGGGGAGAGTAAGGTAAGTATATCGTACCATTTCGCATTTAACTCTCATTACTGTAATTAACCGCTCATTAGATAAGTTGACTCCGGTTCGAATTATTACTTATTTTATTGGGTACAAATTTATTTAAGTCATACTTTACAGGCATCAGGAAGGTTTTCATATTATAAAATTTATAAAAAATGGTTTTCGGTACCATGTTAATTTTCTATCAGGGGGGTGAATATTGATAACCTTGTTCATGATTTAATGTACTCGGAGCACTTGCTCAATATGATAGGTATCCGTAAATTTAGTCGAGTGGGCAAATCAATATTTGCACGACCTGCATTTCCCGGGAAAACCTCCCCCCTCCATCAACCCTCCTAACATACCCTGCACCCCGAACATCCTACAAATACCCCTCTAGCTACCTCTCTCGGTCTAAATTAACTTACTCAAGTTCTTTAGTCAAACTCAACACAGCCTTGTTCTGTAATGACAGACTAGGACTCCATAGTTTGAGGTCGAGCTCCATAATAATAATAATAATTAGAAATGCACAAAATAATTTGCAAGGCAGATAAAACATTTACACCCTTAAATTAATACGACGAAAACGCCAACATTTTTATAAATACCAACCAGGAATTATTAGATTCCTGGTCAAATAAAATTATTCACGCAAAACACTTCAATTATCTCAACCAAAACGTATGTTGACAAACTTTCGTCAAACAAATAGTTGAGTATTGGAGAGTTGAGCGCAGAAATAGAAGGATTTATGCTTGCTATTCAAGATAGGGTCATTAATACTAAAAATTATAGGAAGCATATAATCAAAGATACAAATCAAATTGATGATTTATGTAGAAAATGTATGACTTTTCTGAAAACTATAGAACATAATATATTATATCGGGATGTTCTATATTAGCGCCGTCCAAGTATACATTTAGGCACAATCAGGTTTTAAAAGTAATTCATCAAAGTTTGGTAATTGAACATAACTTGATTGACTGCCATAATGTAGTACCATATTATGAATACGAACCAAATTCATTTTTAGAAAATAATTTCTTTAAAATATACTATGATAAAACTATACTAACAGACAAATCGGGTCTATTATGACTAATTAGTCATAATAGACCCGATATAGTTTTACATGACAAAATTTAAAAAATAACTTATATCATTGATGTAGCTATTCCAAATTCCTGTCTGAAAAATCTGTTGAAAACATAAGAAAATAAGAAAGTATACAGATTTAGGAAATGAAATTAAAAGAATTTGGCATTCTCAGACTATAAAAATATTACCATTTGTTATTACGTCTACTGGCATTATACCTAGCTCTCTCATTAAATTTTTTTTATATTTGTCAAAGAATTTGTATATGAAAATGCAAAAATCAGTCATTTTAAATACATGTAGGATTGCGATAGATTTTTAAATATTTATATTGAGGGATCAGTGGGATTTGTCGGTCAAATTAGGAGTTCCACCGAGCCGAACACTCTGATATGAAAATATCTGGAGTCGGTGAATTATTTTCCCATTTAATGGTCTGGCAGGTTAAAAGGTATTCTTGTATTGTTTTGTATTAATTATACTTATATAATACACTTGCATAGCGTGGATTTACTAGATGACCATTTTTGTGGAAAAGTGTGTGAAAGGGTTTAGTTTTTCTTATCGGGAAAATTAAACCCGGACCTTAAAGTCTGGTGCGTAAAAAAAATATGTTGCTACATAGCTTGTCAGGTCGAGCTACAAAGGTATTGTAATATACTTTGGTAACTATAATGCAATTTGCATTTTGAAAATCTAATGTGCCAATTGGCCAGAAGTCGTAAACTTATGAAAAAACTTACAAGTGTAAAGCTAGCCAGTTTAACTTTTACTGTAGCTAACGTTGAAACAGACGGCCCGCCCTTAGGCAACTAGATTTAGCGAGTTGTAGCACAAAAAATTGTGGAATTGCTTAAGCTGCATTTTTGTATGTCACAACTACGCGAGTCAAATGAAAATGCAAATGATCACTATATGATGAACAACCTCAAGAAGACGGAGCTTATGTGATTGCTACTAATGAGCATTTGCTCATTTCTAGTACCGTAAAGGAGTAAAAATAAATACATCTAAGAACGTTAAAAACTTGTGGGCACTTAAGGCCACTCAAACGATAGCGATATTGAACGACAAATGAGAACCATCAGTAATACTGTCTAAAATGATTGCCTGAATAATCTTCAAATGCAGCAATAAAGTTATGCTACATAGCTCGTCAGTTTGAGCTACTTAATATTATGTTATTATGTTGCTCGTAAGGTTGATACATAATAATATTAAGACGATAGACTTCGTTTTTCGGCCATACTCCAGGGAAAAAACACTTTTCTACATCGAAAATTGCACGAAATGAATATTTTTTATATTGAAAGCTATGTCGGTATGTTTTTAAATTTTTGATGCGTTTCGTATTAACGTAAACATACACAGTAAAACATGTATCATTTATTGGAAAATATTATTGAAGGAAAAAGTCCTGCTAACTCAATTCTCATAAAGAATTACAAAATTATAAAAACATACCCACATAGCTACTTCTTTCGAGAAGATATTTTTGTTTTTAAATAAAAATTTTGTGGAAGTTTGGGTGAAGAAAAATGTTTTCTTCCGAAACCCTTTTTCGAGCGATTTATGTAGGTAAATATGAGAGTTTATGGCAGTTGTCCCATTCGCACGTTTCGCATTCGCATGTATGGTAAGTGTGTGTTAGCTTGTTTAGAGCAGGACAAAATGACAGACAATGAAATACCTAAACGTTCCGCGGGTGGTGCAAAGTCTAGCCTTTAGCTCGTCAGATTGAGCTACGTAATAATATTAAGTACAAAGCTTTTCAGTTCGTAATATTGTGTGGCTGTGGCTATATAAGTCGCCGGGTTGAGCTACATAATAATATTAAGTACAAAGCTTGTCAGGTTTATTTACATATTATGTGGCTATTAACTCGTCACGTTGAGCTACATAATAATATTAAGTACAAAGCTTGTCAGGTTTATTTACATATTATGTGGCTATTAACTCGTCACGTTGAGCTACATAATAATATTATGTACAAAGCTTGTCAGGTTTAGTTACATATTATGTGGCTATATAACTCGACACGTTGAGCTACATAATAATATTATGTACAAAGCTTGTCAGGTTTAGTTACATATTATGTGGCTATTAACTCGTCACGTTGAGCTACATAATAATATTAAGTACAAAGCTTGTCAGGTTTATTTACATATTATGTGGCTGTTAACTCGTCACGTTGAGCTACATAATAATATTAAGTACAAAGCTTGTCAGGTTTAGTTACATAGTATGTGGCTATATAACTCGACACGTTGAGCTACATAATAATATTATGTACAAAGCTTGTCAGGTTTAGTTACATATTATGTGGCTATATAACTCGTCACGTTGAGCTACATAATAATATTATGTACAAAGCTTGTCAGGTTTAGTTACATATTATGTGATTATATATCTCGTCACGTTGAGCTACATAATAATATTATGTACAAAGCTTGTCAGGTTTAGTTACATATTATGTGGCTATATAACTCGTCACGTTGAGCTACATAATAATATTATGTACAAAGCTTGTCAGGTTTAGTTACATATTATGTGGCTATATAACTCGTCACGTTGAGCTACATAATAATATTAAGGTGATTGTCAAAATAATTCATATTCTCCTCTTACATTTGACATTTCCTATTTGACGTGGGAACGCTTTTTACAAGTTATGCTTTGAAATATTAATACAAATTTATTGTTTGCGCACTTTCACAAGCAATATGATACGAATAGATAGTTTTGTCAATTAAAAAACTCAAATCTTTCAACAAAGGCCAACAAATATAATAGTTGGTTGAATCACCGATGCAATATTGTATTTGTTAGCCTTTCTTGAAAGATTTGGGTTTTTTAATTGACAAAACTATTTAGTCGTATTCATTTTTCTTGTGTACATTCGCAAACAACTAATTTTTCATAATATTTCAAAGCATATCTTTTAAAAAGCGTTTTTATATTAATTATTTCATGTGTGACTACCACAAAACGGGCATTAGCCTAGTGTGGTAGTTAAAAAACTGTAAAACGAAATAATAATTAAAATATATATATATATATTTATAACTAGTCACGTTGAGCTACATAATAATACTATGAAGCTTGTCAGGTCGAGCTACATAATATTATCTAGCTACATGGTTTGTCCAGGCGAGTTTCATGTTAAGTTAGGTTTGATTAATTTGTTATAAAGAGTATCTAATAATGAAATTTGTATTAAAAGTCATGAAAAAATAATATTTTTATAAGAAGCATATAATCAAAGATAAAATCAAATTGATGATTTATGTAGAAAAGTATGGCTTTTCCGGAAACTATAGAACATATTATATCGGGATGTTCTATATTAGAGCCGTCCGAGTATACATTCAGGCACGATCAGGTTTTAAAAATAATTCACCAAAGTTAGGTAATTAAATATAGCTTGATTGACTGCCGTAATATAGTACCATATTATGAATACAAACGAAAGTTATTATTAGAAAATGAATGTATTAAAATATATTATGATAAAACTATACTAACAGACAGAACAATTAGTAATAATAGACCCGATATAGTTTTATATGAAAAAATTTAAAAAAAAAAAACTTATATCATTGATGTAGCTATTCCAAATTCCTGTAATATTGAAAAATCTATTTCTGAAAAAATAAGAAAATATACAGATTTAGGAAATGAGATTAAAAGAATTTGGCATTCTCAGACTATAAAAATATTACCATTTTTAATTACAGCCCCAGCTCTCTCATTCAAAATTTAGGCTTATTAGATTTGTCAAAGAATTTATACGTAAAAATGAAAAATTCAGTCATTTCAAATACATGTAGGATTACGATCGGTTCAGTTAGGAGTTCTACCGTGCCGAACCCACTGATATGAAAATATCTGGAGTTGGTGAATTATTTTCCCATTTAATAGTCTGGTGGGTTGACGTGTTGTTCTTGTATTGTTTTGTATTAATTGCGTAGCAAGGATTGACTAGATTTGGTGGAAAAGTGTGTGGAAGGGTTTAGTTTTTTCCTGTGGGGAAGATTTTACCCGGACATAAAGACATAAAAAAGTTTTAAAATGTATGAAGTAAAATTTATTTTTTAAAGAAATTAGCCCTTGCGTAAAATACTTCTCAATTCACCTTCGTAAATATTTATTTGGTGGGTACTTGGCATATATTTTTACTCATATGAAATCTTATATGAAATATGAACTTGAAGTAAATTAAGTGTCCAAATTCAAATAAAATATAAAAACCTTTACATATTCTCCCTGTATTTTTTGTTAAGGCATATATAGCTAATGTGAATCGGATATACATCGAATATTATTTTGAGTAGGTACCCTATCTTAACTTAAAATACTAGTCGAATTTTAATTATTTTCCCTCAAATGTGTTATTATTCATCCAATGACTTATTGGTTATCATCAGCCCAGCAACAATTAGTGATTGTTATTAATTACTGCACTAAAACGTGTGTCAACACTAGACTATGCGAGAATAACGAGAATAAATGATTGTGGTCTCTGGAAATACCAATCACTATAATTAGGTAGGTATTTAACAACGTTCGTATGGTAATTATTTCAGTGTATCATGTAAGTTATTTATTAAATTCACGGCTATTTAGAATCCTCTAAATATCCTTCTGATTCAAGACCACCATTCAAAATCGAAACGTTGCTGGAAATGGCTTTAATCTTACCCTTACCAAAGTCAATACCTATTTCCCAGTCCAACCCGGTATGGTTATAATCAAAAATAAATATATTGTTGTAGGTATAATGCATAAATATACATTTGTCTGTTAGGTCCATTTTTGTAATTAGTTCTGCTTTTATATTCTAGTTGTATTTTATATGCTAAGCGTTTACTTGGACATGTAATTCCTACATCCTAATCATTCTCAATCTTTTGAAACTGTTGCTCGTTTAAGAGGAAGAGAATATCGGAAATTATTCCTTTTTAAATCAAATTCTAGACGTATTGACTCTTTTTTACAAAAAACATAAATTTATTTTGAAAGATTGTTATTTTATCTGGTACACGCAGTTTTAAAAGTTTGAAATACTAAGTGAATTTTTAATATACTAAGGTTGGTCGTTGGTCGATTTGTTCAATTTTTAAAAGATAGATTCTATTAAACAACACAAATTTCAAATCATATAATCATACAACAAAATAAATCAATACATAATCTAGTCAACACAGTTTTCAGAATTTAAATTTTAGTTAAATTAAAATCATTAAAATATAAATCCGAGAATGTGTTTTGTGACAAAAATATCTAAGTTTTTCTATGTATTTAAGATCTTACAAACCAAAATATTTCAATTTTTTTTTACACACTTATTTTTTTTAGACATTATTGAAATATCATTAATACTTTGACCAAAAAATACTTAACGAGAAGTACACGATATTTAATAATTTATCATCCTGCGTTTTGAGCATTTTTATTGCTTACATGAATGTAAGTACATATCATAGCAAGTTTTGAATTAAATAAATCCATATTAAATGTTTAATTTAAAAAAATTGATACGGGCAACAATCGAATTTCTCATTGGAACCTCCCTGTAGAGTCAATCGCTCTTAATACTAGCTGATACCTAGCATGCTTTGCAATGCAACTAAAATAAGGAAATTGATTCTCCCTGCGTGTCCTTCCCGTCCGTCCTCGTTCCATCTCCGCCTCAATAACGCCAGAGCTCATCAATATTGAAATATCGCAATAGAAATACCTTCGCGGGCATGTTCACAATAACTGATTTTCATCGCAATTAATAGTCTAGGAACTAATTTCATAACGCCTGAGCTGGCATGCGCACATCAAATCCCGAAAGTTTCATCTCAATCGTTCAAGTCGTTCTGAAGTTATGGCATCACCAAGGGAAACAGGGATTCGTATAATATATATATAGATTAATTAAATACCTACTTAGTTTTATATTTATAATAATCTATCTGTAAACATTATTAAATTGGTCTGTTTTTGGTCATCCTCCTCTGCCTATATATTATATTATTAATACTGTTTATGTTCCTAAAATAAATTCGTCAGGTTGAGCTACTTTAAAGTTGAGCTTTATTAGTAGTGGCTTTTAATATGCATAAATCAAGCGATTATTTGATGCGACTGTAATCCGAACAACATAGGATAAAGCATGCAGCCTGGCGAAAACATACATTCTCAACATCAATTAATTTGCTGTTTTTCGTACTGCCTACCGTGATAAAAACTCTGATTTAGCAAGAAAATAAAGTTTATCAGGCTGCTCACAATATTATTTGAAGGCAGAAAACATTTATAACTGACCAAAATATTAATATTAATATTTTCCTGAAAATTTTTAAGTTGGTGTAATTCATGCTGTAAGAGCGTGATATTTGTTTATGCTAATCTTGACTATTAAAAAGCATTTATCAACTTGCAATTCAGAGAAAATGAGTGTACGAAAATTTGCGAGTCATTATTTATAATAATAACAAATAACAACAAGTAGTTTTGCATAATATGTAATCTGACTAATTGTTACGCTTATGTACGTTAATTTGTATTAACGATAATTATCTGCTATTCATTCGTGACTTGCATTTATAATTATGTCTTTAAATTCAAAGCAATGACTATCAAAAATGATATTATATATTATTTTTAATATGATGAAATATTTTGATCATAATAAGTATGAACTCTGAGGAGTTTGTTTAAAAAAGTCAAGGTTAGAGCTTTGCTAAAATAAAATGATTCGAACTAAACGTCAGATGGTTCGACCGTTAAACGTTCAAGGTAAAAGCTTTGTTATGACTTATGAGTTATGAGGAAAGTGATGTGAAAGAAAGTTATACTGTGAAGCGATTATGTTAAAAGGTTTGTAACAATGAAAGAAACACCATTTAAGCAATAGTTAAATGTTAAAATTAAAAACTCAAATAAATAAATAATTATAACTGTTCGTCAGAAAGCTAAAAGCTCAATGCTTCAAAGCGCTAACTAGATGTGTTGCATCAATTTTACTAATATTAGATGGTTTTATTGAAATAATTTTTGGTTTTCTTTTTCAAATTCATCATAAATTGGTTTCATAGACACATAGTTACTGTGATTTCCTTTTGATTTTTATGCATCTGGGTCGAGTTTTGTCAAGCATTCAGTAAAATTATAGACTTACCCCTTTACGAGTATAATACTCGTATATGCGGTTTAAATATCGGCGCGAACTAACGCGCTATGCGATGACTTTACGAGCATGTTACAGTGAGAAACTTGGCTTGGCTTAATATTGGCCTGACGATTGTATACCAACGAACCGGCGTATAAGAATCTAATTAATAAGACGGTTAAATTTTTTAAATGAGAACGATTTCCCAGGAGGGAAATTATTGCAGTTTCCAGTAAATTAGAATTATTAATAGTAGCCTCATTAACATCCCAAATGAAAATAACCTGTAAAAATCAAGAAACTTTACGGTAGATTTTATAATTTCTTTGTACTATGTACTTGTGCATAGTACAAAAAGCCATTCTTATAGCCCTGTGAGCCTTTTTCGCAGAATCTTTTTATGCGGAAATTCTAACCCATGAATGAAAATGTACGCGTAAAACCCATAAAATACGTTAAAACAAATCCTCTGGAAGGTTATCTTTTATTTCCCAAATGCAGCCATGTTCTGTTTGCAATTTTTTTTTTAAATCTCTCAAATTTACCAAATTCATATTCAACTCATCGTGAAAGAGAAATGGTATTATTGGCCCGAAGCTCTGTAAGCTATTATTACAAAATACGAAAGAAAACTAATCGACTACTTTCGTACACTGGCGATCCCTTTATCGAACACTAAAAATACATTTTCTGAAAATAAATCTTGTTTAATATTGCAAAGAAAGTAACAATTCTGAAGAGAAATATGTTTTCCACACAATGATAAGATTTGGAATTATAGCCAAACAAGAATGACCCACTTTTCTTTATCGTTATTGGAAAGGATGAATGAACTCTGATGGGCGTTCAGCCCATATTGTTTATGAAAAAAAATACATTTTCAATTTCATCGGTAGAATGTGTTCAAATACTTTTTGAAAACCGTTTAAAAGTGTATTTAATATTTACCGTCTATTAGTTAGGTACAGATTATGTACATCAAAACTCTAAACGATTTGTATACTTATACGTTAGACCGGTATATCAAATAGTTATTCTTCTTCTTCGTACGTTGAATCTTCTTCATTCAATCAGTCGTTCAATAGTATTCGGCGTTGCGTCATGCAGCATGATATGGACATCTGATTTTTATATTTTAGTTTACATTAATTAATTAGGTTGGTACGTAGTTTTATATTTCTAAAGATTTATCTGTCAACATTATTAATTGGTCTTTTTGTCATTCTCCCTGTATATTATATTATTAAGACCATTTATTAAGACATATACTGACATGCAGCATATGTCCCCGCGGGACTGATTTAGAGGGTACCCTGCAACAATTTGTTCTGCTTCTGTTGTGATTTTCTTTACTTTATGGCAGATACATTAAAAATTCTCATTTTTGTATTATGTGCACACAGTATATTTATTGTACGAATTTGTAATGTACTTTTTGTAGTATTTTCTTTTTTGTTCTTTAATCGATCTTTTAATTTTGTATCTTGTTATTTCCCTAATGTTTGTATTGAGTAAAAGATGTTGAATGCTTTTAATGCCTGGTGTTTATGGTGTCTTTGTCCAAAGCTAGTTTACCGTCGGAGTTTTTTTTTATGTATTCGGTACAGTCATAGTCGCTGTGTGCACATAATACAAAAATGAGAATTTTTAATGTATCTGCCATTGAATAAAGAAAATCTGCAACATCCGCATAGCACATCGTTCAGTATTGTTTGAAAATATGTAAAGTTATTGCACCAAAAAAATAAATAAATAAAATAATTATACAAAATAACATAATATAACAAATAACAGCATTTTGGTATTTCTCCAGTCGAAAAGTCGGTAAACTTTTCCTTGTGTTTTATTTAAATATCACACACGACTTATGACAAATAGTTAGTTCATTTTTTTTTTTCAAATATTTAATTGATGGTCGGGAGATATGTCAAAGTTCCTTCTCCCACATGAATAAAAGTCTGGGTGGTATGGTCAGGTTATGGGTTAGGTCATGGGAAGAATTTGGTCTCCAACACAAATTTTAGGAACCTACTTTAGTATCCCAGCCCCTCGTCTTGACTTCTCAGGACTTACCATCCCTGCTCCTTTCATCCATCTTCTTCCTTTGTCCACCTCTTCCTTGGCCGGACTGCGTTGTTTCCACTGGAACTTGCATTTTCTAACGATGTTCCGTGTTCTGCAACTTGCATTCTTTCAAGTAGTATTTCATCACGTAGTCCTGTTTGGCGTATTAAATTTAGTTCCCCAAGTAGATATCTCTTGGCTGTTGACCTATAAAGACACAACAAGCAACGTCTTCCTTGCGTCTGATGATAATCGGCTTCCCTTTTGAAGGTGCCATGGTGCAAACAAAACTGAACTGGGATAACTGAACGGTGGCAGCAATTCAGGTACCCCGGCACACCAACTTTTTCACTTTGTTCACTACCTGCTAGCGACCCAGGTGACAAAAAATTACGGATACGCGTGCGGGGAAAGCACTGCTGTCAAGGTACTGAAAGAGCGTAAATGTAATTATAATTATTATTTCTGACTGATATAACGAGTACGTGGTGCGTGTGTGTGTAGATACGTAATATAATCATAAGTTGTTCATAATAATGCAATGGAAGCGTGGGTACAATGACCGTGTTTTGCTATGTTCGGTCTTGTTAAATTAGATCGATAAAAAAATTGCACACATTTGCAAATTATGCACTTACATCAAATCTCAAAATCCTCTTCTATTTTGCATGAAAAATTATATGAAGTTAACTTTAATCGGTAATCATTTGATATTTACTCATTTTCAGATTTTAAGCAATATTCTAAGAAAGTAATATTTTTTTCAAATTATACAGTATTTTTGTAGATAGGTAATTTGAGATTTTATTTTGAAAAGTTTTTTTTCTATGTGTAACTTGTGCGCCTTAGAAACTTTAGAAATAAACAAAAAAAATAATTTAGAATAATAGCTTTTGACTATGTTCCCATGTGATATTGACTCCTCTCACTGTTTTCCCCCTGCCCCAAAATCACCCCTCCCACAACCCCTAAATAATAACATCTAATACATTTCTGTACTTGTATAAATTTTAAGTTTAATTTTAATTTTGCTAGTGAATGGCACGGATGTGTCTAAACCAGTAGCAGATATATAAAATTTATCTAACAAATGTACATAGAAAAATAAAACTTTTTAAAACAAAATGTCTAGAAATTTTTAGATAGTTAATGCCCAAGAAATACAAAAAAAGGGTAATTTGAGTATAATGACCATAATACGTTTATTGTTTAATTAATTTTTTCTGTGACTTTGGAAATCCTTTTTCTTTTATACTCTTTTTTTATTTTCTCTCTTCTTCTTCTTTTATATCTTTTCTTTATTCAATTCTGTTTCACGTATAATGTATGATATACATATATAAAAAAATTAAATATTATAATTTTCATTATCCTTACTACACATTTTAAAAATATATGTTGAATTGTTTTTCGCTGCTCCACCTTTTTTACACGAGCATTGCTCAAAAAAAAGGTGAATCACGATATTTAAAAAATGTATTAAAAATATATATATACAATGTATAACAACTGTATTTGTAAAAAAAAAAATTAAATAAAAATAAAACAGTTTGTTAGTTTTATGGCGATGCACCGCGGCGTGCAACATTCGGAATCGGCGAAATCATGCACTCCTTATGAAAATTCTCAACCCTCAAATCTTTCATAGTTATAAATAGAAATGCAATATTTTACATTAAAATGTTGAAAAACAAATAACCACTTTCATGCAATCTTCGACATTTCTCCTGTGAAGTTTTTATTTTGTGGCTTGAAGGGTTTTACCAAACCACAGGCGATATCAGAACGTTTTCCGAAAATTTTCCAAATAACTTAATTTCACACATTCTACGATAAAATCATAAACCGAAAAGGGGTTCGAAATTATTATTATTCTCATTATTGTTACCACTACCTACCAACCTGAAAATTTTGTCAAATATTTTTGCTTTATTGAAAAATGTACTTCATATTATAATTAGAAAATATTTGTAAACTAGTCTGTCTCGACACAGGAGTTCCTAGTGAGACAGGCAAGGCCAAAAAAAAAATGTAAACCTTATTATATAGATTCAATAAATAAATAAATAAAAAATAAATAAAATAAAAGGTTAAATTAATTTCAGACATTCTACAATAGTTTGAAAATGGGTTCGTAAGTAGGAGATCTTGCACTTTCAATCAGTTTTTATTGGTCTGATACTTTTTTATGAGCTTATAAAAAGACTTAACAAAATGCTGGATTATTTCAAAGGCAAAGACGTGTTCTATGTTCTATAGCCTCCATTCAGAGCTCTGGTAAAACTGTAACTCTGAATTGAATTTTTGGACATGTTGGTATCGTGATTAACGATATTGCAGATTTCTTGGCAAAACAAGGGGCATCCAATCCAATTGTGACCCTCATAAACCACATTCCCCAATTTGACATTTTTTTACCCTCACATGTTAGATCCTGCAATATTTAGGCAGAGTATTGACACATTGTTAGTCAATCCAAGGGAGCCTTCTATGCCTCAATACGAAGGATTATCCCATCAAAACAGTGGTTTCAATAATTCCTCAATTTTCCAAAAAAAAAAATTCCTCACTTAGAATTGGACATTGTTCCGTTTCTTTGTTGTGTTCTTTTGTTCACATTTTTTTGTTGTCTCTCTCTCTGATATCATATCTTCTATTATGCCTTATCTAAAGTTGCCTCCCCTCCATTCAACTTCTCATCTCTTCTAAGTGTGAACTCGACTCCGTTGTTCCATATAATTTTGGAATTTGCCCATTTAAATAAAATGAATATATAAATTCACCTTCCCTCTCTTCATAATTTCAATTGGTGGCCTAGAACTCCCTTGAAGGGTGAAAGCCAGAGACATTTTAAAGTATGTGCTATATACTATTTTTAGCTTGTCATCATTTTTCCCTTGAATAAAGAAGAAAACAAGAAATGCGATGTGGGCGTGTTTCGTGGTCCAAAAATTAGACCATTTTTTGCTTATTTAAAAACAGTAGTTCGTTTCATCATCATTGTGATATTTTCATTTCGATCAAATAGAATGGCGATGTCCGAAGTCAGCCAGTGTAAGAAAGATGTAGCGAAACGGAACATGCAAATAAATTTACAGTCAGGTGAAATTCCAAACGGTCTAATGAAAAGAGGACATCATCATGCTCAATCAATGGGTGGCGAAGATATTTTACCTACTAGATATATTATAGATACTTATTATCAGATTATTTTTTTTTTGTTCAAATAGAAGAATATCACGGATGGCGCCCACAGATTTCCCACCCTGGTATAAATAATAGATTAATTAATTTCTTCAATCATTGCAAAACTACTTCGTGGCATCATTTTAATTAAATGAAACAAATTACTTAAGAATACGTTAAATAACCAAATATTTATTTTTAGATAATTAATCACCTCTCTCTTTAATAATATTTTGTCAATTGTTCTTTTTGTCTATACTTGTTTGTTTCTTTTTTATTTTTATTCATGTTATTATCCTGACGAAGAAACCATCACTTTGAAACATGTAGATATTATAACATGTGATTACAGTGGTTTACACAAAGTAATTTGTTTCATTTGATTAATTAATTTATTAATTCCTTCAGGATTCTCACAAGGACTCTAATTGTTTTTTTATAAACGATGCTGCACATAATAATACCACTCAAGACCCTCAAATGACTCTGCACAACAGTGATTAGTGGTATGGAAGATGAGTTAGTAAATTTATAGATAGTGATCAATGATGGATGAAGGAAATCAAGATATTAATTAACAGAAAGCAAACACTGGAAAATTATGGACTGTAAATATAGAAAAATAGAGTAAAATCACGAAAAGTATTTACCTACCTATAAATTGAGTAGGTAGTAGGTACTAATGTCTAATATTACAATGAAAATGACAGCTACACAAGAAAATGAATATGTTGAATAACATATATAAGGAACACTCTTCAACACTTTTTTTCTCAATCCACTATAGTTAAAGTCATAATGTGTTGACCATTTTATTTAAAAAAAAAAAATTATATTTAATTTCACATTATCTATTTTATTTAAATGTAAACTTTTACATAGCAGGCAGAGTATTGCACACAACGCTCTGTTCAACTGAAATAAACAAATATTATTATTATCATTATTTATCTCATAGAAACAAAAATTCCAGTAATTTAAGTTCACTAACTTTAGATAAAATTTCGTCATGTCGTGTCTAATGCTTTTTCAGACACCATCTTTGATAACATATATTGAAACGGCATCTCGATGGTAATAATAAAGAAAATAATGTTTATCTAATATAATTAACCCATCGCTCAGGAAGTAGAAACACGTCCTGTCGAAGGACGCCATCTAAACCAAGGCGCGCTAAATGGCACTGGAGAACAGTGATGGTGACCGGATAACTCCAAGATGGTGACCGGATAACTCCAAGATGGTGGCCGGATAACTCCAAGATGGTGGCCGGATAACCCAAGATGGTGACCAGATAACTCCAAGATGGTGACCGGATAACTCGAATCGTGCAACTTCAATCCCTCTTTTGAAAAGTTCATTAAAAGTGATGAAAAATGGTTAAATAGGTTAGGTTAGGTTATAAGCTTTTTTTTTTAAATTCATTACTTTTCATTTGGGTGTTGAAATTGCATGATTTTGAGTTACGAATATTTTAAGTATTTTTTTATGAAAAGGAAGGAGAAGAGGTTTGGAAACGAAAAAAATGTATAACTGCTTGCGTAGATGAGTAAGCCGAGCTGCATTTATTTGAAATATTCTAGGAAAGTTACTCAGATATTGCATAATTGACTAGAGTAGCCAAGTCACTTGGTACAAAATCTAGGAAATTTATTAAATCAGATAAATTTAAAAACATACTTGTTTAGACGCGATGTATTTGTTCTGTGCTACATAAAACTACTAATAGAGTATTTTAACAAAACAGGGATTCTGTTAAAAATAAAGATCATTTTTCTGATTTTAATCATCCTACTAAAAATGTTTGTTTTTGTATGTTTTCTTTCAAATTTATTGATTTTAAACGATCAAAAACCGAGAAAACCAAAACGGCTGATTGGCAACGACACCAAATACGCATCTCAACAAACAACATAGTATCAGAAACGCTCATGACGTCACACGATAGCCACGCCCCAAAATATCATTTTGGCGGTATTTCAAAAATGGGAAACTTAGACTCACTGTAGAAAATTTATACGTCAACATAAAAATAAAATCAAAATGCCATAACCATCGTAATATTTGCTTAATTTTTTTAAGCAATAAAAAAGCGTGGAAATACCTTATTATGTTCCAATAGTATTATGGCATAGGTAGGTAGGTACTGCTCCGTTTATTTTACAAGGAGGTTACACAATAGTATCTACCTAAGTATTCATGAATGCAGCATCTTTCCAAAATATACATAGCCTTGGACCGGGGTTAGGATGTACGTCAGCGTGATATTATTTTCCTTTTAAATAGTCACAATACAACCTGGCTCCCAATGTTATGCTGTTTTCAAGTCTGTGTACCTAATCTAAATACATACTGATCTCCTGAACTGTAAGCATTGAAGGTGGGTTTCTAACTTTAGAAGCCATTATTATCTAATAAACTAAATTATGTAACTTAAATAATAATACAATAAAATATATAAATTTGTTTTAGACCACTTTAAATTTTAATTACACTCTACCGGTTTCGGAAGAACCCTTCCTTCGTCAGGAGAATATTAAAACTAACCTATTATACAAAATATTGATAGATATATACCAAACATTTAGTGGGAGGTCAAAGGGGGAGGGGGGGTTATTGCGGGAATTCCAGCAATAACAGGGCGGTTTATTGGAAACATATCTAGAATGGGACTAAACGATAAATTATTTTGGTTATTCAATATATTAGCGTTATTATTTAGGGATATTTTAATTTCAAGTGCTTCCTAGTTATCTAATTTTTTGCTTTTATTATTACGGTGAAGAATTTTAACCCCTGTGTCCTTATTAAAAGTATGATTGGTGGAAATAAGATGATTGGCAAACTCCGAAAAATATTCTCCTGACGAAGGAAGGGTTCTTCCGAAACCGGTAGTGTAATTAAAATTTTAAGTGGTCTAAAACAAATTTATATATTTTATTGTAAATTATGGCGAGTCACAAAGTTAATGCTTATTACGAACATGTAAGTAATAATATATGAAAGGTTTTTTCATAAAAAATTATTTCAACAATCTATCGTGCAGCTTCAATGAAACATTAATTTCTACCTTATAGCAATAATAATCATCTATTCAAAAACAGAGCGGTGGGTGTGTATACATTTTTATGAAGCATTGGATAAATGCAGCGAAAAGAGCTAGCGTTATTGAGCGCGACCTACGCCGTTTATATTTTCTACAGACACACTACGTTATAAAAGATTTCTTCCTACGGCAGGAGAGGGGGTCAGTTGAATTCGGGAGCGACCGAGGAATATCATTTCTTCGTACTGGATCTGTTAACTTGATGGCTGACAGCGGTTTGACCACGGCAGCTCCACATTTAAAATGACCCCCTATCATCTTTACGGAGGACAGGGGCTTGCATAATTTTTCAAATATCGCATCGGCAGCTGTTACGGCGAATAACAGCGAATAGCGAAGACCCGAACCGCGCTTTTAACGCATCATCTTTTTACGTGTGGCGGGTCTGCGTGGGATTGTATGGCGAGCGCTATGTGCGCTATTCGAATGTGTCCAAAGCTTGAGAGGGTATTACCAGAGAATACCGGAAATTAGTCCTTTTTAAATCAAATTCTAGACGTTTGCCTCTTTTTTCCAAAAAAAAAAAGAATTTTAAAGATTGTTATTTTATCTGGTAGATACAAGCAGTTTTAAAATTTTGAAAAACTAAGTTTATTTAATATACTAAGGTTATACCGTTGATCGTTGGCAAATTTGTTCAGTTTTCAAACGATAGATTCTATTATACAAACAAATTTCAAATCATATAATCGTACAACAAAATAAATCAATACATAATCTAGTACCTAAACACAGTTTTCAGAATTTTAATTTTAGTTAAATTAAAATCATTAAGAAATTAATCCGAGAACGTGTTTTGTGACAAAAATACCTCCGTTCTTCTATTTATTTATGGTCTTACAAACTAAAATATTTCAAATTTATTTTACACACTTATTTGGTTTAGAAATTATTGAGAAATCATAAATACTTATGATCAAAAAATACTTACAAGAAGTACACTAATTTATCATCGTGCGTTTTGAGCATTTTTATTGCTTACTTGAATGTAGGTATATATTAGAGCAAGTTTTGAATGAAATAAATCGATATTAAATTTTTTATTTAAAAAATTTGATACGGGGAATAATCGATCTTTCTCATTAGGACCTCCATGTACAGTTGTAAGCATTTTTAAACTTTTATTCTCAGCCGCTGGTCAATCGCTCTTAATGCTCTGTCCTCTTAGCCACTGGAGCGACCGCACGAAATAAATAAATTTGCCTCGATTGCTCGATATTTTCAGACGACATTTTTTTTTAATTTTTCGCCAACATTAAAAAAATTATAACTTAGTATTTTAACATGGAGACATAAAAAATATTAAAGTGCTATGTATCCAATGAATTATCCTGTATTGTACGGTTTATCGCATATTTGTAGGATTTATAAAAAAATATATTAAAAAATAGTAAAGTTTATAACCGTGCGAATCCTGCATGTGTGTTACTTTGAAACTGCCGTGAGAAGTACTTATTCGAGAAAAACATAGAATATTTTCAATTTCTGTATATTGTATGTGGTAAACTTAATAATGAAAGGTCTAATAATTAAAGGTCAATCTATGGAAAAGGGACTTAATTTTAAGGCGATCCGCTCACCGAAGAGACTGAAACCAAACTAAAACTGGCTTGTTGCTATGGTTTCCAACTAAACTTTCTACTCAATTTTACGATTTCAATTATTATCTCAACTTGTTTAACCATAGACGAAGAACAATCAGCTGTCATGTCACGCAACGGGCATGTCGAGTCGCGAGTCACTGACATGGACAACGGGTTTTTGAGAAGTTGTGTAGTGTGCGAACCATCATGTTTACATACAGACGATAGCGAGTTTAGTTGTAAACTGTTTTTTTTTTCAGTTCAGGCAACTGAAAAAAAAACAGTTTGATACTAAACTCGCTATCCTGTTAATGTAAATGTGATAGTCCGCACACTACACAACTTCTCTGATTGTTCTCCGTCTATGGTTAAACAAGTTGAGATAATGACTGAAATCGTGAAATTGAGTAACGCCGTGATAGAAGTTAGATTGGAAACCATAACAACCAGCCAGTTTTAGTTTGGTTTCAGTTTCTCCGGTGAGCGAAGCGCCTAACCGTAAACAGCTGATCAGAAATTCTGCGCGAGAAAAATATTTAAAAAAATTATTACATCGTTCTAAAATAGTCTACGAAGTTCGGATTAGATTGAATAGATAGAGCATTTCAATAGCTTCGTTGACCAAAACAACAAATGTGGGAGATAATTTTTTTATTGTTCTTTTAATTTGCTGAATCAAGAGATAACGGGCTATTTTTATCCGAAAAGCAATCCGAGATATTTAAAATGGCGCATATATATTGAAAAAATCGCTCCAGTGGATAAAAGAATAGGTACTTAATATAAAAAGAAAAATCAGTCAAAATTTTTATAATTTTTTTTGAACATTACTGTTTTCACATTAGCTTCCCGGGGAGGCTCGGAGGAAAATAATCTCCTTCAAGGCCTATTTCGTCTTCGGGGATGCTGTGTGGGGGTATATTTATGAAAGGAAGGAGAGGAAGTTCTGGAAAGGAATAAGGTACGAGGTGTGCGTAAGAATCTGGGAGTCAGTTTGTCCAATCCATCCCTTCTCGGTACAAGGCGATGATCCGAAAGGGTCGTGCTGAAGAGGTAAAAAGGCATCCCTCAACCAGTCTCCCCCGATCCGGTCTGCCACGCAGTTGGTGGGCATCGGCATCCGCCGCCAAGAACCGGATAAACCTCACCGCTATGAACCCGGGGGTGACCTATGGCAGAGGTATTGGCTATTGAATAAATGGTTCCCGGGGTGGCGGTACCCACACTTACCTGCCAAATTGAAATTATTATAAAATAAAATAATAGATTTAAAAATGCAAATAATTCTCAGAGTTAATTACAAAGCTTACTTTTTTAACAAAACTTCCCAATCCTATGAAGAAATCAATTCTCGTGTTCATTTGGCATTGTATTATGGCAGTGGCGGATACATAGATGGGTGCGGGGGGCGCCCCCCCCCCCCCCCCCCCACCCTCCCTCGCGGGGCCGCCAGCCCACACGCTATTCGTTCGTTTCATTCGTTTCATTCGTTTCATTCGTTAGTCGACTCTGAGTCGAGTTATCAAGTAGTTGTACTTTCTTATGTAGCACGCGCGCGCGTCCGCGTCATCGAATTTTATACGTTTATGTCTGGCACATAGATAGCTAACCTACGAGAAAAGTCGCGGCCATTCTAGTGATCTCGATTACTGTGTCTAGCATTTGTTCGAGAAAAGTCGCGAATATTCTACTGATTGTATTTGTTCACACTCCATAAAAGTCTGGAAGCTAACATTCTGGCACCGAATGTTCTCGAAACAACCGAGCTACATATATGGGGGAAGCAGAGTCGCTGACAGTAAGTCAGTTTTTTTTGCGCCCTCCCCTTGAGTTTTTGCTGTATCCGCCACTGCATTACGGGGACTTGGAAACTCTCCTTCTAAACTCAGTGTTCTACGTATGTTGCATCCGAAACTGTTTGCGAATTACAGCTTCAGATGCAAAAATGGACTGTTAATAATATGAAACGATAGACTAAACGAAATGGTATTTGCTGGGATTGGGATGCAAGGACAAGGAAACCAATCACTTACCATGCACTTACCTCAAATTTTCTTGGTCATTGTTCCAAGTGGTAAGGGAAGGATGGGAGAGGTAGGTACTGGGTAAAATGACATCCAGGTAGGAACTAGGAACTACGCATATTATCATTTCAAAACCAAACAACGTATGATGTAGGGGCGCGCTGCGCCACTGGGCTACCTTCAGCCCGGACGAGAATGTTCTCGAATTTCCGTGCTAAAACCTCAAGGGCGCTGTATTAGGTGTCGGGTATTATGAGCGCGTTGGCATCTTGGCTCCTTTGCGACTTACGAAGTTAGCTTCTGAAGCGAACTGTTCCAAATGCACCCGCACTTGAAACAAAGCAGCGAATCAATGTATCCTTCTCTCGGCGAACATCTGAAAAATTTCTTGTATATGTGCACGGGTCCGGAAACTCGTAACAAGCGGGAAACCTCTGGATCTTCATCGCATTTGGAGTCGATTTTGTGGTACAACTTTTTTGATTTCAGCTTTCGTTTTTGAGTAAATCGATCGCTACTGGGATATCAGCTGCGACGTCAAATTTGAACTAATCGGTCGCCATGGTGATATCAGTTGCGATCTTTTAAAATTTGGTAAAGCGTAGACCTGGCCTGAAAAAATAAGTAAAAAAAACAACATCGAATCAAAATGCTCATTTGGGTTCTCTATGTGATGAAGATTTGCGAGTTTCCGGACACCTTGTATATTAATTTGATTAATTTGGATTATTATCTTTCTTAGGCTAAGTTGTTCCATTATTTGAAGCCGTTGTTCAGTCAAGTTTACATTTAATAAAAACTTCTTAGGTTTTTTTTTTAATTAACTACACCTTTTGACTTTGCCGGAACTAATGTCCCTCGTCTTTGGGGATGTTGTGTGGAGGTTCTTTTGACGAAAGTAAAGATTGAACCAGGTTCCTGCGAAAAAAAAAAATATTGTTTTTTATTTCTTGCTAGATCAATCCCGATGAGTTACAAAACTCATTTTAGGACAGGAGGAACTTACAATTCATAGGCAGGAGGTAGTAGTTACAATTTTACAAAGGTATTTTGATATCATAATATAAATTTTACATTTAGTACAGCATAAAAATAAAAATAAAGACAGGTTAAGTAGAACAAACAACAAGAGAAAACAAGTAAAGAGAGGGGACTAAGAGAAAAAATACTAAGAGCTTTTGAAGACAAGAACGAGTCGTAAAAATACTATCCGTTCTCATGTGGCAAATAATGTCAACCAGCATGTTGATCATATACGAGTATGTTTGACGAGTTTTTCGGCTGGGCAACGCTGCTGAGGTAATCAGTGACGATAGTTCTTCAGAGCACTTTCCGTTGAAATACCTGTACAAAAAGGACAGCATTCGTACCAAACGTCAATGCACCAAACATACTGAATTCAATTTTGGGTTTTGCAACGATTGTTGTACTTGTATGAAGCAACGGGTTCCATGCAGAGCTATTTGGCGATTATTCCTTTCATGATGATTCGTATTTCGAGTTTCGAGAATTTCGAATTTTGAATCCTGTGACGTCTGATGTCAGCAGTCCGAGTTGTGAGAATGTTGTGAGATATCGAATAACCTTTTTCAATGGAGTTACCGCGATTCTCTATCATGAAACAGTTAGAAAGAAGTTTCATTTTTGCTGTCATATGAGGATTTACACAACACAATGTGTGCGGCCAACTGAAAATGTACTAGCAAACAGCATGTTATTGGGACAGTATTAAAAAAATCGTTCCGACGTTATCTACATTTAGCCTGTCAACTTCGCATGGGTTAAGAGGCCAACCATATATAAGAGAGAGTTTGCAAATAAAACATTAGTACTTACTTTCCGTTCTCAAGAGCAGTCGTGTGTTCACAGTGTCACCTTATCAACTCGCAGTAGCTACCGAAATAATAATAAAATATATATAATTATTGATTGTCAGTTCACGATATTGCAATAAAAGCTGTGATATTTCATCGTAATTCCAAGTTTACGTCGAATCATTGGTGAATTTCAAAGGAAATCTCTGGCAAAGTTCACTTGTCTATCGTTATCCGTTTACTCGTTTTTGAATTTAGCGGTTCTCGTAGACTGCGTGCGCGCGAAACTCTGGACCAATCAGACTCCTCCTTTCAGTCAGCTGACCCATTTGTAGCGAGGTTATAAATACAAGTGAAAATCTCCGCCAGGGTCTCTTTTCCAAAGTATTCGTAAGGGGTTGTTTGTTGGGATATCGAGTGTAGAGAGAAAAGGTCCAAAATGCCAGAAACCGTCAAAGTTAATGGGTACGCCAAGACCAACGGGCACAACTACGAGACCGAGAATGGATCCACATTCTTATTCACATCGGAATCCGTCGGAGAGGGCCATCCAGGTTAGTTTTCATTTTTCATTCTAGTCGAAAAAATATGGCCGACGACGCGGACATGTGCGCGTCAATACATTGTAAACAGTTCTTCATACCATGGCGGTTCGATATTCCGGCCGTTTTTTGACAGACGCCTTGTCTTTGTTCCTAAATATATTGTAAACAACGTTGTCTTCGTGTTGTCAGTGAATGTTATGTTGTGCCCCACGCGGTAATAATATATCTCTGAAATGCACGTGGTCCCAGGTGCAAGTCTCTTTTTTTAACGTTTTTTTGTTTTACTGAAAGCGTTGAGAAAAACCAAATGTCAAATTCTTTTTTTTATTTTTCAGACAAAATGTGCGATCAAATAAGTGACGCAGTTCTGGATGCCCATCTCGCGCAGGATCCCAATGCCAAAGTTGCTTGTGGTAAGTTGCTTTTCCGTTTGCATCATACAATTTTATTTGTTATTTTTCTCCTACGTCTCTAAACAAATGCGTAATGTTTTCAGAAACTGTCACCAAGACTGGCATGGTTCTGTTGTGCGGTGAAATAACATCCAAAGCCGTCGTGGATTACCAGAAAGTGGTCAGAGATACAGTCAAGCACATTGGATACGACGATTCTTCCAAAGGTAAACATTTCTGACAAGCCTAACCTCAAATTCTCATATTCATGTGATGAAAAATTGTTCTGACTTTTTGTACTGCGCATTTTCTTTGCAATTGCGTGATTAACGGTGCATTGTGTTTTCTGTCTAAATTTTCCAGTTATTCAGTTACTAGGAAATATCCAATCAGTCATAGGTGATTCAAGATCTAGTAATTATATTTCATTTTGGTAAATTTTTGTTATTGGTGGCCACGGTTACTACGAATAATTTTTAGAAAAAAACTTTAGATTCGCCTTAATCACTATAAAAGGAAACTTTTTGCATCACGGCTAGAGGAAAAAAAAGCATTTTAATTTTCAATTGCGTAAAATTTTTCTTCACTTCACTTCGCGAACCGATACGTCATTAAACCGCCGCCTGCCGCTGTCACTACTGTTATGTTGGTATCCCTGATACAAACAAGAGTATGCATACGACTGTAGCCGACTTCGTGGGATACATGAAAAGGCGCGTAATTGTGAAAAACGGAATAAATAATATAATGTAAACGAACCTCTAATCAGAATCACTTCAGAGTCTAGCTGAGGCACTGGAATCATGGAGGTTTGTGTAACATGGTTTGTGATACAAAAGAAAGTGCCCCCTTCGTAGCGCCTGCTCGCGTCAAGGCAAGAAAAACATCCCAGTTTTCAAGTTGTTTAGCGGCTACGCTAGGTTTGTGTAACATGGTTTGTGATACAAAAGAAAGTGCCCCCTTCGTAGCGCCTGCTCGCGTCAAGGCAAGAAAAACATCCCAGTTTTCAAGTAGTTTAGCGGCTACGCTAGGTTTGTGTAACATGGTTCGTGATACAAAAGTGAATGTATTTTTTTATAAAAAAAATACGATTTATTTGGGTTGATTTATCGAAATCCATCGTCAAATGGCGGTGCCACGGAAACATCTTACTCTCCCCTTATTTCCAGTATTCGCCAAACTAGTGCTCAAAACAGATTTTTAGGTAAAGCTTTTAACATAAAAAAATGAATGCAAAAAAACGTGCCTGAAGGTCTTTATTCATTTTACTGTATTTTATTTCCAGAATTTCGCCAAACTAGTACTTACCTAATTTGCATAGATTGCGTAGTAGTGTCATTTCTAGCTCCTCGTTATGTTGCGGTAATATATCGGGTATACCAACATAACAAAATGACAGCGGTAGGCGGCGGTTTAATGACATATCGGTTCGCGAAGTGAAGTGAAATTTTACGCAATTAAAAATTAAAATGCTTTTTTTTCCTCTAGCCGTGATGCAAAAAGTTTCCTTTTATAGTGATTAAGGCGAATCTAAAGTTTTTTTCTAAAAATTATTCGTAACAACCGTGGCCACCAATAACAAAAAATTACCTTCATTTTTATTACACATTAAATTTTTCCTCGATTCATGGAACTTTATTGTGCAACGAATTAATTCTTTAAAACATTTAACAACTTTTGGTGCTAATAATTGTGCGATTAAATGAAAAGTGACATAAAAACCTATAAAACATGTCTACGGAGATGATGAAATTCCACGTTTCGGTCTGTGTTGTGTCTCAATAGAACTGACTTCTAGTACATAGTGGCGTGCGATAACCTACAAACATGTGTTATTATTATTGTGAACTTCTAAACAATTCCCCTTGCAATATCAATTCATTATTCTGACCAAGATAGTTTTTAATTAACGATTTCACTGTGATAAGTTAGCATTATTTACTATTTTGAGTAAATTTTTAGCCTAATTTGTGAATATTGTTATGGTTCCATTTTTCATTATTGTTGATTCATAGTGAAATGTGTGAGATTTTATATACGCGGATAAAGTCACTAGTGTTTTGTAATATCTCAAAAAGCACTTGAATTGAAGAGGGATTATTCCAGCTACGCTGTAGTTTATCAACAACATTACGGGCAAATCAATTTAAAGATAACATTACTTGTGTAGTGGTCACTACTTGGATCAACAAAATAATTGGTAATAATCATAATTGGGTGGGGGGTGGAAAATACTAATTTAAAATGATATTTGCGTTTGTTTGGTAAAACAGCTCATAAGCCCACAGATAGTATTGACAGTTTCAAAAAAAAATATTCAAACTAGTTTGGAATACCCGCCTGCAGTCCCCTTTTACCCTGCAACAGCCCAAAGATACTTGGTGCTAGCAACGTTTATCAATTCTGCTTAAATTATGACTTGACAACAGCAAAATTTATACTTTATAACTCTATAAAAAATCTGTTACGAAATTAATGATATTCATAGTATTATTGTATATAATAGAATAGTTAATAAATTAAAATGGTTTTGAGTGAATCTGAAAGTATATTTACGGAACGTAGGATTTGACTGGAGAACCCTCAATCTTCTGGTAGCCTTGGAGCAGCAGAGCCCTGACATTGCTAACGGTGTTCACATGGACAGGGAAGAAATGGACATCGGAGCTGGCGATCAGGTACTGCGGGTTATTCTCTGCCTGCTCGTACGGCGCTTCCCTGATCTAGATTTAGGGGTGCCGCTTATCCTCATCGCTCATCGCATCCTCAACTATTGAATGTCTGGGTTTAGAAATAAGTTCCTCCCACAGAAGCTGCTTCTACTAAAATAGGCAGCAATGTTCCTGTTTACTAAACAACTCCTTATTCTAAAGCCCCAAACAAAGTCTGTTTGAGATAAATGTTAAGAGGAAGAAAAACATAAATTTAACTTTTGGTTTTCAACATGTTTCAATCATTTAAAATTAGTTTTTATCTTCCTATCAATATCTTTCTCAAACTTACGAGGTTGACTCACAGTGAGTGACAATTTATGACCCAGTCTGGGGTAATTTTTTTTTATGTGCATATTTAAATAAATTTTTAAAATCTCTTGAAATCCTCTCTATGACTTACAAAATCGGATTTATCTTGAAATTTAAAGAGTATGAATTAGTATTAGTATATATTTTCTCTCAATGTTTTGGGAATGCCTTTAATTTGCGGTATTCTTAAACATTTTCATCAAAGTCTACAAACTGCTGCATGTTTTTTGGATTTCAATTGACGTGGGTGCATGATTGGGAAAAATATTCAAACCTTATTTTTATAGCACATGGAATATCTATTTTTATTTGGGATTCTTTCCTCTGAAAAGTTCATGGTTCATTGATAAAATAATACACTGATAACAGTTTTTATTTTCAATAATTTATTAAAATTCAGCTTGATAACCTTTATTCAACTCTGGAAACATAATTACAAATTATTTACCGGCTACAATGTTATAATATATTTTACAAAAAATACATATCACCTGATAATTCTCGTACGTCATATACATTGCTTTTGTTTTTCTATTGAACATTATTTTTACTTCAGCATTACATATATATAACCACTATCAAAACATTGATTTGCCTTTTTTTTATAGTATGTCTAGTATAATTCAAATTTTGTATAATTATTTACTTGGTATTAGTATTGATTTTATCATTTGTATAATGGTGAAATTTACAGTAACTATTCAAATAATTATTCATTGATTCTATATATATTTTTTTAATATTATTATATTGATTGTCTTATATGCGCTTTGATGTGAATTTTACCAATAACATAGCCCATAAATAAGTGTGTCAAAAAAATATGTTGTATTTGTTCCAAATCCAGAACTATTCCCCAATACTTTTGGGATGTATCGCCGTCTTTACGTCAACAATTCTCAATTAAAGATTATAAATGTATGTATTCTATTTAAAGTACACTACAAATCTGTTACCTCACAGTCATATACAAACTTTGAGCTGTTTTCCTTTCATCGTTAGATTATTATGTATTGAAGTGAAATGTATATTTTTAACAGGGTACTTAAATGTGTGACAAATAAATACCTCCATGTTTGCTCCCATTTTTGGTAGCAGATTTAGGATGTAGTTTATATAGGACATATGAATATCAAGTGGCTATGAGGGCTTCATGTTGAAATATAAATATCCTCCCTGGGAATCCATAGCCACATCAATCAATCAAGTACGTAAAAGACTGAAAGCCTCATTTATGAAGTTACAGTGGAACCCTCTTAAGAAGTTTTCCAAGGGACCTGAAGAAAAAACTTCTTAAGGGGGTTTCACTGTATATGGATTCGTAGAGATGGTGTATATATTTTAGGGATTGAATTTGGCAGATATACAGGGTGGTAAGGTACATACTTGACTTACTTTAACCAGTGATTCCTGACATTACTTGGAGTAAAAAATGTCATTTTTTCCCTTCTAAATAAAAAAAAAAAACTTCCGCATGATGTCACTGGTCACTCAGTTGAGTAACCGCCCCATCACTCTAAACTGTCCAACACCGACTAATTTTTATGTTTTTGTAGAAAAAAATGTCATCGGAGACCAAAATTTGATTACATTTTTAATTCCAAATAATGTCAGAAATCGCTGGTAAGTAAGTCAAGTACGTACCTTAACACCCTGTATATATAATAGTGCGCATGCATGTACATATTAAGATTGTGGTGTCCCGGTCATGTCAGGTTTCGACTACAAGACGTGCAGCATCCTTCTGGCACTGGACCAACAGTCACCAAACATCGCATCGGGTGTGCATGAGAACAAGACAGACGAGGAGATCGGTGCGGGAGACCAGGTCAGAAAATGACTATACTCGCTTTCTTTTCTGTTTTCCTGCCCACCCTAAATCTTACTCACTAAACTTTTCCTTCAGATTCTTTAATTTAGTTCAAATATTTAATAAACTACCGAATAATGCTTTACTTTGGTTTTTAAACTTTTGAAATAACTAAAATCTAACGGTGCGTTATTAAATAGTAAATATTCTGGTGTGATTAACAATCCTTTTTTTATGTTTGCCAATGGGAAAGTGGCACACATCACTTCTGCCCGCTGTAAATTCATGAAATATGCACTAATAAATTACTAGTAAATTCATGAAATATTCATAAATGTATTTGTACCCCTCAGGCCTTGGGCATATTTTGTCAGAAGGTCAAAATATTTCTTTGCTTTGCAAAAAATCCAACGCTTCTGCAAATTAAAAACTATTTTTGAAAAGTGACAAATGTGCTTTCAGATTTCATAATTAAAAATACATTTTTTTAAATGAAAAAATTTGAAGCAAATGTTATATTTTTTTAAATGACTCACCTTACATTTTTTTCTAATTAAAATTACCGAATAGAAAAAAATGCACATATTTATTAGACAAATATGGGCATTTTCGTTGTTTGTTTTTGGGGTGTTATGCCGTGTTGTGCTACCTCCTTCTTTAGCCGACGTTTCGGACAGCGTTGCAGTGTCCATCATCAGGGCAGATCCGTCGACGGATCTGCCCTGATGATGGACACTGCAACGCTGTCCGAAACGTCGGCTAAAGAAGGAGGTAGCACAACACGGCATAACACCCCAAAAACAAACAACGAAAATGCTTTTGGCCGTGAAAATCTAAAAACGTAACCAAATATGGGCATGTATAAATAAAATAATGTGGTTTTAAGCAAAAATAACTTTTTTCATTTGTATAATGTCAAGCCATAAAGTGTTTGCGTATTATAAACGTTATCGTCACTTTACTAAGTTTCATAAAAAATTTTATCTTCAAATTTGCTTTGGTTTCATAATGGTGTTCATTTTTATTATTTTTAATATGAAGTGTGGTGTTTTTTCTTTCTATTTAGGTTTAGATCGTATTTTTCACCATGATCGTAAGGGAGAAAAAACGATTTCTATGAGTTGTTCCATAGCCGATCTTAAATGTTAACTCAAGCCGTGTTGTTAAACTTGGCAACATTGCGTTTTGTAAGTTGTGTGAACCAATTTTGTATTTAACAGATGAAAGACTGTTATAGTATTTAATGCTTTTGTATTTTTAAAGAGGAAATTTATTTTTTGGGGATTTTTAAAGAGGAAACATATATCTGGGGGTTAATGCTAGAAGTACCTACGTAAGTTTTGGTAAATGGATTTAGGTATTAGAAAGTACTCTAAAAACTACCTTATTTGAATGCTCTGAATATATCTATATTAGGTGCTCTAGATCTAGATTGATGAAAATGTGGCCTATCTAATGTAGAAGTCCAAATGTTGATTCAGCATTTTTGCACCAAGAAATCGTTAATAAGGAGGAAAAACCTCAAAGCCCTTGTCATCTTTGGGGATGCTGTGTGGAGGGTCTTTTGAGGGAAAAGAAGGGAGGAAGTTCTGGGAAGGAAAAATGTATGAGGGGTGGGTAGGAATCTGGGGGTCGATGTGTCTAAGAGTGACGGACGTATGAATCCATCACTGCGGTGCGAGGCGCTGGGTCATAAAAGTCCGGCTGGAAGAGGTCTAGGTTAGGTCTCCCTCAACCAAACACTCCCGATCCAGCCCGCTACGCAGTAGGTGAGCACACGCATTGGTCACCAAAACCTAGACATACCTTACCCCATGAACCCGGGCGCTCCTGCCAAGTCACCAAACGTAGCGAACCACTTGGGGTGACCTATGGCAGGGGTGTTGGTTATTCAATAAATGGTTCCCGGGGCGGAGGTACCCATACCCGCATCCCAAATTATACTTTCATCCTTCATCTGTCAATTTTTGCCCTTTTACAATTTGGTAGGCGGGTATGGATACTGCCGCCCCAGGAACCATTTATTGGATAACCAAAACCTCTACCATAGGTCACCTCAAGTGATTCGCTACATTTGGTGACTTAGCAAGGGTGCCCGTGTTCAGGTGAGGTTTGTCCGGGTTTTCGCGGCGGATACGTCTGCCCACCAATTGAGTGGGAGGCCAGATCGGGAGAGACTGGTTGAGGGAGACCTCTTGACTTCTCCAACAGGGCTCTCGGAATATCAGCTTGCACCGCATTGGGAGGGATGGAATAATTCGTCTGTCACTCCTGAGCACACGTCCAGATTCCTACCCACCCCTCATACTTTTTTCCTTCCCAGAACATCCTCTCCTTCCTTTCATAAAAAGAACCCTCCGCACAGCATCCCCAAAGATGACATAGGTCCTGAACAACATGTATTTCGTAAGGAATCTGAAAAATACAGCATTACAGATTATGCGATGACACTTGAAACGCTTAAAATGATAGTAAACATCATAATATTTAATGTTATATTATCTGTAAAAATATGTATAAAGGTTGCCTTGATGTTTTATTCAACAATGATTACTAGGAGGCGGCTAAGCGGTGGCAAAACGAAGAATTCTAAGTCACGAATCCGCAAAAACATCATTCGGAGATATTGACATTTGAATTTTTGAAATGATATGTTTTTGTAATAACTAGTAGGCGGCTAGGCGGTGGCAAAACGAAGAATTCCAAATTGAAAATCCGCAAAAACATCATTTGGAGATATTGAGGTTTGAAGTTTAGAATTTATTTGTTATTACAATAACATATCAATTCTAAACTTCAAACTTCAATGTCTCCGAATGATGTTTTTGCGGATTCGTGACTTGGAATTCTTCGTTTTGCCACCGCTTAGCCGCCTCTTAGTAATAACGAATCAATTCTAAACTTCAAACCTCAATATCTCCGAATGATGTTTTTGCGAATTTTCAACTTGGAATTCTTCGTTTTGCCACCGCCTAGCCGCCTACTAATGATTACACACTGAGATCAGAATCGCAATATTTTCAATAAAAATCACCATCACAATGTAAAAAATGCGCACTTGCCATATGGGAATATGAACAAATGACTGAGAATTGTACGACTACACGCAACGTTGCCAAACGGCTGTTTCTTCCAGAACAGCTTTGGTTGTTCCCAAATGCGAACAAATTAGCCTGAGGGGTTGGGGGTTATATATTATATATTATTGTATGCACAATGTAATTAACATCTCTGATAAATTTTAAACCCATTTTATTGGTAATAGTCTGTAGCATGTTTTCTACTAACCCTTTTTTTTTTTTTTTTACATATTTTATGCTTATCACAATTTATTATTAATAATATTATGTACTGCAATGGTCCTGGGATCATTTGATTATGATTTTGTACAATATGGTCTGATTAACATGCGATGCATTTAAACGAGAAATAATTTATGTATTGTTTTGCGTTGGATGTTATTAACAAAAATCATAATGATTTGGTCTAGAAATGACTTGTGATAAAATTAGCGCTTTGTTTGTTTGGAGGCCAGTTCATTCCTGATTAAACCCATATCTTGTGACAAATGTGTCGGGTCAACGAGAGGGCTGGCAATTTCTAAAGATATTACTAATGGTCATTATTATATTTTGTTGGGTGTTCGTTATTATTTTGTAATAGTTGGAGAGGTCATTGCGATTAGATTTTACAATTGAGATAACTTGAGTTCATAGACATGGTTTACGGGAAAACTTATTGTGAGCTAAGCGACAACATTCAATTAATGCTGTTACAGACCTCTTGCAATTCTTATGTTTTGTATTTTGATTTATTATTTATTTTACGATTGGCTAGTTTTCATTGATTGCCAGCAAACTATAAGATATCGGTAGTGTAATGCACAAACGGTTTGAGCTTAATGTGAAAATTCAATTTGTTTGATACATTTCACGCCACCATAATTCAAACTCATATCCGTGATTGTGTATTCTAGGTTAATTTAGTATGCTCAATTCCAAATCACAATGTTAACCTGTCCTGTGCCGAAAGCGCGCCGGCGCGCGCGGTACAAGTTTTCAAATTTTATTTTTTTAAATGCGATTTTAACCCTTATGTATAAAGAAACTATATGAAGGAAAAGATCAGAATCTTGACATAATAGTTGATTCGATTAATCTAGCTACTCTGAATATTTTTTTAAGTAATTATCTACGACATTCGGGAGTCCTTTACCAGCGTCAACTTTTTTAAGAAGTATCAATGTCATTAACCTGTTGAAAGCCAGCATAGGAAAAATATATAAGCGGCAGCCAATTTTGATGCCTGGCGCGTCATCGTGAATTAATTTGAATTATTCGGTGAGGCTAGATGCTATCCAGCATTTCGTTACCTCAAGAACTAGAATGTCCCAAGCGATTCTGACCTTGTTCTTCATACAATTTCTTTATACATAAGGGACAAAATTGCTTAAAAAATTTGGACCCGCCGGGGGGGGACTGCGGCCGTCAATGGATTAATTGGAAAACACCTTTGAATTGTTGATTTTTCGTGTATGGGGTTATATTTAGGTTTGTGCAGAAACAATAAAATCAGTTCATATTCGTATAAATAATAATTTTTTTGATTTTTGTTTGTCGAATGGGAGAATATTTTTGTTTTTTGTTAAAGTTAGCTATTCTGGAAAAACTTATAACGATATGATCATGCAATATGAATAATAAGATACATTATCTGATAAACAGAAAACAATCGCAAAAAAACAATTGCTTTGTTTTTATGCAGATATTTGACCAAAAGTCAGGAAGGTAATTTCTGCGCTGTTTTTCCAAATACGCCTGGCACGTGATGGTTTAAACTAATAAAATCCTGGCCTACAAACGCAGTTATTTTTATCAGTTCTCGCGCTGTACATAGTAACATTAAAAAGCAAATTACTATTAAAATTGAATAAGTAGTAGTAGGGTTGCTTGATTCTTGTCAATTTAAATGTATTTGCTGTTTCACTTCCAGTATTGACATGTGTATGTTGTATGTCTCCAGGGCTTGATGTTTGGCTATGCGACCGATGAGACAGAAGAATGTATGCCCCTCACCGTGGTGTTGGCTCACAAGTTGAACTTCCGCATCGCTGAACTTCGTCGTAATGAAGAGTTCTGGTGGGCCCGCCCCGACTCAAAGACACAGGTAAACATCATTACGTATATCATCACATTAAAATTGTCCTAAAACTGTTGAAAAAAAATCACAATCATTATGGGTGCCTCCAAATGAGATTCTTTGGTTATGGAGACAGTTGCGACAGTTACAACAGTTGGGGGCATAAATATCCATTAGGTGATGAAAGACATTTTTTTTAATTTGTATTTTGTAATAGTTTTCCAAATGTCACCCTCGTCTGCGTGCCCCCATTAAAATTTACAGTAGAGGTAACAAATAAAAATAATAAATCTTTTGTGTACCAACATTTTGTCATGTCAGTGAGATTTTACAATTTTAAATTCACTTCCACGCAAAACTCGCTTAAATCTTATTAAATTATGTAAGTTTCTGTGAAAGATTTGCTCCGTCAATACTAATGCCGATTAAAACATTTGTACATGTTGACCCATTTGATGCAAGTGCTTAATAAACAATAAACTTTGTTTTCAGGTGACCTGCGAGTACTTGTTTGACAACGGAGCCACCATTCCCCAGAGAGTGCACACCGTTGTGGTTTCCATGCAACACTCAGAGAAGGTTTGTCACTGCGTTTTTCTCCTTAATAAAAAAAATGTTGATTTGAATTGTATTATTCCATTGTATCCTTTCCCCCATAACACCTTGAACAGAAAGAGATATCATCACTATCGGGTTTTCAGTGGAAGGACCATAATTTTAAGCCGACAGCTTTTTAGTATACCACTCTTTTTTTAAATTTAGTATTGTCCTTTTGTTACCACTTTGACGGCACTAGTAAAATAGCATATTGTATTATTTATTGTGTGTTTTGGTATAGATATCTCTGGAGGAGCTGCGCGAGAAGGTTATGGAGAAGGTAGTAAAGCATGTGATCCCGGCACAGTACCTAGACGATCAGACAGTGGTGCACATCAACCCGTGCGGTCTCTTCATCATCGGTGGACCACAGGTTAGTTTCTTTCTTATAGTGACACCATCTGCTACGGAGTTCATAACTTCAGTGCAATGATGTTAGTCTCTGCATGGCAAGGAAATCTTTTTAACCACTCTGGTCTTTCGCCTTTGTGTAGGTTTTTGGTCCTAATAAACTGAGATTGATAAAAATTGTGTTATTTCCGCTTTACAATAATTCTGAATGAATTATTTCTGAATGTAGCCGAACACTAAAAACTGTATTTGAAAGGTTATAAAATACGCTTTCAAATTGTATTATTACAAATAATTATTAAAATTTGTAAATACATATTAAAATTTAGAATGCAAAATAAAAATAATTGTAAAAATGACTCATCTGTGGTGGTTTTTATTTGAAAACAGTTCTAAAATTACAGATAACTTAAAAAAATGCTTATTTTATCATACAAATAAAAAAATTACTTAAGACTAACAAGTCATGGGATTTTCAGATGAAAACTGTTTCTATGGACAACTTTGAATAAATATAATGTAAATAATTGAATAGAGATCTGAAGTGTGGTTTATTATAGATTTATTCTTTTTATTTTAGGGTTGCCACTAGAACTAAAACAGTTATAACGATTTCTGCGTTGAAAACAAGCTTATGGAACTTGACTGCTATTGTTATACTGTCTGAGCAGTTAAACATCTCTGGTACCCGTTTTTCTTTTTAAATTATAATTTAATGTTTGCAGTCTGATGCCGGCCTCACGGGGCGCAAGATCATCGTGGACACATACGGCGGCTGGGGCGCACACGGCGGGGGAGCCTTCAGTGGCAAGGACTTCACCAAGGTGGATCGCTCCGCTGCGTACGCCGCACGCTGGGTGGCCAAGTCCCTCGTCATGGCCGGGCTCTGCAAACGCTGCATGGTGCAGGTGGCATATGCCATCGGAGTGGCTGAACCTCTCTCTATCACAGTCTTCGACTACGGCACATCCCATAAATCCCAAAGCGAACTCCTGAGCATAATCAAGAAGAACTTTGACCTCCGGCCTGGTAAAATAGTAAAGTGAGTATGATTGCTGTTGTACGATAAGCGTCAGATAGTATGTCTATGTCGTACAAGTAAAGAGTAACAGTGTGCTTACTTGTCTGTTGCAGGGAACTGAACTTGCGCGCACCCATCTACCAGAGGACATCCACCTATGGCCACTTTGGGCGCTCCGGCTTCTCGTGGGAGACCCCCAAGACCCTGATTGAATGACTCCAGAGCGCTGAGTGTGTTTGTTTGTTGTAAATAATTTATTGGGTGTCCCAATTAGCTTTAGTCGTCGCCGGACATGGCGCTCTCGTATTAATCTCAGCGTGCCGCGCACATAGCAAGGACGTTACTGTTACAAGATGAAGATGAGCCCACTTCACTAGGACCAGGCCACAGTCGACTGGGGGAGACAGAGTCCCCCGGCCGTCTGCAAATACTCGTGTACGAGCGGGAGGCAGATGAACACGCTTGATCTGCCACTGACGAAGCCTCCGCTGTACGCGCTTTGTGTTGTGTTTACGTAAAGGAGTCATATTGGAAAAGAGCCATTCCGAAAACACACCGGCCCTCTTAGTGAATTGGAACTTTTTCTTTGCATTTACCTTTTAAGGTGTTGTCATTTTACAATTCGTTTACGGTTTCCTTTTACTTTATAAGTGTAAACTACAATTTACTAACTGTCGGGCTATTCCTGGCTACACACAGAACTTTGTAGGAATAGAGAGAAATGAGTATTTTTATTTATCCTCGCATAATTAATTATTATGTATGTATTTTGATTCAACATGTTCATGAAATTTTATTGATAAATAAATGTATTTGCTGGCAAGAACCAGGGTAAAGGCATTTTCTTGTTTGTCCTTATTGTGTCCTTTCCCTATAAAGTCTTGCCACACCCACACCGCATTGAACACCATACAATGAAGCAGATGAAACCAGTCATCGAAGCTTCCTACACAATATTTATGCTTACACAGTGGAACCCCTCGTAACAAGAATCTCCCATACTGAGTAATTCGCATAACAAGTGACGCAAGGGAAAGACCCATCTTCACATCAGTCACTTGTGAACCGGTAGTTATGCGCCAGTGTGTCAGTCTCTGGTTAGTACTCGTTTCGCTAGCACAGTGGTCACCAACATACGAGCCGGGTCCGGCCTGCCAAATATGTTTATCCGGCCCTCTGAGAATTCCTGATTTATGCATATAATTAATTCATGTAGTAGATAATATATATATATACGTAGGTAAATTAATTTTATTTGTTTGTGAATTCACTCCAGTTTCACATCAATTGGAATTTGATTAGGTTATAGGTACGGTACCCCAGAGATTAGGTAGTGGACCCAAAGTAAAAAAAAGTTGAGTATTTGAGATAACCAGAGTTGTCGGTGTTCTTGGAGAATTGGGTGTTGATAACGACCAGATGTTCGTTAATCGTAAATTCCCCAGACGCTTTCATTTTTTGTTGAAATTCTAAGAACGTAGTGCAGGCAATAGAGGCTGAATTGAAAAAATTTAGTAATTTTTTTTTTTTACATCAACTTTACAGGGAGGCCTTGAGGAAAACAATTTCCCTCAGGGCCTATGTCATCTTTGAAGATGCTGTGGAGGGTATCAGGCGCGGTCCCTTCGTAAATACTGTGGATGCTGCGCTTCCCTTCCTTTCAAGGCTTCTAATCAATATAATACTAATTATTATTTATTTATTCTGAATTAAAAGATTTGAGCTTATTTTTTTCTAGCCGTAAACAGCAATAGATACCGCAATTTAACTTCACCGTGCCAATCTCAGAGACTAACAACAACAAAACGCGGCACGCGGTGAGAGTCAAAATATTATAATAACATACTCAATGCTCGAATGTCACCTAAACACACCAATACCAGCAACAGTGAATTCTCTGCTTTGTTCCGTATCCACGAAGCTAGAAGTTTGATATTCGCGCATACGGATACTTTTTCGAAAATAGCATCCGACGCACAGGAAACGACTACAGAATAGCATAGCCAAAGCGGATTGTTTGCGCGATCATTTTTGACAGTGTGGCTTGAATTACTGAAACCGATTGATGCGTTGAATATCTTTCGAATACTTATTTAATTCATTTTATTTTGGAAATTTAATAATTGATGTAAAGCGTAAAGGATTTATAGAGCTAATCTGATATAGGTACTATTTTTATTTTGTTTTGAAGAGTTTTAATTTTCAATGTACTATCGTTACTTAAATTTTAATTTTTATGCTACCGGTTTCGACACATCCGTGTCATTCACTAGCAAACTTAAAACTAAACTTAAAATTTAAAACAAGTACAGAAATGAATTAGATGTTATTAGGTGGGGGTGGTGGGAGGGGTGATTTTGGGGGAAGGGGATAACTATTCTGAATTCGCCAATCATTTAATAGAGACAGGCCATAGCTTCAACAAAGAAAAAACCAAATTAAAACATATAAATATAAATTCATACTTTAACTTGTGCGCTTTAGAAACTTTAGAAATAAACAAAAAAATTAAATCAAAAATTAATTTAGTTAACAAAATAATAGCACCCTGCAAATCTCCCCTTTTGACTTTGTTCCCGTGTGATATTGACCCCGCCCACTGTTCTCCCCTTCCCCCAAAATCACCCCTCCCACCACCCCCACCTAATAACATCTAATTCATTTCTGTACTTGTTTTAAATTTTAAGTTTAGTTTTAAGTTTGCTAGTGAATGACACGGATGTGTCGAAACCGGTAGCATAAAAATTAAAATTTAAGTAACGATAGTACATTGAAAATTAAAACTCTTCAAAACAAAATGTCTAGAAATTGTTACATAGTTAATGCCCAAGAAATACAAAAAACTATTTTTATTAGTAATTGCATCTTGTTCGTGGGCTAGTCTACAGATTTTTATATTTGATGGTAGGTATATACTTCAGCATTCCCTATACAAAAAGCCACCGACCGCCACTGGAGGGTATGTATACGTGAACAAACATTTTTCAAAAATATAAAATCAAATAATCGATCACGCCTAACGGATTCCCATCTTGAATCTTACTTAAAAAATGGCAAAAATAGATTTTGTGTTGTTTCATCCGCCATGCTAGGGCATCCTGTGTTATGGCGGGTAAAGTATACAAATAATATAATTTATAGTGATGAGTTTACAGATAATATAATAATTGTTGATAATGAAGCTTACAGATAATATAATATTTAAAGACATAATTTTGTCTAATCAAATTTATATATTTTAGTTTCGGCAGTGTCTCTTCACATCATACAATATGTAAATCTAGAAAAACCATACTTTAAATAATAGGTGCTTTTTTTTATTACTTTCGTCATTTTTAATACATACGTAGTTTAATCTGTATTTAAGTATGTGTAACTCAATAGATGAAATAACTTCCATACATTATGTAAAACTGTATATACACAAAGAAATAAATTTAATAATTGGAAGGCATTTATTATTACTTTATTAATTAGCTGTAAATATGCATTAGATATTCATACATTATAATAAATATTTTTATATTGTAAAATAAGCGCACATAAATTCTAATCGGAATAAGAATTTATTTTTCATCCAGCCCACCAGATTTTCAAAATAATCAATCCAGCCCTTTTCCCAAAAAAGTTGGTGACCACTGCGCTAGCATGTTAGTGTCGCATATGATCACACATTTTTCCAAACTTGTATTCAGACATTGTAATTTTTTTAAATATGTTTAAAATTTCAGAACATGAAAAAGGTTTTTCTGTACTCAGTATGTTGATTTTTTAATTTCCCTTTTTAGAACATAAATAGTTGCAATCAGAACATGAAAAAGGTTTTTCTCCACTGTGAATTTGTAGAACATGAATAGTTTTTTGAATAACATAAAAAAATTAGTATTTTTTTGAAATGGAAAGCATTATCGTATTTTACTTTGATTTATTTATATGGCGAAAAATTGTTTTGCAACCAGTGTTCATAACGAGTAAAATTCCAAATTATGGAACAAATTATGCTCGTTATAAGACGTTCCACTGTACTGGACAACTAAAAAATTTCTGATATGTTTCACAAACTAAGTATTGCTGAACCAGTCCACACAAGTCTGCACTACATAAAGACACATACATAAGTTTGGTGCAAAAAATGCAGGAAAATTGGACTAAACTGATCATTAAAAAATAACAAGTGTACTTTATCATGCAATGTTGGATCAACCATTGGGAGCTTATGTATGTTGCTCAACTTCGTTGGTAAATATGAGTACCTATACAATAAAACTTCACAGTAACACTTTTGACAGACCCGGCTAAAAAAGCGCCAGCTTTATTTAGCTTGGTGTATTTTGGCGTATCGCTCACCGTACATTCTTAATGGGAGTCTATCGTGCATCATTCACATCAAAAGATATTTGTAATACTCGCCATACAGCCACATGTAAAAAGAAGATGCTTAATAAGCACAGTTCGGGTCTTCGCTATTCGCTGTAACCGCTGTCGGTGTGAAATTTGAAAAGTTATGCGGCCCCCCTCCATCGTAAACAGGGGAGGGGGTCATTTTAACTCTTCAATTCCCATGTCAAAGTTAATAAAGATTTTTATTTCTCTTTAAATAAAATAGCTTATATATATGGAAGTGCCACCTACAAGTGACACTGGGCAATGTGCAGTTAAGACTCTGAAGAGACCCAGCATTTTTATTATTCTTACGGTAGGAATAAAATATCAATTTTATAATAATATTTATTTATATAAAGTTTTATAATAATATTAATTTATATAAAGTTTTATAATAATATTTTTTTATATATAAAATACAGAGCACGAGAATGAATTTGACAAATGGCGTGTGGCTAGTGTTGCCAGAAAAAATAACGAATAGAGTTACTTCTCGCCTTTGCTATAGTAGTAGTAGAATTTATAAATAAAATTTTGATGTGGTAGAAAAAAATATTAAACTTCTGTCACCCATAGGTGACATTGGGAATTGAAGAATTAAATAATCAGCCGCCGTGCGCAAGCAGCTGTCAGCCGTCAAGTTGACAGATCCAGAACAAATAAATGGTATTTCGCGGCAGCTCCCGAATTCAACTGACCCCCTCTCCTGCCGTAGGAAGAAATATTTTATAACATAGTGTGTCTGTACAAAAGATAAGCAGCGTAGGTCTCGCTGAATAATGCTAGCGCTTTTAATGCTGCGTTTGTCGCCCCTTTTAACTCGTATGCAACAGTTGTCTTATGAACGAGTATTATTTTATTACTTAATACATGATTTATCGAAAGTACATATAGTTTATTGTGATATTTCACCCTCCATGCTAGGGATGACCCTGTGTTATAGCGGGTGAATTTTACAGTTTGCGGATATACATTCATTAGTATTGGTTGATAATTTTCATGAATTAATACTATGCACACAATTCAGTCGGGCATCAAAGATAGCCGACAAAATGGCCGCCGCGTGATAATATGAACGGAGTCGTAATCGGAGTCCATATTTTTTCATTGTATTTGCCCAACATGTCGGGCTGTTTGCAGCATGAACGAATGGTGAGTAGAGCGCTTTATTCAAGTAGACCGTTGAAAATTCCTCAGATATGAGTTTTATCAAGAATGTAAACATTTAATTCCATCGGATATAGATAACAATAATAAAAATCATCGATATGAATCTTCACGTATGATAAAAACGTACGCTTTATAGATAATCAATCAGTTAGCTGTATGTTTATCTGAAACACACTCAGGCTGTTGTTTTGACATAGATTTTTCTAAACCGTGTATTTTATCTAAAAATGAGTTTTTTCCGTAAACATCCAGAACATCCAACAAGAAACACTAAAGCGTATGTACATCGTGTTAATATTAACATAAAATTTTTATTACTTAGTTTATTTGTTTTAAAACAGCATTGGCTTTAACTAACGACCCGCCGTTGCATGAATAATATTACGAATTCAAGATTTAATAACCGAAAAAATTTAAATGCAGCCTTGCTACCCTAACATTATTTATTTTTATATTAACTGAACACAGGAGTGTCATCTTTGGGAATGCTGTGTTGTGGGTCTTTTTAAGTAAATTAAGGAGAGGAAGTTCTGGGAAGGAAAAGGGGGTATGAGGAGTGGGTAGGAATCTAGGATTCAGTGTGTCCACAAGTAACATATGAATCCATCCCTCCCACTGTGGTGCAAGGCGTAGGGTCGAGACGGTCGGGCTGGTCACATACTTACATTTTTGTCTACTGATTTCCATGATATAATTTGTTTTCTAAAGCAGGTATTTATCTAACGTAAATGAGGTGCTATAGAAATATCTTCAAATTGTTATATAAATATATTGATGTTAGGTTAACAGGGATCCACTTTAATTTTTTTGAAAATCTTAAGATTGGTAGTTTGTTATTTCCGACTTCCAGTTTATTTCTCTATAAGCTAAATCTTTTATTTTTTACAATGTTTTCATATTACCTTGAGGTGATTTCTCACAAAAACGGCGCTATACAAATTATCCAATTATTATTATTATTATTACAGATTAAATGCTCACGTTTCCGCCTGGTCATTTAAACAGCTCTACGAAACACTTAACAGTTCGAATGATGTAGCACTATTAGAGGTATTTCCTTTTCCGTATAATCCTATAAAATGTTAAACGTCAAACCCAGAAGCAAAAGGTCCAAGTCAATAGCCAAGGCAATGGCAGTGATGGCTCGTGCCTTTTTTTCAATATCTCCGTCTGACAAATTTTATAGTGAATACCTTACAAGAGTCCCAACTGCTCCCGTCTAGAGCCAGTGAGACTATGGCATCCCCAATTGGGGTATGTTATGAGGCTGAAGGTAAGTGGGGAAGGGAAGGAGACGAGGAAGAGGAAGGTGGGGAAATACTTGGCTATTCAGATCTAGTCACTAAACAAGGCTAAAGCCATTTCAAGCAACGTTTCAATTCTGAATGGTGATCTTACACCAGGGCGATACTAAGAGTATGAGAAGCATGAGACGCATGGCCTAGACCAGTACGAGCATTCATATATATATCGTACGTTTTTATAAATTAAATAATAATATTCAATATTTATTTAATTTTTTATTTACGTATAAAAACGGTTTATTTATAAACAAGTTCTGCTATGTAATTATTATTATGCCTGACAGCTGTTTCGCCTTCTGAAGGCAGAAAGGCAGAAATCATTATCAAACAGTTTGAAGGCGAAACAGATGTCACGTATAAAAATATTTACATAGCAGAACTTGTTTATAAATAAACTGTTTTTATAAATTAAATATATTTGGTAATTATTATTTAATTTAATTACCAAATATATTTTCTCCATTTTTTTAAAAATATATTTGGTAATTAAATTAAATAATAATTACCAAATATATTTTTTAAAAAAATGGAGTTCTACAAACTAAACTTCATACCAATAAATCAAATAATCTTCCCGAAATATTATTACGGTCATGATTTATTGATTTCGTTTGCCCTTTTGACTAGAACTGGTCATTATTTCTGTCTTGGAACCGGTAGCTTTGCTGTCACTGGAACCATCAATATTATTTCTCTGAGGAATCGGCTATTTTTTACATCTGTTCATTTTTTGGAATGTGACAAAATATTTTGAGGAACCGGTTCTTAGAATTTTTCTAGCCACCCCAAACCCCAGGTTAAGAACTTTTCAGATTTTTTTTTTGTTAGTTGAAAACGGCCTCCAATGCTAGGAGCCCAGTATGTGGACAGGCACCCGTGTTATGACAATATGCCATATCTATAGATACAGCATTTTGGCTTAACAGCACTCAATAAATTCCATTTGTCAACCTACATCACATGAACTTAGCAAGGAATTGACGATGGCACAATGCTGTAACTACAAAAAAGAAAACTTCAATAATGGCAGAACATTGCAACATAAAATAAGCATTTTGCCAGGACAACCCCCACATGTACGCTGTTTGCCATTACAACGCCATTGCCGTAGATAGCGAAAGGTTAAAAAGGGGGGGGGGGATAAATTTCTAAGAGGGAGTGTACATGACTATTCAGAAATGGTTATTAAACATAGCTAAAGCCATTTGAAGCAATGTTTTTATTTTGACTTGTAATTTTTCACCAGGTCATAGTTTTTACATATTATATATATATATATATATATATATCTTACTTTTTCCACAACAGCTACTTAGGCTATTACGTTATTTTGATCACGTACGTCTGCACAAACACGAAATCGTAATAATGATTGCATTTATTTATTGCATGCACTTGTGAATCTTTTACACTGTGATTCCTGAACCCACTTGTTATAAACACTGAGATTTCAGGTGCGAAAGACATTTTTAGAAAATTGTGTCGGTCGTTCCTCCGCCGTGAGAATGGATCATCTAACTGCTGGCCGAGCGTCCTACCCGCCGGCCTATTGACTACATCATTTTTCTTATTTGGATATTGCCATATTTCATCAGCCTTTGCAGAGGAGTCATTTTGACATATGACATCATAACCTGATTTTTTGTTTTCTATTTTTCTTACAACAAAACAAGTGAGGACCACCACTGTTTGCTGATTTCATATCTTTTTGCATTGTGAACTTCATGACATTTCAGAAAAAAATATTTCAAACATTGAATCTTAGCAGAAAACCAATTGCTTTTTACAGAATGAAAAAGCCTGAAGAAATCTACAACTCAATAGCCCACTTCAGAGAAAAATGGCCATTTGAGTTAGTAATTCAATTTCATTGTGAATTATTATGGAATTTTTAGGAATCTGTGATTTTTTTGGTTTACTTTGTTCATATTTTTTTTTTTTTTTTAAAGAGCGGAGACGGTTTACTAGTAGTTCCCGTGAGCACTTAGGCCATAGGCCCATTGTGCTGTCTCCCATTTTACCTCATTCCTTTAACAGTAACCCAGCCCCTTTTATAAAGTTCACCAGGGTTGTCATTGGATAGGAGGCCATATCCTCTGGTTCCACAGTGTGTTTCCCAGGTCTCATCTCCTCTCCACTCCCCCTTGGTTCCCTGAAGGCCCAACAAGGGAAGAGCTACCCCCTTGGTTTCTCGAAGGCCCCATGAGGGAAGAGGACCTAATATCTCCCCTCCACTCCTTAGTTCCCTGAAGGCTCCACGACGGAGAGTCCACTCCCCCTTGGTTCCCTGAAGGCCCCACAAGGGAAGAGTCCACCCCACCTTGTCACCCTGAAGGCCCCACGAGGGAAGAGGGCTTACTATCTCTTCTCCACTCCCTAGTTCCTTGAGGGCTCCACGATGGAGAGTCCACTCCCCTTTGGTTCCCCGAAGGCCCCACAAGGGAAGAGTCCACTCCACCTTGGTTCCCTGTAGGCCCCATGAGGGAAGAGGGTCTAATATCTCCTCTTCACTCCTTAGTTGCCTAAAGGCTCCACAATGGAGAGTCCACTCCCCTTTGGTTCCATGAAGGCCCCACAAGGGAAGAGTCCACACCACTTTGGTTCCCTGAAGGCCCCATAAGGGAAGAGGGCTTCATCTCTCCTCTCCACTCCTTCTTGGTTCCTAGAAGGTCCCATGACGGAGAGTCCACTCCCCTTCGGTTCCCCGAAGGCCCCAAGAGGGAAGAGTCCACCCCACCTTGTTTCCCTGTAGGCCCCTTGAGGGAAGAGGGTCTAATATCTCCTCTCCATTCCTTAGTTGCCTGAAGGCTCCACGGCGGAGAGTCCACTCCCCTTTGGTTCCATGAAGGCCCCACAAGGGAAGAGTCCACCCCACCTTGGCTCCCTGAAGGCCCCATAAGGGAAGAGGGCTTCATCTCTCCTCTCCACTCCTTCTTGGTTCCTAGAAGGTCCCATGACGGAGAGTCCACTCCCCTTCGGTTCCTCGAAGGCCCCGAGAGGGAAGAGTCCACCCCACCTTGTTTCCCTGTAGGCCCCTTGAGGGAAGAGGGTCTAATATCTCCTCTCCATTCCTTAGTTGCCTGAAGGCTCCACGACGGAGAGTCCACTCCCCCTTGGTTCCATGAAGGCCCCACAAGGGAAGAGTCCACCCCACCTTGGCTCCCTGAAGGCCCCATAAGGGAAGAGGGCTTCATCTCTCCTCTCCACTCCTTCTTGGTTCCTTGAAGGTCCCACGACGGAGAGTCCACTCCCCTTCGGTTCCCCGAAGGCCCCGAGAGGGAAGAGTCCACCCCACTTTGTTTCCCTGTAGGCCCCATGAGGGAAGAGGGCCTCATCTCTCCTCTCCACTCCTGCTTGGTTCCCTGAAGGCCCCACGAGAGAGAGGATGTCATCTCGCCACTCTGCTCCTCCCTGGTTCCCTGAAGGCCCCACTACGGAAGAGTTCACACTCCCCCTTGGTTCCCTGAAGGCCCCACAGGGAAAGAGTTCATGAAAGTGGCCTAAGACCTCCTAGGTTCTCCAAAGGCCCCTAGTTTGTAATGGTTCAATTTTCGTCCCACGAGTGTCTAGGGAAATGGAAGGTCCACCCCAGCAGAGCCCCGAGTGCTGGGGTAAGGTCTAAATACTCCGAGATGCGACCCTGTTTCTCGGAGGCACCGTTCGTAACACTGTTCCCCAGGTCATTCAGCCTGAGCACGGTAGCTAACACCTTAGCTTGGGTTGGCTATTGCAGGTCGTGTTTCCACTCCCTGAGCGATGGGTTCGCCACACTCCCTACGCTAACTTGTTCATATTAATATGTATAGTTTTAAAACTTGGCTATCATGGAGAGCATTCATTTCTATGTTCCTAATGGTTATCTCCATCACCGACTGATTTATCTCCCAGCCTGTAGGACTAACTTGCCAATGGTCGTGCCTGTGAGGAGAGCAATCTTGCTGTTGGACAGAATCAATTCGGATATATACATGTATACTAGCTGACCCGGCAAACTTCGTACCGCTTCAGAATCAATAAATGTTGTGTTTAATTTATTAGCTGAAATAAATTAAGTTTTTATTAAGTTAAAATAAATAGGTACCTACTCTAAGTTCAAAAAATGAAATTGAGCTGGAAATGTTCGGCACACTACACCATTAACAGTTCGAATTGATTCAAATTATGTCGACCAACGCACATTATTTAAAAAGCCGTTCCATACAAAATATATGAAAAAATTAATCTTCTTCATAATTATTTTTCCCGTGATTTTTTCCGATGTTTTAATAGTTATTCTGTTAATCGGGACGGAGACAAATCCAACAAATCAAAGATCATAAAAATCGGTTCAGCCGGTCTTGAGTTATAAATGGTGTAACTAACCCGACTTTCTTTTATATATTAAGATATCAGCCCCCGATCTACGACTTTTTAAGACCGGGCAAAAACCCTATTTTGCGCCCCTTTTCACCAGTGGAAGTGGGGGGGGGGGGGGTGTCCAACGATTACGAACTCAATGATTACAATACATTCATTCTAATATTAAAGTTTGCTTTGGTTTATTAGTACGTGATAGTGGCGCCCCTCTCGACAGCACCGGGATAATAAGTACCCTTCAAATGTTTTTAACCTATCTTTACTAATTTTTTCTAAATATATAGGAAACATATAACTACAAAAGATAACAGACAATCAAGGTATTTCTTCAATCTTTAGGTCCCAGCACTGGATGCCAGGCGTTTGTGAATTCATTTTGTAAATCAAGTTTTTTTTCAATCAAACACATAAATTACAATTTTGGCGCCCCCTAAAACTGCCGCCCGGGGCAGGCGCCCCGGTTGCCCCCCCTCCCATAGATCCGGGGCTGATCGACATATTTAGCATAATGCTAGTGTCACACCTAGCGTTAAAAGCGCCAGTGTTTTTTGGATTGGCCTGTTTCAGTATATTGCTTGGCATACATTGCATTCCCCAATGGGAATGTACGGCGAGCGATATGCTGAAATAGAAAGCCAGCGTTTTCTGGCTAAGCCACAAAAACACTGCCGATTTTACAGTTAGATCTGTCATAATGATATGTTTCTACTAGCATAGTTGATATACACACTGGTTATATTTAAGTAATTCGCTTTTACAAGTATTTTAAAACTCACTAAAATGTAATATTTTTAAAACAATAAAGAATTGAATATGCATTATGTTAAGTTCTTGGAGCAGTTATATGTATTTAGTGTAGGTGCGTTTTCTATTTCAGATCTCCCATGTTTTGAATCCTGCTTTTTATTTTTGTTAAATGTTTTTATGTTGTGATTTTTGAAGGAGCGTGTGAGAATGACAATATTATGTGCTTGAAATGATAACAAAAGTTATATTTCTCTTATTCAGGCTTGTCACAGTGAATATCTTCGCCGGGGCCATGCTTACTACGTCTGGAAGCAAGCCTCTCAAGGGAATATAGAAAAGTAAGTGTCACATTTTACAGGTGGGAAAGATTTTCTTCTATTTCATTTCTTCTTCATGAGCCTTCTGGAGTCCAGTTTTCATTCACCTGTAAAATATTTGGCCTTCAATAAATTCTGTTGGTGATAGGAACAACTTAATAAGTCAATAATTAATGTATCTACGTAGCAAATCTGTTAAAATCTTTAAATTATGTTTTAATTGTTAATTTATTTACAAAAAGTTACAATCTGCGGGTAATCACTGTTGGTTTTCTCATTCAAGGATGCCATTCAATGTTATTTGAATTACAGCGGTCATCTTTTAGTCATGCTACATTATATTAGAGAATTTCATAAATCTCTCCATAAATCTTTCTATTGATATCTCTACAGTTACATACAGGGTGTCCGCGGGTAGAGTGCATTAACTTCGGGAGGTAGTAGACATGATAGTATAAGTAAAAAAGACAAACATTTTTTTTCGAAATTCCAACTTCTAGGGGTACTTTTTTGGTAAAAAGATAAAATTACTCCGACGTGTGCAGCCAACACTATTATTTTCCGCTGTTACGATATATTACAATCACAACCGCCACAGTCGGATCTGGATAACTGCAAATTTATCGGGCATGTTTAAACCTTACACTAAGGATTTTTAATAGGTACGTCTTTTTGAATGGGAAATTTCGGAGAGTTATAAATCTTTTTTTTTTACATTTGCTCCACCCAGGAGGCTCTGAGGGAAAAATTCCCTCAGGGCCTATGTCATCTTTGGTAAGGAAAAAGGTTTGAGGGGTGGGTAAGAATCTGGGGATAAATATTTCCAGGAGTGATGGACGTGTGAAGCCATCTCTCCCACTGTGGTGTAAGGCGATGGGTCGAGAGGGTCCAGCTGGAGAAAACAAAAGGTCTCCCTCTTCCAGTCTCTCCCTATCCGGCCTGCCACGCAGATGGTCGGCAGACGCTTCCGCCCCCAAATCCTGGACAAACCTAACCCCATGAACCCGGGCACCCCTGCTAAGTCACTAATCGTAGCTAACGCACTTTACCCCCGGACATCCTGTATATCCAGAGGCTTGCAGTTCATGGAGGCTGTAAAGTTGTGCAAATTTTTTTATTGATTTTTATCTAATACTGCACAAGAGTCCCAACTACCTGGGGCTATGTTGTGAGGTTGGAAAAAGTAAGGAGGGGAGGAAGATAGGAAGGGAAGGTTGGGTACCTGGCTATTTAGATCTTATCACTCAACACAGCTAAAGTCATTTCAAACAGTTTTGATTCTGAGCGGTGGTCTTTCACCAAGGAGATACTGAGATACCACTCCGGAAAGTGCTGCAAAAAATATATGCATTTTATTTTATATTTATGTGAAATAGTACAGTTTTATGACATTCATGGACTGAGTATGCACCCCTCTACATTTGTCAGATGATTAATTCATTTAATTTAAAATAGATTAAACATGGAAGAAAACAACGCATTCCCTTCAAAGGAAGGGAGAAATATAGACTACAAACCAGGTACATACGATCTAAGCAAATGGAATTCAGATCAGCTAAAAGCCTGTATTGAATCTTCAGATGATACAGAATTACTGAGGGTTTGTAAATCATACAATATTATAACCAAGAAATTATAATAAACAGGCAATCGTAATCCCACAGCTTTGTGATTTATCATCGATAAATTATATTTTTAGGCTTGTAGAATCGAATGCAACCGCAGAATAACTGAATATGAACGTTCCCTGGGAAGACTGGAACTCAGAGCGATGGAAGAGATTCAAAAGTTGTTTTTGAAACAAAACCAACAAAACGAAGAGAGAATGTCAAGTAAGCAAACTCTTATCCAAAATTAATGGAATACTTAAGGCCGGTCTCTTGCGACCAATTTCACAAACAATACCTCAAACATTACCGTTAACATGGGGCAGGGCTACAACTTTTGTTGTTTTCCAGGGGCCACGGAAAGCAAAAACATTGTGGCCTCGATCTAACTAATATTTTGAATTAAAATAGTGCCACAAAATAAGTATGCTGTGTTTGAAGAAGAAGCTCTTATCACAGGAGGAACTAATTATCATCTGTGATAATATTACTGATAGCTCGTAATTTGTAATTAAAGCATTCCAACGAAATATTATCATATAACTAATTAAAATTAGACGTCACGTGACTGCAGGGGTAGGCAAAGGAGATAGACTTCCTCACACTCCTTGATTCATTCGCATTCATACATCGTCTCATGGTTAGTCTTCTGTCTGACTCATGACATGGCCGACACAAGTGTTTGATTCATTTGATTGTGCCATATCTTCCTCGGACGTTCCAACTTCTTCAACCATTTACTTACATTATTGCATTATTTTCAGATCTCAATATTTTTAATACATGGTTTTACCACACATAGTCCTGAGATCTCATTTCTGCAGCATTCAATCTTCCTCTGCCATACATCATGGATGGTATTGGCCAGAGGGGTCTAGGGGTCCGGAAGTGGAATTTGAAAAAAATATATATGCAAATGATCTTTTTGATGGTGTGATATTATCCAAATTTTTTGTAGGTACCTCATGAATTCGGGAGTCAAATTAAATTTTAACAGTTTTAGTGCTATGCTTATTTTGCAAGTATGTATGTAAATTGCTACAGATATTCTGTGTTAGTAAATTGTTTCATGCGACAAGTGCGTCATATGCAAAACCAACCTACCTTTATCACACCATCTTTTCAAACACATAATATTCATCGTGCTGTCTCCCTCACGGTAATGATTCAAGCTGTCTTTAGCATGCAAAAGCATTTTTACTATATGACGACATAGTGCCATCTCGACATATCTGGCAGAAGATATAGCCGGATATTTCATAGTTCATTTTCTAATAAATTAGATTAAGATCAATAAATTGCAATAAGCCGCTGGTATTAGCACTCCATTGTGGACTGCTAGCTTCGCTTCTTTGAACAATTAAATATTACTTTCAAAAGGTTAATTTGAATCACTATATTTTTTGTTTAGGGATTTCTCAGGCATCAGCTACGTTTGATATATCAAACCCTTCTCCAGAGAAGACAAGAGACTTCATTCCAAAGGTTTCACACCTTTATCCAGAAACTGAACCAAACCACAGTGTAGACAAAGCAGTGGAGGCGCGCTGCTTTAAAGTGTCCGTGGTAGGCCTGGGGCAAGGGGCTTATGGCTGGTGGTATGGACACTTCCAAGGTCAGAAGATTTGTAGGGAAATGGAAATCGTGGGACATCAGCCGCCACTTCTCTTGGTCGAAGGTCAGTCTTATCACTTAAATAATAGCCCATTTATGTGTCATCTTGATAGGTACCCTGTTATGCCATAATATGTTTTTAATCTCAGTAATCTTAATTGAATTTAGTGCTAGCAAACATTACAAAAGAACCAGTGTATTAAATCAGTGAATCAATAGGTCAAGTGATATTTTTTTAATTTTCATCGTTGAGCGATGTCAAATAATTAATGTTGCATTGTTTGCAAAAATATATTTGTTCTGAAATTTGAAATATGACAAATACGACAGTCTCATAATAGATCGCAATGGCTGAATTGGATAAAGCGTAAGCCCCGGTTAGACGTTAGGTTCTGGGATTGAGTCCCAGTTCAGTTGCGACCATTATCTTTTGTTATTTTTCCGTGTCTTGTTCATTTTCATGTTTTAAAAATTAGAATATTATTGCTATCTTCTTCTTCAATGATACGGTGAAACCCTCTTAAGAAGTTCTCGCTTAAGATGTTTTCCTGCTTAAGAAGTTTGTTTTTTTCGGTGCCTTGAAGACCAAATGACCCAATTTTTCCCGCTTATAAGGTTTTCCCGCCTAAGTTCTTTTTTCCGGTCTCTTGGAAAACTTCTTAAGAGGGTTTCACTGTAATTACATTGATGGGAATAACCTTCAAAGTTAAAAAGAAAGTTTTTCTTGTAAAAAATTAGATATTTGTTCTTTCGTTGGTATAACTTTTTTTTGTAGAATTATTTTTAACATTTAGACTGAGTGGTTAATGAAATACTTATCTTTTTTTTAATTTTAGGTAAAGATGACGCATTGATGTGCAAACTAAATTTGCATGAAACAGGACTAGAAAGCAAGATTGGTGCTGGCATTCGTCTAGAAGATTTTGAAAAAGAATGGCAAAAACACCGCGCCGCTACCCATTCTGCCAAATCAATTTGAAATTATATGAGTGCTCAATTAAATTATTACAATTTATATGAATATTTATTTATAGTACAATAATAATTTCCAACTGCAGTAGAATCATTAAAAAAATAATGATAGGCCAACTTGGTACTTCAATAATATTCTAACGTGATTAGGGTATTTTTTAAGAAAACCAGAATCACATGTTTTATTAATTGATAATCGTAAATAAATTATCTAATAAGTGTGGAAGCTTTTTATTTCCAGTAACAAAATAATAAAAGTTAGTATATTTTTATATTATAACATAGTATTCGGAAATATAATAATAATTATAAGCATATTCGAGTAAACTTTCTTTTAACATATCTTTGTATTTCTATTGATTTTCAATGTACCATACAGGGTGTATCAGATGTTTCCACTGGGTACATCCTAGCGGGTCACATTATACGCATTCCGTCTCGTTCTAGCAGCACCGTAAAGACGAGACAGAGCTCATATTACGTTATCAGTGGTAAATGGTAATAGAATTTATTTGTTTGTTTTTAATTGAAAAAAAATATATCAGACAGAAAAATGACATCTACATTTTTAACTCCGTATATGCCCAGAAATCGCTGGTTGTAATCTTTCGGGCACATACTAATACACCCTGTATATTCAAATAAAATAAATTAATATAATTACATTTTTGTAAAACATTTGCGGGGTATTTCGCTATCTCTCAAAAAGATATCAGTAAGCACCATTAGCAGAATAACAGACAAAGAGAGCTTATTGACAGATAGTGAAATTCCCCTGATTATAACAGAAATTAAATAAGGATAAAAAAATAATCAGTACATTTTTAGCTTTTCAGAAATGAAAATTATTTCTCTGTGAAATTTAACTTCATCAGAATTTTCCCAGAACTTCCTCTCCTCCCTTTTCCCAAAAAGACCCTTCACACAGCATTCCCCAAAGATGACATAGGCCCTGAGAGAAAATATTTTCCTAAGGGCCTCCTGTGTGGAGCTAATGGTAAATATTGTGTTTTTTAATTTATAAATACCAGGTTTTGTGAACTTATTTTATACAGGGTGTTAAGCATTGTACTTGACTTACTTTAACCAGTGATTCCTGACATTATTTGAAGTAAAAAATGTAAGTAAAATTTTGGACTCCGGTGACATTTTTAAAGTTTTTTTTTTTTTCTACAAAAATATAAAAATCAGTAGGTATTGGGAAGTTAGGGGCGGGGTGAGGGGTTGGTTGGTTACTTGGCTAAGAGACCAGGGACGACATTTGGAAGAATTTTTTTTTCTTTGATTTTGAAGAAGTTTTTGAAAAAAAAAATGACTAAAAATCTAAAAAGTCACCGGAGACCAAAATTTCATTTACATTTTTTACTTCAAATAATGTCAGGAATCACTGGTTAAAGTAAGTCAAGTACAATGCTTAACACCCTGTATACCTCCTTACCACGTTCCCGATGTAAGAATTGAATAATGATATACATATTGTATGGAATAATGGGAGTGTGCGACACTCCTTTTGACAGTCATACAGTTTCTTAGAGACAGAATACAAAGATGTACGCATACAGCGCCCCACAAACATATTATTGTAACTATATGACCAATGAAAAATATTTCTATGTTATACAATATATAGGTAATTTATTATGTATAATCGAAGTAAATTAATAATACATAGTAGATATTTGAAGGGAAGCCCTCGGGTGTTTTTTTAATTGTCCTAAATAATAGGTACAGTAGAATTATTTTTTCTTGTGTAGTGGTACTGTTTGGTAGGATTACTGCGGAGAAAGAAGAGACTGTGGGCGGCTGATCCCAATTATTTAGAACCAGTTTGAACCAATAACAGTGTGCACAAATACATTCAAATGCGTGCTCTGTGATTTGCCTATAAGCATGGATCTATTACAGGATTAAAGAGTGAAGTGTTATAAAATATTGTTTAAAAAATAACATTTACAAATACGTACTAACAAAAAGTGTTATGTGCCTAACAAATAAATGCTTTTTAAAATAACATGCTACATTATGTTATTATTATTAAGGAAAAATTGTACCAAAATTCTATGTTTCAATTATGATTGTGCTAGTTATATATTATACTAGTCTTCTGATATAAAGGTGTAACACCACATACCTGAAGAATTTTAACCAGTGATTCCTGGGCATATTTAGAGTAAAAAACGTGCATAGATATCATTTTGCAGTTTTGACGATATTTTTTTCAATTAAAAAAAAATATATATTTTTCTATCACACGTCACTACTGATCACACTGCTACACGCGGCGACGGTATCAAATGATTTGCGCTCTCCCTTGTTTATTACTGTGCTGCTAGAACGAGACGGAGTGCGTATCACATGACCTGTGCTGGTTGTACCCAACTACTCAGTTGCGAAGTGTGATGGAAAAAATATTTCTTATGCTTAATTTTTAAAAAAAACATCCTCGGACAGCAAAATGCCATCTAATTTTTTTACCCCAACTATGCTCAGGAATCGCTGGTTAAAATTTTCCTGTATATATACAAGGTGTTAAGAGACATACTTTAACCAGTGATTTCTGACAATATTTAGAGTACAAAATGTAAATGAAATTTTGGTTTTTCTTTGTTTTTTCCAAAAAAAATAATTCTATATAAGAAAAAAACTAAATTTCATCACTGGTCACTTAGCCATGTAACCATGAAACCCCTCAAACCACACCCAACTGTCCAATAGCTACTGATTTCTTTATGTTTTTAGTTAGAAAAAAATATAAAATTCCAAAATGTCAATGGATACCAAAATTTAATTTTCATTTTTTACTCCAAATAATGTCAGGAATCACTGGTTAAAGTAACTTAAGTACGTCCCTTAACACCCTGTATATGCATTATTTCTGTAAGATAGCTTCTTACATTAAATACTAATAATGTACATAATGTGTGTAAATAGCACAACTCTTATGTCATTTTTAAATTCATTACAACATGACAATATTGGACCGAAAGATTTACATAATGTGACAAATGAGTCCTAGTAGATACAATTGCATATACCCAAGAAATAGTCAACTAAAGTATGGATTCATGTTGTCATTTGAATGAAACATGTAAATAACCCATTGGTGAACACAACCTACCTAGATAGTAGTGCAAGTAAGAGAAAATGAATGTCAATTATTGTACAAAAATAAGCATTTCGACCCTTTGGAATAACAAGGTTCCATCTGTCGCAGTAATGTTATGCGATAATAAACTCTAAAGTAGTTTACTAACCACTCGAGCGCTTTTTGCCGTATTATGGCACTATTTCCAAAACCTCGGATTGCTTTGTCGCCAAAATGTGACAAATTTTCAAATTTTTTTTTTTTTTTTAAAACGACTATGTATATAATATATTGTGCATTTAAAATATAACAAAAGAAATATTCTCTAGATTCTTTAAAAGGTTTTAAGGTTAAAGATTTAATTTTTTTTTTATAAATCCTACAAATATGTGATGATAAACAAAAGATAGGGGAATTCATTGGCTATATAGAACTATAATCAGTTTGTATGTCTCCATATTCAAATTCGGAGATATGATTTTTTTTAATGTGGGCGGAAAAATTTCCTTTAGCAATCCGAGAAAAAATATTTTAATTGCTCTGTCGCTCCAGTGGCTAAAGATCCCATTATCTCATGACGTTACAGCAGCGAATGGAGCTTTGTTATTCCAAAGGGTCGACTTGGTAGTTCACATATATTTTAAGGTAACAGTTTCAATATAAAATTAAAATAATATTACAAAACATAACTTTTGGGAATCCACAGATTTAAGTATATTTATTCATATATACATTTTTTTACAAATAATAAGCCTACAGGATTAAGGAGTGTTGGAAGATGTGTTGCTGGATGTTGAGGAGGTGAACACAGATATAAGTTAGACATAAGGAACTGGAGGAGAACTGGAGATGGCCAGGATTCACCGGATTGTAGCTCTGATGAGAAGGATGATGTCAGATCTTGTATGTATAGAGGGGAGTCTCTTGTTTGGCATTATGGAAATACAATATGGTTTTGGCAAATAGAATCATTAATTACACAGTTAAGATTCAATATACAGGGGCTTGGAAGAATATTAATGGGAATCGGATTAGACATTTAAAAACGAGTACTTGTTTCTAATATCGCTTGCAAGAACATCCAGCAGAGTTATTTATAAAAAAAAGTAATTAATACAAGGATTTAATAAGTTTCTGAAAAAATCCTTGGAGAAAGAATTAACTTTTAAATAAAAATATCAAATACATATATAAAATAGGTACATATTTGCATTATACACAACATTAAGTATAAACTAAGAATTACCTGATCCCTTTATGAACGAGACTGACAAAAACACAAAAACAAAACTCTTAAAATAAATACATATTTAAAAACATGTTTTTTTAATGCATATATTGTAACAATGTTACTTTCAAGAACAAATTATAAAAGTATCATATTATTTAACAGGTGTACAAAATACTGAAGTATGATGATAATGTTTAGGTGGCTGTTATTATATAAGAATTGATCCTTATAATATGGTGACCGGACAATTCAACAATGCGCAACTTCATCACTCCTTTGAAAAGTCATTAAAAGTGATGAATAAAAAAATATTGGTTAAATAGGTTAGGTTATGGGCTATTTAAAAAAAATGTCATCACTTTCAATCACTTTTCAGAGGGGTGTTGTAATGCCACTTTGCTTAGTTGTTATGGAACCTTATAATAAATATCACCAGTTATGAAAAGTAATAAATACTTTTCAGAATTATTATTGGTACATTATCAACCACAACATCAAAAAGGCCTTAATTAGAGCAGGTTCAATTTCCCAAAACATTAAAAAGGGCAGCTATGAAATCTATTGCTTATATTGAAGGCTTGTTTACTCATGTAAAAAGAATTTTAGACAGGATTTAAAAAAAAAAAATTCTGTGCATTATGATTTTTTAACCAAACATGTAGCAAAGATAGAATATAGCCGACCATTAAATAAGTTACAATTCTTTTTAATAAGCTTTAAAAAAAATTAAGTGTTCATTTAGTTCTTCTTTAAGCCTAAACTTAGGAAGTTGGAGGGTAAGTAGGCCAACACTGCATCCTTGGAATAAGATAGCACGTTTTGACACAATTTTATTATGTTTGAATGAAAACAAATTATATACAGTCCTTGGCAACTTTATTAGCTCATCCTAGATTTTTTTATTTTGACATAAATGTTGGCAAAATAATTGAGAAAGTACCACACTTTGTTTTAAAATCTTTCATAATATTAAAGTGATTTTATTTCTTTATTTATATGGCAACACCGAAAACAAATAATAATGAAAGTTGGTCAATATTTTTTTATAACAAACCAATATGAACATTTTCGGTGTGGTGTGATTGGTACATTGGAGTGTTTTTAACATTCCTTAATTTTTTAATTAGTTGTTTAGATGTTTCAAGACACATTTAGTTGTGTTATTACAGTATGACTTGATTTTCTATACAAGCAAAAAACGACTTTTACAAAGTGAAATTGCAGTTTTTACAAAGTGAAATTGCTAAAACAACTACTTTTACAAAGTGAAATTACAGTTTTTACAAAGTGAAATTGCTAAAAATGCAATATTAAAAGATGTTCAATCGGGCTATTGAAAAAGAGCAGGCTTTTGATGTGGCCAGGGACTGTATGCGACATTCATATTTGGGGATAGCCGCCAATGGATCACATATGTGTCAACCGCGTAGGGTTAAGAATATTCTCGACAAACAAATAATTTTTCTTTGATATCATATTGAGTAACATGTTTGAGAAGATACTAAATGATATATTAATTGTGCAATATTTTAAATATAAGTGTAATTACATGTAATTATTTCCACATGCTATACAAGTGCAAGTGATGAAAGTTGAGATAGTAAGCGATTTGCATAGTTAGATTCCTCAAGGTGAAAGCCCTGAAAATCCAAGAAAATCCAAGGTTGGAAGAGGTGGATGGGGAGTGGGTAGTGCTGACAGAGAGTGCCGACAGCAGGGCCTCATGTCAGTGCGCCTCCCGCATGAGCTTGGAGCACACTTCCACCAGGTGCGCCTTGGCATGTTCCTCGGGCAAAAGGATGATCTTGCCCGTGGTGCCCGAGCTGAAGAGGCCTGTCTTCTTCCCGTTGGCGGCGGGAACGAACACCCCCTTGTCCACAGCCGTGGGGGCACTGGGCAAATCTTGCCAAGTGTATGCCCATACAATCTGCAATACATACCGGCATTCATAAATTATGTACAAGTTTTTAAACTATTTTTTATTCACATATTTTAATAAATAACTACATACATAGCTAATACCTAAGCAATAAAACATGGTCAAATATTAATAAATTTCATACTTCAACTCTATTTTCTGTAGCCAACAAGTAATGGTAATTGAGAATTAAGTAATGGTAAGAAGAATAAAGTCTTTGGCATAATAATATTGGACATAATAACGTTGGACATAATTAATACAAATTAGTAACTGAGGGGACAAATTTGTTCTCCGTCATTTTACAACATGTTCCGCTTAAGAGGGTACGTAGTAAGATTTTTAAAAATCGTAGTACGTACATCAGAATATTCAAAACCGGGAATGTGGATTTCTTTTAAAAAAAAATATAAGTCTGAAAAACTCTATTGAAAAAGTTCTGTTCCCTTGGAAACTAAAAATCAAATTTAAAAATAAAAAAAAATCCAGTTTGACATTGTTAACTTTGCAGATGGCCAAAAAAGAAACCAATCAGACCATTTTGAAATTTATAGATTTTTTTATACCCAAAATATCTACAGAAAATTAATTTAAGCATGTCAATCTATATTTGTTTTGTTTGCCTACGTTGAATGAGTTTACAGGCATACTTTACATAGAAAATATAGAATAAAACAATGTTAATTACCTGCCACCCGCCAAACACAGTATTCCTCTCGAGATAGGCAAGTCTCTTGTCTGTGCACACAACCACCTCCTTGAGGGTCACAATCCACACGTGGTAGACGTAAACATCGGTGGCTACATATTTACCCTAAATAAAAATCAAAATAAGTTATACAATTGGCTAAAAGATAATTATTTTTAAAATTCTTCCTAAAATTTTGATCACTAATCCGAGCGTAGTTTTATCTTAATACACTCACTACACTAAGGGCCAGTTGTTTTGCAGAAATTCAAATGTAACATTGTCATCAAATAGCCATTCAGCACCATTTAGTTTTTTGTCATTTGAAAGGTCCCCATTAAACGCCTAGATTCTGTGTGCGTTTCAGCTTTCTATCAAATTGTAATAAGCTGACAAGCGTAAAAACATAATAGTTGTCCTCTTCTGCTAATCCCAATTTGTTCAAAACATGAAATGGACTTAGAATCGGCATTTAATGGGAACCTTTCAAATGTCAAAAAACAAAATGACGTTGAATAGCCATTTGATGACTTTGTCACGTGTGAATTTCTGCAAAACAATTGGGCCTAAGCGTTGAACTGTCCATTTGATTTATCATAGTGTTAATTTTGGTTAGTGAGTGGCAGTTAACATATTATTACAATATGTTTATACATAATTATATAAGTTACTTAGCCACTGGAGCGATTTTTGGCTTATATATGCGCCATTATAAATGTTTAAGATTGGTTTTCGGTTTGAGCCAATTATCTGGCCAATTAAATGGTCTTAAAACGAAGCTATTAAAATGTTTTATCTATAATAACCGTAGATGTTGCAAATCCGAACTTCGTGGACTATTTTAGAACGATGTTAAAAATAATTTTTTAATATTTTTTTCGTTTAGAATTTCTGATCAGCTGTTTAAGGTTAAAATTAATCCTTTTTCCAAAGATTAAGTTTAACCCTAATGTAACTTTCATTATCAAGTCCACAGACAACATACAGAAATTGAAAATATAAATTGACGGCAGATTCAAAGTATCAAACAGGCAGAAACTGGCAGTTATAAACTTTACGATTTTTTTATAAATCCTACAAATATGAGATAAACGGTATAATAGAGGTTAATTAATTGGCTATATAGCACTTTAATAAGTTTTTATTTTTCCATGTTAAAATTCGAAGATATGATTTTTTTATGTTGGCGGAAATTTTTTAAAATGATCTGGAAATCTTGAGCAATCAAGGCAAATTTATTTATTTCGCGTGGTCACTCCAGAGGTTAGTTATTATGTATGTATATGTATTCATTTAAAAGGTGTTAAATATACCTTATCCAGATCCCTGAGCAGCTTATAGCCTTCTGCCTTGTGTTTAGAGTAGGGTCGAACTAAGCCGTCTGCCTCCAGCCATCTCGGGGGACGCATTCTGATCACTTCTACGTTCAACTCTGTCGCCCTGTGGAAATCATCAACATTAGCATTAGCACACCCCTACATTTTAAAAACCATAGAAAAGCAACTCACAGCATAGTGAGACTAAAACATAGAATGTACGCCAGAAAAAATATCATACAGAACTAACACAAACTATGAACTCGAGAAACTAGTAATACAGTGTGAAAACATTGGAAGATTCTGCAGGTCCAAAGACTGCATTGGTCTGGACATGTGAAAAGAATGGAGCTGACAAGACACTAAAAATGACTGCCGAGTGCATAATACCCCAGAGGAAGCAATCCAGAGGCAAACTGAGGAAGAGGTTGACTTGACTCAGAAGGCCAGAGGACTGGAGCCAAATAGTTTATTTATTTAGAATTTACGGCACTAGTGCCATTTACATACATTTTTTTTTTTTACACAGACATAGTACAGAATTAAATATTGATGAGTGAAAAAATATATAATTATATTGAAACATAACAAATAAAATAATAACAACTTTAAGAAAGACGGAAGCTAAAACAAAAACCTGTTATACAGTGACCTCATTAAAATGTTTAATTAGTGTAGCTTTATACTTCACAAGGGGTACATTAAGAATATCAGCGATTTTAGCATAAAAGTTCCCAAGTGTTTGCAACCTATTTATAACTGAGTTATATCCTGAGACTGTGGTATAATTGTCACAATAATACATACTAGAGGACCTCGATCTAATGGTAGGTACATGAAATTGAATCAACATTAATATATCAGGGCTATCCAAATGATAATTTACAATTTTATATAAAAATATAAGATCCAAAATTCACTTAACTTAAGCAATTTCAATGAATGTAATAAAAAATCATAAACTATTGTTTCTAAAGGAATTCAAGTCTAAAATTAATACACCTCAAAAATTTGCGTTGGACTCTTTCAATGGTATTAATGTGATTATTAAAGACAGGTGACCAAATTGAAGAGTTGTATTCTAGAATACTTCTAACGAGAGATGTGAACAGAAGTTTTAATGTATTGATATTTTTAAAATCCTTGGAAATTCTTATTATAAAACCTAACATTTTCATAGCCCTGTTAGTGATAGAAATTATGTGAGATACGAAGCAGAGTTTCTGATCGAACATGATGCCTAGGTCAAGTATTTCGATTACAGAGATTAAGTCAACATTACACAATGAATAATTATACATTATTGGATGTTTAATTTTGTGGAACCTCATAACTTGGCATTCGTTAATATTTAGTTGCAGTTTATTACTAGAAAACCATTTGAAAAAGTTGTTAAGATTCTCTTGCAAGATTATACAGTCGTACGCATCATTAATGACCTTAAACAACTTCATATCGTCGGCAAAAAGTAAAACTTTGACATTGTAGAAAATGTTGGTAACGTCATTGATGAATAGGATAAATAATAAAGGTCCCAGGTGTGAACCTTGTGGGACTCCGCTGGTAGCAATAAATTCATAGGATAGACCGTCATTAATCTTGACAAAAAGTAATCTAGCCGATAAGTAACTGATCAACCATGCCAGTAAATTGCCACTTATCCTCAGTTTTACAAGTATATTGATTAGTATTTTATGGCAGACCTTGTCGAATGCCTTGGAAAAATTAGTATATACCTGTTTCCTGTTAGTCAGTGCTGTATTTATGTAGTTAGCATATACTGTAAGGTTTGTGAGAGTAGATCTAGATGAGACAAACCCATGTTGGCAATTTGTAATAACATTTTTAATATTAGAGGATATTTTGTTTAGAATGATTTTTTCAAAGAGCTTAGGTATACTAGATAGAATACAAAAAGGTCTGATTTTCGCAGATTTTAAATGAATCTAATAGATTCGCTGTTTTTAAATTTATACCAAAATGAATTACTGGATGTAAGGCAGGTGAAAAACTCTTTCTGATTTTAATATTACTTATTGACATATGCAATTAAAATTCTGATTTCAAATATATAATAATCTATATAATGTAGAAGGTGATGACATACCTTTTGACGGCATCAAGAGATCCAGAGGCAAAGTCCACAACTCCGGCAGTGGGTCGCGCCACCAGTCCCACGGCCCCCTTGCCCAGCCCCTTGAAGAAGCCCATGGCCCCCTCCTCGCGGGCCCCGCTGATGGGCTTGGTGAACACTCCTGACACTCCATCCACCACACCCTAAAATATATAACATTACATACAATACACGACACCTGTTAAAAAAAGAGGCACTGTTTGGTGTATCAATCACAAGCTTTATTGAATCCTTTCCTTTTATAATTATATAAAACAGTAGGATGCTTCAGTCACAAACTCGCTTGCTGAGGATCAGTTTGTACTATGTCCACAAAAACTCGTATCGAGAAAACGAGGTTTGAAGTTTTATGTTTTTATTTTTTTTAATGTTGAGATAGAAGAAAAGAAATGTTCAAAATGTAAATTTCCACTGAAAATTTGTTTTTTTTTTGTGCGTGGACATAGTAGATAAAAATATAATTAATATTACTGCAATCACAGCTTAAAAAAAACAAAAATGGACACAGTATAAACCAAAACCCCACAGTAGGCGAACTGTTGTCAATGATTAATACACGACACCTGTTAAAAAAAGAGGCACTGTTTGGTGTTTCAATCACAAGCTTTATTGAATCCTTTCCTTTTATAATTATATAAAACAGTAAGATGCTTCAGTCACAAACTTGCTTGCTGAGGATCAGTTTGTACTATGTCCACAAAAACTCATATCGAGAAAACGAGGTTTGAAGTTTTAGGTTTTTAGTTTTTTTACTGTTGAGATAGAATAAAAGAAATGTGCAAAATGTAAATTTCCACTGAAAATTTGTTTTTTTTTGTGCGTGGACATAGTAGATAGAAATATAATTAATATTACTGCAATCACAGCTTAAAAAAAAACAAAAATGGACATAGTATAAACCAAAACCCCAGTAGGCGAACTGTTGTCAATGATGTGCAATTTTGAAGAGAGAAAATTTAGTATTTAGACATAGGAACTATAGTGAAGATGATAAAACAGGATTCTACAAAAAAATAGCTCTATCGTATGAAGGAAAAATAGTTACTATGGTTACGGATGGTAAAACAGGAATTTACTAATATTGAAAAACTAAATAGAATTACAGAGACATCTGTGGACACTTAAACATAGCACAAAATTAAACAACACTGTAATTTAGCACATACTAATAATTTGATGAGAATTGGGTAGTCACGGGAGCAGATTTAGTAGGGGCCTGTCTTACTGGACATTTTGGGGTCCCTTTTTTATATGAATACCGCATGCGAGTCCATCCTGACTAATCTACTACTCTTTTCTTCGGGAAAAGGAAACAGTTTTATGTTATGGGCCTTACTACCTCTTTTAAATGTATCATATGTGGTTGTTTAACAGTTGCATAAAATTTATATATTTATTAGTATGTTTTGCCTTAGTTTACCTGCACTGAAAACATATATTATGAGACAGTAACTGCAAGAAGGTAAAACTAAATAATATCTAGTGTTGTTTCTAGCAACTCACCATAAGCAATCCTTTTCCACTGCGCGCTATGCCTTCCTGCAAGTTAGCCGGTGGCTTGCTGATATTGTCGCGTCTCTTACGCTGGTATTCTGAGTCTAGAGATAGAGCTGCCAATCCTACAACAACAGTTTTAAAGAGAAACATTTATAAAAAGATAATACATTAAATGTTATTATGAAAGGCTAGCTTTAAACCCGAAAGTAAAATTTACGGCTTTGATAACTTACTCACAGGAGCGTTTACATATGCATCCGACTTATGGTAATTAATGCTCACGGAAGAGGTCCGGCAGTTCAACAAGTAAGTCCTCATAGCGACGATAGCAACCATTTACGTTTACGTGATTTTGTCAATAAAGATGAAAAAGCCTAAATAAAGTGTTGAAATAGAAGTTGGCTTGAAATAAACAATTCTCCAAGCCCTTTTGTTCCATTGACTGTGGAAATTAATGGAGTTATTTAATTTTATACGAATGACAGCAACTTAACAGAAACCGACTTTGAATTCTATTATCGGAAACATTGAGATAAGAAAGGATTGGACCGATATAATTAAATAGAAGGATGCTCATTTTCAGAAAACTTATTTCCACCTGAAAAAAAATGATATCTCTTTGGTTTTTGGAATCGAAATTTGGAAACAAAAGTTTCTTTCAGTTTAAATTTAAATTTTAAATCAAAATTTCGTGGGTGTGCTAATTCGAGTTTTATTTAGTGTAATTTTTATATTGTTTTCAGGAAATAATAAGGTGGGTAATTAATTATCCATTCAACCTCATCAGATTTTAGTTAAAATAATAAAAATACTAGGTAGTTTTATAAGAAAAAAAATTCTACGAAAACAACTGTCTTTTAATTTTTGACATCTCGCAATGGTGCATTGTCTTATGGAAAGTTTCTCAATTCATCAAACTGATTTGATAAGCTCACGATAAGATCACCATTTCTTACGGAGATTCTCTCAACTCATGAAACTTGTTATAAATTACGTGAAGTGACTTTTGGTGTCACTTACATGAGTGACTTATGGGAAAAAACTTACGAGTGTTAAGGCAGCCAAAGTGTAATTTTAGGTATAATGAGATTGTGAGCATAAGGAGTTGTAGTTTACCGTGTCCCATGGCTCCAGTGATACGAGATACGGCTCCAGCGGCACCGCCCACAGCGTGACCAAAGAGCGAGCGCACTCCTAACATCAATCCCTCGGCAAACTCTCCCGGACCTTGGATAGCACCCTATTGAAAATAACCAATAATAATAATAATAATTTGATAATTTGTAGAGCGCCGTTTTTGTGAGAAATCACCTCAAGGGCGCTCAATATAGCAATTAAGCTCACAGAGTAGAGAGTTACTCCCTTAGTGAAAAGGTCTACACCATGAATCATAGCATTTGTAGCAAATATTACATTGAAGATTCCAATGGATGATCGTACATGTTTTATAAGTGGAACCGTGATGAAGACATATTGGTTTATCAATCAAGCAAACTTACATACGCCAATTACAATACTTTCCCTGTCAAATATACTTATTTCATTTTGGGTTTTCTATACCTTGCTTGTTGCTTGCTTGCGGGCTTGTAGCCCGCAGCATATTTCCATCATGAGCTAAAGGGCTTTGAAATAACTAATTAATGCGTAATTCACACATGGACAGGACAATATTGTCTTGCTCGAGCTCCGGACCTATTGTCCAAGTGTGAACAGAAGTTTGGTCGACAGGACAATGGACCAAGGCATTGTCCTAGAGATAGAAAGGCAGACTTTCTCCGCAGGATAGTGTCTTACCCCACCACTCCGCCTGGCCGCATTGTCCGCATGTGAAAGCGCACACATAAGTCATAAATGGAACCCGAAAGAGATTACTAAATTGATGACCATATATATATATAGAGCGAACACAGCTGCATATGGTGCAACGAATGCCTAACTTATAAGGACAAACAGTTTTGTCCTTGTCTGAATTCTGAAAATGTTGAATGTTTGTTCCATATTTTTCAACTAAAAAATAACGAACGACGGGTTTAGCCAAAGATAAAATAGTGGTCCTTAATGATATTTTACATTCAGATATCAAACAATGTTATTTTCAAAGGTTCAAATTACTAGCAAATGTTTCTTAACACACTCAACTTTATGTTTCATAGATAAGAACAAAACCTAAATTTGCTCATCAATCATAAATTTAAGCTTACACGTCAAAGTGACAGCTCATAGCAAGGTATCAATATTTCTATGGTTACAAACCATTCAAACATATTATTATCCTCCGTCAGACGGAGGATAGAAACATAAATTTAAGACAGACGTCTAGTATTGAAGAGGATTGTCCAGAATGAAGCGGGAGGCAAGTACAGTGTGGCAGGTCACCAACGAATGCTAGCGAACTACTAATAAACCACGCCCTTTGAGCACATGGCAAGACAGATGGGTCTGAGCACCTTATTTTGCTTCAGGTCTAGTCATAACATTCAAGTTAATTGTTTCAAATTGCCTCCTCTTAAACTGTCTCTCATCGAGACTCTCATAAATACCTGGAAAGGTTCGTAGAAGAGATCCTCGACCCCCTTGGTCAGCCCGATGACCAGCCCGTAAGGGTTTCCGATGACATCGAGCCCCAGCACCAGCACGTAGAGCTGTTTCAAGGCCTGCCCCGTGTAGTGGCTGGTGGCCGTGGCGATCAGCTCCTTCTGTGACATGAACTCGTAGGTCCTCTCGTAATAGGCCAATCTGAAACATACAATTGTTAACATAAACCGACAGAATTAATATCCCAAATGTCTTTTTCTGGACTTGACAATCCTGCAAAAATGGTCATGCATTTAATGGTAACAAATTGTTAGCAATTAATATTCTAGATCATTTTTGTTAGATAATGTAACTCTAATGTTTATAACTGACAAATTCTCAAACACACGCAAAAGTTTTTTTTTGGCATTCACAGATATCGCGCTAATAGGAATGCTATAACTTTGTATGCACACAGCCAGTGTGTAGCAGACATTTCCACTAATCAAATTATGCATTGATTATGATAACAAAAAAAACTGTTAAAAAATTAAAAGCTTTCAAAGTTATTATTCTTTTCTAAAAATATTCAGTAAAAATTGAGTTTTACGATTCCTACCGTCACGATTTTCCACTTTTAAGGCAATTTCATTTTACACATTCTCCAAAATGCACCAAATGTACAAATGTATTTTCATTGTACGTACTTAATATTATATAGTCCTGCCACCGAGAGCTACATTGTTGCAACCCCTTTTTCTTATACATGCTTCATTTATGAGAAAGCAGGGTAGGGGCGGTCTGTGAGTTTTCAGTGAGCTAGAATGCCGAGATTGAAAAAATACAACGTTACTGATGTGATTGTAGCTGAATTTTTTTTTTTTTTTCAAAATTTCAACTTCTTGTATGAAGATCTTTTAGTTTATAAATGCGGCGCACCCCAAAAGGATCATACAAAAAGTTGAAATTTTGAAGAAAAAAAAATTCATTTTCAGCTACAACATCAGTAATGTCTTTTTTTTTCAATCTTAGCACTCTAGCTCACGGACCGCCACTGAAGCGGGGGAGGCTACAATTGAGTTATCAATAAAAAATGCTGATAACTGATAACCTACTTGAAGATGACATCATTCATGTCCGTGAGTGTGACCCCGAGACCTTGCAGCAGGGTTCCCACAAAGGTGGGCAGCTGCTGAGCCCCTCCCAGCGAAAAGGACACGTGCACCTTCAGCGGGGAGAGGTGGAGCAGATCATAGAAGTGCTTTTGGTCGGAGGCCGTGTATTCTGCCACCACCGACTCCAGAGGTCTGCCAGCCGCCTCCATATCCAGGGCAAACATCTCCGCCTGGAATATATCAACGAGATAATGTTAAAATCTAGTAACTACACTCAATGCCACACTTACATAAGTCGTCTATGCTTAGGCAAAATCTACCAAACCACAAACAAGTTTTGTGATATAAAAATTCACCATACCACACAAGCTTTATGATATCAAAATTCACCAAACCACACACAGTTTTGTAATATCAAAATTCATACCTCCAAATAATAATATGGAAACATATTAACTGCTTACTGCGGTCTAAAGCCAATGAATCCAACAAGATTGCAACGTTTATCCCATAAAAGTTTACAACTAGCAATAATCGCACCTCGGATAAACCTCATTGGTAACGATATCGCCACTGCGCAAAGTTTTTAAATTTATGATTTATTTTAATTCATAAAAATCACCTACCTAAAATTGGGTAGCTATCACTCGAATGGATAACAAATAAATGATTTCAAAATGATAATATTTGGGACAGGATTTGACTCACGGCAGCGGTCTCTGATATCTCCTCTGTCGGGAACATGCCCAGAATGGCGTTGATGAGGCCCATGTCTATCTTGACGTGGAACTCCTGCACCAGTAACTTGGAGTACTTGTACTGCTTCACATCGGTGTGCTCCATGAGGCGCTGCACGATGCACAATTCCACAAATGGCTTCATGGCTGAAATGGTATCGTTTACTTATGTAATTATTTAGTTAATGAAGATAATATTAGCGAAAGTCAATCAAAAATCCAAAACAGAAAAATCAGAAAAAGATACGGATACATCTGGGACTCGAACCCAGGACCTCTGGCACGTTGCAGCGCGTTGGCCCGGATTGCCAGAGGTCCTGGGTTCGAGTCCCAGATGTATCCGTATCTTTTTCTGATTTTTCTGTTTTGGATTTTCGATTGACTTTCGCTAATATTATCTTCATTAATTAAAATATTATAATTTGAGGTTTAACTCATTAAGTTAAAAATAAAAATATTTCATCCTAGACTTGCACAAAAAGTCAATAGATGTCGCATATTAATAAAAAGTGATAAAATTTTTCCTGACACTATCCAGAGGGCATTTAGTTCGAGTTGAATCTTGCAATCATACATAAAGATAGCAGCCAATAAAAATATGCGATAAGAAAATGAAAATAATGTTGGTGGTTCTCAGTCGAAGTTATGATACAGTTAAAAATGACCGAATCGGATAGAGATACGTTGGCGCAGTGGATAGCGCGTTGGCCCGGCTTGCCAGAGGTCCTGGGTTTGAGTCCCAGATGTATCCGTATCTTTTTCTGATTTTTCTGTTTCGGATTTTCGATTGACTTTCGCTAATACTTTATTAATTAAAATATTATAATTATTTAGTTATTATTAACATGTGAATAATGTTTGGCAAGGTATACATAAGTTTCTAAGACATAAAATGTTACTGTGATGCATGTATTACCTTGGTGCACGGCTACACTGCGCGGGGGTTACACTCAATGTTTCATTCATAATTGTAAATGGAGTAACGCCATGGTGATGTTGCAATGAAGCATGTATATATTACCTTGGTGCGAGGCCACACTGCGCGGGGGTGGTACAGGCGCTAGCACCACAGGGAAAGTGGGTGCGGGTAGCTGTTGGTCGGCCTGCAGGCGATGCAGCCGCGCATGCAGCTGGGAGCGGTGACTGCCTGTGCCGTACTGCGCCCACAGCCCGGGTTGCATGGTGCGCCGAATGAATCGCTTGTTCGGACGGAGCATCTTCATGGACTCAAAGTCAACCTGAATTAAATAACAGTTAATTAGAGTTAACCGAATTTCACTTTGGCAGACAAAATCACTAAAAAACACACTTCTTCATTTATAATAATAATAATTAGATAATTTGTAGAGCGCCGTTTTTGTGAGTAATCACCTCAAGGACGCTTTACCATATCATTACTATGGCAATAATTGGAGCTATACTTTTTCTTATTATAGGTAATAGAAACATAGGGAGATATGGCATGGAAGCGTGCAAACTGTCACTGAGCTACAACCAAACCGCACAAACAACTTTTACAAAAGGAGAGCATCTTGAAAATCTGCAGAATGTACCACCCTAATTCATAACATTTTATGTTCATACTTCAATAGTTCTAATAGTATGGGTAACCAGTCCTGGGCCGTATACGTGCCATAATTTTAATTTTCAAATTTTAATTTTTTAAATGCAATTTTAACCTCTATGTATAAAGAAACTGTATGAAGAACAAGGTCAAAATCGCTTGCGCCAATATCTTTCTTGACATAACAGTTAATTTGATTGATCTGGACCAGCGGTTGTCAACCTTTTTGAGCTTGCGTACCCCTTGCCTCTTACTACAAATTTGTTATACCCCTACCCTCTATCTTGTGTACATGTGTAATGTAATTTTGTAATTTGTTTTTTAATACTCTCATTATTACATGAATTTAACAATTAAGTGTAACATGACTTCGGGCATTTTTAAACAGTGATTCTATAATTTGGTTCCACGTCTTTTTATTTTGACGAAAAAAATTCATATTCTCCATACACAACTACAAACTAACAAAGTGTATTGAGAGGATAATTTTTTTTAACCTCAAAAAAATAACAAAAAAAAGTTTCTCATGTATCTGGTAGATGAAATAAAAGCCCGATTTCCTGTTACACCCTTTATAATCAATCATACAATGTTAACATACAGTCAATGTGACCCTTGGGCTTGCTTTCCAGAGCAAACTTTTATAAAGTTTTGCTCAATTTCACACAGGTAGATTAGCCTCAAAACTGGTTCAGCATTCAGGCGATTGCGATAATTTTTTATAAATGCATAAGAAGAAAATGCATTTTCACACAAATACGTGCTTGTGAACGGTATTAATATTTGCAGAGCGAAAACTGAAGAAATTTGAAAACGTTGAGCTGAGTTTTAACCTACATTCGTGCCACGATATTGCGTACCCCCTATTTTTGCTTCGCGTTACGTACGCGTACGCCTAGGGGTACCAGTTTGAAAACCACTGATCTAGACCCTCTGAATATTTTTTTAGTTTTTGATTTTTTTCCAGCTTTACCAGCTGTCAACTTTTTATATAAGTATAAATGTAGGATGTATGTTTGTGTAGAAACAATAAAATCAGTTCATACTCGAGTAAATATATATTTTTTTGATATTTGTTTGCTGAATGGGAGAATTTTTATTTTTTTCGCTAAAGCTATTCTGGGAAAACTTGTAACGATATTATTATGTTATATATATGAATAATAAGATTCATTATCTGATAAACAGAAAACAATTGCAAAAAAAAACAATTCCTTTGTTTTTATACGGATCATTGACAAAAAGTCAGGAAGGTAATTTCCGCACGATTTTTCCAAAAACGCCTGGCACGTGACAGGTTAATAGTATGTTAACCTTTTGGCTGAACCTTCATACATTTATGCGGAATAAACTGTGCGTCCAGCGCTACACACATATAGGAAAATCATTTTGACGATTTGATTTGATTTGATCATTTTGACGGACGACCGTCCGTGGCCGAGTGGTAAGCCACTTGACTTCCAATCGGAAGGTTGCGGGTTCGAACCCGGCGTGCGCAAATAAATTTTATTTGATTAATTTGTGTTATTTCACAATTAATTAATAAAAATAATATATACTATATTTGCGGCACGTTCCAGAGTGGAAGATACTCTCAGTATCGCCCTGGTGTATGACCACCATTCAGAATTGAATGCTTAATAATGGCTTTAGCCGTGTTTAGTGACTAGATCTGAATAGCCAGGTACTTTCCCGCCTTCCTCTTCCCCATCTCCTTCCCTTCCCCTCATACCTTCAGCCTCACAACATACTCCAATTGGGGATGCCATAGTCTCACTGGCTCCAGAAGGGAGCAGTTGGTACTCTTGTAAAGTTTCTATATAAAAAAAAAAATAAAATAAAAAAAAAAATAAAATTTTTTAAAAGGATACATTTGAATGTACATATTTGTACACACCGATAGTATTGAAAATTTAAAAAAGGTTTTTCAAGCAAGTTTAGAACACCCGCCTGACATGACGTTTTATTAATTCCGTTTAAATTTATACCCACGATTCAATTTGACAATGTTTTTTTTGTTTCATTCTTTAGCTTCCTAAAGCGGCGTCTCCTCCGATGAAAATGTTTACACACTTTGTGGATAGTTAAGTCGGGGCCACGATGTTTTTACTTTCCGTGGCCCATGGAAAACAACAAACGTTGTGGCCCTGCCCCATGTTTATGGTAATGTTTGAGGTATTGTTTGTGAAATTGGTCGCAAGAGACCGGCCTCAACAAAAACATAATTACATTTCACAAAAAGTGCTGCGCATACCTGTTATCCTGTGTACACCAGGAGCGCGGTAAAAAGATTAAAAGAGAAATTTAGGAACCAGGACAAAAGCATAATTTAGATATTGTTTTAACGAGGGAGTGCTACTCTCTTCTCTCTCGCACCGCACAGTTGTTGCTTGGATTGGTTGTGTCGTGACTAGCAACAGCGTAAATTGATCTATGATCAAAGTAGGCTGACTCAGTCACAAAAAACTGCCACACGGCCGAGTCTTATAAATTGAATAGACAGAACATTATGTAGATACCTCTGTCTTAGTATCGATGAGCACCCTTCCGGGAACGGTCTTTCCGGCCACCTCGCACTCCGCCAGGAACCTCTGGTAGGCATCCTCCACCATGGCCGTGTCCGTGATGCTGAGTGCCTTGTAACGCTTGTCCACGTGCTTGCCCACCTCCCAAATCACACCAGAACTACAAACATAATACACATTGTATCAGTGGCCCTTAGTAAATATATTATGTATGTATAATAAAATAATAGGTAGGTATCATAAAAAGAAACACTGACAATACTTTGTCTTATTAGACATTGTCATGATTATTTAACCTTCTGGATCATCCCCCACTTTAAAATAGTTTGTTTTTTAGAAAAAAATGTCAATTATTCATGCATTTGGGTGCAGTGAATATAGGAAACTAACAAAAAAGTGAGAATTGCAATGCGTAGAAAACTAATTATTTGTGATTTTAAACCTGCAAAAGATGAACATTATTGCTAAACCGAAAGGGCATTCCACAGTTGGTCAAAATTCTGGGCACATTTAAATGTGCTCTGTCAGACGCAATATTCTCAATTTGCAAATTCATAAAATTAATGACCACAGCATGGTCCCTTCATAATATCCATTTTCTAGAGTCCAAAATAACAATTATTTAATTACTCCAAATCCTTAAAAGCTTTGTAAACAGCAAACCTCCCATCCTCAGAGATGTAACAAACACAATGATACGACACACTGAGAGATTCGAAATACATATACATGCATCAATGCACAAATATCTATGAATCGTGTAAACACATGTAACAGAGTGGATTCTATCTCTTATTCCGTTTACACAGAGCTCAAAGGTATTTGAATTTCAAGCAAGGGCAATCAGTCCCGCCTGCCGAAGTCTTTGAATGCTGTGAACAAATTTGACAACAGCATCCAAAGCACGAAAAATAATTTTAATGTCTACGGGTATAATGCTTATGTATTACGTAAGAATAGTTATAACAGAATAGTTAGGTATTACGAATCAAGTGGATTGTTTTCAGTACAATTAGTAATTGGTTTACATGATGAATTTTTGACAGTTTGGCTTTAATAACTAAAGGTTTTCGGAACAACTAAGGTCTGTTTTTTAATTGACTCACCGTGATGCCTTTTATTAATTATATTTTATGCACCTGTATATATTTATATTTTTCTTATATTTATTATAACTTCAATATTAACCTCTCGCAGGACGCAGTCCCCCCGGCGAGTCCGGATTTTTTAACACCTTATGTATAAAGAAATTTTATGAAGAACAAGGTCAGAATCGCTTAGGCCATTCTCGTTTTTGACATAACAAAATACTGGATAGCACTTAGCCACTCCGAAAAATTCAAATTAATTGCCAATGGCGCGCCGGGCACCAAAGATGGCGGACAAAATGGCTGCCGCTTAATAATATGAACGCTGTCATATTCGAAGTCTATATTTTTTTTTTTTTTTTTTTTTTTTTTTTTTTTTTTTTTTCTATTTATATAGAAGTCTATATTTATTCATTATTTTTGATATAATCCATTGTGGAAAGCATAGATTTGAGTGATTATTAGGAAGTTCATTTTATCTACATTATTTTGATGTAATTTTTGTAATATATCACAAAAGAAATGTTATAAAAATTGAATTCGTAAGAAAGATGAGAACTGTAAAATATTTTTTGTATGCTGGCTTTCAACAAGTTAATAAAAATGTAGTTTTTTTTATTTTTTATTAAACCTTTCGCGGACCTTCCTGACGTTGTTCAGGGACCCCCAAATCAATTATAATTTTCCACGGACCCCCTGAATAATCCCGAGGACTCCTGGGGGTCCGTACGGACCACTTTGGGAACCACAGATCTAAACGGTGTTAGAAAGAGAAAATACCACGTTTTATATTCAAATATAAACGTTAATTGCAAAATAATTTTTTCAATCTTCTGACAAAATAGGCCTAAGGCCTGAGGGGTTAAATACCTTCAATAACATATTTAATTCTGGATTTGTAAATCATGTTGTGGAGTGTAAAGAGAGATTTGATGTTCAATTTTTATCAGTGCCATTGAATAACCTGTCTGAATATGTATGTATTATTATTTAGTATATACGTATATATATTGTTCTGTATCAGGGTAGTTGTACAAACCTGGCGATACTGATGTACATGATCTCCTGGCGGATGTCGTTGTTGACCAGCGACAGTCCAATGCCGTGCATGGAAAGCGTGACCTCCGTCTTGATAGCGCCCGCCTCCCCGGCATTATGTGCCGAGTGTGCTATTGTCACCTCGGGAGTGAACAGGAGCACACGCTGCATGCCGTCCAGGAAGGACGTCCAGTACGCACGGGCTTCATTTCCCAGCCTGAAAATATATACCAACTAACTAACCATCACGCCTTTTCTCCACAGGGGTAGGCAGAGAGGAAGGACTGTCAAACTCTGCCTTGAAACACACTCCTTGCTTCATACACATTCATACATTCTCTTGTATATTGTTATTCTTGACATGGCTGACTGAAATATTTGATTCACTTGATAGTGCCATAACTTTTTCTACCATTGACATTTGCATAATATATTCTCTTTACACTACTTTCATTGTTTAACCGGTGCACATGCTCAAACCATCTAAACTTCCCTTTCTGAATCCTATTTGTTAAGCTTTACATCAGTTTTGTATTCTTTTCCGAAACTCCACATTTTTAACACTGATACACGGTTTTACCAAACATACGCCTCAGGGATCTCATTGTTTAGGATTGCAAATTACATTTGTAGAAATCATTGAAAACGTGTATATGATTTCTTTCTTATTATAAAACTAATTTATACATTTTTTTAGTGTGTTAAAAATTATTCTTAAATTACTTACATTTAAATTTTCATTAAATTTAAATGTAAGTAATTTAATAATTAAACGGTCGATTACAACTCCTGAGCATATATGTCTTGATTTTTTAAATGACTCTTTATTTCTTTACTTTCTTCACTTTTATTATTATTACTCACATATTCATTAGATAAGATTAAGAACCGTTTTCATCCCATAGGGGGGATGGTACACACACCTAATAGGTACTTTAATCATGCATAATTCGTGAATTTATTGTAATGGTATTTTTCTCCTACACATAGGCGGATTATAATAATAGGAGTATGGGGGGTATCTTAGTGACCCCTCATAGTAAAACATATCATGGTGGGTCACCATGTGGTAACACAAAAATGTTAATGGAATAGATTTTGTATAACCACTGGAGCGACAGAGCAATTAAAATATTTTTTCTCGGATTGCTAAAGGAAATTTTTTTGCCCACATTAAAAAAATACCTCCGAATTTGAATATGGAGACATACAAACTGATTATAGTTCTATGTAGCCAATGAATTCCCCCCATCTTTTGTCTTTTATCACATATTTGTAGGATTTAAAAAAATATATAATTAAATCTTTAACCTTAAAACATTTTAAAGAATCTAGAGAATATTTATTTTATTATATTTTGAATGTACAATGTATTACATAGTCGTTTTGATAAAAATAGATTTTTTGAAAATTTCCCACATTTTGGCAACAAAGCAATACGAGGTTTTGGAAATAGTGCCATAATGTGGCAAAAAGCGCTCGAGTGGATAACATGAAAATTTAATAACATACACGAAATCAAAAAATAAATAAACTTAAAAAGCTGTAGGAAATATGAAGAAACACTGATTCTCCTGTGACAATATCCCAACTCAACAGTAGAGATGCCTCGGGTACCTTGGGAGCATAGAATAAAGAATACCACAAGAAGTGTTATTCTTTTTTTATTATTTTATTTTAAAACTGTGTTTACTTAATTCAAGTGGGATGGAAAACTACCATGTCAGGCGAGTGTAAGTGAGACAGAGCGCTGAGCTATTGGGTTAAATGGAACATTTGTTTCCATTAATACGAGGCTTGTCCAAGAATTAAAGACCTTTCTTCATTTTCGGCGACGCAAACATTACTTCTCAAAATATGGCGGCACTGGCGTGTAGCTCAGACATTCCTCTAAAAAACGAGCGGTGATCCGGCTTGGTAGCTGCTTCAGTATAATCTTTGCATTCATTTGCGATGGACGCTCCGTTGTCGACTCCCGCCGCCTGCGAGGCGCACTCAATTATTCGCTTTCTTAACTAAGAGGGAGTCCACCCTGTTGAAGTTCGTAAGCTCTCAATTTTGATCCCAGACGTCAGTAAGCCTACCACACAAATGATTTTGAGGGATAAATGGCGTATGCAAAGTACGCGCTCGTTGGGTTGACAAAATGCTGAAGAGCAAAATAGTATGGAAAGCGCTCGGGTCTCTTCAAATCTTTTTTTTCGACCAAGGTGAGGCTTTTTTGTGGGTTGAAACATGGGTTCACTACCTAAGTACGGAATCAAAAAGGCAATCAATGACATGATTTGCATCTTTTCCTTCACCTGAAGCAACATTTGGCCGGAAAACCTTTGGAGACTGACTAGGACGCGGAAGAAGAGGTAAGAGCATTTTTGGCGGCGGACCTAATGCCACAGCTCACAACGGGGACTATGTTTAAAAATAGCAGGGATATGTACCTAAAATGTTGTACAATTTTTACGTAAATATAAATTTTTTCTGATTTTTTAAATTAGAAAGATCTTTAATTCTTGGACAACTCTCGTATTTGTATGGAAGGCGCTTTTAGATTTCTTCATTATTCTATGCTCGGGAGCTACAACAGAGACACCATTGCCAAAGAAATAATAATGAGAAATAACCTATTTTATTATTTCATTCTCACATATATTCACCAAATCCATCTTTGCGAAGGTCATTTTCAACTTCTTTCTTCTTAAATCCTTCAAAAATGATAATTCTCGGTCCAGCTGGGTTCTCCCATGTGTACATCACACTGTGCATTCCTTTAACGGTTCTGTAAAGAAATAAATATTATATTACACATGAAGTCATATTTTCACACTGACATTGGAAGAGCATACAACAAACATCAGTGAAATCCACTATTAAAGTTCCCACTAGTGTCTCTTTACGATGGGACTGCTTGTTGACCATTCATCATTTGTTTTCGCTCTGCTGTAAAATTTACTTTCATGGAAAACCATGAAAGAGAGTTTATACAGGGTGTTAAGGTACGTACTTGAGTTACTTTAACCAGTGATTCCTGACATTATTTGGAGTACAAAATGTAAATGAAATTTTGGTCTCCGGTGACTTTTTTTATGTCAATTTTTTTTTTTCAAAATATTTTTTCTTCAAAATCAAACAAAAAAAAAATTCTTTCACATGACCTTATTGGTCACTCAGCCGAGTTACCGCCCCACCACTTACCCCGCCCCCAACTACCCAACACCTACTATTATTTATGTTTTTGTAGAAAAAAAAAAAAAAAAAATGTCACCGGAGACCAAAATTTCATTTACATTTTTTACTTCAAATAATGTCAGGAATCACTGGTTAAAGTAACTCAAGTACGTTCCTTTACACCCTGTATATTATACATAAATGTAGCATTAAAGGTTATTTTTAAGTAATAAATTCTTGATGTCTAGTACCTATGAATATACGAGGTGTGGCTATTAAATAATGAGACAGACACTGTAAAACATTTTATTTTGATTTCATACATATTTACTTAACGTCACCTTCAATATACACTCCTCCTCTATTCACTACAATGTGCTTCATTTGAATCTTTTATTGTTCAAAACAGCGTTGAAAGTCTTTTTCTGTCAGCTCCTTCTCTTTCACAGCTTCAACGGACTCAAATCTTATTCCTTTTAATGCAGATTTCACCTCAGGGAACAGATAGAAGTCGCACGGCGCAAGATCCAGCAAATAAGGTAGTTTAAAGTGTCAGTACAAATATTTTTGCGAGTTTTTGTTAAAATGCGAGAGTTTTAGGCACCATTTTTGCACACACTTTTTGCGTATAAAAATTTGTAATGAAAAATTTACCGTATACATTCTTTCAATTCCTACAGTTGTAGCAATCGCACGAATACTTAACCGACGGTCAGATCGAACCAGATTACCGATTTTTTCGACATTGTCATCAGTTTTTAATGTGGAAGGGCGACCCGGGCGTGAATCTCCTTAATAAAAAAAATAAAATCTTTTTCGACGTCTTTTCGGAAATCTTCAAAACGCTTAAACTGCTCAAAAACACGTGCATGCGATAAACATTTATTTCAATAAATTATTAGGTTCAGTAGCAGTTTTTCCTAGTTTCATGTGAAATTTCACAACAATTCGTTGATCTATTATTTTCATCTATCATTTTTCCGGCAAAACAAAAAAACAATTCTAATGCGAACGAAGGCTGTAGCTACACGGATTTCTTTATAGAAGGAAGAGGTACTGCAACCGAAAGAGAAGGCTTCACGCTAAACAGCTGTCGGTCTCTGGCGTTTGGCGCATGCGGACTTCTTCGGCAGCAACGTTAGTCTCGTTATTTAATAGCCACACCTCAAATACAGGATATTAAGGGACATACCTGACTTATTTTAACCAGCGATTCCTGATATTATTAGTAATAAAAAATGTCACCGGAAACCTAAATTTCATTACTTATTTTCTCCAAATAAGTATAGGGAGTGTAGCAAACCCATTGCTAGGGAGTGGAAAGATGACTTGCAATAGCCATCCAAAGCCAAGGTGTCAGTTATCATACTCAGGCTGAATGGCATTTAGATCTTTCCCCAGCCCTTGGGTAGAGTGCACCTTCTAGTTCCGTTCACTCGTGGGACAAGTGAATTAAAAAATAGACCATTCAAACAAAAACAAGGAGGAAGGAAACCTTTGGGGAACCTAGAGGGAGTGAAGAGGAGAGGTGAGACCACCTTTGTGGACTCTTCACTCTTGGGGATTTTGGGGAACCAAGGGGACTTTTACACTACGGGATCCTCCAGGGGATCCATACACAGGAAAACAGGGACCCTCATGGGACCTGAAAACTAACTCAATTGCATGGGGTGAAATAGGCCCATGGCCTGAGTGCTCACGGGAATGGTCCGTATACTGTCTCCGCTTTAATAAATAATAATACTCCAAATAATTTCACAAATCACTGGTTGAGTACGTCCCTTAACATTCTGTATAAATATGTAGTAAAGAAAGGAGGTTACCTGTGCCACAGGTAGGGAAAAGGGGGGCAAGCGCAGGTTAGGATGTTACAGGCATAATGGACACAATGGCGGAAGCAGTAACTATAAAAGAGTCAACTTAAGTGATTCATAACACATTATTCAAAATCATTAATTCACACCCTAACATTATGCATATGTAAATCTTTACCTCCCCCAAAAAAGTGAATTTATTAAAATTTTTGTATTCCCACAAAACCTATAAACATGCATAGTCTTATAATACCAGCTGAAGTACTCAGTGTTGTCCTGGCTTTATTCTGCATTATGGGGTGGGAAAAGGGTTAAGGGTTGGTTTTTCGAAATCACATGTAGATCAATCTCGGAATAAAACTGTAGATTTGTATAAAAAAGCAAACACACAAACATTCTTCTTTACACAATAAATAGAAAATGAATGGGGCATCTCATTGACCCTCATAGTAACAAAAGTTAGGTAAATACTATATTCATTAACGGCAGTGGTGACTCTTGACTTTTCAGTCTAGCTACGATTGAAAAATACAATGTTTTTGGTTTTGTAACTGAACTTTTTTTTTTCAAAAAACAATTTTTTATATCGTAATATGTATATCAACGGTCCCGAAGAACAATGTCGGATGTGCAATTTTGCAGTTTTGTAATAGAGCTTTTTCAAATATCGTTTCTGCATTTTTACTGTTTTTGGTATCAAGATATATAGTGTTGTTTTGATCTTTGGCATTTCATCTCGCTGCATTAAAAAATATAGACTTTTAAATCAACAAAATAAGCCAATAAATAAGCCAACAGTTCAATTTTTATCAGATCCGACATTGTTCTTCGGGACCGTCGATATAATAATAACATTATTTTCCAGCTGGTGGGGCGGATGATCTCCATACAAAAAATTAAAATTTTGAAAAAATATTGGTGGGTAAGTTTGTTTTCAAAGGACCGTTGGAGTGAGTGTAATGTATTTTGTAACCACTTTACAAAGGAGAAATACGTCACATACAGGTAAGAAAGGAATAGGATTTACTGCTGGACTGGGTGGACTCTTCTCTTGAGCTGGTTTACATTACACTGCATTTATTTGCGATTGATAAATAAACCATTTTTCTATGTGTTTGTCGCAAATCAAGTGGTTCGTGGTGGGTTTATTTCTCTGTAGAAAGCGGGCAGGCGGTGAAACTGACTGACTCAGTTCAGCGATTGCGGATCAGGCAGAGATTAATACTTGAGTAATTCAGCGGTATAATATAGCAGTGACGGCGCGGATTGTTGAAAATGTACAAACAGGAACAGGTAGGAACGATTAGAAAAAATGCAACAATAGAATTAACTCTTAAGTACAGTGGTTCTTGATATGTGTAAATGTAGGTACGCATAATGAGAGGTGTATTGTGGAATAATATTTTCAGATACAAAAAATATCAATTTATTTTTCATCTTACAACTTTAGCTCACTCAAAAGTGGCGAGCAGTCAAAAGTATTCCAAGTAAAGTGAATAGGGAATGGAAAGGTTGGAATATAGTATAAAAGTGTGTACTCACTTAATGTTGACGCTCTCCTTCTCCCAAAGCTTGATGTCATAGGGAGTGTGGTTGATAATGAGAGCGGGCGCGAGACCGGGGCGATACTGTCCCAGGGTCACGTAAACCCCCCCCTCTGTCACCAGGGTCTCCACATTTATACCACCATACTGGAATACATGGAGTGTGAATGTGCAATGAAATTAAAACGTTTTATTAGAATATGTAACTATCTTTTATAACAACTTTTGAAAGTTATTTCCATAAATGTAAAATATCTTTGAAGAAGACAATACTGCCATGGTAATTAAAAACATAGTTTCCTCCAAGATTCTGAAGGGAGACACTGCGTTTTACCTATTTTAGGTCTGTCTAATTTTGGTTAGCCAGGCCTGCCTTAGAGCTTCTTCTATGTTTTCCATTATTATAGAGATAAAATTAAAAATTATTGCAAAAACAGAAAAATTTTGGGTGCAAAATAACAATTATATACAAAATAAATAATAAACTCATACATACAAACACAGAACTCATTAAAACGTCCCAAGTACACAAACATTTGACACAACAACATACATTTAAACACCATTCATACTAGTAAGCAATCCATCAGTTATGAGGGAGGCAATTTATATAATTGCCTTCCAGATGATATTAAAAACGAAAGAAGTGTGTGTAAATTTAAAAAAAAATTATTCATTTTTATTCACAAACAACAATATAGTGAAAGTGAATAATATTGTGTGATAATATAATGTAATTTAATCTACTGTAATGTAAAGTAATTTTATTCAAAATCTAGTTAAGTAAGTGAAAATGTTATTTTCTTTTTTTCTGGAATAAAAAAACTTATAAAAAAAAAATATCAATTTTTAGTGTGAGAATATTAAAACAAAGATGGTGGCAAACTGGATCCGGCGACCAAATCCTACACTCTTTGGTAGAAACTGGTTTGAGCACTATTTGAAAATTAAAAGTTTAAACTTACTTTGAGGGTAAAATAGAAGGGTTTAACCACTTTTCAAATAATGTGTAAAATTTTTGAGAGATCTATAATATTATCAATAATAAAACATTAATCATATTTTTAGGCTTTGATCAGTTTTGTGGAAGTATTATTTACCTCATTGGGCAGTTTGAGTAGTGAGGTGTGCTGGTCGGTGTATATGAATGGAGCGCTAATGCCCGCCTTGTCAACTGCTTTTACTTTCATCAGCTTGTCCTCCTTCTCAGACTTTGGCCAAAGGGGTTTGCTTGAATTGGCCTCAACCTGAAATGATCATAATAAATCGTTGTTAACAAAGTCTAATAAATATAAATATTTATTGAATTCCACCAAAATTTTTTATGAAATATTAATAATGTATTTTTACTTACTTCAATGTACTTATCTCCGGGCCTATCAACTTCCTGGCATTCTATGGCAAACGGAGCTTTGTTGATGAGGAGGAAATACGGTGTGAAGGTGACTTGCTTAGTCAAACTGTTGTATGTCAGGTGATTAGATACTCCAATCTGTTAATTAAAATAAATCATTCATTTTTAAATCTTTACTCGAACACATAAATAAAACGAATTTTTCATCTAGATTTTCACCTAAATTAATTAAATTAAATTAATAAATTAAATTAATTATAAGAATGTTCTCAGATTTGAACCTTCAATTTTGCATGAATTTGAATTATAAAAACAATAATGGTGCATTTACTTTATGTAATTCGCAATCCTATAATAAAGTGAATATCGATATACTTTCAAAGAAATTATTCAATAAAAATTGTGTCAGGTATATTTCCAATGTCCTTGTAAAAATGTCTCTTATAATGTCTTAATTTCCTGAAATGACATCCAAGGTTGAAGTTCATTTTGATGCAAAATTTTCAAACACAAAATAAAATATGTACCTAGTTTAAATAGATACCTATTTATAGAAATTTGTGCCATTTACAGACTTCTTGTAGGGATTTTTATAATCATAATCAATATAACGAACACAAAAAAAATTATGCTTCAATATTCTACCACCTTTGATGCAAACCCAACATGTCCTACTTTTTGGGACAGGTTTGAGATAGCAGAGAAAGCGTAAGGCGGCACTTGTATTAAGACCTAAACAAACCCCACCCCAGCCGCCAAGACCTAAAATAACCTCACCCTATGAACCCAAGCACCTCTGCTAAGTCACCAAACGGTGCGAACCACTTGGGGTGATCTATGACAGAGGTGTTGGTTATCCAGTAAATGGTTTCCGGAGTGGCAGTACCCAAAAACGCCTCCCAAATTGTGAAACTATATTAATTGGAATTTATGGATTCATACTGTAAGATTTAATAAAAATTCACCTGGTACACGGTCCCGCTAGTTTTACACACGACCACTCCAGAACTTCCGGGGATATCCAGGGAGAACTTCTCAGACCATTCTCCATTACCCACTCGGATGGAAGCTTTCTTCTTGCCAAAGAAGTTCTTGGCTCGGAACGAGAATAGAATAGGCTCCTTGTAGTCTGCCGGGTGGTACAAGAAGTTACTCAATTCTTCCGAACTCTGAAAAGCACAAGACAATGTTAAAAAATTTGAACTAATTATCCGTTTTCTTGTAACTATTCACAATATTGTATGTTTGTAAAATAGTAAGAAATACGAACATCATGCACAAACTAAAAATAAATATTCATTCTTACAAAAGACATTTGATTTGCCTGATTCTTAAGAATTTGACAATAAAAATTTATTGAAATAAATAACAAAAATCTACTTTAAATTCAAATAAAAAACGAGAAAATACAAAAAAATTATAGATGATAAAGCAATAAAATTAAAGTAACCACGTGTCTAATAAATAATGTTAAGAAAATTTCAAAAAAAATTTGTGTAAAACGTGTGCATAAAATTTAAAAAAAGATAAGTATCTAATGAAAAAAAAAACTGTAAGATTTTTTTTAAATTGGGTTTTAGACAAAAGCAGTAATGTTATGATTGTATAGTAATCATCGCTGTGAATCTCTTGACAAATTAACAATCACAGATCAAAGAAAAATAGACCTGCCCTCAATGGAGAGGGGAACAAACCGAATTGATTGGTCAATAAATGAATCCTACAGTTTACAGGCGACCGCATCGTAGTATCACTATTTAGTCTTCAAAAATAAAATCTGCTTATGAATAATTAGTCATTTTTAAAAAGGTGCGCAAATTGCTTGCTGTATAATACAAGTAATTGAGAACTTGTTTGCAAAATCCAATACTTTGTTACAGTATTTAATTCTATAGTTTTAGAAATGTTTTATAAATTACTCGCCGCAGTAAAGTGAATATGAGAAATTTGAGAGAACGCCTTGCACAGAAAAGTCACACAATGGACTGCGCTGAAAACATTTACCTTACATAAGCAAACTTCAGTTTTCAGCGCAGGGTCTGGTTTTGTCGATGTGTATTCTGTAGAGGTCAAAGTATGAATGATGTCATAGATTATTAAAGACATGCTTGAGGCATCCAAAAGATTGTTACGTGGTTTGCATCCAGCTCGTCGAAATGATATCCAGATTCTGCGTTAAGGCATGTCTTCTCTGGTTTGTGTTACCAACCAAAAAATGATTTTCAAAGGCAGCATAATTGTCATCGGTAGAAAGACAAATTAGATTTTTTTTAATAAGAATGGTTCTACGATGATAATATCACAGTAATATCAACCGTAAATCTTAAATACGCCCTGAATAAATGAAACCACCTATCGTTATGTTGACACTTTTTTGTGACCTATGAAAATTTTTGTTTTTAGAATTAAAGAATATACGTAGATAGATTCTCATTGAAGTTTTATTGTGGAAATACAAAAAAATTTACCATATATATTATCGCTTTTATCTCGACTATATCTAAGCAAATAATAATAACATTTAAAAAAAAACTATGCATGTAAAACACTAAACAGTAAAGTGTTATAAACACACTCAGGTTTGTACCTTCTGAGGACTGTCTGTGGAGTTTCTGCCTTCGTTTTTGCGTGACTTCTGCAATACAAAATCTCTTTGCAAAAACCGCACAACCTCCAATATCAGTGCCAAAATTACAAAAATGCAAGGGAAAATAATCTTAAAAATAAGTGTTTTCAGCCAACAGTGACTTGTTGGGTTAGGTTTAGTACATTCTTTACTTCGATCTGGTAGTACCAAAATAACACAGAAAAATTTAAGTAAGGAATTCACCACCCCCTGGACCTTACCAAAGCAGGGAGGAAGTACCGCCTTCGTTGGGAATCACTGCGCTAACAGATACTTGTTAGATACACCTACATCAATCTAGCAGTACCAAAATCACACAAAACTGCAAGCGGGGAAATTGATCTTAAAAATAAGGCCCTTCTTCCGCAGAGATGTATAACTATACAGATTCAAGAATATTGGTGACTCTCTTGGAGGTCTCCCTCACAATGTCGAGACTTTAAACATAGCGTCGCTTGTGTCTTAAATTTTGTAACAATACGTGTGCGATCAATGCCAGGAACAGAACAGGCAACAATAAAATAAAAATAGAATAGAAATTGCTACAGCAACTGTTTGGTTACACAGTTATTAGTGAAACAGATACGGATTGTTTGCAACAAGTTTATGGCGTGAGTACACAACATGAGCATGGGATACTTGCATATCCCTGTGAAAGAAGGGCCTTAGTGCAGAGGACTTCAAAAAGCTCACAGCAATTTGTTAGGTTACATAAGGTTTTTTTTCTTAATTCTTCCTGAACCAGAAGTCTACATACAAGTGATTCATTGCAAGAAGTTTTGAAATTAACCACACAGAACAATATTTCATATCTTTAATACAAAAGACATAAATAACTGTTCAGTAGTGTGAGATAAACCTTACCCGGTAAGCCAAGGAGAGTCCTGTTTTGTTGAGCATCCAGAAGGGACAATAGAGGGAGAAGTTCTGGGTGCCGTTGATGACAGCGCAGTGCATGCCTAGGTCCATGGTCATCTTCAGGGTGCTGTCGTGAGAGTCAAACGACCACACGCTGAACTCCGGAGCATCGTCAGGGATCTCCTGGGTGCACACCCAGCATTTCTCCAAGTACTGAGGGAGCTGCAATTTCAACAAATCTGTATATAACCATTCTTGAAAGCTTTACCTTAATGAACGAATCGGTTCCAAGACAAAACTGAAAAATGATGCAAATTATGAAAAAAAATTAATCTAACCTAACCTATTATTAGATCAAGTTTCATTTTTTCAATTTATCACTGTTATACACAATACTGATAGCATTTCAAAATATAAAAAATATATGTTACAAGGGCTAAAACGGGAAGATAGGGGAAAATAATGCAAGACTAGTTTTTTAACTGTTAATTCACGGTGGAATTCCATTGTATTAGATATGAAATTAAACAATTTTTTCACTTTGTTCCACTTGTTTATTTACACCAGGACCGGTTTCGTCCTACTACGGACATTTTCAGACTGGTAGTTGAAATTCTTATGCTACGGAATTTATACAAACTTAGGCAGGGGCGCACAACATTGTCTCTATATGATGAATGTTTCTATTTTGTTAATTTAAGGTATTATCAGTTATTTTGTTAAGTTAAGGTACATATAGATAATTATAAAGTTTATTATTAAAAATATGAATGATGATACTTAGTAAAAGGTTATTTATAATTGACATGGATCTATATGAATTTATATAATTGAAAGGGTTTATGATCACTGATATTTTATTTTGTTAATGTTGGGATATTCCCTCCTTGTTACTTAGAGCTTAATTAACAAATATTGATAGCACTGTGGTAATTATTGTTATTAGGGTTCTCCTTATATTTGGGTTTTTACATTTTTAATTACATACTTAAATTACACCGCTGCTCTCTGAAGTAAAATTATTCTAAGTGAATTATAATGGGTATATTAATGGTGATTGAGCATTTATTAGAAAACCGACATACTTTTGATAAAGATAGAGATGTCAAAATCCTTCATGTTTGTAACAAAGGAGCAAAATTAGATAGAAATTAATCACTAGAAATTAATCGCCTAACAAAGAAAATTGATCTTAAATATGTCATGAATAAACAGTTGGAACATAATGCTGAGCAGCGGTGTAATTTAAGTATGTAATTAAAAATGTAAAAACCCAAATATAAGGAGAACCCTAATAACAATAATTACCACAGTGCTATCAATATTTGTTAATTAAGCCCTAAGCAACAAGGAGGGAATATCCCAACATTACCAAAATAAAATATCAGTGATAATAAACCCTTTCAATTATATAAATTCATATAGATCCATGTCAATTAAAAATAACCTTTTACTATGTATCATCATTCATATTTTTAATAATAAACTTTATAATTATCTATATGTACCTTAACTTAACAAAATAACTGATAATACCTTAAATTAACAAAATAGAAACATTCATCATATAGAGACAATGTTGTGCGCCCCTGCCTAAGTTTGTATAAATTCCGTAGCATAAGAATTTCAACTACCAGTCTGAAAATGTCCGTAGTAGGACAAAACCGGTCCTGGTGTAAATAAACAAGTGGAACAAAGTGAAAAAATTGTTTAATTTCATATCTAATGCAAGACTGATATAAGCGTAATGAGCAAGATTAAGAAAGTAACGGTCAGATGGTTTAAACATGTTTAGCGAATGAACGAAGAAATGAGCATCAGAAGAATACACATTGGAGTAATATACAGAAGTTTATTATATAATATACAGAAGTATATTACTCCAATGTATATATGCAATAGTAGAAGAAGTCGGGGATGCTAGAGGAAGACATGGCACTACCAAGTGAATCAAATACTTTAGTAGGATCATTCCCAGAGTCAAAATAACAGAAGAGAATATATAAGACTATGCATGAATGTGAATAAAGCAAGGAGAGCTGAGCCAAGTGAGCCGTGTGGCGGTTCCTCGTCTCTTCTTTTTAAACAAAATAAAAACAACTCAAATAAGAAATATTATACACATTTCCAAATCCATGTTCAGCAAAACTATCATGAGTGCTCAACAATCTTAACCTCTCGATGGCCGTTCGCCCACCGGTAGCCGCGGGTCGAAATTAAAAAAAAAATTTTTTGTCCCTTATGTATAAAGAAATTGTATGAAGAACAAGGTCAGAATCGCTTGCGCCGTTCTCGGTCTTGACATAGCAAACATCCGCATAGCGCCAACCCATTTGAATAATTTATAATAAATATCTAAGGTCAACTTGGCGTCACTTTTACAAACGGTTTTCAACTGTCATTTTGCAGCGCGGTCCAGTTCACCGTGAAAACTCGATAATCTCCCAATTTTATCAATAAAACGTAAGTAATGTTGTTATTATACATAGTTTATTGTCCATGGCTTGTGTTTTGGTAAATATAAGACAAGATAGGTGAAAATAAATTGATAAAATATCAAATCAAAGTCAAACCATTTTTTTGTTTGAACTTTTTTTTCATTTTTCATTGAAGTTTGTACGTGAAATATTGTTTATTTTGCAATCTTTAGTATTTCATTTTGTAGAAAAATCAATTGCGATTATTTATCAAAGTGTTGGTTTTGTTCATATTTAGTTTAGAATTTACAAAAAATCAATTTCCGAGGCGCGACGCTCAACATTTTTTAGCAGATTGTAGCGTCACCTTTGTTGAACAATATTTACGTCAAATATACGATAATGTTATAAAATTTCTACATCATTATTTAGAGAAATCTATTGGGATTGTGTTCCGAAGTCTTTGTTTTGTGAATATGTATTTAGTAAAAAAATTACAAATAAATAATCCCCCACCGCATTCACATCATAGGCGATTTTGTATGTAGGCGGTGCTGCCTTTTGCGGTAGAAACTCGTAACTTTCAAAAAGCAATGCTGACAAATGTGAAATACATCAAAAATTGAAAGTGATGCCAACTTTTCAGATGAAATAAATAGGGTGGCTAAACTAATCTGTATGGAACCTATTTATTTATTATTTTTCAATGTTTTATGAAATAAATATCAAAAAAATTGATCAGTTATACAGGATGTGCTAAAAATTATTTTTTTTGCTTATTATTTTATATTATGGAAAAAATTGTCAAGTTACAAAGAACTTTCTTCAAAATTAAAAAATATTTATAAATACAAGCGTATTGATGCTTATATTATATGATGATGATAAACATAATTTTTTTTATTGTTATAGAATGGCCGAGCAGTTTCATCAAGCTGAACTTGAGGGAAAATAATGCTTGTATCGTGATGGAGGACTTAGCCAGCCGAGGAATTGAACACGGGACGCCTGGGTGGGGCACAAACACGATGCCGACTTGGCTAGTGATCAGTCTTCTTTTGAATTACATGTTCAAATACCATAGTGCAAAAGAGTCACTTCCGCCATCTGGCGGAGAGTAGAACAAGTAGAGATATGATGATTTATTTTAAGACAGATTAAGAAATTTAGAATCTATCTAACTTAAAACTCCATAATTTTCGAATTGCGACACTTTTATTGCGGAGGTGCGATAAGTGATGACTTGGATACATAATTGATAGATAATGTAGAATTACCATGATGACAATACTAGTGGATCCGGGTTCAACTTGTGGCAGGTGCAGAGTATCTCCAGGCTTGACGGTATGCTCCACCGGGTTCTGAATGCCCTGAGCGGATACCATTATCTCCACCGGGAGAGTGTTCTGCAATACCACTGCCGGACGGAGGCAGATGTTGAAGCAAGCCGAAGCCATCGTGTGACGAGTTGTATCCTCCAAGAAAACTTGCTCCATCTCTCCAACAACCTAAAATATAAATAGCTACAATAAATATTTTTTAACGATAATTGGAGAACAACAAGGAAGACTACTATGTACAACTTATTATGGATTGATTACTTAAAAAAGCTTTAACCTGACACCCACCACAATGCAAATAATCTCTTATTTTGTTGTGTATAAATGAAAAATACTTTGCTTTGTCATCTTTACCATACATACACCCACCGGAGCACTGAAAAATTGATATGAGCGGGTTGTGGGCATGTCCGTAAGCCTGATTAAGGTCAATTTTATCATGTTAAGGGGGAAAAAGACAAAAATAAATTAATACAGTTGAACCCTGTTAAGAAGTTCTTCAAGGGACCAGTAAAAAAAAACTTCTTAAGCGGGAAAACATCTTAAGGGGGTTTTCAATTTTCTCTCAATTTGGCATGAAATTTTATTGTCAAATTGACATCCTATTGAAGGTTTCATAAACATTGTAAATAATGGCTACCATGATAACACAGAATCATGTCAACTCAACGCCTCTTTGAAAAGTCATTAAAAGCTATGATAAAAAAAATTGAAAAACAGCCCATAACCTTAACTAACGTAACCTACATAACCAATTTTTTTTCATCACGACTTTTCAAAGGAAGTGTTGAGTTGAATTCATTCTTTATCCGGTCACCGTAAAGTAGAATCCCGTCAATTCGAATACAAAATTCAAATTAACAAATTCCCACATAATTCAAAAAATTTAAATTGCTGAAAATCGAGTTCCCCGGCCGCCCCTTCAAATTTGGGTAGGTTCTTCGAAGTAAATTTGTCTTATTTCCGTATAAACCGAAATTTCGTGGTTGATTTCCCTAGCAACTGGCTCTTCAAATTCAGATATTCTAAGTAAATTCGTGAAAATACGGTATATTTCCACGTAAATCAAAGTTTCGCGGCCGATATCCATCGCAATCGGCCCTTCCTTCTCAGATTATCGAAGTAAATTCTTAAAAATACGATATATTTCCTAGTTGAATCACAGGTAGATTAAATAAAAATATTTATTGTCAGCTTGCTATAAAAAGTTAATTTAATGTTGATTTTACTTAACATTAGAAGTCAAGAATTACTTTATTCTTGACAAAAAAATATAATATAATAAATAATAACACATTTTCGTTGTTTGTTTTTGGGGTGTTATGCCGTGTTGTGCTACCTCCTTCTTTAGCCGACGTTTCGGACAGCGTTGCAGTGTCCATCATCAGGGCAGATCCGGATCACATCGTCGGATCTGCCCTGATGATGGACACTGCAACGCTGTCCGAAACGTCGGCTAAAGAAGGAGGTAACACAACACGGCATAACACCCCAAAAACAAACAACGAAAATGCTTTTGGTCGTGAAAATCTAAAAACGTAAATAATAACACAGTTGAATACCAAATTGAATAGAAGAGGACATTGTTATGCACTCTTGAAAGAGACAGACAAACAGCTGACCGGTAGGATAGTAATATTCCGTAAATACCCCGATAATTGGCATTGTTTTTCTTTGTGTTTGCTTATGAGTATATTAAAATATGATTACTGCAGACACATTAGTCTAGGGATATTTATATTTGTATTTAATTTTGTTTTATATTACCAACATGAATGTTTTATAAATATCCTGTTTGTGTCTCAAATAAATAAATAAATAAATAGATAAAATTTACGTATTTGTAAAAGGTACTCGTCAACAAGTTAATTTCAAATTTTGGCAAAGGCAATGGTTTGACCCTCTGCTGAGTTCACTATTATATACTATTTGAAAGGATACAGATTACAGATGCCACCTGCTATGCACTATTAGTAAAAGGCGTTTCTCCAAACACTTTAACCAAATATTGCTTTAATTAAAAATTTAAAAACTAAAAAAATATATCATTTTTGTAAGGTACTTATAATCTGTTCATATATTATACATGTAAATGTTCATTAAAAACGTATTTTCCGCTACGAAAAAATTATAATTAATTCTCATATTATTCGAAATTTAAAGATAAAAACAATTTATTCGCCGAAAAGTTTCGTAAGATAAAATATCACGGGCTCTTAGCGCAACGGCCATATTGGCATTTGCAGATTTACGAAGTATTGATTTTAAATAATACAATATTTTGGTGGAAATTTTAATTTCGCGGCGGTGTTACCGTCAGGAACGGGCTTTTTAGATTTACGAAGTAGGTATGTATTTATTCGAGATAAGACGACCTTTTTCCGCAGAATGGAAATTTCGCGCCCTACAACATTATTTAAATAAATAATTTTGTCTAGGATTTGTGTAGATGCCGCTTTTTTCTTTTAAAACGACAGTGTTCCCACTAGCCCAGCTTATGCTTCTATCTCTGTCGCAAGCATTGTGATTTATGTGAGAGAGGGAAAGGCAAGAGGATTAAAATTTCACAATAACAAGGAATCCATTTGACACAGCGACGTTATGCGATAATGGTCTTTAGAGGGATGTATTTTAGAAGTCATTGTCTCATGTTTATGTCTCGGTTATTCCGGTGCATTTACAAATGGAATGGATTATATTTACATTATTGGACCTGAGGCGGCTGGCGGAATGGCGACAAAGGAGCCGCCATGACGGAACATAACACGAAATGGGTATTTTTATTGGGAAAAATTATATTTTGTGTTGTAAAACTTTTTAAAAGGGCAATTATATTGCTGGGGGATTAAATTTTGGAACTTCTTAGGCGGGAAATCTTTTCACGGGAAACATATTACACGGGAAAAAAACGCATATTTTGTATGGGAATTTTTCGGGACTGAAAATACTGAACTTCTTAGACGGGAAAACATATTAAACGAGAACTTCTTAAGCGAGTTTGACTGTACATATATTGAAAAACTGATTCAATTTCATTAGCCTTAGTTATTAGTCAATACATATTTCAATCGGTTCACCTCTACATAAAAAATGTTCAAATGCAATTTTATTTAGCTGTTTTGTTTATTGTTTCGAAGAAGTCACATTTGTTTACGAAATTAATTGGCTTTAAAATAAAATTAAACGGTTTATGCAAACAAATTTAGATTTTTTTTACTGTTACCTTCATGAAAAATCTATCTTTCTGATTGCGATTCTTGGCCCCGCACGAGAGCAACTTCATCTGCTTGATGGAGTTCTGCAGATCTCTCCAGGTGAAGGGCTGAAGGGACACGTTGTACCCCTCGATGGAGAAGAAGATCTCGCAGGTGGGCGTGTGGACAGCCCTCAGGGGCAGGTTCATCACCCCGTTGGGCTCCACAAAGCCAAGGGACTCCACCACGTTGCCTGTCACGGTCATGAAGTGGACCTCCACTCTAACTGAAAGACTGTTGGTAATCTGCAATATTTAAGGAATTTATTCAATTTGAAATTGTTGGGGGCCTTAGATAATAAAAACAAAGGAGATGGGACATAAACCATTATATTAGAAGAAACCGCGTGCAAAAAAAAGTGTTGCCAACATTGTTCATCCACACAACGCATCTACATACAGCGGTGCCCGGCCATTGTTCCCTGACTTCACATCAAGCGCGTAACTTTCATTGTCTCACCACACAACTTATGTGTTTTAGTGAAACTTCATGGATCACACATGTAACATCCGCATATGGGGATGACCACCGATGGATTACACATGCTTGATGAATCCCCACAAGGGGGATTCAAGCATGTGTAATCATCAAGCATGTGTAATCATCAAGCATGTGTAATCATCAAGCATGTGTATCATCAAGCATGTGTAATCATCAAGCATGTGTAATAAAAAGTAAACTAGAAGTGCCTTTTATACAAATATGAATGGAAAAAAAATGTTCCATTTAGCCCAATAGCTCAGCGCTCTGTCTCGCTTACACTTGTCAGACATTGTAGATCTCCATTGCATTTAAATTTCGTAAACACAGTTTTGTATCGGAAATTTAAGTCCACAAGGCTTTTCTCTTGTTCTTCTTTATCTATGCCACCGATGGATCACATATGCAAACAGAATTCTTAATGATTCAGAAACTAACCTGTATCACGCTACGCAGTAAGATTTGTATGGTGCCCTCCACCATGGACACCTCGGATATGACTCCGCAACCATCAAGAGAGGACAGTCCAGTGGACTCCACCTGTGCTGGGGACAGAACACCGCGCAGGGAGAAGTAGCGCTTGTCAGCACGCACCACCGGTAAGCATAGCGGATGATCATTAAGTTCCACGATCTAAAAATAAATAAAAACCAATAAGTACAATTAAAAATCAAAAAATTCATAAAATCAATCCCTTGGAATAACAATGACCAAATTATTGGATAATACACTTCGAAGTAGCTCTCTTTAGAACCCATTATCGCGTGACTTGCTGGGTCAGATGGAACTATATGGTTTTGTTGACATAGAAACATCAGACGCTAGTCCTCATCATTCAAGGGTTTTTGCAGCTGCAAACAATCAAACCAGAGTTCTGTTAGATTTTTACTATACCGCCATCATGTAGTAAGGAAAATTGATAAATATTATTTTTGTGCACTTATAATTATTGCAACACGCGACCTCGAAAATCAAATTTCAAATGAACAAATTACCATGAAATTTTATTAAAAAAAAACTTTAATTGAAAAATATTTGCCAAAAAACGAGTTTTGCAGCCCGCCTGTCAAATTCACATGTTGGTATTCAAAGAAAAATCGTAATGATATTGCTTATTCCCACAAAAATAGAATTCCCACATAAGCAGCGAGCACGTCAGATTGAGATTTATGAAAAAATAATTAATTAGCGCTATGTATAACCGCGTAAATCATATTTTTGAGGGCATTTTACTGTCACCGCCGGCCTGTCAGATTCAGAATTACGGAAATTGTAATTTATATTTGCACAAATTTAGTGAAAAAAAATCTGGGGTCATTTTTGTCAAAAATTTCAAATTCTCGTTTTTTCAAATTATTGTGGTTCTATTGTATCATAATAATGTTACCTTAGTGTACAAAGTCCACTTAGGAAGCTTTTTATTGAGTCCGGTGGAAGTTACCAGCCCGGCTCTTAGCTTCAGCGGCAGAGATTCTCCAGAGTCCAAAACAATGCTGGAAATAAAATGTTAATGAAAGGAAATGTAGGAAATAATATCTTCGTATAATGAAATGATTTATGTAGCACCTTTTTTGTGAAGAATCACTTCAAAGGCGCTGTGCCAGCATGGTCCTTAGAAAAATCTTTGGAGCCATACTTTAACTTGATTGATGGACGAAATACAACCATGAGCTCTACCAATTTTTCGAATAGGTGTCATTTACAAGATTTATACAGCAGAGCATGAGCAAGGATGGAAGTTAATAGTAGAGAGGACAATGGAAGATAATAGTAAGACAGTAAGGAGGTTATAATACGACTGCAGGAGGTAGAAGTGTTGGTAGGCCTAAACTAAGGTGTTGAGGCAATCATAACACCCTTAGATATTTGACGGCCTCCATGGTGATGGACGAGAGAAGTTGGGATTCTTGTGCGGCCTTCACATATTAAAAAAAAAGAAACTGGAAGAAAAGAACAGAAGTGGATGAGTTTCGTAGAGTCGGCTAGGACACCCCACAAGGGTTTTTGCGCCGATGATTCGAATCTAAAAGAAACAACAGTTTTTCCACTACCCTCTTAGTTGTATTATGCTCTTCAAAAATTGTATGAATTTTTGACTCACTCGCCAACAACAGGATTTGTTATTTCTAACACGCTGGCGTCCACAGACTCCACGAAGGTGGTGAAGGAGCCCTTGTCCAGCAACATGGTCATGGTCAACCCTGTCTCATTCTTTATGATATACGGGGCGGTCACGGAGGTGAACTTCTCCAGCATGCCACCTTGAACAGCCGAAGAAAAGGACTTGCCCAGTTGAGACAGCACCTGAAACCAACCATGAAAAAAATCGTATTTAAATAACATATCTAAGCAAGCTACATAAATATATAAACAATTTATTTTTTTGTTCTATTGCACTAGAAACGAACTGTCCAGAGCCACTAGAAATGTGGCATTCCTATACAGGGAATATACTGAGACGCTGTAGTTCGAAAGTAGTTCGAAAATGGAAGAGGAATGTTAGGGAGTACCGGACACTGAAAACAGCTAAAGCCATTTCCAGCAATGTTTAATCTTTAATGGTAATCTCTCACCTGAGAAAAATTGAGAGGATCTTGCAATCTGGAACGAGGTGCAAATACAAAAGATTTTATCTTCATAAAAAAATTATTTTGCTTGGCTCAAACTGGATTTTGAATTTGTGGCCTTTTTCATTTCAGAGCCTGTTGGTCTATAATGGATGTCGTCGAACATGCTATATTGTAAACTTTGTAATGAACACACGATAGACTTTCTAGCTCGAATAAAACATCAATAAAAAAACTCTTAGAGCCAGTTCTATTAAAATGCTATTGACATTTCACTCTGTCTCACTCTGTAACTATTTGATTGAAATAACCCATACGCTACCACAAAGCGATGAATGTGCTTTGCTATGCCAATCTGTTTTAATGCTTTGACAATTGTCATAGTAAACATACGCTTGGCAGCCTTATTTAAAATTGGCTTGGCGGGAGTTAAAGCCTTTGCGAAGATTGTTGATTTCAGTTTGTGAACAAAATGGATTAAGAACTTCCTTTAACAACGTTGATATAAATGAAATAGTATATAGATACTGACCTGAATAGCCGTATTGGTGACAGTTAGTTCCAGATGTTCGGAGCTGGTGAACTGCACGGCCATGCTCGGCTGCGGCAGGTTTATCTCTGTCCCATCGACAACATCCCCAACAGAGTGGTCCACTACCGGAGAAGTGGCCACACTCGGGGTATTGGCAGGAGTTTCTTTGTTCATTTGCACCTGGAAAACAATGTTTCATTTCTTATCTATTGAAGTCCTATTGAATAAATAAAGAGTAAATATTTCTTCTGTCTTTGCAAAATTACTTAATATTTTTAAAATATTAAAAACATTGAAGACACAATCAGAACAAAGATTCAGTCAACTCATTAAGTTGGGCGTACTGTACAGGACCCGCAGATACTTGAATAGTATACAACGCAAACCCTGAAAAAATCGCAAGTGCGCCCCATGATTGAATTTGGCAGCTACCTCTGGTCTGGAGCCCCACAATACTTGAAAAAAACCCTCGACTCTGTGCAGAAATGGGCGGTGGTCGGTTTGATAAATTCTCCCGTCTTAACAAACGGATTGTAATCTTTAGCTGTCCTTGTTCTACCAGTATTTCAATGGAAGATGCTTCGAGGAACTAGCATCATTGATCCCCTGGCACCGGTGCATAGTCAGGAAACACACCAAACGTTGACATGTACATGGTTGACATTTGAAACGGGTCGTTTCTATGACTCGTTCTAGAGTTCAACAGCTCGGCTGTGGAACGATTTGCCGGCCTCCATGTTTCCCCCCTCCTACAACATGGGTCTCTTCAAGACCTATGTTGACTCCTTCCTCTCCTCAAAAGGACCCTCCACATAGCATCTTCATAGATGACATAGGCCCTTAAGGCAATTAAGGGAAATTATTTTCCTCGGGGGCTCCTGTGTGGAGTTATTGTAATAAAAAAAGTTATTGCCCGAAGTCAGTGGAACTGCACTTGGGCCAGTCACATAGGTTTCTGAACAATTTCATTATTATATATATCTCCCCGCATTAGGTAATTATGAAGTAGGTGGTATTAGTTACCACGTTGGTTAGATTTCAATACTCACTTGCATCTTGAGTTCCCAGGGAACATGCTCGTACACACTGCCCTTCAGCACTTCCACTGGCTCTATGAGGGGCTCCCACAGGGCCATGGAGTTATTGTAGTAGGATATCTGCATGGCCCAGGTGGACTCCATGCTTAACTGAAATCATTCAAAATGCTTTCAATACAACGTACATAAATAAATACAGTAGAAGCTCGCTAATTTGAAATCCACGGGATCTCAAAAACCAAAGTTTGAATTAACAAATGTTAAATTTGTAAAAAAACTACATGTAAACTGAAATATTGCAGTCCGTAAATTATTTCGTAAGTTATAATTATAGGGAATTTGTAATAATTCAACACATTCCCTTGTAAATCAAAATATCATGGTCAATTACTGGGCATGTCAGCCCATCAAATTAAGATATTTAACATGTTCGTAATAAACATTAACTTTGTGGCTCGCCATAATTTACAATAAAATATATAAATTTGTTTTAGACCACTTTAATTTTAATTACACTCTACCGGTTTCGGAAGAACCCTTCCTTCAAGGGTTCTTCCGAAACCGGTAGAGTGTAATTAAAATTAAAGTGGTCTAAAACAAATTTATATATTTTATTGTAAGATATTTAAATTGGTATTACATATTCCCAAGTAAAATAACCTTAGTAAAATAAATTTTTAATTATTTAAAAAAAAAATCCACAAAATTTTTATTGAATTGAATGGGTTTTACTGTACATGCATGCTTTGTTGATCATCCATCAGACAAACAGACTTTTGAGTATCAAGCTCAATTTGTGAGACATAAAAAGTAGAGTGTTACCTGTCCACTCCAGTCCTTAATCTTCCCCTGCAGGGAGGCCTGCATGCACAGCATGGGGATGGTCTCGGTGCCCATGCCCGCGTCTATGGAGAAAGCTATGACGGGGGCAGACAGCATGCAGATCTCCCCTGAGGGGGCAGGGGCGGGGGGCGGTGAGGTGGGACGCTCCACTTCAAATGCGCCGTACACGTCCAACGCGTCTTCCGCAAGTTCTACAAATCATTTCAAAGTATAGTAAATTCTATTTTAACATGGTTTTGAAAATCACGGTCCACAAAGTTTTGAAATTCACGGTCCAAAAGAAAGTAATGGCAATATGAATCCATTCATAGAATTAAGTTGGAATAGAATCAAATTGAGATAGAATTGAGTTCAAATTTCAAGTGATGAAAGTAAATTCGATTTTATCAAAGGAAGCAAATACTTTGTGGTGTGACATTATACATTAAATGAAAAAACACACTTTGTAAAACACCACTTTTATTTTGAATTAATATTTAACAGCCAACCAGGTTTCGCTTAGCTCAAGCTTCGTCAAGGCCTATTATATTTTTTTTATATATTTTTTTTATTATTTATTAACCAAAAATACATTTTAAGTACATATTTTTTAGGTATATGCCACCTCACTAGGCTGAGCCTGTTCCTAGGTGGCAGTATATATATATATATATATATATATATATATATATATATATATATATATCAACTAAAGATAATTACATACAGACACATATATAAAATAAAAATAAAAATAAGTGAAAGAGATAGAAATAGAAGAGAAGACACCTTATTGGGGCTAGAAAGAGATCCAAAAAAGAAAAGAGGGAGACAAAATTATTAAAGGATGGGTAGGTAAAGCCTCGATTACATTGAGCGAGTTTACAAGCTACTAGTCGGCAAATTCACTAATGTAATCATATTTACTAGCTAACTAGCAGATTGTGAACAATACAAAGTTTACTAGCAGATAGTGAATTTGCCGGCTAGTAGCTTGTAAACTAGCCCCGTGTCATCGATGCTTAAGGGGGAGGGGGGAAGGAAGAAACAGTTTCAGCGAAGTAAACGGAATAAATTAAATAATAATATAAATATTAATCTCCAATTCCAATCCCGTAGAGTACTACACACAAATAACTTTTCCTCTTTAAGCGCAAAAAAATTTCCTCCCGAAATAAAGCCCGCCTTTTACACTAACAATAACTTAGGTAAAAACTTAATTAACACTAAAGATATTGATGATAAACTCAGCCACTCGGGCATATATATACTTAATTGTAATGATTGTTCTGCTTTTTATATCGGAAAAACGGCCCGGAAAAAAGGACATCTTAGATGTTTAAATAATAATGCATTTTCAGAATTCGCGAACCATCTACTAGAAACTAACCACTCATTTGATAAAATCTCTGGGACTAAAATATTGCATAAAAATGGAATTGGAATTAGGTTAAACAATTTAGAAGCCCTCGAAATAAAAAAAATGAAACATTAATAATAAATCAAATATAATTAATAATCAAATCAATAATTATTTTGAATTATTTTCCCATTTAATAGTCTGGTAGGTTAACATGTTGTTCTAGTATTGTTTTGCATTAACCTCTCAACTGCCGTTCGCCCACTGGTGGCCGCGGGTCGAAATTTAAAAAAATAATTTTTTGAAGCGATTTTGTTCCTTATGTATAAAGAAGTTGTATGAAGAATAAGGTCAGAATCGCTTGCGCCGTTCTCGGTCTTGACATAGCAAAAATTCGCATAGCGCCAACCCATCTGAATAATTTATAATAAATATCTATGGTCGACTTGGCGTCACTTTTACAAACGGTTTTCAACTGTCATTTCATCAAACAAGTATTTATGTCATTACTTCTTCGAAAACACCTTTGAATTGGTTTTTTTCATGTAGGGTGTCTATTCAGGTTTGTAGAGAAATAAAAAAAATGATCATTTTCGTATGAATATATTATTTATATTTTTTTGTCGAATGGGAGATATTTTCATACATTTTTTTGTTAAAAATAGCTATTCTGGGAAAACTTGTAACGATATTATCATGAAATATATATGAGTAATAAGGTACATTATCTGGCAAACAGAAAACAATCACAAAAAAAACAATTCCTTTGTTTTTATACGATATTTGAGCAAAAGCCGGGAAGATAATTTCGCGCGATTTTTTCCAAATACACCTGGCCTTCGAGAGGTTAATTATACTTATATAATACACTTGCATAGCGTGGATTTACTATAGTCAAACAGAAACTAAATGTGCGTTCAAAGTCCAAACTGGGTACAGGTAAAGAAACACGAGAAGGTTCACGACTTCAAATTAATTTTATTAAACAAAATGTTTTTATTATCTTGGGGACTTAATTCAAGTGTCTTCAAGTCTTAATTTAAGGACTAGCAGTTAAAAACCCGCTCCGCGGGTTTTTGCTGCTAGGCCCTGCGGGCGGCTTTTATTCGGGCTTCGCCCAATTTCGCCAAGTGTTGGTGACCATCTATAAGGCTCCGCCCTTATGCAAAAATAACAACTGTGAATATAAAACTACAAAACACTTACATTTAATATGTGGATATATAACAGTAGACATTCTGTATTATAAGACCGCGGACAGTGAGTAGAATTTCGGAAAAGAATCAACTCAGCATACCTAAATCTCGTTCATCCACGTCAATGACAAAAAAAGAAAATTGATAATAATAAAAATATTTATTCATCAATAGATTTATTACAACATTACACATTTTGTTGTTAATCATTGATTCTATTAGCGTAAAGGTCACTGTTCAGCTACAATTCAGGATTTCTCCTGGAATGCAGTTGGTTTTCAGCAGTGCCTCCAGTATAAAACAGAAAATAAAATAAAATAAATTAATCAAAATAAAATAAATACAATTAAATTAAATTACATAAAAATAATTAAATCAAATCTCTAATTCAATACACACAATACAATATATAAAAAAACCATAAATTAATAATGTAAATTGGCATTCAAATTAAAGGCAATAATCTTAATATGAAAACTCAAAAAAATAATAAAATCAATTCGAATAAAATATTCTCAATTAAAACTCAAAATAAAATCGTCAAGTATAAAATATAGTCAAAATAAATAATGTAGTAATCAAATCAAATCAAAAACAAAAACACGAATAATAAATTGTATCTTCTTAGTAATGAATGAAAGAGACAAATGTTTCTTCCCAATACCATTTATTGGATAATCAACACCCTTGCCATAGGTAACTCTAAGTGGTTCGCTACGTTTAGTGACTTAGCAGGGGTGCCCAGGTTCATAGGGTAAGGTTTGTCTATATTTTGGCGGCACATGCGTTTGCCCTCTACTGCGTGGCGGTTCGTATTGGTAGAGACTGGTTGATGGAGACATTTTACCTCTTCAACAGGACTCTCTCGACCCATCGCCTTGTAGCGCAGTGGGAGAGATGCATTCATACGTCCGTCACTCCTGGACACATCGACCCCCAGATTCCTACTCACCCTTCATATTTTTTCCTTCCCAGAACTTCTTCTCCTTATTTTCTCTAAAAAGAACATCCACACAGCATCCCCAACGACAACATAGGCCCCGAGGGGAAATTGTTTTCCTCGGGGTCTCCTGTGTGGAGCTAATGTTAAAAAAAAATACCTCTGAAATGATTTCTTTTTATCGAAATAAATTTGTAAAATTTATATAAACGTTCACGGAAATTAAAATATATATATATATATATATATATATATAATAATAATAACATAATAATTTTACATGAAATCTAGCTAAACTTACTCTTACCAAAATATTATCAAAGTATAGGCATTTTTTTAAATATATAAAAAATCTACATAGAACTTCCTCTCCTTATTTTCTCTAAAAAGAACATCCACACAGCATCCCCAACGATAACATAGGCCCCGAGGGGAAATTGTTTTCCTCAGGGTCTCCTGTGTGGTGCTAATGTTAAAAAAAATACCTCTGAAATGATTTCTTTTTATCGAAATAAATTTGTAAAATTTATATAAACGTTCACGGAAATTAAAATATATATATATATATATATAATAATAATAACATAATAATTTTACATGAAATTTAGCTAAACTTACTCTTACCAAAATATTATCAAAGTAAATGCATTTTTTTAAATATATAAAAAATCTACATTTGGTTGAAATAATATTATGATTTTACCAAAAAACTATAAAAGCAAATCTATTCTCCTACAATGTATTCAACTTTTATAATAAATCGAAGTAACCGTGACAGGAATATAGACCACGTAAATATGATCGACCATCTCCGACAATCCGCTGACAGCGACTGGCGACTGCACTACTGCAGCATAAATGAACCAACACGAAACACGACTGCAGCGCCCCTACGCCATACGGCAGTTACACGAAATAAAGCAAAAACGTGCGGCCACAAATCACAAAAGCAGCTTAGTCCCAAACTTTAACGCACAGCGATGGAAGAGAGGGTTCAGATAAGCCGCGGCGTCAGAAATGTAATTAGAGTGGGGTTCTTAAATTCAACCGAATAGGCGTTATGATAAATCACAGCAGTAGTTTTTCCCAAACTTTTACGTACAGAGATGGAATAGAGGGTTTTGGTAACCCGCGACGTCAGAGATGTCATCGAAGTGGGATTCTCAAATTTTGCCTACGGGCATTAGAAGAATAATACTATCAGATTGAATAAAAATGCGTAGGTGTTTAAAAATACCTACAAGGTGTTAGGTAACTCATACTCCCCGTGATAAAGCCCGTTTTTGCTGAACCACAATGCAAAATGATAAACCGGCTTCCTTTTCCAACTGGCACTTTTTTTTTTTTTTTTTTTTAAGGCGGAGACGGTTTACAAGCAGTTCCCGTGAGCACTTAGGCCATAGGCCCATTGTGCTATCTCCCATTTTACCTCAATCCTTTAATAACAAACCAGTCCCTTTAATAAAGTTCACCAGCGTTGTTATTGGATATGTGGCTATGTCTTCTGGTTCTACTGTATGTCTCCCCAGGTATCTGAGCCTAGTTCCCACCAGGGCAGGACATTGGCACCATAGGTGAATTGGAGTCTCTTCATCCTCTTCACATTTTCTGCATATATTAGTGTTTTCCACTCCCAATATCTGCATGTGTTTCCTGAGATGGCAGTGTCCCGTTAATAGTCCTACCAGTTCTCTCAGCGAGTTTCTGTCCATATCGAGTAGTTTCCTGGTTCGTCTAGGGTCCGGTCCTTTTATGAGAACTTTGGATTGTCTCATTCCGGGTGCCCTCTCCCATTCTTTGCAGTGCTGGGATTTGACCCACCTATCGATATGTAGTTTTGTGTGGCAAGCTGCTACTCCTACGGCCGGCTCGGATCCTACAAGTGGTGCTTTCGCCCCTTTCCTTGCTAGTTCGTCAGCCCGCTCGTTGCCCTCAATACCTTTATGTCCTGGTACCCAAATCAGGGTTATTTTATTGATGTTAGCGAGTTCTGTGAGAATAGTCCTGCATTCCATCACCAGTCTAGAGTCGCATCGGTTACTTCCCAGTGCCATTAGGGCAGCCTGGCTATCAGAACATATGCTTATGTTCTTATTCCTGTACCCGATGCGTATATTCTCCTGTGCGCAGGCCAAGATGGCTTTCATCTCAGCTTGAAACACAGTACAGTGTGTTCCTAGAGGTATACTGAGTTCCCTCTTGGATCCCTGCAGACAGACCCCGGCCCCTGTTCCTTCCTCCATCTTGGACCCATCTGTGAACCAGATTAGTTCCTGTTTGAAGGTTGGACCTGGAACCGTGTCCCATTCCTCCCTTGTGGGATAGATCACCCCGAACTGCTGTCTGAAGAAGTAGTCGGCTTGTTTGCCGTCTTGCTTCATTCCAGCTGTCGGGCTAATTGCCCTCAGTCTTGTTCCGATCTCCGTATGACTGTTTTTGGGCAGCTCACCTCTCCATTGACCTTTACACTGTAACCTGTAGGCTGCCGCCATCGCCGCCCCCTCTATTTCTAAGTTTAGTGGGGGCAGGTTTAGCAGCACTCCCATGGCTAGTATTGGAGTGGTTCGCATAGCTCCCGTGATTCCTCTACATGCAAGTCCCTGTATGTGGTTGAGTGTGACCATCACTGTTTTCAGTGTTGTTCTCCTCCACCAGACCAGGGCTGCATGCATGATCCTTGGTTTCACAACGGCTGTGTACAGCCATTGCATCATTTTAGGGTTGAGTCCCCACGTTCTGCCGCAGATCCGCCTAGTTGCCCACATTAGTGCGCATGCCTTTCTGCCCACAGTTTCCACCTGGTTTTTCCAGCTCAATTTGGCATCTATGATGACTCCGAGGTACTTAACCGTGTCTGAGGGTTCTAACTCCTTTCCGTAGAAGGTTGGATTATTCCATCCCTCTAGTTTCCTTTTACGTGTGAAGATTACTAGTTCTGTCTTGTCTGGATTGACCGACAGCCCTGTTTCTTCACACCATTCTTCCACTGTTGCCAGTGTTGATTGTATGAGGCCTCTGGTTGTGTCTGCATCCCAACACCTTATTATGGTTGCGATGTCATCCGCATACCCTTGTGTATAGAGGCCCCTGTTGTTGAGTTTCCGGATGAGGTTGTCCACCACTAGGCTCCACAGCAAGGGTGATAAGACCCCTCCCTGTGGACACCCTCGTGTCACCAGTACTCTGATGTTCACCTCACCCCTTGTCACCGTAAGTATCCGGCCTGAGAGCATGTTCTTCAACCACCTTCTGGTGGTTTTGTCGAGTCCATGTCTTTCTGCCGCTTCATCGATGGATTTAATAGTGGTGCAATTGAATGCTCCCTCTATATCCAGGAAGAGTCCTACCGCCAGTTCTCCAGTCGCCTGCGCCTGCTCCAGTTTGTAAACCAACCTGTGCAGTGCCGCGTCGACCGACTTGCCTGGTTGATACGCAAATTGCAACTCATGGAGGGGTTTTTTCCTCAGTGCCCCGTCCCTTATGTGTCTATCCATTAGCCTCTCCATTGTCTTCAGAAGGAAGGAGGTGAGACTAATTGGACGGAATGCGCCTGGTTTGTCGTAGTCGGTTCTCCCAGGTTTTGGTATGAACACTACTCTCGTTTTCCTCCATGATACGGGGATGTATCCGAGGGCGCAGCACGCCCTCAGGATCTTAGTCACCGGAAGTAAGATTGTATCTAGGCCCCTCTGTAGAAGTGCCGGAAAGATTCCATCTTCTCCCGCACTTTTAAAGGGATCGAACCCTTCGATTGCCCATTTAACTCTGGAGGGAGTAACTATTTTAGCCGCAGTGTCCCAGTCCTTACCTGCCCGTGTAACTCGGGCTGGTGGTGGATCGGTGTCACCTGCTTCTAACTTTTTGTAGCCGGGAAAGTGTTTTCCCAGCAGTTCCTCCAGCTCCTCCTCCCAGTTATTGGTAAAGCTTCCATCCGCTTTCCTGAATGGGCCTTTGGCTGCCCCTGGGTCTTTGGCAAGAATTTTCTGAATTCTCGCTGCCTGGGGGATGGTTTCCACCTCCCCACAGTACTTCTCCCAGGAGCCTGTTTTGGCTTTCCGGATTGATTCTTTGTACTCTTTCTGGTATTGCTTGTGAGCATCCCAGTTTCCAGATTTTTTGGCCCTGTTGAAGGCTTGCCTAACTAGTTTCCGTAGCTCCTGCAGTCTTCTGCACCACCACGGTGTTTTGTCACTGGTACTTGTCTTCAGAGGGCAGCTATTTTCGTATGCCCTTATCATTGAGTCCCTCAGTATTTCTACTGCGTCCTCAATTTCTTCGGGGCAACCGTATTTAGCTGGAAATCTTACCATTCCTATGCTTAGCTCCTCTGAATACCGAGTCCAGTCGGTTGCTTTTGGGTTCCTATATGTATCGGTCCCCGTTCTGCTTGTCTCTCCCTCTAGTTTAAATTCTATGTGTCGGTGGTCCGACAGGGATGGTTCATCCGACACTCTCCAACCTGATACTCTCAAGGTTCCCAGGGTTAGGTCTATCACCTCCTGTCTGTTGCTTATAACAAAGGTGGGTTCCCTACCTCTATTGAGAATCTCAAGGTTCACTGTCATCAGGTATTCCAGGAGGGCCTGTCCTCGTTTGTTGATGTCCGTACTCCCCCACACAGTGTGGTGCGAGTTAGCATCCATACCGAGTATCATTTCCCTACCCTTCTCCCTGCAGTCTTGGATGAGTCTCGTTATTTCCCTTGAGGGTGGTGGTTCCGTAGAGTCGTAGGGCATGTATGCTGACGCCACCACTACTTCCCTGCTTCTTTGGTCCAGCGTGATCTGCAGCTTCACAGCTACCAGGTCCCTGCTGCAGTGTTCGGGGAGCAGTGTGCCAGCTATCCCTCTGATGAGGACGCAGGCCCTGGGTCTGTCCCCCGACTCGTTGTAGTAGAGTAGACCTTGGTTCATGTTTAGTCCTCTGACTTTCCCCCTGTACGTCCAGGGTTCTTGAATCAGTACGACATCCACACGGTCCCGGGTAACTCTCCTGTTGAGCACGGCAGCCGCTGCTGGGCTGCGATGCAAGTTTATTTGGATGAAATGTAAGTTTTTAGCCATTTTTACCCTATATCCGCTCCTCGGTGTTGGGTCCGCGCACCGTGAAGGTGGCCTTCCTTATCCCGATGTGCGCTGTCATTCCCATTTCCCGCAGCACCTTCACACTGTCCTCGTCCACGCTCATGATCAGGCGGTATCTATCAACTGGCACTTTGAATTCCCCATTGCCCTCACTATCTTGCCACGTGTGTGTAATCGAGTGATTTTGATTCACCCAAGTCTCGTCCAAGTAGACTATTTGCCGTCCGTCGCTGGGTGATCGTATTTGATTCATTTTTCTCAAAAAGTCTACACGAACTGTAGCATTGTCTAGTCTTCCCATTAAATGCTTTCTTCCATCTTTGCGTATTTTGAATTGGAAACCAATATCATGCAAAATACATCGCAATGACTCATGAGATCCAGAAAAAAAAATTTATCCACCAGACCCTTGTTAAGATTTGCAAGACTGGGATATTGGTCATTGTCATAAAAATCCATCGCAGTGCGACACACAACATCCTTTTCAAAATCATCCAATCCCGTTACCGTTTTAGGTTTTTTGTAGTTTTTACGAGGCTGATGGAACATTTTTACTTCTTCTGCATACGGAGAATGAGAAGCTTCCGACGACACTCTTCGAATGTTCGACAGGTTGAGGCCGCAAGCCTCTGCTGCCAATAAATGTACCTACTTGCTTGAAGTTCAATGTTTTGATGTATTCTGGATTGTCATGGATTTTTTGGAAAAAACTTGATAACATTATAAACTATTGTTTTTTCACCTGCCTGCAATTCGTATAGTTGATTTACATCCACCATTTTGAATATTTATTATCTACTAAAAGCACTTATATTAGATCACACAATATGAAATTAGAAGCACACCGGTTAAATAAATGGAGTCAAACTGACATTAATAAAGTAGATCAAATTGAAATTAAAGAAATGGACTGGTTTTTGATCTTATGAAGTCAATGCATTACTCATTACTAAATGTATAATCATTAATTGTTTGCTTTTATAGTCGCACGATATAAATAACAATGGAATTTCCAAAGGATTTAGTTTAGATTTATTTTAGATTTTCGCCTAATTGACAGGAATAACCGCTATTCGAATTTCTAAATTTTGTTTCGGAGTGTATAATTATTAGGTATCGTCTAAAATATGGTTCTTAGGATCCAGTTTAATGTATTTCCCAAAATCGAAATTTTCGAGGGTCAAATAAATACAAGAAAAATACAAAATATAAATATTACGGTGGAGTGTCTTTCGAGTTTGGGTTTTTCGGAGTTTTTACTGTACGTTAATCCCCGTGTGAAATTTTGGCAGTGCACTTGGTATCTTTTTTTTTTTTTTTTTTTTATTAAAAAAGAAAGACAAACATTCCCGGGTTACGAATAACCCAACAATATTTGAAAATCTCCTACTACCACCACACTAAGCGGAAGATGTTGCTTGTGTTGTGATGGAGGACTTAGCCAGCCGAGGAATCGAACACGGAACGCCTGGGTGGGACCCAAGCGCGATGACCACTCAACCACTGACCGGTATGTATCTGTTTGACTATAGATGATCATTTTTATGGAAAAGAGTGTGAAAGGGTTTAGTTTTTCCTATGGGGAAAACTAAACCCGGACCTAAAAGTCTGGTGCGTGCAATTAACTGATAGTCCCATATTTATTTTATTCCGTTAACTTCTGCTGAAACTGTTTTTTCCTTCCCCCCTCCCCCTTAACTACCCATCCTTGAATAATTTTGTTTACCTCTTTTTTTTGGATCTCTTTCTAGCCCCAATAAGGTGTCTTCTCTTCTATTTCCATCTCTTTCACTTATTATTTTATTTTCTTTTATATATATGTCTGTATGTAATTATCCTTAGTTGATATAATAAGCCCCGATGAAGCTTGAGCTAAGCGAAACCTGGTTGGCTGTTAAATATTAATTCAAAATAAAAGTGGTGTTATACAAAGTGTGTTTTTTCATTTAATAAAGTAAATTTGTATCAAACATGAGAAAATAGATGCTTTAATTGACTTGAGACTGATATACATTACACAAAACAAACCAATATCCCATTTTTTATACATGACGTACTGTCTTATTTTGCACATTTCTTTTTACTCGGTATTCTGTGAAATATAACCACCACGTAAGCGCAGAATTAAGTGTACCTTTAACCTGACATCTGTCGCTTGGATGCCGGCGTCCGGGATGTTTTATTTTTTTATTTAAAATGCGATTTTAACCTTTATGTACAAAGAAACTATTGATGAAAGCTTGACGCAAACGTTTTTTAAATTATAAACCATGGACGGCATCTTCAATTTGTGCAAATTTATTGAAGCTTCCATTTTTGTAACAATTTTTTTAACACCTAATGTAATGGTTTTGATTTAAATATAGCATGACACGGCTGTGATTATTATGGTGTCATATTTAAAAAAAAAAAAAAATTGTATGGAACCTAAGTGGTTATGTATATATTATATAGCTGTTCATTGCGATTGAGAGATTAACATGGATGTATCAAATAAAGAATATTGGCAGCAATTCAATCTGCTACCTATCGCTATTCGGCTGTTACAGAATATTCGGAAACGTTTTCATAACCTTATCTACGCAGCTGACACATGTGTGATCCATGAAGTTTCATCAAAACAAATACATTGTGTCGAAACATGCCACGTCACGGGATAGATTGCAATAAAAAGGCCAGCATTCTAAAGGTTAAAATTAGAATTCTATGCTGAAGATAATATTTATGCTAAAAAAAGTTGATTAAAAAAATTGTTCCAAATTGTTGGATGAAACATACCTGTTTTGAGGAACCAATACATGTGTTGTTGGAAGGGCTTAATTTCCCACAGATCTTTATAAATGCCGACCGAATCCTCTTTCAAGGCGGAATCATCGTCCGCCTTCGTCATTGTCACCATCACTCGATTTAGCAAGTCAATTGTAGCTGAAATAAAAAACCAAAGATTGTAATCATGTCAAATTCTCTTCTTCGCCAAACGCATGTTAATAAATTCTCTAAAATTGATGGAATAGAAGATGTCATACTGATGTACCGGACCGTTATGCCTACCGGTTCAACTGGATGATTGCTATATGTAACATAACAAAATATATACAATATAATAATAATAAAATTGTTTATTCATCAATAGATTTTTTTTTTACAATTTACACAATTTTGATTACTTATGCATATTGACAAAAAGGTCACTGCTCAGCTGCAATTCAGGATCTCTCCTGAAATGCAGCTGGTTTTCAGTAGTGTCTTCAATAAAAGACAGAAAAAAAAATAAAAAAAATAAATTAAGATAAAATAAATACAATTAAATTAAATTACATAAAAATAATCAAACCAAATCTCAAATTCAACACACAAAATGTAATACAATATAAATAATAGACAAAGAAGTAGAAATTAAAGCCAATAATCTAAACTAAATTTAATAATAAAATCAATTCAAATAAAATATAATCAATTCAAATTTAAAAACAATCAATTCAAATTCAAAATAAAATCAATTTAAATTCAAAATAAAATCAATTCAAATTCAAAATAAAATCAATTCAAATTCAAAATAAAATCAATTCAAATTCAAAATAAAATCAATTCAAATTCAAAATAAAATCGATTCAAGTATAAAATATATATAAAGTATAACACAAATATACCGAATATCAGGCTGATTACTGTAACTATAACTACAAAATCAGCTTTTTCAAGTTACACACAAAACTAAGTCCTTATTTCCTCGCTCATCATGTAGGCCAAAAATACATAATATGTGTTTATGGTACACATGGAAAAGAGGACAACAATAAGTAACTTGAAGAAGTTGATTTCAGAGTTACCTAGTTGTAGTAACTACTAGTTGTAGTATTTACTAGGTGTGTAAATACAGAATAATATATAGGAGATAAGGAAGACTTAGGCTGCCTTTACACACATAAGTTTTTTCCCGTAAATCGCTCACATAAGCGACCTATATCCAAATTATCAATGTAAACGACACCAAGAGTCACTTACCATAATTTATAGCAAGTTACAGAAGTTGTTCTTACTTAAGTTTGGGACAGGTCTAATCGTGTCCGCGTGAACTTCTAGCCTCCTCACAGCTTATAAAATCAGTTTGATAAGTTGAGAGACTTTCCGTAAGAAATGGTACCAAAATGTGCCGTCGCGAGATGTTAAAAATTAAAAGACAGTTGTTTTCATAGGATTTTTTCCTGTAAAACTAATATTTTTATTATTTTAACTAAAATCTGTTTAGGTTAAGTGGATAATTACCCACCTTATTATGTATTTCCCGAAAATAATATAAAAATAACAATAGATAAAATTCGAATTAGCACTACCCACAAATACAAATTTAAAAAGAAAGAAACTTTTCTGATTCCAAAACCTGCCTATAGCTGCCAAAAATATGGGAAAAAATTAGTCTAAGATAATACTGTTAATTATGAATTCTAAATATGAGATTGACAAAAATGACTTAAAAATAAGAAATCTCAGTGGCCAAATTGGTTAAGGCGCTTGTCCCGGTAAGACGAGAGATTCTGGGTTTGAATCCCGAAATCTGAAGTTGTAACCGCTAGCTTTTTATTTTTCTGTGTCTTGTTCTTTTTCATATTTTCGTTTAAATTTATTAATATTATCTTCTTCTTAAACGATGTATTACTTTTTATAAATAATAATTTTTTTCAAAAATTTGTTACAGTATTTGTGTAAGTACAAGTATCAAAAAAAATCACAGTATACCAAAAAATTTTAAAAAACACCCCCAACTTTGGAGAAATCAACCTAACTTTAAACTGTTATCTGTCGCTCGGACGCCAGTGTCTCAGATTATAATTTTTTTGTTAATGCGATTTTAACCCTTATGTATAAAGAAACTGTACAAGGACAAGGTCAGAATCGCTTGCGCCAATATCATTCCCGACGTTGCTTTTAATTTTAGGATTGTAGCTCCTCGGAATTCTTTGTAATTAATTTTCTATGGTACACGGCCATCATGTGGGCAAATGTCATCCGACATATAAGAGTTTAATTATCATAAGTTGGATGCATATGTAAACGCTCCTGTGAGTAACTTATCTACATCTTACGTTAGCCATAAATTTTACTTACGGAAAAGAGAATTTTACTAAGAAGGTTAATGTCAAACATGCAGTAATTATTTTGTTGGTGTACCTGGCGAGACACTTATCACAATGGCCGTGAAGGAGATGTCCACGTGCCATCCTCTGCTGCCGGTAGCCGATGCATTCAAAGACACATCGCACGGTTCCAGAACTGAATAGCGTCCCGTTGTCCTCACACCAGACCTGGAAATTATAATACATAGTGTCATTTGAAATAAAAAAAATTATACTCAAGTGTTATCCAACCCTACTTACAATCTTACAATAATGTCTTACCTTCCATAGCGGCACGTGAAAAGTTGTAGTTGCTGAATTGTGCCATCCATCACCTTCTGGTCATCTGTCATCCGCATTTTAAATGTTACTTCATTCTGTAATATGTAAGTACCTTCACATTAAAACCTTAAATATTCTTCTCAATAACAGCTAACAACATATTTGAGACATAAATAAAAACATTAAATTGAAAAGTTCTATTTATAAGCAAATATTTTCAGCTTTTAACGACAATTTCAGTGACCCTTTTGGTCGGCCCCACAAAAACCCATTAAAAGTGATTGAAAAGATCCCTTAGGTCCTTTGTCCACAGACTACAGGGATAGGCAAGTATCCTACGCTTATGTTGTGTACTTAGGTGGCAAACAACTTACCGCGCACAGTCCCTACCTGTCACTACTGAAATCATGCGACCCTCATCACTACCAATTATCGTTGAATTCTCAAAAACGTCAAAACAACCAAAAAGTTTGCTGCAGCTGTCATTCTTCATTACTGTTTTGTTCCTAGCATTGATCTAGAAACGTATTATTACAAAATGTCTGTGACGTCATGTTTAAAGTCTCAACGACTTGAGTAGCAATGACCTTGCCCAACTGGTCGTTGGAGACTGGCAACGCCGACGAGCGTAGTACAACCAAGGAATTTCAAGTATTATAAAAGAATTATTAAAAAAAATATACATTTAAAAATATTACTCAAAACCTATAAAACTATGGTAAAATATATAAAGTGTACTTACATTCAGTACCAGTGCCTTGCAATCGTTACCCTCCATGGACTCGACCAGAATGATGTCTGGTTTCTCTAACTTCAGGTTTATGGTCATCATTCCCTTATTCTCCTGTTTGGCCGCCTCTACCTTGGGCAAATCCTTTCCCCGGATTTTCTTTGACAACTAAACATATTAGAAAGTTTATTAATTTATTGTGTTTGATTTTTTAAACACACATAGTTGCAGCATGTTAAATGGATAGATACCTGTTTTCCAAAACAAAAATTACTTTCAATCTTGAAATAAATAACTCACATAAATGGAAAAGGCTCTTGCTCTAGAAGTTAGTTCGGAAGCTATTATAGAACCTCTCGAAGCTCTTGCAGCTCTTGAAACTCTTGAAACTCTAGAAGTTTTGATGACATTTTTGACTGAAGTTTTGAATGTGGATTTCTGCACAGTAAATTATGTTTTTTTTTTTAATTTTTTTAGTTTTAACTACACCAATAATTTTATCGAACCTACAGAACCAAAATTATACGCACTAGAAACTACTATGATTTCAAATGCAAATAATGATTAATGAATAAGCACGACTGAATATTAGAGGTTTGCTAGGATATAAACAAGCCTACTTAAAACAATGTTGATTGAATACTTAAACGAAGGCCATCTTTAATACATAGCTACAATTTTAACCATAGGTCCATATTATGAAAGCAGGGCATGTATAACTTTATTCACATATTTAGTTTCGACGTAACCCCTTTCAGCCTTTGAGCATCTTCAGATTGGTACATAAATATAATAATGGTAATATTTTATGTTAGGTTACCTCAGTCATCAAAATATGACCAAACGCAGGTTATTATTGGAAGAGGCAAAACTGAAAATATCATAATGGTGTATCATAACTGAACTGACTAACCATGTCAAATGTGAGGCACGTAAAAACACAGAAGCTTAGGCCCCAGTTTTCATTTTTCAAATAAAAATGTTGTCATACATAATATGACAAAATATGGAGTTGTGAGCATTACAGTGACAAAATGGTCACTGTAATGCGCATTAACTTTTTACCCATGGCACACATGAAAATAGAATATGTAGGTTAAATAGTACTCAATACGGGTTTAAAATGTGGCAAATTCTTTATTCCATCAGATCTGTTGAAATATTCAAGAAGAAATATCTTTACTTCATCCAGATACATGAAACAACAAAGTTCCCAATTCTCGGAGGCCGGGAGGCGATCTCCTGCCATATAGATAAGTATATCTTTCTTGCTTGGTTTTGGTTTGTATTTTGTCTGTATCATAATTTATGGCCATAGTTTTAGTACGGGATGGATCCATAGCGCTCATGTTTATGTTATTGTAATAAAAAATTCAAGACTTCAGAACAAGTTAAGAATTTTAAAGGATCAACAAAAAATGAATGTACGGTGGATGAATGAGCTGATTTGTTGAGTGGTGTACGGGTTAAAAGATTCATGTCCCAGTGCCAAGTCCGCATTTGTTACATATTGGAACTCTCCATTGGTTTATTCCAGAGCTTTAAAATATTGTAAGATCTAACAGCTATCAATATGTATTTTTTTTTTTTTTTTTTTTTTTTTTTATTTTTTTTTTTATTTAAAGAAATATTTAAAACAAAGAATAATACATACATATCAAATAAAAACATAATACAAAAACAGAGAAAAAGTCCCAATAAACTAATTTTAAGTAGTTTGTCAATGGGTTCTTTTAACTTAATGGATTATTACAAAAATTAAATTAATTATTAAGAAAATAATTGTTTACATTCATAAAAAAAATATATTGTATACACTCATACCATAAGAAATATAGCCTAAAAAGGTGTAACATGATATAAAAATAATTAAAAAAATTGAAAAAATGATATAAAAATAAAAAAGAGGTGTAACATGATATAAAAATAAAAAAGAGGTGTAACATGATATAAAAATAAATTTAAAATATATATAAAGTGTATGAAGTTATAAATTGTTTGTCTTAGAATCTAATACAAACAATGTCTTTCAGCGAGCCAATTTTTTAACATGATATTTATTTTTGCGTTTGTACATTTTTTGATTGCTGCAGGTAACATATTTAAGCAATTTGGGATCATGTAGTCCAGCGTTCTTTGCCCATATTTGTTTAAATGCTTAGGAACGATTAGTCCTTCATTTAACGTAAAACGAGTATTGTAAGAGTGTTCTAGTCTATTTATGTACAAAGGGCTATTTATATGTTGAAAAATAATTTTATACCATAGAATTGATCTCACTGAGAGAATTTTAAGATTTTGATAAAGGTATGGAACATTATGTCTTTGTTCGTATAAACTTTTATGAGCTAATAATTTAAATAATGAATTTTGAACTGATTGAACATGATTTATATTTGTTTTACAGGAAAATCCCCAAGCTGTAATTCCATACCTTATAATAGATTCAGCTAATGATAAATAAATTATCCGAAGTGTGCATATTGGAACATAGAATTTTAATTTATATAATCTACTAATAATAGATCTCAGTCGTTCACAGACCTTATTTATTTGTAAATCCCATTTAAAAAAACAATCAATTATAACTCCCAAATAAACATATTCTTTAACCAGTTCAATATTTTCACATGTGCATAATGCAGGGATACCAATATGTAAGCAATCAGAAATGTGTGTTTTAATTTCAGGTGTAATAATATTTACCTTGGCATTGGGTGATCTAATATGTATCAACTTAGTTTTTTTTGCATTTATGATTAGACCAGAGTCGTGAGACCATTTCAAAAGTTCAATGTAATCTTTTTGTAAGAGTTTAATACATAATTGCAAATCACTGCCAAAAATCACCAATGCAGTATCATCAGCATACACAAAGTGTTTTACATGTTTAAAAATGTGTTTAATAAAAGAGACATAAATTATATATAAAATTGGACCTAATATGGAACCTTGAGGAACGCCTGCTAAGATTTTTCTTTTTTTACTTAAGGTGTTCAATAGCTTTATTTGCATGCACCGGTTGTTCAAATAATTTTCAAAGAGTTTTAGAAGTTTCCCCCTTATTCCTATGGTTTCTAGTATTTTCAATAATTTAGTATGGTTAATAGTATCAAATGCCTTTGAGTAATCTATAAATAAGACTAATACATGATTTTTACTATTTAGTTGATTATTTATTAAGCTGGCAAACTTTTGAAGAAGTATTTCAGTTCCCTTTTTTTTTTTGGAAACCATACTGATCGGCATCAATAATAGAAAAATCCTCTAAATATTTGATTAATTTCAGCTGAATGTATTTTTCAAGAATTTTTTCAAGTGAAGGTAAAATACTTATCGGTCTATAATTACGCAATACAGTGTGATCACCTCCTTTATAAATGGGTCTGATAATACTGCATTTTAAGTCATCTGGAATTTTTGCTTCAAATAAGATTCTGTTTACCAAGTGCGTTATAATTGGACCTAAAGTTAATATATGTTTTTTAATATCGCTCATTCTGATGTTATCAATTCCAGGAGAAGAGCTTTTAAGTTGCCTCACAATGCTTTCTATATCAGCAATTTTGGCCCTTGGTAGGTACATGCTTTGAGGCATCTCCTCTGGTTCAAACCCAGTTGTCCTGTAATTACATTTATGTAACATATTGCAAACATTGTCAGAGAAATAATTAACAAAATCATTAGTTACGTTTTCTTTGTTTTGATCTTTCATCAAATATTTGGAGGCAACTTGGTCACAATCATTTTTACATTTCTTTCCTAAAATTTGATTACATTCGTTCCATGTTTTTTTTGAGTCTTGAAATAGATTTTTGAATTTATCATTATAGTATGAGGTTTTTAATTTAATTAACAATTTATTTAAAACATTTCGATAACACTTATATTCTTTTTCATAGTTTTTGTTTGTTGGAGTATTTTTCCAACGTTTATATAAAAAATCTCTTTTTTTAATTTCATATAATGCATCAGTAGATATCCAATCATTTATGGCATGAGGTCTACTTTTAGATTTTTTGCTTATTTCAACCGTGCTATTTTTATATAAGTCGAAAAAATAATTTTTAATTTTTAAATAAATAAGAGAACCATCGGTTTCCTTTAGAAGCGATTTCCAATCATAATTACATATATTTTTATCAATCAGTTTTTGTGAAATAATTTTAATTTTTTCAGAATTGTTAAAATTATCTATCGAGTTATAATGTATACTTATAGCTGTTGTGTGATGGTCGGCAATGTTATAGTCACACACGCATGCGGAGATTGTATTGGTTAATCCAGCGGGTAGTTTACCGCTTAATCGCACAAAAAAATGATCAATACATGAACTGTTTATTTCCTGCTTAACTACTACTTCCCTAGTGGCGTCATCTATACACTTTTTTAAATAATTATTAGTAAGGATATTTTCATAATTTATTATGATAGCATCATTTTTATTTAATAAATTTAAATTTATGTCGCCGAAAAATATTACGCTTTCATTCGGTTTAATATTGTTATCAAACACATAGGATATTTCTGACAAAAATGCTAGCTTATTTAGATTTGGAGGTCTGTATATTGCTAAGACACTTAAAGTGCTGTTATTTGGAAGTGTCAATATTCCAAAAACATTCTCAAAAAATTTTGTTTCCAGAAATATTTGCGAAAAGGAAAGGTTATTCTTTACATACAACAAAATGCCTCCACCGGATTTATGTTTTCTGCAATAGTGATACGAATTGTATCCGGGAATATCATAAAGATTAACGAGTTCCGAACGGATAGCTGTTTCGCAAAGCATGAGTACGTCAATATGATTTAAACAATCTTTAAAATAAACATGAAATAGGTCCCAGTATTTACATATTGATCTAATGTTTAATTCCACAATATTAAGTTTACTCGTTTCATATTTCCTTGTATCTAGCTTTTGAAACCATTCACGCAGGTTATTTACCTTGCAAAAATTAATGTCATTGTCATCATCTATGTAACTAAAAGACATAATGATTGTGAATAAAATACTAAGTAACTAAAATGTTCTAATTGAATTTTTTTCCCTGGCAATGGCATCTCATGTCGATACACGCAATTATTAAAACTAATTGTTAAATTTGAATTTAATGATAAACCAAAATAAGTTAGCAGAATAGTATGACCACAGATAATAATATCAAGCTTGACTTGAATTTGTGTTGGTGACAATATTGAATAGCCTGGCAATGTATTTCTAGTAATAATGTTATAAAGATGATACATAGTATGAAGTATATTCATTTTGCTTTGTGTAAATATTTTACAATCGTTAACACTTTGAGAGTAGGCTAATATTTTAAAGTTTTGTTTTTGTCTTAAAATTTTACAGAAAAATATGATTAAATAATTTTTGGATATTTCTGATGAATCGTTATAACTAAGAGGCGGCTAAGCGGTGGCAAAACGAAGAATTCCAAGTCAAGAATCCGCAAAAACATCATTCGGAGACATTGAAGTTTGAAGTTTAGAATTGATATGTTATTGTAATAACAAATAAATTCTAAACTTCAAACCTCAATATCTCCAAATGATGTTTTTGCGGATTTTCAATTTGGAATTCTTCGTTTTGCCACCGCCTAGCCGCCTACTAGTTATAACATTAAAAACTTTTTAGCAGGATGAAATATGTACCACTGTGAATTGACAATATACAAAAAAAGGCATAGAAAAACTTACCCGGGAAGGTTGAAGCCGTACACTACTGGCCCTGTAAGATGTGGGAACATTGGCGCTAGAAGCCTCTTCAACAGACTCAATCACAGGCTGGTCGGAAACGACTGGGGGCGGGGGAGGAGTCATGGCAGATAGCCCACTTGTCACAAAGTCTCCTATCTTCATTAAGAAGTCCATGGACAAAATCAGATTGAAACTGAACACACGTACATCCACTAGAATCACAAAATATATAGAAGATTTTAATTTATGTATGACAAATTTGTGTTAAAAATATAAATAGGATGTTTATAATTAGAATTTTTGCACATAAAAAAACATTTTTTTAATCATTTTTATTTTATATTTCATCATATTTCTGTAGTAAATAGAGTAAAATTATTTTTTTAAATAATTACCATTAACTCACAAGTAATAGCCAAAATTGCCTCTAAAATCATGAAAAATTGAATTTGAATAATGGGAATTATTTGTGTCGGATTATTTAGGAAACCAAATAAAATATTGACGTGGGAAATATTGTGCATCACGGAGAAAAAAATCTGATTCAAATCATGTAAATAACTCACTTTGGCCAAAAACCTCATGGGATATTTTGTGAATGCAACGACGATATATACAAAAAAAGGGTGTTATTGCAATAACTTCAATGAAATAAAAACATGCTCACATGGAAAGTTAACATGTCGGCTTTACCAAACTCTTTGGAATTGTTTTGACAGTAACGCACAGTACAAAGACATTTCGACATATGCTTATGTCAAACGCCAAAGATGGTTGAAGTTCGACTAAACTGGAGGGGTAAAAGGTGGATATATTAAGTGGAGCCACTTTTTCGGTCTCATCTATGTAATTATAATATTCTACATATTACGTACTTATAAATTCACATAATTTGCATTTTAACCTAGCTTGCTCTCTACTTATATAGGTACATTAGAACTAGTGCATTATAACTTAAAAAATTGATCATATTATATATTTTTTTGGTTATACTACTCAAACACAGGCAGAGTGCTTTAGTGAGATCCCATTACATACTTTCATTTTATATTTTACGTATTATTATTTTTTTATATATATATACATATATACAAAAAAAAATTATGTATGTATGTACTAATCTGAAGTAAAAATAATGGGAAAAAATAAAGAGTTAAAGAAATGTATCTATGTGTAGAGAGATGGTTTATATGTACCTAGGCAGTTCATTTTTTCCTCAGTCATAAAAAAATTATGCAACTTACTGAAGGTATCTGATTGTTTCTGTGTGTAAGTAACATCAATCATGCTCCTCAACTTCTCTCCTGACTCCCGGGAGATGTTGCTGATGGAAGTCTCGCTGCCGGCATCGGCTTTCCTCTCCATGAAGCGAGTGATCTTGGATTCGCGGTTTGGCCGCGTGTCGTCCAGCAGACAGTCCACCAGCAATAGGGAGGTGTACATGGAGTTGTCGGAGAGCATTCGCCCCTTCACGGAGAGGAGAAGCAGACTGAACCGAGCGAGGCCGACCTCATCCGTACTGCTTAGCGAGGAGACAAGGGACTGGAAAGCAGAGCACGTTAATAGCCAATGCAAATAGATATCGATGGTGGAAAGGCAGAATGACTAACCATACAGCTAGAAAAAAAAATGGCTCAAGCGCCATGCAGCTGTATGGCGCATAAGCCGTTTTTTTTGCAGCTGTATGGCTAGTTAGTCATTCTGCCTTTCCACCGTCGATATGTTTCATGACAAAACAGAACATTGAAAAAAAAAACAAACAACAAACCTAACCTTAAAACTATATAACATTTACTGTGGTGGCTAGTAAATTGATATATTTAGCAATAGCCCCAAACCCTTTATAAATTTCTCAAAACTCTTGTAATCTATTACAGTGAAACCCTTTTAAGAAGTTCTCGCTTAAGATGTTTTCCTGCTTAAGAAGTTTGGTTTTTTCGGTCCCTTGAAGACCAAATGGTCCAATTTTTTCCATTTATGTATAAGGTTTTCCCGCCTAAGAAGTTTTTTTTTCCGGTGCCTTGGAAAACTTCTTAAGAGGGTTTCACTGTATTTCTCTATACCTCTATATTCACTTCTCGCTTTCAGATAGTCTTGGATGGTGTTGAGGGCAAACACCCCAGCCATTAACTGAAGGGAAATAGCGGGAGATCTAGTGCAAGGCTCTCTAGGGTTCTAGTACAGATGTATGTACAGACAGTCAAGAAAGTGTAGATATTTAATAAAATGGAACTAATTTTCATTACTGTGGCAACACTATCACCGGTTTCAGAACAAATTATATTACATTAAAATGTGAGGTTATGACTCCCGAATACAACAGATATGTAACAGGAAAAATGACATATCTCAATTTTTCTTAACTTTTAAAAAATAATTATTGCTAAAAGTGCGTCCATTACACATAGTTTTATTTTAATTTAACATCTAATAAATGTTTCCTTTGTATGAAAAGGTATAAAAAAATACACTGTTAAAAAATGAAAACAAGTTTAAATAGTAATTTTCTGAGAACACAATGTAAAATCATCTCCTTTCAAAAAGTAAAACTAATTTCTGAGCAATGTTTGCTGTTGATGTCAAAAATATTCCCTGAAGACAAGTATTTTTTAAAGTAACATGCTTTTTCCTTTGAACCATCTTGGTGTTGCTAAAGAAAATCATTTACAAGATCGCATCGCCCTTGATTTTTTCTACACTTTATTGACAGTAAAAAATGACTCACTTGTCTTTCCGAGACTTTGGTCATCATCTCGATAGTCAGGCTGTCCATGGTGAAGGTGAACTTCATGATTGTCTTGGTGGGGGCCAGCAGAACCTCCGAGTCCTTCCTCTTGGCCCCATACATGGCCATCTCACTCTTCTTCAGCTGCTGGGTGCGCGAGGACTCCATACTGTCGCTGGACTTGAGGCGGTTCAACACCGGTGGTGCAGGAGGCGCTACCACACTCTGCTCCTTCCCTTCAGTCAGGTTCTCTGATAATATTTTCATCACCATCTTGAAGTCAGAGTTGGCCACTCTAAGCTAAAAAAAAGTCGCCTTCTAATATTTGCACTGGAACAGGAATTGTACCTACAGTCTCCTCAGTAAAAGTTATGCGAGAAATGGCTATTAAATAACGAGATTGATGCTGCTGCAGGAGAAGTAAGCATGCGCCAAAGGCTAGAAACCGACAGCTATGTAGCGTGAAGCCTTTTCTTTTGAATGCAATACCTCTCACTTCTGTAAATAAATCCGCATAGCCACAGCCTTCATTCGCATAAGAGTTGTTTTTTTGTATTGCCGGAAAAGTGATAAATTTAAAAAATGGATCAACGAATTTTTGCGAAATTTCAAATGAAAGTGGAAAAACCGCTACTGAAACTTATAATTTATTGAAAGAAGTATATGACAATGAATTTTTATCGCTAGCACGTGTTTTTGAGTAGTGTAAGCATTTTCAAGATGGCCGAGAAGACGTTGAAGAAGATTCACGCTCAGGTCGCCCTTCCATGTCAAAAACGGATGACAATATCGAAACAATCGGTAATCTGGTTCGATCTGATCGTTGGGTAAGTATTCGTACGATTTCTGAAACTGTTGAAATTGACAAATAATACGGCTAATTTTACATAACAATTTTTATCAAGTGTGTGCCAAAATTGTCTAAAAATCCAAGATATCTAAAATTCTCACATTTTGACAACAAGAGCTCGCAAAAATGTAGTAATGTAGGGTATGTTTCACATGGTTTTTCGACTACCAAGCTAGGCAAATGCCCGTATTATGGTAGTCGAGATTCATAAGATGTTATATTAAGTACAATCATCCATATATGTAGTTGAAAGTACAAACATTCTGATAAATATACATATTACAAATATCTGTTCCCAAAGTGAAATCTGCATTAAAAAGAACAACATTTGTTTCATTTTTTAAAGTTATAATTTTTCTGGCCAAACAGAAAAAACAACTTTTATGCGAATGAAGGCTACGGCTATAAGGATTTATTTACAGAAGCGAGAGGTACTAAGGCTTCACGCTACATAGCTGTCGGTTGCTAGCGTTTGGCACATTCTGCAGCAGCGTCAATCTCGTTATTTAATAGCTACACCTCGTAAGAGTAGACTATCATACAATTGAGTCAAATTGGTGATTTTTTCATATAATGTTTAGAGACTACTAAGAGAGGCAAAAGATTTTCAGTCTTATTTTCACAAAAATGTTAAAAGAAATTGGAAATGATATTTCATGATAAAAGGTTGTTTTCCAATCTTTATAAAAAAGAGATTAATTGAATTTACTCGTTTTAACCTTTCCTTGCAGCTGCTGTCAACTGAGTGGACATGGTTTCTAAGTACTAAAATAAATCTGAAAATATATTAAACGCATGGTTTAGGTTTTCCTCTATAATAAATTTATGTATTGGATTAAATAATTACAATACAAAATTTTCTCTTGCAAGAAAAGTGGAAGAAACATGGAGAGAAATTTGTGCAGCTGTGAATAGATGATGAACATTATAAAACAGGAAAGTACTGATACCTTAATAGCTTTCATCCGGCCCGACATGTCGATATCAGGAATCTTGGAATACCACGATGATGACAGATTTCTCTTGACGGTGAGTTTGAAAGTGGTGGGTTGAAGGAGCATCTTTTCACTGTGGAACTCATTCTTGTCACTTAATTCCACGCGAGATAACTTAAACTTATCCAAATGAAGAACCAGTTCATCCACCACCACCGCATGTTCTGCCTGTAAATAATGCAAAAAATAATCTCAAAAAAACTCGGAGAAGTCCGATAGCAATTTTTTTTTTACATTTGCTTCACAAATAAGGAATTTATAAGGAAAGGAAGAAGTGGACGTTCTAGAAAGGAAAAGGGTATATGGGGAGGGAAGGAATCTGGGGGTCTATGTGTCAGTGCATCAGTGACAAACGTATGAATCCATCCCTCCCACTGTAAAGCAAGGTGATGGATCAAATCTTGCTGGAGAAGCCAAAAGGTCTCCCTCAACTTATCTCTCTCCATCTGGCCTGCCATGACCTAGGCAAACCTCACCCCATGAACTAAAGCAACCCTGCTAAGTTACCAAACATAGCAAACCACTTGGGGTGACCTATAGCAGAGGTTTTGGTTATTATATAATACATTCACGCGGTGGCAGTACCCATTCCGCCTTCCAAATTGTAAAATAATAAGTTGAAAATGGGATTTTAAACCTGGTTCAGAATCAGTTCTACAGAGCTGCTTTGTTATGTCACCGCATCCTAAAAAGGTTTAGGATATTGTTGGGGACAAAAAAAGGTATCCGCAAAGCGGAAGGAAACAGGATGCCGACTTACCCGGTCTTTCTTCCTTCGCTTGTCTTGTTCCGCTGGTTCTCACATTCACCATGGAACTCACAAGCTCACGATGGTCACTTATATTTCGACACGGTCAAACTTAGGCTCCGTATTCAACAATGCTGTTGACAGGACGAGGCGTAAATTTCAACTAACACTCTGACACATGGTTATATCTAGTCGACATAAGGTGGGTAGGAACAAAACGTAATTTGTGGGTAAGAATTATAATTTGGGAAAGGTACAATGAGGAATCCTAGGCACTAACAGATATATCTTGATGAGGACCACCTCCAATAAAGAGATAACACTGAAATAACAAAATTTAAAAAACAACTTACGCCAACGTCTAGTTCAATGAATTTATTTTTCATAGTGATGTAACCCAAATCTATCATTACAGCGTAGTAACTTTGGGAGTTCTCAGGTGCAATCACGATGGGGGCTTTGAGGCTGATGTCCATGGCCACCTTGGTGGCCTTTTCGTACGCATTCTGCACATTGGCCTTGGCCGATTCTGCCGCCATGGCCGAGGCATTCTTTATCGCCTCCGTGGCCGCTTGGAAATTATTGAGGAATTTCTAAAACAAATCAAAACGTTAAGAAACATTTTTTACATTGTAAATTAACCTTTACAGCGATGGTCTTATAAAAGCATCTATCCCATCAGGAGGGATATTTTGACACTATTTATGTATTTTACTGAAACTTTATGGATCACTTATATGACAGCCGCGAAGACTGGGTTAAAACTTGTTTTGAAAACCCAATTACTTTATAAAAATATCAAAAATATAAAACTTATGAACTTGGGCGATCATCTTTACTTTTGACAACTTTTGAAATAATATTTTTGTATGAAATACTGCAACTTCATATGAATTAATTTTTTTAAACGAATCCGCCAATCGCGTTTGGCACAATCCAGTGCATCTTCCTCAGGGCAGGTATAAAGGTATTACACTTATCATCTTAAAGAGTGCAATTTTCACTTACCAACATAGATGTGACGAACCAATTCAGGAAAATAATTCTTATACAACTGATCTGTGCATCAATGGTCATGTCATTGCTGTCAACATTTGTGTAATGGTCCATATTGTACAAAACCAATTGCAAATTGAGAGCATCTCCTCCCACAATGGACAAAATCTATAAGAAAGAGGAAAAATCAGTAACTGTAGCATGTATCTATTAATTCCAATTTTTTAGACTACTTGAAATGTGTTGGTTATCTTCTAAATAACATAGAGGTTCGTTGAGATTAGAAGTTGCTTTATTTACAATGAATATCTTACTGGACCAGACGTTCTTACTCTAGAAGGCTCTAAGATATTCTGCTGCTGAGGGCCGCGACTTTGATGGCGTCTGCCTGTCTACCAGATGCCTTCGGCTATTATCATTACCGTTCGTACATTAGACACAAGCAACGATAGATAATACTCTTCTCTTAACTGACATCTGTTGAGAGCCCACAATACTACGTATAACTAACAGTACTAATGACATCTATTGAAGCATGTTGAAACATCATGATCATGTGTGATCTGATTCATTGATACAGCAACATTGGACGCCAATAATAATACATTCGTAGTAGAATTTTTTCTGCTCACCTGAATAATCTTCGAAGTATGACAAAGTATGCTTCAAAAAACATATTTCATAATATTGTATAGCATTTATGAATAATGAACCTGTTTATGTATGGAGGCCGGGTTGCGATCGATGACTTGTATGTCCTGCAGAGTGGCATTGACTTGTGTGTAAGAGTTCTTCATGATGAGCCCCACTTTGAGGCCTGTGACAGCCATCAGGGCCAGAGAGCGCTCCTCCGTGGCTATCTCCACTCCCACCTGCTCCATGAACATCTCTACCTTCAGGCCAATCGTTTCCACGTGGCCTCTTTTCTTCATCTTTGATATTGTTTCTAAACAGATACAAGTTAAATAGTTTTTCAACAGAATAAATTATGTACAATCATCGACCGTTTCACCGCGTTCATAGAGTATAATTATGAATAAAAAAAAATAAAATAACATAAAAATAGGATAATGGGTATGCATGACACTTTTTGTGTAATACATTATCTATAAAAATTAAAACATTCAGAAATGTGTGCAGCGCCTAGGGCACGGGTTATTCGCGCATGTATGTATGTGAATAGCGATATACGAGTTAAACATCTTCGTTGTTTGTTTTTGGGGTGTTATGCCATGTTGTGCTACCTCCTTCTTTAGCCGACGTTTCGGACAGCGTTGCAGTGTCCATCATCAGGGCAGATCCGGCAGATCCGTCGATGTGATGTGATGTGGCATAACACCCCAAAAACCAACAACGAAAATGCTTTTGGCCGTGAAATTCTAAAAACGTATCTGAGTTAAACATCTGTTTGTGATCAAGTAAGAATTAAAAAAAAAAATTAAATAGTTACATAGTGAAACACAAAAAACATAAAAAGGAAATTATGTTTGTAGGTACTTACGAGCAGCAGATTTGGGCTTATGGGTAGACAATAATTCTTCATCTTCGTGGATGGTTGATAGTGGGGTACCAGCAGTAGCCACTCGGTCCTGGACACCTTGTACCGCATTTAGTCGTTTCTGAAATATGCACACAATGTTATCCACTATCAACTATGGACATACAATTAAATATATAAACACACAAATTTATATGTAACTGAGACTTTCCACATTCTTTTCCAAAGATCCAACTTTTCGGCATCGTACCTATCGGATGGATCACATCAAACGGATTTATTAAGCTAGTGCGTCCACTTTATTCGAATTGCCGATGCGACGGCCATTTGCAATCGGATTTTCAACATTAATCATCGGCAAGCATCAGAATAGTTCGCCTGCAGATAATTTGCATCGGCTTTGCCAATGGTCAGATGCGTGCAATCCACATCCAGTGCAGACCAGTGGACGCACTTGTATGACTAACTAAAGAATTCTAAATCAGTTTGATGCAATCTTACCTTTAACCTTCTCCCAACCCCTTGTACGATTGTGTCGGTGATATATAACACCCATCGTATTGGCAAGATAACCGACATATTTAGTGATAGCCGCCAGAATTTCTCGAATCTCTTGTTTTTACATGATTCCTACTTTATTGTCTTTTGCTTGTTTGTTGCTCTTTATAAACTTACAGCCTACCTAATAAACGTTGATAATATTTTATACAATTGATAAACAACCATATATGTAAAAACCTTACTAATAGAAACGTAAAATAGAAACTGACATAAAATAGTTCATGGAAAGAGATATATATAGTGAAACTCTGTTAGGTTTTCCAAGAGAGTGGAAAACTTTTTTGCATTTTTTAGAGCGTGTTGACATTCGAATTACAAGTCTATAAATATGACGAAGGTTTCCGGAAAAGAATTTGGAATGTAGTAATGTTTCTACCGATAATGCTGTAACATTTTTATGTTAAAATTATTAACAAGTAAGTGTGTGATTGATGTAAAATTTATACCTCATCCTGTGCCAATTTTTTTCATTTATCATTTAATGTTTTTTTGCTTGTTTTTACATTGGCAATACCATAACAGTTCTAAAATTCGAAAAAACATACGTTCATGAAATGTCTAAAGTAATACAATTAAAAACATTCTAGTATCTTCTGTCTTATTCGTTTTCATAAAAGAGGTGTGAGAAGACAGCTTTTAGGACGATCGTCGATGATGTAAATACGATCTCTCCCTGGGACGAATATACATACATAATGTATATTATTAGGCAGGAAAGACATATAATAATAATAATGATGTTTTTTTTATTAAATTCCTTATACAATTACAAATATATTAAACAATTATATGTACCTGGTAACGACTGGCGACCGTCATCAGCTGCTGTATCCCCTCTTGGTGCAACAAGAGTTGGAGAATTGTAAAGTCAAGTTTAATCAGTTGTTCAACTGAACCATACCGGCTGTGAAAGTCAGGACAAGCCTTGTTTACCTGAAAGAAGAAAACTTCATTTAATTATTTTTGTATAACACTTCACATGACAAAAATCCAGAACTGAGTATCTTTCAAATGACAAAATTTAGTCTCATGTAATGTGCACTCCGTCTCTTTCCAGCAGCACCGTATCGACGATAGAGTGCATTATCACATGATCCATTGCTACGTGTGGCAGTGTGATCAGTGACGACGTGTAGTAGAAAATTATTTTTGATTTTATTTGAAAAAAAATTTATGAGACACAAAATGACATCTAACTATGTACAAACATGCTCAGGAATCGCTGGTTAAAAGCCTTAGGGGAAATGCTGACACACCTGTATATGAAAAATTGAGCAAGAGAATAGGTTAGTTTGTGTTAGATTAGATAAGGTAGGTTGGGTTAACATCTCGCAGGCCGCAGTCCTCCCGGCGGGTCCGGATTTTTGAAGCGATTTTGCCCCTTATGTATAAAGAAAATCTCGTTCTTGACATAAAGAAATACTGGATAGCATTTACCACTCCGAAAAATTCAAATTAATTACCAATGACGCGCCGGGCACCAAAGATGACGGACAAAATGGCTTGCGCTTGATAATATGAACGCTGTCATATTCGAAGTCTATATTTATTCATTGTTTTTTTATATAAATCCATTGTGGAAAGCATAGATTTGAGTGATTATTAGAAAGTTCGTTTTATCTACATTATTTTGATGTAATTTTTGTAATATATCACAAAAGAAATGTCATAAAAATTGAATTCGTAAGAAAGGTGAGAACTGTCAAATATTTTATGTGGTATTTAAAAAAAAATATTTTTTTTTGTATGCTGGCTTTCAACAAGTTAAGTTAAATTAGGTTGGTAATTTTTTTTTAAATTTCCTTGACCTATCTTCACTTTTCTTCAAAGCTATGTTTTTTCATGGAAGGGAAAAATAAAAAGGCGACTCACATTGCTGTATTCAAGGGTGAACAAGTACGGCCTCACATCCTCTTCCCCTCGAGGGGTTCGCACCAGGTTTAGCGGCTCCGCAGTGGTGTGGCGGTACAGGATCATGTCCGCCCCGCCCAGCCTCGCGCTCGCCTCCAGCGTCAGGGTCCTCTGCACGGCATGCAACTCCAGCCCGCTCAGAGCAAACGAGATCAGGTGGTGCATCTTGGGCAGGTCTTTGTTCTTGGGGGCGTTGGAGCGCTTGCGCATCAGGGTCAGCTTGAATTCTGAAAAGGAAAGGTAACTAATTAATATAACAAAAACCAAAAAAATTATGTCATGTCGCATTAGTTCCTATTTTACAGAAAATTTTCCATAAACCCTTCAAGCCTCGGTAGGACATTACTTTTTTTAATTTAATTTAAATTAAATCTAATAATGTTTATTATTTAGTTCTGCAATAAACATTATTAAATTTAATTCAAATAAAAAAAATTAAAATTAAATAGAGTTCTATGAATTAAACACACAAAACAATAAATAAATCATATTTATAATTACAATTACGTTTTTATCATTACAATTACGTTTTTATTATAACAAATTCAAAAACTATTGTACTAATAAACTCAATTACAAAACAAAACATTATAAAAAAGGAAATGCAGATATTTTATAATTACAATTTTTTTTAGTTTTTATCTCGATAAATTCAAAAACAGATATTTTTTACACAAGAGTAGAGGATTTTCAATTATTAGTTGAACCAAAATAATAATAAAAAGTCAACAATAGCAATAAAAAAAACACACATTAATCATTTTATGAGGATAACTATCTCTTACACAACATCAGTTGCCTCTTCCGCATAGCACTCATTCTTCCTGGATTAAAGAAGTTTCATCACAATTTTCGCTGGAATGTTTCGCATCTACATTACTTTAGGAGTTCTAATTTTTCCTAACTTCTCGCCATAATGTTTTGTTAATAAATTTTCAACATCCTTAATTTTCTCCTTTTTCATGGGTACGCCACTATGAACGATGTGATATCAGCAACGGAGTGATATCAGCAACGGAGTGATATCAGCAACGGAGTGATATCAGCAACAAGTTTTCGTATTTTAGTAATTAGTTTATTTTGTATATATTCACTGCTATAATTTTCTTCACCTTGCCCGGATATGTTAGTATTATTTGTAAGATAAAGAAAAAATCGCTTCGTAGGGTTGAACTTAAAATGCCAACTGAGTTGTGGTTTGCACCGCTTGCTTCCAATTAAATACAGGAACATCTTTTGAAAGGTTCCAAGACTTACCATGTTCCTTCAATATATTTAAATACTTGTCTGGGTTGACGAAAACCTCCTTTGTGCGGAATTCTTTCTCTACAGTGGCAAATGGGTATTTGTCAGGGGAAAGAATGAGTGTCCGACAATGGGGAACACGATTTCAATTTTTTCCACACTCATGGGGAGCATGTGATTGAAACCATTTCACGACATGCCAATTAATGTTGTGTTTTTATTTTGCCTTTACAAACGAATAGTTTTTTCCTTGCAAGTCTTCATTCAGAGACTTATCGGCATTTGGAACATACTGCACCATGGATTCATCATTGTTTGGAACTCATCATGATTTTTAAATCCATTTTTCATAGGATTTTACGGCCGTTTGGAACTCATCGACATTTTATGAGTGTGCTAAATAGCCGCAAGAGTAAAACTGCATCATTACTAACTTCATACTTAGAAAATAATAGACTTAACGTAGATAGGAACTATATGACTTATATTATGTACGTATGTATTACTTACCACCCATGCAGAAATTCGCTTCAACTTCTGTGAGTTGCACAAAATCTTCTTCCAGGATGGTGGTTGACCTCCGATCATTCTGGCGCTTCTTATTCTCCGCTGGGTCAAAGTACTTCAACAGAGACAGGCTGGATGATCGAGATTCAGCAGGCTGGAAATAATTATTACTTTAATGGCACATTTAACAGGCACCAAAACCTTTCACCTATTAGTCAAAAGTGATGAAACTTTTATAAACATTGTTATTGTATTTCCAGATAATAGGCGTTACTGTGAAATATAAGCCAAGATGATTGTTCTCAAGTTTTATGATGAAATCGAAGGAGCTAATTAATTTTACAAAAATCTAATGGAACCTAACAACTAGTTCCACTAAGGAACAAGTGGACGTAATACTACCAAGAACATTGGATTTACTTGGGACCGTTGGGCTCTTGGCTTTGAAAATGGGTATTACGGAAGGTGAATTGAGGGTTCACCGAGAGAGTCAATAAGACAATTATAACTAGACCACAAGCAAAAGAAGGTGCGCAGATACACGTCGTTAGCTAGGGTTAGTTTGCCACACCGCACTGACCTCCCGTAGGTACCGCTCTTCATTCCAGTCAACGTTAGAGAACAGTCATTTGTTTTTGGTCAAACTTTAACCTGACCAGGGCCACCGAGAGCACGAGCCGGACCCGGGGTTGCTAACTGGCACGCATTGTAGGTGACTGAGCAAAAGTCCTGTTTTAACTCAACCGTTCTACATTTAGTCAGACTGTCAATGCGTTTGTATGTTTCGTTTCTGTTTCAAGACGGTGGCCATTTTAGTGGTTTTTAGTATTTAGACTTTCTTATTTGCATTTCATTTTTATATTATTGAACCTACCTGCCTGAAGAAAGTTTGAAAAAAAAGAATTGTCATAGAAAAGGTGACATTCCTTTGGAAAAATTATGTGCAATTCCTAATTTGAAATTTAAAAAATTTATGGTTTATAATTAAGTACCTGCCTACTTTTTAATAATTAAGTACCTACCTAGGTTTTTAAATACTTATTTACAAATCTTATGATTTCAGAGGAAATTTCGGCTTTGATTTATTAACATCTCAGGCCTTGACCAAATTTTGTCAGAGGGTCAAAATATTTCCGCTTTACAATAAAATCCAAATAAATGGAATGTTTTGAAGGTATCCGAAAACTAAAATCTATTTTAGAAAGGTGATAAAATACGCATTCAAATTTTATAAATCAAAATAAACATATAATTTTTGAAAAATAAAATTTTTTCATGCAAACATAAAAAGTTTTAAAATGGCTCACCTTGCATTTTTTCTAAATAAAATTACTGATAACAAAAAAAAATAAAAACACATACATAATTACACAAGTGTATTATATTACTATTTTATTATATACGTTACTGTCACCTCACTTTTTTGTCATTCCATGAAAATATAATTATCAAAAAATTTTCAAAGTTTCATAAATTTTTTTTAAATTCCGAGCCAAAACTTTGATTTAACCTTCTAGTCGGCGCGCTGTCGTAAAATTTACGACAAATGCGCCTTATTGCTTTCCCCAGTTTTATCTCTTAGTCGCAAGCATCGAGCTTCAAGCTATTCGAGGGTCAGTGTCTCTCTAAACTGCTGACGTACCGGGTGTGCTTAGAAGTTTTTGTTATTCATTGATATTTGGAAATTTTCGTTGAGCGTAAATTTTACGATACGTGCCTGAAAGTGAGAAAAACACCAGAAAGCCTCGGGTAATACTGGACTACAACGAACCCAAAGGCGGAGTGGAAATAGTCGACAAAATGTGTACCACTTATTAGATCTCTGGAATAACAAAGAGATGGCTATGTGTAGTTTTCTACACTGTATTGGCGGCATAAATGCTCAAATTTTATACAAGTTTTATACCTGTCCAGAAAAGGCTCCAAAGAATTGAAGAACTTTCCAAAAAAAATTGGCATTGACCATGATAAAAGAGCATCCTTAATTTAGATCAAATGTCAAACATTTATATAAAGAAAACACCATTTACATGGAGAAAACTTGATGACGTAAAATTTACGATAAGCGCAATGAGACAATCCAAAGTTCTCATAAATGGACCGGACCCTAGACGAACCAGGAAACTACTCGATATGGACAGAAACTCGCTGAGGGAACTGGTAGGACTATTAATGGGACACTGCCATCTCAGGAGACACATGCAGATTTTGGGAGTGGAAAACACTAATATATGCAGAAAATGTGAAGAGGATGAAGAGACTCCAATTCACATATGGTGCCAATGTCTTGCCCTGGTGGGAACTAGGCTCAGATACCTGGGGAGACATACAGTAGAACCAGAAGACATAGCCACATATCCAATGACAATCCTGGTGAACTTTATTAAAGGGACTGGTTTGTTATTAAAGGATTGAGGTAAAATGGGAGATAGCACAATGGGCCTATGGCCTAAGTGCTCACGGAAACTGCTTGTAAACCGTCTCCGCCTTAAAAAAAAAAAAAAAAAGGTCTCTAGAATAACAAAGAGATGGCCATGTGTAGTTTTCTACACTCTAATGAATATTGGCGGCATAAATGCTCAAATTTTATACAAGTTTTATACCTGTCCAGGAAAGGCTCCAAAGAATTGAAGAACTTTCCAAAAAAAATTGGCATTGACCATGATAAAAGAGCATCCTTTATTTAGATCAAATTTCAAACATTTACCTAACATTTAAATAAAGAAAACACCATTTACATGGAGAAAACTTGATGACGTAAAATTTACAATAAGCGCCCGCTCAAAGGAAATTGCTCAGCGCGCCCGCTGGAAGGTTATAATAATAATAAAATCATTTATTCATCAATAATTTTTTTTTTTACATATATATACATTTTTTGATTAAACATTGGTTTTATTGACGAAAAGGTCACTGCTCAGCTGCAATTCAGGATTTCTCCTGGAATGCAGCTGGTTTTCAGCAGTGTTAAATAATTAACAGTGGTTAATAAAAGTCTACATTTTACTTCTTTTGTGGTTAACTTTTATATTTGCATATAACGCGTGGTATTTTCTCTTTCTAAAATCATTTTATTTCTTACTATGATAGTAAGGCAGTCACAACGATTTCTATGAGATCGTAAATTAGCCTAACGGATTAAATTAAAAACATATTTTTTTTATATGAGGTCTACTGTTCACAGAACTACTAGTATTATTGGTATCACATTAGTAACAACACTAATAATAATTTTTACCTTCAAGGGAGCAACTTCTTCATCTTTCGGGAATGGGACACTGACCAAAACTTCTATCAGCGATATCAACCTACAAATTTAAATAAAGTTTCATTTTTCAAATTGTTGTAGGTAAATTTATGTTTATAAACAGATGTATACTCAATATAATACATAAAGTGCACATATAACAATGTAATGTATTTTTGTTTACTTTTCTTCTGAGACATCAACACCGATATGTGGTAAGTGTCCAGCCACCTTGATCTTGGGAAGTCTTGGATCATCGGTGATGAGGCACTTTTTTATCTCTATGTTGAGGGTCGTGGGCTGCAGCAAATGCAGAGGGGTTGCCTCAGACTGAATAATGCTGGACTTCCAATCCTCGCCCTTGTCTGCTATGACCACCTGGATAGAATTCAATAAGTCATCCTTAGATCACATTTCATAATATTATTTAAATATGGATAAGAACACCTTGAAGACGCTAGTAGAGAGACTATTAAGATGGCACAACTACTTCAGGAGACGCATAAAGCATGTTGGGAGTGGAAAACACAAATTCATAGAGCAAGAGTAATGCCAGTTACACCAGAAATTCGAAAATGAAAACCAATTTTATTCACTCTAGATATTGAGAAAAATATAATAAAGGGTCTGAAAGGGTTAAGGTTAGAGATGATGGACTCACTTGTAACTCAGTTAGTTCGAGGATGAAAGTGTCGTAAGCGTGTTTGGCGGCCTGCTGGAAGATCTGCTCATCGTCAGCCCCCTCCTTGAAGAGCTGGTGGATATTGAGCGCCGTCTCCGACCTCGGGGCGGACTTCACTTTGATGGCACCAAAATTCACTACTGCACAAGCTTCGTTCCTATAAATTGAACAATTTTTTTTAACCAACAGACATTATTTCCGACTCGAAGAGTACATTGACGGTTATTTGAAACCCGGGAATGTCGGTCTTTCTGTAAAAAAAGAAAGGTTTTTTTTGTTCATGCCATTCTTCTTACTTGGTGTAAATTCCAGAATGCGGTAGAATCAGATACGAAGAGCAGAACTCTATATCAATATCAACGATAGTGTGTTGGCTGACGGCATATTGAAGACCCAATGATGATTGCTCTTTCAAGTTGGACAGCCTAGTTACAGCAGCGGCCTGCAACCTAAAAAGAGATAAAAATAATTAGTAAATCAATCATTTTTTAATCTTATATGTAAATTTTTAAAAACCTACGCACTGCGACAAAGCGGATGATTCCGGTGGAATTTTAAAGACTTCAACAATTTTGATGATGGTTTGAGCATCGTAAACCATCTGCAGAGGGCGAGCAGACACTTTGATGCGCTGTCCACATTTGCCATCTGAAATCACAAAAAAACTTGTTTGAATTTGCTTAAAAATAACTACATATATATTAAGTATAAGCACCAACCACAGAGTTACATAATAATTAGAGGTGCCACTAGGTATATAATATCGGAAGAAAAGTGCTCCACTAAGAGGTGTGATAGCGGTGAGAGGACCGGGATCGGAAGTTTTGCCAGTCTTTCGCCAAAAAATTAGCGATGCAGCATGCAGTATGGCAGTTGTTGGTGCTAATATTACTGCTTTCATTTATTCATTTACACAGTCTCCATAAAGCAGTTGTACACTAATATAAATATTACAGAGATTACAACACATAAAGGTATTGTAAATGAGAAATTGCAATAAAATGGTATTTTGAGGTACGGAAAATACGTAGGTACATTATCAGTGATTTAATCCAATATATATTGAATTTATATGCCTTTCTCGAAAAAATTTAGTTTTTTTATTACTAATCCTGTGTTGAAAAAAAATTGTAAACATCATGACATGATGTTTACAATTTTAAAGTTAGCCCCAATGTTATTAGCCCCATGGGCATATAAAAGAGTAAATAAATAAAATAAAATAAATACATAAATTATTGTGTTATGATGGTATAACTAGAAAAGGAAATACAGGAAAGTTGAAGTATAAAAAGTTTATGAGGGCAGTATACATAAGTCAAAATATAGTCGCTTAACCACTGGAGCGTCCATGCGATATAAATAAATTTACCTCGGTGGCTTGAGATTTTAATGATGCTCGAGATGATCATTTTTTAATTTTTTCGCCAACATTAAAAAAATCATACCTTCAAATTTTAACATGGAGACATAAAATATATATATAGCCAATGAATTGTATTTTACCGTTTATCTCATATTTGTAGGATTTATAAAAAATATATTAAAAAAATCGTAAAGTTTACAACCGCGCGGATTCTGCGTGTTTGACACTTTGAAACTGCCCTTAGGAGTCATCAAAGAATATTTTCGATTTCTGTATGTTGTCTGTGGTATACTTACATATCTTTGGAAAAGGGTCTTAATTTTAACCGTATTTAAAAATATTAAAAAAAAATACTTTTAACATTGTTCTAAAATAGTCAATAATACAATAGTAAAATACGAAGTTCGGATTTGCGACATCTATGGTCATAATAAATAAAGCACCACTGACCACCACAACACGGGCATGTGCCTAGCGTGGTGGTCGTAAAATTCTCAAAATATGTAACCAGCAGTTTTAATGAATAAAGAAAAATTAAAAAAAAAAAAAAGAGATAATTGGCTTTTTTATCCGAAAAGCAATCGTAGACATTTAAAATGGTGCATACAAAAGCCAAAATGGTGCATACAAAAGTAAAATACGAAGTTCGGATTTGCGACATCTTTGGCCATAATAAATAAAGCATTTCAAAAGCTTTGTTTTAAGACCAAAATAACAAACGAGGGAGCTACAAATTTTTTTTTTTGAAATTGCCGGATCAAGAGATAATTGGCTTTTTTTATCCGAAAAGCAATTGAAGACATTTAAAATGGTGCATACAAAAGCCAAAAATCGCTACAGTGGTTAAGTGTTTGTTATTTGAAAATGTCAACGGTCAATGCAGCATTCTTAAGAAGTTGAGGTGCTCCATCCATCATATTATGCGATCTATCTCATAACCCAACACTTTTCTAAACAATGTATGTATGTGTTTTAGCAAAACTGCATGGAACACACACGCAACATCCTCCTACAGGCATAATTGCTGATGGGTCACATAATATGCAACAGCCGCACTACACAGCATCTCCAAAGATGACATGGGCCCTGCGGATTTTGTTTTTCCTCAGGGCCTCCTGTGTGGAACTTATGTAAAAAAAAAGTTTATATATATGTTAATATAGTAAAATACAAGCAAAAAAAATTATAACATGTAAATAAATAAATAAAACATGTGAGAGACATTAAATGATGTAAGATATATGTTAATATAGTAAAATACAACCAAAAAAAATTATAACATGTAAATAAATAAATAAAACATGTGAGAGACATTAAATGATGTGAGATATTGAGTAGTTACCTAGAGGATTTGTTTCAAACAAGACATCTAGAAGACTTATTCCCGGGGTGATCTGCTTGGAAGTAATGAGGCGAGGAGTCATTCCTTTCTGTTCCACACCGGACACTGTGAACTCTTGCATGCGCACAACCACACTGCAAAATATAATATATAATTCTTAGAAAATGTACGCATGATTATTATTAGTTTAAAAATATGTACATATTTAAAAAAATGTATTTATTAACCCATTGCGTAAAAAAAAATTTATTACAGTAAAATAGTCGTATTAGATTCTCATATTTTAAGAAATCACGCAAAATTAATTTTGTTTTTCCATCCTTCGAAAATAGAAATAAAAAAAAGCTTTAATTTCATGGAATTCACACATATATATAAACCCCAAACTTTAATGCCGAACTGAACTTGATACGATTCATTCTCATGTAGGTAGTCGTTATACCGACTTTACAATGACAGTAAACGAAAGAGAAAGACGCGTAAAACATATAACAAAAAAACTAGGTTTTGTACTGAGAACATGCAAATTTTTCAAAAACACCAAGACTTATCTGATTCTCTACAACTCGCATGTTCGTCCACACCTGGAATACTGTTCATAGGTTTGGAACCCACGCTGTATTGTTCATGTTAACAGGTTAGAAAGAGTTCAGGAGCGATTTCTTAAATTCCTCAAATTCAAATCATTCAACGTATACAACTCTTATGCCGTTCTACCACACAGCTACTTACAAGCGACGCTGCCGCTACCTGTCATACTATTTTGCTAGTGTAACGCTTAGCGGCGTTTTCAAACACTAATAATAGTACGAAAAATACAGACGAGCGGCGATTGCGTCGCTTGAACGTATCTCCATGGAAGAACAGCGTTACGACGAAATCGAGAAACATTTTCGAATCACAAAACTACTCAACAGAAGGCTGGTCGCTGATCAGATGCTCTTGTACAATATTATTAACTCAAAAGTTGACTGCCCGGAGTTACTAAACAAAATAAATTTCCAAGCACTGATTCGATATAGCAGACAAAATACCCTTTTCTACATTGATAGATGCAACACCAATTCCAATCAAAATGAATTTATACAAAGGACATGTAACTACTATAACAATAAATTTGCAAATACAGACACATGTGCTGACATATTCACTGCTAGTTACTATCGCTACAGAATTTCTTTGTATCGCACTCTAGGACGATTAAATTAATTGCACCTAACACAATCATATTACTTGCGTGGCAACTTTCCCTTATCCTTTTCTTCCCCTAACCCATCCCAACCCAAATACCTATTTCGCAGTTTTATTGTTGCGTATTATAGGTTTATCATTTGTAGTATTATTATTTTTTTAATTTCTGCTTAATTCTGTTTTTTTTTTCTACTTTACATTCATTTTTATATTTCTAAATACCTATCCGTGAACATTAATAATTGGTCTGTTTTTTTTTTGTCATCCTTTTATGTATGTTATACTTGTCTATGTTCCTTAAATAAATAAATAAATATGTGCGACAGAGAAAGGTGTTGGCGGGGAGGAATGCCGTTTTTCTGACCTTAAACTTGACTATTGTGACGATTCCTGTATCAACATCAGGTCAGTATTAAAGTTTGGCATGTTCTATACCTATATGTAAAATGTTTTTTTTATACGGCCCATTCAATAACCTTATAAGAGAGTATTACTTTTTTTTCGGCCTTAAAGATTGAAAAATGAATAGCTTCAAGAATAAGTTCATCAAAGAGCTATCGAAGTCCCCGTTTTTAGCGAAACTGTATTTTTTGCATGATCATATAGAGTTTTTAGTAAATAACTTCTAAGCCTTACGATTTTCTATTGAAACTTATTTAATATCTTTTTTATCACAGACAGATATTTATATGCTTTATAAGTCAGAAATATTCCATAGAAAAGCTTTTTGTTTGACTTGTATATTTAGACCACTGGTTTAAAATTCAATAGGTTACAAATACATACATCCGTATTTCGAAAATACTGTGACTTTAGCCATAGCTACATGAGAGAAACGGCATCAGTACGCAATGGGTTAATAACCGAATTCACTCCCTGCCCACTTTGGAAATGATGGATTTGGGGATTGATAGGTCACTTCGGATAATAAAAGGTAGGTCAAATTAACTACGGATAGGATAGGAAAGGATAGGATATTTACATAAATCGCAGGTTGGTAGATCCAAAGTTGAAAAAGGCATACTTTAAGGAATTAGCACTAGGTCTTTGCGTAAATGATGCTTGGACGTGGTTGAGCCTGGACGTCAACACGTCAATCTTGTCGTCAGTAACGTGAAGAAGCAAACAGCCCAGAGTGAAGTGGCACTCGGTGGCTACAAACTCAGTGGGCAGGTAAGTGGGAGCCGTGTTCTCTTGGTAGTCTATCGCCTGGTACAACTTCGACTTCTCATCTGGAGTCATTGCCTTCTCAAACTGCTTCACTGAAAAATAATAAAAAGAATAGTAACATAAGATTAATTATAAATGTGAAATAATATGCTATCTGATCACAAATATTTACAGCCACGGCTTGAAAATAACTTGATATTCATTAATATCAAATTACATAATTTCCAAAACACGTTATTCTAACCTTAAACTAACTCAACTTCTAAACTTCTGATTTTCCTCCATTACGAGTAAATATCTATGAAGGTGACTTTTGTTTATTTCTATTTTAAAATGGAACAAATTCAAATATTAAGTAAAATCTATTTGGAAAGTACTTACCCTAATTTTGTTGCAATATTAAATTATGTTAAAGGAAATTTTGTTTACTTATATCAGTGTGCTCCGATAACGCCTCGTCTTTCTTGCTTCCCCCTCCCCACCAAGATCCAAACCATCCTTTGTTCTTGTTGGCTTCTTCTCTAGCCTTGCCTAACCGCTCTACCTGCGAGATAACGCCAAAGTGTTAATAAATACATCAAAACATCAGATCATCAAATTGTCATGATCGTAGTTAGATCATATCATCAAATTAATGGATCCTGGGATCATCAAAACATTGGATTACGGTATTATTGGACCATTGCATCATTTGATCATTGAACCCCACACAGGAGGACCTGAAGAAAATAATTTCCATCAGGGCTTATGTCATCTTTGAAGATGCTGAATGGGGGATTTTTTTAAGAAAAGGAAAGACAGGAATGGGTAGGAATCTAGGGGTAAATGTGTCCAGGAGTGACGGATATATGAATCCATCCCTCCTGCTGCGGTGCAAGACAATGGGTCGAGAGTGTCCAGCTGGAGAGGTCAAAGGTCTCCCCAAACCGGCTTCTCCCGATCTAACTCGCCACGCAGTTGGTAGGCAGATACATCCACCCGGGCAAACCTCACCCCATGAACCCAGGCACCCCTTCTGAGTAACCAAATGTAGCGAACCATTTAGGGTGACCTATGGCAGAGGTGTTGGTTATTCAAAATATGGCTCCAGGGGCGGTGGTACCCATACCTGCCTCTCAAATTGAATGTTTTATTTCCAGCATTGATCAAAAGCAAAAGTCTGACACAAGTGATGCCATGTAAGCGTTGATGGCGTGAGTGGGACAACCTCGCCTGGCTGGTCGCGAAGGACTGGTGTTATGGACGAGTTGTCAGAGTTGTCAAAATGTCGGAAAAATGAGCCGGTATACGAACTACAAATATGGCGATATTCACTAAGATACTTGAATCGTCGATTATTGGATACTTGCGTATCCCTGTGGAGAAAGGGCAGGTATATCAGCTGCTCTAACAGATATTTACGTTCATCTAGTTACTATCTGGTTCCAGCCCTAGCTATTATCTAAAAATGACTGATATACCGTGCCTAAGAATACAAAGAAAAAACTTACTTCCATTTCAATTCTCTGCCGAATGACCACCAGATTAAATAGATCCAGAGTCTTTTCGCATTCATCCAACAAACACATCAAATCAGTGGGGATTTTGTTCGCTGGCGTCTGAAGTTTGGTCTGGTATGCCACCGCATACCGCTTGCAGGTATTGCGATGGTACGATATGTGTGTCCAGTCCCAGTTCTTACGTTTGCGTCTAACTTCACTCTCCAGAATACAAGTATATGCAAACCTCCACCATTCTTTGTAATGGCCTCTGTATGTATTCAAGAATGGACGGTACTGCCTGAAAGAATGATCAAATTTGAAACATAAAATTTAAAAAATAAATTATGAACTCAAGCGCACTCTGTAAATTCAGTGTCGTGTTAAAATTAATACAAGACACTTATTGGATTTTTCCATGACAAAATTATTTCATTTGTATAAATAATTTACTGACTGGTGGCATGGTCAGTTCTAGCAAGCTAGACGGCGGTATAGTAACGAATATTTAAGAGTAAGATAACCCATAGTAATTTGTACAGTATACATAGCTTGGGACTTGAGTTTAGGCAGGCAAGCAGCTACTGAATTTGACATACGAATACTGGCGAATTATAGAGTTTAATTTGGTGCTTTCAACCAGTAAAATTAATGACTGATTACATTAGTTGTTGGATAATTGAGTAGTGAATTACTGAGGAAGTACTATTTAGATTTTAAAAAAAACAATACTTAGTTATAGTGATTTATTTTTGGGTTATTATGTTGTGTTGAACAAACTTCCTCCTTCTTTAGCCAACGTTTCGGACAGCGTTACAGTGTCCATGAAGGTGAATGGATGCTGGGCAGATGTGATGACTGCTAAAAAACACAACTGCCCTGATGATGGACACTATAATGCTGTCCAAAATGTTGGCTAAAGAAGGAGGTAGCGCAACACGGTATAATAACCCTAATAAAATCTAAAATAATATCTGAATAGTTAGTTACCTGAAGGGCATCCCTTTGGTCATCCTGTCCATTGAATCAACTAACATCATAACATCTTGATACTGTTTTTTGGTTATGCCAATGGCCAATTGGTCCATATCTAGATTGAGTATAACCTTCGGAATGACAAACTTTGGTTCATCCTGTTCCGGTTTAGGATTCAATTTTAGCTTTGCAGTGGCATTGATTGGCCCCAAGACTGTAAAAGAAATATGTATAACAATGAAGCAATAAAATAGTAATTAAATGAACATTAAAATAATAGATTTAAACATATGTGGATGATAATGTATTAGTTACGAGTAGGAACCAGATTCGCCATCGCAAAGTTGTAGAAAAAACACTTCAAATTTTTACTTTAAAAAGTGAAAAAATTATTCAGATTACGTCCAAAATCGGCTTGATAGTGGAATAATTCACATGAATATAAATAATAAGCATGTTTTCTGCAGAAGAAGTTATACAGGGTGTCAGGGGGTAAAGTGTGTTAACTTCGAGAGGTGATTCTACATGATGGTATGAGTAAAAAAAATTAACAACTTTTTTCGAAATTCCAACTTTTTTTCCCATACAAAAAGATGTACCTATTAAAAATCCTTAGTGTAAGGTACAAACTAACTCCATAAATTTGCTGTGAGTCATCCGGGCCCGACTGTAGCGATGTTGGTTTCGAGTGGCCAGTATTGTAACAGTGGAAATACCTACTAGTGCCGGGCGCACACGCCAGACTAATTTTATCTTTTTATCATCAAATTACCCCTTAACGTTGGAATTTCGAAAAAAAAATTTATCTTTTTTACTCATACTATCATGTGCAATCACCTCCTGAAGTTAATGCATTTTACCCTCGGACACCCTGTATAAGAGCAGGGTCTTGACAAGGTAAACCTGTCAAGCCTGTGGAAAAATTACATTTTTCAGGTGATTACATCTCATTAACATGGTAACTGAATAAAACAGAACATAATAAAATAATAGATAAAGTTAGTTTCGGTGTGTTTTATTTATTAATTTTTTCTTCACTTTTCAGTACTTTTCTTCAGTGTTGGTGAATGATTTTTCATGGATCGCTTGAATTGACACAGTGTTCTTTTTTTGCTTGTACGTGTGTCCTTTGCCTTCAATTTTCCTATAAATACCAGTCACTCTGTATGCTAGTGTGAGATGAAGATGCCTCATGGTTTTTGTTGGAACTAGGAAATAGAAATACTTACTGTACTTGTATTGAGATGGTTTGTCCAGCTTCGTAGCAATTTCTGTTAGGAATTTCTGCAACATTTCTACTCGCGTTAAGTTTGAAAACAGCATTGAATCTGGATTCCAATACATGGCCAGACCTTCTAAATTCAATTCCTAAAGTAAAATAAAAAAAATTTAAGATTAAATTCAAAATTTACCTACTGCGCATGAAATACTTATGATTTATTTTGAGATGTTACAATTGTCTGGCACAATTGGCAAATATGTAACGGCGAATTTGAAATATCAGTATCGTTGCATCACATTTTAAACATCTTACCTTGAATATTTTGGTAACGGCTTGTTCAACCACTGATTTTCTGCCCTTCTCGTCCATGGTTTGAACGGAGAGATTGTGAAGGGTTACCCCGAGGGAAAAGGGAGATCCCGGGTGTGTTATCTTGTCCTCATACCGTATGTGGATGTCCTTTATGTTCAGTTGGACATTCTTTATTATTTGAGTGACAAGTTTCTCAACGAAGGAATCATCCACCTTGGGTTTGTCTGGAAAAAGTGGTTGCTTTTAATATTTCAGATAAGATAATGAAACTATTCTAGTCCCAGCTAGAGGTCGTACATAATCATTTAAGCATCTTCTAACTCTTTCATTTTCAAACAAGACGTGATGACGTCCGTACGAGCTCTCGCTGAGACTAGTTTACAAGGGGTAACAATTATTATAAGCAATAATTATTAGCCTGAAACACTCATCCATGTTGAAAAAACCTCCCGAGAAAAGATACATGCCGCCTACGGGACTCGAACCCACGCCCCTCTGATTACCTGTCAGGAGCTCTATCCACTAAGCTACGGCGGCTTATCTCTAACCCGCCAAACGATTCAATATATACTAATGTTTCATTCAACAAATACCGCTTATTACATTTTTTCACCTATAAACGACCAACTTAAATTTTATATGAGAAAGGCATTGTAAGTGCTAGATTTCTCACTAGGTGGCGTCGAGACATATGTTGTCTACATTTTTTGGTGAAATACTTTTAACTCAACAAAAATTAATTATTATTGTTGTTTTTTTTTTAAATTGATAAACTAACGTAGAAGACAAGACTATTTCACAAGGTTTTGCTATTGAATAATTGAAAATCATTTAACTTGAAATTAAATACGAAAGTTGCTTACTCTTCCTTCTTTTTTTAGAGCAAACGTTTCAGACAGCCTTGCAATTTCATCATCGGGACAGACAGCAAAGCTATCCCAAAAGTAGGCTCGAGAAGAATGAGGAAGCGCAACACAGCTCAATACCACAAAGTCAGATAGCATCAATGAGATTTCACAGCTGCATAGTTTGTGATGTAAATAACATTGCGACCTGAAATTAATAAAGCTGTCCAGATTTCCGTTTTGCTTTAGTTCTGCTTTCAGGCCTGAATTAACTGGCAGTGAAGAAAACATATTTTTTTATGATTGACAATACTTGTTTAAGTATATGTATATAATTATATTACACTTCAGAAGTTAGTTATTTCTACTTTCAATGCAACCTCAACACAGGCTTATAGTAATGAGGTTAAAAGTTGAATTGTAAACAATAAATAAATCAAATAATTACCTTTTTCCGCTTCCCTCTTCTTGGCATCTTCAACTCTCTGAAGTTCACTCTGCTTGCTCTGCAGGAGAATACGGTCCTCCTTCTCCGGATCATATTTGACTTCTTGGTTGGGAGCGACCAGCAAAAATAATCTCTCTATCGATGCTTCTACAGAAGCTCCATACAAATTTTTCCACGGTATTTTGAGCACCAACTTGCCTAATATGAAGAAAAATAAATTTGATTAAAAAAATTGTAAATCTGTTCCTGTAATTTATTTAATGATCAGGTATAACTGAATAGAAAGGTACTTCCCACCTTCCTCTTCTTTCTTTCCCCACTTCCCTCAATCTCACAACATACCCCAATTGGGGATTCCACAGTCCACTGTTGTATCCACAAAAAAAAATATATAGAATAATCTTTTTATAAATAACACTATTAAAAATGTTATTAGAATTGAAAAAATATGTATTCTTAGATAAGCGTTATGAATATGGTATGATTCAATAGTGACAATGTCAAAAGATAAAGGATCATGTTATTTGACCTCAAGCTTGGGCGTAATTTGAGCATGTCACTTAATAGAGTCATGTCAAAATTAGTCACCATTAACATTAACACAATATAACATGACAACTATGACAAAATCTAACTCCTTTCATAGAGATGTAGATAGGTTTATACTGTTCTGAATAAATATTGTCTTAAATGTAACATATTATGTAGCGGTGATATTTCAAAACTCCACACTGAAAATAACTATGTTGACCAGATAGATACAATGGGGTATTTGCACAAACTATGAATACCGTTAAAATTGTGTGGAAGATTTAAATTTAATTTTCCTGATTCTTGACATTGTACTAAAAATATGTATTTTCGTTGTTTGTTTTTGGGGTGTTATGCCGTGTTGCGATACCTCCTTCTTTAGCTGACATTTCGGACAGCGTTGCAGTGTCCATCATCAGGGCAGATCCGGCAGATCCGACGATGTGTGAAACAAACAACGAAAATGCTTTTGGCCGTGAAAATCTAAAAACGTATCTAAAAATATGTAATTATAATTCATAACTATCCATTTAAAAACTGCCCATCCGAAACGGATTCGAGTCCCAGTTGCAACCGTTACCTATTTATTTTTCTATGTCTTATTCTTTTTCATATTTTCGTTTAGATTTATTAGTAATCTTCTAGTTATCTTCTTCTTGAATGATAATTTTCTATTGATTTTAAAACAATAAACAAATAAAATTGAAAACATTGCCCGGCTTGACTTCAACGCCGCCGAATTAAAAAATAAAAACGAACATGTCATTTTGGCCGAAAATCAACACTGGCACATTTAAAAATAAATACCCAATTATGCAAATTGCAAGATGCAATCAGATTTCTGCTTTATAAATAAGATTATTGTTTTTGACCAATTGATGTTTCAAAGGGGTAATAAAATGTAATTTAAAATGTAGTAACAGAACTGTACAGTGTACCTATGCATTCTCTGATAAAGTCAACTAAACAGGCAAAATAAAAATTTCGATTTAAACCAAGAGATTGGGAGATTTTTTATTCTGATTATAACATATAAATATATTGGCCTATAAATTCCGGAATGAAAAAGCAGTGTAAATTCTATGTCGTCAGACCTCACTGACCAACAAGTACTTGTTCCAATGAAGTGGTAAAAACAAGTGCCCAATTTTAAAAGTTGAATTTTTCATAACATACTTGATGGTTATCCAATTTCCTTGTTTTTCCTCACATTCCTTGTTGTTTTTCGCATTTATACCAACTCCCAAGACCAAAATTATATTATATATTTCTAATAGGACTCACCCAGATGCCCGAAAACCGTTTGCACAGGCAGATCCAAGTCATTGAGGGCATTTTGCTTTAGGACGAGATTTTCCAACACAACATCACCTAGGATAAAACACACAAATCTCTCGTCAAAAGTAATTTTGCAAATAAAATATATTTGATAATTTGAACATCTGGTCTTGGACACACACGAAGTGTTAAAAGCGCTAGCGTTATTGAACGTGACATACGCCGCTTATATTTCTACCGAAACACTACGTTGTAAAAGTTTTCTTCCTACGCAGGAGGGGGGTCAGTTGAATTCGGAAGCGGCCGCAAAATATCATTTCTTTGCACTGGATCTGTCAACTTGACGACTGACAGCGGCTTGATCACGGAGCTCCATATATAAAATGACCCCCTCTCCTGTTTACAGCGGAGAGGGGGTCGCATAACTTTTCAAATATAGCGTCAGCAGCGGTTATGCAGAATAACGGCGAATAGCGAAGACCCGAACCACGCTTATAACGCATCATCTTTTTACATGTGGCGGGTCTGTATAGGATTGTATGGCGAGCGCTATTGTGTTGTAAAGCATATTTTGTTATTAAAGCCCGTGTCTGTCCAAGGCTTCGTGCTCATTTAAATATAAAATCGAATTAAACAATAATTATTTTAATCGGGTCTGTGTGCATGCAACCGAGGTATTATTCAAATACAAAAAAGTTTGGTAAAGTTGCATTACTCTGCTGTACGCTTAATACGAGAGATGACTATTTATGTCACAAGTCGTAAATAATTGTCTCATAAATGGTAGCCTCTCATAGTAATTAAATTGAAACCAAATGTTATTTTTTTCATATTAAGCGTGCGGTGGAGAATGCAACTTTACCAAATGATTGACTAGAAATAATTTGCTTTGATGTAAAATGAAACGTACTGAATACAATATCCGGTAATTTGCAAACCTACACCACGCCCACATTCATCAATCCACAATTCAAAATAATGGATCCGGAAATATACAAGTGTGCAATATTAAGTTTATCTACATGTTTATAATATATTTGAGTATTTAATCCTATTGTACAGGAATAAAAATTATTTATTTCCATAGAAAAAAATATTTCCATAAAGTCAATAGATATACACCACTCTGATGGATATTTAGTCTGAATAATGATAGTAGGTAGACAATCATCTATCCTCATAGGGGGGTAAAAATTAGTCTTGACTGGTTCTATATAAAACAAGAAAATTTTACACTAAAATATGTCGTATATTTTGACTTGCGTGACATTTTTTTTTTATATTACGACAATTAATATACGAAATACGTAACGAATAGATCAATCATAACAACATTAGTACTACGATGTTAAAATCAAATCACAACTTAAAGTTATAATATGTGGCAGATGACATCAATACCTTTTGAAAACAAACACGTTTCAAAACCAGGGAAAGTTTGAGACCATAACGGGTGAAAGAAAACCGATATAATCATCAAAATATTGTAATAATATAACCTAACTTACCACCCCAAATACCAATTTTTAATTGGGATCTATCCAAATTCTCCACATAGTCGCCTAGAAATCTATTTAAAACATCCGCAACGATGGTTTCGAACACCATATTAGAAACTGTTGTTTTTCATGAGGTCACTTTTATTCTGGGACCATAACTAGAACCCATCAAATCCAGCGCTGTCAAATTCGTGAATTCGATACAATTTGATACAATATACAACACATCCAGGGTTGCCAATGCTTATGTTCCAAAACACCCGCAGTAAATGTTCAAATTCCCCAAATTAGGGAAACAAAATAAATTCCCCGCATTTTCCCCTCAAGTTGTTTCTTAATTATTTCTACCTAAAAATAAAACAAAATTGTATTGAAATTAGATTTTTAATTATTTATTTTATTTAACTTGGAACATTTACAGGATTGAAACATATTTTCTACATACACAATATAAGATTTAAAAACAAGTTACAACCCGATAACCAATGTTTGTTTACGTTTAACTTGATGCAAAAATAATGATATAAAAATAAAAAATATGTATATATTTATTCAATACGGTGGTGTGTTAGTAGAAAAAAAAGAAAACGTTAGAAAATAGGTAATATAATTACACGTACCGTTGTATGGCTAGGAGAAAAAAACTGAAAAAACAACTAATTTAAACAAGACAAAAAAGTGTCAGTTGAAGAAAAGAAGATAAAATAGTACTTTAAAGTTAAAACATAATTTTATCAAATTATTTCCTTAATTATTGATATTGAGACCAATAATTTCAAACAAGAAGTCATTTAATTATTAATTTACGTGATTAATATGAGACTTTTTAGTACCTATCATATTTAGGATAATGGGGCCAACAGACCTAGCTATAAAAGCTCAAGCGTTATTTGATTTGGCGTATTTCGGCATATCGGTTGCCGTACATTCCCGTACGTGAATGTATGACGAGCGATATTCTGAAGTAGGCCAATCCAAATAACGCTTGAGCTAGGTCTGTTGGCCCCATTACTTCAAACTTCTTCCTTATTTCAATCTGTTCTCGAGTAGCCAACAATTCTACCATAATATCTGTATGAAGGCGATTTCTATTTTCTGTTTTCAAATTTGCACATTGAATTTCCACACAACAGAAGTGTTGGATAACGGTAACCAGTGGCGTAACTATAGGATGGCAGGGCTGGCAAATGGGCCCCGGCCAGAGAGGCCGCGAGCTCAAAAGTAACCTAACATTTTTAACATAATTTAGTAAAAATTATAAATTGTATACAAGTCGTACATAAAATTAATGAAATGTTTCGGGACAAGTGACAAAGTGTCAGAGGACAAATATGAATTTTTAAATTTTCCCATAGAGCAGATTGTCCCAGTAGTCAATGTTTTCTATGTTTTTGTACACTTCTACCCCCTTACCAATGAACGTGTTTTCAATTTTACAAGTGATAAACAAACATGAATTGTTGTTATTAGGTTGTGTAAAATTTAGAACACATACATTAGTAAAGCCCTTACAGTTTTATTCCGAGATTGGTGAAATTTTGGACACTAGAACGTCAAAACAAGAGGTCACTGTCCACGTGAATTTTCGAAAAATCAACCCATCTCCTTTTCTCACTCCAAAGCAGAATTTTGATACTTATTGATTTCATTTTGCGTACCTACTTGACATTCAAATTAATATGAAAATTAATGTTTACATCTGATTTTGAAAAACTCTGCGTAAAACCGGGGCAACGTCGGGGACAGTATTCATAAATAATAATAATAATATTTATGAGAGATTGGATTCATATTCGTTATTTTGAAAAGGATACGGATAGTCAGGATGGCCGAGCGGTCTAAGGCGCTGCGTTCAGGTCGCAGTCCACTTCTGTGGGCGTGGGTTCGAATCCCACTTCTGACAAAAACTTTTTGTCATTGTTTGACGTCAAATTGCATATTTTTCTGGTCTTAGAGCTTCCTTATTTTAGTTTTGACAATGAACTCCTCAAAATAACTATCCATGGATGCTAAAGCAGAAACTTCAAAAGGAAAACAATAATATATTATAATACACATTATTTATTAAAACGACAAGACTGCCGACTGTGCGCCAAAGCTCAAAAGTTCGTAGCGATACAATAGATGGCAAGCCTGCAGCTTTTAGCGGAAAAATATATTTTATTTACCTACAAACACGACGTAAATCGTACATCGCGTCGTCGTGTTTGCTAATAATAAATTATTTACACAATTATGTATGTAAAAATGAACATTATTATTTGGCAAACAATATATTTTTAATTATTATAGAATACTAGCTGACACCCGGCATGCGTTGAATGCCAATTAAATAAATAAATGGTTTCTCCCTTCGTGTCATTTCCCATTCGTCCCCGTTCCCCTTCCGACTCCTCTTCCCCTCCCGCGTCCCCTTCCCCTACCGCGTTCCCTTTTCACCATCCCCCACCCACTCCTGCTCTCACCTTTCACGCGAACTTTCTTCGCCTTCCCCTCTCTCTCGTCCACCTCCCGCAAAGCCCCCTCCTTAATTCCTCAACCGACCCTCCCCAGCCTTTTTTCCCTGCCGCCTTACTCCATAAAATACACTTATTTTTCCAACAACTGGCGTGGCCTATTTAATTTTTTTATGCAAATTTCATTATGCCTGAGCTCACCAGTATATATATAGAATTATTCACGGGCATGTTCTAAAATTCTAAAAATTTTAATAGCAATCGGATGAAATTTTAATCGCCATCTTATGAATAGTATAGGAAATAATAACGCCGGAGCTCATAATCCTATAACCATCCCGAGGCCCTAGCAAACTCGCTCTATAACGATCGATAGGATAACTATCGGTAACTTCTCATCGTTCTATAGCATGACTACAGATCGCCAACGAATAATTGACAGTTCACAATGACTAAAGCCAGGGACAAACACAGCGTTAAAAGCGCCGGCGTTATTTGGCTTGGCCTACTTCACCATATCGCTCGCCATACATTTGCGATTGGAATGCATGGCGAGGAATATGCTGAAATAGGCCAAGCCAAATAACGCTAGCGCTTATAACGCCGTGTGTGTCCCTGGCTTAAATGTCCTTAACATATTCGACATCAACTGTTGTTTGTACGTTAGCGATGTGCAGTTGTCCTAGGGCCTCGTATGCGCACATCATATTACCAAAGTTTCATCGCAATCGGATGAACGGTATGGCCGCGCATAAGGTACGAACACACAAACAAACAAACATTAATTTTTATATTATAGATTATCAGTATTACCTATCACCAAAGAGTATGGAATGATTATCATAATTTATCACAAACAAAATATTGTGTAAAATCATTCGGGATTTTGTTTGGACCTACAAGAGATTTCTGTGTCTGTCGTAGTTTCAAATTTATTAAATATTTGTTTTTTTTTTAAATGTTAGCAATAAAAATAATCGGAGGGATAAATATATATTTTTAATTGATATAATATTATTTTTATTTGCGACATCTGTACGCAGTCGTCACAACTTTGTGTAGTGGGAAAGCTTTCATCGTCAACAGAAGATGGCAGGCAACTCAATATTTAAGCACCTTCACATACTACTACTAAGGGGGTGTCTCGCCATCCTTCTAAAATAACTTATCCATACTACAACGAATATTATTAAAAACAAAATATTCACAGTGTTAGAAAACTCGGCAAACTTATCTAATATAAATATAGCCACTATTCATAGGTTAGAATACCGAATTATAAACTCCGACTTAAGGTAGATTCAGACTGGACGACGTACGTACGCATCACTACGCCAAACAATGCTTAGCAACCCATAAATTTTCTTTGAAAATGGCCACAGACATCGCACGTCGCGATGCGTGTGACCAATGTGATTCTAAAACATAAATTTCCATTGAAAAATCTATGGTTGCTAAGTAGCCCAGATATTGTTAGGCGTGGCGATGCATACGTACGTCGACCCAGTCCGAATCTACCATTCAGGTGAATGTCAAAAGAATTCATATTCTACGCTTTCGTAGATGGCGCTCGTATAGATTTTTTTTTTTTTACTTATAACCGCTTTTTAGAAGTTATGCTTTGAAATATTAAGAAAATTTTATTGTTCGCGAAAGTACACAAGCAATATGAATATTAACAAATAGTTAATTTAAAATCTATTTGTTAATATTCATATTGCTTGTGTACTTTCGCGAACCATAAATTTTTCTTAATATTTCAAAGCATAACTTGTAAAAAGCGTTTATAAGTAAAAAATACTATACGAGCGCCATCTACGAAAGCGAAGAATATGAATTCTTTTGACATTCACCTTAAGTTGGAGTTTATAATTCGGTACTCAAACCTATGAATAGTGGCTATATATATATATATATATTTTTTTTTTTTTACAAATACAGTTATTATATTATATTTTTTTAATATCGTGATTCACCTTTTTTTTGAGCAATGCTCGTGTAAAAAAGGTGGATCATATATTGGATAAGTTGGCCGAGTTTTCTAACCACTGCGAGTATTTTATTTTTATTTTTAATATTCGTTTTTAGTGTAGATAAGCTATTGGGAGGATGGTGAGAAACCCCCTTAATAAAACTTTCAATCGCAAATCGAAAATATATACCTACCTACCTACGTTATCCATCGATAATCAAGACGATGGTGAAATACCTCCTAAATTTACATTATATCCTTATCGCATAAACTAAATAATAAAATAAATACAAATTTCTAGGAAATAATATAAAATCTGGCAATAATAATTAATAATACGATAAAAAAATTAAAAAAATAGTATATCGTAGATATATTCAAAATTGTTATTTTTAACCGTTTTCTGAATTTAAAAACTACGTAATTAATATTCACGTTTGTCTCTGCGTTGCGATTGGTCACATTAGAATACATAAAAAGAAAAAGACTTATTCTCTACACTGTATATATAATATTATATCGCTATTACTCTTTCAATAGATTTTACGAATAAGAGTATAATTCATAACACGTTCATAGGGGGCGCCATCTAACGCTGCGTCGAAATTTATACACGTCGTAATACAATAATGTATTATAACTTGCAGACCGAATAATACTCATAATAACTGAATACCCCCTCCTCCATTCCGTCTACCATCCCATCTCATTCACGGTAGTCATAACCAACACCCCTACATCCAAACCGACGAAAGGGCCTATTCTCATAATAAAATCAATGTTTTCCGTTCTGATAAGACACCTTTTTTAGAAGAAGAAGATAGATTTTTTTTAACCCTTCATTAGTTTTTCCTTCAATAACCGTTCCGGGTTTAACATTTCAAGCGGCATTTAGTCGTAGGTGCGTATGTACATAAACCTTTTTTTGTAAAAATGGGTTTCCATCAAAATTTTCTTTAACTTAGAATATTTAAAAATAATACGCAGTCAATCAATATTTCTTACTTACTACATTAGTAAGAATTATTGATGTACAATTTATTGAAGACCATTAGTAAGAATGTAGGTACTATATTTACAATTTAATCGTTTTTCTATGAATAAAATTCGATTGGGTTATCGTCGAGTTCAATAGAGAATGTGAATCGAATGTAATAAATGAGATACAAAAAAGAAAATTTTTAACTTGCATTTTTCTATTCCCTAATTTTTTTCATAACCAAAATAGTAAAATAGTTTCCGGAAACTAATTTAAACATGTTAAAGTTCTTGGTTTTCTGTATGTTTTCCAAATATTTGGAATAATAGACTAATAATGTACAAATGACTGGTTGAAATAAAATTGGTTTTCGTAAGTACAGTATGGAGTGGAAGCAATTTTAGATGGAAATCCGTTTATACGTGATATTCAAAGTGGATGAAACCATTCTAATTAATGGGAATAACTGGGCAGAAACATTTATAAAGCAAAACACTAAATAAGACCAAAAAATTTCTAGGGTAGACTAAAATTCATCACTTTCTGAATAAAAAATACAAAAAAAACTGGGAAGAAAACCTAAACTTGAAAATTCATAGCCCGCATCACTTAAATGGGCATCGTGGTTGACCTTTATTGGAAAACGTTAACCATTTAACTTATCTAGGTATAAACATTAATCAAAATTTAAAATTATTTTGCAAAACCTTAGGAATGCCCTTAAAAAAGAATAGTTAGTTAAGATCTATGGCTCTTTTAAAAATGCTGTTAGAATACGGTATTTGTCTGGATTTTTCAAACAAACACTTCCAATTTTAAAACGAAGCTTATATTAAAAAAAAACAAATTCTAGAGTACATTGATCCGGAGTTACAGGCAGAGGCACAACAGAAATTAATATTTTTTAAATACAAAACATCCATACCACCACGCATTTTCAAATTAGAATAGCCCAGACAACCCCCCCCCCCCTTCCCAAATCCCATCGCAACACTCACTTCTGTCAAAATGTGCTTCTAAGGGTGGGAACGGTAGGGAAGGGAGGGAGGTGTGCGAGTGGTACAAAATATCGTTTCCCACCGTCTGGGCCAATGGGTGGGAGAGGGACACAGTAACTATGAAACTCTGGCATATTCGGAAGCAGATAAAGGGAGGGGTGTGGTAAAGGGGATAAAGTCTTCACTTGTGAGTAGATTTTGGATGCTGCGCTACGCAGCGGGGAAAATGAGACGCCACTGGTCAGCGGGCAAATAATTTAAGTCAATTTGAAACATTCATAGTACGTACTAAAATAATGCTTTTTGTTTGAAAATAGATAAAAATGAAGTGTTTCTGAGAAAGTAGTCGTGGGGTGGAAACCTATGAAGAACGTTTGTGCATGTATACAGAGTGTAACAGGACGTACCCGAGAGATTTTAACCAGCGATTCCTGAGCTTATTTGGAGTAAAGAGTAATTTTGGTCTCCGGTGACTTATTCGATGATGTATTTTAAATTTTTTTTTTTTTTTCTATAAATCAAACAAAAAAAAATTCTTCCGCATCTCGTCACTGATTACTCAGACGAGTGACCGCCCAGCCTCTTAACCAGCATCCAACTGTCCAACATCTTCTATTTTTTATGTTTTTGTAGAAAAAAAAAAAAATCTAAAATTTCGCCGACCAAAATTTTATTTACAGTTTTTACTCCTCAGTCAGCTCAGGAGTCGCTGGTTAAAATCTCTCGGGTACGTCCTGGTGCACCCTGTATATATGTATATCTACATGTAATATCGTAACCATACAATGACGGAGCTCTAACTGCATTTGGATATTACATAAAATATAAAATGGCGGGTGAACAATTCTAATTCGTACATAGGTCCAAAAAAGAATAATCTTTGCGGTTGCTAGAAATACTGTAATTGTAAGAATAATGATGTTTATCGGTGATCTACGGTTAAAATTCGTAATGTTAGCGGATGATAGAAATTTCAGACAAAAAAAAACATGAAAATGCTTTATGACGACGAAACTCAAAATGACTAACGACAAACTTAATGCCTACTAATTGTATATAAAATAATAATTTTAAAAAAAATCCTGTATCTAACCAATAAATCGCGTTACGCGTTATATTCTGAAAATCTGATGATCTTTTAAGAGGGTATTACCAGAGAATATCGGAAATTAGTCATTTTTAAATCAAATTCTAGACGTATTGACTCCTTTTTTACAAAAAAAACATAAATGAATTTTGAAAGATCGTTATTTTATCTGGTACACGCAGTTTCAAAATTTTCAAAAACTAAGTGAATTTTTAAGATACTAAGGTTATACCGTTGGTCGTTGGCAGATTTGTTCAATTTTCAAACGATAGATTCTATTAAACAACACAAATTTCAAATCATATAAACATACAACAAAATAAATCAATACATAATCTAGTCAACACAGTTTTGAGATTTAAAATTTTAGTTAAATTAAAATCATTAAAAAATAAATCCGAGAACGTGTATTGTGACAAAAATACCTCACATTTTCTATTTATTTAAGGTCTTGCCAACTAAAATATTTCAAAATTTTACATTAATAAAAAATCATAAATACTTATGATCAAAAAATACTTACAAGAAGTACACGATATTTAATAATTTATCATCGTGCTTTTTGAGCATTTTTATTGCTTACTTGAATGTAGGTTTATGTTAAAGCAAGTTTTGAATGAAATAAATCGTTATTAATTTTTTTATTTTAAAAAATTGATACGGGGAACAATCGATCTTTCTCATTGGAACCTCCCTGTGCAGTTGAAAGCAGTTTTAAACCTTTATTCTCAGCCGCTGGTCAATCACTTTTAAATACAAATTTATAATAAAACAATAATGTAGACCACCACCCCTCTCCCCTCTCCCTAATATGTTGTGTATATAATCCGTAGCTTAAGAAAAATTTGTACCAGTCTCAAGATGGCTTTGACAAGCTGAAACCGGTTACGGTCAATAAATTAAAGCGGAGAAAATTTTAAATGTGGTTTATTTGTGGTTTATTTTATGGTTATTATATTATCTGAAAAGTGATGTTCACAAAGTTATTGTTTTATTTCAAATTATAATGTCACATCACAAAATATCTGCTTCATATGAACATATGAACAAACAAATTAATAAGTTTAAAAAAGTGGTGCGCTCCGCAATCCACATTTCCACAATTACACTTTTACGCGAGAAGGACTCAAGCACTTCGTATTTTTGTATGTACATCTTTGTAGTGACATAATATATCAAATCCGATCCTCGCCCATCTCACGGTAAGGCATGTACCTTGTACCCCCATGGGGAGGGGTAGAAAGGGGAGGATCGTGGTCGGCGGGTAAGGGAGGGGGAAGGGTAGAAGGGGGAGAGGTTCATGGTAAGCGGGGAAGGGTGGGTGTGGGGGTTGGCATACTGTTGCTGGTTGTCAAGGAGACCACCCGTCATCCCCATGACTAAATCTTCAGTTAACTTGTTGATTTTTTTACGATAACTGTAATTGTAACTACATTCAATATAGGTTATTAATAATGTTGAAACAGTTTGGAAAAAAAATCGTTGTAAAGAACTCTTTGAAAGTGAGCGAAGCTCTAAATATTACCTGGAAACAAGTGTGATATTTACTAGTAAACTTTTCAAGTAGATATTTTATCAAATGGTATTTATTGAAGCAGATTTAGCAAATAGAAAACTGTGAACAGCATAGGTAACGGAATATTCAGAGGTTCATCAAGCTCGACCAATCTTCGTTTACCCCGCACCCATGTGTAGAATATTCCGTTGTCTAGGCGTGTAGGAACGTTGTTCACTTAAAAAATATATCTTTGTGAAACTTTTTAATGATTTGTAACTTTGTAAAGAAATTTACCTATTTCTTTAATCTTCACAATTTGTTTTCATTTAATTAAATTAACTTATAATTCATAATTTCTTTTACTGCCGTAATATTATCACGTAAGTCATCAAATATAGGCAAAATAATTTTTAATGATTAATTATTTAATGATTTAACGCAACTAGTTTCATCACTTGGTCGCGAAATCTTCTGGACAATTTTTAAAGAATTTCGCTGGTGTTTTATGCTCTTCGCATTATCTCGTGGTATTTTACCGCAGGAAGGGAAAAGTATTTTTTTCTTTTAAAGAATGACAAAATTTTCCTGGTTACGAATAACTAGCCAATATTTGAAAATCTCCTACTACCACCACTGTAGGTGGAAATGTTGCTTGGGTCGTGATGGGGGACTTAGCCAGCCTAAGAATTGAACACGGAACCCCTAGGTGGGACCCAAACGGGATTCCAACTCTGCCACCGACCTATATATTCAAAAAAGGAGCCAAGCATAATATAGAAAATTATAGACCGATCTCTAAATTAAATGTAAAGGGTAAACTTTTTGAAAAAATAGTTAATTGATATAATTTTTCCTTGTATACGACTACAAATCATTTCGAATCATCACGGCTTTGTGATCCATATTGTGATGGATAACTACACCGACCATTCCAAAGTTTTTGATAAAATCCCGCACAGAATCTTAATTGAGAATGTCTTCTTAGTTGGCAAGTTTAGACCCAAAGGAGGTGTCTGTTTCTATAGCCGGTCTGACGCCAACTGTGGGCGACATTTGAATCTGGAAAAACCCCAGATTCGACGTAATGTGGGTGCGCGTCAATCTTGCCAGTACGGCAAGATTCTATGCGTGTTTATACCGCTCACCGAACCTTAGCGAATCAGACACATCCGATCTATTCAAACATTTGAGCGAGACTATTGATGATCTCTTGCTCCGCTACCCTTCGGCCGAGTTTGTGGTTCTGGACTTCAATGTGGTTGAAGTTCTCAGGATCAACAGACTCGGCGGTCCGACAGGCGGAATTATTTGCCCTTTGCCATGGATTGGAGCAAATGGTTTAGGACACATTTAAATGCTTTCCCATGGTCAGCTGTCTGTTTTTGGACTTCGGATCCCTCAAGATGTGCCCAGGAAATTAGTGAAGTCATCACATCCGCGATGGATGGCTTCATTCAATCCATTGTTAAAAAAACTAGTGTGGGCTCAAACCCTTGTTTCAGTAGCAGCAGCAGCTTTGAAGCAGTTCGGCGAAGAAGCGCGACTTACCGAGCCTACAACACATCTAGAACATCCGAAAACAGAGCAGCATATAACAAATTGGCAAATTAAAACCAGAAGATCATAAATAGGTCAAAGTTCGAGCACGATCAGCAAAAAGCTGGCTGCCTGCCCGCATGACAGCAGAGCCTTCTTGTCGTTTGCGGGCTCAATATGTGACAATTTCTGCAAATCCAGTCTGCCACCTCCTACCAGACCTGACGGATCACCAGCCATCGAAAAGGCTAACCTATTAGGTAAAATGTTTGCGGATAACTCAACCTTCGATGATCGAGGTGTAGTCCCGACGTCGGTTCCTCACTGCGGTTTCTACATGAGAAAGCTGAGGATGCGCTCCAAGTCTTACGAGGACTTGATGTTAATAAAGCTAGTGGGCCTGACGGAATCCCCGCCCTGATATTGCGGAGGTGCGCTGCAGAAAGAGCTCCGATTCGGACAAAGCTTTTCAAAATATCTTTTCAAAACGATCGTCAATACGGATTCCGGCGAAACCGCTCGTGCGGTGATCTTCTCGCGTATGTGACGCATGTTTGGGGGCGGTGCCTGGAATGTTTCGGTGAGGCCCAAACGGTTGTACTGGACATTTCCAAGGCCTTTGACCGGGTTTGGCACCGAGGACTTGTCAACAAACTGCCTTCTTACGGACTTCCCGCATCCTTGTGTACGTGGATTGCGGACTTTTGAAGGAGAGGTCGATTCAGACGGTTGCTGACTGTTATATCTCTTCCTCGCATTCAATAAACGCTGGCGTCCCACATGGATCGTTTCTGTCACCGACTTTGGTTTGGTTGCTCTTCAATGACCTTTTGACAATTTATTGTTACGCGGATGACAGTACAGTCCATTATAGCTTTTTGTTTGACAAGCCCCCAAAGGGTGCACAAATTCCAACGGCTCGGAGTGCTATGAAGCAAAGAATAAACGTGTGAGAATAAAAACTTAACAAAAATAAGTTATGCGGATTTTAATCACGGGCAATACAATGCGAATCGCAACATAGGATTCTCACAGCAGCGCCGTCTACCATTTTGGCAATTCATTCCGTATTCCGCTGCTCTCGTTGTAGGACACTTATTCCCGGTATCTTTCTGATTATTTATTACGTTGATGGTGTGTTTTATATTTGAGTTTTAAATAAAATTTCAAGTTTTCCCAAACCATCATGATCGATGAACCAATAGAATCATGATCGTTAAAGTAAGTAAGCGGTCATGATCCTCTATAGACGCTTACCTTGAGAGTGTTTTCTCTTGGGATAAGGATAATCTCGTCGAATTTAATGTTTCAAAGACCAAATCATGTCTGATTACGTCTAAAGGGGATCGAAATGACAATCTGATCTCCTTCAACGGTAGCATTCTTCCGAACAGGCCCTCCATTGATACGCTCGGTGTAACTCTAAGTGACCGGCTCAGATACCCTGAGAAACTGGGCGTACTGTACATGGCCCGCAGATACTTTAATAGTACACAACTGCTAACCCTGTACAAATTGCAAGTGCGCCCCACGGTTGAATTTGGCAGCCACCTCTGATATAGAGCCCCAAAGTACCTGAAAAACACCCTCGACTCTGTGCAAAAACGGGCGGTCCGTTTGATAGATTAAAAAATAACAATCAAAATGTCACACGGTGACGTCCTTCATTAATTAGCCTTTTATCTCGACAATCGTATGCAAGCTGTAACTGTTCAAGGGTTCTGCTATAGTTTCGTCCCCGTTATCTCAGGAGTTCCCCAAGGATCTCACCTTGGCCTCCTATTATTTAATATTTTTATGAATGATGTTTACAAAACTATCTATTTCTCAGCTGTACCTATACGCTAACAATTACAAGAACTGCATTTGACGTTGACTGCTGGGCATTTGAAGCGATGATGTTGACCACATCTTCCACATTCCATATGACCACTTGACCTTGACTGTGATGATGTACTTTTACGATGACTGATTTGAAGGATATTTTGTGTATGTGTTTGTTTGGTAATTTTCTCCGCCTTGATGCGAGACATTATTCTTGTCCTTGCAATTTTTATTTGTTTTTTCCAACGAAAATGTAGAATCTTACAATAGGCGTTGACAGATATGTCTTAAATTTTAACACATATTAGCAATAAATGTATCTCTTACCAGAGATTTTCTTAAATTTTCAAATTCATATTACAAAGTGATGTTTTCTAAATCCAGTAGTAAATTATTAATGTCTTCAGAATCATTTTGTTTTCTTGTTAAAATTGAATGTCTGATCATTGTTAAATTTTTGTGGGGTGCCAAATAATCATCAAACTTTTTTCTGACTTGTTGTATCGTAACATCTTCCAATTCGATCGAAAGAGAAGTATTGCCATTTTCCTTTTTCTGAAGCTTCTTCAAGACCTGACACCACCAAGTAGGAGAGAGTATGGGATATTGTACGGTACAGATAAATCGTACCACCTCATTATTTACGCTTCGGGTCACTATTTTTAAATCCTCGAACTGCTTAAATAATTTTAATTTGCGAACCGTTAGAATCGTCACAGTTGTCCCTCCATTTTTATTTAGTGTTGAATCATGCGTGCGTTTGCAGTAGAGTTTTTTTGGTTTTTCACAGTTTTCATCTAATTTTTTCGAAATCTTTCGAAAAATCTTTTTGGACATATTTTTAAAGATCATTGGAAATACGTAATTTTTATTTTTTTTTTTAAATCCTAGACTAGAATCATACATAAAGATAGCAGCCAATAAAACATGCGTTAATAAAATTAAGATAATATTCGTAGTTCTCAGTCGAAGTATGACACAGTTAAATGTGACCGAATCGGATAGGGACACATTAGCTCAGTGGTTAGAGCATCTGCCCTGAAAGCCGAAGGTCCTGGGTTCGAGTTCCAGATGTGACCCTTTTCTCTTTTTCTGATTTTTCTGTTTCGGATTTAGATTGAGTTTTGCTAATATTGTCTTCATTAATTAAAATGTTATAATTTGAGGTTTTACCTATTAAGTTAAAAAAAAAAAAACTTTAAAACTTATATAATTTATATAACAATAGGTTATATTATGTTAACTAGATCCTTTTTGCCATTACATACATTAACTTGTATTTGAAGGGATAGGTATCGGTAACATCCTTGTATTAATTTCCTAAGGCTGGAATCAGACGGTTCACTCAAGTGAAGGTTTACTCTATGGTTCTGAACCGTCTGATTCCAGCCTAAGTGATCTTATAATTTTGTTGGCGTAGACCCGTGAAAATCAAGGGATATTATTTTTATTTATTATTTATTTACGCCATACTGGGCGTTTACATCAAAATTTTACACATTGATTTCAGTAATTAAGTATAACAAGATAAGTTGTAGTAATTGTAAGAAAACAACACAAGTATGTAATAAAAATTTATGAATATTAGATAAATACTAAAATTGTGATTACTAAATATTAGTAACTACAATTGTAGAATTTGTGAATTTGAAAGTATTTATAACATATTTGTCCCAGGATTATTGCCTTTCAAAATCAAATAAAGTCAATTAGCTTGAAAAAATGATATTTTTTGCAAATTAGAGAGACATCAGAAATGTACACCTCGAATAAACACCGTTTGTAAACTAATTAGATATTAATATTGATAGAATAATTAATTACAGATAAAATAATCTTGCTAGCTAGTTTACCACTTGTATCAATTATAATCACTTCCTTTTCAAAAATACGAATACCCACGCAGGAATATTTCACATCACTTCACATATGTACCGACTACCGAAATTGGTATGTTTGATTAAGTTACAGGTAAGCTGAAAGAAGAAAACAACAAAAAGTTTGGAACAAAATTGTTAACCTCAATTAATGCCAGTTTGATGCACATATTGTTTTAGATTAGCAATAAAATAGTAAGCAGAATCATTGCCCACGGTAGCGATTTTTATTTATTTTAAGGTAGGTTTTTCGTAACCCCACCGCCGCGCCGCGAGCCGCCGCGCGTCCGATCCACCGCGTTCCGCGCTCCTTTTTAACAGCCTACGTGCCCTATTATTAACTAAAACCTATCATTATATACATTATTTTAAAGCTAGAAATTTTGCCTACAAGTTTTGTAGGAGCATCTTTTGCCCTAACAAGCTCAAAAAAAAGTTATATGCAAATATTTTTTGAAATACTATTAAAAAAACGATATTGTTTAATTTAATAATAAATTGCAATGAATGTATGGCGTTTTTCGAAAAATTGTTAATAAACTATTTTTTAGAACAACTAATTAGCTACTAAAAGAAAAATAAATGGTCTGATTTCATACCGCGGTTAAGGAGATATTAGCGTATTCCGAAAGGCTTTGAAAAGTATATTCAAGAGGGGGTGGGGAGGAAAGCACAAGGGGGATATCCGGGGATTTTCATAAATAAGCATGTTTAAAGGTATTCCTTCATCTGTGAAAAATTCAGCTTCCGGGGAATTAGTTCCGACATTGGGTGTTTTTTTCCCTTCATTGACTGGGCTATATCTTGTTAAGAGGGAATTAACAGAGAATACCGGAAATTAGTCCTTTTTTTACAAAAAAAAAAATTGATTTTGAAAGATTGTTATTTTATCTGGTACACGCAGTTTTAAAATTTTGAAAAACTAAGTGTTATTTTAAGATAACTAAGGTTATACCGTTGGTCGTCGGCAGATATGTTAAATTTTCAATCGATAGATTCTATAAAACAAACACAAATTTCAAATCATTTAATCGTACAACAAAATAAATCAAAACACAATCTAGTCAACACAGTTTTGAGAATTTTAATTTTAGTTAAATTAAAGACATTAAAAAATAAATCCGAGAACGTGTTTTGTGACAAAAATAACTCACATTTTCTATTTATTTAAGGTCTTACAAACTAAAATATTTAAAAAAAATGTTACGTACTTATTTTGTTTAGACATTATTGAAAAATCATAAATACTTATCATCAAAAAATAAAGAAGCACACGATATTTAATAATTTATCATCGTGCTATTTGAGCATTTTTTTTGCTTACTTGAATGTAGGTACAATTAAATTTAATATATTAAAGCAAGTTTTGAATTAAATAAATCGATATTAAATTTTTAATTTAAAAAAATTAATACGGGGAATAATCGATCTTTCTCATTGGAACCTCCGTGTACAGTTGCAAGCATTTTTAAACTTTTATTCTCAGCCGCTGGTCAATCACTCTTAAACGTACAATAAAATATTGAAAAACAGTGGTGCATGAAAAATAAAATAAAATTATCAATAAATATGTTTTGATAATTAAATATGTTTAATTAAATAGTGTATTCAATTAAAATATAATCTGTCTAATCAAAACTTCCCAATTCAGGATACAGTTTTTCTTCATTTAAAAATACGGACAGAGCATTTACTGGAAGAACAATGAAAATGGCACGAAATGAACCTATTATTTTATAACGGCTTTAATCGAAAACGAGCACCCACCAGCGAACAACCCCACAAATCCCCCCTCTTCAGTTGACATAACGGCGAAGAAATTTTGTGGAAATAATTCTGAGCATACGAAAATTATTCCGCAGAGCTTTCCAAGTTCGCCGCTAGGTGTCTGTCGTGGCGCTATAGTCGCAGCCAGCCCGTTAGGCGACTCTTATACATAAATCACCATCTACCCGAGTTTCTCCCACCCCCACCCCCTTTCCTCACGCCTGCCCACCCCACCAACCCTCCACCCCACACCACACCAACACTTGCAGCCAACAGAGGTGGATGATCTTCCTCTTACATTTTTATACCGTCAGGCTGGGGCGACCATCTTTTAATTCTGTTTCTGAATGAGTAATGGGTGACGTCTTTATTGTGTACTGCGCATTTACGTTATCGAAATTTTATCATTCATATTATAGTCAGTATTTCTATTTTTAGAGGTACTTACGTATTTTCAGCTCACCAGGTCACTTCAATCATGAGCTGAGAACCTATAAAATATATTTTATTAGTTCGTTCCGTATAGCTGGCTCATATATTTATCATTAGTATCATTACTAATGCTACACTACGCACATTTCTCACTTGCTCCACATCGATAGGAACAACCGGGGCAGCCTCAGTACCACGTCTCTTATACCAAAAATTGAGTAGCTACCATTTGTGTTTCGAGGATTGGATTAAGAGGATATTACCAGAGAACACCGGAATTAGTCTTTTTAAGTCAAATTCTAGACGCATCGACTCTTTTTACAAAAAAACATAAATTGATTTTGAAAGGTTGTTATTTTATCTGGTACACGCAGTTTTAAAATTTTGAAAAACTAAGTGTATTTTTAATATACATACTAAGATGACTAAGATTATACCGTTGGTCGTTGGTAGATTTGTTCAATTTTCAAACGATAGAGTCTATTATACAACACAAATTTCAAATAATTTAATCATACAACTAAATAAATCAATACATAATCTAGTCAACACAACAAAATCAATCAATACATAATCTAGTCAACACTGACCACCACAACACGGGCATGTGCCTAGCGTGGTGGTCGTAAAATTCTCAAAATATGTAACCAGCAATTTAATAAATAAAAAAATAAAATAAAAAAAACACAGTTTTCAAAATAAAAATTTTAGTTAAATTAAAATCATTAAAATTAATAATTAATCATTAATTATCTGATGATTTATGTAGAAAATGTATGGCTTTTCCGGAAACTATAGAACACATTATATCAGGATGTTCTATATTAGCGCCGTCTGAGTATACATTTAGGCACAATCAGGTTTTAAAAATAATTCACCAAAGTTTGGTAATTAAACATAACTTGATTGACTGTCATAATATAGTACCATATTATGAATACGAACCAAATTCATTTTTAGAAAATAATTTCTTTAAAATTTACTATGATAAAACTATACTAACAGACAGACCAATTGGTCATAATAGACCTGATATAGTTTTACATGACAAAATTAAAAAAATAACTTATATTATTGATGTAGCTATTCCAAATTCCTGTAATATTCAAAAATCTGTTTCTGAAAAAATAAGAAAGTATACAGATTTAGGAAATGAAATTAAAAGAATTTGGCATTCTCAGACTATAAAAATATTACCTTTTGTTATTTCGGCTACTGGCATTATACCTAGCTCTCTTATTAAAAATTTAGGCATATTAGATTTGTCAAAGAATTTGTATATAAAAATGCAAAAATCAGTCATTTTAAATACATGTAGAATTACGAAAGATTTTATAAATATTTATATTGAGGGATCAGTAGGATTTATCGGTCAAATTAGGAATTCCACAGAGCCGAACCCTCTGATATGAAAATATCTGGAGACGGTGAATTATATTCCCATTTAATAGTTTGGTAGATTAACGTGTTGTTCTTGTATTGTTTTGTATTAATTATACTTATATAATACACTTGCATAACGTGGATTTACTAGATGATCATTTATATGGAAAAGTGTATGAAAGGGTTTAGTTTTTCCTATGGGAAAAACTAAACCCGTTCCTGTAAATCTGGTGAATAAAAAAAAAAATATTTTGTGACAAAAATACCTCAGTTTTTCTGTTTATTTAAGGTCTTACAAAGTAAAATATTTCTTTTTTTTATATACGCTTTGTTTAGAAATTATTGAAAAATCATAAATACTTATGATCAAAAAATACTTACAAGAAGTACACTATATTTAATAAATTATCATCGTGCGTTTTGAGCATTTTTATTGCTTACTTGAATGTAGGTATATATTAAAGCAAGTTTTGAATGAAGAAGGAGAACTTTGAAGCATATAAATGATGAAAATAATAGGATTAAAAAGGAAACAAAAATGAAAATGTCTAAAAGCCATGAAAATCAGAAGTTTTATTATAAAAGAAACATCCGGGAATCTAAGAATTTTCATATCAATTAAAAGGTTACGGTAAAATATTTTTGAGATCTAAACAATCATAAATGGGTACCAGGGAAAAATAATAATCGTTTATGAAAGAATCTTTATTTAATGCGGTTAATTTGAATGGTAAGCTCGTGTATTGGAAAAGACACAGATTGAGATGAGTTTCTATTGTTTCTAATACATATTATGTGAATTTTATGAAGTTTGGTAGGTATTTTTGGTCTAGCTGTCAGTGACAATAAGTACTTGTGTGAGCGTACATAACCTTTTTCGTTTATTTGTTTGCTAGTATATGTCCGCTTTCGACTCTCCCTAAGTCCAGAAGACAATCATTAACCAATGAATTAAGAATGTTTACACTTTTCGATTTCTATGTATCAGGTATGAGGTTAAACAATTTATGACTTATATCCACCCAGATTCAGCCGATCTTTTTTAATTCTTCAGCCCATCTGTGGATTCTCACTTCATAACCAAGATGGTATTTAAAATTGAACACTTGTTAGGTTCTAACTTTGGTGTGAATATAACGGCTACATACAAAATTGGAAAATTTAACATTTAGCCTCAATAGTATAAGCCAACCCTCAACTAATCATTCACTAAAAATACATTATTGCAGAGATCTCGCTAGTTGCATATGCAATCCACTGGAACGCGTAGACTCCATTAGATACTTAGGGGTAATAATTGATAACAAACTTCGGTGGGAAGATCATGTAATCAATGTAACAAGTCGTATACGGAAACTAGCATATATCTTCAGATCACTTTTTTTTTTTTTTTTTTTTAAAGAGAAACCTCATAAGAGTCCCAACTGCTCCCTTCTGGAGCCAGTGAGACTATGGCATCCCCAATTGGAGTATGTTGTGAGGCTGAAGGTAAGTGGGGAAGGGAAGGAGATGGGGAAGAGGAATGTGGGAAAGTACCTGGCTATTCAGATCTAGTCACTAAACACGGCTAAAGCCATTATTAAGCAACGTTTCAATTCTGAATGGTGGTCTTACACCAGGGTGATACTGAGAGTATCTTCCACTCTCATAGTATCATCACTACGAAATATACTAAATAAAAAGACATTAAAAACAGTATACTCTTCTCTATGTCAATCAATTATTTCTTACGGTATTGTTGTCTGGGGAGGGTGTTCTAAAACTATATTAGATCCATTAGTAAAGGCTCAAAAATTGATAATACGGACTATCTACAAAGTACATTACATTCATCCCACAAAGGACTTATTTAAAGACTTTAAAATACTTAATATACAATCCCTATATGTAAAATTCATTTCTTGCTATTTTAAATTCAAATTTATTAAAAAATATGTTTTTGAATCAAAATATAATACAAGATATTCCAACCAATGCAACTATATAATTCCAGTAACAAAAACCTCAATGGCCCAGTCACAGTTTAACTTTCTTGCTCCAAAAATCTTCAATAACTTAACAATTGAAATAAAGACAATAACCAAATATCACACTTTCAGGAGACTTTTTGATGAGTGAATGTGATAGAATTAGAAGCCTGTTTATATAATCTAATGCTAATGTACTTTTTTTCTCCTTTCTATTTTCTACTTTTTATTATAATTTTTCCAATATTTAACATGATTTATACTAATTCCATGTTTACACTAGACTTCATATTTCATACAATGTAACTATACTATATTGGTCACCATGATACAGGCAGCCGCCTAGTATGGTGATTTAATATATCAACTTTATGTAAATGTCACAATTATGTAACATGTATTATATAAATAAATAAAAATAAAAAATAATTGCATTAAACAGTAGAATATTTTGTAGGACTTTTTAACGTAATAAGAATGAATTGTTTCAATCATACGATTTATAAGTATTTTGTTGATGAGTGATGTACCTATATTGTGATATAAAGATAACATTTAAAAAAAATGATGACTTGTACCTGGTTCCAAAGCGTGTCATCAACACTACAATGGTCACCCCAACCGTTCCCATTTTTTCACATTCCCATTTTCATTCGGGTCGAGTGGACCACCACGAGCTGTGTCTAGTAGCGAGGGGTGGGGAGGTGATATGGGGAGACAACAGGGGGGGTGGGTTACTTTCCACAGACAGCCGGGTGGGGTTTGTGAATTGGAATGGGCGCGGCGGGAGCGGAGAGGGGGAAGAGGTATGAAAAAGTGGGTGAGGGAGGGTCAGGTCACGGGGAAACAGAAAAACGACAAATAAATAACAAACAAAAAGGCGCGAATACGGTTTGCGCCGGTACTACCTACGAGTACCTATCCACACTGTTGTAAAAATTTTCAAGAGTGGTTGAATCACAGCTTTTGAGTATGGTTAAAATTAAGCACATAAATATTTTGACTTGTTTTACTACCCAGCTTCACCCGTGTTTTTTTTCTCTCAAACCTCTGTTCTTCCTCATAACGACGTATAAGAGTCAGAAAGATATGTTTCAACGGAGCTCTTAGCGGTAGGAACATAATCACATTTAATAACGTTTAGTTTACTAGGATGACACCTATGTAATAAATATTCAAATACTATATTTAAAAATAAATAAATGATAAGGTATAGAAAAGAAAATTAAAGTTAGATGGGTCGCTATTGTTTATTGTACATAAAAGTGGGTCGCGGTGAGATTTAGAGAAACTCTGAAAACTTTAGTCATCTTTTTTATTAGTTCGACTTTTAGACATAATAATAATTTTAAAAAAATATATCGTAATAGAACGTAGAAAAATGATTGGGTATGTGGCATGGGTTCCACAGCATGGATTTTTCATTATTATTATTAAGGTGGAAACGCGATTAATACAAAAAAAAATTGTTTTCCAGTGCTTTGGCGACCTAGCCACCACCGTATATTTCGGCAGCACGTACAAATAATAAATTGTCAAGATTTAAAAAAATAATTAATTAGTTCAGAAAAATTATTAATTAAAACGTGAGAGGTAATTATATTTTTTAGTTGAAAAATGTAACTTACTATAATTGATTTGATTGTTATTTATTCACGGTATATTTTCTTACTTTAGCTCTACAGAAGAGGCTCTGGGGACTGGGGAAAATTATTTTCTCAGGACATATGTCATCTTTGGGGATGCTGGGCCGAGGATATTTTTAGGGAAAGGAAAGAAATGAAGTTTTGGGAAGAAAAAGGGTGTAAGAGGTGGGTAGAAATCTGGAAGTCAGTGTGATCAGTTGTGACGTATGAATCCATCCCCCCACTGGGGCACAACTCGATGGGTCAAGAGAGCCCTTCTAGAGAGGTCCAAAAGTCTCCCTCAATCAGTCTCTCCCGATTCGGCCCGCCGGGGAGTAGTACTAGTAATAGTAAGTCCACTGTCGATCATATAATATATACGTAAATCCTTTCAATTACTGAGTTGCATTGTAACCCGCATTCAAACTCAGAGTAAAATCGGAAACTACACATGACTACGAATGCCACAGACCCAATACCTCCAGAGCAGTTGGGACAAAAAATTCATTTTTAAAAATCTCACCCTCCTTTTTCCTTCAGACTCTTTTTTGTAACCGGGGATGCCATAATCCCACTGGCTTAGGGCTTGTTGGGACTCTTATTTGATATAACATAAAAATGACTTCCAAAGTGTTAAAAAAACTCAAAATGTCATTTTCCACCCCAAATTCCACTGGAAACGATCTGCCACATACCAAAATACGAACAAATCCGAAAGTGCTTGAAAATAAACACCACACATAGATAATAATATACAACACTGACTTGCCAAAGCTAAGTCTCTACTCTATAGTCTATCTCTATGAATAATACGCATTGTCTACAGTAGATTAAACCGGTAAAGCAGTACTTAAACTTCACCCCATCAAACCAAGTCGTTCGGAAAACCACTAGGAAAACAATCCCCACTCAGTAAAAGGGTATCGCCAAACATTCCCAAAAGGTCTTCAGATTGTAATATAATTGATCATTCCCTTTTGCTAGGTGTCATTTACCAAAACCTTTGGAGCAAATAGTAAACAATGCGAAACAGGTCACGTAGTAATAATTATTGCATGTAACTATTTGCGGCACCGAATAAAAAAATAAAGAATTCGGCTTCCTTCAATATTGTAGCGGAAGGAAATAAATTGCTTGTTTTTCTAACTGCCATTTAAACACATTAGATATTATTATATGGAAACATATAGAAGGTTTCACTCAACGGGAACTGGATAACTTCGTGTTTTGTCGGATATAACTCTTGTTATCGAGTCGGGTAAACTGGCGCTCCTTTCAGTTTTGGACATGAGTGCCGCTTTGACGGTTGACCACGATCTTCTAAGGGCCGGTTTTATAACCGTCCGTTCGTTACGCTTGATACCATTTTTGGTTTACCGCCACAAATATTTGGTCTACCGCCTGATTTTGCCGTTTTATAAACGTTGGTCAAGTTATCGGTAGGTTAAGTTTCGGTTAATGCCTAACTGACTGATTTTGGCCAGTTAAATGGATAACGATCCGTTTGCTGACGTTTTTTGACAGTTATCAGTAGGTAGTTGTTCCCGGCACTCGCTTATTTGGAACCGTGCACTATTTTTAAGAGATAATATTATATAATTAGCGTTTGTGCAATGGATTCCTCATGGAGCAATGAAAGTGAAGGTGGGCGATTGACTATTCTCGATGATTATTTCTGAAAAATTGCAATAGTTACTTTAAAACCTCATCACGATAGTGTAAAAATACGTCAACTTTTAATTAGATAATAGATATACGTAGGTTAGTTTATGCGCCCATAAAACGAAATTAAAATTCGGCGTAGTCCAGCGGTTGAGCGTTAGACTCCCATTCCGAAGGCAGCGGGTTCGAACCCGGCGTGCGCAAATAAATTTTATTTAATTGATTTGTGTTATTTCACAATTAATTATTTAAAATAATATATAGTATGTTTGCGGCACGTTCCAGAGTGGAAGATACTCTTAGTATCGCCCTGGTGTAAGACCACCATTAAGAATTGAAACGTTGCTTGAAATGGCTTTAGCTGTGTTTAGTGAATTATTTTTTTTGACAAGAGTCCCAACTGCTCCCTTCTGTAGCCAGTGAGACTATGGCGTCCCCAATTGGAGTATGTTGTGAGGCTGAAGGTAAGTGGGGAAGGGAAGGAGATGGGGAAGAGGAAGGTGGGAAAGTACCTGTCTATTCAGATCTAGTCACTAAACACGGCTAAAGCCATTTCAAGCAACGTTTCAATTCTGAATGGAGGTCTTACACCAGGGCGATACTGAGAGTATCTTCCACTCTGGAACGTGCCGCGAACATAACATATATATTTTTTTTTAATTAATTGTGAAATAACACAAATTAATCAAATAAAATTTATTTGCGCACGAACCCGCCGGGTACGAACCCGCGACCTTCCGAATGGGAGTCAAGTGTCTTACCACTCGACCACGGACGGTCGTCTTCTTCCCTTCCCCACAGCAGTTGGGACTCTTGTGAGGTATTCACAAAAAAAAAATAAACATAATAATCTTGATCAACATTATATGTTCCGTACTCACTGTATTATAAATATAAATTAAATTATTTTGCAAGTAAAATTATTTAACAAGATTTATAAAGATCTAAAATTAAATCTTTTAAAACAACAATTTTCGAAACAACGCCCTCTTGACAGCTGACTAAATCCCATAGACAACATCCCCAATATGCCGTAGATGAAAACAGTATCAGAGACAATTCTTTACCTAAAACATGCAAGTAAAAACACTTTCGGACTAAGCGTAACCGATGACAGCTGGTAATGCAAATTTCTTTATAGTACGCAAAATAAGATAACGAACCGATAGCGGTTCGTTATCGAAAAACGGTTCGTTACGTAACAGAAATTTGGTACGTCGTTTATAAAACCGGCCCTTATTAAACGATTGGAAGAATCTTTTGGCTTAAACTGTGACGTTAAGAGCTGGCTGACATCGTACTCGGGCAACCGTGCACAAGCCGTAAAGGTGGGAAAAAAACCAATCAAAATATGCAACCTTTTCAATAGGAGTACCTCAGGGGTCTGTTCTGGGCCCACTTCTCTTCATCCTCTTCACAAATGATGTCGCTAAAATAATCGAATCATTTGGCATTCTTTCTCACTGCTACGCTAGAAAGTTTACTTTTACCGCTTACCAGAGGAAATATATCTGAAAACTCATAAAACTGAGTGTATAGAAGCAATCACCCGTGGATGACCTCAAATAGATTGAAAGTGAATTCCTCAAATACTGAGTTTCTCTGGACCGCCGCAAGCAGGCGTCAGCGTAACATTGATAACTAACAATCCCCAATAAACATTTCAGAAAGTGACGTCACTCCAAAAATACGTAAAAGCTTATTGATAAAATCATTCGAAATTGAATAACAAAATAATTTAGCTTAAGCTTATCGATACAATCATTCGAAATAAAATAACAAAATAATTTTGGAATTCAAACAAAAAATACAGAACCTCGCTATTCTGCCCCATGCGCAGTACTAACCTCGCGTGTTGGCACCCAATCATCCAGCTATCTTTTGTCTCACTTCCACATACCGTACATTTATTTTCACCCAAGTATGTTAGGGACTGGTCTTTTCTGCAAGTAAAGTTTGCCCGAGTTATCTCGGGCGTGGGAATGTTCGCACATGAAGGCATCAACCTCAACCTCCGCCCATCCCGCGTCGAGCAACATCTTCAACACCTCTCCGCCCATCGTGCGTCGAGCTCCACATCCCACCGTGATGTGGCCAACCCGCATCCCACCGTGATGCATACCAGCCTGGGGAAACGGAAGATCCATGATCTTCATCACGGCGACAGGCCAGCGACCTAGTAACACATCATCATCAACATCAAAATCTCCGCCCACATGGCGTCGAGCAACAACAACAAGCCTCCGCCCTCATGGCGTCGAGCATCAACACCAACACACCGCCCACCGTGCGTCGAGCATCAAACTCAACCTCCGCCCATCGCGCGTCGAGCAACATCTTCAACACCTCTCCGCCCATCGTGCGTCGAGCTCCACATCCCACCGTGATGTGGCCAACCCGCATCCCACCGTGATGCATACCAGCCTGGGGAAACGGAAGATCCATAATCTTCATCACCAGCGCTAGCACCAGCTCAGCTCGCACCAGCTGACAACAATCACCAACGTCAACACTCCGCCCATCGTGCGTCGAGTTTCACCTTCCGCTGTGGACCTGCAACATCCAACCTGCCTTCCTGCATCATCTTTTAATCCTCGCTGCCGCTAGGAGGGGGGTGTGTAGCGATTCATATGCCACCTACTTACGTAGCGGCCTACCTAGTTACGGCACTGATTATCCGCCTCTACCTACTACCTCGGTAGGCAATATAATTTTTGACCACCTTCTGGAAAGAGCTCGGATCTGCAATACGCGACACGTAGCGCTGCGCCGAAATTTCGGGAATCTTCCAGCGTGTGCACGATTTCGCTTGCCGTTCTCGTACCGGCCAGGCTCGGCCTATATAAGGGCTCGAGCAAGCCAAATTGAGTCAGCCGTTGTTAATCAGTCTTCACCGCAACGGGGCGCCGCGATGCACATCTCAGTCCTCGGAATAATTTTACGCAATTTGTAAATACGGTGCATATGTAAATATTCTCTCACTTGTAAATAGTGCAACTGTAAATATTATAAATACATCTCTCATCATCAATCATTCTCCAGCGTTTATTATTCCGATACGCACGCGCGGAGATATCACGACCCACAGATATCTCCTCTTCAACCGGAGGCCCACAAATCTCCTCAACCTAGGAGACCCGCACCTGCCTATAAACACATAATAGCCGCCCGAGTATACTCGGGCGTTGTCCTTTTGCTGTTAATGTTTTCTTAAAATATATGTGCTTTTTTTAAATATATATAATATTTTTATTTATAGAATAACGCATTGAGGAAATGGCTTTAGCCGTGTTTGGTGACCAGATCTGAATAGCCAGGTACTTTCCCACCTTCCTCTTCGCCATCTCCTTCCCCTCCTACCTTCAGCCTCACAATATACCCATTTTGGGAATGCCATAGTCTCACTGGCCCCAGACAGAAGCGGTTAGGATATTCATATATAAAAAAATAATAATTATTAGTATTCGAACAACTTCTATAGGTGTTCCTATAGAAATTCCGATATGAAAACTCCTAGAAACCTTACCCCTAAGTTAGAATCATTACGAATTAAATTAATGATTTCAGATTTGTTTAAAATATCATCATTATCCTGGTTATTTAACACACAAATGTTTAATTTCTTCTGAGTTCGAAATGCTGGTAGGTTGGTATTTGGGATGTTTTTATTTACTAAATTTGATGTATTATAATTATTTAAAAATTCACTTACTTTTTAAAAATATTTTTTTAATTATCCCTAAATAATATAATAAATTGGACTCAAATAAAAGCTACGCAATTACGGATAGCAAAGAATATTTTTGCACTCAATGATAATAAAATCAGTTATCTATTAACAATAAATATTATTCAGACGAGGCAGGGGCAGACCGTTGGTTGGTTCGCCAGATCCTATGCATTCTCTACTTAATCGCCAGATTTAACGTATTTATAGAAAACTACTGGATATCCAACGGTTCGGGTGGCCCAATACACACCTTACGCAGTTAAAATGTTCACTGATTTAAAATAATCAAATTTTACGATTGGGTCGAATAAAAGTATTTTTACTGTCTACATAGTTTCAACTTTTAGTAAGGGGGTTTCTCACCATCCTCCCAATAGCTTATCTACACTAATAACGAATATTATTAAAAATGAAAATAAAATACTAGCAGTGGTTAGAAAACTCGGCCAACTTATCCAATATATAGCCACTATTCATAGGTTCGAGTACTGAATTATAAACTCCAACTTAATAAATAAATAAACCGTAAATCGTAAATCGAAAATTTTCGTTATTAGTGTAGATAAGCTATTAGGAGGTTGGTGAAGACCCGCTTAATTTAATTTAATTTACACTACGCAACGTCATACCTCCGACCCTAAAAACTATTTTTTTTGTTTTTTACATTAGCTCCACACAGGAGTCACTGAGGAAAATAATTCCCCTCAAGGTATATGTCGTCTTGGGGCATGTCACGTGGCGGGTAATTTTAGGAAAGGAAGGAGAGAACGTTCTAGAAAGGAAAATCCATCCTTCCCTTTGCAGTGCAAGACATTGCAGAGGATTGTTATCCTGCTGGAGAGTTCAAAAAGTCTCCCTCAACCAGTCTCTACCGATCCTGTCTGCAGGACTAACTTTGACAACGGTCAAGCTGGTGGGGAGAGCTATCTTGTTGCTAAATAGAATCACTTCGGATATTGATATGTATAACATCAATGAAGCAGAATTTAGACGGCAAGCTTTGTAGCTGCTAGCCCCCTTACTAGTAAGCATGTATTGGATTAGTCCGGTTAAAATAGACATTGAAGCTTACAATAATTCGCATAAAGCTGAAAATTGGTACGAATGTTGGTAACACCATTATAAATAAAATGTGAAAAGTCTCCATCGATCGCACATCTGCAAAAAAAAATATTCAAGGTCAAAGATCGCAAATACGGGTTTTTTGCATTTTTCAGCTAAACGGTAAGTTTAAGGTAAATGGTAAATATTTGCTCAAAAGTTGGAGAAAAGATGCAATGATATATAAAATTTATTCTTACATTTTTTTCTTAAGAGGGTATTACCAAATTCCAGACGTATTGACTCTTTTTTACAAAAAAAACATAAATTGATTTTGAAAAATTGTTATTTTATCTGGTACACGCAGTTTTACATTTTTGAAAAACTAAGTGTATTTTTAATATACTAAGGTTATACCGTTGGTCGTTGACAGATTTGTTCAATTTTCAAACGATAGATTCTATTAAACAACACAAATTTCAAATCATATAATCAGACTATAAAATAAATCAATACATAATCTAGTCAACACAGTTTTCAAAATTTAAATTTGAGTTAAATTAAAATTATTAAATTATCAAATTATTAATAAATCCGAGAACGTGTTTTGTGACAAAAATACCTCAGTTTTTCTATTTATTTAAGGTTTTACAAACTAAAATATTAAAAAAAAATTTTACGCACTTAGATATTTGTTTAGACATTATTGAAAAATCATAAATACTTATGATCAAAAAATAAAACAAGAAAGACACTATATTTAATAATTTATCATCGTGCGTTTTGAGCATTTTTATTGCTAACTTGAATGTATTTTTAATTTAAAATATTGGATGCAGGGAATAATCGATCTTTCTCATTGGAACCTCCTTGTACAGTTGCAAGCATTTTAAAACTTTTATTCTCAGCTGCTAGTCAATCGCTCTTAAGAATCACCATTTCTGACATACAGCGATTGAAAAAGTTGAAAAAGTGCCACGATCTGTAGCGGTCCTATTTAAATAAATAATATTGTTTTAATTAATGAAGACAATATTTTATTATCAAAATTAGAATTAGAATTATCGAATACCGCATAAACGGGCATATAAAATAAGGGAGTGGGTTTCTTTTGAGTTTATATTCACAGAATATACACAGACCAATATTTTTACTTGTATTACGGGTGATATATATAGGCGGCGTTCTCTATTATGTTCATTATTATGAAGAAATAACGTTTTCATCTTTTTGAATCGCTATATCTCAGAAATGCTGATTCTTAGAAAAAAAATGTTTCAATAATCTTTATAGATAATTGCATGATCTACAATTTTTGTATGATCTACTTTTATGATAAAACTTACCGTTTGGTTGAAAAATGCAAAGAAATCCATATTTGCGAACTGTGACCTTAAATAATATTTTTTTGTAGGTGCCTTTCGATGGGAACTTTTCACATTTTATTTGTAATGGTGATCCCAATATTCGAACCAATTTTCAGATTTATGCAAATTATTGTAAGCTTACCCCTATTTTTAGCTAACTCGACCGGACTAAAATAACCATTTACGATACATGGTTGTTTGTTTGTTGTGTAACGTTTAAAACGCGTGTATTAGTGAGGCCATTATTTTTTTCCTTGTATATATCTGTTAAAAACGAATTGAAATTTTATTTTTTAATGTTCATAAAATGATTGATATGAAAAAAAATATCTCCGGAAGACTAAACATAGTTTATATAATTCCAATTGTAAGTATGAGCGTATTGAAAGTACGTCAAACGCCGTGTCTGAATAATAATAATTAGTTTTTAAAATGTAAAAAAGTATTTTAAAAATGATTACCAAACTGATTAACAAACGCAAAGGCTTTGCCTTGACGTCATCCGAATCCCATCATTAAGACGCCAGCCATTTTGGAGAGATTGACAAATTTGTGACATCCGAATTACCTTCGCACCGCGTAATAAGACATTCAAATTGTATCCGTTTATAGAAGATCAAAAAAACAATTTGCAGGTAAACTATTTTTTTGGTTATGAAAACGTGCCTTAAAAAACGCTGAACATTGTAATTACAATGCATTTACCTATCTGCTATAAGATTATAAGGAATAATATGAATTCTTAATTACCAAATAAAGTGTTTTCAACATAAGTGATAAGTCACAAAGCAATCTTTTCAGGGTAACTTGCCTATTTAAAAAAAAAGTTCTAAAAAAGTGCAACTTTTTTGGCCACCCATTTCTCTTTATAATTATTATTGCCAGTTCAATAGCAGTGTGCTTCACATTAATATTCTTCGGCATCATCGTACAATTCCACGAAAATCAATTTCCCCGAATATCCAATAATAATTCCAAGGTATTCCAAAACTATTTTGGTATAGACTAGGACTGTCTGAGAGGAGATGGACTATCAGGAGCAGAGGAGGTGAGGAGAGATTGGCACAAAGGTTTATCCTAAATCGAGAGCATTATATCGATTGGCTCGGCTCAATACTGAATTTCGGTAATTATTACAGCATCACAGGTCAGTTTATAGATTGCTGGGGTGGCCTTGTACTAAGTTTATAATGTGGAACAAGTTAAAAGGGTTTGTTTCGTCTTGTATCTAGGGATTTGACATACTCTCATCTACAGGAAGGTTGTGTACGATGATATAATAACTTGAAAAAAGTCGATGTTTCTACTTTTTCTTTTTAAGATTGCTATTGACTTATGCTGCTGTTTTCGCCTCTCAGATCGATTTATTATTAAGCCTTGATTAACATTTAACCTCCCCACACCTACACATTGAACCTACACCATGCTGATATCATTATTAAAGAACATTTAAAGAAGTTTTTTTTTCAATTTGTTACAATTAATAGCAGAACATCATAATGGTAGAAGAGTCAGAATAACAGAAGAGTATATACGTATGATACGATGTATGGGTGTGACCGAAGCAAGTCCAAGGAGTGTGTGGCAAGATCGAGCTGTTGGGCAATCCGTCCTCCCTGCTAACCCCTGCGGAGACACGGCGTGATGGTTAGTTAGGTTGTAAGTTCATCATTTTCACTAATGTGGCTTTAGGAACAAATCCACCAAAAAAAGTCTCGTTTCCAAGGTTTCGTGAATTGTACATACATACGTACGTACATACATACATTGTAGCATCCTACTTGACTTACAATTTTCTTCCACAAGTCGTCACTGGTCTCTAAGCCAAGTAACCAACCAACCCCTCACTCCGCCCCTAACTTCCCAATATCTACTGTTTTTGTAGAAAAAAAAAACTTCAAAAATGTCACAGGAGACAAAAATTTTATTTACAATTTTTACGAAAAATAATGCCAGGAATCACTGGTTAAAGTAACTCAAGTACGATGCTTAACACCCTGTATATATAAAAAAAAAACTATAACGACATTCTAAAATTTATTTGTTCAAGTTTGGAACGCCAAGAAAGTAGATACCCGAATACCTGCATGGAATTTTTTTTCCAGATGATTATCATCTTTAGGTAAGCATGGTCACCCTCCCAGTTAGTGCAATACATTTCACGGATGATGTTCACGCAAACAGAGTCGAGCCATCACCGACACTGCGCAAAGTGGCGGATCGACCTGCCACTGTTATTGTGTGGAGCATTTACTGATGATCTATTAGACCGGAAATAGAATATCCCCGCCAGTTATATAGAATAAAATTATATTCCCAGCCGTTTATACAACGACTTATTTATAGCCAGAACAAAAACCAAACCGCGATTTGTCTGTTTAGCGACTTTCTTGATTGAATCTAGATATATTCCTAGATAGGTTGGTCGAAAAAAAGATAAATTTATCCAAACACTTATTATTAAAAAATTCCACTAAAAAACATAAAAAAATATGTACTTAGCACAACAGATAGATGCGTTCTTCGTGGATATAGAAGTTCCGAGAGCAAGAGATTCCGAATTTTGGTCGCAATTATATCTATTTTATTTTTTGGATTTTTTTCTATTTCACTTTCATTGAAAATTATTGGAATAAAAAAATTCTTCTATAAAGTTTTTTTTACACCAATTACGAATTTACAAATGTTTTCAAAAACATAACACCCATAAAAGTGTCTACAAGTGAATAATAAAAATAGGTAGATACATACAAATTATATTTTTCGCAAATATTCATGTAAATGGACATATTATTCATTATAATGGCAACACCTAATCTACGCAATGGTTACTGCCACCATTTTCCTCATTTTCCCGCCCGATAAACATTTGGGCGCAAAAATGGCGGGTAATGGGAAGGGAATCAAACGCTAACCTCACAAATCACGCCACGCCAAAATAGTCCTTAAAAAAACAAATACGCTGATTAGAATCACAAATTCCCTTGCCAGATGAGTTCAGACACTTTCGCGGGTTTTCCGTATTCACGAAAGCCCGAGAAAATGGTAAACCAAAACCATTAAACCGTCATTTTCTGTCTCAATTCTGCGTCTGAATATATTTTAACTTTGTGTAAAACATCCCCGATTAAAATTCTTCTTGAATACAGGAGTCGGGTAGTGGATGTGTTGCCATTAAAAGCGGAATGAAGTTATAACTCAAATATCACACATAACCGATAATGATCCTTATGATATTAAAATCATTGGTGTTTCGGGGCGATTTTTGCTTGTACGTTCACCGCACAGGAGCGTTGGTTTCGGGAGGCCGGCTTACCGCACCTAATCAATACGAGCGAGGTTCGGGAAAGTTCGCATTTGTTCGGCTGTTTCCGTATAACGAATATTTTCCCCGTTATGCTGTGTTTGAGCTCAATCCTAATAATGCTATTTTCCACTCGCCTTGGTAAATTGAAACGCTGTAACTCTTTCGGGAATCCGAGCTACTTATACGTTATTCACGATCATAATACAATATGGATAATGATACCAAGGTCGCAATAAAGCGTGGAGATTAAATTACATTTTACAACATTAGATTTTTTTATCATTCGCACGAGTAGGTATATAAATCACTACGAGTAGGTATATCACTACGAGTAGGTACTTATTATTTAGATAATATGTATTTCTAAATGTTTGTAATTCTATTAGAACATAAAAATAATTATTTCAACGAAATATTTGTTTCTATAAAATTATTTACAGTATATGGTCCTCCCACTGAGTGCGCCGTTGTTACACCGTGGTTACTTTTTGGCAAAAATATATTTGTCACTTTTCTTGAAATTCGGAAATATGTATAGTATGAAGTTTCAAAATTCCAATCAATATATTTATTTTACTTCAAAAATAAGACCTAACTTCGAAATGAAGCTGATGCAAAAAATATGTTCCGGAAAAATATGGACCAAAAAAAAAACCAGATTTATTATTGCAATATGGATACGGAGTTTCTAAACATTCTTTCGTTACATTGATAGAAATTTAACAGTATAGTTAGAAAAAATACAAAAAATAATGTACATTTTTAATGAATTTTTTTAATGATTTTTAATTGATATTTTCTGTTAAAAATACAAAAATTATAATAAATTCAATTACATTTTCAATTCAAATAATGTCAGGAATCACTGGTTAAAATAAGTACGATCCTTAACACCCTGTATATGCACCTACTCCAGATAAAAAGATTATGTACGGTGTCTGGAAACTGGTAGTATGTAATAAACTGGTAAATTCACGTACCTACGGTCAGATAGTGAACCCGAACCCAATTTTTTTTATTTGTTCATTTAGATATGTATTTTTTCGTCAAAAAAGTTTTCGGGTTAAAAAACTTTTGGAGCCGGGTCTGGGCTGCGACTTCGACACAACACTAAAAAAACAGCTGACGGTAACCCCTTAGCGACCGATTTACTCGAAAACGAAAGATCAAAATAAAAAAGTTACGCTAAAAATCGAAGTTAATTAGGAAACGAATTATTCTTGAAGTGTCGCATTTTAGTGACTTAATTGTAATAATTTGATTAACATTATTTATCATTTTATAATACCCACCATGAAATCAAACCATATAAGAAGTTCGTAAGTAATTATTTTTATGAGGTGATAAAATCAAGTTATTCATTTTATGTCATAATAGATAAATACTTCCTTACGAACTGCGTATAGGAAATTCTATCCTCACACAGAAATGCTTAAAAATATCCATACATTTCTACGACAATTTATTTTTAAACCGATTTAATTTTTTTATGGTAAATTTATATAAAAATACAATAAATAATTGAAAAAAAAACAAAAAATATTTCGCCCAACGTGGGGCTCGAACCCACGACCCTGAGATTAAGAGTCTCATGCTCTACCGACTGAGCTAGCCGGGCAGTTGCGAAAGATGGCGTTAATGTAGTAATTAAACACAAGCACCGACATCGGGCCGATCTTCCCAGATTTCAGCTTTCTGTGGATGTTTTGTGCAATATTATTATTTTATATCGGTCTATAATATTATTAATTATGACGTTGAAGAGATTTCAAAAAATATGTTTTGTATTTGTTTCGGAATCAATCGAGTCTTTCAATAATAATTATTAGTGTAACTTATTCTTTCCACCATTTCAAGTGAATAAATAATATGCGAGATAATAAAATAATGGAGGAAATTAGGTAATATAGGTATTATATTACTTTGCGGAATGGTTATGGTTGGAACGGTGCCAAACACTTGGGAACCAATGTGTTGTTATTACATATTTTACTTATGTTGTGTGTTTTAGGTAGTTTTTCACTTTTCTTCACATAATATATATCTGCCTATTTGTTTGTTCCGATTAGTTTACATTCAATAGATTTATGTAATAAACTTGTGTTTTTATAGAATGTAAATAAAAATAGTAAGTTCCAACTTCGAAATTCCCTTTCAATATGATTTTAGTGAAGTTTTGGTACAATTGAGGAAGTTTTGTGAAATATTAGACGCATTATGAATATTTTACGCTCATCGGCATACATACACAAAACCTTTTAATATTATGCTTCGACTCCTAGACTCCAGACAGGTTAATAAATTTGATAACGTGTCCTTACATTTAATTTCGAAATTTTAAAATGTTTGATTTATTTATGAAGTAAGGAAAATTGGGGCTACTTCGGGCACACGGACACACCCACAACAGATTTATATATCGATGTACCTCTTCGTTGAATTCATCTGAGCGATATCTACGGTACATGGAAAAAAAATCGATTTTTAAAAATTATTTCTAAAATGGTGTTTATCTAGTGCAGTTTGGATAATAGATACATAAAGTGATGAATTCTGATATTTTCCTAAAACCTGAACGCAAATAATAAAGAATTGAAGCAGTTTATTTCTTTTGTCTGCAACGCAATTTTCCCAAAACGTCCAACTTTTATTAAAATCTCTTCTAATCCCGCAGAAAAAGAAGAAAAATCTCCTCTCCTCTGGAGGGAGACAAAGCTATGAGGGGTGAATGCGAGGAGAGGGACGGAGCAAGTACAGTGAGAGGGAATAGAGACGGAGGGAGTTGTAAGATCACTTAATATTTTACGCTTTCATTCCCGTCAAACAATCTTACTGTACACTTATTCGTCTCGCTGGGTACGGTTTTTTAAGAGGTGAGTAAATTAAAAAAAAAAAACTCAATATAAATAGATAAGATGAATTTCTCAAGCAGTTTATATGAGATAAGATAAAGAAGCAAACAAGTAGGTATGTAATCGCTCGAGAACTAAAAACCATTTTATTTATTTATTTTATTTTAAGGAAATCAACAGTTTACAATATGGTTAATTTATATATGTGTAATTCACCTAACTGAGATCAATTATAGATTTTCTCATTATACTAATGTATTATGTATCTAAAAAATAAACACTATTCTTACAACAACTAAAAAATATTACGTTATTGTAACAAGAGAGAGATTATTATAACAGAGGAGGTACTACATAATACATGCCATTACATAATACATCATAACATTTTATGCAGTTTTGTACACATTTAATACATTGTAATAGAGTTTTTATATTTATTTTCGTTACAATTGAAGATATCTAGATCAGAGAGAATTTTATTATATGTTGGACACATTCTTATAAGACAAGCATTTTTATTTGAATTTGTTTTACAGTGTTTTTCTTTTAAAAGATTACACGATCGTGTGTGTTTTAGGCACAGTGTTTTTATACATATAACTAATATAACACATTAAAAAAACAAAAAAATAAGAAAACATTAAAAAAACTTGTGGGTCATTGAATCACATAATGTCGCAACGTTACACAGTATGTATAATGCAATTATTTTCAGTTCAACATCATTTCCACCATGCGCTATGGAGCTTTAAGAGAAATGCAAGAAGCGGACATGTGTTTATTCTCGGAGTGCCTTGTATCACCACTAATTCCTACAGGTAAAAATACAAGAGCCAGAAATGTGTTTATTCTCGGAGTGCCTTGTATCACCACTAATTCCTAAAATGGTTATTTTGTATTGACTTATTTTCTATTTGATTTTATAAGAAAGATAAAAAGTTATTCATGGGAAATCGTCACAGTTAATCTTATCCATAAATGATATTCTTTTAAAGTTGGGTCTTACATGCGTTTTTAATTTTTCTTTTCTTTTCACACTGGGATTTGAACTAGCGTTCCGTGCCTCACAACCATTAAACCATGTTAGGATCATTATTGAAAAATATAAATTAACAATAATTAAAGCAGAAGAAAATTCAAATAAATCTAAACATGAAACAGAACGTGGAAATTTATTGATTTATTTATTGATGCAATATTTTTACATTTTATAATAAAATTCAATAATGTTGGCCTCACTAGGTGGTTTACCCGTGCTGAAGCCTCCATTTTATCTACAAATAAATTTTACACAATACATTTAAAAATATATGAAAAACATAAGATTAAGATAAATTAAATTTAAAAACAGAGATTTGAGATTAAAGTAAAATTAAAAATAAATAATATTATGTAAGGTTTAAATAGGTATATTTATATTATGTGTTGTGTGTTTGTGGGTGATTGTGTTTTATATTTGTTTTGTCTGTTACTTTATGTTTTATTATTTTATGCTATGAGATTTTGGTAATATTGTCTTAAATTTGGTATAAATAAATAGGTAACGATAAATATGACGTTAGTTGAAGATAATATTGTTAATTATGAATTTGAAATGCGAGATTGACTAAAAAGACGTAAAATAAACATAATATAGATAAATATAAATAAATAAATAGTTTCCGATGGCCGGGTCAGTTAAGGCGCTTTTTCCCGTAAGGCACGAGATCTTGGGTTCGATTCCCAGTTGCGAGGGTTACCATTTTATTTTTCTGTGTCTTGTTCGGTTTCATTTTCCGATAAAATTTATTAGGATTATCTCTTCTTCAATGATGTATTACATTGATGGGTACAACTTTCAAAGGTTAATAAATAAAAGTTATACCAATAAAACTGAAAATTAACAATCATTAACAAAAATGGCCTTTTGTGAATCTTTCACCAAGCCAAAGTGTTGAAGCTTTTCCCCCCTTTTCCATTCAAGGCCAACTGTCATTGCTATGAGACTTAAGGATCCCGGAAAATATTAGTAAAACGGTCCACGCTATGAAAAAAAGGTCTAACAAACTCAATGCTGTAAAAACCAAAACCTAAAGGTAATACATTACCCTTTTATGGATGGCTTTATTTTACCATCCTTTCAGGAAGTACGAAAAGTGTTTGAGTAATAGCTCTCTTTCTGGTGCACTTTACAAAAAAGGTTATATTGTTGAATACAATATTTTATCAAGTTTGTGAGATTTTTCATTAAATGGTTCTAATTTGTTGGCAATCAATCTCTATTGCAAAGTTTAGCTACTGCGACGAATTTTCATTTACTTGAACAAATTTTGTATTGTATAAAAGTTTCGGCTTTATTTTGAGGCACTTGGTGCAAAAAGCGATATTCGTTTTGTCCACAGTTTCCAAAAATCGAAACATGGTTTTGATTTTTGGAAAGTTTCAGTAAGGTTTGCTGAAGATTTGCAAGGTTTTAGAAATGCTTGATGATTGAGAAAGGTTTTTGTAAAGAAAAAATAACTTTTAAATAAAAATTAAAATTTTAGGAATGTGCAAGTAAAATTTTAACCTCGGCGAAGGTTCAAATAAAGTTAAATAATCAAGGTGTAAGTGAGGTTAAGCAAGGAAGGAATATGATTTAAGGAAGATTTAAGTATCTTTTGACAGAAAAGAGAATGTAAATTACTAAGAATTTAAAATATTTGAGTTAGCAAAACATTCACACTGATTTTATATGAAATATCTTAAATTTACTTGTTCGTTTAAGATCCTTCGTAATTACGCCGAAACGTTAAGAGCTTGTGTTTTCCGGAAAGAACCCCAAATCCTAGGGGTTGAGCGTTATGGGGTGGTGAGTAGGAAGGGGGGGGGGGGGGGAACTGAAAGGGAAGAAGAAAAGCTACTGCGGGAGAGAGAAGGTTTGAATTTATCATGTTTATTACGTCGAATCATCTCGTCTATAGTCATTGATATACACATACTAGATGGGGCTTACGTCAATTTATTGATAGAAATATTTTGCCATGGGTTCTGATTTTCATTACATGAAGGTATTGGAGGATGTAAGGACTTTAACGTTGTTTTCTTTGGTTTTATGATTTTTTTTTTAATGATGTTAATTGATGAACGTGGATGTGGTTTTAATTGTGGAGATTTATGGCATTCCCTTGCTAACCAGGTATACTACATTTATTAAAATTTATTTTTTATGTATTTATTTAGTATAAAATTATTTGTACAAAATAAGGGTAGTCCCACAAAGCTGTTATATGGCAGTTTGTCTGTAGGTTCTACAATTTATCACTCTTAATATTATACATAAGGAAATATTTGTTAATACATATATAGTGTTAAGACTGTTAAGGAAACATTAGGATTAATCACATAATAATGTTAGATTATTTGAATTACATCTATAAGATATATCAATTTACATGCCTAATAATAATCTATGTAGGCAGTTACATTAAGATAATCAATTCAACTTATTATTTATTATTATTTAAAGATACATGGAGTTTTCGTATGATATGATATAAGATTCTCACAATCAATCAATAGTATTATTGTTTATCGTCCAAAGGGCTTTTACAATCAAATAGGCACAAAGTAGTTCAACAAGGGTATAATTTTATTAAATTATCTTTTTACTCCCGGTAAATAGACCTTTACATAGACATTTGTATATTAGTATCATATTAGGCTTCAAACGCCGTTAAGACCCATTAACCAGCGGCTGAGAATTAAAGTTCCAAAATGATTGCAACTCTACAGGAAGGTTCTGATGAGAAAGATCGATTATTCACCACATCAAATTTTTAAAAATAAAAATTCAAAATAGCATAAATATATACCTAAATTCAAATAAGCAATAAAAATGCTCAATACGCATGATGATAAATTATTAAATATCTGATGAGAAAGATCGATTATTCACCACATCAAATTTTTAAAAATAAAAATTCAAAATAGCATAAATATATACCTAAATTCAAATAAGCAATAAAAATGCTCAATACGCATGATGATAAATTATTAAATATCGTGTATTAAGAACAAAAAGTACGTCTTGTAAGTATTTTTTGATCATAAGTATTTATGATTTTTCAATAATGTCTAAACAAAATAAGTGTAAAAAAAATCTGAAAAATTTTAGTTTGTAGGATAGTAAATAAATAGGCAAACTGAAGTATTTTTGTCACAAAACACGTACTCAGATTTTTTTAAATAATTTTACTTGAACTAAAATAAAAACTGGCTTTACTAGTTAATGTATTGATTTATTATATAAGATTATAAAATTTGAAATGTGTGTTATTTGATCCAATCTTTCGTTTGTAAAAAAGGGTCAATACGTCTAGAATTGGATTTAAAACGACAAATTTCCCGTATTGTCTGGTTACACCCTCTTAAACAATTTTACCATGTTTGACTTTGGGGTATTGAGTCGTGTTTCGTTGACATTTCTTTATTTAGCCAATGTTATTATTGCTACACAAATAACCTGATGATTGACACTTCAAGACTGTCCGAAACGTTGCCGTTAATTACTGTTCTAGTATTCTTTTTTCTCTTCAATTAAGAAATTTTTTAAAATTTCGCGCAATATATAGGTTATACATACACGGTTAAGAGACATGTTAAATTAACTAAATTGATATGGTGAAGCAAACATTACATGTTAATCTGTATGTAAACACCAAATTAATGTAAAAGGAACTCAAAGAAAAATAAATTACATTCATGAGATGCACGGACACGGGATGAGAAATGCAAAACAAAATAGATTGCCAAGAACAAAAAATAAAACTCGCAGAAATATATTATGTACAAGGCAGTATAATTAAAAATTATAAAATTCCAATAGAAATTACCGCAGTTGAAAATATGTTTCGTTTTGAGATTGAACACACTTCTTTTAAACATTATTTACACACAGGAGGCCCCAAGGAAAAAAAACCTTCAAGGCCTATGTAATCTTTGGGGATTCTGTGTGGAGGGTATTTTTAGAGAATGGAATAAGAAAAATTTTTGGTAAGGAAAAAGGTATGAGGGGTGGGTAGGAATCCGGGGGTTAATGTGTTCAGGAGTGACGGACGTATGTATCCATCCATCTCACTGTGCGCTGCAAGGCGATGGCTCGAGAGAGGTCTAGGTTAGGTCCCCCTCAACCAGTTTCTCCTGATCCGATCCACCACACAATAGGTGGGCAAAACCATTAACTTACTACTGAATCGCACAAATCTGAACCCGGGAACTCCTGTTAAGTCACCAAACGTAGGGAACCACTTCAGGTGACTTAAACAAGGGTGTTGGTTATCCAATAAATGGTTCCCGGGACGGCGGTACACATAACCGCCTCCAAATTGAATTTAAATAAACAAAAATGTTATATTTAAAAATAAGTTTGCCAAATCGACCCTTTGGAATAACAAGGTTCCATCTGTTGCTTTAACGTCATGCGATAATGAACTCTAAGGTAGCTTACCATGGATCCCATAACCGCATGACGTTTCCGCAACAGATGGAACCTTGTTATTTCAAAGGGTCGAAATGTCAATATCAGTTATGTGTCAGTGTTTGTAAATTATTATCACGTAGGATGATGTGAGTTAACTCACGATTAATAAATAAATAAAATAAATCTTTTCATTGCACCTACTTTATCCCACGTACCTTGTTAGTATTGCCCTTTTCTCATTCCGCGCAATCCGGTGGCACTTGGTTTACGGGTGGTTTGGGGTGGAGGGGGCGGAATTTGGTGGGTGGTGCGGCCCCATGGGGTTGGGTGACCGGGAGGGTTAAGGTGATATGAAGGCGGGTGAGGAGGGGGAGGGGGCGGGCTGGAAAGTCCTAAAGACATCTGATGGAAAATGCTCCGAATCTGGAAACTGGGGAAGTAGTGAAAAAAATGTAATTGGTTTCGGGTGTTCTTTTTTCTGGAACATTTAAGATGTTTTCCAAGGCTGCGTTATTTTATTGTTTTGGGAAAATGTTCTGCTGATAGTGTACAGTGTGGGCAGAACAACCTGATCGTGGATTTGATCGATTGCCTTGGTTCGTCAAGCATCACAATCAACGATCAACATGCCACAAAAACTCTAAAATAAATTTAATTCACATTTGTTCTTTCAGCAGAAAAATCATATTTATTTGTAACTATAAATGCATTCATTTATTTACATTCTACTTGTTTTTTTAACTCCATGACAGTACCTACATATATAACACATACAAGGTGTTAAGAGACGTAGGTACCTAACAAACTTCAACAAGTGATTCTTTTGGTCTCCGGTGACCCCTTTTCAACCAAAAACATTAAAAAATAGTAGATATTGAGCAGTTACAGTTACTTGTCGGATGTGAAAAATCTTCCTTGCATAATATGTCAATTTCATCGACCTAGGAGTTAAGTTTGGCCACATTCATTTTCTTTCAAATTTGTACAGACATCTAGGAATTATCTGTTCAGTCCTCCGAACAGATAAATATATATATATAAAGGTAGGAAAAAAGGTGATGCATGGTGGGATGACGAGATCAAGGCACTGGTCTCAGAGAAGAAGAAAGCATGGTTATATCTGATAGCGTCTGGCAGTGCATCTAGTGAAGAGAGAGATCGAGCGAAAGAAGTATATAAGGAATGCAAGAAAAGAGTAAGTGTCGGAGTGAAAGAACGAAAGAAACGCCTGAAAGAGGAAGAGGGAATTAAAATGACCAACCACTTCCAAGAAAACATTAAACTGTTTTGGAAGGAGGTCAAAAGATCCCGGAGTGGTACAGATAACGGAAGTATGAAAGTGATAAAATCAAAAGATGGGAAAATGTTGACGAATGAGGAAGAAATAAAAGATAGATGGATGAAATATTTTGAGGAAGTCTTTGAAAGCAATCTGGGTGACAGTGATTCCAGCGGCGAATCAGGGATGAGCGACGATGGAGTGAATGTTACCAGAATCAGCATGGATGAAATAAAAAGATCAATTAAATGTATGAAGAATGGTAAGGCTGTTGGGTTCGACAATATCGCTGCCGAATACTTTAAAGGTGATAGGCGTATAATTCTCACATGGTTGTGCAAACTTTTTAACCAATGTTTAGAGGAGGGTTACACGCCATTAGATTGGAGAAGGGCTGTGATCATGCCGTTATACAAAGGTAAAGGGTCACGCATGGATTGTGGGAATCATAGGGCTATTAGTTTGCTAAGTTCAGTCGGCAAGCTGTATGGTAGAATATTGATTGAAAGGGTAAGAATGGAAACAAAAGATAAAATATGGGATGTGCAAGGTGCTTTTATGAGTGGACGGGGGTGCATGGATCAGATTTTCTCTTTGCGTATGCTCACTGAGAAGTTTCTGGCAAAAAAACAGAAACTTTTCTGTGCCTTTGTAGATCTACAAAAAGCATACGACCGCGTCGACAGGAAAAAGCTATGGAAGGTATTGTCCAAGTATGGAGTGAATACAAATCTTGTACAGGCAATCGCGTCTCTATACGAGGGAAGCGTTGCTTGCATAAGGGTAAACGGTGGTTTTACGGGGTGGTTTGACATCATAAAAGGTGTTAAGCAAGGTTGCGTAATGTCACCGTGGTTATTCAATCTATACATGGACAATTGTATGCAAGAATTGAAAGAGGCGGGATTGGGCGCGAAATTGAATAATCTGATAGTATGTTGCCTGTATGCTGATGATGCGGTGCTGATTGCCAACAGTATAGAAGATCTGCAGTCTCTCGTGTCTAGGATGAACGAAGTATGTATGAACGAAGAGGCGGGATTGGGCGCGAAATTGAATAATCTGATAGTATGTTGCCCGTATGCTGATGATGCGGTGCTGATTGCCAACAGTATAGAAGATCTGCAGTCTCTCGTGTCTAGGATGAACGAAGTATGTATGAAGAATGAATTAATGATGAATGTAAGTAAGTCTAAAGTCATGGTGTTTGAAAGAGAGAGTCAGAAAACGGTGTGCAATATAGTTGTGAATGATGAATACTTGGAGCAGGTGGATGAGTTTGTATATTTGGGAAGTATGTTTACGAGAGATGGGAAGGCTGATAGGGATATCGAAAGAAGGGTGAATGCAGGTAACTCCATTAATGGAGGATTGAACGCCGTTGGAGCCAACAAAAAGTTGTCCACAGAAGCGAAGTTAGCAGTCCACAATGGAGTACTGTTACCTACCCTGATGTATGGCAGTGAAGCGTGGAAATGGCAGAGAAAGGATGAAAGTAGACTGAATGCTGTAGAAATGAGATCCCTGAGGCGTATGTGTGGTAAAACCATGTATGATCGTGTGAGGAATGTGGAGATCCGAAAAGAATGCAAGGCTGATGTGAGCGTAGTAAGTAAGATTAAGAAAGGGACGCTTAGATGGTTTGGGCATGTTGAGCGAATGAATGAAGAAAGGAGTGTAAAGAGAATTTATGACGCGAATGTGAACGGTATAAGAAGCCGAGGACGCCCAAGGAAGACGTGGCACGATCAAGTAAATCAGATACTTGAGTCGGGCCATGTCAAGAGTCAGAATAATAGAAGAGTATGTATGAGAAGATGTATGAATGTGAATGAGGCAAGGAGCGTGTGCCAAGACCGAGTTGTTTGGCGGTCCGTCCTCTCTGCCTACCCCTGCGGGGAAACGGCGTGTTGGTAGTTAGTTAGTTAGTTAGTTATCTAAATAAACAGTATGTACCTACCTACATATGTAATTATAACATAAAGATTATGACATCATTGTAAGGAGCAAATGGGGTGACTTATCGTTATGAAAAACGTTAAAGTGTTTTTTCGTAGTATTATGTCAAATAAAAATAGCATTATAACCTCTCCACTACGAAGTTCCTTTAAAGTCAATCACTTGGTAGATTCTGAGATTCAAAAACAGTTCTTTGCTACTTCACTTTCTGAATATTAACTTTGTACCTATTTGGATGTGAAGCCGTTCGGATTACCGCACCGAGGTTCCATCTCGAACTCAGTTTCCCGCCAAAACTTTACTACCCCTCCCTCTCCCAGTTCTCCTTTCACAACCCCATTACCACCCTCCCAACCCACCCACCCCCCTAACACTACTAACGTCCACTCACTGCCAAACCAAAAGGACGAACAAAATTTATCAAAGTCATTAAATTTATTTTCTCTGTTAGATATATTGATGATAGATACTAGATTCTCTCAGTGTCGCCCTGATGAAAGACCACCGTAAGGAGTAGAATCGTTGATTTATATGACTTTAGCTGTGTTTGATGACCTGAATTGTCAGGTATTCCCCAATATGTTTCCTTATTCATTCCACTACTTTCAGCCTCACAAAATACCCCAAGCGGGGATGACGAAGTCATGCTGGCTCCGGACAGTTAGAAGCAGTTGGGAGTTAAAAAATAAATAAAAGTTATGATTATATACATATGTGTGTATCTGCGGATTAATGCTAGAAGTGCCTATGTTAGTTTTGCGTATTTTGTTTTAGGTACCAGAAGCTAGTATAAAAATACCATTATTTGAAGTCTATGAAGACCCATGTAAAGTTTTCTAGATTGTTGAAATTGTAGCCTATTTAATGTACATGTACAAGTCAAACTATTGCTTTGGCGTTTTTTACGCCAAGAAATCGATAAACAATCTTCATTACCTTCTTCTTCTTGTTCTTATTCTTCTTCCCCTTGTCCTATTCGGGTCGGGGACCCACTGCATCGACAAGGCTTCACCATACATCCCTGTCTTGCGCCGATTGTTCGGCCTCCGTCCATGGCAGACCCATCCTCTCCTCTCACAGTTTCTGGAGATGCTTGGCCTAACTGTGTCTGGGGCGGCCCACTGGACGTCTACCCTCTGGAACGGCACTCAGTATTTTCCTCGTAATTCGGTCATCAGACATTCTTAGTACATGGCCAAGCCACCTCAGTTGCGATTTTTCTATGATTAGTGGTTCAATGCTGAGATCATCTCGGATCGTAGAGTTTCTTATATTATGGCCCCATTTCGTAACCCCTGTCATTCCTCTCAAGTACATCATTCCGACAGCTTCGGCAATCTTCGTTACCAAATTACAAATTTGACATAGGCAAATGCATTAATCCCCAGATATACAGCATGTGTGGTATATTATAATCTTAAAATAGAAGAAAATAATGTGACTGGTTTTTATAATACTATAATCTAATTAAGTAACACCGAGAGAGACGTTAAACTCCCAAAATAAAACTGATATACTATATTATCTTACTATTATCTAACCAACATTAAACAAAAGAAACTTTTTCGCTTAATCATTTAAATTTTCATTACACTTCTGAATATCATACATAATATTTATCTTTATAATTATTTTTTTCCCTTTCGGTAGATACTCGTGTATTTATCGAATAAAAAATAAATTAAAAACATATTTTTTTTGATGTGTTTTGATTGAAGGTCACAAAAAAACAATATAATCTTGTTTACTTGTGACCTTCACATTAATTGCTTTTTTCCATTTACGATGTTAGAAAACACAAATATTTGAGCAACACGGGCATATCTAAGCACCTAATTAAGATAACAAATAACAAACAGCTCGAAAAACAACAAAAAAATATCTCGTAATTAATAAATTGTTTTTCACTTTTAATTAATTAAGCTTGAATTTTAATAATAAAAGATAAGTCTACCGTGGCATAGACAAATGGGCTCTTTTTTTAATATTAAAAGAAAACGTTTTTGTTTTTAAATATTATAAAGGTATTTTTGAAAATCTACGGTTTTTTTGTAATTTGTACCTTTCAGATATTATTATTCACAACACATGCAGTAAAATAGAAAACATGTCAAAATAAACCGTTTGTCAAACAATCACATATAATGTCTCAAAAGAAATGATTGAATATGGTTCGTATATTATTATATGTTAACCCAATACCAAATAAAATAACATGAAACATATCATAACCCAAAAATTAAACTAGCAAAAAATATTTGTTTTATTTTATTAAGTATGCTGTCTAAAATTTTTTTTGCTGTCTTTGAAGAGTAAACCACTTAACCCCTCAGGCTAATTTAGGAACAGCTTATATAGGCTTCATAGAAATCTTTGTACCTCCCTTACTGTAAATATAATCTTAACGGCGTTGGAAAGAAAAACATCATCTATAAAATCAAAATTTTCGAACGCAATTTAAAAAAATATTATGAAAATTTGTAAATTTTTTATTAATTATTTTTATATGAAACGTTAAAAAAGTGAGGTGTCGATTACGTTTATAAATATATTTGTCTAATAAAATGTGTGTTTTTATTTTTTTGGTTATCAGTTATTTTAGTTATAAAAAATCGTAATGTAAGCTATTTGAAAAAAATATATATATTTGTATTCAAAATTTTTATGTTTAGAAAATTATCTTTTAAAAAAAAAATTAAATCATATTTCATCACCTTTCAAAAACAGTCTTTAGTTTTCGGATACGTTCAGAAATATTCAATTTATTTGGATTTTATTGTAAAGCGAAAATAATCTGACCGCCTGACAAAAAATACTCGAGGCCTGAGGGGTTATAATACGTAAGATAACTTTTTTTAATATACGCATCTAAATTTTTTTTTTTTACATAATTCAACAAAATTATTCAATGGTAAAAGACACTGAAAAAAAATCAGTTTGGCACCGAGACTCGATCTCAGGATTTCTAATATAGCCGGGAATAATGCATCTAACAATTATACTACTGAAACCAGTCAAAATATGGAATTTGTAGTGATCATAGCGGACAACAAAAAACATAAAAATATTTTTATTTTATTGTTACAAATAGATAATAATCCATCAAAATTAAACACTTCGTTATTTAACGAATCACATATTGGTTACACAAAATTAGCACAGTGGGCCTACAAATACGCAACACTTATACGATTAAGTGAATTTCCGCCTACCGACCGCTTTTGATTATGCCGCCTACCCCCGTGATCGCCACCCCCCGCCCCACGCCCGCTCGGCCGCCCACCCCGCAGCCGCCCATCCCACACAAATAGATTTAGTCGCTATATTACCAGTCGTGGGACCGTGAATCACCCCCGCCCTCGTGTTTGCCCAAACTCCGCCAGGGGCGGCCCGCCCAAAGCTAACCTGACCTAACCTTTGCCAAGCATCTTCTCGGGAACTCCACCTATGTGACGTGTCATTTTTAAATTGTTTGTTTAATTACAATTTGAATAATGTATATAAATAGGTTTTTCATAGAATAATAAAAGACAGGAGAAAGTAAGGAAGAAAACATGCAATGTTGAAAAGAAAATAATTTTATTTAGCAATAGACACAATTAGGAAACTATAGTACATTTGCTGTACCTTCCAGAGTGGTAGATAGATATTTAAAGAATGTATCGCCCTGGTGAAAAACCACCCTTCGGATTCGAAACGTTGCTTGTAATGGCTTTAGCCTTCTTTGGTGCCAAAAACTGAATGGCCAGGTACTTCCCATCTTCTTCTTACCCATCTCCTTCCACTCATCCACTACCTTTAACCCCACATACTCCAATTTTGATTGTCTTGCTGGCTCTGGACGGTTGTGAGCATTTGCGACTCTTGTAGCCAAATAAGTTATGGGACATTCCCATCCTTAATCCATTCAAGGATCTATTTCGTAGAATCTATGAACTAGATCAATCAGAACAGGCTCCCTATGCCATAGATCAAAAGACTTCAGTAATTTAGGCACATTTATCATGTTGTACAAAACCCTTGATAGATGCCAACTAGAGTATAACTCTAGGTTATGGTCTCCCTGTGACAATATTCCGACCATATTGAAAAGATTCAACAAAGTTCCTGAGGTATATAAACTATAAATTGCATATTCCTGTAGAAAACATTGATTATAATTACCTACTCGATAAAATGTCCCTAATAAAACTTCCAGAAAGAAGAATAAACACAGATTTAATACTATTAGATAAAATCTTTATTTATTTATTTATTATTAATTTTCAACGCCCTGATGGGCTTTTACATAGTAAGTATATAATACAGTGATATATACGTAATATATATATATATAATACAGTGATAATAATGTTTAAATAAGAAATATAAACTTATAGCAATTAACATTATAAAAATGGTAGGTATAAAAGTAAGTAAAAAATATTATATTATAATAAAAGAGAAAAAGTAAAAATAAATTAAACTGGAACCAGTTTTTAAATTGCAGATGGCATAAAAATCATAATATATAGTGTAAGTTAATATTAGAAATTTACAGATGAGTAATACAAGAAAAAGTTAACAATACAGAAAAACAAAAGAGAGTAACAAGTTTTTACATTATAGATAAATAGAAATAATACAAAAATATGTGCAACAGCTCCTACATTATAAGAATATGCTACATCAAGATATTATGTTATAGATATTATGCAATTAACATTATAAAAATGGTAGGTATAAAAGTAAGTAAAAAATATTATATTATAATAAAAGAGAAAAAGTAAAAATAAATTAAACTGGAACCAGTTTTTAAATTGCAGATGGCATAAAAATCATAATATATAGTGTAAGTTAATATTAGAAATTTACAGATGAGTAATACAAGAAAAAGTTTACAATACAGAAAAACAAAAGAGAGTAACAAGTTTTTACATTATAGATAAATAGAAATAATACAAAAATATGTGCAACAGCTCCTACATTATAAGAATATGCTACATCAAGATATTATGGAATCTTTTAAATAACAGTAACTAATATTAAACACGTCTGATTTCACATTCTGACATGAATGATTTAATAATTTCATGTTTGTATTGTATCAGCGATACATTCCATACATCTACGTGCGAATACATATTTCCCAAGTTTTGAATTCTCTGTAGTGGTATATTGAATTGGGCCCTCGTCGCAGTATTACTACAATAAAATGGTAGTACTGACCTTGTATTTCTGGCTGGCACATTAAGATTTATGAGCGATAAGAATTCGGGGCTATCAATTATATTATGCAAGATTTTAAATAGAAATATTAGATCAAAAACAATTCTCCTGTCACTCAAATTTAGTAGATTAGATAATCGTAGTAGAAAAGGGTAGTTTTTTTGTTCTTTCGGTATTTTTAGTTTATAATTTAAAAAGCTTAGGAATTTTTTTTGTACTCTTTCTATTGTTTGTGAATGCACGTTATAGTGGGGAGACCATACAGTTGAATTATATTCAACCTGACTCCTCACTAGTGATGTGTACAGAAGTTTTAATGTTTTAATGTTGGTAAAATCTTTAGCCACTCTTAGTACAAAACCTAACATTTTTAAACCCTTCTTTATTTTATTGCATTACAAAATTGACTATCCTGAATTGCTTCAATTAATCAACATCCACATACCCAAAAGATCATGCCGTAATTTACTACCTTTTTATTTTAACGACACCAGGAAACTGTCTTATCAAAATTCCCCGATTCCGAGACTTGACAGTCTTGGAAATAAATATTCTGATCTGGGAGATATATTTCACCTTAAAAATAATCATTTTAAATGTTGTTTATTTCAATACGTTTACTTATCGAGATACAAATAATTTAAACTGATTTCTGATTTTTTTCTTTTTTTTTGTTTATATAGAACTAGCTTATGCCAGCGACTTCGTCTGCGAAAGATTAGTACTTCGAGTAATCTATTTTCTTTTCCTAGGTCCCATCTACGTTTGTACCAAAATTCTTAACCTATTTATTTAAAATAGCAATCTGTAATTCTTGATTCGATTCAAAGTAGTAGGCGAGCACTTCAAATAAATTAACTAATTTAAATATTTACTCAAATATAATTTTGATTTAAGAATCATTGTTTTGCAAAATGTCATTCTCAAATTTTGACATTTTCTATAAAACAATAATAATTATTTTCAATATATTGAAAAGAAATAGCTAGCTTTATGAATTATAGCCTATATGTTATTTTGATGTATGAGCTATATTATTATAAAGTTTCATTAAAATCCATTCAGTAGTTTTTTCGTAAAAGAGTAACAAACATACATACATCCATACAAACTTTCGCGTTTATAATATTAGTAAGACATCAATTTATGTTGGACTTCTTTCAATTTTACAAAGTTTTTTTGTTTTGACTTTTTTTTTCTTTATTGTTATAATTTTAAGGTATTTACAAAAATAAATGGTGTTTTGTAAAATAACTTTGATACGTTTTTTAACTTATAAACTAATGTAAAAGCTTATTAGGGCGTGTAATAAATAAATAAATAAATATCGAGTTTGATTGAAATAGAATAGACAATGCGCAACAATTCCTTTAATTTTCATACAGAACGTATCGTGGCATCGATCATAGAATAGATCACGGTGGGATCCCAGCTTTAGAGACCACAACCTTTATGTTTATAGTCACGGCTCTTTAGAATTACTTTAATGTAGATCTAACGAATTTCAGATCAATCGAAAAAAAATCTTAAAGGGAGGTAGCGCCCAACGGGTTGACAATCACTGCTCCGCGCGGATGGAAGTGGAAACGTCAATTTGCCGCCCATCTCCCGGCTTCCCCACTCCCATCTCCCCGTATCTCTCCCACATCTCCCATCACCCGTCTCCTCTCCCCTTTATCTCCCGCGGGGGAGGTGAGCAGACGCTCTGCGGAAAAATTGGGTTCACTCCTCGCGAAATGCCGAGAGTCAATTCTGGAAACTGAGCACAATAATTCACCACTTTATTGCTTTTGATGATTGTCGATGTTGGAAGTCGAGAACAAAGATTTATGAGTTGATGGTAGCTGATGATGAATACGTAAAATGAATATTAATGACATTCTTGTTCGAGTCCGTGCTAGAATTTGGTCAAAATGATTTATTTCTCGTGTTGAACATTATGTCATTTTTATTATTAGATATCTGACAGGCCTTTCAGAATATTTTTCGTTCACATTCCATAAAACTTTTTATTTATTTGAGACACCTCACAAGAGGGTTCCTAATTGTACTGTGTAAATACAGGGGAACCATGTCACAAAATTGTGCAGCGTTGAAAGGCAGTTAAATAAAGATTGATGCACGGGACAGGCGCGAAGTTATTATCAAAAGATACTTTATGACACAATAGCGCTTGCCATTCAATCCCATACAGACCCGCTACACGTAAAAATTGATGCGTAATAAGTATGGTTCGGGTCTTCACTATTCGTCGTTATTCGCCGACTAGCTCAGTCGGAAGAGCACAATACTAACGCTAATCTCTGGGATGGGGGTCCTGTAGCGATCTACCTAGTACCTTCGTACTGCATTCGCTACGTACTTGCATAGCAGGACCTATATGACAGGAAAAGTTATGCGACCCCCCCTCCGCCGTAAACATGAGAGGGGGTCATTTTAAATAAGGAGCCACCGTGCTCAAGCAGCTGTCAGCCGTCAAGTTGACAGATCCAGTACAAATAAATGGTATTTCGCGGCCGCTCCCGAATTCAACTGACCCCCTCTCCTGCCGTAGGAAGAAATCTTTTATAACGTAGTGTGTCGGTAGAAAAGATAAGCGGCGTAGGTCGCGCTTAATAACGCTAGCTCTTTTAACACTGCGTTTGTCACCACTACGATCAGTATCGCCCTGTAGAGACAAATATTTGGATTTAAAAATAAAACCTAATTTATTACGTCGTTCCTCTTCAAAGTCATGTTTTATCTGACCGGAATTCTTAAATTATAATTTTATTTTTTTAAATATAAAAAAAAAAATTAAAATAAAAAATATGTAAAAATAACAGGTTAATTTCCTTACTTTTAATTGATAAACTAATGTATGAGACAAGATTTTTTTAATGCATAACACAAAGGGTAACAATTATTATAAGCAATAATTATTAGCCTGAAACACTCATCCATATTGAAAAAACCTTCCGTGAAAGATAAATGTCGCCGACGGGACTCGAACCCGCACCCCTTTGATTGCCGGTCAAGAGCTCTACCATACTCTCATCACGCCGTAGCTTAATGGTAGAGCTCTTGACCGGCAATAAAAGGGTGCGGGTTCGAGTCCCGTCGGCGACATGTATCTTTTCTCGCAAGGTTTTTTCAATATGGATGAGTGTTTCAGGCTAATAATTATTGCTTATAATAATTGTTAATTTCTTAGTTGGACATCCAAAAATCATTGTAATATGTAACGTTTTTAAAACAAAAATATATATCTATATGTGTTTTGAAAAAAGAAAATTCCAATATACAGGAATATTATGTTTCTTTTAAACAGCTGAGAGTGACAGTTTTTTGTAATATCAATCGTGTGCCTTTGAATGGCATGCCCCTGGATTACAGATATTTCAATTAAATTTTTAATTACGCATTAAATTGAATGATAAAATAATATTCCAATGGGCGCCATCACACCGTCACGCGCTCGGTGCCTTCAAAACGGAAATTAATATGTTTCCACCGACTCAATCATCGCTATGGTGTGGTTCTAAATGAAAATGCACACAACAACAAATAATTAATAATAACGAATGTATTACGACCGGCTTTTCCAGTGGCGGTCCGCGATTCAGTGAGCTAGAGCAGTGGCCACCAACATTTTTAAGAAAGGGACTGGAATGGTTTTTCTGAAAACCTGGGGGGCCGGATAAACAATAAATTCTTATTCCGATTAGTTTCTAATTAGACTATTAATTAATGTGTTCATTTTACAATAGAAAAATATTTTTTATAATGTAGGAATATCTAATTTATGTTTACAGCCAATTAAAAAAGGAATAAAGTAACATCCTCACAGTTACTAAATTCATTTTTTTGTCAAGTTTCACATATTGACAATATTAATAATATCGTTAAATACGTATTTATATGATTAAACTACTTTAGGTATTCCAAGAATTGACTTTATTTCATTCTCCGAATTTTCCAGAAACACTGAAAATTTTGGTTATCTCAAATACCGATTTTTTTTTATTTTGGCTCCACTACCTTCTACCTAATCAAATTCCTATTGATGAAGTGAAATATAGCTGCCGTAAATTCACAACCAAATTAAAAAAATTGTATAAAATTAATATATTCTGTGTAAATTATTTATATGCAGAAATCGGAAATTTTTGGATGGTCGGATGAAAATCTTTGGCGGGCCGTAGCCGGCCCGCGGGCCGTATGTTGGTGACCACTGAGCTAGAGTTCTAAATTTTAAAAATACTACTTTATTGTACCTTAAAGGATAAACAACGGGAGTCCACTTTGGACTTTTGTTCAGAAAAGCGATTTTTGTGTTTGTGCACTGATTGTTTGAAGGTTTATATCTTTGTTACTTACTGCAATTATTACGATCTGTTTACGATGTACTTCATAATTTCTTTCTTTTTTTTTCCATAGTTAAGAAAAATATATAATCTTATGAATATATTTTGGTTTATCCTCTAATAAGCGAATTAGACTCCATTGGTTTTGTAATTAGTAAAATCAGTTTATATATATTTTTTTTTGTTCCTTATTATTGGGGTGTTATGCCGTGTTACGCTATCTCCTTCTTTAGCCAACGTTTCGGACAACGTTACAGTGTCCATGATCAAACGTTGGCTAACGAAGGAGATAGCGTAACATGGCATAACACCCCAAAAATAAATAACAAAAATACTTTTGGCCGTGAAAATCTAATATCATATCTGAGTTAATTTACTGTTTATGGATTTCATTTTTTCATCCAATAATGTAATGAAATGCAGAAATTAAAAAAAAGTAGACATCCGTGGTTTATCCTTTAAGGCTGCGTTTGTCAACCTTCTTGAGCCTGCGTACCCCTTGATTCTATCTTTTTTGTGTAAACGTGTAATGAAAGACATTTTTCATCTGTAATTTTATAATACTCTCATTATTACATGAATTTAACCATAAAGCCACACAAATACAATTAATGCAATTTTATACAGAGTAAAACAGGACTTCGGGCATTTTAACCAGTGATTTTACAAGCGTAATTTAACAATTTTTTATCTCATAAACTCAAAACACTCGCTAAGTATATTGAGAGGATGAATTTTCTTAACCTCAAAAAACTTATAGAAAAAATTATTCTCGTGTAGAAAACAATAGCCCGATTTCCTGTTACACCCTGGTTAATCTATCATACAATATTAACATTTGCTTTGCATAGCAAAGTTTTACAAAGTTAGGCTGAATTTAACATGGGTAGATAGAGCATAGGAAGAAAATGTCTTTTCACACAAATACGTGAATTGTGAATTGTATTAATATTTTAAAAGCTTCAGCTGCTGAAACGTTGAACAGAGTTTTAAAACCTACATACATAAAACCTACCCCAAGGGACACGCGTACCACTGATTGAAAACCACTGTTTAAAGGCATTGATGTTGTTCTATTTTTCAATCTTACCACACTCTAGCTGACGAAAAGTCAAAAACCGCCCCTGGACTTGCATGTGCAGCAAATGTTTTAAAAACTACTTTATTTGTATACTGGTTAACTTCTGGACTTAGGATTTTGAACTTTGGACATGGAGGTTCAAAACCTTACGTGGGCTTATTTTAAAGCTTTTAAAGTTTTTTAGGTTTATTTTATGTGAATACTGCGCAAGAGTCCCAATTACTCCCATCCGTCTATCTGGAGCCGGTAAGACTATATGATCTCCAATTGGCATATGTTGTGAGGTTGAAATTCATGGGGAGGGGAAGTAGAAGGAGTAAGAGGAATATGGCAAAGTACAGGCTATTCAGATCTAGTCATAAAAGTGGTTAATGGTAAGGTTTCAAGCAAATATTAAGAAATTATGAACTTACTATATTAAGCAGATAGGGTCATATTATTTTGATAAGAGTGACTTCGATACCTGAAATTGAAGAACTTTTACAGATGTTAAAAAAATATATTTTTCGCATATACGAGAAGTGCCTACTATCCAAATATGTACGGAAATAAATGTGTAACTGACTTTATTACCATCTGGTTCTAGACCATTTAGCATGCGGTCTGTCTCTCTTAGACTTGGCTGAAATTGTATATCGCCATCCCATTTGAATTTCATAAACATGAAACACACAGTTTTGTATGGAAATATAGGCAGCAATTAGCCCTATAATTGGACCACCAAACACGCTCACAAAGAACTTATTGTGTTATTCTTTATTGTATGATAAAATAGACTGAACTATTCCTCCAAGGAATGAACAGAACACGACATAATATTATGTTAAATTTATAAAAAAAACAACATGACCTAGTTGTTAGCGTTCTTTGACTCTTAAAGAAGGTTATTTAATGCGGTATTATGAGAACAACATTAAAGGTGAATTCGAAAAAAATAAAAGGTCAAAAAATAATATTGCGCATATCATCGTACCCCCCGGGGTGCGTAATAAAATTATGAGATCCGTAAATACCTAAAATACGAAGAAAGACATTTCTATACGCCGATTCCCGTTGTTACGCCGCCCCTAGACTTAGGGGTGCACAACCAATAAAATAATATAAACCATTCAAAAATATCGTAAATAAAGATTGTGAATTTAAAAAAAAGTATTTTAGCTTTCAAAGACAAAAAGGCAAACTCACGAAATCACAAAATTTGTCAATAGAATCAATGTAACTTACTGCGGTTTGATTTGATGGGCCAATTTGACGGTATCTGTGGTCTAGGGGTAAGGTTAGCTATCCGGAACTCGCGGGTTCAAATCGAAAAGAAGAAGACGACATTAAAAATATCGAAAAATGAGATGTATAACTATGTATCAGTCGATTGTAAAATAAATGTTTTTTTATTTTATATTAGTATCTCTGGACAAAGGAGCCACCTGAATTTTTAGTTGAATCATATTAAATTAATTATTAACAACAAGTCCAGCAAAATCAAGCAAATAACTGACTAATATTTTAAAAACATCGTCAAAGAAGTAACCCCACTCAAACCTTGAAGTCGAATCATATTAAAGTCGATGAAAACCCTCTATCCAAAACGCAGTTTTCTTCAGTACAGGATCTCCTAGTGAGGAGGACTAATAAATGCTATTATTTGTAATTAATCAAACATGTGTGAAGTGAAATGTTCCTACGTGTTCCTGCGTAATGTGCAAAATGACTACTATAGCTGTGATGAGCCCGACACATCGATGATTGATCAATCAAAAATCGATGGTATCGCGTCAACCCTGTTTCTCCCTTTCCAAAGTACCGGTATATTCTTCACCGTCCCTCGAGACTTGGTCCAAGCTTATTTTCTTGCCAATGAGAATCAGTGTCCATACTCCTTACACACCCTGTGTGGGTACACCACTCACTACACAGCTACCCACTGCCGGTGTACCCTGTAGTCCTGTAGGAGTGCTTTACGTACAGTGCTTCTGAATCACCCTGTCTCCCTCGGACGGCTGGATGGCGGGAAACTTTGTGACGCATTACTACAGGACAGGATGTACAAAAATGTGTCATGCTTTATTTTTGAAAGGGTTAATTAATGCGGTATTATGTATATTACAATAAATTTTACAATAAATAAATTGGCTTGTGTAGTGCGTAGGTACTTGATGAAGAGTTTAATTATAGACTTGACGTGGGAAGAAAGGATATATGGATTTGTGGTGGTTGGAAATTTTTCGTTTCGATTCTTGTTGTAATGCATAATGAGAGGAAAAGTTTATTTTCGTTCATAATCGAATGCTACTAGCACTAACGATACAAACCGATGGAATTGTATTAATAAAGTGTCCGCAGTGAAATGCAGTTAAGTAAGGGTGAAATGTACCTACCATTAGAAAAAAATTACCGTAAATAAGGTATAATGAAAAATATTTGGTAAAGAACTTGTGCCGTTATTTATTCAGTTGGCCATAACAATCAGCGGAAGAAGTTATTCATTAAATTAGTTATTTGCAAATATTCAGTCGCAGAGCAGTTCAGGCAACTGCCCAAAGTAAGCTAATTGTGTCCTTACTTATAAAGAAATTAATCAACACATTTTTAAGCTTAAATTTTTTTTTGAAAAGTAAATCAATTTCATTGGACGTATGTGGGCTGGGAGTCGAAAAGTCGTACATAAATTGACGACAACCATTTTCGTTCCCATTTCAAGTCCTTATAGGTAGTCCTTCCAGTATTTATATTCTTGTATGTGTTCAATGGCTACCAGTTATGTGTACTATAACTTTTTTTTTCAAGTTCGATTAATACAATGATTTAACAGGATCAGAATTTATATATTGACATTGTGTTTAATTGGTAGAACTCCATTTCGATACAAAAAATAAAGTATTTCAAATTTAATAATGTCATTATTAAGTTTTGCAGTTTTTATTATTGTGACAGCTATTTCGGCTTTCAATACCATAATAAAACAGCAGTTATGGTATATTAAGAAGACTTATTTACATTATTTTACATACCCCTTACCAATTTTGACATTCAAAGAGGTTTGAAATTTAAGGTAAAAAAGGTTCACTTTTAAGACTTTAGAAATTTTAGATTTAGAATATCGAAAATCAAACTAACAAAAATATATACATGCAAAGTGAATGTTTCTAAAAATTGAAACAAAAAAATCTACTCATTTACTTTTTGACATTTATATTTCACACACAAATTAATAAACGTTATGCTTAAAATAAGTACTCGAATTCCACGAAACTGAAAAGAAGAAATATTATGGGTATATTGAAAAACACTGTAAGACAAATTCAAATAAAAATCTCTTTGTATAATAATGTAATATCTTTTAGTGTTTAATTTTTAGTTACATAATACATTAATGTTATGAGGAAATCTATAATCGGTTTCTCAGTAAGGCTATGTATAAATGAACCACATTGTAGTTGATTTCCCTAAAATAAAATAAATAAATATTTAAATTTTTTCGGAAATAATTTAAGCATTCTAAAAAATTCCAATAAATGTTATTCCTCGACTTTTTTCTAACATCCAGTTGGTGCGAGCGAGGCAGCGCCCTAACAAAGCTTCCCACAGAAGCCGGCAGTCTCGCCCTGCCGCACACCGACGCGAAACTGTTGATAAATAAATCACATTTCCCGGTTGCATTTTCCGACCCTATGTCCCCGTACCGAAGGACCTTTTTGGCCCATCCGCGAAATAAAGTTACCATATTCACTCTTGTAGTAGTTGATATAACACGAGGACTGGCATACTCAGGCATCTCCCACCCAACGAGACACTACGCAAAAAAATACAAACCTTTAGTTAAAAATTAGAATAAGTTCAATAGATTTGATTTGCTTTTTTGTGTCGGAGTAGGAATTAACGGTTGCTTTTGCTTTGTTGCGGCTTCACCTTTAAATCAGCCGTATTCACAGCGGTGTCGTTTATATTCGCAATACTGCGGCCTTTGCATAAATAATACAACAGGCTATTGGTTTAACTAATACCGAGTTTAACTTCGGTAACGCGTCGGGGGTGGGTTAATTTATTTAATTAGAACACAGACCGGGCCTTTTAACCTGTTGGCCGCTTTACGATCTTTAATAGAGCCTCGATTGAATCCACACAAGATGGCAAAAAATTAAAGAATTGAATTTTAATGTTTGTGAATGAGGTTAACCTGTTTGTAAAAGCTATAAAGGGGCTCGTAAATAATCTATAAAGGAAGATTACTTTGTTTCGAAGTGGGTATTTTTCGTACGGAATTTTGTTTGAACGAAATATGTTTTTAACTTAAAGGTTTTCTTTCATGGGAGATACTTTTAATTTACTACTAAGACACAAAATATTGACTTTAAACCGTATTTAAAAATCGTACCAAAACAATGTTTGAAAATAATATATCAAAGTAAGAAGGATAATTTGGGGGTGGAGCCGGCAGATCGTCGCCACATCGTCGGATCTTCCCTGATGATGGACACTGCAACACTGTCCGAAACGTCAGCTAAAGAAGGAGGTAGCGCAACACGGCATAACACCCCAAAAACAAACAACGAAAAAAAAAACTTTAATTGTTTGTTCGTACTAAACGTACATTCAGAAAATATATTTTTGTTCGTACTTAACAAACATTCAAGAAAGTTTTGTTTGTTCGTACTTAACGAACATTCTAGAAAGTTTTGTTTGTTCGTACTTAACATACATTCTGGAAAGATTTATTTGATCGAAATAAAAATTCTTTCTGGAAAGATTTATTTGTTCGAAATAAACATACTTTCTGGAAAGATTTGTTTGTTCGTACTTAACATACAATCTGGAAAGATTGGTTTGTTCGTACTTAACATACAATCTGGAAAGATTGGTTTGTTCGTACTTAACATACAATCTGGAAAGATTGGTTTGTTCGTACTTAACATACAATCTGGAAAGATTGGTTTGTTCGTACTTAACATACAATCTGGAAAGATTGGTTTGTTCTTCTACATTTTTCCTTGCCGACGATTATTTTAGAGTAAAAATATGATAACAAAAGTAAAACAACGCAGTGGCTTCTAAATGGCAACGCCAGATACGCATTCGTCTTGAAAACTGAAAACTAATCAAATTTGTGTCATTATTTCATTGTATTTTTTCATAATCTTTCCTTCAATTTGAGCTTTCTATAATTTGAATTGAATAAAATCACTTTCTGTTACTGTTATTATTGATACCAATATCGATTTTCAAATTAAATCTGTGTAGGTAGTTTTTGCCGTATTTGTAGCTGCTTCATCATTAAAAAAAAATTATTTCGTTTTATTATGGACAATGATAATGTAACCGTCTTAAAACCATTTAATACATATGTATAACCCAAAAAAGTAAAAACCCATTTTTAAAATATATTTTTTTGAATCGATATGTATCGTTCACATTATAATGTCAACGTCATTATCATATGAATTAAGTATCATGACGTAGTAGGCATACAATATAACTCCGATAGTAAAAATTATTTAATAAACGATTCGCAAATTACGAGAGTTTCAATGCACGCCAACAGATGGCAGTGTAGGTTATTCAAATGCGCAATATTTCAGTTTTCACCTGAAAGTGCCGTACAATTATAATATTATAAAATAATTTTGTTGATTTCAACAACAATATGATATAAAATCCTTGAGATTGTAAACATAGTAAAATATGTAATATTATGTAAACACTGAATTAAAAAAATAACTTTATCGATTAAATTCTATTCAGGGGGTTTCTCACCATCCTTCCAATAGCTTATTAATACTACAACGAATATTATTAAAGATAAAAATAAAACTACATACTACAACGAATATTATTAAAAATAAAAACTCGCAGTGGTTAGAAATCTCGGCCACTTATCCAATATATAGCCACTATTCATAGGTTACAACGAATATTATTAAAAATAAAAATTAAACTACATACTACAACGAATATTATTAAAAATAAAAACTGGGCCACTTATCCAATATATAGCCAGTATTAATAGGTTCGAGTACCGAATTATAAACTCCAACTTAATTAATAAATAAACCGTAAATCGTAAATCGAAAATATTCGTTATTAGTGTAGATAAGCTATGGGGAGGATGGTGAGAAACCCCCTCAATCTCAACGAATATAATATATTTTTTATTAAAAAATATCATCTGTCTAATGTAAATGGTTTTACCAAGTCTCCCAAGGGATGTAGCTTTCCTAAATTTAGTCCGGAACATTCCTAGAACCGTAGAACCTTAAAGCTTCTGTGAACTTGTACCACCGTGTAAAGCACCACCTAGCGGCAGTTTACATCTCCAGGCGAGCTTCGGTGTATCAGTGAAAATTTAACTGAGTGTTTCCAACGTCTATATCGTCCGTACTCTATATGTCTGTAGTCCATAGCCTTGTGTCTATATGTTCTATGCTTGTTCGAGTATAGTATTGCGTATGTACGTATTGTTAACCCCATAAGGACTGGGGATGTTCAATATGTTAAAAGGTTGATTAAGATTGGAAAAATGTGATTTATTTTTTGAGGGACGTGTTTTTACAGTGACCTTAAACTAATCTTTCAGATTAAGAAAATTATTTGTTATTTTAGCTTTGTTATTTAGTGTAGTGATCATGGGACAGGTAAAGTTTAATCGAAAAACTGTCTCATTTATGTTTAATATCCAGCAATCCATTATTCCGTTTTTGTGAACAGCGCTGCGCGCAAATGTTTTTACAACCATGAAGCTAAACGGTATTAGTTTTAAATTTATTTGCATTAAGCGGGCGACAAACGCGAAGTTCACATCAAAAAGATACTGCGTTATAAGTATCTTTTCTACCGACACACTACGTTATAAAATATTCCTTCCTACGGCAGGAGAAGGGGTCAGTTGAAATCGGAAGCGGTCGAGAGAATATCATTTCTTTGTACTGGATATGTTAACTTGACAGCTCCGTGCATGCTCCGTGTATTAAAAATGACCCCCTCTCCTGTTTACCGTAGAGAGGGGGTCGCATAACTTTTCTGATACCGCCACTGTAGCGAATACGAAAAATAATTCCGATTAGCGAAGATTCAAACCGCGATCACAGCGCATCATCTTTTTACGTCTGGCGGGTCTCATGGGATTGTATGGCGAGCGCTATTGTGTTATAAATAACTTTTTGATGTGAGCTGCGAGTATGTCGCTACCTTAATGTTGTCATTAAGAGCGGCGTGAACAGACAACCTCACACGGCCGCATCTCAGCGGCTAATGAATCGCGAGAATTTATGTCTCGAACTGCTAAAAATGATCAAACGGGAGATGGTAAATGAATGAAAATTATATATTTCTTAAAATTAATTTTTGATCAAAATAATTTATAATTTTTCAATAATGTCTAAACAAAATAAGTGTGTAAAAAAATCTGAAATATTTTAGTTTGTAAGACCTTAAATAAATAGAAAACTGAGGTATTTTTGTCACAAAACACGTTCTCGGATTTATATTTAATGATTTTAATTTGTCAAAAATGTTAATATTAATTTATGTGTTAACTAGATTATATATTGATTTATTTTGTTGTATGATTATATGATTTGAAATTTGTGTTGTTTAATAGAATAACCTTAGTAAATTATATGCACTTAGTTTTTCAAAATTTTTAAAACTGCTTGTACCAGATAAAATAACAATCTTTCAAAATCAATTTATGTTTTTTTGTAAAAAAGAGTCAATACGTATAGAATTTGATTTAAAAATGACTAATTTGGTATTCTCTGGTAAAACACTCTTAGATGTTCTCAGAATTAAACTGGAGAAATATCACTATTCAGAATCGAATCGATGATTTTGCAGTGCTTGTTGACCATGTCAACCAATTGGTACACAAATGTGCTAAATCACTGGAGATGAATTTCTAAGAAAAACAATTTTAAAGTTTGAGCAGCCATGGCAAGTTGGACATAGTGCTGTTTTTTTTATTTATTTGGTTATTGTAGAATTGGGATACAAGTATTAACTTGTGACAAGTGTGCTCTAAGTAATGGCGGAAAAGGCATCGGCCCACTGACTGCCTCCGGACTTTTTGGGACGCTTGTGAGTAAAAATAAAAACTAATAAAATTAGATTTAAATTTTTTTTAATCACGACGAAAACGCTCCTTTTTGTCTAAATGTCAAGCCTTATTTCTTTAAATTAAATCTTAATTTCTGGATGTTACAATCAATGTATGTAATATATCTATAAAGAAAAGTGTCTGTGTGTGGTTTTATTTTTATACAAATTTACAGTGTTTTTCCGAGATCGATGAAATTTTGCAGATATTTTTTGATTTATTGATTTTTTTTGGACAACTGACTATCAAAATAAGATAAATCTGATTTAGAAAACTCTGCGTAAAGCCCACCAGGGAATTATTACAAATATTATTTGAAGACTTATAAAATTCGATATTTTCAATTGTCCACCTTATGATAATTGATGTAACTCACACCGATAAGCAAACAGGAAATATACTCGCAGGGTTAAAAGGATGTAGTACGTTCTGGGTCCTACGATCTACGTAGTAAGTGCCATAGACTATATCAAACTTCTGTCCAACTTTGGCGGACCCGGGAACAGTTTCGTGGCATCAAGGTGGAACAAAGTTACATTTCCACGAATAAATTACTTGTCCCTTTGGCTTCTGAATTCATCAACACTTAGCCTATGTCATCCACTCAGCTTTAATATCACACTGAGATTGGCAAATCTGGAGGATATACTGGACGAATATTATAACAAACCTTATATCGTTATATATAAAAATCTCGTGTCACAATGTTCGTCCGAGGTAAACTCCGAAACTACTTAACCGATTTTGAATAAATTTGGTTTACAGCATGTAATTTGGTCCAACTTAAAATATAGGATAGTTTTTATCTCGATTATTGACCTCAATATTTATTATTGTAAGTTCATTGAAAATGATTTGAAATTATTTTTATGTTCCATAAGTTTCTGACAGATGGCGGTGCGAGTTAATTTATTAATTGGTTATCTTGGTTAGTTAACCATCCAGTAGATGGCGGTGTGTTTCGTTAGCCACAGCAACGCGTGGCTGGGACAGCTAGTATATATATAAATATATATTTTTTTATATCTAAGAAATGTGTTAAATAAAAAGGATATGAAAAAAATGTACTACGCGTTATGTCATTCTTGAATTGAATATGATATTATAGGATTAGTACAGTCATTTGATTAAAAAAATTGAATGTTTTCCGGGAGTTTTGAATTTTGCTAATTTTATAGATTTCGATGTGCTCTTTCCGAATTTCAACTTTGCCACCTCGTATCTTTACCGCTCGCGCCTTTTTATCAGGGTGTATGTCCCCTGTAGGCCTAATCCACATGTTATGCACAATTTCAAAATTCGCTTCTTCGCTTTGCTAATCCTGATGGGTTGCGAGTTCATCTTCGGTATCGTTAGAGACGTCATAGTTAATTTTCTGTTCGTTTACCAACCATACTTATTCATATTTGATTAATATATTCGTTCTATTACATAATTATTACGTACACATATTCAAAAAACAAGTGAGTTTTTAAAATAACTATAAGTACCTGTTTTGATAACAATGATTTAAAGATATTATTTTACTTATAATAATAAACCCTACGAAATGTTCCTATTACAGATTATCAAAAAAGTTAAAAATAATCTTAAAATAAATATTCGTAGTAAAAATACGTGCAATTAAATAACGTAGACATTCTTATCGTTCAAAAAATACAAAATATTTTGTTTGCACTCAAACGACCGATAACCACACAATAAATAACAAAATGAAAGTTTGAATATGGGATGTGTTTATAAAGCTCATTCTTCACTCTACCAAACTTAACTGGCACAAGGTCTCGAAGCTTAAAGCTCCAAATTGTGTTTACAGTTTATTTTAGTCTCGCGATATTATTTGTAAACTGGCCAGTGTTATGCAGAAGTCAGTCAACCAACTTTATTTTGAAAACAGAGTTGGGTTAAGCGCCTCCGCCCACTGAGGCAACTGAAAACTCTCAACTGCCAACTGTCTTTGTATGAAAATGTGATGGCCCGCACACTACACAATCACTCAAACACCCGTTGTCAATGGTAACGCAAGCGGTGACTTGCGACTTGCACTGCTGATATACAATTTATAATACAGTATAATAAAAATAACGCTTTATCTTGCAAGATTATCATCAACTAAATTTGAACGCGAACGATTCCCGCCCGATATTACGTAACTTTTTTTACGAGGGGATACAATGGATTATCCCCGCGGTATTTGAAATTCACATACAAGTGCTCATGCTCGGGTTTCGTATTGCGTACGATCGCGAACGAAACTCAAATAATGAACCAAAATGCTGACAATACGGTCTCCCAAGTGCGCAGTAAGTTCTGCGCACTGAGAAATGCACTCCGATGGTTCGTGCGCTGATCGGCTGTCCGCTGGTCAAGCTGGGTGGTCGCCGGGTAGCATTAATTTGTTGTATTTTAGTTCTGCACAATGTTAATTGCTTTAATGTTTAAAGAATTCATTAATTTTGGTGAAGACTGTTGTTTCTTTTATTAGGTTTCAAGTATAACTGGTGGGGACTGTCCCCACAGTCCCCCTGTGAAGAACCGCCACTGGTTAAATGGTTAATAAGTTGTTGAACGTTGTGCATTCCTCGCAAATTTAAGGGAAATTGGATTCGATATAGCACTGAGTCATCCACAACCTTCTGATCACATTTTGTGTTCAGTTGCATAAAAACGAGAACAATAATATTAGGTAACACAGATATTATCCTACTCAGAAATCAGCATCGTAGCAAGGAAAAATTTAAATGTGGGAAAAATAAAACCAAACTGACAGAATACATTTTAAAATAAACACATATTCTTAGTAGATATCAGATATCACACACATAATATACAGACGTTCACAAAAATGCTAGAATAAAAATAAGTTTATATCGAAATTAGCAAATTATTTTTATCATTTACGAATGTTAGCTTTATTTTTATTTGTAATGTATGTATTATGTCTCTCTCTGTGGTTTCAATCCTGGGATTGGTTTGCAGCAATTTCCAATATTTTTTTCTTCCATTCTTCCCTATCTCGTTTGAAGTCTGTATTATGTAATTATGTAATATTTATTTTTATATTTATTTGTAATGGCGTGTACTTTGTCAGGAAGAATTCCCATTGGACGCATCAAGTTCTAATCCCCCAAACAAGCAAAACGGTGTTATTCGCAAAAAGCGACGTATGTGTCCTTCCCACGTTTCAGATTAAAAAATTTATTCGTTGTGGATTAAATTATTTCTGCGTAACACGGCCAACTTGTAGACTCGTGTCCATGAATGCGTGGAGGTTATTTCAATGGTCTAGTTGACCGGAGATTCTAGATTTAATGATGATTAAATCTAATCTTCGAAAACGTAACTAGTTTCGAGAACGCGTGAATATTTCAGAATTTTCAGTTGTTTTCATTACAGCTGTAATGTTATGTATATATATACAGATGCGTATTTTTAGGTATTTTTAGAAATCTCTTTTAACATAAATTTTAAATGAGTAGGTCGAAAAGGTGAGAGTTGTCAAAAAATACACAACCTTTTTAGGTTTAATAGATTCGGGCACAACTGTGATTACTTCACGGAGATATAACTTCTAAAATGTCAATTTTCTTGTACTAATATTTTATATTTAATGATAGCGATTAAGGTAAAAGACTGGACACCTTAAATGTAAGGATCTAAATTTTTTCATCGTTTTATGTTTTCTTTATTGTTTTAATGTAGGTACGTGATGTGAAACGAATATTCCCGCAATAATGATAAAAAACCATCAAAAACATATTATAAAGGAAAGGTGTTCGCCTTCTTAGCCCTTTAACCAATTTTTGTTTTGTCTTCAATCTAATAGACATGCATGCTAAAAAACTTGTTTTGTTTGTTTAAGCCAAAATATACAAACCTTGAGAAAATGTGTGCATAAACCAAAATGAAAACTATTTGACGCTATGGAATATTTTCGTTTCTGACCTCACATAAAATGAGGTAAGTACATTAAGCAGTTGGCGTTAAGGTAAAAAGTTTTCCTTTTTGGTATTAATTCACCTCAAAAAAGTGATACGGTTACCACCAGTATAAATTTGTAAATTTATTCAGGACCATTGACATTGAAACACTGGAGAAACCCAGCCCCAATGATCAACGCCTGAAATAATTAGCCCATTTATTGTATTTTAGTGAACTCATTTTTTTTATTATTCACCAGATTTACAGGAACGGGTTAAGTTTTTCCCATAGGAAAAACTAAACCCTTTCATACACTTTTCCATATAAATGATCATCTAGTAAATCCACGTTATGAAAGTGTATTATATAAGTATAATTAATACAAAACAATACACGTTAATCTACCAAACTATTAAATGGGAATATAATTCACCGTCTCCAGATATTTTCATATCAGAGGGTTCGGCTCTGTGGAATTCCTAATTTGACCGATAAATCCTACTGATCCCTCAATATAAATATTTAAAAAATCTTTCGTAATTCTACATGTATTTAAAATGACTGATTTTTGCATTTTTATATACAAATTCTTTGACAAATCTAATATGCCTAAATTTTTAATAAGAGAGCTAGGTATAATGCCAGTAGCCGAAATAACAAAAGGTAATATTTTTTAACAAAAGGTAATATTTTTTAACAAAAGGTAATATTTTTTAACAAATTTAATTTTGTATGATTATTATTATTAGCATTAAGGGTAACAAGTCCTTGTGATTGTGTAAAGTTCGGTAGATTTGTCTGCATTGTGTATTTAGTCGCAGGGAAAAAAATATACAACTATAACAGTTTAAGTGAGTTTTCAATTGCCACACTCTATTAATATTATCAGCAATGTCATAATCAGTATCATTATCAGAACCATCATTGGTGTGATCACATGATTCATCAACAGTATTAATATCAGTTTCATCATTAGTACCATCATCAGTGTCGAAAGTATCATCAACAGCATCATGATCAGTTTTATCATCATTATCAACATCAGTATATTTATCAGAATCGACATCAGTTTCATAATTAGTATTATTCATCATCAGCATCATCACTAGTGTCAACATCAGAATCACCATCGGTGGTTCATCAGACTTATATCAGTTTCTTAATCAGTATCAGTGGTTCATCAGACTTACCATCAGTTTCTTAATCAGTATCGTCATTGGCATCATTATCAGCACGAAGCATCACAACAGGTTGATATTTAACATTCTTCACAAGTGCCCTGTCCTCAGTTCTTCTAGTCCTGTCCCAAACAACTTTCACAGTCTATTAAGAAATTGTTATTTCTTACTAGATACGGGGCAATACGTGTTCCTCTGGACATTTTTAGTAAAAAAAAAATTTTTTCTTCAAAACTATTAGCAATTTATTTAACAAAATTACATAATTTGGAGCTCAAATAAATGGTCTTTTGTAATCCGATTTTGTATTTGATACTTTTTTTAATCTAGTGAAGTAAACGCAATTGAAATAAAACTTGTTTTTTGTCCGGAGGATCAAAACCCTGTATATTCCTCTGGCCACTATGTAAGTGTTCCTCTGGACAGTACTTGTTCCTCTCAGTACAATGAACAATTAACGCTTTCTTAAGCAGTGTCCAGACGCTTGACAAGCCTCGGCAAGCTTTTACTAGAGTTTGGGGGCATTTACGTTATTTTTCTTCAAAACAAAGCGTTCTTTATAAAAAGCGTTAACAAAACGAAAACAAAGCGTTCTTTATAAAACGCTAACTGTTTACTCAAACTTTACGAAAACAGCTAGCGTTTTATAAAGAACGCTTTGTTTTCGTTTTTTGAAGAAAAAAAACGTAAATGCCCCTAACTTTAGTAAAAGCTTGCCGAGGCTTGGCAAGTGTCTGGGCACGGCTTAGTCATAAACACAATAAAACAATAACAGCAATACATAGTTTATTTAAATAATACAACAGTTGCTGTAGGCTAGTGTCTAGTATATTATTGTTGCCATACATTTTTCTGGATTATGTTTTCATTCATTCTGTGTAGGTAAAATGTATTTAAGAGTTGTCTATTTTTTTTATATATCTAAGTAACAAAATATTCACAAAAAGTACTATTGGAGTAAAATGAATGGCTCATTAGTCACGTTCCAAAGTATTTTTCCTGATTTTTGCCTACCCTAACCATAATAAAAAATATTTTATTGTAAAAAAAGATATATTTATTTATACGACACTTTCGCGTGTCCAGAGGAACCCCGAGTGGTCATTTTTTTAAATTTCAATAGATTCTCAATTTGAGGTTAAGTTATTTGAAAGATTAATATGGTAGCGGTTTCTTGGAAAAACATGCATTCTTAAGTAGAGTATAACACAGACTCTTAAGTCTTTACAACCTATACAATAAAAACTTTTATTGTGTGGTATAATAAATTACATTTTCGATGAAAAAAATACAATCAGCCTTCCTCATTTTAACTTTGGCACGAGAGAATGGAAATTTAATCAGTGTAGCTAACACGTAAATGCGCATTTGTTGACGGTATTTAATTAATACAAAAATTGATAGTTTAAAAAATAACACTGCTGTACAGAGGAACAATCGTCCAGAAGAACACGTATTGCCCCTACATATATTTGGTCGATTTTTGGGAAAGTGGTCAATATTGTATATTTTATATCAATGGTGACGGTGGGAGAGTTAATAATTGAAATGAAATTCTCGGTCCTGAAATGCGTAACCGAAGTAATGATTACTGTTTTCTGTTTTCGTAATAAACCGCGGAAAACGGCATGAACAGTCCCCGGCACGCCAACATGTTTATGTAATGAAAAACCTTGTGTAAGGAAGATATATTATATTATCTAATCTGGTGGAAGCTAGTACCATTTACAGAGTGTCACTAAACTTTCACGATGGTTGTTGTTTTCTTACGGTTCTAATTTTCAGGTATTTTTGGAACGGAATATTGATCTGTTTTGTGGAAGGAGTTAAATGCTGAACTATTGTTTCATTGTTTCAGACATGGAAGCACATTGGGTATAGGTTTGATATGGAGTAGGTGCAAGGGAAAGAGTAGATTAATAATTCTTTATGCATTTTACCGTTCAGAAATCTGGTTTGATTTTAATTAGCTATAAAAATAAGGATTTTTCAGCATGTATTATTCTGTGTACTTTGAAATAGTGGCAGTTTGTCAGATCTCTAAAGTTTGTTGGATATTTTTAAAAAGTTAAATTAAAAACAGGGAAATATTGTGTTTCAATAAATGTTTTATTCCATAAAATGACGCTTTTGGGTGAAATCCTGAAATATTTTGATTGATTATTTTTAAAAATGTGAAACACAAGACCGTACAAGAGTTCCAACTGCTCCCAACCAGTCAGGAGTAAGTGAGAATATAGCACTCCCAAATAAGATATGTTGTGAGATTGAAGGTAATGGAGAGGGGAAGGATGTGGGGAAGAGGAAATTGGAGAAGTAAGTTAAATCGGATATTCAGATAAATTCTCCAAATATGGATAAAGCCACTGAATAAATAATACATACTCGATTTTTTTAAATGTAGATTTATGTGGAAACCAATGTTGCAATTGACACCTTTTGGTTCTAATCCACTTAGCACTATGTTACTCTTAAACTCGCCTGACATATATCCCAAAGGAATTTCATAATGATGATGAAACAGAATTGGAATTTAAGGCACGATTTGCCAGACTTTTGGATCACAAAAAGCACCCACATTGTATTTCTTGCCATCTTCTTTATGCCATGGCTAAAGTCATTTCAATTATAATTGAAAAAACTCTTGTTATAGTAAGTTTGTACCCATCAATGTAATATACAATGAAGAACAAGATAATATCTACTCATAAATCTGAACGTTGACATGAAAAAGAACAACGAACAGAAAAATAAAAAAGGTAACACAAGATCTTACCGGGACAAACACCTTAATCAAATCGGGCATTAGGTCCTCTTATTTTTAAGTCATTTTTGTCCATCTCACATTTCAAATTCAGAGTTAACAATATTTTCCTCGACTAATTCTTCCCATACTTTTGGCAGCTATCTTTTAAAATTATAACAAAGTTTATAATTATATTGTAACCTAGCTAGTGTCTCGGATAAACATATCCAATTTCATTTATACGAGTCAAGTATTGACCTTCTTCTAAAAGTCGAAATTAGTATTTATTTTTTATTGGAATAACCACTGTTATAATAACATATGAAGGTCATATATACCCATTACTGTAACATGTCTTTGAAGAATTATAATTTTTTTCTGTGTCTCGTTATTTTTCAAATTTCCGTTTAGATGTAATAGATATCTTTTACTTTAATGAAAGAGCCATTTCAAGCCCAGTGTCTATTTTGAATCGCGGTTTTTCACTAGGGCGATACTGATAGTACCTACCCATGTCATTCCAGTGGGTTTTTGGGCGACTCAAAGTTATCTTTGATTCCTTTTGGGCATCATTTGCTGACCAAATTTATTTCTGAATCTTTCCGAGGGCGGTAATATGTGCTTCTCATTTTTGTTATAGTATACGTTAATAATAATAATAATGTTTTATTCCAGTTTGTGGGGAGGACGGACAGAGTAATCCCATACGTCCCATATAGTTATACACATTTGTACAGTAAATTTTATGTAAAGAAACAAGTAGAACTAAAATAATAACAAAAATAAAATAATCAATTATGTAGGGCGTGGTCTTGAATGAGCTCAGGCTCAGCGCTCACTCAGGAGTGGCGCTTGGTGCTGGAAGGCTGTAGTCACCACCGTGATGTCGGAGTATAGACGAATAGTAATAGATGAATCCTGGCTCCAGTGACCCAGTAACTTCGGTATTATGAGGATATTTACCAGAGAATAGCGGAAATTAGTCCCCTTTAAATCAAATTCTAGACGTATTGACTCTTTTTTATAAAAAAAACTTGTTATTTTATCTGGTACACGCAGTTTTAAAATTTAGAAAAACTAAGTGTATTTTTAAGATACTAAGGTTATACCGTCGGTCGTTGGCAGATTTGTTCAATTTTCAAACGATAGATTCTATTAAACAAAACAAATTTCAGATCATATACAACAAAATAAATCTAGTCAACACAGTTTAAATTATTTTAATTTTGGTTTTTTTAAAGTCATTAAAAAATAAATTCCAGAACGTGTTTTGTGACAAAAAGTTTTTTATATTTATTTAAGGTCTTACAAACTAAAATATTTCAATTTTTTTTAACACAATTATTTTGTTTAGACATTATTGAAAAATCATAAATACTTATAATCAAAAAATACTTACAAGAAAAACACGATATTTAATATTTTATCATCGTGCGCTTTGAGCATTTTTATTGCTTACTTGAATGTAGGTATATATTAAAGCAAGTTTTGAATGAAATAAATCGATATTAAATTTTTAATTAAAAAAAATTGATACGGGGAATAATCGATCTTTCTCATTGGAACCTCCCTGTACAGTTGCAAGCATTTTAAAACTTTTATTCTCAGCCGCTGGTCAATCACTCTTAATGTCATTTCGATCGGTTCTTTCGATTTTGAACATGTTCTTCAGTACTTAATGTACATTTTGAAGATAAAGATAAGACCGGTCAGTAGTTGAGTGGGCATCGCGTTTGGGTCTCACCCAGGCGTTCCGTGTTCGATTCCTCGGCTGGCTAAGTCCTCCATCACAACACAAGCAACATCTTCCGCTTAGTGTGGTGGTAGTAGGAGATTTTCAAATGTTGTTGGGTTATTCGTAACCCGGGAATGTTTGTCTTTCTTTTTATAAAAAAAAAAAAAATGATAAATGCCCTTGAAATTCATAAAGGTAGAATTTAAATGCTGTTTTTTTTTATGATGACAACGTACCAAAGGACTCATTCAATTTTCACTCACATTAAAAATCTGATTTATTATCAAAACAAAAATCGTAACATTGTTAATTAACAAAGTGGTTTTAAAAATCATTGAATGGATCAGTCAGCGAAACACATTTGCGACCATACGAACGCCCGTAAAACCCCATTAAATATCATAATTTCATTAAATTTGATAAATCATTAGATGTGTTGTTAAATGGGCGTACCGTGTTCGACGGTTCACGCCACTCTCCGCCCTGTACACGTAGTAGGTAGTACTTTATACCGTATACATACTACGGCCTAGTTTACGTAGACACCAGTGGCGGTTCAAACATTTCTTCGATGGCGGGGACCGGCATTTTTACCTGTAATTCTTACTGTCTGAGGAATTGGTGCTAAATTTAAAAGAGCTCAAAAAATGATTTTATTGGACAAGTCATGCTCCTAATCAGACGATGAAACATGAAATAAATTAAACATTTTGTGGTGAAGTGAAGTGACATTATTAATAAATGAAACAATAACTTTGTAAATATCACTTTTACTACACGGAGAAATTTTTATTCTAAAATACGATCATTTTATTCGTAAAAGCGGGACTGAAGTTCTTACGAACAAATTAACAGTGTTTCTATGTTTATTGGCCGGAAAATTTAAGAATAATTTGTTGGTATTATTAATTATTCTTACATTTTCCCGCCAATAAACATTGAAACAGTTAAATTATAATATTTTAATTAATGAAGATAATATTAGCGAAAGTCAATCGAAAATCCGAAACAGAAAAATCAGAAAAAGATACAGATACATCTGGGACTCGAACCCAGGACATCTGGCAATCCGGGCCTATTGGCAATTCGAGTCCCAGATGTATCCGTATCTTTTTCTGATTTTTTCGTTTCGGATTTTCGATTGACTTTCGCTAATATTATCTTCATTAATTAAAATATTATAATTTGAGGTTTAACTCATTAAGTTAAAAATAAAAATAAAAACATTGAAACACTGTTAATTTGTTCGTAAGAACTTCAGTCCCGTTTTTACGAGTAAAATGACCGTATTATTGAATAACGTTTTTCTCCGTGTATAACCTATTTCCGACGAGGTTTCGCTAGTATCGTGGCTTCTTCAGTGCAGTTAACCATAACCGAAATAAAATTTATTTTAGGACGATGGGAATTAAAAATTCTGCAAATATTTAAAAATTTTATATTTTAGAGAATTTTATGATAATGAGAAAGTGTTCTGCAAAAAGAAAAAGGAGGAAGGAAGCTAAAAGTCTTGCAGTTTTTTACGGCTTATGGATCAATGTTATGTGAAGTCCAAATTAATGTACTAGAATATAACATAGAAGTATTAGAATAGATATACACTAGACACTAGATATAAGAAGTAGTTACACACTTTATAGCTGATAAAATATGTATACTTTTAAAATAAATTATTAATTAAAGTGGGTTACGGGAATACGTAGTAGGGTTTGTCCCTAGCAACCCTCTGTAACGGAGAGCCACTGTAAAAACAACACGCGTGAGTCACGTAATGGGATGTTTTTTCCCTGTTTCTAATACAAAATTAACTTATCACCAGGGAAGTTGGAAAACTTCGTTGAGAATTTGCATAAAACCTTTCTAACGACACATTTATTTCGACTTGTTCGTGGCACGCACCGCTCCCATAGTCTTCCTAGGAATTGTTATTAGTACAGTTAGCCGTATCTAGAATCCGTCAAATTATACAGAGTTGATAGTTTTTCAAACTTGTCGTCCGATATGTCAAGGATTGTTTAATTAAAAACAAAAACATTTGGGGAAATTAATTCCAACGAAGGTTAATCAATACTTGTCGCAAGTTTGGCACGATTTTGTTGCTGAATGACCTCCGTGGTGTTGTGGTTGCATCACTAAGGGTTGTGGGTTCGGGGGTGTCAAATATTACATTGATTCTTTGGATATTTCAATTTTTTGGATGGCTTATCATAAGTAACGTTTAACAAATATTGGTATACTTTTTTATGTTGTTGGCATTGTAATGCTAGATATATTTCTGTGTCATTCAGTTTATACATGGCAAATAATACAGAAAACATAGGGATCAGTTTAAAAAAGATGTACTTTGGGTACTGAGGAAGAAAAATATAATTATGAAATAGTGATAACAAATGTGTTATTTTATTTAATTAAAATGACGCCACAAAAGAATGTTGAAATAATTAAAGTAAAGATAAATATTACATGTGAGCTGTGAGCTCTGGTAACACGAAATATCCACAGTTCCATGTGAAATTACAAGTTTTTCTTCTTGTTTTTGCATTTTTGGATATTCGTTTTTGAGTTCTATAGCACGGCTCTATCGCCTTCCTATCTTCAAAAAGATACTCCACCATCCACACAGCATCTAGAAACATTGATTGGCCCCGGGAGAAAAGATTTTCCTCAGGGCCACATGTGTGGAGTTTACGTAAAAAAATATAACGTTTAATGTTTTTATTTTGTGAAAAAATTATACTTATTTAAAAATTATTAAAAAGAATGAAAAAACATTCCCGGGATACGAATAACCCAACAACATTTGAAAATTTCCCATTACCACCACACTAAGCGGAAGATGTTGCTTGTGTTGTGATGGAGGACTTAGCCAGCCGAGGAATCGAACACGGACCTAAAGACCGCGATGCCCACTCAACCACGGACCCATTAGATTAAGATATATCAGAATCAGCTTGCCAAACATTAATAATTTATTGAGTACTAAAAAAAACAGGTAGTAGTAGGTAATAGCAATAAATTAATAATATTTTGAATGCCACTTATGAGGGAATATTTAATTTATTCCAGTAGTGCTGGCTTTTCAGGCCGGGGAATCCCGTAGCCGGGACGCGAACCGCAGCGCCGGCAGCGCTCCCGGCGGCAATTTGCGTAACTAATTACTAAAGCTGTCGCCGATTGGGGTGAATCGGGTAATGTGTTTACCCGCTCTTCATCGGCTGTTTACACTGCCCCTACCTACCCCCTACCCAGTCTATAATCTCTGTTGGAGGATACTATTCATTGTTGTGAATGTCTTCCGACTAGATGGAAATTTATCTATAAACTTAATAAGACTATTAAAAATGGGGTCGGAGGTCATTTACAAAAAGTCTACCTTTTTATTGGATGTACGATTGTATTGATTAGTTAGATAGTAGATAAATAAATCGACATATATCTTTGATTCGATGGACCAATAACGCATTTACTGTTAACTATATATACAAATTTACTATAAACTTAATAAGACTATTAAAAGTGGGGTCGGTGGTCATTTACAAAAATCCTAGCTTTTTATTAACTGTAGGATTGTATTGATTAGTTAGATAGTAGATAAATATATCGACATATTATATCTTCGACTCCATGGACCAATATCGCATTTGCTGTTAACTATAAATACAAATTTTCTATAAACTTAATAAGACTATTAAAAGTGGGGTCAGTGGTCATTTAAAAAAATAGTAGCTCTTTATTGACTGTAGAATTGTATTGATTAGTTAGATGGTAGATAAATATATCGACATATATCTTAGATTCGATGGACCAATAACGCATTTATATTGTACAAGTAAACAATATCTACACTATTACTTTTCTTTTTATTTCCGTTATTTTTTATTTTAATTTATAAAATGTTCTTAGATATTACGGAATTATTATATTTTTCCAAGTATTTTTAGTTTCTATGGTATGCGTGAGGTTGGACTAACTTCCCTATATTCGGAATCAATAATAATTATTATTAAAAGAATTGTTTTTTTCAAGTAATTTATTATCTAATACAATTCTCTAATGTGTGTGGCAGCTTAAAAAGTGTTCTCTACCTACACAACTGTGCTGAAACTAAAATTTATTAAAAGCCATAAATAGATCTTTACACTTGACACCCACAGCAAAAAGGTTAATTTCGTTGAAATCGTAAATAATCTGAGGAAATCTTTAATTTGGAAGGCGGGCAGGGATACCGCCATTGGTTGGGAACCATTTATTGGTTTACCAACACCTCTGCCACACGGAGAATTTTTTTATTCTAAAATACGATCATTTTATTGTAATTCTTACTGTCTGAGGAATAGGTGCTAAATTTAAAAGAGCTCAAAAAATGATTTTATTTGACAAGTCATGCTCCTAATCAGACGATGAAACATGAAATAAATGAAACATTTTGTGGTGAAGTGAAGTGACATTATTAATAAATGAAACAATAACTTTGTAAATATCACTTTTACTACACGGAGAAATTTTTATTCTAAAATACGATCATTTTATTCGTAAAAACGGGACTGAAGTTCTTAAGAAAAAATTAACAGGGTTTCAATGTTTATTGGCGGGAACATGTAATAATAATTTGTTGGTATACGTACTTTCTTCGTATATCAACAAATTATTCTTACATTTTCCCGCCAATAATCATTAAAACACTGTTAATTTGTTCGTAAGAACTTCAGTCCCATTTTAACCGTTTTTCCGAATAAAATGATCGTATTTTAGAATAACATTTTTCTCCGTGGATAGGTCACCCAAGTGGTTCGCTACGTTTGGTGACTTAGATGGGCTGTCCGGGCTCATGGGAAGAGGTTTGTTCAGATCTTAGCGGCGGATGCGTCTGCCCAGCAACTGCGTGGCAGGCCGGATCGGGAGAGATTGTATGAGGGTGACCTGTTCATAGGTGGGGTTGATTCATACGTTCGTCACTCCTTGACACCCTCACCCCAGATCCCTCTCATACCATTTCCTTCCCAGAACTTCCTCTCCTTCATTTCGATAAAAAATACCTTACACACAGCATCCCCCTAAGATGACATAGGCCCCAAGGGGAATTATTTTCCTCAAAAATTGTGGCGAACTCTTGAGCTAAAGGTCACCAGTTGAACAGCGTCTTAGTGAATGTCAGAATATTTCGCTACCCACGGAACTTATTTAAAGGTTATTTTTATACAGTTGCGTTTACTTGGAAAAATAACAATACGTTTTTATTAATCTATCAAATTTAGTTGGACTGGAAAAATTGCTGATCCTAAGACGTTATTGGCGTAGGTTCGATTTTAGTTATTTTTTCAGTAAATTTAGTTCAATATAGTTGTGAATGATGAATACTTGGAGCAAGTTGATGAGTTTGTGTATTTGGGAAGTATGTTTACGAGAGATGGGAAGGCTGATAGGGATATTGAAAAAAGGGTAAATGCAGGTAACTCCATTAATGGTGGACTGAATGCTGTTGGCGCCAACAAAAAGCTGTCCAAATAAGCGAAGCTAGCAGTTCACAATGGAGTGCTGGTACCTACCCTGATGTATGGCAGTGAAGCATGGAACTGGCAGAGAAAGGATGAAAGTAGAATGAATGCTGTAGAAATGAGATCCCTGAGGCGTATGTGTGGTAAAGCCATGTATGATCGTGTGAGGAATGTGGAGATCCGAAAAGAATGCAAGGCTGATGTGAGCGTCATAAGTAAGATTAAAAAAGGGACGCTTAGATGGTTTGGACATATAGAGCGAATGAATGAAGAAAGGAGTGTCAAGAGAATATATGATGTGAATGGTAGAAGAAGTCGAGGACGCCCGAGGAAGACATGGCACGATCAAGTGAATCAGATACTTGAGTAGGGCCATGTCAAGAGTCAGAATAATAGAAGAGAATGTATGATAAGATGTATGAATGTGAATGAGGCGAGGAGTGTACGCCAAGACCGAGTTGTTTGGCGGTCCGACCTCTCTGCCTACCCCTGCGGGGAAACGGCGTGATGGTTAGTTAGTTTTCAGCAAATTTAAACTGCTTTCCAATTTATCATTTCCTTTTCAAACTTTCAAGAATTTGGAAGAAATGAAAGAAATTAATTAATAAAAAAAAATTAAGAGATCACTGTTTGGATTAAAAGTCTGCTATGTTGGGACAAAATCTTTACATCTTCGGGCAGTACAGCTACAAAAATGCAATAAATTTGTATGACATTTAGGAATATACAATAACTTATATGGCATTTATTTATTTGCTTACGTGTTGATAGAGTGAATTTTATTCTGCATCTTTTGTACATAGTGTACGGAACTCATAACCTACGCTTGTTTTATCATCTGACCATTTCGATGTACCCTCATATATATTTAAAAAATCTTATTTTCCATTTTTTCGGCAACTTTTGGAGGCTGGTCTATGCTTCGACGCATTTGTAAAGACTTTGATTTTGATTGAATCTTTAAAAATTCAACTTCGGAGTTGATTTACTCGGAAACAAAAGCTTGAATTTAAAAAAAAAGATACCACAAAATCGATTCCAAATAATCTGATGTAGAATCACCAGTTTCTGGCTATACATTGGGTGTACATTAAATGACCAAAATAAATTATTGTCTTTTCTTACGAATTGAAATGTGACATAAATGTACCTCACATATAAAAAAAACTGTTTTCAACAGGACGGAACATTCGCAAATACTTCACCAACTCAATTTAATAACACTTGGAAACGAAACATGAGCTATTTTTGACTAAAACAACACTAAACTCCCATTAAATAATTATTCTGTCGATTACTAACGTATCAAAACACAAAACAGATTATTTTTTACTAGTAATTACACTTGGAGCATTGGTTCCCTACCAAATCGGCCTAGCTAGGAACTAATAACACCTAACATATTATAATAGCACGTACACATTAAAAATATTTTCAAATGTTTTCATCTCATTACGGGACTCCGGTGAAATATTTTAGGCTTAAATATTCATGTTGATTATAGATCAACAAACGCTGATTCTGAATACATAGTTTTATTATATATAAGCAATAATAAAACTAACACAATTAATAAAACGATTAACATCATAATAGACTTAATGCCCTATGACCCCCTCCTTCACGGGTCAATTCGCAATTTTGTGCGATGTCGCGCTTCGTGGAGTCGCAAACGGGACACCACGGTACAAATTATTTCAAATGGATTAATATTTTTAAAAAAATCTTGTAATTTTTCATTTTGGGATTTATTGACGTAAAACCGATCAGACTTCACGTGTACGTCGCTTGATTTAGTTTCGGCTTGTTTTTTAAATTTTTATATTAACTCCATACAGGAGTTAATATAAAAAGAAAAAAGGAAAATAATTTCCCTCGGGGCCTACGGCATCTTTGAAGATGCTGCGTGGAGGGTCTTTTTGAGGAGAGAAAGTAGTGAACATGGGTCTTGAAGAGACCCATGTTGTAGGAAGGAGGAAACACAGAGGCCGGCAAATCGTTCCACAGCCGAGCTCAAGAACGAGTCGTAAAAACGACCAGTTCCCATATGACAAATGTCAACCGTGTACATTTGTTGGGCGAGCGTTTGGCGTGTTTCCCGACTATGCACCGGTGCCGAGGGGATCAATGACGCTAGTTCCTCGGAGCATCTTTCATTGAAATACCGGTAGAATTCCCACCCGACGCCTGAGCTCTAAAGATTGCAATCCGTTTGTTATTGGTGTGAAAATTATAACTCAAAACATGACATAAACAATAATTATTATTTTCAATATATTGAAAATTAAAAAGCTATATAAATTTTGGCCTATATTTTATTCTGATGTATGAGCTATATTATTGTAAAGTTTCATTAAAATCCATTCAGTAAATTTTGCGTGAAAGAGTAACAAACATACATACATCCATACTAACTTTTGCGTTTGTAATATTAGTAAAATAAAATTGTGTCTCGCTGTATTTCGATTGTTTGGCGTTTGAAAATTAAAGCTCAAAATATAATTTAACTATTTTATTTCTTGCAAAATATATTTGTTACATTTTTAGTATTATTTCATCCGCCATGCTAGGGATGTGTTTTGACTTACATAAAAACGACATTTATAAATATATATAAAAATATTTGAGTTGAGTTCCATGTTCTTTTCAGATGTGATACAAAATTATGTATTTTCTGTTATGTTATTTGATATATTAAAGTAATAAATAAATGAATAAGTTTAATTTCTCTCAGGAATGGAGTCCCTGCGCGTTTTCATCGTGGCCGCAGCCCTTATATCCCGGGATAATAAGCTCCCGATCGGAGGCATTTAGTGAGAAAAAAGCTCAATTACTGAACGCCGAAAGTTAGTTGGTTTAGAGTCGGTGAAAGCGGCCGCAGCATCTGTGACAACACAACACAGAGATGCTCATCTTGCGGCCACAGGTTCTCAACATGTCGTGTTTTTAAAACGGTTAATTTAATAATTATTTGGAAATTATTGTTGCTTTTATAAAGTAATAAAGGATAAGGAAAACTTACTTAGGCCAACGAATTTTATTAGCGTGATTTATAATGGATTTGTCAGTGAGCTTTTATAACTTAGTGTGAATACAGGATATACTTTATATTTTTAGTTATTGTGTAGGTAGGTACCTCGTATATGTGTATATGTATCAAAAAAGCGTTGGATATTAAAAAAATACGGTCGCAGGAAAAAAGCGTACAAATCCTTTTCCGTTCAATATTATACGTGGGTATTAGGCGTTCCGCTCAATGAAGAAACTAAAACCATACTAAAACTTGCTGGTTGCTATGGTTTCCAACCAAACTTCCTACTCAATTTTACGATTTAAATAATTATCTCAGCTTGTTTAACCATAGACGAAGAACAATCAGCTGTCATCGTAGCAACTAGCAGTGCGAGTCACGAGCCACTGCTTGGGTTACCACTGACAACGGGTTTTTGAGAAACTATGTAGTGTGCGGGCCATCACATTGAGATACACAGGATAGCGAGTTTAGTTGCAAACTGTTTTTTTTTTGCCTCGTCAGCGGAGGCATTTAAGGTCAACATTTTTCGCCTTTTTTTTAATAATATTTTTTTCTTCTATTTTTAACCAAAATACATGTATTCCACTACCATAATACGGCCATTGCCTAGCTCGGTAGTTGGTTAGGCATTATAATATGTTTTGTTTTGTTTGTTCGAAAAAATAATTAAAATATTTTTATGTTACTTAAATGGCTATTTGACAGTCTTTGTTGATAATAGAAACACTAAGCGCATCCACCCACAGAGGCAACTGAAAACTCTCAACTGCCAACTGTCTTTGTATGACAATGTGATGGCCCGCACACTACACAATCACTCAAACACCCGTTGTCAATGGTAACGCAAGAGGTGACTTGCAACTTGCACTGCTGATTGCCCTGGCCGGCCGTTGCTAGTCGCCAGCTGTCAGCTGATTGTTCTTCGTCTATGGTTAAACAAGCTTTTTGACCAATCAAGACAGAGAAAACAGCCGGTTTTAGTTGGTTTTCAGTTGCCTCGTCAGCGGAGCGCCTAATATAGTGTATTGCAGTCATGTAAATTCTCTCTTGGAAACTGTCATCATGGAAATTATTATTATGAAAAAACTCTCTTTTCATTTTGCTGGATTTTGAGCACACATACTTTTTGGATTGTGAATTATTTCCGAAGTGTAATGGTTGAATTCGGAACATTTTGCTGATCAATAATATCAAGAATTGGGCTGATATTCTGTACCTTAATTTTGGAATAAAAAGGGAGGCCTCCTACATTAGCAGAGAACGACAATCAAAGGTTAGTGTTTCTGTTTTCTCAATAGGAATTGTACAGCCATCCATTATTTTCAATTCTAAATTCACAATTATATATTTTTGGGTATTACGCCCAGAGAGATCTGGGACTATTTTCACGTCCCAGACTCACATATTATAATCCAGTAGTCGAAAAACCATGTAAAACAAACCTGTAACAAACAAAATGAATAAAGAAGAAAAAAAATGAAAAATGTAGGTAAGAAAACGTTTTAAATCCTACACTAAATTGTGTTTAAGCGAGTTTACTCTAAGACGTTCGATACAACCTCAAAGTCTTCTGATATAATTATATTATCAACACTTTAGGAATCGCCGGAGAAAATATTTCAGAGACTAATTTAAAGTCAATTAGGATAATTTACACTGGGATCCTTCAACCATCTGCTGCGCCTTGGAATAATCTTCATTTAATTGTTACTTGACAAGGTAACTGCTCTGTTCCGTTCTTGTTTATTCTGTCAAAAGGAATTAAAATACACCATTTACATAATCTACAGTAGATACTGCGAACTACTTCTCATTCCAAACTATGAGCTAAGTAAATTTATTTTATTATATATATATATATATTTTTTTTTTTGCTATATATTCATTGGTGATACACACAGACCCCAATCAGGCCTAGTTCTGATCCACTGCCGCCAACCTACAAATTAATATAAATATTATGTACAATACGTATAAAGTTTACACGAGCTTAGTACTTATCATTTGTATGTTCTGAGCTGCTTAGTAACAAGAAAAGGGTATTATTATCCATTTAGAATGTACCACCACTGGCCGCCTTGTTAACCAGTTATGTATTTATTTTATTTTAGACATCAGCAGGGAATAAAGCCTATATGTGAATGGGCTTCGGGTGGGTACCTAGGTGATTTCCCTTCAATAGCGAATAAATCTTTCGCCTTTACTGAAGATTTCAGTGGAGGAGAGCACTCGAATAAACCAATCGATTGTCTTAATTTATCACACATTTAGTTCATGTTTCGAAAATGACACTTAGATTCAAAGCACATTCGAGTTTTAGAGTTCAATAAACCAGAGTTACAAAACTCCCGCACAACCGAAGTTAGAAATATTGATGTTCCATTTCAAACAATTTTCTTTTATTTTCGTTGTTTGTTTTTGGGGTGTTATGCCGTGTTGTGCTACCTCCTTCTTTAGCCGACGTACCGTATCCGGCAGATCTGCCGGATCTGCCCTGATGATGGACACTGCAACGCTGTCCGAAACGTCGGCTAAAGAAGGAGGTAGCACAACACGGCATAACACCCCAAAAACAAACAACGAAAATGCTTTTGGCCGTGAAAATCTAAAAACGTATCTAATTTTCTTTTATTTCGCTTAATGAATTATAGATAAATATGTATTTATATTTATTTTACAGTAAAATTAAAACAATTATGATGTAAGCTCAATTAATAATATATCGTACAAAATTACGTATACCAACAAATTATTCTTACATGTTCCCGCCAGTTTTCAGTAATATTTCTATTCCTGCAACAGAGAAGACAATTAAATGGTATTATGTAATTAATTGTGAAACTGGATCTGAAAAGAATAAAAATAGTCAATTTATTCACATTTTTCATTTAAATTTTCTCAGCATTTCCTTCCGCATAACGGCGATGAGAAACGTAAATATTTTCAATGGCTCAGAACCCATCTTGCATTCGTAAAAAAATTAAGTAACTTTTTGACGGTTACTTATTGATTTTGCCAAAAAATTCCAATGGCGTTGAATCTAACATCTCAATCCAAGTAAATCTACAAGGACGAATTCTGCTGAAAACAAGGACCTCTACCACTTCAGGAGCAGACCCAGAAACTAGAGACTGGGGAGGTATTACTATGTGTACGTATGTAAGACTGCTCCTTTAGCGCCGTCCCTCTCCCCCTAAGGTCCTCAGGGGTTGCTTTCCAATAAAAGGCTCTGCTTAAGGGTGGGAAAATAGATGGGAAAATTTATTCTTTCCAGTTCAGCCAACACTATCTGCTGGAAATCTCCGCTGATGGATTTATGTAGCCAAATAAACTAGCACAATAAATATAATAGAAACGCACGAAATGTAACAGCAGTGCGTGGAAAAACGAGCTCTTTTAAACGTCATGTTGGAGATATTTATTAGGTTCTTGGCCTTAACCGAAATATATCAGTGAATTGTGAAAATTGGACATTAGAAAACAATTGTTTTAAATACATTCCTCTTCATTTCTTTCAGGTCTGATTTCGTGTACGGTGCGCAAGTGGATATGGATCTGGGCTGCTTCAGGGGAACACGGAGCCGGGCCATTTCAAATCGTCATGTGAAGCAAGACTACTAGTCTTCAATAGAGTTTCAATACCAACTCTGATGTGCAGGGCATGGGGCCGATAAAGAAAGCAGGCAAATAGACTGAAGACGATGTAAAACATAATCATTGTAAACTTTGTATTGATGTATTATAATTTAAACTACTTAAGTTTTAAGGGAAAGCCTTATCTACCAAAGTGATACAACAGTATGCGAAAGTGAAATAATACACAGGTCTTTGTGTAAATTGCGAGTTTCAATATTCAGGTCTGAAGAGTGCGAACAAAAACGTTTACGTATTTCACATTGTGCCGTGACAAAAAAGGGGCCGTACAACAAGACAGATACTTCACCACCACCGCGCGGGAGAAGGAAAGGTTTAGCAGGAATAAGGTAGGAACCGGGGACTTCCCCCTAAGATTTGTTTCCCAAGTATCGCGGCACTGTCGGATGCTATAAACACATATAGGGGTATGTTTCCACCCACCCACGCCCCCACCCACCCCTCGATCCCCTCCCGTCCCGACCATTGTGCCAAAACAAACACATGCAGGACGAGTGTCTACATGTGCGCTGAACACCGGGTACCGAGGGGAGACGGGCAGAGCCACTCGCGGGGTAAGCTGACACTTCTGCCGACTTGAGCGTGCGAACGCCTTTTTTGCGAAATGCGTACAGCGCTTTGGTACTTGCTCAAAATGCACAAAAATATTGATATAATATTAATAATTAAAAAAAAAGTTATTGTCGCAACTTGGATTTGAACTCCTAGACACTTTGCCAAGAAGGAAAGTGCTTTTATCTCTGGACCGCTGAGCTATTTTCATTGTAGGTGTAAGCTTATTCCGTGGAACCTGGAAAAACTTGGGAGTAAATTCACGAGGTGACTTCTGAACCAAACTGAATGAAAATAGCATTTTTTTAAACTGGGTTTTGCAGGAAAACCAAATAATCACAAAATTTAACAAATGTTAATCGTCTAATCTTCGACGCCCCCCCCCCATATGTATCCGCCACTGGTTAATCGACCGTGCTAGATACTTAGAAAAGGATCGGGTCACACAAAAAAGCTTTTGAATTCGATGACTTCCAACTTCACCATCATTAAGATAATCCAACACTTGGTATCCTTCCTGCAACAATCTCTTGTTTCATATTAAGCTTGTCACTTCTTTTTCACATTTTTTTTCATTTCACCTCTTTATTACCACCCAACATCCAACAATATCATCACCTTTCTACCTTATTACAAACATGATATCGATTTCCGTTGCACTCCTCTCAAATCAGTTCAAAGATTCTGATATTATAAACCAACAAACCCTTAACAAATCCGCACATATCATAAAAGTTTGACTCTTTACCTCAATACGTCGCCATTTCGCTTCCGACTCCCAGTACATACTCTGTATTATAGTACCTATCTCCGGATGATTTGTGTGTAAGTGTGACAGGGACGGGTGTCGCTTTCCCAATGGGGCATGTAGGACATTTACTCCCCACTCCCGTCAAGTGGAAGAGAGACAGATACACGAATTCGATAACAGTTTCATCCGAGTGAGTGAAAGAGATTGAGCCAGTGAGCTAAGAGCCAGTGATTCCCAAAGTGAGAAGATTTTTTGTTTTCTCTTTCATAAAAAACAATTTAGTATTATAGATGTCAAGCGTGTGATTTTCTGCAAGAAAACATAACACTTGAGATTTAAAAAACTATATACAGGTTTTATAAGACGGGACGCACCTGACTTATTTTGACTAGAGACTCTTAGTTATTTAGAGTCACAAAAAGGATCGAAATTTTTTCTACGGTGACATTTTTCTTTTCACAAAATTAAAAAAAAAAATACAAAAATTACCGGAGATTAAATTGTTAACTACATTTTTTTAAACCTAAAATAGCACCAGGAATCACTGGTTCAAGTAAGCCAGGTACCTACTTTTTTGCATTTTTTAATGACAGGATCAAATTACCGGGTTAACGAATAGCCTTAAAATATTATAACATCATTTCAAGCCAAAACTCATCATTGTGCAATGATAGAAACCTTAGCTAGAATAGTAAGTGAACCCCCGACATCTATGTCATTTATGTAATACATTTACAATACGGGAGTGCGCCTTATTAGTTGCTTTAGCCCAAAAAAACACCACTTTTTCTTCTGTATCACTTAGTTCATGGAGTTGGAAATCGCTCTAACCTAAATCATTTTTAAATGTGTTGGATCTCTCCTGAACTAGAGAACCCCCTAGGGGGAACGATATCTCGTACGACATTGTCTTCTGGAGGATGAGTAAGCTCTCGAATCCGTCGTTCCTTTACTAATAATTTCCATCATTTTAAATACAATCCACAACACGTCTAAATCTTAATAACGTTGTTTTCAGCTTTTCGTTGCAAAAAGCTGACGACTATAAAAATACTAATGTTAAACTTTATGTTAACTATGTCTGAATCGTGAATAAACCATTGCACTCTATTTTTCAAAATAAATGTTAAATTAGAACCAATACAATGATTGTGAAAAGGCATACAAACTTCCCACGTCAACAAATGGTACCCTACTAAGACTATATTATTATTATACAAAGTAAGCGCAGAATACAAATATTCAAATTTTATGCTAGCTTTCTGCAGATCATTAAAAGTCAACGCATTATTACAAAATTATAAAGATATGTACACTTTTATTTGAAAAATAAACTTCACTTAAATAAATTAAATTTAAGTAAATTCAAACTAATATTTAAAATAAAATAGTTACATTACACGAAAATAATAAAAACAGTTACATATACATGAAATAAAGAGATTACAAAAGAGTTTGCTACAATTATGTCAGTATTGTAGCAACCCGTTCTAATGACCTACAAAACCTTTGATTGATTTGTTTATGGAGGTGGCAGGGTTGGCTGCCTGCTCCTCGCATTATCTGACGTCTGCGTCATGCCGGCGACGCGCCGACCGATCCGGCTGCGTTTTCGGCTCACCCTGTAGAGGTGTTACGGGGGAGGGAGGGGGTGACACGTGGATACGATGAGAGGGAACTTGCTGAGATCGGGTGACCCGAAAGTCACTTGCCTTCCAGTACTAAAAATAATTTTTAAAATCGATGTACAATTTTGTTCATAACAGCTGATAAATAAAAATTGATGTGAAATTTTCTTCATAATAGCTGATAATATGAACAGGTAAGTAGCCGAGTGGAAAAAAGGATCGGGTTACCAGGGTTCAATCCTCTGCTAGTGAAGTCGTCCATCATTGGATAAATGTTATTTTTCACTAAAATGATGGAAGCAGGGGAAATTAATTAATGTAAGGTTTTTGTTTAGGGTTTACTTGTAAATGTCACAATAATGCCTCTTGCGCTTGTGAGATGTTTCATAAATTTTCCTAAGTTTGTTGCAAAAGTTTCTGTGAAAATCTTCCAGCGTTTATTTCAGTGATAGGTCCAAACGGTATTTATTGTAGGTACGCACAATTAATGTAGTCACACGAGGCGTTTGATGGAATTAATTTCTTTAATCATATTTCGGCGTATCTGTGCCACCTAAACGTTGCACCATAAAGTATGTACAAGATGGTTCATTAATCATTAGTAGTAATTTTGTTTGAAATTTGAATTTATTTGAAAAGTATTTTTTTATTATAATTCCCAATTATATGAAATAATTTTTTTATGTTCGTCCATTTGTTAAGAAAAGTAATAACTTTTTTTTTGTATTTCTTGGGCATTAACTATGTAACAATTTCTAGACATTTTGTTTTGAAGAGTTTTAATTTTCAATGTACTATCGTTACTTAAATTTTAATTTTTATGCTACCGGTTTCGACACATCCGTGTCATTCACTAGCAAACTTAAAACTAAACTTAAAATTTTTTTTATTTTTTTTTATTTTTTATTTTTATTCATTTTATTTTATTCATTTTATTCATTTCTGTACTTGTTTAAAATTTTAAGTTTAGTTTTAAGTTTGCTAGTGAATGACACGGATGTGTCGAAACCGGTAGCATAAAAATTAAAATTAAAAAAAAAAAAAAAAAAAAAAAATTTAAGTAACGATAGTACATTGAAAATTAAAACTCTTCAAAACAAAAAGTAATAACTACTTGAAAAAGAAAATGCTTCAAAGGAAAGGGCAGGAAGGTATCGTAATGGTTAGCTGCATTTTAATTTATTTTGAATCCCTTTTAACTGGAAAGAAATCATAAAAACTCTCATTTCAACTGAGGTTAAAATTACTTATTGAATAGAATTGTTACTAAGTCATAGTTTATCCGCAACCCCCGCTGTATCATTGTTAAACTTTGTTTCCGAGCTTCATAGCGGAGTATAGAGTAGGTAGCAGGCAGTGGGGAGTGGAGAGTGAAGCGACGTAGTAGTAGCGGCGTAGAGGGGGCAGGGGCTCACCGTAGCGGGCGGCGTAGCTCGTAGCTGCTGCTCGCTGCTCGCTACTCGGTGCTGGGTGCTCGCCCCGACCGTTCCGACTGTGGCGCTGTTGAGCTGTAGCAAGCTACCAACCACCCTTGGTGTCAATAGGGCTACCAACATCGAGAAATGTTAATTTTGTGTCATCTGAATTTATTTATTTATTTACACATATACGGCACAACATGTGCCATTAACATAATTGACATAACATATAAATAGTACAACATGAAGAATAACTAACAGTATAAATGTAAGTTAAATATAAGGAAAAAAATGTAAAAAGTAAGTAGTAAGGTTATAAGTAGTAGGAAAAGGGTAAAATATAAATGTAAAGTGAAAAATATGGTACAAAGTATAAGTATAAAGTACAAGCTTTAAATTATTAAGCAAAGATATAAAAGTTAAAAGTTAAAGGTGAGAATAAAATAATAATAATAAAAAAAGTTAAATGTAGAAATATAAGATATCTTTAAAGGGAACAAAGATTTAAATATATATAATATAAAAAGTAAGAAGTCCTCATAGGAGCAAAGAAAAATTAAAATAAAATAAAATAGTTAATAGGTAGATATTATAGATTACAAATATTAACCGATATGATGAATTTTACAAGTACCTATGATTTCTAATGAAGTAATGTTTTGCAAGTTCTGGTAAGCATATTATGTTTACATGGTACTAGAAGACAAATTTTGTTTAATGCATCTTTTGTATGAGGCCAGATTATCGGCGTGATCGATATTAGCATATTTATTGCCAAAAGTATGTAGGCGATTTATTGTTGCATTTTGTTCTGCGGTGGTCCCAGAGGTATTACAATGAAAAGGTGTTTGGAGTCGAGTAGGTCTAAAAGGCACGTGATAGTTCACCAGCGAAACCAATTCAGGGGAGTCAAACCAGTTGTTATTTATTTTAAATAAAAAAATTCGATCATTAAGTATTCTTCTATCTTTTAACGATAAGAGTCGCATTTTTTGTAATAGAGAATCATAGTTTATGTCATCCGCGGGAATTCCTAATTTGAAATTAATTGATCTGAGAAATTTGTGTTGGATTCTTTCAATGGAATTTGCATGGCTTTTGTAGACAGGATTCCATATGGGGGAATTATATTCCAATGGTGGTCATTAAAAAATTCAACGTCATCATCAGCTGTAGCACTTAGAGATGGGTTTTGCCCGCCTTTAGGAAACGCTGTCTCATTCCATTTCCCCATTCCAAAATATTTGGATGTATCCCAATGCTCCTGTACTCTTGTTACTAAGAAGCCTCTTTGGTGGTTGATTTTGATGGTGATCTTCCATTCTTGCTACCTATTAGCAATTGTTTTTGTCGGCTCTTTAAATGTTGTAGCTTTAGGAATGAAAGCGTTGTATGTTGACATTTTTGTAAATAGATCTGCCAAATACACATTGTTAATATTTTGTTTAACATATTTTTGTATTCAAGGATGCAGAAGATAACATTTTGCCATTTTATGTAATCAGCTAATCAATTGATAAATTCAAAAGGGTTATACAGATATCGTTTACAAGTAATCGTCTTCACCTCTAATTACTGCGTTAAGTTTTTTTCATATTACCGCCAAACAACACAAAATTTAGTCACCTGAATTTTAGAAACGATTTCTTTCTTCGAAAAATTTCAAAGGATAAAATAATGAATGTCCATATTTTTTCAACATTGTGAGTCAGTTAATGATCTTCCCCTGAAATTTAAATGTTGCGCTGCTTTTTTTTTAAATACCAATATATTTTTTATAAAATAACTTTGAAGTAGCCCCGCCAAAATGACATAATTATATGGTTTAAGTTTCACAATTTACAAAAACGAATTGGTACAATGGAACAGCTAAGTATCGTGCTAAACTTTGTGCCAACCCTACATTAGGGGGAAGGTGATGGGAGAGGTCCAAGGGAAGGAGTAGCTTGTGGGGTGTTTGGGGCGGATAATCAATATCCGGCCGGCTCGCGGACGCCCGCACACCCTCCCCTCACTCCAGGGGGTGGCAGGGGAAAATCCGCGCAGTGGAACGAGGCACGATGGAACGGGGCGCAGTGGAATGGGAGAAACTGGAATGAGACGGGGATGAGGGGGGCGAATGGGACTCGGGTGGGGTGGGGTAAAGCAGGGGCGGGAGCTGACGTCACGCGGGATAACTGGGTGTTTTGTCGTCATTACAAACAAAGGTAAATGACGCCGAGACGACACGTGACGACGCGTGGGAGCGCGAATCAGCCAGTTCAACGGTTAAGAGTCGGTTGATTGATCATTATAAATTGCAAATTGTTTTGTTTTAACGTTTCGTTGGTCATGACTGATTAAAAAACAATAACGATAGAGCCGTGAATTACGCAATATTGAAATTATGTCATTGGCGCCAATTAAATAATTTGTCACAGACCTTAATAATGATAATATAATTCTTTTTCCATTATGCAGAGTGGGTTTGAAAATCAATAAATTTGTTTAATGTTTTGAGGTAGTACTTCTTTTGTTTACGTACTTTACGTAATACTTTACATAAAATATTTTTTTTTTGTTACATTAACTTCACACGTTAGGCCCCGAATAAAATAATTCCCACCCAGGGCCTACGTCATCTTTGGGTTTGCCGTGTGGAGTGTATTTTGGGGAAAGGAGAGAGAAGAAATTATGGGAAGGAAAATGGTATGAGCGGTTGGTAGGAATCTGGCGGTCATTAAGTCCAGTCCAGGAGTGACGGACGTATAAACCCATCCCTCCCACTACAGTACAAGGCGATGGGTCGAGAGAGTTCGGCTACAGAGGTAAAAAGGCCTCCCCCAACCAGTCTCTCCTGATCCGGCCCGCCACGCAGGAGGTGGGCAAACGCACATGCCGCCAAGACCTAGACAAATCTCACCCCGTGTGTGAACCCGGGCACCCCTGCAAAGTCACCAAACGTAGCAAACCACTTGGGGTGACCTATGACAGGGTTTTTGGTTATCCAATAAATGGTTTCTAGGGCGGTGGTACCCATACCCGCCTCCCAAATTGTATGTATGTATATCATCGTCGTCATGGCACTACTTACCTAGGGTGGAATTAGATCTCCTCCACAAACTGCTCTCATTCTTTGTTCTTCGTCTTCAGATCTTACATTCAGTTCGTCCCTCCTTCGGTCTGCCTCCGGGTCGCTTCAACCGCATAACCCACGTGTTCAATATTGTCTTTGGCATTTTCGTATTTGGTTTAGGCACCTCTTGTCACAATGTAAAACTATCTTATTTTCAGATTTGAGCACGATCCCTTGCCGAATCAAGAATTGGTTTCCATTTAGTACACGACTGTTTATCTCTTTGACTGACTCAACCTGGTAGAAAAAATATTAACATTTTCACTCTAGCTACACTGATCCTAGGGGGTCTTTCGCTCCTTACTACTAGTTGTATAGTTTTAGTCAAATTAATACTTATTTAATCGCTGAAGACAATATCAGCGACTCTCAATCGAAAAATTATCTCGAAAATTGCACTGCTATCGCTCCGACAAAGCGAAGGTACTAGGTTCAATTTCTAGATGCAACCATATCTTTTTCTGATGTTTTGGTTTCAAATTTTCGATTGAGAGTCGCTAAAAGGGTCTTTAGTGATTTAATAATACAATTTGAGGTTATACTCATGGAGTTACAATTAAAATACATAATATTTATTTATTAATGCTTGAAAAGGCTTTTACATAATATGCATTCACATAATTAATAAAATATATTCATAAACAATGCAGTAGATAAGTAGGTATGCCTGAAATAAAAACATTTAAAATATTGCATCAGAAAGTAGTAATGTAGTAATGTTATAGAAAAATGAAATTTGACACCTTTAGCTATCGAACCAATACTATTTTGCACATCCAGAGTTAAGCGGGTGACAAACGCGAAGTTCACATTAAAAATATACTTATAACACAGTAGCGCTCGCCATACAATCCCATACATACCCGCCAGACGTAAAAAGATCAAGTGTTATAAGCGTGGTTTGAATCTTCGCTAATCGGCGTTATTTTTCGTGACCGCTACGAATGCGATATCAGAAAAGTTATGCGACCACCCCTTTGCCGTAAACAGGAGAGGTGGTCATTTTGAATACACGGAGTATGCACGGAGCTGTCAAGTTGACATATCCAGTACAAAGAAATGATATTCTCTCGACCGCTCCCAATTTCAACTGACCCCTTCTCCTGCCGTAGGAAGAAATATTTTATAACGTAGTGTGTCAGTAGAAAAAATACTTTATAACACAGTATCTTTGTATGTGAGCTTCGAGTCTTTTTGTCTTCGAGAATTTAAACAGTTTAACTAAATAAATGGGCTCTATTAGATGAAAAAAGTTCAGTTTATTAAGGGCAGCTATATTGATAATAGTCCACAATTAAGATTTAACAAGGTTAATAAGATATTTAATGTACACTTGATTTAATATGCACCTTGATAATATTAATCCAGGTAAATCACAGTAGCTCGTATTATCATCCAGCCAATCCAAACATTGATACAATACCTTTCCTCTGCGTGGCATACCTGGAATTACGATTTACCTTAGGTTCACTTTGCCCCCCTCTCCTCTATGGTCACTGAATAATTAACATACATATGCCCCCTGCCCCGAGCTCCCCTCTAAACTGACGATATCCCGGCTACGCACCTGGATTGTGTGCGGTACGCATTGACAAAGATTGCGATAGAGGAGCCCACCGAACATTTAGTATAGTAAATATAATACTCACTTAAACTAGTTAAGCATCGATTAAATAAACATTAACATTTTAGGAAAAAAAAACTTGTTAGACTTTCCTAGTTGGACAGGCAAAGCTTTCTTATATGTAAAATGTACTTCTTTTGTATCCTTCTATAATAAATAAATAAATAAAAAAATATGAATTTCGTTAAAGCCCAGATTAAAAAGTTTTGATGAAATTTGGCTTACTTGTGTAATTTGGTCCAACTTAAAAGGTATGCTAGTTTTTATCTCGATTATTGACCTCAAAATTTAGTATTGCGAATTAAATGTTTGTTATGGGACAATGATTTGAAATTATTTGTAAGATCCATAAGTTTCTGACAGATGGCGGTGTGAGTTAATTTATTAACACAACACTTGGTTATCTAGGCTAGCTAACCATCCAGTTGATGGCGTTGTGTTTCATTAGCCACAGCAACGCTTGGGCGGGTCAGCTAGTCTTTTATAGTAATCATATTAACGTTAAATACGAAATCTGTTTTGCCGACCGTAACCTAACAACGGATTGTAATGAATAAATAGGCAAACTTACGAGCATAATACAACATTCAAACATAGCTTGAAAAAAAATGTTAAGAGTTTTTTTTTTCAATTTTTATTATGACTTTATGAGTAAAACTTCAAATTAAAATATTTAATTAGTGAAGACTCCCAATCGAAAATTTGAGACTGAAAATTAGATTATTTATTTAATTATAGAAATCGACAGTTAACATTTTTTCATTTTGTACATATGTATAGCCAAAATAAACCATTTATGGAATTTTTTCTTGTGACTTCATCTCTAATATGAAAGTATAATAAGGAATAAGAAATAAATTAATTTATAAGGAATATGAAGCCAAAATTTGTGTATAACAAAAAAAATATATAAAATGAAAATTACGTAAAACAAAAAATTATCAATGCATTAGTAACCATAAGAAGACAGGTTTGAACATACAAGTCAAATCATAACAGAAATATAAATAATATTAACAATAGACCCATAAAATTATTCACGAAACATCAGAAAAATATTCTTTTATCGATTTTTATATTTGGTAAGTTGGCAATTAATAATGCCCACTTTGGATAATATGTTATTGTAATTATTGAATAGTCTGTTCAGGAAAGAATTTTGTTTACAGTAGTTCGTTTTGCATTGATCTACTTTGAACAGGACAGAAGAGCGTGTTGAGGTTCATTATATTGAATCTTATTTAGCAACTCTGGGCATTTACACAGGAATAAATTAGTTAACAATTAAAAATTATTAATTTTCCAGATGGCAAGGCTCAGGTCATGGGTTCGATTCCTAGGTCGGACCGTATCTTTTTCTAGTTGTTCTGTCGGTATTGTTTTCATTAAGAATTTTTCTGGAAAATTTTCATAATCCCCTTCTGAAATTTGTTACTGAAATACGGCGAATAATGTGACCATAAAATGTTTTGTTTTTAAATTTTGGAAATATCCTGTCTAGTTAATTATATTACCATTGCTTATGAGCCCATGTTTGCACGTAAACATCACAACATAACCCACAATATAATACGTTAATATGGCTAATACGTTCCAGTTTCTCGTTGAGATTCTAGTCCTGGCCGATAGATGTCGCCAGTGGTCTCGTTTCTACCACATAATACACATCATCTGTCCTCCGCGTACAGGCTCTTAATTAATTCATGACGCTACTTTCCAAAAGCGTAGTATGTTGGCACGCCCGTTTACATCAGTTTTAATGAGATCATTTTTAGTAAACGATATAAAACACGACGCCCATGAGGTTGACATGATTAAGAAAGGTAAACTTAGACGATGTTAGGAGTAACGGTCGTATGAATCCATACCTCGCACTGCGGTGTAAGGCGACGACGCTTCTGAAAGGGTCCTGCTGGAGACGACAAAAGGTCTCACACAAACAGTCTCTCCCGATCCGAAAAGAAAAACTGAAGTTATGTTAGGTTAGGTTTTTTGACTATTGTAATACTATAATTCAATTAGGTGTAATTCTCTCCACGTGTAATTTCGTCCATGCGTAATTCTGGATGTAGGTAAGGCACACGAAATTCACGTCTTTGTAATTTCGTCACGTAACCTGTTAAGACACTTGGAAATCTAGAGCGAATGATGGAAGAAAGGGAAGTATAATTATGACGCGAAAGTAAATGGTAGAAGAAATCGGAGACGCGCTAGAAAGGCATTTACGCGATCAAATTAATCAAATAGTACATAGTGTTTGTCTAATATGATTTAAGATTTTCAAGGCCAAAAGTAATTTTGTTGTTTTTGCACACATCTTCCTTGATGATGGACACTGTAATGTTATCCGAAACGTAGGCTAAAGAAAGAGTTAGCGCCTCCGCCCACTGAGGCAACTGAAAACTCTCAACTGCCAACTGTCTTTGTATGACAATGTGATGGCCCGCACACTACACAATCACTCAAACACCCGTTGTCAATGGTAACGCAAGCGGTGACTTCCAACTTGCACTGCTGATTGCCCAGGCCGGCCGTTGCTAGTTGCCAGCTGTCAGCCGATTGTTCTTCGTATATGGTTAAACAAGCTTTTTGACCAATCAAGACAGAGAAAACAGCCGGTTTTAGTTGGTTTTCAGTTGCCTCGTCAGCGGAGCGCCTTAGCGTAACACGGCACAATATTCCAAAAATAAACAACCAAAAAGTGTTTGTCTGTTCTAAAACGAAAAATTCTTCCTAGTGTCCAACTGCGCAAGTCGAAGTATTTTATTTAAAAATAGGTTTTTTGTGCTAAATAAATAAATAAAAATATGTATATTTAAGACGATGTATGAGTTCGAATGAAGCAAGAAGTCTACGTAGGTGTTAAAATGGAATTATAATCCGGTCTGTCCTCTCTGCCTTCCACTGCGGGACACGTGGTGATGTTTATATGTTTTATAGTTGTGATCGTTATTATTAAAATAGAAATTGTGATTATCGCAACAGAGTCCGAACTGCCCGGAGCCAGTCATCCCCAATTGGCTAAGTAGGTAGATACTTCCCGACCTTCCTCTTCCTCGTTTCTTTACCCTCCCACTCCCTTCAGCCGCACAACATACCCAAATTTGATGCGCCAATACTGAAACTGACTCCAAACAGTTGATAGCAATCTTTTTCCAAATATTGTAAAGTGCCTATAAATAAATAACGTCATTGATTATTTGTTCATCAATTCCATAAATTGCATATGTTATCGAAATTATTAGCGCATTCAATTACCATCCAATATATGCTGTTGAATAATTATGATATTTCTATCCACACGATAATAGAATGTTCATTGCAACACGAAACCGTTGCGTAATAATAATGTTGTAACGCGAATTATTCTAGATATGTACAATATTACCATAATTATTAATTATATCATCAAACTACGTCAGAATAATATCATTTTCGTAATGCATTGTGATGTTCGATTAGGTCGACTGTACACATATCCTCAACTTATTGAAGCCAATACACCCACATCTGTGAAATATGAACCCAATTCCATGGGTTCTCAAATATTTTGTTATTAATTTGAAAATGGGAAAACGTATTAAGTGTTTATTTATTTGATATTTTAATTCCTATGATTAATAACTAGATTACTTTTTAAAACAACACTCATGTTTTTTCTTTCTTTTATTTTCTGGGAGGCAATTTTATAAATGGTCCCCTCGTAGCTGAAGGGAGTCCTCCACTTTCCCAACGGCTGTCTTTCCCAAGTTTGTAAATCATGTTCGTATACATGTTAGTAAATTAATACACATATTACATAATGCTATTTCTCGAATCCCCTCGGAACCGAACTTGTGGGTAAATGTAATTAATTCACTGAGGGGTTGCTCTGGTGGAATAAAAGATTTTTAATTTTTTATTATTTCAAGATCATTATTTTCCGATGGAATAAAATATGAAACTGTAAGTAATTTATTATTTTTTAAATATCTATCAAGCATATCATTAATTTAAGCTTTTCTGTTAGAAGATTCCCAATTACTAAAAAAATGTGATTAATCCGATTTTAAATCTGATGATCCAGAGGAAAGTATTAACTCCCAACCAATATCTTTAATACTCGTTTTTCTCCTTTCTAAAATATTTTTGAAAATAGTCCTAAGGAGACTACTCCTATTTCCAGAAAAACAGTGACATTCTGTATTCTAACCAATATGGTTATAGACATAATCTACGAATTCACGATGCCTTCGTAAATTGACTTATCCTAGTTCAGGGGAAATTTTACAGAAAATTCCCTGGTTATAGGGAATTTGGATAGACGTCGGAAGTGCATATGAATATCGATCTAAAAAAGGTTTTTGGTGGCTTTTCACATTCTAGATTGGTTGCTATGTTGGAAAAAAACCTCCTCCCAGAATAACGTAGAAAATAGAGAATAAACAATGCGTAAAACTAATTAATTCATTAACTGAACCTAGTTTTCCTGAATATGGAATTCTTCGAGGCACAGGATTGTGCCTATATTATTCCTTATAAAAGTTAATGATTTGTTCAGTCTCCCTTTTAATGGAAGCGTCTTGTCGTATGCGGACGACAAAGTTATCGTCGTCGAAGGAATAACACGGATACCTAAAAAAATAAATAAAGAAAAAAAAACAAAACAAAGATTAGACTTATAATAAATAATAAATCAAATAATCATCTCGACCAATCGCAAAAAAATATCAAAAGTAAGTTGAAATAGTTTAATGTTTGTACAATAATAAAGAACTTTGTTGACAACTTGCAGAGACAAAACGGTATTTTTGCTTACGTAAATGACCACTTGTAAAAACATTAAATTTTTGTCAGTAGATTATACCACTCGTAGATTGAGGGCCAATATTCATAAATAAACTTAAGCTCAAGTTAAATTTCACGTAAAATTGAAATTATGCTTCTTCTTACGTGACAAAGTTTGAGAAGCGTTGCATTACGTAATACAGTTGAATCGTCGTGGAAATGCAGCACTCTCGTACATACGCCTTGCTAGTGTTTGTAAATCAAGTTGCAGTCACACACACAAACTCAAATATACTGCATCTATACTATATCTACGTACACAGATACAAAATCCCACATACAATAGGGTGGGCCGTCAATGAATGATTTTTTAAAATATAACGTTCTTCAAGTTATCTCAAAAATTGAGTAATTAGATTATTTTATTAGATTATTTCACCAATTCAATAGTATTTTTAGTTCTCCACCGAGGCTTCTCGTAATTATTTTTTTTATGCAACACTATTAACGATTCCGCAGTTTATCACTTGGATGTGTCAAATGTCAAATGAAAATATTTTCTTGAAAAATGCGGTTTACGTATTCAAAAAGTCAAAGAATTAAATTTTTTTAGCATAAAATATAAAAAATCACACGAAAAATTCAAGCAAACCTGATTTGGCAAAAATTGGTGATTGTTTTTTAAACTAATAGCTAAAAAAAATCAGGATTTGCTGTCGAAATGGCGTTTTACCGAATATGTTTTCAATAATTAAAAAATAACAATTATTGTAGTTGCCTGAGCGTAGCGAAGTCCTGATTCAACTTGACCATTTGGCATTTCTTCTGTCCATAAATTTGGTTTTTCCGTTTCAGTTCTGGTTCAAGATGGTAGCCTTGTAGGATACTACCTTTTTTAGATATACGAGCCGCCAAATCGAAATATTTAATATATAATACCTACCGGCCTGAAGAATGTTTGAAAAAAAAAGTGTCTAAAATGTATGTAAAAATACTGAGAGGGTGACATTTCTTTGGATAAAATTTATAGTTTGGTTCTTGAAATTTAAAAAAAATGTTAACAATAATTATGGATTAAAATCAAGTAGGTAGGTTTTTAAGTACCTACTTATAAAACTCAGGATTTCGTTGGAAATTTTGGTTATGATTTATAAAATAAGAGAAAATTATAGATATTCTTTTTGAGAGCATAGTCTACTGTTCACAGAACTATTTGTATTATAGTCAGCTTTATTTAGAGTGAAAAGCCATGATAAACGTAGTATATGTTATTCGATTTCAACTCTCGAATGTAATTGTCGACTAATCATCGAAGATGATTATAAAAACCTTTATCCTGACAAAAAAGCTTTGGGCCCACCCTAATATACATTGTAATGCACAAATACCGACCCAATCCCAAGTACAGTTCGCACAACATTATAAGCATATACAGCATTGAAATGACGTAACTGTCCCTAACATTAGGTGGATTGTACACTGTACTGGTATTATATTGAACCTATTTCGGTATATTAGTATATTGTATTCGGGTATATTAGTATATTGATATGTGGGTATTTGAGTATATTGCATATTGATGCACATTGCACGTACGATAATTTAATTTAATTAATGTTGTGCAGCCGCTCATGGTAAACATAATCAGTCCAAATTGTTGATCGGATTCACGAGGTGATTACAATGATTTTGATTGGGTCATTGTACCTGATGGGTGACTTAGAGCTATTGTCCTGATCACCTAATTACAAGGGACCTGAAAATTTCGCGTTATTTTTCAGCATAATTTGCGTTATTTTTCAACGAAATTCTCGTTATTCTTTCAAAATGCGCTTTTTTTGTGGAAATTCGGGGAAAATCTGTGTATTTTTCAGCAAAAGCAGTAGTATTTTGCAGAAAAAAAATGACGGAACGCCGAATCTTAATATATAAAACAAAGTCGGGTTAGTTACACCATTTATAACTTAAGAACGGCTGAACAGATTTTTATGATCTTTTATTTGTTGGATTTGTCTCCGTCCCGATTAACAGAATAACTATTAAAACATCGGGAAATATATTTATGAAGAAAATTAATTTTTTCATATATTGTGTATGGAACGGCTTTTCAAATAATGTGCGTTGGTCGACATAATTTGAACCAATTCGAACTGTCAATGGTGTAATGTGCCGAACATTTCGTGCTTAGTCAACAGCTCAATTTCATTTTTTGAACTTAGAGTATTTATTTTAAATTAATTAAAACTTAATTTATTTCAGCTAATAAATTAAACACAACATTTATTGATTCTGAGGCAATATGAAGTTTGCCGGGTCAGCTAGTTATTAAATTTAAAAAAATCGAATTTGAAAAATGACAATACAATACAAATTTTATGATATGAAGCCAGTTGCTTAAAATTCATTTTTATTGCTGGTAGAGCTTGGAACTTTCCTCAGACTGTAATTCGGATAGAAATAATGTGAAAATCATGTCGGTATAATAATTTAACTCTGAATTACTGAAATAATTTTACAATACTAGTGTAATATCGAAGATTTAAAAATAATTTTCTCGTTTTGCCCTGTACTGAGATCTTCTACGCTATAACAAATTGTAATGCTAACGTCTTTATTTATAAATATATTATTTTGTGTTTAAACGTGAAATTTGTCACTCCATTCTTAAACGAGATAATCGTACTCTTTATTGCAATATGAACAATGTTCCGACGCGTGTTCCATTTTCAAACTCAATGAATAAACATTTAATTGTTCCGTCATCGCCCAACCTCCCCTAAATTTACTCTTCAATATTCGATTCATAAAAAACCACCCTATTTCAATACCGACATGTTAACAGCCCCCTCGAAATACCATTACCACCCTTATATACACGGGAAATAAATGTCATTTTCGCGTGAAGTTTATCATCAACTTTCAGTCAATCGTGTCACGCGATATGACCTTTATTAATATTTACTTTAAGGGTTAGTTTTGCTAGATGATATTTCAGTCGCAAATAAAATCCAGGGCATTAAATAATGGTAAATGGGGGATAATAGTGACTGCGGGTGGCGGGGAAGACTACTGCCGTTTGATTTGCATATAAACGAATTTGTAATTGTATTATAGAGCATTTTGTTTGGGGTGTGCATTGGAGGAGTTATTTTCAAATTATTAAAATATTGCACACTAAATTGGAAAATTATTATTATTAATAAAATAATGGAAACTTTACATAATTCTTTTTTGCTCCTAAAGTTTCCTGTATTGTATTATTATTCTTTCTTAAAGGCCAATAAAATTAAAATTGATTAGCAAGTAAGAATGTCGTTATTTGAAAATGTTTGGTCCATTTCACCGGAAGTAAGATAAAATTGACCTTACTTCACACATACACGCTCACTACTCAGTTCTATGGTTCAGGTCTGTGGATTTTATTTTTAAGCCGATAAGATGATACATTATTGGAAAAGTTTTTAAATTTAATTCAAGGACGCTGATGTCGCTGATGCCTGGATTTTTTTACATGTATTGTTTTATGTTAAATGTTCACCTCATTATCACAACAAAAGTCTCAAGGTGTCTAATTTTACCATAATGCAGTACGTATTAAGTGACTACACTCCTGTAGAACTTGCCGTAATTGATAAACATAAAAATTTTAACCTCGCATAAACTGACATAATGTAAATGAAAATGATAAAATCGTGATGATGGGAACCTCCATAAAATCTCAGAGCACTCCACGCACACCAGTGTACTCCCACTGGCACTTCTCAGTCAAGTATAATAATCTGCCAGAATACAGGCAGTATATCAGTATTCTCGTATATGAGCAGTATATTCATGTCAATTGTGCCACCATCACCATCACATTATGCATTATATTTTATGCCCCACGACGATCCACCCCTCTGTTTCAGTCCACCCCTTTTCGCCCTTAACATCTGGAGTAGTTTTGTCCGCAGGGTTACGATTTGCCCCTTGTTACGTCGGGGATTGCAACAGGGTTCGTTCTTTTCCCATAATTCATGACTCCTGTTCATACGTACTTACTTGTTTATACGCACCCCTAGAGATACCCAAATGATTATTTTAAATAGATTAATTCACAATTATTACCTTTTCTTGCCTAGCAGGGCCAGTACTAAACTCCAGAATCTTTTTTTCCGTGTAACAGCTTTACATTATTTTTCTTTACCTCCTTAAGATAAGCAAAATCGCCAGCCAAATTACGAGTATTATGATTCCTTTTGTAGGACCAATACAACAATAATTCGGTTGGGGGTTATGCAGGCAGTCCCGTAGGCAGTGCTTTAAATCACTTGGTGAGTAGACCATAATTAATCCATCTAAATTTTACAGTCTTTAATTTAATTAAAATTTTCAGTCATTTTTGGGTCAATATTGGCGGGTAATGTATAAAGTGTTAAGGAACATACTGGACTTATGTTAACCAGTGAATCCTGACATTATTTGGTGTAAAAATTGCGAACAAAATTTTAGTCTCCGGTGACTTTTTTTGATGTTATTTTTATTCTTTTTCAAAACCATTCAAAAAAAATTTATTGCGACATGTCGTCACTGGTCTCTCAGCTGGGTAACCGCCCAAACGCTCACCCAGACCCTACTGTCATATGCCTACTAATTTTTTTGTTTTAGGTTGAAAAAAAAATTCATCAAAAATGTCACCGGATACCAAGATTTCATTTACATTTTTTACTTCAAATGATGCCAGAAATCACTTGTTAAAGTTAGTCATATACGACCTTTAACACCCTGCGAAAAAAAATATATATTATTTTCTTTCCCTATACCTAGCAATTACGATAAATTATGAAACTCATTTTTGGATAATAGTAGAGAACATATATTTCTAAATTTGACAGCCCTATAGATACGAATCTGTCGACTGTAATACGCACAGGAGACTGTTTGTCCAATATTTTCGTGTAGTTTATTTTCCGGGGTCTGCATTACTTGATAGTTATCTCGGATTTAAGTGTCGAGCATGAATGATAGGGTATTTATCCGTCGATTATGCTGATTGATTGGCTGGAATTTCAAACAGCATCTTTTCAGCACGCAAAGGAAAGTGGATACAGGTAATTATCTTCCTGTTTTAATGTTTGTAGATACCTATACTTTTCAACGATAGCTTGAAGTTGCTGAAATTATCATCATAATTCAGGTAACCGTTGAAATCACAGGAACATTGGATATCGTCATTGGAAAATAGCTGTAGTGGTCGTCCATAGAAGAGACCGGCTAAATTTCTGGATCCGGCTGAGATATTATACGTTGGCGCAGTGGATAGCGCGTTGGCCCGGATTGCTAGAAGTCCTGGGTTCGAGTCCCAGATGTATTCGTATCTTTTTCTGATTTTTCTGTTTCGGATTTTCGATTAACTTTAGCTAATATTATTAACCCAATGCATTTGCCACGGGCGTCAGATGGTATAGTTACGCCACTGGGCATGTGCCGCATATGTAGTATATTTATATTATTTAACTGGACCACTGAGGCCACGAGGTAATATTGCAAGATTTTGCGTAATACGTAGTAGATTGAAAGTGATATAAACATTGTAATTGTATCATTTAATCAAATTCCAATAAAAAAAATGTATGTTATTTATCGTCTTGGCTCTTATCATCATGTGCGCTAATTTTTATCGAATCTTTGTTTATTAAGACATACACAACCTACTCATATAATATATAATAATACAAGTTATAAGACATATTAAATTGGTTTATTATGTTGTAATAGTACCTACTAAGTAAGTCCGTGGAACATCAGTTGGTAATTTCGACTCAGATGTCAACGGTTCTTAAAACTTATCTAATGAATGTATGAGTAATAGTAGTGAAAAGGAAGAATGAGTATGGAGAGATAACGAGAATTTTGAAATCAATTGACTGCTAATAAAAGTTTAATGAAAAATTAAGTCTAAGTAGTTTTAAAATAATTTATGTCACGATAAAAAATTTAATAAGTTAGTTTTGTACATTATGTTAATTAACATACATACATAATTAATAAGTGACAATTGACAGTATCCAGCTAACATATTTAAAAATATAATTTTTAAACGAGTGTGCACAATCACTAACTCTTATTTCATTTTTAAAATTAAGTGTATTTACGTTTTATATTACATGACATATCAATATAGTACCTTGAATGAATTCAACACGATTTGAACAAATTACTAAGTTTATTATTTCATTTAAACTAATGCTGATTACTTCATTTAAACTAAGACTGAATGCTGTAGAAATGAGATCCCTGAGGCGTATGTGCGGTAAAACCATGTATGATCGTGTGAGGAATGTGGAGATCCGAAGAGAATGCAAGGCCGATGTGAGCGTCATAAGTAAGATTAAAAAAGGGACGCTTAGATGGTTTGGACATGTAGAGCGAATGACTGAAGAAAGGGGTGTCAAGAGAATATATGATGCGAATGTGAATGGTAGAAGAAGTCGAGGACGCCTGAGGAAGACATGGCAAGATCAAGTGAATCAGATACTTGAGTCGGGCCATGTCAAGAGTCAGAATAATAGAAGAGCATGTATGATAAGATGTATGAATGTGAATGAGGCGAGGAGTGTATGCCAAGACCGAGTTGTTTGGCGGTCCGTCCTCTCTGCCTACCCCTGCGGGAAACGGCGTAATGGTTAGTTAGTTAAACTAACTCATTAACCATCACGCCGTTTTCCCTCAAGGGTAGGCAACTCAATCTTGGCACATTCACATTCATACAAACTCTTCTATTATTCTGACTCATGACATGGCCCTACTAAGTATCTGATTCACTTGATCATGCTTTCTTTGTCTTCCATATATTCCTCCTTACACTCTTTTCTTCGTTCATTCTTTGCTCTACGTGTCCAAACCATCTGACGGTCCCTTTCTTTTTTATTTTACTCATTACACTTATATCAGACTTGCATTAATTGTAGATCTTCACATTTCTCACACGATTGTACATGGTTTTACATACAGACGCCTCCGGGATCTCTTTTCTACAGCATTTGGTCTACATTCATCCTTCCTCTGCCAGTTCCATGCCTCACTGCCATACGCAAGAAAAGCACCAGATTTCGATTGTGGACTGCTTCACTTCTTTGGACAGTTTTTTTGACATTCCCAGACATTTTAACAAATTATGAAAAACAACACCTTGATTAGAATATCATCAACCAAATTCGACCTTCAATATTTTATTGAATGATTTTTTCCCCTGTGTTATCTGACATAAAGTTTGCTCTGTATTTTAGTCAAATGTAAATTCTTCTCGTAATCTGTTTGCGCGAGGGACACATTCATTGATCGCTTTGTTTGGCTGGATGGAAATGCAATGATTCGGTTATGAAATAGGGGACTATTAATTTTTCAATCTAGTTTGCGCGGAGGTACCTACCACAAAAGCACATGATGAATTTTGATTGCGATTGAAAGCTTTACATTCATCTGTGTTTAAAGTGTACAGCGTCGATGTATTTATACGAGATCTGGTTTCAGTTAGTGCGCTAAACTTGGTGTCGGGATGAATAAACATTGTACATTCTGTAAATTGTATCAATTTTTAATAAGTGTAATTTCTTCGATGATGTTCAACCACTTGTTATTTATTAAGTTTGTAATTTACGCAATGTGTAATTTTCGATGTTTAATTATCTCCACACAGGGAGCCCAAAGGAAAAAAATCCCTCAGGGCAGTGTCATCTTTGGGGATGCTGTATGAAAGGTCTTTTGGAGAGGGAGAAGGAGTTCTGGAAAGGAAAATTTATGAGAGGTGGGTAGGATTCGGGAGGGTCTATGTATTTAGTAGTAACGAATGTGAGAATTCACACGGAGAAAAATGTTATTCTAAAATACGATCGTTTTATTCGTAAAAACGGTTAAAACGGGACTGAAGTTCTTACGAACAAATTAACAGGGTTTCAATGTTTATTGGCGGGAAAATTTAAGAATATATGTTGGTATACGTACGAAATTACGTATACCAACAAATTATTCTTACATGTTCTCGCCAATAAACATTAAAACCCTGTTAATTTGTTCGTAAGAAGTTCAGTCCCGTTTTTAACCATTTTTACGAATTAAATGAACGTATTTTAGAATAACATTTTTCTCCGTGCATCGAGATGGGTGAAGAGAGTCCGATTGGAGAGGCCAGGGTCTCCCTCAACCAGTCTCCCAGTCTCAACCAGTGAACCCGGGCATCCCTGCTAAGTCAATAAACCTATTTGTGTTGGTTACCCAATAAACAGTTTCCAGGCGGTAGTACCCATATCCGCTTCGTAAATTGATGTGTTATTTTGATGGCGTAATTTTCGATGAGTTAATTTGACACTTAGAATTTCAGATGTTTTATTTTATTACGGCTTATCTACACTAGGTATATTGAAACATTATCTTCTGATACAGCAATCGATTAATTCTGACACTCGTGGCTCTTATATGACACACATTCAGGGTGAAATAAACTATCTAAATATTTTTAATTATATACAAATTGACATTTTCATCCTAGAAACCTTATGGTGGTGGTTTATTTGGGTCGGTTTCTCCGCTTATGTATACAAAGTTGGATGCCAATCACTTAAAAAAGTAAATGAATTTTATTAAATAAAATGAAGTAAAATGGATATTGTAAAACTAACGGTGGAAGTTATGTTTGACAAGATTATATTATTATATTTAGGTTAAGTTATACGTAAATTAATATTAACATATATGTTACAGTAGTGGGATGATCTATATTTGCAATCCAATCTTTATATCAAATTATTCAATTTCATATTGTTTCAACCATTTATTGATTTCGCAATGAAGCTTAAATTAAAACTGTAACTTCTAAATAAAAATCAATATTTAAACAATTGTTTTATATTTAATCATTGAAGACAATATTAGTGACTCTCAAACGAAATTCCATAAAAAAGATTAGGTCACATCTCTTTATTGGATGTCATCTTTATTTAAAAAAAATTAAGATACTGTTGGCGGTTTTTAGTCGAAGCCCAGTTACATATGATATGGCGACGTATCACCCCCCGGACAGTTCATCCGGCGGACAGTTCATCCGGCGGACAGTTCATCCGGCGGACAGTTCATCCGGCGGACAGTTCATCCGTCGGACAGTTGGTACCTCGGACAGTACGCGGAAAAATTGTATAGCCGATGTCCACTCAAGACGCCTAAAGATAAAAGTATTTAGACATACTATCCTCTTTGCATACTCATTTGAATAAATAATCCCCTAAAATAAAATTCGAGGGAATGAAATGTCCGACGGATGAACTGTCCGCCGGATGAACTGTCCGCCGGATGAAGTGTTGGAGGGATGAGGTGTCGCCGGATGAACTGTCGGGGGATGAGGTTTCGCCGGATGAAGTGTCGATTCACCGGATAAGAGACATAATACAAACATGTACGATTCTTAACTTTTAATCATGCTCCTAGCTTTTGGTTCTATTATGTTTTTATTAATTACTCTGTCAGCATTTTTTACTTAATTTTAAAAAAAAATCATCGCTTATTCTTCTTATGTCTTCAGAGAATCCATATCAGAGGCCCTAGCACGCTTGCTCTATAACGATCGATAGGATAACTATCGGTAACTTCTCATCGTTCCCTACGACAACTGCAGATCGCAAACGAATATGTGACAGTTCACAATGACTAAGTGTCCTTAATATATTCGATATCAATTGTCGTTTGTACGTTTGAGATCTGCAGTTGTCCTAGGGAACGATGAGAAGTTACCGACAATCGGTCGGTAACTTTATATCGAGCGACCGTGCTAGCACACCAGCTAATGTTTGACATTATCATACACGCTTTTACAAAAACACTAAATCTTTAGAAGAACACAAAAATCAAAGGTAAATAATATTTTATTTTTAAAACAAGAGAAATCGTCACAAAAAAAATATTTTCATTTTTCAAAATCGTTGGCTTCATAATAAACACTTTGCCGCCGCCCACTTGCCAATTTGACATTCGGAATTTTTTTTATCCCTTTCGTTGTATGAATATCGAACAAGCTCCGAAATCTACCCCCAAATGATGCGTACATCCATAACTGAAGTCCGTATTACGTGCACTTATAAACGGTTCAAATTCTTTCAAAGAAAGTTTAGAAATTTAGTTTTCATTTTTGGTTTGTTTACGTAAATTTAAATTCATATATGGCGCCTAAGTTTGAGGTATTTCAAATTTAATCACATTTGATGACCTTTAATTCGAAAATCAGCGATATATTCGTTTTTAACATTAGCGAGTGTTTAATTAAAAGATCCAGTAAATACCCTAAAAATTATACTTCAAGTGCAAGTTTAAACAGAATAATTTATTTAAAATAATAAATTTTCAGTTTCAAAAAAATGTTGTCACATGTAGAAGAGACTAAGTCTACCCCTGCCACTCTGACAGCCATCCCTGTCAACATCTCCTCACTCAACTCGGGGCACATCACTCGCCCCCCCCCCCCCCCCACCCCCAGCGCACACAGCTTTACCTCACCCACACCACCACCCTCTGGCGCATCCATATGCCACCCCCTCTGCGCCGTATCTGTGTATATTATAACGACCCACCCCCTGATATGCCTCTCCTTCTCCTCGTGTTGATACCTCCCTGGTAACTGTTTAGATGCTGAGTTTTGTCTGCATTGGACGTAAAAACAAGTGGGACTATGGCACCTTTACTAATAATTCAAGGTTGAAGGAATTGAGGTAATAGAGCAATAGGGAATTTAGGGAAAATCATTAGCTGAAGGAAGTAAAGTTGGGAATAATACAGAGCTGGGGTACAAGAAGTTAGGAATCTGTCTAATGTACTCTTCAGATCCGTTTAGCAAAGATAGCTTAAGCCATTACAAGCAACGATTCGAATAATGGTTCCTCCCCACGACCGCGTTAAGATGATACCCGGGTGGTGGAGAAATTTAAAAAATTGATTTTACTAAATTGTTGCTGTCACTGTTGCTCTTCCTCCACCCGATATTGAGCGAAAGGGACAATACACCTCGGGCTACTAATACCTAACTAAAATCGAGGTTTTGTATTCTCCACTTTTCTCCTCCAAAAGTGGACTGATTTTCAATTTTTTTTTACCAACTACATAAGAAAAAACTATTCTATGTCTGTACGTTTTGCTTTTTTAAAAAAAAACATTGTCTAGTTTGTATACTGAACGACTTTTGACTGCGTTTAAACCACTCAATTTTATTGATTTTTGGAATGTCATAACTTCTATAAAAAGTAACTTATCAAAAAAAAAAACAAAATACCGACACGCTAGTAGTTGATATCTATTTTATCTAAAAACAATATTTTCTCTAGGGTTAAAATCCAGAGAGATAAATAGGGAATACATTTGTATGGAAAAATCACCGCTGGGTATCCCCTTAAGAGTATCTTGCACTTTAGAACAAAATGCAAATATACTATCTATTCAATTATAATATTATGTTAGGAAAAAAATATAACATACTTAATTTATCCGGGAATCGAACCTATTGACTTGAGAGTACAAAACCCATGAGAGTATATAACCATTTTGCAACGTAGGCTATCGACAATTATTCGTAATTGATCTAGTTTCCAGGTCGTTATTTTACGAGACTTATGGATATCATTTTACGTGTAGGTTTTTTTTTGTCGGGGCTATTTCGTGGGGTGACCTCACATACCCATCCTTCGTACAGTAAGGGTTGAACCCTCCCTCCACCCCCCCGGCCACTCTGACCTCCCCCAACCCTAATTCCCCGCCCCCCACCCGGCCCCAAGTCGTGTGTGGAGGAGAGTTTCCGTGTAAAACGTGCGCTGGGAAGAACCTTTTTAGATGATACCTTGATCTTTTCTTTTACCTTACCATGAATTCCACCAATTCTAACGTCTGTTTAGTTCCATCGCTTTTTGACTGGATCAAATATTAATCGATGTTCTCGTTTTTTTGTAGCCAGCAAACGTTTTTGCCTTATAATACTATTTAAATGAGATTCATTTGTCATATTTCTTTAAGTACCTACCTAACTAAAACTTTAGTGATCATACTGTTTTTAGTTTAAGGGCGAGATACGGAGAACAAATATATTTTTTTATTCATTTTCAAGGTACAATCCCGTTAAACCGCAATTAAACAGTTTGTCAACAGGATGTTAATGTTCAATTACAATTTAATCATAAATCATATAAATATATTATTATAGTAATTATTATTTTTTTCGCACCAGATTTTCAGGTCCGGGTTTAGTTTTTCCCTTAGGAAAAACTAAAAAAAAAAAAACTACACTTTTCCATATAAATGATTATCTAGTAAATCCACGCTATGCAAGTGTATTATATAAGTATAATTAATACAAAACAATACAAGAACAAAATTTTAATCTACCAAACTATTAAATGAGAAAATAATTCACCGACTCCAGATATTTTCATATCAGAGGGTTCGGCTCGGTGGAATTCCTAATTTGACCGATAAATTATTATCATTACATATTGATTAATGATTAAATTTATTATTTACCATTTGTTATTTCGGCTATTGGCATTATACCTCTCTCATTAAACATTTAAGCATATTAGATTTGTCAAAGAATTTGTATGTAAAAATGCAAAAATCAGTCATTTTAAATACAACATGTAGGATTACGAAAAATTTTTGAAATATTTATATTGTGGGATCAGTAGAATTTATCGGTCAAATTAGGAGTTCCACCGAGCCGAACCCCCTGATATGAAAATATCTTGAGTCGGTGAATTATTTTCCCATTTAATAGTCTCGTAGGTTAAGAGGCTAGACTTTAAAGGACACGCGGAACACCCGCGACTGTCATTCTGTCCCGCTCAGAATAAGCTCACGCACACTTACAATACATGCGAATGCGAAATGTGCGAATGAGACAACGCTCAAATTTACCTACAGAAATCGCTCGAAAAGGAGTTTATGGAGAATACACTTTTCTACACCAAAACTTTCACGAAATTGAAATTTAAAAAAAAATATATTTTTTAGAAAGAAGAAGCTACGTCGGTAGCTTTTTATAATTTTATAATTCTTTATGAGAGTTGATTTAGCAGCACTTTTTCCTTAAATAATATTTTTTGATAAATCGTACATGTTTGACAGTGAATATTTACGTTAATACGAAACGCATCAAAAATTCGAAAACATACCGACATAGTTTTCACCCTTTAGAAGGCAGTATAAAATAATATATTCATTTTGTGCAATTTTCGATGTAGAAAAGTGTTTTTTCCCGGGCGTCCTTTTTGTATGGGCCAAAAAGCGAAGTCTATCGTCTTAACATGTTGTTATTGTATTGTTTTGTATTAATTATACTTATATAATAAATTTGCATAGCGTGGATTTACTAGATGATAATTTGTGGAAAAGTGTGTGAAAGGATTTAAACTTAACCCGGACATAAAGTCTGGTGAAGAAAAAAAAATATATATATAAATATACAAATTGTCACAATTAACACAAAAGACTTAGTATAAAGCATCTCTATTTAGTTTCCATGTTTTCAGCATATATCTAAATCTATTTGAATAATCGCAATTTTTTATATTACTTGGTAACATGTTAAATATTTTGGGCTCATTATATTCCAGTGTTCGCTGTCCGTAGTTATTGTTATATTTTGGAACAAGCATTCTTTCATTCTTTGTGAACCTAAAAAGCTGTTCATGTTCCACTTTCCTCTTATATTCAGAGTTAGATATATTAGGCTGAATCAATATTTTGTACCTTAATAAGGCATTCACCGGTAAGATAGTTAAATTCCGATACAACAATGATATGTTTCGTCTCTGTGAAAAAAATATTTTTTTGAACTAGAAATTTAACCATAGGATTTTGTACTGATTGTAGGTGGTTTAATTTAGTTTTACAAGAGTGTCCACAAGTGGTTATTCCATACCGTAAAATTATTTTCAAAATATTCACTGGTAAGAAACACTTTGTCTACCCATTATCGCCCTTAGCCTTTTACAAATTTTGTTTATACGTATGTCGCGTTTGAAATTGCAATCTACAGTCACTCCCGAATAAAAATATTCATTTACCAGTTCAATATAATTGTAAAGCGTATTCAATTTATTGTAAAGCTTATTCAAGCGAGTTCCAACAGCTCCCCTCTGGAGCCAGTGAGGCTAAGGCATCCCCAATGTTGTGAGGCTAAATGTAGTGTGAAGAGAGAGGGAAATGGGGGAGGGGAAGGTGGGGAAGTACCTGGATATTCAGACCTGGTCATCAAACACCATAAAAGCTATTTCAAGCCAGTTTCAGTTCTGAATGATGGCCCTACATCAGGGCGATGCTGAGAGTATCTTCCACTCTGGAATGTGCCGCAATATAAGAAAATATATAATTTTTAATTAATTCATTGTGAAATAACACAAAAAATCAAATTAAATTTGTTTGCACAAACCGGTATTTGAAGTCGTGACTTCGGATTGCCAGTCGAGAGAATTATCCTTCGACCACGGAGGCCGTCGATTGTTAGTTACGAAACATTAAATTGTTAGTTAATACTATTAACTTAACCTAACCTAACGTAACCTAACCTAACCTAACCTAACCTACACTTAGGTAAACCACAGACAAAATATGTTATTCTGCCTCAATACAGGGATACCTCAATACCTAGCCTAGTAAGGCAGGTTATGTCCAAATTATAATATTGAATATGCGAATTCTTAATTATATTTTCATGCATATTATTTCACTATTGTTTGTTACTAAAATTGTGAATTTGTATTAGCCTAAATTAAAACTTAAATTGCAATTCCCATTCAATGTTAACCTAAAATGTTACTCAGAAATAAAATAAATATAAAATTCCTGTTTTCTTTAATGATAATAATAATAATATACATACTTAAGGTGATGACTTTATTTATATTGAGGGATCTGTAGGATTTATCGGTCAAATTAGGAATTCAACCGAGCCGAACACTCTGATATGAAAATATCTGGAGTCGGTGAATTATTTTGGTAGATTAAGATGTTGTTCTTGTATTGTTTTGTATTAATTATACTTACATAATACACTTGCATAACGTGGATTTACTAGATGATCATTTATATGGAAAAGTGTAAGTGTAAGTTCCTAAAAACTAAACCCGGACCTGAAAATCTGGTGGTTAAAAAAAATAAAAATAGTTCAAAGTTGTGTGTTTTTGTTTGAAAATTAGATGTAATATTTTAGATGCTTTATTTAAATACCGCGAGTAGAACCCATATTTGTCTTTGAATTTATCCAGTACTTTTTTTTTAGTCTTTTCATATATATAACAATATATATAAGACATATAAAAACTTCTTTAAAGTTCAAAATCTTTTACTTACGAACATCTCTTCGGTTATGTTTTTTTTTGTATAATGTTGAACAATTAATTCTTTAGAAAATAGCCGTAAAACATTATGCTATTTGTGCCTGAACTTCTTAAAATATAATAAAACATGATATTTGGCGATTTGTTTTTCTTGAATAAATCAAAACAGGCGTCTGGTTTTAAACGGGAATTTAATAACCTTATCGCCATGAACAATGAACATAAGAAAAGATGTTTAGCGGTTTGTTCCCGAATTTTACATGAAGAGGTGCCTCGCCATAATACGTCATGCATAGGAATCAAAAATTTTACGTTAAAAATGATAATCGAACCGATTAAACCAAATATCAATCTCCACAGCGCTATAAAAATAATATTCTAATAACCTACGTATTCGCTCAGAATAGAATGCTGTCATGTAAACACATTGCTCTTTCCCAATAAAACTTATATTTTAGTACAGTGAAGCATTAGCGAATATGATTGTATGAGTATCCTGTGTTGATTATGTAAAACAATTATTTCAGTTTACAGAGTACGTAATTCATTACATGCTCTCCAAATATAGCAATGCTTTGATTATTATTCAAAATATTTATAATTGAGGTAGAATTGCATAAGCATCCAGTTACGCGTGCATGCGTCAATGAGTGCAATCATAATTATTACAAGTATTACGCGACTGGACTCACAGGAATATTGTCGATATTTACTGGATTATTATTTGACCTAATTAGTAACCCGCATTTAGTGTTGCATTTCTCATCGGCAAATATTTGGCTTTTATTATTAATTAGTATTGTGATTTATTGTTGAACGCTGGCAACCCTAAGGCGAATCCTAGACGTTCAATATTTATTGTGATCCATCAGTATGGATCAGAGTTCTACCCTGGATGTTCAATATTTATTGTGATCCGTCAATATGGGTCAGAGTGCTACCCTAGATGTTAAATATTTATTGTGATCCGTCAATCAGAGTGCTGCTACCCTAGATGTTCAATATTTATTGTGATCCGTCAATATGGATCAGAGTGCCACCATAGACGTTCAATATTTATTGTGATCCGTCAATATGGATCAGAGTGCTACCCTAGATTAGATGTTCAATATTTATTGTGATCCGTCAATATGGATCAGAGTGCCACCATAGATGTTCAATATTTATTGTCATCCGTCAATATGGATCAAAGTGCTAACCTAGATGTTCAATATTTATTGTGATCTGTCAATATGGGTCAGAGTGCTACCCTAGATGAATATTTATTGTGATCTGTCAATATGGATCAGAGTGTCACCATAGACGTTCAATAGTTATTGTGATCCGTCAATTAGTGCTACCCCCTGGATGTTCAATATTTATTGTGATCCATCAATATGGAATTATTGAACGTGTGAGTTAGCGTATTGACGACTCACAATATGGATCTCAGTTGGCTAGATCACTGAATTCCGTATCGCGAACCTACGCGTGGGATCGAGGGTCCATGGCTACAGATCGTGATAAATACTAACGGATCATAATAAATATTGAAGGTGTAGCCTACGCTCAATATTTGTAACGATCCGATGGTTCATGATACGGAAATCAGGAATCTAGACATCTGTAATCCATATTGTGATCCGTCATCATATCACGATATTTGATAAATATTGACGGATTACAATGAATATTGAACGTCTAGGGTAACACTCTGATCCATATTGATGGATCACAATCCATCAATATGGATCGTGATATAGATCGTGATAAATATTGAAAGTCTAGGGTAACACTCTGATCCATATTGATGGACCACAATCTATCAATATGGATCGTGATAAATATTGAAGGCAAAGCCTACGCCTTAGATTCTTAATTCTTCTCTTCTTAAATTTAAATAATAATTATCAATAAATACTGTTCAAGTTGTAAGACTTTTAAACATGCTTCATTTTTTGTACAAATAAGATCTAATGAACCATCACAAGTTTTTTTAAGGGTCTTGTGCTTCAGAATGATAAATAATTAGACGAAAAATCTTTACAATAAAAAAATATTAATTTTTTGTAGCTTTATTTTTGATCAGTTACAAGAATTTGTTGTCACTTTACATTTACATAAATTTAAAGAAAACAAATATTTTAAAAACTGTGTCACATAAAAATGAGAAAACTGCATTATTCCTATTAATATACATTTACAGATAAACTAAATTAAGTTTACAGGAAAAAAATAGTGTCACAGAGAAATGAGAATATGTTTATAATGCTTAAACAGTGCAGTTTTTTTAAATGGGAAAACAGCTTTCAATATTTTTTACTTCAAGTACTGCATGCATTAAAGAATAATATGTAGGAATCATTCAGGTTTTGATTTTGATTAACCAATTGGCATATTCTTCTAATTCGATCCCTACTTTTGATTAAGTTAGGACAATCGATAAGAATTAAAATATTTAAAAAAAACTTTAAAAATATGATTTTTTAAAGTTTTTATCGGTAAATAGTATTTTTTTTAAATAGTACCTAAAAACTATCACTTTGAAATTGACGGATTCGGCCAAGCAAAGTCTGTTCACATTACAACTGACGCCGTTAAAGAGCCAGTTTTTAGTTTTGCTCACATCAGGTCAGGGGTCTTCCCGACACATCACCCCTCATATCACGAAATTCCCCTTCTGTCTCCATATTTATTTACAGAGAACATACCCACAGCTCTCCGCAGGGGCAGGCGGTGGTAGACAGCGGAAAGCGCTGCACATTTGTGTTCATCTGCATATTTCATTATGCAGTTACAGGAATCGATCCATTTTTTCGGGCGGACTCGGCGTGATGGAACGAGAACTGATGACAGCCTAGATTTTTATCGGTTCGACAGATTTGTACTCATTCATTGAGATAACATCTGGCAACAAATGTGTTCAAATAATTGAAAATTTTCATCTGCACTCTTTAAAACATTGTTTTTAATTACTTTCAGCAGGTCCAATAAATGATACTTCATGTTTTGTTATTATGTCTAGTAAATCTAAGTATCTAATGTTCTTATTTATTAACTTTTATCGCTGTCTCGAATATTCCAATTTTTTTTTCACATAATTTTATTAAAATATTTATTTATTTATATTAAAATAAATTAAAGAAAACACTTTCCACCACAATTTAGTATGTTTTGCACGTTTTATCAATATTAAGGTTTCAAATGCAAAAGACGAGTATTCTTGGCTCTATAACTATTTGCGTTGTAATACCACCACAGCCCAACAATTTTATAAATATTTTGGAGTCAAATGGTTAAACCAATTACCAATTTCCATAATAAACCAGTTGCTAATTATTCTAAAGGTTATAGCTATGTTTTATTAATAAGTATGCGACTTTCCCTATTTATATTGGCATATAATATAGTTATCTACAATAAGGTAGTGCCAATTAGCCTGTAATGTAATAATGCTTTATAGGTTGTCAAAAAAATGTATAATAATTTAACTCAAATATTACGATGTCATGCTTTCATTAAAATATATTTTATTTGTTTTCTTGTAATATAAATCATGTGGGTTTCATTTATACATGTGCATATATATATTTTACAAATACTATATTTTAAGGTCATCATTGGTCATGTATGTACCTTATTAGAAAAGTGGAGCTATTGTGCCCACTTTGAGATGTATGTGTCTGCTGAATAAAGACACATTATAACTCCCTTCTGACGTAAATTAGTTTTCACTTTCACCGATAAATTCTAGAATAAATAGAGACGAGAGACTAGCGACTTACCCCAGCGACGGTGGTTGCTGACACTATGGCGGGTGGTAGCGTTAAGTGCACAAGGTATATTATTTCCATATAATTATCTTTTATAACCGGTAAATGTTTTTTTAATTCTTTATCGTTTTTACATCCTTTATCACATTTTTCATCGTATTTGGCGTCTCCAAGATGTGATCAGAGAAGAGAAGATATTGGTACTTTCTTATTTATATATCGTGGTCTATTTGAATGTCTTGTATCAGTTGTCAAATGTCTTCCGCTGCAGCTAAGCAAACTTTTCATTTTTAATGTCGCTATTTTACCTGAAAACTTATTTTACTCTCAAGTTGAAAAGTACTTTAATTAACATATCGTACGTCAGCGTATCCTTAAAATATAGAAAAAATATTTAAAAATTATTCTTGGAAAATCAGTTATGGTATCCACATTATACACCATTGTTCTAAATATATAAAGAAATTATCAGGTAAGACGGTAAAATTTAAAAAAATATAATTTTACTAAAAAACGAGTAAGTTATTACGAAAATAGAATTATCTGGAGCACTGGCAATTGGCCGGTTGTTCGATAGGATACGAACCGAATTTGAATAAGACTTAATACTTACTTTTATTTTTTTATTATTTTTTTTTATTTTTTTTATTTCATTTATATATTCAATAATATTATTATTCAATGTATAAAAACAGTTTATTATAAACAATTTGACCAGTTTGACAATGCCTTTAGAGGGCGAAACAGCTGTAACACATAATAATAATTACGAAGCAGAACTTGTTTATAATAAACTATTTTTATACATTGAATAATAATATTATTGAATATATAAAAGAAATAAAAATTATAATGGAGTTCTACAAAATAAACTTAATAACAATAAATAAATACTTACTTTTATACTTAAAGATTTACTTTGAAATTTGATGGATCGACGATTTGATTTGTCGATATTAAAGAAGTTTAAATTTTATACAAAAGCTCACTTTTACATATTAATTACCAAAGGTAACTTGACGTGAAATCCAATGCAAAACTACTCTGACCGCTATATCGCAAAATTAGTCAATAAAAAAAATAAATACGAGTGTGCTTCATACCACACCACTGAAGAAAAACTTCTTTAGCTCCATCTTTATATAATATATATACATGTATATACATATATAAAATTTCTACAAATATTTATTTAAATTTATTATTGTTCGCCTCGACCGATCACACTTTTCGTAACGCTCTCGTCACGCATTCGCCAGCGTACTCCCCAAGTCAAGGGTCTTAAAGAAATTTTACTTCAATAATAATATTTCTGAAAAATCCGATTTAATTTCGGCGTTTACATCCTTAAACCGCCCACTACTCCGAGGGTGAAAATCTGCCTTATAAATCAATACAAAAAACAGTGACACGTGAGTAAATAAAGTGTCACCATCCCTAAGCCAAGTTCCCACCCCTCCCTCTAGACTCACAGTCTAATCGTTACTAACACGACTAGACACACTACTCTTACGCTTGGACTGTAGACACAAGAAGAGGAAACTTACGAATACCGAGCGAATACAGGAATAAACATATACCAGTGACTCGACTGTTTATATTTAATATTATAATATAGACTACAATACAGGAATGAAGCTCTTTTCTGTAAGTTATAATAGTACTTTCCTTGTGTGTTGTCTGGGTGGAATCGTGGAAATGCGTGTAGTATTTTGGGTAATGTTTCCCTCTCATATTTAGGAAATCTCCCCCGCTAAAACTAATTTAAAATGCCACGTGTCATGATGGACAGTTTTTATTTTTATTGTCGCTTGGTTGAACCGATCAATAAAATGTTAAAGTTGTTTGATAATGCGCAATAACTTGATTACTGATTATTATTACATTCATACCGATATTTTTATTATTCTGTTCATATTGATATGAAAATGCTCCCTTTGTACATAACTTAAATTCATTGTTCGGCCACCATAACACGGGCATGTGCCTAGTATGGCGGCCATAAATTCCACAATTGTTATATATTTACTATTCAAAGAATAAAGAAACATTAAAAAAAAAAAAAAAAATTGTTATATTATCTGTAAACTTCATTACTACCAATTATTATTTTATCCGTAAACTTCTTTGTCATAAATTCATTGTTATATTATCTGTAAACTTCATTATCATAAATCATTATATTATATGTAAACTTAATTTTCATAAATTCATTGCTGCATTTACTGTAAACTTCATTATCATCAACTATTATATTATTATTCGTGAACTTCATTATCATCAATTATTATATTATCTGTAAACGTTATCATAAATTCATTGTTATCATTTGTAAACTCCATTACTATCAATTATTATTTTATCTGTAAACTTCATTACTATCAATCATTATTTTATCTGTAAACTTCATTACTATCAATTATTATTTTATCTGTAAACTTCATTACTATCAATTTTTATTTTATCTGTAAACTTGGTTGACGTAAATGCATTGTTATATTATCTGTAAACTACATTATCATCAATTATTATATTATATGTGAACTTAATTATCATAAATGCATGGCTATATTATCTGTAAACTTCATTATCATCAATTATCATATTATGTGTAAACTTAATTATCAAGTTAATTTCCTTTTGTTAATTTAAAAACCATTTACTTGCATTTCACTAATTTCTCCAGATAAAATTTGTATTGTTAACGATACCCACGATAAGATACGTTGATCGAAATGTTAGAGATATTAATTGACGAGTACCAGGTATCTAAATCACGTAGTGGGAAACGTATCAAGTGTAGATCTTGGGGATACAAAAGTCTAGGGATTAAAAAAACAATTCCTTTGTTCCAGCATTTTTTGGGCCGCCTATATAGATAAGTACCTATGTCATGCTAGAACTTTAAAGTTTTCTTATTTAATTTTTACTGACCAATTAAATCAAAATATATTGATGAAATCACATACATATCAGTGCTGATCCTCAATCAATATTGCTTAAACATGTACTAATCTCGGGTTATCTAGCCTTATGTATTGAGTAGCATTTTACGAAGGCAGTTTATTAGAGGGCGTAGGGAGCAGACATACTTATAGATGCCAGCGTTTATTTCGCATCCCCTTAATCTCAAGGGTTGCACATTTAAAATGAAACATCTAATGTAAGCTTACCAAATAGTTAGATCGCGATGTCTGGAAAAAAATTGGTTTAAACACTGCTGATGTTTAATAAAAATGCTTTCAGCGTATTTATTTAGTGTGATGACCGTGGCCGGTTTCACATTGAGTTCTGGACTCCTGTGTAAGGATCCAGATTCCTTTGGGGTGGTACTCCAATAATAAATCGTAGGTAGACGATAACGTTTATTAAGAGATTTTGTACAGGGTTCCTTCCTAGGATGTCTAAAGGCAAAGAGGACGAATGGACAACAAACAAACCTTTTATGCCTTACTCATGCTGTCTCACTCATGCACGCATGTCTCTTTCATACCGCAAGACATACGTTCATCACATCCCTCCACACTTAAATCCGTATTTGATTCCGATTTAATCTCCTCGACATCTATTGGTATATCTCTGTTATTTTTGAATAAACTTAGAATTTGAGTATCAAAGACATTCTCTTTTAGTTTCAGATGTATTTTATTTTTATTGAATCTACCCAGTTTATCCGAAAAAACCTCCGGGAATTTTCGAATTAATTTATCTACTTCACTTCTATCATTCTCAACTACATTTTGAGAAAAAATTTCACTTCCCTCCTGGGATGAAGTAGATTGTAACCCCGTAAATCCAATATTAAACTTTTTGATAAAGTCACGACCTAGAACAGTAGTTGTTCCATTTTTTACTACGCAAAATTCTAACATTTCCCTATAACCGTTATAATCAACTGTTAATAAAATACAACCCAATAAATTTAACTTACAGTTAGCGTAACACGTCAAGGTTAAATCCTTTGGTTTTAAATCCAACTTATTGAAGTGTTTAACATAATCTATCTCTTTTAAAATCGAGACTGCTGCACCTGTATCCAGTAAACCATTTAGTTCAACATTATTCACAAGATTTTGCACAAAATTGGCTCACAATGCACAACATCATTTATACACAACAGTTCCTGCGTATTTACAAACACTGAAGAAATATCTTTATACTTTAAACCGCGACATATTTTACTTATGTGACCTTTGCCTTTGCATTTATAACAAATCACGTTTTTAAATTTACAATTAACTGATTCGTGATAATTACCACAATGTTTACACTTCGTTCGCTCTAATGATTTCGATCTGAACGATGTAACATTCTTGTCCGTAGGTCTAGAAAAATGTCTACCCGCCGTATTTTTTTTTGTGACAAATCGATCTGCCTATTTTTAGAAATCATATCTACACTTTCCGTTTTAATTTGCTTATTAATTACATCGAACGAATCCATTGCAATAGCACATTCTAAAACCTTTTTTTAATGAAAAGTTTTCAGCCTCGACAAATAATTTTTCTTTAGTACGACCAATTCGAAGACCGGTGATAAAAACATCTTTTAAATTATGTTCAAGTCTGTCTTCGAATTTGCAAAATCTAACTAGATTTCGTAAACGCGCTATGAAGTCATTAACTGATTCTGAAACCTTTTGTTTCGTAGCGAAAAAAATTTCACGTTCCTTGAACACATTTCTTTTAATACCTATATGATGTTCGAGTAATAACAATAAATTTTCTACCGTGAAATCTGTAATTTTTTTTGGAAAACACAAATTTATTAATAAATTTATTGTCTCTGTGTGCAAATGGGATATAAAAACCGCTCTCTTTTTTACATCCGACGTTATTTTGTCATCATTGACTAGGATGAACTGCTCGTACTGTAAGACGAATGTCTCCAGCTGGTCTCTCAAATGACAAAACCTGGGCAGTTCTCCTCCTTCCATCTTCACACAGATGCAATCAATGAAAAAAAACAGAAAATTTTACAAACAGCACTCAACTCACGACTCTGATGTCTTGATGCTGTCCGATCTCGCCCTTCCGCGAACCGTCTTTTGCTCCTGAACCCTGGTCGTCCTTCTAAGCGCCTTCCTTGAGGTCTGCGCCCGGTTCCTGGTCTTCTCTTGAAGACCCAGACTTCTGAATCCACGCCTTACGCGAATGCTCCTCCAGGTTCTCGGCACTGAATCACCATATATAGGATGCTGCTGCTCTTGCTTCCTCCTTGCTCCGCAATGATGTGGAGTCGTGATCTGACCCGATCACTCGTTGACCCCTGTAGCTTCAATCTCGGTCTTTTCGGCTGCCCAAATGTGAGAATTAGGCTGCTCCGTGGTTCCTTTTTTTTCGGCTGCGCCAAATGTGATAATTTGGCTGCTCCGTGGTTCCTTTTTTCGGCTGCGCCAAATGTGATAATTTGGCTGCTCCGTGGTTCCCTTTTTTCGGCTGCGCCAAATGTGATGACCGTGGCCGGTTTCACATTGAGTTCTGGACTCCTGTGTAAGGATCCAGATTCCTTTGGGGTGGTACTCCAATAATAAATCGTAGGTAGACGATAACGTTTATTAAGAGATTTTGTACAGGGTTCCTTCCTAGGATGTCTAAAGGCAAAGAGGACGAATGGACAACAAACAAACCTTTTATGCCTTACTCATGCTGTCTCACTCATGCACGCATGTCTCTTTCATACCGCAAGACATACGTTCATCACATTTAGTTCTGCTGGGTTATTATTACACCCGATTTTGTTCTTCTGAGGCTTCAAACATTTGTATATTTTTTTTTTTCAGCAGGACTGGGAGGATAGTGCAACCCTAGTCTGCCATATTACAACAGCTATACATAGTACAGACTAAATTAAAATAATAAAAGAAAAGAAGAAATAAAATAAAATAAAAATAAAATAAATATTTCTATCAATTGAACACCAAACCACAAAACCAAACCAAGCTAAGGCAAAAAGCGCGCTCTTGTGAAGTTGTCTGGAATATAAAACATTTTTATTTTTAATATTTTAATTAATGAAGATAATATTAGCGAAAGTCAATCGAAAATCCGAAACAGAAAAATCAGAAAAAGATACGGATACATTTGGGACTCGAACCCAGGATCTCTGGCAATCCGGGCCAACGCGCTATCGACTGCGCCAACGTATCCCTATCCGATTCGGTCATTTTTAACTGTATCATACTTCGACTGAGAACCACCAACATTATTTTCCAACTGCTACCTTTATGTATGATTGCAAGATTCAACTCGAACTAAATGCCCTCTAGATAGTGTCAGGATAAATTTTATCACTTTTTATTAATATGCGACATCTATTGAATTTATCTGCAAGTCTAGGATAAAATATTTTTTTTATTATTTTTAACTTTTTAACTTAAAGAGTTAAACCTCAAATTATAATATTTTAATTAATGAAGATAATATTAGCGAAAGTCAATCGAAAATCCGAAACAGAAAAATCAGAAAAAGATATAAATCAGATGTATCCGTATCTTTTTCTGATTTTTCTGTTTCGGATGTTCGATTGACTTTCGCTAATAGTATCTTCATTAATTAAAATATTATAATTTGAGGTTTAACCCTTGAAGTTAAAAATAAAAATAAAAATATGTTTATTTTTGTTTATATCATAAAAGCAAATATGGCCATTCGAAGGTTACGTGCTGTTATTAGCAAAATATTTTCCTTCTAAGAGTGAAGCCATTAATAGCCAGTATACCACCCAGATGATATAATTATATAAATGTCTATATAATTATATAAAGAGACTTATTTTGTACTTTTCTACCATTGGAGAGTAAGTAAAATCAATTGATATTGGGCCGCTTTCTATAATGCTACGTGCAAGCTATACGCGGCAGAGCTGTGAAAATACCTGGAGTTGCTTGGCACAAATTCCAGATATGCGGCAAAGTTATGGTAAATCGTTTTGCTTGCTTTAAATGTTTTTAATAATCACTTATTATTAATTTATTTTTTGTTATGCTTGATGATTTTTCTTCATCCCTCGATAATTTCTGCGCCCCTGTTCTTCTGATCCCACCCCTACAGGATCTCCCCTGCCACCGCTCCCAGTGAGTGAGTGGGAATAATATCTTCCTGTATTGTTCGGGCTGATTGAAATATGGATTTTTCTGCTCGGCTTGCCGATGGCGATCGCGACTAATTTGCTTCTCCTTTGTGGCCATAGAAGATGTCATCGGACAATGAGGCGAGATTACATTCGGTCAGTTTCATGTTTTATCTTTTATCTGTGACAGCCATTGAAATTGAAGGTAACATATCGATATCTTCTGATTTACTAGAGGAGAATTCAAAATCATTACCATCAGTTATGAAAATTTCTCTCACAAATAAGTTATGGAAACACATTTTAACATGTACAATAATTGTTATTAGAATAATTGTTAAGATAATCGATTCAGAGGCCCTAGCACACTCGCTCTTTAACGATCGATAGGATAACTATCGGTAACTTCTCATCGTTCCCTAGAACAACTGCACATCGCTAACGTACAAACGACAGTTGATATCGAATATGTTAAGGACACTTAGTCATTGTGAACTGTCAACTTTTCGTTGGCGATCTGTAGTCATGCTAGGGAACGATGAGAAGTAACCGATAGTTATCTTACCGATCGTTATCGAGCGAGCATACTAGGGCCTCAGAGCTGATAAATGTGATTTTATTTTCCATGCGTTGTATGTTGGATATGCACTTGATTGACCAACATTCCCGGAAGAGAATGGGTTGTTATTAATACTTGTTTATGTGCTCTGATATGAAACGACTTGCTAACTTAGTATTTAAGACTTCCTTCCGCTTCTTAGAAATACCCTCAACACAACATCCCCAAATACTACACAAGCCCCGAGGGAATCCTTATAAAATGTCATCAATCATTCAGTTACTGTCTGAGCATTGATAGATAATGAAATAATAAATGGTGCTGATTGAAATTACTTAATCTAACCAACAATTTCGTTTTCATTCCTGAAAGTAAGTACAGTACTTACCTACCCGCTATCTAAAAAATACGGATACCTACTTCTTCGATTAAAATTCACATCTTTATTTTAAAATATTGTTTAGTTACACGTTTTATAATATTAAAAAAATATATTTTACCATTTTGTTATATGGAATGTTTCAGCTAAATGACCAAAGCTTATTCGAATAAAACCTATATTTTGTAATATTTGAAGAACAATGTTTTATTTATCTTTAAACGTTAAATACCTCGTCTTGCCCCGCCCTCCTCTACCTATATTCGAATTTTATAGATTACCTATGTTTTATGTCAAGTCTTATTATCTAAATACTTTTTTTTTATCGGTACAACTACATTCTTTATCATGTTATAGTTAACTACTGTAATTTATCGTAATTTTTTTATGTAAAAGCCCACAAGGGAGTTAATAAATAAGAAATAAATAAAATATCTCAGAAAAATGAAGGAATCCTTCGTTTAAATTGGCCGAACCAAAATAATTTCACAACGAAGAATGAAAACACGATTGAAAGAATTTAATATTCTGAATATAATTATTTTCTTGGAAGTGAAAATCCTACGGAACTTTCGTGTTTATGATTAATCAGGGGAGTTAATATAAAATGCGAAATTTCAAAACTCTCCCTTAAATTTCTATTAACTTTGAAAGTGGTTCATTTACAAATTCCTGGAAAAGTGAAACCGGGCTAATTTTTAAGTGATTTTGTGAAATTAAAATAACCTAACTCCTCTGATCTTAAATATTAAGCCATGAGAAAGATAATGAAATTCTTTAATCATTGAAAACTACTTATGGTTTGGTTCAGTAAGTAATTGATGATTTAAAAAATATATAAAGTTCTGATTTTTTGCAGATACTCGAATGTTAATAATTATGCAATTAGTTTTAACGTAAACGTTAAAAAATAAGTCTTCAATATGTGTTTAGTGTTGAAATAACTTTAGGACATTAATCCATTTTACCCATGTTCCTTACCAAATATTCCTTCCTTCTGATTCCCCTCCTTCACATCAAGGCCCTTACCCAAGAAGCAAAAGAAGATTAATAAAAAACGCTTGAAAAAAGAACATATTTGCACCTCGTTGTTTAAAAACATTGAATTGTTATATTTTTGAAAATTCTGTCGGGCTTGTACAAGCATTTCGCAAATCTCGCAAATAACAATCATAAACATATTATGATTTTCGTGAAGACCATCGGGTCATCATTTAACATTGGAAAGTGATCGTGAATGAAGAGCTGGGAGCTGTCACCTCATCATCATGGTAAGGGCCATTCCTGTATTTTCTTTCCCCTTGTCGATATAAAAACACAATCTAATAGGCACTCGTAATTCGCTTCAAAATTAGTTTTACAGTCCACACGGTGTCATTGGATACTTAACAATATGCTTTTGATAAATGTTGTGTGTTCGAGGTACGTAGCATAGATTTCTTGACTAAAAATAATACAAATAAGTATTAAATATATTGAAACATATAAATATATTAATAAATTAACCGTTTTATGAAACAAATTAAACTAAACTAAAATATACAATCCTTATCGATCGACTGTGCTCCTGGCTCCAGGAGTCCTGGCTCCTACACAGGTTTCATGGGTTCAATTGCGTCTGAACTGAGTTTCCAGTTGATTAATGCGACTGGAATAGACTTGTGCCTTCAGTTCAAAATGTTCGAAATAATAGCTTTATATTATGACAAATCTTTTTTTTTAAATCGAGTGAGAAGGACTTCATATTTGTTTTTTAGGTGATTAGTTTTAATTGGCCAGTACCTAATTAATCCTGTTCTGAGAACAAACGGTAGTTACCAAAATAAATTGAGATTTTTTCGAAATGTGGGTGTATTTCGCGCTGTTGCTTTGTACATAGGTTGAGAATAAAAGAACTCATCGCAAATAAAGCATCAGAAAAATTTCTTTTTTTTTAATCCTTTATGCAGGGTTCGTTAACGATTATGGAAATATGTTATTTTTGAAAATAAAAGTAAATATCAAAAGTCATAGACATGTTAAGGTAGCGAGTTTTCATCTCTCCTGCTTTTATGAATTTTATATTATCACTTTATAAAGTAATTGATTTATTGTGTAATACTTCTTGTGCAATTATTTAAAAATTTAAGTAAAATTTAACAAAATTTAAAAAAAAAATATATTTTTTTGCACTAAATTGAAGGACATGAGAGGATTCCCGGTTTTGAATTGTAATGTCGCATTATAAGAGTGACCCGTTTTATTGTATTATTAAGTCACTTAATAATCGTTCCGCAATCTGGGAGGTACTACCTTCCACAGGTCGTGGGTAAGTGACGTCAGTCAAAGGCGCTTGACGTAGATACTAAAACAACAAAACGATGGATGTTGTCAGAATTCTAAAATTAGCCGGAGTAGGTAAATTACAAATTAATTCTCGAGTTTTATAGCCCATATTTATATTAAATGTTTCAAGAAAAGAAAAAAAAACGATCTCAACTTCGACAATAAATTCCTATGAATAATTTTCGAATGTTACTTGCGCAGAATGTATTTTTAGATTCAATTGGATGATTTTGGGAAGTAGAAGTCGAGTTTATTTATAAGTATCTAATTAACTAACTAACTAACCATCACGCCGTTTCCCCGCAGGGGTAGGCAGAAAGGAGGGACCGCCAAACAACTCGGTCTTGGTACACTTTTTTATCACTCTCCAAATCACAATGTCACAAAATTTCTAGATTTTTTTAACTAATGGTGTCGCAAACCAATAAATACAAAAGACTTAATAACCATATGTGGAAATTTTAATATTGATATTGATAGCAACTGGTCAACACTTACAAGAATGTGAATAAATTCTAAAACCATGATTGATTTAGTAATTTCGTAGAAGAACTTAAAATATCTGATCACGAAACTATTGTTACTAAAATTAAATATAGTAGTCCGAAGCCTCAAGGAATACGAAAGATAATGTATATGAATAAAAAGACAAATTGTGTACGACATTACAAAACAAAAAATGGATCTGCAATAACCAAGGAAATTTAGGCGGAAAAGCCGATGAACTAATAGGACATCTGAAAACAGTAGTAAATGAGCTAATGCCCATAACTAATATTATATTAAAATATACAAATAAATGGGATATTAAATCCCTACATAAATGGATTATGAAATTCCTACATCCCTGCGAAAACAAAGGGATACAGCCTATAAAGCCTGTAAAATAAAATTCACGGAAGAAAGGTGGAAACCTACAAGAAACCTACAAACGACAGAAATAAAACATACCAAAAATTCGTATATTAGGCAAAAAATTATTACCTCTCAAAGTGATTCAAGAAAAATGTGGACCACACTTAAAGAAATTATAAGTGGAAACAGAGGGAAAACATTAAGGAAGTTCGGTTCCCAGATGGAGTTGAAAATGATACAGCTAAAATTGTCCAAAAATTTAAAACTAATATTGTACTTAGTGTTGAAAACATAAACAAAAGTATTCCATTAGTCACAGACGCCTCTTCTCAATCATCGAAAAGAAAAGAGAATAATAATATTTTCAGGTTTAATACAATTAACAGTGAGTATTTAATAAAAATACTTTACACAATGAAACCAAAATCATCGCCGGATGGAATTACCATAGGCATCGAAGATGACAGCTACAGGAGACTTGGGGAAGGGAATTTTTGGAATGGAAAATGTTAATAATAACACCAGTGCCCAAAATAATAAATTCTAAAAATTTCGTAGACTTCAGACCAATAAACGGATTACCTAAATATGAACAAATACTAGAATGCATAGTGAAAGAACAGATGAGTAAATTTTTAGAAAAAAATAACATTCTAGTAAAGGAAAAACCTGGGTTCAGAAATAAATATTCCTGTGAAACAGCAATAAAGTATGTGATAAATGAATGGAAAACAGCCATGGATCAGAAGAAAATCACAATAACAGTGTTCTTAGATTTTAGACGTGCTTTTGAGACGATAGACAGGGAAAGACTAATGATGAAATTGAAGGACATAGGACCGTTTTGGGACCGCTCCTGTTAATTTTATATATTAATGATATAGTGATGTGCCTGAAGTACTGTTCTATCATTTTTTTTACAGATGACACACTTTTATATATTATAACAAATGATATAGAAGATGCATTGTCAAAAATACAAAATGAACTTAATGAAATATCTAATTAATAAAACATAAATCAACTGAAATTAAATGTAACTAAAAGTAAATTCATGATATTAGGGAAAAAAAACTAAACGAAGACACTGTCCTAAATATAGAGAATCGAAATATTGAAGAAGTAAATGAAATGAAATACTTGGGAATCATTATCGATAACAAGTTAAAATTTAACACTAACTTTGAAGTATTAACTAAAAAAATAGCGAAAAAGATTAATTTCTTGAGCGGGATAAAGGGAAAATTAGACATTAAGACAAGGATATTGCCGTACAACACCACTGTAGCATCCCACCTGAATTACTGAACAAGTGTAATCTTTCTGAGCAATAAAATCCAAGTTAAAAGAATGGAAACAATACAAAATACAAGCTTGAGGTCTATGCTGTGCTGTAGCAGATACACTAGGATAAAAACCATGCAATGCCAACTCAATATCCTAAGTGTGTGGCAAAGATTAGCTTACAAATACCCTAGTATTTATTTATAAGTTTAAAAATAAAATGTTACCAGATTATATGTTGAATAATGTTAGAATTAATAGAACAGTTCTTTACTATCCTACTAGAAACTGCAACGATTTTAGGCTTCATTAAAAAAGAAAACATTAATAGATAATAATTCGAAAATCTCATACTAGCATCACAGCAAACTATCTTGATTAGAGCACTTAAATCAGAGTATCACTGAGACTATTAAAACTGAAATAAATTGATCCTTACAATAATGTAAAACATCTGGGGATGCTAATTACGAAAGCGATATTTCAAGAGAAGCATAATAATGCCAAAAAAATCATTTTGAAGGGACTCTAGTGTACACGTACCATATTCTATATATATCTACGCTTTTACGTAGAACGCTACGGTATTTCGGGACTACAGCTACGGTGTGGCTACGGATCGGCGTAGGCGTCTACGAGAAGGCTGTTCGTCACTTCGGATAAACTCGGCAACCTTTGCGCCGTAGGGCCATGTTACGGGCTTCGTCACACGCGGGGTGAGAGAGCAGTAGGGATTATAATATGGAGCTCGGTAGGTCAGAGTGTTATGTTAACTGATTGGTCTGAAAAGTGAGCTTCTGAGCTTTAGAAAATTGTTTTTTTTGTCTGAGGAAGTTGGGTTTTAGTATATTGCACTTTTTGAATAGTAATAGCGTACATAGTTACAATAATTCGAAGTTGAACAAAATAATATTAACTTCAATAACAAAACTTTTATTTTTTTAATGCTTTGCCATAAAGCATCTCAAATTAATAAAGAAAGATATATTTATATTATTATTTTTATATAAAGCTTTCCAACAAACGGTAAAACTTTTATTGGACCAATTTTTTTTAAATATACACGGTGTTTGGAAATCCGTAGTACCTACCGAAAAAATCCGTAGCCACTATATACTTGTTCGATCTTGCATTTCGATTTAAAAAAAAACTTATACAATTATTCGCCAGCTTCACTTAAATTTTTTGCAAAAAAAACAAGTTAGTTTTTGTAAATTTAGAATCGTAAATATTATTTTTTCAAATGTGATTGTCAATTTTAAAGACATACAATGCTTTTAGAAATATTTAACAAGAACCGTTGCATGGGACCATAGGCAAACACCGGAAAAATGGAACGAATTTTTTTTTGGAAAAACATGAATCTTTGAGGTTTTCTCACCAAGATTTTTAATTGTAAAATCAGTTTTGATAACCACAAGGATCAATCTTAGGAATAAGTACCAAGAAACGTCCAAACAGTGAGTGATCTCTTTATCATATTATCGGGGAATGTTTCAAACACCGAAATCTCATTGTTATGGAACTTGCACAAACCATTTAACTTCATCTCCTTGGTCATCTGACTATTTACAAGTCAGTTTTTCCAAAACTTTGGATAAAAAAGGAGGAAGCGCAACACGGTATAATATCCCTGAAATAAATCACGATAAAACGTCTCTTATATATACATATTAAATAAGTAGGTGGGTATTTAGGAACTTACTTACAAATCTTAGGATTTAAGGGGAAATTTTGGTTTTGATATATTAAATGAGAAAATTAGAAACACATTTTTTTGGACGCTCGGTCTACTTTTTCGTTGTTTTTGGGGTGTTATGCCGTGTTGCGCTACCTCCTTATTTAGCCGACGTTTCGGATAGCGTTGTAGTGTCCATCATCACGGCAGATCCGACGATGTGATGTGCAACGCTGTCCGAAACGTCGGCTAAAGAAGGAGGTAGCGCAACACGGCATAACACCCCAAAAACAACGAAAATGCTTTTGGCCGTGAAAATCTAAAAACGTATCTGGCTAGGTCTACTGTTCACAGAACTACTAGTATAAATATTTTTAATTGTTTAGGTGTTTCGGTATACCCAGCTTGACGTTAAAATAACAATTATGCTTCTCTGGAAATGCGTAACTGGTATAAAGTGCATAAGTGCAACTTCGCGGTTAAGCCATCGATATTTCCAATAGTTTAATAGGTATGCATTATTTAGAATACGATGTAATGTTCAATTACATCGTATTGTTGATTACCTGTGGCCTGGATGTGAATATTAAATTTCCTTTATACCCGGGCCCCGTGCAATTATATTGCTAAGTTCGCTGAGCCACTGGCGTTAATTATTCGTCAAAATTACAGTATGAGTAAGAAATATATTATAGATACAAGACGACTTGTGTTTCATGTGATATGTTTAAGGGTATATTAGAGGAAAAATATTCAATAAAAAAACGTTAATGGAAAATCATGTCAATTGCATTATGGGAGCTTCGAATAACTTCCAGTTCAGAGGCCCTAGCACGCTTGCTCTATAACGATCGGTAGGATAACTATCGGTAACTTCTCATCGTTCCCTAGGACAACTGCACATTGCTAACGTACAAACAACAGGTGATGTGGAATATGTTAAGGACACTTAGTCATTGTGAACTGTCACTTATTCGTTGGCGATCTGTAGTCATGCTAGGGAACGATGAGAAGTTTCCGATAGTTATCCTATCGATCGTTATAGAGCGAGCGTGCTAGGGCCTCTGGGTAGGGGGGCAATATCAATAACAGAGTTTATAAGACTTTCTGAGGCTGGGAGTACTATTCAGGGCCCGCAGATAAATAGTAAGCAAATGCTAACCCTGTAAAAATCACAAGTGCACTACATGGGTAAATTTGACAGCCATCTCTAGTCTAAAGCACCAAAATATTTGAAAAAAATTATCGACTGTGTAGAAACGGGCGGCGATCCGTTTGATAGATTCTCCTTTCTTAACCAACGGATTGCAATCTTTAGAGCCAGGTTTCGGGTTTCTTGTTCTAACAGGTATTTCAATAGAAGATGTTCCGAAGAACAAGTGTCATTGGTTCCGACGGCAAACGGTGTACAGTTGGGAAATACGCCAAACTCGTGCCCAACATTTGTATACAGTTGACATTTGTCACATGAGAACGGGTCGTTTCTACGACTCGTTTTTGAGTTCAACAGCCCTGCTGTGGAACGACAAGATAGACTCCTCACTTTCTACAAAAATACCCTCTACACAGCATCCTCAAAGATGACAACAAAGTGTATTTTTCAAAAGGCCTCTTGGGTGGAGGTAAAGTAAAAAAAGAAAGCAGATAATGGAATTTTCCACAAATATTTTCTCCCCCGTAGTGAAAAAAAGTATTAAAAAAATCTGTGTTTCTCTATTTTTCTTTCAATATTTTGTTTTTCATTTTATTAAACATTTGCTTATTTTTTTTTAATTCGAAAGAAGTAGGTTTTCCATAAAATCTCATATATTTTAGAAGTCAATACCGTATATTGCTCTATCATTGCTAACACAACCGTATTACATAGATTAAGCTAATAATTAAACAAAAGGTTTTCTGTAAACAAAGGAATAACGTTAACAACGTGGGAAAAATCACTTCAAATGCTGAAAGTCAAAAGAAATAAATTATAATAACCTTTAGTGTTGTCTAGGTCTAGTGTCTGGTCATCTTGTTGAAAAGCGCAACAGAGTGGGACGACGATAGTTGGATAGGGGGGGGGGGGGGGGTTACTGGTCCGTGGGGGGAGAAGGATGCAGGCAGCGGGTGGGGGAGGCTTGCAGGGTGCAATAATACTTTCCATTAATAAACTCCATAGGCATTTATTAATTAACTTTGCTAACCTGTTGCATTTACCTGCTTTTAATTGGAAGGTAACGTAGTTTTAATATATTCCATACTTACTGTTTACGTGTAAAAATTTTAAAGTATTTTTAATGGTTTTTATTTAGTCCTTTAATAAATAATTGTAGATATAACATTATTTTACCTATCGTGTTTTTTTTTCCATTGTTACAATCTTTTTTCTTTTTCTTTCTTTCGTTTTTCCTCTGATCTTTATATTATATATGTAAAAATGTGTGGATGTATGTATATATAATGTAATAATGTGTATATTTTATGTGCCTGTTTAAATTTTCTAAAAAGTAATTGTTAAAAGAACCCGTTGACAAACTGATATAAATCAGTTTAACGGGACTTTATCATCAAGTTAATGCAACTAGCCTTTTGACAACTTTATAATAACAACAGTATTTAAAAAAACGAACAAATTTAAAATTATTTTAAGCAGTATTACTGTCATTTCTTTTTTTTTATCTGTTTCAAAATCCACATCCTGGAAAGTATTGTACGAAACCTCTAATTTTAATTCGTTTGTAAATATTTGTGACGCGTCGTCCCAAACATTTTTAAATCATCTAGGCGTCCTTTTCTTTCCTAGTCACTTTACGCTTCGGTGGAAGTCAGAGGAGAGAATGACACCAACAAAATCAACACTAACAATGTAACCGTAAATGAACAGATGGAGCTATTGTAAGCGTTTCGACTGTCACCGAGCTACGACCAAACTGCACGGACTATTGGTTTTGACTTTTGGCGTTTGGTCTGTAGGTAGAAACAGAACGGGGCGCCGTTACGTGTAGGTGGGATTCGTTGTAGTATGTTTGAATGATCGGTTTCATTCTTATAATTTTTTCGTGTTTGTTCGTAAGATAAGGGATTAATTTGTTCGTAACCCCTCTCCCATGATTCTTTTACCTATGGTTGTCACATGATAAATACCTAACTAACTAGCGATTACGCCGTTTCCCCGCAGGGGTAGGCAGAAAGAACGGACCACCAAACAACTCGGTCTTGGCACACACTCCTCGCCTAATTCACATTCATACATACTTTTCTATTATTCTGACTCTTGACATGGCCTGACTCAAGTATCTTATTCACTTGATCGTGTCACGTCTTCCTCGGACGTCCTCGACTTCTTTTAACATTCACATTCGCATGAAAAATTCTCTTTAGACTCCTTTCTTCATTCATTCGCTCTACATGCTCAAATCATCTAAACTTACATTTCGTAATCTTACTTATTACGCTCACATCAGCCTTGTGTTATTTTCGGATCTCCACAATTCTCAAACGATCATACATAGTTTTACCACACATACGCCTCAGGGATTTCATCTTTACAGAACAGGAACAATGGCGATAAATGTCTACTATTACTAATTCATATTTCGCGATCCCTTGGTTGGCCACCACTGCGCAACTGTCAAACAGTTTCAGGTCGGTGGGGGTAGGTTTGGGAGGAAACAATCTGCGCGCGGTGGCCTCCCCCCCGTCCACCTCCCATCCCCAACAAGCCGGGGTGGAGGGGTTAACAGCTGGGTCAATAACTGCACGTAGATTAAACCAGTGTAACCTTCGAGAACGGCGCCATCTATTGGAAGTCATTAGATTAGGGAGGTTACTTAGTTGGATTGGAATAGCGATACATCTATTAGGCTCGCAGGTAATGTTTCACTTTTGTTGAGCTTACTGTTTTAGTGGCGGATTGAGGAGTCCATTTAGAGGAGGTGCAAGAAGGGTGGAGGGAGGTGAGGGGATTAGAATACGTTGAGAGATGATGGGGGTGACACCAGGCGATGATTAGTGGGAACACGCAAGTAATGATGATAAACTCAAATAAAAAAATGCTACTTTATGAAGTAGGCATTAAATAAAATTTTCTGAAATTTTTGACCAAAAATCCAATCCGAGAAATACATAAAACATAACCTTTCTAAGTAGTGTGTGCTAAGACAGTTGTGTGGAGGTCTGTACTATCTGCTTACTCCCACGGTAAAACGGCTCATACCTAAATTGTTCTATCTTACAATCATGCTCACTGACTTATAATATTATTATGGTGAAAATTGGACTTGTATCTAATGTTTACCTTATTTTTATTTGTAACTAGCTGATATCCAATGTCACTTAAATATAGTTGCAAAAACACTTGCAGAGCATAATAATAACATTATTAAATTTAATTTGAATAATTTTTTTTTTTAATCTGTGTACCCGATGACGTAGGGTTTGTTGTTGTGGGATCTCAGTCTACAAGAGGAAATACACTATCTCGGTCTGATTTGCACCGCGGACGTCAGGTATTCTTACATAAAATTCGAAGGACCATGATGTATCCTTCATAAGTACTGTGCCTACATTCTAGATTATACAAATATGTTGCTTGTTTTAGTAAAGATTTTAATGCATTACAAAAGCTGTCAATTATTTCCACAGTCAAGGACTCGTTAGATCCCTAAAGTGAAAGGGCACACATAGGTCAATTCTGTCTAAATATAGCCGCAAATCCGCTCAACTTCACCCCTACGCATTTTCACGTATTTTGGTTTAGTAAGTTCTTGGAACCACGGGAAAGGTTTTTTTAGTAAAATAGATTCAATCACTGTAATTTTTTTGTTATTTATTTTGTGGTCTTTTTCTGACATTTTCAACGTGAATATACATTATAAATAACTGTGTTCATTCCCCTCAACTGGAGGAACAAATAAACGGTCGCTTGTGATCGTTGAGAGTTGTTGAGACCAGTTGCTTGCTTGCAGTTGCCAGGAGCAAAAAAATGTAACTAATTTAGAGAGGAGCTCAAATCAACGTTTCTTTATTATATTTTCTTTTACATTTTTTTTGTTCCATCTTATTTCTGAAAATTTTAATCATTAAAAAAACAACCTTTTGTTTCTATGGAATTTTGAATGCCTCCAATTACTGGTAGGAGGATTAAAAACCCAATGTTGACGACTTATTGGTCATTTTTTTAAAGTAAAGTAATTAATTTTATTTCAATATTTGCTTTACGATTTCACTTGAAAAGTGACGTCATATGGAAGATAGGAAAGGGACATCAATTTAAAAAAATTATTGATAAAAAAACTTTTAAGAATATACAACACAGCGTTAAACGAGCAACCTATTCAAAAGGTAATTAGGTAATAGTTTTTATTTATCTCGAGATTGAGTTCGGAGTAGTTATCTGATATTTTCTAAACACATAGCGTGGTAAATATTGGATAACGCTGTCATCGGTTAATACGCACTTTTAAAAAAAAACTTTTAATTCACCTTAATTACATTAAAAGACAACTATTTGCATTTGGGGAAGTAGAAAATATTGCATTCTTAGTTTAAATTACGAAAAAATTAAAATTAACTTTCTTTCTGTGAAACGAGACCGTCCATTTTCAAACATTATTGTCAAATAATGCTTATAAAATTTATATTTTTATATATTATCTAGTGAGTCGGGTAGCGCACATGATCTGTAAATAGACTTTAATGTCAATAAACGCCCGGGTTACCGGCAATGAAAAAAGAAAGTTGTTATGTTGGTATTTTTGAAACTATACCGAAACAATCAACGGCAAGAGACAAAATCGCGCGGGCGTTTTTTTTTAATGTTAAAAAATTGCATTGCGTGCGATTAAAATTTATTAACTTTATTTTTTTTAAATTAATTTTTTTCTTTTTTAAGTGAACTATTTCTGAGATCACCTGCTCGCGTCAAGGCAAGAAAAACATCCCAGTTTTCAAGAAGTTTAGCAGCTACGCTAGGTTTGTATAACATGTTTTGTGTATCAAATGAAAGTTTCCCCTTTATAGCGTCTGCTCGCGTCAAGGCAAGAAAGGCATCCCAGTGTTCAAGTAGTTTAGTGGCTACGCTAGGTTTGTGTAAAATGGTTTGTGATTCAAAAGTGAATGTATTATTTATAAAAAATAATTACTGAAATTAAAAACACGTTTTTTTTACGACATTTTATTTCCAAAACTCCGGTAAATCAGTGTTTACCCAATACGCCCAGATTTCGTGGTATCTTCAAAATCTTCTAGCTGCTCGTTATACATCAAAGTGTATCAGAAATACCAATATGCCAAAGTGACCGCGAATGATCAAATGGCAACAATTTAGCAAGACGAAAACTAATTTTAATTTCTCGTACCTAATTGAAATTTAAAAATAAAAAATTTGAGTTCGAGACAGTCTGGCTTAAAATGTCTGGGTTAGGTCTCCCTCAACCGATCTCTCCCAATCTCATGCAGTAGGTGTGCAGACAAATTCGCCGCCAAGGCCTAGACAAACCTCACCCCATGAACCCGAGCACCACTGCTAAGACACCAAATGTAGCAAACCACTTGAGGCGACCTACGGCAGGGGTGTTGGTTATCCAATAAATGGTTCCCGTGACGGCGGTACCCAAATTCGCCTCCCAAATTAAAATTTGTTTCGTCACGAAATACAATACTGTAATCGTTTGAGGATGTCATCTGGAAGTTATAAGAGCCGCTGTTGCAGGAAGAGTTGTGTTTAAGGTTGGTGCATCGTTTTTATGCATTTAGACAATTTCGAATTACAATTTTCGAGATATTTTGTTCTGAGAAGTAAATTCACACACCACAAAGAGTAGAATTCCCGCCAGTTTTGGGGCTATTTATACGCCCCAGACTTATAGAGGCAGGTACGTTAAAATACCCCTTATAACAAAACTCACCAAAATAGGAACAACGAAAATGCATTTAATCAAAATTAAGCTTTTTTCCAAATAATAATAACTAATAATGTTAATCATATAAGCCGATAAAATGAATATTTTTGTTTATTTCATAAACGTCACTTTGGCTTTATGTCTTTCTCTTACTGCACCTATCACATTGGAAGATATCAACACAGGTATCTAGAGATAAAAGAACGTCGAAAACGAAGTTGATGAAATTATTTAATCCAGTTAAAGCCATACATCTTTATCGAACTTTATAAGCTGCCATATCTGTTCCATGCAATGTGACACTGTTCCATATGTAGTGAAACACATTAGCTTCTTGGACATAGTAATAACCCAAATATAGACCTAACCAATGCAATGTTGACTAGGTATTAGGTAATAACTATAATACACAATTCAACGGTCGGGTGGTTATGTGATATCCGAGGGGTGTTTTGGGCACCTCCTACACCTATGTGTTATCACTCTGGGTTACGTAACCAACCGCTCCACCCAATCCCACCCTGAGACTTCCTGTTGGAGCAACCGACATTTCCATTGTGTCGCACGCTTCTCAAAAATCTGCTTGGCTTTCGGATTACGCCAAAAGATATCGTTATTGTGGATAACCTGATTTAGTTTCAATTTATGATCCCTTTCGATCTCACAGACTTTTCTTCGGTGGGAGAGTTGTTGGCACATGAAGTATGTACCTATACTTAGGTACATAGATAGATTGAAAGAAAATTTGCCTTTCCAAGGCCTGCAATATTTTTAATGTTTAGTCTTTCCTGCAGTGATTTTATTTACGACAAACTTTTAAGCTACAACCAACCACCGCACGTGAGATACAAATTTAAAGGTAAAATGTAAAAAGCCGAAGCTTCTCAGAGTCGTAAAATGAAATTAAACATTAACAACAATAGATGATTTTTGCAGCAGATATCTCAACAAAAAGACGAGCGTAGATGTATTAAATTGATGGAATGACTTCACTCACTTCTTGAAAGATAATGTCTTCAATATTGCCATGGCTTAAGACCACGTTCCGGATTTAAATAGGTGTTTGAAATGGCTTTCGATCTCTGCCTTCCGTCCAAAAGCAATCCTCAATTTTGGGGAGGGGGCTTAGATTCACCGATTTTGGGTATGGGGACGTTCGTTTTCAAAAAAATTAATATATATATTCAAAATTATATGGCACAGATACAAGTTAATGGTGATCGAAAAGTTGATCTCCGACAGTTGCTCCTACGACAGTTGACCCCCGAAATTATAATCAATATATTTAGTGTATGATTTACCAATTTCAAACCTAAAATCGACTGAAAAATACCTTTAATATTAAGTTGGTATGGATATCAAACTAATTTATGTACGGTGTTGATTTTTTGTGTTGATACGCTGGTATAATATAATATAGTACATGGGCAAGTAGTTTTTTCCTTGACGCATTTGAGTAAAAATATGTTTAAAATTTTTGTTATTATGTGGTACATTTTTCTGCCCACAGTCCACATAATATAACTAACTGTTCCCACAGAAGTAGGGGGCTGAGGGAATAAAATTTTAAGCTTAAATAGTAAAAGCATGAAAATAATAAAATAATATTACAATAATTGTAAAAACCGTCGACAACTGAAAAAAAAAGAATAAAGACATCAATGGACTCTTTTAGTGATTGAAGGAAATTTTTCAATTTAAGCCGAAAATTATAAATATCTTTGAAAAATTATTAGATTGTTTTGTGCAACGTTTCAATTCTGAATCCACCAGAAGTTTGTCTAGGTCTTGGCGGGGGATGCCTTTCCCCACCTAATGCGTGGCGGGCTGGATCAGGAGAGACTGGTTGAGGGAAACCTTTTGATCTCTCCAGCCTGACTCATCGACCCATCGCCTTGCACCGCAGTGGACGGGATGGATTCATACGTCCGTCACTCCTTTTTTTATGTGAATACCTCACAAGAGTCCCAACATCTCCCGTCTGGAGCCAGTGAAACAATGGCATTCCCAATTGGGGTTTGTTCTGAGATTGAAGGTAAGTGGGGAGGGGAAGGAGATTTATTATTACTTTATATGTACTTAAGTTAAGAAAGTAATATGTAAATTTCTTTAAACTTAATAAATGAAAAAAAAATAAAAAATAAATGGTGGGGAAGTACCTGGCTCTTCAGATCTAGTCACTAAACACGGCTAATAGTGGTCTTAAACCAGAACGATACTGAGAGTATCTTCCACTCTTGAACGTGCCGCAAATATTCCTTATACATATTATTAAATTATTAATTTATTTAAAAAAACCAAATCAAATTAATCAAATAACATTTTTCTGCGCCGGTATTTGAACCCGCAACCTTCGGATCTCTAGTCAATAGCCTTGCCCCTCGTCGAAGGCGACCGTCAAATGTCAACTCCTGGACACACTCACCCCCAGATTCCTACCCACCAAACCCTTTTCCTTCTCAGAACTTCCTCTTCATCCTTTACCTAAAAAGGCCTTCCGCTCAGCATCCCCAAAGATGACTTTAGCCTTGAGACATCATAACATCTTTGGGAATGCTGAGTGGAAGGTCTTTTTAGAAAAAGTATTTTTTTATATTTAGAGAACATTTTTTTATAGCCAATATCCACTCAAGACGCCTAAAGATAAAAGTATTTAGACATACCTACTATCCTCTTGGCACACTCATTTGAATAAATAATCCCCTAAAATAATAAATAAATAAAGAAGAAACTTTCTACTACAACACATAAATACTTGTCACACTTAAACATAACCACGTAAACACCTCAGCACAGGTTCTCCTAGTGAGGTGTTCACGAAATATACAACATTACCCAACCACAGTTTCACATTCACTAACCTACCTTACACACACCACAACAAAAAGTTCATAAATTATGTTATTAGCTATTATATATAAATATTAATAACTTTATGTGAACGCTGTAATATTATATAGAAATAAAAAAATAAAAAATATATATATATATATATATATATATATATATATATTTGAGGGGATGAAATGTCCGATATTTGTGATGATATTTTTTAAATGATGTATTAAATAAGTCAACAACATCTTTTTACTCATATAATGATAAGGATTAATAGATGGATTATTGTTTCTGCATTTCCTAGAGTGTAAGATATCTCTTGTTCGGAATGACCTAAAACGAAAAATCGTCGTTATAATTTAGTCCTCGGCTGGAAAGAATTGGCAGTTTGTGGATTACGATAAAGAATGGTCGAGATTCCTCACAAAGGCAAACTTGTCGACTCGGCGAATTCGTGAAGGAACCTTTAATCAACTCTGGACCGAAACCTCCGCCAAAAAATGTTACCATTTAGGAGAGAACACTTTATCGGACGATTTGCCACGGAGATATTTCTTTCACACTGAGGTATTATATATTGCTTCGACAAGACGTTCTCAAACGTTTAGTATCGTGAACCAATTTAATGTGATAACTTCTCCGATCCGGAAGTGGTGAGTCTAGTCGTTTGGATAAAAAAAGTTGCGTACAAAATACTAACATAAGTAAAAAAATAATCTTTGTGTACATATTACTTTTTTATCTAAACGTCTAGCGTTTAAATAAAAAAAAAAGGTTGTGTAAAAAGCACAATGAACAAACAAAAGTAAAAATCATAATTTTTAAATATACATGGTGTCCGGAAACTCGTAGTACAAGCAGGAAACTGGTGAATTTACATAACATTTAGAGTCGATTTTGTGGTACAACATTTTTGATTTGAGCTTTCGTTTTCGAATAAATCGAGACCAAAGTTGGAATTTTTTAGGTCAAATCTGAATGTTGAATGGTCAAAATGGTGGTTACGGGGTTAATATCAACTGTTTAATGTATTTTAAAGTGTGTAGAAGCACCGACCCTGCTCAAAAGTTTTTTTAACCCCTAGTTGCCGATTTTTTTTTTTTTTTAATTTTCCAAAATTCTCAGATTGAAAAAATAAAGTATTTTTTGGGTTCGCTATGTGATATAGACTCACCAGTTTCTAACTTGTACTACAAGTTTCCGGACACAGTTTATATATATATTACTTTACATATTCTCCTGATGCAGGAAGGTCCCCTCGGAAACCGGTCGAGCAATTATGATTAAAATGGAGTGGTTTTAAACAAGTAAATGCTTTCTTTGAATATTTAATAACAATAACACAATGGTTTAAATAAGATCTCTTTATATTGATCAATTTTTTCTTCCGAAAAAAGCACTTCGTGTCGTGAGAAAAATATAGGTATCTACTCACACATAAACCACTGTTACAATTTTAGATATTAAAAAATGCGTTACCTTTAATTTACAATCTAGAATCAGGTCGCGACCCGTAGATTAGGAGCCTTCAGGATAGAAAACGTGTTCACTTTTCACTGTTCAAGATTCGGACCCTAAAAGATCTCAGAATAGGGGTTTCATTTATTTGTGTCTCTCTCTTTGACCAGTATACTTGAAACCTTCAAGTGAACACATTACACTCAGCAATGAATGATCTCCTACATGGCCTTTTGTTGGACTATTGTGGTTACCGAATATTTTATCACTGTTTGAAAACTCGTCAAGAAGAAAATGGAATATACAGGATTTCTTAACTCAAAATTAAGAGAATAAATTAGCTGTATTTTTAAATAAAAAATTGTACAAATAAAAAAGTATATATCTTTAAAACAATTGAGAAACAAATTTATAAAATGTAGTTAATAATATAGTTATATGCATTAGCAAGGCCAATGCGTTAATTATTACTTATTACTCAATAACATCATTATAATATCTAATAATTTCTTCCTCTCTAATTACCCCTGCAGTAAACGGAGTGACGAAAAGTAAGCAAGAATTAAGATTTCTTTATTGATTAATAACCTACAACCGACAAGAGTATTGATTATTATAGAAAATAAAAATATATACATTTTTTTTTTTTTTATAAGTAAAACTCTCTTTTTAACTTTTGAAGGTTATTCCCATCAATGTAATATATCATTAAAGAAGAATAAAACAATAATAATCTAATTTTTTAAAATATGAAAATGAACAAGTCACTGAAAAATAATAAAAGATAACGGTCACAACTGGGACTCGAACCCAGAACCTTACGTCTTACCGGGACATACACCTCTACCAATTGGGCCACTGCGATCTATTATGAGACTGTCGTAATTGTCAACTTCACATTTCAAATTTCAGAATTAACAATATTATCTTCGACTAATGTTTTTTCCATTTTATTGGCAGCTACCTTTATTATTGGAAACAAGTATTCAAAGAATGTATTTGTTACCTAGATAGTGTCTCGGATAAATATATCCGATTTTTATTGTTATAAAAGTCTAATTGAATAGTCATTTTATTTTTTAAGAAAAACTCTCTTTTTAACTTTTGAAGGTTATTCTCATCAATGTAATATATCATTGAAGAAGAAGATAACAATAATAATCTAATTTTTTTAAATTTGAATATGAACAGGAAACAGAAAAATAATAAAAGATAATGGTCGCAACTGGGTCCAGAACCTTACGTCTTACCGGGATTGGTAGAGGTGTATGTCCCGGTAAGACGTAAGGTTCTGGGTTCGAGTCCCAGTTGCGACCATTATCTTTTATTAAATTTTTTTTTTTTTTTATAAGAAAAAGTCTCTATTTAACTTTTGAAGATTATTCCCATCAATGTAGTATATCATTGAAGAAGAAGATAACAATAATAATCAAATTTTGGAAAAAATTCGGTACTTGGGAAAAATTCCGAAAAAATAAGTTGAATTATTTTTATACTAACTTTGGGCTGGAAAATCCGAATCTGAAGGAATTAGGTTGGGGAGGTCAATATCAACTGAGTTACAGGACTTTAAAGTTTCGTACATAGGAACAAATCCGCAATGCATTTTTGACATATTATACTGAAGAGGTCAAAGTGATTCAATGATGCCAACCTCAGAAAATTGCAAAGTGTTGCCATTAAGCAATAATATGCTAGGTTTGTGTAACATGGTTTGTGATACAAAAGGATGTTCCCCCTTTGTAGCGCCTGCTCACGTCAAGGCAAGAAAAACATCCCAGTTTTCAAGTAGTTAAGCGGCTACGCTAGGTTTGTGTAACATGGTTTGTGATAAAAAAGTGATTGACACATTCTATTCACATAATAACATTGATATTATTGCTTAATGGCAACACTTTGCAATTTTCTGAGGTTGGCGTCATTGAATCACTTTGACCTCTTCAGTATAATATGTCAAAAATGCATTGCGGATTTGTTCCTGTGTACGAAACTTTAAAGTCCTGTAACTCAGTTGATATTGACCTCCCCAACCTAATTCCTTCAGATTCGGATTTTCCAGCCCAAAGTTAGTATAAAAATAATTCAACTTATTTTTTCGGAATTTTTCCCAAGAACCGAACTTTACCCCAAATTTTTTAAAATGGAAAAATGAACAAGACACCGAAAAATAATAAAAGATAATGGTCGCAACTGGGACTCGAACCCAGAACCTTACGTCTTACCGGGACATATACCTCTACCAATTGGGCCACCGACCATTATCATTTTTTTCTATGTCTTGTTCATTTTCATATTTTAAAAATTAGATTATTATTGTTTATTATTTTTATGTGTCTTGTTCAATTTCATATTTTAAAACATTAGATTATTATTGTTATCTTCTTCTTCATTGATATATATATATATATATAGATTTGTACACACCCCACCACTTTGGGGAAAAACATTGGAAAAAAAGTCTTCTAGACAAGCGCACATTGTAATACAATACAGTCAATCATTAACTTGGGCTTGTGAGTATTAGTTAAGTCTAGGGTATAATCTGCCAGTTAATTCTTTAGTCTTCCCACAGCTGAAAAGAATAGCTCACTCTTGTTAGTTATAATCTCCTTATTTTCTTCCCTAAAGCAAGACCTGGTGAGTAATTGCCGCAGTCGAGAGTTTACCAAAATAAACCAAGGTTTAAGGAAATATCCAAAAATACACGTGTAATCACTTTACTAATACATTTTTAACTACAAATAAACACAAGTTCAATTATTCGGATAGAGGCATTGACTTATTACTGAAATTTGTCTTCGACGATACTTTTTAGTCCACGTCGCGTCGGTGGCGTTTTTTATGGCTATACAAATAATCAGTCCGTTCACCTCTTCAAAAATTAAAAGAGACCAGATTTAACAATCAGAGAAAGTCAGCATGGTATGTACATTAATTTCGACTTTTGGTCCTTCGAGCCGGATTTAAATGATATCTTCTGGGAATACGTTGTATGCACTAATATATTTTTTTAGTTTAGTAGGTAGATACTGGCTTTGTTCCAAAATATGTTTATGTGTGATTGATTCGTTTTTATTTGTCTTAATTTAGTGCTATAATTACAAAAATTGTTATTTCAATTTAATTCAACTTCCTTTTACTTCTTACCTCACCTTTCTTTTGCCCTGACCATTTCTTTAATATCACTTTTGTAGAATGTAAATTTTTTAATCATAATTTAGTACTATGAATTTAAAAGAAGCTTAAATTTTAAAAGTCCCATGGTCGAGAATACGATAAATTAATTTGGCCTATATACTCGTAATATACAAAACGTTACCGCAAAGCTAACGAAATTTAAACTTTGGTAAATGATTACTGATGTATGTGAATAATAGTGGTGTGTTAATTATTTTCTTTGAAACTTCCTTTCTATATTTACATTTAAGTAAATAATTCATTTTGTTATGATTTGTTTTTAAGTTATTATGCCGTATTGGGCTACCTCTTTCTTTAGCTTACGATTTCACATCTGTCCTGGTGATGGACACTGTAATACTGTTCGAAACGTTGCCTAAAGAGGGAGGAAGTGCAACACGGCACAATAACCCAAAATAAAGCACAATAATACTTTTGTAATCTCAAATCATATCCAAATTATTCATTGTTGTATTTCACTTGTAACATTTGATTACCCTAAAATTCCGCATTCCGCTTGATATTCCGTCTGCTATGCATACTGTTTATATGATCTACTCGTCTGCTCCGCATCGCGCAACGGAAATAGATCGGGACACGTCGATAATAATGCATGCCGCACAACTCACTTCACGCAAACTAACCAAATACTTTCTCGACTTACAATACTTGAAAAGGATTTATTTTGCAGTCAGTCAATCTGTTATTGAGTATGGTATCATAGCATGGGGAGGTGGTAGTGTATCTACAATCGTAAAAGCACATAAAACTATTATAAAAGTAAATCCTCTACTAATTACACTACCTCCAATTACAACTTAACTTAACTTGAACTTAATCTTTAATAGTATGAATGTATATATTTGACGTTCAGCAGATAATACGAGAGTTATCCAGAAAGTAAGGTTATGTAGGATCGTAAAATGCTTGCATTTAATTGAAATTCAAAGGCTACTTCACATATATATTAAACATTTCTGTAGTCGGGGAACCAGCTTTTAAATGCTAGTGTCATAAACCTCCGCTGCCGGCTCTTTCACCAACTTCTTCACGGCTTCCTTAACCTCCTGATAAGCTGTGAAGAAACTACGAAAAAAGATAAAATACTCTCTGTACTCGAAATAATAATAAAGACTTCACAAATTTCTGTAAGAAACTTTAGATACTTTGCAACAAGCATTCTTCCAGATAAAAAAATGTGATTCACAAAACAATTTCAAAGATAATGTAAAATTTTAGATTAACCCTATACCCTACTATATTTTTTTATTGCTTAATACTACTCGTCGCTTGGGGGGCTACTTTTTAAAACACAAGCAGTTTTACTAAGTGTCTTTATTAAAATATGAAAAAAATATTTTTACATAATAGAGCAACCTCTGCCTTTTTAAAAGCAATAACAAAAAATATATTTTCTAAATTAACACACTCTTGAATATCGGTTTAAACTTAACAGATAAGTAACTTTTTTGGTACAACAAAGATATGTTAAGAGTATGAAAATATTTTTATTGCAAAATTTTTTTTATAAAAATATAAAATCAGACTGTTGAGACACAAAATTCTCCCGTTTTGGGAAATTCTAATTCGCCAGATATGACGGGAAATCCGTTAAGTTGGCAACACTGGTCGCGGGGGGCACTGAGTTGAGGTGAGCGCGCGAATATTAACGGTCGCATGATTTGAAATTACAACGAAAAAACTATTATGGTAAAGCCACTCAACTTCCAATTCAAACGTTTGGACGATTGTGTGGAGGGGTAGTTCGTGCGTTGGAAGTTCGAGTTGGATAGTTGGAGTTTGAGTTGGCCCGGGATCGCGATGGCTAACTCACAAGAACCAGCCTGCCGCAGCCGTCCACACATCAGTCTGCGAACGGCTGGAGATCAAGACACGTGTGCCGCGTACCATTAAAATGACTACGTTGTTACGGGAGAGTGGTATAACAATTGTTTGAAACATGTCGTGTATATACTTCTACGTAATAATTGTAGGCAACTGATAAGATAAGCGCCGAATCAGCTGTTCGACCTCCTCCATGTTGAAGTTCGGAGTTCGGAGTTGGAAGGTTGGCTAATGGACTATGAAATTGTGGTCGCAAGAGTTGATACAGCTAAGGACGTTGATGAATGAATGCAGAGCTGTATCTAAATAAAATGTAGAACTGGATGGAGTAGCTGCTACGACAACTCTGATTTATATCAGAGAAACTAGCATCAAATTAGTAGATATAAGGTATGTCCTTTTTACGAATGAGTATTCTGACAATATATATTTTCATAAAGCAAACAAAAGCTTTATGCCAGCCTCTCAGAAACTGGGTGTACTGCACAGGGCCCGCAGATACTTTAATAGTACACAAAAACTAATAACCCTGCGCAAATCGCATGTGCACCCCACGGTTTAATTTGGTAGCCGCCTCTGGTCAGTACCTGAAAAAACCCTCGACTCTGGGCAGAAACGGGGGGATGGTTCGTTTGATTGATTCTCCGATCTTAACAAACGGATTGCAATCTTTAGAGCGTAGGAGTCGGGTAGGAATGCTATCCTTGGTATTTCAATCGAAGATGCTCCGAGGAACTAGCGTCATTGATCCCCTCGGCACCGGTGCATAGTGGGGAAATACGCCAAACACGCGCCTAGCATATGTACACGGTTGACAATTGTCACATGAGAACGGGTCGCTTCTACATCCAGCTCTGGAGTTTAACAGCCCGGCTGTGGAACGATTTTCCGGCCTCTGTGTTTCCTCCTTCCTATCCTAAACACACCCTCCATACAGCATCTTCAAATATGACATAGGCCCAGAGGGAAAAATCTTTCCTCAAGGCCTCCTGTGTGGAGTTAATGAAAAAAAAACTCCATGTAAAAACACTTATTTGCACTCAAATTTCAGCGCCACTATTTTTTGTTTTTGACATTTAAAGGGTTCACTTTTTATTTACAGGTTCATTAAGTTTATTAAAATTTGATAGAAAGCTGATTCGCACCTAGTTAAAGTTAACAGTAAGTAGAAATAATACGTAGTCCCAGCATCTTCCGTTTTTTCAGAAATCTCAACAATCGTAATACGAAGATACTCCAGCCTGTACTTTAATATACACAAATACATGTTTCAGAGATATGTAGTAGCTATTGTGAATAAACTTATCGTCGCACAGTGGGCTGAAAATCGCCTTTCATAGACATAGAGACTTGAATTTTCAAGGCTCTTTTTTTGGCTAGAAATGGATTCTGCTGATCAATACTATGCTATAAAATTTCGTATGAAGCAATTGCGTGTAAAAATGAAGGAGTTATCATTTTTTTAAGAAAAAAATGTATGGCACTGACATTAAAAATGAGGCAAACCAAAATTTTGCATTAAAATGAATCATCAACATAAAAAACATTGAGGATTTAAAAAAAAAGCGTAAGTTGCGCCACAATACGAAGTATGTCAAAAAAATACAAATAAATAGTAGTATATCTGTGTGTAAGGATATAATGGCCAACCTTATGATTCCAGAGATAGCCTCATTTTTAATGTCAGTGCCATACAATTTTTTCTTAAAAAAATGATAACTCCTTCATTTGTACACGCAATTGCTTCATACAAAATTTTATAGAATAGTGATGATCAGCAGAATCCATTTCTAGCCAAAAAAAGAGCCTTGAAAATTCAAGTCTGTATGTCTATGAAAGGCGATTTTCAGCCCACTGTGCGTCGTTCGGCGATATGCGTTGGTCGGCACGAGTAGCTGTGTTCACTTGTTGACGAAACGTTTGTTTATCCAGAGCATTCTGGCGCCCGGCTATTACATAAAACAGGACAATTTCAATTAATTCTGAAATACTTCGATACGCGTCTCTGCGCAATACGCCACCTCTGCGCTCTAGGGTCACAGCGTCCGGAGAACGCACTTAAAATAGTCGCTCCAGGATTGTACTTGACTTTTTAATTTTTGTTTTTATGTGAATACCACACATGAGTCCCAATGCTCTAATCTGAAGCCAGTGAGACTATGGCATCCACAATTGGGAAATATTGTGAGGCTGAAGGTAGCGGGGAGGTGAAGAAGAGGGCGGGGAAGTACCTATTCAGATCTGGGGTCGATCGATATGAAGTTACCGACCTATTGTCGGTAACTTCTCATCGTTCTCTAGGACAACTCCAGAGGCCCTAGCACTCTTGCTCTTTAACGATCGATAGGATAACTATCGGTAACTTCTCATCGTTCCCTAGGACAACCGCGCATCGCTAACTTACAAACAAGAGTTGACGTCGAATATGTTAAGGACACTTAGTCATTGTGAACTGTCACTTATTCGTTGGCGATCTGTAGTCATGCTAGGGAACGATGAGAAGTTACCGATAGTTATCCTATCGATCGTTATAGAGCGAGCGTGCTATGGCCTCAGATCGCTAACGTACAAACGATAGTTGATATCGAATATATTAAGGACAGTTAGTCATTGTGAACTGTCACCTATTCGTTTGCGATCTGCAGTTGTCCTAGGGAACGATGAGAAGTTACCGACAATCGGTCGGTAATTTCTGGTCACCAAACAATACCTAAATTTCAAGCAGTTTTCATAATATCCTTCAAACTTAGCAGTCAATATTAAAACATCCAAATATATCACGTGAAAAATTAACTTTTCCACCCATTAAGTTGCTGTAGTAGAAAAAAATTACCCATTTCATCGTTTCAAACGACTTAAAATCAATTAACTTTAGCGTGTTTATGATAAAACAATTTTTGAGGGAAAAGTGTTCAGAATTTTTTTTAAGATGGGTAATCAATGAAAATTCTGTACTCGTTTTTGTGAGTCCATATACTGCGTTCGGCCCTGGCTTGCAGACCACAGACCAGCAATACACCTAGAAGCATCGAGGTCTAATAGTTCGGTCGATAAAGAAAATGCGGCAAGACACATCACAGATCACAGCGACCATGGACGCTGCAAGGTAGAGAGAAAACCGAATATTCATAGTACCTATGCAAAAGAAGATACCCGCCACTGTCTTGTTTGGGTGAATTGAGGATTTTTTTAAATTCGTTTAAATTACTTGCGTTTTCCGGTATAATCCATAAATATGTGTTTTATAACATGTTAAATGTATTTTGGGGGATATTTGATAACAGCTGTCAGTCTACCTTATTAAATTATATCTTAGTCCAAAAGAAGGATACAGCTAAAACGTTACGTAGCTGATTAATAACTGCTAAGACTACAAATAAACCTTTCCATTGTTTATATAAAACAAGAAACGTAGAATAAAAGAAGAGAAGAAAAGAAGGGGAGGAGAGAAGGAAAGAAGGAGAGAAGGAGAGAAGGAGAGAAGGAGAGAAGGAGAGAAGGAGAGAAGGAGAGAAGGAGAGAAGGAGAGAAGGAGAGAAGGAGAGAAGGAGAGAAGGAGAGAAGGAGAGAAGGAGAGAAGGAGAGAAGGAGAGAAGGAGAGAAGGAGAGAAGGAGAAAAGAGAAAAATAAGATAAAATTTTTAAAAAATATTAAAATAGGTAAACAAAATTTGAAGAAAACAAGATATTTTGACATGGTGGAAAGAAGAAATTGGAAAATTATGAAAAACTTAAAAATTATTGATTCCACGTCGGTCACTTTCGGGTTGAATAAGGGTCCCACGTGCCACAATTCGTATTATTAGTTACTCATCGGCATATCGCCGCGCAGAATGGAAATATCAAGACGGGATCTTATACTCCAGCCAATAAATCTGCCTAACCAACGAACGGCCCACTTCATCCGCCCGGCTATTAATATTTAACGGGCATCGGCATAACGCCGCGAGAATTGGTCGTCAATAGCGATAAAGTGACCGTCAAATATTGGCAGTCGATGGACGATGGACCCACTGCGCTTTAATCACCAACCTCGAGATTTACTGCAGTTTACCTAGCGGTTAAAAAAATATTATTTTCATTCGTGTACACTCTTGTTGGCAGAAACTCAAGTCCGTATATTTTGTCTGATGTGCTGCGATTGACACACGACCAGTTGTTTCGGAAAATTTCACGTTTGGATTTCCTTCAAATCGTCACAACTTCCGTCAGAAGAAATTTCAATGAAAATACCATAGAAATGTGATGTGAATGTGATCAGCCGAGTTCGGACAGTTAGCGAAATAATGCGAGGCGCATGCGCAGACGTCAAAATTTGATTCGGCGGGGAACACTGGGTGAAATTTTCAAATTTATCGAACGTTATTTGGAGTTGAAACAATACATTTCGTATTTGAAATGAAGGAAGACGTGATTGCGAGTCAAATTTGAAATGAAAAAATAAACTTTTCATTTTTTAAACATTTCTATGATATTTTCGTGAAAATTTCTTTTGACGGAGGTTGAAACAACCCAATTTTTCGGTGAATGAGGATTTGAAGGAAATTCAAGCGTGAAATTTTCCGAAACAACTGGTCCGTATGCGAAAGTGATAATTATCCTTGATATCAATATGTATCTTTTTTTATCGATTGGTAATCCAAAAATCGCAATAATTGCGCATTGCAAAACAGGCTTTCTTTGAAAATCTTTCTTTCTAACGATTCAAAAAAAAGTGTTCGCCTAATCGTAAAACCGCAGAACATTTTTATTACTGATTTTCGTCATCAACACTCCGTGAATAACATTTTGTAATCTACTTGTGCTTATGATTGGATTTAATCCAGCCGAAAAAATGCTTATTCTAAAATTTGTGGACAGTATGAATAAATTTGGTACCTAATAAAGACGGTGGAGCCAACAAAAAGCTGTCCACAAATATATATGGCAGTGAAGCATAAAAGATGGCAGAGAAAGGTTGAAAGTAGACTATATGCTGTAGAATTGAGATCACTGACGCGCATGTGTGGTAAAACCATGCATGATCGTGTGAGGAATGTGGAGATCCGAAAAGAATGCAACGCTGATGTGAGCGTAATAAGTAAGATTAAGAAGGGGACGCTTAGATGGTTTGGGCATGTTGAGCGATTGAATGAAGGAGTGTAAAGATGATTTATGATGCGAATGTAAATGGTAGAAGAAGCCGAGGACGCCCAAGGAAGACGTGGCACGATCAAGTGAATTAGATACTTGAGTCGGGCCATGTCGAGAGTCAGAAGAATAGAAGAGTATGCATGAGAAGATGTATGAATGTGAATGAGGCTAAGAGTGTGTGCCAAGACCGAGTTGTCTGGCGGTCTGTCCTCTCTGCCAACCCCTGCGGCGTGATGGTTAGTTAGTTAGTTAAGAAGGTGTGAATAGCATTTTTTCGTAAATTACATAAGTATCTCTTTTCATGGACATACTTTTATTTCATATCTACTTTTCAAGTGCATCTCTTCGATTTTCACTGTCGGTTTGAAGGAAGCGAAATCTTGAAGGTGAAAATCCCGACAAAATCACTTCTGGACTTCCGATCAAGCTGAAACTCGGCAGATATAATCATATATTGTTTGCATTCATGCACACAATCGCACTTCTCCGAGTCGATGATTATATTTCATTATTTCGAGTTTTCATTTTTACATTAGCTCCATACAGGAGGCCCTGAGGAAAACAATCCCCCCCAGGGCCTATGTCATCTTTGGGGATGCTGTGTGGAAGCCTTTTTAGGGAAAGGAAGGGGAGGTCGTTCTGGGAAGGAAAAAGGTATGGGAGGGTGGGTAGGAATCTGGGGGTCAGTGTGTCCCTGCTGTACAAGGCGATGGGTCGAGAGAGTACGGCTGGAGAGGTAAAAAGTCTCTCTACCAGTCTCTCCCGACCCAGTCTACCACATAGGAGGTGGGTAAACGCATATGCCACCAAGATTAAGACAAACCTCAAATCCATGAACCCGGGCACCCCTGCTAAATCACCAAACGTAGCGAACCACTTGGGTGACCTACAGCAGGGGTGTTAGTTATCCAAAAAAATGGAACCTGGGCGGTGGCTCCAAAATTGAAAGTAAAAAAAAAGAGTAATTTTTGATAAATACACAATGTAATGAAAACTGTAGCTACGCTAGTCCTTTTCAAATAATGATTTTCAGCTGCCAATTTGATGTATTTATGAAAACGATGACTAATGTAATGATGGCGATGATGTGATGACGAAATGGTTTCATATCGGAGACTGAGGATTCTGAGGAATGTTCTTTGTTTAGACATTGATATATTTTTAATATTCGAGTGGTATATAAATACGCGCCGCGCAGCATCGATGAGATAAGCAACAAGTAATACAAAATCAACATCAAGAAAATACATGCGTGATCAATAACATATCAATGTTTTAATGCATATAGCCGTTATATTGTTAACGTCACCGTTATCTTGTGGTAAGAATAATCTCGTCGCATTTAATGTTTCAAAGACCCAATCGTGTTCATGATCAAGGGATTGAAATGACAATCTGGTCTCCTTCAACGGTAGCAATCTTCCGAACAGGCCCTCCATTGATATACTCGGTGTAACTCTAAGTGACCAGCTCACGTACGGGGGCTCCATCGAAGCCAGAGTTAAGTTAGCCTCTCAGATACTGGGCGTACTGCACAGGGCCCGCAGATACTTTAATAGTACTCAACTGCTAACCCTGTACAAATCGCAAGTGCGCCCCACAGTTGAATTTGGCAGTCCAAAGTACATGAAAAAAATCTCGAGTCTGTGCAGACACGGGGGGCAGTCCGTTTGATAGATTCTCCGATCTAAACAAACGGATTGCGATCTTTAGAGCGCAGGCACCGGGTAGGAATGCTATCCTTGTTCTACCGGTATTTCAATGGAAGATGCTCCGAGGAACTAGTGCGTCATTGATCTCCCCAGCACCGGTGCGTAGTCGGGAAACACGCCAAACGCGGTTGAAATTAACAGCTCGGCTGTGGAACAATTTGCCGAACATTTTTTTTTTTTTTAATATAGTGAATACTTTACAAAAGTCTGAACTGCTCCCGTCTGGAGCCAGTGAGACTGTGGAATCCCCAATTGGGGTATGTTATGAGGCTGAAGGTAAGTGGGAAAGGGAATTAGATGAGGGAGAGGAAGGTGGGGAAGTACCTGGCTATTCAGATATAGTCACTAAAAACGGCTAAAGCCATTTCAAGCAACGTTTCAATTCTGAATAGTGGTCTTACACCAGGGCGATACTAGGAGTATCTTCCACTCTGGAACGTGCCGCGAATATACTATATATTATTTTTATTAATTAATTGTGAAATAACACAAATTAATTAATTAAAATTTATTTGCGCACGCCGAGTTCGAACCCACGACCTTCCTGGGAGTCAAGAGTCTTACCACTCGACCACGGACGGCCGTTAGTTAGTTCTAGCAGTCCTAGTTCTTCAACTTTTGCGCTGGTTCAGTCTACTTATCTAATTAAACTTTTTCAATAAATAATATGAATGCATCCACATCAAAACATTTACTTAACTTAATAAGGTACCTACACTAACTACTGTAAATTGTAGAAAAAATATTTTTGGAGTTGTTGTGGGGGAAATTTTTCTTGCTCACCCCTTTGGCAAAAAAAAAATTTTTGTTGAAAAAAAAAAAGGTTTTTCAAATTTTAATAGGAAGCTACTACAAATTAAATACGATAACTGGATAAAAAAAATTCTTTTTTAAAGTAAAAACTTAGTTTTTTTTTTTCAAAAACATATTTTTTCTGTTATTCAAAGGGAAATTATTAATTCATTGTCCATAGATTATTAAGGTACCGCTTTTTTCTTATTTATATTCTCAATAAAAGACTTACGAAAAACACGGTATCTTCATCCCTGAAACATGGTTATTCATTTCTGGAAGATAGTAACACTAACAACTGTTCACATTTTTCTATAATATAATAAAAATAAAATTGGATAGTTACTAAATTTAACTAAAATTAATAATTGCCTCACTAGCTCCAGACGGGAGCAGTTGAGAATTTTTTGTGGAATTCATATATTTTTTTTTAAATTTAAGGAAAATTTTGATTCCGAATCGTGTCCTATCAGCAGGTCACTGCGAGATTCACTCACGATGGAATTTTGAACCCGTGACCTGTTAGATAAAATTCAAAGCCGTTACTGTTCTGCCACAGAGCTGTTAATTAGCATGGTCTGACTTTATTTTTTGATGGATTAAATGCTTACATTGATTTGTTCCCAATTCCATCAAATTAAAAACTACCAAGTTGACAAACAATACCCTAAGAAGTGCAGTGACTATTGATTAATAAGTCATGTCCTTAAATTATTCCTTAAAATAATACATGCTACGATACGCAATCAGTGCGAGCAGGACTTGCATGACACTCAGTTTGGCATCAGAAACGCGTTTGGGACGCGTGAAGCGTTATTGTCTGTCGACGAACTATTGCAAAAATGTCGTGATCAAAGAAAGAAAGTCTCTGCCTGTTTTATTGACTACGAAAAGGCATTTGGCAGGGTAAAACATGCTGACCTAATGAAAATGCTTGCTGATTGTAACATTGACACCAGAGACCAGAATTTCATTAAAAACCTGTATTAGTTCCAAACAGCATAAATAAGACATGGGATTAAGAGTTCGTGATATTCAGCATGGATCGCCATTCACCATTCAGTGTGGAGTACGACAATGCTGTATCCTGTCACCACTATTGTTTAATCACTATGTATGTATTTAAAAGAGCCCCAAGTAAAGCCGAGAAGGATCTGAAGATCAACGGACTTGTGATTAATAACATAAGATACGCAGATGATACTATATTAATAGCTGACCATATCGATGACTATTAAAGAAGACTATTAAATCGCGTAAATAATGCTGGTGAGCAATTGGGCCTAACAATCAACGTTAATAAACTAAATGGATGACATTTGGACGAATAGATCACTCAGGATCAGTGATACAGTTGCAATGTAGAAAGGCTGGAAAGATTTAGATACCTCGGCAGCAATCTCACGAAGACTCTTGACCCAGATGTAGAGGTTAAGTTAAGGGCAGAATCGAAGCAGCAAGAACTGCATTCAGTAAAACGAAATCCCTCTTCTGCAATGACAATATCAATTTAAAACTAAGGCATAGAATGTTAAAATGTTACGTATGGTCGGCCTTGCTGTATTGATACGAGACATGGAGTTTGAAAGTAAATACCATCAACAAGAGGCTTTTGAGAATGCTCAAAGTCCCATGGATCCCAAGATCACAAACAGAAATTCTCAGGCGGTGGAATTCTCAATTCAGCATATTAATATTAAAAGGCAAGATAGAGGGTCGCCGAAGGCTTGGTAGGAGACAAATGTCTTGGCTGCGAAATTTACGAGAGTGGACCGGTATTAGAAGTGTGGAGGAGCGATTCCGAGCAGCGCAAGATAGAGATATATTTACCAGAGTGATCTCCAACGTCGGGGGGACCTGATAGGGCACACGAAGAAGAAGAAGTTGACAATCAGTTTAATTTAATTTTTTTTTTCTAAATGTAATGGGCCACACGCCCCACCAATAAAGCTCTTATGATTTCTTAGGGCTGGTCCACTTATGGCTGAATCAGACGGTTCACTAATCGTCATTTGTGTATTTCATTCCACCTATTTCACTCGAAGTGACACGTCTCAACAATAAGTGAAACAAAAGTGAAACGAAGATGGGAACATTCGTGCGAGTAAACATGGAGTAAACCTTCACCCGAGTGAACCGTCTGATTACGCCTTTACCAGCCTGGCCGTTACGCTTGTTCGCTAAACATATATTGATCAAAAGCTAAAATGGGTGGAAAATCAACCGTTTCAGCATTTGACCAAAAAAACCGTTCAAATGTCAAAATTTTATTTCGTTTTATATAAGCTAGACGCCAAAAATGAACTTACGAATTCTTGAAAGATGACGTCATTGTGTAAAACATTTGGACAAATGTTATGGCGCGTTCTCATCTATTAAATATACTTACCAAATGTTGGTCTATTTCATAGATTCTATGAATGAAATCCTTGGGAACAAGCCCATCCCAGAGTTAAAAGGACTTCAACTTTAATTCTATTAGTTGACCATCGAGATTCACAGAATGGATCAGGTAAGAAGGCGCCAAAATTTACAAAATAAAAGTATTATAATTAGAAATTTAAAAATTATATATATTTTGTCTAACACAATTTTTTAACATATTATGGTTAAATATAACCTCACAGGTAGGTTACGAGTATGTAATTGATAATATGTTAGAGGCTTACAGCCTAGCTTGTATGAAATGAATCACTGTGCGGCGGCTCCGCAAAGAATTTTAGAAAAATATTTGGATTGTGCACTGCTTTGTTTTCGAAATCCAGTGCGTTCTACCAATGGCATCCATAAAGTGAATGCCACAGAACATCTCTCTTGTAGATGGAAGATTGCGGTCTATTTCCGTGGCGGCCCCCATTCGAGTTCGCTCTGAACACTCCACATGGCCGTGGCTCGCAGCTCCAAATAATCTACTTATTGATTGACTGTGGTCTAAATTTGTCTATGGAGAGAGGAACAAGCTGGTAGTTGTGGGAATGCCATGGAGGTGTGACTCTCAAACTTTGGGATCTATAGGGAACGGTGACCGGACAACTCAGAATCGTGCAACTTCAACACATCCTTTAAAAAGAAAAGCAATGAAAAAAAATGTTTAAATAGGTTACGTTATGTGATTATTTTTAATTTTTTTTTGTTTATCACTCTGACTTTTCAAAGGGGTGTTGAAATTGCATGATTTTGGGTTGTCATGGACCATATGTTCGAAAAGTATGTTCAAAGCTAAATTTGTAAGTACCTACTTACAAAAAAACGTCTTAACCACTGGAACTATTTAGGTCCAAATTTGGACCACTTTTATTTTCTTCGATTGATATCGGTCCAAAATTGGACTATAAATCTTAACCTACAAACATGGAATAGACGGTGAAATACAGGTGGATTAATTAGCTTTAAACCGCAGTAAACAGTTTATATGTTTCCATATTAATATTTTGAGGAATGCTATTAATTAAATCGAAAACCAAATCAAAAACTAGACATCAATCCAACACCAAGGTGGTTAATGAGAAATAAGAGAGTGTTTTTTTTTAAATACAGTTCTCGAAGTACTGTTGATATATATGTAACAACTGTTTCGCTTCTCGAAAGCGATCTCAAACAACTTTCGTCTTCTTATTTTACTGGAGCAAGGTGTAATGTCGACCCTTTAGAATAACAAGGTTCCATGTGTTGCTTTATTTTCATGCAATAATGCACTCTAAGGTAGCTTACCATAGATCCCGTAACTGCGTGACGTTTCCTCAACAGATGGAACCTTGTTATTCCAAAGGGTCGATGTGTAAAATTTAACCATTGTAGATAAAATTAACGAAAATGAGAAAAAATCGTTTGGGAGTTGTAAATATTATCTTCAATGATTAAATATTTCAATTTGATGTTTGACTCAATATGTTGTTCCATTGATTTAATTTGTTTTACGCTTGACAGCTGATTCGCCTTCTAAAAGTAATGTCAAACAACTACTATTTTGCCTTTTTTTCGTTGTTTGTTTTTTGGGTGTTATGCCGTGTTGCGCTACCTCCTTCTATAGCCGACGTTTCGGACATCGGTGCAGTGTCCATCATCAGGGCAGATCCGGCAGATCCGACGATTTGCCTTCCGAAAGTGCGGTCAAATAATTTGTCACAGTCAGAAAATAAACGAAAGTGACGCTTTGTGATTAGGAAACCCTGCTAAATTGCATTTTTGTGAATAATCATCCCAAGAGTCCAAATATATATTTTTATTTTGTGCGATAAAGGGAGCGTTATGAGCCACGAAGCGTAGTTTGAGAGCCACTCTCCAGAGTGACAGGCAATGTACTCAGTGCGTATTGTAAACAAACCGTTGATGTTTCTCCTACTCTACACATTAATAATACTACGCACTCTACATCTACATGCTAATACTCTTAAATGCACTCCGACTCCGAGAACAATCTGCACACGAAATGCTACTTTTAGCTTTCCACGTCCAGTAGGTAAGCCCATGCAGAACCAGTTCGTGGAAGCTACATCTAACTTTTTGAAAATTATTCTACGCTTTATAATGTTATAATATCTTTACCATGAATCTAAATCACCAAAATAAAAGGAAAAATAAAAATAAATAAGCACTTGCAAAAATAATAATATAATAAATTTAAAATTCACCAATTATTTTAGACTCTAGAAAAATCTGAGTTTTCGATAAACAAATTTTTTTACGCGAAATGCGACATTTTTATGACAGGTAAATTTATCGATTTCGTAAAAAAAAAACGAAGAACCGCCACTTTTTTGCTGCCACGTGCTAAAATGTAAACAAATTATAGTCGGTCCAATGCCCAAGTCGCGAATCCTCGTTATTGCCAGTTTTCAGTATGCTCTGTTTAATTTTTCATTTTATACGTAGCATAACCCTGCCATTATTTTTTATTACACATTATTAAGTTTGAAACTGAAAGTTTCTATGAGCTGGTTTAGTAATAAGATAAATCGATTTATGATATCAATTCCAAAATTCAAACCTCAATATCTCCGAATAATTTTTTGCGGATACGTGATTCTGGCATTGAACCGACGCTATGTAAGATCACTTTTGTTAAGAGGAACAGCTGCGCGGTCGGTTTCATACAAAACGTAGTTTTGGATTTGTGGCCAAAATACCTAACCAAACTGAAAAATAATTTTAAAAAGGTATGTCTTTAATGTATGGTTTAAATGATGACGTACATGTAATTAAAGAAATCACTTTTGGTTTATTTTGCAAGCAACTTTGGATTTTTTTTGTGAGTTATTCTGCCTAATCCTGCCTAATCCTTGGCTTTAAAATAAAATAGATAATTGTTAAAAATGCGTTTCTTTGGGTAGTAATTTTAATATATTATTTAAACGACAAGTTTTTGTTCCGATGTAAATAGGTAATTTGTAATTTAAATTTACACCCAGCAAAATTGTTTCTAAAAAGAATATTTTTATTTTTATATTTCATTATGTTTCTAAAAAATATAGTAAAATATTTTTTTTAAATGTTTACATTTACTCGCAAATAAATCAAATTGCCTCTAAAATCATAAAATATTTAAATCTATATTATATAATTTAAAGCAAAAATAAATAAAGTAGCTCCTTTCCGAGCTAGATATTTGACATACCTTAATAACAAAAATATTTTTTTAGTTGTGTTTGGTATTTTGGGATCAAATCCAAAACTACGTTTTGTATGAAACCGGCTGCAAAGTCGTTCCTCTTAATGAATAAAATAACGCGAATATCGCCAAAAATAACGCCAATATCGCTGGTCCCTAATTATTGCTACAACTTTATAAAATTATATTCACATAAATTGCATATAAAGTTATAATGGAACCCATTGTCTGTAAATGAACTTTAATGTGCGTACTTCAGGTGATTTTCTCACAAAAACGGCGCTACAGAAAATTGAAATAAATTTCCCCAAAGTACCTACTTGCGTAAATGTTTTCCTTAATCAAAATATTATTATTATAATCGGTTTGTTGGTTTTTAAATATTTATTTATTAAACTTTACTATTCAGATTATTGCAGGAGACATGTCAGAAAACGTAACAACCCAATTATAGAACACTATTATTACAGCTAAACTTATCGTTATACAAATTTCGTTATAGCACTGGAGGAACCGAAAGCACTAAACTGTGAGTTTAGGTTTGAAAATGGCGTTGTACAGCGTGTTAAGGGTCCTACTTTAACCATTGATTCTTGACGAATATTATTAAAAATAAAAATAAAATTTCTTCAAACTTCGCAAAATCACTTTGTGGCGTCATTTTTAATTAAATTAAACAAATAACTTTGTATCAACCACTATCATATAATCACAATTACCTACATGTTTCGAAACCGATGGTTTCTTCGTCAGGGTAGTAATAAAAAGAAAAAACGAATTACCCTGACGAATAAACCATCGGTTTCGAAACATGTAGGTAATTGTGATTATATAATAGTGGTTGATACAAAGTTATTTGTTTAAGGGGGTTTCTCACCATCCTACCAATAGCTTATCTACCCTAATAACGAATATTTTTAAAAATAAAAATAAAATACTCGCAGTGGTTAGAAAACTCGGCCAACTTATCCAATATATAGCCACTATTCATAGCTACGAGTACCGAATTATAAACTCCAACTTAATAAATAAATAAACCGTAAATCGTAAATCGAAAATATTCGTTATTAGGGTAGATAAGCTATTGGGAGGATGGTGAGAAACCCCCTAATTTAATTGAAAATAAAATACTTGCAATAGTTAGAAAACTCGGCTAACTTATCCAATATATAGCCACTATTCGTAGGTTGGTTGAGTTTTCTAACCACTGCGAGTATTTTATTTGTATTTTTAGGGGGTTTCTCACCATCCTCCCGTTAGCTTATCTACCCTAATAACGAATATTATTAAAAATAAAAATAAAATACTCGCAGTGGTTAGAAAACTCCGCCAACTTATCCAATATATAGCCTCTATTCGTAGGTTCGATTACCGAATTAAAAACTCTAACTTAATAAATAAATAAACCGTAAATCGTAAATCGAAAATATTCGTTATTAGGGTAGATAAGTTACTGGGAGGATGGTGAGAAACCCCCTTAATAATATTCGTTATTAGTGTAGATAAGCTATTGCGAGGATGGTGAGAAACCGCCTTAGTTTATTTTCGATTTACAATCTATTTATTTATTAAGTCGGAGATTATTATTCGGTACTCGAACCTATGAATAGTGGCTATATATTGTGTAAGTTTGACGAGTTTTCTAACTATTGCAAGTATTTTATTTTTATTTTTAATAATATTTGTTGTATGGATAAGCTATTAGGAGGATGGTGAGAAACCCCCAAACTAGCCAAGTATTATTATTGTTTTCCCGTCATAATCCCGTTGAATCAAAGATGTCAACAAGTTTAAAAATAACTCTACAAATATTATGATAACTAGGAGATGGCTTCTTCCAGCATTAAATTAAACTAACAGTGGCTAAATATGAAACATCAAATTGAAATAAATTTCCCCAAAGTACAGACCTAATTGCGTAAATGTTTTCCTAAGGGGGTTTCTCACCATCCCCCCAATAGCTTATCTACCCTAATAACGAATATTTTCGATTTACGATTTACGGTTTATTTATTTATTAAGTTGGAGTTTATAATTCGGTACTCGAAGCTATGAATAGTGGCTATATATTGGATAAGTTGGCCGAGTTTTCTAACCACTGCGAGTATTTTATTTTTATTTTTAAAAATATTCGTTATTAGGGTAGATAAGCTATTGGTAGGATGGTGAGAAACCCCCTAAATAATATTATGATGAATGTGTCGTGGGACTTCCTGTTAGTAGTTATTAGTTTGCCCAAACTTTCATAGATGGCAGTGATCATGAAGCATGTTTATTGGAATAAAAATAACGATTAGGATTGGAGGTTACATCAGATTACAAATATTCTGAAAAACTACGCGAGGTGTATTTACTTTGTATGATAACATTACGTTTTATATTGTTGTACTAGATACAGATCAAACAATACCTGCATATTAGCTCTTCCGGTGTTATTAAGCTATTTTTGAAAAGGAAAGTTTTATTTCCTGTATTTTTCATTTTGCGTTAGGTACCTAGAATTTTTCTTTTTCTTTTTGTACCCTAACTGCGTAAGTAATTTATTGAAAAACAATAATCACTTTAAGGGGATTACCATTTCGCATTATTTTCGGCAAATTCCTATTCTTTTTGGCTAAATTTGAGTTATTTTTTGGGAAAGCGGTGTTATTTTTCGGAAAAAGTGATGATTGTAAATTTTTTATTATTTTTCTATCAGATTTTTTGATGAGGGGGGGGGGGGGGGGGGGGGGGGGGGGGAGGGGTTGAGTAAAATCTCGCCTAATCTCATTTTAACCGAGGGGGGGAGGTATAAAAACATTTATTTCGAGAGTAAGATAAAATTTCAAGTGAGGGGAGGGGGTTCCACCAAATCTCACTTAATCTCATCAAGGGGGGGGAGTCTAAATTAAAAAAAAACAGGTCACCTTATTAATGTATGTTCGCTTAGGGATATTCGTGCTCGTCAAAATTGTAGGCAAAGAAATATGTATTTAGTATCTATGTATATTCTATTTATCGTAAACGCGCATTTTCAGATCTCCAAGTGCTTATCAATAATAAATAAATAATAGGGCACTATGATCGTTGAGCGACCTTCCAAGGTCAATTTAAAATAAAAACGAATCTCAACAAAAATCGATAAATGATATGACTATATCGTTATCGATCAGTGTGTTGCTAGTTGCTACGCCGCCATTCCTAATTTAAACGATTCCCGCGTGAAGATTCCGATGCGCGCCATTCCAATAATTTACAAACAAATAGTTGGATTCTAAAAACAGCATCAATCTTCCGATCGGAGCCGATGGCTGCCGATAGCAGCCGATCTCGCCCGAATCACAAATATACCGTTCGGCACCTCACGACACTCTCATTACATTATCACATGTCAAAACATTCGGCTTCGGATGATACCTGACGAAATCCGATAAGCGAGATACGTCGTTGTTCCAGTGGTGATTACATCTCTTTCTGATAAACGCGACGACGCATACAGCTATTCTTTTCCGACGCACGTCTATTTCATTCATCCACAATGACTGATCCACAACCAAACAAATAACCCAAAAAATAGACTGGCACCTCACTAAAAAAATATTTCGCACGCAATCCTCACGTATATTAATAATGTGGCTTTTTGGTTAGTTCATAGCATTTTAATAAGGGTGCTGGCGCCATCTATCTGGGCCATAATAAGATACCGCAAACACGCTTACCAACACAAATAAACAGAGAAACTTTGCTTCTGTTGGAATTGTGTTTACATACGTTTGTCTCTCTTGCCGTCTCGTTCTAATATCCCACTTTAAGTTACCGCCACGGCCGCTAGATGGCCAAAGGTTGCCGCCAACATTACAATATTGACTTGTGCAATAAATAATTTAAAATGAATGGATTTTTTTGCAGATTCTCTTGTAATCGAATTTCAAACTGAATTGGCAATGCTTAATTTGTTTGTGTGACTGGGGCTTTTCATTTGACAACTCATTAATCTTATCTTATCTAATCATATGTCAATAAAGTAAATCATAGTACAAAAAGTAAATAAATACATAATTAATTTGTTTTAATCTCATAAAATGTTTATAGACGTTAATGAGACACAAATAGTTACGACCACTACGCTTAATATATTAATTTAAGTAATTTTCGTATTATATTTTATAACCTTTCAATATGAAAGTCGAACACCTAATTTAAAAATAAGGGCGCGAAGTTTTCAATTAATCCACCTGCAGAAAGTGCTGTTTATACTATCATGTAATCCCTGAAAGCATCAATTAAACATCGCCATTAATCAAATCAAACGGATTACGCATAATTAAATTGTATCAATACCCAATACTGAACGATTCGTATTTATATAATAATTATTAATAATATGTCATTTTAAATACCCCAATATTGACTGGCATACGTGTGAGAGAAATTTTTTGACAGATGCGAGGTTGCCACAGAAGGCGTATCATTCCACCACACTTACAAGGTTCTGTCTCTCTCTAAAACCCGAAGCACTAACAGGTTTCACTGCCGCTAGATGGCAGTAAGCATACGTTTGACAGGGGCAATATGGCGACGTTGCACGATTTACATTAAATAATAAATAATGCATCATAGGTTAGGTGCAAGGTTGTGGGTATGTGTGTTGCCATACATGCATGATGTGTAAATATTTATGTGTGCGGGAAATTTGTGCTACCATTGCATTATTTTTGTATCGCTTTGCGCTACTTATTGACAGATTTGAGGCGGACTGTATTAGCTGGCGGATTATTATTACTTATTGCGGATTATACCGGATTCATCATGCTCTTTGTTCGAGATATGTTTTGTTTGTGTTATTTTTGAAATCTAAGCAATTAGATAGTCACTTACTGCTATTGTATTTGTGCATCTTATCATTTACAATAAATCAAAACTGTCATATTATTAGTAGGTACCAACCTACTTAAAACCTTGATAAAACTAGGTAGGCGCCTAGGTAGGTACCCACCGTTGCAAAAAATAATAATATGGCAGTCACTTTTATGTTTGTTTCTATTTATGGCATTTTTAGCACGCTGTTAGCCGGCAAAGATAAATCATAATTATTCATAAGTAATGTAGAAATGCCTTTTATGGAAAAATGCTCAAGAATGGTAAACTATAAGGATACAGATACGGTGTGTAGTTTTATAATTACTGTGTACCTGTCTACATTATTACATAATAATAATACATAATAATACCTATGTTGTATGATTTATTCGTACAGAACTTTGTCATTAGTCTCTAGGCATGTGATCTGTTAACGACTTCAAAAAGCGAAACAGCTGTCACGCTTAAAATAATATGATATTTATAATTCATAAAATAAGGAATTTTGAACAGAACAACACACTGTTCGATAGGATTTAATTACTTAACAACATGCATTGATTTGGTACGTTATATGTATGTCAATGATAAGAATCTATTTTTTTTAAAATAAAATTTATGAAATTTTGTATACCTAGCTCAAAAACAAAACATTTTTTTACGCTATTTCTAACCCGTAAGAATACCTACCTACCTTATCTTCAGATACCAATAAAAAACTACCTAAAAGATACCTAGGTACCTACTTAATTACAAACCATATAATATTATATAGATTCTTCTTCTTCTTATTCCCCTTGTCCTATTCGGGTCGGGGACCCACTGCATCGACAAGGCTCCTCCATGCGTCCCTGTCTTGTGCCGATTGTTCGGCCTCCGTCCATGGCAGACCCATCCTCTCCTCGCACAGTTTTTTGAGTCGCCTCGCCCAACTGTGTCTGGGGCGGCCTACTGGACGTCTACCCTCTGGAATGGCACTCAGTATTTTCTTATAGATTATATAGGTATATATAGGTATTTTATGTAACACTTTTAAAAATTTCATTTAAGGAATTATACAATTTGTCCAAAGAAACGTCAGTATCTCAATGACAATTTTTTAAAATTTACTTCAGGCAGGTAGAAAAATTAAAAAAAAAATACGTATTAGAAATTCCAAATCAACACGAATCTTTACTGAACAAGTTAAACGGCTATCATCTTGAAACGGAAACGGAAAGTTCAAACAAATGTACAGACAGACGGAAAGGCAAACGGTCGCGTCAAAACAGGACTTTGCTGTGCTCAGTCAATAATAATTATAACTACAAAATTCTAGATTAGTCGAATAATTTTTACTTGTTACTCGCGACTTTCATAATTTTTCTTGGTTTTTCAGAAAAATATTGTCTGAAGGCGATTAATTTCAATGTCCATCGATTTTATAAAAAAAACTCTCAACTTTTCAACGAACAAAGAGTATTATAATAGTTTATGTCACCTTCAAACCAATAATAATAATAATATGTTAATGTCCACAATCCACCGGTTAGGCCTATATAGTAAACTTTGCCCGTATTGTGTAAAAAGGTGCCCACACACTCGTGGGATGAAAGAATGCTAGCGGTCGACCGTAGCGTGATCCCTACCGGACAAAACGCCCTCTCAGCCTCAAACCTTCACGAAAAGGTACAAACTTCTCTTTAATTTGTCAGACAGTCCTTTGTTAACGATACGTACATTTTTGTTCAATAGTTATAATATTCTTTCTCATTATATGATGTTCTAGTTAAGCCTTATGTTCTGACTCTCTCACAATAATAATTTAGAGTAGCCGTGTATTGGCTCTGCTCTGTACACGTCGAACAGAGTTCCAAAGCAGCATTCCACCTCTTCGAAAGGAGCATTATATAAATATTGTCAATTTTGTTCGACTTGTTCTGTGTTTGTTGCTTTTGAAATGGAGCTTGCTTTAGCAGTTGTTTCTGGAGTGGTGTAAGAACATTTGATTGTGCCCAGTGTATATCGAAGTAGTGTATTTTCGTTGTAGGTGTGCCTCGATACAATAAGACCGTGACATGTGAACGTGGAATCTTTTCAAAGTGAGTATTAATCGGTCGGGAGGAAGATCCGAATAACTCGGAATAATAAATGGACTCGGCAAGATCTTAAATATATTCGATTGGATAGGAACCCACCTACCTCTATTACCAAAAATATCGCACGAAATAAAAGGCACATATTATCTATAAAGTTACATTACCCAAATGAGAAAAAAAAATGGCAGTGTTTTTAATTAAACCTTATTATTTTTTTATTCATGTTACGAATAAATATAGGTATCAACGTTTGGTCTTTTTATGAATTAATCAGGATAACTTTTAATAATAATAATAATTTTAGCTCTCTCATTAAAAATAAGGCGTATTAGATTTGAATTTATATATAAAAATGCAAAAATCAGTCATTTGAAATACATGTAGGATTACGAAAGATTTTAAAATATTTATATTGAGGGATCAGTAGGATTTATCGGTACAATTAGGAGTTCCACCGAGCCGAACCCTCTGATATGAAAATATCTGGAGTCGGTTAATTATTTTCCCATTTGGTAGTCTGGTATGTTAACATGTTGTTCTTGTGTTGTTTTGTATTAATTATACTTATATAATACAATACATAGCCTGGATTTACTAGATGATCGTTTGTGGAAAAGTGTTTGAAGGGGTTAAGTTTTTCCTGTGGGAAAATTTAACCCGGACATAAAGTCTGATGAAGAAATAATTGGACACTTTGTAGAGCGCCGTTTTTGTGAGAAATCACCTCAAGGGCACTGTTAGATTTATTACTAAGCTTCGGATTAAGGTTAGGTTAAGGAAGTTATATTTTTTTAGGTATTTTTTGGACTGCAAGTAAGAAAAATATGGTAGAACCGTAATGAACAAGTATTTGAATTTCTTTTGTGAATGTATAACATTTCTTAATGAATGGTTGTGTATTGCAAACCCGTATTTTATTATTAATAATAATATTTTGATGATTTGTAGAGGGCGTCGGGTGGGAATGCTATCCTTGTTCTACCGGTATTTCAATGGAAGATGCTCCGAGGAGTTAGCGTCATTGATCCCCTCGGCACCGGTGCATAGTCGGGAAACACGCCAAACGCGCGCCCAACATATGTACACGGTTGACATTTGTCACATGACAACGGGACGCTTCTACGACTCGTTCTTGTGTTCAACAGCTCGGCTGTGGAACGATTTGCCGGCCATTGTGTTTCCTCCTTCCCACAACATGGGTCTCTTCAAGACCCACGTTCACTCCTTCCTCTCCTCAAAAAGACCCTCCTCACAGCATCTTCAAAGATGACATAGGCCCTGAGGGAAATTATTTTCCTCTGAGCCTCCTGTGTGAAGTTAATGTAGAAAAAGGGCGCTTTTTGTTAGTTTAGTTTAGTTTTTTGAGGTTGTGGGTTTAGATTAGAAACAAATGAAATTACTTGTATAATATTGATTTAGAATGTTAACTTACTTTATAACATAACGAAAATTTAAAAATTGTAATTTAACGGAATATTACGTTCAAATTAATAATTAAAATTTCAATTAATGAGAAATTGTGTCGCATTAACACATGGATTATCTATAGCGCGAAATTCAAAATGTATCGGTATATCGAAAAATTAATATTGCCCATTCCGATATATCGTAAAACCCACAATATCGCCGAAATATCGGTTTCGGTATCAGTATGCATCCCTAATATGAATATATTTTTTAAATATTTAACAATAACCTTGAGAGGTAATCATTGAGAAAGGATGTAGATAAGTATGCTAGGTTTTAGAAATCGAAATCAATTAAAACACTCTAAACCTTCAAGAAAGGTTAACAAATATAGTACTTATTTTATCGATGATTCAATCCAATATTGTATTTGCTAGCCTTTCTTGAAAGATTAGAGTTTTTTAATTGGCAAGACTATTTGTTAATATTCATATTGTTTGTGTAAAATTTTCTTAATATTTCAAAGCATAACGTGTAAAAAGCGTTTATAAGTAAAAAATACTAAACGCGCGCCATCTACGAAAGCTTAGAACATGAATTCTTTTTACATTCACACGGAGAAAAATATTATTCGAAAAACCGATCATTTTAATAGTAAAAACGGTTAAAAACGGGAATGAAGTTCTTACGAACAAATTTGTCAATGGTTGAAACACCCGTTGTCAATGGTAACGCAAGCGGTGACTTGCGACTTGCACCGCTGATTGCCCTGGCCGGTCGTTGCTAGTTGCCAGCTGTCAGCTGATTGTTCTTCGTCTACGGTTAAACAAGCTTTTTGACCAATCAAGACAGAGAAAACAGCCGGTTTTAGTTGGTTTTCAGTTGCCTCGTCAGCGGAGCGCCTTACAAGCATTTTTAAACTTTTTTTCTCAGTTGCTGGTCAATCGCTCTGAAACGTGTCGTTTGATGCCTACCACCCATTATCTACTGCGACATTATCCCGCAACGAACATTGATCAGTGTTGCCAGGTGAGATCTGAGTGCAAGTTGCTGCAGTTGGCACTGGTATGGTATTATTATTTATAATACATGGTACTTGCGGAGAGCGCGTATGGCGCGCCATCCAGAGGCGTCAAGGTGTGTGCGGATCGTCGAGGAATTTGTGGCTAATTGTACCTAGCTCTTGATGTGAATACCTCATTGTTCAGAACTAGTTATGGATTGATTAATTAACGAAACAGTTGCCATTGAATTTTTGTTAAAATGTAATGTCGAACAAAAAATGATACATTTAAATAAGGACTTTTTAAGCGACCTTAGCGAACGCCGCATTTTAGTTGGGCGAGGCCCTAGCACGCTTGCTTTATAACGATCGGTAGGATAACTATCGGTAACTTCTCATCGTTCCCTAGCATGACTACAGATCGCCAACGAATAAGTGACAGTTCACAATGACTAAGTGTCCTTAACATATTCGACATCAACTGTTGTTTGTATGATGATGAGAAGTTACCGATAGTTATCCTACCGATCGTTATAAAGCAAGCGTGCTCGGGCCTCAGGTTACAGTATAGATGTAATTAGGTTACGTTATGGTTTCATTATTTGTTGATTAGTAATGGGTTGATTAATTAACGAAGTAGTTATCATTGAATTTTTTTTAGTTTGTACATTCCAAAAAAAAAAATTTTTTTAAAGGGACTTTGAAAGCGAATTTGAGAAATTTTGCAGAAATATATGTTATCGGGTTATATAGGTGTGGGTATATTATTATTTTGTATTTGTGGAGATATTGGCATTTTGAACCTTGCAGTGAATCTTGTTGTTCTACAATGGCGACCGTCCGTGGTCTAGTGGTAAGATACTTGACTTCCAATCGGAAGGTTGCGGGTTCGAACCCAGCGTGCGCAAATAAATTTTATTTGATTAATTTGTGTTATTTCACAATTAATTAATAAAATTAATATATATTATATTTGCGGCACGATCCAGAGTGGAAGATACTCTCAGTATCGCCCTAGTGTAAGACCACCATTCAGAATTGAAACGTTGCTTAATAAAGGCTCTAGCCGTGTTTAGTGACTAGATCTGAATAGCCAGGTACTTTCCCACCTTCCTCTTCCCCATCTCCTTCTCTTCCCCACTTACCTTCAGCCTCACAACATACTCCAATTGGGGATGCCATAGTCTCACTGGCTCCAGAAGGGAGCAGTTGGGACTCTTGTGAAGTTTCTCTATAAAAAAATAAAAAAGGTGCGGCAAAACAGACAGTGCAGTTTTGAAAGGCCGGTACATCTCGTGTAGTGGGGGTAGGAACCAGTGGCGGCTCGTGACTTTTGGTGAGCTAGAGTGCTAATTTTAACAAAAATGGCATTATTGATGTCGTTGTAGCCAAAAAATATTTTTTATTTTTTTTTCGATTTTTTTTTTTGTATGAAGATTATCAGGAAATTTCAGTTTTGCTGTGCGCCGCACCGATTTCCTGAAAATCATCATACAAAAAAAATTTTTTCGAAAAAAAAAAAAATATATTTTTCGGCTACAACGACATCAATAATGCCATTTTTGTTAAAATTAGCACTCTAGCTCACCAAAAGTCACGAGCCGCCAATGGTAGGAACGTGGGAGAGGTCTCATGTCGGGAGGATCCGTGCCGTTTACAGTCGTTGCTATGGTTTGGCCTTCACAAAACTGGGGCTTTGCCGTCCACACGTTTGTTGAAAATGGCCGTTTTGTCATCGCCACCCAGCGGGACTTCCGGCTGCATTTTAATCTTGCGCGTTGTGATACTGTCCCTTACCGCGAGTTGGGTGTGAAGATTAGAAGGTGATTAGAACATTAGATGCTGGTGATTAGAAGGAACTGGTTCCACACTAAGACCTAGTGGTTTAGGAAGACCCAGCCAAAAGAAAAAACTGCTACAGATGTTCCTTGCGCGCCTCGTCTCTCTAAGGGGAGACGTGCATTGACCAGGTGACGTGGGATGGTCCGCGCGTTCACCTTATTTAAGAATTTGCGACTTCTTCATATCTGAAGGAAAAAGTTTATAAACACTGGGCTTACATCTTGGAAGAACTCATGGATCGAATTTGGGAGGAATTCGCCGCTATGCCCATCGACATGTGCCAAAATGCAGCCGAAAACTTCAGAAATCGCCCACATCAATGTACCGCTGCTGGGGGACATCGTCATACTGATGTCATCTTCAGGACTTGATGCATAAAACGGCATTATGTACCGAATAAAATATATTAAACCCCATTACTGCCTATATTATTGAAGCAGTTATCATTTCGTATCTACTTTCCTAATTTTTTCGTAAAAATTAAAAAAAATGTCCTAAGCTGGGCTAAGTCGATTGATTAAGTTTTCGGGGGTTTTAATTCCATCAAAAAAATCGGCAGGTCTTGAAATTGTCCGAAATTTTCTCCTTTCAATATAAATTTTACCATAAACGTATTTGGGTGAAAAATGCTGTCCTATTTTTACAATAGGCGAGAACTTTCCTCCACCAGTAAAATTTAGGTAGGTAACGAAATACGGAAAAAAAAACTAATCATAAAGGCTCCGTCCTAAGAGTATGGATATTAGAGAGACGGCATGTGTAGTGTGCCCGCGCGCTTCAAGTGTGCCTTTTCGAGAATTTACCCAAACGACTGATGGTTTTTGGCCATTTAATACGTTCCGACATTTTTACGACAGCAGCCATTTTCCATGGTGACAGCCAATGTCAGCCGTATGGGTAAACTTCTCGAAAAGGCACACTTGGAGCGCGCGGGCACACTTCACATGCCGTCTCTCTAATATCCATACTCTTAGGCTCCGTCAAACAGAAGGCGGTGTACTTACCGCGCGTCAAGGCGTTAAAACGCCCCAGACGCATAACGCTGCGTTGTGTTGTACTGAATACGTCGAAGCCGTTCAAATAGAAATTACGCGACGCCACGGCGCTTTAGTACTGACGCCTTGATGCCGCGATAAGTACGCCTCCTGTTTGACGGAGCCTTTAGACGAGAAAGAAACGTACCCATTTAACTATAGAGGAAATAGTAAACATAATTAAAAAATGAAAGGATAAGATCATTAAACAAACAATTTTTTTTATCTGCCACAAATAAATACTTGTCTTATTATATGATGTGTTAGTTAAATAATAAAAGTGTATGAAATGGAACCACGTTGAATTCATTTTACAACGGTCTAGCCAGCTGATTGATCTCTTGCGAGGTGTTAATGAACTAAAAAAACGTGGTCAAATAAAACCGTTAGCAGTCAATGCCTTTTAATCTGTTCTTCCTGCATCCGTCTGCAATAAACCGAGTCCTTTACCTTGTTCATACTGCACCGGGTAGCATAATCTTGTCGTCACGCTGGTTAATTGGCCCGCTTTTACACCCCCCCGTTTTTATTTGGCTTCACGGCTGCCCCTAATATAATATCAAATTCACCGACTGTTCCCGTCGAGTCCACAAAGTGTTTATGGTGTTAGTGATGACTTTGATGACATTGAGGTGTTTTAATTAATGGCGAATTTTAATATGACGTTTATTTATTCCAAGTTTGATTAGGTGCTGATTATTATTGATTATTGCTCAAAAATATTTTTTTTTTCTTCTTCACACGTTTTCTGTTGTCGAAATTTTGACATAGAAGTTGTTCATAATATGTCTCCAGTTGTACAAACTCTTGGCAGCTTTCTTACACTCGAAGCAGTTTTTGTCAATACATCAGCCTAGCTCTCTTTATTATGTGTTCTTACAGATGAATTACGTAAGAACCGCTCAGTTATAAGAACTATACAAACAGGTACAAAAATTACAAAAACCTATTCCTACTCAGACAAAGGACACATAATGTCTCCATAAAATTTCAAAATCATCTCTCCTTCACTTTCTCAAGCACACAAAAATTGTAATTTCATCGGTCTTCTATGATATTTTACTTGACCCACTCACCCCATTATTTTCCACTGGTTATCGTCTCCGGAGTGAGAATTGGCCTCCTCCACAAGCATCTTCCACCGACTCCCTAGTCATTCATCACCGGTCTTCAGACGTTACCATCCTGCTCCAAACTTCATCAACGCAGTCAGTTCATATTTTCGTCGGTATGCAACAATTCACGATTCTCGGTGTACTGTTATATCTGGTAATATAATATACCCTTGGTTCTAGGTGGTTAGTTTTGCACTGTTATGTAAAGTTTCGGGTTGCTTAACACTCTTTAATCGTTTAGCTGATAAAAAATATTTATGAAATCATCCAGTCCTACTCTGTTGGCATTACAAGTTACTACCAGTTGCAACTTATTGCTATGATGCAAATATTGCTTCTAGGAAGATGTGGAAAATGCACGAAGGGACTGAAAGAGATATTCAATTCTGCATAAGACGGTTTTTCACATTCACAGGGCAGAACAAATTGCATGTCAATTGAGAAAATATTCTACGAGTCTAGAGATAATTCAATTTTGACTAGATTCTACTATTTCATTGGGATTAAAAACTGATACAGAATGTGTTTTCAGCAGAGACCCACAACATTCGGCAAAATGTATGTAAGGTATACATTTTTTATTTGGTTGTAATTTGAAAATTTGAATTAAAACAACACTTTATTAAAGCTGTAGAGAATTAACCAATTTTTACATTTGTCAGATATTCCTGAAAGTCAATAGCAGTGGCATGAACAGAGTTTTTAATGAGGGTAGGCAATTGGAAAACCGCCGAATTGATTCAAATAAATAAATAAAAAAAAGTTTTCGCTACGTAGGCTACGCTAATTTAGGCGTACGTCTCCCCACACTAATTATTCGTTTTTTTTTTCGATAAAAGATAACCGAGAAAACCCATTGTTTTTTAAATTACTTAAACACACATTATTTCCTTCACTACAACAAGTTTTACATGAAATTTCCATATTTTATCAGATTTCACAATAGTTAAAGTACGACGAACGTTTTTCAACCGAAAATTCGCATTTAGGAAAGACAACTAGTGGAAAGAAATAAATAACAACAGATGTCATTGATTGCCATTTGCTAATTTTATTCCATAAAGCACTGCCCAATTCGAGCAAAAAAAAAACTCTAGCTCTAGGCAGAAATAATTTCTGCTTAGGCCTCATTTTAGTGAAGCACTTGGAAGGCGCGCGTGTAGTTTCTAGTTATAGTTTATGCCACGTTTTTAGTATGCCGTTTGATGTGGCTCTCGCGTAGTTTCGGTTGCTCAGTTTCTTCGCGCTTATTTTTGCAAGTGTGTATTTATTTTTAACAATACTTTAATAAATTATAATATTATTTACATGCTTATGTTTTACAAATATGGTAGGGTAGGCAGTGCTTATGTGCTTATGGAGTGCACGCTCTGGTCAATAGTGCAATGGAGGCATCATACTGGGACGTGATACGTAATTGGGACGGGAGGAATCGTATTGATAAAATGCAAAAAAATGGTTAACGTTTTGACGATTAAAAGCAGTGATTTACCTTTGTATTTGGTTGAAGAAGAAAATTGTGAATGTCTTTTGGTGGTTCAGGTTTGACCTATGTATGCCGTTATCCATTAGATAGCATTGATAAAAAGTTTATGCTGTGTGTTAATAGAATAGATGTATTCCATTTTTACTCTTCACCAACGGTAGATACGGTTTTGAAATTTAGAGAGACCCAGAAAAAAGTCGTATCCCTTTGTTGTTTGTGCACGTTTTAAAAATAAAAAATGAAAACGTTACTAAATGGTAAATGCAAATAAATCTCAATACACCCACTGCAGAACCGTGCCAAATTTCATGTTAGAACCAACAAGTCAAGTTGATCAACTATAAATCATTCTAACAAATCTGCGCGTTTTGTTTAATATTTGTTATTTCTTCTGTTTTTGAGGTCACACTTTAATCCGACCATTTAAAATGTTAATTTAATTTCGCATTCCTGCAGAAATGTGCGCCCTTCGAGAAAGAAACGCTCAAAATGTTTGACAGTTACAGCAAATCATGTCAGCCACAGCGTCAGTCTTTGTTTTAAATGAAAGTGAACCGTCCACATAAACACGAGTGAATAAAAATGCATCTCCCCTCTGCAAAACTCTCTGAAAGATTCTGGAATACAGTAACATAATTTACGAGTAGGTAATAAGATTGCAGAAACCATCCCAGTAACGGTAGATATAAAAAAAATTAGTTTAAAATATTTTTCACCAAAAATATAGACAACATTAAACTCCAATATGAAACGCTGATAGAAAAAATCTCCGCTGCACTTAGCACACCCTTAAGTTTAACTAATTTCAGTCTTACGATTTGATTGTGACGTGTATCATGTCAGCAAAAGGGATATATTTTTTTTTTAAATTCTGATTAAAAAACTTTGTTTCACTCACTATTTTTTTAAACGGTTTTATCTTTTTATGGATCTTTTCACACTGATATAAATACTAAAAAATAGGCCAGGAAAATCATTTTAAGGATTTATTCCTTTTTTGCTCACATTCGACAACGATCTCATAATAATGTTTATTTACCTTAAGTTCAAAGTTAAAACAATGCAAAACCAATTCGTCTTTTCAGGGGGTTTCTCACCATCCTTCTAATAGCTTATCAATACCATAAAGATTATTTTCGATTTACGATTTATTTATATGTACTTTATAAGTAGGAGTTTTTATTAGGTTCGCGAACCTATGAATAGTGGCTATATTGGTTAAGTTGGCCGAGTTTTCTAAGTAATGCAAGTATTTTATTTTTAATAATATTCGTTATAGTATGAATAAGCTATTAGGAGGATGGTGAGAAACCCCCTCGGTATAATAAGCCAGGTTCTCAAGTTTCCAATAATTGTTTGGTTTCGGTTTCCTCCTTATTGTTCTTTTATGTCCACTTTTTATAAAATATTTTAGGTTTTTCCGGTTTTATATAATATTTTAGTTTTGAAGTTCTTGTTTTGTCCTGCACCGTTATTGTCTATTATGGTTTTCTTGTGCTATAATAGCACTGTCATTTTTTAATTTTGTTATTTCCTATTGTTTTCTTTTTGTGTAGATATACCGTATATTCTGTTTTGTAATGGACTCGTAAGGAGCACTATAGGAATTTTTTAAAGTTTATTATAGTTAAGCGCACTTGAAGTGAAACAATACAAAACTGCGCTATACCAATGTTATGTTATTATTATTATTATTATTATATTGCAGTACAACTCCATCGGAATGTGGGAAGAATACGTTAAACATGCTGCAGTACCTACTCCGACGCAGCTTTCAACAGAACACCAGTCAAATAATTTGATTGCTGGCGTAAATCATGCCAGCAAAAGTATCTCTATTGTTAGTGTTTGTGATTGTGTGTGGCTGAAGGTGTTTATGTTTTACGTGTATTTCCGTTGGGGTTTCCGCGAAAAGACTCCTCGGGACTGTTTTACGAGTGGATCCTCGCCGAGTGCCGAGTGCCGTGTGTGTCGACATGTTATTGTCAACATAGCACAGCGGGACAGAGTGCTAAATTAGTAGGTCGAAAAACAAGGTTAATTTTAAAAGGATTAATGAGAGATAGGTTACACTTTGTAGATAGTAAATGCGTTTAACCATATCTAAATTATTTGGATTAATTATAAATGTTACTTTATTATTATTTTCTGTGTCAAATGTATTAAATAAAAAAAAATAAAAAATTAACACTGACAGTAGCAATTAAATCTGACAGTAGCAAATAAATTGGTATCATTGAAAGTCTCGTTCATGGATGGAAGGACGATACATTGTTTTAAAATTTATTAATTATAAAGCATTAGTTAAGGTGAGTATATAAAATTACAAGATTTGAATTAGTTAGAATTTTTCATTTTTTTTTAAAGAAAGTCGAATGGCAACTGAAAAACGTCGTTGTATCATCCGTTAGCACGTCCATATTTTACTATGGTTAAGTCAATAAGCTTTTTTTCGTAAACAAAACCAAATAAATCTAATGGGATAATTACAGTGAAATATAATGTGAGTGTATAATGCTATTTTACGTACTTTAAAAAAGCATTCTCAAAGACAGTCTATTAGCGTAGCATATAAGTAAAAGCAATGCACATTTGGCATTGTATCCAAAATAAAAATACTATTTTAAAAATAAATAAAAATAAGAATAAAAAGATTTTCTTCCGGCAAATCTCAGTTGAGTAGCTTGTGGTCAGCAAGTAGCAAAATTGATCAGCAAATAATGTCAACCCCTAACCTAACCTAACCTCGTATTGAGCCTGATATTTTGTCACTGCCGACGAAAACATAGTATAATGTACAGATGATTTTACCTTTGGAACGCCAGGGAGCGTGGCGTATTATTTTGATGCCAATAGAATTACTTCAAAAATTAAATGACAAATTTCAACCGAAGTTAAATAAAGTAGCTCGCACACTGAGAATGCTTTTGAAGCATTCAATTAATGACAGAAGGAATGCTTCCTCCAACAAAAATTATTTTCTACTTTTTAGATACATATTAATAATAATATTGTATTTATTTCAGCTGAACAGAGCGGTGTGTGTTTCTAAATAAAATACATTATATGAAATTCAACATAAAAAAATTGTTAACACATTAGGACTTTAACAATGGCGGCTTGAGGGAAATTACCCATCTATGGTGTAGGGGCGCTCCCTGCCACTGGGCGACGGCCTGGACAAGAGTTTTTTCCGATCTCCGGTAGTGGTGACTCATCCCGGCTACTTTGTAGCGCATCAAAGCAGCGAACCCATGCACCCTTCCTTCTGTGAACATCTGCAAAGCGCTGCATCGCCAGGGGAGGCCAAAAAGGGCTCTGTATACGTGTTTAAACTGTACTCGGAGTGTGTTCATGACGCATTGTGTGTAGCTCATGCTTGCTTTATTCTAGTTCTGAATAGTTGCTTCTTCACCGAAGGACTGCACCTGTTGAATTTCCTTACGAGCCTTTTTAATAACTCAGGTATGGAGCATTCCTATGTCTACCTACGTTAAATTATCGTGAAAACAAGCTTATGTGTCCAAGCGGTTAAGAGATTTTTCCCTTTTGACCAAGTTTGTGTTTATGGTCCCCTAAATTCATTACCTGGCTCACTGTGCACCGACGTGTTAATTTACGGGACAGTTTTGGTTTTACGGCGTCCATTCGCGCGTAGTGTGCGAAAGTGCCACAAAATACAAAATCTGCGGAATCGCGTAGGTACTATTTATAAGAGGCGAGTCAATGACATGGTGAATTCTGATGTTTGCAGAGTGCAAACAAATTCGTCCTCAGAATTGGCCCCTGAGCGGCGGGTGGTCACAGAGTCACGGAGTGACACAGTCATCGCGGATTTATGGGATGCGGACGCCGCGTTGGTCATAGTGCTGCAGGGAGCGGATCAGCGCGTCGTGTGATCCAGTTGATTTAAAAAAACGTATTTCTTGACTTGAAACAAATATTTCTTTTTACATCAACTCCACGCAGAAGAGCCCAAGGAAAAGTATTTTCCTCAAGGGCCTATGTCATCTTTGAGGATGCTGTGTGGAGAGTCTTTATGGGGATAGAAAAGAGGGCTCATCGATCTTGAAGAGACCCATGTTGTAGGAGGGAGGAAATACAGAAGCCGGCAAATCGTTCTACAGACTAGATTTTGAACTCAAGAACGAGTCGTAAAAACGCCACGTTTTCACGTGAATGTTAACAATTTCAAATGTCCACCGTCGCGCATTTGGCGTGTTTCCCGACTACTCACCGGTGCCGAAGGGATCAATGGCACTAGTTCCTCGTATCATCTCCCATAATATATAATTTTATAAATAATTTTTATTATATTTTAAAAATATATTAATGCTTTTAATTTCGGAAGCGGGTACAGGTAAGGCCGCCCGGAACTCATTCATTGGATAACCAAATCCTCTACCATAGGTCACGTTACGTTTGGTTACTTAGCAGGGGTGCTCTTGTTCATGGTGGGAGGCTTGTACAGTAATGTACAGGCCTTGGCAGGAACTGCACCGGAGTGAGAGCGATCGATTGTCGCGTCCTTCCTGGACACTCTAACCCCCGGATTCCTACCCACCCACAAATCGCACAATTTATGATCTGAGTAGGTAACCACGCCTCACACCCCTTTCATTCCCAGGACATGCCCTTCTTCCCTTACTTAAACATTTTATTCTGAGGGCTTTCTGTGTGGAGATAGAATAAAAAAAAAACTTTTTTCGAAGGACGCAAATACTTTGGCGTGTGACATTATAAATTAAATGAAAATTTTGGTCGATGGAAAAATACACTTCGTAATACTTTTTATTTGAATTAACAAACGACATTTAATATGATAAGCTGTGACGAAGATTGAGATAAGCGAAACCTGGTTGGCTGTGATTTGTTATTTTTTTTAAAAGTGGTGTATTTCAAAGTGTGCCCTTCTCTCATTAAACAAAAGGTTAAGTAAATTTTAAAAAGGTTTTTTTAATTGTTGTTTTGTATTTATCATTAAAAACGTACACACATTGAGTAATTTTTTTTAGTACTAACTGAATTAAAATATTATTTTGTTTATCTAACTATAGCTAAGTGGTTGTCCTGTCGGTGAAATTGATAAAACTTTTATAAATCTTACAAAAAGAATGGCAAATGGATATATTTATTATTATTACTATTCCATTTGCCAGTTTGGAGCTTAGTAGTCGGAAGGTTTATTATAAAAAATTTGTAATCTGGAGAATTCGTACTTCTTTCAGACCAGGTTAGTTTTCACACTTCCTGAATCTCCTGGTAAAAGTTTTTTGACCTTAAGCACTTGCCTATATTTATTCATCAAAACTAATAGATATAAAAAAATAATATAAAGCACGTGCAGGATTGCCCTGGTGAAAGACCACAATTCTAATTGATATGTTGATTGAAATGCCTTTAGCTGTGTTTGGTGGCCAGATTTCTCTTCCTCATTTCTTTACCCTCCCCGCCACCGGGATTACATTTCAACCCAATACCCCAATAGGGAAGTTGAGTGAAAAATATTTTGACTTGTAAAAAATATTTTCATGTAGATGACATGCAAACTCAAATACCAATTTTTTTTTTACAGGAATTTCGAAAAAAGTGCATTTTCATGGTTATTTTTTCAATTTAAAAACACGAATGTCATTTTTCACCGAAACTTGCAACAGTTCCTAACATAGCGGTCGGTGAAAAATAACATTTCGTGTTTTTAAATTGAAAAATTACCATGAAAATGCACTATTTTCGAAATTCCGGTAACTGAATTGATTAGTACTAGTTAATATCTAACTAATACAACTTAAATTTATTTTTTTCGTCCATATTAAGCGTGTCCCGGCTTTGTAAATATTTTCCCTTATATTTCACACAAACAAGGGACCAAATGACGTCACACACTCTCCTGTAGCGGGCTTAATAGAATTCAAACTTGTCGAATTAATTTAAATATAAAAAACTTTAAAAAACTTTGAAGAACTTTAAAGTTATCTAAAGTTTTTTTTAAACTTAAAAAAAAATTACTAGTAAAAAAAATAAAAAAAAGGACTCAACTTCCTTTTTGGGGATGCCGTTGTTCAGTCCTAAAGGGTCCTAAATTCTCCAGTCCTTCAAAATAAACATCAACTCTGCTTTTGCCACTAATTTTCTCATTTATGTAATATCAACAGTAATGGGGGGTAGCACTTATAATGTCCAGAGTCATGAATATAGTGTCCTTCTGCGTGCAAAGTCGTATTTTCTCCAAGCATAAACTTTATAATAAAAGTGTGTGTATCAGAAGTGACCTGCCAGGTTTGTTTGTAAATAATAAAATTAGATCCTAATCCCACAGAGCAAGAACTACAGAGCCCGTGAGGTGATTTTTCATTGAAAAACAAAAAGGCGCCCAACAAATTATCCGATTATCATTATTATGCGGTACCTACTCACATAAAAAATTAAATCGATTGACGGAAAATGTAGATAAGTAGGTAATAAAATAAAAAGAGAACTTCTACAAAAAGTAAACTTGGAAAGTTATAAAGATATTTTTTTTAATTGTTTACATTTACGCCATACAGTAAACATGTCTCTTAGCGGTAAGCAGTCGTCTCTGTAATATACATACCATACAGTTGTTACCAGTACGGGACTTTCATGATCTTTCTGGAAGTTTTTCTTGTATTTGCGGTCTGTTTCACTTCTTACCGAATCTCGCTATTTCACCTCTGCATAACTTACACAAAAAAACACTGATCAACGTCCAGGTATTAATGCATTCGTCATTTTAAAATCTTCGCAAGCCATTAAGCCCGCTGAGGCAGTGGCCCTAAGGCTCAATGTGGCCTGACACGCGTCCCTGTAAAGGTGCATTTGAGTGAAATGCAGAAGTACCCGAGTACCAAAAGCTTCTAGAATAAAAAATAATTCGTCTGCGCAAAGGGCCATGCGACCAGGTGCGCGCGCAGCTTGCGGCAAAAGGCGGGAAAAGTGCCCGCCAAAAAAAATTCAACCCACTTTTACAGGGTGCTGTAGAGCCAAAATACAAAAAGCTCGCATTCCTGTGGCGTTTTGTCAGAGAATTACGCTGTTATTTTTTGTGCCATAAACTTTGTAATTTTTATTATTTTTCAGTGATGAAGCTAGCTGCTTAAGATCCACCGAAGTTGGTTTTGGTAGCAAGGCCTTACAAGCGACTTTCAGGGTGATATTATTCTGAATATAATTTTTTTCTCATCTACATTAATGAGATTAACGCGTATTTCTTCCAATTAAATCATCGATAAATTCACAAATTCTCCAATCTTATCTTGTACTTGTAATGTAAGATTTATTTTGCTTTGATAAGTTATTTAAAAATATATATTTTTATCATTAAAATCTACGGTGGCTTACGCGAGGTATTGCCAATATCCGATTTCAGAATTACCGTGGAGGATCAGGTAGAGAAGCTTTTTCTTTTCTTATTATAATGTTTGCACGTTTTTCAAGTGGCTATCCAAAGGGTCTATAAGCGTAGGTAAATACGATCTAGATAATAAAGATTAGAGGTAAAAAAAATATTCAATAATAATAATAATGATTGTTTTCGCAGCAAAATGACCTCAAGGGCGATCTACAACATAGTTTATTTAAACCATAACCTACAACTTATAGCTTATAACTTACAACTAAGGTTTATTATTAATGACTTACAATTAAGATTTATAACTTGTGACTTAGAACTAAGACTTATATACCGATCACAGAAATTTAAAATGGACAAAGTGTAAATTGTTCGGGAGATCGAAAAGTATTTTTTTATATTTTTCAGTAAAACATGTCTCCTATTTTTGTATGATTTTATATTTATTTTTATTTATATTTTATATTTTTTTCTCCTATTTTATCGATTATGATTTTTATTATAAAATAAAATTGATTAGATCTTTCAATACTTAACATTTTTTGTAAATTTCTTTAATAAAAGTATTCAGAAAAAAATATCTTTTTAAAATGTACGTCGTAAAATACATAACTATTTCCCTAGAAAAATTTTTTTTTTTATTATTTTTCAACTTATTATTATTTAACTTATTTTTGTTATTATTATTTAACTCATTTACAATGGTGTAAAGGCTTTGTACTTTACAGCATTGTAAATTATTATTATCGATATAGCTAGAAATTATGTACTGAGACTTAAAATTAATGACTTACAACCAAGACTTATAACTTATAACTATCTTAAAAGTTTAATAAAGTCTAGAGGAACAACACAAGTATTGTCCCACCATAAAAATAAAAACAAAAGCCTTTAAGTATTCAAAAATGTTATAATAAATTGAGCACCCTGTACTTCTAGTTGCGTACGTATTTACGTATGAACAGCTGGTATTAACCCCCTTTCTAAATAGCTACACAATAACATAAGAAGACCTCACAAAAATTGCCATTCCCCACAGCAAACCATTTCTACCCCTTAAAATGAAAACATTCCTTTTGCCGAGTACCCCTCGAGCTTTCGTTGCTCTAGCACAGGCGGGGATAGGATTCGGACCACGTGCCGGATAGCATATGTGCTACCAGAAATAAAACTGAAAAAATGACCAGACGCGACCGGGGCAGTGGGCACGGAGTGAGGAGTGGAAGGTTGTCGGCTGCTGCTAGTCTGATGAAGTAGTGCGTCAATGTATCGAAACGTTGTAAATCTGACGGAAGTAAGGGAGGGGAAGGAGAGAGCGAGGAGGGAAGTTGTCTACAGCTAAATATAGTTTATAAATATGTATTTTTTTTGTAAGTCTTAATTGCAAATCATTAGTTAATAACCAAGTTGTATATAAGGGGTGGGCGGGGAGGGGGGGAGTACTGTAGCAGTGTAATATATAGCATGTTCGTTAAAGAACTTTGTAATCATTCAAAAAGATATCTGCCAAAAATATGGGAAAAATTAGTTGACGGGGACTTAGGGATCGAAATTCAAATACATATATTTAAAAAGAATATTTCAACTATTTATTTACCCAGTTACCATTTACCATACTAATTAATAGGAAAAGTAAGTCAATCATGTCAATGACGACCGTCCGTGGTCGAGTGGTAAGACACTTGACTCCCATTCGGAAGGTCGCGGGTTCGATCTCGGCGTGCGCAAATAAATTTTATTTTATTAATTTTTGTTATTTCACAATTAATTAATAAAAATAATATATGTTATGTTTGCGGCACGTTCCAGAGTGGAAGATACTCTTAGTATCGCCCTGGTGTAAGACCACCATTCAGAATTGAAACTTTGCTTAATAATGGCTTTAGCCGTGTTTAGTGACTAGATCTGATGAATAGCAAGGTACTTTCCCACCTTCCTCTTCCTCATCTCCTTCCCTTCCCCGCTTACCTTCAGCCTCACAACATACTCCAATTGGGGATGCCATAGTTTCACTGGCTCCAGAAGGGAGCAGTTGGGACTCTTGTGAGGTTTCTCTATAAAAAAAAATCATTAAACCATTTCTTTTTCAATTTGCCTTATCCATCAAAGAAATTGTAGTGGGAGGGTCACGATCCTTAGTTAAAAAGTAACGTAAGTAAATTGCATAAAAAATAAATTATATGCTTATATGTAATTGAAAAGTTATAATGATATAGAAACGTTGATATGAGGATTTAACAAAATAAGGTAAATGCAGGTAACTCCATTAATAGAAAAAACAGTCCAGAAAGCGAAGCTACCAATCCACAATGGAGTGCTGGTACCTTCCCCGATGTATGCTAGTGAGGCATGGAACTGGCAGAGGAAGAATCAAATTAGACTGAGTGCTGCTGAAATTAGAACCTTGAGGCGTATTTGTGATATAACCTTGTGAGTAATGTGGAGATACGCAAAGAATTCAAGGTTGATGTAAGGTAATGAGTAAGATTACGAAAGGGACGCTCAGATGGTTTGGGCATATAGAGCGAATGAACGAAGAAAGAAGTGTAAGGAGAATATATGAGACAAACGTGAACGGTTGAAGAAATCGGGGACGCCCGAGGGAACAAGTAATTCAGATACTTGAGTCGGGCCATGTCAAGAATCAGAATAATAGAAGAGTATATATAAGACGATACATGAATGTGAATGAAGCAAGGAGTGTGCCAAGACTGAGTTGTTTTGCGGTCTGTTCTCTCTGTCTACCCCTGATTAGTTAGTTAATAGAAAAGAAAAGCTTACACTGTAATGATCACAGTGAGTTTGTATATTTAAATATTGGTGCAGAGTGCAAAGATCTAATTTGATAAGTCTATTTTATTTTTATAAAGGTGATTCGCCACTCAACATGTAAACAGACGTATTAGCAATGTGTTATAAGCTCTCACTGACATGAACCATGAATCGATAGACAATCAGCATTTAAAATAAAGTAAGATATAGATTCTCAGGATACGAAAACGTGACAATATTTGAATTCTTGCTCTATCATCATAATAAGTAAAATATGTAACTTGATCAGTGATGGAAGGAGTTAGCCGAGGATTCGTCCCACTAACCGCTTATCTATTGACTTTCGTGTAAACAATTTAGCACAATTGATTCCTTTTAACATTATATATCTATGAATATTCTACTTATGGTAACCTCTTCTATCGGAGGTTGGATTTCATCAGGCAAATATTTATCTGCAGGCTGCAGCCCAAAATAACTCAGGATAATTATTTTTTTAGTTTTCCACTGTGATGAATTTATTTACTTTTGAAAAAATTGATACTTTATCATAAGTTTATGTAAAAATTGGCTTTAATATTTTTACTGTTATCCTTGAAAAATGTCGAAATTTTATGGGTGTTAAAATTAAATGATATTATTTTTTAAAATTTAATATTTTATTTTTAAAGTCATCAAATGAAAAGAATTAATTTATCGTAGTGATATTGTGTCTAAATTGTTGAAATAGCTTTAATAATTAAAATTTTAAATGGTTTCTGTATAAAAGTCGTCTACTGAAATAGTTCTGGGGAGGAATAGGGTACGAGAGGTGGGTAGGATTCTGGGGCCAGTGTGTCGGAACTAAAAATCCATCACTCACACCGCGGTGAAAGGTGGAGGGCTGAGGAGGTCAAAAAGTCTCCCTCGACCAGTCTCTCCCGATTCGACTCGCCACGCAGTAGATGGAAAAACGCATCCGAAGCCCAGACCTATACAAAAATGTACCCCATGAATCCGGGCACCCCTGCCAAGCCTCCAAATATATCGAACCACTCGGGATGACCCACAGCAGGGTCGTTGGTTATCCAATAAATGATTCCCGGGGCGGCGGTACCCAACCCCCTTCCCAAATTATAAAAACAATTTTAAACATGCCGTGATACAATGAATATCTTTAAAATATGCCATCAAAGATATATGATTGCATCTAAGGTTTCAAATTATTTTTTTTGCATTTTCACGCCAAATGTAACAGGTGTATTTAATATAATTCACGAGTTTCATTATTACGAATACAAGATGGCAGTGTTGCAACGGCGACACCCACAGGCCACAGACATTATTATGCTATATATAAAGAACAAGACAAAAGACAAAAGGTTCCAAGGTATCCAAAACACACCCATTGCTGCCTTTTGACTACGGTTGTCTCAAATATGACATCTGTACAGGAAAACATCAACATATGAGTGAACAGGGGCGGATTTAGGCGAAAAAGATTACTTTAAAAATTACTACAAAATATTTTTGATTCAAAGTCGCAGCTATGATACAGTTAAATATGACCGAATCGGATAGGGACACATTAGCTCAGTGGTCAGTGCAGCAGTCCTAAAAGCCGAAGGTCCAGATGTGATCCGATCTTTTCTGATTTTTCTGTTTCAGATTTTCGATTGAGTTTTGCTAGTATTGTTGTTTCCACCATATAAGAGTGCAGTTAGTTCGATTGCACCGTTATTAATTACGCCCAGTTGTTTTATGTGTGTATTCATTTTAGTGATTTGGACACATACGTAGACCGTTTTGTGTATGTATCACGATGAGATGCATAACACATAGGTCACATCACGGTGGGATGTGGATCGGTGAGAGGCGGGTGGAGACTCGATAATGATGTTGTGGTCAACTGGCGGTGAAGATCGCGGATCTTCCTGGCACCCTAGCACACTTGATCGATAAGGATTGTATCGATAACTTTCGGTAACTTCTCACCGTTCCTTAGGTCACTGCAGATTGCTAACGAAGAAACAACAGTGGAAATCGAATATATTAAGGACGCTTAGTCATTGTGAATTGTCTGATCTGCAGTCATGCTAGGAAACTATGAGAAGTTACCGAAAGTTATCCTGTCAATCCTATAGTGCTAGGGACCCAGAGGCGTTAGCACGCTTGCTCTCGATCGGTAGGATAACTATCGGTATCTTCTCATCGTTCCCTAGGACAACTGCACATCGCTAACGTACAAACAACAGTTGATGTCGAATATGTTAAGGACACTTAGTCATTGTGAACTGTCACTTATTCGTTGGCGATCTGCAGTCATGCTAGGAAACGATGAGAAGTTATCGAAAATTATCCTGTCAATTCTTATCCATCGAGTGTGCTAGGGGCCCTGGTCCTTCAATGAGATGCTCGACACTATGGTTGGTGGAGATGATGTGGCAAATTCCTACAGCACGAAGCTCGACTCCGTGCTGGTGGAGATATGGTTGTGAATCCTCAATTTTTTTCTTTCTGTTAACATTTCAGATGTTTGAAACAACTGGCCAATTATGATATAATAATAGAACTTGAATAGAACCTTTATAGAACTTGAATATTAACTTTGAAATTTGATGAATTTTTCAAATTCTGCGAAACAAGTGGCCTCAAATAGCGGTTTGAACATCCACGTCAAAATATGTTAAATTCTACACTTTCTCTACGTAGGTATAGATAGGTATGATGGATAATAGATTCCCGTGTTTCCAACATTTCTGGTTTTGGAGCAAGGCCTACGATTTCTGCCCTACAAAAATTTCAAAAACGTTCTGATCTCTGCTATGGTCTTTTGTTGCCCTTATATCTTATAATTTTCACTTCAGTAGGATGTTGCATCAACGACACATTATTATGCTTTTCTTGCAGTGCTTATGTTGCTTATCCCGGTTATATTTTTTTCTGTAGTACTTTGAGTGGCTTTTTATTAACACGACTTAAATATTCGAACTTTAAATATTTGGGTTTATCAAATAAGTTTTAGTTTATATAGGAAAAAGTCAAATAAGACAAAGATTATTAATTTTTTTTTTTTTATAGAGAATACCTCACAAGAGTCCGAACTGCTCCCGTCTTGAGCCAGTGAGACAATGGCATCCCCAATTGGGGTATGTTGTTATGCTGAAGGTAAGTGGGGAAGGGAAGGAGATGGGGAGAGACGAAGGTGGGGAAGTACCGGGCTATTCTGATCTAGTCTCTAAACACGGCTAAAGCCATTTCAAGCAATTTTTCAATTCTGAATGGTGGTCTTACACCAGGGCGATACAGATATTATATTACTGGAACCTGCTGCAAATATAGTATATATTATTTTAAATAATTAATTGTGAAATAATTACTACTGTTCAGCTCAGAAAAAGCTTGACATTAACCAGCTATACCAAGCGATTTAGTATTTTGTAACTTTTCTGAATTATGGTTTTTCTTTGTTACCTATTTCATGTCTCCCTTTCTACATCTTCTAGATATCATAATTCTACTGGCTCCGGGCCGCTGGGACTCTTTGTGGTATCGTCAAAATCATTTATAGTAGGTTGATATTACTCGTACCTAGCTTCCACAAACAAATGCGTTCAATACCAGGCCAACAGAAGAATAAGACGTGAACGCATTGCATCCAACTTTCACGTGTCACCCGGGTGATAAATACGGAACAGATGCGACCCTGTGTGATGTAAAAAGTTGCGCATGCGCTACGGATTGACAGCTGCGCAGGAGCGGCGCGGCGGTGTGACAGGTGCCTACAGGTGGTGCGTACGGCCATGTGCGCGCGCACTCGGCCCTCGGCGGCAACACACAGCCACGTGTAAAGCCGGGTTCTATCTGCCGGACGCCAGTTTACCTTTGCCTTTTGCGCTCCTGATTATACTACTGGGTAATGAATTAAATGGGGAATAAAGGACGGAGGACTGAAGTCAATTAGAGTTTTGCAAATGGCGAAGAACCACACCCTTTATGTAACTTTTTTCTTTTATTACTTTTTTTTTTAAAATTCTTATTTATTTTTATTCTTTCTCTTCTTTTTATTTCTTCCATTTATTTTTTATTCAGGACACGTTCCATATATCATCCTAATTTGACTGCCCTAAAACGGGATTCTTCCTAGTTGGGCAGCCAAAACATTATATAAATAATGTATAATATATGTATAAAAATATATATAAAAAAAAAAAAAAAACTTATTTGACTTTGTGCCAGGATGTTATAGGTGTATTTCCACCACGTCGCGAAAACATGACTTTTGTCATCAAATTTTTATAAAAACCTTATGTTACTTGCTTAGGGCTTCGGAAAGATCATTGTTAAATCACACATGCTTTGCCATTTCACTTTGTGTTATCACGAATTACATCATTGGGAACAACATTACATGAAGTAAAAGGGCTAATAAGTTTAATGATATCCGTATCTTTACGATTGAGTTTCGCTAATATTATCTTCATTAATTAAAATATTACAATTTGAGGTTTAACTCGTTAAGTTAAAAATAAAAAAATATTTTTTAATCATATAGGTACATTATTTATAAAAAAAACTAGCTGTCCCGGCCACGCGTTGCTGTGGCGAACAAAACACAATTCCACCTACAGGATGGTTACCTAACCTAGATAACCAAGTGTAGTGTCAATAAATCAACTCACACCGCCATATGTCAGAAACTTATCGAACATAGAAATATTTCCAAATCATTTTCCCATAACAAACATTTATTGAACATTTATTTCGCAATAATAAATATAGAGGTCAATAATCGAGATTAAAACTATCCTATATTTTAAGTTGGACTAAACTACCCACAGTACCTAAGCCAAATTTCATCAAAATCGGTTAAGTTTAACTTGGACGAACATTGTGACGCGAGATTTTTATATATAAAGATAAAATAAAATAATTACGAATGGTAAATTAAAATGATGCCAAATTAAAATAACAGTTACAAAAATTATTAGTTTTATGACGAGTTGTTATTGTACGGTCTTAAACTGAATGAAAGTCAATCCAGATTTTTTAACTTAAGATTTTTGGCCCTATAGATACAGCATCATAAGAAAATAATACCAACATAAACAACAAAAAATATCAATGGAACAAAAAGTTGAATTATTTTTATATTTTATATATAGATTTTTGTGACAAATCCCCCTCAAAGTGCTCAACAATTTTTATTTAAATTTACATTTAAATTTTTCATTTTTTTTCACACTTAAAATAATCAATTTATCAAAGAAAAAAAACTGTTGTGTTGAAATTAAATTTATAAATTGTTTTAATAAAATTTATTTTAAAGTCTTTTACTAAATTAATTTCACTTTGATAAATATTGAAATAATATTGTGTAGAAATTGTACTGCTCTTAATTAAATTAAATTAATACTTTTTTTTGTTATATATTATTATCTTGGTCTTCAACTCTTTTTAATCAAATGACATTTGAAAAACGTTCCTCGTAACACAGGTGAATTCCTAACGCGAAGGACAATATATTATACAACCTCTATGAATAAACAATGTAGGTATTTAGAGGAATATAACTCGATCGATTGACATTTCGTCTGTCTGTGAATTTATTTGTAACGTTCCGTTTCTGGGTCAAGATGGTGACCGTGTCGGATACTATCTTTTTATCTTGATAGAATTCACATGAGCGTGGTTCCTACCCCGAGCTGTCAAATCGGAATAATAATCTTAAAGTACTTACCTACTGGCTGGCCTGCAGAAAGTTTGAAAAAAAAATGTTATTGATATAGTATATACGTTATTTTTTTGTTGTATTGACAAATTGTATAATTCCTTGTTTGTTTGTCCCATATGCGTTCTTATACCATCCATCCGATTGCGATTAAACTTTGGTGAGTTATTGTGCGCGCGCCCGCGAACGTTTCCATGTACAATGATGAGCTCTGGCGTTATGAAATTTCTATATATTTTACAATAGATAGCGTGATAGTTGTACAAAAAAATGTGTGTATTTCATATAGTTAAGCGGCAGGCAGAGAATGCATGCCGAGTACTCGCTAGTTTGAAATAAAAATAATGTTACATTTAATATCATTTATTGTTTTTAATTAAGTAAGTAGGTTAGTTAGGTTATTGTGAAATAAGAAAATAAAGTTTATAGTCAATTAAAGTCTATGATCCCGTGAGTTTAATTTGATTTGACAAGTTTCACCATCTTGCCGGCATTGAAATGGTCCCGGCGCTAACTTCCCAGCAAACAGGTTACTTCCCCGGCATTACGCAGTCACCGTAGGTGGTCTTTAATTTGTTTGTCATAGAATCACAATGCAAGGCTTAATTTGGTTCAAATACGGGGGATGGTTTCGCCGTTCGCCACTCATGAACTTTGAGTAAACCAATTCGTTAACAGTTTGCATTTTAGTGCCAGGCTAAATTAATTGAGAGTCTTTTTACGGTGATGCTATTTTTTATCATTTGAACACATAAAACGTATTAGGATTTTTTTATTTATTTACTCATTATTTATTAAGTCGGGTTTAGCCGGCTAAGTTTTTCATGATTGCACAAGCTACATTTTAATCTTTTTGTAATGGTAATAGAAGTAATTTTCATATTGTCAGGTTGTTCGTAAACTAGGAATGTTTGACTTTCTTTCTCTATTTCCTTTTAGTTTCTGGGAAATAACTTGAAAATGTATTTTATATACTCGAAGATATAGTGAAAAAATAGCTTAGGTTAGGGTGTTTTAACATCTGTGATTTTAATTTTTTGGTATTTCAAAACGATCCCTGTTAAACGCATATCCTTGTTCAGTTTACGCTTTTGTTCAAATTGATATTTAGGTTTATTATAAATATACATACATATAAGTATAGCGATAACACATATCTCACACGGGCAGATAAACTTTAAGTACTACGCAATCAAACTACATATATAACTGCATGCCCACCACACTGAAACAACTACTAACTACAAATATATCTAAGATTATTCACAAAAAACATATCACAGACTGGATAAAAAAACAAGGCATTCACTTCAAAACAAAACATTAAAACTACTAATCAAACATAATTCTACCCAAAAAAATAAAAAATAAAAACTTTACTTCTGACAGAAAATATTAACTTAATATTATTTACAAAATCTAAAATATTCCTACCTGCTTTTGAAGAAATTTATTTCTATAACTTTAACTGCTACCAATTGTATGTCTACGATATTGCCGACACGGGTTGAACCACGATGCCCTTCTTGACAATATCAAGGAGGCTACTGCGTTTCTACTTATGTCAGCAGAATATCTCTTAATCCTAAACATGTGAACACCTCAGCACAGTCTCTACCAGTGAGGTGTGCACAAAATGCTACTGTTAACCTTCTTACATACCTTTTTACATCCTGTTACTGAATACGATTTTTTTTCTACTACTATGTAAACCATTGTAATTATTTGTTAAATGTATGTACAAGTACGGTCAGTGGTTCAGTGGGCATCGCGTTTGGGTCCCACCCAGGCGTTCCGTGTCCGATTCCTCGGCTGGCTAAGTCCTCCATCATAACACAAGCAACATCTTCCGCTTAGTGTGGTGGTAGTAGGAGATTTTCAAATGTTGTTGGGTTATTCGTAACCCGGAAACGTTTGTCTTTCTTTTATAAAAAAAAGTATAGAAATAAATAAATAAATAAATTATATCAAGCGTGTACATTCACATTCTAAAGAATATTCATTTTAAAAGTGATTCATGAAAATAAAAACAAATCCAGTTAATAAAGAAACATTCAGTTAGTAAGCAATAGCAGAGTAAAGCCTTGAATCTCTCAAATACTGAACTATCCGTGTATTATTATGATAAAAGTTTAAGAACGTCAAGGAAGAAATGAGATTGGAAGTGAGAGGATGGTGAAAAAGTATCGAGCCAGGGACAGGAGATCGGGGGGATGTTGGGGGAGAAACAACGGCGGGAGGGTTTTGGGAGGGGGTGAGGGAGTCAGCGGGTGGCTTCGGGGGTGGGGGGAAGGTCACCCTGAGGTCACACCGGGGAGGAGGTTGGGGAAGAAAGATGGTGATGTTTGGAATCGGGGAAGCTTTTAGATGAAATTGAGAAGTGTTTTTGTTAATGTTGAAAAAATAATGTAATAAATTTGATAGATTGTAGATCACGGGAACAGACTTTTCCTTTGTTTGCGTATCGACAAGTGCTGTCATAATAGTTTGTTTTATTGTTCCGCTTACTGATTCCTTGAACAGACTTGACTAGAATGACTAGTTCGTGGTCTGTCAATTTTTAGGGGATCAATTATTATTGATGATTGCAAAAAATGTTATTGTTTGTTAAGTGTTTTCAATTAATTTACTATGCCATTTGATAGATGCGCCTTTACTATATTTTGTATCTGAGGAGTGTTTGTATTTTTTAGGTAATTTCATTTAAAGTTATTTTTATAAAATCAGGTAAATTTTCGAAGAAATGACTATAAACATTTGTCAATTTTGACGCAATAGTAATAATTCTGATATTACCTACTTATATACACGAGGCACGGAATAGTTTATATTATGTGAAACAAAAAAAAATCTAGTTTTGTAATGTGAATACTGTATGACAACAATTACTTCCATAAAATGAGAAATACCTTAAATATTGGGTATGCTAGACCACTGTTCTAACAATGCATAAATTTCAAACTAAAAAAGTTTCACACTGCGGGACGAACAATAACCGTAATGTTCCGCCGGGTTTAAGGAACTTTCCGCCGAAAAAAAATCTGCCAGAAATGCGGAAGTTTACGAGGATTCTCCCTGTTTAGATCGAGCCATTTCCCGGACATTATAAACCACCCTACAAGCGAACATCCCCTCCCCGTGGGGGAACGGCGGGTGGCGGAAACACCCGAACACTTTACCTCCGCTTCCGGAAAGAGCCGAGTGAACCCGAACATCGGCGGAGACTACCGAAGGTTAATAGCAGTCGAGGCGGGTACATAACAAAACCTTCAAATATATACAAGTAAATATTTTTAATGCGCGTTAGTACAATACTTTTTTATGAATTACCGTAACGGAGTATATTAAATATGTCAACACTTTATCTGAAATTAACAATTATCGCTCTATTGTACAGATATTTACAAATATACAGGTACAACAGTGTATTATTTTTTATTACTTTATTTAATTGACTAGCAACCTTCACCACTCTGTCCGAAAATTCTTTTAAATTTTTAACTAAGATTGTTTTGTTAAGATTTTAAACACCGTAATTTCATTGGTTACGCTTATATACTTTGTTTATTTTTTCATACGTTGTATTCATATTATCATATTATTTCTTTCATGCATAACCACTGGAGCGACCACGCGAAATAAATAAATTTGCCTCGATTGCTCGAGATTTCCGAAGATCATTTTTTTTAATTTTTCGCCAATATTAAAAAAATCATACCTTCGAATTTTAACACGGAGATATAAAAACTTATTAAATTGCTATATAGCCAATGAATGAAACTGTATTTTACCGTTTATCTCATATTTGTAAGATTTATAGAAAAAATATAAAAAAATCATTATGTTTATAACCGCGCGGATCCTGCGTGTTTGAAACTTAGAAACTGCCGTCAAAGGTACTTATTCGAGTCAACACAGAATATTTTCTATTTATGTATGTTGTCTGTGGTATACTTGATAATAAAAGGAGATATCATTGGAAAGGGGACTTAATTTTAACCGTAAACAGCTGAATATATTTTTAACATCGTTCTAAAATAGTCTAAGAAGTTCGGATTTGCGACATCTATGGTTATAATGGATAAAACATTTTAATAGCTTTGTTTCAAAATAACAAATGTGGGAACTATAAATATTTAAAAAAAAATGCCGGATCAAGAGAAAATTGACTGTTTTTATCCGAAAAGTAATCGTAGACATTTAAAACGGCGCATATATATAAGCCAAAAATCGCTCCAGTGGAAGAAATAAATATACATGTATAAGTCTATACAGAAAAATTAGAGGTCCCTAAAGCGTTCTACTTTCCATATGGTACTCATTTTACTTCCGTCACTGTAACAGACTTTTCATACATCCTCTGCTCCTAAAAGAGAGGTTCAACAACACTAACGAAATTCTTACATTATGCAGTTCAAAATTAATTTTTTCGCTTTTTGGAGATGCCACGACTATTTATGTCTCTTAAAAAACGAAGCTAAAAAGTAATTATTACAATGACCGAAATTGCATTGGTTTTTAATGCCAGTAAACAGCGAGTAAATAAAGAGCGATGGTAGTAATTGTACTGCAAGACTACGCCTATCGTAGAGCATCTACGCCCTATCTACGGAATGCTAATAAAACCTGTTGATTTTACACTTTCGTTTCTATGCTAATTTGGATGGCGTTTGGAGAGCGTCCGGAGTAGTTTGCCGCCGAGTTTAAGGTAATAAATCTCTAATGGAGTTTGTTTTATGGGCAGTAATTTTTTTTCAATTACTTTGGATGAAATTATAAAGTAATTAAATTTTTACATAGTTATAATTATTTTCTGCCAATACTTCTCCCATTACGCAGTCATTTCGCATAACACTTATTATTAAATAATTTGGCACTCAATTCATTCTATACATTATTGTGTTATTTCGAAGGCACTAAAAAAGAATACATATGTACCTATTAATTGGATTATACTACGAATATGTCCAAAATTTTAATATTTTTGCAGAAATAAAACGAAATAGGTTTTTTAAAATGTTTTTATTTTTGTATCAGCATAAAAAGTTGCACTTACCTGATTCATCTCGATTCATGTTTTTTTTGTATACACGGAGAAAAATGTTATTCGAAAAAACGATAATTTTATTAGTGAAAACGGTTAAAAACGGGACAGAAGTTCTAACTAACAAATTAACATGGTTTCAATGTTTATTGTCGGGAATATGTAAGAATAATTTGTTGGTATACGTAATTTCGTACGTATACCAACAAATTATTCTCACATTTTCCCGCCAATAAACATTGAAACACTGTTAATTTGTTCTTTAGAACTTCAGTCCCGTTTTTAACCGTTTTTACTATTAAAATGGTCGTTTTTCGAATAGGTAACATTTTCTCCGTGTAACAATGTATACAAAAAATATTTTTTAAGTGAGCTATACTATTTAAGCAATATTTACTTCAGTACTACCCATTAACCATTCTAAATTTCAACTACTAAGAATCTGGAGGCAACGTAAAGGCACGAAGTGAAACTGTTATTCGCCAACCAAAATGTTTTTAGTTCAACGTGATGATTATGGCGCCTTTTTACCCGTGTTTTTCATTTTACTAGACACACGATGTGTTTTGTCTTTGCTGCGGGACAATCGTAGCACGGAAAACTGTGGTACATATTATAACAGAGATAGAAAAAGGCCAGAGCTTGGGAAAAAGGCATAAAAAAGCTTGACGGCATAAAACCAGAAGTTCTCAAAGGAAAAAGGTTTACTTTTATTATAAAACTACTAAACACAAGATGAACTACCACGAGCATAATTAAAAACGAAAACCGTTAATAAAATCAGAACCTAAAACTAAATGAAAATAATTCACCTTCCTCCTCTACGCCTCCTTCCACCTCCTCACAATTGTAATCAGTCTCACAATTGGAAATGCCATAGTCTTACTAGCTTCAAGCGATTGGAAGCAGTTCAGACGCGGTATTCACATAAAAAAGTTAAATGTACCTGTTAGAAAGAAATCTACGTGTTGTTAAATTACATGAATTGCATTGGTTGAACCTGCATACAAGCACGTGACAGCTTTGTAGGACTATTATATTGCAAACACTACAACTATTATTATTGTAAAAAGTATGTTTTTTACAAATAATAAATAATTAGTACTTAATAAAAAAATCTCGACGGTACGCTCAAATTTGAAGCATAGATATTTAGTTAGCAATAGTAATCTAAACAATTATTTTTTCTGCATAAATTGTTTCTGTCAATCAAACGTAAGGTGTGCCGGTGTCGTAAAATTTTAATTAAATAATCTGCGCAAATTTGGCTAAATCGAGAGCATTGATTTCCACAACTGAAAAATATTAAATAAAAAACCAATCAAACAGTTATTTTTTCGTCATGACGTCCATAAATCAAACCCATCTATAAAAGAACAGGAGACTAAATCTCCGAAATGAACAAAGGACTTCTGAGGGATGAGAATAAGGGGGGAATAAGAAGAAGATGGAAGATTCCGCCCACAGAGTGGTGAATGGGAGGGGGAGGGGGTGTCACAGGAAAAGGATGGAAGCATTCAACGGATGAATTTGAATATGATGACTGGGGGTATCAGTTTAAGCACTGTGATGACATTCCTGTGACGGAAAGTGAGGTTGAAATTTGTTTGAAATACGATTTTGACATAAACATATTTATCTTCTAACTATCTAATTAGGAATGTTTATTTATTTATGTCTGCAATATTTTGTCTAGAAAAGGTGTGTTTTATTGAAGCAGTTAAGTCCCTCAAATAGTGAGCTATGGTGTCATGAAATTTTCACAACTTTTTCTTTCTATATTTTTCAGCTTAACCACTCGAGTGCTTTTTGCCACATTATGGCACTATTTCCAAAACCTCGGATTGCTTTGTTGCCAAAAAGTGGCAAATTTTCAAAAAATAGTTTTTTATTAAAACGACTATATAATATATTGTACATTCAAAATATAACAAAATAAATATTCTCTAGATTCTTTAAAATGTTTTAAGGAAAGATTTAATTATATTTTTTTTTATAAATCTTACAAATATGTGATAATAAACAAAAGATAGGGGAATTCATTGCCTAAATAGAACTATAATCAGTTTGTATGTCTCCATATTCAAATTCGGAGATATGATTTTTTTAACTTGGGCGGAAAAATTTCCTTTAGCAATCAGAGAAAAGATATTTTAATTGCTTCGTCGCCCCAGTGGTTAACTTAACATTTGCATCAGCTTTAAAGTATTAATTTAGTTTTAAAATATAAGAAGGAGGCGAAAATGTTTGTTTCATGTTTTCATATTTTTCAATAGCAGATTTCTTAGAAACCGGTAAGTAATAGCTAATCCATGAAGAATCCCTCGATCTCCGTAATATTTATTTTTTGTTTGTATTTTCCATAAATCAACAATAAAGCAGAACACTACGTTTGTTAAATACGTCATAATAGTTATGAATTCATTAAATCAGTGACGATAACAATCCGTTTATGAGCGTAGATGTGGCCGCGACTACGCTCGAGGGATGTGGACGTCACCCTTGTCCCCTGTCCCCTGCCTCCTGTGCCCTGTCTCCTGACTGGTGAGAGTGGAGAGGCGACGAGACGTACGCTGTACGGTTCTTGTTTGTGAGACGGAATAGAAATATATGTAAAGAGGCGCGGGCGGGGTGACTGCTTTAGGTGAAATTTACATTTATAGATTGGAGCCTGTCGCACAGGGTGGGTGTCACAAGCATAGGGCGGAATAAGCAAATAAGCCTTAGAAACTTCGATGTTTTCAAATAATTTACATTGATTTTGATGTTGTTTTCCACTTTTTCCCATATACCCTAGCATCCTCTTCCGTTGGAGGTTGGTTATCCACCCCTATACAACTATTAATGTCCTCACCTCTATAACTATCATTACAACAATACTCTTTTGGCAATGTAAACATCTTTTGATCTACTCCCGTCAAATTTAAACATTTAATTTATTTACAGTGATTTAATATTCATAAAAATCATCGAATATTAACAAGCAGCACTAATTTACCAACAAAATAGCGTTTTAATTGCAATTTTTTAGTTGCAGAGTGAAAGATACTCTCAGTATCGCCCTGGTGTAAGACCACCATTCAGAATTGAAACCTTGCTTAATAATGGCTCTAGCCGTGTTAAGTGACTAGATCTGAAGAGCCAGGCACTTCCCCACCTTCCTCTTTCCTATCTTCTTCCTTTCCACTTACCTTCAGCCTCACAACCAGTGGCGGCCCGTGACTTTTGGTGAGCTAGAGTGCTAATATTAACAAAAATGGCATTATTGATGTCGTTGTAGCCGAAAAATATATTTTTTTTTTTTCGAAAATTTATTTTTTGTATGAAGATTTTCAGGAAATTTCAGTTTTGCCGTGCGCCGCACAGATTTCCTAAAAATCTTCATACAAAAAATAAATTTTCGAAAAAAAAAAAAATATATATATATTGTTCGGCTACAACGACATCAATAATGCCATTTTTGTTAATATTAGCACTCTAGCTCACCAAAAGTCACGGGCCGCCACTGCTCACAACATACCGCAACTGGGGATGCAATAGTCTCAATGACTCCAGATGGGAGCAGTTAAGACTCTTGTGAGGTATTCTCTATAAAAAAAAGTGTGTGTGTTATGTGTCAAAAAAATCAAAATCAAAAACAATTCAACATCTCCAAACATTGACAAGCAGTGAATAGTACTAAAATTTCAAACATCTCGCAATGGGAGTGCAAAATTTCATCTCCAAAGCAGAAATAGCAGTCAATGCTTTAAATATGGTACTTTTTGATCCTACCAACAAATTTAATAAGGATCAAATTTAAAATATTTCTCCAATTGCAGGTGAAATTTTAAATGCCGTAAGTAGCATGTCTACGTGCAAACAAGGATAATAAAAGTGCAGCCCCAAATGTGAGCTAACTGACCTGAGAAATTTACTAGAAAATAGAAAGACTTCAGGCGAAACAGACATCACTATCAAATTCATTAGCAACAGCCCTATAATTGTCAAAACCCATCCAAAAAAATAATTGTTAAATTAAAAATACTTTACCAAAATGCACGGGGACTTAGAACTAAAATACACGACCTGAAATTAACCCTACCCACTATGGATCATGATTTTTATGCTTTTACTGAGACATGGCTAAACAATTATATCAACACAATATAACTGGGTTTCTTTAAACATACAGTGTGTAGAAAAGATAGAAACGAAAACAATTTAAGCAGAGCGTGAAATACAAAATAAATACATACCCCTCCTCATAAAATAAAATACACAATTTTTTCCAACAATAATAATACCAAGAACGAAAGCATTTTCTTCTTCTGGTACACTTTCTTATTGGAGGTTGTTGCAGAAGCTATTCCGGAACTTCGCTCGTACCGATTACAAGGGTCTACTGTCCAGTCTTCCATTAAATTATTTGTCAGCTGACAAATCTTGTGCTAGACGCCCCGCCCCTCCTTTTTCCTTTTTTTTTCTGAAGATTTATGTGAATATTTGAATTGAAATTTTATGTGTAAGGGGAATACTAAAAACATCCATGCGCACAGAAATTCTCTAAAACATCCAAAGTTCCTTCTACACATCGAAGAGGAAAGCTGTAAAATATCATCCCTACCTGTGAAGGCTCGAAGGGGGTAGAAAGATTGGCGGGCGGGGGTGAAAATGGCGGGAAAAGAGATGAATTTCAGACTATGAATTTCATACTTTTTTTTCTTTTTGTTGCGATCCTCGGCACCGGGAGCAGATTTTTAATGCTCGAATTAAAGCAGGCGCAGAAATAAGAAATTAAAAGAACGAAGAGGAGATAACAAAGTCTTGTTTCACATCATAAAAATATTAAAGAATCAAATATATTTTGCGAGGGTGTCCTCATTCAAATGTAATTTTGTATATGCATATTGGTTACAACTTATATTTCCTACAAGGTTACAACAATTTACTTTGAAAATGTACGGTTCGATTTTGAGAGATATTTTTAGATGTTGGATTTAAACCAATTTCAAATGTAAAAAAAGATTTTTTTGTGTTTGTAGGCTTAACATTCCATTCTAACCTCTTGACCTTCCTAAGTTGAGATGATATGTATAAATTATCAACATTTGTGATTAATTTAATTGCATGATCAATACGCGGAGAAAAATGTTATGCTAAAATACGATCAGTTGGTATACGTAATTTTGTACGTATACCAACAAATTATTATTACATTTTCCCGCCAATAAACATTGAAACACTGTTAATTTGTTCGTAAGAACTTCAGTCCCGTTTTTAACCGTTTTACAAATAAAATGATCGTATTTTAGAATAACATTTTTCTCCGTGTAGAACTTAGATCGAAAGTGACAATATTCACAAAACGTGAGAGTTGCAACAAAACTATGCAATTAAAAATTAGCTAGTTCATATTTAATGTGGCTAGCTCGTGGTTAAAGAATGATGATAATTTACAAATAACTAGTGAGTTCCCGGCATGCGTGGTAATGCCACTTCAATAAATTAATTTACTTTCCACTTACTCCGCCTTCCCTCCTCCATCGCCTTTCTTCCCTTGAACCCCTAAACTACAAGAAATACACACATTTTCAAAACGCCACCTGTTAAATTTTTTTATACATTTTTGCATAACGACAGAATTCTTCAGCATATATAGAAACCTTTGCGGACGTGCACACAACAACTCACCAAAGTTTTATCGCAATCGGATGAATAAATAGTAAAGAAAATAATTTCATGACGCCAGAGCTCTCTATTTTATATAGAAACCATCGCGGGCATGCACACATTTAATCAGCAACATTTCATCGCAATCGGATGAATGGTTTAGGTTTAGGGACAAACAAAAAAACATTCATTTTTATATATTAAGATAAAGGTTTGATGACACGATTTTTTTTTAAATTTTAAAATCTATTGATTTATAAAGTTTCTCGGACAAACAAGTACAAATAAAAGAGAATATTTTTATTATAAAATGGAAAAAAAAAAAAGTTTTCGCATCGCTTCGGCTCGAGTTTGGGAAGTGGGGAAGTGTGGAAGTGGGAAGGGTAAGAAGGGGAATCGCCTGCCTTTCAGGAGTTTGGTTCTGAAGCGCTCCTGAAACAAACTCACTTTATGTAAAATGGTGGAAAAAATCGGGGAAAGAAGTATTACGAAAAAGGAAAATAAAATAATCCGGAATGGCCAAGGGAGGAACCATTTACCACGGACTGGAGAGGAAAACACACTTTATTTCAATTATTAACTAAAATGGTACGGTGGAACACGGCAAAGAAATGCTATAAAACCCCTTCTTAAATCTTATGAAAAAGGTTCAAAGTCGGTGAGTTTATCTTATACCATTCTAAAACTAAAACTAACCAGTCTAGAAAAGTTGAAATATGGTATCTGTACATACCTAATGGCAACTGAAATTAAATCTTCAATATTTTATTAATGTAGCTGAAATAACAAAAAAAAATGTAGCCTTTTCAGCGCCCCTGAGGTGATTTTTCACAGATACGGCTCTATACAAATTATCTAAATATTATTATTGTTAATGAAATTGTAAATTTGTTTTGATTTATGAAAATTTTTGTTACATAATAAATTATTATTTTTTTAATAAAAAAATTACTTTAAATTTTATGTATTTAATTTCAGAAAAATTAACTAATTAATTATTTGCTTCCACCGCTTACTGATGTATGTTTTTTTTATCGGTAATTGTTTGCCGGTAATTTGTGACCTATTTTACTACGAAAAAAAACACCTATCCACATAAAAATTAAGTTCTTAAATTTAAACATTTAACTTTTTTTGTTTTAGAGTGAGTCACATTTTTTTCCTCAACCATACACGTTAAAATTACACCTTTCTGCGAAATGCGTTAATCGTAAAAATTGAAAAATAATATTTTTACGATCTCAAGATATTGTTTTGATCTCTGGCAAATAAAATAATAGCTTTAATAAAGAAAATAAACTAGAAATATATCACATTTTTTTCACATTTCATTAAGTATCTATATTTTATAGCTTAAAATAAATTTACCGTCATATTTTATAATGTAGTAATTATTAATAATATCATTTTCATTTATTTAATAAAAGCGTTTTCACATTAAATTTGCTCGTTCTACATTAATGTTTTCATCTTGACTTGGCGTGGGAAGAACAAAGACATTGTCGGACCTACCACCTATTCCCCGGGAATTACTTTTACTACCCGCACTACAAAGGCCGTATGCGTAGAGAAGAACAAACAACTAAACAATATGGGGAGTAGATCTACTACATTAAATAAGAACTATATAAATATGGATAAACCACTTAAAATATAAGAATTATTAATCGAAAGTACCTATTTTGTAACACGAGTAAAGGTGACGAAGGAAAGCATGGTACGTTTTGACACTTATTGGAAAATCACAAGTTTGAAAGGTCTAATAAAGTCTAATAAATAACTTACGTGTGTATTCAGCACCCACTTAAGTGGAATGTTATTAGTACAAAAGTGGATAAATAAGACTTGAATAAATAAATAGTGTTAAAATAAAGCGTTTTAAAGAGATTTACGTGCATTTATTGTCATGGTTATTTTATTTTTAAACAGTAAATTTAATAAAATATCACCCCTCTGCCTTTTCAATATAGATACTGTACATGTTGTATAGAGCTGATACTGTGATGAAGCCCTTTATTTTAGGACAAGCATTAGTGTAAATACTAAATCAAGGTCCCATCAGCACCAGCAGGTGTCAATAATAATTTTTTGTATTCTACCTTTAGTATGTAAGTTTTTTTCATCTACGTATGTAAATTTTTTAACAAATTGCCGGTTTTATGTACTAAAATGTATCACAAAACCACGAGTTAAAAAATTGGACACAATTATTTATTTCATAACATTTTTATGCATATGTGCACAAAAATATAAATTAAAAAAATGTTCATCCATTAAATAGTTTTATGCATATACTCAAAATCAACTCTTTCAAGAAATCCAATCGATTCAGTCGTCTTTATTCAGAAGATCTGAATAGCCAGGTACATTCCAATATTTTCTTTCCTATTCTTTTCCTCTCAACTATCTTCAGCCAACAATCATTACATAAATAATTGGGAATGCTATATCTCCACTGGTTTTGGGACTCTTGTATGAATTATCATTATTCAATTACGCACAAAAATTACATAAAATGAAAAAAAAATCTTTAACTAAACAAGCATCAAGAAATAAGTTTTCCACACATTGCATCGCTAACAAAACATAAAATATTTGTAAAATCAATATTTATTTTTCTTTGTCGTGTTTTTGTTTTGTGTGATGTCAAATCGGCTCCTTTGTGGAGATGAGATTCAAGGTGGGGTAGGGGGATCCGTCGGACATTCTGCTGGTCTGGGGCGCGTGCGGGCTGTGGGTGGGAGGTGGAGTTGGGGTTAGGGGAGGGAGGAATAAGGCTGTGCGGGAGGTAAGAGTTAAGGGATGCTTGGAGGCTGTTCTGCTAAAGGGTGGATGGAAACTTTCATAGTCAAACTTTGCAAACCGGCGAAGGTACCGAAACACAATTAGTTCTCGAGATGTTCTGAGCGGATAAGGAATGATTTTTGAAAGATTTTTGTAAGCATAACTTCCAATTTCGTAAAACAGATCATTTTTATATTGAAACAAACTCTTATAGATAAGTATTCTGAGTCACACGGAGAAAAATATTATTCTAAACTACGATAATTTTATTCGTAAAACGGTTAAAAACTGCCCTGAAGTTCTTACGAATAAATTAACAGGGTTTCAATGTTTATTGGCGGGAAAATGTAAGAAAAAATTATTATTAATAATTATTAGAACAAATTTCTTACGTAGGTAACGGTACTAACAAATTATTCTTACGTTTTCCCGCCAATAAACATTGAAACCCTGTTAATTTGTTCGTAAGAACTTCAGTCCCATTTTTAACCCTTTTACGAATAAAATGATCGTATTTTAGAATAACATTTTTCTCCGTGCAGTTTCGTCTGTTGACATACAGTTTTTGTTTGTCATATTCTGTTACCATTTACTTCGTTCAGACTCTCCACACAACCCACATTAGCCGTTCCAACTAGCAAGGTAATTAATTTTATTTACTTTTAATAAATAAATAAATAAATTAATAAATAAAATAATAATTAATATATTTTTAATTTTTCTATTCAATATAATAATTATTTATTTAATTTAAGAAAAAAGTTATTTATAAACAAGTTTTGCTGTGAAATTATTATTAAGAAGGCGCAACAGATGTCACGCATAATAATAATTACGCAGCAGAGCTTGTATAAACATAAAATGTCTTTAAAAGCGAATAATAATATTCTTGAATATATGAAAGAAAAAAATAAATTTAATGGAGTTCTGCAAATTAAACTTTATAATAAAGGTCTCTCTCAACCAGTCTCTCCCTAACCAGCTTGCCATGAACCCGGGCTCTCCTGTTAAGTCACCAAACATAGCGAACCACTTGGGGTGACCTATGGCAGAGTTGTTGGTTATTCATTAAATGTTTCCCAAATTTAGACATTTTAATTGTATCCTGACAAACAAATCTTTAGTTCCGAATAGAGTCGATAATTTTAATTAAATAAGCGGTGCATGCAACGTGATTTGTTTTCTTTTAAAGAAAATTTTCGTCTAAATTTCCCGAAATTTTCCAGTAGACAAAGCTGAACCTCGCGTCCTAATTCTTCAATCAGCTTTTTTGCTTATATTAATAACTTTAGGACGTTCATTTTTTTATAAGAAATACTCTCTTTTTAACATTTGAAGGTTATTCCCATAATTATGTTTTATTATTTTTCTGTGTCTTGTTCATTTTCATATTTTAATTTAGATTATTATTGTTATCTTCTTCTTCAATGTTATATTACATTGATGGGAATAATCTTCAAAAGTTTTATTTTTATTTTATTTTTATTTTTTATTTCTATATAATATTACAGTGTTCACATAAAGTTATTAATATTTATACATAATAGCTAATAACATAATTTATGAACTTTTTGTTGTGTTGTGTGTAAGGTAGGTTAGTGAACGTGAAACTGTGGTTGGGTAATGTTGTATGTTTCGTGAACACCTCACTAGGAGAACCTGTGCTGAGGTGTTTACGTGGTTATGTTTAAGTGTGACAAGTATTTATGTGTTGTAGTAGAAAGTTTCTTCTTTATTTATTTTTTAAATTAGTGATTATTTTAAGCTGTTTATTTATAAAAAAAATATAAAAAATGAAGTTATAAATAGAGTTTTTCTTATAAAAAAATGTATATTCATTTAGACATTTATATAAAGTCAATAGGTGTTCCATATAAATAAAATCACATATATTTATCCGAGACACTATCTAGGTAACAAATACGTTCTTTCAACACTTGTTTCCAATGAAAAAGGAAGCTACTGATAATATGGAAAAATAAAAACATTAGTCGAAGATAATATTGTTAATTCTGAAATTTGAAATATGACTTTGACAAATATGGCGATTTTATAATAGGACGCAATGGCTGAATCGGTAGAGCGCCGTCCCGGCAAGACGTGAAAACCATTATGTTTTATTATTTTTCTGTGTTTTGTTGATTTTCATATTTTAATTGAGATTATTATTGTTATCTTCTTCTTCGATGATCACTTTAAACAACTCAATTCAAAATCATCGAAGTTTGAACAAATAAATAAAACAATAAATACCAAAGCAGGAAAAGGAAGGCCACAATAGACACGCCTAATAATATAATTTTTTAAACATGCATTTGATATATTTATGGAACTTGTTACTTTGTGGCCTTCTTCTTTCCGCGGTGCGATAAATCGTAGTTTAGTAAAATAGCTCCTTCGGCGTGTCGGTATACATGACGCTACACGGACCACTATTAGAGTGTTACCATACAAACAAGCGGCGGTATACGATGGATATACGGCACACACGTACGCACAGCACATTCATCGTGTTCCTTTTTCAGGTCACTTTGTGTACAGTATGCTATACCAATCTGCCTTTTTCTCCTCGAAATGCCGGTTACGATCCGCAAAAACGTCTTGCGAAAATCAGAAAGAAAACACACCCTAACACAAAAATGGTCTCACTATTAGCTTAACTATTAAATTTAATACTTGTGATTGAGAAGTTCATTTTTCTAGGTGCCACTTTGCTGTTTGTGAGTTGCGTGTTTGTTGGGATGTTTTTATCACCCTTAACCCAACCTTTCTCCCTCTTGAAGCTTTGCTCGTCCTTTTTTATTTTATTTCTGTTTTATTATTTCATTCTGTGCCATCCTCGGATGTGTGTTTGTGTATTTTTAGTGTAAGTATGGGTTGTCAGTATAAATCTGCTGAATACTTTTTCGGGAGCCAACGTTAATAATATTAAAGTATTTATGAAAAGTTAAAACAAAACAGATTTCCTGTGAATTGAGGTGTTCAATGACAAACAGTGATCAATTTCTCCCTCTTGAATTTAATTAAGTAATTAAGTAATTATGTTTTTATTTATTTTTTAATTTTTTTATATATACATATTACAATCAATACAATACAGAATTATCCTTTGTCTGTCTAACTGGGAAGGATTCCTGTTTCAGGACAGCCAAATTGTGAATTTAGTACATAATATTCTTACAATAGAATGGCGATTCTGTCAAGACAGCTTTTGAGAACATTAGTAATTGCATTCGTAGTGACGGATGGTTTCTTCATCCTTGAAAGAATCGCAAAGATGTAATTTTTACCAGGGTCATGGATAGCATAAGTAACTGCATTCAGGACACAAGAATGGTTTCTTTCGGGAGATCACAAGTTTGAGATTCTTTCCAGGTCATTGCAAGATTGCTCAAGACAGCTCAATTCAACGGCAGGCGCAGACATGGCAAGAACTTTTAACTTTTTTTAATTTTTATAATATGTATACTAAGGACTATGATAGTAAGGGAGAAACAACGATTTCTGTGAGACCTATGTGAGCTGGGACAAATATGGTCTCCTGTGATTTAAGGTGAATTAACTTAAAATGGAAAATATTTTCCAAAATCAAATATCTTCTTCTGTTAAAGTGATAATATGATTTTAGATTGTCATCATCTAAAGAATTTTCGTGATAAGTTGATAGGTTAGTAGGTTATGCGGCATGACAGGCTATTATGAATTGTACTCTTGATATTGAGTAACACGATTTATATAACGTTAATACATTATGTGACATTTTTCTGTAAAAAAATTGTGCGGCCATAGTAACTAGCCGCTAAGTCCCATTTCCAAGATTGACTGGAGATGGGCTCTCAGGTTGCCATGGCGACAGTGTCACGCGCCACGCCGTATCGGGTTAATAGCTGCGTAGCGGCTGCCTGTGCCTGCCGCCTCTAGCCCGTGGCCACCCGTAGAGCCCGTAGTCAGCCTACAGCAAGAGCAGAACCGAAGCTAGCAGCGGGCGGCGCGGCGTATCAGTACTCTACTGTAAGGGTGGAGGCCTACACGGATAAGGTAGGAGTATGATACCTTTTTAGGTCGCGCTTTCGAATAATGTGTTATCTTGGATATCTACATTTAGCAATTTAATGATAAAACATTATAAGTTTGTCAGTAATAAGAAAGTTGAGTCCCTTTTCTTTATTTTTTTTATCAATTTCACATGTAAACTTAAATACAAGTATTTTTTTTTTAAAGTTCGTTTTCATAATTAAATTAATTCTACAAGTTTCAATTTTATTAAGCCCGCGAAAACACCGGCAAGAGCATAATACCGTGCGGGAGAGTTCGTGACGTAACCCGGTCCTTGATTGTGTGAAATATAAGGTAAAATATTTACAAAACCGTTTCACGCTTAATATGGACGAAAAAAACAAATTTAATAAGTTGTAGTAGGCAGTTAGATATTAACTAGTAATAATCAATTCATTTACCAACATTTCGAAAAAAGTGCATTTTAATGGTTATTTTTTAAATTTAAAAAAACAAAATGTAATTTTTCACCGACCACTTTGTTAGGAACTATTGCAAGTTTCGACATTTTTTGAATTGGTTTTGTAAATATTTTACTTTATATTTCACACAATCAAGGACCAGGTTACGTCACGAACTCTCCCTTACGGTATTATATGTACTCTTGCCGGGGTTTTGGCGGGCTTTAATAAAATTCAAACTTGTAGAATTAATTTATTTATGAAAACGAACTTAAAAACAAAATACTAGTATTTAAGTTTGCATGCCATCTACATGATCATATTTTTTATAAGTCAAAATATTTTTCACTCAACTTCCCTATTGAGTAGTTTTAAATTTAAAAATAAGTTAATCCTTTCTTTTCTCCAAATAAGAATCTAATCTAGTAATTTTCCTAATTAGTTTATATTAGTGGCATCGATGACATTTTGTTCCTCATACCCAAGAATGACTATGCTCAAAGCCAGTAATTGAACACATATGATCTTTAATGATCATGCTCATGTCAAATTTTGAATATGTGCTAAAGAAGGTATCAAAAAAGTCAATTTTCTTAGAATACTAAGAAATAAACTGAATCTAAACACTACAGAGCTCAGTTATAAAACTATAGTTGCTCCATATTTTGATTATTGTTCTACGATGTTATATTTAGCCAATGAAGGAAATTTGAACAAGCTAGATATTATACAGAATAGAGCTACGAGATGTATACTGGGAAAAGGCAAATATGAAAGGGTTAATCAAATGAGAGAGCAATTGAATTGGATTCCAATAAAAAAGAGATTGTCATTTAATGTATCAATTTTTGTCCATAAAGTCATGAACAACCAATGCCAAAATATTTTAAGGATGAAATTGTTTTTAATAGAGTTGTACATAATTACGATACCAGAAGTGTAAATAGAATTAGATTGCCACATAATATGAAGAAATCAAAATCACAGAACTGCCTAATGTACCTACAGAGGACTAAAGATGTATGATGAAATGCCTGAAAGTCTGAAGAATGAATGTATTTAAAAATAATTGTTACGTTTAATGTAAAAATATTTAACGTTACAAATGAAATATTACCTAGTTTGTATTATTTTGATATTCATGTAGTATAAACAAACTCAATAAATAATAAATACAAAAATAATAAAATGTCAATAGATATACTCAGTTTCATTCGCCCAGAACTAAACAAAGTAATCTTGGTTTTGCAACGCAATTATTTAAGGTTTTTTTTTTATATTAGCTCTACACAGGAGGCCCTGAGGGAAAAAAATCTATGTCATCTTTGAAGATGCTGTGTGGAGGGTTTTTTAAGAGAAAGGAAGAAGAGGAAGTCCTGGGAAGGAAAAAGGTTTGAAGGTGGGTAGGAATCTGGGGATAAATATTTCCAAGAGTGATGGACGTGTGAAGCCATCCCTCCCACTGCGGTGCAAGGCGATGGATCGAGAGGGTCCTGCTGGAGAGATCAACAGGTTTACTTCAACCAGTCTCTCCCGTTCCGGCCTGCCACGCAGATGGTCGGCAGACGTATCCACACCCAAGTCCCGGACAAACCTAACCCCATGAACCCGGACACCCCTGCTAATTCACCAAACGTAGCGAACCACTTGGGGTGGGTGACCTGTGGCAGAGGTGTTGGTCGTACCGGCCGTACCCATACCCAAAATAATATATTGACCTAAGAAAATAAAACGGTTTATTTGGGCCAAGATGTAAACGGTTATACAGTTACAAGAACATAATGGGGACAACAGACCTAGCCGTAAAAGCTCAAGCGTTATTTGGTTTGGCGTATTTCGGCATATCGGTTGCCATACATTCCCAATGGGAATGTATGACGAGCGATATGCTGAAGTAGGCCAAGCCAAATAACGCTTGAGCTTTTATAGCTAGGTCTGTTGGCCCCATAATAGTCAGTTATATTATACAAAAAGTTGCGTACGCCTTTTTTCTCGCTATATTGTTTTTATACAGGGATGACCTTGTGTTCCACAGACATTTCGTGAGCACGATAATATGTCACGAATAGTAAAGTTTTTTCATTTCCCAACATTTTGCACACACAGCTGCCGCGAACTGAGATCGGGTTGAAATGAGCATGCTCATTAACAAACCTGTTCACACATGCTAAGAAAAATTCCCCTTCCACCCACAAATCAATGGGCATGCTCACAAATCGAACGCCTGTTGATTAATGAGCATGCTCATTTGACTGCGGTCAAAACTAGCAACGCCTTGGCACGCATGCTACTAGGTAGCATGCTCATTAGTGGCACGCTCATTTCCCCTTCCCTCGAATCAATGAGGATGCTTACAAATCAACAGCCATTTGATTTATGAGCATGCTCATTTTGGTGTGAGACACATGCTACTAGAGTGGAAGGGGAAATTTACATGCTAATTTATGAGCAAGTGTGTTAGTAGCTTTTAAGATCGAATAAAAACGACATATAAAACATTCTACGTTTTAAAACCGCATCCAGACGAAGGATCTACACACTTACTTTTCAACAAAACTCCACAAAATCCTTCCCCAAGACAAAAAAATTACAAACAAATTTAATTAGTACAAATCAAGAACAAAATTTTAGCTGAAATAGGTAAATGAAAAACCTCTAAAAAGACACTCATAACGACATGGAAGACAAATAAACAATAATTAATGACTAGTCCACCTCGGCACAGGACCGCGGACCACCGGTCGCATAAGTTCGCGAGCAGTAAGTTGGCCATTTCTGCAGTAGATACACTGCTATACGTCGTTCGGCGTAGACCCACCCCGCGCAGCGTAGCAGTTAGATGTATGGCGAGCGTCGTAGCGATGATATGTTGTATGGCGTAATGTTTCCTGGAAAGGTTTCAATGTATCGCTTGGCTAATGTTACAATGTAGGTTTAAAGCTTATATGATACTTTGTCGATTGACAACTCAGAGAAAGGTTTTTGGTTTTAGAATTATGTACTTAAAAATTATCAAGAATTTTTTAAAATTATCTGTTGCAAATATTCACAACATAAAAAAATATTTCCGACATAACGAAATTTTCACACCATAATATAATACATAATACAAGATACAAGAAAGTAGAAGTGCCCTTCATGTATATTTTTTAATGGAAATCGATGCCAACTTTTGTTTCTGTAGCCCATTTGGTACGCGCTATGTCGTTCTAACACTACCTGACTTTGTACATCGCCATTCTATTTCATGGAACTGAAAAAATTATATTGACAATGAAACGAATTTTTGTATTTTAAATTTAAGGGCCGGAATTCCGATTTTCTCCGGATTTTAAATTTTTTTTTCATTTAATTATGTATTTAAATGTAATAAATTTTCTTTATAAGATAATGTGTCCTTTCTGGGGTACTCCGTTCCAAGGTCACATTGTACATGGTTGTGGTTGAAATAAGGTAAGTACATATTATGTTAAAATACTACAAAGAAAATTTTAAAAAAAGTATCTAAAATAAAATAAAATATCAAAAAAAAAAATCAGTCTCATCCAGGAATTGAACCCAGGACCTCTTCCTTGCCGGGGAAGTGTTCTGACCACTGAGCTGAATCAACCATATTATCTTACATCATTTTTAAGTGTAGGTATAACGAAGTAATTTACGAAATTCTTGATGCTTTATAAATTTCTGGGTGTATAAATGAAGCATGATAGGTTGTAAGTTTTAATATTTAATATTTTGATCATCTATAAACGCCGCCAATAAGGTCGCTATAAATAGTAAATATACCCACGGAAAATTACCGATTCAATCAGTGCGTCCTCCTCCCCCCCGACCGGAGTCCTAATGGGCGAGAGAGACGGATGACGCCAACGCGTAACTAATACTTGACACATATTCGACAGAATCTTTCGTAGCTATTTGACTTCCACACCCCAAATTCACGGTCCAACTTTTACACCCTAAAACCAGGGTTCTACAAAACCAACTTCGAAATGTAGCCTAAATCCTTCAATGGCCACATCGCACGCAAATAAACAAATAAAATACTAAACAAATACAAAAGAGCTCATCCTTACTGTCGCTCTATTTGTTTGACAGTTGTAATATTAACACCCTTTTGAAAAGGTTCCCATAAAATAAACATAATGCTCTTCAAAATCTGGCCTGAGCTTTTTGTTGATATTGAATCCTTCAAATATTTTGCACAGTCAATCACCAATTTATAAAAAAAAATTGTTATTTTATCGGAAAATGTGTGGTTTTCATCTAAGTAGCTTGATCTTTCGACGTGGTGGTATTGTTTTGCTAGTGAGATGTGCCGGAAAATTTGTTTGGTAAGGGTTGGAGTTTAGTCAACCCCCACTAAGACCGTTTCTGAATACGATATACCACAACATTGTGATATTGATCGCTCTGTTAAAGTTAAGTCTGATATCTATCCGTCCCGTTCTCACGCCCGTCGGGGGTGGATGGCCCGTCTTCTTCTCTCACACCCCTCGCCGGCGGTCCCGGAGGGGGTAGGCAGTTGACAATGAACATTTGTTGACCGTCCTTTGTTTCCACTTTGGCGCGGACTATAAACAGAAAAGTGATAGGCAAATGATGCGGTGGGATTCTACACATGATTTAATCTGTTACTCCTGGGACTTCCTGGGGTCTTCAATCGGAAAATCTCTTTAATATTGAAGGTGAAAGGTGTTGAGGATTAAAGAATGTTTTTGATTGATTGATGGTTGATCTTTTATACTATCTAAAACTTTTGGTTTTATCCCAGACCCATGAAAAATCACATGGATGCTCTTTTGCGTACTGATCTTGTCAAAACGTGTTTCACTATTATCACGTAAGTAGCAAGTAGTGCGCGAGGTCTGGAATCGGTTCCCTTCAATTGGCATTAGAGCGTTGGGAGTGTTGGAGGTCAAATTGGACTGACTAGAGTTTAAAAAAAGTGGAAGAATTTTATTCGCTTTGTATCTTATCTAAATATTGGCGATAATCGTAATTCTCGACATATCTATTCCAATATTGAAAATGGCATTTAGAATAATTATCTTCCATTATGATTTTAAATTATAAGTAGGTACTTAAATACTTTTTCTCAATTCTTCAAACAGAAAAAAATTAAAATAAAAGTTAAATTTAAAAAAAAGAAAAAACAGATAAAAAAAAAAAAACTCATACATAATGCTCGATTACCGTAAAGTTATTTTTTTGACGTGACTAGAGGATGTGTAATGATGTGTAAGTATAGTCAAAAGCTAAAATGTTTACGTATTTGGTTTTCAGAAGTTCGATAGTCTCTGTTTACGAAACTTGTAATCAAAATGATCTATTTTGATATTCACAAATAGTAACGAAATATTCACTTTTAAACATGACCCAAAAAAGTCAACACAATATTTTAATTACCATTAAAAAATTTACAATGCTTTTCTGAAAACATTTGACACGTCCTAAAATTCAGTAAAAAAATAGAATTATTTGAGTATTAGGCCAAGTCAAAATACACGTATTTTATAATCTAAGGATTAAATCAAATCATAATAACAATAATTTTCAGTAAAATATCTAATTAGTAAGTTCGAATTGATAAGAATCTGAGAATACGAAAATTCTTTGCCCCATATAAAACTACCTCACTTAAATATTAATGAACTTCGAATGTCGTTTTCCCGCCTAAATAACTGAAAATATTCTCACGGCATCATCACGTGATCACTTTCAGCCTTTCAGGAAACTATTCCACATTCCATAAATATTATTTATTGTAACACGAAATTCCTGAAAACGTCAGGCAAAACTCCACCGTACGGTCTTATTTAATAAGGTTCGTTTTTCCTGAAATTTCCGCTAAAAGTCTTTCAGTCAACTTTTGTAATTGAACTCTTCTCTTCTCTCTCACCACCTTGTTGTCAGATAGAGACAACCGACTGCGGATTAGATGAACAGTAGTCTGAATGTTAAACCTCGTTTGTTACCGAAGAATCCCACTAAGGATCAAATTCCAACGAAACTATGCGGAAAATCGACCTTATCGACTTTGGTACTTACGACCTTCCGTCTTTCAGAAAGCGCCACGGTGAAATGTAGCCACGTTCCCGAATGATTCATGTCAAAATGTAATATGACCATACAAAAGTGAGATGGAAAAGAGGTTTTATTGTAAAGGGGATAAAGCTTAGAATCGCTTGTTCAAGGTGATGTATTTACACATATATTTCATTAATGCTGTATGTATTCTGAAGTAAGGTTTGCCCGTTTTACTTCGCAACGCTAAGGGTTTAGGAGTGATTTTCAACGTCAAAAAACTCCGTAAGAAACTATTACAACGCGAGCAATATTAGCTCTTCCGAGAAGAGTATTTAAGGGTTGTTATTGCTCGAGGGGTGGTTTTCGCTTCAGATGATTTAGTGTATTTGGGTAACTCCACAGACAAAGCGGTTGACAAAGTTGAAGCGAAATGTCAATTTTCCTTCTTTTTTGTGTTGCGAAAGAAATAACGTATGAAAATTATCGTTTATTGACTTTTATTTTTTGTTATCTCCCCACAATATCTGTTTTACCAATAGTAGGAAGGGGAGGTTGGTTGAAAGAGTATATAATTAAATTAAATATTTTTTAATATTTTTTTAGTGTTAGTGTTTTAATTTTAGCCAAGTTAATTATGGTGTCCTAATTACTGCGAAAAGTTATAGGTTGAAGGTGTGAAATGCAACGGCAGGTAATCTGGAAAGCTCGTAGCAGATAGCGCTGGTGTGGATATCATTTGCATGATATGACAGCTTGTTGATACTGTTAAAAATATATTTTTAAAGGATTTAAAAGGCATTTAAAAAAAAAATTATAAGTATGGTGGTTGTAGTGTGAAGGGGTTTTTAAAAAAAATGATATGGTTGGAGTATCGAGGAATTATTTAAAAAAAAATCAAGATATATGAAAGCAAAAGAAATTGGTAAAAATGAATCCTTGGTTTGTTAATAACCGCAACGTGTTTCAGATTGTTTTCCTATTAATCGTATGCATCCGTACATACTTTTACCAAAATAAGATGAGAAATTTTGCTGGTTTTCATATTGCGTCAGTAGTAATAATTTTGTAAATAACAATTGAAAAGTGTGTTTAACTATAGTGTGTAAATATATTGCTTATTTATATTTATATTGCTATAAATATAGTTGTTTTATTAAAAATAGAGTATATTTACGATTATAACAGATTCCAGGAGCGTCGCATAATTTGACTACAACAAAAAGTTTATTGCGAAAACGAGAATTTTCAGTGGTTTATATTTATGTATTTTTTAGGCACAATCCATTTTTTTCTTAACTGTTTGACACTTGGAAATCTATGTCTAGATATTCTAGAGGGCACAGTGCCATCCACTTTTTTATTAACTGTTCGACAATTGGAAATCTATGTCTAGATATTCTGGAGGGCACAGTGCCATCCACTTTTTTCTTAACTGTTCGACACTTGGAAATCTATGTCTAGATATTCTGGAGGGCACAGTGCCATCCACTTTTTTCTTAACTGTTCGACAATTGGAAATCTATGTCTAGATATTCTGGAGGGCATAGTGCCATCCACTTTTTTCTTAACTGTTCGACACTTGGAAATCTATATCTAGATATTCTGTAGGAGCATAGGCCACAATAAAACATTGAAATATTTTAATTACTATTATTATAAAAATTATCGGAAAAAAAACCTTAGTGTTGTATAGAATAATAGCTGACATGATATCCCCCTGATTCGAGTGATTAAGATTACCTGCTATTAAGAAGTAGGTTCCGAAGAACATGGCAATTCAGAACTAAAATTACTAAACAGAGTTTAGAATACAAGGAACGTGGATACATTTTTCCTGGAATCTTTCGAAAAGTTCACTTATTGCACAAGCGCCATTTCAATATTAAAAAAAATAATTTGTGACATAAATCGAGCAATTTTCCAAAAAGCGCTAATAACATGTTTATTGATATTGTGTTATTTGAAAAATTCTTTAAGAAAAAAAATAAAGCAATTTTCATAATGACCTTGAACGCCGAAACAGCTGTTTTAAAATACGCGCAGAAATTATTAAAAATTAATTTTCATGGTAGCAAAACTGTTTGAGAATTAATTATACTGTTAATAATAGAAAATGTTTGGTGATAATACTGATAATATATGTATGAAAAAACTATGTTCAACGTATTGTACGTTATTATACGTTGAACATCTGTGACACTATATAAATGTTGGAGTATTACAATGCGTAGGCTTACGGTCATATATTTCAAATGTCATCTCTTTTTAATAATCCCTGAAAATGAAACTGAATAAAAAAACTAATAACATTACAAAGTAGACCTACCCCAGTAGGAGTAGTTTCCGTACCAGACTGTCGTGACCTCAGTTGTTTGACCTCAAACTCGCAAGGGTGGCGCTGCTCTCATTTCGATAGGGTATTTACTACCGCCATTTAGTTTACTAAGGTAAAATAGTTAGGTAGGCGTATTATTGGTCAACCCAATTTGATATACAATCGTATGTTTTAGTAAGTAAATTATCACACGATCATAAAAGATATTTTGCTTCGAATTTAATTTACGCCAACGATATTTTCTTTGATTTGATTTTAGAATCTCAAGGCTATAATAATATTTTTTTAATTTTTTTATTAATAATTCAAAAAAGATACACAAATTACAAATACATTTTATAAACTAATTAATTATATAATATATATGTTTGATGTACCCCCATAAAAAAGCAAGGCTTGTATGTATTATTGATAAATTCCAACTTTAGGCAAAGACACCACAATTACCAGATAGTAAAAACATTCAACGACCTTACACTCGTTAGAAAAAATGAGGGAAACAAATAAACATTTCTAAAAAAAAATTAAGATCTGAATTAAAGAACAAAAAAGGCGATATTAAATTTTTTTATCTCAAAAATAAAACATATATATATATATATATATATATATACATATATACTACACACACATTTTTTATTTTTTATTTTTTTATTTTTTTAAATATTTTTTTTATTAATATTTTTTTTGTTACATGCAAGTTACAATAAAAGATTTATTTTATTTTTATAAACAGTAAAAAGAGACAGCAATGTAGATGTGTAGACAAAAGATTTTAAAAAGAAAATAAATAGAATGTAATTAAAACCGTAATTATTAATTAATTACATTATTCACAAATATACCAATAATTATATACATATTGCATATTTTTTAATTCTGCCTTTATTATTTTATTTAATTTATATTTTATTCATTTTATATCTTGATATTTCATTTAAGGTGAGTTAGTCATACGCCAAATCACTATTCAGATTTATCTTTACTGCGAATTGGTTTACATTATGAATATAAAAAAATATGTTTTGGATACATTGAAGCTTTTTCTACCTTTTCAACGAATGGAATTAAAATAAAATTATTAAAAAATATAAGCGTTTCAAAAAATATAAGCGCAAAGTACAAAATAATTTATTTTTTCATTAGATAAATATGAAATTATATAAGAAACAACTTTTTAAAAATACCCCTTCATGGCAAAGATTATTTTTGACTTTATTGATTGACGAACTTTTTTACGTTTTTGTAAAATTATTCATAAAAAAAAAACTACCTTGGCGCTACTTTCCTTGAGAAGATAATACCAAAACTACGCGGAGTTTTCAAGGCGTAAGAAGTCGAATATTTCTGGCGTTTATATAAAACAGTTAATTTGATTTACATATATTGTAATTTCTAAAATTGTTAAATGAGGCCTCATGTATGGGTAAGCACCCAATGAGGCTCACATTACCAAATAGTAATATTTGATTAAAAAAAAAACTCCTTATTTATGAAGAAATTATAAAAAGCTAAAATGAGTTAAATTTTTATTTATAGCTGTCCTTCTAGAGCCAACCTTACAATATCCATCATCAGGGAAAATGTGTTGAGTGGCAAAATTATTGAATGTTTATTTAATACGGTGGAGTTACTGGTAAAAAAATTAGAAACATTTGCCTTGCATATCATGTTAGCCGGAATCACTTTATTTATTTATTTATTTAGGAGAAAATACAGATACAGATGTCAATTCATAATTCATAAAAACAACAACTAGAGAACGCACCTGCATCCAAACTATCGTTCTTTCCGTCATAATTTTCCGTAACTTCGTCTTCTGCTGACATTCTATACCGGACGACGTCTGACTTTTTTTTTTTACATTAGGTCCATCATTAGCGGCATCCCCAAAGATGACGTGTGGAGGGTATTTTTAAGGAAAGGAAGGAGAGGAAGTTCTGGGATGGAAAAATGTATGAGGGTTGGGTAGGAATCTGGGGTTCAGTGTGTCTAGATCATCCGCCGCCAAGACCTAGACAATGTACCCCGTGAACCCGGGCACCCCTGCTAAGTCACCAAACGTAGCGAACCACTTGGGGTGACCTATGGCAGAGGTGTTGGTTATCCAATAAATGGTTCCCGGGGCGGCAGTACCCATTCCCGCCTCCCAAATTGAGTTAAGAAAAACCTCCACTCTGCAAGTTCCAGACAGTAACAACTGAGCGGAACTGCATTCGTACCCGCTACGCCTATATCGTTGCCACGAGGTAGATTGTTTTCTGCTTCTTGATCAACTTTTATTTATCGGTCCTCAAAGAAGGTTTTCTTATATTTTTCAGGAATATTTTATTTTCGTTTTCAACATAACATCTATATATTTAGCCAAAAGCTGTTACCCTTTTACAAATACATACTTGGTACTTAGTAAAATCCTGCACGGATTAAAACTTCACCGCGAAATTCGCAAAAGAAGTAAAAAAAAAACCTCGCATAAAAATCACCGTCCGTTTCAGCGAGTTTCAGGTAATAATCGTGAACCTACTCTAAATTTCAGGCCTCTGAAAAGGAAACCTCTTTTACCTAACATTATGGTTTAAGGCTTCGGGGGAGGGCCTTATTCACGTTTTTTGATGGGGTAGCCGTGGAATAAATTCGGCCTGATTCACCCAGGATCCTGTTGGGCACAAGGGTCCAGGTTGGGCAAAAGGGAAAAGGGTTAGCAACATCAATAAGGACAATAATCATCCTCCTTTCTGACCCTTCTGGGCTGGGATGAGCTGAGGTATAGAAGTTCTGGGCAAATTAAGCCAAGGATAGAATTATTTTCTGAACGCGATTTCTAAATTAGAAAACATAATTAGCATAAAACAATCCGTGGTAAAAATAATGATGAATAATCCTAATAATCTTTTAATAAAAACAATAAAAATAAAATAAAAATATTTGTGTCCACCTCATCTTTGGGGATGCTGTGTGGGAAGAGGAAGGAGTAGGTGGGTCTTAAAAAAACATGTTGTAGGAAGGCGGAAACACGGAGACCGGCAAACCGAACTCAATACCGAGTTGTAGAAGCGACCCGTTCTCATGTGACAAATGACAATTGAGTACCTATGTTGGGCGCCCGTTTGGCATGCTTCCCGAATATAAACCGGCAGCGTACAGTCGGGACATTAAATCTTGACAATGAACGACGCTAGTTTCTTGGAGCATCTTTCATTATAATACCGCTAAAACGAGAGCCGCATACCGCCGCTGTGTACCGCTGAATACCGCCGCATAACTGCCGCCTGTGCTTTAAATATTCCAATCCGTTCATTAAGAATGTCCGTTTCTGCACAGAGTCAAGGGTTTTTCAGATATTACGGGGCTCCAGACCAGAGGTGGCTGCCAAACTTGCTCTTTGTACAGGATGCACTATTAAAGTATCTGTGGGCCCTGTACACCACGCCAAGCTTCTGAGAGGATAACTTAGTTTTGACTGTGATGCGATATCGTACGAGTATTCCAACAGTGTGGAACCAGAATTCAGACATAACCTAACCTAACCAACATATCTACATATAACATAAAATTTAAACAGATTTAATTTTGGATACGTTTTTTAGATTTTTACGGCCAAAAGCATTTTCATTGTTTGTTTTTGGGGTGTTATGCCGTGTTGATAATGTGTTAATTTTATTTTTCAAAATTGGAACCTGCTTTTCTGACTATCGCGTGATTTTTCATGGATGTGCGCTAGAAATGTGGTGTTCGTGTATGTTACTTATGTGGAGTATTCAGTATAATAAATAGAATTGCGGTGGGTATCTTTAACTTGTTTATTGGGGCACGGTCTGTACAGCAAGAGAGGACGAGACACTCATACACTCGCCTATATACATTGTGCATACATGCTATCTCGCTTGCACACATGCTCTTTCATCACACATTACAAGAAATAAATTGAGTTTTGAACTCTCAACGTTTAAGTTAGTCTGAGCGTTATAGTATGAGGACTGTGAGGCAAGAAATTAACCGCTCTGCCAAGAAGGTTAAGTTACGCGGACATTTTTTCGCTTTCTGGATTTTTTACACTTTCACAATCGGATCGTCTTAAACTACAGTGAACTAACTCACTTTTTGGAATTTCCGAGTGAGAGCTCAAAATGAGGCCTCCATATCATAATTTCGTTCTATCAGAGAGAACCAATCAGAGAAATACTGTCTTGAACAAGCCAGAGTAATTAGCCAACATAATTTAGTTCTATCAGAGAGAACCAATCAGAGAAATACTGTCTTGAACAAGCCAGAGTAATTAATCAACATAATTTAGTTCTATCAGAGAGAACCAATCAGAGAAATACTGTCTTGAACAAGCCAGAGTAATTAATCAACATAATTTAGTTCTATCAGAGAGAACCAATCAGAGAAATACTGTCTTGAACAAGCCAGAGTAATTAATCAACATAATTTAGTTCTATCAGAGAGAACCAATCAGAGAAATACTGTCTTGAACAAGCCAGAGTAATTAATCAACATAATTTAGTTCTATCAGAGAGAACCAATCAGAGAAATACTGTCTTGAACAAGCCAGAGTAATTAATCAAAATAATTTAGTTCTAACAGAGAGAACCAATCAGAGAAATACTGTCTTGAACAAGCCAGAGTAATTAATCAACATAATTTAGTTCTAACAGAGAGAACCAATCAGAGAAATACTGTCTTGAACAAGCCAGAGTAATTAATCAACATACTTTAGTTCTATCAGAGAGAACCAATCAGAGAAATACTGTCTTAAACAAGCCAGAGTAATTAGCCAACATAATTTAGTTCTATCAGAGAGAACCAATCAGAGAAATATTGTCTTGAACAAGCCAGAGTAATTAGCCAACATAATTTAGTTCTATCAGAGAGAACCAATCAGAGAAATACTGTCTTGAACAAGCCAGAGTAATTAGCCAACATAATTTAGTTCTATCAGAGAGAACCAATCAGAGAAATACTGTCTTGAACAAGCCAGAGTAATTAGCCAACATAATTTAGTTCTATCAGAGAGAACCAATCAGAGAAATACTGTCTTGAACAAGCCAGAGTAATTAATCAACATAATTTAGTTCTATCAGAGAGAACCAATCAGAGAAATACTGTCTTGAACAAGCCAGAGTAATTAATCAACATAATTTAGTTCTTTCAGAGAGAACCAATCAGAGAAATACTGTCTTGAACAAGCCAGAGTAATTAGCCAACATAATTTAGTTCTATTAGATAGAACCAATCAGAGAAATACTGTCTTGAACAAGCCAGAGTAATTAATCAACATAATTTAGTTCTATCACAGAGAACCAATCAGAGAAATACTGTCTTGAACAAGCCAGAGTAATTAATCAACATAATTTAGTTCTATCAGAGAGAACCAATCAGAGAAATACTGTCTTGAACAAGCCAGAGTAATTAGCCAACATAATTTAGTTCTATTAGAGAGAACCAATCAGAGAAATACTGTCTTGAACAAGCCAGAGTAATTAGCCAACATAATTTAGTTCTATCACAGAGAACCAATCAGAGAAATACTGTCTTAAACAAGCCAGAGTAATTAATCAACATAATTTAGTTCTATCAGAGAGAACCAATCAGAGAAATACTGTCTTGAACAAGCCAGAGTAATTAATCAACATAATTTAGTTCTATCAGAGAGAACCAATCAGAGAAATACTGTCTTGAACAAGCCAGAGTAATTAATCAACATAATTTAGTTCTATCAGAGAGAACCAATCAGAGAAATACTGTCTTGAACAAGCCAGAGTAATTAATCAACATAATTTAGTTCTAACAGAAAGAACCAATCAGAGAAATACTGTCTTGAACAAGCCAGAGTAATTAATCAACATAATTTAGTTCTAACAGAGAGAACCAATCAGAGAAATACTGTCTTGAACAAGCCAGAGTAATTAGCCAACATAATTTAGTTCTATCAGAGAGAACCAATCAGAGAAATACTGTCTTGAACAAGCCAGAGAAATTAATCAACATAATTTAGTTCTATCAGAGAGAACCAATCAGAGAAATACTGTCTTGAACAAGCCAGAGTAATTAGCCAACATAATTTAGTTCTATCAGAGAGAACCAATCAGAAAAATACTGTCTTGAACAAGCCAGAGTAATTAGCCAACATAATTTAGTTCTATCAGAGAGAACCAATCAGAGAAATACTGTCTTGAACAAGCCAGAGTAATTAGCCAACATAATTTAGTTCTATCAGAGAGAACCAATCAGAGAAATACTGTCTTGAACAAGCCAGAGTAATTAGCCAACATAATTTAGTTCTATCAGAGAGAACCAATCAGAGAAATACTGTCTTGAACAAGCCAGAGTAATTAGCCAACATAATTTAGTTCTATCAGAGAGAACCAATCAGAGAAATACTGTCTTGAACAAGCCAGAGTAATTAATCAACATAATTTAGTTCTATCAGAGAGAACCAATCAGAGAAATACTGTGTTGAACAAGCCAGAGTAATTAATCAACATAATTTAGTTCTAACAGAGAGAACCAATCAGAGAAATACTGTCTTGAACAAGCCAGAGTAATTAATCAACATAATTTAGTTCTAACAGAGAGAACCAATCAGAGAAATACTGTCTTGAACAAGCCAGAGTAATTAGCCAACATAATTTAGTTCTATCAGAGAGAACCAATCAGAGAAATACTGTCTTAAACAAGCATAGACAGTATTTCTCTGATTGGTTCTCTCTGGCAGAGATAGATTATGAATTGGAGCCCTCATTTCAAGATCTAACTCAGAAATTCCAAAAAGTGAGTTAGTTCACTATGATTTCAGACGATCCAATTATTTGTCTTCACTATATCTATTCGGAATTTCAAAAATATCATTTTAATTAAGACATTCATTTAAAAAAATAAAAGCGGATACAAGTTTTAACGATTTCTGAATAATTCAGCCGGTCCGATAATTTCCCGTCTGCCATTAAATTCCACGAGCTTTTCGGAGTCCAACACTTCTTTCTTGGTTTTCTTCTTTTAATTAACGGATTTTCATCAAAAGAACACTCGATTCGAGTGAATTTAAATAGCAGGTGGAGGGCGGCCACCCCATACCCACCCTTATCGCTAACTCAAATTAAGGCGAATATCGTCTCATCCCCTGCTCTGAGCTACTGGAAATCCCAGAAAGTTTTGGCAGTATTGCAAAACTTACCCGGCCTTGCCCGGGAATAATATCACAACCTAAAGAAAAATATTTAATGTTGTTTTTTTTTTATTTATTTCGTTATCTTCTGGAATAATCTCCTATCAAAGGTTTGAAACTAATTGATTTAAAAATATTTATTTCTTTAAAGTCGGCCAGCTGATCTTTTTAAGAATTCGAAATTTGAGGGTGGCCATTTTGGTCTACCATTAAACGCATCAATACCAGCATCCTTGAAACAATATTCTTAAAATACTGTCCACCTCTTGCGAATGCATTTCCAATTTACACAAACTAATCCACTGGTTCCAAGTATTTAGAAAAAGGTGTCTTCAAATCTTCTCTCTTAAATACCATTCTCAACTTATTTAATTAATACAACTACACAGAAACGTTGCTTTTGTAATTAAAATGTGTATTTATTTCAAAGGGTAAAACAATTCGTATAAAACACACACCATCCCTCAAAAGAGGGTCCAAACAATTTGCAAATGAGGTGAGCCGACATAGCGTCATAAAACGGGACGCTGGCAATACTTTACAAATTTTAACTTGCAAAGTGTTTGAAGTTGGAAACTTTGTTGTATAAATATTGGTGCTATCACCTCGGTATCACAACAATACAAAATCCTATCACAATCCACTATGAAATGCGCCTTCATAAAGCTTTTACTAGGGGTGAATCTCGCTTGAAACGTACCCGCATTACTCTACCTCCAGAACCTAGTAATTGCCTCACATAGGAGATCCTAAAATAGACTTTAATTACTCATGTTTTAAGGATCGGTTTCGCCGGTTTTGAGGTTGATAGGTTGTATTTCCAACCTTTGTTCCGAAGTTGAAAGTACTTAGAGAGACTACGGTTAAATTTTCTAAAATGAGTAACAAAAAGTCAGAATTAAATATTTTGTATCTACGGAAATATTCTGCGAAGATGATTTTTGATTGCAATGCTTTGATTGCTAATTAATTGTAAATTATCTTCTTGAAATCAATTTTTCATTTCCAAAAACAGACTGTTCCTAATCATTAAAATATTGTTAATCAGAGGTATTTGAGCAATAAAATATTTTTATTAGTAATAATTATTTAACACTAGTTGCCCGGACTTTACGCCGAGTTTTTCGGAATCAGATATATGCATTTTTTATTTTGAATGTTAAGTATACAAAACTTCGTCAAAATTCATTCAGCTAAGGGTAGAATTCACACAAGGATATGCCCGGCGGATTTGTCCGCCGAAGATGCTTGGCGAGCCGATCCGCCTGATTCTGTGCAGAATTAACAAACGGATTACCTCGACTGTGCCACACACGCATTCAGACATTCGAGTATCGGTGAGCTTCTCATACAGTGATGGCATGTAAGGGGAAATAAAAAAAATATAGGGAAATTTTCAAATTTTAGTTGTTAGCCTAAATTTTCAAGCGAATATGAGAAAAAATCTCAATAGAAACCTCTAGAATCTAAAACTCCGAAGAAGAATAAAAACAAGATACTCTCAAAGAATGCAAGGCTGATAAAGGCGTAATTAGTAAGATTGATAAAGAAACGCTTAGATTGTTTGGGCATGTAGAGCGAATGGACCAAGAAAGAAGTGTAAAGAGAAAATATAATGCAAATGTGGATGGTAGAAGAGGTCGGGGATGTCCGAGGAAGATATGGCACGATTAATAGAACTATATATTTGAGCCGGGCCATGTTAAGAGTCATAAAAGTAGAAGAGTATGTATGTGACCACGTTATAACAGGAATGAGACAAGGAGTGTGTGCAGCAACCGAGGTGTTTGGCTGTCTGTCCGCTCTGCCCCCTGTGACGAAATGGCGTGATGGTTAGTTAGTAAGCTAAAATTAACCCCCTCAAAATTCAGGGAAAATTCAGAACTTGAATACCTCACACAAACTAAATCTGAAATTTGGGGATTTTTTAAAAAACATAACCCTCTGCAGGACAACGATCTGTCCATCATCGCAGGAATCACGCCCGGATCTGTCCGCCGAGAATATCCGTAGTATGTGAATTTTGCGCTTAAAGCTGCTCAGCGATATAAGGAGACATGTTTTCTTCAATCTTTGCAAATTTTCATTTAATATAAGGAGACATATCATTGCTTGTTGGGTAATCATGCAAACATCTCTGAACGCAGATAATGATATGGTGCTAGATGATGACAATGCGGCTATAATTACACGTAAAAGAAACTGCGACCTTTTGCAAACACTCAAAGTCAAATTGATTCGGAGCTAACAAGGGATGATTCCCCGCCCCCTAATACTTGACAGTGTGGTTTAAAATGAATCATATTGAAGGGGGAGGAGATGCTTTCTCCAACCGTGCCCCTACCGCTCGCGCTCCCTTGTCCCTGTATGTGTTCGCTTCTCACCCTTAGGAAGGTTCGTCGGATAAGGGTTATGGAGGGGTGACCAAACACTAACATGAGAGATGTTGTAATTTATTTATTTATTTTTTATTTCACGCCCTCCTGGACTTTTACATGTTATTTTTTTTATTAACAAAGTACATCTAAATCAGCATTACAAACAATTCACTCTAAAGCAAAAAATAAAATTAAAAAGCAAAGTGCAACTAAATAAGCATTACAAACAATTCAAACAAAAGCAAAAAATAAAATTATAAAACAGAATCTAAAACAAAATCCAAAACAAAATCATAAACAAAATCAAAGTCAAAATCAAAAACAAAATCAAATACGAGTTATATAAAAGCAGGATACCTTACCATGCAAGATAGAGAAACAACAGAGTGGGAGAACTGTAATGCAAAAAACATTTTGTAAACTGCTTGGTATATCATTAAATTTGTTATCTAATTTTCGGTCATTTATAGTGTTTATACTTAACTCACTATAAACGTGTTTGTAACTTTAGGTTATGCTCACCTTTTTAAGTATTTACCGAACACGTAGTTTTAACTGCTCTAATGTTCGGTGTTAGACAAACATGGAAATTTTTAATTATATAATAATTAGAAATAACAGTTTTTTCATTAGATAGGTAGGAAGTAGATATTTTATTTTTATATTTATTTTCAATTATTAAATTTTTATTACATGTCCCCTTCAAAGTAATTCCCCTCCAATAAACTTAATACATCTGTGCAAGCGCATTGAGTTCTTCCGGCGATGCGGTATTTATCTCCTCAATCGTTGCAAAACACCGACCTTTCATGGGTTTTTCAGTTTTGGAAACAGGAAAAAGTTGCAGGGGAGCGAGTCCAGAGAATACGTTGGCTGCGGCATGATTACAGCGTTTTTTTGGCCAAAAAGTTTGTTTTCTTCGTGGTCCAAAAGCCATGAATTGTTTTGCGATTAATTCGGACATTTTTTCAGATTGTATTAAAAAAAAATGTTGGCATGAGCCAACCGATATGCCAACATCCTCATTAAGTTCTCTAATAGTGATTCGACCATTGTCCTCAACAATTTTCTTCACTGCTTCATCGTTTTCATCGGCTGTTGACGTGCTGGACCTCCAGAGCGGATATTGTCATTAACATCTTCTCGGCCTTCGGTGAAGAGCTTGTACCACTTATAAACATTTTTTTTACTCAAAGTGGACTCGCCAAATGCCACACCCAACATTATAAAGGCCTTGGAGCACTTAATTTTACTTTTCACGCAAGATTCAATAGAGATGCTGAGATCTTTTTTTCGACAGTAAAAAATCGTTAAGCACAACAAAACACGTCTAACCTTTATATATGTCAAAAACTCGCTGTACAAAAAGTTTTGCCATGTCTATAATATTTTTTGCGACAGTTTTTTAATTTTTTTTATTGAATATTTTAAAGAAGAGTTTAAAGAATTAAAATAGTACCTGTCTACATATTCCAATTACTGTTTTAAATTATTCTTCAAAGGTGATTTGCACCTCTAATATAAAATAGACATTGTATAGATCTTAGTTTGTTGCTTCTGTTAATTGATTGTGTTGTGTTTATTGTTCGTGTTAGGTGATAGTTGTATAGTATATATATTATTAATTTTTTTCCGGTTTGTTTTTTTGAGAAATATCTTCCTGTTGGATTGATCTATGCTTTTTATCCTACATTAACCTCTCGCTATCCATATAACGTCAAATTTTAAAATACATCCTCGCCGAAGTCCATCCCAGAAGTAGGTACCTTTGTGTACCTGTTTAATATTACTATATTCGACGGCCGTCACGTGGTCACGGGTTCGAACTCGGCGTGCGCATATAAATTTTATTTGATTAAATTGCGTTATTTCACAATTTATTCATTAAAAATAATATTTAGTATATTTGCCGCATTTTCAAATCGAAAGGTACTCTCAGTATCGCCCTGGTGTATGACCAGCAATTTAGAATTGAAACGTTGCTTGAAATGGCTTTAGCTGTGTTTGGTGATCAGATCTGAATAGCCAGGTGCTTCCCTACCTTATTCTTTCCCATCTCTTTCCCCTCCCCACTACCTTTAGCCTCATAACATACCCCAATTGGGGATGCCATAGTATCACTGGCTCCAGACTGGAGAGAAACTCTTGTGCGGTATTCGTATAAAAAAAGTATTAACAATAAATTTAAAAGGTATCCATTGCACTTTGGTTGGTACTGGCTAAAACACAGGATATTAAGTGCACTGTGATGTGCATTGCAATATGTAGTGAATAAACATACACCCGTAGGTCAATAAATTAAATTAATTTTTTCAAAATTTACTTAATAATAATTGTTAAAAATTTCAGGTACGCAGGTACCAAAATATTAATTGTTTATATTGGCCATCCTAATGGTTTATGGCAACATTTTGTTGGTATTGGTATTGGCACCGATTTGTGCTTTTTTTTTTTTCTCTCCTCGCTTTACGAAAAAACCTTGGTGAAAACGTCGGCTGGCAGGTTTTCATTGATGTGTGATTTTAAACCGCTGAGGAGAGATTTGCAATATTGGTACTCATATCACGTGAGCTTCCCTACGGGTCTTATTATCCAAAATAAAGACCAGATTACAAGTGCTCTGAGAGATGTTATTCATAAGTTTTCCTCTCTCACACACACACACACACACACACACACACACACACACACACACACACACACACACACACACACAGACCCTTGGAATCCGGAGAGACCAGCGCCAGATTGCTCTTGTTAGAAGAGTGGGAAAACACGTCCTGAACATTTAAACAACATTAAAATTAATATATTACATTGAACATCTTACTAATATTATAAATGCGAATGTTTGTATGGATGAATAAATGTTTGTTACTCTTTAAATCGAAATTTAATGAATGGATTTCAATGAAACTTAACAATAATATAGCTCATTCATCAGAATAACATATAGGCTATAATTTATAAAGCTAGACATTTATTTTCAATATATTGAAAATAATAATTATTGTTTAATAGAAAACGTCAAAATGTGAGAATGACATTTTGCAAAAGAATGATTGTTAAATCAAAATTCTATTTTGGAAAATATTTAAATTAGAAAATTTATTTGAAGTACTCGCCTAATTTTTTGAATCGAATAATACATATTTTAAATAAAAGTACTAATACTACGCAGACGAAATCACGGGCAGAAGCTTGTATTAAATAATACTTTACAATAATGGGATTTGTAATCTAGTTTATTCTTTTTGACATAAAATAAAACAATAGAGTATTCAAAACATGATGGGAACATATAGAATCAACGTTATACTCGTCGGTACAACAAATAAAAATAAAATAAAAGAGAAAAAGTATAGATACCTGTTTTCAGTAAAAAAAATCAAAATTAGGTGAAAAAGTAAGGTAAATGATGTTAAAAATTAGTTACATTAATGTAAAAATATTATATTATGTTAGATATTTCTGATTTAAATTTTAGTAAGGAATTAAAGAAAATATAATTTCAACTAAATAATATTATATAGGTGCAGTCACCCTGGAATCCCCCCAAGCCGTCCCGGCGTCGAGACGCCTCGGGTCTCCCCACATGGGGAGGCTATCTCGCGTATAGCCGGGGCCAAGGGGCGGCGGGCGTCGGGGGGTGCTGGATGGCTACACTGGAAACCGGTAAACTAAGGGATGCTGGGAAATTACATTGAGTTATACTTATTATGGCGGGATACACTGCTGCCTTCTGCCTACTCCGCTAGGGGTAGAGGTGGAGAAGGAGGGTGTCGGCCGACAGATTAAATGTTTATTTTGATATTTTGGGCATTTCCAACACGTCTCAAAATTAGGTACCGAGAAAAATAATTATAAAAAATCGGATTTCACATTGTACTGTTGACTTAATAGCTTTAAGACAACAGATCTAGAACACAGATTGAGACAAGAATAGTTAATATCTACAAGCAAATATTTTTTTAAAGATTAGACGTTTGAATGTGTTTGTGCACAATATCGAAAGTTTCAAAAATGTTTTTCGAACTAGATTGGAACACCCGCCCTTAACCCGAACGTCCAAGTGTTAAAGAGGTAAATTTTCGTTTTTTTATCCATCCAGTACACCATTACACAAGCAAGCGACCCTTTAAAATTATTTATCTGTACATGCTTTTAGAATCGCTCTGCCGATGAACAATCACTCAGAATCGAACTTTAGCCGTTCATTATTACGGTTAAATTTAAAATGTCAGACACTTCCTCTTCTCCCTCTCCTTCCCATCTTCATTTCCTTCTCAAAATTTCCTAAAGTTAGCAGGTACTGCACTGCTATGCGGTAATTATAAAGTAATTAAGAAGTTTCTATGGTGATCTCATTGGCAAAATATACTATTTATTAAAAATATTTAGGTATTTTTTGGTAGGTACTTAATTTACTATTATTTATACCTTTAGTTTAAACTCAAAGTTAGAGAACGCAATCTTCATAAATCAAATGTGATAAAAATAATTAATTAATTAAAAAATCGGCGCACAGTTCCCGGGTCAGATCCATCTAACGGGATAATTCGTAATATAAATTTTCCTCTCCTCCGTATCCCCATCTCCTTCGCACGCGCTGTGTGGGTATTGTTACACAACTCAAGCGACCTGCCCCTGCTGCCGGAATGTCACCCTTATGGTCCTGGCAATAAGGCCTTCGGAGGTAATTGCTTGTTTGAAATGGAAGCGCTTTGATACGTTCATCTGCTCGGTTTTTTTGACCTCATCAGTTGAGAATCGAAGTGTTGTAAATATGTTTTAGTAAAAATATGATTTTAAACAAAATTTCCGATAAATTGATGACAGTCGTACTTAAAAATCGTACTTTTTTTTTTAATAAACGTATTTTAAGTATTATACAACTGATATACAACCACTTACCAAACATTAATGATTGTTTATCAATTGTGTAAAATACACAAATGTTTCTTAGTAAGGCCCTAAGAAATCATATAAGTAAAAATTAAATTTTATGTAGTCAGTTACGAATTAGATAATTTATTTTAATTTATTCTATAGAAATGCTTGTATTTGAAAGCATAAAATGTAATTGCGATTTCGCAGATGTAGGTATTTATATTGGCAATTGATTTCTACGTGATGATTATTTACATACGTTTTTTTTGGAATGTACATTTTTTAAATTTCGTGTTTTGAAGTCAGGACTAATAAAAAAGTTACATAACAGTATTCGACTGTAGTGAAAATAATTATTGTTCAAGTTGTAATTTTTACAAAGGTAAGAAATGCTCCCAAAATCAATTATGCATTTTAAAAATAACTTTAACCTGAAGCGTGTGATCTTGGAAGCCACGAGCGGGTTTATAATTAAATTATTATACTATTTTATATTATTTTTGTAATAAGTTATCATTGACAATACGGGCGAAACTCGATTTTTTTTAATTTTTTTTTTTAATTGTTAGTTATAAATATAACTTTAAGCCACAATTGCAAATTTGTACAATCTTAAGCCAATAGTATTCAGTAAGTAGGTAGTTATAAAACTTAATCGGAAGTAAGTCACTAGCCAGTGATTATTATAAATCTTAGTTTTAATAGTTTATATTAATATTGATTTTAAATGTCTATATTATACTTCTTCACGGCTGATTTATCGTAAAAAATTAGATTTTATGCGTTGATTGATGGGATAATTGTAAGAAGTTTTTAGTTATAAGTCTAAATTGAGGTAATTGAGACGATAACAGTAAGAAGTTATTAGTTATATATATACATAATATATATTTAACATATATCTAATTACTAATTACTATTTACTAACTTCCCTTAACACCTAAAATAAAGTAACAAAATTTAAAAAAAATATATTATAAGTCTAAGTGATAGATAAAGGTTTTACGAGTATACATATAACGCTTGAGGTTATTTTAATGATGAGGTTATTGAGGTGATAGCTTTGAGAAGTTATTAGATATAAGTCTAAGTGATAAGATAGAGATTATATACAGCCTTGAGGTGATTTGATTGGTGAGGTGATTGAGGTGATAAACGTAAATAATTATTTAGGTGAAGTGATAAGATATATGTAGATTTTATCCAGCCTTTTTTTCTCATGATTTTCTCACGAAAACGGCGCTTTAAAAATAAGTTATCCAAAATAAATATTTAAAGGGTCTGTGGGCTTTGAAAGCTTAGTGTAGTTTTTTTAAATTTATTTAGAAGTTATGAAAATCGCATTTAGAGCATACCAAAACCCGGCCCTAAAACTGTATTATATTTAGCAAGATTCTCTCGCACTTTCTTTACCAGGCATCCCTCCGGGTCTGTGGGCGGCTGGGGGAGGGTGGGATATGCACCCTCTCCTCCCGACTCCCCCTCTCCTTGCAGCCCCCCTGCGGGGGTGATGATGAAATATGGGACACGTGGTTTGATTCTGAATGACACCCTCTACCCTCAATCTGTGGGCTCCGCCGTGGCCAGATGTCCATTTGGCGAGAAAATTTGAAGCCTTTTGAAGGGCTTATTATTGATTTGTCAATATAACTTAGAAATTCTAATAAGTTTAGTAAATGTTATCAATTACATATACGATATTATAATTCACATACACGTAGAGCATAATTAGTAAATAGATAAAGAAAAAATGGAGTCCTTGTGATTTTTTCGTGAATATTGCTCAAGAGACTTAACTGCTTCCAACAGTCCACACCAGTGGAACTATGGCATCCCCATTCGAAGTATCTGTGACGGGTAAGGGAAAGAGGAAGGTTGGAAAGTGCCGGTCTATTCAGATCTTGTCACCAAACATGGCTATTGCCATTCAAATAACATATCTATCCTGAATGGTTATCTATTCCGAGGGCGATACCTTGAGTAGAGTAAAGTGAATTATATACGTTAATACTCTTACTCATAATCATACTAATCCTAATACGCGTCGTATTACGATGTAATAGTGAACAACTTGACTTATTGTCACTGCGTGTGCGTGGTTAAAACGGCTTTAAACCAGGTTTAGGGTCAACTTTACAAAACCAAGGATGAGTCGGCGGATACCGCAATTATGAGTAAGAGGGTAAGTATTTAGTAAAGTCAATTTGGGAGGCGGTTATGGCTACCGCCGCCCCGGGAACTATTAATTGGATAACCCTGAGTAATTTGCTACGCTTGGTGAGTCAGGAGGGATGCCCGGGTTCATAAGGTGAGGTTTTTCTAATTATTCATCCGTCTACTGCGTGGCGAGCCGGATCGGGAGAGGTTGGTTGAGGAAAACTCAATTTAGACCTCTCCAACCAGACCGCAGTGGGAGGAATAGATCCATATTAGGGATGCTACGAATGTGATATTTTTCACATTCGCGAATGCGAATGTTCAGAGTGCAAATGTGCGAATGCGAATGTTAAGGAATCACATAAAAAAAACTTTAGTCAACATTAATCATCGTTTTAATAAAAAAATAAAAACATTAAATCAATTTTTATACAGTTAGTTACAATCGTAACTAAGCAATTTAATAATCGAAGTTCAAAAGAGGTATAATATATTTCAGAAAAAGCAATTTTGCAATATAAGGCCGGCTACACTGAACAATTGTTCACTCGGAACGCTGTCCGGTGGAGCGCTCAGATATTTAAGAGCCAGATCTGTCAATTTGTCGTATTTCAATTTAGTCTTTCACCAGTCCAAAGGGTATTCATCAAGAGAGGCTGGTTTTTCTTTAAGATATGCCTTCAATTGAGCTTTGATTTCACAGCTTATAGTGTCTCCAGATTCTGCACCGTCGGAGCTTGCGCGAAAAACAAAAGACACGTGGACAATGGGCGAGTCACGACATGATCTGCACACAATCGCATTCGCCAAACATTCGCATCGATTGTTGTGAATGCGAATGTCGATGCGAATGTTTAAAATGATGCGAATTTTTCTCATATGCGAATACGAATGTTCGTAACATCCCTAATTCATATGTCCTAGACTTATTGACCCCCGGATTACTACCCACCCCTCTTACCTTTTTCATTTCCGAAACTTTATCACCTTCCTTTCTCTAAAGAAGACCCTCCACACAGCATCTACACAGATGAGGCCCTCAGGGTTTTTTTCCTCAGGGCCTCCTGTGTGTGGCTAATGTAAAAAGTCGGGAACTGAAACCATTTTACTACAAAGGCTCCATCTTTGGAATAAATGATCAAGAAATAAAATTAAGTTAATTATGCATTGGTTTTTCAATTTGTTGTGGTATCAATTCTAAGCATAGAAAATGTTTAATTTTTGGAATAAAACTTCTTCGGAAAGGTTTTCACTTTGTCATGGCATTATTTATTTTAATGAAAAGCCAAATTGTTTGTTTACATAACAATAATTTTTTTTAATGAAAAGCCAAATAACTTTGTTTACATAACAAAGTTATTTGGCTTTTCATTAAAAAGAAATGTTTAACCCTATTGACCTTTATCTATCGAACTTCAGAAAATCAATATTGCTAAACTTATAGTGATTGCCCATTTGTTCATAGTAATTCTTACAATAAAGACAGTGATTGCCCACTTGTTCATTGTAATTCTCACAATGAAGACAGTGATTGCCCACTTGTTCATAGTAATTATCACAATGAAGCCAGTGATTGCCCACTTGTTCATAGTATTTCTCACAATGATGACAGTGATTGCCCACTTGTTCATAGTAATTCTCACAATGAAGATAGTGATTGCCCGCTTATTCATAGAAATTTTCACAAAGAAGATAGTGATTGACCACTTATTCATAGTAATTCTCACAATGCAGACAGTGACTGCCCACTTGTTCATAATAATTATCACAACGAATTCAGTGATTTCCCACATGTTTAAAGCAATTCTCAGAATGAAAACAGTGATTGCCCGCTAATTCATAGTTATTTACACAATGAATACAGTGAGTGCTCTCTTTAGTAGTTCGATAAAAATAAAGATTTATTTTGTTTTACTATCAATAATAAATAATAAGTAAAACATTATAACGTTATGTCTGGCGTGGTAGTCAAAAAGCATGTAAGAAAACTGTGTACAAAAATATTTTTAAAATGAATAAAATGTGATTTTATTTTTCAATAACTTGGCTGTTTCTACCAAGGTGGCCGTTTATTCAATCACAGATCCGTTAAGATTTCGGTGTGAGTTAAAGAACATTCGTTAGTGAGTAAAGGACAATTAAAGTGAGAGTAGGTAGTCACTATTTGCGGGCAATCATGGCCTGTGGTGATCGAGGGGTATCTTAGGTTCTTGCCTAGCAATCCGGAGGTCAAGAGTTTAAATTCAGGCGTGTATGTACTTTTTCTCCTCTAACCCTCTAACAAACAAATTAGATTAAAAAAACAATAAAACATACCTACAATATTTATTATTATTATATTTCGACTACCATATTACGGACTTGTGTCTAGTGTGGTAGTCGAAAAGCATGTTAAAAAAACTGTATAAAAATATGTTACGAATAAAAAATTAAAAAAAATATCACATTAATATTAGGTACATATATTATATACCATAAGTAATACAAAAATAATAAAAACATAATATCACACGAATATTAGGGTGGTAACTACATTATTTTATTCCAGTGTTACAAAAATATAAGGTTCATATTTTGACAATATCGTTCTCGTCCTAAAAGCCTCCTGAAATATTTTACAAATTCAAGTCTAGTAGTCAGGGAGCGTTATACTTTGTATTTCGAAAGATTATTTTCACGCATTTCCATCAGTTTTATATCGTATTTTACACACGAGTTTGTAAAAGGAAAATGCATAAATATGTATGGGAACGTATCAACGAAACGTCTGTCTCAGGTTGAGGAAAAGGGCCTATCATGCGAGAGAAAGTCGTAAATAAAGTTAGTAAGTACTTAAATATTTAATATCACACTTATATAATTGCTAACCTCAATATATTATACGTTTTAGTATAGGAAAAGGATATCACCATCAGGAAAAGCAGCAATGAACGATGTAGATTACAATAAAACAACAACCATACCTATATACGTATACCAATATTTCGCGTAACCTAAGTTAAGCCTCCATAACATATGTCTGTCTTTAAAACTTTAAGTTTTTAAAAAAACATATGTTATTTTTTAAGATAATAACTATACATTTGTAGAGCCGAAACGGTAATTGTTTGAAATTCCCCCGATTGAAAAAAATCGCAAACCATGCTCCGAAAATTATTAATAACAAAAATTTGTTCTGTTATTTAAAATGTTGTAGGTATTAACAAATCAAAGTGTATCATTAAATGCAACTTAGGCATTTGTCGAAAGATTTTGGATCTATTTTAAACGAGTCGCGTTTTATTGAATATTTTCATAATTTGCGCTTAATTATTATCGTTTTATTTTTCACCTGCAAACATCCTTTATTTTTTATATGAGTAAGGTATTGTAAGTGCTAAATCTCCTAATAGGTGGCGTCGAGACATATTATGTCTACATTTTTTGGTGAAATACTTTAACTCGTCAAATATTCAGACACGATTTTTGAGATTTTCACGGCCAAAAGCATTTTCGTTGTTAGTTTTTAGCCGACGTTTCGGACAGCGTTGCAGTGTCCATCATCAGGGCAGATGCCGGATCTGCCAACTGCAACGCTGTCCGAAACGTCGGCTAAAGAAGGAGGTAGCACAACACGGCATAACACCCCAAAAACAAACAACGAAAAAAAAAATCGTCAAATATTAATTATTACTTTTTAATTGATAAACTAATGTTTAAGTCAAGATTTTTATGCATAGCGCAAACAATTATAATTAATTATTTTACTTTTTTGAACATTTTTTTTGGGAGATGTTTTCAATGTGGATATTGCTTATAATAATTGCTAAAATTTAATTAAGTTCTCTGGACCACCATACCAATTATACTCATATTATGATTCTGTCTATTCAGACCACACGTTTAAAACAATTTAAAGCAACTTCTCGATTCTGAATGGTAGTCAAAAGTGAGCGGCACAGAGAGCATCTACGACTTTTCAAGTTCGTCATTGTTCTATGCGTCTAAATCAAACACACCCACAAAATTATGTACCTAAATCGCTACTTATCTAAATGACACACGCACACTAAATACAGAATGTGATAATGCAAAAATACCAACGGTATTAATAATAGACACCACAGTAAATTTATTAGCGCGAAGGTTCCACTCCGAATTCCTTCGCCCTTCGCCCGCCGCCGTTCGCCGCCCAGAGCGTCGAAGGGGTTAGGGCATACCCCCTTTCCACCCCCGCCCTGGCAAGCTAAGGCGGCCCTTGAGAAAAGCGGATATTCGGAAGGTCTGGCCCGACCGGCCTACATACCCTTAACCCTTTAGTATACACGCCCGCCCCGACACTTTATCCATATTTGATGAGTTCTAAATCAAATTTGTTTCAGGGAGATGGCTAATGAATTGCTTCTGTTGTGTGTGGGTTTGTTGGTTATTTTGTCACACTTGTAGAAGTATCATGTCAAGGGTCAGTATAACAAAAGGGCATCACTTTTAGAGGTGCGTTCGTTATAAGTGTGTATGTAATTCCGAAGAAAGGTCAATTTATTTTTAATAAAAGATGATTAAACACTTCTCTCGTAAGTCTTTCATGAAGGGCTCTTCCATTTCATTGGCCTGTCCAGGGCATAAACATCATAAGGCATTATATGAAAGTTCAGGACACCAGTTTTCTTTCAAATCTGTTATTTCACAATTCTAGAATTTTTTTATTCAGTGAACACTTTGTATTTGAGTGGAAAAAGGAAAGAGATGAGAAAGAGGAGGGTTGGCAGTTAGGTTTATTCTTTTGATTCCGATCAGGATTCACTTGAACCGATTGACGATTAAATTGGATGAGTGGTGTCATTCTATTATTTTTACAATTTTAATGATCTCGTTAATCACCGACACCTTTATTTCAGATTTTGTTTAAATTACGATCAAGCTTAACGGTTTTGATGATTTTGTTTCAAATTTGTTTTAACGCTGCATTGGGCCGAGTATTTTTTATGTACCAATCTATACCTAATGGTCACCAGAAAATCTTTAATATGTCTTTATTTAGAAATGTGAGCAACGAAGACAAATTAAGTACCTTCATAAAATATATTTTCAAACGTGATTTTATAAATGTAAGCAATTTTTACCCATTCGTTTAAACGGGGGTTAAATGCGGAATATGGCTTCTGTGAAATTGACTATACAACGGAAGTCCCTATTGTTTTATTAATGCTTTGGATGGAAAGGGGGAGAGGGGAAGAGTTCGGGTACTGGGTGGGAAAGATGGAGGTTTATGTTGTTATGACGCCAAGAGATGGCGTTAGTGTCTGTTGCTGAATTATTTCAGATCGAGTGATTATATCGTGTATGGAGTATATTATATTGAGGGAGTTTCTCACCATCCTCCCAATAGCTTATCTACCCTAAAATAAAAATAAAATACTCGCAGTGGTTAGAAAACTCGGCCAACTTATCCAATATATAGCCACTATTATGATCTCTTTTTTTTCAAATAATTTAAGTTCTTTATATCATCTCTTCTCCATTTTTTTCTTTTCTTTTCTATTTCTCTTATTAATTTTCATTTTATGTTTAATTTTCAAAATTCTATTTATTAATTAATAATTTATTTTATTCTTTCTTTTGAAAATGATATAAAAAATATTAAATCACTGCCACCTCGGAACAGGCTCAGCCTAGTGAGGTGGCATATACCTAAAAGAATGTACATAACATGTATTTTTTTGGTTAATAAATAATAAAAAAAAAAAAAAAATAATAATAATAATATTATTCATAGGTTCGAGTACCGAATTATAAACTCCAACTTAATAAATAAATAAATCGTAAATCGAAAATATTCGTTATTAGTGTAGATAAGCTATTGGGAGGATGGTGAGAAACTTCCTGAGTACCTAAACCTAAAGATAATGGTTTCGTGATATTTTAAGTGAATATTCTTACGTTTTTGAGGGGCCAAGGTGAGAATGGCCACGGAGCCGAGCGAGAAAGATCTTAGGCTACGAGTCTAGTGGCCGCGTGTTCAAAGCACGCCGTGAGCAAATAATAATAATAAATTATATATAAAATGTTGTACTTTTACGAAATATTCCGGTGTGGTCACAATTATATTATCAGTGTGGTCCCAATTATAACTGAGAAGATCGCCATTGCATAATACAACCATTATTTTGATTCATAAAGCTAAATGGCTTTAGCTGTGTTTTGTGACCAGGTACTTCCCAACAGTTATCTTCTAATTTAATTTCCCATCTCACTCTTGGTGATGCCATCTGGAAAACTGAGGAGAGTTGGCTCTTAGCTATGACATTAATTTATAGCGGTCTATAATGGAGTGCTGTTACCTAACCGGCCTAAGTAGGGCATGGAATTGACAGAGAGAGGATAAAAATAGACTGAATGCTGGATAAATGAGATCCCTGACCCGTTTGCGTGGTAAAACAATGTACGATCGTACGAAACGTAGAGATTTGCAATGGTTTTGTTGTTGTTTATTTTTGAAATATTATGCCATGTTATGCTAACTCCTTCTTTAGCCGACGTTTCGGACAACATTACAGAGTTCATCATCATGGCAGAAGTGTATCAGGGCAGATGTGTGCCCAACACATCTGCCCTGATGATGGACACTGTAATGTTGTCCGAAACGTCGGCTAAAGAAGGAGTTCGAGTAACACGGCATCATATCCCAAAAATAAACAACGACAATAATTGGCCGTGAAAATCTTTAATCATATAAGATTTGCAATGGGTTCAAGGCTGATATAAGCATCATAAGAAAGCGACGAATAGGTGGTTTGGGCATGTAGAGCGAATAAAAGAATAAAGAGGTGTAAAGAGAATATAGGTATTACGGGAAAGTGAATGGTAGAAGAGATAAAAGAAGTCTGGGATGCCCGATAAAGACATGTCACGATCAAGTGAGCCAAATACTTAAGTTGGGTCAGGTCAAGAGTTTGAATAGCAGAAGGATATGTATGAATGTGAATGAAGCAAGAATGATGGTTAATTATTTAGTATTTATTGTGATGGGCAGACTAATTCTTGTTTAGCTCAAATATCTTTGTTCTGTGACCACAATGCATTTAAAATAATTTCAATTTATTAAACGACAAAATATTTCAAAGCAAAGGTAAAAATACCGACGTCCAAAAAAACTTCGAATGCCCTTTGCCGATCGACCGTAGGTAATTTAACATAAAATATAGTCACGGCAATAAATTCCTGATTTAATTCGAGCTACTTTCTCATAATTGATTAACAAAATAATATAACGCAGCGCATATCAAAGAAGGGCCGACGTTTTTAGAGTCATGTCTGCTTTTGTGGCGACATTAACAAAATCTTCGTTTATGTAAAAAGAGAACTTGCATTGCTAATTACATTTCGATTGAATGATGAAATGACACTTCCCTTTTTGATATTGTAAGATTAAGAGGCACTTATAAGAAATGTAAGCATTATCAGTCATTTACAAAAAATCTAATAATTTTTTTTTCTCTTTCAACGTATTGTTCTGTGGAAATTTGCAAAGTGGTAGATACTATCAGTACCGCTCTCACGAAAGACCAAAATGCAGAATGAAAACGTTAGTTAAAATGACTTTAACCGTGTTCGGTGATCCGTAATCAGATGAGAATATCCAGTTACTTTTCAGCATTACTCTCCTTGTATCCGTCGTAACCCCACTCTCTTTAGCCTCACATGATTTTTAAATTATATTTAATTTATTTTTTATGAATACCTCACGAGAGTTCCAACTGCTCCCGTTTGGAGCCCGTGATACGATATAAGTGGAGAGTGGAAGGTAATTTGGAAGAGGAAGGTGGGGAAGTACCTGGCTATTCAGATCTAGTAACTAAACACGTCTAAAGCCATTTCAAGCAACGTTTCAATTCTGAACGGTGGTCGTACACCAGGGCGAATCTGAAAGCATCTTCCAATCCGGAAACCGCAAATATACTATATATATTATTTTTAATTAATTAATTGTGAAATAACACAAAATAATTAAATAAATTTTATTTTATTTTATTTATAGAACTCGCGACCTTCGGAAAAGGAGTCCGAAGCCTTCATTGTACTACGGTATTCACTACTGTTCAAGTATTTTCCCTTGATCTCTCCTTGTTCCTCCCTTGTCCTCTCCTTGTTTCCTTCCTCGGTTAAATATTACGACATCAGTGTTGAATTTGAAAGCTTCAAAGCTTTTTTTTGGTGTGTAATGTTTTAAGAATACTCACATTAAAACCTTTGATTGCCGTAAAAGCCAAACTTTACGTACTTGTAGTTTCAGATATCCCTTTGAAACCTTGTTCGCTTAGCAACTTTTCGTTCAGGCAGAATCCTACAATGGTATGTAGCGGGGGAAATGTGTGCGAAATCCAGAATTTTCGTAACATTTACAGAAAACAATAGGGAACTATTTTCCACCGCTCAAATTGCATGTGCTTTTTGGTTTTATTAACGCTTGTGGTCGTGGAAAAAAAAATTAACAGGTGAACATAAACAGTAAACAGTGTTAACAATGTAATCTGTATTTAGTAGATAAGCAAACGTGTGAGGAGAGTTAAACTTTTGTATGTACGTGAATCAAAATAAATTTAAAAATACACAACTTTATTTAAATATGATTGCATGGGTGATTTACCGTGCCTGTCTTGCTATAAAATCCTGTGTTGAAAGCAGAACAGTATACAACAAAAATGTATTGCAAGATCACAATTTACAACATAATAATACAATAAAAATAAATTTCATTTAACTTCGTAGTTTCCATCACTATATTACAATAAAAATATGCGTACTAGAAAATTATAATTTCAATGAAACCTCGGATACTTCTTAAACTAAAAATGTATCTTAATTTAGAAAAAAACGAGTGTGCTTTAGAGCACGCGATTTAAGTAGATACTTTGCGCACTTATGTCCATATATATGTTTAAATGTACAAAATATATACATGTATATATATATATATAAATATATTAATTTTCTAAAAATATTTATTTAAATTTATTATCATTTACCTCGCCCGATCAAGCCGTGCGCATCGACGTCCGCTCTCCCCCGCGGTTGGCGCGTCACTGGTATTTTAAAATATTGACTGAAATATTTCATGCACTGGCTATGAGAGGAAGAGAGAAAGAACTAATCTACAGTGAGCCCGTTCGCCTCGCAACGCATTTCACTTTTCGTTACACATTCGCCAGTTTACCCCTCAAGTCAAGCGTGAGTAAAGAAGTATTAAAAAAAGTAAACCTTTCTAATATTAAGATTGGAGACAGAGCGCCGTAATAATGACAATTGCTTAGTATTATAGTTCCAAAGCAAGCTCCAAATAAGCATGTAATAAATTATACGATGACTAAGACAGAAAAGGAGATAATTATTTACTAAATGGTTTACATTATACTTTAACTCTTCTACAATAATTTACAGAAGTTTATTTATAATATTTGTTGACATCTCTGATTAATTTTTTAACATTCATTCAAACACTGTGTACTGATGGATCTGACACTATTAAATATTTTTCGGTTATCTCTGACACATCAAACCCACAAAGTAGCGTGGGTAGAGATCGAACCCTTGACTCCCAGGATGGGTAACGGTAAACCTCTATTTACCTCTTTCATTGTTCTACCACACGCACACTGCACAGTATCTACTTAGTAGAATGCTGGTTTCCACAAGGGCCTGGCATTGGGCCTGCATTCACACATCAATTTATACAACAATACACATAGATACATTCAAGACCCAAAAGACGGGGTACCTACAAGTTAAAAGGTTATATGTCTTTGTTGGTTAACAATAAAAGAAGATTCTTTCATACTCTAGAAATTGTTGCGTTATTGCCTTTATCATTTATTGCCTGAGAAAAACAGTTTTTACCAAATAATGTAAAAAAAAAAAAAAATAGCGTGCTAGAATCCTAAACACTTCTTAGACAGTGAGACTATGGCATTCCTAATCTGGTAATCCTAGGAGGCTGAAGGTAGTGGGGAGAGGAGTGAAGTGGGGAAGAAAAAGGTAGGGAAGTACCTTGCTATTCAGATCTGGTCACCAAACACGCTAAAAGTCATCTCAAGCAACGTCTCAATTCTGCATGGTGGTCTTTCTCCAGGACAATACTTAGAACATATTCCATGATAAATATGCCGTAGGTAAATATTAGGTTATAACGTATGAGATTTCAATGCTACTCTTCCATAGAGTACCTACCGACACAAGATATATTTTAAATGACATAATTGTGGGTCCATTTGCGCATACGGGATTAGAACCTGCGACCTACGGATTTGCTAGTCAAGGGCCTTTCCTCTTTCTTAGATATATTCTAAGACTGGGAGCTTTTTTGGTGTTACTTTTACTCGTTATATTTTCGCTATTATAAATATCCATTAACACTATTTCAAGGACGTATTATTAAATGCTGCACAGAGAAAAATGTTACTCTAAAATACGATCATTTTATTCGTAAAAACGGTTATAAAAACGGGACTGAAGTTCTTACGAACAAAATAACAGGGTTTCAATGTTTATTGGCGGGAACGTGTAAGAATAATTTGTTGGTATACGTAATTTCGGACATATACCAACAAATTATTCTTACATTTTCCCGCCAATAAACATTGAAACACTGTTAATTTGTTCGTAAAAACTTCAGTCCCGTTTTTAACCGTTTGTACGAATAAAATAGTCGTATTTTTCTCCGTGTGGCTATGAATTTAAGTAATGCCACTGAGAGGATAACAGTTTTCAAATTTTGTTATGATCGGCAAACGAAATGCTTATCGGATCATTCGTGATACAGGTTTTTCGAGCAATAAGGAATGCGAGAAGAGGTGCATAGATTTTTTTACACCAAATCATTAGAGATTTCAATGGTTCATATTAAGTTAATTCACCGATGAAAACATTGGCACCCTTAAACTTAAGGGTGCAACAAAAAAGGCATGACGAATATTGAAAAGGATAGGTACCTATCTAATAGGTATCTTCTTTAGCTTCCTATCTTTTAAGATGAGATTCGGATGGGATCTTCAACGACTTTTGATGAAAAAACAAACAAAAAAACGTCAATGGGTTTCACCGCCTTGTTCCAAAAAAGCCCTTATTCGTAAAAATGAAGAAAAAAAAATCTTCCTAAGAACCAATAGGTACACATGTCAGCATTATTTTTGTCAAATTATTATTATTATTATTTATTTTATCGAAAAAATGTGACGCAACGCAACGCTGTGTTTGTGAAAAATCACTTAATATTATTTGAATACGCATTATATAACATGTTTCCATAAATACTAGATATTTCGTCAGTCGATAGATTTTGGAAAAGCATTGTTAATTTGTAACTTGCCCTAAGATCACTTTTCCCTTGAGGTGATTTGTCTCGCAAGTGGACCCTAAAAAAGTTTGCCTTTAGTGTTAGTGTTACCTAATGATAAAGACAAATTAAACAGTTTATATTGTGGTTGGTTCATAATATGTATATATAATAAATGTGCATTTTACTTAACTGAGAAACCCATTATAGATTTCTTCATTATACTAATACATTATGTATTCAACAACTAAACAGTATATATTGGAACGATTATTAACAGAAATTAACAGATATAGTATATATGTTAATAGTTATCTTTGCACTTTGTAATAAACAAATAGCACTTTGGTTGCTCACACTTAAATCAATAATTCAAAAAAACTCGTCTTTACACTGGACCCTTTTAATGCCCAAAAAATCCTTCTTCCTACTTCTATTTCCTTGTCATAAGTCATCTGGCCCTCTGGTCGTTGACACGTAGCTTAATTCATGCAAACTCTTCTTTACACCGACTCATGCAATGCCCATTAATTCCTACTTTTACTTCCTCGTCATATATCCTCAGATCATACACTCCCTAAGGTTCAAGCTCGCCCTTCAACGTAAACTTTGACACTCACTCGTACATTAATTATATCCTCCAGGCTTAAGTTATCTTTTGCGGAAAGAAAGAATTTGGCTATCAAAAAACTCTAAGTGTTGGAGTGTTTCATTCATACGGAGCATTTTGCAATCTTGACGAGGGTGAGCACAGACTTTTGGCGTCTGAATTCTTTCGTGGTTCGTCCTTTTGAATTTTTTGTTATATTATTTTAGAGTCTGGCGAAGGGAGGGAAGAGATGCGATGCGGGGTGATAGGATATCTGAGTAATTGGTTAGGTGATCTCACACGGTGTCTGTGTGTGGTCCTTAAAAAGAGGCTGAGAGAATAAATTATTGACGTCTGCATTTGGGAGGAATACTGAACCGAGGACTTGGGACAAAAATAGGTGAAAAGTAATAAGCGCGAGTTATGAGTGAATTCAGATGGGTTAAATCTTCGTAACTTTTCTTTCTTATAGTTTCTATAACAAATATGTGACGATATTTAAAATAAACAATAACAAAATTTTATCAGAAAATGAAACGAACATACTTTTTTGTTAAAAAAAATATTGTACCACATATGTAATACTATTGTTAAAGGCGGTTTTATTGCTAAGTGGAAGCCCAGATTTACGTAATGAAGATATACATTTTTGCTTTTTAATAAAATCGACTTCTTCTTTTGTTGGGATTTCGGAAACGACGCCATAAAAATGACTAACCAACCAGTAAAATTTTGGTAGTGGTAAGTACTCATCTAATTCAGAATTAAAAAATTGCATGAAAAGGATAAATGGTATTTGTTGACCAGATCTGAAAAGCCTAGCATACTTCCTAACCAACCTTTTTCTCAGCTCCTTCCTATACCCTACATCCATATTTCTTTTATCCTCACAACAAACTCAATTCGGGAATGCCATAATGGCATTGGCATTTAACGGTTTTATTTACGAAGATTCCCACCCAAGGCACAGAGGATAATAATTTCCGTCAGGGCTTATGTCATTTTTAGGGATGCTGTGTGGACAGTCTTTAAAAGGAAAGGAAGGAGAGGAAGTTCTGGGAAGGAAAAAGGTATGGCATCCGCCGCAACCTCACCCCACAATTATCAAATATATATAGCGAACCTCACATTCGCAAAAAATAAGTTTACATGCAATTTAATCGCAGAAAAATCAAATTGCCTTTTCACAGGGACAATAATCTGTTTCTAGGATTCATCTGATAAACCGTCAAGTGCAGCATTTCAACTCGATGACAAGACTTGAATTGTATAATCTGTGGTTATAAATCTGGATAATATAAAAATACGGTAGGTACTTACCAAGTGAATTATTTTTCTCGATAAAGTTTTTCTATTCAGATGCGTTCTTTACGCAAACCCTATCTAACAACCAATTTTGTATTAAATTTTAATAGAACAACTATTCTTTTAAGGTTATTCCCATTAATGTAATGTATAATTTAAGAATAAGATAACACTAATAATATAAACGAAAATATGAAAATGAATAAGACACTTAACAATATAAGATTAACGGAAGATAGAAATATTTTCCTCCGAGCCTCCTGTATGGAGTTAATGTAAAGAAAAAAAATCGGGAATTTTTTATTCATTATTTTTTTATTAAACGACAAAAACGTGGTGTTAATCTTTCGCTTAATAAAAATTTCTATGTTTTTCTTTTTATCGATTTCACCAATTTTCGATAGAAAAAAGTAATATGTGCCATTTATAAAACTTTTTTATGTTCACAATAAAATTTAAAGTCTAGCATAATAAGCGAGCGGGGACTGCAGATCGTTAAAAGGTTAGAAAATTTTTTGAAAACTTTTTTACGAAGGTAAATTTGGCATACTATGGCAACGAATCGCTCAAGATGTTTTACAAAAATGCCAATACTTATTAACTTAAAGATAAAACACTTATTTTGTGTAGTCACTTATTAAGTGTTTTAATTAATGTTTTATGCCGACCGGTTTCGCATTGCTCAAGCATATTCATTAATCGGCCAATGTTTTTTTTTTTTAAATTATTGTCGTAAAATCGAAATTTTATAATTACTAAGCAAAGAATAAAGAGAAATTAAAAAAAAATAAAAATTCGTTGTTTTACACAAAATGAGTATTTTATTTATATTAAATACGTCAAACCACAAAGTGATTGATTGCTTTCTACAATAATAATTTAATATTAATTCCGCATTGTTATGTATATTTTCCAAGGATTTTTTTTTAGATTATCATGAAAGTTTATCATCCCAAAAGTTTCGAGGTAAGGGCGTAGATCACGGTGTATAAAAATTACATAATTTTTTTTTCGTGCTCCAGAGAGTTCTTGTAATATTATATAACTCTGTTATATTGAAATGAATCATTAATTATGTTACACGCATAATTAAGCCGTAGAAAGTATTTTTCTTTGTTTTATCGATATACCTGTTCTTTAATGACCTTTTCATATTTAAGTTCCGGTGAATTTCAACGGTTTAAATTAAGAGCAGCTTGTCAGTTGGTCGCAGGCTTCAGGTAGTGTTGGTGTCCCTTGTTCCACATTGCGTTAAGATCCGCCGGAAATTGACGACGATATGCGTTTCATATTATTGTGTTCCCCTAACGAACATATTCGAAGCCTTCTTTATTGTTGAAAAAAAGGTTCAAAAACAATACCCCGTTGAAAGGTGTTGGAGTTCATTTCAATAGAGCAAAATAATTTATACGAGAAAGTAAAGAAGTCAATATTTTATATTTTTATGATTTTGTAAAAAATGGTCTGCCATGTTTTAATACTCTTAAGGAATGAATTATTCGTATTGCGCCATTTTGTGAAAAACAACCCCAAGGGTTCGGTATTATAGGATTTATCTTAGTACTGACACACAAACATACTAATTTTTACGGGTGCTGTAGAATTGTATCTAATAAAAAAATATTTGCCAGGATTTTTCTTGGTACAAACAGATGCAGAAACGCACATACTTTTAGATAATTATTTCAAGTAGTTCTGTGAAGCAGTACCTCATGTCTAAAAAAAGGGTTTCTAATTTTGTCTTAAATAAATCAAAACCAAAGTTTCCTTTATTTAAAAAATACATCATAAGAGTAATATGCCTAGAGTAAACCAAAAGTAAATACGTGCTTAAATACCTATCTACTTTAAAAAATAAGGTTTTATACAACTTGTAAGAAACATCATTATCTCAATGACACCTATTTTATATATATAAATTAAACATATATATATATATATAAATATTTTTAATTTTTCTTAATTCATTAAACTGCTACTTACATGTTTTGAGAATTTTACGACCACCACGCTAGGCACATGCCCGTGTTGTGGTGGTCAGTATGTTAATATAATTAAAAATTACGAATTGGAAAGTCTAAATAAACCCGCCGATTTCACATTTGAAAAAAAATCCCACACAGAACCATTGAAACGTCTACCATTTCGGAACGGAAACGGAACGTACAAAAGAATTATCAGACAGACACAATGTAATACAGTGGCTCTGCTACGCTCAGGTAATTATTATTTCTCTGTGTTTACATATTTACTTATTTACAATGTTGTGGACTGAGAAAATAAGGAACCAAATGGTGTAAAATGCGATTAAAAGTTTTTTTTGTTTTTTGCATACCGAAGAAGAGAATTAACTTTTGATTCTAAATGGTGGTCCATTACCCGAGCTATAATACTGAGAATATCTGAACTGATATAATGACCCGCGACCTCTGGATCCGAAGCCGGGAATGCTAACGCCTCAGCCATGGAAATCCTTAGATAATGTGTTGCATTGTTCCTGGCTTTTCCTGGCAGGATGAAGATTATCTTTCTGTGATGTTCTTCAATCACAGTGATTGAGATAAAGATATGGCTTTTCCGTAACAATCTGTGTTAGACACGAACGATGATAGTCAACACTCTTCTAAGGTACCACATAACTGACATCTGTTGAGACACCTAAAAACTACATACAACTATTTATACTAACGACACCTGTCAGAAGCTCATAAAACTACATTTGTAATCCTGTATAACACACTTTCGTGATAAACTTGAGAGTTTGAAAGAAGAATAACAATGTACAGGTTATTTCATTCATTCGAGAAAGCTGTGTCATTTCCACCCAATCCTTAAACTGCTCATTTCAATCCATTATCTATAAATGCCCCAATACCCACCTTTCCGCTAATTACATGCGGCTCCGAAGATTGCCGAAGTTTCGCGAAGAAAACCGAAGACCCTTCATACATATATTACACCTGTATTATATAGGTAAACTATTTATACACACTACCGCCCATCCAGGTATAACATATCTGGGTTACTTCTTACCGGTAGAAAATACAATAAAGGCTACCTGTTTGGAAGCAGTGACGGAACTAGGTTTTGTGCCATTTTTCTGAGATATTTATCAGAGAAATAATTTAAATCTAATGAGAACTTACGTATGAAATCTTTCGTCTGATATAACTCTAGAATCTTAGATTATAGGAATTAACATGAGTTAAATTTTGAAACACTATTAATTTCGGCTTCGTGTCTGTCCCGCGTAACTAAGATTTACAAATAACAGGATTTATTTTGAATTTTTGTATCATTTCAAAATTGGAACTGATTGACAAGAAATAAAGTAGGTGCCTACTTATCTATCGAAACGTTTTTTATAAAAAAAAATTTAATTGTAATTATAATTACCTGTGATTTTTTGGGTTTTAAAAATACTTGTTTTGGTTAGGTGTCGTGACTGTATGTAACTCAGGTACAATGAACTCTAGAAAAGGAATTTGGATAGAATTTAAGTATCATCCTTAAGAATTTACTTCTTCTCATTCCTTTCCCTTAAAAGACCGTCCCCACAGCATCTTCAAAGATTACATAGACCCCGAGGGATTTTTTTTCCTCAGGGCCTCCTATCGAAAGTTAATGTAAAAAAATCATTATAAAATTGGGAGAGATTGTTTTGCTGATTCAGACAATCCTTCAAGTCTCATAAAATGATATTTTAACATCATATATTACGGGACTTAAAGGGATTGTCTGAATATATGCCATTTTCAAAACTCTCCGAGATTTTTCATGGATCTGCTCTAGTACTAGTATAATAATAAACTAATCACGTGAACAATACACACAGTGTCCGGAAATTCGTGGTACAATAGAGAAACTGAATCTACATCACACAGAGAACCAACTTTTTTTTTTAAATCTGAGTATTTCGATTTTTTTAATTGTTTTCATTTTTGTGGCACCTAGGGGATTAAAAAACTTTTGAAGGTAGATCTACGCTTCGACGCATTTTAAAATTCATTAAACAGGTGAAATTAAGCTACTAGCGAGTTACAAATTTGACTTAAAACATTCCAATTTCAGAATCGATTTACTCGAAAACGAAAGCTCAAATCAAAAAGTAGTAGGTACCACAAAATGGAGACGGACTCAAATTGTCTCAAAACTCTTAGGCGCTCCGCTGACGAGGCAACTGAAACCAAACTAAAACTGGCTGATTTCTTTGTCTTGATTGGTCGAAAAGCTTGTTTAACCAAAAATCAGCTGACAGTTGGCAACTAGCAACGGCCAACCACGGCAATCAGCGGTGCAAGTCGCGAGTCACTGCTTACGTTACCATTGACAGCGGGTTTTTGAGAGATTGTGTAGTGTGCGAACCATCACATTGTCAAACAAAGACAGTTGAGAGTTTTCAGTTTCCTCAGTGGGCGGATCGTCTTATACTACGAATTCTGGTGTATAGTAATTACGGAACCATTCGGTAATGGAGATAGATAAAACAAAGAAAAAAATACTATTTACTAAATGTTGTTTTTAATCATGTGTTTTAAAAATAATTGTACCGGCAAATCCAATATACTTAATATGAATACGTGTATTGTTAGAGAATAAAAAAATATGGGGAAAAGACAATTAAATAATGTGTGATGTTTCAGGTGCCTCTTGTTCTCCCCGGCCCTCCCTGGATTGGGTTTTTTGCCCTCTGTCAGATGAAAGGGCAAAATTTGTCGGCTTTTCAAAACGAGCTACCTACAAGCATTTTATTCCGCCTGTAACACGTTCAACCCAAAACTTTAAAATTAAAACATTTACATCCTTACTAAAAATCGTCGTGAATATTTTATTAAATTGACAAACTACCGAATATGTGAAAACCTTACTAATTAAAAACTGACAAAAAATAATTCATTGAAAGATATACAGGGTGTCCGGGGGTAAAGTGCATTAACTTTAGGGTAAAAAAGATTAACATTTTTTCCGAAATTACTGAGTGTAAGGTACAAACTAACCCGATAAATTTGCTGTGCGCCTGTCGGGCACGATTGTGGCGACGTTGGATAGTTGTGATTGTTACGTCGTAACAGCGGGAAAAAAAGTGCTGGTCGCACACGCCGGACTAATTTTATCATTTTACCAAAAAAGTACCCCTAAAACTTGGAATTTTGAAAAAAGTTTTTATTTTCACGTAAGTGCGATCATCTGTAAAAACACAGTACAAATAAATCTTTTTTACTTAAACTATCATGTAGAATCATCTCCCGAAGTTAATACACATTACCACACCCTGTATATTACTTATCCAGCCAAAGAGAGTAGTTTACCTGTTGCACACTCGTACAACTGATTTTAATAATAATGTCTCACCTATAATTTAGGAATTTTTCCAAGGAATTTCAAATGTACTATACATTTCTTGTTTATGAAGATGTCGTAAAAAAAATCATTTTAGAAACTATATAAAATTGCCTTTTAGATTTTTGTACTTCAAATATACTTTCTTCACTACCATAACATATATTATCTGTAAAGTCGAAAAGAAATCTTACCATAAACATTTTCCATTAAAACGTCGAATAATTTCGGAAAATTGAACATTTTAGAAACTCAGTATTTTAATTTAGGGAATTTGGAAACAAAACTGTCACTTCACTATTTATCTCGTTCATAGAATTAAAAATAATAATAATAATTCCTCACGAAAAAAAACTTTAATTCACACGGTAAAAGTAATTTGAAAAATAATGGTTAAAAAATAACCTTTCTTTTTATGTTAACAAAACTTAATTCACAACATGACATTATTAATGTATTAAAACGGACGAAAAATAACACAAATAATTTTGTTGAATTATACTAAGATAATAATAGTAAATTTTAAAGTTTTATTTCTGAATGCTGCTTTTTCATTAAGCCTATGCGCGATGCTCAGATTATCTGTGTCCGTACACGGAGAAAAATGTTATTCTAAAATACGATCATTTTATTCGTAAAAACGGTTAAAAACGGGACTGAAGTTCTGATGAACAAATTAGCAGTGTTTCAATGTTTATTGGCGGGAAAATGTAAGAATAATTTTTATTGGTATACGTGCGAAACGTATACCAATAAATTATTATTATCTACATGTTCACGCCAATAAACATTGAAACCCTGTTAATTTGTTCGTAAGAACTTCAGTCCCGTTTTTAACAGTTTTTACGAATAAAATGATCGTATTTTAGAATAACATTTTTCTCCGTGTAGACATTCAAATGAAAGACCATGGATAATAAGGCTGACGAGGCTCCGATGACGAGGCAACTGAAACCAAACTAAAACCGGCTGTATTGTTTGGTCAAAAAGCTTGGTTAATCATAGACGAAGAACAATCAGCTGACAGCTGGCAACTAGTAACGTGAGCAGTGCGAGTCGCGAGTCACCGCTTGCGTTACCATTGACAACGGGTTTTTGAGTGATTTTGTAGTGTGCGGGCCATCACATTGTCATACAAAGACAATTGCCAGTTGCCAGTTTTCAGTTGCCTCAGTGAGCGGATCGCCTAAGTGATATGCTATATCCATAGACATACAAATAATATAGTTGATGAATAATAAGCGATCAGTTATGTCCATAGACATTAAAAATTAAAGATTATCTAATAAAATACTATGAAAATAAGTGATTAGTTATGTCCATAGACATCCAAAATGAAAGATTATGTTTAATCATGGAAAACATTATTAGCGACTCTCAAACGAAAATTTGACAGAGAAAAATCGGAAAAAGATTCGGTCTAGGAATTGAGTCTATGGTTATGTAGGAATTAAAGTCTATGGTTATTAGGGTGGGCCGCAACAGTATGGCGAAAAAAAAGTGTCTTATTTCCATAAGCGCTACCGATAAAAAGTTGTCTTAGGTCTTTATTGTTAATAAAAAATTTAAAAAAAAAATTATTATTATCATTTTTAGGTTCCACTTAGCGATCGAAAAATGAGAAAAAACTTTTTTTGTGAATTATTCCAAAGTAGTGAGGTAATAAAAGAGTTACAATTACAATATTCACAATTACAATTTATTTACTTCTAAAAGGTTCAAAACATTAGGAATTACAGTCATAATTATTATTCCAATGATAAAGAATAAAATATGATAAATTATTCCGGTATGAAATCACGCTTTGTTTCAATTTTTGGCATATTTTTCCTGGAGTTTATGGTTGTAGTGATAAGGCCTTCTCTATTCTTCTTGTCACATACTTTCGAAGATGCTTCAGTCACAACCTTCACACAACGTTCTACCGCTTGTGTGTGACAGGGGAATCTCTCAAATTTGACCAAAATGGAGCTGACTTTTGATGTTAGATTAATTTCCTCTAATTCTTCTCTCGTGACATTTTCCAAAATGGGAGGATATGTGATTGATTTATCCTGCCAAGATATCATATCAATATAGGATTGTGCACTAAAATTCAATTTCGGTACTTTAAATGTTCGGTGTTCCGTCCGGGATAACTCTCTAGCTTTCAATAAACGCCTTATTCCAAGCTCTTTGATGGTAGGCGATTCATCGGTTATCATTGATAACAGTAAATTTTCAGGATGAGCGTAATAAGCGTTTCGCTGTATCACAGGATTAATTATTACCTTTAATTCGTCTGGAAGATAGCGCGAATAGTTTATCATATTAAAAGTATGCCTCGCACCATTTTTGTATGATCTATGTAGTTTTATGTCAAACCACATAGGTATGTATGCTCTCATGATAAACGTAGCTAATATGACCAAATTTTGTGATGGCGTTGGGCTTCCAATATACAGTCGTAGGATACGACTCGCTGTGGTAAGCCACCGTGCATGTGACATCACTCCTGGGTTTCTTCTGGCAATATCAGGATGACAACGTCCGCTGGAAACTGCTTTAAAAATATCAAGCAAGTATTTTTGATCAGTGCTTAAATCCGACGTCGGTCGAATAGTCCACATCAATTTTTGAAAAAGATTGCACCGGTAAATTATGGCAATTGAGAAGATTCGAACCTAAGGGGCCGGAAAAACCACGAGGTCCAGTGGTTGGACCATCTAATTTAATAACCAAATGGCGTAAAAGCAGATCGTTGCAATGAAGAAGACATATCAGCCACTGTACTGGTCGATTCAAGTGTTTCTCCATCGTACGAATTACACCACCATTTGATCCGGTATTAACATTAGTGCCGTCACACCCAATAGCTTTTACATGGTCAAGTGAAATGTTTTCAAAATCAAAATATTCAATTATCGCTTTGGTTATATTAACGGCAGTGCCTGACTTAGGGGTAATGTGCGTCAAGAAATGAGAGCCTGGTTCCACGATTAACGATATGTGTTCTTTAACCACCGTGCTTTTATAATATTTATGTTCTTTTTTTATATTTATATTTGTCTTGTCCTTTCGACCATCAAAAAATAATCCACTTACTTTATGCCAAGTCTTTGCTTTCATGGGTGCAGATCTGGTACGCAGACGTGCGCGGCGCAGTCTATTTTTGTCTATAACTTTATTAGTATTATCCTGCGTGATTATGTTGAAATCATTTAAGACGGCAGATGCGATTGCTGCACCAGCTCGATCCGATATCCTGAACCTGTCACAGATCTTGGAGAGAATTGTTAAAGACGTAGATTTGCTGGTTGCGGGAAAGGCTGTGATATTAGTATTAAGTAGCCTACTTGATTTTGCAACCGGAGAAGATGATTTTGATGTTGAGGTGGAAGACAATGATACAGTGTCTTCAAATTCTTAAGTTTTGTCTTCACACATCTGTTCATTTAATTTTGTAAGATCTTTTCTCCTTCTCTTCACAGACTTTTCCAATTGTTTCGTAGTCGGTATATCAACACTCCCGATGAACATTTTTCTCTCACCTCTTTGGTCTTCCAAAAACTCTTTTTCTTTAAGAGAAACTTTCATTGCTTTAGAATAAGTGCAATTATTGTTTTTACATTTACAAGAACAAATATCAAACAGTCGGGAGCTTGTTACTTTAAATTCAGACACTCTTTTTTGGAAGGAAACTGTAATTCTTTTACCTTTTCTTATCTTCAACAAGTTTTTGTATTTAAGATGATAAGCCTTAATAATTTTTGTAATTCTTTCTTTCGAAATGGTTGGCAAAGAAGCTTTTTCCCATATTTTCAAAATACTTGTAGTTACCTTCACAAGAACATCACGAAACGGAGGGTCTTTGGGACCATTGATAGATTTCCACTCCAATCGTTCCCACTCATAACATTTCAATACGTCTTCGTACGTGGGCAACACATTGTCTTTAAGTACCAATTATGGTGCACGTAGTTAACTGTCTAGTATTAATTTTACTCATTTTTACACTAGAAATATTTTTGTAACCCAAAAAATACGCGTGACCTCTCCCCTCGAGAGCAGTTGGTCAACTAACGCAAATACAGAACGGCTAGAATTGCGCACTGCCCTTATTGCGGGCGGGGTGGGGGACTGCGGGCGGACGTGCTTTAGTCCCATATTACTGCAAAAATAATTAATGATAGTTATATCTACTGAACCTACATACTTTATTATACTAGATCTCATAAATGAACATCATTTAACTATTCCAGAATATTTTATAAAGAGACTGAAAACATGAGAATATTTTGATATTTTCTCAAACTTCAAGGGGCCGGTGGAGCCTTAGGACATTTATTGTTTTTTTTTTAATTATATTTTTTTGATGTTTTAGATAGAAAGACAACTTTTCATCACTAGCGTCAAAAGGAATTCTGAAGAAAAAAAAATCGGCCCACATTAATGGTTATTCTCTTACTTGTAATACTATATAAGATAATTTTAATCATCGTTTTGATACTATCTACGTTCATTAATCATAAATAATACTTTTTTTTAACAAGGCAGGTATTTATAAATTATTAATATCTAATCTGACTTAAATTTTGAGATAAATAATAGTGTCTCAGTAATGATTATTGGGTACAGAGCAAAGGCCCCCAGAACATCATCCAAAATGTTCTTCTTTACCACAACGGTGTTGTTTTTGCTGTCATTATCCGGTAATAATAATAAATCTTATTCTAATTTAACTTGCGTACCATATTGTATACCACTAATATGGTATACAATATGGTACGCAAGTTAAATTGTTTACAAAACTGTTAATATGTTTAGCGTTTCCAGTCAAATGGGCGTAAGTGATAAATAGCAGTTGGCAATGAAAACAAAAATAGTGATCAAATTTCGTGTAATTAATCATGTGACATAATTTTTCCGGTGTCAGGATAAAATTGCATCGGTGGAAATTACACGTGTTAAAATTTGCACTCCGAAAATTACGTGCACCTACCAACCCAATTAAAAAAAATGTTTTTCAGTTTTTTTCAATCAATGCAGCTGGTGTAGTTTACCGAGTATATCTATGAAATCTAATGACTAGATTTAAAAATCGTCAATAATTTTGACGACCGCTTTTCATATTTCGATAACATTTTCCATTTTTCAATATTTTCCAATGGCATCTTGTTCTTTTGGGACGCTAGGACGATCGGTGTGCCTAAAATGTGTATGTATAATTTTATGTAACTAAGTATACTTACGATGTATTTTTGCAGGGGGAATACAATCCAAAGATACGAAGGTATATGGAGGAAGTCCAATAGACATCAAGGAGGCTCCATGGACAGCTTCCGTTCATGATCTAAATGCCACAGAATCCGACACTCTAATTTGCGGTGGTACCATCGTCACCCAAGACATCGTTGCCACCTCGTATTATTGCCCTACCTTGTGAGTCTCCATTATATCTTCTTTACCATAGAAAACAGAAACAAGACGGATTGTGAATCATTACCGGCGTGATACTGAGCGTACAATAGTGTAGCCATTATCGTTCCCCCGTACCCGTACTGCAATCAAATCTACGCACTAGGAATGTAAGGCGCCAAAAGGATTTCAAAAGGAAGAAGATTGAGTACACTTGCCCCACACAGAAGGCCCTGAGGAAAACAACCCCCTGTACAGTACGCTCAGTTTTTGAGAGGCTAGCTTAACTCTGGCTTCGATGGAGCCCCCGTACCTGAGCTGGTCAGAGAGTTACACCAAGCATATCAAAGGGCCTGTTCGGAAGATTGCTTCCGTTGAAGGAGACTAGATTTTCATTTCGACCCCTTTGAGTCGTGATCAGACATGATTTTTTAATTTTTAATTTAATTTTATTTATATCTTCATTTTTTTATTAGAAAAACTCTCTTTTTCATTTTTTTTTTTAAAGGTTATTCCCATTAATGTCGTTGAAGAAGTAGATCATATCAAAAAATCTAAAGGAAAATATAAAATAATACAAGATACAGAAAAAAAAAACTGTTGCTCGCAAGTTGGACTCAAACTGAGGATCTCTCTCTAACCAAATCGGCCACTGAGACTTCTTATTTTTGTCATTTTAAGCCATTTTTGTCAATCACAATTTCAAATACAGAATTAACACGTCTAAAAGGGATCAAAATGACTATCTAGTCTCCTTCAACGGTAGCATTCTTCCGAACAGGTCTTCCATTGATATGCTCGGTGTAACTCTAAGTGACCAGCTCAGATATGGGGGCTCCATCGAGGCCAGAGTTAAGTTAGCCTCTCAGAAACTGGGCGTACTGTACAGGGCCCGCAGATACTTTAATAGTACACAACTGCTAACCCTGTACAAATCGCAAGTGCGCCCCACGGTTGAATTTGGCAGCCACCTCTGGTCTGGAGCCCCAAAGTACCTGAAAAACACCCTCGACTCTGTGCAGAAACGGGCGGTCCGTTTGATAGATTCTCCCGTCTTAACAACGGATTGCAATCTTTAGAGCACAGGCGTCGGGTAGGAATGCTTTCCTTATTCTACCGGTATTTCAATGGAAGATGCTACGAGGAACTAGCCACATTGATCCCCTCGGCACCGGTGCATAGTCGGGAAACACGCCAAACGCTCGCCCAACATATGTACACGGTTGACATTTGTCACATGAGAACGGGACGCTTCTACGACTCGTTCTTGTGTTCAACAGCTCGGCTGTGGAACGATTTGCTGCCTCTGTGTTTCCTCCTTCCTATAACATGGGTCTCTTCAAGACCCACGTTCACTCCTTCCTCTCCTCAAAAAGACCCTCCTCACAGCATCTTCAAAGATGACATAGGCCCTGAGGGAAATTATTTTCCTCAGGGCCTCCTGTGTGGAGTTAATGTAAAAAAAAAAAAAAAACAATATCAACTTCGACTAATTTTTTCCCACATTTTTTGAAGCAACATTTTTAAATGATAACAAATGATCAAATACCCGGTTTGTAACCTGGATAGTGTATCGGATAAACCGTTTTAATTGTATTTATATAGGACACCTATTGACGTTTTTCTAAAAGTCTAAATGAATACTCAATTTTTTATTAGATTTAATCTCGTTTTTGTATTTAAAGATTATTCGAACCAATTTTTAAATATTTTTTGTTTCTTGTTATTTAGTATTATCTTTGTCTTCAATGATATTTCGTTTTTTTCTAAATATAATAAAAATATTTTATTTTCAGATATCAACATCATCATTACGTGAGGGTCGGTTCCACAGCTCACAACAGCGGTGGTCAAGTGATTGACGTGGTGGATTACATTTTCGATGCTGACGCGTCAATGAGATTTATTTTGCTGCTTGTATTGGACAAAAAGATCACACTGAGTCCCTCTGCTTACCCAGTAGCTTTGCCCTTCAGTGATATGGTATTCCCCTATGGAGGAGACGGCAGCGTATCGGGATGGGGATATTATGACGTAAGTGTATTTATTTAGTGTTCTAATTATTTGAATAACTTTTTAAGGTAATAAATATTAACGTAATATTTAATGATTGAAAAAGAAGAAAATATTAATAAAACATAAATAATAAAAATCAAAAAAAGGTGACCGTCGCAACTAGGGATCGAGCACAGAACCTCTCTCTCGCCGGGAAAACTCTAACCACTGAACTATTGAGACCTGATTATGTCATACGCCAAATTTATTTTGCGATTGTTATTTTTTATGTTTCATGTATCGTTTAGATGAGATAATTAAATGTTAGGGAAAATAATCTGGTCTCAATAATCCAGTGGTTGCAGGATTGCTTCGGTAAGATACAGGTCCTGGGTTCGATCACCAATTGCGAACGTTACCTTTTTTTTTTTTCTAGTTCTGTTTTATGTTTCTGGTATATGGCGGTGATACATGGAACTGACAGAGGAAGTATGAAAGTAGATGGAATTCTATAGAAATGTGGTCCCTGTGTGGTAAAACCGTGTTGACCTAGTTAAAAATAATGTCAAAATATGAAAAGCGTTATGAAATAAACTTTTTTTACAACATACAGAAATGGTGTGTAAGAAAAATATATGACGCGAACGTTAATTTTAGAAGAAATCGGAGATACACTTATGCCTGACTAAATGAATCAAAAACTTGAGATCACACACTTATGCTCGACAAAATGAATCAAAAATTTGAGATCACACACTTATGCTCGACAAAATTAATCAAAAACGTGAGATCACACACTTATGCTCGACAAAATTAATCAAAAACGTGAGATCACACACTTATGCTCGACTAAATGAATCAAAAACGTGACTTGGTCCTTGTCAAGAGTCGAAGTGACAGATGTATGCATAAGATTTTGCATGAATAAGAATGAAGCCAGGAGAAGGTACCGAGATAGAATTGTGCGGCAGTCTACCCCCTCTGCTCACCCCTCTGGTGAAATGACGTGATGATTAAATAGGTTTGGCGAATCTAAAAACATAATACTATGTAACTATCTATTAATCACTTCTTGTTCTTGCTTTTCAGACGAGGATAATGGGACTGCCCCAAACACACTTTCTTTCGCTGGATATTATTAACGTCACCCGCATTTAAGTGCCTTTACACAAATCTTCCTCTTCTTAAGACTTGTGGTCCCAAAAGTCACGGGCTTCTCAAAATGTCCATTTTTTTCTATTTTTTTACGGTTCTCACCATCTAAAGCAAATAGTTCTCGTTAGGTCATCAGACCGTTTCAAAAGCGGTTTTTTCTGTTCTTCTTTCCCAAGGATATTCGATTAAATTGGACTTCCAATGGTCATACAAATTATATTTTAGCCATTTTAGACACCTTGCTGGCTTGGCTTTGTTTTAATATATATAATTTGATTCTTAAAAAGAAATAGTATGGTTCTTTTGCAGATCTTATCATTTATTGTTTATTGAGGCATTTTAAGTAGGTACATATGTTCTAATACGATCCTTATATACACATAATTAAAGTACAAATTTACAAAAAATCAATCACATATTTACGTAATTTAATTTTAAATGTTTTTATGTTTTCTTCTTTAAATTATTCTTCTTCTTCTTCTTTATTAATTTTATATCTTTAACGCTCCGTACATCAACGAGTTTTAACTCTGTGTTTTTTTTTCCTGAAGGGGAGTCTCAATTCATTTTTTTCCTCGTCTCGTGTGTGTATTTGTTCTGCAATAGTAATTTTATCTTGGAATAGTAAAGGACATTTTACCACCACGTTCTTAATAAGGATCTTTACGCTCGATAATCGACTACTAGTTGTTTTTTTGTTGATGTACCTACCTACCTTTATCTTTTTAAGATTTTGGTCAAGTTTTCTAAAGGCGGTGCAGCCAGTTTTTCTTTCTCAATTTTACTGGTTTTCTTAGTTTTCGACCGCAGCATTGAAACCCATCGCAGTCCATAAAGCCGATTGACTCTGGCCGGAGTCGCCACCAGCAAGACTGTTATATGATCTAAATTAACAAAGACATTTTTATTCTTACAGGAAACTTATCAAATCTCAAACAGCGTGAGAAGCTTGAAAACGTACATCTGGACAGTGAAGGAATGTACCGACTACATAGCAAACAGTTTCGTGGACAGGTTTATACTGTTTTGCGCAGGAGGTTTGGGTGAATTGAACACATGTGATTACGATGGCGGTGCACCACTCGTGGTGGATGGAGTTTGGATTGGTATCGCTACTCTACCTGTTGGTTGCTTTACAGGCTTGACTTCGTATTACCTGTCTATCCCCCACCAAGTTCAATGGATAGAATCCGCCATTGCTAATTACACTCGGCCATAAGGCATAACTGAAGTAAAATGATGTTATTTGTTGCGCTACTAAAATAAATCGACAATTGAAAGTGAAAATGTCTTTCTCATTTATTTTAAATGCCTTACTTATTCCATATAACATCCTCGACCTGTGTATTGTCAATCATAGTCCAATTGTCCATGATGGCACTAACTACTTTAAACGTTTAATGAAGCTATTTATCTCGAGTGCTGAAAATGTGTTTATTATTTTTTGTACAAAGTGATTCGAAACAGCTTAACATTAAAAGAAAAAATGCGTAATGGGCATCCGCGGATACAAATTTAAGATTTTTACAAAAGGAAATTTCCAGATTGCTTTAAATTATAAAGGTACCTATTACCAATACACAAATCTGGATTTAAAACGGAAACTTCAAATACCCCAACTTTATTTTACAAATTCAATTTTTAATAATTAGATCATGCTTTTTTTTGAAACGCTAAAAAATATGGAATACTCTTTCGGCAACGAATGATCTGATACATAAACTGAAAACTGAGAACCCCCGTAGATTTCTAAAAGGCATTGGATGCCGTGCAAACTACTAATAATACTAAAAAAAAAAATAGTGCAACTGGTCCTGCTCTCTAACTAGTTAAATCGTATCAATAATAAACAAATAAATAAAATAAATTATTATTAACCAAAGGTTTAAACAAGTTATTTGTTTTAATTTAAATAAAATAAAATAAAATTTGTCGAAGATAATATTGTTAATTCTAAAATTTTAAATATGATTGAAGAAGAAGATAACAACAATCATTAAAAAAAATATTTACATATGCAAATGAACAAGACACATACTAAAAGATAATGGTCGCAACTGGAACTCGAGCCCAGAACCTCACGTCTAACCGGGACACATGCTTTATCCAGCCATTGTATCATTGCGTCAGCCTTTGCATCCTATTATGAGACTGTCGTATTTGTCAAACTTCATATTTCAAATTTCAGAATTAAAAATATTATCTTTGACTAATGTTTTTTCCATATTATTGGTAGCAGCTACCTTTTTTCATTGGAAACAAGCAATAAAAGAATGTATTTGTTACTTAGATAGTGTCGGATAAATATATCCGATTTTATTTTTATGAAACACCTATTGACTTTTTATAAAAGTCTAAATGAATATTCAATTTTTTATAAGAAAAACTCTCTTTTTAACTTTTGAAGGTTATTCCATCAATGTAATATATAATTGAAGAAGAAGATTCCCCCTTAGGATGGAAGGTTTATAGGATTTTTTTTCAGTCAGGGATTTGGTCAGGAAAACTAATTTTTGTAGTTTTTTTTTTGTGTCCCGATTTGGAAAAAATAAATGGTCACGTTAAGTAGGTATACACTAAAGTGGGTTATTTCAAAAAAATTTCAAATTTCAGATACATTCTTCTTCCACCGGATTCACTTCAAAGTTCTTAATTTTTTGGGCGTTATTTCTAGTGCATATAAAAGTTACTATGAATCCTTTAAAACATATTTATTTGTAACCTTTCATGGCAAATGTAGTATATATTCGCGTAATCATTTACAAAGTTGATTATTTACAGTTTTGATTATTGGAGGCGTGAGATAAGGGTGGGAGAAAAAAATGAATTCCGTCGCAGAAGTAAAGTGCTGTTTGATATTTCGTCTTGCAAATACAGTGATTTCAGTAAATATGACTGTCCTAGAGATCCAAAAATACCTGTATATGAAGAAAGTTTCATTACTGACCAACTTACTACAGGAAAAAATGATAGTGGAAACATGGACACCGCTACAACAAAACAAATATAAACTGCTTTGAAAAGAAAAGTTTTAAAGCTAAAATCCTTGTGCACGTCTAAAAAAGAAAGCACAGGTAAGACAACTACCTCTCTACTCGATATTTCCACGTCTTCTGCATCAAATGGATCCGATTGTAAGATATTATTTTCAAACTAATGTTGTACCTCGAACGCCTCAGAAGCAGGCTGTAGTCACTATTGATTATTCCACACTGTCTAAAACTTGTGATAGATAGGTATGGAGTGTCGGATCGGGCAGCGGCAGCCATTGCCTCAGAAGTTCTGTATGACATCAAGTCTAACATTCAAGTTATTGACAAAAGTAAACTTCACAGAGAACGAAAGAAAACCAGAGAAAATATTAAGGCACAACACATTGTTTTACAAATACCCGCAATATATTTTGATGGCCGGGAAGATAAAACATTAACTAATTATCAGGAAAAAGGGGGGAGGCATTACAGAGAAACTAATCATTGAAGAGCATATTTTATTGATAAAAGAGCCAGGCTATATATATTTGGGTTATATTGGGTTATATTGCACCAAACTCTGGCACGGCGAAAGTTATAGAAAGAATAATTGCCGATCATTTTTTGAAGGAAGAAATACAATTTGAACCTTTGAAGGCTATTAGATGCGACGGAACGAACGTGAACGTTGGAAAATATGGAGGTAAAATACGTTTTGATAATTTGCTTGCTTTGCATGAACGAGTTACCATTCGGCATTTGTTCGCACATCTTAATGGTAAGACATCTGGACCTCAAAAATATTCAGGGACAATAGAACTAGCTTTGGAAAACTGTGAAAAAAGCATATTGTTCATTTTCAGAAAATTGACTGGGAGTTGCCTGAATTATTATCTAAAGACATGAGTACAGATCAGTTATATTTGTATAAAATAGTATCTGCAGTTAAGGAGGAATTTTGAAACTGAAGATTTAGCCCACAAATCTCTTGGAAAAAATCTTGTGCCCGATGGCTTACGCGTGCTAACTGAATTCTTTGTCTTTATGTTTCTACGGAAGCTCCTTCAGAGAATCTCATTATTTTAGGAACGTACGTTGCTAAAGTTTATGCTCCGATTTGGTTCAGCATTAAAACTCATCCCATCTTTAAATATGGAGCACGTCACCTTTGGAAGTTAATCTCAGCGTCTAGATACTTATCAGCCGAACTAAAAACTATAATTGATCTAGTCGTACAAAGAAACAGTTAAATACTTCGCACATTCCGAAAATTTATTACTTGCGATGTTAACTGACCCTCACAAGCATATCCGAGAATAAGCTGGGCGTCGTGTACTAAAAGCACGCAGTAAGAGAGTAAAACAGGCTATTCCAACTTCCAAACATAAATCTCGATGCATCAGATTAATTGGCAGCAAAATGTAACCCAACCCCCAATACTGAAGAATATATCGGATGAAGATCTTCAACGATTATTATTGCTTTCATTTATAATTTTTTTAATGGAATTATAGACAGCCCTAATTTATTAAGCCTAATTACGTTCCATATACCATCAAGAATTACTCGATCTAAAACTCTTTTTAATTGTAACAACAATATCAGGAGTGAGTCATTTAGTACTCACTAATGCCTAGATTGCATGCAGTTGGCAATGCTTTCTTAGATTTAGTAGATATGTTCAACTGCACGGAATATAGTTATAAGAAGGCTTAATAATAACATACCCCAATCACAACAATCATTGTTAGTCATGATACCATTCTTCTGCATGGCTTCTGACTTATATTTTACTGCAGATTCTAAACTGCTTACTTCTGATTGACTGTCAGACGGAGGAGTGTTGGTTGATAAATACGTAATCTTTTAATTTTTTTTTTAATAATTAAAAGATAAATATATTGTATTATAAATTTAAATATTAATTTTTTATTATTTATGAATTATTAATTATTATAATTCCCTAACTGGCAGCCCTGTTTCGACACAGCCTAACTCTAAGTACTTACAGTGCCATTTCAAACAAGTATAGTTTTGTGGGTGACAATACTCAATAATCCCAATACAAAATTACTGTAAACATTTCAATTTCTAGAATTTAACGAATACAAATAAAACTATGTATGTATGCATAGATATACTTGTTTTATTTTTTTCAGATATGTTTCGATATTATTTCAGAGTACATATTTTGTTCATAATCTGTTTCTCTCCCGTGTATCATTGTAAACTTATGTATCAATTGAATGTAAAAGCCTTTTATGGCGTTTAAATAAATAAATAAATAAATTGTTTGTAGCACAACGGGGAGAAGGTAATTTGCCTCTTCTGCGTCTGCCATGTTCAAGTAATTGAAAGAGCTGTAACGACTGTTACTAAAGCTTCGACCACTTTATATACGAACTCTGGAAGGTAAGGTCTTATTAAGGCGAAGATTGAGTTTCGCAAAATAATGCCGAAATTTGAGTGTAAAAAGGATTTTGCTGATATTTGAATACACTACCAGACTACCTTGAGATAATTTGAATTATATTCATATATGTTTTTAATTAATAAACCAAAATAATCTCTCTATTTAGTGTTTTATTCAAAAATAGTTCGTTTATCTAACGTATTTTTAAGATTTAACACAGGTGGGTTTTTCTCCATAATGTGAAATTTCGAAGTCAATCCGGAGGAAAAAGATGGTATCCAAAAATTATTAAAAAAATTACGTGATTTAACATCTTCATTTAAAACTCTTTCATCACTATTAGACAAATCAAATCAATTTTTTCCCCACACAATCGTGACCCACCTTTGTATACATTCTATCCTGGTGAAGAATCTTATGAGAAAATAAAATTTGTGATAAAAGTAGGTAAAAGTACATCAATACAACGGAATTCCAAAACGAAAAACCAGTTCAAATGGAAATGTTATTATCTATAGCACCAACAATGGAGAGAACCATGGTTGACTGATTTTTGAGAAATAATATAAATAAAATAGTAGCCATCGACACCCACAGTTTAATCCGATTATGATTTAAAATTAATCAATGAAATTGCGTAACAAAATGGCTTATGGCTGTCTTTTTCTGATCAATCAATAAGTCAAAAATTGATGCATTATTATTAATTTAGATCACAATTTTTAAGAACGCTAAGATAACGTTATTTTCGATTAGTAGGTAGGCGCGAGGTATTCTTCTTTATTTGACCTTCACGAAGGACTTAATATGGTTGATCAATTGTAAAAAATGGCATCAAACACTAGATATGAGTAAAAATTATTTTTACATTAACTTCACACAGAAGACCCCGAGGAAAATAATTTCCTTCGGGGTCTAAGTCATCTTTGAAGATGCTGTGTGGGGTTGTATTTCGCTCTTTTAGTCGTAATCAGACATGATTGGGTCTTTGAAACATTAAATTCGACAAGGTCAGGGTGGAAGGTTTTCAGAGTCGAAAATACTCTCAGTATCGCCCTGATGTAAGACCCCCATTCAAAATTGAAACGTTGCTTGAAATGGATTTAGCCATGTTTGGTGACCAGATCTAAATAGCCAGATACTTCCCCACCTTTCCCTTCCCCATCTCCTTCCCCTCCCCACTACATTTAGCCTCACACGATACCCCAATTGGGGATGCCAAAGTATCACAGCAGCAGTTGGGACTCTTGTGTGGTATTCATATAAAAAAAGGTTATTCTTACCTCAAGATGAAATTCCGTCAAGGTAACCGTCCATTAACTGCTTCAAAGCTCTCCGAGCTGTTGGAGTTTGTGAACCGTTGGGGTCTTGTCAAACAAAAAGTTATCATGGACTGCACTGTCGTCCGCCTAATAATGAATATGTGCACAGGACAAAATGTCATTGATGTGAAACAAAAACGAAGTCGGAGGCAGAACCTACCTCTCCCTGAAAAAGTCGGCAATGGTTGTGGGAAGTCCGTAAGAAGGCATGTGGTTGTATAGTCCTCGGTGCCATATCCGGTCAAAGGCTTTGGAATTGTGCGGTGCAACGTCTTGCCGTAATTTTCCAGGCTCCGCCCCCACGTCACATACGCGAGAAGATCACCGCACGATCGGTTTCACCGGAATCCGTATTGACGGTCTTTAATAATTTTGTTTTTCTCGTGGTATATGAGCAGTTTGCAGTTGATCACACTTTCTATCACCATGGATAGAACACATGTGATTGCTATAAGGCGGTACTTAGCCGGGTTGGAACGGTGAATTTTTTATTTGGAATAGGATAAATGACCTTTTTTTTACCAAAGGATACGGAGCCATACTTCAGGGACATTTTAAAATGCTTCGTCAAAATTGGAGCAATAGCGCACCTCTGCAATGGCAGGGCAGGTACTCTGTTAGACCCGCTAGCTTTATCAACCTCGGGCCCTCGTAAGACTTGGAGTACATCCTGATGCCAGATCCTCAGCTTTTTTTTATATAAAATTGCAGTGAAGAACCGACGGCGGGATAGCGCCTTCATAATCGAGGATGTAGTTTTCCGGAAACATTTTGGCGGTGTTTGTTAGAGAACCATCAGGTCTGTAAGAGGTGGCAGACCGGATTTGCACAAATTGCGACCTATTGAACCCTCAAGCGACCAGAACGCTCTGTCGCTATGCGGTCAGGCAGCCAGATTTTTGCTGATCTGCAGGCCGTGCTTGAATTTTGTCCTATTTATGACCCTTTCGCTTTCCTTTGCCATTTCGTAATACGGTAATGTGCCGACCTACAGTGCCACACTTTTCTCTTTAGCCTCTCGTTTGGCGCTCTGAAGTTAACGGGAATTGATATCGTCACTTAGTCGGACGATCCTGTGACTCTAATCTTGTCTATCGTGTTAGAGCGGTGAGTATGAACATCAGAGACCTTTGTATGTTCCTGTACCATTTGTTCCAATCCGTGGCAAAGGGCAGTGGATTCCGCCTGTCGACCATGCTGATCATGAGAACTTCAACAATGGTTCGTCATGAACATTGCAGTCCCCCAGAACCAAAACTCGGCCGAAGGATAGCAAGGCAAGAGATCATCAATAGTCTCGCTAAAATGTTTGAATAAGTCGGATGTGTCTGATTCGCTAAGGTTCGGTGAGCAGTATAGACACTCGTATAATCTTGTACTGGCCAGACTGAAGCGCTCCCACATTACGTCGAATCTCGAATTTTCCAGATTTAACAATTCCAGATTGAAAAATTACACAGTTAACGTCAGCTTGGTTACTATAATATTTATAGTAACCAAGTAACACTAGTTACTGTAAACCCGTGGTTTCATACCGATAATAGTTTATGGCCCATCTCCTTTGTTTATATTATCTACATATGTTTCAAAAGGGTAGAACGGAGTTCGTAATATGAAGATTTTGCAAAATTCTTAACAAAAATTAACCGGACAAAGTTGGCACAGTATTTTATGACAGGATCAATATGATTTTCAGGAAATATGTATTGACAAAAATACCTCCTTGAATACAATTAATAGAAAAGCGGTGGGCACTATCTATTTGAATTCGTATTAAAAATTTATTTTACTTCATCTTCCAAGATTAAAATATCAAAATTAGTTTAAATTCGTGCCACTTCGGAACCCTAGTGAGCCTAGTGAGTTGGTATATACAAAAAATATGTATTAGCATATATTGTAATATTATCTTGGTTAAAAACAAATCTGTTGGTTTCGCGCCCGTACGGAAAACGGAGATTCCGAATTCGATTTTTGTTCCCATATATTTTTTTCTGTGTCTTACTAAATTATTTTTTTTATTATAAATTCATTTACTTAATACATTTTTGTTTAAACCGCGTATTAACCGGAGAAAATAAATTATAGAGAAACCTGGACAAAGTTCGGTGGTGTTTGCTAATGTTTAAAAATATTTCTACAATTAACATATATATTTTACATTAAATCCACACGGCAGGACTAGCTTGATTATCTGGACCCATTGCCTTAAACAACAGTGGGAGGGGGTGGATTCGTACGTCCGTCGCTCCTGGAAGTATTGACCCCAGATACCTACCAACCCCTCATTCCTTCCCAGAACATCCTCTCCTTCTTTCCCTAAAAAGACAATCCACAGTTTCCCCAATAAAGACCCGCCCTGAAGGAATTTCTCCCCAAGTAATAATTTAATTATATTCAACTTATCCTATGTCATCTTTGTGGATGCAGTGCGGAGGGTCTTGCTGAGGAAAGAAAGGGGTGGAAATACTGAGAAGAAAAAGGGTATGATGGGTAGGTAGAAATCTGGGGATCAGTATATCCAGGAGTGACGACATATGAATCCATCCCTACCACTGCGGTGCAAGGCAATGGGTCCAGATAGTCGGGATAATCTGGCCTCTCCCGATCCGGCCTGCCACCCAGCTGAACCTGGGCACCCCTGTTAAGTCAACAAACGTAGCGAACAACTTGGGATACCTATGGCTAGGCTATAGGTAACTCAATGAATAGTTCCCGGTGCAGCGGTACCCATAACCTTCCCAAATTGAACAATGTTCATGTTCATTACTTCCTCTTCTCATAAAGACCCACAAAATAGCCACTTTCAAAGATGACATAGGCCCTGAGGGAAATTATTATCCTCAGGATCTCCTGTGTAGAGTTAAAGTAAAAAAAAAAAAAAAATAGCATGACGACCCCCACACATTATTTATTAGAAATCGTGATAAATACTGACCAAATTCCGAATTATTTACATGAGTATATTATTATCTCGACATGTGAAATTGTGTAACATTAAACTAAATTGTCCATTTCATTGTGAGAAAGGCAATTAGCTATGTAGCTACTCAATCAACAGTGATTACAATTACATTTAATTCAAAACATATCGCTAAAGGTGCAATTCAATATTTACCTACCAATTTCAGATTGTGATCATTGAACTAATGCATCATGCATTATACTTCGAAGGCCAGATTATATCACGCACTCGTGCCATCTTGGATTGTGACGTAATAACTATAGTGTGATTATGAAAAAAATAATAGCTAGGTTGATATTTCAGTTTCTTCATAAATCCTTCAACCTAACGATACACAGTCTGTAAAGCACTAACCAGTAAATAAATAAAATAAAAACACTCATATGTCACAGCCGATCACCTAACACCTAACACCTAACACCTAACACCTAACACCTAACACCTAACACCTAACACCTAACACCTAACACCTAACACCTAACACCTAACACCTAACACCTAACACCTAACACCTAACACCTAACACCTAACACCTAACACCTAACACCTAACACCTAACACCTAACACCTAACACCTAACACCTAACACCTAACACCTAACACCTAACACCTAACACCTAACACCTAACACCTAACACCTAACACCTAACACCTAACACCTAACACCTAACACCTAACACCTAACACCTAACACCTAACACCTAACACCTAACACCTAACACCTAACACCTAACACCTAACACCTAACACCTAACACCTAACACCTAACACCTAACACCTAACACCTAACACCTAACACCTAACACCTAACACCTAACACCTAACACCTAACACCTAACACCTAACACCTAACACCTAACACCTAACACCTAACACCTAACACCTAACACCTAACACCTAACACCTAACACCTAACACCTAACACCTAACACCTAACACCTAACACCTAACACCTAACACCTAAGTTTGATATGTAAGAAGTACCTGCGAGCAATCAACGAAAATAATCCTTTGAACTTTGAAACAATACTGTGAGACGTAAACCATTTACCGGGTGTCCGAGAGCTGTCGAAATATCCTGAAAGGATAACGCTTCGGGTATTTACGAGAGTTCCACCGAGAGTGAATTAGACATACGTATAGAGATGTATAGACAACTACCGCAGACTAATGAAAGATCACAAAAAAAAAATTATGGCATCATTTCACTTCAAAAGACTACCATTAATTTACTAATCGAATTAAGACAATTAGTAAATGTGGAAAATTTAAACAAAAGGAATACTAATTTTAAAACCAGAATTATAAATTAAATAATAAATATTAAATCATTTTGATACCTACTTTACCGCATTACAAGCATTTTCAATTTTTAAAATCGGTATTCTACAGTTCATTGAACTTAAGTTACACATAGACAAAGAGATACACCACCAAAATTATTATTTTTTTAATGTGATAACATACTAAAATACGCGACATAAAAATGTACTTGTACTAGATCCCTAATTGAACAAAAATATCGGTAAGTGTGTCCTTCACGCTAATGACTTTATGAGTTGTGGAAATAAAAAAAAATAAAGGGATCGGTAAAAGAAAAGTGAACCTTACCACACAAAGCACCCTGTATGCAAAATACAAAACACTTACAAATGGGACACTGATTAAAGATATCACCAAAACAAGCACGATTAAGCAGAAATTTTGATAGTAAAAAAACTATATATTAGAAGAATTATTGACCAGGAAACTCAGTATTCATTTTGTATCAGTGCTGCCTTCAAAATGTTGATTCCTTTATTTTCGCTTATTTTCCTGCACTTAGCTGCTTGTAAGTTCCTACACAATATTGATTTGAATCATATTTAAATAATAAAATATATTATTCATTTTTATCTTCTATAAACAGAAAGCAACGCAATTCAGATTTTAGTCAATTTCAGATTACTTAAATCCATTTTATATATTGGTCTGTTTTCATTGACAGGCTTTATTACAATAAACTTACAGAATTTCAGCCCATTTAATATTTTCTAGAGACAATGTTGTCATTTTACCTGCAATTACTACGGCCATGCATTCGATTTGAAAAGGCAGAAAGTTTCTAAGTTAACATTTTTCTATTTTTTTCCCCATCAGAATTTTTTTTACTACACAAGTATTTTCCCAGTTAGAACCAAATGGGTCCTGAAACCTGTTTGTAAATTATATCTTCCCCTCACTGTTGCAAGAATCCACTCAACACTTCTTCGAATTCCTGTGGGTACCTTAAATAATTCGTTTCATTTACATTGATCATCTCCTCAAGAGAATTAGTTTTAAATACATGTTTCTGCTTTCCTTTCTCAGCAGCGGCGGTGATTCCGTATGGTTCAGTTCAAACCCCGGCGGCAGAAGTCAAAACCGCTGGTTTGGCTATTGACATCATCCAGGCACCGTTCAACGCGGCTATTCTCGAAGTTGTCGACACCGTCATCCGCCATCACTGTGGTGGTGCCATCATCCGAGCAGACACTATTGTGACATCCGGATTCTGTATTTATTAGTAAGCTAATAATGTATTTTAATAAGTTGAAAATCCAGCTCTCTTTCTCGTCCTGTATCTCTCTTCACCGACTGATGGATAAAGCTGCAATAACCTTCTGTGGATTCTGAGGTCAGCAAATTTGGGTGAAGAAAGCGGTGCTCCATTCAACTACTTTTTATACTTCTTTAACTTATTTTTTATTGAAGTATCCTCATGTTGGAGAAAGTTTAGAAGTTTGAGGGAGTATGGATCCTACTCGTGGCTCTATCCCATGATTTTATCTTGGATATGCTTGGAATGTACCATCTTCGGGTCTGAAGGATGTGCAAATTGCTTAATCTTTATTTGTGAATCATTCGGAAACTCGACTACCATGCAGAACATTAATTTTCGTTAGTTCTCCATCACCCTTACAATCCATCATGACCTTAAAACCATTTTATCTCACGGCCTAAATAACTAACTTTCCAGTGGTCTTGCCGGTGGGGAGAGTTAAACAGAATCACTTCGGATATTGACATTATAACATCAATCAAGCAGAGTTTAAATAGTAAGGGCTTTTTGACGCTCGTATGAAACCTGATTTTTATTTCTATTTGTTTTATTTATTGATTAATATTATCTTTAAAAAGGCATTAATATTTTAACATTGATATGTTTTTAAAACGAATAAAATTCATGTATTGAATTATTTAATCTTTGATCGACCAAACCTTTGGTCTCCATTTAAAACTATTTTCTATTCCAGTGCTACCTATAGCTTTCTACATACATTTTTTGTAGTTTCTTCATGGGTATTCTGAATTTATGGTTTTAAATAAAGATCATGTTCCGATTAATCTAGCATAGTCAAATTATGTCGTCTTCTAGTGCAATTCAAGTATGCATCTAGTGGGAATCAGTTTTTTATGTTGAGCATCTGGTTTTTTGAAAATATTACGTAGGAAACTTCCCACGATAGTGAGCAAATTCTTCTGGATTCATCCCCATTCATGTTTTTTATTCTATTGATCGTACCTTCTTGTCAGCATTTTTAAAGCTTTGTTTGGTCTCTTAATAAGTTGAAAACCTTGACTTCCACAGTTCCCTATCTCCTCCTGAATATCTCCATCGACTGATGGTCAAAGCTGGAACAACCTTCTACGGATTCGGAGGTCAGCAGATTTGGGTAAAGGAGACGGTGCTCCATCCAAACTTTAACCACGAGTCTTATCAAAGCAACATCGGAGTCATGATTCTGGAAAGAGACATCACCTTGGGATCGTCAGCATCCATTATTGCATTGCCTTACACTAGTAATGATGATCATATCGATAGCGCTGAACTAACCGGTTGGAGCAAAACCGTAAGGCTAATTTTTAATTCTATTTTTAATTTTATTTTATTTAGGAAACATACAATTTAATAAAAAATCATTGAGCATATCCATATATATAAAAATCAATCGCTCTTCGTTTGTCTCGCTAAAACTCGAGAACAGCTGGGCCGATTTAGCTGATTTTGGTTTTGAAATGTTTGTCATAGTCCTGGGAAGGTTTAAACGAGGAGAAAATTGCGAGGAAGATAGTAAAAAGTAAAAACAACAATTTCATTTTTCCAAATAAGCTGTTTGAAAACTGAATGTATCGGGAGTGAATGTATGAAATGCAGGACGGGAGAGGGAACCTGCAATGGTGGGGAGTACTCGGGAGGCGGGAGAGGAACTTGGGAGGGGGATCCGCGGGAGGGAGGAGGCGAATACGGGAGTGGAGAGGGAAACTCGGAAGGGGGGTTGATGGGACGGGGTAAGAGGGGGGGAAGTAGAGTGTGGAGAGGGAACGTGAGAGGGGAAGGGGACGCGGGAGAGGAAGAGGAAGGTGAACGGGACGAATGGGAAAGGACGCGCAGGGAGAACAATTTCTTTATTAAATGGCATAGCAACGCATGCCTGGTACCAGCTAGTATTATAATATAACCAGGTTAAGTTCCATTTATAGCATTTTGTTATGATTACTGATTAGTAAGCAAGTAGTTAATTAAAAGTTATAAGTGTGAATAAAAAAATAACAAAATGAAAATAATAAACAATACAGAAGTAATAGTTTTGATTTAGGTATATTGTAAGGATAATTTGACAGGGTAAAATTTTAATATCGCTTAAGGCATTATAATTTTTGCAGATACGCCCGAACAACGAGTTTTGTGCGTATTTAGATTTAAAATGTTGTACATAAAATAAGGTATTCGATCTGGTATTGCGTTCACGGCAACGAATTGCAATATTTTCTATCAGGGCTGGGGAGTCAATAAGGCAGTTCACAAGTTTGTACAGAAACAGATTTTGTACGTCAAAAATTTTCTCCGATTGTAAAGAGCAATAGGATTATACTAATGATTTTCAAAACGATACGACATGTGATTTTAGATTTTCCCGGCTAAAAGTATTTTTGTTATTTATTTTTGGGGTGTTATGCCGTGTTACGCTAAAGAAGGAGATAGCGTAACACGGCATAACACCCCAAAAATATATAACAAAAAAAGATACGTCATGTGTTTCAGGAATTTTGTGTGAATTTTTTAATTATTTTTTTCTATAATATAACATTTAATAATAATATTATATTATAAAAACAAAGAGTACATTGGTTGGCATAGTTGCATTGGCAGTGATGAAACAATTAACAGATATTAAATGATATTTCATAGTGGGTACCAAATTATTTTTATTTATTGTTTCGTTACAATTAACATACATTGTTTAGCAAAAATTATTAACCCCTTGCCTTGCCTAACCCCTTGTTTCGCCTGTATCAGGGTTAATTATTTCACAATTTAATAAAAGTAACACACATAAAAGCAATTTAAAAATAACAATGATAAATGATATGATATGTTTCTTTGTAATGTCTTATTTGTGGAATGTATACACAGTAATTACCTAGTGATGACGTGGTATATAGGTTCTTGTGTATGTGAGTATGTTTGTAGGTGTGAGAAGTGGTGAATGTGAAGGGATATGTGTGCGCAATGTACAATTTTTTATCGTTGATATGATGCTAATTTAAAATTGAGAATCCGAAAATATGTCGATGTCGGAGTTTAAGCAAATACGAGTATTATTGAATGTTCAAATAGCACGATTAATTGGCGAATTAGCTCTTGTATTTGTTTCGTAATTACGCGTGTGGAAGAGTATTGTATGGGGCGAATGTCTTATAAAATTAATTAGGGATAGACGACTGGAACAGTCGATTTTATTGTTTAAAATTTTATGTATAAATGTAAAATCAGCTACTACCTGCTCGTCTTTGATGCAAAGTTTGAAATGTACATATATTATTGAATTTTAGGTAAGATATTTTACAACTTTCTTTTGAATATGTTCTACGTTATCGATGTCAAAAATAGCGGGTTAAAAATTGGTGAAGCATACATACTTCAGTGTGCTTTTTCTATAACTTTAATTTGATTTTCTTTTATTTATGTTTACAACTATTTACCTACATGTATGTATCCACTGGGGGAGTTTGTACATATAATTTTAAAGATAAAACTAACAAACTAATAAAGAGAAGAAAAAAAATCTAAATGTACTTATAACATAACGAAAAACCTAGTTAAAAATAATTGTGTTATATTTTTCTTAATAAATTTTAAAATCAAGTACGTTGTTAAAACAAAAAAAAAGAATTTCGACGAAAATTTACTAATTAATTACACATCTGAATGAGTTTACCAGTAGCAGCTTGGCTGTTGCAGATTACTTAGTACTCTGTAAGGTGTTGAGGGAGGTTAAAATTTTTATTTTTTTATTTTTTACAAAAGCATAAAAGAATGCGACCTTTACCGAGGTACCTCTGTATAATGTCATATTGTGCATGGCTCTGTGTATGAATTATAAATTAAAGTTATTTTTTCTGAATATATATATAAATTTTTTAAGCTATGTTTTTTGTAATATTACGAGAGGAAAATTAAAAAGAAATATGTAGAAATGTGTATTCATAATAGAAGAGGTAATCTTTGTAAGGTTGCAACATTGCGTCTATATTCTTACGTTTCGTGTCCATAGATCAAGTTATACTCCAATTCACTATTTAGATTTATCTTTACTACGAATTGGTTTACATTTTGAATTTGAAAGAATAATGGATACATTAAATCTTTTCTTACCTTTTCAACGTTTGGAATTATAATCAAATTATCAATTAGTACTTTTAAATGATTGTTTTTACAAGAGGGAGGATGTTAAATAATTTTATAATGAAATATTGCATATTTCTTTGCCCAAAAGTCTTGCTAGTTGTAGGTTGGTAAAATTAGTGTTTTTATAAGGATTTGTATCTACATAATCAAACTAACTGTACTTTGTTGTTTGACTTTATCATAGATGTATAAAAACGTTAAAGGATATTCAAAGCAAAATATAATAGGACTTATTTGTTTTACAGTCTGGCTTATTTCATTTAATGCATGTTATACAATAAAAGTATTTATACAATTAAAATAATGAATTTCATATAAAATCTTGCACTGAATTCTCTGTAGTTTTATGTTACAATTTTTAAAATATTATGTGTATGCGAGCACACGTTAATTAATTATGGTTAAATAAATAAATAATAATTGCAGTCTGCGGGAGGCAAATCGGAAAACCTGCAAAAGTTCACGATTCCACTGGTGGAGAAGGACGTCTGCAGTCAGGCCCATCCCTCCGACGTGATCTGCGCCCAGGCCGCTGAAGAGCAGCCCGGAGACCTGTGCTACGGGGATGTGGGCAACCCGCTGGTGGTGGATGGCACCCTCTACGGAATCACCCTGTGGAGCTTCGACTGCGGTACTCCTTTCTCTCCCTGGATCTTCACGAACGTGGCTCCTTATGTGGATTGGCTTAATCCGCCAATAACAACCACTGAAGAATCGACCGAGACTACCCCAGAGGCTACCGCCGAGGCTACAGAGGGTACTGATGAATGGACTGATTATACCGTTGCAGCATAGGTAGCATTATAGATAACCTGGCAAAATAAAAATAAATAAGTTTACAAAAATATCAACTGATTATAAAATAAACGAAAAAGATAAAATTTTAAATAATTATTATTTACAGAAAGTAATAAAATAACTGTAGAACATCATTTATCTCTGAAAATATTATTTCAATTTGTAGGTATAAAATGTAACTGGTAGCATAGAGTTATATAATTAGAGGCGCTATTGCGTACTAATATTGCGATAATCGAAGCGCACTGCGCGTAGACCGAATTTTGTAATTCCGGTCGTTCGGCGTTAGAGCGTTGGGAGCATAAGAGGTCAAATCAAAAAATTAGACATTGGAAAGCGGAACCTAATTTTTCGCTTCATGTCTCAACTAAATGTAATGAGCGAGCGATGGTAATCAAAAAAATCCCAAAATGAAGTACTCGATACTCGGCCATTCCTGCAAACATGCGGTTGACAGTGCTCACAGTGCAACTGAGAGGGCCATCATCATGTTCACTCAGTACTTTGACAGTATTGAACTATCAGTTAATATAACACGGTATTACTTCTACCTACACACTACCTTATTGCTCACTTTACTACAATTTACAAATCAGCCATAATGATGGACCCTGTTAAGCCATACGTTGGGTTATTATATGAGGAGGAAATGCAACATGGCATTATACCTCAAATAGTTATTATTTTTTAATATTAAGTCCACACAGGGGCACCTGAGGAAAATATTTACCTTCTGGGATAATGTCATCTTTGGGGATGCTATGTGGAGGGAAACAAGGATAGGAAATTATAGAAAGGAAAAGAGTAAGATGAGTCTGTAGGAATCTAGGGGTCAGGAGTGACGGGGGAATAAATCACCCCTCCCACTGCGGTGCAAGGCGATGGGTCAAAAGATTTCAGCTGGATACGTCAATGAGTGATCCTCAAACGGCCTCTTCCGATCCGGCCCGCCACGCAGTTTGTGGGTAGGGGCTTTCGCCGTAAAGATCTGAACAAATCTCACCTGCATATTCTTGGTCACCCCTTCTAAGTCACCAAATATAGCACACCACTTAAAATAAATAAATCGCTACATTACTTTTAGCACTGAAAATCTCAAATCATCTTTAGAGAAAATGATTAAGAAAATGATGAATCAAATTTAGAGAAAATGATTAAGGTAGTTAAAATTTTTTCAGATGATATTAAAATGACTTTTGGTCTAGATAAATGTAGAACGATCCATATAGAGAAAGGCAAAATTATAGATGGAGATGAGGGTATATTTAGAAATTTCAAAATTAAAAGTATGAAAGGGGATGAGGTTTATAAATACTAAGGATACCCGCAATCGAATAGATTAGATCATACTAGTATTAAAAATGATATTAGGATTAAATTTCAAACTAGGATAAGAAAAATTTTAAAATGCAATCTATCTGCTAAAAATTTAGTAAAGGCAATAAATAGTTGGGCAATACCTCTATTAACGTACTCATTTGGTATAATTAAATGGTCTAACACAGATTTAGATAGCTTAGAACGATTAATTAGAACTACGTTAACAAAGTTTAATTGTCATCATCCAAATTCAGCTATAGAACGAATTAATTTACCTAGAAATTTAGGAGGTAGAGGTATAGTCAAAATAACTTCTTGAAAACAAAATCAGGTAGAAATGTTAAGAAATTTTTTTCATAGAAAAGCATATAGCTCAGAGCTGCATAAAATAATTTGCAAAGCAGACAGAAATATTTCACCTTTAAATTTATACGACGAGAATGCCAACATTTTTATAAATACCAACCAGGAATTATTAGATTCCTGGTCAAATAAAATTATTCACGCAAAACACTTCAATTATCTCAACCAAACGTATGTTGACAAACTTTCGCCAAACAAATGGTTGAGTATTGGAGAGTTGAGCGCAGAAATAGAAGGTTTTATGCTTGCTATTCAAGATAGAGTAATTAATACCAAAAATTATAGGAAGCATATAATCAAAGATCCAAATCAAATTGATGATTTATGTAGAAAATGTATGGCTTTTCCGGAAACTATAGAACACATTATATCAGGATGTTCTATATTAGCGCCGTCTGAGTATACATTTAGGCACAATCAGGTTTTAAAAATAATTCACCAAAGTTTGGTAATTAAACATAACTTGATTGACTGTCATAATATAGTACCATATTATGAATACGAACCAAATTCATTTTTAGAAAATAATTTCTTTCAAATTTACTATGATAAAACTATACTAACAGACAGACCAATTGGTCATAATAGACCTGATATAGTTTTACATGACAAAATTAAAAAAAATAACTTATATTATTGATGTAGCTATTCAAAATTCCTGTAATATTCAAAAATCTGTTTCTGAAAAAATAAGAAAGTATACAGATTTAGGAAATGAAATTAAAAGAATTTGGCATTCTCAGACTATAAAAATATTACCTTTTGTTATTTCGGCTGCTGGCATTATACCTAGTTCTCTTATTAAAAATTTAGGCATATTAGATTTGTCAAAGAATTTGTATATAAAAATGCAAAAATCAGTCATTTTAAATACATGTAGAATTACGAAAGATTTTTTTAAATATTTATATTGAGGGATCAGTAGGATTTATCGGTCAAATTAGGAATTCCACAGAGCCGAACCCTCTGATATGAAAATATCTGGAGACGGTGAATTATATTCCCATTTAATAGTTTGGTAGATTAACGTGTTGTTCTTGTATTGTTTTGTATTAATTATACTTATATAATACACTTGCATAACGTGGATTTACTAGATGATCATTTATATGGAAAAGTGTATGAAAGGGTTTAGTTTTTCCTACGGGAAAAACTAAACCCGTTCCTGTAAATCTGGTGAATAAAATTGGATGACTTGTATAGCGCCGTTTTTGTGAAAAATCACCTCAAGGGCGCTGTACAAATTTCAATAATTTCTACAATCTTACTTCTAACTACACACTAGAAAATATAAAAAACCTATGGCTAAAACAATGGATGCAAATCCACCGGTTCTTTGATCAGCGATACAAAACTATATGTACAATTTTTTTTTTTTAATTTTTTTTTTATTATTATTAGTATTTTTTTTTTATTTTTTTTTTATTTTTTTTTATATTTATATATATATATATATATATATATTTTTTTTTTAATTTTTATTTTTTATTTATTATTATTATATATATTTTTTTCAATGAAAATGGTATGGTTTCTTAGTAGTCCAGATATTGTTAGGCGTAACGTAGTGTGTACCTACCTAAACCCTTTGACCACGGATGTTGGCGATGTTGCCATGGTTTCAAAACAATAATTGTTTATGGCCCATCTTCTATTATTTGTATCATCTATGTAGTCTGTCGATCTTGCTAAATTCATAGACAAAATATTAAGATTTTTATAAAAAAAAATTTTTTATTAAAATACCTACATGCATATAATTATTACAAAAGCGGTGAGGCGGCAGAGTTTGTTTCGCGTCTGTCCGGAAAACGGGAGATTCCTAGTTCGATTCTCGCTCCAACCCTTATTTTTTCTGTATGTTTTACCAAATCATTTATTTTTTAACATGATTTCATTTACATTAATTACGTCAGCTGTTTTTTTTTTTTAATTTAGACTCCTCCCCCCCCCTTGGTGAGATTAAGTAAGATTTGATGGGACCCCCCCATCTCCCCCTCACGTGAGATTTACACTATAGTTGTTAAAGAACTACATTTATTTCACATAATAAAAATAATAGAACTTTCAGGTATTCTATAAAAGAAGTGAAACAATTGAATTTTTTTTATTATCTCTAATAAATAAATATATAGTATTTTAAAGTTGACGTGAGAATTTTATTGATTCCCCCCCCCCCCTTCAGTTTAAAGAGATTCGATGAGATTTTACTGGACCCTTCCCCCCATTTTGAGCTCACGTAATTAATGTATGGTTGGTGGTGATTGCTTTTTTTAAATAATTATTTCTACATAATTTTTAAAAAAAGCAATCACCACCAACCATACATTAATTATATATATATTTAGTATCGGTATCAACGAGCGAGAAAAGCAGAAAGGCGTAGGTATTTGTAATTTTTGGATTTGAAATGAAATAAACGTAAACGTAATATTAATGACTGTTCTTACTCTAGATAAGAAAGATGTTAAATGTTTATTTTTTAAATAATTTATTAATCGAGCTAATATAACAATATTTAAAAATATATTTTTTGGTAAAAACCACCTCACTAGGCAAGCAGACGCAACTCACACCTGGCAACTCACCCCTATAAACCCGCTTAGTCAATGAACATAGCGATCCATTTGGGGTGACTTTTGGCAGAGTTGTTGGTTACTCAATGAATGGTTCCCGGTACGGCGGTGCCCATACCCGCTCCCCAAAATGAAAAATAGTTATTAAATTATGTTATATTGAGTTTTCGGCTTGAATCGTACAGTTGTTTTGACGACCCACGCACATTATTTATGCAGAATTGTGATAAATACTGCCCAAAATCCGATTTATCTATACGAGTATATTATTATCCTATACATGTGAAAAAGAAAATAATAATTTATTTGTGAGAAAGATAATAATAAAGCTACTCAATCACAGGTGATTACTTTTACATTTAATTAAAAAACAAATACTCATCATTGGAATAATGCATCATGGTCAGAAAAGATTATATCACGCACTCATGCAATCTTGGATTGCCAAAAAGTAACTACAGTGTGTTTATGAAAAAACTAATAGCCAGGTTGATATTTCAGTTTCTGCGAAAATCCCTCAGCTTTACTATAAACCGTCTGTAACGCACAACCAGTCAATAAGAAAACTACATATGTCAGGATAAGGAGTCAAGAAAAAATGAAAATTGAAAAAAATGCATTCGTTTATAATAGGGAAGTGGTGTGATAAATATTTTCACTTATAAAAGATATGTTCATGTAGATGATATGCAAACTTAAATAACATTTTTTTTTTTTAAAGTTCGTTTTCATAATTAAATTAATTCTACAAGTTTGAATTTTATTAAAGCCCGCGAAAACGGCCCGTAAGAAACGGGAGAGTGTGTGACGTCGTCTCACGTCATCCGGTCCTTTATTTGTGTGAAAAAAAGGAAAAATATTTACAAAACCGGGACACGCTTAATATGGATGATAAAAATAAATTTTAAAAGTTGTAGTAGTTAGATATTAACTAGTACTATTCCATTCAGTTACCGGAATTTCGAAAGAAGTGCATTTTAATGGTTATTTTTTAAATTTAAAAGCACAAAATGTCATTTTTCACTGACTGCTATTTTAGGAACTGTTACAAGTTTCGTTCTAAAAGACATTTCATGTTTTTAAATTTAAAAAATAACCACTAAAATGCATCTTTTTCGAAATTCCGGTAAATTAATTGATTAGTACTAGTTAAAATCTAACTACAACAACTTTTTAATTTTATTTTTTTCGTCCATATTAAGCGTGACCCGGTTTAGTAAATATTTCACACAATCAAGGACCGGATGACGTCACGAACTCTCCCGCTCGGTATTAATAATAAAATATAAATAATAAAATATTACAAAATACTATAAAATAATATAATAATAAAATATTTCGTGAGCTTAATAAAATTCAAACTTGTAGAATTAATTTAATTATGGAAACGAACTTTTAAAAAAAAAATACTAGTATTTAAGTTTGCATGTGAACATTGATAAAAAAAAAAAAAAATACTCAACTTTCTTATTGTTGGTAGGTATATAATGCACATAATATTTATTATAGATGATTTATTAATTAACGTGCTATGCCTAACGCCCACCGTTCACGTAGCTACTTACAAGCGACGCTACCGCTACCTGTCATACTATTTTGCTAGTAGCAGGGCCTAGCGGCGTTTTAAAACACTAATATAATAGTATGGAAAATACAGACGAGCGGCGATCGCGTCGCTTTAACGTAGCTCCATGGAAGAACGGCGTAATGCCTAACTCAACGCTATTAGCGCCAGGCGTCGTTTGGCTCAGGGCTTCGTACTCGTAAATACCCGACGTGTTATCATTTCGCACCGCAAAACGCTTCTTATGGTTGCTTCATCCATTTCCTACAATTCGTTGTTCGGCTCGCGATACGGTTAACAAACGAATAGTAGTATTGGATATAGACAATCAAACATTACTCTTTTAATAGGTAAGAAATACTTGCGGTGAATCGACGAACATATTAAACTTTTAAACAATTCTGTTTAAAAGATAGGTAGGTAAAGTTGTAGTAGTCCGCTTTCTTTTGTATGGATTATTTGCGAAATTTTATTTCTATTTAAATACGCATGAATTACTTAGTTTACTGAAACTGAGAACCTAATAACATATTTTATGCCTAACCTAATAATCTATTGAAAAATATTTATCTGAGGATCATTGCTTTTCAAAAGACGATCAGAAATTTACTATTCGAATGAAGACCATTAGTAAACATGAACAATATAAACAAAAGTGATGCTAATTTTAAATTCAGAATTATTAATTAATTAATAAGGATTACATCATTTTGATACCTATTTTACCGCTTGTCTGAATCGTTCACAATAATTTCCAATTTAAAAAAAATCAATCGTTATAGAGTTCATTGAACCCACACGGAGAAAAATGTTATTCTAAAATACGATAATTTTATGCGTAAAAACGGGACTGAAGGTCTTACGAACAAATTAACAGGGTTTCAATGTTTATTGTCGGGAAAATGTAAGAATAATTTGTTGGTATACGTACGAAATTACACTGTTAATATGTTTGTAAGAACTTCAGACCCGTTTTTAACCGTTTTTACGAATAAAATGATCGTATTTTAGAATAACATTTTTCTCCGTGTGAGATACACACAAATACATCACCGAAATAATTTTCTTTAATTTGATGACATACCAAAACATGCAGCAAACAAAAGTACTCGTACCAGATCCTCCATTGAACTAAAATATCTACAATTGTGTTCTTCGCCGATTTGGTAAAAGCAAATGCCTCAGGAGCTTTAGGAGTTGTTGAAATAAAAAAAGTAAAGAGATCGGTAAAAGAAAAGGGAACCTACCCACTCAAGACACCCTGTATGCAAAACCCAAACACTTGCAATTGAAGATTTCACCAAAAAAACACGATTAAGCCGAAATTGTGATATTAAAAAAGATATATATTAGATGAATTGACCAGGTAACTCAGTATTCATTTTGTATCAGTGCTGCCTTCAAAATGTTGATCCCTTTAATTTCGCTTATCTTCCTGCACTTAGCTGCTTGTAAGTTCCTACAAAATATTGATTTAAATCACATTTAATTTAATAAAACATATTATTTAGTTTTATCTTTTATAAACCAAAAGCAATGCAATTCAGAGGTTAAATAAATAAATTAAAGAGATTAAAGAGTTGATTTTTTTGTGTCTCTCTATTGTATAACGCTATACTTTTTACCTACCATCTTTACTTCTATATACCATGTGTAAAACCTATTTATGTTTTCTTTGTCATCTAAACAAACCTGTATGAACTAATACAAAAGCATGTAAAAGCCTATAAGGGCGTTAATGATTAATAAAATAAATAATAAAAAATACATATATTTCTTTGTTATCAGAGACAGGCTTTACTTCAAAATTAACAGAATTTCAGCCCGTTCAATCCTTTCTAGTGGCAATACTGTATTTTTTATATTTTTTATGTTTAGATATTAAAATTTCTTAAGATGTATCTGGTCATGCATTCAATTCGAAAATCTGAAAACTTCTCATGTTCACATTTTCAAAAATTTCTTTTCCCATTCGAATTATTTCTACCATACATATATTTTCCTGCTTAGACCTGCTTGTGTCCTGAAACCTGTTAATAAGTTATTTCTTCCCTCACTGTTACAAGAATCCCCTCGACACTCCTTTCACTTCCTGTGGGTACCTAAAATAATAAGCTTCAATTACATTGATCATCTCCTTAAATTCCTTAAGACAATCAGTTTTAAATACATATTTATGCTTTCCTTTCTCAGCAGCGGCGGTGGTTCCGTATGATTTATTTCAAACCCCGGCAAAAGTGGCAGAAGTCAAAACCGCTGGTTTGCCTATTGATATTATCCAGGCACCGTTCAATGTGGCTATTCTCGAAGTCGTCGACACTGTCACCCGTCATCACTGTGGTGGTGCCATCATTCGAGCGGACACTATTTTGACATCCGGATTCTGTATTTATTAGTAAGCGAATAATGTCTCTTAATACCTTGAAAACCTTGAATTCCTCAGTTCTCCATTTCCCCTTGAATATCCCCGTCGATTGATGGTCAAAACTGGAATAATCTTCTATGGATTCAGAGGTCAGCAGATTTGGGTGAAGGAGACAGTGCTCCATTTACGAGACTTAACAAAGCATGATTCAGAAAAGAGACATCACCCTGCTTCTGATTAACAATGTTTGAATATCCATTACAGTTATTAAACATTACAGTTATTAGACATTATAGTTAAAGTACTTTTTAAACTATTTTCTTACTACTTTACTGTTTTATTATTCATAGCATTAATTTCTATGTTTCCGATGGTTATCCTTATAATCTGTTTTATCTCCCGGCCTGCAGGACTAACTTTTCAATGGGATTCGGAGAGGTATCTTGTTAAACACAATCACTTCGGCAATTGACATATTTCATCAATGAAGCAGAGTTGCTGCGATTTGCTCGTACTTTGCTCACTGATTAATTTTATCTTTTAAAATGCATTGAAATTATAATGTATGTTTTTAACAGGAATAAAATAATCGTATTGAATCAATATGTTACAAATTAATAATATTTGATTTCTATTTAAACTGTTATATTCTGTTTCAGTGCTTCCCATAACTTTAGACATCTATGTTTCCAGAAGTTTATTCATGCGTCTTCTAATATTCATCGTTGTATTACAATTTCATGTTCTGTTTCATCTAGCATCATCAAATTATGTTATCTTCTAGTGCACTTCAGATATGTACTTAGTGCAAGTCAGTTATTAAAGTTGATCATCTGCTTTTATGAAAAAAAAATCCATCGGACTCTTCGTATGACAGTGAGAAAATTAATCTGGTTTTTATTCTATTGAACGTCAGCATTTTTGAAGCTTAAATTTGTCTCTTAATAAGTTGAAAACTCTGACTTCCCCAGTTCTCTCTCTCCTCCCGAATATCCCCATCGACTGATGGTCAAAGCTGGAACAACCTTCTACGGATTCGGAGGTCAACAGATATGGGTGAAGGAGACGGTGCTCCATCCAAACTTTAACCACGAGTCTTATCAAAGCAACATCGGAGTCATGATTCTGGAAAGAGACATCGTCTTGGGATCAACAGCAGCCATTATTGCATTGCCTTACACTGGTAAATGTATCGCTAGCGCTGAACTAACCGGTTGGAGCAAAACCGTGAGAATAATTTTTTTATTCTATTTTTATAATCGATAATATAAAAAATAATGTTTGTTTGTTCGTTTGTTTGTTTGTTTGTTTGTTTGTTTGTTTGTTTGTTTGTTTGTTTGTTTGTTTGTTTGTTTGTTTGTTTGTTTGTTTGTTTGTTTGTTTGTTTGTTTGTTTGTTTGTTTGTTTGTTTGTTTGTTTGTTTGTTTGTTTGTTTGTTTGTTTGTCTGTTTGTCTGTTTGTTTGTTTGTTTGTGTGTTCGTATGTTATGCGCGGCTATACCGTTCATCCGATCGCGATGAAACTTTGGTAATATGATGTGCGCATACCCGGGATGGTTATAGGAAAGTGAGCTCTGGCGTTACGAAATAATTTTCTATACACTTCATACGATTGCGATTAAAATTTCATCCGATTGCCATTGAACGTGCCCGTGAATATATCTATATATATATATATATACTGGTGAGCTCTGGCATTACGAAATTTGCAAAAATTGAATTGAATTGAAAATTTGCATGAAAAATGGTTGTAATTTATGGAGTTAAGCGGCAGGGAAAAAAAGACTTTGGCGAGGGGTATGCGGGAAGGTTCGCGAGAGGGGGACTATGGAAAGGGGAAGATGGAGAAGGTGGAAGCAGAATGCGTGCGGGATGGGTGGGGGGGGGGGGGGGGGGGGGTCGCGAGAAAGGGGCGAGCGGGTGAGGGGAAAGGGAACAGGGACGAATGGGAAATGACACGATGTGAGAAACAATTTATTTATTTAATTAGCATTGCAACGCATGCCGGGTATCAGCTAGTATGTTATGGAAACACACAGTACATTGGTTTCGGTGATGAAACAATTTATAAACATAGTGATATTTCATACTTGGTACCTATGATATGTTTCTTTGTAATGTCTTATTTGTTAATATACCTACAGTAATTATCGAGTTATGTGCATAGTGTGTAGGTGTGTGAGTACGTTTGTAGACGTGAGAAGTGTTGATCTGTGAAGATATATGCAGGCGCATTAAAAACAGTTTATATCATTGACAAGATGCTCCTTTTAAATTTGGTCAGTAATCTGAACAAATGTCGATGTTGGCTTTTAGGCGAAAGTTTATTATTTTTCAATTCCATTCAATTCAATTAAATTTTTTATTAATTTTATGTTTTATTTACTTAATTTCTTTTATGGAATGTATGAGAGTACGGTTAATTGGCGAATTAGCTCCGGTGTTTGTTTTGTAAAATGCGTGAAGGCCGTAAAGGTACGTTAAAATTTATTAGGGATAGAAGTTCGGTACAGTCAAATTTATTGATTAAAATTCTATATAAAATGTTAAATGCTCGCCTTTGATGCAAATTTTGAAATGTACACTAACGCCGTTTTTCTATGGAATTGCTTTCAAACGACGCGATCGCCGCTCGTCTGTACCTTTCCTACTAAAATAGTATGACAGGTAGCGGATAGCGGCGATTTAGTCGCTTGTAAGTAGATGCGTGAACGAAGGGCATTATTGTTAAATTTGAAGGTAAGATATTTTACAAATATGTTTTGAATATGTTCTACTATAGAGTTTATACTACAGGTTCCAAATTGGTGAAACATACATACTCCATTGTAATTTTTCTTTAACATAGATATATTAAACTAGCTGACCCGCCCACGCGTTGCTGTGGCCAACTAAACACAATATCATCTACTGGATGGTTACCAACCTAGATAACCAAGTGTCAGAAACTTATGGAACTTACAAATAATTTCAAATAATTGTCCCATAAAAAACATTTAATTCGCAATAATAAACATTGAGGAAAATAATCTAGATAACAACTTTCCTATCCTTTAAGTTGGACCAAATTACATACAGTAAGCCAAATTTCATCAAAATCGGTTAAGTAGTTTCGGAGTTTACCTCGGACGAACATTTATTTATTTTTTATTTTTATTTATTTATTTTTTTATTTATATAATACAAACATACAATACATGATGATCCTTTGTCTGTCCAACTGGGAAGGATTCCCGTTTCAGGACAGCCAAATTGTGTTTTAGTACATATTCTATAAATTATTATATATATAAATTGATATAAAAAGTAACTTTTCGATCCTTATCTCTATTAAGTGTAAATAACCCTTTGGAAGATAATATAATAAGAATTAACATAATATTATCAATGCTATAATTTTTTTTACTAACTTTTTAAACAATTACTAAAAGATAATTTTTTTTTTTTTTGCATTAACATAGATACACTTATTTAGTACATATTAGGTATGTGACTTTATGTTAGCATATGTTCGCTCTCGACTCTCCCCATGTCCAGAAGCCAATTGCTAATCCATTTACGCAAAGTGCTAGCACTTTTCAATTTCCATGTATCGGGAATGAGGTTGAACACTTTAGGCCCTAAGTAGGAGTATTGTCTTTGGGCATGTGATGTGTTTGTAGTGGGTGGAACTACTGGATTCCTTCTTGCATGACGGGTGTTGTGGAGATGATCAATGGATGAATAGTGCTGTCGATGTTTTTGTGTATGTAAAATAATTTTTCTTATATACAGTTGCCGTACATCAAGAACTCGTATCTCTTTAAATAATAGATCACTGGGATACCTAAATGGTTTCTTAAGTATGACCCTTAGAAGTGATTTTTGGTTGTGACACGAGATTGTTATATATAACTAGCTGACCCGCCCACGCGTTGCTATAGCTAAAGAAACACTAATCTAGATAACCAAGTGTTGTATCAATATATTAAGAGGATACCCGGCGGTGATTTTTCCATACAAACGTATTCCCTATTTATCTCTCTGGATTTTAACCCTAGAGAAAATATTGTTTTTGCATAAAATAGATATCAACTACTAGCGTGTCGGTACTTTTTGTTTTTTTTGATAAGTAACTTTTTATAGAAGTTTATGACCTTCCAAAAATCAATAAAATTGACTGGTTTAAACGCCGTCAAAAGATGTTCAGTATACAAACCAGACAATGTTTTTTTAAAAAAAAGCAAAACGTACAGACATAGAATAGTTTTTTCTTATGTAGTTGGTAAAAAAAAATTGAAAATCAGTCCACTTTTGGAGGAGAAAAGTGGGGAATACAAAACCTCCATTTTAGTTAGGTGCAGTGCATTGTCCCTTTCGCTCAATATCCGGTGGAGTAAGAGCAACAGTGACAGCAATATTTTAGTAAAATCTATTTCTGCACCACCGGGTATCATCTTAACTCTCACCGCCATCTGTCAGATACTTAAGGAACTTACAAATAATTGTCCTAAAAAAAAATTTTATTCGCAATAATAAATACGGAGGTCACTAATCGAGATAAAAACCATCATATCTTTTAAGTTGGACCAAATTACACACAGTTAGGCAAATTTCATGAAACTCGGTTAAGTAGTTTCGGAGTTTACCTCGGACGAACATTGTGACTAAAGATAAATATATTTTATTTTATTTATGTATTATAACTAGTTTCCACAGTAGAATTTTTAATGGAAAATACAAAATGTATTACATAAAGAAAAATCTAGTTAAAATAATTGAGTAATAGTTTAGATTTCAAACTTTGCAACAAAGGCGGGCACTAGCTGATTTAACATTTATACACAGAATTTTAAATAATAATATCGACTGTACCGAACTACTATCCTTAATTAATTTCAATATACCTTTAAGACGTACACGACATACTGCACTGTTTCACACGCTTAATTGCAAAACAAATGCAGCAACTAATTCGACAATTAACCGTGCTCTTCATACATTCAATAATATTTGCCTAAATTCTAACATTGACATTTTCTCCGATTCACTGCCCAAATTTAAAAAGAGCATCATGTCAATGATATCAACTATTCAATGCGCATACACTTCTCACACCTACCAACATACTCACACATAAACTCACAAACAAATACACTACGCACATCACCCGGTAATTACAAAAAAGACATTCAAAGAAACATATCATAGGTACCAACCATGAAATATCATTTAATATATGTAAACTGTCTCATGTACCTTCCCCTGTAACCAATGTACTGTTTGTTTCTGTAATATAAAATAAATAAATAAATATGATTTTAGATTTTCACGGCCTTTTTGTTATTTATGTTTTGGGTGTTATGCCGTGTTACGCTTTACAAACATCTGCCCTGATGATGGACACGGTAACGTTGTCAGAAACGTTCGCTAAAGAAGGAGGTAGCGTAACACGGAATAACACCCCAAAAATAAATAATAAAAAAAGAGTAATAGTTTTTCTTAGTAATGTGGTTTATGACATTTAAAATCAAGTATGTTGTTCTTATATATATATATATATTTATTACAAGACGGAGGACATTAAATAATTTTATAAAGAAATATGCAATATTTCCTAGTCCAAAAGTAATTTTATAAAGAAATGTGCAATATTTCTTGGTCAAAAAGTAATTTTATAAAGAATTGTGCATTATTTTTAATTGATAAACTAATATTTAAGACAAGATTTTATGCATAGCACAAAGGGTAACAATTGTTATAAGCAATAATTATCAGCCTGAAACACTCATCCACATTGAAACAATCTTCCGAAAAAAGATACATGCCGCCGACGGGACAAAAACCAACTAATAAAAATAAAAGTTGATTGTTTGCAGGTGAAAAAAATGAAAATAGCGGTAGTTGTTGAATGAAACACTAGTATATTGAATCATTTGGAGGATAAGAGGTAACCCGCCGGTAATTAGCTCAGTGGATTAAGAGCACCTGACCGGACATCAGAAGGGCACGGGTTCGGGTCCCGTCGGCGGCATGTATCTTTTCTCAAAAGATTGTTTCAATGTGGATGAGTGTTTCAGGCTGATAATTATTACTTACTACCTTCTGCCCGCGACCTTGTCTGCATAGGATTAGTACTTCGTGTAATCTATTTCTTTTCCTAGGTCCCATCTACGTTTATATCAAAATTCTTAACCTATTTATTTAAAATATGTATAAATATTGATGCCATTCAAAGTATTATCCGAGTACTTCAAATAAATTCACTAATTTAAATATTTTTCAAAATACAATTTTTATTTAACAATTATTGTTTTGCAAAATGTCATTCTCAAATATTGACATTTTCTATTAAACAATAATTATTATTTTCAAAATATTGAAAATAAATACCTAGCTTTATGAATTATAGTCTATATGTTATTCTGAAGTATGAGCTATATTATTGTAAAGTTTTATTAAAATCCATTCAGTAAATTTTGCGTGAAAGAGTAACAAACATTCATACATCCATACAAACTTTCGCGTTTATAATATTAGTAAGATAACAATTGTTAAGTAATGTGCAATATTTCTTGGTCGAAAAGTCTTCTTAGTTGGAAGTTGGTGAAAAAAGTTTAAATGAGGCTTTGTATCTTCATTATCAAACTAACTGTAGTTTTTTGGAAGTTGTTTTTTTAACAGGTTGTTTTTTTTGTGTTTGATGATGCTTGATATTCAATAAAAGTATTTACAATTAAAATAATCAATTTCATATAAAACCTCGCACTTCATGCTCTGTAGTTTTATGCTACTATTTTTAATATATTCCGTGTATATATTTCAGTTAAAACTTGTTCTTAGTTACAACGCGTTTTCTCTAGTGTAAACAGTTAGTAAAAACTTGTTTTAACTGTAACATATACAAGCACTCGTTAATTAATTATGCGCTTGTTAAATAAATAAATATTAATTGCAGTCTGCGGGAGGCAAATCGGAGAACCTGCAAAAGTTCACGATTCCACTGATGGAACAGGACATCTGCAGTCAGGCCCATCCCTCCGACGTGATCTGCGCCCAGGCCGCTGAAGAGCAGACTGGAGATCTGTGCTACGGGGATGTGGGCAACCCACTGGTGGTGGATGGAACCCTCTACGGAATCACTCTGTGGAGCTTCGACTGCGGTACTCCTTTCTCTCCCTGGATCTTCACGAACGTGGCTCCTTATGTGGATTGGCTTAAGGCGCCGATAACAACAAAACAATAATGGATCGAGGTTATCGATGAATGGACCGATTATACCGATGCAGCAAACTGCCAAAATAAATTTAAAAATATAAAAATTAATAAAAACTATTATCAAATGGTTATAAAAAAACATGAAATTGTATATAATTATTATTTACAGATGGTAAGTACTGGTGAACATCATATATCTATCTACCATTGCATCTTACATTTGCGTCTTAACGGGCGGCGTAGTGCAGTGGGAATGCTCTAGACTACCATTCCGAAGGTCGCGGGTTCGAAACCGGCGTGCGCAAATAAATTTTATTTTTATTTTTATTAGAAAAACTCTCTTTTTTAACTTTTGAAGGTTATTACCATCAATGTAATATATCATTGACGAAGAAGATAACAATAATAATCTAATTTTTTAAAAATATGAAAATAAACAAGACACAGAAAAATAATAAAAGATAACGGTCGCAACTGGGACTCGAACCCAGAACCTTACGTCTTACCGGGACATACACCTCTACCAATTGGGCTACTGCGATCTTATATGAGACTGTCGTAATTGTCAACTTCATATTTCAAATTTCAGAATTAACAATATTATCTTCGACTAATGTTTTTTCCATATTATTGGCAGCTACCTTTATTATTGGAAACAAGTATTCAAAGAATATCTTTTATTATTTTTCTGTGTCTTGTTTATTTTCATATTTAAAAAAAATTAAATTTTATTTGATTAATTTGTGTTATTTTACAATTAATTAATTAAAAATAATATACACTATATTTGCGGCACGTTCCAGAGTGGAAGATACTCTCAGTATCGCCCTGGTGTAAGACCATTATTCAGAATTGAAACGTTGTTTGAAATGAAAGCCGTGTTTCGTGACTAGATCTGAATAGCCGGGTACTTCTCCACCTTCCTCTTCCCCATTTTCTTCCCTTCCTTACTTACCTTCAGCCTCACAACATACCCCAATTGGAAATGCTATGGTCACACTGGCTCCAGACGGGAGCAGTTGGGACTCTTGAGAGGTATTCACTATAAAAAAAAGGGACGCAATTACCCCTGAAAATATTATTTCAATTTGTAGGTATAAAATGTAACTGGTTGCATAGAGTTATATAAGTAGAGGCGCTATTGCATACTAATATTGCGATAATTGGAGCGCACCGCGCGTAGACCGAATTTCGTGGGACCGTTCGTTCGGCGTTAGAGCGTTGGGGGCGTAAGAGACCAAGTGGGACAAATTGGACATTGAAAAGCGGTATCTAATTTTTCGTTTCATGTCTCGACTAAATATTATAATACACCAATGACTGCTAGAGAGATAAAGTTACCTAAAATGTCAACAGCAAACTGAGTATTTTTTCACTGTGGCAGAAGAATGAGAACTGGAAGATTCCAGCCTGCAGTTCGCCGAAAGCGCGGCTTCCATTGTTGGTCCATGATCCACCACATAGTTATGAGTATAATATGCACGGCTGCCGCAAATGTATTATTTTAACTGTACCACCCGTATGGTAGATAAGAATCTTATCTTACTAATATTATTAGCGAAAGTTGGTATGGATATATGTATGTTTGTTACTCTTTCACGCAAAATTTACGGAATGGATTTTAATGAAACTTTACAATAATATAGCTCATATATCAGAAGAACATATAGGCTATAATTTATAAAGCTAGCTATTTATTTTCAATGTATTGAAAATAATAATTATTGTTTAATAGAAAATGTCAAAATTTGAGAATGACATTTTGTCAAATTAATTACACATTAAATCAAAATTCTATTTTAGACAATATTTAAATTAGTGAATTTATTTGAAGTACTCCCTATACTTTGAATCGAATCAAGAATTATAGATATCTTAATATATAAAACAAAGTCGGGTTAGTTACACCATTTATAACTCAAGAACGGCTGAACCGATTTTTATGATCTTTGGTTGGTTGGATTGGAAGTTAATAATACATATAATTCCTTTTTATATTATTACTAGCTGATTCACGGGATGCGTTGGAATGCCAATTAAATAAAGAAATTGTTTCTCTCTGCATGTCCTTTCTCATTCGTCCCCGTTCCCCTTCCGCCACCTCTATCCCACCCTCGTCCCCTTCCCCTCCCGCGTTCCCTTTTGACCTTCCCCGCGTTTCCCCTCCCCTCTCCCCGGGGACAGCCTTCTGAAGTTAAAACAGTCGTTAAGTAACCATTTTCTTAATTTTTACATTCCGTAAGAACCTTCTAAAAAGATGAATGAAATAGGTAAAGTAGTTCTGAAGATATAGCGAAACTAAGGGTAACTAAGGGAAAAATGTAAAAAAAAAAACAGGGATTCATTTTTATATACAGGGTGTTAAGCATCGTATATGACTTACTTTAACCAGTGATTCGTGACATTATTTGGAGTAAAAATGTAAATGAAATTTTGGCCTCCGGTGACTTTTTAGATGTTTTTTTTTTCCAAAACCTTTTTTATTAAATCAAAGAATTTTTTTTCCTAGTCTCTAAGCCAAGTAGCCAACCAACCCCTCACCCCATCCCCTAACTTCCCAATACCTACTGATTTTTATGTTTTTGTAAAAAAAAAAAAATGTCACCGGTGACAATTTTTTTTTTCTCTTTTTTACTTAAAATAATGTCAGGAATAAATGGTTACAGTAAGTCAAGTACGATGCTTAACACGTATAGATGAAGTTTATACATTTCTTGCCATTCCAATATTGTATTAATAAACCGTATCTCATTTTGCTTTGTTATTATACATGTTCTAAACTTATATTTACTTTTCTTTACTGTTTTATTAGCTCTTTATTATCTACGTAATTCTAATTACACATATTAGAGTTTATGCTTAATACTATGTTATATTATGTAAAAGCCGAAAGGCGTTAATGATTAAACAAATAAATAAATAAATATAGATGTGTATATATTTTTGTAATATAATTCTTTTTTTTCACGGGGTTCGTGACTTTTTAAACATCAGCCTCCCAATACTTGCTGTACCAAAAGGTGCTCAAAGCAGCTTACTAATTTCTGATTGAAACAAGACACCTGTACGTACTCATAAAGGTTTTAATTCACAACCTGCAGAGGAAAGCGTAGGCTCCATACATAACCAATATGGGTATCTACTTTAAACAACTTTTTTGTTTGTTTTGTTTATCTCCTACTTGCTACGATATGTCCCAAACAACACCCACATCTTAACATGCGAGTAGAGGTCTTATTCTGAACGCTCACATCTAGAAATAATATAGGTAATAGATATGTCCGTTCTTATTGCATACAAATTGTTTCAAAATATTATCACTGTATCTAAATTCAAGCGGAATTATGCTAGGTACATGGAACGAATTTCAGATCACAATTGAAATTGTAATATCATGAATGGCTCTCTAATTTAGGGAAGAGAAGCAGAAATCACCCAATGATGAATTGAAGAGAACGGCTGACTTTGAATGGAGAATTCTCTGGAGATATTTGAGGAATATACATAAGTACAAAAAAATAAGAAAATTTTTCATATCGAAATTACAGTCAAATACGATTTTTTTACATTTTAAACATGCTTACCAATGTTTTCAAGATTGACTTGACTCGTGCTTGTGCAGTGCTTGTACCTACCCTGATGTATGGCAGTGAGGCATGGAACTGGCAGAGGAAGGATGAAAGTAGACTGAATGCTGTTGAAAGGAGATCCCTGAGGCGTACGTGTGGTAAAACCATGTATAATCGTGTGAGAAATGTGGAGATTCGAAAATAATGCAAGGCTGATGTAGGCGTAATGAGTAAAATTAAGAAAGGAACCATCAGATGGTTTGGGCATGTAGAGCGAATGAACAAAGAAAGGAGCGTAAGGAGAATATATGATGCAAGGGTGAATGGTATAAGAAATAGGGAACGTCCGAGGAAGACATGACACGATCAAGTGAATCAGATACTTGAGTCGGGCCATGTCAAGAGTCAGAAAAATAGAAGAGTATGTATGAGACGATGTAATATGAATGAGGCAAAGAGTGTGTGCCAAGACCGAGGCGTTTGGCGGTGATGGTTAGTTAGTCTCATTAATTCGTCTCAAAACCCACTGCTGGTGTAAACAAGCCGGTAAGAAGTAAATTGGATACAAAAGAGTGGCTGCTACCAATATTAACTTGACTCCTAACTCAATCGTCCCAATACTCATAGTTGGTGTAAAACAAGCAGGTAAGAAGCTGGTTGAATATAAAATAGTGGCTGCTACCAATAGTATTTTGGAGCACGGTGACAACTTGTATAGATATCACTAACAGACCAGTTAGACAAGCGTACAAATAATACATAAAAAACTCCGACGGTAAATACAAGCTTTGGACAAAGACACTACCAATATCATGCTATAAAAGAATTCAACAGTCTGACACTCGAAAATAAAATTGAGGAAAACAAAAATAAATTCCGCCACAAACTTACAAAATGAATAAAAGAACTAAAAAGACAATATTACCAAAATCTCATAGCATTAAATAATAAAACCTTTACGTAACACAAAAAACCAATATAAAACACAATCACCCACAAACACACAACACGTAATATATACCTATTTTAACTTTATATAATATTATTTATTTTTAATTTTACTTTAATTTTAAATCTCTGTTTTAAAATCTAATTTATCTTAATCTTATGTTTTTCATATATTTTTTAATGTATTGTGTAAACCACCTAGTGAGGCCAACATTATTGGATTTTATTATAAAATGTAAAAATATTACATCAAATAAATAAAAAAAATAGATATTCTGTGACAAATAACATCTAGAGGGTGGATGTAAAATTATCTCCCGATCGGATTAGGTAACCTCTTTTCCAATATTGGCAGTTCGATAGCGTTCCCATCGGAATCGCCACAAACGCCAAAAAAATGTTTAAACGCCGATTACCTACATTCCAATTTCTTCAGCCAATATAAATACGTACTTTTTACTTGTAGAAAAGGCAAAACACGACTATGAATTAAAAGTGACAACAAAATGTGCCACAAAAAATCTAAAAAGTTACCGTTGAAACCAAGAACGCAAACAATTCAAGAGTACCGTTATGTTAACGTATTTAAATGGTAAAATTTTCCAAATAATACGGGTGCAGAATAAGACCTAGGACCAGTATCCGAGGTGAATTACCGGAATTCATTCATAAAAATACGCCCACGTGACTCTGTGTTGATTCTTCTTATATCCGGTCCATTAATAATATAAGTAATTGAGCACTGAGACGTCCACTTGCCGTAATGATCATCGCGTGGGGACTATATGTAGAAACAAAACAAGGCTGCAGATGATGTCCCAAAATAATTTACATCAAGTAATTATAAACTATATCTCAAAAAATCAGCATTGAAACAAAAATTTGAGCGAGCCAAAATACACCCTAAAAAAATCTTACATTAGGATTATTATCGTACATGCGTCAACGAAAGGCAATATATGGTCACGTATGGTCTGTGTGGTATGTCATGTATGGTCTGTGTATAAGGTCTTTTAAAGGTAAGGAAGGAGAGAATGTTCTCTGAAAGAAAAATATATGAGGCGTGGGTAGGAATCTGGGGTCCTTTCAGTGGTGGACGTATGAATCCATTCCTCTTATTGCGGTGCAAGGCGATGGGTCGAGAGAATCCTGCAGGAGAGGTCAAATTGACTCCCTCAACCAGTCCCTCCAGATCAGGCCTGCCACACGTAGAAAAATGTTATTCTAAAATACGATATTTTTTGGTAAAAACGGGACTGAAGTTCTTAAGAACAAATTAACAGTGTTTCAATGTTTATTGGCGGGAAAATGTAAGAATAATCATTGAAACACTGTTAATTTGTTCGTAAGAACTTCAGTCCCGTTTTTAACGGTTTTTACGCATAAAATGATCGCATTTTAAAATAACATATTTCTCAGTGCACGCAGTAAGTGGGCAGACGCATCGGCCGCAAAAAAACACGATAAATATAATGAGCACCCCTGATAAGTCATCAAGTCGGGTAACCTATGGCAGAGGTGTTGGTTATCAAATAAAGGACCCCCATACAGCCTCCTGGACCTAGACCTTAAAATATCTTGGATCTATGTAAATATAATATTACAACTTTACTTATTTTTTTATTTATTTTTTATTTTTTATTTTTTATTTTATATTACATAAACAAACAGTACATTGTTTACGGTGATGAGACAGTTTACAGATATTAAATGATATTTCATGGTGGGTACATATTATGATATGTTTCTTTGAATGTCTTATTTGTGATTACCGGGTGATGTGCGTAGTGTATGTGTGCGTGAGTGTATGTGTGAGTATGTTGGTATGTGTGAGAAGTGTATGCGCATTGAATAGTTTATATCATTGACATGTTTATGTCGTTGACATGAAGCATTTTTTAAATTTGGGCAGTGAATCGGAGAAAATGTCAATGTTAGAATTTAGGCAAATATTATTGAATGTATGAAGAACACGGTTAATTGGCGATTTAGTTGTTGCATTTGTTACATAATAATGATCGAAAATAATAATACTATACATTACCTAATTTGTTGTAAAAGTACCTACTGCCGATACAAGTCTGTACTGCCAAAAATTTTGTCAACTCAATGTAGGTAGGTTTCAAAGAATATATTGAGTTTGTCATATTATACCGTATTCACCACAAAACGGGCATGTGCCTAGCATGGTGGTCGTAAAATCAACAAAATTATATAATTACTAAGAATTGAATAAAGAAAAAATTAATAATAGCGCTCGCTCTTCACTCGGGAAATTTCATATACAGATAACGATTTGAAACCGCGGGGTGAGAGGGAAGATAGAAAAGATACGTAATTGAAATTTAGAATGAAATATTTTCCACTTGCCCCAATGCAAATAGTTGTCTTTTAATGTAATTAAGGTGAATCAAAAGATTTTTTAAAAAAAAGTGCGTATTAACCGATGCCAGCTGTATCCAATATTTATCAAGCTGTATAATTTATTAAATCAATAATTATTATAGTATTTTTGTGAATAATACGGGACTCCGTTTTTTTGGTTATCAAGTTTAATTTGTAGATCTCCATTTATTTTTATTTTATGTATTCAATAATATTATTATTCAACTTATATATAACAAATAAGTTTTAAAATTTTCACGGCCAAAAGTATTTTTGTTGTTGTTTATTTTTGGGTTGTTATGACGTGTTAAGCTAACTCCTTATTTAGCCAACGTTTCGGACACATCTGCCCTGATGATGGACACTGTAACGTTGTCCGAAACGTTGGCTAAAGAAGGAGCTGGCTTAACATGGCATAACATCCCAAAAATAAACAACAACAAAAATTATAAATAATTTTGGCTATGTAATTAATATTAGGCGTGACAGCTGATTCGCCTTCTGAAGGCAATATCAAAGTGTGGCTAGGCTACTTACAAACGATAAACGGTAAATGTTAATTTTATATAGGTACCTACTTACATAATTAATTTATGTTTTTATAATCGTTTTGCTTTATTTCTTATCTGAATATTAAATGTGGGGCGGGGGGATTGAGGATCTCAATCGTGTCCATGTCGTAGGACTATAACTAGCATGGCTGGTCAAGCGATGTGATCCTCCTCAGTTGCATGTTGGGCTGGGATTGACACTTGTACCTGTATGATGACGTGCTAAATACATCAAAACAAATTACGTAATTTCTTCATCTATTTTTATTTTTCCATGAAACCAAATAATTATATACATGACACTTCATTTATAAGCGGAAGTACATTTATGTTGCCATGATCCATTTTCTTTGATAACAACTTACCTAGAACCTAATCATCACAGTAATATTATTATGTTGAAGTGGTCTGGTTCAAATGAAAACATTTTAACGAAACCTTAATAATCTATCTTTTATATTTAAAATCTACTACATAAAGAAGTGTCTTTGAGACGATTGTGATTTAATGTAAGTACAAATCGACAATTTTATTCCAAAAGGAATGAAATTTTGCACACATGACCTTCAAAACCTGAGAAAGGTAACTGTCTACATTAAATGTAATACCCGTGCAAAGCCGGGGACTTCAAATAGTGACTAATAAACTCTAATAAACTGTTGTAATCGCGATGACGTTAAAATATATACAATTTTGGTAGGAGTTCAGGTCATTAAAAATAATTTAGTACTTACTATAATAATATAAAACTAATCGAAATATATATATATATATATATATATCAATATATATACACGAAAGTATAATTAGAAACCTAAATATAAGTAAAATGAAAACAAAACATTGAAATTAAGAAAATAACGACACCAGAGACAGATTCAGAAAATAATAAGAAATAGAGGAAAACATTAGACAATGCTCTAAACTCTAAAGTTTTAAACATATAATAAAACTCCAAAGCAACTTTTCGATTAAAATCTGAATCAATTGATCGAGATTTTACGCAATACTTTTATTTATTTATTTATTTGTACAGATAGGTGATCTACGGGAATTTTACAAAAAATAGAGGATATTCTATGAACCTTAAAATTCCGTAAAAAAATAACAGCGAAAAAGAGTGGAAATACATCACGGTGAAAAATTAAATTTACTAACTAAAAAAATATTTTACGTATTTATAACAAGAGCTCTGGCAGAGAATTGTAAAAACAAATAGTTTTCGGATCACAATGTTAAGTAAAAAATAACGGCGAAAAATAGTGGAAATACATCACAGTGAAAAATTGGAGAACTAAATCAAGAAGGAATATGTTACGTAGTTAGTAAATATATTCTAATGTCATTTAAAAATACATGAAAAAATTGTTGATAAATTTGAAAATAATATTTAAATTATGCTTAATAATCAATAAATAAAAATAAGAAAACATAACGAAAGTGATAAAATAAGTAAAGTATAAATAAATAATAAATGTCATTACTACCCTGACGAAGAAACCATCGGTTTTGAAACATGTAGGTAATTGTCATTATATTAGTGGTTTAAACAAAGTTATTGGTTTTAATTAAATTCAAAATGACGCCACAAAGTGATTTTGCGAAGTTTGAAGAAATGAATAAGTAAAGATTTATAAGTAGAAATTTGAATAATAACAACAAACAAAATTGTGATTCTGTTTGAGGATGGAAGTATTTAGAAGTCCCAACTATTAGTTTTTATAATAGAGGACGGACCGCTAAACAACTCGGTCTTGGCACACACTCCTTGCTTGGTTCACATTCATACATCTTCTCATATATACTCTTCTATTATTCCGACTCCTGACATGGCCCGAATCAAGTATCTGGTTCATTTAATCGTGCCATGTCTTCCTCGGGCGTCCACAACTTGTTCTCCCATTCACTTTTGTGTCATATATCCTCCTTACACTCCTTTCTTCGTTCATTCGCTCTACATGCCCAAAATATCTAAGGGTCCCTTTATTAATCTTACTCCTTAGGCTTAGGTACATCAGCCTTGTATTCTTTGCGGATATCCACATTTCTCACATGATCATACATGGTTTTACCACACATACACCTCAGGGATCTCATCTCTACAGCGTTTAGTCTACTTTCATCCTTACCCTGCCAGTTCCATACTTCACTACCATACATCGGGATAGGTACCGGCGCTCCATTGTGGACTGCTAGCTAATAGAGTATCTGGTTTAATATGACCTCAATAAACGCCAGGGTTGCCAGCAATTCAATTAATTCAATTACATATAAATAGTATTCATTGCTATTTTAAATACACAAATGAAGCACACAAACAAAATCTTTGAACTTATATTTTGTTTCAAAGTTTCAGTGTACAATGTTCAACAAATCCATTACGTAATATGTTTTTCAAAATAATATGTCTTACAATTTCATTATCTCCATTATTTATTATACTGATAAAACCCTACTTGCTTGTTTTTCTAACCGTTCTTTGAAACGATTATCTTTATCAATGTTGTGTTTTTAGTTTGATCAATCACAGGTGTCGTCTTTTACGTATTTATAAGAACACCTCTGGCAGATAATTGTAAAAACAAATAGTTTTCTAGTCACAATGTTAAGTTTAACTTTATTATCGGTTTTATTCGCTTGTGCAAACGGCAAGTACAAAATTTAAAAACACATTTAATATAAATATTTTGCTTTTTCTTTTTGTAATGTGAACTTTTGATTTATTATTTATATTTATACTCACCTTTTGCCATGCTTTTATAAAAACAATTTAATGCCATCTTGATGAATTACCACCGCAACATGACGAAGGCTGTAAACATTAAAATTATAAGCCTAATCATCAAATATACTAATTTTGGTCATCTGTGATGTGTACCAGGATTATAATATTTTATTTTTTCAAAAATTGGCAAAAATCCCAAATTCTGACTATCCCGTATTTTTTCACGGGTACGCGCTCGTACACGGAGAAAAATTTTATTCTAAAATACGATCATTTTATTCGTAAAAACGGTTAAAAACGGGACTGAAGTTCTTACGAACAATTAAACAGTATTTCAATGTTTATTGGCGGGAAAATGTAAGAATAATTTGTTGGTAAACGTACGAAATTACGTATAACAACAAATTATTCTTACATGTTCCCGCCAATAAACATTGAAACCCTTTAATTTGTTCGTAAGAACTCCGGTCCCGTTTTAAACCGCTTTTACGAATAAAATGATCGTATTTTAGAATAACATTTTTCTCCGTGTAATAACATACTAATACCATTAATTAATACTAATACTACTTCTTAGTACACTGGCTTAGTAAATTAGTTACTTGTAATAATTTTCCTCCGGGCCTCCTGTATGGAGTTAATATATTAAAAAAAAGTGAATAGGGTCAACTATGTACCTAGCGATACAAGTTAGATTTTGGGAATCGAAAACATTTTTCTTGTCTTTTCCTGGCGTTTATGTTAACATTCTTGTTTCTAACTATCCGTTGGCTAACGCAATGAAAAATACTGTCTCATTAGGTTAGCTTCAAATATCGACATATTTAATAAAAGTTTACCATTATTTAAGAGATACCTGAATTATATTTTTATGTAGCATTTTTTATTATTAGGGAGCTTTTGCACATATTTTTGTATTCTTTCTATTTACCTAAAATGTTAAAATTTTGTTCCTCTCTTTTCTTTTTCTATATCTTGCGCTTAGTCATGTATTATTCACCTGTAAATTTCTCATACTAACCTGCAATATACTATTATTTTTATGCCATCCGCATTTTAAAAACACGTTTCTGTTCATTTTTTTCTCTCTTTTTCTTTTCTTATAATATATTATTTTCACTTAAATTTACCTTTACACCCAACATTTACATGATGTTCATTTCTTTAAGTTTATCTTTTTTATTTAAACGTTGTATTATATAACACTGTATATACGCTGATCGTATAAAAGCCCATCAGGGCGTTGAAAACATAATTAATAAACAAATTACTAACAATATTAAACAATCTTGTTTGTAAAATATAAGTGTTTACTGCCGACTTGTTGAATATTTTACTATTTTTTAGTTATTTTACCTTTTTTAATATTTTAAAAAGTGTATCTTAAAAAAGCTTCGGAATCTACAATTAGTTCCTATTGTGTCCACCGTAGGACTCAGCACATTTGACTATTCGTAATAATGGAAAATGGGACATGGGACACCTGTATTTGAAAATCAGTTATAAAATTTTGGGTAATCATAAAAGTCTCCACAAAGCAGATAATCGAAAAGTAAAACACATTATTTCTTCAAACTTCGCAAAATCACTTTGTGGCGTCATTTTTAATTTTATGAAACAAATAACTTTGTGTACAACACTATAGGTATAATCACAATTATAAACATGTTTCGAAACCGATTATTTTTTCGTCAGGATAATAACAACATGAATTCACGTTCTTATTATCCTGACAAAGAAACTATTTGTTTAAAAAATTATTTGTTTAATTTACTTAAATTATATTTTTAGAGAGTACTTGTTGTTAGTAAATTGTGAATCCTAAACGCACATTGCTCGTAAATATGGTGGATGTATAGAAGAAAAATCTTGAAAAATAGACACTGACAACGTTTACTGATTACTAATCCAGGAAAAAATGAACATACAATTCTACCAACTCGTTTGATTTTGGTCTGTTATGGTTTTCTAGCTGCCAAACTGCCCAACGTCAAGATAGTAGGAGGTATTCCTGCTGACATCAACGACGCTCCCTGGCAGGTAGCAATCCTCCGGTTGGGCACCAATAACGACTACAACCATGTTTGTGGAGGTGTCATTATTACATCAAGTTCAATCCTAACAGCTGCTCAGTGCACCAGTGGGTAAGACACAAACTCTTAAAAAAAACATTATTTCAAAGCGCAGAAAGGAATACTTCAAAATATCCCATATTCTTCTTCTGCCTTTTCCTGTGCACTCTCATTGCATGTGAAATTGACTATTTTCAGAGTAATCTTCACCCTAGAGTCTATGGGCTGCAGGTCATAACAAAATCAGCGATGTATAATATGTATATTACAATAGGTTTTATTAATATTACAATATAAGACATATTACAATGCAATCGTAAATCTTGGGTTGAGGCTGTTCCATCATTTTTCACCTAATTCCTGGCTGGGCTGATTTCGTAAGCAATCATTAGTTCTAAGGCTATGAGTCGACGAATTGGAATTTTTGGCGAAGATTTTAATTATTGTCTAGTTTGTATTTGTCATCTAAAGGACACATCTCAATATTGCTTCAGAGCGATTGACCAGCGGTTGAGAATAAAAGTTTTAAAATGCTTGCAACTGTACAGGAAGGTTCCAATGAGAAAGATCGATTATTCCCCTTATGAAATTTTTTAAATTAAAATTTTAATATCGATTTATTTCATTAAAAACTTGCTTTAATATATACCTTCATTCAATAAGAAAACGCACGATGATAAATTATTAAATATCGTGTACTTCTTGTAAGTATTTTTTGATCATAAGTATTTATGATTTTTTAACAATGTCTAAACAAAATAAGTGTGTAAAAAAATTTGAAATATTTTAGTTTTTAAAACTTTAAATAAATAGAAAAACTGAGGTATTTTTGTCACAAAACACGTTCTCCGATTTATTTTTTAATGATTTTAATTTAACTAAAATTAAAATTATGAAAATTGATTTGTTTTGTTGTATGATGATATCATTTGAAATTTGTGTTGTTTAATAGAATCTATCGTTTGAAAATTGAACAAATCTGCCAACGACCAACGGTATAACCTTAGTATATTCAAAATAAACTTAGTTTTTCAAAATTTTAAAACTGCGTGTACCAGATAAAATAACAATCTTTCAAAAACAATTTATGTTTTTTTGTAAAAAAGAGTCAATACGTCTAGAATTTGATTTAAAATGGACTAATTTCCGGTATGCTCTGGTGTTACTCTCTTCAGATTAAAATAATACAACACAAGAACTATTTTGTTTCGACCCCATCAGCCATTCTCTTATTGAATAATGTTCGATGTAATTCCTGATTCTTAAATATGAGGGATATTCCGTATTTAATATCAAATTTGATTATCAAGTCGAAGTTAATAAAAAAAAATCTGATTGACTTCTAACTCCTTTGCCGGGATATGTTAATAGGATTATTCGCTTTTCAATTTGTAGCACTTGCTCAGAATTTCAAATTTCTCAGCAATTTAAAAAACAAAAACTTTGAAATATCTCATACTGCATCTTAAATCAGTTATTTTAACCACCTTCCATAATAAATCCAATCCTTTTTCAGAACACAGGCCTCTTTCTTCAGAATCCGTTCTGGTTCCACTTACCATCACGTCGGTGGACAGGTTACCGCAGTAATCCGAAAGAAAGAACACGAGTCTTACGATTCCAGTACTTATCAGAATGACTTGGCCTTCTTATACTTGTCTAATGACATCAGCTTCGGAGTCTCCGCAGCCCCTGCAATTCTTCCACCGCTAGGCCTAGCAGTCCCAGATGGCTTGGACTGCTTTATTACTGGATGGGGTACAACAAGCGTAAGTGACCAAAATATTGCTTAGAGTATGCTTGGTTTTATTTGAATTACGATACGGGTTTTGAATATGTTCTACCTGTAAGGAAAATTATCTAATGAGCCTGTTATATTTTAAGCCAGATTCAAAAGGTATTCACTACGTCAAGGCTTCTGGATTTCACAAAGGCACTTTCAAATGACTCCATTAATTGTACCGATTTAGTGACTAACCTATCTCTGCGACCTCTTTTTCTCTTTCATTGCCTATTGTAGTCGCCGTCATTTTTTCCTAATATTTTGGAACAGCCGGAATATCACGGATTGGCGCATATCTTCTAGTATTTTATCATCGTAAAAAATGGGGTGACAAGAAAGTAATGCTCATCATAAAATTATGAATATGTTTGAAGAACTAGGGTCATTGATTACTTTACAACAAGGCATGCCAAATATTTGTACACGGACTTTAATCAAGGAAGTTGTTGAGAATGGGTCGTTAGCTAGACCATGGGATGATATGCTGGCTTGTCCCTTTATTTTGTCATTTTCTACCACATACAACATTGGATCCTCCAAGACCCAGGTGTTCACTTTCTTAAAAAGACACAGCATCCTTAAAGCAAATGACGGCCGTCCGTGGTCGAGGGGTAAGGCTCTCGACTCTCAATGCGAAGTTCACAGGTTCAAACCCGGCATGGGCAAATAAATTAAAATAAATTTCATTTGATTAATTTGTGTTATTTAACAATTAATTCATTCAAAATAATATATATTATATTTGCGGTACGTTCCAGAGTGGAAGATACTCTCAATATATCAGTAGACCACCATTCAGAATGAAACGTTGCTTAAAATGGCTTTGGCCGTGTTTGGTGACCAGATCTGAATAGTTAGGTACTTCTCTCTTTTATCTCCCCACTACCTTCAGCCTAACAACATACTCGAATCGGGGATGCCATGGTCTCACTAGCTCCAGATGGGAGCAGTTGGTATTAATCACAATACCTGTGAGGTATTCATATTTAAAAAAAGACATCCTAGAGAAGACACATTAAAATTTTCATTAATTTGGTTCAGTACTGTCACCGTCTTCACTTCATTTTCTCCTTTGGAGTGTCATGGACTACTTCAAATCAAAAATGGTACCATCTTGCCTGTTCTACCAATGTGTTATTTTATAAATGAAATTTTTTGTGACTTCCAGGTTGGCGGATCTAAGCCATTAGAACTGTACAAGGTTACAGTTCCATCCGTGAACCAGGCTCGTTGCGTCAGTGCATACTCCAACATCCTCGCCGTGACTCCGAACATGCTCTGCGCTGGCAACCTCGGCACAGGGGGAATGGATGCATGCGTAGGAGACACTGGTGGTCCATTGACTATTACCAACGTCCTGATCGGCATTACCTCCTGGGGTTTAAGCTGCGGAACTGCTGACTATCCCGGCGTTTACACCAGAGTGCCCATGTACAGGAACTGGATTGACCTCAACTTAGGGAACTAGAAGATTCCTTTATTTCGGCTTATTCTCCTTAATACAATTAGCCATTTATATCTTTTTTTAACCAATCCTTATGTTTAATAAACATTTAAACAAAAAAACTCATTGTTTGTTGAAAACTTGCAGAGACGGTTCTTCGTAGTGTAATTACAATTGAATTCAATAGTAATTTACAATACCTACATGATCTAACTATGAAAAGTGGCTTAGGGATCTTGGTGTTTATCTTTGACCCAATCATATACTAAAGAAATAGACCACCGATTTCAACGGTTGACAATTTACATTAATGTATGTTTTTACAATAAGTATTCTTGCAGTGTTGCAAATTAATATAAAAATACCATTTCTTCACCATAAAGAGACAATACTAAGTATTGTCTCTTGTATGTTTAGTGTGGGAATTCATGCTATATGTAATCATGTATGTAATTAAACAATAAAATATTTCAAATAAAAACAAAAAGCTAAGTAAGAGAAACTCAATACATAAATGAAAATTTTTAATAATTTAAAAAATAATAATAATAGATATGAACTCTTACAGTAGTTTCGGGTAATTTTTCAATTTAAAAACGCTTGGGCACATAAGCTTGTTTCCACGACAATTTGACGTAGGTAGACATAGGAATGACGTATTCCCCGGATCTGAGTTTTTAATTGGAATTCATGAATATTTTCGACAATTTTCGATAATTTTTAGGTTTAAAAAAAGGTTGTATTAAATTTTACGAATTTAATATTATTATAATATCTTGCTGATATATTGAAATGCAAGTTATTTGGCTGTATTTCTTTGAAAGTTTGTAGCATTGAATATTTTTTATATATTTTGTCTCTTGTAGGTACATAAAATGTTGAAAAGATTTTTTTCGGTAGAAAACGTTGATATTTTTTCAGGATAACCTTAATTATCAATCTTTGAACTGTTATGAGAGGATTTAAAAAATATTATATGTTCATCCTCAGTCTATATACCGCACTGTAACATAGATTGAACAATTGCATAGTACACCCTTTTTAGGTTTTCTAGTATAAGAATATTTCTGAGCCTTATAAATATATAAATAGATTTCCTAATTCTTTTGACAAGTTCACAAATTTGTGTTTTCCATTTAAAATGTTGATCTATATATGCACCAAGATATTTAATTTTGGAAGTTGAATTAAAATTCAATGTAGACCATAATAGTACCAAGGACTAACTTCTTTTAATTTTCTTTTAATTATATAATGTTGTCCTTACCGAAAAGAGAATTATTAAACTCATTGGGAATAATTTATTATAAGTATTATGTCCTAATCTTGTAATATATTATCACAAATAAATAAAAATTAATAAATAAAATATCTTTCGTGACACGGCACCAATGCTACTCACTAACAGGTATTCTTTTTTTTTACATAACATATTTTTTAACCACGATGATGGACACTGCGAGACTGTCCGAAACATTGACCAAAGAAGAAGTGGGATAAGCAATAAAGCTCACTTCTCCAATAGTCAAACGCCGTGATTGTTGATATTAATTAAATATGATTCCACTTTCAACAATAATAGTTTAATCATGCCGCCAAAAGCTGTTATCTTCGCTGGGTGCATTTTTAGTAGCTGAAAGTGTTAAAATATTTTGCACCATGCAAGGATTATCAGTAAAAAAACAAGATCACAAGGTTCCCATAAAACAGATGGTTAGTCTTTAGAGTAATAATAATACCATATTTATTTGCAGAAAGTTTTTTTTTCTAACTACTTATCATATAACTACGCAATCATCCGTCGAGATTTCTCATTTTAAAAATCTATAAATATCCAAAATATTTTATTTGCGTTCGAATCCATAAACCATAATTCTCCAAACTAGCAATCATTTTTGGTTATCTGCCACCAATAAATATTTGATTAAATCGATTGAGTATTTTCAAAATTTAATTACTTATGTTATCTTTGCAAATTTAATCACAGTGTCTACTTTAAATAGCACCGGCGTTGACTTTGCACTATAAATAAAATGTTATGTTTCGTCTTGTTGGTCGCTGCATTTGTTTGTGCAAATGGTGAGTCACTTTTATTAATTATATAAAACTTTAGAATCGTTTGTATTTCTTGAACATCTCATTTCAATAATAATCATTTTACTCTATTCAGTTCCGTCCAAAAATCTGGCCCAGAGCTAAACAATGTTTTTAAATTATTTTTATTAGTTTCTGTTATTGTTCGTGTTCGCTTTCTAATTCAAGTACAGCAGATCTGATGTAAATCTGAATATGTAAGTTGGTTGAGTATGGCAATTCGAACAATACATTGAAAAATAGGTTTTGAAAATTGATTAAATGTCAACAAATCAGAACTCCCTTGACGTCATGCGATACCGATTTATAGCCATTATGCAGAGATTCACAATTATTATGACTTCATCTGGTTTTGAAATTGTGTGAATATCTTTTCAATTCCAATCGGGCCCTTTAAAAAAAATCCACCATGAAAATCTAGAAAGTGTTTTAAAAGATTTCTTAATTATTATTATTTTACCTCACACTTACGTATGTACAGTTACAATTACTACGTATTTATCCTTAAATTGATTTCACACAAAATTTCAACAGCAATGTATGTATTATAACCTATTAACTACGGAATAGCAAAAGCAAGGGATTTAAAAAAAATGTCTTTTATTAGATTTTTAAATTGGACAGCCGAAAACGTGCGGTATAAATATTAAAGCTGGCGCCTATTTTCACAATAAATCACAATTATCTGCACATTGTCATGTCATCCTCTTTACCCTTGTAGAAAAACAAATCCATTTTTCTGATTAATAAGACAAATTAAGGGATTTTTATGGCCAAGCGTCTTCTAATCTTTCTGGTGCCTTCTCCTGTAGAAGGTCGGCATTCTTCGAGATTCAGCACCGAAAAGCTGCACTCATCACGTAGATCTACAAGTCACTTAGATTTACAAATAATGACTTGTTGCGTCTTCCTTTACTTCCGTATATCTTCCCCTAGGTTAGATTTTTTTGTTTGTTTAGGGAATGAGTACTATCATGAGTTAAACTACAAAGTTAGGTTAATATCTAACTTTCTAGTTTTACTCATGATAGTATCTGGTATTCTTGGTAAATATCTAACAAATTCACGCATTTTAATTCATTCCAAGAAGAGTCAATTACTCTGTTTGCCTAAGGTTTTATTTTGATGTGCCTAAAGACAATGGTTTTTATATCTCCATCTTCCAAACAGGGACTAACATCTATCCATATTAATTTATTTTAGCAGCAATTCTGCCACAAGTTAAGATAACTGGTGGTACCTTGACCACCATTAGTGAGGCTCCTTGGCAAGTGGCTCTCTTGTATGACAGCTTTAATAGTGGCACCTTCGGCCAGGTCTGCGGGGGAACCATCATCACCAGATACTGCATTCTGTCAGCTGCCCAGTGCACTTACGAGTAAAGTTTTATTTTATTCTAACCATATTATTAACCATTGTTTATGAAGTTAAAAAATTAAATTTAAATTCACGACGGCTTTCCAAAACGAAATTCAGCTTGAAATTCACAATTTTCCATTTGAATACAAAATTTACGATACCTTATGCAGTTCTATCGTATTATGACAATTGCCTCATTTTGATTTGAAATAATGGAATGTTTTATGGTTTTTAAGTTCCCGTTCTTCACAATGGAGAATCCGCGCAGGATCTTCCTTCCACAACACCGGTGGACAGGTTATCCAAGTCAGTAGTTTCTATGAGTTGGAAGGCTACAATAACGTGAACCTAGAAAATGACTTGGTCATCCTGCGCCTGAGCAAGGAGATAACCCTTGGAAGCTCAGCAGCCGCGGTGACTCTTCCCGCACAGGGCATCTCGGTGGTAGATGGATCCATGGGAGTTGTCACTGGATGGGGTCGGCTTTACGTATGTATAAACATCGAATAATAAGCTTTAAAGCCAGATTTAATATAATGATACAAAAATAGGTACCTCAACTCTAATTTAAGAATGGTGAATCGGTCTCAGTTTTGGAACTGGAAAATGTATAGAACACCGCCTGTCGTATTATTGCACAAACATAACAAATTTTCTGAAATTTTTCAAGTAATCGTAAAAGGGTATCAATTAAAGGGGATGGGGCAGAAGCCTCAATCTGTGGGGGCAAGGATCCACGTTAAAAGTAACTGCCAAAGGTATTATATTACAACAGATTTACTCCAAAAGATTCTGAAATTTATGTTGTTCCACCAGCCAAAAGTTTAAAGAATAGATAATATAGCACTCAGCTTTTCCATTCCACACGACAGAAGAAGATAAAAATACCATCTTAGCACTTGTTACTAGTTCGAGCTGGGTTATTCATGCACAGCTTCAAGGTGTGACTATATGGATCACGTTATTACAGTTTAATCATAGACATATGAATATTCATAGACCAGAAAATAAGGGAGAGGGGTAAACACCAACTGTAGCGGGACGCGGAGGGATTAGTTGACTGTAACGATATATGAGTCGTTAATAATACAATCTGACAGTATATAGGCATCTCGCATTATAATATCACCACTCATTATTTAGTTCTTAAAAGTAAAATCTGCTTTTGAATGAATAGACCTTTTCACATGGGAGCGCGAATTGTTCGCCCGGTTTGAACAAACTTGCTTAATCCATATAAAGCGAAGAAAGGTTCGCTTGTTTTGAGAGTCGAATATTTTTACAAATGTTTCATAATTTACTTACCCCAGTAATCAACAACGTGCACACGACGGGACCGGGAATTTCGGTTGGCAACGCTCTATGTTTCTCGGTGTGATAAAACTGATTATATTATATGATGTCAGATGTGAATAAGCTTAAAATAAAGACGAATAATGCCTACCTATGGAATGTAATACGAAAATTGGGTTTATACTGTTTTTCACTTCTATTTTTACACGTTTTAATAGCAGAAGTTACCATTTTGCCATGTTATTTCGTAAAATGTACCGATGAGAGCTCGACACTAGTCCGCACAATAATGATGACGTCACAATACGACAGCCCAGCCGGTTCCTCGGAACCCGTATTTAGGAGAGGGAAATAATACGCTTTTATCACTTACGGCAGGTCTATATATAATATGTCTATGAGTTTAATATAGTTTCGGAGAGGCTAAAAAATTCTGGCTAATCTCTTAGTAAAGAAGTTCGTATATCACATATGCTCCGGAAGACTGGTTTCCTTATCACACTCGAGAGAAAAATATCAAATGTATTCGTTTCCGATTTCAGCCCGGTGGCGTCGTTCCATCCCAACTCCTCATGGTTAGTGTACCCATCTTCAACCAGGCAAATTGCGTCTCCGTTTATACCGGTTTTAACTCCGTGACATCCAGCATGATCTGCGCAGGCTACTCGGGCGGGGGCGGGGGTCCCTGCCAGGGAGACACCGGGGGTCCTTTGACCATCGACGAGGTCCTCATAGGAGTCACTTCCTGGAGCAGAGGCTGCGGAGAGCAACCTTATCCTGGGGTCTATACAAGGGTGCCGATGTTCAATAATTGGATTACCGCAAATACTGCGGACTATCAATAGGACGATCTTTGTTGTTCTAATGCTACAACATTATAATAGATATCTTATTTCTACAACTTATTGATATTATTACCACCTATCTTCCTTAAATCCTTGATTATAATTAATGAAAAGTCTATGGATTTGTACTATTTTGTAATTTTTTTTAAAATACAATTTTTTTTAATCGAAACCGTTGTAATTGACCGCTGTTGAAGTGCTAACAAAATTTTAAGAACTTGGTAGTTACTCTTACGCGGTATTCACATTTGTTATTACTTATTACCTTACCAATTAATATTATAAACGCGAAAGTTTTTATGGATGTATGTATGTTTGTTACTCTTTAAATCGAAATTTAATTCATGGATTTTAATGAAACTTTACAATAATTAACTCATACATCAGAATAACATATAGGCTATAATTTATAAAGCTAGCTATTTATTTTCCATATATTGAAAATAATAATTATTGTTTTATAGAAAACGTCAAAATTTGAGAATGACATTTTGCAAAACAATAATTGTTAAATAAAAATTCTATTTTGAAAAATATTTAAATTAGTGAATTTATTTGAAGTACTCGGATAATACTTTGAATGGCATCAATATTTATACATATTTTAAATAAATAGGTTAAGAATTTTGATATAAACGTAGATGGGACCTAGGAAAAGAAAATAGATTACTCGAAGTACTAATCCTACGCAGACGAAGTGGCGGGCAGAAGCTTGTTACCAATATTTATAATTATGTAATAAAGGGTTTGGTTTTCTTCATCTTTTTTGGGTATTTTTTCACAAATTAAAACAAATAGGTTCGTTGAAAACCTTAAGATGATAGACTTCGCTTTTCGGCCCATACAAAAAGGACACTTTTCTACATCGAAAATTGCACAAAATGAATATATTTTGTTTATACTGCCTTCTAAAGGGTGAAAACTATGTCGGTATGTTTTCGAATTTTCGATGCGTTTCGTATTAACGTAAACATTCACTGCCAAACATGTACGATTTATCAAAAAATATTATTTAAGGAAAAAGTGCTGCTAACTCAACTCTCATAAAGAATTATAAAATTATAAAAAGCTACCGACGTAGCTTCTTCTTTCTAAAATATATATATTTTTTAAAATTTCAATTTAGTGAAAGTTTCGGTGTAGAAAAGTGTATTCTCCATAAACCCCTTTTCGAGCGATTTCTGTAGGTAAATTTGAGCGTTGTCTCATTCGCACATTTCGCATTCGCATGTATTGTAAGTGCGCGTGAGCTTATTGTGAGCGGGACAGAATGACAGACGCGGGTGTTCCGCGTGTGGTTCAAAGTCTAGCCTCTTAAGTCGATAAGATTTTCCGCGACACTATTACAAAAACTCAATGTTTTGTCTTTATACTTAAATAATATTTAAAAACTAATTAAGGAACGTCAATAGCATCAGATATAAAATTCCCCGCTATCAAAATATTTTTTATTATTTGTAGTACAGTCAACGAGATTTCTTATAATGTATCTTTGCAAAAACCGATGTAATTTATAGGTTGTTGTTAATCCACGTCCTGTACATCGGGACTCTGGTGTAGACTCCGGGATACTGTGGCTCGCCGCAGCCTCTTCCCCAGGAGTTGATTCCGATAAGGATGTTGCTAACCATCAATGGACCTCCGGTGTCTCCTTGACAGGCATCCATTCCTCCTATGCCGATACGACCAGCGCATAACATGTTCGCGGAAACCACGTTGAATCCAGAGTAGGCAGATACGCATTGATTCTGGTTTACCGATGAAACTGTCATCTTGTACAGCTGGGTCGGAGTGATGCCGCCGGCCTGAAAACATTCAAAATTAACCATAAGTACGTTTTCCAAAAATACGGGCAGAAAGACAGATATATAAATAGAAAGAAAGCTAGATAGATAGAACAAAGAAAACGCAGGAAGATAGATAGAACAGATAAAAGGGAAGAAGATAGAAATAATAAAGAGAATGGAGAGACACATATGTAGAAAGTATGGAGGCCAATGATGAATAACTTGTTGGTCGATGGTAAAGGCATTATTTTTTGTATTGACCAAAAAATTATTTTTTGCTTTTTCCCAATATGTATGGTATGCGTGCTTTTGATATCCCAGAAATCATAAGTGGTGTTAATTGGGGAGGAAAGGTGACGATTGTAAGGATATAACAGAAAATTTGTGATCAGAAGCAGCATTGGAAAACTTTCGAACGGTGAGTTCTTGGGTGATGTAGATTTTAGAAGTAGCAGAAAGTCAATGTCCAAAGTTCATGTATGAAAATATCCACAAACAGGGTTGGTATCAGCACTCTATTGTTATCTGCTAGCCTCTCTTCTTTAAGCAACCTTGTATTAGCAACTACCACGTTCAGTCCAATTTTAAGAGAGATTAATGCATTTACCCTTCTTCAATAATTTTAAATAATTACCGATAGCCTTCCCCATCCAGTAACAAAGCAAGCTGCGTTGTCCACGACGGTCAGTCCTTGCGCCGGAAGGGTGGCTGTGGCGGCACCGGTTCCGAGAGTGATGGGGTTAGCCAGGAACAGGATGGCTAGGTCATTGGCGAGGTTCACGGTATTGTACTGCTCGTGAACTTTGAAGGCAGATACCTGGATCACCTCTCCCCCGGAGTTGTGGAATGAGGACCCAGCGCGAATTCTCCATTGATAAGCGTAGGTGCTGAAATGATGATGGAGAAAACATATGCCAACATTATTAATTTGCAATGAAGATGAACAAAGATAAATATTGAGTAGACTCAATCATCTGCTGAAGAGTACTTATAAGTTAAAAAAAGATGGAAAGTCCGATCTCTGTATATAAAGTCCACTGTTTGTGCTGGCGTGTAACACATACTGTATGCAACTGGGAATCGCACCTTTTTTCATATAAAATAAAAACAATCAAATGAAACTCTCAACTGAAAACAATTTGGGAGGCGGATATGGGTACCGCCGTCCCGGGAACCATTTATTAAATTATCCAACACCCCTGCCAAAGGTCCCTAAAGTGGTTCGCTACGTTTGTTGACTAGCAAAGGTTCATAGGGTATGGTTTTATCTCGGTAGCATTGCATTTGGGAAAGCATTGGCAGCGTATGTTCTCTTACTGCGTGGCGGGCCAGATCGGGAGAGGCTGGTTGAGGGAGACCTTTTGGATTCATCCCATCCGAAATGGGAGGGATTGATTTATACGTCTGTCACTTCTAGACATATTGAACTCCAGATTCCTACCCATCCCTCATACCTTTTTCCGTCGTATAACTTTCTCTTCTTCCTTTCCATAAAAAGACCCTTGTATGAAGTTTACGTAAATGAGAAAAATTAGAAAAGTGACTTTAATTTACACGGCCTATTTTGCTTGAACATAAACTTCAACGTGGCAAGTTACTACAGTATTGAGTTTATAAACACAAATGATCACACACGAAGAAAAATGTTATTCTAAAATACAATCATTTTATTCGTAAAAACGGTTAAAAACGGGACTGAAGTTCTTACGAACAAATTAACTAATAATTTTTCTTACATTTTCAATAATAAATTACCAATAAACATTGAAACACTGTTAATTTGTTCGTAAGAACTTCAGTCCCGTTTTTAATCGCTTTTACGAATAAAATGATCGTATTTTAGAATAACATTTTCTCCGTGCATATTTGAGTGATATAGTATATAAGGGCATAGAGAAATAAAGGGGTAAAATCCCGAAGTAGATCTGCGATGAAACTTAATTTGAGTAACGATCAGCACATATAAAAAACAATGTAAGTAAAAAATGTCTTATTTTCTCAAAATCAATATTTGGGTACCTACTTTAATTGATATATCTAAAAATTGAGCATTTTTAGCTGTAAACTTATGGGTTCAAAATATGAAATATTGTCTTACTTGTAAACGCACTGGGCAGACGAAAGGATTGCAGTTCTGCTGATGATGACTCCACCACAGGCCTGGTTGTAGGAGCCGGAATTGTTATAGTCGTAGAGTAGAGCCACTTGCCAGGGAGCCTCGGTGATTACCGCCAAGGTTCCACCAACTATCTTGACTTCTGGCAAGACAGCAGCTAAAAGACAATTCAGATAAAAACTATATATAAAAAAGTGGTCATCTGGTAACTAGTAATGAAACTTATGGATCAGAAGGCTTAAGAGGCTAGACTTTGAACCACACGCAGAACACCCGCGTCTGTCATTCTGTCCCGCTCACAATAAGCTCACGCACACTTACAATACATGCGAATGCGAAATGTGCGAATGAGACAACGCTCAAATTTACTTACAGAAATCGCTCGACAAAGGGTTTATGGAGAATACACCTTTCTACACCAAAACATTCACGAAATTGAAATTTTTAAAAATATGTATTTTTTAGAAAGAAGAACCTACGTCGGTAGCTTTTTATAATTTTATAATTCTTTATGAGAGTTGAGTTAGCAGCACTTTTTCCTTAAATAATATTTTTTGATAAATCGTACATGTTTGACATTGAATTTTTACGTTAATACGAAACGCATCGAAAATTCGAAAAACATACCGACATAGTTTTCACCCTCTAGAAGGCAATATAAAAAAATATATTCATTTTGTGCAATTTTCCTTTTGTAGAAAAGTGTTTTTTCCCGGGCGTCCTTTTTGTATGGGCCGAAAAGCGAAGTCTATCATCTTAAAAACAGACAATTCGGTCGTATTAATTAATATTTTGAAGGAAGTAAAAAAAAGACGACATAAGCATAAGTGTTCTAAGATTCACATTGAATGCCAAATGCCAACGCTTCAGTAGGAGAACAGTAATAACTCGAAAAATAAATAACAAGCACGGCTGAAAACGATTTGATTCCTCGAAATTATTTTATAAGCAGATATTTCTTTTTAGTTTTTTTATAAGAACAGCTCTCTTTTTATAACCTTTGAAGGTTATTCCCATCAATGTAATATAACAATAGAAGAAGAAGGTTAACAATATTAATATAAATAAATATATGAAAATGAACAAGTCACAGAAAAATAAAAGTTAGCGGTCGCAAAATAAGTTCTGCTATATAATTATTACTACGCGTGAAAGCTGTTTCGCCTTCTGAAGGCATTATAAGCCTATTAAGGGTGCTAGCATGGTCGGTCGATATGAAGTTACCAACCGATAGTCGGTAACTTCTCATCGTTTTCTAGGACAACTGCAGATCGCAAAACGAATAGGTTACAGTTTACAATGACTAAGTGTTCTTAATATATTCGATATCAACTGTCGTTTGTACGTTAGCGATCTGCAGTTGTCCTAGGGATGAGAAGTTACCGACAATCGGTCGGTATAATTATTACGTAGCACAGAATTGGTTATATATATATAACAGTTGTTGTGTATATATATATATTGGTTATATATATATATACAGTTTTTATAAAGTAAATGATATTATTTTTGAATATATAAAAGAAATAAAAATTACAATGTTTAAAGATTGCATGCATTCTCGAGATTATCATATACTCTGCTAAGTAAAGTTGATGATAATAAACAATGCAGCCCTATTGAAATATATAATATGCATTGAATTAATAAAATAATGTAGATTAAAACTCACCATTTGCAAAAGCAAAGCCAGCGATCAACAATGCAACACAAAACATTTTGGTAAATGTTTGAACACTGTAGAGTTTACGTGCTATTTAAGGTATCACAGGATTAGTACATACTATTGATAACCATATTCCGGTACATCGGTGACATTATCTTAATTAGTACAGTTAAATAGATAAGGGTCTGGAGATTATGTATCACCGTGTAAATTAGACGGAAAGTAAATTAAAATTGATAAAACTGTATGTTGATCGGACATGATAGACAGCCATTGCAACAATTTAGAAAGATTACAGATATTTCGTAAAAATCGTGAAAAAATAAGAGTAAACAAACAACACTTATTTTTATCTAGTTTTGATTTCTTAGTTTAGAAGCATTTCACAGCAAATAGACCGTTCAATCAAGAAACAACTGGGATTCGAAGAAGAATATTAATATTATTCACCTCTCAATTTTTCTGTCAAAGTTTGTTGTTTTATTGTATGTAAAAAAAAAAATAAAGAGCATGACGAATGCGTGCAGAAGTGCACAATTGTAGCAAACCTGTTTTGTTTTAACGACTTTGAAATGTGTTTATGGCATACTGTACATGGCCCGCAGATACTTTAATTATACACAACTGCTAACCCTGTACAAATCGCAAGTGCGCCCCACTGTTGAATTTGGCAGCCATCTCTGGTCTGGAGCCCCGATGTACCTGAAAAACACCCTCGACTCTGTGCAGAAACGGGCGGTCCGCTTGATACATTCTCCTGTCTTAACAAACGAATTGCAATCTTTAGAGCACAGGCGTCGGGTGGGAATGCTATCCTTGTTCTACCGGTATTTCAATGGAAGATGCTCCGAGGAGCTAGCGTCATTGATCCCCTCGGCACCGGTGCATAGTCGGGAAACACTCCAAACGCGCGCCCAACATATGTACACAGTTGACATTTGTCACATGAGAACGGGACGCTTCTACGACTCGTTCTTGTGTTCAACAGCTCGGCTGTGGAACGATTTGCCGGCCTCTGTGTTTCCTTCCTATAACATGGGTCTCTTCAAGACCCACGTTCACTCCTTTCTCTCCTCAAAAAGACCCTCCTCACAGCATCTTCAAATATGACATAGGCCCTGAGGGAAATTATTTTCCTCAGGGCCTCCTGTGTGGAGTTAATGTAAAAAAAAAATATATATATATATATTGTGTTATTTACTAGCAGACAAAAACAGCAAACTCAATATAATATTCATTATATCTTATAAATAAGATCCCTTTGAATTTGAATATTAATAATTATTCAAAATTTTCCAAACTTCTGCCTGGTTTTGAAAACTGCAGGCATTAAAAAAATGTGATGTTTTAAAGATTCGGAATGACATAATAATTATGATATCGTGTTAATCTATTAATGCCAGAATTTTTTATCGGGTAGGCCTTATTTCAAGAGATGATGTTGTTATCAGTTGAACTGCACTTAACATGACAGTAATTCCAAATTTTATAAATCGTATTTATCTATTTCATAATCTCCAGATCTTTTAAATAGCTGGTGAACTGTGAGGTAATTGAACAGTTGTCAATATGTTGTGTGTTGCGTTATTGGTTGCTTGCTTTGCATGCGCAAATGGTAAGTTTTCTGGAAATTGTAAAAATTATGAAATAATGGAGGATAACCAGGCCCAGTTTAGCACCGGCAGTAACCGAGGAACTCCATTACCATCACCACGTTTGTGGGTGTTTAATGTTGCCCTCAAGTCTTTCTGTATTTTCTGTTTTAAATCTATGTTTTACTTATTTAATATCTACTTGTACAATAATGTTATGCCAGTGTGTGTACAAATTTCCAATAATGTGTGTTTGTATTCATTGGTAATCGTACATTATGCAAATGGGACAGAGATTATAATATATTTAGATGATACACTTTTTATAGCTAGGCCCCAGGCGGCTTTTTGTTCTGCTTCGCCCAGTTTAAGTGTTGGTGACTATTTATAAGGCATCACCTTTTTGCAAAACTAACTACTATTAACATAAAACTACAGAATACTTACATTTAATAGGTAGATATATAATAGTAGACATTCTTACATTAAAACCGTGAATAAAGAGAGGAACACTCTTCACCCCAACATAAATCTTCTTATTATTGAATGAAAGCGAAAATTGTTTCTACTCCCACACCATTTATTGGATAACCAACGCCCCTGCCATAGATTAGACCCAAGTGGATCGCTACGTTTGGCGACTTAGCAGGGGTGCCCAGGTTCATTGGGTGAGGTTTGTCTAGGTCTTGGCGGCACATGAGTTTGCCCACCTACTGCGTGGCGAGTCAGATGGGGAGGGACTGGTGGATGGTACACATTTAATCTCTCCAACCGGACTCTCTCGACCCATCGCCTTGTAGCGCAATAAGAGGGTTGGATTCTTACATTCGTCATTCCTGGACTTATTGACCCCCTTAGATCCCTATCCACCCTTCATACTTTTTTTCCTTGAATATAGTATTATAGATGGCGCCACTTCCGTTTGCATATCGCACGTGAGCGAGTAATAAGTGTGAATATCATGGCAGGGGCTCCGTGGAGAATTTCACGTACACGGGTCAGAACGGTTTCCATACTGTGTGGCGTCGGAGATTTTCTCGGAGTCGGGTTCTTAAATTTGAACCGTACGGGCATCAGCGTATTAATATACTTCGATATAAGAACCGTCAAAATTCATATTTTTTTAACCATTGGGTGACAAAAAATGGTACTTTTTTTTTTTTTTTTAAAAAGAAAGACAAACATTCCCGGGTTACGAATAACCCAACAACATTTGAAAATCTCCTACTACCACCACACTAAGCGGAAGATGTTGCTTGTGTTGTGATGGAGGACTTAGCCAGCCGAGGAATCGAACACGGAACGCCTGGGTGGGACCCAAATGCGATGCCCACTGAACCACTGACCAGTATTTTTCTACTTCGGGGAGATAGACCGTAAATAGTTGAATTTTATAGTAATCAAGTTGAATCGATGTGTTATTTTAAAATAATATTAGTATTAAGCGTATCCAGCTATCCTAAACGAATATTTCTGATGCTTGCGTTTTGATACACATCAAAATAAGTATATATATAATTCGTAAAATTTTCAATTTGAAATATCAATTCTTTGTAACTTAATTAGTGCAAGAAACTACTATTTATATCGGAAAAGATAAAAAAATATTCTAAAAATAGGTTAGTAGGTTTGAAGTTTGGGTTATTCGTCGAAACACGCGAAATTTAGAAATCAGATGTTAAAAAATGCCCCCCGAAGTTAATAGTTGTTTCTTGTAATCAAGTAGTATCTCTATCCATAAGCAGAGTACGGAAATTCTAAGATTTATTATTTGTTATTTTAATCTATCTATTTTCATTATTTCCTAGCCCTCATCCTTCCTGAGACCAAGGTGGTTGGAGGAACTTTAGCCACCATCAACGAAGCTCCCTATCAAGTGGCACTTCTGTATGACTTCTACAATACTGGATCCTACAATCAGGCCTGTGGTGGAGTCATCATCACCAGAACTGCTATCCTTACAGCTGCTCAGTGTGTCGTTGGGTAAGAAAATATTTTATCCTGAACCTATCATCACTAAGAAATTTATTCCCTCACTAGGTTCAAAGGTTTTTTCTACTGATAAAATAGAATTTTGATTTGGACATTTATCTGTGGAATATAACAGTGCATGTGGTGATAAAAGATGATTGTTCCTTCTTTGTTAGATCTCTTCCTTCTCAATGGAGAATCCGTGCCGGGTCTTCTTTCCACAACTCTGGAGGAGAGGTTATCCAAGTTACGGTCTTCAAGGTGAATGAGCTGTACAATCCGACGACCCTTGCCAATGACATTGCCATCCTTTTCTTGGCCAACCAAATCACCCTCGGAACCACTTCATCGACAGCCACCCTTCCGGCGCAAGCTCTTTCCGTCGCAGACAATACACCATGCTTCCTTACTGGATGGGGAAGGCTAACGGTAATAATTTACTTAACGTACTTTTTTTTAAAATTTCCTGTCTTCTTCTTCCTATTCGGGTCGAGGACCCACTGCATCGACAAGGCTCCTCCATACGTCCCTTGTTCGTCTTGCGCCGATTGTTCGGTCTCCGTCTATGGCAGACCCATCCTCTCCTCGCACAGTTTTGGAGTTGCCTCGCCCAACTGTGTCCTCAATTTCCTCGATTTACTTAATTGGTAGGTAAGTATTTTAATAAGAGGGTTTTTACATTTAATTACTTATGTTATCTTTTATTTATTTTGATTCCATTTAGAAGAACAAAAAAAGTATTACAATATGTTATGTGTTTAAACGTTATGCATTCGTGCATTGTTGTATTTGACAGGGCATTAAATACTCGAACTGTGTGATTTTTGACACATGCAAACTATAATAGAGAACATAATTGTAGAAGAATGTTCACTAATCCAGTTTTTCATGCAAATTTTTGTTGAACCATGAGACTCCTGGTGCCGTCGACTGGATGAACATCCTTTGCACCCAATTATGAGCTCCTCTTCTTTACTACACGACCAACCGACTTTTTTCTGAAACTATTGTCTCTTTGAGATTGGTAGATATTTAAGATTAATTTTTTTGCCAAAATTGCAGAATATTTTTAACATCATTTAACATTGCGTCGCTGGAGTGCTTATTTGTCCATCGACCATTAGCAAATTTTACAGGAGGCGGAGGTTTTCTTTTATTATTTCAATGAAAAATTAAGATAAGTGTTTATTTATTTATTTATTAAAGAATTTTATACATAGTGTACATATTGTATTATTTCGCCCGCCATGCTAAATGTTTAAGATGTTTAAGATGAAGCTATCTCCGCAAAGGTAAAGGTCTGATTAGTTTAAGTAATCCTTAGTAAAGTGATTAATTATCGTTATTAGGATTTTATTTTTAATTTTAAAATGGAATTTGAACAAAAATATAAATAGTCGTTTGGACAATTACGCACTCGGGCAACGATTCGTAAATGCTGGAGGTAGCAGAACACAATAATATTAACAATTATTTTCGAAGAACAAGAAGAGTTAAGTACCAATTTTCAGATAAATTCTTTTTCCCACCCCACAACCTTCGTACGAATAATAGTACATTTTTTTAACATTATCTCCACATAGAAGACCCTGAGGGGGAAAATCCCTTAGAGCCTATGTTATCTTTGGTGATACTGTGTGAATGGCTTTTTTAGAGAAACGAAGGAGAAGAAGTTCTGGAAAGGAAAAAGGTAGGTGGGGTGGATAAGAATTTCGGGGTAAAAGTGTTCAGGTTTAACGAACGTACGAATCCATTCATCCATTAGCGGTGCAAGTCGATAAGTCGAAAGAGACCGGCTGTAGAGGTCAACAAATCTCCCTCAATCAGTCCCTCTCGATTTGGCCCGCCACGCTATAGATGGACAAAAGCACCCACCGCCAAAACCTAGACAAATCTCACCTGCTAAGTGACCAAACGTAGCAAACCACTTGGCTGACTTATGGCAGTTTTCCCAAATTGAAGATATTGAAGTGAAATAAAAACAGTGGCTGGACAATATCGACCATCCGTGGTCGAGTGGTAAGACACTTGACTCCCATTCGGGAGGTCGCGGGTTCGAACCCGGCGTGCGCAAATAAATTTTATTTGATTAATTTGTGTTATTTCACAATTAATTAATAAAAATAATATATGTTATATTTGCGGCACGTTCCAGAGTGGAAGATACTCTCTGTATCGCCCTGGTGTAAGACCACCATTCAGAATTGAAACATTGCTTAATAATGGCTTTAGCCGTGTTTAGTGACTAGATATGAATAGCCAGGTACTTTTCCACTTTCCTCTTCCCCATCTCCTTACCTTCTCCACTTACCTTCAGCCTCACAACATACTCCAATTGGGGATGCCATAGTCTCACTAGCTCCAGAAGGGAGCAGTTGGGACTCTTGTGAGGTTTCTCTATAAAAAAAGTGGTTGATGAAACGTTGGGTATCGTTTGCTTACCGTGACTAAAGCTAATTTTCAAAATTTTCTTTTTCAGTCTGGAGGAGTTACTCCAATCCAATTGTACAAGGCCACAGTTCCAATTGTTAACCAGGCCCAATGTGCATCTACCTATTCTGGATATAACACTTTGACCACTAACATGTTGTGCGCTGGCCGCCTCGGAATCGGGGGAATCGATGCCTGTCAGGGAGACACTGGTGGTCCATTGATGTACAGCAACATCCTCATTGGACTTACTTCCTGGGGAAGAGGCTGTGGAGAACCACAATATCCTGGAGTCTACACCAAAGTATCCATGTACAGGAATTGGATTGAGAGTAATCTTTAATACGTATCTTATTTTATGTATTTGAAGGACAGATAAAGAATCTTTAATATTATTATGTATAAATTTATTTTTAAATAAAGACATCTGAGTTGAAAGGTATTTTCGAAATCCATTTTAATTTATGATCTTTTGTTGTATCATAATCCATTTATCATATTATGTAATATTTGGATTAATTTATTCTTTCGTTGGCTGTAGATTTAAACAATGCTTTAAAGTTTTTTCATATTAAACTTCGGATGAAGTTATCATTTTTTATCAGATTATTTCCCGGAATCATAAATAATATTGGACGCGAAAATTCACAACAAATTAATATATCTGCATCCTTCATACACATAATCTGATTCAATGCCACCATTTCGCTTGCTGAGGGTTGGTTTGTGCTATGTCCACAAAAACTTGTATTGAGAAAACGAGGTTTGAAGTTTACATTTTTTTAATTTTTGTTTCCTTTACTTAAAACTAATTCTTATAAGTAATAACAAAAAATACAAGGGTTAATTAATCTATCTATAAGTCAAAAAACAACATAATTTGTTGAACTTTTATTTATAAAAGCATAATCAAGAACGTAACAGGACACTTTATTAAAACATATTTAATGTTGGTTTATACTATATCCATACTGCGCCCAGTATGGATATAGTATGGATATAGCAGCTGCGGGTGGAGATAGAATAAACCGACAGTAATTTCATCCTGTGGCACATCAATAACAATAATTTAAAATTCACATACATAAGGTTTTAATAAGTAATAATAAAATAAAAAATATTAAAATTTCTGCATTAGAAATTAGAAAATTTAGTATTGTCGTGTTAATAAATAAAATGTATGGAGTAATCAAACATTAGTAAATTTTAAATACACGTACATAAGATTTTAATAAATAATAGTAAAAAAGTTGTATTGGACAACGAACATAGTACACTCCAATTCTCATTTTTTTGTAATTACTATGGAGATAGAACTAAAAGTGATGCTCAAAATGTAAGTTCCCGCTGAAATTTTTTTTTTTATGTGTGGATAAATAGTAGATAAATATATGATTAATATTGCTGTATTCACAGTTAAAAAAAATCATAAATGGACATAGTACAAACCAACCCTGAGCAAGCGATCTGTGTAGTCACCTTCTGATATGCGTATGCAATATTTGGCTTAGAATTGTTGTAAATAGGTATCATGTTTTGATAATATTCATTTCTTTTAATTATTGAAAACAATACTAGAAAAACTCAGTCGAAAATCTGAAACAGAAAAATCAGTAAAGAATACGGTTGATCAATTCGGATTACCAGGAACTATGCCTTATAAGTCCCAGATGTGTCCTTATCTTTTTCTGATTTTTCTGTTTCAGATTTTCGATTGAGTTTCTTTAATATTGTCTTTAATTAAATTATTCCAATTTGAGGCTTTTACTCATTATGTTAAAAATAAAAATAAACTATAATTTCATTTAATTGAATGAAGATAAACAGTTTGTTAAAAAGAACACTTCGTTATTATTGTTGCTACTCTGTTAATGTATTCTATACTCTTTTATTCTAATAATTTTAAAGTACTATATTACCTTTTGTTTTCGAAGACTTTTTTTTACATTATAAATTGTAAGATTTACGTAATTGTAAAATTTACGAAATAAAGAATTAAATAATAACAATTCGCTAAAGAATTTTTAAAAAAGAAATAAAATCGTTGTAATTTTTTTTTTATATGATAAGCACTAGGAAGTACTGAATGAAGTAAGAATGACCTAGTTATATTTACAATAAAATATTCACAGCTGCTGACCGTTACAGTGCAACATTATTTTTATATTTATTCTGCTAAACAAACCCTTCCATGTTTCAAAGGTCACAGATGTAACAAACGAATGCAGGTTCGTTTCCAAATAGGTAACTAAGTTGTTATCAATAACATCATCGATCTCCGCATGAGGACGCTGCTAGGAAAACCACCGCATTCCGAATTTCTGCAGATTATAAAGTAATTCCCGTAAGCTCTTTGAAATATATTTATTATTCTATATACAGGGTGTTAAGGTACGTACTTGACTTACTTTAACCAGTGATTCCTGACGTCATTTGGAGTAAAAATGGTAAATAAATTTTTGGTCTCCGGTGACATTTTTGGTGTTTTCTTTTTTTTTCTACAAAATCATAAAAAAATAGTAGGTTTTGGACCGTTGGGGGCGGGGTTAGTGGTGGGGTGATTACTCGGCCGAGTGACCAGTGACGTCATGTGGAAGATTTTATTTTTTATTTTAAAGAAAAAAAAAATGTCTTCAAAAAAGTCACCGGAGACCAAAAGTTCATTTACATTTTTTACTCCAAATAATGTCAGGAATCACTGTTTAAAGTAAGTCAAGTACCTACCTTAACATCCTGTATACATATATTTTCCGTCAGTAAATTTATGAAATTCCTTTGATAGAAAAAAAACCGCAAAGTACCCTTCGAAAATTAAAAAAAAACCGTGGTCTTTTGAATGCTACTTCTAATGATTTTAAAAATAACTGACAAATATTTATATCGTAAACAATGTATCGTAAGTTAGGTTTATATTTAGCACTGCGCCAGGTTTTAATTCGTCTTATTGGCAGGTATGGCATCTCCGCAGCCTCTATGGCGGTGATGAGCAACCTGCGGTCCCTGAGCCCAGTCCGTGCCACCCGCGTACCTTTTTGCACTGCCCACTTGGATAAATAAAATATGAAAAACTTTGCGGTCTATAATATTTAATGTTTACTGTTATGTTTCAGTATAGTGTTATGAGCTAAATTTAGCCATATTTTGAGGTGTGCAAGAAACATTGCCAACTGAGCTCCCATTGGATTCACCAGTTAAAATGATTTGAAGAATTCCATTTTCGTCATCTATTTCACCCTACTTTATAAGAAGCCGGCATTGATTTTCAGTAGATACTTGATCGCCTGAGGTAGGCTCAAGGCTTTCTGTTTCAAGTCTGGTAGCCAAAATACTTTCGTCCGTTTGGGAGCTACTAGCACGTAAATTCAAATTTAGTTGTTCAGGTGAGCTAGCTAAATGAGATGTTGAAGAGACAAACAGATCCACAATTAGTCTGCCCCATTTGTGAATAATCTATTCTGTTAGAGGATGAGTTATTCGGGACTAGAGGTCTCCAAAGCCGTTGTACCGACCTGGTAAGTAGTGAACCTGCAGGGCTATATTTTATTTGTCTACAGACTACACTACTTTTCTACTACAGACAAAATCTGAAAAATTATATGAAGGAGACCCAAGGATTTCGTTCCTCAAATAAGCGATAAGGGTTTTCCGACTGTGTCAGAACATTAGAACTCCTCAAACCTTTTTTTTTGGTATTCAAAGGCAAATAGTATAGCAAACATCTCTTTGAAGTTGCTGTCCCCTTGAGCGCCCTAGCCTTGATCGTTCGAGAAGATATGAGAGGCATCAAGACCTTTTCATTCTGTGCCCACCATAACATGTCTTTCATTACGTGTTCCTTTATGAAAATTCTTCATTTACATGGGAAATTTCATAAAGGAGTGCATTTGTAGACGCTTTAATTTTTTTTATTTAATTTTCCCAGAATTCTCTGCGCCTCTTTTACATTCCTGTTTCCCTTTTTCTGAAGAGATTGTCAAAGGTCCTCGCACTTCCTCTTGTTCAGCGACTTCCGACCACCTTGTGTGTCGCACATTACATCCATATACTCCACTACTTGTATCGGTTCGACGGTACAACCCATATCATGAGCTTTTTAAAATCTAAATCAGCAAGGTGGTCCCCAACCTCCGTACCTCGTTATATCGTACCTACATTGGTCTAATGTTTTTTGTTAAACTATTATCATTGGTAAATTCGCAAAATTTTAAATCTTAAAAAAAAAGTGGAGAAGGGAAGCCAAAATCGGAAAGAAACAGCGACGCTATTTGTCTCCAACGAATATTCTGGATAAGGAATGGCACTACATAATAGGATTTTTCTTACGCTTCCTAACTAACTAACTAACTAACTAACCATCACGCCGTTTCCCCGCAGGGGTAGGCAGAGAGGACGGACCGCCAAACAACTCGGTCTTGGCATACACTCCTCGCCTCATTCACATTCATACATCTTATCATACATGCTCTTCTATTATTCTGACTCTTGACATGGCCCGACTCAAGTATCTGATTCACTTGATCGTGCCATGTCTTCCTCGGGCGTCCTCGACTTCTTCTACCATTCACATTAGTATCATATATTCTCTTGACACTCCTTTCTTCGTTCATTCGCTCTATATGTCCAAACCATCTAAGCGTCCCTTTTTTAATCTTACTTATGACGCTCACATCGGCCTTGCATTCTTTTCGGATCTCCACATTCCTCACACGATCATACATGGTTTTACCACACATACGCCTCAGGGATCTCATTTCTACAGCATTCAGTCTACTTTCATCCTTTCTCTGCCAGTTCCATGCTTCACTGCCATACATCAGGGTAGGTACCAGCACTCCATTGTGAACTGCTAGCTTCGCTTCTTTAGACAGCTTCTTGTTGGCGCCAACAGCATTCAGTCCACCATTAATAGAGTTACCTGCATTTACCCTTCTTTCAATATCCCTATCAGCCTTCCCATCTCTCGTAAACATACTTCCCAAATACACAAACTCATCAACTTGCTCTAAGTACTCATCATTCACAACTATGTTGCACACTGTTTTCGTACTCTCTCTTTCAAACACCATTACTTTTGACTTACTTACATTCATCATCAACTCATTCTTCATACATACTACGTTCATCCTAGATACGAGTGACTGCAGATCTTCTATGCTGTTAGAAATCAGCACCGCATCATCAGCATACAACAGACAACATACTTTCAGACCATTCAATTTCGCGCCCAATCCCGCCTCTTTCAATTCTTGCATACAATTGTCCATGTATAGATTGAATAACCACGGTGACATTACGCAGCCTTGTTTAACACCTTTTATGATGTCAAACCACCCCGTAAAACCACCGTTTACCCTAATGCATGCAACGCTTCCCTCATACAGAGACGCGATTGCCTGTATGAGATTTGTATTCACTCCATACTTGGACAACACCTTCCATAGCTTTTTCCTGTCGACGCGGTCGTATGCTTTTTGTAGATCTACAAAAGCACAGAAAAGTTTCTGGTTTTTTGCCAGAAACTTCTCAGTGAGCATACGCTTCCTAAAAGGTTTTTTTGGCTAAATTTTACTTTCTAAACGATAAAATCAAATATTTTTCTGTTTATTGTTCATTTTCCGATTATTAGTGTATTCTTCTTCTTCAATGAAAAAAATCAAAATTGCTCATATTTGCAAGAATGAACTTTGTTATATATTATATTTTTCAATATTTCAGAATGATAAAAATCGACAGCATCTATTGGTTTTGCCTTGGAGATAGAATTTTTTTTCGCTTCTTTTTTGCATTCTCTCATACAATAATTATTATTACAAATAGGTTTGTGAGACCACCGACTACAAATTTAATAATGTCAAGTTATAGGTACGCTACCCCCTGCGGTCTGCGGACATAGTGGAAATGGATAAATTGGCCCTACAGCTAAAAAGGTTGATCATCACTGCTCTATGGTAATCTTGGCGGTATGAATAGCAAACTAGGTACGCGCTACATAGAGGCAGAGTGTGTTGTAATAGTATTTATTGGCCGGCCAGAGCACCTAGGGTTACTGCACCTATACTGGCACTTGCAATATACCACCGGGAGATGAACCTTGCCTAAGTACTTCAACCTATTCGATATAGTATAAAGGCTGCTGGGTGACCAATAGTTAAACATGACTTTTAAAGAAAACCATTATACAATAATAAAATATATAAAAATGTTTTTTTTTGTTTCATAAAATATTATTAGTATTTTATAAGTCTCGCTGGCGAATTCATTAGAATCATTTAATATTAACACTGGAAATGACGTTGCAGGATTATGCTGATGGCATTGACCTAGGAATTCTAGACATAATGATCGATTGTTTCTATAATTGATTATAAATAAAATTATAACATATCATGTAGGTACAAAATGTAAATATTATCTTCAGGGATGCTGTGAGGAGGAAATGAAAGAGTTAATATGTAGAAGGAGATAATCACAGGTGCCGGCAAATCGTTCCACAGACAAGCCGTTGAACATAAAAATGAGTTGAAGAAACGAACCGTTGTCATTTGACCAAAAATGACAACCGTGCACGGATAAAAATATTATTTTAAAATACGATCATTTTATTGGTAAAACGGTTAAAAACGGGCCTGAAGTTCTTACGAACAAATTAACAGGGTTTCAATGTTTATTGGCGGGAAAATGAAAGAATAAATTATTATTATTAATTATTAGAACAATTTTCGTACGTATACCAACAAATTATTCTTAAATTTTCGCACCAATAAACATTGAATCCCTGTTAATTTGTTCGTAAGAACTTCAGTACCGTTTTTAACCGTTTTACGAATAAAATTATCGTATTTTAGAATAACATTTTTCTCCCACAAATGCTAGGCGCGCGTTTGACTTTTTTCGCGACTGTGCATAAATAACGCTAGTGCCTTGGAGCATCTTCCATTCAAATACCGGTAAAACAAGAACAGCTAATCTGACGTTGCTGTTCTTGTTTTACCGGTATGGTATAAAGAATGCTATCTGTTTGTTAAGATATGGGAATTTATCGAACGGACCGGACATAATAATTTTGAAAAGGTGAGCATTGATGTCTTCGAATTTCGTTTCAATCTTTTTCTTGTTTTATTTTTACTTACTCCTAATAAAAAATGTCACACTAGAAATCTATCTAAAGCCTGGATACACAGTATATATGGACAATTCAGATGCAGCAATGCAGCTCACGGCCAATGTACAATGTGCATATGAAGTGGTGTAGGTGGTACATAGCAGGAGCTACGTGCATTATGTACAATACATGCACGTACACAGTGCATACTTGCAATAAGATGCGCACTGCACACTATAATACCGCACAGTAGACCTAGCAGTACCTACTGAGTTCACGCAGATCTGTCCGGCAAGTTTAGATCTGATACCAAGAACACAACAACTGGATGTAAAACTCACCACTGAAAACTTCGCTAAAATAACTTTACCTACTATTATGCCTTATAGATTGGTGGACACTCTCAGTATTGTCCTGTTTCTTGAAATAGCTTTAATCGTATTTCCTCCTTTTCACCTTCCTCCTTCTTACCTCCTCCTCGTCCCCGTGAACATACCCCTATTGGGGATCCCATGGTCTTACTGACCTTGGAACAGGCCATCTACTTCTTGACCATTAAATTTTGTACAGTTTTGATTGTTAATATTCAGAGTATCTTTTTTTACTACGCCGATTTCGAAATTATGAAAAAAAAATTCACTCCACCTTATGCATAAGCAGATTGTACGAAGTGGAAGTGAATAATAGAATAAGTCCCCGTAGGATGTCATGGAACGATGAAGTGAATCAAATACCTATAAAAATGGACCTTAATTAAACTGTTAAAAATATTATTATTTCCATCTTAAAACTACACCCAGTTTACTTTACTCCAAACAATTCAAAACCCGAACAACGCCGGGTTCGCTTCAATAATTTATACAGGGTGTCCGGGAGTAAAGTACATTAACTGCGGGAGGAGATTCTACTTGGTAGTATATTTTATGTAAAAAAAAACAAATAATTTTTTTCGAAATTTCAATTTTTAGGGGTACTTTTTTGGTAAAAATATAAAATTAGGCTGGCGTGTGCGGCCAGCACTTTTGCAGGTGAATCAAAAACATCCAACGTCCCCACAATCGCGCCCAGCTGACTCGCAGAAAATTTATCGGGTAAGTTTTGTACATTACACTAAGGATTTTTAGGTACGTCTTTTTGTATGGGAAAAAAAAGTTGAAATTTCGGAAAAAGTGGTTAATTTTTTTTACTCCTACCGTCAATATAAATAATAAATAAAGAAGCTTATCTGCGGTTGGAGTTGGTTTGTTGAATTTTATAATAAAAATATACCATTTTATTCTGAAGGGAAATGGACCGGCTTGTCAAAACGGGGAGGCTAACACATTTTGTAAAATATTATCAACCTTTAAAAAATGTACCAAGAGGAACACAGGCTATGTTTGAATAATGTAGCGAATTCAATAACAAAGTTCTTATCTACCCCATTAGCTGTCGTTATTTTATTATCGGTTGGACGGTACTAAACGACAACATTAATCAATTTTATTGCAATAATAACGTGCGTTTTGATTTTGAAATGAATATTCTAGATTGGTCTTCTAAAGATTTTTAAAAATCAATAATGGCCAGGTACGGTGAAAAAGCTATTTGGTTATACGTGGTACTTGACTCGAAATCAAACATTTACATTCGTTCAGCTCTTGATCTAGAATGTTTTTTCATCAGTTTGAAAGGAAAACGCAGTTGTTTCGCTTCTACCAATTTTTAAAATAGAGTAATTATGATAATCTGGAGGCTCATCTGACGAATTTTATTTCAGTGAAGACTCAGTTAAAAACTTATAACGTACGATCCCGGAATAGTTTTAGTCAAAATGTTTAAGTTTGCGCTGTTGTTCGCTGTGTGCGCATTTGGTAATATTCCGTTTAATTTTTTTAGTTAATATGTGATCCTTTTTTTAAATTTTCGTGTTCTCTAATTTTTCACCCCGTTTTTTTATAAATGTTGTCAGCAGTTAATCTTAATACTGCATATGATTCAAGCGAAATCATTGCAGGCAAATCATGAAATTATTCTGATATCCAGGAAATAAATGGTGCAAAAGGGAAAATAAATAAATTAACTGTATTATTTTTAAGGCTTAAACTAAAACAGAAAATAAATTTAGTAAGCAAAATCAGTCTACATAAATAGCGGTTCGTTTTTACTATTGAAAAAAATATAATTTCATTTATTTTAAAATATATTACTGAACCAAATAATACTCGTGTGTAGAAATGGTAACATTATTTCACTAATTTGATGTGCGTTTTTTGTATTTATATTTTAATTCAAAGATGTACCCCATAAAAAGATGTGCTTGTTATATGGGGGGAGGGGGTGTCACTTTTTTGTTTTCTGTTCTTGAATTTTATTATTAATCTTAATTTAAAATTTTAAGTAGGTGTATTTTTGTAGTCGTGATTTGAATTAAGAGTTACAATTAATAAATTTAATTGGTTTTTATTTTTGCTATTTGTACATAGTTATGTTGACCAAACTTCAATTATATATAGATTTATTTTGGTTTAATGAAAGGGGAATATAAAATGTACATTATAAGTTTTTGCAGATTAACTTTCAATAAATCCATAGGTTTTTTGTGCCTCTAACCTCCAGCAAAGTTTGTAGAGTGTCTGATAATTTTCTCTTAAAACTCAATTGAACTTATGTCTAAATGTATAAGAGAGCCAACCAGTATGAGATGGCACGATAGTGGATATGCTAATAAAAGAGTAGGCCTTTTGGGTTTCATCTTTTTTACCCTACCTTTTGAACGTGTAATATCGTTTAGTCTTATACGAATTATACCAGTTTGGTAAATGGATACACTTGCTTTGTAATGATTAATCCTGGATAACATTTTAGTTTACAGTCTATACCATGCCTGTAAACTAGGCTGCGTGTGTTGGTTATTTATCAATGAAAACACTATATACAAGTCAAATGTATTTACAGGAAGGCGTATTTTAACAATTATTTAAAAGCGTAACAACCGGAGGGGAAAGTGGCAACTGCCTTGAACGTTGAAACTAGAATAATTCGCTGGTCACGGTTTGATCTGCGCGACCGCTGTCAGTGATTCCAGTGGAGAAAATTTATGAATGTTAATAATTTATGGCTGTTCTTAAACTCCATAAGAACTTCTTATTAACAGTATTTTACAAGGTGTTGATCGCCATTATCCCAAGACGAACAATCACCACAACTAACGTGTACAAATTTTACTCATACCTATTTACTTGTTTAAATACTTTTTGCAGCCGCTATCCATCCCGGGGAAGGGATTGTTGGAGGAAAACCAATCCTCATCAGAAAAGCTCCGTGGCAAGTTGCTCTATTGTTTGACTCCAACAACTCCGGTTTGTACTATCTGTCCTGTGGAGGAGTCATAATCAGCAAGACTTCCATCCTTGCGGCTGCTCAATGTGTTCACAAGTAAGTAAGCTGAAAACGTTGTTTGTAATTGAATAAGGCTAACAACTCGTATTGTAAAAGGGGGAAATGGAATGAGCCAGTTTTAGAAAATTGTCTTTTCGTATAAAATTGTTTCAGTTTGGACAAGTTTCCGCTAACATTAAATTTATAAAACGCTTAATACTGACTTATGTTTTCTTTATAATTCATAGAAACTACTAAAATGATCGCAGTTTGCTACTAATAGCTAACAAACTAAGTATTTGTGGTAAACTTTGTCTTATTTAAGTTTTTTTTTCTATATTTCAGTACAAACCCTATTCAGTGGAGGGTCCGTTCCAGGTCTTCATTCCACAATAATGGCGGTCAAGTGATACAGGTTTCCAATTTCGTGATTCATAACCTCTACAATCCGCAAACCTTTGCTAATGACCTGGCCATTCTCCATTTGTCCAAACCGATCATCCTCGGCCCAGAAGCAAAGACTGTCACTCTTCCCGCTCAAGGCAGTCAAATCGCCGATAACTCACCTTGTGATGTCACTGGATGGGGAAAGCTATCGGTATTAAAGATATTTTTTTAATTTTCCTAGCACTTTGAAATCTCTTCTTGTTCAAGATTTATAATATTTTTCATTATTTTGTGTTAGTCACTAATACAGATAAGAGTAACAAAATGAGATATGGCATTGAAGCGTGCCGACTGTCATCGAGCAAACTGCACGGACTGCAAAAGTCGAAGACGAAGCCAATGAAAGTTTCGCATTTGGGGTGCAGGTAGAAACAAAGGTGGGATCCCTCAAAAAAGATGGGTACGGTTGAACGATCTTGGCGACACTCGTATGCGTACGGTTCCATACTTTAATAAAGGATCGTGCATGGAGAAAAATGTTATTCTAAAATACGATAATTTTATTCGTACGAACGGTTGAAAACGGGACTGAAGTTCTTACGAACATTAACAGTGTTTCAATGTTTATTGGCGGGAAAATGTAAGAATAATTTTTTGGTATACGTACGAAATTACGTATACCAACAAATTATTCTTTCATGTTCCGGCCAAAAAACATTGAAACCCTGTTAATTTGTTCGTAAGAACTTCAGTCCCGTTTTTAAGCATTTTAACTATTAAAATGATCGTTTTTTCGAATAACATTTTTCTCCGTGTGGCCCATATTCCTGGTTTCTATAATCTCGAATGTATAGTTGAGAATCAATGCTATGAAAATAAAAAAAATTGTAAGTATCTATTGACAAATAAATGTTATTATTATTATCTTAAGTAAAAATGAAGGTTATCGATATCAGTGGCCTGGCTAGTGGAAGGTTTCCTGTTGCAATGCCGATTCACGCAATTTGATCATCAGTGAATAGTTTTCAAATGAGAATTATTTGACATCTACTACACTTAGTATGTTTTCATTGTAAATGAAGTTTTCAAAAACTCTAAACAATGGAATCTGAGCCCCATTTGTATCCACTCTGTTTCATGTACTCGTTCATTGGGATAATCTGGGACCAGATTCGTCTTCATCCTATCGACGCATATCTTTCTAACAAAACTCTTTATAAATTATTTTCGTTAAATAAATAGTTGAAACTAACCGAACTAAGGACATCATTAATAAAGGAATAAAGAAGAAAGAATTTGATTGGTTTAAAAATGATTTAATAAACATGGGGCAAAACCACAAAGATACATAAAAATATATCATATATAATTAGGAAGTTGAGTCCTTTTTTTCCTCTCTTTTTTTTTTAATGTTCACATGCAAACTTAAATACCAGTATTTTTTAATTGTTTTTTAAAGTTCATTTTCATACTTAAATTAATTCTACAAGTTTGAATTTTATTAAAGCCCGCCAAAACGCCCGGTAAGAGGCGGGAGAGTGTCTGACGTCGTCTCACGTCATCTGTTCCCTTGTTTGTGTGAAAAATAAGGGAAAATATTTAGAAAACCGGGACACGCTTAATGTGGATATCTATATAATAATATATATTTTAAATTAATTTTTTCGAAAAAATAAATTAAAAATGTTGTAGTAATTAGATATTGACTAGTAATAATCAATTCAGTTATCGGAATTTCAAAATACTTTTCACTCAACATCCTTATTGAAAGTACTCTAGGGGTACCGCAAGAGTCGGAATCGGGTCGATTTTGTTTATTTTTACAGTCTACATAAATAACGACTTTTTGCCTAACAAATTAAATTACACACTTTTCTTTGCATGTTTAGGAAGGTGGCTCTATTCCAACTCAACTGCAAAAAATAACTGTTCCATCTGTGAATCACGAGCAATGCGCTTCTGCCTACTCTGGATACAATAACATCACCCATAACAATCTCTGCGCTGGTTTGCTTGGTGTCGGGGGTAAAGACTCCTGTCAAGGCGACATTGGTGGACCCTTGATATTCAACAACCACCTCAGGGGAATCACCTCGTGGAAGAAAGGCTGCGCACAACCACAATATCCTGGAGTGTATACCAAAGTGTCAATGTACAGGCGGTGGATTAATGACAATATTTAAGATAATAATATGAATATAACGAAACTAATATCTAACTTTAAGAAAATAAATAAACACATAAAGTTTTCTTTATGGTACATATATTCTTCATCTATCTTCGAGATTTTGGATTGGTATCCATTTACGTGGAATATTTATTGTTGATCTTCGCACGAGGGCAGTAAATTCATTACATTTATTAGGTACTAAAATATGACTACACGGAATATAAGAACAAATTATACTTATCACAACATGCTTGGGGATACCATAGTTCTTCTGGCTCACTGACTTTACTTTATACCTTCCCTTATTGCCCATTGCCCTTTCGGAAGACCACCGTTCTGAATCGAAACTAGGTTTGAAACGACTTTGTGTTTGAAGAACAGATTTTTCGACACCTTCCACTTTTCCCATCTCGTGTCCCTCCCTTACCTACAACCTCACAACATACTTCAATTGGGGATGCTATAGTCTCACTGGCTCAGTTGATTCACTAACAGGGAGCAGTTGGAACTTATGTATTATCTTAACTTATTCGTATAAAGAAACAAAGATCTACCTGCATTTGCATAAAACCTCTGATTAATTGGAATCATAATACCATTAATTTAAATGACATTAGGAAATGATGTCGCCGAAAAGATAAACCGATCGCATTAAGTACGTGGGTAACTTACTTAATCATAAACTTAAACATTTATTTCTTAAACCTTAAGTACCTACTTACTGTTCACCATAAATAATATGTTTTATGGGCGCTAATCCAAAAAAATCATGCGTTTTATATAACAGGAGACCATATAAATCAGTCGATATCTGTTTTATTTATCTATTATTTTTTATTGGGTAGTCTTATATCTTATCATTAAAAACAAAGACATTTAATATCTTGAATTCTTGTAATTTAATCCGATATTTATAAATAAAATATTTATCCAGCTTATTAAAAGCTAGGTAAAAAGAATAGAAACACGAAGAAAGATATAGCTCGGAAGCATGCCGAGTGTGGTCGACCTACGATTAAACTTAACGTACTATTAATGAAAGCATGTAGGTAGAAACAAACAGGCGTACTTGCTCCCGGGCGTACATGCGATTTGCAGTATGGAAATGATATTGGGGGGACGCGTTATGTGCGGGTTTTCATGCTAATAACGGTTCACAGATTCAGTGGTTGAGGGTTACGTTCCTGGGCTACGGTCCGGAGGATGCAGGTTCAAATTCCGGAGTGCGTTAGTAAATTTTACTTCATTAATTTGTACACCTCTACAATTTATTAATTTGCGGCTAGTTCCAGAGTGGAAGGTACTTTTAGTATCGCCCTAGTGAAAGACCATCATTCAGAATCGAAAAGTTGCTTGGAATTCAACAGTGGTTAACTTGCGATTTGTACTGGGTCAGAAGTCGTGTACTTTTAAAGTATCCGAGGGCCATGTACAATGCACCCAGCTTCTGAGAGGCTAACTTGACTATGGCTTCGATGGAGCCCTCGTTTGAGCCGGTCACTTAGAGTTACACCTAGCATATCAATGGAAGTCATGTTGGGAAAATTGTTTACTTTGAAGGAGACTAGATTGTCATTTCTATCTCTTTTAGTCGTAATCAGACATGATTTGGTCTTTGAAACATTAAATTCGACTTATTCTTACCCCCGAGAGAACACTTTCGAGGTAACCGTCCAGTCTCTGCTTCAAAGCCCCCTGAGCTGTTGGAGTTTGTATGCCCTTTGGAGGTTTGTCAAACAAAACTGTACTGTGATTCGCGTAACAATGAATTGGTACATACGACAAAAATGTTACGGAACAACGATTCAGCAAACGCATTTACGGCGAATTAAAAATTAAAGAATTTCTCATGTCTCACTTTCTTATCGTGCGACGGCTGATTTTACTTTGAACAATACACTTCATAACAGTAACATAATAAAAATTACCAGATGAATGCCCATCAACAAGTAATGAAAATAAGCTGTTAAATAACGCTTCGTATTGTTAAAGCGAAAAAATAATTTCGTGGAAGGTCTTTTTGAGATGGCTGCGATGGCAAAAGGTGAGGGGAAGGAATCTGGGGGTCAGTGTGTTCAGGGGTGACGTATGAATCCTTCCCTCCCATTGTTATGCAAGGCGTTGGGTCGAAAGTATCAGATTGGCGAGGAAAGGCTCTCCTTCGACCGGCCTCTCCCGATGGCGGGACGAGATCCCAGACGCATCCGCCACCAATACCTGGACAAACCTCCAGAGGTGTTCCTCTCATGAATGGTTCCCGGGGTGTCATGACTCATATGAACCTTCCATGACTGTATGTTTTGACTTTAATACTTGGTTGGGGGCACAGATAGTGGAAGTATTCAAAGGTTAATTCGTCATGAAAAGTAGCACTGTTTGTTATCCGCTGGAACTGGTACATCCCTATTCGTGGAATGTTTCAAAGCTGAAAAAAGGAGACGGAAGCGTTAAAAGAGTTAGGTTGTAATACAGTTTAATTTTAATTCAAAGCTTTTAATTCGCATTTAATTCAATCGACGCTAATTTATTTTCAACACGTTAAAAATAATAAAAAATACCAAAATCCCGTCAAAAATACATGATACCGATTCTGATAAGTAAACAGACTTTGGGTCAACAGAAATGCAAATACATAGATCATAAAAAATGGATTTAAAAAATGAGATCTATTTTTAAATAACTAAATCTATTTGATTGTTTCTTGATTGATGCAATGTATGAATGAAGTGGAATCTTGGAAGTGGAAATGAATCCACTTCCCGACATTCTATCGAGATGAAACTCGGCAAATAGCTCGGTGTCGATGACATTGCATTTCATCAACTGGTGGCAACACAAGCGGATATACATTAATCTAAATAAATATCGGTCCTATCCATTCGGCATTAGTCTCTTGGATGACTCGAGTACCTGGTTAAGAAGGTTCAATCCTCAGTCAAACAAGACTAAAGTTTTAAAAGACATTTGACAATAGACGTAAAATACTTTGTTTTGATTTTTGTTGCAATTTTTATTAATTACTGTAAATAACTCAAAACACCACTAAAAAATATGCAGATATCAATTTTATTTTTTTTCAATTAAAAAAATAATAAAAAATTAAAAAACTCTCAAAGCCGAAATACGCTCCAAAAATGCTACAAATTTAATTTAAATGTTTAATAATAAATAAATAAAACTTCTAACTAAATTAATAACAACTCTCCCCCCCCCCCCCCTTCCCAGGCACACAATAGCTTTTTACAAAGTACACCATTATCAAATGATATTTGTAAATTAAATATGGATTCAAAATAACATTAATAATATAAGAAGAAAAGGTTATGAATACAGAAATCTTTGAAAATAAGAATCGTTTTTTTCTTTCTTAATAACATTAATAATTTATATTGTCTTTATTTAAATAGGCCCAATGGTGGCGATGATGAATAACTAGACCTTGTAACAAGTCCGATATCACGTATAATGGTGTAATATTGTTAAAACAGAGCGATGTAATAAATTGAAGACGTTCTCGTGGTCATAGAGCAAAACATTTCACACAGAACAAACCGGCCACTCCCATCGGGTTAATTTAACTGTTGAATACAACCTGCGGTCAGGGCTGCCAGATGGACACTTTTTATTATTTTTTTGGATTTAAAATATTTTATTTAATTTTTAATTTTTTTTTAAAGAAAGACAAACATTTCCGGGTTATGAAAAACTCATCTACCTAAAAGAATCTCTTACTACCACCACACTAAGCGGAATATGTTGCTTGTGTTGTGATGGAGGACTTAGCCAGGCGAGGAATCGAACACGGAACGTCTGGGTGGGACCCAAACGCGGTGCCCACTCAACTACTGACCTGTCAATGGTCAACGGTTATGTGATTTATGATATCCGATCTTAATGGCAAATTCATTACTTTTTAAAGTTAGTATCACCAATCCAGCACGTCCGTAGCCTGATCGCAATATTCTGAACCTGGCGCATTACATTCGCTTCCGAACGGCACTTCGGTCATAAATTTCCTTTCAATTTATAGTACTTGCTGTTTTTCTGACAAATCGTTTATATTGTATAATTATTAAAAAAAATCGTTTTTTAAAGTTTCGACTTTTTAATCATTTGTACATTCATCACATTATCACACGGTGCCTGACCCCTTGAAATAATCTTGCGATATATATTTGTACCCATTGTACTCCGGATTGGCATCAGAAAAAAATGCGATGAGCAAAGAAACCTTTCATAACTTATTCGTACTATTGGATGAACCTTAGAAAAAATAGCTCTACTAGCTGTTATTTCGAATATAATTTATAGAACTATTAAAAATAAGACACTTTAATAATATGTTCTTATCTATATTTTTCTTGTAAATGTTATTTTTAGTGGAAATTCATTACAATATTAAGATGAAAATTTTCTCCTAAGTCAAACTCTGCGGCTCTCATAGTCTGTAGGTATCATTAGTAGGCATTTAGGCACGGTTTGGAAATTATTCAAAAATATCGTGATTCATATAGAATGCTTATAAAATACATATATTGTTATTTAGAGATTAGATTTAGAATATTGAAAATATGTTTTTCTTCATCGAATCAAAATAACCAATATATTTTTAAATTTTTTCAAGCAAATTTATTTTTACAAAACATGAACATTATTGATAACAGAGAAATAATTAAATGTATAATTATGAAACATTTTATTTTCGTAATTTTGTATCTATGTATTTTATTTATAAATGTATCGATGATGATATCGGTTATGTGTCTGTCATGGGTAGCTATTGTAGCATGGGTGTCATTTTTAAAATTGGATCCATTTGAAGAATTCAGACATGCGATAAAGTACCCACCTAAAAAAAAAATTTTTATTTTAACAGAAATAGTTTAAGATGATAGACTTCGCTTTTCGGCCCATACAAAAAGGACGCCCGGGAAAAAACACTTTTCTACATCGAAAATTACACAAAATGAATATATTTTTTTTATACTGCCTTCTAGAGGGTGAAAACTATGTTGATATGTTTTCAAATTTTCGATGCGTTTCGTATTAACGTAAACATTCACTGTCAAACATGTACGATTTATCAAAAAATATTATTTAAGGAAAAAGTGCTGCTAACTCAACTCTCATAAATAATTATAAGATTATAAAAAGCTATCGTCGTAGCTTCTTCTTTCTAAAAAATGTATATTTTTTAAAATTTAAATTTCGTGAAAGTTTCGGTGTAGAAAAGTGTATTCTCCGTAAACCCCTTTTCGAGCGATTTCTGTAGGTAAATTTGAGCGTTGTCTCATTCGCACATTTCGCATTCGCATGTATTGTAAGTGTGCGTGAGCTTATTATGAGCGGGACAGAATGACAGACGCGGGTGTTCCGCGTATGGTTCAAAGTCTAGCCTCTTAATTGCCAATTTCAAAATTATAATTCATTTGTCGAGCAATCAGACTACCCCGCGACTCTTCACGGGCCTGCGCAAGACTTCTTAGTAAAAGCTCGTAAACAAACCGCGAAACAATCAACCTTTTTTTTATACGAAATACAAACATTCCCTGGTTACGAATAACCCAACAACATTTGAAAATCTCCTACTACAACAACACATAGCGGAAGATGTTTTTACGAAAATAAAATGTCCGTAACTCGTTATAAATTTTATTTCTGCCAGCCCTGCTAATAGATCGGTCTTTGAACCCATTGTCCAATCTTCCCAGGCTATTGACAGATGTATACCGAAGTCGGATATACGAACGTGGAACGCCGACACGTTTCGGGCCCATTCCAAGCGCGCCGCCCTCGCAGTGCGTTGGGCCCGGGCGATTAGAATGTAAGACCAAACGACTTTACGTCATATTTTCATAGTCGTGACCGCTAGATACTGGCTTCATTACTATGACTGGGAAATATCGCTTTGGTATTTTGATATGAGAAAAAAATGTAAGTGGTTTGGTTTGAGCTTTTTCGTAGGTTTTAGTTAATCTGATGTTTTAAAGAAGGCGACAATACTTCGTTAAAATAGTAATACTTCGAGTTTGTGCTCTATTTGACCTTGCTTAGGTGGGTTTGACTTATGTAGTTTACTAGAGCGCCAAGAGAATATAATAAAAAAATATAATAAAAGTTGGGGACGCCCGAGAAAGACATGGCACTACAGAGTGAATTATGTACGTAAGATTTATAATAACAGAATGGTATTTACTAGCACAGGCATGTTAAAAATCAAGGAAAATTGTGATTCCTGTTTTGAATAAATAAAAACGACCTAATATAATTTTCTGTCAAAATGTTACATTTCAGGTAGGTGAATATTAATTTTATCGCTTGTGTGAATAATTATTCGTCACACAATTAGTTAAAATAAAGCATATCACAAACAAACGAAATAAGTAGATCGCTTTTCTGAATACAATCCAATCAATAATCAGTTCCAATTTTAAAAATGACACTTATATTCAAAGCAAATTCGAAATCATTCAACATGATTTTTTTGTAATTTCATGCAGGAATAACACACATCACAGATAACTGAAATAAATATGTTTCTTAAGACGATGCATGAATGCGAATGAAGCAAGTGCGTGTGCCACAAATATATGGATCTCACAATATTATGGCCAATGATGGCTCCAAATTTTAACAGACAATTAAAGATGATCTCAACGATAAATAACACCGTTTTATTAACCAAGGGACTTCTTTATTCTCCCAAAAACAAGAAAGTAATAACACGAACAAAACTGGAATGTCCATTCAGACAATATAACGCTCAGTAGATTTGTATTATTCTAAATCCATAGACAAAGTTTATGTCCCGCGGGGGAAAGTAGAGCAAATAGGGTTATTTCTCTACCTGGCAACACAAGATTCTTTCCAAATACTTAACTTATATAAGCCAAAAGTCTATAGCATTGTACAGTATGTCAACTTTTTCAGTGGCCTTTTTGGCCCGGAGCTCTGTATGCCATTATTTCAAAAGTCAAAAGTTATGTCAACTTTTAAAAATCCCACAGAAGAACTACCAAATAAGTTTACTCATCGTATAAGATGCATCCGAAACTGTATCGAATTACGAAAACTTTCATACTAATTTGAAATTGGACCGTAAAGTAAAACAAACTGAATAAACGAAATGATGTTTGATGGAATTGGGTGAAAGTAAATTTAAGGCAAAAAACGATGTATATGAAGGAAACGTGATTAAAAATTATTACTTACCTTTCTTTCAAATGAATCATTCTTTTGCTCAAAAACCAAGCTGTCAAACAATTTTGCGGTTTTTTTTGTCGATGTTCTTTCCCTATTACAAACAAGAAGTATCGTCAATATCCAGGATTACTCCACATGTCTTAAAAATGTATAAACAGTTGATTTATGCGACAACTTTGCTGGTTTATGCAAGCCAGGAGATATGTAATTCGTTTGATTCAATTCGTTATTTCCCAAACAAAGTAAAGAAAATTAAGATTTTTTTTTCTCCTTGTCCTATTTGGGTAGGGGATCTATTGCTACCTCTACACGCATTCAGGCGTCCCTTTCCTGCGCTATTTCACCAGCATCCGATCATATTAGGTCCAGTCTCTCCTCGCACACCCTCTGAAATTGATTTTCCAACTTCGTCTGGGGCGGCCCACTGGACATCTTCCTTCTGAAATCATTAATCACTATTTTCTGTGGACTTCGCTCTTCTGGTAGTATTAATTCCAACTCAATTGATGACATTCCAAACAAAAAAAGCAATGAACATTTCATGCCGCTAAAACTTATATTTTCGAAAAAAATTATCGCTATCGATTTTTTTGCCAAACAGTCGTAAATAACACAGCAATTGATATATTCACCCATTGTTCGCAATATATTTCAGTTACACTATGCCCCATGCCAGGGGAATATTGATGACGTCATAATGCATCATAGAAGGGATGATGGTTTGAGGAGGGGGGCTTGGACAACCCCTATAATAGGTACTACTTGCTTCTTTTCTTTTACCTCTATTTTATTAGGGGCTGAGCTGGGGATGATAAATATGATTTGAACATGTGCCTAACTTTACTGTTGACTAACACATTTTTTATTTTTAAATATTCTTTTACGAAAAGAGTGATCATATTCACGGGTGCATAAACATTGTAAAATACATGTTTAGATTAAAACATGTTGAGATGAAAAATGTTATACCTTTCGTCTTCGGTATAGATAATCGAAACAAACGAATATATGACATGAAAGCGTGCCGACTATCGACGAGCTGCGGCCAAATTGCGCAGACTATCAAAGTGGGTATGAAATGAGTGTTAGAAGCCTTTCCCCATCATAAAGAGACAAGGCTCTCAAGTTTGGTGAGGGAATTCTAGCTCAATTATGTAAAATCGTGTAAGTATTTGAGGAAGTCTTCGAAAGCGACCTGGGTGACGGTGATTCCAGTAGCGAATCAGGTATGAACGACGACGGAGTGAATGTTACCAGAATCAGCATGGATGAAATAAAAAGTTCGATTAAATGTATGAAGAATGGTAAGGCTGTTGGTTTCGACAATATCGCTGCCGAATACTTTAAAGGAGATATCCGTATAATTCTCACATGGTTGTGCAAACTTTTTAACCAGTGTTTAGTGGAGGGTTACACACCATTAGATTGGAGAAGGGCTGTAATCATGCCGTTATACAAAGGTAAAGGGTCGCGCATGGAATGTGGGAATCATAGGGCTATTAGCCTGCTCAGTTCAGTCGGCAAGCTGTATGGTAGAATATTGATTGAAAGGGTAAGAATGAAAACCAAAGATAAAATATGGGATGTGCAAGGTGCTTTTATGAGTGGACGGGGGTGCATGGACCAGATTTTCTCATTGCGGATGCTCACTGAGAAGTTTCTGGCAAAAAACCAGAAACTTTTCTGTGCTTTTGTAGATCTACAAAAAGCATACGACCGCGTCGACAGGAAAAAGCTATGGAAGGTGTTGTCCAAGTATGGAGTGAATACAAATCTCATACAGGCAATCGCGTCTCTGTATGAGGGAAGCGTTGCATGCATTAGGGTAAACGGTGGTTTTACGGGGTGGTTTGACATCATAAAAGGTGTTAAACAAGGCTGCGTAATGTCACCGTGGTTATTCAATCTATACATGGACAATTGTATGCAAGAATTGAAAGAGGCGGGATTGGGCGCGAAATTGAATGGTCTGAAAGTATGTTGTCTGTTGTATGCTGATGATGCGGTGCTGATTTCTAACAGCATAGAAGATCTGCAGTCACTCGTATCTAGGATGAACGAAGTATGTATGAAGAATGAGTTAATGATGAATGTAAGTAAGTCAAAAGTAATGGTGTTTGAAAGAGAGAGTACGAAAACAGTGTGCAACATAGTTGTGAATGATGAGTACTTAGAGCAAGTTGATGAGTTTGTGTATTTGGGAAGTATGTTTACGAGAGATGGGAAGGCTGATAGGGATATTGAAAGAAGGGTAAATGCAGGTAACTCTATTAATGGTGGACTGAATGCTGTTGGCGCCAACAAGAAGCTGTCTAAAGAAGCGAAGCTAGCAGTTCACAATGGAGTGCTGGTACCTACCCTGATGTATGGCAGTGAAGCATGGAACTGGCAGAGAAAGGATGAAAGTAGACTGAATGCTGTAGAAATGAGATCCCTGAGGCGTATGTGTGGTAAAACCATGTATGATCGTGTGAGGAATGTGGAGATCCGAAAAGAATGCAAGGCCGATGTGAGCGTCATAAGTAAGATTAAAAAAGGGACGCTTAGATGGTTTGGACATATAGAGCGAATGAACGAAGAAAGGAGTGTCAAGAGAATATATGATACTAATGTGAATGGTAGAAGAAGTCGAGGACGCCCGAGGAAGACATGGCACGATCAAGTGAATCAGATACTTGAGTCGGGCCATGTCAAGAGTCAGAATAATAGAAGAGCATGTATGATAAGATGTATGAATGTGAATGAGGCGAGGAGTGTATGCCAAGACCGAGTTGTTTGGCGGTCCGTCCTCTCTGCCTACCCCTGCGGGGAAACGGCGTGATGGTTAGTTAGTTAGTTAGTTAGTGTAAGTATGTACATAATAAGATATGGAAAATAATAACAAAAAGATAAGTAAGAAAAACGCAAGATTTATCAACGACAGATTTCAAGATTTAAAAAGTATAATAATAATAGATTTGGACTCTAGTTTTAGGTAATTTTTCAATATTTTTGGAATGAAATGAATTTCTTGAATATTTTTGATAATTTAAATTTTTTTTTATTTTTTTATATATGAATTCCGCACCAACTGCTCCCGTCTGGAGCCAGTGAGACTATGGCATCTCTAATTCTGGTATGTTATGAGACTGAAGATAGTGGGCAGGGAAAGAAGAAAAGGAAGAGGAAGGTGAAGAAGTACGTACCTGGCTATTCTGATCCGCTCACCAAACACGACTGAAGCCATTTCAAGCAACGTTTCGATTCTGAATGGTGGTCTTACACAAGGGCGATACTGAGAGTATCTTCCACCCTGGAACGTGCCGCAAATATAGAATATATTATTTTTAATTAATTAATTGTTATATAAAACAAATTAATCAACGGAAGGTTGTTCAAATAAGTTATACCTACAAAGAGACAAGTATTTTCAATGTGCTTGATATTAAATGTTGGGATTTTTAAATTATTCTGGTATCTTGCTGACATATTGAATAGTAAACATTTCATAAAAAATAATATACTCGTATGTATCTCGTTTTATTAACTAAAAAAAATTAATTCTACCTAATATATGAATACCTAATTACAAAATAAAACATAAATACAAAAATAAATTCCATAGTACACTCTTTTTAGGTTTTCTAGAAATATATAAAAAATTGTTTCTTGGTAGTTTTGAGAATGAATATATTCATCAATCATTAACTTAGGTAGTTCTTCCCAATCCTTACGTAAGCATCCCTGCTAATATTTTATGGTCGCTTTTTACCCCCACACGAACGTTTTGAACTGCCTTGTAACCCCAAGTCGAAGGGCTATCACTTCAGCCGTTTGCCATTTTTCTGCATTGACTAACCCCAATGTCCCAGTGATTGAATTAGGAGAATAAGGGATGATGAATGCAGAAAAAACTCACATCAATATGTATTGACCAGAATATATCGTGCATTACTGAAGTAATCAATTTCATATTGGTTCTTTATGGAATTATATTGGAATACATTTTATGCAAACCTTTTCAATAGTGAAAACATGAAATCGTTCCTAAATTTAAACGTTATTCATTTGTTTACTTTCAATTTTTTCTTTGCTATATTCAATAATACTATTATTCAACTTAATATAAAACAGTTCTTTGATAAACAAATTCTCTTGTGTTATTTAGTTATTATTATTATGTGTGAAAGAAGTATGCTTTCTGAAGGCATCATCAAATAGTAAACTGATTTATTTATTTAATAAATTAAATATCAAAAGTATTATTTGTTTTCTATTATTTAAACGCTGATAGCATTTTTACCTACACCTTTTTTTATTACAAAGAAAATAAAAAAAATAAGAAACAAAAAATAGGTTAAATAAAATATAAGAGTTCCAAAAAATAGGCACACGTAACATACAATATAAGTAAGTATAATAAGTGAAATGAAATGAATGAATCTGCCAATATCTTCAATATTAACCATAATATTTATAAAAAATGTTTAATATTGGAGTTCACAGTCGTTTTTGAAATAGGTAGAAATATAGTGATTTAAGTTTAGGTTACCATGCTGTTTTACGCTTCCTCCTTCTTTACACAACGTTTCGTACAGCCTTACAGTATCCACCATCAGGTTAGATATGGCTGGTGATGGACAATGTATCGCTGTCCGAAACGTTGGCTAAAGAAGGCATAGTAACCCAAAAATAAATCACTATAATACGTTTAGCCGAAATAGTTCGCATATACGGCATTTGAATTTAGTGTTAATTTTATTATTTTTATAAGTATAAATGAATTATACCAGAAAAACTTTAAATTACAAAGGATATCATTTAATCTGTGCTAACGAATAATCTGACAATATTTGAAAAACTCCTAACCACTATCATTATCAGCGAAAATTTTTGCTGGTCCAATGATGGAGGGATTCGTAACCATAGACATTTAACTCACAATTCCAGAGTAGGAATCGCTCGTTCGATGTTGTGCACGATATAACATTACACAAAAGCACACCATTTTCGTGTCGTTCACTTTTATAAGTTCCGTATAAACTCTGTGAGATAAGATTCTGAATAATAACGCGTCTATTGAGGAATGATTGATTCATGCAACTTCCCACCCTTAGCCCGATACGCCCCCTGTTATCCTCCTACCACCCTGCAGAGCCTACTACAGTGTGCAGTGTGCAGCGTGCAGTGCTGTATGTGTATTCACTGTTCATCTCCTTACAACAAAAAATAGCGTGTGTCGGGTGTCATTGATTTTCGGTTCGATTCAGGGGTAAATAATAATAAATGTGAGTCATGTGAATAACGAAGGGCTCATATCTCGCACCCTCAACCTTAAATAAGATTATTCAAAAATTCTGCAATTCCTTCAATTTGAACATGGTATTTCCCTAATTTTAGTAATTTTACACCATCGCATCCCTGTGAAAAAATCATAGGGAATAATAATTACGAATTTTTAAAAATACAATTAAAATAATTTTCTGTTTCACTATTATATATTATCGGTGTCTTAATTATTCTTCTAGTAACTGATTCCATTTTTGTAAATGACGCTAAAATTAACAGCAAATTTGAGTTCATTGAATTTGAATAATTTAATGAAAGTCAAGATAAAATTGATATTTTTGATGATGATTATTATATTGTTACAAATGTCTTAAGGTGGCGTATATATTATGTATATTTTATCGTAGAAGATATAAAATGAAGGGAGAGGAAAATGGCCTATAAGTAATAAATACATAGCAATGTGTTTAATTAGCCATCCTAGCACAATGATTATTAAGGGACAGTTGTTTTACAGAAAATCAAATGTAACATTGCCATATAATGGCCATTAAGTGCCATTTTGTTTATTTTTTGACAATTGAAAAGTCCTCGTTGAATACTTATTCTAGGTGCGTTGCAGCTTTGTATCAAATTGTAATAAGCTGACAAACTTAACAACATGATAGTTGTGTTCTTCTACTGATCACAATTTGTTCAAAGGCTGAAACTGACTTCGAATCGGTTTATAACGGGGATCTTTCAACTGTCAAAAAACAAAAACAAAATGGCGCTGAATGGCTATTTGATGACAATTTTACATTTGAATTTCCGTGAAACGACTTTGGTTTTCAGTTGAAAGGTTGAAGGAACGATTCTCACCGCATAACACATCGATCTGCGTGTTGTGATGTTTCTGTTAAATACTGTTTAAATTGTACCATGTAATTGTATAAAATGTTGTCTCTATGTCCCTGCCGACAAACTACATATGTAGTTTAGCGGGTTTAATTATGAATAAATAAAAAATAAAAAAAGTTTTATATATATGGGTCCACTTTTTTTAAAAGTTATAGATGAACTCATTTATCTATATTGTCCCAACTTACGATGCTTTGGGCTATGGAATCTCAAGCTAAGTAAAGCTAAGTGGGGGGGGGGGGGTTACGTTCCTTTCATGGCTAAAGCCATTTCAAGCTATGTTTCGATTCTAAAAGGTGGTCTTTCACTAGGACGATACTGAGAGTCTCTTCCTTTCCCCATTCAGCGTTTCATTATCATCACACCAAACTTTGATCATATTCCTGAAATATAGCAATGGTTAGGGCATGCCAATGATGTGAGGCTCATGTTAAGTACTAAGGAGGGGAACAACAGGTTCACTAAACATGGCTAAATCCATTTCAAGCAACATTTCGATTCTAAAAGGTGGTCTTTCACAGGGACAATACTGATAGCATCCTTCTCTCCCCTTTCAGCATTTCTTTAAAATCATAACGAACTTTGATCATGTTAAAATTAAGAATGTAAGCATAGAATTATAAATCCGTCTTTCACTTTGTTTCCATCTGCCTGACAACAATATATAGAGAAATAACAGCTGATTTAGTGACTGGTATTGCATAACAAGAAAGTGATCCGATCGCATACAATGTTTAAATTGTCTCGTGGGATTCGTTAAGCTGAATAATTATAACGCACAGTGCCGGAGTAAACTTCGGTGAAGCATTCCTACTCATCATTTTTATAATAGATACCAATAATGAGGAATAATATTGCGCCCCACGAAATTAATTTAATAAAAAAAACTAACGTGTCTTACTGTGAAAATGAAATACTGCAGCTGAATGTGATATTGGATATTCTAACCATGAAAATTTTGTACCTATACATTTTTGCTTTAATGGATGATTGCAATATTCTCAGTGATTACCGTAGAACGGGGTGATTAGAAACAGTTCAGCACATTTCCTACCTTAGAGCTCAGAAACGGTAAGCCCAAAGTACATTGAAATGCCTTAGAAATATGTTTCTCTACATAGTATTTTTATTTCTACTGACCTATTTATCTATAACATGAAATACGCATTTTCTTTGAGATATTAAGAGAAAACTGTGTTGTTTCTATTCAAAATCACAGTGGGGTGAATAGAAACATCACAGTTTTATCTTAATATCTAAAAGAGAATGCATATTTTATGTATTAGGTGAGTAGAAACAAAAACTGACAGCTGTTTTGGCTTTCATGGCCGTTTTAAAATTTTGATTATATCACTTTGAGACGACTTATTTTTATGATTCAAAACCTTAATTTTAAAGGTGCCTAAAGTCGGTTTAACAGATAATAAATCCTTTTAGGCACCTTCAAAATTAAAAATGAACAACCACGATTTGGAAATGGTATTGTAAGCCGAAACAGCTGTCACAATAAATTTAATTTTAATTCAATTAAAAAAAATTAAGTTCTACGAATTAAACCCAAAAACAATTAACAAATAATTGATATTGTGTTTTTTAACAGTATCTCTCTTTGATAAATTATTCTTTTTTATTATATTCATTCTAAAACCTTTTTTTTGTTTATTTTTTTTTAAGAAAGTTGGCGTCTGGATCGAGGATTAGGCTTGTAGTTACGTGGCATCTTGTAATATAGTGGTTCATGAAACAAAAAAAATAGGAATTGCTAAAACAAACCTCAAAATCCTCTATTCATACGTTTCTAGTCACCACATCCATCGTTTCTAATCACCACCTATCTCGTTTCTATTCACCCCCATGGCGTTTCTAATCACCCCATATCTAGTTTCTACTCACACTCTATGGCGTTTATAATCACCCCATTTTGATTGAAATTCACCAGTAAAAATATCATAACTATTTCTCCCAGATTTAAATAGAAAAATGAGGAAATACTAGAACTCGTAAATAATAGTTTACAATTGAGTAATTTTCAGAGAAGTTTAAAGGAGATAACAAAAATCAAAAACAGTGGTAGACAGTGAAATTAGAAAAGTACACAATATATTACAAATAGTACGTCGAAATCATTTTTTTTTTGTAGGAAGACAGCTTTCAATTTTCTACTAAAAATATTGATTGTATAAAATAAATAAAAATATTGCAAGCATTACAAAAACATGTTATCTTCTGTATTTTTTAATGAAATATATCTATTTATAAATTTCATGTTTTATTCTTATAAAGTTGTGACCGAGAATCCAGCACTGTATAATTCTACAAAAAAAAACAGCGCACTACGCCATTCTCGAATTAAATTAAAAAATATGATTTATTATTGACAAGCACGACAAAGCCTGAGTCTTGAATACGTTTATACTTGTAGTTCGGTGAACAGTAGACCTCGAGTCCAAAAAAGCATGCTTCTAGTTTATTTTATTTAATAAATCAAAACTAAAATTTTCTTTGAAATCGTAGGATTAGTAAGAAATCATAACGTCAGACAATGTTCTTACAATTCTAGCATAAATAAACCATTACCAATTCTAGGAACCTTGATCGTCACCATATCAATGACAATTCTTTATTCAAACTTTTGTCAGGCTGTTAGGTACCAAACTAACGTTTATTCCGCTTCGACGGCTCGTAGCAGTAACCACGATCATGCGAATTTTGTTGGGATAAAAAAGTAGTATAAGCGGGAACACGTAAGAATAAACATTGAAACACTGTTAATTTGTTCGTAAGAACTTCAGTCCCGTTTTTACGAATAAAATGATCGTATTTTAGAATAACATTTTTCTCCGTGTGATTGATTTCACCAGCCTTAGAAGAAAAAAGCCAGAAGTCGCAGCTTTTGACATTTGTTTCAAGAGAAATACTATTTTCCATGTCACTGTAATATATAATGGCAACATTTTATTGAATACTAACATTTTTGAAAAAATAAACACAAAAAGTAAACAACACCGATTATTATTGTTTATTTTTTACGCACCTGACTTTTAGGTCCGGGTTTAGTTTTCCCCATAGGAAAAACTAAACCCTTTTACACACTTTTCCATAAAAAATGATCGTCTAGTAAATCCACTCTATGCAAGTGTATTATATAAGTATAATTACCAGACGATTACCAGATATTTTTATATCTGGAGTCGACTAATGAGAGTGCTAGGTATAATGCCAGTAGCCGAAATAACAAATGTCCTTAAAACTATATAATATGTATTAACAAATATTTCCTTATGTATAATATTAAGAGTGATAAATTGTAGAACCTACAGACAAGCTGCCATATGACAGCTTTGTGGGACTACCCTTATTTTGTACAAATGTATTTTTGATAAATAAATAAATAAAAAATAATATTTTTATAGTCTGAGAATGCCAAATTCTTTTAATTTCATTTCCTAAATCTGTAAACTTTCTTATTTTTTCAGAAACAGATTTTTCAATAATACAGGAATTTGGAATAGCCTACATCAATGATATAAGTTATTTTTTTAATTTTGTCATGTAAAACTATATCGGGTCTATTATGACTATTTGGTCTGTCTGTTAGTATAGTTTTATCGTAGTATATTTTAAAGAAATTATTTTCTAAAAATGAATTTGGTTCGTATTCATAATATGGTACTATATTATGACAGTCAATCAAGATATGTTTAATTACCAAACTTTGGTGAATTATTTTTAAAACCTGATTGTGCCTAAATGTATACTCGGACGGAGCTAATATAGAACATCCCGATATAATATGTTCTATAGTTTCCGAAAAATCCATACGTTTTCTGGAAAAGAATTTCTTTTATTATTATTATTATTTCATTTAAAACAAATATTCCTTCAAATTGCCATAGCCAGCATGAAGTTGGTTGGTTTGTCACTCAAGTTGTGCAAGAAGGAAACTTGTGACGTAACAACATCACTATAATACCGGCACCATCGAACGCCATCACTTTCTAAACGATCTGCTGGTGAATTTAATTTTCATACTGGCATTACCCATTTTACTCTGCCACACTTTCTCCTCTTGATCAGGAAGCGTGGATTCACACACAATCCATTTCCAATAATCTAACTACCGACTTAATTCACCACAGTACCAAGGGTCATAGTTACCTTATGCTCATTAAAAAAGATACTTATATAAGCCAATCTTAACCGTAATTAAGACAATATGTTTGAATGATATCTATACTAGTAAAAACTCTCGAATGGTAAGCTTTGGTTTCATGAAAAAGACTGCTTTTGATCTAGATCTAATCTAGAATTTGGACGAGCGTTTGGAGAGAGCGTTGTACTTCCATTCCGAAGGTCACGGGTTCGAACCTGGCGTGCGAAATTAAATTTTATTTAATTGATTTGTGTATTTAACAATTAATTATTTAAAATAATATATAGTATATTTGCGGCACGTTCCAGAGTGGAAGATACTCTCAGTATCGCCCTGGTGTAAGACCACCATTCAGAATTGAAATGAATGAATTTAGTGACTAGATCTGAATAGCCAGGTACTTCCCCACCTTCCTCTTCCTCGTCTCCTTCCCTTCCCCACTTACCTTCAGCCTTATAACATACCCCAATTGGGGATGCCATAGTCTCACTGGCTCCAGACGGGAGCAGTTGGGACTCTTGTGAGGTATTAACTATAAAAAAATAAATAATAAAAAGCTATAACAAAAGCAAAACGTTATGTAATGTAAACATGGCGGTACAAATGGGTTAATGTGAAATTATTATACACATTTTACAAACAGCTTCACACGTAGGACCAATAAATGTGCATTTTCCATTGTTTTAATGTCGAAAAATTACGATTGTAACGTAATTTTTTGTTTATTTTTATGTTGACGAATACTTTTACTATAATGATTAAAAGAATCACTTTTGAATTTGCTCCCAAAATGTCGATCAGTGTCAAATTTTTTTATTTTATTATTATTATTATTATATATATATATATGCTGTCTTTGTTCTATAGGTATTTCAATGGAAGATGCTGCGAGAAATTAGCATCATTGATCCCCTCGGCACCGGTGCATGGTCGGGAAACACACCAAATATGCGCCCAACATATGTACACGGTTTACATTTCTTCGCCTTAGTTCGTAATGGTCCAAATTTCACAGGAGTAAGAGATTTATTTCAATATTTATTTCATTATTTCAATATTTATTTCATTATTTCATTATTTCAATGAAACATTTTATGGGTGTTTAAGATGAAGCTATTTCCGTAAAGACAGAGTCTGATCATTTTAAATAATTTTTAGTAAAGTGATTAATTATCAGTTTCGATCTTTTGTTTTTAGTTTTAAAATGGAGATTGAACCAAAACTAAAATTTAAATGAAACAAATTACTTTTGTGTAAACCACTAAAATCAATGTTATAATATCTGCATGTTTCAAAACCGATGGTTTCTATTTGCAAAGATTGAAGAAAAAAACTGAAATAGTCGTTTGGACAATTAAGAACTAAGGCGACGATTTGTCACGTGAGATCGGCTCGTTTCTACGACTGGTTCCTGAATTCAACAGCTCGGCCTCTGTGTTCCCTCCCTCTTACAGGATGAGTCTCTTCAAGACCCATATTAACTCCTTCCTCTCCCCTAAAAGACCCCCAACACAGGCCATGGAGGGAATTGTTTTAATCAGGACCCCCTGTGTGGAATTGATGTTAAAAAAAAAGAAACCAAAAAAGAGTATCCCTCATCGGGATCTGTACAGCATATTTTATCCGGTAATAGGCACAATCATTCTGACTGGACAAATATTATATGCCGATATCCCACAATTATTACTGTGTCATCTGTTACTATACCGTCGAGCTCCAACAATTGTTTGTTTCTCAAGCATTGTTTACCCACCGCTTTCACAAATAATTATTTGCCAGTCGCATCGGCCCGGTCTATTTTGTGCCATGGATGATGTAATTAGTTTTCTAATCAAGTGAAATGATTTGGTTTTATGAATAATCAATTGTCATAGGTACCGATGTACGTACGATCAGAGAAATACACTAAAATAATAAATACATAAAAATACGAAAAGAATAAATGAAATTGAAATAGTTTCATTGTGTTAAGACGAACGGCCCTGTCCATAAAAAAACTTAATTTTGAATTTGAGGCCAAAATACCCAACCAAACTGAATATTTTTTTCTTTTATCAAAAATTATATTAAATTTTTAGCACGGATATATAAAATTTAAAAAAATATATTATATGAACTAAAGAATTCAATTTTTCTTCAATTTGGATGCAACTTTGATTTTCTTTCTTTGAGTTATTTATAAATATTACAAAATATATATCTTGCCATATCCACTGTGTAAATATTATGATATAGGAAATTTTAATTTATATACGACAAATTTGTGTTTGTACGTAAATAGGTCATTTATAATTTAAATTTACGCTCTGTATCAATTTACGTCCTGAATCAAAATGATATTTTTTAATAAATTTAATTTATTATTTTACATGTCATCACATTCTTGTAATAAATAGGGTAAAATTATTTTTAACATTTATCATTTACTCACAAATAATTTCCTAAGTTCCTCTAAAAACTTGAAATTTTAATGGCTTATATTTTATAATTTAAAATAAAAATAAATAATGAAGCACATATCCGTACTAGATATTTAATAAACCTATTTTGATGATTGTAAAGTACATTTTCAGTGGGTTGGGTATTTTGGCCTCAAATCCAAAATTAAATTTGTACGAAACGGGCTGCAAGGCCTTTCTCCAAGTAGCAAATTATGCATTCACAGAAGTATTGTAAAAGCATTTATGGTACCAAATACACGGAGAAAAATGTTATTTAAAATACGATAATTCATTAAGTTCTTACGAACAAATTAACAGTGTTTCAATGTTTATTGGATGGAAAATGTAAGAATAATTTGTTGGGATACGTAATTTCATATGTATTTTAGAATAACATTTTTCTCCGTGTAATAAAATGTAACACCAGAGTGGAAGGTAATATATATATATATATTTATATATTAATGCTCGTAACCACCAGATTTTAAGACAATCGCAGTCTCGCGAAAAACGACCACTCTGCCCCTCGAGTTTAACCGACCTCAAAGCTGATTTTCGCGAGAAAGCGACCGTGGATAAAAATACATACGATTTTTTCAGACCTGATTTGTATGGGAAAAATTCAGCCAGAATTTTACCAATTGCAAATTTTCATATAAAAAAACTGATGCAAAAAAAATAAACTGCTAAAAAAACTGATGTATTAAAACCTAGCGGCGAAAACTAGAAGCGCTCATTATTCGACGATGAAATTCAAAGTTATATTGCCAGCCGCCAGGTTCGCCCCTCAAAAAAGGAATAATTTATCGTCAGACCTTCACGAAAAATTTCTGAAAGAGCCTCAGTACTAAAATCGTAAAGTGTATATTTTTTAAATATATGGCGTCTCACCTCAAAATTTTACATTTCGACGAGCCTCGAGGTAAATCAAAATTGCGACTTAAAAAAGATACCTGGCTTAGATGTTTTTGTATTATTTCGACTACGACAGGTTTCGGAACATTAAAAATATATTATATTTATGACTTTTCATGGAAATTTTGTCAGGATTCGTTTTCAAACGTCGGTAATTTCTGACGTTTACGAAAAAAATTCCGAGTTAAAAACTGTTAAAATGTTCGTAGCCAGTAAAAAAAATGCTTTATTACGTATAAAATAAGTTTCACTTGCCAAATAATTCGAGTTCATTTGTTTTTTCTAGGTTGTGTAATGTCATTTATTGATTTTGTCGACACCCAGCTCGAAAATACGAAATGGCTTTAAAAATATCGATCTGGGCTTTCAAAATTTAGTAAAACCTTTTCGACAAGAGTTTTACGAATGTAAATCGACAGTCATATTGACAATGTTTCTTGAAAAAACGTCCGTTATTTTAATTTCCAATCTGACATTTGAAAAAAAAAACATCTCAAAGGCGCATTCGGAAACCGGTATAAAATAATGGTTGACACGATTTACCTGCTCCACTGGCGGCAAGATTTAGTACCACTCTAATTTGCTAAGAAACATTTCATCATCGGTCGAAATTCAAATTATTCCCAAAGAAACTGGAGTGTTGAAAATGTTACTACATTTTAATCATAGCTTCAAATATCGAATGTCGAATGCATTGCGGTGAAAAATTTCCTTTCTGATAAATATGAATTATTTTTTTAATTATTATTAACGATTTTTTTTCTTATTTTTTTTTTTAAAGAAAAAAGAGTCGTTCGGTCGCGACTAACGCTGGTGTGTCATAGAAATATTTCTCCAATTAAGGTTCTTAGATTTTTTTATTTTTCAGTACAATTATCGTTATGAATAATTATTTATTACTAAAATAGTATGTTTGTTGATGAATTCAAAAACTGGACACTCGAGCGATGTCATTTCCAGAAAAATATTTTAAGAAAAACAAAAACAAAAAAATTCTTCTGAAAATGCACAATTTTTAAATCAATTTATTTGGATTGAAAATCGGGAAAGAAATTATTCTCGATCATGTACTATCAGGGAATTCAGTAGAGATGGCCTATTTTGTTGTGTTCAAATAGTGATGTTAAACTGCATAAGTACTTACCCGCTAACTTGAAATATTTTCTATGCAATTTTTAGGCGATAACGAGTAGGTACCTATCCGGACAATAAATTATTGGTTTGATGTGATTATTTTTGATTTAAAATTTTCAAATAAATAATATTGGGCCATTTCTGTGCAAAAACTTAAGTAAAAAAATTATCAAAGATGGTGGCAAATATTTGCCAAAATTCGTATTGTTAGTTTGTTTTTCAATAAATAATTTTTTTTTTAACAGGTTTGTGAAAGATTTTTTCTGAAAATTTTTTATTGCAATTAAGTTTAGTTTCATATAATATTTTTTTACCAAGTAGTAAAAATTTGTAAAGCGCCGTTTTTGTATTTTGCGTGTTTATAGTAACTTTCAAGGTGAGTTGTGTGCATTGGTACCGCCGCCCCGGGAATAATTTAATGGATGACTTAATTAATGGGGTACTTAACTCGAGTATTTTTATAAAATGTTCGGAAAATCTACCGGGAGTAGAGAACATTTTTTTTTACAATCGCTTCATACATGAGGCCCGAATAGTATTAATAATTCCTCTTAGGGCCTATGTCATTTTTGGGAATGCTGTGTGGAGGATTTCTTTTTGTAAAACGCCGTTTCTGTATGTTGCATGTTTATATTATCATTCAATGTGAGTGGTGTGCATTGGTACCGCCGCCCCGGGAATTATTTAATGGATTACATTCTAAACGGGGTACTTAACTCGAGTATTTTTGTACAATATTCGGAAAAATCTACAGGGAGTAGTTTTTACAATAGCGCGATACTGGAGGCCCGGAAGAAAATAATTCCCCTCGGGGCCTACGTCGTCTTTGGGAATGCTGTGTGGAGGGCTATTTTTAGGAAAGGAAGGAGAGGATATTCTGAGAAGGAAAAAGGTATGAGGGGTGGGTAGGAATCTGGGGATCAGTGTATGGAGTGACGGACGAATGGTTGTATCCCTCCCACTGCGGTGCAAGGTGATGTTCCGAGAGAGCTCTGCTGGAGAAGCCAAAAAGTCTCCCTAAACCAGTCTCTTCCGATCTGGTCTGCCACGCAATTGGTGGGCTTTAGCCTTTAAAAAGTTGAGCTTTGTGCGTATTTGAGAATCCTTCATTTGCAACCGAGATTGCCTCGAAATGACGGCCTCTGGCGTAGATGTTTTTTGATATATTCAATGGCAAAAGGTTTCGAAAACTTATTCAATCGTGTTTTTAGTGGCATTCCATTGAAAATATTCCACAATATCCTGATAAAAATTTGACATTTGACAAAAAAATCCAAGAAAAATCCGCTAACAAATTCCACAAGTTTTAAAATATTACTGACCAGGTGAATTCGTATTAAATAAATAACTGGGTAGGTACCTACTTTGCTCCATCGAATTACAAATAAATGGTTTGAAATTAAAATAAGTCACCAAAGATGGTAAGGTACTGTTTCTCCTGAAAAATATGCCGATTGCAGTTTGTCGGTCTTATAATTCAAATGCAGAAACAGGGCGGTAAAAAAAAATCAGCTCGAAATATACGGATTAATTTTTTTATTAAAACTCATGATTTTTTTCTTAATTTTCTTTTGTTCAGAAAATATTGTCGGGCGTTTGCGACCAACGTTTTGCGGCGCATTAAAATTTATCTAAATAAGAAGCAAAGTTTTTTTTTTTAATTTTCTATACATTCATCGTTATTAATAATTATTTATTACGAAAAGAGTTATGGCGTACGTGAAATCAAAAGGTGGACACTTGAGAGATGTCATTTCCATAAAAAAATATTAAAGAGTCGATTGAAAAAAAAAAAGAGTATTTTTTTTAATCGATTGGTTTTTGTAATAATGAGTGAGGAAATTTTGCCGGACCCTGTCGTTCATTTTGACTGACCAATCAGGGAGGCACTACACATGGTATTCCATTGAATTCAAATATCGATTTTTACTGTAAGTAAGAACTTCTTTCCTTTTAATCACAAAAAAATTATGATGTAAAATTAAAAAAGTTACCAAAGATGGATATTTGCAAAAATATGTAGGTAAAAACGGGGGTAGGTAGATATGCAGGTAGGTAGGAACTAAGTACTAAACAGGTACTTTGGGTAGGTAGGTATGTAGGAAGCTACTTTTTATAAATTAGGTGGGTTCAATTTGGTTCAATGCAGTACTACAGATTGTTCGTATGCATATAAATCGAAAAAAAAATAGGTCAGGATTCGTTCGTTTACTTAGGACATTATTAAATTTAAAAATAAAAATAATTATACATGTGCACGGGTACCCGCATATTGTGAAAGAATTTCTTTGTGTAATTTTTTTCTGCAGTTAAATTGAGTATGATAATATTGTTTTTTTGGTAAATAATAAAATTAAAACGTTTTTGTTTTCTTAGAAATTACGTAATTAAATGAACAAATATTATTTGTTTGAGTGAGGGTTACGTAGGTTTTACATTATGTTTTTTATACAAAAAGATTAATGAAATACCAATGTGTTTGATGGAATAATTTTTATTTTAAATAGTTTATATTTTTTATAGCGCCAAAATTTCTCAAGAAATTCCAAATTAAAAAAATATTAAAATTAAAAAAATTATATTTAAAAAAAGATTTTAAGGGTATCCCAAATGGTCCGCTACCCGAGGATTATAAAATATATATAAAGGACCAAAGAGCATTGTATTTTGCAAGTTAATAATATCATTCAACGTGATTGGTGTGCATTAGTACCGCCGCCCCGGGAATCTTTTATTGGATGACCAAATCCTATACAACGGTTTAACCTGAGTCAATAATCATTGATTTTAGAATCTCTAGAAGTGTGATATATACAGATTGGCAAAAATATTTTTCTCAGTAACGTTTTACATCAACCGATATATGCACCAATCCTAATAGCGTGTTTTTCCGTGTGAATGTTGATGCATTTTTTATAGTCAAACTATAGGGGTACTTACTCGACAATTTAAATACAATATTCGGAAAATTTACCGGGAATGGAGAAGTTTTTTAATTTTTTTATAATAGCTCCACACAGGAGGCCCTGAAGAAAATAATTCCCCTCAGGGCCTACGTCATCTCTGGGGACGCTGTGTGAAGGGTTCTTTTTAGGAAAGGAAGGAGATGATATTCTGGGAAGGAAAAGGGTATAAGGGGTGGGTAGGAATCTAAGGATCAGTGTGTGGAGTGACGGACGAATGGATTTATCCCTACCACTGCGGTGCAAGGTGATGTTCACAGAGAGCCTTGCTGGAGAAGCCAAAAAGTATCCCTAAACCAGTCTCTCCCGATCTGGTCTGCCACGCAATTGGTAGGCAGACGCATCCACCGCCAAGACCGGGAAAAATCTCACCCTATGAACCCGGGCATCCCTGCTAAATCACCAAACATAGCGAACCACTTGAAATGACCTATTGCAGGTGTGTTGGTTCCCGAGGCGGCGGTACCCATACCCACCTACCAAATTTAGGTTTTTTGCATTTCTTGCTTCATCCACATTCAAAAATCTTATTTGTATTAAAGAATTTTTTAAGTGTCATATCATGTGACATATCGTTTTTCGCAAAAAAAGGAAGGGATTTCATTTTAGTCAACATTTTGGTAGCCGTTTTGTTTTTTAAGACTTTTCTAAGGTTAGTCATGTGACATATCGTTTTTCTAAAAAAAAGGTGGGGGATTTCATATTAGTCAACATTTTGGTAGCCATTTTGTTTTTTAAGACTTTTCTAAGGTTAGTCATGTGACATATCTTCATTTTGGTGGTCATTTTGTTTTTTAAGACTTTTCTACGGTTTGTCATGTGACATATCGTTTTTCGCAAAAAAAGGTGGGGATTTCATATTAGTCAACATTTGGTTTTTTAAGACTTTTCTACGGTTAGTCAGTCATGTGACATATCGTTTTTCGCAAAAAAAGGTGGGGATTTCATATTAGGTAAATTCAGATCGCTATTTTGTTTTTTAAGACTTTTCTAAGGTTAGTCATGTGACATATCGTTTTTCGCAAAAAAAGATGGGGATTTCATATTAGGTAAATTCAGATCGCTACTTTGTTTTTTAAGACTTTTCTAAGGTTAGTCATGTGAGATATCGTTTTTCGCAAAAAAAGGTGGGGGATTTCATATTATTCAAAAGTTTGGTCGCCAGCAGGTTTACAAAATTGAGCGATTAACTCACAGGACCCTTTGAGAAATTCTCACAATCCTTGCTTCATCCACTTTCAAACATCTTTTTTTTCTTTAAATATTTTTTTTTTTTTTAAATGTAGACACACACTTCTTGCATCATCCACGTTCAAACGTCAAATCGCTTAGTGCTTTAACTAATTAGTTGCGTTGCAACGGGCAAAAGCTAGTATATATATTAATGCTCGTAACCACCAGATTTTAAGACAATCGCAGTCTTGCGAAAAACGACCACTCTGCCCCTCGAGTTTAACCGACCTCAAAGCTGATTTTCGCGAGAAAGCGACCGTGGATGAAAATACATACGATTTTTTCAGACCTGATTTGTATGGGAAAAATTCAGCCAGAATTTTACCAATTGCAAATTTTCATATAAAAAAACTGATGCAAAAAAAATAAACTGCTAAAAAAACTGATGTATTAAAACCTAGCGGCGAAAACTAGAAGCGCTCATTATTCGACGATGAAATTCAAAGTTGTATTTCCAGCCGCCAGGTTCGCCCCTCAAAAAAGGAATAATTTATCGTCAGACCTTCACGAAAAATTTCTGAAAGAGCCTCAGTACTGAAATCGTAAAGTGTATATTTTTTAAATATATGGCGTCTCACCTCAAAATTTTACATTTCGACGAGCCTCGAGGTAAATCAAAATTGCGACTTAAAAAAGATTCCCGGCTTAGATGTTTTTGTATTATTTCGACTACGACAGGTTTCGGAACATTAATAATATATTATATTTATGACTTTTCATGGAGATTTTGTCAGGATTTCTTTTCAAACGTCGGTAATTTCTGACGTTTACGAAAAAATTTCGAGTTCAAAACTGTTAAAATGTTCGCAGCCAGTAGAGTAAAATGCTTTATTAAGGAAAAAATTATCGTCAGACCTTCAAAGTACTGAAATGTTGGGGCATTTTTGAAAATTATTCTATGGCGTCTCGCATGTAAATTTCACATTTCGACGAGTCTCATGTATATCAATATTACGTCAAAAATAGGATATGTGGAAAAGATGTTTTTCTATAATTTTGAAAACCATACATTTCCGAACTCCAATAATACATTACATTTACCACATTTCATGTAAATTATTTCAGGATACATCTTCAAAAGTTGAAAAAATTCTGACGTTTATGAAGGAAAGGAAAATGGAAAACAGGTTATATGTTACCGGCCAGCTACATAACGTTTATTTTAATTGCTGTGTAGGTACTTTTGTACAGACAAATAAAATTCGAACGGTTCAGGCTGCTGAGATCATAGAAAATAATTTACCAGTGGGTAGGTACCTAATTGGGTGGGAACGTTATTTTTCAAATATTGAGAATTTAACATGATGAATAAAACTGTTTAAATAACTCAGGATAATCCATTTTTTTTTTGCCAAATGGCGTAGGTACTTTTTTAAATAGTGCACAATAGTGTTATTCTAATATCATTCGGCGTGGGTGGTGTGCATTGGTACTGCCACCCCGTGAATCATTTATTGGATGACCAAACCCTTTATAACCGGTTAATCTGAGTCGATTTAAGAATATCTAAATATATTCAGGTTGGCAAAAAGATGTATCTCAGTGACGTTTTGCATCGTTATATGCACCAATACACACAATCCTAAGGGCGGGCTTTTTCGTGTGAATGTTTATGCATTTTTTATACACAAACTATGGATCTTACTCGACTAATTTAAAACAAAATTAGGAAAATCTACCGGGAAAAGAGAAGTTTATTTAATTTTTATAATAGCTCTACACAGGAGGCCTTGAAGAAAATAATTCCTCTCAGGGCCTATGTTATCTTTGGGGATGCTGTGTGAAGGGTTCTTTTTAGGAAAGTAAGGAGATGATGTTCTGGTAAGGAAAAAGTTATGAGGGGTGGGTAGGAATCTGGGGATCAGTGTGTGGAGTGACGGACGAAAATAATTCCTCTCAGGGCCTATGTCATCTTTGGGGATGCTGTGTGAAGGGTTCTTTTTAGGAAAGTAAGGATATGATGTTCTGGTAAGGAAAAAGTTATGAGGGGTGGGTAGGAATCTGGGGATCAGTGTGTGGAGTGACGGACGAATGATTTTATCCCTCCCACTGCGGTGCAAGGTGATGTTCCGAGAGAGCTTTGCTGAAGAAGCCAAAAAGTCTCCCTAAACCAGTCTCTTCCGATCTGGTCTGCCACGAAATTGGTGGGCAGACGAATCCACCGCCAAGACCAGGACAAACCTCATGAACCCAGGCACCACTTCTAAATCAACAAACATAGCGAACCACTTGAAATGACCTATTGCAGAGGCGTTGGCCTACCCACCCAGCGAATTTTTTTAGCGTAAGATCCTCACGGCTTTTGCGGTAGGTCAGAGGCCCAAGCACGCTCGCTCTATAACGATCGATAGGATAACTATCGGTAACTTCTCATCGTTCCCTAGCATGACTTCAGATCGCCAACGAATAAGTGACAGTTCACAATGACTAAGTGTCCTTAACATATTCGACATCAACTGTTGTTTGTTCGTTAGCGATGTGCAGTTGTCCTAGGGAACGATGAGAAGTTACCGATAGTTATCCTACCGATCGTTATAGAGCAAGCGTGCTAGGGCCTGAACAAAAAAATTGAGCTTTGGCGTATTTGAGAATCCTTCATTTGCAAACGAAATTGCGTCAAAATGACGGCCTCTGGCGTAAATGTTTTTTGATATATTCAATGGCAAAAGGTTTCGAAAACTTATTCAACCGTTTTTTTAGTGGCATTCCATTGAAAATATTCCACAATATCGAGCTAAAAATTTGACATTTTACAAAAAAATCCATGAAAAATCCGCTAACAAATTATACAAGATTTAAAAATATTACTGGTCAGGTGGATTGGTATAATAATAATCACTGGGTAGGTACCTACTTTGCTCCATCGAATTACAAATAAATGGTTTGAAATTAAGAGAAATCACCAAAGATGGTAGGTACTAAATGCGTTTCTTCTGGAAAAATGCCGATTGCATTTTGTCGGTCTTTTAATTCAAATTCAGAAACAGGGTGGTAAAAAAAATTCCGCTCGAAATATACTGATTAATTTTTTTATTAAAACTCATGATTTTTTCCTTAATTTTTTTTTGTTTAGAAAATATTGTCGTGCGTTTGCGACCAACGTTTTTGCGGCGCATTAAAATTTATCTAAATAAGATGCAAAGTTTTTTTTCTAATTTTCTATACATTTATCGTTATTAATAATTATTGATTACGAAAAGAGTTATGGCGTCCGTGACATCAAAAGGTGGACACTTGAAAGATGTCATTTCCATAAAAAAATATTAAAGAGTCGATTTTAAAAAAAAGTCATTTTTTTAATCGATTGGTTTTTGTAATAATGAGTGAGGAAATTTTGCCGGACCCTGTCGTTGATTTTGACTGACCAATCAGGGAGGTGGTATTAGGTGGAGGTGGAATACACTAGACATGGTATTCCATTGAATTCAAATATCGATATTTACTGTAAGTAAGAACTTCTTTCCTTTAAATCACAAAAAAATTATGATATAAAATAAAAATAAGTAACCAAAGATGGATATTTCCAAAGAAATGTAGGTGTACACGGGGGTAGGTAGATATGCAGGTAGGTAGGAACTAAGTACTGAACAGGTACTCTGGGTAGGTAGGTATGTATGAAGGTACTTTTTATAAATTAGGTGGGTTCGATGCAGTGCTACAGATTTTTTATATGCATATAAATCGAAAAATAGATCGGACAGGATTCGTTCGTTTACTTTGGACATTATTAAATTTTAAAATAAAAATAATTATACGTGTGCACGGGTACCCGGATATTGTTAAAGAATTTCTTTGTGTAATTTTTTTGCTGCAGTAAAATTGAGTTTGATAAGATGGTTTTTTTGATAAGTAATAAAATTGCAATGTTTTTTTTTTTTTAGAAATTACGTAGGTAAATGAACAAATATTTTTTGTTTGAGGGTTAGGTAGGTTTTTTTCCAATACTATTCATCTGATGGCGACAAAACTTTTGGGATTTGATGTGTGCATGCCCGGGTTGGTTTCTACGCATAATAGTAAGCTCTGGCTTTATGAAATTATTTTATATTTTCATTCACCCGATCGAGATGAAACTTTGGGAATTCGATGTTGGCATGCTCGGGATGGTTTCTATGTAAAAGAGTAAGCTCTGGCGTTATGAAATTTTTTCCAATACTATTCATTTGATTGCGACAAAACTTTTGAGCTTTGATGTGTGCATGCCCGGGTTGGTTTCTACGCATAATAGTAAGCTCTGGAATTATGAAATTATTTACGCATAATGGTAAGATCTGGCGTTATGAAATTATTTCCTATACTTTCCATCCGATTGAGATGAAACTTTGGGAATTTGATGTTGGATACTCGGGATGGTTTGAACATAAAAGAGTAAGCTCTGGCGTTATGATTTTTTTTCCAATACTTTTCATCTGATTGCGACAAAACTTTTGGTATTTGATGTGTGCATGCCCGGGTTGGTTTCTACGCATAATAGTAAGCTCTGGCTCTATGAAATTATTTCCTATACTATTCATCTGATTGCGATGAAACTTTGGGGATTTGATGTGTGCATGTCCGGGATGGTTTCTATGCGTAATAATAAGCTCTGGCGTTATCAAATTATTTCATATACTATTCACCCGATTGAGATGAAACTTTGGAGATTTGATGTGTGCATGCCTGGGATGGTTTTTATGCATAAAAGTAAGCTCTGGCGTAATGAAATTATTTCCTTTACTTTTCATCCGATTGAGATGAAACTTTGGGAATTCGATGTTGGCATGCTAGGGATGGTTTCTATATATAAGAATAAGCTCTGGCATTATGAAATTATTTCCAATACTATTCATCCGATTGCGATGAAACTTTGGGGATATGATGTGTGCATGCTCGAAATGGTTTTAAAATATAATAATGAGCTCTAGCGTAATGAAATTATCTACAATAATATTCATCCGATTGCGATGAAACTTTGGTGAGTTATTGTGCGCAAGCCCGCGAAGTTTTCTTTATATAATGCAGAGCTTTGGCGTTATCAAATTTGTACAAAAAATTTAAATAGGTGTAACGGGAGTTATTAGAAAAGTGAGTGCATATCATATAATTTAGAAACAATTTATTAGTGAAAAAATTGAACCGTAAACTTCTAGGCCCCTTTTTGCGAGAAAAGGCCCATACTGAACGCCTTAACCAGGGCGACCAAAGTGGCTAAGTAGCGGGTGTACAAAATTGAGCGATTAACTCACAGGACCCGAGTAGTTCTCACAATCCTTGCTTCATCCACATTCAAACATCGATTTTTTTTTTTTTAAATATTTAATTTTTAAAAAATGTAGACACTCACACTTCTTGCTTCATCCACATTCAAACGTCAAATCGCTTAGTGCTTTAACCAATTAGTTGCCTTGCAACGGGCAAAAGCTAGTATATATTAATGCTCGTAACCACCAGATTTTAAGTCAATCGCAGTCTTGCGAAAAACGACCACTCTGCCCCTCAAGTTTAACCGACCTCAAAGCTGATTTTCGCGAGACATCGACCGTGGATAAAAATACATACGATTTTTTCAGACCTGATTTGTATGGGAAAAATTCAGCCAGAATTTTACCAATTGCAAATTTTCATATAAAAAAACTGATGCAAAAAAAATAAACTGCTAATAAAACTGATGTATGAAAACCTAGCGGCGAAAACTAGAAGCGCTCATTATTCGACGAAGAAATTCAAAGTTGTATTTCCAGCCGCCAGGTTCGCCCATCAAAAAAGGAAAAATTTATCGTCAGACCTTCACGAAAAATTTGTGAAAGAGCCTCAGTACTAAAATCGTAAAGTGTATATTTTTTTAAATATAAGGCGTCTCACCTCAAAACTTTACATTCCGACGAGCCTCGAGGTAAATCAAAATTGCGACTTAAAAAAGATACCTGGCTTAGATGTTTTTGTATTATTTCGACTACGACAGGTTTTGGAACATAAATAATATATTATATTTATGACTTTTCATGGAAATTTTGTCAGGATTCGTTTTCAAACGTCGGTAATTTCTGACGTTTACGAAAAAAATTCCGAGTTAAAAACTGTTAAAATGTTCGTAGCCAGTAAAAAAATGCTTTATTAAGGAAAAATTTATCGTCAGACCTTCAAAGTACTGAAATGTTGGGGCATTTTTGAAAATTATTCTATGGCGTCTCGCATGTTAATTTGACATTTCGACGAGTCTCATGTATATCAATATTACGTCAAAAATAGCATATGTGGATAAGATGTTTTTCTATAATTTTGAAAACCATAGATTTCCGAACTCCAATAATACATTACATTTACCACATTTCATGTAAATTATTTCAGGATACATCTTCAAAAGTTGAAAAAATTCTGACGTTTATGAAGAAATGCAAAATAAAAACAGGTTAAACGTTACCGGCCAGCTACATAACGTTGATTTTAATTGCTGGGTTGGTACTTTTGTAAAGACAAATAAAATTCGAACGGTTCAGGCTGCCGAGATCATAGAAAATAATTTACCAGTGGGTAGGTACCTACTTGGGTGGGAACGTTATTTTTCAAATATTGAGAATTTAACATGATGAATAAAACTGTTTAAATAACTCAGGATAATCCATTTTTTTTGCCTAATGGTGTAGGTACTTCTTTAAATAGTGCACAATAGTGTTATTATAATATCATTCGGCGTGGGTGGTGTGCATTGGTACTGCCACCCCGTGAATCATTTGTTGGATGACCAAACCCTTTATAACCGGTTAATCTGAGTCGATTTAAGAATATCTAAATATATTCAGGTTGGCAAAAAGATGTATCTCAGTGACGTTTTGCATCGTTATATGCACCAATACACACAATCCTAAGGGCGGGCTTTTTCGTGTGAATGTTTATGCATAAACTATGGATCTTACTCGACTAATTTAAAACAAAATTAGGAAAATCTACCGGGAAAAGAGAAGTTTATTTAATTTTTATAATAGCTCTACACAGGAGGCCTTGAAGAAAATAATTCCTCTCAGGGCCTATGTCATCTTTGGGGATGCTGTGTGAAGGGTTATTTTTAGGAAAGTAAGGAGATGATGTTCTGGTAAGGAAAAAGTTATGAGGGGTGGGTAGGAATCTGGGGATCAGTGTGTGGAGTGACGGACGAAAATAATTCCTCTCAGGGCCTATGTCATCTTTGGGGATGGTGTGTGAAGGGTTATTTTTAGGAAAGTAAGGAGATGATGTTCTGGTAAGGAAAAAGTTATGAGGGGTGGGTAGGAATCTGGGGATCAGTGTGTGGAGTGACGGACGAAAATAATTCCTCTCAGGGCCTATGTCATCTTTGGGGATGGTGTGTGAAGGGTTCTTTTTAGGAAAGTAAGGAGATGATGTTCTGGTAAGGAAAAAGTTATGAGGGGTGGGTAGAAATCTGGGGATCAGTGTGTGGAGTGACGGACGAATGATTTTATCCCTCCCACTGCGGTGCAAGTTGATGTTCCGAGAGAGCTTTGCTGAAGAACCCAAAAAGTCTCCCTAAACCAGTCTCTTCCGATCTGGTCTGCCACGAAATTGGTGGGCAGACGAATCCACCGCCAAGACCAGAACAAACCTCATGAACCCAGGCACCACTTCTAAATCAACAAACATAGCGAACCACTTGAAATGACCTATTGCAGAGGCGTTGGCCTACCCACCCAGCGAATTTTTTTAGCGTAAGATCCTCACGGCTTTTGCGGTAGGTCAGAGGCTCTAGCACGCTCGCTCTATAACGATCGATAGGATAACTATCGGTAACTTCTCATCGTTCCCTAGCATGACTACAGATCGCCAACGAATAAGTGACAGTTCACAATGACTAAGTGTCCTTAACATATTCGACATCAACTGTTGTTTGTTCGTTAGCGATGTGCAGTTGTCCTAGGGAACGATGAGAAGTTACCGATAGTTATCCTACCGATCGTTATAGAGCAAGCGTGCTAGGGCCTGAACAAAAAATTAGACTTTAGCCTTTAAAAAAATTGAGCTTTGGCGTATTTGAGAATCCTTCATTTGCAAACGAAATTGCGTCAAAATGACGGCCTCTGGCGTAAATGTTTTTTGATATATTCAATGGCAAAAGGTTTCGAAAACTTATTCAACCGTTTTTTTAGTGGCATTCCATTGAAAATATTCCACAATATCGAGCTAAAAATTTGACATTTTACAAAAAAATCCATGAAAAATCCGCTAACAAATTATACAAGATTTAAAAATATTACTGGTCAGGTGGATTGGTATAATAATAATCACTGGGTAGGTACCTACTTTGCTCCATCGAATTACAAATAAATGGTTTGAAATTAAGAGAAATCACCAAAGATGGTAGGTACTAAGTGCGTTTCTTCTGAAAAAATGCCGATTGCAGTTTGTCGGTCTTTTAATTCAAATTCAGAAACAGGGTGGTAAAAAAAATTCCGCTCGAAATATACTGATTAATATTTTTATTAAAACTCATGATTTTTTCCTTAATTTTTTTTTGTTTAGAAAATATTGTCGGGCGTTTGCGACCAACGTTTTTGCGGCGCATTAAAATTTATCTAAATAAGATGCAAAGTTTTTTTTCTAATTTTCTATACATTTATCGTTATTAATAATTATTTATTACGAAAAGAGTTATGGCGTCCGTGAAATCAAAAGGTGGACACTTGAAAGATGTCATTTCCATAAAAAAATATTAAAGATTCGATTAAAAAAAAAAAGTCAATTTTTTTATCGATTGGTTTTTGTAATAATGAGTGAGGAAATTTTGCCGGACCCTGTCGTTCATTTCGACTGTCCAATCAGGAGTTCACTAGGCATGCGGATTGCATTGAATTCAAATATCGATATTTACTCTAAGTAAGAACTTCTTTCCTTTAAATCACAAAAAAATTATGATATAAAATAAAAAAAAAGTAACCAAAGATGGATATTTCCAAAAAAATGTAGGTGTACACGGGGGTAGGTAGATATGCAGGTAGGTAGGAACTAAGTACTGAACAGGTACTCTGGGTAGGTAGGTATGCATGACGGTACTTTTTATAAATTAGGTGGGTTCGATGCAGGGCTACAGATTTTTTATATGCATATAAATCGAAAAATAGATCGGTCAGGATTCGTTCGTTTACTTTGGACATTATTAAATTTTAAAATAAAAATAATTATACGTGTGCACGGGTACCCGGATATTGTTAAAGAATTTCTTTGTGTAATTTTTTTGCTGCAGTAAAATTGAGTTTGATAAGATGGTTTTTTTGATAAGTAATAAAATTGCAATGTTTTTTTTTTTTTAGAAATTACGTAGGTAAATGAACAAATATTTTTAGTTTGAGGGTTAGGTAGGTTTTTTTCCAATACTATTCATCTGATGGCGACAAAACTTTTGGGATTTGATGTGTGCATGCCCGGGTTGGTTTCTACGCATAATAGTAAGCTCTGGCTTTATGAAATTATTTTATATACTATTCACCCGATCGAGATGAAACTTTGGAGATTTGATGTGTGCATGCCTGGGATGGTTTTTATGCATAAAAGTAAGCTCTGGCGTTATGAAAATATTTCCTTTAATTTTCATCCGATTGAGATGAAACTTTGGGAATTCGATGTTGGCATGCTTGGGATGGTTTCTATGTAAAAGAGTAAGCTCTGGCGTTATGAAATTTTTTCCAATACTATTCATCTGATTGCGACAAAACTTTTGGGATTTGATGTGTGCATGCCCGGGTTGGTTTCTACGCATAATAGTAAGCTCTGGCTTTATGAAATTATTTCTTATACTATTCATCCGATTGCGATGAAACTTTGGGGATTTGATGTGTGCATGTCCGGGATGGTTTCAATGCGTAATAGTAAGCTCTGGCGTTATCAAATTATTTCATATACTATTCACCCGATTGAGATGAAACTTTGGAGATTTGATGTGTACATGCCTGGGATGGTTTTTATGCATAAAAGTAAGCTCTGGCGTAATGAAATTATTTCCTTTACTTTTCATCCGATTGAGATGAAACTTTGGGAATTCGATGTTGGCATGCTAGGGATGGTTTCTATATATAAGAATAAGCTCTGGCATTATGAAATTATTTCCAATACTATTCATCCGATTGCGATGAAACTTTGGGGATATGATGTGTGCATGCTCGAAATGGTTTTAAAATATAATAATGAGCTCTAGCGTAATGAAATTATGTACAATAATATTCATCCGATTGCGATGAAACTTTGGTGAGTTATTGTGCGCAAGCCCGCGAAGTTTTCTTTATATAATGCAGAGCTTTGGCGTTATCAAATTTGTACAAAAAATTTAAATAGGTGTAACGGGAGTTATTAGAAAAGTGAGTGCATATCATATAATTTAGAAACAATTTATTAGTGAAAAAATTGAGCCGTAAACTTCTAGGCCCCTTTTTGCGAGAAAAGGCCCATACTGAACGCCTTAACCAGGGCGACTAAAGTGGCTAAGTAGCGGGTGTACAAAATTGAGCGATTAACTCACAGGACCCTTTGAGTAGTTCTCACAATCCTTGCTTCATCCACATTCAAACATCGATTTTTTTTTTTTGCAAATATTTAATTTTTAAAAAATGTAGACACACACACTTCTTGCTTCATCCACATTCAAACGTCAAATCGCTTAGTGCTTTAACCAATTAGTTGCCTTGCAACGGGCAAAAGCTAGTTAATATTAATGCTCTTGACCACCAGATTTTAAGACAATCGCAGTCTCGCGAAAAACGACCACTCTGCCCCTCAAGTTTAACCGACCTCAGAGCTGATTTTCGCGAGACAGCGACCGTGGATGACCGATTAAGTGTTTTGCAGTCTTGCGAAAAACGACCATTCTGCCCCTCAATTTTAACCGACCTCAAAGCTGATTTTCGCGAGACAGCGACCGTGGATGAAAATACATACGATTTTTTCAGACCTGATTTGTATGGGAAAAATTCAGCCAGAATTTTACCAATTGCAAATTTTCATATAAAAAAACTGATGCAAAAAAAAAAAACTACTAATGAAACTGATGTATTAAAACCTTGCGGCGAAAACTAGAAGCGCTCATTATTCGAAGAAGAAATTCAAAGTTATATTGCCAGCCGCCAGGTTCGCCCATCAAAAAAGGAAAAATTTATCGTCAGACCTTCACGACAAATTTGAGTACAAAACAGTATCTTGAGGTGTGTTTTTTAAATTTTCTTAGGCGACTCGCTTGAAAATTTTACATATGAGAGGGTTCCACGGCATTCGAGATTGGGTCGTAAAAAATCATTCTGGTGGCAATGTTTTTGAATAGGATCGTAGACGAGAGGATTGGCCATCTTATTCAGGCAAAACATCTAACCCTCTTCATTATAAATTTGCCGCTAAACTTTGCCAAACTTTTGACATCTAGCGAAAAAATTGTGTAAAAAACGTTTCGTCATGAATGAAAATTTTTTGCGGCCAGTAGAAGTGCGAAAACACTAGCCACCGGGTAGGTACTTTATTGCTTGCGACTAACTTCACGACTGATCACTGCGAGTATAGTGACCTAGCCTGTATCAAAACTTCCGCAACATTATCCGTGTAGGTTTTGTATGAAAATGTTTTTAAAAAGATGGCGGAATTCGATTTTCAGGCTTTTATTGAAGGAGGTTATGCTAATTTTTATGGTTCAGTCTTGCCCTTATAAAAAATATGTAGAACATTATAACTGGGTAGGTACTGTATGTATGAACTGAAGATAAAACTTTTTCCACCGTATTTCAAATTAATGATTTGAAATAAAAAAGGCACCAAAGATGGTAGGTACTTTTATCCATCGTATTACAAATTAATGAAATGATTTTTTTCTTTAAATTACCAAAGATGGTAGATAATTGTTGGTTTTTCTATAGACATTTATTTTTATTAACAGGTTTTTGAAAGATTTTTTCGCTTATTTTTTTATTGCAACGAAATATAGTTTGATTTAATATTTTTTGCTCAGTAATAAAAAATTGTAGAGCGCCGTTTCTGATGCCCGTCATCGATGCTCGGCATGGTTTCTAAATATGATAGTGAGAACTGGTGTTATGAAATTATTTGATATACTATTCATCCGATTGAGATAAAACATTGGGAATTTGATGTGTGCATACTCAGGATGGGTTCTATATATACCTAATAGAAAGCTCTGGCGTAATGAAATTATTTCTAATACTATTCATCCGATTGAGATAAAACTTTGAGGATTTTATGCATGGCTTTTCTATATAATAATAAGCTCTGGCGTACTGAAATTATTTCCTATACTATTCATCCGATTGCGATGAAACTTTGGGAATTTGATGTGTGCATGCCCGGGGTGGTTTCTACGCATAATAGTAAGATCTGGCATTATGAAATTATTTCATCTACTATCCATCCGATTGCGATGAAACTTAGGTCTGTCATGTGATATATCGATTCTGATAAAGCGAGGGTGGGGATTTTATATTAGTCAAAATTACGGTCGCCATTTTGTTTTTTAAGACTTTACTTAGGTTAATCATGTGACATATCGATTCTGACAAAGCGAGGATGGGGATATCATATTAGTCAAAATTACGGTCGCCATTTTGTTTTTTAAGACTTTTCTTAGGTAAGTCATGTGACATATCGATTCAGACAAAGCTAGGATGGGGATTTCATATTAGTTAAAATTACAATCGCCATTTTGTTTTTTAAGACTTTACTTAGGTTAATCATGTGACATATCGATTCAGACAAAGCTAGGATGGGGATTTCATATTAGTTAAAATTACAATCGCCATTTTGTTTTTTAAGACTTTACTTAGGTTAATCATGTGACATATTGATTCTGACAAAGCGAGGATGGGGATTTCATATTAGTTAATATTACGGTCGCCATTTTGTTTTTTAAGACTTTACTTAGGTTAATCATGTGACATATCGATTCTGACAAAGCGACGATGGGGATATCATATTAGTCAAAATTACGGTCGCCATTTTGTTTTTTAAGACTTTTCTTAGGTAAGTCATATGACATATTGATTCAGAAAAAGCTAGGATGGGGATTTCATATTAGTTAAAAATTACAATCGCCATTTTGTTTTTTAAGACTTTACTTAGGTTAATCATGTGACATATCGATTCTGACAAAGCGAGGATGGGGATATCATATTAGTCAAAATTACCGTCGCCATTTTGTTTTTTAAGACTTTTCTTAGGTAAGTCATGTGACATATCGATTCAGACAAAGCGAGGATGGGGATTTCATATTAGTTAAAATTACGGTCGCCATTTTGTTTTTAAAGACTTTACTTAGGTTAGTCATGTGACATATCGATTCTGACAAAGAGAGGATGGGAATTTCATACTATACTATTCATCCGATTGCGATAAAACTTTGGGGATTTCATGTGTGCATGCCCGGGGTGGTTTCTACGCATAACAGTAAGTAAGCTCTGGCGTTATGAAATTATTTCATCTACTATCCATCCGATTGCGATGAAACTTAGGTTTGTCATATCGATTCTGACAAAGCGAGGATGGGGATTTCATATTAGTCAAAATTACGGTCGCCATTTTGTTTTTTAAGACTTTTCTTAGGTAAGTCATGTGACATATCGATTCAGACAAAGCGAGGATGGGGATTTCATATTAATTAAAATTCAGGTCGCCATTTTGTTTTTTAAGACTTTACTTAGGTTAGTCATGTGACATATCGATTCTGACAAAGAGAGGGTGGGGATTTCATACTATACTATTCATCCGATTGCGATGAAACTTTGGGGATTTCATGTGTGCATGCCCGGGGTGGTTTCTACGCATAACATTAAGTAAGCTCTGGCGTTATGAAATTATTTCATCTACTATCCATCCGATTGCGATGAAACTTAGGTATGTCATATCGATTCAGACAAAGCGAGAATGGGGATTTCATATTAGTTAAAATCACGGGCGCCATTTTGTATTTGAAGACTTTACTTAGGTTAGTCATGTGACATATCGATTCTGACAAACCGAGGATGGGGATTTCATATTAGTCAAAATGTTGTTTTTTAAGACTTTTCTTAGGTTAGTCATGTGACATATCGATTCTGACAAAGCGAGGAAGGGGATTTTATTTTAGTTAAATTTATGGTTACCATGTAGATTTTAAAAAACCCAAAATTTCTAAATATTCAAATTTCAAAATTCTTTAATTTTAAAAATACTTCATATTTTAAAAATATTCAATTTTCACAAACCCTGTGAAGGCTCACAAGCCTTGCTTCATCCACATTCATACATAGTTTTTTTTTCTCCAAATATTTAATATGAAAAAAAATGTACGCACACACTTTTTATTTCATCCACCTTCAAACGTCAAATCGCGTAGTGCTTTAACCAATTAGTTGCGTTGCAACGGGCAAAAGCTAGTATATATATTAATGCTCGTAACCACCAGATTTTAAGTCAATCGCAGTCTTGCGAAAAACGACCACTCTCCCCCTTAAGTTTAAACGACCCGAAAGCTGATTTTCGCGAGACATCGACCGTGGATAAAAATACATACGATTTTTTCAGACCTGATTTGTATGGGAAAAATTCAGCCAGAATTTTACCAATTGCAAATTTTCATATAAAAAAACTGATGCAAAAAAAATAAACTGCTAATAAAACTGATGTATGAAAACCTAGCGGCGAAAACTAGAAGCGCTCATTATTCGACGAAGAAATTCAAAGTTGTATTTCCAGCCGCCAGGTTCGCCCATCAAAAAAGGAAAAATTTATCGTCAGACCTTCACGAAAAATTTGTGAAACAGCCTCAGTACTAAAATCGTAAAGTGTATATTTTTTAAAAATATGGCGTCTCACCTCAAAATTTTACATTTCGACGAGCCTCGAGGTAAATCAAAATTGCGACTTAAAAAAGATACCTGGCTTAGATGTTTTTGTATTATTTCGACTACGACAGGTTTCGGAACATTAAAAATATATTATATTTATGACTTTTCATGGAAATTTTGTCAGGATTCGTTTTCAAACGTCGGTAATTTCTGACGTTTACGAAAAAAATTCCGAGTTAAAAACTGTTAAAATGTTCGTAGCCAGTAAAAAAAAATGCTTTATTAAGGAAAAATTTATTGTCAGACCTTCAAAGTACTGAAATGTTGGGGCATTTTTGAAAATTATTCTATGGCGTCTCGCATGTAAATTTGACATTTAGACGAGTCTCATGTATATCAATATTACGTCAAAAATAGCATATGTGGATAAGATGTTTTTCTATAATTTTGAAAACCATAGATTTCCGAACTCCAATAATACATTACATTTACCACATTTCATGTAAATTATTTCAGGATACATCTTCAAAAGTTGAAAAAATTCTGACGTTTATGAAGGAAAGGAAAATTGAAAACAGGTGAAATGTTACCGGCCAGCTACATAACGTTTATTTTAATTGCTGTGTAGGTACTTTTGTACAGACAAATAAAATTCGAACGGTTCAGGCTGCTGAGATCATAGAAAATAATTTACCAGTGGGTAGGTACCTAATTGGGTGGGAACGTTATTTTTCAAATATTGAGAATTTAACATGATGAATAAAACTGTTTAAATAACTCAGGATAATCCTTTTTTTTTTTTGCCAAATGGCGTAGATACTTTTTTAAATAGTGCACAATAGTGTTATTCTAATATCATTCGGCGTGGGTGGTGTGCATTGGTACTGCCACCCCGTGAATCATTTATTGGATGACCAAACCCTTTATAACCGGTTAATCTGAGTCGATTTAAGAATATCTAAATATATTCAGGTTGGCAAAAAGATGTATCTCAGTGACGTTTTGCATCGTTATATGCACCAATACACACAATCCTAAGGGCGGGCTTTTTCGTGTGAATGTTTATGCATTTTTTATACACAAACTATGGATCTTACTCGACTAATTTAAAACAAAATTAGGAAAATCTACCGGGAAAAGAGAAGTTTATTTAATTTTTATAATAGCTCTACACAGGAGGCCTTGAAGAAAATAATTCCTCTCAGGGCCTATGTTATCTTTGGGGATGCTGTGTGAAGGGTTCTTTTTAGGAAAGTAAGGAGATGATGTTCTGGTAAGGAAAAAGTTATGAGGGGTGGGTAGGAATCTAGGGATCAGTGTGTGGAGTGACGGACGAAAATAATTCCTCTCAGGGCCTATGTCATCTTTGGGGATGCTGTGTGAAGGGTTCTTTTTAGGAAAGTAAGGAGATGATGTTCTGGTAAGGAAAAAGTTATGAGGGGTGGGTAGGAATCTGGGGATCAGTGTGTGGAGTGACGGACGAATGATTTTATCCCTCCCACTGCGGTGCAAGGTGATGTTCCGAGAGAGCTTTGCTGAAGAAGCCAAAAAGTCTCCCTAAACCAGTCTCTTCCGATCTGGTCTGCCACGAAATTGGTGGGCAGACGAATCCACCGCCAAGACCAGGACAAACCTCATGAACCCAGGCACCACTTCTAAATCAACAAACATAGCGAACCACTTGAAATGACCTATTTCAGAGGCGTTGGCCTACCCACCCAGCGAATTTTTTTAGCGTAAGATCCTCACGGCTTTTGCGGTAGGTCAGAGGCCCTAGCACGCTCGCTCTATAACGATCGATAGGATAACTATCGGTAACTTCTCATCGTTCCCTAGCATGACTTCAGATCGCCAACGAATAAGTGACAGTTCACAATGACTAAGTGTCCTTAACATATTCGACATCAACTGTTGTTTGTTCGTTAGCGATGTGCAGTTGTCCTAGGGAACGATGAGAAGTTACCGATAGTTATCCTACCGATCGTTATAGAGCAAGCGTGCTAGGGCCTGAACAAAAAATTAGACTTTAGCCTTTAAAAAAATTGAGCTTTGGCGTATTTGAGAATCCTTCATTTGCAAACGAAATTGCGTCAAAATGACGGCCTCTGGCGTAAATATTTTTTGATATATTCAATGGCAAAAGGTTTCGAAAACTTATTCAACCGTTTTTTTAGTGGCATTCCATTGAAAATATTCCACAATATCGAGCTAAAAATTTGACATTTTACAAAAAAATCCATGAAAAATCCGCTAACAAATTATACAAGATTTAAAAATATTACTGGTCAGGTGGATTGGTATAATAATAATCACTGGGTAGGTACCTACTTTGCTCCATCGAATTACAAATAAATGGTTTGAAATTAAGAGAAATCACCAAAGATGGTAGGTACTAAATGCGTTTCTTCTGGAAAAATGCCGATTGCAGTTTGTCGGTCTTTTAATTCAAATTCAGAAACAGGGTGGTAAAAAAAATTCCGCTCGAAATATACTGATTAATTTTTTTATTAAAACTCATGATTTTTTCCTTAATTTTTTTTGTTTAGAAAATATTGTCTTGCGTTTGCGACCAACGTTTTTGCGGCGCATTAAAATTTATCTAAATAAGATGCAAAGTTTTTTTTCTAATTTTCTATACATTTATCGTTATTAATAATTATTGATTACGAAAAGAGTTATGGCGTCCATGACATCAAAAGGTGGATACTTGAAAGATGTCATTTCCATAAAAAAATATTAAAGAGTCGATTTAAAAAAAAAATCATTTTTTTAATCGATTGGTTTTTGTAATAATGAGTGAGGAAATTTTGCCGGACCCTGTCGTTCATTTCGACTGTCCAATCAGGGAGTTCAGTAGGCATGCGGATTGCATTGAATTCAAATATCGATATTTACTGTAAGTAAGAACTTCTTTCCTTTAAATCACAAAAAAATTATGATATAAAATAAAAATAAGTAACCAAAGATGGATATTTCCAAAGAAATGTAGGTGTACACGGGGGTAGGTAGATATGCAGGTAGGTAGGAACTAAGTACTGAACAGGTACTCTGGGTAGGTAGGTATGTATGAAGGTACTTTTTATAAATTAGGTGGGTTCGATGCAGTGCTACAGATTTTTTATATGCATATAAATCGAAAAATAGATCGGACAGGATTCGTTCGTTTACTTTGGACATTATTAAATTTTAAAATAAAAATAATTATACGTGTGCACGGGTACCCGGATATTGTTAAAGAATTTCTTTGTGTAATTTTTTTGCTGCAGTAAAATTGAGTTTGATAAGATGGTTTTTTTGATAAGTAATAAAATTGCAATGTTTTTTTTTTTTTAGAAATTACGTCGGTAAATGAACAAATATTTTTTGTTTGAGGGTTAGGTAGGTTTTTTTCCAATACTATTCATCTGATGGCGACAAAACTTTTGGGATTTGATGTGTGCATGCCCGGGTTGGTTTCTACGCATAATAGTAAGCTCTGGCTTTATGAAATTATTTTATATTTTCATTCACCCGATCGAGATGAAACTTTGGGAATTCGATGTTGGCATGCTCGGGATGGTTTCTATGTAAAAGAGTAAGCTCTGGCGTTATGAAATTTTTTCCAATACTATTCATTTGATTGCGACAAAACTTTTGAGCTTTGATGTGTGCATGCCCGGGTTGGTTTCTATGCATAATAGTAAGCTCTGGAATTATGAAATTATTTACGCATAATGGTAAGATCTGGCGTTATGAAATTATTTCCTATACTTTCCATCCGATTGAGATGAAACTTTGGGAATTCGATGTTGGCATGCTCGGGATGGTTTCTATGTAAAAGAGTAAGCTCTGGCGTTATGAAATTTTTTCCAATACTATTCATCTGATTGCGACAAAACTTTTGGGATTTGATGTGTGCATGCCCGGGTTGGTTTCTACGCATAATAGTAAGCTCTGGCTTTTTGAAATTATTTCCTATACTATTCATCCGATTGCGATGAAACTTTGGGGATTTGATGTGTGCATGTCCGGGATGGTTTCTATGCATAATAGTAAGCTCTGGCGTTATCAAATTATTTCATATACTATTCACCCGATTGAGATGAAACTTTGGAGATTTGATGTGTGCATGCCTGGGATGGTTTTTATGCATAAAAGTAAGCTCTGGCGTAATGAAATTATTTACTTTACTTTTCATCCGATTGAGATGAAACTTTGGGAATTCGATGTTGGCATGCTATGGATGGTTTCTATATATAAGAATAAGCTCTGGCATTATGAACTTATTTCCAATACTATTCATCCGATTGCGATGAAACTTTGGGGATATGATGTGTGCATGCTCGAAATGGTTTTAAAATATAATAATGAGCTCTAGCGTAATGAAATTATCTACAATAATATTCATCCGATTGCGATGATACTTTGGTGAGTTATTGTGCGCAAGCCCGCGAAGTTTTCTTTATATAATGCAGAGCTTTGGCGTTATCAAATTTGTACAAAAAATTTAAATAGGTGTAACGGAAGTTATTAGAAAAGTGAGTGCATATCATATAATTTAGAAACAATTTATTAGTGAAAAAATTGAACCGTAAACTTCTAGGCCCCTTTTTGCGAGAAAAGGCCCATACTGAACGCCTTAACCAGGGCGACCAAAGTGGCTAAGTAGCGGGTGTACAAAATTGAGCGATTAACTCACAAGACCCTTTGAGTAGTTCTCAAAATCCTTGCTTCATCCACATTCAAACATCGATTTTTTTTTTCAAATATTTAATTTTTAAAAAATTTAGACACACACACTTCTTGCTTCATCCACATTCAAACGTCAAATCGCTTAGTGCTTTAACCAATTAGTTGCCTTGCAACGGGCAAAAGCTAGTTATATATTAATGCTCGTAACCACCAGATTTTAAGTCAATCGCAGTCTTGCGAAAAACGACCACTCTGCCCCTCAAGTTTAACCGACCTCAAAGCTGATTTTCGCGAGACATCGACCGTGGATAAAAATACATACGATTTTTTCAGACCTGATTTGTATGGGAAAAATTCAGCCAGAATTTTACCAATTGCAAATTTTCATATAAAAAAACTGATGCAAAAAAAATAAACTGCTAATAAAACTGATGTATGAAAACCTAGCGGCGAAAACTAGAAGCGCTCATTATTCGACGAAGAAATTCAAAGTTGTATTTCCAGCCGCCAGGTTCGCCCATCAAAAAAGGAAAAATTTATCGTCAGACCTTCACGAAAAATTTGTGAAAGAGCCTCAGTACTAAAATCGTAAAGTGTATATTTTTTTAAATATAAGGCGTCTCATCTCAAAACTTTACATTCCGACGAGCCTCGAGGTAAATCAAAATTGCGACTTAAAAAAGATACCTGGCTTAGATGTTTTTGTATTATTTCGACTACGACAGGTTTTGGAACATAAATAATATATTATATTTATGACTTTTCATGGAAATTTTGTCAGGATTCGTTTTCAAACGTCGGTAATTTCTGACGTTTACGAAAAAAATTCCGAGTTAAAAACTGTTAAAATGTTCGTAGCCAGTAAAAAAATGCTTTATTAAGGAAAAAATTATCGTCAGACCTTCAAAGTACTGAAATGTTGGGGCATTTTTGAAAATTATTCTATGGCGTCTCGCATGTTAATTTGACATTTCGACGAGTCTCATGTGTATCAATATTACGTCAAAAATAGCATATGTGGATAAGATGTTTTTCTATAATTTTGAAAACCATAGATTTCCGAACTCCAATAATACATTACATTTACCACATTTCATGTAAATTATTTCAGGATACATCTTCAAAAGTTGAAAAAATTCTGACGTTTATGAAGAAATGCAAAATAAAAACAGGTTAAACGTTACCGGCCAGCTACATAACGTTGATTTTAATTGCTGGGTTGGTACTTTTGTAAAGACAAATAAAATTCGAACGGTTCAGGCTGCCGAGATCATAGAAAATAATTTACCAGTGGGTAGGTACCTACTTGGGTGGGAACGTTATTTTTCAAATATTGAGAATTTAACATGATGAATAAAACTGTTTAAATAACTCAGGATAATCCATTTTTTTTTTGCCAAATGGTGTAGGTACTTCTTTAAATAGTGCACAATAGTGTTATTATAATATCATAACAAGGTGTGCATTGGTACTGCCACCCCGTGAATCATTTGTTGGATGACCAAACCCTTTATAACCGGTTAATCTGAGTCGATTTAAGAATATCTAAATATATTCAGGTTGGCAAAAAGATGTATCTCAGTGACGTTTTGCATCGTTATATGCACCAATACACACAATCCTAAGGGCGGGCTTTTTCGTGTGAATGTTTATGCATAAACTATGGATCTTACTCGACTAATTTAAAACAAAATTAGGAAAATCTACCGGGAAAAGAGAAGTTTATTTAATTTTTATAATAGCTCTACACAGGAGGCCTTGAAGAAAATAATTCCTCTCAGGGCCTATGTCATCTTTGGGGATGCTGTGTGAAGGGTTATTTTTAGGAAAGTAAGGAGATGATGTTCTGGTAAGGAAAAAGTTATGAGGGGTGGGTAGGAATCTGGGGATCAGTGTGTGGAGTGACGGACGAAAATAATTCCTCTCAGGGCCTATGTCATCTTTGGGGATGCTGTGTGAAGGGTTCTTTTTAGGAAGGTAAGGAGATGATGTTCTGGTAAGGAAAAAGTTATGAGGGGTGGGTAGGAATCTGGGGATCAGTGTGTGGAGTGACGGACGAATGATTTTATCCCTCCCACTGCGGTGCAAGGTGATGTTCCGAGAGAGCTTTGCTGAAGAACCCAAAAAGTCTCCCTAAACCAGTCTCTTCCGATCTGGTCTGCCACGAAATTGGTAAGCAGACGAATCCACCGCCAAGACCAGAACAAACCTCATGAACCCAGGCACCACTTCTAAATCAACAAACATAGCGAACCACTTGAAATGACCTATTGCAGAGGCGTTGGCCTACCCACCCAGCGAATTTTTTTAGCGTAAGATCCTCACGGCTTTTGCGGTAGGTCAGAGGCCCTAGCACGCTCGCTCTATAACGATCGATAGGATAACTATCGGTAACTTCTCATCGTTCCCTAGCATGACTACAGATCGCCAACGAATAAGTGACAGTTCACAATGACTAAGTGTCCTTAACATATTCGACATCAACTGTTGTTTGTTCGTTAGCGATGTGCAGTTGTCCTAGGGAACGATGAGAAGTTACCGATAGTTATCCTACCGATCGTTATAGAGCAAGCGTGCTAGGGCCTGAACAAAAAATTAGACTTTAGCCTTTAAAAAAATTGAGCTTTGGCGTATTTGAGAATCCTTCATTTGCAAACGAAATTGCGTCAAAATGACGGCCTCTGGCGTAAATGTTTTTTGATATATTCAATGGCAAAAGGTTTCGAAAACTTATTCAACCGTTTTTTTAGTGGCATTCCATTGAAAATATTCCACAATATCGAGCTAAAAATTTGACATTTTACAAAAAAATCCATGAAAAATCCGCTAACAAATTATACAAGATTTAAAAATATTACTGGTCAGGTGGATTGGTATAATAATAATCACTGGGTAGGTACCTACTTTGCTCCATCGAATTACAAATAAATGGTTTGAAATTAAGAGAAATCACCAAAGATGGTAGGTACTAAATGCGTTTCTTCTGGAAAAATGCCGATTGCAGTTTGTCGGTCTTTTAATTCAAATTCAGAAACAGGGTGGTAAAAAAAATTCCGCTCGAAATATACTGATTAATTTTTTTATTAAAACTCATGATTTTTTCCTTAATTTTTTTTGTTTAGAAAATATTGTCTTGCGTTTGCGACCAACGTTTTTGCGGCGCATTAAAATTTATCTAAATAAGATGCAAAGTTTTTTTTCTAATTTTCTATACATTTATCGTTATTAATAATTATTGATTACGAAAAGAGTTATGGCGTCCGTGACATCAAAAGGTGGATACTTGAAAGATGTCATTTCCATAAAAAAATATTAAAGAGTCGATTTAAAAAAAAAATCATTTTTTTAATCGATTGGTTTTTGTAATAATGAGTGAGGAAATTTTGCCGGACCCTGTCGTTCATTTCGACTGTCCAATCAGGGAGTTCAGTAGGCATGCGGATTGCATTGAATTCAAATATCGATATTTACTCTAAGTAAGAACTTCTTTCCTTTAAATCACAAAAAAATATGATATAAAATAAAAAAAAGTAACCAAAGATGGATATTTCCAAAAAAATGTAGGTGTACACGGGGGTAGGTAGATATGCAGGTAGGTAGGAACTAAGTACTGAACAGGTACTCTGGGTAGGTAGGTATGTATGAAGGTACTTTTTATAAATTAGGTGGGTTCGATGCAGTGCTACAGATTTTTTATATGCATATAAATCGAAAAATAGATCGGTCAGGATTCGTTCGTTTACTTTGGACATTATTCAATTTTAAAATAAAAATAATTATACGTGTGCACGGGTAGCCGGATATTGTTAAAGAATTTCTTTGTGTAATTTTTTTGCTGCAGTAAAATTGAGTTTGATAAGATGGTTTTTTGTTGAACAAATATTTTTTGTTTGAGGGTTAGGTAGGTTTTTTTTCCAATACTATTCATCTGATGGCGACAAAACTTTTGGGATTTGATGTGTGCATGCCCGGGTTGGTTTCTACGCATAATAGTAAGCTCTGGCTTTATGAAATTATTTTATATACTATTCACCCGATCGAGATGAACCTTTGGAAATTTGATGTGTGCATGCCTGGGATGGTTTTTATGCATAAAAGTAAGCTCTGGCGTTATGAAAATATTTCCTTTAATTTTCATCCGATTGAGATGAAACTTTGGGAATTCGATGTTGACATGCTCGGGATGGTTTCTATGTAAAAGAGTAAGCTCTGGCGTTATGAAATTTTTTCCAATACTATTCATTTGATTGCGACAAAACTTTTGAGCTTTGATGTGTGCATGCCCGGGTTGGTTTCTACGCATAATAGTAAGCTCTGGAATTATGAAATTATTTACGCATAATGGTAAGATCTGGCGTTATGAAATTATTTCCTATACTTTCCATCCGATTGAGATGAAACTTTGGGAATTTGATGTTGGATACTCGGGATGGTTTGAACATAAAAGAGTAAGCTCTGGCGTTATGATTTTTTTTCCAATACTTTTCATCTGATTGCGACAAAACTTTTGGTATTTGATGTGTGCATGCCCGGGTTGGTTTCTACGCATAATAGTAAGCTCTGGCTCTATGAAATTATTTCCTATACTATTCATCTGATTGCGATGAAACTTTGGGGATTTGATGTGTGCATGTCCGGGATGGTTTCTATGCGTAATAATAAGCTCTGGCGTTATCAAATTATTTCATATACTATTCACCCGATTGAGATGAAACTTTGGAGATTTGATGTGTGCATGCCTGGGATGGTTTTTATGCATAAAAGTAAGCTCTGGCGTAATGAAATTATTTCCTTTACTTTTCATCCGATTGAGATGAAACTTTGGGAATTCGATGTTGGCATGCTAGGGATGGTTTCTATATATAAGAATAAGCTCTGGCATTATGAAATTATTTCCAATACTATTCATCCGATTGCGATGAAACTTTGGGGATATGATGTGTGCATGCTCGAAATGGTTTTAAAATATAATAATGAGCTCTAGCGTAATGAAATTATCTACAATAATATTCATCCGATTGCGATGAAACTTTGGTGAGTTATTGTGCGCAAGCCCGCGAAGTTTTCTTTATATAATGCAGAGATTTGGCGTTATCAAATTCATACAAAAAATTTAAATAGGTGTAACGGGAGTTATTAGAAAAGTGAGTGCATATCATATAATTTAGAAACAATTTATTAGTGAAAAAATTGAACCGTTAACTTCTAGGCCCCTTTTTGCGAGAAAAGGCCCATACTGAACGCCTTAACCAGGGCGACCAAAGTGGCTAAGTAGCGGGTGTACAAAATTGAGCGATTAACTCACAGGACCCTTTGAGTAGTTCTCACAATCCTTGCTTCATCCACATTCAAACATCGATTTTTTTTTTCAAATATTTAATTTTTAAAAAATGTAGACACACACACTTCTTGCTTCATCCACATTCAAACGTCAAATCGCTTAGTGCTTTAACCAATTAGTTGCCTTGCAACGGGCAAAAGCTAGTATATATTAATGCTCGTAACCACCAGATTTTAAGACAATCGCAGTCTTGCGAAAAACGACCACTCTGCCCCTCGAGTTTAACCGACCTCAGAGCTGATTTTCGCGAGACAGCGACCGTGGATGACCGATTAAGTGTTTTGCAGTCTTGCGAAAAACGACCATTCTGCCCCTTAATTTTAACCGACCTCAAAGCTGATTTTCGCGAGACAGCGACCGTGGATGAAAATACATACGATTTTTTCAGACCTGATTTGTATGGGAAAAATTCAGCCAGAATTTTACCAATTGCAAATTTTCATATAAAAAAACTGATGCAAAAAAAATAAACTGCTAATAAAACTGATGTATGAAAACCTAGCGGCGAAAACTAGAAGCGCTCATTATTCGACGAAGAAATTCAAAGTTATATTGCCAGCCGCCAGGTTCGCCCATCAAAAAAGGAATAATTTATCGTCAGACCTTCACGAAAAATTTCTGAAAGAGCCTCAGTACTAAAATCGTAAAGTGTATATTTTTTTAAATATAAGGCGTCTCACCTCTAAATTTAACATTTCGACGAGCCTCGAGGTAAATCAAAATTGCGATTTAAAAAAGATTCCCGGCTTAGATGTTTTTGTATTATTTCGACTACGACAGGTTTTGGAACATAAATAATATATTATATTTATGACTTTTCATGGAAATTTTGTCAGGATTCGTTTTCAAACGTCGGTAATTTCTGACGTTTACGAAAAAAATTCCGAGTTAAAAACTGTTAAAATGTTCGTAGCCAGTAAAAAAAATGCTTTATTACGTATAAAATAAGTTTCACTTGCCAAATAATTCGAGTTCATTTGTTTTTTCTAGGTTGTGTAATGTCATTTATTGATTTTGTCGACACCCAGCTCGAAAATACGAAATGGCTTTAAAAATATCGATCTGGGCTTTCAAAATTTAGTAAAACCTTTTCGACAAGAGTTTTACGAATGTAAATCGACAGTCATATTGACAATGTTTCTTGAAAAAACGTCCGTTATTTTAATTTCCAATCTGACATTTGAAAAAAAAAACATTTCAAAGGCGCATTCGGAAACCGGTATAAAATAATGGTTGACACGATTTACCTGCTCCACTGGCGGCAAGATTTAGTACCACTCTAATTTGCTAAGAAACATTTCAACTTTGGTCGAAATTCAAATTATTCCCAAAGAAACTGGAGTGTTGAAAATGTTACTACATTTTAATCATAGCTTCAAATATCGAATGTCGAATGCATTGCGGTGAAAAATTTCCTTTCTGATAAATATGAATTATTTTTTTAATTATTATTAACGTTTTTTTTTCTTATTTTTTTTTTTAAAGAAAAAAGAGTCGTTTGGTCGCGACTAACGCTGGTGTGTCATAGAAATATTTCTCCAATTAAGGTTCTTAGATTTTTTTTTATTTTTTAGTACAATTATCGTTATGAATAATTATTTATTACTAAAATAGTATGTTTGTTGATGAATTCAAAAACTGGACACTCGACCGATGTCATTTCCAGAAAAATATTTTAAGAAAAACAAAAACAAAAAAATTCTTCTGAAAATGCACAATTTTTAAATCAATTTATTTGGATTGAAAATCGGGAAAGAAATTATTCTGGATCATGTACTATCAGGGAATTCAGTAGAGATGGCCTATTTTGTTGTGTTCAAATAGTGATGTTAAACTGCATAAGTACTTACCCGCTAACTTGAAATATTTTCTATGCAATTTTTAGGCGATAACGAGTAGGTACCTATCCGGACAATAAATTATTGGTTTGATGTGATTATTTTTGATTTAAAAATTTCAAATAAATAATATTGGGCCATTTCTGTGCAAAAACTTAAGTAAAAAAATTATCAAAGATGGTGGCAAATATTTGCCAAAATTCGTATTGTTAGTTTGTTTTTCAATAAATAATTTTTTTTTAACAGGTTTGTGAAAGATTTTTTCTGAAAATTTTTTATTGCAATTAAGTTTAGTTTCATATAATATTTTTTTACCAAGTAGTAAAAATTTGTAAAGCGCCGTTTTTGTATTTTGCGTGTTTATAGTAACTTTCAAGGTGAGTTGTGTGCATTGGTACCGCCGCCCCGGGAATAATTTAATGGATGACTTAATTAATGGAGTACTTTCTTGAGTATTTTTATAAAATGTTCGGAAAATCTACCGGGAGTAGAGAACATTTTTTTTTACAATCGCTTCATACAGGAGGCCCGAATAGTAATAATAATTCCTCTTAGGGCCTATGTCATTTTTGGGAATGCTGTGTGGAGGATTTCTTTTTGTAAAACGCCGTTTCTGTATGTTGCATGTTTATATTATCATTCAATGTGAGTGGTGTGCATTGGTACCGCCGCCCCGGGAATTATTTAATGGATTACATTCTAAACGGGGTACTTAACTCGAGTATTTTTCTACAATATTCGGAAAAATCTACAGGGAGTAGTTTTTACAATAGCGCGATACTGGAGGCCCGGAAGAAAATAATTCCCCTCGGGGCCTACGTCGTCTTTGGGAATGCTGTGTGGAGGGCTATTTTTAGGAAAGGAAGGAGGGGATATTCTGAGAAGGAAAAAGGTATGAGGGGTGGGTAGGAATCTGGGGATCAGTGTATGGAGTGACGGACGAATGGTTGTATCCCTCCCACTGCGGTGCAAGGTGATGTTCCGAGAGAGCTCTGCTGGAGAAGCCAAAAAGTCTCCCTAAACCAGTCTCTTCCGATCTGGTCTGCCACGCAATTGGTGGGCTTTAGCCTTTAAAAAGTTGAGCTTTGTGCGTATTTGAGAATCCTTCATTTGCAACCGAGATTGCCTCGAAATGACGGCCTCTGGCGTAGATGTTTTTTGATATATTCAATGGCAAAAGGTTTCGAAAACTTATTCAATCGTGTTTTTAGTGGCATTCCATTGAAAATATTCCACAATATCCTGATAAAAATTTGACATTTAACAAAAAAATCCAAGAAAAATCCGCTAACAAATTCCACAAGTTTTAAAATATTACTGACCAGGTGAATTCGTATTAAATAAATAACTGGGTAGGTACCTACTTTGCTCCATCGAATTACAAATAAATGGTTTGAAATTAAAATAAGTCACCAAAGATGGTAAGGTACTGTTTCTCCTGAAAAATATGCCGATTGCAGTTTGTCGGTCTTATAATTCAAATGCAGAAACAGGGCGGTAAAAAAAAATCAGCTCGAAATATACGGATTAATTTTTTTATTAAAACTCATGATTTTTTTCTTAATTTTCTTTTGTTCAGAAAATATTGTCGGGCGTTTGCGACCAACGTTTTGCGGCGCATTAAAATTTATCTAAATAAGAAGCAAAGTTAATAATTATTTATTACGAAAAGAGTTATGGCGTACGTGAAATCAAAAGGTGGACACTTGAGAGATGTCATTTCCATAAAAAAATATTAAAGAGTCGATTGAAAAAAAAAAGAGTATTTTTTTTAATCGATTGGTTTTTGTAATAATGAGTGAGGAAATTTTGCTGGACCCTGTCGTTCATTTTGACTGACCAATCAGGGAGGCACTACACATGGTATTCCATTGAATTCAAATATCGATTTTTACTGTAAGTAAGAACTTCTTTCCTTTTAATCACAAAAAATTTATGATGTAAAATTAAAAAAGTTACCAAAGATGGATATTTGCAAAAATATGTAGGTAAAAACGGGGGTAGGTAGATATGCAGGTAGGTAGGAACTAAGTACTAAACAGGTACTTTGGGTAGGTAGGTATGTAGGAAGCTACTTTTTATAAATTAGGTGGGTTCAATTTGGTTCAATGCAGTACTACAGATTGTTCGTATGCATATAAATCGAAAAAAAAATAGGTCAGGATTCGTTCGTTTACTTAGGACATTAATTTAAAAATAAAAATAATTATACATGTGCACGGGTACCCGCATATTGTGAAAGAATTTCTTTGTGTAATTTTTTTCTGCAGTTAAATTGAGTATGATAATATTGTTTTTTTGGTAAATAATAAAATTAAAACGTTTTTGTTTTCTTAGAAATTACGTAATTAAATGAACAAATATTATTTGTTTGAGTGAGGGTTACGTAGGTTTTACATTATGTTTTTTATACAAAAAGATTAATGAAATACCAATGTGTTTGATGGAATAATTTTTATTTTAAATAGTTTATATTTTTTATAGCGCCAAAATTTCTCAAGAAATTCCAAATTAAAAAAATATTAAAATTAAAAAAATTATATTTAAAAAAAGATTTTAAGGGTATCCCAAATGGTCCGCTACCCGAGGATTATAAAATATATATAAAGGACCAAAGAGCATTAAATTTACATAGCGCAGTTTTTGTATTTTGCAAGTTAATAATATCATTCAACGTGATTGGTGTGCATTAGTACCGCCGCCCCGGGAATCTTTTATTGGATGACCAAATCCTATACAACGGTTTAACCTGAGTCAATAATCATTGATTTTAGAATCTCTAGAAGTGTGATATATACAGATTGGCAAAAATATTTTTCTCAGTAACGTTTTACATCAACCGATATATGCACCAATCCTAATAGCGTGTTTTTCCGTGTGAATGTTGATGCATTTTTTATAGTCAAACTATAGGGGTACTTACTCGACAATTTAAATACAATATTCGGAAAATTTACCGGGAATGGAGAAGTTTTTTAATTTTTTAATAATAGCTCCACACAGGAGGCCCTGAAGAAAATAATTCCCCTCAGGGCCTACGTCATCTCTGGGGACGCTGTGTGAAGGGTTCTTTTTAGGAAAGGAAGGAGATGATATTCTGGGAAGGAAAAGGGTATAAGGGGTGGGTAGGAATCTAAGGATCAGTGTGTGGAGTGACGGACGAATGGATTTATCCCTACCACTGCGGTGCAAGGTGATGTTCACAGAGAGCCTTGCTGGAGAAGCCAAAAAGTATCCCTAAACCAGTCTCTCCCGATCTGGTCTGCCACGCAATTGGTAGGCAGACGCATCCACCGCCAAGACCGGGAAAAATCTCACCCTATGAACCCGGGCACCCCTGCTAAATCACCAAACATAGCGAACCACTTGAAATGACCTATTGCAGGTGTGTTGGTTCCCGAGGCGGCGGTACCCATACCCACCTACGAAATTTAGGTTTTTTGCATTTCTTGCTTCATCCACATTCAAAAATCTTATTTGTATTAAAGAATTTTTTAAGTGTCATATCATCTGACATATCGTTTTTCGCAAAAAAAGGTGAGGATTTCATATTAGGTAAATTCAGATCGCTATTTTGTTTTTTAAGACTTTTCTAAGGTTAGTCATGTGACATATCGTTTTTCGCAAAAAAAGATGGGGATTTCATATTAGGTAAATTCAGATCGCTAATTTGTTTTTTAAGACTTTTCTAAGGTTAGTCATGTGACATATCGTTTTTCGCAAAAAAAGATGGGGATTTCATATTAGGTAAATTCAGATCGCTAATTTGTTTTTTAAGACTTTTCTAAGGTTAGTCATGTGACATATCGTTTTTCGCAAAAAAAGATGGGGATTTCATATTAGGTAAATTCAGATCGCTAATTTGTTTTTTAAGACTTTTCTAAGGTTAGTCATGTGACATATCGTTTTTCGCAAAAAAAGGTGGGGATTTCATATTAGGTAAATTCAGATCGCTACTTTGTTTTTAAGACTTTTCTAAGGTTAGTCATGTGACATATCGTTTTTCGCAAAAAAAGGTGGGGGATTTCATATTATTCAAAAGTTTGGTCGCCAGCAGGTTTACAAAATTGAGCGATTAACTCACAGGACCCTTTGAGAAATTCTCACAACCCTTGCTTCATCCACTTTCAAACATCTTTTTTTTCTTTAAATATATATATATTTTTTAAATGTAGACACACACTTCTTGCATCATCCACGTTCAAACGTCAAATCGCTTAGTGCTTTAACTAATTAGTTGCGTTGCAACGGGCAAAAACTAGTATATATATTAATGCTCTAAACGACCATATTTTAAGACAAGCCCTGCAGGCGAAAAACGACCACTCTCCCCCTTAAGTTTAACCGACCCGAAAGCTGATTATCGCGAGACAGGGACCGTGGATGAAATCACATACGATTTTTTCAGACCTGATTTGTATGGGAAAAATTCAGCCAGAAGTTTTACCAATTGCAAATTTTCATATAAAAAAACGGATACAAAAAAAAAAAACTGCTAATAAAACTGATGTATGAAAACCTAGCGGCGAAAACTAGAAGCGCTCATTATTCGACGAAGAAATTCAAAGTTGTATTTCCAGCCGCCAGGTTCGCCCATCAAAAAAGGAAAAATTTATCGTCAGACCTTCACGAAAAATTTGTGAAAGAGCCTCAGTACTAAAATCGTAAAGTGTATATTTTTTTAAATATAAGGCGTCTCACCTCAAAATTTTACATTCCGACGAGCCTCGAGGTAAATCAAAATTGCGACTTAAAAAAGATTCCCGGCTCAGATGTTTTTGTATTATTTCGACTACGACAGGTTTCGGAACATTAAAAATATAATATATTTATGACTTTTCATGGAAATTTTGTCAGGATTCGTTTTCAAACGTCGGTAATTTCTGACGTTTACCAAAAAATGTCCGAGTTCAAAACTGTTAAAATGTTTGCAGCCAGTAAAATAAAATGCTTTATTACGTATAAAATAAGTTTCACCTGCCAAATAATTCGAGTTCATTTGTTTTTTCTCGGTTGTGTAATGTCATTTATTGATTTTGTCGACACCCAGCTCGAAAATACGAAATGGCTTTAAAAATATCGATCTCGGCTTTCAAAATTTAGTAAAACCTTATCGACAAGAGTTTTACGAATGTAAATCGACAGTCATATTGACAACATTTCTTGAAAAAACGTCTGTTATTTTGATTTCCAATCTGACATTTGAAAAAAAAACCACCTCAAAGGCGCATTCGGAAACCGCTATAAAAAAATAATGGTTGACATGATTTACCTGCTCCACTGGCGGCAAGATTTAGTACCACTCTAATTTGCTAAGAAACATTTCAACATGGGTCGAAATTCAAATTATTCCCAAAGAAACTGGAGTGTTGAAAATGTTACTACATTTTAATCATAGCTTCAAATATCGCATGTCGAATGCATTGCGGTGAAAAATTTCGTTCCTGATAAATATGAATTATTTTTTTTAATTATTATTAACGATTTTTTTTCTTATTTTTTTTTTTTAAGAAAAAAGAGTCGTTCGGTCGCGACTAACGCTGGTGTGTCATAGAAATATTTCTCAAATGAAGGTTCTTGGATTTTTTTATTTTTCAATACAATTATCGTTATGAATAATTATTTATTACTAAAATAGTATGTTTGTTGATGAATTCAAAAACTGGACACTTGACCGATGTAATTTCCAGAAAAATATTTTAAGAAAAACAAAAACAAAAAAATTCTTCTGAAAATGCACAATTTTTAAATCAATTTATTTGGATTGAAAATCGGGAAAGAAATTATTCTGGATCATGTACTATCAGGGAATTCAGTAGAGATGGCCTATTTTGTTGTGTTCAAATAGTGATGTTAAACTGCATAAGTACTTACCCGCTAACTTGAAATATTTTCTATGCAATTTTTAGGCGATAACGAGTAGGTACCTATCCGGACAATAAATTATTGGTTTGATGTGATTATTTTTGATTTAAAAATTTCAAATAAATAATATTGGGCCATTTCACTGCAGAAACTTAAGTAAAAAAATCATCAAAGATGGTGGCAAATATTTGCCAAAATTCGTATTGTTAGTTTGTTTTTCAATAAATAATTTTTTTTTTAACAGGTTTGTGACAGATTTTTTCTGAATTTTTTTTATTGCAATTAAATTTAGATTCATATAATGTTTTTTTGCTAAGTAGTAAAAATTTGTAAAGCGCCGTTTTTGTATTTGGCATGGTTATAGTATCATTCAAGGTGAGTGGTGTGCATTGGTACCGCCGCCCCGGGAATAATTTAATGGATGACTTAATTAATGGAGTACTTTCTTGAGTATTTTTATAAAATGTTCGGGAAAACTACCGGGAGTAGAGAACTTTTTTTTTTTACAATCGCTTCATATAGGAGGCCCCGAATAGTATTAATAATTCCTCTCAGGGCCTATGTCATTTTTGGGAATGCTGTGTGGAGGATTTTTTTTTGTAAAACGCCGTTTCTGTATGTTGCATGTTTATATTATCATTCAATGTGAGTGGTGTGCATTGGTACCGCCGCCCCGGGAATTATTTAATGGATGACATTCTAAACGGGGTACTTAACTAGAGTATTTTTGTACAATATTCGGAAAATCTACAGGGAGTAGTTTTTACAATAGCTCGATACTGGAGGCCCGGAAGAAAATAATTCCCCTCGGGGCCTACGTCGTCTTTGGGAATGCTGTGTGGAGGGTTATTTTTAGGAAAGGAAGGAAAGGATATTCTGAGAAGGAAAAAGGTATGAGGGGTGGGTAGGAATCTGGATATCAGTGTATGGAGTGACGGACGAATGGTTGTATCCCTCCCACTGCGGTGCAAGGTGATGTTCCGAGAGAGCTCTGCTGGAGAAGCCAAAAAGTCTCCCTAATCCTTCATTTGCAAACGAAATTGCCTCAAAATGACGGCCTCTGGCGTAGATGTTTTTTGATATATTCAATGGCGAAAGGTTTCGAAAACTTATTCAACCGTTTTTTAGTGGCATTCCATTGAAAATATTCCACAATATCGTGCTAAAAATTTGTCATTTTACAAAAAAATCCAAGAAAAATCCGCTAACAAATTCCACAAGATTTAAAAATATTACTGGCTAGGTGGAAACGTATAATATTAATCACTGGGTAGGTACCTACTTTGCTCCATCGAATTACAAATAAATGGTTTGAAATTAAGAGAAATCACCAAAGTTGGTACGGTACTATATGCGTTTCTCCTGAAAAAATGACGATTGCAGTTTGTCGGTCTTTTAATTCAAATGCAGATACATGCTGGTAAAAAAAAATTCCGCTCGAAATATACAGATTAATTTTTTTATTAAAACTCATGATTTTTTTCTTAATTTTTTTTTGTTTAAAAAATATTGTCGGGCGTTTGCGACCAACGTTTTTGCGGCGCATTAAAATTTATCTAAATAAGATACAAAGTTTTTTTTTTTGAAATTTTCTATACATTCATCGTTATTAATAATTATTTATTACGAAAAGAGTTATGGCGTCCGTGAAATCAAAAGGTGGACACTTGAGAGATGTCATTTCCATAAAAAAATATTAAAGTGTTTTAATCGATTGGTTTTTGTAATAATGAGTGACGAAATTTTGCCGGACCCTGTCGTTCATTTCGACTGACCAATCAGGGAAGATGAATAAACATGGTATTCCATTGAATTCAAATATCGATATTTACTGTAAGTAAGAACTTCTTTCCTTTTAATCAAAAAAAAAAAATTATGATACAAAAAAGTAACCAAAGATGGATATTTGCATACGGTATACACAGGGGTAGGTAGATATGCAGGTAGGTAGGAAATAAGAACTGAACAGGTACTCTGGGTAGGTAGGTATGTAGGAAGGTACTTTTTATAAATTAGGTGGGTTCAATACAGATTTTTCATTTGCATATAAATCGAAAAATAGATAGGTCAGGATTCGTTCGTTTACTAAGGTCATTATAAACTTTAAAAATAAAAATAATTATACGTGTGCACGGGTACCCGCATATTGTGAAATAATTTCTTTGGGGTAATTTTTTTATTGCAGTAAAATTGAGTTTGATAAGAATGTTTTTTTGATAAATAGTAAATTTACAATGTTTTTTTTTTAGAAATTACGTAGGTAAATGAACAAATATTATTTGTTTGAGTGAGGGTTAGGTAGGTTTTATATTATGTTTTTTATACAAAAAGATTAATGAAATACAAATGTGTTTTATGAAATAATTTTTATTTTAAATAGTTTATATTTTTATAGCGCCAAAATTTCTCAAGAAATTCCAAATATAAAAAAAATTCCAATTTAAAAAGTTACATTTAAAATTTTTTTTATGGGTATCCCAAATGTTTCGCTACCCGAGGATTATAAAAAATATATAAAGGACCAAAGAGCATTAAATTCTTTGGGAATGCTGCGTGGAGGGTTATTTTTAGGAAAGGAAGGAGATGATGTTCTGGGAAGGAAAAAAGGTATAAGGGGTGGGTAGGAATCTGGGGATCAGTGTGTGGAGTGACGGACGAATGGTTTTATCCCTACCACTGCGGTGAGGGGTGATGTTCCGAGAGTTCTGCTGGAGAAGCCAAAAAGTATCCCTAAACCAGTCTCTCCCGATCTGGCCTGCCACGCAATTGGTGGGCAGACGCATCCACCACCAAGAGCGGTAAAAACCTCACCCTATGAACCCTGGCACCCCTTCTAAATCATCAAACATAGCGAACAACTTCAAATGACCTATTGCAGGTGTGTTGGTTCCCGAGGCGGCGGTACCCATACCCACCTACCAAATTGAGGTTTTTTGCAATTCTTGCTTCATCCACAGTCAAAAATCATATTTGTAATTAAGAATTGTTTTTTAAGACTTTTCCGACGTTAGCCATGTGACATCGTTTTTCAAAAAAAGGTGGGGTTTTCATATTAGTCAACATTTTGGTGGCCATTTTGTTTTTTAAGACTTTTCTACGGTTAGTCATGCGACATATCGTTTTTCACAAAAAAATGTGGGGATTTCATATAAGTCAACATTTTGGTCGCCATTTTGTTTTTTAGGACTTTTCTAAGTTAGTCGTGTGACATATAGTTTTTCCCAAAAAAAGGAGGGGATTTCATATTAGTCAACATTTCTGTCGACATTTTGTTTTTTAAGACTTTTCTAAGGTTAGTCATGTGACATATCGTTTTTCACAAAAAAAGGTGGGGATTTCGTAATAGTCAACATTTTGGGCGCCATTTTGTTTTTTAAGACTTTTCTAAGGTTATTCATGTGACATACCGTTTTTGACTAAACCAAGGATGGGGATTTCATATTAATAAAAATTTTGGTCGCCATGTTGTTTTTTAAGCCTTTTTTCAGGTTAGTCATGTAACTAATCGTTTCTGGTAAACCAAGGAAGGGGATTTCATATGGATTTCATAGGTCGCCAGCAGTTGTACAAAATTGAGCGATTAACTCACAGGACCCTTTGAGTAGTTCTCACAATTCTTGCTTCATCCACATTCAAACATCGTTTTTTTTCTTCAAATATATATATTTTTTTAAATGCAGGCTTACACTTCTTGCTTCATCCACATTCAAACGTTAAATCGCTTAGTGCTTTAACCAATTAGTTGCGTTGCAACGGGCAAAAGCTAGTATATATATTAATGCTCGTAACCACCAGATTTTAAGTCAATCGCAGTCTTGCGAAAAACGACCACTCTGCCCCTCGAGTTTAACCGACCTCAAAGCTGATTTTCGCGAGACATCGACCGTGGATAAAAATACATACGATTTTTTCAGACCTGATTTGTATGGGAAAAATTCAGCCAGAATTTTACCAATTGCAAATTTTCATATAAAAAAACTGATGCAAAAAAAATAAACTGCTAATAAAACTGATGTATGAAAACCTAGCGGCGAAAACTAGAAGCGCTCATTATTCGACGAAGAAATTCAAAGTTGTATTTCCAGCCGCCAGGTTCGCCCATCAAAAAAGGAAAAATTTATCGTCAGACCTTCACGAAAATTTTGTGAAAGAGCCTCAGTACTAAAATCGTAAAGTGTATATTTTTTTTAAATATAAGGCGTCTCACCTCAAAACTTTACATTCCGACGAGCCTCGAGGTAAATCAAAATTGCGACTTAAAAAAGATACCTGGCTTAGATGTTTTTGTATTATTTCGACTACGACAGGTTTCGGAACATAAATAATATATTATATTTATGACTTTTCATGGAAATTTTGTCAGGATTCGTTTTCAAACGTCGGTAATTTCTGACGTTTACGAAAAAAATTCCGAGTTAAAAACTGTTAAAATGTTCGTAGCCAGTAAAAAAATGCTTTATTAAGGAAAAAATTATCGTCAGACCTTCAAAGTACTGAAATGTTGGGGCATTTTTGAAAATTATTCTATGGCGTCTCGCATGTTAATTTGACATTTCGACGAGTCTCATGTGTATCAATATTACGTCAAAAATAGCATATGTGGATAAGATGTTTTTCTATAATTTTGAAAACCATAGATTTCCGAACTCCAATAATACATTACATTTACCACATTTCATGTAAATTATTTCAGGATACATCTTCAAAAGTTGAAAAAATTCTGACGTTTATGAAGAAATGCAAAATAAAAACAGGTTAAACGTTACCGGCCAGCTACATAACGTTGATTTTAATTGCTGGGTTGGTACTTTTGTAAATACAAATAAAATTCGAACGGTTCAGGCTGCCGAGATCATAGAAAATAATTTACCAGTGGGTAGGTACCTACTTGGGTGGGAACGTTATTTTTCAAATATTGAGAATTTAACATGATGAATAAAACTGTTTAAATAACTCAGGATAATCCATTTTTTTTTGCCTAATGGTGTAGGTACTTCTTTAAATAGTGCACAATAGTGTTATTATAATATCATTCGGCGTGGGTGGTGTGCATTGGTACTGCCACCCCGTGAATCATTTGTTGGATGACCAAACCCTTTATAACCGGTTAATCTGAGTCGATTTAAGAATATCTAAATATATTCAGGTTGGCAAAAAGATGTATCTCAGTGACGTTTTGCATCGTTATATGCACCAATACACACAATCCTAAGGGCGGGCTTTTTCGTGTGAATGTTTATGCATAAACTATGGATCTTACTGGACTAATTTAAAACAAAATTAGGAAAATCTACCGGGAAAAGAGAAGTTTATTTAATTTTTATAATAGCTCTACACAGGAGGCCTTGAAGAAAATAATTCCTCTCAGGGCCTATGTCATCTTTGGGGATGCTGTGTGAAGGGTTATTTTTAGGAAAGTAAGGAGATGATGTTCTGGTAAGGAAAAAGTTATGAGGGGTGGGTAGGAATCTGGGGATCAGTGTGTGGAGTGACGGACGAAAATAATTCCTCTCAGGGCCTATGTCATCTTTGGGGATGCTGTGTGAAGGGTTCTTTTTAGGAAGGTAAGGAGATGATGTTCTGGTAAGGAAAAAGTTATGAGGGGTGGGTAGGAATCTGGGGATCAGTGTGTGGAGTGACGGACGAATGATTTTATCCCTCCCACTGCGGTGCAAGGTGATGTTCCGAGAGAGCTTTGCTGAAGAACCCAAAAAGTCTCCCTAAACCAGTCTCTTCCGATCTGGTCTGCCACGAAATTGGTGGGCAGACGAATCCACCGCCAAGACCAGAACAAACCTCATGAACCCAGGCACCACTTCTAAATCAACAAACATAGCGAACCACTTGAAATGACCTATTGCAGAGGCGTTGGCCTACCCACCCAGCGAATTTTTTTAGCGTAAGATCCTCACGGCTTTTGCGGTAGGTCAGAGGCCCTAGCACGCTCGCTCTATAACGATCGATAGGATAACTATCGGTAACTTCTCATCGTTCCCTAGCATGACTACAGATCGCCAACGAATAAGTGACAGTTCACAATGACTAAGTGTCCTTAACATATTCGACATCAACTGTTGTTTGTTCGTTAGCGATGTGCAGTTGTCCTAGGGAACGATGAGAAGTTACCGATAGTTATCCTACCGATCGTTATAGAGCAAGCGTGCTAGGGCCTGAACAAAAAATTAGACTTTAGCCTTTAAAAAAATTGAGCTTTGGCGTATTTGAGAATCCTTCATTTGCAAACGAAATTGCGTCAAAATGACGGCCTCTGGCGTAAATGTTTTTTGATATATTCAATGGCAAAAGGTTTCGAAAACTTATTCAACCGTTTTTTTAGTGGCATTCCATTGAAAATATTCCACAATATCGAGCTAAAAATTTGACATTTTACAAAAAAATCCATGAAAAATCCGCTAACAAATTTTACAACATTTAAAAAGATTACTTGCCAGTGGATTCGTATAATATTATCACTGGGTAGGTACCTACTTTGCTCCATCGAATTACAAATAAATGGTTTGAAATTAAGAGAAATCACCAAAGATGGTAGGTACTAAATGCGTTTCTTCTGAAAAATGCCGATTGCAGTTTGTCGGTCTTTTAATACAAATTCAGAAACAGGGTGGTAAAAAAAATTCCGCTCGAAATATACTGATTAATTTTTTTATTAAAACTCATGATTTTTTCCTTATTTTTTTTTTGTTTAGAAAATATTGTCGGGCGTTTGCGACCAACGTTTTTGCGGCGCATTAAAATTTATCTAAATAAGATGCAAAGTTTTTTTTCTAATTTTCTATACATTTATCGTTATTAATAATTATTTATTACGAAAAGAGTTATGGCGTCCGTGAAATCAAAAGGTGGACACTTGAAAGATGTCATTTCCATAAAAAAATATTAAAGATTCGATTAAAAAAAAAAAGTCAATTTTTTAATCGATTGGTTTTTGTAATAATGAGTGAGGAAATTTTGCCGGACCCTGTCGTTCATTTCGACTGTCCAATCAGGAGTTCACTAGGCATGCGGATTGCATTGAATTCAAATATCGATATTTACTCTAAGTAAGAACTTCTTTCCTTTAAATCACAAAAAAATTATGATATAAAATTTTAAAAAAGTAACCAAAGATGGATATTTCCAAAAAAATGTAGGTGTACACGGGGGTAGGTAGATATGCAGGTAGGTAGGAACTAAGTACTAAGGTACTCTGGGTAGGTAGGTATGCATGAAGGTACTTTTTATAAATTAGGTGGGTTCGATGCAGTGCTACAGATTTTTTATATGCATATAAATCGAAAAATAGATCGGTCAGGATTCGTTCGTTTACTTTGGACATTATTAAATTTTAAAATAAAAATAATTATACGTGTGCACGGGTACCCGGATATTGTTAAAGAATTTCTTTGTGTAATTTTTTTGCTGCAGTAAAATTGAGTTTGATAAGATGGTTTTTTTGATAAGTAATAAAATTGCAATGTTTTTTTTTTTTTTAGAAATTACGTAGGTAAATGAACAAATATTTTTAGTTTGAGGGTTAGGTAGGTTTTTTTCCAATACTATTCATCTGATGGCGACAAAACTTTTGGGATTTGATGTGTGCATGCTCGGGTTGGTTTCTACGCATCCGATCGAGATGAAACTTTGGAGATTTGATGTGTGCATGCCTGGGATGGTTTTTATGCATAAAAGTAAGCTCTGGCGTTATGAAAATATTTCCTTTAATTTTCATCCGATTGAGATGAAACTTTGGGAATTCGATGTTGGCATGCTCGGGTTGGTTTCTATGTAAAATAGTAAGCTCTGGCGTTATGAAATTTTTTCCAATACTATTCATTTGATTGCGACAAAACTTTTGGGATTTGATGTGTGCATGCCCGGGTTAGTTTCTACGCATAATAGTAAGCTCTGGAATTATGAAATTATTAACGCATAATGGTAAGATCTGGCGTTATGAAATTATGTCCTATACTATCCATCCTATTGAGATGAAACTTTGGGAATTCGATGTTGGCTTGCTCGGGATGGTTTCTATTTAAAAGAGTAAGCTCTGGCGTTATGAAATTTTTTCCAATACTATTCATCTGATTGCGACAAAACTTTTGGGATTTGATGTGTGCATGCCCGGGTTGGTTTCTACGCATAATAGTAAGCTCTGGCTTTATGAAATTATTTCCTATACTATTCATCCGATTGCGATGAAACTTTGGGGATTTGATGTGTGCATGTCCGGGATGGTTTCAATGCGTAATAGTAAGCTCTGGCGTTATCAAATTATTTCATATACTATTCACCCGATTGAGATGAAACTTTGGAGATTTGATGTGTACATGCCTGGGATGGTTTTTATGCATAAAAGTAAGCTCTGGCGTAATGAAATTATTTCCTTTACTTTTCATCCGATTGCGATGAAACTTTGGGGATATGATGTGTGCATGCTCGAAATGGTTTTAAAATATAATAATGAGCTCTAGCGTAATGAAATTATCTACAATAATATTCATCCGATTGCGATGAAACTTTGGTGAGTTATTGTGCGCAAGCCCGCGAAGTTTTCTTTATATAATGCAGAGCTTTGGCGTTATCAAATTTGTACAAAAAATTTAAATAGGTGTAACGGGAGTTATTAGAAAAGTGAGTGCATATCATATAATTTAGAAACAATTTATTAGTGAAAAAATTGAGCCGTGAACTTCTAGGCCCCTTTTTGCGAGAAAAGGCCCATACTGAACGCCTTAACCAGGGCGACCAAAGTGGCTAAGTAGCGGGTGTACAAAATTGAGCGATTAACTCACAGGACCCTTTGAGTAGTTCTCACAATCCTTGCTTCATCCACATTCAAACATCGATTTTTTTTTTTTTCAAATATTTAATTTTTAAAAAATGTAGACACACACACTTCTTGCTTCATCCACATTCAAACGTCAAATCGCTTAGTGCTTTAACCAATTAGTTGCCTTGCAACGGGCAAAAGCTAGTATATATTAATGCTCGTAACCACCAGATTTTAAGTCAATCGCAGTCTTGCGAAAAACGACCACTCTGCCCCTCGAGTTTAACCGACCTCAAAGCTGATTTTCGCGAGACATCGACCGTGGATAAAAATACATACGATTTTTTCAGACCTGATTTGTATGGGAAAAATTCAGCCAGAATTTTACCAATTGCAAATTTTCATATAAAAAAACTGATGCAAAAAAAATAAACTGCTAATAAAACTGATGTATGAAAACCTAGCGGCGAAAACTAGAAGCGCTCATTATTCGACGAAGAAATTCAAAGTTGTATTTCCAGCCGCCAGGTTCGCCCATCAAAAAAGGAAAAATTTATCGTCAGACCTTCACGAAAAATTTGTGGAAGAGCCTCAGTACTAAAATCGTAAAGTGTATATTTTTTTAAATATAAGGCGTCTCACCTCAAAACTTTACATTCCGACGAGCCTCGAGGTAAATCAAAATTGCGACTTAAAAAAGGTACCTGGCTTAGATGTTTTTGTATTATTTCGACTACGACAGGTTTTGGAACATAAATAATATATTATATTTATGACTTTTCATGGAAATTTTGTCAGGATTCGTTTTCAAACGTCGGTAATTTCTGACGTTTACGAAAAAAATTCCGAGTTAAAAACTGTTAAAATGTTCGTAGCCAGTAAAAAAATGCTTTATTAAGGAAAAAATTATCGTCAGACCTTCAAAGAACTGAAATGTTGGGGCATTTTTGAAAATTATTCTATGGCGTCTCGCATGTTAATTTGACATTTCGACGAGTCTCATGTGTATCAATATTACGTCAAAAATAGCATATGTGGATAAGATGTTTTTCTATAATTTTGAAAACCATAGATTTCCGAACTCCAATAATACATTACATTTACCACATTTCATGTAAATTATTTCAGGATACATCTTCAAAAGTTGAAAAAATTCTGACGTTTATGAAGAAATGCAAAATAAAAACAGGTTAAACGTTACCGGCCAGCTACATAACGTTGATTTTAATTGCTGGGTTGGTACTTTTGTAAAGACAAATAAAATTCGAACGGTTCAGGCTGCCGAGATCATAGAAAATAATTTACCAGTGGGTAGGTACCTACTTGGGTGGGAACGTTATTTTTCAAATATTGAGAATTTAACATGATGAATAAAACTGTTTAAATAACTCAGGATAATCCATTTTTTTTGCCTAATGGTGTAGGTACTTCTTTAAATAGTGCACAATAGTGTTATTATAATATCATTCGGCGTGGGTGGTGTGCATTGGTACTGCCACCCCGTGAATCATTTGTTGGATGACCAAACCCTTTATAACCGGTTAATCTGAGTCGATTTAAGAATATCTAAATATATTCAGGTTGGCAAAAAGATGTATCTCAGTGACGTTTTGCATCGTTATATGCACCAATACACAAAATCCTAAGGGCGGGCTTTTTCGTGTGAATGTTTATGCATAAACTATGGATCTTACTCGACTAATTTAAAACAAAATTAGGAAAATCTACCGGGAAAAGAGAAGTTTATTTAATTTTTATAATAGCTCTACACAGGAGGCCTTGAAGAAAATAATTCCTCTCAGGGCCTATGTCATCTTTGGGGATGCTGTGTGAAGGGTTATTTTTAGGAAAGTAAGGAGATGATGTTCTGGTAAGGAAAAAGTTATGAGGGGTGGGTAGGAATCTGGGGATCAGTGTGTGGAGTGACGGACGAAAATAATTCCTCTCAGGGCCTATGTCATCTTTGGGGATGCTGTGTGAAGGGTTCTTTTTAGGAAGGTAAGGAGATGATGTTCTGGTAAGGAAAAAGTTATGAGGGGTGGGTAGGAATCTGGGGATCAGTGTGTGGAGTGACGGACGAATGATTTTATCCCTCCCACTGCGGTGCAAGGTGATGTTCCGAGAGAGCTTTGCTGAAGAACCCAAAAAGTCTCCCTAAACCAGTCTCTTCCGATCTGGTCTGCCACGAAATTGGTGGGCAGACGAATCCACCGCCAAGACCAGAACAAACCTCATGAACCCAGGCACCACTTCTAAATCAACAAACATAGGGAACCACTTGAAATGACCTATTGCAGAGGCGTTGGCCTACCCACCCAGCGAATTTTTTTAGCGTAAGATCCTCACGGCTTTTGCGGTAGGTCAGAGGCCCTAGCACGCTCGCTCTATAACGATCGATAGGATAACTATCGGTAACTTCTCATCGTTCCCTAGCATGACTACAGATCGCCAACGAATAAGTGACAGTTCACAATGACTAAGTGTCCTTAACATATTCGACATCAACTGTTGTTTGTTCGTTAGCGATATGCAGTTGTCCTAGGGAACGATGAGAAGTTACCGATAGTTATCCTACCGATCGTTATAGAGCAAGCGTGCTAGGGCCTGAACAAAAAATTAGACTTTAGCCTTTAAAAAAATTGAGCTTTGGCGTATTTGAGAATCCTTCATTTGCAAACGAAATTGCGTCAAAATGACGGCCTCTGGCGTAAATGTTTTTTGATATATTCAATGGCAAAAGGTTTCGAAAACTTATTCAACCGTTTTTTTAGTGGCATTCCATTGAAAATATTCCACAATATCGAGCTAAAAATTTGACATTATACAAAAAAATCCATGAAAAATCCGCTAACAAATTATACAAGATTTAAAAATATTACTGGTCAGGTGGATTGGTATAATAATAATCACTGGGTAGGTACCTACTTTGCTCCATCGAATTACAAATAAATGGTTTGAAATTAAGAGAAATCACCAAAGATGGTAGGTACTAAATGCGTTTCTTCTGGAAAAATGCCGATTGCAGTTTGTCGGTCTTTTAATTCAAATTCAGAAACAGGGTGGTAAAAAAAATTCCGCTCGAAATATACTGATTAATTTTTTTATTAAAACTCATGATTTTTTCCTTAATTTTTTTTGTTTAGAAAATATTGTCTTGCGTTTGCGACCAACGTTTTTGCGGCGCATTAAAATTTATCTAAATAAGATGCAAAGTTTTTTTTCTAATTTTCTATACATTTATCGTTATTAATAATTATTGATTACGAAAAGAGTTATGGCGTCCGTGACATCAAAAGGTGGATACTTGAAAGATGTCATTTCCATAAAAAAATATTAAAGAGTCGATTTAAAAAAAAAATCATTTTTTTAATCGATTGGTTTTTGTAATAATGAGTGAGGAAATTTTGCCGGACCCTGTCGTTCATTTCGACTGTCCAATCAGGGAGTTCAGTAGGCATGCGGATTGCATTGAATTCAAATATCGATATTTACTCTAAGTAAGAACTTCTTTCCTTTAAATCACAAAAAAAATATGATATAAAATAAAAAAAGTAACCAAAGATGGATATTTCCAAAAAAATGTAGGTGTACACGGGGGTAGGTAGATATGCAGGTAGGTAGGAACTAAGTACTGAACAGGTACTCTGGGTAGGTAGGTATGTATGAAGGTACTTTTTATAAATTAGGTGGGTTCGATGCAGTGCTACAGATTTTTTATATGCATATAAATCGAAAAATAGATCGGTCAGGATTCGTTCGTTTACTTTGGACATTATTCAATTTTAAAATAAAAATAATTATACGTGTGCACGGGTAGCCGGATATTGTTAAAGAATTTCTTTGTGTAATTTTTTTGCTGCAGTAAAATTGAGTTTGATAAGATGGTTTTTTGTTGAACAAATATTTTTTGTTTGAGGGTTAGGTAGGTTTTTTTTCCAATACTATTCATCTGATGGCGACAAAACTTTTGGGATTTGATGTGTGCATGCCCGGGTTGGTTTCTACGCATAATAGTAAGCTCTGGCTTTATGAAATTATTTTATATACTATTCACCCGATCGAGATGAAACTTTGGAAATTTGATGTGTGCATGCCTGGGATGGTTTTTATGCATAAAAGTAAGCTCTGGCGTTATGAAAATATTTCCTTTAATTTTCATCCGATTGAGATGAAACTTTGGGAATTCGATGTTGACATGCTCGGGATGGTTTCTATGTAAAAGAGTAAGCTCTGGCGTTATGAAATTTTTTCCAATACTATTCATTTGATTGCGACAAAACTTTTGATCTTTGATGTGTGCATGCCCGGGTTGGTTTCTACGCATAATAGTAAGCTCTGGAATTATGAAATTATTTACGCATAATGGTAAGATCTGGCGTTATGAAATTATTTCCTATACTTTCCATCCGATTGAGATGAAACTTTGGGAATTCGATGTTGGATACTCGGGATGGTTTGAACATAAAAGAGTAAGCTCTGGCGTTATGAAATTTTTTCCAATACTATTCATCTGATTGCGACAAAACTTTTGGGATTTGATGTGTGCATGCCCGGGTTGGTTTCTACGCATAATAGTAAGCTCTGGCTTTATGAAATTATTTCCTATACTATTCATCCGATTGCGATGAAACTTTGGGGATTTGATGTGTGCATGTCCGGGATGGTTTCAATGCGTAATAGTAAGCTCTGGCGTTATCAAATTATTTCATATACTATTCACCCGATTGAGATGAAACTTTGGAGATTTGATGTGTACATGCCTGAGATGGTTTTTATTCATAAAAGTAAGCTCTGGCGTAATGAAATTATTTCCTTTACTTTTCATCTGATTGAGATGAAACTTTGGGAATTCGATGTTGGCATGCTAGGGATGGTTTCTATATATAAGAATAAGCTCTGGCACTATGAAATTATTTCCAATACTATTCATCCGATTGCGATGAAACTTTGGGGATATGATGTGTGCATGCTCGAAATGGTTTTAAAATGTAATAATGAGCTCTAGCGTAATGAAATTATCTACAATAATATTCATCCGATTGCGATGAAACTTTGGTGAGTTATTGTGCGCAAGCCCGCGAAGTTTTCTTTATATAATGCAGAGATTTGGCGTTATCAAATTCATACAAAAAATTTAAATAGGTGTAACGGGAGTTATTAGAAAAGTGAGTGCATATCATATAATTTAGAAACAATTTATTAGTGAAAAAATTGAGCCGTAAACTTCTAGGCCCCTTTTTGCGAGAAAAGGCCCATACTGAACGCCTTAACCAGGGCGACCAAAGTGGCTAAGTAGCGGGTGTACAAAATTGAGCGATTAACTCACAGGACCCTTTGAGTAGTTCTCACAATCCTTGCTTCATCCACATTCAAACATCGATTTTTTTTTTCAAATATTTAATTTTTAAAAAATGTAGACACACACACTTCTTGCTTCATCCACATTCAAACGTCAAATCGCTTAGTGCTTTAACCAATTAGTTGCCTTGCAACGGGCAAAAGCTAGTATATATTAATGCTCTAAACGACCATATTTTAAGACAAGCCCTGCAGGCGAAAAACGACCACTCTCCCCCTTAAGTTTAACCGACCCGAAAGCTGATTATAGCAAGACAGGGACCGTGGATGAAATCACATACGATTTTTTCAGACCTGATTTGTATGGGAAAAATTCAGCCAGAAGTTTTACCAATTGCAAATTTTCATATAAAAAAACGGATGCAAAAAAAATAAACTACTAATAAAACTGATGTATGAAAACCTAGCGGCGTAAACTAGAAGCGCTCATTATTCGACGAAGAAATTCAAAGTTATATTGCCAGCCGCCAGGTTCGCCAGTCAAAAAAGGAAAAATTTATCGTCAGACCTTCACGAAAAATTTGTGAAAGAGCCTCAGTACTAAAATCGTAAAGTGTATATTTTTTTAAATATAAGGCGTCTCACCTCAAAATTTTACATTCCGACGAGCATCGAGGTAAATCAAAATTGCGATTTAAAAAAGATTCCCGGCTTAGATGTTTTTGTATTATTTCGACTACGACAGGTTTTGGAACATAAATAATATATTATATTTATGACTTTTCATGGAAATTTTGTCAGGATTCGTTTTCAAACGTCGGTAATTTCTGACGTTTACGAAAAAAATTCCGAGTTAAAAACTGTTAAAATGTTCGTAGCCAGTAAAAAAAATGCTTTATTAAGGAAAAATTTATCGTCAGACCTTCAAAGTACTGAAATGTTGGGGCATTTTTGAAAAATTTTCTATGGCGTCTCGCATGTAAATTTGACATTTCGACGAGTCTCATGTATATCAATATTACGTCAAAAATAGGATATGTGGATAAGATGTTTTTCTATAATTTTGAAAACCATAGATTTCCGAACTCCAATAATACATTACATTTACCACATTTCATGTAAATTATTTCAGGATACATCTTCAAAAGTTGAAAAAATTCTGACGTTTATGAAGGAAAGGAAAATTGAAAACAGGTTAAATGTTACCGGCCAGCTACATAACGTTTATTTTAATTGCTGTGTAGGTACTTTTGTACAGACAAATAAAATTCGAACGGTTCAGGCTGCTGAGATCATAGAAAATAATTTACCAGTGGGTAGGTACCTAATTGGGTGGGAACGTTATTTTTCAAATATTGAGAATTTAACATGATGAATAAAACTGTTTAAATAACTCAGGATAATACTTTTTTTTTTTGCCAAATGACGTAGGTACTTTTTTAAATAGTGCACAATAGTGTTATTCTAATATCATTCGGCGTGGGTGGTGTGCATTGGTACTGCCACCCCGTGAATCATTTATTGGATGACCAAACCCTTTATAACCGGTTAATCTGAGTCGATTTAAGAATATCTAAATATATTCAGGTTGGCAAAAAGATGTATCTCAGTGACGTTTTGCATCGTTATATGCACCAATACACACAATCCTAAGGGCGGGCTTTTTCGTGTGAATGTTTATGCATTTTTTATACACAAACTATGGATCTTACTCGACTAATTTAAAACAAAATTAGGAAAATCTACCGGGAAAAGAGAAGTTTATTTAATTTTTATAATAGCTCTACACAGGAGGCCTTGAAGAAAATAATTCCTCTCAGGGCCTATGTTATCTTTGGGGATGCTGTGTGAAGGGTTCTTTTTAGGAAAGTAAGGAGATGATGTTCTGGTAAGGAAAAAGTTATGAGGGGTGGGTAGGAATCTGGGGATCAGTGTGTGGAGTGACGGACGAAAATAATTCCTCTCAGGGCCTATGTCATCTTTGGGGATGCTGTGTGAAGGGTTCTTTTTAGGAAAGTAAGGAGATGATGTTCTGGTAAGGAAAAAGTTATGAGGGGTGGGTAGGAATCTGGGGATCAGTGTGTGGAGTGACGGACGAATGATTTTATCCCTCCCACTGCGGTGCAAGGTGATGTTCCGAGAGAGCTTTGCTGAAGAAGCCAAAAAGTCTCCCTAAACCAGTCTCTTCCGATCTGGTCTGCCACGAAATTGGTGGGCAGACTAATCCACCGCCAAGACCAGGACAAACCTCATGAACCCAGGCACCACTTCTAAATCACCAAACATAGCGAACCACTTGAAATGACCTATTGCAGAGGCGTTGGCCTACCCACCCAGCGAATTTTTTTTGCGTAAGATCCTCACGGCTTTTGCGGTAGGTCAGAGGCCCTAGCACGCTCGCTCTATAACGATCGATAGGATAACTATCGGTAACTTCTCATCGTTCCCTAGAATGACTTCAGATCGCCAACGAATAAGTGACAGTTCACAATGACTAAGTGTCCTTAACATATTCGACATCAACTGTTGTTTGTTCGTTAGCGATGTGCAGTTGTCCTAGGGAACGATGAGTAGTTACCGATAGTTATCCTACCGATCGTTATAAAGCAAGCGTGCTAGGGCCTGAACAAAAAAATTAGACTTTAGCCTTTAAAAAATTGAGCTTTGGCGTATTTGAGAATCCTTCATTTGCTAACGAAATTGCCTGAAAATGACGGCCTCTGGCGTAGATGTTTTTTGATATATTCAATGGCAAAAGGTTTCTAAAACTTATTCAACCGTTTTTTTAGTGGCATTCCATTGAAAATATTCCACAATATCGTGCTAAAAATTTGACATTTTACAAAAAAATCCATGAAAAATCCGCTAACAAATTTTACAACATTTAAAAAGATTACTTGCCAGTGGATTCGTATAATATTATCACTGGGTAGGTACCTACTTTGCTCCATCGAATTACAAATAAATGGTTTGAAATTAAGAGAAATCACCAAAGATGGTAGGTACTAAGTGCGTTTCTTCTGAAAAAATGCCGATTGCAGTTTGTCGGTCTTTTAATTCAAATTCAGAAACAGGGTGGTAAAAAAAAATCCGCTCGAAATATACTGATTAATTTTTTTATTAAAACTCATGATTTTTTCCTTATTTTTTTTTTTGTTTAGAAAATATTGTCGGGCGTTTACGACCAACGTTTTTGCGGCGCATTAAAATTTATCTAAATAAGATGCAAAGTTTTTTTTCTAATTTTCAATACATTTATCGTTATTAATAATTATTTATTACTAAAAGAGTTATGGCGTCCGTGAAATCAAAAGGTGGACACTTGAAAGATGTCATTTCCATAAAAAAATATTAAAGAGTCGATTAAAAAAAAAATTTAATTGATGGGTTTTTGTAATAATGAGTGAGGAAATTTTGCCGGACCCTGTCGTTCATTTCGACTGTGCAATCAGGGAGTTTAATAGGCATGCGGATTGCATTGAATTCAAATATCGATATTTACTCTAAGTAAGAACTTCTTTCCTTTAAATCACAAAAAAATTATGATATAAAATAAAAAAAAAGTAACCAAAGATGGATATTTCCAAAAAAATGTAGGTGTACACGGGGGTAGGTAGATATGCGGGTAGGTAGGAACTAAGTTCTGAACAGGTACTCTGGGTAGGTAGGTATGTATGAAGGTACTTTTTATAAATTAGGTGGGTTCGATGCAGTGCTACAGATTTTTTATATGCATATAAATCGAAAAATAGATCAGGATTCGTTCGTTTACTTTGGACATTATTAAATTTTAAAATAAAAATAATTATACGTGTGCACGGGTACCCGGATATTGTTAAAGAATTTCTTTGTGTAATTTTTTTGCTGCAGTAAAATTGAGTTTGATAAGATGGTTTTTTTGATAAGTAATAAAATTGCAATGTTTTTTTTTTTAGAAATTACGTAGGTAAATGAACAAATATTTTTTGTTTGAGGGTTAGGTAGGTTTTTTTCCAATACTATTCATCTGATGGCGACAAAACTTTTGGGATTTGATGTGTGCATGCCCGGGTTGGTTTCTACGCATAATAGTAAGCTCTGGCTTTATGAAATTATTTTATATTTTCATTCACCCGATCGAGATGAAACTTTGGAGATTTGATGTGTGCATGCCTGGGATGGTTTTTATGCATAAAAGTAAGCTCTGGCGTTATGAAAATATTTCCTTTAATTTTTATCCGATTGAGATAAAACTTTGGGAATTCGATGTTGGCATGCTCGGGATGGTTTCTATGCAAAAGAGTAAGCTCTGGCGTTATGAAATTGTTTCCAATACTATTCATTTGATTGCGACAAAACTTTTGAGCTTTGATGTGTGCATGCCCGGGTTGGTTTCTACGCATAATAGTAAGCTCTGGAATTATGAAATTATTTACGCATAATGGTAAGATCTGGCGTTATGAAATTATTTCCTGTACTTTCCATCCGATTGAGATGAAACTTTGGGAATTCGATGTCGGCATGCTCGGGATGGTTTCTATGTAAAAGAGTAAGCTCTGGCGTTATGAAATTTTTTCCAATACTATTCATCTGATTGCGACAAAACTTTTGGGATTTGATGTGTGCATGTCCGGGATGGTTTCTATGCGTAATAGTAAGCTCTGGCGTTATCAAATTATTTCAAATACTATTTACCCGATTGAGATGAAACTTTCGAGATTTGATGTGTGCATGCCTGGGATGGTTTTTATGCATAAAGGTAAGCTCTGGCGTAATGAAATTATTTACTTTACTTTTCATCCGATTGAGATGAAACTTTGGGAATTCGATGTTGGCATGCTAGGGATGGTTTCTATATATAAGAATAAGCTCTGGCATTATGAACTTATTTCCAATACTATTCATCCGATTGTGATGAAACTTTGGAGATATGATGTGTGCATGCTCGAAATGGTTTTAAATATAATAATGAGCTCTAGCGTAATGAAATTATCTACAATAATATTCATCCGATTGCGATGAAACTGTGGTGAGTTATTGTGCGCAAGCCCGCGAAGTTTTCTATATATAATGCAGAGCTTGATAACACCTGTAAAAGAAATTACACTTAGGAATATCAATTTACATATGACCTAACCCCTATAATATTTATATTATGATTTTAAATTTTCCCGGCCAAATGTATTATCGTGATTCATTTTTGGGTTATTATGCCGTATTGCGCATCCTCCATTAGCCGACGTTTCAGACAGCGTAATATTGTCCATCTTCACGGCAGATGTGTAGATTGTAGTTAAGTGAGTGTTTATCTACGCAGAGGTGATATCGCGTTGAGTACGATTATCGTCTTTTTTCAGTTTGATAACTATTTAAGTAAATGTGGTCTTCAACTTGTAATGAAAATAATAAAACGATTTGTGCGAATTAAAAATTATTATCAACCACAACTTTAAAAATAATTCTACAGATACCAGGAGGACATAGGTACATAATACCACAGGAAGCGCATAAATTCCTCCAACGAGATGAGTCCTGCACTTGGTGACCATCGCGCTCCAAACCTGCTCCATATCACCTCTCGTAATCAAATCTCTACATTCTCATGCGTCTCTCGGTAATATGCTCGCCTGGTAGCTGGGAAACTACTGTACCTCTGTGACGGTGGGTATTGGGTATTGTTATTAACTGGAATCCAAACTCTCTGGACTCTGGAGGATATTCTTAGTATCAAATACCCTGTATTGGTATTATATTAATAAAGTACTTGAAAAATACATTACAAGGGTTTCTGCATTTGATTTAATATTTTACGAAATTCACCTAAAAAAATTTCACAGCATTTGAATTAATCGAAGATTTTAGATAAAAATTGTAAAACAATTTAAATATTACGCCACTCTAACAGAATACTAACATTTTTCTTACTATTTCTCAGATCTGATAACAATTTTTTTATTGGCAAAATACCTTATAATGAATTTCATATAATTTTTCGCAATTTAGTCGGCAAAGATCATAGCGAATAATAAATTAGAAATTAAAGCTCTAATCATATTTTTCGCAAAATATTGAGGTCTCTTATTTTTAAACATATTGTCGAAGACAAAATGGCTATATTATATAATGTTACGTATTTACTTATAAAATACCCAATCATTTATATTTAATTAAAATTGAAAATATTATTTAAATTGAGCATTGATTATTATAAAACAGATAAACCTAACTTATTTCAGTATAATATTGATTGTTTTAGGGTTGTTTTATTCCAAAATCAGATCCGTCATATTACCTTTACATAATTTCATATAATTGCCCTTCAATTCTTTCTAAATGCTTCTCATATTTCTGTTTAAGTACCTTATTATAATTGTATGGAAATAATGGATTGAAAAGATAGTTAACGTATTGAGTATCTCAAGAATGAAAACACACCAAAAAGCGAGGTGAATTCACAGCAGAAAGGTAATACTGTAGAATGTTTTTATTTCTCCATTGAAGGCATAGATCAAACCTTTTTTATAAATTTGTTTAATTTTAGTTACGATAGAATTGAGTGACTTGTGTGGTTAAGGCCTTCGTCAGACCTGCACTGGAATGCACTGAATGTACTCAGGTCTTCCAATACACTTCTCATGTGAAACTATGCCTTAACCCATTAAGGAACAAGGCAAAAAGCCAGTTCCATTACGTAACAGAAAAATGGAACATTGAAGAAATGTGAAGACAAAGAAAAAAAATAACAAAAAACCTATCCCAATCTAACCTATCCTAAACTAACCTAACCTAAACTAACCTAACCTAAACTAACCTAACCTAAGCAAGGCTTACATAAACTGACCTAAGTACACGCTTGTTGAACTTCTTTGTAAAAAAATCGACGATTATTATTATTTTTACATTTCATAGTACAATCCAATAATGTTGGCCTCACTGGGTGGCTAACCCGTGCTGAGGCCTCCATTTTATAATACAACAAAATTATACATAATAATTTTTTTTAAATATATACGTTATTTTGGTGAAGAAAAAAAACATAAGATTGGTGTAAATTTAAATTAAAAATAAAAATTAAAAATTAAAATGAAATTAAAATATAAATAAAATTTTATAAAGTTTGTGAGTGATATGTGTTTTATACTGGCTTTGTGTGTTACCTGTGTGTTTTATTATTTTATGTTTTGAAATTTTGATCATATGGTATTTTTTGATCTTTAATCCATTTTGTAATTTTGTGTCTGAATTTATTTTTATTTTCCTCAATTTTATTTTCGACTGTTGAATGCTTTTATAGCATGGTAATGATAATGTCTTTGTCCAAATAACTACAAAGTAACAAGAAAGGTATTTATTGTACCAACTGATATTTATTACATGTATTTACTAACTGATATATGTTAAAATAACTGATATAGGCTTGCACAATGTAATAGGGCGTACAATAAATAACTAAAAATATTAAACTCTTACCATTTTGATCGTCTTTAGTTTGGTCACTGATTTGTTTTATTCGGTTGCCCGATAAGTTTTTTTTGTGTTTTTATTTTTATTTTTAAGATTAAGACGGGTACAGAGACTATCGGACAGGTAAGAGGGGATTCAGGACAGCTTCTCCAGATAACAAACTGGAAGTCAGCCGCTGAGGACAGGAGGAGTTGGAGGCGAATATTGCGGAAAGCCAAAGTTCGACATGGGCTGTAGCGCCATCGAAGAAGAAGAAGAAGAATTATCATACGTCAGAGAATAATTATCCGAACCGAAAATGAAAAAAGATTTAATTTTTTTTTCTTAAAATGTCGCGATAGATGAGCTACAACGACAATCAGATTTAGAAAAAAATGGGGCTTGAGACAATGTGTACCCATTGGGTTACCATATTACATCTACAGGGACAAAACGTCACATGAACATATGATAAGGGGATAATGGGGATTTAGTCTATGGGAAATATCACTGATATGATTATTAAGAATTGGGGTTCGGTTTTTTCTTTATTTCGAGTGCTTCGAAATTATTTAAACTATGCCATGACCATATTGGTGGAGTATATTAGCATAGGTGCTTTGATTGAAGGTATGATCTTTATCAATAAGATGATTCTGTATAGTAAAGAAAATAATTTTGTTTTTTTTTTTAAATTTAGATTTTATTGTATTTTGCGCACGTCCTTTTGAGAAATGATTGTTGTGTATAGTTAGTTTTTAATTGTGGGATGTGGAATAGTTAGTTTGATCGTGTATTTCGTATTGGACAGTGGAAATTAATGATTTCTTTGGGATTGACAAGACAAACATTGTTGATGTTCTATCTTCTAGAGATGATACATTATGGAATGTTAATTGAGACTTTTAGATGTTCCGGTGTTCAGAAGGATTTAAATTCTAAGTGTTTCAAAACCCAATAATGTTTATAATGCTAAGGTATATGCAGACATCTTCGCAATTATATTCAAATAACGATTCAATTAACTCAATAGAATTTTTTTCACCTATGAAATTGAAAAAGAAATTGATTGCCTAAAATCATCAAATTCTAAAGGAACGTATGGACTATCTTGTGTTATACAAAAAAAAAAATTAACATATTTTGGACAAATGAATAATTTTAGCCTATTTAGTGCATTTCAGGAATATTACGTACTAACTGCCGAAAAATCCCCGGCATTGCTCGAGCTTAGTACACATTTAAAAAAAAATCTTATGTAGATCGGTCAGTGGTTGAGTGGGAATAGCGTTTGGGTCCCACCCAGGCGTTCCGTGTTCGATTCCTCGGCTGGCTAAGTCCTCCATCACAACACAAGCAACATGTTCCGCTTAGTGTGGTGGTAGTAGGAGATTTTCAAATGTTGTTGTGTTATTCGTAACCCGGGAATGTTTGTCTTTCTTTAAAAAAAAAAAAAGATAAAAAAAAAGTGAATGTCGGAATAAAACTGCAGATTAACATAAAAATCGAACCAAACCTCCCGCACTCCACAGGGCAGAGGAATTCCCCTTATAATAATAACCTGGATATAGTTAGATATGAAGACGTTTCTATTTTATTGGATTCGGTCCCCAAAGTGTTACCCTCAGTCGTTTCCTGGCCTGAGCTTTTAGTGACGGAGATATCGAATAATTCCATAGTGTCCTCCGTCCCCCTCGCACCCGTTACGTCACGCGAACGTTTCGTATGCAGGGTCGCTGACTGCGCACTGCCGCTATCTCGCTCGCACTTACAAGTCAGACGGTGATACAGCCTACACGTAACGAAGGCTTTCATTTGTTGGTTTTGGGTTGTTATGCCGTGGTTAGCTTTCTCCTTTTGGACTGACGTTTCGAAAAACATGACAAAATTCACTATCCGGAAATGAAATGCTTTTTAGGTTTAGGATGCCTTCGTTTGAGTTTCGATATTGTTTTTGTAGCTTTAAAGATACGTAAAAAGTTTTTTCTCCATTGCATACCACATAATAAAAAAAAATATGTTGAGAAAAGAAAACAATAATTTAGAAACAAATAAAAAAACATCTTCACGGCTAAAATATTGCAAAAACGCGTCATCACATATATACTAGTCATCCTTTCCAGGATACTTTTTTTATGTGTTCTAATGTACGCTATAAATATCATCACATCCAATATGCTAATTTCACATGCGTATTATTATTATAGTATTACATTTTTTTCTAATACTGTCATTTTCAAAATTGAAACTCATTGTGTGAAAAGTTCAGACAGAAGTTAACATTGGTACCTGCCTATAATTTAATATTTTAACAGAAGATTATTTTTAATTTCGAACATTAAGAACAAAATCGGATGAATATAGGAAATAATTTCATAACGCCAGAGCTCACTTTCATACAACCATCTTGTGCATGCGCACATCAAATCTCGTAAAGTTTCAATGCAATCGGATGAACAGTAAGGCAGCGCATAAAATACGAACAAACAATCAAAAAAATAATATTTTTTATATAATTATATTATTTGTGTATATATATATATTGTTTTTAAAAAAATATAAACATTCCCGGGCTACAAATAACAATAATAATAGCGCAGTTTTGTGATGTTTCACTTCAAGGGAAACTTACCTAGTTGGACAGGCAAAGCTTCCTAATATGTAATTTGTACTTTCTTTTGTATCTATCTAGGTATAATAAATAAATAAATAAAATAAATAAAGTTCGAATAAGCTGACAATATTTGAAAATCTCCTACTACCACCACTGTCGGCGGAAAATATTGCTTGTGTCATGATGGAGGACTTAGCCATCCAACGAATCGAACACGCAACGCCTGGGTGTTTTTACAACTTAGCCACTGACCGGCATATGAATAAATATATATTATTCATTATAAACACTCCCAACACTGTGTCTGCAGGTCAATTTTACAACTTATAACACTAAAGCAGACATAATACATAGCAGAGATATAGATGATCCAATTTCAATTGACTACATACATTGTTTTTAGTAAAAATAAATTACGATGCTAAAGGAATTTTTATTTTATTTTTATTACTTTTTTTGTGTATAAGGCAATTCACCATAAGAAGAGTGCTATGTGAATTTTATTACCTTGATGAAATAATTTTCAATAACGATTTAAAAATGCCCTTTTTTGATTTGCCGGCCAAAACGATATGTTCAAAAAATTTCGTTCGAGCGGAGAGCGTTTGTGACGTCACACCGGCCAACATTTGTAATGATTGTTCCTGCGTCATAATCCAATTTCGAACCGTTAACTGATTTGCCATTTTGTAACATTTTAAAAATCAAAAATTACAGATTTGATAAAAATATTTAATTTACACTTTTTAGAGTGATCGTCAGAATCAGAAAATAAAATTTAAATATTCAACACGTGTTTAACGGTATCCCTAGTTTGTGAACATGTACTTTAATATGTGAAATTAGTTATTATTATTTAAATAGGTATTCGAGTTTGTCGCCGTATCAGAACGAGATCGGTTGACGAAACAAGCCGACATGTTGTTGGTTAGTTTGTTTGTTTGTTTGCCCTCACGAGCTGCGGTCCATAATGAATCGGACTGCGAGAGGAGATGTTCCCAGCGCAGCCTCTTTGAGTGCGCTGTGGACCGACGGAACCGGGGATAATTGAGGTCGTGTTAAGATCTTCCTCACTCTTATTTGTTTGATCTTTCTTCCGAGGGGGGCTGCCAGGAGTGCCAGGGTTGCCAAACCAACTAAGAGTCTTCATCACACTCAGATGGAGACTATTTACAGTGATCAAAAAGTGTAACAAAGCTCAGCATTTTTAAAAGTAGATATATTATCTTCTTCTCCACACTGGAGACCCTGATAAGTTAATTTAAGGGTAGGAATCTGGGGGACAGTGTGTCCAGGAGTGAATTGTATGAATCCATCCATCCCACACAGATCTTTGTAGTATGTACCTGCGTACTTACTTCTGGTGACCAGACAACTCAGAATCGTACATATTCGAGACCTTCTTTGAAAAGTCATTAAAAGATTTAATTTAAAAATTAAAAGCGATGAAAAAAATGGTTAAATAAGTTACGTTAGGTTAGGTTATGGGCAATTATATTTTCATAACTTTTAATGACTTTTCAAAGGGGTGTTCAAATTGCATGATTCTGAGTTGTCATGGAATCCTTTCTACGATTATTAAAGAAGATAACAATAATTATCTAATTTTTAAAATATGAAAATGAACCAGACACAGAAAAATAATAAAAGATAATGGTCGCAACTGGGACACGAACCCAGAATCTCACGTCTAACCGGGACATATGCTTTATCCAATTTAGCCATTGCGATCTATTATTACGCTGTCAACTTCATATTTCAAATTTCAGAATTAACAATATTATCTTCGACTAATGTTTTTTTTGCATAATATTGGCAGCTACCTCTTTTCATTAGAAACAAGTATGCAAAGAATGTATTTGTTACCTAGATAGTGTCTCGGATAAATATATCCGATTTTATTTTTATGTAACACCTATTGACTTTTTTATAAAAGTCTTAATGAATATTCAATTTTCTATAAGAAAAACTCCCTTTTTTAACTTTTGAAGGTTATTCCCAACAATCTAATATAAGAATGAAGAAGAAGATTATAATAATAATGTAATTTTTAAAATATGAAAAAGAACCAGACACAGAAAAATAATGAAAGATAATGGTCGCAACTGGGACAAAAATTCAATTGGCTTTCTACTATTGTTTGCTACTAATGTTTATGTATATTAGTTAGCATTTATCATTTACTGAAGTATTTTTTTGGTTTTTCACATGTTATTTACATAATATGTTTTGGTGGTAACCGTTTATTCAGTTTTTTATTTCTTTAAAAACAAATTGTTTATCGTGAGGCAACCCTGGTGGAGGAATTATAATGGGCTGGGCGGCTGTCGCACTTCCAGGTATTTGAATCGTCGCGGCTCAGCCGTTCCCAGGAGGTACTTGCCGGGAGACGAGGGACGGAGGTAACGGTTCGACATCCGCCAAGGTCAACGTAATGTCCCTCTTACCACACTACCACCAAAACAACACAATCCGATTTATAACAGCTGATTTATCGTTTACGATAAAAAAAATCATCGTGTCAGTCTTTCAGATATACCGATCGCCTAGTATCAGAAGTCTAATATTTGGTTATTTGACGGCTTTCTGACGGCTTTCGTGGTCGAGAGGTAAGACTCCCAATCCGAAGGTCGTGGATTTGAACCAGGCATGCGAAATAAAATTTATTTGATTGATTTTTGTTATTTCACAATTAATTATTTAAAAATAATATAAAGTCCTTTAGCGGCACGTTCCAAGCTGGAAGATACTCTCAGTATCGTCCTGGTGCAAGGGAAGTATCGAGTAGATAGTAAGTTAGTTAATCAAATCAAGTTATACGCCAGGCCCAAATATATAACATATTTTGGACCGAAATTTTAACCAATGATACTGGATATTTTATAATCCTATTTCTAGAATGTCTAGATAATACAATGATCTAGCCAAAATACACACTATCATAGGTATTTTTGTAAATAATATAACTCGTTTCAAGAAATATCTCCACGATTTGTGCACCTAAAAAAAATTGTTTCTTGTTTTATTATTTTTTAATAAATACTATATAAATATTTTCTACTTTTTATTAAGTCTTTAAAATTTTGTAATTAAGTTTTTAAGTTATGTATTAAAAAACTGACATTTGTTTTATATTACCCACAATAATGTTCTATAAATATCCTGTTTTTGTCTCAAAATAAATAAACAGCTCCGTATAATGAATAAATTATTAACGTTGTTTTCAATTAGTAATCAATCTTTTAGAATACCACGCGGTCTACAAAATGAAACGGAATAAAAATGAATATTGGTTTTATCATATTCATTACGTAGGTAATGCGTACACTCGAGTTTAATAATATATTGGCTTGTTTTTCCCTTAAGTTGCGTTCATGGCACTTCCATTGTGTGTTTTGTCCTTTTCCCTCTTCAGGAATCCTTCCTGTATTATCATCTCGCGTATATCTGGGTATAAAATGCAGAATGCAAATGGAGAAGTCATCTCCGCCACCAACTTGACTTAAAAGCCATACTTTAGTTAAATTGATATAATACCTTACGGATATGGTTATAAGGACTGTTTTGGCGTACAACAAACGGAGGACCTGATGGTACCAGGAAGATTTGTGGAAAATGCAATAGCTAAAGCTCGGAGTCAGCGCACCTCCAATAGGGGGTCGTGAAACATATTGTTGGTTGAATATTTTGAGGTGATTTGTTACAAAAATGGCACTCTACAAAATATACAATTTTTATTGTTATTATAGAATGCTACACTTCTTAGGGGTCACAGACTTATCTGAGGGTTGTCGGTAATTTTTTACCCTTCCATGTTCATTACCAAGATGGATTAGAATTTATTTTAATTTTTTTAGACGGAGGCTCTGAGGAAAAAAAACACTCGGGGCCTATATCATTGGGGATGCCGTGTGAGGGTCTTTATGGGGAACGGGAGGAGAGGAAGTACTAGGAAAGAAAAAGATACGAGAGGTGGGTATGAATGTGGGGGTCAATGTGTCCAGGAGTGACGGACTTATAATTTATTTATTGTTTTTGTGTTTAATTCTTTAAACTCCATTTAATTTTTTAAATTTTAATTAAAAGTGAAAATTGCCTTCTAAGCCGAAACAGCTGTCACAATAATAAAAAATAAATACTTGCAGAACTTGATAATAAACACTATTAAATTAAATAAAAATAAAAAAAAAACAAACAAAAAACAACAACAACGGACATATATGAGAGAGTCCGGCTGGAGAGGTCTAGGTTAAGTTTCTCTCAACCAGTCTCTCCCGATCCAGCCTGCCACGCAGTAGGTTGGCAAACGAGTTCGCCACCAGGATCTCGACAAATATTATCCCATGAACCCTGGTACCCCCGCTAAGTCACCAAATGTAGCAAAACCAGGGAGATCTATGGCAGGGGTGTTGGTTATCCGATAAATGCTTCCCGGGGCAGCGGTACCCATGCCCGGAGGGATCAAAGAGATTTTGAGGGCAAAATAGAGAGGAAATTGGCCTCCAGGCCGTCCTACATTCTCGTTCCTGATTATAAGAGTTTTTTGTGTAAGTAAAGACACATTGCTTCGCTGTGGAAGTGTTATTAATAAAATAATAAGAAATCATTCACAACACATATATAGGTCAGACTTTCGATGTGGTGGTTTTTTGACAATATTCAGCTACGTCAGATAATAATATTATGTCTGATATTTCACGCTTCGAAAAATTTCGTCTTATGGATTCAACTATGGTTCCTTTTTATGGAACCGTCCTTAAGGAGTTCTACCTATTTTTTTTTAAAAATTCCTTTATCAACCAACAGCAAAGACGTTTTTTTTCAACTTATGTCATCATTCTTACTTTGCGAAATGGCCAACCAATTCCCAAATTAAATATTGTTCACGTGCCAACTCTTTTCCTCATGCGTTTGACTAACTGATCAAGCATTTTCCTGGATAGCGATTCAAATTACAATTACAAAACAATAATTACAATATTACGAAACAAGACATAGACTCCGAAGACAAATACCACCGATGGACAAAAACATTACCATAATATGGCCCCATTTTTAAAAATATTATTAAAATAGACAGACTGGAGCGATTTTTGGCATATATATGCGTCATTTTAAATATCTCCGATTGCTTTTCGGATAAAAAACGCCCATTATCTCGTGATTCGGAATTTTTTTTATATTTGTAGCTCCCACGTTTGTTATTTTGGTCTTAAAGCTATTGAAATACTTTATCGATTAAGATCATGAGGTCTCAAATCCGAACTTCGTTTTAAAAATAATCTTACTAATATTATAAATGCGAAAGTTTGTACGGATGTATGTATGTTTGTTACTCTTTCACGCAAAAACCACTAAATGGATTTTAATGAAACTTTACAATAATGTAGCTCATACATCAGAATAACCTTTAGGTTATAATTTATAATAAAGTGAGCTATTTTTAATATATTATAAATTATTAAAAAAATTTAATAGAAACTGTCAAAATTTAAGAATGACATTTTGCACAACTATGATTGTTCAAAAAAAATTCATTTTTAAAAAATATTTAAATTATTGAATTTATTTGAAGTACTCGCCTAATACTTTGAAACGAATCAAGAATTATATGTAGATATTTTAAATAAATAGCATAAGAATTTTGGTATAAAAATGGATGGGACCTAGGAAAAGAAAATAGGCTACCGAAGTATACTAATCCTGCGCAGATGAAGTCGCGGGCAGAAGCTAGTGTATAATAATCCGAACTTTTAGAACGATGTTAAAAATAATGTTTTTTCGCGCAGAATATCTGATCAGCTGTTTACGGTTAAAATGTAAAAAAAAAATGTAGCTTCTGTCCGAGCTAGATATTTGACATGCCTTTTAATTACAAAAATAATTTTTCAGTTTGGTTTCAAATCCAAAACTACGTATTGTATGAAACCGGCCGCACATCCGTTCCTCTTATGACCTTTAATTAAGTATAAAAGAGCCAAGAATTAGAGAACTTCTTCTGTTAAATTGCGGGTGTCATGGTAGAATGAAACAAGAAGTGAAAATGCAAAAATACAATGTCTAATAATTTACTTGTATAGTGTATTTTTTTTTAAATGTTACTGACTAAATTATTTAGTTCCTTTTGCAATGCACCTTTTTTTATTACAAACAAGTTAAAAACACTAACGCGTGTTAGGAAACCATTTGAGAAAGTCTGGAAATAGTTGTATAAGCTACCTGCTTTGTCATGCTAATGTTCACTGATTTGTGAAGCGATTTCAGTATGGTACCAACTCAAATATTAATAGGAATATACACCAGTAAACAGAAATATCTCACATAAAACAATTAATATCTAAATATATTCTATCAAAAAGCACGATACGAAAAGTCTCCTTTAAATTTTAAATACAGAAACACCATTATGAAATTTTAATTTCCATCACATGGTATGCCGATATGCGATGCCGGACAAGTGTTAGGTCCATCGCATACAGAGATACTTACAAGCTACGTGACTATGCAACTACAAGTGCAATCCAAGTCGTCGATATGCTACTCTTTAAATGTTGATTTTTTTTATACGAACTACCCGAAATATATTGAAATTTATCATTTTTTCACATGCAGCCATGGAGTTACTACGATGTCAAATGACTTTAGTGATGAAGACAATATTGTTATTCTCGTCATCTTTGTTCTATCGGTATTTCAATGAAAGATTCTCCGAGGAACTAGCGTCATTGATCCTCTCGGCACCGGTGCATGGTCGGGAAACACGCCAAACGCGCGCCCAACATATTTACATGGTTAACATTTGTCACATGAGAACGGGTCCCTTCTACGACTCGTTCTTGTGTTCTACAGCTCGGCTGTGGAATGATTTACCGGCCTCTGTATTTCCTCCTTCCTATAACATGGGTCTCTTCAAGACCCACGTTCACTCCTTCCTCTTCTCAAAAAGACCCTCCCATGATGACAAATGCCCTGAGGGAAATTATTTTCTTCAGGGCCTCCTGTGTGAAGTTAATGTTAAAAAAACGCATAAAAAACGATCTAAAATACGATTTTGGCTTTATCCATACTAATTGTAAATTATAAATATATAAAATTCCGATAAATTACATCTAAACATGTATACTTTTCCACCTTTACAACAAATTTATTATTAAAATCATGTTCGGACGCTACGCGCATAAAACTCGAGTCGTTTGTAAGTATTTCCGTGTACGAATGGTCTAGGAGAAATAGAGCGCGAGCTAAATGGACAACAATCAAAAGGCACTAAGTCAGTCAAGTGGCGACATCGCTTTCCATTTAAAACTACATGGAAGATATTTGCAGTGTGTAATATCTTTTTTTTTCTATTTATTTAATCAATACAAAACCAACTTAAAAAGTACGATTTTTCGTAAAAACTGTACGGTTTCTGTACTTTCTTACAAAAATAACTTTTTAATGTATTTACCCTTCCAAAAAATGCATCAGAAACGGAAAAGGTTCATATAATATGAATAATATATTTATAATGTCCGGGAAAAGATGAAATTAGATCGGGTATTTTCACAAACGAGGGATTCTGTGGAAAATGTATGGAATATAGATCATTTTTCTGATTTTAATCATCGTATTAAAAATGTTTGTTTTTTACGTTTTCATTCAAATTTATTCACTTTAAAAACGCTCAAAAATCTATGAAATCAAAACGGCCCGCGATTGCCAACGACGATTCGTACGCACATCAAACAAACAAAGTAGAACTGTCGGAAATTTTTCAAGAACGAGCGACTCTTATGACGTCACACGTCGAAAATGCCCTTTTTGCGGGATTACAAAAATGGACAACTTAGACTCGCCGTAGAAAATGTATTCGTCAACATAAAATAAAATAAAAATGTCATAAAAATCGTAATTTTTTGCTTTATTTTTTTAAGCAATAAAGAAATCGTGAAAATACCCTATTCGACGAGCTCGTATGTACTTTGCCCGAAAGACATCTGCGACAGGATTGTGGGATTGACGAGGAATAACGTTCACAAAAAAAACTTATAACTTATAAGGTATTTTTTGAATCTTGTTTATGATAATTAGAACATCACAGATTTCTTTCATTATCTACAAAATAAAAATTTTTATAATTATTTTGATGGCATCTATAAAACAAAATAAAAATACATTGCGTTCATTAAAATATCCTGAAGTTGTAATATGACTATAAACTGTTATCTGATGAAATTGATCTGCTTTCAGTAAATTCATTGTCAAAATTTCAAGGACTTGATGACAATTTTTTTTTTACTAATCCCACACGGGAGGCCTGGAGGAAAAAGCATTTCTCTCAGTGCCTATGTCATCTTTGAAGATGCTGTGTGTAGGGTCTTTTTGAGGAGAGAAAGGAGTAAACATGGGTCTTGAAGAGATCTATGTTGTAGGAAGGAGAAACACAGAGGACGGCAAATCGTTCCACAAATGTCAACCGTGCAAATATGGGGCGCGCGTTTGGCGTGTTTCCCGACTATGCACCTGTGTTGAGGGGATCTATGACTGATATGATCTATATCTTCCATTGAAATACAAGTAGTACAAGGATAGATTCCTACCCGACGCCTTTTCGCTAAAGATTGCAATCCGTTTGTTAAGATGGAAGTTATGCCCGATGTCGAGAGTCGATGGTTTTTTTTTTTTTTTTTTTCGGTACTTTGGGACTTCTGACCAGAGGTGGCTGCCTAATTCAGTTGGTGGGGCGCACTTGCGATTTGTACAGGGTTAGCAGTTGTGTACTATTAAACTATCCTGTACAGTACATCCAGTTTTTGATAGGCTAACTTTACTCTGCCTTCGTTGGAGCCCCCGTACCTGAGCTGGTCACTTAGAGTTACACCAAGCATATCAATGGAGGATACGAAAAAACTATCAGATGTAATCATGCCTTTAGTGTGTTTGGCGTAGGCCATTTTCATGTTATAAACGTTTGCATAGTATGGCGTAAATCTTTTTTTTTTTTTCTTCTTCCTTGCACTGTCCCAACTCATTGCCTAGATAGGCTGTTGGGGTCGGCTCTCCTCGTTCTCAGGTTGTAGCTTCTTCGGTTCTGGGTATCGCTCTCTTCCAGGCCGTTTCTACTTAGAATTTTAGAGCATTGAGTCATCCAGGAGTTCTTTGGTCTTCCTCTGGATGACTGTCGATGAAGCTCCATAGACATTGCCTGCTTCACTGTGTGGTCTGGTGGTTTCCGTTTTATGTGACCATACCATCTCAACTGTCGTTCCTCTAGCTTATTGTTTATGTCTGTGACACCCAGGCTACCACGAATGCGTGAACTTTTAATTTTATCTTTTAGTGACACTCCTGCCGACCATCTAAGCATTCGCATTTCTGCTGATTCAAGTTGCCTGGTGTAGGAGTTGTACATGGTCCAGCATTCGGAGCCATACATTATCGCGGGTCTAACAATAGTCTGGTATACCTTTCCTTTTAGTTTTATAGGCATTTTTGTGTCACACAGGATTCCTGTTACGGATCTAAATTTACTCCATCCCACACCTATTCTGTGGTTAACATCTGCTGCACATCCTCCATCTTTGTGGATGAGTGAGCCGAGATACTTAAATGTGTCACAGTTAGCTAATGTTACTCCATCCAGTTGCATCGAAGGAGTTACATCATAGTATGGCGTAAATAATATATTATAAAATATTAGCGGATTAAATAAGTCCTTAGTGTACATTTTATGATTATGCATTGTCTGAGATATTGTGCGTATCGTAGGTCCGACCTCCAGTCATTTGTTGTAGTCGTGAATTGCTGGTAAGTATCGGTGTTCGGATTCAATGCTCCGGGATTTATTTCCTCTCAACCGTCGCCCGTCGTGATCCCCGGCACATAGCGTTCCTTAAGGAGCCCTGCTAAGGTAAGAAGAAGTAGGTGCAAGGTAAGTAGAAGAGAGGAGGTACCGAATAGATGCCGAGTTTGTACCGAGAGCAGTCTAAGTGCAATGTCCGACACTTTAATAGTCTTGATTTTCATGAAAGCGCTAAACCTACCAGGACCTCATTGTGAGGATATGCACGCTACAAGGTGCTTACAAAATACACTGCTATAGTTCGACCAAAATAATATTGTTACCTGTGCTGTAGGCGAGAGCGGAGTGACGAGCCACCAACTAATATTTTAACGAACTACTGATAAATCATGGCTTTTCTACCTATGTTAGTTGTGAATCTCTAACTTTAAGTCACAGGTATAAATATGTAATAATGTAAGTCACTAGTTATGTCAGTAGTTATAAGTCTTAGTCGTAAGTCACTAGCTATAAGTCTTAGATGCAAGTCCTAGTTATAATTATAAATCTTAGTTTATTTGTACAGCGCCCTTGAGGTGATTTTTCATGAAAACAGCGCTATATAAATTAGCCAAATATTAATTATTATTATTATTTCTGTCCTTGCAATAGACGTCTGTTTGCACACCTTGGTACGAGTATGCTTGCGGGGTAGCTGCGAAATTTTAACCCGTTTAATCACAGGATACCATGTTTGTCCCAGCTCACATAGGTCTCATAGAAATCGTTGTCTCTCCCTTAAAGTCATATTGAGTATGATTTAAACGGTATTGGAAAGAGAAAACAACACGCCATATATTCAAAGCTAAAAATAAAACAGAAAAAAATAAAATGTACACCTTTTTAAAATCAAAGTTTCCGATCGCATTTTGAAAAAAAATTATCAAACTATGTGAATTTTTAAAGAATTTTTTTACATGAAACGACCAAAAAAAACGTTTATAATTCATTTGTATAATGATATATGTATGTGTTTTTATATTTTTTTTATATCAATAATTTTAGTTAGAAAAAACGTAAAGTGAGCCATTTTTAAAAACTTAAAAACGCCAAATTTTTGAAGTGTTAAAAATCGGTTTTCGGCATTTTGCACTTAGTTACGTAATAAAATCTAAGAAACGGCTGGTCGAGAAGTTGAGTACAAATTACGAATCCAAAGGTCACGAGTTTAAAACCAGACGTTCCCAAATGCATTTCATTGTCTGAAATTCATTAAATTTAATGTTAATAAAAAATATTTTATGACTTCAAAATAATTATTACGTACATAGGCAGCGCGATGGTGGGTTATCATAATTTTCAGTTGTTTTATAGTGTATATTTATATTATTTTTATAATGTATCCAAAATAATGGAAAAAAAGAGCTGAAAAAGCGTATTATATTCCATAATAATATGGTACATATATTTATATTATGAGACCATAATGGTAAATATTCTCAGGAATAATGGTGGTGAAACAATACTATTCTGAGAGTAAACATAGTTCAAAATTGCTTTAAATGTGTTCGGTAACCGGATCTAAATAGCCAGGTATCTACAACCCAACCTCCATTTCCTCACATTTTTCTTTCCCCCTTTCCTTTGGTTATTCTTAACATTCTGATTTAAAAATAATATCTACAGGTGTACAATTATTCTATGGTTTTCCAATTTTGAGAGTAAGATCCGAATACGAAATTTTTTTCTCCTTTTTCTTGACATTCGCAAATTTCAGTTCAATTGACGCTACTATTTCATTTTTTTTAATAGGCACATAGTTACCTACGTCCTAATACAATGCTTTTAGATTCATATAAGATAGAGTCTGCTGAAGTAGATATTCTAGTCGATAATTTGTACGGATACAGAAAAGAAGTTCTGGAGCTCTTAAAAAATATGTCTTAATATAATATTATATATTGTGTCAATTATTTATTTATTTATTAAAGAATTTTATACATAGTGTACATATTGTGTTATTTCGCCCGCATATATATATATATATATATATATATATATATATATATATATATATATATATATATATATATATATATATATATATATATATATTTATATGTCTGTGCATGCTTTTCGTATTTCTTATGTATTTTGCCTATCATCGGCGTGTTACTTTAGTGAGCTTGTATTTAATTTCGTATTTTTATTCGTGATGTTTTTGTTTTTCTAATTGTATATACCTGTGTTTAATTGTATGTAATTGTAGATTTTTGTAATTGCATGTCCCTATTTGTATAATAACTGAGTTTTTATATCAGGATTGTTCTCACGTAAGTGCAAAAATCTGTAAAAAGCCTTATAAATATATATTCTAATTAGAAATTATATGGAAATAATCTGTTTCCTGCCAATTCTATTTCCAATATAAATATAAATGATAACTTTGAAAAATCCGATCTGCGTGATTCACAATTCCTGAAAAAGTGCGAAAATGGCGATAGTCAATTTCTAAAATGATTTTTCTCTTTCGTCTCACACTCGCAATTGAATATATTTTTAATTTATAAAACTTTAAATATATATTTAAATAAAGTTTCCCGATCGTCACCCTGTATTGAAAACAAACATAGGAGATAATGGTGAGGGATACAGTATAAGTGTATTGGCCTCACTTAGTCGATCCACAGTAAAGTTGATACTTTAAGTAACAAGGCACTTGTTAAAAGGGTAAACTTGACTTCTTATCCTTTTTTTCTAAAAATCTCTTAAAACATTGTAAATGATAACATAGTTTTACCAATACAAAAACTAATACGTACAATTTAGGTAATAAGCCTAGACATAAAACAAAGTGAAATGCACAAAAGGTATAATATAGGTTTAAGGATAAAATTATATGTGTTTATTACAAACAATAAAATAAAGATTCGATAAGCTCGTAAGTTATCGAATATTAAAAGAGAAGTTTTTTTATTTAAAGAAAAACAAACATAATAAAAGTTAATTATCACAAGATTAAATTGAAGTTAGTTGCCTTTTGAAACTTGCAAAATTGTCAACACCAATATACATTTATTTATTGTATAATGTTCATTAATTTCTCTTATTCAGCTTAAAATATTTATTTATCTATTTATTCACACCCTTGGGGCTTTTACAACAATCATAATACAAAAATAATAGAAAAAATAAAATAAATTATAATACAAATTAATTAATTACTAAAATTACATTAAATTAAAATTAAATTAAATTAAATTAATTAATTAATTACTACATCATTGTTCAGTAAACAGGAAACAGAATTTTTGAAATTTCAGAAATAAATTTTGGTAAGGAATAAACGAAAATATCAACTAAACTAAATTTAATGAGTCTAGTTTTTTTAATGTTAATTCATGGTTGAATTCCATTGTATTAGATATGAAAATAAACAATTTTTTCTTCTCAGTTTCACTTTTTCACTTTTTTAGTCATAAAATGTCCGTAGTAGGACGAAACCGGTCCTGGTGTAAATAAACAAGTGGAAAAAAGTGAAAAAATAGTTTAATTTCATATCTAAACTAAATTTATTTCCAAGCCTATGTAGTCTTTAGATTGGGGAGTTAATGAAATAGTTAGTTTTCGAAGGATAAACAAGGACAGCTCTAGAAGCCTAGTGTTACGATTTGGTACTCTGAATGTTATTAGTATTATCTATATATTCGCAATGTTTATTAGCAAGGGGATGAATTCTACGAAATGGAAAATAATTGGAGTAATTAGTATTGAGTTTATTGTTACATTGAACATTGCTTTACTTTGCTACGAGTTTGCCCGGCAGGTATATTCATGAAATTGGTTTCAACAATTTAGGGTTGTCAATTAAAGATTAATAATTTAAATAAAATTAACATCAGTTAACACTCTTCTACTGGTCGTTTAAAAAGTCTTGTTTAGGAGCGTACGTTAATCCCCTATCATCAATTATTATATTATCTGTAAAGTTCGTTAACATAAATTCAATGTTATATTATCTGTAAACTTCATTATTTCAATTATTATTTTATCTGTAAACTTCATCTTCATAAATAATTATATTATATGTAAACTTAATTATCATAAATTCATTGCTGCATTACTTCATTATCATCAATTATTATATTGTCATAAATTCATTGTTATATTATCTGTAAACTTCATTACTATCAATTATTATTTTTATCTGTAAACTTCATTACCATCAATTATTATTTTATCTGTAAATTTCATTGACGTAAATTCATTGTTATATTATCTGTAAACTTCATTATCTTCAATTATTATATTATATGTAAACTTAATTATCATAAATACTTAGCTATATTATCTGTAAACTACATTATCATCAATTATCATATTATATTTTAACTTAATTATCATAAATTCCTTTCTGCGTTAACTGTAAACTTCAATATCATCAATTATTATATTATCAGTACACTTCATCACCATAAATTATATTTTCTGTAAACTTCTCCCGCTATAACACAGGGACATCCCTAGCATGGCGGATGAAATAACACAATACAAAATTCATTTAATAAATAAATAAATATATAATATAATTTATATATTCAATTGAAATTTTAATTTTAAAATTGATGTACCGAAGGAATTGGTTTTGTACCTTTTCTAATGATTGAGAATAGACTTTGTAGTATGGTGACCATACGGTTGAACTGTATTCTAATCTGCAATAATCCTTAATTGTATTAGTTGGCTATTATGTTGCTAAAAAAAATATTATTACCAAAAAAATGTCTATGTTTGGAATAGTCCGATAGGCGTTGAAATAAATAAATAACGATGTTTTCGAGTACTAACCAAATAATCTGTTACTTTTTTTAACGTTTTGCCGCAGAGATTTTATTGATATTTTTACTACTGAAATTGTATTAAGTAGGTAAGCAGTTAAATCTGTTGTGACGATAAGCAATATCGTACGATTTTCCTTATCACTTCATGAAATACAGCAATTGCTTTTTTCAAGGCATAAAATAACAATATGATTATTTTATGTTAAAAATATGAAATTTAACAACTGCATATTTATACTTAAAAAAATGAAATAATATGTCCGAACAAAGGCTCTGATTAAATGAATGACTTTTTTATTACAGTGGTTGAAGACTTTAATATTTAAAAAATTCGCCTGCCGTTTGTTATCATGCTGCCCACATTCTACTCAAATTATTTGTTTAAACTATTAAAATGATAACACCACGTCATTAAGTGATATCACTCTTTACACAAAGTTTTTAACTATTGGTATTTTTTTTAAATATCATTTACTTGAATATTAAAAAAAATAACAAATTATTGGAAAATTTTTCAGAAAAGTATTTCCAGTTGCTTGCTGGTCCGATAATGCAAGGAGGATCAATGTCAATTGTTTCTGTGAGCAGACTTCTTTGAGATGTCTTCGTTTCTTCCGTGCATTAGAAATGACAAAAGAACACCGTCAACAGCGAATTCTTGTGATTCAAATTTGCGTGGAAACAAGCACATTCTTTTTTGTGTATTTTTGGGCATTAGTCCAGAGGTGGCAGATAACCCAAGGATGTACTTAAGACCCTGAATAGATTTTGATTTGAGATCTCTACAGGGTCAACAGCTGGTCACTAATAAATAAGTATCTTTTATAACTGTCATAAATATCTTTCATCTATAGAAAATAAGTACCATCACAGGTGTTGATTAGATTAGTTCCTATCGATTAAGATCAGTTGCAAGTAATGTTATGTAATAAGTAATAAGTCAGCAACATAAAGTTCATCTTTCTTTAAACAATCCTTACATCAAGCAGATAATCCTATAAAAAGGTACATTCCATTTTAATACATCTAAAAAAACATTATGTTCGTTCTAGTTCCTTTTTAGGGATTTGGTATATTTTAAAACCTTTTTTGTCAGTTTGAAGATGAGATTAGTATATTTCGAGGTATTTAGTGTGTGGGATGTAGTATTTAATTGTAAGGTTTTGTAGGTCAACTGTTCAAATGTTTTTATGTGTTTGGGATGAAACTTTCTTTTCTGTATTAACTATTTGTAGTTGCTTTCGGAACATCAAAACGACTACATTTTAATATCTATAATAGAAGAATCGTAAATGTTATTCAGAGATTTATAGGGTTTATGAGTTGAAGATACTCTCAGTATCGCCCCAGTGAAAGAACACCATTCAGAAACAAACTTTGCGTGAAATGGCTTTAGCCTTGTTTAGTGAGCATATCTGAATAGCCAGGTTCTTCCAAACCTCCCCTTTTTCATCTCACTCCCATCATCAATTCATTTTACTTACTACTGTGGTAAAGTAAACATTTTCGTAAATTACAAGATTAAATTTGTTATATTTCTTTCCATCTACAATATTTTTTTATGTCAAAGTGATAGTAGGTACTTGGAATTCTATTATATATTTAACAAACAATATCAGCAATCTATTAAAAATTAATTTAGGTTTTAATCAACAGGTGTCGCCAAAGAGTACATTATAGTTCCATGGGTGTCGCAGATAGCAACGTATTTGTAAACCAAGTCAAAAAAATGTTGATCCGACAATAGATCTCCTGTCAGTTGTCACCCGACATTATAAATATGATAAAATTATAATGTTCTGTGCATTATTTAGCAATTTTAAACCTAAAATCAAATTTATCTTTCATAATAAGTTGGTATGAATGTCAGACGAATTTATTTATATTGTCGATTTTTTTATTAGTACGCTGGTATTTACAGTATATAGACAAGTAGTTTTATTCTAGACTAGCTTCTGCCTACGACTTCGTTTGCGTAGGATTAGTATTTCATTATTTATTATTTTCTTTTCCTAGGTCCCATCTACGTTTATACCAAAATTCTTAAACTATTTATTTAAAATTTCTATAATTCTTGATTCGATTCAAAGTATTAGGCGAAGACTTCAAATAAATTCACTAATTTAATTATTTTCTTAAATAGAATTTTGATTTAACAATCATTGTTTCCAAAATGTCATTCTCAAATTTTTAAATTTTCTATAAACAATAATTATTATTTTCAATACATTGAAAATAAATAGCTAACTTTATAAATTATACCCTCTATGTTATTCTGATGTATGAGCTATATTATTGTAAAGTTTTATTAAAATCCTTTCAGGAAATTTTGCGTGAAAGAGTAACAAACATACATACATCCATACAAACTTTCGCGTTTATAATATTAAGTAAGATGCATTTGAATGAAAATATGTTTTGTTATCCGGCGGTACACCCTACCCTCTCTGCACACCCCTTCGGAGACACTTAGTATATTTTGTGTTAATAGGTATACCGTATTTTCTCTAAAGCGACAGCATATTGTATAAAAACATCCATGAGGCCAACTGTCGGGAAAGCAATCAATTGTCATGGAACCCATAAAAATCAATGCTTTGGAATTTGCACAGCAGCCTTTGAAATCATTATCAAATCAAAACAGAAATAATGTTTTAAAATCAAACTGCATTTTAAACGGTTTGTATCATTATTTTACTATTGTATTTATTTCCGTCACATATTGCGCAAAATAATATCTTGATAGCCGGTAACCGTTAAAGTTCTGAAACGGTTGCAATAGTTTCGCTAATTTCGGGATAGTTTAAAAAATCGTGAAACTACGTCCGCGGTAAACACACTCGATATATATATTCCATTCTGCATTAATAATAATAATGCATTCCTTTATCCATCCTTGTTCTTAACAGGGATGCTCGATTTCAACACCTTAGAAGCCCGCAGAAAAATATTTTTAGGTAAACACTTTTTTAAGCTAATCTCTGGTATCATACTCAATCCGCCTATATTAAAAGAGGTTAATTTTTACGTCCCTAACAAGTATACTCGTGGTAAATCCCATGCACTTTTTTATGCTCCGAAAGTGAGGACTTCTACATATCAGAACGCGCCAATAAACAGAGCGACTCAACTGCTTAACGATTCTGCATTGACCATCGACATTTTCAATGTCACTTACAGACAGTTCAGCAACTATCTTTTAGCAAATGTCACTAAGTAGTAAAACTGCCCTTGTGTACTTTGTAATTTATAATCTTCTCTATGATATATATTGGTGTATAACTGTTTTATAGAGAACATGAAAAAAATAAATAAATAAATAAATATATATATATATTTTTTTTTAGTTAGTTTTTATTGTTCGAATATGAACTAATATGCATAAGGTTACAGTTTCATTGTTTATTTCTCATAGTATCGAAGCGTAATAACTTTAAAAAAAAATCATTATTTCTTATTCTTCAGTGATTCATGCGTTTAATCAAACATTTTTAGTCGTTTATATATACAATTAGGCAGTTCTCTGACACTGTTTTTATCACACTAAATATTTCTTAAAACATTTATTTGATCCTTTAAGTGTTATACGTTTGGTGACTTAGCAGGGGTGCTCAGGTTTATGAGGTGAGGCTTGGCTAGGCCTTGGTCGCGAATGAATTTTCTCACCTATTGCGTGGATCGGGAGTAGGTATGTGGTTTTATCAAATGAGAGAACTTTTGCCCCGCCTAGAGTGCGCGCAGTTCCAGTAACACCATGCGACGCTTTCCAGAGCACACTCGGATCACATACAATGTGTATTCAAATAAAACAAGTTTATTCAAATATATAACGGACGTCAAATCGAGGAATGTGTCTGTGGAAGAAAGGGAAGCAGAAGAGGAACAAAAATGATATTGAACCGATGCCGCACAGGGAACAATAACAACATTCTTCTAAGTGGCAGGGCTGGTCAAGTAGCTAAACCTAACACAATAATGAAACTAGGAGATCACTACAACTTGTCTAAAAAAACTAACCATCACGCCGTTTCCCTGCAGTGATTGGTAGTCAGGATGAACGGCCAAACAACGTGGTCTAGTCACACTCCTTGCTTCATTCATACATCTTCTCATAATATACTTTTCCGATTCTAGACATGGCCCGCCTCGAGTACCTGATCGAGTACTTCAGAGCCATGTCTTCGTCAGGCATCCTAGACTTCTTCTATCATTCACTTACGTACCATGAATTCTCTTTACATTCATTTCTTGGTTCATCTTCCACACGTCCAAACCATCGATCACATTAGCTTTGCTTTATTTTCGAATCTCCCACATTTTTAGCGTCGTACATCGTTTTATCGGAAATACGAAAAAAAATTATTCACAATTAGTTTTAAGTATGAATATTGCCTAATTAGCTAAAATGATTTTACTAAGTAGTCACAAAAAAAAATTATTCTGTATAACAAACACCTCAAAAGTAAAATCCTGAAATGTTGTGATTCGAAGAATTTTACCTATTTTCAATCGGTACAGATATTATGTTAACAAAAATGTAAAACAATTTATAGATTTTTAATGTAGATTTTTAAAGCTTCGCTTTGTCAGAGAATAAAGGAATAATTTGCAAAGGACATTTTACGCATTGTTCATTCTTTCACTTAATTTCAATTTTCTAATTAAAACTCTATCGCCTTCCGATCCTCAGAGAAGTGGTTCCTAGTCGAAAAACAACGCATCCCTACAATTGTCGTACCGGAGTACCTACTTCTGGATAGACTAATAAAATTGGCACCGATTGAATTATAGTCCTGATGTGTGGTTTTTTTGATACGATAAAAATATAATAATTTCCATCTACATTTTCGTTGTTTGTGTTTGGGGTGTTATGCCGTGTTGCGCTACCTCCTTCTTTAACCGACGTTTCGGACAGCGTTGCAGTGTCCATCATCAGAGCAGATGTGCCGACGATGTGCCGGATCTGCCGGATCTGCCCTGATGATGGACACTGCAACGCTGTCCGAAACGTCGCCTAAAGAAGGAGGTAGCGCCACACGGCATAACACCCCAAAAACAAACAACGAAAATGCTTTTGGCCGTGAAAATCTAAAAACGTATCTCCAACTATATTGTTTTAAAATTGAAAGAACATCCTTCTGTCTATTCCGAAAATCCTTTTTTATATATTTTTGGAGGCAATCAAATGTACCCCGTCCCCTCCTAGTAACTAATGGACTGCTTACCTTATTGTATTTGCGCGCTGTTATGTTTCTGTAGATTATTTTCTTTTTTTTGTATTAGGAGGCATATTAATTCATATTCGTACCTAATGTTTTTTTTGTCGATATTTTTATTAAAAGCTTCTTTACGTAGAACCTATTAACGGGTCTTTGAACGAACCTATTTGACAATACCTGTCTTAATCTCACTACTCAAACTGGTTTCCTTGCATTGATAAGCTCACTGGTCGTATAACTTTACTTGCTTCACAGATATACTCCTAAGCAAGTTTATAAATCAGTCTCCAGGACACAATGGCAAAAGATACAAATTCAATGTACCAACTTTTTACCCATTCAACTGACTGGTAATCCCTTGACATGGTGGTGCGTTTACTACACTTAATTTTATACCGACATCTGTGATTTCATTGAAACCAGTTTGATTTAGAAGTAACACTTCCGAAGTTTTTAGTAAATGAAATGAATACAATTCTTAAAAAGGAAACCAACAGTTTTAAGAAACACAATCAATTTGGGGACTTTGTGATGACCCTTTTTTAATAAAATCTTTTCTTAAGGTGTCAGGTTGAACTTATTACTATAAAATAAATAGAGTGGAAGTGACTCGTAAAAAACGCACACTTAATGCAAAGGGCGTTTTATTAATTTCGCACATATCAAGATTAACTTAGCTCATTATGTCCTTTTTCTAAATTCACTAGAAGCTTTTTCAAAGCTCACAGGTGACTGAAAATAGATTTGTTTGTTTAACTCTTAACCAAATACCGCAGGTATTATGTCCTTAATCTACGGATAAAACTAGTTTTATCGCTCAATTAATGAGTTTATGTTCGTTTTATGCCTTTATGAATACGGAGTGTCAATAAAAAAAGGTGTGGAGATCTTAACTGTGGTTTGACCGGTTTTAAGTGAACTTGAGTAACGTTTTGTGTTTATGAATAACACTAATTTGTCGCTTTAAATTAAATCATCTCAAATTTGTTGAAAACGATCCCTGTTACTTTTTAAGAAGTCTAGAGAATATTTCTTCCAATTTTACATATATAGTTAGCGGAAGCGAGCACAGAGAATATAATATTGTAGGTTGGTAATAGTAATAAATTATAAGGCATAACTAATTCAGAGCAAATTACAATATGATTTTTTTAAAGAATATCTCATTGAGATGGTATTACCAAAGAATACCGGAAATTAGTCATTTTTAAATCAAATTCTAGACGTATTGACTATTTTTTACAAAAAAACAAACTCATTTTGAAAGATGTTTATTTTATCTGGTAAACGTCCTTTTTAAATTTTGAAAAACTAAGTTTATTTTTAATATACTAAGGTTATACCGTTGGTCGTTGGCAGATTTGTTCAATTTTCAAACGAAATATTGTATTGTACAACACAAATTTCAAATCATATAATCAATCATACAGCAAAATAAATCAATACAGAATTTCAAGGTAACAATCCCAGGACCTGGTTTCAGTAGGACGGCGCCACCACCTGTCACACTGCTAAACTGTCCATGGACCGTTTGAAGGAGATGTTCCCCGGAAAAGTCATTTCACGAGGAGGAGACATTGAGTGGCCCCCATGGAGCCCGGATCTCGGCTCATGTGATTATTTTTTGAGGGGATACTTAAAATCAAGAGTGTATGAAGACAATCCAACAACAATAAATCAGTTAAAACAAAACATTGTACGGGAAATTAACACCAGTCAACGTGTTTTTCAGAATTTTCGAATCCGCCTTAGACAATGTAAATACACTATTAAAATTTCCATTTATTGTAGTTTCTGAAAAATAAATGTGTAAAATATTTCTTAGTTCTACAATGATTTAATTATTGTTAATTGAAACTTGGTATACAGTTGAGGACTATCCTGTATAAGAATGAAAGAGTTATTTGTTTAGTTATTTCTGAAAACTAATAGGGTAGCCATGACATTTTAACACAATTTACCATTACACTTCCCCGGTGACAAAACCTGCGGAGCCGGCGGGAACGTCCAGGTTAAATTCTGGCAGGCGAATGATCCTGATGATGACATCATCAATGGCGATAGCTTCCTTGAGGAAGAGAACAGAAATACGTAGTCGACCGTGACGAAGGAGAAATGAGAGTGTGTTACCATCCTGAACTCATTGTAGGAAGTACCGCCAGTTGCATGCTAACTGGATCAGTTACGGGTGTTCCACATGCCGGCGGTGTTCTGGTTCCGAAATAACCTAATATTTTTTTTAGCAGCATCACGTGTCTGCCAAAATATAATATTTTAAAATTGATTTGAGGGACTAACTCCAATTCTTAATTACACAAGATAAAGTAAAACTTTAAAACTTACGACACGGTGCTTTGTGAGACAGTTAGAATGGCTGTGAGAGTAACTATGGACTCCACAGTGAATTCCTTCATTGTAGGTACTGGAGGGCCACCTGCCGTGGGGTATCTTGGATGTAAGCCTCATTCCACATATTCCAGCAGATTCTAAACTGCTTACTTCTGATTTCTGAACTGTCAGACGGAGGAGTGTTAGCTAATAAATTATTAATTATTTTAAACCTCTAACTGGCAGCCCTGTTTCGACACAGCCTAACTCTAAGTACTTACAGTGCCATTTCAAACAAGTATAGTTTTGTGGGTGACAATACTCAATAATCCCTACATCTATAATGATGTAAGGCGCTGACACTGACGGCAAAGATGGCTGAAATGCTGGATACTTTTGAAAGAAAAGTGTTGAGGAGAATATGTTGTCCCGTGAAAGAGGGGGAACAGTGGCGCATCAAAGAACTATACGATATATATCAGGCCTCTAACATCTCAGCCCATATAAGACTCCTCAGGTTGGGATGTGCTGGGCATGTACAGAGAATGCCGGACACAGGTGTCCCAAAAAGAATTATGACTGGACTCCCAGGTGGAAAGAGAAATGTGGGAAGACCCAGACTGAGGTGGGAAGACGAGGTAAGAGGGGATGCGGCACAACTTCTCCAACAAACTGGAAGTCAGCTGCTGAGGACAGGAGGAGTTGGAGGCGAATGTTGCGGGAGGCCAAATCTCAATATGGGCTGTAGCGCCATCGAAGAAGAAGATGTATGAATAGATATACTTGATGTTATTTTTTGAGTCATATTTCGATATTATTTATTTAGTACGTATTTTGTTCATAATCTGTTTCTCTCCTGTGTAGGTATCACTGTAAACTTATGTATCACTTGAATGTAAAAGCCTTTTATGGCGTAAGAAATAAATAATGGGATACAGGCCGATTCCACAGATTGGACCGAGGACGACGGCTGGAAATATTAATTTCTTTCAATTGATTCACACAATTACAACAATATATCAAGTACCTACATACTGGTACAATACACTATTTATATTCCAGCATGATCATTTGAATGTGAAAAAATTGCTGTTTTGTGTTATTCTGCGTTAGATAACTTACCAGAAGTCATGGCAACTAGGTCGAGTGTCATCAAGTACTACGAATTGAAAATTTTGCTCGTAATACCAAAAATCGAAAGTGCTAGAGAACGTATGTAATTATTTTCTGCACGCAGGTACGAACGATATTATCTACGAATTAATGAATTATTTACCATAATTATTCATTTGTAACCATATTTTAATCCTTTGGAGAACATTGTGTTGTTATATTGTTATTAAGCTCCCTCCAATAGAAATATCACAAATAGTTACAATATTAAAATAACATAATATCATTATCACTGGATTGCAACGTCCATCTTTTGTAAAGTTCTTTTCAAACTACTTCATTATGTGACATCTTATGGGAGTTATTATGTGACATCTTATTACTTACATGCTTTCAGGGGTGCTGGCATGGATAAGGATCGGTAGGATAATTGTCGGTAACTTCTCATCGTTCCCTAGAACAACTTCAGATCGCAAACGAATAGGTGACATTTCACAATGACTAAGTGTCCCTAATATATTCGATATCAACTGTTGTTTGTACGTTAGCGATCTGCAGTTGTCCTAGGGAACGATGAGAAGTTACCGACAATTATCCTACCGATCCTTATCGATGGACTATGCTAGCACCCCAGATGCCCGGTTTCGTCTCAGAGGCCCTAGCACGCTCGCTCTATCGGTAACTTCTCATCGTTCCCTAGGACAACTGCACATCGCTAACGTACAAACAACAGATGATGTAGAAATATTTTAAGGACACTTAGTCATTGTGAACTGTCACTTATTCGTTGGCGATCTGTAGTCATGCTAGGGAACGATGAGAAGTTACCGATAGTTATCCTATCGATCGTTATAGAGCGAGCGTGCTAGGGCCTCGCTTCCGAAAGATTTAGAAAAAAACTCTGGATCGCCCTCAACCGCTAGTTCCGGAAATGGCTATCGGTAACGCAAGATTGGTATGATGGCTGTAGGCACTAATATTCAGTATTATCTTTTTGTAGGTTTTCGTGGGTTTTTATACTGTAAGACCGTTGAAAGCCATTTTTGCACAGCATATTTTATTGAGCAATATTTACTTGTCAACAAGTAATACCAATATAAAAACAAGTCAGTGTTCTAAGTTTATTAGGGAAAAGGTTTATGTATTAATATAACACGTAACTCAAAACGTAATAAGTTCTGAATAAAGATGTTTAATCTTATTGCAAACATGGAAAAAAATTTTCACAGCTGTTCATGTACCCATTCAACTAGTGCTGGTACTCTAGCCCATACTCCGGGTGACCAAGGACCACCACAGCCATCTCCCCAGGAAGTGACTCCGACGAGAATTCCATCCACAACAAATGGACCACCAGCGTCTCCCTGGCAAAAGCCAACGCCACCAACTCCATACAGGCCTCCGCAGATCATCCTGTCGGTAACAGGATTGAAGCCGAGGTAGGCAGAAACGCATGTAGATTGGTTCATAACGGGGAGCATCACCTTGCGGAGGTTGCGTTGTTTAAGTCCTGTTGGCAAAGGACAATAATTATAATGTACTAAAAAAAAAAAGAAAGTATACAGATTTAGGAAATGAAATTAAAAGAATTTGGCATTCTCAGACTATAAAAATATTACCTTTTGTTATTTCGGCTACTGGCATTATACCTAGCTCTCTTATTAAAAATTTAGGCATATTAGATTTGTCAAAGAATTTGTATATAAAAATGCAAAAATCAGTCATTTTAAATACATGTAGAATTACGAAAGATTTTTTAAATATTTATATTGAGGGATCAGTAGGATTTATCGGTCAAATTAGGAATTCCACAGAGCCGAACCCTCTGATATGAAAATATCTTGAGACGGTGAATTATATTCCCATTTAATAGTTTGGTAGATTAACGTGTTGTTCTTGTATTGTTTTGTATTAATTATACTTATATAATACACTTGCATAACGTGGATTTACTAGATGATCATTTATATGGAAAAGTATATGAAATTTTCCTATGGGAAAAACTAAACCCGTTCCTGTAAATCTGGTGAATAAAAAAATGTGAGGGGTGTGTCAGTTATGTCTCTATTGGTGCTGCTGTGATACCATAATATAACTCACAGTAATGCTTCCCCATCCAGTGACCAAACCTGCAGAACCAACGGGTACATCCATGTCTATCTCTGGCAGGGGAATGATCTTGATGATGTCATCAAAGTCGATAGCTTCCATGAGGATGAGAACAGCGATGTCGTAGTCGAAATGGACGTAAGAAAATCGGGGGTGTGTCACCACCGTGGACACTTTGTAGGAAGTTCCACCAAAAGCGTGATTGATAGATCCGGCACGGACGTTCCAATCTCCGGCAGCGGTTCTAGAATAACCAAATACAATTTCAACAGATACTGGTTACATGATAAAACTGTTTTATTTTAGGATATAGGATATTAAAGGCTTCATCCATACTTCACCACCTAAATAAAGCAATTGCGTTTTAACTTACGAGAGGGTGCATTGTGCTGCAGTTAGAATGACCATTGGGGTGATAATGGAACCTCCACAAAGCATTTCTCCTTTGTGCTGGAGAGCCACCTGCCACGGGGCATCCTCGATGGAAGCCTCAGTTCCACCAATAATTGGTGGTAAGCCGATTCCACTGATTGGGCCGAGGACGCCAGCTAGAAAAAATATTTGCTAACAATCCGTACGAAAAAATAACAAAATATCAGGCTACACTAATTTACCGATCGACCTATTGGAAAATTGTTTAACTCGATGTTTGGAAATGGAAAAAATGTTAATTTGTTTTAGTCTAAAAGATTTAAAGAGAGTTCAGATTAGTAAATAACTTACCAGAAACCACGACCGAGATTGCAGCGAGTAATATGAATTGAAACATTTTGTGAGTGACACCCAACTGCGTCAGAGCTAAAGTATTTATATAATTGATAATTTATTTGTTGGATGAACGGCATTATCTCAAAAGTACTGAATTTATTATCTTGGATATATTTTCGTTAATTAAAAGCTAATTAATCGTATGGGTAAAAAAACGTTTTCTTCATATTGCTTCAAAAATGTGATAGCATGAGTCAACCGATATGCCGACATCCATTTGGGAGGCGGGTATGGGTACCGCCACCCCGGGAACCATTTGTTGGATGACCAACACCTCTGCCACAGGTCACCCCAAGTGGTTCGCTATGTTTGGTGACTTAACAAGGGTGCCCGGGATCATGGGGTTAGGTTTGTCCGGAACTTGGGGCGGATGCGTCTGCCGACCATCTGCGTGGCAGGCCGGATCGGGAGAGACTAGTCTAGACTCCAGCCGGACCCTTTCGACCCATCGCCTTGCACCGCAGTGGGAGGGATGGCCTCACATGCCCATCACTCCTGGACATATTTATCCCCAGATTCCTACCCACTCCTCAAACCTTTTCCCTTCCCAGGACTTCCTCTCCTTCCTTTCCCGTAAAGAACCCTCCACACAGCATTTTCAAAGATGACATAGGCCCTGAGGAAATTTTTCCCTCAGGGCCTTCCGTGTGGAGCTAATGTAAAAAAAAAATCCTCAGCTAACTAAACTAACTAACTAACCATCACGCCGTTTCCCAGCAGGGGTAGGCAGAGAGGACGGACCGCTAAACACCTCGGTCTTGGCACACACTCATTCACATTCATACATCGTCTCATACATACTATTCTATTTTTCTGACTCTTGACATGGCCCGACTCAAGTATCTGATTCAGTTGATCGTGCCATGTCTTTCTCGGACGACCCCTACTTCTTATACCATTCACACTTGCATCATATATTCTCCTTACGCTCCTTTCTTTGTTCATTCGCTCTACATGCCCAAACCATCTGAGGGTTCCTTTCTTAATTTTACTCATTACGCTTACATCAGCCTTGAATTCTTTTCGAATCTCCACATTTCTCACACGATCATACATGGTTTCACCACACATACGCCTAAGAGATCTCATTTCAACAGCATTCAGTCTACTTTCATCCTTCCTCTGCCAGTTCCATGCCTCACTGCCATACATCAGGGTAGGTAAAAATTCTCAGCAACTTCTCTAATAGTGATTCGATGGTTGTCCATAACAATTTTCTTCACTACTTCGGCGTTTTCATCGGCTGTTGACGTGCTGGGGCATCGTCATTAACATTTTCTCGGCCTTCTGTGAAGAGCTTTTATTTTTAGTTGAGTTTATTTTTTTTTATTGTACAATAGAATTCGGTAAGTGTTTACTACTCCGCTTACCGGATAATACGGAATTTGAAGTTCGAAACACGGATACGCACGGATAATACGGAGCGGAACATTTCCTTTTGTGCCATTTCTTTTGATTTGATATTTGCGATTATTTTTTCAATCTAAATACGCATGAATTACTTAGTTTACCCAGCCTAAGAACCTAATAACCTATTTTGTGCACGTAAATAGTTTATATTGTAGTAATTGAAGTTGTATAAGTCCCGTTTCACTTGGCCAAACGTGACTGTCAAACACTTCGCGTAAGTGAAATAATCTTATAAAATTGAAATATAAAACGCATGTTTTTTCGTCTCCCCGGACATAAATACTTGATTTTCGTAATAATAAAGCAAAATCTAACTGTTTGAATAAAAAAATATTCCGTATTAACCAGTAGGCGGAGTACGAAACTATTAATCGGAATTCTTTTTCCAATTATAGTACAATTTCACCAAATCATCATATCAACGTCTAAGTAGGTGACTCTTCAATAATTGTTTGCCAGGAAGTCAGTTTTGCCGTTTGGTACTTTGAATAATAATGGTATCGACTTCGGCTGTAGTGTTCTGGTAAATATAAATCATAGCATCCCAAGAGGAATGAGCCATCGATAAATTTTTTTGCAAAATAATGTAATTTTTTTTTATATATAATATACAAGCACACAGAAATCTCTTGAAAGTACCATGTCGTCCAACTTTATATCAAAATCCCGAATGAAATTGCTGAGTTTTTAAATATGATAATTTTTAAAAGTAATTAAGTACACTTAAATTAAAAATATTACAGATATATTTTATTTTCAAAATAACTGTTTTTATAGATATTATTAGCACATGTGAGCTCTAAAAAAAATATTTTGCACTATGGCAAACGATTAATCCTAACCTTCCCTTTACCGAATTTCAATCACATCGGTGGAGAAATCTAGAATTTAAGATGGTCGCCGAAATTTTACTTTTCGATTTTCGATTCGAATTGAACTTCCCCTTAATTTTCCCTTACTTTCCAAGAATTGCAGAAATTCAAGATGGCCGCTGTAGAACCAAATCGGTGCAAAATTCTAGACATTTAAGATGGCTGCCGAAATTGTGCACTTTGACAAAAAAATATGAATTTTGCTTTCCTTAACGAGTACGGGTTTCGGTGGAAATTTCGAAAATTTTCATACAGCATGCATAAATCACACACATTAAAATATTTATTCGATGACAAGTCTTTGGTTGAATTGGCATCGCCTCTGGTTCTCACCCAGGTGCCGTTAGTTCAAAATTATCATTTTTCGCTTACTGTGATGGTAGCAGGAGATTTAAAAATAATTTGCAAAACTCGAAAATCTTCATTTTGCTTTACAAAAAATTAGATATCGCTTGTTGCTATGCGGAAACTTCGCTAAATGTTACGTTTTGTTAATCACAAACAAATAAAATATTTTTTTGAAAAACCTTCAGATTCGTCTTAATTACTAGAAAATACTACATTTTTTAATCAGGCGATGGAAAACACTGCATTCAAATTTTCGATTTACGTAATTCAAATTTTGAATGCAGCAATTTCTATCGCCCGAACGCAAAGTAGTATTTTACTGTAATTAAGGTGAATCCATTGGTTTTTTTTCTAAAAATATTCGTATAAATCGTGTCCAGTAATTTCGGAAGTGTACTACATTTTCTAACACAATAGATATCTAAGGTTTCTGTAGACATATACAATGTTTACTGCACTGGAGTAACTTAGGTTGCAACATTATAATTTTATTTGCATACCTAATAGAAACTGTGCTAGAGCCGCCAAATAACAGGAAAACAAACGTTGATTTCACTTCATTCAAAATCCTGACCACGGCTTACAAAACGCTTATGAGAAGAGATGAATTGAAATCCAATTATTTTATTAAACAAATTTTATTGAGTATTAAGTTTATATTTTGAATACCTAAGTAAAAAAAATTGAAGATCTGAAAGAAGGTAGAATAACCGAAGTCAATGTTTAAAACATTATTTAAAGCTGATCCAGAATCCAATCAACGAGAGCTGGTACTCTAGCCCATACTCCTGGGTAACCGGCAAGAGCACAGCCATTTCCCCAGGAAGTGACTCCGACGATAACTCCATCGATGACAGCTGGGCCACCGGAATCTCCCTGGCAAGCATCAATGCCACCGACTCCCAATTGACCTCCACATAGCATTCTTTCAGTGATAGGGTTGAATGCGCTATAGATATTTTCACAAGCCTCTTGCTCAACAGTTGGGATGGTCACCATACGGATGGTGTCCACAATTGCGCCTCCAGACTATTGGAAAAGAAAAGAGATATGTTTATATTATTAAAATGAATGAGAGCGTTCGTGTTTGTAAATTCTGATAATATTTCATGTTATCTTGGCAACTTACCGCAGTGGATCCCCATCCGGTGACCAAAGCCTCAGAGCCAGGGAGAACTTCTTGATTCAAAGTTGGCAGGGAAATGATCTTGGTGTTGAGATTATCGATGGCGATAGCTTCTGTCAGGATGAGAACTGCGACGTCGTAGTCGAGCGTTAAGGGAGAGTACAGAGGGTTGGTCACCACAGTGGAAACTGTGTAGGAAGTGCCACCAGATTCGTGCTCGCTAGATCCGGCACGGACACTCCATAAACCGGCTTCAGTTCTGAAATAATTCATACAATTTGTTAGCGAGTATTTATCATGTGTCAAATGAAAAAATATTACTCTTGAATTTAAAAAAAATGTTTCTTTCTTCTGCGTAATTCTTTTGAAAAAAATGCTTTTTTTAAACTATAAATTAAACAAATTAAACTTCGTAACAATATAATATAAATAAAAAATACATAATAAATATAATTGAATATTAATCTCTTATATAAATCTCTACCCGCTTTGGTAAACTTGGAAGGATTTCGACTTACGAAATGGTGCAATGTGCAGCAGTCAAGATGACTGTGGGGGCAATGATGGAGCCTCCGCAACGGAGTTGTCCTTCGTACTGGAGAGCCACCTGCCATGGAGCATCCTGGATGGAGGCCAATGTTCCTCCAACAATGGGGGACTGGCCAATTCCACGGATTGGACCCAGAACGCCGGCTGGAAGAATATCATGTTTTTTAAATTGAAATGATAAATTGTAGTGCATTTCATTTTAGGAATCTTAAAAGTAAACTTCTAAATTGAACTTACCAGAAGCCACAGTCACAAAAAGAGCGAGTGCTACGAATTTGAACATGTTAGTGTTAATACTTTGCTCCGACGTGTCTTGCCGTCGAGTATTTATATCGTTTTGATATACAGATAAATTCTAATTTTTTGGATAAGAAATGCTATCGTAGACAGATTTATCGAACTTTTTGAACTATGAGTGGGTGTGTGCAGTACTGTATCAATTATAAAGATAAAAAATACCAGTATTCTCCTGTATTGCGTTCAAATCAGAAAAGAAATGCGTCAATAATGAATCACGGCGTAGTCCAGGGGCAAGGCTTTGGACTCCCATTCCGAAGGTCGCGGGTTCGAACCCGGCGTGCGCAAAAAAAATTATTTGATTAATTTGGTTGTTTCACAATTAATTAATTAAAAATAATATATACTATATTTGCGGCACGTTCCAGAGTGGGAGATAATCTCAGTATTGCCCTGGTGTAAGACCACCATTCAGAATTGAAACGTTGCTTGAAATGGCTTTAGCCGTGTTTAGTGACTAGATCTGAATAGCCAAGTACTTCCCCACCTTTCTCTCCCGCATCTCCTTCCCTTCACCGCTTACCTTCAGCCTCACAACATACCCCAATTGGGGATGTAATCTCACTGGCTCTAGACGGGAGCAGTTGGGACTCTTGTAAGGAGTTCACTATAATTTTTTTTTTAAATTGCCGCATTTATTACAGACACAAAAGCAAAAACGTGTAAAAAATAAACAACCAAGTATAGGCTCATTTATTTAAAAAAAAATTATATGAATGTAAAAAACATCAAATAATTCTTAACTATGTGTATTGATTTTAAATTTGCATCAATTTCAAATTCGGATAGCGAAAATGGCTTGGCTCAAAGAATAAATAAAAAATATGTTTAATATGGTATTTTGGTGATCATTTCTCGGACACCATTACAGTCTCCATCATCAGGCATATGTATAATTACACATCTGCCCCGATGATGATAATATCCCAAATATAAATCACATTATTTCCAAGTGTTCATCTTGTTGAAAATGAATTTATTATAAAATAATAACTTCATTGTGCGAACATCTCCAAAAACTAGTCCTAGGATTTATTTAAACTTTTTAATGTTTTTCTTAAGAGCGATTGACCAGCAGCTCAAAATAAAAGTTTAAAAATGCTTGCAACTGTACAGGGAGGTTCCAATGAGAAAGATCGATTATTCCCCATATCAAATTTTTAAAATTAAAAATTTAATATCGATTTTTTAAATTTAAAATTTGCTTTAATATATACCTACATTCAAGTAAGCAATAAAAATACTCAAAACACACGATGATAAATTATTAAATATAGTGTACTTCTTGTAAGTATTTTTAGATCATAAGTATTTATGATTTTTCAATAATGTCTAAACAAAATAAATGTGTAAAAAAAACTGAAATATTTTAGTTTGCAAGATTATAAAATAAATAGAAAAACTGAGTATTTTTGTCACAAAACACGTTCTCGGATTTATTTTTTAATGATTTTAATTTAACTAAATTTTAAATTTTTCAAACTGTGTTGACTAGATTATGTATTGATTTTTTTTTGTATGATTATATAATTTGAAATTTGTGTTGTTTTAGAATCTAACGTTTGAAAATTCAACAAATCTGCCAACGACCAACGGTATAACCTTAGTATATTAAAAATACACTTAGTTTTTCAAAATTTTAAAACTGCGAGACGGGATAAAATAACAATCTTTCAAAATCAATTTATGTTTTTTTGTAAAAAAGATATGTCTAGAATTTGATTTAAAAATGACTAATTGCCGGTATTCTCTGGTAATACCCTTTTAAGGCCCGGTAGTAAGTATTCAAAAAGAAGAAGAAAGGGAGATATGTAAATGCAAATGTATGAGGGAGCCTGCTAATATTAAAATACGATTATACTTAAGCCAAAATAGTGAAATTATTTAATAAAACACGACTCGTTTAAAATAGAACAAAAATCTGTCGAAAAATGCTTAATGTGCATTTAAAGATACACTGCATATTTCATGGCTAAAACATTTTAAATAATAGAACAAAATGTGGTTTTAATAGTTTTCGGAGCACACTCCTATCTACTACTATCTACTTTTTCTATCGAGTGAATTTCATATGATTACCGCTTTGCTTGACAATGTAGAGATATTATGTAGCAAAGTGAAATATGTTATTATTTATAAAGCGATAGAAATGCCGCGGCTTAAACAATGCTATTGAAAAATCGATTATCTTAATATATAAAAAATTGGATGTTTCTTTGTTTGTCCCTTTATGCGGTACCTAAATCATTCACCCGATTGCGATGAAACTTTGGTTATTTGTCGTGATTGTCAATAATAAATATGAATTTAATACTTTTCACAGAGAAATACGGATATTGCTAGACAAAAAACATCAAATGCTGTCCAAAATAAAGTTCCTACCTACCTACCTTTATTAACACATAGTTGGCAATGAAAAGAGTTTGAGAAAAAAAAAAACAGTATTTTAAGTAGATACAAATTGAATAATTAAAAACATCTCAAATGCTGTCCAAAATAAAGTTCCTACCTACCTATCTTTATTAACACATAGTTGGCAATAAAAAGAGTTTGAGAAAGAAAAAAAAACAGTATTTTAAGTAAATTCAAATTGAATAATTAAAAACATCTCAAATGCTGTCCAAAATAAAGTTCCTACCTACCTACCTTTATTAACACATAGTTGGCAATGAAAAGAGTTTGAGAAAAAAAAAACAGTATTTTAAGTAGATACAAATTGAATAATTAAAAACATCTCAAATGCTGTCCAAAATAAAGTTCCTACCTACCTACCTTTATTAACACATAGTTGGCAATGAAAAGAGTTTGAGAAAAAAAAAACAGTATTTTAAGTAGATACAAATTGAATAATTAAAAACATCTCAAATGCTGTCCAAAATAAAGTTCCTACCTACCTACCTTTATTAACACATAGTTGGCAATGAAAAGAGTTTGAGAAAAAAAAACAGTATTTTAAGTAGATACAAATTGAATAATTAAAAACATCTCAAATGCTGTCCAAAATAAAGTTCCTACCTACCTACCTTTATTAACACATAGTTGGCAATGAAAAGAGTTTGAGAAAAAAAAACAGTATTTTAAGTAGATACAAATTGAATAATTAAAAACATCTCAAATGCTGTCCAAAATAAAGTTCCTACCTACCTACCATTATTAACACATAGTTGGCAATGTAAAGAGTTTGAGAAAAAAAAACAGTATTTTAAGTAGATACAAATTGAATAATTAAAAACATCTCAAATGCTGTCCAAAATAAAGTTCCTACCTACCTACCTTTATTAACACATAGTTGGCAATGTAAAGAGTTTGAGAAAAAAAAACGTTGGATTTTTAGTGTAAGTGAAAAAAGCTAATTTTATTTCGTGGCCACCTTTATTTGTGTTTCTTGTTTTTTTATGTTTTAAAATATCAATTATATTATATTCTATATTCTACGCAATTATTATTATTGAAAAAAAAAAAAAAAAATAATTAGCAACGTACATTGAGTGTTGTAAAAACCATTAAACAATTTAAATCCTCTAAAACCATTTTGGTTGTTTAATAATTGTGTAGAGGAGTATCAAGTTATTTAAAAACAATAGTACCTATTTAGGTACCCCCCCCCCCCCCCCCATTAACATTATTTAATTTGTGTGACAACAGTAAATTTTGATTAGACAATATAGATATCATTCTTCTCTTGAATTTCTGAACCCCCCGTTAAAAAGACCACGAACCGCCACTGGGTTTGTATGATAAAAAATCCACGACACCCTGCGAACGAATGCGATCCTTATGATTGGGTAAACGTAAGGGGCAGAGTGGTCGTTTTTCGCGTAAAGGACTGGGCTTAAATTTTTTTCGCGATGGTTATTAATAAATATATATATACAGGGTGTTAAGGTACGTACTTGAGTTACTTTAACCAGTGATTCCTGACATTATTTGGAGTAAAAAATGTAAATGAAATTTTGGTCTCCGGTTACTTTTTTTATGTCAATTTTTTTTTTTTCAAAATATTTTTTCTTCAAAATCAAACAAAAAAAAAATTCTTTCACAAGACCTTATTGGTCACTCAGCCGAGTTACCGCCCCACCATTTACCCCGCCCCCAACTACCCAACACCTACTATTATTTATGTTTTTGTAGAAAAAAAAAAAAAAAAAAAATGTCACCGGAGACCAAAATTTCATTTACATTTTTTACTTCAAATAATGTCAGGAATCACTGGTTAAAGTAACTCAAGTACGTTCCTTAACACCCTGTATATATATATATATATTAAGTGAATTTGCGATTATTGGCTTTATTGACACTTCACATTTATATTATTTGTTTTATTATGACTTAGTTGCATCCTAAAAACATTTTTGGTGATATAAATATAAGTATATATTTTTCATTCACCTATATATGTATAGGTGATCCAAATGGTCTTTGATATATAATGGTCTTGGAGTTGGCAAATAAACAAAAAGACAAAATTAGGTTGTGAGTTTTTGTGTCACATATTAATTAATATTAGTATTAACAAGCACTCACGAAGAGTAACATATTCCAAATGACATAACCTATTGATTGTTCCTGCAGAATGAAAGCATAAAAAAAGTTGCAATGAGTGGTGTTCAGGTATATTAATTCCATGTACAAACCAATATATTAAAAACATTTTTTTTTAAAAGATTTATGCTTCTCTGTGACGTTGTATATAGTTGAAACAATTTAAATTATGTAAAAGGAAAAGGACACAGTAAAAAAATAATAGGAATAGTTCATATATATAAGTAATGAGCTTAAAATTTCTTAAATTAACCTAATAGTATTTTTGATACGTGGTCGATCTACATCTACACGCTACCTAAGACCTCGTACCTCGTACCTCGAAAGTATCTCCCGTGTTTTATCTTAAATTGACAACGGACGAGCCCCTTATCACCAATCACATCTAAGGTCACCAGTAACGTCATTTAAGTAATTGGTTTTACCTACTGATTTCACAACATTGCGTGCTATATGTTCCTTCTTCCCACAAAACGAAACATTGACATCACAAAAAAAGAAACATGAAAAATGTAAGAACTTACTGAGGTATTGAAAAATGAATAAATAATCGATCTTATAATTTTATTTTATTTTATCATAAATTAAACTTACCTTTGTTAAAAGAAAACGATTTATGGAAAGTAATTTAAAATATAATATTTTGTAATCATAATACTTTTCGTGCAAGTGTGTAGGTACTGATGTAATAATTACTCGTCATTTTATAATACAGGGAGGAAGGCTTGAATCGATGTTATATTATACCTAACAAGTTACTTTCTCATGGAGTATTAATGCTTAAAATGTGGTTGAGTTTTCCAAATATATATAGTTATTTTGCAAGAAATTAGTTCTTTTTTGTTAAAAAATAAGATGCTTATTGCAGATATCATTTAAATGTATTATTATTGGGTTTTAGTTTGTTTTGTTTCGCAAGTATCAACTTATCTATTTTTTAAATGTATAAAAATTTAAAAAAAAAATTTACTTAAAAAGGGGCCCAACTAAAAAAAAGTCAATGTGTGATTTTTACAGGAAAAACTTAATATACTTACTTTAAGATAGATTAACATATTATGTACCTACAATGCATAAGAGATTAAATTTAAAGAGATATAAAATACAGAATATTTACATAACATATTTGCAGATAGAGATTACATTTCGATACGAACTCTTTCTTTCAGCAGGCCAAGTCGATCATATAATAGATAATAATAATTATCATATAATATAATAGATCATATAGATTACTTAATTACGATTATGTACCGTCGGCGGGGGTTAAGTGATACCACTTTTCGAGTTTTTTTGTGCTATAAGTTTATTACAAAATATTATACAATATAAAATGTAGATGGTTCGACTTTTAAAAAAAAAACATTTTTTTCATAGTAAAAAAAAAAAAAAAATTTAAATGTGGTTCCCATCCTCCCATACCCGAGGTAAAGGGGGCCATTGTATTATTTATTGAAATCAAGTTTAATTTTATTTATTTTTTTGTAAATTCAATAATATAATTATTTTTTTCTTAATTTTTTTATTTATATAAGGCCCCCTTCAAGAGTCCCAACTGCTCCCGTCTGGAGCCAGTAAGACTATGGCATCCCCAATTGGCGTATTATTTAATTTATAAAAACCGTTTATTAATAAACAACTTCTGCTATGTAATTATTATTACACGTGGCAGCTGTTTCGCATTCTGAAGGCTTTATCGAACTGTGGATAGCCCCACTTACCCACGATATATTTATATTATTTCTAGATACGAATTTTTATTTTCATTTCTTATGCCCTTATTGATTTCCGAGTAAAATTTTGGAAATTATTAATGGTTATTTACCCAACTCAAAGTTTCCCCAATTACTGCATTGTTTAAATTTGACCGAAGGTCATCATTAGTCGGTTATTCCTAAATGATGACTAATGGGTTTCTTTTAGTAGCGTATTTAAGTATTTTATGCAATCATATTTGCACTGGGCTTAAACATACCCTAGAGTGGCAAATATTTTTTTTTTTTCGTTTATCAAACAAACTTTCGGATTATTAGAATTTTTGTTAACTATTCTTTTTAAACGATCGCTTGTGTTCTTTGAATCTAGTATTAAAGAATCAGCCAGTTTGTCCAACGTAATTGCTCTCGTTAATAAATTATTATGTACCAAGTAGACCAACACGACACAAATCACCGTGTTATTGCAACAATGCTGGTACTAATGCAGAACAAAAATCAATAATGTATCGACTGCATGCCGCTAGTCTGACGTCATATAAAAGATGCAACAATTTTTTTCTGCTAGTACCACATAACCATAATGATCCTGTAAGCATAATATGTCATACCAGCAATTGTATTCTTAATATCAATGCATTAGAAATTCACAATAGGTAGATTGTAAAATTTTATGAATCGTTTCGCGCTGTAATAATCCATGATACCAACCAATTATTTTTTGTATTAAATTAAACAAATAACTTTGTATCAACCACTATTATATAATCACAATTACCTACATGTTTCGAAACCGATGGTTTCTTCTTAGTTTGAAGAAATAATAATTTTTTGGGCTCCTACGAGCATTTCTGACTTTTTATGCATTTTTATATATTAAAAATTATATTTTTTTAATCTTTTTAAAGATACTAGGTGGAAGATGTTGCTTGTGTTGTGATGGAGGACTTAGCCAGCCGAGGAACCGAACACGGAACGCCTGGGTGGGACCCAAACGCGATGCCCATGACCGGTCGTCTTTATATTTCATACTTTTTACATTACTGTAAACTGAATACTGGGTAATGTTATTTAATATGTTTATTGGTGATATTGTTGCAATTTTTCTTGATGTGAATGTTTCCTCAAGATTTATAAATTTATTAAAAAAAAATCTCTTCAAGATCCATGATCACTCTTTCCTCTCCTCCAAGAGATCCCCCTAAACAGCATCTTCAAAGATGACATAGGCCCCGAGGGAAATTCATTTAATAAAAAACTGTCGGGAGTTAAAATAAAAATAAAGTAAAAAAAAAAACTGACCAAGTATTAGATTTTACAAATCAAACAACCAAAAATCCAAACATTTTACTTTAGTTTTTAATTCATTATTGTTTTTCTTTTTATAACTGCATTTTATATTTTTTATCGTAAAAAAATGGTCAGCTTTATTTTATGTTTTATTCATAAGATAGATTTAAAAATAATTACTATAATGCCTATGCACTGACTTTGGCTTTGTGGGATTTTTTGCTATACAGCACGCTGTATTTTTATTTGTATATCATTATGTAGGTACATATTATGAATCAAATATTACAATTTGAGGTTTTACTCATTAGGTTAAAATAAAAATAAAATAATTAATTTGTTTTGTTTTATGATTATATCGTCGCAAGAAAGCAATACTGCTGTAACCGCCACTATCTATGAAAATACTTTTTAAACATAATTTTTTTTCTGCGTCTATCTATCTGGGACCCGTGACTCTACAACGATAAATAAGAACTGTACGACGTTGGAAAAACTAGCTGTTTAGTCAATATTAAGTTTTTCGACTGATGTACATACCTCAAAATTTTTACGTTTGGCGGTTACCAAAATATTTGATTTTAAAAGAAATTGACAAAATCACTTACAGGGAAACATTACAAAATTTGAATATTGATATCCTTTAGCGATTACAGCAATTTATGCAGCTGAAAATAAAGCTGTTTTTCAGTATTCATACGTTTAACAGTGGTGTTTACAACATTTTTGGCGTACACAAAAATATTTTAACTGCTTTAAGCGCCAAAAACATGGTACTTCATCACTTAAAAAAGATTTAAATAATGCCATTTGATAGATCAAATTTTTTCAGCTAAGTATTATAAACGTGGAATTTCAGTAACCACTGGTTTAAAAGTTTTTTTTTCTAAGATCTGAAAAGATTTTCGGCTCTGGTGAACAATTTGGTTTTTGGCTGTTACAGCAGTATTGCTTTCTTGCGACGATATTTTTTGAAATTATTTGAGTTATTATTATATCCTGATGAAGCTCGGGCGAAACGAAACCGGTCGATGTATAAAATAATAAATATTATTTATTATGTATTTGTTTTATAAAAAAAAAAATATGTATATAAATATTAATTTGTGTTGTTTCTCTACTTATTTATAAAATATATGTATACGTTTATTTAAATTAAAATATGTGCGTACCGGAAATATTATATGTGCATACCGTGTTTTATTATTACTTACTTACTTATTATTACTTATTGTATTTTCAGCACGCTCCAGGGTGGAAGAAACACACGGTACCGACCTTATGAAGTGCCACTATTTAGAATTGGAAATGTTGCTTTAAATGGTTTTAGCCGTATATAGCGACCAGATCTGAATAGCAATGCTCGTCTCACCTTCCTCTTCCCAATCTCCTTCCCCTCCTCGCTACCTTCAGCCTCATAACATGCCTCAATTGGAGTTAGGAATTTGGAGGATCAGAGTCAAAGGCTTGACGTAAACTCCCTCCGAACAATCCCAACAGAATTTAGGTCCAAACTAAAAACTCTCGTTTTAAAATCTTACACTTGAATTTAAATTATCTACCCGAGAGTTAGATACCATACTTGAATTGTCGGATACTTGAATTCAACTCAACTCCTCCTTTGAAAAGTCATTTAAAGTTGTGAAAATATATATAAAACATTAGTTAAATAGGTTATGTTAGGTTGTACAGGCTATGTTGAAAATTATTTTGACATGGAACCTTGTATTGCCTATAATATATTATCTTAATTATAATTTTTCTAACTGGATTAATATTATTACAACTGAATCTGTATCTTATCGAGAGACGAAACACGTTTAGAAAGATAAATTCTAATCAAGTCCTTGTACTATTGTACCGCCCGTCATAAAATTTACTAAAATAAATTCTGGGATTAAATTCAATTTTGCATTTTGCAACGTTCCACATTGTCGATAAAGCAGTACTTCACAGTTGAGTGTAATTTAAAAAATATATAATGATTAAAGCGGTCGAGTGCTTTGGAATAATCCGTGTAGATGTCATGCGTGCTGTTGATTACATATGAGTGAATGAAGGTGACATGGTAGAATTTTATAATTGATCATTAACATTTTTTTCCAATACTTTACTTAGAAGCGGTAATTTGATAGTGATAGTTTTGAAAATGGCGAAAATTGGAGGTGTGAATTGTTATTTACAAAGATCCTTGGAAGATGATCATTTCCCTTTTGATATCGATGGACTTTGAAATGATATTTTCTTACTTCGTTGATCTCGATTGTTAAGTTAATTGTTAAGTTAATTATTAAGTTAATTGTTATGTTAATTGTTATGTTAATTGTTAAGTTAATTGTTAAGTAATTTATTAAGTTAATTGTTTAGTTAATTGTTAAGTTAATTATTGAGTTAAGTGTTCAGTTAATTGTTATGTTAATTGTTAAGGTAATTGTTTAGTTAATTGTTAAGTCAATTGTTAAGTAATTGTTAAGTAAATTGTTACGTTAATTGTTATGTTAATTGTTAAGATAATTGTTAAGATAATTGTTAAGTTAATCACGCTATTTGAACTAAAACAATGACTGGCATTTCTTGTACGAGCAGGTTGAACATTCGAAAATACAAATCGGAAAATAAATTGGCTACCCTTTAATGTCATTAGCATTTCCGTCATTAGTATTAATCTTAAAAAAAATAAAAATAAAAATTGTTTCTTTGTTTGTCCCTTATGCGGTACCTAAAGCATTCATCCGATTTCGGTGAAACCTTGGTAATTTTGTCGTTTGCATGCCTGAGTGCAAGTGAGTGCTATTAGGTGGCTTAGAAATATTTTAGATGCTTTTATTAAACACTACGAGTAAAAAACAAACATGAATTTGAAATAATCGTGTAATTTTTTTTAAAAATTTTTTATAAGCCCAGAAAAAAATGAAGTATGAGACCTATAAAAACTTTTTATAGTCCAAACTCTTCTAATGAACCTCTTTTCGGTATTGGTTATAATTTATAATGTGAAGAATTAAATTCTTTAGAAGATGATCGTGAAAGATTTAGATATTTGTGCCTGAACCTTCCAAAATAAAATAAAACATGCTTTGTTAGCGATGTTTTCTTCAAATAAATTGTAATGTTCAAATTAGTATTATTCATTACTAATATTATTACATATTTGAAAACACACGGTTTTCCGAGATAATTATGTTGGTACAAAACTGGACCGATTTTTTACGATTTTTTACCATCTGTATTAGAAGAAAATATTTTATGTCTGTAAGTTTAGTATTTTAAATATATTTTCTAATTTGTGTACTGAACGTCTGTTGATGGCGTTCAAACCAGGCAATTGGGGTTAAAATGAAAGATTGCGAAATATGTCACATATTGTTAATAAAGCTGCTAAGAAAATCTCTTTTTAGAGCTTTTACCAATATTTTTTTTTTGCTGGAAGTTTTAAGTTTATAGGTAAAGCGTTGTTTTACTTACGTGTATTGTAAGGAGTTAATTAAAATTTTTGTCGTGTGAGTAGATGATGATACGAGTAAGTGTATTTGATTTTAATATTTATAATTTATATTTAAGATTCGTATAAAAAAAGCCGCGCAGCCGATTCGATCCCTCATTTGCTACACAAAATACCCCATGTGCAGTAAAAAGTGCGCACAAAAAATCCTTTCTGCAAAATTTAAGTTTAAGCAAAGTAAGTTTTTATAAAGTAGTTTTTTTTAAATGCGCAAAATGTATCAGTAAAATTAATAAAAAAAATAAAAAAAAACATATGTAAAACTTTTTTTTTTAATTATCTCCTAATATTCTCCACATAGGGTTTTTTTTAAACCACACCGGATGTTTTAAATTATATCTAATTTTTTATTATATTTGGAATAAACTATTGAGTTAAGATTTGAATTGTAATATTTCATCATTGAGACAATATTAGCGACACTCAAATGAAAATTTGAAACAAAAAAAAACAGAAAAGGAGTCGGTCGCATCTTGGAATTGAACAGCATTGAACCTGGCAAGTCTGAGGTCCTGGGTTCAATTCCTGTATGAGACCGATTATTTTCTTTTACTAATTTTTTAAACTTTGAGAATTTCAAATATTTTCATCAATGATTAAGAATTATTATCGTGATTATTAAGCATTATTAAATTTATATTATACATGTCAAGGTTTGTCTGTTCCTCTACCGTTGAGATAATAACGTAGGAGAAAAGCTTTTAAAAATTAATGTAATAATTATTTTGCCCCTCGCGTAAGGTTCACGCAGATAAAACCTGCTTTTATCGGTCAATGAAAAGCGGGTAGATTATTACATAGACATTTTTAAGTAGTCTAAATTAAATGCTCAATTTTTTTAAAAGTTAGACAGAAACAATTTTAATATTAAACAAATAATTATTTTCCTAGCAAGTTTACGAAAATATTTTTTTGTAAGGGAAGATTTCGATGATTGGACCACATATCTAAATAAAATTTCACGTATATAGCTCCATTCCACAAAATAAAAGTAATTGAGTCATTTATACCACCGTTTAATCATAAAATAACATTTAAAATGAATGTAGTCAACTAAATAATAACACCCTGTAAATCACCATTGCTAACAACATTTTCTTATTTTGGCTCCTCCCGCTGTTCCCCCTCCAACTTTCCACCCCCACTAAACCCCCGCCTAAAAATATCTAATACTTTTCTTTACTTATAAGTTTTATTAACGCTTATTAATGATTCAGATGTATCGAAACCGGTAGAGAAATATTAATAAAAATAGGTACCTATCAAATTTACATTAAGAAAAAACACTGCTACAAAAAATAATCCATAAATTTACGACTGCATATTCAATTTGATCCAATCGCTTAAAGCTGGGACACGAGCGTAGACTCCAGGAAAACCCGGCAGGGCGCATCCCTCGCCCCAAGAGGTGATCCCAACCAGGGTGGAGCCGGAGACTAAAGGACCTCCGGAGTCTCCCTGGCAAGAGTCCTTTCCACCCTCGTCCACCAGTCCTGCGCAGATCATCCTGCTAGAGATCGGCCAGTTGTAAACGTCGTAACACCTTTGGCACACTCTCTGGTTGACGATCGGGAGAACAACCTTTTGCAGGATTGCGGGTTTGCCGTTTGCTCCTCCTTGCTAAAAATAAATATAAATTAAATTAGTTTCCAACCATGTATCTACATATATCATAGTTTTTTAGGGTGGATCGAAATAAATAAAATAAGCTGAAAATTCTGATAATAGTACCGAAAAGTTGTGATAAGTGTAATCAGAACAAGCATTGTCTAGTGAGACACACTTTCAAAGAGAAAAACGCGTGGGTTGCTGCCATGCTAATATCACTTCATTTTTTTAATTCGCGGGTTAAGAATAACGTTATTGAAAGACATCTATTGCCGTTCATACAAACGGAAAGTATATGCCTAGGTATGCAAATGTGAGCTGTTTTAAAATACATTCTTATATCTACAATGTACATCCTGCGCTGCCATTGAGATTTCTAAAAATCAAACTAATCATCGACAAAAACCTTTAAATCCGGTGTTAGTAAGTAAAATACAGTTATCGTAAACGAAATTTCTGGTGTTCATCTTCGGTACTCTGCTGAGTGACCAGTGACGACTTGTGGAAAACAAATAGTTCGATATTAAAGAAAAAATAGCTGAAAATAAAAAGTCATCGAAATAGTCACCGGTGACTAAAATTTCATTTATATTTTTTAGTCTACATAATGTCAGGAATCACTGATCCTTAAAACCCTGTATATACAGGGTGTCCGGGGGTAATGTGGACAAACTTGGGGAGCTGATTTTACGTGATGGTAGAAGTAGAAAAGATAAATAACTTTTTCTAAATTCCAATGTTTTCCAATACAAAAATATTTTTCTATCGAAAAATACATATCCTTTTAATACAAAACAAAACTTTTTATAGCCGAAAACTAGGTAACATTAAACGTTGGAATTTCAAAAAGAGTTGTCTATTGTTTTTACTTGTACTATCGTGTAGAATCACCTCCCGAAGTTTGTGCACTTTACCCCCGGAAATCTTATATATCTCATGGAATATGGTGGAAAGGGCATCCGCCCAGTCCTGCTGAATTAAAAATTAAATTTTAATTAAAAGTCAAAATAAATATTGACATCACAAAGTGAAAACCTTTCCAAAGAAGTTTTCTATCGCATAACTGATATGCCTGGGACCTACCCCACTCTACGTGCTTTACTTTCCATTCCAATACTTTATGACTGTAAATTCATTATTTCCATATTTGTTTGTCCTGAGAATACGTTAAAACGTTTGCTTGATTTTGTTTGACGATGATATTACTATTTATGTAAGTACCTCTAGATTGCCCCATCCAGAAGCGGTGACGAGAAGACCATCAGCTATGGCCTGGCCCTGGGCAGGAAGGTCAATGGGTCGTACTTTGATACCATCTATCACCAGTGGAGTGGCCGTGAAGAACAAAGATACGTCATAGTCAATATCCCAACTATCGTACTGTGGGTGGATTATGATTTTAGTGACATCAACGATCTGCCCTTCTTCATTGGATGGATCGTAGTTTTTGTTAGTTCCAACACGGACACGATATTCATTTGCAGGTCTGAAATATTGAAATTTTTATATTAAATATAAACATAAAGTTATAAAAGCAATGAAGAATTCTGAAGATCTTGAAATCTACGATGAGCTGGACAATGGACATGATGTAGGACTCAGTAAAATTTGATAAGGTGGGTGCCCCAGCAGAAGTGTAGACTGTGTGCGAAGGAAAGGTGTGTAGGCTGCGTGGAAGAGAATTGCAGCACGATGGAAAGAACGGGAGATTGGTGGCGCACGGGAAGGGACAGAAGCCAGTGAAGAACAACATGATGATGAATAGTTTTCATGATTTTTTGGGGATGCACTTATCATGGAGTATCCCATCAGTCTAGACATAAGCATCAAATAATGTAGCTGAAGTAATAATATATTGGCCGTAATGGTTTTACACTACTTAACATTAACCCCCTATCTAATATACGTGTTTTAAATTGTACAATTGATTTTACAAATTTTAAATTGATAAATGTTCATGTATTTTATGTCCTCTAGAGAGACATTCGTTATATGTAGTAATGGATATTCTCCAGTAGTTCAAGATGCTTTAGAAAGACTTGGGTACTTTCAATCAAAGAGACAGTTTATTGACGTATCGTAAGTAATCTGGGAGCTAGGTTTAGTCTGCAGAGCTCTAGAATTTTAATGACAACTACTTTCGGTTACCTTCGACACATCTCGTAAATGAGACAATGTGACCCAAAGAGCCCAAAGACAACTAAAGCAATGTGGGAACTTATAATAGACTAATTGTGATACATCATCTTTCCTACAATTATGTGTAAATTTTGCAATGATGAATGTAGAAAAAGTCACTAGATATCTCACATAACAGATCAGGGACGGGCAACCTTTTTGCCGTCGGGGGCCATTTGGATGTCGTAGTACGCCGCACGTAGATTTTAAAGCCCGGAGGGGGGGGGGGGATAGAAACCCTTTTTTTTTAATATGACCGCATTTTACTAAATAGTTATTAAAAATTATCAGTTTTGTTTTCATTTTTATTTTTGTATTCTTCCAATAAAAAATCATGTATTCGAATTCTACAACTTTAAATTAATGATTGCTCTCGGAATGCGAGCATTTCGTATATCGAGTTTTTACATTGTGTTTAGAACACAAAGCAGGTTTTAACTTAAGATTGATTGTGCTCAAATAATAGTTACATGCGGAACAGTCAATTTCTCAGAATTTTGCAGCATATGGTGTCAACTCAAACGTAAAGTTTCACTTGGTACACGAAAATGGCTTCCTTCGATGAATCTGCAATTTATAAGTATTACTCTCATAACCTACGAATTACGAATTTTGCAGCATATGGTTTGAAACAAAAATTTGAACTCCAATCGAAACATTAGAATGGTTTTCTTAGAAATGCGTCAGCAGATTTATCCGCAACTGGATTTTTTGACAGATCATTCGGAACAAGAAACTGGTAACTCAAGAGTGAAATTGCATGCGAGTCCCCAGCGTTAATTGATAATACACCCAGAACACGAAAATCGTTTTCCTCCGATTTCTGCAAGACTTCGAAAGGTGTCAACAGGATTTTACTTTATGAACACACGAGTGATTTTTTCCAAGAGGAATGGATCTGCGAAGAAGTCCACCAGTCCACCAACTTAAATTGTATTGTATTCTTATAATGAACACGTACATGGTTTTCCTGTATTTTAAAGCAACTTTATTGACTACAGTAAATTTTTTATAATTTTATATTTATTTAACTATTTACAACAATTTTATTGCCTAGAATGATTTTATTTTTATTTAACTATTTTTTTAATGCAGCAGAAGTGTGGTAAAATTATACATATAAAGAAAGCGTATAATTTTTTTTCTTCTTTTCTGAGTAATGTTGTCATCGGTAATGAGATATTTTTTAAATACTGAATTTTCTATCTTATAATAAAAAAATAAAAAATTAAAATAAAAAAGGATGTTGGATCATGTATTTATTGTGTCTAAACTGCTTTCTAGTTACATGGTAAGCACACATACCTATCCCCTATATTATAGCTTTCTCTGGGTTTAGTAATAATAACTTACAACTGTATCTGAAACCAAACATTTTTGCAACCAAAAGTGCTCGCGGGCAGCACCAAAAAGCTTCGCGGGCAGCACCAAAAAGCTTCGCTGGCCTCAGGTTCCCCACCCCTGATATAGATAAAGATAGTAGTCATATACGACATTTTTCTGGTATGCATGAATTATGGAAAAGGACTCAAAAGGTTACCTTGGGGTTCTCCAAATTTTTTTGACGGAAGTTATTATATATTATAATGTGATTACTTACGACCCAGCGCAATGAGCCGCGCTGACAATGACGTTGGAACTTATAACGGAGCCTCCGCATACGATCCTGTCCTGCCTGACAAGTCCTACCTGGTAGGGAGTATCCTCAATGGCGGCATCTTCACCACCCACTATCTTCCCACCCCCATATCTTCTGGGAATATTCTCACCTAGAAAGAGAAAAAAATGACTACACGTTGATTTCTAGTTGTTGAATGATTTACTGTAATGTACTTCTGTACTTCTCACAAATAGCGAGTATAAAATATTACTCACCTTGAGCGAAAACCAAAAAGGTAGCGATAAGAAAAACACTTATCATGTTTGTTTTTTTTAGCACTGAGTGTATTTCATTTGAAATGTTATGTTTTATGCAAAATTAAAGTGAGATAAATGATTATTTTCCAATAGATAATAACCCAATTAGGTTAATTTGAAGAACAGTCTTTTTATCGAGTGGTTCAATGAACCGTATATTTTTTCCATATTTGTCGACGAATTTGCACTCTGCTGGAAAAGCAAGAAAATTCTCCGCACTTTTAACGAATTTTAAAAACTGTATTTAAGAAACATTGCATAACAAATGTTTGCAACTATAGTTCAATGACGTAGAACGATCGTCCATTTCTTGATTTTTTTTATTTATAAATTTAAAAGAAATATACGTATTTCGCTTTGAAGTATACATTGATACAAATAATATTAATAATAATGGTTTACTACCTAACACCAAGTAACACATTTTTTTAAGTAAGAACATTCTGGTTTTGGTCATTAATCTTGAGAGTAAACAGTTTTTTTTTTTAAATATATTCATTTTATTTTCGGTTGTCGGTTGTCGGTTGTCAGGAAGGAGATTATATATGTTTATACCCTCATAGCCTATGTTTCTTTTGCCACACTCTGTCTTTGTTGAATTTGTGTATAAATTATTACGTTGTCTTGTGTGGTGTTCATGTACTTGTGATGTTTTCATAAATGTAGTATTTGTGTGTATAAAGCTATTTTGAATTTTGTAGATTAATAAGCATATGTTGTATTCGTACAGTCTTCAAATTTTCATTAAGTTAGTTTCTTGGTATACTCTGTTGGTGGGGGTATCTGGTCTATATTTAAAAAGTTTATTTATAACTTTATTCTGTATTATTTGAATTTCGTTTAAGTATATTATTATTGTGTTTCCCCATATTTCTATGAGATAATTAAGATGGAAATGAATTAAACTAAAGTATAATCCCCTTTGATATCGGCTTTCTAATCGGGGTCGCATTGGTCAAAATTTTTAATATAAAACTATTTGATTTTCATTCTTGTTTTCTTGATTGAATAAATATAATAGTGGAGTTTTGGAAGTGGAAATTAACTCACTTACCGACGTTCTACTAAGCTGAAACTCAGCAGATAGGTTCGTCGTCAATGACGAAAACTCTCGCAGACATGTAGTGTTTTCGTGGAAATACGATAACATCACAGCAGTTAAAATACGAAACACGTCTAATCAACCGGGATTTGGCTCAATCGGTAGCGTAGTTTACCCGGTTCCCGGGTTGAAAGGTTTAACATTTAGTAATATAATTATTTATTTTTAAAGTTTTGACAGAAATTTGAAAATAGATGTACCTATGTATCATAAACAATTTAGTTTTTTTAAGCCTATGTTTATATAATGAATACTATTGTCGACGTAAAAAACACGTTTCTTCGATGATCAGTGTGTCCTTTATTAAAATCACAAACATGATGGAATACCCTGTGAATTTCATTTGTTATCTTATCATGTAGTTAAATGTATTTTAAAAATCTTCGGATAAAAATCCAATTATTCATTTGATCGTGTAATCGATCAATATGTACATATTGCGAAAAAAACCCATATCAGTAAAAATTAAACGATGGCACATTTAATGGATAGATATGATTTATTAAAATAACCAAAGATACATTGGAAAACAGGAGATTATGATAATGAATTGTAACGTTAATAATTATATACGTAATGAAGACAACAAATTAATTATCAGTACACCCTCCTCAAAGGCTTATTTTGGAACCAATGAGTTTTTTTTTTTTAAAGAAAGACAAACATTCCCGGGTTACGAATAACCCAACAACATTTGAAAATCTCCTACTACCACCACACTAAGCGGAAGATGTTGCTTGTGTTGTGATGGAGGACTTAGCCAGCCGAGGAATCGAACACGGAACGCCTGGGTGGGTTCCCAAACGCGATGCCCACACAACCACTGACCGGCCTCTTTAGTTTATATCTTTTAGGGACCAGTTAAAACTTAAGGCGATATTGTGTAAGATTATGCGGGATTTATAGCAAAAGCGTAGCAAAAACCGACCGCGTGAAGTGTAAATAGTTATTTCGACAGGCCACAGGTGACTAAAATTGCAAGCACCAATGTAGACTAGCCTTAGCAGTGCGACGAAACAGCGCATGTGGCGGGTAGCAGAAATCGACCTTGAAAAGGTCAGTTGCAGGCGATTACTTGCCGCAAAAACTTACTGCTGAACATGGACAAATTTTACGTATATTAACTTTTATAAAATGAAACAAATACTTTGTTTTAAACCACTTTATTTTAATTTATATTCGTCGACCGGTTTCGGCTTCAGGACAATAAACATATAAACTAGTTTATATAATAATAAATAGTGTTTATAAGTTTATTGTCCTGAAAAAGGTTGAGTTCACCGATCGACGAATATAAATTATAATAAAGTGGTTTAAAACAAAGTATTTGTTTAATTTTGTGTATTGTTAAGCCACAGAGTGTTGGCTTTCTTAGATAATTTATTAATTTTCTTCATTCTACGAGCAATTCTTAAAATACAAATGTCTCGAATAATTTCGACATTAGCACGAAGCACGTCGGTTCTGCCATTTTTATTAAACTAAATAAAACAACTCGCATGCGATATTAATCGACTAAAAATAAAGTAATTTATTTATTAGAAGGTGTGTGAATAAACAATTTTTTTTTAATTTTCACAGAAACTTAGCATGTGTTAATAATTCAAAAGGTTCCTTCACATCACTTTGAAGCCATGCTAACTCAAGCAAAAATACTAATTTGTTTGTAAATTCTACAGTCAGTTCCCATCGGGTAGTCAAGAAAATGTATAACGTGATAAAATATTCAAACAGTAATTTTTACAATGAATTACATAACAAAATGTCAACGAAAACCAGTGACGTTTTTTTTTAAGTTTTACCCACGATAATAATAATAATAATTATGGTTTTTATTCTAATCTTTTAAAATCTTACATTCAAATAACTTTTTTGTTGAAGACCATATAATTTTTCATAATAATTTATATGGGTTTAAAATTTACAAAATAATCATTGGTAATAATTGTTGCGTTACCAGACTAGAAAGTGTATATTTTTATGTGTCGATCGTTTACGTTAGAGGGTCATCTTGAGTTTGGAAGAAAATTTTCGAACTTTTTATTGGATTTATGTGTATGTCGCAAGAAGATGTTCCAAATGTTAGTCTTTATAAGTGGAATTTTTAATTTGATTCTGAATCCAAGTACTCAGGGCTGGGACTCGAGTCCAGACCCCAGGATAGCCGGCGCGGGCGCATCCGAGACCCCAGGAGGTGATGCCCACCAGTACGTTGTTTGCGACCAATGGCCCGCCGGAGTCTCCCTGGCAAGCGTCCTTGCCCCCTTGTTCTAGATTCCCGGCGCAGATCATCCTGTCTGTGATCGAATAGCCCAGCGAATTGTAACTCCTGGCACAAACAATCTGGTTGACGATGGGAATGGTGACTTTCTGGAGTATGGTGGGACTTCCTCCGATTCCCCCTTCCTGAAAGCGATACGCAAATATAATCAACGAGCAAAATAATAACGGGCAACAGCCGGACTGCTACAGTAAACATCTCTACAATATGCCTACACTCTGTTCATTTTAACACCACATTTGGAGTAGCTCGGAAATGATTGACTATAATAAATATGTGCCTATAAATTATTAAAAAATATATACTTTATTTACTTCTCAACATTTACTACAAATCACTTTTCATTTGTAGTACGACATTCAACGGTCTTTCTGTGGGCTCTTCTCGACTTATCCTCGAGCGTTACCGTTTAACCGCTCTTAACTTTGCATCATGTGTGACAGGCCTCCGTCCAACCAATGAATACATGCAAACTGATTTATGTAAGCTTCACCTTTCCTATTACTGCTAGTTTAACTAAGTTAAGTAGTCGTAGTCTATTACTTAGAGTTTACCCAAAACTTTCATGTTGGAGAAATGTTTGTAAACAATCCATCTATCGATCTAAAAATCGATTTTTGGTTGGTAACAAAAACAATCCAAGAATACGACAAGTGTAAGATAAAAATGATAATTTCAACATTAGCATAAAAACATAACTAAACAAAACAAGTCGCATGCGATATTAATCGACTAAAAAAGTAACTGTTCGGCCATTCGCTACGACACGACCGACGCAGGAACTTTTATGTAAATTAGATAAGTGTTTTAAATGAAGGGATTTTATAAAAATAGACAAATGCTTTGTACGCTAATACAAGGAATCTAAATATACTTATCGGTAGACTGGTAATAACAATGACCATATTTTCTTTGTTTGATTATCTATCAAATTCCACGTACATTTCATTTTTTAGTCATCTCCAACAGCCTATTAATCAATTTCTTAACAAATGATTACATTCTTCCAAATGAGTCCAACTTACATTCAGATTACCCCAGCCTGACGTGATAGCAAGGGTTCCATCCGAGATGACCTGATTCTGAATAGGAAGGCCAATGGGATGAATTTTTACACCGTCCAATGCCAAAGGAGTAGCCAAGATGAACACCGAAACATCATAGTCTACATCCCACGGGTCATAGTCTTCATGTACTATTATTTTGCTTACTGCAACCAGCTGACCATCAACGTTACCCAAGTCGGAGTTCTTGTTTGTTCCGACACGAATTCTCCAATCGTCCGCAGCTCTGCAAAATTAAAAATCTTCATTTTTTGACAATGGTATTCACAGTTCTGTAAAATATGGGGTTCCGTTAAAGAAGAATTATCGTGTTTGGAAATTTGATTCGTCTTCAATAAAATTGGTTTATATGCCAAACACTTACAGAGAAAATGCCAGAAGTAAATTTTGAATTGATTAATGAATCCTTGTTGAACTACCAGAGTAAGTGCGCAATGGTAATGATAAATATTAAACATGATATATTTTTTTTAAATTTACTAACTGTAAAGGAAATACGATACAGTCACTGAAGAGGTTGAATAGCAGCAAATAATATAGCATAAATGAAATGCATAGCAAAAACGTAGGCCATAGTCCTTTATGTTTTTATAAGCTTACGCAAACTACTATTATTCTTCTGAAACAGTGATTATACGATTTTAAACTTTACAACATTTGAATACTCTGATGATAGGAATTTTAAAATTAAATTTTACAAAACAAAACTTCACGTAAGTTGTCTCTAGAGGTAGGTAACTGAATGTTGTTTAATTTCGTCAAAAAATGTGTTAGCAAAGCAATGGTTATTAAAGATAGACTTCGCTTTTCGGCCCATACAAAAATAACGCCCGGGAAAAAACATTTTTCTACATCGAAAATTGCACAAAATGAATATAAATATTTTTAAATTAGAAGGTGAAATCTATATCAGTATGTTTTTAAAATGTTCAATGCGCTTCGTATTAACGTAATCATTCACTGTCAAACATGTATAATACATCTGAATTTTTTTTTTAGGAAAAACTGCTGCTAACTCAATTCTCATAAAGAATTACAAAATTACAAAAACATGCCGACATAACTTTTTCTTTTGGAAACATGTGTTGTTTTTAAATTACAATTTTATGAAATTTTGGATGTAGAAAAATGTTTTCTCCCGAAACCCTTTTTCGAGCGATTTCTGTAGGCAAATTTGAGAGTTTACGGCAGTTGTCATATTCGCATATTTCGCATTCGCATGTATCGTAAGTGTGTGTTATCTTCTTTAGAGCGGGACAATGAAATACCTAAACCTTCCGCGTGTGGTGTAAAGTCTAGCCTCTTAAGCATTTTAAATAAATGTTAGTTTACATCCCACGCGCTTAATTCCACTTTCACGTGCGATTGTCTTTAAATTGAATGAATTGAATCAATAGAATTATAAAGTATTTAACAAAAATATGTGACTTACGCGATGACGCAGTGACCAGCGCTGACCACGGCTTTGGCGCTTACGATGGAACCCCCGCAGATGATCCAACCTTCAAGAATAAGCGCGGCTTGGTAGGGCACTTCCTCAATGGTGGCATTCTCACCGCCCACTATTTTTCCTCCACGCGAGGGAGAGAGAGAAACCAGCGAACCACCTAGATTTTAAGAATTTTGAAAAAAAAAAAAAATTAAAAATTTTCGCTGAACTGGGCAATTGGTTATCATCGAACCGCTAAAAGTTGTATGTAATGCTGAGAAAGAACTAAAAATAATTTAATAAAAAATATTGTTTGCATCACATAAGGGAAATAATTCGTGAAATTCCACAGAAATCAAATGACATAAAACTCCTCTAAACAACCATTCCAAGAAAGCGAAATTTTGGACCTAAGGCAAACCTACAGCTCCAAGTCCAAAATTTATTTACAAAAATTTCAAATCGTTCTAGCCAAAGATATTGCCCTTGTGTGTTGCAGTACTCCATTGCAAAACCAGACTGGCCCGAAGACATATGAATTTTTACTGTACCTAAAATGTAAAATTCTCTACTTAGGCAAACTATTGAAGAGGCCATGTTACGTCAAAACATCAACACATAAAAAATATTTCAAATCATCGCTAAAGTATATAAAGGAATGAGGATGATAAAAAAGGATAATATGTTAAATTCTATCGAGGAATAAATAATATATGTTATATATGATGACTATTAAGACTTATAAGAAAAATATATCAACTTCAGTGAAAAATTCATTGAAATTTATTCTATATAATTCACTGAAATTTATATATTTCTTACTTTATACAAATAGAGCAGTATATATTAGCGTACACACATGACGTATTCACACATGACGGTACACAGGTCATGTGTGAATGTTTTAAAAAGATATATTGAATTTTTTTTTTAGTTTGAAATAGTTATAAAATACAGGGAAATATTAAATGAAAGTAGAAATTTCAAGCAAATTTAAAAAAAAAATAGGTGTACACGCTTAATATGAATTTGAAAAAAAAACATTTTGATTCTCTATAATTACCATAAAAGACAACTACTTGCATTCGGGCCATTGCTTATCTACTAGCATTAAAATGAAAATTCGTTTTCGTCGTATGATATTCGTATGTCAGCCATTTACAATAAATTCTATCATTTTGTTATGTTGGTATGCCTGATACTATACAAATGGCTAGATTCTAGATTATAGTAGACTTCATGTGGATATATTAAATGACACATAATTTGAAAAACAAATAGACATTATAATCATGTAATCTATACGTATTACGTAAATAATAGTATTTTGGGAGGAAGAAACCGCCGCCCCGGGAACCATTTATTGAATAACCAACACCTCTGTCATAGGTCACCCCAAATGGTTCCTTACGTCTGATGTCTTAGCAGGGGAGCCCTGGTTAATGGGGTAAAGTTTGTCTAGATCTTGGCGGCGGATATGTTTGCCCACTTAGGTAGGACGATAGTTTGCCCAGATAAGCAGGACGGATCGAGAGAGTCTGGTTGATGGAGGCCTTTTGACCTTTTCGGCCTGACTCTTTTGACCCGTAGCCTTGCACCGCGGTACAAAGGATGAATTCATACGTCCCTTCTGGACACACTGACCCTCAGATTCTTACCCACTCCTCATACCTTCTTCCTTCCTCTCCTTAAAAAAACCCTCTAAACATCATCCTCTTTTACATTAGCTACGTACAGCAAGTCCCTGGGAGAAATTATTTTAGGAAAAGAGCTAACGTAAAAAAGTACTAGTTTGGATTCTTAAAATTAAAATTTATTTTTAAAGTAAAAAAACACGCTTAGACTAAATGGTAGCAACGTCTCTTCTAGCCCTTTGCTATTGTATAAGGAATACCAATATAATAAAACAAATTAAATTATTGTAAATGGCCGGTATCATACGACGAAAGCAAATTTTCAATTTATGTAATTGATATTTTAAATGCAATATTTTTCTTTCGCCCGGATTCAAATAGTTGTATTCCATAGTGAGTAAGGTGAATCAAAGGGTATTATCAAAAAAAAATCGTACTTAGTGCATCCAGTGATTTTAAAAGTGTACCAAAATATCTTACAAAGGAAAGCCTGTGCCTGGGTATTATAATAATTTTAAACTAACTTCTATGATTTAAGTATTTCAAAATTTACAATAAATAAGATAAGTTAAGTTAAGTCCTGAAGTATTAATTTTCTAAGAAAAAAAAATTGAGTTAAAGAAAATTTGTTAAATACAATATAATATAGATGAGGACTGTTTCTTATTAGAAAAATACACGAATTTCAGTAAATTATATAAAATTAATTTTGGTGAGTTTTATGTCTATATTTTTCTTATATGTCTTATCAGTCGGCATGTAACCATTTGTACGCGTTCTTAGAGATATAATAAAAAGTGTTCAAAGTTTTAAAATCAAAACTCAAATTTGAATTATTAAATCCTAAAAATCTTCTTTATACATAACTGCGTTCTACAAAACAATACCACCTTAAGGCCGCGCTACCCCACTCAAAAATAATAAGATGGAGAGATACGACAATACGAACGTGGGAGCGAGCGCGCTAACATTAAAAACCATAAAATTCATGCGAAAATTGTGAAAATGTTGAATAAAAGACGACCCGATTGAAAAAGAGCAAAAATCTCCTGGGGGCTGTGACTAGTAGCATTTAAAGAAACATTGTGAATTTTTTCATACATACAACTTGTAAAATAACAGAAACAAACGTGTAAATAATAATTTTCGGCCCATACTTTGCGATTTATTTCTATCGAGGGAATTTCAAATAGTTATCGTTTCGGTATGGGGAATGTATAGATATTATCTTAAAGAAAAACAATAATAATAAGAACTTAAAAACTTCAAACGTTTAAGGAAAACATGTAAGAAATCGCTATAAATTTGCAGAGCGGCCCCTTAACACTGGCCGCCCGTTTCAATTCGCCCAAAAAAGACGTTTTTAAAATTAAGGAAAAAATATTTTTATGTTTTAGAGCGAGCCTAAAAAATATACTTGCCACACCACAGCGCTTATAAATGTAATGAAATAATACTATGATAAAACTTCACTAACAGACAGAACAATTAGTCATCATAGACCCGATATAGTTTTACATGACAAAATTAAAAATAATAACTTATATCATTGATGTAGTAGCTATTTCAAATTCCTGTAACATTGAAAAATCTGTTTCTGAAAAAATAAGGAAATATAGAGATTTAGGAAATGAAATTAAAAGAATTTGGCATTCTCAGACTATAAAAATATTACCATTTGTTATTTCAGCTACTGGCATTATACCTATTAGCTCTCTCATTAAAAATTTAGGCTTTTTAGATTTTTCAAAGAATTTAAATATAAAAATTTTAAATTTTTAAATACATGTATGATTACGAAGGATTTTTTAAATATTTATATTGAGGGATCAGTAGGATTTATCGGTCCAATCAGGAGTTCTACCGAGCCGAACCCTCTGATATGAAAATATCTGGAGTCGGTGAATTATTTTCCCATTTGGTAGTCTGGTAGGCTTACATGTTGGTCATGTATTGTTTTGTATTAATTAAACTTATATAATACACTTGCATAACGTGGATTTACTAGATGATTATTTGTGGAAAAGTGTGTGGATGGGTTCAGTTTTTCCTGCGGGGAAGGTTTAACCCGGACATAAAGGTCAGAAAAGAAAGTATAAGAATTTATTTATTTTAAATTATTTTTAGTCATTATCTCTATTCTAAGCGATGAAAATTTCAAACCAAAAACATAAATATTAAATTATAAAATTAAATAATACCTCGTGTTGTCACAAAGAAAACTGCCAACAATATAATTCTTAGCATGATTGTATGTCACTAGTAGGAAATTTATTCGTACCCACATTATATATTTACTTTCTGAAGTAGCTGATGTACTTTTATGTTGTAATCTAACAAGTATCTACTTGTAAGCACTTCACACAATTATTAGAATTAGATTTATTGTGAAATATATTGCATTAGGTACCTGCATGTATGTAGATAAATATAAAACACATTAATTAATATTCGAGGGCTTTTCGGAATGCAACCGCCGTTTGGCGATACGTAAAAAACACATATGTGCACACATATTTCCTTACGTGTCACTTAAAACTTGTCAACAATATTGCTTTTTAAATTCAAGCACTTATAGTGTTTCACTAATGTACAAATTTATTCTCAATTATACTTTCCTTCTAATAACAATTCGTTTTTCGCTGGATGGGCGACTATCTGCCCGATCACAATTATTTTTCCAAGACTCATGAGATGTAATTTTTTTATACTTTTGATTTTTGTTCAATTACTTTTTACATTAGCTCCACACAGAACATAATACCCTAACACCTTTAATGAATTTCACCAGAGTCCGTCGTTGGATGTTTGGTATTTTTTTTTCATTTCTGGCACGCCGATCTTCTTCTTTGCATGGTGGCAAAAATAATGGTAGGATTCTGAATTTATTCAGCCTGTCCACAGATCAGATTATCGACAGATAATTAAATGGATTGATTTTTTAGACGAGGATAACGAGCTGTGTCAGGTGAATTTCTTATTTTAAGGTAGTAATAACTTAGTTGGATTAATTAATCCAACTTATTACGGATTGAAGATATTTATTACAAAAAATATATTTTTTTTAAATTATGAATATGAGCGATTTAACTATGTGGTTATTTGAATGATTAGATTATGCTATAAATTAATGAACGAAAGAAGGCAAGTTTTATAAAAGACTTGTTTCAATTCAAGTGTTGCATATTCCATTTGATCCAATCGCTCAGAGCTGGAATGCTGGTGTAAATTCCGGGGAAGTCAGCTCTGGCGCAGCCTATACCCCAGGAGGTGATCCCGACCAAGACAGAACCGTCAGTTAAAGGACCTCCGGAATCGCCCTGGCAAGTGCCTTTTCCCCCTTCACCCACTAGTCCTGCGCAGATCGACCTTGTGTTGATGTATAACATCATTGTGTCGTAGCACTCTTGGCAAGCGCTCCGACTCACGGTCTGGATGTTGACCTTCTGCAAAATGGAGGGCCTGCCACCTGCTCCTCCTTCCTGCAAATAGAGATTATAAATTAAACACTACTACGATACTTAAATTGTTTGGACTTATTAAAGTGTGAAATTAAATTTAACATAATTTTTAAATTTTTATTTTTCGACAGAAACTGTCACCAATTTGAGCGTGATTGTTTCGTGAACAATAGACCTTGCGTCCAAAAAAGTATATTTCTCATTTTCTCTAATAACAAATCAAAACTCAAATATCTTCTCAAATCATAAGATTTGTAAGCAGATCTATCTACCTGCTTAATTATTAACCAGGTCTAACTTTATGCAACATTGTTTAAAATTTCTTGTAAGGCATTATACAATTTGTCCAATGACAATGTATATCATTTTTTATTTAATTTATCTGAAAATAACAGTTATAATATTTTATAATGTATTGTGAAATGTGTGTAAATTGTTTAATAGGTTTTTACTGATGTCAGTGTCTGACGAAATTCTTTCTTGAAATTTCATCGTGCAGGGGTAGATACCATAATAATAAAAAGCTCAGTGACAAATTTATCCATCTGGTCAAAGTAATGCTTACTTGAAAAATAGTCAATGCAGGCAGGTTTTAGAAGACGCAAATCAGTCAACTATCGACTCAAAGTTAGCCACCTAGTCAAAGTCAGCCATCTAGTCAAAGTAAACTTACTAGAATAATAAATAGGATGCAGCACATTTTCGAAAGCGGAAAAGGTACGTATAAACAAATTTAAAGATAGATGAAACGCCACTATTAATCTATGATAAATTATCTGAAGAATTAAATATATCAGAATCCCAAAGCCTTTAAATGATTTCACAAATAATATGAACACCTGAACAGTGTATTGACCGATATAAAATTAGCACGAGCCAGTAGAACATTTTTGATACGGTTAAGGATTAAGATTATATAATGTGTTATGAAAATATCAAATGTCGTTGAGCTTGATAATTGAAATACTCGTACATTTAAAGAAAAGAAAAAAGTATTTTCTCAAGATAACTCAATGCAATAATATAAAAATTTCATGGTAAAAATGGTTTTTTTAGTATGTATTTATGAAACAAAACTCTTTTAAGGGTTATATAGGGGACACGAAGGGGGACTCTATCCAGACAGAAATGGCATTATTGGTGATATTCTACAATCAGTAGTAGCTCAGTAGGCGTTACTTTCAAATATATGTTATTGTAGGTGACCTTCATTTTCTGCAATTAGGATGCAGAACAATCTACACCCATTTCAGACATATTTAATATATATTAAGGTGTCCCAAAAAAATTAAAGTTGTTATTTTTCAACGCATACCCTCTAATTTTTTTTCAATAATGACAAAACACTTATAAATAAAAAAATCTTTTACCTGGGACCACGGCAACCCGTGCCGACTTGCATCGAAACATTTTAGTACTTGTATATTAAGAAGCCCGCAAGCTAACGTGTTGATGCGCTTGTAGTAACTTGCTTTTTTGTTAGTAAACGCATATTACTCATTCAGGCAAGTTGTCGTTAGATTTACGCAGTTCTAAAAATAGTATGATTTTAATCGTAAAGTCGTAAAACACCAAATATCGGGTTCAAAACTGCCCTCTAATGAACAAGTTCTTAAGGTTTTGATCTACAATATCCAGGAAGTGATTTAACTGTCAAAGAAAGTGCTAATCTCACTATTCGCGAGTGTGTAATGTATTGGGAAAAGGCTCGTATACCAACCAAATCTTTACCTAATTGTGTGAAGAAACTTGTAAACTTATATCAAGTTTGGAGGGACTTCCAAACAAATGCGCATAAAACGCAAAACATATTTGAACAACGTCGTCAAGATTTTGTCAAAAACTTAGATAATTTATTTGACATTGCACACGACGATGCCCATGAATTAATAAAAATAGAATCTTCTTGCAGCGGCAAAGGGAGCCAGGTACTTGGCGGGGGTTGACAAAAAACTGACAGATAAAGAGGAGAGAGCGCGCCTTAGAATAATCGAGAAAGAAAAGCGGCGTACTAAATATTTATCTATGCCAACTCCTTCAAAGTCGTCTTAAGAATCGTTAAAAAATTACTCATCTTCTGATTCTAACGAAGACACAGATTTAGAAGATTTTCCAAAACCGCTACAGAAAACTCAATCTTAAACTGGTAAAACGTCGATGCGAAAAGGCACTACTCCAAAGGCATTACTCCAAAGTTAATCGTAGCGCTAGACGGGTGCCAGTTAAGTATGAGAGATTATGTTTTCATTTTTGAAGCTACTATTGAGGCGCTTGGATATAATATTGTTCAGTTTCCAATAAGTAAGTCTTCAATTCAAAGCATTCGAAAGGAAAAACGAAAGGCGCGCGCGGAGGCCATAAAAGTTATTTGACTGGGACGGCAAACTGTTGCCTGCTTCAGATCCACGAAAATCAAAAGAAGAACGTCTTCCAATTGTTATATCATGTGGGAATAACGAACAATTTATGATGTGCCACTATTGGAAAGTTCTTCGGGATGCGGACAAGCGCAGGCTGTATGGAATGTGATTTTAGACTAGAATCTGGAAGATAAAGTGCAAATTATGTGTTCTGATACTACAGCTTCAAATACAGGTCACTTCAATGGTGCTTGTGTGCTTCTTGAACAAAAAATTAACAAAGAAATGTTATTTTTGCTTGCCGCCATCACGTGTATTAGTGGTATTAAAAGCCGCGTTTCAAGTAAAAATCAGTCAAGTGACCACAAGCCCTGACATCCCACTCTTCAAAAAGTTTCGAGATAACTGGAAAAATGTTGATCCCGATAAAATTCAGTGCTAAAGAGAAAATCTCACACAGCACCTAACCGCTTCCAAAATCAATGATTTGCTTGACTTTTACCGTACTGACAACAAAAATGCTTCAAGATTACTATCGAGAGTTATTAGAGCTCTATGTAATATTTTTAGGCGGAGATTCAGAGAGAAAATTTAAGATTCGGCATCCAGATGCTATGCACCAAGCTCGATGCCCTGCAATGTGTTCAAATAATGGTTCGTATCAAAAAGCCGGAACGAAGGTATCGTCGCTGAGGGTAGTGAATGATCCAGCTGAAAGAGCTGTTAAGTTAATGCAAGATTTTCATGGCTTTATCACGGTCGAAGAGGAACATAAACATTTTATCCTGACTTTAAAATACAAACTCTGAAGCGAAAATTTAATCAATAAACCTGTTTTAAATATAAAATAATACATAATTGAACATTTCTGCATTTTTTAGTTTTATTTATCCGACAAAAAATAAAGTTAAAAATCCTTCCATATTAACTCAGTACAAAATGTTGTACCATATGTTTGGCATCAAGTCGGCACGGGTTGCCGGTGTTTAATCAAAATAATATTTATTATGTGAGTTATGGGGATCAAATGGAAAAAAATAAGAGGGTATGCGTATTTAAATTCATGAAAAAAAAAATCTCCCTTATGTCTTGGGACACCCTAATATATATATTATATCGCGTTGTGTTTGGATTGGTGTTATTAAGTTGTAATATTTTTTTAACTTTTGTTTTGTTTCAGACCGAGACCGTTGTTTCAATGGTATAGTCATGTGATTATAAAGTTTAATATTAACCTGTAGATCGCCCCATCCAGTAGCGGTAACAAGGGTACCATTAGGGATGACTTGATCCTGGGTGGCAAGGCCAATGGGACGTACTTTGATGCCATCTATCGCTAGCGGAGTGGTCGTAAAGAACAAAGCTACATCATAGTCAATGTCCCAATCATCGAAGTACTCATGCGCAATAATTTTGCTGACACCAATAAACTGACCATCTTCGTTGTTGGAGTCGTAGTTTTTGTTGGTTCCAACACGGATTTTCCATTCATTTGCCGGTCTGGAAAAATGGTAACATTACCTAATAAATTTTCAGAAAAGTCTGCATTATTGAAGACTACTTCAACATTTAAAAATTTCGAGTAAGAGTGGGGAAGGAGTGGAGGTCGGTAAAGTTATTAAAAAGTTTTTGAGACCTTCAATTACCACAACTTATTATTTACATCATTTTGATTAACTTCTGCCCGCGACTTCGTCTGCGCAGGATTAGCACTTCGAGTAACCTATTTTCTTTTCCTAGGTCCCGTCTATGTTTATCCCAAAATTCTTAACCTTTTTATTTAAAATATCTATTATTCTTGATTCGATTCAAAGTATTCACTAATTATAAATTCACTAATTTAAATATTTTCTAATATATAATCATTGTTTTCCAAAATGCCATTCTCAAATTTTGACATTTTCTATTAAACAATAATTATTAATTGTAATATATGGAAATAACAAGCTTTATGAATTATAGCCTATATCTTATTCTGGTATATGAGCTATATAATTGTTAAGTTTCATTAAAATCCATTTCGTAGTTTTTGCGTGAAAGAGTAACAAACACACATACATCCATACAAACTTTCGCGTTTATAATATTAAAGTAAGAATAGATGGTTCAAATAACATAGTTATATTTTCCAAGAATGTAATCTATGAGTACCATTCTTTTTTTTCCTACATAATTTAATACTACAACCATTGCGGGGCAAGGGGGGGGGGGGGGAGTTAGAGAAGACAAAAGTGTAACATATATTTAATATTTCTGCGCAAACTCGTTCCCTACAGAGCACAGAATCTTACAAATATTTTTTTCTCAAATTTTTTTTAATTATTGAAAAGGACTTAAAGGGTTACCTTGCGGTACTCCAAAATGTAGTGATGAAATTCATAAAAAAATTTAACTTACGCAATTGCGCACTGAGCTGCACTGATGATAACCTTAGAACTGATTATGGCGCCTCCGCAAACGAGTTTATCCCGCAGGATAAGGCCAGCCTGATAGGGCGCATCCTCGATGGCAGCATCATCACCACCCACTATCTTCCCACCCCCAAATCGACTAAAAACCGCACCACCTGTAAAGTGAAAAAAAAGCGTATGGTATGATTTTCAATTTCTTAAGACCAATACCGATCAGTTGCTGAGTGGGCATAGCGTTTAGGTCCCACCCGGGCGTTGTGTGCTCGATTTCTCGGCTGGCTAAGTCCTCCATCACAACACAAGCAACATCTTCCGCTTACTGTGCTGGTATTAGGAGTTTTTCAAATATGGTCAGGTTATTCGTAACCTGGGAATTTTTGTCTTTTTTTTGAAAAATTAATTGAGAATTAAGATTAATAATATTTGAAATGTCTTATTTTCGTAAGGTGATTTCAAAAACTATCCACTTCTCACAAATAGTGAGCAATAATGATGAGGTATTTCACAGAAATTCCAATGTTCATTATCATCAAATGCCTTTCTATAAAATTGCGATCAGAAGAAAAGCAAAATTGTCATATTTTAGCTGATCACAATTTTGTGGAACGCTAATTAGGCCTATAAGCGTTTAATTAATTAACAAGAGAAAAAATATTTATGTAATAATAAAAAAATGCTTTGATTGGCTACCCGGTGATAATTTCATTTTTGAATTTCTATGAAACATCTGACCCGATCTGAAAAACTAAAAAAGAATCAATCACAAATTCACCAGGATCGTATGTTACGTTGTATACAGAATTTACTGAAGATAAATAACTAACATTCAATAAAGTTATAAAATTTGCACTCGAAAATCGATTTAAAACCAGGTTTAATATCTACCGACTAATATAATTATTTGTTACGTAATTACAATTACAATAATATGTGTATCCGGATAAAAATAAAGCTCCTCAGCCTGAGTGATAATCCAGCCATTGTGATGGTAGTAGAATATTTTCAAATGTTGTCAGGTTATTCGTAACCCGCGAATGTTTGTCTTACTTTATAGGTTTAATTACGTCTTATTATGTCTTACTTTATAGGAAATAGGTTTACAAAGAGTATGAAAATGGTTGCAAAATAAAACCCGTGAATATAAACGTTATGTGACAGATAAAACATACTTAACCAATTTGAACTATTTACTGTAATTATAGTAGTATTGTCACTCTTATGCATGCAAAAACTAATATTTTCCAGTTCTTGAGGATTTTACTTCTTAGGAACCAATGTAACTATCTAACTAACTAACCATCACGCAGTTTCACCGCAGGGTTAGGCAGAGAGAACGGACCGCCAAACAACTCGGTCTTGGCACACACTCCTTGCCTCATTCACATTCATACATCTTCTCATACATACTCTTCTATTATTCTGACTCTTGACATGGCCCGACTCAGGTATCTGATTCATTTGATCGTGCCACGTCTTCATTGGGCGTCTCGGCTTCTTTTACCATTCACATTCGCGTCATAAATTCTCTCTACACTCCGTTTTTCATTCATTCGCTCAACATGCCCAAACCATCTAAGCGTCGCATTTATTAATCTTACTTATTACGCTCACATCAGCCTTGCAGTCTTTTCAGATCTCCACATTTCTCACACGATCTTACATGGTTTGACAACACATACGCCTCAGAGATCTCATTTCTACAGCATTCAGTCTACTTTCATCCTTTGTCTGCCAGTTCCATGCTTCACTGCAATACATCAGGGTAGGTACCAGTACTCCATTGTGGAATGCTAGCTTCGCTTCTGTGTACAACTTTTTATTGGCTCCAACGGCGTGATGTAAGATTAAGATTAAAAGAGAGAGATTGATCAATTACCAAACCCCATGTTTTAATTCACCTCAAAACCGAGCCAAAGTCGGGAGGATGACAACAATTGTAATGACAATCACATTTGAAATTTAATGAACCAAAACCATCAATTGGTTTTAACAAAGTTCCCAAATCCCATCCCATCACAGAGTTACCATTATTTCTAAAAAATATATTTGCCCTGACTATGAGCTCCGAGCACTTCAAGCCTGTTTGAAACGTTGACTTAATGAGAAAGAAGTAGAACCTGACGCAATACCCCAAAACCCAAATACCTATATACTGAAAATTGATAAAAGTACCTAAATTTCTGATTCCAAAATGGTTGTGTCATACAATAAGTCTTTCGTTGTGGATTTTAAAACCACGTGTTGATAATATGGAAGAAAAATAATTGATTTATTATATTATATCGACTGTCTGGTCTCCATTTTATGCATTATATATAAACAAAATTGAATCGATTCAGAAAAAAATCATAAAATACATTTCTTACAAATCAGACAATCGATTTGATAATTATCTGGATGTAATATTTTTTTTCAAAATTAATACGTTGAGTGTATGCAGACAATTATCAGATGCAATGTTGCTTTATAAAATCATGAACAACATTACCGACTGTCCTGAACTATTATACATAATTGATTTGAAAGTACCTACACGGCATACACGTTCTTGTAATCTATTTAAAAAAAAACATTATAAAACCAATTCGAATAAAAATGCTTGTCTTATAAGAATATGTTCAACATACAATAATATTCAGTCTGATGTAGATATCTTCAATTATAATTAAAATAAATATTAATATAAACTGTATTAAATATGTATTAAAAGTGTACTAAACTTATTAAAATGTAATGATAAATGATATATTATGTAATGACATATTTTATGTAGTATTTCCTGTAATGTTAATCTCCCTCTTGTTAAAATATTGATTTTTTTAAAGTTGTAAGTATAGTTTTCAAATTTTTAGATACATAATTCTATAGTATATAGTATATTAAATCTATAATTGGTTTCTCAGTTAGGTAAATTACACATGTATAAATGAACCACATTATAAACTGTTGGTTTCCCGAAAAAAATAAAATAAATATTATTGTATAAAGAATTTTCGAAAGATTACCTTTCGTAGTAACAAAGAAAACCGCAAACAGTATAATTCTCAGCATGATTAAATGTATATTACTGGAGATAAATTCAACCGTTTTCATATTATATACAAGTTTTCTCAAGTAGTTGGCTTTCGTAGATTTGTTTTCCATTCCACCGGAAACAACAAACGTCAGTTATAGCTTCCTTCAAAACACTTCACATAATTATTATTATAAACGGTCATACTGACAGATTACATATAACATCACCTGATTGTGATAAAAAGGTGCATTTAAGCTTAAGTAGGAAATAATTAAAAATCTAGGGATTAATAATATTTATAATTAACCTTGCACAGATATTAAAATATTAAAATATATAATTAGTATGTTTTAATCAAAGTATAATAATTATTGGTTTTACCGGCGAAAAAACCCAACAAATACAAAAACAGCTGTTATCGAATATACGTGGAATCTTTTCACAAAATAATTGTTAAAGATATAATTATCTGTACCTATACATTCATTGTTCTTACAATATTTACCAAACGAAAGTATGACCTTGATCTTCCTGATAAGCATTAATAAATCAAATCTTACTGAATTTTTTCGACACTTTTCTGTGTACTGATGAATAATGTTATATTTATGCTACATATTCGATTTCTCTCGAGCATTCCAAGAAATAAAGTTTTAATATTCACCATAGCCTCAAATGGAAAAAAAATTCGGCGATGCCCTAAAAGACATGGCAGGGTCTCATGAATAGAATTATTTGGTCGAGCCATGAGAAGAGCAAGATAAACACAATATAAAATATTGTTGACGAAATATGAATTTGAAAGAAACAAGAAGTGTGTTTTAAAACGGTGTTGCAAGGCCTTCTACCCTCTGCATAACCCTTCTAGAACATGATTTCACTATAACATTTAGTAATAGTTTGCTAATGGAGTGCGTTTTTTGTTTCCATTTCAATATTTTATTAACTTGATACCTTTTAGTTCATGCCATTCATAAAATTGACAACGTGCCTGTCAAAATTAAATTTTGCAGAACTCTGCATTATCTTCATTTGTAAATTGGTGTTAATCAAATTGTGTACCCGTATAATTGTAATGAAATGTTATTTTTTGTTAGCATGTTCTCCCAGTTCACTTACCTATACCACTACAGCTATTATTACTATCTATAGATTTAGCCTCGCAGTGACAGCATTTTATCAATATTTTTTTATTAAAAACATTTTGCTGCTTCTCATAAACTGAGTCGGTGTATTTAGGCAATATAAATCATGATATTGATTCAACGTGAACACAATCTATTCATAAAATTTAAAAGATATCTGCAGAGATTATGGGACTTGTGTCGTAATAAAAATCGGATCCTTGGATAATAAAACTCTAATCTAATAAAAATCTAAATTTTTCGCTAACAAATTCAACGAATAATTGAACATTTTGTAATTCGCTCACTATGTATTAATTAGCTAGAGACAGTTGAACCATATTATTTCTTCAAACTTCGCAAAATTTATTTGTGGCGTCATTTTGAATTAAATTAAAGCAAATAACTTTGTTTAAACCACTAATATAATCACAATTACCTACATGTTTCAAAACCGATGGTTTCTTCGTCAGGGAAGTAATGACATTAATAACAAAATAAACAAACAAGTATAGACTAAAACGAACAGATTAAAAAGAACTATGGATAAAAATATTATAGAGAGAGGTGATTAATTAATTAAAAAATATCGTAAAAAACAATTATTTAAAATTAAATATAAAAATTATTTTAAAATATGAATAACTACATTATATAAATTATCAAAACATAATAAAGATGTTTAAACAACAAAAAAAAAATATTTTAAATATAATTATTAATTTTATTATCCTTATTATTATTAAAGATAACGTGCTGAACCCATGGTATTTTTTTCTAAAAATAATAATAATAATTAAGTAGATTAAAAAACGTCGGGAGATTAGTTAAATTAAATCCTTAAAATTAAATTAGTTAAATTTAAAAAAAGTTAATTAAATCCTACATACCCCTTAAGAGGAAGGTAGATATGCTTGGCCCATTTTGTCCCGTTTCATACAAAACTTAATTCTGGATTTGAGGCCAAAATACCCAACAAAACTGAATAAAATTGAAATATTAATTGAATTAATGTTAAATATCTAGTACGGATATGAAATATATATATTTTTTGTTTTAAATGATGATATTTATGTAATTTAAGATTTCAGTTATGCTTTATTTTAATTATAAAGCGTAGTAAAATATGCGTTTTTTGGGGTAGAAATTTTAATTTATGTATGACAAATTTGTGTTCCGAGGTAAAGAGGTCATTTGTAATTTAAATTTACATCCATCAAAATGCTTTCATTCGATAATTTTTATTTTGTGATTTTACATTACATTATCTTCATAATAAATAAAACAAATTTGTATAATATAATACAATTGCCCAAGTTACCTGTAAAATCATGAAGTATTAAAAGCTTTAACGACCTATATCTTATATTTTATAACACAAGTAGATAAAGTAGCACGTACGTATTTTTTGATTACATAAATAATTTTTGAGTTTATGGGTAATTTGGCCTCAAATCCAAAACTAAGATTTCTGCGGATAGCAAATACTTACCTGCAAACGTACAAATAAGTAAAAAAAAAATACAAAGACGTACTAATTTATTGCCTGTAATATAAAAAATGCATTAAAATATGTATTATGCATTAGATAGATGGGTTCGTAAATCATTATTTGGGTTTTTACTCATTACCCCTTTAAAAAATTGGCATATTTTGTCGGAGGCTAAAAATATTCCCGCTTTGCAATAAAATCCAAATAAATGGAACATTTGTTAACGTATTCGAAAACTAAAAACTGTTTTCGAAAGGTGATGAAATAGGCTTTCAAATTGCTATATTTAAAATTACTATGTCTTTTTTTAAATGAATTTTTTTTTTGCGAAAACTTTAAAAAGTGTTTAAAATGGCTCACTTTACTTTTTTTTCTAAAATTACTGATAATGAAAAAAAAAACACATACTTATTTCATTAGATAAATGAATTATAAACCTTACTATCACCTCACTTTTTTTCGTTTCATTTAAAAGAAATTCTTAAAAAATTCACAAAGTTCCATAATTTTTTTTCAAATTGCTATCTGAAACTTTGGTTTCAGAAAGGGGTAAATTTTAATTTTTTTGTGCATTTTTTTTAGATTTGAATACATAGTTTGTTGTATTCTCTTTCAATACCGTTTAGATAACATTTCTGACTATGATAGTAAGGGAGAAACAACGATTTCTGTGAGACCTATGTAAGCTGGGACAAATATGGTCTCCTGTGATTAAACGGGTTTATAAATTTCACAAAACGGCGTGACAAAAGTATTTTATGAAAGCTGTAATATGTATGCACAAATATGGAGAATTATTCCTAACGTTGTATTTGTATTCATAATCTTCATTGTGGATATTAGGCACCCGATTGATTAAATCAACACGAGAAACTACAAGTACGTCCGGACTTTGTGACATATTTATTTTAAATCAGGTGCACTTCACTCAATTGGAATATTATCTACCGGGCACATCATAATACTATTATTATTGTATTTGTGAGTAGCGAAATGACTGAACATATTATTATTTATTGATTTATTTATAGCCCGCACGGCTTTAACACAATACATTTTATACAATTATGGAATAAAAAAAGTATTGATTTTGTTTAAATGCAACACAATAATAGTAGAATCAAATTAAAGAAATATCAGATACCTTTTTATTACTTTTGTTTGGCTGCAGGCAAAAGATGTTTCGAACTCGCGTGCCACCGCCATTCATTTTATTTCATAAAGTTGTGATCTTTCACAATAAGTTCAATAACAAATAGTTGTTTTGAAGCACATTGTAAAGTGATAATAGTCTCAGTATCGCTCTGGTGAAAATCACCATGAAGAATAAAAAGATTTATTCTTCTAACTCCGCAAATTCAATTTTAATTAAATGAAAACAAATAACTTTGTGTGCACAACCGGTGAAGAAGTCTATGGTTTGGAAACATGTCGATAATTGTGAGTATATAAGTGGTGTACACAAAGTTATTGGTTTTCATTTAAATAAATAAAAATATTGTTTGAAACGGCTTTAGAGGTATATTGTCATCAGATCTGAATAGGCAGGAACATCCCCACTTTATTCTTCCCCATCTCCTTTCCCGCCTCACGACCTTCAGCCTCCATATATATATATATATTTATATTATTCAAAGCGTTGACGCTTAAAATGGCTTTAGCAGCGTTTAGTGACTTGCTCCGGAAAGTAAGGTACTTTTAAACCTTCCTGCCCCTTTCATGTTCTCCTTCCTATAAGTATCACCATGACTTAATTATTTTTGAAGTGCCATAATTACAACGCTAGGTGAAGGAGGGTCACAAAAAATAGCGATATAACATGGGACGCCGAAAAAATTTTGTTTTACCCATTTTTTTGGTTGGTCATTGTATGTAAAAAAAACAAAAAACATCATTATTACATTTCGGAGTACGCATATGACATAAGCGCATTGGAGATAATATTTTTGATATGCATCAGTTTATCGTTGAACTTTTGATAAGTTTCGAGACAAAATTGGTATAAATAGTCCGGTCAAGTAGACATTGGCATCAATACCAAGATGTTCCAATTTGTTGTACTTGCTACTGTTCTGGCGGTTGCCTCCGGTAAGTCATTGTAACATTATTTCAAACCCCCTGCTAAAGCAAATGTCATTATCTAAAACATAAAGTAGAAGGTGATAAAAATAAATAAATTAAGTTACTGATCTCTTGACCCTGATCAAATTTCAGCTGGCACCGTCATCGGTCCAATCCGAGGAATCGGATCCTCCCCCATTGTTGGAGGAACCGAGGCTTCCATCCAGGATGCCCCATATCAGGTGGCTCTCCAATACAATGGAGGACTCCGTTGCGGAGGATCCATCATCAGGACCACCGTCATCCTAACCGCTGGACATTGCACTACTGGGTAAGCAAATATATATATATATTTAAAGTGATTTGTTTAAATCAATCCGTTTCTCTTATACCGACAATGATTTGGGCAATATGAATGGGAGGGATACTATCGTCCCATAATGCTCCCATCATTTAAAAAAGGCACAATCTTAACCTGAGTTGTTTATTGTAGAACCTCTGCCGGAGCATGGAACGTCCGTGCCGGATCTAGCCAGCACGCATCTGGTGGCGCTTCCTACAAGGTGTCCAGGGTGGTGACCAACTCCCAGTACAACTCCAACACCCTCGACTACGACATCGCTGTCCTGATTCTATCCTCTGCCATCTCCATCGACAACCTTAACACCAGGATCATTCCCCTGCCAGCCAAGGACCTGAATGTTGCCACAGGAGCCAGCGCTCTCGTCACCGGATGGGGAACTACTTCCGTAAGTTACTTTCATTTTACAATAAAACCAAATAAATTATAGAAAATAATTGGTTTTAAGTCACTTTATTGCTTTTCGTGTCGTGCTCACTGATGTTAATTTTTCAAATGAAGCAAACACATTGTGACTTGACTTTTTAAATAAATGTAAATAAAACACTTGGTTTTAAGTCACATTAAAGTGGCTTAAAACCAAGTATTTTATTTTCATTTATTTAAAGTCAAAATGTGTCAAAATGCTTCATACAAAAAATAAAATCAAATGTCATACCATAAAACCCGTAACCAATTTACCGTTTTTTCATTCGGAGGTTATTACAATTTTCTTTTTTTTGTCCACAGTCCGGAGGTTCCATCCCAGCCACCCTCCGTAAGGTGACCCTCCCCGTTGTTGCCCAGGCCGACTGCGTCTCTGCCTACAGCGGATTCAACACCGTTACCGCAAGGATGATCTGTGGAGGAAGGCTGGGAGTCGGTGGCGTTGATGCTTGCCAGGGAGACTCTGGAGGTCCATTCGTCGTCAACGGAGTTATCGTCGGTGTCACTTCCTGGGGAAATGGCTGTGCTCTTGCCAGGTACCCCGGAGTATGGGCTAGAGTACCAGCACTGGTTGACTGGATCAACGCACAACTGTAAATAATAACTCAATTTTTCGGAGACTGGCTTCAAACATAATTTGTAAATATTTTTCACCCAATGCTGAACATTAATCAATAAACACATCTTTCTGTAAAACACATTTTTATTACTACTTACTGATTAACCTACATGATGTTCTCTACATAATAATCTCAAGGATAGTGAACACGCGAACACCACCAAAAATAATAAATAGCGATCTTAATAATATTCGGGAACCCACTATAAAGACTTTATCTATTACTGAGAATACACAGAACAGATAATTCACATTAAAAATGACTTTATAGAGTAATAATAGATTGGAACGGAAATTGATGTCACCACTGATCTTGTAAGTTTTTCCCTTATTATCCGCAAGGACGTCTCGAGTAGATAAAACAATAAAATCGTTAACTGAAACTAATTACTTTGTATAAACCACTACAATCACAAGTTAAAATATCTATGAAAGAGGGGTAAAGGAAGGTAACTCCATTAATGGAGGACTGAATGCCGTTGGCGCTAACAAAAAGCTGTCCAAATAAGCGAAGTTAGCAGTCCACAATGGAATGCCTGTATCTACCCTGATGTATGGCAGTGAGGCATGGAACTGGCAGAGGAAGGATGAAAGTAGACTGAATGCTGTTGAAATGAGATCCCTGAGGCGTATGTGTGGTAAAACCATATATGATCGTGTGAGAAATGTGGAGATTCGAAAAAAATGCAAGGCTGATGTAAGCGTAATTATAACCCTCAGATGGTTTGGGCATGTAGAGCGAATGAACAAAGAAAGGAGCGAAAGGAGAATATATGATGCAAGTGTGAATGGTATAAGAAGTAGGGGACGTCCGAGGAAGACATGGCACGATCAAGTGAATCAGATACTTGAGTCGGGCCATGTCAAGAGTCAGAAAATTAGAAGAGTATGTATGAGACGATGTATGAATGTGAATGAGGCAAAGAGTGTGTGCCAAGACCGAGGTGTTTGGCGGTCCGTCCTCTCTGCCTACCCCTGCGGAGAAACGGCGTGATGGTTAGTTACTGAGTTAGTTAGTTAAAATATCTACATGTTTCAAAACCGATAGTTTCTTCGTCAGGATAATAACATGAATAAAAATAACGAGAGAAACAAACAAGTATAGACAAAAAGAACAATAGACAAACTATTATTATTGTATTTGTGAGTAGCGAAATGACTGAACATATTATTATTTATTGATTTATTTATAGGCCGCAGGGCTTTAACACAATACATTTTATACAATTATGGAGTAAAAAAAGTATTAATTTTGTTTAAATGCAACACAATAATAGTAGAATCAATTTAAAGAAATAGCAGATACCTTAAAAAATAATTACTTTTGTTTGGCTGCAGGCAAAAGATGTTTCGAACTCGCTGCCACCGCCATTCATTTTATTTCATAAAGTTGTGGTCTTTCACAATAAGTTCAATAATAAATAGTTGTTTTGCAGCACATTGTAAAGTAATAAATATTAGATAATGGTCTCAGTGTAACCATTGGCTTGTAAAAATGTCACTAGTTGTGATTATATAAGTGGTGTACAAAAAGTTATTTGTTTTCATTGAAATAAATAAAAATATTGTTTAAAACGGCTTTAGCCGTATATCGTCATCAGATCAAAATAGCCAGGAACATCCTTACTTTATTCTTTCCCGCCTCCTTCGCAACCTTCAGCCTAAAAACACATATATTATTCTGAGTCAAAGTGTTAACGCTTAAAATGGCTTTAGCCGCATTTAGTGACCTGCTCCGGAAATTCCGGTACTTTTAAACTTTCCTGACCCCTTTCATATTCTAAATTATTTTGGAAGTGCCAAAATTACAACGCTAGGTGAGGTTAGTGTCACAAAATATTTAAAAAAAATAGTTTTCCCCACTTTAACAAAACAGATAGATAGTATAAAATCTTAAAAACTCGCAGATTATCAAAAAGTAATAACATTCATTTTATATTTTTGGTACGTAATCTGATTTGTATTGTATCAAAATAATGATAATCAATATCAGGATTAGGTTTTCCCTGTGGCTTTTTGACGAATTATAATAGTATAAAGAAATACATTTATTTCTATTTATTGCCACACAACCGAAAAGTAAAATAATTGAGATCGTAGCATTATCACAACATTGTTGTTATTATTAGAATACCCAATATTTCAAATTTGATTTATATTAGGATTTTGTTCACTTTCTTACAGATTCCCTGTTTACTGAGTGCTTTCTTTGGAACACCTACGTTTACCAAATTTATTTACATAATATTGTCTTCTACGTAATACCTAATTTTAAAACTTTTGTATGTAAATATAACTTTGTGGTTATCCATTATAAACAAATTAAACAGTATTATAAAAAAATATCGTATTGTGATTTACTAGGTGCAGAGAACTCAATCTCTATTTCTAGCGAATTGAGGGCTGATTATTACCTGGGGATGGTTTTTTTCTACCCGATGTGTGGGCTGCTTATGGCAACTTATAGGCTATAATTATAATTATAACTTCGTTAGAACCAATTAAATATTAAATTAACCCCGTCCGGTAATAATTGAAGAAATAACAATTGTGTTTGTTAATGTAATTATTATGTTAGTTTAAGATAGCTGTAAGTCATAGTACTAGTAAAGCAATATTGTGTAAATACCTACTCGGTCTTAAAATAAGTGTAGTTTTTAGTTGAAATTCATTAGCTATAAATCTTTGTCATAAGCCATTTGTAATATACATTTGTAATGCCACCTCGGAACAGGCTCAGCCTAGTGAGGTGGCATATACCTAAAAGAATGTACATCACATGTATTTTTTGGTTAATAAATAATAAAAAAAAATAATAATATAGGTTAAATGTATAAATGAATTTGTAAAGCGCCCTTGAGGTGATTTTCTCACGAAAATGGCGCTATAAAAATCATCCAAACATTATTATTATTTTCAGAACGACCGTCCCTTCCTGAAGGCAAACATATATTAACTTGATATTACAAAATAGTGGATGAGTTTACTATATTGCTAGCGTTGTGGTAGGGGTGGTGGAGTGGCTAGGGATTAGTGAAGAGTTAGGGGAGGAAACAGAACGGGTAAATATTAGATATAGATGGAAACGGTGCCCCCTTACAAAAAGTGCCCCCTTTATGTCGCCTGCTCACTTTAAGGCAAGAAACACATCCCAGTTTTCAAGTAGTTTAGCGGCTACGCTAGGTTTGTGTAAAATGGTTTGTGATGCAAAAGTGATTGTATTATTTAAAAAAATAATAATTACTAGAAAAATAGCTCCGGTACCTAAATTATTGTTTACCTAATACGACCAGATTTCGTGATATCTTTGAAATCTTCTAGCCGCTCGTTATATGTCAAAATGTATCAGGAATACCAACATTGATCGCAAAATGGGCAAAATTTCACAAGACGAAGCTAATTTTAATTTTACGTAATTGAAATTTAAAATGAAATATTTTCCACTGACCCTAATGCAAATAGTTGTCTTTTAATGTAATTAAGGTGAATAAAAATAGTTTTTCAAAAGATAATGCGTATTAACCATTTCCATGTATATACAATAATTGCCACAGAACGGACAGTAAAAGGGAACATATCTAAGATAGGAATATAAGATAAAAAAATATGTTTTCATCTTTTTGATATTTTTTTATTTCACCAGATTTACAGGAACGGGTTTAGTTTTTCCCATAGGAAAAACTAAACCCTTTCATACACTTTTCCATATAAATGATCATCTAGTAAATCCACGTTATGCAAGTGTATTATATAAGTATAATTAATACAAAACAATACAAGAACAACACGTTAATCTACCAAACTATTAAATGGGAATATAATTCACCGTCTCCAGATATTTTCATATCAGAGGGTTCGGCTCTGTGGAATTCCTAATTTGACCAATAAATCCTACGGATCCCTCAATATAAATATTTAAAAAATCTTTCGTAATTCTACATGTATTTAAAATGACTGATTTTTGCATTTTTATATACAAATTCTTTGACAAATCTAATATGCCTAAATTTTTAAATAAGAGAGCTAGGTATAATGCCAGTAGCCGAAATAACAAAAGGTAATATTTTTATAGTCTGAGAATGCCAAATTCTTTTAATTTCATTTCCTAAATCTGTATACTTTCTTATTTTTTCAGAAACAGATTTTTGAATATTACAGGAATTTGGAATAGCTACATCAATGATATAAGTATTTTTTTTTATTTTGTCATGTAAAACTATATCAGGTCTATTATGACCAATTGGTCTGTCTGTTAGTATAGTTTTATCATAGTAAATTTTAAAGAAATTATTTTCTAAAAATGAATTTGGTTCGTATTCATAATATGGTACTATATTATGACAGTCAATCAAGTTATGTTTAATTACCAAACTTTGGTGAATTATTTTTAAAACCTGATTGTGCCTAAATGTATACTCAGACGGCGCTAATATAGAACATCCTGATATAATGTGTTCTATAGTTTCCGGAAAAGCCATACATTTTCTACATAAATCATCATTTTGATTTGGATTTTTGATAATATGCTTCCTATAATTTTTGGTATTAATGACTCTATGTCTCATTATTATTAAGGGATTTTTTTGTATTTTTTTCTAAGGTTTCTACGTTATCTAAGCGTTTTCCTTTATTATTAATATAAAGAATGTCTATCTTTGTATTTTTGTCAAAAATATGATTATTTGCAATGATATGGTTACCTAAACGCAAAAAAAATATTATTAAGACACCTTACATGTTCTTTGATTCTAATTTAGAAATAACTAGTTGTTTTCCCCATATAAAAGGATGAAGTCATTACATTTGAGTTTATACATATGTTAAGGAATTAGTCAATTTACGATTTTTTATGACGGAATTAAACACCTTTACAAAGAACGCTAGAGAAACAAAAGAGAAATAACAATTTATTATTACTTACTAATACTAAGCTTACTTGTGTTTTTACTGTAATGCACCTTCTTACTCGACATAACGTTTTCGTGATTTAAAAAAAAATCTATAATGGTCGATATGTAGGGCCTCATTAAGCGCTACATTTAGAGAAAATCTACCGGCAGGGACTAACAGTTACAACTGTTGCAGGGAATAGTTTATAAATTTGGATCGCGAGAAAAATACTGAACGTCCCATCACCAACGGAATTATTCCCAACGGTAATGGTAAATGTGTTGAGAATTCCCTATTCTAAATATTTTCAATGCTTGGTACTACCTGCATATGAGAATGCAGAAAGTAGTCGCTGCATACGATAGCTGTGTGGTTAAATTAAAAAAGGTGATTATCTAAGTAAAGTCATTCAATAATGAATTTACATACGAGAATGCAGCTTTCTATGTGGTGTTAAATTTTTTAAAATGTGATTATCTGACTAAAGTGATTCAATAATGAATAAATTAACATTAACATTGTAAGGAAGTACCTATTTACAGTTACACAAATTTAATAAATAAAATAAGAAAAATTATGTTTCTTATTTAAAGAATAAAATCATTTCTTTAAAATCATTTTTGTAATAAATTATCTAGTTTAATTCGATTTTGCAATCGAGTAACACAGATTTAGTAATCTTACATCGCGTTGTATTCATTTCAGTAATCCTCAGATAAACACTCCTATCATCGTGTTAGTCATTTTGATTAATATCATTATTGTTTGTATATTAAAATATTGATATATCTAAAGTCTTTAGTCTAAGTCACTAGACATTCAGATTTTAATGATGCAACACTCCTGCTATCTTTCAAATACTTAGAAAAACCCAATCCATGAAGGTAATCTGTCTTAAAACAATGCAACAAAAAGTTTGATTTCAATTATGACAAAAATGTTAAAATGTAATAAACTCTTCATTTTTTTTAAATTATGAAACCAATATGTTGCTACTGATCCTGTATTTAATATTTCGTGAAAGGTTTCTTACTATAGCTTCTTAGGTTTAGAACTAGATATGGTGAATAAAGACCGTGACATAATCTGTTAAATTTAGTAACGTTTTCGCGTTTTTTTTCTTTGATGTTTTAGTTTTAGTAGACATCCGCATTTTTGCAAATTGTACCTTTAGAATGGCTCCATTTCACTGTATGCCTACGGATGTTTATTTATTTATATATATATTTTTTTTAATATTTATAGTTCCCTTGTGTTGAATTACATGTGCTTTGCACAATGTTTTTGCATTTTCGTTTTGTAAAGTTAAGTAATTGATAATTTATTCTTCTAAAATTAGTCTCGTCGATTCATACGTCGACTTTTCTTTATAAATCTCCCACAGGTGTTTTTTAATGTGAATACTGCACATATGTGACATTCCCAATAATTGCGATACGTTGTGAGGCCGAAAGTACTAGAGAGGGGAAGGATATTGGGAAAGAGAAGGTTAAGGAGGTATTCAGGTCTGCTCACTAAACACGGCTAGAGCCATTGAAAACAACGTTTCAATTCTGAATGGTGGTCTTACACTAGGGCGATACCAAGCTAATATTTAAAAAAAAAATATACAATAATACAAAACTCCTTGCTCGGGCGTATCTGCAAGTCTTATAATGCTTTAAAAGATATTGACATCTTCCACTGTACCCTTAAATCATTTAAAGTCAAGTTAACCTTACAATGTACCTACACCAAAACTATTTCTTCTGTATTATTTATTGTGGTCTTCTTAATATTTTTTTGTTCACACTATATACTATTGTAACTTTTAACTAACTACTTATTTCAGTAGATAATAATGTTATGATTACTAATCAGTAATCATGACAAAATATTAGAAATAATGGAACATAACTGGTTTAATTTAATTCCACTATTTTATGTTCAATGGTTTATTATAAAACTGTATGTTTCCTGAATAAACTTAAATAAATAAAAAAAAAAATATATATATGTAATATATAATAATAATATAATAAATAAGAAGCAAATATATGTACTATATATTTGATTTTTAAATGAATGAATTTGTGAAATAATTCAATTTAATCAAATACACGTAACGTGCGCGTGTCGGGATTTGAACCCGCGACCTTCGAATTGGTAGTCGAGAGCCTTAACACTTAACCATGCAGGCCGTTAATGTGCGTTGTTTTTATAAATAATTAATATTTATTTTTATTTTTAACTTAATGAGTGAAACCCCAAATTAAAACAAAATGTATATAATATATTATTCTCCAACAAACCACAGTATACCGGGAGTTGGCTCAAGGCAGGATAGATGACAGAACTTCAGGTGAGTCTGACGAGAACCATCGCATTATTAACATCAACCAGTCTGTTGATTAAATCCGTTGAAGGTTTATTATAATACCGAGGCTTCATTTATTTGTGATGATGGGATGACCAACTGTAAGTAAATGAGTTGTTCATGATTATGAAATAAACTGAACCTGAAAAAAAAAATTTTTAATTGATCTTTGTATTTAAAAAAAGTCTTCCACTGTACTAAATACATTTAACTTTGAAAGATATACTTCACAACAATGGTAATTATATTTATATAATCATCATCAGTACATTTCGGAGTACGCCTATGACATAAGCGCATCTTGCGATAATATTTTTGATATGCATCAGTTTATCGTTGAATATTTGATAAGTTTCAAAACAAAATTGGTATAAATAGTCCGGTCAAGTAGACGTCGGCATCAATACCAAGATGTTCCAATTTGTTGTACTTGCTACTGTTCTGGCTGTTGCCTCCGGTAAGTCATTGTAACATTATTTCGCTAAAGCAAATGTCATTATCTAAAACAGAAAGTAGAAGGTGATAAAAATAAATAAATTAAGTTACTGATCTCTTGACCCTGATCAAATTTCAGCTGGCACCGTCATCGGTCCAATCCGAGGAATCGGATCCTCCCCCATTGTTGGAGGAACCGAGGCTTCCATCCAGGATGCCCCATGGCAGGTGGCTCTCCAATACAATGGAGGACTCCGTTGCGGAGGATCCATCATCAGGACCACCGTCATCCTGACCGCTGGACATTGCACTACTGGGTAAGCAAATATATATATTTAAAGTGATTTGTTTAAATCAATCCGTTTCTCTTTTACCGACAATGATTTGGGCAATATGAATGGGAGGGATGCTATCATCCCATAATGCTCCCATCATTTAAAAAAGGCACAATCTTAACCTGAGTTGTTTATTGTAGAACCTCTGCCGGAGCATGGAACGTCCGTGCCGGATCTAGCCAGCACGCATCTGGTGGCGCTTCCTACAAGGTGTCCAGGGTGTCTACCAACGCCCAGTACAACTCCAACACCCTCGACTACGACATCGCTGTCCTGATCTTGTCCTCTGCCATCTCCATCGACAACCTTAACACCAGACTCATTCCCCTGCCAGCCAAGGACCTGAATGTTGCCACAGGAGCCAGCGCTCTCGTCACCGGATGGGGAACTACTTCCGTAAGTTACTTTCATTTACAATAAAACCAAATAAATTATGAAAAATACTTGGTTTTAAGTCACTTAATTGCATTTCGTGTCGTGCTCATTGATGTTAATTTTTCAAATGAAGCAAACACATTGTGACTTGACTTTTTAAATAAATGTAAACAAAATACTTGGTTTTAAGTCAAATTAAAGTGGCTTAAAACCAAGTATTTTATTTTCATTTATTTAAAGTCAAAAGTGTTTGCTTCTTACAAAAAATAAAATCAAATGTCATACCATAAAACCCGTAATCAATTTACCTTTTTTTTATTCGGAGGTTATTACAATTTTATTTTTTTTGTCCATAGTCCGGAGGTTCCATCCCAGCCACCCTCCGTAAGGTGACCCTCCCCGTTGTTGCCCAGGCCGACTGCGTCTCTGCCTACAGCGGATTCAACACCGTTACCGCAAGGATGATCTGTGGAGGAAGGCTGGGAGTCGGTGGCGCTGATGCTTGCCAGGGAGACTCTGGAGGTCCATTCGTCGTCAACGGAGTTATCGTCGGAGTAACTTCCTGGGGAAATGGCTGCGCTCTTGCCAGGTACCCCGGAGTATGGGCTAGAGTACCAGCACTGGTTGACTGGATCAACGCACAACTATAAATAATAACTCAATTTTTCGGAGACTGACTTCAAACATAATTTGTAAATATTTTTCATCCAATGCTGAACATTGATCAATAAACAAATCTTTCTGTAAAACACATTTTTATTACTACTTACTGCTTAACCTACTTGATGTTCTCTACATAATAATCTCAAGGATAGTGAACACGCGAACACCACCAAAAATAATAAATAGCGTTCCTAATAACATTCGGGAACCCACTATAAAGACAATTGCTGAGAATACACAGAACAGATAATTCACACTAGATTTTTAAAATAATTTTATTTATGAAGCCCGTTTAAATTCAGCTAAATTTTGGATATTAGTAAGAGCTGAGAGAAGTTTATTCCAAATGAATGGGTCAGTTACACAAAAAGAGCAATCATAGTAAATAGCTCGATTTGACCAAGAAAGTTCGATTAAACAATTAATAACATCTCATCGCCTGAGTACTTAACTGTCCAATCTCTATTTCAGTTTCTGTTTAATCTTCATTTCAAAATTTAAAATAATGTATCAAAAACGATAATTAATCACTTAAGAGCGATTGATCAGCAGCTGAGAATAAAAGTTTAAAAATGCTTCCAACTGTACAGGGAGGTTCCAATGAGAAAGATCGATTATTCCTCTTATCAATTTTTTTAAATGAAAAATTAATATCGATTTATTTAATTTAAAATCTGCTTTAATATATACCTACATTCAAGTAAGCAATGAAAATGTTCAAAACGCATGATGATAAATTATTAAATAACGTGTACTTCTTTTATGTATTTTTTGATGATAAGTATTTATAATTTTTCAATAACGTGTTAACAAAATAAGTGTGTAAAATTTTTTTTAAATATTTTTGTTTGTAAGACCTTAAATAAATATAAAAACTGAGATATTTTTGTCACAAAACACGTTCTCGGATTTATTTTTTAATGATTTTAATTTAACTAAAATTTCAATTTTTGACTGTGTTGATTAGATTATGTATTGATTTATTTGTTTGTATGATTATATTATTTTGTTGTTTAATATAATCTATCGTTTGAAAATGGAACAAATCTGTCAACGACCAACGGTTTAACCTTGGTATATTAAAAAACAAATTAGTTTTTAAAAATTTTAAAACTGCGTGTACAAGATAAAATAACAATCTTTCAAAATCAATTTTAGTTTTTTTTTGTAAAATAGAGTCAATACGTCTGGAATTTGATTTAAAAATGACCAATTTCCATTATTCACTGGTAATTTCCTCTTAACTAATAATTATTTTAACTCACAAGACCTTTACCTTTTCGGGAATAGCTTCATCTTGAACACCTATCACAGTGTTTCATTGAAATAATGAAAGAAAACCTCATCCTCCTGTAAAAATTGCAAATGGTCGTTTGGACCATTAAGCACGAACAAACTAACAGTGTTTCAATGTTTATTGGCGGAAAAATGTATACAATAATTTATTGGTATACGTACGAAATTACGTATACCAACAAATTATTCTTACATGTTCCCGCCAATAAACATTAAAACCCTGTTAATTTGTGCGTAAGAACTTCAGTCCCCTTTTTAACCGTTTTTACGCATACAATGATCATATTTTAGAATAATATTTTTCTCCGTGCATAATGGGAAATCTTTATTAATGGTATACCTAGATATTTATAATATAAAGTACAGAATAAATTTATGAAATATTTTCGTAAAAATACAAAAAAAAAAATACAATAAATGGTTAACTTAAAAATACATATATTGTACGATCTATTGTTTCCAAATAACCTTCTAAATAGTTGGTCCTGAATTGCTATCATTTATTGGTTTAAATGTTAAACTTTACCAGGCACTGAGCTTTATCATTTTGAAGCCAACAACATTAACACCGCGAGTAACACACCAGCCTCTTTATCTCATGTACCCTCCAAGAAAAAATACTACACTTAGACCTTTGCCATGATTTATGATTCTTTGCTCACATACAAAAATATTTATAAAAAAAAATTGAGATAAATTATTCTAATACTCAATTTTTCTTAAAATTTTTATTAATGGTCAAGTATAATTCGTGCACATGAAATTTTTGATTTATAAATTTCTCTTTCTCTTCACACACTTTCTTCCTTTTTCTAATTATTACTCATAAATGTATTCATTAGTTACAATTAAGAGCCATTCTTTGCCTGGCAAAATTACACAGATATACAAGTATAAATTGATATATTATACCTTATCACTTGTATCATATATAACGGTGTTTGTCTAAATAACAAAAAATAAAGCTCTACAAAACGTATAAATATCTAAATATAAGATAGCCTTCAAACATATTAAATACTCTGATGAGATAATTACTGATCAGATCAAATATTCTTGTAGTATTCACATACCGTCATAGTTAGAAACCATTATCAGCATTTGGAAAACAGAAAAATCTTTATTGAAGGAGAAGATAATGCTTTAAGACAAGAAGAAAAATAAAAAAAACGTAAGGTCGCAACTGGTACTCGAACCCAGTATCTCTTGTCTTACTGGGATATAGCGCCTTATCCAACTCGGCTATTTTGACCAAGATTTTTTTTGGTCGATCTCTTATTTATTTCATGCGGAGTAAAAAATATTATCCACGACGAATTTTTTGGCAGCAATCTTTTTTAATTTTAATTTTTTTGGTGTTGTCACGTTTTATTTTTTGTTTATTTATTTATTAAATGAATTTTATTCATAGTGTAGATAGACATTGTGTTATTTCGTCCGCCATGCTAGGATGTCCCTGTGTTATGGCGGGTGAAGTTTGCAGATTATATAATTTAAGGTAATGAAGTAAGTTTACTGATAATATAATAATTAATGATAATGAGGTTTACAGTTAATGCAGCAATGAATTTATGATAATGAAATTTACATATAGTATAGTAATTGATGACAATGATGTTTACAGGTAATAAATATAACAAGGAATTTATGACAATGAAGTTTACATATAAAATAATAATTGATAGATGAAGTTTACAGATAATATAACATTGAATTTATGTTAACGAAGTTTACAGATAATATAATAATTTATGATAGTGTAGTTTACAGGATAATATATAAAAATGAATTTATTATTTTTACATTTACTAGCAAATAATTGTCCAAGTTTCCTCTAAAATCATATATATATTTTTTTTTTTACCTTTTTTTTAGCATCTTTAATAGCCCATATTTTATAATTTAAAGCAAAAATAAATAAAGTAGCTCCTTAAATATGTTTATTTGACATACCTTTAATTACAACAATAATTTTTCATTTTGGTTGGGTATTTTGGCCTTAAGTCCAAAACTACCTTTTGCGTGAAACCGGCCGCGCAGCCAATATTTTTTAATCTTTATAAATATTTTTTGTATTTTGGACTCAAATTCATTATTGATCTAAAGAACTTACTTTTCCATTTTTTTGTAGGTTTACTAAAAGAAATCATGATATAATTATTTTAAACCTTATTTATTCAAATTATGATCGCAGACCCGTAAAAAGTTAAGGGGTATTATTATACGATTCGTGAAGCCGAAATAGGCTAATTACATAGGGTTGGTAGCTTACATACTTTAGTATTGTTTTGGAAATACCTTACAAGTAATGTGAATTATTAGCACCTAATTTTATTGTTGTCAAGTCTATTATTAATTATAATCTTTATTATATTTATGATGTTATAGAATTTTTTTTGATTAAACAATTGATTTTATAAAGGGGGATACGTTGGAGTAGGATTATTCTTATAATGGACCTAATACAAACAAAGTACATATTTTACTTGGAACATATATGATTTCCATTGTAATAATGGGGGGAAATAAGATTAATTTTCTTGACATAGGTATCGAAATCGTTAACAATAAATTAGAATTTTCAATCTACAGAAAACCAACATATAGTGATAACATCATACACAACACATCTAGACACCACATTTCACATAAATTATCAGTATTCTATTCACTCATTCACAGACTTTTACATGTGCCCTTGAATTATATAAATTATACTAATGAATTAAATATTATAAAAACAATAGCAAAGAACAATGGCTACAAAAGCGAAACTATTGATAGTTTATTAAAGAAAAATAATAAAAAAATAACATTAGCAATCATGTCACAAGGCCTCGTAAATAAAAATGAAATCACAAAACAATGGGTTAAAATTCCTTATATTGGCGAAATATCCACAAAAATATCTCGATTAACTAATAACGATAAATGTAGAACAGCATTTTGTAATGTAAATTCTCTAGGGAGAATTTTAATTAATAATAAAGATAAGAGAGAAAAACTGGAAAACTCAGGCGTTTACCAAGTGAACTGCGCTAATTGCCCGTCATATTATATAGGCCAAACGGGAAGATCATTCAAAACCCGTATAAAAGAACATTTCACAAATTGGGTGAATGATAAAGGTGAATTGTCGAATGTAGCGTCACACCTATTAGAAAACATTCGTTTGATAAAGACAGAGATATTAAAGTCCTCCACACTTGTAATAAGGGTCATAAACTCGATAAACTAGAATCATTAGAAATAACTCGCCTAACAAAAAAAGTAGACCCTATATTTGTAATGAATAAGAAATTAGAATCATTTGCAAAATATCGACTATTGTATCCATTGTAATTTTCTATCATATATGTTCCAAGTAAAATATATACTTTGTTTGTATTAGGTCCATTATAAGAATAATCCTACTCCAACGTATCCCCCTTTATAAAATCAATTGTTTAATCAAAAAAATTCCATAACATCATAAATATAATAAAGATTATAATTACTAATAGACTTGACAACAATAAAATTAGGTGCTAATAATTCACATTACTTGTAAGGTATTTCCAAAACAATACTAAAGTATGTAAGCTACCAACCCTATGTAATTAGCCTACTGGGAATAACCAAAAAAATAATTAGATAGTTGGACATTCAAGATCACTTAACAGCAAATGTAATAAAATCCATAATTGAATAAAATCCCTGTAGACCACCCCTCCCTCCCCCCCCCCTCCTTCCCCCCGCCCTAATATGTTTTGTATAAAATCCCTAGGTTAAGAATATTTTTCACCAGTCTGAAGATGGCTTTGACAAGCTGAAACCGGTTACGGTCAATAAATTAAAAGTGGAAAAAGTTTTAAATTTGTTTTATTATACTATTATAATGGAATTCCACCACGAATTATCAGTTTCAAAAATAGAAATATTAAAAAGCAATCCATTGGTTGGAAAGGGGCAACTAATATGATTGCCTTCGAGACGACATTAAAAATAAAAAAAATGTCTAAGTAGATTGAATTTAAAAAAGTTTTTTATTTTTTATAAACTAAATCATGAAACAAAACAATATTGTATTACAATATAAGTATAAAATGTATTTTTCGTTTTTCTAGAACAAAAACTTAAAAAACACAATCTTATACATACGTCATTCGTATTCTTCTTTATTAATTGACAAACACAAATGGATTATATTTTCCAGGTTGGCGACTTGGAAAAATACATTTTTCATAATTTATTGGTTAAGAGTCAATATATTCCGATTTGGGTGATCCTGTGAAGTGGCATTATTTTTGTATAGTAAACATTCCAATTAATGAGTAATGAATACATAGTTTTAAACCTAAAATATTTTTTTTCTAATATAACTAGTACAATGGTCTTCTCTACATTATAGTCTCTTCTTGGATTACTACCATTTTAAATAGAAATTTCGATAGGGGAAAAATGATTATTTATTATTTTGCAATTGAACAATTATTGTAATTAATATGTTCATCAATTTTATAGCTAATTAGTGCATGGCGTCATAAAATAACAAACTTAGTTGCCACCACTACTTAATAAAAAAAAAAAACTTAGTTGTCACCACAAACTTAGTTGCCACCACTACTTAATAAAAATAACAAACTTAGTTGCCACCACTACTTAATAAAAAAAAAAAACTTAGTTGTCACCACAAACTTAGTTGCCACCACTACTTAATAAAAATAACAAACTTAGTTGCCACCACTACTTAATAAAAATAACAAACTTAGTTGCCACCACTACTTAATAAAAATAACAAACTTAGTTGCCACCACTACTTAATAAAAATAACAAACTTAGTTGCCACCACTGCTTAATAAAAATAACAAACTTAGTTGTCACCACTACTTAATAAAAATAACAAACTTAGTTGCCGCCACTACTTAATAAAAATAACAAACTTAGTTGCCACCACTACTTAATAAAAATAACAAAACTTAGTTGCCACCACTACTTAATAAAAAGAATACAATTTTAAATGACAAAAGAACGACGTTTTTGTGAAAAATCACCCTAACAATTTGGTAGGCGGGTATGGGTACCGCAGCCCCGGGAACCATTTATTGGATAGCCAACACCTCTGCCATATGTCACCCTAATTGGTTCGCTACGTTTGGTGACTTAGCAGGGGCGCCTCGGTTCATACAATGTCTCGGGCTGTATTGGTGAAGGTGTTAGGTCTTTAAATTTATTAATATGATTGTCTGCAAAGGTGAGTTTTTTTTTTAGCTCTTAAAGTGCTTAATCAACTAATAACTGGAAGATAGTCGATGATTACTATCCTCGAGAATATAGTATGTAATCGTATGGAAGAAATAAAACTGTGTTTTTACAGAAAGATTAGTTTATTGATCATTAGTTAGGAAAAATTGTTATATAATGAACGGGAAAAAATATTTACAAATTATGTTTGTAGGCAGCTAGTCTCCGAAAATTGGAGTTAGTATTTACAGCTGTGTGTTAATCCAATCAACCAGTGCTGGTACTCTAGCCCATACTCCGGGGTACTTGGCAAGAGCGCAGCCATTTCCCCAGGAAGTTACTCCGACGATAACTCCGTCGACGACGAATGGACCTCCAGAGTCACCCTGGCAAGCATCAATGCCTCCTTCTTCGTAATTTCCTGCACAGATCATCCTGGGGGTGACGGGGTTGAATCCGGTGTAGGCAGCGACGCAGACGTCCTGGGCAATAACGGGGAGGAAAACCTTGTGGAGGGTGGCTGTGATGGAGCCTCCGGACTGTGGAGAAGAATGTTTTGATCACAAAAACCAAGTTCGTTCAGAGGAAGTTGAAAGATGAACAAGGAATTAGAAAGTTTTAACGAAAACTGACAGAAAATATATAAAAGTGGAATACTTACTTGCCATTTACATGATTTAAAATCTAGGAAATATTATTACACAGATTACTATGTAATAATATTTCTTAGACATCTTTGTTAGAAGTTGTATTATTAACAAATAATGTAGGGACAGTAGAAAGTAATAAAATTGTTTGCGGAATTTGTGGTGTAATATTTGGTTTCATTGTAAAAAGAAAGTAACTCACGGAAGTAGTGCCCCATCCGGTGACGAGAGCGCTGGCTCCTGTGGCAACATCCAGGTCCTTGGCTGGCAGGGGAATGATCCTGGTGTTAAGGTTGTCGATGGAGATAGCAGAGGACAAGATCAGGACAGCAATATCGTAGTCGATGATGTTGGAGTTGTACTGGGAGTTGGTTGTCACCGTGGACACCTTGTAGGAATCGCCACCAGATGCGTGCTGGTTAGATCCGGCACGGACGTTCCACGCTCCGGCGGACGTTCTAGAATTATTAAATAAACTTAGGACTGTATCTTTTTGAAAAATGATGGTAGAATTATTCGAGGAAAGGCTACTATCACTTTACCCTCTATTTCCGAATTCATTGTCGGTAAAAGAAAAATGAATGGAATCAATAATTTACTTAAGAATTTATTTATTTTCTTACCCAAAGGTGCAATGGGCAGCAGTCAGGATGACGGTGGTCCTGATGATGGATCCTCCGCAACGGAGTCCTCCGTTGTACTGAAGAGACACCTGCCACGGGGCATCCTGGATGGAAGCTTCAGTTCCTCCAACAATGGGGGAGGATCCGATTCCTCGGATCGGACCGATCACGGTGCCAGCTGAAAATAGATTATCGCCAGCAACATTAATTATAATTATTTATCTCCTTTTAGTTTTTGTTTGAGGAAAATTTGATTTAAATATTACAATGACTTACCGGAGGCAACAGTCAGAACAGTAGCAAGTATCACAAATTGGAACATCTTGATTTTGATGCTGACTTCTACCTGACCGGAGTATTTATACTTATTTTATAAAATACTTATCAGAAGTTGACAGATACAACTGATGCAAATCAAAAATATTATCTCAAAATTCGCTTATAACTAGCTGCACATGCACATGCACGCAAAAGTATAGGCTTACTCCGAAATGCATTAAAAAATATATAATTATTAAAAACAGAGGATTTATATTGTCCTCCAAGTTACGAGTTCACAAGTGTCGTGGAGTACATTTTTCTGGGTAAGATGATTCAATCCAGCGGAACACTTAAAAATAAAAATAAGTAAGCAATTTAAATATAAAAGCAATGCATGATGTATATTATATATGTATTGTTATAAATAATTTTAATACTTGAAAAACTGCAATACTTAAAAGATAATCACTGGCCTATTAAATACAATTTTAAGAAAGGAGATTATGAATGATGTCGTCTAGACCTCTCAAATGTTAATTGGATCTCACTTTTCAATAACTCGGATGTCAACAATAAGGTTAAATTATTCTACGATTCTTTGTGGGATATTATTGATAAAAAAATTCCAAAAAAAATACACAAATAAGAAATCACTACCCCGAAAGGTTTATTTAGTCAGTCTCTTATTAAACTACTCAAAGAGAAAAACAAGGTAAGACTGCGGGCTAACAAATATAAAATCCCACTAGACTCTGCTGAGTTGGTTATGCTAAGAAAAAGATCGAAAAAAATGCAAAAATAATGCTATTTATCCTACATAAACTCTGTTGAACAAGGCATAAAGGAAAATGTAATAGCCTTCTGGGCATACTCAAAATCATTGCGTACTACTAAATGCAATCCCAAATTAATGCATCTTGTTTCTATATCTATAGATAATGGTCAACAGATTGCCAATATTTTCTCTAATTATTTTGCATCCGTGTATACTCAATCTAATCTCTTGTTATATACTGCCAGGCCGAATGTTACTCAAAACAACCAATTTAATCTTGGCGAAATCAATGTTACCATGGAAACCATCAAATCTTCTTTAGAAAAAATCGATACATCAAAAGGCCCAGGACCTGATAAAATACCTCCCTTGTTGTAAGATGTTGTTCCAGCAGGTTGATTAAGCAACTTTTTTATTATTTATAACTAGCTAATACCCGGCATGCTTTGAATGCCACTTAAATAAAGAAATTGTTTCTCCCTTTGTGTCCTTTCGCATTCGTCCCCTTTTCCCTTCCGCCAACCTATGCTCATACCTACCAAACACACATTAAAAATTTCATAAAAATCGGTCAAGCCGTTTCAGAGGAGTACGACCACAAACACCGTGACACGAAATTTTATTAGAAGATGAATCATTATCTACAACTTTTCCAGATTTGTGGAAAAATGCACACATTGTTCCAATACATAAATCTGGTGATCAACCGTTTGTGAAAAATTATCGACCAATCAGTATTTTATCATGTTTTGCAAAAGCCTTTGAATCTATAATTTATATTTCTGTATTTTCACACTCAAACCCCAATTATTTATTTACTTATTTTATTTTACGCGTAGAGGGCATTTACATATATGCATAAAGGCAGTACAATTTAACATTAGAAAATATATACATACATATATATGAAATAAAAATTAAGGCAACCAAAATTTAACAAAAGTGAAAAATAATTACAATAAACTTATGATAAAAAAAATACATGTTAAAAAAAATACATAAAAATAAAATAATAAAACTTATGATACAGAAATTACAAGCAACAAAATTTAAAAGTACGGTGAACAGAGAATTACAATATTTAACATGTTAATGACACCTAGGTATTGATTTTGCATAATACGAAACCGGTGCGCACTATATCGGGGAATCAGCTGGTTGCAGGAGTTCGGAACTCTCAGAAATTTGGATTAATAATTAATAAGAAAGTTAATTTGTAAGAAAGTAATGAAAAATATATATTTTTTTAAATAACTAAATAATATTACAATCAATTTATGATGGTTTATAATTTTTCAAAAAATTATACATTTAATTAATAAGATGCATTAATACGATAGGTAGAGGATATGTTTAGTAAATTTGCCGAAGTAGTTTAATAAATTTACCGAAGAACTTCCTTAGTGAGTACACTTGTATCGTGGATAAATGATTTCATTATTTCATGATTATATTGTATCAGCGACATATTCCATACATTTATGTGCGAATACATATTTCCCAAGTTTTGAATTCTATGTAATGGTAAATTGAACTGCATTAATTATAATGTATGATGACTCCTTAAATTACATCTATTGGGAACATTAATATGAATATTGCTCAGATAACGAGTGGTTAGGAGCATATTATGAATAATTTTGTATAAACGTATTAAGTCAGTATATTGTCTTCTTTTTGACAGGGTTGTATAGTTAAAATTTCGGAGTCGTTCCTCATAAGGTTGAAGAAAGGCATTTAATCCAAGTTTGAATGATAACAGCCTTAGGAATTTTTTTTTGTACAGATTCAATAATTTTTGAACATTTAAAATAGTGTGGGTTCCAGATAACACTCACATATTCTAATTTGCTTCTCATTAAGGAGTTGTAGAAGGTTATAATAGATTGTGGGTTTTTAAATGTTTTCGATATTCTATGAATGAATCGCATCATTTTCAATGATTTACTCGTGATATCACTGATGTGGACATCAAACACAAACTTTAAATTAAGAGTGATTCCTAAATCTCTTATTGTTGTGACTGCATTTAATTGAACATTATTAATGGAAAATGCATAAACCTTTCGTCTTCTGTTACGAGTAAAAGTAATAATGTAGCGTTTTTGAATATTTAAAAGCAATCGTTTTGAATACACCAGTTATTTAGTGCTTATGAAGGTCTTCTTGAAGCATAACATGATCAGAATCAGAGGAAATTTTGCGGTAAATTTTAAGATCATCAGCAAATAGAACAAAATCGCAGCGTAACAAGGGGCCAAGGTCATTAATAAATATTTTAAAAATCAGAGGGCCAAGATTGAAACCCTGGGGTACACCTGATGTTACAATTATGGGCGGTAATTCATATCCATTTATAAGTACTAATTGTGTTCTGTTTTTTAAGAACGACTTAAGCCATCTAAATAGATCACCGTCAATACCCATTTGATCAAGCTTCTGTAGTAAAATATGATGGTTTACTTTATCAAATGCCTTTTGAAAATCTGTGTAAATGGCATCTACTTGAGTTCTTTCATTAAAAGCATTACAAACGTAATCTCAAAAGTCGAGAAGATTTGAATTTGTTGGGAATCTGTTGGGAATAATCCCATGTTGTTCCCGACAGATTAACGACTCCAATACTTTAACAATACAACCCTTTAAAAAAGAATCCTGTCAGTCAATTTACTGACTTAATATGTTTACACAAAATTATTCTTAATATGCTCCTAAGCACTCATTGTCTGAGCAATATTCATATTAATGTTCCCAATAGATGTAATTTAAGGAGTCATCATATATTCCATCTTAAAATATTTAGTAACAATATTGCATACTTGAATCCACTGTCACAAATGTGTCGTCCGTACTATTGCTGTACTATACATTCTATTGAATGTGACCATATAGATATATTGTTTGGTTACCAAGCCTATGTAATCGTTGTATTGGGGAATGCAATTTATAGTTAGAATGAGATGTGTGTATATAAAATGACAATGTTTGTCTAGTAGTTCGTGTAGGTACATGTAGATTTATTAAATGAAAGACTTCACAGCAATCAAATTTAGAGTTTAATAATTTTAATAAAAAGGTTAGGTCGGTTATTTTTCGTCTGTTTTCTAAAGTTGGAATATTTAAAATATTCATTAATGATAGGTAATTTATGTCCTCTAAAGGGATGTTAAGTTTAATATTTATAAATCTTAGAATTTTTTTTTCAATATTATGGATATGAATTTTGTACAAGGGCGACCAAACTATTGAGTTATGTTCGATTAGGCTTCTTACCAGGGATATGTACAACAATTTAACGATTCGTAAAGTTTCAAAGTTTTTAATTGTTCTTAAAATAAATCCTAATATTTTCATAACCTTATTTACAGTTTGTTGAACGTGGACTGTGAAATATAGTTTCTCATCCATTATTACGCCAAGATCTCGCATTTCCGTTACTCGTTCTAAGTTTATTTCACTTATAGAATAGTCGAACAATAATGATTTTTTTTTCTGGAGAAGGACAAAGTTTTGCATTTATCTACATTTAAAAATAAATAATTTTGTGAACACCAGTTATTTAGCATGTCTATATTATATTGAAGAACTTGACAGTGATTTAAGAGAGTTAATTCTTTATATAATTTAATATCATCGGCGAATAATAATACATTGACGTCTTTAAAGCAGTTGACTATGTCGTTTATAAAAACAAGAAATAAAACTGGGCCAATATGACTACCTTGCGGTACACCACTAGTGGCGGAAAATTGTTTAGATGTATAAGATTTTATTTTAACAAATAAAGTTCAACCAGAAATGTAACTTTTTAGCCATCTTAACATATTTTCTCTGAAACCTAAAGCATGAAGTTTTCGGATCAATACTTTATATTTATTACTTTTTGTATGTGTAATAAAAGTAGCCTTGTTATCAACAATTGTCTTCAACGTTTAATTCTCATAAAATAAGTACCTTTTGTACATTGAACACACTTTTCATCCACCAACCGTGCAGTTGTGACCAGATAGTCAATGTTGACAATGATATGCTTCTAGTCATCAAAAACAAAATCAAAAAGATAAATGTCTAACCAAACAACATTTTATGAGATCAAGTTTGAAGATTGAATTGAAAAAAAATCATATGAATCCAAGTTCATGTACCATGGTATTTATTCAACGTGAAGTAGATGGCCTACATACAAAGGATCATACTATCAGGGAACTGTACTTAATTGGGTGAAGCCCATCAAAAAGTTCCCTGCAGGACATAACAGAAAAAAACCTCGGTAACTAGTTATCATGTTATAATTACATCATTTTTTTTGTGAAATAATTAGCACACATCATTTCAGCTAACTAAAAAATAAATAAAAATATTCCTACATAATTCACCCACAACCACTAGTTTTCGGGGTGCTGGCTCAAGGTAGAAAATATGATTGAACTTCAGGGTAGTTATGACGAGAAGCATCTCATTGTAAACATTGACTATCTGGCCACAACCGCACAGTTAGTGGATGAAATCTGTGATCGATGTACAATAGGTATCTATTATATTTTGGGGATTAAACGTTGAAAGGTTGTATTGATAACAAGGCTACTTTTATTACACGATGCTGTGATCAACTAGATAAATGTGCTAATTATGATTATTATTTAAGGTAAACATGTATCTTATATCATGTCTTACTTTTATTTTTAAATTGCTTGCGTTTTTTATTTTTAGGTTTTCCGCTGCATTGAATCAATCTTACCTAGAAAAATGCACGACACTTGTAAACTCGAAACTTGGAGGTCAACATACATCCTATTGTAATTATAAACGTTTTTAGATAAAATAAAATATGATATATTTTTTAATGCACTTCGGAGTAAGCCTATGCTTTTGCGTGCATGTGCATGTGCAGCTAGTTATAAGCGGATTTTGAGATAATACTTTTGATTTGCATCAGTTGTATCGGACAAAAAGAAACGGGACAAAGGACAAAAAACGTAAAATAAGTATAAATACTCCGGTCAGGTAGTAGTCAGCATCAAAACCAAGATGTTCCAATTTGTGGTACTTGCTACTGTTCTGGCTGTTGCCTCCGGTAAGTCATTGTAATATTTAAATCAAATTTTCCTATCTCGAACAAAAACTAAAAGGAGATAAATATTAATAATTAATGATGCTGGCGATAATCTATTTTCAGCTGGCACCGTTATCGGTCCGATCCGAGGAATCGGATCCTCCCCCATTGTTGGAGGAACTGAAGCTTCCATCCAGGATGCCCCGTGGCAGGTGTCTCTTCAGTACAACGGAGGACTCCGTTGCGGAGGATCCATCATCAGGACCACCGTCATCCTGACTGCTGCCCATTGCACCATTGGGTAAGAAAATAAATAAATTCTTAAGTAAATTATTGATTCCATTCATTTTTCTTTTACCGACAATGAATTCGGAAATAGAGGGTAAAGTGATAGTTACCTTTCCTCGAATAATTCTACCATCATTTTTCAAAAAGATACAGTCCTAAGTTTATTTAATTATTCTAGAACGTCCGCCGGAGCGTGGAACGTCCGTGCCGGATCTAACCAGCACGCATCTGGTGGCGATTCCTACAAGGTGTCCACGGTGACAACCAACTCCCAGTACAACTCCAACATCATCGACTACGACATTGCTGTCCTGATCTTGTCCTCTGCTATCTCCATCGACAACCTTAATACCAGGATCATTCCCCTGCCAGCCAAGGACCTGGATGTTGCCACAGGAGCCAGCGCTCTCGTCACCGGATGGGGAACCACTTCCGTGAGTTACTTTCTTTTTACAATGAAACCAAATATTACACCACAAATTCCGCAAACAATTTTATTACTTTCTATGGGTACTACATTATTTGTTAGTAATACAACTTCTAAAAAATATGTCTAAGAAATATTATTACATAGTAATCTGTGTAATAATATTTCCTAGATGTTAAATCATGTAAATGGCAAGTAAGTATTCCACTTCAATATATTCTGTCAGTTTTCGTTAAAACTTTCTACTTCCTTATTCTTCTTTCAACTTCCTCTGAACGAACATGGTTTTTGTAATCAATACATTCTTGTCTACAGTCCGGAGGCTCCATTTCAGCCACCCTCCGCAAGGTTTCCCTCCCCGTTATTGTCCAGGACGTCTGCGTCGCTGCCTACACCGGATTCAACCCCGTCACCCCCAGGATGATCTGTGCAGGAAATTACGAAGAAGGAGGCATTGATGCTTGCCAGGGAGACTCTGGAGGTCCATTCGTCGTCGACGGAGTTATCGTCGGAGTAACTTCCTGGGGAAATGGCTGCGCTCTTGCCAAGTACCCCGGAGTATGGGCTAGAGTACCAGCACTGGTTGATTGGATCAACGCACAACTGTAAATACTAACTCCAATTTTCGGAGACTAGCTGCCTACAAACATAATTTCTAAACCTTTTTTCCCTTTCATCATATAACAAATTTTCCTAACTAATTATCAATAAACTAATCTTTCTGTAAAAACACAGTTTTATTTGTTCTATACGATCACATACTATATTCTCGAGGATAGTAATCATAGACTATCTTCCAGTTATTAGTTGATTAAGCACTTTAAGAGCTAAACATATCCATAAATTTAAAGACCTATCACCATCACCAACACAGCCCGAGACATTGTATATAACTAATTTTAAAAAATGTAAGCAAATACGAAGTTGTAAGGTTTTGCCAACGTACTTTTATAAAAAAATCTCCTTCTAGTGGTCCAGTCCAAAAGACTCTTACACCTAAAATTAATATTTACTCTATTTTGGGAATTAATCTTCTCGAAAATGTAATTTCAACACTGATGAGATGAAAAATCATGCAATTTTTGTATTTTAAATATAGTATCCTCCTCGAGCAAAGCCGTGTCTTGCTGTGTGTAGGGTTCTCTTAAGACGATACCCGGCGGTAATTTTTCCATACAAACGTATTCCCTATTTATCTCTCTGGATTTTAACCCTAGAGAAAATATTTTTGTTACATTAAATAGATATCAACTACTAGCGTGTCGGTACTTTTTGTTTTTTTTTTTTGATAAGTTACTTTTTATAGAAGTTATGACATTCCAAAAATCAATAAAATTAACTGGTTTAAACACGATAAAACACGTTCAGTATTCAAACAAAATAATGTTTTTTTAAAAGTAGCAAAACGTACAGACAAGTTTTTTCTTATGTAGTTCGTAAAAAAATAATTGTAAATCAGTCCACTTTTGGAGGAGAAAAGTGGGGATTACAAAACCTCGATTTTAGTTAGGTATTAGTAGCCCGAGGTGCATTGTCCCTTTCGCTCAATATCCGGTTGAGTAAGAGCAACAGTGATAGCAACAATTTAGTAAAATCTATTTTTCAAATTTCTCCATCACCGGGTAACATCTTAAGGAAAGAAAGGAGAGGATGATCTGGGAAGAAGGGTATGAGGGTTGGGTAGGAATCTGGGTGGTCAGTTTGTCCAGGAGAGACGGACAAATGATTCCATCCCTCCCACTAAGGTGCAAGGTGATGTTCCAAGAGAGCCCTGCTGGAGAAGCCAAAAGGCCTCCCTCAACCAGTCTTTCACGATCTGGCCTGCTACGCAATTGGTGGGCAGACGCATCCGCCACCAAGACACGGACAAACCTTACCAATGAACCCATGCGCCCCTGCTTAGTCACCAAACGTAGCGAACCAGTTGAGGCGACATATGGCAGAGGTGTTGGTTATCCAATAAATGGTTCCCGGGGCTGCGGTACCCATACCCGCCCACCAAATTGTTAAGATGATTTTTCACAAAAACGGCGTTCTTTTGTCATTTTAAATTGTATTATTTTTATTAAGTAGTGGTGGCAACTAAGTTTGTTATTTTATGACACCACACACTAATTAGCTATTTTTAGAATTGATAACATATAAATAACCATAATTGCTCAATTGCAAAATAAATAATAATCATTTTTCCCCTTATCTATTTGAAATTGTAGTAATCCAAGAGGAAACTATAATATAGAGAAGACCATTGTACTATTTATATTAGAAAAAAAACTTTTAGGTTTAAAACTATATATTCATTACTCATTAATTGGAATGTTTACTATACAAAAAAAATCCATTTTACAGGATCACCCAAATCGGAATATATTGACTCTTAACCTCTTATTACCTGTAAACATCATTATCATCAATTACTATATTATATACACGCAAATAATGCTTTATTCCTCACTAGTCAGAAGTACACTGGAATATGCATCACCTGTCTGGAATCCCAAATACACCCAATACGTTAACAACATAAAGCGCATACAAAATAAATTTATTAAATATCTTGGTTATAAATACAACAATAATTACATCTGCACCCTCCAATCCCTGAAATCCAGGCGAACGGTAGCTGACATGACATTTCTCCATAAAATAATACACAACGATATAGACTGCCCAGAACTTCTATCCCAAATAAATTTTAACATCCCATTTAAAAGAAGTCGACACACCAACCTTTTCTACACAGCTAGTAATAAAACAAACGCTGCAGGCAGCTCCCCAATTTCCCGCATCCTTCAAATATTCAACACAACTCAAAAAGGCACAAATACCGATATATTTTTTGATTCCCTCCCCCTATTTAAGAAAAACTTTTCTACCATACTGAACTCGCACACATAACACAAACATCCACACGCACACACACACACACACACACACACACACACACACACACACACACACACACACACACACACACACACACACACACACACACACACACAACACTATTCCCTCTCTCCATCCATAATATACTAACTTAATTTAGGTATAATGTATAATATATCATGTATATAACAGCGACATGTCATTGGTACCTATTATTGTATTCTTTTCTATAACTTTGTAACTATTTTCTTAAATGTAATTATGTACTGTTTGTTTCTGCAAAACAAAAAATAAAAATAAAAAAATAAAATATGTAAATTTCATTATCATAAATTCATTGCCGCATTAACTGTAAACCTCATTATCATTAATTATTATATTATCAGTAAACGTACTCCATTACCTTAAATTATATAATCTGCTTACTTCTCCCGCCATAACACAGGGACATCCCTAGCATGGCCGGCGAAATAATACAATATCTACACTATGTACAAAATTCTTTTAATAAATAAAAAAAATAAAAATAAATTTATGAAAAATGAATTTTTCCCTGTCACCTACCTGGAAAGTATAATCCATTTGTGTTTGTCAATTAATAAAGAAGAATACGAATGACGTATAATACTTTGTTTTTAAGTTTTGTTCTAGAAAAACGAAAAATACATTTTATAGTTATTTGACTAGAAATATCTAAACTAAACACATTTATTTTTTATTTTTTTTATTTATTTTTTATTTATAAGAAAAAAGTTTTACATTACAAGTTATTACATAATGCAAAGTTAAACAACTATTCATTATTATTCTACTACTCCATAAGTTGAGCTCTAGGAGCTCGTGTTTATGGGATTAGTATTTACATGCAAAAAATAATGTTCTAATTAAATATGTAAAGAATAATCAAAGACTTATGAAATAAATACAAACATTATTTAACATAGGTAAACAATTTAGGAAAAAATATGTTATTGAAAGACAATACCAATATACGAGTATATTTATACTTTTAACATTGATAGTACAGGTTAAGTAAGGGTAAACTAAGGGTAAATTAAGGGTACAGTATATATATATATATATTTTTTGTTAAATGAAAGACAAAAATTCCCGGATTACGAATAACCCAACAACATTTCAAAATCTCCTACTGCCACCACACTAAGCGGAAGATATTGCTTGTGTTGTGATGGAGGACTTAGCCAGCCGAGGGATCGAACACGGAACGCCTGGGTGGGAGCCTAACGCGATGCCCACACAACCACTGACCGGTCATTATCAATCGGTCATTATCCAATTTCATTACATTATAATACAATATTGTTATGTTTCATTATTTAATTTATAAATAATAAAAAAACTTTTTTTTAATTAATCCAGCAGAGACATTTTTCATTTTTAATGTTGTCTGGAAGGCAATCATATAAGTTGCCCCCTTAGTAACTAATGGCTTGCTTACCTAGTGGATTTTTAAATGTATGTTTTCATGTAAAGAGTTTGTGTACTTTTGACGTTTTAATGATTTATGTGTTTGTTTATTATTTATTTTGTATACTAGGAGACATGCATTGTAATTATGCATGTAGTCTTCTTGATGTAAATAGTTTTTTGAAGTTTTTCTAGTACTTGGCGGCGGAAACGTTTGCCCACCTACTGCGTGACGGGCTGCATCAAAAGAGACTGGTTGATGGAGATCTTTTGACCTCATCGCCTTGCACCGCAGGGGAAGGGATGGATGAGTTCGTCACTCCTGGATACATTAACCCCCAAATACATACCTTTTTCCTTCCCAGAACATCCTTTCTTTCATTTCCCTAAACCAACCCGCTACACAGCTTCCCAAATACGATATAGGCGGGTAAGCGGGTATGGGTACAGCCGTTCCGGGAACTATTTATTGGATAACCAAAACTTCTGCCATTGGTCACCCTAAGTGGTTCGCTACCTTTGGTGACTTAGCAGGGGTGTCCGAGTTCATGGGGTGAGGTTTGTCTAGGTCTTGGCGGAGGATGATCTGGATACACTGAACCCCAGATTCCTACCCAACCCTCATACCTTTTTCCTTCACTGAATTTCCTCTCCTTCTTTCCTTAAAAATATATACCACACAGCATCCCCAAAGATGTCACAGCCCTGAGGGAAATTAATTTCCTCAGGGCTTCCTGTGTGGAGCTAATGTAAAATAAAAATAAATAAAAAAATAAAAAATGGGCCCTGAGGAAACTAACGTAAAATTTTTTTTTTTTTAAATAGGCCCTGAGGGAATTTTCCCCCAAGGCCTCCTGTGTGGAGCTAATGTAAAAAAAAATACTAATGATGCCCCGCCAGAGCGGTAAACCTGTAAACCTTGGAATGGACTGCTGCCTGGGTACACAGCGACTATGATATTCGATAACCAAACCCAAATCACGCCTTTTTCACCCATTTTTAAGTTTCGATTGAACTCGAAATTTTGGGCCACGAACCGCTACCGGAGATGAGAACACCATTTTTTATAACAAGACAATGTCGGTTGTAATATTTAAATTCATCATCAATGCGACAATAGATTGAAACATCTCAACGTGAATATTGTTTAAGAGAGATGAGGTAATTTTTCTTTTAGATTCTCAGAAGTGGCATTATTGATAACATTTTGAAAAAAGTAAAGGCACGTTTATTGCACGCGAAATATTAATTATTAATACAGTATTTTAGTAGTTACGACGTCGAAAATTAAAATAAAGAATTTTTAAATTGAATGCCTGACGAACTGTTAAAAAAATTTGTATCTGGGAAGAGAGCTTAACGAGATAAATCTCGTGGGTGATGGGTTTTTTAAAACCTTAATGCTAATGACATAAATGAAACACGTTTTGAGGTAAACACGTTTCAGGGAAAACCTGCAAAATCTAATAATAAGATAAGGTATGTATGACTACACTTACACACGATTATAAAGATAAAGCATACTTGAATGACTGTAATCAAATCTCGTTGGATAACTATTATTTTACAAATAGAGTATAAATAATACGCTTCAATAGATGTTAGGAATCATTACAACGATGACCAATCTAATAAAAAAATATAAACCAATCAGTATACTATCCCGTTTTCCGATGTATACAAATATTTTTTCACATTTTCAGCCGCTTCTCTGCGCTTCGCAACTTGGGTTGGTTCCTCACAGATCTGTCAACTCAAATCTTTTGAAATTTTGTAATTAATGTGTGTAATAGACGAAGGAGTAAAATTTTCCTGCGATTCACCCATTTGTATTCTAATCAACACTATTTTTATTATGACACTACTGCCACTTTTTATTTCAATAGCTAGAATTCACAAGAATCGGAGAAAAAAGGGTTAAACATTTTTTTCATTTTTTATTTAATGACAATACAAATTAAAATTAAAATACAATATTAAATAAATTAAGAATACAAAGTGAAATATTTTATCCTCAGTCTCAGTCTCTGTTCCGAGGTGGACTGCAGGTTGTCGTATGGTTTTATCATGATTTCCTTATCAATGTTGTTTGTTTTTGTTGGTTTTCACGAAATATAAATAAATAAAGCAAAAAGTGTTCATGTTTATTATTTTGCGTTGTTTTAAAAAGTGTTTATATTCATTACCTGTAGGTTGCATTTGGGTTACTTAATAATTTTAATTAGTTCCTCATCTTCATGTTTAGTTAGCTATAATTTGATGTCCTTTTTAAACTTTTGTATATCAATGGTATTTTTAATTTCAATCGGAAGGGCATAATATAATTTTGTAGCATGGAAATTATGATTTTTCTGGCCGAAAGCTGTATTTAATTTTGGAATGTTTAGTAGATTTGAAGATTTTGTCCTTGTAGTATAAGTGTGTTGGTCAGCAAGTTATGCATATTTTTCTTTAAATTTGAGTAGTGCATTTTTTGAGAACAATTTTATAATGCTGCACACATTAAAATTTTTAAAAACTTCTTTTGATGGAGTTCTTATTGGTACTTTCAGGGTTATTTTTATTATTGCTTTTTGTTTTTTAACAAGCTGCTTCATGTGAATGTTTGAGGCAGATCCCCATCCAATAATTCCATATTCTATGCGTGATTGGCAAATAGCATAGTAGACTTTATATAGATCATTTTTATTTAGTATATTGCGTATATTTCTAAAATAGTACATGAGCTTTGTGAGTTTCTTTGTAATGCTATTTATGTGAAATCGTTTAAATCGTTTCGTGAAAATGTTTATCGAAAATTTTCATCGATTTCAATGCCAAGATATTTTATGTTTCTAGAGTGTGTTATGGTGGGGCAGTGACATGATGGTGTTAATTTTTTTCCTTGACCATCATGTAATTTGAGAGCATAATCCTCGGGTGGTTGTCCTCTGACTGTTATAGATCACGTTAAATATTTAGTTTTGTTGACATTAAGTGTAAGTGAATTTTGCTTGAGCCATTTTTGTAGAAGTACAAGACCATGTTCAGCTTCTTTGTAAGTGGTTACCCAATCACTTTAATTAAATAAAATAACAGTGTCGTCGGCAAAACTAATGATTTTCCCTTTGATATGTAAGTTGCAGGTATCATGATATCATGATACCATGACCGGTCAGTGGTTGTGTGAGCATCGCGTTTGGGCCCCACCCAGGCGTTCCGTGTTCGATTCCTCGGCTGACTAAGTCCTCCATCACAACACAAACAACATCTTCCGCTTAGTGTGGTGGTAGTAGGAGTTTTTTCAAATGTTGTTGGGTTATTCGTAACCCGGGAATGTTTGTCTTTCTTTAAAAAAAAATAAATAAAAAATAAAAAGAAACATTTATATCAAAAATAATAAAGGTCCTAAGACACTTCCTTGGGGTATACCGTATTTGATTGGGAGAGGTTTACTTTCCGCTTTTCAATTTTAACACACTGCAAACGTTCGGACATATAACTTATTAACAGATTTAAAGTTGTGTTTGACATCCCAATTGTTTTAAGTTTACATACATTATATATATATATGTTTTCTTTTGAACTTACCTAATACATTAGTAAACAAAGTAAAGGGATGACATCTGACGTTTGAGTTTGGTTTGACGTTTTGTGGATCGTTACTAGGCATCACGCTCATTGTTGCCATAACTACGACGTTAATATGATGAAATATAAATCGAACGACATTTCCGATTTGAAATGTTACTTCCGTCCAAAAAAGATCTCAGCTACTCGTAGTAATAAGCCTAAAGAAGTTTTACTTAAAACAACTTCAAGAAATAAGATTACATGGATACCCATTTCGCTGACTGAAACCATATTTGTATAACAGAACTGAATTAGTTCTTATTAATGGATACAAATCACGCCCTATAGTTTTAACTTCTGGTCTACCACAGGGTTCTAATCTTGGCCCCTGATTTTCTATTATATTCATAAACAACCTCGGCACACTCAATAACTGGTGTACTGTTAACAATATGCACTTAAATGTTGAAAAACGTTACATTTTAAACTTCACTAGAAACAGGAATAAGGATTTTTCCTATGTTATTAATAATATTATTCCCAGAAAAGTGTATTCTGTAAGAGATCTAGGAATTACTCTTGATTCTAAATTCATATTTGATGTACACATTAACGGCATTAAGTGCAAATCATTAAAAATTATGAGATTTATTCACAGAATATATAAACCTTTCAAAGATCCTTAATCAACTCTAACCCTTTACAATGCGGTAATTAGAAGTAAACATGAATATGGAAGCACTTTTAGGAATCCACATTACTGCAAATATGAAACATTGTAGAATCGGATATGATTTTAGATTTTCACGGCCAAAAGAATTTTTGTTATTTGTTTTTGGTTTTATGACGTATTGCGATACCTCCTTCTTTAGCCAACTTTCGGACAACGTTACAGTTTCCATCATGACACATCTGCCCTGACGATGGACACTGTAACGTTGGTTAAAGAAGGAGGTAGCGCAACACGACATAACACCCCAAAAACAAATAACAAAAAAAACATTGTAGAATTACTTTAAAAATATGCTAAGAATGTTGTCTTAGCATTTTATGCACTCAAAACTACAATAACTGATTTACTGATCTAATATGTTTACATAAAATTATTCGCGGCCATCTTGATACTACATTATGTAATTGCAATATAGAAATAAATGTTCCTAATTACGCCGTAACATTTTACACCTGATACGTTTAAAAATAATTTCGTCTACTTTAGCCCTCTGAGATGTGTCGAATATATATCAAGATAGAGTGTGTACGGTTCAGAAAAAAGTTCTGAAAATATGTTTAACTAATTTTATTGTCAGTTGTCTATCTATGCAAGCCTCTTATGTTTCTTATGTATCTTGCCTCTAACTGCAATATATGTTACTTAAGGGAGCTTAAATATAATTTTGTATTTTTATTTGTGACGTTTTGTTTTTCTAACTGTATGTGTACCTGTATGTAATTGTAGATTCTTGTAATTGTATATCCCTATTTGTATAATAATTGAGTTTTTATAACTGGATTGTTCTCACGTTAGTGCGAACATCTGTAATAACTCAGTAAAAATAAATTAATTTATTGTTAATGATTTTATCTTGGTAACGGTATTTCCATATATATGTGCTTCCAGATTATCTATTATTTGTCATTGATTGTGAGATGTTGATCATTTATATTTTTATCATAGCTGGGTTTTTTCATTATTCAAGTAATTGACGAAAAGCATTGATATATCGTTCTGTTTTTCGTATTTCATTTGTCTTTTGAAGTACTCTTCATTATTTATTTATTTTCTTTTCGGGAAATCAACAGTTTATAATCTGGTTCTTTATACATGTGCAATTTACCTAACTGAGAAACCAATTATAGATTTCCTCAATATACTATAGAATTATGTATCTAAAAATTTAAATACTATACTTCCAACTAAAAAAGTCAATGATGTAATTAGATAATATATCAATACATTTTAAGCAGTTTGGTTCACTTATAATACATTTTTAATGCATTTTTATATGCGATGATTGTATTATCAAGAGTAGTTCTGTTAACAATTTAGAATGAAGGTTGAACGTAACATTTTAATAATCTAAGATAGAATGACGATGTTTAGTTACTTAAAAGGGTATTACCAGAGAATACTGGAAATTAGTCATTTTTAAATCAAATTCTAGACGTATTGACTCTTTTATACAAAAAAACATTGATTATGGAAGATTGTTATTTTATCTGGTACACGCAGTTTGAAAATTTTGAAAAACTAAGTGGACTTTTAATATACTAAGGTTATACCGTTGGTAGTTGGCAGATTTGTTCAATTTTCAAATGATAGATTCTATTAAACAACACAAATTTCAAATAATATAATCATACAACAAAACAAATCAAAATAAATCTAGTCAGCACAGTTTTCAGAATTTTAATTTTAATTAAATTAAAATCATTAAAAAATAAACCCGAGAACGTGTTTTGTGACAAAAATACCTCAGTTGTTCTATTTATGTAGCGTCTCACAAACTAAAATATTTAAAAAAAATTTTACACACTTATTTTGTTTAAACATTATTGAATAATCATAAATACTTGTGATCTAAAAATACTTACAAGAAGTACACGATATTTAATAATTTATCATCATGCGTTTTGAGCATTTTTTATTGTTTACTTGAATGTAGGTATATAAAAGCAAGTTTTGAATGAAATAAATCGATATTAACTTTTTATTATAAAAAATTGATACGGGGAATAATCGATCTTTCTCATTGGAACCTCCCTGTACAGTTGCAAGCATGTTGTAAACATTTATTCTCAGCCACTGGTCAATCGCTCTTAAGGCCATTGGGTGCGGGGCAAGTTTTATACAAAACGTAGTTTTGGATTTTAGGCCACAATACCCAACCGAACTGAAAAATTATTTTTGTAATCAAAAGGTATGTCATATGTTAATCTCGCATAGGAGCTACTTTATTTATTTTTGCTTTAATTTTTAAAATATAGACTATTAAAGATTTAAATTTTTTATGATTTTAGAGGCAACTTGGACAATTATTTGAGAGTAACGCACATCGTTCACGTAGCTACTTGCAAGCGACGCTACCGCTCCCTGTCATACTATTTTGCTAGTGCAGCGCCTAGCGGCGTTTTCAAACACTAATAATAGTATGGAAAATGCAGACGAGCGGCGATCGCGTCGCTTGAACGTAGCTCCGTGGAAGAACGGCGTTAATGTAAATATTTAAAAAAGTAATTTTTAATATAAGCTATATTTTGTTTTTAAATATGACATTTTTTTTATAAACAATTTTGATGGCTGTAAATTTAAGTTACAAATTACCTATTTACATCGGAACAAAAACTTGTCGTTTATATTTTAAAACTACTACCCAAAGAAACGCATTTTTAATTTTATTTTTTATATTATTTTTCATTATTTTAAAAAACCAAGGATTAGGCAGATTTTTTTTTTTAATAATTATAAATAAAAAATTCCAAAGTTGACTTCTTTAATTACCTATACGTCATTATTTGAAAGCAAAAAAAAAGTAGCTCCTATCCGAGATCGACATTGAACCTACCTTTTTATTACAAAAATAATTTTTCAGTTTGGTTGGGTATTGTGGCCTCAAATCCAAAATTACGTTTTGTATGAAAGCGGCCGCGCAGCCATTCCTCTTAAACAGTTTATATTTAATCTAAATCGTTGCTCTCTAACAACAGTAAACCAAAACTTTTAATTAAAATTTAAAACTCCTTTAAGTACACACACCTAAAAATACTATCATTTGAATATAGGAAATACTTATATCGAAATAAGTCGTAATGTTCCTATTTTAATTATGTTCTTTGTTATTATTTTAAAAGAATTTTAAATGTGACTACTGTTTGTATTTGCTTTATGTTTCACCTTAGGTACTTCAGAAAACTTATATAGCCAACAGAAGAAACTGTAGTAACATATTGCTTGATTACCTCTTCGCAGAGAAATCAATGAAATAATATTATATTTTAATGAATGAAGATAATATTAGCGAAAGTCAATCGAAAATCCGAAACAGAAAAATCAGAAAAAGATACGGATACATCTAGGACTCGAACCCAGGACATCTGTTCGGATTTTCGATTGACTTTCGCTAATATTATCTTCATTCATTAAAATATTATAATTTGAGGTTTAACTCTTTAAGTTAATAAGTTAAAAATAAAAATAGAAATAATATTATTTCACGGCTGTAAGTAGTTCGAAATTACATTAAATTGTGCTGACAACAAATGGGCTAGAACATTTTACATATTTAGTTAATAACCTAAGAAAATATGTAAAATGTACTTCTTCCACAAATATGTCAAGAATAAATGTTTACGAGGACCGTTTCATACGAATCTTAATATTTGATTTGAGACCAAAATACCCAAATAAACTGAAAAATTATTTTTGTAATCAAAGGGATCAAATATCTAGCTGGGATAGGTCAACTTTATTTATTTTAGCTTTAAGTTGTAAAATATTATTAAAATTTTAAAATTTGTATGAAACGGGCAAAGTTCCTATTAAATTATATTTTTTTATATAAGATCAACTGTATTTTCATAACTTTTGAAGGTTATTTCTATCAATGTAATATATGATTGAAGAAGAAGATAACACTAATAATCTAAACGAAAATTACGAAAATGAACAAGACACAAAATATGGAAAAAATTAGTCGAAGATAATGGTTTCTTCGTCAGGATAATAACCATCGGTTTCGAAACATGTCGATAATTGTGATAATATAAGTGGTTTACACCGAGATATTTGTTTGATTTAATTGAAAATGACGCCACAAAGTGATATTGCTAGGATTGAAGAAGATAATATTGTTAATTCTGAAATTTGGAATATGAAATTGACCAATACGACGTTTAAATAAATAGTGGCAGTAGCAGAATTGGTAAAGGCTTTCGTCCCGGTAAGACGAGAGGTTCTAGGTTGTGACCGTTCTCTTTTATTTTTTGTATCTTGTTCATTTTCATATATAAGTTTAGTAGTGCTATCTTCTTCAACCGTCAAATTATATTTTAGAAGATTCAAAAAACTTTATTTATGAACTTGAACAAAAAACTGTTTTCACTTTAAATCGCACTCTCATATTTGTACAAATATGTGAAGAATATATACGTAAATGTTATCTTATAAGAATTACAGTACCTACTTCCTAAAAGTTTTTTTTTGCTTTAACTCCCAGTCTCACATCCCGACAGGTCGCTGTAACTAATTAACACTTCCTTTTTAATACTTCTCAATGAAACTTACTAGCACATTTTTCGTCAAACAACAAAAAAATAAATTCATAAACTGAATAAAGAACCCACGATAATAATTTGATGTATCATAACTAGTAGGCGGCTAGGCGGTGGCAAAACGAAGAATTCCAAATTAAAAATCCGCAAAAACATCATTTGGAGATATTGAGGTTTGAAGTTTAGAATTTATTTGTTATTACAATAACATATCAATTCTAAACTTCAAACTTCAATGTCTCCGAATGATGTTTTTGCGGATTCGTGACTTGGAATTCTTCGTTTTGCCACCGCTTAGCCGCCTCCTAATCATAACACTTTGAATGCAACCAAACATTCATGAATTCCGGAATTTGTCCCAGCATACTTTTGGTGATTTCTCGTGGTTAGAAACATGATATTCACTGACAATTAATTTATAAACTCACGGACAAAGAAACTAAAAATTATTTCATAGATTCAAAGGTAACTTTAACCTCAGAACACTGCAGCAGGTAATGTCAAAGTTACCATTATATAGCAAAAAATCTAACAATCAATGTATTCCCCGATATGCGTGGAATCCTAGACGAATTTACCGTCTGCTAATTTTGTTCAGACTTTGATCTGCGTTTTAAGAAAAAATCGTATTTAATAACAATTTTCAGAAATTCACAGATTATTTCGGTTGCAAAAGAAATTAAATTAAAAGATCAACCCGGGTTTGTTGGCTTTAAAGTAGGGCTTTTGAGAAAGTGATAAGTTTTGGTCAAAGACAACTGCAAAATATAATACTTTAGAAAATAAGCAAACAAAACAAAGAAGCCTGTACGCATCTCTTTTAAATAATAAATGAACTGATATATTATAAAACGATAACCTTATCTTCAACCCCTCTATCTTAGAAACAATATCAATAATATATTTAGGCAGGTACTCAACGCGTTCTAATCTAACGGATTAAGATAATAATAGAACTAAATAGTATAAATACCACCATCTAAATGGTCTTAGTTATAACATTACAACGATGTTCCAATTCGTGGTCCTCGCTACTGTCCTGGCTGTTGCCTCCGGTAAGTTATCTTAACATTATTTCAAAACCCCTGTTAAAGCAAATGTCATTGTTTGATGCAAAAATCAAAAGGTGTTAAAAATAAATAAATTATATAACTGTCTAATAAACTATTTTCAGCTGGCACCGTTATCGGTCCAATCCGAGGAATCGGATCCTCCCCCATTGTTGGAGGAACTGAAGCTTCCATCCAGGATGCCCCATGGCAGGTGGCTCTCCAGTACAATGGAGGACTCCGTTGCGGAGGATCCATCATCAGGTCTACCGTTATCCTGACTGCTGCCCATTGCACCACTGGGTAAGCTAATTAACACATTCCGTTTTCCTTTTACCGATAATGGGTTCGGCAATAGAAACTAATGAGATCGTAATCTTTCCTCTCATAATGCTCATTTCAAAAAGACACAGTCCTTATTTGATTTGTTAATTCCAGAACATCCGCCGGAGCATGGAACGTCCGTGCCGGATCTAGCCAGCACGCCTCAGGTGGCGCTTCCTACAAGGTGTCCAGGGTGTCTACCAACTCCCAGTACAACTCCAACACCCTCGACTACGACATCGCTGTCCTGATCCTGTCCTCTGCCATCTCCATCGACAACCTTAACAGCAGGATCATTCCCCTGCCAGCCAAGGACCTGAATGTTGCCACAGGAGCCAGCGCTCTCGTCACCGGATGGGGAACCACTTCCGTGAGTTACTTTCTTTTTACAATGAAACCAAAATGCTACATCACAAATTCCGCAAACAATTTACCATCACTACTTAAGCCACTTATCTTAGTTACTTTCTACGGTTACTACATTATTTGTTAGTAATATAACTTTTAACAAATATGTCTAAGAAATATAACTACATAGTAATCTGTGTAATAATATTTCCTAGATGTTAAATCATGTAAATGACAAGTAAGCATGCCACTTCAATATATTTTGTCAGTTTTCGTTAAAACTTTCTACTTTCTTATTCTTCTTTCAACTTCCTCTGAACGAACTTGGTTTTTATAATCAATACATTCTTGTCCACAGTCCGGAGGTTCTATCCCAGCCACCCTACGCAAGGTGACCCTCCCCGTTGTTGCCCAGGCCGATTGTGCATCTGCCTACAGCGGATTCAACACCATCACCGCCAGGATGATCTGTGGAGGAAGGCTGGGAGTCGGTGGCGTTGATGCTTGCCAGGGAGACTCTGGAGGTCCATTCGTCGTCAATGGAGTTATCGTCGGAGTCACTTCCTGGGGAAACGGTTGCGCTCTTGCCTCTTACCCCGGAGTTTGGGCTAGAGTACCAGCTCTGGTTGACTGGATCAACGGACAGCTGTAAAATAATAACGCAAATGTCAACAATTCAACTACAACACAAAAAGTAAATAATAAATGAATCGATAAAAAAGTTTTTTACAAAATTTATTTTGTTTCCCTTACACTTTATTTATACACGCTCATTTTTCATTATTGTGTTACCGGCACCACATTTTCTAAAAGGTAAACATTTCCAGTAGACATAATATATCTGTATGTTAAAATATGACTACACTATTATTAATCTGTCTATCGAAGGTAACGCAAATAATTTTCTGTAAACCATTAATTAGTTAAAAGTTTAATCATGAAGTTGATTATTATTTATTTAACATGACAGTGTTAATCTTTAATGTAATAATGTGAAGTGATGAGAAAATTTTCGATATGCATAGGTACACTTAAATTGTAGATACTACATGAGAAATAAAATCATTTTCACCACAGAAAGCGGAAAATCTTGCTTGTGCCCTGATGGAGGACTTAGCACAAGGAACACAGGACGCTTAGGTGGTATCCAAACGCGATGCCCACTCAGCTACCGACCGGTCAAATTTTCACTTTGTAAATCCATAATAGAATACGGTAGATATCATCGTTCGAGGAGGAGCAACAAACTTAAATATCAGTTATATGGAAATCACACAGGATTCTTAAAGGTTAAAGGTTACATAAGAGGTAATATCCAGCAATCCATTATTCCGTTTTTGTTAACAGCGCTGCGCGCGGATGTTTTTACAACGATGAAACGGTACTAGTTTTAAATTTATTGCGAAATGTTGTCAAAATGAGCAGCGCGAACAGAAAACCTCACACGGGGGCATCTCGGCGGCTAATGAATCGGGAGAATTTATGTCTCGAACTGCCATAAAAATGATCAAACGGGAGATGGTAAATGAATGCAAATTTTATACCTCCTAAAATAAATTTTTGATCAAAATAATTTATAATTTTTCAGTATTGTCTAAACAATATAAGTGTGTAAAAAAAATCTGAAATATTTTAGTTTGTAAGACCTTAAATAAATAGAAAATCTGAGGTATTTTTGTCACAAAACATGTTCTCGGATTTATTTTTTAATGATTTTATTTTTTCTAAAATTTAAAATTTGAAAACTGTGTTAACTAGATTATATATTGATTTATTTTTTTGTATGATTATATGATTTGAAATTTGTGTTGTTTAATATAATCTATCATTTGAAAATTGAACAAATCTGCCAATGACCAACTGTATAACCTAAATATATTATAAATGCACTTAGATTTTCAAAATTTTAAAACTGCGTGTACCAGATAAAATAACAATCTTTCAAAATCAATTTATGTTTTTTTTTGTAAAAAAGAGTCAATACATCTGGAATTTGATTTAAAAATTACTAATTTCTAGTATTCACTGGTAATTTCCTCTTAACTAAGAATTATTTAAACTAACAAGCCTTTACCTTTTCGGGAATAGCTTCATCTTAAACACCTATCATAATGTTTCATTGAAATAATGAAAGCAAATCTCATCCTCCTGTAAAAATTGCAAATGGTCGTTTGGACCATTAAGCACGCAGGCGACGATCTAGATGTGCTGACTATATAAAAAAATATCAATATAAAGTGTACAGAATAAAATTATGAAACATTTTCGTAAGAAATACATCAAAACTACAAATAATTGGTTAACATAAAAAGTTTCCACATAATCTTCTAAATAATAAAATAGTTGGTCCTGAATTGCTATCATTTATTGGTTTAAATGTTAAACTTTACCAGGCACTGAGCTTTATCATTTTGAAGCCAACAACATTAACACCGCGAGTAACACACCAGCCTCTTTATCTCATGTACCCTCCAAGAAAAAATACTACACTTAGACCTTTGCCATGATTTATGATTCTTTGCTCACATACAAAAATAGTTATATAAAAAAATTGAGATGAATAATTCTAATACTACTGAACTCAATTCTTCTTAAAACTTTTATTAACGGTCAAGTATAATTCGTGTACATGTAATTTTTGATTTATAAATTTCTCTTTCTCTTCACAAACTTTCTTCCCTTTTCTAATTATAACTCATACATGTATTCATTAATTAATAATTGAAGAGGCGTTGTTTGCTTGGCAAAATTACACAGATATACAAGTATAAATTGATATATTAAACCATATATATTGTATCATATATTACGGTGTTTGTCTAAATAACAAAAAATGAAGCTCTACAAAACGCATAAATATCTAAATATAGGATAGCCTTCAAACATATTAAATACTCTGATGAGATCAAATATTGATCAGATCAAATATTCTTGTTGAATACACATACGATCATAGATGGAAACCATTATCAGCATTTGAAAAACAGACAAATCTTTATTGAAGAAGAAGATAATGCTTTAAAACAAGAAGAAAAATAAAAAAGGTAAGGTCGCGACTGGTACTCGAACCCAGTATCTCTTGCCTTACTGGGATATAGCGCCTTATCCAACTCGGCTATTTTGGCCAAGATTTTTTTTTGGTCGAACTCATATTCATTTCATGCGGAGTAAAAAAATATTTTCCACGACGAATTTTCCCCAAATTTTTTGGGAGCAATCTTTTTTAATTTTATTATTTTTGGTCTTGTCATTTTTTTATTTTTCATTTAGATTTATAAGTATTATCTTCTCCTTCAATGATATACTATATTGATGGGTATGGCCTTTTCCAATAAAAAATCATAAAAAAATCGTAGAATTATCTTTTTGAAATCTACTTAAGTTGTCTGATAAAAACAGTAGCCAGCAAAATCTTTACGGATTATTGGCATTAGCGATAAAGTAAAGATATTAGATACATTAATCCCGCATTATTATATAATTATACAATTAATTTTAGTTAAATTAAAATCATTAAAAAATAAATACGAGAACATGTTTGTGATGAAAATATCTGTGTTTTTCTATTTATTTAAGGACACACTTTTTTTGTTTAGACATTATTGAAAAATCATAAATACTTATCATCTAAAAATACTTACAAGAAGTTCACGATCTTACTTGTATACAGGTATATATTAAAGCAAGTTTTGATTGAAATGAATCGGTAAAATTTTAAATTTAAAAAATTTGATACTGGAAATAATCGATCATTCTCATCGGAAACTCCCTGCACAGTTGCAAACATTTTTAAACGTTTATTCTCAGCCGCTGGTCAATGGCTCTTGAGAGGAACGTCTGCGCGGCCAGTTTCATACAAAACGTAGTTTTGGATTTGAGGCCAAAACACCCAACCAAACTGAAATTTTTTTTTTTAATAAAAAGGTATGATATGGGTCAAATATGTATCTCGAACAGAAGCTACTTGTTTTGCTTTTAAACGATGACGTAAGGGAAATTGAAGAAATCAGTTTTGGTTCATTTTGGAAGCAATTTTGAAAATTTCTTGTGAGTTATTCATAATTATGATAAAAAACTGCCTAATCATATATTTTCGATTTTTTTTTAAATGTATTTCTTTGGTTAGATTGTATTTTTAATATATAAACCGCAAGTTTTTGTTCCAATGAAAATAGGTAATGTAATGTAATAGTAAATTTACACCCATCAAAATTGTTTCTAAAAAAATATATATATTTTTTAATTTGGTATATATTTCATCGTATATAATTTTTTTTTTACTGAGATAAATTATTTTTTTAAATGTTTACATTTACCCACAAATAATTGTCCAAGTTGCCTCCAAAATCATAAAATATATTTTTTTAGCCTTTTTTTAAAGTATCTTTAATAGCCCATATTTTATAATTTAAAGCAAAAATAAATAAAGTAGCTCCTGGTCGAGATAAGATCTTTCTTTTACATACCTTTTAATTACAAAAATAATTTTTGATTTTGGTTGGGTATTTTGTCCTTAAAGTCCAAAACTACGTTTTGCATGAAACCGGCCTCGCAGCCAATATTTTTTAATCTTTAATTATAAATATTTTTTGTATTTTGGAGTCAAATTCATTATTGATCTAAAGAACTCAATACAATATATATAAATACAATTATTTTTTGTAGTTAATTAAAAGAAATCATGATAGAATTATTTTAAACCTTATTTATTCAAATTATGATCGCGGACTTGTGAAAAGTTACGGGGTATAATTATACAAATATTTGCCTCGGGATCATTACCTTTTAAAAGAAGAAAAATACCTATCGAATGTTAATAAACTTGAAAAATTACGACATATATCCAATGAAATTTTAATATATTTTTTAAATTTTTATTTATTTATTGCATTGTTAGTTACATAAATCTTTCGACCACCATGCAAGGCTTATGTCCGTGTTGCGGTGGTCGAAAAATACATGGCACATTGGCCAAGAACTAGATAAACCTCACAAAACTATTTACAAAAAGAAGACTATATGCATAAGTAGTAATACATGTCTCCTAGTATACAAAATAAATAAGAAACTCATAAGTACAAACACATAATTCATTAAAACGTCACAAGTACGCAAACACTCAAAATGTCTATCTGTATTTCTTGACCTCACATCTTGAATCTCAAACATCAAATTCAAACACAAAATGTTCAACATGGGTATTAGGAAGAGGGAAATAAACCTTCTCTCCAGCTTCTTATCTGGCAGATCCCAATGCGTTAAACTCAGATCAACAAAGAGTCATAATTTACCAATTAGTTATGGGGTTCCGCAAGGTAATGTTTTAGGTCCAACGCTCTTCCTAATATATATTAATGAATTGTGTAAGCTAGATATCGACGCCACTATTGTCAGTTTCGCCGATGTCACTGTCCTACTATTCCAAGCGAAAGACTGGCCTACCGTATACGCCAAAGCGGAGATAGAAATTCAAAAGGTGAAACATTGGCTTGACTCTAACTCATTAACTCTAAATACATCGAAAACAAAATAGTTACTGTTTAGTCTCACCAATATTCCAAAGTCAAACCTAAACCTAACACTAAAAATACACGAATGTAAAAATTCATCTCCGAACTGGAATTGCGACTGCCCATGCCTTGAACAAGTTAACAATATCAAATATTTAGGATTAACCTTTGACAAATACCTACATTGGAAACAACATATCCATAAAATTATAAATAAAACTCGTAGATCTATATACTTCTTCAAACAAACACGCAATTTCCTTAACCTAAATCTTTTAAAATCAGTTTACTCAATCACACGTAGAATACGGAATTTTAGCTTAAGGAAATGTTTTTTCAAGTGCCCTCGACCCCATTATTAAAGCACAAAAATTAATCATTAAAATAATTCTTAAACTCCTTCTCACTACCAGCACTGATACTATCTTCAATACTTTCAACGTTATGGACATAAAACAGCTCTTTGCAAAATCCATCTTGATTAATTTACACAAAAACGACAAAACGCTATACCAAACAACACAAGCGGTACACAATACCCGAACCAAAAACAGAAAACTTCTCCAAACTCCTTTTTCTAAAACCACCTTTGGACAAAGACATTTTAAATACATAGCTTGCAAACTATCCGATACACTACCAGCTACGATTAGACAAACAGAAACAATGACCAAATTCAAAAGCGAAATAAAATAATGGCTTGCAAGTATAGGACGTCTCACTATAGCAAACATATGTAAAAACAAATGCACTTAGACAAAAATACCCATTTACATACGACCTAATAAAAAATAAAAACCAATATAATCCCGTCAAATATACTAACATAATTATCATTTAAATATATATTTCTATCCATTTATTCATTTTTATAGCATTTTTATATATGTATGTAATATATGCACCTTTCCTATGATTTGGAAGATCACACTCTTTAGAAAATTAATTCACACATTTTATTGTATTGAACCTAAAATGTAATTACCTTTATATTCAAATAACCATGTTTGCATATAATTTATGTAACTCTACGTCTGTCTCGACACAGGTTTACCCTAGTGAGACAGGCATTTAAAAAAATAACATGTAATTATAATATATGTATAGATTAAATAAATAAAAAAAAATTTAAAACTTTACACGAAAACACCAAACTTATATTTTAAAATCCACTAGGTAAGCAATCCATTGGTTACGAAGGGGGCAACTTATATGATTGCCTTCCAGACGACAATGAAAATGAAAAATGTCTGGGTAGATTAAATTTAAAAAAGATTTTTTATTCTTTATAAACTAAATCATGAAACAAAACAATATTGTATTATAGTGTAATGTAAAATGTATTTAGTTTATTTTATTTCTAGTCAATTAAGTATAAAATGTTTTATTTTTAGAACAAAAACTTAAAAAACAATATATTATACGTACTATTCGTATTCTTCTTTATTAATTGACAAACACAAGTGGATTATATTTTCCAGGTTGGCGACTGGGAAAAAGACATTTTTCATAATTTATTGGTTAAGAATCAATATATTTCGATTTGGGTGATCCTGTGAAGTGGCATTATTTTTGTATAGTAAACATTCCAATTAACGAGTAATGAATACATAGTTTTAAACCTAAAAGATTTTTTTCTAATATAACTAGTACAATGGTCTTCTCTATATTATAGTCTCTTCTTGGATTACTACCATTTTAAATAGAAATTTCGATAGGGGAAAAATGATTATTTATTATTTTGCAATTGAACAATTATTGTAATTAATATGTTAATCAATTCTATAGCTAATTAGTGCATGGCGTCATAAAATAACAAACTTAGTTGCCACCACTACTTAATAAAAATAAAAAAAACTTAGTTGCCACCACAAACTTAGTTGCCACCACTACTTAATAAAAATAACAAACTTGGTTGCCACCACTACTTAATAAAAATAACAAACTTAGTTGCCACCACTACTTAATAAAAATAACAAACTTAGTTGCCACCACTACTTAATAAAAATAACAAACTTAGTTGCCACCACTGCTTAATAAAAATAACAAACTTAGTTGTCACCACTACTTAATAAAAATAACAAACTTAGTTGCCGCCACTACTTAATAAAAATTACAATCTTAGTTGCCACCACTACTTAATAAAAATAACACACTTAGTTGCCACCACTACTTAATAAAAATAACATACTTAGTTGCCACCACTACTTAATAAAAATAACAAACTTAGTTGCCACCACTACTTAATAAAAATAACAAACTTAGTTGTCACCACTACTTAATAAAAATAACAAACTTAGTTGCCGCCACTACTTAATAAAAATAACAATCTCAGTTGCCGCCACTACTTAATAAAAATAACAATCTTAGTTGCCACCACTACTTAATAAAAATAATACAATTTTAAATTACCAAAGAACGACGTTTTTGTGAAAAATCACCCTAACAATTTGGTAGACGGTTATGGGTACCGCAGCCCCGGGAACCATTTATTGGATAACCAACATCTCTGCCATATGTCACCCCAACTGGTTCACTACGCTTGGTGACTTAACAGGGGCGCCTCAGTTCATACAATGTCTCGGGCTGTGTTGGTGAAGATGTTAGGTCTTTAAATTTATGGATATGACTGTCTGCAAAGGTGAGTTTTATCTTTAGCTCTTAAAGTGCTTAATCAACTAATAACTGGAAGATTATTACTATCCTCGAGAATATATATGTAATTGTATGGAAGAAATAAAACTGTGTTTTTACAGAAAGATTAGTTTATTGATAATTAGTTAGGAAATTTTTTTATATGATGAACGGGAAAAAAGGTTTACAAATTATGTTTGTAGGCAGTTAGTCTCCGAAAATTGGAGTTAGTATTTACAGCTGTGCGTTGATCCAGTCAACCAGTGCTGGTACTCTAGCCCATACTCCGGGGTACCTGGCAAGAGCGCAGCCATTTCCCCAGGAAGTTACCCCGACAATAACTCCGTCGACGACGAATGGACCTCCAGAGTCTCCCTGGCAAGCATCAACGCCTCCTTCTAGGTAATTTCCTCCACAGATCATCCTGGGGGTGACGGGGTTGAATCCGCTGTAGGCAGAGACGCAGACGTCCTGGGCAACAACGGGGAGATTCACCCTGCGTAGGCTGGCTGGGATAGAACCTCCGGACTGTGGACAAGAATGTATTGATTATAAAAACCAAGTTCGTTTAGAGTAAGTTGAAAGAAGAATAAGGAAGTGCAAAATTTTAACGAAAACTGGTAGAATATATTGAAGTGGCATCCTTACTTGCCATTTACATGATTTAACACCTAGGAAATTTTATTACACAGATTACTATGTAATAATATTTCTTAGACATATTTGTTAGAAGTTGTATTACTTGCAAATAATGTAGTAACCGTAGAAAGTAATAAAATTGTTCGCGTAATTTGTGGTGTAATATTTGGTTTCTTTGTAAAAAGAAAGTAACTCACGGAAGTAGTTCCCCATCCGGTGACGAGAGCGCTGGCTCCTGTGGCAACAATCAGGTCCTTGGCTGGCAGGGGAATGACCCTGGTGTTAAGGTTGTCGATGGAGATGGCAGAGGACAGGATCAGGACAGCGATGTCGTAGTCGATGGTGTTTGGGTCGTACTGGGAGTTGGTTGTCGCCGAGGACACCTTATAGGAATCGCCACCAGATGCGTGCTGGTTAGATCCGACACGGACGTTCCATGATCCGGCGGACGTTCTAGAATAAATACATCAACTTAGGATTGTATCTTTTTGAAAAATGATGGGTGCATTATTCGAGGAAATGTTACTTACTATCACTTTACTTTCTATTTCCGAATTCATTGTCGGTAAAAGAAAAATGAATGGAATCAATAATTTACTTAAGAATTTATTTATTTGCTTACCCAGAGGTGCAATGGGCAGCAGTCAGGATAACGGTAGGCCTGATGATGGATCCTCCGCAACGGAGTCCTCCATTGTACTCGAGAGCCGCCTGCCATGGGGCTTCCTGGATGGAAGCTTCAGTTCCTCCAACAATGGGGGAGGATCCGATTCCTCGGATTGGACCGATAACGATGCCAGCTGAAAAAAGTTTATAAGAGCAGTTATATAATTTGTTTATTTTTAACACCTTTTGCTCTTTGCTTCAAACAATGACATTTGCTTTAACAGGGGTTTTGAAATAATGTTAAGATAACTTACCGGAGGCAACAGCCAGGACAGTAGCGAGGACCACGAATTGGAACATCGTTGTAATGATAACTAAGACCATTTAGATGGCGGTATTTATACCAATTAGTTCTACTGTTATCTTAATCCGTTAGATTAGAACTCGTTGAGTACGATACGATACGATACGATACGATTGTACCACCGCAGCCAGGAGAAATCCTGTCCCGGTGAGACCGGTATACCAGGGGGCACTGATTTGTTAGGACTAGGAACAAGTGCTCTGAGGATAGGAAGGAGGTTGGAGTTTAATCGACCGGTATACATGGCAACCTAATAAGCCAATATTGGAATTTAGGATGGGCAGGAATAAAGGAATGGATTGAGCGTTATGATTTTGTATTTCCTTTCTTTATGTCTTCCTACTTCTTGCCTCTTCTCGGCTCTTCTTGGATCTTCGTAGTTTTTCTTGTAACTTCTTCTTTATTATTGCTTCTTCTTGTCTCTTCTGCGATCTTTTCGTCTCTCCCTGGCCCTTTTTACTTATTCTTGTCTCTGCTTACCTCTTCTCTTCTCATCTGGGCTCTGCTTATTGTCTCTTCTTGGCTCTTCATGCATCTTGGATCGTCTCGTCTCTTCTTGCCTCTACTTGTCTCTTCTTGCCACATCTTGGATAAACCCATCTCTCTTCTTGGCTCTTCTTGCTTCTTCTTGTATTTTTCTTGATTCTTATCATCTCTTCCGGGCTCTGTTTGTATCTTCTCGCCCCTTCTTGGCTCGTCTTGTCTCCTACAGGCTCTTCTTGAATCTTCTAACTGCTTACCGATCTTTCTTGTCTCTTCTTGGCACTTCTTAGCTCATGATGACCTGTCTTTTCGTATCTTTATTCAAATCCCATATATGTATAAATATGTACACGGATATCTGTATACGGATAAAGGAATACACTATTTCTATTACACGAATACACTGATTCTGAAATACACTAAAAGTGCCGAAATTGAACTGAATAGAACAAATAAAAATTGACTGAAAATAAACGTCAACAATGAGTAAATTTAAGTGAACATGAACAAATTAAATTAAAATTAAGACATACATTTTATAAAATAATACTGCCATTTGCATTTACTGGGTGAGTTCGTTTAGATAAAGAGATCCACCAGTAAACAAATACGCAATTAGGCGTCGCCCTTCATGTGCTCGATGTGACTACTATTGATGATATGAATGTCTTCATCTGGGCACAAAGAGCAGTCTGCATAAAAAATACAAGAGCAATTGAACCGTGTCTGTCAACGTCTCAAATCTCAAACGTGTGTCGGAATTCCAGTGCATCGCAACCTTTTCCTTCCGAGTGCTGCAAGCTGAAATTAGCAACAAATCGTAGAACTTTGTGGGACGTCAAGTGTTCCAATAGTTGAACACCTCTACCCGAGCCCCGTATTCTAACATAAATAAACAAATCATTAAGTTATGAACAAAATTGAAATTGGAGAAGGTCTTATTATGCGGTGGAGCGAAGATCCTTTGTCCCCAATCGAATTCAGCTGCAAACTTTAACGTCCTCTTTAGCACTTTTAGCATGATGCAAAACCAATTTTCAAGATATCATAAAAAAGCTTTCACTAAAACACGTATTTTGACACATTTTCAAAGACATTCGGCCAGAAAAGCCAGAGTTACAATAATAAATACGCGGAGCGACAAAAAGACGTGTGTACATAAATATATTTTATTGATATTTGAATATGGGTTGAAGATGATGTGATGGTATCATAATATAAAAGGTCATTTATTATTGAAAAGAGTTGCGTACAGGCTTCTTTGTTTTGTTTGTGTTAATCTTAGAATGATTACAGATATTTGTAATGATGGTACACGGTGTATTATAATGTTGGTTTATTGTAACTACGAGTATGTACAGTAAGGTGGGTCACGAATGTATGGAGAAATTTTTTTTCTTGTTTTGATTTGTCTAATAGTAATAAAAGGGTGTTAAATGATGATAAAAAAGCGCGTAATTTTTTTGATAATATTTGGATATCATCTTCTTCCTCCGGATTGACTTTTAAATTTCACATATTAGAGAAAAACTCACCCTTGTTAAATATTTAAAAAATATTAGATAAACAAGTAAAAATTATTTATTTTTCAATAAAACGCAAAATAGAGGGAATATTTCGAATTATTTATTAAAAACATATATGAATATAGTTCAAACTATCTCAAGGTAGGGAATTCAAATACTGGCAAAATCCTTCTTACTCTCAAATTTCGGCATTATTTTGCGAGACTCAATCTTCACCTTAATAAGACTTTCTCTTGCATACATCGTACATAAAGTAGTGAAGGCTTCAATAACAGTCGTTACACCTCTTTCAACTGCTTGAGTATGACATGGCAGTCGCAGAAGAGGAAATCTACCTTCTCCCCCTTGAGCAACAAATAATTGAAGATCTTCATCCGATATATGCTTCAGTATTGGGGGTTCGGTTACAATTTTCTTCCAAATAATATGATGCATCGAGGTTTATGTTTGGAAGTCGGAACAGCCCTGTTTTACTTAGTTTCTTACTGCGTGCTTTTATAACACGACGGGCAGCTAATTCTTGGATATGCTTGTGAGGGTCTGTCAACATTGCAAGCAATAAATTTTCGGGGTGTGCGAAGTATTTGTTTCTTTCTATAACTGAATCAATTATAGTTTTTAGTTCAGCTGATAAGTATCTAGGCGCTGAGATTAACTACCACAGGTGACGTGCTCCATCTTTACAGGTGGGATGAGTTTTGATGCTGAACCAAGCGCCGGAGCATAAACTTTAACAACGTACGTTTATAAAATAAAAAGATTATCTGAAGAAGCTTCCGTTGAAACATAAAGACGAAGAATTCGGTTAGCACTGGTAAGCTATTTGGCATGAGACATATTCCAGGAGATTTGTGGCATAAATCTTTAGGTAATTCCCCCACCGTAACTGCAGATACTATTTTAAACAAATATAACTGATCTGTATCCACGTCTTTAGTAAATAATTCATGCAACTCTCCGTCAATTTTCTGAAAATGAACCATAGGCTTTTTTTCACAGTTTTCCAAAGCTAGTCCTATTGTGCCTGAATATGTTTGAGGTCCATATGTCTTATCTTCAAGATGTGCGAACAAATGCCGAAATGGTAACTCGTTCATGTGAAGCAAGCAAATTATCCATTGCAATGGTTTGTAACTTTCGAAGTGCCAGAGTTTGGTGCAATAAAACCTAAATATATTGAGTCTGGGTCTTTTATCAATGAAATATGCTCTTCAATGTGTCATTCTCTGTATTGCGTCCCCTCCCTTTCCTGATAATTAATGTTTTATCTTTCCGGCCATCAAAATATATTGGGGATTTTTATAAAACTATGAGTTGTGCTCTTAATATTTCCTCTTGTTTTCTTTCCTTCTCTGCAAAGTTTACTCTCGTCAATAACTGGAATATTAGACTTGATGTCATACAGAACTTATGAGGCAATGACTGCATCTGCCTTATCCAACACTCCATATCTATCACAAGTTTTAGACAGTGTGGAATGATCAATATTGACCGCAGCCTGCTTCTGAAGCGTTTGAGGTATAACATTTGGTTTGAAAACATCTTTACAATCGGATTCATTTGATGCAGAAGACGTGGAAATATTGAGTAGAGAGGTAGTTGGCTTACCTATGCTTTTCTTTTTAGACGGGCACAAGGATTTTTGCCTCAAAAGTTTCCCTTTCAACGCAGTTTTCATTTGTTTTGTTGAAGCGATATCCACGTTTCCTATTATCATTTTCCGTATAGAACGTTGGTCAGTAATGAAACTCTATTCATTTAGAGGTATTTTTTGATCTCCAGGACAGTCACATTTACTGAAATCATTGCATTTGCAAGACGAAATATCAAACAGAACTTTACTTTTGCGGCGGAATTCCTCCATTTTTTCTCCGGTATTAGTGCAATCGGTACTCCCCCGCCCTCACCTCACGCCTCCAATAATCAAAACCGAGACTTTTTGTACATGATTTCGTAAATATATACTACATTAGCTATGGAAGATTACAAAAAATATGATTAAAAAGATTCATAGTAACTTTTATACACACTAGAAATAACCCCTAAAATTTAAATTTTTCAAAATTTTGAAGTGAATCCGGAGGAAGAAGATCGTATCAGAAAATTTAAAAAAAATTAACACGTCGTTTTGAACCCATTTGGCACCCTTTTATCGCTCTTAGAATTTTAAATTAACACTTTTTTTAAAATGACCCACCTTAATGTACAGTATGTTTAGTCTAAACGGCTAGCTGGGAACAGAGAGCGCTACTGATCAGTTACAAGGCTTATATAGACACCCTGTCTCTCTTCATCTTCCGTCTCTGTCAACTACTACGGAAGTGAATCCTATCTCACAGTTTGCTTTTTTTCTAAAATATTATATTTTGCAGTTGTCTTTGACAAAAACTTAACACTTTCTCAAGAACCCTACTTTAAAGCCAACAAACTAGGGTCTTAACTTAATTACTGTTGCAGACGAAATAATCTATGAATTTCTGAATACAGAACACATAATTGTTATTAAATACGATTTTTTCTTAAGACAATGTATCAACCATTGGCAGACGGTAAATCCGTCTAGCATTCCACGCATATCGGGGATTAGATAGCTATTTAGATTTTTTGCTACATAATGGTAACTTTGACATTACCTGCCTCAGTATTCTGAGGTAAAAGTTACCTTTGTTAGAATTCCTGAAATTATTTGTAGTTTCTTTGTCCCCCGAGTTTAATGAAAATTGTCAGTGAATGTCAATTTTCTAACCACGATAATTCACTAAAATGCTGGGACAAATTCCGGTATTCATAAATAATTAGTTGCATTCGAATTATTGTTACTATACATCAAATTATTATCGTGGCTTTTTCTTTCAATTTATGATTTTATTTTGTTATTGTTTGACGAGGAATGTGCGAGTAAGTTTCATTGAGAAGTTTTAAAAAAGCGTGTTAATTAATTACAGCGACCTGTCGGGGTGTGAGACTGGGAGTTAAACAAAAAAACTTTTGGGAAGTTGGTACTGTAATTAAGTCTTATAAGATAACATTTACTTATATTTCTTCACATATTTGTAGAATTGTGACATTGTACAAATATGTGAGTGTGATTTAAAGTGAAAGCAGTTTTGTGTTCAAGTTCAGAAATAAAGTTTTTTGAATCTTATAAAATACAATTTGATGGTTGAAGAAGATAACACTACTAAACTAAACTATGAAAATGAACAAGATACAAACAAATAAAAGAGAACATTCGTATCTGGGACTCTCACATCCTCCCCTACTTAACTTAAAACCTCCCCTAGCTATATATTTCATTATACAAAATTAATTATAAATAAGAACACAATATAAGAGTACAATATAAAAAACACAATATAAACAATCACTCTTTTTCTTTTTCTTATGTCCTTTCTTTTTCCTTCTTCTCTTCTCCCCTCCTCTCTCCCCTTCCGGATCTGTGGAGGGCCGATCACCTTGGACGCAAACGTCCTTGCCATGGGTTGGATCTGAAACATGGAGAAAGAGAATTAGAGACACTTCTATTACGTAACATCCCTGAGAGGTTTAGCTCGTCCGCTGATAGTGCACCTGTGTCAGACGCGCAGAAGCTCGGGCTTTCTTCCTCTTGCCAAGAGACATGCAATTTCTTTAACTGGTCTAAGTGTCTTTTCCAAACCATATCAGAATTATTAATCTTAACGAAATATATCTTGTTGCCCGTTTTATCAACAATTTTGCCAGGGACCCATAACCTTTTCCCTTGAGACCTAAAGTCTCTGGTCATTACTTTCTGACCTATTACAAAACTCAATTTATTTCTACCTTTATAATTTTTTTTCTGATTTACTTGACTCTGTTTAACATTTTGTAGAATTTTCTTCTGTTGAGCAGAACCGGAATTATTATTTCCTTCCCCCTTTTTTGGAATTAAAGAGTCAAATACCGTTCTAATTTTTCTTCCCAATAATAATACAGATGGTTCGAAACCCGTTGTTGCCTGAACAGTGTTCCTCTAATCTGTTAAAAAATTATCCAATTTTTCTTTGTAATCTACTGGAAATTTATTTTGCCAACAAATTTTTTTAAGAAAATTTTTACATGTTTTCACAGCATTTTCCGCTTGACCGTTACTACTAGGGTGATTAACTGGTGTAGTAGTATGTTCTATTCCGTTTATCGTGCAAAATTCCTCAAACTCTTCAGAAAAAAAACATGTGCCGTTATCACTTACTAACGTTGCTGGAAACCCAAACTGAGAAAATAACCTGTGAAGAACCTCAATGTTCTCTTTTGACGTAAGGGTGTTTACTTCGATTCACTCGATCCATTTGGATAACGAATCTACGATCACTAAGAAATTTTTGTTATACAAGCTACCGTGGTCAATTTGCACTCTAACCCATACGTTAGGTTCATATGGCCACACTGTTAAAAAACTTTTCTGTGAACCTGGTTTTATTTCCAAACAATTTTTACAATTTTCTGTTATACGCTCTAGATCTTGGTTTATTTTCGGCCACCAAACGAAACTTTTCGCTATGCCTTTTGTTTTAAAAACCCCTAAATGAGATCTATGTAACATCTTTAAAACTTCTTCTTTTAAAGATTCCGGTACGACAACTCTATGTTGATACAGAATACATCCATTTATTAATGACAATTCAAATCTTTTAATCCAAAAAATCTTAATATCATTCCCATCTTGAGCTTTCTTTGCTGATGCTGGCCAACCTTTGAGAAGATATTTTCTAATCTGCCCTAATATGTTGTCTTTTTCTGTCTCGCTTTTTATCAAATCTAAAGACACATTAAATCCACTCTTTTCGAAGTAATTTATATAAAACCGAATCCATATTATCTTCAAAATCTTCTTTATTAACCGGACACCTACTTAGATAATCAGAACAATTGTTTTTTGACTTGACATATTCGATCTTAAAATTGAACGAATCTAACATAATTGCATAACGTTGCAATCTTGATGCTGCGATCTTTGGAACCTCTTTATCATTACCAAAAATTCTTACTAATGGTTGATTGTCAACTGCTAAAATAAACTTTCTACAATACAAATATTGATAAAACTTTTTTATCCCAAAAATGATTGCAGTAGCTTCAATATCTAGAACTGAATAGTTTTTTTCTGCTTTAGTAAGACATCTACTTGCAAAACCTATGGGTCTCTCTGACCCATTCCTGAACACATGAATCAGTGTTGCCCCAATTCCGTTAAAACTCCCATCCATAACCAATTTTACAGGAATGTTTTCATTGAAATGCGTTAAGATCCTATCCGATGTTAGTATCTTTTTAACTGTTGCAAAGTTGTCTTGCTGTTCTTTATCCCACTTAAACATAGCATCTTTTTTAAGTAACACATATAATGGTGACAATAAATTTGCCATTTCTGCACTAACCTCTTGTACTGAAATAATCCTAGGTGTGTATTAATTGTTGTTAAAGATCTACACTGATTTTTTAACACGAACTGGTTGTAGGCCTGTTTGAGGTCAATCTTCGCAAAGACCTTTCCACCACTAACTTTTGTTAAAAGTTCCTCAATTCTCGGTAACGGATACTTGTCGATTAACAACTGATGTTAATTGTTGTTTTGTAGTCCCCACATATTCTAATACTACCATTCTTTTTCACTACTGGAACAATAGGACTGGAATATTCACTACAAGTAACCGGTTCAATAATATCTTCAGAAATTAAATAATTTAATTCACTTTCTACCTTATCTATCAACGCAAATGGAATAATTCTACTATTCCGGAATACAGGGCTTGCATCTTGTTTTAATTTTAATTCAACTTCGTACCCATTAAACTTGCCAATCGTATCCGTAAATATTTATGGAAATTTCACTATCAACCGATCCTTTAATGTATTCCCACTAACACAATTCACAATTCCTGAAATTCCTAAATCAAAAATATCCATAAAATCACGTCCTAGCACTGATAACTTTGTATTTTCAACTACAACAATCTTTAAATCCCGACGCTTATTGTTAAATTCAAGAAGTGAAAGTACCTACCACTTTTATGAGAGTATTGTTGAAACCCCGTAAGCTGATTTTTTCCCGCGTCAGTTTTATGTTTCTAAATTTACTTAAGTACGATTCCTGGCATAATACTGAACATCTTATGATGCCCCAGTATCTAACATGAACCTATATTTTATTCCATTTAATAAAATATTTACATAAAATGGTTCCACACTATTAATATCGTCTGAATATACGCCCGTCTTTGACAATAAAGTATAAACGTTAATACGACCTGAACCTCGTTTACATTGTTTTGCTAGATGACCTTTCGAGTTGCATGTATTACAAACATAATTCTTAAACTTACAATCTACCGATGTATGCTTATTGCTACCACAAGTGAAACATTTTCGCTCTAGCGAAACTCTTTTCGGCGACTTGCTAATATTTCTAGGAGGATTGCTATTATTTGCTCTATAGCTGTCTCTATCCCGCCTATACGTTTTACTCGACACTCGTGTGGCGTTACTATTTACTCTGCCATACGCGGCTAACGTGTTGTCATTAAGACCTTGAACTTGATTTGAAACTACAAGTTTAATGCACTCTGCTACTTGAACGCATTTTTCGAAAGTGTGTAATTCACCTTCCAAAAATAATTTCTCTCTTATTTTACCCGGTCTACATCCGAGAACGAAGAAATCTCGCAATTTCTCCGATAAGTTATTCCCAAATTTACAAATAATTGATAATGCTTTTAAACGAACTGCAAAATCCTTTTTTCGTTGTTTGTTTTTGGGGTGTTATGCCGTGTTGTGCTACCTCCTTCTTTAGCCGACGTTTCGGACAGCGTTGCAGTGTCCATCATCAGGGCAGATCCGGCAGATCCGTCGATCGACGGATCTGCCGGATGGACACTGCAACGCGGACACGAAACGTCGGCTAAAGAAGGAGGTACCACAATACGGCATAACACCCCAAAAACAAACAACGAAAATGCTTTTGGCCGTGAAAATCTAAAAACGTATCTGCAAAATCCTTGATTGATTCGTTGACCGATTGTTTTGCTGAATAAAATTTCGACCTCTCTTCGAAAAAACATTTAGACATACCACAATAATCGCTCAATTTAGAAATTAACTCTTCCAATTTTACCTCAGTTACTTTCTTGGGTATACATAAATTTACTAACAGTGAGAAACTACCGTCCTCTAAAGCATTCAGAAAAATAGCCCTCTTTTTTATTTCTGTCGTAAATTTATCATCATTCACTAGGAGATACTTTTTGAGACGGACTTTGAAATTCTCCCAGTTACCGTCACGCAAACTGAAGGATCCCAAACCCCTGGACTCCATGCTTCCCTCTCACAGTGGTCAAAATAAAAGAAAAGAGAAAAGAAGAAATAAGAAAAAAATAGGACTTCCCTAAGTTAATCTTCTGGTCCAGACTCCTCTCCTTTGACAATTGAAGTTCTCCTTGACCGCTCTTGTGCCTAGGACTCCGGTCCTCGGCTAGTGGTGATGCTGATGACTTCCCTTTTAGATCACGCCTGTGACCTGGACACCGATCCTCGACCTTGACCCGTGGTGTTGCCGCTGGTTTCCCCTCAGACCACGCCTGTGATCTGGCACACCGATCCTAGATCCTATGACCCGTGATGTCGTTGCTGCTGTTCACCCAGACCACGCCTGTGATCTGGAACACCGATCCTTGATCCGTGGTGCTGCTGCTGGCTCCGTGACTCCGGTTAGAAGTAGGCCTCGTCTCTTCCAGTTTCTTCCCCCTTTCGAGAATTTTGCTGTAGAGCCCTCACGCCTTCCCGTGGAGATGCCACTTCTATTGGCCCGCGACCGACCCGACAAAATACTACCTGTAACAATAGTATTGGAAACAACTGTAATTCGTGACTCGCGTTTTTACTTTTTTGTACCTTGAATCCGCGTGATTCTTTTTATAATTTGATAATTATAACCTGTACCGGCTGCGCCACTGTTAATCTTAGAATGATTATAGATATTTGTAATGATGGTACACGGTGTATTATAAAGTTGGTTTATTGTAACTACGAGTATGTACAGTATGTTTAGTCTAAACTGCTAGCTGGGAACAGAGAGCGCTACTGATCAGTTACAAGGCTTATATAGACACTCTGTCTCTCTTCATCTTCCGTCTCTGTCAACTACTACGGAAGTCAAGGTGAATCCTATCTCACAGTTTGCTTTTTTTCTAAAATATTATATTTTGCAGTTGTCTTTAACAAAAACTTAACACTTTCTCAAGAACCCTACTTTAAAGCCAACAAACTAGGGTCTTAACTTAATTTATGTTGCAGACGAAATAATCTATGAATTTCTGAAAATTGTTATTAAATACGATTTTTTCTTAAGACAAAGTATCAACCATTGGCAGACGGTAAATCCGTCTAGCATTCCACGCATATCGGGGATTAGATAGCTATTTAGATTTTTTGCTACATAATGGTAACTTGGACATTACCTGCCTCAGTATTCTGAGGTAAAAGTTACCTTTTTTAGAATTCCTGAAATTATTTGTAGTTTCTTTGTCCCCCGAGTTTAATGAAAATTGTCAGTGAATGTCAATTTTCTAACCACGATAATTCACTAAAATGCTGGGACAAATTCCGGTATTCATAAATAATTAGTTGCATTCGAATTATTGTTACGATACATCAAATTATTATCGTGGCTTCTTGTTTCAATTTATGATTTTATTTTGTTATTGTTTGACGAGGAATGTGCGAGTAAGTTTCATTGAGAAGTTTTAAAAAAGCGTGTTAATTAATTACAGCGACCTGTCGGGGTGTGAGACTGGGAGTTAAACAAAAAAACTTTTGGGAAGTTGGTACTGTAATTAAGTCTTATAAGATAACATTTACTTATATATTCTTCACATATTTGTAGAATTGTGACATTGTACAAATATGTGAGTGTGATTTAAAGTGAAAGCAGTTTTGTGTTCAAGTTCAGAAATAAAGTTTTTTGAATCTTATAAAATACAATTTGATGGTTGAAGAAGATAACACTACTAAACTAAACTATGAAAATGAACAAGATACAAACAAATAAAAGAGAACATTTGTATCTGGGACTGCAACCTACCATCTCGCTTCTTACCGGGACGAACGCCTTTACAATATTATATAGAAATGCGAGTATATAGAAAGGGTAAAACATACAAAATACCTAGGGGTTATTATTGATACACACTTACGATGGACTGACCACATTACATTCATCAATAATAAACTAAAACGAGTCATGTACCTAATGAAGTCCATAGAATACATTTTCCCACTAAAAATACTCAGATCTATATATTTTGCACTTTTTCAATCCATTGCCACATATGGAATACTAGCTTGGGGAAGTTCTACAAACATATTGTCGCGCACGGGTGTTGTCGTTTGTTTGCTGTAGGATATGTCCTCAATAAATAACCATAACAACTTTACATTGTATAAAATTAACTTAATAATGTAATATAAGAACAGTGCGTGATCGTATAATACAATTAACACCTGAAAACCAATAATAATCACCATTTTATGATATTGTTATCCCACGTGTAATATATCAGTGACAGTGATTTAATAATTCTTACCCACCCACCGAAATAGATAAATATGTCGTTCGAAACATTTAATCAAAAATTTATGGAAACAATGAATGATTTCGAGAAGCGTCCCGAAAAAGCAACTAATAAACCCGGCCACTCTCAACCAGACCTTAAACTTCTCGGAGAAGAATTCGTTGCTTTTAAAACAAATATGACCGCGGAATTATGTGCCCTTCATGAGGAGATGGCTCGTCTGGAGCTCAGAGTAGACTCCATCGCCGCCGCTTCGAGGAATCACCTACTCTTACTTCACGGCATCAAAGAAGAACCTTCGGAAGACACAAGATCCCTGGTGACCACCGTGCTCTCCGGCCTAGGATGCCCCGAAGAAGCCATCAAGGACATGGAATGCAGGAGGTTAGGTCGCCCGAAGCCTAACAAGAACAGACCTGTTTTACTCCAATTTCAACGCTTGGCGCATCGTAGATCTGTTTGGGAGAAGAAGAGATGTCTGAAAGGATCACCTCTCCTCCTAACGGAATCTCTAACCGTGACACGGCAGAAACTCTTTACATCAGTCCGTGCTATTTTTACTAACAACAAATGCTGGACCAATGACGGCACAATTGTGTTGATTCTCCCTGACGGCACCAAGCGCGCTGTCAACACACAGAAGGAGTTAGATGCCGCGGCCGCCCTGGTGAACAAACCTCCTAAGCCATCTACCAGCACAAACACCGGCTCCAGTTCAACTCGTCCAGATCCACAACATGATAGCTCCAGGACGATCGGCCTGCGTTCAAGAATAAACGCAAAGAAATAGGAGTCAGTGTTATTAAGTGATTAGTGATAAGACTGATAAGTGATATATTATTTATTTTTTCCGCAGATTAACATATTGTACTTTATTTTCAATTTTGCTAGCTTAATGGCTGATTTGTAATAATTTAATAATCTTATTCCAACAAAACAATAACATTTAATTACGTAGGTACTTTATAACTAATTCTTTTGCAAAAAAAAAATAATCCAATGCTTTCAAAACCACTATAAATTATCGAGGTGTGATATAATTTATTATAACAATGATTACAGACACACTTACATAGTTCTTATGTTGATATATAAATGTACTGTTACTAATTTTAATTTGGCCTATATACTTATTTCGATAATTTGAAGGCATACTAACGTTTCTGTCTGCTCCAATTCAAATCGTGTGCTTTCATTTTTTTATAATTTTATTTATATTTGTGGTTACATTATTCATAAAATTATCTTTAAAGCTTACCCAACCTTATGAACTATAATGTGCCCGGGAACTTACCACTGTTCTGTATAAACAATTATGCATAATAGTGATACTAATAGGTATATATATAACCCATCGTAATTAATAACGACTCATTATGTAGTATCTGTGTGGGTTTATGGATGCTAAGAACTCGACAAGCTTATTTCGATAAAATTAACCTAGACCCATTCTATCTATTATTCTATCATAATTCACTTACTTTATTTTTTGCTTTTTACAACACGAGTGTATCTGCCTTCTATTCTACACAAACTCATAGTATCTATTATATATTATTATGCGCTTGTGGCCATATTCTATTTACTTACCGGTTTTTTTATTTTTTTTCTATATTCTATTTACTGTGCACAATAGAGAGACAAAGCCGATTTTAATTTATCTACTTGTATAAACACGTAGGTACTTAAGTAGACATAACCACACCGCTCGCTGCGTACAACGTCTTGGTACTTGGTACCTACATTTCATTTATAATATTATGTTATGAAGATTTACATTAATATTATGATATTATAATATGAATATGAGTCTATCTTTCAACTCTGCTTTACGTACGTAAACAGTTTTTTTTTATACATTAGCATTTAGTTTGCCTTTATCTGCTCTGACTTCTTCTTTTTAAAATTTTATTTTTTTGATGTTTTATATATATATATATATACCTGTACTATTTTATATTGTTTAAACATACTGTCACCTTCAATTAACTTCATAGATGCCTTTGAAATTTGTAATTGCTTTGAAAAATCTATGTACATATAAGTATGTGACGTTTTGAACATTGCATAATCAAAATATTATTATATTTCACTATTCATTAAAAAAATATATATATACCTAAATATGTATCTTACAAGTCACTCATGACTCACATATACGAATAATTCACTTACCTATCTATATAATGTTAGACATAATTATATTCCTTATACATATTCTGTTGATGCTAACAATAACTTTAATAATTTAATTCAACCATATTATTACGATCATCGCTCACTTCTTATATTTTGTATCCTTTTTATTTAACCTTCCGTTGAATACAGCCTATATATAGTTTTTTTTCTTATTTTCTTTATACCTAGTTATCTTTTTGATATTGTTTATTATCGTATGTTTCATTTTGATATCGATTATATAATACGTCGAATAATCGACGTATTCTTTATCCACAACATTACACCTTTCCCCCATTCCACTCTCATTCCCCCCCTCTCTCCTAAAATGCTCCTCGTACTTGCTGCTCTCATTTCTATTTCACTATTTTACCAGTATAATATAATATCTTGCATGTCATTCATAAAACTCTTCATTTATTGTATACTTTATCTCTCATCTTTACCAAAAGTATTTACACTTATAGAAGTGTAAATACTTTATTTTAAAGTATTTAAAGTATTTACAGTGTAAATAATTTTAAATAAATTAATTAATTTTAAATAAATAATTTTCTATAAGTGTAAATACTTTATTTTAAAGTATTTACACTTATAGAAAAACTTATATAATTCATGATGATAACTATTATGTATCAAAACTGTAGAGGACTACGGACTAAAACAGAAATATTTCACAATAATATTTTATTGAATGACGATTGTCACATATTCGGTATAATATTATATAATATAATATAATATAATATATATAATATATATATATAATATATATAATATCTTGCATGTCATTCATAAAACTCTTCATTTATTGTATACTTTATCTCTCATCTTTACCAAAAGTATTTACACTTATAGAAGTGTAAATACTTTATTTTAAAGTATTTAAAGTATTTACAGTGTAAATAATTTTAAATAAATTAATTAATTTTAAATAAATAATTTTCTATAAGTGTAAATACTTTATTTTAAAGTATTTACACTTATAGAAAAACTTATATAATTCATGATGATAACTATTATGTATCAAAACTGTAGAGGACTACGGACTAAAACAGAAATATTTCACAATAATATTTTATTGAATGACGATTGTCACATATTCGGTATTTCTGAAACTTGGCTTATTAATTCTATTTTAGATCCACAACTAGCACCAACAGAATTTTACAGCGTTTTCAGACGGGATAGATCTAGTAACATTGCAATTAATAGTATAAACAACCAAGAAGATTCTCGTCGAAGCGGAGGAGTGATGATCATAACACGTAACAATCTTAACGCGTACCCTCGCGAAGACTTAATCTGCAATGCTGAATGCATCTGGGTAACTATTCCTCCCTCCAACTATACCTCCAAACGTACTATCCATGTAGCCTGTGTTTATCTGCCACAGAGTCAAGGATTAGTTCCTCACTTGCTGACACAATCGATTATTCTGAATTAAAACAGTAAAATTACATAAAAAATGCAAATAACCGAATCCTCGATTTAGTTATCTGTAATGAGGAATGCAAAGTATCTCGCGCACACGATCCTCTTGTCAGCGAAGACTCGCACCACCCATCACTTAAAATTATGCTACAAATCGATACACTTCCTTTATTCACGCCCCACCCAAATAAATTTATCAATTTAAAAATGCCAATTACGATTTAATCAACCAACATCTGTCAATGACAGACTGGTCATTTACTCGGGAGAATGCAGATGTCGACGTAGTAGTCGATTCTTTTTACAACATTTTAAACAAAACCATTAACCAGTTTGTCCCTAAACGTATCATAAAAAAGAAAAAATTTCCAAACTGGTATTCAGCTCATCTAATTAAAATCATTAAAGACAAACAAAAACTTCATAAAAAATGGAAATTCTATAATAATCCAGTTGACTACATAGAGTTCTCAATCAAACGTACGCAACAAAAATACTTGCAGAAACATTGCTATAATCAATACATAAGTTCAGTTGAATATAATATTCTTATAAATAATAAACAACTTTGGAACTACGCTAAAAACAAAAGTAAAACCAATGGCATTCCACAAATCATGCACCTTGAAGACGAGTCAGGCACTGGCGCTCATCAAGTGTGCCAATTATTCGCGAAACATTTTCAGTCCACCTACGTAAACGATAATGACACGAATGATCCGAGTATAAACAATAGTTTTACCTATATGAATAATCATAACCCGATTGGGAACGTAGAAATAAACTATTTATTGATCAATAAATACCTGAAGAATTTAGACATTAATAAGGGTGCTGGCAGTGATGGTATACCGCCATACTTTGTCTCAAAATGTGCCAAAAATCTTTCATACCCACTAACTAACATATTTAGAATGTCACTAGAAGCAGGAAAATTTCCTACAAAATTTAAAGAAGCAACTATAATCCCTATTCATAAAACAGGTTCAAAAAGCAACATTGTAAACTATCGCCCAATCTCAATTCTAACAGTATTTAGTAAACTCTTTGAGAAAATTGTCTACGATCAAATTTATACAACAATTGTTCGCAACATACAAAACCAACAACACGGATTTCTACAAAAAAGATCGGTATTAACAAATTTGATAAATTTTACTGAATATTTAACGAGCAATATGGACAATAGAGACAAGTAGATGTAATCTACACTGATTACACTAAGGCCTTCGATAAGGTAAAGCATTTCATTCTAATTAAAAAATTAAATCAATTAGGCATCCATGGTGACTTACGGTGGCTCACTTCATACCTTCGGAGTAGACTTCAATGTGTATCAGTTGAGGGAACTAAGTCCAGCTTCTTTTCCGTGCCCTCCGGTGTTCCTTAAGGTTCTCATTTAGGGCCATTATTATTTAATGTATATATATATATACGATATTCACAAATGTTTTTTAAACGCCAATTACCTAGCATATGCAGACGATAAAAAATATATCTAGTTATAAAATCAATCGAAGATTGCATTAAACTTCAAGAGGATCTAAATCGTCTTTTTGACTACTGTGAATCAAACAAACTTGTAGTGAATACCTCAAAATGCAATAAAATAACATTTACACGTAACAAAAATAAAATTCCTTTTATGTATACATTAAACGGGACATATATCAAAGAAGTAGAATCTATCAGGGACCTTGGGGTAGTACTGGATGTTAAATTAAACTTTATACAACACACTGATGAAATCATTAACAAAGCCAACAAAATGCTAGGATTTATCATTCGAATAACGAAACCTTTCCGCAACCTTAAGACTCTATATTCCCTTTACACAGCGTTCATCCGTCCCCACTTAGAACACTGCACACCGATTTGGACTCCTTTTTACCAAGCTCACATTGAAAGAATCGAAAGAATTAAAAAAAAAATTTTAAACACATAAATTATAAAAAAAAAATAAACTTCTCAAATTACACCGAATCTATTAATTACCATAACTTCGACTCCCTTCATACACGTCGTTTAATTTTTGACCAAATCTTATTATTTAAAATTCTTAATAATGGCCTGGACTCGCCAGAACTAACCAACTTAATAAATATTCATATTCCGACAAGATCAACACGGCAATCCCATTTGTTTCATTTGCTTACACATAGAACTAACTTTAGAAAAAATTCACCAATTCCCCGTATATGTGCACAATATAACACAAAATTTCAAAATATTGACATATTTAACAATACACTTCACAAATATCGGTTAGAAGTAACACGTACGATCGAAAATTAATACAAGAGTGTGGAATGTATTCGGAGCATCTCCTATCCTCATCCTATATTCCTCTTCCTCTCCTTCTCACCCAAAACTAATTGTATGTAATAAAACTCCATCTCCATTCAACTTTAACATAGGAGACATTTTTGGCTTGACTTCATTTAACAATGTATATATTTATCTTTATATTTTATGTATAAGCTGTCTGTCTCTTACCAATAAATAAATAAATAGCAATTGACCCAATTCAAAAAATTCAAAAAGCGATAATTAAACTAATTCTGAAAGTACCATTCTACATAGATTCAAGCGAAATTTACAAAACATTGGAAGTCATGTCAATAAGACAACTCGATGCCAAATATGCACTTCTACACCTCCTCCAACACAAACTCCATATTCCAATTCAACCAAAAACCTCAACAAATAAAACACTGAACATACCGATAACGCACACCACACATAGACAAAGACACTTTCAATATTACGCAACCAAACTTTTTAATTTTATGCACATTACTCTGAAGCAACTAATAACTGCAAATACGTCTACAAACATTCACAAAAAACTTATCTCAGCCTGGATCAAAAATCAAGATTTTAACTTCATTCAAAACATAATAACTCCAAACCAAACGTAAACAAACTATAAAAAAATGTAAGATAACTAAACACATTTTTCGAGAATATACCAACTATACACACACTTAATATATATATATGTATACATATTATTATTATTTTTTTTTAAATAAACAGTTTGAAATAATCACTAATTTAAAAAATAAATAAAGAAGAAACTTTCTACTACAACACATAAATACTGTCACACTTAAACATAACCACGTAAACACCTCAAACGTTCCTATTAAGAATTTATTTTTCACATATTTGTGGAAGAAGTACATTTTACATATTTTCTTAGGTTAGTAACATAAAAAATAATAACTATTGATCACCAACAACTAAAGTAGGTACTAGCCCATTCGTTGTCAGTTAGTATTTTCTATATTTAAATGATAGTATTTTTAGGAATGTGTACCAATGTTTAGTAGTGACATGTGGAAGATATTCATTTTTTTTATTGTGAGGAAATAAAGATGAAAAAAGTCTCCAGAGACCAAAGTCTATTCACATTTTTTACTCCAAATAATATCAGGAATCACTGGTTAAAGTACGTCCCTTAAAGGGATGGTAACGTTAATTCGGCGTAAAAAAGGCCCATTTTTAAGAATTATTGCGACAATACATGTAATACATTTTTTTAATTGATCGTAACATTATAGTACAACATACAAACCAAATTTTCTTAATTCAAAAAAAAAAAAAATATTAATAGATAATTATGCCGACAGCAGAAAAAAACGTGACCGACGGTGAACAGTATAACTCATGACTCATGACTGAATCATCGGAAATCAAAAAATAAAACGGATATCATTAGATAACTACTTTCCGAAGGTAACGAAGGAACGATTTTTTTTTTTTTTTTTGGTGACACTTAGAAGTGAAAAAAAATGATTTTCGTTTTAAAAATGGGCGTATTTGTTATTGTAAAATTCATAATTAGGAAAAATAAAAAAAAAGTTTCCAGCGTTACCTGGTCATTCATGTCATACGAAATTTCAGATGAATCGGTCGAGTAGATTTTGATTTAAACTGTTCACCAGCTTAAAAAAATGAGAAGTGTCAGAAAATCGCTTTATAGTTTTTGATACCAGAAAATCCAATTCTAAACATGACAATTTTGTTCGTTCAAGTTGTATATCATAGTAAGTTGCTCCGATTTATTTCAAATTTTGACACAACAATCTTAAGATGTTGTACAATCATATGAAATAATAAACAAAGATGAAAAAATAAAACATGAAATACGTAACCATCCCCATAAATAAGGTATTATGGCGATGATATATCGATGAACTTTGGAGGGGACGATATAGAGAAAGTGGGGAGGGATAAGAGTGGAAAAAGTTTTTTAGAATTAGAAATTACAATTTTCAGGTTACCAAAGAAATGAGTTATAACAGTCCACGCCCCCAGAACCCGAGCACCCCTGCTAAGTCACCAAACGCAGAAAACCTCTTGGGGTGACCTTTGGCAGAGGTGTTGGCCATTTAATAAATGGTTCTCGGGAGGCGGTTCCCATTCCGCCTCGCAAATTGATGCATATATTGCAGGCACATATATATATTAATTAAACTCTTAAGGGGGGGGGGGGGGTATCAAAACTCGGCTTGACTGCAGTTAGGTATTTTTGGTACTTGTACGTCCCGCTAGCGAACTACAATTTTAGCCGTCTATGGGGCAGACTCGGGTAAGATTGACACCAAATTGGTAAACCATTTAGCATTTTGATAAAGTACGAAATAAAAAATACACTTGCTCTATAAAATTTAAATTTGTTTACTAGATAATGGATACAGCTAGACAGACAAAAAATCATATTAGCAATGGAATGGATAGATAGAAACATCTTTTACGCCCTGAACCTTTTTTGACGTCTCCGTTTTTTACTCAATGAGACTTTGAATCTAATGGTGTTTTGACGTAGATTGTATGGTTTATAAAATGGTAATAACTGTATTTATAATATTACCGGAAAATAATGGGTGTGAATAAAGGGAGATCATAAAATAAAGTTGGGACAAATATTTTTAAGTACGTGCAATAGAAATGACAAAAGGTGGTTTTGTTTTTGAAAGTTTATTTCGACAAATTTTTTCGTACTCAAGAAAGAATATATTTCAAAATATTAGATCAGATAAACAAAAAGTAGAATGACGCACATAAACGAAAAATCACAAAATTTAATACAAATTGATATAAAATCAACAAAATGTAAACTTGGTATGCAAATATTCAGCATAATATCCTACAAAAATTGCCAAGACTTGTGGATTTTAGAATGATATTAATTTTATCTTTAGTACTTGTGTTAAACAGTGTTAGTCGTACGGAATTTTTAAACCTCTCAACAATAATAGTAGAATATTTTTTATATTTTTATATATAACTTCGCACAGAGGCCCGGAGAAAAATTGTCTTTAAGAGACCCATATTGTATGAAGGAGGAAACACAGAGGCCGGAATCGTTTCACAGCTGAGCTGTTGAACTCAAGAACGAGTGGTAGAAGCGACCCGTTCTCATGTGAGAAATTTCGACCGTGTATATATGTTGGGCGCGCGTTTGGCGTGTTTCCCGACTTTGCACCGGTGCTGAAGGGATCAATGACGCTAGTTCCTCTCTGAAGCATCTTCCATGTCTGAAATAACGGTAGAACAAGGATTCCATCGCGGTAGACGACCCTGAATAATTCTTGAAGCACGTGTGCTCCTGAGGCTGTTCCTTCTTATTGGCAGCTCGTGTACAAATTACCCAAAATTTATTTGACTCTCTCGACTCATCGCCTTGCCCCGCTGTGGGAGAGATGGATTCATACGTCCGCCACTCCTTTTTTATATGAATACCTTACAAACGTCCCACCTGCTCCCGTCTGGAGTCAGTGAGACTATGGCATCCCCAATTGGGGTATGTTGTGTGGCTGAAGGTGAATGGGGATGAGAAGGAAATATTGTAATTATTTCTACAAATTTCATGACGTCAGAGCTCACCACTATATGTATATAGAATCCTTCGCGGGCGTGTGCACAACAAATCACCTATTGTTTCAGCGCAATCGAATAAATGGTATAGGAAATTTTTTATAACGCCAGAGCTCAGCACTACATATAGAAACCATTAAAGGTATGTGCACAACAAATCATTAAAGTTTCTTTGCAATCGGAGTAATGCTTTAGGTACCGTATAAGGAATTACGAAGGTGTGCATTTAACAACTTACAAAAGTTTCATCACAATCGGATAAATAGTACAGGAAATAAATTCATAACGCTAGAGCTCACTTGCACTATAATATATATAGAAACCTTCAAGGGCATGTACACGTACACGAAAAATCCGCCAAAGTTTCATCGCACTCAGATGAATGCTTTAGGTACCGAATAAGGGACAAACAAAGAAACATTAATTTTTTATGTATTTTTTAACAAATTTCATGACGCCAGAGCTCACTATTATTTATAGAAACATTGGCGGGTGTGCACATAACAACTCACCAGAGTTTCATCACAATCGGATAAATGGTATAGGAAATAATTTCATACACGACAAATTGCTATCGGATAAATGCTTTAGGTTCCGCACGAGGAACAAACAAAGAAACATTCATTTTTATACGATAAAATAATTAATTATTTAATTTCTACTTTGCTTGTATAACACCTATTTCCCCATTAATTGCTTGACGGGACTGCAATGCGAGCGCGCGACCTCTCCCCTCAAATGTCCACTCATTACTGAATAAATTTCCAAAATGTTACCGTAAAACCTGAGCCTTAATGAATTTGAAATACAATTTACAACAATAGGCTTATCATTTAAGCGAATGCTCATGTAGTAAACGTCGAATATCTTAACGAGGTGATTTTTTCACCATCATTGTACAAATTTTGTCAAGAAATTACATTATCAATCTGGTTTGTCATCAATCATTATTTCTTGTAATATCTTACAAACAAATAAAAGAGAACATTCGCATCTGGGACTCGAATCTAGAACCTCTTGTCTTACCGGGACGAACGTATTTACAATATTATCTTCTTCTTCAATCCTCGCAAAATTACTTTGTGGCATCATTTTAATTAAATGTAACAAATTAATTGGTGTAAACCACTATAATCTACATGTTTCAAAACCGATGGTTTCTTCGTCAGGATAACATGAATAAAAATAATAAAAGAAACAAACAAGTATAGACAAAAAGAAAAATAGAAACAAATCTTAAAGAGAGGTGATTAATTACCTAAAAATATCATAAAGAACAATTATATAAAATGAAATATTAAAATAATATTAGAATATATTAACATTACATTTTATATATTAAAATAATATTTTTAAATTAACAAAATAAAATCAGTTTGTTGAAACAACAAAAACAACATGAATAAATTATATTAAATATATATGTTACCGGAAATGTATTTTTTTATTTTATTTTTTTTTTTTATATTAACTCCACACAGGAGGCCCTGAGGAAAATAATTTCCCTCAGGGCCTATGTCATCTTTGAAGATGCTGTGAGGAGGGTCTTTTTGAGGAGAGGAAGGAGTGAACGTGGGTCTTGAAGAGACCCATGTTATAGGAAGGAGGAAACACAGAGGCCGGCAAATCGTTCCACAGCCGAGCTGTTGAACACAAAAACGAGTCGTAGAAGCGTCCCGTTCTCATGTGACAAATGTCAACTGTGTACATATGTTGGGCGCGCGTTTGGCGTGTTTCCCGACTATGCACCGGTGCCGAGGGGATCAATGACGCTAGCTCCTCGGAGCATCTTCCATTGAAATACCGGTAGAACAAGGATAGCATTCCCACCCGACGCCTGTGCTCTAAAGATTGCAATCCGTTTGTTAAGACAGGAGAATCTATCAAGCGGACCGCCCGTTTCTGCACAGAGTCGAGGGTGTTTTTCAGGTACATCGGGGCTCCAGACCAAAGATGGCTGCCAAATTCAACAGTGGGGCGCACTTGCGATTTGTACAGGGTTAGCAGTTGTGTACAATTAAAGTATCTGCGGGCCCTGTACAGTACGCCCAGTTTCTGAGAGGCCAACTTAACTCTGGCCTCGATGGAGCCCCCGTACCTGAGCTGGTCACTTAGAGTTACACCGAGCATATCAATAGAGGACCTGTTTGGAAGAATGCTACCGTTGAAGGAGACTAGATTGTCATTTCGATCCCTTTTAGACGTAATCAGACATGATTGGGTCTTTGAAACATTGAATTCGACGAGATTATTCTTACCCCAAGAGAAAACACTCTCGAGGTAACCGTCCATTCTTTGCTTCAAAACCCTCCGAGCCGTTGGAATTTGTGCACCCTTTGGGGGCTTGTCAAACAAAAAGCTATCATGGACTGTACTGTCATCCGCGTAGCAATGAATTGGTGCACATGTCAAAAGGTCATTGATGTGCAACAAAAACAAAGTCGGAGACAGAACCGATCCCTGTGGGACGCCAGCATTTATCGAGTGCGAGGAAGAGGTGAAGCCATCAGCAACCGTCTGAATCGACCTCTCCCTCAAAAAGTCGGCAATCCACGTACACAAGGATGCGGGAAGTCCGTAAGAAGGCAGTTTGTTGACAAGTCCTCGGTGCCAGACCCGGTCAAAAGCCTTGGAAATATCCAGTGCGACCGTTTGGGTCTCACCGAAACGTTCCAGGCACCGCCCCCAAACATGCGTCACATACGCGAGAAGATCACCGCACGAGCGGTTCCGCCGGAATCCGTATTGACGGTCGTTAATAATTTTGTTCTTCTCGAGGTATGTGAGCAGTTTGTCGTTGATCACCCGTTCCATCACCTTGGATAGAACTGATGTGATCGCTATGGGGCGGTAGTTGGCCGGGTTGGAGCGGTCACCCTTCTTTGGGATAGGATGGATAACCGCTTTTTTCCAACCAGAGGGTACAGAGCCAGAATTCAGGGACATTTTGAAAAGCTTCGTCAAAATCGGAGCTATTTCTGCAGCGCACCTCCGCAATACCAGGGCGGGGATTCCGTCAGGCCCACTAGCTTTATTAACATCAAGCCCTCGTAAAACTTGGAGCACATCCCGATGCCGGATCCTCAGCTTTTTCATATAGAAACCGCAGTGAGGAACCGACGTCGGGACTGCACCTCGATCATCGAGGGTTGAGTTATCCGCAAACATTTTACCTAATAGGTTTGCCTTTTCGGTGGCGGTGTTTGCTAGTGAGCCGTCAGGTCTGGTAAGAGGTGGCAGACTGGATTTGCAGAAATTGCGACCTATTGAGCCCGCAAGCGACCAGAAGGCTCTGCTGCCATGCGGGCATGCAGCCAGCTTTTTGCTGATCTGCAGGTCGTGCTCGAACTTTGACCTATTTATGATCCTCTTGCATTCCTTTGCCAATTTGTTATATGCTGCTCTGTTTTCGGATGTTCTAGATGTGTTGTAGGCTCGGTAAGCCGCGTTTTTTCGCCGAACTGCTTCGGAGCATTGTCGACTGAACCACGGCTTTGAGCCCACACCAGTTTCCTTGACAGTGGATTGAATGAAGCCATCCATTGCGGATGTGATGACTTCACCAATTTCCTGGGCACATCTTGAGGGATCCGAAGTCCGAAAACAGACAGCTGACCACGGGAAAGCATTGAAATGTGCCCGCAGACCGAACCAATCTGCTGACCTATAGTGCCATACTTTTCTCTTCAGCCTCTCGTTTGGTGGTCTGAAGTTGACGGGGATTGAGGTCGTCACCAGGCAGTGGTCGGACGATCCTAAAGGCGCTGTGACCTCAATCTTGTAACCGTGTGGCACAGTATGAAAAAGTATGAAATCTAGGAATTGTATTCAACTCCTAGGAAATGTATACAATTCCGAAGCTATTTAGGAAATGTATAAAATATTGTTTTAAAAATTATTTAATTCATACATCTGGGAAATGTATACATTTCCTAGGAATTGTATTATATTCCAATATAGTATTAGGAATGTATAAAAATAATGCTTTCTGTAATAAAGCACGTTGTTTTATATATAGCTCTGTTTTACATTTTGCACAAACCTCAAACCCTCACTCCAATGTGAATAATCATTGTCTTGCCCACGTGATCAACATATTTTCAATATCCTGATTTGCTCTTTCCACACTCCTGAATGCCTGGGTTTACCTAACCTAACGTAACCTAGAACATAACCTAACCAAACTAACGTAACCTAACCTAACCTAACCTAACCTAACGTAACCTAACGTAACCTAGAACCTAACCTAACCAAACTAACGTAACCTAACCTAACCTAACCTAACCTTACTTAACCTAACCTAACCTAACCTAACCCAACCTAACCTAACCTAACCCAACCTAACCCAACCTAACCTAACCTAACCTAACCTAACTTAACCTAACCTAACCTAACCTAACCTGACTGTTTACGCGGCACTAGCGCGATCGCCTGATCAGACAATTCAATACCCTCCACTCGCCACGCTATCCCCGCGTACCGATTGATATATTAAATGTTTTACATTTCCGATTGTATAGATTGTATTGATATCTTAAATGTTTTACATTTCCGATTGTATAGAAATGTATAGTTTTCCTAGAAAATGTGTCTAATATAATTTATTTCTCACATTTCCGGGCGATTTTAGGAACTACATACATTTCCTAGGAATTGAGTACAATGACGGATTACATAAATTTCCATTAACATATATATAAATATGAAAATAAATTTAAAAGATGACTATTTAAAAAAATATATATTATAATATTTAATTTACTATTACCACTTTTTCTAATTTTGCTAATTGTAAATCAGTTGTGTTTGTGTGTTAAATTTTTAACCCTTTATTTATATCAAAATAAAGATTTGTTTCGAAAATGTGGTTTTCAAATTCAGAATAATTATGATTTTTCAAACACCTTAGATGTTCCTTAATTCCAATATAAAAAAATTCTATAAGTCTTTCCTATGTAAAAAAGTTACAAATTAATTTATAAACACCAGAATCGAAAAAAAAAATTAAATTAATTTGTTTCATTTTCTTAGAATATTCTTTGACGTTGGTAATAATATAATCATTGCACAAAAATACTGCCAAGAAACACGTGAACACCTCAGCACAGCACTCGATAAACCTGTAGTTTTCTCCCTTTTTAAGTCTAATTATAGATTTAAAAAAAATTCATTCCTTCGAATGAATTGTTTTGACTCACAATATACTAAAACAAAAAAAAAATCTTTTCCTCATCCACAAGTCCTCAAATCCCACGAATCCATAAGAAATATTTTGGATGTAGGCGAGTTCTCTAGTAGTTGACTTGTACAATACACTCTTGCCAATTGATTTATTTATTTATTTTCTCATGTTCTCCATAAAACAGTTATACACCAATATATCAAGGAGAAGATTATAAATTACAAAGTACACAAGGGCAGTTTTACTACTTAGTGACATGTGCTAAAAGATAGTTGCTGAACTGTCTGTAAGTGACATTGAAAATGTCGATGGTCAATGCAGAATCGTTAAGCAGTTGAGTCGCTCTGTTTATTGGCGCGTTCTGATAGGCAGAAAGAAGTCTTCACTTTCGGAGCATAAAAAGGTGCATGGGATCTCCCACGAGTATACTTCTTAGGGACATAAAAATTAACCTCTTTTAACATAGGCGGATTGAGTATGATACCAGAGATTAGCTTAAAAAAGTGTTTACCTAAAAATATTTTTCTGCGGGCTTCTAAGGTGTTGAAATTGAGCATCCCTGTTTAGAACAAGGATGGATACAGGAATGGATAGTACGTATATTCCCTCATATACAGGTAACGCAAAAATCTTTTTTGTATTTTTTCTATTTCTAGGATATGGTTTTGTTCAGAAGGGGCCCAAATAATGGAGCTATATTCCAGGATGCTACGAACAAGTGCTTCATATGTTCGACGTATTGCATTTCCATTAGTAAATGATCTCGCATTACGAAGAACAAATCCAAGCATTTTGTCACTCAATTTTTTTTAATAAAAAATCATGCTCGATTTTGTCAATTGCTTTCTCGAAGTCTGTATAAATCACATCGACATGTACAAAATTTTCAAAAGATTTATTGATATATGTAGTGAGATTCATTAGGTTTGTTGAGGGTGATAGAGTAGGGCGAAATCCGTGCTGATTTTCGTTGAGCGCATGTTTTGTTTGATTATATATGTGTGAGTAAATTATGGTTTCCAAGAGTTTTGCGGGTGCTGATAAGACAGCTACAGGTCTATAATTATCGATTGTCGACTTTTTGCCTTTTTTGTGTATATGCCTGGCTTTCGTTAGTTTCCATTTTTCATTACGAAGTGAAAGGTTAAAAATGTGCTTTAGAGGTTGAATAAAATGTATTTATTTATTTATTAAAAGAATTTTATACATAGTGTAGATATTGTGTTATTTCGCCCGCCATGCTAGGGATGTCCCTGTGTTATGGCGGGTGAAGTATGCAGATTATATAATTTAAGGTAATGAAGTACGTTTACTGATAATATAATACAAATAATTTGAATGTTTTTTTAGTGTGATGGGTGGTATAAAATCTGGGCCGACAGAGTATTTAGGTTTTAGCTTGTGAAAAGCGGCAACCATATCGTCATCGCTAAGTTCGTGAATTTGTATAATAAAGCATTGTGTCACGAAGAAGCTATAGAGGAAATATCAAGTTTGGGAATATTATTGCTAAATACTAATTCAAAATATTTTGCGAAGCCTGCTGCTATTTCCGAATATCCGTTATATTGATGTATGTATCTATGTTTTCTCCGACATAATTTTAAAAATAAGTTGGTGGACATATTTTTTTTAATAACTCAGGTACGGGACATACGTCATTCCTATGTCTACCTACGTTAAATTATCGTGAAAACAAACTTATGTATCCAAGCGGTTAAAATCGTGTATTTTTAAAAATTTGCAAGGATATATTTAAAAAGGTGACACTTGCACGTAGCAAGTTAAGTCTCCCAAAGGATTGGGACTGATTATAAATAACTACTAAAATGCAAACACGTTATCTACATAATCCGATTAAAAACGGTTTAAATAGAGAAAAGATTATCAAAAAGTTGTGGTTTTACCGAATTTAAAGATTATATCTCTATTGATACATACATATTAATTAAACAATTATTGAAATTGAAATACAATTAATCTAAGTTTTTATCTATTTAATAGAGCTAATCGGCATAGAAAAATAGTATAAATACATCACCTAGTCAACAAAGAGTATTATTACCAAGATGTTCCAATTCGTGGTACTTGCTACTGTCCTGGCTGTTGCCTCCGGTAAGTTATCTACATATTCGTTTCAAATACACCAATGATATTTCATAAAGTCAAAATATGCTAAACCTTAAATAAATTTTTCAGTAAATTAACACATCACAAATCTAACGTATTTATTTAATTTCTAGCCGGCGTCCTCGGTCCAATCCGAGGAATCGGATCCTCCCCCATCGTTGGAGGAACCGAGGCTTCCATCCAGGATGCCCCATGGCAGGTGGCTCTCCAGTACAATGGAGGACTCCGTTGCGGAGGATCCATCATCAGGTCTACCGTTATCCTGACTGCTGCCCATTGCACCACTGGGTAAGCTGATTAATACATTCCGTTTCCCTTCTACCGACAATGGGTTCGGCAATAGAAACTAATGAGATAGTAAAGTTTCCTCCCATAATGCTCATTTCAAAAAGACACAGTCATAAGTTCATTTGTTAATTCCAGAACGTCCGCCGGAGCATGGAACGTCCGTGCCGGATCTAGCCAGCACGCCTCAGGTGGCGCTTCCTACAAGGTGTCCAGGGTGTCTACCAACTCCCAGTACAACTCCAACACCCTCGACTACGACATCGCTGTCCTGATCCTGTCCTCTGCCATCTCCATCGACAACCTTAACACCAGGATTATTCCCCTGCCAGCCAAGGACCTGAATGTTGCCACAGGAGCCAGCGCTCTCGTCACCGGATGGGGAACTACTTCCGTGAGTTACTTTCTGTGTAATAAAATTACCCACAAATCGTATGTGACAAGCAAAAACCATTTGAACAGTTTGCATGCCACTTATTATATTAAATGAAATGAAACAAAATATATTTTATATTAGAGATACATACTTAACATATTTTAAATTTATGAATGAACTACGGTTATTATAATCATCATTTTCTTGTCTACAGTCCGGAGGCTCCATCCCAGCCACCCTCCGCAAGGTGACCCTCCCCGTTGTTGCCCAGGCCGAATGTGCATCTGCATACAGCGGATTCAACACCATCACCGCAAGGATGATCTGTGGAGGAAGGCTGGGAGTCGGTGGCGTTGATGCTTGCCAGGGAGACTCTGGTGGCCCATTCGTCGTCAATGGAGTTATCGTCGGAGTCACTTCCTGGGGAAATGGCTGCGCTCTTGCCTCTTACCCCGGAGTATGGGCTAGAGTACCAGCTCTGGTTGACTGGATCAACGGACAGCTGTAAATACTAACTCCATTTTTTTGAGACTATATCTGACATCAAACATGATTTATAAATATTTTATTCCATTTACATTCCTGCTAAACAATGATTAATAAACGAACATTTCTGTAAAAATATAAATCTATTATTTCTTCGATTCGGTAATATAATATGTACCTACTACTTACTACTTCAATAATATATTCTTGGGTAATAGTCATTTCTTCAGGTTATTAGTTGATTAAAAACATTAATGAACATTAATGTAAATTAATCTTCATTTATTTATTGTTGTTATACGCCCATAGGGGCTTTTACATAGATTTATAGATTATTATTAATAATATGTTTTCGAGGATTACGCATAATACATAGAATATATACCAAAAGTTATAAAAGTGATACATTTTAAGTATATTCAAGTAGTTTTTGAAGAATTTAGCATAAAACCATGAAATATTTTAAACAATATAACATTTGACAATTACATAGAACAAAATATAATATAAAACATTACAATAACACATCAAATCATTAAATATATTATACCCATGTTACAATAATTTGTAGGATTCTACAAAGTGTTGGTTTAAATTGTATTTCAGATTATAAAGGGAAACAGCGAATATATCTACAATATCACCAAACTTGTTGTCTAAATCATGCATTCTATTGGTAAGTGAGTGTGATTGATAATTGGTTGTGTATGTGTTGCAAAAGAATGTTATATTTTAGTACTCCTAGTCGGTACATGGAGTTTAATAGTAGCAACGATAGCAGGGCTGTCAATTAGGTTGTTCATGACTCTGTATAATAAAATTAAGTCTGAAGTGATTCTTCTACCAGACAGCAAAAAAATTAAGTCTATTCAGCAAACTTAATTAATTAATGTTTTCTATTGGAATTTTGAGTTTGAAATTTAAGTACCTAAGAAATTTGTGTTGAACCCGTTCTATTTTGTTAGAGTATACTTTATAGAAAGGGGACCAAATAGGTGAATTATATTCCACTTGACTTCTAACTAATGAAATATAGAGTGTTTTCATGCAATCCAAGGACTTAAAATCCGTTAGGGCTCTACAAAGGAAGCCAAGAATCTTTAAAGCCTTATTAGTTATTAGTTATATCATCTATATGTGATTTGAATGATAAGTTTGAATCGAATATAACTCTCAAGTTTGTGATACTGGTGTTAATTTAACATTATTTAAATTATATTCATGTAAGATATTAGAATGAGTTCTGGAAAATCGTATAACTTAACATTTCTCAATGTTCAAAAATAATGTATTCATTGTTAAATACGCAATAAAATTTCTCCTAAGCTCCCCATTGGAAATTACAGCACTCCCTGAGAAGACTTCCTACACGGAGAAAAATGTAATTCTAAAATACGATCATTTTAAGTTTTTCTTCTACTTCTTCGAAGTTCTTACGAACAAATTAACAGGGTTTCAATGTATATTGGCGGGAAAATGTAAGAATAAATTATTATTATGGATGGATTTTTCATATTTTTTTTTGTTTCGTGTGGGCAAATGTTTATACATCTTATAGAATTTGAAAGTTGTAAAACTGTTTATTTTCTTATATCATAATACGTTACCCCACCCCATCTGTTGTATATGATTAGGATTTAAAATAAACGTTAATTGTAGTGTCTCCTCAAAACTGTGTTATTTTTTCTCAATAAAGTGCTGAAACAATGTTAGGTAAGTGTTATTCAGTAAATGCAATAATAGTTTGCAAGAATTGTTTTTTTATCTACAAGTCCCAATGAGACTGAAATTTCATGGAATTTCGGAATTTGTGGTATTTTAATTGTGCTATATATTTGTTATTTTTACAGTGGTCGTCATAAGAAATAACATTTTAGAAAACAAATAAAATTATATTTGATAAGTTTTTATTTGAAATAAACATTAATATTTCTAAAACAACATTTTTTTTTAATTTCAAATATAAAAATGTAAAAAAAAATAAAAAAATCATCGATTTATTTTGACTCGAAACATCCTAAATCAAAAAAAGTCGATATTTAGTAAACCCTTTACTTTTGTGTAGGGAACTAGTAAGAAAATTGTTTTTTTATGCCATTTTTATTTATTTATTGTGTCTTCACATGTTAGGTATTACAGTTGATAATACAATTTTTAACCTCACTAGGACAAGCCTGTGTTGAGGTTAACAATTATTCTAAGTAACAAAAATTACACAAAATAATGTAGGTAATACATGTACAATAATACACGAAGAGGTTATATATTCAGATTCGGAGGATAAAAGAGAAAAGAAAGAAGAAAAGTCCACAATGATGGAGGCAAACGAGGTAAATAATGCCCTGAAAAACGCAAGACTTACCTTACTTATATAAATAATATTAAAAAAAAATAATTACGGAAGGGAAAGGAAACATTATTCTAAAAGAAAAAATAAACGAAGGCATGGTTCAACTATTCGACATTATTGCCCACTTAGTGGTCGAAAATAATGAAATGAAGGGCGAATTAAAAATATTGCGACCACTAATAAAAATTTTTACCCAAAATATTATTGAAGTAAAAAATGTAATGAATGAAAACAAGTCTCTTCTCATAAACTTGACAGAAAAAGATGCCTTCACCGTATTTCATTAGAATGAATCCATTTTTAAAACAAATGTATTTATATTTGAATTATTTTCCCTTTATTTTGGCTTTTTAAAGTAGTTCCTTAAAATAAGGAGATAGAGATTCTCCTAGGAATATCATTTTCTCATGGTTTGAAATCACCCTTTTGTTTGCTAATAATTTTAATCTTGTCTCTGGATTTCTAATTTTTATAACAATTTTTTTTTAATGAACTATCTTCTGTCATATTGTCTTATTGCCGAGATAATATCCTCTGAACTTATTTTGATATTAACATTTTCTATTAGTTTTATGGCAGTTATTTTAGGATGTTTATCGGTCTTCTCCTCAATTCCTGTTATTTCAACAGTCATCCAGCTTCTAAGCAAGCCAGTCTAGTTTCCATGTGTTTAATCTTTTTGCTTTTACTTGCTAAATCGTTAAAGTGTTTGACTTCTCCTTTAACCTCCATCGTGGAGTCCTCCTATGCGAGAAATTATGTCATCATATTTTTGATCTACAAATTCAATTGTTTTTTGTAATTCTGACATTTTTTTTATCTATGTTTAAGTTTTGGTTTTCTCTAGTTTTAAATCGACATAAGATGCAAATTTTGGAAAAAACATCTTCTTCTGGGTTAATGTCTTCGGGTACAGTATTAATTTTGTTTTTGGACCTTGTCATTGTGTTTAGATTTTCTTGCTGTTGGGTGCCGGTTTTTTTACTCGAATTCATGATCACCTCAGTAGTAGATGGTTTTCGGCAGAAATAGATGCGTAGGCGCGGTCTGAGACAGTGAAGCAAGCTGAATGGTCAGTGTTGGAAATATTGCGATGGTTTTGGCCAATCAGAATAGCTGCACATATCTTTGAATATATTTCAATTTCACTGTCACTGTTTCTTGATGTCAAATTTCTCGAAATTCACTTGAATTACCTCGTATTAATATACAAAATTTATGCAAAAATCAATGCCATGAACTGTGAGTTTCACAAATGTTTCGGATTGTATTGTTTACTAATAGACACAATTATTCGAACTTTTACTGTGTGTTATTTTTATTCGGTGGGTAGGTAGATAGTTATTTTATTTAGTAGGTACTGAATGTGCAATATTTCTTTTTTCTTTCGGTGCGATTATTTTGGAGGTTGGTAGCGCGAAAGAAGCGGAAGTGGTGGGACAAAATAATTATAGCAAATGATATTGAAGATGCACTATCAAAAATACAAAATGAACTTAATGGAATATCTAAGTGGTAAAACATAAATAAACTGAAATTAAATGTAACTAAAAGTAAATTCATGATATTAGGGAAAAAACTAAACGAACATTCTATCCTAAATATAGACAATCAAAATATTGAAGAAGTAAATGAAATTAAATACTTGGGAATCATAATCGATTACAAGTTATAATTTAATACTAACTTTGAAGTATTAAATAAAAAAATGGCGAAAAAGGTTAATTTCCTGATCAGGATAAAGGGAAAATTAGACATTAAGCCAGGATATTGGTTTACAACACCACTGTAGGCATCCCACCTGCAATACTGCACAAGTGTAATATTTCTGAGCAATAAAACCCAAGTTAAAAGTATGGAAACAATCCAGAATAGAATCTTAAGGACTATATTAAGGACTATACTGTGCTGTAGCAGGTAAATTGGAATAAAAATCATGCAATGCCTACTAAATATCCCAAGTGTGTGGCAACGATTAGTTTACAATACGCTAGTATTTAATTATAAGTTAAAAAAGAAAATTTTACCAGATTATACGTTGAATAATGTTAGAATTAATAGCACAGTTCATTACCATCCCACGATAAACTGCAACGATTTTAGGCTTCCTAAAACAAGTTTATCGGGAACACAAAACAATATATAAAGGTTTCTTCAAACTTCACAAAATCACTTTGTGGCGTCATTAAATGAAACAAATAACTTTGTATCAACCACTATTATATAATCACAATTACCTACTTGTTAATTAACATGTAGGTGATTGTGATTATATAATAGTGGTTGATACAAAGTTATTTGTTTCATTTAATTAAAAATGACGCCACAAAGTGATTTTGCAAAGTTTCTACACCACCTTGAGGTAGAGAAAGCGACGCGTTTTTTCCCCTGTAGGCCTAATCCACATGTGATGCACAATTTCGAAATTTAGCGCAACCTTCTTCGCCTTGCTGTTCATGGTGGACCAGGCATCGCGAGTTCGTCTTCGGTATCGATCGAGACCTCACAGACCGAAATAATTAACAAACTTAAATATTTAACAAAGCAATTCTAATATTTAATATTTGCACAAAGTTATTTGTTTAATTTAATTTAATTTTACGCCATGTAGTCATTTTGCGAAGATTGAAGAAATAATAATATAACTTTGATAAAAGAAATTGTAACATTTATAACTAAAAAAATATAAGTTCAGCGTTTATAGTACACAATGTTTAATAAAATAAGAACAGAGATTTACAGTTAAAATTATAAGTTGAGGTTTCACATAACCCGCGTCACTCAAATTACTAGCCTACATTGAGGCAGTAATTTTGTCAGTTGATTTGTAATACCTACGAACATACCTACACTTGTATTAAAGAATATTCACTCAATAGGTTGGTTGCATTGATAATGCCGTATTTGGGTGAGTGCACCGGTAAAGATCATATCCATTACTCTTGATCCAAATAATATATGCAGATCCTAATAATACATAACCTGAAAATATTTTAAAATCCTCTTCTACAACCATAGTAAGCGGCAAAATATTGCTTGTATCGTGATGGAGGACTTAGCCAGTCGAGAAATTAAACTCACGATACCTAGGTGGGACCCGTACATGGAGCCAACTCAACCATTGACCGGTCGTTTGAGGATATGAACAGTACGGTTAATAATAAAAAAATTTACTGCTGCTATAGTTTTGCATGTAATGGCCCGTATAGACTAGGCTAGTGTTTTAGTCGAGAAGCAAGTATTTTAGTAACTAAGCGTGTCCGAACACCATACATTTCGTAGTAAGTAGGAGCATTTTGATCAGTTGAGCGGCGAGTTACTCGCTACTGGACTAAAATACTTGCCCAGACAGAACGGGACGTAAGCATGTGGAATAGTAGGAATATATAATACTGTATGGAAATAACAATAATTTTACAGTGGCAAATATCAATTGTGAAAAGTTACATGGGCTTTTAAAAAAGTGAAACGTAGCAAGTAACGATTCCTGAAGGACTAGATTGATTATGAATAATTAATGAAATACTATCCATTTTATCAGCATGAAATGTAAAATTATCACTAATTTAAATACGGTATAAAAATAGAACTGATAAAAATGTACAGGTTTTACCGAATGTTAGGATTATGTGTCTAAAGATTTAATCTATTTAATTGATCTAATCGACGTAAAGAAATAGTATAAATACATTCAAATGGTCAAGAGAGAGTATCATTATGTTCCAATTCGTGGTACTAGCTACTGTCCTGGCCGTTGCCTCCGGTAAGTTATCTCAATATTTAAAAAAATCTTTTTATGAAATTTCATAAACAACTATATGTGTTTTTTTTCGTTGTTTGTTTTTGGTGTTGTTTGCCGTTTTGCTCTACCTCCTTCTTTAGCAGACGTTTCGGACAGCATTGCAGTGTCCATCATCAGGGCAGATCCGGCAAATCCGACGATGTCGGACGATCGTCGGATCTGCCGGATCTGCCCTGATTATTGACACTGCAACGCTGTCCGAAACGTCGGCTAAAGAAGGAAGTAGCGCAAGACGGCATAACACCCCAAAAACAAACAACGAAAATGCTTTTGGCCGAGAAAATCTAAAAACGTTTTTAACTATATGTGTGATAAACACTAACGGCCTTACTAAAAAAAAAACTCTCCGCGGCCGTTAAACGGTGTTTTTGTGAATCTTTAGATTTGACAACGCCGTATTTTCTTGTTCAAATTGGAGTTTTCATAATAATCCGCTAGGTGGTGTGATTGATGCGCCTGCGCATTGCTTTCCCGCTGAATAAAAAAAAGCCGCGGAAATGCAGAAGAAAGTCGGTCGCGGTGTGTGTGTGATTAATATGATATTTTCGTAAATGATTTCAATCCTTGACTAATTCGCACTTATATTCATTTACGCAATATACTTACTATTAATTTGTGTTGTTTTTCGTTAGTTTAAGTCAAATTGTGACACTAAAATCGAGTGTTCTAAATTGATCTGTCAGAAAATGGTTCTTTAGGTTATATTCAGAAATAATTTGCATTTTAAGATCTTTATTTTATTATAAATTCTTGAAAGTGATGTTTTTTGGTGACTAAAATGTCTAATACATATTTTAGTAAACGTATCAAAGAAATTAATGTCTTAAGATGTGCAAGCAATGTATTCAAACGTGAGTTTTTTTATTGTAAATTTTTGGGAATGAAAAGCTAATTTCAAGATTTTTTTATATTTTTTTATTGTGTGAAGGAGTAAATAGTGAGGTGACAGTTTTATTTCAAAATCATTAAATAAAAGGACTGTGTTTTTTGAATTTTGAATTTTTCCAAATATTTCAATGTTTTAATAGAAAGTGTTTGGGGTAAGTGAGTTTTTTTTTCAATTTGATGTTTGAAGCTTAAAATACTACAGTTTTTAAACATTTAAGTATATTTTAGATATGAAAATCTTAAAGGTAATTCCATTTTGGTTCTAAAATGGTATTTGTTTTTACGACATCTCAAAAAATAATAAATATATGGGAAATTAAAAAAAGAAATTCGAAATTCGTTGAAAATTACAAATGGAACAAATATATACAACAGATAAACTACCCTCCTTGGCCGTGTAAGCAATGTACATATCTTTCCATGAACAATTTTTTGTCAGTTCTTAATTAGTAAGGATTCTTCATACATGGTTGTTTGACCACTGTACAATTTTTTCAGAAAGTTTATTAGTAAGGCTGGTAAAATGGCGACGTTGTCAGATCAAAACCATATATTTTGTTTAGTAAGAATTTGAAAAACGAAATGTACAGACTTTACACAACGTGCTACAGAAACACCGTTTAACGACCACGGAGTGTTTTTTTTAGTAAGGCTGTTAATATATATTTTTACCAACACATCACAAATCTAACGAAATTATTTAATTTCTAGCTGGCGTCCTCGGTCCAATCCGAGGAATCGGATCCTCCCCCATTGTTGGAGGAACCGAGGCTTCCATCCAGGATGCCCCGTGGCAGGTGGCTCTCCAGTACAATGGAGGACTCCGTTGCGGAGGATCCATCATCAGGACCACCGTCATCCTGACTGCTGCCCATTGCACCACTGGGTAAGTCAATAAATATATTCTGAAATAAAATTTTGATTCCTTCTTCTTTCTTTTACCGACAATGGGTTTGACAACTATATCTCCTATAAAGCTTTTTTAATTGGTCAAAAAGACACAGTTCTAAGTTGATTTGTTAATTCCAGAACATCCGCCGGAGCATGGAACGTCCGTGCCGGATCTAGCCAGCACGCATCTGGTGGCGCTTCCTACAAGGTGTCCAGGGTGTCTACCAACTCCCAGTACAACTCCAACACCCTCGACTACGACATCGCTGTCCTGATCCTGTCCTCTGCTATCTCCATCGACAACCTTAACACCAGGATCATTCCCCTGCCAGCCAAGGATCTGAATGTTGCCACTGGAGCCAGCGCTCTCGTCACCGGATGGGGAACTACTTCCGTAAGATACCTACTGTTCATGGCAATACAACCACTAACAAATATTTCAAGGAAATACCATTCCACAGCTTACAAGTAACTTTAATAAAAATAATAATAATTATGATTATAATTGGATATTTTGTAGAACGCCGTTTTTGGGAGAAATTACTTCAAGGGCGATATTAATATCTGTTGTCATTTTAAGACATAACTGTCGACTTGTCCTACGAACGAACTACGGGTATGATAATCATGTTTTCATTTTCCACAGTCCGGAGGCTCCATCCCAGCCACCCTCCGCAAGGTGACCCTCCCCGTTGTTTCCCAGGCTGAATGCGCATCCGCCTACACCGGATTCAACACCATCACCGCAAGGATGATCTGTGGAGGAAGGCTGGGAGTCGGTGGCGTTGATGCTTGCCAGGGAGACTCTGGAGGTCCATTCGTCGTCAATGGAGTTATCGTCGGAGTCACTTCCTGGGGAAATGGCTGCGCTCTTGCCAGGTATCCCGGAGTATGGGCTAGAGTACCAGCACTGGTCGACTGGATCAATGGACAGCTGTAAATATTAATTCCGATTTTATGAGACTACCTAACTTCAAACATAATTTGTAAACATTTTATTCCATCCGATAACAATCCTGCAAAACAATCATTAATAAACGAATCTTTCTGTAAAATTATGTTATTACTTTTTCCTTTCAATAACAAGCTGGTATACCGACATAATAATATAAATTTTGAGGATAACAATCATCGGCTTTCATCAGGTTATTCGTTGAATAAGCACATTAATTACAATTACACAGCAGAACTTGAATATATAACTTAAAAATTAAAATGGAGATATGGAAAGGTAATAAATATATATAAACCAATTTGGTTCTCTTTATACATACCTATAAGGAAATAATGTAAATTTATCCTCTGAGTATCTTTAACACAGTTCGATAATGATTTGAGAAGGCGAAAAGCTGTCACTCTCGATACTGATTGTGAACTGCGAAATAATACGCAAAATAATTTCTCCTAATCTCTTTTGGAAATGATAGCACTTTAGGAGAAGCCATCACAATGAAAAATAAAATGTATGTTTAGCACTGTGATTGTACACTTGTACAGTTTTACTAGAAAACATCATAAGGAAATAATGCCATTCGACAGAATCACTCATATGGTAATATTATGGCAAATTTAATTTTCTGCTTTTTAATAAACACAGTGTTTGTCTGATTTAAAATAATTTTTAAGCATAAAATACCATTTATACTTCGTTTATCTACTCGTATATCTATTCTATTCATGTCCTATCATATTCTGAGCACCCAAGTTTAAAGACTCCACCAGTTTCCCCAACAAACTTGCCTTTGGAGACTGAAATATTTAACGGTTCTTACTGGAAGATCTGAGAGTCTCGATTCAATTTTCGTAGAATCAACTCATTTTCAGTATTTGTGAAAAAATCATAAATTTATAAATAAAATTTGGATTTCTAGTTGAGGGGGAGGTCTTACACATTCGTAATAGTTAGTTTGAAGCTAAAATTTTAGTTGAAATCGTGATTTATATTATGGTTTTAATTTATTATGTGTTTACTTCTAGTTTGCTACTATATTAAGTTAAGGTTGGCAACTTCAACTATGTTAAGATTTGTACGTAATGCGAGGTTGCCTACCAATACTGATTTACTGATTGATACTGTTCGTTTTACCTTTCATGAAATGTTTAATATTTATTGAAAGATATTCTTTGCATTCTATTGCATCGGTTAACGTTTTGAGTTTCATTTCAATGAGCTTGATTTTTTAAACGATTAAAACAAAAATCATTTTAATAAATTTCTCTTCTAAGAATACGGAGTGCTACAAAGAAATTATGATTTTAAATAATTATTATTTTTAAAAACCAGTATTTTGGCTCGAGATGCAACTATTTGAAAATGACCTGTGATTCCATTGATTTTTACTTTTGTCAAAATCAAATATAATGATTTTTATTCCCCACCCTTTCCCGCCCCTTTCCACTCATTGTCTCACCCCCCCCCCCAACCCTCACCCTGCTGACGCCAATGCTTGAAAAATGAGATGCGAGATTCGGTTTCGTAGGGTTAAAAAAACTTTAATTAATCATAAAATAATATAATAAGATTATTAGATATCTACTAAAAGAGAAGTGTGACTGCTTTAGGTTCCGTGTTCCCGTATTCCCCTTCGACCTTTCCGTCCTTCTCCTCCTCACGCGTTCCCCTTTCACCTTTCTCGCCTTCCCGGGGTAGTGGGAGGGGTGATTTTGGGGTAGGGGGTGAACAGTGGGAGGAGTCAACATGAATCAATGGGAATATAGTCAAAAGGGGAGATTTGCAGGGTGCTCTTATTTTGTTAACTAAATTAATTTTTGGTTTTTATTTTTTTGTTTATTTCTAAAGTTTCTAAAACGCACAAGTTAAAGTATGAATTTTTTTTATTTTTTTTTTAAATATTTTTTTTTTAAAGAAAGACAAACATTCCCGAGTTACGAACCCAACAACATTTGAAAATCTCCTACTACCACCACACTAAGCGGAAGATGTTGCTTGTGTTGTGATGGAGGACTTAGCCAGCCGAGGAATCGAACACGGAACTTAATTTATGTTTATATGTTGAAATTTGGTTTTTTCCTTGTTGAAGCTATGGCCTGTCTCTATTAAATGATTGGCCAATTCAAAATAGTTGTTACCCCCACCTAATAACATCTAATTCATTTCTGTTCTTGTTTAAATTTTAAGTATAGTTTTAATACAATTTTAATACATGAACACTTTTTGCTTTATTTATTTATATTTCGTGGAAACCAACAAAAACAAACAACATTGATGAGGAAATCATGATCAACACCATACGACAACCTGCAGTCCACCTCGGAACAGAAATACCTAGTGAGGAGGACTGAGGATAAAATATTTCACTTCGTATTCTTAATTTATTTAATATTGTATTTCAATTTTAATTTGTATTGTCATTAAATAAAAAATAAAAAAAATAAATTTCTAGTGAATGGCACGGACGTGTCGAAACCGGTAGCAGATATATAAAATTTAAGTAAAAAATTTACATAGAAAAATAAAACTTTTCAAAACAAAATGTCTAGAAATTGTTACATAGTTAGTGCCGAAGAAATTCAAAAAATTATAATTTAGGTTAGGGTGATCCTGTGAAATTATTTATTGACGCTATTTCTTTGCCGCTTGGCCCGGAAAGACATTACTAGCCACAAACATTATATTGCATTAAGCGGGCGACATACGCGAAGCTCACATCAAAAGATACTGCGTTATAAAGTATCTTTTCTACCGACACACTACGTTATAAAATATTTCTTCCTATGGCAGGAGAAGGGGTCAGTTGAAATCTGAAGCGGTCGAGAGAATATCATTTCTTTGTACTGGATATGTCAACTTGACAGCTCCGTGCATGCTCCGTTTATTCAAAATGACCCCCTCTCCTGTTTACGGCGAAGGGAGGTTCGCATAAATTTTCTGATATCGAGATCGTAGCGGTCACGAAAAATAACGCCGATTAGCGAAGATTCAAACCGCGATCACAGCACATCATCTTTTTACGTGTGGCGGATTACTATGGGGTTGTATGGCGATCGCTATTGTGTTATAAGTATCTTTTTGATGTGACCTGCGAGTCTGTAGCTACCTTTAGTCTCTGAATGACAGATCTAACCGCGATGGCCATACAGATAAGTTTTTTTTCTATATTGCGGAGGTGTGTGAATTTTTCGGCGTTAAAAAGAGAAAAAATCATACTTTTCAGTTTGCTTCAAGTATTAATACTTAACTCGATGGATAAATTTCAAAAAAATTGTCACATTCGGACATGCCACGTACAGTGTCTTAAGACATGGATGGTGAAAGGAGAGCATGAGATTCTTTCAGGTTAGTGTGGGAGAATGTTTTCTGCTTTCAGTAAGAGGGGTCACTGTTCTACTTGTTAATTAAAGAATGGTTTTTTTTAACAAATATATATTTAAAAATAACCGATGCCGGTAAGTAATCGTAACTCAAAATAACTTAAGGATAAATAACTTGTTATCATAGATTAGGTAAGTTTCAGAAGATAGAGAAATAGAGATGTCACGATTGAGCATTGCGTAAAAAACATCGAAGCCGTTATTCGGATCGACTCCTTCCTGTAAATCTGAGAAGGCGTCTCTAACGGCATTTCCCTCTTAGGTTCCGTTCTGGACAACTCTGTCGCCAACCTCATCTGTCCTGCAAGTTGCCAGGAAAGTAGGAAGATCCAATAAGAAACAGTCATAACAAAGAGGTTTGTCCATTTTGAAAATCCTCTCAAGAATTTTGATGCTCAAAATGCATTGTATATTAGCCAATTTAAAATGAAAATTGAACACGGTAGAACGTACACAATAATGTGAAGGTCTCTGTGCCAGAAACTACAGGTTGATTTCAGTAGTACACTGTTACTTCATTATAATTTTCACAAGTTTAACCAAAACAACAAAAAACGAGTTTAACAAAGTAGGTACCTATTTACTAAAATTTGGACTTCACAACATTGCGACATAATTCACGAAAAACTGCAAGCTTTCTTTACATTTCAAAACCTTTATAGTTCAGTCAAACTCAATATCAACTCAATATCCTAAGAGTGTGGCAACGATTAGTTTACAATACGCTAGTATTTATTTATAAGTTAAAAAATAAAATTTTACCAGATTATATGTTGAATAATGTTAGAATTAATAGCACAGTTCACACGGAGAAAAATGTTATATGAAAAAACGATCATTTTAATAGAAAAAACGAACATTTTAATAGAAAAAACGATAATTTAATTAGTAAAAACGGTTAAAAACGGGACTGGAGTTCTTAAGAACAAATTATCAGGGTTTCAATGTTTATTGGCAGGAACATTAAGAATACTTTGTTGGTATACATAATTTCGTACGGATTTACCGCCAATAAACATTGAATCACTGTTAATTAGTTCGTAAGAACTTCAGTCCCGTTTTTAACAGTTCATTTTTCTCCGTGCATTACCATCCCACGAGAAACTGCAATGATTTTAGGCTTCCTAAAACAAGTTTATCGGGAACACAAAACAATTGGGAGAAATTATTTTGCGTATTATTTCGCAGTTCACAATCAGTATCGAGAGTGACAGCTTTTCGGCCTTCTCAAATCATTATCGAACTGTGTTAAAGATACTCAGAGGATAAATTTACATTATTTCCTTATAGGTATGTATAAAGAGAACCAAATTGTTTTTTATATTTATTACCTTTCCATATATTTATTACCTTTCCACTGTTTTCCTCAGGGCCTCCTGTGTGGAGTTAATGTAAAAAAAAAAAAAAAAAATCTCCATTTTAATTTTAAGTTATATATTCAAGATCTGCTGTGTAATTGTAATTAATGTGCTTATTCAACGAATAACCTGATGAAAGCCGATGATTGTTACCTCAAAATTTATATTATTATGTCGGTATACCAGCTTGTATTTGAAAGGAAGAAGTAATAACATTATTTTACAGAAAGATTGGTTTATTAATGATTGTTTTGCAGGATTGTTATCGGATGGAATAAAATGTTTACAAATTATGTTTGAAGTCAGGTAGTCTCATAAAATCGGAATTAATATTTACAGCTGTCCATTGATCCAGTCGACCAGTGCTGGTACTCTAGCCCATACTCCGGGATACCTGGCAAGAGCGCAACCATTTCCCCAGGAAGTGACTCCGACGATAACTCCGTTGACGACGAATGGACCTCCAGAGTCTCCCTGGCAAGCATCAACGCCACCGACTCCCAGCCTTCCTCCACAGATCATCCTTGCGGTGATGGTGTTGAATCCGGTGTAGGCGGATGCGCATTCAGCCTGGGAAACAACGGGGAGGGTCACCTTGCGGAGGGTGGCTGGGATGGAGCCTCCGGACTGTGGAAAATGAAAACATGATTATCATACCCGTAGTTCGTTCGTAGGACAAGTCGACAGTTATGTCTTAAAATGACAACAGATATTAATATCGCCCTTGGGGTAATTTCTCCCAAAAACGGCGTTCTACAAAATATCCAATTATAATCATAATTATTATTATTTTTATTAAAGTTACTTGTAAGCTGTGTAATGGTATTTCCTTGAAATATTTGTAAGTGGTTGTATTGCCATGAACAGTAGGTATCTTACGGAAGTAGTTCCCCATCCGGTGACGAGAGCGCTGGCTCCAGTGGCAACATTCAGATCCTTGGCTGGCAGGGGAATGATCCTGGTGTTAAGGTTGTCGATGGAGATAGCAGAGGACAGGATCAGGACAGCGATGTCGTAGTCGAGGGTGTTGGAGTTGTACTGGGAGTTGGTAGACACCCTGGACACCTTGTAGGAAGCGCCACCAGATGCGTGCTGGCTAGATCCGGCACGGACGTTCCATGCTCCGGCGGATGTTCTGGAATTAACAAATCAACGTAGAACTGTGTCTTTTTGACCAATTATAAAAGCTTTATAGGAGAAATAGTTGTCAAACCCATTGTCGGTAAAAGAAAGAAGAAGGAATCAAAACTTTATTTCAGTATATATTTATTAACTTACCCAGTGGTGCAATGGGCAGCAGTCAGGATGACGGTGGTCCTGATGATGGATCCTCCGCAACGGAGTCCTCCATTGTACTGGAGAGCCACCTGCCATGGGGCATCCTGGATGGAAGCTTCAGTTCCTCCAACAATGGGGGAGGATCCGATTCCTCGGATTGGACCGAGGACGCCGGCTAGAAATGAAATAAATTCGTTAGATTTGTGTGTTTAAAATATAGTTAGTGTTTATCACACATGTAGTTAGATACGTTTTTAGATTTTCACGGCTAAAAGCATTTTCGTTGTTTGTTTTTGGGGTTTTATGCCGTGTTGCGCTACCTCCTTCTTTAGCCGACGTTTCGGACAGCGTTGCAGTGTCCATAATCAGGGCAGATCCGGTAGATCCGACGATCGTCCGACATCGTCGGATCTGCCGGATCTGCCCTGATGATGGACACTGCAACGCTCTCCGAAACGTCGGCTAAAGATGGAGGTAGCGCAACACGGCAAACAACACCAAAAACAAACAACGAAAAAAAACACATATAGTTGTTTATGAAATTTCATTTAAAGATTTTTTTAAATATTGAGATAACTTACCGGAGGCAACAGCCAGGACAGTAGCTAGTACCACGAATTGGAACATCTTGGTAATGATACTCTCTCTTGACCATTTAAATGTATTTATACTATTTCTTTACGTCCATTAGATCAATTAAATAGATTAAATCTTTAGACACATAATCCTAACATTCGGTAAAACCTGAACATTTTTATCAGTTCTATTTTTATACCGTATTTAAATTAGTGATAATTTTACATTTCATGCTGATAAAATTTAGTATTCCACTAATTATTCATAATCAATCCAGTCCTTCAGGAAACGTTACTTGCTACGTACGCGTTTCACTTTTTTCAAAGCATATATAACTTTTCACCATTTGTATTTGCCATTGTAAAATTATTGGCATTTCCATACAGTATTATATATTTCTACTTCCACATGCTTACGCCCTGTTCTGCCTGGGCAAGTATTTTAGTCAAGTAGCGAGTAACTCGCCGCTTAACTGATCAAAATGCTCCTACTTACTACTAAATGTATGGTGTTCGGACACGCTTAGTAGTATTCCACTAATTATTAGTAATCAATCCAGTCCTTCAGGAAACGTTACTTGCTACGTACGCGTTTCACTTTTTTCAAAGCATATATAACTTTTCACCATTTGTATTTGCCATTGTAAAATTATTGGCATTTCCATACAGTATTATATATTTCTACTTCCACATGCTTACGCCCTGTTCTGCCTGGGCAAGTATTTTAGTCAAGTAGCGAGTAACTCGCCGCTTAACTGATCAAAATGCTCCTACTTACTACTAAATGTATGGTGTTCGGACACGCTTAGTTACTAAAATACTCGCTTCTCGACTAAAACACTACCCTAGTCTGTAAGGGCCATTACTTGCAATACCGAAGCAGCAGTAAATTCGCCTATTATTAACCGTGCTCTTCATATCCTCAAACGACCGGTCAGTGGTTGAGTTGGCTCCATGTTTGGGTCCCACCTAGGTATCGTGAATTTAATTTCTCGGCTGGCCAAGTCCTCCATCACGATATTTTGTATATAAAAGCAATATTTTGCCGCTTACTATGGTTGTAGAAGAGGATTTTAATATATTTTTAGGTTATGTATTATTTGGATCTGTATATATTATTTGGATCAAGAGTAATGATATGGTCTAACCGATGCCCTCACCCAAATACGGCATTATCAATGCAACCAACCTATTGAGTGAATATACTTTAATACAAGTGTAGGTATGTTCGTAGGTATTACAAATCAACTGACAAAATTACTGCCTCAATGCAGGCTAGTAATTTGAGTGAGGCGGGTTATGTGAAAATGTTACAATTTCTTTTATCAAAGTTATATTATTATTTCTTCAATCTTCGTTAAATGACTACATGGCGTCAAATTAAATTAAATTAAACAAATAATTTTTTGCACACCACTAAATATCACAATTGTCGACATGTTTTGAAACCAGTGGTTTCTTCGTCAGGATAATAAGAACATGAATTGTTTATATTATACTAAATATGATGGATTCGAAACCGAAGAGGATTGTGACGAGTCTGATAATTCCAACGCAGATGATGCGGATGAAATTTCGGTCTGTGAGGTCTCGATCGATACCGAAGACGAATTCGCAATGCCTGGTCCACCAAGAACACCAAGGCGATGAAGGTTCCGCTAAATTTCGAAATTGTGAATCACATGTGGATTAGGCCTACAGTGGAAAAGGCCTTTATTTAGCCAAATCTCATACATTGAAGTATACTTTGCGCGCGCGTACGACAAAACCATTGATGTTACAAAAATATTGGTCATACGTAAATTGTAGGAATTTTTTTCTAGTTTATCTTATTTTTATTTATGTTTATCTTATATTGAGTCGGAAAGGAGATATTGTCAAAAAACTGCTATTAGGCGCCATTCTTTTTCAAAAAGGCGGCGAGAGCCTCATAGATACGAGGTGGCAAAGTTGAAATTCGGAAGGAGGACATCGAAATCTATAACATTACCAATTTTCAAAACTCCCGGAAAACTTTCCAGGTAACCCCTTTTTTTCGTACCAAATGACTGGACTATTTCATCATATTTGTGGTGCAATAATATTATTTATGGAATAATAAGTACACCATTATATTTCTTCAAACTTTGCAAAATCACTTTGTGGCGTCTTTTTGAATTAAATAAAACAAATAACTTTGTATCAACCACTATTATATAATTTGGTAATTGTGATTATATAATAGTGGTTGATACAAAGTTATTTGTTTAATTTAATACACCATTATATAATCAAAATTATCGACATGTTACAAAACCGATGGTTTCTCCGTCAGGATCATAAGAATACAATTATATAAAATAAAATATGTTAAAAATATTTAACAATATAAAATATATGTAATTAAAATAATAAATAATTTATACATTTCTTTTAAAGTATATAAATTTATTATTATTTATTTATATATATTTTTTTTCTTTTCTTAAAAATTACTGTAAAAATATATAACTATATATATGGGACAAGTGGGATTGCACTATCCTCCCCACAACTCGAAATGAAACATTATAATAATAATAATTACTATTATTAATACGTAATTGCATTTGTCTCAGTTGAAGATCACAAAGTTCAAAATTATGATATTTTTCAATATTAGGAAGGGTTTTGAGCATATGTTGTTTCATAAATAAAATAAGCTTAATTAACTGAAAAAAAATTACTTAGTATAACGCCATTTATATAATCAAAATTATCTACATGTTTTGAAACCAAAAACTTTTCTTTGTGAGAATAATATGAACATGAAATAAAGAACAAAAAAAACAGTATAGACAAATAAGACTTAAAGACAAAAATATTATAGAGAGTGGTGATAAGTTACTTCAAAATACATAAACGAAATATAAAAATTCTTTTAGAATACGTAAAAATTAATTTATTAATTTAGTTCACAAAAGGTAAAATAATTGTTTAAATAAAAAAGTGTTAATATGAAAATAAATTTTAGAGCGATTGACCTGCAGCTGAGATTAAAAGTTTAAAAATGATTGCAACTGTACAGGGAGGTTCTTATTTCCCGTATCAGTTTTTTTAAATTAAAAATTTAATATCGATTTATTTCATTCAAAACTTACTTTAATATATACCTACATTCAAGTAAGCAATAAAAATGCTCAACACATAAATAAAATACATCATAAAGTGTTTTTCTTGAGAGTATTTTTTGATCGTAAGTATTAATGTTTTTTTAATAATGTCTATGAAAAAATATTAATGCGTAAAAATTTTTTGGAATATTTTAGTTGTTAGACTCTAAAAAAATAGAAAAACTGAAGTATTTTTGTCACAAAACACGTTCTCGGATTTATTTTTTTATGATTTTAATTTAACTAAAATTTAAATTTTTAAAACTGTGTTGACTAGAATATGTATTGATTTATTTTCTTGTATGATTGTATGATTTGAAATTTGTGTTGTTTAATAGAATCTATCGTTTGAAAATTGAACAAATCTGCTAACGACCAACGGTATAACCTTAGTATATTAAAAATACACTTAGTTTTTCAAAAATTTAAAACTGCGTGTACCTGATAAAATAACAATCTTTCAAAATCAATTTTTTTTTTGTAAAAAAGAGTCAAAACGTCTAGAATTTGATTTAAAAAGGACTAATTTCAAATTTAATTTGTAGAACTCCATTTTAATTTTTTTTAAATATTCAATAATATTATTATATATAATTTATAAAAACAGTTTATTTTTAAACAAGTTCTTCTATGTAATTATAATCAGCCTTTATTTTTAAATCATATAGTTCATTCAGTCTCTGATATTTGAACTAATAATAAACAGAACATAAATTAGGTATCTCTCCGTATTTCAAATAAATTATTTGTTCTTTTTTAATAAATGATTTGAAATAAATGTACCTACTTATATTCTAGGTATATTTATTTCAAATTAACTCCTTCGTAAATAATATTAAAATAAGAAATGGTAGGTTTTACCTCTTATTTCTTTTAACGTTATTTACGAATAACATAAAATATAAAGTACAAAACAAAATTCACTTTTTTTACCTATTTTGTTTAGACACCTTAAACCAAAAAAAACTTTGTTTTTTATCTTTAGCAGCAATAGTAAAATATTTTGGATAAATATACGAAAAACACGTGGTGGTGGTTTAGATGGTGTTTGCGGCGCTCGTACCCCATAATTGTTGATTTTACAAAAAAAAAATTTTTTTACATAAATTGTAGGGATTTTTCCACAGTTTAATTTTGTACATAATTAAAATGTTTTTATTGTAAAGTGAGTCGGAAAGGAGATATTGTCAAAAATCTGCTATTAGGCGCCATTTTTCCAAAATGGCGGCGCGACCGGCAGATACCGAGCAAAATTGAAATTCGGAAACAGTACATCGAAATCTATAAAATTACCAATTTTCGAAATTCCCGGAAAACTTTTAACAGGTAACCTCTTTCTTTTGAACTAAATGACTGGACTATTAATAATACGGCTGGCGTGGTTTAGACACACTAGAGACAGGGCTCTAGAGTCCCAATACGAAGGTGGCGGGTTAGACCCGTTAAATTTTATTTGATTAATTTATGTTGTTTCACAATTGATTGATATCACAATTGATTGATATCACAATTGAAAATAATATATATGTAGTATATTTGCGGCACATTCCAGAATGGATGATACTCTCTGCCCTGGTGTAAGTAATGGCTTTAGCCGTGTTGGTTACTAGATCGGAATAGCCAGGTACTTCCCCACCTTCCTTTTCCCCGTCTCCTTTCCTTCCCCACTATTTTCAGCCTCACAACATACCCCAATTGGGGATGCAATATCTCCAGACGGGAGCAGTTGGGTTTTCATATAAAAAAATTTAATGACATTTAAAAATCTTAATGTATGAAAATAAAAAGAGTTTTATATCAAACAAAAAAAGGCTGTGAAGAGCTTCAATGTGCTACAACTATTAATAATTTTAATGAACTAATAATTATCAGTATTCATTAAAAATTATTAGTTAATTATTATTAAATATTCAGGAAACTATAGAACATATTATATCGGGATGTTTTATATTAGCGCCGTCTGAGTATACATTTAGGCACAATCAGGTTTTAAAAATAATTCATCAAAGTTTGGTAATTAAACATAACTTTATTGACTGTCATAATATCTATTGTACCATATTATGAATACGAACTAGATTCATTTAAAAAAAATAATTTCTTTAAAATTTACTATGATAAAACTATACTAACAGACAGACTAATTAGTCATAATAGACCCGATATAGTTTTACATGACAAAATTTAAAAAAAAACTTATATCATTGATGTAGCTATTCCAAATTCCTGTAATATTGAAAAATCTGTTTCGGAAAAAATAAGAAAGTATACAGATTTAGGAAATGAAATTAAAAGAATTTGGCATTCTCAGACTATAAAAATATTACCATTTGTTATTTCGGCTACTGGCATTATACCTAGATCTCTGATATAAAAATATCTGGTGTCGGTGAATTATTTTCCCATTTAATAGTCTGGTAGGTTAACATGTTGTTCTTGTATTGTTTTGTATTAATTATACTTATATAATACACTTGCATAGCGTGGATTTACTAGATGATCATTTATATGGAAAAGTGTGTGAAAGGGTTTAGTTTTTCCTGTGGGAAAAACTAAACCCGGACCTAAAAGTCTGGTGCGTAAAAATTTAAACAATCTAATATTATAATAGAGAAACAATAATTCATCAACATTTTCACCTCGCAAATTACTTCTCCTGTATGAATAATTTCACTAGCAACACTAAATAGTTGTTCGCTGGAAACACCGTCGGTGGAGCCGACAAAAATTCACTGCAACCTTTCTCAAAGACAGAAATGGACTACAATTCCAATAAGAATAAATATTGCATTAGTAGTAGGCTTGAATCACCATTATCCACACCAGAAGTTTTTTCCCATTAAATGACAAGTAGATTTGTCATGGGCATCCCATAGCCTTTCTCCTTTTTAAGAGGACGCGATTCTAGATGAAAAAGATTTTCTGTGGGTCTCCAGAATGACAGCTTTCGCTCATTGTTTCACTAACGACGTCCGCGCACATCTTCAAATGGTTTTCTATTTCCATCGTGGTAATATCAACATCATTAGAATTCAAATATGTATTTTTAAATCTGGGATACAATAATGTTAAATTAATTAGAGCAGGATGTCCTTTGACGTATGCAAATCAACAAGTCCTGACTGTCCTGACACGACTATGAGCGCGGACGCAGCAAAATGACACCTCCTCGCTCGCAGGCTCAGTGCACCGACCATGTCCGATCGCAGCGGGAAACCTCCCGAATTCAGTTTAGGTTTCGGCCGTAGTTTCGGCTGTATGGCAGCCGAAACCGAAACTAAGCCGAAACCCGTTTTTTTGCTGAAACAAGACCGAAACCGAAAGTTCGGTCGGACACTACTGGTAAATGATCAAGCATTTTTTTTACTGTTTGTTTTTATGTTTAATTCGTAAAACTCCACTTAATCTTTCAAAAAAATTAATTTTAATTTAAAACCCAAAAATTCAATCAACAAAGGAAATAAGAGTTTAAAAAGGGCTAACATTTATTTTTTCGATTTTTTTTTAAGATTTTCTTTTTATTAGCATTCATGCATGTATGGGCATTAACAAATAGGTATGTTACATAATTAGAATTTAGAAAGAATCGTTGGGACAGCACTCAATCACCTCGTGGTAAATTATTATTACATTATTTTGGTCAATCGATAAAATCTGTGCATTAAATCGATAAATCACGAGTGATTCGTTATGAAATCAAAGTGTTATCGTTCGAGGTTCATTATAATATTTTAATCTTTAAATTGAAGATTCGGAAGATAAAGATATGTGATATTTTTTCTTTATCGTTTTCATAAAGCAAAATAGTTAGTTGTGTCTTCTGGCTTTTGCCTCACTAACAAAATGTTGATATTTGTGCTACTAGTTTCTTGGTTGGCCCTAGCTTATGGTAGGTTACTTGTGAACATTTTAACTGTTTTAAAATCTCCTTTCCTTTTGGTATCAATCGTTCTATTTCTGTTTTTTTTTTTCAACAACCATACTACTCCCTGAAAGCTTATCAATTGCTGGTCTTCCAACCGCTTTTTGTCGTTCCACCGATTATTCAAGTTCAAACGTTTTTGGAACATTTGCTTAATTATTTATGTGGTTTGTAAATATTTTTACGTTCACTATAAATAAACTTCCATTATAAAATGTGCTTTATTTTTCTGACATTTTAGGGTCGGCAATTGGACCCAACCCTGGAATTCCTCAGTCTCCTATCGTAGGAGGTGAAGATATCGTGATAACAGACGCTCCATGGCAAGTTGCTCTGGAGTATGACTATAACGGAATAGGATTCTATACCCTTCGGTGCGGAGGCACCATTATCGGCCGCACTTTTATCCTTACAGCGGCGCATTGCACCTTTGGGTAAGATTAAATAACAACTAAGTACGGAAGTCGAACGCTGGAGTACTGTGTGCCAGTGATCTTTAATAAGCCAAAAAATAAATATCGTTTTGAAGAAAATGAAAGTTTAAGCATGAGAGTTGTAAAGATGTGGCTTATAAATGAGAGAATGTATCTGTAAAAAGACAGAGTAAATAGGGAAGAAAGGGAAAGATATCGTAAATAAGCTTTACTTCTAAACAAATACTTAAACCACTTTATTTTTATTTATATTTGTCGACCGGTTTCGATTGCACTCAATCTTCATCAGGACAATATATATTTTATTGTCCTACATATAATATATATTTATTGTCAGGACAGTTTATATTTTATTGTCTTGATGAAGATTGTGTGCAATCGGAACCGGTCGACAAATATAAATAAAAATAAAGTGGTTTAAAACTAAGTATTTGTTTAATTTGGTGTTTTGATTTGGGGGTGTAAAATTATCACCTGCGAAGTATTTTTATGTGTGCCATAATAAATTCAAATAGGTTTGTGACACCCCCGACTGCAAATTCAACTTCAAGCTGTAGGTACCTGTGGCCCGCCAACAAATTATAAAGGGATAAATTGGCCCACCGACTAAAAAGGTTGACCATCACTGATCTAGATAAATAAATTCTTTCTATCTTTTTTTATTTTTTATTCTTTCTCTTCTTTTTATTTTTTCCATTTATTTTTTTATTGTACAAGACACGTTCCATATGTTCCATATATCATCCTAATGTGACTGCCCTATAACGGGATTCTTCCTAGTTGGGCAGCCAAAACATTTTATAAATAATGTATAATATATGTATAAAAAATGTAAATAAAAATATTAAAAACATAAAAATGTTGGTGTGTGAACAAATTTAAAGTAGCCTTTTGAAAAATACTATGGCATAAATATATTTTTTAATTGAAATTTAATTACAGCTTTACCTACATGTAATAAGATAAAACATATGGCGTTCTAATAAAACCTTTTTGGCATGTTATAGCGTGCGTGATTTTAAGCCATTTTCGCACATATATTCCAAAAACAACGTGGAAAGCAGGCAAAGCAGAAGTCAATCACCGATACATTTGATTGAGCGATTATCAAGTAGAGTAAAACCATGAGCAATAGAGGAACTTATTTCATGGGGCACTTTGTAAAGGGATACGATTCTCATCAATGAGGGAACATGGAACAAATAAAGATGAAGAGTATTTCAATACCTGAATTTTATTCTTCAAAAGTGTTCAAATTTAAATTAAGTTGTAAAGGAGGGTGACTTACTTGGTATGTGATTTGTCAACATCCGATCAAAAATACAAAGTACTTATTTATTTTCTTAGATCCGTTGAAAGTGAATGGAGGGTCCGCGCTGGTACATCCTCGCACGCTACAGGAGGCACAACTTTCATCGTCATTAAGATCGTAACCCACGAACATTTCTCGAGGGCAAACTTTGACTACGATATCTCCATCATGAAGCTCTATGATGCAATTCAGATCGATGACGTCTTCACCCAAATTGTCAATCTTCCACTGCAGAACCAAGCCGTAGAACCCCTTTCGTTAGCAGCTGTCACTGGATGGGGAAGCGTTTTTGTAAGATCAATCAGTATTTATTTATTTATATTATATTAATGGAGGCGGTAAGTTCTATCTAGAGGAATTTTCTTAATTACCCCAAAAAGATACATAAAAACAAAATAAATTATGCTTGAAAGTATCACGTAAATAATATAAATAAAACCATTAGTTTCAGCTTGTGACAATATGGAAAAATAAAACATAAAGTTTAAAAAACCTATTTCAACCAAATTTTTTTCAAATTAAAAACGGGATTACGCTGATATCTTCTACCGACCTGTATAATATCATATTAGATATATATTATAACATCTTTCCTAAAACATGTGATTAGAGCCAAGTAGTGCCAAAGAAGTTTTCATTAGCCACACGTATGGGGAAAACCAAACATGTTACGTCAACAAGATTCTTTTACAATATTAAAATTTATCATTTTATTTGTAGTCTGGAGGAGAGATCTCTACTACCCTGCGCAGAGTGACGCTTCCAGTGGTGGACCAGGGAACGTGCGAGGAGTTATACTCGGGATACAACGCCGTCACCGAAAGGATGATCTGCGGCGGAGTGTTAGGAGATGGGGGTAAGGACGCTTGCCAGGGAGACTCGGGAGGTCCTTTCATAATTCTAGGACAACTCATCGGAATTACTTCCTGGGGAAGGAGCTGCGGCCTCGGCGACGCTCCTGGTGTGTGGACTAGAGTAACCGTCTTCGTTGACTGGATTAATGAACAAAAATTGATTATGTAAATACCGTACCTACTTATGAAATTTATCTGGGCTTGTAAATTTGGTTGAAACTTTGTATTAAATTTATATGAAAATATACGTTTTTATCAATTATCTTCATCTAAAATTATTTTTTCAATCTTCGCAAATTCACTTTATGGCATCATTATTAATCTTACGAAAACAAATCACTTCGTATAAACCAATCATTTAATCACGATTATGTACATGTTTCGAAACCAAAGGTTTTCTTCGTCAGGATAATATGCACGAAAATAAAAAGAACAAAGTAAAGAAATTGTAGACAGATAAGAACCACAGAGAAAAATATTATAGAGAGTGGTGAATAATTACTTAAAAAATATTATAAAAACGATAGCATTAAATAAAATATAAAAACTATTTCAGTAATTATAATTCACAAAAATTGTTTGAAAGAAGGTTGTTTAAATAATAAATGTAAATTATTATAGATGTACGTATGAGTATGAAAATAAATATAAGAGATTGCTTATTGGGAAAACAAAATTTGGTTGTTAATAATATTGAATTGACTATTTAAACACTTTTACTAATTTCTAAGTTGGCTAATTGTAAATCTGATGTGATTGTGAGTAAATTTTTTAACCCTTTATTTATATCAAAAGAATGATTTGTTTCTAAAATGTATTTGACAAATTCATTATTATTTATATACCTTAGATGTTCCATAACTCCGGTATTAAAATTTCTAGAAGCCTTCCCTAAATAAAAAAAATTACAGTCGTTAAAAATGAATTTATAAACCCCAGATGTTTTCAAAAAACCACCCTTGTCATTCTTATTTAATATATAATTTTTTAATAATGTAAAAAGCTGGGTGGATATGGCATGTTTTAAATGATTAATTATGAAGTATTATTATTTAAAAATTACTAATTTTAAATAAAAACCAATAACTTTGTGTACACCATTTATATAATCACAATTATCGACATATATTGAAACCAAAGATTTCTTTGTCAGGATAATAAGAAAAAAAAGTAACCTGCTAATTCTGTATAGTCAATTAATTCATATTATTCATAACCTCTTTTTTTAAAATAGCAATCTCTTAATTTTATTTTCATTTTAACACTTACATTTATAATAACTTAATTTTATTTAATCAACATTATTACCTTTAGTGAGTTTATAAAAAAAAAAATCTAAAATAAATTTTATATTTCATTTATGTATTTTGAAGTAACTAATCACTACTCTATATAATATTTTTGTCTATAGTTCTTATTTGTCTATACTTGTGTTTTTTTGTTCTTTATTTCTTGTTCATGTTATCCTTACAAAGAAAAATTTTTGGTTTCAAAACATATACATAAATAAATTATATACATATATAAATTGTGATTATATAAGTGGTGTATACTAAGTGATTTGTTTTTGGTAAATTAAACTTATTTTATTTACGAAAGAATATATACTCAAAACCCTTCCTAATGTTGAAAAATATCATAATATTATTATGGGAGGGGGGACGAGGGAGAGGGGAAGGTGAATAAGATGGAAGCGGAAGGCGTGAGGGGGGGGGGGTCGCGAATAAGGGGAGAGCTAGAGAGGGGGAAGGGGAACGTTAGAAGGGGAAAAGGGAACACGGGAAGGGGAAATGGGAACGTTGGCGAGAAGGGGACGTGGGAGGGGAAGAGGAAGAGGAGTCGGAAGGGGTACGGGGACGAATGGGAAATGATACGAAGGGATAAACAATTTAAACTATTTGGTCCCCATACTATAAAGCACATCAAGTAAAAATTGAGCGAGTTCAACATAAATTTTTAAGATTCATTAATTTCAAATTCTCCATACCCATTGAACAAATCAATTATGATATATTAATGAAACGACTTAATTTAACTGACTTATCTTGTAGAAGAACCAAGAGCGATATGGTACTTTTATTTAAATTAGTAAATGGCACAATTGACGCACCTGACATAACTAAACTAATAACATTCAAAGTACCAAATCGTAACACGAGGCTTTTAGAGCTGTTCTTTGTTTATCCTTCGAAAACTAACTATTTCATTAACTCCCCAATCCAAAGACTACATAGGCTTGGAAATAAATTTAGTTCAGTTGATATTTTCGTTTATTCCTTACCAAAATTTATTTCTGAAATTTCAAAAATCTGTTTCCCGTTTACTAAACAATGATGTAACATAATTTGTATATTATTGTTTATTTTTCTATTATTTTTGTATTATGATTGTTGTAAAAGCTCTAAGGGCGTGAATAAATAAATAAATAAACTTTGTGATCTTCATCTCTGATAAATGCAATTAGTAATTAATAATAGTAATTATTATTATTATAATGTTTCATTTCGGGTTGTGGGGAGGATAGTACAATCCCACTTGTCCCATATAGTTATATATTTTTACAGTAATTTTTAAGAAAATAAACAAGCAGAATATAAGAAAATCTAAAATCATATCTGATGATGAAATTGTCTAGTCATCAAATAGGGGTTATCTGGAAAGTTTTCCGGGAGTTTTGAAAATTGGTAATATTATAGATATCGATGTCCTCCTTCCGAATTTCAACTTTGCCACCTCGTATCCTAAGCTTAATAGCAGTTTTTTGACAATATCTCTTTTCCGACTCATCTTAAAGGGGTTATATAAAAAAGGGGTTAAATTAATTGTATTAGTTTGAATGGATGTATGTATGTTTTTTACTCTTTCATGCAAAAACCACTGAATGGACTTTAATGAAACTTAACAATAATATAGCTCATACATTAGAATAACATATAGGCTATAATTTATATTTTCCATGTATTACAAATAATAATTATTGTTTAATAGAAAATGTCAAAATTTGAGAATGAAATTTTGAAAAACAAATGATTGTAAAACCGAAATTCCATTTTAGAAACTATTTAAATTAGTGAATTTATTTGAAATACTCACCCTTGAATCGAATCAAAAATTATTGATATTTTAAATAAATAGATTAAGAATTTTGGTATAAACATAGATAGGACATACGAAAAGAAAATAGGCTAATCGAAGTACTAATCCCGCGCAAACGAAGTCGCGGGCAGAAGCTAGTATAAAATAAATATAAACAGTAGGTAATATTAAGAACAGAGATTTACAATTATAAGTTGAGGTTTCTCATAACCGGCCTCACTCAAATAACTAGCCTGTGTTGAGGCAGTAATTTTTTCAGTTGATATGTAATACCTACGAACATACCTACACTTTTTTGTTCTTGTTTATTTTTGGGATGTTATGCCGTGCTACGCTAACTCCTTCTTAAGCCAACGGTATTTCAATGGAAGATGCTCCGAGGAGCTAGCGTCATTGATCCCCTCGGCACCGGTGCATAGTCGGGAAACACGCCAAACGCGCGCCCAACATATGTACACAGTTGACATTTGTCACATGAGATCGGGACGCTTCTACGACTCGTTTTTATGTTCAACAGCTCGGCTGTGGAACGATTTGCCGGCCTCTGTGTTTCCTCCTTCCTATAACATGGGTCTCTTCAAGACCCACGTTCACTCCTTCCTCTCCTCAAAAAGACCCTCCTCACAGCATCTTCAAAGATGACATAGGCCCTGAGGGAAATTATTTTCCTCAGGGCCTCCTGTGTGGAGTTAATATAAAAAAAAAAAAAAACGTTTCGGACAACATTACAGTAACCGTTATGAGGGCAGATTTTTATCAAACAAAATATGTTTTAAACAAACATCTGCCCTGATGATGGACACTGTAACGTTTTCCGAAACGTTGGCTAAAAGCGTAACACGGCATAATATACCAAAAATAAACAACAAAAATACTTTTGGCCGGGAAAATCTTAAATAATATTATACTACTTAATAATGTCATATTTGGGTGAGTACACCGGTAAAGACCCTATCATTACTGTTTATCGAAATAATATATATGGATCCAAATAATATATAACCTGAAAATATTTTAAAATCCTCTTCTACAACAATAGTAAGTAGCAAAATATTGCTTGTTTCATGATGGAGAACTTAGTAACTTAATGAAGAGCCGAGTAATGAAACTCACGACGCATAGGTGGGACTTAAACATGGAGCCAACTCAACCACTAACCGGTCGTATGATGATATGAAGAGCACGGTTAATAATAGGCGACGTTACTGCTTCTTTGGTTTTGCAACTAATGGTCCGTATAGACAAGGCTAGTGTTTTAGTCAGCCAAGCGGCGAGTTACTCGCTATTCGACTAAATTACTTCCCCAGTCAGAACGGGGCATAAGCGTATGGAATATTAGAAATATATAATACTGTATGGAAATAACAATAATTTACAATGGCAAATACCAATGGTGAAAAATTACATGGGCTTTTAAAAAAGCGAAACGCGGACGTAGCAAGTAACGATTCCCGAAGGACTGGATTAATAATTAGCAAAATACTAACCATCTTATCAGTATGAAATGTAAATCACAGATTTAAATATAGTATAAAAATAGAACTGATAAAAAAAGTTTAGGTTTTACCGAATTTTAAGATTATGTGACTAAAGTTTTAATCTATTTAATTGATCTAATCGACGTAAAGCAATAGTATAAATACCTTCAAATGGTCAAGAGAGAGTATCATTACCAAGATGTTCCAATTCGTGGTACTTGCTACTGTCCTGGCTGTTGCCTCCGGTAAGTTAATCTCAATATTTTTTTAAAATCTTTTAATGATAAGTCATAATAAATAAGTGTGATAATCACTAACGACATTTTTTCCGACAAATCACAAATCTAACGAATTTATTTCATTTCTAGCCGGCGTCCTCGGTCCAATCCGAGGAATCGGATCCTCCCCCATTGTTGGAGGTACCGAGGCTTCCATCCAGGATGCCCCATGGCAGGTGGCTCTCCAGTACAATGGAGGACTCCGTTGCGGAGGATCCATCATCAGGACCACCGTCATCCTGACTGCTGCCCATTGCACCACTGGGTAAGTCAATAAATATATTCTGAAATAAAATTTTGAATCCTTCTTCTTTCTTTTACCGACAATGGGATTGACAACTATTCCTCCTATAAAGCTTTTATAATTGGTCAAAAAGACACAGTTCTAAGTTGATTTGTTAATTCCAGAACATCCGCCGGAGCATGGAACGTCCGTGCCGGATCTAGCCAGCACGCATCTGGTGGCGCTTCCTACAAGGTGTCCAGGGTGTCTACCAACTCCCAGTACAACTCCAACACCCTCGACTACGACATCGCTGTCCTGATCCTGTCCTCTGCCATCTCCATCGACAACCTTAACACCAGGATCGTTCCCCTGCCAGCCAAGGACCTGAATGTTGCCACAGGAGCCAGCGCTCTTGTCACCGGATGGGGAACTACTTCCGTAAGATACCTACTGTTCTTTGCAATACAACCACTAATATCAAGGAAATACCATTACACAGCTTACAAGTAACTTAAATATATGTTGTCATTTCAAAACTTAACTGTCTACTTATCCTACGAACGAACTACGTGTATTATAATCATGTTTTCATTTTCCACAGTCCGGAGGCTCCATCCCAGCCACCCTCCGCAAGGTGACCCTCCCCGTTGTTTCCCAGGCTGAATGCGCATCCGCCTACACCGGATTCAACACCATCACCGCAAGGATGATCTGTGGAGGAAGGCTGGGAGTCGGTGGCGTTGATGCTTGCCAGGGAGACTCTGGAGGTCCATTCGTCGTCAATGGAGTTATCGTCGGAGTCACTTCCTGGGGAAATGGCTGCGCTCTTGCCAGGTATCCCGGAGTATGGGCTAGAGTACCAGCACTGGTCGACTGGATCAATGGACAGCTGTAAATACTAATTCCGATTTTATGAGACTACCTGACTTCAAACATAATTTGTAAATATTTTATTCCATTCATCCAATAACAATCCTGCAAAACAATCATTAATAAACGAAACTTTCTTTAAAAACATTGTTTTATTACTTATTCTGTTCAATTACCAGCTTGTGTACCTACATAATAATATTATTTTGAGAATAATAATCATCGGCTTTCATCAGGTTATTCGTTGATTGAGCACATTAATGACAATTACACAGCAGAACTTGAATATATAACTTAATATTAAAATGGAGATATGGAATAGGTAATACATAAAAAAGCTGTTTGGTTCTCATTATGCATACCTATAAGGAAATAATATAAATTTATCGTCTGAGTAGCTTTAACACAGTTGGATAGTGATTTGAGACGAAGGCCGAAAAGCTGTCTCTCTCGATAGTGATTGTTCACTGCGAAATAACACGCAACATAATTTCTCCTAATCTCTTTTGGAAATGATAACACTTAAGGAGAATCCTTCGCAATGAAAAATAAAATTTACCTCTTAATACTGTGATTGTACTAGAACACGTCCTAAGGAAATAATGCCATTCCACAGAATTACTCATACGGTAATATTATGGGTAAATTTAAGTATCTGCTTTTAATACTTACGGTGTTAGTTTGATTAAAAATAATGTTTAGCCATAAAATACCACACTACTTTCATCCCGGAAAACATTTTATAACCCTAGGTTTCTTCGTACACTAATTTCTCTTTGTAGTGTTCGGTTTGAACAGGTCGCATCTAGAAAGCTCCTGCCTTGTTTTTAAAATAACTAGTGAATTGTTTGAGCTACACATCTGAAAATTGTCACATACACGCATATCTATTCACATAACCTGCCACTTTTCGCGAAATAATTTTATCGATCTCGGAAAAGGAGTTATATGCGATTAAAGTAAAAGTTTTATCTCTTTGATAGTTCCATTTCTTTGTTTCTGGAATTTTTCCACGGGCGCGTTGCACATCTCAAGTGGTAAAAAGGTTAAAAGTGAAATAGGACGCGTTCAAAAGTTCCTGAAGTGTTCAACCTTGAACTCAATGGCGCTAACCGAAGCAAGAAGTCACAATGAGATAAGATCGTTTCAACTTAATTATACTTTTAATCTATAATAAATATCTCATGTGTTAATATTTCAGTCGGATATTACCTACACAGATAGGGCATGTTTACAGGTCTACACACTTGGTCAATGGGTCTACAGAACACTTAAGCTCTTGATTTACGGATCGGTGATGCTCGCATCTGAGAGCAAACTATCGATTATCGTTTTGGAAAATATTTGGGGTATGCATTTACAGAAATATTGACATATTACGTCAGAACTTAACAATCTTAAGGTAGAAATCGACACGCGGGACAGAAAGATTCAATAGGCTCAATTTGTGTGTAGCTTTCAGGGCACATAGGACAATGCATGCACACACCAAACACATATATATGTGAATGTATGTATATATGTGTATATATATGTGTATGTATTATATAAATATATTTTATAATGAATAAATATGTATATAAAAAATTGCTCAACCCATCCCATTCCGGACCAACCTTCTTTCCAATATTGGCTCATTAGGTTGCCATGTATACCGGCTGATTAAACTCCAACTCCCCACCCATCCTTAGAGCACGTGTTCCAGTCCTAACAAATCAGTGCCCCCTGGTGTACCGGTCTCACCGGGACAGGATTGCTCCTGGCTGGGGTGGTACAATCGTATCGTATCGTATCGTATCAAGTGAAGCCGAGAATAAAAGCTAAAAAGAAAAAACTAAACCCTTTCACACACATTTCCATAAAAATGATCATCTGGTAAATCCGCTATGCAAGTGATTTATATAAGTATAATCAATACAAAACAATACAAGAACAACATGTTAACAGCAGACTATTAAATGGAAAAATAATTCACTGACTCCAGATATTTTCATATCAGAGGGTTCGACCGATAAATCCTGCTGATCCCCAAATATAAATATTTTAAAAATCTTTCGTAAACCTTCATGTATTTAAAATGACTGATTTTTGCATTTTTATATACAAATTCTTTGACAAATCTAATTTTTTAATGAGAGAGGTAGGTATAATGCCAGCAGCCGAAATAACAAATGGTAATATTTTTATAGTCTCAGAATGCCAAATTCTTTTGATTTCATTTCCTAAATCTGTATAGGTACCTTAATCTTTAATGTTTCTAACTGCCTTGCAAATTATTTTATGTATATCTGAGCTATTAGGTTTCCTATGGAATAAAATTCTTAACATTTCTACCTCATTGTGTTTCAAAGAAGTTATTTTGACTATCTCTACCTCTAAATCTATCTCTACCTCGTAAATTTCTTGCTAAATTAATTCGTTCTAGAGCAGAATTTGCATGATGACAATTTAACTTTGTTAACGTAGTTATTAATCGTTCGTATTATATTATTATTTTTATAACCATGCTAAACAAACAACAGTAATATTTATGTATTGTTTGGTTGTTTAATTTTATACCTTCTATTTCTAGTTTTTATTTATACGAAATGTGTATGCAGGACTATAATATGAAATGCCAAAAACAGTTTCCTTCATGTTTTAATCCTTTTCTAATCTTTTAATTTTTTTTTATATCAATCTATTTTATTATTAATATTATTCCAATAACCATGCTAAACCAACAATTTATTTATTATTTTAGTAAAAAAATTTCTCTTATTTTTTTCTTATTTTATATAACACACGTATGTAGGATATAATATGCAATGCATACACCAATTACCTACAAAGGGGGACCCAAAAGTAACGAGACTCTAGCATTAGCGGGGAGAGTGAAGGGGGAATGCGTTTGGCGTAGTCGAAAACTCTTTCTCAGTCAGTGTAAGAAAACCCTTTCTCAGTCAGAGACCAAACATTCATTTACAATTTAATTTTAAGTAAATCAAGATTTTTCTTTCGGCGAAAATGCGGTTTTCGCGTTTTAAAAGTGGGGAAATATCATTTGAAGACCAACCTCGTTCTGGGCGCCACTCTACTTCAAGCACAGATAAAAAGTTGATAAAATTAACACTATTGTCTTTATTTTACCAACTTGTGCCTCGTCTCCTCTCCGAGGATCAAAGAGAGCGTCACCTACAAGCCTACTACGAATTGATAAATCGATAAATAAATTTTAAACATGATCCATATATTAATACTCATTCTAATTTGTCTGTCCTAATAATAAGAATTCCTCCTCGTTGGGCAATCAGAACATTTTATAAATAATGTATAATCTGGTACTAAATAAATAATTAAATAAACATGGAATTCTTTGGAGTGTTTGACTTACAATGTTTCGTTGAGTTTTTTGGTAACATTTTCAGAATTCGCAATCAATTTTTATCAAGTAGAAATATTAATATTTAAATGAAATAAATTACTTTTGTGTAAATAAAATTAATTGGTTTCATTTGAATAAAATGATGTCACAAATTGAATTTGCAAAGATTAAAGAAATAATATAATTATTTATTTGAAATACAAAAATCTCAACGATAATGTAATCTAGTTTACCATGGACAGAAACATAAGAAGCATTTTTTCCTCCGAAGAACTAAACTATAATTATTTATCTTTTATGCCTGTATCAGACCAAGGTATATGCGCGCTATTTTCTTATGGATTAGCCTATTTCAGTATATTGCATTGGGCATGTATTACAAGCATTAAATATATATATTTATATAGTTTATAAGAGAATCAAACAGTTATACACATTATATTAAAGTAATTACATTTTTACATGGTTGCATGAACCAGCAATGTTTCCGCTTCATCCATATCATAAACAGAAAAACATAAATTATTAAATAAAACATAAAGTGCCAGAAAAATTATAATAAAAAAAAGATTAAAGAATATAGGATAGATAATGTGAAATTCATCTACGAACCTATGTACAAATTATACATTTTCACATCATAAGATAATCTTCAAGGGTAAAAATGAATTTTAAAAAACCAAGAAAAACAACATAACAAGCATGCAAAAATAAGCAGGAGGGTTGCTGAAATAGCAAGTTAAGAGAGTATAGTGCAAGTGCGTCAGTCTATTAAGAAAAAGCTTGTGTAGTAAGCGAAGACTATTTCAATAAATATAAATTACATTAGCTCCACACAGGTTGCCCCGAGGAAAACAATTTCCAGAGAGGGGTGAATAACAACTTAAAAATATCATTAAATAAAATTACATATAAAAGAAATATAAAAAATATTTTAGTAATAATAATTCACAAAAAATTGTTTGAAGGAGGTTAATAATAAATGTAAATTATTATAAATGTAAGTATAAGTTAGTATAAAAATAAATAAAAGAGATGGCTGTTATAAAAAATATTTGGTTATTAATAATAATGAATTGACTATTTATTAACAGTTTTTCTAATTTCTAAGCTAGCTAATTGTAAATCTGTTGTGTTTGTGTGTAAATTTTTAACCCTTTATTTATATCTAAAGAATGATTTGTTTCAAAAATGTAGTTGACAAATTCAGAATAATAATTATTATTTATACACCTTAGACATTCCCTAACTCTAGTATTAAAATTGCTAGAAGTCTTCCCTATATAAAAAATAAATGCAATTAGTAATTAATAATAGTAATTATTATTATTATTATGTTTCATTTCGGGTCGTTGGGAGCATAGTGCAATCCGAATTGTCCCATATAGTTATATATTTTATTTTTTATTTATTAATCTTCTCACATGTTATTAATATAATTTTTTTTTACATAGAAATTAACCTCACTAGGACTATAATAGCCTGTATTGAGGTTAACTTTAGTACATTTAAGTGAAGAAGCATACGTTAATGTTTTACACACATAAGTTAAATTGACACATAAGTTAAATTTAAAAAACAACACAAATACTGCAAAAAAAAAAAAAAAACACATAATATATACTTATATAGTATTTTTTAAGAAAAGAAACATAGGAGAAGATAAATAAATTTATAAAAATAAATAATAATTATAATAATGTTTATAAGAATTTGTATATAAAAATGCAAAAATCAGTCATTTTAAATACATGTAGGATTACGAAAGATTTTTTAAAATATTTATATTGAGGGATCAGTAGGATTTATCGGCCAAATTAGGAATTCCACCGAGCCAAACCCTCTGATAAGAAAATATCTGGAGTCCGTGAATTATTTTCCCATTTAATAGTCTGGTAGGTTAACATGTTGTTCTTGTATTGTTTTGTATTAATTATACTTATATAATACACTTGCATAGCGTGGATTTACTAAATGATCATTTATATGGAGAAGTGTGTGAAAGGGTTTAGTTTTTCCTATGGGAAGAACTAAACCCGGACCTAAAAGTCTGGTGCGTAAAAAAAATAAAAATTTGTATATTATGAAATTTATTTATAAATTATTTTAATTATATGCATTTCATATTCGAAAATAATTTTTACATATCATTTTATATAATTGTTTTGTATGATATTTTTAAGTAATTAATCACTACTCTCTATAATATTTTTGTCTATAGTTCTTCTTAGTCTTTACTTGTTTGTTTCTTTTGAAATTTTATGTTCTTATTATCCTGACGAAGAAACCACTGGTTTCGTAACATGCCGATAATTTTGATTATATAGCGATGTACTTATTATTCCATAAATAATATTGTTGCACCACAAGGGATGACGAAATAGTCCAGTCATATGGTACGAAAAAAGGGGTTACCTGGAAAGTTTTCCGGGAGTTTTTAAAATTGGTAATATTATAGATTTCGATGACCTACTTCCGAATTTCAACTTTGCCACCTCGAATGAATGCCGCTCGCGCCGCCTTTTTGAAAAAAAAATGGCGCCTAATAGCAGTTTTTTGACAAAATCTCCTTTCCAACTCATTTTAAGATAAACATAAGTATAAACAAGAAAAAAATGCCGCTCGTGCCGCTATTTACAATTCCGGTGCGAACAGTTTTTTTGTAACATCAATAGTTTTGGCGTAACGCCGCAAAGTATACTTCAATATGCGATTTGGCTAAAAAAACTCGTTTCCACACCATTTTGAGGTAGAGAAAGCGGTGCGTTTTTTCTCCAGTGGGCCTAATCCACTTGTGATGCACAATTTCGAAATTTAGCGCAATCTTCTTCGCCTTGCTGTTCATGTTGGACCAGGCGTTGCGAGTTCGTCTTTGGTATCGATCGAGACTTCACAGACCGAAATTTCATCCGCATCATCTGCGATGGGATTATCAGACTAATCACAATCCTATTCGTTTTCGATTCCATCATATTTAGTATAAAATAATCAATTCATGTTCTTATTATCCCGACGAAGAAACCATTGGCATTGGTTTCGAAACTTGTGATTATATAGTGGTGTGCACTACGTTATTTGTTTAATTTAATTAAAATTGACGCAATAAAGTGATATTACGAAGTTGAAGAAATAATAATATAACTTTGTTGAAAGAAATTGTAACATTTATAACTAAAAAAAGTATACGTTTAGCATTTATAGTAAACATTGTTTAATAAAATTTAAGAGTAGGAGAAGTTTTTTACAGAGAAAACAAAATACAAATGAACAGTAGGTAGGTAATAGAACGGAGATTTACAGTTATAAGTTGAGGTAACTAATAACCCGCCTCACTCAAATTACTAGCCTGTGTTGAGGCAGTAATTTTGTCAGTTGATTTGTAATAGCTACGAACATACCTACACTATTAATAAAGTATATTCACTCAATAGGCTGGTTGCATTAATAATGTCGTATTTGGGCACCGGTAAAGAGTTAAATATAGATCCAAATAATATATAACTAGAAAATATTTTAGAATCCTCTTCTACCACCATAGTAAGCGGCAAAATATTGTTTGTAACGTGATGGAGGACTTAGCCAGCCGAGTAATTAAACTCGCGATACCTAGGTGGGATCCAAACATGGAGCCAACTCAATCAACCACTGACCGGTCGTATGAGGATATGAAGAGCACGGTTAATAATAGGCGAATTTACTGCTGCCTTGGTATGCAACTATGGCCCGTACAGACTAAATTGATTAGGAATAATTAGCAAAATACTAACCATCTTATCAGTGTGAAATGTAAAATCGTCACTAATTTTTAATACTGTATAAAAATAGAACTGATAAAAGTGGTTTAGGTTTTACCGAATGCTTTGATTATGTGACAAAATATTTAATCTATTTAATTGATCTAATCGACGTAAAGCAATAGTATAAATACATCCAAATGGTCAAGAGAGAGTATCATTACCAAGATGTTCCAATTCGTGGTACTAGCTACTGTCCTGGCTGTTGCCTCCGGTAAGTTATCTCAATATTTTTAAAAAAATCTTTTAATGATATTTTATAATAAATAAGTGTGATTATCACTAACGATATTTTTACTGACAAATCAAAAATCTAACGAATTTATTTCATTTCTAGCCGGCGTCCTCGGTCCAATCCGAGGAATCGGATCCTCCCCCATTGTTGGAGGAACTGAAGCTTCCATCCAGGATGCCCCATGGCAGGTGGCTCTCCAGTACAATGGAGGACTCCGTTGCGGAGGATCCATCATCAGGACCACCGTCATCCTGACTGCTGCCCATTGCACCACTGGGTAAGTCAATAAATATATTCTGAAATAAAATTTTGATTCCTTCTTCTTTCTATTACCGACAATGGGTTTGACAACTATTTCTCCTATAAAGCTTTTTTAATTGGTGAAAAAGACACAGTTCTAAGTTGATTTGTTAATTCCAGAACATCCGCCGGAGCATGGAACGTCCGTGCCGGATCTAGCCAGCACGCATCTGGTGGCGCTTCCTACAAGGTGTCCAGGGTGTCTACCAACTCCCAGTACAACTCCAACACCCTCGACTACGACATCGCTGTCCTGATCCTGTCCTCTGCCATCTCCATCGACAACCTTAACACCAGGATCATTCCCCTGCCAGCCAAGGACCTGAATGTTGCCACAGGAGCCAGCGCTCTTGTCACCGGATGGGGAACTACTTCCGTAAGTTACCTACTGTTCTTTGCAATACAACTACTAACATATATATCAAGAAAAGACCATTACATAGCTTACAATAAGTTTAATATATATTGTGATTTTAAGATATACTACTTTAAGATAGTCTACTTGTCCTACGAACGAACTACGGGTATTATAATCATGTTTTTATTGTCCACAGTCCGGAGGCTCCATCCCAACCACCCTCCGCAAGGTGACCCTCCCCGTTGTTTCCCAGGCTGACTGCGCATCCGCCTACACCGGATTCAACACCATCACCGCAAGGATGATCTGTGGAGGAAGGCTGGGAGTCGGTGGCGTTGATGCTTGCCAGGGAGATTCTGGAGGTCCATTCGTCGTCAATGGAGTTATCGTCGGAGTCACTTCCTGGGGAAATGGCTGCGCTCTTGCCAGGTATCCCGGAGTATGGGCTAGAGTACCAGCACTGGTCGACTGGATCAATGGACAGCTGTAAATACTAATTTCGATTTTATGAGACTACCTGACTTCAAACATAATTTGTAAATATTTTATTCCATTTATCCCATAACAATCCTGCAAAACAATCATTAATAAACAAATCTTTATTTAAATAAACATTGTTTCATTACTTATTCTGTTTAATTACAAGCTCGTGTACCTACATAATAATATAATTTTGAGGATTACAAGCATCGGCTTGCATCAGGTTATTCGTTGATTAAGCACATTAATGACAACTACGTAGCAGATCTTGAATATATAACTTAAAATTAAAATGGAGATTTGGAATAGGTACCTAATAAATAAGAAAGCAATTTGGTTCTCATTATAAGGAAATACTATATACATTTATCCTCTGAGTAGCTTTAATAAGTTGGATAATCATTCGAGAAGGCCGAAAAGCTGTCACTCTTGATGATGGTTGTTCACTGCGAAATAACACGCAATATATGTCCTAATTTCTTTTGGTAATGATAGCACTTTAGGAGAAGCCTTCGCCATGAAAAATAAAATTTACTTCTTCAAACTTCGCAAAATCACTTTGTGGCGTCATTTTGAATTAAATTAAAACAAATAACTTTGTTTAAACCACTAATATAATCACAATCACCTAGTAATGACATATCATTACTACACTGACGAAGAAACCATCGGTTTTGAAACATGTAGGTGATTGTGATTATATTAGTGGTTTAAACAAAGTTATTTGTTTTAATTTAATAAAATTTACGTTTAACACTGTGATTGTACGGTTTACCAGAAAACGTCCTAAGGAAATTAGGCCATTCCATAGAATCACCCACGTGGTAATATTATAGGAAGATTTAATTTTATGTTTTTAATACATACAGTGTTTGTTTGATTTAATAATGTTTAACATACAGTTACGACTTTAATGTACAAAGTCTAATCCACAGGCACATTTGGTATTGGGCTTCTTCAATAATTATAAGGTCCTTTGAACAATACTGTATATTTATAATGTCAAGGAAGATTATGTCATAGGAGATATGATACGAGATGGAATAATGGAAGAGAACATGAGACTAATATGGGTTTAATTGCATGAATTCAAATCTCGGGGTGGACCTTGTGCAGGCGGCTGTGGATACTCGGTATGAGCAGGGGAACAGAGTCATCGCTCATCGATGGTATAGCGAATAGGAAAGCATCGATGCTTATCGATGGTATCTAAAGTTACAGAAAAGTTTTTCGAACCAGTTTGGAACTCCCGCCCTTAGTCTCCACTTATTCCACAGATGCCCATAGTGAATGCGTATTGACGTTAATCAAATCCGTTTAAATTTAGCCTCGCAATTCAATAATTTTAGTTCGCACTACATTTGCCGCTGGGTGGCCGCATTTGAAAGACGCTACCATTAGATGCGAAGAACCACGAAGAACTGACAAATCGCATAAGTTTTCTGTCTCGTTTGAGATTGAATTTACAGTTTAAATCATAATAGTGCCTTCAACTTGTTGCTGTGCTCCAATGCGTTGAAATAGGGGTGGTCATGTGTTTCCAAAAGATACAGGTTTAAAACTGAAATAATGGATTACGATTATTTATTTCTTTATTTCAATCCACCACTACTCAAACAAGAGTCTCTTTAACATGAACATTTTCGTCACTGTTTTGGAATCTTTCGCATTCATTATTTAATTAGCAATTCCCAGGTGTAATGTGATCGGAATTTTCTTATCCTTTCGACGATATGGAACAAGATGAATCAAATAAACTATTGGTTTTAATATTTTTTAACTTTATGTCAGTGCTGCTGAAGGAGAATAGGAAAACAAGAGCGGCTACAAAAGAAAAAGGAATTTAAACTTCTCTTAAATTTAAGCATTATGAAAAACATTTTTGTTTTTTTAATTTATTTATTATTTTATTTTTTAGTATTTTTATTGTTTACGAAAAGATATAGAAATTACAAATAAATTTTATACAGTATTTAATTACATAATAGATGTATTTGATGTACCGCCATAAATAAGCGGGCTTGTGTGTATAGGGGGTGTTATTACATTGGTTTTATTTGACATGATTCAGTTTAAGAGAGTATTACTAGAGAATACCAGAAATTAGTCATTTTTAAAACATTCTAGACGTATTGGCTCTTTTTTATAAAGAAATATAAATTGATTTTGAAAGATTGTTATTTTATCTGGTTATCGCAGTTTTAAAATTTTCAAAAACTAAGTGTATTTATAATTATACTAAGGTTATACCGTTGGTAATGATAGATTCTATTAAACAACACAAATTTCAAATCGTTTAATCTTACATAAAAGTAATTTAATACATAATATAGTCAACACAGTTTTATGAATTTTAATTTTAGTTAAATTAAAATCATTAAAAAATAAATCCGAGAACGTGTTTTGTGACAAAAATACCTCAGTTTTTCTATTTATTTAAGGTCTCACAAACTAAAATATTTCAAAAAATTTTTACACACTTATTTTGTTTAGACATTATTGAAAAATTATAAATACTTATGATCAAAAAATACTTACAAGAGGTACCCGATATTTAATAATTTATCATCGTGCGTTTTGAGTATTTTTATTGCTTACTTAAATGTAGGTATATATTAAAGCAAGTTTTGAATGAAGTAAATCGATATTACATTTTTATTTTAAAAATTTTGATACGGGGAATAATCGATCTTTCTCATTGGAACCTCCCTGTACAATTGCAAGAATTTCTAAACTTTTAGTCTATGTGTTAGTAGTTATTCGTTCTTCCGAAGGTGTTGCTCTAGCAAGGTCTCTTATCAGCCATATTAGTTATGATTAATAAATGGTATAAATAGGTGATTTTCGATGAAAATGTTTATAATTTTATCAGTGACAAGATGTTCCGACTCGTGGTTTTATCTTTAATGCTGGTTGTGGCCTGTGGTGAGCAATCTTGTTATTTAATGTACCAATCATAATTTGCTGATTGCCTCGTTATTTAACAATTTATTTTAAATTTCAATTACTTCGATATCTCAATCTCTCATGTATTTTTTAAATACCAAATTCTAGGAAATAAAATTGGCCCAGTTCCTGGGATTGGGCAATCCCCAATCATCGGAGGTGATCAGGCTTCCATCCAGGATGCTCCATGGCAGGTGGCTCTCCTCTATGGTGGCAGTATTAGATGCGGAGGCTCCATCATCAGCCCAACAGTAATTTTGACTGCCGCACATTGCACTTATGGGTAAATCAAGAATCGAATGACCTGACAATAGTGGTACATAACTTGAATATATTAAATACAAGCTTCTGCCCGCGACTTCGTCTGCGTAGGATTAGTACTTCAAGTAATCTATTTTCTTTTCTTAGGTCCCATCTACCTTTATACCAAAATTCTTAACATTATTTAAAATATCTATAATTCTTGATTCGATTCAAAGTATTAGGCGAGCACTTCAAATAAATTCACTAATTTAAATATTTTCCGAAATAGAAATATGATTTAACGATCATTGTTTTGCCAAATGTCATTCTCAAATTTTGACATTTTCTCTTAAGCAATAATTATTATTATTTGTAATATATGGAAAATAGCTAGCTTTATAAATTATAGCCTATAGTTATTTTGATGTATGAGAAATATTATGGTAAAGTTTCATTAAAATCCATTCAGTAGTTTTTGCGTTAAATAGTAACAAACACACATACATCCATACAAACTTTCGCGTTTATAATATTAGTAAGATTTAGATCGAACCTAAATGTAGGCTAACATGCTAAACATTCCAAAGTTTTAAAAAGACAAAAGATTTATCAACCCTAACATTGGCGATGTAGCAAAAGGTCTCTTTCATTGGCCTTTTAAGGAATAGTGGAAACTTTTGTGGAAACTTTTTGGAACATTTGTGTTGTTTTTAGGGCTAAAATACAAAACTTTTTTTTCGGAAACTTGGTAGGTAGTCTTTAGTCAACAACTTTTCACTTTGGTGTTTTTAACATGAGGACAAAGATTCCATCACCTACGGCGGAATTAAATCTGCTAGATGTTATCTCAAAGTTTAAATGAGTACTCACGGGATTAACTACACTCTTCTTTTGTTTTATTTTTGTCAACTTCTTTCAGAACGAGTTCTGGGTTATGGAACGTTCGTGTTGGATCTAGCAACCACGCTTCTGGAGGTAGAGTTCTGGGGATCGCAAAGGTAGTGACCAACCCTCAATACGACGCAATTAGCTTTGACTACGACATTGCAGTCATCACCCTCGCTTCTGCCATCTCTATCGACAACATCAATACCAAGATCATTCCTCTGGCATCCAAAGATCAGCTTGTTCCACCCGGATCTCTCGCTCTTGTCACCGGATGGGGTAGTACTTTTGTAAGTATGCATTAAATTCACAAAATGAACATCACAGGAGTAGTGAAAATTTAATGGTATGAAAGGAGAAGGATTTGTCTGCCATAATAACATTCAACAGTGTACCTACTAGTTCTGCTACCTGAGGAGCAGAAGATCTTTAGCCGTCAATTTAACTTAAGAGGAACGGCTGCGCGGCTCTTTTAATGCAAAACTTAATTTTGCATATGAGGCTAAAATACCTAGACAAACTGAATATTTATTTTGTTTTATCAAAATGTATTTAAAAATTCAAGTATTGATATGTGTTATTCTATTTATTTTTGTTTGAAATTATAAAAATCGGTAAATAAAGTTATCAATTTTTCATAGTTTTAGAGGCAACTTTCGCATTTTTGTGAAATAATCGTAATTTATATTTTTTCTTACCAAACCTACTAAGTTATTATATATTAATGAAAAAAAAGTAATTTTTTCATTTAATTTTATCTATGTTAACACGCAAACTTAAATACTGGTATATATAAAGTGACCTGCCAGGTAAGTATGTTCTCTGTATCTATTTGTAAATAATATTTCTAGGTAGAGCATAAAAAGTCATAATAAAATGTACAGCGCCCTTCAGGTGATTTCTCACAAAAACGGCGCTCTACAAATTATCCAATTATTATACATATAGATATAATAATATATGTATATATTTATTTTTTTCATAATGAAATTAATTTTACAAGTATGAATTGTATTAAGGCCGCGAAAACGCCGGGTAAGAGGCGGGAGAGTGCGTGACGTCAATTTTATGCTTGTTTGTACGAAAAATAATGGTAAATATTTACAAAACCGTGACACGCTTACCGGAATTTCGAAAAAAGTGCATTTTAATGGTTATTTTTTTAAATTTAAAAACACGAAATGTCATTTTTCACCGAAACTTGCAACAGTTCCTAACATAGCGGTCGGTGAAAAGTGACATTTAGTGATTTTAAATTAAAAAAATAACTTATTTCTTCAAACTTCGCAAAATCACTTTGTGGCGTCATTTTGAATTAAATTAAAACAAATAACTTTGTTTAAACCACTAATATAATCACAATCACCTACATGTTTCAAAACCGATGGTTTCTTCGTCAGGGTAGTAATGACATTACATTATTGAATGTCATTACTACACTGACGAAGAAACCATCGGTTTTGAAACATGTAGGTGATTGTGATTAAATTAGTGGTTTAAACAAAGTTATTTGTTATGATTTAATTAATAAAAAAATAACCATTAAAAGCACCTTTTTTGAAATTCCGGTGACTGAATTCATCTACATGGACCATTTTTTTTTAAGGCAAAATATTTTTCACATTTCATGAAAAAAGCATTATTTTGGGTAGAAATTTCAATTTATATACTTACGAAAATTTGTGTTAACAACGTAAATCGTTCGTTTGTAATTTACATTTTCATTGCATATATGTTTTCATTTAAAACATAAATAAATAAAGCAGCGCACAAAATTACTTTTTTAGTTTGGTTAAGTATGTTGGCCTCAAATCCAAAATTTGTTCCCTTAAAGTATCAAAGGCTGCATCCATTTGAGATTGACCAATGAAAATTGACTTATATCAGTCATCCGGTTTTCCTCGCGTCTTTTCATGATTACATTAATATTTTACAAAATGTATTTCTAATGGACATATTTTATCAACAGGTTGGAAGTGCTCTGCCGTCCGTCCTTCGTAAGGTGACCATCCCCGTGGTCGATCAACAGAAATGCACCCAAGCCTATGAAGAATTCAACACCATCACCGACAGGATGCTCTGTGGTGGTTTGCTGGGGGTCGGTGGCGCGGACGCTTGCCAGGGAGACTCTGGTGGTCCGTTTGTTATCGACGGTGTTCTGGTCGGAGTCACCTCCTGGGGCAGGAGCTGCGCTCTTGCTGACTATCCCGGTGTCTGGGCTAGAGTTCCAGTACTGCATGACTGGATTCCTGGTCAAATGTAATAAAAAAAGAATTAAATTATATTGGCTACATTTTCAGTTTCTTTTCATTCTCTTATGTTCTAATTACTTTTTTGCACCCATCTACTTTTTTCCACATTATTTTTCTAATAGCAATATTCAAGAACATATATTATAAATAATGCGGATCACTATTCCTCGAACTATTCAACAGACAACACCTGAAACAGTAGGCACGAAAAACAAAAACAATAGAAACGGCCGGCGTAGTCCAACGGTAGGGCGTTAGACTCCCATTCCGAAGGCCGCGGGTTCGAACCCGGCGTGCGCAAATTTTTTTTTTAATTGATTTGTGTTATATCACATTTAATTATTTAAAATGATATATAGTATGTTTGTGGCACGTTCTAGAGTGGAAGATACTCTTAGTATCGCCCTGGGGGCCTAGTCTCGATATTTCGGTTTCACAAACAAGCACGTTTGCCGTTTAACCTTTCTTGACGGTGCTGTCAACTAAGCGGTCACGGTTTGTATTTACTGAAATATCTTTGTAAATATACTAAACATAGAGTTAACATTTTAGGTATTCCTCCACAATACATTTATGTATTGGATTAAATAAATACATTACACTAATATTTACTGAGTGTACAGCATCGGAGCGCGAGAAAGTTTTTAGCACGGTCAGAGGAGGGTTAATACGGATTCGTGACGTAGCTAAACCCGCGTTACGGGCGCTGTGAGAGATATAGACTAGGCCCCCTGGTGTAAGACCACCATTCAGAATTGAAACGTTGCTTGAAATAGCTTTAGCCGTGTTTAGTGACTAGATCTGAATAGCCAGGTACTTCCCCGCCTTCCTCTTCCTCCTCTCCACCCCTCCCCACTTACCTTCAGGCTCATAACATACCCCTAGTGGGGATGCCATGGTCTCACGGGCTCCAGACGGGAGCAGTTGGGACTCTTGTGAGGTATTCACTATAAAAAAAATAAAAAAAGTATAAAGTAAATATTTAAACTTATATATTTTGTAGTGCCAGTGATCTGAATTTCCACGGAAGCTCATTCTCATTAGTTAGAGCAGGTGAACACAAACCCCAGCATTCGATCCCGTACCACAGTCGTAACCCCTTTTCCAGTGTGCGGTGTAGTTGTTACGCAATCGTTGTTGTAATGCATTACTTAGAAATTAAAACTGGCAGCTCTTATGGCCCTTTCCGGGTGACGATTTTAACAATTTTTTTTCGTTAATGAAGATAATATTAGCGAAAGTCAATTGAAAATCCGAAACAGAAAAATCAGAAAAAGATACGGATACATCTGGGACACGAACCCAGGACCTCTGGCAATCCGGGCCAACGCGCTATCCACTATGCCAACGTATCTCTATCCGATTTGGTCATTTTTAACTTTATCATACCTTGACAGAGAACTGCCAACATTATTTTCATTTTCTTAACGCATATTTTTATTGGTTGCTATCTTTATGAATGATTGCAAGATTCAATTCGAACTAAATGCCATCCAGATAGTGTCAGGATAAATTTTATCACTTTTTATTAATATTCGACATCTATTGACTTTTTCTGCAAGTCTAGGATGAAATATTTTTATTTTTATTTTTAACTTAATGAGTTAAATCTCAAATTATAATATTTTAATTAATGAAGATAATATACCTAAGCGAAAGTCAATCGAAAATCCGAAACAGAAAAATCAGAAAAAAATACGGATATATCTGGGATTTGATTTTTCTGTCTCGGATTTCTGTTTGATTTTTCTGTTTCGGATATTCAATTGACTTTCGCTAATATTATCTTCATTAATTAAAATATTATAATTTGAGATGTAACTCAACCAAATGAGCTAGCCAGGTCCTGAGGAAAAATTATTCCCTCAGGGTTTATGTAATCTTTTTGGAGGGTTTTTGAGGAAAGGAAGGAGAGGAAGAGCTGGGAAGGAAAAAAGGTTAGGGTTGGAAACCCGGGGTCAGTACGTCTAGAAGTGACGGACGCTTGAATTCATGCCTCCCATCGCGGTGCAGGGCTATGGTTCGAGTGATTCCTGCTAGACAGATAACAAGATCTCTCTCAGCCAGTCTCTTCCAACTTGGACCACCCTACAGTAAGTGGGCAAACGCATCCACCAAGACGTAAAACCTAGAAAATCCTCAACCCATGAACCTGGGCATCCTTGCCAAGTCTAACAACTACACATCGTCTGATCTTCCGGATCTGCCCTGATGATGGACACTGCAACGCTGTCCGAAACGCGACTAAAGAAGGAGGTAGCGCAATACGGCATAACACCGCAAAAACAAACAATGAAAATTAATATATTTTTTAATATTGAAGTAAGTTATAATTTTACACAGATGAAATACAAACATTTGTCTTGTAAACGATTTATCTTGTAAACGATCTTGTTAACGTAAACGTGTAAAATATAAAACTTAGTAAAAACCACTTTCATTTTTTATATACTTTATGCCGACTGGTTTTCGATATATACGTAGCTTCTTCGGGGCAGAATAATAATCTACTAAGATCTAACAGTTTAGTAACATGTGTTATAAATAATGTATTTTGTTTACACAGTGGATTGAAAAAAATGGGCTGAACTCCTACAGTGAAGGAAGTAACTAGTAGGAGAAAATTTATATGGAGAATTAGGAAGTGAATGTACTTTGTCAATAGGGAAACAACCTAAGTATCGAACTTTTATTAAGATTTATTTTATTTTTTAATTACTTTGCTATTAATGTTTTTTTATTTTACTTAGCTCTACTGATTCTAAGTTATCCAATCTGATACCTATTAATTTTTATTCAATTAGGTGACCCATGTGTTTTTATTATATTTATGATATGTTTTAACAAGATGGTTCGCAAATTCGGATAAGCCATCACTATATATCTTAGGTGTTCTTTGACATGGGTATATTTTTTTTTCACCAGATTTACAGGAACGGGTTTAGTTTTTCCCATAGGAAAAACTAAACCCTTTCATACACTTTTCCATATAAATGATCATCTAGTAAATCCACGTTATGCAAGTGCATTACATTTTTTTTTTTTTTTTTTAAAGAAAGACAAACATTCCCGGGTTACGAATAACCCAACAACATTTGAAAATCTCCTACTACCACCACACTAAGCGGAAGATGTTGCTTGTGTTGTGATGGAGGACTTAGCCAGCCGAGGAATCGAACACGGAACGCCTGGGTGGGACCCAAACGCTATGCCCACTCAACCACTGACCGGTCAATATAATTATAATTAATAAGTATAATTAATACAGAACAATACAAGAACAACACGTTAATCTACCAAACTATTAAATGGGAATATAATTCAACGTCTCCAGATATTTTCATATCAGAGGGTTCGGCTCTGTGGAATTCCTAATTTGACGGATAAATCCTACTGATCCCTCAATATAAATATTTAAAAAATCTTTCGTAATTCTACATGTATTTAAAATGACTGATTTTTGCATTTTTATATACAAATTCTTTGACAAATCTAATATGCCTAAATTTTTAATAAGAGAACTAGGTATAATGCCAGTAGCCGAAATAACAAAAGGTAATATTTTTATAGTCTGAGAATGCCAAATTCTTTTAATTTCATTTCCTAAATCTGTATACTTTCTTATTTTTTCAGAAACAGATTTTTGAATATTACAGGAATTTGGAATAGCTACATCAATGATATAAGTTATTTTTTTAATTTTGTCATGTAAAACTATATCAGGTCTATTATGACCAATTGGTCTGTCTGTTAGTATAGTTTTATCATAGTATATTTTAAAGAAATTATTTTCTAAAAATGAATTTGGTTCGTATTCATAATATGGTACTATATTATGACAGTCAATCAAGTTATGTTTAATTACCAAACTTTGGTGAATTATTTTTAAAACCTGATTGTGCCTAAATGTATACTCAGACGGCGCTAATATAGAACATCCTGATATAATGTCTCTTCTAATTTGAAAATCTCCTACTACCACCACACTAAGCGGAAGATGTTGCTTGTGTTGTGGTGGAGGACTTAGCCAGCCGAGGAATCGAACATTTTGATTTGGATTTTTGATTATACGCTTCCTATAATTTTTGGTATTAATTACTCTATCTTGAATAGCAAGCATAAATCCTTCTATTTTTGCGCTCAACTCTCCAATACTCAACCATTTGTTTGACGAAAGTTTGTCAACATACGTTTGGTTGAGATAATTGAAGTGTTTTGCGTGAATAATTTTATTTGACCAGGAATCTAATAATTCCTGATTGGTATTTATAAAAATGTTGGCATTCTCGTCGTATAAATTTAAAGGTGAAATATTTCTGTCTGCCTTGCAAATTATTTTATGCAGCTCTGAGCTATTAGCTTTTCTATGAAAAAAATTTCTTAACATTTCTACCTGATTTTGTTTTAAAGAAGTTATTTTGACTATACCTCTACCTCCTAAATTTCTAGGTAAATTAAATATTACAGTTATTATTACCATTTTGCCTACAGCAAGACAATCGTGTTGTTTATCAGTTGTGTAAAGTTTATTTGTTAGGGCTTATAACAGTTAACCAAAAGCTGAAATCAGAGCCGAAACCCTATTTATAACGTGGTTTTATGGAATTCCCAATATAAAAAAAATATTTAATAATAATAAAACACTTGTTTTGTTTAAAACCACAATTTTTATTAATTTATTTCACCTACCGGTTTCGCTTTACTCAAACATCATCAGAGTACAAATTAATACTGTACCCTGATGTATAAATGAGTATTAATTTGTACCCTGATGATGGTTTAGTAAAGCGAAACCGGTAGGTAAAATAAATTAACCGGTTTCGCTTCAAAAGTAAAGTAAAGTGAAACCGGTAGATAAAATAAATTAGCCGGTTTCGCTTCACTAAACCATCATCAGGGTACAAATTAATACTCATTAATACATCGCAATACAGTATTAATTTATTCCTTGATGATGCTTGCGTAAAGCGAAACCGGTAGGTAAAATAAATTAATAAAAATCGTGGTTTTAAACAAAACAAATGTATTATTTTTATGAAATTTGTCAAACCACGAAGTAATTGCTTTCTACAATAATACAAAAAAAAATATTATTGTAAATGTAGATAGTAGAATAACCAAGATTAATCCAGATAATGTGGATTTAACAGGGTATCAAAAAGTTGGCACATCAATCGTGGAATCCGGGGGACTTATCAGCTAGATTAAGAGATTATAATTCAATGCCCTTATGGATCGGGTCATGCCAATTCTTTATCATTTTTTACGAGATAAATTTTGCAATGTTTATATAATAACCGAAACAAATCAAAAGTTTATTATAAGCAATCAAGATGTTGAGATTTATCGTCGCTGCATCTCTTCTGGTTCTCGCCTGCGGTAAGTGAAAAAATACTTATAACCTATTACGTAATGGGAAAAGCCAAGATATTTTAAATCAACAATAAACAACAAAAATCAAATAAAATTTACAGATACATTATAACTTCCAGAAGTGTGTCATAAAACAGGTAGTACCGATCATCCTAAGAAATGTACCGTGGATGCGGCTTAAATAAGTGATGTTTTTGTGCCTTTTTCATACAAGCATTTTCACTTCTATACTCAGATTCTGCCATTTTTCCTACATGGTTGTATTTTTTTAAATAAATTGTCCGGAATCGTTACACCTATTATTTGACAAACGACCAAGTTACTTGCAGAATTGGTGCACATGAACTTTTGAATACTTGTTGTCAATTTAGTTCTTTGTTCAAAAGAGATGAGGGTGTCAACGTGAAGCATTCGAGTCCAGGACAAATCCAAAAGACACAGTATAGTGTTACACTAAAATAACTAATGTTGGTCCTTTTCCAAGTATATAACCAAACAAAATAAAGACTCTAATTTTGTTTAAACGATTTAAAAAATTTCAGGGCTTGAGTTGGGTCCACTCCGTGGCATCGGTCAGGCCCCGATTGTAGGAGGCGAGGAGGCCGTCATCCAGGATGCTCCATGGCAGGTGGCTCTCGAGTACGACTCCTTCGGCATTGGATACTACAGCCTGCGTTGCGGTGGCTCCATCATCAGCCCCTCTGTCATTCTGACAGCTGGACATTGCACGACCGAGTATGACAACCCCTGATTCATTAAGGTTATAGCTACAGGAAAAACATTTTGAAAACAAATCGCTGAAATGTTCGGATTTGTTCAAAAGATCGGTTAAAAGAAGAAATATAAAAATTCATACCTAAAAATGCACCCGACTTGTAAAATTGAAGTTAATGGGGTGTAGTGTTTTATCGGTGTTTACAGAAAGAAGATGTATTTTTAAATCGAAGGATCGTTTTAGTGTTTTTGTTCGCTTGTTCGTTGATTCGTTCTAGTCCAATCAGTTTATTCTAATGAGAGCATTGGAATAGTTAGAATTCAAATTGTTATTATTTTTTTCTTAAAAACAATAATAACAATAACAAAAAAAACTACTAAGCATTAGCTACTTTCAAAAAAAGATTTACTGGTTTATAGTAAAAAGTGTCATAAAAAACGTTTATATGTATTAATATTATTTTTTTTAAATAGTGTGATTGCTACGGATTTTCTTCTTTATGAATCCCTCAAAGTTATTTTACATATGAATATTGAGGTAATGGTGATTTAAAGGTACAGATATTCGAAAACAATCCATGACGAAAGTTATTACCAAAACCGCAAATTATAAAATTAATTTCGCGTTCTATATTTCAAAACCAGACCTATTATAGTCAGGTAAAATCCTAAAAAAATTACAAGTCAAATAAAAACTCATGATAGTTCCATCATATATATTTACAGAAGTCTCGCAAGCCGCTGGAGGATCCGCGCTGGATCCTCGACCCATGCATCCGGAGGTCAAACCGTCGCCGGTCGTAGTGTCCTTACCCACGAAAGGTACGACGACTTTACCCTCGACTTCGACGTTGGAATAATCAAGCTCGACAGTGCGTTGACCATCGATGGTGTTTACACCAAGCTAGCAACTCTCCCAGCCCTGGGACTGGATGTGGCAGCAGGAGAACTTGCTTTCGTTACTGGATGGGGCACAACAATCGTAAGTTTTTCGATTTTTTATTGAACCACTTATTTATAATTGTTTTATGTTAATCGTACTTCCAAAACAAGTTACACTAAAAATTGGATTTTTTATGTAAGAAACATGCTCTCATGAGAATAAAAAAATTAACCTCGGAATTAAAATCTAAAATCGAGTGATGCAGCAATAATCGACATTTTAAAAGTAATTTAGAGGCTAGACATTGCACCACACGTGGAACGTTTATGTATTTCATTGTCTGTCATTCTGTCCTGCTCTAAATAAGATAACACAAACTTACGATACATGCGAATGCGAAATGTGCGAATGGGACAACTGCCGTAAACTCTCATATTTACCTATAGAAATCGCTCGAAAAAGGGTTTCGGGAGAAAACATTTTTCTACGCCCATACTTTCAGGAAATTGTAATTGTAATTTTTTAACGTCCTTTTTGTATGGGCCGAAAAGCAAAGTCTATCGTCTTAAACGCTTTTTAGATAGGTACCTAATAGGTTCAACTCAACTATTCAATCCAACTACATCAAAATCTCATAAAAGTTCCAAACTAATATCAATAAAAGTTTGCGTTTAATTAAGTAAGAGTGACAACTTACATAAATTACAAGAAATAAATTGTTCCTACTAAATCGGATTAATTCGATGAGAGTAGAGCACAGGTTCTCAAACTTATTTCTACCACCCGTGGTCGAAATAAGTGAAATATTTAAAAAGATCTGGTGCCACTTTGAGATAATTAAAAAATTCTAATGCCCTCCATATTTCTTAATTTACATTTTTACATTAACAAATATTGCGTTTCTTAAAAACAGTTATTGAAAATATAATTTTTTTAAATGCATTATAATATTAGTGCGTACGCAAGCGAATCTAGTTTTTCATATATACGTGTCTCCAAGCATTCAAGCCTAAGATCGCATATCAAGAATTTCTGATAGGGAAGGGATCGCCGCAATCAACCGAAATTTTTTGTATAAAAATATCAGAAATCAGAGACAATTTTATTTAGTTAACTATGGACTAGATCCATAAAATATAGAGCTGAATCCCTTATTACATGCGTAAGCGACTCTAACTTAACCATCATTATGGAATTCCAAGCATTCTAGTAGTAAATCGCATCTCAAGTGGTGTCTTGTCCAGATTCCGTCGGATTTTTATAGATAGAATTTGTCTGCTGTCGCCCCTCTAGATTTCCTTAACCTAGTTTTCTTTGAGCCTTCTACTGCCCCCCCCCCCCCTGAAAGCCTCCAGCACATACAGCCCACTTTGAGAAAGCCTGGTATAGAGCGTAGTCCATTTAAATTCAATACTTTTTGATAAATCAATCTCATTTTGAAATTAGGATCACCTTCTTCTGGGTAAACGATTAATTAATTATTATTAAATACTTACTGCCAACTATTTTTTTTATTTATTTTTAATTTAATTTTTTTAATTTTTTTATTTTTTATTTATAAGATTTTTTTTACATTATAAGTGATAACATTATGCAAAGTTATACAATTATTCATTATTATTCTACTACTCCATAAGTTGAGTTCTAGGAGCTCGTGTTTATGGGAGGAGTATTTACATGCAAAAAATAATGTTCTAATTAAATATGTAAACTCGAAGACTTATGAAATAAATACAAACATTATTTAACATAGGTATACAATTTAGGAAAAAATATGTTTTTGAATGACAATACCAATATTTTTTTTTTTTATAGAGAATACCTCACAAGAGTCCCAACTGCTCCCGTCTGGAGCCAGTGAGACTATGGCATCCCCAATTGGGGTATGTTGTGAGGCTGAAGGAAAGTGGGGAAGGGAAGGAGATGGGGAAGAGGAGGGTAGGAAAGTACCTGGCTATTCAGATCTAGTCACTAAACACGGCTAAAGCCATTATTAAGCAACGTCTCAATTCTGAATGGTGGTCTTACACCAGGGCGATACTGACAGTATCTTCCACTCTGGAACGTGCCGCAAATGTAGTATATATTATTTTTATTAATTAATTGTGAAATAACACAAATTAATCAAATAAAATTTATTTGCGCACGCCGGGTTCGAACCCGCAACCTTCCGATTGGGAGTCAAGTGTTGTTACCACTCGACCACGGACGGTCGTCTATATTTAAACTTTTAAAAACGTCTATATACTAGTATATTTAAACTTTTAACATTGATAATACAATAATATAATTTATAAACCTTATACTCGTAAATACCATTTTAATGCAGTAAATTTAAACAATAATTGTATAATATTTTCAGTCTGGAGGGATACTCCCTGATATTCTGCGTAAGGTGACAATCCCCGTTGTTAAGCAGGCCGATTGCGTCACCGCTTACCAGGGGTTTAACGCCGTCACCAACAACATGGTCTGCGCAGGACTATATGAAACCGGCGGAGCTGATGCCTGCCAGGGAGACTCTGGTGGCCCATTTATCGTCAACGGTCTCCTCGTTGGAATCACCTCCTGGGGAAATGGCTGCGCTCTTGCAAAGTACCCTGGAGTATGGACTAGAGTTCCATCGCTCGTCGACTGGATCCAGGACCATATGTGAATTTTGAAATAAAGTCTATTTTGTACCATAATCATTAGATGTACGCAGTCTGATGCTCCGAGGATATCCACCCTAACTGGGTCGATAACCTAACCTAACCTAACCTAACTGGGCTGATAACCACAACCGAAAAATGTCTATTTGCTATTTTCCAACCTGCATATAATTATTCCATGAAAAACTACAAAAATAAAAAACCTTTTCGCAAACTATAGTTTTATTACATAACAAAGTTCATTTATTCATTCATGTAATTTATAATTGAAACAAAAACTATTTATATTAAATATTAAAAAATACACATTGTTTAAACCACCATTTAAAAAAAATTATCAACATATTTCAAAAGCCAAGTTTTCTTCACCGGGATTCAAACTATAAGTACATCCAGCGCTCTTGGGGTGATTTTATTTTTTTTCTTTATTTCACTTTATTAAAGTTTTCATCAAATAATGTTTTAGGGTGACTAGTCTACTATATTTACTTACGCACTTCTCCACCAATCAAAGCCATTAAGTTGAAGTATGAACTAGTCCCAGCGAAAAATCGTATATTACGTCATCGTTCTAGTATATTCTATTTTTTTTTCAAACAAGACGTGTGCTCGAACGTACGTCGATGACGTACGCACTAGTTTATAAAGTTTTTTTTTGAAGTATTCAGACAAGCAACCTAACCATAATGTAAAATTATTAACATAAAATTATTTTCAAATTAATTTTCAACGTTGGAAATGATTTGCCGACAATTCAGTCTATCCGGACGCTTGAATTCATACATTGCGGTACAGGGCTATGGGTCGAGAGAGCCTTGCTAGAGAGGTTAGAAGATCCTATCTCAGCATGTCTCTCACCAGTACGGGCCACTACACAGTAAGTAGGTGGGCAGACGCATCCCTGTCTGAGAACACCTCCAACTCGATGTTCAGCAACAAGGATGTAAACCTGCTGTTCAACCCGCTGTCTCGGGAGCTGGTGGGGACGGGGGTCAAGGCACGGCAGGGCACCGCGCCCCTGAAGATCATCAGCCTCCCGGGGTACGAGCAACTCAAAGATAAAGAAAAGAACCTCTGATCAGCGCTCCGATTAGTGCCTACAAATTTTATCACATTCAGAGATCTCCTCATAACTGAGAATAATAAAAATGGCTTCCTGCGTTACTGTGACTTATTAAAATAGATTAGACCTAATGTTATGGGATAAATGTAAATGAGACTTGTTGAAAAGGTTGTTATTTGATGGTGTGTGCCAATGTCAGGCACTGTGGCCCGCAAATTAACTTTGACTTCCGTAATGGGAAGTCTTGGACGCCAAACCCTGACCAAAGTCAGAGTATGTCAATCTGCGGAGAGCACAAGTACTCCATCATCAGAGCATGGGTCATACATTGCTATGCCATCCCTGTAAAGGTTATTAGGTTTCTCTACAAATAAAACCAAGGTAGGTAAATAATATAAACACTGTATTGTGCTGTTAAAAAACATAATAATGATTATAACGGTAAGGACTCACCCCCGGGACCATAGTACTATTTACCCTATGCTAATTTAACTATAAAATGAGCACGGCGGAAGAACTGCTGGTGAAGAGAGGAGAGGCCCATCTCGCCTCCACGCGGTGACATCATCGCCTCGACATCCGTGGCATCCAGAAGATACGTCCTCTGTCTCGGTCGCCAAGTAGAAAGGGACCCTTGTATCCATCTGCATCCGGGAAGACCATGCAGGCTTCCAGCCGTTTTATAACGGAAGATTTATATGTGAGACTCGTATCATTTTAGCGGCACTTTGTTCGAGCACGGCGGCTCCCGTTTTAAATATAATCCCGACCGGAGATCACTCGCTGCGGATTAATTACTCGCGGCGTGTCGCCGTCTTACATAGAGCGATTCATTCGATTAATGCGGAATAGACTCTTCCACAAAACAAGCCGACCGGCACTATGTTTCGAGTTTCTTTCCGAAACTAAAAATCTCGCTTTACGCGCGGATGTTTACTAGGAAACTTTTAATTGATAACTTGGACATGATTCTACGCCCGTATGATAACAATCCAACCTCAGGATTCCATTATGCCATTTTAAAACTTAGAAATAATTGACCGTTGTTTTCGAAGCGAGTCGCACAATGTCGCTTCCAAAACCAGAGTGAGGAAACGGAAACGCCCCCAGGCTGCCCACGCTCGCGCCGAATAAAATCTACAAGTGCCGCCAACATGATAGACTAACAATAAATAACGATAGTACCTAACTACTCGATAAATAAAATATGAAATAAAATAATAAAATAAAATCGCTTCATAACAATACCCCCCTTCCCAGAAAAATGTTTGCCCTCAAACAAAACTATCAAAAACCTCAACATGCCCTGAACTGGCTAGGTTGGTCCCGAGGAGTACCTAGTAAGAAAAACAACAAAAATAAAACAAACAGTAGATGTGAAACACATAATACAATTATCAGAGGTAGAGAAGAAAAAAAAATATATAAATAATAATCCTTATACAATAATCTTATGACGAATGAGTGCATCGCAATCCCAATCGCGCCTATCCAACGTGTAGGGACGGACAGTAGGCTCGCGATGCAACCATTCTCAACCTTAAAACTAGAAAACCCATTTAACTTAACAACAACTTCTTGTAAGATGATACGTGAATGGACAGCAAGCACCCCTTACCACAGAAAAAAACTGGGTGATTGCAATATTGTCTGTTTCCGAACACTGCCATTGACGTATAATCTGGAACAGAACACTTAAACTAACTTAAAAAATAAGTCTTAAAATTAAATACATACATTTTTATGAATAAATCACTCCTCCAAATACGACAAGTTAAATTCAATGCACTAGGCATCACTGTTCCGAAAAAAATCACTGAATTTAAAATTGCCTCTCGTAGGCCGAAAATATTTGATGGGTTCACCATCTACACTTCACTGACTCTACATCCTTTAGGATAAAAATACCAATCTTCTTTTGGAAGGATATTCCTAACTAACCTCCTATTCTGGTCCTTGGGTGTACAATACTTAACTAATCAACAATGATACCATGTTATTTTAATTTAAGTAGTATTAATAGTATACAACCATCGCATCGGATGGTGCCAATTTTAGAGAAAACAACCAACTTTTCAGAAGGTGTGGTTTGTTAATGATATATGCATCTATAATTTAGTGCAGTTATATAGGTATACATACGCCCAACTCTATAGAAGGCGTAAGCAGTAGATAAAGAACAACTTTAAGGTTTTCACTGTAAACCGTTGTTCAACCACAGAGTATATAATAACAAAGTTATAAGTCTCTCAGGACAATAATAACAGTATACAACCAAAATCTTATACAAACAAAAAAAACCTACTTCCTATGTTGCTTTAAAATGTGGAATCGTTCACATCGTTCCACATTATAATTTCTGTAAAATCTTATAAATCTCTTAGAGAACAAATAGTGATACATAATAAAAAACAAGAACATAACCTAAAAAAGGTATGCCTGAAACACACCGAGATATAGTGCGGACATGTCCGTGTATTTCAGGATACAAAACTTATAACTAATAATCCTAGCTTATTCATCTGTTCAGTCGACGTCCAAATTTACGTCTGTTTTAGCGTTAATACTATCGATAAATTTATACTTATACATGCACATATGTATTTTTAAATATATATATTCTCAACTCGAGCATTGCCACTAGAGTTGAGGTTGTTATTGTAATGAAACAAACCACCCTCATCATCAATGTTACAAAACACCCCCGCGAAGTAAATAACCCATTTCCTTAGAAAAGAACCTAAGACAGGACTAATGACTGTCAGAACGCATGGAACTTCCATCTCGGTTGATCAGGCCGGATGAAGTTCCGTGCATTGAAAAAAAAATAATAGAAAAATGAATAATATAAAATTCGTTAAACCTAACAGTCCCTGAGAAAGATGGCCAGACTTTCTTAGGTACTGAAGTGCAGGGACTACATAGGTATGTTGTCCAATTTGACGATATCCTTTACGTGGAAGTCGCCGCACACTTTGCCATTCAAGTCTGCTAAAGTATAAACGAGGTCTGATTTTTTCACTACCACTACATTCTGCACGAAGCGTGGGGATAATTTTTGGGAGAAATAATTCAACGCATTTGATTGTACGAAGTTTCGTCTCCACACTATGTCACCAACGCGATAAGTGACGTTTTTCCTACGCAAATTGTAGTGGTTAGCCCCCTTTTTGTACGCCTTAAGTAGAGCATCAGAGACTTGCTCATAGACGTTTGCCAAACCTTGCAACTTTTGTGCATATATGGTAGGTGAAGCTTCCCTTTGAGCGTTGCTATCCCCCTCGTGAATAGGATTACGGTGCAAATCTCCATCAAGTATCTGCTCACGGCCGTGCATTAGAAAATACGGAGTAAAGTTTGTCGCGCAATTGACGGTGTTATTCATTGCAGACTGAACTTGTGGCAAAAATTTTGACCAGTTACGATGGTCTGATTCGACTAAAATCGATAAGGCAGTACCTAATGTCTGATTGTACCTCTCAACCACATTATTTTGTGGGGTGTAAAGAGAGTTGTAAAACGGTAAAGGAATATTGTAACTTTTAAGGAGTTCTTTGAACTCTTTCGAAATAAATTGAGGACCATTATCACAAACAATGGTCCTTGGTACACCATGTACCAGGAAAATGTTTTCCTCTAAGTTTTTCACAATGCTGCCCGCGGTGCCTTTGCGCAGCGGGAATAACCAAGTAAACTTGGAGAAAACATCTACACAAGATAAAATGATTGTATGTCCGGAGTAGCTACGAGGCAATGGACCCACTAGGTCTAAGGAAAGCATTTGCATAGGCCTGTTTACCTTCTTAGGGTTTGTAGAAAAACCGTTCGGTGGTGCCGTACTGATCTTATGCGCCTTACAAACAGTACATTGACCAATAAAATTTTTGACGTCTTTGTACATGCTAGGCCAGTAATACCTAAGTTGTAGCTTTTTATACGTTTTGAAGACTCCTGGGTGACAGGCGCGAACGGAGTCATGGGAGTCTGAAATAATATTTTTCCTATCCTCTTGAGGAATGACCCTTTTCCATGCGGTGTCCTCACATAAGTCCAATTGGGTTTTCGTGTGACGATACAACTCGTTGTCTTCAATTCGGAAATTTAAAAATCTTTGCGGAGAAATTTGGCAACCCTGCCATACATTTAGGAACCATTTGTCTGACGTAGAACGATAGTCTATTCCTGATATAAATGCAAGATCCTTACGAGAAAGGACGTCTGGTACAATATGTTGCGTTCCTTTACGATGAACGACGTCGAAAGTAAATTGAGAAAGTCGAGTACTCCAACGCGCTAGGCGACCACTTGGATTCGATAAGGACCCCAGCCATTTTAGACTAGAATGGTCTGTTACTACTGTGAAGTGCGCCCCTTCTATGTAAGGCCTAAAATGAGTAACGGAATCCAATACCGCCAGGAGTTCCCTTTCAGTGACACCATAGTTACGTTCGTGGTTATTAAGACAACGTGAGTAATAAGCAATCGGGTGTTCCGCACCGTCTACGGTTTGAATCAAAACCCCACCAATTCCTACCGAACTGGCGTCGCAGTGGATCGCGAAAGGTTGTGAGAAGTTGGGACAACTTAGCACTGGGGCACTTATAAGAGCTTGTTTTAAATCATTAAAAGCTTTTTCGGCTTCCGGTGTCCACTTGAAGTTGCTGACACCGTTTTTTGAACCAGTAAGCCTCGACAAAGGAGCTGCTATGCTTGAGAAGCCTTTAATAAAGCGTCTAAAGTAGCCGGAGAGGCCAAGGAAAGCCCGGATGCCTTTCGCATTTTTAGGCACCGGAAAGTCCTTTATGCTCTCTATCTTTACCGGATCTGTGCGCAGACCATGTGAATCTACAATGTATCCCAGGTATTTAAGTTCTGCCCTACAAAATTCTGATTTTTTTTGATTAATGGTAAGACCCGCGTCTCTCAATCTTTCGTACACGCGGTTTAAAAGTTTTAGATGTGAATCTAAATCCTCAGATATCAAAATTAAGTCGTCTAGATAGCAAAATGCGTTATCATCAAATTCTGGCCCAAAAAGGGCGTCTGCTAGTCTTTGGAGCTCGCTGGGTGCATTTTTCAACCCAAACGGCATTCTAGTAAATTCAAAAAGTCCGCGACCTGGAACGACAAACGCAGTTTTCTCGCACGAGTCTTTTTCTAGCGCTATCTGCCAAAAAGCTTTCGATAGGTCTATTGACGATACGTACCTTGCGCCTCCAAGTTTGTCAAGAATCCGCGCAATATAAGGCAAAGGATAACTGTCTCTGATGGTTACGTTATTTAATTTGCGGGAATCAAGGCAGAATCTCCCTGTACCATCCTTTTTTTGAACTATTAAAACTGGGCTAGACCATGGTGAACGAGACGGGCGTATTACCCCTAACTTAAGCATCTCGTCTACTTCGGCGTCAAGTTGACGTTGTCTTGCCGGAGACAGTGGGTAATAACGTTGTTTAATAGGCGGGCCTGTTGTGTGAATCTTATGTTTGACTAGATGAGTCAACCCCAGCCCTTTGTTTTCGTAAGAGATGGATTCAAATTTTTTGATAATGTCTGAAAGAGCTTTATTTTCTGTAGCTGTCAGAGATGAGGCAGGCCGAATTGCTCGTACCTCATTGATTTGTCTGTTATGTTGAGGTGCGCGACCCTCTGAGAACAGTTCCGGCGCGATCCGAAACTGTCTCCAAAAGTTCACGCCTAAAATGAAATTAGGAGTCAGCGATGGGATGACGTAAAAAAGAACCTCCTTTGTGGTTGAATTGTACGTCACCGGCAAAGTTAAGGAACCTATAACAGGTTGACAGGTACCGTCTGCTGTAGTAACCTTAAAATCTACTTTAACTAATTCTACCCCTAAATCTAAAAATATCTTATAACTATCTCCCCCTAAACAAGACACGGAAGCACCACTGTCCAACAGTGCTTTATAATTATTATTTAAGACATAAATGTCGGCATAAGGACGGTCATCCTCTATACTATCCTTCCTCTGCGGCAGTGCGTCCACTGTCTGAGACGGGCTAGAAAGGAATTGTTGTACTAGGCGGAGCCAACGCTTCCACTCCCTCTTTCTTTGTGCACAAGAAGGGGCGCGGTAAGATTGACTCTGTCCTAGTTTTTTGGATTCTTACTATGCTTCTCATTCTTAATACTCCCAACTTGTGGTTTCTTGTTATCGCCATTTTTTTTCCAGCAATTTGCGATTAAATGACCCTTGGTCTTACAAAAGGTACAAAAAGTAGAATTAGGTTGATGTTTTGGAGGGCCCGATGCAACAAAATGGTTATTATTACTATTGTTTGTAGGTCTATAATCCCTATTAGTGTTGTTAAAATTATTATTATTGTTTGTAGGTCTATAATCCCTATTAGTGTTATTAAAATTATTATTATTGTTTGTAGGTCTATAATACTTAGTATTGTTATTAAAATTATTATTATTTTTATTACTGAATGTTCTGTAATCGTTTTGATTGTGAAAAGGTTTATTATATTGGTTGGCAAACGAAGTAAACTTCTTAAAGTCCCTTGTATTATTTTTTGGTTCTACTAATTTCGACGTCGCCGAAGACGTTGAAGCCTCCGTGAATGACTCGAGTTTAGCTGCGCACCTCGTTAATTCTTCAAAAGAATTAAAATCCCTAGATGATAATAAATTTGCATACATAGGTGACAATGCTTTCATGGCTATTCTTAACAGTTTAACATCCGGAATTTTAGAATCTAATTTATTGTTAAGTGCTTTCAGTCTTAAAGTAAATTCCAAAACTGACATTCCCTTCGGTTGTTTAAAATTGAAAATCTCATTTTCGAGATCCAATTGCTTATCCTGTCCCTCAAATTGTTTTATTAACAAGCAGGAGAGGTCTTCCCACTCCAAGTCTGGGCTATAAATTGATCTATACCAAAGAAGTGCTAAACCGTCTAAAATTTCACTGAAAGATTTAACTAAGTCTTTATGCGAAATGTTTCGTGTCCTACAACGCTCTTCCACCAGTAACAAAAAATCTCTTACGCAGCTTTTTCCATCGTATTTAATATCCCAATTAGTAACCCCCCGCGAAGATGATTCTTTATAAATAATCTTGGTATGTTTAATAACCGTGACCTTCTCATCTTTTTCAATATCTGAATCTAGATCCGAATCGCTTTCCTCCATAACCACGTTTAATGATTTCTTAATTGTTTTATTAAAGGCGCGCGCTTGTGTACGCAGCGCCTGAACGGTGCTCTCCGGTTCTATAGATCGCGAAGCTAACTCCTTAACTAGTTCTTCCTTGGAGGCATTATTAACATTTGGAATTGGGGTAGACATGGTGAAGGTTTGTGGCAGGCTTGCTACAATTAGAGAAAAAAACAAAAAAAACAAAAAAATATATATTTATATATAAATCCCCAATAAAACTCTTAGGTATTCCCAAATAATTGCCGAGAATTCTAAAAGGGAATTTATTATTTTAAGTAATACTTTTAAAACCGTTTTCCAAAAATAAAAAAAAATATTTTTGAAAGAATATTTTTGACAACCCTGTTTTATGTTAATTAGAATTTGTGACAACCCTGTTTTTTGTTGGTTAAAATTTGTGACAACCCTGTTTTTTGTTGGTTAAAATTTGTGACAACCCTGTTTTTTTGTTGGTTAAAATTTGTGACAACCCTGTTTTTTTAAAACTAAAATAAGGAATATTTTATCGTTGTTCAATACTCCTGCCTTCTTTCGTCATTTATATGTTAATGAAACGGTACTTCAAAAACAAACAAATAAAGATGAAAACAATTCTCGCGAGTACATTTATGTATAGTGCTAATAAAATTGGACGTGCGTAATTATGTAATTTAAACAAAACGACGTACGTAATTAGTTTAAATAAAACATTCACAACTTGAGGCTGTCACAATCCACAATAATAGTGCATGCATTTGTTAATGTGCGAAATAAACAAAGTGCATACACGTCAGTCTTATTTAGCGTGCGATGTTCTCCAAATAAGTACTATAAATGTCAGTTTGACGTATGGAAAACATCCACACCAATTGATAGGTAGTAGATATTAATAACTTTAATATTTACCTAAGATGATATGCAAACCGAAATTTGATTATAAATCAAATTTAATTCAAGAACACCACAACTTAATAAAACATATACCATGCCTATCTATGCGGTATTGAATAATGCCAATTAACACGTTTATATAATAATTATTTATAAGGTACCTGCAATATTATTGCGCACAATATCTAACTACAAAGTCACGCCGGTAACAAGACCGGTGACTTGGAATAAAGTGATTTGTTGACATTTCAAATCACTGTGACTACAATTATAGGTTATGACAGCGACCGTTTATTATCAACAAACGAAATTAACACCCCCACTGAACAGATGAATAATATTGTTTTACACAGACTACATATCAGGGCGAAGCAAACGTTTACAGGAATGGCATAACTCGAAACCATACCGCGTATGAGCGCCAAATTGTTATGGGATAAATGTAAATGAGACTTGTTGAAAAGGTTGTTATTTGATGGTGTGTGCCAATGTCAGGCACTGTGGCCCGCAAATTAACTTTGACTTCCGTAATGGGAAGTCTTGGACGCCAAACCCTGACCAAAGTCAGAGTATGTCAATCTGCGGAGAGCACAAGTACTCCATCATCAGAGCATGGGTCATACATTGCTATGCCATCCCTGTAAAGGTTATTAGGTTTCTCTACAAATAAAACCAAGGTAGGTAAATAATATAAACACTGTATTGTGCTGTTAAAAAACATAATAATGATTATAACGGTAAGGACTCACCCCCGGGACCATAGTACTATTTACCCTATGCTAATTTAACTATAAAATGAGCACGGCGGAAGAACTGCTGGTGAAGAGAGGAGAGGCCCATCTCGCCTCCACGCGGTGACATCATCGCCTCGACATCCGTGGCATCCAGAAGATACGTCCTCTGTCTCGGTCGCCAAGTAGAAAGGGACCCTTGTATCCATCTGCATCCGGGAAGACCATGCAGGCTTCCAGCCGTTTTATAACGGAAGATTTATATGTGAGACTCGTATCATTTTAGCGGCACTTTGTTCGAGCACGGCGGCTCCCGTTTTAAATATAATCCCGACCGGAGATCACTCGCTGCGGATTAATTACTCGCGGCGTGTCGCCGTCTTACATAGAGCGATTCATTCGATTAATGCGGAATAGACTCTTCCACAAAACAAGCCGACCGGCACTATGTTTCGAGTTTCTTTCCGAAACTAAAAATCTCGCTTTACGCGCGGATGTTTACTAGGAAACTTTTAATTGATAACTTGGACATGATTCTACGCCCGTATGATAACAATCCAACCTCAGGATTCCATTATGCCATTTTAAAACTTAGAAATAATTGACCGTTGTTTTCGAAGCGAGTCGCACAATGTCGCTTCCAAAACCAGAGTGAGGAAACGGAAACGCCCCCAGGCTGCCCACGCTCGCGCCGAATAAAATCTACAAGTGCCGCCAACATGATAGACTAACAATAAATAACGATAGTACCTAACTACTCGATAAATAAAATATGAAATAAAATAATAAAATAAAATCGCTTCATAACACTAAGATATAAGATATAAGACCTAAGACCTAGACAATCTTCACCCCATGAACCCGGGCATCCTTGCTAATTCACCAAACGTAGCGAACCACTTGGAGAATAATCTTAATTCATGATATGATATACAGTGCATTCACAATCAAGATTACTTTATAATATAAATTAAACAATTGTTTGTTTACAAGTTCAAAGGTCAAGCACCGTATAATACTCGATTTATTAGAAAAACCCACTCTTGCGATATTTTTTTCCTAATTTGAGGTGATTATTGTTAATTAAAATAAAACCGATTGATCATGTGAATCATTCCGATCTTTCGACAAGTGATTTAACATTGATTCTATTGATAATATTGGTTACGATTTCGTAAAAAGCAGTCAGTGATTTGGCCAAAAAAAATAGAAAAACGTTCCACTAAATTTCAGTAATTAGATATTATAATGAAATTAACTCAATATTCGAATATTTTAATTGCGTTTATTTTATTTTATTTTTATTTTTTTATTGTGAATACCTCACAAGAGTCCCAACTGCTCCCGTCTGGAGCCAGTGAGACTATGGCCACCCCAGTTGGGATGTGTAATGAGGCTGAAGGTAAGTGGAGAAGGGACGGAGACGAGGAAGAGGAAGGTGGGGAAGTACCTGGCTATTCAGATCTAGTCACTAAACACGGCTAAAGCCATTTCAAGCAACGTTTCAATTCTGAATGGTGGTCTTACACCAGGGCGATACTAAGAGTATCTTCCACTCTGGAACGTGCCGCAAATATACTATATACTATTTTAAATAAATAATTGTGAAATAACACAAATCGATTAAATAAAATTTATTTTCTCACGCCGGGTTCGAACCCGCGGCCATCGGAATGGGAGTCTAACGCGCTACCGCTGGACTACGCCGGCCGTCAGTTTACTAAGTCATCCCTATCATATCCCTACCCATCTTGCCAATAAAAGTCACAAATGCCTCTCCAAATAAGTCTCGTCAAATAAATTTCAAATTAACTACCAAATTGTTTCTTGAAAATGCATAAGTAAAATTTAACAAATATAAAATTTTAACCCGGTTAATTTGTTATTTTATGAAAATCGATTAAATTATTTTTTTGTTATCCACTGGAGCGCTTTTTGCCATAATACGGCACTATTTCCAAAATCACGCATTGCTTTATTGCCAAAATATGGCAAATATTCTCTAGATTCTTGAAAATGTTTTTTTTATAAATCCTACGAATATGTGATAATAGACAAAAGATATGTGAATTCATTGTCTATATAGAACCATACTCAGTTTTTATGTCTCCATATTAAAATCTGAGGTATGATTTTTTAATGTGGGCGGAAAACTTTAGCAATCCGAGGAAAAGTTTTTAATTGCTCTGATGCTCCAGTGGCCAAAAGATTATATAAATATCTGCCCGGAAAGTTGAAAGTTCTGGGTTCGAGTCCCAGATGTGACCCGATCTTTTTCTGATTTTTCTGTTTCACATTAGATTGAGTTTCCCTAATATTGTCTTCATTAAATAAAATGTTATATGAAGGATTTATGCTTGCTATTCAAGATAGAGTCATAAATACCAAAAATTATAGGAAGCATATAATCAAAGATACAAATCAAATTGCTGATTTATGTAGAAAATGTATGGCTTTTCCGGAAACTATAGAACATATTATATCAGGATGTTCTATATTAGCGCCGTCTGAGTATACATTTAGGCACAATCAGGTTTTAAAAATAATTCACCAAAGTTTGGTAACTAAACATAACTTGATTGACTGTCATAATATAGTACCATATTATAAATACGAACCAAATTCATTTTTAGAAAATAATTTCTTTAAAATTTACTATGATAAAACTATACTAACAGACAGACCAATGATATAGTTTTACATGACAAAATTAAAAAAAAAAACTTATATTATTGATGTAGCTATTCCAAATTCCTGTAATATTGAAAAAATAAGAAAATATACAGATTTAGGAAATGAAATGAAAAGAATTCGGAATTCTCAGACTATAAAAGTATGGTGGTCCGATGCTCTGTAGGGAACCCGCTTGCACAGCGCGGGTATAAACTGTGCGACCTAAAGTTTAAGTTTAGACTTACGGAATTCAATACTTCGTTTGTGTGAAAGCACTATGAAACCAATACATGATTTTACTTCAATGGCAAGCCAGAGATTACCATTTGTTATTTCGGCTACTGGCATTATACTTAGCTCTCTCATTAAAAATTTAGGCATATTAGATTTGTCAAAGAATTTGTATATAAAAATGCAAAAATCAGTCATTTTAAATACATGTAGGATTACGAAAGATTTTTTAAATATTTATATTGAGGGATCTGTATGATTTATCGGTCAAATTAGGAATTCCACCGAGCCGAACCCTCTGATATGAAAATATCTGGAGACGGTGAATTATATTCCCATTTAATAGTTTTGTAGATTAACATGTTGTTCTTTTATTGTTTTGTATTAATTATACTTATATAATACACTTGCATAACGTGAATTTACTAGATGATCATTTATATGGAAAGGTGTACGAAAGTACTGAAAATCTGGTGCGTAAAATATATTTGAGGTTTTACCTATTAAGTTAAAAATAAAAATAAATATATTATGTGTTTCGGGAAATATAAAGTATGACAGTTTTGATAGCAGAAAACAACATTTTTAAAATTTAATGAATTCAAATTTATAAAATTCATTATTCAGTTCTGCAAGTTTAATTTTTGTGATAGCTGTTTCGGCATTCAAGGCCATTATCAAATTGACCCTTTGGTAATGTAATTAGGAGAAACAGTTTTTTTTTATGCTTCTGACTTTTATGTCCGGTTTAAATCTTCTCCATAGGAAAAACTTAACCCTTCCACACACTTTTCCACAAATGATCATCTAGTCAATCAATGCTATGCAATTGCACTTTTTATGTAAAATAAATACAAAACAATACAATAACAACATGTCAACCCATGAAAATAATTCACCGACTCCAGATATTTTCATATCACAGGGTTCGGCTAGGTAGAACTCCCAACTAGACCAATATTTTTTTTGTAATTCTTGGGCATTAAATATGTAACAATTTCTAGTCATTTTGTTTTGAAGAGTTTTAATTTTCAATGTACTTTCGTTACGTAAATTTTAATATTTTTTTTGCTGCCGGTTTCGAATCATACGTGCCATTCACTAGCAAACTTAAAACTGCACGGATGTGTCGAAACCGGTAGCAGAAATTTTTTAATTTAATTAACGAAAGTACATTGAAAATTAAAACTCTTCAAAACAAAATGGACCGATAAATCCTACTGATCCCTTAATACAAATATTTAAAAAAAAATCGTAATCCTAATCATAATTTAAATATTATATGTAATATTACTAGTTATTATTAACAGGTTCGCTGCCGGCGACTCCGGTCGGAGCCATTCGGCGTCTTACACTGGGTGCGGCGGCTCCGGGCGGAGCCATGGGTAATATGTCTGCACAAACATAAGTTTCCTGCCGGCACTCACGTCGAATGGTTGTTTTTGTAGCTGGCATTGTTGTTGACAATTGTACCAACATTTCACAGCAATTGGTTTTCAAAAAATATTAGGTTATTGTTGGTTATTGGGCCATTGAAAAAAGTACACGATAATTATGTTTTTTTGGAAGGTAATCTGAATTGATAACTATTATATAGTTATATTATAATAGTCACCCATTGATTTTTTTTATCAAAATAAAAAAGTAGAGAGTAAAAAGAGTATGACTAAACGGACGAAACCGCCGGCACCTGCTAAGTGATTTTCAACCGTGGTGCCGCCGGCTCCGGCCGGAGTCGTGATTTTTTATTTGTTTTTTTTATATTTCCACTGAAAAAAAAAACTTTTGCAACGATATATTATTCTTGTAAGTATATTTAAAAACTAAAAAAAAATAAAATAATATTTGGCACCTAGGATCAGTTATATTGTGCATAGGCGGCAGCGAACCTGTTAAGTTCTGCAATCATTTTCCTTTTTACTTTTGTGACAGCTCTTTTGATGTTCAAGGCCATTATCTAAATGACAGTTTGTTCGATAATGGCGTCATTTGAAACAGCTGTCACAGCAATAAAAAACTTAAATATCTACTTGCAGAACTTAATTATAAAATTGGTAAAATTTATTTTTCGTTAATTAATAAATAAACATAAGCCTAGTAAAAGTGTTTAAAATTTTATACAACTGATATACAAATATGTGTTCGTTGTAAACGGTTGTTTAACAGTCGTGTAAAATTTAAAAAAGGTTTATTTGTAAAGGCTAACAATAATTAACCAAAAGCTGAGATCTGGGCTGAACCCTTATTTAATACGTGATTAAACGGAATTCCCGATATACAAAAATATATTATCGTAAATGTACTAGATTAAATAGATAGGTACTAGATAATGTGGATTTAACAGGGCATCAAAAAGGTGGCATATCAATCGTGAAATCCCAAGGACTTGTCGGCAAGATTAAGAGATTATAATTAAATGCTTTTAAGAATCGGGTTATACCTATTCGTTATCATTTTCACGAGATAATCTTTGCAATGTTTATATAATAACCGAAACAAATCAAAATGTTTATTATAATCAATCAAGATGTTGAGATTTGTTGTCGTTGCCTCTCTCCTGGCTCTCGCTTGCGGTAAGTGAAAAAAACTTGTAACTTTTTGCATAACGGGAAAAGCTAAGATAGTTTATAGTTTAAATCAAAAATAAACAACAAAAACCAAATAAATTTACAGATACAAAACAGTAAAATTATTACGTTCATAATCGTGTGACATAAAATTCGGTAGTATGAACAACGTCATAAATGAGCCGTGGATGCGACAAATAATGTGTGATTGAGATAGAACACTACTTTATACAAGTATCTTCACTTCTAGACTCAGATTCTACACGGATACAAATGTTATTCGAAAAAACGATCATTTTAATAGTAAAAACGGGACTGAAGTTCTTACGAACAAATTAACAGGGTTTCAATGTTTATTGGCGGGAAAATGTAAGAATAATTTGTTGGTAAATTATTCTTACATGTTCCCGCCAATAAACATTGAAACCCTGTTAATTTGTTTGTAAGAACTTCAGTCCCGTTTTTAACCGTTCTTACTATTAAAATGATCGTTTTTTCGAATAACATTTTTCTCCGTGTACAATTTTTCAAACGATGATTTTATTATTTTTTATAAATTGTCTCTAATCATACTCCTATCATTTGACAAGCAATTAATTCACTTTCAGAATATTTGAATACTTTCAAATTCAAACTTTCATTTTTTTTTTTTGCCCAAGAGCTACCCATGGTATTTACGTGAGTTATTCGAGTCCCGGACAAATCCAAGAGATACAGTATTGTATTACAGTACGATAACTAATGTTTTCCAAGTGTACACTCCTCAAAATAAAATAAGGACTTGAAACAAACCCTTTTAAAACAATTTTGAAATTTCAGCGCTTGAGTTGGGTCCACTCCGTGGCATCGGTCAGGCCCCGATTGTAGGGGGCGAGCAGGCCGCCATCCAGGATGCCCCTTGGCAGGTGGCTCTCCAATACGACTCCACCGGTCTGGGATTATACAGCCTGCGTTGCGGTGGCTCCATCATCAGCCCCACTGTCATCCTGACAGCTGGACATTGCACCACTGGGTATTACAACCCTTGATTCATTAGAAAAATAATTGGATAAATAATATCGCTAAAATATTCGTTCATAAAAATACCGAAAAACGCACATGGTTTGTATTGAATTAAAGTGAATTATGGTGTAGTGTTTTATCGGTGTCTAAAGAAAGAAGTTTTTTTTTCAAAAGAGCGTTTGAGTGTTTTATATCACAATTATCTTGTTCGTTTATTGGTTCCAGTCCAATCAGTCCACTCCTTTGCAATCATTGGAATCTTTAGAATTCATATTGTAATTATTTTTTTTTTTTTAAATATCATACTAAGCAGTAGCTACATTTTTTAAATAAGATTTACTGGTTTATTTTAAAAAGTGGCATAAAACAAAGATTATCGGCGCATAGTCTTGGTTCTTATAATAGAATAACAAAAAATTATGTGGATTTTTTCAAAATTTAGTTTGAAAATTTATGAAACCAACAAAATTATTTTACGTCACGTAAATTCATTATTATAAGATATATATAGCAGGTTATTTTAAGATACGAATAATGAATTTCGCGTTCTATCTTCCAAAATCAGACCAATCATGTCAGCTAAAATCCTAAAAAAATTCCAAATCGAATTCAAATTCATTTTAGTACAATCTTATAAATTTACAGAACTCGTGCCAACCGCTGGAGAATCCGCGCAGGATCCTCGACCCATGCATCTGGAGGTCAAACCGTTGCCGGCGCTAGCGTCCTTACCCACGAAAAGTACAACGACAATACCCTCGACTTCGACGTTGGAATAATCACACTCGAGAGTGCGTTGACCATCAATGATGTTTACACCAAGCTAGCAACTCTCCCAGCCCTGGGACTGGATGTGGCAGCAGGAGAACTCGCTTTCGTTACTGGATGGGGCTCAACAAGCGTATGTTGTTCGTTTTTTTTAATTGAACCACTTACCAGTATTTTTTTGTTTATGATATTAAACATTTCCAAAAACAAGTTAAAATGAAAAATAGCGGGATGCAGCAATAATTGCCTAACCTATTTTTAAAGTAATTAAACAAATTTTTAGATAAATACATAATAGGTTCAACTCACCTACTCAACCCAACTATATCAAAATGTCTTAAAAGCTTTAAACTAATATCAATAAAAGTTCGCGTTTAATATACACCAACAGCGAAAAGTTTCATAAATTCCCATTAATTAAATGTTCCTACAAAAAATGTACAAATTTCACCATTTGTACCATTTCGAAAAAAAAATAACTTTTTGAAAAAATTGTTTATTTTCGAAGAACTGTATCTTAGGAACCAATTGCTGTATAGAACTCACCTTGGTCTCAAATTGTATAAAATTTAGTCTTCTTTAAAATAGTGCAGAATGACTATACCAGTCAGACCCTTCCATCACTGAGATATTGAGCAAAAACTGAAAAAAGTCCTTAAATTTTATAGTTTTTTGGGTACACCGCCGCTCGCACAGCACTTTGGAATTTGCAAATCTGTTTTTTTTTTCAAGTCCTAATAACATACAAAAAATTCAGAAAGATCGAACCTTTTGCAAGCACGACCCCCTTATCATGTTTAACTTTACTGGATTACTAAATCAGATTAGCTCAAGGGCCGTCTGTTTCAACGCTAGCTACAGTAAAAGGTAAAGTTGTAAGTTTTTTCGTATTTTTACGACTTCTGGCCAATTGGCACATTGGATTTTCAAAATGCAATATGCTTTATGCATTTCGAACATCCAATGTTCCAATTGGCCAGAAGTCGTAAACTTATAAAAAAACTTACAAGTGTAAAGCTAGCCAGTTTAACTTTTACTGTAGCTAACGTCGAAACAGTGAATTACTTATTTCTTCCAATAACTTCTGAAAAATCAATGTAATTTTGAAATTAGGATTACCTTTACTAAACTAAAATTATTCATAAACCAAATAAATAACTTTTAATGCAGTTTTAAACAATATTTGTTGAATATTTTCAGTCTGGAGGGTCAATCCCTGCTAATCTGCGCAAAGTGTCAATCCCCGTTATCGCGCAGGACGTTTGCGTCACCTCTTACCTGGGATTTAACCCCGTCACCAACAACATGATCTGCGCAGGACTATATGAAACCGGCGGAGCTGATGCCTGCCAGGGAGACTCTGGTGGTCCGTTCATCGTCAACGGTCTCCTCGTTGGAATCACCTCCTGGGGAAATGGCTGCGCTCTTGCCAGGTACCCTGGAGTATGGACTAGAGTTCCATCGCTCGTCGACTGGATCCAGAACCATTTGTAAATTTTAAAATAAAGTGTTTATTGTTCCAACTTTGTTAGATGTGCCCAGTATGATGCTCTGAGGGTATTCGCCCTAACTAGGTTGATAACCACCACCGAATATCTTCTGATTGCTATTTTTTGACCTGCATATTATAAAAATAAAGAAACCTTTTCGCAATATATAGTTTTCTTACACACTTAACAAATTGCATTCATACATTCATTCAATTTATAATTCAAACATAAATTTTAAAATTTAATAAAAATTGTCAGCATGTTTTAAAAGCAAACGTTTCTTCACCGGGATTCAAGAACAAGTACATCCAGCGCCCTTGAGGTGATTTTTCGCAAAAAGCGCATAATGACAAAAATTATCCAAATATTATTTTTATTATTCTCCCTCTCTGGTTTCAATCCTGGGACTGTTTGCAGCAATTTCTTATATTCTTCTCTTCCATTCTTCCCTGTCTTGTGCGGTTCTTTTGAAGTCTGCATATGATGAACAGCGCATGTCCACCAGCAGGTCCTCCAGGTACTCTCGGCATGGGCGTCCCCTAGAGTTTGTCCCCTCGGTCATACCCTCGATTATGGCATGCAAGAGGCCTTCTTGTCGTATTATATGGCCGATCCTCTTGCACGTCTTTTGAGATGTGGAAAAAAATATATAAATATAGAAAGAGATATATTATTATTATATAACCTAAAAGTTATCATCAAATAATGTCTTTCTTTGTTAAATGATGATATTTTGTGCCATCAAAACTAAACATTAAAAGATTTTATTTCTTTGCTTCTAAAATAGTTTTAGGGTGACTAGTCATTGGTATTTTCTTACGCACTTCTTCACCAATCAGTTCCGTTAAGTTGACGTATAAACTAGGCCCAACGAGAGATCTTATATGACGTCATCGTTCTAGTATCTTCTGTCTTTTTCATTTTCAAACAAGACGCTTGAGAAGAAAGAAGACGAACGTCGATGACGAACGTACGAGCTCTCGCTGGGACCAGTTTATAGATTTTTCCTTTAAAGTTTTTGTTTGAAGAATTCAGACAAGCGACTTAATCATAAAATAATATTTTCAACAGAAAATTATTTGAAAATTATTTTTTATTGTAGGAACTGATTTGGCGAGAATTCAGTATAACCGTGATTTTTCACGGGTCTGCGCTAGGCATAAATAAAAATAAAGAACGTCAAAACATTAACCTGTTGACAGGAACAAAATACTATGAGTGTAGAGATGTCATGAGGTTATTTGTGTTATGGCGCTAATGTTACAATTATTTATAAAAAATTAAAATAACAAACTTCTAAACGCGAACCTACTGACAAAAACAAAATACCAGGTGTACATAAATACATTTAAGAATTTCCATTTGGTTATTATAAACATTCAATGCTCACTGACTCCATTATCATATTTAAAAAAAAAAATTAAACTCTTCAGTTATTTTTGGCGGGTATTTTTGCTAATTAAAGAGTTTAATTGGTAAGTGTTTAATTGTGGTCGAGGAGCAAGACTCACGATTCACGATCCGTAGGTCGCGGGTTCGAATAAATTTTATTTGATTTATTTTTATTATTTCACAAATAATTAATAAAAAATAATATATAGTATATTTGAGGTAAGTTCCAGTGTGGAAGATTCTCTCAGTATCGCCCTGGTGTGAGGCCGCCATTCAGAATTAAGACGCTGCTTTAAATGGCTTTAGCCGTATCTGGTGACCAGATCTGAATAGCCAGGTACTTTCTCACCTTCCTCATCCTCATGTTGAGTCGCGTTGGTGACATCAATGTTGTAAATTTGAATCTCGCACTTATATTGTTTGATTATCGAAAGCGGTCCTCAAAGAATAACTTGGAGAACATTTCTGAATTTTGAATCGGTGGTTCCCAAAGTAGGTGCCGCGGCACCCTGGGGTGCCACGGAGAGACATCAGGGGTGCGTCCCAAAAAATTGACTTGAATACAAAATTGACTTGAATACAAAACATTTTATCATCATATCGCAGTTAAATGACTGGTTTGCAAAGCACTTCGCAGAAGACCAAGTGGGGAAGTTTGTGTGGTTCTAAGATCCACTCCTTGCTCAAGCTCCACAAGATTTGACTACGCAAGAAGAAGAAAATCTAGTTAACTTCTCGAGCGACAACAGCCTAAAAACAAAATATGCTTGTTCGGATTTGACGGAGTTTTGATCAGTCGAAAATGAGTATCCGATTCTAACGGCCGCCGTTCCCAATCCTACTAATCAATTGATTAGTAGGATTGGGTAGTATATTAAGTAGTAGATTAGTAATTTACTAAGCCAAAATTTTGCCTTAGTATTTGATTAGTGCACAACTACGCTTTTTCCAACACACAAGTATAGCTTAAGCATTTATCTTAACCTAAGGAAGCCGGACTAGTGGATTAAACTCGTTCCGGCCGCCTTAGTTTTGGACTAGTTCTTAAAAGTGTCAACAGAGTAGAAAAAATACCGCGAACACAATGTATGGTCGATGAAATATCACTTTGACAGAAGACACAGTATCGCGCTCATTTCACTTCTGTTGTATTGCGTTTATCAATTATCATTTTAATTCATATGGATTGAGAAGTTCGGATGCGTGCGGAGCAGAGACGAAAAACGGTTAATGTATGCGAAAAACTATGTCGTTTTCGAATATTCGCCAAGCCAAGTGTCAAGTCCAGTACCTACGGTCAAGCTGACACTTTATTTTATATACGTTTGTTTAAAAAATATAAAATGTCAGTTTATGGATAAAAATATTTTAAATAAATTACGTGTTTTAATAATAAATCCAACAATTAACTCTATAATATTAATTTAACTTCGAAAGTTCTTACTTTGATGTCATTTTATTGTCTATGAAAGTGGGCGAGGCCAGATAACATAAGATGTTTGGGGACAACATAAATCGAGCGCTACCCTACAAAATGCTTGGCTGATCGCGGCCTCAGATGAATCGATTTAAAAGTTAGAAACAGCGGCCGTTAGTGCAAGAGCTGTAAGAGTCCTTTCACAGAGATTTTCAACGGTTGATATTATAAAGAGCAAATATCGCTCGAAAATAAATGTGAATCTTTTAAGGTACAGATTTGTCGGATGACTTTTGAAGTTCAGTGTCGTATTGCTTATCATTAGCATCAATTCAGGACTTCATTATCAATCAGCATAGCATCTTTCGCAAGGAAAAAATTAAGTCCTAATTTCAAAACTGATCTATACTACCTAGTTGCAATTCAGCAATACACAGTGCAGATTCAGTTCAAGCGGGCAGAAGAGGAAATGACTCATGAATTAGCATTTATGAAGACGCTTCCCCAAAATTATCCAACAAAAGTAAAGACGCTAATATCCCGTGCACGCAGTGTGCCTTCATGCATTTATCACGACGCGACCTTCGTGTTGTTAATCTGAAAGTTGGGAAACATTAAACAAATAGGTATTTTTGAACCAAAAACTTGAATCATTTTAATAACTGTGTCATTGTCAAACGGCATCGATTTTTTTCAAATATCTGAAGTGCTTTTGATGCTCTTGACCCATTTATAGAAATCCGTAAATGAAAAAAAATATAATGCTTAGTTTTAATTAAAAAAACTCGGTTTGTTAAAATTTATAATATCCGACATTCACCATTACCCAATATCAATTTTTGGTCAGATATGATTTTGAATTAATTATGTAATGGCTTAGAGCTGCACATATATTTTTATGTGCAGATTATTAGAAACGATTTTTGAATCAATGGCTAATATCTACTATTATGGTGAACATTAAAAGGCAGTTTAATCCTATTCGCCATGCCGTGCACCATTTTGTGTGCCAGATATTATAGTGCGCAATTTGCATATCTTGAAGATACGTGTAAAAATTACCTACTAAGATAAAAGATAAGCGGATTTGTATTTAAGTAATAATCTGCACAAGTCTGTACCTTGTTTAACGTGTGGTCTCGTTGTTCAATCTAAGCTGGTGGTATAATAAGCTTCCGTTGAAAATCCTTAGTTTGAAGATATCTGAAAAAATATTGAACTATTCTAAAACAGACCTTACGTAGAATTGATCACCTTTCAGTCGGGTGGGAACACTGCACCATGATGTTCTGTTAAAACATACAATCATATAAATGATATTCTCATAATTCATTATTTTTTCAAGTATCTAAGAACTTTTGCCACCGTTCCCCAATTACTACATAGATAACGATGTACAACCATTCAAGTGTTTATTGTATAATGTGATTTTTGAGAACCACTTGTTGAGCCAGATTTACTGAAGCAGGGTAGACCTCGTTAACACGTGTGTAAAAAAGATATCACAGATAATTTTGAAGTACCTGTCGACTATTTAGGGCAATGATCATAATATAAAAGGAGTGCCGGAAACAATCTCAGTCATCCACCATTCGACTTCCTCAACATGAAGGTATTCGTCTTGATAGCTTCGGTAATAGCGTGCGCAAATGGTAAGAAAACCAACAAAAACATTACTTTTAATACAAAACTGTCAACATTTTATCAAGCAAATACAAACTTAATTTAATTTCTAACATATTTTAGGTATAATACCTAAAAATTTCATTTAATATAATTGTCAAAATTGTACCAAGCAAGTACAAACTTACTTCAATCTCTAATACCTGATCTGTTCTTTGATGACTCTGAGGGTAAACTAAAAGAAATATTCTATTTGTACATCATTTTACCTGTACCTGGTTATTCATTTATTCACAAAGTACGGCAAAAGCTTTGTCTTTAAATAGAGGTATACGTATACTTTTACATGTACATACGAGTATATTTTATAATTCATACACAGTTTTTAAATTTCACCGTCATTTGAGTGTAGAACCAACAAAATTTTGTTCTGGAGCCAAAAAGTATACTTCGCTGCAAAAAAGGTTCTTCCTCGTGTTTGAACTATGCAAGCAGTTCGAAACATTGTATTGGCTCCAGAAGGATGAGAAACTCCAAAAGTAGTACAACATAATATCATTTCTTTCGAAGTGTTGATAAATCTCGATGTTGTTGATACAACGTGTATTATTGGATTAATTTATCTTATTCTTAGGCGCGGTGTTCTCTCCCCCGCGAGTTCCCATGTTGGATGGTAGAATAGTTGGAGGTGTTCCAATCAGCATCACCGAGGCTCCCTACCAGGTGGCTCTGTTGCTGGACTACTGGAACAGTGGATACTTTTCCCAGTCTTGCGGAGGCACCATCATCAGCAATACTGTTGTCCTAACAGCCGCTCACTGCACGGATGGGTAACAGAAATGACATAAACCTCTTTAGTTGCTGCACTAATTCGTTTTTAATATACCACATTCCTGGAGTGTAAGCATTAGCAACATAATTTAAGTTTCCTTGAAAGTCTAGCCTAACCAGTCATGATTTACTATTGGTTAAAATTTGTATTGTTATATGTGAAGTCTTTTGTGCCCTGTGAAAGTTCATCATCATTCATCTATAATCCAACTGGTTTTACTGTACGATTTTTTTTAATGCATTAAAACATTATAGTTCTAGAAATATTTGATGATAGATAGACCTCGGTGATTCCAAATGTAACTGTATTAAGCATTCCATTAAGATATTCCGGTATGTGTTATGTAGGAAGAAGCTAATCATTGAATAGTCATCTTCCGATCAGAAAGGATACAAAAAGAAGAAGAAATTATCTCTTTCTGTTCCTATTATACCTATATCCATCAAGCATCTCCAAGTATTATCCCCTGGAGGTCTGTCCTTTGTTTTAGTACGAATACCTAAACTTTATGAAAATAATTTTAATCCATTACAGAACAAGATCTCAACAATGGAAAGTCCGCGCTGGGTCAACATTCCACGTTTCTGGTGGTCAAGTCATTGCCGTTGCTAGCTTCATTCAGCACCCTCAATTCAACACGCGGTTGGACAACGATGTTTCCATTCTTCTTCTGAGCGCCCCTCTCGAGCTGGGGCCAAATGTCGCCATAATTGGACTCGCGAATCAAGACCAACAAGTCGCAGATGGTTCGAGCGCTGTTGTTACAGGGTGGGGAACATTTTGGGTAAGTTATTCTTCCTTCAAACATTAAAAATTTCGAGAAATCAGTTCACCTAACAAAAAGTAGATTAGGTTAAAGCCCCTTGTGAAATCGATCATATTATAATATATTCTAGATTAGCCAAAAAGAGAACAAACTCCTCCGAGGAATGCAAGTAAGTAGGTCAATAATAATACGTTAATCTTACGTGAACTGAGCAAATTCCCTCAGCGATAAAGGCTATCAGCGTATTCCAGCTGGTGAGAGTTTTATTTAGTTTTTTTTTTTTTTAATTTTGACGATTCCTTAGAATACCTGTAAGTCTAAGGAGTCGACGACATGAATTTCGTCTCTTCACTCTTTTATTTCAGGTTTGAAGACTTTCATGTAATGTCTCCAAACATACCCACGGATGGCAGATTAGTTGCTTCTCAATACAAAAGACTTTGTGATGATTTCTCTTTGAATTCTTTTTAACATGGGACAAAAGTCTCATGGGGCGCATGTAAAAATGTTCAAATCTCCTTCACACATATTTCTGAATGATTCATGTTGGTTGGATAGTATTAAAAAGGTATTATAAAACATATTTTGAATTTCAGGAAGGAGGTCCTTTGGCGACAGTCCTTTATAAGGTAGTCCTCCCGATGATCAACCAGAACCAGTGTGTCAGAGCTTATGCTTTCTTTAACCCCGTTACCTCCAACATGATTTGCGCCGGAAAGCTGAACATTGGGGGTCAGGACGCCTGTCAGGGAGACTCTGGAGGTCCACTGGTGGTCGACAACACCCTTGTGGGCATCACTTCCTGGGGAAAAGGGTGCGCCAGATCTCAGTACCCAGGAGTTTGGACTAGGGTGGCTTCTTACACCAACTGGATTAAAAGCAATGCTTTATCAAATTAAGGATAATATTTATCTGTACTTGCGTTTGTCAAAATAATTTTAAATTATTCGTAAGAATTTGTCCTGTGTTGTAATTTGTTGTACCTGATTGTTCAAATTAAGTTTAAGAAAAAAAATCTTTTTCTTTCATTTAAAAAAAATGTGAAGGTTTAGAAAATATCTACCCATGATGAAATTTTACATTGAAAATGTGTAAACACGGAGAGTGGAAGATTTTAAATAAGTCATGTCTCGGTTGCGCCAATTCTTTTGTTAGTCTTTCTGAGCATCTTATAGATAGATGGCAATGAATATTATTTAATGTTTAGTAAAAATAAATAACTTCAATGCACAGCTGAGTCTGCGCAACTTGTAAGTACGCTTTCTTTTGTGATCGATAGTCACTCTGGATCTACTAAATATCTGGAAAACCTTTTTCGAGAAAAATATCGGACAAAACTGGTGAGTATATTATATTTATTTATTCTTTACGCATGTTATATTTCTACAATAAATTATTGAGTCACATCATTTTTTGCAATTATCGAAGTAAATCTGTAATAAAATAAAATGAAATGTATTCTTATCGGATTACGAAATGATTAAAGCATCAGCAAATATTGAAATACGATAAAGAAAGCGCATTAGGTAACTCCATCGACCTGCTTTATGAAAGCATAAAATAATCCTGAGAAACTATAAATGGAAAATCATGGGCATTATTGTTCAGTTAAATTTAAAAGTTGGTACAAAATGTTCAAGGAAGTGACAGTGATTTTAGGGTTCCTCGTCTGCTCTAAAGGTAAAATTCTTCATTCAATTCAATGCAGAAAACATAATGTCTTTCATAGACATCATTTTAACATTTTTTTTAATTTTTATTTTTTATTTTCTTATACATATAATATATAATAACAAATAGTATATAATAACATAATATATACGACAAGTTTTTGTTCCGATGTAAATAGGTAATTTGTAATTTAAATTTACACCCATCAAAAATGATTATAAAAAAAACTATATTTTAAAACTTATACTTCATCATATTTTTTAAAAAAATTTGCAAAAATAATTTTTTTAAATGTTTACATTTACTCTCAAATAATTTTCCAAGTTGCCTCTAAAATCATAAAATATTAAAATCTTTAATAGCCTATATTTTAAAAATTAAAGCAAAAATAAATAAAGTATCTCCTATGCGAGATCGACATTTGACATACCTTTTGATTAAAAAAAATAATTTTTCATTTTTATCGGTCTAAATTTTGGCCTAAAATCCAAAACTACGTTTTGTATGAAACTTGCCGCGCACCCAATGGCCTTAAGTCTATAAAATATGTAGGTAAGATATCTTAGTTTAGAAGTGGTTTGAATAATATGTTATTTCCAATAAAGATTTGTATCTATTGATACTCCTAAATATTTTATATATTTTTTTTATTATTTAAAATACACATACATAAGATTTAGAAAAATAAATACAGTTGGTTCTTAAAAGCTATTTACAAATAGATTTTTTTTTTAACAAACTACTCAACTCAACGGAGAAAAAATTTCTCGTGTTTGAGTTGGGGAGTAAAGCCTCTTAATTAAAAAAAGTTGGAAATTATAATGTTTTAATTATTGTTTACAATAATTGACTTACAATCTACATGAATGAAAAATAAAAATTACAAATTGAATATAAATGTAGAAATAAAGATATATTAATAAACTAATTAATAGATAGGTACATACAGTTGGTTCTAAACATTGAAATTGGCCTCAGCCGCTGATAAATATTTTATTTGAAGGTACATAATAATGAAATGCAACAATTATCGTTTACCAATATGACAGTACATAAGTATAGTACTGGTAAGGTAAGGCACTGTCTCAAAAGATTGATATAATATTTGTAGAGGATATGTTCAAAAAAGGAAAAATATGAATATTTTTAAATATAAATTAGTAATTATGTTAAGTGATTAATTACATACTAATAGTTACATATTATGGTTAATACTTAATTAATTATCACTAATAAGTGTACATACAAAAAAAAATATGTAGACTTTTTTCTATGAAATTAAAATTTGTAATTAGTGTTTGGTTTATCTAATAGTTGTTTGATTTGAGATTTGTAAACTTTATACTTTTTTTCTGTTTTGATTTTATCTGGAAGGGCGTTGAAAAACTTTATACCTTGGTAAGTGTAATGGTGATGAGAAGCAGTAGTTTTATATTTAGGAATTTCTAAGTTACCCCGGGATCTAGATCGATTACTTGTTTTTGCGGAAATTGTTGTATTAAAATAGTCTTTGTGAATTTGTAGCAATGCATTCTTTTGGAAGATCTTGTTTAAACTCAGAACCTTAAAAGTTTCAAACAGCTGTGTAGTTGGAAATGTTGATGGTTTTCGCAGGATGACTTTTAGAATTAACCTCTGCACCTTTCGATATATTTATATTCGATACTAGTGAGTTCGTTGCCCAGGAAGCACATTTCTTGATTGCAACTTGTATTATGGAATCTAATCATCCGCGGTGCTTAGGTCTTTACTAAAGCCGTATTAGTTTTTCGACAGAATTTTATATTGTTCTAAGTGTTCAATGACTCTAAATTTGATCCATTTTTCGAATATTTTTGATAGGTTTGAAATAAGAGATATTGGTCTGTAGTTGTCTAATTTATGCGTATCTCCAGATTTATGAATAGGTATTATAGTGGAGATTTTAAATTGCTCTGGAAAATGACAATCTTTGAGGCAAATATGTTGCAATGGAGTTAAGACATGTTGTTTTATTTTTTAATGTATCACATGATAGTCCATAATTTCTCTTAGAGTTGGGTGGTCTTAGGCTATCAATATATTTTTCAATTTCATTAAATGTAACAGCAGAAAAATATGCTAGGTAATTGAATCGTTATTTGAATCTAATTGTTTCCATATAAGCATCGTTGACATTAATGCCGGATGATTCAAGTACTTCGTCTAATATATTTGTAAAAAATTTATTAAAGCTTTCTGCAATGGTCGGTTTGTTAGTTATTATTTCATTATTTATTTTAACCTCATTTACAATATTTTAAGACAAATTTCTTTTGTCGGCAATTTCATTTATAATATTCCAAGTTTTTTTAGTATTATTTTTAGCATTTTCAATTTGTTCACAATAGTACCTATTTCTTTTTGCAGTTTCGTATCAGCATATTAAGTAAGTTTCGATACATTAGATATTTTGTTTTCAGATAAGACATTGTTCTGAGATTATTATTTTGGCAATCTATTTGATATTTTATCATTGCTCTGTATAATTTATCTCTTTGTTTAATTGATATAATTAATCCAACTGTAATCTGAGGTTTATTTTTTTAATATTTTCTGTATGTATGGATAGTTCTAAGTATGGATTTTCTTTTGATATTACATTTTTCCAGTTCTCTGAAATAAAGAGTTCAGAGTTTCATAATCAAAACTTTTTGTAGAGTTTCAGAATTCCAGTTTAAAGGTGTATTTTTGAAATGGTGTCCATAAAAAGTCGGGTAATAATTTGTGATAATAGTTTCGAGAATTGAGGACATAATATTAACCGTCTTGTGGGACTTGACAAATATGTTTTCTAAACATGCATAGTTACTAAAAGTTACTCTTTTTGGTGAGCTAATATATGACATATATCCAGAGCTTGATAAGCAATCTAGATACTCATTTTGACAATTTACATTTTTTTTTAATTATCATGTCTCCTGTCAAAATGGAAAAAGTAAAATTGTTTCTGTTAAGATTACTAACAAAAGATTTTAGTTCTTTTACAAATAAAAAAATCATTTAATGAAGTGGGGGCTAGTATACGATATTGAACTAACATTTCATAACTACCTACTTGTTTCAAAGTATTAAATATATTGAATTAATTCATACTACACAACAACGTAAACTCGTATTTTTTTAATATAATAATATGTCTAATTGCACTCTTTACATTTCGAACAGGATATACCTTAAGACAGGCCCTTAATTTAGATGGACGAATAGTTGGCGGATCTCCAATTAATATATCAGAGGCACCATACATAGTCTCAATTGAAGTAAATACGGGCTTTGACATATTCTTCCAATACTGCGGAGGGTCTATCATCAGTGAAAGCATTGTCATTACTGCTGCACACTGTACCACAGGGTAAATACACATCAAACCACTTAATCCATTAATGTATTTCTAACTTAACCACTGGAGCGACAGAGCAATTAAAATATTTTTTCTCGGATTGCTAAAGGAAATTTTTTTGCCCACATTAAAAAAATCATACCTTCGAATTTGAATATGGAGACATACAAACTAATTATAGTTCTTTATAGCCAATGAATTCGCCTATCTTATTTCTCTATTATTATATATTTGTAGGATTTAAAAAAAAAATATAATTAAATCTTTAACCATAAAACATTTTAAAGAATCTAGAGAATATTTATTTTGTTATATTTTAAAAGTACAATATATTATAAAGTCGTTTTAAAATTTTTTTTTTTCTAAAGTTGCCACATTTTGGCAACAAAGCAATCCGTGGCTTTGGAAATAGTGCCATAATGTGGCAAAAAGCGCTCTAGTGGTTAACTCAACCAACTTAACCAACATTTCCCCTATTTCAATGGTTGTCGTGGGCTAATCCAAAAAGACTAATGATTCGAAAGTTAATTGAAAATTGCAGACTTTTCCTGTAATAGAGGCATGAAGCATTGAGATAAAAATGTATTAAGAATTCTACTGCTTTTCGAGAGGCTTTATTACAACAGTACGCAAGATTTTACGCAAAGCCGATGGAACTACATAACTAACAAAAACTGAGGAATTTTTTGGGTCTAAAGGAAAGATAAAGTAAAGGGGCGCTGTGAGAAAAAAATGCTAGAAGTTTTTTTTTCATTCGGACATATTTTCTAAACATACCTAGATCTTAAAATAAATGCGTGACATTGAAAATATCTCTATGAGAAATGGTGGCTCATCCATCTGCCCATCTCGATTTTTTAACGATCTTGTGTAAAACTGTTTTTAAATTTCACCACATGCCACACAGCCAAAGAAACAATGGCGCTTTTATGCGAGAAATTCAATGGCCGTGTTATCTCATGGCGATGTCAATTGGCCGCCACGATCATGTGATTTGACACTGTTGGACTTCTTTCTTTGGGGATATTTAAAATAAAAAGTATAAGTCAAGAATCCAAGAACAATTCAAGAGCTAAAGGATGAGATAATTTGGCATATTAACGACATTGAACCTCAATTATGCCTCAGTGTCATTGAAAATATGGACCATCGGATAGAGGTAGACCACCGAGCCGGGGCGAGCATTTGGCCGATATTTTGTTTCACACGTAATTGTCATAGATTTTTCTATCATAAAAAAATAAAATTGAGATAATTCTCTGAAAACTTTTTGTTTTATTTAAAATTGACATAGTTTACAACTAACATAGTTTTATTAAACCCATTAGGAATAATATATTATAAATGAGTTTAATAAAACTCATTTGAGATAATTTAAATATTGGGATTTTGTTATTTATTAACACTAAATAAAAATAATAAAAATTTCAGAGTTCCTGTATCAGATTTTCGAGTTCGAGCTGGATCAGCAAACAGTGCCTCAGGAGGTCAATTGACTTCGGTAGCACAAGTAATACAGCATGAAAATTACAGCGACGACGGAAGGTACGATAATGACGTGGCCTTGCTGGTTTTAGATATTCCATTGATTTTGGATATCAATGTAGATATCATCAACCTTCCAGTACAAGATCTCACGGTTCTTGACGGAACTGACGCCGAGGTTTCTGGGTGGGGTCTTTTAGCAGTAAGTACTCAACCTGTTTATGTATTTTGTTGATTGGATAATCTTTATTTTTTTTTGTAAAGTTTTTACATAGTTATTATTCACCATATTTTTTTTCTTAATGCAAACAAAACATCCTTAAAATAATATATTTCAATAATCTTTACTCTCAGAAATGCGGGAACATTTGTATTTATTTCATTGGGAGCGACAAAAAGCGACGAAAAAACATAATGTTATTACCTATTTCGTCATTTCTTGGTTAAGGATCTAAGAATGGTTACATTGCTAAATTAATTCATAAGATTGCATGTCCCGGAAACCCCTCGTTAGGTTTGTTATCGGGTGTTGGGCTTGGTTATTTTTCCTCTTCCGTTTTGAGTAGTAATGTATATTCGTGGGTATGAGGGTACATTTTTTTAGTGAACAAAAATTAGCATTTCCTCACCTACAGCTAATATTTATATTTTAAAAGTGTTCATCGGTCGACTTCTTCTTCCGAGTAACAATTTCTCCTGAGCATTGTAAGATGAGTGTTTTTAAAAAAACATTTGGTTGGGATTTTAAGAGATATCTCTCCACTTATGACGATAATGAGTTCCTGATCTCTAGACATAACTTCTAACAGATTTTTCGTATTTCTTTCTAGAATAGCAGCAGCACAACAGAACTACATAAAGTAATCATCCCAACAGTGAACCAACAGTCCTGCAGTCTAGCTTACGAAACAGTAAGAATGGAAATTACTGGCAATATGATTTGTGCAGGAAGACTCGGGATAGGGGGGCAGGATGCTTGCGCTGGAGACTCCGGTGGTCCCCTGGTTATCAACAACACTCTCATAGGGATCACGTCTTGGGGAAAAGGCTGCGGACAGCCCAAATTTCCCGGAGTTTGGACTCGAGTGCCAAAAATAAGGGATTGGATTGACGAGAATATACTGCTAATTAACAAAAAAACTGATGTGAAGGGTAATTTGTCAACTATTGCAAAGATACCCTAAATAGACAAAATGATTAAACGTGTCTAATATTGTACCAAAAAGCATTATATATATATTTAATTTTTTTAGCTTATCAGAAATTTTCTGATTATTTTTTGATGGAGTTAGGGCCGTCTGATGTTATAGAAGATGCACTGGAGGCTCTATGTCAGTAAGTATCCTTCTGAGTAAAATGTGAGCTCGTAGTAAAGGGGTGATTATATTGTTAAGCATAACTTTTTAAAAAATACGAGATTTTATAAGTTTAAGTAATAATTTCCGTGGCCTGTGATTCTTAAATCACCAATCTAAAAGAGGGTTTAATTATTTTTTTCTCCAATGATTCATTTTTCCGGCTAGATGTCAGACAAAAATTTATGGATGTACGTGAACAAGGCTTTCAGTTTTGTACATTTTAAACATATCGTGTCGAATATTCAAAAACATAAATACATGTACCTATAGTCCTACAGTGTATACACATATCTCCCTTGTACAAGTTTTAGAGCACTGTGTAATTAGATTTGGTAATAAAACAAACGGAAATAATATGTTTCCATTACATCACTTTACATTAAGTACTTAAGTACATAAAAAATATTATAGACACTTTACAAAAAATATATTTAATCAAAGAAGAAGAAGATAATACAAATAAATCTGAACGAAACATGAAAGACACAGAAAAGAAAAAGCACACGGACGCAAGAGGAAATCGAACCCAGGATCTCTTTCCTACAGGGTCAACACCTCTAATCACTCGGCCATTGTGGCCTGATTTTATATGTCATTTTCGTCGATAACCTTTTTTGTTTCATATTTCGTTTCGATTTTTCAGTGTTATTTATTTTTCAATTAATACATTATTACATTGGTGGGTTTAATCATCAAAACAAATAAAAAAAAAATATATATATATATATTTATTTAACAGCGATTAATATAATTAAAAATGTATTTTAAAGTAAAATCATATTTAAAACTTCTACAAAATACAATAATGTTACGAGTATGTGACCGAGATTCCTAAAACAAGGCAAGGTAGCGATAGCAACGATAAATTATAATTATAACAAATCATAGATAACACTAATACAATAAAATCTCACCTCCATACTGACGGCTTATCGTACTTTTTTATTATGTTTCTCCCAGTAATCTAATAATCCTTAAAAAAGTATTATGTGATAAGTGATAAGTGTATTTTTGCAGAAAAATTAAAAAAATGATTCTCTTGCTTATGCACGATGGCGCATGGTCAGATTCTAGTAATATGTTTTGATATTATTTCGATCTAAAGCCCATGCAAACTGGGTACTTATAACATGCAGCTAGTATTAAATAAATGTGAGCAAATTCTAAACTGCTTTTTACTTATTTTTATTTTTATTTTAACTTTTTAACTTAAAGAGTTAAACCTCAAATTATAATATTTTAATTAATGAAGATAATATTAGCGAAAGTGTCCCAGATGTATCCGTATCTTTTTCTGATTTTTCTGTTTCAGATTTTCGATTGACTTTCGCTAATATTATCTTCATTAATTAAAATATTATGCTTTTTACTTCACTACAATATCGTTATTCTTCATTGTGTTAACAAAAAATTGCAAAGGGATAATATACATATATACAATTCTAATTTTGAGATCAGTGGGTATCTATATTGCAATGAACAAAATATTTCTCCCACTTTTATGTGTATTTTTTTTTTTTAATTGTAGGTTATACAGCATTATATTTCCACCATGTGTAATAATTTTAGTATTGCCATTTGAAGAACAGTGGCGCCCTCCTATGTTTTCTACTCTTATTTGACAGACAATAAGACTAATCTAACGGCTAATCGGTGTTTTCAGGTGTGTTTGTTTCCTTATCTACAACAAATGATTTATTAGAATAATTATCAGAACATTTATTAGTAAGTACTTTTAACTGAAATCCACTTAATGTTTAACCTACTGAAATAGTTAATTTACCCGCTTGTAGCGAGTTATATTTAAAATAGACACAATGCATGATTTGTGTAATAACCAGAATACTCAGCTAATAACCCCTTAAAAAACTAAGCATTTTCTCTTACATATATTGAGATCACGGCTAATCTTATTATGATTTGTTTGCATTAATATCACACACGAGGCTTTGAGGAAAATAGTTTAAATTGTGGCTAGCGAACAATACAACACGGGATTACCCTTCTTTGTACTCCAATAGTGGATTTTTCGCCACAGCGAAGAAAGTTCATTCCGTTTCCGATTGCCGCCGATCTAACAGCTTGCGAATTGCTTGATATTCGCTCCCCACTTTTCGATAAACAAATCTTGTATAAATGTAAAATATGGCGCTGAAATATTTTTTAATAAACTTGTAAGTGAAGAGAGTCTTGCTTATTTGATTTACATACACAATGCCCCTTCATGCCCCCACACCATCATGGCCTGTGTTATCTTTGGGGATGCCGTACGCAGACAAAGAACTGAACATGGGTTTTGAAGGGACCCAATGTTGCAGGAAGGAGAAAATGCAGAGACCGGCAAATCGTTTAATATAAAACTGATAATCTTAAAAAAAGAAAACTCATAAAATTTCACTCATTAACGTAATTTTATACTGTATTTACGTAGATATTTAACAAAATAAATTAACAATTTTCTTTCCATAAAAGTTAATAATCAATTTTTTCGATGTCATCAAATCAACTAATTGCTGGGAGAGGTAACTACTATGAGGTGACAGACGGTTTGTTCTTCGAGACCCATTATTAACATACATATTTGAATGTGGACGTAGATGATTTAAAAATGCAGAAGAGATAAACGAATAAAAGAGTTCCAAGAGAGTTGGTAATAAGTGGTATAAACGTGAGAATATAATGAAAATGAATGGTAGAAGATTTCGGGGTGCCCGGGAAAAGATGGCATAATCAAATATTTTAGTTAGGTTATGTGTCTAGTGGCGGCTCGTAAATTCTGGTGTGCTAGAGTACCAATATTAAAAAAATTCTATTATTGTTGTTCTTATGACCGAAATTTTTAATTTCTTTTATTTCGTTTTTTGTATGAAGATTTTCAAGAAATCCATGCGTCGCACGCGGCTAAACTGTAATTTCCTGAAAATCTTCATTAAAAAAACCGATTGTGGAAAAAAAAACATTTTCGGCTACAACAAAATCAGTAATGCCATTTTTTTCATATTAGCATTAATAGCTACACCAAAAATCACGAGCCGCCACTAGTCATGTCTAAAGTTAGCATTACTATAAAAGTGTAAGAGCATTTACGAATGTGAAATAAAATGGGTACATCTGATCGTGTCGATACTTAAAGTTGTAAGAGTGTTAGAGTGTGTATGAAAGTGAATGAAGCCAGGAGCCTATTCCAAGACTAAGCTGTGTGGCGTTTCACCCTCTATGTCTAACCCCCGAGAAACGGCCTTAAAATTAAAAAGTAGTTTGTACAAGAATACTGCCGAAGTGCAAAATGGTTGTCGGGTGTGAGAATATTCAGCTGTCCGTAATAATTATGGAATTATTTCTGTTATCATTAACAACCAATGAAATCAAGTATATTTCATAAACACTCCCGGTAGCACCAAAACAGATTTGACAAAAAAATCTTATCTATAACAGATGTTATAATACAACCAGTATACTTAGATTAGATAAGTATCTGTCTATAAGATTAACGGACAAAGAAAATCAAGTAATCAATAAATTATGACTAACATCCGTTGCACACAAAGAATATATATGCCACTTGTTACTGTGAATCAATTTTTATATTATTATTAATAATCAAGATGAAGAACAAAAAGGAGAATATATTATGTTAAAAATAAAATGTTCAACTTACTGAGTATTGATATTAAGACATCGAAAACTGATGATCTTTATGCCATTAGTGTACAGAACTCGTTATTTGCTCAGGGAAGGAAATATTATAAAGAATGCCTTACATCTTAAAAACTGTTCTTATTTTCTCATATTTCTCGAGTAAAAAATCTTATCTCTAAATCAATTTTCAACCAAAACTTTATATTACGCTATTTTATTTTATTTTTATTTTATTTTATTTTTATTTTTATTATTATTTCTACAAGATTCACCTACTTTAACTCCTTTCATGTATGTGATCATGTACCTAATATTAGTATGAATACTTTCCCAAATATGTATGCTATGTTTTTACTTTCATCTACATATATGGATGATTATACCTAATATTTATATTTAATATAACATCTTATGAATCTCGACTACCATAATAAGGGCATTTGCCTAGCTTGGTAGTCAAAAAGCCATGTAAAATAAACCTGTAACAAAGAAAATGAATAAAGAAAATTAAAAAAAAAAAAATTATGACACGAAGGGGAGCGTAGGGAGTGTGACGAACCCATCGCTCGGGAGTGAAAACACGACCTGCAACAGCCATCCCAAGCTGCGGTGTGAGCTACCGTGATCAGGCAGAATGACCTGGAGAACGGTTTCACGAACGGTACCTCGAAGAAACAGGGTCCCATCTCGGAGACCTAAGCCCAGCACTGGTTTCCCTAGATATTCGTGAAAAATACTCGTCCATTTAAAAACTAGAAGCCTTTGGGGAACCTAGGAGAGCTGAGGCCATCTCCGTGGACCCTTCGCGGGGCTTGCAGGGAGTAACTAGGAGGAGAAACAATAGAGAGGAGAGCTGAGGCCGCCGCCGTGAATCCTCTTGTGGGGCCTTCAGGGATTGAACGGGAGTGTAGGGCCTTCAGGAAACCAAGAAGGAATGGAGAGGAGAGATGAGATCCCCTTCCCTCGTGGGGCTTTCAGGGAACCAAAGAGGAGTAACGAGGAGGGATGAGTCCTGGGAAGACACATTTTGGAACAAAAAGACATTGCCTGATATCATATGATAAAATCCAACTTTATAAAAGCGTTACTGTTAAAGGAATGAGGTAAAATAGGAAATTACACAATGAGCCTATCACCTAAGTGCTCACGGGAACTATACGTGAACCATCTCCGATCTATAATAAAAAAATAAATAAAAAACGGTAGAAGAAGTCCGGGACGGTCAAGGAAGGCGCGGCGCGACTAGGTGAATCAAATACTTGAGTCGAGTCTTATCAACAGTCTGTATGAGACGATGCATGCATGTGAATAAAGCAAGGAGCGGGTTCCAAAACAGCGATGTATGAAAGACTATCCTGCCTGTCCACCCCTCACGTGAAACGGCATTTAAATTGTTGCAATATGCATCATCACAAAAAAATTGATATTCAAAATCGTTAGATTTTCGGGATGTTTATCCTTCTTCTAGAGAAAATATTTCGTACTGCATTGCAAGGTCCGTGATCAAAGCTGACCTAAATTATATACTCCAGAGACTCGTGGTTTGGACAATGAACGGGGGAAAGCATCAAGAAATTACCTGACGTCCAAGTCGGGGTGGAAAAGACGGAGACGTCACAGAAAGATAATCCACAAATAAGAGTTTTAAAACTTGGAAGAAAATCAAAAAGAAAGAAACCACCTCATTTGCTGTTGATCGAGGGGGTCGAGACAAAAATGACGTGTGGGTTAGAAGCGAAATACTATACAAATATCAATATTCAAATATAAATCATTGCTAATACTTTAATACCAACATATGTTATATTGATATTTTTCCCAGAAGATTATGGATTTTCCTAATCACTATCAAAGTTTTGAGTTGGTATTTGATGTTATCATCTTGTTTTTTTCTGTTCTTATCGTTTTATCTATTGTGCGGTATATAAGGATGTGATCCAAAAACTTCCTCAGCAAACAACTCAAGATGTTTCTGCTGACAGTGTTCGCCGCCTGCTTGGTTGCTACCAATGGTGAGTACATGATTATTTTTTCAAAAAACTCTGTAAAACACCATTAACTAAACATGTAATGGCTTTAAAAATGGTTTATTTTTATTATGTTTAATTATTACAAAAACTTTTTTTTTCTTTTATACATCTATATATATATATATAAATAAATCCCTGCTTCCCTTGGTGACGCCATAACTTCAGAATGACTTGAACGATTGCGATGAAACTTTTGGGATGTGATGGTTATAGGATAGTGAGCTCTGGCATTATGAAATTATTTCCTATACTATTCATCCAAATCACCATGAAAATTTGGTTAGATATTGTGAACATGCACGCGATGGTTTCTATATTGCGATATTTCTATATTGATAAGCTCTTACGTTATGAAATTTGCAAAAAAAATTAATAGGCCCATTAAATAAAATTAATAGGTTAATAATCCACATATTAATGTTTTTTTTTTCTTTTACTAGCCTTCGTTCTTCCCTCCGTCCCTATGTTGGATGGGAAGATCGTTGGAGGCGCTATCGCCGCCATCACCGAGGCACCCTATCAGGTAGCCCTGCTGTTGGACTACAACGGTTCAGGCTCCTACAACCAGGCCTGTGGAGGATCCATCATCACCCGCAACGTCATCGTGACCGCTGCTCACTGCACTGACGGGTAAACATACATTTTCCAACCTCTTCCTTTTCGTTTTCAACTTTTTCTCCTTCTCAATTATCACACTTTTTCTTCGTCTTTCTTCTACTTCTACTCCTTTTTCTTCTTCTTGCACATCTCCTTCTTTTTCTCTTTTATTACTTTGACCTTTCTTCCATGCGAAAAGGCTTCATGGCTGTCTTTATAAGATATCTTTAATTCTTTTTATTGCTCATATTTAAAGTAAATTAATCTGCCCGATTCTAACGAATGGCAATAAGCTATACTTTCCCCAAAGAACATACCTATTATACAGTAGATAACTCACCCACTTCAATGTAATAGCAGCATTACACACCTTGCGTTGTATTTAATAATTTTATTTACTGAAAACATTCAAGTGTGTGATAATCCAAGGACTTATTAAACATATCTGACAAATATTTTGATTTGATCACAGAATTTTAATAATGAGAAGATCTTCATAACTCCACTATTAATTAACTTACGTCAGATTAAATTATCAAAATATGTTAATGTTTGTGTGCATGGTGTCATGTTATATTAATGCCATTTTGTTCCACAGAACAACCGCCATCAGGTGGAGGGTCCGCGCTGGATCTGCTCTGCACAACAACGGAGGACAGGTCATCCAGGTCTCTCGCATCGTCCAGCACTCCAGCTTCACCAGCAACCTGAACAACGACATCTCCCTCTTGTTCCTCGCTAACTCCCTGGTCCTGTCCACATCCGTCGCAACCGTCACTCTGCCTTCCCAGGGACAGACCGTCGCTGATGGAGCCAACGCTTTCGTCACCGGATGGGGAACCCTTTCCGTGAGTTTCCTTTATATTTTTCTTCTTTAGTCGTTTCCTCGTTCGATAGTGATCCCTACTCCAATTTTTCTTGCAGATAGGGCTCCTCTACTCCTGGAGGTCCTGTGGTGCGGAGAGTCCCGCGGACACCGACGCTCATGAAGCCTTTTTCTTTGTTTAAAAAATGTGTAAAAAGCCTTTTGGCTATCAACTGTAGATAATTATTGCCAATTCTTGGCGGCTTACACCCATTCGAAAATTATACATTTATAAAAAGAACCCACACACTCGCTTCAACCGGGAAATTACTACTTCTACCAATACTTCATGTTCATAAACATGATCAGATTTATGAACATGAAAAATAAAATGTAATATTAGAAGAGAGGAACCTTAGAAAATTGAATCTATAGCCAAGGAAATCTAGAAAATCGGTAAAATGCCATTCATCCAATGTCGGATATAGGCCAATTTCCTTTCATTTCTGTGCTCCAAGTCTTTTTAGATACCGTTTTCTGGTACGATCTTTCTGAAAGCATTTTATCGGCAAAACGTGTAGCACAGATCCGACTGTCCGTTTATTTATGTTTTTTTTTTAAATTTATTTATTTTTTATTTTGGAGAAAACACAGATACAGATAGTAATTACCAAAACAATGTATGATAGTAACTATATAATTCGCCTGCACCTAACTATATCTCACGGATTAACTTAAAAATTAACCATTTCAAAACATTTCAGGTAAATAGGGAAAAAGAATAGAAAAAATAACTTTATACATAGAAAAATGATAGAGATGCACAAACAAGTAAAGTTTTATTAATATTTTTAATAATAGTTTAGGATAAAGATAAGTTATCCAAAAAAAACAGAGTTAAAAAGTACGTAATTTGTAGTAAAAGTAAGTAGTTGAATGGAGTATGTCAATGTTTTTTTTTATATGAAGACAGCCTTCAATTTCCTACCAAAAGTACTCTAACTATCAAAAAATATGTCGGAATCCTTCAGATTTTGATTTTGATTAAGCAATTCGCACATTCTTCTGATCGGATCCCTGACACCGCATTTGTACGGGTCCGGCCAATGTGGAATACGTCGTTAAACCTAGTTGTTCTAGGTAGTATTTAAAAGTTTATGAGTCTGAGTAAGTCAGGACAGTCAATAACGTTGTTTGCAGATTTTATACAGGGTCATCGTATGTTCGAGGTTGGATAGAGTGGAGACGTTTTATTTCGAGAGCATATTAGTGTATCCCTGTTTAGGTGTGCTCATTCTCTAATGAAGGCAGTGCAGAAATTTCTTTCAATATTATTAGTGTAGTCCATATGGGGGTGCAGTATTCAAGTTGAGAACGGACCGGGGTATAGTAAAGCAAAAAGTAGGTTTCAGGTTTTCGAAATATGCGGCTGTTTCTGAAGTCAACAAAGCCAAGCATGCAGTAAGCTTTATTCACAACGTTCTCAATGTGCGCATTGAAGTGAAATCTGTGATCTGTACAAGCTGTACTGCTGAATGCTATACAATCATTGTGATCGTGTCAATGACGTGGATGTTTAACGGTGTAACTACAATATGGTTGTTTTACTTTTTCCAGGAGGGCGGTTCTTCTCCCACCCAGCTGTACAAGGTGACCATCCCCATCGTCAACCAGCAGCAGTGCGCGAACGCCTACTCTGGCTTCAACACCGTCACCAGCAACATGATCTGCGCCGGAAGGCTTGCCACCGGAGGAGCTGACGCTTGCCAGGGAGACTCTGGTGGCCCACTGACCGTCGGAGGAATACTCATCGGCATCACCTCCTGGGGCAGAGGCTGCGCTCAGGCTGGATACCCCGGTGTCTGGACCCGCGTGCCCAACTTTGTCACATGGATCAACACCAACACGTAAATTAATCGCGTGTGCCAAACCTCATTCTATTGGAAATTCTGATGACACCACAAATATTCTAAATTTATAGATAATAAACTTTTTACACTATACAATTCATTTTATTTTTTTGACGATCCTTTTTTTCCAGTAAAATTTGAATTCATTCGTTCACTGTTATTTTGGAAGAATGAATGCGGTACGTAACTAGTAAGTATGTAATGGGTTACATTTTTCTTCATAAATCAAACCTTTAGTTTTAAAATTGTAGATTGAAACACGGAAAAAGGTACATTTGAATTGGATATTAAAATTACTTATCTAATCATCATGCCGTTTCCCCACAGGGGTAGGCAGATATACAGAGAGAGAAATTGGGAGATTGGCAATGAATGAAAGGCTGAATATATGACACGAATTTGAATGGTATATTAAGACGTAGAAGACTTAGTACGATCAAAAGGTCATATCAGGTGTCAGAATGACAGAAGAGTATGTATGAGATGAGGCATGAATGTAGATGAAGCAAATAATGTATGCCAAGACCGCTTTGTATGGCGAGCCATTATATCTATCTACCGTTGAGGAGAAACCCTGATTGTTAAATATTTTGTTTTATTTCCAAATTTTGTATATTTCTAATTCATATAACACAATAAACATAAAACAATAAAACTGATTATCAAAATCAGTTTTAGGTCACGGATAAACAGTAGTTTAGGTACCTTCATTTTAGGCCCTATTATTATGATTATTTTGGGCCTAAAATGAAGGTACCTAAATTATTGTTTTACCATGACCTAAAACTGATTCTTATATTAATATCATTATTTTTTTAGGATGGTCGCACTCGACTTTAACACAAGTGTTTTTACTCGATTACGAAATCAGCCATGTGTAGAGTGCATACCCCGTAATAGAGAAACATTTGTCTTAAGTCCTTATAAATTTGTTTAGATTAATCCTATCACTTGTTCTGATCACAAAATTAATTTAATTAATCGTAATTTTGTGATCAGAACAAGTGATAGGAAATTTCATTTTTAAAAGAATATTCAATATTCCATCTACACGACTGTACAACAATATTTGAAATGTTATTTCTAGATAGTGTCTATTTGTAATGGTGATTATTTTAATCATAAGATAATAAATCGTAATGAACTAATTGTTTACACGTTACATCACTTTGGCAATCATATCGTAATCATGACAAATATTGATACGATTATTTTGATGTCGAAGTCGTTTGAGTTTTATAAACTCATTTTAATCCAGAGCTATCCAACATTTAATACAATTTATTTAAAATGCATCTGGCATTTAAGGATGAATCTAAATCAATCAAAAAGGCAACATGATAATCTATTTTAACATAATAATATCCCCAAAGTATTATTTTCCCATGAAACCGCTGTATCGGAGAATGAGCAATGTAATATGTAATGCGTTTATGTAAGCTGCAGCAGAATAGAATATTGTGTGGTGTTGTTAATTTGGGTATGTATAGGTTTAGTAGGAGTCTAATTTGGAGTTCAGTATTTTAAAATAAGGAATTGTTTCATTTATTTTGCGTCTGTCTTCCAATGTATGAAGTTTTAGAGTTTGTTTTTAAAAAGATATTAAAGCATGTGGTTTAATGGTTTATTTACAAACCTTTACAAACAAAATAGGAGAATAAATAGGAAAAATAAAATGGTTAACCATAATACAATATTAATATTAAAGATCAAGGGGGCGGTAAGAAAGATAAATCATAAAAATACGGATGAAACGAATCCCAGTAATTCATGAAGACTCAAAATATGACTTTTTATTTAGGTGATCGTTCGTTTAATCAGAAATTCAATACTTTACTATGAATAGTCAGAATTTAAAACCCCTTTGAATTCGGCAAATTTTGAAAATCAAAGGAACTCAGGGTCGTCTATTCCATGTAACAAAACAAGCGTCACAAAAAGGACGAATTTCAAATCATAATAAATAAAAATAATGAACTACTTTATTCGGCCAAGATAGTAAGCATCAAAATCTGCAACCAAGTGTAGTGTCAATACATTAACTCATACCGCCATCTGTTAGAAACTTATGGAACTTACAAATAATTGTCCCATAAAAAACATTTAATTCGCAATTATAAACATTGAGGTCAATAATCGAGATAAAAACTATGCTTAAGTTGGACCAAATTACGCACAGTAAGATAAATATCATCAAAATCGGTTAAGTAGTTTCGTAGTTTACCTTGGACGAACATTAAATCGGTTAAGTAGTTTCGTAGTTTACCTGGACGAACATTATGACTCGAGATTTTTATATATAAAGATTAATAGAGTTGTTTATTGAAAATTTTTAATTTGGTATAATTTGTTTTGTAACGTGGAATTGGTTAAACTATTATTAGGTTCCTAATGAAAAATCAAATTATTTCAGAGGATTTTTTGTTTTGTTTTGATTAATTAAATAAGAGAAAATTAGAAATACGCTTTTTGGGCGCGATATCTACTAATTACAAAACTTCTAGAAAATAATAATCTATGTATTTCTAAACGTTCAACCCTTACAATCAAAGATTACGATTATATATTTTTGGCTTCACTTATCGAGACGATCTTCATTAAACCTTTTAGAAAATCTTGGATTAGATACTCCGAATTTGAAATAATAATTAGTTTAGAAAGTATTCAGAACTCACAAATAATTGCTCCGATCGTTCACGTTTAACTGCAAACAACTATAGGTTCGTAGCACCGTAGCATCGTAGCTCGTAGACACTCGTGGCTGTCTAGTCGGCGTAGAGGGCGGAGAGGTGATCCTCGGTAAATCTGCTATGGTTCAAAGATAGATGTTAGAGAATACTCAAGGTGACCCGCTCAATGATAAGTTGCAAGCGAGCGCTTCGCCTTTATAGAATATTTTAATACGAAGCCTATGTTTATATATCTTGGATACATTTAACGATAGATGAAAGCTTAAAATTTTAAATAAACATGACAAATTTGACCGTTTTATTTATTAAGTGTTTTGATATTTGTACCTACCCGGCAAGGACAGTGAAAATAGATAATTGGTGTGTAATTTACTACACAGAAATAAACCATTTATATTTTTTTTAGTATAATATGTATACGTGGATGTCAGTAGAAACCAAAAGAGTAGATAAAACAATATTAAGCCTTAACCCGTCAGGCTAATTTGTTCGCTTTTCGAAACACATCATATAGGTTTCCTTGTGAAATGGTTGTGTCTCCCTTACTATCTTAGTAAAATATGATGTAAACGTCATATTAAAAAAAAATTACTTAAAAATTATATATTAAATATTGAAAAATAAGTAAAATGTAGACCTTTATAAAACCAAAGTTTCGGTGTAGTATTTCAAAAAAATTTATGAAACTTTGGGATTTATTACATGGAACGACATTATATTATTTTTACATGGAACGACAAAAAAGTGAGGTAACAATACTAACAATAACGTGTGGTAATGATATTTATGTTTAAAAGAACATGCATTTGTGTATTCGGATACGTTCAGAAATATTCAATTTATTTGGATTTTATGGTAAAGTGGAAGTATTTTGGCCTTCTGACAAAATATGGTCAAGGCCTGAGGATTTAATAAAATGAGTTTGTGCCGCCTTGATTATCATCGACAACCTCCGCGTCGAGAGGCTTGAAGGTAAAATGGTTTCATAAATTATTGTTGTTTCACGACTAATTTTTTAGGGTCCGTCCTTTTCACTATTTACATAAATAAACATAGCTACATGGAAATAGTCGGTGAGATAGTTAGTTATGTAGACGACACAGTTTTACTTTTTAAATCTAAGAATTGGAAAAATGTATATAACATAGCAAGTTTAGTAATCACGCGAGTTAAAACATGGCTAGACTCAAAGATACTTACACTAAACATATCGAAAACAGAATTCACAACGTACAGTATAAATAGTCCGGGACAGCCAAAAAATAACACAAACACCATAAAAATACACGAATGTTTAAACACCAACATCTGCGATTGCCCTTCTTTAGAAAAAAAGAACAAATAAAGTATCTAGGAATCCTAATTAACCATAACCTCTAAATAAGATGGACACGATAAGATGACACGATAAGATGACATCACATCAAACAATTCACAAATAAACTCCTCAAAAAAATACACATTTTCCTGAACATAAGAAACATATATATAAAATAAAACAAATGAAAACAATATAATTTGCACCTTGTCAATCAATATTAGAGTATAATAATTGCTTGGGGAGGAGCAACAAACTCAGCTATCGACACATAGAAATTGCGCTGAAAACGATTTTAAAGGTAATACTTAAAAAACATAGACTTACTGATGCAGACCAAATATTAGACTGTTTACGTATTAGATATACGCCAATTATACGTTAAAACATTACTAAACTACATTTTTGACCAAAAAAACAAATTTCAACAAACACAAAAACTAACAGACCAGTTAGACAAGTTTACAAAGAAAACATAAACACTCCGAATACAAGCTTTAGGCAAAGAAACTACCAATATCATGATTTAAAAGCATTCAACAGTCTAACACTTGAAAATAAAATTGACGAAAACAAAAATAAATTCAGACATAAAATTACAAAATGGATTAAAGAACAAAAAAGACAATATTTCCAAAATCTCATAGCATAAAATAATAAAACATTCACGTAACATAAAAAACCAATATAAAACACACATCACCCACAAACACACAACACACAATAGAAATTTACCGATTTTAACTTTGTATAATTTAATTATTTTTTAATTTTAAATCTTTACACTAACATTATATATATATTTTAAATGTATTATATAGATTATTATATTTGTATTATAAAATGGAGGTCTCAGCACGGGTAAGCCACCCAGTGAGGCCAACATTACAAGATTGAAATATAAAATATTTTACCAAAATAAATAAAAAAAAATTTAAATAATACAAATCTATTTTTGTCATGTTCCAAGGTGAAAGATACCCTTAATATCGACCTGGTGAAAGACCAGCATTCAGAATCGAAACGTTGCTTGAAATGGCATCAGCCGTCTTTGGTGTCCAGACCTGAACAGCCAGGTTCTTCCCCACTACCTTAAGCCTCACAATACCACAATTGGGGATGTCGTAGTCCCACCAACTCTAGTCAGTTGGTACTCTTATAAAAATAAATCATTTTAATAGTCTTAAATCTAAGGAACATCATAAAGTGTACGTTCCCAGCTATTAAATTTAAATCTACATTTATAAATATACAAATCATTTCAAATTTTTTTAAATTTTGGAAAATCCACACAAATGAATCATCGAATGCAATCTTTTCACCATCTCTTCAGCTCGCGTCGCGGCGTCCGAGGCGTCCGACGGGTTAATTGGTGCGGACAGATTGCGTCGGAGTCTAATCGCCCGTCATGTCGCGCGTCGACCCGAGTCCTCCCGAGGAGAGGCGGAAACTGCCGAAGTCCGCTATTACAACTAGTAATGGGCGTTGACGACAATTTGAAATACGCCAGCGGCCGCTTTCGTTGACAGTTGTCAACTGTTGGAAATAACCGTTGATAATAACGCCGACGTTGACGCGAACAATAAACATAATACACCATAAACACGAATATGAGGAAATTATGACACATTACCAACACAACAACTTATAGTCCGCCTCGGAACAATAACAGGAGAAAATCTGTGAATATGTTATATTATGTTTCTCTAGGGCTAGCTGTTTCACAAAATTTAAACAAATTATCAAAATTCCAAAAAAAAAATTCTCATTTACTATAAAGGTTCTATTCAAATAGTGTTAGTAGCCGTAAGCCGGCGTAGTCCAGCGGAAGGTCGCGGGTTCGAACCCGGCGTGCGCAAATAAATTTTATTTAATTGATTTGTGTTATTTCACAATTAATTATTTAAAATAATATATAGTATATTTGCGGCACGTTCCAGAGTGGAAGATACTCTTAGTACCGCCCTGGTGTAAGACCACCATTCAGAATTGAAACGTTTCTTGAGATGACTTTAGCCGTGTTTAGTGACCAGATCTGAATAGCCAGGTACTTCCCCACATTCCTCTTCCTCGTCTCCTTCCGTTTCCCACTTACCTTCAGCCTCATAACATACCCCAATTGGGGATGCCATAGTCTCACTGGCTCCAGACGGGAGCAGTTGGGACTCTTGTGAGGTATTCACTATAAAAATATATATATATCGTTATTTGCTAGTTGTTTAACATGAACATGACTTGGAAATTAGCATTGATATTTGATAAGTTATTGATCAAATTCTGTGAAACTGGCCATTAATAGTTATTAATTTAAAATACAAAAAAATCAAAAACGACCCTATTTCGGGAGTTCCAACGTTAGAGTTTTTGTTGTGGTTGTAAAAACCGCACAAGAGTCTTGACTGATCTTTCCTGTCTAAAGCCAGTAGGACTATAAATTGTAAGCTGAAGGTAGTGGGAAAAATGGTTCAAGAACGTTTCGTTTCGATTCTTAAGGTAGTCTTTCAAGAGGGCAATATTGAGATTATCTTCCAACAATCGGGACGTTATTTTACTTTCCGCTGCGATGGTAGAATATCGTTTAACGCTGGGTGCTACGTACCAGCGAAGGAAAATTGACGAAATTATGTTTTTTATTTGAAATCATTATGGGTCATTTAGTCAGCCTTGACCTGCTGAGTATAATTTTTTATCATGTACCAAATAAATACAAGAGAAAACTCTATGTTACATTTCATGTAGTTGCATGTCGCACTAATTTTATGTATAATTCTTGATCACACAGATTGCATCACGCAGGGAATGAAACTAGCTCTGTCGTCATACTTAATTTTAATAACACCATATATAAAACAAATATACTTGTAGATAAGCAATAAGTCTGAACTGCATAAGTTAATTATGGCGAAGATTATTATTATTATTATCAAGCATTAATTTTTTTACATTAACCATAAAAATAAAATAATTTTCTCCGGGTCCATTGTCATCTTAGAGGATGCCGTGCGGGGGATCTTTTCGAGGAGAGGAGACTTGAAGAGACCCATGTTGTATGAGGAAGGAAACACAGAATCCAGGAAATTGTTCCACAGCCGAACAATTTAATCAAGAACTCGTAAAAACTACCTGTTTTCATATGACCAAAATACAAACGTGTACAAATATATGACTAGTTTTATTTGCATTTACTCTTTAAATGGAAAGTTCAGAGTTGTGTATGGTGGAACAAAATTTGTTCAATTTCGCATGTAGAACCATTGGTTAAAAATTCCCGAAGTCATGTTACACGTGTACACGAGATAGATAGAGGGCACGTGGTACAAAAAATTTGTAGTAAGAGTCAAGGGGTACGCAGGCTCAAAAAGGTTGACAACCGCTGGTGTAGGAAATAATTTCATTACGCCAGAGTTCACTATCCTATAACCATCCCGGGTATGCGCACATCATATTCCCAAAGTATCATCCCAAACGGATGAAAGGTAAGGCCGTGCATAAGGTACGAACAATCAAACAAACAAACAAACATTAATTTTTATATTATAGATTGTGTTCAACTGTTAAAAAAAATATTCGTCAATGGCGTTGGGCGTTGATGGCATCTAGAGGTTATTTCCAACGTTTAGTTATACATATTTTGATACAGTATTAGTAATAACGCGACGCGCCGATATGAATCACGGCGCTAAGAGGTGAACGGAGTCAAAATGTCTTGGTAGATGTCCAATTTCAGAATGGAAATATAACAAGTCGATCCACATGTAGGTGGGCAGTTATTAATAATTTTAACAATTCGGTTTACTGAATGCGACAGGTATAAAAACAAGACGTTGTGATTTGTAACGGCGCGGTTAGGCAGAGGCGTGTTTTTCTGCAAAAATGTAATTTGCACTGATATCTAACATCTTTGTCCACTGTTAATGCTGTAAAAGACGAGAGTTTTTCGTATTTATTTTTACTTCTATAATAACTGTGAATAATAACATATCTCCACTCTATCTAACCGGCGAATATACCTTGACCTCGTGACTCTGTATAAAATCTGCAACAATGTTATTGACTGGCCAGATTTACTTAAATTAATAAACTTCAAAATACCATACAGAGTTACAAGGCTTAACGACTTATTCCACATTACCGGACGCGTACAAATGTTGGTGGCAGGGATCCAATCAAAAGAATGTGCGAATCGTTTAATCAAAATCAAAACCTCAAGGATTCCGACTTATTTTTTGATACACGAAGTACTTTTAATTGAAAATTGAAGACTGTTTTCCTAAAAAGTACAAAGTGAACAACTTAGACTTACTTCGTTTATAATTTTAAGTACTTTTCTTTTTTTTAATTTCTGTATAACATTGTTTTTTTATATCGTTATATTTATTTTTTTGTCTTACCCTCTAAATTTTTCCAAATATAATTTGTAAACTTTTATAAGAATATTGCGCATTTCCCTCATCTCTCTATTTCTAAAATAATATTCTCATGTATATATCTTTCTCCTGCTGTTTAAGTCAATTAGTGAGAAATAGTTTGACTGCAGGTGAGTTTTCTAGTTGTTGTTTTGTTTATTCTTATCAATTGACATCTGTTTCTGTATTTTCTCCTTAATAAAAAAAAATACTTAATTATTAATATTTTTGAGACCTCGTGGAGCAATTTGTTTAATAATGTTGACATTATTAAACAAGTTGACATGGTTATATGCACAACGACTTGTCGAGGTTAAATACTGCGTTGAGGATAAGCTGCAATACAGGCGTATGTCTACTCCAAAAACCTAAAATAGGTACAAATAATTCTGGTCTAGTCAAGGTCGAAATATGGGATTGTACATTAACGCTTACAGGTAGGTTCTTAAAAATGTAACTATTTATTGAAACTTTGTAATTTTTTTTATCATTCTGTTGCTTAGAGCAAATTCTACTACGGGTCTTCAATTATTTTAAAATACATGTTTTGATGAAATGGTGACCAAGCCTAATCAAATGGCCTACTCAAGGCGGCCTCAGCGTCTTAATAGTCCGCTATTTCCATACCGGTCCATCCGCCTCCGGAAATAGTCCCCGACCCACACCCGTGCGTGTTCCCGCCCGTCTGTTCGGCTAATAATATCCACGGTACCAATACCAACATCCCTCGGTTGCAGTCGGGAGCGTTCGGCTATGTTCGGGTGCATCCGGAAACGCTCGGTAACGTGTCGGAGTGCGCCTAGAAACGCGACGCTTGTGAACGGGCGTCGCGACGCTTACGGGATTGAATCAGTATAGGGTGATATATTTTTTGTAATTTGAAAACAAATTGAATACCGATATAAAAAATAAAACTTTGTGCCCTTACTAGTTTAGTTTGAACTTCGAATCTTCAAACTGAGATGCGGCAAAAAGCATCAGTTAGGAGACTTTTGCAAAAAATTAATAAAAAAAAAAAATTACAGTATGTTTCATAAACTTAAGTTGTAAAAATTAATTACGACGCCGTATAAATAGTTTCAATGGTAATTGCAATTTCATTAATGTAATAATTATTATTAACATTCTAAATTATTCAAATAATAAATTTTGATTTGTTAAATGTCCCGGTAAAAAAATTAATTCAAATATATAAAAGACAAGCTTCTGCCCGCGACTTCGTCTGCGTAGGATTACTACTTCGAGTAATCTATTTTCTTTTCCTAGGTCCCATCTACGTTTATACCAAAATTCTTAACCTATTTATTTAAAATATGTATAATTCTTGATTCGATTCAAAGTATTAGGCGAGTATTTCAAATAAATTCAGTAATTTAAATATTTTCCAAAATAGAATTTTGATTTAACAATCATTGTTTTGCAAAAAGTCATTCTCAAATGTTGACGTTTTCTATTAAACTATAATTATTATTTTCAATATATTTAAAATAAATAGCTAGCTTCATAAATTATAGCCTATATGTTATTCTGATGTATGAGCTATATTATTGTAAAGTTTCATTAAAATCCATTCATTAAATTTCGATTTAAAGAGGAACAAACATACATACATCCATACAAACTTTCACGTTTATAATATTAGTAAGATGCTTGACATAGCTTTGAAGAACCAGAATTAAAGGACAAGGTTGTCTGAACCTTACTCATATCTTTCTTATTTCTCTCCAAGATAGTTGAAACAAATTCATCGGTAAATTTGTATATTTGCCTTTATCTTATAATGAAAGTGAAAAACGTTTCAATAAAAATAAAAAAAAGTTATTGAAAAAATATACTTTTGAAGCACTATGTATAAAGTTTATTTTTTTGAAGCCCAATCCCTCTCCTCAAACAGAATATAAATAGAGTGACGTTATGTATTGCTCGGCTGATCGAAGCTCAGCGGAGGGGATATAGAAAGGTAGGTTACGAGACGAATCTTGAATTTTCAAAATGCCATACTGCTCCAATTCTTTACTGAGCTTCCAAAGACCCCGCATGCCTAACCTGGTGGCGTCGTGCAATTTATTCAATACATTCTCATAGTTGATACCTTTCAACATTTCCACCCCTATTAACCTCCGAGTCTTATGGTTTCATCAACTTGATAAAAGTAAAAACTTCAAATGATTTTTTTGAGTAAAGGCTACGTTTTCATAAAGTAAATGCTTTTTGCAATAAGCAAGTAAAACATAGGATCTTATGCTCTGTAACAACTAAAACTGAAGAGATCGATAGGTTTCGTGCATTTGAGGTGTGTATACAACTATGGGTATTTATGCTTGAAAATTATGATTTATGGGATGAGTACGATTACACTAACCTCCCCACATGCTATAGTATCTATAAATTCATCTATTGGTTTGTTTATTTACTCCCTAGTGCATCCATTGATGTACCTAAGTAAAACCGGTCAGTGGTTGAGTGGGTATAGCGTTTGGGTCCCACCCAGGCGTTCCGTGTTCGATTCCTCGGCTGGCTAAGTCCTCCATCACAACACAAGTAACATCTTCCGCTTAGTGTGGTGGTAGTAGGAGATTATCAAATGTTGTTGGGTTATTCGTAACCCGGGAATGTTTGTTTTTCTTTAAAAAAAAAAAATTATAATAAAAAAATTAAAAAATAAAATAAAAAATAAAAAAAAACAGTTGTGTTAACTAGGTGTTGTACATGGTAACAATGGTACAGCAAGTGCAAGGTATTAATTAAACAAAAACAGTTTGCAAATCATAACGCATGAGCTAAACACATATGAAACTATATAGAAACATTATTCTTATGAGAAAAAAGACTAGCGAATGAAATATGTAATCAGTGCAAAGCATAAAATAAATTAGAAAATGATGAAAAAACAACGCATTAAAAAAGTATTTTCACAACGGATTGATAAGCTCGTACATTAAGCAAGGTATTTGTGGAGAATTTTAAATCACTAATAAGGAATATCTATGTAAATATTCGAAAATATTCCCAAAATTAATACTATTTCCAATTATGCAGTCCATTTTACGATGTATGAAACTGATGTTTTAAAATTATTGCAAAAAACTGTCGCATTTTTCTTGTATTTCTGGACGGTCCATATAGTGTTATTATAATAACAATAGATAAAAAATATTAGAGACTACAGTATAGTTTTCACCCATTAAGTCAAGGGTATAATGGAGCTAATGAAATACATCTTGAGAAGAAAGTATTCCATCGTTAAACAACTGCTATAGGATTACTAAAATTAGTTCCGCGTATCTGCAAGGAAGGTAAGGTGGACGGTGGATGAATGACGTCAATGAGCAGAACTGCTTGTGAAAATGTGTATACATTATAGGTAGGGGTTGAAACGTGCCGCTTATGTAAGGATGGAGTTGATCATGATTGTAAAATCAATGTGTATTATTTATTTATTTATAAGATATACACAGTACATTAAGTTTTGAATTATTTGTTTCGCAGATTTCCGACTTTTTTTTGTTCGGGTTTCTAATAATTGATTTTATGTTATGCTTTCTTTTCGTAATGTTTTATAATCTTTAATTTTTGTGAAAAGTTGAGATAATGTTATTCTTACCGGACTCTCCCGTTCTGAGGATTTTATTTACATATTATTAAAATGTAGTCATTTAAATAACACGAAGTTGCTGAATAAAATAATTTATGTATATATATATATATATATTACACTATGACATGCAGTGTTCTTAGTGCAGCTATGCGATTTCTGTTTCTGTTTGTATTTTGGGTTAGTGTATTTTCTTTTATAGATTTTTGGTTTTAATCCAGCACTTTATTATTCTACTTTGACGTATTTAATGAGTCGTTATTATGCTATCCTTGCTAACCTATAACGTCAGAACTTTATTACAAGAAATTATTACAAGATAATATTATTATTATTACTAGAAGAAATAATAAATAAATTACAGGCCCCTGCTGGCCGCAAATGGCTCAAGAGAGAGATAAGTTAAATTCTTTAGAGAAGGGTTCTTGCTTATGAATAATTTAAAATACCTATATAACATTTTCAACAAGATTGTAAATAACATTAATTATACTTTTTATTACTTTTTTTATAAGTATTGTAAGAAATAAAAGGCTTTTTTATATTTTTATATTTATATTTTGCTGAACAGTTCGGATTTAGAATGGTTTTTTTTAATTTTATATGCCTTTTTTCATTGTTCTCACGTGAGTATGTATCTTCAAAACCGAGGATCACTACTTTCATTCACGAAAACGACCTTGCTTCGTAGCGTACCTAATGATAACATAAGCCTTGATGGAAATGATTTCGTGGAAGTTAAAAAATTACAATCTTTGTACATTTGAAGATGAAGTACCCGAACAAAAGGTTTCAAATATTGAGAGATGAATATGAAATATGTCATGACGTTAATCAAAATTTCATGCTTATTAAATGCCGAATGAACATAGTTTATTTATTTTTAAAGTGAATATATCTCTCTAAACATAGTAGGAGAAAAAAAAACCTAAAACTATTAATTGTATTCCTCAATTAATTATCCTTTCATTCGCAAGTCTAAACACTTTAATCCAAACCAATTACAATCAGTTGATCTTAATTCCCCGCTCAATGACTGAATCACCTCTCCGACAAATAATTTCCTGAAAAACAATGTTTTAAGAATAGAATGCGAGTTTCAGCGCGTAGTGGAGAGGAAAAGAAAGTGTACCAACGCTTATAGCTTGCTGCAAGTACCCACACATCCCCACATGTCTTGTACCAAAATACCGCTGCAAAGTCACTAACAAATCGTCTGGCTTATTAATAGGCCTGAATTCATGCGTCCAATGATTCCAAAGTGATATTTTTCTGTTCATGGGAGCGTGATTCATGCCGGCTTCACAATAACTGCTCCGTCAGAGCATCACGTCTGAAAATATTCAGGGAAATGGAGGTATTGGTTTTGAATTTCTGATAAATTTCCCTAATGAAAATTCACTGTAATTGTTAATTTTCAATATATTAGGTTCAAATGAGTTTCAAGCATAAGCGTTTCTTTTTAAGAGTGCACGGAGAAAAATCGATTTTGACCCTCACGATAATTTATCAGGCCATATCTATAAAACATTCGTATAGAAATGTTTTATCTAGTTGCTCAGATAATAAAACTAAAAATACGTTGTACCAACAATGAATATGTACGAAAATTGTTTTAATAATTAATAATAATAATTTATTCTCACATTTTCCCGACAATAAACAATGAAATCTGTTAATTTGTTCGTAAGAACTTCAGGCCCGTTTTTAACCGCTTTTACGAATAAAATGATCGTATTTTAGAATAACATTTTTCCCCGTATGGGAAAATAAATTAATACATAAAATGTATGTCTAATAAGAAAATAACAATTTAAAAAAAAACTTAAATAGTTTTTTTTTTTAATTGTTATTTTATTTATTTTGAAGGATTTATGCTTGCTATTCAAGATAGAGTCATTAATACCAAAAATTATAGGAAGCATATTATCAAAGATCCAAATCAAATTGATGATTTATGTAGAAAATGTATGGCTTTTCCGGAAACTATAGAACACATTATATCAGGATGTTCTATATTAGCGCCGTCTGAGTATACATTTAGGCACAATCAGGTTTTAAAAATAATTCACCAAAGTTTGGTAATTAAACATAACTTGATTGACTGTCATAATATAGTACCATATTATGAATACGAACCAAATTCATTTTTAGAAAATAATTTCTTTAAAATTTACTATGATAAAACTATACTAACAGACAGACCAATTGGTCATAATAGACCTGATATAGTTTTACATGACAAAATTAAAAAAAATAACTTATATCATTGATGTAGCTATTCCAAATTCCTGTAATATTCAAAAATCTGTTTCTGAAAAAATAAGAAAGTATACAGATTTAGAAAATGAAATTAAAAGAATTTGGCATTCTCAGACTATAAAAATATTACCTTTTGTTATTTCGGCTACTGGCATTATACCTAGCTCTCTTATTAAAAATTTAGGCATATTAGATTTGTCAAAGAATTTGTATATAAAAATGCAAAAATCAGTCATTTTAAATACATGTAGAATTACGAAAGATTTTTAAATATTTATATTGAGGGATCAGTAGGATTTATCGGTCAAATTAGGAATTCCACAGAGCCGAACCCTCTGATATGAAAATATCTGGAGACGGTGAATTATATTCCCATTTAATAGTTTGGTAGATTAACGTGTTGTTCTTGTATTGTTTTGTATTAATTATACTTATATAATACACTTGCATAACGTGGATTTACTAGATGATCATTTATATGGAAAAGTGTATGAAAGGGTTTAGTTTTTCCTATGGGAAAAACTAAACCCGTTCCTGTAAATCTGGTGAATAAAAAAAAATTGCAATATTATAAATAATGAAATGAAAACAGATCACTTTATATAACACCATTAATTTAATGAAAATTATCAATATGTTTCAAAACCAATGGTTTCTTCGATAGAATAAAATAAAATAAAATATCCGGACGCAGAAACCATTGTTTTCGAAACATGTTGATAATTTTGATTAAATAAGTGGTTTGATTAAATAAGTGATTCTAGATAATTGACGAAATTTTTTCTCCATACAAATAATTCCACTTTTCTTCCTGAAAACTACCTTACAACATTGGAATTTAGAAAAAAGTAAAAGCAGAGCCCCAGCACTTAGGTCCTGAGTTCAATTCCTAGATACAACAAAATATTTTTCTGATTTTTCTGTTTCAAATTTCTATTTTCTCAAACGTATTAAATATCTCACCGCTAATATTGTCTTCAACGATTGAGTATCTGTTTTAGACTTGTACTATCACGAAGAATCACATCACGAAGTTCGTGCACTTTACCCCCAATCACCTTGCATAATATCGTTTTGGTAAAACCCTTTAAGTTATATTTTTTATAAATGTTAAATTTCAATGTTTTCATGCAGAATAGTCTTCAAAATGTAGCAAAAATAATCGTACTGGTTAATTTTGAAAAACAAATTACTACTTTCGTGCAAACTTAAAGTTTTTTTTTATTATTTTATGAATTTGTGAATACTCTTTTTTATCGTTTCCTATAAAGTTTTCATTTTGTGGCTTGAAGGTTTTTACTAACTAAATATGTATGCAATGTATGGAATATGCGTGAAATAAAACGTAATAATATAACATATGTATGGAATAATTAAAAAGATACAAATGAACAAAACACGAATTTAATCACGAAAATGATGCGAGCCATTTCGAAGTACGTAAAAGTTTAAAATCTGACATCTCAAATTTGAAGTAAAGCAATAATAGAATAATTAATTTATATTGTGCTTTAAAAATATGTAGTTTTATTCAAAAACAAAAAAAAACTTCTTATCTTTTTTTATTTTAATTTTTATTAGCAGAAAACTTTGTTATTTATTAAAATTATTGTTCTCGCAAGTATGTAAAAGTTTTAGTAATTTTTAAATATTAAGTTTCTAGAAGTGTGAATTCGAATCGGAAATACTATAAAACAATAGACGGCACTTTCGAAAATACATATTTTTCTTCAATTCTTTCTTTCCAGCATAATAAACCGAGGAACAGCTCGGTAGGCCTTTATCGATACCGTTTTAGCCACGCAATTATAAATCTGATGAACGGTCGTGTTCTGGTTAATTTTATGTGGAAGTTTAGTAATAGGAAGGTATCGGGAACAGGAGCACAGAAGACAGAAGGGGAGAAGAGACGAGATGGTGCGGCTCGGTGTATCGGAAAACTATTAATATTCTTACGTGTGAATCTGTGGCTTCATGAAATATTCTGTTATTTTGTCGACTGGAATCACTAGAGAAAGGGAAATTGATAAACTAAGCTGACTGATGTATGCATTAGAATTTGAGTTGGTTGAGCGGGTTCGATTGCCAATTCAGCGTTTACAAGTACAAGTAAAGCTTTAACTGAAAAAAATTAAAAAGTTGTCCGATGGCGACAAGTAAGAGCTATTGCTGGCTCTTCTTATCGAAAGTGCTTCAAGAATTTAGCGCCATTGATGGCTTCGGTGTTGGTGTACGGTCAAGAATAGTCCAACATTCGTAAATGGTTGACAATTTCCACAAGAAAATATTTCAATCATATTGTTTTGACTCGTTCAACCGTATTTTCTAATACCACAATAATCTTCTTTTTTTACATTGACTCCACACACGAGGCCCCGAGGAAAATAATTTCCCTTCGTTCTTATGTCATCTATGAAGATGCTGTGTGGGGGGTCTTTTGGAGGAGAGGATGGAGTGAACATGGGTCTTGCAGAGACAGGAGTTTTTTTTAGACTTTTTAGACTTTTAAGAGACAGAGAGTCCAGCAAATCATTCCACAGCCGAGCTGTTGAACTCAAGAACGCGTAGTAGAAATGACTCATTCTCATGTGACAAATTTCAACCGCGTACATATTATTTTGGGTGCGCGTTTGGCGTGTCTTCCGACTATGCACCGGTGCCGAGGAGATCAATGATGTTAGTTCCTCGACCACTTATTCGCCAACGCTTAACCACAGTTGACTTATTCTTCTTCTTATGAGAGGGGTTAATATTTTTTAGCACCTCAGGTAGTCGTCCAAAAAGTAGTAGGAAAGTAGCAATTGTTTACTTTTAACGGAGGTATGAAGTTTTCGGTTAACTCAAGTAAAGTCGGGTTAAAAAAGTATCGACTAATTTTGGTTGATAAATATAACGAAATGGGGTCCTTCCAGACAAACAACTGGAATAGTATCCCATCTGTAACGTGTTGGATATTTTTATTATGTTTATCTTACAGAGATGTACGATCAGGCAAAGATCAAATGAAACTATCGGAGAATTGTAGGGGCGTACTGGAAAATAAAATTAACACGAAGAAAATACCTTTTTTCATTTCCAACCGCTATAAAGTTAATTTCAAATCATTAAAAAATAAATCCAAGAACGTGTTATGCGACAAAAATACCTCAGTTTTTCTATTTATTTATTTAAGGTCTTACAAACTAAAATATTTAAAAAAAAATTTACACACTTATTTTGTTTAGACATTATTGAAAAATTATAAATACTTATGATCAAAAAATACTTACAAGAAGTACACTATATTTAATAATTTATCATCGTGCGTTTTGAGCATTTTATTGCTTACTTGAATGTAGGTATATATAAAAGCAAGTTTTGAATGAAATAAATGGATATTAAATTTTTAATTTAAAAAATTTGATACGGGGAATAATCGATATTTCTCATTTGAAACCTCCCTGTAGAGTTGCCAGCATTTTTAAACTTTTATTCTCAGCTGCTGGTCAATCGCTCCTAAGTAAACCCTGATGAAGTATAAGCATTCCTTACGAAACATGTAAATTTTTTAAAAATAATTAACTAGTTTATTAATTTACAATTCAAATGGTGCCACGAAATAAGCTTGCTGTGTTTGAAGAAGACGATATATCGGTTTAGAAAGGGACGACCACAACATACATGATCTAATTTTCCCACTTCTAGACTTCAGACTAATCTGGGGAGTCAAGCACGTGGATTTTTAAAATGGTAACTAGGAATGGTGCAATATCTAATTCTTATTTGAATAAGTGAGGAATTTTTTTTAAATTGTGGAACTGGTGGAAGAAAGAAAGTTGCTTTTCTGAAAACCACATATAACCTTCTGGAACGCCATGTCTGTAGAATGTTCCAGACAATTTTACAAGAGCCGACATCGGACTTTTCTTAAACAGGTACATAACTTAAGAGCCATTGACTATACTATAAGTATTTATGATTTTTCAATAATGTCTAAACAAAATACCTAAGTATATAAAAAATCGGAAATGTATAAATATATATTAATTTTTTCAAGTATATTTTATTTAGTTATAAAATTTTACATTTTAAATCTAATATATTCTATTCTAAGACTACTATAATATAATATTACAAACTACTATTAGTATGTAAGACCATAAATAAATAGAAAAACTGACGTATTTCCGTTACAAAACACGTTCTCGGATTTATATTTTAATGATATTAATTTAACTAAAATTAAAATTCTGAAAAATGTGTTTACTAGATTATGTATTGATTTATTTTGAAATTTGAGTTGTATAATACAATTTGTCGTTTGAAAATTTAACAAATCTGCCAACGACCAACGGTATAACCTTAGTATATTAAAAATAAACTTAGTTTTTCAAAATTTTAAATGTGCATTGACCAGATAAAATAACAATCTTTCAAAATCAATTTATGTTTTTTTGTAAAAAAGAGTCAATACGTCTAGAATATCATTTAAAAAGGACTAATTCCCGGTATTCTCTGGTAATAAATACCCTCTTAGTACACCAATTCATTTGATCTTTGAATATGGAATAATCGCATGGGGAGGTGCAACACTATCATTCATTATCGAAGGCACAAAAATTAATTATGAAAGTTATTCTTAAAGTTCCCATAATAACAAGTACTGTAGATATATTCAACAAATTCCATGTATTAGATATTCGACAAATTTACACAAAAACTATCTTAAATCATCTGTTTAAAAATAAAACACATACATTTTATAAAAATACCCAAAATTTTGTAAACACGCGGCACAAAACCAAAGAACTCATACAAATACCTAAAACAAACACAACATTTGGTCAAAGAAATTTCAAATACATTGCGTCTAAAATATACAATAACCTACCTGACAAAACAAGACAATCGAATAATATTAAAAAATACAAAATCCTGATCAAACAATGGATCATCGAAAAAGGTCGTGCAATAATTAGTCACCTCACCCAAATATAATCGTATATCTCATTATTGTTACCACTATCTACCAACCTGAAAATTTTGTCAAATATTTTTGCTTTATTGAAAAATGTATTTTATATAATAATTAAAAAATATTTTTAAACTAGTCTGTCTCGACACAGGAGTTCCTAGTGAGACAGGCAAGGACAAAAAAATGTAAACCTTATGATATAGATTAGATAAATAAATAAAAAAAATTTTAATTGTTATATAACCCACCGTGAATATATTTTCACGCTAGTCCGTCCCTTTCTGAAGCTCGCAGCCCACGTGTTATATACGAGTATGTTGGGAGTGTGTTGCCAACTATTTGAACAGTTGATAACTGTTACTGGATCATAAAGCTATTCACCTACCAGTTAGCGAATGGTTGACAGTCCTGCCAGACTCAAAGGTAATAGAATCTAATTAAATTAAATATTATTAATGGTAACACATAAATTTTACGATTGGAATGTGATTGATCAACAGACTTTAGTCGCAGTTTTGCTGTGGGTATACCTATATACTGTTGCATATTTAAAGGACGTGGAAATTTTAAAAAATCCTATGTATTCTGAAGGCTCTCATAAAATTCTTCTTTAACACACCATAATGTCCATAAAATCTCTAATGTATTTCTAAACTTATAAACCTATCCCTTTGGATATGCAGATACCTATCAAAAACGAGATAGGCATTCAAAATTAATGTCCCATCAACAACTGTCTGCCTGCAGCGTTTCCTAAAGTATTTTTGACAGATTTTGCTCGCCATACTGATATCTCAAACTCATGGTTACTGGCAATGTTATTAGCAGGAGAAGCAGAGGAAGGATCTTCGATGCTTTGTAGTGTTAAAATATTACAAGTGAGCGGAACTATTCCTTTGGTTGAAGTTTATATCCTACCGGCTGCGCCAATATTATTCAATAGTTCTGTTGGTACTTCAATATATTTAAGACAGTTTTAGTAAAGAAGATTGCTTTAATACACTTTATTAGTTTGGTTTGCGAATAGAAAGAATCGGTTACTGCTAACTACTTTTACACTGGCTAGAGTTCTAATGTAAAGAGGCGGTGAGCGAGACCGCTTTATAATATAAATTTGATAATCGTCTCCCCACCCTCTATTACCAAAGTCAAAGAGCAGACTTTTTCTCTTCAAAAACCAAAAGCGACCCTAACATGTGACTAACAAACGTTGGTTGACTTTTTCTTTTTCCGTTGCTAACTCGCATTGAAAATTGATTATCATCAGTGTAATTATCACTATTATACTCAATTAATTTATAAGTTGATTGATTTTTGTTACCTCCCTACTGGTGATGTTCTCTCGATTGGGGATTGTCTATCATTCGAACCCGTTAGTTATGACATGACGCTTTGCTCTAAATGCGTATTTATCGCTTTCGATGTAACCAAAATAATATTGGAGTTTATTAATTTCTTGCAATATACCTACGACCATTCAACGAATCCACACATTTAATTACGTTAGTCTAGGGAAAATTATGAAAAATATTACGGAAATGATTTAATATTTTTATTGTGTTTTTTTTTCTAATTGTAATTTAGCTTTCATTGCTGGCTTAAGTTATTATTTCCTCTATAACCGACCGAGAAGAATATTGTTTATGATTCAGATCATCAGGAATAGATGAATGACGTAGAAAGACGTGCTAAAAGTATAATTATTTCAAATGTGCGTCGTATTTCATGGTCTGATGTGAAACTCTCAATTTTTTAAACCCGGACTTTTATCAATTAGAAAACATGTTTTGGTAATTTGGTGTTAAAAACAGGAATCATAAATATTTCTTCCCTCATTACGGATGCAAATCAAACATGTCACCGGATCCCACTATTATTTTTAATTAAACCATTAAAAATACATATTAGCAAAGCTTAAGAAAAAACCTTTGCGATGATATATAACCCTCTATATATATATGTTTGTAAAAATGCTATAAACTAGTCCCAGCGAGAGCTCGTACGGTCGTCATGGGCGTGCGTCCATTTCCTTCTCACACATCTTATTTAAAAACCACAAAGACAGATGATACTGGAATGATGATGTCACTTACGATCTCTCGCTGGGACTAGTATAGCCACAGTACTTGGATGCTGGTGTCTGTAGTTTGTAGTTGTAGTGCAGGTACTCGTCACTATAACCGCAATTGCTACCGGACCTGTCACGTTTAGCTCTGGATCCTCCTATTGTCAACATGTCTGTGATTGTCAGTAATTCTTCATTATCATTACAGGCGAGGTGTTGTAAGGGGGCAAGTGAGATCAATAAAGTAAAATAAATTAACGTACTAAAAACATCATGATAAAATACTCTGTTGGTATCAGATTATAAGACGACATTGGGTAAGCCTCTTGACTAGCATTCCGAAGGTCGTGGCTTCATTTATAATAAAATTTTATTTGATCACTTTTGTGTTATTTCACAATTTATGCATTTAAAAATAATATGTTAGTATATAATAGTATATTTTCAGCATGTTCCAGAGTTGAAGTATCACCCTTGTGTACGACCACCATTCAGAATTGAAAAGTTACTTGAAATGGTTTTAGCAGTGTTTGGTGACCGGATCTGCATACACAGGTACTTTCCCAACATCTTCTGCCCATCTCCTTCCCCTTTTCACTATCTACAGCCTCATATCATACCCCGCTTGTAGCTACCAAAGTGTCACTGCCTCCAGACGGTTGGGAGCAGTTGGATCTCTTGTACGTTATTCACATAAGAAAATAATGATATGTATTATGTGAAAACTAAGTACTCAAAATATGATATGTATAAAACCGAATTTTAAAATAATTAAAACAAAGTACGTAAGCAGCGTCTCCTCAAACGAAAATGATCACACACTTTGTAAATAGTTAAGTCGGGGCCACAATGTTTTTACTTTCCGTGGCCCATGGAAAACAACAAACGTTGTGGCCCTGCCCCATGTTTGTTGTAATTTTTGAGATGTTGTTTGTGAAATTGGTCGCAAGAGACCGGCCTTTACATGAAAAAAAAATGCTGAGGTTCTGACCAATCTTACTAATATTATAAACGCGAAAGTTTGTATGGATGTATGTATGTTTGTTACTCTTTCACGCAAAATTTACTGAATGGATTTTAATGAAACTTTACAATAATATAGCTCATACATCAGAAGAACATATAGGCTATAATTAATAAACCAAGCTTTTTATTTTCAATATATTGAAAATAATAATAATTTTTTAATAGAAAATGTCAAAAATTGAGAATGACATTTTGCAAAACAATGATTGTTAAATCAACATTCTATTTTAGAAAATATTTAAATTAGTGAATTTATTTGAAGTACTCGCCTCATACTTTTAATCGAATCAAGAATTATAGATATTAAATAGATGTTATAAATAGGTAGAGAATTTTGATATAAACATAGATTTTGCGCAAACGAACTCGCGGGCAGAAGCTTGTATTTAATAAATAAATACAACAACCTATGTCCCTTTGATTCTGAACGCTCCATGAACGTACAATTTTAGAAACACGTGGAACCTATTACTCGTAAATAGTTATTACGGTGACCTTGTGTTGGTTTCATAGCAAACATTGATCAACTACTCATGAACTCATGTATGTGTTTTTTCCAACATTTTGCATTAAATCAATTTTGAGTTCACCTTAATATTTTACAAGCATTCTAGTATCTACAAGCCAACTTATATATTTTTGTTGTGATTAGTAAGGTCGAAATAAGAAAATAAAGGCCGAAATTTTTTTTTTTTTTTTAATTGTAACGATAGCTACAGCACAATTATATCTACGCGATAGGCATTTGACCGGGAAGTTGCGATTTCATTAAATGTAATTTTTTTCACACTATTATAATTATTACATGAATGTAAATCATGGCTTATGGGATGTGTTGGAACGTACTTACCTCCTTACATTGTGGAATAAAGAATTTATCTTATTAATGACGTTTTTATTTAAAGTATTGTACCAGGTAAATCATCCGTTCACAGCAGAACGGAACGGAACCCTTCCAGAGTGGAAAATTCTATCAGTATTCTGGTGTAAGACCACCATTCAGAATTGAAACGTTGCTTAATAATGGCTTTAGCCGTGTTTAGTGACTAGATCTGAATAGCCAGGTACTTTCTTACCTTCCTCTTCCCTATCTCCTTCCCTTCCCCACTTTCCTTCAGCCTCACAACATACCCCAATTGGGGATGCCATAGCCTCACTGGCTCCAGACGGGAGCAGTTGGGACTCTTGTGAGGTATTCTCTATTAAAAAAAAGAGGATTTCTAATTTTAACTTACTTGCAAGAAGTAATTAAATATACCTATCTATACCTTTTCAGAAATTTCATTCAAAAACATCATTCCTCTTGTTAAGCTATGCTATACTATAACGTCTGTTCTGCCGTGTGGTATCTTGAACAAGTCGTGGTGGCAACAATAGCTTAATTTTTTTTTTTAATGACGATACAAATTAAAATTAAAATACAATATTAAGTAAATTAAGAACACAAAGTGAAATATTTTATCCTCAGTCCTCCTCACTAGGTATTCCTGTTCCGAGGTGGACTGCAGGTTGTTGTATGGTGTTGATCATGATTTCCTCATAATTGTTGTTAGTTTTAGTTGGTTTCCACAAATATAAATAAATAAAGCAAAAAGTGTTTATGTTTATTATCTGTAGGTTGCGTTGGGGTTACTTAATAATTTTAATTAGTTCCTCATCTTCATGTTTAGTTAGCCATAATTTGATGTCCTTTTTAAACTTTTGTATATCCATGGTATTTTTAATTTCAATCGAAAGGGCATTATTTAATTTTGTAGCATGGAAATAATGGTTTTTCTGGCCAAAAGCTGTATTTAATTTTGGTATGTTTAGTAGATTTGAAGATTTCGTCATTGTAGTGTAGGTGTGTTGGTCAGCAAGGTACAGCATGCAATTGGTATGGCGTTTGTCCCAGTAAAACCAGAGTTTCTGGGTTTGAATTTCAGCTGCGACCATTATCTTTTATTTTTCTGCGTCTTGTCCTTTTTCATATTTTCGTTTGTATAATTAGTGTTACCTTCTACTAAAATGTGATATATTGCATTGATGGGAATAAATTCAAAAGTTATAATAAGAGAATTAGAAATATGATTTACACCGAGTTGCAAAAAAAGTGATGTCACTAATTTAAAGCCAAGACGGACCAAAGAAATTGATTTTCTGCACAAGAAAGAATATTAAAGTCCATAAAAGTTTGATCAATTTCAAGAAAATTGAAAACATTGGGATTCCTTCTCACATTACTCTAATATCATTTTTTTTCTTCAGTTTGATAAGTACTTGTATCAATTAAAACATATTTATATAAATGGAGATACAAGTCCCACGTATTAAAAAATATGCCAAAACATTACACCCCCGTGATAACAAAACAAACAATATTCTACCATACAATCCCAAACAATAAAAATTAATATTTATTATTTGCTCATCTCATTAACATTGGTGATATATTTACCTGCTGACGGATTTCTCCTTTTAGGGCATCTACAGATCGTTCATAGTCCATCAACAATCTAAATACTGAAGCACGTAATATATTATTCTCTATTTGATAGGACTGGTTGACTGGGCCGAAATCGTAATGTTTATGGCTAATCACATTACGGATCTGAATACTTTTTGCTGGTCACGAGTGAGGTCGCTAGCATGGTGGATAATGGGTGGGTCAAAAGAAATTATTATTTCAGAATTTATATATTATCCACAGCTCCACCAAGTAGGAAACATGACAGGACTTTCAATCCAAACTTAAGGCTGTTAATTATGCAATATTAATTTTTATTTGCCTTTTTTATTTTTGCTTTAGGCTTTCATACGAGGAAGATGAGCAAGGTTTGTGCCAGACTTAATATGATGTAAGAATGGGATCTCGTCGCTGTAGTTCGTTTTTGTCCAACAGACAGACCATTTTTCGTGAAATTGAGTTGACCAAAAAAAATATATAAAAAATTCTTTAAGGGGTTTTCAAATCGCACTTTGTCTTATGTCTTCCAAAACGCACATAATATGTGCTTTTTCCGGAAAAAAAACTTTAAAGGGCCATTTTTCCTGATTTACGTTTTGGTCTGTTGGATAAAAACGAACTGAAGCGACGAACTTACAAAACTGGAAATCCAAAAAATGGAACGGAAGACCAATTTATACAAATGACATGTTGATCTGAAAATGCCTGTAGCGAAAAAAAAATGCATGCATTGTGTGAAATCGGTTCAGTCAATGCGTCCATGGAAAATATGTTTCTTAAGATACTTATAGTAATTAATTTTCACTGTGAAAACACGGATTTCAAAAAGAAAAAAAAAATATTTATCAAATGTCATCAATCCGTTTGACAATCTCCCCTATCTTAATAAACGGATTGCAATCTAGCATAGGCGTCAGGTGGGAATGCTGTCCTGGCCCCCTAGCCCACTAGATCGATAAGGATTGTATCGATAACTTTCGGTAACTTCTCATCGTGCCCTAGGACAGAACTGCTAACCTTAGATAACTGCTGGATCGCTAACGTACAGACAAATGTTGATATCGAATATATGAAGAACACTTAGTCATTGTGAACTGTCACTTATTAGTTAAGAAGTTAACGAAAGTTATCCTGTCAATCCTTATCGATCGAGTGTGCTGGGGGCTCTGGTTCTGCCAGTATTTCAATGGAAGATGCGCCGAGGAATTAGCGCCATTGATCCTTAGACATCGGTACAAAGTCGGGAAACACACCAGACGCACGCCAATGGCATTTGTCACAAAAGTGAACGGGTTGTTGCTACCACCAATTTTCAAGAATGATTATAAACATAAAAAAAATAATTTTCTGCAAAAGATAACATTTCAGCATCCGAAAATTTTGGATTAATTTCACCTACGAGAACGGGTGATTCTACAACTCGTTCTTGAGTTCAATAGCTGGGGTGTAGAACGATTTGCTGGCCTCTACGTTTCTTCTCTCCTACGAACTCCTGCATCTTATCGACTTCAAGGTCGATAATCGAGCAACTAAGCAAAATGTATTTTTCTGTAACAATAATTCTGGGACCAACTACCACACACACGCACCTATTCATCGCTTTCACATACTTGGAAACAAATTCACCTCAAATATCAAATATCGTCATGTGTACCATTATTTAAGAGACATCTGAATGATATTTTTATGTAGCATATCTTTTTATAATTAAGGAGCATTACATAAGAGATGTTGCATTTATTTTTGATTTTTTTTTTCATTTATCTAAAAGGTAATAAGTAATAACTTATTCCACTCTTTTCTTTTTTTATATCATGCACTTTGCCATGTATTATATTATTCAGCTGAAATTATTGTATTATTTGCATGCGGTCTGCAATTGAAAAACTGGTTACTGTTTTGGTTTTTTTTTTTCTCATTTTATTTTACTGTAATATATTATTTTCACTTAATTTTACCTTTATACCTAACAGTTATATAATATAATTTTTTTTAAAGTTCATCTTTTTTTATTAACATTGTGTCTCTGTATAGGGCGTTGAAAATGAATAAATAAATAATAAATCAAAAATTAAAAATAGGTCTCTTCCTCTCCTCAAAAAGACCCATCAGACAGCATGTTCAAAGATGACATAGACTCCGAGGGAAATTATTTTTCTGTAAAAATGTGAAGTGAAAGTAATAAAACCAAAAAATTAAAACTCTTCCACCATAACGCTGAATGGCATTTAAAACACTTTGACTTATTTCTGTCTTAGAACGAGATCCAATGAGATCATAATCACGTGACTTTTCATATCTTTTGAGCCACCCTACTCCAGTGCCCAATGTATCAGATTTGCCGGCGAATACAAAGTTTTTCATAAGACAAATCAAAATATTAATATGCGTGGGACAGCGCTGCTCGCCACTGCTACAAACTGACGTGCTTTCCGCGTCCACAAATCACTCTTACAACAACACTTTACGAGGATACTACACAGTACACATCGTTCCCATAATAGGACAATCACATGGACACTGGACGGGCTCTTGACGATGTTCGATGATGGAATCAATGGATAAATCCCATTCGAACAAGTGTTCTCTTCCTCCAAGGTTATGACCTATAGCAATATGTCCTTGGGCTCGGGGTCTATAGTGTAAATTATTATAATTCCTCCCTCTGGTCTCGTTTATACGGCTTACATTCTTAATATAGAAGAAAAAAATAAATTTAAAAAGTTGTAGTGGTTAGAGATTAACTAGTACTAATCAATTCAGTTACCGGAATTTCGAAAAAAGTGCATTTCAATGGTTATTTTTTAAATTTACAAACACGAAATGTCATTTTTCACCGACCGCTATGTTAGTAACTGTTGCAAGTTTCGTTGAAAATTACTGGTTACTGGTATTTAAGTTTGCATGTCATCTACATGAACATATTTTTTATAAGCCAAAATATTTTTCACTCAACTTCCCTAATAGGGAACTTTCTACTAGTCGCTCTTTCGGTCTTAGGCGCCTAAATATCTCATCCCGAGTCTGCCTTGACGCCAGCAATTTATTGCTGGGTTAATAATGTAATGAGACATTGATGACTCCGTCCCTAGTATTTAATGTGAGTACCACGTACCTGCCGATCTTGGTATTTGGTGCCCACGTGTGGCCGCCCATTGATTGGACAATCGATTGATCCCACTCATGTGATCACATTTCGGATCTATTAGAGTAGATTAGGTTATGTAAATATTGACACGTGTATTCGTGGGCGTTTTTTGTAATGAGGTCCGGAGGAAGCTTGGGCCCAGCAGCTAGTGATATGTTATTAGTTCTGAGATTGTTATCATCGGATCATTACGGTCATGGAAACCTGTTGATGACTCATACCAAAAGATACAGCTCTGTACTTTCAGTTGTGTTAACTAAAAGGTGTCAATGTTTTCCAGTCCAGAACGCTTTTAAGTCGGCAAAACTTCACCACAGCAAAACATTATATTATTTCGACCTAGCGCAAGTCTTCTATCAAGCATTTCATTAGTCACGACTCAAAAGAACATGATAATTTCCAGAGCTTCCTGTAAAATCAAAACAAGAGTTAATGAACATGACTATTCTTCTTTTTAAAATCATCTACCCCTTACTAAAGTTTGCATAACCTTAGCTAAAAACAGACCGGGTTAAAAATATAAAATATTTTCATAAACCAAGAGTTTTCAACCACTGCAAGTTAATTTGTAGAAAATAATGCCTACGTGATTGTATTTTTTTTTCGGAACTGCAAAGTAATTGGATGAGAATATATGAGGATATATAAGAATATGGTCAACCCACTATATTGAATGAAAACCTATTAATTAATTTGCGAAACAACCAGTTCAGTCATGCAGTTATGTAGCTGTGTAGGCACTGTGTAAATGTATAGATTGAAATCTTTTAATTGGTTAACCCACAATATTATCGTAAATACATATTTTTCTATGTACTAATCTTATGTATCACGAATAACTATGGTTCATTTAACTTAAAACTAATATCAAATAGGTTTGTTAAATATCGGTTTAGGTGTTTCCACGCTATAATTATTCATAGTGTCTCTCCTTAAAGTGTCTTACGTCCGGTGACCTCCTAGACCAGTATACCCGGGGTTCGCAGGAAGTAGCTGCCGAATGACACGAGGAGCGACCAGCGAGCACCTATCAACCGCAGCGAACACCGCGCGAGGCAGAAAGCTCTCTGTGTCCGGTGTGGGTATTACAGTGGGTAGGTACTGGCTATTGGGTATTGGCGCAGGACCTGTGACTGTCCTTGAACTTGGCAGCAGAGCCTTCCGCTTGATTTGTATGCAACACCGTCGACCGCCTGCATGGGGAAAGGATGCTCAGGGATCCGAACATGATAGTTCCAAACAAATTCAAAGAGACATTGTTTCACAATATATAGTAATGACAAGTTGGTGGGTAGGTAGGTTAGTTTATTGGTTGGTAGTTAAGTAGCTTGCATAAAGAAGAAATAAGTTTGTTTTTCTGAAGCAGCAAAAACTCTAACGGTAAACAATGGCGTCATAAAATTAAAACAACTTTGTCTGTCCTATTTATTTTTAATGCACTTTCGGGCAAAGCTGGGTAGTAAAGCTAAAAGTTTATAATGATAAACTATTTTATTAGTATTTTAATGAATGAAGATAATATTAGCGAAAGTCAATCGAAAATCCGAAACAGAAAAATCAGAAAAAGATACGGATACATCTGGGACTCGAACCCAGGACCTCGACCTTAAGGCCTCGGACCTCGGACCTTTTCTTAAGAAAATATGAAAAATAATGTTGGTGATTCTCAGTCGAAGTATGATACAGTTAAAAATGACCGAATCTGATAGGGATACGTTGGCGCAGTGGATAGGTAGTAGGTCCGGAATGCCAGAGGTCCTGGGTTCGAGTCCCAGATGTATCCGTATCTTTTTCTGATTTTTCTGTTTCGGATTTTCGATTGACTGTCGCTAATATTATCTTCATCATTAAAATATTAAAATTTGAGGTTTAACTCTTTAAGTTAAAAATAAAAATAAACATATTTTATTAGTTATTTCTATCCTCGTGCATACAGTTCACATATTTTAAGTGCACATAATGCAATAGAAATGTAACGCCTAAACTGCTGTCACAATAATAAAAACCAATATACTTGCAGTGATTAAATTTGATTTACTTGATTTTTTTTAAATTAATAGATTATCTTCAGTTTATTAACCTTCAAATCAAATCATGAAGTTAATATTACGTACCATATGATTTTGAGATTTTCACGGCCAAAAGTATTTTTTTAAATTTATTTTTGGGGTGTTATGCCGTGTTACGCTTTCTCCTTCTTTAGCCAACGTTGAGGACAACGTTACAGTGTCCATCATCAGGGTAGATGTGATGTCACATGGTGTCACATCTGCCCTGATGATGGACACTGTAACGTTGTCAGAAACGTTGGCTAATGAAGGAGATAGCGTAACACGGCATAACACCCCAAAAAAAATACGAAAATTACGTACCACGCTAATTACACCCAAAGTATTAATTATAGGTTAGAGTTTCTTACAGAGTTTATTTACCAAGATCGAAAGTTCATACGCCTGATACCTTCATCTTCCCATTCACCATTCTCTCCACACTCTTCCTTGACCCTTAAAACATTTTCCAAATAGTGATGCCAACATTATACTGAATTTGGGCAGTTGTTCTTGCCATAGAAAACTTTTTAATTTAATTAGATTACCCAAGCAAGTCCAACAGTGTAAAGATCACATACTCAGCCACCATGTCACAATACCCCAGTGTTTGGATATTGTATTATCAGATAGTCGAGTGGTAATGTCTGGGTATTGGGGCGCCTGATCCGGTCGCGATTCCTCCCGGAGAGGTATGCATGAGTTGCCATTAACCCGCGACACAGCAGGGTTACCGACAACACTTATAAACCGATCAACTAACTGACGTAAGAATTATAGTTTTTAAAAGTTGAAATACTTCATCTATATAATATAGATTCAAAGGGGTTGGTGAATTCAAAAAAAGTCTCAAAGAGGTGGGTGTAGGAGCCACTTACATAATAATAATAATAATTGGATAATTTGTAGAGCGCCGTTTTTGTGAGAAATCACCTCAAGGGCTATGTACATTTTATTATGACTTCTTAGGCTCTACCTAGAACTATTATTTACAAATAGATACAGAAAACATACTTACCTGGCAGGTTACTTCCGATAAACACACTTTAATTAGAGAGTTTATGCTTGGAGGAGAAACGTCTTTGCACGTGGAGGACACTATATTTAAAACATTGGACGTTGTATAATTTTACATTTGCTACACCATCACTTTTCACATTACATTTATAAGAAAATTACTGCCAAAAATGGAGTTAATAAATTGAAGTTATTTCGAAAGACTTGAGAATTTAGGATTCATTAGAACTGAATTTGAATGAAATTAGATGTACAAATAACTCACACATAAGGAAAATTTTTGAAAGCTTACATGGTTTGGTTGCAAAAGGATGAACAAGTAGAAAAGTTTTTGTCTCCCAAATTGTTTTTTTTTAAATTTTTTTATTCTTCTTTTTAAACCCTCTCTTAACTGCCGAAGCAGTTTGTCAGCAGGTCAATTTAACAATAATTATATAATGCTAAAGCACATATATTACAAGAAACCACAATTATAAAAAATAGATACAGAGGAATAACTTTTAAGTAATTACAATACAAAGGCATAAAATATACAGACAGACAGTTTTAACACAGGCAAATTACTCATATTTATATTTATAGATAAGATAAGATTATAAACAGTATCATTATAAAAAAAATTGATCTATAAACCATTTTTTAATTTTATTTTTTAATTCAGTGCTGCAATTTGATTGGTCTTTCATGTGCATTGGAATCTTATTAAATATCGTAGGCACAAGATGAAAAAAAATCAGAATGGACGTACCCTAATTTTTACTAAATCTTGTGCCATATGTGTGATCTACTTTTTCTTTGTATATTTAATCAGACGATAGGTTTTGGCATACAATTTTAAACCATAATATCCCGAACAAGTAATATATTAACTGACTCATATAATAATTTTATATCTACAAAACTACACACCTTTTAATAAATACTTCGAATATTCATACCCCTGAAGAACAAACCTCATGATTGTAACCTACGTTTCTTTTTCAAAATTAGAAATTCGGAGCTTGGCTGTGGCAAACTCCTGAGTTTAGCGATAATACATAAGAGTACCAATACAACACACTGGGCATAAGGACCTTTTTCAATATCACCGTTCATAAACAAATTATGATGCAAATTCACCAATTTTGGCCTACATAGTTTAGCAAACGAATGTATAAATGATATCAACATTTCTAAAATGTCAAATTAGATGTTTAAAATCCACTAAACAATGTTTCATGTCACCCAATTTCAAATCATTATATAATGTAAGTAATTATTGGATGCAACCATGGTCACTAACACATGTATGAATACTTAAGAAATGTATAATAATAATAATAATTTTACAAATATTTTGTAATGTGCCGGTTTTGTGAAAAATCACCTGAAGAGCGCTGTAAATTGTTTTGTTAGTACTTAGGCTCTATCTAATTTTATTATTTACAAACGGATATAGACCAAGTACTGGTAGACAAAGAAAAGTAGAAAAGGGTAAAAAATCATAAAAGGAAAGTCTTAGATTGCTAAGAAGTTAATACATTTTTTTTCCATTTGGCAAATAAAAACAAATTGCCAACCCTACATTTCGCTAAACAAGGTGTATGAACTGTGACACGTCAGTTCTGTACCACTGTATGAAATATCGGCTTCTCTTTCTGTTCCCCGCCCATATCCTCATGTCCTCTCGCTCCCATACGTATAATAATTATTAGTGTACCGTAGTGTACGTACGTAAAGTCGATAGCCAGCTACCTTCGCAGTCCACAGTCAGGCATCAGGTGTTTCGGCAATGGGCATGCCTTTATTGGCTTTGATTTGAGAAATATTGCACGCAAGCTATAAATCTGTTTATGTTTCGACGATATCTGTAATTTGCAACAGATACTGGAAGATGAATCGATATATTTATGATGACAGTAGCGGAGGTGATTTGAAAGCAGCAATCTTTGATTTCGATATCGACTAGGCTCGTGGAAAGCAAGAGGTCACTTTAAAGATTCCCAACCAAATTAAACAAGATCTCAATCTGGTATTAATTGATTTATAGAGTATGTGGCCGTCATGCGCTTTGTCCTCATTCTTGAAACAATTTTTTGTCTTGCAGCTTACAGTGTTACAGATGTAGACTGACGGCGTTAAAATGCCACCCATGGATTATAATGATAAATCCATCGATTTTACCTAATTTATTGTAATAAAAAATACAATAAACGGCGTCATAAAATGTTGATCATATTGTTGGGTAAATACGCTACTTAAAATCACAACAAAATTTTATATTGTATCTAATTTGAGGTAAAATAATAAATACAGAAGGCGATTATAAACCATGTATATATCTCTTCGAAATTAACACCGAACGTTATAATGTGCAAGTAACAAATAAACGCATGAGTATGAAAACTCTACAGAAAACATTAACTACGAGTATGTATTAGAATAATTACGTATTTTATAAAATCATGCAAAAGACAGGCAACAAACAGAAAATGTTAACTTGCCGTAAAATAATAAGGCTACGTGCACAGACGGCGATAATAATGGATGTTTATATCTCTTCAAATAAACGCCGGGCGATTAATATGCGCCCCCAAAGACACGTCCCAGCGATGGCCACTATGGGCAATGGGTAGTAGCGAGTAGCGAGTAGCGCGCCCGGCAGACGGTGGCGACCTTGGTATAATGCTACTCGCACTTACAATACAGCCTACATGATCAAGTCGTTCTCTGTTCTGCGTTCTTTCCTCGCCTGGCACTCGAATCCGAGTCCTCGAGGTCCTTAGTCCTATGCAGCTACTTCGCTACATGCTTGGCAGACCACATGGAACTTCGGACAAGATCTTGGGTCAGTAGCTTCTAATTCGTTAGTCACGCTCCTAATGTAACCACGATTTACATATTTATTAACACCGAATAAATTTATATGCTTAATTTTCGTGTTATATAAATATAGTGATGGTCTGGTGCGTTATTTAAATCAACAACTTCAAATGTGGCTCAAATGAAGGTCGATCGTTTTGGAATCAAAGAGGTCTTCGTTCAATTGGGTAGTCGGATTGTAGTGTTTGACCGATTAATGGTAACTGGAAGTAAGATAAAAAGATTATTTAACAATTTCGAATTAATTCCGGCCGGAATTAGTGGGACTAAGGCAACCCAATTGAGAAGTGGTTTGAGGCGGAGGAATTAGGACAGCGGGTGGAAAATCAGTATGGTTACACATGTAATAAACAATGCAAAATCTCCGCAAGTTAACGATAAGGGTCAGCGTAAGCTGACATTCAGCCGGCGCAGCACGGGCATATTTTTATTTTTTATTTTTTATAGTGAATACCTCACAAGAGTCCCAACTGCTCCGTCTGCAGCCACTGAGACTATGGCATCCCCAATTGGGTTTTGTTGTGAGGCTGAAGGTAAGTGGGGTAGGGAAGGAGGTAAGGAATATGAAGTTGGGGAAGTACCTGGCTATTCAGATCTATTCACTAAACACGGCTAAAACCATTTCAAGCAATGTTCCAATTTTGAATGGTGGTCTTACACCAGGGTGATACTGAGAGTATCTTCTACTCTGGAGCGTGCCGCAAATATAGTATATATTATTTTTAATTAACTAATTGTGAAATAACACAAATTAAAATTTACTTGCGCACGCCGGGTTCGAACCCGCGACCTTCGGAATGGGAGTCCAAAGCCTTACCGCTGGACAACGCCGGCCGTCAAATGGTCGTCGAATGTTCAGGTGCAGATTTTGTAATATACGGACTTATATAATGTAAGTCCATACATTATAAAATCTGCACCTGCAAAGTCTGCACGTGCTGCGCCGGCTGTATCCCAGCAAACGCCGACACTTGGTGGTCTCTTCTGGAATCTTCCGCCGTTCATTGAGCAGCATTTTAAACAATTTGTATTTTTAAACAATTAATAACCCAGTGGATAGATATTTAACTTATTTCTTTTTGAAATGAGTATCACATCATTAAAAAAAATCTGGAACCCAATACCCAGGCAATGTATAATTCTTTATTGGAAGTGTGTTACGCGAATATACCATACTAGAAGTCAGTTAAAATTTTCAATTTCGGAAAGAAGTACGCCGAAATACAGTACGGTATAATTTAGGGACACATAAAAAAACAGCTGAAGAAGAATATAAAACGGTTATGTAAAACAAATAATCAGCAGCACAAAATATATTTTTATTTTATTTTTCTCCATAAAAATTCATGCCGGCCTTCACGTGCTACTTTTTTATCACTTAAATTTGCAATACTTGTACGCAATGCTTTCAACAGCCACATTCAAATCATTATTCGTTTCCTCATTGCACGAGTATCACGTCTCTTGCCACCAAAATCGAGAAACTGATCAAACCGATGCAATTAATACTTGCGGAATGATCAGCCATTTCCTCCGCATCATTCTCATTGCAGCGACCGAGAATCTGCATTTTGCTAAATGCCGTTCTGGTTGCCAGGAGAATCAGAAACGCTCCTGTGGAATCCTGAATATCAAACAGTCCAAGATAAAGCCACTTTCCAAAAAGATAAAATCGTCTGCAACACACGAACAGCGTTTCGAACAGTTGAGTTGATTCTTTTTATATTTTGTATCTGCTGTGTGTTTGCGGTTCGTTGCTGTTTTTGTTTTAATCGCTCCTGGAATCTACTAAAACAACTGATCTTCCAGCTATCATCCCCAAGCTCAAAAGCACCATCTCATATCTTCGATCTGCATCATTTCTGTATTGATTCAAATTGTCTCTTTTGCGAATTTGGCGTTATTTCTATCTATTCGTGTTTGAGTCACACCAGGAATCCTCCACATTAAATCTTCGAACTTTGATCCACTCACTTAAAAGTGTTTTCTTATTTATTCCACCGTCTTCATTTGGTAATGCTTTTGATTTGCGTCTTTTGAAATGGTGGGCTTATTTTGTGATTGCTTTGTTGGTTGGCGCGGCCAGGTCAGTGCACACACTCACCCACCATTTGTAGGCAGACAGAACAATGAGCTCGGTCAATCCGAACAACTTCTCATCACGGACCAAACACAAAAGGAAACGGGTACATAAGGGGAAGACGAGGTGGATTGAGACATAAGGACTTCAGTTTTATTATAATTTTAGCGCAACACGTGAAAAATCGAAAATAGGTAAAATGTTGACAAATCAGTTGCAATTTTGTTAAAAATATTATCTTATTAGGTACCCACTTTATCTCTTGTCCGAATTCTTTACACAATCAGATCCTATTTTGAAAAATACACTTTAATTCAAAGCAAATTTAAGTTTATTGGATTAGATTTCACGCAGGACTAACGAACGCACTGTGAACTAAAAATAGTTGATTTTTAATGATTTGGAATCCGTAATACAGTAAAGTATTTATTTAATTCGTTCATCGTTCCTAAAAGCGAAGGTGTAATTTTAAAATTAGGTTATTTAGTAGAAGTGTGTCAATTTTTGACTATTTAAAAAATCACTTTGATCAGTTTTTTTGTCTATATCGTCGGGAAATATATATTAATTAAGTAAAAAGTCTGAACGCAAAATCTAATTTACGTGTTCACTCTCACGGGTGCCTTAAAATTTTGGTGGCTCCTACATATTTATTAATATTTAGTACAGTACTTTAAATATTTTAAAGCATTATTTGATAATGGGTGCCTTACCCGTTTTGACACTCCCATATTACAATTCAAAATTCAATAAAATACATTAAAAAAATATATATATATATAAGACGAAAAAAAATAAAATACATTAATCTGGGAATGTGAAACATACATAAATCGGCTAATATTATCAGGTACAGTTGATGTATTTAATGAAGTGTGTATTATAATGGTATTGTGTATTACGTGTTTGCGTTGTAAATATTATTGTAATATTTCACTTTTTCAATATCTTTAATATTCATAATTTTTTGTTCTTTAATCCATCTTTCGTTTCCGATTTTTTTTGTTTAAACAGTTAAACAAATGTTTTGTTTATAATACTTTCTGTTTCTAATAAATAATAATAAATAATTTTCGCGTAGAGGAATTGATTTAATTACATTTTGCCCGATTTGGACTGTTTATTTCGATTATCTCATATTTACCAGTTAAATTAGATTATCGAGATGAAGTATTTTTAAAACAATCAAAATGTTTGTAGTAGTAACGATTGAATCGTTATGAAATGTAACTTGAATCACTTATTAGTGCTTTGAAGTGCCAATCTGTGCGTAAAGTTCAGTAATCTCGTCTCAATGGTGTAATCTACCCCAAGACCACTAAATAAATACTAACTTACACATCATTTCACTAATTTGGCAATACATTTACTTAATTGTCGTTAATATATGGGGTACTCAATTAATAACAGATAATATTTCCTATCTTTTTTATTGCCTTATCAAAATGCGTTCAATGGATTTTTCCTTACACAAAAAACACATTACTGAAAAAACTTATCACTCACTTATGAAAATCATCTTTTTTGTTTTGAAATAAAAGCACTAGTTGAATACTAAACAAAAAAGTCGTGTAACACTTTTGTTTTTCTTCCAAATTTTGTTAAATAAAAACAATATCCATCTAACCTCTTTTCAGTATTTATCCTCCCCGATATCCCCCGAGTATAAAGAAATAAAAAACATCGAAATACTCGCATTCCAGGCGTTGACCCCACAGCCGCTACGCTCATGCAAATTGGACTTCCGCGAAGATGTTTTAGCCCCACCGCTGCCACCAAGAATTGCTCAACCAGAACTCGGCAAAAGGAAACAACCTCAACGACGGGCACTAACTAAAAAACAATAAACAAATTTTGTAAGACAAGATAATATTACTATTTTGAAAACCATCGGATTGCTTTCAGAGAAACTGGATTCAGACAAGACAAATAATAATAATGCCCGGTTTAGATATGTATAGAGAAACAGAAAGCAAGAAGTAACGAGGTTGAATGAGTAGAAATGTGATAGTGTTTGCTTTGTATTTTGGTACGCTGTAGAAGAATGAAATGGCATTTTTATAAGATCCAGGTAAGACAAACGCATTCTTGCAGTGATATGTAGAGGTGATACGGTATGAACACACAGTGGCGGATCGGTGAGAATTATAAATACTTGCACGCAACATGATGACGAGCGATTTAGCAAAAAAGCTTGTAGTATTCGTTGTGAATTGGGTGAATATTATAATAAAAATGAGCTTAACTTGCACTAGGTCAGCCAAGTCTCTATGATGGTTTGTGCTTTATGTCACTACATGGGATCATGAAGTAGTAGTTATTAAAAAGTAATTGATCGTATTCTTGATTTAAAAACAATATTTTGTATTTTTAACTGCTGTTCATTATATTCGTATACCTATTCATTATATTCCATAAAAAAATGCCACCTGACATTTTTTTATTTATTAAGGAGAAAATACAGATACAGATGTCAATTCATAATTCATAAAAACAACAACTAAAGAACTCACCTGCATCCAAACTATTTCTCACTAATTGACTTTAACAGCAGATAAAAACAGATAAAAATATTTTTACTTATAAATAATAAGGAGAAAATATATAATTGAGAAGATTATTTTACAATTAGAGAAATGAAAAAAAAAGAAAGTGAAAATAAAATGCGCAATATCCTTAACTTATAAAAGTTTACAAATTATTTTGGCAAAATTTGGAGGGTAAGACAAAAAAATTAAAATATATATAGATTAAAAAAAAAACAATGTTATACGGATATGTCTAAAACGTTTACTTTGTATTATGTAGGAAAACAGCCTTCAATTTTCTACTAAGAGTACTTTGTGAATCAAAAAATAAGTCGGAATCCTTGAGGTCTTGATTTTGATTAAAAGATTCGCACATTCTTCTGATTGGATCCCTGTCGCCTGCATTTGTACGAGTCCGGCTAATGTGGAATAAGTCGTTAAGCCTTGTTACCCTGGGTGGTATTTTGAAGTTTATTAATTTCAGTAAGTCAGGACAGTCAATAACGTTGTTGCAGATTTTATACAAAGTCATGAGGTCAAGGTATGTTTGCCGGTTAGATAGAATGGAGGCGTTATATTTTGAGAGCATATTTATGTACCCCTGTTTAGGTGCGCTCATTCTGTAATTGAGGCATTGCAAAAATTATTTTGAATACTTTCAATATTGTCTTTATGGATACCGTAAAGTGGAGTCCATATGGAGGTGCAGTATTCAAGTTGTGAACGGACTAGCGTGTAGTAGAGAAGAAGATGTGTTTCAGGTTTTCGAAATTCGCGGCTGTTTCTGATGACAAATCCTAGCATTTATTCACAATATTATCAATGTGCGCATCGAAATAAAGTTTGGAATCAAAAAGCATGCCTAGATCTCTTATAGAGTAAATGCGCTCGAGTAAATAGTTGCCAATACAATAATCGTGTATGATAGCGTTGTGATTTTTAGTAAAACTTATTTGTTTACATTTGTTATAACTGAGGTAAATTTTGTTTTCATTGCAAAATGCTTCGAACCTTACTAAGTCGCTTTGGATAAGTAGACAATCGTTTAAATTCCTAACAATGCCAAATATTTTAATATCATCAGCGTACAAAAGAAATAGACAATGCACGAAACATTTAGTACAGTGTTGATAAAAAGTATAAATAACAGCGGACCCAGGATCGACCCCTGTGGTGGGCCAGAAGTAACAGGTTCCCATGTAGAAGTGAGTCCTCGTAATGATACAGATTGTTGTCTTTTGGTTAAATATGAGACATATTGACTATTTATAGGTTTTAGTTAGAGCAATACATACAATTTTGAACCATGCCATACCATTAAAGATACAGAAAACTAATTTATATATTATTTGAGATTATATTTTTAAAGGACCTTGAAATCCGGACACATTACTCTTAATCATTAACACTTTGCTTCAAAGTATAAACATCACAATACAACAATACTCCTTGGCAGTGCAAACGTCAAAAATTGTCTCCAGTTTAAATATTAAAAATAAACTTATTTACAGTAAATCTGAACACTTAAACGGTACATATGATTAACAAGCAGTGCTACTTTAGTGAAATAAAGTGTTAAAACTTCAGTTTTTAGTGTGCCTTTACCAATAAAACAAAAACATAAACATTAAATACACTCCTTGACAAGTACAGTGCCTATACGAACTACCTATCCGAAACTTATGAGAGTGAAGCTCAACCAGTGGCTCTAAAAGTTTTAATATTAATTTAACATAAAATTTATAAAAACTGATAAACATATTTTTACTGTCGCAATGGATATCCAATCATTTATCTCAAACGCAGAGAAGGCAGTCAATGCTATAAATAAGGTACTTCTTGACCCTGGTAATAAATTTAATAAGGACCAAATAGCCAAAATCACTCCAATTTCATGTGAAATCTTGGCTGCAATTGGCAGCATGTCGGCAGCGGTAGCTGCCAAAACCGGCATCTTGGAAGGTGAATTGCAGGCATACAAAAATATGCAAAAAAACATTCCACCTCAAATTCCGTCACCCGTAAACAATGTGACCGACATCTGTGATATGCTAACTGAGTTGGAGGAAAGGAAGTCAAGATCTAAGAACATCATACTATTCAACATCCCCGAGAGCAATTCTCTATCAACTGCAACGAGAATCACCGAAGATATTGAAAAGGTTTCATCTTCCCTGGAGGGTTTTGAAAACACATATAATCCCAGTGAGATCAAGATTCACCGGTTGGGAATCAAGAAACCTGACCAAACAAGGCCCATCAAGATCGAATTTAAGGATCCATCAACTTCCAAATCCATTCTGATGAACCGATCAAAGTTGAAGAATGGTGTCAAAGCAGCAAACGACCTCACCAGTCTCCAAAGAAATGAACTTGCTCATTTACGAAGTGAACTTGAATCAAGATTAAAAAACGGCGAAACCAATATTACTATTAAGTATGTCAACTCTACGCCAAAAATCGTGAATGCTCAAACAAAAAACTATCAAAATCCAGCTCACTGAACCTCTACTATCAAAATGTACGTGGGCTTCGCACAAAACTAGATAACTTCAGAATTTGTATATCATCAATAATATGTGAAGCCGTGGTACTGACTGAAACGTGGTTAGATTCATCCATCAATTCTTCCGAACTAGGATTATCCTCTTATAATGTTTATAGGATGGACAGAAACCGTGATACCAGTTCAAAGTCAAGAGGAGGTGGTGTCCTCGTCGCAATAAAAAAGAAATTTACTTCTAAGAAATTAAACACAAAAAACAGTAACGTAGAACAATTGTTTGTTTTGGTGAAAAGTAAAAATGAGAAAATAATAATTAGTTCTGTATACATACCCCCCTCGACCAACACTGTTGTATTCAAAAACCATTATGAAGACGTAGAAATAATTAAATCAAAGTACCCTGATGCCAAATTTATTGCCGTAGGTGATTATAATCTTCCAAATGTAAATTGGGATTTGCACGACCCCGTATTGTCGAATACTTGTAATACAACTATCTCCGAAAGTGAAAGAGTAATACTTGACATGTCAATATACTTAAACCTAACTCAACATAATCTTGTTAGAAACATTAACAATCGTGTATTGGATCTCGTTTTCTTCAATTCTCAAAGTATCAAAGTGAGTAAAGCCATAGAAGTTGTCATACCCCCCGATATCCATCATCCTCCACTTAATATTTGTATAACAGACTTTGGCGAAAAAATTCTGAAACCTACGAGATCAAGCTATAATTTCAGAAATGCTAATTATTCAGGTATGTGTGACTCGCTCGCATTAGTTGACTGGTCCTTCTTAGAAAGTGATGATTTAAATCATAATATTGAACAGTTCTACTTTATTCTAAGTAATCATATAAATCACTTTGTCCCTTACACTCAATATAAGGAATCTAAATATCCAGTCTGGTTCAATAAAGATTTGATTAATTTAATTATACGTAAAAAAAAGCTCACAAACTGTACAAGAATCACGGAACATCAAAGTTGTACATAGAATTCTCTAAAATTAGGAATGATTGTAATAAACTTTCAAGGACATGTTATAACGACTATATTAGGCAGACAGAGAATGATATTTTTAGCAATATAAAACGTTTCTGGCGATTCAGTAAAACATTAAGAAGTGGTGACTCTGATATACCAAATACTATGTATTTTGAAGACAGAAAGGCCGATGGTATCAAAAATATTGTTGATCTTTTTGCAGACTTCTTCAAGAATGTTTATGAAAAAAGTCAACCCAATCAGTTTTCCTTACCTAACTATACTCCCAGTTTCAATATAAACCTGTCACATGTGCACATCGAACTGAACGAAATTATTAACCAAATTAAACTTCTAGATCCCAATAAAAATGCCGGTCCCGACAACATTCCACCATTACTCTTACAGCAGTGTGTCGTCGTTCTTGCTTATCCCCTGTACACACTCTTTAATCATTCTTTGTCGAAAGGTATATTTCCTGATCTATGGAAACATAGTTATATAACACCCATCTTCAAGAAAGGGGATAAAAACGAGGTAACTAATTATAGACCGATATGCATACTTTCAACAATTCCAAAACTCTTTGAGAAACTAATTCTGGATAAAATAATTACCTCATTTAAAGATAGTATATGTACTGAACAACATGGTTTCATAACCGGCAAATCAACACTAACTAACCACATTCTATATCAAAATTTCATTTCCGATGCAATGGCGAAGAAGCTTCAAGTTGACTCAATTTACACTGACTTCAGCAAAGCGTTCGACAAGGTTTGTCACGCTATTCTTGTAGAAAAACTGTCTAAAGCTGGAGTTTGTGGAAACATGTTGCATTGGTTTATAAGCTATCTTTCAAACAGAAAACTTAGTGTTAAACTTAATGGGGAATCATCGTATGATTTTTTTGCATCCAGTGGTGTTCCGCAAGGTTCCCACATTGGACCTGTATTATTTATCTTTTTTGTGAACGACCTTTGTAATATTTTTAAAGACATCGACGTACTTATGTTCGCAGATGACTTAAAACTTTTTAAAGTAATTCGAAGCCTGAACGACTGTTATATTCTCTCGGCAAACTTGTTAAAATTAGTTGAGTGGTGTAGCGATAACAAGCTATACCTTAATGTCAATAAATGCATAACTATGAGATTTTTTAAAATAAAAAATCCGATTTATTTCAATTACACAATGAATAACATCATTCTCGAATCTGTTTCCGAAATTAATGACTTAGGTATTACTTTCGACACCAAACTTAGCTTCATACCACACATTGAAAATATTGCAAAGAAGGGTTTAAAAATGTTAGGTTTTGTACTAAGAGTGGCTAAAGATTTTACCAACATTAAAACATTAAAACTTCTGTACACATCACTAGTGAGGAGTCAGGTTGAATATAATTCAACTGTATGGTCTCCCCACTATAACGTGCATTCACAAACAATAGAAAGAGTACAAAAAAAATTCCTAAGCTTTTTAAATTATAAACTAAAAATACCGAAAGAACAAAAAAACTACCCTTTTCTACTACGATTATCTAATCTACTAAATTTGAGTGACAGGAGAATTGTTTTTGATCTAATATTTCTATTTAAAATCTTGCATAATATAATTGATAGCCCCGAATTCTTATCGCTCATAAATCTTAATGTGCCAGCCAGAAATACAAGGTCAGTACTACCATTTTATTGTAGTAATACTGCGACCAGGGCCCAATTCAATATACCACTACAGAGAATTCAAAACTTGGGAAATATGTATTCGCACGTAGATGTATGGAATGTGTCGCTGATACAATACAAACATGAAATTATTAAATCATTCATGTCAGAATGTGAAATCAGACGTGTTTAATATTAGTTACTGTTCTTTAAAAGATTCCATAATATCTTGATGAAGCATATTCTTATAATGTAGGAGCTGTTGCACATATTTTTGTATTATTTCTATTTATCTATAATGTAAAAACTTGTTACTCTCTTTTGTTTTTCTGTATTGTAAACTTTTTCTTGTATTACTCATCTGTAAATTTCTAATATTAACTTACACTATATATTATGATTTTTATGCCATCTGCAATTTAAAAACTGGTTCCAGTTTAATTTATTTTTACTTTTTCTCTTTTATTATAATATAATATTTTTTACTTACTTTTATACCTACCATTTTTATAATGTTAATTGCTATAAGTTTATATTTCTTATTTAAACATTATTATCACTGTATTATATATATATATTACATATATATCACTGTATTATATACTTACTATGTAAAAGCCCATCAGGGCGTTGAAAATTAATAATAAATAAATAAATAAATCACACACTTTGGAAAGAGCTACTCTTTGACCTACTTTACGGGATGCTGATGGGAAGAAGTTCTTTCTGTTTCTATCAGATTGATTCTCCACTTCCACCCCATCAATTCATCTCTTTTCCCAATTAATGACACAATTTTTTTTTTTGACTCATTAATGCAATTTTTTTAAGCTGGAATAATATTTTTTTTGTGGTTTTTTTTTTTAATTTGCTGAATTTCCGCTAGGGGATGGATACGAAGTAAGGGGAGAATATGTTGGGAATATGTTTTAATTGATTGAATTTATCCTAGTCAATCCAACTCTGCCTAACAACATTACTCCACGAAGACGGCCATCAATCGTTCGGTTTGACGCATTTGAATCTAACCTGTAAATTGTTGGTAACTTGTAAACTGAGTATCGAATTCACATAACAGTAGCTTGCCTTGCTCTACATGAAGAAACATGGACTTGGTTAGAACTGCAAGACGATACTATCTCAAAATCATCAGCTCATCATTTAGCCAACCTTACGCTCATTAAAACCAAGAATAATAATACTATAAGTTTAATGATTTGACACCAATTTCTAAATAACATTGTGATGACTCGTCTTCGCAAGGTATTCGAATTGTTTATGGAGAATGGATTCGTCAGATATTGAAGAAATAAGTCCCTCTTTTAAAGTGGCTAATTTCTTATTCTTTATCTAGTGTTACCTCCCACCCAATGTTGGTTATCATCAGGGCAATCGTCACCCTGCAAACTGAAGCCTGAACACCAGTCACAATAAAAATAACATATATATCATCTTTAGTATGCACATACTCACAGCAAATATGCCTTTTCCTTCCTTTTATTTTAAAATTATAAACCATATTCTTTTTATTTTTATTGTTATTTTTACTTTTTAACTCAATAAGTTAAACCACAAATTATAATATTTTAATTAATGAAGATAATATTAGCGAAAGTCAATCGAAAATCCGAAACAGAAAAAGATACGGATACATCTGGGACTCGAACCCAGGACCTCTGGCAATCCTGGCCAACGCGGTATCCACTGCGCCAACGTATCCTGGGTTCGAGTCCCAGATGTATCCGTATCTTTTTCTGTTTCGGATTTTCGATTGACTTTCGCTAATATTATCTTCATTAATTAAAATATCATATTCTTTTCTTTACTTTACTTTACTTCCTACTTTATTCCCTTAACTTTGCTTCCAAATAATCTCATCAGAAGCTATACAACCTTGTTTGGCCTTCTCCGCAATATTTTATTTCTAATTGGATATCATAGAACCACTTCACGTTATGAATGTGTTCGAAATGAAATCATTATTGTGTTCAGCTTTGATGGCTTCCTACATTTGTTAGTTGTATATATTGTGTGGTGTATCCATTACAACAAAACGCATGGCCTTCATTTTAATGTCAAATCATAATTTTGTATTAGAAATCAGAATGTCCATTGTCCATGTGCATGTTTAAACATTAATAAGTATGAATACTCTTTGTAGAAATAGTGTGTATTTCGACATTTTTGTATTATCATATAACCAAGGAACGGATGTAACCAACACAATTACAAATCCACACGGCAAATGGGAATGGTGGTGGTAGTTAAATGAATAAACACCAGTGTTTTGTATCGTGTGCCTAATTTGGCAGAACAATTCCCATAGAACGTGGGACTTGAACCGGGGACTTCAATACCCTAAGCACTCCCAGCTGGGCTGAAACAATTGAACCAAAACACCACGGGAGTCTCAAGGTAAAAGGTGAGACGTTCCCAAGAAGTCTAATAGAAATTAGATGCAGCGTGGAAGCCGGTGCGTATGTCAGGTGGACTCATTCAAATATGTAACTAGACCTTTTCGTTTGAGAAAATTTTGCAAGCTACTTGCTGGTGCACTCAAAACGCAATTGCAGAACAGTAAGTTTAATTGAAATGATTATAAGTTTTCAGGTGTTTCTTGCACAATATCACCTTTTAAATTAACTGAAATATTATTATGATTTTATATACCTAATTGATACATTTTAATAAAAACTAAATAGGCCCAGTGCTTTAACGAAAATGACTTTTTAGCTAAAAAATTGCTTTCACCTAGAAATTTTTTGCGAACTATTTGAATTTTTTTTCCGTCACGGAATTTTTATTGGAACGGACCAAAATGCCCTTCAGATATTTATATGATATTGATTTGATGGTGTAGGTACTTGTGAACAAAAATTCAACAAACAATTTAAAACATTTTTATTTTGCGATTTCCTCAGTCGAACTAGCAACCTTCTGACCCAGATCCAAACATCTTTCAATGACCATTTTATTAATGAATTATTTGACATAGTATACATATAATAAAAAGTAAAATATTTCGCGTCATTTTAATTCTAATACATAAAAACAGTTGGTCGGGAATTTGATGTCACGTCGTGATTTCGTGTCCTCTTTGTCAATATTTTTGATTACTAGGTAAATGAAAGTACCTACCAACTTTCTCAAAGTTCTCACTGTTTTAGTATTATTAGAACTCCAGTCTTGTGATAGTACTGTCAATTATTAGATGTCAGATTTCCACGGCCGTAAAATATCACCCAGTGCTCCAAACAACGACGCCATCAAATCTGAAAGAATGTAAATTTGTTTTAATGGCCGGAGCATTGTTGCGATATTTGATATTCGGTTTCCCCGTGTGAAACAAGATACACAAATTAGAAAATCAAACAACGCATTCATCTAATAATGATTCAAATAAAATACAATGAAAACTTACAAAATAACATGGCATTGTTGCTTTCTTTTGTACGCGTCTTGTTGCCTGTACTGTCGATGGATTGGTGATGAAACCTGCCTGGCCTGTAGTTACTACAAGAGATAGGGATGTCATTTTATTTATTAAGCAACGAAGATTTATTTCCTTCTTCAAACACAGTAAACTTATTTTGTGGCACCATTTTAATTCAAAATTAGTAGAATACTTAGCTACTAATTTGGAATTAAAATGTATTAATTTACTACTAGCTGATACCCGGCAAGCGTTGTAATGCTACTTAAATAAATAAATTGTTTCTCTCTTTGTGTCATTTACCATTCGTCTCCGTTCCCCTTCCGCCTCCTCTTCCTCTTCCGCTCACGCCTTTCCCTCCCCGCTCCTGCTCTCCCCTTTCTCGCGAAAGTATTCCGCTTCCATCCTCTCCGCCTTCCCCTCTCCCTCTTCCCGCCTCCCGCGAAGCCCCCTTCTTGATTCCTCATCCGAACCTCCCGTATACCCCTCACACTAGCATTGTACCCTGCCGCTTAACTACATAAAATACACCCATTTTCCATTAACTCGCGTGACCTATTTCTTTTTTATGAAAATTATAAATAGTTTAATTTATTCATATAGTTTTTTTTGCTTTTTAAGCTCAAATGCACCGATGACATATTTAAATTGTTGTTAGAAGAGAATGGTGCTTTCTTTAGGGGCAGAAAAGTAAGCAAAACCGTTTTTTGGAATCATTTTGAATGTAAAATTTTCATATACAACATTTTACCACGAATTCAGCACAAATTCTTGCAATAAGTTCTAATTTAATAGCCCCTTTTCACGACTTTTGCTTTAACCGCCCTACCTTCGGGGTATTTCCGCAAAATACTAATACCTGATAAGATTTTGTCAAAATATATGCATTTACAATAGGTTTATTAAAATAAAAGTTTTTAAAACATAAAAAAAAAAAAAACGGGATAGTGCAGAATGGTACAATCAACATGAACGTATCACGTACGTTCGTAGGCCTAGGGCGGTTTTAAATGTCTTAAGAATTGTATGCTTATTGTATTTTAAATATAAAATGTAACATTTTATATTAACATAACCTACGTACTTTGGAGAATCCAAACTGGAGAGAACTAGTACAAAATAGAGATGAGTGGAGGAAGACTCTCGAGGAGGCCAAGACACACCAAGGGTTGTAGCGCCAATTTTGATGATGATAATGATGAAACATAACCGTTTTCGTTTTTTCCATTTTTCTCGAATCAAGAATATTGTTGGATAATATTATTCCGGGCAAGGGCTCAATTAATGATTTGTGATCTAGTTTACAGAATTGTGCTAAAACCATATTATGACTCCACTTCTTATGAAGCCATCGTAAAATAATCAGTTCCGAAGAGTGTGCAACGAACCGATTCGATGTTTTTATATTCCCATTGTTTTGTTGCATCCCTGCCAGTAGGTATTAGCTAGCAAAACAGACTTTCACCTCATTTGAATGGCAAAAAGTAGGAGGTTTGATAAATTGTATCAGTTAATCAAAAGTCATTACTCTCCCACTCCGGAGTTAGCCACGAATGGTAACGACACGATGACAGAAACGAGACGAGGAAGTGACTTGTGTAGAGCTGTCAACGCTATGAAACATTCCGTTATTGTTATGACCGATTTATGACAAAAAGGTAGCGGGACCGAGCTATGGAAACAACTCTAACTAGGCAGATCCGATGACACTATTAGCATTTATGCTTCTTGTTAGTGGTTATTATTCAAAGATCATCAACACAACCAGGGTACCTACCAGAGGCCCTAGCACACTCGATCGATAACGATCGATATGATAACTATCGGTAACTTCTCATTGTTCCATAGAATTACTACACTTCGCCAACGAATAAGTAACAGTTCACAATGACTAAGTGTCCTTAACATTCGACATCAACTGTTGTTTGTGCGTTAGCGACGTGCAGTTGTCCTAGGGAACGATGAGAATTTTTAAGTTATCCTATCGATCGTTATCGGTCGAGTGTACTAGGGCCTCTGGCATGGTCCATCGATATAACCCTATATCGTCGTTGTACGTAGAATATGAAATATGTGATACTCAGTACATTCTGAGATAATCGATAAAAAATCGAGAAGTTACCGATAGTTATCATATCGTTCGTTATCGATCGAGTGTGCTAGGGCCCGATTAACTCCCCTTTTGTATCAAAAGGTAAATGCGGACTGCCAACGCATATTTAGGTTAGTATTTCAATTAAAAATTGTCAAATTATTAATATTTGTAAGTAATTGTTTGACGTTTCGGATTGTGAATTCGTGGATAGATCCGCCAGTGTTGCCAGCGTATAATAATAATATTAATAAAATCGTTTATTCATCATAGATTTTTTTTTTACATATATATACATTTTTGATTAAACATTGGTTCTATTGACGAAAAGGTCACTGCTCAGCTGCAATTCAGGATTTCTCCTGGAACGCAGCTGGTTTTCAGCAGTGCCTCCAATAAAAGACAGAAAATAAATACAAATAAATTAAATTACATAAAAATAATCAAACCAAATCTCAAAATCAACATAAACAATATAAATAATAAAAAAAGAAATAGAAATAGAAATAAATAAAAATAAATAAAAAATGTAAATTGGAATTCAAAAAAATGGAATGCAAATATAATCAGTGAAATCAATCCAAATAAAATATAGAAAATAAATTCAAAATAAAATCAATTTAAATTCAAAATACAATCGATTCAAGTATAAAACATAGTCAAAATAAATAATGTAAAAATAAATAATGAAATCAAAAGTAAGTATTCCTTCAATTGAAAATTTTATTAATTAAAAATTAAAATGTTGTGCGGTTAACTGTGCAGTCAGCAACCATTCCTTATTTATTCCCCGTCAGTATCGGTTCTTCTAGTGAAATTGTGCTAGGTATATTGATATAAAATTATCGGAAGTTACGCCTATCGATCCGATATTGTAAAGTTTTCGATATCACCAGGCTAGAGCTCCAGAATAATTCAAAATAGGTTCGCGCCGGCAGGGCCCCTGGTTAGAGATTGTTAGGGTGTGTTACCAGGATAGCTCCATTGCAGTACAAAGGATACGCATTCTATTTACACAGGGCCAGGTTAGGTTTCAATAGGGACCAGTTTTCGAGCCTGTATAGATCTTAATTAATATATAAGTCTCAAATTATTGGACTAAGATGCTTGTTTGGAGGAGAGTGGTTCGTCAGATTAACATTAAATGTATTGTTAAATGTATTGGACAATAGCGGAAAGCGCCCGCTCAACATTTACGTCATTTCTCCACCAAGTTATTTTACAAAACCATTCGGCAATCAGTAGGTATTCGTCTTCAACTTCAACAACAGCATTATCAAATCCCTTTCCCATATCACGACTTTTCCTAATCGGTTCGCGATTGTAAGTGCCATCGCCGTGAACGGTCAGAGGAGCTCTTTTGGCAATTGTATGAACAACATTAAAAAAAAATTCGGATCTGCCCTGATGATGGACACTGCAATGCTGTCCGAAACGTCGGCTAAAGAAGGAGGTAGCGCAACACGGCATAACACCCCAAAAACAAACAACGAAAATGCTTTTGGCCGTGAAAATCTAAAAACGTATCGAACATTAAAAAATGTATTTATACGACTACGAGGTTAAGAGAACGTAGGTGCAATTCAATTTTTTTTTTTTTTTTCATTGTTTTTATTTCTTGCTAGAGCAATCCAGATGAGTTACAAAACTCATTTTAGGACAGGAGGAACTTACAATTCATAGGTAGGAGGTAGTAGTTACAATTTTACAAAGGTATATTGATATCATAATTGCTTCTTGAACAATAAAGTTCGATGAGTATGTGCGCAAAATGGGTCAGTAAATATCAACGATTGATTAAACCATATTCAAAGATAATAATAGAAAATAAAATAACTCATTTGAGAACGTATGATCATGATATCAGTGCTTTCATTTACAGCAATCGTAATATTTGCGACAGCGCATTGACGTCAATTATGTTTTGCATTTAATTTGGGCAGCCCACCAAATCAAATAACACTTCAATCTAAAATTGATTTGATTTTAGACTTTCTAGAACATTTCGAAATGCGCGTGCTGCCAAAGCATAATCTAAAACTAGAACCATCATGTAGCACTCGATGTGGACTCTCACTCTGTGCAAAATGACAGTATAATTAGAAGTCATAAAAGCCTGCCGAAAAATTATAATAATATTTTTTGTATATACTTGCCAGACATTCGTTCATTTAAGTGGGTAAATGTAACTGGTGGAGAGTGTATACGATTAACGTAGTATCATAAACTGAGATTAATTTATAATTTTTCTTCCTTCTCTCCAACTTATTTTTTCATCTTAGTTTTATCTTATTTCTACCTTCTTTCTTAATTATTTCTGCCTTCACGCAAAGCAGAGTTTTTACGTCCCCGTTTATGCATCAAGTACCTACAGTGGCTGTGACTGCACTGGATGAGGTTTAATGTTGTCCAATCTTTCCAAGAAACCAATTATTTCAATTAATTGCTAAAATCCATAATAATTTACATATTTTGAGGGGAAAATTACCCTTCAGCTTTAGGGCAGTAAAATAATCCAGTCAATGTTCATCCTCTTCCTTCTCATGCGTCTTGTTTGAAATTGAAAAAGACAGATGTTACTAGAACGATGACGTCACGTACGTTCCCTCACTGGGACTAGTATTATTTATTTATTATGTCTTTATAAATTCATATAATATGACATTTAGTATATTGATATCAGTGACCAATAAAATAACGACATTGTAATTTATGACATAACAGAAAAAAATACAATTTACATAATACAATTCTGATAAAGTGCATCTTCAATTTACAAAAAGTGTTTTACAAGGTTTACATTTAAATTTTAATGGATGTCAATAATATCTTTGAGGAAGTGATTTTATTCAAATTTGAACTGTTGAAAGTAAAAGAGGAAATGCGATAAACTAATAAAGAATATATCCATGAAATATTAAGTTTTTGGTTAAACATATTATGGCATTCGACCGAGTGTTATATTTTACGAATGAAGTGAATTTAACAAGGTTCGTGTTAAACACATCGATGTTTTGGTATAATCTATTAAATATGTTGCAGCTTCTTCTTATAAATACATTTTCAAGGTAATTTGTATTGCTCTTAGGAAAATTAAAAAAAAAAAAATTTTACATTAATTCCACACAGGAGGCCCCAAGAAAAATAATTTCCCTCAGGGCCTATGTCATCTGTTAAGATACTGTGTGGAGGGTCTATTTGAGGAGAGGAAGGAGTAAACATGGGTCTTGAAGAGACTCATGTTGTAGGAGGGAGGAAACACAGAGGCCGGCAAATCGTTCCACAGTCGAGCTGTTGAACTCAAGAACGAGTCATAGAAACGACCCGTTCTCATGTGACAAATGTCAACCGTGTACATAATATGTTGGGCGCGCGTTTGGCGTGTTTCCAGACTATGCACCGGTGCCGAAGGGATCAATGATGCTTGAAATACCGGTAGAATAAGGACAGCATTCCCACCCGACGCCTGTGCTCTAAAGATTGCAACACGTTTGTTAAGACGGGAGAATCTATCAAACGAATCGCTCGTTTCTGCACAGAGTAGAGGGTTTTTTTTTCAAGTATTGTGGGGCTCGAGACCAGAGGTGGCTGCCAAATTCAACCGTGGGGCGCACCTGCGATTTGTACAGGGTTAGCAGTTGTGTACTATTAAAGTATCAGTACGCCCAGTTTAATATACAATGTTTCCGGAGATAAAGTAACTCTCATTGGACATCTGAAATGAATATTTTGTATTACGTATGGGCTATCAATAAGGTTATGAAGTATCTCATAGAGCATTAATAGGTCTCTGATATCTCGACGTTGATCAAGAGATTTAAGGTTTATGGGGACATAGTTTTCATCATTTCGCACGCGATACTCTTATTGACATATTTGATCAACTTTTTCTGAACTCTTTCTTGATTTGCTTTATACGTAGAACAATGAGATAGAGATGAGGTAGGAGTCATTATCTCAACCTTTTTTCTTTGATATTCCACTGGAAAAGCTCGTGCACGAATGTGAGCGTCGAACACATCTCGCAAAATTTGGAGATGTGTTCAAGTTATGAATTTGATAAAAAAAAAATAATTTGATAAAACACGTGCTTGTGTAAAATCTTACGAGTACCAATAAACTATGTAAGTACACATGAGCTAGCTATTAATTCAACACAATTATAGGTAAATTGGAGATAATTACCGTTTTCCCTTGAAGTTCCTTTCGGTTCCACAAATTCCGGCATTTCTTGAATTTCGTCACCGGAGCATCGTTTGCATCGGCTGGTCGAAGGTTTCGTCATCGGCCGACAACTATTTCTAGTTCTCAAGGTCCTCCTCAATAAGAAAGATTGACAACAATACAATAATAATTATTACTTACGAGTGTATCGCTGAGTACACAGACGCAAACACAATAGCAAAACACGATGCGCAAAGATCTTGAAAGCAACGCCGAGCAGCGGCGTTTCAGGGGCATTGTCACGATAATGTATTCTGTTAAGTTATGCGTTTTTTTATCATATTTTTTTGTGAAATATCTTAAAATTTGGTTTTAAAAACAACTCAATTCTAATAACTAATAAGTAATACTTTGTTCAATAACACTTTGTTCAAGCGATTAAATGTCAAGGGATGGAATATTCCACGAAAGATTTGAAAATTATTTGCACAACCCTTTTAATATATTTTACCATCTCACACGGCCTTTGTTCATTTTCAATATCCAGTTTATTTTTTTGATACAACAATTTACATTTTACCATATATTTTGAAAGTGTTGGTTCACTGGTTTGCTTACCCGTGCTGGGGCCCCCATTTTATAATATATAATTCAACAAGAAGAAGAAATAAATTTTAATAAAATATTTAAAGTTGGTAATGAAAAGATGTTAAAAAATTATAACGGTTCTATAATGTTTTTGTGTATACGTTTTATTCTTTAATATTATAAATTTATTGTAATATTGCTTTTTTGTTCTTTAATCCTTCTCTTAATTTTGTATCTGAATTTATTTTAATTTTCCTAATTTTTTTGTATCAAGTGAAAGTTTGTTGAATGCTTTTATTGCCTGGTGTTTATGATGTCCTTGCTTCCAAAGCTTGTATTTGCCTTCGAAGTTTTTTATGTTTTCTTCGTTTGCTTGTCTAACTGGTCAGTTAGTAATAGTTAGTGTTTATTAAAATATAATAAAACTATTAGATTACCTTTTTTGTTAAAACATGTAGTTTAGTAGTGTTTTTACGTGTAAATGGATATTTACTTAGACGATCTCTACCGCAGGGCAGGGAAATCCTTAGCTCTGGGTCCGTGAGTCACTTGTCCAAATCTCAGCAATTTTCCAACCAACCTCTTTCGTCAGACCCTCACATAAACTTTCCAGTTCATTTTAACACAAATACAACTCACTTTTAGGATTTTTTTTAAATAGAAAAAAACGTTTACACGCTAGGAATAACCTGACAATATTTGAAAAATTCTTACTACATGTTGTGTGGAAATTTTTTGTTGATGGAGAATTTAACCAACGATGCCTTAGTGGAAGCCCGACACACTTGTTAACTCAGCTACTACCCTGATATATGCATTGTACCGAATTAGACTCATTCAACGATGACAAGAGTTCGCAAAAAACCATTGAAAGAGGAACTTGAATGTTATAGTTCTTACCTTTGTGACCTTACATCACAGCGCTGACAGAAAAATAAATTCGATATCTGTCGAGAAAAAATACTATAATCATGGGTCAATTGGTTGACCTCAGATATTTATTAAAATATCCATTAGCGTTTATCTACGCATCACATCATTTATTTTATGAAGGAAAATTCGAGCAGTTCCACTTGCAATAATTGTAGTAATTGACATAATTGTAGTACCTACCCACAAAAAAAGTATTGTTTTATAGACCAAAAAAAAATACTCTGCCTTTTTACGTCAATTCACGTAAAAAAATCATATACAAATGATCAAATAGATTTAAACCAGCGAATAATCACGGGATATTATATTTTTTAGAATTTGTTCCGTTGAAAGCCGAAAGTTTGTCTAAAGAACAAACACATCAGCACACGGACAGTAAGAAAGTTGAGTCCATTTATTTTTATTTTTTTATCAATGTTCACATGTAAACTTAAATACCACCATTTTTTTCCGGGTAAGACGTGAGATCTGGGTTCGAGTCCCAGTTGTGACCATTATATTTTATTATTTTTTTGTGTCTTGTTCATTTTCATGTTTTAATTTAGATTATTATTGGTATCTTCTTCTTCAATGATATATTTTTTATAAGTCAAAATATTTTTCACTCAACTTCCTTATTGAAGCAGAACGGATAAGAAAACATTTTCAAGAAATGTACTAATTTGTAGGTAGGTACTCTATCGCTCATCTGAATGTTCACACAGATAACTAACGATCCATCGCGCCGTTTCTCCGCAGGGGTAGGCAGAGAGGACGGACTGCCGAACAACTCGCTCTTGGTATACACTTTTGCCTCATTCACATTCATACAGAAATCAGAAACTGCGTACTGTACATGGCCGCAGATAATTTATTAGTACACAACTGCTAACCCTGTACAAATCGCAAGTGCGCCCCCCGGTTAAATTTGACAGCCACCTCTGGTCTGGAGCCCCAAAGTACCTGAAAAACACCCTCGACTCTGTGCAAAAACGGACGGTACGTTTGATAGATTCTCCCGTCTAATAAACGGATTGCAATCTTTAGAGCACAGGCGTCAAGTGGTAATGCTATCCTTAATCTACCAGTATTTCAATGGAAGATGCTCCGAATAACTAGCGTCATTGATCCCCTCGGCACCGGTGCATAGTCGGGAAACACGCCAAACGCGCGCCCAACATACGTACACGGTTGACATTTGTCACATGAGAAGGTCTCGCTTCTACGACTCGTTCTCGAGTTAACGTTGTTGATATGTTTCCTCCTTTCTACGAGATGGGTCTCTTCAAGGTCCATGTTCACTCCTTCCTCTCCTCAAAAAGAACCTGCATTCAGCATCTTCAAAGATGACATAAGCTCTGAAATTATTTTCTTCAGAGCCACCTGTCGAGTTAATTTAAAAAAAAAATACATCCTCTCATACATACTCTTTTATTATTCTTTCTCTTTCCCATCTCCTTCCCCTCCTCGCTACCTTCAGCCTCACATCATACCACAATTGGGGATGCCGTAGTCCTACTGGTTTCAGACGGTTGGGAGCAGTTGAAAATCTTCTGCGTCATTCAAAGTAAAAAACATATATGTATGTCACATGCTGCGACCTGATACCGCGAAATGTGCGACATATCAAGCAATGCAAGGGACAATGGATTATGTTTTTCCTTTTGACTGCCATAGTTTTTTATCGGTTTGAAACTGCCTCGAACGCTAGTAGCGCCTTGTGTGATATAGATATGTTTATGGAAAACCCGATAAAATTACCCACAAATGTACATACCAATGACATCTGTTGTGTATTTATTTAAATATATAACAGGTGATAACAATAAGGTCCCGAAGCAAAAAGTGGTGATAAGCAGGTATTTGAGTAACTACTTATAATAATATTATGCATTTACGTTTAACGTAAACAAGATAAGTATAGCATTATTATGTAAGTTAATAGCGAAATAAATTCAAATTGCAGTTCATTATTTAAACCTTTGTTAATTATTAATACTCGATATGGACAGAAACTCGCCGAGAGAAGTGGTAGGCCTATTAACGGGACACTGCCATCTCAGGAGACACATGCAGATATCGGGAGTGGAAAACACCAATATATGCAGAAAATGTGAAGAGGATGAAGAGACTCCAATTTACCTATGGTGCCAATGTCCTGCCCTGGTGGGAACTAGGCTCAGATACCTGGGGAGACATACAGTAGAACCAGAAGACAGCCACATATCCAATGACAATCCTGGTGAACTTTATTAAAGGAGCAGGGTTGTTATTAAAGGATTGAGGAAAAATGGGAGATAACACAATGGGCATTGGGCATATGGCCTAAGTGCTCACGGAAACTGCTTGTAAACCGTCTAGGCCTTTAAAAAAAATTGATAATACACAAGCCTTACACGCACTAAGTGAATTAAAAAAATAAGTTTATCAACTACCAACACCTTTTCTTTTTATGTTTACCACCTAATCTAGAGACTTAAAGTAACACGACCAATATTAGGTGAGGATGAAAATCATTATGTAAACAATAAACTGTTTAGATACGATTGCAAAGACACAATAAACAATAATGAACTTTATGTTTATACATTTAATCGTTGAAAACAATATTAGTGACTCCCAATTTCAAACAATCAGAAAAAGGTTCGGTCGCATCTAGAATTTGAAATCAGGACCTTAGCCTGGACGGGGCTCTACTCCAACCACTGAGTTAATTTGATCCTATCCATTTTACCGTTCATATTTACATGTAACACACTTCGATTAAGAGGGTATTACCAAATAATACCGGAAATCAGTAATTTTTAAATCAAATTCTAGACGTATTTACTCTTTTTTACAAAAAAAAAACATAATTCGATTTTGAAAGATTGTTTTTTTTTATCTGGTACACGCAGCTTTAATATTTTGAAAAATTAAGTTTATTTTTAATATACAAAGATTATACCGTTGGTCGTTGGCAGATTTGTTCAATTTTCAAACGATAGATTCTAAAACAACAAAAATTTAAAATCATATAATCATACAACAAAATAATAATAATCTAAATTAAATTCATTAAAATCATTAAAAAATAAATCTGAGAACGTGTTTTGCGACAAAAATACCTGAGTTTTTCTATTTATTTAAGGTCTTACAAACTAAAATATTTCAATTTTTTTTTGCAGATTTATTTTGTTTAGACATTACTGAAAATCATAAATACTTATGATCAAAAAATACTTACAACAAACACGGAGAAAAATGTTATTCTAAAATACGATCATTTTATTCGTAAAAACGGTTAAAAACGGGACTGAAATTCTTACGAACAAATTAACAGGGATTCATGTTTATTGGCGGGAACATGTAAGAATAATTTGTTGGTATGCGTAATTTCGTAAGTATACCAACAAATTACAGACAAACAAACACCTTCGGCACCGGTGCATTGTCGACACGGTAAAACGCGCGCCCAACATTTGTACACGGTTGACATTTGTCACATGAGAATATATTGTTCCTACGACTCGTTCTTGTAAGTTAAACTTCTCGGCTGCGGAATGATTTGCCGGCCTCTGTGTTTCATCCCTCCTACAACATGGGTCTCTTCAAGACCCGCGTTCACTCCTTCCTCTCCTCAAAAAGACCCTCCACACAGCATCTTCACAGATGACATAGGCCCTGAAGTAAATTATTTTCCTCAAGGCCTCCACTGTGGAGTTAATTTTTTTTTTAAATACCTCGTCTCATACATACTCTTCTATTTTTCTCCTTTCTCTCCGCAAAAAGATCATCAAAGATGATTAAGGCCCTTAAGGATTTTTTTTTCACAGGTCGTCATGTGTGAAGTTACCGTAAAAAAAATTTCTGACTCTATACAATCAAGCAATCAATGCATTTTACATTGCTCCGTGTTGTTGGTGATCATACTTTTGTATAAGTAGAGATTCACGTCACTCAATAAAGAAACTCTATCATTAGGAGTAATAGGATATTTACACAAATAGCTCAATAAAAATCGAGGTAAGCCAGTTCATTAGAAAATATACTTCAATGAATATATTTGTGCACAGTCAGACGCCTAGCGGAAAAAACACAAATTTAAAAATAATTTTCCTGCTAACAAATTGGATCGCATGGTGCCAGCACGTAGTACGTGTACTATGATTTGTACCGGCGTAGTTTTAATCAAACCTTGAAGAAAAGAAGCAGTGTTTACAGAAATATACCGGCATTATAGCATCACGTAAACGGGCACAGCTCACGCACACGCATAGTGCAGAGTGCCTTAGTCGCATGATGGTGTCGTGGTACCAGTGTGGTGTCTACTGTCTACTATTTATACCAATTCTACGACGTTCCTACGCACTTGGTATGTGTGGCATACCAAAGACGGACAGGACTGAATTTTATGAAATAAATAAAACAGTGACAAAAAAAAAAATTTATACTTCATCTGTTTTACGTTTTCCTGACGAGGTCTCAGAGAATCGATCAGTAAAGTTGTCGACTTAAAATTATAACCATTATAAGATGGGAAGAGGGAATAAAGCAGAAGAATGAGCAAATTTTTCCTGCTTGTAATTCAATTTTAATAGGTACCTACCACAATTTGTTTTTTCTCACGGTGGAACCGGGACATTCCCATCTAATGGCAACACAACATCCTTAAAGATTTATTTATTGTTTTTGAGTTTGATTATTAAAAAAAAAAAAAAAAACGTTGAATTCCATTTAATTTATTTATAAATTATTAAATCTATTCAATAATGTTTATTATTAAGTTCTGCAAGTGTTTTAGTTTTCACTATTGTGACAGCTGTTTCGGCTTACAAGGCCATTTTGAAACTGTGGTGTCCCACAATTAGACGACGATATTTATACGATTTAGAGGATTTCTCACAATCCTCCCGATAGCTTATTCATACTACAACGAATATTATTAAAAATAAAAATAAAATGCTCGCAGTGATTAGAAAACTCGGCCAACCACTATTCTAAGGTTCGAGTACCGAATTATAAACTCCAACTTAATACATAAATAAACCGTAAATCGTAAATCGAAAATATTCTTTATTAGTGTAGATAAGCTATTAGGACGATGGTGAGGAACCCCCTTAAAATGTCAATTTGAAAGTGAGTAAATTGATTTATTCTCGGTTAAACAATAATAAAAATAATAAAAAACTGTCACACTAATAAAAACTAAAACACTTGCAGAACTTAATAATAAACACTATTAAATTAAATTTAAATTTAATTTATAAAAGAAAAATAAATTTTAAAAAAAGAATGTACCTTTATATTAATTTTTAAAAATCCTTAAAGATGACATGGGCCCCCTAAGGGCGACTTGATGAAGTTAATGATTAACAAAAATTATAAGGTATTTTTTATAATATAAGCACTGTTAACATGCTAAAATATTATTTAAAAATTAGTCATATAAATTAAAAAGATATATTTTTGCATTAGTCAGTTAATTTTTTCACAATTTTTTAAGGACCAAATTTTAATTGTTCAGAAGAGAGAATTTTTTTTTTTAAATCGTATCTTCTTTTTTTGTAGACCTTTAATTATGAATTTTCATTACGAAATAACTTTGAATAGATATTTCAGTTATAATTTTTAATAATTTCTTGAATAACGGTATTTAATTTTGTTTTGTAATTTTTCTGATAAAAAAAAATATTTTTTGCAGATCGGAAAAAAAACGGAGAAAAATTACATGTTTAACTAATTTTTGGATTTATTATCATTTAAAGCATTTCAAATGTCCAATATCAATTATATAGATAAAAAAATTATTTATCAATTTTTTTATTAAACCTTTCTCCGGCAAGTGAAGAGTTTAAAACTTTTTTTTAAAGTTTAAAATTTGCGCTTTGACGTATTTAAAAGACATAAAATAGCTGAAATTAACCCCCCATCGACCATTTTTTTTTTCGAATTTTTACTTTCAAACTTTGGTCTCGATATACTCGTAAACGAAATCAAAAAGGTTATGCAATGAAATCGATTTCAAATGAGATGTAGATTCCTCGGTTTCCCGCTTGTACCACTTGTTTTCGGACGCAAATGTTTTTTTTTATATGTAATTCAACCTAAAATACTATGTTTTCTTTCTCGCCTGAATTTGACTCTGGACTAGAGATTATTCATTTGGTAATGATAAAAGTACTTCACTAATCAGTTAATGAGGTGTAATCATATCGCAGTTTTGCGACGCTAGATGTCACTACGGTTGGCTATGTTTAATATCAATACTATGATTGCATTAATAATATTTTCTTTTTGGCATCATTTTAGCACAGTGAGACCACAAAATATTTTTCCTTAATTAAAAAAAAAAACCATATAAACATAAAATTTACCATAGAAATTGGATAAAATTTCAACATAAACTTTTTAGACTTAAATATTTATTATGATTGCATTAATAATATTTTCTTTTTGGCATCATTTTAGCACAGTGAGACCACAAAATATTTTTCCTTAATTAAAAAAAAAAAACCATATAAACATAAAATTTACCATAGAAATTGGATAAAATTTCAACATAAACTTTTTAGACTTAAATATTTATATTATTATCTAATAATAAATTTGAATTTAATATTTTTTTTTTTAAATTTACATACAGATATAATAATTCATAACACATAAAATTAACTATTTACTCAAAAAATTTCATCTTTCCATTCAATGATTGATAAATTAATTAATGTACCTCTATATACCAGTAATTTCTTAATATAACTTAATCTTATTAAACAAATTCCAATTAATAATGGGTATAACACCAAAGTTGAAAACATTCTTAAAAAAAAATACAAGGATACATTTCGTAAATCCTGTATTTAACATGTACAAATAAAAAACATAAAATTACATTTTAAATAAAACGGAAGAAATAAGATATTAGAATAAAGGAACATAATATTATAATTGAGGTTTAACTCTTTAAGTTAAAAAGTTAAAAATAAAAATATAATATTATATAATAGTTTCTCGGAGTTTTCAAGCATTTATTGGAGAAAAAAAAATCGAGCTTAAAGATGAATTCAAATATTATAAATAATCAAAATATATTTTATAACAAGCTTCTGCCCGCGACTTCGTCTGCGCAGGTCCCATCTATGTTTATACCAAAATTCTTAAACTATTTATTTAAAATATCTATAATTCTTGATTCGATTCAAAGTGTTAGGCGAGTACTTCAAATAAATTCACTTATTTTCTAAAATAGAAAATTGATTTAAACGAAATTTGATTGTTTTGCAAAATGTAATTCTCAAATTTTGAGATTTTCTAATAAACAATAATTATTGTTTATAATGTATTGAAAATAGTTAGCTTTATAAAGCCTATATGTTATTCTGACGTATGAGCTATTGTAAAGTTTCATTAAAATCCATTCAGTTTTTTTTTGCGTGAAAGAGTAACAAACATACATACATCCATGCAAACTTTCGCGTTTATAATATTAAGTAGGAAGAAGTAAGATGACTCGTTATTCAAATTGTTCTCTTTGTAAATTATGCCCGCCTATCCATTGACACCTTTAAGTCTATGTCTAATTTTAATTAGTTTTAAGTAAACCCCATCGCTTACAATACATGTTGGTTTTTTAAAAAAACCACTTTTATTGCTTAAAAAACAAACATATTTCGTAATTCATCAGGGTCTAGTAAAAAGTTAGTTATTATATTCTTTACTGCAGATAATATACCGGATCATACTTAAATGGGAGGTCACTTGAGATTAATACTGTTTATTAGAGAAATTTGGATACAGTTCTCACGCAGAAGATATAATTATAAACACATATTATTGGAAATCTAATTTTTTTTTTGTTATTTATTTAGTACATAAAACATATACAAAAACTTGGGTTAGTCTCACAAAGCTGTCATATGGCAGTTTGTCTGTAGGTTTTAACAATTAGACATTCTTAATGTGATACATAAGGAAATATTTGTAAATACATTTATAGTTTTAGATAAACATTAGAATATATATTAAGTAATTTAAATTACACATATAAAATCTATAAAATATCTCAGTATACCTGCCTAATAACAAGATATGTAAGCAGCAACATTAAGATATTCATCGATACACGAAGTCTTCGTTTGTTAACCACAAATATTTTTTTAATCCCAGTATATATTTTAATAATTATTAGCCTGAAACACTCATCCATATTGAAAAAACCTCCCGAGAAAAGATACATGGCGCGGACGGGACTCGAACCCGCACCCCTTCGATTGCCGGTCGAGAGCTCTACCATTAAGGTACGGCGCCTATTTTAATAATACCTATGATATTTAATGAACGAGTGTAGGAAAGCTAAAAAAAAGCACAAGGATTTGATTAGAATATTTGTTTTCCTAAATGTGATTTATCCCTCGGCTTTCCATCTCGATCTGTCCCTTTAGACAGATCGAGATGTAAAGCTTCGAATAATGTTAATTTATTAAGAGGTGTGATTAGAATTTATTATAGGCAATACGAATGATACTCTCAAATACGTATATTTAATTTAAAGTTAAGAGAGTTCAGACATGGAAGGTGGAGCCATTTCATTGATGAATTTAAATACATAATATAAATCCATCCCAATTTGTACTGGATTCTTTCAGGGCACTTGAGCTAGTGAAGGTTACTTAGGTGTTCGGAAATGTGCAAATATCTAGAAACTCCGATTATTATTAAATACGGAGTGATGCTTGTCAGTTTGATATTTTTGGCATGAGGACTACATAAGAGTTGATTAGTAGATGTGTTGACTCTGTAGGAAGATTTCTTCTAACTCACAAACATTTTTAAGAGCGATTGACCAGCAGCTAAAAGTTTAAAAATGGTTACAACTATTCTGGGAAGTTCCAATGAGAAAGATCGATTATTCCCTGTATCAATTTTTTTTAATTAAAAATTTAATATCGATTTATTTCATTCAAAACTTGCTTTAATATATACCTACATATATATATATATATATATATATATATATATATATATAAATTATTAAATATCGTGTACTTCTTGAAAGTGTTTTTTAATACTGTGTTAACAAAATAGCGTGTAAAATAAGGGATATTTTAGTTTGTAAGATCTTAAATAAATAGAAAACTGAGGTATTTTTTTCACAAAACACGTTCTCGGGGATATTTTTGAAAGATTTTAATTTAATTAAAATTAAAATTCTGAAAACTGTGTTAACTAGATTATAAATTGGTTTATTTTGTTGTATGATTATATGATTTGAAATTTGTGTTGTTTAATAGAATCTATCGTTTGAAAATTGAACAAATCTACCAACGATATAACCTTAGTATATTAAAAATACACTTAGTTTTTTTAAAACTGCGTGTACCAGATAAAATAACAATCTTTCAAAATCAGTTTTGGTTTTTTTGTAAAAAGGAGTCAATACGTCTAGAATTTGATTTAAAAAGGACTAAATTCCGGTATTTTCTGGTAATACCCTCTTAAAGTTGAATTTTGGTAAAGAGTATTTTTGATAACGTAAAGCATTTTATTATCCAAGTAAATACGGTGACAGCCAATCCAAGCAACGACATCATCGCGCAACCGGTTTGATTCTGAATATTATTCTGTCTTGATGAGACGAACGTGGCTGTTTAGATCTGACCACCAGGCACGGCTAAAGCCATTTCAAGCAACATTTTAATTCAGACAGGTGATCATTCACCAATGTGTTATCACGAGTATCCACAGCTTGCAAAGAAATGGCGTGGTGATTTTTTAGTTAGTTAGATCGCTGTAGTTAGTTAGATCGCTGTAACCGATTAAATTGCTTATGATTATTCCGATTATTTACGATTCATTTATTACCTTCATTTTGGCGACATAATACTACGTGCGTTCTGACTGCCGTTGCCAAGCAAAGAGTAATCCATTCTTTTGTTATCGTCGTATTGATAACATTGCTAACAAAACGTTTTCGCTTGAAAATTATCGCGGTTACCTTACTCGTGTATTTTATAGTTTTTTTTCCGTGGAATTTTACAGAGTTTTCTTATCTCTAATAAAGCCGTGACACATTCGTTAGTTATTAGGCCAACTTTATCACATTTTAATAACAATTTCGATATTTAAAATAAAACCAATACTTATTCAGAATCAATGCTTAGATGCCTTTTTCTTATGAGTATGTACACCGCATGAGAGTTTTAACAATTTGACTGTGAAAAAACACTGAGACTGTGAAATCCACAATTGTAGAGAGATACATTGTAGAGCAGCAGTCCGCAACATTTTTGAAGCTACAACCAAAGAAGAAAAAAATTTCCATATTTACACGGTACGCCAAGGTTGGTTCAGGTAAATGTTAAAGTAACAATTGTTTCGTTATGTTTTTCATTATTTCATTCACACCGACATAATTGAAGAGAGGACAAGAAAATATACAATCTAGATTATATCTTTGTGAGGATTATAAAACTAACAAATAATTTCACATTCATTCAACAAATATAATATAATAAATAATAATAAATATAATTAATAATAAACTAAACTAGCTTTAAAATTAGTGTAAACCCTATGCTTCCACACTTTGCCAAAAAGCGCAGTTTGTCACACAGCAGTCAAAACATTGATTTTTGGTGTTATATCTAATATAGCCACTCTCAAATCTGGTCCAAATAAATATGAAAAAAAAAACTGTCTCAAGCATTACAGATGCTAATGGTATTGAATTCAGGGGGATTTAAAAAAAAATTAGAGTGGAGACTGAGACACGTTTTTTTTATTTGATTCTTTAGATTCTTGTTGCTTACCTGGCTATTATAGACTTAAAGGCTTTGTATTTTCTCGGTAGGGAAAAATTGTTACCTAAAAACCCTACAAAAATTGCATGTTTGCCTTGGCACCCAGCAACCATCATAAGGGCGGCCATTTATACATACGTTTCTGTTTGTTTTATTGTTGGGAGTGGGAAGGAGTCGGTCGTGTCCTTTTTGTTTGGGGTTCTTCCGCAATCGCCTTCGGAAATAAGGAAATCCACAAAAAACCTTATTCAGGAAGAGTCGGCCGATTGTCAACATGAAACAGATTCGGCCTTCAGAAACTTCCAGAACTCGGAAAGACCTATGTTTTTGTAAATACATCAACTCGTATCGAAACAACTTTCTGCAGTTATTTGTCAGGAAAAAGATATTTAGATCAAAAAACTTTAGAATAAAATTTGATTAGTAAAAAATCTTGTTGACTTTTTGGCGACCGTATTATTATGATTACCGACCCTGGATTTCGGACTAATGTAGACACTTTAGAGAAAGTCACTAAACATGGCTTATGCCATTTGAAGCAACGTTCGGAATGGTTTTATTTTACTACAGGAATACTTAGAGTACCTATTAGCCTATTACCATTACCACTCTGGAATGAAAAAGCCATACCAATAAATTCTGTGCAATGTCCTTTATGCTGAAAAGTTTTCTGAAAAAGGTTATGTTTTGTAATACTAAGTATTAACAAAATTCAATGCTATTTTTGGTATTTCGCGGGGGTGGGCAGTGGGGGGTGAACACAGTAATAGGGTAGTTTCACTTTTTTTTATTGCTTAAAAAAAATAAACAAAAAATTGCGATTATTATTTTATTTTATTTTTATGTTGACGAATAAATTTTCTACAGCGAGTCTAAGTTGCCCGTTTTTGTAATTCCGCCAAAACGGCATTTTCGACGTGTGACGTCACAAGGGTCGCTCGTTCTTGAAAAATTTCCGACAGTTCTATTTTGTTTGTTTGATGACGTGCGTACGAAGCGTCGTTGGCCATCACGTGCCGTTTTAGTTTTGTAAGTTTTTGAGCGTTTTTAAAATGAATAAATTTGAATGAAAACGTAAAAAAAAACATCTTTAGTAGGATGATTAAAATCAGAAAAATGATCTTTAAATATTCCATGCATTTTCAAGAGAATCCCTCGTTTGTGAAAATACCTAATTAGAATATCTTCTCACGATGAGTAAATAAATACTCATCTAATATTTCGTCCTCTGATTATGTTTTGGATTCCCTTGATTGTGCCTTGTTTTCCTATGGCGCTCTCCTATTCAAATAATTGTTTCTCCTATTACGGGTACCGCGTACCGCCGCCCCGGGAACCTACACCTCTGCCCTAGGTCACCCCGATTGGTTCGCTACGTTTGGTGACTTTCTTATGTTTGAAGCTTTTCTAGGTCTTGACGGCGAATGCATTTCGCCACCTACTGCGTGGCGGCCGGATCGGGAGAAACTGGTTGAGGTAGACCTTTTGACCTCTCCAGCCGGACTCTCTCGACCCATCTCCATGCACCGCAGTGGGATGGATGGATTCAAACGTCCTTCACTCCTAAACATATTGACCCCCAGATTCTTACCCACCCATTATACCCGTTTCCTTTCCAGAAATTCCTAACTTTCCTTTCCTTAAGGGTCTGTAGTACCCCCCCAAAAAGAATTAGAAAGAGAGATACGACAATACGAATGTTGGAGTGAGCGCGCTTATATTAAAAATGTAAAAAATTAAGCGAAAATTGGGAAAATATTTGATAAAACACGACTCGTTTATAATAGATCAAAAATCTCTCTTACCTTGAGTAGCATTTAAAGAAACACTGTGAATTTTTTCAAACATGTAACTTGTAAAATAACAGAAACAAACGTGTAAATAATAATTTTTGGAGCTTACTTTGCGTTTTTATTCTTATTCTTGCGTTCTAATAAATTCGAAAAAAAAAACGGGATATACACTTTAGAATGTAATGATTGCGACGCCCAGTACGTAGGAATGACTACTAGAAATTTTAGAACTAGAATCAGGGAACATGAACTCTGTTTACGAAATAATAACTATTCTGAATTCGCCAATCATTTAATAGAGACAGGCCATAGCTTCAACAAGGAAAAAACCAAATTTAAACATATAAATATAAATTCATACTTTAACTTGTGCGCTTTAGGAACTTTAGAAATAAACAAAAAAATTAAATCAAAAATTAATTTAGTTAACAAAATAATAGCACCCTGCAAATCTCCCCTTCTGACTATGTTCCCGTGTGATATTGACCCCGCCCACTGTTCTCCCCTTCCCCCAAAATCACCCCTCCCACCACCCCCACCTAATAACATCTAATTCATTTCTGTACTTGTTTTAAATTTTAAGTTTAGTTTTAAGTTTGCTAGTGAATGACACGGATGTTTAAATTAAAATTTAAGTAACGATAGTACATTGAAAATTAAAACTCTTCAAAACAAAATAAAAAAATAACATAAATTTTTTTAAGAACTTACAACATGAAGTATTCAAGGGACATATGTTATTATAAATCGGTAGAAAATCGGAATTCCGGCCCTTAAAAAGACCCCCCACACAGCATCCTTAAAGATGACATAGACCCTGAGGGTTTTTTCCTCGGGGCCTCTTGTGTGTTTAAAAAAAAAATTACTGCTTCACGGTTTTCGATACAAATATGTAATAACCCCTCTTCCATGCCTCGTTACAAATATATTATCCTACACGAGCGTTCGTACTGGGTGGTAGCGAAGTCTTCATTTATTAGTTATTAAGGAAAAATTAGATTATTTAAATGAAGGTTTACTCTACTTTGCAATACGTCTTCTTCCTTGCACTATCCCAACTCATTGCCTAGGTAGGCTGTTGGGTCGGCTCTTCTCGTTCTCAGGTTGTAGCTTCTTCGGTTCTGAGTATCGCTTTCATTCAGGCCGTTTCTCTGCAGAATTTTAGAGCATTGAGTCATCCAGGAGTTCTTTGGTCTACGTCTGGGTGACTGTCGAAGAAGCTCCATGCAAATCTTTAATACGTTAAAATATAAATTTTATGTTACTATTAAAAATAGCTGTATAATGAAAAATTTAAAATGGATAATTAGAAGTTTATTTGTATTTGACGTCATTTTAAGTAATTAATTTCCTTATTAATAGCCATGTAACCTAAGAGTCACACGAATTAAAAATATAATATTTCACTGTAATAATAATGAGAAATGTTCGTGTATGTGCTCGCTTACGCACGCATACACTACTTAACCGTAACCAATTAGCAGAATTAGTATAGATATTTTTAATAGCGCCAAAAAACTTACAAAACAGCATTTCTAATAGATTTAGTTGACCTTTTGTATTTTGCTACCTCGTTGTAAATTAGACTTATTTTACATGGTAAATGCTTTAAATTTTTTTTTTTTAATCTTAAAAAAGGCCAGTGTTAAATGTTTAAACCAAATTAACAAACAAAAATAACCTAGTAAGAACGAGTGGATTCTAGAATTCAAGAGCTCGGCTATGGAACGATTGGCCAGCCTATGTGTTTCCTTCCTCACCAAGACCCACGTTCATTAAGTCCTCTCCTCAAATAGAACAACCACACAACGTGTGGAGTTGACGTAAAAACAAAAACTTTTCCCAACATGTGCAAACATTTTTCATACCACTTTATTTCGTCAAAAATCTTAGAATCGTGCTCAAATCTTATTAAATATAAGACACGCAGCGCCTACGACGAAATGAAAAGGATGTATGTATTGTGTCATCAAGTTTCCGGTCACCCGTTGTTTGTGTTTTCCAGGGTCATTCCATCAGTAGGAGGGCATCACCCAACTCCTAACTGGGTCACCGTGTCACGCGCATGCGCTCTGCCCAGCTGTCGCACCTTCATCGCTACACCACCCCACCCCACCCCAGCCCACCCATTCTCTCCCACAGGCCCAGGCCCCAGAGACACAGGCTTATCACAATCACAGCGTGACTGCTCACTGCTCACTGAATCACAGCACATTGTAATGTTTTTTTTTTAAATCTATCTATTAGGATACTCAAAAGTACATTTATACTACATCTTGCCATCTTATAGGGGTTTCACACGATATTTATTTTTATTTTTAACTTCGATTGAGTTTCGCTAACATTTTTTCAGACGATGTTTTATTTCATGCCGATTCCTATATGTAAATTATTTCCTACCCGATATGAAAAATCATCGCATAACAGTGAATTACACAACCATTATATTCATTCAATTTCACTTTACATAGTTGCAATTAAAGAAGAAATAATATTCAAAACATACCTAACCATGAATCACACGAAAGTATTTGTCATCTGCGTTTACTGTTGTCGTTAAAAAATTATTAAGAAACACGTGAAATTTTCCATACCCAACAGTAATATTCACATCATCTCGAATTTTAACTTAAGAAAAATTTATAATTTTTTAAATTTAATACGAGACATTTATTAGCTTTTCTGCAAATCTAGGAAGAATTTTTTTTTATAATGAGTAAAACCTCAAATTGTAATATTTTTTAATGAAATAAATTATTGTTGTGTATTTTTAATGATTTTTCTGACTCAATTTTTTATTTGAGAGTCACTAATATTGTCTCAATTAATTAAATGTTACATAGGTATTACGGTATTTCTTATCAACTTCCATCCATAAAGTTAGAAAGTGTTCCGGTCTGGTTTAGTTTTTTGTACAAATCCACAGTTTTATTCTGCGATAGGTGAAATTTTACACATATGACGTTCAACATAAGAGGGAAAATACTTCTTATATCTGATTTTAAACTAAATCTGCGCAAAGCCCGTAATAAAAATGCATCATTCTTATGTAACATGGCTAAGCGAAATAATGAGAGACGATTGATGTAAAATAATCGCCATCTTAAACTGTGCGAAAATCGGTAACAAGATAGAACACGTCCCTTTCTCATCTCGCATCCACATAAAAAGATGATCCATTCATTTAAATAAATACATATTTAAAACGGCCAAAGATAACATTTTCGTGGTGAAAATAATAATAATTGGATTCGTTTTTACCCACTAAATTAACTAAATGATTGAATTGCAGACTTTTGGTTCTACCATGAATTGGATAGTGTCCATTATAAATGTATTCAAATCGTTCAAATTTGAACAGTTAGTATGCAAATCTGGTTATCTCTGATAAAAGTAAAATCACATTGGGTGTTTAAATCCATATATATGTACATATTGTGAAAATGATTTTCTAGTGTTAAAACCGGTGGGATAAATAATTCACCAGTTAAAGATATATTTTTTTAAATAAACACTTTGTGAATCCCGCTTCAGATGCTTTACTTCCTGAAACCAGTGGGATTATGGCTTCTACAATTAAGTTACGCTGCAAGTTTGGAAGAAGTGCGCAGGGGAAAGGGATTAAAGGGAGGAGGAAGTTCGGAAAGTTAATAGCCGCCAAGACAGTAACCGCCAGGAACCAACCGGGGTCCGGGGTACAGGTTCTATTCCCGTTCTGTAACGTTTTTCTTCCCGATTCAAACAAATTAGATAATGAAAACATTATTCATTTTTATAAGAACAACTCTCTTTTTATAACTTTTGAAGGTTATTCAAAACCTATGAAATATATCATTGAAAAATAAGATAACACTAACAATCTAAATGAAAATATGAAAATGAACAAGACGCAGAAATATAAAAGATAGCTGTCGCAACTGGGACACGATCCCACAGCCTTTCTTCTGACCGGGACGGGAGCCTTTACCAATTCGGCCATTGCCATCTATTATACAACCGTCATACCGTCAAGATATTACATTTATGGGAATAACCTTCAAAAGTTATAAAAAAACAGGTTTTTCTTATAAAAATTGAGTAATTAATTTCTTTATTCCAGAGTCTCGCGGACGTCCCCATAACCTCCTTTATTGTAGAGTGAGCCGCAGCAGTTCGTTTAAGAACTCACCTGTGGAAAGAGCAACGTACTTCCTAAATGCGGAGGATTAAAAGATCGATATCTTTTTTAATGTCCTATAAAACATTCATAAGTTTTTTTCACTGCAAATACATTGTTTGAACGGAACAATTTTAACTGCTTAGACTCTTACGGCCTTACTAAAAAAAAAACACTCCGCGGCCGTTAAACGGTGTTTTTGTGAATTTTTACATGTGGCAACGCTGGAAATTTTACTTGTAAATTAGAGTTTTCATAATAATCCGCTAGGTGGTGTGATTGATGCGCCTGCGCATTGCTTTACCGCTGAAAAAAATAGCCGCGAATGCAGAATAAAGTCGGTCGCGATTTTGTATGTGATTAATATGATGTTTTCGTTAATGATTTCAATATTTATGACTAATTCGCACTAATATTCATGTAATCAATATATTTACTATTAATTTGTGTTGTTTTTCGTTAGTTTAAGTCAAATTGTGGCACTAAAATCGTATGTTCTAAATTAAGCTGTCAGAAAATGGTTCATAGGTTATGTTCAGAAATAATTTGCATTTTAAGATCTTTATTTTATTATAAATTCTTGAAAGTGATGCTTTTTGGTGACTAAAATGTCTAATACATATTTTAGTAAACGTATCAAAGAAATTAATGCCTTAAGATGTGCAAGCAATGTATTCAAACGTGAATTTTTTTATTGTAAATTTTTGGAAATAAAAAGCGAATTTCAAGATTTTTTTATATTTTTTTATTGTTTGAAGGAGTAAAAAGTGAGGTGACAGTTTTATTTTAAAATCATTAAATAAAAGGACTGTGTTTTTTGAATTTTGAATTTTTCCAAATATTTCAATGTTTTAATAGAAAGTGTTTGGGGTAAGTGAGTTTTTTTTTTCAACTTGATGTTTGAATCTTAAAATACTACAGTTTTTAAACATTTAAGTATATTTTAGATATGAAAATCTTAAAGGTAATTAAATTTTGGTTCTAAAATGGTATTTGTTTTTACGACATCTCAAAAAATAATAAATATATAGGACATTAAAAAAAAAATTCGAAATTTGTTGAAAATTATAAATGGAACAAATATATACAACAGATAAACTACCCTCCTTGGCCGTGTAAGCAATGTACATATCTTTCCATGAACAATTTTTTGTCAGTTCTTAATTAGTAAGGATTCTTCATACATGGTTGTTTGACCATTGTACAAATTTTTCAGAAAGTTTATTAGTAAGGCTGGTAAAATGGCGACGTTGTCAGATCAAAACCATATATTTTGTTTAGTGAGAATTTGAAAAACGAAATGTACAGACTTTACACAACGTGCTACAGAAACACCGTTTAACGGCCGCGGAGTGTTTTTTTTTAGTAAGGCTGTTAATGTACACATTTATAAAACATTGAATATGGACAAATAATTAAATGGGTACCCGCGTTAATTTTATGTTCACGTAAATAAAAGTGACTCTTTCATTGACTTTCATTTCACTGAACTTTGATGGTATTGACCCAAACTCCCCCAGGCCACCTTCGCTTCGTCATGTGTCTTACGCTTAAATTGAGTAAAGTTAATTTTGACAAGCTATTTATTTCCGTTGACACGGCACAACATGTTCACTTTGCATAATTCATAAATAATGTAACATTATAAATTTAAAGTAATAAGTAATAAATACAAATTAATATAAGGTAAAAAAAGAGATGTTTTTTGACGTTGCTTTCCCTAATTGATTAAGAATTCTACTACAATATTTCCTAAATAATACCTTTACGCACTATTAAAATTATGTCATGTTTTCCTACTTATTTCGTTCCACAATTTAATCTCCACCATAAGAATGTAATATATTCGAAATGTACAATGTACTGCCAGGGAAGCTCTTGCGAGGTGTCACTTTTTTTTTTTAAATCGCAGAGATTCATTTGCTGCAGGCCATCAGATGCCAATAAATAAATTGTATGCCAATTATTTTATTAATATAACAGTCATAGTTACTCGTACCAATATAATGATTTTCTTCCTGTTTTTTTCTATTATGAGTCTCAATACATAAATATATAGTTTTTCAGTGACCTTTGCGCAGTGATGTTATTTGTGCATTTGCTCTTACAAAAGTCATGCATACAATGCCCTTCATGAAAATAATACGACATACGACTGGTAGTTAACAGCTACACAGTCTTTTTTTGTCGTGTAGTGTTGGGATTTTTTGAAGAATCAATTTGAATTATCGATCAAAATAGAAATTTATGAATTTTTAATCGACTTACAAAATTAGATGTTCTTAAACCAACATTAGATGTTCTTAAGCCTACCAAATTTGTAATGTATTATTTATAATATGCTGAAATATTGTTTAGTGAAAAGAAAGGGATACTATTTAATTATATTTTGCCCTTTTCCAATCCAAAGCAACATATGGTATAGTGGGATGGGGTGGATGTGCTGAATCCATTCTCAATCCTATTATTAGTGTTCAAAAACTAATTTTGAGAATTTTGTTTAAATGTCAACCTACCCATCCTTCAAATGAACTCTGCTAAAATCAGGGTCAAAGTAAATGTAACCTTAAACATGTAGTCTTATAGATAATTACTACCATAATTAAACCTGGGTATATATAAAACAATCTACATAATTGTATTTGTATTATAATCTTAATGTTTAATATTTTTAATTTTTTTTCTATCCTTAAAATATTTTTCTTTCTTTATTTTTCATCTTAGCATTAATTTTTATGTTTGTATTTAGTTTTATTAATCCTTAAATATGGTATTTTCTTTTCTGGTTTCTCTATTTTTATTATTTATTAGCATAGTTACGTTTCTGTAAAATAGTAGTTTTTAGGTATTAAATGTATTATATATGACTACCATAATACGGGCATTGGCCTAGTGTGGTAGTTTAAAAAAAATCAAAAACTGTAACATTTGTAAATTAAAAAATCGCATATTTTTTATTTCAGCTTCGCTTACTTTAACTCTATTTACATATTTTACTGTATATAACTTAAAAAGTTGCTAGTAGAATTGTTAATATAATTTTTTTTATTAACGTGGGAATGGTAAATGTTAATTCATACTTGTTTACCATTAAAAGCACTTGCTTGTGGATGGAAGAAGAGTTTACATTGTTCAGAAAAGAATTGTTTCCTATGTTTCTCTAAGAGATTAAAAAACAGTTGCTCCTTTCCAAGAGCAAAAAATTTTTCTTCCGAAAACAAAAGAATCATACCTACCTAGTCAGTTATTTTTATTGGGGAGCAAACATTTATGTGGTTAATTTTTTCTTAAGAGCAAGAATTGACAAAAAATTGTTTCGATATCCAATCGAATATGCGAACTATTCGATAATATGTATTATCATTTATCCGAGAACATTTAAATGTACCTACATACAAGTACGAATTTTAACCTAACAGTCGTATCAGAAAGCATAAAACAAACAATGATTGCCTAGTTAATGGTGCTTTGTTCTCCAAACACGTGATTCATTTTTCTAATAATAACATAGTGAGGTGCCTTAAAATTCGACTTACACGTGTTAACTTTATTTCATAGTGTTTTATTGACGTAATTTGTGAAATAAAGTCACTTGGGTGTAATCTTACGTTCACGAGGGTCCGAAATGATTTTTTTTTTGCATTGACAACTGAGTGAGGTTTAGGGGTACGCGTAGCCAAAATTGGGGGTACGCAACATCGTGGCACGAATGTAGGTTTTAAAACTCAGCTCAATGTTTTAAAAATTTTGCGATATACACTCGGTGGTTCGGCTGGCAGGTTTCTGGCTTTTTTCGAAGTATCGAAGAAATATCCCACAATAGCAGTTGTAGCTCTTAACATATTAATACCGTTCACAAGCACGTATTTGTGTGAAAATGCATTTTCTTCGTATGCGTTTATTAAAAATAAATATCGCAATCGCCTGAATGCTGAATTAGACTTGAGGTTCTACAGCAAGCTCAAGGGTCACATTGACTGAATGTTAACATTGTATGATTGATTACAGAGGGTGTAACAGGAAATGGGGCTTTTATTTTAACTTCGGATACATCAGAAAAAAATTCTCCAAAATTTAATTAAAAAAATCCATCCTCTTAACGAAATCTTGCGAGTTTGGAGTTGTCTATGGAGAACAATTTTTTTTGTCGTAAAAAGAAGACGTATTTCGAATGTAGAACACTGGTTAATAATGCCCGAAGTCGTGTGCCTACTGTGTATAAAATTGAGTAAATTGTTAAATTCATGTAATAATGAAAGAATTAAAAAATTACAACTGAAACATGTCTTTCATTAGACGTGTAGTAAACATAGATACAGGTAGGGTTACCAGATGACAGGAATTTTCTTGACGTGTCCGGAATTTTAGCTGTCTGTCAGGGAAACAGTGAAAAACGGAAATTATCAGGAATTTAAAAAAATCTGGCAGAATCGAATAAAATGACAAAAAACATGATTTTATAGGTGAACAATTTGAACTACCTGAATCTCTAGCCCCTCCCCCCACAGGGTGTGTGTGACCGATGATGTGGTAAGTATATAGTTCCTGAAATCCTCTAGGCACCCCCTCTAAAAAAACATAAAAATTAGTAGGTATTGGGAGCGGGGGGGTAGGGGCGGGGTGAGGGGTTGGTTGGTTACTTGCATTGACGACATGTGGAAGAATTTTTTTTTCTTTGATTTTGAAGAAAAAGTTTTTGAAAACAAAAAAAGACAGTTTTTCTTATAAAAAAAAATATTTTATATACGTTTATTAATAATGTCTTTCTTGAAAAAACCTTGATTTTAAAATGATTGGTAACTTCTGCAAAAAATCTAACAATGCTAATTAATACTATATCACATCTGCGTACTCCTGCGGTTCACGCGATGCTTCGTATCTACAATGTAAAACACGTATGAACATAATTATTTATCAAGCTGTCACCATGTCAATTTGTTCACAACTCCTCTCCAAGGAAGACATATCACTCATAAAATAATTACATGGACAAGTTGACATCTTCAACCGCTAATTAGTGGCACGAGTCAAAAGGCAATACTCCATCACAAGTACACCAAATCATCAACATCCTAACTAATACATTTTTATTTCAAAGTGTCTTTGTTTGGCTTAGTGATCGTGTGTGGTAGCTTGAGTCGAGGATACTTCGTTTAAGAATGCACAAGAGCGTATCGCAAAAAGTAGAATTAATATTATTGTTAATTAATACGAAGGTAATTCAATCTCTTACAAATACTTAGCTATTGAAGACGCCTGTATGTACATAAATAGAGTTGGCCGATGGAGTTGTACGTTGATGTCCTTGGAATTAATCATTATCGCTGTTTAGCGCTCCAATCAACCGTGGACTGGAAATAATACACTGAAAATTGTTGACTGAGTGTATTTATTTACCTAGAATCTGCATTAATATTTTAATGGTTTTATTTGTAGTATTGTTTGAATGGAGTTATCACTTCGTGGCTATTTGTGTAAACCACGGCATTTTCGGAACAACTTACTCAAGTCAAAACTTGCTTACTCAAGTCAAAATTGTCAAATAATGGTTATTAAATTATATTAGGTGTTGAGTGGGTTGGGGCGTGAATTGGGAACAGTTAAGTGTGGGGGGAGGAGGAAGAAGTATTTTTCTTTTGTTAATGATGCTCTCATTATTTGGAATTTCTTAATAATATGAATCCATGCACAAACAAAACAATACTGTCTCTATTTTAAATCATTTTCCATCTATTAATTTCGATTTTATTTTCGTGAATGGATGAATGAAAACAAATCTTGGAAGTGGAAATTTCTCAAATTCGATCGAGCTGAAACTTGGCAGATAAACTCGTTGTCGATGTCAATTCATTCTATCAACTTGGTGGCACTCACGCACACACCCGCACACGCTCCCATTTCTTTGAAATTGTCTACTAGACGGTCCAAAAGATGGCGCGAAAATTGTAAATATATGCATTATGGTAAAAAAATCTTCATTTAAAAGAAAAAATTACAATTTTTTTTAATGCTTTGCGTCGTTTACGGTAGTTGGTCCTTTCCCATAATTCGTAGCTCAGATTGTGTTTAAAGGGTCCAACAGACACAACTATAAAAGCTCAAGCGTTATTTGGCTTGGCCTACTTCAGCATATCGCTCGTCATACATTCCCATTAGAAATGTACGGCAACCGATATGCCGATATGTCCCATAAGATGGAAAAAATGGGTTCATATCTTCTGCTACAGGCAACGATGTTCTATGTCGCAGGGGTGTAATTTCGCGTATTACCTTCCATGAGTAGGCTGTAATGCCTAGTTGTATACGCATATTGCTTTTTCTGTAATAAAATGAAATATATAATATAATATAACAAAATGAGACAAATATTTCCACAGCCGAGTCCTTATGTACTTCCCATAAAACCGAGTCCATCCTTCTTATTGAGCAAGACCGGTGGACTTTTGAATATCTCCAGCCATGATGACCTTAGGTGCAATCAGTGGATTGTGACGATTTCTACTCGTTAGTACGTACGCATACTTTACTACGAGTTTCATTAAAAATAGCAGTTGTCCCAGTGTCACAATACCAGATATGTACCTCATCTGTGGGAAGTGCGTGTGCGTGATGCCGGCAGCCTGAAGCCAACATTCCGGCAATTAAATACTTCGTTTCAATTACGCAAAAGAAAACAATTAGACAGGTAACTTAAAAACAGCTGTGTTTTACGTAAATGACTGTGTTACATCACATGAGACTTGCGAGATTCGTGGTTACTGAGTAGGTACAGTGGCCACTGACTGTGGAATTCAGAATATATCTGAAAAGCATTTATTCGCCGTCTCTCTTCTGGAAGTTGTTGAATGAGTTCTGCCTACATAATTAGGGATCCTTCGCCTATTGTTGTGTTCCCTAAAGGTACTTATTGCAATTAAATTATTTTTAAACTATGTAAATATAAATCTTGCTTTGTTTTAGAATATCGACATATTCTGGCGTTTGAACCCCGACTGTGTGTAAAAATAATATAATATTATACCAAAGAGCTTTAGAATGGTAGTTTTTTTTATGTTTTTCAATAAATCAGTTTTTCAACAGAATGTTTGTAAAAGTAATATAATATTATACCAAAGAGCTTTAGAATGGTAGTTTTTTTTATGTTTTTCAATAAATCAGTTTTTCAACAGAATGTTTGTGTTCAATTACAATGTATACATACATAATATTATTACTAATAATAATATAACTATACAGATTGTCACAATTAACATACATGACTTAGTATAAAACATCTCTATTTAGTAACCATGTTTTCAGAATATATCTCAATCTATTTGGTGAGTCGCAATTTTTTATATTACTTGGTAACATGTTAAATATTTTGGGCACATTATATTCCAGAGTTTGCTGTCCGTAGTTATTGTTTTACTTTGGAACAAGTATACCTTCATTCTTTGTGAACCTAGTATTATGTTCACGTTCCACTTTCCTCTTATATATAGAGTCAGATATTAATTAATATTTTGTATATTTAATATAACTCAATCAATATTTTGTACCGTAATAAGGCCTGCACCGGTAAGATAGTTAAATTCCGATATACCAATTATATGTTTCGTCTCTTCTTGTGAAAAAATATGTTTTTGAACTAGTAATTTAACCATGGAATTTTGTACTGATTGTAGGTGGTTTAGATTAGTTTTGCAAGAGTGTCCCCAAGTGCTTATTCCATACCGTAAAGTTGATTCTGCGAGTAATAATTAAATAATTTTCAAAATATTCACTGGTACGAAACATTTCATTTTGTACAGTCTACCAACTATCACCTTCGGCCTTTTACAAATTTTGTGTATTTGTATGTCCCATTTGAAATTGCAATCTACGTAATCTCAGACTCTCAATTTCGCCCTGATGGAAACCGAAAAGAAGTGTCTATCCAAGACAATACATTATATTAACTGAAGCACCCGGCGTTGCCCGGGCTATTTTCTGGGATGGTAAAAGGGGATAGAAATTTCATATAGACAGTGACCATTCTATGGTTTTGAAGATCAAATATCTAGCCAGCACGCAAATCAAAGCAAATTCGAGTTATAGAGTTCATTGAACTAGAATTACCATAGAATACAACCGAAATTAATATTTTTGTTTAGCATAAATTTGGCCCCGATAGCCGATAACATATTATCAAAGGCGAAACGGCAAAGTTAGAGTTGTAGCTTGACAGATACAATAGTCAGGGTGACATATCTGATTATATTAACTTGAGGAGAGTGTTGACGTTTCCATCACAACACGCGTGGCCTTGTCCGTCAAGTCCGGTCCACCGATCTTCCCTGAAGAGCAGATCATCTGAGTATCGGTTAGTGGCTGCAGGAGCGAATTGGGGACCACTGATTTTCACTTCATTCGGAACTCGGGCAATTTTTTACTTGGCTTTATTTCTTTGTTGGTGAACGCGATCTTCGATTCAAGGTATGCGTTACGCACATTTTCCAAGTTATTTTTCTTCAGAGACGTATCCATTATTTTGTAATAAATTAAAATATACCGTATCGTACACGGAGAAAAATGTTATTCGAAAAAACGATCATTTTAATAGTAAAAACGGTTAAAATCGGGACTGAAGTTCTTAAGAACAAATAACAGGGTTTGACTGTTTATTGGCAGGAACATGTAAGAATATTATGTTGGTATACGTAATTTCATACGTATACCAACAAATTATTCTTACATTTTCCCGCCAATAAAGATTGAAACACTGTTAATTTGTTCGTTCAGTCCCGTTTTTACTATTAAAATGATCGTTTTTTCGAATAACATTTTTCTCCGTGTATGACCTCGTAAAGCAAACTGAACATTGTTTTATGTTAAAACCGAGTTTATTAACAATAATTGCATTAATATGAAGTGGTCAACATTCTTCTAATGACCTTATCAAGAAGAGTTTTTTTTATGTCATAAGCGAAAAGTAAGAACAAGCCAACTTGATATTTTGGCAAACGATGTTATATAACAGGGGTGGGGAACCTGCGGCCGCGAAGCTTTTTGGTGCCGCCCCCGAGTACTTTTGGTGCTCCACAAAAGCAGCAAAAAAAATTACACTCGGAAAGCGATAATTCGACGGCCGGCGTAGTCCAGCGGTAGGGCGTTTGACTCCCACTCCGAAGGTCGCGGGTTCGAACCCCGCGTGCGCAAATGAATTTTATTTAATTGATTTGTGTTATTTCACAGTTAATTATTTAAAAATAATATATAGTATATTTGCAGCACATTCCAGAGTGAAAGATACTCTTAGTATCGCCATGGTGTAAGGTCACCATTCAGAATTGAATAGCCAGGTACTTCCCCAACTCCCTCTTCCTCGTCTCCTTCCCTTCCCCACTTACCTTCAGCCTCATAAAATACCCCAATTGGGGATGCCATAGTCTCACTGGCAGACGGGAGCAGGTGCGACTCTTGTAAGGTGTTATAAAAATAATAAAAAAATAAAAAATTTTAAATTGAAAAAAAAACGGTTTTCTATCACGGTGTTTCAAATAAATTTTAAAGTTATCATTAGAAAACCCAGGGAAAGTTAGAACATAGCTAACAGGTATGTGTACTTACTTAGAGACAAATAAATACTTGATCCATAATCCTCTTTTAGAAAAATCTGAAACAGAAAAATCAGAATACGATACGGTCACACGTGGGACTCGAATCCAGGACCTTCGGCTTTCCGGGCCGCGGCTCTACCAACAGAGCTAATGTGTCCTTATACGATTCGGTCATATTTGACAGTCCTCCCTGATATAAAAAAATCGGTAAAAAATAAGGTCAAAATAAAAAATTAAAAAATTTCAATCCGCCCCCCCCCCGGATATCGAAAATGTAGACGCGACTATGTGTAACATATAATTCCATTATATAACAGCCAGATCTAAGAAGTATTCTAGATATCTCCGTCTTTTGTAGTGCATTCGCAGCGTTTTTTTAAAATGATTATCACTACTACTCTAGTAAGTACCACTACCCTACTACCATGTTAACTACGCAAAAGCTTTATCATGTAGGTAGATTGTAGACACTCCGAGAGAAAGGAATGAAATTTGGCAAATGGATTCATTCTAATGAGTATCTAACAAGGCTGAAAGAAACTGAAGCTCGATGCAATGATTTCAACACGAATTTAATTAAGTTAATACCTACATGTTGTCTGAATCCTACCCTGGACTTCTGCCCCTTGGCTCAAATATCGGTCGCACGGCTGTTCACTCTCCGTAATCTGGGATTAAGAGGTTACTGCTTAATTAATACAAAGCAATTAACGATCGATTGAACCCGAATGCCAAAAAAGACTAACTGTTGTTGTTGTTCCCTGAGAGGTTGATGGCCGCACGCCGACGGGTTCATCGTTTTTTACAGTCGATTTAGATTCGCAAAAACAACGCTAACATAACACCTATTTTTCTCTAGTAAATAGACTGAGGAATCTTGTTTTGCTTCCGCTAACCAAAACACGCGTGCTTGTTTAAGAGACTAGACTTTGAACCACACGCAGAACACCCGCGTCTGTCATTCTGTCCCGCTCATAATAAGCTCACGCACACTTACAATACATGCGAATGCGAAATGTGCGAATGAGACAACGCTCAAATTTGCCTACAGAAATCGCTCGAAAAGGGGTTTATGGAAAATACACTTTTCTACACCGAAACTTTCACGATATTGAAATTTTAAAAAATATATATTTTTTAGAAAGAAGAAGCTACGTCGGTAGCTTTTTATAATTTTATAATTCTTTATGAGAGTTGAGTTAGCAGAACTTTTTTAAAATAATATTTTTTGATAAATCGTACATGTTTGACAGTGAATGTTTACGTTAATACGAAACGCATCGAAAATTCGAAAACTTACCGACATAGTTTTCACCATCTAGAAGGCATTATAAAAAAAATATATTCATTTTGTGCAATTTTCGATGTAGAAAAGTGTTTTTTCCCGGGAGTCCTTTTTGTATGGGCCGAAAAGCGAAGTCTATCATCTTAAAAGAATCTAGTGGTTGTTGTCCATTTCTTGTAGTGGGTTGTACATTTGTGAGGCGGGTATGGGCCCATTTATAAGATAACCAATACCCCTACCATAGATCACCTCAAGTGGTTCGCATCGTTTGATGACTTAAAAGGGCTCATGGGGTGAGGTTTGTCTGTGTCTTGACGGTGGATGCTTTTGCCACCTACTGCGTGGCGGACCGGACTGGGAGGGTCTGGCTGGGAGAGACCTGTCGCCGAGTTGAATCTTGCAATCATACATAAAGATAATATCAGCCAATAAAAATATGCGTTAAGAAAAATGAAGATAGTGTTGGTAGTTCTCAGTCGAAGTACAGTTAAATATGACCGAATCGGATAGGAACACATTAGCTCAGTTGGTAGAGTCGCGGCCCAGAAAGCCGAAGGTTTTGGGTTCGAGTCCCAGATATTGTGTTCGTTAATTAAAATATTACAATTTGAGGTACTCACAATTTGAGGATCTAATACCTTTACGTACTTTGATTTTAGGAATATAGTGATACAGGAGGACAATAGAGACGTAGCGTGAGCCGGAACTAAAATATTGTATCATTAAGCACAAACAAATTAAATTTCGTCAACTTAATAAAGTCAACTTAAAAATTATATTATATATAGTTTTTGTCAGCGATCACAAAATTAATTCTTCCAACCAGTATAACAAGCTATGTGTTACAATACAGCGACCCTCACAGAACTTCTTCTGTCTCCGGGCAAGAAGTGACCATTAATGTTACAATACTGTGACTGTAACCGTAGAAGAGTCCAGACCCAGATATAGTGGACTGCATTGTATATTGTACGGTGCAACGGTAGGTATATCTATCTCTCTGCTCACTGCTGCACACTGGAAGCCTGGTCGCGTGAGAGTCAATCTACTATATACTATACAATTCTATAGTCCCCACTCTCCGATTACTCTCTCACCGATAGTGAAACGCTCTGCGTTAAAAAACGTCACTTCTAAAACTTTTACCTTAACCCTTAAAAAAATTGGCGTATTTTGTCAGAGGCCAAAAATATTCCCGCTTTGCTATAAAATCTAAATAAATGGAACATTTGTTAACGTATTCGAAAACTCAAATTTCTATATTAAAAATTACTAGATATGTATTTTTTTTAAATAATTTTTTTTTTTGCGAAAACTTAAAAAAGTGTTCAAAATGACTCACTTTACTTTTTTTTCTAACTAAAATTACTGATAATGAAAAAAAAAATAAAACACATACTTATTTCATTACATAAATTAATTATTAACCTTACTGTCACCTCATTTTTTTTCGTTTCATGTAAAAAAAAATCTTAAAAAATTCATAAATATCCATAATTTTTTTTCAAAATGCTATCGGAAATTTTGGTTTCAGAAAGGGGTAAATTTTAATTTTTTGTGGTTCTTTTAGATTTGAATATATAGTTTGTTGTATTCTCTTTCCAATACCGTTTAGATCACATTTCTGACTATGATAGTAAGGGAGAAACAACGATTTCTGTGAGACCTATGTGAGCTGGGACAAATATGGTCTCCTGTGATTGAACGAGTTAAGAGTATCTATAAAAGTGTTAGGAGTAATTAAGAATATCAGCGTCTCGTCTCATAAATGGTTTAACATTAATATGAAGCAATTATAAAAAATAATAATATTTGGATGGCTTGTATAGCGCCGTTTTTAGTGAAAAATAACCTCGAGGGCGCTGTATAAATTTTAATACATTTCTACTATCTTACTTCTAACTACATATCAGACAAACGTTATAAAAACTTATGGCTAAACATTGAATCCACCGGTTTTTCGATCAGTGATACAAAACTATATGTACAATGCATCTGACCAATTAACGCGATGCTGCCCAAAATATTATTTAGCTGCCTTTTATTCTCAACTCTTCTGATTGAATTTGACATCTTGCCTTGCATTTTAAATACAGAGCTTTTAATATAAGCATGCGTAGGATTATTACTTCCGAGTAATCTATTTTCTTTTCCTAGGTCCCATCTATGTTTATTATACCAAAATTCTTAACCTATTTATTTAAAATATGTATAATTCTTGATTCGATTCAAAGTATTAGGCGAGTACTTCAATTAATTCACTAATTTAAATATTTTCCAAAATAGAATTTTGATTTAACAATCATTGTTTTGCAAAATGTCATTCTCAAATTTTGACGTCTTCTATTAAACAATAATTATTATTTTCAATATATTGAAAATAAATAGCTAGCTTTATAAATTATAGCCTATATGTTATTCTGATGTATGAGCTATATTATTGTAAAGTTTCATTAAAATCCATTCATTAAATTTCGATTTAAAGAGTAACAAACATACATACATCCATACAAACTTTTGCGTTTATAATATTAGTAAGATTACTCGTAATTCCCATTAAAAAATATTCTAGTTTTTATGCAGGTATCAAGTATATACTTAATGGAAATTTTATTGATAAGAAGTTCTACGCCTAGATTTCTGGATGTTACAATAAAATTTTCCACATCTGTCGTAAATAGCATTTCACTCTAGCGCAATTTTCCATCGATCTATTTCGTTATTATTTTATCTTTAAGACATTTATCTAAAATCGAATGATTTTAGCACATAGATACCATTAATTTATTTATTTATTTTTCACAATCTCCGAGAAGTTGTGTATACCAATATTATTATTACAGAGAAAATTACAAATTAGAATAAATGAAGGTACAGCCAATGAGAAATGGATAAAAAAACTATGTAATTTTTTTTTTTTACATTAGGTCCACACAGGAGGCCCTGAGGAAAATAATTTCCCTCAGGGCCTATGTCATCTTTGGGGATGCTGTGTGGCGGGTATTTTTAAGGAAAGGAAGGAGAGGAAGTTCTGGGATGGAAAAAAGTATGGGGGTTGGGTAGGAATCTGGGGTTCAGTGTGTCTAGATCATCCGCCGCCAAGACCTAGACAATGAACCCCACGAACCCGGTCACCTCTGCTAAGTCACCAAACGTAGCGAACCACTTGGGGTGACCTATGGCAGAGGTGTTGGTTATCCAATAAATGGTTCCCGGGGCGGCGGTACCCATTCCCGCCTCCCTAATTGTTATTGCTAAACAAGTGACGTGAAAAATGTCAATGGTCAATGCAGTATCGAATAAAGAACTTTTAAATAAAACTCTTTCAACGTAGTTGGACTAAGTAAGTTCCATAAGCTGAAACTTTTTTTTTCCAAGAAAAAAAGTTTCCAAGAAACGAATAGCTTACAATGTAAAATTCAATTTCCCCCCTTCAATTTTTCAAAAATTAACAAATGAAAATTTTTCATTTTCAAAAAACTATTTATATCCCGACATTAGGCAATTTTCCCTAGAAATTACATTGCGCACATAGATTTTTTATGCGTCTAGAATCAGAGAACACTTTGGGTACCACTATTCGGTATTCGGGCGTAGAGAGTAGAAACCTAGGTCCCTCCGTAATTGAATATCAAATCTACATATTGGGAATGTATCATATACAAACGTTAGCAATGGAATATACTAATATTATGTAACTGGAAGGCGCATGCGCAGCACGGCACTGCGCACAACCATCTGGATACTTACTTACTGGGCATATTGTGTTACAAACTGCGTAAAGAACCTGCTCTATATACCAACATATATAATATACTGTATCTTAAAATGCAACATACAGAACTTGTATATGTTTATTAAAATATTAATTTCGGTTGTGGCTCTCTCTGTAATTCAGGTTCAACGAACTATAGAAATTTTGCTTAGAATAATAATTGAATCATCATTTTTAAAATTGAGTTTGTTTGGGGAATTCACACAAGCTCTAAAGATTATTATTATTTCAAGTATTTTCAATTTACATATCTGGAGCTAATAATGATCAAATTCAGACTATCCCTTTGTTGATGTACTATTTTTAGATGAGACAGATTTGATACGTTTTTTAGATTTTCACGGCCAAAAGCATTTTCATTGTTTGTTTTTAGGGTGTTATGCCGTGTTGCGCTACCTCCTTCTTTAGACGACGTTTCGGACAGTGTTGCAGTGTCCATCATCAGGGCAGATCCGGCACACGGACACATCGTCGGATCTGCCGGATCTGCCCTGATGATGGACACTGCAACGCTGTCCGAAACGTCAGCTAAAGAAGGAGGTAGCGCAACACGGTATAACGCCCCAAAAACAAACAACGAAAAAAGAGACTGATTTGATTTGACCTTCAACGTAACCTCCCTAATGTCTACGCAATTCCACGTAAGAAGGGATATTGTATGTATTTTATGAATATATAATGGAGACCAAATGACTGGTATATACGAAATAACGGTGAACTAACAAACAGTAAGGAGTTTTTAGGCTATTAACGTAATTTTGCCAGTGGAACTTTGGTACTTATATATTTTGAGAATGGAGGGAGTAGGAGAAATTTTATGAAGTACCTGGCTGTTCGCATCTGGTTACCAAGCACGACTAAAGCCATATCAAATCATGTTTTGATTCTGAATGGTCGAATTTCACCAGGGCGGTTAGGCCCATACTTTGAGTATCCACAGCTTCGAAAAGTTCGGCAAATATAGGTGGTATTTGTTATCTAATTAGCGGTATGTAAAATAATTTTAATTTTTACACACGCCGAGATTTGAGTCCGCGAATTCTGGCCAAGCAGTTCGTTTTGTTTTATAGTATAAATGCCTAATGATTACCAAATTAGTCAATTTTCCTCACATTTTGTATTGGTTTTAGTGTCATGTTCTAATGTTTTAAATAATTTCAAGCAATAGATTTTCCGTGGATAGTTTTCGTGCCATAAATATAAATAATTAATAGTTGTGCATAATACTCTAGGGTCGCACTGATTATTGACCAGATACGGTTTTAATTGGATATCCATGACCAGTAAGTAAACATACTCATGGATGAACAGCAGAGCCGGATTGAAGTACCCAGGTACTTTGACGAATAAGACACTCATTGAAAAACACGCCCCCAATAATGTAGTAGAGAAAACGAGATGATTGACACTGAAAACATCAACATACATTATGTGGTTGGCGTGTCTAGTATGTCTGGTATACCCGAAGTACGCTCAATTTTTCATTACTTTGGGTGAATTTATCAAATACATACTTTCAAAATATTCTAAGTAGCTGCATGTCTTTTGATACCGTATGTTAGATACTTACACCCATGAAAATGATACCTTAAAGTCCCTGCAAGCACTGAAGGAATCTTTAAAAATCTCATCATATAAATTAAACAACTCTATTCCAAAATAATAATATATTCATAAATACCAAACATAAGATTTAACAACATGTATATTAGAAAAAACAGATCTCAGGATCTAAAACATCATTAAAATATTTAAATTTCATATAAAAAGCTACATACAAAACATAGAGAGATCGGAAATAGAAAACATACCAACACTAAATATGAATTGAAACAAAAACCACACAACTGCACTAAAAATACTACACAATGTAGTATGGACCACCATAACAGGGGCAGGGGCATGTGCCTAGAATGGTGGTCGAAAAATCCTCAATTAATGTGACAAATAATTCAATAAATAAAGAAAACTTTTTTTAAAAAACTTATAATTTTTTCAGTAAATTCATATTATTCAAATAATTTTAAAAATAAAACAACAGCACAAGAGATTCCAGTGTAACAAAAATGAAGAGAATGTAACACCCCTCTTAAAGGACCGACGGGAAGAGCATTCTCAACTAGATTCAAAGAAAATAATATTATACGATGTTATAATAATAAAAGCACTTCTTCAAAATTCGTAGAACATCTCTTATTAAATAATAACGTTTCATTTAACAACAAGACTAAACCCTTACATTACAAATGATCTTAGATTAAATTTACTTTTAGAACATTTAAACATCACCATAACACTATTTAATAAAGTAAAGAAAATGTATTTATTCCCCACATCTAAGTACTTTTATAAGACCTGCACAATAAATCGCATTTACGTCATTATTAAATCTTTAAAAACACATTAACATTTATTGTGGGGAAAACAGTTTTCAAGGTACCCCTTAAAACAGAGAATCTATTGTTGCAATTATTTTCTCGGAAACTCTGTTTAACTTGTAATAAGTCATTTTTGGATTCTTAAAAATTGAAATTGGTCAAGAAAAAACAGAATCATATAAATAATTCGTCTCGAAGTGTTCTAACCACGGTTTTGGCCTTCTAAGCCGAAACAGTTGTCACAATAATAAGAAACTAAAATTCTTGGAGAAATTAATAATAACATTTTAAAATTTAGTTAATTAAGTTTAAAAAATAGTTAATGGAGTTCTACGATATTACACAAAAACGATTAACAATTAAGTAATTAAACTTATTAGAATCTATAATTCAAAAAGCTAAGTGTGGTGTTTGCAACACTGCTCGTCTCTGTGATAGATGGGCGGGCCCTACCGCCGAGCAACGTCCCGAACGTTGACGGAGTTGCGACCCGAAGAGGGCCATTTCAAGGCAGCGCTTTAGCGAGCGGTGTTCCGGCTATTCAGGACGTTTAGTTTTTAACCAATTGTATTCAATAATTACAATACTAATTCGTTATAGAGAACGTCGTTTATTGAATACAAAGGTTACAAACGTCCAGCCTAGCTGGCGCTAAAGCCCTGCCTTAAAATGATCCACTTCGGGTCCCAACACCTTCAACGTTCGGGTCGTTGCTCGGCGGTAGCGCCTGCCCATCTATCATAGAGACGAGCAGTGTTGCAAACACCACACTAATTAATTACAAAAAAATACAGGTTTTTTTTTAATACCCAAAATAAATCTATTATCTTGATTTAGCGTGAATGTAGGTGGAAAAGATATTACAGAAAAACATGCTTTCTTTCCGCTTGCACTTGTTATTACAAAATTTTAATTCGGGTATATTATCTAACTACATTATCCACACAAAAAAATTAGCCTGAGCTAATCTGAATTATTCGTTAACTTTACCATACAAAACTTCTGACATTTCCAATACATTACGAAAATTTATCAAAATCAGATGCATCTGGGGTCCTGTGGGTCCAGGAGTGACGTGCGTATGAATCCATCCCTCCTACAGTATTGCACGGCGATGGGTTGAGAGAGTTCATCTAGAGAAGTGAAAAGGCCTCCCTCATTCTGTCAATCCAATCTGTAAGGCAGTTGGTGGGCATGTACATTTCCCGCCAAGGACGAGACAAAGATCACCTTCACCACCATTGAACCCGGGCACCCTTGTTAAGTCACCAAACCTAGCGAACTACTTGAAGTGCTACGGCAGAGGTGTTGGTGATCCAATGAGAATTTAAAAAAAATTATGAACCTTATAGAAGCCCAGTGCTCAAATTGCCCCTCCGTGGTCCGACTCTGCAGACCAGATCTGAATAACTGTAATTGTATGAAAGTACCTACCTTCATAAATTATGACGCCATGTGTTCCGTTGAGAACTTTGTTTTTTCAAAAAACCTGTTTAAGGCACTTACATGGATACTCTTTCTGATTCTGGTGTAGGGTATCAGTTTTTTAGACTTCCGAAATTGATCTAAAAAAATTCAATTTAGAGTCTTATAAAGATTATATCTATAGTTTTCTGTCGCCTAGATCCGCTGAACAGGTAATTCCTAGATATGTAATTTAACAAATTGAAAGAATACGACTGACGTATACCTATGTATGTATGACTGTTCATTTTGGGAGAAGGGTTTGCGCACCGTCCCGAAAACCATTTATTGGATAAACAACACCTCTCCCATGAGTCCCCAAAGTGGTTCGCTAGGTTTGGTGATTTAGCAGGAGTGTCTGGGTTCATGGAGTGCGGTTTGTGAAGGTTCTGGAGACGGATGCATCTGCCCACCAACAGATTGAGAGAGGCCGGTTGAGGGAATAACGCACCAAATAATTTGTTGAAGGGACCTGGGATTTGTTGACCCCCAGATTCCTAGCCAACTCTAATACCCTTTTCCTTCCCAGAGTCTCCTCTCCTTCATTTCCTTAAAATAACCTCCACACCACATAGCACCCCGAAGAAGGCGCAGGCACATAAAGAAATAAAAATGTTTGAGCCATTTCACCTGAAGAAAAGATATAATTGACCTTAGTATACTGCGGGCATTCAGGCAGCCCACGACAGAATTCTAGAGATTTTTAAGAACATTGATGTCAAAAATGTAAATTTCCACCCCTGGGCACTAGACAGATCAATTAAATTAAATGTCAATTACCAAGAATGAGAATGATTGATTTTAGATTATCACGGCCAAAAGCATTATAGTGATTTATTTTTGGGGTATTGTGCTGTGTTCCGCTACCTCCTTATTTAACCAACGTTTCGGACAGCGTTACGTGTGATAAAAGTAGCAACACGGCACAATACCTCATAAATAAATCACTACAAGTGATAATGATTAAGATACTAAGAAATAAGCTATTGGAAGCTTATTTCGGGTATACGAATACGCATACAACACACTTCTATTCGTCTTTTTTATAAACAAAAGGTTCGATGAATGACCTTGTAAGCGCGATACAAGATTTAATTATTGTTTGTTAGAGATCGAATTACCTTCGCTAGGTATTGATATCCAAACCAATGACTCGTTTGATAAGCAACTGTCTGACTTGTAAATACATGGTCAGGCTTCCATTGTCTGTACTCCGTAGAAACTCGGTAAATTATAGATGGAGTTTTGGTCAAATAGCCACTCATCTCAAAGCCCCTTAGGGGACATACTTGACTTACTTTAATAAGTTATTCCTTATTTTATTATTTGAAGTAAAAAATGTTTAAAAAATACCGGGACTTTTTTTTCAAACTTTTTTCTTCAAAATCAAACATACAAAAAATTCCTTCCACTTGTTGTCATTGGTCGCCGAATAACCACCCAACCCCTCACCCTACCCTTAACTGTCCAACATCTAGTGAATTTTTTGTGCTTTTAGTTTTTTTTTTTAAACATCAAATCTGTCACATATCGTCGCATTAATTCGTAGACTGCGTAACTCCAAATTTTTCGAAAATACGTTTTTAATGCCATCTGGTGCCATTAGTCCCGCATGGACTAGTAAAACTGGCAAATTTAAAAAAAAAAACTTCTTAGACAAACCCAAATTAGGAAACTGCGTAACACCATGGTGCCATTTTTACTCGTGAATATTTCGAAACTCCTGGCCCTAAATTGATAAAATTCCTATCTTCCAAGTCCTCTGCTATCTGTTCATAAAACTGTTCGCAGAAAAGTATGTATCTTTTTTGTAAAATACGCATCTCCATTCTCGGTTTTTATGTAAACTTCCTAACTCCGAAATTTGAAATAGAATTAGAATATTTGAAATTACAAAAGTTAAATGATAGAAAATAAATTTCGAAATATATTATATGTTCGAAACATAAATAAAAAACAATGACCCGTCTTTAATTTTTTTCACATCAAGGTTTTTTGTGCGTCCTGTAAAATTTAACATTTGGTGGTTACGCATTCTACGAATTAATGCGACGATATTTAACTTCAAATAATATCAGGAATCACTGGTTAAAGTCAAGTCAAGTACGTCTCTTAAGAAGCTATATATTTTTTTATTCGAATAAATAAATAAATTATTTTTTCAATGCTAACTTTTCAGAAAAGAGCTGAATGGAAATTGTTATCCAAAATATTATGTTGATGTAGTCAACTAGTCCCCTCCAACTCTATAAGGAAGTTACTATATATATTAAAACACTATTAATATTTTTCTAATAATATGGCTCAATGAACCCGGGATTTCACAAATAATTATTTGGAGATGTGACTGTTCGGTTTCAGTTATGTCATGTAGTTGATGATTTCTCTTGAATTTCTGAGTTAATATTGTGTGTAGGTACTCCTGTACCGCATGCTCATTTGCTCAGGCTCGAGACTGTTGAGTGTGGATGTGTTGGGGTGAGTGTACACACGTAGAGTGCTAGTTAAGTGTGTGTCGGCAGTGTTATAATAGGGTTAAGTAACATGCACGAGTGTTTATTGAGGAGAAAGTTATCAGTGCGAGGAGTGACGTATCTGTAACACAATTACTTTTGTTGGAGTCCGGCAGATGGCCGAACGCAACAATAAACCAAGGCCTATTTTAACGAGGACCAATTTGGGAGGTGGGTAAGGGTACCGCCATCCCGGAGCCTGCCATTGATCACCCCAAGTGGTTCGCTACATTTGGTGACTTACCAAGGGTGCTCTGGTTCATCGGGTGAGATGTGTCAATCGGACGACGGATCGGGAGGGCCGGTTTGGGGAGATTCTTTGAGCTGTCCAAATGGTCTCTCTTCACCGGAGGAATGGATTCATAAGTTCGTTACTACTGAATATACTGATCCCTAATTCCAATCCACCCTTCATACTTTTTTCCTTCCCAGAACTTTCTCCCGTTTTCATTTTCGTGCTGATACATTCTCTCTATAGTACTTGACGTACTTTAACCAATAATGCCTGACATTATTTGGTGTAAAAAATGTAAATAAAATGTTGGGTCTGGTGACATTTTTTTTCTTTTAACTTAACTAAAACAAAAACAAAAAATCAATATATATTGGATAGTTCGGGTGAGGGTGAGGGTTTGTTTGGTTACTCGGTTGAGTGACCAGTGATGACATGTAAAAGAATGTTTAATTGTTAAAAAAAAAAATTTTAAAATTGAAAAAATATGTATATCAAAAAAGTCACCCGAGACCAAAATTTATTTTTTTAAAAGAAAGTCAAGTACCTACATCCCTTAATAGCCTGAAAATAGTATTTAAAGATTTGTAATATGTAGGTATTTACCAGAAATTCAGGTAACTCGATTGCTTTCTGCTTTTATTGTGGTTTTGTTCACAGAATATAAAGATTCTGGCAGGAGAATGGTAAAACACGTGAAAACTCATGAGCCGAGTAAACTCATGTCCAGATTACAGGTAGAATATCAGATTGATTTTTACCAATTCAATCTTTCACAAAAACCTGGGTGGGTTTTGACTGAGTTGGGGCTGTAACTGAAATGGACACAATGGCTTACTTGTGAATGACACAGTACCAGAATGACAATAACAGAATAATAGATAGGTTAGATGACGGCATACATAAACAGTTTTACGAAACTATGGCCAACACAAAAAAGGCTATCAAGTCAACGCTGACATCTCAAGTACATGAGCTATACACAGCTTTCAGATTAGTTTTTCCAGTGAGTCTATCGATGATTTTCTTTTCATCAACTACTCATGCCAGTCTTTACATCACGCTTTGCTTCGCTCATCACCAACAATGGCATTCGTCATCGCCCTAATTAGTGATAAATACGAAAACATTTAAAATAATACAATTTTTGACGGTTTTCACCACTTTCCCGCGGTCTAGTTAAAAGATTTGTGTTGTATGTAGTTGTTAAGAGATTTGTAGTATCTACTTTCTTGCATTGTTCGAATTTTAAAATATGTGTCTACATTACAAACCGTTTGCTTTCAGAATGCTACATGACAAGCAAAGTGTAGACGTACAATTCAAATATTTTTATTTAATTCGCATCGACTTAAAATTCCTTAGATATCCCGCGCTGAAACAAAAATGACCAAAAGTAGTCTAAATTAGAATGAAACCATGCATCAATTATAATTATTTTTTAGTATTAATAAGACATATTAATACTAAATTAATACTAATAATTTTTGATGGTTGAATGAATGGGAGTCGCTCGCCGTAAATCATGAGTAGGTACATACTCATGTAGGTACATGTCCATGTAACTCGGCAAGAATCGCGCATTTTCCCCCCAGAGGTAGGAGCAACACCTCGCTTGATTCACATTCATACATGTTATTTTTTACATTCTCAATCTGAATTAAGCATTGCCACTAATTTACATATAAGACCTTTTGCCTCAGGGCCTATTTCATCTTTGGGGAGCTATGTGGTCCTATGATAAAAGGAACGATATGAAGTTCTGAGAGAGGTATAAGGGGTGGGTAGGAATCTGGGGGCCAGTGTTTTCAGGAGCGACGGACGTATGAATCCATCTCTCTAGAGAGATGGCAGACTCCTAAACAGTCTTGTTGGAGAGGTCAAAAGATATCCTTCAAGCACTCTCTTTCAATCTGGCCCGCCACGCAGTAGGTGAGCAAACGCAACTGCCACCAAGGTCTGAACAAATCTCATCCTATGAACCCGGGCACCTCTGCTAAGTCAGCAAATATAGTGAACCACTTGGTGCAACATATGACAGAGGAGCGGCAGTACTCATACCCGCCTCCCAAATGATATAATGTCTGCTAACGGGAAACACTTTTCTATTAAATCCGATAATAAAAAAAGTAATTTGGAATAAAATGAAAGCAATAACATATTTTATAAAACTATTTGAGTCTTTTCATAAAGAGAAATAACCCACTGAAAGTAACCTCGTAACGACGGGTTTTTTTAAACTAAATTTGATCAAAAAAGTGGAAGAGGGGTTTGGAACCCCAAATTCACTGGGATTACTTTTTCCAATGAAAAAATATTCTAAAATAGCAGAAATGTGCATTATAATGCAATACACGTGAATGAATATGCAAAAAATATATAATCTACAATAAATCGGACCAACATGACACCAACTGTATGTATCGAGATGAAATGAATATTTGCTTTCCTTCTTTGTTCCGAGTACCTACCTACATACAGTCCTACGTCGAATTCTTAAATGCGTAGGCTTCATTTATTTTCCACATGAAAACAGACAAATATAATTTACTTACTTCCTAGTGGTACCTCTAGTGTTGGACTCTTCTAGCCTGCTCTATTTCACCGGTAAAATCATATAATAATCCGGCCTAAACTGATTAACAAGTGAGAACATTAGTAAGACATATCAGTGATGCTCCATCTGCGCATAAACAAATCGGACCACCTAAATAAAAAAAATCATCTTACCATTAGCGAAAAATTCTTATACCCCGACGACAAAATCAACCTTTTTACAAAAGATCATAAAAATTACCTACCTTTTTCGTTATCTTCTCAACGAGCTGAGGGAATAACTTGACGCCTACTTCATATTAACCGCATATTTGAGCACACGAGATGCGTATCGTCTTTCATAAAAACTAAGAAAAATCGACAAGAAAAATTAATGCACCTCATAAAAAGATATGTAACACGTCTGGAACACATTTTACATTCATGTACTAATGAAAATATTTTTCTGTGTGGTTGTCACATTTGTTGAAGCGAATTGTAGTAGATACTCCTCGTAGTATTTCAAATCAGTGTAGGTGAATCGTTCATCTGTATTGTATTTAGTTAAAGTCCATTTATAATGTGTTGTGTATATGCTTGTGTGTGTGTGTGTGTGTGGGTATGTGTGTGTGTCTGTGTGTTTGTGTGTGTGTATGTGTGTGTGTGTGTGTGTGTGTGTGGTGTAATGGTGTTGAGGCGCCCGTTTGAGTGTGTGGGTGTCAGTCTAGACATGGAACATCAGAATATAAAACTGTTTTGGAGGGGGGGGGGGGAGTTGGGGGTCTAGAGGTGACAATGAAATGTCAAAAGGGACTTTCAATAATAGTAGGTACTTAAATGAAATAATAAATCAATGAAATTTATTTTCCGACCGGTTTACAATTAGGTACATTTAGAAATTAGTATCTTATTGGCGGAACGGTTTACTGTTCATACAAAAAAAAAATCATGACAGATTAACACAGTTTTGATTTGTCTACAATCTACAAGAAAGCACAGGTATTTTTTATTAATTTTGTAGTTTTATTTTTTAAAACTACATTTAAATTTAAAAAAAAATAAAAAATTCATAAAAAATAAAAATAAACATACCTATCTAAATATTTTTTTAACAGTATAAGTAAGCCCTCTTGGCATTTTCGTAAAGATAAACTGATTATTTTTTACAACTATCTATAATAACACCCTATTAACAAATAAATAAAAGTTTTCGAATATACATGCTCTAATGTGATCATAAGTAAGAACACAGTATCGCCCTTGAGACTTCCAAGGAGAAGTTTTTACTTGTGATGACAGTCTGGTTATTATCATTTCATCATGGACACATTTTTAAATATTTAGAAGTGATAAATACTCACGGAGTCGCCTTATAAGAATACGATTACTCAACGAAATGGCTTTGGCTGTGTTTGGTGACCAGATCTGAATTGCCATGTAATTCCAAACAATCGTCTTCCCACAGCCTTGACACTCTTAACATATAACAATTGGTTAGGCCATTTCAGACAAATGGTAGTCTTTTGCCAGGCTATAATACCACCCTGGAACGCCGCAAACATTATTGTATTTACATACATAGACTACCTCCGTGGTCGAGGGGCAAGACTCTCAACTAGCAATCCGTAATCCAAATGCCGGCGTGCGAAAAATTGAATTAATTTGTGTCATTTCACAATTAATTAATTTTTTTTTTTTTTTTTTTTTTTTTTTTTTTTTTTTTATTTCTATATAATATTACAGTGTTCACATAAAGTTATTAATAACATAATTTATGAACTTTTTGTTGTGTTGTGTGTAAGGTAGGTTAGTGAATGTGAAACTGTGGTTGGGTAATGTTGTATGTTTCGTGAACACCTCACTAGGAGAACCTGTGCTGAGGTGTTTACGTGGTTATGTTTAAGTGTGACAAGTATTTATGTGTTGTAGTAGAAAGTTTCTTCTTTATTTATTTTTTAAATTAATTAATTAATTAAAAATAATGTATAGTAGGTACATTTTCGGCACGTTTCAGATTGGTGGATTCTCTCAGTATCGGCCCGGTGTAAGGCCAACGTTCAGATTTTAAACGTTGCTTAAAATGGCTTTTGACTGGTACTTCACCACCTTCCTCTTTCCCATCTCCTTCCCCTCCCCACTACCTTCAGCCTAACAACATACCCCAATGTTTGATGCCATAGTCTCACTGGCTCCGGGCAGTTGGGCGCAGTTGTAAGCTCTGCTGCGGTATTGCCATAAAAAAATAAAATACAGTTACTGATTACAGTGATTACGCTCACCACCATGTTTATATTACGATTTTTTTTTGTGTTGTTTGCACTTGTCATTCATTTACCTGTATTTAACTGTACACTGTTCAGGAATAAATAAAAATAATAATTGTATTATTTGAAATAAATAAATTGTGTAACACCATAAATTTACTCTCGCAAGTCGATTTGAACCCGAGACACCGGAAGACAAGGAAAACCAAAACCAAAAATTAAAATAATAATCAATGCTTTAGAATAAAAGGTAGTCTTAGTCGTAAAAAGTTAAATATCATAAAATTTAAAAATAAATCATTGATTTTTCGAAATCGTTTCAATGTCTGTATTATTGCGGACATAAAACATGTTTTGTATGATTTTCAATAGACACATCGATTGCGTAGTCAATGACGTCATCGTTAAAGATGTTTGGTGACAGGTGTATAAAAGACTATTTAGAAAACATGTCTAGGTGAATATTATAAGTAACTATCTGGTGCAGAATTTTCTATACCTTAAAAAATCGTTTAAATTCCATCGTTTTTTTTCGGTGCAGTACCTGCGAATGAAATAATGATTTTTTTTGTGATATTCCCGTGTGAATTTACACTTGTAAACTGAGATCCAAATATAAGCAAACTTAATACAACAATAATTTATTAACAGTCACTATAATAATTTATGCTGAAAGCTGTTTGGGCTACCACGCTACTGCAGCGCTTCGACGATGTTTGTGGAAGGCCGCGTCCAAGCTGGCTCAGTCGAATCATGTTTTTACACACCTTATACCAGGGGTCAGGAGACTTTCTAGAGAGAAGAGCTAAATATTAGGTTAAGAGAATCCCAAAAGTTAGATATAATTTTTTTTATACAGTGTCATTTTTTTAATGCAATGGGGGATTGCTGTTACAAGCGGAAAACTGAAAGTTTAACTGTAAATCGGGTCGTCTTATATCGTCTATACTTTCAGTTACATTGACTACTGAAACTCAGTGAATTGCTGTTGTTGTTGTAAGATCATTTTCAAAGCCTGTATTATTTTATTTATTTTATTAATGAGATTGGAAGATACTTTATGTAAGCAAAGACTAGCCTAATGCAGTTAGGTTATGTTAATTTAGGTTTGCGCAAGCAAAGTTTAATCTATTATAGTAGTGGTCATGACTGTGTATTTTTGTTTCATATCTTTCTAACACTAATATACCTAATTATTGACAAAAATTGAATCCAGTGATTAGAGTGAATAATCTCCTTGTTGAGCCAATCAGTCATATAATTATATTTTTATACATATATATATTATTTTATTTTACTTTATTAATCATTAACGCCCTTGTGGGCTTTCACAAATATTTACATTTTTATGTTTTATTTCAAAAAGGTGTGTTTAGATGACAAAGAAAACATAAATAGGTTTTACACATGGTACATAGAAGTAAAGATAGTAGGTAAAAAGTTTAGCGTTATACAATAGAGAGACAGAAAAAGTCAGTTTTAGAGCTGAAGATAGCACAATATGTTTATAACAATTAATAATAATGTGTGGTTTCTTAATATTTGGATAATTTCTATGTGTTGAATACTTGGCGAAGTTGATTTAAAACAAAAATACACGCACTACCGACTTGCATCGCATTAAAATTATATTTAAAGCGGTTCCAATTATTACACTATCGTCAGTTATATAATATATAAATTGAGCGATAGTTACTAGTTACTCAAATTTAGGTAGGTGAATTTTATGAATTTAAATTAATTATGAATTTAAAGATTTTTTTATAAAACCCAAAAATATGGGTTAAAAGGTTAAATCCGGGTGGACTCATTGGATTTATACCGGAGAAAGCAGTTTATTACATATTTCCGTATTTTAACATTTGGGGGTATGATATTAATTAAATCGAATGGCCGAATCATAACATCAATCGCTCGAGTGGTTTCAAATCGACCATGACCATCATCGAGCTCTCAGTCATCAGATATATTGTAGGTAGACTTAACAATATGGAATAAATGCCTAACTCTTCCAGAATGTATATACTCGTTTTTGTATGATGTTCGTGGTATCCTGGTAATTCTTCTGTAGGATCAATAATCTATAGAATACATGGGACATCCATTCAATCCAACTTGTTTTACGCCACGCGAGCAGAGAAATCCTATTTCAAAAATCGGGAAGTAAATTCTGCAGACGATGGCAGCGCTGTGTATTTAGCAGTGTGTATGATACATGTATTTATATGTAGGTAAAGCAGTTTCGATATAAGTTATATGTTATCTACTACATGTTTGTACTACACATTACACACAGGTAACTATGTCTTATTAGGTAAAGAGATTGAAGATACTTAAGCATATATTGTGATATATGATTGTGGTTTCTGTGTAAAAAAATATTATGACATGAAGAATATGTTCCATTATGTTTGGTATTTAGTTTGGCTCGTGTAAGATTATGTCACGTTATTGTGACTATGCTATAATTGTCCATGACTAGAAATCATCAAATCTAAGAAGTTCTGTAATAATTGTACAAAATACATACATATATTATTGAGAAAGCATGCAGTATTTAACTGAATAAAAACCATCTAGGAAAACTTTCTAGAAGAGTATTATCGAGCTCTGGTGTTAAGTAAACTCAACAAATCTAAAAGTAAACCAAAAATAATAATAAAACCTTTATAAAAAAAAGTTAACGTTAGTGAGGTTATGATATATTTTAACATTTGTCTATAATAATATATGTGTGTCTTTTTATTTTTTTTATGGCTGAGGCTTGAGGGGTTAAGCTTCGCTAAGAAAGTTTAGAAATTGTATTGTCTTCGATTAATTTTAGGATCAATAAAAAAATTAGGTATGGGAGCAATCGAAATTTATGTAACGCAAAATTTTCTAAGACGATACCGAAAAGTCATCGTTCATCATAATCAATTTCGTTTCTCCGGATAGATTGGGTTAAATAATTTACATTCTCACCAAAAAGAAATTTTAAAATTACCTTCAAAATCATGAAAAGCTCAAATTCTTTAATGGCCTAAATTTTATAATTTAAAACATAAGTAAATGAAATAGCTCAAATCCGCAGATATATTTGTTATACTTACCAACATTTTTTTAAAGTTTTGATAAATATTATGACCTAAAATTCAAAATTAAGTTTTGTATTAAAATGATTAATTAATTCAATATTCCGCAGGAGTAAGGAAAATTTGAGCTTAGTTTAACAAGCAAAACATACACGCCCACTACACTCTTCTATAGGTTTGTCCCTTTCAGTGAGTGTGAGGTTTGGCTTGCGGGAGGTGTCACAGCTCTAGGTGTTCCTCTCCGCAGGCTGTGTTCTGTACGGTAAGGCTCTAAGCAAGCTGTGAGGTTGTATGGTGTACGATATAAGGCTATACGTTCGAGAGGGGAGTGAGGGGGTGGGGTGTGGGATGGCGGCTGCCTTTATTTGGGCAACGGGCGACCGTGAGAACCTGTCGCGCCGACATTGTCTCTAGCCGACCAACAACCAAACTATGATATTATGATTCTTCACGGTGGCATGTAAAACAATAAAATAAGAATTATAATAAAGATTAAAATATTTCTTTGACAATAAGCATGATTTTCTTGCACCATCAGATTTCTTGATTTAACCTTCCCTTTTCCAAGATCACAAAATATTCCTTCCATTGCCAAGATGGCACGACAACGTTAATGTTGCTTGTCCAAATTTTTGAGACAATCAGTTCCAATTTTGAAAGTGACCCGAGACCCACAACCTAAATGTGAAGGTTTGATTATAACAATGTTTGATTCTGTGTTTTCATTGGCTTTCCAGAACGCTCGGTCCCATCTTCTTTTATGTCTGTTGAATGGCGTGAAATTGCAATTTTTCCGCTAGTTTCGATTGTTCGACCCTTGTTTGGCTGTCGTCGTTTTGGTGTCATTTTGCCGCTGTAAAAATGTTAATCTGACAAGCGTTTTAATTTAAATAAAATCTTTTTTAAAAATAGGAAAAAAAAATCCCCAGGGCCTATATCATCTTTGGGGATGCTATGTGGAGGGTATTTTTAAGGAAATGAAATAGAGGAAGTTCTGGGAAGGAAAAAAGGATGAGGGTTGGGTAGGAATCTGGGGTTCAGTGTGTCTATATCAACCGCCGCGAAGACCTAGACAAACCTCACCCCATGAACCCGGGCACCCCTGTTAAGTCAACAAACGTAGCGAACCACTTGTGGTGACCTTTGGCAGAGGTGTTTTAAATGAAACAAAGCTCTGAAAACATTGCTGGAAATGGCCATGTAAGCTAAAAAAGTGTGATCATCACAATTTTTTTTTTCCTTGAAACAAAAATTACACACAAACATGCATGATTACCACCATTCATATTAAAAACGAGGAAATGGCTTTAGCCGTGTTTAGTAACCGTATCACAGACTCTTCAGGTACTTCCCATCCTTAATCTGCACCATCTCCTTCCCCTTTCTACTTCTCCCAGCCCCAACACACTCCAATTGGGAATAATAACAAATTTATCGACAAAACATAAATAAAAAAATAATAAACTAAAACTAAAGGCCGGTCAGTGGTTGAGTGGGAACCGCGTTTGGGTCCCACCCAGGCGTTCCGTGTTCGATTGCTCGGCTGGCTAAGTACTCCATCACAACACAAGCAACATATTCCGCTTAGTGTGGTGGTAGTAGGAGATTTTCAAATGTTGTTGGGTTATTCGTAACCCGGGAATGTTTGTCTATCTTTATAAAAAAAAAAAAAGAAAACATAAAAATAAAAAAAAAAACTACATAGAATCTTCCTTCTTGGCCACAATCAAAATCAATATCAATCACCGTCCATTAAGAAACCCAAAAATTTCCATATTTCATACTTTCCAAAGAACCAACTTAATCTTCTCCAAATCTGTGCAAATGTGTCTTCTATTATTATAATGTATCAAAGACTGCAGTGCCAAGTTTTCGGTCATATTTAGCGATAGCCCCCAGAACTTTTCAATATTTCTCGAATTACTGGTTTTCACTTGACTTCACTTGACCCAAACATTAATGTCTCTTGTTTATTGATTATTTTCTTTACATACTTATTGTTTTATTCTTATATAATTAATTATTTGTTGTCATTTCTTTGTAATTTTTTTGGTGTTAACTCTCTGTCTGTTATGTATATCTAATATATAAAAAATAATGTTTGTTTGTTTGTTCGAATGTTATGCGCGGCCATACCGTTCATCCGATTGCGATGAAACTTTGGGAATATGATGTGCGTATACCCGGGATGGTTATAGGATAGTGAGCTCTGGCGTTATGAAATTATTTCCTATACTATTCTTGAGATTGCAATTTAAATTTGATCCGATTTTGATTAAATTTGTTTTAATTGTTGTGAACATGCCCGCGAATATTTCTATTTATATACTGGTGAGCTCTGGTGTTAAGAAATTTGCATCAAAAAATTGAAATATGTCAAACGAGTTGTTGGACAAATGGGTATATTTTATGGAGGTAAGCGGCAGGGAAAAGGTGGGTGAGGGGGTATGCGGGAGGGGTGGAGGGGAATTAAGGAGGGGGTTTCACGGTAGTGGGAATTGTCACATCACTACTGTAAAGTAGGTCACATAACTAGTGGAAAGTACTTGTGATCATTATGTCTATGGTCTAGGCTCTCTCTCTGTATCGAAGTCTGATCCAGCAAGTCGTGAATAAATCTTCATTATAAAATATTAATGAAAGTGTTCTCAATAAGATCCTCAACCATTTACCCAACAAAACAGGAATGAGGGAAGGGGATGACGGAGAAGGTGATAGCGGAATTCGTGAGGAGAGGGTTCGCGGGAAATGATGCGGAAAGGTGAAAGGGGAAGGGGACGTGGGTGTGGAAGAGGAGGCGGACGTTGAATGGGAGCAAATAGGAAAGGACACGAAGGCAGATACAATGTATTTATTTATAAAGCTAGTTAGCTAGTTATAAATAAAATTAAATAAATTAAAATGCTATGACCCCACCGGCTTCGGGCAGTTGAATTTCATGTGCGGCATTGATGGTACCGGCACACATGCTCATCAGTAGTACGCTTATTTCCCCTTCCAACCGCGAATCAATGAGCATGCTCACAAATCAACAGCCATTTGATTTGTGAACACGCTTATTTGGGCGTAACACACATGCTACTAGGTAGCATTGCGGGTGGAAGGGGAAATGAGCGTGCTAATAATGAGTATGTGTGTCCGTACCATTGATTATTCATAAAGCCATTTAGAAGTTAAAAAAACTATTTAATTTGATCAGATTTCTGTTTTATTGAGATTATCCTGGCTATCGCTTTTATCAACAATCGTCAATCTATATACACGTATACTTGTTCGAGATATGATAGGATTTGACTACAATCGCCGGAGAGATAAAGAAGCCGCCTCACATCACACGATTTGGTAATACACTTGAACATTTGATAATTGCTACGTTTTTGCAAGCTAATCTTCAAATACCTGCCTCCATTTTTTTTTTCAGATTATCGGCGTCCGTACCTTCACAATGTATGTTTGAAGTAAAGTGCATTAACTTCATGAGACGATTCAATACAATAGTGATACATAACATAGTGTGATAAATAATATAATTCGAGATTCCACCTTTTTTAGATACTTTCAGGAAAAAATATATCTCACGCTATTTGTTAGTGTTTGTGTGCAGTAAAGTTTCTACTCTAAGTGAGGCATGGAACTTGCAGAGGAAGGATGAAAGTATATAGGTACACAGAATGCTGTAGAAATGAGTTCCCTGAGGCGTATATGTGATAAAACCATGGAAGATCCGCAATGAATGCAAGGCCGCAAAGGGACGCTCAGTTGGTTTGGGCATGTAGAGCAAATAATCGAAAAATGATTTTTGAACGTGAATGAGGCAAGGAGTGTATGCCAAAACCGAGTTGTTTGCCTTCCCCTGCGGAGAAACGGCGTGATGGTTAATTAGTTAGTTAAAAAAAACAGATAGCTACTAATAGTTTTTTTCTTAGTCTTCTTTACTAGGAGATCCTACAGGGTTTTGAATGGAATTTTGACAAACTTTCACGGTTCAACATTACTAGAAGATCCTACTGGGTTTTGAATGGAATTTTGACAAACTTTTACGGTTCAACATTACCAGAAGATCCTAGGATAGAGGTTTTGAATGGAATTTTGACAACCTTTTACGGTTCAACATTACTAGAAGATTCTACTGGGTTTTGAATGGAATTTTGACAAACTTTCACGGTTCAACATTACCAGAAGATCCTACTGGGTTTTGAATGGAATTTTGACAACCTTTCACGGTTCAACATTACTAGAAGATCCTATTGGGTTTTGTATGGAATTTTGACAAACTTCCACGGTTCAACGTCGAGGTTTTGGTAGAGTATTTTCATAACTTCTACGACGGTGTTATTTTATAAATAGGTACACTAGTATTATCGGTTCTTTTTCCGACAATGCCTTAAACCAAGATTTGGTTTTTAGATATTGATTTAATTTAATTTAAACCCGACGTGCCACACGAATATGCATTTCTAGCTCTAATTTTATACAAAAAATTTCCATCCAATATCAAAAAAATTAAATCTTCTTCTTCTTCTCCTTGTCCTATTCGGGACGGGGACCCACTGCACCGACAAGGCTCCTCCATGCGTATCGGCGCAAGACAGGGACGTATGGAGTAGCCTTGTCGGTGCAGTGGGTCCCCGTCCCGAATAGGACAAGGGGAAGAAGAAGAAGAAGATTTAATTTGTTTGATATTGGGTGGAAATTTTCTGTATAAAATTAGAGCTAAAAATGCATATTCGTATGGCATGTCGGGTAAATTCACCTTACTCTACAGATTTTTGATTGGTGTGACGTTTCGTAATTTAAAATAAACAAAAAAATAGATTTTTTTTATTTAGTTCTACTAGAATAACCTCCTGAAGCCACTGCACTTTACCCCCAAAAAACCTTGAATATCTTTATCATATGTAGTACATTACCTTATGTACTTGCGTAATAATAATAGATTGGCAAACGTTTGTAATAGAGGACCAAGTCAAGGACTCCGATCAAATAAGTGTGTACAATAAAGATATCATTCATAGAAATATGATAAAGGTTTTTATTGACTTTCACACATCTCGTGCCAACATGTTCGTATTTGTGGGCTTGTTTTAATTCCATATGGTAATTATTTTTCATCGCCACCTGGATGGGCAACGTTGTGAGTTGGTTATGGTAGGGGCTGAAGGAAGGAACTTTTTAATGTGGATCTTGAATAGGCCCGTTTTTTTTAAGGAGGAAAAACAGATGCCGGTAGGACGTTCCACATACGAGCCAACTTACACAAAAACCAGTCGAAGAAACGATTCGTTCTCAATAAGCCAACATCTTCTATGAACGGGTGTTCTGCTCATCTCCGTCGAGTTCCACGCACGTGTACCGGGGCACCAGGGATTAATGCTGCTAGCTCCTTGAGCAGGCTCCCTAAAAATACCTGTAGAACAGAATCAGCATGCCTACATTTCGTCTGTGCATTATATTGGGCGATCGGTCCGTTAAGAAAGGATTGATCGAACAGACCGCCCTCCTTTGCACAGAATCTGGCCGATTTATCAAGAGGGATTCCAGCTCATAGGTGGCTCCCATTTTCCATTTTTGGGCGTACTTGAGATTTGTAAAAGGTTAGTAGCAATATTGATCTCTTTTTGGCACATTTCGTATTCAAGAAATTCTCCATTTAACTGAGAATTTGATTGATTATTGATTGATTTCTTGTAGACTACCCATTAACCTAAGTTTTGGGGGAAAATTAACAGCAAATCTTGTAATAATTAAAATAGACATAGACAGGTAAAAATTTACAATTATACGAGTTATAAATTTTCCACAATAATTAAACAATATTATGTTATAATCGCCATAACAACCGCATTAAACATCACTCTAAGGAAGTAATATATTTATGTAAACATCAGATTACTCGTTTTAAGAGGACTTCCATTACCTGTTATTTTATGGGTATTGCGTACGTAATAGGTACGCTACGAGTATTAATCATTAAATGCGTTTTTTTACAATACGAATAGATATTTTCATTCAAATTTTATTTACGTGATCACATTAAACATCGTAAACAAATCACTTAAACTACTCGGCTTCATTCATACCGCTCTGTTATTGCTGGATTTCCCGCAACTACCCCCCTCCCCCTTTGACCTCCCACTCCGCCCCTAAATGTTTGGTATATATCTATCAATATTTTGTATCATAGGCTAGTTTTAATATTCTCCTGACGAAGGAAGGGTTCTTCCGAAACCGGTAGAGTGTAATTAAAATTAAAGTGGTCTAAAACAAATTTATATATTTTATTGTAAATTATGGCGAGCCACAAAGTTAATGCTTATTACGAACATGAAATTTAACAAACTTTAAACATTTCTTCTAGAAAAACTTAGAAAGGTCTTTGATCTAATTTGCATTTTCAAAATAATCAACAGTATTACTGACACATCTGCTATATTACAACTCATCCAGTTTAACATCCCTACCCGTAGACTAGGAAATAATGAATTGCTGTTCCTCAATGAACTAATAACTATGGATACCATTCTCCTTTATCCAGAATGTCAAGATTTGTCAAAGCAAGTCAAAGCATTGAATTTTTTGGTGTAAGCCTAAATCACTTCCGGAAATCGATATGAAATGTATCATGTAAAAGCCTACGAAATCCTTCTTCATGCTTTGCCTTTAGTTATCTTATATTTGTACTTTTAAGTTGTCATTGCTCATCAGTTATATGTGCTCTCCTTTCACTGACATCTCTGTTTGTATTTTTTGCGTTATTACTGTATTTTTAATGGACTATTTGTCCGTCAATAAAAAATTTAAAAAATTAAATAAAATTAACCGTATTACGGAGAACAAAATATAATGGTAAATAAGCCAAAATATACTAAATGTAAACAGAAAATAAAACTTTTGAAAACAAAATACCTATATCTATTGGTTATTCCTCGGTTGAATACTTCTTTTGGACAGAGATATATTAACAACCTAAGCAAATGAAAAATAACGAATATTATCACATTTCAAACTGAACTCAAATTGCAAACATTTTATTGAGAATATTAGAATATCTATTTTATTGAAAAATATATATTTTAAGATAAAGTAATGTTTAAAGATCTACAAGTTGCTGTGGAACAGAAAATCCTAGTGAGGAGTTGAGGAGGGATGTGAACACTGCTAATGCTAATGCTTTATGCTTCCACGTTCCTAAATATCTATAGAAATATAACTAATCACTGCAATCATGTACAAACGCTAAGTCGTAATCGTCTACAAACTGTTTCTTTAAAATACATATATTTTTTGTTTTAATTTTTATTGGGTACAAAGGGATACATAAATTACGAATATATATTTTTTTACAGTGATTAATTACATAATATATGTATTTGATGTACCTCCCTTAATAAGCAGGGCTTGTATGGGGGTGTGTTATTAGTTTTATTACATTGGTTTTATTTGACATGATTCAGTTCAAGTTTTCAGTATAATTTTAAAGGTGAGTTTAAAATTCTTTTATGTTGGTATTCATCTTTCTAATTTTTTCAGATAGTGAATTAAAAAAAATTTCTCCGAGATATTTATGATTTAGGTGTTCTATTGTTTTTTTTACATTTTGGAGTAGGAAGTATTGAAGTTATTAAAAATCAATTGGAAAAAATTGTATCTGTTAATCACATCAAAAGCAGCGATAAATACTACCTAACCAAATCCTAGATTAGGGGAAAATTGATGGAAATCATATTAGAAGATGACGCAGAACAAGCCTCCAGGCTTCTAAACAGTCTATACCTCCCATACTGGTACGAATGCAGTTTCTCTGAATTATTATGCTTGTTCAAGATAAGCACTACCGAAAATACCTACTGGGAATACTTTTGGTGGATTTTAACAGCTAAATGAATTTGATATGTAAATACTTACTCTCATCTCCAATTTCCTACTGCGTTACGGCGTTCGCGTTCCTCGACTAGTGTGCCCTCATCCTTTTGACTGCAGAACATACAGTGGATAGATCAAAGACTGAATTTTTGCTGCAAATTTGTGTGAAACGAATAAAGCATTTTTCAATCAGTTCTTGTAATCTAACACGAAACATATTATTAAACGACACGTTCCTAAGATAGTATCTGATTTTTTCGATTTATCTGCACTTGTGCGTGCGTGCGTGCTTTCGTGCGTCACCCCCAAAACGAACACAACCACCTGCGTCACATTCAGATTCAAACCAAGGAGGAATTTACACCGAAATCCCAATGCGAATTGCGCAACATGAAAAATTAATGCTTTTCAGCAAAAATTGCGTACCTAATGGTTTTACCATAATTATGTCATACGAAATTTCATGGGAGCTCGACCACTCGGTGTAATGAAAATAATTAGAAAAAAATTAAGAAATCTTTTTAAACTGTTGAAAAGATTCAAAGTTTTTGTTTTTTCCCCCTTTACTTGTGTTTTTTTATTTAGTTAAATTATTTTCCTGACCTATCAGAATGAAGCTTTGCTTCAACACTAATGAATAAAGCGGCGTCTCCTCCGACGAAAATGTTTACACACTTTGTGGATAGTTAAGTGGGAGTCACAATGATTTTACTTTCCGTGGCCCATGGAAAACAAAAAACGTTGTGGCCCTACCCCATGTTTATGGTAATGTTTGAGGTATTGTTTGTGAAATTAGTCGCAAGATACCGGCCTTAACGCAACCAAACGCCGTTTAAGGCAATTTGATTTCAACCAGTAAACATATCTGAAATAATGTTTTAATCACCTGAAACTTCATCGGCATTATTTTTGGGGTTTTCCGTCTGGCCCTTCCTACGTTTTTAACCAACGTTCAATAGTAAATAATACTACAAAAATAAATATGGATAATACTTTTAGTCGTGAAAAAATCAAATCAGGTAGATCTGCACCTAAAATTGATTGAAATTGTAGACAAAAAGGTGATTTAGATACCTATAAGATCTGTAGCAGGAAGATTACTAGAACAATACAGAGCCTGTACAGTAGTTGAAGTCCATGGATCTGCTTTGAATGAAACTTATTCTGAAATAGTGAAATATCCCAGTAGATATTTAAATGCCTGTAAATATTGGGCCCCTGTTTTTTATGATTTCCTATTATTTAAATTTAAAAATAAAGTTTATGTCAGCCTTTTTAACGCCATATGAATCACAAGATTGATGACAAATGATGATTGATCACAAATATTAACATTTCAGTTAAAGCATCACGTTTTGCCGTTACCAACATAATCATGATTTTAAAAGCATATTTGTAACTTACACGATATCAGGTGTCAATCACCTAATCGCTAGCAAGACACGTTTTGGCTATCGGCTACAAGATCAGTGGCAAACGCTTTGAAAGGCTTGTGTTCTTACATTATTTAACATTTGTTTCTTTTCTAGTGATTTATTTTAGAATTACGAAACGTGACTATAATATGACAATAATTTTGCTTGTTTCACATTATGGAAAAATGATTAACATATTAAAAAATGTCCAGTTAAAGATAGGGTGGTAGTTTTGATAGTTTCAATTTGTGACAACTTGCGATGTGTGCTACAATCTTTGGAATTAATATTTTGGTGGAGATGATTAAAGTTTTTCAATTAGATATGAATTTTTTTAATTTGTGCTATTTTTTTAAGGGTATAAAAGAACCGTGAGCTTCTTAGATCCAGAAAACAAGAGTATTAGTAATCATGGTGAAATTTTCGGCAGAATGTTTGACTATTTTTATTTTTTTATTTTTTTATAGTGAATACCGCACAAGAGTCCCAACTACTCCCGTCTGGAGCTAGTATTATTATGTCATCCCAAATTGGGGTACGTTATGAGGCTGAAGGTATGTGGGAAAGGGAAGAAGACGAGGAATAGGAAGGTGGGGAAGTACCTGGCTATTCAGATCTAGTCACTAAACACGGCTTAAGCCATTTCAAGCAAAGTTTCAATTCTGAATGATGGTATTACACCAGGGCGATACTAAGAGTATCTTGCACTCTGGAACTACACTATATATTATTTTAAATAATTAATTGTGAAATAACACAAATCAATTAAATAAAATTTATTTGCGTACGCCGGGTTCGAACCCGCGACCTTCGGAATGGCAGTCCAACGCGCTACCGCTGGACTACACTGGCCGTCAGAATTTCATAGAGAAAACAAACGATAATTTGCTGATGTTTATGCACGTATAGATATTTATGTATTTTACGGATAGGTCAGTGGATTAAATTGGAGTGATTGAAAAAATTAGTTTTATATTTTATACGCTGAAATGACTCAGACGTTCATTCATAAAGTTAGTATTGTTAGTGGTTGCACTACAGACTACAGAACGTAATAGTTTTCTTCGAATTATTAGTTACTTAATTATTTTCATTGCTTACTAAATCACTAAATTAATGTATTTTCTATCAAAATATTACTTACTAAGAAGACATTATACATCTATGCATCAATCTTACACGTATCTCTAACATCGAGATAGTAATATAACAAAATATCTGACGCCTAACATGATGTAAATGTCAAAACGCGTAAAATTGCCTCGGCGCTAATTGGCCGGCTGTCACGTGACACGATTGTTGATCACGTGATAAGTCACTGGGTGGGTAATTATCGTGACGCGTGACATGGCAGATGACGTCACACTGGATGCCCCCGAACAATTTTGATGCACACCGATAGTGCATTGATGACGTAGGGTGGTCACAGGCATGCGTCCGCCGATAGATCCGTTGCAAGTTGTGACCTCTCACTCTTGTTTATGCATTATGTGCGTAATGGAAAGAGATGTAGCAATAGCAGGACTTCAAGCAAGAATTAACTGCAATGTTCGCTGCAAAGGAGTATGGTGTATGGTGTATGAAGGTGTATGGAGGAATTTGTGTAAAATGTACGGGGAACTTAATTAGGGAAGAAATTAGTTATTTTTTATTGCTCCCACTTGTCGTTAAGCTAATTATACAAGAAATTATATCAAGATTGCTTTACTGCCAGGTCTAAACAAATTTTTTTACTGTAGAAAAGTACACAAAACGGTCGCATAGTTTTTTTTTTCAAATTCCTCGTGCCTGATGTTTTTTTCTTAAATAGTACTTGCGAATCGCTCACGATCCCAGAGTACTTTCTGGAAGATTTTTTTTTTACATTAGCTCCATGCAGGAGGCCCTGACGAAAAAAAATCCTCAGTATTTATGTCATCTTTGGGGATGCTGTGTAGTGGGTCTTTTGACGAAATGAAGGAGGGTAAGTTCTGAGTATGAAAAAGGTATGAGGGATGGGTAGGAATCTGGAAGTTAATCTGCCAGGAGTGACGGTCGTATAAATCCATTCCTCACCCTGTGTTGCAACGCAATGGATCGAGAGAGTCCGGCGAAGATTTGGAGAGGTCAAAAGGTCTCCTTAACCCAGGCCTGCCACTCAGTAGGAGGGCAAATACATCTGCCACCAAGACCTAGACAAACCTCGCCCCATGAACAAGGGCATTCCTGCTAAATCACCAAACATACCACTTGGAATGACCTCTGGTAGAAATGTTGTTTATATAATAAATGATTCCAGTGGCGGCGGTACTTATGGCAGGTAATATATAAGCGAAAATTTAATTTCTATTCTTTCTTGGGTTCCTTCAAACGATATCTAATATGGTTTCGGTCAGCAATTGGATTGAAGGGCTGGTTTTTGTAACATTGTTTTATACCCGGAGAAAGATTGTATCAAAAAGTTTGAACAATTCATCAAATATTTGAATCTAATGTTCACATTCTGTCTAAGTTCTATACAAGTTCTGTTATTACATCATTATAGACGAGTTGCATCAGAAAAGTAAAATAATCAGAGAACTCGAATAGAACTTTCACAGAAAGTGACAATTCACTTAAAATATTTGATGAATTTTTATTTTTTTTTAAACAACCCATTCTTAGATTCCTGACCAAAAGAACTACATGATCGAGAAATATGTCGCTCTATCCTAGCTACCTACTTAACATGTGGTCAAAGCGCTGCGCCAGAACTAACCATCAGGCTCCCACGCAGACTTATTTAAAAATAACATGTATATAAGTATAATACGGACGATAACATACCGGTTTGCAAATAAAACGATTGAAAATACACATCGGAACAAAGTAGCCATATTGTTTTGCATTTTAAAAAGGAAAACACCATACCCACAGCACTTCAAACAATTGCCTTCATATAGTCGCTTCATTTTTGCTCGGGTTCCCGTGTGATCTTGATCCCAAGCAGCCAAATTGTTTTACGTTTTCAAAAGGGTTCAACCATCTGCACCACATTTAATAATTTGTCCTTGTATGTCTTTATCACTTCGTTCGGGTTCTTCCGTGATCTTGATCCTTCGTTTAAATCCGTGCCGGTGTGAATCGGAATAAGTTCCAAAGGATGTTCACATCGCATTGTTCATTGATCTCTCTTATTAGCGCTGGTGTGTGTGCGTCTGCTGGTTGTGTCTGTTGGTGTGTATCTCTGGATGTAATGTTGAGTAGTGTTGGTGTGGACAGTTCGTATGCGTGGTCTAGTGCGTGCAAGTGTGAGGAACAAAGCTGTGGCTGAACATCGTATGGTACGAATACCATTCTAATGAAGGTGACGGTTTGATTCAAAGTGAACGGATAATACGACACCATTGTTATAACGAAACTACTTAGTTTTATTTTTTAAGAATATAAAAACTTATTGGAATCGTCGACATTGGAATTATTTCATATATTGCAGATGACAGAAGTGACATGGGGACTAGATACAAAAAATTGGGATCCCTTAGAGTCATAATATTATCTAGGTCCAATGGAACATTTGAACCCTAAAATGGTTAAAAATTTAAGTAGGTAAAATGATTGTTTAAAAGCACGTATGTAATCTGGTGTAGGTTATTATATTTAAGTTATTGTAGGTACTTAAAAAGTTATTTTATGAGATTAATTTAAGGGGAGAAGTTAGTAGCTTCATCAAGACTTACATGTAAATGACGATCACAGTCATAAGACAACAACATTAAAGAAGATAGAGAAAAGATTTAGCCTAAGAACACGACTTTTAAACTGTTACCTAGATCAACTTAGCTTAAACCAACTCTTAGAAAAGTGGTCAATTATAAAATGTATAAAACTGGAACGTCCGCTAGCCAGGATATCTAGCAAGTATGGTGATTGCCAATAACGAAAAAGCCTTTTTCAAAAAAATAGTGAAATTTACGTGACTGGATGATATGGAAGCTATCACCATGCCGCATTTTTAGGCATAATGAACTGTGGAAAAAGCAGGAGTTAAGGAAGGGGAAGGAGTTTTCTGGATGCGATCTGTACTCTGCAAGGATTAGAGCGTCGATGTCGTTGATGACTATTGGTACATTGATTGTATTACGTATTATCTTATTTGTAGTATCTATGTATATACCCACTCAAAACCAGTAATTTCCAGAGTTTAGTCGGTTAACTCTTCGTATTAAATTCTTACCAGAATGTTCGTAAAACGTTGTATGTGTTATATCGAGGTAGCGTGACTCGCGCACCATTCTGCATGCGGAATCCGCGATGCGCGCGCATTGCGAATCTTGTTCATTTGTTTATTTTCGCTAACCTGTTGCTCAGGTAAACGGTGCGCGGTGGTGGCTGCGCGTGGAGAGGCACGCACTGCCCGGAACCTACCAGGGCCCGGGTTACGGGTTCTATACCCGGAGACTCCAACGTCTTTCTTCTCGATTCAAACAAATTAGCTAATGAAAATATTAGATATTCAATTTTTATTAAGAACAACTCTATTTTTATAAATTTTGAAGGTTATTCCCATCGATGTAATATATCATTGAAGAAGAAGATAACACTAACAATCTAAATGAAAATATGAAAATGAACAAGTCACAAATAACGGTCGCAACTGGTACTTGAAACCAGAACCTCTCGTCTTACCGGAACGGGCATCTCTACCAATTCGTCCATTGCCACCAAATTATTCAAACGTCATATTTCACATTTCAGAATTAACAATATTATCTTCGACTATTTTTTTCAATATTATCGACAGCTACCTTTTTCATTGGAAACAAGTGTTCTGTGAATTTTATAATTTATTATTTCTATACATGGCAATAGCCTAATTGGTAGAGGCGCCCGTCCCAGAAAGACGAGAGGTTCTGGGTCGAGTCCCAGTTTTTTAATTTTTTATAGAGAACACCTCACAAGAGTCCCGACTGCTCCCGTCTGGAGCCAGTGAGACTATGGCATCCCCAATTGGGGATGTTGTGAGGCTGAAGGTAAGCGGGAAGGGAAGGAGATGGGGAAGAGGAAGGTGGGGAAGTACCTGGCTATTCAGATCTAGTCACTAAACACGGCTTAAGCCATTTCAAGCAACGTTTCAATTCTGAATGGTGGTCTTACACCAGGGCGATACTGAGAGTATCTTCCTTTCTGAACGTGCCGAAAATATACCTAGTGCTTATTATTTTTATTAATTAATTGTGAAATAACACAAATTAATCAAATTAAATTTATTTGCGCACGCCGGGTTCGAACCCGCGACCTTCGGAATGGAAGTCCAAACCCTTGTCTGTGGACTGCGCCGGTCGTCATTGTGGTTGTTGTTGTGGTCGTCATTGTTGCGACCGTTATCTTTTATTTTTCAGTATCTCGTGAAATTTCATTTAGATTTTTAGTGTTATCTTCTTCTTCAATGATTTGAAAATAATTGTCTAGCTATGTTATTAAGCCAAAATTTGTCACAAAAATTTTATTAGATGAAACTCAATAGATTAAGGTTAAGATTCATAACTGGATGACTAAAAGGACGTTTAATAGCAAAAGTTTCCGGTAAAGATGTATTTATTGTTAAATATGTTCTGGAAATATCAATAAGCCGTTCATTGAAAAAATAAATCATATTTTTAGTGCAAAGGGTTCGGCTTATTTGGTTGCTCATTTAACACGAGAGTATAGTGTCTAGATGTACCATATACAGAAAAATGCTGAGTAAAATATACAAAAGTTAATGTATCGCAGAAGTGATACAAATACAGGAAATTTATGTAGAACGTTAAGAACTTTCTAGTCAACATTACAAAATGTTTACAATTATAGGAACCGATTAGCCACTGGAGCGACCGAGCAAATAAAATATTTTTTCTCGGATTGCTAAAGGAAATTTTTCCGCCCACATTTAAAAAATCATACCTCCGAATTTGAATGTGGAGACATACAAACTGATTATAGTTCTATGTAGCCAATGAATTCCGCTATCTTTTGTATATTATCACATATTTGTAGGATTTATAAAAAAAATAAAAAAATCTTTATCCTTAAAACATTTTAAAGAATCTAGAGAATATTTATTTTGTTATATTTTGAATGTACACTATATTATATAATCGTTTAAATAAAAAATAAAAATGAAAAATTTGCTACATTTCGGCAACAAAGCAATCCGAGGTTTTGGAAATAGTGCCATAATGTGGCAAAAAGCGCTCGAGTGGTTATTCATTAATTTGAATTTTAACAAAGTATCTTTATACTTTCCCATAACAACTTTCTTTAGTTGGGATGTTTTCATTCATTTTTTGGAGATTATTATCATCCCCTTTTTCGTGTTCACGTGATCGAACCAGAAAAAGGATGTTTGTATTATATCATGACTCATAGCTGTGGAATGTGTTGATTCTACCGAATTGAATAAAACAGTTTTGCATACTCACTCAACCCCTTCTTAAAGCAACAAATACAGAAGATACACACATGTCGGTTTTGAAGGTTCCTGGTCGAGGTTAAGAATCCATTAAAAGTATTCAAACATGAATCCACCGCCCTTAATTTTTTGCAATTATCGAAAACATTTTACTGTAGGTCAAAAAGATTCAACCTAATTCCCAAACACAAAAATGAATATAGAAGTCATGAGAAACATTGATAATTAGCCAATATTGTACGTACATTAATTGGGTAATTTATTACTCGCATGTAATAGATGCTTCTTATCAAATCAAATATATATCTTCTTATGAAATCATGTATAAATATATTATTGAAGCAATTCAAAAATACTGAATCTTCTACTAGACAGTGCATCCATCACACTAGATCATACAAAAATGAAATAAAAAATATTCCAAGTTATAATACCACATTTGGACAAAAAAACCACACGTACTTTGCAACAAAACTCTAAAAAAATTTCCCCCAAGACATAAAACTGATTAAAAAATTTAATGAGTACAAATCAAAAATAAAAATATGGCGGAAAGAGGTCAATGAAAAAATCGTAATGAAAACACTACAAACTACATAGAAGAAAACACTACAAACGGCATAGAAGATAAATAAATTATAATTAAATAACTTTAGTCCGCCTCGGCACAGGACTTCCTAGTGAGGAGGACTATGAAATACAATATATTATACTAGCAGTGAAAGACCCGCTCCGCAGGTTTTTGCTGCTAGGCCCCGCGGACGGCTTTTCGTTCTGCTTCGCGCAGTTTAAGTGTTGGTGACTATTTATAAGGCATCACCCTTTTGCAAAACTAACTACTATTATTAACATTAAACTACAGAATACTTATATTTAATAGGTATCTAGATACATAATAGTAGACATTCTTACATTAATACCGTGAATAATAAGAGGAACATAAATCTTCTTAATATTAAATGAAAGCGAAAAATTTTTCTTCTTCTTCATACTTTTTTCCTTAAATATAGTATTATAGATGGCGCCACTTCCGTTTGCAAAACGCGTATGGGCGAGATCTAAGTGTGTATATTACGGCAGCAGCTCCGTGGAATAATGCACGTTCACAGACGGCTCAGAACGGTGTCCATACAGTGTGGCGTAAAGATTTACTCGGAGTCGGGTTCCTTAATTTGAACCGTACGGGCATTACCGTATTAATATACTCCGATACTTAAATTCACCTTTATATTTTGTATGTACAATTAATTATTTTATATAGTCGCTTAAATAAAAAAATATATATGCCTATATATATTTTTTAAATTTATTAACCTTTTTAGAGAGTATTCTTTCTGATAAACATACCTCGGAAATATATTATATTTTGTGTATATCAATCAGCATGTAAGTACAGAAAATCGATTGCAAACTTATTAATAAAAGTATTTTTAAGTGGATTTTAGTTTTGAAATTGGTAAATAATGCACATAAAATAATAATTAATTGTTAAATATCATTTCGGGGGTTTAATTATCGGATCGCCATATCAAACAAATAATTAAATCAAATATAAGTCATTATTATACACCATATTCTTACAATCTATATACCGGACTACTTATTGGACAGTTCATATTTATTCGTTGATATGTATTTTGATAGTTTTTTTTTGTCAACCTCTGTCTGTTGGGTACATGTTAAATTTTATAAAGTAATATTAATGATAGTTCACCGACTTATATATTTTTTCTTCGTGGTTCAACAGAGTAAAGTGATACTCATATGACGGAAGAAATACTAGTAATAAAATACTTTTTATATCCATTACAGTTTCAAGCATTAAAACCACTTTTATTAATTAATGCCTAATTAGAATGATTCACATGGTGTAATATGAGAAGACACTAAGGCCTTAGAACAGCCGTCCAACATTTATTATCTGATATCGTTAATATTTATTCGGTAAAATTAATAGTTCGTGGAAGTGAAAAAATATCATTGAAAAAAATTTACTATATTATTTCTCACTTTCATCATTAGTGTTTAACGCTTTTGTGGTTGAGTCGTTACGATTCTTAATTACGAATCCGGAGGTCGCGGATTCATATCCAACGTGCGCAAGTGATTTGTATTTCATTTATTTGCTTTATTTCACAATTTACTCACCCACTCAAGCACTTTTTGCCACAATATGGCACTTTTCCAATACCACGGATTGCTTTGTTGTCAAAATATGGAAAAAAAAAATTTAAAATATTTTTAAAGCGACTATATAATATATTGTACTTTAAAAATATAACAAAATAAATATTCTCTAGATTCTTTAAAATGTTTTAAAGTTAACGATTTAATAATATTTTTTTTATAAATCCTTCGAATGTGTGATAACAGACAAATATAGGTGAATTCATTGGCTATATAGAACTATAATTAGTTTATATGTCTCCATATTCGATTTCGGAGGTATGATTTTTTTAATGAGGGTGGAAAATTTTCCTTTAGCAATCCGAGAAAAAAGTTTTAAATTGCTCTGTCGCTCCAGTGGTTTTAAAAATACTTATCTACTATTTGTCACAATTTCCAGTTGCAGATATTTTCAATATCGCCCTGATGAAAGACTACCAATCGGATTAGAAACATTGACGAGATCTAAATAGTCATTATGTATTCCCACACCCTCGTCTTTCCCATCTCCTTCCCCTCCCCGGTACCTTCAGCCTCACAACATACCCAAATTGGAGATGCCATAGTCTCGCTGGATCTGGTGGGCTGGGAGCAATTGGGATTCTTTTACGGTATTTACAAAATAATCAATATTTATTAGCTTTTATTTTTGATTGCAAGTCAACAGTGTATTTAGCGGTTATAAGTTATTATTATTATTATTATTTAATCCTCTACAATCTGAGGTTGGCTAACATCAGGGAAATTTTAACCCCTGCTGACTGAAGTCCGGAAAAACTAAACGGAAATATACTCACGTGAGTGTCGAAGCACCGAAATGTGGCGTCTTCAGGCCGCGCATCCTTTTTCATACAAAATTTAAATTTAGATTTGAGAAGCAGTTAAATTATCAAAAGTTGTGGAAAATATCTAGTATGGATATTTGGCACTTTATTTACTTGTTTTTAAAAATATAGGCCATTAAAGGATTTCGTTATTCATGATTTAGAGGCAATTTTGACAACTTATTGTGAGTAATGGACATTATTGAAAAAATATTCTTGCCCAGCAAACTATGAATATAATGATACACAAAATAATAAAACACCGTAAAAAAGCTTCGTTGGACGAAAAATATTAAATTATTCCGATAAATTTGTGTTCTTTTATAAATCAGTCGTTTTTATTTTTAATTTTCAGACAATCAAACTGCTTTTGTTAATAATTGATATTTTTATTATTATATTTGCACAGTAGTCAAGGCAAAACTATTTTTTTTTTTGATAATTAGAATTAATTCAAATAATTGCCAAAGTTGCCTCTAAAAATATGAAAAATCAAATCTTTAATAATCTATATATTATAAATTAAATTATGCATAAATAAAGTAGCACATATCCGTAGTGGATTTTTGATATACGTTTGAATTTGAAAAAAATCAGTTTGTTCAAATAATTTGGCCTAAAATCCAAATTTAAATTTACTGTAAAAATAATTTTAATTTGAATACCACACAAGAGTCCCAACTGCTTCCAACCGCCGGGAGCCAGTGAGACTGGCATTCCTAATTGGGGTCTGTTGGGAGGATGAAGATAACGGGGAGGGGAAGGAGATGGGGTGAGGAAGATGGGGAAGCACCTAGCTATTTAGATACAAGCTAAAGCCATTTTAACAATAGGTGTTTTACTAAAATGTTGCTTTCACTGTTGTTCTTACTCCCCCGAATATAGTGTGAAAGGGATAATAAAATCGAGGATTTTTATTCCGCATTTTTCTCTTCTAAAACTGGAGCGATATTTATTTTTTTACTAACCGTATATATTAGAAGAAAACACTGTTTATCTCTTGCGATTTAAAAAAACACATCGTTTTGTTACAGTACAATATACAGTACGTCTGTTATTGACGTTTAAACCAGGAAATTTTAAAGATTTTTGGAGAGTCACATAAGAAGTAACTTATCAAAAAACCAAGCTTACCTAGCCGCTAGTGAGCAATATCTATTTATGTTAAATAAATATTTGCAGTAGTGTCAAAATCCATAGAGAAAATTGGGGAATGGACAAAATGCCGCCCCGTTTTCTCTTAAGAGAAACCATTGGGTTTTAATTGATGAGATGGTTCTCATATAGGAAGATAACTAAATTATATAATATACGACAAAGCGTGGAATCGTGAAAAATGTCAGGTACTTATTATCTTTTGGAAGATAAGTTTGAATTTCATAACCCATAACACAATAACCGTTATTTTTAAAATAATAATAAGTGCATTTTTGATGATTTTAGTGCAAGAAGGCAGTTTCTAACCATTTTGACGTATTTGGCGCTGAAGGGTGATTTTTAGCCTTTTTGATGATTTTAGTGCAAGAAGGCAGTTTCTAACCATTTTGACGTATTTGGCGCTCAAGTGTGATTTTTAGCCTTTTTGATGATTTTAGTGCAAGAAGGCAGTTTCTAACCATTTTGACGTATTTGGCGCTGAAGGGTGATTTTTAGCCTTATTGATGATTTTAGTGCAAGATGGCAGTTTCTAACCATTTTGACGTATTTGGCGCTCAAGGGTGATTTTTAGCCTTTTTGATGATTTTAGTGCAAGAAGGCAGTTTCTAACCATTTTGACGTATTTGGCGCTGAAGGGTGATTTTTAGCCTTTTTGATGATTTTAGTGCAAGATGGCAGTTTCTAACCATTTTGACGTATTTGGCGCAGAAGGGTGATTTTTAGCCTTATTGATGATTTTAGTGCAAGATGGCAGTTTCTAACCATTTTGACGTATTTGGCGCTGAAGGGTGATTTTTAGCCTTTTTGATGATTTTGGTGCAAGAAGGCAGTTTCTAACCATTTTGACGTATTTGTTGCTCAAAAGTGATTTTTAGCCTTATTGATGATTTTAGTGAAAGATGGCAGTTTCTAACCATTTTGACGTATTTGGCGCTGAAGGGTGATTTTTAGCCTTTTTGATGATTTTAGTTCAAGAAGGCAGTTTCTAACCATTTTGACGTATTTGGCGCTCAAAGGTGGTTTTTAGCCTTTTTGATGAATTTAGTGCAAGAAGGCAGTTTCTAACCATTTTGACGTATTTGTTGCTCAAAGGTGATTTTTAGCCTTATTGATGATTTTAGTGCAAGATGGCAGTTTCTGACCATATTGACGTATTTGGCGCTGAAGGGTGATTTGTTGCCTTTTTGATGATTTTAGTGCAAGTTGGCAGTTTCTAACCATATTGACGTATATGGCGCTCAAGGGTGATTTTAAGCCTTATTGATGATTTTAGTGCAAGATGGCAGTTTCTAACCATTTTGACGTATTTGGCGCTGAAGGGTAATTTTTAGCCTTTTTGATGATTTTAGTGCAAGAAGGCAGTTTCTAACCATTTTGACGTATTTGTTGCTCAAAAGTGATTTTTAGCCTTATTGATGATTTTAGTGCAAGATGGCAGTTTCTAACCATTTTGACGTATTTGTTGCTCAAAGGTGATTTTTAGCCTTATTGATGATTTTAGTGCAAGAAGGCAGTTTCAAACCATTTTGACGTATTTGTTGCTCAAAGGTGATTTTTAGCCTTATTGATGATTTTAGTGCAAGATGGCAGTTTCTAACCATTTTGACGTATTTGTTGCTCAAAAGTGATTTTTAGCCTTATTGATGATTTTAGTGCAAGATGGCAGTTTCTAACCATTTTGACGTATTTGTCGCTCAAAGGTGATTTTTAGCCTTTTTGATGATTTTAGTGCAAGATGGCAGTTTCTAACGATTTTGACGTATTTGGCGCTGAAGGGTGATTTTTAGCCTTTTTGATGATTTTAGTGCAAGAAAGCAGTTTCTAACCATTTTGACGTATTTGGCGCTGAAGGGTGATTTTTAGTCCTATTGATGATTTTAGGGCAAGATGGCAGTTTCTAACCATTTTGACGTATTTGGCGCTGAATGGTGATTTTTAACCTTTTTGATTATTTTAGTGCAAGATGGCAGTTTCTAATCATTTTGACGTATTTGGCGCTGAAGGGTGATTTTTAGCCTTATTGATGATTTTAGTGCAAGATGGCAGTTTCTAACCATTTTGACGTATTTGACGCTGAAGGGTGATTTTAAGCCTTATTGATGATTTTAGTGCAAGATGGCAGTTTCTAACCATTTTGACGTATTTGGTGCTGAATTGTGATTTTTAACCTTTTTGATGATTATAGTGCAAGATGGCAGTTTCTAACCATTTTGACGTATTTGGCGCTCAAATGTGATTTTTAGCCTTATTGATGATTTTAGTGCAAGAAAGCAGTTTCTAACCATTTTGACGTATTTGGCGCTGAAGGGTGATTTTTAGCCCTATTGATGATTTTCGGGCAAGATGGCAGTTTCTAACCATTTTGACGTATTTGGCGCTGAATGGTGATTTTTAACCTTTTTGATTATTTTAGTGCAAGATGGCAGTTTCTAATCATTTTGACGTATTTGGCAGTGAAGGGTGATTTTTAGCCTTATTGATGATTTTAGTGCAAGATGGCAGTTTCTAACCATTTTGACGTATTTGGCGCTCAAAGGTGATTTTTAGCCTTATTGATGATTTTAGTGCAAGATGGCAGTTTCTAACCATTTTGACGTATTTGGCGCTGAAGGGTGATTTTTAGCCTTTTTGATGATTTTAGTTCAAGAAGGCAGTTTCTAACCATTTGTCGTATTTGGCGCTCAAAGGTGATTTTTAGCCTTTTTGATGATTTTAGTGCAAGAAGGCAGTTTCTAACCATTTTGACGTATTTGTTGCTCAAAGGTGATTTTTAGCCTTATTGATGATTTTAGTGCAAGATGGCAGTTTCTGACCATATTGACGTATTTGGCGCTGAAGGGTGATTTTTTGCCTTTTTGATGATTTTAGTGCAAGATGGCAGTTTCTAACCATATTGACGTATATGGCGCTCAAGGGTGATTTTAAGCCTTATTGATGATTTTAGTGCAAGATGGCAGTATCTAACCATTTTGACGTATTTGGCGCTGAATGGTGATTTTAAACCTTTTTGATTATTTTAGTGCAAGATGGCAGTTTCTAATCATTTTGACGTATTTGGCGCTGAAGGGTAATTTTTAGCCTTATTGATGATTTTAGTGCAAGAAGGCAGTTTCTAACCATTTTGACGTATTTGTTGCTCAAAAGTGATTTTTAGCCTTATTGATGATTTTACTGCAAGATGGCAGTTTCTAACCATTTTGACGTATTTGGCGCTCAAGGGTGATTTTTAGCCTTATTGATGATTTTAGTGCAAGATGGCAGTTTCTAACCATTTTGACGTATTTGGCGCTGAAGGGTGATTTTTAGCCTTATTGATGATTTTAGTGCAAGAAGGCAGTTTCTAACCATTTTGACGTATTTGTTGCTCAAAGGTGATTTTTAGCCTTATTGATGATTTTAGTGCAAGAAGGCAGTTTCTAACCATTTTGACGTATTTGGCGCTCAAAGGTGATTTTTAGCCTTTTTGATGATTTTAGTGCAAGAAGGCAGTTTCTAACCATTCTGACGTATTTGGCGCTGAAGGGTGATTTTTAGCCTTATTGATGATTTTAGTGCAAGATGGCAGTTTCTAACCATTTTGATGTATTTGGCGCTGAATTGTGATTTTTAGCCTTTTTGATGATTTTAGTGCAAGATGGCAGTTACTAACCATTTTGACGTATTTGGCGCTGAAGGGTGATTTTTAGCCTTTTTGATGATTTTAGTGCAAGAAGGCAGTTTCTAACCATTTTGACGTATTTGGCGCTCAAAGGTGATTTTAAGCCTTATGATGATTTTAGTACAAGAAGGCAGTTTCTAACCATTTTGACGTATTTGGCGCTCAAAGGTGATTTTTAGCCTTATTGATGATTTTAGTGCAAGATGGCAGTTTCTAACCATTTTGACGTATTTGACGCTGAAGGGTGATTTTTAGCCTTATTGATGATTTTAGTGCAAGATGGCAGTTTCTAATCATTTTGACGTATTTGGCGCTGAATTGTGATTTTTAACCTTTTTGATGATTATAGTGCAAGATGGCAGTTTCTAACCATTTTGACGTATTTGTTGCTCAAAGGTGATTTTTAGCCTTATTGATGATTTTAGTGCAAGATGGCAGTTTCTAACCATTTTGACGTATTTGGCGCTCAAAGGTGATTTTTAGCCTTTTTGATGATTTTAGTGCAAGAAGGCAGTTTCTAACCATTTTGACGTATTTGTTGCTCAAAGGTGATTTTTAGCCTTATTGATGATTTTAGTGCAAGATGGCAGTTTCTGACCATATTGACGTATTTGGCGCTGAAGGGTGATTTGTTGCCTTTTTGATGATTTTAGTGCAAGTTGGCAGTTTCTAACCATATTGACGTATATGGCGCTCAAGGGTGATTTTAAGCCTTATTGATGATTTTAGTGCAAGATGGCAGTTTCTAACCATTTTGACGTATTTGGCGCTGAAGGGTAATTTTTAGCCTTTTTGATGATTTTAGTGCAAGAAGGCAGTTTCTAACCATTTTGACGTATTTGTTGCTCAAAAGTGATTTTTAGCCTTATTGATGATTTTAGTGCAAGATGGCAGTTTCTAACCATTTTGACGTATTTGTTGCTCAAAGGTGATTTTTAGCCTTATTGATGATTTTAGTGCAAGAAGGCAGTTTCAAACCATTTTGACGTATTTGTTGCTCAAAAGTGATTTTTAGCCTTATTGATGATTTTAGTGCAAGATGGCAGTTTCTAACCATTTTGACGTATTTGTTGCTCAAAAGTGATTTTTAGCCTTATTGATGATTTTAGTGCAAGATGGCAGTTTCTAACCATTTTGACGTATTTGTCGCTCAAAGGTGATTTTTAGCCTTTTTGATGATTTTAGTGCAAGATGGCAGTTTCTAACGATTTTGACGTATTTGGCGCTGAAGGGTGATTTTTAGCCTTTTTGATGATTTTAGTGCAAGAAAGCAGTTTCTAACCATTTTGACGTATTTGGCGCTGAAGGGTGATTTTTAGTGCTATTGATGATTTTAGGGCAAGATGGCAGTTTCTAACCATTTTGACGTATTTGGCGCTGAATGGTGATTTTTAACCTTTTTGATTATTTTAGTGCAAGATGGCAGTTTCTAATCATTTTGAGGTATTTGGCGCTGAAGGGTGATTTTTAGCCTTATTTATGATTTTAGTGCAAGATGGCAGTTTCTAACCATTTTGACGTATTTGACGCTGAAGGGTGATTTTAAGCCTTATTGATGATTTTAGTGCAAGATGGCAGTTTCTAACCATTTTGACGTATTTGGTGCTGAATTGTGATTTTTAACCTTTTTGATGATTATAGTGCAAGATGGCAGTTTTTAACCATTTTGACGTATTTGGCGCTCAAATGTGATTTTTAGCCTTATTGATGATTTTAGTGCAAGAAAGCAGTTTCTAACCATTTTGACGTATTTGGCGCTGAATGGTGATTTTTAACCTTTTTGATTATTTTAGTGCAAGATGGCAGTTTCTAATCATTTTGACGTATTTGGCAGTGAAGGGTGATTTTTAGCCTTATTGATGATTTTAGTGCAAGATGGCAGTTTCTAACCATTTTGACGTATTTGGCGCTCAAAGGTGATTTTTAGCCTTATTGATGATTTTAGTGCAAGATGGCAGTTTCTAACCATTTTGACGTATTTGGCGCTGAAGGGTGATTTTTAGCCTTTTTGATGATTTTAGTTCAAGAAGGCAGTTTCTAACCATTTGTCGTATTTGGCGCTCAAAGGTGATTTTTAGCCTTTTTGATGATTTTAGTGCAAGAAGGCAGTTTCTAACCATTTTGACGTATTTGTTGCTCAAAGGTGATTTTTAGCCTTATTGATGATTTTAGTGCAAGATGGCAGTTTCTGACCATATTGACGTATTTGGCGCTGAAGGGTGATTTTTTGCCTTTTTGATGATTTTAGTGCAAGATGGCAGTTTCTAACCATTTTGACGTATTTGGCGCTCAAATGTGATTTTTAGCCTTATTGATGATTTTAGTGCAAGAAAGCAGTTTCTAACCATTTTGACGTATTTGGCGCTGAATGGTGATTTTTAACCTTTTTGATTATTTTAGTGCAAGATGGCAGTTTCTAATCATTTTGACGTATTTGGCAGTGAAGGGTGATTTTTAGCCTTATTGATGATTTTAGTGCAAGATGGCAGTTTCTAACCATTTTGACGTATTTGGCGCTCAAAGGTGATTTTTAGCCTTATTGATGATTTTAGTGCAAGATGGCAGTTTCTAACCATTTTGACGTATTTGGCGCTGAAGGGTGATTTTTAGCCTTTTTGATGATTTTAGTTCAAGAAGGCAGTTTCTAACCATTTGTCGTATTTGGCGCTCAAAGGTGATTTTTAGCCTTTTTGATGATTTTAGTGCAAGAAGGCAGTTTCTAACCATTTTGACGTATTTGTTGCTCAAAGGTGATTTTTAGCCTTATTGATGATTTTAGTGCAAGATGGCAGTTTCTGACCATATTGACGTATTTGGCGCTGAAGGGTGATTTTTTGCCTTTTTGATGATTTTAGTGCAAGATGGCAGTTTCTAACCATATTGACGTATATGGCGCTCAAGGGTGATTTTAAGCCTTATTGATGATTTTAGTGCAAGATGGCAGTTTCTAACCATTTCGACGTATTTGGCGCTGAATGGTGATTTTAAACCTTTTTGATTATTTTAGTGCAAGATGGCAGTTTCTAATCATTTTGACGTATTTGGCGCTGAAGGGTAATTTTTAGCCTCATTGATGATTTTAGTGCAAGAAGGCAGTTTCTAACCATTTTGACGTATTTGTTGCTCAAAAGTGATTTTTAGCCTTATTGATGATTTTACTGCAAGATGGCAGTTTCTAACCATTTTGACGTATTTGGCGCTCAAGGGTGATTTTAAGCCTTATTGATGATTTTAGTGCAAGATGGCAGTTTCTAACCATTTTGACGTATTTGGCGCTGAAGGGTGATTTTTAGCCTTATTGATGATTTTAGTGCAAGAAGGCAGTTTCTAACCATTTTGACGTATTTGTTGCTCAAAGGTGATTTTTAGCCTTATTGATGATTTTAGTGCAAGAAGGCAGTTTCTAACCATTTTGACGTATTTGGCGCTCAAAGGTGATTTTTAGCCTTTTTGATGATTTTAGTGCAAGAAGGCAGTTTCTAACCATTCTGACGTATTTGGCGCTGAAGGGTGATTTTTAGCCTTATTGATGATTTTAGTGCAAGATGGCAGTTTCTAACCATTTTGATGTATTTGGCGCTGAATTGTGATTTTTAGCCTTTTTGATGATTTTAGTGCAAGATGGCAGTTACTAACCATTTTGACGTATTTGGCGCTGAAGGGTGATTTTTAGCCTTTTTGATGATTTTAGTGCAAGAAGGCAGTTTCTAACCATTTTGACATATTTGGCGCTCAAAGGTGATTTTAAGCCTTATGATGATTTTAATACAACAAGGCAGTTTCTAACCATTTTGACGTATTTGGCGCTCAAAGGTGATTTTTAGCCTTATTGATGATTTTAGTGCAAGATGGCAGTTTCTAACCATTTTGACGTATTTGACGCTGAAGGGTGATTTTTAGCCTTATTGATGATTTTAGTGCAAGATGGCAGTTTCTAACCATTTTGACGTATTTGGCGCTGAAGGGTGATTTTTAGCCTTTTTGATGATTTTAGTTCAAGAAGGCAGTTTCTAACCATTTTGACGTATTTGGCGCTCAAAGGTGGTTTTTAGCCTTTTTGATGAATTTAGTGCAAGAAGGCAGTTTCTAACCATTTTGACGTATTTGTTGCTCAAAGGTGATTTTTAGCCTTATTGATGATTTTAGTGCAAGATGGCAGTTTCTGACCATATTGACGTATTTGGCGCTGAAGGGTGATTTGTTGCCTTTTTGATGATTTTAGTGCAAGTTGGCAGTTTCTAACCATATTGACGTATATGGCGCTCAAGGGTGATTTTAAGCCTTATTGATGATTTTAGTGCAAGATGGCAGTTTCTAACCATTTTGACGTATTTGGCGCTGAAGGGTAATTTTTAGCCTTTTTGATGATTTTAGTGCAAGAAGGCAGTTTCTAACCATTTTGACGTATTTGTTGCTCAAAAGTGATTTTTAGCCTTATTGATGATTTTAGTGCAAGATGGCAGTTTCTAACCATTTTGACGTATTTGTTGCTCAAAGGTGATTTTTAGCCTTATTGATGATTTTAGTGCAAGAAGGCAGTTTCAAACCATTTTGACGTATTTGTTGCTCAAAGGTGATTTTTAGCCTTATTGATGATTTTAGTGCAAGATGGCAGTTTCTAACCATTTTGACGTATTTGTTGCTCAAAAGTGATTTTTAGCCTTATTGATGATTTTAGTGCAAGATGGCAGTTTCTAACCATTTTGACGTATTTGTCGCTCAAAGGTGATTTTTAGCCTTTTTGATGATTTTAGTGCAAGATGGCAGTTTCTAACGATTTTGACGTATTTGGCGCTCAAATGTGATTTTTAGCCTTATTGATGATTTTAGTGCAAGAAAGCAGTTTCTAACCATTTTGACGTATTTGGCGCTGAAGGGTGATTTTTAGCCCTATTGATGATTTTCGGGCAAGATGGCAGTTTCTAACCATTTTGACGTATTTGGCGCTGAATGGTGATTTTTAACCTTTTTGATTATTTTAGTGCAAGATGGCAGTTTCTAATCATTTTGACGTATTTGGCGCTGAAGGGTGATTTTTAGCCTTATTGATGATTTTAGTGCAAGATGGCAGTTTCTAACCATTTTGACGTATTTGACGCTGAAGGGTGATTTTAAGCCTTATTGATGATTTTAGTGCAAGATGGCAGTTTCTAACCATTTTGACGTATTTGGTGCTGAATTGTGATTTTTAACCTTTTTGATGATTATAGTGCAAGATGGCAGTTTCTAACCATTTTGACGTATTTGGCGCTCAAATGTGATTTTTAGCCTTATTGATGATTTTAGTGCAAGAAAGCAGTTTCTAACCATTTTGACGTATTTGGCGCTGAAGGGTGATTTTTAGCCCTATTGATGATTTTCGGGCAAGATGGCAGTTTCTAACCATTTTGACGTATTTGGCGCTGAATGGTGATTTTTAACCTTTTTGATTATTTTAGTGCAAGATGGCAGTTTCTAATCATTTTGACGTATTTGGCAGTGAAGGGTGATTTTTAGCCTTATTGATGATTTTAGTGCAAGATGGCAGTTTCTAACCATTTTGACGTATTTGGCGCTCAAAGGTGATTTTTAGCCTTATTGATGATTTTAGTGCAAGATGGCAGTTTCTAACCATTTTGACGTATTTGGCGCTGAAGGGTGATTTTTAGCCTTTTTGATGATTTTAGTTCAAGAAGGCAGTTTCTAACCATTTGTCGTATTTGGCGCTCAAAGGTGATTTTTAGCCTTTTTGATGATTTTAGTGCAAGAAGGCAGTTTCTAACCATTTTGACGTATTTGTTGCTCAAAGGTGATTTTTAGCCTTATTGATGATTTTAGTGCAAGATGGCAGTTTCTGACCATATTGACGTATTTGGCGCTGAAGGGTGATTTTTTGCCTTTTTGATGATTTTAGTGCAAGATGGCAGTTTCTAACCATATTGACGTATATGGCGCTCAAGGGTGATTTTAAGCCTTATTGATGATTTTAGTGCAAGATGGCAGTTTCTAACCATTTTGACGTATTTGGCGCTGAATGGTGATTTTAAACCTTTTTGATTATTTTAGTGCAAGATGGCAGTTTCTAATCATTTTGACGTATTTGGCGCTGAAGGGTAATTTTTAGCCTTATTGATGATTTTAGTGCAAGAAGGCAGTTTCTAACCATTTTGACGTATTTGTTGCTCAAAAGTGATTTTTAGCCTTATTGATGATTTTACTGCAAGATGGCAGTTTCTAACCATTTTGACGTATTTGGCGCTCAAGGGTGATTTTTAGCCTTATTGATGATTTTAGTGCAAGATGGCAGTTTCTAACCATTTTGATGTATTTGGCGCTGAAGGGTGATTTTTAGCCTTATTGATGATTTTAGTGCAAGAAGGCAGTTTCTAACCATTTTGACGTATTTGTTGCTCAAAGGTGATTTTTAGCCTTATTGATGATTTTAGTGCAAGAAGGCAGTTTCTAACCATTTTGACGTATTTGGCGCTCAAAGGTGATTTTTAGCCTTTTTGATGATTTTAGTGCAAGAAGGCAGTTTCTAACCATTCTGACGTATTTGGCGCTGAAGGGTGATTTTTAGCCTTATTGATGATTTTAGTGCAAGATGGCAGTTTCTAACCATTTTGGTGTATTTGGCGCTGAATTGTGATTTTTAGCCTTTTTGATGATTTTAGTGCAAGATGGCAGTTACTAACCATTTTGACGTATTTGGCGCTGAAGGGTGATTTTTAGCCTTTTTGATGATTTTAGTGCAAGAAGGCAGTTTCTAACCATTTTGACGTATTTGGCGCTCAAAGGTGATTTTAAGCCTTATGATGATTTTAGTACAAGAAGGCAGTTTCTAACCATTTTGACGTATTTGGCGCTCAAAGGTGATTTTTAGCCTTATTGATGATTTTAGTGCAAGATGGCAGTTTCTAACCATTTTGACGTATTTGACGCTGAAGGGTGATTTTTAGCCTTATTGATGATTTTAGTGCAAGATGGCAGTTTCTAACCATTTTGACGTATTTGGCGCTGAATTGTGATTTTTAACCTTTTTGATGATTATAGTGCAAGATGGCAGTTTCTAACCATTTTGACGTATTTGTTGCTCAAAGGTGATTTTTAGCCTTATTGATGATTTTAGTGCAAGATGGCAGTTTCTAACCATTTTGACGTATTTGGCGCTCAAAGGTGATTTTTAGCCTTTTTGATGATTTTAGTGCAAGAAGGCAGTTTCTAACCATTTTGACGTATTTGTTGCTCAAAGGTGATTTTTAGCCTTATTGATGATTTTAGTGCAAGATGGCAGTTTCTGACCATATTGACGTATTTGGCGCTGAAGGGTGATTTGTTGCCTTTTTGATGATTTTAGTGCAAGTTGGCAGTTTCTAACCATATTGACGTATATGGCGCTCAAGGGTGATTTTAAGCCTTATTGATGATTTTAGTGCAAGATGGCAGTTTCTAACCATTTTGACGTATTTGGCGCTGAAGGGTAATTTTTAGCCTTTTTGATGATTTTAGTGCAAGAAGGCAGTTTCTAACCATTTTGACGTATTTGTTGCTCAAAAGTGATTTTTAGCCTTATTGATGATTTTAGTGCAAGATGGCAGTTTCTAACCATTTTGACGTATTTGTTGCTCAAAGGTGATTTTTAGCCTTATTGATGATTTTAGTGCAAGAAGGCAGTTTCAAACCATTTTGACGAATTTGTTGCTCAAAAGTGATTTTTAGCCTTATTGATGATTTTAGTGCAAGATGGCAGTTTCTAACCATTTTGACGTATTTGTTGCTCAAAAGTGATTTTTAGCCTTATTGATGATTTTAGTGCAAGATGGCAGTTTCTAACCATTTTGACGTATTTGTCGCTCAAAGGTGATTTTTAGCCTTTTTGATGATTTTAGTGCAAGATGGCAGTTTCTAACGATTTTGACGTATTTGGCGCTGAAGGGTGATTTTTAGCCTTTTTGATGATTTTAGTGCAAGAAAGCAGTTTCTAACCATTTTGACGTATTTGGCGCTGAAGGGTGATTTTTAGTCCTATTGATGATTTTAGGGCAAGATGGCAGTTTCTAACCATTTTGACGTATTTGGCGCTGAATGGTGATTTTTAACCTTTTTGATTATTTTAGTGCAAGATGGCAGTTTCTAATCATTTTGACGTATTTGGCGCTGAAGGGTGATTTTTAGCCTTATTTATGATTTTAGTGCAAGATGGCAGTTTCTAACCATTTTGACGTATTTGACGCTGAAGGGTGATTTTAAGCCTTATTGATGATTTTAGTGCAAGATGGCAGTTTCTAACCATTTTGACGTATTTGGTGCTGAATTGTGATTTTTAACCTTTTTGATGATTATAGTGCAAGATGGCAGTTTCTAACCATTTTGACGTATTTGGCGCTCAAATGTGATTTTTAGCCTTATTGATGATTTTAGTGCAAGAAAGCAGTTTCTAACCATTTTGACGTATTTGGCGCTGAATGGTGATTTTTAACCTTTTTGATTATTTTAGTGCAAGATGGCAGTTTCTAATCATTTTGACGTATTTGGCAGTGAAGGGTGATTTTTAGCCTTATTGATGATTTTAGTGCAAGATGGCAGTTTCTAACCATTTTGACGTATTTGGCGCTCAAAGGTGATTTTTAGCCTTATTGATGATTTTAGTGCAAGATGGCAGTTTCTAACCATTTTGACGTATTTGGCGCTGAAGGGTGATTTTTAGCCTTTTTGATGATTTTAGTTCAAGAAGGCAGTTTCTAACCATTTGTCGTATTTGGCGCTCAAAGGTGATTTTTAGCCTTTTTGATGATTTTAGTGCAAGAAGGCAGTTTCTAACCATTTTGACGTATTTGTTGCTCAAAGGTGATTTTTAGCCTTATTGATGATTTTAGTGCAAGATGGCAGTTTCTGACCATATTGACGTATTTGGCGCTGAAGGGTGATTTTTTGCCTTTTTGATGATTTTAGTGCAAGATGGCAGTTTCTAACCATTTTGACGTATTTGGCGCTCAAATGTGATTTTTAGCCTTATTGATGATTTTAGTGCAAGAAAGCAGTTTCTAACCATTTTGACGTATTTGGCGCTGAATGGTGATTTTTAACCTTTTTGATTATTTTAGTGCAAGATGGCAGTTTCTAATCATTTTGACGTATTTGGCAGTGAAGGGTGATTTTTAGCCTTATTGATGATTTTAGTGCAAGATGGCAGTTTCTAACCATTTTGACGTATTTGGCGCTCAAAGGTGATTTTTAGCCTTATTGATGATTTTAGTGCAAGATGGCAGTTTCTAACCATTTTGACGTATTTGGCGCTGAAGGGTGATTTTTAGCCTTTTTGATGATTTTAGTTCAAGAAGGCAGTTTCTAACCATTTGTCGTATTTGGCGCTCAAAGGTGATTTTTAGCCTTTTTGATGATTTTAGTGCAAGAAGGCAGTTTCTAACCATTTTGACGTATTTGTTGCTCAAAGGTGATTTTTAGCCTTATTGATGATTTTAGTGCAAGATGGCAGTTTCTGACCATATTGACGTATTTGGCGCTGAAGGGTGATTTTTTGCCTTTTTGATGATTTTAGTGCAAGATGGCAGTTTCTAACCATATTGACGTATATGGCGCTCAAGGGTGATTTTAAGCCTTATTGATGATTTTAGTGCAAGATGGCAGTTTCTAACCATTTCGACGTATTTGGCGCTGAATGGTGATTTTAAACCTTTTTGATTATTTTAGTGCAAGATGGCAGTTTCTAATCATTTTGACGTATTTGGCGCTGAAGGGTAATTTTTAGCCTCATTGATGATTTTAGTGCAAGAAGGCAGTTTCTAACCATTTTGACGTATTTGTTGCTCAAAAGTGATTTTTAGCCTTATTGATGATTTTACTGCAAGATGGCAGTTTCTAACCATTTTGACGTATTTGGCGCTCAAGGGTGATTTTAAGCCTTATTGATGATTTTAGTGCAAGATGGCAGTTTCTAACCATTTTGACGTATTTGGCGCTGAAGGGTGATTTTTAGCCTTATTGATGATTTTAGTGCAAGAAGGCAGTTTCTAACCATTTTGACGTATTTGTTGCTCAAAGGTGATTTTTAGCCTTATTGATGATTTTAGTGCAAGAAGGCAGTTTCTAACCATTTTGACGTATTTGGCGCTCAAAGGTGATTTTTAGCCTTTTTGATGATTTTAGTGCAAGAAGGCAGTTTCTAACCATTCTGACGTATTTGGCGCTGAAGGGTGATTTTTAGCCTTATTGATGATTTTAGTGCAAGATGGCAGTTTCTAACCATTTTGATGTATTTGGCGCTGAATTGTGATTTTTAGCCTTTTTGATGATTTTAGTGCAAGATGGCAGTTACTAACCATTTTGACGTATTTGGCGCTGAAGGGTGATTTTTAGCCTTTTTGATGATTTTAGTGCAAGAAGGCAGTTTCTAACCATTTTGACATATTTGGCGCTCAAAGGTGATTTTAAGCCTTATGATGATTTTAATACAAGAAGGCAGTTTCTAACCATTTTGACGTATTTGGCGCTCAAAGGTGATTTTTAGCCTTATTGATGATTTTAGTGCAAGATGGCAGTTTCTAACCATTTTGACGTATTTGACGCTGAAGGGTGATTTTTAGCCTTATTGATGATTTTAGTGCAAGATGGCAGTTTCTACCCATTTTGACGTATTTGGCGCTGAATTGTGATTTTTAACCTTTTTGATGATTATAGTGCAAGATGGCAGTTTCTAACCATTTTGACGTATTTGGCGCTCAAAGGTGATTTTTAGCCTTATTGATGATTTTAGTGCAAGAAAGCAGTTTCTAACCATTTTGACGTATTTGGCGCTGAAGGGTAATTTTTAGCCTTTTTGATGATTTTAGTGCAAGAAGGCAGTTTCTAACCATTTTGACGTATTTGGCGCTCAAAGGTGATTTTTAGCCTTATTGATGATTTTAGTGCAAGATGGCAGTTTCTAACCATTTTGACGTATTTGGCGCTGAAGGGTGATTTTTAGCCTTTTTGATGATTTTAGTTCAAGAAGGCAGTTTCTAACCATTTTGACGTATTTGGCGCTCAAAGGTGATTTTTAGCCTTTTTGATGATTTTAGTGCAAGAAGGCAGTTTCTAACCATTTTGACGTATTTGTTGCTCAAAGGTGATTTTTAGCCTTATTGATGATTTTAGTGCAAGATGGCAGTTTCTGACCATATTGACGTATTTGGCGCTGAAGGGTGATTTTTTGCCTTTTTGATGATTTTAGTGCAAGATGGCAGTTTCTAACCATATTGACGTATATGGCGCTCAAGGGTGATTTTAAGCCTTATTGATGATTTTAGTGCAAGATGGCAGTTTCTAACCATTTTGACGTATTTGGCGCTGAAGGGTAATTTTTAGCCTTTTTGATGATTTTAGTGCAAGAAGGCAGTTTCTAACCATTTTGACGTATTTGTTGCTCAAAAGTGATTTTTAGCCTTATTGATGATTTTAGTGCAAGATGGCAGTTTCTAACCATTTTGACGTATTTGTTGCTCAAAGGTGATTTTTAGCCTTATTGATGATTTTAGTGCAAGAAGGCAGTTTCTAACCATTTTGACGTATTTGGCGCTGAAGGGTGATTTTTAGCCTTTTTGATGATTTTAGCGCAAGATGGCAGTTTCTAACGATTTTGACGTATTTGGCGCTGAAGGGTGATTTTTAACCTTTTTGATGATTTTAGTGCAAGAAGGCAGTTTCTAAACATTTTGACGTATTTGGCGCTGAAGGGTGATTTTTAGCCTTTTTGATGATTATAGTGCAAGATGGCAGTTTTTAACCATATTGACGTATTTGGCGCTGAAGGGTGATTTTTAGCCTTTTTGATGATTTTAGCGCAAGATGGCAGTTTCTAACGATTTTGACGTATTTGGCGCTGAAGGGTGATTTTTAACCTTTTTGATGATTTTAGTGCAAGAAGGCAGTTTCTTACCATTTTGACGTATTTGGCGCTCAAAAGTGATTTTTAGCCTTATTGATGATTTTAGTGCAAGATGGCAGTTTCTAACCATTTTGACGTATTTGGCGCTGAAGGGTGATTTTTAGCATTTTTGATGATTTTAGTGCACGAAAGCAGTTTCTAACCATTTTGACGTATTTGGCGCTGAAGGGTGATTTTTAGCCTTATTGATGATTTTAGTGCAAGATGGCAGTTTCTAACCATTTTGACGTATTTGGCGCTCAAAGGTGATTTTTAGCCTTTTTGATGATTTTAGTGCAAGAAGGCAGTTTCTAAACATTTTGACGTATTTGGCGCTGAAGGGTGATTTTTAGCCTTTTTGATGATTATAGTGCAAGATGGCAGTTTTTAACCATATTGACGTATTTGGCGCTGAAGGGTGATTTTTAGCCTTTTTGATGATTTTAGTGCAAAAAGGCAGTTTCTAACCATTTTGACGTATTTGGCGCTGAAGGGTGATTTTTAGCCTTATTGTTGATTTTAGTGCAAGAAGGCAGTTTCTAACCATTTTGACGTATTTGGCGCTGAAGGGTGATTTTTAGCCTTATTGATGATTTTAGTGCAAGATGGCAGTTTCTAACCATTTTGACGTATTTGGCGCTGAATGGTGATTTTTAGCCTTTTTGATGATTTTAGTGCAAGATGGCAGTTTCTAACCATTTTGACGTATTTGGCGCTCAAAGGTGATTTTTAGCCTTTTTGATGATTTTAGTGCAAGAAGGCAGTTTCTAACCATTTTGACGTATTTGTTGCTCAAAGGTGATTTTTAGCCTTATTGATGATTTTAGTGCAAGATGGCAGTTTCTAACCATATTGACGTATTTGGCGCTCAAGGGTGATTTTTAGCCTTATTGATGATTTTAGTGCAAGAAGGCAGTTTCTAACTATTTTGACGTATTTGTTGCTCAAAGGTGATTTTTAGCCTTATTGATGATTTTAGTGCAAGATGGCAGTTTCTAACCATATTGACGTATTTGGCGCTCAAGGGTGATTTTTAGCCTTATTGATGATTTTAGTGCAAGATGGCAGTTTCTAACCATTTTGACGTATTTGTCGCTGAAGGGTGATTTTTAGCCTTATTGATGATTTTAGTGCAAGAAGGCAGTTTCTAACCATTTTGACGTATTTGGCGCTGAAGGGTGATTTTTAGCCTTTATGATGATTTTAGTGCAAGATGGCAGTTTCTAACGATTTTGATGTATTTGGCGCTGAATTGTGATTTTTAGCCTTTTTGATGATTTTAGTGCAAGATGGCAGTTTCTAACCATATTGACGTATATGGCGCACAAGGGTGATTTTTAGCCTAATTGATGATTTTAGTGCAAGAAGGCAGTTTCTAACCATTTTGACGTATTTGGCGCTCAAGGGTGATTTTTAGCCTTATTGATGATTTTAGTGCAAGATGGCAGTTTCTAACCATTTTGACGTATTTGGCGCTCAAAGGTGATTTTTAGCCTTATTGATGATTTTAGTGCAAGAAGGCAGTTTCTAACCATTTTGACGTATTTGGCGCTGAAGGGTGATTTTTAGCCTTTTTGATGATTTTAGTGCAAGATGGCAGTTTCTAACGATTTTGACGTATTTGGCGCTCAAAGGTGATTTTTAGCCTTATTGATGATTTTAGTGCAAGATGGCAGTTTCTAACCATTTTGACGTATTTGGCGCTGAAGGGTGATTTTTAGCCTTTTTGATGATTTTAGTTCAAGAAGGCAGTTTCTAACCATTTTGACGTATTTGGCGCTCAAAGGTGATTTTTAGCCTTTTCGATGATTTTAGTGCAAGAAGGCAGTTTCTAACCATTTTGACGTATTTGTTGCTCAAAGGTGATTTTTAGCCTTATTGATGATTTTAGTGCAAGATGGCAGTTTCTGACCATATTGACGTATTTGGCGCTGAAGGGTGATTTTTTGCCTTTTTGATGATTTTAGTGCAAGATGGCAGTTTCTAACCATATTGACGTATATGGCGCTCAAGGGTGATTTTAAGCCTTATTGATGATTTTAGTGCAAGAAGGCAGTTTCTAACCATTTTGACGTATTTGGCGCTGAAGGGTGATATTTTGCCTTTTTTATGATATTAGTGCAAGATGGCAGTTTCTAACCATATTGACGTAAATGGCGCACAAGCGTGATTTTTAGCCTAATTGATGATTTTAGTTCAAGAAGGCAGTTTCTAACCATTTTGACGTATTTGGCGCTCAAAGGTGATTTTTAGCCTTATTGATGATTTTAGTGCAAGATGGCAGTTTCTAACCATTTTGACGTATTTGGCGCTCAAAGGTGATTTTTAGCCTTATTGATGATTTTAGTGCAAGATGGGAGTTTCTAACCATTTTGACGTATTTGGCGCTCAAAGGTGATTTTTAGCCTTATTGATGATTTTAGTGCAAGAAAGCAGTTTCTAACCATTTTGACGTATTTGGCGCTGAAGGGTGATTTTAAGCCCTATTGATGATTTTAGGGCAAGATGGCAGTTTCTAACCATTTTGACGTATTTGGCGCAGAATGGTGATTTTTAACCTTTTTGATTATTTTAGTGCAAGATGGCAGTTTCTAATCATTTTGACGTATTTGGCGCTGAAGGGTGATTTTTAGCCTTATTGATGATTTTAGTGCAAGATGGCAGTTTCTAACCATTTTGACGTATTTGGCGCTCAAAGGTGATTTTTAGCCTTATTGATGATTTTAGTGCAAGATGGCAGTTTCTAACCATTTAGACGTATTTGGCGCTGAAGGGTGATTTTTAGCCTTTTTGATGATTTTAGTTCAAGAAGGCAGTTTCTAACCATTTTGACGTATTTGGCGCTCAAAGGTGGTTTTTAGCCTTTTTGATGAATTTAGTGCAAGAAGGCAGTTTCTAACCATTTTGACGTATTTGTTGCTCAAAGGTGATTTTTAGCCTTATTGATGATTTTAGTGCAAGATGGCAGTTTCTGACCATATTAACGTATTTGGCGCTGAAGGGTGATTTTTAGCCTTTTTGATGATTTTAGTGCAAGATGGCAGTTTCTAACCATATTGACGTATATGGCGCACAAGGGTGATTTTTTGCCTTATTGATGATTTTAGTGCAAGAAGGCAGTTTCTAACCATTTTGACGTATTTGGCGCTCAAGGGTGATTTTTAGCCTTATTGATGATTTTAGTGCAAGATGGCAGTTTCTAACCATTTCGACGTATTTGGCGCTCAAAGGTGATTTTTAGCCTTATTGATGATTCTAGTGCAAGAAGGCAGTTTCTAACCATTTTGACGTATTTAGCGCTGAAGGGTGATTTTTAGCCTTTTTGATGATTTTAGTGCAAGAAGGCAGTTTCTAACGATTTTGACGTATTTGGCGCTGAAGGGTGATTTTTCGCCTGTTTGATGATTTTAGTGCAAGAAGGCAGTTTCTAACCATTTTGACGTATTTGGCGCTGAAGGGTGATTTTTAGCCTTATTGATGATTTTAGTGCAAGATGGCAGTTTCTAACCATTTTGACGTATTTGACGCTGAAGGGTGATTTTTAGCCTTATTGATGATTTTAGTGCAAGATGGCAGTTTCTAACCATTTTGACGTATTTGGCGCTGAATTGTGATTTTTAACCTTTTTGATGATTATAGTGCAAGATGGCAGTTTCTAACCATTTTGACATATTTGGCGCTCAAAGGTGATTTTTAGCCTTATTGATGATTTTAGTGCAAGAAGGCAGTTTCTAACCATTTTGACGTATTTGGCGCTGAAGGGTGATTTTTAGCCTTTTTGATGATTTTAGTGCAAGAAGGCAGTTTCTAACCATTTTGACGTATTTGACGCTGAAGGGTGATTTTTAGCCTTATTGAAGATTTTAGTGCAAGATGGCAGTTTCTAACCATTTTGACGTATTTGGCGCTGAATTGTGATTTTTAACCTTTTTGATGATTATGGTGCAAGATGGCAGTTTCTAACCATTTTGACGTATTTGGCGCTCAAAGGTGATTTTTAGCCTTATTGATGATTTTAGTGCAAGAAGGCAGTTTCTAACCATTTTGACGTATTTGGCGCTGAAGGGTGATTTTTAGCATTTTTGATGATTTTAGTGCAAGAAAGCAGTTTCTAACCATTTTGACGTATTTGGCGCTGAAGGGTGATTTTTAGCCCTATTGATGATTTTAGGGCAAGATGGCAGTTTCTAACCATTTTGACGTATTTGGCGCTGAATGGTGATTTTTAACCTTTTTGATTATTTTAGTGCAAGATGGCAGTTTCTAATCATTTTGACGTATTTGGCGCTGAAGGGTGATTTTTAGCCTTATTGATGATTTTAGTGCAAGATGGCAGTTTCTAACCATTTTGACGTATTTGGCGCTCAAAGGTGATTTTTAGCCTTATTGATGATTTTAGTGCAAGATGGCAGTTTCTAACCATTTTGACGTATTTGGCGCTCAAAGGTGATTTTTAGCCTTTTTGATGATTTTAGTGCAAGAAGGCAGTTTCTAACCATTTTGACGTATTTGTTGCTCAAAGGTGATTTTTAGCCTTATTGATGATTTTAGTGCAAGATGGCAGTTTCTAACCATTTTGAAGTATTTGGCGCTCAAAGGTGATTTTTAGCCTTTTTGATGATTTTAGTGCAAGAAGGCAGTTTCTAACCATTTTGACGTATTTGTTGCTCAAAGGTGATTTTTAGCCTTATTGATGATTTTAGTGCAAGATGGCAGTTTCTGACCATATTGACGTATTTGGCGCTGAAGGGTGATTTGTTGCCTTTTTGATGATTTTAGTGCAAGTTGGCAGTTTCTAACCATATTGACGTATATGGCGCTCAAGGGTGATTTTAAGCCTTATTGATGATTTTAGTGCAAGATGGCAGTTTCTAACCATTTTGACGTATTTGGCGCTGAAGGGTAATTTTTAGCCTTTTTGATGATTTTAGTGCAAGAAGGCAGTTTCTAACCATTTTGACGTATTTGTTGCTCAAAAGTGATTTTTAGCCTTATTGATGATTTTAGTGCAAGATGGCAGTTTCTAACCATTTTGACGTATTTGTTGCTCAAAGGTGATTTTTAGCCTTATTGATGATTTTAGTGCAAGAAGGCAGTTTCAAACCATTTTGACGTATTTGTTGCTCAAAAGTGATTTTTAGCCTTATTGATGATTTTAGTGCAAGATGGCAGTTTCTAACCATTTTGACGTATTTGTTGCTCAAAAGTGATTTTTAGCCTTATTGATGATTTTAGTGCAAGATGGCAGTTTCTAACCATTTTGACGTATTTGTTGCTCAAAGGTGATTTTTAGCCTTTTTGATGATTTTAGTGCAAGATGGCAGTTTCTAACGATTTTGACGTATTTGGCGCTGAAGGGTGATTTTTAGCCTTTTTGATGATTTTAGTGCAAGAAAGCAGTTTCTAACCATTTTGACGTATTTGGCGCTGAAGGGTGATTTTTAGTCCTATTGATGATTTTAGGGCAAGATGGCAGTTTCTAACCATTTTGACGTATTTGGCGCTGAATGGTGATGTTTAACCTTTTTGATTATTTTAGTGCAAGATGGCAGTTTCTAATCATTTTGACGTATTTGGCGCTGAAGGGTGATTTTTAGCCTTTTCGATGATTTTAGTGCAAGAAGGCAGTTTCTAACCATTTTGACGTATTTGGCGCTGAAGGGTGATTTTTAGTCCTATTGATGATTTTAGGGCAAGATGGCAGTTTCTAACCATTTTGACGTATTTGGCGCTGAATGGTGATGTTTAACCTTTTTGATTATTTTAGTGCAAGATGGCAGTTTCTAACCATTTTGACGTATTTGGTGCTGAAGGGTGATTTTTAGCCTTTTTGATGATTTTAGTTCAAGAAGGCAGTTTCTAACCATTTTGACGTATTTTGCGCTCAAAGGTGGTTTTTAGCCTTTTTGATGAATTTAGTGCAAGAAGGCAGTTTCTAACCATTTTGACGTATTTGTTGCTCAAAGGTGATTTTTAGCCTTATTGATGATTTTAGTGCAAGATGGCAGTTTCTGACCATATTGACGTATTTGGCGCTGAAGGGTGATTTTTAGCCTTTTTGATGATTTTAGTGCAAGAAAGCAGTTTCTAACCATTTTGACGTATTTGGCGCTGAAGGGTGATTTTTAGTCCTATTGATGATTTTAGGGCAAGATGGCAGTTTCTAACCATTTTGACGTATTTGGCGCTGAATGGTGATGTTTAACCTTTTTGATTATTTTAGTGCAAGATGGCAGTTTCTAACCATTTTGACGTATTTGGCGCTGAAGGGTGATTTTTAGCCTTTTTGATGATTTTAGTTCAAGAAGGCAGTTTCTAACCATTTTGACGTATTTTGCGCTCAAAGGTGGTTTTTAGCCTTTTTGATGAATTTAGTGCAAGAAGGCAGTTTCTAACCATTTTGACGTATTTGTTGCTCAAAGGTGATTTTTAGCCTTATTGATGATTTTAGTGCAAGAAGGCAGTTTCTAACCATTTTGACGTATTTGGCGCTTAAAGGTGATTTTTAGCCTTATTGATGATTTTAGTGCAAGATGGCAGTTTCTAACCATTTTGACGTATTTGGCGCTGAAGGGTGTTTTTTAGCCTTTTTGATGATTTTAATGCAAGAAGGCAGTTTCTAACCATTTTGACGTATTTGGCGCTGAAGGGTGATTTTTAGCCTTTTTGATGATTTTAGTGCAAGAAGGCAGTTTCTAACCATTTTGACGTATTTGGCGCTGAATGGTGATTTTTAGCCTTATCGATGATTTTAGTGCAAGAAGGCAGTTTCTAACCATTTTGACGTATTTGGCGCTCAAAGGTGATTTTTAGCCTTATTGATGATTTTAGTGCAAGAAGGCAGTTTCTAACCATTTTGACGTATTTGGCGGTGAAGTGTGATTTTTAGCCTTTTTGATGATTTTAGTGCAAGATGGCAGTTTCTAACCATTTTGACGTATTTGGCGCTGAAGGGTGATTTTTAGCCTTTTTGGTGATTTTTGTGCAAGAAGGCAGTTTCTAACCATTTTGACGTATTTGGCGCTCAAAGGTGATTTTTAGCCTTATTGATGATTTTAGTGCAAGAAGGCAGTTTCTAACCATTTTGACGTATTTGGCGCTCAAAGGTGATTTTTAGCCTTATTGATGATTTTAGTGCAAGATGGCAGTTTCTAACCATTTTGACGTATTTGGCGCTGAAGGGTGTTTTTTAGCCTTTTTGATGATTTTAATGCAAGAAGGCAGTTTCTAACCATTTTGACGTATTCGGCGCTCAAAGGTGATTTTTAGACTTATTGATGATTTTAGTGCAAGATGGCAGTTTCTAACCATTTTGACGTATTTGGCGCTGAAGGGTGATTTTTAGCCTTATCGATGATTTTAGTGCAAGAAGGCAGTTTCTAACCATTTTGACGTATTTGGCGCTCAAAGGTGATTTTTAGCCTTATTGATGATTTTAGTGCAAGAAGGCAGTTTCTAACCATTTTGACGTATTTGGCGGTGAAGTGTGATTTTTAGCCTTTTTGATGATTTTAGTGCAAGATGGCAGTTTCTAACCATTTTGACGTATTTGGCGCTGAAGGGTGATTTTTAGCCTTTTTGGTGATTTTTGTGCAAGAAGGCAGTTTCTAACCATTTTGACGTATTTGGCGCTGAAGGGTGATTTTTAGCCTTATTGATGATTTTAGTGCAAGATGGCAGTTTCTAACCATTTTGACGTATTTGGCGCTCAAAGGTGATTTTTAGCCTTATTGATGATTTTAGTGCAAGAAGGCAGTTTCTAACCATTTTGACGTATTTGGCGCTGAAGGGTGATTTTTAGCTTTTTTGATGACTTTAGTGCAAGAAGGCAGTTTCTAACCATTTTGACGTATTTGGCGCTCAAAGGTGATTTTTAGCCTTATTGATGATTTTAGTGCAAGAAGGCAGTTTCTAACCATTTTGACATATTTGGCGGTGAAGTGTGATTTTTAGCCTTTTTGATGATTTTAGTGCAAGATGGCAGTTTCTAACCATTTTGACGTATTTGGCGCTGAAGGGTGATTTTTAGCCTTTTTGGTGATTTTTGTGCAAGAAGGCAGTTTCTAACCATTTTGACGTATTTGGCGCTGAAGGGTGATTTTTAGCCTTATTGATGATTTTAGTGCAAGATGGCAGTTTCTAACCATTTTGACGTATTTGGCGCTCAAAGGTGATTTTTAGCCTTATTGATGATTTTAGTGCAAGAAGGCAGTTTCTAACCATTTTGACGTATTTGGCGCTGAAGGGTGATTTTTAGCTTTTTTGATGACTTTAGTGCAAGAAGGCAGTTTCTAACCATTTTGACGTATAGTGTATGGAGTGATCTTACTCCTTCCCTCCGTCTCCCTCCCTCCCTTGTCCACCCGCCACCTCTAGACAGAGACATCAACCCGAACCAACTTACTTGGTAGAGCACGACACGGAGAAGGTATGGCGATTGTCACGTACACATTAGAGCCGTACCTTTGAACGTAAAATACTTCATTCATTTAATTTTTAGTTTCTTAATTTTACATTCGATGGCTGCATTCCCATTTTTGTAAGGTGTATTAAACTCAACAAATTCTCGTCGCCCAAAATAACGTTCGTTTGTACGAAGTGGAAAATTCACTGGAAACCAAAGTCTTAAGGGGATACCCGGCGGTGATTTTTCCATATAAACGTCTTCCATATTTAACTCTCTGGATTTTAACCCTAGAGAAAATATTGTTTTTACATAAAATAGATATCAACTTCTAGGGTGTCAGTACTTTTTGTTTTTTTTGTTAATTTTTATAGAAGTTATGAAGTTACTTTTTATAGAAGTTATGACCTTCCAAAATCAATAAAATTGACTGGTTTAAACGCCGTCAAAAGACGTTCAGTATATAAACTAGACAATGTTTTAGATAGATGGTAAAAAAAATTGAAAATCAGTCCACTTTTGGAGGAGAAAAGTAGGGAATACAAAACCTCGATTTTAGTTAGGTATTAGTAGCCCGAGGTGCATTGTCCCTTTCGCTCAACATCAGGGGGAGTAAGAGCAACAGTGACAGCAACAATAAAATCTATTTTTCAAATTTCTCCACCACCGGGTTTCATCTTAATCGGTTAGTTCTTCAAAAGATCCGAAATTTAGGATTTCCACTCAGGCATCACGACTTGAATATTAGTTAAGTCCAAATATTTTCCGCTCATTGTGATGGTAGAAGAAGAAAGTGTTTTTTTTTTTTTACATTTAAAAAAAGAAAGACAAACCACAATACAAATATAAAAAAAATGAAAATTACCTAATATGTCATGACGGAGGACTTTGTCGACTGAGAAATTGAACTAACGATACCTGGGCGTGATGCCAATTCAGTAACCGACTGGTCATTATTAAATTAGGTTACTCGTAAAAGTATCGGCGAGAAAGTTGATTTTTACATTTTTTTATATTATCTGCACACAGGAGGTCCTGAGGAAAATAATTTCCCTCGGGGTCTATGTCATCTTAAGAGATGTTGTGAGGAGCGTTTTATGGAAAGAAGGGATAGGAAGTTCTGAGAAGGAAAAAGGTATGAGGGGTGGGTAGGAATCCAATGTGTCCAGGAGTGACGGACATATTAATCCATCCTTACAACGACGGTCCAAGGCGATGTGCCAGGAGAGTCCGGCTATAGAGATCAAAAGACCTCTCTCAACCAGTGTATTCCCGCTATTATTATTATTGTTATTTATTTACATTTGATACATTTAAAGCCAAAATAACAGAAATAATATTACATAATAAGAGAATATATTTAAAATGAATACAAGTGTTATTAGTTATTACGTTGTTTTAGGTCGATATTAGTTCTTAGCTAGGCAGATTGCCTGTTCTAAGGAACCAAAGTTTGTAAAGTGCCAAATGCAATTAAAATTATTTTTATTTTTTTAAATTAATACTTATGCTATGCAGTCGGTGGATGAACTCATCCACCCCAAGACCTTGACAAACCTCACAACATGATGCGAATACAGTACTCACAAAAATGCATTACTTGCATACACCATGCTTCATCACGTTACTCTACTTCAGAAATTAAAGTTCAATTGAAATTGAAAAAAAATATTTTAACATAATTACCTAATAAAAACACAATTCACATCTTTTCAAATATCCAAAGTCGATAGCAATAAATATACAGTCATCCTTTTCCGCTAATAACAACAGGTGTGCTAGCACGGTCGCTCGATATGAAGTTACCGACCGATTGTCGGTAACTTCTCATCGTTCCCTAGGACAACTGCAGATCTCAAACGTACAAACGACAGTTGATATCGAATATATTAAGGACACTTAGTCATTGTCAACTGTCACCTACTCGTTTGCGATCTGCAGTTGTCGCAGGGAACGATGAGAAGTTACCGATAGTTATCCTATCGATCGTTATAGAGCAAGCGTGCTAGGGCCTCAGGTGGGCGTAAATAAGACAAGAAGCTGTTTCTCAGCTTCGCTTCGCAAGGATATCACTGCCGGAAGCGTAAATACAATTTGGGAGACAGGCATCCCGTATACATTTTCCTTCCCAGAACTTCCTCTCCTTCCTTTCCATAAAATGAATCCTTTACAAAACATCCAAAGATGACATAGGCCTCAGGGCCTTTTGTGGGAAGCTAATGTAAAAAAAATAGATATATCAAAACACACGGCCTGAAGTGTACCCTGTATTCTTTACGTTATCTTCACATAATATCTAAGAGGCTCTGAGGAAAATGATTTCCATTAGGGCGTCCGACAACTATGGGGATGCTGTATAGAGAGTCATCTAAAGGAAAGGTAGAAGAGCAAGTTCTAAGTACCATCACTTACCACCCCATCGTACCTTTATTCTTAGAAGTAGTTCCAAGAATAATCGTAAATAAAGGTGGTACGAATCTGGTGGTCAGTGTGTCCAAGAGTCACTGACGTATGAATTCATCCCATCGGTGCAGATGGCGGGCACCGAAAGATTCAACTCGAACTGAATGCTACCTAGATAGTGAGCGGATAAATTTTATCAATTTTTATTTAATACGCGACATCTATTGAACTTCAAGACATCTACTTTTCTGCAAGTCTAAGATAAATTTTTAATTTTTAACCTATGAGTAAAACCTCAAATTGTAGATAATATTTAATTAATAAAGACAATTAGCGACAATCAATCGAAAATCTGAAACAGAAAAAGATACGGTCACATCTTTTTTATTTTTTATTATTTATTAACCAAAAAATACATTTTAAGTACATTTTTATTAGGTATACGACACCTCACTAGGCTGAGCCTGTTCCGAGGTGGCAGTAATTTAATATTTTTTTATATCATTTTCTTAAAAGAAAGAATAAAATTTATTATTAATTAATAATTAAAAATTGGAAAAATAAACATAAAATGAAAATTAATAAGAGAAATAGAAAAGAAAAAATTGGAGAAGAGATGATATAAAGAAATTAAATTATTTGAAGAGAAGAGAAATAAAATTTAATACAGGTAGCTATTATATTGTAGAAGTTATAATATGTCCGCAGTATACAATGCCCTTGTTTACTATCCATGTATGTATTTTGTGTTTTAGATTTACACTTTTTATCAGGTGAATGTCTTTAATGTCTTTTTCAATTAAATTTGAAAGTTTTGGAGCCAGATTACGGTAATGTCTTTGTCCATAGGTGGTATTTATCTTTGGAGTCATGTGTTGAAGTCTATGTCTTGTACAGTAGTTGTGTTGTACAGTATGTTGGTTTAGCTTGTCTTTTTGGTAATGTATAGATATAATTTTGATGTACAGTTGCTGTATGTTCAGTACTGCGAAGGACTTAAATAGCTGTATTGTAGAGAATCTATAAGGTTTTTTTGTGATAACTTTAATTAAGGCTTTTTGCGCTTTGACGAGAGGAATGATATGACCGTTCTAGGAACGATGCGAACAATCCTAGATTTTTTTTTGGTTATTTAGTTTTGTGGTGTTATGCCGTGTTTACGCTACCTCATTTTAGTCAACGTTTCAGACAACGTTACAACGTTACATCAGGTTGCGTAACACGGCATAGCACCCCAAAAATGAATGATAAAAATACTTTTGGGCGTGAAAATCTTAAATCAAGTCATTACTAGATGTGACCGTATCGTTTTATGATTTTCTGTTTCCGATTTTTGATTGAATGTCGATAATATTGTCTTCGTAATTAAATATTACAACATAGGTTTTTCTCATTAAGTTAAAAAACGAGAAAGGTTAAGGGTTACACATGATGGTTCTACATTATTTAACATCTTATAAAAATCCAAAACCATATCGAAATTTTTGTTTACAATATTGTTTTATTAATTTCGTCAGTTAATATTCATCTGAAAGTTAAGCACTCTATCCATATTTTATTACAATTTTTATACCTAAGGCAACACATTATAAAAAGCTACCTGCTCATTATGGGGGTACAAACAATCGGCTAAAAGACGTGTAATTTAATGCAATAAAATTTAAGGATGGTGCGTTTGAGGATCTAATGATTCCACAAATTTATACATCGTTTTAATCTTTAAAACCCGGTGGGTCCAGACGAAGGTGGGTCAGATCTGTAGATACTGAGAGTATCGCAATATAATATTATGAAAGAAAATTTAGAATCGAAACGTTGTTTGAAATGACTTTTGTGATCAGATTGTGATTGTGATCTGAATAGCCAGGTCCTATTACCTAGCTCCATCCCTTCCCCACTCACATCAGCCCCAAAATTCCCCAATTGCCCAGTAGAAAGATATAACCGAATGTTTTGTTGTTATATTGACAGGAAACAAAAAATCACTTAGAACACTATTTTCTAGTCGTAGGAAATAATAATTACCCATCTTGGTAAATAAAATAATCTGATTAAATAAAAATCACTGTGTACACCACTTATTTCATCAAAATAAATTATCAACATGATTCAAAACCAAAGGTTTCTTCTTCAGGATAAGATTAATACCCTGACGAAGAAACCTTTGATTTTGAAACATGTTGATAATGTTGGTGAAATAAGTGGTGTACAGAGTGATTTGTTTAAAAATAACGCCACAAAGTGAATTTGCGAAGATTGAAGAAGTAAAATATTTTGAACTCACTTATAATCAAAATCACAAATAACCGCATAAAACTGAGCGCTAGTTGTTTCACTGAATTTCGATTGTAACATTGTCAACAAATGGACATTCAGCGCCTATTTTATATTTTAAAGGCCCCCGTTTCAGCTATCTATCAAATTACAATTAGTTGTCAAGTTTAGCATCATGATGATTGTCCTCTTCTGCTGAAAGGGAGTTAGAATTCTTCACTAACCAAAGTTTTCTCCGAAAAACCGACTACAAATACGTAAGTCTCTACTTCTCACAACCTTACATATCTCTTAAAAGGCTTCGTTTTCGCTCTCCCAATATGATTAAAAAATAAATTGTAAAGGCAGTAATGTACTTTGACTCTCCAAAATTGATTTGTTGGTTTATCTATGATTAAGTATGTACATAGTACTCGTATATATCGGTACTAGGTACCATATTTGGTTATTGTGGAGGGAATTAATTCTAGCGTTTTTCAGGGCCCTCCGGTGTACCAAAAGGTTCATATTTAGGGCCGTTATTATTTTATGTAGGTATATCTGTGAATATCATACCTATATCTTTTTACACGCTAATTACGTAGCATAAGCACGTAATTAGTGTGTAAAAAGAGACTCTTTTATCAAATCATTCGAATGTATCAAACATTAAGTGGACCTCATTATTTTTGTATACTTCGAAATGAACTAACTTCATATGAAAATTTAAAAATGCAATAAATTATCATTTACACGTAGGTAACAAAAATAAAATTACCTTTGAATATACCGTGAATGAGGCACATATCAGTTAAGACGTCAAATTTTATCAAACCAACTATTGAGGTACCTAATCAACAAAGCTGGATAATACTAAAATTTAGTTTAACATCCTAATCAATAAAAAGCTGAGTTTTATAATTCGTATATCAAACCCTTTCCGTGAAATAAAGACTGTAGTTTCTTTACACCACGTATATCCGCCTCACTTAGAACATAGAAAGCTGTACACCGATCTCTACACAGCGTACCAAGAACAGACTGAAAAAAATCGAAAGAATTGCAAGAATGACCGGCCAGTGGCTGAGTTGCCATCGCGTTTTGGTCCCACCAAGGCGTCATGTGTTCAATTCCTCGACTGACTAAGTCCTTCATCACGACACAATCAACATTTTTTGCTTCACCATCGATCCATATCTCAAACGGAACACTTGAAAATGATTTATTTTGCATTCTGTCTGAAAAGTAGTGATTGGGCCTTTACCGGTGCACACCCAAATTTGAAATTATTAATACAACCGAACTATCGAGTGAATACATTTTAAAACAAGTGATAAATTAACTTGCAAAGGTTAATGCCTCATCACAGGCTATCCTAGTGAGGCGAGTTAAGGGAAACCTCATCTTTAATTTTATATCCACTGTTTTGTTCAATTTTTTCGCTTGTTAACTTTATGTACTCATTTAATTTATAAACCAATGTCTACTTACAAATTCATATTTTTATAAGAAAAACTCTCTTTTTAACTTTTGAAGGTTATTCCCATCAATGTAAAAAAAAAAATTGATTGATTATTGTTATCTTCTTCTTCAATGATATTTACAAATTCTTTGCAGATTCTTCCAATAAATAAATTAACATTATTAGAGTACTGTGGTAGTAATATAAATATTGTTTATGGTATATTGTAACCGGGAATGTTTGTCTTTATTTGAAAATGTTAAACTAAAAATAAATAAAAAAATTCAGAGATCTAATTAATTATAATAAAGTTTTTTTTTTTCATTTACATAAGTGCGAAGCATAACCAAAATCAATAATATCGGCATTCTTAATAATTTAGAAATATCTAACCGAAGTAAACTAAAATAAACGTATGAACATACGTAATAGATACTTTAACTATGTGCAACACTGATACGTTTTTAGATTTTGATGGCCAAAAGCATTTTCGTTGTTTGTTTTTGGGGTGTTATGCCGTGTTGCGCTACCTCCTTCTTTAGCCGACGTTTCGGACAGCGTTGCAGTGTCCATCATCAGGGCAGATCCGGCAGATTACACATCGTCGGATCTGCCGGATCTGCCCTGATGATGGAGACTGCAACGCTGTCCGAAACGTCGGTTAAAGAAGGAAGTAGCGCAGAACGGCATAACACCACAAAAACAAACAACGAAAATGTACAACACTGAATTTATCTGTCTAAATAAATATGCTTATTTAAAAAAAAGTTAATTCATTATATGTTTTATGGTATATATTTATATATATGGTTTTTCAACCGAGCAATACACGGAGAAAAATGTTATTTGAAAAAACGATATTTTAATAGTAAAAACCGTTAAAAACGGGAGTGAAGTTCTTACGAACAAATTAACAGGGCTTCAATGTTTATTGGCGGGAAAATGTAAGAATAATTTGTTGGTATACGTACAAAATTACGTATACCAACAAATTACTCTTACATGTTCCCGTCAATAAACATTGAAACCCTTTTAATTTGGTCGTAAGAACTTCAGTCCCGTTTTTACGAATAAAATTATCGTATTTTAGAATAATTTTTTAATAACATTTTTCTCCGTGTACAAAAAACTTCAACCAAGTTATTGTTTTATTTTAACAGGAAACTTTACCTATGGCAATTGCATTTAAAAATATGTACTTAAAGAAAACGCATTAATATCGTTATTATCATAAATCATAAAAGATAATATAATGTTTTCTAGTTTTATGATACACATTTTCCATTGATCGTAAAACGTAAATATTATCATAATCACAATCGCCATGCTTACGATTGATTACCAGTCCTTCAGCTTCAATGCTAATTACCTCCTTATTAATACTATCCAATAAGTCAGTGTTTTCTGATGTTTTTATTATGGACATTTTCCTCGGCCCAGGCGGATTTGATGACTTAACGTCACCAGTCCGCGTGACGTGACCGTGACACCTTTAGCTCCGAGAACGCAAACAAATCGCACTCCAAAGCGTCACCGTGGCTATCTAATGCACGACTGACTATCACAATCGCAACTGCTATATTATGCAGATGTGATGCAATCTCTATTACTGGCAGAAAAAAATGTTAAACTGCAGGTTGCCAGTTCATTCGGTAACAGGTATTTTATAATCATTCACATTTGTGTTACGAATGCAATTATTTACAAGTGAATCGTTTTTTTTTTAGATTAAAGTACAAACGAGTATTTGTAGGTAAAAACTGACAAATGCCCGGATAATCGAGGACAGGCTGGAGATTTCTGAAGTAGCCCAGGGTAGGCTATGGATCCCGGACCCGTATAGGATAAGGGGTAGGAGGTGAGATGCGATGGGCCAAAAAATGCAGAACCATGAGCTAAACCGACTGATTGACGAGCCAAAATTAAAAAAAAATATATATATATATTATGCTAAAATATCCCCGCTAGCGGGAGATGCGCCAAGGCTGAAAGGCATCTTACCACCGAAGAGGTTTTGAGTGATAAACCACTGAAATGGAGGATTGACGGGAAGTCTAAACTAGATAGCTATTTTTATATAGAATACCACACAAGAGTCCCAACTGCTCCCGTCTGGAAGTAAAAATAAAAAATTATAATATTATAAAATATAAAAATTAAAAAATTAAAAAATAGCTATCTAGTGTTTAGGCATCTAGACTTTTAGTTTAGACATTTAGGGATCCCCAATTGGGGTATGTTATGAGGCTGAAGGTAAGTGGGAAAGAGACGAGGAAGAGGTGGGAAAGTACCTGGTTATTCAGATCTAGTCACTAAACACGGCTAAAACCATTTCAAGCAAAGTTTCAATTCTGAATGGTGGTCTTAATATTTAGTTTAGACATTTAGGCATCCCCAATTGGGGTATGTTATGAGACTGAAGGTAAGTGGGAAAGAGACGAGGAAGAGGTGGGAAAGTACCTGGCTATTCAGATCTAGTCACTAAACACGGCTAAAGCCATTTCAAGCAAAGTTTCAATTCTGAATGGTGGTCTTACACCAGGGCGATACTAAGAGTATCTTCCACTATGGAACGTACCGCAAATATATTATATATTATTTTGAATAATTAATTGTGAAATAACACAAATCAATTAAATAAAATTTATTTGCGCACGCCGGGTTCTAACCCGCGACCTTCGGAATGGCAGTCCAACGCCCTACCGCTGGACTACGCCGGCCGTCAGATGCTGTAGAAGTGTAGAGAACACCACTGCATACCGAGAATTAAAAAGTGGGACATAGCAGTAGACTAATGGGAAATTACCACCTGAATCGAGAGAGAACTTTGCATATATGAAAATGAGAGGCTCGTTGCAGAGGATTCTTTAAGATTGGTCCAAACCAAACCAAGTTTAAACATTATACTGGGACCAATCCCAGTATAATATTTATGGTCTGTAGGGGAAGTTCGTGTAGCTACGGTCCCCTAAGGTTTTTAGGTAATTAAAAATATATCGTGGTGTAAATAATTATAATTCAGATTGATCATATAATTAAGTTTTTTTTTTTTTAGTAAAAATTATATATATTATATTATACATAATTTAAGTGTTTTGACTGCCCAACTAGAAAGAATCCCATTTTAGGGCAGTCAAATTACGATGATGTATAAAATAAACAGAACATGTAAATATAGTATATTATATATATATTTTAAAATTAATTAATTGTGAAATAACACAAATTAATCAAATACAATTTATTTGCGCAAGCCGGGTTCGAACCCGCGACCTTCTGAATGGGAGTCCAAAGCCTTGCCCCTGGACTACGCCGGCCGTAGTCGGGGATATGAGATGGTCGGGGTTACACGGACTCCTCCTGTCTAAGGAGGAGTTGAGAATTGAAGAAACAAGAGTTCGAACGGTATTAACGGTACAACGGTATTCTTTAAACTTAGATATGAATAAATTAATCTGACAAAATGACAAGACATTCACATTTTAGTTTAGTGAATTCGGAATGAATTTGCATTTCATATTTCGGCTAATATTTAATTCATGGTTCACTATTTACAAGTTTTACGTAGCGATTCGTTATTAGGTAATTTAATAGGTGTAGTAGGCACTTACATTTAAAGCATGTTGGGACATTCAGCGTATTCACTTAACTTATCTATTTCACATACATATTATTGATCCGCGCCCTGTGTTTGAATAGTTTCTACGCAGTTAATGTTTAATAATAAAAAACTGCGTAGTACAAAGTAGCTACTTGATAGGTAAATACTCGGAAGGTACCTTCCAAGGAAAAATACATAAGAGAGAGGCCTAACATTTGAACAGAATTATTTGTGAAATAAGATGACGTAAAATGTTAAGTTTTTCTATACAAGCATGGCTTGAAGATAAAGGGTTTTCTTCCTCACTCCCGCGCCATTTCAGTGGATGCTGCGTGATTTTTTCAAAATAAAGTTAAGGAAAGTGTGATCCCGTGTCTTTAAGAAATCCATGGAGAAGACAGGAAACACAATAATATGGCTTTTTTATGTGAACACCGTACGTCCGATCTAATTTCCCGGAGCAAGTGACTATGCCATCACAAATACCACAAATGTAGTATGTTATGAGGCTGAGAGGAGTAGGGAAAAGAAGGAGATGGGAATAATAAGGTTGCAATGTTTAGAAAAAGGTCGTTTCTGAATAGAGGTATTAGTCCTTAGAACCACCCTTCATTTAAATATAGTTTTAAAAGACGCAATAAATCATACATATTTATTTTTCAAACTAGCTGACCCGGCAAATTTCGTACAGCCTCAGAATCAATAAATGTTGTGTTTAATTTATTAGCTGAAATAAATTATGTTTTTTATTAAGTTAAAATAAATAGGTACCTACTCTGGTTCAAAAAATGAAATTGAGCTGTTGACTAAGCACGAAATGTTGAAAAAAGGTCGTTTCTGAATAGAGGTATTAGTCCTTAGAACCACCCTTCATTTAAATATAGTTTTAAAAGACGCAATAAATCATACATATTTATTTTTCAAACTAGCTGACCCGGCAAATTTCGTACAGCCTCAGAATCAATAAATGTTGTGTTTAATTTATTAGCTGAAATAAATTATGTTTTTTATTAAGTTAAAATAAATAGGTACCTACTCTGGTTCAAAAATGAAATTGAGCTGTTGACTAAGCACGAAATGTTCGGCACACTACACCATTGACAGTTCGAATTGATTCGAATTATGTCGACCAACGCACATTATTTGAAAAGCCGTTCCATACAAAATATATGAAAAAATTATTTTTCTTTATAATTATTTTTCCCGTGATTTTTTCCGATGCTTTAATAGTTATTATGTTAATCGGGACGGAGACAAATCCAACAAATCAAAGATCATAAAAATCGGTTAAGCCGTTCTTGAGTTATAAATGGTGTAACTAACCCGACTTTGTCCTATATATTAAGATATTACCGGAAAAAATATATGAAAAAAATTACGATAATGATAGCATTTTATTTTTATATTGACGAATAACTTTTCTAATCAGGGGTCAGTAGCTGTGTTGGCATCGCGTGTCGGTCCCACCCAGGCGTCTTAAGTTCAATTCCTCGGCTGGCTAGGTCCTCCCACGACACAAGCAACATTTTCGGCTTACTGTGATTATAATACGAGATTTTCAAATATAATGAGATTATTCGTAACCCAGGAATGTTTGTTTTTCTTTTTAAAAAAAATATGATTAAAAATGTGTAATTTTGGATTTGCTGCCAAAATGACATGTTTGATTTTCTTATGAATATGGCGTTGTTGACGGCCAACATCGATGACCGCCGTCTTACCAGCCGGTAACATAATAAATGACATACAGTCTGTTGTAGAAATAAAATAATATTTGGATTACTTGTATAGCGCCGTTTTTGTGAAAAATCACATCAAGGGCTCTGTACAAATTTCAATACATTTCTACAATCTTACTTCTGACTACAGACTAGACAAAAATAAACCTATGGCTAAAACATTGCATCCACCGGTTCGTCGATCAGTGATAGAAAACTATATGTGCAAAATTCACTTTTTTCTATGGTTAACTTGACAAGTCTCTAAGTAATTGCTCTAACAAAAACAGTCATTACTAATAATATAAACAAACCCATTCTTACTAATCTACAACTGAGAATATAGTGCATAAAAAACTGTGTTTAAGTGTTGTTAATTTACACATTTACGAGCCAATTAACTATATAATCAACAACAAAAACCATTGCAACAACAATAATATTTTCATACTGTAAAATACCTTCAATCTAATTTGAAAATGCCTCTTTTCGATAAAAATCACTGTTCCCAGTGCAAAAAGGGCATAAATAGTGAAAAGGACATCCAATGTAGCAAATGTAACATGTATTTTCACAGTACGTGTAGTGGCCTAACTCGCGCCGAATTACAATCAATCATGTCGAAGTCAGCACATAACCTATCGTTTATATGCGACTATTGCTACTCGCCCAAAACGGGAAATAACCAGGATGAAAAACTAATAGAGAAGCTGAGCTTTGAAATGAAAAAACTGCTTAAGTGTGAATTAACTGATATAAGCAAAGCAATTGATTTCTTCTCAAAAAAAATTGATGACTACGAGGAAGAAAAGAAAAACATGTACCAAAAAATAAAAGAAATTCAAACTGAAAACAAAAATTTAAAATTCATTGTAAACCAATCTCTTCAAAACTGTCTAGAAACATCGCTGGAAATAAATGGAATAGTAACTAAAAAAGAAGAAAATCCGAAAATACCGGTAGAATGTATCTTCAAAAAAATTGGGTGTGAAGAGTTACTAAATAATAATTCTATAATTAATGTATATACCAACCCCCTAAAGAAAACTATTACTCTAAAAATGGCAACAAAAGATTTAAAAGACAAGATAATTTTACAAAAAAAGAAAGCAGGATATTTTTCCGCCAAAGATATCAACCACTCCAATTCAGTAAACCCAATCTATATTAACGAAAAACTGACGCCACAAAGCAAGCAATTGCTCTGGCTTGCGAGATCAACAAAATCTATGGGATACCAATATGCGTGGACGAAGAACGGGAACGTCCTTCTCCGCAAGAACAAGGATTCGCCAATAATATTTGTTAGAGACGCGAGTGACATACCTCTTCAATAGTCTCACTTTGGAAATTCAAAGAAAATCACCCGGATTTAATCAAAATGGCCCCGTCAGAAGAATACTGCATCCCTGAAACTCATGAATGTGATAATATTGAAGACGTAAACACATTTTTTCGCGAAACATCTTTTAATATATTAAACATGAACATCAGAAGCATCAGGAAACATTTTGATGAATTCTGTATCCTTTTAAATTCGTTATCTTTCCAAATTGATTTTATAGCACTCACTGAAACGCAAATGCGCGAATGTATCCCGTTCAACTTACCAAACTATATTTCTTTTTCAATTCCGGCTAGACATACCTCTCATGATGGCATCACCATATTTTACAATAAACACTCATTATCTAACATAAACATTGAAAACCCAAACTTCAAATATTCAAATGCTGTCCATGTAACTTTCACCTCCAAAGGAAAAAAATACTCTATTTTGACAGTATACCGCTCTCCTTCTCTATCCACAATTCCGTTTGCAAACGAAATTAAAACTTTTATTAACAATAATAGCTCAAACCATTTTGATTTTTCATTTTTTATGGGTGACATTAATATAAATATACAAAACGCCATACTAAATCCGATCGCGAACGAATATCTAAATGTTTTGTATTCCTCGGGATACCTATCCTACATAAACAATACCACCAGACCTAACCATCCTAACGATACATGTCTCGATCACATATTTATAAAATCAAATAAAAATTACCAACATAAATCCGCTACACTAAAAATTGACATAACTGACCACTATCCCACTTTCTACGGACATCATACTCCAATTTCACCCATCTCTACTGACCCAAATAACTCTAACAAAATAATTACTAAAATCAATTATTCTACTTTAAATAACTTACTTACCGAAGAATCGTGGATCGCAGTTCTATCTAATGATAATCCGGATTCAGCTTTGAATACCTTCTACAAACTACTCCATGAATATATTCTTAAAAGTCAAGAACAAATAGCACCACCAAAAAGTAAACATAAACACATAAAACCATGGATCACGCGCGGACTAATAATCTCAATTCAGCATAGAAACAAACTTTTTAAAATCTATAAAAATCAGGAAAAACATTGCACATTAAACAACGAAACGCAGACTCACACCAAACGGCAAGAATACATCTTATTTAGAAACTACTTAAACACAATCATAAAAAAACGAAAACAGGAATACTACTCTACACAACTACTTAATGCTCAAAACGACTCAAAAAAAACATGGCATGTCATAAACGAAATTTCAAATAGAAATCAAAAGGTTAACAAAATTCCTCAAAAAATCATCACTGACAACAATACAACTATAGAAGACGCTGAGAGCATTGCAAACAATTTCAATAACTTCTTTACAAACATCGCCTCAACCCTCATAGATAATAATCCCAGTCTTTCTATTCACTCAAATCAAATACTTCCCGGCCTTCCAGAGTCTAATGACCCCACCCCTGAGCTATCTACATTCAAAGAAATAACAGAACTTGAAATTTCTAAACAAATTGAAAACCTTAAAGAGAAATCTGCAAATGGCCCCGATAACTTAAGCAACATCACAATTAAATCAATTAAAAAACATATAATCATCCCATTATGTCACATCTTCAACAACTCCATCAGGCTCGGTATTTACCCTAATTATTTTAAACTCGCTCACATTATTCCAATACATAAATCCGGATCCCAAAGTAAAACAGACAACTACAGACCAATAACCTTAACTTCACAATTATCCAAGATCTTTGAAAAGTGCTTAAAGGGACAAATTATGAACTTTCTAGATTCTAATTCAATACTCTCAGCTAATCAATATGGGTTTAGAAGTAACCTGTCCACCGACGATGCTGTCTTTAGTTTAACTAAAAACATATACTCAAATCTAGACCATAGCACTAAAACTCTAACCATTTTCTTGGACTTAAAGAAAGCGTTTGACACAGTCAACCATAGAATCCTATTAAAGAAAATATCAAACGTTGGTATTAAAAACAAAAGTCTCATGCTATTAAAAAGCTATATATTAAATCGCCAACAATGCACAAAAATAGGGTTAAGCTTAAGCACTTATGATCTAGCAAAACATGGCATTCCTCAAGGAACTGTCTTAGGGCCAATTCTCTTTCTAATCTACATCAATGACCTATGCAATATTGCAATACCCGGTAAAATTCTCTCCTTTGCAGATGATACTGCAATAACAGTACAAGGTAAAACGTGGGAAGAAACAACCACTAAAGCCAACAAATGCATTGCAATAGTCAAAGATTGGCTGGATAGAAACCTTCTCAGTCTAAATTTTGATAAAACCATTTGTATTCCCTTCTATAATTCCCTAAAGTCATCCCCTAAAAATAATCTTAACCTGAAGTTCCATAATATAAATTGTAACCCTGCTACATGCCCAAACTGCGAAGATGTGAAATTAGGAAAATATACTAAGTACTTAGGTGTAACTATAGACTGCCAACTCAAATGGACCTACCATTTAGAGAAAACAGTCAATAAACTGAGATACCTAAGTTACATATTCAAACGGATGAGCAATATTGTCAATATAAGAACCATGAAAATTGTTTATGATGCATTGGTGCTTTCATCCATTACCTATGGAATAATCGCCTGGGGAGGAACATACAATAACCATGTGAAACCTCTAGAAACTGCCCAGAAGTCCATCATTAAAATAATGTACCAGAAGACCAAAACTTATCCCACTAATCAGTTATTTCAGGAAACTGAAATTATGGAACTAAGGCAGATCTACTGTTTACAATGTCTCAAATTTATATTTACTCGTCCTAACAATTTCGATAAAAACCCAAATCGCTCTAGTCAAAGACTCACCACTTGCATGTACACAGTGCCTCATTGCAAAACCAGGCTGGCCCAAAGGCACATTAACTGTATTGCCCCAAAATTGTTCAATTCCTTACCCAATTCCATCAACACATGCCAAAACTTGAACTTATATAAAAAATATACTAAAAGTTGGTTAAAAAATAAGGAAGTAAATAATTTTTTCCTATAATTTTGTACTGTTTACATTTTAAATAACTAAAATATGCCATGTCTTTCCGAATCGTTAGATTTAAAAAAAAAATATATATAAAATTGCGTGTATGTGTATGTATACATGTGTGTGAGTATGTATACATGTATGTGAGTATGTATACATGTGTATATATGTATGAGTATGAGTATGTATACATGTGTATATGTGTATGTACATGTGTGTACATATATATATATATGTATATATATGTATATATATCCACATCTAAATATAAAAATACAATCACAGAAATTCCTGCAACATCAATTACCTCTGCACATATATGTACTACATTTTTAATTCTTAATCTTTTTATTTTAACCACCACTGTTTTATACCCACATATTATAATGCCCACGCACAGGCTTCGCCTTTGTGGGATTTTTTTGTTACCTTTTCATTTATGTTATTATGTATGTATCTACTTGTAAATGTATGTATCAAAAAATTTTGCCAATAAAAAAAAAAAAAAAATGCATCTGACCAATTAACGCGATACTGCCTAAAAATGTAGATATATTTTTTTTTATACTTTTTAATCATACTGACGTTGTAGGCTGTTTAGTTGAAAGCCCGGTTTTAGATTATTTTTAAAGTCAATAATAATTTTGAATGACAATATTAAAATTATACATTTCAGAACCATGATCAGAATTAGAAAAATTAACTTTATATGTTCCTTAAATACATCATTTACGGTATCGTCAGTTTGAGGAAATACCCCATCGTTATCATGCCTTTTTCTTACTTTTTTGACAAAAACATGTTTACGTTTACAAAAATGGTGACACAAGTAAGTTGTTCGATTTCTGTTTGATTAATATGGTGTTTAATCAATACAAACTAATGAGTTGATGATAGGAAAAAATCAATGCCAATCAACAAGGAAAGGCCTTTCATACTAGTTAGAAACAATATCGCGGCGACCTTCCACGCGACCCTCGCTGCCGGAACGCGGAAGAAGCGGTCGATGGTTTGTCTGTGATTCTGTTCATACTTAATGCATATGTTATGGTGACATTCTATCCTCTACAGGAAACACTATACATAGTAATGATTAGCATCATTAGGAAGAAATGCAGCATGATATATGCAATGCGATGACTTCTGAGGCCGAGCGGTGTTTCGAAAGTAGATCATCGTCTCCGGATCAATTGTACATGTTTTTTTTGTATTAATACCGCATAGGAGTTTTAACCACTCCCGTCTGGAGCCAGTGAGATTGTGGCATTCCGAATTGGGACGTGTTGTGAGGCTGAAGGTAGTGGGAAAGGAAGAGGGGGGGAGAGGTGGACGGGGAAGTACCTGGCTATTCAGATCTGGTCACCAAACACGGCTAAAACCATCTCAAACATCGTTTCAATTCTGAATGGTGGTCTTACATCAGGGCGATAGTGAGAGTATTTTCCATTTCCGGAACGTGCCGCAAATTAGCTATACATTATTTTTAATTAATTAAAATAACCTTACCCCTCGACCACGATACCATAATACGTCTTGACATATTATGATATTTGCAAAACTTTCCAGATTTTAGATATTCTGAGAATTTGGTGAAAGATAAACATTAACGGCCTTACTAAAAAAAAACACTCCGCGGCCGTTAAACGGTGTTTTTGTGAATCTTTAGATTTGACAACGCCGTATTTTCTTGTTCAAATTGGAGTTTTCATAATAATCCGCTAGGTGGTGTGATTGATGCGCCTGCGCATTGCTTTCCCGCTGAATAAAAAAATAGCCGCGGAAATGCAGAAAAAAGACGGTCGCGGTGTTTGTGTGATTAAGATGATATTTTCGTAAATGATTTCAATCCTAGACTAATTCGCACTTATATTCATTTACGCAATATATTTACTATTAATTTGTGTTGTTTTTCGTTAGTTTAAGTCAAATTGTGACACTAAAATCGTGTGTTCTGAATTGATCTGTCAGAAAATGGTTCTTTAGGTTATATTCAGAAATAATTTGCATTTTAAGATATTTATTTTATTATAAATTCTTGAAAGTGATGTTTTTTGGTGACTAAAATGTCTAATACATATTTTAGTAAACGTATCAAAGAAATTAATGTGTTAAGATGTGCAAGCAATGTATTCAAACGTGAGTTTATTTATTGTAAATTTTTGGGAATGAAAAGCTAATTTCAAGGTTTTTTTTAATTTTTTTATTGTGTGAAGGAGTAAATAGTGAGGTGACAGTTTTATTTCAAAATCATTAAATAAAAGGACTGTGTTTTTTTAATTTTGAATTTTTCCAAATATTTCAATGTTTTAATAGAAAGTGTTTGGGGTAAGTGAGTTTTTTTTTTCAATTTGATGTTTGAAGCTTAAAATACTACAGTTTTTAAACATTTAAGTATATTTTAGATATGAAAATCTTAAAGGTAATTACATTTTGGTTCTAAAATGGTATTTGTTTTTACGACATCTCAAAAAATAATAAATATATAGGACATTAAAAAAAGAAATTCGAAATTCGTTGAAAATTACAAATGGAACAAATATATACAACAGATAAACTACCCTCCTTGGCCGTGTAAGCAATGTACATATCTTTCCATGAACAATTTTTTGTCAGTTCTTAATTAGTAAGGATTCTTCATACATGGTTGTTTGACCACTGTACAAATTTTTCAGAAAGTTTATTAGTAAGGCTGGTAAAATGGCGACGTTGTCAGATCAAAACCATATATTTTGTTTAGTAAGAATTTGAAAAACGAAATGTACAGACTTTACACAACGTGCTACAGAAACACCGTTTAACGGCCGCGGAGTGTTTTTTTTTAGTAAGGCTGTTAGAATCGAAACTGAATGTGTTTAGACATGTTTGGTGACTAGATTGGAATAGCTAAGCCGTTCCCAACCTTCATCTGCCACGAATCCATTCTTTCTCCGATTTCCTATTGTCTCACAACGTAGGTATTCCAATTGGGCCTAACTCCTCCGACAGTGGGATAGTAGTTCATACCAATTGTTTGTTGTTCGCATATAATAAATCGAATTTTAATATCTTAGTGATATTATTAAGAGGGTATTACCAGAGAATACCGGAAATTAGTCCCTTTTAAATCAAATTCTAGACGTATTGACACTTTTTTACAAAAAAAAACATAATTTGGTTTTGAAAGATTGTTATTTTATCTGATACAAGCAGTTTTAAAATTTTGAAAAATTAAGTTTATTTTTAATATGCTAAGGTTATAGCGTTGGTCGTTGGAAAATTTATTCAATTTTTAAACGATAGATTCGATTAAACAACACAAATTTCAAATCATACAACAAATTAATCAATACATAATCTAGTAAACACAGTTTTTAAATTTTAATTTTAGTTAAATTAAAATCATTAAAAAATAAATCCGAGAACGTGTTATGTTACAAAATTACCTCATTTTTTCAATTTATTTAACGTTTTACAAACTAAAATAAAATATATCAATTTCTTTTTACACACTTATTTTGTTTAGACATTATTGAAAAATCATAAATACTTATGATCAAAAAATACATACAAGAAGTAAACGATATTTAATAATTTATCATCGTGAATTTCGAGCATTTTTATTGCTTACTTGAATGGAGGTAGATATAATATATTAAAGCAAGTTTTGGAAAAAAAAAATCGATATTAAATTTTTAATTTAAACAATTTGACACGGGGAATAATCGATCTTTCTCATTGGAACCTCCCTGTACAGTTGCAAGCATTTTTATACTTTTATTCTCAACCTCGGGTCAATCGCTCTTAAATGCGAAAAGTAAGAGTTTACTCAACCGATAATCCAGAGGAAGACAAAATATATGGTAGTGGAAAGCGCTGCTCCTTGTGACTTCGAAATCTTCGTTCCTGGGCCTGTTACGTCTCGTTCCGGGTGACCGTCTGCAGGATGAGGATTACCTGAAGATAGAAAACCTCCGATAGGAGATGGAACCGAATGTTACTTTAACTAAGAAATTTGTGCCTGCATGCCAATGATCAATGGTTAGGCCACAACGTACTGTGCCGCTCTCAACTAGCAAATAAACAATTAAGCTATAATATTTTAATTAATGAAGATAATATTAGCGAAAGTCAATCGAAAATCCGAAACAGAAAAATCAGAAAAAGATACGGATACATCTGGGACTCGAACCCAGGACCTCTGGCAATCCGGGCCAACGCGCTATCCACTGCGCCAACGTATTCCTATCCGATTCGGTCATTTTTAACTGTATCATACTTCGACTGAGAACCACCAACATTATTTTCATTTTCCTTATCGCATATTTTTATTGGCTGCTGCCTTTATGTATGATTGCAAGATTCAACTCGAACTAAATGCCCTCTAGGTAGTGTCAGGATAAATTTTATCACTTTTTATTAATATGCGACATCTATTGACTTTATTTGCAAGTCTAGGATGAAATATTTAATATTATAATTTGAGGTTTAACTATTTAAGTTAAAAAGTTAAAAATAAAAATAAAAACAATTAAGCACTCAAGAGAGCAAAATTGTGACATATATGTCAGGTGTAATGTATTAGTGAATTAGGGCCTTCCGATCGCATCGTGTGGAGAGAACCAATGATTACAGGAGGTATTCTGTGTAATAAATTTTGAAAATAACTAGATAAACAATAACTCAAATCACAAAAGATCCATCAGTTAGTCACCCTGTTAGTGCGCCCGCTGCTTCACATGGACTTGTGCAGTAAAAACTTCAACAAAGAAATATTTTATCAAATTAAACCGCACTTAAAAGTGGCAAAAAATCTACTTTAATTTATTCATATCGCCTTTTGAACAACTTGTGCTAAGCGATTCCGACTTCTCAGTTCGACTTATCTGGTTCTGTTTTCGTTTTACAGATAGAGGGATATGTTTCCACTTGTTCGCTAAAACCACGACATTATTTTTACTGCATTCAAATTAATTAACCTATTTGAAACAATGTTAAATTATTTTTTACAAAAGAATATAATATTACACTTACTTTTTGTGCATACAGCATGTGTTTATGTGCTTGTGTGCATGTTCATATAGTTGACGAATCATTGAAAACAACTACTATTTTTTAATGTTTTTTTTTAAATAATTTTCTTACGTTCGAATATACAACATCTAATGCTATCTACCTTTCACTTTCAACGACGGTTTCTTAATCATTATACAAATTATGTAGAGGTATACTGTAAAATTATAATGCCAAAGCATAGATCAAGTGGACGTAATTTGAAAATTATTATTTAAGTACAAAAAACGAAGTGTGAATAACATTGTTGAAAAAATTAACCAACTAATCAACCTTAGGACACTGGTAATTCCTTTTCTATTTATTTATAAGCCTGCTATATTTATTTTTATTTTTTGGTAATAGTTTGTCTCAGATTATAAGTTACAAATAAAGTGACAATATGTAAATCCTCCTTTACTGATCATTAAAAATAAAATTTAAACAGTTTTTTTTTTATTTTCTATATACAATATACATCAATATAATACAGAAAAATATCACATTTAGAATACAAAAAGGTAGTAAATGAGAAATGGTAATAAAGAGAAAATATATTTTAACGAGTAGCAATCACAAAAATATTAGAACTAAGTAAAAGCAACATGTGCATGTATTTGAAGATTTAATAATACGAAAGACTGCAATATCTAATGTTAAAACTGACATTATTGGGTTATTTTACGTTGGTACAACTAGAAAAGGTTTATAGGAAATAGAGCAAGGTAGAAGTACAAAAAAGGTCATGGAGAAAGTTTTACTATTTTGTGAGATGCATCGAAAGATCGATACGTTTTTTAGATTTTCACGGCCAAAAGCATTTTCGTTGTTTGTTTTTGGGGTCTGCCGGATCTGTCCTGATGATGGACACTGCAACGCTGTCCGAAACGTCGGCTAAAGAAGGAGGTAGCGCAACACGGCGTAACACCCCAAAAAAAACCAACGAAAAAACATCGAAAGATAGTTTCTAATCTGACCATGAGTGACTTTGCAAATGACAAAGGTTAATGCAGAATCGTTAAACGGACGAGTCGGTCTGTGGATTGGCGCTCTGATAAACAGAAGTATTCGCTTTGAGAGCATAAAAAAGTGCATGGGGTCTATTAGAAATTAACATGGGAGTATACAAATTAGGCAGGTATAAGTCAACCTCTTTCAACGTAAGTGGTTTAAGCATAGTTCTAGCGATTATGTTAAATGAATGTTTGCATAAAAATATTTTTCGGTGTGCTTCTAAAGTGTTAAACTTATGTAACGATGGAGAATTCGCTTGCAAAGGATAAAGGATAGAACCGGCGCGCGGCGGCACGCCTGAGTGTATCATCATCATCACAATTGACTCTACAACCCTTGGTGGGTCTTGGCCTCCTCGAGAGTCTTCCTCCACTCATCTCTATTATGTACTAGTTCTCTTTAGTTTGGAATCTCCAAAGTACGTAGGTCTTTAAGGACGTTGTCGTTCCATCTTAATTTTGGTCTTCCCAGGCTCCTTCCCCCTACAGGCTTAGATTTTAGTAGGGAATTTGGTGCTTGATGCTCTGTCATTCTTTCCAAAAGTGTTGGTGCTACAAGCCGGGTTCATTCCATATTAGATTTGTATGGCTAAGGGCTTCCATTCTCTTACCAACGTCCATGTTTTTACATTATTTATGAATTTATGGTAATCTATTCGTTTTGTACGGTGGCGAATTTTCCCAAGATGTATTATTCTAGGTAGGATTTTCTCTCACACTTAGTTGTATTCCGTTCCAATTGTTTGAATCAATAAACGAATCTCCGGGCCGGCCACCGATTCGTATTCTATGGAAATTTTAATCAGGCAAATTGGAGGAAGCGTTATTGGATGATTGCTGCTCGATTGCGTGAATTTACGGACTAATTTCATATGAAATATTTTTCGAAGTAGATCGTACACATTGAAAACTAGGTATTATTTTGCATTTACAGGTTTGTTTCATGCTTTCAGTTGATTATTTGTTAATGACTATACCACTGTTTGACAATGCTTTCAGAAACGAGGTGAGAGTTAAATTGCTCTTATTTCGGACTAATTTCATTTGATGTTACTATGCTTAGGTTTTTATGTAAAATCTACTTTATATAATTTATTTTATAAAAACTAAAAAAAAATTAAGATTTGCACGAAAAAATGAAATTTTCAAACTGTAAGCTTGATGATCATGGAATTTGTGATATTTTTATACTTTGACTTTGTAAGACCATGTAAAATGGCTTTATTGCATTTTGATATTAAAAAATATTGGTTATAAGCCAGTTATATTCATTTTATTGTATATTTTTGTACAGCGCTCTTGAAGTGATTTTTCACCAAAATCGTCGCTATATAAATCAGCCAAATACATATTATTATTATATTAGATCACATATAAATCGCATATTTTTTTAATGGGGACTGTTGTCAGCATTCAACTACTCCTATTTGGTACGAATAAAGATTCTCGCTGCTAATAATTTAACGGGCCGCTCTGCCAATTTCTACCGATTTCTTACATGTTTTACATAAACGTTTGAAGTTTTTAAGTTCTTAAAAACATATATGTTATTCTTTAAGATAGTATCTACACATTCCCCATGCCGAAACGGTAATTATTTTAAATTCCCTCGATAGAAATAAATCGCAAAGTATGCTCGAAAATTATTATTTACACGTTTGTTTCTGTTATTTTACAAGTTATATGTATAAAAAAATTCACAATGTTTCTTTAAAAGCTACTTGACACAGCCCCGCGAGATTTTTGCTCTTTTTCAAACGAGTCGTCTTTTATTAAACATTTTCACAATTTTCGCATGAATTTTATGGTTTTTAATGTTAGCGCGCTCGCTCCTTCGTTCGTATTGTCGTATCTCTCCATCTTCTTCTTTTTGAGCGGGGTAGCCCTTAAGAAAACGGCATTATTCATAGTTGCCTTCATAATTAATACTAAGGAAGTTCGAAATGTTGCCACAAGAAGGACGGGAAAGCTTAGCACGGCTTAATTAATACCTTAACAGTTAACAAATTATCATAATGACTTGTTCTTCAGTCTTTGGTGTAATCCTACGAAAGAGTCTGAAGATCGAAAAGAAAAGAGAGGGTAAAAACGGATATAAGATACTATTAATATAAAGAAAGAACTATGCTCTGATATTCAGTTCCTCGGAGTCCACGGACAGAAATCCAGATTCTCTGGCAACAAGATCCATTTGAAGTATTCAATTAACATGTTCGCTCGTCCCATCGACTTAATTAATCATGTAATTTGTAATGAATTGCAGTCATAGACAGGAGCATGCCCTACTGAGGTTTATTACAATACTGATATACGACTTACCTAAGACAATCAATACATACACATCCCACACATGTGTACGGTTACATTATGCATTCAGTGTTAATGATAGTGTATGCCACTACCCTAAGTATGAGTATGTATATTTGTAGTACCTACATTATTAGTGGGAAATATGGTAACCGTAGAATATTTAATTGAGATAAGTCAAGATGCAAGAATGAAAGTTAAAAATTAAGGGAAAATGTTGCATAATATTGTGGTGATATTCAAGAAAGCTTAAATATTTACCCTTGACATTCCTCTACAGTTAATATGGGGATATGGAGCACTCTATGGATAAAAAGACAAACCTAATAATCACCATAAATATAACTTTAAAAAAATGCATTATATACGAGTATTCTTAGAAAAATGATATCACTGAAAGATCACCTGTTACGTTCAAAAGATTTTTGATTCTCGGGTTTTCATTTTGAAGTTTTCCATAGATTTCACGCGGCAAAATCGGGAGTCTGATTTACTAACCATCTCTCCATTTCCAATGTGGGTGGCGGGTCGGGTAACGCCGTCCCGGGAACCATTTATTGGATAACCAACATCTCAGCCATAGATCACCCCAAGTTGTTTTTTGTTTTGTTTTTTTTTTACATTAGCACAACACAGAAGGCCCTGAGGAAAATAAATTCCCTCAGGGCCTATGTCATCTTTGGGGATGATGTGTGGAGGTTTTTTTAAGGAAAGGAAGGAGAGGAAGTTTTGGGAAGGAAAAATGTATGAGGGTTGGGTAGGAATATGGGGTTCAGTGTGTCCATATCGTCCGCCGCCAAGACCTAGACAAACCTCACTCCATGAATCCGGACACCCCTGTTAAGTCACCAAACGTAGCGAACCACTTGGTGCGACCTATAGCAGAGGTGTTGGTTATCCAATAAATGGTTCCCGGGGCGGAGGTACCCGTTCCCGCCTCTCAAATTGTTTGCAGGGGTGCCCGATGTTGGAACATTTTTCTAACCTAACATGGCCAGGGCAAGGAAGATCGATCCTCATACTCGTTTCTTTGTTAGTGAGGCTTATATAGGTCTTGGTGGCGGATGCATCTGCCCACCAGCTGCGTGATAGGGAGAAACTGGTCGACTGTGAACTTTTGACCTCTCCAGAATGATTCTCTCGGAACTTTTCTGTGCACCGCAGTGGGAAGGATGGATTCATACGCCCGTCACTACTGGAGATACCCACCCCCTGGTTCCTACCCACTTCTCATACCTCTTCCTCTCTTTCCTTTCCTCAGAGGTGACACAGATTTTTTTTCTCAGGACCTTTTGTGAGTAGCTAATGTAAAAAAAAATATCTTTCACATGACTTAGAACAAAAACCTCATTGTTCTTATTTATTAATAATTGCTCTTAATTAATATCGTATCTCGTGATTATCAGAAATAAATGAATTATAATTTTATAATATGTATTTGAAAACCTTTTTAACCATATGAAGGTAAATTCAATGTATTTCCTTCTGACTTTTATGTCCGGGTTAAATCTTCCCCACAGGAAAAACCTAACCCTTCCACACACTTTTCCACAAATGATCATCTAGTCAATCCATGCTATGTAATTGTACCATTTAAGTATAATAAATACAAAACAATACAAGAACAACACGTCAACCCAAAAGAGACCAAATGGGAAAATAATTCACCGACTCCAGATATTTTCATACCAGAGAGTTCGGCTCGGTAGAACTCCTAACTGGACCGATAAATCCTACTGATCCCTCAATATAAATATTTAAAAAATACATAATTTACAAAATTGGCCCATATCTTTTTCTGATTTTTCTGTTTCAAATTTTCGATTGAGTTTCGCTAATATTATCTTCTTTAATTAAAATATTATAATTCAAGGTTTAACTCGTTAATTTAAAAAGTTTAAAATTTAAATGTGATTAAAAATTTTAATTGCCAATAAAATTGATAAATATATATTGACATTTAAGTAGAATGTAGTGTGGATAGAAGTAATCATTTAAAAAAGTCGGGAATAAAGACAATTTCTCATTTCGACAGATTGTCTGGGATGCTAAGCTATAGACACTGTCGTATAAATCTTACATACTATTAAACCCAATTACCCACACACATGGACAGATAAAGGTGCCCACAGCCGCAACGTGTTTGTATTACATTCGGATCCGGCTGTCGCGTCTCTTACCTGCCGTCCGTACGAAGCAAAACAAAACAGACCGGAGTGAATAAAAAAAATAATGAAAATATCGAAATTATCGTCTCAAGGTGACACTGCCCCTCCCCCGCAACCTCCCCCCTCATCCACAAACACACATTTCTCGTGCAGCCTAACCCCTCACCCCACCTCTTTACTCGCCGATGTCGTCAGTGGCAGTTGATCTCAAACCCAGAGACATAATTAATAAATAACTAATTAATTAAATTAAGTATTTCTTTAATAAATGTTTGTTCGTTAGGAGAGTGTTATCGCGCTAACATAGATAATCTGGATTCCTTTTCCCCTTTGCGACCGTTACCTTTTTATTTTCTGTGTATTATCTGTTTGATATTTCTTTAAGGTTTACTAATTTTATATTATTTTTTAATGAAACCATTTGTTTGTGCGTTATGGGACATGCATTAATAACGTGAGCTTTTTCAAAAAAAAAAAATTAGACCCCACGCCCTTGGTGAGATTAAATGAGATTTGTTAGGAATTCCCCCCCCCCCCCCCTCCCCTCCCCCCCCACCCTCACCAAATAGCCATTTTTTCAGCGAGCAAAACGGGACACTTCAAAATAGTGAAACAATATTTTTTTGTATTTATTATCTCTATAATAATATACACTCTTTTAAAGTTGACGTGACTTTTTTTTTTGCCCCCCCCCCCACCCCGGGTTAAAGATATTTGGTGAGATTTTACTGGACCCCCCCTCATTTTTAGCTCACGTAATTAATGTATGCCATCTTGCGTGATGTTAAACGAAATCTTTGTGATATCTTTGTGAAATTAGACGCACGTTATAACACTTTAAAATAAACCAGTTGATTGTGGAGATCATTACGCAATCACTACTTTTTTCAGATGAACTGAAGAAATGTTCTATTACAAGTTACGTTTGAGAGCCTGTGGAATTAATAAGGTAGCTATACCCCCCTCCCTCCCGCGCTTGCAAAACGATTGTCTGTCTCAACAATCGCCACAACGGTTGCTAAACGGTTCTTAGTTAACAACAAGATTGTTTTCAATGTCATCACCACACCACATGAAGTTGTACATCAACTCATGTCATGTTAAATGTCACTTTTTTATTCCTAATTTTATTGTTGTTGATACATACAAATTATTATTTAATACCAGTCATATCGAGATAATTACGTACACAACATTATTATATGAACTGCAAATATACCGATTTATAATGAATTTGAAAAAAAATCAAGGTCAAAAGTCTTATTCATCAACGTTCTGAGATCCTGCATTAATACAAAAGAATTGAATATTCTAATTATATGTCAACTATAAGAACAGTGGCGTTGCGTCCTCTTAGGTTTGGACGCTCGTTTGGGGGCCCATCCCCCAAGGCTCCGTAGGAAGCGTTCAAATATAAAAAGAAGATTATTTGATAAGGAGATTTGTAAGTACGAATGTTAATGAGATCGAACTAATAATAAAGCAACAATTATAATTATAAATAAGCGAAGGTCAGCGAAAATATTTATTTAATAATGATTTATTTTAATTTTAAGTTTGAGATGTTACAATATATTATTGTAAAAAAATCAAAAATCTACACTATCTAGCATTGAAAAAAGGTTATTGTTAATGTTTTTCACTATTTTATAAAATTGTGTATGTCGAATTACTTTAGAAGTTATTTTGAATGTTGAATTACGTTGTTTTGTGTGTTGAATTACGTTTGTAGTTATATAAAAAATCTTTGAATATTGTTTGTATATTGCCCATAAAGCATTATTTCCTTTATATATGTAAATACTCCTACCATAACCACGAGCTACTGGAGCTCAACTTTGGAGCAGTAAAATAATTAGGAAAGAAATTATATAATTTTGCATATTGTCATAATTTGAAATGTCATATCTTTTTGTAATAAAACTAATAAATAAGGAAAAACGTTAAAAATAATACATATTTTTAAGTTCCAGGCTAGTATGTTATATTTCGGCAGAAATTAAGAATGCGATGAAGGTGAAGAACTACTATTCTTTTGTTGAATAAACCAAAACTGGCGGCTGGTGTTAAACGGGAATTTAAACCTTATCGCCATCCACATTAGAAGTGTTATTGTTAGCGGCCTGATTCCGAATTTCGCACAACGTGGTGCATCGCCAACGAGTATCTATTTCACATATATTAGGTTATAAACTTATTTAACTAATTTGGGTAGAGTCATATGACTGGCGATCGGTGACTATTAATTTGGACAGATCGCAGTCGGATCTCTCCGCGAAAAATACTTATGGGCGTTTTTACACAAAGACTTTTTTCATTTCGAGCTTTTCAAAATATGGATTCGCGATTAAAAAGGAGCCGTTCTATTTTGGTGCCGATTTTCGTACAGCCGCAGACGTTATTTAACATCTGCCATGTATCATTGTTTTACCTAACTATGTTATATTGAAGGGTTGCATGTTTATAATAATATCGATGAAAGAGTAATATGTAAATTACTTATTGTGAACTAGCTGATACCCGGCATGCATTAAAATGGTAATAAAATAAATAAATTGTTTCTCCCTGTTTTTCCCATTCGTCCCCGTTCCCCTTCCGACTCCTCTTCCTCTTCCACGCCCGCGTCCACTTCCCTTCCCACGTTCCCTTTACCCTCTTCCCGCATTCCCTTTCCCCTCTCCCGCTCTCCCCTTTCTCGCAAACCCCCTTTCCCCTCCTTAATTTCCCAACCGACCCTTCCGCATACCCCTCCCCACAGCCTTTTTTCCCTGCCGCCTAACTCTATAAAATACACCCATTTTTCCAACAACTCGCGTGACCTATTTTTTTAAATGCAAATTTCTTAATGCCAGAGCTCACCTGTATATATATAAGTATTCACGGGCATGTTCGCAACAATTCAACAAAAATTAATAGCAATCGGATGAAATTTTAATCGCAATCGTATGAATAGTATAGGAAATAATTTCGTTACGCCAGAGCTCACTATCAGTTTCATCGCAATCGGATGGACGGTATGGCCGCGCATGGTACGAACAAACAAACAAGCAAACAAAAAACCAAAAAACAAACATAATTTTTTATATTATAGATGTATATTAGTGTTCGGGATTGTAAATTTCGACTGCGTTTTTGATGATTGGTTGATGGCAAAGGTAAAGGCAAATGATATGTATTATAAGATCTGTGGTTATGTTCAAGGTGTTGCCCTTTTTTATGATTTAGTATTACTCATTTAATGGCAGCCATGTGTATGCAATCGTATGTATGAAATCAGGGGCGACATTTAAATCTAAGTGAAAGGCTTTCCTAGTGTTATTATATTTTCAGTGCGCCCGCTTAACACTCTCGCCTTGGTACGGGTTTTTATTTTGAAACACCTCTGCATTAAAACAAATCAAACGGAAAAGGAAGAAGAAACCCGTATTGTACCAACACTTTTCAATAACTACGTTTACGCCACTGAGCGCTGGGGTTCAATGTAGAAAGAGAAAAACACTACAGCGGATCTATCAGCAGTTTGATTATAAAACCCTTTTATAAAACTGTATTGTCATACTTATCGTATTTCTGGTTAAGTCAAAGCAAAGAAAGCCTCATTGCATTATTGAGTATCGCCCGGTATGTAAACTATTTAGAATATTTATAGATTGAAACCGCCCCGTCATCGTTACGAGCGTTTCGTAGTTAAATAATAATACGGTTAACCTTAACTATTGCGGGTTCCATGACTGTCAATTTTTACAGTCAGCGTTCATTGATCGCGATATTGTTGAAAACTTTTAAGCTAATGACATGATAAACACACTAGTTTATTCAATAGAGGTGGCATTTTAGTGTATTTAAAAATATATCTTAGAAAATTAGAAAGTTTAGTAAGTTATTGATGAAAATTGAAGGACAATTTGACGGCCTCTGTGACCAAGCCGTTAAGATCCTTGGCCACTGACACCGAGGTCAAGAGTTCGAAATATATAATAAGTAGTCCCAGATGTATCCATATCTTTTTCTGATTTTTCTGTTTCGGATTTTCGCTAATATTATCTTCATTAATTAAAATATCATAATCACTATTGATTTTACAAATTTATGTCATTAATATTTTTTTAAAACTGTTTTTTATATTTTCAAGTACAGTCATTAAAAAACACGAGGTATCTACAATTTTTGTATTTTATAATTTTTATTTTTTTATTTCAAGTGATCCAGTCAGAAGGTGTACTGTTCACCGGTGGACAACTTTTCGAGGCGCCTCCGAAATTTGCTGCCGTTGGCTTAATTATTAATATTTTGTTTTAAAAATTTAAGAAAATGTTGTATATATGTTATTCTATTAAACAAATTTGTATCACCTGTAGTGTCTAAAAAAATTGTTTTTTTTACGCCGAATTAAGATTACCCCCCCCCCCCCCCCATACAAAAATTAATGTTCAAACTAAAGAATTCATTTGATTGCAATGAAACTTTAATTTGTCGTGTACGTGCCGGAGGTTGTTTCTGTATATAGTGCAAGGAGCTCTAGCGATATGAAATTATTTCCTATACCATTCATCCGATTGTAATGAAACTTGTTGTTAAGTGCAAACCCGCGAATGTTAGAATATATAATAGTGAGGTCTGGCGTTATGAAATTTGTATAATATTTGAGTTTTGAAAAGTGTATTTTATATAGTTTAGCGGCAGGGAGCGAAGGGTGGAGGGTGGAGGGAAAAAGGAGACATAGCAGCGGTAGGGAATGGGGAGCGTTCGCGAAATGGAGGTCACGGAAAGGGGTAAAGTTGTTGCTGTAGTTTTTTTTGGGAGTTCACTCATAACCGCTCTTTAGTGAAAATTATCTCTGGCTTTGACCAGATCTGAATAGCCAGCTAATTTCCAACCTTCCTATCTCCTTCCAATTCCTTCAATCTCATAACATCAAATGGGGTGTGCCGTTATCTCACCGGCTGCGGCTCCGGCAGTTAGGTCAACTTCACATTAAACAAAATATCTATAATATAAAATTTAATGTTTGTTTGTTCGTACCCTATGGGCGGTAATACCGTTCATCTGATTTCAATGAAGCTTTGGGAATATGATGTGCGCATACCCGGAATGGTTATGGGATAGTAAGCTCTGGTGTTATGAAATTATTTCCTATACTATTCATACGATTGCGATTAAAATTTTATCCGATTGCTATAAAATTGTTTTGAATTGTTGTGAACATGACCGAGAATAATTCTATATATATACTAGTGAGCTCTGGCATTATAAAATTTGCATAAAAAAAAAATAAGTCACGCGAGTTGTTGGAAAGATGGGTGTATTTTATGGAGTTAGGCGGCAGGAATAAAGGCTTTGGGGAGGGGTATGCGGGAGGGTCGGTTGGGAGGGTCGGTTGGGAATTTAAGGAAGGGGGCTTAAGAGAGGGAAAAGCGAAGAAGGTGGAAGCGAAATGCTTGAGGGGGGGGGGTTCGCGAGAAAGGGGACAACGGGAAGGGGAGGGGGAACGCGGGAAGGGGAAAAGGGAACACGGGAGAGGAAGGGGACGCGTTAGGGTAAAAGGTAGAGGAGTCGGACGAATAGGAACTGACGCATTAGCATTGCAACGCATGTCGGGTGTCAGCTAGTTTATAATAAATAAAAATATAGTACATAGGGTATAGGTCTAAAACCTCCAGAGAAGCTTTCTACCACTGATCGAGAGTTAGGTAAATAGTAACAATGTATATCTCTGACAGAACATCATTATTGTAGTACCTACTTCTATATACTAGGTCTGTCACGCTATCCAGTACCGGGTGCCTCAGCTTGAATACCAACACCACCGGCAGTACAGTTTGTTGTACGTGTACAGGGTGAACTGTGTACTGTGACTGTGTACAATATGTCTAATGTACATTATACACACCGCATTGTGGAGGGACTCTGCTTACCGCATACATACTTGGCCTGGAATTGGTCCCAGGGACGGTATGCGGAACTGTGTTGCCCTAATCCTTAATAGACCTAATATTATTTCGTCTAAGTCTCCGATATTTTGATCAGAATGTCGGAATAATAGTGGCATTAATTAATTTGTCATGTCATACACTTTAAAGTAATCTTGTCAACTCTATAGGTAATTGATAAGATTATACTTGAGCGCGTATAGGGCGAATATTTTTTTTATTAATTTTTTTATTATTTAATCTATACATATATTATAATTACATGTTATTTTTTTCAATGCCTGTCTCACTAGGGTAAACCTGTGTCGAGACAGACGTAAAGAAGAATTGTATTGCAGAAGTTTGATCAAGTTTCTTGACTTGCACAACATGTCATAAAAAGTTAGAATTATCAAACTGTATTGTTGCGCAAACAGCCTTCAACGTACAACATTATTATAATTTTTCGACTTATCGACCAAGCCGATTAAATCGAGAAAGAAGATCAGATGGAAGCCATTACGCATGACAAAAAAAAATCTGATTTTTGGAAGTTAAATTTCAGACTTTGAGAGTGTTAAAGTAGGTATGTTCTAAATTAATAAATTGTTCTAAATAATAATAAGAAAAAAAAGTTAGGTTAAATTTTTTGACATGTGCAATTCTTATTCAATTATTCTCTCCGTGTGTAATTTCGTTCATGTGTAATGCAGTCCGTGTGTACACCGAAAATTTTTTAATTTTAAAATACGATCATTTTATTCGTAAAAACGGTTAAAAACGGGACTGAAGTACTTACGAACAAATTAACAGGGTTTTAATGTTTGTTGGCGGGAACATGTAAGAATAATTGGTTGATATACGTAATTTCGTACGTATACCAACTAATTATTCTTACATTTTCCCGCCAATAAACATTGAAACACTGTTAATTTGTTCGTAAGAAGTTCAGCCCCGTTTTAAGGAATAAAATTATCGTATTTTAGAATAACATTTTTCTCCGTGTAATTCTGGTAGTGTAAATTGGTACGTGAAATACCTGTGTAATTTCGTCATAAAAACGTAATATGCTTTTCGATGACCCAGTGACTGCAGTAAGTAAAAATCTGTTGTTTTGAGATAAACAAAATTTCGTTTTGCACTCGTATCCAAAATTTTCAAATTTTAATAGTTTTCAGTGAAATTTCTACATTACCTCAAATGCAAACCGTATTTTTTAAAACAATCTCGTTAGCTTTAAATGGAAACAAATCGAAATATGTAGTTTAAATAAAAATGGATACATACTGAATGTTTGGATATTTTAAGAAAGGTTTTTCGACTCTTAAACATTTTTATTATTAAAATAAAACTGGGAAGAGCCTGTTTCGGTGAATCTTTTGATACTTTTATTATCGGTTTTTCGGACTTGTTTCCGATAAATACTGGGCCATCGATATATTTATTGGGATTGATACAAGATTCTAAGTAAAAATCATACAATTTGACAATACTTTTAAGTCAAATCGACTAACAAATGAAGCCAGAATGACAAAATAGTCCACCAGGTAAGAAAATGGTGAAAATTTAATTGTTTTTATGTCCTCGCCCCGTCCCTGTACATGACTACATGACTCGGTATTGATTAGTCACACAATCGGGCGGAAGTGGAGGCATAGAGGGCCGCCTCCTGAACCGGAAACACAGCCTTATTGCCTTATAGCCCTACTGCTCCATACCTCCATATTCCATAGCTTCAGACATTTAGCATTTCTCTCGACTATTATATTTCATAACAGCCACCTAACTCAGCCCCTATCGCGATTGTTTTCCAATTGCTTTCATTTCGGGTAGTTTTGTGGTCATTTGTCATATTTTTTTGTAAACTAAATCAAAAATACGTTAATTTTTGTATTGTGTCGCAATAACACCACCGGGTTTAATTCACCCTCATAAAGTTAAACAATCGGAGCTTAAATGATCAGAAATAGGTGTTGCAACTCAATAGAAAATTCAATTGAAGCATAAAGCAGAATTTTAAGGGATATGTGTCCAGGGCCCCTAGCATAATTCTTTATTATTATATACACTCGATCGATAAGTATTGACAGGATAACTTTCGGTAACTTCTCATTGTTCCCTAGGACAACTCAGACGCAAACAACAGTTGATGTCGAATATATTAAGGACACTTAATCATTGTGAACTGTCACTTATTCATGGCGATTTGCACTCATGCTAGGGAACGATGAGAAGTTACCGAAAGTTATCCTATCAATCATTTCGATCGAGTGTGCTAGGGGGCCAGGAGTGATGGACGTATGAATCCATCCCTCCCACTGCGGTGAAAGGCGATGGGTCGAGGGAGTTCGGCTAGAAAGGTCTAGGTTAGGTCTTCCTCAACCAGTCTCTTTCGATCCGGCCCACCATGCAATAGATGGACAAACGACCTAGACAAACCTCACCCCATGAAACCGCCAACCCTGCAAGTCCCCAAACGTAGCGAACCACTTGGGGTGACCTACGGTGTTGGCTATCCAATAAATGGTTCCCGGGACGGCAGTACCTACAATCGCCTCCTAAATTGAATATTTACGCAGGCCACTGAAAAACCACGGGATATTAAACTTGTGGGATTTGTGAAGCTGAAAGATAGAAATAAACTACCTCTGCCATTGATCATTGCCTTTCCAAAGTAGAAATTTACCTTTCGAATGTTAGTAAACTGTAAAAATTACTACATCTGTCAAGACTTTCAAACAAAAGAAGTACATATTTCAAATTAAGAATTTTCAATTAGTAAAATAATTTTGGTATCTACCTACTTTAATGCTTTTCTTTTATGATTTACACTTTTTTGCATTACGCAGGAATGCGCAATTACTTCACGCATGCACCCATCCACTGACAACCGAAATAAGTATGATTGAAAATGTATTTTTTTGTACTCTCTCTACTTTTATTTAACATAAAAATGATCTAAGTAGATTTAAAGCATTCCTAGATTCCTACTGAACGAATGTCTAAAAGCTGAGAAGATAGAATACTCAATACACGTTGCGATGCGTGTGGTCAGTGCGATTTTAAAACATATATTTTTATAGAAAATGTATAACAATTATTATAAGCAATAATTATTAGCCTGAAACACTCATCAATATTGAAAAACTCTCCCGAGAAAAGATACATGTCGCCGACGGGACTCGAACCCGCACCCCTCTGTTTGCCGGACAGAAGCTCTACCATTAAACTACGGCGGATTTCCTCCTACCGCCAAATGATTCAATATATACCTAGTGTTTCATTCAAGAATTATCGCTTATTATATATATATTTATTTTTTTCCCTGCAAACAACCAACTTTATTTTTATATGAGAAAGGCATGTAAGTGCTAACTCTCTCACTAGGTGGTATCGCGACATATTATTATATCTACATTTTTTGGTGAAATACTTTAACTTGTCAAATATTGATTATTTTTTAAATTGATAAATTGTTTAAGACAGGATTTTTTATGCTTAGCACAATAGGTGTCCCTAATTGATGTGTACTATTAAAAAGAGCCGACAGTCAAACACATCATAATCGACATCTAAAACACCCTCCCAAATGACAACAATAAGCTCCTAAATCAATAACAAAAAAATCTTGTCTTAAACATTAGTTTATCATTTTTAAAAATAATAGAAAATGTATGGTTGCTAGTAGTCAAGATATTGTTAGGCGTAGCGTAGCCTTCGTACGTCGACCCAGTACACAGTATATACCTACCTTAACAGATGTGCTAGTTACGTCGTGCTTTTTCGTTTATCTATACATTATTTATTAAAAAACTGGGATGAACTCATAAAAGTCGTTCTAACTTTTTTTTTTAAATAAAGACAAACATTCCCGGGTTACGAATAACCTGACAATATTTGAAAATCACCTACTATCACCACAGTGAGCGGAAGATGTTGCTTGTGTTTCCATGGAGGACTTTGCTAGCCGAGGAATCGAAGACGCGACGCCCTTTGGAATCCAAACGCGATGCCAACTCAGCCACTGACCGGTCAACTTCTTTTGTAGGTTACACAAAAGTAGTTAGAATGACATATAAAGAACCACAACATTAGTGAGATATATTATTTGTACAGTGTTAGAAAGTGGCAACACCATGCTTTGTATTTGAATTTAAATGCTTACCATGGACACTTCTAAATATTTTTTATATACCTATTTCAAAAAGTCATCGAGCGCCATTGCTTGCATGTTTGCCAAATATTTGTCAAAGCTTGTGCTTTTTTTGAGTGAACTTTATAATATGTTTGAAAGATCATTAATTTAACTCGACGTCAAAATTTCAGAAGATCTGGGGTGCTAGCATGGTCGATCGATATGGGTAACTTCTCATCGTTCCCTAGGACAACTGCAGATCGCAAACGAATAGGTGACAGATACGTTTTTAGATTTTCACGGCAAAAAGCATTTTTGTTGTTTGTTTTTGGGGTGTTATGCCGTGTTGTGCTACCTCCTTCTTTAGCCGACGTTTCGGACAGCGTTGCAGTGTCCATCATCAGGGCAGATCCGGCAGATCCGTCGACATCGACGGATCTGCCGGATCTGCCCGAAACGTCGGCTAAAGAAGGAGGTAGCACAACACGGCATAACACCCCAAAAACAAACATCGAAAAAGAATAGGTGACAGTTCACAATGACTAAGTGTCCTTAATATATTCGATATCAACTGTCGTTTGTACGTTAGCGATCTGCAGTTGTCCTAGGGAACGATGAGAAGTTACCGACAATCGGTCGGTAACTTCATATCGATTGACCATGCTAGGGTCTCTGGAGGGTTAAACAAAAGTTTAATTTAAATCGTATTTCTAAAAAAGATCACGATTTTTACATCTTTTTGCAACCCTTATTAAAGCTCGGATGTCCCTAATTGATGTGTACTATTAAAAAGAGCCGACAGTCAAACACAACATAATCTACATCTAAAACACCCTCCCAAATGACGACAATAAGCTCCTAAATCAATAACAAAAAACTTCGCCAAGATCACGTGCCAGGAGGCGCATATTTTCAGTGTCACCCGAACAAAGGCGAGTCAAGTAGTAGCCACTCCCGAGTGTTGGTATTCTCGGCTATGTATGTATTCGTGCAAGTGGTTGTTTCGTTGTTCGTGAAGGTGGTTGTGTCTGTCAAACGTGGTTGTATGGGCGCCCGTGACGTAGCTGCGCAGACACGGGTGACGTCAGACGCCGGGAGGTAGTGTAGCGCCCCTCCGCTGCGTCGCGGCGCCGAGCAAGACGCGCGGCGGCGTCCGAATCCACAACACCAAACGAACTCACCGTGGAAATCTACTGTGCGTTTTACTTCGTATTTAATTAAGCTTTTAAGCATATGTTGGTTGGAAAGTTTTGTAATGAGGTTCTCGAAAGAGAATAAGCCTTTTTTTACAATAAACATATAATAATAATTCTTATTCAATGATAAACATATAACCATTGGTTTCTAATCTTGTCAAAATCTGTATTGAATACAAAAGAACCGACATATTTCCAATAAAACCGGATTTATATCCTTACTGTTATCGTAAAAGAATTTCGTGAAGATATTGCCCTAATGCTATACATAGATACCTGCATGCATATTAACAAAATTGACCGACTCCATATTTTATTTATTTAATTATTTCAATATTACATATAAATAAAGTAATGACGTATAACCCATCTCACTAGGTGTGAAACGCCTGTGTTGAAAATTTGTTGATGGCAATTTACAGAACGGTTGTTAACTATAGTACAGTGAAAATGACATAAAATAATAAATATATATATATATATTTTTTTATTATACAATTCAAGTATGATAAGAAAAAAGGCAAGTGAAACTCATACATATATGTTCATAGTTGGCAACAAACAATTCCATGTATAAAGAAAACATAAAAAAATAGTGCAGTTTGACAGATTCTTAAAAACGTTTCAACTGTCAGATAAGTATCCAGTAACCCTCTCTAAAACAGAAAATTTTTGGTTGAGTCAAAAAATTGTAACCCGGCATATTTTTTGCAAATTGGTATTATTTTCGAAATGCATACATTTTCAAATAAACGTTTGTTATAATCTTCAAAACTGTATATATGAACTTGAAACTTAATTTGATTTATACAACGTTTTACAGTTTTAAACTTAATAATTTATATGTAGGTAGGTACTGATACCATTTTTGTTTTCAATGCATTCGTTATTGCATAAACGTTTCGTTACTTGTTCTAACTTTTTAAGAAATAATTTAATGATTACAGCTACCCGTCACAGAACCTAGTAAGGCTGGTGTATCCGGCATATTTATTGTAAAATATATAAAACAGTAATAATAAGCTCCCGGGTTAGTGACAAATAATCATAGATTAGGTTAGATGTGTTTAACCCAGAAATCAATGTAAAAGTCTCGCTTTATCCATTTTTTAATGCTGTCTGCGCGTTATATGCACTAGGGATGTTACGAACATTCGCATTCGCATTCGCATATGCGAATAATTCGCATCATTTTAAACATTCGCATCGACATTCGCATTCGCAACAATCGATGCGAATGTTTAGCGAATACGAATGTGCCCACTGTCCGCGTTTCTTTAGTTTTTCGCGCTAAAATTGACAGATCTGGCTCGTAAATATCTGAACGCTCCACCGGCGAGCGTTCCGGGTGAACAATTGTTCAGTGCAGCCGGCCTAATATACGAGCCCCTTAGAAATCGCCTCATGGGAGAAAAGGCTGCAAAATTGCTTTTTCTGAAATATAATATGCCTCTTTTGAACTTCGATTATTAAATTGGTTAATTACGATTATGACTTACTGTATAAGAATTGATTTATTGTTTTCATTAAAACGATGATTAATGTTGACTAAAGTTTTTTTTTATGTGATTCCTTAACATTCGCATTCGCATTCGCATATTTGCACTCTGAACATTCGCATTCGCATTCGCATTCGCGAATGTGAAAAATAACACATTCGTAACATCCCTAATATGAACATTGCACACTCTATACGACTAAAAGGATAAATACAAGACATCAGTTTATCTTTCAGATAGACATTATCGGATGCACAGTTATCGTTTACATTTTATCTGTCGCTTAAAGAGTCGGGGCTAATTATCATAATGATTTTTTATTTACATTTACATGAGTGTAAAATGATTAAGTTAAACACAAACGGCCTTACTAAAAAAAAACACTCCGCGGCCGTTAAACGGTGTTTTTGTGAATCTTTAGATTTGACAACGCCGTATTTTCTAGTTCAAATTGGAGTTTTCATAATAATCCGCTAGGTGGTGTGATTGATGCGCCTGCGCATTGCTTTCCCGCTGAATAAAAAAAGCCGCGGAAATGCAGAAAAAGTCGGTCGCGGTGTGTTTGTGATTAAGATGATATTTTCGTAAATGATTTCAATCCTTGACTAATTCGCACTTATATTCATTTACGCAATATATTTACTATTAATTTGTGTTGTTTTTCGTTAGTTTAAGTCAAATTGTGACACTAAAATCGTGTGTTCTAAAATGATCTGTCAGAAAATGGTTCTTTAGGTTATATTCAGAAATAATTTGCATTTTAAGATTTTTATTTTATTATAAATTCTTGAAAGTGATGTTTTTTGGTGACTAAAATGTCTAATACATATTTTAGTAAACGTATCAAAGAAATTAATGTGTTAAGATGTGCACGCAATGTATTCAAATGTGAGTTTTTTTATTGTAAATTTTTGGGAATGAAAAGCTAATTTCAAGATTTTTTTATATTTTTTTTATTGTGTGAAGGAGTAAAAGTGAGGTGACAGTTTTATTTCAAAATCATTAAATAAAAGGACTGTGTTTTTTGAATTTTGAATTTTTCCAAATATTTCAATGTTTTAATAGAAAGTGTTTGGGGTAAGTGAGTTTTTTTTTCAATTTGATGTTTGAAGCTTAAAATACTACAGTTTTTAAACATTTAAGTATATTTTAGATTTGAAAATCTTAAAGGTAATTACATTTTGGTTCTAAAATGGTATTTGTTTTTACGACATCTCAAAAAATAATAAATATATAGGACATTAAAAAAAGAAATTCGAAATTCGTTGAAAATTACAAATGGAACAAATATATACAACAGATAAACTACCCTCATTGGCCGTGTAAGCAATGTACATATCTTTCCATGAACAATTTTTTGTCAGTTCGTAATTAGTAAGGATTCTTCATACATGGTTGTTTGACCACTGTACAAAATTTTCAGAAAGTTTATTAGTAAGGCTGGTAAAATGGCGACGTTGTCAGATCAAAACCATATATTTTGTTTAGTAAGAATTTGAAAAACGAAATGTACAGACTTTACACAACGTGCTACAGAAACACCGTTTAACGGCCGCGGAGTGTTTTTTTTTAGTAAGGCTGAAAGTATTCTGTTTATGACCTCATACGGCTTAGAGCAATAATAGATAGAGTAATTGTTTACCGTAGTGACTTCAAGAATTAAAGAGGTTAAATCGGCTCGTATTAAAAACACTAAGTCTGGAATAAGCACAAGGTCGCGGTTTAATAGATTCAGTCACTTGTATGCATCATCATTCAAATTACAACCAACTTTAACTTCAATCACGATGTTCATTCATAATGTTATGGGTTTGTGGCAGCGACTAGGTTAATAACAATGCATGTAGGTGTAGGTACTTGCATATTAAACAAACTTATTTCAGTTGGCGGTGAATGCATGCGTAATGTGAACAATTTGTATTTATTCCTGAATGCGTAACATTATAAAAGTTCAATGAACTTTTCATTTTCCTAATTAGAACTGATAAGTATTAAATCTTATTAGACAATCGATAAAGTAGGTGGCAAAATTATTTATTTTATTTTAATAATAAGTATTCTACATTTGAAATGTGTATATCTTTTGTTTGCATTTTTGACAGATCTAAGGCGCTCCGCTGACGAGGCAACTGAAAAGAAACTAAAACCAGCTGGTTTCCATGTCTTGATTGGTCAAAAAGCTTGTTTAACCATAGACGAAGAACAATCAGCTGTCAGATGGCAACTAGCAACGGCCGGCCACGGCAATCAGCAGTGCAAGCTTGCACCGCTTGCATTACCATTGACAACGGGGTTTTGTGTGACTGTGAAGTGTGCGGGCCATCACATTGTCATACAAAGACAGTTGCCAGTTGGCAGTTTTCAGTTGCCTCAGTGAGCGGATCGCCTAAATCTGCGTTACGATTAAATATTAACAGCCATTAACCAGCGGCTGAGAATAAAAGTTTTAAAATGCTTGCAACTTCCGATGATAAATTTTTCGATTTTTCCCTTATCAAATTTTTAAAATTAAAAATATAATATATTTTTTAACTGCACATAAAATTGAAAATATGTAATTGTCTTGCCATTTTTTGTTCTATCTTATATACTCGTATCCTTGTTTTTATCTCTTTACTTGTTTTCTTTTGTTGTTTGTTCTACTTAACCTGTCTTTATTTTTATGCTGTACTGAATGTAAAACTTATATTTTGACATCAAAATACCGTTGTGAAATTGTAACTACTATCTCCTACCTATGAATTGTAAGTTCCTCCTGTCCTAAAATAAGTTTTGTCACTCATCGGGATTACTCTAGCAAGAAATAAAAACAATAAATAATTTTTAAAAAGATATTTTTTTCATTAAAAACTTGCTTTAATACATACCTACATTATAGTAAGCAATAAAAATGCTCAAAACGCACGTTGATAAATTATTAAATATCGTGTACTTCTTGTCAGTATTTTTTGATCATAAGTACCTATTTATGATCTTTCAATAATGTCTAAACAAAATAAGTGTGTAAAAATAATCTGAAATATTTTAGTTTTTAACACCTTAAATAAATAGAAAAACTAAGCTATTTTCGTCACAAAACACGTTCTAGGATTTATTTTTTTATAATTTTAATTTAAACAAATTTAAAATTCTGAAAAATGTGTTTACTATATAATGTATTGATTTATTTTTTTTGTATGATTATATGATTTGAAATTTGTGTTGTATATTACAATATGTCGTTAGAAAATTGAACAAAATTGCCAACGACCAAAGGTACTTAGTATATTCAAAATTAACTTAGTTTTTCAAAATTTAAAAAATGCGTTTACCAGATAAAATAACAATCTTTCATAATCAATTTATGTTTTTTTTGTAACAAAGAGTCAATACGTATAGAATTTGATTAAAAAATGACAAATTTCCGGTATTCTCTGGTAATACCCTCTAAAAGTTTACTAACGGTGATCGTTCGAATGATACATTTTCTTTCTTCAAACTTCGCAAAATCACTTTGTGGCATCATTTTGAATTAAATTAAAACAAATAACTTTGTTTAAACCACTAAATTATCACAATTACCATTATTTAAATAATTATTATTATTTAATTATTAAGGTAATTGTGATTATATTAGTGGTTTAAACAAAGTTATTTGTTTTAATTTGATACATTTTCTGATCATGTCTAACTATTTTTTCGATTGGCGATGATCTGCGCTAGTATTTAGGATCAATTATTGTGCGTATTTTTAAATTCTAAGTCTGGTTCAATGAACTCGGATTTAGCTTGCGTTCAAGTGTAAATTTTAAAATTGGTACTGATGTGTCAAGAATTCAGATTATCCCTTGATATACATAGTACCTACTTACATAATGAAAGTTTAACGAAAGGATTATCGTAGTTGAGCAAACCAACTGCAACAACTCCTAACAGATGGAGCTTCAGTGCAGTTTAGGTTACAGTTGTAGACTTGCCCTAACATGAAATCCGGGTGTCATTTCGATGAGCTGGAGGCTGACAATATTTTTGGCATCAGGAGGATTCGAGCAGATTCGAAAATGCCTTGAATAAACAACGATATCAGTAGACCTTTATTTCAAGCATTCTACCGAATAGTGAGTGCACAATGGAAATATCGAATAGTGCACAGAAAAGTAAAATTAGCAAAAGTAAGGCAAAGATTTGCAACGCAGTCCATTTTGGGACTTTTCTGTGCAAGATTTGAATAGTTGTTGTAGTGACGCTAAAATCGAGTGAGGTGATTACATGATAACACATCTGTAAAAGTGTCTATCTAAATAGTGTAACAAAATATTACACTTCGTATTACATTAATAAGTCAAGTGGTAGGGCGTTGAACTTCCATTCCGAAGGTCGCGGGTTCGAACCCGGCGTGCGCAAATAAATAATCAATTTGTGTTATTTCACAATTAATTTTTTAAAATAATATATAGTTTATTTGCGGCACGTTCCAGAGTGGAAGATACTCTCAGTATCGCCCTGGTGTAAGACCACCATTCAGAATTAAAACGTTGCTTGAAACGGCTTTACACATGTTTAGTGACTAGATCTGAATAGCCAGGTACTTTCCCACCTTCCTCTTCCTCGTCTCCTTCCATTCCTAACTTACCTTCAGCCTCATAACATACCCCAAGTGGGGATGCCATAGTCTCACTGGCTCCAGACGGGAGCAGTTGGGACTCTTGTAAGGTATTTATTCACTGTAAAAAAAAAGCTCAAACCTTTGGAATTTGTAGTTTACCTAGTACCGATTTGGAATTTGTAGGTAAGTTTTTTTTACGCAGCCCCCAATTTCCGCGTCATTGTAAAAAGCACTGGTAAGCAGGTTTTATTTTTGAGGGCTGAATAGTGATATTATAATGCGAGTTGCCTGTATAATTTCACATTCATTTATGAATTACTCCCAAGCTCCGGGTAATTTCTCAGATTGGCTGGTCTATTGGCTACAATAGTGTTCGTGAAGATGTCCAAACTCTGACAGAATCGGGACATGAAGGGGACCATCTAAATTTAACACCACCAGAACCACAGCACCTACCACAAAATCTGAAAACTGTGTTCCCATTAATAAACATAGTCTTAAATTCAAAATATAATATGAGTTTCATAACGGCAAAGATAATTTTTAAGATCTCATTTGCAGCCTTTTGAACGTAGATTACAGATTGCCATCAATGCCTTTCATTATAGTAAATTGAAAAGAGCCATTATTACACTGTGGAAATGCATGACGCTAAGAGTGGATGCTGTGCTGAGCTATATGTATACACCGTTTCATCAGATAGTGTTGAGAGGGCGTCACGAGCAAATACGTAATCGATAGTCTTAAACGCAAAACAACAACAAAACACCATCGCATAGTATTCGACTCGAAACTGGGTGATCCTAGAATCATTGCAACAATGGTTTAGATTTATTTTGGATATAAGTAGCAATTTAATATAATTGAGCCCTTGCCCGGAATAATGTTCTATCCAACAATATTCTTGTTTCGAGAAAAATGGAATAGACCGGTCAGTGGTTCAGTGGGCATCGCGTTTGGGTCCCACCCAGGCGTTCCGTGTTCGATTCCTCGGCTGGCTAAGTCCTCCATCACAACACAAGCAACATCTTCCGCTTAGTGTGGTGGTAGTAGGAGATTTTCAAATGTTGTTGGGTTATTCGTAACCCGGGAATGTTTGTCTTTCTTTTAAAAAAAGAATAAAAAAAAAAAAAAAAATGGAAAAAAACGAAACAGGTTATGTTTCATAACATTTTATACTTAAAATACAATAAGCATACAATTCTTAAGACTTTTAAATGAAAAGTCATGAAAAGGGGCTTTTGAATTACAATTTATTGCAAGAATTTGTTATTGTAAAATATTGTATATGAAAATTTCTCATACAACATTATTCCACAAAACGGTTTTTTTACTTTTCTGACCCTCAAGAAAGCACCATGCTCTTCTAACATCAATTTAAATATGTCATTGATGCATTTGAGCTTAACAAGCAAAAAAACTATATGAATAAATGAAACTATTTACATTCGAGATTTTGTCTTGAGATCAACATAGGACATTATTCCACAAAACTGTTTCAATGGCTAAAAGCAGCCTTAACAATATTTTTTCTGGACGAATTTTACTTTTATGCATTCTTCAGTTGAAGTGTATGTAGTTGAATTCTAGGTATCTAGTGAAGATAATACGTTAGTTTTCTCCATTTATTCCCATAAATTAAACCAATCTCCGTGATTTCGATAAACGGCTTTATACAAAAATTTTCCACAGACCGACATTTAAAATGCTGCCACAGGACTAAAAAAATGTTCATTACCATAACCCATATCTTAAAAGATGCGTAATAATATTCCCAACATTATTCCATCAATAACTCAACATTGATAGTTTTGTTGGATACAACGTTATTCCGGGCAAGGGCTCAATTATTGTAGAAGAAGAATGTCCCAGGAATACTTCGCACCAGCAAGTTACATAATTAAATACTTGGATTTAAAGAAGAGCATGTACGAAAGTTTGTGTTCCGAAATTATGGAGTTTGGTGATTTATCGTTTATCCTTAGTTATTGTATCGGTAAATGAGCAAGAAACATTGCCTATTATTACCTACATTGCCGAAGAACTGTCTTATAGGGTAAAGTGTTGGACTTCAATAATGTCGTTTCCCGCCAAGTTCCGTAATGTATATGACAAATTCACGACATAAAATATTAGTAGATCTGTATATTTTTAAAGCTTTATCTCTTGAATCAAAATTGTTCACTTTTCTGATAATTTGTTTCATTCATAGTTCCAATACCTAATTTAGGGTGTAGACAGCGGCAATCAAAAATTAGCGTTTTATATCTTCTGAATACCCTGTAAAACTTAAGGCCACACCGGACCGTGTACCTAACGGTTCCCCAAAACTGGTTCAGCCGTACTGTTTACTTTTTTGACTATTAATCATATCACGTCCGGATCTAGATACCACACACTTCCACACCACAATACCACTGTAGTGCTCTCTATTCTATCCATACTCCGATGTTTGTATTTTGGGTTCATCTCAGTTAGAAGGTTTCTCTGGGAGGTAAAAACACGTGGAGAGAATGCAATGACATCGTTGAAAAATGTGGTCAGAGAAAAGATAATCCAGTGTCATTCATATTTAACATTATCAAAAGTTTAACGAATTGCTAAGATCTGAACATCGATGAACTTCGGTCCTAGGTTTTCAAAAGGCGAGCAATCAATAAAACTTCAAGCATTCGTGGATCAGATTATTTTCATATCCTATGGTCAAGTTTTGAAACAATTCAAGTAATCTAGATGTAAGACTATCCCCTTCGGTCATCTAGAAAGGAGAGATCATTATGCTTTTCTGTAATTTTTTTTTTTTTTTTAAAGAATGACAAACATTCCCGGGTTACGAATAACCCAACAAGATTTGAAAATTTCCTACTACCACCACACTAAGCGGAAGATGTTGCTTGTGTTGTGATGGAGGGCTTAGCCAGCCGAGGAATCGAACACGCCTGGGTGGAACCCAAACGCTATGCCCACTCAACCACTGACCGGTTTGATCCTGGAGAAGAAGATTTTTATTAAATTCGTAAAAACACCAAATTAAGCTAACACAACCACCCTAACCTAACCCAAGTCAATCGTTAAAGCATCTGTTGGTGGAATAAATAATTCGAGTATTTGGTTCCTTAGAACAGGCAATCTGCCTAGATAGGAATTATCAATCTGACATGATAAATTAGGTCTTGAATGTTTTGAATTCTGTGGGAACTATATAATATATATTTTTTTAAATTTGGATCAAAACATTATAAACATTAATTATAACAACTTTTATATATCCCTATCATCAACATGTCTGCAATGTAACGAAAAATGTAATATTGTTTAAATGTTTAAATGATGGATTCCATAAAAATCTTGTTCAGACATTATCTTCTTGCTAAATGTTTTGTGCAATAATGTATCATTGCAATATTCAGAAGTGGCTTGATTAGAGTAACATTCTCTTCTGTTAAAATTGTATAGTCTGTGTACAAATAAAGTAAATTAATACAGTGAACAATTCGGGCAAGGCTCTAAATTTTGCAAAATTTAAAAATCTACGTTGGCAAACGTAAAGTTAATAAGAACCACAGCTCAGAATTATTAATATTTTAAGAAACACATCTGACTCAGGCTTATGAATTACTGAAAAAACTCTGGTTTTGTTAAGGGGGCATACATTAATTACGTGAGCAAAAAATTGGGAGGGGGTCCAGTAAAATGTAAAAAGGGGGGTTATTATTATAGAGATGATAAAAATAAATTGTTTTAATTCTTTTGAAGTGTCCCATTTTGCCAGCTGAAATACATGAATTTTGGATATTATGAAAAACATTTATTTCGAGAGTAAGAAAAAATCTCACGTGTGGGGGGGGGGTCCCACTAAATCTCACCAAGGGGGGGATCTAATTTGTTTTAAACAGCTCACGTAATTAATGTATGTCCCCTAAACAAATGGGTATTTGTGAAATAACCGATTTAGAAAAATGCTTCATCAAATAGTTGCGTTATAAAACTTCAATCAGTTTTGTTGGCTCCTTTAAACAATTTACCGAATTGCAGGTGGACAGTTAGTTAACCAAACAATACGTTTCATTTGGCATTGCATGCAATACTCCCTCCCAGATAGAAAAGAGCAAGCACTAGGTATAAGTAGATACTGTATTTCTAAATCCAGTTGAAATTGACAGCGCGCCGAACAAAATCGATTCTCGTCCCATTTTATGTACAATACGCTCGTGGTGCCCACTGCCTACAGTGCTCACAAACTACTTACTACTTACTGGTGGCTTGATTAAAATGAAAGTATGTTATCAAACAGTGTTCAGTGTTCTCAATACGTTCTGCGGAATAAATTACTAACACATATAAATACTTTGAGTTCCACTTACAGCTCAACGTGCTCGAAAGCAACCCGATGGTGTTCAATGTTTTAATTATTTGTTAATTTATATATTACACGTGATTACAGTTGATGAAGAGTAGTAATTTATTATATATTTTAAAAATAATGAGCAGGTAGCATTTTTCAGATTTGTTCATTTCGATTTTACAATCAGTTTAACAGCAAATCTAGTAATTTTAAATTTTAAAATAAGTTAAGAGATATGATTCCAATAAAGATTTAAATTGGTTTATATTAGTAGCATCGATGACACGTTGTGGAAGTTTGTGCCATAAGAGTAGATACTACTCTATTTGCAAGGAAGCGTTTCCTTGTTTCCTACGATTGGATGCAAAATGTGTTTTGTACCTGCGACCTCCTGCCTTACCCACCAAAAACACAAACTAAAAATCAATTTTCAACAGCCAAAATAAAATCCAAGATGAAAGAGCAAGGGGCCTACGGCCCAGTACTCTGAAAGCCAATTTATTAAAAGTCCAGCCTTACCCCTCGACGGAGGCCGTCATAAATTCATAAATTTTGTTTTATTTATTTTCAATTATTAGTTTATTTATTCAGCCATTTTGATATATTATTGTTACTTCAAGCGCCATTTTTCGAGACCAGATTAGAACAGCTGGGATCTTCCAAACCATCTCCTTCCCTCATTTGCCCCTCCTTACCCTTCAATCCCATAACATTACCTTTTGAGGAGACTTACCATAGTCCGGTACGGGTAGTTGAGACTCTTATACTTTGTACTTTTGGTCCAAAGTTTAGAATATATTTGCTCTTCCACTGAAATTGTGTTCAAACAACGAGCTACCAAAGCAAACCACAAAATTATTTTAAGAAACCGCGCACTATTAGTGAAATAACACAAAACCCGCGCTATACTAATGTTACATCATAATAATAGGTAGAATACTTTTGCTTCATTGCATCAAATACCTTTGCCTTAAATTTTCTGTTGACGAATTTGACTTATTTTACCATTAAACTTCTTAAACGTCTTTTGAAGTTTATGGTCTTAACGCTCCAGATTATTTTCTTACGAACTTTAAAAAGCGTAAAAAAATATAATAATAAGAAAGCTCAGTTCATAAGTAGTCATAAATTCTTTAATCATTTACCGTAGTTCCAGATTCCCAAGGAGGTTCCACTGGCACTTTCCTCTACCAATAACGCACTTCAAATAAACAATCTCTCACTTTATGGGATTCAATGGGACGTGAAAACGCGAACTGTTTTCTGTCTCGACTAATTGGACTCCGAGGTAAATAAAAGTTTAATTACGAACCAAACCTTTTCCACGACAGTAAAATCCAACAGTAAAAATTGACATTCCGGTGCGTTACGTAAACCTCCCTTCAGTAGTCCTCCACTCCCAGAAACAGTTATTGTGGGTAGGTATTATGTAATATTTTATGTTATACTGGGTGATATAACTACAATGGAAAGGCAAAGGTCAATTGATTCTAGAACCTGTATCATATATTATAATTATGTAAAAGTAAGGCGTTCCGCCCACTGAGGCAACTGAAAACCAACTAAAACCGGCTTTTTTCTCTGTCTTGATTGGTCAAAAAGCTTGTTCAATCATAGACGAAGAACAATCAGCTGACAGCTGGCAACTATCAATGGCCGACCAGGGCAACCAGCAGAGCAAGTCGCAAGTCACCGCATGCGTTACCATTGACAACGGGGTTTTGTGTGATTGTGAAGTGTGCGGGCCATCACATTGTCATACAAAGACAGTTGGCAGTTGAGAGTTTTCAGTTGCCTCAGTGGGCGGAGGAGATTAAGGTAGATTCAGACTGGACGACGTACGTACGCATCGCTACGCCAAACAATGCTTAGCAAACCCATACATTTTCTATGAAAATGGCCACAGACATCGCACGTCGCGATGCGTGTGGCCAATATGATTCTAAAATATAAATTTTCATTGAAAATCTATGGTTGCTAAGTAGCCCAGTTATTGTTAGGCGTAGCGATGCATACGTACGTCGACCCAGTCTGAATCTACCATCATTTGTGAGTCTTACCTTTTTTTAACCGCTTGGACACATAAGCTTGTTTTCACGATAATTTAACGTAGGTAGACATAAGAATGACGTATGGCCCGTACCTGAGTTATTTTAATACTATATGAATCATTATGTACCTACCTTTCTAATATGTATGAAACCTGTCAATTTGGCTGTCCTAGAACGGAAGACCTACCTAGTTGGATAGTCAAAGCCACTCAAAGCTCATTGAATTGTAGATGTATTTTTATGACAAATAATTAAATCAGAGAAAATAAAAGTGTCTTTTTTATGCAAATCGAATTTATGCAATTATTTATCCTCTTACCTTATACGACCAAAATAACACCCACTTCATGGAGAGATTTTTGTTGATTTTGTTACCACCAATGCCACCATTTCGACTTTGAATCTTCCCTTATCTTTTCTTGACAGTTGATCAAACCGATTATATATTTTTTTTATTGATTGTGAATATGTACGTACACACGTATAGGGTGTATCAGCACTTACCAGAAAGACTTTAATCAGCGATTCCTGACCACATATTGAGTAAAAAATGTAGTTTTTTTATATTTATGTTTAATTTTAACTTAATGAGTAAAACCTCAAATTATAATAATTTAATTAATGAAGATAATTTTAGTGAAACTCAATCAAAAATCTGAAACAGAAAAATCAGAAAAAGGTACGGATACATCTGGGACTCGAATCTAGGACCTTAGGTCTTCCGCTAACCACTAAAAAATGTAGATTTAATTTGCTGTCCGATAAAAAAAAATTTCACATAAAAACAAAAATAATAATTCTATCACACATCGCTATCGGTTACAAACAATGTGATAGGCACTCCTACTCATTCTAGCAGCACATGATATATGAGGCAGATCGCGTATCAAGTTATTATTTGCGACGTGAACAAAGAACTGAACAGTGGCGATGAGCGGATGCTTTATTTTTTTCAATAATTGAAAAAAGATATTGTCGAATGGCAAAATGATATCTACATTTTTTGTACCAAATATGTTGAGCAATCGCTGGTTAAAGTATTTCGGGTATGTGCTGATATCGCTGACGCACACTGTACCTGCATTACAAATTAGAGTATTTTTTATTGCTACATAACAACATAACCAATATCTCACAATGCAATTAGTAATATGTGCCTGTTACAGCCATTTAAACGATGCAATTTTATATCAGCATTCCGAAAGCTTTCAGTTTATTGATCGTCAGTTGACAAAAAGTGACAGGGTTGTCTTCTCACTGTTTTCTTTAAATGTGAATACCGCACAAGAGTCCTAACTGCCCCTACCTGGAGCCAGTGAGACTATGTCATCCACAATAGGGGTTGTTGTGTTGTGAGGCTGAAGGTAGTGGGTGAAGGAGATGGGGAAGAGGAAGGTAAGGAAGTGCCTTGCTATCCAGATCTGGTCTCGAAAGCCATTTCAAGCAATGTTTCAATTCTGAATAGTGGTCTTACACCAGTTCAATACTGAGAGTATCTTTTACTCTAGAGCAAATATTCTATATATTATGTTTAATTAATTAATTGTGAAATAACACAATTAATCAAATAAAATTTGCGCACTGGCATTTTCCTTCTGGTGCATTCTCATATCAGAATGTAGATATCATCAGAGAAATCTTTTCCCTGCGGGCCTGCAACCTGCAACATTTCAGTTTAATGAAAAATATTTTCTTCAGTAAGGAAAGCATTTTGGGAATCTGGAAATACCTGCCATAAATTGGCGCAGCCTGTACATTTACATACACTCATAATTCGCATGGTTGACCCTATTTTAGCGTAGAACAGCTAGCGTAATACCTATTACTAAAAGGGTTGGAAAGTTGATTTAACCCGTAAATTTGAGTGGTCGGTGCGTCCAAAAATAGATTCACGTAATCCTTTTTTAATTTCCTGCGTAATCCTACTAAGGGCTAAGTCACCACTGTTGGTGGTGGATCCCGGTGCGTAGTCATATTTAAATTGATATGAGAGTTTACGTGTACGTTGACGAGATCTATTGAAGAGTACCTTACCATTCGGAGAAAGGAAAGGTACAGTCCCGTTTTCGTGGGTAAATCATTTCAAGGGCGATTTACAACTTTGTGCATTTAACCTTTAACTTATAGCATAACTAATAATAATAACGCATAACTAACATTTATTAAGAGTGACTTACAACTAAGTCGTATAACTAGTGACAGTTTTTAATACAAAATGCTACGATTTTTTTTGCAAGAACTTTAAACAAGAGGCCCTGAGAAAAAAAAATTCGGATTAAAACAAGAGACTCATATCTAATAGATCGTGTACATTTACAAACTCATGTTATGGTTATTTACCGTGCTGTCACTGGTATAGTCTTGGTCCAGTCGAGTGATCACCACAATCTCCTACTTAGGTGGAACTATGCTGGGAATGTGGCACGATTTACAGATGACCGTTGAATTATGTCGTTGTTTTGGAAAGAAAAGTAGGGGTCATCCATGGATAAGATGGGCTGACAATTTGAAGGCTCCGGATGAATGAGAGGCGCAAATAACCAACAAGTATGGAAAAGTTGAGGGAGGTTTATGTCCAAACCTATATATATGTCAGAAGGCTCGTGAATAAAAGGTAGAAGGGCTGAATTTTGTATTTGCTCAAGCATTGAACACACTCGAAATCAGCAGCATTTCCCTCAAACATCACACATTCTTCCACGTACGTAACTTTTACATTTTTATAATATTTTAATTAATGAAGATAATATTAGCGAAAGTCAATCAAAAATGCGAAACAAAAAAAATCAGAAAAAGATACGGATACATCTGGGACTCGAACCCAGGACCTCTGGCAAGCCGGGCCAACGCGCTATCCGATTCGGTCATTTTTAACTGTATCGTACTTCGATTGAGAACCACCAACATTATTTTCATTTTCTGCTTTTATTGGCTGCTATCTTTATGTATGATTGCAAGATTCAACTCGAACTAAATGCCCTCTAGATAGTCTCAAAATAATTTTTATCGCTTTTTATTAATATGCGACATCTATTGACTTTTTCTGCAATATGAAATATTTTTATTCCTATTTATATTTTTTAACTTAATGAGTTAAACATCAAATTATAACATTTTAATTAATGAAGATAATATTAGCGAAAGTCAATCGAAAATCCGAAACAGAAAAATCAGAAGAAGATTGACTTTCACTAATATTATCTTCATTAATTAAAATATTATAATTTGATGTTTAACTCATTAAGTTAAAAATAAAAATATTTTACATTTTTCTTTAAATATGTTTAATATAGGTACTTTGGATGCCTTCATAAAGTACGAATACATATCTGTGTTTTGTTTTCTGCGTTTTAGTCTAATGTGCTCTTTCTATCTTGTATGGTGTGTGTGGAAGTCTTTATTGTACCGTATTTGGCTCTAAGTAAGTTGGTAGTAAATTATTCTCACAAATTTACAGATAAAAATTAAAAACCGTGGAAAAACCTTTTTTTAGCACTACTATCGGTGTGCACAAAAATTGCGCTTTTTAAAATGAATTGTCTGTTCAATGATGCAAATAAGTCACTTCACATGAGATAGATACATCACTTTCCTAACCTAACCTGTCCTAACCTAATTCCTTAACTGATTTCTGGTTTTTTCTGATAGGTTTTCTGCGACACATAATGTTTCACACAATGACGTCCTTTTTATAAACCTCCTTCCACTGTTGAGATTTTCCTCATCTTAGGGTCTTTAATGTGAGGAGTCATTTTGAGAGAAGAAAGTAGTGAACATGTGACTTACATAGGGAGGAAACACAAAAGCCTTCAGGCCAACGGAGGGACGAATGACGCAACAACTATCGGATTGGGTTTACATTATTACCTTACATTGATACCTTACTTACTTCGCTTGATTTAATTTTGGCGTTAAACACTTACGGCCTTACTAAAAAAAAACACTCCGCGGCCGTTAAACGGTGTTTCTGTAGCACGTTGTGCAAAGTCTGTACATTTCGTTTTTCAAATTCTTACTAAACAAAATATATGGTTTTGATCTGACAACGTCGCCATTTTACCAGCCTTACTAATAAACTTTCTGAAAAATTTGTACAATGGTCAAACAACCATGTATGAAGAATCCTTACTAATTAAGAACTGACAAAAAATTGTTCATGGAAAGATATGCACATTGCTTACACGGCCAAGGAGGGTAGTTTATCTGTTGTATATATTTGTTCCATTTGTAATTTTCAACGAATTTCGAATTTTTTTTTAATGTCCTATATATTTATTATTTTTTGAGATGTCGTAAAAACAAATACCATTTTAGAACCCAAATTTAATTACCTTTAAGATTTTCATATCTAAAATATACTTAAATGTTTAAAAACTGTAGTATTTTAAGATTCAAACATCAAGTTGGAAAAAAAACTCACTTACCCCAAACACTTTCTATTAAAACATTGAAATATTTGGAAAAATTCAAAAAACACAGCCCTTTTATTTAATGATTTTTAAATAAATCTGTCACCTCACTTTTTACTCCTTCAAACAATAAAAAAATATAAAAAAATCTTGAAATTCGCTTTTCATATCCAAAAATTTACAATAAAAAAACTCACGTTTGAATACGTTGCTTGCACATCTTAAGGCATTAATTTCTTTGATACGTTTACTAAAATATGTATTAGACATTTTAGTCACCAAAAAACATCACTTTCAAGAATTTATAATAAAATAAAGATCTTAAAATGCAAATTATTTCTGAACATAACCTATGAACCATTTTCTGACAGCTTAATTTAGAACACATGATTTTAGTGCCACAATTTGACTTAAACTAACAAAAAACAACACAAATTAATAGCAAATATATTGAATACATGAATATAAGTGCGAATTAGTCATAAAGATTGAAATAATTAACTAAAAGATCATATTAATCAGACAAAAATCCGCGACCGACTTTTTTTCGCAGTGTTAGCGTACGCGGTTATATTTTCGGCAATGCGCAGGCGCATCAATCACACCACCTAGCGGATTATTATGAAAACTCCAATTTACAAGTAAAATTTCCAGCGTTGCCACATGTAAAACACCGTTTAACGGCCGCGGAGTGTTTTTTTTTAGTAAGGCCGTTAGAATTCTTCAATGATCCAAGTCGTAGTCAAATTTTTTATTTATTAACGCCATTTTCAGGAACTTACATGTGAATGATAATTATAAATTACATATAGTTAACATTTATAAATAGTAAATAATTTATACATAGTTATTATCGGCCACCATAACACGGGCATGTTTCTAGCATGGTAGTCGTAAAATCCACAAATTTTATAATTACTAAGCAAAAAATAAATAAAAATTTTAAAAACATAATTGAACTACCTCAGAGAAAACATTAAATTTTTTTTTTTTACTTTTGTAGACAGAATGAAAATATTCACTGACTCGGAATAATTATTTCCCTCCATTAGTATTCTATTTAGAGAGGAATACGTATACTGGTTATTAACGTATACTAACACTCGAAAATAGAATTGAGGAAAACAAAAATAAATTCCGACACAAAATTACAAAATGGATTAAAGAACAAAAAAGACAATATTACCAAAATCTCATAGCATAAAATAATAAAACATAAAGTAACACACAAAACCAATATAAAACACTATCACCCACAAACACATAACACATAATATAAATATAGCTATTTAAACCTTATATAATATTAATTTATTTTTAATTTTACTTTAATTTCAAATCTCTGTTTTTAAATTTAATTTATCTTAATCTTATGTTTTTCATATATTTTCAAGTGTATTGTGTAAAATATATTTGTAGGTAAAATGGAGGCCTCAGCACGGGTAAACTACCTAGTGAGGCCAACATTATTGAATTTTATTATAAAATGTAAAAATATTGCATCAATTAAAAAAATTAAAAAATAAAATATATCCCATCTTGTAGTATAACGTTATTTGATCTGAAATCTTACATGGCAACTAATTATGGGCTGTCAAATGCATCATTAGAACTTTTATAAAAATATCAAGTTAATGAAAATCCTTCTGACTGACAATTTACGCATTTTCGCTTAATTAAAAAGAGTGTTGTATTCAACAAGTTAGCTGGATTATCCATTTTAAAACGTTTAGTAATTAATTTTGTATTGTTTCATTAGCTCGTACATGGGATGTTTTAATGTGGTTTCCAGATGGGCTAATAGGGATCAAGTTGACTTCTAACAGAAGCAAAACATAACATTTTTATTCACGCTATATTATCTAGTAACCTAGTTAACCTAGGTAAAAATCCCAACATGTGTACTGTATATGCACCCTTTAGAGATTTCCGCTGATAATCATTTTTAGTTTATTCTATTCGAATTTCGTGGAATTCCACTAAAAAAATCCATAAAGCAGAATAACAAAATTTTCTTCAAATCAGTCAGAGGGGGCACGTTACCACACATATTCCAATGTTTATTTATAGAAGTCGAAGAATAATTAAAGTATTAATAAATTTAAGGTCGGCTAGTACAATGTGCCACAATTTTCATAAGTTGACTAAGATGACTTCATGGTCGCATTTATTTATTTCAAGATTTGATGGAACTACTAAAAGAATTAACACCTGCGTACTGCGTACACGATATTTTCCAAAAGTGACACAAAATTATTAGGAATGAGCATCGACAGAATTGATTAAAGTAAAAGTTAAATAAGCCTGTTAGAAGCTGCCATAATGTACCCAGGTGTACAGGGTACACTGTACAGAGACCTCAGGTACTATTACTAACTAACTAATCATCACGCCGTTTCACCGCAGGGGTAGGCAGAGAGCACGGACCGCCAAAAAACTCGGTCGTGGCACACACTCCTTGCTTCATTCACATTCATAAATGTAAAATCCTTTTTATCTAGAGTAAGAAGAGTCAATTATGTTATATTTGTTCAGTCTTTGCAAACTCACTTTGTGGCATAATTTTATTTAAATTAAACAAATTACTTTTTTGTAAACCAGTAATCAATGTTATGATATCTACATGTTTCAAAACCGATGGTTTCTTCGTCAATATAATAACATGATTTTTTTTATTGTTAAGTAATACATAATATCAACAAACAAGTTCTGCTAAACCAATTCAATTGTCTTGTCAACAGGTGCTTATATTTTAGTTACATGTACATTTAATATATAAATATACAAAATTTTATATATACATACTTATACAAAAAATAATAAAAATAACAAAAGAAATAAACAAGTATAGACAAAAAGAACGATAGACAAAAATATTACAGAGAGAGGTAATTAATTAGGCACTTTAAAATATTATAAAAACAATTATATGAAATGATTTATTAACATTATTATTGTAGGTATTAAAAGAATTTTTAAAAATTAACGAAAGATAATCAGGTTGTTTAAACAACAAAACAAATTATTATAAATATAATTATTAATTTAAAAATAAATTTTAGAGATGGCTATTTAAAAAAAATATTTGATTATTAATAATATATTTAATTTACAAATAACACTTTTTCTAATTTCTAAAATTTCTAAGTTTGCTAATTGTAAAACTGTTGTGTTTATATGTAAAAATTTTAACCCTTTATTTATATCAAAAGAACGATTTGTTTCTTATATGTGCTTGGCAAATTCAGAATAATAATTATTATTCAAGCACCTTATATGTTCCTTAACTCTAATATTAAAATTTCTAGAAGTCTTCCTATCTAAAAAAAAAATGTTACAATCGTATCAAATTAGTTTATAAACCCCAGATTTGTTAAAAAAAATCAAACTTGTCTTTGTTATTTAATACATAATTTTTTTAATTTGTTTTTTGTATAAAAAGCTGGGTTGATATTATCTGGCATGTTTTTAATTAATAAATTTTAATTATAATTATAAAATTGATTACAGTGGTTTACACAAAAGTAATTTGTTTCATTTAAATTATTTTTTAGTATCTACCTATACGTTTATTAAATTTCAAATCCAAAAATTACAAATACGTTTTTTCAGCTCTTTACACTCGTTGACAAACCAACAGCGAAAAAAAAAACAAAACAATAAAAAAAAACTGCACTCAGGTCAGACGTTCTAATAATTGTAAAAACTGTTAACTTATTAAGATTTAGAATTAGCACCTACCCCGACGACTTAGCAAAAACCTTACCTTGCAAAAACGCGCCATGTTACCTCGCAAAAATGCACCATGTTACCTTGAAAAAACGCGCCATGTTACCTTGAAAAAATATTATCCAACCCAACTAAATAAAGTCTAATTTTTCTACAACCAAATATAAAATCATGATGAAAGAGAACGGGGCCTTTTTGGCCCGGAGCTCTGTATGCCAATATATCAAAAGTCAAAAGTACCCCGACGACCCTTCGGCGGGTAGATATACCCTTTTTCCCGATACTACATACATTTTTCATACATGCTCTTCTATTATTCTAACTCATGACATGGCCCGACTCATTTATCTGGTTCACTTGATCGTGACATATCTTCCTCGAGCATCCACAATTTCTTCATCCAGACATTTATTCTTCTTACACTCCTTTCTTCGTTCATTCGCTCTACATGCCCAAACCATCTGAGGGACCCTTTCTTAATCTTACTCTATACGCTTACGGATATCCACATTTCTCACACAATCATACATGGTTCTACTAGGTACTGGTAGGTACCTACTGTTGTTGATTTGGTAAAAATCGAAAGTTAGGTGCAAGGTTTGGCATCCTACCCTTGTGTCAACCCTTAATATCTCAACAAATTTAATGAAAATAAATTGATTTGAATATACCAAGTTTCGAAACTTGGTATATTCAAAATAATATATAAACAAAAATATGTTTGTAGTTAATTTCTCGACCTTATACAAATGACAATACATGAAATTTCAAAGAGCATCATTAATTTTCTATATCATCTTAATATCTCGAAGAAAATTACGTGTGTCATTTTCAATATGTTTTCTTTTTTTTCATTTTTCCGCAACAGCCTTTACAAATTACGTATTAAATTTCCACAGTTTAGGAAGCGCCCATACCACTACCTGCTCGCGCTTTACGAAGAATCGCTAGTTCCAAACACAACCACTTTATTGACGTATCTCTCCAACTGGACTCACAAAAACAAATATCGCACAGGCAAGCGCAGCAAACCAAACCCATCCTTCAACCCAACTACAAAAGAACAAGTTTTCACTGAAGCGGAATTGATCACTTATGACCTTTTCGATAAGATTTTGCTACAAACACAGGGATGTGTACTGTTACCGTTGTAACGGTTGAGTGGGATATTGAGCCTTACGGTTTTGATATGTTGATACAGTTTGTACGAGAGTTGGGTCTGTCGTTTGACATCGTTTTGCCTGCGCAAGGAGTTACGACCGGTTAATGGAGGAGTGATATACCCAGCGGCAGACGGTCGATTTCAGGTTCGCAATATATTAAAAAGGGCGAGGAATAAGTGACAATAGTCCAACAGATCAAGGGTGATGATCAGAGATTAGAAGTTAGTGAATAGGCTCATTTGCATCAATCTTAAACTGACTTGATCAATAAATTTTCTAAATCTCGCCACATATAACAACACTTTCATAGGCATTTCCTTATTGGAATCCAGTTTAATTGCATTTCATGTCCAGTGTTAAGACACAATACACACATGTTCCAAATTCCTTTTTTAGTTTTATTTTTATTAAAATTAATATGGGAAAAATATATCTGTATTGATGACAACTCCATTCAGGAAGGAAAAAAAATCATGTGCTTTCTTAATATATATTTCCACTCTTCTACCGGTTTCTACCAAAATGGTTCATAAAAAAAAACATGTAAATTATTGTAAACAGCTAAATAAATATAAAATCGTTATAACGCAGTCAATGTTAATCTACAAAATTCAAAATGGCTTTATACACACAAATACTACATTTATGAAAACATCACAAGTACATGAACACCACACAAGACAACGTAATAAATTATACACAAATTCAACAAAGACAGAGTGTGGCAAAAGAAACATAGGCTATGGGGGTATAAACATATATAATCTCCTTATTGACAACCGAAAATAAAATAAGTATATTTAGAAAAAAACTGTTTGCTCTCAAAATTAATGAAAATTTATTAAAAAATTAATTTGCTGTAAAATTGAGGAAAACCATCCGCGTGTTCTGAGAATAATATACTCCTAATTTAAGCTGGTGTACTTCTGCGCAGATCCATTCCTGATTTAAAACCACTCTTGTGTTCATAATGCAAATTTCCATTTATCTGCTGAAGCATTTCGAAGGAAACCATCCACGTGTTCCAAGTGCAATAATCGGAGAAAAATCATTTTCGTGTTCTGGGTAAAGTATCAATTAATGCTGGGAATCGCATGCAGATTCACTCTTGGGTTAAAATCATCTTCCGAATGATCTGTTGAAATTCCTGTAGCGGATTAATCTGTTGACGCACTTCGAAGAAAACCGTTCTAATGTTTCGATTGGAGTTAAAATTATTGTTTCAAACAATTTTCTGCAAAATTCGTAGGAAAACCATAAGCATGTTATGAGAGTAATACTAACATTAATGCTGAGACTCGCATGCAGATTCACTATTTATTAAAACCAGTTTTGTGTTCAGAATGGAACTGTTAAATTTCAGTTGTGGATTCATCTGCTGACACATTTCGAAGGAAATCATTCTCTCATTCGAAGTGCAGTTATAAAATTATAATTAATAATAATCAAAGAAAAACTATTTTCATGCTCTGAGTGAAGTTTTAATTGCCAGCATACAGATTTAACGATAAATTAAATAACAAGTTTAGGTTTCATCAAAGGAAGCCATTCTCATATACCGAGTGAGACTTTACATTTGAATTGCACACCATATGCTGCAAAATTCTAAGAAATTGACTGTTCTCTGTGTTACTATTATTTAAGCTTGTGGATTGTTACGCAGAATCAATATTAAGTTAAAACCTGCCCTGTTCTAAACACAATGTAAAAATTCGAGATGCATATCCTCTGCTGACGCAATACGAGGGATACCATTCTCGATTGCCGAGAGCAATTATAAATTTCTAGTTGCAGAATTTGTATACATGATTTTCTATCGGAAGAATACTCGTCTGACGTGATATAAAAAAATCGTCATAAAATAAGGCCACATTAAAAAAATTGTATTTCTACTAATCTTAATAGCTATTATATATATATATATTCTAATAATCTTAATAGACGATGTTAATCAACAATCGACGAAAAAAGACATAAATTGAACAAAATAACATAACAAACAGATTAATTGGTAACAATATAACATAACAAACAGATAAGTTGATAAATAAACAACATAACAAACTTGTTCACGGCTGTGAGGCCTAAAGTTTTTTTTCAAATTATTCCCACCCTCTTCAAAAATATACACTATATAAAATATGCTATTAAAATCTTGTAGTAATCAACATCCAACAACTAAACACCTATATTTTCATATGGAAAAAAAAAATTTAACTCGTAATGTAAGAAACATGATGACCCCAAAAGATGAGTAAAGACAATTATTTTACAACTAAATTCGTGCTTCGGCTTACGATTGAAAGCCATTTAAGGGACTACGAGTATTATAACGGTAACACACAACAACTAATGTACTTGATGAATAAATAATTGATGTGTCTTCTAGCTGTAAATGTAATATATATAAATGACTTGCGGATGAAAAAGATAATTTCTTTGCACTACAATGATTAAAAATCGCAGGTTTATAAATTACCTTCTTAACACTGTCCCTACACTGACTTGGCATAAAAACGTGGGAAGTGTCTAGTCCTACCTATGAACTCATAATTTTTACGCACCAGACTTTTAGGTCCGGGATTAGTTTTCCCCATAGGAAAAACTAAACCCTTTCACCCACTTTTCCATAAAAATGGTCATCTAGTAAATCCACGCTATGCAAGTGTATTACATAAGTATAATTAATAACAACAATTCAAGAACAACATGTTAACCTACCAGACTATTAATTGGGAAAATAATTCACCGACTTCAGATATTTTCATATCAGAGGGTCCGGCTCGGTGGAGCTCCTAAATTAACCGATGAATCCTACTGATCCCTCAATAAAAATATTTAAAAAATCTATTGTAATCCTAATTTTTAAAATTACTGATTTTTGGATTTTTATGTACAAATTCTTTAACAAATCTAGTATGCCTACATTTTTAATGACAGAGCTAGGTGTAATGCCAGTAGCCGAAATAACAAATGGTAATATTTTTATAGTCTGAGAATGCCAAATTCTTTTCATTTCATTCCCTAAATCTGTATACTTTCTAATTTTTTCAGAAACAGATTTTTCAATATTACAGGATTTTTGAATAGCTACATCAATGATATAAGTTAATTTTTAATTTTGTCATGTAAAACTATATCGGGTCTATTATGACTAATTGGTCTGTCTGTTAGTATAGTTTTGTCATAGTATATTTTAAAGAAATTATTTTCTTAACAATTTAGAACATTCCGATAGAACAATATGTTCTATAGTTTTCGGAAAAGCCATACATTTTCTACATAAATCATCAATTTGATTTGTATCTTTGATTATATGCTTCCTATAATTTTTAATATAATATAATACACCTCGGAACAGGCTCATCCTAGTGAGGTGGCATATACCTAAAAGAATGTACATAAAATGTATTTTTTGGTTAATAAATAATAAATAATAAAAAAAAATTATAAAAAATGACTATCTTGAATAGCAAGCATAAATCCTTCTATTTCTGCGCTCAACTCTCCAATACTCAACCATTTGTTTGACGAAAGTTTGTCAACATACGTTTGGTTGAGATAATTGAAGTGTTGCGTGTATAATTTTATTTGACCAGGAATCTAATAATTCCTGGTTGGTATTTATAAAAATGTTGACATTCTCGTCGTATAAATTTAAAGGTGTAATGTTTCTATCTGTCTTGCAAATTATTTTGTGCATTTCTGAGCTATTAGCTTTCCTATGGAAAAAAATTCTTAACATTTCTACCTGATTGTGTTTCAAAGAAGTTATTTTGACTATACCTCTACCTTCTAAATTTCTATGTAAATTAATTCGTTCAATAGCTGAATTTGGATGATGACAATTAAACTCACTATGTATTACGTATTTATATATTAAATAGTAAGTATTTAGATTTTAAATACTATGTATTTTATAACCATTTTATATTAATATTTCAATGTAGTTCATGGAGTTACTTAAAAGCGACTCAAGCATCATGTGCATACATCCGCCAGTATTCGCCATACTATTTTCTAGTGCAGCGCGTAAGCGCGAGTCGCTTGTAAGTAGCTCCATGAACGGACGACGCGGCGTAATACGTAATAGCGTTTTTTATGGGACAATTATTTTTAATTATTTATAAGTTACGTAGATTTCTGACAGATGGCAGTGTGAGTTAATTTATTGACAGAACGTTGGTTATCTATCAATGAAACAATGTTAGGTAACCATCCAGTAGATGGCGTTGTGTTTCATTAGCCACAGCAAAGTGTGGGCGGGTCAGCTAGTTATTTTATATATTTAACTTTAGTTTTCATAAATCTTTATAAATCATTGCGTGATTCTACCTGAAGTAAATGCAATATACATTTACCAACAATTAAAATGCTGAAATAATGACAAAACTAATTTTACATCCAATTGTTTAATTTCTTCACAAACAAACCAGCATTCTTGATTTCGTATCCTACTTTAGATATTTTAAAACGTTTTTATTTCTTTTATGCGATCTTAACAAACAAGGGTCCCGCTGCCTGGATCCAGTAGTATTGTGGTATACCGATAATAATAATAATTGGATAATTTGTAGAGCGCTGTTTTTTTGTGAAATCACCTCAAGGGCGCTGTACAAATTATTATTTATTCTTAGACTCTATCTAAGTTTATTATTTACAAATAGATGTGGGGAAAACGTTATTGAGGAAAGGTAAAGTCGTAAAAGGGAAAGAAATAATATTAGGAAGTTCCTGGCAATTACCTTAAAATTAATAACAAAGACGATTTCGATTCGGGATATTTATTTTTCGTATTAAAAGACACAAATAGAATAATATCCTTTACTCGGTAAGAACTGCAAACGAAACCGAGAAAATTTGTTCTAAGAAGAATTTCTTCTTTGTAAAAGACACGCTGAAGTGTAATTTTCTTCAGAAGGCATACTAAAATTATTATTCTTATCAACTGGGACACTCTTCTTGCGAACTCTTCCTTGTTCTATTTTTCTAGAAAATCTTTTGTGAGAATTTTTCTTAAAATTCATCATAAACCCTCGTCTTTACCTCGGATATTTATCCATTTCTAGGAATACAATGGTGATCTCTGTTATTGAAACACTATTTAACGCAACATTATTTTTATCTATAAAACGTATGTGTAAATCTCATATTCATTTTATGGTTGTAACGCAGTCTATGGAATGCTTCATATTTACATTCGAACTGTCCACTCCTAAAAACAATCAAATTGTTAGTAATATTATTAACCATCTAAATCACTTCAAAAATCAAAACCATTTTTACGTTTCAATTTAATATTTTTGATTATTTAAAATCCTGGTAAAATTCATACTTTTATAGTTAATTTTGACTAATTATAGTTAAGATATTGTCTTCCTTTGCCCAGCATTGTAGGTAATAGTCAAGTATTCTGTGTACTTATAGTACCTACATAATATGTAAAACATCTTGCTACCTGTGTAAGATTGTGCTAATGGTGGTTCGCTGTGTTTGGTGACTTAGCAGGGATGTCCTCAAGTTGATGGAGTGAGGTTTGCTTAGGTTTTGGAGGCGGATGGGCCTGCCTACCTACCGGCCGTATCGGGAGAGATTGGATGAGAGAGACTAAATAGTCAAGTATGTAGGTAATATCTATTAATAAATTGGCGAACAAACACCAACCCTAACTCAACGAGGCCAGAAACACAGAAACCCACGTGCGAACATAATTTATTGGAGGTAATCATCAAAATTAGCAAGCATACGAGGATATACGAAAAAGTGCTCCCGTCTTGACCATATCCAGATCGTTGTAACAAGAGATAAACGGTAGAAGTGTGTTACGGGCGTGTCCGTGTGACCGAAACAAGTTAATTTTTTTCATACCTCCGGGAAAATTGTTCAAACCTTATAAAATACTAAATTCTTAAACAGGTAAACCAATTTGTTTTTGGAATGATTTAAGGTTGGGTCCGAAACTTTTGACTGACAAATAAATCGATAACTAGCGCCATTTTTATTTCTGACATTTAAACACCATTTATCAAAAGCTGGGCCGAAAATCAGGGTCAATTTGATGGTCAATCAAATATGATGGAGGTGGAAACACCCCACCTTAAGCCATGATGGCCTTCCTAAAGCTCTAAGCAGAGTTTTCAAACAGCCTGCTCTGAAGATGGACACTGCAACGATGTCTTAAGCTGGCGCATCCCGAATTTCTACCGATTTCGTAAATATTTTCCTTAAACATTTGAAGTTTTTAAGCATATAAAAAATATATTTTATTCTTAACACAACCCCCTTGAGATTTTTGCTCCGTTTTAAACGAGTCGGATTTTATTAAACATTTACCAAATTTTCGCTTGAACCCGCTAACATTCGTATTACCGTATCTCTCCTTCGTCTTTTTGAGCGGGTATAACCCAGCCTAAATTTTGGCTAAAAGAGGAGGAGGCGCAAACGACTTTCTACACATAATGCTTTGGGACATCTAAATCTTAAATCAAATAATCAACTTCATCCACCTATCTTAGGCCTACCTGTTGAAAGGTCTTGTGCAAATTGGTGACACCAATGTTCTTTGAAGTACGCTATTTTTTTTACTATGGATAGGTAGAAAAATGCATGGATGATTTAAAATGAATTAAATATTTCAATTCTGATCGTTGTTTTAAAAATGTGTAATCTGATATACATAAATCCGCAAAATCAAACTGTCCAAACTGGCTACAGCGTCATTGAGGCGTAGAAAATGCTACTGGCTAGTAAGACGACTATCACCTAAGAGTATGGATATTAGAGAGACGGCATGTGAAGTGTGCCCGCGCGCTCCAAGTGTGCCTTTTCGAGAATTTTACCCAAACGGCTTACATTGGCTGCTGGTTTTTGGCATTTTAATACGTTCCGACATTTTTACGACAGCAGCCAGTTTACATGGTGACAGCCAATGTCAGCCGTGTGGGTAGAATTCTCGAAAAGGCACACTTGGAGCGCGCGGGCACACTTCACATGCCGTCTCTCTAATATCCATACTCTTAGACTATCACCGACGTTGGCCGGCGTAACGTCATGAATGCCGTATTCATGAATACAAATTACATTTATTTCGGCGGCAAATCAAATTTTACATGGTAACTTTTTTTTAAATTTCCAACCATCAAACAAAACCGTGACAATACCTTAATGATGTAGATCCCACCTCTAGGAGTTTTTTGTTCGGTGAGATAGACCAATGTCCACCGAAGTGTGGGTGTGTAGAGTTCTGTTCGCTGGCCATGTAAGTCCCGGATAAGTCACAAGTCAAGTGTTGATCGTGTGACGTCACGCAAAACACACGCGACCTGTCAGTCGTCACGTCAAACGGAACATGTTACGTTATACGTAACGTAGTTGTTAGGTGTTCATGTCGATTGGCCGTTTTGTTGCGTTCATAGTGTTGTTGTAGATCTCAGATCTCGGCTTAATTACATGAAATAGCTACCAGATTCTATGCGCACGAGAGAGCTTAAGTAACAAAGTGTTGCTAATTTCTTAATTTATTTAATAAGAAATCTTTCAGTTTCCTCATAGTATGCACGGAGAAAATTTTTATTCTAAAATACGATCATTTTATTCGTAAAAACGGTTAAAAACAGGACTGAAGTTCTTACGAACAAATTAACAGTGTATCAATAACAATAATTTGTTGGTATACGTACGAAATTACGTATACCAACAAATTATTTTTACATGTTCCCGCCAATAAACATTGAAACCCTGTTAATTTTTTCGTAAGCACTTCAGTCCCGTTTTTAACCGTTTTTACGAATAAAATTATCGTATCTTAAAATAAAAAAATTCTCCGTGTGCGGATATAAGTTAAATGCATAATCTAATACATTTTCACGTTGTTATTTCACTTTATTTCACTTTATTTTCGGAAAATTTTAAGAAATTTGACTTGTAGGGTTGTGGAGTAATCTCTTTTTGTAAAGGCTTAATTTTTTTATATGGTCAAATTAATCATTATTAAATAATGTCGTTTTATGCCTTAGCAAAAACTCTAAAGCTTTTGTTTTCCGCGTATTTAAATTCCGCACAATATCCGTTATCCTGCCAAAATAACAAATTCCTAATTATATTCACCTGGAATTTTTTTCTAGCAAAATCTACTCACAGAAAATAGGTATTTTTGTATGTATGCGGCAACTCGTAGATAACCCAAAATTATATTTTTACGTCTATGCATTTCGATTTATATTTCTTCGGCATCAAAAGGTTTAAACAAATTTTGGATCAGTCTTCACTTCGACGCATTTAAAAAAACATTGAATAGCTATTATTAAACCCCCCAAAAACCTTTATTTATTAAAAAATAAAAATTATACTACAAAATTGACTCCAAATGTGATGTACATTCACAAGTTTCCCGTTTGCACTGCGAGTTTCCAAATATTCTGTAAATTATAAATTCCACATATTCTGTAAATTATAAATTACTACCGGCCACGCTTTGCTGTGGTTAACGAAACACAACGCCACTTACTGGATGGTTACCTAACCTAGGTAACCAAGGGTAATGTCAATAAATTAACTCACACCGCCATCGGTTAGAAACTTGGAACTTACAAATAATTGTCGCATAAAAAACATATAATTCGCAATTATAAATATTGAGATAAATAATCTAGATACAAACTATAAAATATTTCAAGTTGGACCAAATTACACACAGTAAGCTAAATTTCATTAAAATCGGTTTCGGAGTTTACCATGGACGAACGTTTTTGTATATAAAGATTATTATAGATTTTTTTCTCATTAGTTTTCAACACACTTTTATTTTTTCTCTTTGAAAAAAAAAAAGTTCAAACAAACTGCCTTCCCAACTTGTCTTATTTTTGTCAGTAATAACGGATTTCACAGCTTCAAAATAGCACAGAAAAATGACCAAAACAATGAAAAATAAATTTCAAACAGAGATATAGATAGGTGTTGAATTTTTATTTAGCCCATTTCATTATGGTGTTTATGATGCAACTGACATCAGGCAAACGAATTTTAAGATATTTAATTTTTATAAGAAATACTCTCTTTTCATAACTTTTGAAGGTTATTCCCATCAATGTAATATATCACTGAAGAAGAAGATAACAATAATAATCTAAATTAAAATATGAAAATGAATAAGATACAGAAAAATAATAAGAGATAACGGTGTGTTAAACATATTTATTCTTCTTAAAAAAAAAAAAAAAATAAAAATAAAAAAAAAACAAAAAAACAGTTAGTTCTAAACAACACTGCATATATTCTCGATTACTTACATTTTTAACGAGGCTATTTTTATATTCTTTGTTACAGATTTTCATATGACTTCCTTTAAAAACAATTCTACCTTTCTTTCTGGGTCACAGTCCTGTTTATTAGTTACTTTATATTCCACTGTATCACTAATGGAATATTTCTTATAAACATTCAGAATTAATAGATTTCCCGGAAAGTGGATCAGCGCATGACCCAGATGCCTGATAGGTCGCAGTCCAATCGCCGCCTCGCTCGGCGGGCGCAGGCCACCGCGCTTGGAATGTGAGTTCGGGGGAAGCTCGCCCTCGGCGACAGTCCAAGGGTGAATGTATTGACCTATTACGGTTAGTGACGGAAAACACTGAAAACTCGTGGAAAATGGTTCCGAGTAGTAACACGAAGATTTTAACAGAAATGTTTACAATATAAACGCAATTTGTTTTAAACCACTTTATATTTATATTTATTTAATACATTTATTTTCTTATTCATTCAAACGACTTCAAATAAATTCATTGTTAGTGATAGTGGCAGACGTATTTCAATAATACAAATCGTAAGAACTGGGCGATTAAAAATATGCTCATAAAAATTAATTGAAACGCCAAATTTGGTTGCGCGTCCGGCGACTTTCAAACGCTGCTGCCGCCATTTTCTCCGCTGTTTGGAAATGGCAGCATTAGTTTTTCTTACACAAAAATTGATGATCTTTCACATAAACTTTGGTTTTTTTAAGGACGTCGATGATGATAGACACCTGGGTGCGAGGTGTCGCTTATTTCTCGGCAGCAACTGATACGGCTTATCAAGGGGCTGGCAGCACTTTCTTTTCATGTAGTCCTACACTCCCTTGTCTTGAGGAACAATCAGAATACGGGAGACTTAACATGTCAGAAACCTAGAAAAACAAAAAGTTTAGCTTTGCCCGGTCTAAGACATGGCAGCAGGGCAATTTTGTGTTCCCCTATGAATGACATGGCGATTTATACGTATGAACTTCGGGAAACCTATCATTACAGGTTTAGTGTCGTGGGCTCTTAGACTATCATCTGTTCTTAATTTTTAATGTAAAAATTAAGAACAATTCTCAGTCGTAATAATATCGTAAAGGTACCGCAGTAATTATGTCATTAATATTTTAGTACGGTTTCTTTTGATAAATATTATTAAAAGAACAATTATTATTATGTATTCCCATATCCATCTTTATCATAATTTGTTTTTAAGTAAAAAGTGTTTGTTTAAAAGCACAATAAAAACTGGCGGTCAGAACAAAACTGGATTGGCCAATGGTTGCCTATTTGAAAAGTCTTGTTCAACAAAATCAGTTTTTTACAAAAACTAAAAAGGTTAAAATCATTCCAATTGAATCACAACACTACGTATGTCAATAAAGTATACATTTTAACATTAAGGTATATTTTATAGGTTCATTTTTAGAACTTTTGTATGATCTATATCTCAGAGCTGTCAACCGGTCGGCCTTGCCTTATACAACGCGTACGTACAGTGTACCTCAAGGCTCGGGATTGGGTTGACTTAAAACATAATAAGCCAACAAGCAAATATGCAGCAGCTAGTAAAAATGTTTGCCCCGATTCTGCTTGACAATAATACAATCTAATAAATGAATGTATCTTTTACCGGTTGTGAGAAAACTGAGTGATGATTTTGAAAGCACCAAGTTGAACGTATTTCGTGTTGAAAAGGTGGATTAAATTTATGATACTCGCTTTGGCACTTTGTAAAAAGTACGATGCATTACGTACGTATAGTTTTATTCCGGTTTCCTGTAGCTAATCTTTTTTTACTATTGTATGAGTTTGGTTGATACTGGGCTAGTCAGGTGTAATAATAAAATGTAGTATTTAGTGGGAATGACCTTTGGGATTATTACCCACCGATGGCATGTTTAGGGTTAACTATTAGAGGCACAGACTATAAATCACGAGCAGTGGCTGTTTTGTCCTTTAATGTAATTGGATAATGGGGGCATAACTTTTTTATTATGCCGATTGTCGTCATTAAAATTATATCCGTGTTTAATATGCGTATATTAACCAAATCAGGGAAACAATATCTCAAATGACGTCAGATTGCTTTCTTGACTACCTTTAGGGTAAATCCGTCCATGATCCAATGAAGCTTACCAAAATATGTTAACTGGAAAAATCAGAACATACAAACAGACAAGTTAGGTTAACAACAATTAGGTTAACAACGTTAGGTTAGGTTCGGTTAGCACGCTAGTTTTTTTTCATCACTTTTAATAACTTTGTATCATTTTCGAAAGTGTTTTCAGTTTTCTTTGGAAGTAAAACAGACAAACCATAGAAAAATCACTGAAAAATTTAAAAAAAAAATGTTTCAAAAATTAAAGTAAAAATAAAAAGTACTAGTAAGTAGTAGTAAGTAGTAAGTTTTTTTTAAATGCTAGGAAGGCAATTGTGTTGACGAATTACTACACCTCCACTGGCATGCTGAGAATAATACATATATACAACAGAAATTATATTTAATTGAAGAAGAAGATAAGACTAATAATCTAAATAAAAATAAAATGTACCGGTCGCAAGTCGCAACTGGGACTCGAACCGAGAACCTCACGTCTTACCGTTATGTGCGCTTTATCCAATTTAGCCATTGCCGCCTATTATAAAACTGTAATATTGGTAAACTCATATTTTAAATTTATACAAATATATCCGAATTTATTTAAAAGAAACACCTATTGACTTTTTATAAAAGTCTAAAGGAATATTTAATTTTTTTATAAGAAAAACTCATTTTTTTATCCGCGACATTATCTAGGTAACAAATACGTTCTTTAACACTTATTTCCAATGAAAAAGGTAGCTGCCGATAATATGGATAAAAAGGAGTCTAAGATAATATTATTTCTTAAATATTTGCAAAATTACTTTGTGGCATCATTTTAATTAAATAAAACAAATTGTGTAAACCACTAATCACATGTTATAACATCTACATGTTTCAAAACCGATGGTTTCTACTTCAGGATAATAACATGAATAAAAATAACAAAAGACACAAACAAGATATTTTAAAAATAAACAAAACATTATCAGTTTGTTTAAAAACAAAAATAATTTATTATAAAAATAATTGTTAATATGAAAATAAATTTAAGAGTTGGCTATTTTAAAAAAGTATTTGATTATTTATAATATTTAATTTACTATTGACACTTTTTCTAATTTTTTAAAATTTCTAAGTTTGCTAATTGTAAATCTGTTGTGTTAGTGTGTAAAATTTTTAACCCTTTATTTATATCAAAAGAATGATTTGTTTCTAAAATGTGGTTGGCAAATTCAGAATAACTATTATTATTCAAACACCATATATGTTCCTTAACTCTAATATTAAAATTTCTAAAAGTCTTCCCTAAATAAAAAAAAGTTACAATCGTTACAAAATAATTTATAAACCCCAGGCAGTCTTATGTGGTTTACCATATCGATCGAGTGTGCTAGGGGGCCTGTTAGGTATCTGACGATCTTCTAACATTTAATTTAATTAAAGTTGATTATTGTTTAGCACAGTTACTGTGCAGATAGTCACTGGAGCAATTAATAGATGATGAAAAAAATCAATACACTAAGCTAAGGGGATGATACTGCCTTCCCTGAGGTCGCCTCGGAGCCTACTTTTAAGCACGTTTTTGGTCGAGTGCTAATTTATTTACTTGAAGGCTGTATTGTGACAGTATGGCGGTATTTTGGGATGTTTTGACCTCCTTCGGGTGGAGTATGTAGGGGTGGGTGTTTATGTACGCCGGGGTAAAGCCAGATAATGAATAAAACATTTGGATGTCAACCGTGGTCTAAAAATACTATCGATACCTGCAATGCCTCATTGCCTTGTCTATATTTATTTTAAATCAATGTATTATTTACTTTGGGTTCTTACTATTGGGTGAGAATAATCCAGTTATGTAAACACATTTATAATACTAATGGTATATAAAATTATAAAGACTCACTTAAATGATACATAATACAAAGGGAAGCAAGAGACATAAGTGATCCAATAATTAACCTAAAAATTCTTACATATTTTTTCATAACAGCAGGATTTTTTTCTGAAACTACGAATGTCAGTCATAAACTCATGATTCCTTTTTTTTACTTAAATAAAGTTAGTCAAGTGAAAATATTGAATTTGGCGCTATTTCTCCAACCTTCTTCTACAATCTACTGCAGTAGTAACTTTCTGCGTCAACAGGTGGCAGCACTGAACTCAAAATGGCTGACATCGATGTTCATATCACGCCTTCCTATATAAGCCATCAATGGCAAACGAGCAGGACTGTGGATTTTACCACACTAGAATAAGTGCCCTTGTTAAAAGATGATTTTTTTTTTAAATCTGGGGTTCATAAATTAATTTGTAACGAGTGTACCTTTTTTATATAGGTAAGACTTCTAGAAATTTTAATATTTGAGTACGGGAACATCTAAGGTGTTTGAATAATATTAATTATTCTGAATTTGCCAACCCCATTTTAAAAACAAATCATTCTTTTTTATATAAATAAAGGGTTAAAAATTTTACACACTAACACAACAGATTTACAATTAGCAAGCTTAGAAATTTTTAGAAATTAGAAAAAGTGTCAATAGTAAATTAAATATTATAAATAACCAAATATTTTTTTAAAAACAGTTTTCTCTTAAATTTATTTTCATATTAATAAGTATATTTATAACAAACTGATTATATTGTTATTTATGATATTTTTAGGTAATTAATCACCTCTCTCTTTAATTTAATTTTTTTTATTTTTTATTATTTATTATTTATTAACCAAAAAATACATTTAAGTGAATTTTTTAGGTATATGCCACCTCACTACTGTTCCGAGGTGGCAGATGTTTGTCTATTGTTCTTTTTGTCTACACTTGCTTGTTTCTTTTGTTATTTTTATTAATGTTATTATCCTGATGAAGAAACCATCGGTTTTGAAAAATGTAGATATTATAACATTTGTTTATAGTATTTTACACAAAGTGATTTGTTCCATTTATATTTTTTAAAATACAGAGTTACACAGTATTTAAATGAAAAGTAGAAGAGGGAGAGAGAACATCAACTCAGGTGGGAGCCGAGGGGGAGGTTCATAATGCTGTAATAATTTGGAAATAAATTAAAGTTATTTTATTGTCCATTATAATTATGTATACCAACAAAGCCATAGTGTTTGCTACATATAAACATTTATTTTTTATTTAGAAGACCGTATTTTTTGATTATAATAAATAAAGCTAAATATTTCATTTATGCGTCTAGGGCACAATATTTTTTGTGAACACTGCCCTAACGGGCCCAAGTGGGACTATCGCATCCCCAATGTTATGAGTCTCAAGGGAGAAAGAGGAAGGGTGTAAGTACATATTATAAAAAGAGGCTTTTATAACTAACTAACTAACTAACTAACCATCACGCCGTTTCCCCGCAGGGGTAGGCAGAGAGGACGGACCGCCAAACAACTCGGTCTTGGCACACGCTCCTTGCCTCATTCACATTCATACATCTTCTCATACATACTCTTCTATTATTCTGACTCTTGACATGGCCCGACTCAAGTATCTGATTTACTTGATCGTGCCACGTCTTCCTTGGGCGTCCTCGGCTTCTTATACCGTTCACATTCGCGTCATAAATTCTCTTTACACTCCTTTCTTCATTCATTCGCTCAACATGCCCAAACCATGTTTGAAAGAGAGAGTCAGAAAACGGTGTGCAATATAGTTGTGAATGATGAATACTTGGAGCAGGTGGATGAGTTTGTATATTTGGGAAGTATGTTTACGAGAGATGGGAAGGCTGATAGGGATATCGAAAGAGGCTTTTATACGTCTTCCAAATAAATTTTATTTCATGTAATATATTACAAAATCTAAACTTTTTTTTATGACGAAGTCATAAGACATTTCCAATATTTTAAACAAAGTGTGTATATTACAGTAAATACGACACGCGTTTTAAATGCACACCTCTTAACACGTCAATTTGCATTACACACTTCCAAGTGGTTTAATATCCCCGGGCTTACACTTTACACTGATTTAATACATACAGATAAGTCGGATTATTCTCAACTGATGAGACATCCTGTAGGAAAACGAAGTGTACTTAATATGACAAGGCGTTAATTTAAGTTGATTTCAGACTAGTTTTTCTAACAACCTGCTGGGATTATTCTCAACTGACGAGGTGGACTCAATATGAGAAGGCGTTAATTTAATTGAGCGAGTGAATTGACACAGGGCTACTTTTTATATCAACGTGATTCATATTCCAACCACATAGACGGTTTATTATGAACTGACAATGTATCCTATGTGAAAGAGAAATTAACTTTAGGGGTATTTTACCGTCCTCTTGATAGCTTAACCAATTATTTGCCGATGACGCCAAACTGTACAAACCCATAAATAACCTAAATGATTTTATCAAATTACAGGATGACTTAAATAGTGTAGCTACCTATTGTCAGAATAACCAATTATTTTTTAACGGTTCAAAGTGTACCACGTCATATTCACAATAAACGACAAAAAATTATTTATCAATATTTGTTGAATGAAAACAAAATTGTAACCAGTTCCAATATTCGCGATCTTGTATATATATATATATATATATTATGAATCGATTCAGAAAAAAATCATAAAATACATTTCTTACAAATCACACAATCGATTTCATAATTACATGGATGTATTTCCTGTAATATTAATCTCCCTCTTGTTAAAATAATGTTTTTTTTTAGTTGTAAGAATAGTGTTTAAATTTTTAGATGCATAATTCTACAGTATATTGAGGAAATCTATAGTTGGTTTCTCAGTTAGGTAAAAAATTACACGTGTATAAATGAACCACATTATAAACTGTTAATTTTCCGAAAACAAAATAACGTCTTTTAATAAATAAACAAATAAATACTCCCAATATGTAAAACCTACCTTATCCGAATAGCCATTATTCATAGTCGATAACCAAATAATAAGCTCTGACCAATAAATAAAGCTGACCGGACAACCTAAAAGTTTCACTTCAACATATATTTTTGAAAAGAAATTAAAAGTCATGAAAAAAACTAGGTTAAATAGGTTTCGTAAGGTTAGGTTATTGGCTGTTTTTCATCACTTTTAATGACTTCATATCACTTTTCAAAGGTGTGTTGAGTTGCCACTGTGTTGAGTTGTCAAGGAACCGAAAATACGATTTTTTTACATCAGGTACACACAGGAGGCCCTGAGGAAAATAATTTCCCTCAGGGCCTATGCCATCTTTGGGGATGCTGTGTGGAGGGTATTTTTAAGGAAAGGAAGGAGAGGAAGTTGTGGTAAAGAAAAAGGTATGAGGGTTGGGTAGGAATCTGGGGTTCAGTATGTATAGATCATTCGCCGCCAAGACCTAGACAAACCTTAAGCCATGAACCCGGTCACCCCTGCTAAGTCACCAAACGTAGCGAACCACTTGGGGTGACCTGTGGATAAGCTATTAAAATGGTGGTGAAATTCCACTTAATATGGCAATGAATGTGACAAATCTCGCCTAAACAAATACACAGTACTAATTCTAACCCAATTGAAGTAATTCGTGAAAAATATTATTTTGCATGTACAAAAGTCCAAAATGCCTGCAGTCAGTTATTGTAGTTTGGAAATTCCAATTTAGGGTATGTAGCAGTGCTGAACGATGTAAGGAGGGGAAGGGGATGGAGAAGAGGAAGGTTAGGTTATGTTAAATATCTGGCTATTCAGAATTTCAGATCTGATCATTAAACATGACTAAATCATCATCAATCGACATCGACGGATCTGCCGGATCTGCCCTGATGATGGACACTGCAACGCTGTCCGAAACGTCGGCTAAAGAAGGAGATAGCAAAACACGGCATAACACCCCAAAAACAAACAACGAAAATGCTTTTGGCCGTGAAAATCTAAAAACGTATATGACTAAATCAGTTTAAAGCTATCCTTCGATGCTGGATGGTGGTCTGTCGTCATGAGCGTGTTACCTCCCGATGACTTGGATTATTCTCAACTGGACTTAATATGACATGGCGTTAATTCGAGAGCGTTGATTCGAGACTCGAGACTCGCCTGACTAGTTTTTTTATTGTAACTGGCCGCGGTTTAGCTCAAGCTCAGCCACCTGGAGTTTAGTCAAGATTAACAAGATTAGTTTTATATAAATCAGGTAAACATTTGCTTGACACGGTATTATAATAGTGTAACTAATACCCGGTTATACAGGGTGGTACAGCAGGTAATGTGAAATATTTCACAGTTAATTGTAAACGCAATTCTTCACCATTACGGATTTTAGTGTGTTGTGAGGCTGAAAGGGGTGGAGAAGAGAAGGAAATGAGATAATAGATGGTTCAGAAGTATGTATATATACTAATCCATATCTGGTCACCAAACAAGGCTATAGCCATTTGAAGTATTTTTTTACCAGTGCGACACTAAGAGATTTACCACCCTTGAGTCCGCAAAAATTTTCAACAATCAATCAATCAATTTAATTTCATTGCCGGCAACCCGGGCGTTTATTGAGGTAATACAGTATTTTATAACTAGTAAGTTACCCGCCTCAGTAGACATTGTCTGTTCTGAGACGGGAAATAATTAAATCATTAAAATAGATCAAAGGTGTACAGGAAAATAGTCAGAAAATAAACAGGATAAACAGAAAATAAACAGAAAAAAAGGTAATAATTAGAACATTAAAAAAGATAAAAACAGGAAAATAGTCAGAAAATAAACATGAAAATACAAGTTGCAAGAATAATAAATCAATAAGAAGAAAGAATAAATCTCTATAATTGGAAATAAAACATCTTACTAATATTATAAATGTGAAAGTTTTTATGGATGTATGTATGTTTGTTCCTCTTTAAATCGAAATTTAATGAATGGATTTTTATGAAACTTTACAATAAAATAACTCATATATCAGAATAACATATAGGCTATAATTTATGAAGCTAGCTATTTATTTTCAATATATTGAAAATAATAATTATAGTTTAATAGAAAACGTCAAAATTTGTTAAATCAAAATTCTATTTTGGAAAATATTTAAATTAAAGAATTTATTTGAAGTACTCGCCCAATACTTGGAATCGAATCAACAATTATTCATATTTTAAATAAATAGGTTAAGAATTTTGGTATAAACGTAGATGGGACCTAGGAAAAGAAAATAGATTACTCGAAGTACTAATCCTAGCAGACAAAGTTGCGGGCAGAAGCTTGTGTGTAAATAAAGGATGAGGAATTATCGAATTTTACTACTTTTGTTAAAAATTATTCAAAAACAGTACTCTTTTTGATCGCTTGAGATAATACAATATTAAATATTATTTATCATTTAATTGAATTATTTTTAAGCCCATTATTTTGCAATCCGAATTCGTCAAAAAAAAAATTCGTAACGATAACTAAATATGGATCGGTACATTATTTGTATTCATGGGTGAATTCTTTTAACAGTATTCGTTATCAGTTATCACCCACGAGTTATTTCCGCAAATTCCACCCCATATTACGTTACGTTACGCCAATATCTGTAACACCTGCCTTTACAACAGACCACGGTCGCAATACACAGCACAACACGCAATGGAGTGATAATACAAGTAAATAGCACACTTGTGATTTTATTCAAAGTTCCTACCGAGGCGTTGAACCCTCGATAAAGCATATCGTCAAACGGATTACATCATTACGATGGTCTCCTGATGACTCAGCGCTTCTTTTACTTGTAAAGTCTGAATTGACTTTATATGATGGGAGCCATCAGCACTGTTTCGGAAAACCCCTGAACACAAAATGGGAAATTCCAAATGTGAAAATCAGAAGGCAATGTTGTAGTTAAGACCCACTGGGCCCTCGTACACAACGCGTTAAGATTTCTGAACAACAAATAATTCATATATTTTCTACGAAAATATTTTTTTTTATTTTTTTATTTTTATTATTTTTTTATTTTTTATTTTTATTTAATTTTTTTTTTATTTTTTTTTTTTTATTTATAGAGAAACCTCACAAGAGTCTTAACTGCTCCCTTCTGGAGCCAGTGAGACTATGGCATCCCCAATTGGAGGATGTTGTGAGGCTGTAAGTGGGGAAGGGAAGGAGATGGGGAAGAGGAAGGTGGGAAAATACCTGGCTATTCAGATCTAGTCACTAAACACGGCTAGAGCCATTATTAAGCAACGTTGCAATTCTGAATGGTGGTCTTACACCAGGGCGATACTGAGAGTATCTTCCACTCTGGAACGTGCCGCAAATATAGTATATATTATTTTTATTAATTAATTGTGAAATAACACAAATTAATCAAATAAAATTTATTTGCGCACGCCGGGTTCGAACCCGCAACCATCCGATTGGGAGTCAAGTGTCTTACCACTCGACCACGGACGGTCGATGCTTTTAAAGCACTCTTGTCACACGCAACGCTTTCCTGCGTTTCCCACACAAGGCTGATCTGCGCTGTTCATCAGCGTGATCGGCGTTGTACGTGTTCAATGCATTCCAACGAGTTAATTTGATGTTTGAGGTTATGTCGGTTTTGACAGCTGTTTGGAGTTTATCAACATTTATTGCTTGTTCTGTTGTTAAAATGGGATTTTGCTTGTTTAGAGTTTATCAACATTTTGCTAGTTCTATTGTTAAAATGGAATTATAGAACATGATTTCACGACGAATATTGCATAAGTTGCGTATTTGGGATAAAAGTATATTTTCCTTTTGGTTTGTAAATCCTTCCTATATGGAATAGAGTTGAGTTTTGAAGGAATGTTTTGGAATTTGTAGATGATAAAGAAACAAGAAGAAATTGGCATTTCTAAGACAAATGCTGTGTAGCTGCGACTGTTAAATATCAAAATTGATACAAATAACGAAAGGATGAGTTGAAGGCGAAGCGGTGTAACGGTATGATTTTTCATGATACAAAATAATCGTTAGTAATCAATGTGGACATGCGTCGGAACACGTACACGTACAGTAGGTATGTTTTCCATGTGTTTTAAGAAGACTAATTAGAGGAACAAACTGTAACTTATTCGTTGGCGGTATGCAGCCATGCTAGGGAACGATGAGAAATTGTTATCGATCGAGTACGCTAGGGGCCCAGGTCGTACAATGTACATACAGCCAGAGGAGTTCTTTTGAGATTTTATAGAAAACTAAATACACCTCAGGCACTGATTTTAAAACTGGTAGGTACATGATGAAGCCGGATCAACCAAACTTTTTACACATGCATGGAATAACAGGATTTTTTTGAAATGCGTCAAAATGATGTTCTTGGGATAATTAAAATTAATTTATATATAAGCTCTGTTTATTTGCAACAATCCAGTATCTACTGTCTGTTAATGTAGTGTGCTGGGGATCTTGCCTAAATACTAATATGGAACCATTTAATATTGCCCAAAAACTGATTCTAAAAGTTGTGTTCACTAAAATTTTAATATCCAACTTGATGAATGTAAAACAACTGTATATTAATAATATTAACGTGAATGTAGAACAAAAAAATAAATACAAATTACTTCACATCAAATATCAACATATATATTCACCCTAAAGGACATACATTAATTACGTGAGCAGTTTAAAAAAAAATTTAGATCCCCCTTCTCCCCCCCCCCCACCCTTGGTGAGATTTAAGTGAGATTTAGTGGGATCCCCCCCCCCCTCCTTACGTGAGATTCTTACTCTCGAAAAAAATGTTTTTCATAATAGCCATATACTCTTTTAAAGTTGACGTGAGATTTTCATTGACCCCCCCCCCCCCCCACGGTTTTGGTTTTGGACACGTAATTAATGTGTGCCCCCTACATGATTACTACATTATGATGAGTTAGCTTTCTTCATCTTTACAGGTATCTACCCAATATTTGTAAGAAACGTGATTGTAATAATATTGTTCCTTCAACGTGGGAATTGTTTTGTTTTATTTGATTATTTTTTAATATTATTTACTTCAACACAGGATATTACAAGTGAAGTTTAAAATTAAAATGTAAACAACATGTAAAGAAACAATAAATAAATAAATAATGTTCCCAAAAACACTTAACAATATTTAATATACAACAGTAATCGCCCAAGGGATATGATACCAGGAGTTAAAACATGGCCTAATGAAATGCCTGTAAGGAGGTTAGCACCGCTAGTCAATATATGAATGCAAGTGCGATCAATATATGATTGGGTAACTTAAGTGAGGCGAATTAAGGATATGCGATCTGGGAGTGTTATGATCGTTATGATTCACTGCAAGGCTTTATTTTATCTCATGCTTGTCATAGGAACAAAAAATACCAACCAACTAAAGCCGCGTCTGTAGCAAAACAGGTACTGAACGACTGTTGACCTCACAACAATTTGGTATTGGTAAGTTATATGTTTTACTTTTAGACTATTGAATATCCTCAACGTTCATACTAACTGATATTAAATATTGGTGTTGTTTCAAGTGGTCAGACTTATTAAGTGAAAAATTCATTTTAAACTAACCATCACACAGTTTTTCCGCTAGGGTAGGTAAAGATGATGCACTCTTGTACAAATTTAGGCATTCGATGAACAAAAAATGTTGCTCTGCATCGTAAATAAAAATTTTAAAATGTATATATTTGTACTCCTATTCCTGTCTCGCCAAAAGCTAAAAGCTTTTTCGTTCAAATTACAAACAAAATACGTGTTCAGGAGCACTGAGATCAAGCTTAACACTTAAAGACAAAGAGATCTATTGATCCGGTCAGTGTGAGTGAAATCACTGAGATCGGATCTGCAAACACCGAGTCAATGCCTTTTATAGTTGGACACCCATTTTCTGTAAACTGTCCACAAGATTCAGGATTACAACTTTGGCTTGGCGCGGAAACCAGTTTTTTTCACCAATCATCAGCCAGTTTTGACTTCGGTGCCGTCAAAAGTGTTCAATTTGAAAACGTGTTGATATAAATAGCGACCGTTTGACACGGGATACTAGTTTGGTTAAACAAACAGAAATATGCTAATGGCTATTACGTGAATGTCGGCCAACATATGAATTACATAAATGGCCGATTCATGAACACAAACCTGATCATTGTCGTTTGGTGGGACCGGTTCTTCCGAAAGCTCACCGATTCGGTGGCTGGGGAATCTCCTGCTGATCTGGAGTATTGCCTTTATTAAGGAATACCCGGTGGTGATTTTTCCGTACAAACGTATTCCCTATTTATCTCTCTGGATTTTAACCCTAGAGAAAATATTTTTTCACGGAAAATAGATATCAACTACTAGCGTGTCGGTACTTTTTGTTTTTTTCTTGATAAGTTCCTTTTTATAGAAATTACGACCTTTCGAAAATCAATAAAATTGACTGGTTTAAACGCCGTCAAAAGACGTTCAGTATTCACATTAGACAATGTTTTTTTAAAAAAAGCAAAACGTACAGACATAGAATAGTTTTTTCTTATGTAGTTTGTAAAAAAAAATTGAAAAACAGTCCACTTTTGGATGAGAAAAGTGGGGAATACAAAACCTCGATTTTAGTTAGGTATTAGTAGCCCGAGGTGCATTATCCCTTTCGCTCAATATCCGGTGGAGTAAGAGCAACAGTGAAAACAACAATTTAGTAAAAATCTTTTTTTCAAATTTCTCCACCACCGGGCTTCATCTTAAATAATCCACCAACTCTCTTCTTTCAGACCACAATTCAAGTTGTGTATATATTTATGTCTGTGTATAAATTTTGTGATTTATTGTCAGTGTTTTTGATTTATACCTACTTTGCGTAATATCAAACTACCCATGTATAAACTTGTACAAAGTAAAACTATATTAAATCGGTAATTGGACAAAATGAACAAAAACAAAATAAAACACATTTTTAAAAAGTGTTATAAAGTCATAAAAAGTGAATAAAAAAAACTTGTTCAACTAGGTTGGGTTAGGTTGGGTTAGTTTTTTTCGAAAAAGTTCTGTTTTGTCATGGAACCTACTTCGAGATATTTAAAAACTTTAAATATCTCGAAGTGTTATTGCTATTAACTCGTTTAACTGTGTTATTATTATTTAAATTTTGCAGGCGAGTAAGGGGACCCCTGCCACTGGAACCATTCTTTGGGTAATCAACACTTCTGCCATAGGTCACTCCAAAAGGTTCACTACGCTCGGTTACTTAGTAGGGATACCCATGTTCATGGGGTGAGGATTGTCTAGGTCTTGTCAGGAAGATGTGTCTGACACCTACTATGTAGCGTGCCGGATTCGGAGTCTGCTTGAGGTATGGGAGCGGTGGGAGGGAATCGGGGGTCAGTATGTCCAGGAGTGACGAACGTTTAAATCCATCAGAGATAAAAAAAGTTCTGGTTTTAATTATTGTGACAGCTGTCTCAGCGTCCAAGTCCATTATTTTTTAAAAAGTCATGTCATTCATTTACTTGTCATTTTTGTCCCCTGTTCCTATATCGCTCATTTTATATAATATTCGAATAATTTCAGATCTCAGGAAGATAATATAAAACACTACCGCTTACAACTTTGTCGCGGAGGTCGTTGTAAATGGAATTCTTACCGGTAAATGATTTTGAAAAATTACACAAACAAATGTGCAATAAATAATGTTTGGCTTAATTTTGAATTTAGTCATTGGTTTCTATCGTCGTAATTCAAACGTCATTGTTTTATCATCAGCCATTATCAGAAGGAGGGGATTGTTATCAAAGAGAAATCAATAACTGTATTCGGCCCTACGCGTGATACGACCATAATAATTCCGCTGATAAACTGTGTTTTCGTAGTAATAATGACGAAATGGATATATGCGAAGCCGACATCCGCGATCGTATTTTACAGGTAATGGGCAAAACCGGATTTAACCAGATAATTCGTTAAAAAAATAATAGGTGATTGAATTATATAAATTGATGTCAGCGAGCAAATATTCAGTTAGATGGAAGATAGGAGCCATTATTGGGACAGGTATAAAACCGAAGCAGAACCGATGTTGTTTTGCTATGTTATTGACTGCTTGGTTGTATGTGTTTGAGGAGAATTAATATGACAAAGAAGGTAGGCAACGTTCGACCCGTGATCCTTAATTGTTTAGAATCTAGATAATATATGCAAGGATATGTCCACTTACATTTAAGAATTCTAACAAAGCTAAGAATAAATGCTAAAATGAATTTCTGATGCCACTGCGGTACACGGCAGGGAGCTATCTTGGATCGATGAGAGTAGACCGAAATCTGTATAAAAGACAGCAACCTACAGGTAATTCGAAAAGGTCTTGAATAGCAATATTAGACTACAAAGTGATCTTGCAAACCTCCGCCGCCTCACCACTACGAGACCCTTTTGGACTGAAGACGAAACTCTGCTTCTATCACAAAACTCCCCTGAAGAGTCGTGGCTTGATAGTTGGATCCACCTTGTTTTGTATCCAATTGTTAAAAAAAATCCAAACTGCCAGCGACAAAAATAATGAAAAAGTGGAAAATCTTCGTCTCTCTGAAAAATCATCCATCAGAAAAAGTGGGCCTCACTCTGACCGCATCCGGTGCAGTCACAACTATTATGCAAATGATATGATGCATAAATGGGGACTAAAGGATTACAAATTTTATGAATGCGGATATAGTCAAATAAACAGAACACATTGATGAATAATGTCCCCTTCATCAGTCCGTGGAGGCACATCTGTGCTGAACCAAGTGACTCTAGATGCCGTCGACTGGATGAATAATCTCTACATCCCACTTTGACCTTCACAAACCCAACCATATGAAGAAGAAGAAGATGCAGTAAAACAGAGATCCCCAAGGCAAGTGTGTGTATAAGTATTAAGTCCACGTATTACCTATTAATGAGGAGATCTGCAAGAATGCAAATATGGAATAAGGAGTGATTAAAAAGCGCAAACACACAATAAAAAAAAAAGATTTGCTGCTTAAAAAAATGCTCGATTATTTCAAAGGTCAAGATGTGTTCTACTCGCAGTATTTAATCTAAAATATTTCGAAGCGATCACATTTTCAAACCAAATACACTTGATTTTGCATTTCTTCACAACCACCAATTATGTGTTGAAATCTATTATATTAATCAATTAAAATGGGATATTGTTCAATAACTATTTATATCTAGCATGTTGGTTTATGAATGCCGATGAAAAAAAAAAAAGTATTTGGAGTCTTTGCACCATCTTGGAAATGGTGTGATAGTTATTTATATAGCCAGTACTATAGATTTGCCAATTTCAATGTATACCTCCTACGGTCAATATGGTCAGTATAAAACAATTTACTTCACAACTAGGCATTATGACGGCAACATTGCCCAACATTACAAATGAATGCACTTACCACCACACGACACAACAATAATTCCTCGTTAGACCAACTGCAATTAACATTTTAAGCCAAGGATTTTGAATCAGTGTGGATATTAGCAGTAAATTATGTCGGCCCATTTGACATTTTGCACGGATTTCTTCCAGTTCCAATCGGTGCTGGTCGTTATGAATGACGAGAAAAAATTATAATTGATGAACATGCATTATGTCGATGTCGACATGCAGTCTGTGGTATAGTTGTTTAATAAAAACTACTGGATGAGTTAAATATTATCTTATAACTCTGCTGATAGAGAACATGAACAAGTGTTATTATTCTTTTAAAGGTTGTAATTTCAAATCTAAAGCTCCTAGAAAATGAAAATATTGCATTGATTTCATCGGGAATAAATTGAAAGAAGAAGACGTCCTAGGAGGCATGGCACAAGTAAATCAAATACTTGAGTGGGGTCGTGTCAATAGTCGGATTAACATAAGAGAGTGTACGATTGTAGATGAAGCAGGTAGTACCTACCTATAAACTATATGCAACAATATTGGTGTGCAGTGTTACTTCGTCTCTGGAAAATGATCTACTAAAGAATGGATATTTACCTAAGGGATCACATCACATCCTTGTGAAATACCGTATTGAATGGTTTCTAGAGTAAAAAAAAATCCAAATAAAACAAATAACTTAGTTTTAAACCACTTTATATAAAGTGGTTTAAAACTAAGTTATTTGTTTTATTTGGTATAATGTCAAGCCACAAAGTGTTTGCTTTCTTCGATAATTTAAAAAAAAATCGTTTAATCTCCAGACATGCCTATATTGAAATAGAAAATAATGCAATATTCAAAGGCTTCATTTTTACCTTTTTTATATTTAAAAAACAAAAACAAAAAAACAGGAATAAATAAATAGCATTATAATTATAGTTGGATAAAACTTGCCTCACTAGGATATCCTGGGGAGGCAGTGTTTTTAGAAAACTATTTGATGCATTTTATGAATGGTTACGAATAACTTTTTTTCGTCATTTTTACATTGCATTTAATTTTTTCCTTAACTGCATTTTACTTATAATAAATATTATTCGCGTCTTCAAAAATAGCAAAATTACTTTATAGCGTCTTTTTAACCCTCTTTATTAGAACAATTATCTTTTCATAACTTTTGAAGGTTATTCCCATCAATACAATATAATGTTGAAGAAGAAGATATCACGCTTACCGGGACGAAAGACGAGAGTTTCATGGTTCATGACCCAGTCGTAACCGTCATATTTTATTTTTCTGTGTTTTGTTCTTTTTCATATTTTCGTTTAGATTATTATTGATATCTTCTTCTTGAATGACTTATTACATCGATGGGAATAACCTTAAAAAAATATGAAAAGAGAATTGTTCTAATAAAAATTGAAAGTTATTTATTTTCATTTTTTTATTGTTTTTCAAGGTACAATTCCGTTAAGCCGCAATAACCACTTTGTCAACAATCAATTTTATTTATATAATCTTATACAGTAAAATTAAAAATATTATTATAATCTTTTATCCATAGTAATTGATACACTATCTGAAATAAGTTTTTCTTTGACAATATCCGTCGCCTCTTCTATACACTAATATACCATCTTCGTCGATCAATAATCGAATAATTCTCTCAAGCTTGGCATTTATCCGACAAACTTGACTTAATTACTGCTGCTATCAATCATAGCCATTTTACAATACACTACACTACACTAATATTTAAGGCCTTAAGCGCTTAAATTGGTGCTTACTTAATTAATTTGCTCCGATGAAAAGATAAAACCAAAAAACACCGATTGGTCTTCCATCCCAGAAACTACTCCATGCAAAAAATGAGCCATGGAAACAGAAGGAAAAAAGAAATGTGTAATGAAAGAAAATAATAAATAATTGACCGTAAATGGGGCAAATCCCACTGACTTTCTAAATGTAATTTGATTAATTAAGATCGATTATTTTTGTAATTGGCGAGCTAACCTAATTTTCTTTTAAATATTTACTACACAATAGGTAGTTTTTGGTATCCGGTATCACATGGCTACTCTAAAACTAAACGCAGAAAACCACATTCAGAGGATTAATGTTTTCATCACGGTATCACTACTAAATACGTATTTTTAAAGGGCGTTTATTGGATAACCTACACTTCTGCCATTGGTCACCCCAAGTGGTTGGTTACATTTGGTGACTAAGCAGGGGTGATCGGGTTTACTGGATGACTTTTTCCAGGTTTTGGCGTGGCGGACCGGATCGGTAGAGGTTGGTCGACCCTTTGACCTCTCCCACCCGGAATTTCTCGACCGTGAACATGGGAGAGTTGGATGTATACATCCGTCACTCCTGGACACACTGACCCTCAGATTCCTACTTACTTCTTATACCTTTCTCTTTCTCAGAGCCCACCTTTCTTCCCTTACAAAGGCTTTTCACACAGCTTCCCCCAAGATGACATCCAATGTTCCTGCGTGGAGCTAACGTAAAAAAAACAATCAAACGTCACTTCAGAATTTTTTTGTGTCGCATTTTATAAGTTTACAGTAACAATTCTTTCAGATTTTGGTAGTTTATACAACTGTTGTTACTAATAATATTATTTTGTAATAGAAACTCTTAAACAAATAATGATTTAAAAAAAAAATATATATAATAATAATTTTCATTGGTGGCCACCGGTGGGCCAACGGTCAACAAGTGGAGAACGAGAAAGCGTGGCATAATAACCCAAAATTTATCAAAATACTGTAGTATTTAAAAAAAAAAACTAATGTTAATAAAAAATTTACAATTTTTAAATAAAATGTTCTAGATTTAAAACGCGTTTCTTACATTATTTCATTGTTGGCCAAATGGTCAAGATAAAACAGGAATCACTGCCCTTAGTTAATGAATATTAAAATTTTCAAGACCAACTGCACGTCTAGAGAGAAGATATTCAGTGGCCCACCCCTCCCAAAGGCAGGGAATACAACTCCATAGGTCGTACGATTAAAGGTTTGGCTTGCAATGGGCGTAGGCCACTGAAGAAACTCAGGATAAGGACGCCTGAAGGTGCCCACTGCCCACTTGTAACGATGGGTGAAGATGACACGAAATGAGACATTTGACAAATATATGTTTCACAAAAAGGTGTATTTTATCCGTATCAGATTACGATCTGTTCAGACCAATTAAAAGATTTTTTTAATAATACGCATTTCAATGATATTTGTACTTTATTACTAATAAAACATGTTTAGCCCGCGGAATATTTTTGTACGGATTTCAATTAACGAGGCATCGTCCAATTACCAATGTCATCTGAATATAATTGACTTAACTTTCGTTTCGTTTCAATGTCAAACTCGCAGGGTCGAACTAACATGATTTTAAAATTTAATATGGATGATTTCAGTTGGTTAAATAAATATCAATAAAACCATAAACTTAAGAAAATTGGTTCTTCTTTGATGGTAAAAATGCTGCCACTTAATTTTAATTAATACTATGTAACTAAAGAAGAATATTTTTCAATATATTTTTGTTTTTATTCTAGGAAAATGAAAATTACGTTTTCACCGATTTAACTGGAATCGTTAGGTACCTAAATAAATTCGTTACAATATTATATACTTTCATTATTTTGTTTGTTGATTTCGACATAGCTTTTTCCTTTTTCGTCATCTCGAAGGCAATTATGTATATTAGGTCCTTACATAAGAAATTGGCGTTTTGCCGTACTGGCAACTTTGATCTCAAATATCCTATCTTTGGTTAGGAATTCCAAATTCAAACTTATACAGCTATTTACTCATGTATTTGTGTTTCGAAAATTATAATTCATTTGTTTTTTCCTTAATTGTTTTTTTTTTTCTTTGCGTCACTTAGTTTACAAAATGGAAAACTTGAAATATCGCGTTATTTACGAGTACGAGTTCCACCGTGGCACCAGTGCTGCAGAAACGGCTCGAAGGATTAATGATGTGTATGGCGACGGTGCCGCAAAAGAAAACACAGTGCGTTTTTGGTTCCAACGTTTTCGTTCTGGAAATTTCGACCTGCAGAACAAGCCCCGTGGACGGTTGGAGACCAAAGTTGATAATGAAGAATTGAAGGCTATTGTGGAAGCGGATCCATCGCAAACCACGTCCGAGTTAGCTGCAGGCCGCGGTGTTAGTGATAAAACTGTTTTAATCCACTTGAAGCAAATTGGGAAGGTGAAAATGCTTGAAAGGTGGTTACCTCACGAATTGAGTGAAGCAAATCAACAAACGCGCGTTGACTGCTGCATTGCATTACTCAACCGGCACAATAATGAAGGGATTTTAAATCGAATCATTACCTGTGATGAAAAGTGGATCCTGTACAATAATCGAAGCTCATCGCAATGGCTGAACCTTGCCGAACCAGCCAAACCATGCCCCAAGCGAAAATTGACTCCAAAAAAGTTACTTGTGAGCGTTTGTTTGGTGACGCGAAGAAAAAAAAACAATTAAGGAAAAAACAAATGAATAATAATTTTCGAAACACAAATACATGAGTAAATAGCTGTATAAATTTGAATTTGGAATTCCTAACCAAAGATAAGATATTTGAGATCAAAGTTGCCAGTACGGCAAAACGCCAATTTCATATGTAAGGAGCTAATATAAATTTCCACCATCGCACATCGTAGCTAATGAATTACTTGCCATAAATATAGTATGTCTACGGTGTTTAAATGGATGTTATCATGTATTAGTATAAATTTTGTGTATACTTATGACGTTTTAATGAACATTGAATTGTTTTTATGAGTTTATCTCGAACTACAGAATTCCATGGTTTTAGCGACCTGATACTTGTGAATGCGGCCCTCACCGAACATGGTCGAAGCGCTGCAATAGCTAGGTAGTTCAAAAGATATTCGATCTGCATATAGCATGCTTATATACATCCAGAGAACGGCCCATTCAGAAAGCTTGAGTTTGAAATGAGGAGCTTTTGATTTCCGCACTGCATTGATTGATTATATGGAAGAGCTTGTTGTACAACCGTTTACATTCTCCTCGGTCCCTCAATATCAAATCATTTTCGTCCACTTTCGTGAATTTATTTCAAACTAAGATTCTTTTATTCCACGCCTCTTTGACTTGGCTCCCTGCACAAATCCATTCACGGGTAATTTTCTCATGATATTATTAGTATTATTAGTTGGGTGATAAGAGGTACTTTAATAAACCCTTAACAATAACAGGGCTCTTGGTCTCTTGTCCTCAATGTCTCCTGAAAAATAGTTTGTCATTATTAGTTCCGTCACACCAAATTTTGCTATTAACAGTGTTCAGAGTATGAAGTTGATTAAGGACCTTGGTTCCTCACGTAATTTGGGATGAATTACTTATATCAGGTATAGGGTAATTATTATTTGTATGATACTAGCTGACCCGCCCAAGCGTTGCTGTGGCTAACGAAACACAACGCCATCTACAGGATGGTTACCTAACCCAGATAACCAAGTGTTGTGTCAATAAATTAACTCACACCGCCATCTATCATAAACTTATGGAACTTAAAAATAATTTCAAATCATTTTTCATTAGGTCCACACAGGAGGGCCTGAGGAAAATAAAATCCCTCGGGGCCTATGTCACCTTTGGGGATGCTGTGTGGAGGGTATTTTTAAGGAAAGGAAGTTCTGGGAAGGAAAACGCTATGTGGGTTGGGTAGGAATCTGGGGTTGAATGTGTCTAGATCATCCGCCGCCAAGACCTAGACAATGAACCCCATGAACTTGGGCACCCCTGCTAAGTCACCAAACGTAGCGAACCACTTGGGGTGACCTATGGCAGAGGTGTTGGTTATCCAATATATGGTTCCCGGGGCGGCGGTACCCATTCCCGCCTCCCAAGTACTACGAACAACAAATAATCGAGCCAAGGATAACAGCGGATCATTAGTAATTTCAACTCAATTCTGCCCTGCCACCACGATCTTATGGATAATCTTCAACAAACACCGGGAGGAATAATAATTATTTTTTTTCCAATGTTTACATCTTGCCACTTGTGCACACATCGTAGTCACCGCGAGTTTACCCCCAAATACTCGCAGAAAACCTAATGGCACTGTGCATTAGGTATAATAGATAACCCAATTACAAAAATGAACGGCACCGTCATCATTTAAATGACAACACCAAGATGGCTTTAAAAAAGGACTATGTGATATAATGAGTAATGTAAATAATAAGTTAAGAAATCACTAATACTCGACGGTCGGCGTGGTCGAGAGGCAAGACTCTCGACTCCCAATCCGAAGGTCGCGAGTTCGAACCCGGTGTGAGCAAATAAATTTTATTTGATTAATTAATTAATTAAAAATAATAGAGTGGAAGATACTCCCAGTATCGCGTTATTGTTAGACCGCCATTCAGAATTGGCTTCAGCCGTGTTTGGTGACCAGATCTGAATGGCCGGGTACTTCCCCGCCTTCCTCTTCCCCATTTCTTTTCCCTCCCCAATACCACACCCGCACAGCATGCCTCTATTGGGGATGCCATAGTCTAACTGACTTCATATGGGAGCAGGTGATGCAAAAAATACTTGTACTTCAGGAAAGACATGATTCTACGTCGTATTCTGAGTAAATTTAATGTTCTCTTAGCGAGTTACTTGCATGATTTTTTGTTTGAAATATACCTAAACATCAACAATTTTTTTTAATCAACGAAGACAATATTAACCACCTGTTACTTTAACCACTGGAGCGACAGAGCAATTAAAATATTTTTTCTCGGATTGCTAAAGGAAATTTTTCCGCCCACATTAAAAAAATCATCCCTCCGAATTTGAATATGGAGACATGCAAACTGATTATATTTCTGTGTGGCCAATGAATTCCCCTATCTTTTGTCTATTATCACATATTTGTAGGATTTAAAAAAAATATATAATTAAATCTTTAACCTTAAAACATTTTAAAGAATCTAGAGAATATTTATTTTGTTATATTTTGAATGTACTGTGCAATATATAGTCGTTTTAATAAAATAAAAATTTTGAAAATTTGCCACGTTTTGGCAACAAAGCAATCCGAACTTTTGGAAATAGTGCCGTAATGTGGCAAAAAGCGCTCGAGTGGTTAAAAATAAAAATAAAGATTAATTTATTGTTAAATCAAAACTATGTGGTAGGAACATTCCCTCTTAGTATTTTATTTTATTGAGTTTCGCCATTCTTCCTGTCCATTGACGTCTGTCAGATTTGGAAGTCGGATGTAACCTCACATTTAAATGTGTTACGGTTATTCTAAAATCTGTGTTCGTCAGTGTTGGAATAGTAATGAAAAAAATTCGTTCTAATTTCTAAAATTTCTAGACTTTGTTGACGGAGACTTTTTTGTATTATGGATCAACGGATCAACATATTCAGAACAAATCAGGCAATTCATCCACTCACAAGTAATTCACTGAACACGAAACCCGGCTATTAATTGCCTAATGATTTAGGTTAATTGCTCTGGAGAACGGAGGGTAATTTGTAGCTGTCGTGAAATTTGATAAACTAGCCTATTTTTAAATAAATAAATATTCTATTTAGTTTTTGTACGCAGTCGTGTTATAATTTGTTTATACTGAATGTTTTGCTGTGTTTGTCGCGATAAGTTGTGAAACAGTTTGTTACAGGGTTTATTACATAAATAAAAACAATATGATATCAAAGTAAACATAGCCAATCCCTTCCACTTGTGTTATTTATCACTCCTATACTTATTTTGGTTTTAGTTTTTATCCTAATGAAGAAAAGGAAATTAAGTATAAGTATTTTTGATAAAAATTTAAACAAATATCTTAATTAGAGACACTGGAAATTCACACGAACACAAAATATTAACACAATATTTTTTAAATAATATCTATTGTTCACATAAAAAATATGTGAGATGGGAAAATTGCCGGAATTTCATAAAATCCGGGAACTTCCGCTAACGTATAGTAAATTATAGATTCGTAAATTGGAAAGCTAATAAGTTGTTACAGCCTTATTAATAAACAAGTGTAAATTTTATAATATTGATTAACAACCGTGTATGTTAGAACCTTACTAATAAACTAATATCAACTAAAGAGATAAAATAGTAAACATTGTTTGTAAAGCGGAAAAGGGTTGTTTAATTATTGTATAAACTTTAAATTCTCAACGAATTTTGGAAAGTAGTGCTACACATGGCTGAAATGCTGGATACTTTTGAAAGAAAAGTGTATGTGGACCCGTGAAAGAGGGGGAACAGTGGCGCATCCGGCACAACAAAGAACTGTATGATATATATCAGGCCCCCAATATCTCAGCCGATATGAAACTCCTCAGGTTGAGATGGGCTGGACATGTACAGAGAATGCCGGACACACGCGTCCCAAAAAGTATTATGGCTGGACACCCAGGTGGAAAGAGAAAAGTGGGAAGACCCAGACTGAGGTGGGAAGACGAAGTAAGAGGGGATGCAGCACAGCTTCTCAAGATAACAAACTGGAAGTCAGCCGCTGAGGACAGGAGGAGTTGGAGGCGAATGTTGCGGGAGGCCAAAGCTCGATATGGACTGTAGCGCCATCGAAGAAGAAGAAGAAGTGCTACACATTTCTTCTTTTTTGTAGTAAAAACAAATACCATTTTAGAAACTATATAAAATTACCTTTTGGATTTTTTAAGTTGATACATACTTTAATAATGAAATAATTAAAAACACTTTGTTTTTACCACGATAATAATCTTTATTTAAAAAATCAACATATTTCGAGAACGATGTTCTCTTCATCATGACATTAAATGTACTAAAAACTAAATTATCAAGTATGGAAAGACAGGCGTGGGTAGAAATGGAAGTAGTGGGGGAGAGAGGTGGAAAGGGAGGTGCTTAGAAGATCAACAAGGGGAAGGGGGATACTTTAATACATTGGATTATTTTAATTTCCATCTTTTTTGATAATTGAAAAAAGAAAACATATAAATTTTAACTCCAAACATCAAAAATTTTTATCTCCTTCATACAATTAAAAAATATATATTATTATAATTTCCAGAGAATAACAAAAGGAAAATCGACATTGTTTGCGCAATATAACCATTAATTTCTTAGATTTATTTTTACCTACACATGCATAAGGCATTTATGTTGTAAAAAACATCACATTCATGGATTTTTTATAAAATTCGCGCCATAACAGTTAATAAAAAAATAATACGTCCGAAATAACCTCACATATTCAAGACAAGAATCTCATGCGTCAGTCCGCCAAAATGCGACATTTTCAGCTCTTTCGCAGCTGACAGTTTTATTAGTAAGAATTCTAAACAGAGCTTGTACAATCTTTATTCAATGTGTAACTAAAACACAGTTTCATGTTTTTTTTAATTTGTAAGGCTGATAGTGTTTATCTACCACGAATACTTTTAAACTATAGTTTACTACTATTTAAAAATTAGAATATTATCTATTATTACAACTTGTCAAAAAAATTATTTCTATAATATAGGGATAGTTATTTTTTTCGCGCGAATGTAAACTTTAAGAAACAATTGGAGTTATATTTATTACATCAGAAAGTTAATCATATAAAACAAATCAGATAAAGTGTGAAATAATATTATTACATATCGTTAGAAGTCATTCCGAAATACGATTTAGCTGCGAGTTTGATCGCTATTAATCTACTATTAATAAATCAACGTTTATTAATATCAATAACCCTGAAGAAATGAATTAATATCGTTTTCACTTATAAAAAGATACCGGAGTTAAAATATCAATCTACAATACCTTTATAGTTTTAGTCGTGAATAAATAATACGTGGTGAATAACAATGAGTGTTTTCATTATTTAAAAAATAATAAATTCAAAAAATGACCTAGATATAATATAACACATCAACCTGAACCATATAGTGTGAAATGTGTAATGCTAAGTACCATTTTAATAAAGTTTAACCCTTACGAACGCTTTCACTAAACAAAACTGAGCTAAGGCTAAGAAAAAATATGAAGTCACCTTATCTTCCGCTTCCGATTTTGCGTTGTGACTTTTTAAGTTCATTTCACCATAATTTGTAGTAGAGTTTTAAGCGATTCAGCTCTAGAGATTCAATTTTGTCATGTTAAAGGTTTGTATCAATAGTTTTGATTCGTAATTGACTATCGCTAGCACGCTCGTAATCTGGAATGTTTAACAGATATTGATTAATACTGCTTGATTTATGAAGACTGTCTGCACCGTAAATAAATTTGTCTTTGTCTGTATTATGTAAATAATAATTATGATTATATGTTTTATTCAAATTTCAAGCGGAATACCTAATATATAAAAATCTCGTTTAACGGTGTTTGACTCGACTGATTTTTATGATTTTTTAAAAAATATATTTTGTAGGTATGAGAATAGGTCGTAAAGTATATTTTATACCGCGAGCTCTGGCTTTATGAAATTTGCACACAAATTTTAAAATAGGTCAAAGAGTTTAGCGGTAGGGAAAAAGTCAAGGGAGGAGGGAAGGCGAAAAATGTAGAAGGGGAATGCGTGAGGGGGCGAGGGGGGTCGCGAGAAGGGGGACAGCGGGAGAGCGGAGGGGGAAGGTGTAAGTGGAAAGCGGGAGGGGAAGCAGTTGCGGAAGGGGAAGAGGGGGCGGAAGGCGAACGGGACGAATGGGAAAGGGCACGCAGGGAGAAACAATATCTATTTATCTTATATGAAATGAGCGAAGACAGATTCGAACTTGTTCGTGATTTATGAATTAATTAGTCAAAAGATTTTTTATATCAATTTCCTAAAAAAAATCATAAATACTGTTTCGCAAAATGAACGTTTCACTGAAGCGTTTCAATACGACGAACAGTTGACTTAAGGTAAGTAAATACTGGGTCGACGTACGCTACGTAAACTACACATTACGATATCTGGATAACTTACAATCCATAGTATATAATGCTGGACATTCAAAAGAAATCAATTCAATCTACCTCCACATTAGCATAACACACCTTGTGATTGATTTGAAATTTGAACATGTTAAGTAGCCACATACACGTCTGGCTTCTAACTAAAGGAACGAGCTTGATTTATTGTTAGAACTTACTGATTACTATCTGATACTTTGTTTATTGCAAACAGAAAAATTGATTTCAAAATACCATAATTATTAATGTTGGCCTTTGATAACTGACACTTTTTTTTATATTTGGAAGATAAAATCAACCTGTGGGTAACCAAGAGTACGAATTAAAGAAATCGTACATAACTCGAAGATAAATTGAATAGTATTTTCATCACGACAGGGGTAGATAGCACTAGTAAAGAACTATAAAGGTATTATGACATATGACTTTAAAAAATACATATTTAGAACACCTCAATAGACATCAACATATAACCGACAATCTTTAACGGGCAATTCCTGGGCTTATTTGAATTAAAAAAATATTGATGTCATTTTGATTTCATAAAATTTAAAAAAAAACCACATATCGCCACTGATCACACTGCCACGATACATGCGATACGCGCTCCTTCTCTTATGCACAATGCCACTGGAACTATGGAACAAGACGGAGTTCGTATCGCATTATGCGCTAGGTTGTACCCACTTAAACATGAATCCAAACATTTATTCGTTGAAATATTGCTAACAGATGTGCATACCTACCAATGTATCTTAACATGCACATATAAAATATCATCATCTTTATTATTAATACGCTAGCAATAAAAATCCTCTATTATACTTCTTTGATTTTATATATATTTTTTTTAATTGCATACTTTTTTTATATTCTTTCATATATATATATATATATATATATATATATACTTTGTATGTTCTAGACTTTTTGTAATTTACTATATTCTTTCATAATCTTTTATATTACTCTTTTATATTATTACTTTGTTTTCTTAAATATTTTTTCATATTATGTTAATTTATATAACTTTATATTCTTTTCACACTATTTTATACTTCATTATGTTAATGCACTCTATAGATAACTGACCACCACAACACGGGCATGTGCCTAGCGTGGTGGTCGTAAAATTCTCAAAATATGTAACCAGCAGTTTTAATGAATAAAGAAAAAAATAAAAAATAAAGAAAAAAATTACCTGATAGAAAATATTTTATTTACTTTCAATTCATAAAAAATATCCCCGACGGTGAAACGATCCGACGCTTTTACTTCAAATAAGCTATTCAAAATCTGTATTGATTTGTACCACAAATAATTTTTTTATAAAATTAATTTTCCATATTATCGTGATTTATTTTGGGCGTACTATGCCGTGTTGCATTTCTTCCTTTTTTAGCCAACGTTTAGGACATAGTTACAGTAGCCAGTAGTTACAGCACCACGAATTATGGGAAACGAACGAAGCAACCGTTTCTTTCCCATAATGCGAGGATTGGCTGGCGTTTTTTTTCGCACGTGTGTACGCAGCATTAGATGTTAGACATTGTAACGTTATCTAAAACGTTGGCTAAAGTAGGAAGCGCAGCACGGCATAATTCAATATTTATAAAGATTTTGGTTTTTCTCCACGTCCCTTTCGACCAATGGTGTTAATTTCTCGTGTTAATTAATTATCTGTAAAAAGATCTTTTAAAAATAAATAAATGAATTATTATTTTTGGTTATTATCTGCTATTTATACAATTGCGACCAAAATTTCATCCGATTGTTTTTAAGTTTTTTTGAATTGTTTCTATGTATGTGAGTATATTGTACTATATATACTGTATATCTGGTGATCTCTGGCATTATGAAATATGCATACAAAAATAAATAGGTCACGTGAGTAGGTGGAAAAGTGGTGTATTTTATTAAGTTAAGCGGCAGGAAAAAATGCAGGGGGAGGGGTAAGCGGGAGGGTTAGATGGCGAATTATGGAGAGGGGTTTCCCGGGAGGGGGGAAGAGGAAAGGGGGAAGGCGGAGAAGGTGGAAGCGGAATTCGTGAGAGGAGTGGGGGATGCGCAGGAGGGGAAGGGGACACGGGGGGGGGAAGAGGAAGAGGAGGCGGAAGGGGAACGGGGATGAATGGGAATTGACACGAAGAGAGAAACAATTTATGTATATAAAAGGCATTGCAACGCATGCCGGGTATCAGCTGGTATTGTACATAAACTGCAATTTCTTAATCATGTTCACTGCGATTTTTCAGTTTTTTACTTTATAACTTTCAGAATTCAAATTTTCTCACTTCTGTTCTATACGGTCTTGTTTCATCCTTTCTCTGTCATTTCCGTACCACTACTATACATCAGTGCTGGTATCAATATCTACGCCCAGTATCTAATAATAACGAATATTATATAATAACCTAGGTAATATGAAATGTGACGGGGGAAGCAATGTGGCAAGGTAGTAAGGTTGCATGTAACAAGGTAGAGCAATAATATGAGCTATCGTCAGTAGGTACTGAGTTCTTAATTACCTTGACAACAGAGCGCACTGCACAGAGCTAAACCGCGATAAATGCCGCGATAGCTTATCTCCACGGGGTAACGTTTAGCGTGAAGGTGAAATCACGTGCTATTAGCTCAATCAGTCTCGGTGCATTAATGGAGCGCCCAAAATGAAAACGACACGAGTCCATTTGCTCTCTTCAATCGCGTCGCGGTCGTTTCCCGGATGGTAGGCAAAAAGGATAGGCCGCCATACAACTATGTCTTGGCATACACTCCTTGCATCGTTTACATTCATATTCATCATTCATCATTATTCTGACTCTTGACAGGGCTCGATTCAAGTTTTTGATTAATTTGATCGCGATGTCTTCTAACATTCACGTCTGCGTCTTATATCTTATATTTTTACCCCTATTTTATCGTGCATACCGTCTACATGACAAAAACATTTAAGCATCCCTCTCTTAATGTCCTCCAATACGCTTCACATTTTTAACACAGTCATAAAAGGTTTTATCACACATACGTCTTAGGGAAATAATTTCCAAAGCATTAGTTCTTAGTTCATAACCGAGTTGTCTGATATCCATCCAGGTATCGCGAGTTCAATTCTCTGCTAGCTAAGTACTCCATCATTGCACAAGCTACATTTTCCATTTATATTGATGGAAGAACCAAGGAGAAAATCAAGTACCTACTGTCAAGTTATTCGTTCAGTAAATCGGAATTGTTTGCTTATATTTGTTTTATGTGATGGTGATAATAATAATGTGTCTATATAATTAATAAAAAATTAATAATGTGTTTTTCACAACAAATGTACAAATAATGTTTATATTTTATACAGTACCTATATTATAAAGTGAAATAATAATAGCTTTTTGTCGAACACATAGCATCCCCAAGGATGACGTAGGCCTTGAGGGTTTTTTTTTACCTGTTTGGAGCTAATGCTTAACTTTCAAAAACATTACCATTTTTAAAGACTTGATGAAATTACCTTTTCAATTTTTGAATCGGAAATATACTTTAATATTTTTTTATAAATTAATAATTATTATTATATATTAAAATAATTATTTTTAATTTATATCTAAATATAATTCGAATATTTTAAAATAAAATATGTTAAAAGTTGTAAAAAAAATTATATTTTTATTCCAAACTCGAAAAGATGTACGGAATAGGTACATAATTTGAAAAACATATTCCTTTTATGATGGGAAACCGAAAGAAAACTGGCACTTCAAATTTTACGATAAAAATTATACCTAGTAATATATTTTTTGTATAAACCAGATACAAATGATAAAAAAAATTATTTTCTTTATTATTTTCGCAAAATTGAACGTTGTTTTCTTGGATTTTTCTTGCATTGATTTTAAGCATCACTTACATGGAATTCTTATTAAATTCGATATCAGTCAATTCAAAAAATGTAAGTCAGAAAAACTCTACTTTATCAAGACGGTAATCTGATGTGTGTCTGGCAAAATGAAACGTTGACAGCTCTTTCGGGGCGCATTTTGGCTTACAACCTGAAGGGTTAAATACATTTTTAGTTAGTAATAATACAAAACATAGCATTACAGTCTTCATTCAAAGTGTAACAAAAAAAAACAATGTTTTTTTTTTTACATGAGCTCCACACAGGAGGCCCTGACAAAAATAATTTCCATCAGGGCCTATGTCATCTTTGGGGATGCTGTGTGGAGGGTGTTTTTAAGGAAAGGAAGGATAGGAATTTCTGGGAAGGAAAACGATTTAAGGATTGGGTAGGAATCTGGGGTTCAGTGTGTCCAGATCATCCGCCGCCAAGACCTAGACAAACCTCACCCTATAAACCCGGGCACCCCTGCTAAGTCGCCAAACGTAGCGAACCACTTGGGGTGATCTATGGCAGAGGTGTTGGTTATCAAATAAATGGTTCCCGGGGCGGCAATACCCATTCCCGCCTCCCAAATAACAGATATATGTTTTTTGATATAGGATTACAATATCGGAAATTAAAAATTCCATTATAATATTTTTTTGAAAATCATAGTCGGTAGGTACTTTTTTATACCAATTTGTCGAATTTTATTAATTAACCAGCTGAATATCTACTATTTAAAAAAAAAGTACAATTGAAAATGTAGGAATTTGTACAATAAGAATAACAATATATTTTAAATAAACGCGTACAAAGCAAACATCGTTTCTAAAGTCATAGTTAATCCGATGAATAGATTTTTTAAGGGCAATTTGTGTTCAATTTCATAAAGTGAAATAATTATGATAATTATGGATTCATTGGTTTTTTACTTAGGCTCTTTCGTAGTATTTTTGCAAATATTGGTGGAGTCTATTAGATTATGCAAAGCATTGCCGAAATTGTATAATTATTAAACTTACCGGCTGAAACTCTACCAAATTATTACTTTTCCGGAAGCGGTATGCAATAAAAATCATTTATTTTCAGAATCTCCGTTTACATATTATTCGAGAATGTACCTATTAGATAATTATTAATATACCTATTAGTAAGTTATTAACCAGATAGGAAAAAAAATGCCTGAATACCGCTCAAGAGTCTCAACTACTCCTAACCGTCTGAAGCCAAGTAAGTAAGACTATGGCATGCCCAATTGAAAATGTGAGGTTGAAGGTAGTGGAGAACTGGAGGAAATGTCGGCCGGCGTAGTCCAGAGGCAAGGCTTCGGACTCCCATTCCGAATGTCGCTGGTTCGAACCCGGCATGCGCAAATAAATTTTATTTGATTAATTTGTGTTATTTCACAATTTATTAATTATTAATAATATATACTATACTTGCTCCACTATACTTGTTCCAGAGTGGAAGATACTCTCACCATCACCCTGGTGTAAGACCATCATTCAGAATTGAAACATTGCTTGAAATATCATTAGCCGTGTTAAGTGACTAGATCTGAATAGCCAGGCACATCCCCACCTTCCTCTTCCCCATCTCCTTCCCTTCCTCGCTTACCTTCAGCCTCACAACTTACCCCGATTGGGGATGCCATTACTGGCTCCAGACGGGAGCAGTTGGGACTCTTGTGAGGTGTTCACTATAAAAAATAAAAATAAATTAGGAAAAAATGGTTTCGAAGTAACTGGCTATTCAGATCTGGTCACTGAATGGCTAATACCAATTCAAGCAACAACGTCTCGATTCTGAGTAGTGGTTTTTTACAATAGCGATACTTAGGAACTTGCCGCAAAATTACACATTTAAAAATAAATTTTGAAATAATATGGCTTATAGAAATTGTCGTGATTAATTCTTGTGTTATTATGTTGCCAACCTTTCGAATAGCGTTTAAATCTGCCCTGATGACGGACATTGTAACGCAGTCCAAAACGTTTGCTAAATGAGCAGGAAGCGTTACACGGCATAATAACATAAAAATCAATCACGGTAATGCTTTTGGCCTATTGGGAAAACTTAAATCACTTCCATAGAAAAATTATTTGCACCTGCCGGATTTCGTTCCCGCGACCTCCATCTGTGAATGAAATACAATATTCCATACACATATTATTGTTATTTTCTTATCTTGCGTACGATATAAACATCCAACCGACAATATTAGCAGTACAACTGATTACACGTACCTACATAATGCCTGGTTTCCCGATCAACGCCGGGTGACATGGCTAATCAGTCTGAAGAATTTTCATTGGTTTGACCTGTTTTATTTCACCTACGGTTGCGATATAATGTAAACAATGCAGTGAGTAGATATCTACCAACCTCGCACTGCGTAATAATACTACTTGGTCGCGTTTGTCAATATTCTGTTATTCTGCAAATCCGAATTGAAAATATTCAAACAAAATTTTTGAAACACCTATCAAACCGTTTTGAAAATCATCAATGCAACCCTTTTGCTCTTTGAAAACAGAGAAAAAATTTTGACTTACTGTTTCTGTATAAAATTGTGAACTGTCTTATTGACTTACCAGCTCTATTAGAAAGGATTGCATTGCGTTGCTCTGAATGCTATACAAGATTGAATACCTTATTTTATGTACAACATTTCAAATTGAAATACATACAAAACATACAATGCCTTTATCAAATTAACCTTATATAGGTACAATGTACTCAAATCAAAACTATTATAACTTAACTGCCTACTTTTATTTTTACTCATTTTTTAAGCAGAACTTCTTTACGCACGCGTGACGAATGCGTGACGAGAGCGTTACGAAAAGTGTAGTCGAGCGAGGCGAACGGGCTGTATCATACTGTAGGAGCAAGAGAGGGCAGTGCACGCGCACATTTTCTTTCTCTCTTCCTCTCATAGCCAGTGCATGAAGATTATTCGTAATTTCATTTCGTTCTTGAACAATTTTATAAATACTGTAGGAGCAAGAGAGAGCAATGCGCGCGCATTTTCTTTCTCTCTAGAAGTTTTCAATCTGTAAGCGTAAAAAAAAATTGTATGGAAACTAACAGGTTTATATTATATACATTATTAAATGCACAAAGATTTTATATATTACTGTATTTTTCCCAAATAAGTTTAAATGAAAAAAGCTTAAATGTGTATTTTTCAAATTATCCGTAGATCTATGAATAACAATTCTATGATTGAACCTATTCCGAATTTGGTAGTTACATCGTTGATGGAAATACTTGTGACCTCATAAATTATGTTAGGAAATATTCCAGCGAATTCCATAGAGCGACGAAAGAAATAATACTGACCATTAATTTGACAATAAACTATTGGCAATCGATATTTTCAACGTCACACGGGCAGTTTAGTGACTATCTTTTGACTTTTGGAGAATGTCATCAAATAGTAAAACTACCCCCCATGGCCTTTTTATTTTTCTACTTTGCTTTATTTCCTTTTAGTTCTACCTTTCCCTTTTTTCCTAGTTTCCTAACTTTTATAGTTGTACCTATGTGCATATAGTTCGATATTTTTTAACTTCAATATAGTAGAGAAATAATATTATAGTAAATTTTTAGCACGTTTCAGAGTGGAGAATACTCTCGGTATCGCCCTGATGAAAAATCACCATTCAGAATTGAAACGTTGCTTGAAATGGCTTTAGAATGTTTAATGACCAGATCTGAATAGATAATTAGGTACTCCACCGCCTTACTCTTCCTCGTGTCTTCCCCCTCCCTACTATCTTCAGCCTCAAAACATACCCCAATTGGGGATAGCAAAGTCTCACTGCTCATATAGTTGGCAGATTTGTTAAATTTCAAACAAAATTTGTATTATACAACACACATTTCAAATGGTGCAGTAAAATAAATCAATAAATTTTCTAGGAAGCTACTTTTCAGAATTTTAATTTTAGTTCAAAAAATTAATCTCGCACGTGTTTCGTGACGAAAATACTTCAGTTTGTCTATCTACATATTTGCGGTCTTGCAAACTAATAATATATTTAAAAAATTTTACACCCTTACTTTTCTTGAACATTATTAAAAAATTGTGATATTATATTTTTTTCAACACGCGTTTTTCATTGCATTTTTATTGCTAACTTGAATATAGGTATATATTAAACCAAATTTGTAATAAAATAACATCGATATTGAGATATGAGTTAAAAATTTTTGTACGGAGAATAATCAATCTTGCTCATCGGAATCGCCCTGTAAAGTTGCAAGGGTACGATCGCAGGACGAAATTTGTACCTTTGTTTTACTTTATCCGAAGATTTTTAGACGCAATTTTCACCTAAATATAGTCATAACGAACGTCGCAAAGCCTTTCAAACTTTCAACTGCACGTTGACAAACCAGACGTTATCGGGTTAACGACCTGCTGAATATTTGTTTGAAACGTAATATTTTCAGTTTAACCTATCTACTCAGTTTACCCACAAACCAACTACCTTCCACTCACCTCATTTGATAAAAATAAATTATAATATATGTATCTTTGTATTTTTGCCAATATTTTTTTTAGATCACATGTCTAATGAACATAGTAATATTATGTATCTCATATTACCTATTATTGTTAGTGCGGATTATCCTTCTATACTATCGTGAACGGTGATCCTAAACTTCTTTTACCGGAAATAGGAAATATTTTATGTAATAATAATCTCTAGAAATTCTTAATTAAAATGCAATTTTAAGGCGATCCACCTCAACTGTAATATAATTAATTGTAATTTTATATTATAATTGTAATAAAATATTCACATGTCTAAACGGTTTTCAATGATTATCAAAATAAAGTAATTTGCCACATTACACAATAAGCCACATCCTAAAAGGGGTTTTTTGTAAGAAGTGATTTCGCACTTCAAAGCATTTTTTTGTAGACCTGATCCTGTATGTTTTTCTAGGCTTATAAAAAGACTTACCAAAAAATGGTCGATTATTAGTCCTGGCATTAGGAAGTGATGAAATAAGTTCTGGTGTAGGTATTTCTAATTTTTTCCTCATTTATGTGTTTTGGTGTGCTGATTACGAATCCGAGTTTTGCCAACAACAAAAAATGGTTGGAAGTTGAGTTTTAGCCAAAAAATATAAAAAAAATACTTCAAAACTTTCAACTTTGGGAAAAATATGTTTTAGGTTTGTAATTTCGCCACGCGTACCGTTTAGGCACAAATGCCAGTGGAAGTTTGATAAATGTTTGGTTTACCTAAGTTGTCCAGTTAATATAGAACACAAATGGAAATTCGTAAAACGCCGTGTAGTTTTTAATTTTTGAAATATCGTTTGGGTTGCCATAATTATGTTAAAATGAAGTTTTCGACCTCGGCGACCGACGGCATTACCCAGAAAAATTTAGGCACTACCGACCTTTTCCAAGGAATTGCCATTTTTGTGCTATATTGACTGGACTAAACAGGTAAGCCAAACATTTGTCAAACTTTAATTAGCAATTGTGCCTTAGCGAAGAAGCTTGTACTCATCTATTACAGGAAATTTTAAACAAATTATTTTAGCAAGGAATTTTTTTTTAATCATAATAAAAAAAAACGGAAAAAATCTTGGTTCATGTATTTAGCTAAAACTCAAAATCCAAAATTTTTTGGTGGCTAACGCTTTTGGTGACACGTAATCAACACCCCAAATTACATAAATGAGAAAAAATCAGATCTGCACCAGAATTTTTTTTTTAAACTCTTCTTTACAACGAAGCAAAGACCAAGATGTGTTCTACTATCAGTAGTTAATGCGTCTATAATATCGCTAAGCGAAAATATTTTCAAAATCAAAAACACATGATTTTGTATTACCGCGCATTGCATCGCCTAAATATGTACATAATTAAACGAATAAGAGCTGTCAAAATCGGCGAAACCTGAGAAATTTGATCCAATGTTGTTTGAATAATTGTTCAAAAAATATGATTTACATAACTGAGAAAGAAAAGTTGGTGTGGACAGGTAGCAAGAATGAAAGACATCCGACCATTAATTAGGCTCAACTGTAGATAATAAACCTATAAAGTACATATTGAGAGACGCTGGATTGCTGGATGCTGTGAAGGCGAGCACCCCATGTTTAATGGCAATGAAAGACTGGAAAACGACTCTACAAGTATTGTAGCGTCTATGGTGATAGTGAAAAACTTCACAAGTGACCAACAAATTTGATGTTATGAACCATCTAACCACCACGTCGTTATCCGCAGGGTTACGCAGTTAAAATGTAACGCCGTGCTCCACTTCCTTAAAATGTGTTTACTACCATTTATAATCTTATATTTTCTGACAATGGAATAAATATCAAGAGTGACCTCATGATCGAATTCGAGCGATCGCAAAATACGTGCGTTCGTTCACATCTACGAATACCGCAAACGATTATACTGACCTCCAATCAAAATATCAACATACGACGTAAGATACGATTGCTATTTTCCTACTGTAAAATTCTGATCAAAATTACAATGCCATTCCTACTTACTCACTTATCAGGAAAGTTATCGCTATAATATACTTTTTTATTAGCTATACACAGGAGACCCCGAGGAAAAAAATCCCTTAATCTCTATTTCATCTTTGGAAATGCTATGTGGAGGGTCTTTTAATTTATTATTCTTAGAAAGGGGGAAAGTTGTGGGAAGAAAAATGGTGTGAGGGGTGGGTAGGAAACTAGGGGTCATTGTGTCCAGAAGTGACGGATGTACTTTTATAGTGAACGCCTCACAAGAGTCCCAACTGCTTCCGTCTGGAGTCAGTGAGACTATGGCATCCCCAATTGGGGTATGTTGTGGGGCTGAAGGTAAGCGGGGAAGGGAAGGAGATGGGAGAGAGGAAGTCGGGGAAGTACCCGGCTATTAAGATCTAGTCACTTAACACGGCTAAAGCCATTTCAAGCAACGTTTTAATTCTGAATGATGGTCTTACACCAGGATACTGAGAGTATCTTCCAGTCTGGAACGTGCCTCAAATATAATATATATTATTTTTAATTAATGAATTGTGAAATAACACAAATTAATCAAATAAAATTAATTTGCGCACGCCGGGTTCGAACCCGCGACCTTCGGAATGGGAGTCCAAAACTTTGCTCCTACGGACTACGCCGGCTATGTAAGAAACTCTCCCGTTGTGGTGCAGATGGATTGGTCGAGATAGTCCAGCTGGAGAGGTCAAAAGGTCTCTCTCGACCAGTCTCTCCCGATTAAAGAAAATTTTGAATGAACTAATGTAGATTTTGAGATATTAGTTTCCATGGTGGGCAAACGCATCCGCCGCCAAAACCTAGTGAAATTATCTTACCCAGTGAACCCGGGCACTCCTGATAAGTCACCAAACGTAACGAACCACTTGGTTGCATCTAATCATTTGATCGCTCTTCCTCTAAATTATGAGTGAACCATTGAAATTTCGATCCATCTCATTAAATTTTTTAAACCTGTTCACCGTTCGAGCATCACGCCTTTGGAAAATATGTGTTCTGTTATACCTACGGGATGCCCTCTTAAACATTGACTAGTGCATTTTTCAATATGACCTTCATTGGTCTCTAGGAAGTAAACATCGGAGAAGTCACCCTGAAATGATGACACTCCCTCGCAAGGTTATCACTTATCTATATAACAAATAAAATGAGCTAATTGTAGTAAAATCATGATAACCATTAGGCCTTAAGACAGGAGCGCCGCAGTCTCGTTCGCAACATTTGCGGCGCTCGAGGGCGGCCGAACCAAGGAGCGGCCATTTGTGTGTCTCTCTGCCCCTTTATCGTAAGGGACAAATTAATAAATTACCGCATCACTGACGGATCCAGTGATATATATTTATTATTTATTTATTTTCTCATGTCCTCCGTAAAATGGTTATAAACGAGTATATCATGGAGAAGATTATAAATTACAAAGTAGACAAGGGCAGTTTTACTATTAAGTGTTAAAAGATAGTTGCTGAACTGTCTGTAAGTGACATTAAAAATGTCGATGGTCAATGTAGAATCGTTAAGCAGTTGAGTCGCTCTGTTTATTGGCGCGTTCCCATAGGCAGAAGTCCTCACTGTCGATGGTCAATGTAGAATCGTTAAGCAGTTGAGTCGCTGTGTTTATTGGCGCGTTCCCATAGGCAGAAGTCCTCACTGTCGATGGTCAATGTAGAATCGTTAAGCAGTTGAGTCGCTCTGTTTATTGGCGCGTTCCCATAGGCAGAAGTCCTCACTGTCGATGGTCAATGTAGAATCGTTAAGCAGTTGAGTCGCTGTGTTTATTGGCGCGTTCCCATAGGCAGAAGTCCTCACTGTCGATGGTCAATGTAGAATCGTTAAGCAGTTGAGTCGCTGTGTTTATTGGCGCGTTCCCATAGGCAGAAGTCCTCACTGTCGATGGTCAATGTAGAATCGTTAAGCAGTTGAGTCGCTCTGTTTATTGGCGCATTCTCATAGGCAGAAGTCCTCACTTTCGGAGCATAAAAAAGTGCACGGGATCTCCTACTAGTATACTTGTAATAATATATATCTGTAATTCTGTAGTAATCGGAAAATTTGTTGAGATCTCAATGGAGTAGTTATTGTATCTGGTTACTAAAAATAACTGAACCGTTTCTAATCTGATAGGCAAATGCAAGTGTCTCACTAGGGTGATTCTGAGCGAATCTTTCACCCCTAGGTGAAGTGAAATGTATCTAATTTTTGTATCTATCCTTAAAAAAACACCCAACAATATTTATATTTACATTTGTGCTTTAACGAATCAATCAGAAAATTTAGCCTACTTATTTATTTCATAATTGGGTCGGCTAGTAGCCAATTTCAGATAAATGCATGCATGTGCGTAAGTGTCACCAACAGTGTATTGTCATCGACAACGAGTCTTCCTGTCGAGTTTCAGTTCGATCAGACGATGGGAAGAGAATTAATTTCCACTTCCAAGATTTGCAATCATTCAAGAAAACAAAATCGAAATTAGACATATGTATTTTAAAACCTAATTACCTGCGTTTGATCAAACAGCCTAACACTACCATATTCACGGATTGTTCATTAAATTAGTGCCAGTGAGAACTCGTACGGACGTCATCGACCTTCACCCTTTTCTAGAATTCATTCTGTCTTGTTTAAAAACGAAAAGACAGCATGAATACTAGAACGATGACGTCACGTACGATCTCTCGCTGGGACTGATATAATACGAGAGGCGTAAAGCTGAAAACATAGTTACTTAACGGGCCGCTCTGTCAATCTCTACCGATTTCTTACATGTTTTACATAAACGTTTGAAGTTTTTAAGTTCTTAAAAAAATATATGTTATTCTTTAAGATAGTATCTACACATTCCCCACGCTGAAACGGTAATTATTTGAAATTCCCTCGATAGAAATAAATCGCAAAGTATGCTCCGAAAATTATTATTTACACGTTTGTTTCTGTTATTTTACAAGTTATGTGTATGAAAAAATTCACAATGTTTCTTTAAATGCTACTTGACACAGCTCCCGCGAGATTTTTGCTCTTTTTCAAACGAGTCGTCTTTTATTAAACATTTTCACAATTTTCGCATGAATTTTATGGTTTTTAATGTTAGCGCGCTCGCTCCTTCGTTCGTATTGTCGTATCTCTCCATCTTCTTCTTTTTGAGCGGGGTAGCGCGCACTTAATAATCTTTGAACAAGTAAAACTAACACAATTTATTGCTAATGAATTATTTTTATTTATGACATTGTGGTACCTACCTATTACTTTACCTACAAGCAAATACGAATCATCCTAGCCTTTAATCTGAAGTAGATACTTTCGGCTAGCGCATGCATTGATGTATTATTTCATAACAGGTGAACATTTGGAAATTCCCGGAGATACCATTATCATATCGACAAGATAATGAATATTATTAAAATTACGAGATATATGACGTTCAGTTAATTAGTTCGTATTTATTAATGATGCATACGGAATGTGCAAAAGATAAGCAAGCTTTACTAAAATTCAGAGAAAATTGTATGCATAATATGCTTTCCAAAAATGCTTTCAACAATAGAATTGCAACTATTAGGTTCGGCGTAAGCTGGGAGTCAGAATGTGTCGCGCGAGCAGACGATGCAGGAAATTTATGGGCTTATACGAAGCATGTCGTACAAGTCCATACATTTCCTGCGTCGTCTGCACGCGCGACACATTCTGACTCCCAGCGTACGCCGACCCTTAAACTGTCCGGATTCTCTCTCCCTCGGAAGACTTTAACTTCACAGTAACAATCTCTTTGCGTGTACGATGTACGCATGAGGCCTAAAGGATTCAGAATAATATAAATAAAAAATAACAAGGAAGAAGAGTATCATATTAAGCCAGTTCCTATTTTTGCCTTCTTCGTTTTAAATAAAATAAGTTTTGTGACGTTTCTTATTGTTGGGCACCGCTAACTTTAGATCTTCAGACGATTATGCTTGTATGGGAAAACACCTTTTAATCACTCCATCTTCAATATTATTGTATTTAAACACTTTGACAAAAAATATTATATATTTAGACACACTCATATCTATGCATAATTACCTAAAACAATGCTTTGTTCCAACTTAATTACAGTAAGAATTTATTTATTATTTAAATTTATTTATTTTTTTTTAATTTTTTTTTTAATTAAATTGTTCTTTTTTCTAAGATACTAAATAAATTTATTCAAAAATGGTTTAAGAAACTGTTTACTTTCTTTTTACAGCGAACTTGCAATTATTTTAAATGACTATTGGCTATTTTCATAATATGATAACATGTATACACGTGTTACTTGGCTTTCAAACAATCCTAGATATCAGATAACAGCAGTTTTCATTTACAGGTACAACACGTCATTTGAGTATTTTCCATACACGGAAAACTCACCGACCTACCGCATTTCAGCGATCTTAAATAATGTACACACACACCTACTTATTTAAATATTAAACACCACATTAAAGCATGCACAAATAATATTGTGTACCTAGTTCTTACGTTCTGCAGTTCCTACTTTGTGACGTTGCCAAACAATGTTATCTATAAAACCTTCGCTAAAATTAATAGTGTATTATTGGAAACTTCTGCACGGGTAAGGCACCCAATGAGGCCCACAATATCAAATAATGTTTTAAGATCAAATATAAATATATATATACGAGAAACTGCAACCATTTTAGGCTTCCTAAAAACAAATTATTAGGAACAGGAATTATTATGAAGGTTTTAAAATGTTCAATGTTGACCCTTCAAAAATTTGGCGTATTTTGTCAGAGGCTAAAAATATTATCGCTGTATCCGAAAACTAAAAATTCTTTTCGAAATGTGATGAAATAGGCTTACAATTTTTTTTATTAAAAATTACTTTTTATTTTTTTAATATAAAATGCTCTTAATTTGAAAAGGGCTATTGTGAATAGAAAAAAAATATATGCATATTATATATCGTGCTAATAATTTAAAAGGATTAATAAGAAAAAAAATTCAATGTGTTATGAAATTAATTTAAAAAGGAGAGAGGCGAAAAAAATATTGACAATCCTCGGCTAACACAAATAATTTAACGACCCTGGCACGGCGCGGGCTAATAAATTTTATTTGATTAATTTGTGTTGTTTCACAATTAATTTATTAAAAATAATAGGTAGATGTTCCAGATCGGAAGTTTTAAGTAACTCTCATTATCGCCCTGGTGTAAGCCCACCATTCAGAATTAAAACATTGTTTGAAATGCCTTTAGCCATGTTTGGTGACCAATTCTGATTAGCCAGTTACTTCCCCACCTTCCTCTTTTCCATCTCCTCCCCCCCCCCATTATCTTCAGCCTCACAACATACCCCATTGGGGCTGCTGTAGTATCAGTGGCTCCAGACGGAAACAGTTGGAACTCTTGTGCGGTATTCATATTAAAAATAAATTGTTCTAGAAGGCAGTTAAATGTAAATGGAGTCTGATAAAAATAATTTATTTGACCAAAAGAAGATTTAATTTGAATATATTTTATGATAAGAATTTTCCAGTGATTTCTAGAAAATTCTAGAAAAATCTAAGATTTTATATTTTAAGGCAGGACCACCACCGGGAGAGCGGCTGTTACCTATGTGAAGTAAAACGGACATTTTGCCGGTTAACACAGGTTAACCAACGGATGATGCAGAAGTTGTCCATAAAACTACTTATCATTCTCGGCGAATAATTGACAATCTCACCGACAACACTTTTTCCGGAAAATTTATTGGTTATTATAAATTTACAACGTACCCCCCACAAGACAGAATAAGAAAAAAAAAGCGTTCTTAGATCTTATTCATTTATTTAAATTTAAAATAAATCACATTTAATAATGTTGTTACTAAGTACTGCAAGTATTTTACTGTTAATTATTGTGACACTATCTAATGTTATTTTTATTAAATTATATTTAAAAATATATATAGTATGTAAAGGACGCGGGTTTTAAATTTCGCTAATGGACCTGGTTAAAATTTGGAGACAGCCCCTTTTTTCGGCCGCCCATGTTCGTCGCACATATTGCAAGTGATAATGCGACTGCCCTGAGGTAATCTGCCTGTGATATTCAGGTTTCATTACGAACCTACCTTTGTTATTTTTATTACATTGATATATTTCCGACAGCCTTGTGGAGAAGGTGTCACCAGATGTTGCAGGGTGACATTTCCAATGTTACTTCCGAGAGTACACGAAGTATGAAGGTCGTGAAACAATGCACTTGTATAATAATATAATATACCTAATTACATGTTTTCATCTTCGTCTTAAAATGTGTTAATCAATAGCAATTGTCGTAAACCAGGAAAAAATAAAGGCTACGATTTTCCTGGTGCATCAAACTGCATAATATAGAAAACCTAAATGTTTTCTTTCACTTCATTAAAAAATTATTATTTCTTCAAAGATTCATATTAAAATACATATTATTTATTTAATTTTATTAAACTTTTTTTTTACAAGATAATGTGTCCTTACTGGGGTACCCCGTTATAAGGCCTCATTGTACTTGGTTACGTGTTTAAAATAAAGTAATATGTTAAAATGCTACGAAGAAAATTAAAAAAAAAACAATATCTAGAATAAAACAAAATACAATCTTTAGCCTTTGTTGGGTCGCAAAATTACATCTATATTATTCCTTCCCTTCACCTTTCTCTTCCCCGTCTCCTTCCCCTCCCTTCTACCTTCAGTCTCACAACTATTATATGGATGCCATAGAATCACTGGCTCCAGTTTTATTCGCGATTCAAACTCTGAACCTCAATACTGCAGTTTCATGCACACGACATATAGAACTATGCTGTCCCAAAGGCATATGATACCAGAAATACTTATAATAAATGCAGTTTAATAGAGGAATGATTGGTAACTGACTACAACTTTCATTGATCGAATCTACTGTAAAATTAATCATCAAATAGATAAATACGTCTAGATGTAGGTACCCGTATGGAGTTTTGAAACGTCTAGATTTAGGTACCCGGAGTTCATTTTATTTATTTGCAAAAACAGTACAAAAACCAATACATTACAGTAACAAAATTACAATTAAATTTTTACAAAATAAATTAATTTAAATTAGGAAAAAAAATTTATACATAAGTACCTACACTGTAAACCCTTATATAATATTTCGCTCTTAAAATCGTTTTACGACATGTGGAAAATATCCAAGTTACCTGCGAGAAAGTTAATTAACTTAGTGACTCTTCCCAAGGGCATCACCATTGGTACGAGTAAGTAAGTTCTGCACCTGGGGAGAATTAAAAGCCTGTGTTGACGGCCTCGCGTGAAGTTATCCGGGACATACAGTTCTATTTTAGCCAGAATGTCAGGTATTGATAAACCATTCGGAAGCTTATGGCTTGCTGCCATCAGCAGTAATGCGACGTCCCTGGAACTAAAGCTACAGACACTCAGAATTCACGAGATAAATACTGTTGGAAACAGCCATGGGTAAAAACTAAACTCTCACATATAGAGATATCGTAAAAAAAAATAATTGTATTTTCTCGACCATTAGTACATAGAGTTATGAAACAATGCGCAGAGATGACGAACGGCTCAGGTATCAAGAGCCGGCTACGTAATATATATTATTGTCTCCTATCGTATTATTACTATTATGACGTAATTGCACTTAGAATGGCATGGTAAAATGGGTGACGTTTGAACGACAGCGCCCTTGACATGAAGTGCGATCAGTGGCGTGCAGTCCATAAAGGGCATGTGCCTATACTAAGAAAAACAAACCACAAAAATAAAATAGAAAAATGCGACCAATCTCTGATTAAAATGTAATGTTGGTAAGGAACTTGTCACGCACATACATTCGATTGGCCATAATATAGTTATTTTCAAATATTCAACGCATTCGGTATTTTCACAATGTGTTGAATTTGATTGGCCATAATATAGTCACTTTCAAATATTTAACGCATTCGGTATTTTCACAATGTGTTGAATTTGATTGGCCATAATAAAGCCATTTTTAAATATTCAACGCATTCAGTATTTTCACAATGTGTTGAATTTGATTGGCCATAATGTAGTCATTTTCAAATATTCAACGCATTCGGTATTTTCACAGTGTGTTGAATTTGATTGGCCATAATATAGTCATTTTTAAACATTCAACGCATTCGGTATTTTCACAATGTGTTGAATTTGATTGGCCATAATGTAGTCACTTTCAAATATTCAACGCATTCGATATTTTCACAATCTGTCCCACCATCGTGCTAAAATTGTGTAAATTTTACATTTTCTTTCGTAAATACCGACTTTAAAAGCAATCTAAATCCGCAAACTCCTAAAACAGTCGGAACTGGCTGTAACGTCATTGTGATGTAGAAAACTTAGCTTTGCGGAATTTGTTCCCCTATGACATCTTTGAAGATGTTGTGTGGAAGGTTTTTTAAGGGAAAGGAAGGAGGTGGGTAGGAATCTGGGGATAAATATGTCCAGGAGTGATGGACGTGTGAAGCCATCCCTCCCACTGCAGTGCAAGGCGATGGGTCGAGAGGGTCCGGCTGAGGAGATCAAAAGGTCACCCCCAACCAGTCTCTCCCGATCCGGCCTGCCACGCAGATGGTCGGCAGACGCATCCGCCCCCCAGTCCAGGACAAACCTAACCCCATGAACCCAGGCACCCCTGCTAAGTCACCAAACGTAGCGGACCACTTGGGGTGACCTTTGGCAGAGGTGCTTTTCGTCCAATAAATGGTTCCTGGGGCGGCGGTACGCATGTACCTACATTGGTACCGCCGCCTGTACATACCCGCCTCCCAAAGCGGTAATGGCCCGTACGGACTAGGCTAGTAGTTTAGTCGAGTAGCGAGTATTTTAGGAACTAAACGTGTCCGAACGCCATTCATATAGTAGTTAATAGTAGCATTTTGGTTAGTCAAGTGTCGAGATACTCGCTACTCGACTAAATTACTTCCCTTACCCAATCCAACGTACCATTACCGACGTTGACCTGAGTAACATCAATAACGCCATATTCACGCCTTGTAACATGCCTTTTGGCGGCAAATCAAAAACGTCACATTTTAAATGGTGGTAGAATTTTTATTTGTCAACATAAAAAAACCATCATTCTCGAAATACTTTCTTATTTCTTTTCGACAATAAAAAAGTGAAAATGCCTTGAAAAAGTGAATGTACCCTATCCAGATAAGAAAAGTTGCACAAAGCCTACCGTTGGTCGTCAAGCCGCCACTGCATGCGATCGATGTAGTATGTTCACAATAATTGTGCTTTGTACAATTATTGTGAACATAACAACACGCTGGTCTCATTTCCGAGTTCATAACTTCATTTAATAAATTTACAATGAAGCATCTACGCAGGTACTGATAAAACAATTAGATTGCAAATAGGTGAACAGGCCCCCTAGCACGGTCGATTGATTAGGATTGTAGCGATAATTCTCGCATGACTGCAGATCGCCAACGAATAGATAACAGTTCACAATGACTAGGTGTTCTTAACGGGCCGCTCTGCCAATTTCTACCGATTTCTTACATGTTTTCCGCAAACATTTGAGGTTTTTAAGTTCTTAAAAAAATATATGTTATTCTTTAATATAGTATCTACACATTCCCCACGCCGAAAAGGTAATTATTTGAAATTCCCTCGATAGAAATAAATCGCAAAGTATGCTCCGAAAATTATTATTTACACGTTTCTGTTATTTTACAAGTTATATGTATGAAAAAATTCATAATGTTTCTTTAAATGCTACTTGACACAGCCTCCGCGAGATTTTTGCTCTTTTTCAAACGAGTCGTCTTTTATTAAACATTTTCACAATTTTCTCATGAATTTTATGGTTTTTAATGTTAGCGCTCGCTCCTTCGTTCGTATTGTCGTATCTCTCCATCTTCTTCTTTTTGAGCGGGGTAGCGCGCCTTTAATGTTTTCATTAAAATAATTAAAGGTATATTTGCGGCATGTTCCAGAGTAAAATATCCACAGGAAGATATCTAATCTAAATTTCGCCGTGATGGTAAGACCACCATTCAGAATTGAAACGTTGGTTGAAATGGCTTTAGCCGTGTTTGGTGATCAGATACTTCCCACCTTTCTCTTCCCCATCTCCTTCGCCTCCCTAAATACCTTCAATCTCACAAAATTCCCCAATTTGGGATGCCATAGTCTCACATAAAAAAGTATCTTTCTTCTTATCTTTTACGATAATTGAGTCATAACGAAAAATGCAGCACTTTAAATCACAATGTCGCTCTCATTGTCGGACATGGTGTAGTAAACACTACCGTTGATTTTTGAATAATGAACAATGAGCATTCGCTCGCCTGATCTGAACATCCATAGAGCATCTGCAAGAGTTCTAGTTCTTGATGTTCTCGTTCGTGTTCGTCGGAAAACGAATTACCGTTTACACTAAAATCAAGAGAGAACGCTCTTGTTTCATCTCTAGCTCTATGCTCGTTTGGTCTAATCCACCTTTATATTAACTTCTTAAGAGATAATATCGAGCAATAATCCATTATTCCGTTTTTGTTAAGAGCGCTGCGCGCGGATGTTTTTGCAACCATGAAGCTAACGGTATTAGTTTTAAATATATTTCAAAATGTTGTCATTAAGAGCGGTGCGAACACACAACCTCGCACGGCCGCATCTCAGCGGCTAATGAATCGCTTCGAGAATTTATGTCTCGAACTGCCATAAAAATGATCAAACGGGAGATGGTAAATTAATGAAAATTATATACTTCTTAAAATTAATTTGTGATCAAAATAATTTAAAATGTTTCAATAATATCTAAACAAAATAAGTGTGTAAAAAAATCTGAAATATTTTAGTTTGTAAGACCTTAAATAAAAAGAAAAACTGAGGTATTTTTGTCACAAAACACGTTCTCGGATTTATTTTTTAATGGTTTTAATTTGTCTCAAATTTAAATATTGATTTATTTGTTGACTAGATTATATATTGATTTATTTTGTTGTATGATTATATGATTTTAAATTTGTGTTGTTTAATAGAATCTATCATTTGAAAATTGAACAAATCTGCCAACGACCAACGGTATAACCTTAGTATATTATAAATACAATTAGTTATTCAAAATTTTAAAACTGCGTGTACCAGGGAAAAAAACAATCTTTCAAAATCAATTTATGTTTTTTTGTAAAAAAGAGTCAGTGCGTCTGGAATTTGATTTAAAATGACTAATTTCCGGTATTCTCTGGTAAAACACGCTTAAAAACCTACATCGTCTTGTTCGCTAAAATCATCTGCAGTCTTCGGCTGATTTTCCTGCACAATAATTTTTTTTAAATAATTTCTTTCTTGTTATTTTCCTTGAATCATTCCTTCACTCTAGTGAACCAAAAAAAAATACTTTTCATTGTGTCTACAGGAAAAACGCTCATGAAAATCTGTACTATACCCAGCAAACTGTAGCTTTTTTTACAATAGCTCCCCACGGGAAATGTTTCTTCTAGGCCTATGTCAACTTTGGGGATGCTGTGTGGTAGGTCCGTCATATGTCTATCACTATCAGTTACCTAAGTGTCAAAACCCTGAGCAACAGCTTATTCCCACTTCCTTCCGTCAACCTTCTATTGGATTATCATTTAGGTGACATTGTTTTACTTGACGATTAATAAATTTTAACGCGGCCTTCACAGTATCGCATTACTTACGGTTAACTATCAATATATACGAAAAAAAATGTTTTTTTAAAATACGATCATTTTATTCGTAAAAACGGTTAAAAATGGGACTGAGGTTCTTACGAACAAATTAACAGTGTTTCAATGTTTATTGGCGGGAAAATGTAAGAATAATTTGTTGGTATTCGTAATTTCGTACGTATACCAACAAATTATTATTACATGTTCGCGCCAATAAACATTGAAACCCTGTTAATTTGTTCGTAAGAACTTCAGTTCCGTTTTTAACCGTTTTTACGAATAAAATGATCGTATTTTAGAATAACATTTTTCTCCGTGTACATATACGTATTTTCGAATTATATCGTTCTTTACTTATTGAACTAGCGAAGCTCCTAAAAAAGAAAAAAACGTTGTATAGGCGATCCGAAGGCTAAAATAATGCATCAATCGCAATCAATTTCTTTTCGTCGGATTTTTGAGGAAAAAAAATGGTTGAAATATGATTAAAGACCTCATCAACCTCCCTTTTAGTGTCAAAAAGTAAATGCAGACTGCCAATGCATATTTAGGATAGAATTTCATTTCCACATTGCTAAATCTTAAATTTTGTATGGATGTATGTATGTTTGTTACTCCTTCACGCAAAAACTACTGAATGGATTTTAATGAAACTTTACAATGATATAGCTCATACGTCAGAATAACATATAGGCTGTATAAAGCTAACTATTTAAAATATATATTACAAATAATAATTATTGTTTAAGAGAAAATGTCAAAATTTGAGAATGACATTTTGCAAAACAATCAAATTTTCATTTAAATCAAAATTCTATTTTAGAAAATTAGTGAATTTATTTGAAGTACTTGTCTAATACTTTGAATCGAATCAAGAATTATAGATATTTTAAATAAATAGGTTAAGAATTTTGGTATAAACATATATGGGACATAGGAAAAGAAAATAGGCTAATAGAAGTACTAATCCTGCGCAGACGAAGTCGCGGGCAGAAGCTTGTTATTAATATTTTTACGTAATTGATTGGCGTTTATCGTATCGGAATGTGAATCCGTAGACAGATCCGCCTGTATTGCCAGCGTCTATTGATGTCTTATTTATTCCCTGTCAATATCGGCTCAAAATTATTGGAAGTTACGCCTATCGATCGGAGGCCCTAGCACACTCGGTCCATAATGGTCGATAGGATAACTATCGGTAACTTCTCATCGTTCCCAAGGACAACTGCACATCGCTAACGTACAAACAACAGTTGATGTGGAATATTTTAAGGACTCTTAGTCATTGTGAACTGTCGCTTATTCGTTGGCGATGTGTAGTAATGCTAGGGAACGATGAGAAGTTACCGATAGTTATCCTAACGATCGTTATCGATTGAGTGTGCTAGGGCCTCTAATATCGTAAAGTTATCGATTTTCCATTAATAGAGCTCCAGGGTATTTCGAGAATACGGTATACATCCAAATTCTAAAAGCTTTTATGCAGCCTTACTAAACATTTTGATAATCTTTTATGCATAAAAATCTTGCGTCACGATGTTTGTCCAAGATAAACTCCGCAACTACTTAACCGATTTCGATGAAATTTGGTTTTCTGTCCAACTTAAAAGGTATCTCGATAATTGACCTCAATAATTATTATTGCGAATTAAATGTTTGTTATGGGATGATGATTAGGAGGCGGGAATGGGTACCGCCGCCCCGGGAACCATTTATTGGATAACCAACACCTCTACCATAGGTCACCCCAAATGATTCGCTACGTTTGGTGACTTAGCAGGGGTGCCAGGGTTCACGGGGTTCATTGTCTAGGTCTTAGCGGCGGATGATCTAGACACACTGAACCCCAGATTCCTACCCAACCATCATACCCTTTTCCTTCCCAGAACTTCCTCTCCTTCCTTTCCTTAAAAAAATTGAGGGAAATTATTTTCCTCAGAGCCTCCTGTGTGGACCTAATGTAAAAAAAAATTTAAAAAAAAGATTTGAAATTATTTGTAAGTTCCATAAGTTTCTGATAGATGGCGTTGTGAGTTAATTTATTGACACAACACTTGGTTATCTAGGTTAGGTAACCATCCCGTAGATGGCGTTGTGTTTCGTTAGCCACAGCAACGCTTGGGCGGGTCAGCTAGTATCATACAAATAATAATTACCCTATACCTGTTTCCGCATACTTATTGAGACCCATTATTGCACTTCAGTCATCGATACGCTAAGAAGTCCGCAATATTCTCATGGATTATGTTGTAGGGTTCAGCCTTGGCACAGAACCGATCATGTCAAATGGCCACCTCGTAATATAGGTTAATATATTAACAGACAAAGGATCCCTCATTAGGTGCTCATTTCTCATTACCTCGCAGCACGCAAAGTAAGGACACACAGCAAAGTTATGTAGGTACGTTTAACGCATTTTCCGTACACGATAATTATTCTCATTGAAGCTTCAATCTAAGAGATTCTTCTCTTAGAAATTGCTAAACTTTTTTTTCATTAAATTTAGCCGCACTTTATGACTTGATGACTAGATTGTTCATCTTCTTTGAAATTCTTCGAGATTACCACTTGTGTTGGAGCTCATTGCATATTTTGCCTTGGCAATAGGTACAATACTCGAAAATAAAGTCGGAAACCAACAAGTGAAGAAGAACTGTGTAATATTATGGGGTACACGACCCCGGGTGTTAGTCGGACCTTACGGTCGACTAACATAATTTTAATTAAGTCTGATGAAGATATTACTGCAATCTCCAATGTTTTATTAAATTCATCGTCGGGAAAAATAAAAATTTTCAAACCGTTTCACGTAAAATATTTTAAAGGTAATGTACTGTTTTTATGTGATAACTTACATCCCAAGTGCATAGTAAATGCGGACTGCCAATGCATATTTAGGATAGAATTTTATTTCCACATTGCTAAATCTTACCAATATTATAAACGCGAAAGTTTGTATGGATGTATGTATGTTTGTTACTCTTTCACGCAAAACTACTGAATGGATTTTAATGAAACTGGGTCAGTAGCTGATTTGGCATTGCTTTTGGGTCCCACCCAGGCGTCGCGACTTCAATTCCTTCACGACAAAGTCCTTCATCACGACACAAGCAACATTTTCCCCTTACTGTGGTAGTAGTAGTGAAGGTTTTCAAATATCGTCAGATTATTGGTAGCACGGGAATGTTTGTCTTTTTTTTTAAATAGAAAACTTAAAAATATATATAAATACATAAATATATAGTGGAAATTAATTCTAATCTGATCTGTGTTCTTTTTTACATTAGCTCCACACAGGAGGCAACGAAGAAAATAATTTCCCTTCATCAGTTATGCCAGCTTTAGGGATGCTGTGTGGACGGTCTTCTCTGTTAAATCACCAAATGTAGCATAATACTTGGGATGACCTATGATAGAGGTGTTGATAATCCAACGAACGGTTCAAAGGGCGGCGATACCCCTACTAGCTTCCAAATTATTCTGCTGTGTTCGTACTCCACAAAAGTTTTAACACACAAAAATTTGCAATAAGATTCCAGTGAAGTAATATTTAAAAATAAAACCATGAGGATTTTTAATGTGTTTGCAAAGGCTCATTTTGCTTTAAATACAAACGATAACACACTCTTAAGGCACAAATGTACGTTTTTGTGATTTAGATAGGATTTTGAAAGTAACTTTTGTCCGGTAAAATACATCTGCATTCCGTAAAATTCCCCGAATTCTTCTTATTGTTGAATTCACACACGGATATGTTTGGCGGATATGTCCGCCAGGCATACTCGGAGACCCGATCCGCCCTAAATTTCCTCAGATTTGGTCGAATATTCGACGGTTGATGCATTATAATTGAAGATCTGTACAAAAGTTATATTGAATTTCGAACTCAACATTTTTTTATGTAATACCGCTTACGAGTTCTCAAAATCAGCGGTATTGTGGCATCCCTAACTAGGACAATATGGGAACACTACACAAAATGTAAAGCCGTTTCTAGCAACGTGTCATCGGAAATCTCTCGACTGGGCGTATAATATTATGAAGGTTAGATGTAGGTATTGTTTAAAAACATATCAAAAGTATTAGCTACTATATTGGTATTATCAATAGAATTAGTTAATTAAAATCGCCAACACATCGCATGTTAGTTCCTTGTGTGTTATGAATATTACCCGCCTACAGCAGGTCACATAATAACAATTTGCCCCTGAGCGGACCTTGACCACAACCAAAACTGCCATCTCTACTCGCAGCAAACAGGTGGACAAAACAAACCAAATAAACAATCATCAACCAAAACGTCTCTCAGGTAGAATTGACCACAAACTTTACCCAAATTAGACTTTTGACATTTTATTAAATCGTTTTACTTTATGAAACAAATTTTAAAATTTGGGATTAACCTTAATAAGGTCGCCCATATACGAATGATTTATTTTTATTTTAGGGACCTCTCAAAATTTAGGATCGTGACATGCGTCATGTGAAGGGTAACCTTTAAGGGTAAATTTTCAGAACCATTTCAAATCTTCAACTCGAAGATCTGATTGCGATGTGTATGCGTTTTATCTCGATTGGCTTATGAATTGTATATAATGATGGTGTTGTATTTTGGTTCAACGAGTTGAGACCTGCGAACAGTCGTGTTTTTTATGACAATTTTTCAATGGAAAATTATCGATGTGTCATAGATACATATGTGGTGTTTTAAGTACTGGAAAACTGATTGATCTATGTCCTTCTCTTCATTATAACGCTCTTTTGGACAAAGTAATTAATATCTTGGAATTTGTATTGTCACGGTCAAACACAATCAAATTGCAAAAGTAAATATCCAGGAAGCTGTTTTAATGGGTGTGTATCCCAGATTCACGTATGACGAAACTTATACATTAGTCAGCTTTCCAAGAACACAACTTCACACATATTTCTATTATTTCACAGATAGGGTAGCTTTGGGGATGACAAACCCATTAAGAAGAAGAAAATGTATCAGAATTCAGACTTATGCCGTTAAAGGAAATACATTTTACAAATTCAAGTACGCGCCCTTAAGTCACGTGAGAAATTGGGTAAATTCCTTAAATTTGAACTAAAATACACCGCAAAGAATTTTTTATTTTAACTTGAGGGTGAGTAATTATTAATTTCTTATTTTTTTAGAAACAAATCATTCTTTTGATATAAATAAAGGTTTAAAAAATTTATACACAAACACAACAGATTTACAATTAGCAACCTTAGAAACTTTAGAAATTAGAAAAAGTGTTAAAAGTAAATTAAATATTATTAATAACCAAATATTTTTTTTAAAATAGCCATCTCTTAAATTTAAAAAAAATAGTTATCTCTTAAATTTATTATCTTATTAATACTTATATTTAATATAATTTATTTTTGTTGTTTAAACATCTTTATTATGTTTTTATAATTTATATAATGTAATTTTTCATATTTTAAAATATTTTTTTATATTTAATTTTAAATAATTGTTTTTTACGATATATATATATATATATATATATATATATATATATATATATATATATTTTTAATTAATTAATCACCTCTCTCTATAATATTTTTGTCCAAGGTTCTTTTTAGTCTGTTCTTTTTAGTCTATACTTGTTTGTTTCTTTTGTTATTTAATGTCATTACTACCCTGACGAAGAAACCATCGGTTTCGAAACATGTAGGTAATTGTGATTATATAATAGTGGTTTAATACAAAGTTATTTGTTTAATTTAATTCAAAATGACGCCACAAAGTGATTTTGCGAAGTTTGAAGAAATGAAAAGATTAGTTTAAAGTTTAGCTCTAAATTTTGCCAAGTGGCATCATTCTTAAATCATGTGGCAGTCCATTCCAAGCTTTAGGTCCTGACACTCCGAAAGCACAGAACTTAGTATCTGGTGTGCGCTTTGGTTCCTTCAACCTTCCGATAGCTGATGATGCTGCTGACCTGAGGATTGATTGTCGAGAATTGGAATTTTCAGGAATACACAAGTCCGATAAGAAAGCCGGAGCCATTCCTTTAAGGGACTTAAATACCACCCGGCAGAGCTTGAACTGGATTCTTTCATGACATTTTTGAGCCAGTGAAGATTTTTGAGATGCTCTGAAATATGGGAATATTTAGATACGCGCGCCGGTAACAAGTCTTGCCGCAGCGTTGAAAACAGATTGTCATTTGTTAATTTGATATTTTGGGAGACTTGCATATATTCCGTTGCAATAATCAAGACGTGAAACAACATACTAATTGACTAGTATTTAGTCGCCACTGTTGGCAGGTTTCTTCGCACTGCTTTAATTTGCCTTAATTGAAAGAACCCCGTGGTTACAGTTCTGTTCACTTGAGTTTTCAGGTAAAAATCAGCGTCCAGATTAACACCCAGTAGTTTTATACAAGTCTTTGGAGTGATGTGCCTTTTAAGTGTTCCCCGGCGACCCACCCCGGAGATCAAGACGATTGACGATAGTTCCTCCAAGTTCATTAAATGATTATTTAACCCCTCAAGCCAGACAAAAAAAAATCCTGCTTGACATTTAATTTCAAATAGATTCGCTGTTTTTGAACGTATCCCAAAATAAAATACCGTCTTTGAAAGCATGTGAAAATGTTCTCTGAGATTTAATAATTTGTTTTTTTTTAGATGAATAATAAAACATATACTCAACACACAAAACCTATATAAAACACAATCACCCACAAACACAACAAATAATATAAATTTATCTATTTTAACCTTATACAATACATATAATATTATTTATTTTTAATTTTAGTTTCATTTTAAATCTCTGTGTTAAAGATAAATTTATCTGAATCTTATGTATTTCATATATTTTTAAATGTATTGTGTAAAATTTTTTTTTAGATAAAATGGAGGCCTACCACCTAGTGAGGCCAACATTATTGGATTTTATTATAAAATGTAAAAATATTGCATCAAAGTAAATAATAAAAAAAAAAACTTTATCAGTTTATACGAAACCAAAAAAACACATTTTTGACAGACAGATTATTATAAAGGTTATCAGTTATCAGTTATCACTGTCACTTATATTATTTTACGTTTTAAAAAAAATTGTTTAAAAAATTTAAGATCCTTGACCGGATAAACTTTGGCGGTTTTCTGTTATGTATAATTATTTCAAATTATACGGGATTATCCATGGTGAACTTTTAAATACATAGAAAAAGTTGGTGTTACCTCTGTCTAAATCTGTTTATATTATAATCAGTATATCATTGCCAATAGTAAGCAGATATACATAAATTACGACGAATAGGTATGTTGTCCTTACAACCATTGGTCGTTATCTACCGCTGTTGTTACATTTAAATCTTACTCTCACTTTCCAGTGTCCATCTTGATTACTCCGTTTAAAGTGACCTTTTGCTACACTTTTACTTTGCGAAATTGCACAATTATCACGTTATTCAATGAGCATTCTCGAGCTGTTTACAAAATCTAATCAACGCTCTCACAACACCCCCTCAACGCATAAACTCCAACGACAGTGTTACAGATTGTGTTGGATTAACGGTCCGATCACTGCGCGGTCGGTTATTCGATTTGAAGTCTGATTGGCGCCTGACTTATAGGCGCCTTGTTGGTTTGTATAGAATCCGTAGATGATACAAAACGGTGTTCTTATTTTAAATTTCCCGCCCGGCATTCCTTCTGTCATTGCGCTTCACTGGTTTGTTCCCGCGCGATCCCAAATAGCCGCATTACTCAATGCTGCTCTCACTAATATTAGATGTAAATTGTGATATATAGAACAAACTGTGGTTCGCATCAAACTGTAATGAGTTTCGCTGCAAATTGATTAAAGATCTCCCACACAAAGTTATAAGTTCACATGAGCGTCGGCTGGTGAGAAGGAGGGGGGGGGGGCGCAGCAGAATTTAAAGCTGCACCCCTACATTCTTCGATCTCATAATTTTAATACACTTATTTCTTCTGTCACTACTAAGTGACGAGTACGTAGTTTATTTTACGAACAGTAATTTAATTCAATCAAAACAACCTGATCGATTTTTTTACATGAATACCGCACAACTGTCTGTTTGGAGGCAGTGATACTTTGGCATTCCCAATCAGGCTATATGGTGAGGATGAAGGTAGTAGGGAGGGGAAGGAGATGGAAAAGAGGACGGTGGGGAAGTTCCTGGCTATTCAGATCTGGTTACCAAACACGGCTAAAGCTATTCCAAGAAACGTTTTAATTCTTAATGATAGTCTTACACCAGGGCGATACAGAAAGTATCTCCACTCTGGAACATGCCGCAAGTATACAATATATTATTTTTTATTTTATTTATTTATTTATACTGGGTTTTACAGATGTTCTCACTTGCGTGAGAACAATCCAGTTATAAAACTCAGTTAATATACAATAACAAAAATCTGCAATTAACTACAGATACATTAAATAAATCTACAATTACATACAATTAAATACAGACACATACAATTAAGAAAGTAAACATCACAAAAAAAAAAAATATATATACAATCTCAATCAAGTAATACATTACAATGAGTGGCAAGAGGCATAAAAAACATTAGAGGCATACATTTTAAATGATAATTTTGGGAAATACACAATAATCAAAAAAAATTTACTTGCGCCAAGATTTGAAGACGTGACCTTCGGATTGCTAGTCTAGAGTTTTACCCCTCGACTAAGGAGACCGTTCATTGTACATGCAAAACAATATTGTCCGATCTTTCGCAAACCTGGCATGATTATCTATACTTTGAAAATTATGTGAATTTTTTAATTTTTTTTAGATTAGATCTTACTTGAGAGCTTGTTTGGAAGCTTATTTGAGTGGATTTTTGTATTGTCGGCACCGTCGGTGTGTATTTTTAAAGATTCTGGTGTTTCTTAGTCCGTTGCGCAGTGCGGCTGCGCGGATGCATTGATAGTTTAATGGCTTTCTGATTCTAATGTTGTAATAGCGTATATTTAGGAGCACCGTGGGCTATTATTGGCCATTTCAGATGAATAACAGAATCCGGATGAGTGGGCTTCGAGAATTTCCCTTTCAAAACAAACTGATTTAATTACTGAAATAGATGCCGCATTCATACAAATACCAAAACTCTCTAAGGCCTAGCATAGCATGACAAGAGGTATAATAATAATAATTGGATAATTTGTATAGCGCCGTTTTTGTGAGAAATCACCTCAAGAGCGCTGTACATTTTATCATGAATTCTTAGGCTCTATCTAGATCTATTCTTATTTACAAATAGATACAGAGAACATACTTACCTGGCAGGTCACTTCCGATAAACACACTTTAATTAGAAAGTTTATGCTTGGAGAAGATACAACTTTGCACGCGGAGGACACTATATTAAAACACTGGATATTACATGATTTTAAATTTGCTACACCATCATTTTTCATATTACATTTACAAGAAGATTACTGCCAAAAATGGAGTTAATAAATTGAAGTTATTTCGAAAGACTTGAGAATTTAGGACTCATTAGTACTGGAGAATTGGATGTATAAATAACTCACCATTAAGATTTTGTTAACATTTTTATGCAATTGGTTATTTACTATGTCGCGGGCTTAGATGATGAAGGTAAAGGTTTTGGTTTTTGGCTTTATGGGTACGACTGTCTAAAAAGGTGAGTTTTAAGTTTAGCTCTGAATTTTTCTGAGTCTGTGATCATTCAGGTCATGTGGCAGTCCATTCCAGGCTTTAGGTCCCGACACTCCGAAAGCTTGCTCACCGAACTTAGTGTTTGGTGTGCGCTTTGGCTCCTTCAACCTTCCGATTGCTGATGACGCCGCTGACCTAAGAGTTGACTGTCGGAAATTGGAGTTTTCTGGAAGTGTAGTGCTGCTAAATGATATCTCCAGGTCTCTTGACACCTTCAACATTGGCCTTGAAGGTTTCAAAAGTCATTTTATGCAAAAACTCTAAAATACATGTTACTAATAATATTATTTTGTAGTAGAAAGTCGTAAACAAATAATGATTTTAAAAAAATAATAATTTTCATTGGTGGCCACCGGTGGGCCAACGGCCAATGAAAGGATTTACGAAAATATTTCGTTCCGATTACTCACGTTCTTGATGCCTGCTGAAACTTATGGTTTTCAAATATCTAAATCAATATTAGTATCTATTATTATGAATATTTTTACATGATGGAGGGGAAAGGATGCACTGCCTATAATTATCTGGCTACACCTATACACACGTGGCTGTCACCACGACTTGTTCAAGATACCGCACAAGGCAGAACAGATGTTCTAGCACACCATAGCGTGACAAGAGGAATGGTGCTGTTGAATTTATTTTTTAAAACAGCATATATATTTAATTAAACTTAAAAATCTAAAAACTTAAATATTAAGAATGTTGGACTACGAAATCTTGAACTACAAACGGATCATTAATCCGACTTAAATAATTTTCAGGGTTTGTATTATTATTTCAAAGCAATTCGACAACGCAAATTTTGGCTGCCTATGCGGTAACGAGGTTCATATCCCGGCGTGCACAAGTAAATTTGAATTAATTGATTTCAGTTATTTCACAATTTAATTATTTAATTATTTATTGGGCTTGTAGATTAATAAAAAATATATAAATAAAGCATAAATAGAATATAATAAATAACAATATATCTAATGCTAAAAATCCACATGGATGACTTTAGAGAACTCGTAGGTACAATTCATATACCTACGAGCAACCAAAAAAAAGAAAAAATCAAAACACATTAATTTTTACTTAATTACTCGTCGTTTGCATCTAGAATATGAACAATAAAAAATCATAAAAAAAACAAACAAAAGAAAATATATGATTAAATAATATAATAAAATGTTTTCTCATTCATTATTTACATTTAAAAAGTGGTGGACTAATTTGGCTTTAAATGTGTCGAAGTTTAAATTAAATATTTATTATGTATTTAAAATAATACAAGTTATAATTGCGGCATGTTCCAGAGCGAAAAAAAACTACTCTCAGAATTTCATTGACGTAAGACCAATATACAGTAAAGAAACTTCGCTTAAAATGGCTTCAGCCGTGTTTGGTGATCAGATCTGAATAGCCAGGAATTTCCCCATCTTCCTTGTTACTCTTCCCCATCTCCTTCCCCTGCCCAATACCTTCAGCCTCACAACGAACACCAACATGGTCTCACTGGCTCCATGGCGATTAGGAACAGTTGGGACTTTAAAAATTATGAACAAATATGTACATAAATCATAATCAACAAAATATAAGATATATCATTGAAGAAGAAGATAACACTAATAATCTAAACGAAAATATGAAAATGAACGAGACACAGAAAAATAAAAGTTAACGGTCGCAACTGGGACAGTTATACAGTTGTTTCGCCCCGGTAAGATGAGAGGTTCTGGGTTCGGTCCCAGTTGCGACAGCTATCTCTTATTTTTTTGTGTCTTGTTCATTTTCATATTTTTGTTCAGATTATTAGTGTTATCTTCTTCTTCAATTATATAGTACATTGATGGGAATAACCTTCAAAACTTATAAAAAGAGAGTTGTTCTGATAAAAATTTAATAAAATATGTTCTTATGAACCAGTGCAATCACCTTGGGATATTTTTGTGTACATATTTTCAGTCCAGAAGTGGCCTCCAAGTTGTTCGAAGCTCCGAGAAGGAGCCATTATTCTTGGCATTTTATTTGGCGGGATGTTAAAATTCCTACCGCTCTTCAATTATTGTGTTACCAGTACATCGTTCCGAATTCTTCAGGATATTAAACCACGAAAGTACTGTCTTATTTCCAGGGCAGGACTGGGAGAACAATACAATAGAAATGCGCCGCAATTCCATCAAAAAATAAAATGTAGGTGTTTGGTAAAAAAATGGAACTAGAAGGCCAAAATTAAATAAAAGAATAATGTTTTAGAAGAGTTTAAGAAGTGTATAAGATTTAAAAAAATATATTTCCCGTCTATCTTTATTTTGATAGACACAAATTCACTTTCATAAATTTAGCGAACCGTGGTCGGTTGCTTAAATCGGGCAGCGAAAAAAAAATCCTTAAGTTCCAAGCAATTTTTTTCATTACTTTTTATTTTTTTCTGCGACACCTCATATGAGCGCATATTTTCATCGTCTGCACAGTGTAAAGACAGAGGGACTATGTCGCCAACTTTGTGAGGCGGGTTCTGTTAGGGGCTTGTAAGATACGATACGATACGATTGTACCACCCCAACCAGGAGCAATCCTGTCCCGGTGAGACCGGTACACCAGGGGGCATTTTTTTAGGACTTGGAAGACGTGCTCTGAGGATAGGAAGGAGGTTGGAGTTTAATCGACCGGTATACATGGCAACCTAATAAGCCAATTTTGGAATTTAGGATTGGCAGGAAGAAAGGAATGGATTTATATGAAGGAAAAATAGATGCCGATAGTTCGTTCCCCTTACGAGCCGTCTTACACAAAAAAGAGTCGAAGACATGACCAACTTCAACTCGACTACTGTGAACGGGTGTTCCGCTCGTGTCCGTCGAGTTTCATGCACGTTTACCGGTGTACCTGGGATCAATGATGCCAGCTCTTTGAAAAGGGCTTCAGTAAATTACCTGTAGAACAGACTCAGCATGCTTACATTGTGTCTGTGCATAAGAGATGGCAAAAGATCTACTAACAACGGATTGTCAATCAGACGGACCCCTCTCCTTTGTAAAGAATCAAGTAGGACTATCAAGTATTGTGGAGCTCCAGCCCAGAGGTAGCTCCCAAATTTAATTGTTGGGCGTACTTGAGATTAGTACGGGTTAGCAGCTTGTTCACTATTGAAGCCAGATTTACTTGGGCTTTACAGCAAGTAAACAACTCCAACTCCAAGCATTTCAGTTGAATCTTTATTGGCGAGAGTGACTCCATCCAATTTTTTTTTTAAATGAGAATACCGCACAACAGTCTCAACTGCTCCTGTCTGGAGCGCGTGAGACTATGGCATCCCCAATTGGGGTATGTTATGAGGCGGAAGGTAGTTGGGAGGTGAATGAGATAAGTAAGATGAAGGTGGGGAAATACCTGGCTATTCGGATTTGATCACCAAGCATGGCTAATGCCATTTCAAGCAACTTTTCAATTCTGAATGGTGGTCTTACACCAGGGGGATACTGAGAGTATATTTCACTCTGGAACGTGCCGCAAATACACTTTATATTATTTTTATTTCATTAATTGCTAAATAACACAAATTAATCAATGACAGTCAATGATCCTCTGCCTAATTCCAACACACTCGGCTATCATTGTTTTAAAAATAACTCCGGTGCGGGGCATACGTCATTCCTATGTCTACCTACGTTAAATTGTCGTGAAAACAAGCTTATGTGCCCAAGCGGTTAAAATGAAAATAAACCCAAATTTTTACAAAAATTCGTTATTTGAACTTAATTATTTACGTGAAAAATGACGGGATATTAGAATTCCAATTCTTAAAAAGACAAATAAAATAGTTTTCTATTCAAATGTTGTATTTCATTTTTTTTTTTAATTTATTAAACTTTGAATAGATCCACTACAAGGGTCTGATATAAACAAATATTCTTACATTGAAGAAGAAGATAACACTAATAATCGAAATCTAAATTATTACTGTTATCTTCTTCTTCAATGATATATTACATTGATGGAAATAACAAATAACCTTCAAAAGTTATGAAAAGAGAGTTTTTCTTATAAAAATTATATATTCTTACATTTTAATTTACACTTTACTAATTTTTTTTTTTTTACTTATTACTGACAAAACCCTTGACTCTGTGCGGAAAAGGACTGTCCGTTTGGTCTCCTATCTTAATAAAAAGATTGCAAACTTTAGAGCACAGGCGTTGTATGGGAATGCTGTGTAGTTGTTCTACATAACCATTTTTTTTATCAATGTCTTCGATTTTACTCTTAAACCAGTCTGGCCCTGGTATTCCAATAATATATCAGCGTCGCCCCAGTCAGAGGACGAACAATATTCCTCCGTACAATGAGGAGCGAGAAGTGAGAAGGACGATGAACGCCGCTTGTGATGTACTTATGATTCAGACATCATAACTCTGGAACGAAGGATTCTTGCCAAGAATAGGCACATCATGTTTGCTAAGTGCTTCATTGTTTCATTGGAATTGTAGTTAAACTCGCCCGGTATTACACAAATTGTGATTATTTTTTCTTATGAAAGTCACGTTTGCTGCTTTAGAAATATGAATTATGTCTTTCAAGATTGAAAAAAGAGTCCTTGGAAAAAGCCTAGACTAGCGGCTAGTAAACAAATTAAATCATAACCAGAAGCATGAGAGGTAGCAGACACCATGCCTTGACCAATTTGAGGATGATAGATCAATTAAGACAAAGAGAAAGGCAGTTTTTTTTAATTTTTTTTAGAGAAACCTCACAAGAGACTCAACTGCTCCCCTCTGAAGCCATCCCCAATTGGAGTATGTTGTGAGGCTGAAGGTAAGTGGGGAAGGGAAGGAGATGGGGTAGAGGAAGGTGGGAAAGTACCTGGCTATTCTGATCTAGTCACTAAACACGGATAAAGCCATTATTAAGCAACGTTTCAATTCTGAATGGTGGTCTTACACCAGGGCGATACTGAGAGTATCTTCCACTCTGAAACGTGCCGCAAATATAACATATATTATTTTTATTAATTAATCGTGAAATAACACAAATTAATCAAATAAAATTTATTTGCGCACGCCGGGTTCAAACCCGCGACCTTCCGAATGGGAGTCAAGTGTCTTACCACTCGACCACGGACGGTCGTCGCAGTAGACGCAGAGCAGGATCACTTATGTACTGGAGTGATCATATATCACATGAGCCAGAACGTCGGTGTTCATAAGACGACCGCGAGGAGTAGAGAATCGAGGGGATATTTCTAGTGGAGGTCTAGATCATCTCCAATAAGCAATGACCATAGAAAAAGAAACCAAAAAAATTAGTAAGAGGTCTTTAGGCATACTTGACAACGACCGCTTCATGGCCAACTTTCTGGCCGAACAGCAAGATTTTTGGTTAAAAAAACCATGGGTCTTCGAAAATGGGAAGACATCCTCAATGAATTGAAAGTTCTACAAAAGTAGCAAAATCATGGAAAGATACAAATTAAACACGAGGGATGTTCAGAAAGTAAGTGTACTAGATTTTTATATTTATTTAAAAAAAAATATTTTAAAAAAAATTACAGGATATTGTTGATACATTTCTTGACTATTTTCCACATAATTGCTACGTCGTTCAATGCGTGTGGTGAGCCGTGGAACAAGTTTTTTTAGCCCTCCTCGAAGAACTCTCCCGCCAGCTCTTTCGCCCAATTCAGAACCTCTTTCTGCACCTGCTCGTAGGCTTAAAATTTAATTTCACCCATGTGTGCCTTAAGGGAAATAAGAGGGCGAGGTTCAAAACATCCCAACCAAAAGGCCTTGGAAGCTACGGCTGTGTGAGGACAGGCGTTGCCGTGCAACCAGCACACTTCTCTCCTTTTTAGTTTTTTTAGGGTCTCACAATATCATTGTGCATTGATGGTCTCCCCTTGTGTCAGAAATGTCACAAAATTTTATCTCCCTCTTTTCTATTTTGTTTCTCTTTCTAGCACCAATAAGGTGTCTTCTCTTCTATTTCTATCTCTTTCACTTATTATTTTATTTCTTATAGATATGTGTCTGTATGTAATTATTTCAGTTGATATAATAAGCCCTAACGAAGCTTGAGCTAAGCGAAACCTGGTTGGCTGTTTTACAAAGTGTGTTTGTTCATTTAAATATAAATGAATTTATTTATTTTTGTAAATATGTACATAATTTTCTTTTGAACATTTGTACCGATGCCATATTTCAATTAATCCATAAATAAGTGCCACGTGGTTGACTTTTACCAAAAGACTAATGGCTTTGAGAACCCCCAATATATTTGAACGTGAAATCTATTTCTGTATAGTTTAGTGTCGGGGATGGTTTGGTATTTGTAGATCATAGCTTCGGTTATTTATGGAATTGTGACTAGGGAGGTCCCACGGAGAGGAAGTGATCTATTTTACCCGATACAAAAACATTTTCAACGACTCATTATCAGCGCGTGGCTACACGTGTTGACTACACAATGTAAAAAAAAACTCAAGTATGTTGGTATTTAGTATCTGGGGAATAAAGCATGAACAAAATAAGCGAATATTCAATAGACAAGGACAAAAGAACGACACCATACTAACCTGGGTCAATTCCTTCAGACCAGTGGAGTAGCGACCTTTTGAGAAGTCTGAACACAACAGTCCCAACTGCTAACAACTCTCCGAAGCCATTAGGACTATTACATCTACTATTAGGGTACGTTGCGAGATAATAGGGTATTTCCACTTTTTATTATTATAGCATTTTTATTTTATTTTTATGTTGACGAATAAATTTTCTACAGCGAGTCTAAGTTGCCCATTTTTGTAATCCCGCCAAAACGGTATTTTCGACGTATGACGTCACAAGAGTCGCCCGTTCTTGAAAAAATTCTGACAATTATATTCTACTTTGTTTAATGACGTGCGAATGAAGCGTCGTTGGCAACCACGGGCTGTTTTGGTTTTGTAGGTTTTTGAGCGTTTTTAAAATGAATAAATTTGAATGAAAACGTGAAAACCAAACATATTTAGTAGGATGATTAACATTATAAAAATGATCTTTAAATATTTCATACATTTTCAACAGATTCCCTCGTTTGTGAAAATACCCTATTGAGTAAGGAGGGGATGTAGAAGGTGAAGGAGGTGGGGAAGCACTTAGCTATTCAGATCTGGTCAACAAGTCTTTTTAAGCAACGCAACGTTTCGATTATGAATGGTTGTCTTTCACTAGGGCAATATTGAGAGTATATACACTCTGGGAAATAATTGTCGGAAATTTTTACTTATGACAAGAAACTGCATTGGTCACATTTTTGGGACTCCCTTAAAAATCAACATTTCAATAGCTCAAATAAATTGTACAAATCGTCCAATAATTTATTAGGTACACAAAACTTTAGAACAGAAATTATCTTCGTACTCTGACACGTTTTCAACGTTGAAATTAATCGACTAAATTCATTAGCACTAATGTCTGCATAATTATTATGGATTTACCCGAGCGACCGGTACTACACTGCTTCACATATTTACACTCACCTCGTTATTATTCATTTGAAGTGATCCCAAGTCCGATTCAATAAATACTATGGCAAAAACAATCCATAGGTCATCTCATCATGTTTGTGCTGACAGAGCTGAGAATAGAACAACAGAGAAGAGATACAAATACCACATTAAAGTTTTTTTCTAAATCTTCTTCTTTCATAAACTTGACAGCGCCACTCTTCAAGACGGTATTGCATCATCCAATGATCAAACGATTTGGAGGTGAATAATTATTACTAGTTCTCTCATCTCAAGTCCAGAGTTCATAAACGTGTTGTTTCTGAGCGCTAATCCTTTTTTTATAAATCATTTTCTCTCCTTGTGTTTTTTCTCCTGACATAAAAAAAGCATTGGTTTTCTTTTAGATTAGTCTCCTGCTTCGTCTGCTGTATTCTCATTTCGGAGAATGGCTATCATCGAAGCAAAATCAACACTATTGACAGACGTAAAAGTATCATAATTCCTTTATTATCAATTTGTATTCCTATATAATAATTTGATGGCGTATTTTTTATTGCTTAGCTTAATCTATTAAAACGACCAGCTTTTATTGTAGGTACCTACCTACGTACATGAAATATTAAATAATGCAGTTTTATCATAATGTGTGTATTTACAGACGAGAGTGAAACAGTTGTAATTTTTTTCAAAATTTAAACCCCACTATCAAACCTGAAAACTTTGCCGATCCCTGCTTCAGCATCCAGTTTCTGGTCGTGATCTCAACTGATCATCTTAACAAATTTCCTAACACCGATATAAAAACATTAAAAATGGACACGTGACCTTCTGTTTGTATGCATCTCGTAAGATCGATCACAATATGATCTGGATCATTCGAGATTAGAATTGCACAATGGTCAAATTATAATAACGCCTAACAAAGCTGAGCTAATCATACCTACATAACGTGCATAATGTACGTACTTAGAATAATAGAATCTAGAACAATGCTAAGTTTAATAAATACACACTTATCTTTTATACGGTTCGGCGCCTTTCCATTAATTTATCATAACCGATTTTGGATTTCAATGATTGAGCAAGAAGCATTTTTATATCATTCATTTGGCTTGTTTCAGAAGTCTACAAGTAATGTCTGGACTATATTATTGTGATTTGTGCTGTATTTGGTTATGTTAACTTTATATCTGAAATCGTGTACAGGTGTTTCGTAGTACAGTTACTTAAATTTCTTTGATAACTTGATCCTGCAATTTTTGGGTCTCCATTTTACGAATTTAAAAGTTACAGCTTTTGTATGAACTCTTCTGGATCATGTAAATAGCTTGCTTTAAACCATACAATACCTACGTAGTTTATACATATAGAGTTTTCCATTTAATATAATCTCAGATGAATCGTCAGTTTTCGGTATAAATTCGTGAATACTGCTTAAAAATGGTGATAAAATGGCTCAGAATATCTATTTGACATGGTGTAAATAACCTCTAGATCTAAATTATTGAAATACCGACAATATTATTGGTTTCAACTGTGATGTGTACAATAAGGAATACCAGAATGAAAACCCCTTTACAAACATGCTATTATGTTTGAAAAAGGCATGCTTTTACTTGTTCCTGACTAAGAACGCATGTTCAGACAGGAAAGGGTAAGAATGGTGACGCTCTGACTAAAAAATAAGTCTGAACCTTGAACGAAGTAACCTACAATTTCAGAAACTTTTTGTTGAGTCTTTCTGATGTTGACCAACCCGGTGTGTTCCATAAATACCAAATTAATTTATCGTTTAATCCTATTCTAGATATGTTTCCAATAAACCGCTCTGTTATTGCTGGAATTACCCGCAATTACCCCCCCCCCCTCCCTCTTTGACCTCCCACTCCAGCACCTAAATGTATGGTATATATCTATCAATATTTTGTATCATAGGTCAGTTTTGATATTCTCCTGACGAAGGAAGGGTTCTTCCGAAACCGATAGAGTGTAATTAAAATTTAAAGTGGTCTAAAACAATTAATATATTTTATTGTAAATTATGGCGAGCCACAAAGTTAATGCTTATTACGAACATAAAATAAGTTCCGTTTAGTAGGAAGTAGTTACAAATAGTCCATCTAAAATAAGACGGGCAACAAAAGTTAGAGTCAGAAAGTCAACTACAATTAGATAATCTGGTCCAGTCAACCTCTCCCACCGCTTTCGTCAGAGAGAATAATTGATCTGTTTTCTGCCGGACCATAAGAAGGCATTATTGTTTAGAAAAGTGAAAGGGTGTCCATTCCATTGCCTATTACCTCCACCTCTATTATACTGCTTCACCTCTCACAACTCCCAACTCGTGATCCAAGCCATTGTTTCTCTAAACTGGCCAAAGCTGTCCGAAATATTATTGCAAATCGATATTTTTTATTAATTAGTTCTCAATTATATCAACTCACTTAAAATACAGGGTGCGGAAAGTTGGAACGATAATAATTAAGAGTGCCAATCCCAAAAAATGGGAAGATCATTAATTTTATGTGTATGGCGTTTCCAAGCTGTGACGAATGTCATGGGAGAAGGGTAAAACATGAAGTATGAGGTTTGCTTTTCAATTTCAATAATCTACTTTACTAGTTGTTGGATATCACAGCGGGTTTTTGAGGTTTTGTCGATCGGTAGTGGTCTACAGTAGATGGTCCCGAAACTGAATTCCAGGATTTTCTCAACAATAAAAAATAAAGATTTACTTTCTCCTTCTCCTGCAACCCGCAGTTTTCACAGTATTTACAGTCATTATGATTTAATTAAAACTTAAACTCAACCACTTAGATTATATTTTTATTTTTATTGTTTTGGTGTTACATTTTCTAACCGGTAAGCAATCAATATATCCCTAAAAATTAAAAAAAGTCTCATTGGTGTTACAATTCATTGTAGCGTTCAACGTCCTCGGAATCTAGTGATGTCATAGTACGTGGTATCGAAACGCTTGTTTCTTTGTGTGATTTATGCAGAATTATAGACAATAACCCATCACGAATCACCATTGGTCAGCAAACAAATATTTAGTTGAATGAGCTCATGAGGTTTCATCATGGCTGCTAATGCCTTTGGGGACTATATTTTTTATTAAACATTTAACCAGCTGATATAAACATATCAAATTTATCAATAGAGCTTTCATTTACACAATTTCTTGATTTAACCTTTGACCTCACCAAAAGGTATAAACAATTATTCTATAATGTGAATTTAATATTATATATTTATATACTAGAAACCAGAATACTAACGAAGAATACGAGGCGTAACCACTTAAACCTTTGCTTAACATTATTAGGTTGTTCCAATAGATCAAAACTCTTTCGCTGACGTCCATTAAAACAGAAAATCTTGGACCCCTTGAAACAATTTTATGAAATTTTGTAATTAATTCTTGGTTCAATTAATTTATTTATGACCCATCAGTCTGTGTGTGTGTGTGTGTGGATTTAACAAACCAACACCTTCTCCACCTCAACTCATCCACGGGCAAATGTCAGCATTTAATCAAACTGCGTTATTCAATGAAAAGTTAAAGTTGGCCTCAATTCGGTGACGTCACTCGTGATGTAATCGACATTATTTCGAAGACGGCCTGTCATTTGACATGATAAAATAATGGCCTCACGGAATAACAAGGTATTGCTTTGATTATTTGTTTTAAAATGACACGGAACATGTGACCTCAGGATCGAAATGCTAGAGTTTCAGCTGTTGAATGGAAGACCACCTTGTGCCTAATTACACAGTTACAACCGAATGCTTTAGCTTCTGCCTTTTGTTTGATTTGTTGTGTCTGTTCTAAATTTCCTCATTTCGGAGGATCATGACCTTCATAATAAGTCTCTGAGGTTATTACCTAAGGTATGCATATCCTTTTGTACCTACATTGCGATGTTCGTACTGTAACTGTGAAGAAAAGGGGACGGCTTTGTTGTCCAGATCAGTCCAACTGGGTTACGTATTTATTCGTCTTCTGGTATCCTCTCCTAACGGAGGTTATCAGAGATCACTGTATATTTTGCAGCACAATTGCGAAATTTCTCAATCATGACAATTATCTACTGATTCTAGGTATCTAAGGATTGTCTAAGATCAAGTCATGTAGTTTTCTCTTCCCGATTCTGAAAAGAAATTAGTCACGCGTTCTGCCTGGCATGCTGTTTCTCTCCAAACCCCTGCTCTTGCATACCGTTCTTGCTTTTTCGGTAACGGAATTAATTACGATACTCACTGTTACATAATCTATTAACAAATGTTGCAGTCAACTTAAAGCAATAATATATCTTCTCCACATCACACCGTAAAGAATGAAAGATAGCCTTTTATGTTATTATAGTTAGTTCGTGATTTTCACAATATTGTTTTCATTGATGCTCTAATCGTATAATTAATATGATATATTGAAAATATTGTAAAGGAAAGACATACCTAACCGGGATCTGGTGAAGATAGATTTGTTAACAATCTCACCGATGGTTATGGAAATTATCGATAGTATTATGCAAGTTCTAATCCGATTGGAAAGTCATTGATGCAATGGCGATGCAAATAATCAAATTAGTTTACAAAACGCAGAATGGCCATCCAGTCAACGAAAGTTTTCCATTTCATGCCGTGTGACACTTCACCAAAAGCTGCAAACAAAACTACTGTCGGATAACTTCTAAATCAATTTTATCAGCCCCTTTAGTTTGAGCTCTCAGTTTGCTGATAGGTTTCTAGATCAGAATTTTTAAGCATGCGCCAATTTCGGTTACGACAATGATAAGTCAATCGTGATTCCAAACATTGGATTCGAGACATTTGAAATATTTCTAATAAATGTTTACCCCAGTGCAAAAATCCGCGACAAATGTTAAAGTTTCAATGCTGTATTTTGTTTCCTTTTTTAGAAGGTGCCTTTGCCTTTCAAAGAATTTGATTGTTTGAGGTCCGATGAAATGCATCGTTGTGTATTGACTAACGTAATGAGAGACTTAATTTCCTTATTGATGCAATTTTGTCATAAATATCTGCTTGTCAGATGCATTAGAACCAGATCAATATTGTACATTTTTGAGAAATTGATACTCTTTCTGGGAAAATATAGTTCTTTAGTCGTATCTCATATTTTACAAAGAATCAACCATATTAATGACAACTGGAACCCAAAGTAGTTTTCTCTTTCATCTGAAGCAATAAATTTCTGGTATTTTGATAGCTTTGGTGTCATCGTCTTACTTTAATCATGCGTTTAATAAGAGCAACTTAGGACGTCGAATTTTTTTTTAATCGCTTGAAAACAATGCTACAAAATGTTTTAATTTATCCATAATAATTTAAGTTGTAAATTTGTGCTTAATATACGAAAATAATATAGATTTGTATAATAATTATGTCTATGAAAATGTCACTGTAAATATGCGTCAGAAATCTAAAAGGAGTCATCAAAAAAATCATATCTTATTCGTGCCTAACTATAACTAGTTTATAATTCCCTGGGACTAAAATACACAAGGTGTGTAATGTTTTGATGATCCATCTTAGATAATAGTCTGTGATTGAAAAAAAACATGTAGCTGTGCCAAAGTTGCCAAGAATTTGCCAAAAATCTCCGAAAAGTGTCAAAATATTTGCTGACAAACCATTTGACACTTTTAATGAGTGCAAATTTTTGCTAGTTTATCAGTGAGTTGTTGATCACATGATGCGAGTATTTGTCACAACCAATATTATACTAGTGGCCGGTATGACCATTTAGGAATTTTGGATCATTGTCACTTGAAACTTGAAAGACTGACCTAGCGATTACCCAAGTTTGTCAGTCCCTAGGATACTGTTCATGGTTCACACCCCTCTCATCTTATGAAACCACGATAACTCCATCTGTTTATCTGCATTCTGTTTCCATTCTGACACACCTTGTAAATATCAACCAACACAAAACACAATGTTGTAATCTCAATGTGGATTATGGATCAGATCTTAGCCAGCTCTGTCTTAATTATATCTCGCAGACTGGCGTGGTTTATAGTGTATTTTGGTGGGCATGCATTGAACTATATTATTATAAATATTATTACAAAATCGTGCATTTCTCAAGAGCAAAGCGCTAAGGCAGACCGGAGACTTGTATAGAATACTTTCTATTGTGACCGCGCGAGTGAATTATTGTTGCTTTTCGAATGGTACTAAAATCAGATTTGACCGATTGGCATCGAATCTTTGGGTGTCAAAATTAAAATGTTACATATGACGGCATCCGTAGCAGAGCGGCAAGCGTATTTGACTCTTTTCTGATAAATATACCCTAAATTTAATACTACCTGGACAAAGAAACTCCGAATTTTTGCTGTAAAGTTATGCAACTAACTCCCCCCTTATACTAAACAAATTAAATCAATTATAAACTACATTAAGTCCAGAAAATATTGGCTTAGGAAATAATCAGCAAAAGAACAGACTTGTATTTTTTTAAAACATCGACATAGAAGTTACTTAAAATACCATATCCAAATCTTGAAGTTAAACCACAGAATTCGCGGAAAACTCTCTCTCAACAAAGAGGATCTCCAGTGAGGAAGACTAAGAAAATATTATACATCTATTTTTATATTTAGGGATGGAGGAGAATTAAGGAGGGGAAACGATAGAGGGGGAAGACGGAGAATGTGGAATAGGATTGCGTGAGGGGTGGGGCTCGCGAAAAGAAGGACAGCGGGTTAGGGGAGGAGGAACGCGGGAAGGTGAAAAGGAAATGAGGGAGGGGAAGGAGACGAGGGAGGGAAAGAGGAGGCAGAAGGAGAACGGGGACGAATGGGAAAGGACACTGCAGGGAGAAACAATTTCTTTATTTATGGTGCATTGCAACGCATGCCGGGTTCAGCTAGTTATTGATAATTATTATTAATAAGTTTTTGTAATTTATGAAAGAAATTTTTGTTCCTCAATATCCTGTTCAACAATACCTCAAACATTACCATAAACAAGGTCAGGGCCACAACGTTTGTTGTTTTCCATGGGCCACGGAAAGCAAAAACATTGTGGTCCCGACCTAACTATCCACAAAGTGTGTACACATTTTCGTCGGAGGAGACGCCGCTTTATCGTTACCTTACATATTTATGATTTTTTATAGTTACGATTTCATTCATATTGTTGCCATTAGAAGAAATATAATATTTTGGAATTAAATTCTAAATTTTTCGTTGCCTTATAAAAAATTAAAAAAAAAAAATTAACCCGAAATTTTCAACTGAACAGCTAATGCTCAAAAACTAAAAATATGTTATTTTTATCAATATTTTAAATAAAATAAACGGTTAATACACGTGTACAAATTGACCACATTGAAGACTGTTGATTTCCCAAGACCCATGTTCACTCCTTCCTTTCCTCCGCAAGACCATCCACACAGCATCCCCAAAGCTGACATAGGTCATGACAAAAAATATTTTCCTCCATGCTGCCTGTATGGTGTGAGGGTACTGTAAAAAAATTATCTTTTCCACAAGGAATCCACGTGAAAAGTTGACGTATATTGAAACTGGACGAAAAAAGCACCGCGTAACTGGCCCATTAGTGAGGGGGCGGCCGACTGGATGTCTTCCCTCGATTTTTATTTATTTACAAATTTTTACCAGTATCAGACCCAAGGAAGTCGCTCTACTAGTAAAGGCACAAAAGCTGTTACACGTAATAAATATTAACATTTTAACAAAATAAACAATTAACAGCTATTAAGTTCTGCAAGTGTTATAGTTTTTATTATTGTGACAGCTGTTTCGGCTTACAAGGCCATTTTCAAACTGATTTTTTTGAAATTTAATTTAAATTAAATTTAATAATGTTCATTATTAAGTTCTGCAAGTGTTATAGTTTTTATTATTGTGACAGCTGTTTCGGCTTACAAGACCATTTTCAAACTGAGCTAAATTAAATTTCAAAAAAATTGAATGGAGTTCTACGAATTAAACACAAAAACAATAAATAAACTAACACCTAAATGAAAATTATATAAATACTGTCTAAAAACATTTATTCGAATATTATGTCTTCGAATCATAAAACTAAGATTTTAACAGTCGGCTAACAAATTAATAATGATTTACCTACATTGATATAACATGAAAAAATTTTGAAAACAACTTAGTTACAATAATTAATTAGTGTGTACATAATACTCGGTTCTACACTAGCTTACTGCCAAAGCACGGGTGTGTATGTGTGTGTGTTTATTTAAGACGACTAAGTGGCATTATTTTTCACGATTAATAAAAACATATTTTTACAAACATTGCGAAACGCTTGACCTTATTTTGGTTCTGTTAATAAACACACGTGTACCTTGGTCTACCTTGGAGTAAATAAAATATTTTCCATTTTAATATGATTGCCTAAATTATACACGGAGAAAAATGTCATTCTAAAATACGATCCTTTTTTTCGTAAAAAAGGGACTGAAGTTCTTATGAACAAATTAACAGGGTTTCAATGTTTATTGGCGGAAACATGTAGGAATAAACATTGAAACACTGTTAATTTGTTCGTAAGAACTTCAGTCCCGTTTTTACGATTAAAATGATCGTATTTTAGAATAACATTTTTTCCGTGTGGTGTATGTACCTAGGTGGACATGGTTAACAATAAAAAAAATGGTTGTGAATCCGTGTCTCTGTAACTCCGGTTCAATGAACTGACGTAAAGTGACATATCAAAATTGTAACTGTTTGTTTGACGAATTCAAACAAGCGAAGTAACATAATATTCTTACAATAAATAATACATAGTATTTTTGTCTTGTTATAATATGTTCAACATCTCTGATATTGATGTCTTCAATTGATTTAATTGCAAAAACTCTATTAAAAATGTATTAAATGTGTACCAAACTACATAAAATGTACCTAATTTAATTATGTATATTGTAATGACATATATTATTTAGTATCTCCTGTTATAATAATCTCTCTCATTATAATAACGTAATTTTTTTTAGATGTTATAAGTATAGTGTTTAATTTTTAGATACAAAATACAATAGAATATTGAAGAAATCTATAATTGGTTTCTCAGTTAGGTAAATAAAACATGTATAAATGAACCACATTGTAATCTGTCGATTTCCCTAAAATAAAATACATTATAAATATTTAAAAGAAAATTATTCAAATTGCCATTTTCAAAATTGAAACTGATTTGTCTAGAATTTAGAAGGCTTATCCATGATTTTTCACGGGTCTGTGCTTGGTATAAACATAATAAACCACAAAACGTAAATCTGTCGACAGGAACAAAATATCAGAGGCCTTGGCACGCACTTGATCGATAACGATCGATAGGATAACTATCGGTAATTTCTAGGACATAATCGATAGGATAACTATCGGTAATTTCCCTAGGACAACTGCACATCGCTAACGTACAAACAACAGTTGATGTCGAATATGTTATTCGTTGGTGATCTGTAGTCATGCTAGGTAACGATGAGAAATTACCGATAATTATCCTATCGATCGTTATCGAGCGAGCGTGCTAGGGCCTCAGGATCCCTAACATTTGAGATTGTATCGATAACTTTCGGTAACTTCACAAAGTTCCCTAGCATGACTGCTAATTGCCAATGAATAGACAATTATTCACAATGACTAATTGGTCTTAATATATTTGACGTCAACTATTTTTGTACGTTAGCGATCTGCAGTTGTCCTTAGGAACGAAGAGAAGTTACCAAAAGTTATCGATACAGTCCTTATCAATCGACCGTGCTACGGGGTCAGGAGCACAGAATTATTCAGGAGCAAATTATTTTCCTCAGGGTCTCCTGTGTGGACTTAAGACGATAGACTTCGCTTTTCGGCCCATACAAAAAGGACGCCCGGGAAAAAACACTTTTCTACATCGAAAATTGCACAAAATGAATAGATTTTTTTATACTGCCTTCTAGAGGGTAAAAACTATGTCGGTATGTTTTCGAATTTTCGATGTGTTTCGTATTAACGTAAACATTCACTGTCAAACATGTACGATTTATCAAAAAATATTATTTAAGGAAAAAGTGCTGCTAACTAAACTCTCATAAAGAATTATAAAATTATAAAAAGCTACCGACGTAGCTTCTTCTTTCTAAAAAATATATATTTTTTAAAATTTCAATTTCGTGAAAGTTTCGGTGTAGAAAAGTGTATTCTCCATAAACCCCTTTTCGAGCGATTTCTGTAGGTAAATTTGAGCGTTGTCTCATTCGCACATTTCGCATTCGCATGTATTGTAAGTTTGCGTGAGCTTATTGTGAGCGGGACAGAATGACAGTCGCGGGTGTTCCGCGTGTGGTTCAAAGTCTAGCCTCTTAACGTAAAAAAAAAAAAATTATTCGTAAAAACGGTTAAAAACGGGACTGAAGTTCTTACCAATAAATTAACAGTGTTTCAATGTTTATTGGCGGGAAAATGTAAGAATAATTTGTTGGTATACGTACGAAATTACGTATACCAACAAATTAGTCTTTCATGTTCCCGCCAATAAACATTGAAACCCTGTTAATTTGTTCGTAAGAACTTCAGTCCCGTTTTTACAAATAAAATAATCGTATGTTAGAATAACATTTTTCTCCGTGCAGTTGCGACCATCATCTTTTATTATTTTTCTGTGTCTTATTCATTTCATATTTTAATTTAGATTATTATTGTTGTCTTCTTCTTCGGTAACATTTCATGTATTCAATTATTCTCAGTGACGGTAGTTGGTAGTTGTTAAAAATAACATATGGAGGAAACAATAAAAAAAAAATTAACACATTTTCGTGAGTTTTACGGGTCTGCGCTAGTACTCTTTGTTATTATGAAAACTACTAGTAAGCAAGCATCACATTCATTTATAACATTTATTTTCCTGCTACCGAGAGCTCCGTTGTAACCTTGCACTTGTTGATCGTTCGTGAGAAAAGGAGAGATGAGCAGCAATAGGATAGATCTGTCAATGATACACCTAAAAACATAATCATTATTTCCGATGTATTTAGGTAGCTAATAAAAAAAACGAAATCTAAATGACGTAAGTTTTACATCCTTATAACAAAAACAGATAAAATATCAATCTACTTATATTAATCGAATCGGGTTTCTTTAACACTTTCATATCGTCAAAAAAATGTAATTAATGTGACTCTCGTTTTAGAATTAATTGAAAACTCAAAAATTTCTAAAAACTTTATGTCTTACAATCACTCTATTTCACCGTGAGAGTAGGCAGAGGAGGTGGAATGTGAAACTATCTATATCTTATGTCTCCATGGAGCAGTGCTTGCTGCATTTATATTTATAATCGTCTGCTTCGTAGTCTTCGCTTAATCACGATGCATGTCATGACACGATACATTCTATTCCTCATATCTCCATCCACTTGGAGGTCATATCCCAATTCCGCAACTACACTGTCATAAGTCCGAAGATGTCAAAATGGAATAATGGATTTTAAAGTAGTTTCAGACGAACTTCTTTTGTCGTTCGAATTCTGTTAAACTGTTGTAGGGCACAGTTAAAACACTAACACAGCGCTAAACACTAGACAAAATTATTTTTATACCTTCAAATTCCGATGAGAAGTGATGTGAGTACGTTAAATTCAAAAAAAATTTAGACCATACGTAAAATGAATTTATGCTACCGTTCTTACAATAGTTCGTGTATGTATCGTTGTGATGTAATAATCAATATAGTTGCATTCTAATCGGTTTATCGATGTTCGATTCTCGGCTGTGGCAATTTAAAAAAAAAAAATCCTTTATATATGAAATAAAATTAATTATATCCCTTGATTTTTCAATTTCAATTTCCGCTAGAAGGCACACCAATAAAAATCTTAAATCGGGTTTAAATAATACTTAGTAAAGGCGCAAAAAAAGTTTGTCATTTTTAGACTTACGACAGTGCAGTTCCGGGTGTACGGTAATATTAATATTTTCTCCTAACACTCCTTTCCCAGTTCAACCGTTCTCCGATCCCCACTCCTCCTATATCATCAAATGAAACACCTGCTTAAAAAAGGAGGAAACGCGACAGAGCATATAGTTCAAATAGTTCAATGTCCAAACTTCTAAAAACATCATCACTTCATCACTGACTGTATTTTTTATAATTTTTTTAACGGACCTGAAGGCGTTTCCTCTACAAACAGCGTGCAAAATCCATCTGAATCAATTAAAACATCGATGAATATAATTTTAAAAAATAACAGTTGGCAACATTTCACGGTCACCCAGAATGTGCAGTGTATACTACACACTATGGTACACACCGAAGAGGTTGGCCGACGCCGACCAACCGACAGTCTGTACCTAGCCTCTGTCACTTCACATCCACATACTCGTATCAACTCAAAGTGAGGCCTATAAATCTCAACTTAATGCTGTGCCAGAGATTGCCAAACTCGTCCAATATAAATTATCATATACATTAGAGATTATATTGATAATATAAATTATAATTTAAAAACAGAAGAAGCAAAAAATGACAACATAATTTGACTTAGAATGATATTAAATATTAACATGATTTTAAAAAAAATTATCATATTTAAAAAATCGAAAAGCTTGGACATTTGCTCAAAATGAAAGCAGAACCAGTGTTGTGTTGTATAATTTTTCTGGCATCTCCTGAGGGAAAGCTCGTCTCCTAAATTTTATTCTATGATTTTTTTATTTTTTTTAGCGACTGTATAAAGCATGTGAACATACAAAATATATATAGATATAAAATGGTTTTTCTTAGTCCTCCTCACTAGGGGATCCTGTGCTTAATGGGTGGACTAAAGTTATTTAACATTGATTAGGTTGGTGCGTCTTCTATGTCGTTTTAAAATCAACAGTTAAAATAAAAATTTGACGGTTAATATCTTTGGTACCATTCGGTATTTTAAAAATTCTAAAAATTTCGGTTCTCAACATGCTCTACTATATATGATGCATTTGAAAAATCATTAAGGCCCATTAACCAGCGGTCGAGAATTCGAAATAAATAATAAACTCATACATACAAACACAGAATTCATTAAAACGTCCCAAGTACACAAACATTTTACACGACAACATACATTTAAACACCATCCACACTCACTATGATAAACAATCCATTGGTTACGAGGGGGGCATATAATTGCCTTCCAGACAACATTATAAACGAAAACTTGCTGGATAGTTTTTAAAAAAATCATTTCTTTTTTTTTAATCAACAAAATAGTGAAACATAATAATATTGTATTATGTATAGAGTAATGCAAGATGTATTTAGTTCAAAATCATGTAAAATGTATTTAGTTCAAAATCATGTAAAATCTATTTAGATATGATTTTAGATTTTCACGGCCAAAAGGATTTTTGTTATTTATTTTTGGGGTGATATGCCGTGTTACGCTATCTCCTTCTTTAGCCAACGTCAGTGTCCGAAACGTTGGCTAAAGATAGCGTAACACGGCATAACACCCCAAAAATAAATAACAAAAATGTATTTAGTTTAAAATCATGTAAAATGTATTTCTAGTCAAATAAGTGAAAATGTTTTTTTCTTTTTTCTGGAATAAAAACTTAAAAAAAAACAACCTGCAGAGTTCTAGACAAAGCACGAAAATTAAGATATAGCTGGTCCGACTGTCATGATCGACATTTGTCAGGGGAATGACATCTGTCAGTCACCCTGGACATAACAGGAGAAAATATAATATTAGGCAGACTACACTGTCTGTTTTAGGAGAAACTGGACCTGCTTTGTATTGAAACTACCGAATTTCAAACTCTACACAAAGGTCACACTGTTTTAGGCACGTACCTAGTATGGCTAACAGGTAACCGTCGGAATTCCAATATCATAACAATAATACCTACCATGTAAAGAAACAATAAATAAATAAATAAATGTATCCGCTTTGTCAAAATGTTGAGAAACTTGGCGGTCAGTGGTTACATTAAGGCGACATTCCAATTAGCATAGTGTCCGCGGATCCGGTTATTTTGTGAACACACCGGTCGCCCTCAAATGATATCGCGAACTTATTGATTCCTAGTTACCGGCCGCTCTAGGGCAATACTATCATACCATACCCCACGAGGAGGTCAGGTCTGGTGGACAACGTAACAACCGCTACCGGTGACATTTGGCCGAGGAAATACTTGGATTATTAATATGGGTGTTTAAGAGGCTAGACTTTGCACCACACGCGGAACGTTTGGGTATGTCATTGTCGCTCATTCTGTCCCGCTCAAAATAAGCTCACCCACACTTACGATACATGCGAATACGAAATTTACCTACAGAAGTGCTCGAAAAAGGGTTTTGGGAGAAAACATTTTTCTACGACCAAACTTTAACGAAATTGTAATTTAAAAATAAAAATATGTTCTCAAAAGAAGAAGCTACTTTGCTATGTTTTTATAATTTTGTAATAGGGAAGTTGAGTGAAAAATATTTTGACTTATAAAAATATTTTCATGTAGATGACATGCAAACTTAAATACCTGTATTTTTTTTTTCTGAAGTTCGTTTTCATAATTAAGTTAATTCTACAAGTTTGAATTTTATTAAAGCCCGCGAAAACGCCGGCAAGAGTATAATACCGTGCGGGATAGTTCGTGACATCATCCGGTCCTTGATTGTGTGAAATATAAGGGAAAATATTTACAAAACCTAATCAATTTAGTTACCGGAATTTCGAAAAAAGTGCATTTTGATGGTTATTTTTTAAATTTAAAAACACGAAATGTCGTTTTACACCGACCGCTATGTTAGGAACTGTTGCAAGTTTCATTGAAAAATGACATTTCGTTTTTTTTTAATTTAAAAAATAACCATTGAAATGCAATTTTTTCGAAATTCCGATAAATGAATTGATTAGTACTAGTTAATATCTAACTACTATAACTTTTAAATTATTTGTTTTCATCCATATTAAGCGTGACCCGGTTTTGTAAATATTTTACCTTATATTTTACACAATCAAGTACCGGGTGACGTCACGAACTCTCCCGCACGGTATTATACTCTTGCCGGCGTTTTCGCGGGCTTATAAAAATTCAAACTTGTAGAAATAATTTAATTATGAAAACGAACTTTAAAAAAAAATTATAATAGTAGTTAAGTTTGCATTGATAAAAAAAAAATTAAAAAGGGCTCAACTTCCCGATTCTTTATGAGAATTGAGTTAGCAGCACTTTTTCCTTAAATAATATTTTCCGATAAATTATACATGTTTGACAATGAATGTTTACGTTAATACTAAATTCATCGAAAATTAAATAACATAGCTTTCACCTTCTAGAAGGCAATATAAAAAAATGTTCATTTCGTGTAATTTTCGATGTAGAAAAGTGTTTTTTTCCCGGGCGTCCTTGTATTGGCCGAAAAGCGGAGTCCATCGTCTTATGACGGAAATTGCACAAAATGAATATATTTTTTTTTAAATTGCCTTCTTGAAGGCAAAAGCTATGTCCGTATGTTTTTAAATGTTCGATACATTTCGTAGTAACGTAAACATTTCATATCTTATTGAATTTTTTATTGTAAAATGGGGGGCTCAGCATGGGAAAGGCACCTAATGAAGCCCATATTATCAAATAATATTGTGAAATATAAATGATTATACCAATTTTTTTTTAAACGTCTTCTGTATGTGTGACTCCGAATCGATCGATTTTTTTGGATTAAACTCCGATTTGTGATTTGTAGGCGATTGTGGAAGAAAATCCAAAAAAAATTCAAAAATCAATATATTTATTTTAAGCAAAACTCAATCAAAAATCTGATGAAGATACGGTCACATCTAGGACTCGAACCCAAGGCATAGCCCCGCCTGGGCGGAGCTCTATCAACTGAGCTAATGTGTAGATACGGTCATTTCTAACTGTATCACTAAGAACTACCAACATTATCTTCATTTTCTAAACGCATATTTATAATTGCTATATTTATGCGTGATTGCAAGATTCAAACCTGTACTACTTAAATGCTATCTAGAAAGTGTCTTGGATAAATTTTATCCATTTTATTATTTTTATTATGCGACACCCATTGACTTTTCTGCAAGTCTAGGATGAATATTTTTATTTTTAAGTTATTAAGAAAAACCTCAATGTAATATTTTAATTAAATGAAGATAATATTAGCGAAACTCAATACAAAATCTGACAACAGAAAAATCAGAAAATTAGTTCAGTTTGTACAACTCCTCCCTGGCAAGGCGTGGGTCCGAGTCCTAGGTGCATTGATTAATTCCTAGATGTGTGTCTTTTTCTGATTTTTCTGTTTTCAGATTTTCGATTTCATCTTTAAAATATTACAATTCTTTTCATGTGGATTTTTTGCAAGGTTGGGTTGATTTTAAATCTCTTGAATTATCTTCCGTCATTTGCCGCCGTATCGTAGGATTTTTTTTTTAGATCCGTATTCAGATTTATCTGTAGACGATTCTGGAATAGAATTGATAAAAAAAGGTTTTTTAATATCACTTTTATGGGCTATTTGCAAGGTTGGGGTCGGATTTAATTCCCTTACATATTTCAATTTTTGTACCGCCGGACGAAAATCATTTATTAGAAAATTAATACCTCTATCATACATCACCCCAAATGGGTTGCTACGTTTGTTTACTTAGAAAGGGTGAGGTTAGTAGGTAGCTAGGTATTGGCGGCGAATGCGTCTGCTCACCTATTGCGTGGCGGGCCGAACCGAGAGAGAGTGGATGATGGAGACAATTTCATTCTCTCTATTTCATCCTTCCTTTGCCAGTTTCATGTCCAACTATTATTCATCAGGGTTTGTATCAGCTTATTGTTGATAGAAATGCAAAAATAAACAAAGATAAATTACTCATTTCCGTACTAATTTTTGACATGTGACTCATTTAACGCTTTCGGACCTCGTTATGCGTTCCAAGTGCACCTCTGGTAGATCCGGCAGTGTACACTGTACAGTGTACAGGTGTCCGATACCTGAGCAAGTCAATTACCGACAATTCACAGACGTGACGCTTTGCCAAAGAAAATAGCACGAATACTACAGATGTGACAGTTCATCAAGCATAGTGTCACCAATGTTGCGGGCTTTGACTAATTATAATGATGAAAATTACAGACGAGTGACTATTCGCCCAGATGAATATCAACAATGTTTTGTCACTGTTATCAGTGTCAGACACTCAAGCAGTATGCAATTTAAATATTGTTGGCAATTTAGACGTATGTATTGATATAGCTATGTGTGTGACGCTTTAACAGAAAGGTTACGGACTTTGATATTTTTTCGGCGTGGGTTACGATGTTACTGTAAAAAATTACGATAAATTGACACATTATCAACAAAATTAGTGATATGAAATTAAACAATTTTTTTCACTTTGTTCCACTTGTTTATTTACACAAGGACCGGTTTCGTCCTACTACGGACATTTTCAGACCAGACGAAAATTAGTGAATTAAAAAATTTGTGACATTAAAATATGAACATTGTTATAGATGTGTGACACTTAATCGAGTAAATTATTAGTTATATTATAGCTTAGCCGATTGCTGTTGATGTCACCCTTTATCAAGCGAAGTGACACCAACATTAGAGGCTATGATTGTTGAGCAAATTCGTTTTAATTAGTGTTACTGGCGATTGTACAGTAGATGAATATCAAACATTGTAATCTATAGAGCCAGCTTTGGCAATAAAAACCTTTTTTAGTGTCACATTCTATCTAACCAAATTTGATAAATCCTACAGTTTATATGAGTTCTGCATATATTTTACAGTAGAGTGACACTATTAGCCTACAGGAGTATCAACACTTTTACTCTATACCTATTAACATATATGTATATATATATATAATTTTTCAAACGTCAAGTAAGATTTTGGTGTGTGACTTTATTACGGCAAACGTCATTTATACATATTACAGACTGACAGTTCAGCAAGGTACGATGATTTTTTCCTGAAGAGTGACACTTCTCCGAGTTGATAATCAACAAACAGGTGTGTCACTTAATCTAACCTATTATCACCAGATTTATGGCTTCCCCAATAAAAAAAAATTATGATGGACCGTACCGGTGTCACCCTTATACATATTACAGACTGACAGTTCAACAAGGTATGATGATTTTTCCTGAAGAGTGACACTTCTCCGAGTTGATAATCAACAAACAGGTGTGTCACTTAATCTAACCTATTATCACTAGATTTATGGCTTCCCCAATAAAAATACATTATGATGTACAAATTGCAGACTGACAGTTCAACAAGGTATGATGATTTTTCCTGAAGAGTGACACTTCTCCGAGTTGATAATCAACAAACAGGTGTGTCACTTAATCTAACCTATTATCACTAGATTTGTGGCTTCCCCAATAAAAAAAAATTATGATTGACCGTACCGGTGTCACCCTTCGTCAAACCAAGTATTACCAATGTTACAGTCATATTCTCTTGTTGACAGTTAACGAAACATAATATTATGATGAATTTTAAAGGAAAGTGTCACTTTGCCTAGATGAACTGTCACAGGTGGCAAACACTTGAGTGAGTTACTTTCAAACAAGTTTTATCGCTTTGCCAATCAACATCAAGACTCAAGACTGCTAAATTGGTGTCAAATTCCTTCAAGCAAAGTGTTAATATTACATACAGACTGTGAGATTTAAGCGAAGAAAATATAATGATGATTTTTTATAGGAGGATGACACTATACGATTATCAACATTGTCACAGAAGTCCAACACTAAAACAAGTTAAGTAATCACTACAGTTACAGCGTCGCCAAATAAAATAACATAACTACAAATGTATTGGCATAACACTTTTCCAAACCATGTCACCAATGTTTGACTGTTGGGCAAGCATTATGCAATCAATTAATTATTTGTTTATTTTATTTTATTTTAGGGAAATCAACAGTTTACAATGTGGTTCATTTATACACGTGTGATTCACCTAACTGAGAAACCAATTACAGATGTCTAAAAATTAAACACTGTACTTACAATAACTAAAAAATATAACGTTATTATAACAAGAGAGAGATTATTATAACAGGACGTACTACATAATATATGTCATTACTCATTACATAGTATACAGTACAGTTTGGTCCACATTTAATACATTTTTAAGAATTGTTTTAATATTTATATAGTGGTGTAGTCCAGCGGTAAGGCGTTTGACTCCCATTCCGAAGGCCGCCGGTTCGAACCCGGCGTGCCCAAATAAAATTTATTTAATTGATTTGTGTTCTTTCACAATTAATTATTTAAAATAATATATAGTGTATTTGCGGCACGTTCCAGAGTGGAAGATACTCTTAGTATCGCCCTGGTGTAAGACCACCATTCATAATTGAGACGTTGCTTGAAATGGCTTTAGCCGTGTTTAGTGACTAGATCTGAATAGCCAGGTACTTCCCCACCTTTCTCTTCCTAATCTCCTTCCCTTCCCCACTTACCTTCAGCCTCATAACATACCCCAATTGGGGATGCCATAGTCTCACTGGCTCCAGACGGGAGCAGTTGGGACTCTTGTGAGAAATTCTCTATAAAAAAAAAATTATACACGTAAATATAAAAAAAAAATGCTTTAAAATTTAATACATTTACACATTTAAATTTATTTCATTTATAATTTTTGAGCAGATTGACACTTCACGTAACCCAGTATAAACATTGTTACAGGTGTCTTTCAGTTGAGCAAGTTAATTACAAGCATCTTTACACCTTTTCAAATGTTGAAAGAATCACCAATTACCTAAATTTATTGTTATCAGTAGCAGTGTTATACAGTTGATAGATATTATGATCGATTTTACCGGCGTGACAACAAGTCGAATGTCAACATTGTTACAGGACTCACACGAAGTAACACGACTTACTATTTTATAAAGAATGTTACCCACCTAGTGTTTGAGATACTGGCAAACAAAATGCCAACTCTGTTACCTACACGCTTGCGGAATGTTGTCAAGTAAATGTCGTTTTTAATACTTCGGTGTCACAATAATTACGAACAGGAGTCAATTCAATTTCCTTAAGAATATTGAAACTTTTCTGCCATCAATTTTGAAGGAAATATAATATGACTGAGTGAATCAGATTCTGAAGGAAATTTCCTGGAAATCTTACGGAAATCTAATTTAGGATATCGCCATCTTCGAGGTTCTGCAGCGCAAAGGAAATATTTATGGGGAGAGAAAAAACGATCATTTTTATAGTAAAAACGGTTAAAAACGGGACTGAAGTTCTTACGAACAAATTAACAGTGTTTCAATGTTTATTGGCGGGATGATGTAAGAATAATTTGTTGGTATACGTAATTTCGTACGTATACCAACAAATTATTATTACATGTTCCTGCCAATAAACATTGAAATACTGTTAATTTGTTCGTTAGAACTTCAGTCCCGTTTTTAACCGTTTTTACTATTAGAATGATCGTTTTTTTTCGAATAAAATTTTTCTCCATGCGCTCTTTCATAGCGCTAATCCGCCACTCCATTGGAAGCCAATGGTGCAGTGCATCGAAGTGTTAAAAAAGTGACTTTTTAAATCCTATTTTTATTTACCATAACTCAATTGTTGCATTGTATTTCGATACTCCTGCATACCTACATGAATAAATAAGTGTTATATGAATGTTTATGCAGTATGCGGTCAATAGGTCGACGTGCACAGGTGTTAAAGAGTCGTTCGCACTGAGCAAGTACTTTAGTCGAGTAACGAGTACATTAGTAACTAAAAGCGTCTGAACACCATTTTAGTAGAGCATGTTAGTCGGCTCTTTAGTAGAGTCAATCCATTTATTTCTATTTTTTCGGGCGAGTAGCGCCTCCTTCAAACGTTCTTGCTCAACGATGTGCAAGAACGCGTCGTTTTAGGTTCATTAGTTATTGGACGCAGATATGTCGTCCAGTCGGAGCGAAGATGCTACTCAAAAATTCTTTATTTTAGCTGCTATTAATCTCGTTTCGTGTCCATAGTATATTTATTTTCATCTCACTAATCTACTCTTCCACCTCTTCTAAAATAAGCATTACAATCAGCTTAATTAGCGTATTTACTTTGGTGCGTTGCAGCCCGTTCATCTTGCAACGCACCGCTTGCTAATATACTCTACTCGATCATAGTATAGTTTTTGGTCAGTCAAGTAACGAGTTAATCGCCACTCGACTTAATACTTGCCAGGTGCGAACAAGCCATTGAGACGAGGATCCTTATACGCTTTTCATGAAACTTTCATTATTGACAGAGCTGCTTTTGAGATGTGAAATCGGCTATCAATCCTGGTGTTATAATTGTCCTTTTCGTTATTATATATATTCAATTAGCGCCCAAGGAGTTGAATTCGCTGGGGACAGGTAGCTGTGTTTTCGTGAAAAAATATATTATACATAATATTAGAAAACCATCCACAGGGAGAGATAATATTTCAATTGGTATTTCAAAGAAAATTTTCCCATCTCCCCAATGCATTGCACAACTTTCCATAAAAAAAGGCAGCAAAATAAACATTGTATAAAATTTTTATGCCTCTTCTTTTGAAAAGCTGGCTACACCAAAACTAAACGCAGAAAATCAAGTTGAGAGGATTAGCGTTTGCAAGTCGATATCACTTCAACGGTGACCCGACAGTTAATCCTCAGACAGTTGGCCCCTCGAAATTATAATTATAATAAAATTATAATTTTTATGGCATTGTTTACCAATTTCAAAGCTAAAATCGACTTTAAAAATACCTTTAATAATAAGTTGTCAAATGAATTTATTTTTCAGTAACGATTTTTCTTACTTATACGAATAGTATGCACAGTATTTTTATCCTTGATGTATATATTTATATAAAAATATATGTTTTATACTTTTGTTATTCGGTAGTATATCTTCTCTGCAAACCCCTTCGGGGACACTTTATACGTATTTGTGTTAGTATGTATACCGCATTTCCCCTAAACTGACTGAATACTTTATACAGGGTGTTAAGGTACGTACTTGAGTTAGTTTAACCAGTGATTCCTGACATTATTTGGAGTAAAAAATGTAAATAAAATTTTGGTCTCCGGTGACATTTTTGAGGTTTTTTTTTTTTTCTACAAAAACATAAAAAATAGTCGGTGTTGGGTAGTTGGGGGTGGGGTAAGTGGTGGGGCGGTAACTCGGCTGAGTGACCAATAAGGTCATGTGAAAGTTTTTTTTTTTGTTTGATTTTAAAGAAAAAATAATTTGAAAAAAAAAATTGTCGTAAAAAAGTCACCGGAGACCAAAATTTCATTTACATTTCTTACTCCAAATAATGTCAGGAATCACTGGTTAAAGTAACTCAAGTACGTACCATAACACCCTGTATAAGTCTGCTGGGGGGGCAATTGTCGGGTTGTAAGCTGTCATGTAATCTGCGTATCTGACCTGATGATGGACACAGTTACGCTGTCCGACAATTTGGCTAAGGAAGAAGGTAACGCAACAAATAATAATCGAATATTAATCACTGTATTACTTTTGCCCATGAAAACCTTAAATCACATTACATTCATTATTATTATTAAATACCATATTACTAATATTTAAAATCTCATTAACTTCACCTCATTTGCCTTTTACACAAAAAAATATCGAGTAATACAAAAATGGAAAATAATTTATTTTTTTATCAGGTTTATGCCAACCCTAATAACTGACAAGTTATTTTTATGAGCGGCCGACATTTAGACCAAAAACTAAACTATGAAAGTGTAATAAAGCCATTTTTAATAAGCAACACAAGGCTAAACCAATTCGCCTTAGTATAATCTCAGTTAGCGCAAGAATGCAGCAAAAAAATGCACTTTTCATAAATCGTGATTTCTGTCGACCATTATTTGTTTTGATATAATACTGAGAATTGATAGATACTGATGGTAATTGCCTTATAAAGACACAATGATAATGTTTCCAAGGATATATTATTATTTATTATAATGTTCTGATATGTGCCAGGGGATGTGTGCTGATAGTTTATGTGCAAATAGGTTGCCAGGAAATAGGCAACTAAATCAAAAAAAATATCACCATGAACTAGCCATCAATTAAAATCATAATTCCAATTCAAAAAAGTAAGCGACATAGAAGTGTAAGCTTTTATTGTCATTTCACAAAAAATCTTCAGTCCTAAAGAGTCGTAAATTCCCAAGTCTTACGAAATAAATATCAACTATACTTTCTAAAGTAAAGTGATCTTGTAGGGAATTTGTCACAAAAACGGTGGTCTACAAATAATTTAATTATTATTATACCTATAAGACGGCCATATGTTATTGTAACCTATCCAAGTGGAACTGTCCGATATATTGGGATACAGAAGAAGAGGAATTACTTTTCAGCCCTGGGCATCTCATTTTTCGTTTTTCACTGCCATCTTGATAGTATATTATGTCTAAGCAATATTGAAATAAAAGTCCCCAATTCTCATTGATGCCACAACATTTTTCACGTGAATACATTTAAAAATAATATCGCCTACTTTAGCCCTTTGACCCAGATGTGTAGACTATATTACAAGATGGAGTGTTCTGAAGTACATATTTTTTCGTCGTTAATTTGTACGGATTCAGAAAACAAGTTCTAGCGCTGTTAAAAAATATTAACTAATCATATTGTCTCTCTATGCATGCCTCGCGTGTTTCTTAGGTATCTTGCCACTTATTGTAATGACATGTGTAACTTGAGTGAGCTAGTATATAACTCCGTATTTTTATTTGTGATTTTTTTTGTTTTTTAATTGTATGTAATTTTAGATATTTGTAATTGTAGATATTTGTATTTGTATAACAACTGAGTTTTTATAACTGGATTGTTCTCACGTAAGTGCGTAAGCAATTAACCCAGTATAAATAAATACATTAAAAAAAATCATGAAATAGTACTTACATAATTAAAAATACAAATTCCGGCTGTGACTCTGTCTGTAAGACTAATGGTAGGTTCAGACTGGACGACGTACGTACGCATCGCTACTCAAACAATGCTTAGCAACCCATACATTTTCTATGAAAATGGCCACAGACATCGCACGTCGCGATGCGTGTGGCCAATGTGATTCTAAAACATAAATTTTCATTGAAAATCTATGGTTGCTAAGCAGTCCAGATATTGTTAGGCGTAGCGATGGGCACGTACGTCGACCCAGTCTGAATCTACCATAATGAACTCTAGAAGACGAATTTTCTTCGTTTTCAAAATTTGAACAAATTGTGGAAACAGTGCAGACAAATTAGGTACGAAAATTGTTTTATTTTATTAATGTTATAAATTAATAATTCAATATTTGAATAGGATTTTTGTCGTAATTTTTCATGTTTACTAAGGCGCTCCGCCCACTGAGGCAACTGAAAACCAACTAAAACCGGCTGTTTTCTCTGTCTTGATTGGTCAAAAAGCTTGTTTAACCATAGATGAAGAACAATCAGCTGACAGCTCGCAACTAGAAACGGTCGCCCAGGGCAATCAGCCGTGACAGTCGCAAGATGGTCGCAAGTCACCGCTTGCGTTACCATTGACAACGGGGTTTTGTGTGATTATGAAGTGTGCGGGCCATCACATTGTCATACAAAGACAGTTGGCAGTTGAGAGTTTTCAGTTGCCTGAGTGTGCGGAGGCGCTACGTGCAACCGCCCACGGGCAACTGAAATAAAAACAATTTGCAACTCATTTTTTTTCGCCAGCGCCAATATGACAGCGACTGATGGCTGATATGACTGCTGAAATGTTCCTCGTCTATAATTGTTAAACATGCTGAGATAATTACTGAAATTGTAAAATTGAGTAGCGCCGTGGTAGAAGTTTGGTTGGAAACCATAGCAACCCGCCGGTTTTAGTTTGGTTTCAGTTTCTCCATGAGTGAAGGGCAAAGGCAAATATTCCGTGAGATTTTTATAGTCTAAAATATTTACAGTTCTGGAAATTCAGCTGGTTTGTCAAATGCACTTAGTGCAGTGGATGCACAAGTGATGTAGGTATGTCAGGAGAACATTTTTTATATTATGATGCAGCAGCCGATATAAGAAACACTCCCATAAAGACATGGCATGATCAAGTAAAAAAATTTACTAGATTTGCTTATATCGAGAGTTCCGAGAGTCGGAATAATATAATGATTAAAAATTATATCAGTGCCAATAAATCAATAAATTCAGCATAATTAGCGAGGATCCTGTAAAATTATTTATTATATTATATTATAAAATTTTGAATTTTTCACCCTAGCTTAAGAATTAAACATAAATTTAAAATCATATTGAGCTACCTTTATAATTTTATGGATTTATTCAAACCTTTTTCAAAATTATGCAGGAGTGTTGGCCATTTTCTTTATGTAAAAATTTTCTTGACCTGCTCGAAATCCGTATTTTGTAGCATGTTTTTTCTTCAAGGTCATAAAAGTACATAATTTATTTCCTTTGAAGTGTTGTGAAACATCGCATAATTAACATTTAAAATGATAAAAATTATTACTTCTATATTATTACACACAGTAATTTTAAAAATAATTTGTTTTTTTTAACATCTGTTTTTCTCGCGATACATTGGTTTATTACTCCTGTCCCCCAGTAGCTGAAAGTATGTGTGTCAGCATTTCACGCATCGCGGTTTTCTCGGGCGATCAGAAGTGCACAACCACCGGCCCGTGACCGCTCGGACGGTAATATTCTGATTCTGTACATTGCACTTCGCTTACAGGGGGTTTAGAAGATGATGGGATATTCACCACATGCAGTGACGACAATAGATTCAGATCAATTCTTCTAGTTGTAAAAAAATCAAGGAATTCTCGACAGTAATTCAATAGGGGAATTCTGTCGTCTAGCTGAAAAATAAATTATCAAATTTTGATAATTAATTATATTTCTTAATGAAATCTCAAAAAATCCATTTTCGTTCTTGCTTTGTAGTTCTTTGGATACATAGAACAAAATAAAAAAAATATTTCGTACACAATTTGTATAGAAACAAATCTGTCACTGACTTAGAACATTTTGGTTGTAGACCATTTAGTCTCTCTCACACTTGCCTATAATTGTATCACGAAACACGCCCACAAGGGTGCTTTTTGTGTTATTTTTTATTCTATGTTGGGATACCTAAATCTGTAGGTACCCCTAGAAGAAAAAATAAATAAAGAAGGGTGTTATTTTTTCATGTATGAAAATTAAAAATAATAAAGCATATTAAAAAAAAGTAATTAAAAAAATATATATCATTGAAGAAGAAGATAACAATAACAAACAAATTTTTTTTAAATATGAAAACGAACAAGACCCAGAAAAATAATAAAAGATAATGGTCGCAACTGGGACACGAACCCAGAACCTTACGTCTTACTGGGACATACACCTCTACATATATAAAAATATACATATATATACATATTATGTACAAATATATATCTGTTTGCCAGTTCTTTGTAATTTATTAAGATAATCTTGTTACAAAACCATCAACTTTACACGGAGTTCCTTCCAAAAAAAATTAAAACTTTCTTCCCATTTTCCTCATATCCTCAGCTAGGTATCTGAAAAAGCTCCTGTTCACCCGTTACACCTGTCTACTGAAAAATGTTCCGCCTTTCATGTACGATTCGGTTAAATAGCACTTGTGGCTCAGTATTTGTCTGAGGCAAGCAATGCCTTTTTTGTTTATATTTTTCAGGAATTTCGTCGCTTTGTATCTTTGTAAGCAAGTACCCATCCTTGGCACCTGCTCGTTTGTGACCCGTGCTGACCAGTTTTTATTTTACTTCAATTAAAGTGCACACATACCGTTCTGCCTTCGATTCTTCGTGTTGGTTTGACCTCCACTTCAAAAACCACTATACCTACTCAACAGTTCTGGAAGGTAGGAAAGGCTGTAAAAACCAATGCACGTTTAGGAAGTTTGTAAGACCTGACGGGCATTTACACGATTTTATAATATCGATTTAGCCCATGATACAGAGAAAAAAGAGGTTTCGAAGATAACGAAAAAGGCGATGGTTTCTATGTATAATGGAGAGCTCTGGCGTTATACAATTTGTATACAAAAAATTGAATAGGTGGCGTGCGTGTTGTTTGTGAAATTTGTGTATTTCATATAGTTTAGCGGCTGGGAGGAAATAGAGAGGGGGGGGGGGATACTGGAGGGGAGGAACGCGGTAGGATAAGTTCAATTGGTAAGAAAAAATGTACATTGGCTATATGAGCTTAAGACGTAGGTACCTACCTATATGAGTTTCGTCTGCTCTAGTTTTGACTACAATAATTTTTCCGGATTAGGATTTTTTGATTTATAGCGATGGGTCTTTTTTCTTTGCTCTTTTATACAACTGTCTGGTCCCATCTTCTAAATTATTGGTTAACACCGTAGATCGACTTCCAATAGGAAAAGGAAAAAAAACCCAACGGGAAACCGGCGTATATTTGGCTCATCTTCCACCAATCACCGTGTATCTGGATTCAATGTACATTCACACTCTAATGAAGAGAAATCAATTCACCTCAATCACACACATTTGTCGATTTGAGATTAACGGCCTTGTGCACCAACTCGCTACTCACCAAGTGGTGAGTGGCCTGATTAATCCAAACGCCATTGAAATTCATTACGCGAGAGGCCTACTAGAACTTCTGCCATTTCAAATCAAAAGTATTCAAGATTTTTTTTTACATCAGGTTTTTCAGCAATTTACAAGAAATATTGTTTTGTATTTCTTGGGCATTAACTATGTAACAATTTCTAGAATTTTTTTTTAAGAATTTTATTTCACTTGATTTTTTTAATTTATCTGATACCGTTTTCGACAATGCCACGGATGACACGAATATGTCGAGTGATGTGTGAATAACACGGATGTGTCGAAACTGATAGCAGATAAATAAAAAAAAGTTAACTAACAAATGTACGTGTAAAATAAAACTCTCAAAAAACAAAAATTACAAGAAATAACCCAAAAAATTTGAACCGGGAGATTTACTGCAGTGAGGATTGTTGTGATGTAGAATAAACTGTAAAAAGGTTATGAGATTCATGAAAAGGACATGGGAAATTTTGGGAAACTTTGCTAGTGAACCACTGTAAATTAGTGTACATGTTTTTAAGGGGGGGATATCAAAACTCGGCTTCACTGCAGTTAGGTATTTTTGGTACTTGTACGGCCCCGCTAGCAAACCACAATTTTTGCCGTCTATGGGGCAGACTCGGGTAAGATTGACACCAAATTGGTAAACCATTTAGCATTTTGATAAAGTACGAAAGAAAAAATACACTTGCTCTATAAAATTTAAATTTGTTTACTAGATAATGGATACAGCTAGACAGACATATTAGCAATGGAATGGATAGATAGAAACATCTTTTACGCCCTGAACCTTTTTTGACGTCTCCGTTTTTTACTCAATGAGACTTTGAATCTAATGGTGTTTTGACGTAGATTGTATGGTTTATAAAATGGTAATAACTGTATTTATAATATTACCGGAAAATAATGGGTGTGAATAAAGGGAGATCATAAAATAAAGTTGGGACAAATATTTTTAAGTACGTGCAATAGAAATGACAAAAGGTGGTTTTGTTTTTGAAAGTTTATTTCGACAAATTTTTTCGTACTCAAGAAAGAATATATTTCAAAATATTAGCTCAGATAAACAAAAAGTAGAATGACGCACATAAACGAAAAATCACAAAATACAAATTGATATAAAATCAACTAAATGTAAACTTGGTATGCAAATATTCAGCATAATATCCTACAAAAATTGCCAAGACTTGTGGATTTTAGAATGATATTAATTTTATCTTTAGTACTTGTGTTAAACAGTGTCAGTCGTACGGAATTTTTAAACCTCTCAACATTAATAGTAGAATCTTTTTTTTATTTTTATATATAACTTCGCACAGGAGGCCCGGAGAAAAATTGTCTTTAAGAGACCCATATTGTATGAAGGAGGAAACACAGAGGCCGGCAAATCGTTTCACAGCTGAGCTGTTGAACTCAAGAACGAGTGGTAGAAGCGACCCGTTCTCATGTGAGAAATTTCGACCGTGTATATATGTTGGGCGCGCATTTGGCGTGTTTCCCGGCTTTGCACCGGTGCTGAAGGGATCAATGACGATAGTTCCTCTCTGAAGCATCTTCCATGTCTGAAATAACGGTAGAACAAGGATTCCATCGCGGTAGACGACCCTGAATAATTCTTGAAGCACGTGTGCTCCTGAGGCTGTTCCTTCTTATTGGCAGCTCGTGTACAAATTACCCAAAATTTATTTGACTCTCTCGACTCATCGCCTTGCCCCGCTGTGGGAGAGATGGATTCATTCGTCCGCCACTCCTTTTTTTTATATGAATACCTTACAAAAGTCCCACCTGCTCCCCTCTGGAGTCAGTGAGACTATGGCATCCCCAATTGGGGTATGTTGTGTGGCTGAAGGTGAATGGGGATGAGAAGGAAATATTGTAATTATTTCTACAAATCTCATGACGTCAGAGCTCACCACTATATGTATATAGAATCCTTCGCGGGCGTGTGCACAACAAATCACCTATTGTTTCAGTGCAATCGAATGAATGGTATAGGAATTTTTTTATAACGCCAGAGCTCAGCACTACATATAGAAACCATTACAGGTATGTGCACAACAAATCACCAAAGTTTCTTTGCAATCGGAGTAATGCTTTAGGTACCGTATAAGGAATTACGAAGGTGTGCATTTAACAACTTACAAAAGTTTCATCGCAATCGGATAAATAGTACAGGAAATAAATTCATAATGCTAGAGCTCACTTGCACTATAATATATATAGAAAATTTCAAAGGCATGTACACGTAGGTACACGAAAAATCCGCCAAAGTTTCATCGCACTCAGATGAATGCTTTAGGTACCGAATAAGGGACAAACAAAGAAACATTAATTTTTTATGTATTTTTTTTTACAAATTTCATGACGCCAGAGCTCACTATTATTTATAGAAACATTGGCGGGTGTGCACATAACAACTCACCAGAGTTTTATCACAATCGGATATATGGTATAGGAAATAATTTCATAACGCTAGATAGTAAATAATTTCATACACGACAAATCGCTATCGGATAATTGCTTTAGGTTCCGCACGAGGAACAAACAAAGAAACATTCATTTTTATACGATAAAATAATTAATTATTTAATTTATACATTGCTTGTATAACACCTATTTCCCCCATTCATTGCTTGACGGAACTGCAATGCGAGCGCGCGACCTCTCCCCTCAAATGTCCACTCATTACTGAATAAATTTCCAAAATGTTACCGTAAAACCTGCGCCTTAAGCCTTTTCAAGCAATGGAATGTATGTAGTTTTTTCAGTAGTTTGATTATCAGCTTATTATCAACCTGCCTTCAAAAAACAAATCATTTCAAAATAATTAGGAAAACAAAATAACGATTAAATTTCAAGTAGAGTTACTGTACAGAGTTACATACTCTTTTTTATATACATTATTAATGTATCATTTACATTATTTTATATTCATTAATATTACATTATTTTATATTCATTTACTTTATTTTATATTCATTAATATTACATTATTTAATATTCATTTACTTTATTTTATGTTCTTTTACATGTCATGTTGTGTTATTGCGCGTATATAAAATAGACCACACACAGGCATGTGCTTAGCATGGTGGTAGAAAAATCCTCTGATTATGTCATTAACAATGCAATGAATAAAGAAAGAAAAAATGAAAGGTTAAAATCTTAATGGTGTCTTTTTTAATCGAGGACGATAGACAAAAATAAATTAAGTATTTACTTAAAATCAATATATTAATAATCCCACAAATAAATACAGCAATTTCAATACATATAATAATGTCACTGTGTGATGGGCAATGGAAATGTTTTTGGTGGGTGGTTTTTTTTAGCAATAGTTTTAGAACAATAAAATATTGCTGTTGGTCCCGGTTGACTAGTTTTCATATTTGATGGTAGGTCATTTTTGTTTCCTCAAAGGCCAATAAAGCTTATCTTATATCAGTGTTGGCACAAATAGTACCACAAAAATACTTTAGTTAGTGAATGTCGTTCTACGTGAACAATTAACATGTATACACAGATAATGAAACATATAGACGTAGAGACGGTGTGATTTAAATAGTACCTACGTAAATATTTCAACACCAGTAGGTACCTAGTTAATAAGACTGTAACTAATAACTTTAAAATATGTTTCTGTAATTTAATTATAGTTACTGTAGTTTTCTAAAAATACTATAGTTTTATAAAATAGTAACTGAAATATTTTAAAATGAAAATTAAACATAAAAATTAATGTAATGATTTTATTTATAATCCCTAATGTTCGACGGCCGGCGTAGTCCAGCGTTAGGGCGTTGGACTGCCATTCCGAAGGTTGCGGGTTCGAACCCGGCGTGCGCAAATACATTTTATTCAATGTTTTTTATTACTTCACAATTAAATATTTAAAATAATATATAGTATATTTGCGGCACGTTCCAGAGTGGAAGATACTCTTAGTATTGCCCTGGTGTAAGACCACCATTCAGAATTGAAGCGTTGCTTGAAATGGCTTTAGCCGTGTTTAGTGACTAGATCTGAATAGCCAGGCACTTCCCCACCTTCCTCTACCTCGTCTCCTTCCCTTTCCCACTTACCTTCAGCCTCATAACATACCCCAACTGGGGATGCCATCGTCTCACTGGCACCAGACTATAAAAATTCACTATAAAAAAAATCTGATAGCTGTAATAGTTCCATCGAAACTTGAAACAATCTTCCTCCTTTCTCATAATTAACACGTGACACAGCAAGTGACGTTGCAACGGAGCTCTGAACGGCTGTGGGAAACCGTAGAATCGTCAAAACATAAAAGAAGAAAAAAAGTTGGCCTATGAAGAGGTGAAAAAAGTACATATTTAAAAAAATAAAATAATTATAATTCTTTCTTCAATCTTGGCAAAAATATTGTGTGGCATCATTTTAATTAAATGAAACAAATTACTTTGTGTAAACCACTATAATCACGTGTTGTAATATCTACAGAGTAATTTGTTTCATTTAAATAATAATAATTCATTTCTGGACACAAGGCGTAAACGGTTTCTACGACTTCTGATTTTTATCTTTAATATTCAAAATATTTCAAAATGTCAAGTACATTTATATACACGAACAAAATAATCGGTTCCTTCATGTTACCTAATTGATGTTCATTGATTTTAAAATCATAATATTTATTATGTCACAACTGAAGACAATGCCCCCTCTACTGTGCTTTTGTTAATATTTCCCAAACAATCGGCGACAAACAACAATCATCGCAATCCGAAAAGCCAACAATTGCACAGTTTTCGCCACCATCCTTGGCCGCTTCCTCCCGCGATCACACATCCGTGAAACTATTTAACAAACGGTTCAAGGCATTGATATAAACAGAAAACATCATTATGCCTGGTTTATAGGAACTTATCGTACTCATCACATCAGTTAGAATTTGCCATTAGTGTATGTGATACGAGTACGTTTTAGAAATAATGTTACGGAATTATGGGAATCTCGATGGTCAAGAAGGTCACCAAGCAGAAATACAAAAAAGTTGAATTATGTATGCACAGAAGATCGAGAAGGCCTCCTCTTAAAATTCCATTCAATTCCAAATATGTATGCAAAATTATCAAAAAACGATTTTTTAACGTGTAACGAGAATCCCTACTACTGGGATTTTGGTATCCCCTATTATTGGATGTGAAAATAAGATAAAAGAAGGTGGGAAATAATGCAGGATTGATGAGGAATCAGAATATTTTTATATTCTCTTCACTTAAAAGATTTTAAGTAACGCAGCGTTTCAATTATCACTACATCACTAGAAATATCTTCTTTTAGAAATAACATATTTTTCATGCCAACTTGTGCACTAACCGATCATAACGGTGACTTCTAAGAATGCTGCTTTGCTTCGCGATCACTTGACAAGTCTAACGGCCGCTGTTCCCAATCCTACTAATCAATTACTAAGCCAAAATTTTGCCTTAGTAATTGATTAGTGCACAACTACGCTTTTTCCAACACACGAGTATCGCTTAAGCATTTATCTTAACCTAAGGAAGCCGGACTAGTGGATTAAACTCGTTCCGGCCTCCTCAGTTTTGGACTAGTTCTTAAAAGTGTCAACAGAGTAGAAAAAATACCGCGAACACAATGTGTGGTCAATGAAATATCACTTTGACAAAAGACACAGTTTCGCGCTCATTTCACTTCTGTTGTATTGCGTTTATCAATTATCATTTTAATTAATATGAATTGAGAAGTTCGGATGCGTGCGGAGCACAGACGAAAAACGGTTAATTTATGCGAAAAACTATGTCGTTTTCGAATATTCGCCAAGCCAAGTGTCAAATCCAGTACCTACGGTCAAGCTGACACTTTATTTTATATACGTTTGTTTAAAAAAATATAAAATGTCAGTTTATGGATAAAAATATTTTAAATAAATTACGTGTATTAAAAATAAATCCAACAATTAACTCTATAATATTAATTTAACTTCGAAAGTTCTTACTTTGATGTCATTTTATTGTCTATGAAAGTGGGCGAGGCCAGATAACATAAGATGTTTGGGGACAACATAAATCGAGCGCTACCCTACAAAATGCTTGGCTGATAGCGGCCTCAGATGAATCGATGTAAAAGTTAGAAACAGCGGCCGTAAGAATGCTGTTTTGCTTCGCGATCACTTGACAAGTCTAATTGTGGTACAACAGCTATCAAAACTATCACGTGAAGAATTTGTAATTTCCGCTGAAGTGTTTTCATTAAATTGCTTTTTTCGTCCTTGCAAGCTCGAGCTTTCTGTGGTTGTTCATTGAGCCCTTGTTCATGACTGACCTGGTTTAATTTTTCAAATATATTATATTCTTTAAATTGTTACTATGGATCTGTCTTTAAATTCCAATCATCAATCTTTAACTGATGGATGTTTAGTTCTTATTGTCACATTAGCTAGCGATTACTTCTAGCTAGCGATTACATTTTCCTCAATATATTCCGTCGACATTCTGCGTGTCCTTTATAATTTTGTATTTTTTTTCAATTGTCCAAGTGGATATCTTCATCATGTATTATTATGTATTCTCAATATTCTCATTGATGGATCGTGGACACATTATAGCATAAACATGAACACCGCAGCAATTATGTGAAATGATAATTACATACTATGTATTTACTGATTATTGATACGCTATCACGATGTGATTAAATTGTCAGTTAACTCTTGGAAATAATTTACTTTTGACAGTTTATTATAGTATTAGATACGTTCTCAAATGTAAATAAAGAAATCAAGGATTTTGCTGAATCGTTCTTGCAGGACTGATTACAATGCATATTGTAATTCAAAATGAAGATGTTTGAGTGCCAGCTATTATTTTACATTATTTAATTAAATTCACCTACTTATACTCTGCGAAGTTCCACGTCTACGAAGACCGGGCTGTAAAACGGACTATAAGATATGCGAGGAACACAAGGATAAATGTATGAACGAAATTAGAAATTATATCATTGAAAAAGAAGATAAAAATAATAATCAATTTTTTTTTTTTTAAATATAAATTTTTTTTTAAATATGTAACAAGACACGGAAAAATAATAAAAGATAAGGTCGCAACTGGGACTCGAACCCAGAACCTTACGTCTTACCGGGACATACACCTTTACCAATTGGGCTACTGCGGATCTTATATGAGACTGTCGTAATTGTCAACTTCATATTTCAAATTTCAGAATTAACAATATTATCTTCGACTAATGTTTTTTTCCGTATTATTGGCAGCTACCTCTATTATTGGAAACAAATATATTACATTGATGGGAATAACCTTCAAAAGTTAAAAAGAGAGTTTTTCTAATAAAAATATAAATTAGAAATTGTTCCTTAACCCATCAAACTTGGTACCCACCACCTTGCATAACACCTGGAACAACTCTGGAGGATTAAACTATTTTAATTTTTAATAGTTGTTTAATACAAAGTTATTTGTTTAATTTAATATTTAAATTTCATTTGCCTGCCGAATAAATGGTATCAAATCAATAACGTAGTTAGATGCAGTTATGCAGACATACATGCCGGAAAACCTCAGATAGCAGGTGAAGCTCAGTGTCTGCAAAAACCTGTGAAGTATAACATCGTACACCAAAAATACCAGTATTCTTTGCGTATCCCCATAAACAAAATCACCAACGCGTAGTTTATTACAATACCAAACCCGAGAACACACAAACTAAATGTTTCATTCTTATCTGCCGGCATAAATAAATATTCTGTTGCTTTATTGCGAAATTGATAATTGAATTCAGACAGTTGTAGCGGAGATCGGAAGCAGCCAATTATAAAAAGATCTTAATCTATGTAGATATTTCGAGAAACTGGTTTTTGCATCTATCCATCACAGAGTTCTTTAGAAACTCGGAATTTCCGATGCACCTAAATTGCTCAATGCATTAACTTTATACATATTTAGCATAATAATTGGTGGTGATTGTTCAGCAACCTAACACCAAATACCTGATTATCCTCATCATCTCTGGAGTACACCTGACCCAGCATCACGCTATATTACCATATTATCTCGGATCGTGTACGAGGGATTAAAGGTGCTCGTCTCAAATTTTATGGGGACCAATTAACACCATCTTAAGATGATTTAACTGGCTCGTATCACACAATAGATTTAATTGACTTGGTTTATGATTAAGGTAGCGATGTGATGTAAATGTTCATTTAAGTTTGGTGAAATTGGGATATTAATAACACGTTTATTAATTTGAATTATGGGGTCGCAATAAATAATATCGATCAGGGATACTGGGGAGCTAGATCTGTCAACCAGGGGGTTTTGGGACAGTTGGGCTTTCCAGTAACCCTTGGTTTAAAATTAAACCTTTCGGAAACGTGTTTTTAAAAATTTACAATTTTGAATTAATAATAACTGATTTTTTGAGAAAAGATATTTGCCGGTAACGGAAGAGCTCCCAAGAAATACCGACCAGAAATATAAAATGTGTTAATGTTTTAAGCCGCGGCATCCCGAATTTTTACTGATTTCTACATTTTTCCTTAAATATTTAAAGTTTTTAAGTTCAAAAAAAAAAAAATTTATCTAATATTTTAAATAATGAAGATAATATTAGCGATAGTCAATCGAAAATCCGAAACAGAAAAATCAGAAAAAGCTGTTTCGGAATTAAGGTTGACTAAGGTTTAACTGAGGTTTAACTCTTCAAGTTAAAAAGTTAAAAATAAAAATAAAATAAAATATATATATTCTTATTTTATTTAATATTATATTACTCTTATAGTATCTATTTATTCTCCACGCCGAAAAGGGAATTATACGAAATTCCCTCGATAGAAATAAGTCGCTAATTATGCACTTATTATTTTTTAAATGTTTTATTCTATTATTTTACAAGTTATATGTACGAAAAAATTCACAATGTTTCTTTATATGCTACTTAACACAACCAGCTCTATTTTAAATGAGTCGTGTTTTATTAAACATTTTCCCAATTTTTGCTTGGATATTATCGTTTTTTTATAAGCGCTCTCCCTCTCCATGTGTGTTATCGTACCCCTCCTTCTTCTTCTTTTTGAGCGGATATAACCCAGCATTAAAAGATTTTGGTAACTAAGGTGGTTGAAGATTTTTTTATTTAATCAAAACAAAAGTCTTTTGTGTAAACCACTAAAATCGATGTTATAATATCTACATATTTCAAAGCCGATGGTTTCTTTGTTAGGATTAAACATTTCAATTACAATTTTTACTCCAAATAATGTCAGGAATCATTGGTTAAGGTAAGTCAAGTATATACCCCTTAACATGATGTATAGTCGAGACATTTGTTTCAGAGGTCTAAAGTAGGCGATTTTATTTTTAAATGTATTCAGGAGAAACACGAATCAATAGGAAATGGAAACATTTATTTCAATACTGCTAAAACATACAACTACAACTAAAAGAAGAAAATTATTTCATGTAAACATATTAGATCAATCAATTGCCCTCTAATTTTTAGTGTAAGTCTTAATAGTTGTCGGGAAAAAATGTAATATTCGAGTAAAACTTTCATGTGCGTTGTACAGATTGCATATTACTATACCTTCCGAATGCTTTTCCGATTAGCACCTTGGAATATGGAGTGGTGCAAGAGGGAAGCTGACTCCAAGCTCGATGTTGAGGAACTCCTCAGCGGGGATTCCTCCCTTCCCCGAGCAACGCGGAAAGTGACCTTTGACACGCAATTACAACAGCCGAAATATAGCTATGGACACACGCTTTGGATACACAGGGCACTATAATAAAGTTTGTCTCCTTCAACAAAATTTCATAGGTTGTTAAAGGTCTCATATTATTTAGAGCATGCATATAAGTCAAAAACATATATTGATGCTTGCTGCTGGCTGGAAAGCATGTGGTATCGAAGTACATTCGAATTATGAATTGTTCCGAATCGTGTCTCGTTTGACGTCACGTGACTCCTTTGCATACGTTTAGTACCCGACGTTGCCCTGGCTTTACGCAGATCTTTAGAAAATTTATTTTGAAGGTCAAGTGTGCAAAACATTTCATTAATTTAGATTTAGATTTTTATAAAAATCAAAGCCGACCCTCGCGGCTGCCCTCCGAATCTTCTTCACGTATAAATAATTAGGAGACTACCTCTTTATGCCTCGTACCACTTCCACACACACAGTACAGGAAAAGTCTCTTTTTTTTCTACGGAATTCCTAGATAAAATCAAGACTTGAGGAGTGTTTCTCCAGTCTTTTTTTAATGTGGGTTATTCCCCTCTGCCTTTCCACAGTCGATATCCATAAGGGTAATCACTGTAAATCATTAACTCATCTTCCATGATTCACACAAAGCTTTTAAAGCGTCACTTTTAAAGCTTTATGCAGTTCGAGCCATTGTCACCCACTTAAACAGGGTAAGTGATCCTATTTGGCTCGGAACAAGAAAACAAACCGGTTTGCAAATAAAACACAAGGTTTACAATAATATGGATAACGATACGAACTGAAATGATTTTTCTATACCGGCCAGCTAAATGAACGAGCCGTCAAAGAAAGTTTCGAACCAAACGCATATCTCTTCTAATTCTATAATAATTTGACTTTCCGCTTTTTGAAAAATTTACTTGCTTTTTTCTAAGAATCGTTAGTTATTTAAAATTATGAAGATCAGTAAACATCTGCCGACATGCAAAATTAATATTGAAATTCGTACATATTTCCGAAAGTCTTCATCGTCAAAGTTCAAAATTCAGAGCAAAATAAATTATTTTGGCAGCTTTACAAATTTGACCACATACCATTTGATTAAGAATTATTAAGTGGGTTATTTAAAAGTATTTAGGTATTCCTAAAAGGTATGACTTGATTATCTGCCAAATCGTTTTAAAAATACCCAGCTGAAGCGAGTGACTTACTGACAGCACAAACACAATTTGTTTCAAATATCGATCATACTTATCAGTCAGATTTTTCATTTTACCTATTTCACTAGAATAAAAATAAGATAAGTATCATACTACTTGGGGTTAATAATAATTCACAATAAACTTCGGTATGAAGATCATATAATTAATGTTACAAGCCGAATACGGAAACTGACATATATCTTCAGATCATTACGAAATCTAAATAAAAGACACAAAAACCGGACATTTTTCCCTACGTCAATCAATTATATCTTACGGTATAACTGTCTGGGGAGGGTGCTCTAAAACCAAATTAGACCCATTAATAAAAGCTCAAAAGTTGATAATAAGGACTATTTACAAAGTACATTACATCACACCACGAAGGACTTATTTAAAGACTTAAAAGTACTTAAAATAAAATCCTTATACGTCAAATACATATTCTTCTATTTTAAATTTATATTTAGAAAAATATATATTTGAACCAAACTAAATACATTACATTCCAACAAATCCAATTGTATTATTCCATTAACAAAAACCTCTATGGCCCAGTAACTGTTTTAACTTTCTTGCTCCTAAAATCTTCAATAATTTAACAATTGAAATTTTTTTTATTTTTTTTTTTTTTATTTTTTTTTTTTACAAATACAGTTATTATACATTGTATATATATATTTTTAATACATTTTTTAAATATCGTGTTTCACCTTTTTTTTGAGCAATGCTCGTGTAAAAAAAATAATAAAAAAAAATAAAATAATGAAATAAAGTCTATAACCAAATATCACACCATCAGAAGGAGCTTTGGGACTTTTTGATATCTAAATGTGATAGTGGTATTTAATAGTGTGTAATAAATAGCCTGTTTCTTGAACTCAGATAGAGATGTATTTATTGTTTATATGTGTGAATTTGTGTGTATATGTAAATATATGTATGTATGTATGTATGTGCATGTACATGTGTGTGTATATGCGTATATACATGTGTGTGTGGGTGTATGTGGGTGTGAACGTAATTACACTTGTATGCATGCATGCACACACATAAAACTAGAAAAAATAATTATATATATATATACATCATAATTATTTTAATATATATATGATCTAATCCTTGCGCATCTTTTTCTCTCTCTATTTTTTACATTCTATTATAATTTTTCCAATTTTCATTATAATTTTTCTACTATAATTTTTCCAATTTTCAGCATGTTTATTATTAAATCCATTTACACTAGACTTCATAAAGTAACTGTATTCTATTGGTCACCATGAAACAGGCAGCCGCCTAGAGTGGTGATTTAATGTATTATATTTATGCAAATGTTTTGATATATTTTATAAACAAATAAAATTCTTCGTCCTAGCGTGTGTAAAGTACACATTCAATAGATCAAAACAAAAAGGAAATAGGAATTTCATGGAAATCTAGGATGAACCAAACTAAAATTTGATTTTACCCTTGGGTCTGTGGCCCATTGACCTTACGAACTGATAAAGCAGTTTTGCATGAATGCACACGGATGCAGCTTACGATCTAAGATATAATTCTAGTGAAAATAAAGCAACTGGATGCAAGGGCTGGAGGAAGTAACCCAAAAATTTGTGAAAATGTAACGTAAAATTAAAATAAGTTAACCGTCAATAATGTACACAAGATTTGACCTTTTCTCAAAAATATAGTAACAAAAGCACTCAAGACATATCTGAAATATAAGAGTTTCTAACAAATTATGGGTACCATAATTTTATAATTTGAATCTCTTCTTAGAAGGTATTGGGAGAAGAGATTCAGAAACGTGTGATTAAAAGGGAAGAAAAAGGCAGAAGAAAGTCTTTGTCACTGGAGGGACCATGTCAAGACCCCAGTAGGCACATCAATATCGTTAATAATTAAAGAGAAATTGGGAAGCCCACTCAAAACAGGGAACGCACGATTATCACAATTCTGTCATGAGGCAACGACACGAAGAAGTAGAAAGCAGTGTACAACAATAATTCACTTTCTTGACCCGTGCCACACGCACATTCGTACAACTCAGTTACAATGGATGAATGGATCAATAAATTTTAAGTCTTAATGTATAGATATTAAAAATATTTTGTTAAAAAGGCAATAAAATCATTAGTTTGGTGTGCAGAACAATCAAATGTTTCGGAAAGTTTGATTCTAGAGAATGATTGTGTTAAGATTATTGACAAACCCACTGTGATGTGTGATCAGAAAACTGGCAGATGATACAAACAGTGCCAATAGATGTTTAATAAATTAGAAGCATCATCTCATATTTAATAAATATGCCCCCGATACTAACAATACATTATGATACGAAGGCAGATATGTGTAACAATTTGGAAAGTAGCTCACGTCTAGACTAAAGAGGCGAGCCTATAACGCCGGAGTCCTCGGGGCGCGCAATTAAATGGTCGCGTGCGCAATGTTTAACATTGCATTCATTGAGCGGAACCGGTTCCCTTCGAGACATGAACCTGCCTCTGCGCAAGCTCGCCTCGCAGAACAGTGCGCAATGTGCAGTGTGCAGTGTGCCTGTTCACCCTTTAACCGTTTAGCTGTCCAAATCTAAATCTGCATGGCCTAAAGGAAAATGTTGCCACTTCAAGTGTTGAACGATTGGTTTATTTCAGTTAGTTGTTCCTTCAACTCAGCAGTTGCTGGAAAATTATTTTTTAAATGACTCACCAAACTAGGCGCGTATCCATATTTTAGTAGCACGACATAATGATAACGAAATAAAAATGGGATAATAACTTTATCTGAGAGCAAACATAATAATAGCAACAATAACAAAAAAATCTTTTTTCCAGCATATTGCTGCGCGGTTTAGATGTTCAGAGTTTCCTAATTCCTCTTTCTTAACCCGGCAAGCATGAGCCAGGGTATTTCATACCCTGGTACAATTAGAAAGATGTTTATGTTAAAAAATCTTTCTCTGGCAACACTAGCTCGCTCAGTAGCTGGAGGCGGAGGCCTACGGGATGTAATTGTGGCGTGATCGCAGTGTGGCGTGCGACACCGGCCCATATGTATGGAGCACGCAAAATTTATTTGCGAAAATTGTGCTAATCTCGACAGTGGTTTTTAACTATATTTTCAAGATAAAGATCACATTATCTTTCGGTTTTAGGTTGATTTACATTCCAAAGAATAATATTTTTGTTAAATTGTTATTTTTTAAAAAAACCTCTTAACTTTTGTTCCTATAATTTGATTGTTTTAGAAAAAATGAATAAATAATTATTGTTGTTAAATTGAAAACTTCTTTCAATAAATTCCTTTAAATAATTAATTATTAGATAAAATAAAATAAACAATAATAAAAAATAACAAATAATAACTTTAATACATTTCATTAAATTAAGCCCGCCACATTCTTGATGTAACTTTTTTCACCTCATGCTCGCCGAGTTAAATAACCTGAGCTTTGTCACATGGTAACTTATTTTTTAACATTAGCTCTGCAGAAGGAAAATATTTTCCTTCAGGTCCTATGTCATCTTCGGGGATGCTGTGTTGAGGGTATTTTTAGGAAAAGGAAGGAGAGGAAGTTCTAGGAAGGAAACAGGTACGAGGGGTGGGTACAAATCTGAGGGTCAATGTGTCCAGAAGTGACGGACGTATGAATCCATCCCTCCCACTACGTTGAAAGGCAATGGGTCGAGAAAGTTCAGCCAGAGAGGTCAAAAGGTCTCCCTCAGCCAGTGTTTCCCAGTCCAGCCCGCCACGCGTAGCGAACCACTTGGCGTGACCTATGGCAGTATGTTGGTTTTTATTTAAAAAAATTATGATATCCATAAATAGCATGAAACGGATCTCCTTCAATCAATCTGTATTATAAATTAGCATATCTCTGTATTCGAAGAAATGAAACACTACCTACTTCAACTTTTCACGAAAAGCTTGGAAAACACCAAATATTACCAAAGATCTGGAGAAACTCCATCGGCAAAATCCCCTTCTCTCCTTCGCTCTGTCAAAGACGATGATAACTTCAACCCGGTTTTCGTTGACATTCACGGGGAAACGTCACAACAACAAAAAAGATAAATCCCAAACGGAGTTATTTTGAAAGTTATTGGCTAATGTTATCTACAATATTGTGCTAATAGTGATACACTACGAAGAACCTGTATATGAACACAAAGGTTCCATGTGTAATCGGACTATGAGATCTCAGTGTCCTCAGCGTCCTCATATCACATCATAACTCACATTAACCTACCCTTCCATTCCCCCCCCCCCTCACCCCTACCTAACCTAACCTAATCTAAGGTTAAAACCCCAATTATCAGTTTTCAACGCTTCGAGACATGATGAATTATCATGTGAGGAATTAACATCCGATGAAAAGTTTGTACTCAATATTCATACACTTAAAAAGTTTTCACTGAGTAGACCGGTCACCGAACACAAAGGAGGCAAGTTTTCCAAAATGTTCCCCAGGATAATTTGATCGCTGGTTAACCTCGGCACTCGGCTGCTGCGTTCTTATAAAAAATCACGTATGATCAAAAAAATACGCGTCATGTTGAAAATGTTTTTTGCAGTTTGGTAATGACAGGGTTAAGAAGTTAAATGCATCCTCTGGACCGCGATGTGTGAATGCAAACACTGCACCGAAGCGCGTTCCTTGTTGCATTATTTGTTGTTAATACAATACAATAGTGGTACTGATGCTTTTGCCTGTAGGTGTCAGTGACACTTCTTCCTTGAGAGTAGCAACCTACGTACAATACAAAGGAACTTCATGGAATGCCAGGATTTGCTTCTATTCTTCTGATTATTCTGAGCATATTTTTAATATGATGACCTCACAAGAATATCATTAAATAATCTATAATCATTTTTTGAGTTTCTTACCTTCATCGTAGAAAGGTTTCAATTAGTCAGGGTTTCAATTAGGGAATGTTTGTCTTGTTTGAATAAATAAATTTCCAAGCACCGAATTTCGATTATCTTCACTATAACTTTACGGGGGTGTCGTTGCGTGTCGCTACTCTTCATCATGCATAATATTATGTTGGTGAATTTGTGATTATATTTAAAAACAAATAGTTGCAAATAACCAAGGACAGCCTGGTTCAGAGTTAAAAATGACTCTCGAATTAGAGATCGGTTTGCTTCAGACCTCGTGATACAAACAGCATTCTGATGAAAGCAGTCCAATAGGGACAAATATAATAAATAGACATGAGAAAAAAATCGTTTACACGAAATTCTATATATTGGCTAGTGTTCTCTATTGGTCATCATTATTACTTCCTGTGTTTACAAATGATCCTAATGAAAGTATGCGTACTTCATAATGCAATAATAATATGTTCGCCGCATTGCCAATCGCCTGGCTTGTAGCCAGGGCATCAACGGAATTATTTTCGGGTAAATAATAATAAGCGTAAAACCAATTTACTCAGAAATTCGGCCAGCTGATAAACACTTTGCCTCAATCCCTTGCACAATAATTCAAATACTTAATATAACCAGTAGTTCTGTGAACAGTAGACCTCGCGTCCAAAAAGTAAGTTTCTAATTTTCTCTTATTTAAAACTTAGATAACAATTAAACTATTTAAATGTTTTTTTAAAAGAAAAAAATTGGTTTCATCATTAAAAATATCATTTCCAATTTTCGTACGGTAGGGTATTAGGTTATAGGTGTTGAGTTTCTTAAATTATTTTTGTAATCGCTTGTCAGTGCTCCACAAACTGAATTTTCTGGAAGAAAGTGATGACGAATGCGACCAAATAAGCAAAATTTGCATACAACCGCCAATAACGCCCAATTCCGACCTCACTTATCTAAATTCTGGTGATGATATTATCGTTCGAATTGAAAATTTACCGGGACCACAGTTTCAAAATGAAGCATTTGTAGAATATTGCGATGATAACGAGTGGTCATGACAATGGAATATCGTCATCAGTAGTCATCGAAATATTCCACAAATGCTCTCATTTTTATCACCAAAATCCTATATCAGTGATGTCAGAGTTGGCCTTTGCTTGTGGTTGTGTGCACATTTGGTCACTCGGTCACATTCGTCAATACTTTTTTTATAGAAAAGACAGTTTTTGTTACACTGACAAGAAACTGACATTTTTTAAAAGAAAACTTGTTAGACGCCCATAGCCCTGCCGTACCAAAATTGTAACACAATATTTTCGTACACAAAAAGTATTCTTAAATTATATAAAAAATGATTTTGCTTACAATATTAAAAAACTAATTTTACATATATATGTTGATATAAAACTTAATTTTTTTAAGTGTTGTAATACCTTCTAAAATAATGTTTTTCCATTTTGAACGTGCAACTTCGATTATATTTTTTAATCAAATAAAGATAACAAGAATGCTGTTTGATGTTAAAATCGTAAAGGCTAGTATATCTACAGTAACACAAGGCAGAGACAAAGTTATTTTTTAACTTTATTCCGACTTATAATTAATTTTTTTTCTAGATAGGTAGGACTATGTGGCTTAATAAATTACCTAATAAAAATTTAATAATTAATAAAAATCCATCGTAAGATTTATCAGTAGTTACTTAGATACTTACCTACTTAAATAATATTAGAAAATATAGAAATTATAGAAAAAAAAATTCATATGAGGAATTATACAATTTGCCCAAAGGACACCACTATCTCAACAACCATGTTTTAAATAGCTCGGTAAAAGTTGGCCAACTATTCCAAATTGTTTATCTAGTCAAAGTAAGGCTTGCTTGAATAGTACCTAAGTGCAGTAGTTTTACGAAACGGGATCGCACAAAAATATACAAACAGATGGATTGCCAACAGGTCGAGTTACAACAAGATTTCGCTACGTTTAGTCGATTACAATAACGTATAGCCGATAACTCTTCTTCTAGTGCTATTTCTTCTATCGGAGGTTGGCTATCGTCGGGGCTATCTTCACTCTGCAGTAATAACTCTGCGGATTGCGATTTTACCAGTCACGTAGATTCTTTGTCTTCCATTAATCTTCCTCGGGATTATTAATGAGAGATATGATTTTTTTTATTAGAAAAGCGCACAAGGGTTTCAAATCCTCCAATCGGGGAACGTTGTGGGGCTGGAGGCCATTGCTAATGGAAGGAGATTTAAAAGGAAGTTAGTTAAGTCCTATATTATGTTGTAAATAAATTACATATTATAATTAAACCTACTCGACAAGCAATCTTGATATGTATAACATTTAACATTACAAACAACTCTCAATTTTAATTAGTATAGATATCCCTGACGCTAGCCGACCTCAAATAGGAGAGGGCACCGTAAAAAAATAGAGTTTTACTACAGTAACGAAGAAATTTCGTTTCAATTTGTGTCACAGAAACATCCATCTATATCCCAACGATCCCAAGTGCCAGGGGATAGATGGACTTTGGTAACCAAATATTTGAAAATAAAAATAATGAATGAATGACGAGAAGAAAGAAGATAAGATGAGTGTGAGAACTTGGTAATTACAATCTGGAAACTAAATATTGGTAAAGCCATCTCTAATTCTATCAAAGGAAACATTTATAATTCTATCAAACTCATCAGATTCACTGGAATCTGAGAAGACCTAAATCATGGTGGAATTTAGGGTCATAGCGATGTCTAATTGTAATTACTGATAATAGGGAAATTTAAAATTTGTATCTACGTATGTATCTTACTAATATTATAAACGCGAAAGTTTGTATGGATATATGTATGTTTGTTACTCTTTCACGCAAAAACTACTGAATGGATTTTAATTTTACAATAATATAGCCCATACGTCAGAATAACATATAGGCTTTATAAACGTAACTATTTTCAATATATTATCAATAATAATTTTTGTTTAATAGAAAAAGTCAAAATTTGAGAATGACATTTTGCAAAACAATCAAATTTCCATTTAAATCAAAATTCTATTTTGGAAAATTAGTGAATTTATTTGAAGTACTCGCCTAATATTTTGAATCGAATCAAGAATTATAGAAATTTAAAAAAATAGGTTAAGAATCTTGGTATAAACATAGATGGGACCTAGGAAAAGAAAATAGGCCAATAGGTAGAAGTACTAATCCTACTGGCAGAAGTTTGTTCTACATAAAGCCAAGACAGAATTTTAATTTATTTTGGATAGTTCTTAGCTACTGGCCATTCATCGTAATCTTCAATGGCCTTTCACCGATGATGGATATCTCTCGAGCTATCGATACTTGAACATGTTTCCACGTGCCCGGTAACTTACATACCTCAAACGCAGAGCCGATCGAATGATTAATGCCCGAGTATAAAAAGCAGGACTGTCACGCAGCAGCTTTATGGGCATTCCATCTGGTTCTGGGCAGGTGGCAGTTTGCACTAGCACCAGGGAATCAGAGAGCCCGAGGAGACCCGCACTCTCTCGACCAGACAAATTGTTACACATCTCGCCAAGAGTTGCGTAACTGGTTATGACAGGTCGGCCACCGGCAGATCTGCATCCCATCTGCAGAACCGTTTAGTCCAGATATGTTATAATATTTTTATTTGAGATGTCGATCATTCAAGAAAAGTGAAACCTTTTTGGATGGTTTCTTTTGAGGAAATAGATTATTTTGTTCGTTCTCTGAAACAAAAAATCTGTATGTTTAAAATTTGGGTGGCATTACGCAATTTGCACAGTAATTAATCTTTGGAATATCAAGGTTGACTGAACATTTTTTTGGCTAACGATATAGTTCTCATGATCACTTACGATTCTTTAAAACTTTAATATAAATGGTAAAAAATATCTACATGATACCCGATGATTTGTTTATTTTCAATTAAACAAATTACTTAAAACTACAGGGTATATGTACAGCAGCAAAAAATGTATTAATAACCAAAGGTCAGTCAATAACAAAGGTCAGTTAATAACAAAGGTTAGTTGATACATTATAAGGAAATCGTCGGTTCCGAGAAAGAGCCAAATATTTTCTCCCAAGAAATATTTTTTTTTTAAAATTATAGTATCACCGTTCATATAGGAAGTATATTAGCTGGAAACTTGAAATCTTAAGTAACTTGTCTCCGACTTATAAAAAATCATTTGGTCTCAACAAGATATGGTTATAAATCAATCGTCTAGAGAATAGAAAGTGGATGGTCTGCTTTTTTTCTATCACAGGAATAAAATTGAAAGAACATCCACATTCTTTTCATTGCCACTTTTTACACCTTTTATATCCGACCATCTTATATCACTTTTTCATCGCCAATCATTGTGACAACTGTTGCACTTAATCAACGAGCAATAATTGCAAACCACTTGTGTTGTCACAGAAGTTGTGTTTTATTGAACCTTTCGAAAGAAATCCTTTTATAACGTAGTCTATTAATATTTTTAGAGGACCCTACAATGATTTTGTGTGTGTTTCCAAGACATGTAAATAAAAACTGGCTTTAAAATTTCCATCCTTTGACTGAATTATTTATTTTAGCCATTGCTAAGAGCAGATTTTGGAAGTGAAAAGATCTGCTTAGAGAAGCTTTTCAAAGAGCAGTTGCTCCAGAGGCGCAAGTCTTGAGCCAAATGGCATCTTAAGTAGCATTATTTCATTGGGCATTATGATGCAAAGAGTTGTGTCTCTTGTCCGTTGTTTTGTTCCTACTTGAACCCTATTTTAGCAGTCTATGGCCGCAATAATTTTGCACACGTGTGTAATTTTAGATCTTCTTAAGATATTTTCTGCGTTGCATTGTTTCACAAAGCAATACATTTACATCGCAGATCTTTTCGCTCAAAGGTCGCTGGTGGCGAATTTATTTTTGAGTTCGGAAGTTCGATTTGCTAATAATAATAATAATAACATAAAATTTATATAGCGAAGTTTTGTGTTGTTTTACTTCAAGTGCGCTTAACCATAAAAAACTTTTAAAAAATCCTACAGTGCTCCTTGCGAGTCCATTACAAAATATTATTAAAAAATCATTATTAATAAAAAAGAATATACGGTATGCACTAATCAAAACAAAAGCAGAAAACAAAATTTAACAACAACAGTGTTTATAGCACAGGATAACAATAATAGACAATAACGGTGCAGGACAAAACAAGAACATTAAAACTAAAATATTATATAAAACAGGAGAACACTAAAATATTATATAAATAGTGAACATTACATAAAAGAATAAGGAGGAAACCAAAAACTAATAATTACCGGAAACTTGAGAACCTGGCTTATTATAGTAGGTAAATTGAAAAAAATCATAATATATCGCGAATAATATGATTTTATAAATAATTTTGTTTTTAAAGCCCGTTTAAATTCAGCCTTAAATATTAGTAAAAGCTGAAGGAAATTTATTCCAAATGAGTGCAGGGCCAGTTACACGAAAAGAGCGATAATAGTAAATAGCTCGATTTGACTAGTAACATCTAGATCTATTGACCTCAGAGTAAGCTGTCTATCACTTAGGTTTTGTAGGACACAATATAGGCTTTCACCATTTCCTGCAATGCTTTGAGGGTTGAGGGTCATTAAGCATATCTTGAACTCTATTCTTTCAGGGCATCGAATCTAATGAAGGCGATCCCTTAGAAGAGGGGTTATACGACAATGAGCTAAGCGCAAAAAGAGGGCATCTTGTATTTACTTTATGGACGCTGGGCGCGTTAACGGGTGTTGTATATATTATATATACACCAAATATCTAGGACATATCATCAATAATAAGTTAACAGATGATGAAGATATTGACAGGCAGAGGCGAGTACTGAGCATAAAATGTAACATGCTTAGTAGAAGATTTCAGCTTTGCAGTCCACGCGTGAAAAAGACGCTCTTTCTAGCCTTTTGCACTACTCTGTATACGTGCGAGCTCTGGGCAAAGTTCAAAAAAAGCACCATGGAAAGGCTTCGGGTGCAATATAACAATGCATACCGCTTGCTATTCGGACTTCCCAGGCACTGCAGTGCCTCCTCAATGTTCCCAGAAGGGCGCGTTCTAGGATTCAAAGCTGTAATAAGAACCAGGGTTGCAGGACTGAGGGAAAGAATAAACCGCTCCAGAAACATACTCGTCATAGAATCCCGTATGACCCCAGGATCGAGCATAGAAGACCATTGGAGAAAGACACTGGCTCCCACAATCCTAGATCCGATGGATTCCTGCGTTTCCGTGTCTTGATTTTACTTTTACTTTACTTTTATTTTTATATCTTTTTTACTTTTTGATTTTGATTTTTACTTTTACTTTACTTTTTATATCTTTTTTACGTTTCATATCTATAAAATATTTATGCTTTTCAATATTATATGTACATATACTATCTATGGGATGTGTGGGATTGCACTCACCTCCCCACATTCTGGAATAAAGAACTTATTATTATTATTATAATGGACAGTGTATCATAACGAACGGTGACCGGTCTACTCAGTGGAAACTTTTTTAGTGTATTAATATTGAGTACAAACTTTTCATCAGATCTTAATTCCTCACATGATAATTCATCATGTCTCGAAGCGTCGAAAACTAATAATTGGGGTTTTTAACCTTAGGTTAGGTTAGGTTAGGTTAAGTTAGGGGGGGGGGGAATAGAAGGGTAGGTTAATGTGAGTTATGATGTGATGAACTATCATGTGAGGAAGTATCGTGTGTGAATAAATTTTGTGTGGGAATTCAGACGCTGAGATCCGATTAGACATGGAATCATAACGGCCATACATATCTGGTATATTCCATAGCACGATAAATTAAATAATTATTTTGTTAACGTGTATGAATCTATCGTCTAACTTATAGATTATGTTACAGATCACTAAAAATCACGCTTAGAGCAAATGCCAACATAATATATTCAAATATATGTAATTATTGAATTATGAATATATAATTAGCATAAACAGATGGATCTAAGAACTGGTTACATGCACTCTTTTAGCGCGGCATGAATGTTATGACATGAACGTCATATTAAACACCATATTTAGCCGGTTTCGTTCATTATTATATACACACTATACAGTTGCCATTCACTTTGAAGGCTATGTAGTTAGTTATGAAGACAACAGAACGATCATATAATTTTGATTGGTGTTGTTTAAGGGATTGCGCTGAGACTGCAATTGGAATTAAAAAAACTTTTTCAATCATCATGATTTTTTTTGTGGATCAAACCGTAAGTGGTAAAAATTCATCAATACAGTCTGTACCGTGCAGACTTCCACCCTGAATAAGGGTCTACACTCTTTCATAAATCTTCCCCGGGTGTTAGTTAGTAATAATATTGTATTTGTCGCTCGTCATGCATAGCACCAACAAATAGGAATTTTCTTCTTTGCGTGTTAATTTGACCGCCACAAATTCGCTTTTTTTCATTCGATGAATGACTTCGTGCTTGTCGCCTTATCGCTCTAGAGATATTTTAGGAAGATTTAAGATTTAAAAGCTCCTTGAATAACTAAATTCTTATATTTTTGGTAGGCGCAAGTACGGGTTTTCATAGCGTACAGAAAATTAGAGATAACAATGGTAGATTTAGAGTATATTATAATCTATGAATTTTGTAAACAGAAGTGAGATATAGCTTTTTTTAAATTTTATTGAAGTCCACTTTATCAAATTGACGTGAATAATTCAACACGACGCATCATTGAAGTACCTAACCTAAGATTCTCTCTTAAAAAACAACAAAATTCTCATACAATCTCTCAAGAAGAACAGCTTTAAACTATGCATTTATGTCTACGTTTGAAAATATTGTAGGATTTTTCACACCGTTGTGATCCTCAGTGAATGAATGGGCTTACCGTTTATCCATGATAACAACTAACTATCTTCCTTATAAACGACAAATTGTAACAAAAGTAGTTGATTATAACGGATCTCTCAGTGACAGGATTTTTTTGCTTGACTACCAGTAAACAACACTCCACGTTGGGGCATGTGACAAATATGGCGTACGCAAGGATATCAAACGGAAGACACGGCTAATGATGAAGGTGTTGGTGTATTGTAAATCAGTGTTGTGTATATCATACACGCATATATTATCATGATACGTAGTCCAAGGTAGAGCTTGCATATTAATTATCCGAGAGATCAGCAGTCAGCACTGAGACCGTTTGGGATGATTATTAATGAAGAATGATAATTATGCTTAATTAAAATCACGGGTTAATGCATTTGTCAATATGGATACGGAAGACTTTTGTTACTAGCGTGCCTTGTAACACGTACGTTCTGCTGCTCGATGACATTATGTTATTCGACAAAAAAATATATATTGATTATTTATTAGAACCTGATTTATGATTCTTGATCTACAGAATGGCAGTTAGATCAGATTTTTGGGGACATCTCTTAACCGATGGACAGATTGATTAGACGGTAAAATAACCCCAAAAGCCTTTTTTAGAAAAATGTTTGAAAACAAATAATATGTTTGAAAGGCATTAAGGAATTGTTTAATCGCACCTACTTAGCTATAAAAGTTACACAACTCCAAAACCTTGATCATATTATGCAGATCGACAACAAATGATTTTCCAACTGATAATCTAAACGGAGAAAAATGTTATTCTAAAATACGATCATTTTATTCGGAAAAACGGTTTTACGGTTGTTACGAATAAATGACCGTATTTTAGAATAACATTTTTATCCGTGTGTTATGCCTTATATGTGGAAAATAAATAAATAAATATCTAGGGCAATCGATTCATTAGCATTTTGATGTAGGGTTGAAATATACACGTTATTCGGTTTTAAGTATTTTTTAATATATTTTTTCAATTAATTAATTAAAATAATATATACTATATAAGAGTGGAAGACACTCTCAGTAGCGCCCTGTTGTAAGACCATGATTCATATAATTGAAACGTTGCTTGAAATGGCTTTAGCCGTGTTTAGTGACTAGATCTAGAAGAGCCAGGTACTTCCCCACCTTCCTCTTCCCCACCTCCTTTCCTTCCCCACATACCTTCAGCCTCACAACGTACACCAATTGGGGATTCCATAGTTTCACTGGCTCCAGACGGTAGCAGTTGGGACTCTTGTAAGGTATTCACTATAAAAAATAATTTTAAAAATAAATTTAAAATGTCTATTTTTTATAGAGAAACCTCACAAGAGTCCCAACTGCTCCCTTCTGGAGCCAGTGAGACTATGGCGTCCCCGATTAGAGTATGTTGTGAGGCTGAAGGTAAGTGGGGAAGGGAAGAAGGTGGGGAAGAGGAAGGTGGGAAAGTACCTGGCTATTCAGATCTATTCAGGCTGTACATCTCAATCAATTACTTTAATAATAGTTTATTATGAAGTCATTACACACATCATTAAATCGTAAGCCACGCGATTTGCAAACTGGTTTAACCTCACTGGCTACTTGCTGCTTGTTTCACCCGCGGGTTAAATTACTCTCGGGTCAATGGTTATTATTAATTCATAATGTTGTGTTTTGAAGGTCGTTAATATTTCATTTGGTGGTAGGACGATCTTAGTGAAGGCTTTCTAGAAAAGGACTCGTCACAAACAATCTAACAAATCAAATCTAATCTGACCTAACTTTACCTAACATTTTCTAACTCAACCTAACTTAATTAACATAAAACCTAACCTAATATGTTTATTTATTATAAGAACTTTGTACATTGTATAGATTTTTGTGTTATTACACCTGCCATGCTAGGGATGTCCTTGAGTTATAGCGGGTGCAATAAAACAATATTTATAAAATATTCATTTTGGGGATTGGCTAGGAATGTCTAGGAATTCATATTTTTATAAAGGGACATTATACAACAACGATAATATTGATATTTCAGGGCGGTAGATACTCTCAGTATGGCCCTGGTAAAAGATAACACTTTAAATGTGAGCTTTGGTAGAAACAGCCTAACGTAATCAAACCCAACCTTTCCCTTTCAATCTCCTTGCTAACAATTTCCTTCAGCCTCACAAAATACCGAAAATTTAAGCTACCATACTAAGCACTGGTTTGATTCGAACTAAATGGGGAAATTATTAAAAAAATATTATCCATTGCCCCGATTATTTAAATGGACGATAAAAACAGTTTTCATTTTGGTTTTTGAGTTTATTTTTCACCGATAATTTTCGGAACATTTTCTTTCATTGATTATTATTTTATAGTTGATATCGTTTGATAAGTTCTGTACAATCTGTCCATAAACCACACAACAAATCGCTTACAATATAATATTTTCTTTTCACTCTTCCGTTTATAACATGCCGTGTGAGAGGGAGACAGGTACAATAATAAATGACCGGAATATCGTCGGAACCCTTCGGAAGAGCTCGTTTATTTTCACACCACAGAACCCCGACTATCACACTACAATATTAAAACTACGAAGATATTTTTTTAGGATTTATGACCCGGCTTCGCCCGAGCATTAACACTATTTTTTTCCTAATCGAACAATAATTGATATATATATAATATATATTGTATAAAATAATTTTTAAAAATGTATATATATATATATTTATATTATTATGTTTTTATGGTTAAATAAAAATTTGAAAGCTTTATACTCGTAATGGAAATGCAGGGGGGAAATTAGTTGCCTTTGCATAATCATGCTGTATGGAAAGGTGAATAAATTTCTGAAAGTTTTTCTGAAACAAAAACGTGTGTCTACGTTGTTGATAGTTACATTGATTAATAAAGGTAATCCGGCATTAGAAAATGATCTAGTAATGTACTAAACTTCTTCACAAAATTAAATATGTGTTTTTAAGAAGGAACAGTAAACGCTTTTTCAAACATTATTGGAAGTAACCTGTGCTGTAAAGAAGAGCTTTTCTTCAAAGGATTACAAGCTCGTACTTAAGAAAAAAATGGACTCTCACACCTTCCACATGAATTATTCCAGAAGCTTCTATTGCACATGGAAGTCTAGAAAGTTAAAAGCAGTCAGGAAGTACATTTGGAATTTCGAATGGTTTAACGTTTTGGTGGTTTTAAAAATGTTTTTATGAATTTGGACTGCATGTTAAATTAAAGCGATTAAGTAATAATTTCTGTACAATTATTTTTGATTGTTCCTTATTTTTATTGGTTTTAATATAAATTTTTATGTAGAATTTGTATACATGTTATATCTTCTAAATTAGGTAGGTTTACCTACCCACAACGTCTCGAATTTTTTTTTTACTCCAGCAGAAGGTATTATAGGTATATATAGGATCGGTGTGGTTTCGATAATGGATTTTTATCATTCAAAATTCTTTCATTATAACTCTCCTTCTCATACAACTTGCCGACTTGTGGCAAAGACAGATAATTCGAGAGTGTCGTATGTTTGCAATCAAATGTCTGAAGAAGATTACTACCGTAAGTGCTTGAGCAGCACTTACGGTAGTAACTGTGAGAAGATATATAGCTTTTCGCACATTTGTATCTTTTCTTTGAAAAATATATCTTCACTCAAGCGAAGTTAGTTAAATCAATTATTTGGGTATAGTTTTAGTTACTTTCTTCTGATAAAGTATTCACGGATATCAAAGGAGCGGATGGAGTTGACAGCAAGGCATTTGGTGAGAATCTCGTACTTTTTCTATTGGGTAATTTCCGCAAATTTTAGGCCGTAATGTCATTTTATAACTAAGGTGGGGCAACACAATAATTATGCGCTGATTTATAAAGCGCCGTTTTTGTGAAAAATCACCTTCAGGGTGTTGTACAAATAAAAAAAAACACTTTAATCAATTTGCGCGTTGACTCCTTGCAATAGATTAGTCAGAACTGACGCATTGTGTATGTCCGCGAATCAGTTCTGGCCAAACTAAAGCAGGTTGACCTATTCAGTTTGGCCTTTTCGTGTGTGGGGGACTTTAAGCAGAAAAAATCATTGGAACTGTTATAGTTCATTGTAGAGTAGTGTATAGATTTCTACAAGACATTTATATGTAATACAAGACATTTATACGTAATACAAGACATTTCTACAGACATTTATATTGCCTCTCCGTGTAAAGGAGTACAAAACCGAGATGGGCTTGGAGTTAGTTTTTAGCAACAGAGAGATTTTGAGAGCACAATAGACGGAACATTGACCTCCTTGCCGTCCTACACACTCGTTCCAAATTATGAGAATAATTTATGACACAGTGTTTTGATGTGAAGTACAATAACAAGAATAATACCCATTCACAACAAAGTCAAAATAAAATACACATGATGTGTTGTGCGCAGAAAGAGGGCTCTCATGAGGTCTAGCTTACCGATGATTTGTTCTTTTTAAATTTGATATTTCCCTACAATTTTTAATTTGTGTAGTCGACATTTCTGAATTTCTCAAATTATTTCAGCTCTTTCTATAAAAAAAGCTTTTTTGCCCCTAGAACTAAGGAAATTTCCCTAGACACAATATTACTGAACTGGTGTCATAGTTTATTTAAAGCATTCTCGAACCCTCCTGGTGCCAAAATTATGATAAGTAGAATTGATTACCAGATTTCATGTCAAGTCTATAAATTTGGATATCTATGATAATGGGTAAAATGTGGGATCTCCATTGCATTGTTGACTCTACGAAGCGAGTGCCTCCAGACAGAGAGTCTATTACGTTTTCAACTTCGCCACAGTCCGGTCAATGTGGAGGATTTTACTCCTTACTCTCACTCCATCCCTCCTTTCTGCGTTACCGTAACGCGTGCGAGCGAGAGAGGCGAGTAGGCTTTTGAAATATTCATCCGTGACGTCAGACAGGTTCAATACGTTCATGATTTCGCTTTGTCTCCCTCTCGCATTGGTGTGGCGAAGCCTGACAAAGCAAGACGGTAATACTCCACTAAAATATTCATTTGTAAAGCCAAATGCACTCGCTATAAACATAAGGTGGGAAACGCACGAAGAAGAAAATTGTATCAAATGGTTCGGGAAAATGAAGAACACTCATCAAAAGAACGTACTCAAATGCAGGGGTTATATTTTTCAGCACGTTAAAGGTTGAGCTTTTCTCATGGTTTAGAAAAATGTTAATATGAACATAACATAGAAGAAAATTGCGTTAACAGATTAAAGAAAAAAACTCATTAAAAATACCGAATCAAATTTAGGTGTTGAATAGTTTGTGTTTTTTGAAATTTAGGTTTGAATTTTCATGTTTTACTAAGTTTTTCTTATAATAATAATAATAATAAAAATAATTGTTTATTCCTACTTTTATATTATATTCCTCCTTATAACCTTCTTTTCTGTATTTGAGGTAGCGTACCTACTCCGATAATTTCTGAGTTTAAAGCTCTTTGTGTTATTACTTACTAGCTGGGGTACCCGGCTTCGCTCAGGACAACATTCGAGAGTGGTCTGGAATGTTCCACGATGATGTTCCTGATACCCTATTCCCGACCATTCCTCAACATTCCAGAATGTTCCGGAATGTTGAGGAATGCTCTCAAGCACTCTAACCGGAGTATTCGGCTTCGCTCAGGGAGTTGATATGAGATTGTATGGTAGTTGGAAAAAAAGGATAAACTTTAAAATATAAGAGATTTTTTTTATTGTAAACATATTCTAACTGTTTACAATACTTGTTAATAAACAACATTTTTCATTTTTTTTCCGGGGTATATATCGTGCGGTCCCTGTATACATACTGTGGATGCTGCCCTTCCCTTCCTTTCAAGGCGTATAATAAATATTATTATTATTTATTTATTTCAAATTAAACAAAGATTTGAGCTTATTTTTTTCTAGCCGTAAACAGCAATAGACACCGCAATTTAAGTTCACCGTCCCAATCTCAGAGACTAAAAAAAAACAAAACACGGCGCGCGGTGTGAGTCGAAATATTATACCTACATATTATAATAATATTCTCAATGCTCGAATGTCGCCTAAACACACCAATGCACACCAACACCATCAACAGTGGATTCTCTGCTTCGTCCCGTATCCACGAAGCTAGAAGAAGTTTGATATTCCCCAGTCCTGCGTGCCTAAGCTTGCTTGAAGCCTGATACGTTTTCGATAAGAGTAATACGCACAACGTACAGAATAGTATAGCCGAAGCGGATTATTTGCGTGATCATTTTTGACAGTTTGGTTCAGTATGGCTTGAATAACTGAAACCGATTGATACATTGAATATCTTTCGAATACTTATTTAATTAATTTAATTTTGGAACTGTAATAATTAATGTAAAGCGTAAAGGATTTATAGAGCTAATCTGATATAGGTACTATTTTTTATTAGTAATTGCGTCTTGTTCGTGGGATAGTCTATAGATTTTTATATTTGATACTAGGTATATACTTCAGCATCCCTTATACAAAAAGTCACCGACCGCCACTGGTTAATATGTATATTTTTTGAATTTCCTACACGAGAGCAAGCTATCTATGAGTAGTATGATCGGAGATCGAATTTTCAGTCGAAGGCAGTGTAATGGTATTCCTGGTACTTGCAAAGAGTTTAAAAATTCTCTAGGGAAGGTGACACTGTCTTCAACGTTTACCATCATGTTGATCGATTTGCATATTCTCTCTGCGATTCTTATTGTCGACGATATCTCAAAATTGATATCGTCGACAATATTATTTTAAGTTGCCAAAATTGCCCTTTGAAATAGGATTGGTATAGTTGCGAACAATGTTTTTAGCAGTGGCTATATTGCAGAATCACTGTTGAGTTCAATGATGCCGGTGGTCTGGACAGTAGGATTTGTATTTACCTTTCCTATTTGTAAAAGTTTTTGAGCAAAATGTGATGTTCCACATTATTTTTCCACTATATTCGAGAGTGTTCTGGGATGTTCCTCAATGATGTACTCGATTCACTATTCCCAAACATTTCAAACATTCCAGAATGTTTCGGAATGTTCTGGAATATTGTGGATTGCTCTCGAATACGTTTTTTTAATAATATATATTGATCAAAAAATTAAGATTATAACCTTTTAGAACCTAGAATCTAGAACCTTTTAGAACTTTCCAGAACGTTCTGGACTCACCGCCACACTCCGCCGATAATTTCTGAAAGCTTCTAGAACTTTCTCGTTCCATAATTTACTAGATCTTTAGCGAACCATCCAAAACATTCTGGAACCTTCTTGGCTCACCGACATACTCCACCACTCCTTCCAGAACTTTTTAAATATTTATCGAACCTTCTAGAACTTTCCGGAACCTCCAAGACTCACCGACACACGCCGCCACTTACTTCTGAAAGCTTCTAGAACTTTCTCCTTCCACAATTTTCTAAAGCATTTGCGAACCATCCAGAAGCTTCTAGACTCACCGCCAAGAAGAGTACACATAAGTAGACATACTTCGCCACTTTTTCCAGAATTTTATACAACCTTTTAGAACCTTCCGGAACCTCCTAGACTCACAAACGTACACCACCACTTATTTCTGAAAAGTTCTAGAACTTTCTCGTTATACAAATTTTCTAAAGCATTTGTGAATCATCGAGAACCTTCTAGAACTTTTCGGAACGTTCTAGACTCATAGACATACTCCGCCACTTCTTCCAGAACTTACTACAGCTTTATCGAACGATTCAATTAAAAACGATTTGTAGGGTTCATAACGAAAGTGTAGTGCATAATTTAATAAGGGCATGTTTCTCAGAATTTCAAATACAACGTTGTCATCAAATGATTATTCAGCTTCATTTTCTTCTTTTGTTACATTTGAAAGGTCACCGTTAAACTATGATTCCAGGGGTGCGAGCCTGGTCGATCGATATGAGGTTACCGACCGATTGTCGGTAACTTCTCATCGTTCCCTAGGACAACTGCAGATCGCAAACGAATAGGTGACAATTAACAATGACTAAGTGTCCTTAATATATTCGATATCAAATGTCGTTTGTACGTTAGCAATCTGCAGTTGTCCTAGGGCACGATGAGAAGTTACCGACAGTCGGTAACTTCTAATTAAATTAGTTTCGGCATTTAACGAGATTAGCAACTATAAATTTGATGACTTAGTCACACGTGATTTTTTGTGGAACAACTGATCCTAAGCATCGCCCTAGTCAGGAATCAGTACGAACCGAAGCTTTGCTTGAAATGGCTTTAGTCGTGTTCGTGAATAGCTAGGTATCGCCTTCCTCTTCTTCTACAGCTCTCCCCCCTCCCCGCTTACCTCAGCCGCACAGCACACCGAAGTTGCAAACTATTAGCACTCTTGTGCGATATTAACATTTAAAAAAAATTTTACTTTCACTAAAATTCTTATAATAATATATATCAAAATGCCTATTCAAAAAATATTTAAGTATAAAAGACATTTCATCACAATAATCTGCTTCGACCACTTAACTTTATACCACAAAAACAAATAATTTTATTAACCTTTATTATTCAGAATGGCCCCTTAACATTTAAATGAATTAAATAAAGTTTTTATCAAAATACTCGTGCAAATGACACTCTTCAGTTCTGCAAAATGGATTTCCATTTTTGATAAACATTCGTAACTTTTTTATAAATTTGATTATTTTGCTAGCTACCGTTTGCTACACACGACTCTACCTTTGACGAGCCACAACAACGAAGTGTCGACAACTTCTACTTGTGTATCATAATATTATTATTCATAACTGTTTATGAATTTAACAATAAAGTATTTTAAGGTAAATAACGGGTGAAACGCAGATATACTATACATGGTTTGCAATAGAAGGTCACTTTAGAACAAGGGTTTTGGTAGTAATTTGTGAATAAAATTTATGTATTTTCTTAATAATAACCTTTTTACCAAAGAATTTATTAAATTACATCGACTTTTTCCATGATTTCGGTTTGGTTTTTTGTAATATTTAGCTTTCTATTTTAAATTTTTATTTAATTTTGGAATTAGTAATGTTACGAAGCAACATTTTTAATTCTTTCGATTTTCTTATCTTTGTCCTTATACATATTATTATATTCATGCGCAGACCCGTGTAAAATCACAGATAGTCATCTCGACAAATCAGTCCTAATTTAGAATAGTTAAATTAAAATTATTTCTTCAAACTTCGCAAAATCACCTTGTGGCGTAATTTTTAATTAAATTAAACAAATAACTTTGCATTAACCACTATTATATAATAGTGGTTGATTCAAAGTTATTTGTTTAATTCAATTAAAATTATTTTCTGTAAAAAATATTATATTATGGGTAGATACTATATCGCTTGTCTGAATTCTCCAAACACTTACTTCAATTTTTTAAGATGATGACAGTTAAATTCAAAGCAAATCCTACAAACACACACCTGAAAATATTACTTTTAACGAGAATTTCTCAATTAGAGAGGTATTTTACCACTAGTATTATATATTACATATATATTGGTTAATTTATATACTATATATATTGATTAAAAATATATAAACATATAATTATAACATCAAATATTGTCTTTGCCAGCACGGACGGATGAGCTCTGTAGAAGCCAATGTTTTATTGGCTTCTCAGAAGCTGGACGTATTGAAAAGGACCCGCAAGTGTTTGACCCTGCACAAAGTACAAATCGCAAGTATGCCCAACGGTTGTGTGTGTTAGTCACCATTGCAACACAGATGATGTGCTGTGAACACGAAGCTGTGTCGATTTGACAAGTAATGTAATGAACAAAGCTCGAAGGAACAAGCATTTTCACCCCTTTGGAAACTTTTGGGAGACGCACAAGACTCATAACTAGCACCCATATATGTATCTGCATAAAAGGTATATTTTAATTTATTTTTATTTTTAACTTAACGCGTTAAACCTCAAATTATAATATTTTAATTAATGGAGATAACATTAGCGAAACTCAATCGAAAATCTTGGCCCGGAAAGCCGAAAGTCCTGGGTTCGAGTCCCAGATGTATCCGTATCTTTTTCTGATTTTTCTGTTTCAGATTTTCAATTAAGTTTCGCTAATGTTATCTTCATTTTATTTTCACCAGATTTTATGTCCGGGTTAAATCTTCCCCACAGGAAAAACTAAAATGACTGATTTTTGCATTTTAATATATAAATTCTTTGACAAATCTAATAAGCCTAATTGTTTAATGAGAGAGCTAGGTATAATGCCAGTAGTCGAAATAACAAATAGTAATATCTTTTTATTTATTAAAATATAATAACTTCAGGTTTTACATTAAGTTAAAAATAAAAAAAAAATTCATCCTAGACTTGCAGAAAAGTCAATAGATGTCGCATATTAATAAAAAAGTGATAAAATTTACAATATCTAGATGGCATTTAGTTCGAGTTGAATCTTGCAAAAATATATAATGATGGCAGCCAATAAAAATATACGTTAAGAAAATTAAAATAATGTATGACACAGTTAAATATGATCGATTTGGATAGGGATACGTTGGCGCAGTGGTAGCGCGTTGGGCCGGAAATATGTATCCGTATCTTTTCTGATTTTTCTGTTTCAGATTTTTGATCGGGATGTTTTTTATCTGTCGTTCTTATGCTCAACAGTGTGTTCTTCCTTTTTACAACAAATAACTTCCAAACTATATTCACGAGATGGCCTGATCGTCTGTCTGATGGTTGCTTAATAAAATATAAATAATAAAGACAGAAATTTAATTACCAACTTTTTATTTTTCTTACAATAGCTCTTAAGCTATTTGTGTGCGATTACAAGAAGCATTAAATTGCTTGTTTAAAAGTGTTAAAACTATCCTTCTTTATCTTTTTGGCCTTCGTCTGGAATTGTAACCGCAACCTCGAGACACGAAGTCACATACGTAAAGGCTTTCAAATTGAATTTAGGGTAGTTTTCGTTCGTTTTATGTGACAAAATGTTTTTGTTTTTTTAAATTAGATTGTACAACAAAATTGTACATTGTAGAACAAATTCTACCTCGAACATAATTCCAAAAAGTATTACAAATTATTATTTAAAATTAAATACATTTTTCGCGCAACATACTAAATATTCAAGTAGCATATAACCATAGATCAATGATTAACACTAGTGCTTTATGGGTGTGTTTCGTGATTCAATAATTGGCCTGATTTTAAACTATATTTCCATACAAAACCGTGTATAGCTGTCATTACAAAATTCATACGGGATGACGATATACAATTTCAGGCAAGTGTAAGTCTAGAACGAAAAGGTACTAAGTCAGTGGTAAATTTGTTTCCATTCAAAATTGTACGGATGGCACTAGTGTTGTAATCTTTATTATTTGCATACCTACAACCAATAATATTGTACACATTATTACAAATCGTTGCCTTAGTTCTTAATTATCCAAACGACCATTTTAGTTTTTGTTGAATCTCCATTTTAAAATTAAAAATAAAGTGTCAAAAACGATAAATAATCAAAAAATATATATTTATTTAGTTTAAATTAAATTAATAAAAAAATTAAATGGAATTCTACGAATTAAATACAAAAACAATAAATAGATATTTAATCACTTTACCGAGAATAATTTAAACCAACGAGACGTCTACCTTTATGGAAATAGCTTTATCTTAAACACCTATCATAATATTTGGTCCTTACATATGAAATTGGCGTTTTGCCGTACTGGCAATTTTGATCTCAAATATGTTCTCTTTGGTTCGGAATTCCAAATTCAAATTTAAACAGCTATTTACATTTTACAGTTTTTGTGTTTCGAAAATTATAATTCATTTTGTTTTTACCTTCATTATTTTTTTTCTTTGCGTCACCAAACGCTCACAAGCAACTTTTTTGGAGTCAATTTTTGCTTGGGGCATGGTTTGGCTGGTTCGGCAGGGTTCAGCCATTGCGATGAGCGCTTCCGATTATCGTACAGGATCCACTTTTCATCACAGGTAATGATTCGATTTAAAATCCCATCATTATTGTGCCGGTTGAGTAATGCAACGCAGCAGTCAACGCGCGTTTGTTGATTTGCTTCACTCAATTCGTGAGGTACCCACCTTTCAAGCTTTTTCACCTTCCCAATTTGCTTCAAGTGGATTAAAACAGTTTCATCACAAGCAGCCTGCAGCTAACTCGGACGTGGTTTGCGATGGATCCGCTTCCACAATAGCCTTCGATTCTTCATTATCAACTTTGGTCTCCGGCCGTCCACGGGGCTTGTTCTGCAGGTCGAAATTTCCAGAACGAAAACGTTGGAACCAAAAACGCACTGTGTTTTCTTTTGCGGCACCGTCGCCATACACATCATTAATCCTTCGAGCCGTTTCTGCAGCACTGGTGCCACGGTGGAACTCGTACTCGTAAGTAACGCGATATTTCAAGTTTTCCATTTTGTGAACTAAGTGACGCAAAGAAAAAAAAACAATTAAGGAAAAAACAAATGAATTATAATTTTCGAAACACAAACACATGAGTAAACAGCTGTATAAATTTGAATTTGGAATTCCTAACCAAAGAGATGATATTTGAGATCAAAGTTGCAAGTACGGCAAAACGCCAATTTCATATGTAAGGACCTAATATTTCTTTGAAATAATAAAAGAAAATCTCCTCCAGTCGTCGTTTGGACAATTAAGAACTAAGGCGACGGAATGGTTATAATTATTGTTTTGCTCAGCGATTCCAATATTTTATTTAATCATTAATGTATCCTTTTTGTTCATTCGTTTTTCCTTATTTTTTTTATTTTTAGAAGGACAAAGTGGGCTGTGCGAGGAGAGGTTGGGCCTGCTATGGACGGAGGCCGCTGCATTAACTGCTGGAGGCGCCTAAACGTATCGACCCGCTCACCCGAATAGGAAAAGTGGAAGAAGATTACGAAGAGAAAGATAAACAAGAGCGATTGACCAGCGGCTGAGAATAAAAGTTTAACAATGCTTGCAACTTTACTGTTTATTATTTTTTTGATCATAAGGATTTATGTATTTTTTTGATCATAAGGATTTATGATTTTTCAATAATGTCTTAACAAAATAAGTATGTAAAAAATATCTGAAATATTTTAGTCTGTAAGACATTAAATAAATAGAAAAAGTGAGGTATTTTCGTCACAAAACACGTTCTCGGTTTTTTTCTAATGATTTTAATTTAACTAAAATTAAAAATACGAAAACTGCGTTTACTAGATTATGTATTGATTTATTTTGTTGCATCATTATATGATTAGAAATTTGTGTTGTTAATAGAATTTATCGTTTGAAAATTGGACAAATCTGCCAACGACCAGCGGTATTACCTTGATATATTAAAAATAAACTTAGTTTTTCAAAATTTTAAAACTGCGTGTACCAGATAAAATAACAATCTTTCAAAATCAATTCATGTTTTTTTTTTTGTAAAAAAGGATTAATACGTCTAGAATTTTATTTTAAAAGGACTAATTTCCGGTATTCACTGGTAATATCCTCTTAAAAGTCATCTCAAAAAGTTATCCCAAAAAGTCATACCCTATTCTTAGAGTAATTAAATAAAAATTCTACACAAAATAAGTTTACTAAATCGTAAAAAAATTGTCACTCATACTGTGCTGGGTGTGCTATCTATCTCAATAATGTAGGCAACTTAAAAAAACTCCAAGTAATCCAGAACAGCACTGACAAACAAATTGAAGTGTAATAATTTCCAATACAGAAAACGGAGTGTTAAAAGTAGAATTTTCTATAACGTTTTAATTTTTATCTTCAAAATATTTAACAATTTATACTACAATACAGTAAAAACTTCCAAACACACCATACAAGACAGAAAAAAACATCAGACTAAACAAATGAACAAAACAAAATCACAGAATCGTTTACTGAATAAAGGGATCCAAATGCATAGCAGTTCTTAGTGACATTTAAAAGATAATTCCACGATGTGTAAAAATTATGTAAAGTTTCAGATGTGTATCTTATAATCTATTGTACCCAAGTTTATAAGTTATAATTAGAAGTCCATCTATTTTAAACTTACTTTTAAAATAGATCGACTAGGGCAGTGATTCCCAAAGTGGTCCAGGTCTTCCCACAGGGGTCCACGGGAGACTCGATGGGGGTCTACGTTGGCATGATAACAAAATGGGGGTCCACAAGTTGTATGTGGGGGTCCACGAAAATTTATCTGGTTTCGATAGTAAAGAACAAAAATTATGTCTTGGCTATACCTATCAATGTAGGCCAGTGGTTCCCAAAGTGATTTTTATTAATATGGAAGTTATTATAAATATCGATGCCCTAATTATAAAATTCTCTCCTCCCCCTCCCAGAATAGATGGTGTACACCGGGTGCCTGGCGGTCCGTTAAGTTTATAATTCCTGAAATTCTCTACCCCCCCCCCCCCTCCCCCCCCCCCTCCCCCCCTCCCCCCCCCCCCCCCCCCCCCCCCCCCTCCCCCCCCCCCCGGTTTTATTACTAAGTCAGGAATTTTGGCGGGATCACGCATTCCCTTCCCCGGGGTCCATGGGCAAATTTTGATTATGAAAAGTGGTCCATGGGCCAAAAGAGTTTGGGAACCACTAGACTAGCGTAAGAAAAATAAATTATTTTGAATGACTTGTTCTTCAAAATGAATGGGAAGAAGTTAAAGCAATTTGAGAACATTTTCACTTACTCCCATGAAAGCATTGATAACGATTATTTTCCAAATGTGAATCATTTTCCGATTTTCATAATCATCATAAAACAGCCATCCTTGAATACGTGTAGGTAGTGGGTGCTGAGTAGCTACTCGCAGTATGATTACAGGTTACAGTACCAACAAGCCATCAGCCCGCCTCATAAACTCGTCATAAATTAAATATTGCCAGCGAAGAAAAAAGCAGCATACAATCCAATTTCGCAATGGCGCGAGATAAGAGACGCCATTACGGTTTTAATGTCAATGGAACACGTCAAAAAGTCGGGACGCTGGCAACACCGGAACATTTTCCACCAACGGCAAATTTTATGCGGATTCTACTATAATATTGATACCTATCTCTTCTACAGTAAAGTTGTTGCCATTGTATACCGCGTTCCGATACTAGTACGTACGCTGTTTATTATTTTTACATACGACGCGGTGCGGGTACATCTGTACAAATAATATATATTTATACATAATTTATTAACGAAGTATTTTTATTGAAATTCCGGCGTACGGGACGTGAAACATATTTGCAAAATACATCGTTTGGTTGGTTTCCCCATTCCTACACTATTCGTACAAACAGTTAAAAACGGGACAGAAGTTCTTACGAACAAATTAACAGTGTTTCAATGTTTATTCTTACAAGTTCCCGCCAATAAACATTGAAATCCTGTTAATTTGTTCGTAAGAATTTCAGTTCCGTTTTTAACCGTTTTTACGAATAAAATGAACGTATTTTAGAATAAAAATTTTCTCCGTGTACATCCAACCAAATTTTTCCAGGTCGTCCGAAGACAAGAATGTTCTTTTGCCATGGAAATGTCCTCCACTATACCTCTACCTTTAGCCTTTCACTGCCCCTTTCTTGGCCAATATGTTGGAATGCTACACATGGTGATACGCAGTATTTTTCCCTTATGCACTTTTCACTAACCGTCTGTTCTTGTTGAGCTTCCAGAGCACCTGCTCATTTGAGACCCGTGTTGTCCATGGTATTTTGACAATAAATAAATAATAAATATATTGCAATATTTATAAACCAATATGAAGAGATGTTAAGAGACCTAAGCTTAGGTGTGGAATCGAACGCAACATTTTATGAAAACTCGAAAAACTGAAAGCAGACTGAGAACACAGAACTCTCCAAAGGTTTTTTAATTGTGCATTTTTACAGTTTTCACTTTCTCTTCACTAATATTTGGAAAATTTGGCACTTTCGTTTATTTATTTTCAAAAGATCACTTTCAATTTTCCAAAATTTGAGAGCCTAAAAATAAAAATATATATACCTACAGCTTCAATCTGCTTCTTGTTACAATTACTAAAATGCTTTTAGGCTTGACATACCCATGAATAATATCTACATTCAATTGTACGATTTGCAATGTTGTCTCTCCAAGGGTAACGGAATATAAGCAAAAAGTAAACACTTGCATCTTACGCATCATATCGGTGCATAAATAAACACAGCATCCAGAAGGCAAGAGCATTTCTGCACGAGATATCTCAGAGCCGATCAGCCAGAGGACAAATAAATAAATAATTCCAAAGTGCACAAGTATAAAGCGAGTTTGCTTTTGTATCAGCAACACATTGAGAAGTTCTGGAAGAAGTTCAAATTCATTTTCAGAGAGTTTAATTTTGAAATTATGTATTTTCTTTGCTGCATTTTGTTTTCCAAGCCATACAATAATTCCACAGTCCTGAGCCAGTTTACTAAGGCAATCCGCAAACGAATCTTAGATATTTCTTTTTCCAAAATCTATTAACGATCAAACTCGGTTTAACACACTCGACATTTTAATTTTTAATATTTTTCTGTTCATGGACAATATTTGTGTACAATATTTCTGCCGATATTTTTCACTGAAATATTTTCATCTTCCAGCATGCAGAGGTTTTTCAGAAAACTTCGCACTTCACTGCAATTCAAACTGACTCAAAAGAATAACTTACAGCCACTGGAAAGAATTTCCTTGAACCTTGTCAGGTTATCGTACGTTTCCTTAATTTTGTCTTATATTTTATAGCTAAAAATCCAAAAACATATTTACTTATGTGAAACCAAATGAGACAAACTCTTCCCAACACTCCCTCCATCCACATCATCGCGAGTAAAAAAACCTTTCTCTCATTATCAAAGCATGCATTGCGTACCTATTAAAGTAACGACCTCTTTTAATTGCCTACTTTCAGACAACCATTTTCACCTCGTGCATTAAACCATGAATGCCTTCCCGATGGCGATTTGAAGCACGGTAATAAGTCTATACGTTAGCTTCCATCGTCCTCTCTGGTCCACCCCTTCTTGCTGTTGGAATTTCGGCGAACCGAGCCCACAAATGTGTTAAAGATGTCCTCAGTGAATTTACGATGCAATTACAATATTCTCGCGGCCTCCTATCATTTCTGCACTTCGGAGCATCATTATCACAAGTCACCAGTTGGAGGCAGATGCCCCAATTGGAATTTCAGTCCGGCATTGAATTCTCCGATTCGGTTTAACTACATAAAACTTAAAACCATTTTCGTTGAGATGAAAATGTATCGGTTTTTAACTTTCAATATATTTTCTGTACCTACCTAATTTTATTTTTGTAAACTGTTTTGTCTTAGTTTAAAATTAACAGCCGATGAGTCTTTTTAATTGGGTACTGGCAAGGGTGTGGCTATAGCATTCACACGGGGCAGGTTTGACCCTTGAGGGTTTGTTAGATCATGGCAGAAGGGAAATTATTAAAAAGTTTTTTGTGACCTTTACTAACTATAACGCGTTGCAACGTATTGTATACGTCACATTGATAAGAGTTTTTTTTTTATTTTTTTTTTTTTGAAAAATTTTTGATACAATGGTACATAAAATAATAAAAGGTATATAACATACTTATATAATATTGTATGAACAAAAAAATCCCACAAAGGCAAATGCCTGAGCGTGGGTATAATATTGAATTTATTATAATTTTATGGTTAATAGGAGATTTAAGAATTTAGTTTATTTTTAGGTATAAAAAGAGTAAAAGTAAAAGAGTAAAAGTGCCTTAAAACATAGAGCAAAATAACATGATGCAAATAATATTGCTGTTTTTTCCAGGAAAGTAATCTGCGTAGTAATCGGTAATATTCATTTTTTTCCTACACTTGGGGAGGCAGGCACGGGTACTACCGCCCCTAGAACCATTTATTTGATAACCAAAAATACTGCCACCGGTCACTCCAAGTGATTGGCTACGTTTGTAGTTCATGGGGTGAAGTTTGTCGGATCTTGGTACCGGAAACATCTGCCCACCAACTGCTTTGTAGGCCGGATCGGGAGAGACTGGTTGAGGGAGAACTTTTCCAGTACTTTACCCAGTAGAGCTCTCTCGGAACATCACCTTACACCGCAGTGGGAGGAATGGATTCATTCATCCGTCATTCGTGTACTCATTGACCCCCAGATTTCTACACATCCCTCATACTTTTTCCTACCTAGAACTTACTCTTCTTTATTTTCTTAAAATACCATCCACACTGCATCCCTAACGATGACATATGCCCTGAACTTATTTTCTTCGGCCTCCTGTGTGGAACTAATGTTAAAAAAAAACACAATACTGAGGTAGATAGTGGGTTAACTATTGTTAACGATTAACTCCTAAACCTCCCCCCCCCTCCCCATCCCCACTCCACTTAAATACACCCTTGGGTACTAAGGATGGTATAAATAGGTGTAATATTGTTCAACAAAATGGAACAAAACAATATTTGTAATATTTTTAATCATTGACCTAGAAAAAGAGTTAGGTAGGTATATGATTTTATCCTGCATAATAGCATGTCTTATTCTTCTTTATTCTTTTTTTTCGTTTTTCTGTTTCATTTTTTTATATTTTTTATTTCCATTATAATTTCCCTTACTTTTAACATGTATAAATATTTAATTCATATGTTAACACTAGAGGCAGGCACGGGTTTGACGACCGTCCGTGGTCGAGTGGTAAGACACTTGACTCCCAATCGGAAGGTCGCGGGTTCGAACCCGGCGTGCGCAAATAAATTTTATTTGATTAATTTGTCTTATTTTCACAATTAATTAATAAAAAATAATATATACTATATTTGCGGCAAGTTCCAGAGTGGAAGATACTCTCAGTATCGCCCTGGTGTAAGACCACCATTCAGAATTGAAGCGTTGCTTAATAATGGCTTTAGCCGTGTTTAGTGACTAGATCTGAATAGCCAGGTACTTCCCCACCTTTCTCTCTCCATCTCATTCCCTTCCCCACTTACCTTCAGCCTCACAACATACCTCAATTGGGGATGCCATAGTCTCACAGGCTCCAGACGGGAGCAGTTGGGACGCTTGTGAGGTATTCTCTATAAAAAAATAAAAAAAAAGACCTCACATATTAAATATATTCCATTGGTCACCATGAAACAGGCAGTCGCCTAGTATGGTGATTTAATGTATCATATGTATGAAAATGTATTATCATGTTTTCTATAAATAAATATAATTAGTTAGGGATAGTAATATAATAAAACAAACATAAAACTTGTTGGGGATAAAATTGGTAATTCCTAAAATAACCAAAAACTGGCGGAAAATAATCCTCAGTTGTGACCGGTACTTTTTATTGTCTGTTTCATATTTCTTTTAGATTTATTAGGTATCACCTTCTTTGGAATAAAACAAATTTTAAAGTGTAATGAAATAACAACATCATATGTATCATGAAATATCGTGTTTTTCAAGGAATAAAACAAACTTTAAACTGTATTGAAATAACAACATCATCTTCTTCAAGGAAAAAACAAACTTTAAACTGTATTGAAATAACAACATCATCTGTATCATGATATATCATGTTATTCAAGAAATAAAACAAATTTAAAACTGTAACGAAGTAACAACCATCTTTCCCAAAAATTCTCCTTGAACAAATTCACACAGACTGTGTGTATATTTTTTTACAGAACATCATTGATTTGCTAGAATTTTCATACATATTATTTGGTTTCGAAATTACAACTCACTAGAAGATAAAAGATTATTCATAACCGTACACAAATAATGGTAAACAAGATTTGAAAAACAACACGCAGTTAACTCTAGTACATAATGGTCGTTTCGCAATAATAATAGTAGTGATAATAGTGATTATACAATGTTTGTCAAGTGACAAAGAAATAAGAAAACAAGACCCACGACAGAAAACAACTGCCCAAGATACACGAGTTACAGATCTACGAGTACGTATCAGAACTGTACATGATCTACTATATTAGGTTTAACCTCACCTCACCTTGACTTGTCAAATAGAACAATGTAAATGTATCACGTCCTCAAAGTAGCAGTCATATTGTAACATTGATCTATTTAGCAGAAAATTAAGTGTATATTGACAAAGTATTAGATCAGATTACTAAATTTGACTTGTTGATAAGGTTACCTCAGTTACCTGTCACAAGAAGGAAGTTTTTTTTTTTAATTTTAGGTGATAACCCACAAGAGTTCCAACAGCTCTGAATTTTTGGAGCAGTGATGAATGGTGTAGGGCAGCGGTTTCCAACCTGTGTTTCGAAGCTTAAATTGGGGGTACGCAATGTAAGTTTTAAAACTTAGCTCAAAATTGAACAAAAATTTGTATAACTTTGCTCTGCAAATCAAGCTCAAGGGTCTCATTGACTGTACGTTATCGTTGTATGATTGATTATACGGGTGAAATAGGAAATCGGGCTTTTATTTTAACTATTGATACATACACTCTGTATAAAATTGCATTAATTGTATTTGTGAGACTTGATTTTTAAATTAATGTAATGATGAGAGAATTCAAAAATTACACAATTAAATATATCTTTAATTACGCGTACCGATACATAAGATAGGTAGAGGGTGTGGGGTACAAAAAATTTGTAGTAAGAGTCAAGGGGTACGCAGGCTAAAAAAGGTTGACAACCGCTGGTGTAGGGGAATGAGAATGAGGCAATTGTTGCGAATCACCTAGCTATCCGAATCTGATATATTTTTTTTACATTAGCTCCACACAGGAGGATTAGAGAGAAAAAAATCCCCCGGAGCCTGTGTCATCTTTGGAGATGCTGTGCGGAGGATCTTTTTATGGAAATGAAGGAGAGAAGTTTTGGGAAGGAATAAGGTATGAAGGGGTAGGTAGGAATCTGGGGTTCAATGTGTCCAGGAATGACAGACGTATGAATCCATCCCTCCCACTGTGTTGTAAGGTGATGGATGGGTCGAGAGAGTTCGGCTGGGTGGACAGGTCAAAATTTCTCCCTTAACTAGTCTCTTCCGATCCTGCCTGCCACGCATTAGGTGGGCAAACACATCCATTGCCATGACCTAGAAAAATCTCATCCCATGAACCCGGGCATCCCTGCTAAGTCACCAAATATAGCGAACCACTTGGAGTGACCTCTGGCAGAGTTGTTGATTATCCAATCAAAGGTTCTCGGGGCGGCGGTACCCATACCCGCCTCACAAATTAAAAAATGGTCATGGTTAGACAGGTCAGACTACTGAAGAAAATTCGGTTTCGAATGGTGGGGCCTTTAGAGACATCGCGTCTAAGGTGTCCCTAAAAAATTCATTCGTCGTTTGGATACAAAAACTCTTATGCGAAAAAACTAAGCGAAGTAATGAGTTTTTAATTTTAAAAAGTGTCTTATCCACTGGAGCTACAAAGCAATTTAAAACTTTTTCCTTGGATTGCTAAAGGAAATTTTTCCGCCCACATTAAAAAAATCATACCTCCGAATTTGAATATGGAGACCTACAAACTGATTATAGTTCTATATAGCCAATGAATTCACCTTTCTTTTGTCTTTTATCGCATATTCGTAGGATTTATAAAAAAAATATTATTAAATCGTTAACTTTAAAACATTTTAAAGAACCTAGAGAATATTTATTTCGTTATATTTTGAATGTATAATATATTGAATAGTCATTTTAAGAAGAAAAAAAAATTGTCACATTTTGGCAATAAAGCAATCCGTGATTGTAAAAATAGTGCCATATTGTGGCAAAAAGCATTCGAGTGGTTAAGTAAGTGTTACATTAAATTATAGCTTTCATGGTAGCGTCAGTTGCAGAAATCCGGCGGCAGGAAGCAGGAGGCTCTCGTGCAAGGCCGACTAGAGCACAGACCTGAGCGCGCGACAACAAAATTAATGTGTGGGCACCTAGGGCTACAGTGGTTATATAATTATCCTCAATTGATTCCCTTTTTTGGTTGCTATCTTTTTCGTATGATTACAGAACCTAACCTAACCTAACAGGCTTTTAACCTATATAGTGTCTAGGATATATATTATATATACCTAACCGATTTCTTTTTACGTAAAACTTTCAAGCTATTCCAATAAATTGAATATACATAATAATATTTTTTTTTATTAATTTTGCCCAAAAATATATTCGGTCCTTTTTTCCCTCGCCGGCCAATTACATACCTCGTTGTTAAGTGTTGGTATACGAACTCCGCCGTGTTTATAAATGTAATATTTCTGAACGTATTCGAAAACTAAAAACTATTGTTGAAAGGTAATGATGTAATGAAATGCACTTTCAAATTGTAAAATTGTAAATAGATATATAATTACTTTTTTTATTTAAATTTTGAATGCAAACATAAAAAGTTTTAAAAATAGCCCATTTTAAGTTTTTTCTAACGAAAAAAAATAAAAGCACATAGGTACATATTTTATTAGTCAAATGTTATATCCACTGGAGCGACAGAGCAATTTAAAACAATTTTCTCGGATTGCTAAAGGAAATTTTTCCGCCCGCATTAAAAAAATCAATCCTTTGAATTTGATTATGGAGACATACAAACTGATTATAATTCTAAATAGCCAATGAATTCACCTATTTTTTGTATATTATCACATATTTGTAGGATTTATAAAAAAATACATTATAAAATCATTAAATTTAAAGAATCTAGAGAATATTTTCCAATTGTGGCAACGAAGCAATCCGAGGCTTTCGAGTGGATAAACGTTATCGTCAACTCACTGTTTTGTTGTTTGACGTAAAAATAATTAAGTACTAAAAAATTCCCTTAGTTTCAAATTTTTTTTTCAAATTTCGGCAAGAAACCTTGGTATTATGAAGGTGTACATTTAAATTATTTTGTGGTTAACTTTTAGATTTCAATATAAAGCGTTTTGTTTTCTCTTTCTAACATTCTTTAGTTTATATTTCTAACCTTGAAGGTAAGGGAAACACAACGATTTCTAAGAGACCTATGAAAAACTTAAATAATCAATGTTAAATAATCATGGCCTCCAATCAATCTTATATATTTCCATATCAATCCAAATGTGCCACTTGCCCATCAGTCTATACCAAACGAAGTGTTTACTGTTGATATCGGACAACTTCTTCTACTGCCAGTGACAATAGAAGCAAGTATCTACCTAAATTGGCCTACACACCGTACACTCTACCTGTACACCAACACGACCATCCACCGTGCCCAGAAACAGTTTTCAAGGTTTCCGGTAAATTGTAAATAGTAAATACAGGGGCGCTGCAGGTTTGTAATTAATGTGCGCGACCCACACCGACAGCAGAACCAAAATAATTTTTTACATTGACTACACATAGAAAGCCCTGAGGAAAATAATTTCCCTCGGGGACAATGTCATATTTGGGGATGCTGTATGGGGGCGTTTTTCAAAAAAAGTGTACATAGATAAAAGTCAGTGTCCCATCACTTTCAGGATCAGTAACTTTTGTTGTGTCAGTTTTAATGAACAACCATTATATTTTACCAATATAATAACAAATAAATACCTTTATGGACTAAAAATATCGAATAAATCTATTAAATTTCGATATTATTTCAAAAAAAGTAAGACTACAGGTCACTGTTTCTGGTATGTCCTACACCTACCACTACCAGTAAAATTAATGTTATTTTATGTTATCCCAGTATTTATTTCTAATTCTACTAATAGTATATGATAATATTTTCGATTTGCAACCATAATATAGATTAATTATCGTGCAAAATAATTTAAATACCAGATATTGAGTTGTCCTACGAAATAGCGTATGGTGGAATTTCCTCCTACGCTACAACATTATTGACGTCTTCCAATAAAAATATTACCAAATCGATGAATATTTTCGAAAATAGCAACCCTATTTAGTCTATGAGGGGCGGCCATGCTTGGTTTTTGACAGCCAGTTTGCCAAGAAATCGTAACAAAAGTGGTCGTTCTCGGCTGTACTAAAAAAGTGTTCCACCAACGATTCCGTATTTCTCCAGGTAATTTACCAGCATGTATTAGACTCTACTTTGTATTAAATTGATTAATTTATTGTTTTATGAAGTGTTTAGTTAGAACAAACAGAATTTTCATAATTTATTAATAAATACATTTTGAAAAAATATTGACGCGATTACGCTACGGTCTCGTGAATGGAACTTAAAAGTAACGTAATGGAATTCTAAAGGTCGGTTCACTCTGTCCATCTTTAGTGTATTTGGGTGCGTTACAATTTTCTAATTAAATTTATATTTTGCATTTATCTTCAAAATGTAACTATTACATGTAGATATGTGGGTTGAGTGATATATGTAGCATTGAAAAAAAAGAACAACATAGCTAAAAAGAAAAAAATATTTGATTTTTATGTATATAATTTTTTTAATTTTTTTTTATTAATTTAGATTATTAAAGATTAATTGTGAAAGAGTCGAAATGGTGTCGAAGTACTAATATAGACAGCAATATGAACAACTATTACTGTAGAGGCAACTCTGAAATTGAGTATAAAATCAGCTGGTTCATACGATTTTGATTAAGTAAGTATAAAATGTAGCATGATTTATGTTCCTATGTGTTTTAGTTAATCCTGTAATTAAAGTTGTGTATATTAACAAGTACTTTAATACCCTTTCAGCCTAGTTCACTATTTCAGGCTATATACGGTATGCACGTGTAGCCCATTATTACCTATCTAATTATTTGTGCATTTTTATGAATAATTTATTTTAATTTTATGTTCAAATATGCCGTTGAAAGCTGCAGAAAAATCAAAAAGGTACAAAGACAAAATTAAAAACGATCCTGAAAAATTAAAAACGATGCTGAAGAAAAATCAAAAAGGTACAGAGACAAAATTAAAAACGACCCTGAAAAATATGAAGCCTTTAAGAAAAAAGAGTTACAAAGACAAAAAAAAACACCAAAATAAAATCAAAGAGCTAACCAAAAAAGAACAGAAAAAAGAATACGTTGGAGAGAATAGAAACGAAAATAAAAGGAAAAGAAAAAAAAAACAAGTTTAAGAAAAAGTACTTGCGCGGGAGGCCTTGCACGGTGGCGGTAGTACGTAAAATCGCCCTTTTTTATAGAGACCTCACAAGAGTCTTAACTGCTCCCGTCTGGAGCCAGTGAGACGATGGCATCCCCAATTGGGGTATGTTGTGAGGCTGAAGGTAAGTAAGGTCGGAAGGATATGGGGGAGAGGAAGGTGGGGAAGTACCTGGCTATTCAGATCTAGTCACTAAACACGGTTAAAGCCATTATTAAGCAATGTTTCAATTCTGAATGGTGGTCTTACACCAGGGCGATACTGAGAGTATCTTCCACTCTTCCCATACCAGTGCAGTGTAGCCACAACGGGCGTATACATACGACTGATATTTCGCGCCCGCTGTCGCTACCGCGCAAGCCCCCCAGTCTAGCCGAGGCCATAGAATTCCGAAACGTTACCAAATGTTTCTCTTTACGTCACTGTCCTGTTATTGCTGTGATTTATTTTATAAGATCAATTATTGTATCTCAAAGAAATTTGTTCTATTTTTTATCGATATAGTTCATGATTAATTTTAAATTTGTTATAATTAAACATTCGTAAAACAAAAACTTATATTATATAGAACGAAAAATATGCAGTACAAAGTGTCCAAAAGTAGCGTAAAAGAATATTTTTATTTAAAAACACTACCTCTGCGTGCGGCGGTTTGCACACTAATATAATATTTAATTCAATAAGCTTGATTATTCATATTTTTAGGAGACAGATTGTGTTTTTAATTCGTAAATAAAAATCTGAAATAATGAATTTCTTTTAATTTTCTTTATAAACTTTATAAAAAAAGTGACGTAAAAGAATTTCTTACCAATAGTATTAAACTTAAATTGCAATTATTTTCGAAGTTTATTGACATTTTCTATTTAAATACTTTTTGTCATGAAGTTCATACTTTCTTTAATAAATTTACGTTTATTTTTAATCGAAAAGCAGCATCTCACTCAAGTGGAATTCCTACTACGTCACCGACATCTTTTTTGGAAAACGCCCATGGGCTGTCTTTTTGAGGAAAGGAAGGAGTGCACCTGGGTCTTTAAGAGACTCGTGTTGCAGGAGGGAGGAAATACACAGTTACAGAGGCCAGCAAATCATTCTACAGCCAAGCTTTTGAACTCAAGAATGAGTCGTAGAAACGTCCCGTTCTCATGTGACAATGTCAAATGACTTTCATCAAATAAACTTTCCTGACTGCATTGGTGCCGAAGGGATCAATGACGATTTTTCCTCGGAGCGCCTTCCATGAAATTACCGGTATGCCGTATACACGTGATTATAGTACCTACCGTAAATTTTGAATAACCTATTTTATGCAATCATGTGCATAAAATCTCTGGTTCTACGCCTCGTTATTTTTTTCTCTACATGCACTTTCATATTAGAGGGTGGTAACATAAATAAAATCATCACGACCGTCCGTGGTCGAGTGGTAAGACACTTGACTCCCATTCGGAAGGTCGCGGGTTCGAACCCGGCGTGCGCAAATAAATTTTATTTGATTAATTTGTGTTATTTCACAATTATTTATAAAAATAATATATGTTATATTTGCGGCACGTTCCAGAGTGGAAGATACTCTCAGTATCGCCCTGGTGTAAGACCACCATTCAGAATTGAAACGTTGCTTAATAATGGCTTTAGCCGAGTTTAGTGACTAGATCTGAATAGCCAGGTACTTTCCCACCTTCCTCTTCCCCATCTCCTTCCCTTCCCTACTTACCTTCAGCCTCACAACATACTCCAATTGGGGATGCCATAGTCTCACTGGCTCCATAAAGGAGCAGTTAAGACTCTTGTGAGGATTCTCTATAAAAAAAAAATTTAAAAAAATATATATAAAAAAAAAAAAAATATTTCTCCCGATCACGTAGGCTTCGAATCCATAAGTATTACAACATATTCTATGAAGTATCGCTAATTTATTTTTCACTCCTCATAATGTGAGTAAGATTTTGCGTTTTTTTCTTTAGATTTCTGGTATATAGAACGTTATAATAAGTCACCCGCCTCCGTCTTCGAGTCTACGGTAATTTGAGGGTCTATAATATGATTTCTTCGGTATCTACAGTCACGGCGGCCCTGGTAACTAGTAAATGGTAAACAGCACAGCAGGCAGACTGGCAGGCTCTGTCGTGTGTCGCATTTGTCCATATTGATGAAGCAAGAAGCGATGGCTGTTTTCTCGGCGGCCTACAGTCCAACACCGACAGAGACACCGATCCGCGATCCACCATGATTAGCATACATAACGGATCAGGTCACAGCCAAGAGACACAACAAACGGTTCACAATAATATTCACAATGGCGCCGTAAAATTGCGCGGGAACTCGTTTACTCATTACTGTTCCGAGATGTGTGTGACCGCTAGGCCCGGGAGACGAATAAAGAATCGTAGAATTAAAGAAAGAAACGGCATAGAATTACAATAATATAAAGAATATAAAACATGCAGCGTCAATTTGGGAGATCTAGAGCGGTTATGATGAGAACGCTTTATTATTCAGTTTTGGATGAAACTATGGCACATACGTCTGAATCACGATAATAGTGGCCAGAAATACGATTTTAACAAAACACAAAACTTTTAATATGATATTAAATGATTGCATTATTTGTGCATCTGAAAGAACCACTTGCAAATTTGGAAATTAATTTGTTTGATTTTGTTCTATGGAAAATAGTTTTCAGGGATCACATTTAAAAAAGAAAATTATAAATATTTTGAGTGATTTAGACTTTTTTACATTAGCTCCACACAGAAGGCCCTGAGGAAAGTATTTTTTCTCAGGGCCTATGGCTTATTTGCGGATGTGAAAGATTTTTTTAGAAAAAGGATGCAGAGGAAATTCTGAAAAGAAATAAGGTGTGAGGGCGGAGTAGGAATGTCCAGAATTGACGGACGTTTAAATCCATTCATCCCACTTCGATTCAAGGCAATGGGTTGAGAGAGACCAGTTGTAAAGGTCAAAAGGTCTCCCTCAACCAGTGTCTCCCGATCCGGCCCGCCACGTACTCGGTATTCAAATGCATCTGCCGCCCAGACCTAGACATACCTCACCCTTTGAACCCGGGTTCCCCTGCTAAGTCACCAAACGGAGAGAACCACTTGGAGTGACCCATGGCAGGGGTATTGGTTATCTAATAAATGATTCCTGGGGCGGCGATACCCATATCCGCCTCCACATTATTATTTATTTATTTTTTGGAGTTTTTTTAATTTTATTTTAGCAGGTTTGGGTGATCGATGAATTACGCAACCTGCAGTATTAAGAAACTTATGTAGTATTAGGTACTTATTTAATTTTACAAATATTTTTGGCCATTTATGGTTACGATTTCAACCTTTGTGCAACGGCGGTGATGTGCTGAATGCCTTGAGAAACTCTTGCGATTTGCTATTGTGTTTTAATTTGACGAGATGTTGACGAAAATTAGTTGTAACTAGCATTTTACTGTTCGACCTCGTCAAGTTTAAAAATCACTTATTTATGCATATTCCTATCTTGGTCACTTCATGTTCACGTCATCCAACACTTACTTCCGTTCAGGGCCGGGGCGAGGCGGGGCAATCGGGGCATTGGCCCCGGGCGCCAGCTATAAAAAATCCGTATTGGATATATTTATATACCTATCATCTTAATACAGACTGATACAGACCAAACATTCAATAAGTTTGACGTATTAAATATATACCACAATTAGGTACAACTTTAAAAAACTACGAATCTACATTTTTTAACAAAAAATAAATTTTAACAAACACAACTATCACTAACAGACCAGTTAGACAAGCGTACAAAGAAAACATAAAAATTCCGTCGGAGATTTATTTATTTATTTATTTATTGGTAAGAGACAGACAGCTTATACATAAAATATAAAGATAAATATATACATTGTTAAATGAAGTCAAGCCAAAAAAGTCTCCTATGTTAGAGTTGAATGGAGATGGAGTTTTATTACATACAATTAGTTTTGGGTGAGAAGGAGAGGAAGAGGAATATAGGATGAGGATAGGAGATGCTCCGAATACATTCCACACTCTTGTATTAATTTTCGATCGTACGTGTTACTTCTAATCGATATTTGTGAAGTGTATTGTTAAATATGTCAATATTTTGAAATTTTGTGTTATATTGTGCACATATACGGGGAATTGGTGAATTTTTTCTAAAGTTAGTTCTATGTGTAGGCAAATGAAACAAATGGGATTGCCGTGTTGATCTTGTCGGAATATGAATATTTATTAAGTTGGTTAGTTCTGGCGAGTCCAGGCCATTATTAAGAATTTTAAATAATAATATTTGGTCAAAAATTAAACGTCGTGTATGAAGGGAGTCGAAGTTATGGTAATTAATAGATTCGGTGTAATTTGAGAAGTTTATTTTTTTTTATAATTTATGTATTTAAAAAACTTTTTTTGAATTTTTTCGATTCTTTCAATGTGAGCTTGGTAAAAAGGAGTCCAAATCGGTGTGCAGTGTTCTAAGTGGGGACGGATGAACGCTGTGTAAAGGGAATATAGAGTCTTAAGGTTGCGGAAAGGTTTCGTTATTCGAATGATAAATCCTAGCATTTTGTTGGCTTTGTTAATGATTTCATCAGTGTGTTGTATAAAGTTTAATTTAACATCTAGTACTACCCCAAGGTCCCTGATAGATTCTACTTCTTTGATATATGTCCCGTTTAATGTATACATAAAGGGAACTTTATTTTTGTTACGTGTAAATGTTATTTTATTGCATTTTGAGGTATTAACTACAAGTTTGTTTGATTCACAGTAGTCAAAAAGACGATTTAGGTCCTCTTGAAGTTTAATGCAATCTTCGATTGATTTTATAACTAGGTATATTTTTTTATCGTCTGCATATGCTAGGTAATTGGCGTGTAAAAAACATTTGTGAATATCGTAAATATAAACATTAAATAATAATGGCCCTAAATGAGAACCTTGAGGAACACCGGAGGGCACGAAAAAGAAGCTGGATTTAGTTCCCTCAACTGATACACATTGAAGTCTACTCCGAAGGTATGAAGTGAGCCACCGAAGTAAGTCACCATGGATGCCTAATTGATTTAATTTTTTAATTAGAATGAAATGGTTTACCTTATCGAAGGCCTTAGAGTAATCAGTGTAGATTACATCTACTTGGTTTCTATTGTCCATATTGCTCGTTAAATATTCAGTAAAATTTACCAAATTTGTTAGTACCGATCTTTTTTGTAGAAATCCGTGTTGTTGGTTTGGTATGTTGCGAACAATTGTTGTATAAATTTGATCGTAGACAATTTTCTCAAATAGTTTACTAAATACTGTTAGAATTGAGATTGGGCGATAGTTTACAATGTTGCTTTTTGAACCTGTTTTATGAATAGGGATTATAGTTGCTTCTTTGAATTTTGTAGGAAATTTTCCTGCTTCTAGTGACATTCTAAATATGTTAGTTAGTGGGTATGAAAGATTTTTGGCACATTTTGAGACAAAGTATGGCGGTATACCATCACTGCCAGCACCCTTATTAATGTCTAAATTCTTCAGGTATTTATTGATCAATAAATTGTTTATTTCTACGTTCCCAATCGGGTTATGATTATTCATATAGGTAAAACTATTGTTTATACTCGGATCATTCGTGTCATTATCGTTTACGTAGGTGGACTGAAAATGTTTCGCGAATAATTGGCACACTTGATGAGCGCCAGTGCCTGACTCGTCTTCAAGGTGCATGATTTGTGGAATGCCATTTGTTTTACTTTTGTTTTTAGCGTAGTTCCAAAGTTGTTTATTATTTATAAGAATATTATATTCAACTGAACTTATGTATTGATTATAACAATGTTTCTGCAAGTATTTTTGTTGCGTACGTTTGATTGAGAACTCTATGTAGTCAACTGGATTATTATAGGATTTCCATTTTTTATGAAGTTTTTGTTTGTCTTTAATGATTTTAATTAGATGAGCTGAATACCAGTTTGGAAATTTTTTCTTTTTTATGATACGTTTAGGGACAAACTGGTTAATGGTTTTGTTTAAAATGTTGTAAAAAGAATCGACTACTACGTCGACATCTGCATTCTCCCGAGTAAATGACCAGTCTGTCATTGACAGATGTTGGTTAATTAAATCGTAATTGGCATTTTTAAATTGATAAATTTCTTTGGGTGGGGCGTGAATAATAGGAAGTGTATCGATTTGTAGCATAATTTTAAGTGATGGGTGGTGCGAGTCTTCGCTGACAAGAGGATCGTGTGCGCGAGATACTTTGCATTCCTCATTACAGATAACTAAATCGAGGATTCGGTTATTTGCATTTTTTATGTAATTATACTGGTTTAATTCAGAATAATGGATTGTGTCAGCAAGTGAGGAACTAATTGTGTTCAAGTTTTCAGGTGTCAAGTGTGAATCATTGTTTTGTACATTCCATGTTACGGTGGGCATATTAAAGTCTCCAATTACAAGTAAGATGTCATCGGGATATTGATCTTTTACGTTAGCAAGTAAGCAAAGAAATGAACTGAGCGCAGTTTCATATCCTTGACTCTGTGGCAGATAAACACAGGCTACATGGATAGTACGTTTGGAGGTAGAGTTAGAGGGAGGAATAGTTACCCAGATGCATTCAGCATTGCAGATTAAGTCTTCGCGAGGGTACGCGTTAAGATTGTTACGTGTTATGATCATCACTCCTCCGCCTCGACGAGAATCTTCTTGGTTGTTTATACTATTAATTGTAATGTTACTAGATCTATCACGTCTGAAAACGGTGTAAAATTCTGTTGGTGCTAGTTCTGGATCTAAAATAGAATTAATAAGCCAAGTTTCAGTAATACCGAATATGTGACAATCGTCATTCAATAAAATATTATTGTGAAATATTTCTGTTTTAGTCCGTAGTCCTCTACAGTTTTGATACATAATAGTTATCATCATGAATTATATAAGTTTTTCTATAAGTGTAAATACTTTTGGTAAAGATGAGAGAAAAAGTATACAATAAATGAAGAGTTTTATGAATGACATGCGAGATATTATATTATACTGGTAAAATAGTGAAATAGAAATGAGAGCAGCAAGTACGAGGAGCATTTTAGGAGAGAGGGGGGGAATGAGAGTGGAGTGGGGGAATGGTGTTATGTTGTGGATAAAGAATACGTCGATTATTCGACGTATTATATAATCGATATCAAAATGAAACATACGATAATAAACAATATCAAAAAGATAACTAGGTATAAAGAAAAGAAGAAAAAAAATCTAAATATAGGCTGTATTCAACGGAAGGTTAAATAAAAAGGATACAAAATATAAGAAGTGAGTGATGATCGTAAATAATATGGTTGAATGTTAATGAAAAATGTTGTTAGCATCAACAGAATATGCATAAGGAATATAATTATTTCTAACATTATATAGATAGGTAAGTGAATTATTGGTATATGTGAGTCATGAGTGACTTGTGAGATACATATTTATGTATATATATATTTTTTTTTTATGAATAGTGAAATATAATAATATTTTGATTATGCGCAATGTTCAAAGCGTCACATACTTATGTACATAGATATTTCAAAGCAATTACAAATTTCAAAGGCATCTATGAAGTTAATTGAAGGTGACAGTATGTTTAAACAATATAAAATAGTACAGGTGTATATATATATATAAAACATCAAAAAAAAGAAAAATTTAAAAAGAAGAAGTCAGAGCAGATAAAGGCAAACTAAATGCTAATGTATCAATAAAAAAAATTAACAAACTGTTTACGTGCGTAAAGCAGAGTTGAAAGATAGACTCACATTCGTATTATAATATCATACATAATACGAATGTAAATCTTCATAACATAATATTATAAATGAAATGTAGGTACCAAGACGTTGTACGCAGCGAGCGGTGTGGTTAGTACCTACGTGTTTATACAAGTAGTTAAATTAAAATCGGCTTTGTCTTTTTATTGTGCACAGTAAATAATAACCGGTAAGTAAATAGAATATGGCCACAAGCGCATAATAATATATAATAGATACTATGAGTTTGTGTAGAATAGAAGGCAGATACACACGTGTTGTAAAAAGCAAAAAAAAAATAAAGTAGGTGAATTATGATAGAATAATAGATAGAATGAGTCTAGGTTAATTTTATCGAAATAAGCTTGTCAAGTTCTTAGCATCAATAAACCCATACAGATACTACATAATGAGTCGTTATTAATTACGATGGGTTATATATACCTATTAGTATCATTATTATGCATAATAGTTTATACAGAACAGTGGTAAGTACGTATATAAATTATGTTCCCGGGCACATTATAGTTCATTAGGTTGAGTAAGCTTTAAAGATGATTTTATGAATAATGTAACCACATAAATAAATAAAATTATAAAAAAATTAAAGCACATGATTTGAATTGGAGCAGACAGAAACGTTAGTATGCCTTCAAATTATCGAAATACGTATATAGGCCAAATTAAAATTAGTAACAGTACATATATATATATCTACATAGGAACTATATAAGTGTGTCTGTAATCATTGTTATAATAAATTATATCACACCTCGATAATTTATAGTGGTTTTGAAAGCATTGGACTAGTTTTTTTATTTTTGCAAAAGAATTAGTTATAAAGTACCTACCTAATTAAATGTTATTGTTTTGTTGGAAGAAGATTATTAAATTATTACAAATCAGCCATTAAGCTAGCAAAATTGAAAATAAAGTAGAATATGTTAATCTGCGGAAAAAATAAATAATATATCACTTATCAGTCTTATCACTAATCACTTAATAACACTGACTCCTATTTCTTTGCGTTTATTCTTGAACGCAGGCCGATCGTCCTGGAGCTATCATGTTGTGGATCTGGACCAGTTGAGCTGGAGCCGGTGTTTGTGCTGGTAGATGGCTTAGGAGGTTTGTTCACCAGGGCGGCCGCGGCATCTAACTCCTTCTGTGTGTTGACAGCGCGCTTGGTGCCGTCAGGGAGAATCACCATAATTGTGCCGTCATTGGTCCAGCATCTGTTGTTAGTAAAAATAGCATAAACAGAGATACCATCAATACTAGGAAATAAAAGCATTAAACAATCTTTCACTTGACATAAAAAAAGACATAGGAAATAAAAGCATTAAACAATCTTTCACTTGACATAAAAAAAGAGGAAAACAAAAATAAATTCAGATACAAATTTAAAAGAAGGATTACAAAAGCAATATTACATTTTTTTTATAATATAAAATAATAAAAAGATATACACTTAACACACAATACCATCTTTACACCCATCGACTTTATATATTTTATTAAATTAATTATTTTACTTTATTTTAATACCTACTTATTGAATTTGTATGTAACTTTTGTATTACTTTAATTTATTACTTAATGATTTTTTGTTTTACAAAATAAGGGGCCTCAGCACTAAGAAGCCACCCAGCGAGGTCATCATTAACAAAATAAATTGTAACATCTAAATTAATGTACCGAAATAAATTTATTAAATTTGTAAATTTATTTAGGGGAAGAGAAACGAATTCATAAAAAAATGTATTTCGATATATTTGACTGGAAATCATTTTTAACAGTTTTGAGTAAACCATTGTTTTAGTTAAATTGTTGTGGCACATCTCGTTTGATTTGTAAATATGATTCATTCAATCTGTTGTGAAGATAACATGAACTTGTATTTTGAAAATTTAGATATTAATAGAAAAGTAGGTATATTCCTAGTTGGACGGTCAAAGTCTTCATACTTTGCAAATTATCTAACAAAATAAATTAATTAATGGACTATTAATTATATTTATGTGTGTGAAAGTTGAACACAGACAGTGAAGCAGGCAATGTCTTTGGAGTAATTCGATAGTCATCCAGAGAGACCACAAAGAACTCCTGGATGATTCAATGCTCCAAAATTCTACAGAGAAACGGCCTGGATGAAAACGATACTTATAACCGAAGAAGCTACAACCTCAGAACGAGAAGAGCCGACCCTAACAGCCTACCTTGGGACAGTGCAAGGAAGAAGAAGAAGTGGAATAATTATTAATTAAAGAGATAATAATTATTGATTAGACGTGTGTTCAGGAGCGAATGCATTTATTTGATGAGTTTGTCAGTGGTTAGTGGTAAGCACCCTTGAGGTGATTTTTTCACGAATGTGGCGCTATAGAAATCATCCAAACTTGCCACATTGCCAATGTTTAGATTTGACGTAACCGCCACATATCTCCGCTCTTGGCCAAAAATTAACGTTTAAGAAAAAAGTTACAGGAAAACACATTATTTTTAAATAATCTCAAAGTACAAAAACAAGATTATATTTCAACAAAAGTGTTGTTATTATTGAAATTTAATATACGTATTTCCAAAAGTTTCCGGACCACGCTAAGCCCCGATCTGATCGCTGGACAGGAAAACAAGAATAAATCTGAAAAAGGAGAAAAAATGGGTGAACCTAACCATGAATGGTGGGAATGATGCAGCCGCAAACTGTGCGAAACGTCGATTGCGATTGCTGCGTTCCCTTCCCGTAATTCGTGGTTCGTCTCGCGTCTCGGCTCGCAAATGTAAACGCAGCATATAGAGTATTTAGACATTGTATGGATCTCTTCAAATAAGGGGTGAAAAGTTCTTGCCGTCTTTTTCTAGAAATAGACCCTGAGTTTTGTTACTTGGCGCTTTAAAGTCAATGATCCCCTAGTTGTAGTAAGTGCTAGTTTCTAGTTCTAGGTTCTCGGAGCATCTTCCATTGAAATACCGGAAGAACAAGGACATCATTCCTACCCGACGCCCGTGCTCTAAAGATTGCAATCCGTTGGTTAAGACGGGAGAATCTATCAAACGGACTGCAGCTGATTATGAACCCATGAAGAGTAAAACATATTACTAATTGAAATAAATTATAATGTGTGTAATGTGTATCTAATACGGACGAACTGACATGATTAAGTTGTTTGCAATCGCCAGTCGGGAAATTGTTTCGTGCATTTGCGCACACTTTACTTGGTAAGGACTACTAACTTAACTGTGAATTATTTTTGCAGTGCGATCTTGGAACCAGTGCAGTGGCATGCAAAGGAGGTGGACTGGATGTTAGCTTTTGTATTTGTCAAGGCTTAATTTATTTTTATTTTTTAATATCGGGTAAAAAACTAATATCGAATAAGTTGGACAATCGTATTACTCGTACAGCTCTTCTCTTGTAAAAAGTCTTTAAAGATTTTCACACTTTTCTGGAAAAAAATTTTTTTTAACTTTTCCGAGAAAGTAAAATATTTTACAAATAAGTAACATATGCAAATAAAAATTTCGTTTGTGTGTCTGTAAGTCCGGTTCAATGAACTCCGGAACTTTTGCTTTGAATTTAAGTTGTGTTTAATTGAAGATCATAATACTTTTTTTTAGTTGCTAATTACAAAATTGAAACTGATTTGTCGAGAATGAGATCGAATTTTACAATGAAATTTCATGTTTTATACAAAAAATCACACGAATTTAAGTTTGCTGAGGATAGATTTTTTTTTTGATTTTTTGTGAAATGCGGAATAAGCACCTATAGATGACATATGTCGTCAAATTTTTAATAGTTGAGGCCCCATGGTACAGCGGCTCGAGTTACGAAAAATGAGACATGTGCCTAGTAAGGTAATCAAAAAGCATGTAAAAGAACTGTGCACAAAAACTTATAATGTGAATGAAGAAAAAAATGTATCTACTTTATCGTCTCTCATGTGACGTCAATAAAATTTTACCCAGGTTCACTTTGAAGCTCATAACTTCGTCATTTTCGGAGATTTCGATAAATTAATGTTGGTGTGGTTACTAACTTAATAAATGTAAGTATTTTTTTATCAAACCAAAAATTAGTAGACGACTTCATTCAGACTAGTTTTATTGCAAATTTTTGAAAGCTGCATCCAAATAACACATTTCTGAAAAATAGACCATCCTTAAATTTTGCAAAAGGGATAAATATGTGCGCCGCTGCGCTGCTTGAAATTTTGAACGCCCATTATTTTTGACAATTATCATTAAACGCTCCGGGTATCTGAAGCTAATTAGCCAACTGCGTCAAGGATAATAAAGGATTGACACAAGTTGGCATCCTTGGTATCTGTAGTTTGGTAGAGTGCAATAATATTGCAAATAGCGCGTAAACCGTTCGCACCAAGCTCAAGTACCATTAATTACCTCATCGACGTCTGCTGGATTAGGAATGTTAGTAGCCTAGGTCAAAGTCCTACAATATTTTTTTTATTTTATTTATTTAATATTTGTATTTTTTTCACAATAAATACACAATTTTTACATGTTATATCTAAAGATTATTAAATTAAATTATTATTAAATTAAATTATTATTAAATTAAATTATTAAATCTATTACAGTGTTATATCTAAAGGAAAATAAGAATAGACTTACTTCACCATAAATAAACGAGGCTTTTATTTTTTTTCATGAATACCGCACAAGAGTCCCAAATTCTCCCGTCTGTAGCCAGTGAGATTATGGCATCCCCAAGTGGGGTATGTTGTGAGGATGAAGGTAGTAGGGAAGGAAAGAAGACGAGGAAGAGGAAGATGGGAAATGTGTGCTTGGAGAGGGAATTCTAGCTCAATTATATAAAATCATTGTAAGTAAATAATAAAATATTGCAAAAACGAAAGACAAGATCAATTACAGATAAAATTTAATAATAAGTAAATAATAATAACAGATATGGACTCTTATAGTAGTTTTAGGTAATTTTTTTAATTTTTGCTGAAATTTTAGTAGTTATACTATTAAAACTGTTGATATTTACATACCAATATATCCACCAAATATTACATCTTGGAACTATGGAACAAGTTTTCATTTCGATGACCATCGAATAACGTGTGTAAATATTATAATATATATCGACTGTACCGAATTTCTATCCATAATTAATATTAAAATACGAAAATTACAAAATTACGATTGACCAGCAGCTGAAAATAAAAAAATTAAAATGCTTGCAACTGCACAGGGAGGTTCCAATGAGAAAGATCGATTATTCTCCGTATCAATTTTTTTAAATAAAAAATTTAATATCTATTCATTTCATTAAAAACTTGCTTTAATATATACCTACATTCAAGTAAGCAATAAAAATGCTAAAAATGAACGATGATTAATTATTAAATATACTGTAGTTCTTGTAAGTATTTTTTGATCATAAGTATTTATGATTTTTTAATAATGTTTAAACAAAATAAGTGTGTAAAAAAAATTAGAAATATTTTAGTTTGTAAGACCTTAAATAAATAGAAAAAAACTGCGGTATTTTTGTCACAAAACACGTTCTCGGATTTATTTTTTAATCATTTGAATTTAACTAAAATTTCATTTTTTAAAACTGTGTTGACTAGATTATGTATTGATTTATTTTGTTGTACGATTGATTATATGATTTGAAATTTGTGTTGTTTAATAGAATCTATCGTTTGAAAATTGAACAAATCTGCCAACGACCAACGGTATATATAACCTTAGTATATTAAAAATACACAGATTTTAGCAAAATTTTAAAACTGCGTGTACCAGATAAAACAACAATTCAAATTCTCTGGCAATACCCTCTTAAGCCATCGACATATTTTCGGATTCATGTAAGTGGTATTAATAGTTCTATTCACACACATATCCCTTCACAGATCACCAATTCTCTCGCTAACTATACTCACACCTATACCCTACGCACATCCATAATTACTTAATATACATACCATAAACAAAGAAACATGGCGTAGTAGGTGCTAAATCACCATTTACGATTAATCTTTACTTCGAATCGGTTTACATTTTAAATATAAAAAAATATTCTTAAATGGATAAATTGAAGCTTTTCGTAACGTTTCCATTGCGTAGAATTTAAGTAAAATAAGTAAAATAAGTAAGTAAAAAGTGGAAAAAGTTTTAAATTTGTTTTACTATTAAGTAAAATTGTTAATTACTTTATGAAAAGTGTATTTTTCTCTCTAGAAATGTATGAATGCATATATATATAGCGTATATCAAGTTATACGCCAACCAGAAACAAATCAACAAATCAACCAGAAACCAAAACATATTTTGGACCTAAATTTTTACCAATAATACTGTTTTTTTAATCCTATTTCTAGAATGTCTAGATCATACAATGATCTTGCTAAATCACACTCTATGACATGTCATAGATATTCGTGTAAATAATAAACCTAACTTGTTTCAAGAAATATTTCTACGATTTGTGCACGTGAAAAATAAAAATTAAAGGATTGTTGTTTTATTATTTTTTCATAAATACTTCATAAATATTTTTTACTTATTAGAAACGATATTTTTTTATTATAATTAAGTTTTTTTAGTTACGTACAAAAATTCTGACATTGTTTTTCATGTGTTTGCTTGTGCCATGTCTTCCAAGACTTTACGACTCTGGGCCTGAATTAACACTGACAGAGGAAAACAATATTTAATGCCTAAGAAAAGTTTTTTTTACCAGTTTAGTGGGCAATAACGCATTTTCCTTTTAATGGCGTATTTCTTCAATTTTTTTATTGTCTAAAAAATTAAGAAGAAAATTGCTCTAACGACGGCATTTTTCTTTCATTTTTACGTTGACGAATATATTTTCTATAGCGGTTTGAAATGTGAATGTTTGATTTTCCGCCAAAATGACATATTCGTTATTTTCGTGAATATGGCGTTGTTGACGTCACGCCGGCCTCTTTGGTTACAGCCGTCTTTTAGTAAATAGCGTTTTCTACGTATTAATGAAGTCATAACGTTGTAACCACCGAATGTGTATCAGAAAAAATAAACTTCCAGTAATTTTTACCGGTATTCATAGGTTGTGAAAATACCCCATTAACTTCAAGAGTATCCTATGCTAAAGTCCTGCAGTTTCATTCTGATTCTCTAATGAACCTTGTATCCTTCAATTTTGACAAGAAGTGAGTGACATAATAACCCGGGGAAAGTTTTCTGAAAGCCAGAACCTTGAAAATAAATTGTTCGGAAAGGAAAACATGAAAACGGTGTCGTAGGATCACAGGGGAATACAGTCTTAAAGGTTTAATAGGAAGACCAAGTCGTCTCACAGGATGTTGAAAGAAAGTTTAAAAACACGCAATGTCCCAAGTGCATATTTTTTTTATATTTAGCAAACGGCGTTGTTTAGAAATTAGTGTTAATTAGTGTATCATCATATTGTAAGACATTTTTGCTCTTTTTTTCTTTAATTATTATTTTATTTTATCCATATTAAATTCACTTACTAACTTATTTACAACTCGGGTGACGGCTTACGTTTAATTTCACATTTTTACTAGCTGAAGTGAACTTTGCGGAACGTTTTTTTTTTTTTATATAGAGAAACCTCACAAGAGTCCCAACAGCTCCCTTCTGGAGCCAGTGAGACTATGGCATCCCCAATTGGATTATGTTTGTGAGGCTGAAGGTAAGTGGGGAAGGGAAGGAGATGGGGAAGAGGAAGGTGGGAAAGTACCTGGCTATTCAGATCTAGTCACTAAACACGGCTAAAGCCATTATTAAGCAACGTTTCAATTCTGAATGGTGGTCTTACACCAGGGCGATGCTGAGAGTATCTTCCTAGAGAGGAACTAGTGGTAAACTGGAAATACGAGGAAATATTGTTAAAAATTATTGAAAAAGATTATTTTTAAGATACTCGATTCACTTGATCGTGCCGTGTCCTCCTCGGGCGTCATCGACTTCTTCTACCATTCACTTGTATGACATAATTATTATTTTTTACATTAGCTCCACACAGGAAGCCCAGAGAAAAAAAAATCATATAGACATATGTCATCTCATCGTTGGGAATGATGTGTGGAGGATCTCTTTATGGAAAGGAGGGAGATGAGAAGTTTTGCAAAGAAATAAGATATGAGGGGTGGGTAGGAATCGAGTCCGGCTCAAAAGGTCTTCCCCAACCAGTCTCTTTGAGTGATGAATGATTCTCAATGAATTTTGAGCTTTGAGCTTTTAGGTTTGAGGCCTGCCTTTACGCTGACTTTTTCGAAACCAGTTGTAGTCAGTAATTTCGTCTTATATTAAACGTCAAGTGTGAAAAATTTCATAAAAAAGTTTTTTTCGTGGTTCCAAACATTTTCGAAAGAGATTTTTTTTAAATACATTGCAGTTCTAAAAACATGTAATATTAACAGTTTACTCTTACATAAATATATTATGATCAATTTGATAATCTTATCCTTGTGTGTCGTTTTTATCTTTATCTTTCCCAAAACCAGTCGAATATCCTATTAATCTAAAATGTAATCTGGAAATCAATAATTGAGGAACATTATGATTAGTTCTGATACTCTACGTCTAGGTCCATACATTAGGTTCTTTGTTTGTTTTAGGTACATAAGTTTTAGGTACTATTCCGAAATTCATACAATTCAATTAAAGCATCCCAACTAAAAAGTTTCTATCTCTCGTCTCTCTGGCACCTCCTTATACCGTAATGGTTTTTTATGCAGCAACTGTTGTAACGCGACTGTCTCCGCAACTAAAGTCTCTTGTCTGTGAGTGCCCTAATACAATAATTTTACATAAAGTTTATGGAAGAAGGCGGGAGCGTCCTTGAGTCATGTCAATTTCAATAATCGGGATGAAAATGAGAAAACTTAATTAGAAATGTGATTGTGAATGAAGCAACGAATATCTTCCAGATGAACGTTAAACATGCTGGTTTTCCAACCCTGCAAAAACATGGTGATACTTTTTATTATTTGATATTTATCAGCATGTTTCTCGGAAAGCTCTTTATTATGAAAACTTCTTCCATAGTCGTCACCACGACTTGTCCGATATACCAAAGGGCAGAACAGATGTTCTAGCACAGCATTACGTGACAAGGGGAATGGTTCTATTGAGAAAAATTTCTAATTCGGTAAATATATTTAATTATCTACCCTTTAAATAAGCTTAAAAATATTTGTGCACCATCTTCCTAAATTTTGAAATGCTAAAATAAGAAATCCTGAAAGTATTTATTGTAAATGGATGATTTATCTGTCATAAAATAATTTAAATATAAAAAATATATTTTGGTAGTAGGTGTTCGAATTGTGAGGATTCATTATTTTTTAACGAATTTTAATCCCAGTCTGAAATCATCGATTTTAATTTAGTTTCCATCATCTTTTTTAATCCCACTTTGATTCTATCTTCCGCTTAGTGTGGAGGTAGTAGGATATTTCCTAATGTTGTTGTGTTATTTGTATTTATAAATGAAAAAATCCATTCAATTGATTCAATTTGTGTCGAAAGAATTACCACTATTCCATAGCAAGGGTATTTGGGATTATTTGAACGTCAATTGACTAACCACTGGAGGGACAGAGCAATAAAAATATTTTTTCTCGGATTGCTAAAGGAAATTTTCCCACATTAAAAAAATCATACCTCCCAATTTGAATATGGAGACATGCAAACTGATTATAGTTCTGTGTAGCCAATGAATTCCCCCATCTTTTGTCTATTATCACATATTTGCAGGATTTATAAAAAAATATATAATTAAATCTTTAACCTTAAAATATTTTAAAGAATATAGATAATATTTATTTTGTTATATTTTGAATGTACAATATAATAAATAGTCGTTTTAATAAATAAATAAAAAATTGAAAATTTGCCACATTTTGGCAACAAAGCAATCCGAGGTTTTGGAAATAGTGCCATAAAGTGGCAAAAAGCGCTCGAGTGGCTAAGACAAAAACTAATAAATTATTTTGATATTTTTATAGGATCAGGATTCGCTCACTACTTAAAAGGGACTTATCAATCTGAAAGGGTCGTTTAACTTGATCAACTGTAAACATTTCTTATTGGTCTAGTCTTATTTCGGTTCTAACATAACTTGGCAAGTGGTGCTTATTAACCACTCGGGGCTTTTAAAGTTGAATCGTAAAACATTCTTATGAATTGTTAAAGTAACGAAACTAATAGAAGAAAGCGAAATTAGGGAATATGAAAATTACTAACTTCAAATATCCAACATACAATTTAAGATAATCCTGACAGGCCGAAAATAGGCTATACGGAGACCCATTCCATTAGATGAGGATTTTGATAAACTCCGTAAGGCAGGGATATCGTCTTGGAGGATGATGTGAGGAATTATTTTTTTAAGGAAAGTAAAAAATCAATTTTCTTGCAGGTTTCTGGAGGAAACACAAAAACCAGCAGACCAACGCATAGTCGAGTTATTGAACACAAGAACGTGCCGATTTTTCGATAAATGCGGGAAAAAATCATAAATTTGCAAAATACCTGGCTGTGAACTGCTGTCGAAGGAATCAATGATGCTAGGGGTGCTAGCATGGTCGATCGATATGAAGTTACCGACCTATTGTCGGTAACTTCTCATCGTTCCCTAGGACAACTGCAGATCGCAAATAAATACGTGACATTTTCGTTTGTTTTTGGGGTGTTATGCCGTGTTGTGCTACCTTCTTCTTTAGCCGACGTTTCGGACAGCGTTGCAGTGTCCATCATCAGGGCAGATCCGACAGATCCGTCGATGATCCCAAAAACAAACAACGAAAATGTTTTTGGCCGTGAAAATCTAAAAACGCAACCAAATAGATGACAGTTCACAATGACTAAGTGTCCTTAATATATTCGATATCAACTGTTGTTTGTACGTTAGATATCGTACGTTAGAAATACATGTAAAACAAAATCAGTACTTCGTGTTTTGAAGACTGCAATTAAAATAAAAACAAATGAATTAAAAGTAATACTTTAAAAAATTCGTGGACTACCGTAAAAAGCAGGAGTTTGCACTTTCGTTACATTTGGCGTCTCCGTAACGCCGATTCTCGGCCAGTCAGGATTTTATAAAATTTTATGTTGGAATTTTGAAGTTAGTCATTTTCATATCACATAATTTCCTTATCTGATGCTCCCTCATCTTGGAGAGACAGCTCGGCTACTGTCTATGGCTACACCCAACCAACTTTCTTCCACTCCCAGCAGCTTACAAGAGAGGGGTATGCCGCTACTCACTTTTTTAGAGACTTTGAAGAACTCAGTTATTTTGACAATGTAAGATAGCGTAATCACTCATCACGTATTATTATTCATTCTTCATTATATACCTATATACATATTCCTCTGTTGGACCAACCTGCTCGCCAAATGGTTTTCCTGTTGGGTCGAAGTGTAACATTGTACCTGAATAAAATTTCTTCGGTGTGGGACGTAGGTATTTGACTTCGTACTTTTAACCAGTGATTTCTGACATAATTTCGAGTAAAAAAATGGTTTTAAATATTTTAATTAATTAAAAATAAATTTTAAATGTTAATCTTAATTTCTGCAAGTATCTTTGAATTTGTATTATTTTTGTATTATTGAAAATGCAATTAAATTTTGGTCTTTTTTGATGGTTGCTCTCACCCCGACTCTTTATGATTTATATTCCTTCTCAGAACTTCTCCTCTCCTTCCTTTCCATAAAAAAGACCCTTTATGATGACATAGGCCCCGAGGGATTTTTTTTTCTCTGGGCCTCCGTTGTGGAGCGAATGTTAAAAAAAAGCATGGAGGTTAAAGTAAGTCAAGTACGTCCCTTAACCCCTTAACATACATGTTTTGCATCAGTGCCAGTGGGGAGAAATTCAAAAAAGAAATCGTATTATTTATTTATCAGAATTCCATCACTACCTGTAATAATTTTCCTTTTAAATTTGGTAAATAATATTTATAATCTTGTGCTGAAATTTTAAAAAAAATTATATAAATTTCAAGCACAACAAATTTATATAAATTTTTTTAAAATTTAAAAAAAAAATTATAAAAATTTCTTGTGTTTAGTAAATTTTTAATACAGTATTTTTTTTATAAATACTCGTATTATTATTTCTTCAATATTGGCAAACTCACTTTGTGGCATCATTTTATTTAAAGAAACTAATTACTTTTGTGTAAAACACAATAATCAATGTTATAATTCTAAACGTTTCAAAACCGATGAACATAAATAAAAATAACTAAAAAAACAAACAAGCATAGACAAAAAAAAATATTTACATAAAAATATTTTTGGTCAAATGTACTTTTTGTCTATACTTGTGGCATACTCACTTTGTGGCATCATTTTATTTAAAGAAACAAATTACTTTTGTGTAAAACACTATTATCAATGTTATAAATCTAAATGTTTCAAAACCGATGAACATGAATAAAAATAACAAAAGAAACCAACAAGTATAGACAAAAAAAATATGTATATAATAATATTTTTTTGTCAAATGCACTTTTTGCCTATACCTGTTTATTTTCTTTTGTTATTTATATTCATGTTATTATCCCGACGAAGACACCATCGGTTTTGAAACATGTAGATATTATAATATTCAATATAGTGGTTTACACAAAAGTAATTTGTTTCATTTAAACTCGTATTATTAAGTAATGTTGAAAATATAGTATAATCATCAATATTTAGATATGAGTCAATGTGTAATGAATACCTGTGCCGTGTATTACTGGTGTGGGGGTGCAGAAAGTGGAGGTCGTCCGATTATAACCGGTTTTGGTCGTGGCCAGTTTTATAAGGTCAATGTCACGAGACCAATTTAACTAAATGCAAGAATTTTGAAGAAACCAACAAATGAATCAAAGCTGGAAATGATTTTAGATTGATGTGTTCATTTTTATGTTTGATTAGAATTCATGTTATTATCTATTAGATTGCAGTACGGGTGTAATTGTTTGGGATAGGTTCCATGACAACTCAAGAAAGTGGCATTTTAACACCCCTTTGGAAAGTCACTAAAAGTTATAACCCATAACCTAACTACTAAAAAAAGCCTATAAACCAACCTATCGAAATCTATTTAACCTAGTTTTTTTTCATCAATGTTAATGACTTTCAATGGAGTGGTGAAATGCGACTTTGTGAGTTGGCCGGTCACCTTGGGGATGCCGTAGACCCACTAGCGGAACTCACATAAAAGAAATCGGTATGTGAGGTAAACTAAGAATTTGTCAATAATAGATACAATCAGATGATCTTCGTAGCTTAGTGGTAAGATTCTTAGCTCAGTAATAAAAAAAAATTTAAAGTGTTTCCGGAAATGGCTTTGCAAATAATTGGTAACCAGATCACTAAAGGTAGATATTTCTAATTCATTTCTTCGTAATCCCCTCCCACGTGTTTCAAATAGGCATAGCAATAGACCCAATGGTTCTAAGTAATGAGTTTAGATTATATCTACAGACTAAGTAAAGATTATAATATATAAGTACATATTAAATTTGACAAAACCGATGTTAGTGTGTAAAACAGGCGTTCCTATGTCGAGACAGGGGTTCTTTGGCAAAATCAGGCGTACCTATGTCGAGACAGGGTTCTTTGGCAAAATCAGGCGTACCTATGTCGATACTGAAGTTTGTGTGACTACACGGGCGTTTATATGTCAAGACAGGTGCTCCTGAGGGTAGAAAAAACTTTGATGACAAATGATTTTTTTTATGTTTACCTTATTGTGTGACATATTAGTCACTTATTTTCAGTACAAGATATCATAATTTAACATTCATAAAATTTGGGAAGAAATAAACACAATAAAAGATATAAAGAGTAATTAAACACGTGTATCTTGTCATGCTGTGCTGTGCATGACATCTGTTCTGGTGTGTGGTATCTTGAACAAGCGTGGAAACGACTACGACATGTTTTCAGGCATGTAATAGGCGTAGCAATCTAAGAGGACTGGGTTATCAAAAGAGTTATGCACTATATTAAAACTACTAACTAACTAACTAACTAACCATCACGCCGTTTCCCCGCAGGGGTAGGCAGAGAGGACGGACCGCCAAACAACTCGGTCTTGGCATACACTCCTCGCCTCATTCACATTCATACATCTTATCATACATGCTTTTCTATTATTCTGGCTCTTGACATGGCCCGACTCAAGTATCTGATTCACTTGATCGTGCCATGTCTTCCTCGGGCGTCCTCGACTTCTTCTACCATTTACATTCGCATCATATATTCTCTTGACACCCTTTTCTTCATTCATTCGCTCTACATGTCCAAACCATCTAAGCGTCCCTTTTTTAATCTTACTTACGAAGCTCACATCGGGCTTGCATTCTTTTCGGATCTCCACATTCCTCAAACGATCATACATGGTTTTACCACACATACGCCTCAGGGATCTCATTTCTACAGCATTCAGTCTAATTTCATCCTTTCTCTGTCAGTTCCATGCTTCACTGCCATACATCAGGGTAATAATAATAATAATAATTGGATAATTTGTATAGCGCCGTTTTTGTGAGAAATCACCAGGGTAGGTACCAGCACTCCATTGTGAACTGCTAGCTTCGCTTCTTTGGACAGCTTTTTGTTGGCGCTAACAGCATTCAGCCTACCATTAATGGAGTTACCTGCATTTACCCTTCTTTCAATATCCCCATCAGACTTCCCATCTCTAGTAAACATACTTCCCAAGTACACAAACTCATCAACTTGCTCTAAATATTCGTCATTCACAACTATATTAGTTTTGCATAACGCCTGGTTTCTCGGCTAAATCTATTCATTGCCACAAGTAAGCCCTTATAGGGCGTGAAACTCGGATAAGTATCATGCGTCGGCATATAGATAAACCTGCGGATTTTTTCTTGATTGGTTCCAGCATATTTATGAATTTGGTTTGGTGAGGAGACTATTCTAATCACCGCTAGGACTCCAGCTTGCTTATAATGCCATCGAACATGGCTATTATTGCATCTAGATCATTTTCTATGTCGAGACAAGCATTTGTGAATTGTTCCTGTGTCGAGTCAGGCGTTAGTGTACTAAAATCATCATCCTCACATTTCCCAAATTGAGATTCACTACATTGTCCACCTGGCTTCGGGTTAGGACTCGTTTGCTGAATCATATAACAAATAAAAATGTCATGAACCACTTAATAATATGTATGCTTTATGTGGTCAAGGTGATCAAACGAGACATATGCGAAGATTGAGTATATGTATTAACAAGGGCGAGTGGGATCCTTGTTGGTTGGATCATTTCCCCCACGTGACGTCCTTGTATGGAGGCATACTAAAGCCATCGGTCAATTCAGCCACCGTCAGTTCGGTCATCGTCACTTTGGTCATGGTCAGTTCAGTAGTAGTTCAGCTCCACAGTTCAATAGTAGTTCAGCTCTACAGTTCAGTCGTAGTCCAGCTCTACTGTTCAATAGTAGTTCAGCTCTACTGTTCAATAGTAGTTCAGCTCAACAGTTCAATAGTAGTTCAGCTCTACAGTTCAATAGTAGTTCAGCTCTACAGTTCAATAGTAGTTCAGCTCTATAGTTCAATAGTAGTTCAGCTCTACAGTTCAGTCGTAGTCCAGCTCTACTGTTCAATAGTAGTTCAGCTCTACTGTTCAATAGTAGTTCAGCTCAACAGTTCAATAGTAGTTCAGCTCTACAGTTCAATAGTAGTTCAGCTCTACAGTTCAATAGTAGTTCAGCTCAACAGTTCAATAGTAGTTCAGCTCTATAGTTCAATAGTAGTTCAGCTCTACAGTTCAATAGTAGTTCAGCTCTACTGTTCAATAGTAGTTCAGCTCAACAGTTCAATAGTAGTTCAGCTCTACAGTTCAATAGTAGTTCAGCTCTACAGTTCAGTCGTAGTCCAGCTCTACTGTTCAATAGTAGTTCAGCTCAACAGTTCAATAGTAGTTCAGCTCTACAGTTCAATAGTAGTTCAGCTCTACAGTTCAATAGTAGTTCAGCTCTATAGTTCAATAGTAGTTCAGCTCTACAGTTCAATAGTAGTTCAGCTCAACAGTTCAATAGTAGTTCAGCTCTACAGTTCAGTCGTAGTCCAGGTCTACTGTTCAATAGTAGTTCAGCTCTACTGTTCAATAGTAGTTCAGCTCAACAGTTCAATAGTAGTTCAGCTCTACAGTTCAATAGTAGTTCAGCTCTACAGTTCAATAGTAGTTCAGCTCTATAGTTCAATAGTAGTTCAGCTCTACAGTTCAATAGTAGTTCAGCTCTACAGTTCAGTCGTAGTCCAGGTCTACTGTTCAATAGTAGTTCAGCTCTACTGTTCAATAGTAGTTCAGCTCTACAGTTCAATAGTAGTTCAGCTCAACAGTTCAATAGTAGTTCAGCTCTACAGTTCAGTCGTAGTCCAGGTCTACTGTTCAATAGTAGTTCAGCTCTACTGTTCAATAGTAGTTCAGCTCAACAGTTCAATAGTAGTTCAGCTCTACAGTTCAATAGTAGTTCAGCTCTACAGTTCAGTCGTAGTCCAGCTCTACTGTTCAATAGTAGTTCAGCTCAACAGTTCAATAGTAGTTCAGCTCTACAGTTCAATAGTAGTTCAGCTCTACAGTTCAATAGTAGTTCAGCTCTATAGTTCAATAGTAGTTCAGCTCTACAGTTCAATAGTAGTTCAGCTCAACAGTTCAATAGTAGTTCAGCTCTACAGTTCAGTCGTAGTCCAGGTCTACTGTTCAATAGTAGTTCAGCTCTACTGTTCAATAGTAGTTCAGCTCAACAGTTCAATAGTAGTTCAGCTCTACAGTTCAATAGTAGTTCAGCTCTACAGTTCAATAGTAGTTCAGCTCTATAGTTTAATAGTAGTTCAGCTCTACAGTTCAATAGTAGTTCAGCTCTACAGTTCAGTCGTAGTCCAGGTCTACTGTTCAATAGTAGTTCAGCTCTACTGTTCAATAGTAGTTCAGCTCTACAGTTCAATAGTAGTTCAGCTCAACAGTTCAATAGTAGTTCAGCTCTACAGTTCAGTCGTAGTCCAGGTCTACTGTTCAATAGTAGTTCAGCTCTACAGTTCAATAGTAGTTCAGCTCTACAGTTCAATAGTAGTTCAGCTCTATAGTTCAATAGTAGTTCAGCTCTATAGTTCAGTCGTAGTCCAGCTCTACTGTTCAATAGTAGTTCAGCTCAACAGTTCAATAGTAGTTCAGCTCTACAGTTCAATAGTAGTTCAGCTCTACAGTTTAATAGTAGTTCAGCTCTATAGTTCAATAGTAGTTCAGCTCTACAGTTCAGTCGTAGTCCAGGTCTACTGTTCAATAGTAGTTCAGCTCTACTGTTCAATAGTAGTTCAGCTCTACAGTTCAATAGTAGTTCAGCTCAACAGTTCAATAGTAGTTCAGCTCTACAGTTCAGTCGTAGTACAGGTCTACTGTTCAATAGTAGTTCAGCTCTACAGTTCAATAGTAGTTCAGCTCTACAGTTCAATAGTAGTTCAGCTCTATAGTTCAATAGTAGTTCAGCTCTACAGTTCAGTCGTAGTCCAGCTCTACTGTTCAATAGTAGTTCAGCTCAACAGTTCAATAGTAGTTCAGCTCTACAGTTCAATAGTAGTTCAGCTCTACAGTTTAATAGTAGTTCAGCTCTATAGTTCAATAGTAGTTCAGCTCTACAGTTCAATAGTAGTTCAGCTCAACAGTTCAATAGTAGTTCAGCTCTACAGTTCAATAGTAGTTCAGTCCAGTTGGAGTTCAGCTCTACAGTTCAATAGTAGTTCATCTCTACAGTTCAATAGTAGTTCAGCTCAACAGTTCAATAGTAGTTCAGCTCAACTGTTCAATAGTAGTTCAGCTCTACAGTTCAATAGTAGTTCAGCTCTATAGTTCAATAGTAGTTCAGCTCAACAGTTCAATAGTAGTTCAGCTCAACAGTTCAATAGTAGTTCAGCTCTACAGTTCAATAGTAGTTCAGTTCAGTTGGAGTTCAGCTCTACAGTTCAATAGTAGTTCATCTCTACAGTTCAATAGTAGTTCAGCTCAACAGTTCAATAGTAGTTCAGCTCAACTGTTCAATAGTAGTTCAGTTCAACAGTTCAATAGTAGTTCAGCTCTACAGTTCAATAGTAGTTCAGTTCAACAGTTCAATAGTAGTTCAGCTCTACAGTTCAATAGTAGTTCAGTTCAGTCGTAGTTCAGATTTACAGTTCAGCTGTAGTTTAGCTCTACAGTTTAGCCATAGTTCGGTTCTATAGTTCAGTCGTAGTTCAGCTCTACAGTTCAGTAATAGTTCAGCTCTACAGTTCAATAGTAGTTCAGCTCTACAGTTCAGTCGAAGTCCAGCTCTACTGTTCAATAGTAGTTCAGCTCTACAGTTCAATAGTAGTTCAGCTCAACAGTTCAATAGTAGTTCAGCTCTATAGTTCAATAGTAGTTCAGCTCTACAGTTCAATAGTAGTTCAGCTCAACAGTTCAATAGTAGTTCAGCTCTACATTTCAGCCATAGTTCAGTTCTACAGTTCAGTCGTAGTTCAGCTCTACAGTTTAGTCGTAGTGCTCTACAGTTTAGTAGTGGTTCAGCTCTACAGTTCAATAGTAGTTCAGCTCCACAGTTCAATAGTAGTTCAGCTCTACAGTTCAATAGTAGTTCAGCTCTACAGTTCAGTCGTAGTGATCTAAAGTTCACTCGTAGTTCAGCTCCACACCATACAGTTGAGTGGGCTGGCTGTGGAGTGGTTGTCACCCCGCTCAATTTGACTGCTCTGTGTGATAATTTAATATAGCTGTGAAGTCACTAAAGAAAATGAAAGTTTTGGACTACCTAATTAATTCAACTTGCATAAAATCAGGAGATAACTACTTCGGGCCGCAGGTTTCCGAGGCACCGTTTTTATCAAAAGTAGAACTAAAATGTCATTGTGACCGTTCACGCTGAGCGCCCATATAATAATAATAATTTGATAATTTTTGCGAGCAATCACCTCAAGGGCCCTGTACAATTTATAATGAATTCTTAGGCTCAATCTATATTTATTATTTACAAGTAGGTAGATATAAAAATCACCTCAAGCGTGTTATACAACTCATAATGAATTCTTATAGGCTCTATCTAGATTTATTATTTACAAATAGATACAGACAACATGCTCACCTGGCAGGTCACTTCCGATAAACACACTTTAATTAGAAAGGTTATGCCAGGAGGTTGGAGGAGAGACGACTTTGCACGCGGAGGACATTGCATGATTGTACATTTGCGGTTCAATTACATCGATAAGAAGATTAATGCCAAAAAATGGTATTAATATTTATTTTGAAGAATACTGGAGAATTTCTTTAGGACAGGAGAATTTGTACGATATAAAAATTACTAAACTTACAAAATATGAATTTGTTTGCATTTTTATAATATTAGTTACGGGAGGGTGAAATATAGTATGATGCTTTATGGATACGAGCGACTGTATGAAAAGGTGAGTTTTAAGTTTAGCTCTAAATTCCGCCGAGATCATTCTTAAATTATGTGGCAGTCCATTCCAGGCTTAAGGTCCGGACACTCCGAAAGCACCCTCACCGAACTTAGTATATGGTGTGCGCTTTGGTTCCTTTAACCTTCCGTTAGCTGATGATGCTGCTGACCTAAGGGTTGACTCCCGGGAATTGGAATTTTCTGTAATACACATTTCCGATAAGTAAGCCGGAGTCTTTCCGTTAAGGGACTTGAATAGCATCCAGCAGAGCTTGAACTGGTTTCTTTCAGGGCATTTGAGCCAGTGAAGATTTTTGAGATGCTCTGAAATAATATGTCATGATTATAGCATCATATATAAAGCATCACATTACTTCACCCTCACAGCCCGCGACATTGTAAATATCTACTTGTATAAAAATTAACTTAAGCAAATTCGTATTCATTGCCAATCAGCCAGTCCTTGTAGGTTAGACATCATAGGATATTTTTTGTTAATTTATTTAATTCTTCAAAATTATAACCCTTTACGAACCGGGGATAACTTCCCAAATAGGAACAAAAATGTTAAGTAAAATATTGTAAAATATAATATTAGGGGACATACTTAATCACGTGAAAAGTTTTTCAAAAAAAATTATACCCCCCCCCCCCCCCCCATTTGGTGAGAGTGAGATATGGTGGGACCCCCCTTCCTCACGTGAGATTTTTTTCTTACTCTCGAAATAAATGTTTTTCACAATAGCCATTTTTCAGCGGGCAAAATGGGACTTCAAAAGAAGTGAAACAATTTTTATTATCTCTATAATAATTTATACTCTATTAATATTGATATGAGATTTTTATTGCCCCCCTCGGTATAATGAGATTTGGTGAGATTTTACTGGACCCCCCCCCCCCCATTTTTTTGCTCACGTAATTAATGTATCAAGGGCGGATCCAGGGGGGGGGGGGGGGTCATGGGGGTCATGACCCCCCCCCCCTGTGCTTGGTCCAGGACCTAGGTGGACCACTAATTAAAATTGTCAAACATAATGTTTTTATACAGTTTTTGTCACAATATTGATTTTATTTAAGTACTTTCAATATTTAATTAATTTAATATAATCTAAATTAAATTATAACTTCTTGTGACTTGACCACGACTATGTGACCCCCCCCCCCCCCCCCCCCCCCTGGCGACATAGCTGGATCCATCCTCGAATGTGTGCCCCCTTACACCGCAATGCAAACTCGAATTATAGTACCTAATCCTCTGTATTTCAGGCACATTGTGAATGATATTATTTAATGGTTGAAAATAACATAATATTTATCTATATATGTTTCTCAATTAAAATGTAATCTAAGAAAAGAAACTAACGCCCTTCATGGCCTAGCGCGCATTGTAGGTATGTCATTATGTGACTTGGGCTGATTTGTACAATAGGTGCGAGGGATGGTAGGTAGGTACCTACTGCCAAACACTAAATCGACATTAACCTCCCTCCGCGCTTTTCGACAGCATACGCATTCAGTGGTTGAAGCTCTTAATTGATTATAGCTACAACGTGTCTTAATTTGATATCAATGTTTATTGCTTTCATTATGGTACATGAATATTTTTTAAAAAATGCGGTAAAATTAATGTTATTTTCCATTCGCTTACAGCTTCGCAGGAAAGGGCCGAACGCCCTTCGCGTCTCGGCGGAGATAGCCGAAGTTCAGAAGCCATGTAGGGGCAGGCGCCTGTCATCGCGGCCACGGCAATTTCACCGTGTCGCGCACACACACCATCACCACATCGCCGGAGATGCCCGAGCTTTACCGAGCGCTGCGGTGGGGGACGGGATAGCGGGGAAGCGGCAGGCATAGCGGAGAGCCGGCAACGTCGCCCGCTATAACCGATATAGTGTGGCTGCCGGGGGGGAAAGGGGCTCTCCCCCTTGCCCTCCCCCCGCCGCCCCGCCGCGCCCGCCCTCCGGCCAGTCTCACCTTTGCCCGCGCCTAGTGCGCACGTAACGCGGGAGCGCGCGCGAGTCCTAACACACTTTCGTGACAATTTTACTTGTGTTAAAAACTTATCAATTAAAAAAATATCCATGAGTCGGTGATACGAATGAACTCATATTGGACCGGTTAATGTCCGAGACGGGTGCGACCGCCACTTCTATATGTGCGTGTTCAAATGCTGGGATATACATCCTACAGGTATATTATGAATGGGCGAATAATACTTATCCGAGTTGAGCCCGTCATCTTTAGGTGACGGCCGCGGGTTCGGTGCAGGCGAGTGCATCTCTCATCAGGGAGGTGTCTTCCCTCGCATAGGGAAACTGTTCGGGACGGAGAACCATCGGGCAGGAGCGGTAGTCGGGGGCGGGATCCCAAGATACCCTCACAAGTAAATACCCTCACCGCTAGTGCTGTAGTCTCTGTTTACTTCTGGTAGCCTGGTGGCCTCGGTAGCTCGGTAGTTCAGTAGCCGACAGTCCTACAGCCTGACACCCCACGTGGATGGCCAGGACTGACTGCAGAATGAAAACTTTGCCATAAGGATGAGTGCATCACTAAAATAATAACGAAAAGATTGAAGTGTGAAAAGTTTTAACTCCGAGTGATAATTCAGTCACAAGAATGACTGAAACTAGCAAAAGAATGAGTGCATTGTAAAAAGTAAGCTTTAAGTGATTATCCGAGTGAAAAGTTAGCAATAAATCATTATACCCAAGTGAAAAGTTAGCAAATGGACTGTTTTGGTCGCATTAGTTGCGCGCCTGATGTTGTGACAGTGCTAGGATATCCCAAACATAGCGATAGCAGTACAAAGTAGTCTAGCATATCTAGGCAACCGACTTCTGTTAGCAGACAAGCTTAGTCGGAAGCTAATGGGACGTTTTAGAATGACAAGAATGTGACTTTGTGTGGAAGAAATGCTATTTGACTGCACATCTGTCATGAATGCTGTGTAGATTCAACTGGAGCTTAGCAATCTGATTTTTTAAACCCATGATAACTTGGATTAGTCAAAGTCAAACCCAGAGTAATTAGATATTATGTACTCAAATTATTAATCTGCTTTCTGGAATTTGAGTGTTCTCTAAACAATAGTTGACTTGTTACTATTTCGTAGTGAATTTCGTCAAAACGAAAGAATGACAAACTTTTCTTAGTGGCATGGCATTCTGCATTACTATCGTAAACGTTTCGGAATACGACAATCGTGTGTTCGTAGATGTTTCGTATTTTAATAACTTGTGGAATTTTATTCAAATCAATGAGTGCTAAAAATAATTAAAAAAAGTATTAAAAAACTGATTTAATTTAATAATATTATGGTAGTACGTCGGGTAATCAAATTAAATTTATAAACAGTGTATTAATATTTTCAATTAAAATAATACAATTATTAGTTAGAAACAGTGCAAACACCCGATATATGAATACATACATTCCTTATGTATTGGTAAATGTAATCTACTCGTAATACAAAAAGCAAGCTCATATCGTTATCAATTACCTATTATTATTGCCGATAAAAAAATGCGTTACGAAAACCGGCTGGAAAAATATGTATTTTCATTTTTTTAATATCAATCGGCTACATTATTATTTGCCTTGTCTTCATTACTATTATTTTTTTATATTACTCCTGAACAACTTCCTATAAAAATGGACACATGTAAAAGTCTTCAAGGCGTGAATAAATAAGTAAATAAATTATAGTAGAATTTAATAACCGTCATTATCACTTTGGACTTTGCAAGAATTAAAATCGAGTAAATTTATAAATTTTGATTCAGAATTGACGTCACTAAAACAACAAAAAAACTTCCCGTTCCAAACACAAATTTTAATAATATTAATTAAATTTTAAAACCAGAGAACTCTATCAGAGCGTTTGACAATTTATCACGAACTTCGTGTAAATAACAATAACACATCTAAAATAAACAATATCAGATTTTGCTGCATTAGGTTATAATTATTTTAGTCCACATTCACACGTGCGTGAAAAAAAGCTAAATCATTTTGCCGTATATTTAAAATTACCTTTATGACTTGCTGTAACCGTACAAAAAACAATTGTTATAATCATTATAATATTATCGATAAATCGCCAGTAAACATTTCAAAACATTGAATAATGTATTGTTTAGTTTTCCAAAGTGAACGTCAGCGACATCTATACAATCACTTGGAAGCGCGAATCTCAACCATATTTCAAATAAATAAACCACAATAATTCAACAATACAAATATGCATAGGTTCAAACTCTAGTGAAGTTTTCAAAAATGGAACAGATGTGTGAAAATAAAAATTATCAAACTAAAAAAGTAGGCCTAGTAGGTACCTATAAAATATATTGGTGATTATTATTATTTTGCTATTAAATAAATTCGAGCATAATAAACGAATTCATTTATTTTATCTATGGAAAGAATCAGTACTTTATTGCTCATCTAAAAACGTGTTAAAATAACGCCTCGATTGGAAAATCTGCAATTCAAGAATTTAACGAGAATTTTACGATTTTTCAATACAGGCTTCAAAACTCGTAAATTTAAACATTTCAACAAATCTAATCTATAAATTTAAAAGATCGTGTTAGTTTTACTAATAATTATTACAAAAAGTGATCCCTAATGAATTATTTTGGCAGTTGAATAAATATATAATATATAATTATATTTATGAAGAAAATAACATAATATAATTAACATTGAGATTATAGGGATGGGGGTGTATACCAAAATCGATACATTTCGAAAATGCGAACATAGTAATGTAACGACCTTATTTTTTTTTAATGCTTTTATTCTTTAATTTCACCGTGTATAGAGTCAAATTGAGCGTTTATTTGAATAATATTCCACAATAGTACCTATTGAAATATTCATATTTAGTAGTTTTAATTAAAAAAATAATTTTGCATGCAAGTAAAAGTAGTGATCATTCTTATAGTGCTTCAAACTTGTTGGATAATTTACTTAATTTTAACTAGGTGTGTTTTTTGTAAACGCCAGTGATATAACTCTAACGGCCAACTGTGACTAAAGTGAAGTGTTTTAGTGCAAAAAGCAGAAACTGTGATTAAGTTGATTAGGAGCACGAGTTAAGACTAAGAAAACTGCTGTTGAACATTTCGTCTTTTTTTTTTAAATTTGGCTTGGAAAATGCAATGCTTTATTCAAATGTTTAATCACTGGGATTCGATTGTTAGTCGAATCTTCGATGGAGAGAAATTCATTACACAAACAATGGATGAAATGTTGTGTTTTACTGTATTTTTTGTGATTTTTCTTATCGATGCTTTGTTAGTCTGGGCCTAGGGAACTGTTCATCGTACATGATAGGATAAAAATGAGATATTATGATAGTGTCCTTCCAGTAAGATTTATTGCTACAGATTCTATAACAGATTTAAATCCTTTTTACCACGAATACCAATAATTATTATTAATCTTACGCTGGTAATTTATAAAATATTAGATCTTTGCAGTTTACTATAATCAATAAAATAAAATGTTCCATATCTTTTCTTTGTTCGTGTTCGTCTCACTAAAATTGATCAAAACATTTTGTATTGAGTATCCACCTAGGTACATTTTCTAAATAATATTTTTGTTTACTTTTATTTATACATTCACTAAATAGGTTATCTCCCTCAATTTAGATTAATCTATTGAGACAAATAGAAACCTGGCAAAAATAGTCCGTAAATTTTGTCAGCGTTTAAGTAAATAGGTGGCCAAAATAAATCCGTTTAGTGCATTTCGCAGTAATAAATATATCAAACGCATCGGTGTCAACGCGTGGAATGCGTTTATTAATAACCCGTCACCAGAGTGCGCTAAACACTGGCCGGACTATAATCAGATCTCCGCCTTCATCAGGTGCTCCGCGCTGCTTGCAAATCCGGGGCCACTTAGCAGAACGGGCATCTTCAAAGGATATCCGCCGAGTTTCTTGGCCCGTACCCCTCATCATTTCCTACTAGGTGGTGCCGGTTTCACGGTTTGCACCGTCAGTCTCAAACTTAATACGCGCGTGCTTATATACGTTATTATTTGCAAATGATCCTTGGCAACAGCCAATGTGTGTATGTATTGTTGTGTATGTGTGCGCGATCCATGTCGTAAAGCGACGATTAATAACGCCGACCCGACAACGTCCAATATTCCGTGAAGCAGCCAGTCACTCAGTAACCGGCTACATTTTCTTTTGTGGATTCGCGTCTAGACAGGAAGTCGATGATTTTATTCTTTTTACTCTAGCGTCTAGTTTTGTTGGTCGCTTTCTAGCGCAGTAGGCGATTAATATGCAGTATGCAGCGCTATGATTGGTGACAAGGTCTGAGTGCTTCCTCGTGGAGTGCGCACGCACCGATGAACTCCATACACACAACACTAATCAGATGATTTATTATTAAATTTAGAACGTTTCATTAAAAGGCAGAAACTATAAATATCCTACTAGCTCAATAGTGTTGTTGAATGACCAACCCTTGCGAACAATAATTGTTCTCGTTCACCTCATTGAACAACTCCAATAAATGCATGTTGGGAAGATTACAACGTTACGAGTATTAACAGCGATGTATTGTGTGTCGATACGACATAGTTAAAAAAAACTTTTACTTGTAAATAAATATGGAACGCTGTGTCAAATTATGCGCACCTAGAATGCAAATAATCCCACACAAAGGGCCTTGAAAAAATCGCCCTTTACTCGAAACAGGTCTCGCATCTTAAAAAAAATGCACTGTCACTCGCATTGTACAATGACGAGCAACTTATCGGCGAAATATGTCTACACCTGTAATAGTATCGATGTGTCGGAAACTCACACCGCACGCAGTCGACTTCCCATCACTACGCGTCATCACGATGACTAAAAAAATTTCAATAATAGATCTGATTACTTTACAGTTCTTTTATATCATAGTCAAAAACTTTGTAACTCAATGTTGAAACCGGTTATAGTAAAAATTTATATAGTGTACACAAAGTAACTATGCATTTTCAAAAATATTATATAAAAATTTCATCTAAAGAAATTCTACGTAAATAGCGTAGTGATTCTAGGTAGGTACTAGGTAACAAGAAATATGATTTTATCAACACGCTATGTCCTTTATTTACGCAGATCAAAGTAAAACATGGTCGTAGATAACATTCGTGCGAATTATGTAACAGACTATTCCACAATCCAACTCTTGATTAGTTTATATCTAGATAAATACTTACATACTCATTTTACAACCAATGCGGAAATGTTTGGTTTTACTCATTGCGCACGCGCCACTATTGTCACTAAGACCAGAAATTAACCGGGAAACTATCCATATATAATATAAACATGATGAATTCAAAAATATAAGGGCGGCTTATTTCCTTAATATTTGATATTATGCGTGTTTTATTTGTTTGATTCTTTGATAAATACATGTAGAGATCTGAATAAACAAAGTGATAAGAACGTGACAACAAAAGAATGCCGTGAAATCATTCTACAGATTACGGGCCGTATCGTGCTTGGGTACAAACTGGTTTTAACCCATCACATCTACACTAGTCTCACTACACAATCTTAAATATTACAATATGGCGACCTCGAAATGAATGATTGTTTTCTTTTTAACTCCTATTCAGTAAGTAAAGATTACATACCTGATCGTTGGCTCAATACTCTGCGAATTTGTGTCAAACAATGTCATTGAACCCGGGTCAAAATTGTCTTCATTATTTTTTTTTTAAGTTAGCCTAATCTGGGTATTCTTATTTTGATGACAATTTACATTTCCTAAAAGTTTATTTTTATTCTGAATTTCTAAATTATTGCCAAGTTTTATTACTTTTAATTTTTTCTAGTATAAACTACGAAAATCTAGGAAAATTGGCACAAAATTTTACTTTACTAAAATGGATTCTTAATACTTGTACGTAGATAATCTATGAATACAATCAATAGATATGAAGCAAAAAGATAAACTGCAATTATCGTGGAATTTGTACGCCTGTTTTTGTAATATTGTGATGCAATATATTATACATATAAATTTTTCTAGTAAATCAACTTCCAAATCATAAATTCTTATTTTTAATTGTTACCTTGTTATTGAACAGTTAGCAAAATCTTCGATTTCATTGATATTCAAAAATTCAGCTGCCTTTATATTAAACAAAAACACATTTCTCTACCGATTTCCATGTTCTAATTCTAGTACAAATTTAGGGCCTTTAAATCAGTGAGTTTTCGGTCGTCGGCGGTGAACGGGTTAACCGGTGTTTATACAGCCTCCAGATCACTTGAAGCCTTCTAGATAACTGTTTCCCAACCGTGCCTCTCTACCCATACCGGCCACACTCCACCGCTTCTACCTTCCACCTTCTCCCACCTCCGTGCTCCGCTGTCATTTGTCATTCCTGACGAAATCATAGTCTCACTTTCATTTAACCACGTATCCTATCCACCAGAGACACAATTTGAAAGTTCATGGCTAAATTCTGTAAATTCGTTGCTTTAGTGACGTAAGAACGCCAGTCAATGGGTCTCTACAGAAATGAGCCATCCCATCACTAGTGGACGTTCCAATTTTCAAACACCGTCACTGAAAAGACAAAATAAGACCGTACATTCCCTTGAATATTCAGTTCGTATTTATTTTCAACTTGTATCATGAAAGCTGTCACTAAATAAAGCCAGACGTAATTTCACAATTTCTCACCGATGAATCTGACCCGTTTCTGTTTGAATATTGATATTATTTTCATTGATTTCTTCTCGATTGTTTTAGAAAGTTTACATACTATCGAGAACAGTAAATACAATGTTGTTTGCATCACGCGTGAATACTTTGGTCGATAAACGACAATTTTTTTAAATAGATTGATCGCAAAGCCTATCAGACAATCTCGTATTGAGATAAAGTTTACGTATGTAGATTGACATTTTAATTCTTTGATATGGACAATGCAGTAATTTTTATCAGCTTTGTAAAACCAGCAATTTAAATGAAGCTCTTTTAGAGGTCGTTTGATTTATCTTTTCGAATTGTACCATTGAACGTATCACTCGTTTCGTTGTCCAAGAGTCCCAATCAAGTATTCCACTTATTCTGGTAACGTTCACCGTACCTGGCCTTCATTTCTTTACGAGTTTCTCTTTTCACCTCCATCGCCCGATCTTCATATTTCTAATATAGCGCATCGGAAGTATCTCTGAATTAAGCAATCGTCTTAGGAAAGTTGAGAATTCCTTTGCATCATATCGGGGATTTCTAATCTTTCACGCGTGTTTGTTTATGTTTCATACCATCCGAGAAACCTACACCTTGTCCAATTCCTCAATTGCTCAGGTTGTGTTTTGTGTTACGTAATTCATAAATTAGTCTAATTCATGGCTTATACTTTCTGAAATAGCACCTATTGACTTGATCATCAAAAGCTCACATCCTACTTACTACCTACCCAAGTGTGCTAAGTACATTGCGTATTGCATCACGGTTGTTTGCCTTCGTACTTAGTGTTAATTATTTGCATCTGAATTCTCAAATATGTAGATCTCGTAGTCTGTTAGTGACTAGCGGTATTGCCCACCATTTCAAACATTCTTATTATTGCTGCCAGTGAGAGTCTCGCTTTGGTGTTTGGTCGAATGCCGCCGTTATGCGAGGTTTGCGATTATAATTATTATTGACAGCTAACTTCCCATGGCTCACTCAGATAGCTGAACGTCGTGAGTGGTCAAATGCGAAGCAGATAGCCAGGGAAACATATCAAACCGTTACTCGAATTGACGAGTGAATAGTGTATCGCTCGCTTATTGGATGTGCCCACTGTGCTCTTTATGAAGGCGCATTTTAGGTGAAAAGTGTACACATTCTAATAATTAATACATATTAGCAATCAAAGAAGATGAGTTACAACCGTTTTATGAGCTGACTGGTGGATATTGTAACGGCTCTCTTGTTGGATTGAGAATTTTATGTAAAAAAATTGACATATTGAGCTAGATATAGGTATCAGGGAAACAGAAATTTAAAAAGTTTTCTGAGTGTGATAATTGAATTGTGTTTCAGTATGATCAATTGTGTCCGTAGATCTATTATTGTGTCGTGTTGGAAGTCTTACGACTTTCTAATTCTAAGATAACTCTTATATTACCTGTATTTTGTTAACTGTTATATTTCACGATTCTTATTTTTTGTAGACTACTATATTATATTTTCATTGTAATTTTTCACAAAAAGGTGTACCTACTGCATTGCATGTAAACGCCTTTTGGGGGTTTAAAATAAAATAAAATACAAATAGAATTTGTTGTAGTATCTGGGAGTTGTCATGCTGAATCTGGTGCTCTCATCCACCTGGTGAGAGTGGTGAGTGGTGTGGATGTTACCTCAGACGGTGTACTGATGTGGTGACAGTGTGTGTTGTGTTTGCAGGGATTGGTCGGGTGGCGGCGCTAGCGGTGGAGGTCAACAGGGGGCTGGTGTGGTGACCACAGTGTGGGGGCTCACGGCGCCCTCCCAGGCCGCCCCCACCCCCTCTCACCATCACCACCTGCCCGGCGGCTACAGGCTCGCACAGCCCGGGTAAGTCAAAAAAACAAACAATCTCATTCATTTCCTTTCCTATAATCATTGATTTCACGCGATCCTTGTTGTCAGATTTCGTAAATTGACACACCCTGAAGATTTGTTGATAAATTGAACCTAGTTCTTGAACTTAGGTTATTTGATTCGACACTTCTTCAAGATTGTCAAATTTCATTTAGTTCTTCAAGTGAAGCTTTGTAACAATTTATGAATATGTCAAAACACTTCTGGAAGATTTAATAGTCATTTGACGTGGTATTTTGAGGCCAGAATGTATAAATTGGCTTTTCTTAACGATTCAGCTATAATTTTTAATCTGGGGTGCTAGCATGGTCGATCGATATGAAGTTACCGACCGATTGTCGGTAACTTCTCATCGTTCCCTAGGACAACGGAGATCGCTAACGTACAAACGACAGTTGATATCTAATATATTAGGGACACTTAGTCATTGTGAACTGTCACCCATTGTTTGCGATCTGTAGTTGTCCTAGGTCCTTGCAATCAGGTTACTAAAATTGGCACTTGTTGAAATTTCACTGGTAACTTTTAGGCAAATGCTTAACTGCCCTGAGTTTTTTTTTAATGTTTTCAAGTTAGTATTGGAATGAATACGTAATATTCGTTTGTGACTGTCATATTATAATTTATTGTTTTTTTTCTGATCTCAACCAATTTACATTTTTAAAAAGAATATCATCGTTACGTGTCGTGATCTTTGCCATCGATTTTAACCTTATTTATTACCTGAGGTTTATAATCACGTTCCACCGACAGACCTATGTAATTCAATTACGTAACGTTAACTTAGAATTATTTTACAAGATTAATTATTACATCAATTTCCATTACGTGGACTTATTTTTTAATACTGACTTGTCTGTATTAGTAAAATGCCGAGGTTCTCGATTTCCCCTGTCTTGAAAAAGAAAACAGTGGATTTTCTGCATCTTCCACGTTACCTGGCAGGTTCCTATGACTGGTGAATTTTCTATTGTACGCTTGACTTGTTTCCGCAATTGTTCGCATTTACTTTCTTCTTGTTGGCAACAAATCACATCGCCGCAAACAACCAGTTCAATTGCGTGAAATCTTACCTATACATCGCTGTTAGTAAGGAAAACGCACCTAAATATGTGAATTATTTAAAAGTTTGTGAAATATTTAAGTCATTATTCGACTCAATGTTGAATTATTTGAACTTATTCAGGTATTACCACATACCTTCATTCGATATGTGATATGTTTAAAAGATATCTTCTTTTGTATTTTAATGACATTATTGGCCAAATTGTACTTTTCCCCATATTGGGTAAGGAGCCCAATTATTTTCCTTTCATGCTGCGTACAGATTAACACTTCCTACTAGGATTTTTCATCCAGGATTCCATTTGCTGTATTTTGATTAGCGGATATCGTTTACTACCTCTAAAAAAATTGTTGAGTAGCGTATATTTTCTGTTTCACTACCCGTCAAGTAAAATTCTGTTTTTAGGAGAGGAAGCCTCGCGGAAAATAATTTCCCTCGAGGCCTATGTCATCTTTGGGGATACTGCATGGAGGGTATTTTTGGGGGTTAGAGGGTGGAGACATATGGGCCAGCAAATCATTCTACAGTCGAACTATTGAACTCAAGAACGAGTCGTTGGAACGACCTGTTCTCATATGACAAATATGAATCTAGTGCAAGCGTGTGCAATTATAGTAAATTTTAATTTTAAACCTTATATAATTCTAGCTTCGGCCCGCGACTTCGTCTGCGTAGGATTAGAACTTCGGGTAATCTATTTTCTTTTCCTAGGTCCCATCTACGTTCATACCAAAATTCTTAACCTATTTATTTATAATATGTATAATTCTTGATTGGATTCAAAGTATTAGGCGAGTACTTCAAATAAACTCGCTAATTTAAATATTTTCTAAAATAGAATTTTGATTATTCAATCATTGTTTTGCAAAATGTCATTCTCAAATTTTGACATTTTCCATTAAACAATAATTATTACTTTTAATATATCGAAAATAAATAGCTAGCTTTATAAATTATACCCTATATGTTATTATGATGTATGAGCTATATTATTGTAAAGTTTCATTAAAATCCATTCAGTAAATTTTGCGTTAAACAGTAACAAACATACATACATCCATACAAACTTTCGCATTTATAATATTAGTAAGATTATACTTATACACCTTCAAAATTATTACAAAATTTATGAACACTGCAGTTATTCAATATAAAAGAAATTACAGCTGGGCAGAACATTTATATGTATTTTAAAATAAAACAATAACTTAGTATACACCACTTTTATTTTTTATACTTTTTTATGCCCAACCGGGAATCGCTTCCATCGTAGCTTCTTCAGGGCAGTGTAATCTCTACTAATGAACAAAAGCATGTGAAGAAAACAACATTTATAGTTAATCGTAGGCCGATGATTGATGAACATTAGAAAGGAAAAACAACATTTTTTTTATTGTTATCAAGTTTAATATGTAGAACGCCGTATTTTAATTAATTTTTTTATATATTTAAGTAATGATATTATTATTCAATTTATAAAAACAGTTTATTTTTAAACAAGTTCTGCTATGTAATTATTATTACGCGTGACAGCTGTTTCCCCTTTTGATAAAGCCTTCAGAATGCGAAACAGCTGTCACGCGTAATAATAATTACATAACATAAATTGTTTAAAAATAAACTGTTTTTATAAATTGAATAATAATATTATTAAAAAAAAGAAAAACATGTTTGAGGGAAACATTTGATTGCGCCGTGATATTAAACAATCATTCGTGACAAGTGCAAAACAAAATAACACCTTGACAACCTTATCTATCTTAACAAATCGTCATTTTGTGTATTTACATGGATGTATAGAAATAGACGTACGGCGCACGGTTGGATAACTGATAAGAACCATATCATTATTTCATGTCCTTTGGTACCTACCATTTTTTTGTGGCTGAGGTATTTCGTTATATTTAATCTAATCAACCATTGTAGTTATTCATCGTACTTAATTAATTATCAAAATGCGTGGGTTAATTCGTTCTTTCTGTTGAGGTGACTATTTTTACAAATTCCTCAAATATTCCTTGGCAATATATATGTATTTTATAATAGCAATAAGAAATTATGTCAAATTTGGTCAATTTATTGCCAAACGGGTTGTTCCCATCCAGCTGTTCGTGAATCGCATCTAGAATATTAATATTTACCCTTCATAATATTTTCTTTATTCGTAAGGGGGCATAAAATTTCACCAAATCTCATTATATCGGGACGGGGGGGGGGGGGGGAGGTCAATTAAAATCTCACGTCAAATTTAAAAGAATATATATTATTATAGATATAATAAACAATAATTGTTTCACTTCTTTTGAAGTTTAAAAAATAGGGGGGGGGGGGGGGGGTTACCCACAAAATCTCACTTAATCTCACCAAGGGGGGGGGGGGTCCCCTAATCATAATGAAATAGGCTTTTTAAAAATTATGACAACTACTATTTTCTGCTAAGCGCACTTATCAATTTCCAGATTTTCTGAAGTGTACCTATTATATAAATAAATTATTTTATTTACAAAACATAAAAATAGACAACAAAATTACGATAACGATTGACTATCAACTTCTAGATTATGCCTTGTTCGAAATCCAATGCAAATATCGATTCCCAAATAATAGTGTATAACCTTTTAAGATAACGCATGCTGTGAACATTTTTAATTGGAGTGTTAATATCTGTGCACATTCCAACGCAATAATATTAATGTAATACTTGTTACCACTCTGTAAATGAACAATAAATAAATAAATAAGCTTAATACTATAAAGTCTTTTGTTACTGTAGTGAAATAGGCCTTTTAGTGCAAGAAGTGATGTTGTGATTTATCCAATAATAATGAAACTCAAGATAAGAAATGCTCGAGGCTCGTATCAGTTCGTTCCTTACGAATTTAGGTATGTTAGCAAGAACTGTATTGTACACCCTATCTAAAAATGTTGCAAGATAAGCGGCTTATCGCCTGGCACTTGTATTGCCAACAGATCGGCGACTACACTGGAAATGTTTCATTAATAGATTCAATATTGACCCAATTATGTAATGCTCCCGATTTCTTCGTTAGTTTGAAGTTATCGTCAGGTTTTTTTTTGCACACCACCATTCCATGTTTGCTTTTTGAAACACTGCGCGATTCGAAATTTCTTTGCTGCGTTTATTGGATTGTAAACCGATCCGATCAAAGTGCTGATGTTTCTGATTACACGCGCTATCACAAGATTAAACATTATTTAACTAAGCAGATTGATCTAGCATTCTACCGTCATATTATGATCGAGCACATTCTCCATTGGGTAAAAACGTTCATAATACACACACTCTTAGATGTACTCGAACAGTGTTTACATAACAACCAATTTAGTCAATAGCTTTCTTCTAATCCTTATCATTTTTGATTTGGAATAAAGATCCCGCTTTTAAATTAACGCATTGTTTTACTATCAGCATGACCAATTACCACTCACCGGAAAAACCAGGAATTATCCCAGAATTTTTAGCTTTTTGTGTGGGGATTTTAAAGTGTTTTGTTTATATATTAGTTTCATTTGGTATCTACTAAAATCTATCAAAATGTAAGATAATGTTTATTCGTTATTTTTCAGTTTTTAAAAACCATGTGTTTTTCCAATGTTGTGTTTCGTACAGTGTCATATCACATCTGTCTTCAGAAATTCCAATTTACAGCATTTTTATATTTTTCTCATTGAAATTTAGAAACACAAAAGTTAACAAAATAACCGACATAAATGGTAACTGCGCAGAATTTATTTTACTATCGTATTTTGTATTATATATATATATACGTCAGTTTTTTTGTATTAAAACAAAATTTTATCTTCTCGTCTGTCATCCGTACCAAAATCACATGATAATGAACAACACGGCATGCTAATTATATACATATTATAGGCCAATACAGTAGCTACCCACTTCATTCAAAATGTAAAAAAAATAATAAATACTAATTACCTTCCTGCCGAACGTAATTTGAAACTGACAGTTAAAAGTCAGATTCCCGCGCTTAGCATACAAATCCGCCGCCATCGACATCTAGCGGCAAAAACCGTAGGTAAACCGATAACATGATTTGCCTTGAATGTTTTGCACTCGATTCTACAATACGTACATAATTAATGATTATGTTGTACCTCGATATTATTTGTTTTGCCGTGTGTTGTGGATGATAAATTTCCTGCTCGCCGACGAAACGCTGTCAATATTGACATTCGTCGCCCGTGGAAAATTAAATAATATTTATGTCGGCTATTTTTAGGTTCAAATCGCAAACTCGCTCACTTTCGATTCGACGACACGTATGAATTAAAACAAGGAAAAATTGTATTATCAAACGTGTTTTTAATAATTTAAAATTCGAAAAGAAGGTCGTAAACAAAGCCGAAATTTACCTATATGACACGAACGAAACAGACTTGATATCAGTGACTCGGAAGGAATAGGGTAGATAGAAGAAATCAAAAAGAAAATGGAAGAAATTAGGAAGCATGTTCACCAAATGCTTTATCCGTTGGCCCATTGCTATCCTTTTGTTTCTTCTCTCTCAGTTGTGTGGAACTCTGGAGTCTCTTACTGGAACAAAAAGTGTCCATCCTACATTCAAACTCAAACATTGGCTCTATATTTCTTTATACTATATCGGCTAATTAAACTTCAAACTCCTTCCCATCCTCGGAGCAGGTACTTACTGGTCGTATAATCTTATCGTTTCTGAGAACTATTTTGAATGTTTTGAATACTATAATATTTAAATCAGAAATTCCAAATGACCAGTGGCCGTGACTCCAAAACGTTACACAAATTTACCTATCTAAGCTCCGCGCTCATTATCAAATTTCATCCGAACGTAATAAGACAATGGTTTAGTCTAGAATTACCTTTGCAGCAGATCGCTTACCTTTGTAGAACGGTTCCTTTTTGGGATGAGTGTCTACTGACTATGTAGCTCCGTTCCGGCTTCTTGGATTGTCTGTCATTTTGTTTATCGGCCATCTTTCCTGTCGGTTCGTAACAATGTAGGTACCACCTGTGCAGTGTGCACGTGTTATCGCTGATAACAGATCTTGTAGTTTTTAAACACCTTTTGTACATATTTTAGCTTTGTTATGTTTAGGATAAGTGGATTGCGTGGTAGCATTTCAATCTAGGAAAGAAAATGTAAGCTTTCCCATTTTTCGTTTCATTTAACATTCGGAACAACAATTACAAAAAGGTCAAATGAAATCATTTTAATAATTGTGACTGCTTGAACAAATTTAAGAAATAACCTACGTGGTGTAATCGAAAGTTTTAATTAGAAAACTAAAATAACCATCATGAACGTCTACTAATTCAAAACTTGCCAGAAAATATGAGCCTTATCCGACGAAGATTATCCATAGCGAATACTTAAGTATATTAAAGCAAAACCTAACACTATTCTTTAAAAATCACACCCCAGCGCATTTCAATACGTTTTCAAAGGTACAATATGGGCTGCACACTGTACATAAAATCATTCGTTGTGTTTGCAATGTTCTGTTTTGATTTCCATACACACGGTACAAAACACTGTCTACCTACAGTCCGTTTAAAGTAACTAAAGTGTATAGTTCCGTTAGCTATCTAATCGTTTCACGGCAGATCACTGAAGAATCCGAATCTGACCGCTGGAAATAATGGACATAATGGGTACAATAATATCACTCCTCTATTGTTCTGGCCTCCTGGTATCAGACAGTTTCTAGCATTGCTCGCTCGGTACATTTCCGTGCAGCACTTCACCTTCTTCTATCAATATTACCGCTAAAGACCCCTTTCCCCGCCTCGTACCTTCTAGCAACTGAATCATAACGAATAAACAACCGTTTCTCGAGAGGAAACATCTATTTAAATTCACCGTTTAAAGCGCTTTTATTATATTTCAGTTCGCCGATGCAGCAATGCCATTATTCACGTTACGTCTTTTATTTAAATTTTAAGTATAACAAATCAAAATGTTGTGGGGATTTGGAAAAGCTAGCTATTCTGCATGTTGTGCGAAACAGCTGGCAGTTTAAGTCAGGAAGGTAATATAATCAGAGTGGTGTATAGTTATAGATACGTTGCCTACCACTCTGGTTCGCATTGTTACGTTGGTTGCTTTTTGAGGCTTTTGATCAGTTTTGTAATCAGATTCAAATAGCCAGCTAATTTCCAGACCTCCTTTTCCCCGCATCTTCATCCCTTATTTCTGCTTGACATTCCCCAAATTGCGTATGCCATATTTCGGTATCCGACGAGTTCATCGAAAATCAATTCATCGAAAGCAAATTTTCAAAAACAAATTTACAAAATACACAAATAAAGGTTAGGTTGGGTTGGGTTGAATTTTAGTTAGTTGAACTCGTTTTCGATGAACTAGCCGTGAACCCATATTTCCACTACTCCACCAGTTGTGAATCTTGTGCAATTTCTGTTCCGAGAATATCCAGGTTTTCCCGGTGATATCCTGGTGTTTGTCCACTCGGATACACATTTCACCAACCACTTGGACATAAAAATAAAAGAGAGACGCCTTGAGAAGAAGTGGCGATTTTTGAGAAGAAGTGGCGATTCTCGCTCTGAATCACCAGCAGTCCTCAAAATAAATCGCTCAAAATCAGATGCATATCACTTAGGTACAATCGCCGGTCGGTGCCACTTATCTGCCCAACGAACCGCGAAAATCGACCGAGATCGGCGAACAGATACCGGTGACCAGATAGCTGATAGCTAAATGCGCTGAAACAAAACTACGGTCGCATTTGGTCTAATTGCGTTGTTTGTTTGGCGCGGCGATACCATCTAGTATGGGAGGGGCACCCCTGTCGCTGTCATGGTTCTTGTCTCGGTGACGCGCTTGTCATCTGTCGGATCAAATACGACATGAATCGGAAGCAATTCACATCTTTATTTGAATTTTTAATAATATTAATTTAGTGAAGATAACATATTTATTTAGATGAAGGTTACAACATATAACATATTTTATGGAGATGAAACTGATGCAGAACCTCACATATGACCTTTCTATTCAACTCCTAGGGAAACTAAATCTAATGAGTGGATTAGAAGTAATACAAATATAGCTGGCATTATTGTCACAATCTCCAGTAGGATAATTTTGGACACATGGATCTGCTAAAGGATGACGGGTTGAAGCATCATCCGAAGGGATCCTTGGCTTTGGAAAAACCTTGTTACCTACTACACAAATGAGATGAGCCAACGATTTAGAACAGCGGGTTTTCAAATGGGAGAAAGTCGATACTGGTCAATTCAGAATGTTTTGGATACCAAAAGCAGAAGTAGAAAGTTTTTAGCAATTCTAACCTAACCTAACACAACCCAACACAACTCAACCATCATTGTGTGTAGCTGTAGATTGGGACGTTAACAATCTTATGTTATTAATGTTTTCATACAACCACCTGATACCGTTTACGTTAAGCGGCGTCTCCTCCGACAAAAATGTGTACACACTTTGTGGATGGTTAGGTCGGGGACACAATGTTTTTGTTTTCCGTGGCCGATAGAAACAAAAAAAATCGTGGTCTTGCCCTATTGTTTTTGCTTTTGTTGGATGTTTTAATAATAATAATAACAAAGCATTTGTATAGCGCAGTTTTGTGATGTTTCACTTCAAGTGCGCTTAACTATAACAAAATTTAAAAGTTAAACATTTTGTCGGAGGAGACGCCGCTTTACTGTGACAAAGTTCAAAAGATTTTTTTTTAAAGTTTAATTTCGTAAAAAGGTTAAAATTGTAAATTTAACGTTTTCTCTAATTATTTTTTAATTTTTTTTTTTTATTCATTAAACTGCTAATTACATGTTTTGAGAATTTTACGACCACCACGCTAGGCACATGCTCGTGTTGTGGTGGTCATGGTGTGATGGCCATTTAGTGTGATTTATTCGTAACATTTTGCTAAAATGTAAACCTAAACAATATGTGGTTAATTTAAACTGACTGGTTGTGTATTTACATCGATATAAACATTAGATAATGGTTTAATTTGTGATAATGTTGATTTGATTAAACAACTTGTTAACACTGACGTATGTGACACAAATAACGTTTTATCTTATCATCGCCTGTCGAATTAAATACACTATCTTGTTTTAATCACGTCAACCGGCCCGCGGCGATCTATTGCGATCTACAAGCCTGGGAATTATTTAAACTAACCTGTTGGCTTCTGCTAGTTTTTCGTTTTTTTTTTCGTATCAAACCAGGCACTGACTAGAAACGATAAATTGATCAAAGACACATTCTTAAGTAACTAGCTTACTAATTTAGCTCAAGATTTTTTTTAAAATTTTTCTTTATGCATTAAACTCCTAGTTACATGTTTTGAGGATTTCATATTTGAATTTTGGCCTCTCACCAGGTTTTGAACCCAAGCGAAATCTATTTTTCTCAAACACGACTGAATTTCAAGCACTTTATTGATTATAAATAGAGGTCTTTCACCAGGTCGAGACCTGGAGTATCCGCATCCACCACTCTGGAAGAGGCCAAGGATCATCTCATCCCTCTTTCACGGAAGTAGTCGATAACTGAAACCAGCGAAAAATCCAAATTATTGTAAGTTTTATAATGTAAAGGCACAGGAGGTTCCCAATATTTCGATTGTCACAATGTGAGCAGAATCGAACCCACTACCTCGTGAAATAAAGCCGGTCCTTCTAGCACTTCATCGAACTGTGTAGAGTTCTTCAAATGGATGCTCGCAGTACTCCACTCAAATAAACAAAGTGCTTTCATTAATTCCAAATGCCTTAATTGAATAACTGTGGAATTGATTATGATCGTCGCTTCCAATTCGTTCAATTAGCCCGGCACACGACGCGTTTTATCGAATGAGCGGCTCCGAGTGTGCGTTGCCGGTCAGAGAGTGTGTGTTGTCGTGTTTGGGTGGCAGGGCCCGTATCGACCGCGTTTACCCTTACGAATCACACTGTATACCCTTATTACACTGGGGGAATTAACATGTCCGCACTAGCACCGCATATGGCAGCCTCAAATTTAACAAACAGGGTTGCTAACATTGCATAAACATCGATGTTTCCTGGAAAAATATCAAAATCACCATTTAAAAATGACCTTATTTAAGGGGTTATACAACTTTGACCCAACAAAAAAATACGCTATTTCAAGAATTTTTTTAAAGAGTGAAAACATTTTTATTTAAATTAAAGAACACCAAGCTATTATTCTACTGTTAAACTACTTTTTTTGTTCATTGCAAAAATTACGGTTTGACAAAATGATTTATCGAAAATCGATGGTCATGCGGTGGACACGATAACTCAGTACAGGTTTGAGCTAGACCAAAAAACCAAAAATAATTAGTTTCTGTAGCCCAAAAGCTAGCAAAATCGTCGGATCTACCGGATCTGCCCTGATGATGGACACTGCAACGCTGTCCGAAACGTCGGCTAAAGATGGAGGTAGCGCAACACGGCATAACACCCCAAAAACAAACAACGAAAATGCTTTTGGCCGTGAAAATCTAAAAACGTATCAACAGGTTTGATTGGAAATTGGCTGAGTTAGAGTGTCCACCGATTTTTAAAATGCAGTTTTGAGAAAAAAGCGTTTAGTGTTCTTAACAAAACTTTTTTTTCAACTTTATTACTAGTACTACTTTACTTTAATTTAAATAAAAATGATTCTTCAAAAAAAATCTTGAAATAGCGTAGTTTTTTGGAGGGTCAAAGTGGCGTAAAAAAATATTATTTTAAGTTCCATTTTTCTGAGATATCACCTCAAAAACGGTTAAATGGAATGTAGATTAAAAAAATATTACAAATATTCCAAAGTAATATGTTGTGGTTTGTGAAAGGGTACCTAAATATTTTGATATAGGTGATCCACTTTTTAATCTTAACTAAATTTGTATCTATCTTTAAGAACATTGCTTTTTTTTTTCTTTCCATATGTTTCCAAACATTATTTCTATCGTACGTCGTATTCATTATAACTTTTTCGATTTTTTCAGTGGTAAGTTTTCCATTCCATTAAATATTAATTATTGGTTACCGACGTTGATAATGCGACCCAGAACCTTTGATAGTATAATTCCAACCCTGTTACCGACACGCATGCCCGAGCCCGTACTCCCGCTCTCCCGCAGTGGGACAACTGGCTCAGGGCTTAACCCCGCCCCTCCCCATTATAGCATAACACCCAATCAACGTTGTGAGTGCGCTGCGTAGCCGTGCTTGGCTCCCATCAAACGGTAATGGTGACGCAATGTATATCACTTCGGCGATGTCGATAAAAGTTTTACGAAATCTCAAGTATTTTTTTATTGCGATAGCTGTTTCGCCTTGTAAGTATTATGACAGCCGTTAAAACTTCTTATTAGCATAATTTAAAATGCATCCTAAATGCAAAGGGTGAAATTATTATATAATTTAATTTTGGATTCAAACCTGTTCCTTGTGGTATTCCGAGTTTTGATATTTCAATATTACAAAAAATTTCATTGAAAGATGATTTTTTTAGTTTTTTTATATCCATGTTTTGCCATAATAACTATGATAACTCCTGGACTGACAGCCCTTATATTAAAATTATATAAACAGACTCAAAATATAAATAACAAAATGTTTCGACCACTAAGGGTGATTTATTTAATAATTTGGCCTTTAAAAATACCGTTTACGTCTTTCTTTCTGCACAAGATTATTTTCGTGTTAAAATCAATAAAAATGAACCATCCAATCAAAAAACAACAAATTTTAATTCTTTCGAATAAGCATGATGAACTCTGTTTTTTTTAATGAGTAGCGTGATTGTTGCAATTAATTAATTGAGGGGACAATCCAAATTGTTTCTAAACATAGCTGACTGCGTTTCGTTTGTGGCTTTCCTCAAAACAATTTAAAATATGTATAACAAACTATCTTACTAATATTATAAACGCAAAAGTTTGTATGATGTATGTATGTATGTTTGTTACTCTTTCACGCAAAAACCACTTAATGGACTTTAATGAAACTTTACCATAATATAGCTCATACATCAGAATAACATATAGGGTATAGTTTATACCCAAAGCTTGCTATTTTCCATGTATTACAAATAATAATTATTGTTTAATTGAAAATGTCAAAATTTAAGAATGACATTTTGAAAAACAATGATTGTTAAACCAAAATTCTATTTTAGAATATATTTAAATTAGTGAATTTATTTGAAGTACGCACCCTTGAATCGAATCAAGAATTATAGATATTTTAAATAAATAGGTTAAGAATTTTAGTACCTATAAACGTAGATGAGACCTATATAAATAGGCTAATCGAAGTACTAATCCTGCACAGACGAAGTCGCGGGCAGAAGCTAGTTATAAATATTGTTAAAATATTCAACTTCTAGGCATATCGATTCCACCCGCATCAGTACCTTAATTGCGTGTAGATATAATAGATTTTAATTAATCTATAATTAATACAATTAGAACCTATATATAGAAAGGTACCTGACAACAAAGATAGCCAAATATAATATGTAGTTTCGAAAAGTTCATTCAGTGATTTATACCAATTTAGCAGAAAAACTCTCGATGAAATTGATTAATGCATATTTTCCAAACCTTAAGTTTCTCTCAGTATTGCCCGGATGAGAGTAAAATATAGTGACCAGGTTTGCTAGCACAGTCGCTCGATATGAAGTTACCGACCGATTGTCGGTAACTTCTCATCGTTCCCTAGGACAACTGCAGATCTCAAACGTACAAACGACATTCACTAGAATCACCAAATCGTTCAAGAACATCAGTAGCTTCAGAATCTTGTACTACTCATATGTAAGAAGCATCTTAGAGTACGGCTCTGTGGTTTGGTCACCACACTATGCAATTCATAGCAACAAAGTGGAGTCCGTTCAAAAAAAATACGTAAGAATTCTAGCTTACAAATCTGGAGTACATCGCAATCTCGGTAACTATACTGAAAGACTTACTCACTTTAGAGAAGTCTCACTCGCTAAAAGAAGAAACGTATCAGATATAATCTCTCTGTTTAAAATCATTAACAATGTGTATGATTCTTCTTTAATTAATCAAATTAATTTTAATATAAGGCCGAAATCCACAAGAAATCCGGTAACCTTTTGGATCGACACTTGTCGTAGTAATACAAGTTTTTTCAAACCAACATCAAGAATGACTCGATTGTATAATAGGTACTGCAATCTTCAAGACTTAGATATATTTTCAAACTCAATTAATACCTTCAGAAGGAACTTACACATACTTTTACCAGATGATCTCCTTACTTAAGCCATTTTATTTTTTTAATTTCTAACAATTACTACTTGTGCATTGGCTCCACAAGAAATGTATTTGTATGTCCAAGTGTAAGTACATGTATGCATATACATATATATATATGAGTACGTTGTGCACATATATTCATATATAATTATGTGAGTATATTTGTGTGTGTATGTATGTGTGTGTATGTATATGTATATATGTATATTATATTTATAAGTATGTATACATTTTTCTTCCTAATAACTGATTTCGAACCTACTAATTTTTATATACATACTTGAAATTAAATTTATCACTCTTGTAACTAACCAATCATTAATTACATAAAGAATATTGAGATGAATGTTGTGCTCACCTATAATTAGAAACATCATTACAACCATGTATAATATGTAAATTACTGTAAAAATTATGTGATGTATTCTGTTGGCGAGCCAATAAATAAATTTAAAAAAAAAAAAAAAAAAAAAAAAAAAAATATGACATCGAATATATTAAGGACACTTAGTCATTGTGAACTGTCACCTATTCGTTTGCGATCTGCAGTTGTCGTAGGGAACGATGAGAAGTTACCGATAGTTATCCTACCGATCGTTATAGAGCAAGCGTGCTAGGGCCTCCTGATCGGATTATGCAGGTACTTCCCAACCTTCCGCTTTCCCTTTATCTTCATACATAACATTCTAAAATGTGTATAGATTTCAGGTAGAAGTAAAAATCACATAACATTAACTTTTTGTGCCAAAATTTGAAACATATCATAACAATAAAGAAACGTTTTGTAAGTTTTACAACATAAAAGATATTGATATCCATTTCGTTAACAATCGATATTTTGTATCGATTCACATAGCAAGCCCTGCTTTCGGCTTGGCAGTCTTCCCCCTAGTGACAAAATATGGGGCTTTCTTACCCGGGAAGGGGTGAAACATCCCCCACCATGTGCGTGAGCCCTTACAATTATTTTATTAATATACCAGCTTTGTTGTTGGCCTGTGTTCGATTCCGAGAGCGGCCGACTTTTGTTCGGTAATTTTACCGCCCTTTTCAATACCAAATAATAAAATAAAGTGGACAATAAATGCGTGTTTGAATCGGTTATTCTCATAAAAAAAACTCGCCGCGTTAATTATTGCGAGTCTTTAAAAATCAATATTTCTTCCAATTTTTTTTATAATTAAAAACACGCTAAAAGCTAAAAAAAAACACGCCTTAGAAATATTACATGATGTTTTTCTGTCGCCAATCACTACTTAATTATTACATTTTTTTGAAATATGAATATCTCAAAACTGTAACGCCGTCCGTTCATGGGCTACTTACAGGCGAATCGAGCATCATATGCATAGTACCCGCCATACAATGTTGATAGTGCAGCACGTAGCAGCGTGTACGAACACTAGCAAAATTGTATGGCGGATACTGGCGGGTGCTACGCACACGATGCTCGAGTCGCTTGTAAGTAGCTCCATGAACGGACGGCGTAAAGCAAATTTTTTAATTTTTTTCTGTCCATTGATTTTTGGTTGCAACCATTTCATTTCCATCATGAGCTATTATGTTTTGAACAAAACACGTATATTTATACAAACTCTAAATTGGGTTAAGTTTTCACACCAATGTTTACAAAACGCCTGACTGTACAAAGCCAAAAAAACCGGGTAGTAAAGCCAATAATTTAACATAAAAAAATTGTATTCATTTTAATAACAAAAAAAATCTATTACCTACTTGTGACCAGTTTAGTTTATCTGTAATAATTATTATATTTTAATGATTTGTATTGTGATGATTTGTGTGAAAAAACCTTGATTCTTTTTTTAAGGGCTCTATCCTACTACTGACTATAGACAATCTGTTATAACAACTTATAGATTAAGGCCGACAGATTGCATCTACTAACTTATCAGTCAATTACATAAAAAAAACTATATGTACAGAGCGCATATTATATGTTCAGGTAGGTTCTGACGTAGTTACTTCTATTAATTTCTAACAGTGTTTAACAGATCCCTGAACATTGGTACGCGAAACTACGCCCACAAGCACGTCAACGCTAATTGCTTGAAACACGAAATAGATAACATGCATTGTTGGATTGGCAGTAAAATTATACGTTATTTTATTTGCACTGACCACTGACCTTTATATTACTGTTATTATTTGATTCATCAAAGAAACATCTACACGTGTTGTTGGCTTCCACGTGGATATGATAGGTCTAATCAAACAAATAAATGAAGGATGGAAGGTCACACATATTCCTTGCTATATTTATATTGGTATCTCTTATTTACCTGTTATACCGACTCTTAACGTGACTCAACTCGAGTGTGTACTCAATTCACTAGACCCTGTTGTGTCTTTGGTCTCCTCAACTTCTTCTTCCATCCTCTTCTTCTTCTTGCGAAAATTGTGAAAATGTTTAATAAATCACGACTCGTTTAAAAAATAGCTAAAATCTCGTAGAGGTTATGTTAAGTAGCATTTAAAGAAACATTATGAATTTTTTTAAAAATATAATTTGTAAAATAACAGAAACAAACTTGTAAATAATAATTTTCGGAGCATACTTTGCGATTTATTTCAATCGAGGGAATTTCAAATAACTGCCCACCGTTTCGGCGTGGGGAATGTATAGATACTATCTTAAAGAATAACACATATTTTTTTAAAGTAAATACTTAAGAGGCTAGACTTTGAACGACACGCGGAACACCCGCGTCTGTCATTCTGTCCCGCTCACAATAAGCTCACGCACACTTACAATACATGCGAATGCGAAATGTGCGAATGAGACAACGCTCAAATTTACCTACAGAAATCGCTCGAAAAGGGGTTTATGGAGAATACACTTTTCTACACCAAAACTTTCACGAAATTGAAAATTTAAAAAAAAAAAATTTTTTAGAAAGAAGAAGCTACGTCGGTAGCTTTTTATAATTTTATAATTATTTATGAGAGTTGAGTTAGCAGCACTTTTTCCTTAAATAATATTTTTTGATAAATCGTACATGTTTGACAGTGAATGTTTACGTTAATACGAAACGCATCGAAAATTCGAAAACATACCGACATAGTTTTCACCTTCTAGAAGGCAGTATAAAAAAAATATTTATTTTGTGCAATTTTCGATGTAGAAAAGTGTTTTTTCCCGGGCGTCCTTTTTGTATGGGCCGAAAAGCTAAGTCTATCGTCTTAAAACCTTCAAATGTTTAAGCAAAATTTGTAAAAAAAACGGTATAAATTCTGGATTCAGCCGCTTTAATATATAAATATATCTAACGTATTATGACTTAAATCAGGGGGTTATGTGATTTGACGATGATTGTTGAATTCGAAGGTCTTGGAAGAAGGTTGAATTACAAACTTGGCTGCACATACAACTGTTCCTTAGGAAAATTGATATAACAAATATTTTTTCACAATTGTTTTCGTTCCTGAAACTTTTAAACTCCGTGTTCACTGCAGAATATTTTTGAGGCCCAAATTAAAATGTATCATTCATTTATGTTTCTGTTTTCATTTCTGTTGCTCAGATTATATTCTTAATTGAACAGTGAAATAAGATAAACAACGTAATAAAATGATTTGTCTTTTTTTGTATATTTATTACGCATTTATATTCATCTCATTTTTACTCCACGCAGTCGTTAATTTGCATAAAAAGTTTGACATAGTAGATTAACCGGTAGCCCGATGCCAAAAGGCAGGTGTTGTTTTAGGGAAGCTATTTGTACCGGGACAAAGGCCGAGCACGAGTCTCGGCCTCGAGTTCAGCCCCCCTGCTACCCTACAAGCGTTCCCACTCCGCGCACTAAAACGCAGGGGTCATAAACTGGGGTTCATTCATTACAGTATTGAGCGCGTTTTGTTATGGCTGATTTTATCTGTGTTAAAGACCGACATCATAATAATTTGAATTGCACTCATAAATGTTGGTTTTTTTATGAATGAATCGTTTTATGCGGTTATGTTAGAGGTAATTATGAAGATTTATGAAGTGTACGTTACTATTTTCAATTGACTTACACGATCGGATCAACCAAAACAATATTTTTTTATTATTGTATGATAATTTTCAAGCAATTAAAATAATACTATTCAGTATGACGATAATCAACCTTCGATAGGATAAAAGTAAACTTAAAGAAAATAGACATCGCAGAGCCATCAGTCAATCCCCGAAACATTTAACATTATCTAGAGTTATATGAAAAAATTATCGTTAAATTTAATTTATGACATTGTGCAATTTTTTATAAAGTTCCAGAACGCAGTTATAAAAAAAATATTTTTAAATTCCTCAGGTGTAAGAAACAAAACACGTATATTTAAACAAACTCTAAATTGGGTTAAGTTTTTCACACCAATGTTTACAAAACGCCTAACTCTGTACAAAGCCAAAGCTTCAAAGCGTGAAGCGATACGCCAACAGACTGCTTTTTCGAGGGGTGAATCGGACTGTATTAGACACAGGTAAACCAAGAAATGATAATACTTCAAGAACCGTGAAGAATTAAAGTAGCGAGTCAAGTTGAGAGATACTCGAGTCGGGTGACACCATTTGACAAGATACCCTAACATTAGTTCGGGTATTTTATACTTTACACCCAGTTGGCTAGAAAGACCAATCACAAAGCTCTGAGTAGAGTGTGTACAAAGTTTCAATACGGTCACATTATTTGTGTGAACGATCCCTTAACTACCCCCAAATTTGTGTTACCAGTAATGTGAAACTGTTTTGTAATAGGGGTGATTGGAATTATCATGTTGATTGTGCCTGCCTACTGTTACTTTGTGGGACTTGGATTCCCCCTTTTTTGTTACGATAAAGAATGGGACGCTAAATCAAATTAAACACGTTATTAGAGATGGTTTGGCTACTATTGAAGACATCGTTGGCATTGAAGTCATAACAATTTGAAGAATTTTAGTTTGTTGAGGATTTTCTATGAGTTGTGAGTGGTATATTAGTTTGCGACGGGTTTATCCAGTTTTAATGAAAATTGGCCTAGAATTACGAATAGTGTAAATTAACCAAATAAGTGCTGAAAGCAGGCAAATCTCATGCAGTCTGGGTTTCTGGTCTCGATATAATCCAAAATTTGATGGGTTTATTAATTCTAATAGTTTTTCTATTAAATTAACTTACATCGAATAGAAGATTCTCTCATAATCGTCTTGGTGAGTGACGGCCATTTAGAAATAAAACGTTGCTTTACAATGACAGGATCTGCGTCCATGATTCTTTTCAATCATTTTATTCTCTTTACCATTTTCCTTCAGCCTCACAATTTCTGTTTCGTATTTAGATAAGTTTTTAATAAATCTTATCCATTTAGCACATAAAGACACCTTCATTCACCACAGCTGCTTAGTGAAACATATATAGGTAGAGCAAAGAAGTCGAAGTAGACCACACTCACAAAATTTAGCGTTAGCATCGATCCTAGCCTTCCCAATGGGACTCATCACAGATAGAGTGCAAACCCTGTATTATTAGGGTGGCTCGGTACAATGACTGTATTGTAGGGTGGGCCGGTTTTTGCTCGCACGGGGGCTGTTCGAGCATTGTCACGAACCTATTCTATTGAAAATACTCACTGATATTTCATTGTCATTCTAAAATTCATGAATATGCCAGTTGTTTTGATTTCGTACCTATCTAAATTTAATAATTGTTTTGTAAAATATGCTTTCTATTTTATGTGATTCTTACCCTGATTTATACCTAAATTAAAGATTAATCTATTTTTTACGCCTTTTTGTAGCTTCTTTAATAAACTTGTTGTAGCTTTTTTAATAAACTTTTTGTAGCTTCTTTAATAAACTTGTTGTAGATTCTTTAATAAACTTGTTGTAGCTTTTTTAATAAACTTGTTGTAGCTTCTTTAGTAAACTTGTTGTAGCTTTTTTAATAAACTTGTTGTAGCTTCTTTAATAAAATTGTTGTAGCTTTTTTAATAAACTTGTTGTAGCTTCTTTAATAAACTTGTTGTAGCTTCTTTAATAAACTTGTTGTAGCTTTTTTAATAAATTTGTTGTATCTTCTTTAATAAACTAGTAGGTTTTTTAATAAACTTGTTGTAGCTTTTTTAATAAACTTGTTGTATCTTCTTTAATAAACTTGTAGCTTTTTTAATAAACTTGTAGCTACTTTAATAAACTTGTTGTAAATGCATTACAGCCTTCCTTAACGACTATTTTATAGAAATACTTTGTTCTTTTGCCGAAGTTTGAAGGCTTTTGTCAACAATATATTGCCCCTTCCTATAATATATGTATGTGCTAGCTTCCGCCAAATCTTTCCATCTACTGTATACAATTTCGTGTCATTTACCGCTACCAAATATTACTTGTGATGCAATTGACCACATTATTCTGTCTTTAACGCAGATCTTACAAAAAAAAAATTGTCCCCCAATCTCAACAAATTCGACAAGCCATAAGACATAAGGAACGTCACAATTACGTGTGTTACGTTCACTTTTCATCTGCGTTTAGATCTCTCGATCGTGCCAGCTTTACATCCTGGTATTATAACACAAATATCTATGTGTAGCTTCTAATATTGTTGTAAAATAAATCCAGTCATCCTAATAGAACCATTAATTTTTTTATAGTGAAATTCCCTATGAATCATCACGATGATCCTCTTTGACTCATTACTTCCGAGGATTTTCCTCGTCTACATAACTAACAACTAGTAGTAACCTCAACGAGCGGGTAGACACGGAGGATAGACCTTTCTCTTCAAACCTTCCTAGATTATCATGAAAGAGTAATCTTTTTTGTTCATCGATTCATGATTTGCACGTGGTCGAAATTTTCCATACCCAAGAACCACTGGGTTAGTTGACTAATTCTATTGTGTTGCACCTTGACCATTTGGACATTCAATGCCTTAGTACACACGACGCGCGACGTCAACAACAATGCGCATATTTTGCACTCACGAGGTACAGAGCAACCTCTTTCTATGATGGACAATAAATAATTCTTCTTTTTCTTTGACAGCAACCGCAAAGTGAGACCATTATTTTCTCTTGCATTCTTGTGCCAGTCTCATTCGCACGCAGCTAAATTTTGCCATCAATATATTAGCTGTATAGAATCATTGTATACCTTACAGACCTTACGTGTTTTTTTCTTCAAATTTAATTATTATGAACGTTGATTAAATAGACTACAATAGTTGCTGTCCGGCGACCCATATTTTGGATTAACAGCCTGAATTCAATTTTCATAAAGATATACCTACATTATGTTGGTAGTTTGTGTTTAGAATTCAAGACCGATGTCAGCATATAATTAAATAATTTATAATTAAATAAGCTTACTAAATGGCCTTTCGGTTGGTATGTAGAAGAAGAGCGTAATGTAATGAGGAATGAGTGACGAATGAGTAACAGGAGATTGTTGCCGTTGAGAGAAAGTTATACAGTGTAATTCCATTTCTTTCTACTCTTTAAATAACTAGGTGCAGAAATGGTGAAATATTTATATACCTAGCTATAATGTCCTTGCAGATTAGGAATTCTTGTTTGTCTGTCGTAATAGATTATTCAGGGTATTTTAAAATCGGTAGTTTTTGTCTGTTTTTGTTATCTGAACGCTCAACATGTTTCTACAATATGTCTTTCCGTATCCCTGAAATTCGGTTTGTTCCCGTGAGATCCTTTGTCAGTCACAGGGCGAGGGTTGGGTTCGTCAAATAACGAAATAACGTGTCAAAGCAAATCAGGTAGGTAAGAGAAATAATGGCCCTTTTTTCCTGTTCTCCTTTGCGACCGACAAACATTATTTCATCGCAGAGCTTTCAGCGGATGCTCAACACTGCGGCAAAAACCATGTATTGTTTCCATGGTTCGGCGAAATGCAACCAAAGTTAATACCCTCGCACTCGAATTTCGAGAAATGAATGCGCTAAATGACGAAGTAACAAAATAACTTATTTTTCAAAAATGCTTCTTTAGACGCTGTATTTTAAGAATATGAACCATCTGATGCGTTTCTATAGATAGAGTTGGTTCCAACTTTTTAGTTTTTCTTCTTCTCTCCCTGGTGCTGTCCTATCAGATGTTGGCTATCATCAGGGAAACCCTAGCCCTGCAGGCTACAGCCCGGAACAACTCTGCGTGATTTTCTTTAAGTTCTTCATTACCGAAATGTGGGGCGACTTTTTAATCGGGAGGCGACTTCATCATTTTTTTTTCGGGCAAGGTGGATACAATGATGTGTCGAAAATAAGTGTCAAATTAGTTGGTTTCTAGGCGTACTCAAACTGGCTGAATTGTGAAGCTGTTTTTAGATATTTTCAAGCTGATAAAAAATAAATAAATTTTATAAATTCCTCACCTATATAAAGTATATCAATGCCTATCTAAATGTATAACTATTTAAATATTCGTACTCACATTAAAAAAAATGGATTTTTCGTAACTTTGTTCCTAATAAACTTAGGTGGTGATTTCTCACGAAAAAGGCGCTCTACAAATTATCCAATTATTATTACTTTTAGGTAAAATGATACATATAATATCACAGTCGCACAAATCCAAAAGGTGACTTAGTTCACCATTTTTTTGATTTCCAAATATATGGACTTTTTTTTACTTGTATAGTTTAAACATGCAAAATAAATATGACAACATTCTCCGACACAGGTGAGTTTATAAAGGACTTATTTTGTTTCATTGAAATTTGATCAAAGTCAATCCCATTTACGGTGAATTAATATGATTATTTACTAAATGCTTTTCTCAACTTATGGTATAATGAACCATCATCGGGAATGTCCAATCAAGTTTTCATCTTTTCTCACTCTGGTACTCATTCGTCTGTTGTTTCAACTTGCATTCTTTGTCGTGGCTCTTTCTGCGTGACTGACCTCGACTCCTACTTCCCACATTCTTGCCTATTATATACCCCTGTTACACTAACCTCTGATCTCCACTACTCTCTTTTGGTCAAACATCTTACAAAATCTTACCTTAACAAAATTCATTGTATTATTACAATCAATTTATTTATTCGCCAGTGGATGTTCCAGTGTGAAGTTTCGACTGAATATGAGAGCTTGTCTGGTCGGCTCTGTATTCGGGTTCACACGGTCCTATTTGATTGTACCCTAAGTCTAATATTAATAAAAATATCTTTCCCATATTGAGTATTCTGTCTCGAGGAACTTTTTTATTATTTAAATGGGTTCAGGTCCTCCACAGAGGCGCGAGGGCGTCTTGCTCGGCTGCATACATACATAATTCAGGTGCATTCCTTCTGCCACTCCATATTCTGTTAAGTGTCTAGGCACCTCCTCCAAAAGACTCCTCCCAACTGCCACCTTGCAATAAAACACCTTATAAAATACCTGCGCTTTTCTTCGCTTGCTATTCATTTTACTTGCATCTTTCTAGCTGACTTTGTAAGGTTCCCAGTGGAAGACAAACCACGCGTAAAAAGGTGTGATTTGTTTTATTGCATCCAATTTTATCCAAGATTATTAATGATAATACCTTTTCACTGTCTGTCTCCATATCACCTGTCTTCCTCCGTTTCGCTTGAAGTCCTATTGAGTGCTTCAGACAAAGGGTGCTGATTTAATCCAATTTATTCTCAGGAAATGTAAAGCAGCATTTCGATTTTATGAACTCCAGACAATGAATGTAACGCGATCTGCTTCTTAAACCGACGTTTAATAAGTCAAAATGAATACACTTAAGACGATAGACTTCGCTTTTCAGCCCATACAAAAAGGACGCCCGGGAAAAAACACTTTTCTACATCGAAAATTGCACAAAATGAATATATTTTTTATACTGCCTTCTAGAGGGTAAAAACTATGTCGGTATGTTTTCGAATTTTCGATGCGTTTCGTATTAACGTAAACATTCACTGTCAAACATGTACGATTTATCAAAAAATATTATTTATGGAAAAAGTGCTGCTAACTCAACTCTCATAAAGAATTATAAAATTATAAAAAGCTACCGACGTAGCTTCTTCTTTCTAAAAAATATATATTTTTTAAAATTTCAATTTCGTAAAAGTATCGGTGTAGAAAAGTGTATTCTCCATAAACCCCTTTTCGAGCGATTTCTGTAGGTAAATTTGAGCGTTGTCTCATTCGCACATCTCGCATTCGCATGTATTGTAAGTGTGCGTGAGCTTATTGTGAGCGGGACAGAATGACAGACGCGGGTGTTCCGCGTGTCGTTCAAAGTCTAGCCTCTTAAAACATTAAAAAGACGCACGCGAAGCACGTGAAACAGTCTACTAACAAGCTCCTAGTTGTTGAAGTATTACATGACGTTTATTATCTGCTCCTCGTAAAACAATGTCATTTAAACGTGCCCTCTCTCAATAAAATTAAATATCCATAAAAACAATCATAAAAATGATTGAACTCTCTTCATAAACGCCGAATGAAAACTGATTGTCATTGCTTCGCTATTCGGGACACTTATCTTGTTTTACAAGTTAGTCGATAGTCGCGGATTTCTCGGTAGAGAGTGACGATAGGTTTGTTGACTAACTTAATCAGCGCGATCATTCTCACGCCCCGGGGTGGCTGACCGATTCTATTGACATCGACATTCTGCAAAGAAATCTCGCCCGACCTTAGCGCGACCTTCTTGCGCGTCTGTGCCCCTGATAACTCCACACAATTTCAGACGTCAAATCTCCCGGTTTTATTCTATAACTAAATGGTTAATTAAATCACATTACATATTTTTTTTATAACTACAATATAATATCAATCTTTAATTTTTTTACAAACGGATTAAGAATCGCCTCTTATCGCATTCAACGAGGACTTGAAACCTGTCCTGTTCCAACACAATACATATTAAGAGAAAAAAAAAGTATGTATGTAGGTAGGCACATACAAACATAACACAATTCTGGTCCATCGGGCTACATGAATGACATCCACTTCGAGGGTTTAAAACCCGTTTATAATAGCAACACATTGTAAAAAGGAACCAATACCTCTCTAATCATTACCTACTGAAGATGCATCCCTAATTTCTTTAAGTTGTGTACCCTCTACTTGCACGTCAATATACTAAGTCGCATCTCCATTTATGTTATTATAATCCTTATTGATCTTGTGTGCACGACTCAGTTTCCGATCTCGAATATGGAGGAGTCGGGACATTGTGAAGTTACTTCTGCTTGCACGACAAAATAATAAGTCACAGCTTTATTGACGGTATTATAATCCTTATTGATCTTGTGTGCACTGCTCAGTTTCCTATCTCGGATGTGGAGGAGTCGGAACGTTATGTATTTGAGACGGTGTTAGTGATCCCATTTTCCCAGAAGGGGGACAAAGAAGTGAACTGAGCACAAATATTTTGATCCTGTCCCAGCAGCCGTGTGTGGAGACCTTTTGTCAGGTCCAAACAAAAATCTCCAAAGGAATATTTATGACCATAAGTCGGGTCGGTGTGTCCGACCGTCAGGCTCAAAATCTGGTCGAAATATATTTGTTTTATCGTTTATTCGGGCGCCCACGCATGGCAAATGATTTGGACGGACAAAATCTTTATATTATCTGCACTGTCTTTATATGCTTGATTCTTTTGGATCTCTCTCTCTCTCCGTTGACTTAGGAATGCATATGATCAAATTCTTGACAGATGATGCATCACGGCGTCTGATGCGACACGTGTGTATATTATCATTGTAATGAATGTGCGACTGAAGTCTTGCATGAAAGAGACGGCACGAAAGCGAGACAAATGTAAGTATATATATATCATAAAGACTGCATGGTTGTGCGGTCTGTCTTCATTATCACCTGTCATCTGAGATAATATCTACGCTGTGCTATTTATTATAGTCTATTGACTATTATTCCATCATCCCAATAATGAAATGACGAATAATTTTTTTTAAAAACATCCAAAGAAGCGAATCTACCCGTCCACAATAGAATGTTGGTACCTACCCTGATGTATTGCAGTAGGGTATGGAACTGAAATGAAAAAAATGAATATGGAAGAGATGATGAAAGTAGACCGAATGCTGTAGAAATGAAATCCCTACGGCGTAAGTGATAAAACCATGTATGATCGTGTGAGAATTGTGGAGATTCGCAAAGAATGCAAGGCTGATGTAAGCGTAATGAGTCAAATTAAGATCATTATCAAGCAAACATACAGAGCGAATGAATGAAGAAAGGAGTGTAAGGAGAATATTCTACGTGATTGTGAATGGTAGAAGGAGACGGGGACATCTGAGGAAAACATGGCGCACTATCAAGTAAACCAAATACTTGAGTCGGCCATGCCAATAGTAACATTAGGGTAGGTATGTATGGCACATTGTATTGATGTGGATGAAGCAAGGAGCGTGTGCAAAGACCGAGTTTTTTGCGATCCGTCCGCTGAACCTATCCCTGAACACCAGTAAAATATTAATGTAATACACTATCCAAAAGGTGAGATTTTCTTTACATTCACACTAATCCCAAAAATAGAAGTCGGCTATTCATTATTCGTCTGTTCTTCCTCTTGCAAACAGATCAATGAATCGCCCAGTTGAATCTTTGAAGAATTCGTAATAAATGAAAAAAAAATCATCCTTAAAAACAAAGATAGCGAAATTAAATCAAAAAAATTGGGCGTTTATAAACTCAATTGTAAAGATTGTAATTACTTTTATATAAGTAGAACCAATAGAAACTTTGAAGTAAGGGTTAAAGAACATCTCAGGGCATTAAATGGCAACAGCGAATCTGAGTTTGCAGATCATTTATTAAAGTATGATCATGATTTTGACAAAAACCATGGACTTAAAATATTACATACGGGTTACAAGGCATCACAGATAAATAATTTAGAAATACATATTAGAAATTAGAAAAAATGTAAATAATAAAGCAGACATAATAAATAAGCAGCAAATTTTTATAAACCCTCTTTTGAACCTTTTCCCACTTAACCGGTATTTCCCTGCTAATGACTTTGAAATTCCTAATTGTAATAAACTTCCCCTACCCTTACCGCTTCCCCTTCCTTCTAGCCTTTCCTCTCATATGTAATCTATATTTAATTTTTATGTTTATTATACATTTGTTCCTGATGAGGTGAACATCGTTCACGAAACATGTAGAGAGTGTATAAATAAAAAGTGATGTAAACAAAGTTATTTTGTCTTTTAATTAAAAAAAAGTAGATTCGTAATTATTTGTCAAGGTTTGAGGAACACCTACCAGAGGTCGGCTTGTTAGCATGTCTCGCACGTTTAGATAAAACTTTGACCGTGCGAAACGCGCGCAAATTATATTTTTATCATGACTTTTCCGTGTTTATTGCCTATTGTTTTATTTCGCCTACGTACCCAAGTGACATTGTGGATATATTCGAGTGGTGCATTTTTCTCCACATTATCGCGATTTATTTCGTCGCGCTCTTAACTCGTTTTCTTTATGAAGTTTAAACTTATAATATTCATTTCTTCAAACTTCGCAAAATCACTTTGTGGCGTCATTTTGAATTAAATTAAAACAAATAACTTTGTTTAAACCACTAATATAATCACAATTACCTACATGTTTCAAAACCGATGGTTTCTTCGTGAAAAATTAGCAGCTTTTCATACCTTACTTAGCATATTAATTAATGTTCCATTATCTTTTGATAATTTTAACACAGAATTAAATATTATAAAACAAATTGCAATCAATAACGGTTATAATACTAAGTTAATAGACAATATGTTAAACAAAAAATATAAGAAAAAGTTTATTAACTCTTATGTTTATCCACATGTGGTTGACAATAATAATAATTGGAGAAAAATATTATTTTTAAATAATAATACTTCAAATTTATTAATTAAAAACATGCCAGATAATATTAACCCAGCCTTTTACACAAATAACAAATTAAAAAATTATATTTTAAATAACAAGGATAAGGGTGATTATTTGAACAAATCTGGAGTTTATAAATTAATGTGTAATGATTGTAACTTTTTTTATATTGGAAAGACTTCTAGAAATTTTAATATTAGAGTTAAAGAACATCTAAGGTGTTTGAATAATAATAATTATTCTGAATTTGCCAATCACATTTTAGAAACAAATCATTCTTTTGATATAAATAAAGGGTTAAAAATTTTACACACAAACTCAACTTAGAAATTTTAGATATTAGAAAAAGTGTTAATAGTAAATTAAATATTATTAATAACCAAATATTTTTTTAAAATAGCCATCTCTTAAATTTATTTTCTTATTAATAATTATATTTAAAATAATTTATTTTTGTAGTTTAAACATCTTTATTATGTTTAGATAATTTATATAATGTAATTTTTCATATTTTTTAAATAATTTTTATATTTAATTTTAAATAATTGTTTTTTACGATATTTTTAATTAATTAATCACCTCTCTCTAAAATATTTTTGTCCATAGTTCTTTTTAGTCTATACTTGTTTGTTTATTTTGTTATTAATGTCATTACTACCCTGACGAAGAAACCATCGGTTTTGAAACATGTAGGTAATTGTGATTATATTAGTGGTTTAAACAAAGTTATTTGTTTTAATTTAATTTATAATATTCATATTATATTATCGCTAAAATAGAGCAGGGTCTCCAGTTCACAACCATTGATAAGAATTACTTGAAAATTGATACCAATCGCCCGATCAACGTTCATTTCCATGACATTTAATAACTTAAATTGTTAGTCATTTAAATGCATACTTTTATTTAACTCAATGGGATTGTACATTACACTTAAATTTCATGTTTTTTTACCACATTAATAATAGAACATTCTGAAATTGCTGAGGACGGACCTTTTGAATTTTTTAAAAATTCCGTATAATACTTACCGTAGACATCAGCCATTGAAGTGTCATAAACGGAAGATGCATGGACAAAATTGTTATTCTAAAATACGATCATTTTATTCGTAAAAACGGTTAAAAACGGGACTGAAGTTCTTGCATACAAATTAACAGTGTTTCGATGTTTATTGGCGGAAAAATGTAAGAATAGGAATAAATTGTTGGTATACGTACGAAATTACGTATACCAACAAATTATTCTTACATTTTCGCGCCAATAAACATTAAAACCCTGTTTATTTGTTCGTAAGAACTTCAGTCCCGTTTTTACGAATAAAATGATCGTATTTTAGAATAAAAAAATTCTCCGTGTGCGTGGCGGTGCTGACACATTACCATTCTAATCGGTCGCCACTGGGATTCGAACCCAGGAATATATTATTTTCGTTAAGATTTATTAATAATAATAATGATATTTGGAGGATTGGTATTGCGCCCTTTTTGTGAAAAATCACCTCAAGGGCGATGTACAAATTTATAATATATTTCTACAATCTTACTTCTAACTACAAACTAGACAAAACATTATAACAACTTATGGCTAAAATATTGCATCCACTGTGTCTTCGATCAGTGATACAAAACTATATGTATAATGCATTTACCTATGAACGCGATGCTGCGTATGTACATGTATATGTATTTATTTTAATTATTTTCTTATACTCTCTAAAGGCAGAAAATATACAAGGTGAGCTCTAGTTACATTTCAATCTAATGTCGGGCGAAGACTAAATGCTTTTTTGTGAATCTGAAATAAGAAAATTATAAATGATCACCTGTCTGAAATGGTTTTTAGGCGTTGTTTATCAATTCAATCGGTTACCTCACGCATCCTGATGCCTAGTATTAAACTTTCACTATTTGATTATTTGTGAGACATTCTAATCGTAATTCATTATCGTTATCCTAAAACTGTATCGCGATCGACTAAAGGTTAGTAGGTTGCCGAACAAATATGGCCGTTCAAGCGACGGATTAATCTAGCTGCTATTAATCAGATGGATGAAACTACAGATGAAAGGTGACCGTCCATAGGAAGGTAGATATCAAAAGACGAAATGTCAGTCAGGTCATCAAATCGTCAGACATCACCAAACTTGTACTCTGTAAGGCTGGAGAGAGGGTTGCAAATTATCGGTTTGCGGTCTAAATGCTGAAGATTTACCTACATAACTTGTGGGCAATGTGAAAGGAACCATCAGACTGTAGTTATCATTTAAGATGTACAACTGTCATGCAGTTATTCGTTACCAATTATCAGATACGATGTTTTGTCTAATCTGATAAGTTTATGCTGACGTTTGTGCAAAGCTTTACAAAATAGCATGATTTTATAATGAAGAACATTTTAACCTCTAATTGGCCGTTTGCCCTCCGGTGGCCGGTGAATTTTTTTTTTTTTAGCTTTATTTGTTTACGAGTTTTAATTACAAAATAATATTATTAGTAACATCAGTTGTATAAACTACCAACATGTGAAAGAATTGTTACTGTAAACTTATAAAATGCAACACAAAAAAATTCTGAAGTGACGTTGATTTAAAAAAAAAAACCTGGCCCTCCAAAGGAAATGCTGTGAAATAGGGGTAGATTAGCAGTCTGCAATGGAGTTCAATTAATCAAACATTAGAGTCATTTCCGGATAGTAATGTATGGTAGATACAATCTATGAATGTGAATGATGTTTCACCCTCTCTGCCTATTCCTACAGAGAAATTGTAATTGTGATAAGCAAATTGTGCTTTTGATTTCCGTACCGTTACCTACACGTCTAAAATTGATACATTTGGCGACAAGTTACAAATTGGCCAGATATCTTCATAGATCTCTGCTCCCCTCTGTAAATTGTTCCCAGAAGCGTTCAGAATTTAGATCATAGACTTAAAATTATAATCATTTACGCGTTTGAATGTTACCGCCGAGTTTCCCAACTCTCGATACGAGCGATTGGTGCTTCGAAACAATTAATAATACATATCCGAAAGTCCTTAAATTTGGACGGCTGCCCAACAAAACGGTCTTCAGCATCGAAATAGCCTCATTCAAGATCAATCCTCTCCCAAAATCGTTACAATTCAACCGATAAACATTGTGCCCAATATTATTTGAAATATTAACTAGAAATAATTTCAAATCGTTGTATCTTATTCGAAACCTTGGTTATACTGTTAAACTGGTAATTCTTATTTTATATCTATCAGACCTCCAAAAACACTACGACCGAACATAAATGAAATGCATTAATACAAAAAATATTATTTTGCACGATAACTTCCATACGTGATTACTATTTGGCATAAATTCGTAATGTTTTTATTTGACATCATAATTGACCTAATTTAAACAATAGATAAATTAAATCCTAAATTTATTATTATTAATTTTTATTTGAGGTATTAATTAGCCTGTTTATTGATTATTATTTTGTAAGCTTTTTATTTGCCATTAATTTATGTAATTTTTATTTAACCTATTCGTTGGGCAATCATCCGAACTATATTAGCATAAGTTCCCAGAGTTAAAATTCCAGTATTGGCTTTTTTTAAAGTTTTACATTATAACAAAAAACACATAATAAAAAAATTATTCATCAACATTTTTGTTTCGATATTTGGTATTTTGCCAGTTCTGACAGTCGAATTACGACACCATGCTCGACCTTAGAGTTAATTTAATCGACCACAGATCGGGGAGATTGACGACTAACTTCTGTTAGCGCTGACACTAACAGATCCTAAAATTGGAAGATGGGTCTAAAATTATATCTAGTTCCCCTTCCGTAGAACATCGTAGATATCCGCTCGGATGCATTTGTGTTCAATGATTTGGGGCGCTGAATCTTTTTTGTTTTGTTGATATTTGCATTAATTTCTTTAATTCTCTCAACTTCTAGAAGACAATTCAATTTCTCAAGTCAGAGTGATTTAAAACTTGTTGAAAGCCAGCATACAAAAAATGTTTTTTTTTCAATACGACGTAAAATATTTGACAGTCCTCTTTTTATAACATTTTTTTTGTGATATATTACAAAAATTACATCAAAATAATGTAGATAAAACGAACTTCCTAATAATCACTCAAATCTATGTTTTCCACTTTGGATTTATATTTAAAAAAAAAAAACCAATAAATAAATATAGACTTCAAATATGACAACGTTCATATTATCAAGCGGCAGCCATTTTGTCCGCCATCTTTGGTGCCCGGCGCGTCATTGGCAATTAATTTGAATTTTTCGGAGTGGCTAAATGCTCTCCAGTATTTTGTTATGTCAAGAACGAGAATGGCTCAAGCGATTCTGACCTTGTTATTCATACAATTTCTTTATACAAAAGGGGTAAAATCGCTTCAAATGTCCGGACCCGCCGGGGGACTGCGGCCTGCAAGAGGTTAAAACCATATTAAAACTTGGTACCTTCTCGATCGACCAGATTTTTCTTTACATATTTGTTGTGCTAAATTATTTTATTTGTTATGTGACGTTTTTATATTGTGCACCTATTTTGTGTCCTCAAGACAACATAGACAGACAATGTAACTTATGTAGTCCACACGGTAAAAATTGAGATTTTTTTTGTTCTAGATGTTTTCATGTGATCTACGACTATGCTCAAGGTGTTGTCACAATTTAGTACCGTGTCCAAATATTATATTGTTTTAATCGTAGTATTTTGACTATTATTACGCTGTCTTCAGATCATTACAAAAATAAAGCTGTCATTCAATGATGTATTTATGATTGGATCGGTTGGTTGGCGATCGCTGAAGCGTAGCATGTGCCACGGCTTGGCACCACCGCGCATCGCGCCCGTGACTAAACACATCGCACATGTGCTGGGTCTGGATTGCCGGGTCCCCTCGGCTCGGGGCAGACAGCCATTGAACCTGGGACAGTGGGTCCCCGTTCCCAGGCGACACTCAGTCGCGGCTGACGATAAAACTAACCGCTGGTAGCTCCGCTGTAACCTACTCCCTCTTTCTTATAAACAAACCCATCTAACAGAAAGAGAAGTTACGATGGAGTTCTCAGATGCAGGACCGATTTGCTGATAGCTCTGCGGTGACCCATGTATTCATTCCCCTTTTCTCAATAAGCGTATTTTAAAGGAAGAGATCTTACAACGGAGCTCTAACGGCCGCTGTTTCTAACTTTTAAATCGATTCATCTGAGGCCGCGATCAGCCAAGCATTTCGTAGGGTAGATCTCGATTTATGTTGTCCCCAAACATCTTATGTTATCTGGCCTCTCCCACTTTCATAGACAATAAAATGACATCAAAATAAGAACTTTCGAAGTTAAATTAATATTATAGAGTTAATTGTTGGATTTATTATTAATACACGTAATTTATTTAAAATATTTTTATCCATAAACTGACATTTTATATTTTTTAAACAAGCGTATATAAAATAAAGTGTCAGCTTGACCGTAGGTACTGGACTTGACACTTGGCTTGGCGAATATTCGAAAACGACATAGTTTTTCGCATAAATTAACCGTTTTTCGTCTCTGCTCCGCACGCATCCGAACTTCTCAATCCATATTAATTAAATTGATAATTGTTAACGCAATACAACAGAAATGAAATGAGCGCGAAACGGTGTCTTCTGTGAAAGTGATATTTCATCGACCATACATTGTGTTCGCGGTATTTTTTCTACTCTGTTGACACTTTTAAGAACTAGTCCAAAACTGAGGAGGCCGGAACGAGTTTAATCCACTAGTCCGGCTTCCTTAGGTTAAGATAAATGCTTAAGCGATAATTGTGTGTTGGAAAAAGCGTAGTTGTGCACTAATCAATTACTAAGGCAAAATTTTGGCTTAGTAATTGGTTAGTAGAATTGGGGACAGCGGCCGTAAGCGGCAGGACCAATCAGTAGGGATTATTATTTTTACCCGAACATCTTAATAAACAAAGGAAGAATGTCACATTTGGTTAATTTACCTATTTATTTTGTGATTATTTGCTTTGTTGTCAATGTAGTAGTCAAAAACTTGAAATTTCGAACTTAGCTTTTTGTCATACTTAAGTTCATATGTAATTTAAACTTGTTCAAACGTCAAAACAATGAATTTGCAATCTTATGAAAGTATTAAGTATACGAATATTAAACATAATACTCTCTTGATTACTATTACACTCATTCGGCGTTATGATTCAAATTAACGTATAGTTTAATTGGTTTTTCAACCATTAGCCCGTCAGTCGTCTTGTGAGTCGTAACGACTACCCCATTCAGGCGGCCGTTAAACTTTAACCACCAATTTGTAACTAATAAACACATGGTAACTTGCTTGTAAACATTTTAAAGACAGAGTGTTGTTTATTTACACCCGGTTTAAATACAAAACGTATGGATTACAGCTTTGTATTAAGCATTCAAATAATAATATGTATCATCCTTTTTAATGTGAATGTTGGTTGTTGTAATGTCCTATTTAATATTTTATTTCATTTTTCATATTTATCATTTCAAATTTCACTTCAATTTTTTTAACTTCTATGTGTAGACTCCTTTACATTCAAATTCGCGTCTCTGTGTCACTTTTCATTTAGCTTTCCATGCAATTTTTGTTTATGCTAAGTTTTTTTCAATTCTAAATTTATGTCAAGTCACTGTGATATTATTGTTAGATTAACGTTTTAACAAATTACCTTTTAATTCCACATTTAGGAGCCTAAGGGCTCGGAGTCAAATCTAATCTAACAAAGTTGCTATTCATCTGAATAATTATAAAGCAATAAACTAAAATCTATCAGTACAAAACACAAGTGTTTACTTTAAGTATAACCTCAGTCCATCATCAAATCTTCTGTGCGCTAAAATTTTTGTAAAATTTGCATTCTTTCTCTAATCAAGAATTTAATGTTCAATGCAACTATTTTCAGCGCCATGAGTATAGGGTGTGAAATAACAATAAAATATGAAATTGTTTGTTAAAATTACTTGAAAAATTATTAATTCCCTGAGATGAGACAATGTTTTTAGCTTTTTTTTAATTTTTTTTGGGTGTATTATGCCGTGTTGCACTTCATTTAGCCAACGTTTCGGACAGCCTCACTCACAGTGTCCATTGAATAGCCATAGACATTTATCAAATTTTCTCAGTGTCCATTGAATAGCCGTAGATATTTATCAAATTTTCTCAGTGTCCATTGAATAGCCATAGATATGTATCAAATTTTCTCAGTGTCCATTGAATAGCCATAGATATTTATCAAATTTTCTCACGGTGTCCATTGAATAGCCATAGATATTTATCAAATTTTCTCTGTGTCCATTGAATAGCCATAGATATTTACCAAATTTTATCGGCAGTGCCTTTTTTCTCACTTTATAGACACATATTGTACAACAGGTGAAAAGTACACAATAATTCAAACTTGTGCGAGGTGTAACATACCTAATATATTTCTACACAGGCCAGATCGGTTTGCTTTGAGATAAACCTAAACGCCTATAACCGGTAAGTTCTGGAAAGTGCGATAAGGAAATAGTCACCAGTCACCACGAATTTCATTTTTTCAAGTACCAACCAATCTAGAATATACCTGGCAGCTGATTGTGGCCGGCGATAACCTGGACATTTTGGTTTAACCGAATTAAATGTTATCTGGAAACCGTTAGTTAGTACATTAAATTAATTAATCGGTCAATTTTTCCAGTAACCAAAATTGGATGGGTCAAAAATAGCTTATCTGTAAAGTTTCAGAACTGTGCAAGTCAAAACAGTAGGTACAGGACTGAAAGGTGAATTTCAGATAACTATTCGATAAAAAGTGTATTTTCACATAAACTACGATGTTTCAACGTTTTGTTCCTCAATTTGGGATTATTTTTTTTAATACCATGGTATCTTTTTTTTGCATCATTTTAGGGGTGTTGATTGACGAAAGACGATGGTCATCATTTTTACACCCTTACGATCGCGGCTTTATTTGAGTACCAATGCATTCAAAAAGTCTATTTTTACCGCGTCTTTGGCTGTTCAACGAATCGTTGCTATATTTTAAATGGTGTATTTAAAATTTATGTTGGATATATATTTTGTTTTCGCTACATTAGTGCGCGGGCAAATATTCATTAACATCGGCCTAAGGAGGGAGGGGGTAGTTGCTACCAATTGATTCATTGTTCGAGACCCATTGTCCCCGAATACCCCCCCTATATAATAATACGGCATCACTCCACGCTATACTGGTAGGCACTAACTGTCGAATCTAATATTAACCCTTATTTCGTTAATGGATAAAATCGATATAAAGTAAACGAGACTTGTATCTTTTTGTTACTTGGGTTAGAATAAGAAAGAAGGAAATGTTTTCAACGAAGCTATATTCGGTATGCAGGCTGGATTTTTACTCTGTATTGAAAGTGGGTTAATCCTATTCAATTTTGTTAATAGTTTAAAGGACAAGAATTTTTCTGTTCTTATTATACCTACAATAAACATTGGAAATCTTCTGATTAGTGCTTGTAGTGTTCCGTCTCGACACCCTACCCGCCGCGGATACTAATTTGTGACGATCCACCCTCCTGGGCTACCCGGCACCAGTTGTAGTGAACCTACCCCTGGCCTTACTAACTTCTATGGGTCTCGGGACCTCCTGTAATGTACCTGTGGGGCTACCCGGCACCCGTTGTAGTGATCCGTAGTCGTCTATCCTTGGTTTTTCTATTCTTTCCCTTTAACATTAGCTGTCGGGATCTACTGGCTACGCTACCCTTATCTTTTGGCCTTCGATCAATATACCCTTGTATCTAGCTACACCTAACTTTTCCTTAAACCCCTGCGATTTTCTCACAGTAAATAAGATTTAAGATTTTATTGTACATTATTCCTATTCACCACGTTGTGTGATTTTTTGATTCGGTAATTACATTTGAATGTGTAAATTAATACACATACACATGTAGAGGAAATAATGTAGTGTGTGTGGTAACCTCAAATTCTTTTGGAGTAAAGTGTGAAAGAATCTCGTTTGATAAACTGACCCCGTTTTTTAGATTGTTTTATTTTATTTTCAAACCTATACTCGTATTACCCGCCTTTTCTCAACTTGAACGGAGTGTCATTGACGCTAATCCTACAGTGAATTGTCAGCCGGTTTATAAAATTCAAAGTCGTAGTTTTCTTACCCGATTTTTTCCTGTCTATAGGTTTACATTGGGTTATATTTACATTACGTGAACAGTGTGTATTATGAAATACATGTCGGGATCCTTGCGAAGCTCTCAATGTCGTCGTACTGCACCTAGATGGTCAAGTTATTATTGTTATTAGTATACACTACATGTACTGGGGAAGGGGAAGGTGAGGAGGGGTGATAGGAGGATCTGGGGAATGTTGTTTCCTGAATAAGTCGGCTCCTCCTCTAACCAAATAGATACTGGTGACCAACATTCCGGACAAAGGCCCAATCATTACGTTTGCTAGGATGGTCCTTAAGTCCTGATTTTGTTCTCTTGCATGAACTTCATTGCTACGAAAGGGTCCCTTCACGCCAGATGAAAGCGCGCAGAGTCCTCATGTCACTTCCAGTATTATCCCGACTTCCTATCCTCCAGATTTGATTTTAACTCGACTGATTCTAGAAGGGGTATGTCCATTTCTTCCCTTATCATGACTCTACTCGCGTTGAGTGCGTACGGAGCCGTTTGAGATGATCCTTTCGTCTCCTACGAGGATAATCATTGGCTTGCGTTCCTCGCCTCCAAGAGCTGACATAACTTCTACCTTGTAAAAACTATGTTTGCTTTCAGGTCGACACTACTGGTAGTATGCAATAGTGCTACAGACTTATTCTCACGGAATACCACGCCGACGTCCCCTCCACATAACTTCGCAAAACTTGGGATACCTTCGGTCGAAACGCCTCCGTCAGCGAATCATACCCTACCATTCCAAGTGGCATTTTCTTTTTATTCTGTCTTTCATGCCTTTTCACTCTGCATGACCCCGCGAAAGGGATTAACTTTCAGTACCCCGCGTGAATGCTAAGTTTACGTTGACATCCCCTATCGCATGATAGCGTAAGAAAAAAAGCCCTCTTTGTCTCATATCTTGTGGGGATATAATTTCAGTGAACGCTATTGCATTCCCCAATCGTGAAGTCTATATTTCGCAGGTCAAGCGGGATTTTGGAAGGGTCTGATTGAGAAAACATTACCGGAATAATGTTGATTTCATATTTTGTAAGGAAGCCTGAAAGAAATTTGACATGATAATATTGTTGTTAGTAAACAATTATAATGTTTAAATTCAATTCTCCAAATTTCATTTTTGGACCAACATCCAGTATGGTATGGATGCTTCCGTCACTCCACTTTGGCTCGGCATACCTCAGAAAAAAACCTTCTAATTTGGATGACTGTACGGCTACGATTTATGGCCGGGATCCTTTTTTATACGCATTCGTCTCGTCCTTTCTAGCTCGCAAAAAATATAAGTTCGTTGAACCCACATTGATAATAGATTTAATTTGGGACAAATCTCGTAATTACACATTGAGAATAATATTTAAAACACAATTATATCCTGGAACATAACTTCTTTTATCATTGGTTTTGTAGATTGGCAGATCCTCTCAGGTATCGGGACCATGTACGACCTGTAATTTAATTAAAATGTTTCTTTCACTCACCTGAACGAAGCCTGATTACGTACATGTGGGGAAAATATTAAAAGTAAAAAACCTTCCTGTCACTATGGTTCGGTAATTTAGTCCCCAGAAGTAGTAACACCCATGACTCTATGTCACACTTTTATTTGAGTTTAAGAAAATACGTAGGTTATTAATTATTATTTGTTAACATTTTTATTTTCTTTTGTTTTTTTTTTGGGACTATTAAAGATGACATTTATACGTAGGTATATGTTGATATTATTTTGAATATTTGTATTATCTTGATTATATGATATATTGAAGAAACTACAAGCGCGTAGATATTGTTTATTATCGTTGAACAATTGCAAATTGGGGGATTCAAAACAAGCAATAGTTTATTTTATATTATTATTATGCTCGCGGAAGATCGAAGGTGACATTTGTATGTAGGTTATTTATTTTGATGTTGTTTTGATATTATTATTTTGTGTGTACAAGTTTGAAAATGATATTTGTACGTTATCATTGACTAGACTAATTTTATATTTCAAATCAAAATTCACGCGATGCACTCCCTTCTATTTTTAAAACACAAAGTTAGGTTATTATTAACTCACAGAAGCTAAGTATTTCATTCACTTTGGTTATTATTTTGGTTTTGATAATTCAAATTAATTTTATTATTTAATTAATTCACCCGCGGCGCACTGTCATTCACTGCAGCTAATTTTCAATAGAGTATTTTAACAAGCCGAATAATTAATTTATGTACACGAACTATTGCTTCTCACGAAGTCACAACCTTAAAAATTCTTTAATATTACGATGGATATTTTCTCCCAACATTAACAAACACTTGTCACTGTTTATCACGACTTTTTTAATTCTTCGGTGGATTATGTCTTATCACTCGTTTTTATAATATTTGATCAATTGTTTTGTTAAATACGAACGATCTTATCACTGCTAGCACTCTATAGCCTCGTCTTCCTTCGATCCTCGACCCTCGACTCTTACTGCCTACCGCCACATGGTATCCAGCCCTTCGAATATCTTGTCCAAAAAAAGGTGCCAGGCGTGGACTCAGGACGTACATCTCGTCTTTCGTTAGGGCGTTTTATAATTGAGAGTTCAGACTATTTCAACTTTCATTGATATGTTATTTTTCATGACTCTCTCTCTCCAAAATTAAATATGTCCATTTTAATTATTTCTTTGTCTGGCCGCCGATAAGTGTAACTCACCCTTTTGATGCGATTTTGCTTTAAACTTTTTCTAGAATTCTGCAATCGGTCTTTCCTTAATAATCGGTAAATTATCTCGGCTAATTGTGACTTTACATCTGAAATAATTATCACTCTCGCACTCTCCCATTTATTTTTGTTTAAAATTTGCGGCAGGTAAAATTGAATTCAGTAGTATTTCGGCTTAATTCTCATGGTAACATGAAATTGCTTCTGTCATTTACTTGATTCACCACATTCCTTGCAGATGTTTACAACTATTTTTTATCCTTCGTCCCTTTTCATGATCAGATATAATATTCGTAAAACTTTGTCTGGTAATAACTAATATCACCTTATTAATTCAGAATTCATTTTCTTAATGCGTTCCAAATAGCTCTATGGTCTAGTACGTACCTGTTTGACTTCATTTTTTTGTGTACTCAAAAGTAAAATCTTATTTACTTTTAATCTGAGTGTTTTGTTTACCTTTCGAAAAATCTCGGTCTATAGCACTAATGCATAGATTGTGTACGTCGTTAATTTTAATTGGTTTTATCAATACTCCGTCTGTATTCTGTAGTGGTAATTTGGGCTTAATTACCCCATTTATTCCTCAAAACCATGTAAGTTTTTTTGTTACTAAACAAACTCTCTTCGACACGCTCTAGGATTTTAAATTTATGGTTGGTCTGAAGTGTCGGCTTACATTCAATATTGATAAATTTTAAACGTGGTATCGATTTGAAAACTTCGAGCCGTTCATTATGTCATCACCTTTATTTACCTCAGCCCTTCTCAGATTGTGATTTTTCTGTCCTTTTCAATAGCGGTCGCTAGTGTAGTCGATTTGAAATTTCGTTTAGGTGGGAAAAATTTTGTATGAGCTCTTCCGATAAAGAAGATGCTTTTTTTTTCTTTCGAACGTAGTGTTGAAGCCATCACAGCCCCCCTAGAGTTTTAAATCCAGCGGTAAACACGCCTCCTAGTGTTAGTCGATGGGATTAGAACTCACCATAGGTCATTTAATTCCTTCAATTTTCTACTAATGTTCTGTACCCCTGATCCTTGCTATTAAATCTTGCAGGGTTCCGTCCCATTTACTTCATGTGTTATTTGTTGAAACTAGTTCCATTTTCCGTCGGCGATCCATTCGTATGTTCCTACTTGTACAAATCTTTCTCTCTCCCTTGCTGTCCTACTCCCCCCCCCTAAGATTGTATTCCCCCCCCCCTAAGATTATACTCCCTCTTCTCTTGTATGTCGGTTTTTTTTATTTATTCACTTTTTTGTTTTTATTTTTTATTTTTATTTTTATCCAATTCGGACCTGTCCCTCCTATGTTTTTTTGTTGGGTTCATTTATCTACTTGACTAGGTACCTGTTTCTAAACAAGACTGAACGTCAATGATGGATGGTTACCCCGGATGCTCTATTTTTTTATTTGTAGGTGTGTACTTGAGAACGCAATACATTTTACGCGTAATTACTTCATGTATGATTTTAGATTTAATTGTCTTTAATTACTAATTCATTTTTTCCTAGTTTTATATTTTTATTATTTACGTTTTTTAACATTTAGCAATGTTTAAATGTATAAGATTTATCGCGTACAATGATCTCTAAAAAGTTCTCCTTCATTTTTATTTTTATTCTTCAATCTTATCGGAAGTTGGATAGCACAATGTCTCTACTCATTTATTTTTATTTGACTAACTCGTTTATAATGTTATGTCTAGACTGTAGTTAAAGTCAGATTTCAGATATGTTTTTTTTTTAATTCGTACCGTATTGATTTTTTTGCATAACCCGACGCTATACAAATCGCCCAAATCAGTTTAGCTTATTTATTATTATGGTTTTGATTTTTTTTTTGTTTATCTATTTTTATTTTGTCGGAATATGTGTGTATTAGAAGATGTATGAATGTGAATGAGGCAAAGAGTGTGTGCCAAGATCTGTCGTCTCTGCCCACCCCTGCGAGGAAACGCGCGGTGGTTAATTAGTTATGTTTTTATTTTATTTTTATTTTTTATGTATTAATTTTATCATTATTATTATTCTGAGTGACTATTTGATAATTTATTTTCTTTCGTCTAGTCATTTGTTCAAGTAATTTTAACGGCAAGGACCCATATTTTTTTGTCTCCGACCTACCCTAAACGCAAGAGTCATAAATCTTATCGTTAGCTACCCTATTTTTTGTGCATAGAGTCGACCCGTATTCCATGTTTATTTATTCCCCGACCGAAATGTTTAAAATACGCTCGGAACACGCGGGACAAATTCCTCTATTCATTTTAGGTTCGGTTTTTCAATTTTAGTTCAAGTTATTTATTTTTTCCAATTTATTTTTAATTTCGAAAAGCTTATTATTTCCAATTTATTATTAGTTTCGAAAATCTTCCACTTGTAAAACTTTCTCCTGGTCACGGCACCAGCTGTAGTGTTCCGTCTCGACACCCTACCCGCCGCGGATACTAATTTGTGACGATCCACCCTCCTGGGCTACCCGGCACCAGTTGTAGTGAACCTACCCCTGGCCTTACTAACTTCTATGGGTCTCGGGACCTCCTGTAATGTACCTGTGGGGCTACCCGGCACCCGTTGTAGTGATCCGTAGTCGTCTATCCTTGGTTTTTCTATTCTTTCCCTTTAACATTAGCTGTCGGGATCTACTGGCTACGCTACCCTTATCTTTTGGCCTTCGATCAATATACCCTTGTATCTAGCTACACCTAACTTTTCCTTAAACCCCTGCGATTTTCTCACAGTAAATAAGATTTAAGATTTTATTGTACATTATTCCTATTCACCACGTTGTGTGATTTTTTGATTCGGTAATTACATTTGAATGTGTAAATTAATACACATACACATGTAGAGGAAATAATGTAGTGTGTGTGGTAACCTCAAATTCTTTTGGAGTAAAGTGTGAAAGAATCTCGTTTGATAAACTGACCCCGTTTTTTAGATTGTTTTATTTTATTTTCAAACCTATACTCGTATTACCCGCCTTTTCTCAACTTGAACGGAGTGTCATTGACGCTAATCCTACAGTGAATTGTCAGCCGGTTTATAAAATTCAAAGTCGTAGTTTTCTTACCCGATTTTTTCCTGTCTATAGGTTTACATTGGGTTATATTTACATTACGTGAACAGTGTGTATTATGAAATACATGTCGGGATCCTTGCGAAGCTCTCAATGTCGTCGTACTGCACCTAGATGGTCAAGTTATTATTGTTATTAGTATACACTACATGTACTGGGGAAGGGGAAGGTGAGGAGGGGTGATAGGAGGATCTGGGGAATGTTGTTTCCTGAATAAGTCGGCTCCTCCTCTAACCAAATAGATACTGGTGACCAACATTCCGGACAAAGGCCCAATCATTACGTTTGCTAGGATGGTCCTTAAGTCCTGATTTTGTTCTCTTGCATGAACTTCATTGCTACGAAAGGGTCCCTTCACGCCAGATGAAAGCGCGCAGAGTCCTCATGTCACTTCCAGTATTATCCCGACTTCCTATCCTCCAGATTTGATTTTAACTCGACTGATTCTAGAAGGGGTATGTCCATTTCTTCCCTTATCATGACTCTACTCGCGTTGAGTGCGTACGGAGCCGTTTGAGATGATCCTTTCGTCTCCTACGAGGATAATCATTGGCTTGCGTTCCTCGCCTCCAAGAGCTGACATAACTTCTACCTTGTAAAAACTATGTTTGCTTTCAGGTCGACACTACTGGTAGTATGCAATAGTGCTACAGACTTATTCTCACGGAATACCACGCCGACGTCCCCTCCACATAACTTCGCAAAACTTGGGATACCTTCGGTCGAAACGCCTCCGTCAGCGAATCATACCCTACCATTCCAAGTGGCATTTTCTTTTTATTCTGTCTTTCATGCCTTTTCACTCTGCATGACCCCGCGAAAGGGATTAACTTTCAGTACCCCGCGTGAATGCTAAGTTTACGTTGACATCCCCTATCGCATGATAGCGTAAGAAAAAAAGCCCTCTTTGTCTCATATCTTGTGGGGATATAATTTCAGTGAACGCTATTGCATTCCCCAATCGTGAAGTCTATATTTCGCAGGTCAAGCGGGATTTTGGAAGGGTCTGATTGAGAAAACATTACCGGAATAATGTTGATTTCATATTTTGTAAGGAAGCCTGAAAGAAATTTGACATGATAATATTGTTGTTAGTAAACAATTATAATGTTTAAATTCAATTCTCCAAATTTCATTTTTGGACCAACATCCAGTATGGTATGGATGCTTCCGTCACTCCACTTTGGCTCGGCATACCTCAGAAAAAAACCTTCTAATTTGGATGACTGTACGGCTACGATTTATGGCCGGGATCCTTTTTTATACGCATTCGTCTCGTCCTTTCTAGCTCGCAAAAAATATAAGTTCGTTGAACCCACATTGATAATAGATTTAATTTGGGACAAATCTCGTAATTACACATTGAGAATAATATTTAAAACACAATTATATCCTGGAACATAACTTCTTTTATCATTGGTTTTGTAGATTGGCAGATCCTCTCAGGTATCGGGACCATGTACGACCTGTAATTTAATTAAAATGTTTCTTTCACTCACCTGAACGAAGCCTGATTACGTACATGTGGGGAAAATATTAAAAGTAAAAAACCTTCCTGTCACTATGGTTCGGTAATTTAGTCCCCAGAAGTAGTAACACCCATGACTCTATGTCACACTTTTATTTGAGTTTAAGAAAATACGTAGGTTATTAATTATTATTTGTTAACATTTTTATTTTCTTTTGTTTTTTTTTTGGGACTATTAAAGATGACATTTATACGTAGGTATATGTTGATATTATTTTGAATATTTGTATTATCTTGATTATATGATATATTGAAGAAACTACAAGCGCGTAGATATTGTTTATTATCGTTGAACAATTGCAAATTGGGGGATTCAAAACAAGCAATAGTTTATTTTATATTATTATTATGCTCGCGGAAGATCGAAGGTGACATTTGTATGTAGGTTATTTATTTTGATGTTGTTTTGATATTATTATTTTGTGTGTACAAGTTTGAAAATGATATTTGTACGTTATCATTGACTAGACTAATTTTATATTTCAAATCAAAATTCACGCGATGCACTCCCTTCTATTTTTAAAACACAAAGTTAGGTTATTATTAACTCACAGAAGCTAAGTATTTCATTCACTTTGGTTATTATTTTGGTTTTGATAATTCAAATTAATTTTATTATTTAATTAATTCACCCGCGGCGCACTGTCATTCACTGCAGCTAATTTTCAATAGAGTATTTTAACAAGCCGAATAATTAATTTATGTACACGAACTATTGCTTCTCACGAAGTCACAACCTTAAAAATTCTTTAATATTACGATGGATATTTTCTCCCAACATTAACAAACACTTGTCACTGTTTATCACGACTTTTTTAATTCTTCGGTGGATTATGTCTTATCACTCGTTTTTATAATATTTGATCAATTGTTTTGTTAAATACGAACGATCTTATCACTGCTAGCACTCTATAGCCTCGTCTTCCTTCGATCCTCGACCCTCGACTCTTACTGCCTACCGCCACATGGTATCCAGCCCTTCGAATATCTTGTCCAAAAAAAGGTGCCAGGCGTGGACTCAGGACGTACATCTCGTCTTTCGTTAGGGCGTTTTATAATTGAGAGTTCAGACTATTTCAACTTTCATTGATATGTTATTTTTCATGACTCTCTCTCTCCAAAATTAAATATGTCCATTTTAATTATTTCTTTGTCTGGCCGCCGATAAGTGTAACTCACCCTTTTGATGCGATTTTGCTTTAAACTTTTTCTAGAATTCTGCAATCGGTCTTTCCTTAATAATCGGTAAATTATCTCGGCTAATTGTGACTTTACATCTGAAATAATTATCACTCTCGCACTCTCCCATTTATTTTTGTTTAAAATTTGCGGCAGGTAAAATTGAATTCAGTAGTATTTCGGCTTAATTCTCATGGTAACATGAAATTGCTTCTGTCATTTACTTGATTCACCACATTCCTTGCAGATGTTTACAACTATTTTTTATCCTTCGTCCCTTTTCATGATCAGATATAATATTCGTAAAACTTTGTCTGGTAATAACTAATATCACCTTATTAATTCAGAATTCATTTTCTTAATGCGTTCCAAATAGCTCTATGGTCTAGTACGTACCTGTTTGACTTCATTTTTTTGTGTACTCAAAAGTAAAATCTTATTTACTTTTAATCTGAGTGTTTTGTTTACCTTTCGAAAAATCTCGGTCTATAGCACTAATGCATAGATTGTGTACGTCGTTAATTTTAATTGGTTTTATCAATACTCCGTCTGTATTCTGTAGTGGTAATTTGGGCTTAATTACCCCATTTATTCCTCAAAACCATGTAAGTTTTTTTGTTACTAAACAAACTCTCTTCGACACGCTCTAGGATTTTAAATTTATGGTTGGTCTGAAGTGTCGGCTTACATTCAATATTGATAAATTTTAAACGTGGTATCGATTTGAAAACTTCGAGCCGTTCATTATGTCATCACCTTTATTTACCTCAGCCCTTCTCAGATTGTGATTTTTCTGTCCTTTTCAATAGCGGTCGCTAGTGTAGTCGATTTGAAATTTCGTTTAGGTGGGAAAAATTTTGTATGAGCTCTTCCGATAAAGAAGATGCTTTTTTTTTCTTTCGAACGTAGTGTTGAAGCCATCACATGCTAAATCACTATTTTCGATTAATCGTTACTACGAATCGGTTTACATTAATAATACAAAAATATATATTTTAGATACATTGAAGCTTGTCCTACCGATCCATTGAGTAGAATTAAAATAAAATTGTTAATTACTTTGTAAAAAACTACAAAAAAAATCTATATTTTCTTCAGAAATGTATGAACGCATGTAAGAAAAAAATGTTTTTTAAATACAATGTTTTGACTCAAATTATCTGTGATAATTTCCATTGATTATCTTTTTTCTTATGAAATTATTCACAAAATATTGTGCACGGAGAAAAATGTTATTCTAAAATACGATAATTTTATTCGTAAAAACGGTTAAAAACGGGATTGAAGTTCTTACGAACAAATTAACAGTGTTTCAATGTTTATTGGCAGATTAATTTGTTGGTATACGTACGAAATTACGTATAAAAAATATTTATTCTTACATGTTCCCGCCAATAAACATTGAAACCCTGTTAATTTGTTCGTAAGAACTTCAGTCCCGCTGTTAACCGTTTTTACGAATAAATTGATCGTATTTTAGAATAACATTTTTCTCCGTGTGGTTTCTAGACTCCAACCGATTTTTAAGCCAATTACATATATTCGTGGAGATATATTATGGCGCACTAAGAATACGTACATTTTTGTTTGTGGTTTCCTCTTAGCCGTTTATTAAATGTAAACAAAAACACGTATCAATGCATCTTATTTATAATTGGTTTAATGTTTCTGTTTATCTCCTGAGTAATATAGTCTCACTATTGAGGTATCCGCTATTACTTCTCTTTCTGGTGCATGCGTGGTTTATGAAAAAAGGGGAGAAGTTGAAACGAAGCTATCAAGCGATTCGCTTTGTTGTACAACAGAAAGCTCACTCACACGCTTTTGAGCTTAAAAAAACAACAATACGTATATGTATCATATACACACATCAACATATTTCTACCACAAACAAAAGTGTTGACAAAATGAGGGGGGTTCGGATAGTTAACGGGTTCACTCGGAGCGATGTGGTCCGCTGATTTAATTAAGGATAATTAAAAGAAATTGAATTAATTACACGCTGCAGGATTACGGATGCACCAAACTCCAGGATGCGTTCTTTGATCGCTAAACACAAAAAAATGTTGTGAGGTAGGTTAGGGTGGCCCAGACCCGGAAAACCTGGAAACCTGGTAAATATTGCGACCAACAATTTTCAAAGCTATTTTAATACATTCTAATTTGGTGCCAAGGCCGGTACAAAGAAAAAAAACACTCAAAGAAGATCTCGATGTATCATTTTTTTACAAAACTGCCTCGAAAAACGTGTTTTTATCTACTGGTTTTCCGGGTTTTTGGATCCACCCTGTCCTACATACACATTTATTTAAAATATATCGTAACTGTTAACTTTTAGCAAGTGGTTATGCTTGCAAAAACAATCGCGTAACCAGCTAAGTTCTGTCGCAGTTGATGATTGTTGTGTCCGACAATCAGTTTGCAAAACACCATTGCACAACAAGCACCGAACAAAAAACAGCCAGACAATAAATAATACACCACCGAACGTCAATGATAATATTACGCCATAATTTGCCACTTTCTTTCGTAAAACCCGGCATATTTATTTGTTTTTTTTTCTCACACCGCATAATGGCGGACTTGCCCCCTATCACAAAAGCGCGGGATACAATGAAACAGATTCCATCCTGATCCATTCAAAAATCTGCAAAGCAATACGGCGTTTATGTACATTTGGTTTAAGGCATATTTAAGCATGCGATTCTGATAAAATAATCAATACAACTATTTTAACGGGATCAAACCAAAATGGCCTTTATGTTTATATTTATTAAGAGCTGTTTTGGCGTGGGATCATGAGAGAAAATCAATAACGTTTGGATCGTCCGCGTCCCCTGCCTGTGAAATGCTTGTGTTTTTTTTGTTCGGTGTTTTTAACGCAGTTGTAACTCATGTGAACTCCGCGGTGGCAGTGTTCCCGTAGAAATGTTGGGGTAGATATGGAGAGGGGGAAGGGGAAGGTGGGAAGAGAGATGGGGAGGGCAGAGTATCATCTAGCCGTCCTCAATTGTTGAGACAAAATCAAATAAAACTTCATTTTAATTAAGTTTTGTTATGATTTAGTTAGGTACTTTATGTGACCCGTAGTAAAAAAAGAACACCAGAAATCCGCTGTGGGCGAATTTCGGGATATAAAAGTCTGGCATAATTTTCCGATAAAAAACTGTGTTTTATCATCATTATGAAATTTAAATGGGATGGCGATATACATTCCTGGCATGTTTAAGAGAGAAACAGCGCGTGCTAAATGCGTGCGGGCTAGAAGCAAAAGGTATTAAGTCAGTGGCCACGTTGGTTTCCAATCAAATCTACTTGGAAGGTTTTTTTCATTGCCTCTATTTAATTGTGTATGTAATATTTAGTGAGGGACCGTATAATATTATCTACTATCGCCCTGATGAAATAGCAACTTTTATATTCATGCTTGAAATGGCTTTAGCCGTGTTTGGTGATCAGATCTGAATAGCCAGGTACTTCGCAACCTTCCTCTTCCCCATCTCTTTCCCTTCCCCTATCCCTTCTGTGTCACAAAATATCTCAATCGGGGATGCCATGGTCCCACTGGTTACGGACACCTGGGACTCTTGCGCGGCATTCTCAAAATAAAGTACCATAACATATTAGCTTAACTTGCATAAAAGTTAAGCTAATATGATTTTTCTCAAAATCCTAACTATCAAAATAAGCTAATAGATACATAATCACCATTTTCATTTTGACAAAATGTTAGCGTTTTTTAAAACTTATAACGATAACATTATAATTTTGTAATTAAACATTTAAAAAACAGTTATATCAATAATTGTGATTTTAAACGTTTTCCATTATTCCGTTCATAATCAGAAGTAGGAAGTTCTGTTCGCGCGAATGTTACCTTTTGCCGGAAGTGGCGGCGCGTTTCCTCGTCTTCTTCTGACTTCCGGTTTCAGACAACTGCTAAGGAGAGGTTTTGCGAAAGAGCCAGTTGCCATGGTAACGAGCTATTGTTGCTTACGGTGGCAATTCGATGATATTGCCAAACCTAGTGGAACTAAAACGTAATAAGTCATTAACGGCGACATGGGTGTCCATTCAGATTATATTTTGGAAGGCATTTCTTGTCAAGGTGTTCTTCTTAATTCTACCTCAAGTATTTATATTTACAGTTCCTGCCGCTGAGAGGTGACATAACCTTCTCACTCTCTACTAAATGCTTCACTGTGAGAAAATTCTACTTGAAAGCATTAACGTAACCTAATAAATATAATATTTTGTATAGTACCGTTTTTTTATGAAAAATCACCTCAAGTATGTTGTAACGCCTACGTTTATATTAAGATCTCATACACACAACAAAGCGCAACACATATCTTAAAACACAATATATAGCGCATTTAAAACAGTCAATTGGCTTTAGTTTTTTGTGGAGTTTTGGGGTTGTTTCTACCCCAAGAACAGATAGATACACTCATCTTTATTTTTCTCTCCCTTCCGGAGCCTGCTCCCGCTGCCTGATGCTTTCGTAACCAAGCCGAGGGATGATATTATAACCAACCTTCTCTGCTATGACATCCCTTATTGACAGGGCTTGAAAACCATCCAATTTTCTTCGTCATGCTAATTTTAATAGTTTTATCCATCCCTTAAAAATATATTACACATTTTTTATTGATTTTGCGCCTCGCAAGAAAATTGTAATATTACAAACTCTTTTTAAAAATCATTTAATTTATTGTACCAACTTTTCTAGTACCATATTCTTTCACAAGTTTTTTTTTTAAATTTTAGTATTTCATATTTGATTTATGAAAACACTAGCTTTATTGCCCTTTTTCGCCCAACATTAAATTCTTTATTATTTATCTTATTAAACAATTGATTTTTACGAAATTACGTTATTTTTAGCAAAACTAATCTAATAAGCTCTATTATTGATATATTTTTTTAAATTGCTAAATAGTTGTAAGAATCTCAAAACAATGAATATGTGTGAATAAATGAGACTAGAGCTTACACTCGGATAAATTATATTGTTATCAGCAACATTTTTCATGGATCAACCATTTACATATTCCAAAGGTTCACGATCCCTGCAAAAACAGTTAGTCATTCGGTATTCCTTCAGAGACATCAGGTAAAATGCAGCCTTGTTTTTGTGGCGTCTGGGATACAGAATATACGGACCTCCGCCGCGCCTAGAGCCTCAAAACACCCAATAAAGCTACTTCCACGCCACTTTTGGGGCTTTCGGAGGACTTAACCTAGACATTGACAAGTCACCATAATCATCACATCATCGAATTATAAGCAAGGCGATTTACCTCGGCTAGTGTAACATTCTTTAACACTCTTAAAATTTGTACACTTCTATACACGGCGATGAAGTTCAATTGCCCATAAATCATCGCCAAAACGCAGTTTTTTTATTATTTTGGGAAGTTTAGGCACAAATTTGAAATTATTGTTTTCCATTAATCTGAAGAACTTAATATGCCACATTACAAAATGAAACCTTGCCCGAAAAAGGTGTTTGTAGAGTTTTTATTACAACTTTTTGAAGTAAAACTTCTTTACGCACGCTTGACTTGGGGGGTAAGCTGGCGAATGAATGACGAGAGCGTTACGAAAAGTGTAGTCGGGCGAGGCGAACGGGATGTATCACACTGTAGGAGCAAGAGAGAGCAGTGTGCGCGCACATTTTCTTTCTCTCTTTCTCTCACAGACAGTGCATGAAGATTATTCGTAATTTCATTTCGTTCTTGAACAATTTTATAAATACTGTAGGAGCAAGAGAGAGCAGTGCGCGCCCACATTTTATTTCTCTCTAGAGGTTTTACTTCAGTCGTGTGGTCTAAAGCACACTCGTTTTTTTATTTTTAAAAGGTTTGATACTTATTTTTTTCTAGGATTATAAAAAATTCTCGAAAACGTGTATTCTACTATCAGTATTTAATTCAAGCATGATCGCGATCACACTTTCAAACCAAAACACAAGATTTTGCAATAATCCGCCTTAAATGATCGTTTAAGTCAATATTAGGGGAAAAATAAAAAAAAAAACACACTGTTTTTAAGTACGACAAACGTTATGGTGCTATAAAAATCTTGACAATATTTTTTTGAAAAATTCTTATTAAACAATAATAATATTAATAGAGTAGTTAAAGCAGTTCAAATTAACAAAGTAACAGGTAGGTACCTATGTAGGAATACAAAACTGTTAATTTTACATTGAATTTTCCAAGTTTTTTCGAGTAAGAATCAAATACTAATTAATCTTATTTCGATTTTATTGGGAACACCATTGCGTGATAGCATTTATTATTTAACTCTTGTATTGCGTATTACGTATCCACAACGAATTGAAATTGTAGACGAGCGACCTACAAGCCAAATAATCGATAGATAAAAATATATAGGACCTAGGTACTCTCCAGGTACGTACACCCAGCTACATATCATTAGGTTTACTGAACGTTGGGATTTCTCGAATTTGGCAACCTCGCCCGCAATTTTATCTTTCGATTTTGGCGTAAACACGAAGCTGGAGAGGGACCAAGTAATCAGTTAATGTTATTGCCCTAATACTTATTAGGTATCTGTATTAAATTTAAGTTATTTTCCGAACTACCGATAGATGTGGGCGTGTCCGTGAATCTTAAAGAACGCTCAATTTACATATGGTAGAAATGGTCAAACGCTTTTCAAAGCATTTGATTTACTTGATCGTACCATGCATTCCTGGGACGCCCCGAACTTCTACGTTATAATATTTTCCCCTGCCATTCCTTTCTCCGGCTATCCACTATAAATGTTCAAACTATCTAAACGTTATATTCCATTTCATCATGAAGAGAAAATAGGTACAAATTCAATGATATTTTGCAATCATTCCTGGTTTTATTTAAGGGATCTTTTCACTGTAGATTTTTAAATAAACATTGACTAAGATGATTTAACTCTTATTCTACGTCTTATTCTACAAAATAGAGCTATGAAAATTATGCTATAGAAACACGAAAGTCAAAGAAATCTTGATGGAGTGAAATATATTGTAATTTAAACCGATTATATATTTTTATTTGAACCAACATAGAAATATACAGAATCGTAATATGTTACATAATATGTATCAAATATTATTACCCAGTTAGTGGAGATATAATATTGGGTCTAACTGGGGAGCTAGTCCATTTACTAATATATTTATAAATAATAAAGGTACAACATTCTGCTTACAAATAGTAGGTACCTATAGTTACAAAAAAATCGCAGTATCTAAGATATTCAAAATACTGGATAATAAGTAAAATGCATACAATAATACTAACAGAATATATCTGAAAAAAAAATCAATCTCTCTGTTGGTTTGGTTGTTTTCGGTAAAAATGTAACGATTGTTTTTTTTTAAATATTTACTTCAATACTTTCTGAATTTATGAGTAAAATAGAAAACCAATACCATAAGCGAAAACGTGACACATAAGACGAGGAAAATAAATCAAATAAGACTCCCCTTCAGAAAAAAAAATCAACGACGAAGTTGAAGGACGGAACAATGAAGATGTTTGGCAAATTACCAATGCAAATTTAATTAGAAGAAAATATAAACGAATTATAATTACAAATTATAGAAATGTGTGATTAATTTATGAATTTTGTTAAAAAATAATTAACAGTGACATACTTGTAAAGCTGAAGATTTGGAACCTCGTTGAGTTGTCTATTATAATACCAAAAGGATGAATTCATATATACACATGTAAGTATAAGTAGGTGTGTATAAAGGATGTATTTTTTCCATTCGTATCACTCTGCAAAGGGCATAAAAAACGAGCACCCCAACCCATGAGATATTTACAGAATTAGCTACGATATTATTATTATTTAGGGTAAAGATTTTTTGTCGAATGGCATCCATTTTTTTAACCTCCCGCTTCCTGGCATTTCGAAATTAGAACGCCGAGCTGAGGCCGATTCATCGCGTGCGTTCGTCAATAATCGGAATTAATAAAATGCCGGGTATCTAGTATCTACCCAGCAGAGTATTTATATTTATTGTTCTGAAGGTAACCTATCTAAATATACTTCGTTGTGCAAAATGTTGCCAGTGAGGAAATTATTGTGGTTTCCTTTCGGGTAGGTAGGTACCTACGACTCTTAAGTCGATATGACCATATCGACCAACTTCGATGGTATACGATACAACCCCCATTTTCAATACAAAATGTTTATGCATTAAAAATTTTCATTTTTGGTTGCTAATTGTATATAAATCATCTACCCAGCAGAGTATTTATATTTATTGTTCTGAAGGTAACCTATCTAAATATACCTACTTTGTTGTGCAAAATGTTGCCAGTGAGGAAATTATTGTGGTTTCCTTTCGGGTAGGTAGGTACCTACGACTCTTAAGTCGATATGACCATATCGACCAACTTCGATGGGTATACGATACAACCCCCATTTTCGATATAAAATGCATTAAAATTTTTCATTTTTGGTTGCTAATTGCATATAAATCTGATCACTTTCTAACTTACAGCGCCCTTGAGGTGATTTCTCACAAAAACGGCGCTATACAAATTATCCAATTATTATTATTAACCCAACCTTCATATTTACTCATTTCCTCTCGCCCAAAAATATACCTCAATTGTCTTAAATATACCTTTCACTGCCCCTGTGAAAAGCTTAAATCGTGTCACGTAAAATAGGTTAACTTATATATCTTTCTTTACAATCGAGAAATTGATTTTTTTCTCCGATGTTCGGTGGGTACACCTATTCTAATAAGAAACAATGCTTACGTAAATATTCCGGTGCTATTAACATCGACGTATATATTGTTCAGTGTTGGTTGACCTTTAAGTTTGCGATATTATAATATGATCGTGTAGTGATGTGGTTGATAATATCGACACACTTTTCAGCGCTGGCCGCCCGCAATGCGGTCACCGCGCTCGCCGTTCGGACAACTTGCTCGGGCTCAGATTTAACTAGGCGACTAACTAAACTTTTCCCCTCTTACTGAAGTATAAACATGGTGCAAACGCTATGCGGCGCGTAAGGTCAAAGTAGTGAAAAATTCGACTCATTATCACCGGGATTAAGGCCGGCTTCACTATGGCAACGCTGAACCGGCGCGTAAGAATATTTTAAGTGAGTTGTATCGTATTATTATGGTTCTGCCATTAGAGAACTCATTTTTAACGTCTCTTTCTGATAATTCAATGGCAAAACAGAACATTAAAGAGACCACAAACCTAACCTACACTTTATAGTTTTATCGTGTTTTGTTGTGTCACTATTCCGTTTCATCCGGTTACCCTTTGTGATATGCGAATCGTTTGTGAAAAAGAGGGACAGGTTACGACAGATGTTGTTAGGCTGAAGGTAGAAGAAAGAGGAAAGAGCAAGGTGGGAATATAACTGACTATTCAGATGTAGTCACCAAACACTGCTAAACCCATTTCAAGCAACGTTTCAGTTTTGAATGGTGGTCTTGCCACCAGGGAGCTACTGATAGTAGCTTCCACTCTGGAACGTGCCGCAAATATACCTTATATTATTTTTAAATGATTAAATTGTCAAATAACACAAATCAATCGTAGCTAGTCGAGAACCTTATCCCTCGACCACGGAGGCCGTCGTGTAATCGTTTCTTCAGAAAGTTATTGGATAGGAAAATATATTTATTGTATTTAAATTTGTGTGTTATAGCGGCGTGCAGTCCATGAATGCTGTAAAGCTGTGCCAACCCTATGAAAACGGAATTTAAAAATATTTTTTAATTATAAGATAAAAAAAATTACAATCTTCAATAAAAATGTATTTATTCATGAATTTGGTCAAATTCAGTTGATCATAATAATCAGCAAAAGATGATAATAAAAAACAATATCAAATTATATTATAATTATACCCGAACATCAAAAAAAAACTACGCACTGTCTACATTTGGTCAGAGGCAATGCACGCCTCTGATACTACGAATTCCAATATTACCTTACTGAAAGACCAAATTTTAACGTGAAATCGTTACATGCAATAAATAGCTTTCGCTGTATTTATCAGTGCCGTGCGGTAACTTTTCTTTCGATTTTCCCAAACGAAATGCTTTCTAATTAATATTTAATATTTTCGTATTTCAAGAGAACACAAGAAAATTGGGACTTTTTAACATTTGAATCACACTAATATGTATGTATAGTGCCTACAATGGGTTTCTTTCTTAACCGATCGTTAAAATTTAATTTGCTATCCAATTATTACAGTTTGGAACATGGTTGCTTGACCAATATTATTATTTTTGACTCGATTTCAAAGCAAATAAATAGTTTGCTAGATTTCGAAAATTGTAAAACGCGTTATCACGAATGTATCGCCAGACCCGTTAATGAGACTACTCTATTTTACCACATCTATCTGTCAACAAGTAGTTAGATTTTGTTACATGTTACGACAGTTTGTAGTTTATTGCCTTTCCCACAAAAGAAACTTGGTTGTCAAGCTGCGATAGTTGTGCGCACGCGCGGTGCATTTTGCGAGTGAAAATGCGCGCGGAAATCGAAAATGGAATGCGTTCGATAATTAAAACACCTCTTTTATTTGACCTTATCGTCTGGCTAGGTTTTTGTGTTTGCGTGGATGAAAGATGTTGAGACAGTGGTGAGGGGGGGGGGAGCCAATGAGCTTACCCCTCTGCCACGGAGGTCGGTGATCCTCCCTCTACTCTACAACGTCCTTAATATCTCTCAGAAATTTATTTCCAAAAACCTTGTACATAATTTTTTATATTACAGTTTAGTATCTAGTACGTAGGTACATACGCAGACATTGTAAACGTATGGCTACATTCTGTGAATGAATTGAATGACTATACATACATTAATTTGTATAGTAATACATACAGGTTGTGTTTATTTAGTGTAGTATCTACTCTCGAGTGAGGACGTGACCATGTGCCAAATATCACCTTTTTGTTTCTGTAAAAAATACCGTTTTATGGCATTTTTAAAGCAATCCTCCCAAGGCTTGGCACGTTGATAAATATAATAGTGCTAAATAACAATTCGAAAAACTGCATTATATGTCTGCCACTTTACCCATTACTCTGTGCAGAGTCGTGTTTGCATCGCTGCATTGTAGATGGCGAGTAGGTACCTTGAATATATCGAAATTTTAATCGATTTTTTTCGATTCATCATATTATGTTCAAAATTACAAAAAAACTGTTTTTGTTTGATTAGTTGGTAGGTAGGTCACGCATTCGAGGACAATTTATTTTTCCCGCTCATTCCCTCATAACTTGTTTTTTTTTTCACTTATTTTTGTTCCATTTTTCAAACAGTTTTTAAACTGTAGTGATGGTTAGGAAAGGTAGGTAGGTAGGTACTTTGGATAAATAGCATTATGGTAGGAACCAAACATATTATTCTCATTTCGACAGCCCACAGTTGGTACCTACCTCTAGGTACCTAAGTTTAAGACGAAATATTGTGTTTGATGAATTTAAAATTCATAATGTGGGCAACACCATCTTAAGTTTCTAGGTATTAATGAGTGTCTATTATAAATGTTTCTGCAATCCATTTAAGGCATGTTTGTGTCGATGACCATTGAAATTAAAATAATATTCGGGCGAGCGTGAGAACTGAGCCATAGACACAAAAGTCAACCATTACGCAACTAATACACGAAATTTATTATTTGTCTCTGGTGTGTACCTAAACAGACCATAGATACCAATAATGTTCAACTTTGCCAATGTAGATATTTTTACAATTATGTATTTGTTTATTTGACTATTCAATTTGGAATCTGCGAATGCATCGTTTGGTACCTCACACAGGTCAATTAAATCGACCATTTTTTAAATGTGAATACGTACAAGAGTCCCAACTGCTCACAACCGTCTGGAGCCACCTACTTGGCCATTCAGATCTGGTCACCAAACACGTTTAAAGCTAATTCAAACAACGTTTCTGTAGAAGTATCTACCTACCTACTATGTAAGAAAAACGTTCGATATTTTATTTTTTTATCAATTTCAGCATTAGTAAGGGAAAATTGAGCTTACTTTGGGCATAGAGACGTGCCAAAAGCACGCTTCTATCGGTTTATATCTTCAATGACACGAACATACTAACTTAATGTGGAACAATTTCTTTTTTACCGAAGCCCGAACATGACGTAAAAATATAGAACGATATACTCGTATTGTCGCCTCTGAGCGGAAAGTTGAGTCAATGTTCCACTGTTTCACCGTGCGTAGAAAGTGCAGCTTGATGGTGATGTGACGTGGTAACCTAACCTAACTTAACTATACCATTATTTAAATATACTTTTCAAAATTCAGTCCACCAACCTAACCTAACTGAAGCTTTTATTTACCTGTAGATACTTATTGAATTGTCTTTTACCTGATTTTCCCCATTCATTCACTCCCGCATGCCTACAACCTATACGTAGGAACACACACATCATTATCTAGTTGTAGATTTGATTTTGAACATGATTTTGCTACCTTTTTGATAGGTTGGCACACAGTTTTTGCAAGCGATTTTTCTATGCGCACTTTTTTCCCTTAAACCTTCGGCTTTGGCTATCACTATTTCATTGTTGGCAAATTCTTTGAATTTACTCAGGTAAAGTTTAGGGTACAAATAATGTAGGTATGCGATATTCTAAGCTAAGGTACCTACTGCTTACTCACGTTATGGGATTCAATTTTGTACATCAAATGATTCTAAAAATAATATCGTCAAAGTGACCATTAATTTCGTGACGGATTTTCTGAGTGTACACATTTCCAAATGTACATTGATTGCAAATACTAGATGTATTATGTCCTCGTGCCATCATTTGTATATTACCCCATTAGCCTTGAAATCGGCTCGTAGCTTTCGGAATCAATGCAACTAATGACTGGTTTGTTATGAAGTCTTTTATACCAATAATTGAAACGTGGATACATTTTAATGACATGGCATTTAACTGCAGCCGCACTACACATTTTAGTGATTTTTCTCGTTGTTTTAATGTATAGAATCAAGGAAAACTAACACTTCATAGAAAAAGGGCAAAACTTCAAACTTTTCTTTTCAGATGGTCAAATCCACAATGATAATAGACCATCTTAAATTCAATAATTTGACGCGTATTTCTAAGTTTTCATTTTGACAACTATTCTGAACAATCAAACACAATGTTTATATAAATACAATGGTTTATTTCTTGAAGCGTCATTATTTTTAGGTACATCACGCCCTTGAGGTGATTCAGCGCCCTTGAGGTGATTTCTCACAAAAACGGCGCTCTACAAGTTATCCAATTATTAACATTAGTCAATTCGTCAATCAATAAACCGAAATTCATTGGTGAAGAACGTTATTCTGTGCGATATATTATTCAGATTTCTACTATTTTAAGTCTGGTCTCAATTTTAAAGTTCATTTTAATTGGATTATTATCTCAGTTAAGTCCAGTTCGTATTTATTGTTAGTCGCATTAATTTCGAACATCTCTATTAGAATTCACAACCATACCTCGTCTGTTGGTCTGTTGGTGTCGCATTTGCGTCTATTTATATTGCGTGTAATGCTGAATGTCCCGCCGCTGGAGAGGCCTGTAATTAGCCGCTAGATATTTCGTGACGATTTGTGTTTGATTAGGTGTTTCATTCTACAATTAGCATTCTCGATTTAACTCGGTATCAATAAATACGTAATTTTTGTTGGTATTCTATCAATTTGGCTTGTTGAAGTAGGTTCCATGGTTTTTTCTGAAACCTTTCTTCGTCCCTTTCTTATAGGGTTTTTACATTTATTTATATTTCCCGATGTCTGGTTTGTATCTATGCTAGATAATGCAAAATAAAACTGAATATTGCGACATTCACGCAACGTAAGGCAGGGTGGAATATCACATAAATCATCTGGGTATGTCCCGAAGCAAAGATCTGACCTTGCTCTCTTCAGGGACTCCGCACTTGCGTTTTATATATCCTCATATTTACCAATTCAGTGCTTTGTTTATCTTCTGTCTCTATTCGTTTGGGTCAGCTGAATCGTTTTCTGTGATAGTTCCTGGTTCCTGCTGTAATCGGTGCACATTTTCTTACGTATTGTGTTGTGTTGTTTCAGGTATGGCGGTATGCCCGCGTTGGGCGGCATGAGCTCGGGCGGGGAGACGCAGTACGGCGCCGGCCCCGCTCCCACCTCCGCGCCCTCGGCCATGGTGGCCGCCGCTTCCCCCGCAGGCCTCACCATGCAGGACACGCAGTCGTTTAACCAGGTAAGCAACCACTACCTCCTCATTTCTGCAATCCTGGCACAGAAGACTGCCAAAACTTCCTATCTGCTGCATTTAGAACTAATTTAACGACGTCATGCCAGGCACAACCTTCTCAATTCTGAAATCCTAGCATTCAGACTGAGAAACCGTCTGTGATCCATCCTGCTGTGCTCACACCCAACTAAACCTCGGTGTTTTCAATAGGTATATCGAAGCCTTTTCATTTTGTACAAGTTCGAAGTTTAATGTTGTGTTTTTTTTTTTCAGATGCAAAACAACATGGGGATGGGAAATCCCCAGTATAGTAATATGAATGGCTACGGCCAGCAGCGTAGCCACAATCCCAACATGTCGTCCATGGGCGGCATGGGAGGCATGGGAGGTATGGGCTCCATGTCGCAGATGGGCGGCAGTCCGCCCATGAATGGGATCAACCCCATGGCGCAGATGGCCAACATGGGCATGGGCGGCATGCACTCCAACATGATGCCAGGCCAGATGGGGCAGATGGCCAACATGGGGAAAATGGGCTCTTACCCCAGAAGATTAGCCCCTTACCCTTCCCCCGCGATGCACATGAATCAGAAGAGACAGACGGGATACATGAACCCCGGTCCCGGCACAATGCAGCCGGGATTCAATCCCAATGCGGCGCAATACCCCGCCGGTTACGGTAACGGTCGGCCCAGTTTCCAGAATCAATATCCTCCTCAGCAACCGTTGGGTGCTAGTGGGAACTTTGGTCCCGCCGGAATGAGAGCGGGAATGAGACAGGGAACTCCCCCCTACTCAAATCAAGGCCAGTACTTTAGCAACGGGATGGGACCTGGCTTCGCCGGTCACCACCAGACCAACGGGGGTGCCTACGGAGCGCAAGGAACTGCGCAAGGTTACGGCAACTCGGCCCAGTACGGGGAAGTAGGGACAGTGCGGAGCGTGAGCTATCAGCACAGCCCTGTCCCGGGCAACCCCACTCCACCCCTCACCCCCGCCGGCAGTATGCCTCCCTACATCAGCCCCAACGCCGATGTCAAACCCAACTTCAATGAACTCAAACCACCGCTACCTATGCAGAGTAAGTACCAAAAAACTCTTTAACGTTAACCGTGTAATAACAGTACTTTTTGTAACCGCTTTTTCAATCACTATTTCAAAATATAACACAATCAAAACTTACAGTTACACTTTTTCTGATTAGAACATTTTTCTAACAATGCAAATGTAATTATGGAAAAAACGCCATTTGAAAAAGGTCACAATTAATTAAAATCATACTTGCATTTGTATTTATCATAAACAATGGACAATTGAACATATTTTAATATAGAAGCTACATAGAATGCCAAGTTAGTGTAAAATGCACAGACATGGGACATAATTGATGAAACATAGGTCTGTCTTGTTTCTCACTTATTTACTAAATTTCCCATGGATTTGATTGTCTGCAGTCTGACAATGATACTAAGAAAGCCATTGCCAAGATCATAACTGTTTCTTATTGTCTTTACTTTATTTTATTGTTTTACACACTTGTAGGATGAATGTAACAGGCTGGGTATTATTTGTATTTCAATTGCGTACTATGTTACAAGCCCCTAGATGCCAGGGCCAAAGATCTTTCAGGATTTACTTACCAACATATTCATAAAAATTAATCAATAATTATGTATATAAATTTTGCAGTTCTTTGACAAGTTTGATGTCATATCGTAAAAAAATTATTTTCATTACTAATGTTTGATTTTGTTGCAGATGATGAGCTCCGCTTGACTTTTCCCGTCAGAGATGGAATCATCCTTCCTCCCTTCCGCCTAGAACATAACCTCGCTGTCAGCAACCACGTGTTCCAACTGAAGCCGACGGTTCACCAAACCTTGATGTGGAGGTCAGTCTTTTATCATTACAGTATGCACTTTGTAATCTTCGTTTAACAGAGAAAACTCATTGAGTAACCCTTCTGGTCCTAATTGCAGTTTCGTAAACTTGGTAGATGGCCTTCGAGTATCTACATAATTTTTTCTGTCATTACAACCAACGTTTTGCTGACATTTTCTGACTTTGTAAATATATTTAAATGATTTTCAGTTGTCAAACAATTTATATTAGCACTTTTCAGTAATCAAACAACAAGCAAAAACCTTTTTCCAGTACCTAGCGAAGCTAGTATAAATAGTTTTCAATCAATACAACTACTTGAAGCCAAACGTTTGATCCTTAATTTCATAACCAAACCTCAAAAAATGTTGTAGAAAAGTGTGAAAAGTACTTTGTTTGTCATTTATCACCTGGTGTTTTAATAACTGTAGATAACCTAATGGTGCTTCCGGAGATAATAGATAGTCTTAATAATCGGTCTTCTTTTCATATGGCGGTGAAGGGTTGGTGGAATTCAAAACGGAAGTCAAGGGCATTGGGAGTTTCTTATTTCGGCAATGAAGGAGATATTCTTCTAGAATGTGTTCCATAGTTTTATTATATCATGTCATCTGTATTCGTCTCCTAGATCCGACCTGGAGCTCCAGCTGAAGTGCTTCCACCACGAGGACCGGCAGATGAACACTAACTGGCCGGCGAGCGTGCAAGTTTCGGTAAACGCGACGCCGCTCATCATCGACCGCGGCGAGAACAAGACCTCGCACAAACCCCTGTACCTGAAGGACGTGTGCCAGCCCGGCAGAAACACCATCCAGATTACCGTGTCCGCTTGCTGTTGTGTGAGTACCATCTACTTTATAATGTAACCTAATTCATGTGGTTCCATGACAAAACAGAACATTAAAGTAAAGCGAATAAAAAGATAATAATAACAAACCTAACATTATCTATCCTGAACTAAACTATTATTTTAACATGTTCAGTTTTGTCACTGTTCTGTTTTTATCCTGAACGCCGTAACTTTCGATGTTAGATACAAATTACATTTTGTGTCGTGACAGGAACTTTAATCTTGAGATAGGAGAACTCACATTTACATTTGCACATAATAATAATAATAAAATCGTTTTTTTATGAATAGATTTTTTTTTTACAATATTACAATTTTTGATTACTCATTGGTTCTATTTACGAAAAGGTCAGTGCTGAGCTGCAATTCAGGATTTCTCCTGGAATGCAGTTGGTTTTTAGCAGTGCCTCCAATATAAGACAAAATAAAAAAATAAATTAAATTAAAATAAAATACATACAATTAAATTAAATTACATAAAAAATAATCAAACCATATCTCTAATTCAACACACACAATATAAATAATTGAAAAAGAAATAGAAATAAAAATATATTAATAAAGTAAATTGGAAGTCAAATTAAAGCCAATAATCTTAATACATATATAAACTAATCTTAATAACATAATGTCTTCATCTTAACATAATCTTGAAAAGTTTTACAACAGCACATGTGTTACATTTTGGAGTTGAGTTCACCTGATCATATACATACACTAAACATTAGAATAACTTAGTATGTAATCTTTATTTCTAGTCCCACCTGTTTGTCCTGCAACTCGTTCACCGACCGAGTGTACGGAGCGTTCTACAGGGCCTGTTACGCAAGCGTCTTCTCACCGCAGACCACTGCATCGCCAAGATCAAGCGCAACTTCAGCCAGACCAACACCAACAACGGCTCCAACGGGATGCAGGAGCGAGATCGGGACTCAGTGGAGCAGACCGCCCTGAAGGTGTCCCTCAAGTGTCCCATCACCTTCAAGAGGATAACTCTGCCGGCTAGGGGGCACGACTGCAAACATATACAGTGCTTTGATTTGGAGTCATACCTACAGCTGAACTGCGAAAGGGGCTCTTGGAGATGTCCTGTTTGCAAGTGAGTAACCTGTTAACTTTATAAAAGATAACTGTGTCGCTGTAAAGTTGTTACTTGTAACCTTCTTTCAAAACTGTGCTCCTGGTATTCAAGATTAATACATTTGAACATTGTGAGTCCTTGCTTTGTTGAGAATAACCGTGTTGCTGAAATTTTTTATAATCGACTCTTAAATCTATGCTCCTGGTATTTAATACATTTGTGCATTGTAAATCAGTGTCTTTATTGAGGATAACAACTGTGTCACTGAATTTTTTTTAACTTACTCCAATCTGTACTCCTGGAATAAAAAAAAAACTATGTATTAACTATGTATATCGGATTGCCGGAGGACCTGGGTTCGAGTCCCAGATGTATCCGTATCTTTTTCTGATTTTTCTGTTTCAGATTTTCGATTGACTTTCGCTAATATTATCTTCATTAATTAAAATATTAAAAAACTATGTATTTGTTCTACCCTAATTTCATAATGCAGTTAGCCACAAATAAAATAAAAATAAAAAAACAGCAGTTTCTCTTAAACTGGACTGGTGCTCTTCACATCAGTTTATTAGAATTAAATTGAGGATCAAGGTTAAGAAGGATTTTGCCCTGGAAAAGGGAATAACAAATTAAATTAAGATTTTGTAACTTGGCTTGTATTGTGGTTCTACTGCACAGTTAAACCATTATTTGCTGCTTACTGCTGATTGTCTCTTACTTCAACCTATACATTTGTGATGCTTTACTTTAAGCATATTCTTATTATTGTTTTTATTCTAATTCCAGTAAACCTGCGCAATTAGAAGGCTTAGAAGTAGACCAGTACATGTGGGGTATCCTCAACACTCTCAATACCTCCGACGTGGAAGAGGTGACGATAGACAGCGGAGCCAACTGGAAGGCAGCTAAGAACCCCGCCACTTCTGGAATCAAGGTAAGACATACACCACGGCAAGACCTAAGACACGATGACAATGTGTTCATTTCTTTTGAGTTTAATTCCGCAGACATAGCCTAACCTAACTTACAGTTTCTTATTATATCATGTCTACAAAGCAAATCTATCGCTACATGTATATTATTATAATGGAAATCACGTAATTCATCAAGATGTGTTTAAATCAGTAGAAATCAGGTAGGCAGCTATAAGATAGTGAAACTCTCTTCCATACAACTTTTCAAAGGGACTGGAAAAATAACTTCTTATGGTGGATAAATTGGGATATTTTTTTTTATTTCTGTCTTCGGGGAATTAAATAAAAAACAACCTTTAAATACATACATTAATGTGTCAAATTCTTGCTAGTTTATTTGTCCCTCTTGTGATATATATTTGACGGTTCACGGCGAGTTCATCGAAAATGAGTTCAACCTATCCTAACCTAACCTCTCGTTGTCGATAAATTTGCTTTTGATGAATTGATTTTCGATGTACTCGTCGGTTACCATATTTGACCAATGCTTTCCATACATGCTTACATTTGATTATATTTATCCATTCATTCTGTTCTCAACTATTTCACACAATTAATTTTAGCATTTTGAATCACAGTTGAGTCAGTTGTCCGTCTCAGTGTAAATAATGTGACAATGTTTTAATTAGATTTTAATCTGTCAGCAGGAGGATGACAATGACATGTGCATCTCGAAGCGCGGCAAGGCCATTTCTCCTGGATCCATGACCCTCCCGACCATGAACAACTGGGACATGAACCAGGCCCTCTCCCCCTATCTCCCCCCTGACATGAACACCATTGCCAGCGGCTCCATGATGACCAGCTCCTACAACCAGCAGCAAGGGAACCATGGCCGGAACGGCAACGGCAATAACAACTACGAGTTCGGAGTCAACTCCTCGGGTCCCGGAAGCAATGAGTATTCCGGAGGAGGTGGGCCTCTGTCGCATTTGAGTGACAGTGTCAATTCATTGGACCCACTCAATGCCATGGAGAAGAGCCTCAATGAACAGGTAAACTATTATGTTAGTAAACACTTCTTTATTTATTTTATTTTTAATTTTGCATGTTTAGTTAAGTCTTAGAAATAGAAACTGGTATAAACTCTTTAAATCCTCTTCCATTAATTGCAATCTGGAATCTCATAAATATGGCTTATTCACAGAACTTTCCAGTTAAAAAAACAACAACAATGCCTAATGTACATACATATATGTTTTGTGGGTAATATCTTATCACATTTTCCTGGATTAACTACACGTACGAGTATGTTGAATGTGAGTTTAAAAAAATAAACCAAATTTATACATTCATACATTGTGCAGTCAATTCAGAGGGTTAAAACAACAAGATTTCTTGGGCCTAACTGATAAACATGTTTAAATTTATTTAAATACATTTATTAGTAAGGGGGCTTTTATGTCATAAAAACCAATTTTTTCTATCATAATCAATATACAAAATAGAATCTACCACAAACAACAGATATGCGCTGCCACTGAGAGCTCCGTTGTACCCACTCTTTCTGATACATGCTTCGTTTATGAGAGAGTTGTTGCAATAGAGCTATCAGTAGTTTGCCTTTATATCTCAATATACAGATGCTTTTATTTCAGGTGACATAGCTCCAATGGTTCAACATCAAAACTCACAATGTTTTGTTTGTTTGTTTGCAGATGCCCCACACCCCGCACACCCCCCACACGCCCCATACCCCCGGCGGGGGTGGGGGGCACACCCCGGGCGGGGGCGGGGCGCACACCCCCGGGGGCCCGCCCTCCGTGCCCCCGCAGGGCCCTGAGCCCCCCCAACCACCCCTCACGGACGTGGACATCCCCTCAGATCTCAACTTTGATCCCGCAGCCGTTATCGATGGGGAAGGGACCAATGAGGGCTTAAATGTAAGTACAGCCGATATTTCCATCAATAGCTCTTTGCTCTACTAACTTCCTTTCACATCTCCATCTTCTCCCAACACTGGTTTTGGACAGTTCGGACGCTTGTGCGGTGTTCACATAAAAAGATGTTAAGAAAATATGCCTTCTGTAGTTGTGAAAAGAGGTTGACAAGCTTCTTCCAATGAATGAATGAACATTGTTTTTATGAAGTTCCTATAATTTCCTTAGGACCAGTTGTTTCGAAAAATTTCACGTTTGAATTTCCCTCAAATCAACATTCACCGAAAAATTGGGTTGTTTCAACCTCCGTCAGAAGAAATTTCATCGAAAATTCCATAGGACCACTTGTTTCGGAATTCCCTTCAAATTTGAATTTCCTTCAAATTTGAATTTCCTTCAAATCGTCATTCACCGAAAAATTGGGTTGTTTCAACTTCCGTCAGCAGTGAAAATACTATAGAAATGTGATGTGAATGTGATCAGCCGAGTCCGGACGGTTAGCGAAATAATGGGAGGCGCATGCGCAGATGTCAAAATTGTGATTCGGCGGGGAACACTTGAATAAAATTTTCAAATTTATCGAACGTTATTTGTTGCTATTTACTGCTGACGGAAGTTGAAACAACCCAATTTTTCGGTGAATGACGATTTGAAGGAAATTCAAATTTGAAGGAAATTCAAATTTGAAGGAAATTCAAATTTGAAGGGAATTCCAAAACAACTGGTCCTATGGAATTTTCGATGAAATTTCTTCTGACGGAGGTTGAAACAACCCAATTTTTCGGTGAATGTCGATTTGAAGGAAATTCAAACGTGAAATTTTCCGAAACAACTGGTCCTTATTGTATCTCATTTTGACAAAAAAATAAGTTTACCTCGCTGATGTTTGTGGCTTTCTCTATTAACCGGTATGTCTTAGTACGATATGAAAAATCAAGGAATTTTTTAATTTTTAAAAATAAGGTTAAAATACTTTGATCGCTTGTCTGAATGATTCTTCACAGAATCGGTTACAATTTTTAAAATGACACTTGAGTTCATAACAAATTTGACTTCATTGAATGTGAAAAATTTCATGCTGGAATAACTAATGCAAATCACAGACAACCGAAATTAGTGTGTTTGATAGTTAATAATAATTTATTTCACATAAAATTATACAAAAAAATATATGCTGAAACTTTGTCTAGCCAACTAGGAATGGATCCTGTTTTAGGCCAGTCAGTTTGTTTGTTAGTTTGCTGATTGTTGTGTGTTTTTTTGTTGCAGCTGTTGCCAGACTCGGTAGTGGACCCCATGGAGTTGCTCTCCTACCTGGATCCTCCGGGCGGGGGCGGACTGGGGGAGCTGCTGGCCACCCCGCCCTCCTCCTCCTCCTCAGCACACTCACACCTGCGCGCTCCCTCCTCCGATGACATCCTCGCGCTGTTTGAGTGACTAAGCCCCAAGCCTGGTCTCCGCGACCAGAGGAAGACTAAGGCCATCTCGGATGCCGAGTGCGATGACATCCTGGCCCTCTTCATGTAGCCAGAGTGAGATAAGGCCTTCTGCGTGTAGCCAGACCATCTATCTACTTGTACAGATGCTAGGCCTCTTCTGCATGTAGCGAGAACAATCTTGCCCTCTGCGAGTAGTGAAGAGACGTCCTTGCTCTACACGAAGTGCGGGACTTGGACTGTAGCGCAACACGCTAGCCCTCTTGATGTAGCGAGAAGCTCGAGACATCCGGACTTCTTTGCGGCAGCCCAGGCGGCAGGACGAGGGCACTTTCCTCACCATCCAATATGCAGTCGCATCGGATGGGATTGCCATGGTGGTCTTTAAAAAATTGTGATTTATATATTCAAAATAAGTTTTACCGTGTAATGATTTCGTTCGTCGTCGATCTAAGTGGTGTTTGAAAGTGTTGTTATTATTATTCTATATTTTGGAGGGGACGTTGTTGTTGAAATTGATCCCGACAGACTTTTGTCAGTAATTAGAATATGGCTTTAATTGCTGAAGGATCAATTGTCCAGATGAACAGTTCAAACTATTAATAAACTCTACCTTAACAATGTGTGATGAATGGATTAGACATGTGAAGTGAGTGGATACCGCGCCTGGACTATTTGACACGTGGTATCCGCGATGGAGGAAGTGAACAGTGGCCATAGACATAATGTTAGGCGATACAAAGTTCCTCAATGGGCGAAGAGAATGCCTGGAGTGTTCCTGAGACATGAGAAATGTTCATTCTAAACAAATAGGATAAAGAAACGGATGGTTGATTCACTCGTATGTAATTTACTTACTGACTTGAAGTGTGGATGGTGGCGGCACTCTGAACATATGGGGTGTCACGTAGCGAAGTAAGTAAGTGGGAAGTTGATAGTTCCTAACTGAATCCTGAGAACTATTGGATGGATGCGGCATGCGCGGTGGTCATGTAATATACTTCTCTTGGATTAATGAACTTGCATTTTATACACATAAGACTTAGTCTAATAATCTGTGCATCCGCCCCTGGGCATGGGGGGAGTGGGGACGAGTTCTTAGAAACGAATATATTATATTTCTTATTTAAATGTCATCAAAGTGCAAAAGATTCGGTTTAAATTATTTTGCGACGTTGTCAAAAATATTATTAAAATTGTATTATTTGTATATAGTTATTCATAGCTAAGAATACTATTATAATTAGAGAAAACATGGCGGATACTTATTAAATGGCCAGTTTAGATTAGTATTATTAATGAATAAATCAATTTATATAGAAATTACATATTATGGAAGAAATATATATATTAAACAAAATAAAAATATAAATCCATAGATTTAGCTGTCGGAACCAAAATGTTATTGAATATTAAAAGTACTTAGCTTTACGATGCCAACTGAGGTGACCAGGGGGGATGTGCTCCATTCTGGTACAGGGTTATCTACTCACGGTACACTCTGTACAGGGTTATCTAACACAGTGACCGCTCGGACACTCTGGTACAGAGTTATCTAACAAGGGGTAATCACACTCGGACACTTTGATACAGGGCTGTCTATCACTGAGCTATTATACACTCTGGTTATATACCTCAGGGTGAACAGGGCTATCTACTATGGCGTGGCCACACTTTGACACCCTGGTACAGGGTTGTCTACCACTTACTAGTGTGCACCTGAAAAACTCTGTTACAGAGTAATCTATTGCGGGTTCTGTGCACTTCGGGACACTCTAGTACAGGGTTATCTGCCGCGGGGTGACCACTCTTACATTCAGGCACACCAAGGGGCGTATTCGCCCTCATTTACAATTACTAAAGTATCGCTTTTTTATAGATTCATTTTGGTCGTAATGTTTTTGATATAATACAAGAAGAAAGTTGCTGATTAGTCTGTAGGAGTCTCGAGCAATAAGTTCCCTGGGCGTGAATAACTGCACTCCCTCTGGTTGTTGTTGTTTGGTGGAGTGGTGCTGAGCACAATCTCTGGCTAACCGGGGATATTGTAACTGTACAAGACGCCACACATACCTGTCGGGAGGTGTGGGCATCCTGAACCTATTTTTGGGCATTATCTATGATTAAGGACCTGAATTTTTCGTATGATTTTATTTTAAAAAGTGATATTTTAGTGATAAATTTTCAATGATAAAAAGTGATGTTTATTTTACACATCATTTATATGGAACCTTGTTTAATTAGCAATTTTCATAGAGGCACATTTTTAAGTTGCACACATTCTTGGGTATTTTTTGATTCCAAACTAGTGTAAAGTAATTTTTTTTTTTTAATTGTGTTACCTACTCGTGAAATACAAATGTATTATATAAAATTGGCGAAAAATTCAGGACCTTGAGTTATTGTTTCGAGTGTTAGGGGAGTAGTGTTGTCACCACATTGCGGTCTCCTTGTTTAAATAACAGTCTGCTCTCATCCAATACTCTCCCCTCACGATGACATCAACAGACCAACTGATGAATTGTGTATGTTGTGTGTATATTTAGATCCAGCAATAATAGTTGTTTTTACTATCAATGGATGTTTGGCAATGTGACGATGTCTGGCTGAAGGATAGTATTGGATCGGGGCACGCTGAGTCGCTTCATCATTAATCATGATCTATTCACAAGTATGGTGTTTCCCATTGGCTCATTCTGAAATACAAAGACCATCATGTCTCCGTAAGCTCATGTATTTGCAGCAGACTTTTGGACAGGAGTGTTTCATTGCTATGAACATTTGATAAATCTCTTCTTATCTAGAGTATGTGTAACGTGTTTAATCATTGACTATTTTTATCTCGGCAATCACTTTTGATTCTATGTTTTAACTGTTGCAGTTCTAGGTAGGAAATACAGCCACTGTATCTAAATCCGTCATGGTCATTTAACCGCATCTTTGTCTCCTGTAGGAAATTAGATTTCACATCACATTTTGTTGCCGTGTGCGATACATCGTTCAAGTGTCGACTGTTTTATACAATTTCAGTAAATCGATTGAATGGATTGAACATACATTTTGTCATTAGTTTGTTACCAAGTTAAGTGACCATGATTGTACCAAGGGACCTTTCTTCAATTTTAGTGGTAAATTAAATACTAGTAATATCTTCACTGGACCGATTGGAGGAGTCGCCAAATAAATACACCTTTTTCTAAACAAAATGAAATAAAACAAATTGTCAAATTATAGTTAAAATGGCCGAGAGAGTTTGGGCGATTTTGGTCAGTCCGGACTCCAGATGTAAGTGAGAGATGAAGGGAGAGTCGGGTGACATTTCCATGCACAACATCCTGGGCTATGTAGGACATAGCTCATATCTCTATCTGATCACTGACACTGATCAGCGTTAGTTTGGAACAACTAGAACTTGTAACTTACCTACTTATTATGATTAAAAGTAACATTATTATTGTATTACAAAAGAAGCATTACGTTTTTATGTTAATGACAAATAAAACACAGTACATAACAAAATATAAAATCTGAACTTTTATTCTTTCCCCTTCCATATATCCTTTTACACCATTTTTTTACAACATTTTAGTCAGTACAGACTATTATTGTCAGCAAATTCACCAAAAATATTAATTAACACTTTGTCTACTTATGTGATATTTGAAATACCAATTTGAAAACTGATTATTGATATTTTATATTTTTACAGCTACATTATCAAAATAATAATTATTGACAAATTCTTGAAAACTTTAAAATGTGAATACCACAAGTGTCCCAACCACCCTAAGCTAGTGGGACTATGGCATCTATGTATTTGGAGTATGTTGCAAGGCTGAAGATAATGAGGGGAAAGAAGATGGTGGCGAGGTTGGTTGGGAAGTACCTGGCTGTTCAGTTCTGGCCAGTAAATATAGCTAAATCCATTTATGTTTATCGTTATTATTATTAATGCCAATTGTAACGTTTCTCTTCTGAATGGTGGTCTTTCAACCAGGGCGATAATAATAATAATAACATTTGTATAGCGCAGTTTTGTGTGGTTTCACTTCAAGTGCGCTTAACTAAAATAAACTTTAAAATATTCCTATAGTGCTCCTTACAAAATATTAATAAAAATTCATTAATAATAAAAGTCCATTACAAAATAGAAATAAAGAACATACAGTATACACAAAACAAAACAAAAGCAGAGAACAAAATTTTACAATAACAGTGCTGTTGTTTTAGCACAGGACAACAATAATTGACAATAACGGTGCAGGACAAAACAAGAACTATGGCATATACTGAGAATATATGCAGCTTTGGCTCACTTGAGTTAGTATGGTTCATTATTTCTGAACACTACAATTATCTAAGTAACAAAAAAAGCTTTGTTTTCTAGGAATAATATTTTTTCATCTTTTATGTTAATTCAGACCCTGGAATTTTCCTTGGAAGATTTTCCTTTTTAAGGGGAAGGAATGGACCTACATTATAAGACAGGGGTAACACAAAGGTCGGCAACTCACCCCACTGCCCATCTCTTAAACAAAAGAACGAATCTAATAAACCTAAAAAAAAAATTTATATAGTTAAAAGTTAAAAATTTTCATTTCTACCACCTTCGCAATTAGCCCAGTCAGTTTTGATTAAACAAATTCTGGTGCAATTCTGATTTTTTCCTTGTTTATGTGTTTTGGGGTGCTGATTACAAATCCGAGTTTTATATGTTTAAATATGTTACAAGAATAAAGTACTATCTCAATTTTCAATATGGTTTCATGACAGTTGATTCCCGACAGTTGGCCCCTCGGCATACTTATGTACAATATGCAGTAAGTTTAGAGAAAATACGATACACCTACTTACACAAAATATAACCAAGTGTCTCCGAAGGGGTGTGTAGAGAGGATGTACCGCCGAATAATGTAAGTATAAAAACGTATTTTCATTCAAATGCATCAAGGAAAAACTACTTGTCTCTGTAATGTATATATATATATATATACCAGCAAAAAAGAATCGATGCTGTAAATACATTCGTTTGATATCTATACGAACTTATTATAGGTTTTTTAAAGTCATATTTGGGTTTGAAAAATGGTATATATTGCACCAAAAAGTATAATTTTATAATACTTAATTACTAATTACAATTTCGGAGGGCTAACTGTGAGTCAGGTAACCCTCAATATAAATGGTCGAAAGTCCTTTTCCGGCTGCGAGAAACCGGTTATTTTGCTTTCACTGGAACCGTCGTTATTATTTATCTAAAATGAAAAAAATATATATATCATACAATTATAAGCAACAAAATAGTTATATTTTTTAAGGAACCATCTTTATATTCCAACCATCGGCCTGGCCCAATCCTGCATGGCGTTAATGCAAAAACCCCAACCGCACCCAGGAATTTTCCCCAAAACCAAAAAAAATTAAATAAAAATACTATTTATGTAGAAAAAGAAGCAGCGCTGCACTGTGGGTGTGCAGTTTCTCAATCTATTTATTGATTAAATGGAAATAAAATATTTAAATCAACCACATCGTGTGAACTAACACTTCCCAATGGCAATGTGAACGGTACTCATTACTCATACTCATTGTGGTGGGTTGTGATTTAAACGTCAGCTCAGCTCTGGCAATGGCTTTACTTCTTGGAGGTGAACGACGAGCAAAACCAAAGTGAACGGTGAGATCGCAATGATCGCAATGTCATTATTTTCGCATCGGAATTTCAGCGACATCTGTGTATGTATCTCATAACTATAATCAGTTTTCAAACCAATGTTGGGTGGTTCGAGACCCGGCTATAAATAATGTGAAAAAATAATCTGACAAGCCCTGTCCTTTTATTTCAGTTGTTTTCTTTTATTTATTATGTAAACACTTCTAAAAATGTCTCTTCGTATCTCCATGTCACAAACAAGTTAAAATAATCAAACAGCTGTTAGAATAAAATAAGATTTATATTATTAGAAAATATATTAGACTGGGGGGGTTTCTCACCATCCTCCCAATAGCTTATCTACCCTAATAACGAATATTATTAAACATAAAAATAAAATACTTGCAGTGGTTAGAAAACTCGGCCAACATATCCAACATACAGGGTGTTAAGGTACGTACTTGAGTTACTTTAACCAGTGATTCCTGACATTATTTGGAGTAAAAAATGTAAATGAAATTTTGGTCTCCGGTGACTTTTTTTATGTAAAAATTTTTTTTTTTCAAAATATTTTTTCTTCAAAATCAAACAAAAAAAAATTTCTTTCACATGACCTTATTGGTCACTCAGCCAAGTTACCACCCCACCACTTACACCGCCCCCAACTACCCAACACCTACTATTATTTGTGTTTTTGTAGAAAAAAAAAAAAAAAAACATCAAAAATGTCACCGGAGACCAAAATTTCATTTACATTTTTTACTCCAAATAATGTCAGGAATCACTGGTTAAAGTAACTCAAGTACGTACCTTAACACCCTGTATAGTTACTATTTATAGGTTCGAGTACCGAATTATAAACTCCAACTTAATAAATAAATAAGCCGTAAATCGTAATTCGAAAATATTCGTTATTACGTTATTAGTGTACATAAGCTATTGGGAGGATGGTGAGAAACCCCCTGGGGTTTCTCACCATCCTCCCAATAGCTCTTTCATACTACAACGAATATTATTAAGGGGGTTTCTCACCATCCTCCCAATAGCTTATCTACACTAATAACGAATATTTTAGATTCACGATTTACGGTTTATTTATTTATTAAGTTGGAGTTTATAATTCGGTACTTGAACCTATGAATAGTGGCTATATATTGGATAAGTTGGCCGAGTTTTCGAACCACTGCGAGTATTTTATTTTTATTTTTTATAATATTAGTTATTAGTGTAGATAAGCTATTAGGAGGATGGTGAGGAACCCCCTAAAAATAAAATAAAATACTCGCAGTGGTTAGAAAACTCGGCCAACTTATCCAATATATAGCCACTATTCATAGGTTCGAGTACCGAATTATAAACTCCAACTTAATAAATAAATACACCCTAAGGGGGTTTCTCACCATCCACCCAATAGCTTATCTACCCTAATAAAGAATATTATTAAAAATAAAAATAAAATACTCGCAGTGGTTAGAAAACTCGGCTAACTTATCCAATATATGGCAACTATTCATAGGTTCGAGTACCGAATTATAATCTCCAACTTAATAAATAAATAAACCGTAAATCGAAAATATTCGTTATTAGCGTAGATAAGCTATTGGGAGGATGGTGAGAAATTACAGAAAACATTAGTAGCTAAATTAACAAGGTAAAACCTGAATACTGTTAAATATTAAATGTAAAATATAATTTATACGTTGGTACCCTTTTCTTTACTTCATATTTATTTATTTGAAGATATATTTATGACATCAATTTTACAAAAAAGTCGTTAGTTCTTCCTTTGGCCGCCTGCAAAGTTAAGTATATGGAGCTGCACAGTAGGTGCCAGGAAATCGACTACTTATATAAAAATAATATATTATTGTAGAAAGCAATCACTTTGTGGTTTGACATATTTAATAAAATAAAATACTTTTTTGTTTAAAACCACGAGATTTATTAATTTATGAACCGACCGGTTTCGCTTTTAATTAATAAATCTCGTGGTTTTAAACAAAAAAGTATTTTATTTTATAAAAATAATAATTTATTGTTTGTATCCTATTATTCCTATTCACTCGTATAGTGAATTAAAAAACTTACGGTCATCAAAAATATTTAAAAAGTCAATGGAGTAATAAAACAACGAAATTAAATAAGTAAGTAAAATAATATAAATTGACAAATAAGATGGGAATTCGATTAGCCACCCTTATCAATATTTCAGGTACTGACACACTTGCTCATAAATAAGCACGCTTGCGATCATGCTTAAAACGAGCATGCTCTTCAACTGTCCAAATTTGCATGTATATGGCACAGTTTTTCCCAATAGTGTTTCCCAATAGATGGTCAGCGGACCGGTGCCGGTTTTCTGCAAGTCCATCAATACAGTAATCAATTTTATTTTACGTAACATTTTGGTTGGTATTAAATTTGCAATAAAATCGTCAATTGTTATATCTATACATGTTATAATATAACATTAAAAACCAACAAACAAAATACTACATAATCAAAAGATTTTTATTCATGCATTAGCGATCTACAACATTTTTCTCCTATTTTCACCGTTCCGCAGACTTTAAAAGGTTATGCTCAGTTCGCAGTTCATTCGTAGCAGACGCGATATGTCGCCCCGTTGGAGCGAAAATGATACTATAAATAAACTATTTATTTTTACGGCTACTAATCTACTTTCGTGCCCATAGTTTATTTATTTTCATCTCGCTAATTTATTCTTACACCTCTTCTAAAATAAGTTTTTTCAGCTAAAATGGCGCATTAACTTTTTTGCGTTGCATCTGGTCATCTTGCGAAGCGCCGCTTAATAATGAACTTGACAGTAGTGCGAACACTTTTTTACTCGCCACTCGACTTACTACTTGTCAGGTGTGAACAAGGTATAAGAGCACACCCCCTTCCACCCGCGAAGCCAGTAGCATGCTAACACATATGCCAGTAAGTACCAAATGCTCAATAGCAACATGCTTTGTGCTTCTAATGAGCATGCGGCTGTCCGTATCTAGTGAAACAATTTTGAACGCAGGAACTTGGTTGAATTTGGCGTCAGTGAGTTTACAATCGATGCCAAGTGGTGAATTACGTGGTACTCAAATCGTCGCATGTGCCAAGTAAACCACACTGAAGCTTTGGCTCGTCAGGTCTTTCATTCAAAGTTTCGGATCTTTTTAAATATCTTTTGTGCGGCTAATGCGAGTTGCCAAAACCGAAACAAACAATCCCTCATTGTCTGGCTGCCTTTCTACAGAAACAGAAACAATAAATCATTTAACTTTCAATTTCTCATATTAAACAGAACAAGTACTTAGGTATTGTCTGCATTATTTTTTGTAGATCTTATCGGCGTTTGCGTATTTTTCTAGATTGCATCTGGCATTGTAAAATATTGTAATCGAATGGAAGAAATATGATTTTCCAAAAGAAAGTTGATAGAAATAGTCATTTACACATACTGTTAACTGTTAGAGCACACTGTTAACCCTTGGATGGGGGTTTAATATACATCCCCAAATGAGAGTTTTGTGCGATATTTAAGTTGTTTTTTACATTACGTACTCTATAATTTAGGTAATCCTAGAAAAACTATTTAGTAATCGATCTATATTTAAAAATGTATCCCGCAACTATTTATAAGATACTAGCGTTTTCTCAGCATGCGTTGCAATGTCACACAAAGAAAGAAGTGTTTGTTTTTTAATTCTGTTTATTGAAGCGCTTTTGGAAACAAAACATTTTTGGTTTTCGGTCTGGTGCGTACCTACACGAATAAATCAAAAGGTTTTTCGATGCGTCAGCAGGCCACATACAAGCTGTCTGTCTAAGAAGCGTGGTTTTTCCTAATTTACCCCCTGCTAGCCCCTATCGCTACTAAGTACTACTCCCTTTCGCAATCCCTCCCTTTGCCCCTTTCCCGTTCTCCACCTCTCCATCACCCCTCCCCTGCGTGTCCTTTCCCATCCCGCCCCTAATTCCCCTCCCGCGTCAACTTCCTTTCATTTCCATTATTTTCAAGATTCTATTATTTTGATATACCTATTATTGAAATGACGACCTCCGTGGTCAGGAGGCAAGAGTCTCGACTGGGCGTGCGCAAATAACTTTTAATAAATTTGTGTTATTTCACGATTACTTAATTAAAAATAATATATAGTGTATTTGCTACACGTTCCAGAGTGTAAGGTACTCTCAGTGCCGCCTTGGGGTACTAGCACGGTCGATCGACATGAAGTTACCGACCGATTGTCGGTAACTTCTCATCGTTCCCTAGGACAACTGCAGATCGCAAACGAATAGGTGACAGTTCACAATGACTAAGTGTCCTTAATATATTCGATATCAATTGGAAAACCAACACCAACGCCACATGTCACCCCGAGTGGTACGCTGCTTTTGGTGACTGAGCGGGGGTGCCCGGGTTCATGGGGTGAGGTTTGTCCAGGCCAACTCTCTCGACCTAACGCCTTGCACCGCAGTGGAAGGGATGAATTACTTGGGTGACACTCTGACCGCCAAATTAACCCCCCCCCCTCACATCTTTTTACTTTCCGAAACCTTATCTCGTTCCTTTACTTAAAATGTCCCTCTACACAGCATACGGAAATATGACAATCATTCCCTAAGTCACCGAGGGAAATTATTTTCTACACGGCCTTCTCTTTGGAGTTATTTATTAACTCCACACATATATTTAAAAAAACATATACCTTTTTTATATCAAGAAATTAGAGGGGTGCTTAAGCAGTTTATGGAAGACCTAGAGGAACTTAAAGTTAACGCTAGAATAGGTAGTTTGCTGTAGACCTGTCGGTAACGGTTGATCCGCCGGAACACCCTTCCAGAACGCGCATTAACATGACCTGACCTGAACTCAGGTTAATGCGCGGGGTTCATTACACACTAACTAACTTTTTTTTTCACAAACAGGTTGGATTTTATGGCTTCCGCGTAATTCAGTGTGTATGTAATTTTTTTTTTTACGTACTTATCATCTTTTTGAACAATTATAATAACAATCTAGGTTTGTCGGCCTCCGTGGTCGAGGGGTATGGATCTCGACTCTCATTCGACCTCCGGTCACGGGTTCGCATCCCAGCGCGCGAAAGTAAATTTTATTGATTATTTTGTATATAAAAATTTATTCATTTAGGGATGAATTACCTCACTACTGGACGCACTGACCCCCGGATTCCTACATACCCCTCATACTTTTTTCCTTCTCAGAACTTTATCTCCTTCCAATCCTAAAAAGACCCTCCGCACAGCATCCATTTTATATATAATATGTATTATGTATAAAAAATAGTATAGTAAGGTGTTCACGAAAAATACAACGATATCCACCCACAGTTTCACCTTCTCAAAACTACCTTACAAACAACATAATAAAAAGTTCAGAATTATATTGAAACTAAACATTCCAAAATTAAATACAGCTTTCGGCCAGAAAAGCCATTATTTCCATGCTACAAAATTATATAATGCCCTTAAGATAATAAAAATAAACACTTTTTGCTTTATTTATTTATATTTCGTGGAAACCAACAAAAACCAACAACAATGATGAGGAAATAATGATCAACACCATACAACAACCTGCAGTCCACCTCGGAACAGGAATACCTAGTGAGGAGGACTGAGGATAAAATACTTCACTTTGTATTCTTAATTTACTTAATATTGTATTTTAATTTTAATTTGTAATGTCATTAAATAAAAATAAATTATAATATAAGATACAATGTTATTCCCTTTTCTATTTAAAATTTCATTTTGAAATGTCGTTATTTTATTAATCAATGATACAACCTCCCTAACACAGTTAAATGTGTTGTAAAGACCGTTTATAAAACTAACAAAAAAATTAACACTTTTGACGCATGTTTGATGTGTTTTAATACCAAAACGGCGCCATATAAATTATTTAATTATTATTATACTTCTATCTTTCGTGTAAGATACTTGATTTCGATACTTGAAAAAGAATTATGTTATTTGTTATTATTTTTTAAGTTTTAGGGGTTCATTCTATCTAACCTTGGCACCAATTCTAAACCTGAACTGAGGTCAACCAATCGTAAAGTCTACTTATTAATTATTATGGTGTACTTGCAGTGGCGGCTCGTGACTTTTGGTGTGCTAGAGTGCTAATATTAAAAAATGCATTATTGGTGCTGTTGAAGCCGAAATAATATATTTTTTTTTAAATTTCGGTTTTTGTATGAAGATTTATAGGAAATCCGTGCTTGCACACGGCCAAACTCGAATTTCCTGAAATTCTTCAAACGAAAAACTGATTTTCGGAAAAAAATCGTTTTCGGCTACAACAACAACAAAGTGACGAGCCGCCACTGGTATCTTGGAGAAACAATACAATATTATATTCCTACTATACTCGTACACTTATTCTCCAAGTAATTTATATTATCATTGAGTAAGTGCCTCCAAGTACATTAAATTATTACTTTCACCTACCGCAAAATAAAATTCATGGGTATATTATGTGAAAGAACATACATACAAGATAAAATTTAAAAATAAGTGTTGCAACCATTACAATTTACGATTATGATGCATTCTTCTTTACAGCTTTTGTCTGAAATTCAATTTATTACCATCATCATTGCTAATAATATAATAGTTGTTGCGACACGACTCAATACTACATCTACTAATATTAATTTATTCTCTGATTTTTTTAGATTAACGGTCGCGGTTTTTTAATTTCAGTATTTTGCGGAAAGTTTCTTTTACCAGCGTCGATGTCTCCTCGTAGGAAAAAGGATCGCGCTCCGAGATCCTGAAAACCAAATTACAATATTTCAAATCATATTTTCTTTGAAGAATTTTAAAAGGATTTCTAGTAATTAAAATAACATAACAAAACGTGGTCATTTAAAATCCATTCAATATTCTTCGGGTTAAGCTGTTAGCTTTGAAAATATTTCACAAGAAATGGTGAGTTCAGTGAGAGGATGAGAAAACGTTAGAAGGCAAGAAGTAGCAAGTAACCTGTTTGTGATGATATATTATTATCATTTGGAAATAATATATCACGATCCAAAACTATTAGTCTATGTTGTATAATCCAGGTTAAGATAAATATTAATATCTCTACATTTGACAGCTTCCTGCGTGTGCACAAACCGTAGTGTAAGAAGGAAAACCGTAGTGTGAGCCAAACGGCGCCTGGCGCCAGTAATAAACCTCGAGGACGCTGTATTAGGTGTTAGGTATTATCAGCTTCTTGGCTCCTTGGCTGCCTGGAGCGGACTGCTCCAATTGCGCCTGCACAGGGCCGGCCCTGAGTTAAGGTGCTTACGTACGTAATCTTCTGAAAGTTGGTTTATCAGTCTCTCTTTGATGGAAAAGCAACAGACATTGAGCCGAGCGATTATAATATCACGGTGAATTTGATAGAAGTTATAGAACATGCAATTTCTCATAGCTAGGAAATAATTAAATGCAGTTCTAAGTAGCGTACGAATGCACAAAAAACACTAAATTATATACCGAACATACGAGTTCCAGCACAACATGTAAAACCGGCTATCCGGCGGCGAGAAACAACCAACCCGGGTCGAATCTGCACGCCAAAACTCCGTCAGACATGTTTCACGATATGCAGCAAAAAATCAAAACATTTGTATTGTGTGATCAATAGTTCTCTAACAATGAAAGACACTTTATATGCGGATGTTCTTAATCCTTTCGTTTGCACGCATTTAGTTGGCTCGCAAAGACCCAACCATCGGAGATCAGGCGGTCGCACCTAACTGGACATCGATTAATAATTAATCAAGTAACATGGCATATTAGAAAAGTATCCAGCAAACTAGTAGAGTTATGTCTAATTGTTGGGTCTTAGTTTTCTCTTTTGGTTCGGTAGTAATTTTTACCTGGCTAGGTGCCTGCAGTCGGCAGCTCGCGAAGTTGGGCCTATCGCGGGTCGCCATACTTGATCAGTTACAGGTGTCGGCCGGTAGAGCGCGGGCGGTTCACAAGTCGGAATCAAAGTAAAAAGTGCATTAGTCAGTTGATCTCAGTTAAGTCACAGAAAAACACAACCGAACTGAAGAAATACACGAATAGTTCACCAAGAGCAACGCTAATAAAGTTCACAGAGTTTTTTATTAATGAATTGATCGAATATTTTATGTGTTTTACCTGTCCGGCCGCTACATGTCAAAGATTCAGTCTTTCTACTGTTGCTAACGCGAGTAGTGTGTGTCCGTCTCTTCTTGTGTCGTGTGGTTTATTTCTTGTTTACCGGAGGATTACTGGTTCTCGGCTGACACTGGCTAAAACCAGCTACTCTGCGAAAGGCGAACGATCCTAAGGTTTATTTATTTTTTTATCATATCACTAACCCCGGCAAAAAACTAACACTGGAAACTTGTTTCGATCTTCAACTAAAGAGTTCGAATCAGGTATAATATAATAATTATATCGTCTTGAGCAATGAACCGGGAACATGTCAACAAATAAAATGACGTGTTTATATGTACCCTGATTCATAAGTGTACTGACTAATGCTAAACTATTAACACTTTCAAAACACTATCAACAAACGGTATTGACTATTTATTTTTACAAATATGGCACGTGCAAAGGATATTGACATTTGCTAGGTACATGCAGTGCTTACTTATGGGTGTGTAATAATAATCCTGTTGTAGCGAGAGATGTTGAACTTCGCTCACTCGACTTTTCCACGAGATCTAAAAGAAAACAGTTTCTTTTCAAAAAGATTTGAATTCTTGATTTTAAATTTATTAAAAACAATATACCTTACTAATATATTATAAACGCGAACGTTTGTATGGATGTACGTGTGTTTGTTACTCTTTGACGCAAATTAATGGATTTTAATGAAACTTTACAATAATATAGTTCATACATCAGAATAAAATGTAGGCTATAATTTATAAAGCTAGCTATTTTTCATATGTTACAAATAATAATTATTGTTTTATAGGAAATGTCAAAATTTAAGATTGACATTTTGAAAAACAGTGATTGTTAAATAAAAATTCTATTTTAGAAAATATTTAAATGTGTGAGTTTATTTGAAGTACTTACCTAATACTTTGAAGCGAATCAAGAATTATAGATATTTTAAATAAATACGATAAGAATTTTGGTATAAACATAGATGGGACCTAGGAAAAGAAAATAGATTACTCGAAGTACTAATCCTACGCAGACGAAGTGGTGAAAAAATCACACAATACATTGATTTGTCAAGGTGGAACTGAGAAATTTTATTTCAATTCCAATAGTAAGCAATAAAAAAACCATCTATATTAAATACGCTAGTTTTGTATATTGTATTATAGGTATGTACTTTATCGCTAGTTTGGAATTTAAAATAATATTTTTCTCTACTTTGATAATTTGCTTTACTTATTGGTTCTATTATTGAAATTTTTTAATGGGGTTTATAATAAAATATTTGTTACTAGCTTCAGCCCGCGACTTCGTCTGCGCAGGATTCTTCAAATAAATTCACTAATTTAAATATTTTCTAAAATAGAATTTTGATTTAACAATCATTGTTTTGCAAAATGTCATTCTCAAATTTTTACATTTTCTATAAAACAAAAATTATTAATTTTAATATATTGAAAATAGCTAGCTTTATAAATTATAGCCCATACGTTATTATGATGTATGAACTATATTATTGTAAAGTTTCATTAAAATCCATTGAGTAGTTTTTGCGTGAAAGAGTAACAAACACACATACATCCATACAAACTTTCGCGTTTATAATATTAGTAAGATGTATGAGCTATATTATTGTAAAGTTTCATTAAAATCCATTCAGTAGTTTTTGCGTGAAAGAGTAACAAACACACATACATCCATACAAACTTTCGCGTTTATAATATTACTAAGATTATTGAAGAAGCCAGTGGCCGGTGTTGCTAGTTGCTATGCACGACCTAGGAATGTGTAATGAGACAAGGAATATAGAATTCCAGGAAGCTACTTGGCGAAGTATGGGGAAATTATAAGAGATTTATAAGTTTTTCCTGCGTGTTATGGTTTTATTTCGTTTATTTTTCTAATCGATTTCACATTTCTGTCACAATGCAATTTCTTAGCGAGGCACAGCACAGCACACAATCCCGTTTTACAAACGTAATTTATATCTTGAAAAATAAATTATCGACGGCTCAAAATAATGGCATGCGTTTTCATATGTAAAAACAATAACAACAAAAATTACCTCATAGTTTATCTAAAACGTGTATGTATAAAGAAACTTTTCATGGGAATGAAACAACTTCTTATAAAGGACTCATTTAATTTGTGAAAATACAGGTAGTTAATAATTTTCAAATTCATAATATTATTATATAATAAATAAATTATTCAGGTATAATATTTTTACATTCTGTGCAAACCGAAGGGATAGGCAGAGATGATTGAATTCCACACAACTCTGTCTTAGTACATAGTTTTATGTTATTTTTGCCTCTAACCTAACCTAACCTACCTACTATTCCTAATTCTGTGAACAGTAGAACTCGCATCCAAAAAATATTTTTTTTATTTTTCTCTTATCAAAACCAAAATTTAGTAAGTAATTAAACCTTATAACCACGTGTTCAATGTAAGAATTTCATATTTTAGATGTATTATTATTACCCGCCTCGGAACAGACTTTGTCTAGTGAGGCATTTTCTGAATGGTGGTCTTCACCAGGGCGATACCGAGAGTATCTTCCACTCTACCACACTACCTCAATAACAGTTCTTTTTCAAAGTTTCTTCAGATAAGTACCGCAATAAAATAAAAAAAAAATCGAATAAGAAAGTCCAAATAAACACGACGATTTCATATAAAAAAAAATCTTTACTTAACCATTAAACTTTATTTACCTACTTAGGCTACCATCTTGAATCGGAAACGGAACGTAAAAACAAATTAACAGATAGACGAAATGCCAAACGGTCGGATTAAAACAGGACTTCGCTACGCTCGCGCTCAGTTCACAACACTGATGTTTATAATGATTATTATTTTATAATGATTTTCAATGTTGAATTTTTATGTGTATTTTTATTACTTGGCAAATGTTGCATTTTTATATGCAATAAAAACGCAATGGTGACTAATTTTTGCCTGTAACTCAATTTTGAAATATCGCTTGTAAGGCTAATTTACCTGTGAAACAAGTTTTATTTTATTTCTGTATCTCAAGGATGGATCTGATGGATCTCAAGTCGAGCAATTTCATGTCCTTTCATCTGACAATAATAATAAAAAATCAATTATTATTAAGATTTTAACTTTGTAAATAATATAAAATAATCATTGATATAGTTATTCCAAATTTCTGTAATATTGAAAAACCTATTTCTGAAAAAAATAAGAAAATATACAGATTTTGGATATGAGATTAAGGGGATTTCTCACCAACCTCCCAGTAGCTTATCTACCCTAATAACCACTGCGAGTATTTTATTTTTATTTTTAATAATATTCGTTATTAGGGTAGATAAGCTAACGGGAGGATGGTGAGAAACCCCCTAAAAGATTTGGCATTCTGAGACTATAAAAATTTAACCATTTATTATTTCGGCTACTGGCATTATCCCTAGCTCTAATCATATTATTTTAAATACATGTAGGATTACGAAAGATTTTTTGAATATTTATATTGAGGAATCGGTAGGATTTATCGGTCCAGTTAGGAGTTCTACTGAGCCGAACCCTCTGATATGAAAATATCTGGAGTCGGTGAATTATTTTCCTATTTGGTCTCTGATGGATTGACGTGTTGTTCTTGTATTGTTCTGTATTTATTATATTTTTTTGTTTTTTTTTAATAAAATTTTCTTCCAGAAAAAAAGAAAATAACATTTTCATTTACTTAACTAGAATTTGGATTAAATTTCATTACAGTAGATTAAATTACATTATATTACACAATATTACTAAAAAAAAAAAAATTTTTTTTTTAAATTTACACATACTTTTTTCTTTTTTAATATCATTTGGGAGGCAATTATATAAATTGCCCCCCTCGTAACTAATGGATTGCTTACTATAGTTAGTATGAATGGTGTTTAAATGCATGTTATGGTGTTTAAATGCATGTTATCGTGTTGTCGTGTAAAATGTTTGTGTACTTAGGACGTTTTAATGAATGTTGTGTTTGTATGTATGAGTTTATTATTTTATTTTGTATGTAAGGAGACATATATTGAATTCGTATAGTTTTAATATTTTTTCGTATTTTTTTATACTTTAATAGTACAATTACGTAGCATGGATTTACTAGATGATCATTTGTGGAAAAGTGTGTGCAAGGGTTTAGTTTTTCCTGTGGGAAAGCTTTTACCCGGATATAAAGTCGTATAAGAACATAAAAAAGGTAATAAGTATTTTTCTTACACTTGTTATTAGAGTAGATATGGTATTGGGAGGATGGTGAGAAACCCTCTTGACAACCAATACTTACGAAGATACTTGCATGTATTATTATACTTACCTACTACCTACCGTATCTAGTAACTAACAAATAAACCTATCCAACATTGCAGTAAATAAATAACTTTAATTTGTCGATTAACAGGTTTCATAGGTACCTGACAGTTAAATACGATCCAATATATACGATATAATATATTAGATATTTATTATATCCCTTAGCAACCGTGCCGCTAACGTAATTCGAAACTGTAGAGAATAACAATACATAATCTAATCATGATAAACCCTCAGTAAATGAACATGTTTAGACATGACACATAATAGAAGAGTTTTTGTGTTGAGCAGACAGTAAAGCTGGAATCAGACAGTTCACTCGAGGGAAGGTTTCCGCCATGTTTTTTCGGCCTAATCGTCCATTTTGTTTCATTCCATGTTCACACGGCGCTATAGAAATAAGCGTTCACTCGTCCATTCCAACCACAGCGTCGCCGAGCGAGGTCAACCGCGCTGCAATTCGTTTGGTTTCCAGCGCGATCCGGCCCCGAATTTTAAGGAAAAACATGTCAGATGCATCGATTTTTACGCAATTTTGTTGACACAATTAAATAAAAATAAATAAAAAAAACAGTATTGTGTCGGATACGTTTTTAGATTTTCACGGCCAAAAACATTTTCGTTGTTTGTTTTTGGGGTGTTATGCCGTGTTGTGCTACCTCCTTCTTTAGCCGACGTTTCGGACAGCGTTGCAGTGTCCATCATCAGGGCAGATCCGGCAGATCCGTCGATCGACGGATCCCAAAAACAAACAACGAAAAAGTATTGTGTCGTCTTATAAACCTTTTTATTTTTTATGGCATAATAACACAATTTGATTTCACTTTTTTTATTACGAACATTTTCCTACAAATTAATAATCTTACATATATTAAAAAACATATAAAATACATGGATAATAAGGGAGACCCAAAAATTTATATGAGAGGTGTTCCCAAAAGCAAACAAATTAGCCGAACGAATACCATTTTGACGTTTTGCGTGCGATGTGATAGCGTCCTATCATGGTCCTTCCCGTACAGGACGCGAGACAAACTGATTGAGAGTTCACTCGGTGTTCAGACGATTCACTTTGCTCTCTTCCGCGAGTGAAGGATGCCGAAGGAAAATATCCAACATTGTTGGATCGGTTCACTTGAAGATTTCATTCGGCAGTATTCGGCACATTCGTTTCATTGCATGCGTGTCATTCCGAGTAAACTAGGCCGAATGAAATGCGGAAATGAGCGATTAGTGAACCGTCTGAATGGCGCTTAAGTAGGTGTGTCGGATGTGAACTCTGAGCGCGAGTCTTTAGCTGGTTCCAAATTCCTTTTCCTGTAATGCATTGTAACTGTCATTGCTCATTACGATAGCAATGAAGATATTCACACAGCTGAATCAATGTATTATTAGTTCACCAATCTCACCGCACAGATCACAAGCATAGCAATAGACAATCACTCAAATTTGTGGAGAAAAATGTCTCTTTCGGGCGCGAGTCCTTAGCTGGTTCCAAATTCCTTTTCCTGTAATGCATTGTAACTGTCATTACTCATTACGATAGCAATGAAGATATTCACACTGCTGAATCAATGTATTATGAGTTCACCAATCTCACCGCACAGATCACAAGCATAGCAATAGACAATCACTCAAATTTGTGGAGAAAAATGTTTCTTTCGGGCGCGAGTCTTTAGCTGGTTCCAAATTCCTTTTCATGTAATGCATTATAACTGTCATTACGATAGCAATGAAGATATTCACACAGCTGAATCAATGTATTATAAGTTCACCAATCTCATCGCACAGATCACAAACATAGCAATAGACTCACATTGAAATTTGTGGAGAAAAATGTATCTTTCGGGCGCGAGTCCTTAGCTGGTTCCAAATTCCTTTTCCTGTAATGTATTGTAACTCTCATTACGTTAGCAATGAAGATATTCACACAGCTGAATCGATGTATAATGAGTTCACCAATCTCACCGCACATATCACAAACATAGCAATAGACAATCACTGAAATTTGTGGAGAAAAATGTCTCTTTCGGGCGCGAGTCCTTAGCTGGTTCCAAATTCCTTTTCATGTAATGCATTATAACTGTCATTACGTTAGTAATGAAGATATTCACACAGCTGAATCAATGTATAATGAGTTCACCAATCTCACCGCACAGATCACAAACATAGCAATAGACTAACATTGAAATTTGTGGAGAAAAATGTATCTTTCGGGCGCGAGTCCTTAGCTGGTTCCAAATTCCTTTTGCTGTAATGTATTGTATCTCTCATTACGATAGCAATGAAGATATTCACACTGCTGAATCAATGTATTATGAGTTCACCAATCTCGCCGCACAGATCACAAACATGGCAATCACTGAAATTTGTGGAAAAAAATCGCAGTTCAAATAAAGTTTAGACTTGATAAAAACACCAACAGTTCAATGTTCTTGGAATTTGAAATGATATTGAAGACAGGAAGGATATCGAATGTATATTTAACCAAATCAATATTTGTGGAACGCCAAATAGTTGGAAAACTTCCTTTGATTTGAAGCGAAACTTAAAGCCCTGCTACGTTATTATGACTTTTTTGTCATACTTTTTGGAACGTTGGTCCTGAGATCTCTTTTCTTTTACCAAAGATTTATTCTACAACATAGATTAGAACAAAGCAAAATTAGTAATTAAAGGTGAATATCGAGATTGCCCGGTGTTTGAAACGACCCTGGTTAAATCCATTTGCCCTTTGAAAAGTAATGTGGGCGGAGAGTTAAACGAGAGATGTATACGAGAAGAAATAAAGCATGGGAAAGGTAAATAAAAACACATCGGGGAACAAATAAATCCCATGTGGGAGTAGGAACACGGAAAAGTACAACAAAGGTATTTATTATCTACAAACTTGCATTGAATAATGAGAAGTGCCCCTTTGCAGAGTGGTAAGAGCTTTGACTTTCGGTTCTGAAGTTGCAGGCTTAAAAACCCAGAGCTTTTTAAAAAAATATGTATTTTTGTGAGCGTAAAGTTCATTCTGACACGTCTTTTTATCGCTCCGTTTATTTATTATTGTAACTCTGGCTTTTCTGGCCGAATGTCTTTGAAAATGTGTCAAAATACGTGTTTTAGTGACAGCTTTTTTATGAGATCTTGAAAATTGGTTTTGTATTGTGCTAAAAGTGCTAAAAAGGACGTTAAAGTTTGCAGCTGAATTCGATTTGGGACAAAGGATCTTCGCTCCACGGGATAATAAGATAAGACCTTATCATGTTTCAATTTTGTTCATAACTTGATAATTTGTTTATTTATACTAACATAACGAGCTCGGGTAGAGGTGTTCAACCGTTGGAACACTTGACGTTCCACAAGGTGCTATGAATTGATACTAATTTCAGTTTGCATCACTCGGAAGGAAAAGGTTGCGATGCACTGGAATTCCGACAAGCGTTTAAAATTTGATTTGTTGACACGTTGACAGACATAGGTCCGTCCAATTGGTCTTGTATTTTTATGTAGACTGTTATTTGTGCCCAGATGAAGACATTCATAATATCAATAGTAGGTAATAAAAAAATCACTTCGACATTAGAGGGCGACGCCTAATTGCTTATTTGTTTACTGGTGGATCTCTTTATCTAAACGAACTCACCTAGTAAATGCCCTCGCCTAATTGACATACAAAGGGACAAAGGATCTTGGCAGTATTATTTATTAAATGTGTATCTTAATTTAATTTCTTCATGTTCACTTAATTTTACTAATTTTTCATGTTTATTTTCAGTCGGTTTTTATTTTTTCTATTAAGTTTAATTTCGGCATTTTTAGTGTATTTCAGAAGTTATTCATTTATCTGCATACAGATATCCGTGTACATATTCATACATATATGGGAGTTGAATAGTGATACGAAAAGACACATTATGAGCTAAGAAGTGCCAAGAAGAGACAAGAAGGATCGGTAAACAGTTAAAAGAGTCAAGAAGAGCCTTGAGGAGACAAGACGAGCCAAGAAGGGGCGAGAAGATGGATTGAGACAAGATGAGCCAAGGAGAAGAGCCGAGAAGAGACGAGAATATCTAATAAGAGGCAAGATAATACAAGTAGAGACGAGAAGATCTAAGAAGTTGCAAGAAGATGCAAAATGAGACAAGAAGAGACAATAAGAGGAAAAAAGTGGCAAGAAGATACAAACTGAGCTCGGAAGAGGTGATAAGAATCAAGTAAAAGACAAGAAGATGGGTTGATCCAAGAGGTGGCTAGAAGATTCAAGTAAAGGCAATAAGAGACGAGAAGATCCAAGATGCACGAAGAGCCAAGAAGAGATATTAAGATACAATAAATAGCAAGAAGAGCCAAGCAGAGCCCAGATGAGATGAGGAGAATCAAGAAGAAGCAAGATGAGACAAGAATAAGTAAAAAGGGTCAAGGGGAGACGAAAGGATTCCAGAAGAGACAAGAAGAAGCAAGAATAGAAAAGAAGATACAATAAAAAACTACAAAGGGACAGGAAGATCCAAGAATAGCCGAGAACAGGCAAGAAGAAGGAAGGCATAAAGAAAGGAAATAGAAAATCATAAGGCTCAATCCATTCCTTTATTCCTGCCCATCCTAAATTCCAATATTGGCTCATTAGGTTGCCATGTATACCGGTCGATTAAACTACAACCTCCTCCCTATCCTCAGAGCACGTTCCTAGTCCTAACAAATCAGTGCCCCCTGGTGTACCGATCTTACCGGGACAGGATTGCTCCTGGCTGGGGTGGTACAATCGTATCGTATCGTATATTTATGTGACTACCCCACCAGAGACTCAACTGCTTCCAACCATCTGGAGGCGGTGACACTATTTCATCCTTAATTAAGGTATGTTGTAAGGCTGAAGATAGTGGAGAGAGGAAGTAGATTGGAAAAAAGAAGGTGGAAAAGTACCTGGCCATTCAGATATGGTAATTAAACACAACTAAAGCCATTTCAAGAAATGAATGGTGGGCTTTCATCCGGGCGATACTGAGAGTATCTTCCACTCTGGAACGTGCCGAAAATTACTATAATGTTTTATTTTATTAACAACCACTCCTCCACACAATTATTGTTCCAAGAAACAAGGTATTTTGTTTCTAAGGCATAGTACAGCATTCAATGTCTAAATTTATTTTACACGCGTACAATTTCACAAAAAAATCAAATAGTTATAGACGTTATAGTAAAAGAAGTGGCACTCGTGTACCTGTCTATTGTGTTGGCCCAGACATATTAATTTGATTGCCCTTAAAATATATAATTCACTACTTCAAATCTTTGACGATTACGTTAAAACATTAACTCTTATAAAAAAAGTATTTACTTAAAATCGTATAGTCTATAATATTTACTCCAGGACAAATTTGCTTTATTTGAATTTTTTTATCTATTGATTATTAAACTTCCACAAAGTTAACAAATTTTATGTTTTTACTGCCCTCACAACTCCATTTTAATTTTTTTTCATTGAAAATTAATACCTTATCTATATTTTGTTTGTTGATTTATTATTTTACAACTGTTTGCTCTTTTATTATTTTTTCATAAACATTTTCCTTTTGTTAGATTTTTTATTATTATAATTAAGTTTTTTAGAGTTTGTTGTTTAAAAGATTGTTTGTTGTTTTATTATTTTTTCTAAACATTTTCTTTTTGTTCGATTTTTTATTATTATAATTAAGTTTTTTAGAGTTAAGTTTAAAAATACTGGCATTGTTTTTCTTTGTGTTTGCTTATGAGTATATTAAAATATGATTACTGCAGACACATTTGTCTAGGGATATTTATATTTGTATTTAATTTTGTTTTATATTACCAACATGAATGTTTTATAAATATCCTGTTTGTGTCTCAAATAAATAAATAAAATAAATAAATATTCTTTTCAATAATTGCAAATTCATAATTCATTCTAATTAAATTATTCAGAGTCATTTTATTGAAATTATTTTTATAAAAATATACCCTATCCCTCTTACTCATAATCGTAATAAAACTAATACGCGTCGTATTACGACAGTGAAAAACTTTGTTATGAAGCGATTTTATTTTATTATTTTATTTCATATTTTATTTATCGAGTAGTTAGGTACTATCGTTATTTATTGTTAGTCTATCATGTTGGCGGCACTTGTAGATATTATTCGGCGCGAGCGTGGGCAGCCTGGGGGCGTTTCCGTTTCCTCACGCTGGTTTTGGAAGCGACATTGTGCGACTCGCTTCGAAAACAACGGTCAATTATTTCTAAGTTTTAAAATGGCATAATGGAATCCTGAGGTTGGATTGTTATCATACGGGCGTAGAATCATGTCCAAGTTATCAATTAAAAGTTTCCTAGTAAACATCCGCGCGTAAAGCGAGATTTTTAGTTTCGGAAAGAAACTCGAAACATAGTGCCGGTCGGCTTGTTTTGTGGAAGAGGCTATTCCGCATTAATCGAATGAATCGCTCTATGTAAGACGGCGACACGCCGCGAGTAATTAATCCGCAGCGAGTGATCTCCGGTCGGGATTATATTTAAAACGGGAGCCGCCGTGCTCGAACAAAGTGCCGCTAAAATGATACGAGTCTCACATATAAATCTTCCGTTATAAAACGGCTGGAAGCCTGCATGGTCTTCCCGGATGCAGATGGATACAAGGGTCCCTTTCTACTTGGCGACCGAGACAGAGGACGTATCTTCTGGAAGCCACGGATGTCGAGGCGATGATGTCACCGCGTGGAGGCGAGATGGGCCTCTCCTCTCTTCACCAGCAGTTCTTCCGCCGTGCTCATTTTATATTTAAATTAGCATAGGGTAAATAGTACTATGGTCCCGGGGGTGAGTCCTTACCGTTATAATCATTATTATGTTTTTTAACAGCACAATACAGTGTCTATATTATTTACCTACCTTGGTTTTATTTGTAGAGAAACCTAATAACCTTTACAGGGATGGCATGGCAATTTATGACCCATGCTCTGATGATGGAGTACTTGTGCTCTCCGCAGATTGACATACTCTGACTTTGGTCAGGGTTTGGCGTCCAAGACTTCCCATTACGGAAGTCAAAGTTAATTTGCGGGCCACAGTGCCTGACATTGGCACACACCATCAAATAACAACCTTTTCAACAAGACTCATTTACATTTATCCCATAACAATTTGGCGCTCCTACGCGGTATGGTTTCGAGTTATACCATTCCTGTAAACGTTTTCTTCGCCCTGATATGTAGTCTGTGTAAAAAAAAATATTATTCATCTGTTCAGTGGGGGTGTTAATTTCGTTTGTTGATAATAAACGGTCGCTGTCATAACCTATAATTGCAGTCACAGTGATTTGAAATGTCAACAAATCACTTTATTCCAAGTCACCGGTCTTGTTACCGGCGTGACTTTGTAGTTAGGTATTGTGCGCAATAATATTGCAGGTACCTTATAAATAATTATTATATAAACGTGTTAATTGGCATTATTCAATACCGCATAGATAGGCATGGTATATGTTTTATTAAGTTGTGGTGTTCTTGAATTAAATTTGATTTATAATCAAATTTCGGTTTGCATATCATCTTAGGTAAATATTAAAGTTATTAATATCTACTACCTATCAATTGGTGTGGATGTTTTCCATACGTCAAACTGACATTTATAGTACTTATTTGGAGAACATCGCACGCTAAATAAGACTGACGTGTATGCACTTTGTTTATTTCGCACATTAACAAATGCATGCACTATTATTGTGGATTGTGACAGCCTCAAGTTGTGAATATGTTTTATTTAAACTAATTACGTACGTCGTTTTGTTTAAATTACATAATTACGCACGTCCAATTTTATTAGCACTATACATAAATGTACTCGCGAGAATTGTTTTCATCTTTATTTGTTTGTTTTTGAAGTACCGTTTCATTAACATATAAATGACGAAAGAAGGCAGTAGTATTGAACAACGATAAAATATTCCTTATTTTAGTTTTATAAAACAGGGTTGTCACAAATTTTAACCAACAAAAAAAAAAACAGGGTTGTCACAAATTATAACCAACAAAAAACAGGGTTGTCACAAATTTTAACCAACAAAAAAAACAGGGTTGTCACAAATTATAACCAACAAAAAACAGGGTTGTCACAAATTTTAACCAACAAAAAAACAGGGTTGTCACAAATTCTAATTAACATAAAACAGGGTTGTCAAAAATATTCTTTCAAAAATATTTTTTTTATTTTTGGAAAACGGTTTTAAAAATATTACTTAAAATAATAAATTCCCTTTTAGAATTCTCGGCAATTATTTGGGAATACCTAAGAGTTTTATTGGGGATTTATATATAAATATATATTTTTTGTTTTTTTGTTTTTTTCTCTAATTGTAGCAAGCCTGCCACAAACCTTCACCATGTCTACCCCAATTCCAAATGTTAATAATGCCTCCAAGGAAGAACTAGTTAAGGAGTTAGCTTCGCGATCTATAGAACCGGAGAGCACCGTTCAGGCGCTGCGTACACAAGCGCGCGCCTTTAATAAAACAATTAAGAAATCATTAAACGTGGTTATGGAGGAAAGCGATTCGGATCTAGATTCAGATATTGAAAAAGATGAGAAGGTCACGGTTATTAAACATACCAAGATTATTTATAAAGAATCATCTTCGCGGGGGGTTACTAATTGGGATATTAAATACGATGGAAAAAGCTGCGTAAGAGATTTTTTGTTACTGGTGGAAGAGCGTTGTAGGACACGAAACATTTCGCATAAAGACTTAGTTAAATCTTTCAGTGAAATTTTAGACGGTTTAGCACTTCTTTGGTATAGATCAATTTATAGCCCAGACTTGGAGTGGGAAGACCTCTCCTGCTTGTTAATAAAACAATTTGAGGGACAGGATAAGCAATTGGATCTCGAAAATGAGATATTCAATTTTAAACAACCGAATGGAATGTCAGTTTTGGAATTTACTTTAAGACTGAAAGCGCTTAACAATAAATTAGATTCTAAAATTCCGGATGTTAAACTGTTAAGAATAGCCATGAAAGCATTGTCACCTATGTATGCAAATTTATTATCATCTAGGGATTTTAATTCTTTTGAAGAATTAACGAGGTGCGCAGCTAAACTCGAGTCATTCACGGAGGCTTCAACGTCTTCGAAATTAGTAGAACCAAAAAATAATACAAGGGACTTTAAGAAGTTTACTTCGTTTGCCAACCAATATAATAAACCTTTTCACAATCAAAACGATTACAGAACATTCAGTAATAAAAATAATAATAACAATACTAGGTATTATAGACCTACAAACAATAATAATAATTTTAATAACACTAATAGGGATTATAGACCTACAAACAATAATAATAATTTTAATAACACTAATAGGGATTATAGACCTACAAACAATAGTAATAATAACCATTTTGTTGCATCGGGCCCTCCAAAACATCAACCTAATTCTACTTTTTGTACCTTTTGTAAGACCAAGGGTCATTTAATCGCAAATTGCTGGAAAAAAAATGGCGATAACAAGAAACCACAAGTTGGGAGTATTAAGAATGAGAAGCATAATAAGAATCCAAAAAACTAGGACAGAGTCAATCTTACCGCGCCCCTTCTTGTGCACAAAGAAAGAGGGAGTGGAAGCGTTGGCTCCGCCTAGTACAACAATTCCTTTCTAGCCCGTCTCCTCAGACAGTGGACGCACTGCCGCGGAGGAAGGATAGTATAGAGGATGACCGTCCTTATGCCGACATTTATGTCTTAAATAATAATTATAAAGCACTGTTGGACAGTGGTGCTTCCGTGTCTTGTTTAGGGGGAGATAGTTATAAGATATTTTTAGATTTAGGGGTAGAATTAGTTAAAGTAGATTTTAAGGTTACTACAGCAGACGGTACCTGTCAACCTGTTATAGGTTCCTTAACTTTGCCGGTGACGTACAATTCAACCACAAAGGAGGTTCTTTTTTACGTCATCCCATCGCTGACTCCTAATTTCATTTTAGGCGTGAACTTTTGGAGACAGTTTCGGATCGCGCCGGAACTGTTCTCAGAGGGTCGCGCACCTCAACATAACAGACAAATCAATGAGGTACGAGCAATTCGGCCTGCCTCATCTCTGACAGCTACAGAAAATAAAGCTCTTTCAGACATTATCAAAAAATTTGAATCCATCTCTTACGAAAACAAAGGGCTGGGGTTGACTCATCTAGTCAAACATAAGATTCACACAACAGGCCCGCCTATTAAACAACGTTATTACCCACTGTCTCCGGCAAGACAACGTCAACTTGACGCCGAAGTAGACGAGATGATTAAGTTGGGGGTAATACGCCCGTCTCGTTCACCATGGTCTAGCCCAGTTTTAATAGTTCAAAAAAAGGATGGTACAGGGAGATTCTGCCTTGATTCCCGCAAATTAAATAACGTAACCATCAGAGACAGTTATCCTTTGCCTTATATTGCGCGGATTCTTGACAAACTTGGAGGCGCAAGGTACGTATCGTCAATAGACCTATCGAAAGCTTTTTGGCAGATAGCGCTAGAAAAAGACTCGTGCGAGAAAACTGCGTTTGTCGTTCCAGGTCGCGGACTTTTTGAATTTACTAGAATGCCGTTTGGGTTGAAAAATGCACCCAGCGAGCTCCAAAGACTAGCAGACGCCCTTTTTGGGCCAGAATTTGATGATAACGCATTTTGCTATCTAGACGACTTAATTTTGATATCTGAGGATTTAGATTCACATCTAAAACTTTTAAACCGCGTGTACGAAAGATTGAGAGACGCGGGTCTTACCATTAATCAAAAAAAATCAGAATTTTGTAGGGCAGAACTTAAATACCTGGGATACATTGTAGATTCACATGGTCTGCGCACAGATCCGGTAAAGATAGAGAGCATAAAGGACTTTCCGGTGCCTAAAAACGCGAAAGGCATCCGGGCTTTCCTTGGCCTCTCCGGCTACTTTAGACGCTTTATTAAAGGCTTCTCAAGCATAGCAGCTCCTTTGTCGAGGCTTACTGGTTCAAAAAACGGTGTCAGCAACTTCAAGTGGACACCGGAAGCCGAAAAAGCTTTTAATGATTTAAAACAAGCTCTTATAAGTGCCCCAGTGCTAAGTTGTCCCAACTTCTCACAACCTTTCGCGATCCACTGCGACGCCAGTTCGGTAGGAATTGGTGGGGTTTTGATTCAAACCGTAGACGGTGCGGAACACCCGATTGCTTATTACTCACGTTGTCTTAATAACCACGAACGTAACTATGGTGTCACTGAAAGGGAACTCCTGGCGGTATTGGATTCCGTTACTCATTTTAGGCCTTACATAGAAGGGGCGCACTTCACAGTAGTAACAGACCATTCTAGTCTAAAATGGCTGGGGTCCTTATCGAATCCAAGTGGTCGCCTAGCGCGTTGGAGTACTCGACTTTCTCAATTTACTTTCGACGTCGTTCATCGTAAAGGAACGCAACATATTGTACCAGACGTCCTTTCTCGTAAGGATCTTGCATTTATATCAGGAATAGACTATCGTTCTACGTCAGACAAATGGTTCCTAAATGTATGGCAGGGTTGCCAAATTTCTCCGCAAAGATTTTTAAATTTCCGAATTGAAGACAACGAGTTGTATCGTCACACGAAAACCCAATTGGACTTATGTGAGGACACCGCATGGAAAAGGGTCATTCCTCAAGAGGATAGGAAAAATATTATTTCAGACTCCCATGACTCCGTTCGCGCCTGTCACCCAGGAGTCTTCAAAACGTATAAAAAGCTACAACTTAGGTATTACTGGCCTAGCATGTACAAAGACGTCAAAAATTTTATTGGTCAATGTACTGTTTGTAAGGCGCATAAGATCAGTACGGCACCACCGAACGGTTTTTCTACAAACCCTAAGAAGGTAAACAGGCCTATGCAAATGCTTTCCTTAGACTTAGTGGGTCCATTGCCTCGTAGCTACTCCGGACATACAATCATTTTATCTTGTGTAGATGTTTTCTCCAAGTTTACTTGGTTATTACCGCTGCGCAAAGGCACCGCGGGCAGCATTGTGAAAAACTTAGAGGAAAACATTTTCCTGGTACATGGTGTACCAAGGACCATTGTTTGTGATAATGGTCCTCAATTTATTTCGAAAGAGTTCAAAGAACTCCTTAAAAGTTACAATATTCCTTTACCGTTTTACAACTCTCTTTACACCCCACAAAATAATGTGGTTGAGAGGTACAATCAGACATTAGGTACTGCCTTATCGATTTTAGTCGAATCAGACCATCGTAACTGGTCAAAATTTTTGCCACAAGTTCAGTCTGCAATGAATAACACCGTCAATTGCGCGACAAACTTTACTCCGTATTTTCTAATGCACGGCCGTGAGCAGATACTTGATGGAGATTTGCACCGTAATCCTATTCACGAGGGGGATAGCAACGCTCAAAGGGAAGCTTCACCTACCATATATGCACAAAAGTTGCAAGGTTTGGCAAACGTCTATGAGCAAGTCTCTGATGCTCTACTTAAGGCGTACAAAAAGGGGGCTAACCACTACAATTTGCGTAGGAAAAACGTTACTTATCGCGTTGGTGACATAGTGTGGAGACGAAACTTCGTACAATCAAATGCGTTGAATTATTTCTCCCAAAAATTATCCCCACGCTTCGTGCAGAATGTAGTGGTAGAGAAAAAATCAGACCTCGTTTATACTTTAGCAGACTTGAATGGCAAAGTGTGCGGCGACTTCCACGTAAAGGATATCGTCAAATTGGACAACATACCTATGTAGTCCCTGCACTTCAGTACCTAAGAAAGTCTGGCCATCTTTCTCAGGGACTGTTAGGTTTAACGAATTTTATATTATTCATTTTTCTATTACTTTTTTTTCAATGCACGGAACTTCATCCGGCCTGATCAACCGAGATGGAAGTTCCATGCGTTCTGACAGTCATTAGTCCTGTCTTAGGTTCTTTTCTAAGGAAATGGGTTATTTACTTCCCGGGGGTGTTTTGTAACATTGATGATGAGGGTGGTTTGTTTCATTACAATAACAACCTCAACTCTAGTGGCAATGCTCGAGTTGAGAATATATATATTTAAAAATACATATGTGCATGTATAAGTATAAATTTATCGATAGTATTAACGCTAAAACAGACGTAAATTTGGACGTCGACTGAACAGATGAATAAGCTAGGATTATTAGTTATAAGTTTTGTATCCTGAAATACACGGACATGTCCGCACTATATCTCGGTGTGTTTCAGGCATACCTTTTTTTAGGTTATGTTCTTGTTTTTTATTATGTATCACTATTTGTTCTCTAAGAGATTTATAAGATTTTACAGAAATTATAATGTGGAACGATGTGAACGATTCTACATTTTAAAACAACATAGGAAGTAGGTTTTTTTTTTGTTTGTATAAGATTTTGGTTGTATACTGTTATTATTGTCCTGAGAGACTTATAACTTTGTTATTAGATACTCTGTGGTTGAACAACGGTTTACAGTGAAAACCTTAAAGTTGTTCTTTATCTACTGCTTACGCCTTCTATAGAGTTGGGCGTATGTATACCTATATAACTGCACTAAATTATAGATGCATATATCATTAACAAACCACACCTTCGGAAAAGTTGGTTGTTTTCTCTAAAATTGGCACCATCCGATGCGATGGTTGTATACTATTAATACTACTTAAATTAAAATAACATGGTATCATTGTTGATTAGTTAAGTATTGTACACCCAAGGACCAGAATAGGAGGTTAGTTAGGAATATCCTTCCAAAAGAAGATTGGTATTTTTATCCTAAAGGATGTAGAGTCAGTGAAGTGTAGATGGTGAACCCATCAAATATTTTCGGCCTACGAGAGGCAATTTTAAATTCAGTGATTTTTTTCGGAACAGTGATGCCTACTGCATTGAGTTTAACTTGTCGTATTTGGAGGAGTGATTTATTCATAAAAATGTGTGTATTTAATTTTAAGACTTATTTTTTTAAGTTAGTTTAAGTGTTCTGTTCCAGATTATACGTCAATGGCAGTGTTCGGAAACAGACAATATTGCAATCACCCAGTTTTTTTCTGTGGTAAGGGGTGCTTGCTGTCCATTCACGTATCATCTTACAAGAAGTTGTTGTTAAGTTAAATGGGTTTTCTAGTTTTAAGGTTGAGAATGGTTGCATCGCGAGCCTACTGTCCGTCCCTACACGTTGGATAGGCGCGATTGGGATTGCGATGCACTCATTCGTCATAAGATTATTGTATAAGGATTATTATTTATATATATATATATATTTTTTTTTTTCTTCTCTACCTCTGATAATTGTATTATGTGTTTCACATCTACTGTTTGTTTTATTTTTGTTGTTTTTCTTACTAGATACTCCTCGGGACCAACCTAGCCAGTTCAGGGCATGTTGAGGTTTTTGATAGTTTTGTTTGAGGGCAAACATTTTTCTGGGAAGGGGGGTATTGTTATGAAGCGATTTTATTTTATTATTTTATTTCATATTTTATTTATCGAGTAGTTAGGTACTATCGTTATTTATTGTTAGTCTATCATGTTGGCGGCACTTGTAGATATTATTCGGCGCGAGCGTGGGCAGCCTGGGGGCGTTTCCGTTTCCTCACGCTGGTTTTGGAAGCGACATTGTGCGACTCGCTTCGAAAACAACGGTCAATTATTTCTAAGTTTTAAAATGGCATAATGGAATCCTGAGGTTGGATTGTTATCATACGGGCGTAGAATCATGTCCAAGTTATCAATTAAAAGTTTCCTAGTAAACATCCGCGCGTAAAGCGAGATTTTTAGTTTCGGAAAGAAACTCGAAACATAGTGCCGGTCGGCTTGTTTTGTGGAAGAGGCTATTCCGCATTAATCGAATGAATCGCTTTATGTAAGACGGCGACACGCCGCGAGTAATTAATCCGCAGCGAGTGATCTCCGGTCGGGATTATATTTAAAACGGGAGCCGCCGTGCTCGAACAAAGTGCCGCTAAAATGATACGAGTCTCACATATAAATCTTCCGTTATAAAACGGCTGGAAGCCTGCATGGTCTTCCCGGATGCAGATGGATACAAGGGTCCCTTTCTACTTGGCGACCGAGACAGAGGACGTATCTTCTGGAAGCCACGGATGTCGAGGCGATGATGTCACCGCGTGGAGGCGAGATGGGCCTCTCCTCTCTTCACCAGCAGTTCTTCCGCCGTGCTCATTTTATATTTAAATTAGCATAGGGTAAATAGTACTATGGTCCCGGGGGTGAGTCCTTACCGTTATAATCATTATTATGTTTTTTAACAGCACAATACAGTGTCTATATTATTTACCTACCTTGGTTTTATTTGTAGAGAAACCTAATAACCTTTACAGGGATGGCATGGCAATTTATGACCCATGCTCTGATGATGGAGTACTTGTGCTCTCCGCAGATTGACATACTCTGACTTTGGTCAGGGTTTGGCGTCCAAGACTTCCCATTACGGAAGTCAAAGTTAATTTGCGGGCCACATTGCCTGACATTGGCACACACCATCAAATAACAACCTTTTCAACAAGACTCATTTACATTTATCCCATAACAACTTGGCTTATTATCACTGCGTGTGCATGGTTAAACTTTACAAAACCAAGGATGACTCGGTGTATACCGCTATTATGAGTAAGGGGGTATGTGTTTTATTCAGTATACGTTGCATCCTAATGAAAAGACCATTTTGATGTGTTTAAAACATTCTTATAATTTTTATTAAATAGTGCGTTTAATTTACTTTACAACATAATATATACATTATACATGCACTTAAAATTTTGTTTAATTTAAAAATCTTAAATTATGTTATAATGTCTACCCACGCACAAAGCTTTGTCTTTATGGAACTTGGTAACAGATTACGATATATTTTATATCTGTTCTAATGTAACAAAATTTAAAAAAGTAAATAAAAATGGCTGCGTTACCACTGAATTCCTACTCCATCCACCTAATTACTCGCTGCAAGTACCTACCCGATTAACTCTGCGATCAAACTACTTTCTATAGCTTCTAACTAGACTGAGGCGGCTTACCACAAAATATGTTATTTAAATACACATTACACTGCGAAGTATCTTAATACCTACGCTTGATCGACTTCCTCGTCTATTCATTCTGAAGTCACCACAAATCAACAACAATCAGCTACATTTTCTGCAATTAAAATCTCAATCATTATTGATTGTTATTATAATGTATAGATACGACGTATTAGTTACCAGGCAATCATTGAAATGCTTTTGCAGTGATTTGTTTCTGATTGCAGATACTGTAAGATAATAATAGGCAATTTTATAAAGCGACGTTTACTTATTAAGAGCGCTTTACAGGTCATTGTGTAATGTCCTCAATAATGTTTTATAAATAAATGTATTGATAGTGGGATTTTCATTAAGGGTTGTTAATTGAAGTAATTTCAATATATCATAAACATTCTTTTCATATTTGGAATACATTATTTTATACTAGATATATTATTTTTAAAAAAACTTTGAAAAAGTTACGTAATAAATATTTTAATCATAAAAATATTATTGTAAAAACATTAAAACTGTCACTGATAGCATTATCCATGGTCATTAGAGATCATTGAGACTAGTAATATTATCAAAAAATAAATTTAAAACGACTATCCCTCTGATAATAAAATTCGAGGCTTCCAGAGCTGTTCTTTGTTTATCCTTCGAAAACTAATTATATCATTAACTCCCCAATCCAAAGACTACATAGGCTTGGAAATAAATTTAGTTCAGTTGATATTTTCGTTTATTCCTTATCAAAATTTATTTCTGAAATTTCAAAAATTCTATTTCCCGTTTACTAAACAATGATGTAACTTAATTTGTATATTATTGTTTATTTTTTTTATTATTTTTGTATTATGATTGTTGTAAAAGCTCTAAGGGCGAGAATAAATAAATAATAAATAAATAAATAACTCCGTCCTCAAAATGGGACATCTCCCTCTTCAAAATCGATTCCGCCTTGAAGTTTTCGAGCCTGAGGGTCGGTGAAAGCTGGGAGTCAGCATGTGTCGCGCGTCCAGACGACGCAGGAAATGTATGGACTTATGCGAAATGCTTCGTATTAGCCCATACATTTCCTGCGTCTTCTGCACGCTCGACACATGGTGACTCCCAGCTTACGCCGACCCTGAGATGTGTCTGTATCACCTCTTCCTAACATAGTTCATTAATTCCTCTTTAGTTTTCGAAGATATACCACAGCTTATTTATTAAAACAGCATGTTTTTGGTGTAATTGTTATTTTTTCAATCCCGCAGATGCCACACATAAAGTTCCCACAAATTCGCCGTACGAAATATTGCTGCAGTCCCGCGGGATTGCTGGATGCTGTATTTTAAACCTACGTTAAACGTTGACGTAGCGCAACACGATAATACCCCAAAAGAAAATCACGAAACCAGCTTGCGAATTTTATCGGTCTATATCGTGTTAAATTTGATCATTTAATTTATTTTATTGAACCCGAAACCTCCGGATCGCTAGTCGAGAACCTTGCACCTCGACCAGGGAGGCCGTCAATGGATATGCTATTGTTGATCCTGGTATTGAAATGTTTACATTTTTTAGGTATCGTTCATTTTAAGGAGAGGAAAAACAAATTTCAAAATAGGCAGTGCAGCTCGGGGATTTGAATAGAATTTATCTTCCTAAATGTGATTCGTCGCTCAATGAGAAACAGGTTGAGGAAAAAATAATCCAATAAGATCATTATGATTATTTATTTATTTGGCGTAATCACGTAAGTATTACTGTCATGAAATACATTTTCAGTATGTTATCGCGAAGATTCCAATTGCATGTGGTGTGGGAACCAAATCACGGTAAAGTGTACTTAAGACCGGTATATCAGCCAATCCATATCCTTTCTATGGAAGACATCCTCGCTCCAATTTAAGCATGCTAAATCTACCGCTTAAGTTTCGGTAAGCCGCACAATAGTTCATTTTTTAGACGCGGAGGCGCTAGCAGTCGTATTCCAAATCTGACATTTGCATAAATAATATTTGAATACTTCTCACCGAAATTTACGTAATTTGCCTAATTTTACAAGAATGGACTAATATTTTCATCGAGCGATGAGGAATGACGATGTTATTAATTAATAATCAATCCAAAATAGTAAAATGAAGAATTTTAAAAGTTTCGACGTCGTGACAGTTTGTTTTCAGCGGTTAATTTAAAGAATAGAGAACTGACTCTAGACAAACAAATACTAATTAAAATTAGTGTACTCGGATATAGCACCATGCTGATTGAAGTGGGTAACTTTATCAAAAATTAACTCGTAAATTAAATCCGCCTAAAAATAAACTGTTGTCGTTTTTGAAAGATCGCGATCATAATTTCGCAGTGCGTCAATATGACAGTAGAGAGCATAGACAGTAGATTTGTTTATCGAAAAAAAGATACAGATTCCTCTATTAAATTCATAGACAATACATGTAATATTGGTGAGATCTAGTATTTCGACCTATATGCGGATTATGTTTCAAGCTGTGCTAAGCTCGACATTCCAACCAATCCGAGATTAAAGTCAACTGATATACCGGGCCATAGTTAGATATCTGCCCTAATTTTTTATTTATTTATCATAAATACATTTATACAAAATAAGGGTAGTCCCACAAAGCTGTCATATGGCAGCGTGTCTGTAGGTTCTACAATTTATCACTCTTAATATTATACATAAGGAAATATTTGTTAATACATATTATATAGTTTTAAGGAAACATTAGGATAGATCACATAATAATATTAGATTATTTGAATTACATCTATAAGATATTTCAATGTACATGCCTAATAATAAGATATATAGGCAGCTACATTAAGATAATCAATTCAACATATTTAAAGATAAATGGAGTTTTCGTTAATTGACCACATTTTTATCATTTTAGGGCATAATCTGTCATTTTTTTCAAATTTTATGTTTTTATTTATTTTATTGAAAATCACTGGTATTAGGTATTCAAGAGTACGGCTTCCATATTTATTTAATATTCGAGGAGTTTTTAGGCCCTTTCCTTCTTTAAATCTTGTGGTATGTTTGTGTTCCATTGGGTGTTTATATGAGCTTTCCCCCGCGTTATCCATAATAGTAATGAACCAAAGGAGACCTTTTATTGTAAGTATGCTCTCTGAGCCATATAATAGTTTTAAGTTATTTCTCTCTCTGTAAATATTTGGTGTAACATTTTTTTTTATTATGGCAGTTTGTAAATTTTGAATATATTTAATGTAAATAGTGCTTGCCTGTCCCCAGGTTCGACATGATGGACATACTCGTAGACTGTCCGATAAGTAGCGAAAAATACGGTACATAATACATGCTTATATTTAGCATGTCTGTACTCTGCAACTAACATGTCTAATGTAGATGCAGCGTAATTAATTATTTATTTATAGATCCTATTTATTTTGATATGATCACGTTCGGTTTTAGATTGCATAAAATATCGCGTCACGATGTCTCGAACGATTATAATATTTATTTGGGACAAACAAGTTGATCTCTTTCAGTGTAAGTAGGTACACACTTCCGGATACCAACTTGCAAAAATGTTTGCATGATAATTAAAATGATGCAATTTGGTTATCGATTAAATTAGAGTGCTGTGAAAAATCACTGCAAAATATGAATGAAAAGTTACCCCTATGTTAAATAAAGTATCGTAAATACTGGATGAAGATCAATGTATTTGTGATGGATCATTAATAAAAATACTTTCACTGGTAGGAACGCATGTATTTGGTACATGCTTATTTTTCACATCGATAATTTTATTGATATTGTTGTTGTTTTTTTTTTTAAATTGTAATGATTGTATGTATTTTTGTTTTTTACATGCATTTGGTACTCATGCGCAATAAAATATATGAGGTGGGGTATTTGGATCGGAAACTAAGTGAACCGAAGACACAGTATTGGAAAGTGGACTCTACGAACCGAATAATAGTTGCAAATTGTATGCACTTTGTACCAGCACACGCAATTCATAAACATAATTTCATAAATTCAAAAATTTGTGTAACTTCTTTATTATTATCACTTTTATTATAACGATCACATCAACACAATACTTCCTTGTACTAAGATTTTCCTCGACTATAATTATTACTGTTAAATTATACGTTTGATACCTTCACCAGCTGTAATATAATTCAAACATATATTTGTATTTCTTTGGACTTTAACCAATGCATAGGTGAAAGTACGATGCGACCGTTGTACTCTTACTTAATTTTTACGAAATAAAAAATCACCTAATAACTGTCATTAAACTTAATGTAGATTAGTAAATAAATATTAATTATCTATTGATCAATCTGTTTATTGATATTATCCGGCTATAATAACAATTCTTGGTCGATGCTTGCAATTTCTATAACCAGAAAACAAGTTAATTCCATGCACATTTATAATAACATAATATTATGTAATTTTTTAAAGTGTAGTTAGTTCACTCCATTGCCATAATTGACTCCAACTCGTCTAAAAAAATGTTTTGCTTGGTTTTGTTTCCTTGAATGATTTAAAATACCATTCAGAACTGTCTCTTCCCGTTGTTATTTGATATTTGTTGAAATTTCACCTTGAGCTCGAAGAGAACTGTTAGTTATTGTTGTGTTGTGGGATATGCCATCACGAACCACGAGCTCAAAGAGAACTGGCTCCCCCTGTGGTAGTGGTTCCTTTATTGCCTGGAAGGTTATTTCACATTTTGGAGCATCTCAGATCTCAGGCATTGTAAGTCAGCCGTTGGGTGTAGCTGCGTTTGGTGTTATCCTCTGTTTTTTTTCTGTCTACAACGTATCATTTTCCTCTAGTTAAACCTAAGTTTTCAGATTTTTTGCTTCCAGAAAGTTTGTATTTACGGAGACTAGAGCAAATAACTTTGCTCCCACTTGAGAGTCAATAAACCATGCAAACCTAACCTAACCTAACTGTATATTTTTTTAATCTTTTTGTAAGGATAAAATTAACGTAAACACAAAATACCGTGACAAACTCTCCTTAAGGAAGAATGGTTTTTCTCTTACATGTTAAAATAATCATATCTTCCGCAAAATCTTACCTAACGCCTCGATTACATTGAGCGAGTTTACAAGCTACTAGCCGGCGAATTCACTAATTTAAAGATATTTACTAGCTAACTAGCAGATTGTGAACAATACAAAGTTTACAAGCAGACAGTGAATTCGTCGGCTAGTAGCTTCTAAACTAGCCCCTAAGAGTTATGGATATTGGAGAGACGGCATGTGAAGTGTGCCCGCGCGCTCAAAGTGTGCCTTTTCGAGAATTCTACCCACACGGCTGACATTGGCTGCTGGTTTTTGGCCGTTTAAGCGTATATTATACCCTTGGAACAATTCATTTCCTGTCAAAATATCTTCATTTTTACATCGCTAGGTGGCGGTGATAGTCCCTTCTCGGACTTAAAATGTTCAACATTTAACATGCGTATATTGCCAACGTCCGTTGGACGGACAGGGCACGAGAAGAAGAATGGTTTGGAATTTCGTGGTTCACATTTAAAGTCAATTTTATGGTGTTTTTTTATTTAACTTCTAAATATTCAGCCTTTTAAACTATATTTTATAGAACTCATCATTATGATTACTACAGTAGAACCCCGTTAATTCGAAATCCATGGGACACCAAAAATCTAATTTCGAATTAACAAATTCCCACGTAAATCGAAATTTTATGAAAAAATAAATTATAAACAGTCGCCGAAAATCGAGTTCTTCGTTCGAAAATTTAAATTCGGGTAGGTTCTTCGGAGTAAATTCGTAATAATACGACTTATTCCTGTGAAAATCGAATTTTCGCAGCCGTTTACCGCCACGGTCGGTCTTATATTCGAAAAAATATATACCAATATATAATTTTTCCGTGCAAATAAAATTTTCGCTGCCATTTTCCAGCCCTTTAAATTCAGATATTCTAAATAAATTCGTAAAAATACGATATATTTCCGCATAAATGGAAATTTCGCGGCCGACATCCTTCGCAGCCCGCCTTTTAAATTGATATATAAAAAGTATATTCGTGTTATATTTCAAAGCCTAAATCGAAATTTGGCAACCGATTTCCGTCTCTCTCTTCTAATTCAAAAATTCTAAGTAAACTCGTAAAAATACCATATAATTATCGCGAAAAAATATTTTGGTGCTCGAATCCCGTAGTATCCGGCCATTAATTCAGATACCTACTCGTAGTAATTCATAAAAATACGATATATTTCCGTGTAAATAAAATTTTCGCTGCCGATTACGGCCGCGGCTGGCCCTTTAAACTCAGAAATTTGAAGTAAGTTCGTGAAAATACGATATGTTTTCGCATAAATTCGAAATTTCGCAGTCGATATCCGTCACAACTAGCTCTTCATATTCAGAATTCAAAGTAAATTCGTAAAATTTCGCATATTTTCCTCGTAAATCAAATTCTTACGACCGATTGCCGTCGCGGCCGGTCCTTGACATTTAGGTAAATTCGTAAATATACCACATTCCACTGGAAACCGATTCCGATTTACAAAATAATAGTACGAATTAGGACGATTTCCAACCGCTTAAATCCACATTTAAGCTCGTTTTACCGCCATGGCTGTCTGTCAGATTCCGATTTACGAAAAATATCTGATGATTATCATAATTTTTTTCGTGTAATTCGAAAATCGATGTTTTTCTCGAATTACACAAACAAAAAGTGTGCGGACAAAAATTAATTTCCAATTAAGAATTAAAGAATTTCGAATAAAAAACATTTTGTATGAAATATTTTTTTGAAAATGTCGAATTATCTACGCATTTTTCGAATTATCGGGGTTCAAATAAACGGGGTACTACTGTATACATAATTGTTAATTTCCTTAAAAAGATTTTGGTCTGTTTCTCAAACACCGTGTACATTCAACTTCATTGACTTCATTAGAAATTTTAAAGATAAAAAATAAGTAAGTATTTATTTCCAAACACTGTGTACACTGCCCAACAAGACATAACATAAAAAACGTTCACTCACACAAGGTCAGAGCTCGTAAAGACAACGAATTCTTACATATACTTGTAACTGAAAACAACACGAAGATAGTAACAAACAATTCGGAATACACTGAACTAGAACACCCTTTCAAACATAATATTTCTTGCATTTGAAAGAAATGTGACAGTTTATGTTAAAAATTACGTAAAAAAAGGGAATTTGTGAGTTCTGACTGTTTTTCTGGCTTCTTAAATTATTGCAATGTTTCAAGTAAGTTCCTTTAGATCTTTTACACCCAGTAATAAAACATTTTGATGGCATATTGTAAATACGTATGCTGTGAAACACGGAACGTACAGTTTCACCTCTGTTCAACGGGGGCTTCTCTCCCGGAATGGCAAGAAAGCTGTTGAAGTGTTGTAAAATATGGTGAAATTGAAGTATTTATTTAATTGTTAATATTCACAGATATCATAACGACAATATGAACCCGTACCTTGACAGATATGTGTATTACATACATAATTTAAATTAAAGACATTGTGTAAAATCATTAATTATACCATAGTCATAAATCGAAGTTTGAAAAGTGGGTTGTATGGTGTATCAATGTTTTTATTTTTTATGGTCGAATGCTTACATCTTTTACAAAAAAAAATCCGCTGTTTGAAAAATAATAGTCCATTAAATAACAACAAAAAATATGAAGTCTGACAATGTCATACGAAAGGTAGTAATTCAGCTGTTTTAGAGGGTCGTTTTGCTGCAAATCACCTTTTTGCCCTATAACCTACTCTTAATACGTTCCGACAGCAGCCATTTTACATGGTGACAGCCAATGTCAACCGTGTGGGTAGAATTATCGAAAAAGCACACTTGGAGCGCGCGGGCACACTTCACATGCCGTCTCTCCAATATCCATACTCTTAGACTAGCCCCCTTTAGCGAGGTAATATTGACATTGTTGATTAGTATTTATATTATTAGTAGATTCCGTATACAGCCATCCTTATCTTATTGGATATTTAAGGCAACAGCTATCCTTAACAATAGCGGGGACCATTCTATGTATTTTAAACGCTTGTTTGTTTTAGATTAGATAATGTAGGTACTAGGTACATACTTCAAATAGTTTCTAGTCCACTGCAAGTACCGCTCCGTTTAGATGTTGGATAATATTCTGCGCGTATTCAATTTGTCCGTCTTTCAGTAAATACACTACAAACTCTGCAAGTTACATCTCGTCTTCTTACCCTTGTTCTATTCGAGTCAGCGCCCCAGGGCATCATCAGGAGGCCCCGTCTCCGTCCATAGCAGGACCCAGACTTTCCTCACGTAGTTCCTGGAGTGGTTTTACCCAACTTTGCCTGGGGGCAGCTCACTGGACGTCTTCCCTCTGAAATCACACTCAGTATTTTCATAGGAATTCAGTCTTCTGTCGATCTAAATAGGTGACCAAGCTATCTCAACTGTGACTTTTCTATGAAAAACCGATAAATGTAAAAAATAAATAAGAAAAGGAAGTCACTTGAATAATAATTTCTTCTCGAATTAGCAACTAAAGTGTGAAATGTTTATTCTGCAGGTTTATTGCACTAACAGTAAACTTTGAATGCATAATGTTAATAATAAATAATAATAAACCTCCACGCACTTTAGGTGATGTACCGGGTGACCAGAATCCATTTTTCTCTCGTCAAAATGTCTGGGCGATTTGAATGAACTGTTTTTTAATAACCTTCATAAAACTTAATGTCAAGTTCCTAATTTACAGCATACCCAATTGTCGATTTCGATTACACTGAGTACTTTCTATAATCAATTTAATATCATTGGTTATTTTTCTGCAAAGGCTAATTATTTTATGCAAAGTTGCCAGCCAAAAGCAATTAGGTTCGCGGTCGTTCGTGTGTCCAAGCGATCGGTTGTGAAATATATGATTGAATTTCGTGTTTTCTTCCTAAAACATGGATTTCTTTCCAAGATGGGACCAACTATCATTTATTCGTCTTCTAATTAAACCAATGCACAGAATCCCTAAGGCTCATTCAATATTTGTCGTATTTTTGACATCACTCCGTTAATAGCCGCGAAAATAAAGAATTTTAGAGTAGAATTTTCGCGCCAACGGGACGACATATTGCGGATGTGTGTGTCTACGAATGAACTGCGCGTGTCAGTGTGCAGGGACGCGTGGAGGGGGACTCTACTCGCCGAAAGATAGAACCAAATGGATTCAATCTACTAAAGAGCTGACTAGCCTACTCTTCTAAAATTGTGGTGTTCGGACACGTTTAGTTACTAATGTATTAGCTACTCGACTAAAATACTCTCCCAGTCAGAACAAGGCATTACATCCAAACGAAGTACCTACTTACAAAATAATATTTTGACAGATAATTATTTTAATTGTCATTTTCAAAATTGTAAATGATGCATCAGGAATTGATAAGCGATCAAACATATCTAACTATAATATAATATTGTATTTTCCAGAAAATTATTTTTATTCTATAGGTATTTGAAATGTGTATTTTTTTGTTTAAATTTCTTATAAAATCATATTTCGTAATTTTTATATTAAGGATCTGCGCTTTTCTTATATATTTGTGAAACATTTTAGTTAAATGTTTTTTGTAATAAATACAATTGAAATAATCTTAAATTTTTAACAAATAATAAAAAATGGGAAATTCAGACTTTGAAATTAATTTTTCTTCTCTATCTACATACAGTACAAATCTACTTTAAAATTTTATCTTACCCGTTCCACGAAACCCTTTTGATAAATTAAATTCAGAAAGCTAATGCATTGTTTGCATAACAGTGGTTACATTCTCCGGAAATGCACTTAACCTAATATGTTCAGTTGCGCAGCCATCACATTATTCATAGCCCGTCAACAATTGATAGCTATTTCCACTTCTGCTTCACTATTCACCATAATAATGGACTTCTCGATATGGAAATATCCAAATTAGGAGATATTCATGCGATGTCGTTTCATTGTTGCACAATGAATTAATAATACAAAAATGGAAATTTATTCAAATCTATCCACTGGAAGTTGCTTTTCTTTGCAGTTTGCTGAGAATTTTATCTGAACGATTATAATTAGACGTTGGTACATCAATCTTTGAAAGCTTTAATAAGTTACGACTGGAATGTGTGCACAAACAAATCTCGACTACCATAATACGGACATTTGCCTAGCTTGGTAGTCAAAAAGCCATGTAGAATAAACCTGTAACAAAGAAAATGAATAAAGAAAAAAAAAAAAAAAAAAAAAACACAAAAGGCAATAATAAAAAAAAAACCAAGAACATTTGGATCCTGGTCCTAATAATATCTAAGGGAAAACCATTAATCACACAAACATGTGAAGAGATTTTATTTCTTCAATCTTTGCAAAATTACTTTGTGGCATCATTTTAATTAAATGAAACAAATTACTTCGTGTAAACCACTATAATCACATGTTATAATATCTACATATTTCAAAACCGATGGTTTCTTCGTCAGGATATTAACATTAATGTTATTATCCTGACGGTTTTATAACATGTAGATGTTATAAAACGTGATTATAGTGGTTTACACAAAGTAATTTGTTTCATTTAATGAAGAGATTTTATTTTACTCGTGTGCAGTATCACAAAATTATAGATTAAATACATTTAAAGAAAGTTTAGCAACTATCTTTTGACGCATGTCACACAATAATAAAACTGCTCTCTTAAGCTTTTTATACTTCTGTGTACTTTTACGTGTTATAATTTTGAAATCTTCCCTGTAATATATTGGTGTAGGTATAACCGGTTTATAAAGACAAGCAACCGCAAGCGGAGTTTTGCGCCGTTCGTGGTTGCTTCGTTCCTTTTCATTCGTAGTTCAGCTCGCGGTTTATATCTCCTGTTTATACGCACAAAATGGTTCCTGGTCACGGAGGGGCAAGTTCCTGGTTAGCAGGATTAAGGGAGTGGATAAATATCTACCGAAGTGTCCTCATCACGAAATCCCGCCAGAATCCAGATTCCAGCATTGAAGCACAATGGATATATATATATATATATATATGTATCTGCCTTATATTTTTTTGGCTGCTGGCATTGAAACATTGTTTGCGCAAAATTAGATATAAATATTTGCACACAACTTTGCCGAGCTTAACGAGATAATTCGTTAGTATTTATTACAGAGCACTTGACGTAATACGGTTACTTTAATTGAAAATGTTTCATTAGTATCCGCCCACTAAATGCACGCAGCGTTTAACAAACAAAGACTTATAATAGATTGTACAACGCATAATCCAGATCAAGCGTGGTTTGACAGTTACGAAATCAGCTGTTGGCGGGCCGCCATCTTGTGGGTAAATGCGGCCGACTCGCGCTAACTTCGTGTGGGTTAGATTTACTAACAGACAATATTATAATATTATGTGCGCATAGATAGTTACACTAAGATTAACAGAATTTGATTGCTCTCTAAGATTTTACAGAGGGTAGCGATAAAATACAATGTTAACATACATGTTAATGATACATTGTGTTAGATTCAACCTTTGTCTTCGATTGGATTTTTTGTTGTTTAAGTCATCGTCACATTTGACGACTATCAAGTCGATAATCGGCGCCATTTTGAATTTTAGAGACTCTCGGTTCGTTTTTTTTTGGATCAAATTGCGATCAGCTGATAAACATAACAGCATTATTGTTGAAAAATCCACAAAGCAACCATTATTCAACGTTGTTTTTCAACCATTTCGAAAACATTACTATAGCGTAGGAAATAAATAGGCATACGTACTTGCGTTAATAAAAATGTTTATTAATTAGGTGCCTTAATTAACCATACTAAATCATAATTGTCTTCCTCATTAAAAGCACATTACATTTCTCTTGAAATCGTATTAAATGTATAAAGTTCATGACTAACCATCAACCTCAAACATCAGATAATACGAGTATCTAACTCCAATTATTAACTATAATTTAAATTAACCTCGAGAAACCTCTTATCATCGTTGTTTGCCAAATGATTGCTTTAACTAAAAAATCTATAATATTGTTAAAAAAACCGAATACGAAATCTTCAGCATAATTGAATTTATGGCTGGTATGTAGGAACCAGCTGTTTCTCAAAATATCCGTATCTCCTATAACATAATAAATAATAATACTAACTAGCAGTTGAAAGCCTGGTTTTGCTGCTAGGCCCTGCGACACGGCAGTAGCTTGGTCACAAACTTCACGTACGAAGATTGTTTTGCATAAGGCGCGGCGTCAGAGATGTACTCGAAGTGGGGTTCTTAAATTTTAACCGCAGAGCCGCCAGCGTATCAATAATATCAGATGGTTCCATGAAAGTTGATCCCCCGACAGTTGCCCTCAGAGCATAATTATTTACAATATTCAGTCGGTTTAGGGATAATACGGTATGCCTACTTACACAAGATATAACTAAGTGTCACCGAAGGGAGGATGTACCGCTGAATAACAAATATATAAAACATATTTTCATTCAAATGTATCGAGGAAAAAACTATCTACATAATATAATATATTTTAATATATACAAGGTGTTAAGGTACGTACTTGACTTACTTTAACCTGTGATTCCTGACATTAAGGCGCAGGTTTTACGGTAACATTTTGGAAATTTATTCAGTAATGAGTGGACATTTGAGGGGAGAGGTCGCGCGCTCGCATTGCAGTTCCGTCAAGCAATGAATGAGGAAATGGGTGTTATACAAGCAAAGTAGAAATTAAATAATTAATTATTTTATCGTATAAAAATGAATGTTTCTTTGTTTGTTCCTCGTGCGGAACCTAAAGCATTTATCCGATAGCGATTTGTCGTGTATGAAATTATTTCCTATCTAGCGTTATGAAATTATTTCCTATACCATTTATCCGATTGTGATGAAACTCTGGTGAGTTGTTATGTGCACACCCGCCAATGTTTCTATAAATAATAGTGAGCTCTGGCGTCATGAAATTTGTAAAAAAAATACATAAAAAATTAATGTTTCTTTGTTTGTCCCTAAGAGTATGGATATTAGAGAGAAGGCATGTGAAGTGTGCCCGCGCGCTCCAAGTGTGCCTTTTCGAGAATTTTACCCAAACGGCTTACATTGGCTGCTGGTTTTTGGCCGTTTAATACGTTCCGACAGCAGCCATTTTACATGGTGACAGCCAATGTCAGCCGTGTGGGTAGAATTCTCGAAAAGGCACACTTGGAGCGCGCGGGCACACTTCACATGCCGTCTCTCTAATATCCATACTCTTAGGTTTGTCCCTTATTCGGTACCTAAAGCATTCATCTGAGTGCGATGAAACTTTGGCGGATTTTTCGTGTACGTGTACATGCCCTTGAAAGTTTCTATATATATTATAGTGCAAGTGAGCTCTAGCGTTATGAATTTATTTCCTGTACTGTTTATCCGATTGTGATGAAACTTTTGTAAGTTGTTAAATGCACACCTTCGTAATTCCTTATACGGTACCTAAAGCATTACTCCAATTGCAAAGAAACTTTGGTGATTTGTTGTGCACATACCTGTAATGGTTTCTATATGTAGTGCTGAGCTCTGGCGTTATAAAAAATTTCCTATACCATTCATTCGATTGCGCTGAAACAATAGGTGATTTGTTGTGCACACGCCCGCGAAGGATTCTATATACATATAGTGGTGAGCTCTGACGTCATGAGATTTGTAGAAATAATTACAATATTTCCTTCTCATCCCCATTCACCTTCAGCCACACAACATACCCCAATTGGGGATGCCATAGTCTCACTGACTCCAGACGGGAGCAGGTGGGACTTTTGTAAGGTATTCATATAAAAAAAGGAGTGGCGGACGTATGAATCCATCTCTCCCACAGCGGGGCAAGGCGATGAGTCGAGAGAGTCAAATAAATTTTGGGTAATTTGTACACGAGCTGCCAATAAGAAGGAATAGCCTCAGGAGCACACGTGCTTCAAGAATTATTCAGGGTCGTCTACCGCGATGGAATCCTTGTTCTACCGTTATTTCAGACATGGAAGATGCTTCAGAGAGGAACTAGCGTCATTGATCCCTTCAGCACCGGTGCAAAGCCGGGAAACACGCCAAACGCGCGCCCAACATATATACACGGTCGAAATTTCTCACATGAGAACGGGTCGCTTCTACCACTCGTTCTTGAGTTCAACAGCTCAGCTGTGAAACGATTTGCCGGCCTCTGTGTTTCCTCCTTCATACAATATGGGTCTCTTAAAGACAATTTTTCTCCGGGCCTCCTGTGCGAAGTTATATATAAAAATAAAAAAAATATTCTACTATTATTGTTGAGAGGTTTAAAAATTCCGTACGACTAACACTGTTTAACACAAGTACTAAAGATAAAATTAATATCATTCTAAAATCCACAAGTCTTGGCAATTTTTGTAGGATATTATGCTGAATATTTGCATACCAAGTTTACATTTAGTTGATTTTATATCAATTTGTATTAAATTTTGTGATTTTTTCGTTTATGTGCGTCATTCTACTTTTTGTTTATCTGATCTAATATTTTGAAATATATTCTTTCTTGAGTACGAAAAAATTTTCAAAAACAAAACCACCTTTTGTCATTTCTATTGCACGTACTTAAAAATATTTGTCCCAACTTTATTTTATGATCTCCCTTTATTCACACCCATTATTTTCCGGTAATATTATAAATACAGTTATTACCATTTTATAAACCATACAATCTACGTCAAAACACCATTAGATTCAAAGTCTCATTGAGTAAAAAACGGAGACGTCAAAAAAGGTTCAGGGCGTAAAAGATGTTTCTATCTATCCATTCCATTGCTAATATGATTTTTTGTCTGTCTAGCTGTATCCATTATCTAGTAAACAAATTTAAATTTTATAGAGCAAGTGTATTTTTTATTTCGTACTTTATCAAAATGCTAAATGGTTAACCAATTTGGTGTCAATCTTACCCGAGTCTGCCCCATAGACGGCAAAAATTGTGGTTCGCTAGCGGGCTGTACAAGTACCAAAAATACCTAACTGCAGTGAAGCCGAGTTTTGATATCCCCCCCTTAATTGGAATAACAAATGTAAATGAAATTTCGGTCTCCGGTGCCTTTTTCGAGGACTTTTAAAAAAAAAAAATTATATTAGAAATCAAAGAAAAAAAAATTCTTCCACATGTCGTCACTGGTCACATGGCCGGGTAACCATCCAACCTCTTACCCCGCCCCAAACTGTCAAACAACTACTAAGTATTTTTATGTAGAAAAAAAACATCAAAAATGTCACCGGAGATCAAAATTTCATTTACATTTTTTACTCCAAATAATGTCCAGAATAAGTCAAGTAACTGGTACTGGTAAGTAAGAGAAAAATAGAAATATACTTTTTTGGACGTGAGGTCTCCTCTTCACAGAAATACTAGTTTAAAACTTTCACTTTAAAAAAATCACAAAACCTAAAAATTATGTAATGTTTTTTAAGAAAAAAACATCCAATCTTTCCCATTTCCTTCGTCTTTCCATGCTCATTCCCTTCCCCACTTCATTCAGTCTCACATTCCGCCTAAATGGGGATGGGATAGTTCTGATATCTCTTGGCAATTTGACTTTTTGTGCGGTATCAAAAAAAATATCAAAAATGTATCAACCTCACCATAATCTACATATCTGTCCTGATGATGGACACTGTAACGCTGTCCGAAACGTTGGCTAAAGAAAGAGGAAGCGCAACCGACCTAACACTCAACCCAAAAAAAAATAATCATGATTAAACCACAGGAATTTAAAAAAAACTCAAATCAAAGAGAATTTTATTGTCCTATTAAATTCTAGAACACCTTTATAATTCTGTAAAGCGTCTTGTTGCTTTGTTTTGATTTGCGGTAAATGATACGTGATTCTTACGAGGGTCATAAAGTACAGATTTTCCTCTAGCTAGCTAATAATGTACAAATAACTTTACTATTTTTAAATTACTGCAAATTGCACCTTGAAAACAACTTCTAACACCTTCTGTTTTGCTGGGTGTTTTTATGAAGGTTATTTTTAAATCAGTAAAAACTTTTTTTATATCATTCTCGATGGTCTTGGAAGCTTATTACTTTTTTTCCAGAACGTGTATTTATTCAGATAGTAAGTAAGTAAAGCTAAAAACGATTTTGATAAAATATTTGGTTATTCCTTATTGTCTATTCTTAGTAGACTTTGAATGAGAAAGAGACACGGGTTATGATACATTATTTAATCAAAGCTCTGAACCCGGATACTTGTGAATGTAAAGGATTGGTTACTATGAAGAAAAAAAATCATTTAGCAAACATAATTATTTTGATATCGAGATTTTTTTTAATTGTCTTTGCAGTAACGAAATATTAATGTTGACGTTTTAAACCAAACCCATAACACATTAAATTTGTTTTTTTTTTTAATTGCGAGATTTTATATTTTAATTCATCTATCCGCTTGGACGCTGTGACCATTGAATAGAGAATCCCCTAGAAATTTAAGTAAGATCTTTCGACTTTTTTGCCCCATACAGGCAAATGAAATTGATTGTCTGCGGATTGATTGGTAAAATTTCGACATTTAAAAATGCTAGATCAATTCCAGTAGACAGACGTAAGGAAAAAATGAGCATGCCTAGGAAACTCTAACACGCCCACAGCCCACTTCTATCGAATATTCAATAAACAATACTAAAAAAAGAAAAATTAACTTCAGTACGAGTTACGAGTATCTGGTCTCATCCTGAATTCCTGTGGGACCAAAAAGACATTTGATAAAATATGTGGTAGCGGAAGACGCCGCACTTCATGGCTTCGAAACTCGTACGATTGCAGTTCCGTCAAGCTCTGGTTGAAGCTTGCATTGACGAATTCCGACCTCCTAAATGACAAATCCATTATTTCTGAAATGTCTTTGTGGCATTTATTAGTTATTATCGACAAGTCTGCCAACGAGATCTTAGCAACACAAGAAGTGAACTAGATATGGCTAACATCCATTCAACATACAGCACTTCGCGGAAACGAATGTCAACGGGTTTCACTAATTTCACGTCAGCATCGGGAAATATTCTTCAATGCGTCATCCAGTTTTTCTTTACTTGGTAACTCACTTATTCGCCTGAAGGTCTCGCCTTTATAAGGTTTCAATGCAAAGTAAACCAGCCATACGTTATACTGTTAATTTAAGACGTCAGTCTCGGAACAAACTTCTTGATAACTACTGGGGAAAATATGAAATGGAGGTAAAAAGGAAGTTCTAATGCTACTAGTAATGAACGCGGACATATACATAGAGCAGATGGATATGGAGAAGGATTGTGGAGAGAATATATTACGATGAAGAGAAGTTAGAAGAAGCAGTGGGATCGCCTGAAGAAGATACGAATCGATTAAGTGAATCAAATACTCGGATCATATGAAAAATCGGAATATCTATACTACGTATTAGAGGATTTATGTATGTAGAAGTGTGTGAAAAAATAAAGTTGTCTGGCGTAAAAAATAATAATCTCTGCCTATCCCTTTGAGGAAGGAATCAACGTCGATGGATTTAGGCCAAGATATTACGTGTTGTATAGGTTTGAATCTCTTGGAAAATTTCAATTTAACTGGTTGAAGTGTTTGAATATATTTGGATTGGTGTGATTTAGAGATGGAATATTTTTGCACACACATTTGGCTTCTCAATATTTTTTTTCCAGAAGTGGAGATTTCTTGGGTATATATCCGATATCGTAATGAAGGCTTACAGTATCACTTCTGGCCCTGGGTACAATTCAAGGGTTTAAAACTCCCCTGTAATCTAATGCTATTGAGGAACGGTAAGGGGGCCCGTTCCTTACAAAATTTAATTTTCGATTTGAGGCCAAAATACTCGACCCAAACCAAAATTTATAATATATTTTTTAACAAAAGCTATATTAAATATCTAGTACGGATGATATTTATTAGATATTATTTATTTTTAAATGCTGATACCTATATAAATAGGTAATTAAATAATTCAATTTAGTTTCACTTTGAGGAAGCTTTGGAAATTTAAAGTTAATTTTAATTACTAAAAAAAACTTGCCTTGTCTACTGTGATAATGGACAATAAAATAAACAAAAAAATAAACATCGTAAAAATCAAAATAATTTATATTAATAATTTTTATTTTTTATTTTACATTTTATCAAAATTTTTATAACAAATATAGTGAAATTGTTTGTTTAAATGTTTTTTCATTTACATACAAATAATTGCCAAAGTAATATTATAATTAAAAACAAATAAATAACGTAGCACTCATACTTAGTTATTATTTTTTTAGTTTGGTTTTGTATTTTGGCCTCAAATCCAAAATTAAATTTTGTATGTAATAGGCCGAAACAAGAAATAAGTTGAGTATATTCAATAGAGATTATATAACTCCCCAACCACTGCACGCTACTGGTAAAACTTCGTGCGTGAAAAACTACTGGGATTCTACCATGAAGTTGTACAAAACTCACTACTAGATGGCTCATAATTATTATTTATATAGCCGCCGTGTACAAGTTAATGACTCCGATAACAACACGATACTCGCATTTGCACATTGCCATTGTAACGGTTCATACCATACAGTTCACAGGGAGGTACGCGATCACTCATACCAACTATATTGCACGTGACCAATTTTTAAACATTTTTTTCATACAGTATCTTGAAGTTTTGCTCTTCTTATGGGCGTTTTACAAGGTGTTTTTTTTTACAAAGCCTGCTCAATTGCCTGGAGATCACCATTAATTATTATTTGAGAGCGTTTATTTTTCAAAATTCAACATACGAGTGGGTCCTAGGTACCTTAACAGGAATCAAAATATTCAAATAAAAATAAATTGTTTTATTATAACAGCATGTAAAATGAATGTAACACATACAATACAATGTAAAAAATTCCAGAAACGAAATATCTGAGGCTTGGTAAAACAAAGTTAATATGTGCTTACCTGCAATGTTGTGAGGTTGAGGGAAGCCGAGATGGAAAGGAGGAAGGTTAGGGATTGAATGTTTAAGATCTGGTCACTAAACAAGGCTAAACCCATTTCATTGTTAAATTTATTACGTTATGAAAAGAAAACGTATTGTGATAAATTGCAAACAAAATATTTATAGTAGGTATTTGTAGTGTGTAGGTACAAATGACTAAATAAAAAATTTAATGATGTATAAGCAATTCTTCAACTGTAAAATAATCCCTTCCACCAAAAATATTTGACAGATGAAACCTCAATAAAAAATTGAGATTGTTTGCAAAATTGCACCCTGAACACGCCACAGTCATATTCATAGAATCTATAATATAAAAAATAATATTTGTTTGTTTGTTTGTTCGTACCTTATTCGCGGCCATACCGTTCATCCGATTGCGATGAAACTTTGGGAATATGATGTGCGCATACCCGGGATGGTTATAGGATGAGGCGATCCAAGCGAAATGCGGGGGGGGGGGGGGGGGGGGGAGTTCGCGAGAAAGGTGAGAGCGGGAGAGGGGAGGGGGAACGCGGGAAGGGGAAAAGGGAACGTGGGGGGGGGGAGGGGACGCGGGAGGGGAAGAGGAAGAGGAGTTGGAAGGGGAACGGGGACGAAATAGTAGGTTTTGTTGGTATGCTCATAGGCCAATGATTTGGCCTATTTTGAAATACCTTCATAATATGTACTACCCGTTGTCCAACCGAATTTAAAACCTTTTGCCCTTCTGTAATAAAAGTTATATTAGTGTAATCCTACCAGTTGGTAGTTAACAGTACGAAGTTCAGATTCTCTATCAGCTTTTATTCAGCTATTTATCTTTGTATTGTTTATTGGACCACCAGCGCACGCCGAGGATTCGGTTACACCTCTCTGGTATCAGGTTCTGTGCAATCGCAATAATAATGGTACCATGATTCATGATATTTTATCACTTGATTTATTAGTGTTGATAGTCTATATACACACTGCAATACAATACCAATAAAAGAACACTTGCGAATTATCGCAACCTGTCCCATAATATATTATTTACTGGTATAAATAAATTTTCGTATTGATTGAAAGATTCCTTGCTTACTATTTATTGATTATCATTATGATCACTGTCGATTTTGTTGACTCAAGTCGCTTGTTCACATGACTCCATTTTGATAAATAAAAAAATGCTCTTTGTTCCAAACAAGTTCCAAAGTAGAATATTCCCTCATCTCTCTATCATCGTTCTTGCCCAGAATGGTTTTAGTTTTGGTTAGTGATCTGCCATCAGAATAGCCAACTTCTTTTCCTTCCCCGGGCATTTCCCCCAACTTTACAATTTTACCGTAGTTCTATTGGTCTCGGTTTATCGTTTATCAGATAAAAATATGGATTCATGCAAAAGTTCAAGTGCATATCAAATAGCCATCCTAATATTATTCAAAATAGATGAATATATCATGGCCACACTTAGTGGCATTCTATCATCTTGCGCTTTGGTTAAATATAGCCAATTAAAAAGGTTAAACAATAAAAAAAATCATTCAGAGAGAAACTCTTTTGTGAAATCAAATAAATATATGCAAATATTATGTTTTCGAAATTTTGACTACGGGTGTATTATAAAAATATTTGATTTTATAAAAACGACACAATGTTACATTCAAAGTTTGGAAAATTCAACAAAGCCATCTTACGATGCATTGAACTCTTTACAAAGAGCATAAATGCATTGGTGCTGTTTACTAATAAGATATTCCGTTGGGTAGAAGACGAATTAGTCAGTTTTGGTAGTAGGTCGTAAACGAGCAAGTGCAACGCCAAAAATGGTGCACAGCGGGTCTTTTCCTGTTAAGGTCATACATTCATATTACGATGGATATAGTGACATGGTGTTGCGTTACGTGTTCCCACGTTTCATCATTAGAGCCGTCTGTGATGTGTGATGGCAGACGGAAGATATCTACCTCTTCGCTTTTATGATTTCCTTGTTCTGATCCGTCGGTAATACTTGGCTGACTTTGACGGTTCTTTTGATTGGTTGCCCTTTTCATTGCTTTACCTTAGCGAAACCTGCTATTTAGCGCACTTAAATTTATGTCCATGATTTCAGAGTTTCACAGTAAAATTGCGATAAACTTAAGTTAGGTATTAAATTGGTTTTTGTTGAGTTATCTTTCATCATCCGCTTTTGTTTTTGCACCTTCAACTAAAACAAATGTACACATATTGATAAATGAATCAGTTATATGTAGAGACTGTTTCAAGTTTAAGCGTGTTGTCTAAAGCGCTCAATTCGTAAGTAATTAAAACGTGTTTAAGTATTTGGTAGCGCTTTTCGCACTTTACACCTTATCCGATAATAATTTTAATTTTATTGATATGAATTTATAAAGTTTGGTTGGGTTTTGTGTAAATATTTTTTTGCTGTAAGTATTCATCAAATAATATTCTTTCGGTTTCTCCATCGTTTCAAAGGAAATATTGCAATTCAACGATTTTCATTCATTACCTTAGCGTATGTTGTTTGTATCCACATTTTTTGTCCCACTTTGTATTTCCTTTTCATATATTATTATATTTATAAGAAGTGCTTTTTATGTAAGTCTCGAGAATAACGAATATGTTGCATGTTGTGTTCCCCATTTCTACAGCCTGAAACGGTAATATTATTTTACATGTCCCACCATTCTAACGGTTAAATGTTTCTAATTCAACTAAACAATATATAATGTTCACACCCAATGTGGTATTTTTCTCATCTCTCGCGTAAGATGTGTAATATTTTTTATCAGAGTTAGGCTAAATACAGATAACCATCTTTTAATATACGTCCAACATGACTCGATTGTATTTTATGGAAATTTTGTGAGATTTTATCTTGGCTTTCAAACAATCGTGTCTTATTCATTCCAATTAGTAGAATGCGATATTTTTCGATAGGTATTTCGATTTTTCTTCATACACATCACGGGTGAGGGTCGTAAAGGAAAAAAAACAATTACGATTTTTATAAATTTCTTTACTTATAATGAGAGATAATATCGACCCTCTGACTCCTGCTCAAGTTGTTTTTTCTGTTGTTGTAGGTAGCTTTACGCTGTCACCGGCTTGTTTTAGGTTTTGGACCTTGAGCCCCTGTGGTTCCTCTTGTGTGCATCATTGACAATATTTGTTCATTCTCTACTTTTGTTTTGTGCATTTTGTATACTTTCGTATCCATTCGTTTCTTTCCCAATTTTATTCCGGTCAAGTTCTACATCATTGTTATTATCATCATAGCGCTTCATCCCAATGTGAGATTTGGTTTTCTCATCAAGTGAGCCTGAGGAGAAGTGTTCTCCTCAGGCTCGGTTATTAACGCCTCCACTAGAGCACCCACCTTTTCAAGATTTTTGATGACCTGTCACCTAACATTATTAGTTTTAATGCAAAGTTTGCACATGATTTTGGTATAAAGTATAATATCTCTCCACTTTCAATCCAAATTCTTCACCCATCGCATCCCGTGACTGCCCCATGTATGAATTCATCTAGTTAGTTTTCAGTTATTCGTCGTTTGCGATCCATGGTTGTTTTCATTTGACTCTATGTCTGGATATTTCCTGTGACTTTCCGTTCCCCGAAGATCCCTTTTGGATCATTCCACCAACTGAACAAGCCAAATCCGATGAAGATTATCTATTATAAACACGAAGCTACCTATTTTAGTGTCCTAAAAGTAAAAAACCACCGAAAAACTAAGGAATAATGGACACTGTACATAATGTAAAGCGTATGTTATGATGACTGTGAACTTGGTGTACTGCATTCCCTTACTTTTGTTCTCACAAGAAAGACAATACGCAATACAATAATTACCATTTATCGTGTACGGTAGACATGCTTCTGCTCAGAATTAAAAAAATGATATTAAGTGTAATTACACGAGGTGTAGTCAACCTTTGGGCCAATTACACGAACATTAAAAACATATTTAATTTTATTTATTTAATAGATATATACAAAAGAAAGTACAGATTTCACATTAGGAAGCTTTGCCTGTCCAACTAGGAAAGTTTCCCTTTCCAGGACAGAAAAATTGACAGGTTTAGTTCATATTATTCTTAAATGTACATAATTACATAACAAAAACAAAAGAACAAAAAACAAATATTTTTCTCCGAAACTAGGTTGTGTAATGAAGAAATTGATAAATATATACATACATTTATTTTTGTGATGTAGAAAAAGTAATCTGGTAGCATATCATATTCTATTCGGATTTACCGAATTAATCTGGTAACATATAATATATTCAGATTTACAGAGTATGAGATAAGTAGGTAAGTTGGTAGTATTGAAAAGTATAAACCAGGTACCTGATAACATTGATGTGGATGTAGGAATTATAAAAATTTTACAACATAAAAATATGAAGTTATGTTAGGTTACGGGTTTAGAAGTGTGAGCTTATAATACATAGTACATTAAAATTTACAATATTAGATATAATTTATGTATGCAATAATATATTTGATTTTTTTCTAAGCGTTGTAACTACAATGTGTAATAAATTATGTGCAATCATGATTATTTTCACTGATTTAAAATATGATTTATTGCTTATTTCATTCCTGTAATCGAGCGTTTTGTGGAATTTCAGATATTGTTATTCATTTTTACATGTATCGTTACACTACTTATTCATATTTTGATAGTAGTGTAACGATAGCTTTCACCAAGTCCTAAAGTCGTCTTCCCAATTTAGGTATATTTTTTCCTATTATCAATGTTTTATCCCACAGAGCAGAATAATGGTGTTAATAGCCTTCATACTCGACCAAATACAAAATAATACTTATTTACTATTCGTAATCACGCTCTGTGTGCCTGAACTTGAACTTTTCCGATTTTTTTTATTCCCTGTTCATCGATAATTGTAATTATTTCTGAGAAAGAGAGTTCTATGCTAATGAGTGCCATGCATTATTCATCCAATCTGCAGGAATTTCTATTTTTTTCTAGCGATCATGTTTGAATTTTTTTTATTGTTTTTATTTCTTGCTAGAGCAATCCCGATAAGTTACAAAACTCATTTTAGGACAGGAGGAACTTACAATTCATAGGAAGGAGGTAGTAGTTACAATTTTGTTTTATTTCTTTTTATTTTCTATTGAATCGCATTACAGTGCGGGTGTATATACCTAAACAAAAATTCATTACTGTGTTACTACATCTACGCGTAAGTATATTAGAAGCTACATGGACCACTTTGTAGTGTATTTTATCACATATTTGTATCATTTTCCTCCGAAAAAGCATTAGTAAGTATATGTTATTACCAGCAACCTATGAATAGTTATTCACATGTATGTAGTAGGGATGTTACGAATGTGATATTTTTCACATTCGCGAATGCGAATGCGAATGTTCAGAATTCGAATGTGCGAATGCGAATGCGAATGCGAATGCGAATGTTAAGGAATCACATAAAAAAAAACTTAAGTCAGCATTAAGCATCGTTTTAATAAAAAAATAAATTAATTCTTTTACAGTAAGATATAATCGTAATTAAGCAATTTAATAATCGAAGTTCAAAAGAGGCATATTATATTTCGGAAAAAGCAATTTAGCAACCTTTTCTCCCATGAGGCGATTTCTAAGGGGCTCGGATATAGGGCACGTGGACAGTGGGCGAGACACGACATGATCTGCACACATTCGCTTAACATTCGCATCGATTGTTGCGAATGCGAATGTCGATGCGAATGTTTAAAATGATGCGAATTATTCGCATATGCTAATGCGAATGCGAATGTTCGTAACATCCCTAGTATGTAGTTGCTGTCATTTATATTTTTTCTCATTTTGTTTGATGTAGTGTTATTAATGGGCAACAGTATTTAATAATTTTTTGGAAGGTACATATATTGGACTCATTATTTTCACCATTGAATTGGTTGTTTACGCATGGCCAACCTTTCCCAGGTTATTGGATAAAAACGTCAGAGCGCAGAAGGAATGCCTCCAAACGGTTCTGATTTAATTACTGCCGCGGTTTATCGCGAGGGATAATTTCCGCATCCACAACCATTGCTGATGCCATTGTCTAGGTTCCACTTTACCGTAAGCTCCACGCAAGAAGTTGCAAGACCTGCTCCTATAGTCCTATCTTATCCGCGAAAGGATATAATATCATCATCCTTCCCCATGGGAAATACGAGTAATTTAAATTCCAATCAGGTTTTTTTTTTATTTATTTCTACATTTTCAACTTTCTTGTATTTTTTGCTTCTTTGCAAACATTTGTTATTATGCCTTTTGATTTTATTATACTAATTAAATTGAAATGATATTTTTCAATTTGATTGCAGTCAAATTTACAACTGCCATTGATATAGTACCCGCCAAATTTTAATGCTGACCTGAACTTGATACGATCCATTCCCACGGAGGTAAAGTCATTTTATCGACTTTACAATGACCGTAAGCGAAATATAAAGATGCGTAAAACATAGTGCGACAGAGAAAGGCTTAGACGGGGAGGCATACCGCTTTTCTGACCTTAAAATCGTCTATTGCGACGATTTCTATATCGACGTCAGGTCGGTATTTAAGTTTGGCGCGTACTATACTATGATACTATATACACATATATTTTTCATTTATTTATTTACAAGAAAAAAAATTTACATTACAAGTGATTACATTATGCAAAGTTATACAATTATTCATTATTATTCTAATACTCCATAAGTTGAGCTCTAGGAGCTCGTGTTTATGGGAGGAGTATTTACATGCAAAAAATAATGTTCTAATTAAATGTGAACAATAATCAAAGACTTATGAAATAAATACAAACATTATTTAACATAGGTATACAATTTAGGAAAAAATATGTTAATAAAAGACAATACCAATATATATATATATATATATACTTTTAACATTGATAGTATAGATTAAGTAAGCGTAAACCAAGGGTAAATTAAGGTTACAATATATCATTATCCAATTTCAGAGATTTAATTTGCTTTTTGAATTGTTCATATTTCAAAGTTTCGGTTACACTAATTTTGTTTTTGGACAATAATATATTGTACCATCTCACACCTAAATACAAGTAGTGATGCTGAGCCGTGGTCGTTCTAAGCAAAGGGATGGTTATTAAGCCATTAATTTTGAATCTATCCCAAATAGGTCATGTGTTGTGTCCTATTTGAATGACATAAGTTAGGGTCAGCATTTATCCATGCATATGTTTGTGAAGCTCTTAACAAATGCAAATGTAGAGCATCTGATGTGCAAATTATTTTTAATAAATTTAAGCCGAAACCGATGTCTTGTGAAATTAATTTATACCGAAGTTCATCAGCAGATAATTTTTTTTCAGAAAAGGTAGGCCCAAATGGTTTCTAATTCTGTTAACTGTTTTTTTAAATTAATTATTTATTTCATTTAAATGCTTTTTTTCAACTGACTAGCTATAAGTATCTTTAATCATAAGAAAATATTGTCACTAAAACAATCATTAAAATGGTTCTAAAGCATTTGTTCAGTCCATTTACTTGACAGAATCATAATAAAATAGAATCAAATAATAAAATAAATAAATAAATCATATATAAAATAGAATTCTTTGTGTTTGCTTATGAGTATATGAAAATATGAGTACTGCAGACACATTAGTCTAAAGATATTTATATTTGTATTTAATTTTGTTTTATATTACCAACATGAATGTTCTATAAATATCCTGTTTGTGTCTCAAATAAATAAATAAATAATCTGCAAGCTTTTCGGAGTTCAAAGAATGCGGCACTCACATTTTGCACTCCATCCAGTGTCTCCACTATTTAGTGTTTAGTACCATAATATAGAAGCTTTTGGTCCAAATTTTGTATTCACTTGTCGTAGTTCCTTTAAGGTTTTTTAAAAATTGATTTATTTATAAAATACATGAAATACATAAAAACATTTACATATAAATGACATATTAAATCACCATACTAGGCGGCTGCCTGTTTTATGGTGACCAATTATATATAAGTTTAATTGGTTAGTTTATAAAGTCTAGTGTAAACGTATATGGATTAAGTATATAAACATGCTTGAAAATTGGAAAAGTTGTAGAAGAAAAATTTATAATGAAATTGAAAAACTATAACAGAAAGTATAAAATACAAAAGAGAGAAGATAAAAAGTATAAAAGAGAAAAGATGAGGAATATAGATTTAACACATATTTTAATTGTTTTTTTTACATGTATTCATGCATGCGTGTGTGATTGGAAGCACACATACATATATGAATATATATAACTATGTATTTGTACGCATTCACATGCACATATGTGTATGCACACACATATACAAAATCCATTTTCTTTTCCTTTAATTTCTTCAGTAATGATTTTTAAAACATGATTACAAAACCAACAGTTATTAGAAAAGTTTGAATTACAGAAAAAAGTAGTAGTTTAAAACGGTTCCATAATATAATCCAATAACCATAACCTGATCTAACGTAACCTATTTAACCAATTTTTTTTCATCGCTTTTAATGTATTTTTAAATAAGGTGTTGATTTGAATTAATTCTGAGTTATCCGGTCACTGTTAAACACATCACAATGAAGTTTTTTTTAAAATTCAAAATGAACAGTTCATAGTTAACGTTTTTCATCAAGCTTTACTTTGACCAGTAATGCTTAGGAACTTACAGAATTAACCGTTTGAGTTTAAGGCATACGGCAGCTGGTTTAAGATCATCGCAACACCAAGAAGGAATTAATATGTTGTGTAATTTTTACCGTTAATATTTATAAAAAGATGATTTTTTTGTGGTTAGGTAGCTCGTTTTTAGATTCTGGATCCTATGTAAAGATTAAAGTTTCAATCGGTAAATAAAAATATAATATTACTAGCTACCATTTCCGCCAAGCCGTGACAGCCCATCAAGAGCAGGATGGATGGTCACCTTAGTAATTTTATTCGATTACATCAGCGGTTGTCAACCTTTTTGAGCCTGCATACCCCTTGACTCTTACTACAAATTTGTTGTCCCCCTTGCCTCGTACCTCTAGCTATATTGTTTACACGTGTAATACAATTATTGTAATTTGTTTTTAATACTTTCACTATTTCATGAATTTAACAATCAAATTACACAAATACAATTAAGTGTAACATGACTCCGGGCTTTTTTAAACAGTTATTCTAAAAATTTTGTTCTTCGTCTTTTTATTTCGACGAAAAAAAATCATGTTCTCCGTACACAACTCCAAACTGACAAAGTTAAGGATGATTTTATTTAACCTCAATAAATTTTTTAGAAAAAAGTTTCTTATTTATTTATTTGTTAGATACAATTTTTTTACATACATGTAGTAATGAAGCTTTGACTGTCCAACTAGAAAAGATTCCCATTTTAGGACAGTCAAATTGCCCGGTTTAGTTCACATTTGTACACGCTGTTATTATGAATTACATATATAGATATACAGATATAATACAATTTTTGAAAAATAATAAAAAGCTACTCAGAGTACCAAGTTAAAAAATAAATAAATTTGATGATAGTAAATTGAAAACAATATATAAAAATTATTTATAAACTTGTACAATAGAAAAATAAAATAAAAATCTATCAGTAGTTATAATAAAAGCCCGATTTCCTGTTACACCCTGTATAATTAATCATACAATCTTAACATACAGTCAATGCGACCCTTCAACTTGCTTTGCTTAGCAACGTTTTACAAATTTTGGCTCAATTTCAGGTAGTCTCATGTCTGGTTCAGCATTCAGGCGATGGTGATATTTATTTTTAATAAACGCATAAGAAGAAAATGTCTTTTCACACAAATACGTGCTAGTGAACGGTATTAATATATTTATAGCGTAAAACGAAAAAAAATTAAAAACGTTGATATGAGTTTTAAAACATTCGTGCCACGATTTAACGTACTCCCAAATTTTGTTTCGCATACCCCAAGGGGTACGCGAACCACAGGTTGATTACATTAATTGTTGATAAACAGTTATTTCGTTTTCGGTTTTCTTTGTAAATTTGTAGTTTTGTATCAGTAAAGATGTAAGCTGCGGAGTCATGATTTTTTTTACTGGTTTTCTGTACGGATTTCCAGCTTGAGACTGTTTCCTTCGTGATCTTTAAATTATCAAATTTTCAAAAAATAAACATTAAACTGTAGTGTTGTTTGTTTTATATTTTTTGAATGTTCATTATGAAAAAAGGTTACGTAAAAATGATGATAATGACTAATGACTGCGTGAAACCGGGTGGTAAAAATACTAGTTGTTAAAAAGCACTTCATTCGTTTTTAAATGGTTGGTTCATATTTCGTCAGGTTCGTGCAGAGCATGTAACGTTATTTCAAAGAAAGCAACAAAACTGGTGATTAGTGATACGTTATTTGTTTTCTAATAGGAATAAAATATGAGGGGTGGGTAGGAATCTGGGGGTCAATGTGTCCAGGAGTGACGTACGCATTAAACCATCCCTCCCACTGTGGTGTAAAGCGATGGGTCAACGCAATAACTTGGCAAACGCATTCGCCGCCAAGACCCAGACACACCTCACCCCATGAACCCAGGCAACCCCTGCTAAGTCACCAAACGTAACAAACCACTTGGGGCGACCTATAGCAGAGATATTGGTTATCCAATAAATGGTATCCGGGGCGGTGGTACCTATATTTCCTCCTAAATCATTGATATCCCCAAAATAATAAATAGTGTGATGTAATATTATTAATATCGTTTCCTGGAATGATTACGGTTTCTTTCTGTGCAGTGGTATAATTTGCCTGGACGTTGCACTCCACAGGTGTTTGTTCCTACAGTCTACCATGGGGGAATCGGTTACAGCATAGCTTATAGCTCATTCAGTGGCAACCAGTCACACAGCAAACAGCGGGGCCGTGGAGTGTTTAACAGTATCTCGCCACGTACCTAGTGGGAGCTAAACAAATAATTGCGATAAGCTTGTGATTGAATACCAGGTACCTACCTACATTCATATCGTGGTGTTTTGAATTGTTTCCATGTAATCTCTTTACTAGTGATAGTGTGGGCGCTACATCCCAGCCTGTTAAATGTGTTTACGTTTATATTAATGTTTATTTTCTTCTTGTTTCAGATCAAAGGAACAGAAGCCCAAACGACTCCTCGACTGTACATCGAAATTTATTGTCTTCTACAGTCAGTCCAGGAGAAACGATTCTACCAAGATGTATGTCAAACCATACCTCTTATCTATCGCGTAAATTAACGAGGATTGATGTTGATTTGGCAAACCAAATGTTTGCTTCTCTAAGCCACCAGCTACGACGTCATGCAGAACTCCAAAGAGCAGACGTCCACCAAATCCAAGAAGGCCAATAAGCGACGGAACTCGAGAAAAAAATCTCTCTCTCCTTCCAACTCGATAGTAACGAATCAAAGCATTTTAAATGGCAAACCGAACGAGGCCACAGGAAACAAACCGGAATGCAAGAGATCGCTCTCGGAAGGATCCGCCAAGCCTAAACACAACAGAAAAAGTAACTTAAAGAGAACATTTTCACACCCATCTACGGACACCATCCCCATTAAAGATGAAGCGAAGAAAGATCTTGACGGCAAAGATAGCGCGCCTCAAGATGTCCCAGATAATCTCCAAGCATTTGATACCAGATTGGATTTTGAAAAAAGTGATCAGATAACAGCTTCCGAAAATGCTGCTAGTCTTAAGTGCGAACCGGAAGTCGAAAACGCGAGTGATAATAGTGCCTTGACACGAAGTCAAGTTAGTAAAAGAAAACAAAATAAAAGTAGTAAAGCGATAACGTCGAAAGTAACCAATAATTGTCCTAGCCCAAATGACAGTGATATTAAAAATAGTTTAGTGGATGAATTACATGTTAGAACCACCATATTGCCTGACGTCGAAAGCGTAGAAGATAAAGCCATAACAGAAAATAAAAATGAAGAAGTTGAAACAGAGAGAATTACCCATGAATGTTTGGTTAAGCCATTCCCTTCTAGTATATCGATGCACAAGGATGCTATCGAGATGCTTAATGAAGAAATACAAGCAAGATTCAAAGAAGGGATAAAATCTTTCACCGATCAGTTGACGGCAGCCGCCACATTAAAGCCGGGATATATAAATGCGGAGTTGACCAGGATATTCCAAGAGCAGTCCAGGGAGCCGATGATCAAGTTCGCTCGACAGCACATCTCACAAGAGCTGGGGAATGAGCTGGAGAATCTTCCTGGAACGGCCGTGAGGAGAGTACCAGTGAAGAGGCGACGAAGAATTTCTGAAATGGGTAAGTTGAAAACTATTTATTACTTTTACCACCCATAAATGTGACATTCTTAAACTAGTGAATATTACACCCAAGATGTGTGAATCAGTGAAGTCAACGTTTTTTCTATTGGTCCTTTTTGGGTTGGTGGACAGCCATTATCTAGCTTGCGCGGTCCTGTCTCATGTCACTCTGACATGGTCTGGATACGAAGGCCCCTGCAGTACTTTTCTGTCACACATAGTTTATCCTAGACTACTTAACCTGTACCTTGGGGTGATCCAGTGAATTTTTTTTTTCCTTTTTCCACAAGTACAGCGCAAATAAATGAACAGGTCAAAATTTACATAATTGACCTCGCGATTTCCTCATGAAATCGAAAGTTAGTGTCAAGTAGATACTTCGCTGAAAAAATTATCACCGTATCTTACCATTTTCGTGTTCTTTTATCACCATGTCAGAAATGCATATTACTTTTTACAATGGAAGTGAAATGTTGTACCTCCTACGCAGGGCCCGATCGGGTTTGTCCGTAGGCCGGGCGGTTCTGTGCAGAAGTACGAGGGTGTCAGTTTATGGTCTGGTCCCAGTTTATTCGCTTTCTTTATTGAGGTTAAGGTCATTTTCTTAACGTACTGCTCAAACAAGGCTTCAAAAAAGCCAAATAAAGAACTAGAAAAAAAAGTTTTTAAACGTCTTTGTCTTAGAGTTATAAATGTACTTTTTAAAAACAGGTTGGTTCTTTGATCAACTTTTTATCTTTCTATCATTCGACGAAAGATTCAACTATTCATTTGCTATTTTGGCGTTGTATTGCTAAAGTCCTAACATTATTTTATTTTCGAGCCTTTCTTACCCTACGAGAAAAGAATACTGACCCTACACGCGATTTTATACCATCGTTTTCTTTAATTATTCTTATTGTTAGCTTTTCTACATTATTATTTTTTTACTTATCAACATATAATTAATTATTCAAAAGCATTTTAATGTTTTGAATCTCATCTTCTTCCATTTTACATCGTACTCCAAATTGACTTGCTCTCCAATTTAGCAAAATTTTAGCAAATTTAGTAGGAGATTTTTAAATGTTGTTGGGTTATTCGTAACCCGGGAATGTTTGATTTTCTTTTTTTTTAAAAAGGTGATCATCTCACAGATACTGTGTATAATATAAAGTATATTATACTCATATCAAATAAATTCAATGTGTTTTTTAAAAAAACTTCAAAATCTTATACAAAATTCTGATATATTGAAATCAACCCTAGGAGTTTCTTTATAACCATCTCTGCAAAGATACAGGATTAGGACGTTCGAGGAAATTTCAAACAATCCATTCCTCTGTCTTCTTCTCAGTAATTTGGTTTAATTTATTTCAGCCGATCTTTTATCGGCCTGCAACAAGATCTGCACTTCACTCATTATCATTTCACGATTTGTGTTGTGATAAATTTGCGCATTTGTGGTATATTTAGAAGGGGATAACCTTCAAAATAATCATCTAATAATAGTTTGATATATCGATTGCAGAGTCTCCCTGCATAATCCTATTTGCGAATGTCTTACAGTGCCAATGTTCGCGTTTTAAACAGAATAAACCACGTTACTATCTTTAAACGTAGTACTTGTTTTCTGATGTTTATTCAAATCGATTATCTTTTCGGTCTGGTTTAACAGGAAAGAAAATATGTCGAAACGAATTGCGTTGGAAATTTTTTGAATTTGTGATGACACAGCATCATCAAAATGTTTTTTATTCTATTATCAAATTTTACGTACCTATTATAACAAACAATGCAGGTAACGTACCTATGTCACAGATAAAAAAAGTTGCCGTTTTGCTGAGGTTGTTTTTGTTTTTGCACTGTTAAATTTAGTGCTGAAGCCATTCCAACTTTAACATTTTCGATTACTCAATCAAATGGTGACATTTTAGCAAAATAACCAAAATAAACATCTTAGTTACAAAATCCAAAAATAAGAAATTGAATATGTAACGATTTAAAGTGCATCTATTATCAAAAAAATTATTATGAAAATTGCTTTAAGGGTTGTGATTACGAGTTTCCGACTTATTTATTATACACGATTTCCAGAAACCGGTTGATTGGCTAATAATTTATTTATTAAAATATAAATATGAAATGATATACATTTAGGTGATATATACATATACAAAGTTACAAACTATGTTTCAGTATTTATAAATATAAATATTAATAACAATAATCGTATAAAATAATATAACTGGTGCATTCCTTATCTGTTTGGGATTGAAATTACAAAAAAAAGCCAAAACATGTGAGTGCCATTAAATTTGGTAAAAAAATGGTGCGAAGCTTCACTGTCATTATTTTTTTCTACATACTTATGGAAAATGATAATATCAATGAATGTTACAAAATACTATATCTAAACACTGAACAGATAATCCCAATAAACATTGAAACCCTGTTAATTTGTTCGTAAGTACTTCAGTCCTGTTTTTACGAATAAAATTATCGTATTTCAGAATAACATTTTTCTCCGTGTGTAAGTTCAGGAAATAGTAAAAATTACATTTTTTCCAAAGTTTGAACACTGCACTTTTGTAATGTCCCATGATTTTGATTGAGTTTTTCATAGTTATGTAACATGGAATATTAAAAAGTTACTTAATTTTTATAAGCAAATTTATCGATTAACTTTATTTAATCAGAATCGAACCTGTATTATCTGATATAAAAAAAGTAGATTGTATGTTTGTGGCTTTGTGGCGGACGGGCGCGTGGCGTGTATCTGATTTGTGTACAAATCTACATTTTTATTCCGAGATTGATGAAACTTTGCACCCTTGACTTTCAAAACAAGAGGAAGATAACTGCCTACAAAAGATTTCGAAAAGTTCTCCTGACTCCATTTTCCCACCCCCCTATGGCATGTATAAAGAAAACTACGAAAATTATTTAAAAATTTAAATTTAAGTATTGTAGTACCTCCACATAATTTTTTACTTTTTTTCAGTATCTTACAAAATTACTACATCTCTTCTTATGAATAAAGAAATTATGAAACAACATTTAAAGCGCCCACGTGTCAAAATCTTAAATCTTATAAAAAATATATCAAAACTTGGCTAAAAACACCGAAAGAGATATTATTTTCTTATAAGATTTAACAAAGCCATTAATTATATTTATTATCACACAACTTTTAAAGTAGAAATATTATATTGCTTGCTATGTTTTGTTTTTTTTTTTAATTACACCTTTAAAATTAATCCTTCATTAAATTTTACAAAAGCGATAATAACAACACATTCTGTTATTTTGCTCTATGTTGTATGGCATTTTTACAGTTACTCTTTTTGTACCTAAAATTATACTTAATTCTTAAATCTCCTATTAACCATACAATTATTTATTCATACAATATTATATTTAAGTATGTTATATATCTTTTATTATTTTACGTACCATTGTATCAAAAAAAAAAGTTGTTTTTTTAATTGCAATGTAAAATGTAATTTTAGATTAGAAATCCACATTGGAAAATAATAATTATTATTAATACTTTTCTAATAGTTGTAACAAAATACACCCTCTCCACAAAAGCTATACACAGTATAATAGACTAATGTATTTATTAGTATATTACAGTTACTGTATTCTTTTACACTAATTACTGAGATTCGTGTCACGTATATATATATATATATTCCATCGCTTTCCTTATTGTAATCGATTCTTTAATTAGCAATGCTTTACCGGTTGCTAATTAAACAATTGTCTACTTTCTGGATAAATTTATTTTATTAAACTATCGGTTTTATTCTAGTTTTTACACTCCACAGAACGGGCAAAACTTTTAGGCTAACATCTTTCTAACATGTATTATAATCCTAAAAAGCTCATTGACAACGCGAATGTATCTTGGTTAGGTACTCCATTATATTAATATGTGTTTGTTCGTGGAATTATTTTTTTATTTTTTTACAATAGCTGCACACAGGAGGCCCTGAAGATGAAATAATTTCCCTCAAGGCCTATGTCTTTTTCTTCTTCTTCAAGGGTTCTTTTTAGGAAAGGAAGGTAGGGTATTCTGGGAAGGAAAAAGGTATGAGGGGTGGGTAGGATAGGATATAGGATATATAGTATAGCAAGGTGATGTTCCGAGAGAGCCCTGCTGGATAAGTCAAAAGGCCTACCTCAATCAGTCTCTCGCGATCTGGTGGGCAGTCGCATCCGCCACCAACACCCGGACATACCTTACCCCATGAACCCGGGCACCCCTGCTAAGTCACCAAACATAGCAAACCACTTGGGGTGACCTATCGCAGAGGAGTTGGTTATCCAATAAATGGTTCAATGGTACCCATGCTAGCCTACCAAATTGAAATTATTAGACAGCTTATTTGTATTATGTAGATATTATAAAGCATGACATTAGAGATTGCTTGAATTCGGCTTGCCTCGATCGGAAAGACAGCCTTCTCAATGAGATGAGATAAATCACATCTTGGAACATCGGAAGTTTGCATCAAGCAGATGTCTAGTCAAGGATGATGTTTGTATGCAGTAGGCGGATACTAGTAATTAATTCCTGAATACAATTTAATTGTTCGACTGATTGCTTAATTCATTTTGTATAGAAGGCAACTTAACCTTACAAGAAATTCGTCTGATTTGAAATGTAAGTTTTTGTTGCCCGCAAGTTCTTTACTATCTATATTTCTGAAGGTTATTCCCATCAATCTAATATACCATTAAAGAAGAAGATAACCCTAATAATCTAAATTAAAATATGAAAATGAACAAGACACAGACAAATAATAAAAGATAACGGTCACAACTGGACACGAACCCAGAACATCCCGTCTTACTGGAATGGAGCTCATTGCCAACTATTATAAAACCGTCATATTTGTCAACTCACATTTCAAATTTTGCCAAAAATAAGTAAGAATAAAAGAAAGTTCCAGTTGCGACCGTTATCTTTTATTATTTTCCTGTGGCTTGTTCATTTTCATATTTTAATTTAGATTTTTAGTGTTATCTTTATTATTCCTTTACTTTTTCACGTTTTTACCGGAGATCGGGCTACATATCTGGTATCAGGACAACAGCTCTTATTCGATACTCGTGTTGTATTGTAGAATTTTCTTTAAGTAACTCTGGCGTTATAATTGTCAATTTCATTAAAAACTTTAATATGTTAATATATTAATATTTTATTTTATTTAATTCTATTTTTTTCATCAGTTTATAATTTTTTTTTTAAATATTATGGATTTGAGTCTAAAGTAGGCTTGCCAAACCTGCGGCCCAACCGAATATTTTTTGCGGCTATAAATTATTTTTTCACTTGTCCATGTTTAGGGACTTGGTATTTCATACAAAAAAAATCGTTCTCGTATCAGTTTATGCTTTCTGGTATTGAAAGTATACAAATTATTATAAATTCCTTAACAATTTGTAATCACTTCAGTTAATGCATTTTTCTGTAAAAATCCATCACTCTCTTCTTAGCTCCATTGAAATTAACAGAACTTGTAGTTTAATAATGTCCATTTCTTGAAAACGTCCCATATAAAGTAAATATTGGTTTCATTATAAGTATTTTACGACAAGAACTAAACTCCTAGCCCCCTAGCACACTCGTTCGATAAGGATCGATAGAAAAATTGTCGGTAACTTCTCATAGTTCCCTAGGACAACAGATCGCTAACGTACAAACAACAGTTGATGTCGAATATATTAAGGACACTTAGTCATTGTGAACTGTCAATTATTCTCGTTGTTGGTTTTTGGGGTGTTATGCCGTGTTGTGCTACCTCCTTCTTTAGCCGACGTTTCGGACAGCGTTGCAGTGTCCATCATCAGGGCAGATCCGGCAGATCCGTCGATGTTTGTCGTCAAAATGCTTTTGGCCGTGAAAATCAAAAAAACGTATCTGTCAATTATTCGTTTGCGATCTGCAGTCATGCTAGGGAACGATGAGAAGTTACCGATAGTTATCAATCGTTACTAAGTTATCGTTACCGATAGTTACCGATAGTTATACAATCCTTATCGATCGAGTGTGCTAGGGAGTCTGGTCACATAAATAACAACAAAAGTAGGAATTGTTACTGAAATTTTCTTAATTTACAGATATTTTAAAATTTGTAATGAACTCGTTCAAAATCAGATATTGCTCGCGGTTTCACAACAATTTGGGAGGCGGGAATGAGTACCGCCGCCCCGGGAACCATTTATTGGATAACCAACACCTCTGACGTAGGTCACCCCAAATGGTACGCTACGTTTGGTGACTTAGCAGGGGTGCCGAGGTTCATGGGGTAAGGTTTATCTAGGTCTTGGCGGCTGATGATCTAGAAACGTTGAACCCCAGATTCCTACCCAACCCTCATACCTTTTCCCTTCCCAGAACTTCCTCTCCTTCCTTTCCTTAATACCCTCCACACAGCATCCGCAAATATGACAAAGGCCCTGAGGGAAATTATTTTCCTCAGGGCCTCCTGTGTGGACCTAATGTAAAAAAAAAAATTGCATGTTTGACACGAATTATCAGTATCTACAAATTAATGATAGATAGTATTCGCCATTTTCCTGTTTTCATGGACGGATCTTACCGTAAGCATTCCCTTATACTTATAGGTTATATGTGTGGCCCACCTAAGTTTACAGTATCGTTTTTTTTATATACCGGATTTGAAAAGTAACTCCCCACAGATGAGTTCATAATGGCTGAATCAGATGGTTCACTAATCCGTCGTTTCTGTATTTCATTCCGTCAATTTCACTCAGTGACACGTCTGAACAAGAAATTAAACAAAAGTGAAACCAAGATGAAACATGGATTTATAATGTTATATTATATAAATCTCTGGAGTAAACCTTCACCCGAGTCAACAGTATGATTCAGCCATAACCAAACTGGTGCGGATCGCTCGACAGTAGATAATAATTGGATGATTCGTTTTTGTGAAAAATCACCTCAAAGGCTTCCATATTATACATGAAGTTATGATGACATTCTTGAGAGTGAGACTTGGTACGGAGACATTTTATTTAAGCGGAATGTCTACTTCCACGCGTCTCCAAGGAGTGGTAATTAGTCATTGTGTTTCGATACCAATTTCTTGAACTTCTTTCTATTTTGAAATAATGGTGTAGTTTTTAGCCTTTAGCTTCATACTTCTATTACGAATGTCCACAGTTTGATGTCATCCGTGTTGCTAAAAGTTGGTTTTATAAAAACCTACTATAAAAATTGATTTATGTCACTCATTAATTTTTTTAATTTAATATCTGATAACGGCCTTAGATTGCCTACTTAATAATAAATATCCTAATTATTTTTCGCTATTAACAGTATTGAAACGCCATAGTTGAGTGGTATTTCTTTAAAGGTGATAAATGGTAGTACTTAATAATTAATGCTTAATAGACAGTATGATTTTTTTATTTTTTGCTGCGGAACCGTGTAGCAAGATTGATTTGCGTAATGTTCTATGAAACTAAACATAGCCGTGATAAATATATTTTATTGTAAAGGTCTTGTTGAACTGAAAACACTTGGTGTTGGAAGAATAAAATGTTTCGGTGAAATTATTAGTACCGAGATATTATTATATATAATAAATATTTTATTACATGCTCCGGGAGGGAGTAATGCCAAAGGTCCTAGGTTCTATTTCCCATAATTTGACGGCAGGAGTAATCCAGGGGCAAGGCTTTCATTCCGAAGGTCGCGGATTCGAACCCGGCATGCGCAAATAAACTTTATTTAAATAATTTGTGTTATTTCACAATTAATTAAGTAAAAATAATATATACTATATTTTCTGCACGTTCCAGAGTGGAAGAGATTCAGTATCGCTTTGGTGTAAAACCACCATTCAGAATTGAAACGTTGCTTGAAATGGCTTTAGCCGTGTTTAGTGACTAGATCTGAATAGCCAGGTACTTCCCCACCTTCCTTCTTTTCATTTCCTTCCCTTCCCCGATTTTTTTATTTTTTTATAGTGGATACCTCACAAGAGTCCCAACTGCTCCCGTCTGGAGCCAGTAAGACTATGGCATCCCCAATTGGAATATGTTATGAGGCTGAAGGGAAGCGAAGGAGACGAGGAAGAGGAAGGCTATTCAGATCAGTCACTAAATATGGGTAAAGCCATTTCAAGCAACGTTTCAATTCTGAATGGTGGTCTTACCCAGGGCGATACTAAGAGTATCTTCCACTCTGGAACGTGCCGCAAATATGCTATATATTATTTTAAATAATTAATTGTGAAATAACAGATTGCCTCCAGCCTCACAACATCACCCATTAGTCTCACTGGCTCCAGACGGGAGCAGTTGGGACTCTTGTGAGGTGTTCACTATAAAAAATAAAAGAACTTTACCTCCTATACATATATATTATTACTTTTTAACCCTTAATATTATTTTAAGTTGAGTATAATTTGCTTTTTTAAAATTATTACAACTGCTTTTACTTTACATGAAAATTTTATACCGATGTATACAATTTTCATTTAAAGGCCCATTAGGGCATGAATAAATAAATAGATAAGTGCTTTATAACAGAAGCATATCTCTACGGAGCTATGGTAGGATCATGGCGTCCTCGATTGAAGATTGTTGAACTAAAGGGGGTAGGGAAATGAGAGGAGGCAGAGGAAGCTTGGTAATCAAGCAACATTTCGATTTTAAATCGTGTGTCTTTCATCAGGGCGCTACTAAGAGTATCTACAGCACTATACCAGTTTTCAACTCTGCAGGTATCGTTGCCATGTATTGCTAAATAACCGTTCCATTTGCATGTTTTCATTTAAACTAAAAATGTACCAAACATAAAACTAACTAAGTGTTTTACCTTGTTAGAGTCACGTTCTCACCAGCATTTCATTAGACTTCGTGATCCCGGCTGAGTTTGCGTTTGGACTTTTACTTTTTTGTTTGATTATGGCTGGGAAATACTTAAAAATATCATTATAAATCTCGCTTATTACTTCTAGTGTAGTGTATGAGACTTGGGCATTTACAATTTTCTATGATTATGGGCGATTGTGAAACATAGTGATTAGTGGAAAGTATATTTTATTTTGAAAGTATGTGCTTGTAACAGGGCCGGTAAATAATTAAAAAAGGAGCTAGCGATCAACTAAATTGATTAAAATTCAATGAAACAAATAAATTTGTATAAACCACGATATTATAATCACAATTACCAAAGTAGTGGTTTATACAAAGTTATTTGTTTCATTTAATTAAAAATGACGCCACAAAGTGATTTTGCGAAGTTTGAAGAAATGATTAAAATTCTAATATTTTAATTAATGAAGATAATATCCGGGCCAATTTGCCGCCGTTTGGGCAATTTGGGCCGGATTGCCAGAGGTCCTGGCTTCGAGTCCCAGATGTATCTTTTTCTGATTTTTCTGTTTCGTATTTTAGATTGATGAGATTTAGAATATTATCTTCATTAATTAAAATATTATAATTTGAGGTTTAACTCTTTAAGTTAACAAGTTAAAAATAAAAATAAAAATAAAAATATTAAAATTCTTTTAAAAAAGTAATAGGTTTTTGCGAGTGAAGATGAGTGATTTCTGATTTTTCTGTTTCGGATTTTAGATTGATGAGATTTAGAATATTATCTTCATTAATTAAAATATTATAATTTGAGGTTTAACTCTTTAAGTTAACAAGTTAAAAATAAAAATAAAAATATTAAAATTCTTTTAAAAAAGTAATAGGTTTTTGCGAGTGAAGAGATCTTAAAATTAATGAAATGATACCTTCCCCGCCTCCGCCTTCCTCGTTTACAATACACATACTTCTCACAGCTGTCCGTGTGAGACGCATGGATTTCCCAAAATTTTCCTTGCTATCCCCTACAGCTGCTATGTCTCCTTTGCAATCCTTCTCTCTGCTTCTCTCTCGTCTCCCATCCCTCCGGTACCCCTCCCCGGCGTATCATTACCCACACGCCCCGTTCCCCTCCCACGTCCCTTTCCTTTCTTGCGTACTCCTTCCACCTTCCCCGCCTTTACCTCATCCCGCGCACTACTTTCCCATTACACACCTCCCGCGTCTACCTCTCTCTCCTGCGTTCCCTTTCCACCTCCCTCTCTCCCGCGAACCCCCCTCCCTCGTTCCCCTTCCCCTTCCAGAATTTCCAATGCAAATAATTTCATAACGCTAGAGCTCACTTGCACTATATCAGAAACCTTTACGGGCATGTACACGACAAATTACCAAAGTTTCATCGCAATTTGGTGAATGCTTTAGATACCGCATAAGAGATAAACAAAGAAACATGAATTTTTATATATTAAGATTACTTTGATAGGGTTTTTAAATTCGGGCCTGTTCTAATCATGATTATCACTGCATGTATATGTTATATCACTTGTTTCTGCTACTCTTTGTAAGTGGATAATTGTGCAACCTGAGATTGAGTAAAACGTTCATTTTCATCTAAGCTTTATAAGTCTGATTATTTTCGAAGGTTTACACGAGATCAAACAATCATGATAAAATTATTATTATTTTTTATATCTACGTATAAGCACGAACTGATTGTGAAATTTGACCACAATCAGTGTAATCAAAATCTAATCATTGAAAATATTATTATCAAAGTAATCTAAAGATGTAAACAGAATAAGAAACTTAAAATAAAAAAATAAAAAAAAACAAAACGGTCCCAACTGGGACTCGAACCCATATCCTGTAGTCTTTACAGGCAAATTTACCGTTTGCATTCGACGCGACGGGCTAACGCGCTCCGCTGACCAGGCAACTGAAACCAAACTAAAACCGGCTGGTTTCTATGTCTTGATTGGTCAAAAAGCTTGTTTAACCATAGACGAAGAACAATCAGCTGACAGATGGCAACTAGCAACGGCCGGCCACGGCAATCGGCTGTGCGAGTCGCAAGTCACCGCTTGCGTTACCATTGACAACGGGTTTTTGAGTGATTGTGTAGTGTGCGGGCCATCACATTGTCATACAAAGACAGTTGCCAGTTGGCAGTTTCCAGTTGCCTCAGTGAGCGGATCGCCTAATGGTTCAGGAAATATTTTTTTTTCAATTCTGATAAATCGTCGAATTTTCTTATTTATTGAGTATTTAAATACCTAATAATAAATCTTATTATTTCAAAACAAAGTTTTAGATTTGATTAAATAGGAGAAAATTAGAAAGATAGGTACTATTTTGGACGTGAGGTCCACTGTTCACAAAACTACTTCTTGTCCACTATACTACTTCAGTACAGTGCAATATTTTTTTCATGACACTCCATCGTAAACTCCGAAACTACTTAACCGATTTTTATAAAATATGGCTTACTGTGTGTAATTTGCTTCAACTTATGATAGTTTTTATCTCGATTATTGACCTCAATATTTATTAATGCGAATTATTGTTCATTAATGTTTGTTACGGGATTATATTATTATTTGATATTATTTCTAAGTTTCTGACAGACGGCGGTGTGAGTTAATTTATTGACACAACACTTGGTTATCTAGATTAGGTAACCATCCAGTAGTTGGCATTGTGTTTCGTTAGCCACAGCAACGGGTGGGTGGGTCAGCTAGTTAGAAATAAAAGCATAAGTACGAGTGTTATTAAATAAGAATGAAGTATTACAACGAGTTGTTCAAAAGCAAAGAGATTAATGATTCATTTTCCGAGAAACATTACCGTGAAACTAGTTCTTTTCTAGTTTTCTAAGAAAAAATATGATTGATGTTTGAAATACATCAATGTATTCACTATATATATGGAGGGTAAAATACATTAAATATATATTTATAGAATAACACCGGTGTAATTTTGCAATTAAAAATCAAATGGTGTTTTGTATAGATGTATTACTGAAAAAGTTTTTTTTAATTTTATTATTGTCGACAAAATATCATAATATTGTAGATACTTAAAAAGGTGCAAAATAAAATAACAAGAAAATCATAACGGTTGCATTATAATTTCATGAAAAAACGTTCAGTAGTGTTTTATAAAAAAATACGACATCACACGTCGTAGAAATAAAAAGTCGTACACAAACGCGTCCGTACCACCTACCAAGGTACCAACTCGGTACCTTTTAGTTCTGGCATTTTCTCACAGAGGCTTCAATGTTTCCGATAATTTAAAACAGTGAATATTAACAAAAAAACTACGTTAGTAATAATGCAATGTACCTATGTTCACTTGCAATTAATCAAATATTTAATTTCTTTAGATTTTGTATTTTTGAATCCAAAATTAATAAATGAAGTTCGTATTTCGCTAACAACATGGACGTCGGCAAAGCAGATTTCCGTTTAGTTCACAATTTTACCGGTAGGGAAATATTCCAAGCATTTTTCAAGCGGAAAATTTTGTTAGCATAGTTTGGCTTGCAGTTTTCACCGCTAGATGTCACGCATAAAATGTTTAATATTATATTAAATAATAATAATATTATTATGGAGCGGTATAAAATCGACGTCGATGTTGTATTATTTTGTTCTTCTCGTAGCTGTGCGCTGTGTTTTCTCTCTCTACGGCACATCCGGGTTCCATGAACGCCGCTGAGACTTCTTGTGTCCAGACTTGCCGAGTTTAGTATTATTATTGGACGAGATGAGCCACCGGCCACGGTGACACTCGGTTTCCAGTAAATCCGTGCGGCATACCTTAGCTGCAATGGCTGGAGTGGTTTACCGTTAGAGGCTCTTCTATTATTTTCGAACATTACCTTGCAAGATGCCTGTATAATATTTGGTAGAACTTGGTTTACAGACTTATTTGAGTGCTCACCTCCATGGAAATCTTTAGTAAAATTTGCAAAAGAATTATCATTAGCTCTGAAGGGAAATCTGGATAGGTAATAGGTAATATCTATCATGTATTTTGCGTAGGTATCTGGTTACCCGTAGTACGATTAAAACATTCGTTATCTGGTTCAGAAATGGGTTTGAGGTTTAACTCCCGGCGTAAGCAAATTTATTTATTTGTACTAGGTTCTTGTTCCTGGGCGTTTTCCAAAAAAGATGTCGGTGACGTAATAGGAATTCCACTTAAGTGAGATGCTGCATTTCGATTAAAAATATACGTAAATTTATTAAAGAAAGTATGAACTTCATGACAAAAAGTATTTAAATAGAAAATGTCAATAAACTTCGAAAATAATTGCAATTTATGTTTAATACTATTGGTAAGAAATTCTTTTACGTCACTTTTATCATAAAGTTTATAAAGAAAATTAAAAGAAATTCATTATTTCAGATTTTTATTTACGAATTGAAAACACAATCAGTCTCCTAAAAAATATGAATAATCAAGCTTATTGAATTAAATATTAAGTTTTTCAATAAAAATATTCTTTTACGCTACTTTTGGACACTTTGTACTGTATATTTTGCGTTCTAGAAAGACGAATATAAGTTTTTGTTTTACGAATGTTTAATTATAACAAATTTAAAATTAATCATGAACTATATCAATAAAAAAAAGAACAAATTTCTTTGAGATATAATAATTGATCTTAGAAAATAAATCACAGCAATAACAGGACAGTGGCGTAAGGGGAAAAATTTGGTAACGTTTAGGAATTCTTAGGCCTCGGCCAGACTTAGAGGCTTGCCCGGTAGCGACAGCGGGCGCGAAATATCAGTCGCATAAGTACGCACGTTGTGGCTACACTGCTGAAGGCGCGACAAGCGACTGGTATGGGAAGAGTGGAAGATACTTTCAGTATCACCCTGGTGTAAGACCACCATTCAGAATTGAAACGTTGCTTAATAATGACTTTAACCGTGTTTAGTGACTAGATCTGAATAGCCAGGTACTTCCCCACCTTCCTCTTCCCCATCTCCTTCCTGTCCCCACTTACCTTCAGCCTCAAACGTACCCCAATTGGGGATGCCATAGTCTCACTGGCTCCAGACGGGAGCAGTTAAGACTCATGTGAGGTATTCTCTATAAAAAAGGGCGATTTTACGTACTACCGCCACCGTGGAAGGCCCCCCGCGCAAGTACTTTTTCTTCCACTTGTTCTTTTTTCTTTTCTTTTTATTTTCGTTTCTGTTCTCTCCAACGTCTTCTTTTTTCTATTCTTCTTTGGTTAGCTCTCTGATTATATTTTGATGTTATTTTTGTCTTTGTAACTCTTTTTTCATAAAGGCTTCATATTTTTCAGGGTCGTTTTTAATTTTGTCTCTGTACCTTTTTGATTTTTCTGCAGCTTTCAACGGCATATTTGAACATAAAATTAAAATAAATTATTTATAAAAATGCACAAATAATTAGATAGGTAATAATGGGCTACACGTGCATACCGTGTATAGCCTGAAATAGGTAACTAAGCTGAAAGGGTATTAAGGTACTTGCTAATGTACACAACTTTAATTAGGTACAGGATTAACTAAAACACACAGGAACATAAATCATGCTACATTTTATACTTACTTAATCAAAATTGTATGAACCAGCTGATTTTATACTGAATTTCAGAGTTGCCTCTACAGTAATAGTTGCTCATATTGCTGTCTATATTAGTACTTCGACACCATTTCGACTCTTTCAGAATTAATCTTAAATAATCTTAATTAATAAAAAAAAGAAAAAAAATTATACACATAAAAATCAAATAATTTTTTTCTTTTTAGCTATGCTGTTCTTTTTTTTCAATGCTACATATATCACTCAACCCACATATCTACATGTAATAGTTACATTTTGGAGATACACGCAATATATAAATTTATTTAGAAAATTGTAACACACCCAAATACACTAAAAGACGGACAGAGTGAACCGACCTTTAGAATTCCATTACGTCACTTTTAAGTTCCATTCACGAGACCGTTGCGTAAGAGAAGTAGCGTAATCGCGTCAATATTTTTTCGAAATGTATTTATCAATAAATTATGAAACTTCTGTTTGTTCTAACTAAACATTTCATAAAACAATAAATGAATCAATTTAATACAAAGTAGAGTCTAATACTTTCTGGTAAATTACCTGGAGAAATACGGAAGCGTTGGTGGAACACTTTTTTAGTACAGCCGAGAACGACCACTTTTGTTACGATTTCTTGGCAAACTGGCTGTAAAAAACCAAGCATAGCCGCCCTTCATAGACTAAATAGGGTTGCTATTTTCGAAAATATTCATCAATTTGGTAATATTTTTATTGGAAGACGTCAATAATGTGGTAGCGTAGGCGGAAATTCCACCATACGCTATTTCGTAGGACAACTCAATATCTGGTATTTAAATTATTTTGCACGATAATTAATCTATATTATGGTTGCAAATCGAAAATATTATCATATACTATTAGTAGAATTATTAAATAACATTAATTATTAAATAACATTATTAGTAGAATTATTAAATAACATTAATTATTAAATAACATTAATTTTTGAACTCTTACTGGTAGTGGTAGGTGTAGGACATACCAGAAACAGTGACCTGTAGTCTTACTTATTTTAAAATAATATCGAAATTTAATAGATTTATTCATTATTTTTAGTCCATAAAGTTATTATTTGTTATTATATTGGTAAAATATATGGTTGGTCATTAAAACCGACACAACAAAAGTTACTGATCCTGAAAGTGATGGGACACTGACTTTTATCTATGTACACTTTTTTTGAAAAACGCCCTCCTACAGATGCTCACTTTTTTGAAAAAAAGTTGAACAAACACCTCAAATATACAAATAAGTACATAAAACTACAAAAACCTAATAAGTCAAAGAGTACATAACGTGTACATAAAATTACAAAATTATAGAATATTATGTGAAATAAAAACTCACTCAATTAAATAATACAAAAAAGAGGCAAGAGACACAATAGGCCCAAAGAGAGACACAAGCGATAGATAATTTAATTAGCTCAACAATTTCTACTTTGTTTTTAGCAGTAAAATGATTTATTTTGTATAGAGTTTTACCAACAATATTTTTTTCTATAAGAAATGCAGTGCTATGAAAAAAAAAAAAAGTTTGGTTGGGTATTTAGTCCTTAAATTCAAATTTAGGTTTTGTATAAAAAAAGGCCGCGTAGGTAACAAGACCTGAAAAGCCAAGATTTTAAATTTGCCCTTACTATTCTTGTTTCTCTACTATTAGTCTTCAGTCAGCCTAGTCCCCGAGATTACATCCATAAACGACGCAAACAGAATCTACTTTTTGGGAAGTTTTTATTTTTTATTAATCAATATTGATCAAAATACAAATTAAAGCACCGCCACCAAGTACAAACAAATATATTTGCCGCCATTGAACAACGTCATTACGCTAAATTAGCGCCCCTAGCGGCCAGCGTTGTTGATACTTCCAATATTAATGTTATAGGGTATTTGATGTAGGTAATAATAAGTACTTAAAAAGTTACTTAGGGGGTGTTTCACCATCCTCCCAATAGCTTATCTACACTAATAACGAATATTTACGATTTACGGTTTATTTATGTATTAAGTTGGAGTTTATAATTCGGTACCCTAACCTATGAATAGTGGCTGTATTTTGGATAATTTGGCTGAGTTTTCTAACCACCGCGAGTATTTTATTTTTATTTTTAATACTATTCGTTATTAGGGTAGATCAGCTATTGGGAAGATGGTGAGAAATCCCCCTACTCTATTTTGTGTCCGGGGTCTGGGATTAAACGGTTTGTAAATTGGCCACAACTGTTTTCTCTCAAATTGGTATACATCACATTACGTAACTAACTAACTAACCATCACGCCGTTTCCCCACAGGAGAAGGCAGAGAAGACGGACTTATTATTCTGACTCTTGACATAGCCCGACTCAAGTGTCTGATTCACTTGATCGTGCCACGTCTTACTTGGGCTTCTACCATTCACATTCGCGTCATAAATTCTCTTTACACTCACTGCTTCATTCACTGCCTAAGCCATCAAAGCGTGCCTTTCTTAATCTTACTTATTACGCTCACATCAGCCTTGCATTATTTTCGGATCTCCACATTCCTCACACGATCATACATGGTTTTACCACACATACGCCTCAGGGATCTAATTTCTACAGCATTCAGTCTACTTTCATCCTTTCTTTGCCAGTTCCGTGCTTCACTGCCATACATTAGGGTAGGTACCAGTAATCCATTGTGGACTGCTAGCTTCGCTTCTGTGGACAACATTTGGTTGGCTCCAACGGCGTTCAGTCCTCCATTAATGGAGTTACCTGCATTCACCCTTCTTTCAATATCCTTAAGCATTATGTACTAGGATTAACTCTAAAAAATAATATGATATCGTACTACATGTGTACTCATGTAGGTACATTTATGCGGTAATAAAAATTATATACTTAATAAATTGTTAGTCATCGAAATAATTAAGATTAAATGTAATTTTATCGCACCTTTACAAGTATGTGACTGATATTAAATAAGTACTTCAAAATTGCATGTCGAAAATAATGACTCATTTTGATAAATTACATTCTTTATTTGTCCTTATTGAAAGTGTTTATGTACGTTTTATTATTTTGATAACGATAAGTTATTGTTATGTTGTTCTTATTAATGTGTTAACTAACTTTTTTTTAAAAATCGATGGATTCAAATTGTGATTTAGCTAGACGAGTATATGATTATTATTATTAGTAGTTCTGTAAACAGTAGACTTCTCGTAGGTAATATTAAAAGAATTATTGAAAGAATTATCCGGATACGGAACACACAAATTTACAGACATACGAAATGCAAAATGATCGAGTCAAAACAGGACTCCGCTACGCTCAATCAAACCATTGGCGTAGCACCGGAGAAACATATTTATTAGGTTGGACCACAAAAGACATTTTAAGTCGGCATACATCACACTTCTACGAATTTTCTATCTTGAGATTAGAATGTATTTTTACGTGGTCCCCCATTTACGCAAGGGACCTAAAAGTAGCTAACCAGAATTTATTTATAAATAACTAGCTTCTGACCGCGACTTCGTCTGCGCAGGATTAGTACTTCGAGTAGCCTATCTTCTTTTTTCTAGGTCCCATCTATGTTTATATCAAAATTCTTAACCTAAATAAATATTTAAAATATCTATAATTCTTGATTCGATTCAAAGTATTAGGCGAGTACTACAAATTAAGTCACTAATTTAAATATTTTCTAAAATAGAATTTTGATTTAACTATCATTATTTTGCAAAATGTCATTCTCAAATTTCGACATTTTCTATTACAATAATTATTATTCATAATATATATTAAAAATATCTAGCTTTTGAAATTATAGCCTATATGTTATTCTGATGTATGAGCTATATTATTGTAAAGTTTCATTTAAGGGGGGAGGGTATCAAAACTCGGCTTGACTGCAGTTAGGTATTTTTGGTACTTGTACGGCCCGCTAGCGAACTACAATTTTAGCCGTCTATGGGGCAGACTCGGGTAAGATTGACACCAAATTGGTAAACCATTTAGCATTTTGATAAAGTACGAAATAAAAAATACACTTGCTCTATAAAATTTAAATTTGTTTACTAGATAATGGATACAGCTAGACAGACAAAAAATCATATTAGCAATGGAATGGATAGATAGAAACATCTTTTACGCCCTGAACCTTTTTTGACGTCTCCGTTTTTTACTCAATGAGACTTTGAATCTAATGGTGTTTTGACGTAGATTGTATGGTTTATAAAATGGTAATAACTGTATTTATAATATTACCGGAAAATAATGGGTGTGAATAAAGGGAGATCATAAAATAAAGTTGGGACAAATATTTTTAAGTACGTGCAATAGAAATGACAAAAGGTGGTTTTGTTTTTGAAAGTTTATTTCGACAAATTTTTTCGTACTCAAGAAAGAATATATTTCAAAATATTAGATCAGATAAACAAAAAGTAGAATGACGCACATAAACGAAAAATCACAAAATTTAATACAAATTGATATAAAATCAACTAAATGTAAACTTGGTATGCAAATATTCAGCATAATATCCTACAAAAATTGCCAAGACTTGTGGATTTTAGAATGATATTAATTTTATCTTTAGTACTTGTGTTAAACAGTGTTAGTCGTACGGAATTTTTAAACCTCTCAACAATAATAGTAGAATATTTTTTTTATTTTTATATATAACTATAATATAAAAAGCTGGCTGCATGCCCGCATGGCAGCAGAGCCTTCTGGTCGCTTGCGAACTCAATAGGTCGCAATTTCTGCAAATCCAGTCTGCCACCTCTTACCAGACCTGACGGCTCACTAGCAAACACCGCCACCGAAAAGGCAAACCTATTAGGTAAAATGTTTGCGGATAACTCAACCCTCGATGATCGAGGTGCAGTCCCGACGTCGGTTCTTCACTGCGGTTTCTATATGAAAAAGCTGAGGATCCGGCATCTGGATGTTATCCAGGTTTTACGAGGGCTTGATGTTAATAAAGCTAGTGGGCCTGACGGAATCCCCGCCCTGGTATTGCGGAGGTGCGCTGCAGAAATAGCTCCGATTTTGACGAAGCTTTTCAAAATGTCCCTGAATTCTGGCTCTGTACCCTCTGGTTGGAAAAAAGCGGTTATCCATCCTATACCAAAGAAGGGTGACCGCTCCAACCCGGCCAACTACCGCCCCATAGCGATCACATCAGTTCTATCCAAGGTGATGGAACGGGTGATCAACGACAAACTGCTCACATACCTCGAGAAGAACAAAATTATTAACGACCGTCAATACGGATTCCGGCGGAACCGCTCGTGCGGTGATCTTCTCGCGTATGTGACGCATGTTTGGGGGCGGTGCCTGGAACGTTTCGGTGAGACCCAAACGGTCGCACTGGATATTTACAAGGCTTTTGACCGGGTCTGGCACCGAGGACTTGTCAACAAACTGCCTTCTTACGGACTTCCCGCATCCTTGTGTACGTGGATTGCCGACTTTTTGAGGGAGAGGTCGATTCAGACGGTTGCTGATGGCTTCACCTCTTCCTCGCACTCGATAAATGCTGGCGTCCCACAGGGATCGGTTCTGTCTCCGACTTTGTTTTTGTTGCACATCAATGACCTTTTGACATGTGCACCAATTCATTGCTACGCGGATGATAGTACAGTCCATGATAGCTTTTTGTTTGACAAGCCCCCAAAGGGTGCACAAATTCCAACGGCTCGGAGGGCTTTGAAGCAAAGAATGGACGGTTACCTCGAGAGTGTTTTCTCTTGGGGTAAGAATAATCTCGTCGAATTCAATGTTTCAAAGACCCAATCATGTCTGATTACGTCTAAAAAGGATCGAAATGACAATCCAGTCTCCTTCAACGGTAGCATTCTCCAAACAGGTCCTCCATTGATATGCTCGGTGTAACTCTAAGTGACCAGCTCAGGTACGGGGGCTCCATCGAGGCCAGAGTTAAGTTGGCCTCTCAGAAACTGGGCGTACTGTACAGGGCCCGCAGATACTTTAATTGTACACAACTGCTAACCCTGTACAAATCGAAAGTGCGCCCCACCGTTGAATTTGGCAGCCATCTCTGGTCTGGAGCCCCGATGTACCTGAAAAACACCCTCGACTCTGTGCAGAAACGGGCGGTCCGCTTGATAGATTCTCCTGTCTTAACAAACGGATTGCAATCTTTAGAGCACAGGCGTCGGGTGGGAATGCTATCCTTGTTCTACCGGTATTTCAATGGAAGATGCTCCGAGGAGCTAGCGTCATTGATCCCCTCGGCACCGGTGCATAGTCGGGAAACACGCCAAACGCGCGCCCAACATATGTACACAGTTGACATTTGTCACATGAGAACGGGACGCTTCTACGACTCGTTTTTGTGTTCAACAGCTCGGCTGTGGAACGATTTGCCGGCCTCTGTGTTTCCTCCTTCCTATAACATGGGTCTCTTCAAGACCCACGTTCACTCCTTCCTCTCCTCAAAAAGACCCTCCTTACAGCATCTTCAAAGATGACATAGGCCCTGAGGGAAATTATTTTCCTCAGGGCCTCCTGTGTGGAGTTAATTTTAAAAAAAAAAATAAAAAAATAACTTCGCACAGGAGGCCCGGAGAAAAATTGTCTTTAAGAGACCCATATTGTATGAAGGAGGAAACACAGAGGCCGGCAAATCGTTTCACAGCTGAGCTGTTGAACTCAAGAACGAGTTGTAGAAGCGACCCGTTCTCATGTGAGAAATTTCGACCGTGTATATATGTTGGGCGCGCGTTTGGCGTGTTTCCCGACTTTGCACCGGTGCTGAAGGGATCAATGACGCTAGTTCCTCTCTGAAGCATCTTCCATGTCTGAAATAACGGTAGAACAAGGATTCCATCGCGGTAGACGACCCTGAATAATTCTTGAAGCACGTGTGCTCCTGAAGCTGTTCCTTCTTATTGGCAGCTCGTGTACAAATTACCCAAAATTTATTTGACTCTCTCGACTCATCGCCTTGCCCCGCTGTGGGAGAGATGGATTCATACGTCCGCAACTACTTTTTTTATATGAATACCTTACAAACGTCCCACCTGCTCCCGTCTGGAGTCAGTGAGACTATGGCATCCCCAATTGGGGTATGTTGTGTGGCTGAAGGTGAATGGGGATGAGAAGGAAATATTGTAATTATTTCTACAAGTCTCATGACGTCAGAGCTCACCACTATATGTATATAGAATCCTTCGCGGGCGTGTGCACAACAAATCACCTATTGTTTCAGCGCAATCGAATGAATGGTATAGGAAATTTTTTATAACGCCAGAGCTCAGCACTACATATAGAAACCATTAAAGGTATGTGCACAACAAATCATTAAAGTTTCTTTGCAATCGGAGTAATGCTTTAGGTACCGTATAAGGAATTACGAAGGTGTGCATTTAACAACTTACAAAAGTTTCATCACAATCGGATAAATAGTACAGGAAATAAATTCATAACGCTAGAGCTCACTAGCACTATAATATATATAGAAACCTTCAAGGGCATGTACACGTACACGAAAAATCCGCCAAAGTTTCATCGCACTCAGATGAATGCTTTAGGTACCGAATAAGGGACAAACAAAGAAACATTAATTTTTTATGTATTTTTTAACAAATTTCATGACGCCAGAGCTCACTATTATTTATAGAAACATTGGCGGGTGTGCACATAACAACTCACCAGAGTTTCATCACAATCGGATAAATGGTATAGGAAATAATTTCATAACGCTAGATAGGAAATAATTTCATACACGACAAATCGCTATCGGATAAATGCTTTAGGTTCCGCACGAGGAACAAACAAAGAAACATTCATTTTTATACGATAAAATAATTAATTATTTAATTTCTACTTTGCTTGTATAACACCCATTTCCCCATTAATTGCTTGACGGAACTGCAATGCGAGCGCGCGACCTCTCCCCTCAAATGTCCACTGATTACTGAATAAATTTCCAAAATGTTACCGTAAAACCTGAGCCTTAAATCCATTCAGTAGTTTTTGCGTGAAAGAGTAACAAACATGCATACATCCATACAAACTTTCGTGTTTATAATATTAATAAGATAGTAAGTAAGTATAGTATAGTATAGTACAGTACAGTATAGTATAGTATAGTATAGTATAGTATAGTATAGTATAGTATAGTAAGACTAGTAAGAATTGGGTGTTTATTTTTACATGTTCATACTTTAGACATTTTTATGATGAAGACATTGATAGGCAGAGGCGAATATTGAGAATAAAATGTAACATGCTTAGTGGAAGATTCCGGTTCTGCAATCCACAGGAGAATAGGACACTCTTTTTAGCTGTTTGTATACATGCGAACTCTGGGAACGATTTTAAAAAGAGCACCGTGAAAAGGCTTCGGGTGCAAAACAACAATGCGTACCGTACGATGTTCGGACTTCTCAGGCTCTGCATTGCCTCCTCTATGTTCACGGAAGGGCGAGTTCCTGGATTTGCAGCTCTAATAAGAATCATGGTTGTAGAATTGAGGAGGAGAATTAACAACTCCAAAAAGGTCATCATTGATTTCCGACTGATTTCAGAATCGAGCATCGAAGAACATTGGACAAAGATATTGGCTCACACAATCTTCAATCCGGTGAACTAATAAGATCGATAAATGATTTTATTTTATTTTATTTATCATAGATATTATTTTAAATATCTATCTTCTTACTTGAATCCCCATATGTAACTAAGTACAAGTGAATAGGTTGAAATGTTTGAAGTACGGGGGTCGTGCTGTTTTTTTCCTAACTACACAATATTGATATATATCGGAGATAATTCTAGTTACTTTTGGGTCATCCTATGTGAGTACTATTTATTTATATAACAGACGGCGCGCGTGTACTAGTGATATTATATATAAAAAGCGTAAAAAAATCGATCCGACCGACTGATAGTTGAGAATCCAATTCACCGGGCTTGGTATTTGAACAATATTACTGTTCACGTTTAGACTTATCTACAGTAAAACGATGTGATTTGCATAAGTCAGGTGTTAATTCGGTTCGCAGTAGTTTTTCCAATAACCGTATCAGTTGCCTTATCAATTTGAGATAAGTTATCGAAGTATTTATGGGTACAAGTAATTTTTAGATAAAATACGGACCTACTATTTGCATAAGGCATCGAAATACTGCGAGTAGGTACTTACCAGCATAACAAGTATGATTGAATTTGATAATATAATGCATAGGTTATGACCTTTATTATTTTAGAATGATTAAAATCAACAGCATCTATTGTTTTGGCATTGGGCATATAAAATTTTCGTCTGCGGCGCTTTATTTTTGCTTTGATGGTTTTATTGACACCACCGACGGCAAAGTTAATAATATCAAGCTATATGTACTTACTACCTTACTGCCCGAATACAAACTAAAAATAAATAAAATGGCCCTCCGGCTAAAAGGTTGATAATCATGTAAAAAAAGGTTGGGGGATTGCGATTTTTTGGTGATTTTTTTTTTAATTACTTAAAGGGGGCTGTACCTCAAATAAGTTTGAAAACTCCTGATATAATGTATTATATGAGTCATCGCCTGAAAATGATTATTTTTTATACTATTGCAAGCATTAAAAGTAACAAAAAAAGTTATTCGAAAAGTACGATTTTTATATTATTTAATTTTAGAAAAAAACTATTTTAACTAATGTAACTATATTGCATTTTTATTGTACAGTTATGACATCTTCAGCAGTAGGATAGGGAAGGAAATGGGGAAGTGGACATTCAGAAAGTACCTGGATATTAAAATCTAGCCACTAAACACGGCTAAAACAATTTCGGGCAACGTTTCGAGTCTGAACTATGGTATTACACCAGGGCAATTAGTTATAATCTACAGCATCTACACTATTGTTACAGTTAGTATCTACTACTCTTACAAATTTTGGTAAAAATGTATTATATGATTTTATTAAAATAGAGCCAAGGAGCTTACCGCTCTGCCGCGCAAGTCGCCATTAATTCCAGTGATCCAATTTTGCACTTACCAATATGTCGCCAGTAAAACCCGATCCCGTCCTGCGCGAGGTTTCAAGTATTTCAGAGGTAGGCAGAGAAGGTGGACCGCCAAATAACTCGGTCTTTGCACACAATCATTGCTTTATTTGTATACATATTTTTATTCATTACCCTTCTGTTATGATTACCATTGATGCCTGACTCAAGAATTTGTTTTACTTGAATGTTCCGTGCCTTCCTCGGGTGTTTCCGACTTCTAATATTCACATTCGCATCGTACAATCTATATAGGGGTCTGGGTACCTAGCACGGTCGATCGATGTAGGTTTTTATCGATAGTGTCGGTAACTTGACATCGTTCCCAAGCATGACTGCAGACAGGTAACGAACAAACGACAGTTCAAAACGACTAAGTATTCTTAATAACCGTACCAAAATTGGAACACAAAATTTTGGTACACAAAAACTTTAAAAAAAAAAGAGTCCCAACTGCTCCTGTCTGGGGCCAGTGAGATCATGGCATCCCCAACGGGGTATGTTGTGAGGTGGAAGGTATATGGGGAGGGGAAGGAGATGGGGCAAGAGGAAGGTGGGAAGTACCTGGCTATTTATATCTAGTCACGAAACACGGCTAAAGCCATTTCAAGCAACGTTTCAATTCTGAATGGTGGTCTTACACCAGGGCGATACTAAAAGTATCTTCCACTCTGGAACGTGCCGCAAATATTCCTTAAATTATTTTAAATGATTAATTTGTGAAAACACAAATCAATCAAATAAAATGTATCTGCGCACGCCGGGATTCGATCCCGCTACCTCCGGATCTCTAGTCAGAAGCCCTGCCCCATATTTGACGTGAACTGTTGTTTGTTCGTTGATGACCTGCAGTCGTGCTCGGGTCATTATCAATAAATCCTATATCGATCTCTGATGACGTCATAAATTAAGGCATCCAGGTATAATGCTCTTAATCGTCTGTGACGTATAGTAATTTGCTACATATTTTGAAAAAACCCGTACACTGGATTATTCTGAAAATTGCATATTTTATCATTGTAAATTCATTTGTTTTCTATTGTTTGAAATTATCTTATTGTGATCATACCATATTTTTTGTACGTAATTCATGGCGATAAGGAATTCGTTATTTTTTAAAGTTCATAGAAATAGATAGATTAGTATACTTGCTAATCTTTTTTCCATTTGATAATGATAGTCAATAACATTAGGTCTCTACTATAATTACCTATTATATAACTATCTAGTATAATTATATTCGACGAAAAGAAAAGTGCACTTTATGGTTAGAAATATTTAATTTATGCTTACGTTTTAGTCCAGGCAAAATTAGCAGGAAAAAGACCTGAATATTTGTACTTGTCATTTCAAAACACTAATGCTGTAACTCCTTCGATGCAACTAGATGGAGTAATATTAGCCAACTGTGACTAATTTAAGTATCTCTGCTCACTCATTCACAGAGACAGAGGATGTGCAGCTAATGTCAACCATATAATAAGTGTGAGTTGAGTATATTTAGATCCGTAACAGGAAGCTTGTGTGACATGAAAATGCCTATAAAACTTAAAGGAAAGATATACCAGGATATTGTTAGAACCGCGATAATAAATGGCTCCGAATTTTTTTTTTTTATAGAGATGCCTCACAAGAGTCCCAACTGCTCCCTTCTGGAGCCAGTGAGACTATGGCATCCCCAATTGGAGTATGTTGTGAGGCTGAAGGGTAAGTGGGGAAGGGAAGGAGATGGGGAAGAGGAAGGTGGGAAAGTACCTGGCTATTCAGATCTAGTCACTAAAAACGGCTAAAGCCATTATTAAGCAACGGTTCAATTCTGAATGGTGGTCTTACACCAGGGCGATACTGAGAGTATCTTCCACTGGAATGTGTATATCTTATGCTGGACCATGTACGACTCCTACTCCAGGCAACTCGAAACAACAGAAATGCGAATGCTTAGATAATCGGCAGGAGTATCACTAAAAGATTAGATTAAAAGTTCACGCATTCGTGTTAGTCTGGTCTTAGACATGTAGCCGCTAAAACACAGATAAACAAGTATATCCGCCGTGTAGGCAATGTGTAACTTCCCATAATCTCTGTGGTTTTAAAAATCAGTTTTGTCTATGTAACATTTACCAGTGAGGTTTTTTTTTTATATAAACAGTTGGTTATCGGTTGAGTAAAAATTAAAAAGCGTCTTTTAGTAATTCTGTAGTAATATTAAACCATCTTCAAAATGGGACCAGGCGTGACTAACTCAGTCATCAACCTCTTCGACATTCCTTATACACAACCTTCTCAAAAATCAGCCATTCAAAATAGGATGACTTCGCAAGCAAACCTGGTTAACTCCCACCTTATTCCACACGACCCAAATAATGATCAGACATTTTTAAATCGGGACCAATATGCTGAGTTAGTGATCAGATGCTGCTCAAAATTTCTGTGACTGGTGGTTGGTTCAGGGACCGCGGTGATTATTATTTGTGCTTGACCGGAAATGGAAATCACAGAATAAAAAATAGTTCAATCAGTTTTCGTATTTTTCAATGGTATTTTCTTGGGTAAAGGCATACAGGATTTTTTTATATTTAATTTAAACGATCTGAATTTTTTTTCGCTCTGTTTTATTCGTCTATTTTTGATATCTTATTTATGAATCTAGTTTTCCTTAGCGGGACCTGAACACTTGTCTAGTTTATAACACCTACAAAATAAGAAAATTTCAAAATTATGGTCATTTTGTGAGAAATGAAAATACAAAAATAATAATAATAAATGATGATGAGTCTAGTTTTTTAACTGTTAATTCATGGTGGAATTCCATTGTATTAGATATGAAATTAAACAATTTTTTTCACTTTGTTCCACTTTTTTATTTACACCAGGACCGGTTTCGTCCTACTAGTAGGACGAAACCGGTCCTGGTTTAAATAAACAAGTGGAACAAAATGAAAAAAAATGTTTAATTTCATATCTAATAAATGATGATAATAAATAATAAATTATTGATTAAAAATACGCACTTCATAGCTTCGTATTTGACGTGGATAGTACGAGGAACGATTACAGTTCCGCAGAGTTATTTCGGGCTGTTGTAGTATGTACGGTGAAAATTGTCTTAATAATAGTAAATCTTTGATAGGACAAGGCCCCAGACGAGTAATAAACATATTACTAAACAGAATAAATTTACTTACTTTAAACCTTTATTTGATAATGTTACCGTTTTACATTTTAATCAATTCAATTAAAAGATAACCTTAAAAATAAATTCAACTAACAAAATACCTAATACTGAGATGAAATAAAACAAAGTACAGTAAAAAAATGTAATAATTTAAATATAATGTAATACAATAATAAATAATGGAAGTCTTTATTCAGGTGGCGGAGAGCTTTACCTACCGTTTTGGAGAATTCCTTTCTTGTTACAATTAAGGTATTACAAAGCATAGAAGTCAGATGAGATTTCAATGGACGATGCTCCGTGCATAGACGGGAAACAGTAACCGACGAGTTCATCGAAAATTAATTCATCGAAAGCAAATTTATCGACAACGAGAGGATAGGTTAGGTTAGGTTGAACTTGTTTTCGATGAACTCGCCGTGAACAATGGGAAACACGTCAAACGCTCGCCCAATATCTGTATAGGGATGATATTAGTCTCATGAGAACCAAATCCATGGAAAAATCAATGCTTCTCACACGTGTCGGAAAACCTTCTGATTTATTCGTATTTGCACCATACGAAAAAACAAAAACAAATTTTGTATCTAATAGCACTTCAATAAACTGAATTAAAACACGAACACTCTCTTTCTTTGATTTCAATTTCAATTTCAGATTGTCTGTCTGAAAATAGTGCGTTTATTTGTAATTATAAAAAGGCTTTATTTAAATGTTTTTGTTGTCAACAAAACCAAATACATAATACATACCAGTAATATGTGGGTTGGTTATATTGCTTAGAATTTATAAAGTACTTATTTTACTTGATCGCATGTATTATTATCAATATTACAGCATCCATAAAATCGTAGATTTTGCTGCATAGTAATAAAAAGTTTTGTGTTTATGAGCGCTACAAATTATTGATGTTTCATATTTTAATTACGTGCGTCCATAAGAGACTACACCAAACCTAAAATAGAAACACTACCCAACGTCGTAAGTGTCTTTAAATGTTTATCGCAGGGGAATGAAATCTTTGTTGCGATTTTGCGTCACTGCGAGAATATAAGACATAGAGTCACTGCGAGAATAAATACACCAATTCAATAGAAGTATTATTGTGATTTATTTTTTGGTTATTATGCTGTGTATACCTTCTTATTCGTCCATCGTTACTACAGTGTTCATCATCAGGGAAGATGTGTGATATTCTAACGCTGTCCGAAACGTTGACTGAAGAAGGAGTTAGCGCAACACGGCATAATAACCCAAAAATAAATCACTATAATTGTTGATATTGTTTAAAAATTTAAATACGTTTTGTCTATACAGTAAACAGCATTTGACTTGCCATAGTTTGGCCCTCCTGTCACAAAGCCAATATTTAAGGCTGCTATAAATCGGAGGGCAGTGAGTGTTTCTTGTTTCGATCGCGGACCTTAAAAGTCCCGGCGTAGGAGCGGCCCACTCGCACTGGGGACAATAAATACCTACCTACTGCTAAACTACTGGACAGTGCTATTTGTATTTGGTACTGTGCAGTAATGATGCTGGCTGGAATTGCTCTCGGCGATACTTGTCTCTGCAGGATGCTGATAGTCTTATTCCGTATTGTAGTACCTAGTTCTTACCTAGCTGTAGTGTTATGGAACTGTATTGTATTATTGTGACGATCATGTGACTGACGTCTATTACGAAAGAGGCAGCAAGAGAGAGCGAGGTAGAAAGGACTATAAAATATAACTAGAACCTAATGTCTGAAATATGACTGCAATCTGTTATCCATAGTCTACTGTTTTTTCATCATCTGTTATTCTAGTGCGATACTTGTCTCTGCAGGATACTGATAGTCTTTATTTAGTAATTCAGTTCTGTTGTACCTACCTACATGGATAAAAATATTATTCTAAATTACTATAATTTTATTCGTAAAAACGGTTAAAAATGGGACCGAAGTTCTTACGAACAATTTAATAGGGTTTCAATGTTTATTGGCTGGAACATGTAAGAATAATTTGTTGGTATACCTACGTAATTTCATACGTATACCTACAAATTATTCTTACATTTTCCCGCCAATAAAAATTTGAACACTGTTAATTTGTTTGTAAGAACTTCAGTCCAGTTTTTAACCGTTTTTACTATTAAAATGATCGTTTTTTCGAACAACATTTTTCTCCGTGTACGAAATTATGTATATCAACAAATTATTCTTACATGTTCTCTCCAATAAACATTGAAACCCTGTTCATTTGTTCCTAAGAACGTGTACTTAGAAATTACCCAGTTGCAGCGGTATGGAAATTATAAATATAATTTTTTTGTATTGTAAAACAAAACAAAACGGTCGTGCGACTAACGACTAATATGAAAGTGACAGCACGACAGAACGAGGTATAAAATCTATAAAATGGTGTGACAGATTGTCCAATATTTGCCTCTGCATTTGATCATCTTTATTTTATATTATGGTTCTGTAATAAGCAGTTGTCTTGTTATTTGCCTCTGCAGTTGATCACCATGTGATCATCTATATTCCATATTATAGTTCTGTAGTACCCAGTTGCACGATATGGAAACTGTATTGTAACTACCGTGCAACTGACGTCTAGTATGAAAGAGATAGCATTAAGGAGCGAGGAAAAGGGGCTGTAAAATATTGTCCAATATCTCATTTTGTTACCAGTTAGGTACTCGAGATTAAAAGTGTTGTTAATTTTAATCACAGTCTATCGTCTAATATTTCGGCATTATAATCCTTAGGGGGTTTCTCACCATCCTCCCAATAGCTTATCTACCCTAATAACGATTATTATTAAAAATTTTAAAAAAATACTCGCAGAGGTTAAAAAACTCAGCCAACTTATCCAACATATAGCCACTATTCATAGGTTCGAGTACCGAATTATAAACTCCAACTTAATAAATAAATAAACCGTAAATCCTAAATCTAAAATATTCGTTATTAGTGTAGATAAGCTATTGGGAGGATGGTGAGAAACCCCCTTAGCATAATATTATTAGACGATCATTAGGTACGATGGAATATTTCTGGCCACGTTTTTTTATTGCTTAAAAAATTAAACAAAAAATGACTATTGTTAATAATTGGCTAGTCAAAGTTTCCGCATATGTTTTATTGTATAATTTTATGTGAAATAAGTTATTCTTCACCAGACTTCATATCCGGGTTAAATTTTCCCCACAGGAAAAACCTAACCCTTTCCCACACTTTTCCACAAACGATCATCTAGTAAATCCACGCTATGCAAATGAATTATATAAGTATAAATAAAATTAAGAAATAAAATTAGAAGAAAACATAAAAACATTTAAATTTAAATGACGTAAATATGTGATTGATATTTTGTAAATGTATTACTTTAATTATGTGTATATATATATATATATATATATATATATATATATATATATATATATATATATAAGGATTGTATTAGGACATAGATATCTATGTACCTACCAGAGTACGAAATGGGAAAATAATTCATCGACTCCTGATACTTTCATATCAGAGGGTTCGGCTCGGTGGAACTCCTAATTGGACCGATAAATCCTACTGATCCCTTAATATACATATTTAAAAAATCTTTCGTAATCCTACATGTATTTAAAATGACTGATTTTTGCTTTTTTATATATAAATTCTTTGACAAATCTAATACGCCTAAATTTTTAATGACAGCTAGGTATAATGCCAGTAGCCGAAATAACAAATGATAATATTTTAATAGTCTGAGAATGTCAAATTCTTTTAATTTAATTTCCTAAATCTGTATACTTTCTTATTATTATTATGTTATGGCGTTTTTATTTTATTTTTATGTTGACGACTAAATTTTCTACAGCGAGTCTAAATTGCCCATTTTTGTAATCCCGCCAATGATGCCTGATGTTTGATGACGTACGTACAAAGCGTCGTTGGCAACCACGTGCCGTTTTGGTTTTGTAGGTTTTGAGCGTTTTTAAAATGAAAAAATATGAACCCATATATTTTTAGCACGATAATTAAATTCAGAAAAATGATCTTTAAATATTCCATGCATTTTCAACAGAATCCCTCGTTTGTGAAAATATCCTTTTGTATTACTACTAAAGCTCCACTATGGAGTGCTGAATATTAAGCCTGATGTTTGGCAATGAGGCATGGAATGTTATGGAAATGAAATTTCTTAGGATTCGCTCTGTGTGATAAAACCACGTATGAGCGTAATACGAAAAGTAGACATCCGGAAAGAACGCAATACATGTAAGTATGTAAAAGCCCAATGGGCTTCTAAATGAATAAAAAGAAATGTTAAAGAGTTTCGGTCGTACGCTAGCGTTGATGTCTTTTGCAAGATTTTCGTAATGTTGTTCCCGAACTTAAGTTTTTTTTCCTTCTGTCACTGAACCAGAATAATTTATTAGTGTATGAAATAATAATATGCGAATCTTTCATAGATTTAAAATCTGTCGGTGATGTGGGAGTTAGTGAAATAACAAGTCTACAATCAAATACTCAAGTGTACTGATCCATTAATTTAATTTTTATTTGTTAATCCATGTCTTAAGCTCTTAGATACTAAAAAAACACTTACATAGAAAAAAGTGTACTAGTCAAATCTGTGTTGATGCACAGCCTTCATTTCTAATACATCCATGCATTTAAGATTTCATCCATGCGATTTATAAGGCATCTGGCATTGACTTTAACAACTTACCTTTTTTTGCTTGGTTAAATGAATGCCAATCGTGCAATGATTTCTTTGCTTTTGCCATAGGTAGACTACCGAAGCAAGGTATTATTTATAAACTTACCGATGACTCAGTGGAAAGTTCTACTGCAACTTGGACTGGCTACGTAGTTACTTACCACCTACAATTGCCTAACAAACAACAACACACAAATTACAGAGCCTCCTACTTGTGAATTATTGTACAATAGATTCTGTTCCGAATGAGGGAATTGTCGGAAAAATGGCAACAGCGCGGATATCATATAGTGATATGTTCTTTTTAACAAAATTTTACAAGATAAACCGAGAGAAGAGTGTTATGGGTATGTGTGTGTGCTTGAAGTAAGCTCAATTCTCCCTTACTTCGGGGTGAAATTGATGCAACATTTTTAATTTTACATATTCTTTCCTGTTTGTTTGCATTAGATTATTAGGGCCGCTGTAAATTATTATTACACATATGCATTACACATCTGCTCTCATGATGAACACTGTAATGCGATCTGAAATGTTGGCTAAAGAAAGAGGTAGTGCAACACGGCATTATAACTTTAAAATGAATCAAGGTAATACTTTTGGCCGTGACAATCTCAAATCATATCCAAATGAAAATAATATTTATTTATCGGTAATAATTGTTATTTATAATAGTGATAATCATTAGCAATCATTGAAAATCGTAATATTTTTGAAAATCAGACACTTCCTGCTACTCGGGCTATCTATACAGGTACCACCACCAATAATCGTTCATATTTCTTATTAAGAATTGGTAGTCATTAGTAATCATTAATAATCGTTAATAATCTTTAAAACAATCGTCAATGATATTAAATATTTGTTAATAATCGTAATACTTGATAAGCAGGATCTTCTTCTACTCGGGTTGGCTAGGAAGGTACCTAATACCTCCGGTTGTCTATCACCAAATTACCTTAAAAATCATTAATAATCTGAAATAGTCATAATACTTTCGATAATCAGACTCTTCTGCTTCTCGGGCTGGCTAGAAAGGTACCTAATACCTCCGGTTGTCTATCACCAAATAATTTTAAATAATCGTTAATAATCTTAAAAAATCGTTAATAAACAGACATAGTCATAAAACTTATGATAATCAGTCTCTTCTGCTACTCGGGCTGGCTAAGAAGGTACCTAATACCTCCGGTTATCTATCACCAAATTATCTTAAATTATCGTACATAGTCATAATACTTTTGATAATCAGGCTATTCTTCTTCTCCGGTTACTCTTACCTACGGTTGTCTATTACCAAATAATCTTAAATAATCGTTAATAATCTTAAATAATCGTTAATAAACAGATAGAGTCATAAAACTTATGAAAATCAGTCTCTTCTGCTACTCGGGCTGGCTAGGAAGGTACCTAATACCTCCGGTTGTCTATCACCAAATTATCTTAAATAATCGTTAATAATCTGAAATAGTCATAATACTTTTGATAATCAGGCTCTTCTTCTTCTCCGGCTGGCTAGGAAGGTCCCTTATACCTCCGGTTGTCTATTACCAAATAATCTTAAATAATCGTAAATAATCTTAAATAATCGTTAATAATCTGACATAGTCATAATACTTTGATGATCAGTCTTTTTTGCTACTCGGGCTGGCTAGGAAGGTACCTAATACCTCCGGTTAGTTATTACCAAATAACCTTAAAAAATCGTTAATAATCTTAAATTATCGTTAATAATCTTAAATAATTGTTAATAATCTGACATAGTCATAATACTTTTTAATAATAAGTCTCTTATGTTACTTGGACTGGCTAGGAAGGTACCTCATACCTCCGGTTGCCTAACAACCAACAATATGCAGATCCTCCTACTTTGCTCCGACTTGGATTATTATACAATGGTTTGTTCCGAATGAGGGAATTGCGGGAAAATGGCAACAGCGCGGTAAGAGCTTAAATGGTGATCGGGTAAGAACGAAAATGTTATTTTAACGAATAATAAATACACTCGCTTGCGATGTTGAATCGGTTTCTGCTATATAATTTATTTATTTATTTATTTATTGGTAAGAAACAAACAGCTTATACAGAAAATATAAAGATAAAAATATACATTTTTAAATGAAGTCAAGCCAAAAACGTCTTCTATGTTAAAGTTGGTTGGAGATGGAGTTTTATTACACATTAAAATTAACTTTAGGTGAGGAGAGGGGGAAGAGGAATACAGGATGAGGATAGGAGATGTTCCGGATACATTCCACACTCTTGTATTAATTTTCGGTCGTACGTATTACTTCTAATCGATATTTGTGAAGTATGTTGCTAAAAGCGTGATTTTTTTCTTAAGTTCTATATGTAGGCAAATATTAATGCTTGCGACCGGTCGCTGCGTTGGCATCGCGTCTGAGTCCCACCCAGGCATCATGAGTTCAATTCCTCCATCACGAAACAAGCAACATTTTCCGTTTACTATGAAGGTTGTTGAAGATTCTCCAATTTATAGTCTGGCTATTCGTAACCTATGTGTTTCTTTTTAAAAATAAAAATTAATTCAATTTATTGGAGGAACCGAAGATTTTCGGAAAAGAAAAGTGCGTGCCAAGACTTGCGAGTTTTGTGGCAAATTATTATTTCTATAAAAATGTAAGCATTACCTACCGAAAAACGTATTTTTTTTTCATTTCAAAATTATAAGCGCATTTTCGAAAACAAAAACGGTTTTATGGCTAATATTGTATCTAATAGTTTCCCTTGAATAACTTATTTTCTTACGTAAAATTTTGAATGTACTAAATAAAAACCTTTTTTGCGCCTAAATCGACCATTTCTAGACTTTGAGATTTTTCTATATTCGTGGTAATAATATCTGTAACTACCTAAAATAGACATATTTCTGGCTTGTGTATTGGAGAACCTTACTGTATCTTTATACCTCTGTGATAAGGTAACGCCTGCCATTCAGAAACACATTATTTGAAAAATATATATTATACACATATACGGGCTTTCAGATATATATGTAAATGTAAAAATTTTCTGGAACAGTGTTCAAGAAGTAAATTTTGTTAAAGAAATTATAAAAAGTACCTACGTACGAAGAAAAACATTGCTTAAATATTTATTAATTGGAGAAGATAACATCAACAGCTCTGCATGAAAATATGAAAGAGATTAAGACACAAACTAATTTAGGGTTTCGATACTGTCTTCTTCAATGATTAATTATTACAATAAGGTTTGTAAGTTAATCATGACAAATTGAATATTCATTCTAGACTTATAGAAAAATCAAAACTTTCCCCCTTACACCCTATAACCATTATAACCGTAGAGCAATTTAAAACTTTTTTCTCGGATTGCTAAAGGAAATTTTTCCGCCCACATGAAAAAAATAATACCTCCGAATTTGAATATGGAGATATATAAATTGATTATACTTCTAAATAGCCAATGAATTCACCTATCTTTTGTCTATTATCACATATTCGTAGGATTTATAAAAAAAGTTTTTATAAAATCGTTAACTTTAAAACATTTTAAAGCATCTAGAGAATATTTGCCACATCGTGGCAACAAAGCAATCCGAGGCTTTGGAAATAGTGCCATGACGTTGCAAAAAGCGTTCGAGTGGATAAATAAAATTGGACAGTTTATCCAAGACACCAACTATCTAGGTTACAAAAAGAGGGTAGAACTTTGCAATCACATAAAAAATGGCAGCCAAAAAATGGGAAATAACAAGTTGAAGATTGTGTAAGTAATTCGAATATGAAAGAATGACAATCAAGTAAATCAGATACTTGAGTCGGGCCATGTCAAGAGTCAGAATAATAGAAGAGTATGTATGAGAAGATATATGAATGTGAATGAGGCAAGGAGCGTGTGCCAAGACCGAGTTGTTTGGCGGTCCGTCCTCTCTGCCTACCCCTGCGGGGAAACGGCGTGATGGTTAGTTAGTTAGTTAGTTAGTTAGAAGAATGACAATGATAAAAATCAAAAATGTGAATAGGTGGCTATAATCTGAATTGGTAGAAACGCCAGTATTGGTAAGACTAGAGAATATGGGTTTGAGTCCCAGGTGCGATCGATTCCCTTTCATTTTCTACATCTTTATCGCTTTCATATTTTAATTGAGAATAGTTGATAATAATATTATCGTCTTCAATGATTCATTAAATTAATGAGATGTATGGGTTTCAATAAGTTAATTCTAAAAAATGATTAAATAATATTTTTTGATGCCGTGTTGCAAAAAAAATAAGCAAGAGAAGGGTGTAGATACCTTGTTACGATGAACAAGGGTTGCCTGCATAAAGCTCTTTATTAACCTTCGGTTAATACATGCAGCCCCTGTGGTCTACTGATCAGGATGTCTCGTATTAGATTACATCTCGAACAGAGGGCTTCTAGAGTTTCAATTTTTGCAACCCCAACATAAGCCATGCCATATTGGTTATGGAGGGACGTCTGAGAGGCTAACGATGAATGGTTTAAAAAATAATTTGTCTCTTACAAAGCTGAGGGTTACGATAATTATTTGAGATATGAACACATTTTGCATAGCCACCGTAAGCACTCAGGCCATAGGCCCATTATACTATTTTTCATCTATTTTATTTGACAACAACCCAGTCCATCAATTGAAAACAATTTTGTTTTCTTAAATGAATGAATGAATCATTGAATCATTGAATCAATGAAATAATGAATCAATGAATCAATGAATCAATGAATCAATGAATCAATGAATCAATGAATCAATGAATCAATGAATCAATGAATCAATGAATCAATGAATCAATGAATCAATGAATCAATGAATCAATGAATAAAAGGAGAATGAATTAATGAATGTATGAATGAATGAAGGATATTATTAGTGATTATAATAAATGCAAACAACTCTTCGATATTAAAAAAATTTAAAGCAGTTAAAATAAAAAAAAGCGAAAAAATCTCGGTACCATCCAATTAGGATTTGGCTTAAGTTATAGTGGTATTGTAAAATGTCAGTCTCTGCACAAGAGATGGCGCAACTAGGTCTAAAATTGAAAATAGATGTATTAGGTAAAAAACTTTATTTTTACGGCTTAATTTTTTCCCTTCTGTAGGTTTCACAGCCCTATGCTTAGCGTTTAGAGTCAACTTTCTATTGGAAACCCGGCAGTCCAATCTTTGTCTCTGTGCTTTCTCACAGGGCGTACGACTTCGTGAATGATCGCCTTCGATAGCGAGGACACGAAGTAACTTGGTCACGACACCTTTGTTACAACTAGAGTCCCGCTCTCCTGACGCACAGTTTCCATCCCAAACCTCTCGTGTAATTCAGCCTTCAGGTAGGCGCCAGCAGCATTGAGAAATGCTTCGAATGGAATACAAGGCGACGGAGATAAAAGGTCGAATCACAACATCGTAATAGAGTTTGAACTTGTCGTTGCATAATGTCTTCGTAACAATGAAAAGCACCGCTCGGTTCTATTTGTAATTTCGGCTATTTGGCAAGATGATGCCACCCACTTTGTTAACGGGATTCGTTGAATAGTTTTGATAGGACCAAAGAAACGCTGCTTAACCACTCGAGCGCTTTTTGCCACAATATGGCACTATTTCCACAACCACGGATTGCTTTTTTGCCAAAATGTGGCAATTTTTTATATATTTTTTATTTATTAATGCGACTATATAATATGTTGTACATTCAAAATGTAACTAAATAAATATTCTCCAGATTCTTTAAAATGTTTTAAAGTTAACGATTTAATCATTTTTTTAAATAAATCCTACGAATAAGTGATAATAGTGAAATGATAGGTGAATTCATTGGCTATATAGAACTATAATCAGTTTGTATGTCTCCATATTCAAATTCGGAGGCATAATTTTTTTAATGTGGGCGGAAAAATTTCCTTTAGCAACGCGATAAAAAAAAAATTAATTGCTCTGTCGCTCCAATGGTTTATTTATTGTTTATTGTTTCTTCTTCACATTTTAGGTATAACAGTTTACAATACAATTTTTAACCTCACTAGGACAAGCCTGTGTTGAGGTTAACAATTATTTACTTAAAGTAACAAAATAACACAAAAGGAAAAACAAAAATAATACTTCAAAAACACAAAATAATATAGGTAAATAATATAGGTTATTTGAAAGTTATTAATATCATTTCTATTTATTAAGTGATATAAATAATTTATCCAATTATTTTTTTATTTTATGTACGACTTGAATATCCTACTTACGTGCATGTAGATTTTTTTTAGTGTATTCCACAAAAAACTTAATCGGTTAGCTCTGGCATAAAAAAAAAATTTGGTTTTCGTTTTTAGTAAAATAACATGAAATAGTAAAGAAAAATTAAGGCTCTTGATAGTAGCAATCTAATATTGCAAAATATTTAGTTTTACTTATCTTATTATAATTTTTATTATCTTCTGTAAGGGGTCGCATATTATTATTATTATTCGCAGTCTTGTTTTATCATGAATTATAGAGTCTTGATATATCCATAGTTAGGAGTTACCTACTAAATTTTATGTATATCAACCATAGCTTTGTAGGGGTTTTGCATCTACCTATCATTTATTCAGCTGGTACCTACAAATATCTGATTTTTTTACTGATTAAATAATCGTTAAAAATAATAATCGTGCAATTTTCTTGTGAGTTAAAATAGTCGTAAAAAATTATTTTTCCTTTCAATAATAATTCTTATTTCATTTCTTACAACAACTTCTACCCAGATACAACAATCAATGATGCAATGATTTTATTCGCGAAGCATCGTAAACCCCAATTACGTACTGATAATCGAAAATATTCTTAGAAAATCGTAAATACTCGTCAATAATTGTAATAGTTTATAAGCATGTTTGTTATCCAATATATTTTACTCCATTCACATATTATTATCTCATAAATAGGTACACATCGGTGTTTCCAACTTTTGACACGGTATCGAATATAAATATGTTTTTTTAGACACATACAAATTCAAAAAAAAAATAAAAAAACACATTAAAAGTAATGTTATTATCTATGATATTGGCTTTATTTAATAGATAATTTTATGCCATTATTGTTTAAATATGATTCGGGCATATGAGCGCCACGGCTAGCTCGAATGAAGCGCAACCGTGAAGTCCAAGCGCTGTTCTGACGTCAGTCTATTCACGGTGAAATGGCAAAACGTACTGCCTACAAATCAACAGTCAACTGTCAAATTAACAGTATGTAGAAACAATGTTGCCAGTTTAAGAACCAAACCTGTAAAAAAACACCTTTATTTATGTTCAAAATTGTAGATTTTTCGACAAACAAATAAATTTGCAAATTTGCAAGCGCTGTTCTGACGTCAGTCTATTCATGGTGACATAGCAAAACGTACTTAAATCAACTGTCAACTGTCAAATTGACAGTCTGTAGATACAATGTTGCCAGTTTAAAAACCAAACCTTAAAAAAAACACCTTATAAGTATTTGATGTTATTCGCTAGACACAGCTCAATATCATTAATATTAGTCTCTAAACACGGCTAAAACCATTTATATCAATACCTTGAATGTTTTTATATCAGTGTTTTGGTTTTGAACGGTGATCTTATAATAAGGCGAAACTGAGAGCATCAAACACTTTGGAATGTAATAAATCTGATAAAAATGATATTATTGCCTATGAAATCCAACATAACTTCATCCGGTCCTAAATAAAGAATTTTTTAAAAACTCCTATAATCTAGGAACACTATATATTGTGTAATTATATATTATACCATCATACCAACAGTAAAAAAAGTCAATTTATTTTATTTCGTGCAAAATACTCGTCCGAACTGACAACACTTGCGCGAGGCGGCCAGTCCATGAACCATATTGTCCCCCAAGCGCTGGCCATAATAAAAGCCTTTTTGATCATATTACGTACGTCCCTCCCTTTCCTCCAAAGGGGGGACACCACCACCCACCCCCAACAAACTCACCAACTGAAACCCGTCCGCACAAACAACACAAAAAACTTTTAAAAATAATGCATTTTTAACCACCGAACAAAAAGGATTAAAACAACCAACCTAACAAAAAATCTTCTTTTGTGTTTTGTTGGATTTTTTTGCACGGTGCCACGCATCTGACGGTGTAATTGTACGCGTTGATACCGTCTGCAGTCCTTCCTGAGCCGAATGGTTTTCTTCGGTTCAGCACTCAGCAGTTGCGTTCGGGCCGCCTCTAGTTGAGGCCAAACTCCGGAACCGTTCGGGTTCGGTTGCAATCGGAAGCATTCGGCTATATCCGGCGTTTTGTTCTAAAAGAGGGATTTGTCTACGAGGTAAATACATGTACGTTAAAAAAGCCTTTTTTCTATCAATATAAACTGTTCACTCCCAAAATATTATTCTAAATTATTCATTTAGAAATAAACGGTTTTCTGTTACAAAAAATAATAAATACACAAGTTAATAATATTTTTTGGCGTGGAGCTTTCACAAGAAAGCCTTTGTGCATTATTCAATTGTGGCGTTACGTAAAATTAATTTATTTCGCGTTTTATTCATGTAACATGATGTTTTTGTAATATGCGATAATAATTTTTGGAAACATCCAATTAAAAATGAATAACAAATTGTTTGCATAAGTGTACGTAGGAAAATGTTTAATGTTTTCAACTAAATTTATTTACTCGATTTCAAATTTAATAAATATATATATCTTACTAATATTATAAACGCGAAAGTTTGTATGGATGTATGTATGTTTGTTACTCTTTCACGCAAAAACAACTGAATGGACTTTAATGAAACTTTACAATAATATAGTTCATACATCAGAATAACATATAGGCTATAATGTATACCCAAAGCTTGCTATTTTCTATGTGTTACGAATAATAATTATTGTATTTAATAGAAAATGTCAAAATTTTAGAAAGACATTTAAAAAAACCATGATTAAAAACCAAATTCTATTTTATAAAATATTTAAATTAGTGAATTTATTTGAAGTACTCACCCTTGGATCGAATAAAGAATTATAGATATTTTAATAAATAGGTTTAAATTAAGAATTTTGGTATAAACATAAATAGGACCTACGAAAAGAAAATAGGCTAATCGAAGTACCAATCCTGCGCAGACGAAATCGCGGGCAGAAGCTAGTTATATAATATTTGATATACATATATTCTCTAATCTTCAATTACTGATTATGGATGAACTTAGATATAAAATATGTTAGTTATTTATGGGTTGATTTTGAATATTTTAATGATTTTCGCATGATAATATTGATAATAATTGATTTCTATTGTGGAAGCGTTGTAAATATTATATGGTTTTATTCTTTTGTTATATGTACTTACCGTCTTTTACCTCGTTTTTGTTATTATTTTATTTTATCTGTTCAATCCATCAAATTATCGCATTCATTTAATTTTCAATTTGTTCTTGTGTTTGTATTTGGTATTAGTACTAAATTACTTTAAAACGCAGTTCAATTTAAAAAGCCGTATCTGCTTCGCACTAGCATAAATGCTTTCATATGTTATTTTTTATTTATTATTTTCATCATTCTTCATCTTCTTTAGGAAACCGTCCTCCAAGGCTAATATTAATTTACTCCGGAAAAATCTAAGCAAAAATAGTTATTTTTGTTCCTTTTATTTGTATAGTAGTATCCTGTATACTTAAAACATCTGTCTTTTTATTTTTATATTTTCTTTTTCTTTCAATTCCACTTTGGTTTTCTTTAATCGTTAAATGTTTTATTTTGTACATAATAGGTAAGTTTCTTATTCGAAACTTACCGGTTAATGCAACCATGTAAAGTATTTTTTTAAAATTAAATATATATGACTATTTGTTTCTCTAATAAAATTCAATTAAAAAATAAAATTCACCATTGAATCTGTGTAGGTGAGTAACAGAATAATATAATGTTTAGCATTTAAAAAATAAAAACAATAAGTAGTAAAAGTAGGTACCGTTTTTAGGAGAGGTTATTGTGACTTGTGCAATGTATTATGTTAGTATTGCACGTAGGATTTAATCCAGCAATTCTAAGGTACTGCCTCCCCCGAGGGCTGACATCATCCACGAAGGTTAAATGGGTGTTGTGAGGCTGGGTATTGATTGCAAGACACAAGACACAAGGCACAAGACACAAGCATGAGACACGTGTGGGCCGGCACTAGAGTAGGTGCAATCTTTAATGTCATTACTTGCGGTACCTTGGCCAGTTTCCTTATACAATTATTCACAGCACATAGCTATCGCCCATACACTCCACACTCTATCGCTATCGCTCATAGATAGGCAATAATCCAAGGCAATGCTATCGATTTAAGATGCAATCATGATATTACGTTATTAAGGTAAACTTTTGTCATTTCAGGAAGCGGTTTAATCCGCGAAGAAGTCCCCGAGCTGGATCCTGGGCGCATGCATCCCGAGGACTACAGGCTAGTCTTCATCAGCTCCGACTCTTCTTCCAAGGAGGAGGAGAACGAGGATAGCTCTTCCTCAGCTTCCTCCATCACTCACAACTTCAGTCTGGAAGACTGTGACTGGGATTACTTCGAATCTGGAAACAACTCCGCCAAACCGATTCTCAAGGACTGGAGCTGGAGTACTCCTTTCGGCAGCCCTAAAGTCTTCAGGAAGTTGTCAACTTGCGATTCACCGTTCGGAAGTCCTTCGGTCGGCAGAAAGTTCAGGGAGAGTGACACGGATGACGAACCGACCACCAGCAGCTTTTCTCACTCGTCGTCCGACAGTCTGCTGGCCAAGAAGAAGAACATCAGGTGCTACCGGGAGTATAGGAGGAATGAAGATCCCTGCGCGACTCTGGACAGCATGAGAAGCGGGGTGCGGTGCGGCGAGGCAGGAGGCTGCAGGAGCTGCGGGGCCGTGCCCAGGTACGTGCCCGTGCCGGTGCCCGTGCCTGTCCCCGTGCCCGTGCCGCTGTGGGACTCGCTCCTGGCTTACCCCGACGCCATGAAGATGAGGCTCAAGGGAATAGGTTGGCCCTTCACGGCGGACTTCGCCACTTCTTCCCCGGATTCTTCTCTTTTCCTAAAAAGAGACGAAATGTCTTCTTCCCCTCTGACGAAACAGGATCCGTCAAACAAAGAAAAAACCAGTGATACAAAGAACTTTCCAAGTGATCTCGCGGCAATGTCGCAAAGTAGTGAAGGGCAATCTGCGGGTTCCGCAGTCAGAGAGTTGAACTCTACCGCTATTAATTCTAATTTACACTTTGTCGGTCATAAATTATTTCAAAATGATTTCATCCCGTTTTTCCTCGACAGTGCCGTCATGGCGAGAAGTGAACCGAAAAAAGATTTAAATATCGCCGTGCATAATATGACTGCGGACGTTGACATCAAAACTAACAGTGCCGCGCATAAGTTTACTCTCAGTAACCATATAAATATACAAAGTGATAACCCGCTTTTCGAAACCCCGTCCATTACTGACGACGAAAAGACTTCGCTAAAGTCGCTAAAAAAAGACAATGGTTTTGATGAGGCATTGTTGAGTGACGACGCGCGTCTGCGGGTCGACAGCCCGGGCGGGCCGCGGGTCGGCGCCGCACTGCGCGATAGCGGCGGATTCGGGCCCGAGGGGGGGACAGCTGATAAGCAGGAAGAGCCGCGCGCGGCCGACTCGTGTCAACACACTGACACCTCAGTTGGTGCAGAACCTCCCGCCGCGCTCGAGGATGTCTTTTCAGTGAACGTCGATTCAGTGATGGTGCCCGATCCCGCTAAGGACGTAGACCCCGTAGAGTTTAGTGACTTACTTATTACCGATCTCGCAGATCCTATACTCGGTATAGACTTGGACACCGTAAGGGACGAGTATCCCTTCGTGGAGGGAGTCAATAGTGACGGGCGACAAACCCCCGAACTGCGGGGTTATCTCGCTTCGGAAAATGCCTTCGCTTCTTCCTCAGAATCGGGCTCCGACAGTGAAGATGAAGATCGAAGACTCACCAGGAGGGCTTACAACGTCACAGGATGTAGCCAAAGCGGAGATTCTCCCCGCAGTTCTGTCATAGAAGATGATGGAGATTCATCGTGTTCCGATTCTGAAAAATCTGCAGAAAATGCCGAAAGAACATTGCGCAGTTTTTCGAAAGTATTCAGAGTGAGCGCAAATACTAACAACTCTACATCTGGCAGCGACACGCACAGTGGAGAATCAGACACCTCGGATAACGATACGGACACTGAAAAAGACTGTGGAATCGTGCTGAATTACGTCAGAGAAATTCACACAGATGTTTTAGAATCCAACGGGCTCACGGTTGAGGAAGCCACTAAAAATCTTCACAACGATTTGCTCAATCAAGAAAGTGTGTCCGCCGAAGAGCCGCTGGAGGGGAATCCTTCGGGGGGCGCACTCGCCGCAGCAGAGCACACACCGCCGGTCGAGTCGACAGAAGATTGCATCAATTACCCTTTGTTTCCCGAGAGGTGTGAGCCCCGCTCGCTGTCCCCCGCACCCTTACCTCTCCCCACGGAGGACTCGGACTGTCACGCGGGCGTTCTGTCACCGGCCGAGCACTACGGCTCCACCGAGAACATTAAGTCATCGTCCAAAGACTTCAAACGCTTTTGTGATATTAATATGTTTAACGCGGGAGAAAATGAATACGCTAAGGATGTATATTCCTGCGACATTATTCTGGGCAACGGCAAATCGGAAGATACCGTTTCGGCTCTGTTATCTGAAGCGGGAGATAAAGTGGAAAACGCAGATATTATCGGTGATATCGATTTATCGTGGAACAACGGTGACTTATGCGAAATAACCAAGATAAGTGATGAAAATAATATACGTGATAAAGATGTAGAATCTAAAATTATTTCGAGTGAGATTTTGTGCAATAATGAGGAATATGATAATCAAAGCGATTTATTTAAGTTTTCAAAATATTCAAACAACTCCGAGCCAGAAGCGTATAATTTCACGGACTTGTCTTCCATTCTAAACGGTAAATCTAACGTCGATCATTGTTACGATTTTGACATTCCGCCATTTAAGAGTGACATTAAGAAACAAACAAAATCAGTGCAAAAAACGAGAATCGACGTCCGCTCAGATCCGACGGAATGGAATGAGGGAAACAATACCGGCCGCCTAGTGAATAACAGCTTATCAGTGAGAGCGGACGGCAGTAACGTGGATTTGGTAAAGGGTATCGAGCGCACGCTTAGCGAGCTACTAATTAAAGAGGCTACCTCTACCTCTACCTGCACCGAGGCGGAGGCGGAGGCGGAGGCACAGGCGGAGGCCGAGAGCAAGCAGCGACCGCGAGAGAAATCGCGCGGCGGAGGGGGACCAGTCGACAGCGAGCGGCCGGGCCGCGCGGACCGCAGTGCGCGCTATACCAGTCGGGTCACCATCACGCAGGACAGTTTGCCGCGAGTGTCCGTCGTCACCAGTGACACCACCACGTTCATGGCGGGCGTCACCGTGCAGCACACCAACTGGCAGGACGGTGCGGACGAGCCCACCGATCTAGACATGTACGACCGCGAAATGGCTCTCTCCAACGGCAGCGCGCTCGAAGGGGCGGCTCGGGCGGGCGAGCGAGCCGGTTCCGAGAGTGACGTGACGGTAGTGACCAACGAGGACACGCTCTCCGCCGTGGTGTGCTTGGAGGAGGGACTGGCGGACGACGACTCCTGGGTGGAGGACGTCAGCCACGATGAAGACGACATGCCCACTACGACTCCCACGGACACGGACTCCGGGGATGAAGTCACTCTTTCCTCTTCCGCTGACCGCGAAGAGGAACTGAGGGGCTACCGTAGAGCGGCCATCGACTTCACGCTGCACACCATCGTGGAGGAGAGTTGCGAAGAGAGCGAAGCCGAGCAGAGCCTGAGGAAGATGAGGCCGATATCGGCTACCGAACTGGAAAAATACTTCTTCTTCGGCCTCGGTGACGGACAACGAGTGAACGACGAAAACGGAGATGTGTTTTCTGAAACGAGTAGTGTGTGTAGTGAAGGTGTAGATTCTTTACCGGGAACCGAGGATTTGGATCAGAATGAAGGTAGGGACCCCGCCGAGCTCGCCTCGTCGAGGCTAGAGAAATACTTTCTCACAGGGTTTATGGGTTTCACTCGGGAAACAAGAGATTCGGATGGATCGGGTAGTGTGGGTAGTGACAGTGAAGGGAGACCTAGTCCCGAGCAGAGGAGGAAGAGGTTGGTGAGGGCGCGGGGCACTGGGAGGTCGCACTCCTCCTCCCTAGACAACTTGCTGGCCGCCTCGGAACCTCCCCCGCCCGCTTCGACCCCCGAGAACCACCCTGAAATACCCCTAGATTCAGGGGAATCGAGTACCGAAACCGACACTTTCGAAGAAATAAACAATTTTGAAAAGAACGACGGCCAAAGCGATACTGTCAAGCGAAAAAAGCACGGCAAAAAATCTAGAAATTCCCCCGCAGATGAAAAGCGATTTTCACTCGAAGTGAGGGACGATGATGACACGAGATCAGTGTCGGATGGGGACGAAGACGGGAGAAAAACCCCGCAGCCCGATTTCTTGCCCCTGGCTTCCGATCTTGCCAACAGTAAGAAGCAGACAAGTAGAGATAGTGGTTTTGTCGGCAGCTGCGATGATCTATTAAAAAACGGAAACGAAAGCGGCAGTATTAGCGAATGGGGTTCTACGCGAGTCACCGAATTAAAATTAGATTTAGAAGAAATTGCCGAAGAAAACAAAGTTGATCTCGAAGAAAAAAGTGATATTGCTACGATATCCGCTTTAACGACAAATTCTCTCATGCGCAAAGATAGCTTTAATAATTGGTCGTCGGACGAGGAAACTAATTTAATGATGAATAAAATGAGACAATTTTTCAAAAGTATGGTCGCCGCATCGGCGAACGCTCAAAACAATATGCACGTTCCTAATACTAATTCTAACACTAATTCTAATACTAATTCAAATACTAACTCGAAACCGACCACCCCCACCCTCAGTCGCCCCGTGGCCAGCCCCCGGGTGCGCAGGGGCACCAAGCCTCCCCAATTAGTCTACTTCGAGAGCGAGCTAACGAGACTTATGAAAACAGTCCCAGGGATAAGGGACGAGGAGGTCCGGGAGATAGTTGAATACTTGTCTAGCGAAGACACCTGGAGTGATTCCTACGACTCTTCAGATTACACCAGCTCGGACCTCGAGGGTGCCGGGGGATCTAAGTCAGCTCTGCAGCAACAAATTTCTGACAGTTGTAAACGTATAATAAATAACTTCGAAAACATCGATAATCCGCCCAACGACGAGGAGAAAGTGAACGAGGATGATAACGCCGTTTTCAATAGAGACACGGCTTTCGTCTATCAGAAGCTAGTAGCTTCCTTAAATAAAATGGCGACGGCCGAACAAGATAAGATCGTCAGTAACGAAACCTCACCTCACAGCTCTCCGCCCCTGATAGCTAAAGTTATGCATCACATCGGAAGTAGGCTGGTAGCTCTCATGCACGAGGTGTCCAGCGGGGAGAGCCACGCCGGGGGCTCCCCGAGGGTTCGCTACCACAGGAGGCTGCAGCACAAGGTCTCCTCGGCTTCCACTACGGAAGATGACGACAGCACCACCGACCTTCCGCTGGCAGATAGAATGGTCGCCGCCGAGGACACGCTGGGTTACGGATTCCTCCCGAGGAGCAAGTCCCACGACCTGCTGCTGGGCGAAGCGGCCCGGAACGCTCTCCACCAATCCGGCGGAGTGTCAGACATAGCGGAGGAGCGCGAGGCTAGTGATTACGAGCGCTTCTCGTGGAGAGGGAGCTTCGAGTCCGCCCTGATGGCGGCGGACTCCAGAAATAAGCTATCGCTTCTGGGATCAGAAGGATCTAGCGCCTTAGCCGCCAAGCGCCGGTCCGCTGGTGATTTACTTTTCCAACACAAGAGCCCTTCGCGAGAACAGCTGGACAGAGTGCGGAGCTGCGGTTCTATCGGAGGGGCGGCGAGCGAAGAGCGGCTCTGGGCGGGAGGAGCCCGCGGCCGTCGTCGGTCCAGCGTGCCCGACTCCGGGGACTCCGCCGACGGGGAAGAGGAGGAAGAGCGGCGGCCGCGCGGTCCCACGGGGTCCCTGCCCCGCCTGCCCACGGTGAGCGGTGGCGGCTACGTGAAGAGCGCTCGCTACCGCCCGCCCGGGTTCAGCAGGGCGCAGCGGGCGGTGTCAGCGCCAGGCTTGCAGGCCCCCGCCCCCGCCCCGGCGCCCTCTGCTCGCCGGGACCGTCGCAGGGCTCCACCCCCGCCCTCTCACACGTCCAACAGTGGTGAGTACTTCTTCATTATTCTCTCCCAAACTCTTTCAAACAGAAACATCCTGATTATATTGTTATATATCCGTAAGAAGTAATCTTATAATGTTATCGCTCTATCATATTCCACATAACCACATAAAATAATAACACATAAAAACGTAAACGTCTGATGTTATTGTTATACAAATAACTCGACTGTCCTTATTCACAATTCAGTCGATAATTCACTTACTTATATAATACAAACATCCAATGTTATCCACGACAAATATATCATATAAACATCTTTATTCAAAATTGAAACGTTGCTTGAAATGGCTTTAGCCGTGTTTGGTGATCAGATCTGAACAGCCAGGAACTTCCTCCACTTTTTCCCATCTCCTTTCCCTCCCCACTTCCTTCAGCCTCACACTATACACTATATATTCTTCACCCTTCTAACGCGTTTTGTTTGAAAACGAAAAAATAGGAACGATGATGTGACGTACGTTCTCTCTCTGGGACTATACAGTCTAACTGGCTCCAGACGGTTGGGTACAGTTGGGATTCTTGGGCTTACCGTGTGATTCTCGTGGCTGCTATACCACTAAGTTTGCTTTATCCAATTCACTTGGCCTTTGGATTGATAAAAGTTATTTACTTATTGTGTGAGTAGTGACTATCTGAAGATTTGGTCGGTTTAATCGTCGGTAACCAAATTCGGTAATTAAACAGGTGTGTGGGTTGTGGCACGTATTTCAAGGCGATAAAATATACATATTTCATCAGGTGTCGATTGAATTGAATTTGACGACAGATTTCAAAAGTATCATTCAGTATCATATTATGTCGTTATGTTTTCGTCAAAAAATGAATGAATTAAACGTGTATCAGATGTAAGCTTAAGCACTCCTTACTTCTGGCGAATTTGAATAAACAGGTTAAAATCTATAATCAAGTTCATTGGTCTGTCTGGAACCTAGAAGTCGAAATGTCGTATTTCAATTGGCGACATCAGTTTTCTATCAAATCGATATAATCACACTATCCTATAAGGATATATTTTTTTAAATTTTATATATTTTTAATACGCCCGTTATTGTCAGGAGATGGAATAGCAGAAGAGTGTGAACCCACATATCCCACACATATGGATGAATGTGAATGAAGAAAGGAGTGCTTGTCGTGTGGCTGTCTATCCTCTCTGCCTACCTCTACGAAGAAACAGCGTGATAGTTGTTTAGTTAAAAAGATGTATGTGATGATGGAAGAATGCGGATAAAGAAAGGCGTGTATGCTAAAACATAGTTGTGTGGCTATCTACCCTCTCTGCCTACCCCTTCGGAGAAACGGTGTGATAGTTGTTTAGTTAAAAAGATTTCGAAAAAAGAGATTACTACCAACACCAAAATCTGCAACAGGACTAAATCAAGTAACAAAAGTAATATACATTTATTAGCAAAATAATTTATTTACTAACAATAGAAAAAAATTATATTATAAATGCAATATATCGATGTTGCCCATTTAATATGTTCAATGTTACGATTTTGACAATCAAAATAGTACATAACATATTTTTTTTCAAAAGTCATGTATCCTCTGCATACCACTAGTCCACTACACAATTCAATTGCCTTGGTATGTACATAATATTAACACACTTTTGTGATGCCTAGCTGTCAAATTAGAATACATTTAAATGAAATATTTTGACATAATATGGTATTTAAAATTATGACGAAAACCGTGTATAGAGTATGGACCATGTGAGAAAAACTGTGCACAGAATATGAACCATGTGAGAAAAACGCGTTAAAATTCCATTTTCTGGCATAAAATAATTCACGTTTGCCATAAATATATTCTTATAATGAAAGAAATATGTTTTTTCTACTTTGTTCCTTTGATTACATAATGTCATAATCAAAGCTTTCTCCATAAATAGAATTGTTATTTTCCGTTTCGTTATTTTTTTAAACAGTTTTTATCGATTTTCTCAGAATGTATTCAATCTCACATGCTTCATATTCTATATGCAACGACGATATACGTTAGATTTAAATAAATTTAAATTAAATATTTTGACATACTTAATATGGTATTTAAAATTATGACGAAAACCATGTATAGAGTATGGACCATGTGAGAAAAACTGTGCACAGAATATGAACCATGTGAGAAAAACGCGTTAAAATTCCTTTTTCTGGCATAAAATAATTCACGTTTGCCATAAATATATTCTTATAATGAAAGAAATATGTTTTTTCTACTTTGTTCCTTTGATTATATAATGTCATAATCAAAGCTTTGTCCATAAATAGAATTGTTATTTTCCGTTTCGTAATTTTTTTAAACAGTTTTCATCGATTTTCTCAGAATGTACTCAATCTCACATGCTTCATATTCTATATGCAACGACGATATACGTATAAATATATCAAAATACTAACAGCTTTGATAAGTTAATCTGTAACCTAAAAACCCAGTTTGCATTATTTTCTAGTACAAAGCCTTTTAACGCATTTTCCGCTGTGCGTAAAAATGCCACCGAAATGCATATCGTCGTCCATCGAGGCTTCGTGTATGTCTGATAACGGCGTGTTCCGAATACTAACTTTATCGTAATGTGGCGAACCAAGCCGCAACCGTTTTGTTTGTACAAACCGTTAGAAAAAAAGAAAACATTGAGACTTGGTTGGTTCTACCTTTGTCAACTGAAATAATTCGTTAATGTAATAAAAGCATTTTATTTTTATTTGACCAATTGATAGATTTGATATTACTTTGTAAATTTATTACGTATTTGACTAGTTGTTATTATACATGAAAAATCTTAGAATCTGTTCTGACTTACTAGGTAATAATTGAAAATTTTGTATTCACAGAATCAAATAATACCTATCCTAACAACTATAATGTAAAAATTAATGTGTTCGTACCTTATGCGCGGCCATACCGTTCATTCGATTGCCATGAAACTTTGAAAATGAGATGTGCGCAAACCCGGGATGGTTATAGAGCGCTGGCGTTATGAAATTATTTCCTATACTAATCATATGATTGCGATTAAAATTTCATCCGATTGCTATTAAATTTTTTTGAATTGTTATGAACATGCCCGTTAATACTTCTATATATAAATATATACTGATGAGCTCTGGCATTATGAAATTTGCATAAAAAAGAAATAGGTTAAGCGAGTTGTTGGAACAATGGGTGTATTTTATGGAGTTAGGCGGCAGGGAAAAAGGTTGGGGGGAGGGATATGCGGGAGGGTCGGATGTGGAATTAAGGAGGGTGGCTTCGAGGGAGAGGGGAAGGCGGAGAAGGTGGAAGCGGAATGCGTGAGGGGGGGGGGAGGAGTTGAAAATGGGAAGGGAATGCGGGAGGCAAAAAGGGACGCGGGAGGAGAAGAGGAAGAGGAGACGGAAAAGGAACGGGGACGAATGGGAAATGACACGAAGGGAGAAACAATTTATTTATTTACCCAGCAGTGCAAAATATGTTGGGTTTCAGCTAGTACAGAATAAAAATAAGGACCCGGTAATATTCATTTTGGGTTGGTAGGTACTTAAGATATTAATTTTAATAATACAAATAGATCGGCATACCTATTTTGCTCACGTTATTTTGTAGCAGCGTTTGAATAAGATATATTATTTGTTGAATTTTAGTCTCTCAGTCTTTAGAAATTTGTTTCTCAGTCTTTGGAATTTTTGTTTATGGTAGAAATGAATGAGAAATAAATAAATAAATCATTTCCCCTTCTACATTACGAATACTATCTTCCATTCTGGAATTAGGCGTAAATATTCTTATTATTATGTATTAATCAATTATTAATTCATAATTTTATAAACTCAGGTAACTTTGTTTGCTTTTGAGTAATATTTGGCCCCTGAGCCAAAGGATCAAAACGTAGACCTCACAAATACTACATTTTGATTCCCCTCAAATCGTAAATACAGAATAATGCAAGTTCACAATATCGACACAACAAATATTTTATTTGCTTAAAATAAATTAAATAACACACTAGTAAAGTCTGATTTTTCATTAAACATTGTGATGTGTGTTGAACAATATCCGACCGCAGAAATTCTACATAATATTTTTAACAACTGTTGGTTTGTTACATATTTATAATCGCTAACAATGTATTTCTTACCTCGGAATGTTATTGCGATGACCTCTTTAAAATTGGAGCCCATAACTTCGACAATTTTCATGCGTCCAATCCTGATTTACGAATAACCTTATCATATTTGAATTCCTCGTATATCCATCTTCTTAAGCGGAAATTGTAGCTTATGCAGTTATTCCGACTACTTAATTATTAACCGGTCTATTTCTATTTTCTTTACCAGCATTTTCGCCTTTACCGGCATTATCAGAATGTTTTTTCGATTCCTTGGATTTAGATTGATTCAATAGTTTCACAAGGTGACAGCTATCACACGGACAAAAGATCAACCAAACGGAACCAACTGTCAAACTGCCTACAATATAAAACAAATCTCTTGTTTCGCTTAAGCCTATCGAACAATGTTTGTCCGTAGATATTGTAATATAATTAGCGCTAATTACTTACACAATGGCCGTTACCATCCTATTGTTGTCCGGTGGACAATATTTCAATTGACACATTTTTCCATTATTGGCAAGCATTGTTTTAGCTACTCATAGCAACCACTTTAGGTGCAAAGTTCTTAGAAGTATGCCTACTAAACTTTTTCTTTCATTTAACAATTTTATTATAGTAATATTCAGAATGAGACATAACTTCAGAACTATCGACTTACTCGGCAATACTACCTTTTAGAACGTATCGTTGCTTAACTTTAGTTACGTTTAATTATAGTTGATAGATCTGAATTGATAAATACTTCCATCCTTTCTTATCCTTTGTTACGGTTAGTTATTGTTTATCAGATCTGAATTGATAAATACTCCCATCCTTGCTTAACTTTAGTTGCGTTTAGTTATAGTTGATCAGATCTGAATTGATAAATACTTCCATCCTTTCTTATCCTTTGTTACGTTTAGTTATAGTTGTTCAGATCTGTATTTTAAATACTCTCATCCTTGCTTAACTTTAGTTACGTTTAGTTATGGTTGATCAGATTTGAATCGATAAATACTTCCATCCTTACTCCATCCTGTCTCATTTAATGTTATTAGTCTGATTTTAAACTAATTGACTAAAAAAATATTACCTTTCCCTCTTAACCATATTTAATACTACCTAATTCCTACTTACCGTTAAACACTTATTAATTTTCCTATTTTATATATTTTTAACTCCATCATTGAGCAATCTGTCGAAACCTATTAGAATCTGTTCAAAGAGCCTTCACTAAAACAATGTCCTGTAAAACGGGAACAAATAAAACTCTAAATAACTTTATTTTATTGATATATTAAAAAGCTTCAAATATCTTAAAGGTCGGATTTACTCATTACCACTAATATTTTTTCTCTACTTTAATTTTTTCTCTTAGAACACTCAACGCGTGATGTGAACATTTTGTAAAAGGATATTATATGATCTTAATTTTATTTTGCTTCTATCAATAGTGCCTTATCGCTTTGTTAAATGTACCAGAAAATAATAAATAATGAAATAATATTTCACGAACGTCTTCGATTCTTATTGACTTGTGAGTAGTGAAGACATTTTACTTCAACTGCAAAACATTTATGATCTATGGATAACCCACTGAACAGAAAATTCCTAAAAGTCTGATTTAAACCGATTTTTGCGAAGAAATTTTAAGTCGCCAATTACATAAGATTGACCAGTCCCAGACATACCATTAAAATTTATTATCTGTTCTGCGAAAGAATACGGCTGTTAAAAAATGTTTTATCAATTTGACCAGAAGTAAAGAAAAATTAAGCGTTCTTCGACCAATTACTTCAAAATATTATTTTACCACTCAACCTTGGTGAACACCGCCGCTAATAATCAATATGTCAATTATGTCGGTAGGTGTGGATGGTGCTAATTCAATATCCTCGTTATCAAGATATGATTAATTTATTAAACAATCTCACGACTCATAAAACTAGTCGCTCTTAAGACTTACGATACGAGGACATTGGGAAGATGCCAAGGCCAAAAATGCTTCATGATATAGGATTATGTAATAATTAGATTGCTCGATAACTTCTACGCTGTGGAAGGAATACATCTCAATAAAGCTTTTACAAGATTGGATAAATACATATCATTTAAATAATTTCATTTTTTAAGGCGCATAAATTAGAAAGAACATTTTCCGATAATTGATATTATAAATTATAGCGATTGAATCCAAATGTCTCAGCGAAGAAAAATTTGTGATATTTTTTTTTGTATTTTACGACTTTATGTCCTGGTAAAATCTTCCCAACAGGAAAAACTAAACCCTTCCACACACTTTTCCATAAATGATCATCTAGTCAATCCTTGCTATGCAATTGTACTATTTAAGTATAATAAATACAAAACAATACAAGAACAACACGTCAACCCACCAGAAACCAAATGGGAAAATAATTCACCGACTCCAGATATTTTCATATCAGAGGGTTCGGCTCGGTAGAACTCCTAACTGGACCGATAAATCCTACTGATCCCTCAATATAAATATTTAAAAAATCTTTCTTAATCCTACATGTATTTGAAATGATTGATTCTGTGTATAAGTTCTTTGACAAATCTATTACGCCTAATTTTTGAATGAGGTATAATATGTTTAAGCCAGTAGCCAAAATAACAAATGGTAATATTTTTATAGTCTGAGAATGCCAAATTCTTTTAATCTCATTTCCTAAATCTGTATATTTGGAATAGCTACATCAATGATATAAGTTATTTTTTTAAATTTTGTCATGTTAAACTATATCGGATCTATTATGAATTATGACTAATTGGTCTGTTTGTTAGTATAGTTTTATCATTATATATTTTATAAAATTCATTTTCTAAAAATGAATTGGTTCGTATTCACTACACACTGTTTACATTAGACTTTCATATAAAGTAACTATACTTCATTAGTGACCATGCTACAGGCAGCCGCTTAGTATGGTGATTTAATACATCCACTTTATGTAAATGTCACAATTATATAACATGTATTATATAAATAAATAAATACTACGATATTCTATTACGGCAGTCAATCAAGTTATGTTTAATTACCAAAATTTGGTGAATTATTTATTATTTTTTGTAATTAACCGATATTAAGGCAGTCCTGACCTGGTGAATATGATTAATTACCGCGTACCTAATAAACATAATCCTGGACTCCATGCGCCATTTAACATACATTGTTACTTCTCGCACTAATTTTATCTACAATTCTTGTTCTCAGAGATGGCATGAATTAACTTTCTTAAAAAAAATCATATACATGCTGTTATTCTAATAACTGTTTGTGATAACAACATTATTTCATTTTAAAATTAATCAGTAGTTATTATATTTGAAATGTGTATTTTCTTTATTTCAATTCTTGACAGTTTATTTTTCATGTTTACTAACAGTGTTCATTCGAAAGGTAAATTTCTGCAGTCTCTCTATTTGTTCCCAAAAAGTTCATTATATTATTGTAAAGAAAATTTACAATAATTGATTTTGAACATTTAATATACTCGTATCTTATTTGTTATGGGTCTAAGCAAGAGAATATGATAATATGCAGACGAGAATTTATTGGATTCTTTATGTTTATCTATTGTATATTACTACTGCTAATTTATAACATAGTTCGGAATAACTCCATTGCGTGAATCTAATATTAGCACTATCACCTATCACAAATGGCGTGTAATAAATTAGTACCTTCCACGATATTTGCACAGTGTACCCACTCACTCCCCTCGGCTTATTCTTCACCGGACAAACTAGTTTTAAATATTATTTATATGTCCCGGGTGACCTCAGGTGAGTTACGTCACCGACTGTATTGTATGTTATTTTGCCGGACATTATAATACATACATATCATTTTAATATAGTAAAATCACGCACAGTTTGCGAGGAATACGAGGAACTCGTTTATTTTGGAGCGGGCATTAGAATTAATTTGTTAATTTCTATAGGCCGATTTAACAAGTTTGTGGAGCACATCGTGCTCGTATTGACCACAAACGTTTATTCATTGAATAATTTAAATCGTTGTTAACTAAAAGATAATCTTCTTTTAGTTTAACACTTCTATTGCAGTTTATCATCGATACACATATACATATACTACAGTATATTTTAACATACCTTCTCGTATCTTTATCCATGTTTACATGTGACTATTTTTTATGATTATCAGTCTTATATTAAATAAATAATTTTACGTGGCGAACTTGAGTATTATAACAAATTGCCACTGTATAGTCATGTTTTTCAGTAGAGATTAATTAGTTGAACAAATTAATGATATATTTTAGTCAATAAAAATAACTTTTTTTATAAAATAAAGTTTATTTATATTAATTATTAGTTTATTTATATTTCCTTAAATATGTATGTATATCATACTATTTAATTGCAACTCTTACAACCCAAATTTGGCTGAGGTTCAAGACCTTCTTGAATGATTGAAAAATGGGAAAAAAAATAACGTGCCCTTATATTTCAAAGCGTAAAATCTCATCAGGAAAATGTCGCTGCGATTTGAAAATTTACGATGTAAAAGCATGCAATGATATGTAAGTCCCATACAGAACAGAATTGTTCAAATTTCATTTTTATTTTGTTTGTTAAGAGGAAGCCACAAGCCAAAATGGTTGATTATTTATAGGGCCAGTTAACTAATAGAATTTAATAATAATAATAAAATAAAAAAAAATAAAACACTTTTTTTGTTTTAAAACGACGATATTTATTCATTTACTTTACCGACCGGTTTCGCTTTACTCAAGCATCTTCAGGGTAAAAATTCATACTCACTAATATATGAATACAGTATTAATTTGTACCCTGAAGATGCTTGAGTAAAGCTAAACCGGTCGGTAAAGTAAATTAATAAATATCGTGGTTTTAAAACAACTAAAAAAGTGTTTTATTTTTATTAAATATGTCAAACCACAAAGTGATTGCTTTCTTCAATGATATAATATTAAAATTGTTTATTTGTCATTAGATTTTTACAATTTTATGCATCTTGTTTACATCACGTATGCCATACTTTCACGGAACTCGAACATTAACATTGAAATTTGAAGAATTGTTCAAATTCTGTGAATCAACTGATCCTTAGAGTGCGTTACATCGCCACCAGTTTAGGTAATAGGTAATAGGCATACAAATCGCTCGGCAAATAGTGTTTAGAAACGATCGATTTCAAGCGCAAAAGTGGTTTTAATTAATTTTGTGAATAATTTTATAAGTAATATGAAAAGTTAATTAACGTAAACTCTCAGAGTTAATCTTTGCCATATAATTGTATTCGTAATTGTTTTTAAATTTGTTTCTTATGTGCGTTCATACATTTCTAATGAAAGAATACATTTTTAGTAGTTTTTAACCACTGGAGCGATTTAGACCCAAATTTGGACAGCCTTTATTTTTCTGCTATTGATATCTGTCCAGAATTGTACCACATTTAACCAACGTAAAAATATGGGTTAAACAGCGAAATCTAGGTTAGTAAATTTATTGACTTTAAACCGCAGTATAAAGTTCATATGTTTGCATACTAATATTTTAAGGAATTATATCAATTTAATTGAATGGCTAAATCGAAAACCGAACACCCATCGCTCGAATGGATAAGCTTATATGTATTTTTAATAAATTAATGAAAAATTTTATTTTTAATCTACTCAAGCGAAACGATAGTAAAAGCTTTATTTTATCCAACGCATATTTTTATTGTTTATGATGTAAAGCTATTTGTGGTACAGGTTATTCTAACAAAATATTTTTTTTTTCGATTAATTAATTGTCTTCTTAACAAGCTACGTATTAATAAAAGTGGATTTTTTTTACCAAAAACTTCATATACTATGTGTGTAACATTATATAACCTCACCGACATAATTATACGAACATAGAACATGCAAACTTCCTTAAGAGCATTGGGTGCGCTGCAAGTTTCATGCAAAACGTAGTTTTTAATTTTAGGCCAAAATACCCAACCAAACTGAAAAATTATTTTTGTAATCAAAAGGTTTGTCAAATGTCGATCTCGGATAGGAGCTACTATATTTTTTTAAATATAGGCTATTAAAGATTATAATATTATATGATTTTAGAGGCAACTTGGACAATTATTTGAGACAATACAAACAATAAAAAAAAAAAATTTGCTCAATTTTTTTTAAAATATGATGAAATATAAAATTTAAAATATTGTTTTTTTTTGGAAACAATTTTGATGGGTGTAAATTTAAATTACAAATTAGGTACCCATTTACATCGGAACAAAACTATTGTCGTTTATATTTTAAAATTACTACTCAAAGTAACGCATTTTTAATATTTTTAAATTTTTTATTTTACTTTTCATTATTTTAGAACCAAGGATTATGCAGATTTTTTAATTTAATAATTATAAATTACTCACAAGTTGCTTCCAAAATGAACAAAAACTGATTTCTTTAATTACCTACGTGTCATAATTTAAAAACAAAAAAAGCTCCTATCCGAGATCGACATAGGACCTACCTTTTTATTACAAAAATAATTTTTCAGTTTGGTTGGGTATTGTGGCCACAAATCCAAAACTACATTTTGTATGAAAGCGGTCGCGCAGCCGTTCCTCTTAGTAGATAATATTTATTTAAACTTATAAGTGATATCAGTCACGTATCGATAATAGTCACACATTGCTCTTTTGGTCTGCATAAAATAATTAAAAATTAATTCAGTCGAGATCTCTGGTAGATTGTACACGGTTGTTCAATGGACAGAAAATCTACACCGATTTGGAAGAAAAATTGTCGCTAATTTGTTTATTTTTTTTAAAAGATATTCCCGTGTTACGAATAACATAATAATATTTTTTAAAAAACTCGTACTAACATCATTATAAGTGGAAGATGTTATTAGTATCTCGCGTGTTCAAATCCCGGCGTGCGCAAATAAATTTTATTAATTAATTTATGTTACATCACAATAAATTAATTAAAAATAATATACAGTATATTATCTGCACATTCCAGAGAGGGATATACTCTCAGTATCGCCCTGGTGTAAGTCCACTGTTCATAATTAAAATTTTGCTTGAAATGGCTTTAGCCATGTCTGGAGACCAGATCTGAATAGCCAGGTACTTCCCTACCTCCCTCTTGTCACGTCCTACCCGCCCCAACTACCTTCAGCTTCACAACTTACCACAATTGGGGATGCCACAGTCTCACTGGCTCCAGACGGGAGTAGTTAGGGCTCTTTACATAAAAAAAAGTGCAATGATGGTGAACTTATTTAGGAGAGAAATAGAACTCACGACGTTTAGATATGAACCAGACGTATTTGTCAACTCATGCACTAACACGTTTACTTCGATTCCTCAGGCCTCGGAAAAACCAAAAAAATTAATTATTAGTTATATAAAGCATTTCGGTGTTTGAATATGCGAGATGAATTTCACCAAAAGAAAGGAATAATTTTACTTACTTTGGACCTACCGACTAGTCCACAACACACTTCTCTCGGATTATTTCTTCAGTGTGGCTGTCGTATCAAACCCGTGATCTTTTTGCGTGAATTGTTTGAATTATAGATAGATACTCATCTCAATTATCCGCATAGAGCACAGATAATAATAAAATTAACTTTCGTTTGCACGTTTTTCGTGAGAGAATAATAATGGCAGTTCAAGGCGGATAGCTGCCTTGGATGGCATAAGTATTGTAAAGAAGAATAAGTGTGACGTGTGAACATTTCCATCTGGTTGCGGCGTTTTGTTTTCACAGCATCAGATCGATCTCTGTTACGCAGGCACTGTCTACACTCAACTGTTGTTCTCAATCAACATCTCACCATGTGAAAACTACTGATTGACATACCAGAGAATACCGAAAAAATGATTCCTCTTTAAATCAAATTCTAGGCTTATTGACTCTTTTTTTCAAAAAAACATAAATTGATTTTGAAAGATTGGTAAACGAATTATTTAATTTTGAAAAAAACTTAGTTTATTTTTAATATGCTAACATTATACCGGTGGTCGTTGGCAGATTTGTTCAATTTTCAAACGAAATATTGTATTATACAACACAAATTTCAAATCCTATAATCATACAAAAAAAAAATCAATACATAATCTAGTAAAGACATTTTCCAGAATTTTAATTTTAGTTACATTAAAATCACAAAAAAATAAATCAAAGAACGTGTTTTGTGACAAAAATACCTCTAAGTTTTTCCTTTTATTTAAGGTCTTACAAACTAAAATATTTCAGATTTTTTTTACGCTCTTATTTTGTTTAGACATTATTGAAAAATCACAAAATACTTATGATCAAAAAATACTTCAAGAAGTATACGATATTTAATAATTTATCATCGTGCGTTTTGAGCTTTTTATTGCTTACTTGAATGTAGGTATATTTTAATGCAAGTTTTGAATGAAATAAATAGATATTAAATTCAAAAAAATTTAAAATTTGATACGGGGAATAATCGATCTTTCTCATCGGAATCTCCCTATACAGTTGCAAGCATTTTTAAACTTTTATTCTCAGCCGCTGGTCAATAGCTCAAATAAAAAATATTTATTTTTAAATTGGCATTAGAATACCGGAACAATTAGGACTGCTATTTCAAAATGATGAATTATCATGGGTTTAATAATTAATAATTATTTTTGTTACGGGTGAACATTAGCGATTCTAATGTTCGAGAATATCTACAAAAGGCTGTTTGTTTCGGAAAGATTTGCTTAAACTTTTATGTTTTGTTTTGAGAGGTTTATATCACCAGGATATTTAAATAATATTGAATTTTTATTTGTTTTTTGGGTTGGTTAGTTTTTTTTGTCATAGTTATTTAACAATTTTTATATTTTTGTAGTATTTATTTATGACATGTAATTTTAAATACACTTTATTTTGGCAATTTCGTATATCTCATCATACATTTTGAGTTCTCTATCTCTACACTATTTATTTTATTCGTGGGGTAATCTCATTTTATTAAAATTTTCTAGTCTCTTAATTTCACAACATCACTTTTACCGCTCAAAAATTCGGGCGTATTTTGTCAAAAGGAAAAAACATTTCCGCTTTGTATTAAAATCACTTCTTTTTAAAATTTTGGTACGTTTTCCTATTCTTTTATGTTCGTCGGTATAATTTTGAAGATCTTCACCGCTCTATACAGAAACGAGTGCTTTCAAAAGGGAAATCTTTTTTATTTTTTTCTTCTTGTAGATAGTGACATGTTACAAAAATCAAAGAGAATAAAACACGTATTATTAATTATTATCACAATTCATTAGCCCCACCTATTGGTAGGTACCTTACAAAATGTGTACTCGCAGTTTACACGATTCTGCAAGATGATTTCAGAACAGTGTGATTGTAATGCAATGATTTGAAATCAAGGTGTAGATACGCTATTTTACGTATTGTTTGTGTTTTGTAAATTGCGCAAACGTTCTTTTCTATTGGTGTTGTTTTTGTTTTCGTGTGATTTCAAGACCTTTCCTTTTTATCGCGTGCTTCATTAACATATCTCTTTGATTTATCGTTTAACATGCCGGTAATTACGATGAAAATTAAAATTCTTAAAATAATGAAAACATACGTGAACATACACGCTTGGTTTATTTTAAATAAATCATTTTGGACCGTAGCTTGATATGTAGGCATTGTAAATTGTAAGAGAAATAGTAGTAAAAAAAAAAACTGGTTGTTTTCGAATACAAGCTAAATAATATTTGCTTAACACCTCCTACTCTGGTATGTCTCTCTAGATAGCAAGTTTTCTTTTCGGGAAAACATAAATGTAATTGTTAATATATTAAATAAAGTGGAATTAAAACAATGTATTATTGTTTTTATTATGTTAATACATCCCTAAAATTACTTGGTTTCATCACTAGAATTACTTCTGCACGGAGAAAAATGTTGTTCTAAAATACGATAATTTTATTGGTAAAAATGGTTAAAAACGGGACTGAAGTTCTTACGAATAACTTAACAGTGTTTCAATGTTTATTGGCGGGAAAATGTAAAAATAAATTGTTGGTATACCTACGAAATTACGTTAACAAATTATTCTTACATGTTCCTGCCAATAAACATTGAAACACTGTTAATTTGTTCGTAAGAACTTCAGTCCCGTTTTTAACCGTTTTTACGAATAAAATGATCGTATTTTAGAATAACATTTTTCTTCGCACAAGGCTCTACTGAAAGTATCTTCCACTCTATGTACTATATATTATTTTTTAATTAATTAATTGTGAAATCACACAAATTGATAAAATAAAATTTATTTGCGCACGCCGGGCTCGAATCCGCGATCATCGGAGTTTAAATCGGAGTTTAAAAGCGGATTGGGAGTTTAAAGCCTTACCTCTAGACCACACCGGCCGTCGAGTACATAATAGAAAATAGAATGGTGTGACAGGGTGTATTGTTTTTGGATATGGGACGATTACATTATGAGAGTAGGCATGTATCAGGTATAATCGTCGTATTTTACTTTAAAGAAGCCAAACAAAATACAAACTGTCATCGATATTATAAGCTAGAGAACCAAGCCATAAGTTTTGTTCAGTCGAAACTCTATACGGTCTACACACCTGTCAAAAATACGGCGCCATATTGTTTGTTTATGTAATTAGCATACAATGGCGTCTTCTCGTGAAGCCATAACTAGGGGGCCAATATTACAGAGGTAGACAGTTCGTAGGAAGGAAACCGTACCTTATATGTGATCAAATATCGAATACCATTGGTTATAATGGGACCTATAATAAAACATGCATAAAATTGTCATATATTATGGGATGATATTATAAATATAATCTGATATGAAAAACTTGTTGGAGTATATCCAAATTTTGGCTAAATCGATGGAAGTGTGTTGTGGCAGTGTCTTTAGAGCCCAACATAATGTCATCAATCGTTTTTAAGTATTGATATTCTTTCTTGAATAATGAATTAATTTTATAGGGATATCTGGGGCGTAGGAACCGCAATGTCTTGTTAAATTGGCCACATTAATTTTATGTAAAACCGGTTTGCATCACGCTTCTAATTACTATTCCTCTGTAGTGTCATGTACAGTAGGTAATTACCCTTGTAAATGTATCTTAAACTTTTATCATATTCTTTACCTTTTAGAATAATAATAATTGGATTATTGAAGGTTAACCTTAACATAAAATAATCTTTCTAACCAACAAACAGAACTATTCACTAAACATAGCTAAAGCCACTTCAAGCAATTTTTCCATTTTAAATGGTTGTTTTTAATTCTCTCCAGGACTATACTAAGAATATTCCACCAAGAATTGAGCAAAAAATATTTTTAGTAATTACATTACAATTACCTCTGTTTTTATCGCGTAAACAATATTTTTAATTTTAGTATAGATGTAATCGTTGAAAAATCACGATAAATTCTGAATTCTTGGCAAATCAGTTCCAATTGTCTTGAAAACCCCAATCAATAATTTTCTGTCAAAATATAATTACAGGTAGGTACCTACTTTATCGCACATCTGAATTCTTTAGACAACTGATTCCAATTTTGAAAATGACACTTAAATTAAAATATACATAGGTATATATATATATTTTTTAAATGATATTTTATTTATCCTCACCGGGTTTCGAACCTGTGACCTCTGGATTAGAGGTAAGGAGCGCACTGCACTGCCACAGAACTCGTCTTGAGAATGTAATATTGCACTGCATTCATCTTCATGCACTTTTGGCTATTACATTATTTTGATTCAAATGATTTATATATTTTCATGACGGCTACCTAGATTAATTCATAAATATTTACATAGTACGAAATCATTATAATTATTTTTTAATTATGTATTTCATTTACATAAACATAAACAATGCATATGTATTTTTTTGTTCAAACCCACACCTTGCTGTTCCACACACTCAAAAGAAAACATCATCAAATATCATTTGCACAACAAAAATATTTTTTCTTCCACTAGCGGCCGCTGTTTCTAACTTTTACATCGATTCATCTGAGGCCGCTATCAGCCAAGCATTTTGTAGGGTAGCGCTCGATTTATGTTGTCCCCAAACATCTTATGTTATCTGGCCTCGCCCACTTTCATAGACAATAAAATGACATCAAAGTAAGAACTTTCGAAGTTAAATTAATATTATAGAGTTAATTGTTGGATTTATTATTAATACACGTAATTTATTTAAAATATTTTTATCCATAAACTGACATTTAATATTTTTTTAAACAAACGTATATAAAATAAAGTGTCAGCTTGACCGTAGGTACTGGACTTGACACTTGGCTTGGCGAATATTAGAAAACGACATAGTTTTTCGCATAAATTAACCGTTTTTCGTCTCTGCTCCGCACGCATCCGAACTTCTCAATCCATATTAATTAAAATGATAATTGATAAACGCAATACAACAGAAGTGAAATGAGCGCGAAACTGTGTCTTCTGTCAAAGTGATATTTCATCGACCATACATTGTGTTCGCGGTATTTTTTCTACTCTGTTGACACTTTTAAGAACTAGTCCAAAACTGAGGCGGCCGGAACGAGTTTAATCCACTAGTCCGGCTTCCTTACGTTAAGATAAATGCTTAAGCGATACTTGTGTGTTGGAAAAAGCGTATTTGTGCACTAATCAAATACTAAGGCAAAATTTTGGCTTAGTAATTGATTAGTAGGATTGGGAACAGCGGCCGTTAGTGTTATAAATTTTCTTTGCGTATTGTTCTCACAATATTATCATTCGACGTAAGCGCTGCATAAACTAACTCCAAGATTTTTAATACTTCATAAATAATCTATGTAAATTAATACTTTGCATCAAAAGGGTTTACTTACGAGGTATGAATATAATTTCAATTCGCTATTAGATCTGAACTTTTGAGGAAGTGCTAAATGTATAAATTTCTTCCAGTCCAGACTATAGAACTGCTGTTGCGTTTCGGTCCGACGAGCCAACCGACCGCCTTTCTACATAACGTTTTGTATACAAACCTGTGAAAATAGTGTCAAGTAACCGGACACTTATGTAAAAACAACTTTCCACTTTATCGAAATGAAAATGTATGCGACAGCTCGTATCGCTTCCTTTTGATGCGTGTTCCATACTTGCTTATTATTTTTGCAAACGATAGACAAAGTCATCGGCCTTGACGGCTTCAACCAGGTATTCAAAAACGCTGAATAAAAAAAACATAAATAAATGTTAAAAAAACTGTGTTTTTTCATGAAAAAATGAAAAAAAAAGACGAAAATTTTATGGAATTTTTACCAGGACACGAGCCCACTAATGAATGGGTTTTATCTCGGCTTTTATTGTTTTTTTCTTGAATTACTAACGATTTTTAAATGTCATGAAATTTGTTTAGGGGCAATACCGTTTTATTTTGATTCTATATTATCTGCGATATTTTTAATAGATACATAAAAATATGACTCAAGTAAAAATGAATCAGTTATCGAAAAATTACCTTACATTCGACACAAAATTAGATTAGTAATCAAAGAGTAAGCGGCTTTGTCAATGGTTAAAATCATTCAAAGTCTGGCAATCATTTGTAAAAAATTACGTGGTCTTCCTACCAGTATGATATAAAATATGAATAAGTAAACACCAGCATTGTACCAAATTAAATATGATTGTTGGCATTGGTAAGAAACTGTGTATAAAAGTACCCACATACCTAATACCTACCTTAATTACCTAAGTTAATACTTATATAGTTTTAAAAATTTGAATAAGAGAACAGGCCCCTCTCCCAGCCCCTGTGGAAAACCGTGAAACTAAAATAATGTACTTATTATATCATATGTTTGCTTATCTATATTTTAAGTGTTTTGTGCAATTTATTTTATTAGTTATAAGTAATAGCTATAAATAAGATTTTTGCTGTAGGACAGTAAAGTAATACAATTGCCATCTCTTTTCTTCTCAAGGCTTTGTTGAATCAGCCTGTCTATTTTGTTATACAGGCCCCACTGTTAGATTGTAATAACTGGTTTTTTCGATGCATTTTTGCTACAATTATAACAGGAAGTGTCTTAGATTATGCACAATAAATGCATACCTACTGGAAGATAAATCAATCTCTATATCACTTTATATTCGCTCGTGTTGAGTTTTCCAATGGATGACATCATACTCAACAGCAGTAAGAGAATGCATTTCGTTATGAATACAAGTTCATACTCACTTTGTGACAAAGGCGTTGTCAATCCCACTGCACCCCAGTATTTGTTCATCATAGTTTATTTAAAATTGTAAATAAACCATTTACTTAAAACTTTAATTCATTTCTAAGTAAACCCCGATGAAGTAAGCATTGTTTACATTTTTACATTGTGGTTAGAACTAAGTAATCTATTAATTTTAAAATAAAATTTTATAATTGTTAATTTAATAATTTAATATTTTTTAATTGTTGATACAGTGGCAAAGCTACTATTAACAAAATCGTCTTCCACATTTAAATGACCCCATTTAAATACACGCCTCTGCAAAATATATGTAAATTCAATACATTGTATACCAATGTTTTGGATATGTCCTCCTGTGCCCGGGCTAGTCCAAGTTAGCTGTCAAAATCATACATACGTGAAACAGCCATTACAGATTTAAAAAAGTTCAGAATTAAATAATTTCTAAGAAAACTTACGAGATATAAGGGTTTAATTTTTTATAATCCATTTTTGTTTTAATAGGCATGTCTCAGGATGAATTAAAAGAAGGAAGTTAGAATTTTGAAAGTAATGAAAAATAGCCGATGAAAATATGTATCTCATATTTACTTTTTGTGTTTCAAAGAATATTATAGTAAGTGAAACAAATTAGAAGTGAGATAAATTATATCTACCACCTTCATTTTTTATTTATTTTAATTTTCTCAGTGAATAAAGATTTCTCGCGATTTGACACGGCTACGATTTTGTAAAATACTGTTTTTTTTTAAAATTTTTTTTTATTTATTTTCTTTGTTACAGGTTTATTTTACATGGCTTTTTGACTACCAAGTTAACTTAACTACCATTTAACTTCAGTTTTTTGGTCAGCGTGAGAACTGGCCTGTAATAATTATTATTTGTATGTAAAAATAAAAGACCAAGCAATATTTTACTTTTTTCATTTTAAAACAATTTATTCGTCATTTAACAATATTAATTGTTAACCTTTCTCGACGATCATTTTATTCGCTGTGTTCTGTACTCACGCCACACATAATATTATAAGAGGTACCTAGGTTTTAAAAACACAAAACTTAGCAAAAAAAAACCTCTGCGGACAGTATCTCGTATTTCGTACGTCGTGGTAATGGGTAGATTTTTTTGCGAAGTTGCCTAAGGTTTTTTCACTGACAGCTCCTATAATACCGGTTCTCTGATACCGTTCACACCGGTTGGAAATTCACAGTACGCACACGTTCACTCAGTGACGTCATTCAACTCAGAAAGTAACGTATATGTACGTATTTATATTACTGGTGTAACCATCTTGCTTTGACGATTACGATTACGACGACTCGATGTAATATTTAATAGTAGTTCAATTACAATGCGAATGCAGGTTTAAGTACAGTTTTATTGTGGATTTAATAATTAAAAGCACCTAATAAGTTTGAAACAATTATTTAAGCAGGTCTGTTGTTCCCGAAGTGATGTGAGTTTTATCTCGTTTCGGGTAAAATTAATCAGAATTAATTCAGAAATCGAAATTTCTTCTTGAACCGTTCTAGGAGTCGACAGATATTATTTATTTACATTGTCGACATAAACTTTTATTCAAATCGGTGCTTATAATCATGTCAATGCCGCAAAAGTTTTTCAAGTGCCAGTACAACCATAAAATCCCTCATTATTTTTGGTAGTTTGTATGATTGGGGTATTGAGTCGGGGAAGAAAATGTCTAAGAGAAAGTTGGGAAGTACCTAACTATTCATTGACATCAGCATCACTCTATATATGAATCAGTATCATTGCTGATTTTTTTTTTTAAATGAACGTTGTTTAATGAAACACGCAAAAAACTCACTACATTATGCATAATGCGAATGCAATATACTCGTACATATACCTACGCTTTGTATTTCAATGTAAATTTCTTCTGTCAACAAAACTTCGTGTTTTGTGGTTATTAATAATTTTCATGTTTTGCTTTCTGAACTTTACAGTGAAATGTATATGTAAGTTTGTTCAATATTTGTATATCGCAAAACTCAAAACTTTGATCTTAAGTCACAGAGCTTCACTTTCCTGGAGCCAGTGAGTCTATGACACCTTCTTAGGCCCTTTATTCACAGGGTTACGCAAGTATCCGATACTTGTGTTGCGTATACTCACAAAACATAAACACAAAACGTAAATTGTTGATCATAATTTACAGATAAATCAATGGTAGTATTATTGCCTGCTTTACAAATTTGCAGGTTAATCATTTAAAGAGGACACGTTTAAATGTATATGCGCACACCAAAACTATCGAAGGTTTCCAAAGAGTTTTTCAAACTAGTTTGGAATACTCGCACGCATTCCCCCTTTGCCCCGCAAATGCTTAATGGTAGGTTTAGACTGGACGACGTACGTACGCATCGCTACTCAAACAATGCTTAGCAACCCATACATTTTCTATGAAAATGGCCACAATCATCGCACGTCGCGATGCGTGTGGCCAATGTGATTCTAAAACATAAATTTTCATTGAAAATCTATGGTTGCTAAGCAGTCCAGATATTGTTAGGCGTAACGATGGGCACGTACGTCGACCCAGTCTGAATCTACCATAAAGATACTGTGTTCTAGCGATGTTTTAATTCCGTTTAAATTTAAATTCGCGATCCAATTCGTCAATGTTATGTTTTTTTGTTTCATTCTTCAGCTTTCTAACAAAAATAAAATAATTATTAAATTAAATTATTTCTTTATCCATTCACCATTACACCAGCAAGAGTATCTTTAAAATGACTGTGCAAATAGTGTTTTTTGAGTGCTGACCTTGAAGAAGAAAGCGCAACCACGTCTGTGATAATCACATGAAAATGCTCTTTGAACTAGAAAAATGCCTTTGTTCCTGATCTTATAGTATGCCTGTTCTACCTGCCTCTAATGCATGTATAGCACGGTTCAGGTGTATCCACCGGACCATGCCATCTCTACTTCTTAATCTTCTCCTCGGTCTCTCCTGAAGCGTTTATTAGCAATACTATTTTCTCTTGTCAGACGATTATACCATTGAGAAATCGTGTTCGAACAGAATTTTCACCATCGCTGCTGAGCGGTTCGTGGATCTATGAATATTCATCATGGCGAACGGTTATTATTTTAATTTGGTACATCATAATTACTTACATTTAAATACGATTTCGATTAGTTAGTACTTTCCCGCTGTCCAAACCCTAATCAATAGCTCTCTTAAATTTGTGCAATTGCTCTGGTTTACACAATTGCATAGTTACTATTTTTACTCAGAATTAATATAAAATCAATATACTAAAACAATATCATGAAACATACTAATATTGATATTCAAACTGCCGCTGATAAGACCCAGAACACAAGGCCTGGAGGTGCTTTGTTGATGCGATGGGTCCATGATCCGAACAGGACAAGGGGTTCAGATCAGATTTGCGGGGCTTAGTAGAAAATAGGCTTTATTAAGGTTTATCTTTAATCAAAAGTTTAAAATGGATATAAGGAAAATCTGGCTGTTCGGAAATGACCAATCTCACTTTTGAGTTGTTTTCGGGAAACATTAGTTGGGTTTTGTTCTTATCCTGGCGATGATATCATTTGTACACGATTCCTGGAATATCACAAACATCATCATAATGATGTATTGGCGATTTACGATCGTACTAGTGAGTGTCGACTAATCACCAATATTGTCGACAAAAACATTTAGCTTTTCAATGTTTACAATTTGCTAGGCCTTGACTGGGTGCATTGTTCGGCTACATTGCACAGCGAAAAATGTAATTCTAAAATACGATCATTTTATTCGTAAAGACGGTTAAAAACGGGACTGAAGTTCTTACGAAAAAATTAACAGGGTTTCAATGTTTAGTGGCGGGAAGATGTAAGAATAATTTATTCGTATATGTAATTTCGTACGTATACCAACAAATTATTCTTACATTTTCCCGCCAATAAAAATTGAAACACTGTTAATTTTGTTCGTAAGAACTTCAGTCCTGTTTTTAACCGTTTTTACGAATAAAATGATCGTATTTTAGAATAACATTTTTCTCCGTGTGTGGGAGAGAAGAGTGTTCTAATGGTGGACATGCTAAAATTCAAAATCCGCAGTGAGCCTAAGCCATCATTACGCAGTCAAACAATTGTAATCAATTTTGATCTTTACCAGAGAAATTCCGCTATTGTAATTATTCCATCAACAAATTGCTTTTCCAAATTACTATGCCGCGTTTATTACCTGCAACTTACAAGATTATTATCAATACTAGTATAAATTAAATTTCTTTGGTAAGAAATTCAGTAAGGCGAGACACTTCTTTATCTGACTGGAATAAATTGGCTAATAGCGATGATAATGACCGTGATAAAAATATTAAAAATTGAAACTTAAATAACAAGAAATTGAAAGCGTTTTTTAATAAAGTTTGATTCATGTGACTTGTTTCTCTTGCCTAGGAACAGTTCGTATGTACTGATATACTGATCTGAAGAAAGGTTTTTATGAAAAAAATATTTTTAATATATTAATATTATAATTGATTTTTAATTAAAAATTAATATCACATTTATAGTCAAACATACTTTGAATGTTTATTTTCTTCAAAAAACACAGTTCACTTCCGGGATTTTTAAATTTTTTTTTTAAGGGGTAATTTTTGTACTTTCAACCTACTTAATAAGCACTTTTCAAAATATCTTGTATAGATATGTGGTGTATTTTTCTTTTCCTTTTTTTCTTTTACATACTTGTATTTATAATACCTTACTCTTTGTACTTATATGTTGTTACTACAATACTTACTTTTTAGTTTTTTTGTCATATGAACTATTCCATCCTCATGCAATTTCCCGCTTGTATTTTTCACATTTATATTTTTTATGCTTACATTTTTTCGAATGTATATTTTGTATCTACATGTCAAATTATTGTAATTTATATGTAAAAGCGGTCGATCGGCGTTAATTGATAATAAATAAATAATGTGTTTCAATTTACATATAAAACATATTTAAATTTACGAGAGTGTAAAGAGGAAATAAATATTATAATTTAACATAACGTAGGTACTTGAAAACAAAAAATATATTTAGTTATAAGTACATATAAAGTGAAGTTGTACTATATGATATATGTATAAGTGTACCCTCTTTCTTGTACAATGCTCAGATTACTCATAAACACCACCTATTTAATTTTAACGTACAAAAACTTGTGGTGAATTAAACGAAATGTTGATGTTTTTCGGGTCACTAGTAGGAAATTTCAAAATGTCATACTAATTATAACATCTATATATATAAAAATGAATCCCTGTTTCCCTTGGTTACGCCATAACTTCAGAATGACTTTACCTATTGCATTAATTTTTTTTTAAAGTTTTCTAATATTTTGTAGAAGGTTTTTACGGAAAGAAAAATTAAGAAAATTGTGCGGAAAATTGGATAATTTCAGAAAACTTAACGACTATTTTAACTTCGTAGGTTTGACAGCTCGCGTAATTGATATATTTAGAGATATTTCCTATACCATTCATCCGATTGCTATGGACATTGTTGAGTTGTTATGGACATGCCCGTGAAGGTTTCTATATGGAAATATTTCTACATTTGTAAGTTCTGGACTTATTAAATTTGCAAAAAAAAATTGCAATAGAGCACACGTGAGTTGTTTGAAAAATGAGTGTATTTTATGGAGTTTAGCGGCAGATAAAAGAGGCGTGAGGGAGAGGGGAATTAAGGGAGTGGTGGTTCCCGGGAGGGAGGACGAGGGAGGGGGAAGGCGGAGAAGGTAGAAGGGGAATTCGTGAGGGGGAAGGTTCGCAAGAAGGGGGAGAGGGGAGGGGGAACGCGGGAAAATGAAAAGGGAAGGGACGAGGGTGGGGAAGAGATGGTGGAAGGTGAACGGGGACGAATGGGATAGGACACGCAGAGAGAAACAATTTCTTTATTTAAGTGGCATAGCAACGCATGTCGGGTATCAGCTAGTATTTAATATTATGTAAAACACTGACACGTGTAAGTAATATTTGATTTACGGGATTATTTATTTGATTAGCATTCGAGCTTTCCTTTTCATCTTAAAAACTAGTGTTTGGAGATCGACTGGACGATCGATAAACTAGAATGATGACGTCGCATACGATCTCTCACTGGGACTGATATAGCAGCGCTTAATTAACATGGCTCCGCCATCGTAGGTACGGTTCCAGTACATGGGCAATCGCTATAATAATACCCGGTGATGTTCTACTTGCCATGTCGGTCAAAACAAATAATGGTTTGCTCAACGCTCGAGACTGCAACGGCTGGTGTATCTACCATCTACCACCAGCTGAACTGTGTAGCACACTGTTTATTTAATGTTGAAATTTTTCTATTGTGTCTTTAATTACTTTAAATTAGCGGATTGTTGAATAGGTATTACAGTTGACAGATCAGATATTTAACTCCCAGCCCTAGGCTAGCAAGCTAGTTCGACATTCAAAATTTGACAGCACAAATAGTTTTTATTGAAGAAGAAGATAATACTAATAAATCTAAACGAAACATGAAACAGAATAAGACACAGAAAAATAAATAAAGTTATCAACCAACTCGGCCATTGGAATATTTTTATTTTATGTAATTTTTGTCGATCTTCTATTTCATATTCAGAATTAACAATATTCTTCTTCAATGATTTATTACATTGATGAGCATAACCTTCAAAAGTTATCCCAATCAAATCGAATAGTTTTATTTTGTTGTGGTTACTTATAAACCATAAAAACTATTTTTTTTATTAAATGGGCTCAGATTGATGATCTGAAATCTAATCAATTTTAATAAAAATGATAACAGAAGTAATTGCTAAGAAATCACCACATCAAAATGTATGGGATGAATGTGAACTTCGATTCAGCAATAAACGTCAATTTTTCTGGCTTTACCGCACCAGAACGACTGATTTTTTAAATTTATTTGTACCTATTTGTTCGTACGAGTACTTATGTTGAAAATATATTTTTTCGATTAAACCTTTTTTTATATGTCAATGTAGATTTAAACCGATAGAAATGCGAAGTGGGCGTGTCCGTGTGCCCGAAGTAAGGTCAATTTTTCTCATACATCTGGTGAAATTGGTCTTTCTAATATCGAAAATATTTCCACAAGAGATATTCAATTCATCAACCTAACTGGGCCCAGGAGTCGAAATGACAAATCGATACAGTTCCAACTTCTAAGCATTATGACAAATCGATACATTCCAACTTCTAAGCATTTTTGTTCAGTAATATACATTATAACTTGAGCATAAGGGGTCCGACAGACACAGCTATAAAAGCTCAAGCGTTATTTGGCTTGGCCTACTTTAGCATATCACTCGTCATACATTCCCATTGGGAATGTACGGCAACCGATATGCCGAAATACGCCAAACCAAATAACGCTTGAGATTTTATAACTGTGTCTGTCGGTCCCATAATAATGTGGGAAGAGCGTTAAAAGGCGTATAGTCACTTTTGCAGATAGCGCTAACAACGCATAATTGAATATTTTCTTGTATTATTGGAAAAAATTACGTTAATAATAGCACTTCTATTTTATTTTTATGGTGATGAATAAATTTTCTACAGGAACCTACCTACCTGACGATTTAAAATATGCCATTTTGATTAGCCGCCAAAACGATATGCAAATTTATGTTCGTGCGTTCATGCCAAGGGCTTTCGTAACGACACTAAGGCCAACGTTGGAAGGCTCCCGGTGACAGCTGACTTAGCAGACAATGACGTTTCTACGTCATATCGAAATTGAAATCTTCTTGTACGAAATTACGATTTTAGGTAGATTTTAAAATCGATAATTGAAGTGTAACACTTTTAGAGCGATAATCTGAATCACAAAACCTGGCTTTAAAAATTTCGCATATTTGTAACGGTATTACCCATTTATAAAATTATCCCATTTATCAATATGAGTAAGTAAATAAGATTATTATCGAAAGCTTTGTTCTCTCAGTGTTGGATTATCAAGACACAGTGTATGATTCCTCTTTATTAAAAAATAAAATAAAAATGTGCAACGTGTCCAAAATGCATGCGTCTAAGTCTACATTTTGCCGCAATGTACCGAGACGTAAGCATATCTCGCCTCACGTCTATTGGTATCGCATCTTACTAATATTATAAAGGCGAAAGTTTGTATGGATGTATGTATGTATGTTACTCTTTCACGCAAAATTTACTGAATGGATTTTAATAAAAACTTTACAATAATACAGCTCATACATCAGAATAACACATAGGCTATATATAATTCATAAAGCTAGCTATGATGTATTCGAAGATTCCATCCTATCTGTTTGACAGACGGCAGTGGTACACGTTCTCCCCAGACATAAAATTGCCGTATTTGAGGGTAATTTCAGCTATTTATCATCAGAATTTAGGAATGAAATACCACTGTCTATTTAAATATCGACATCGTTGCAGTACTTCAAGAAGCTTTGCGGCGAATGTTTGCTGACTGCACAGTCAATCGCACAATATCTTGATATAAGTAACTTACAAAGAAAACTTACTAGTGTTTGTGATTCTATTTATTTTGAATTTTTATATTTGAATTTTAATATTATTTGCTTTAATTTGAATTTGGTTTTACGTGAAATATTTTTTTTTCAAATATTATGTGAAATATTATTATTATGTGAGATTTGATTTTTATTATTTATCTTACTAATATTATAAACGCGAAAGTTTGTATGGATGTATGTGTGTTTGTTACTCTTTCACGCAAAAACTACTGAATGGATTTAATTGAAACTTTTTAATAATATAGCTCATACGTCAGAATAACATATAGGCTTTATAAAGCTACCTATTTTGAATATATTATAAATAATAATTATTGTATATTGCATAGAAAATGTCAAAATTTGAGAATGACATTTTGCAAAACAATCGAATTTCATTTTAATCAAAATTCTATTTTGGAAAATTAGTTAATTTATTTAAAGTACTCGCCTAATATTTTAAATTGATCAAGAGTTATAGATATTATAGATAAATAGGTTAAGAATTTTGGTATAAACATAGATGGGACCTAGGAAAAGAAAATAAGCTAATATAAGTACTAATCCTGCGCACACGAAGTCGCGGGCAGAAGCTTGTTATATATATATATATATATATTTAATATATGATTTTTATTATTTATTATATATATTTAGTATATGAGATTTGATTATTATTATTTATTGTATATATTTAGTATATAATGAAATCCTGAATCAGCTAAGCAGTGACCCGTTTGTTATTAGAGCCAATAATAACTAAACAAAATATTAATTTGTAAAAGTCTTTTGATAAATAAATGTTTTTTTATTATTTCTATCATCATACTCAATGGTTTAATTTATCAGAGAAAGTAAAACATGTAACTCAGAGTTTAATACCTTGAAATAATTCTCATTTGCCACGAGCCAGCATCGCCGCCGGCTCGCGAGCCGAAAGACGAACCGTTCGACCTCCGAAGGCGATCAACATTGTTATGATTGTCCCGAGTGAAAGTGGTGCCACCGGTATGGTCCGCGAACCGCTTTCCTCCGCCGCGTGGCGTTATATAGATAGACGGGCAGAATGCATAATGGTCATATCGGCAAAGGCGGGCTTCTCACGAAAGCCACTGGCCAAACCGGTTTTAACAGATTTTATCTGCCAACTGTACCGAGTGTCGCGGCTGTAATAATTGACTAATATTTCTACTGGATAAAAAACAACTCATTCTTAACGAAAAGGTGTGTTATTTTATTTCTAGCGAAGACCCGTGAAATATCACGGGATATTATCGTTAATTAAACACTGTATGCATATAATATGTATGGTCGTACTTTTTTAAATTTTATCTTACTAATATTATAAACGCGAAAGTTTGTATGGATGTATGTATGTTTGCTACTCTTTCACGCAAAATTTAGTGAATGGATTTTAATGAAACTTTACAATAATATAGCTCATACATCAGAAGAACATTTATTTTATTTATTTATTTATTTATATATAGATACAAAAGAAAGTACAAGTTACACATTAGGAAGCTTTGCCTGTCCAACTAGGAAAGTTTCCCGTTCCTATAATTTATAAAGCTAGCTATTTATTTTCAATGTATTGAAAATAATAATTATTGTTTAATAGAAAATGCCAAAATTTGAGAATGACATTTTGCAAAACAATGATTGTTAAACCAAAATTCTATTTTAGAAAATATTTAAATTAGTGAATTTATTTGATGTACTCACCTAATACTTTGAATCGAATCAAGAATTGTAGATATTTTAAATAAATAGGCTAATAATTTTGTTATGAACGTAGATGGGACTTAGGAAAAGAAAACAGATTTCTCTAAATACTAATCCTATACGCAGACGAAGTCGCGGGCAGAAGCTAGTATTACATAATTCCATTTGAAATGCTTTACAATTTCTTGCTTGTTTTTTAAAGAACACTTTTTTTCGTACAAAAAAACAAGTCAGTCGAATTATTTTGTTTTAGAATTATTTGAAATATTTTTTTTTTATTAATATTGGAATAAGATTTAAGTACTTAGTTATTACTTGCCATAGGTAGGTACTTAAAACATATGATATAAAATATTAACTACCTATGATGCCATTATGAATTTTAACCAACTGGATTTAAACAAAAAATCTGTTATCGATTGTCGTGACTGTGAGTTTTTTGTCAGTTCTTTATATGAATCTTGGTAACGAACCTCACAAGCGGTGGTACAATCACGTTAAAATTGAAGAGCTCGTTCTACGTTGGCAAGTCTGTGTTCTAAAAGTCTATTAGCCAGTTGCAGGCTCTCAAGGATTGAATACGCTGTTATTGGACATCCTTCGTCATCTTCACTGTCACATTGTACATACTGAGTAGTAAGGAATGTACCACAAATTTAAACCTTGTAAAAAAGGGAGTCCAGTATATTATAAAATTAACAATAGGAGGTTGAAAACAACTTGAATAACCTACATGATTGAATCAAATTATAGAATTACTTAAATAGTATGGGTATCGACCCTCAGAATAACCAGTTATTTTTAAGTGGTTCAAAGTACCAGCACGTCATATTCTCAAGAAATTCCAAAAAAATTGTACATCAATATCTGTTAAATGAAAACATAATTGTAACGAGCTCCAATATGCGCAATCTTTCGATCGTCGTGTTAATCAAATCACAAGCAATGCAGCTAAAATGGTTTGTTTCATAATAAGAAATGCAAACATTGTCATTATTAAACAACTATACTTTGCGTGCGTACGCAGCCATCTAGAGTTTACGTCGACTGTGTGGTTACCATTTATGCATGATATAATCATGAGAAAATTTTGCTTCTGTCAGGGTGCTGTGTGAAGTAAATGTAAAAGAACAACAAATTTCGTTTCCAATTCCAAGCTCTCACTGCAAGTGAGTAAAACAGAGTTAAACGAAAAAACGCCCCTCTTATCACCATTTAACTAATATATATATGTGCCATGATATTTTTGACGATAGACGTGTTCTTGACACTATTCAAATAGCTACCCTGTATTAGAATCGGCCCAGTAACGTAGCTAATGCGATTTGACGATTGTTATGCAAATTATAATTTGTTTCAATGATATTTCGCAATTTGCAAGTACTCTTAGTACCTACGTGTTTGTGATAAAGCATTCACGTATCCGTGTTTCAAGTATAAACTACTTCGAACAATGTAGATACATACATACATAATGATAGTCGACAAACTAGGAACAAATTGTTGTGAATGAATCTGTGCTCTGTGTGGAGATTTTCCATTGTTATGTAACAATGGAAAAAACGACAAACCGCTGCAATTTGATAAATTTAATATGAATATAAATTTGGGAATCGTAAAACGACGAGAATTATTATTTGGGTCTGGTAGTCAAGTTCTTATGCAAGTAAGTAGCAACGGCTATTCACACTTGCATCTTAAATCGTTGGCGGATTTTTATGATTCAATAAATTTCTAAACAATCTTTTATTTTTATTTGACGGCCTGCGTGGTCCAGGGGTAAGGCTTTAGACTCCCAATCCGAAGGTCGCGGGTTCGAACCCGGCGTGCGCAAATAAATTTTATTTGACTAATTTGTGTTATTTCACAATAAATTAATTAAAAATAATATGTAGTATATTTGCTGCACTTTCCAGAGTGAAAAATACTCTTAGTATCGCCCTGGTTTAATACCACCATTCAGAATTGGCAATTACTTTGGATTAATTGGCAATTACTTACAATGGACTTTATACCACAAACTCGCTGTTAATTTTATATTTTGATCTCTAGCCAGTTTAAAGAAAACCGGTGTCGCTAAAATGTAAAATCTTCGAATTCGTATTAGTCAATAAAACTAATATTATTTCTTCAAGAAATCCTAATTAGATATTTAACTTTTTGTTATCGATTTCAGTAAAATTAGTAGGAAAAGTTTTAATGTGAATACCCTACAAGAGTCCCAACTGCTCCCGTCTGGAGCCAGTGAGACCATGGCATCCCCAATTGGGGTATGTTGTGAGGCTGAAGGTAAGTGGGGAGAGGTAGGAGATTTGATAGAGGAAGGAGGGGAAGTACCTGCCTATTCAGATCTAGTCACTTAACACGGCTAATGCCATTATTAAGCCACGTTTCAATTCTGAATGGTGGTCTTACACCAGGGCGATACTAAGAGTATCTTCCATTCTGGAACGTGCGGCAAATAGACTATATATTATTTTTAATTAATTAATAAACAAAGTGAGGTATCGCAATTTTCTCTTATGACCTATAGAGCATTGAAATATTCATGATTTGTGGAAAAAACACGAAGAACTGGTTAATTGTTCCACAACAAAAGTGCAGGTTTCTAAAGAATAGTTGTAATCTCGTAGGTACTCAACCGGGCAGTAAATTTTTTTTTTTTAAATATCTAATTCACCCTAAGAAGAAAGCTTTGTGACACAAATAGTTCTTTTTATAAAGGACTATTACAAGAGGTTTAAAACTACATCAATATTTAATGTATTCTTATTTCAAATTATATCTGCCCTAACGTTACCAGATTTTTGGCCCAAAAGGGTTTTTCATTGTGTGAGTAAATAGAACACGCTAATACAATTTCTATTATGCTGGGGCCGCATCTGCGCCTGTCGTCACGAAACTTCGCGTAAACGTATTTTTTTTTCAAATTTTCCGCCTAACTTCGGGACGATAGGCGCAGATGCTGCCCCGGCATTATAGACTCATAGCGGAAGATCTGTCGCACGCCAAACGCAATACGGTCAACATCATGGCATATTGTCAAAGTGATAACAGGTTTACAGCTGCCTGTTTTACCGACTTCCTCGTTTACTCAGACTACCGATAGGTGGCACTCTTTGCCTCAATATATTATTATCCAAATACATTATGTTTGTATTGGAATAAGAGCATATCGAAAATCCGCCCACGCGATGACTGTGGCGGCAAATTTAAATAAGGAATTAAAAATTACCAGCTGAGGTTTGCTAAAAATAAACACAAAACATTTTTTAAAGTTATAAAAAAATGTAATAAATGGAAATATCGTGGCGATTATAATTATGAAAGAAAGTTGACTCTTAAAGTCCTTAAAGAAATTACTTGAAATTATTTCTGTTACATCATTATTTATTAATCTTGTCTACCTACTTACCTAGTTTACCGAGTTTTCAACCCTTTTTTCTTATCTAACTTCTGAAAACATGTTTTTTTACGCAAATAAAAGTAATAAGTGGCGATGGACGTATTTCACCATCATTTAGATAGCTTATTATAGGTATACTTAATTAGATAAATAACGTATCTATACTTTTAAAAAAAACTTACAATGGGTAGAAAACATGACTAAATTATCCGACACATAATATAGCATATTCATAGGTTCGAGCACCGAATAGTAAACTCAGGCTTTTTAAATAAATAAATCGTAAACCTAAAATATAACTTATCGTATAGATAAGCTATCAAGAGGATGGTGATATACCCCCTATGTCAAATATGAGAGTTGTTCAAAAAAGTCGATCATAACGAATCTTTATTTTAACATTATTCACGCTAGACACGCTTTCACTAAAATTTCATTTACCTGGACTGACTGACATCTGCGTTTATATAAAAGTTTGTCCCGATAACAATATATTTCAATTAAAAAAAAATGTAACATAGGCATTTATTATTTATAAATTTAATAAAATTTCAAAACTCCCTAACTCATGATGGAAATGACGTTGTAGGCACGATAAAGAATAATTGCGTTGACCTAGGTATGCGGAATGCCTGACAGAAATTTCAATGCAAATGATAATGACACCAGAGCTCACCGTTATAGAGATTTTGCTGCTTCAGACAAATAGATTTTATGATTTATATGGTGTAGATTTTCAATGTCATGCAGGTAATAGATTTGCAATCAGTCTAAAAACGGAGTGAATTATTTTAATCTGAACTAGAGTCCGCCCATGCATTCTGGACTACATCTACTGACATTCAGTTTTTTAAACGTAGGCGTTTGGTTATTGGAGCTATACTTATTTCCATTCGCCTGTTATATTAATTTGTTTATGTTACTAATCTGAAATGTCAAGGTCAATGTTGCTAGAAAAATAAATCACTTATAGTTTGTTTTGGTTTAAAACAGTGTAAAAAAGATATTCACTCCTGCAGGGTTACGAAAATCATGACATTATTTGACTTCCTTTTTCAATCAACCGGTAATTAGTCAACACTATATAAGAAAATTAATCAAGCTATTAGATTAATGGGAAAAATATTTGGCTTTATTCATAGATCTCCAGAAAGCTTTTGATTTAATAGACTATAAAATATTAGATTCTAAATAAGCATAAAAAATAGGAATGGCTGAAACGACAATGAACCTATTGACGACCCATGCTTGTATAACGTTAACTTGCCAGTAATATTATTTAAAATTACGCATAACTTAATTGATAGCCCTGATCTTCTCCAACGCCTACAATCATTCCATGTACCTAATCGCAACAGCAGGCAGTCGCTTACTTTTAATCTCTCTCTTTGCAAGACCAACTCCAAACAAATCATTTATCTACAGATCCACACATTCATTTAACTTAAATAATTACCATTTTAACATTTTGAACTCGACTTTACGCGACATAAAATGAAAAATTCACTAAGCAACGTGACTCAAACTAGAAGTTAAATCCCTATATATTCCCGTCCTTTGCCCCTTAATCCTAATCCTATGTTCCCCCCCCCCTTTCATATACTGTAACTAAAAAATAAATGAATTTTAAAAAAAACCCTTCATTTTCACACCTTATCATTCACTATCATCAGTGGAAAGTTCATAATTGGCATAATTAACTATCTTATCTATCTATCTCACCATCCTCCTAATAGCTTATCTACCCTAATAACGAATATTATTCAAAATAAAATACTCGCAGTGGTTACAAAACTCGGTCAACTTATCCAATATATAGCCACTATTCACAGGTTCGAGTAACTTAATAAATAAATAAACCGTAAATCGTAAATCGAAAATATTCGTTATTAGTGTACATAAGCTATTGGGAGGATGGTGAGAAACCCCCTTATATTATTGTATAATCTCAGATTTGCTGTCAACTTTCCCTAAAATAAATAAATAAATAACAGGGCAAGAACAACACGTACAGGTTGGCAAACAAAACAGTTAACTATTACCATCAATCTATGGCGTCCCCCAAGGAAGTGTATTTGGACCGATTCTATTTATTATCTATGTATTAATGATATCATTAACCTTACTATTAAAGTAAACATGATCAGCATTTCTGATGACACCGTAATATTAATACAATAAGAAAACCGGACGGAAACATTTTATGTGGCTGAACAAGGGCTTAGTGCACTTTGAAATTGAATTAAATTCTCGTTTACAATAATATGTACCTTGCCTACTTTAGTTACCAACGAATGTCAACTGTTTCTATAAAATATGCATGTATACTGAAAAATAAAGTAATGTTACTCTAAATATTATTTTCATGAACGATTTTATGTTGTTGTTTTATATAGGTAATTATTTTTTATCTTCTTAATATACTAGAATAATATTTTTTGTTTTATATTATTCTGTTGTGGATTCTGTTCATTTCTTAATTAAGGGCGAAATCTCGAATTTATGCATTTTTGGTATATTGTAAAAAATTATAGTATTTAACTGTTGATTTCCCAAAGATAAATAAATAAATATAAGCAAAATTAAATATATAACATTTTCGTTGAACTCAAGGATACAATCAGTAAAATAAATATGTAACATTACCGTTATCTTCCTCTAATCTTCGCGGCTGTAAATTTTGTCTTACTAATTCACACTTGTAAAATATTTCGTAACAATCCACTTGATTATACCACACTAAGACGTATATTCTCTGAGTATTATGTATTATATTTACACTAGATCTCCCACAGTAGCTCGGTAAATTAGTCTACCTGTAAAATCTTACGCCAGAAAATAGATAGAAGTAAATAGAAGTCAACAATGATAACTGCGTAATAACACCATAGTCTTCAGCATCAGATTAGCAATGGAAGTTATGTAATTTGCCTGGAGTTCACATTTCTGATAAATACTTCTGATAAGGCAGTATCAATGTTTTTTGTCCTCGACTTATGCAAATAATATTTATAAAGTATCTATGTAGTAAATGCGCTAACGTCTGAGGTATACTCCCTCCACTTGTTAGCTATATAATTAGAAGTGTTGCCATCTATAATTTTCAAAGAGATATTTTAAAATTTTTACATTGTAACACACGTCCAGTAAAGTAATTTTTTGATTATCTGAGTTGAATTCGTATATAAGGAAGTAAAAAAAAAGAATTTGTAATCACAAATTCGTATTATCTATGTAAAATTTTTATTGTTTTTCTGTAGTGGGACGGTACCACGTTGGTACATTGGTAAAAATGAGGTTGGCTAAACACTTTTACGCTTAATTGCGCCCTTGACTTACTTTCCTTGTTCATATTGTCATCCATCATCTCGACTATTCAGTATTCAGTGTTCACAGTAATTCCCGTTCGGTTATCTGTAAGTCAAGCTTAGTTAGAATTATGCTTAATGTAACTTTCTCTTCCATTAAAAATGTAATTCACAAATTGCTTCTTTGATATGTAGGATGTAGGTACCTAGATGTAATTCAATAATACAAACAAATCCCTGTCTACGCCTAAGATTTTCTCGCTCGGTTCCATTATTAACTGAGCGCAGCGAATACATTTTCTAACTCGAGCAGTTTGCATTTCGTCTGCCGGTAAATTTGTTTGTGTGGTCAATGGAAGGTCACTCTTGTCAAGATAGCCTTGTTGGTTAGTACCTTTTTACTCCACCAGAGTTAGCATGAGCGTTACGAGCTGTCAAATCGGAATAAACAACATTACGCGAGTTCTACTATTCACACAATTACTAGTTAAGGTGATTGTCAAAAGAATTCATATTTTACTCTTACATAGGTAGAGTGCGAGTAGTTATTTTACAGATAAAGCTTTTTACAAGTTATGCTTTAAAATATTAAAAAAAATAATTTTGTCTATCACAAAGTCTTGATATAAAATATTAAGATTCATTAATTGTTTGCGCCCGTAGATACGCAAAACGAATATAAATAAATATTTTTGTTGTGATTTTATCAAATCTTTCAAGAAAGGCTAACAAATACAATATTGTAACGGTGATTCAATCCAATGTTGTATTTGTTAGCCCTTCTTGAAAGATTCGACTTTTTTGTGTAGAAAAATATTTATTCATATTCGTATTGCGCATGTACCTACGGGCGCAAACAATCAATTCATCTTAATATTTAAAAAAATCATGACTTAGAAAAACCGTTTTTCCCTAAAATAATTGAACGCGTGCCATATTCGAAAGAGTAGAACCTGAATTATTTTGATAACAACCTTAAATAACCAAATTAGAATACGATTTAGAATCATCGCCTTTCGGAAAGAAGCACCAATTTCTTATACTTAATATAAAAAAAAATTAGCTTAGTTATTAAAATTTGGAGGATATCTATCTACCATTGAATTATGCATTAAATTAACATGATTTAAAAAAAAAGGGAAGATGTTACTAATGGGTACCATGTACGGAGAAAAATGTTATTCTAAAATACGATAATTTTATTCGTAAAAATGGTTAAAAACGGGACCGAAGTTCTTACGAACAAATTAACAGTGTTTCAATGTTTATTGGCGGGAACATGTAAGAATAATTTGTTGGTATACGTAATTTCGTACGTATACCAAAGAATTATTCTTACATTTTCCCGCCAATAAACATTGAAACACTGTTAATTTGTTCGTAAGAACTTCAGTCCCATTTTTACGAATAAAATGATCGTATTTTAGAATAACATTTTTCTCCGTGTGGTGTTACAAAAATAATTTTATGATAGGGTAATATGAAATATGTTATGTAAATCACCAATTTTTTTTATATATGATTACCGCACTAGAGTCCCAATCGCTCGGACTGTGACATTCCCAATTGGAGAAGGTATGGTGTGAGGCTGAAGGAAGTAGGAAAGAGAAACCAGGGCGATTCTGGGAGTATTTACTAAGGAGTTGTGGTACAGGCATGATTTGGTGAATTAAATCTCTTTTCGAGGCTTTAGGGTGCGCCGGCAAGGGTGGGTTCGTTTCGTGCGGTATTTTAGTCGCGTGTCAACGTAATGAAATACTAAACCATACAAATATGTCATGCTTGTGTCTAGTAAGTACGTAGGTACCTTCCGAAAGGGCAGATGACACACCAACCATAAAGTTTCTATATAACAGGAAAGGTTATGATATAAAATGGACGTAGATATTCAAATTAATTGGATGCCTATCACTATGTAAAATAAATTATTATACTCTACAGGGCCCCTAGATACTTTAATAGTACACAAATACTGTACAAATCGCATAGGCACCCCACTTTTGAATTTGACAAGGAGGCCCAAAAACCCCTGACTGCAGTTATTGTTTTTTTTTGTTCTTATACATACATTATGAACAATTCTTTAGAGCACAGGCTTCGGGTGGAAATGCTGCCTGTTGTCCTTATTTTAGGGATTTTTAAATGAAATATGCTCCGAGGAACTAGCGTCATTGATTCCTTCGGCACCGGTGCACACGCCAATCGTACGCTCAACATTTGTATAGAAATTTGCCATATGAGATCGTCTCTTTTTTTTTTTTTAAAGAAAGACAAACATTCCCGGGTTACGAATAACCCAACACATTTGAAAATCTCCTACTACCACCACGCTAAGCGGAAGATGTTACTTGTGTTGTGATGGAGGACCTGGCCAGCCGAGGAATCGAACACCTGGGTGGAACCCAAACGCGATGCCCACTCAACCACTGTCTACTACTAGTTCTTGTGTTTAAGAGCTCGGCTGGGTGAACCATTTGCCGGCTTCTGTGTTTTCTCCCTCCTACAACATGGGTCTATTCAAGACCCAGGTTCTTTAGTCAAAAGACCGTCCACATAGCATCCCCAAAAATGGTAAAGGCGCTGAGGGAAATTATCCTTCTCAATACCTCCTGGAGATAACTTTCATTTGCTCCGCCGCTACGATAGCCGCTACGTCTGGTCGTAGCTCGACGACAGTCGTCACGCTTCCATGTCACATCACCATTTGTTTCTATGGTTGCTATGCATTCCGACGCGTGCGTACTGCCGTACGGGTGGTGAGGATTGATAATGATAATGTCACCACTTTGTCCACTGATTGATCTTCCACTTGACCTCTTGTTCTCTCCTGTTCTCCCGATAATTAACTCTTTCAATTACTCGGTCCGTCGACTGGGCACCCCGATTCTATGCCAACCTCAATATTTTAACGGTTGTTAAAAATTTCCTGAATTTGTTTCGAACAATAAAAAAAATACTTTTGTACTTACAGAGAGACTAAACCCCGATAAAAGGAGTGGGGAAGGGAATAAGAGGGGGGAAAGGGGAGTTTGGGATGTTCGGATGTTGTCACTAAACATGGTTAAATTCGTTTTAACAAAATTTCGTATCTTAATAGTCGTCGTCTGGAAGATAACTGAGAGTATGCACATATATCTCTGGGTTAGCTTTAAGGGTTTCGAATAGCAATAACAAATTGTCCCCAACATAATTTGCCTTGCATTTCTTTGTATTATACTATATATAGGCTAGTATGAAATTTAACTATGAGATCTTAACATCAAAATAAATAGTTAATCTTAGAAAAGAAGACGAATTGAATAAGAAAATCAAGATCATTTTACGGCAAATTGGAAACTAAAACATCCTATACAAATTTACGTATAGGTACTATTCTGACACGACCCATTTAACTGACCCAATCATCCTTCAACACTTTCAATTTAAGTCATTTAATTCATTCTGACATTACCTTTACAGGTTTCTTGTATACTCTGTGTTTTTATTTCATCCAGGAAAAGTTATAAATCTAAGTGAATCTCTTACTCGATTTTGTTATTTCGACGTGTAGCAAATCTACTATTATATATTAATAAACAACCGCAATGAAGTTGTGAAGTAATCAAGGTATTTATCAGTAAAGTTACTGATTTCGACGTTAATCTACTACGGAAATGCTTCGGAATGCTTTGTAAGTTATTCCCAGGATCCAGCTAGTGTTTTGGACGAATTAAACGGAGTGACTTTTATTCGCAAACGTAAATAAATAAGTTGTGAAAACGTGCAGTGATAATTTAGTGACAACATATTAGAATTTGTAGAATATATTGTGATATTTTCCGATTGTGATGAGTGTGCATATGTAGCAAAATATCTCAGAGTTTATACCGTTTTATGGCTACACATGAGTGAAGAGTCAGAGCACACTTAAATAAGCACACTTCGTTGGAACCAAATGCTATACACAATTAGATGACTAGCTGTTCATCCGACTTCAACACGATGCCCAAGCTGAGCTACCATCGAAAGACCAGCGACGCATCCAAGTACTCCTGTTTCTTCAACGATCCATCTTCCACCAACACCGCTTCGAACGAGGATTTGGAAGGACTGGCATCAGCCAGAATCTTTACGACAGTAAACCTCAACAATGAAAGCATCAGCAATAACAGAAAGCCTCAGGAGGCAAGTCGAACAAGGAAAATCTTGAATTTTTGCTGCCCTTGTTGTGGAGGGTCGTGTAAAAATGAAATAAGTGAAGAAAGTGTGGTTGATGCGGAGTTCGCTCTGGTGAGGAAGGATCTGAATCCAGGAGGTCAAGAAGGGGAGAAATCTTCCAGTCGCTGCAGCACTTTGCGACTGGGAGAGAAGACATTGAACACGGCTAAGTTTGTAAGCGATGTGCTCAACTGTAGGGACGTGTTCTTGCACAAGTTGGAACACGATGGGACGCTGGGTAGGAGGAACAAGAACCTGCCGCAAATCATGGTTAATTATGTGTCCGAAGGTGGGTCTTTCGGTAGTTGCTTCGTTTGAGCGATTAGTTCTGGCCATTCTCTTTGCGGTTACGCTTGCTCGTTTTCTTATCAATTCGTTTGACCCGATCTTCTCAATTTCCGTAGCACCAAACCTTTTGGCCATCTCTCGTTTTTTTTTTCTGGCTCTGAATAATTATTACACCGTTTCTCTGAGGACGTAGGCAAAGAGGATGAAACCATCGCACATCTATATATTGGCACACGCTTCTGGCTCTATTCACGTTCATAGATGGGCTCGTGTAGATACTGTTTTTGAGGAATGGCAGTTCTGGGAAGAAAATGGTATGAGGTATGGATAGGGACTGGGGATCAGAACGTATACGTTCGTCACTCCTGGACAAACTGACCTTTCCATTGCGGTGCAAGGAGATGGGTCAAGAGAATCCGGCTGGAGAGGTCAAAGGGCCTCACTCAACCGGTCTCTCCCTAAATGGCTACGTAGTTGATGGTCAGACTCATCCAACTTGTTAGAAAAGATTTAAAAAAAACTTTGTTATAAAAGGATACATTGGTAATAGATGCGTTAGGTTAGGTTTGATTTATAGGCTTGCTTTTTTCAAAACTTTTATTGAATTTATTAACATTTAAAAAAAGAATTCAAATACAATATACAATAATATGCAATACGGTGATTCCAATATTGAATTTGCATGCCTTTTTTTGAAGAATTGAGAGTTTATACGGTAAAAACTGTTCATTCGTATTCACATTGAGTAGGTACTAAAAAATTTTTTTTTGCAGAATATCTCTCAAAAAGGGTTTTTTTCCTAAAATAATTAAAGAACCGCCATCTATGATCGAGCAGATTATGACTTATTTTAGGTTTACCCTTAAGGTGATGCACTACTAAACAATGGAAAAAAATATGATTTTGGTTTTGAAAATTAGGTATCTTAGAAATGTTTTAGACGCTTTATTTTAATACTGCGACTAGAACCCATATGTGCCTTTGAAATAATCAAATATTTTTTCGACTAGTCTTTTTATAAGCTCAAAAAGGGCGTATAAAAACTGCTATAGAGTTCAAAATTTCCTACTCACCGGGGATGTACTTTATTTCAAATAAATCCGTTTCAAACGGAAAATGTTCATTTTGCGTTTTGCATTTTCAATTTTTTTTTTCACCCATTTCCATTTTAAATGCTTTTTTCAATGCATTTTTGGCAACATTCTTCCTAATTATCTCAACTATTTTTCATATTTACTTTTGTCAAGTTGCTGCTCCCTGGTAGAATCCCTGGCGAAATAAGTGATACCATTACAAAAAATGGGCCATAGACCATAAGTCTAATATTAAATTTTCGATAGTAGTTTCTACTTCTTTAGTTCCGCCTAAAATGTGACGATTTTTGTTTATTTTATGTCTTTCTTCTTTTCTTATAATATTAATTGATGCGTATTTAGATTGGAACATCCTCCAAACATAATTACACAGTTGCTTCGTGAAGGAATTAAGTTTAATATATTAAAAGTGCGGTAGTTGTGGAACATTTACCAAAACCCATATATGCTAGAATATAAAATGTTAGTTTATCCAGTATTTTACTTTTTTTTTTTACTCTTTTATTGTTTGATCTGAGAAATTATTTTGCATCTTGAAAATAGGTATTTTGCATTTGAAATGCTTTTCTAAGAACCATTTTGCATTTAAAAAGGGTTTTGGGTACCCATTTTGCACATCTCTGCTACTCACGAACCCCTTTTCGATTGTGCAATTAATGATTAACTTGGAAAATTAACTTATTGGAAAATGATTGTAAAACATATAAATATTTGTGCCTATGCTTCGTAAAATAAAATAAAACATGATTTTTGGCGATGTTTTTTTCGTGAATAAACCAGAACAGGCGATTGGTGTTAACGGTATTTGGATTGAACGGAATTTAAACCTTATCGCCCTATTTACATTTACAGAGTGTTATTTTTAGCGACTTAAATCCGAATTTTACACGACTCGCTGCCTCACCTTAATTAATGTTCTTTTTTTTAACATTAATGTTCATTTTTGTCACTGTTCTGTTTCGTAAAGGAACACTTCAGCAATACTGTATTCCTTAATTTTTTAATATGTTTCCTGATGTTAATTCGATGAGTCGGTTTTTTTCAGACGAGCTGTCGCTGGACGCGTCTTCAGGACCCTTGCGTGGCTCGCCCCCGCTGGCGCCCGCCCCCGCACACGCACCCCATACACCCCTTCAGCCGCAGCTACACCCCGCGCACCAGGAGCCCGAGGACGACATCGACAGGCTGGTGGCCATGCACAGCCGGAGCGGATTACAGGTAATCAACTCAATCCATGCCAACTCATCATTCGTTTTTTTTCTGGTGCCTTCTCCCGGAGACCGGCTATCATCAGGGCAATCCTCACCCTGGAGATTTTCCCTGGGTTATTTGTCGGGAGTTCTCATATTTATTGTTATTCATTGGATGAAGAACCACAACATAAACAAATATACACCTCAACACAGGCTTGTCCTAGTGAGGTTAAAAATTGTATTGTAAACTGTTATACCTAGAATGTGAAGAAGAAACAATAAACAATATACAGGGTGTTATGGGACCTACTTGACTTAAAGTGAATGTCAAAAGAATTCATATTCTACGCTTTCGTAGATGGCGCGCGTATGGTATTTTTTATTTATAAACGCTTTTTACAAGTTATGCTTTGAATTATATTGAACTTGTAAAACGCGTTTATAAGTAAAAATACGCGCGCCATCTACGAAAGCGTAGAATACGAATTCTTTTGACATTCACCTAAACCAGTGATTCCTGACATTATTTGGAGTAAAACATGTAAAATAAATTTAGTTATTTTTTTAATGATGTTTTTTTTTATCAAATATTTTTTCTACTGGTCACTCAGCGCAATACATACTGATTTTTTTATGATTTAAGCTGAAAAAACACGGTGATTCCTGACATTTTTTGGAGTAAAAAAGATAAATAAATAAAAAAAACATTTAAAAATCAGTAGATATTGGAAAGTTAGGGTCGGGGTGAGGGTTTGGGCGGTTACTCGGGTGAGTGAAAGCATATGGAAAAAATTTGTCACCACAGACCAAAATCCCATTCACATTTTTTTACTACAAATAACGTCAGGAATTATTGTTTAAAGTTAGTCAAGTGCATCCCTTAACACCATGTATATTAAAATATATATTTTTGATTGCTTCTGTATGTAATTTATTTCCAAATATCAAAGAGTTCCATCTTCCGTCCATTTAAGATTATTTGAACTTTATAGACTCGCTCAGAATCCATGGCCAGCGTTTACTCAGGAGCGGGCGATGGCAACTATGGCTCGGTGACCGTCAAGGGCCAGGTGGAGTTTGGGCTGCTCTACAACTACAAGATGGGGGCCCTCGAGATCAACGTCAAGAGGTGTAGGGACCTCGCCCCTGTCGACACCAAGAGAAATAGATCTGACCCATACGTTAAGGTAACCATCATATTTATAATTTTTAATAACATTTTTTAATTTATCTTCTCTAAACCCATTTTTTCCTGCCTTTCTAATTTTTATCATATTTAAAGATTCTCTGTTAAAAACAGTACCTCGCATATCAAAACATCGATGAGCACCTGTTGGTTTTTTTTTATTTTATTTTATTTAACATCAATGAAGTAGAATTTAGACGGCAAGCTTTGTTTCTGTTAGTATACATCTGCTTTTGTACGTTTATTACTTGCTAATCGGTGTGTTTTGGATTTCGCACGGTTGTCAGTTCGTCGCCCGAGTGTTTATTGTCCAAACGACCATTTTGGTTTTTGTTCAATCTCCATTCTAAAATTATAAATAAAGTATCAAAAACGATCTTCAATCACTTTACTAAGAATTATTTAAACTTATCAGACCTTTACCTGTAAGGAAATAGCTTCACCCTAAACACTTATCATAATGTTTCATTGAAATAATGAAAGAAAACCTCCTCCTGTAAAATTTGCTAATGGTCGTTTTGACAATTAAGCACTTGGGCGACGATTTGTTTAGGGTTTGGAGCACATTTATCTGTAAGGTGATTATTGTTTTCCTTATCTGTATTTTAAAATCGATTTGAAGCTTTGACAAAGTTGAAGTAATAATTTTGTAATGTTTCTAAAATGAATAAATTGAATTGAATTTTTAAAATTTGGATGGTCCCGTTTTATAAACACGTTATCTAGGGTCGTTTCAGCTTTTGAATAAAATTGTGATCAGCTGACAATCATAACAACACGGCCGTTACACTTGTAAACTGAAAACAATTTGTTCAAAAGCTGAAACAAAGTTGAAAATTACATTAATTGGCCATTTTATCTTTGAACATCAGGGAAATCATGACCATTTTACCTTTGAACATCAGGGAAACAACTGATCCTAAAATTACTTAGTGAAAATCCACCGTGGATCTACAAAACGGTAACCAAACAACTCAGAACAGTGACAAATCAGAACACTTATCAAAAGTGAAATAAATAAATGAAAAACGATTTAAAAAAAACTATGTTAAATAGATTAAATAGGTAAGGTTAGTAATATGAGTTAGTTTTTTTAATCACTTATAATGACTTTATTATATCATTTTGATGGAAGCCGCTGAATCCATCCAAAACGCACTTTAGGAGTGCAATTAAGTATGTGTAAGTATTCAATGATTTAAGCATGACAATCGCCATTCGAGCACTTATCATTTACCAATTTCTATGTGATTTCTACACTTTTACTACTACTGGAATGGGAGGGACTGCAAACCACATCTACGCACAGACCTTGTTTTTGTCTACACATCAAATGCATAATTTTCATTGCCTTTGACATCCCGTGCAAGTTTGGTCAGAGCTTGGCAGTTTCTTCAAGTGGAATATACTCTCAGGATCGCCCTAGTGAAAAAGCATCATTCAGAAACGAAACGTTACCTGAAGTGGCCGTAAGTGGCCCGGAGATGACGAACATTGACACATGAAAACGGGTCATTTCTAGGACTCGTTCTTGAATACAACAGCTCGTCTGTGGAACAATTTGCCGGACTCTGTGTTTCCTCTTTCCTGCAACATGGGTCTGTTCAATAACCAGGTTTACTCCTTCCCTTCCTCAAAAAGACCCTTTACACAGCATCTCCAAAGATGACATAGGTCCCGAGGGCAATTATTTTTCTCAGGGTCTCCTGTGTGGAGTCAATGTACAAAATAAAATTCTGTCAATATTTTCGTCAATACTTCATCCAAACAACGAACCAGCTAAACAAGTACAAACAAGTATCAAGCAATATATGTACTAGTCAATGAAAATGTCCAAATATGTTATCAATAGTCACTAAAGATTTATTTTAAGTAAAATTTATTTTTCCCCATTGATGGCTTAATTAGTTACATGCAGTTTCGGAATATGTGTATGTTTATATCTATTTTTATGACAGCAGCATCATTGTCCTCTGTAATATAAATACTTGTCTGAATTGATTCCAGGTGTACCTGCTGCCCGACAAGTCCAAGGGCGGCAAGCGCAAGACCAAGGTGCGAAAGCATACGCTGCAGCCCGTGTTTGAAGAGTGCCTCCGCTTTGCTCAGCCCCTCAGCGCGTTGCCCGGCCGCGCGCTCTGGCTGTCCGTCTGGCACGCTGACATGTTCGGCCGCAATCACTTCCTGGGGGAGGTGGTGCTGCCACTGCAGGACAAGGTGTTCGACGACCCCACCCCCAAGTGGTACAACCTGCAGGAGAGGGTATGTCTCAAATACAATACTATATTTTTTGTTATTGTACTCATATACATGTTCAGTCCGTCAAGAAAGTTTATAAATATAATAAACCTATTAACAACCCTATCTCAGGATAGGACATCCCTAGGACAGGATGTATTACAAAAGGTAAACGTGACAAAACAGTTTGTCAAAGAAAATAAAAATAAAAACTTTTTTACAAATGACATTGCTTTGTAAGGATTTTTGTATTAATTGAAGAAGTAGATAACACTAATGATCTAAATTACATTATATGAAAATGAACAAGATACAGAAAAATAAAATATAGCGGTCGCAACTAGGACACGAACCCAGAACCTCTCGTCTTACCGGGACGTGCGCTTTTTCCAATTCTTAATTTCAAAAAGTGCCCGATAAGACGAGACGTTTTTGATTCGTGTCCCAGTTGCGACCGCTATCTTTTATTTTTCTGTATCTTGTTCATTTTCATATTTAAATTTAGATTATTAGTGTTATCTTCTTCTTCAGTGATAAATTATATTGATGGGAATAACCTTCAAAAGTTTAAATAAAAAGAGAGTTTTTCTTATAAAAATTGAATATTTTTGTATTCAATCGTCTTCAGTCCATCAAGCATTGAAGAAAAAACCCAACCTAACCTGTTCTTTTATCATATTCTGCTCTGTTCTGCACTGTTCAGTTTTATCCATTTATCGTCCCAAATATGTCATTTGCTTTATTAGGTATGTTTTTGTGGTATATTTTCTTTTTTATATTGAATTTATGTATAAAGAGCAGTATTGCGATAGTTAAAGTACAAAATTCTCGTCAACAGTTCTCCTTACATTATATTATAATTTATAAAATTAAATGAAACCCATCTTGCAGCTAAAATATTATAAAAACTACAACATGATGATTGCGCTTTCCTTCTGATCACAATTTATTCAAATGCTGAAATGGACTTAAGGCCAACCATTTCACATATTTTTTACAATTCATAAAATTTCAAAGTAAATTTTCAAGTTCTGTAAAGTTCTATTCAAGTTATTTTATTATATCATAATTGGCCAGTTCTTTCACATAACATCTGATATACCGTACCATAATGATGTCTCGTTAATTACTGTTTCATTACAGACTGAGCAGTTTGAAGAGCAACAAGGGAGCAAGGGCGATATGATAGTCGGCCTGAAATTCGAGGTTCCTGAGGGGATTCCCTTAAGCACGAGAACCAAAGGAACCCTGCACGTGCTGGTGAAAGAAGCTAAGAACCTGAGTGCCACAAAACCCAATGGACTTTGTGATGTCTTCTGTAAAAGGTTAGTTTTTTTCATTTTTTAAGTAAAAACATGGCTGAGAAAACAGAGTAATCAACTTGCAAACGTTATGAAGAAATGTAAAGACAACTAAATACAAAAAAATAAATACTTCTAATAGGTAGCCTCAGAACACGAAACCCTAGTTAGGAGGACTGTGAAAACTTTGAATTTACTCGTATTGTATGCTTTAAAATTTGATGTATAAACTTATAAAAATAAAAAAATCTCTTTTGGGTCATTGTGGTTCTCCAGATATTTTACATGTTGCTCCAGTTTCTGCTGCAGTCTCTTCTGGTGGCTTTTATATAATTTTATTTGTGTATTTTACTAAAAAAAAATAATTCTTTTCACAGCCTACCCATTCTCATTTCAGTTGTATTTATTTTGGAGTTGATTTTAAAGTTTGAGTTTTCATTATCGTGTAAATCGAGTTCAAAGTTTGAACTTTTAGGGTAAATTTTTAAAAAAATCAGTTGGAGGTATATATCAGCTTTATAATTGTATTTTGAAATGCGTCAAGCCATGCAGATAAAAAGTTTAAAAAAAAAAATCGAAATACTCAGATTAAAAAAAACTGAGTACCTCTACAGTTCAGTTTCATCAGTTTCCCCGCTTTTGTTACGATTTTCCAGACATGTATATATATTATTTAACTGGTACCTATACATATGTTCAAATACAGAGTAAATGGTATACATGGGTCTAATTCAGTTAAATTTGTAGTGTAAACATTGTATTAGGTATTTTCGCTGTTTGTTTTTGGGGTGTTATGCCGTGTTGTGCTACCTCCTTCTTTAGCCGACGTTTCGGACAGCGTTGCAGTGTCCATCATCAGGGCAGATCCGGCAGATCCGTCGATGTGAATTTGTTGTGTTAAGTGTGTGCTTATTTCACTTACAAAGTAGTTCACTTTCTTCTGAAATGAAGCTGACGACACGGTATCGCTTCCAAGTAAATAAGCACACACTTAACACAACAAATTCACATCGACGGATCTGCCGGATCTGCCCTGATGATGGACACTGCAACGCTGTCCGAAACGTCGGCTAAAGAAGGAGGTAGCACAACACGGCATAACACCCCAAAAACAAACAACGAAAATGCTTTTGGCCGTGAAAATCTAAAAACGTATCTCATTGTATTAGGTAATTTTTAATTTCTGTTTTACTTAACCGCTTGGGCACATAAGCTTGTTTTCACAACAATTCATCGTAGGTAGACATAGGAATGACATATGCCCCGGACCTGAGTTACTAAGTATATAAATTTATCGTAGAATTATGTTTTACACCTAGGATAAAATTATTCAATAATAAGGTTATTCACACATTAAAACACTTGTGTTCAAGAATAAACGATAAACACTTTTATTGATATGGTCTCATTCAAAGAATCTGCTTCATATGAACAAATCTAATACATGTTTGATAAAAATTAATGTTTGTTTGTTCGTGCCCTATGCGTGGCCATACTGTTCATCCGATTGCGATGAAACTTTGGGAATATGATATGTGCATACTTGAGATGGTTATAGGCTATTGAGCTCTGGCGTTATGAAATTATATCCTTTAATTTTCATCCGATTGCGATGAAAATTTTATGAGTTGTTGTGAACATGCCCGCGAAGGTTTATATATACCTACATACTGGTGAGCTCGGCGTGACGGGAAGAGGAATGCGGGAGGGGTGGAGGGGAATTAAGGAGGTGGGTTCGCGGGGGAAAGAGGGAAGGGGGAAAGCCGAGAAGGTGGAAGGGGATAGCGTGAAGGGGGGTTCACGAAAAGGGTGACAGCAGTATAGGGGAGGGGGAACGCGTAATAATAATAATAATAATTGGATAATTTGTATAGCGCCGTTTTTGTGAGAAATCACCTCAAGGGCGCTGTAAAAGGGAAATGGGAAGGTGAAAGGGAAATGCGTGAGGAGACGGGGACGCGGGAGGGGAAGAGGTGGCAGAAGGGGAACGGGGACGAATGGGAAAGAACACACACAGAGAAACAATTTATTTATTTAAGTGGCTTTCCAACGCGTGCTTTGTAGCATTTAGTTGTTTATAAAAACTTTTAAACTCAAAATAATTTCTCCCCTAAACTAAAATTAAGACGTCTCGAAACATAAAATCACTCAATTTTTCTTAATATAGATTAGAGAAAAAATAAGAATGATCCTTTTTCATGTTTTTTCATACACGGTATAAGAAAACATTCTTGGAATATTTTTTTATTTTTTATTTTTTATTATTTATTAACCAAAAATACATTTTAAGTACATTTTTTTAGGTACATGCCACCTCACTAGGCTGAGCCTGTTCTGAGGTGGCAGTAATTTAATATGGAATATGGAATCCAAACAAAAAAAAATCATGTTGCAAGCATACTGCATTGAACTTTACATAATATTTCACGTTTTGTATGAAAATTTTTACATTTATTGTCCTTTTTTGAGAGAAAAAGTTACACTAAAGGTATATATAGGTTAAATCTGACGCGAGGGAGGACGGAACTCCAACAATAACAAGTTGACACTGGAGCTACATTGCAGTGTTCTGGCATTATGTACGTTTGAGGAATTCAGGGCAAGGGGTGTGTGAATATCGAATAACTATTTTTTTACAGTTGATCAAAGGTTTGTCTAAGTCTATTTTGACCCATTTATACCAGTTAAGTGATAATACTGTCTCTAAGGTCCAGTAAATTTACACCTACAATCTATCTTACTAGATGTTAAATCTAAATAAAAACTAAGTGGAAGAAACGGTGTTAATCATAACCTCACATTTGAATTTATTTTAATTAAGTAAAATTTTATGTAGTATGTGCACTTTCCGGACAGACTGTAATAGAGTCTTTACTGCTTTCCAGTTATTTGCTACCAGAGAGGGGGAGGGGTGTGAAGCAGAAGACGGGGGTTGCTCGGAGGACTTTGAGCCCGCGCTGGGAGCACTGCTTCACTTACCGAGGCCTGACGCTGCAGGACCTGGGCCAGAGGGCGCTAGAACTATCTGTCTGGGACCGAGACCTCATCAGCTCCAACGACTTCATGGGCGGAGTGCGCTTCTCCCTGGGGACTGGTAACCAACACCTTCTATTTGTTTTATTCCAATGGAGAGTAGATGCTCCACTTCTCTTTTATGTTTCCTATTTGCACTGCAATATTCGCACATACGACAGAAAAAAATTCACAATAGTTTGTGATAGGTAGCCAATGGTTTTAGTCATACAACTGACGCAATCTGAATTATAGTAATATAATGTATTGGTTTGTCTCTTTACAGGAACCTACTTGGGAGGCCAAGTAGCCTGGATGGACAGTTTGGGCAAGGAGGTCTCCTTATGGCAGACCATGATGCAGCGTCCCAACTTCTGGGTGGAAGGCTCCGTTCCTCTGCGTTCCTCCCTCCACAACTGATATGGTCCACCCTAACTGCGATTGCAGTATGAGAACATAGCAGGGACAGGGACCAAATGGACTAAACGAATACAAGTTGTCAGGACATTAAAAATGTCCTCTTTGGGTTGAACATTCTGCAGCAGCCTTTGCCAATTGAGGATATCCTACAAACTATTTTAGTGCCAAAAGTGTAATGTAATCATCGTATTCCTGCATTGGTAGAATTAAATCCATGGACTTACAATGTATGCACATAAACCAACAATGATAATAATTGTTTACCAATGTGAGTAATGTATTAAATTGCCACCTTTTCAGTGGGGCTAGTTGGGTTTTAACTATACATAGTTGCAGTGAAGTAAGCCTTAACTTCTCAAGCGCTATCAGTATCCATTGGATATGAAAAATATTTATATGTTGGGCGACGGCGTATCCATGTGGTAAAATGAAAACATTACTTTCTGTTTGTGGGATTTTTACCCTCAGCACACCACAGAGGTTAAGCACCATCTGCACTGAGTTCCTTATTATTTATACATATTACGTACGTATATTTATCAAATGCCTGAACTTAACAGTGGCACAATTCACTAATTATGTTTAAAAAACATGCTAAACAAAATTACAAGAGATACAGAAATGTTTCAAAATACATATTTTTTTTGACAGCAGGAAAAAACAGCTTTATACATATTTGTCATTCTTATAATTTAATTTTTGATCATTGGGATATTGAACATTGCTGTAAACTGTGCATTTATTATTTTTATTTATTAGTGAGACATTTCAAATACAATTATTATGCACTGTGAGAAATCTGTCATTAAAAATATCCACTGTTATTTGAAGGGGTTGGCGTTATACAGATACAATATACTGTGGGTAAACAATATACTGTGGGTATACAATATACTGTGGGTATATAATAAGTAGTGGCATTGGAAGTTGGAAGGCGTCAGTTGTACGCACCCATATAAGTATTATTTTGTCGGCTTTCTGCCAGAAGTCATTAACTAATAAAAAGCTGATACTGAGCGAATCGACTTTAAAGTTTAAACTCCTTTAATCAGTTATAACAAAATAAATAAACAAAAATATCAAAGTCGATTTTTTTAATTGCGCGTTTACTTATATATGTATTACCTTTCGTTTTTTTCTTATAGGAAAAAAAACTACGCTTAGTGACTTTTTGCACACATCATAAAAACGAATGATATTATTTTTTGTCACTTCTGTTAACAAAACATTTTAGTGATTTTTATTTGTATTTTACATGCATTTCCACACATTATCCCACTTTCAAAAGTCATTAAAATATTTTAGTGATTTTTAATTAACACTACAAGTGCACACATATATAATTCCAATTATAATAATTATAATTATAACTCAGTTTTGACAAAAATGACACTTAACTTCTTGATCGCCATTGCTAGCCCGTACATCAGCTGATTCTGTTTTTGTAATAACTTATTTGTTTTTCACAAAATAAAGTCTTACCCGATGATTTGTTTATACATTGATAAAAAGAGTGCATAATCTACCATAAGCAGGTTCCCCAGAATAGCTTAGCCATGTCCATATGGATGCGGCGGCCCTCAATATTTAATGACTTCTCGCAGTAAACCGACGATTTGTGAATATTCTGATTAAATATTGCCGTTGAAGAAGGCTTATCTAACTTGTTCCAAGCTGTGATCGTTATAAAGAAGTATGATTTTTAAAATTATGAAGAATTGAGTATTTATTGAATTTAGAAGATATGATCTGCGTAGCTCGACAATAACGTAGAGTGCAGGTTGAGGTGATATATTCAACGTATTAACCTATTTAACCGTCGGAAAGGAAGATTGCGAACAGACTGATTAGGGGCCAACTTATGTTTGTCAATGTAAATATTGTACAGAAGAAAATAAAAGCCTGCATGGATTTATAAGCAATATTAGGTTAGATTCATTTACTGTACAAAGTTAATATTTTTTAAAAGATTATTATTGTCCTTTCATATATTTTAGTTGATTTATTGTAAAAACTATATTAACACTTATTTGGAAATCATCTAATTATATACTACTTGGTAAGTATTACACAGTTTTTACAAATACATATATTCACCTCTGTTCTTTTACTTAAATAATAATAGATTTTTATAATGCTAACATATGTTATGTTTTCTTTGATTACATGTATTTCTTTAAAATTAAATTACTGTTTTATTTCACATACCACGACGTTATTTGACATACTATCCTGAGTCAATATGAGATTAAGATATATATAAGTACTAGCTTCTGCCCGTGACTTCGTCTGCGTAAAGGATTAGTACTTAGAGTAATCTATTTTCTTTTCCTAGGTCCTATGTTTATACCAAAATTCTAATAATTTAAATATTTTCTAAAATAAAATTTTGATTTAACAATCATTGTTTTGCCAAATGTCATTATCAAATTTTGACATTTTCAATTAATAACTCAGATCCAGGGCATACGTCATTCCTAAGTCTACCTACGTTAAATTGTCGTTAAAACAAGCTTATGTGCCCAAGCGGTTAAACAATAATTATTATTTTCAATACATTGAAAATAAATAGCTAACTTTATAAATTATAGCCTATATGTTCCTTTGATGTATGAGCTATATTATTATAAAGTTTCATTAAAATCCATTCAGTAAATTTTGCGTGAAAGAGTAACAAACATACATACATCCATACAAACTATCGCGTTTATAATATTAGTAAGATAGTAAGATATATAATATATGAGATTACCCAACTGTTCATCTAAGGCAGTGGTCACCAATTTTTTTGAGTAAAGGGCCGGATAGATGTTTTTGGAAGCCTGGGGGGCCGAATGAGAAGTCAATTCTTATTCCAATTGGAATCCAATTAGGATATAATTTGTATTTGTATGTCATATTTTGTCACATGTTTGTTGTGTGGTGTCATTTTAAATTATATTCTTTAAAATAGAACCACTTTATTGCTTTTTTTTCACTAAAGTCGAAGTTCACAAAAATGATGTCTTTGCTTTTCACAAAAAAATAACGTATTGACCACTGCTTACTAAATATGCAACACTCGGCGTCTAGTTTCCCTTTCATTGACATCATTATGGGGCATTACAATTGAATGAATTTAAATTAAAATTTTAGAAACAACCTCATTTAGGGCAACCACCACTTATTACTATTCCACTCCAAGCTATCACGAAAATCAAACGATGTGTGCACTGAATATTTTCAATTCGGCCTCTGTTTTGCCTGTACTAAGTTCTTAGAATTTCAACAATTATAATAAAAATGGCTGTGGAATTTTCGAGAAACGAACATCTGGTCTTCAACATCCAATTCTCCAAAAAAACACCAAAAACTCTGGTTGTCTCAATTTTCCAGCTTATTTTACTTTTGGTTCACTACCTACTATCAAATCGAATTCCGATTGATGAATTGAAATATGGCTGCCAAGAATTCACAACCAAAATATAAAATTATATAAAAGTAAAATATCCTGTATGAATTATTTATACGCAGAAATCGTAATTTTTTGGTGGGCCGGATCCGGCCCGCGGGCCGTATGATAGTGACAACTGAAACAACGGAAACGTCGAACCAAATGAAGAGTTGTTCCAGGCTGCAGTCTGAAAGGTGAAGATTACACTGATGATATCCTAACTCTGATAGGAGATTGCTTAAGAAAAAGAAATTTATTTACATTATAGTCGTATTTTATTTTAAACTAACTGACCCGGCAAACTTCGTATAAATGTTGTGTTTAATTTATTAGTTCAAAAAATTAAATTGAGCTGTTGAATAAACCCATAATTTTCAGCACACTACACCATTGATAGTTCGAATTGATTCAAATTATGTCGACCAACGCACATTATTTAAAAAGCCGTTCCATACAAAATATATGAAAAAATAAATTTTCTTCATAATTATTTTTCCCGTGATTTTTCCGATGTTTTAATAGTTATTCTGTTAATCGGGACGGAGACAAATCCGACAAATCAAAGATCATAAAAATCGGTTCAGCCGTTCTTGAGTTATAAATGGTGTAACTAACCCGACTTTGTTTTATATATTAAGATTTTCACATGAAAATATAATAGTTAGTTAGATACCTCAATTTTTTATGTGGTAGGTAAAAATCTTCGGGCAAAATTAATAAAACATTTTAAAATATTGAAATTTTTTCTAACATGGAAAAAATTCAATGGCCTCTCTATGGCCTAGAAGTCGAAAGATGGTTGAAAGGTCAAATTAAAATTATAAGTTGGGGACAGTAGTTTTCTGTTAAATCGGTATGCGAGTAGATCACTCTTCAAGAAGTTATTTATTCATTCAAAGTCGCATTTTACTGGTAAATTCAATAACTAATCACGATGCGTATTCTTTGTTCCCGTTCGTGCCATGGAACCGCACGCAATTTGCTGGGAACATAAAATACAACATTTTTCTGAATGACATTGAAGCCAAATTTAGGGTTAGGGGAAATAGTCCGGTAGCCATCTTGTATGACAAATTTTTAAAATTATTTGTGTGCAAAGTGGTGATGATGAACTAAAAATTGACTACCTATTTCAATTTTATTTTTATATTGTTAATGCAATTATAACGGCTTATGAATTTTTTTAGGTATTTGATTAGAAATGTCACAAATACCAAGTAATAGGTGCATCATCCCCCTCACCTGGCGTCTTTACTAACCTAGACACATTCCCAAACACAACCGACAAATAATATTGAATATTTTATCTTTTTTATATATTACACCAATACTAAATAAAACGTATATTTTTTTTAACTTTGTGTACCTTTTAAGTTTTGAATTGCCGTGTTTGTCAGTTTATTTAGATTTAGTTTTTGGCTTGAGTTAGTTTAAAGCTATCGGTACTTATTGCACAAGAGAGCGCAAGATTTCGTGGAAGAAAAATCATCAACATTCTTTAAAATAATGTTAATTCTAATATTATTACAAATGTTTACTATTGACACTGATATACATTTTTACGAATTATTCAAAAATGTGGTAGTTAAAGCTGTTAAGCAAACAATTATTTTGTTCAGGCCTTGTAATTTGACGCTTGCAGATGTTTTATTAGAGCTCTTTTTGTAGAGGATGGATTCAATCCAATCAGAATATCGCTCCACATTAGTAAATATTTCAACCGTTGTTGGTGGATTTGTTCCTGCATCATCTGTGATTCCGGAAGATATTCCCACCAGTTTGTCTTCACAGACCAGTGGTGCACCAGGTGTCAGCGGCTACAAAGCAAAAAATATGCATTTGATAAAGTAAAACCTCTGAAGTCAAATTTAACAGGGATGCACTTGCGATTTGTACATTTTCAGCAGTTTTGTACCTACTATTAAAGTATCTGTGGGCCCGGGCCCGCATATATAGGGAGAACCGGAGCTGGTGGGCAAAGGGACACGGTTTCGCAGTTGTCGCCTTAATGATAGGTCAGGATCACAATGTTTTGTTTACAATAGCTCAAAACTTACCCCATGTTTGTGGTAATTTTTGAGCTATTGTTTGTGGAAACGGTCGCAGGATACGGGCCTTACAATGGGGTTATTATTACCTTATTGGGGTCACCAAAAAATGTTTTTTACGAATGTTTTATATTTTTACTCATATTTACATCATGAAAACATTAAATGAATAAGCTTGATATTTACTACAATAAAGTAAAAGAATTCAGCGAAAATTTATATGATTTATTAATTTTAACTTTAATAATTACCATTTAATTTTTTAATAATTCCCATTTACTTTTTTAATAATTCCCTTTTAATTTTTGACACTCAAGCGATTGGTTTTCAGTTTTTGATTTGGCCATTAGTTTTTAATTAATATCATTCCCCAAAGTATTGAGGACACATATAAACTGTTTCCTGTGGTAAAGCTAATGAATCCACCTAGATTTCACCGTTTATCTCATATTCGTAGGTCGATTTTTGGACCGATATCAATCGCAGAAAAATAAAAGCGGATCCAAATTTAACTTAAATCGCTCCAGTGGTTAGAAAAATAAATTATCCTTTTTTATTAAATTCCTTGAATATATGAAGATAATGGAATAAAACATAAAGAATATTGTAGTCAAAATATTATTTCTGAAAAATTTTAGATTATTACATATTTTTTAAATTTTAGCCAATTCGTCGCCCAAGTGCTTAATTGTCCAAACACGAGTTAACAAATTATTTCAATTAAACATTATGATAGGTGTTTATGATGAAGCCATTTCTGTATAGGTAAAGGTCTGATTAGTTTAAACAATTCTTAGTAAAGTGATTAATTATCAATTTTGATACTTTATTTTAAATTTTAAAATAGATATTGAACAAAATCGTTTGGATAATTAAGTACTCGGGCGACGAATTGTAAGCCATATGAAACCATTGTTCAGTATTACTATTGCTTGTAAAGGAATTGTAACCATATTTACCAAATGTAAAAGCTCTAAGGGCATATAACGGAGTAATAAATAAAATAAAATATGGACGTAGGTAGTGAGTGCCCGAATGAATCTTGTAAAATGTGGGCCCACAAAGAATGTGTTGTAACTGTAACTCTAATGCCTTGTTCTGACCTGGCAAGTAGTAAGTCGAGTGGCGAGTAACTCGCTGTCAAGTAAAGTTCATTAGTAAGCGACGCGTCGCGACATGACAGGCTGCAACGCAGTTAAGTAAATACGCTAATTAATTTGATTGTAATGATTATTTTGGAAAAAGTGGAAGAATAAATTAGTGAGATGAAAATAAATAAACAATGGTCACGAAAATAGATTAATAGCCACAAAAATAAAGAAATTGAGAGTAGAATTTTAGCAGGGACGAGTGGAGGGGGACTCTACTCGTTGAAAAAATAGAACCAAATGGATTCAATCTACTAAAGAGCTGACTAGCCCACTCTACTAAAATTGTGGTGTTCGGACACGTTAAGTTACTAATTAATATATTAGCTGCTCGACTAAAATAATCTCCCAGTTAGAAAAAGGCATAACAGTGATTTGAATTGAATCATTGACACAATATTGTATTTGAAAGCCTTTCTTGAAAGATTTGAGTTTTTTTGTGGATAAAACTATTTATTCATATTGGGTATGTACAGGCGTAAACAATTAATTCATACTAATTGCAAACTGTTTTTTGTATGTTTCTTAAAATAATTAAACTTGCACCAATTATAAAAGAGCAGAAAGTTCAATTAGAATCGTGTACCCAGTGAATTCCACATATATTTAATTAATAGCGTTTTCAAGGCTTCTTCGCTGGAGGTAAAGCGTTAGGTTCATGGACCGACTTCCCATGATTATTACTATTTTATCATCGGAAAAAACTTACAGAAAGCATACCTTGCAGACTAAATATAACCTTTTTTTACTGGAAAGGCAAAATCGGTCCTGAAGCCATTCTTCATATCCCAAAGTTGTCTTATTGCATGTTTCCTCCGAGTCCATTATTATTTCTTTCAAAACTTTTGTGCAAGATGGCTTCTCAAACGTGTATTTAAGCTAATGAAAGGAAATATAAAAAAAATTAAATGAAAACTAGAAAATACATAATTAATAATTACAACTAAGTATATAATAATATCTACTCTGAAATCTCATTTCTAAATAAACTATTTTTCCATATTCAAAGATAGTCACGCATTGTTAGGACTAGGTACTGAATGGTGGCACAGTGTTATTGTGCAATGTAACTGTTAGGACTGGGTACTGGGTGGTGGCACAGTGTTATTGTGCAGTGTAACTGTTATACTATCTACACACCATGCTGCGAACAGCAGCTTTTGGCAGCTGGCTAAAAATCGAAGGTTGGAGGATGTCTCCCGTCTCTTTTTTTCCCATGCGAACCCGTAACACTCTGTTTCACGTTGACTGCAAATTGGAAGAAACCGTCTGCCGTTAGTACCAACCCAGGAAATGAGATGGTGATATTGAATTTGTTGTGTTAATAAAAGAGACAGAAGACAACGTGAAACAGAATGTTACGGGTTCGCACGAGGAAAAGGGAGACAGGAGACAATAGCCAGCTGCTAACAGCCGGCTGTTCGCAGCACCGTGTGTAGAGCCCATTAGGACTGGGTACTGGGTGGTGGCACAGTGTTATTGTGCAGTGTAACTGTCAGGACTGGGTACTGAGTGGTAGCACAGTGTTATTGTGCAGTGTAACTGTTAGGACTGGGTACTGAGTGATGGCACAGTGTTAATGTGCAGTGTAACTGTTAGGGGGTTTCTCACCATCCTCCTAACAGCTCATACTATAACGAATATTAATAAAAATCAAAATAAAATACCCTATAACGAATATTATTAAAAATAAAAATAAAATACCTGCAATAGTTAGAAAACTCGGCCAACTTATCCAATATATAGCCACCCGGTTCGAGTACCGAATAAAAAACTCCGACTTAATATATAAATAAACCGTAAATTGAAAATCCAAAATAAAGTTTATAGTATGGATAAGCTATTAGGAGGATGGATAATCCGAGAGAAATAGTTAGGGCGCGGTTGAATTATCCGGTTATTGTTTTGTATAGTACTGTCTGTATCTGCGTTTTCTCCTCAATAAAAAAATCTACATTGATTGTAAAATTGGCAATACGCAATACGATAATATATTGCGTAAACCAAATGACGTTCGCCCATCGTTCAACATTTCGTTGTACTTTTTCACTCTATTGACACTTTTTATAACTAATACTTTTACTTGGCAAAGGTTAATCCAGTTGTTTGGTTCCTCTAGCTTCAGCTCTACAGTTGATCGATAGGATTGGGAACAACGGCCGTAAAGGTGCCTATTATGCTTGGTATAAATCTAAACCACATCCAATCCTACATTTTTTAATCTTCTGTGACCCACGCATTTTATCATTTTAAAATACATTTTTTCTGTGTTGAGTTTATGTAAAAAAAATCACATTGCTAAAAGAGGTAGGTGCAAATAATAATATAAAATGTGTATGTGTAGGTATACATATTGATACTACGTTAGTAGTATTTAAAAAAAAACATTTTTTGGTTACGTGGGCCATACTGGACAAGCATCTGTGTTGAGGCCCCCATTTTTAAATATTTAAGAAAAAATATAATATTTTTTCATAAATATTATCAAATGTTAATAAAATGGACTGTATTGAAATACAGTTTTTAAATTAAATAAAGTTATATAAAATATCAAGAAATACAAAAAAAATACAAGTGTGCTTTAGACCACACAACTGAAGTAAATACTTCTTTAGTAATCTAATCTAATTTTCTTCCTGGCATCGAATAAAACCCTTCCAATCATCAGTGTATAAGAATCTATATTGAAGATTCGTTTGGAATGTTACCAATCATCGTAACAAATCAGTCGTTTCAATGCACTGAGTTCGCACACTGTAAACTAAAATTTGATTAATTTTATTATGGGAATTACGCTTAGAATGGGATTGTTGATTTAATTCTTACAAAGTTAAAAATAAAACTTTTTATTGCGGATTCTAGTTAGAGAGCGACGTTTATTCACATTTGCAGCAGGAAATTCAAAAAATTCCAATCGAAAAAGTGTTATTATTAGTTAGATTTTAACGTTTAGAATGTGAGAAACAACAACACAACTATTGTCAGCATAAATGCCAGCACCCATTCCAAACGTCATTACTATGGATTTAAGCACTGTTGTTACGATTAGATTGTGAGGAATGAACCTCAAAATTAATTTGAATTTATTATCGTTCGCCTCCGTAACGTTCGTAACGCCCGTAACGTTCGGATATAACGCCTCTCGTAACGCTCTTGCCAGTTTACCCCTGAGTCAAGCGTGCGTAAAGAAGTATTTACTTCAAAAAGTAATAAAATGAAAATAATAATGGCTGTAATAAAAAAATAAGCAATATGTATGTAATTATGAGATACGGCTGTGTATAATATTATTTGTACTTGTTTTTTCTTCGATACCCCACTAAGCACATATTACGTATTACGGTAGCTGAACTATGTTTTATTCTATCATTGTATTTCCCATGCATGTATTCTATGAGTAGTATGAGTTTAGGAGGGGGGAGGGGGGCATTTAAAAATAATAATTTTAGAAATTCACTTTTCCTTTCTCCGTCCTTTGAAAGACGGCCAAGAAGTGAGTATGGTATCTTACCTCCTTCTTACAAGCTTTAAGATGAGAGTATATTGTAGATTCGCACTTCATGGAACTTATGTTCACGGCTTGTGTGTTTGGCCGTATTGTATTTACCGTTCTCGTCAGTATATAGGGTATGACTAGCTATAATAAATTAAACAAATACATGTAAAAGTACATAAATACAAATATTATTATTTATCGAACAAAGCAATCTCTTCGTACAATACAAATACACTACGTCATGTTAACTAGTTTTGGTTATATCTTTGGCTATTCAGGCCCCCTAGCACACTCGATCGATAAGGATCGATAGGATAATGGTCGGTAACTTCTCATCGTTCCCTAGGACAGCTGCAGATCGCTAACCTACAAACAACAGTAGATGTCAAATATATTAAGGACACTTAGTCATTGTGAACTGTCACTTATCCGTTTGCGATCTGCAGTCATGCTAGGGAACGATGAGAAGTTATCGATAGTTAGCCTATCAATCCTTATCGATCGAGTGTGCTAGGGGGCCAGGTAGAGACAATGCAAGATATTGATGAATTAATCGCTGTGCTTTTATTACGCATACAGTGAGACAGTTGTGTGTATGTTTCATAATGGGATGCATAACACGTGGGTCACATCGGTGCTTGACGCGCGTACGGGTGAAGTTGACTGATCTTCCTGGTCCTTCAGTGAGATCCTCGACACCGTGGTTAGTGGAGATAAACCGTGGTGAATCCTCCAGGCCGAACATTATAATATAAAATAATTAATAAAATAACCATGATGGGAAAAATCAGCTCCCGGACGAGGCTCATCTTGGTGCTCTTCATTATGTCTCTCTCATTCCATCTTGAATGTTGAATTTTGTTCATCCTTGTTGAATTTTGCTCATGGCGTTTTCGTCATGCTAATATTTCTTTTCACTTCTGTTACACCGTCTCCTTTCTCATTTACAAAAGAGCTTAGGTATATAAAATCGTTAACCTTTCTAAGTCTATGAGATTTTTGTGTTATTAAAGGGGTGTTTACCCAGTCGACAGGCTAGGGCTAAAGGCTATATAAGGGCTATATTGACTCCTTTCTTCCTCTTCATATGAAGCCATGGGGGGCATTTCGGAGATTAGAGATTTTGGTCACCAATGTTTAATCGACATTTATGTTTGTATGCACCATAACGACCCTTTGGATTAACAAGGTTCCATCTGTTGCGGAAACGTCACGCGGTTATGGGATCTATGGTAAGCTACCTTAGAGTTCATTATCGCATGACATTAAAGCAACATATGGAACCTTGTTATTCCAAAGGTTCGATAAATAAACATTGGTGAAAGGATGGCGTCCTTGACATAACCCTTTCTTTACATTAAACAATGTTTAGGTATCAATTTTGATACATGCGTGTTCCCTTTATTGTACAGGTTTTAAAGGAAAGATAATTTGAATGACATTAGACAAGATCAAACAAGTATGTAATTATAATCAGACGCACAAATGTGTTCATTCTGGAAGAGTTAGGCATCCACGAGAGGGCTCCCAACTATCTACCTACAACGTATTTCAAGATACTTTGGGCACGCTGCTCGCAAAACTGAGGACTGAAACTCGGAGAAGCTCATAGTCACTGGCAAAGTTCAAGACAGAAGAAGGAGAGGAAGGTCACCAATTCGCTGGAGTGACCAAGTATCACTGGCGTCCTGTATGTCGGTGTCCGCAGCTCTCACCATGCAAATTGGAGTAGGAATAAGGAACAAGGAATGAGGAACAATAAAGCATTGAGGAACTGACGAAGAAGTTATACATCTTTTAGATATGTAGAAGGCTAGGCTAAGTTTTTACCTTCAACACGCACACGTCTTTGCGAGAGTAATTTTGAATGTTGTACTGCGGGTTAATAAACACCTTCTTTACATCTCGTTCATGGCCAGCCATGTGCAGGTTCAAAATACCAACTTTAACATATAAATCTTTGTGATTGTAGGGAGAGCCAAACGATTGATTTGTTCTGAAAATTATGGAAAAGGACAGAATGTTATTACAAGTAGACTTTGATTCAAAATCACAAAGATAATTGTGGTTATGGTTGAATACACAATACCCGCAGCATAGCCGGCTAAATTAATATACGACGTAAAACAGATTGTCAAATATTCCTACTACTGTCGTCACTGTCTATATAGGAGTTGAGATTAAGAAAATAATTTTGCTGGTGTCACACCTGTCAAAGCGCCAGCGTTTTTTGGCTTGCCTTATTTCATACATTCCTATTGAGAAGAAGATAAATAAATTACTGTGACTCATCGACTTCAAGGTATGTAATCGATCAACTAGGGAAAATGCAACAATAATTCCGGGACCAACTACTACCACATACACGCACCTATTTCTCGCTTTCACACACTTGAAAACAAATTCACCTCAAATATCGGCATATTTAATATAAGTTTACCAGTATTTATGAGATACCTGAATTATTTTTTTATAATTAAGGAACATCGCACAGGAAATTGCATATATTTTAATACTAGCTTCTGCCCGCCACTTCGTCTGCACAGGATGAGTACTTCGAGTAGCCTATTTTCTTTTCCTAGGTCCCATCTATGTTTACCTATACCAAAACTCAACGCCCATCGTTCACGTAGCTACTTACAAGCGACAATACCGCATCGCGTCGCTTGAACGTAGCTCCATGGAAGAACGGCGTTAACCTATTTATTTAAAATATCCAGTCTTGATTCGATTAGTACTTCAAATAAATTCAATAATTTAAATATTTAACATGATTTATACTAATTCCATGTTTACACTAGACTTCATATTTCATACAATGTAACTATACTATATTGGTCACCATGGTACAGGCAGCCGCCTAGTATGGTGATTTAATATATCAACTTTATGTAAATGTCACAATTATGTAACATGTATTATATAAATAAATAAATAAATTTTCTAAAGTAGAATTTTCATTTAAAATAACTCAGGTCCGGGGCATACGTCATTCCTATGTCTACCTACGTTAAATTGTCGTGAAAACAAGCTTATGTGCCCAAGCGGTTAACAATCATTGTTTTGCAAAATGTCATTCTCAAATTTTGACATTTTCCATTACACAATAATTGTTATTTGTTATAAGATATATTACATACATTTTCCATTACACAATAATTGTTATTTGTTATAGATATATGGAAAATAGTTAGCTTTATAAATTATAACCTATATTTTATTCTGATGTACAATCGAACTACACAATCCGCTATAGATGCAGTGTAATGTAAAGCATCAAGGAAGGAGAATTTTACAATGCCTGCAGTAAGTCCTATTTCTGTAGTTTCCTTACCTGTGATGTATTTTTTCCTAGTGCATTTTACAAATGTCCTTCGAATTACAATAAAATTACACTCCAAGCATCGTGCGAACCAGGGCATGGTACACATTTTTGATTATTTTCATATTTAAAATATTTCTTAACTTAACAAATATTTATTTATTTATTTACATTTGATACATTTAAAGCCAAAATAACAAATAATATTACATAATAAGAGAATATATTTAAAATGAATACAAGTGTTATTACGTTGTTTTAGGTCGATATTAGTTCCTAGCTAGGCAGATTGCCTGTTCTAAGGAACCAAAGTGTGTAAAGTGCCAAATGCAATTTAAATTATTATTATTTTTTTAAATTAATACCTATGTACTAAGTTTTTACTAAATGTGCCATTCATAGGTAACCATGTATCGTTTTAAGTCACATTATATAATAGTTCTTCAGACTCCTCCCTACCCAAGCCAATCAACCATTTAGTTATTATTGAACCAATATGCAGGACATTTTGCAATTTTTAATATTTAAGTCTGGGGGGATTTTATTGTATAATTTCGGTCCCAGATACGCATACATATATATATTATGCATATATATATATATATTATGTACATTTTCTTATTCTCTTTACTAGCTCTGTAAACTGGCTGTTCCACTTTAGGTTTTGATCAATTTTGATTTATATTGCATATTTGTTTTGGTGGGTTGGAAATAAGCAGCTTTACATACCCATTACCAAATAGATCTGTATGGCAACACGATGCCGAAGTCAGAACGTGTGAATTGGTGACCAGCGATCCTTGGCAACGGAACTTCCCCGTTGAACCCATTTTGCGAACATCATGAGGCGCGACACTGTATATTGCAACCTGGAATGACAACTTCAACTATTCACCAATATACATTTAATATAAAGACACTGTCGCGTTGGTGCCAAGTTTTTTTAATGCCTAGGATGGTGCCAATTTTTATAGTGCCTAGGACCAGAGTCTTAACAGCGCTCTGTACATCAGTTTCAGCTGAAGATGTTTTGTTGGACATTTTTTTTTTTACTTTTCATATCAATTTCATACAAAATAATTTCTCTCAAAGCCAATGTCATCTTTGGGGCTGCTGTGTGGAGGGTCTTTTTAAATGAAGGAATGAGAGGAAGTTCAGGGAAGGAAAAATGTATGAAGGGTCAGTAGGAATCTTTGGATCAATGTTTCCAGGAGTGACGTATGAATCCAACCCTCCCACTGCGATGCAAGGCATTGGGGTCGAGAGACTCCTGAGAGGCTGGAGAAGTCAAAGGGTCTTCCTCATACGTCCTCTCCCGATCCGGCCCACTACCAAGACATGGACAAACCTCACCCCATGAACCCGGCACCCCTGCTAAGTCACCAACGTGGCGAACCACTTGGAGTGACCTTTGGCAGAGGTGTTAGTTATCCAATGAATGGTTCTTCTTCTTCTTCTCGTGCCCTGTCCGTTCAATGGACGTTGGCTTTGCGGATAGTTGGATTTGTTTACTTTGGCCCCGAACAGCTCTACAGTAGATTGGCCAAATCACTGTCTCAGGTTTTTCAGCCACGATGTCCTCCTTCTTCCAGGGCCCTGTCTTCCGGCAATCTTTCCCTGCATTATGAGATGCAAGATCTCGTACTTTTCTGGATGTCTCATCACGTGTCCTAGATATTGAAGTTTTTGAATTTTTATTGTTTTAATAACTTATTTTTCTTTATTCATCCGAAACATAACATCTTCATTCATAACTCTGTCCAGCTAGCTTATTTTGAGTATTCTTCTGTAGATCCACATCTTGAATGCCTCAAGTTGCCTTATCAGTTCTTCAGTAAGCGTCTATGCTTCCATTCCATAAAATAATACACAAAACACGTAGCATCTGACCATTCGCATCCGTAATCAAGATTGAGATCATGATTTCAGAACATCTTTTTCATGCGGATAAAGGTTGCACGAACTTGCTCAATCCCATCCCATCTTTCATTTAAATTGCAGCCCAAGGATACCATACCTTGTACCTTCTCTAGTTTTGTTCCAGCAATATAAAGATTAGCATTGCGTTATTTTTGCTTTTGAGCATGTATTTTGTTTTAGTTATATGTATTCAATTCTAACCCGCAATTCTCACAAGTCTTCACTACTTGATTCAGCAGAAGTTGTAGATCCTCAATGTTACTTGTTAGAAGTACCATATCATCTGCATAAGGCAGGTTGTTCAGAATCTTCCCATTTATAACAAGTCCTTTTTATGTCGATTTTACGACTGAATCCAGTCAATTCTTTGATTTTCTTGTGCAACTGCAATTTATCGTGATAATCATTGGGGGTTTCAATTATAGCACACTGTTGAATGTGCCAAACAGTTTTTGCTTTCCTAATTTTACTTTGAATTTCCGTTTGGATTCTTTTGTTTTCTTATAATATTGTGTATCTTGGTGTTACAGTAGATTGCTTTTTAAATTGGACAAACATATTAAAAAAACCTGTAAACGTACACATTTCATTTTTTCTTATCAATTGAAATACTTAAAATAATTTATGTCACTGGCAGAATCTATTATAAGATGTGGATTAACAATATGGGGAAATACTACAATAGCCAATCTGAAACAAGTTCAAGTTGTACAAAACGCAATTGTAAAATTATTAGTTGTCCCTAATATTTTCAAACAGAGACATAATACACCGTTGCTGTTTCAGAGTGCCAAAATTTTACCCGTTAAAGCTATACTATGGCACAAAATTATAATTCAGCATATATTTACAATTATTATTCCCATTACTCTGAAGCAACTAATAACTGCAAATACGTCTACAAACATTCACAAAAAACTTATCTCAGCCTGGATCAAAAATCAAGATTTTAACTTCATTCAAAACATAATAACTCCAAACCGAACGTAAACAAACTATAAAAAAATGTAAGATAACTAAACACATTTTTCGAGAATATACCAACTATACACACAATTAAAATATATATATATATACATATATAATTTTTTTTTTTTTTTTTTTATAAATAAACAGTTTAAAATAAGCACTAATTTAAAAAATAAATAAAGAAGAAAATTTTTTCTACAACACATAAATACTTGTCACACTTAAACATAACCACGTAAACACCTCAGCACAGGTTCTCCTAGTGAGGTGTTCACGAAACAAACAACATTACCCAACCACAGTTTCACATTCACTAACCTACCTTACACACAACACAACAAAAAGTTCATAAATTATGTTATTAGCTATTATGTATAAATATTAATAACTTTATGTGAACGCTGTAATATTATATAGAAATAAAAAAAAATAAAAAATAAAAAAAATTACAACGAGAAATTAGAACATAAATACAGCACTATATTCACGCGCAACGACGGGTTAATAGTTCCCAGAGAACGTTTGAATACAACATACCGAAGATATTTTATTTATTACCTGACACTATAATTAAAGCAATGCAGTTCTATGAATACGGTTAAATATATCGGTGAAAACTTGGCTATCGGAAAAAATAATTATATTGATATGTTTGAAAAAATGTTAAATCTGTAGATATAAAATGTAAATTATAACTCTTAAAATGTATTATGTAACTAAACTATAAGCATCTGTTGACAAGCCAATTCAATTGACTTACCAGGACGTGTTTGTTGATATGTATTGACTACGTAATCTTTCAATAAAATATATATTTTTTTTTTTAAACTTCCATGTTTCGATTTTTATAATTTCTTCTTACTTCCATGAGGTTAAAGGTATATTCAGACTGGGTCGACGTACGTACGCGTCGCTACGCCGAACAATGCTTAGCAAGCATACATTTTCTATGAAAATGGCCACAGACATTGCACGTCGCGATGCGTGTGGCCAATGTGATTCTAAAACATAAATTTTCATTGAAAATCTATGGTTTCTACGTAGCCCAGATATTGTTAGGCGTAGCGATGCATATGTACGTAGACCCAGTCTGAATCTACCATTAGTATTTTATCTGTCGTCCAAATTCTGTTTCTTTTGCGGCCTCTCCCCTTTGAATTTTTCCTTTGCAATTTCTTTGATAATTTTCTTTGATTCATTGCAGATGTATTCAATATTTTCTTCCCTATTGTATAGTTGAGTCTGGAGGTCGGTGAATTGTGTTTCTAATATTTGTGTTGCTTCTTTACACAGATCATTATTTTTTAGCTTGTTATTATCTAATTTCAAGCTCGTTCTTTTTTAACAATTTTCTGACTATGATCTGATGGTACAACAGCACCCGCGTATGTTTTTGCAGACTAATCGTGTTCTTGTGTCTTTTGTTGATGGTAATATAATCAATTTGATTTCGTACAATTCTTTGGACTGAGTCTGCCCGCGACTTCCACGTGTATAAACTTATAACTTATGCCTTTCTGGTAATTTGAAGAATGTATTATTATGAAATGTATATTGTGAAATTGAATTAAAGTGTGAATGATTTGTGGGAGGGACTCGAAACATATAAAGATTTTTTAACACTTTAGTGACCAGATCCGCTCTAATTGGATACTTAATATACTTACTAATATTTATCCTCGAAAATTAGAAGATTAGATTTTGATATTAATTTAGGAGGAGGGATATTCAATTTTTCTTACCAAGTGTCTCGTATGACTGGGATTCATCGTAATTTCCCATTTGATACCTAAAATAACAGAAAAATAATGTAATTTATTGGTTAGTAAGCGAGGGTCACTCACGAACATATTAAATATGCCTAAAATAGCAAACCATGCTATGTATACGGTATCAGTTAGGTACTAATCGAGTCGATATATAATATAAACAGTTCGTAAGTCCATCCTACCCATGCAAAGTACATTAATAATGGTTATGGATTCAAAATTTTCAGTAGAATTACACTTTAAGTCATTGGATATGTCGTTAATTCACAAATAAACGTAAAGAAATATTATAGTACAATTGGCTTCGGTCAATTGTAACTCTTGTGCGATGCTGTAGCCATGTTCATCTAAATCAGAGGTTCCCAAACTTTTTTCCTCATAGACCATTTAAAATTTAATTTTGGTAATTATTGGATATAGATGGAAGCGGTTAATACGCACTTTTTTTTGAAAAACTCATTTGATTCACGTTAATTACATTAAAAGACAACTATTTGCATTAGGGGCAGTGGGAAATATTTAATTTTAAATTTCAATTACGTAAAATTAAAATTGGCCTTCCTTCTGTGAAATGTGACCGACATTTTCAAAAAATTTTGCCAAATGTCATTTTGTTATGTTGGTATTCTTGATACTATACGAAAAACGACGAGCGGCTAGAACCGCCTAGTTACTACTTACCTACTACGCATTTTAGGTGAATTAAAAGATTTTTTCAAAAAAAGTGCGTATTAACCGTTTCCACCTATATCCAATATTTACCTTAATTTATTTATTTTTTTTACATACTTATTATATACACATAATAAATATTTTGTTTATTTTTTTTTTATTAAATTTTCTAAGCCGCCTCACTTTCAGGTACAGATTTTGGAAATCAGCCTTTTTTTTTTTTTAAGAAACAACTATTTACGTGCACAAAATAGGTTATTAGGTTCTTATTTTGGGTAAACTAAGTAATTCATGCGCATTTAGATTGAAACGAAACTTCGCAAATGTCAAATCCATTGTATTACTCCGCTTCACTTTGCCAATAATGGCGTCGAACATTTCGCATGAGTGAATTAATTTTAACAAAGTTAAAATATAAAAAGCATATTTTTCGTCTCCCCGATGTAAATACTCACTTTTCGTAATAATAAAGCTATTAACCGTGAGACGGAGTACGACAAGTTTACCCATTTTTAGTACAATGATCAGAATAAAAAAAAGTCTTCCAGACGGTTTTAACATAATTTCTAAAAATACCTCACTACGCAGTACTCCTTTTAGGAGCCTCGTCAGAGTGCTCAGTGCTTAGTGCTAGGGTTATACAGTAGACAGCTATCAGCAGATAGGATAAGTAACGTATGGTTCCATGATAATTCAGAATCAAGTCAACTCAACACCTCTTTGAAAAGTCATTAAGTTATCCGGTCACCGTAACGTACAAACATTTAAAACTTAAAATGGGACCTTACTTTTTGTTTGGCTTGGCACGATGGTCAGGCATAGAACAATTATCGTATTTAATATGTCTTTAAGCATGAAGCACTTAATATTATGTGAGTACATTGGTACACAATATAATTATTATTACTAGAAAAGAACAATGTGTTTCAATTCTAGTAATTCAATTTGTTGTTAATTAACACTATTCTGGTGAAAGATTGTTATGTCAGGAGAAAACGAGACAATTATTTAGAACAAAATTCAAATTCTTCATTACTGCTTTGAGTATCTTTTTAGTGAGTTTTTTTTTAAATACACAAATTCTTTGGTAGCTGCCGGAGCAGAATTAGAATTTCAAAATAATGTTTTTTTCTTTGCTTAAGCGGTCATTTTTTTAATAATAATTAAAAGGTTATACAAGACTTTGGTAAATGTTTACTACTCCGCTTACCGGATAATACGGAATTCGAAGTTCGATACACGGATACGCACGGATAATACGGAGCGGAACATTTCCTTTGCCGCCATTTCTTTGGATTTGATATTTGCGATTTTTTTTCAATCTAAATACGCACGAATTACTTAGTTTACCCAGCCTAAGAACCTAATAACCTATTTTGTGCACGTAAATAGTTGTATATTGTAGTAATTGAAGTTGTATAAGTCCCGTTTCACTTGGCCAAACGTGGCTTTGCGTAAGTGAAATAATCTTATAAAATTGAAATATAAAATGCATGTTTTTTCGTCTCCCCCGACATAAATACTTAATTTTCGTAATAATAAAGCAAAATCTAACTGTTTGAATAAAAAATATTCCGTATTAACCAGTAGGCGGAGTACGAAACTATTTAACTTACAATTATAACTTATAACTTTACAATTATATAGCTCATACATCAGAATAACATATATGCTATAATTCATAAAGCTTGCTATTTATTTTCAATATATTGAAAAAAATAATTATTGTTTAATAGAAAATGTCAAAATTTGAGAATGACATTTTGCAAAACAATGATCGTTAAATCAAAATTCTACTTTAGAAAATAATTATATTAGTGTATTCATTTGAAGTACTCACCTAATATTTTGAATCGAATCAAGAATTATAGATATTTTAAATAAATAGGTTAAGAATTTAGGTATAAACGTAGGTGGGACCTAGGAAAAGAAAATCGATTACTCGAAGTACTAATCCTATGCAGACGAAGTCGCAAGCTAGTATTGTATATTCGTTAGATTGGCACACAGTAAAATTTATAAAAAATTGCGTCCCAATTTCTGGGTGGATGGATCCTTCCCCTCCACAACTGACACGGCCCACCCTAACTGAGGTGTGGTAAGAGAACACGGCAAGGACCACATATGGACTAAATAATTATATTTTAATTAATGAAGACAATATTAGCGAAACTCAATCGAAAATCTGAAACAGAAAAATCTGACTAAGACACGGGTACATCTGGGATACGAACCCAGGACCTTCGACTTTCCGGGCTGCTGCTCTACCAACAGCTCTCAGAAAAAGATACGGGCACATCTGGGACCAGATGTGACTGTATCTTTTTCTGATTTTTCTGTTTCAAATTTTCGATTGAGTTTTGCCAATATTGTCTTCATTAATTAAAATATTATAATTTGAGTTTAATAAGGTGAAAATAAATAAATCTTTATAAGTTGTCAGGATATACAATCCAATGAAACAATGGCAGCATCAAATAAATAGGTAAAATTCCATTTTCCAAAAGAGTTTATTTATTTTGATGGACTTATACGTACTTGTATGGAGCGGAAAATCAATAAGTGGAAATTTATAGTTTGGTATAGATAATTGATTTTGAAAGTTTGAGTAAATTTTTGATTTAATCCTAGGCAAAACTTTTATAATAATTTGTTCGCTTGTGCGGGGGTATTTAACTACAATGTGTAATTATATTTTTATGTACCTTATTTTAACTATCTGAAGTCCCCGGCGATGCACGGGCTTTAAGCAGAGTTCTTCGAAATTTTTAACGCCAAGGATGAAAATTTCATCAAGAAGTATCAAAATAATGATTTCATACCGAAAAGAGTATGGGGGAAGTTTTTAGAAATCTTGTGTACACTTGACCTTTCTCTAATTTTGAATGTCAAGTGTAGAAAATTTCATCGATTTTAGAATAATAATAAGATTTATTCATCTCTCGACTCCCAATCCGAAGGTCGTGGGTTAGAACCCGGCGTGCGCAAACAAATTTTATTTGATTAATTTGAGTTACTACACACACTACACAATTAATTAAATAAAAATAATATTTAGTATATTTGCGGCACGTTCCAGAGTGGAAGATACTATCAGTATCGCCCTGGTGTAAGACCACCATTCAGAATTGAATGTTGCTTGAAATGGCTTTAGCCGTATTTGGTTAGCAGATCTGAATAGCCAGGCACTTCCCCACTTTCCTCTTCCCATATCCTTCCCACCCCGAAACCTTCAGCCACACAACATACCCCAATTGGGGATGCCATAGCCTCACTGGCTCCAGATAGGAGCAGTTGGGACTCTTGTGCGGTATTCAGCTTTAAAAAAATGTAACTTATATTAAAAAAAATATCCCGGTGTGGCCAACTTGCCAGGGATTTAAGCATAGTTTTTCGAAATCAGATTTAGATAGTAATTTCTCTCTTATTTTAACGTCAAGTGTGCAAAATATAATCAATTAGTATCAAAATTATTCATTGAGGGGCGGGAAAATAAGATGGAAGGTGGATTTTCGATATATCAAATACACAGTTATGTTCCTTTTTTTTAAGGTTAAGTGTACAAAATTTTATCATCCTCGGAGTAAAACAGTGGATTTGTAATAACAAAAACTTTTCTTTATTTATAGTAGAGTTAGATATATATAAGAAGATACTTACATAGATTTTGAGTAAAATGTTATTTTAATAATTATAAATCAAAGATAAAAAATTTTGGCTACACCCAAATTTTGGCAAACCTCGGCATTAGAATAAAATATTCATTGACACTAATACATGTCAAGATTTATCAACTCATCTCCTTATTCCTTACGCATACATATTAGGTCCATGCATTTTATGTTAATTATTAAAATACGTGACTAAAACAGTTGTCAAGAAGATCATGCTTTTGTTGGGGAATGGACCGGTACTGGTAAAAGATACGGTGGATTTGATCCAAATGCCGTACTGTAAGATATCCGTGAACAAGTAGACCATCTGCCTCGAACTATTGTCCCTTTCGAGTGTCATCGTCTGTGACGCTATGCCCGTTAGCCCAAGTCGACCAGTACATATTAAAGGCGCGCCAATACCATCCACCTGGAAATGAGAAGGAAAGATTGTATTACTTGCCACCCTGTGAAAACAAAGCATAAATGCATTAAAAAATTATAGGGAATTGACTGGTTGATGGAGAACTTTTGACTTTTGAGCTCTCCAGCAGGACTCTCTCGGAACATCTTCTTGCACCCCAGTGGAAGGATTCACACGCCCGTCACTTCTGGACTCACTAACAATCAGATTCCTACCTATTATTGATACCGTCTTTCTTCCCTAAACTCCGCTCCTCCCTTTCCTAAAAAGCCCCTCCCACAGTTTAAGCGTTGGAGTTCAAATTGGACTAAATGGAGGTAAAAAAGTGGAAACTATTTTTCGCTTTGTGCTTCATCTAAATATAATGCATCAATTGGAATAGTCTGAATCCTCGACAAAAGAGTTAAAATTTTGAAAACGGCAATAAATTTCTGTCAAAAATATTATGTTAAAGATTCCTAGGTAGGTACTTCAAAGCTTGTCTGGATTCTCTATGCAAACACTTTAAATTATGAAAACGATGATAACATAAAAATTAAGAGTTCATTGAACCTAAATTACAAATCAGAGACACAATCGAACGTACTTTTATTTGATTGACCCCCCTTTTCGACGAGTACTTCTAAGCTCGAGTTTTTGAGACGTTGATGTTGATCGTGTTGGGCCTTCGCCAAGGCAAGAAATTTTGGTGGTCAAAATTTCTCCTGGAAATTTTATTAAAAAGAGAAAAAAATAAAATTAGGAAATGGATTTCTGACTCACCCGACAAATTAAAGGGTTAGCGTCATTGGTTTCAGCGATCATACAAATACGTCGCCTGAGCTGCGCGTCAGAAAGGTTGGTGTTCTCCTTGCAGTCGCTCTCTCGCATAAGGTTCACTTTCCGGAGGACCTTCACGTGGGATGGTGTCTGATGATAGTAATCTCTACGCTGCACAGTGGGGCCGAGTATAGTTGTATGGTGAGCGTTGGAAATAAGTCAAATGAGAGATATCGTAACACAAAACTAAATCAGTAATCACTAATCATGTAAATACGCCAACAACATTCAAGCCTTTAAGGCTCCGTCAAACAGGAGGCGTACTTATCGCAGCGTCAAAGCGTCAGTACTAGCGCCGTAACGTCGCGATCTTTCTATTTGAACGGATTTGACGTGTTCAGTACAACACAAAGCAGCGTTATACGTCCGGGACGTTTTAACGCCTTGACGCGCGGTAAGTACGCTTTCTGTTTGACGGAGCCTTTACATTGTGTTTTCAAGAAGAGTACTATTTTTTTTTCATTTTAGTACTGAAACCTTCGGGTATATACTAAATACTTTCAGTCATTTATTTACATTGCTCGTATTTAGCGGGCTCCGTGGTTGAGCGGATACGGTCCTTGGCTATGAATCCTAGGATCGCAGGTTCAAATCCCGACGTGCGCAAGTAAATTATAATTGATTACACTGTATTATTTCACAATTTATTCATTACAAATAATTTACAGTCCTTTGAGAGACTTTACATAATGGCATATACGCATTGTCAGCACAGTCCTTTGAGAGACGTTACAGAATGGCATATTTTTTCAGCACAGTCATTTGAGAGACGTTACAGAATGGCATATATTTTTAGCACAGTAATTTGAGAGACGTTACATAATGGCATGTATTTTCTAAGGAAAGACCTCCATTCAGAATTGAATAGTTTTTGAAGTAAGACTTCTTTAGGGGCATTACTACGGGTACCTAACTCAAATATTTTTGGACGGAAGTAGCATTTTAAATCAGAAATGACGTTAAATTTATATTTAAAGAATTATAAGAATTTAAAGTGTTAAAATTCAATAATCTAGTCCGAAAAAATATATTAATTCAATTAATAAAAGAAAAACAAAATCACAGCCTTTTAACTGAAAGCCGCACTCGTCAAAAACATATATTTCCATCACAAAAATGTAACACCACATTTGCACAACAGAATTACATATACCTAGGAAAAAAATACTTCAACAGTTTACCGGAAAAGATAAGAAAAATTGAAGACGATAAATGTATAATAAAAGCGATTACAGAGCAATTCAATGTAAAAACAAATGAATGATGAATTTATCATCATAATTAACATATCTAACTATCTATTTATCCACGTATTTTATAAGTTCAAAATTCCTAATTAATAATTTTAAACATCATAATTAATTATGGGTACAAAATATTTTTCATTCTGACACCCGCTCCTCTTCTAAACACAAGCGTCCGCTTCTATAGGAGAGACACAATAAAAAAACAAAACAAAAAAATTGTGAAAACTTATTTTGTAATATATTGTTATCAACATTGTTATACCTTGTAAACTTATAATTTAATAAAAAAAATTAAAAAAATAATTTCATCATTTTAACATCGTATGTATGGCAATATGTATAAGGTAAGTTCAACGGGTTTTGTTATGTTTTGTTGATTATTATATGATTTAATTAAAGATTTTAGTTGAACCTTCTTATTTGTATTATTTAAAAATGACATTAAAATGCACTTTTTTCGAAATTCTGGTAACTGAATGGATTATTACTAGTTAATATCTAACTACTACAACTTTTTAAAGTTATTTTTTTAGTCCGTTTTAAGCGTGTCCCGGTTTTGTAAATATTTACCCTTATATTTCACACAAACGGGGATCAGATGACGTCACACACTCTCTCGTCTCTTATCGGGCGTTTTCGTGGGCTTAATAAAATTCAATCTTCTAGAATTAGTTTAGTTATGAAAACGAAAATTAAAAAAATCTAGTATTCAAGTTTGCATGCGAACATTGATAAAGAAAATAAAAAAGGACCCTATTACAATAGTCAAAATAATTGTTTTAAAATTGACTTTCACATTATTTTATTGGTTTACGCTTATGTGAAACCTAAAAATAGAAATTATATTTAATTAGATAATATTTGTGTCTTTTCATTCATGACACTATTTTATATGGTATATTTTATAGGCTCAAATGCGTTGTTTAAATAAAAATATTGTTATAAAACACGTACTTACTTATTTTTTGGTTCAAAAACAGAACACATTTAAAACCGCAATAAAAAATACAATTGAATTATGTTATCAGCTAAATTATTTAGGCGCTCCGCTGACGAGGCAACTGAAACCAAACTAAAACCGGCTGGTTTCTATATCTTGATTGGTCAAAAAGCTTGTTTAACCATAGACGAAGAACAATCAACTGACAGCTGGCAACTAGCAATGGCCGGCCACGGCAATCCGCAGTGCGAGTCGCGAGTCACCGCTTGCGTTACCATTGACAACGGGTTTTTGAGTGATTGTGTAGTGTGCGGGCCATCACATTGTCATACAAAGACAGTTGCCAGTTGACAGCTTTCAGTTGCCTCAGTGGGCGGATCGCCTTAATGTTTCTGAGTAATTACTCGGAAAAAGTATTTTATTTTATTTAAAAATTGTCTTGCCCCAAAGCAAGGTTCGTAGAAAATGCATTTAACAAGGTTAGCTCGTACAGGCACTTTTCGAAAAAACACGCGTCGTGTTCATGACGTAGCTTGAAGTCCCGAAAGTAGCGATGGTTGGTACCTCAATTAGGTTGTCGCTGCGATTCCAGTTACCAGAGACCGACGTAGAACAGGTTCATTATCAATAATTTTGGAACCGGTTCTCTAAAAGAAAAAAGCATGGGAGGGTGACTAGGTAATTCTGTGAAAAAAACCGTTAAAAAAAAACCCGAAAAGAACCGGTCCCTCAAAAATTATAATAATTGATCGTGGTTATTTCAATTTTTTAAATATTTTTAATTTTATATAAATATTCAAAGAACCGGTTCCAAAAATAACCGTTTCCATTAAAAAAATATCTATAGTGTCATTGACAGCAACGGAACTGGTTCCATGTAAAAACTAAACATCGTGCATGATCCCAAGACTTTTTGGCACTATATTAAATCCCTTCGAAAGGATGGTGGTCTTGAACACACCATGATGAAAGGTAATCAGGAATTTCGTGGCTTAGGTGTGGCTAACGCTTTTGCTGATCATTTTCAATCGGTCTATAATAGAGACCCTCCACTTCTAGACATAAATAATGCGGCTTCTTATAATACCAGAGGAGCTTCAAACGTCGATTTAGATATATTTACTGAATCTGACGTTATGAGTGCCATAAGTCTCATGAAGAACTCTCACTCCATCGGACCAGACTTTGTTCCCGTATTTTTTATTAAAGGGTGTGCCGAGTTCCTAAAAACACCATTATGTCTTATCTTTAATTTAGCTATTAACACTTCCACTTTTCCTGAAGTATGGAAAACCTCTAAAATATGTCCTATTTTTAAGAATGGTTCGAAAAAGTTAATTGAAAATTATAGACCAGTTGCCATATTATCGGCTCCTGCTAAAGTATTTGAAAAATTAATTTATAAATTCCTTATGCCTCAGATAGACGCATATATTATCCCCGAACAGCATGGTTTCAGGAAAGGAAGATCCACTGAAACAAATCTAATGGTTTTCACGGACTATGTTGCTAGGTCCCTAGATAGTGGATACCAAGTTGTTTGTTCGTATAACGACTTCTCCAAAGCGTTTGATACTGTGAATCACGATATCCTTCTCACAAAACTTGCCCAGATGGGTTTTTCCCTTCGGATGTTAAAGTTTTTTAAAAGTTACCTCAAGAACAGAAAACAATTTGTCACACATGGAATCTTTCAATCTGCTGAATTTCTTGTTTTTTCTGGGGTTCCCCAAGGATCAATCCTAGGGCCTCTTCTTTTTTCCATTTTCATTAATGACATTGCGGGAGTCATTCGTTTTTCACGCTTTTTGCTGTTTGCCGACGATCTAAAATTATTTCTTTTAATAAGAAATATTGAGGACTGCCTGCGCCTTCAAGCTGATGTTGATAACATTTCAGAATGGAGTCAACGAAACCAGCTTCATTTCAATGTCTTGAAATGCGTAGTTCTGACTTTTACCAGAGCATTTAGTCTCACCTACCACAGGTACACTATGCTCGGTCATAATCTCAAACGAGTTTCAAATATAATGGATCTTGGGATTATGTATGAAAGTAAGTTAACATTTCGTCCACATATCGAAGGAATGTGCAAGTCGGCCCTAAAAATGTTAGGGTTCGTTATCCGAACTGTCCGAGTTTTTCGAGATACCCATGCTCTTAAAGTTTTATACTTCTCCCTGGTCCGCAGTAGGCTGGAGAGTGGGTCGCTTATCTGGAATCCTCATGAGGTGGGATGCTCCCTCATGTTGGAGAGGGTTCAAAAAAAGTTTCTAAGATTTCTCTACATGAGGGAGCCACTATCCGTGGCTCTACCCAACAAACTTTCTTCTGGGCATGCTGGGACTTCACTCCCTGCAGCTCAGAAGAGAGGGGTATGCCGCTACCCACCTATTCAGACTACTGCGAGGCGATATTGTAAACTCAGCTATTTTGGAGCGCGTGGGTCTCTATGTTCCAGAAGACTATCTTAGACAGCGTCATCATAGATTATTCTACCTTCCTGCCTGTAGAACTAATCTGCCAATGATTCTCCCGGTAGGGAGGAGTATATTGCTCCTGAACCTAATCTCCTCCGAGATTGATATATTTGGCGTCGGTAAGGAGAGATTCAAAAGAGAAATTCTTTTGATTCTTGAAAGAGTATCTCCACATTGACGAAATCATCACCACTACCTGGAATTTTTTTATTCTTTGAAATTGCTAGCTTCTTTGAAATTTCTTTTACATATAAACTATTTTTTGTAATATATTTATATGACATTATTTCTTACATGTAATAAATTTAAATTTGTAATTGTGTAAGAAATCAATAAAAAATGATTATTATTATTATTATATAGCCGGGACAGGAACATAGACCATCTCTACCCGAAAGAAAAGTCAACTCGAAAGTTTGCCATTGTTCATATACAACGCGCCTGATTACTCCGGTCGATTTTGATTATTTCCTTTCTGAACTTGCCGTTTATTGTTATTCAAATATTCTCTACACTTTCTCAGTTTAATCCTGGATATGTCAATTTGATAAGTGAGACTTTCAATTTGGGAAATAGACATTATTTGTCAGAACACAAGTATCCTGATATTCAACACTGCACAAGGCGCTAATATCCTCAAGTCTACATCATTAATGTGGAAGTAACACGGAAAATAATTCCTGGATTTTTTCCAATTCAATCCGAATACTAGTTTTAATAAATAATAATTAGTACATTTACCAATATATTATAAATAAATCATTTGTAAATGCATTCAGTCGGTTGACGCCATTAATTTTTATTGCAGTTGATTCAAATACACAGGTGGAGAATGGACTTCAAACTACGTCACAACTTTCTAGCCAATCTAACCTCCATAAATATATTTTCTACGAACTTTGGCCTTAAAGCACACTTGTTCTTCTTCTTTGTGTGCCTATCAGATCCCCCCGACGTTGGCGGTCACTCTATCTTGCGCTGCCCGGAATAGCTCCTCCACACTTGTAATACCGGCCCACTCTCGTACATTTCACAGCCAAGATATTTGTATCCTACCAAGCCCACGGCGACCCTCTATCTGGCCTTTAACAAATAAGTTGGAGGAAGGGATATTTCTCCCCTCGAAGTATGTGACCCAGATATGAAATTTTCCTGACTTTTACTAATGTGAGTAGTTCTCTATCTACTCTAGCCCGCCTGAGAATTTCTGTATTGGTGATCATGTCGGTCCATGGGACTTTGAGCATTCTCCGGTGAAGCCACATTTCAAAAGCCTCTATCCTCTATCGACGCTTCTGCCAGATCTGCCCTGATGATGGACACTGCAACGCTGTGCGAAACGTCGGCTAAAGAAGAAGGTAGCACAACACGGCATAACACCCCAAAAACAAACAACGAAAATGCTTTTGGCCGTGAAAATCTAAAAACGTACCAGCCTCTATCCTGTTCATGGAATTTACTTTCAAAGTCCATGTCTCACATCCGTACAGCAAGACCGACCACACATAGCATTTTAATATTCTCTACCTTAATTTTAAATTGATATTGTCATTGCAGAAGAGAGATTTCATTTTACAGAATGCAGTTCTTGCTGCTTCAATTCTGCACTTAAATTTCTAAATCTGGGTCAAGAGTTTCCGTAAGAATGCTGCCGAGGTATCTAAATCTTTCCACCTTTTCGACATTGCAACCATTTAACTGTATCACTGATCCAGAGTGATCTAGTCGTCCAAATGTGATCCATTTAGTTTTATTGATGTTGATTGTTAGGCCCAATTGCTCACCAGCATTATTAACAAGATTTAATAGTTCTTGGAGGTCATCAATACTGTCAGCTAGTAATACAGTATCATTTGCGTATCTTATGTTATTAATGACAGCTCCGTTAATCTTCAGACCCTTCTCGGTGTTACTTAGGGCTCTTTTAAATACATAGTTGGAATAGAGATTAAACAATAGTGGCGACAGGATACAGTCTTGTCGTACTCCACGCTGAATGGCGTTGCATTAGATCTCTCATTCCCATGTCTTATTTATGCTGTTTGGAACCAATACAGGTTTTTACTGAAATTCTGGTCTTTGGTGTCAATGTTACAATCCGCAAGCATTTTCATTAGGTCAGCATGTTTTACCCTGTCAAATGCCTTTTCGTAGTCAATAAAACAGTCAAAGACTTCCTTCCTTTGGTCACGAAACGTACAGTAAGTAGCACGTCGATAGACAATAATGCTTCACGCGTCCCAAAAGCGTTCCTGAAGCCAAACTGAGTGTCATCCAAGTCCTGTTCGCACTTATTGCGTATCCACACTAAAGCACAATTGTAAAATAATATTTTTTCGAAGCGAAATTCAAACACGGGAAAATACAAACGTTACTTGTATTATCATTTATTACATATACATTATGTAAGATGAAATCATAAAGTGAGAACTCAAAAATTGTGGCTTGAAAAGACAAATAAAAAAATACCAATATTACGGGAAGGGGAACTTACGGTATTTTCACAGCCAAAATGATGATGATATATAAACATGTTGCAGACGACTAGTTCTGAAGATAAATTCTCGTTGCTGTCCTGGTTATAGGGGGATATATTGATATTCTTTCGTTTCATAAATGGAATTTCCAACTGAAATGTACAAATAAAAGAAATTTTGTAAATTGTTATTTAGAATATATGGAATGCACAGCCTGCAAACAATAAAATGACACGCCACTATAATAATGTGAGCCAATCGTAGAGCAAACTAGAACCTTGGAGATTTCTAGTACGCGCCGTGCGCACTACAGTCTAGTAGCTTCCCGCGAGACTCGCGATGAAAGGGCACCGGTCTACTAGCAAAATCAACAACTCACCGGGACTTGCGACACTTGCGTCACCAACCTATCAACATCGCAAGGCTCCGCCCGTAGCAGCGTCGAGCACAGATCTACATCCCGCCGTGATGTGACCTACGATATGCATTAGCATATGCATCCCATCGTGATGCGTCCAAAAATACAACCTCATCAGAAGCCTCCGCCTCATTGTTTTGCATTCCACCATGATACACACTTATAATACCAATCACAATAAATACAGAGATATATCATCAATAGCTTTCATTGTCTCTACCTATCATTACCCATATAATCAACAGTTTACCGAAATAAAGTGTGCAAGTAGGAAAAGTGACGTCAGTGGTTTGTCGATGTGAAATTTTCGAAGTGAGATACATAACGCTTCTCCTCACTAGCGGCGAAATTCATCGAAAGAAAATGCGAAATATATCTTACTAATATTATAAACGTGAATGTTTGTATGGATGTATGTATGTTTGTTCCTCTTTAAATCGAAATTTAATGAATGGATTTTAATGATACTTTACAATAATAATAGCTCATACTTCAGAATAACATATAGGCTATAATTTATGAAGCTAGTTATTTATTTTCAATATATTGAAAATATAGTTTAATAGAAAACGACAAAATTTGAGAATGACATTTTGCAAAACAATGATTGTTAAATCAAAATTCTATTTTGGAAAATATTTAAATTATTGAATTTATTTGAAGTACTCGCCTAATACTTTGAATCGAATCAAGAATTATACACATTTTAAATAAATAGAATTTTGGTATAAACGTAGAAGGGACCTAGGAAAAGAAAATAGATTACTCGAAGTAGTAATCCTACGCAGACGAAGTCGCGGGCAGAAGCTTGTGATTTAATAAATCGACAAAATTATAAAATCCAAAGTTTGCTCCCAAAATGAACCAAAACTGATTTATTTAATTACCTATACGTCATCATTTAAAAGCAAAAAAATATTAGCTTGCGTCCGAGATATTTGACATACATTTTTATTACAAGAATAATTTTTCAGTTTGATTGGGTATTTTGGAATCAAATCCAAAACTACGTTTTGTATGAAACCGGCCGCGCAGCCGTTCCTCTTAAGGTGAAGACATGCGGAAAAATGCAAAATCGTACTAAATCTTGTGTATTAGTTTTGAAAATTTGATCGCTTAGAAATAATATAGATGCTTCAATTAAATACTGTGAGTAGAACACATCTTGGCATTTGAAGTGATCGAGTATTTTTTTGATAAGCTTTTTAATAAGCTTAGAAAAAAATTATGCGTCTGACCTATAAAAAATGGTTAAAAGTGAAAAATATCCTACTTACAAAAGCCTTTTCTGGTATAGTTTTATTGAATAATGTAGCTAATTAAGTTTCTTATAGAGTGATCGGACAACATTTTAATATTTGTATCTGAACTTCACAAAATAAAATAAAACGTGCATTTTGGCGACGTTTCTTTTTAGTGAATAAAAATAGGCGCTACCCAACGAATTTGTAAGTGCGAATTTCATCCTTATGCCATATACAGAACGATTTTAGCCGGTCGCTCAGTCTACGCCCAGAACCCGGGGCCAACGGAGAAGCCTTAGTCTACGCGGCGCTTCGATCTTTAAAAATATACTTGCGGAATAACAAAACACTGTTGTTTGCTAGAGATTAGGGTTTTTAGAGTCAAGGACTAGTGGATCATCTTAAGCGTTAATCTTATATATAATAAGTAATGTTTGTTTGTATTTTATGCGCTGCCATGCCGTTCCTCCGATTGCGATGAAACTTTGGAAATTTGATGTGCGCATGCCTGCGATGGTTATAGGATAGTGAGCTCTGGCGTTATGTACCTATATAATATTTCAAAAATGTAGATATATAAAAAAAAGTTAAATAGGTTAAATGCGAATTGTTTGAAAAATTACTGTATTTTATGAAGTTTAGCTTCAGGGAAAAAAGGCTGGAGGGGACGGGAATGTGGAGGGGAGGTAGAGGGGTATTAAGGAGGGGAGGTTCGTGGGAGTGGTGACAAGTGAGGGAGGAAGGCGGAGAAGGTGGAACGGAAATGCGTGAGGGGCAGTTTTAGAGAAGGGTGACAGCGGGAGAGGGGAGAGGGAACGCGGGGAAGGTGAGACGCGAGAGCGGAAGGGGTTGCGGGAGGGGAAGGGGACCCGGGAGGGGAAGAGAGGGCGGAAGGGAAACTGGGACAAATAGGAAAGGACACGCGGGGAGAAACATTTTTTTTTGTATTTTACCGGTATTCAACGCATGCCGGGTATCAGCTAGTGCAGTGGTTTTCAACCTGTGGTACGCATTACCTTGGCATGGATGTCAGTAAAGAAATGCACTGGGCGCGAAAACCTTTCAGAGATGATGTAACAATGTCAAAAAACCTATAAATAAAATGTGGAATCTGTTCGACGTATCAACTACTTTTGGGCCCAAAACATATCTACTTTGAAAAAAGTCTCTGGTAGGTTTCTGGCTCGAAGTTTAGAAGGAACATCTTATAATAGCAGCTGTAGCTCTAAAAATATAAATACCGTTCACAAGCAAGTACTCGTATTTGTATGAAAAGGCATTTTCTTCCTTTTGGTTTATTAAAAATAATTATCGCCTGAATGCTGAACCAGACTTGAGGCTCTACCTGTGCGAAAATGAGCCGAACATTGTTTTTGCTCTGCAAACCAAGCTAAGGATCACATTGACTGTATGTTTACATTGTATGATTATTTATACAGGATGTGGCAGGAAAGCGGGTTTGTATTTTAACTGATACACGAGAAACTTTTTTCTACAAAATTTTTTGAGGATAAAAAAATTCATCTTCTCAATACACTTTGTGAGTTTGTAGTTGAGGATGGAGAATACGAATTATTTTTGGTCGAAAGAAAAAGAAGTGGAACAAAATTTGTTCAATTTTACATGTAGAATCACTGGTAAAAATGCCCGTAAAAAAATCGTGTTACACACTGCATAAAATTTGCTTTAATTGTATTTGTGTGACTTGATTGTTGATATTGACATGTGATTGTTAAAAATATACAAAAGAAATAATATGACTATCATTATACACGTATACACAAGATAGAGGTTACGGGGTACCTACAACAAATTTGTTCTGAGCATCAAGAGGTACGCAGGTTCAAAAAGGTTGACAAACGCTGAGCTAGTGCATTATTTTTGGGAATTAAATTCTTTGTACTGATCCCACAATGAGTAGAGAATGACTTTCGGTTATATAGAAAATATTCGGTTATATATTTATATAGAAAAAAATTAATAATAATATTGTTATTCACACAACATAATAAGATTTATTACTAAAGTTGTATTGAAAATTTATTAAAAAGACATGTTGCTCTTTACCTCTAAAATGCAGATATCATTGTTCAAAGATTGTGTAGAGAAATCGGCAGGAACTCGAACATTGCTAACATTGCGTAACATGGCGTTTCCATCATTTAGGTTCAAAATACCAGCGCGGATCTGCAGGTTCTCGGGTCTCATTACCAATCCGAACTTCCCATCGATACTGTCGTTAAGATAGATATCAGTACATACATTTTATATAAAAAATAACAGAGTAATACAATAAAAATCCTAAACTGCTCCTCTCACTAGGTCATTCGTATATCGAGATCGGCAGCTTTACAATTGTAGAAATTAAAAAAGATGAAAATACAATACTATATATTCATTTTATTTAAACGCCCATAGGGCTTTTAAATACATAAAGCAATACATGTTTTGATAAATACAGTGAAAAGTTAGAAGAGAATAAAATACAGGAAAGTAACAGAAAATATCAAGACACATAATATAGGTTAGATAAAATATGAGTTGACAAAATGTAGGTAAATACAATACTTTAAATTTATTTTTATTTAAACGCCCATAGGGCTTTTACATACATAAAGCAATACATGTTTTGATTAATACAGTGAAAAGTTAGAAGAGAATAAAATACAGGAAAGTAACAGAAAATATCAAGACACATAATATAGGTTAGATAAAATATGAGTTGACAAAATGTAGGTAATACAGAATATAAATAGATAGCCTGCCAATATCCTCCAAATCAACAATAATAGGTATATAATATTAATATATTATACTAATATATTCAATAATATATTCGACTAATATTACAAAAGAAACACTAAATACAATTATACAAATTAAAATGAAGTAAAGGGCAGTACGTTTATAGTTGGCAACAATTGCATTCTACTACAAACTAAATAACTCTTATAATGTAGGTAGGTACCTGTAGTGGTTTATCAGCCACAGTCATAGGGTGAACATACTGACAAATGACAAGAGGGATGGCATGAATAATTATTACTAATAACATGTAAGTAATAACAACTATTTGTAATTTTTATTTTTCACTCATGTAGATTGTAAGTCAATTATTGTAAACAATAATTAAAACATTATAATTTCTAACTTTTTTTAACTAAGAGGCTTTACTCCTCAACTCAAACACGAGAAATTTTTTCTTCATTGAGTTGAGTAGTTTGTTAAAAAAAAATCTATTTGTAAACAGCTTTTAAGAACCAACTGTATTTATTTTTCTAAATCTTATGTATATGTATTTCAAATAATAAAAAAAAAAAATAAAAAAAACTCAATAGTAATAAATAAACAATTAAAGTAAATATGGTTTTTTTTACTCTAAATACTAATTATTTGTATAAATAAAGTAGGTAATAAATATCAGTTAATGCTAAGAGTATAATAATTATTATCATAGATTATACCTACGAATTAAATGAAGTAGATAATAACAATAAGGTAACTAGTAATAGGTAAGTAATAATGCGTAAATAAAAAAATAATAAAAAAAAAAAAATATATATATATATATATATATTAGTAATTGAAAATTTTCATTATTATTTTTAATTATTATCTGGGTAATCTTACCTCTTCTCCAGGCAACATTGAGCAGATGTAAGAATGTGTCCTCCGGTGGTAAGTGTTCCGGGGCACCTGTAGTTCCATTTTTGGGTTGTTTTCAGGGCCGGCACCAAACTGGTGGACTCAAAAATCGCTACCTTCATTTCATTTTATCAAATGATTAATGTTTGTCAAACAGGAAAAGTAAAATAATTTATTAATAAAGAATAAAAACAGTCAGTAATTCTTTATTCAAAATCTTCATTCAAGGTTATGAAAGTAGCAGATAAATAAAAATAATAAAAATATATTTTTTTAATATTATGTAGGTAAGTTACTTACTAGAAATCTTGCATTAGAAATATTTTTGATGGTCGTCCAATTATAACAATCTGAAAACAGTAAAATGGACATTATTTTACAAGATGTTTTGCACCGAATTTAACTAGAAATTCATGCACAAAGATAGCAATCGCAGTAAAATAATCCACGTGACTGGTACGACTGCAGCTCAGCAGAGTAGTGCCGGCTGCAGCCTGATTGGTGAAGATTTCCCTAATACCTAAAGATACGCAAAAACTCTTTATTCCTCCAAGCGACTACCTGCAAGAAAGGACGCCAAATAAAGAAAAAAATGTATAAGTTTTATGTGTTTATTCCCCGAGTTTAGGAACACACACATTAAGGTGAATGTCAAAAGAATTCATATTCTACGCTTTCGTAGATGGCACGCTTGTAGTATTTTTACTTATAAACGTTTTTTACCAGTTATACTTTGAAATATTAAGAAAAATGTATGGTTCGCGAAAGTACACAAGCAATATACATATTAAAAAATAGTTTTGTTAATTAAAAAAATTTAATCTTTCAAGAAAGGCTAAAAAACACAATATTTCATCGGTGATTCAATCCAGTATTGTATTTGTTAGCATTTCGTCAAAGATTAAAGTTTTTTAATTAACAAAACTATTTGTTAATATTCATATTGCTTGTGTTCTTTCGCGAAAAATAAATTTTTCTTAATATTTCAAAGCGTAACTTGTAAAAAGCGTTTATAAGTAAAAATACTATACGCGCGCCATCTATGAAATCGTAGAATAAGATTTCTTTTGACATTCACCATAGAAAAACTTTCCAATACTTCTCTTTAACACCATTCCCACCATTGAAAAAACAAACACTTTCTTGCAAGTAATTTAACACTCGGCACACGCAAATATAACACTCAATTAAGGTAGATACATATCGGGTCGACGTACGTACTTAACAATATCTGGGCTTCTTAGCAACCATACATTTTCTATAATCTTAATATATAAAACAAAGTCGGGTTAGTTACACCATTTATAACTCAATAACGGCTGGACCGATTTTCATGTTCTTTAATTTGTAAAATTTGTCTCCGTCCCGATCAACAGAATAACTATTAAAACATCGGAAAAAATCACGGGAAAAATAATTATGAAGAAAATAATTTTTTCATATATTTTGTATGGAACGGCTTTTCAAATAATGTGCTTTGGTCGACATAATTTGAATCAATTCGAACAGCTAATAAATTAAACGCAACATTTATTACAAATTGTTGATTCTGAGGCGGTACGAAGTTTGCCGGGTCAGCGAGTAATACCTATATAAAACAAAGTCGGGTTAGTTACACCATTTATAACTTTTATAAATGGTGTAACTAACTAATTTGAATCAATTCGAACTGTCAATGGTGTAGTGTGCCGAACATTTCGTGCTTAGTCAACAGCTCAATTAATTTTTTTGAACTTACGGCCGCTTTTCCCAATCCTACTAATCAATTACTAAGCCAAAATTTTGCTTTAGTATTTGATTAGTGCACAACTACGCTTTTTCCAACACACAAGTATCGCTTAAGCATTTATCTTAACCTAAGGAAGCCGGACTAGTGGATTAAACTCGTTCCGGCCGCCTCAGTTTTGGACTAGTTCTTAAAAGTGTCAACAGAGTAGAAAAAATACCGCGAACACAATGTATGGTCGATGAAATATCACTTTGACAGAAGACACAGTTTCGCGCTCATTTCACTTCGGTTGTATTGCGTTTATCAATTATCATTTTAATTAATATGGATTGAGAAGTTCGGATGCGTGCGGAGCAGAGACGAAAAACGGTTAGTTTATGCGAAAAACCATGTCGTTTTCGAATATTCGCCAAGCCAAGTGTCAAGTCCATTACCTACGGTCAAGCTGACACTTTATTTTATATACGTTCGTTTAAAAAATATAAAATGTCAGTTTATGGATAAAAATATTTTAAATAAATTACGTGTATTAATAATAAATCCAACAATTAACTCTATAGTATTAATTTAACTTCGAAAGTTCTTACTTTGATGTCATTTTATTGTCTATGAAAGTGGGCGAGGCCAGATAACATAAGATGTTTGGGGACAACATAAATCGAGCGCTACCCTACAAAATGCTTGGCTGATCGCAGCCTCAGATGAATCGATTTAAAAGTTAGAAACAGCGGCCGTTAGAGTATTTATTTCCACTTAATAAAAACTTAATTTATTTCAGCTAATAAATTAAAGACAACATTTATTGATTCTGAGGCGGTACGAAGTTTGCCAAGTTAATAAATAAATAAAATATTTCGCAATGTGAATTCAACGAATTTTGAAATTTTGATTATCATGAAATAATAAAAAAAACCATTATTTTGCTTCTTCGGTGATTGAAATAGTGTTTCTCATCAACACGGACATATGCCTAGCATGGTGGTCGAAAAATCCACAATTCATGTATCTAACAATTCAATTAATAAAGAAAACATAAAAAATAACGTACTAACGTAACAATTAATTGGAAAGACGTTGTTTTTACAACGATTTGTACGAATTAATAATGAAGCGCTTTTCTGGATATTTACCAAAGATATTGAATTCTGGACCATATTAATTAACTAACCATCACGCCGTTTCGCCGCAGGGGTAGGCAGAGAGGACGGACCGCCAAACACCTCGGTCTTGGCACACACTCTTTGCCTCATTCACATATTATCATATTATTATCCTCGTTACATCGTCTCATACATACTCTTCTATTTTTCTGACTCTTGAGATGGCCCGACTCAAGTATCTGATTCACTTGATCGTGCCATGTCTTCATCGAACGTCCCCTACTTCTTATACCATTCACACTTGCATCATATATTCTCCTAATTCTCCTATTATATTGTAAATATTATCCTAAATAAACTTCATATTGTCCAACAAAAAAATTAATGAAAAAGTTATGAACTTTTTATTGTCTGGGTTGAAATTTATCAGTATTATCTTCTTCAAAGAATAAAATATCACTTCATCACTTACGAGATTCCTCCGCCAGCGAAATAAATATTATTGCTTTGTAAAAAGCGCATAAAACAATCATTTTAAAATACATTAGAAATATCGTTTTTATTATTAAAACTACTCAAATTAATTAAAAACTTAAATATGTTCAATGCTCTGACAGAAAACACTGATATTTCAAACCTTGTAATGTCATTGACAGAAAACAATTAATTTCAATAATTATTGTAGAACAGTTCTATATTTAAGCAAATTTTACAAGGATAGGAAAAATTAATTGAGAATTTTAGGCAATTCGGCACCTATCTATAATAATAATTGGATAATTTGTATAGCGCCGTTTTTGTGAGAAATCACCTCAAGGGCGCTGTACAATTTATAATATAATTCTTAGGCTATATTTACTATACTACGACAAAAATAACAGTATCATTGTAGGGCGCTGTAATCGATGGCGATGCCCAGATTTTTAAATTTTTTTTATTTATTTTTTCTTTACAATTAAAATACATTCATTAATTATTAACCCCACTAGGGTTCTCCTGTATCGGGGTTAATAATTTCACAATTTAATAAAAGTAACACACATCACCAAAGATCAAACAAAATGTTATTATTTACTGTGGTATTAGTTAATACCATTTTTAACAATAGAAAAAATCAAAAGAAAAAAATCAACAATAGAAAAAAACAAATAATATATACCTTTATGGCTTAGAAAAAATGTAAATAAAAAATAACATAATGAAAGCAAATATTTATAAGCAGATAGTTACATTTTTTTAAAATTTTAGTTTAGGTGTTATTCTTTATATTTAAATTATTTAACCTCACTTGAATAAGCCTTTGTTGGTGCTAACAATAAAATTTTATAAAGCAAGTACAGATGGTTGATAGGTTAAAATGATTACTTAAAAAAAACATCTTGGTTAAGGTGTGTATTTTATATATAATTCACTGATTTAATTATTAAAAAATCGACAACAATAGTTTCTTTTACTTCCGAAAGGAGTTGACATAACTTCACCTTATGTGAACTTATTTTTAACGATTTGCAATCGAAACAATTTTCTTCCTCATCAAAGGGAAATTTCCCGTCTAATATAACTCTAAGATCTGATTAATGGTACTAAAATAATATCATTATTATTAATTAAATGCAATGTATACTAGGAATTTATTGCTATAATTTAGATAGCAACTATGCCCATATTTTGGTGAAAGATAAGTGAATCATTTTATAATTTTATTTAATCTTGAAAAGCATAAAGCATATCAGAACGAACGAACAGAACGAACTCTACAATTTGGAATTTATTTTGTAGATAGTAATTTCTTGTAGATAATACCTCTCTCTCTGGTTTAATCCTGGGATTGGTTTGTAGCAATTTCCTTTATTTTTTTCTTCCATTCTTCCCTGTCTTGTGCGGCTCTTTTGAGGTCTGCATATGATGAGCAGCGCATGTCCACCAACAGGTCCTCCAGGTACTCTCGGCGTGGGCGTCCCCTAGAGTTTGTCCCCTCGGTCATACCCTCCATTATGGCATGCAAGAGGCCTTCTTGTCGTATTATATGACCGATCCATCTTGCACGCCTTTCGTACAAGGTTCTGAGCAGGTGCCTTCCTCCTTCGATTCTTTGGAGAACCTCCTCATTTGTAATGTGGTCTCTCCAGGAAATTCCTAATATTCTTCTATAGGACCACATCTCAAAAGCCTCTAGTCTCCGTTTATCTCTTTCGGATAGGCACCATGTTTCGCAGCCGTACATCAAGATACTCCATACATAGGTCTTGATGAGGAGTATTCTCAGTTTTAGGTCTATATTATTTGATTCTATTATTTTCGACCTTTTATTGAATGCAAGCCTAGCCTGGTGTATACGGCTGTCGACCTCGCTCTTAGACCGACCGTCCCATGTTATTTTGCTCCCGAGGTAGACAAACTCCTTGGTGTTCTTTCGTGGAACTCCTTTTATTTATTTTTTTTATTTTATTTTATTAGGAACATTTACAGATTAATAACTTTACATGCATTAAAGAAAACAATATAGTATAATAGTTAAGTTACAATCCAATAACAAATGTTCACATCATGCCCAAATAATAAATAAAAAAGTCAATAATTATTAATTATTAACAATTATTTTTTTTTTTTTTTTTATCACTTTGTAAAATAAAAGTTTAATGATAGTACTTACAGAAAAGATAATTGTAAGATATATTGTACGTGAATAGACATATACGTATTACATTCTTTTTAAATTTAAATACAAAAAATACATGAAAAAGTATGGTATCAATTTTTTTTTGTTTGGTTACAATTAATTAATCTACGAGTATTTAGTAATGAATTGGTTATTATAAAGCTCCATTAACTATATGTTTGAAAGAGCTTAAAGTACACGACAAGATGTCAGCATCGATACATTTTTTGTTATAATGATTGCAAGTTCTCAATAAGAAAGAATTTTGCCTGAGACTAGTTGAAGCAATTTCGACATGAAACAATGACTTGTCCCTAGTTTTCTTACTCGGGACTCTAATATTAATTGATGACAAAAGTGCTGGACAGTCAATATGATCATTCAAGATTTTGTGTAAGTAAGTCATATCCGTAATGTCTCTCCTACTTTTTAGAGTTTTGAGTCCATAGTGTTTTATAGAACTGTCCATGTCATAATAACGCACATGTCTCTTGAAGTTCAGGTGATGTATAAATTTTCTTTGGACAGCTTCTATGCGCTTTGTGTATATATTATACAGAGGATTCCATATAGGAGAAGCATACTCAAGATGACTACGAACATAGGAGTAGTATAATATTTTGAGGGTTTGGATATTGGTGAACTCCTTTCCAATGCGGAAAAGAAATCCTAACATGCCCAAGGATTTCTTAACAATCATATCAACATGTGCCTTAAATGAAAGTTTGTTGTCAATGAGAACACCGAGGTCTCGAATTTGATTGAGTTTTTTAAGTACTTGACTGTTAGTAATACAATAATCATGTTCGATGGTTTTTTTGTTTTTTGTAAAGGTTATTACATAACATTTGGCTGTATTCATGTGTAGATAGTTGACAGTACAATAATTATTAAGTCTATTAAGATCTTCTTGAAGTTTATAGCAATCAGTAATAGAGTTGATAGAAAGAAATATTTTCAAATCATCAGCAAAGAGTAAAACTTTACCATGCTTAAAGCATTTTACAATGTCATTGATAAATATGGTGAAAAGCAACGGTCCCAGGTGAGACCCTTGGGGGACACCTGAAGGGACATTGACAATTTCAGAATTAAAACCATTCACTGCTATTAACTGGGAGCGTCCGTCAAGATAGGAGACTAACCACCGGTACAAATCACCATGTATTCCCAAAGCTAATAGTTTTGATAAAAGTAGACTATGGTCAATTTTGTCGAAAGCTTTGGAGAAATCTGTATATATTGTATCCACTTGTATTCGTTTATCCATTGATTTTGAAACAAATTCAGTAAATACTGCAAGATTGGACACAGTTGATCTTTTTTTCATAAAGCCGTGTTGATTTTCAGTTATTACTGACTGAACACAGTCATACAGTTGCTCATGAACAATTTTTTCAAAAATCTTGCTAAAGATCGGCAATTTTGATATAGGACGATAGTTCTGAACGTCGTTCTTAGATCCGGATTTGAATACTGGCGTAATGAGAGCGCGTTTCCATCGATCTGGGAAGACGCCTTCTTTCAAAGATGATTGAAAGAGCAGTACTAGAGGCAATGATATTTCCTTAATGCACATTTTTATAAAGTAAGATGGTATTTTATCATATCCTTCGCCCAATGACCAAGAGATATTATTAATTATTTTTTCTATTTGTTCCTTACAAACGGAAATAGAGGAAATGTTTATACTATTGTCTGCTCGGGGATTATTATTAGTTGATGCCTTGGGAGTTACATTATAATTATAAGTGGAGGCGAAGTGTTTTGAAAACATGTTACATATAGTTAAAGGATTGGTAGCAGTTACATTCAATAGTTTCATCTTATTGGGTAACCCTGAACTATTTCTCTTACTTTTAACATAGGACCAGAAATTCTTCGGGTCATGAGATATTTTGAGTTCAGCATTTAATATAAATTGTCTATGACATTCATTAGAAACTTTTTTTTGTCGCGTTCGCAGAACACAGAATTCTTGATAATCCAAAGGATTGGACCATTTTTTCCATTTTTTAAATACTTTGTATTTTTCCTTAGTCAATTTCATTAAAGCCGGGCTATACCAATAAGGATATGAGTTATTGATCTGAACTTTTTTGGATGGAACGTTAGTTTGGATAATTTCATGTAAAATATCATAAAAACGGTTAATTGCTCTATTGGTTGATAAGTTCAAAAATTCTCCACCCCAATCAACACTATTAAGGATATTGTTTATGGTTTCATAATTCGCCTTTTTAAAGAGATTAATTGTTCTAATGTTATTTACCACTCCTGACATCTCTACTCTCATCTGATGTTGCGTTCGGCCTACAGTCAGCAGCTTTGTTTTGTCTTTATTTATCTTCATGTTGTAGTTGTTTTGAAGAATGCTTTGCATGATTGTTAAGGCCTCTTGCAGTTCTTCTTCGCTTTCAGCAACCATAGCAATATCGTCAGCAAACCTTATCATATCCACCTTTTGTCCGTGTATCTTTACACCTTCTCTGTGACTCATTCTCTCTCTCAAGTCATCAATCGCACTCTGTATATAGGCATTAAAAATAACAGGTGACAAAGAGCATCCCTGTCTCACCCCTTGTCTTATACTGGCTTCCTTTGTACCATTGTCACATCTAATTATAGCGGCCTCATTCTTGTATAGCGCCTGGATTATTCGTCTATCTCTATATTTAATTTTTTTTTTTTTTTTAGAATGATATTAGTAATATATAGATAATACCTACCAAAATGAATTTCCTTATAAACCATTATCTTGTTTAAAATAATCCATATAACTTGCCACGTGTTGTAATCTAAATGTGTAATACTTTTTATTTCTATCTTCTTTATTTAACAATAAAAATATCATGTAAAAGCCCATCAATTAAAGTTTATTTGTCAGGTTGTTTATTTGGTTACACTATAACATAATGTAAACAAAGCAATGACATTTGACAAAACAAAAGAATAAAATAAAATTCATAATTCAAATATAAAGGAATCCTAGACATTTTTTTTTTAAATATGTTTATTCAGTTTTAATTTTACAATATTTTATTTTACAAATCTTACGAAACTGATCAATCAGTTTGATTGTAAGAAATATCTCTTTTTTTTATAATTATTTAAAACAGTATACTTTTCAGTTTTACATAGTAAATACTAAATATAATACTTAAATACTAATTATTACGACAAACTCATTATTATAATGGTTATGAATTGCGTTGTAGTAAAAATATTTTACACAGTACAAACATAAGGCGAGGAAAAAAATAGAAAGGAACTATATTATTTGATTTCATGTTCTTCGGAGGTAGAAAGATTTAACTTTTGTTTTGATTTTTGAATAAGATGTCTCATTTTTGATATTTTCAGGTAATGCGTTAAATATTTCCGGAATTTTATGCCTTTTTGTTCTATCTCATAATTATTTCTAGGTAGGTACTCTTATTTCTTTACATATAATTTTTTTTTTTTTTTTTATATGTAAAGAAATAAGAGTAAAAAAAAAAAAAAATTGTATTTAGTTTTATATATTCTTAAATATATTTTTTTCTTTTTCTTCTTTCTTATATTTTATCTGTTTCTATAAAATAATATTTTTTAGTATTTATATTAATTATTTCATATCTGAGTACCACAATACGGGCACTAAAAAATGTCAAAACTGTAAAATTTAAAAAATTTATGAAATAATAAAAAAAAAACAACATCTGTCTATTAGGTATATAATATATTAATATAAATATGAACTTCTGTGGCGGGCGGGGTGCCGCGTGGCGGACATGGTGACGTGGCGTGGATTAAATTTTTATTGTAAATCAGTAGTTTAATTCAGACTGATGAAAACTTGCGCACTTTACCCTCAAAACAACAGGATATTCACCACTCAGCACGTTTATGAGAATACTACCCACCACAACCACCCCATCCTGTTTTGACAGCAGTATTTTAATACTTCTTGATGAAATTTTGCAAACTTGACGTTAAAAACAGGGAAATTACGGTTTACAACTGTTTCGGAAATTTTTGCCTAAAGCCCGGGCAACACCTGGGACATTATGCGTATTAAAAACTTCAAACCAAAGCTAAAACGCTCAAAACTTAAAAGCTGAACGACAAAAACTCATACCTCAACGCTTAAAGCTCCAAGCTCACAGCTCAAAGTTCAAAGCGCAAAGTTAAAAGCTCAAAGTTCAAAGCTAAAAGCTTAAATCCTTGAAATAATTTACCAAATAAATAGTGGTAAAATGAGGCGTATGAGATGAACGAAGAAAGGGGTGAAAGGAGAATGTATGATGTGGAAGCGAATGGAAGAAGAATTTGGGGACGCCCGAGGAAGACGTGGCACGATCATGTGAATCAAATTCTTATGTGTGGGACGCTTAGATTGCTTGGACATGCTGATGATTGAAGAAAGGAGAGCAAAGGGATTATGGTAGGAGAAGTCAGGGACACCCGACGAAGACATGGCACGATTAAGTGAATGAACTACCTCATCATTTTTCCGTAATTCTTAACAATATTATTATTTCTACCTTACGCCGAGCAAATCCGGGTTCACTTCAACTAGTTTATAAATGTAATGAAGAGAAGTGGGGCAAAAGTGTAGCCCTGAAGAACTCCTAATTTTTCTTTTAATTTATAAGAAGCATTATTATTCAAGCGAAACTCAATAAAAAATCTGACATAGAAAAATCAGAAAACGATACGGTCACATCTCGTATATACCGTCACATATGGGACTCGCAACCAGAACCTTCGCCTTGCCTGGACACAGCCCTATCTGATTCGGTCATATTTGACTGTATCATACTTAGACTGAGATCTACCACCATTATCTTTATTTTCTTAACGCAGCCATCATTTTATGCAAGGTTCTGGGTAGTGGTCCCAGATGTGATCGTTACTTTTTCTGTTTCAGATTTTCGATTGAGTTAAAACATTAAAATTTAAGGATTTACCTATTAAGTTAAAAATAAAAATTATTAATTAATTTTACGATGAGTGCACGATTACAGAGGTGGAGATTCAGCCAGATTGACAAATAGTATGAAATAAACAACCTATACCGGTCAGTGGCTGAATTGGAAAATGCGTCGAGTTCCCACCCTGGAGACTTGAGTTCAATTCCTGGACTGGTCCTTCAAGTCCTCCATTGCCCAAGTAACATCTTCTTCTGCTTATAATGTGATGGTAGTAGAAGATTTTCAAAATCTACCAAGTTATTCCTAACCCTGTACATATATGTTAAGTTTGTATGAGTTCAGTAGCATAAGAATTTCAACTACCAGTCCGAAAATGTTTGTAGTAGGATGTAACCGGTCCTGGTGAAAATAAATAAGTGGAACAAAGTGCAAAAGTCGTTTAATTTCAAATCTAACACAATGGAATTCCACCACGAATTAACAGTCCAAAAACCGAACTCATATTATGTAATTATAAAGTTTTTTCTATAATTCCTGATTTTCAGAAATATAATCTCAAATAACTTCGTTTAGTTATAATTATGTCCATTTATCAATTAAAAAGATTATAAAAATATTAAACAGAGATTATTTACTTGGCTTATCTGAAATATAATAAGTTTACACTCTTTTATCTAATCCCGCACCCGCGATTAGTCGCTAACGATTTTTTTTTACTGATAATATTCGAAGTAATGGCTTCTAAGTGGATGAGTAGTAAGTATTTCAGTAGGTTTTTTGCATTCCGGGGAATGTTTGATGACGAATTCACTTTCTAATGGGATTGACAATGATCCGCGTCATATAATTATCTTTTTAGAGGACAGTGGTATCTTAAATCACCGACGTATTTTGGTCTGTATTTCCTAAATATTTGTTTGAATATTGAAACTTTCCTCACAAGAGCGTTTTAGATAAACGCTTCTGGTAGGTCACTTTACCCAAGCAATATATGCAAGTATTATGTAGTAATATTTTTAGTTTGGTAATATAAAGATGATGTTATTCAGGTTTGGGAGATGTATCTAAAAGAGCGGCATATTTTTTATCTGATATGCTAGGGTATATGATATGCTAGGGTATATGCTACGCTAGGGTATATGCTATGCTAGGGTATATGCTATGCTAGGGTATATGCTATGCTAGAGTATATGCTATGCTAGGTTATATGCTATGCTAGGGTATATGCTATATAGGGTATATGCTATGCTAGGGTATATGCTATGCTAGGGTATATGCTATGCTAGGGTATATGCTATGCTAGGGTATATGCTATGCTAGGGTATATGCTATGCTAGGGTATATGCTATGCTAGGGTATATGCTATGCTAGGGTATATGCTATGCTAGGGTATATGCTATGCTAGGGTATATGCTAGGGTATATGCTATGCTAGGGTATATGCTATGCTAGGGTATATGCTAGGGTATATGCTGCGTATATGCTGGGGTATATAATAAGATATTTTAACAAATGACGGGTACGCACTGTTAAAATGTGAGCATATTTTTTGGTGTTTTCTTCTGATTTTCAATCTCACATCAAACATGTTATTTTTAATTTTTTCAATAATAATTATTGATTTTAAAAACGACCTAAATTCTCTAATTCTTGAACCGTTAGCATTTCGTTATGTTATAATGTTATAGTTCACGCGAGGAAAATACAGAAAAGAATAGAATGTTGTCCTGTCCCAGCTCCGTGAACCTCCGAAACCTCGACCGCACAGGACAGGACAATGGAACAACAAAGGAATATTATAGCTTCAGTGTGATTTTATTTTATTTTATTTGGAAAACCAACAGTTATAATATTTTATAATGCTTGATAGAATACATGTAAATAGGTTTAGGTAACCAGTAATAGGTTTTCGCTGATGTATCTTAATTATTTAGGGAACATAAATAAAAAAAGTGTTGCATTAGCCGAAGGGGATGGAATAGTGGGAGGGAGGAGAAAGGGACGGATCTATTCAGTGTAATTAGTAGCAAGTATATGTAAGTGTCATTTAATAATTTTAGGTTTGAAAATATTAGGTGCTGAAAATATAAGTCCAATTCACTGTGTGAATTGTTAAAGATGTGTGAAGCACGGCGAATGAATGTATTTTGTTTTGAGTAAGTAAGGCATTGGATGATGTTTAAAGTGTGGTTATGTCTGGAGATACTACAACATTAATAATCAGTATTGGCCAAGCCCCTGTGCGCTTATAGCGTTGTCTGACATAAGCATAATTGCCGTTATTAAATCACTGGTATCCGAGACTACCCTAAAAATAAGGCTTTAGACATGCTTAGTAAACAGATCTGAATAGTCAGGTATCTACATACATTTCCATCTCCTTCCGATTCCGCTCCTTTCAGCCTAATAAACCTAATAACTTACCCCAAGTTGGGGGTGTCAAAAGCCACTCATAATCAGAGAATTTATATTCTTGTACAAATGTACAGTGTTGCCTCAATCTAGGGGACAAGCAAGATAATATATATTTTAAAGTTATACCAACAAATATACAACCAAAAATTATTCCACAAAAACTCGTTTAATATTAAATATGCAGCCATGTAGGTAATTTAACCATTCATTCCTTCCACGGGTTTGGTTATTCTGAAAAAAAAAAACATTGAGATATAATCTAAACCAACGAGTTTAAATTGAATTGGTCAATACTTGGTTAGGGTGGGGAAATCACGCTCGCAAAACCTTATTGGTGTGGCCTAAAAAAGAAAAATTACATCTAGAATGCGAGAACGGGTTGCTTTCTCAGAGTGCAAGACACATAAAGTTCGCGATCCGTGCATAAATATAAAAATAAACTAGTTACAGGCCATAAATATACAAAAAAAAAAACAGAGAAATAAACTAAGCAAAGCGCCCTTGAGAATATTTTTTCACGAAAAGGACGCTATGGAAATGATCCAAATTTTAATACGCACCAGACTTTTAGGTCCGGATTTCCGGGTTTCCCCGTAGGAAAAACTAAACCCTTTCACACACTTTTTCATAAAAATGATCATCTAGTAAATCCACGCAATGAAAGTGTATTACATAAGTATAATTAATACAAAACAATACAAGAACAACATGTTAACCTACCAGACTATTAAATGGGAAAATAATTCACCGACTCCAGATATTTCATATCAGAGGGTTCGGATCGGTGGAAATCCTAATTTGACCGATAAATCCTACTGATCCCTCAATATAAATATTTAAAAAAATCTTTCGTAATCCTACATGTATTGAAAATGACTGATTTTTTCATTTTTATATACAAATTCTTTGACAAATCTAATATGCCTAAATTTTTTATGAGAGAGCTAGGTATAATGCCAGTAGCCGAAAAAACAAAAGGTTATATTTTTATAGTCTGAGAATGCCAAATTCTTTTAATTTCATTTCCTAAATCTGTTTACTTTCGTATTTTCTCAGAAACAGATTTTTCAATATTAAATTGTTATAATTGTGAGGGTTAAATTGAATTGGAACAGTCAGCACTTTACTGAAAACGGGTTTTTTAAAACACAGGTAATTGAAACTAGGAAGAGGGGCCATTAGTATGAAAACGTACGCACAATGCATATTACCAAGCATTCGCCCATACTATTGCAAATCGAAAGTAAATAAAATAAATTGTTTCTACCCATACACAAATTTATGTTTGTAGTTTAGTCGTAGCTCAGTGACAGTTGTCACGTTTTCATGCCATATCTTCCTTCGTTTCTACCATCTACATATAATCTACAATAGAGTATTAATTGTTCCCCAGGCAGCCTTCAGCAGATATATAAGGTCGTGACCTCCAGTGACTTTTAGTGGTTAAGTGTTCCGGGCACCTGAAGTTCCGCTTTCGGGTTGTTTTCAGGTCCATCTCCAAATGGAAGCTAAAATAATATGTAATACCTATGATTATTATTTTATGCATGTTCGGGGGTAAAGTGCATAAACTTCGGGAGGTGATTCTACATGATGGTAGAGGTAAAAAAGATAAACCACTTTTTTTCCCATACAAAAATATTCAATAAAAATAATTCAATTTTTTTTATGTGAAAACTACCTTAAAACGTTGGAATTTCGAAAAACGTTATTAACCTTATCTTAATATTATACTACCTTGCAGAATCACCTCCCAAAGTTTGTGCATTTTACCCCCGGACACTCTGTATAATAATTTTATTATAATATAATTTTTAATTTAATTTTAGCGAATAATCCATGGTATCAAACACATAGGTTGTAATCGTAAGTACCTATTGTAAAATGTCTTGCGTCAAAATAAAAAAATTTATTGATGGGGAATAAATAGCTCAATTTGTTTTTATCACCAATTGTTTTTGCAGTGACGTTGTCTAATTTCCATATCTATAAAACAAGTTTACAGTTTTTACGAGTTTATACGACTATATTGAAACACTTTCGACATTGTTTCAATGTTTTTTTTTTCATTGATCGTTAGGGGTTTCAGCCTCTCCCGGCCATCCTGAATATGAAAGAAAAAACCGATTTCGCGCTCTAAAAAATGTAGAGTTGTTTCTGTATAGCATAATAATGAAATTCCATCACGAATTTTCTGTATCAAAAATATTAATATTTACAGTTTTATTCATGCAATGGACCACCTTGTGTAATCCATATCACTCTTACTATATTATATGATTACGCGTAAATGTTAAGCTAGGTGTGCGATAATTGAAATAGATAATTTATTTATCAGTCGATTTCAATGTAGATTAGATAAAAAAGGGTGTTCATCCCAGTGTTTCTCCTTCAAAATTTGTTTATAGTAAAATTACTTAGTTTTTTAACCGACAATATGATTTTTTTTTTAACAAAAAGTTTTTCTGCCTTGCAGTGAAACATTTTTAAATCATTTACAAAAAAAAATATTATTCTAGGTACAATATCGATATCGAGAAATACATCGACCCTCGGATATTTTTGTGTCTTAAGAGGAACGGCTACGCGGCCCCTTTCACACGAAACGTAGTTTTGAATTTGAGGCCAAAATATCCAACACACTGAAAAATTATTTTTATAATAAAAAGGTATGTCAAATATATATCTCGGACAGACAACTTTATTTATTTTTGCTTTAAATAGTCTTTTGTCCGAGATAGACATTTGACATACCTTTTGTTTACTAAAATAATTATTCAGTTTGGTTGGGTATTTTGGCCTCAAATCCAAAACTACGTTTTGTATGAATCCGGCCGCGCATCCAATAAATAGCCTTAAAGGTATCGATGCGTCACTTACTAATTGCGGTTCGATAGAAGTACATTATGGCACTATGAGTATTTTTGTGTCCTTTATGGCACAAGCCGATACGATTTTTACTCATATCTCTGGTGACTGAAAAAGTGGTTTTGTAAAATATTTATTTTTATACGAAACGAAAAAAAAAGTGTTTTTTTTTTTAATACTTTTGCGTGATTAAACATTTATTTTGGTTTTAGTACAAAATAGTTTTTTTATAAAATGTAAAAGATAAACGATCGGTAAAATTTCGCTTTTTTTAAAATCAAAATTTTAATGTTTTTAATTGCATAATATGTCCGTTTGTAATCTCACTAATATTATAAACGCGAAAGTTTGTATGGATGTATGTATGTTTGTTACTCTTTCACGCAAAATTTACTGAATGGATTTTAATAAAACCTTGCAATAATATAGCTCATACATCAGACTAACATATAGGCTATAATTCATAAAGCTAGGTATTTATTTTCAATATATTAAAAATAATAATTAATAGAAAATGTCAAAATTTGAGAATGACATTTTGCAAAACAATGATTGCTTGTTAAACCAAAATTCTATTTTAGAAAATATTTAAAATAGTGCATTTATTTGAAGTACTTGCCTAATACTTTGAATCCAATCAAGAATATAGATATTTTAAATAAATTGGTTAGAAATTTTGGTATAAACGTAGATGAGACCTAGGAAAAGAAATAGATTACTCGAAGTAGCTACTAATCCTATGCAGACGAAGTCGCGGGCAGAAGCTAGTACTAAAATATGAAGGAGTTCTTCATATGCTTCCAAAAACAGTATTTCATTTTGGATTGTGTTTGAAAATAGTGAATCTATTGGGAAATTAATTTCAACCGGGAATATTTCTAAATTAATAACTTATCTGAGAGACCATTTTTTAAAGTACCTCAGGTATTAAATTCAACACAGAAAATTAGTGGTCGGACTTGAGACGGATCCCCAATAATAATTATCTTCTTCAATAACATCTGTTATCTCATTCCCTTTAGAATAAATAATAGAATAAAAATTGTTAGTTGAGTAATCGTTCTCTAGTTTCAAGCTACAATGGATTTGAATAATTTCTCTCTCGTTTTTGGGGTCGTTTTGCTTCTGGCTGTAACAGGTATGCATTTATTTATTTTTCTCTAAAAACGTATTATTTCTTAATATTTTATAACATGAAATGAAGGATTTTGTCCATTTTCAAGTATTTCTTCCGTTACAATGGGGATCTTTCTTTATTATAATTTACCCACTAATTTAATTTAATTGCACATTAACTGAAAAAACGTCTTTCAGAAAATATTTTACATGGGATGTAAAATTCTTTATATAAAATTGTTTTTGCAATTGCAAATACTATTTACTATTTTCTGAAATGCGTCAAAAATAGTTGCTAAACTGTCTATAAGTGACTTTGAAAATGTATATGGTCAATGTTGTCTAGCGAGGCAGGTAAAAGAAAACCGTGCAATTAAATAAAATTATAATAAACGCCCGGGTTGACGGCACTGAAAATGTAACTTTAATGTAGAATCTTTAAGCAATTGAATCCCTTTTTGGATTCAGAGCATAAAAAATTGCATGGCGTCTCCAACCAATTATCTTGTTAGGAAAATATAAGTTAAACGCTTCCAACATAGGTGGATTAAGTATAGATTAACTTTAAATAAAATGCCCTACCTAAAAATATTTTTCGGCAACTTCTAACGCTAAATTAATATTTTTATTATTTGATAAAAAATTTTAACAAAAAAAAAACATTAAAAATGAAATTCAACCGAGGATTATGTGTTTCAAAACTAGCAATAAGAAAAATTGTTTTTGCTGGATCAGTCACCATAGTATTTTTTTTCCATTATCTAATAGTATCAGTACGCTAACGTCTGTACGGTTGAAATTTAAGAACCCGACTTCTAGAACATCTCGACGCCAGGCCGTATTTAACCCGTATGAAAACCATGTGTGTACGTGAAGTTTCTGGCAAAGCTACTGTCGTGATATTAATACTTCCAGACAGGACTAAGTTACGCACCTACACTAACGAGAGTTTTATGCTGTATCTACATTATTTTCTACACTACATACTCAATAATTTAGGTAATCCTAGAAAAAGTATTCAGTTATCGATCTCAATTTAAAAAATATATATCGCATTACTATTTTTGAGATATTAAATAATTTCTATCGAATTCCGATTAATTCCGCCCCCCGTCCCCCACCACTTCCGTGCGTCCCTACCCCCTCTACGTACCGGACTTCGAATATCAAATATTCTGTACCTAAAAGGATAAACCACGGAAGTCCACTTTTTGGCGGTTTCGTGACGAAATGCAGAAAAATTTTCTATATTTCATTACATTATTGGAAAAAATCAAGAAATCCGTAAACAGTAATATTAAATGATTTAACCAATTACAAAACCACTGGAGTCCAATTTACTTAAGAGAATAAACCAAAATATATTCCTAAATTGACATATTTATCTTAACTATTTACACGTATTTTATCATACATTATAAAAATTATAACTGTTGGTTTTCCAAATAAATTTAGCTTCGTAAAAAATTCGCTGTTCATGAACATATTTCAAAATACAATACTTTTTTGAAAGCAGACGAAAGATTCTTTCAGATTTTAGTATTACAAAATATATACGGTATACGCAATTAAAAATATTAATTTTTTTAATGAAAACATAGATCAAGTGTTTAAAGTCTCTTACCGATGGGTTTTATCGTTTTTAAATTGTAGGTAGGTTATTAATTTTTATTTATTAATTATTTTATTAATTTTTTTTTATTAATTTTTTATTTATTAATTAATATTAATTTTTTATTTTTATTTTTTAATTGTATTATTTTATTAATTATCCTTTTTACTTTTACAACTTTTTGGTAAAAGCGTAAATTATTTCAACCGAATAAGTGTTAATGTGTGTTTTCCCAATAAAATGATACTTCATGTATTTAAAAAAAATATATTATTTTCTTTGAAAATATTTTACTAAGAGTATAATGTTATTCCAGCTAGGTTACAATGACATGTAATATTATGTTATGATTGTAACGATCATGTTCATAATAAATATATTTTTTTATAAAAATTTCGCAATTTAATTTGGTTTTAAAAAAAAATTCCTCCACACTGTTTTCCTCAGCCCCCCCCCCCCCCTATGGAGGGGCCTATGTTATCTTTGCGAATGCTGTGTGGAGGGTCTTTTTAGAGAAAGGAAGGAAGGATAGGAAGAATCGACCGGTCAGTGGTTGAGTGGGCATAGAGTTTGGGTTCCACCCAGGCGTTCCGTGTTCGATTCCTCGGCTGGCTAAGTCCTCCATCACAACACAAGCAACATCTTCCGTTTAGTGTGGTGGTAGTAGGAGATTTTCAAATGTTGTTGGGTTATTCGTAACCTGGGAATGTTTGTCTTTCTTTTAAAAAAAAAAAATCTGGAAAGGAAAAATATATGAAGCGTGAGTATAAGAATATGGGAGTCAAAGTGTCCAGGAATGACAGACGTACGAATCCACCCCTCCCACTGTACTACAGGGCCATGGGTAGAGAGAGTCTGGTGGGAGAGATATAATTAATGTCTCCATCAACCAGTCTCTCTCGTTCTGACCCGCCATGTGGTGGTGGGCACACGCATGTGCCGTCAAAACCTAGATTAAACTCACCCTGTGGATCCCTGCTAAGTCACCAAACTTAGCGAACCACTTTGGAAAATCTATGGCAGGGGTGTTGATTATCCAATAAATGGTATCGGAGAGGAAACATTTTGTGTGTTCTGTAGTTGTATGTTCACAGTTGTTAGTTTATTCGAAAGGGTTTTAATATGGATTTAACTTTTCTATTCAAAGATGTAAATGTAAATAAATGTAAAATAAATGTAAATAATGTAAATAAACTGCCCCTTTCTTATTCAACAGATCGGGTTTAATATTCCTAGAATCGGTTAACGACTTGTTCATTTTATTCCGTTAAATAGTAAAGAAAATATCGCACTAAGCTGGGGTATGACGAGATATATAAAAACCATTCCATTAATTTGACAATGTCATATCATTGGCCACCTTTAAAACACCTGTTAACAAGATTTAAAGTGCCATATCATGTTAATCTGAAAAGGGTATTATAGTAATGTATACATTATGTATGTAATGAGATAGTAATTCACTAGAATGCTGTCTTAATATTTGTAAATAATATAATGTTATCAATGCTGTGTTTGTGTTTAAATAGTGATAGTATCAACCGCGCTTATTGTAATTGTATTTGTGAGATCTTTGATGTGAATCACTGTTGACAAACCTTCTAAAAAATAAAAATGCTTAAATGTATAGAGATTTAATACTTATAAAATATAGAAGAACAACATATCAGTGATATTGATTTCCTAAATAGATCTTAGAAACAAGGAAAATTGGCGAAAAACCATTATTATTGGGAAATTGCATATAACAGTCTGGGCAGTTTGGTTATAGATTCCATAGTCGACATGCTTTCATGCCATTTCGTCTGTGTTTCTATTACCTACGCTTGCCGAAAGTTATGAAGACACACTTTTATAAAATGAATAAATTACATAATTGTGGTATTGGCTAGGAAACAATTTTTTAAAGAACTTATCTACCCATAAGCAAAAACGTTAATGCTTATTCCTGAATACTTATATAAATATGCGTCATTAAACACTTCAATTAGTTACTACCTTCATGAAACCTATAATATGTATTTACTGACTCATGGCTTGTATAATCGGAAAACGAAAATCAAGCAAATTACAATAATTAGTAACATGATAATGTAAGTCACTAACATTTATCAATCAAGAAGATAAGTGTTTATCTGTTTTTTTTATCGAAGGAAGGAAATACTTTTGGTGTGACATTATATATTAAATGAAAAAAACACACTTTGTAAAACACCATTTTTATTTTGAATTAATATTTAACAGCCAACCAGGTTTCGCTTAGTTGATATAATAAGCACTGATGAAGCTTGAGCTAAGCGAAACCTGGTTGACTGTTAAATATCAATTCAAAATAAAAGTGGTGTACTACAAAGTGTGCTTTTTCATTTAAGTTTTTATCGTTGTCGTAATAAGATATTAATATATTACTAGCAGTTAAAAACCCGCTCGGCGGGTTTTTGCTGCTAGACAGAATACTTTTTTTATTTAAATAAACATTTAAAACAAAGAATAATACATATATATCAAATAATAAAAAAACATAATACAAAAACAGGGAAAAAGTCCCAATAAACTACTTTTAAATAGTTTGTCAATAGAATACGATAGAAATTGAATCATCAAAACCATAGTGAACTAACTCACTTTTGAAATTTCTAATTTAGACCTCGAATTGAAGGCTCCAAATCATAATCTAGCTCTGCCAGAAACAATCACAGAAAAACTGTCTATGAATGGGTCATGAAAGTAATTCTATGATTGTTGTTAAAAAAAATGTTATACGATATGCATTTTTTAAATGCAGATCGATAACTGAATAGTTTTTCTCGGATAACCTAAGTTATTAAGTATGTGGTGTAGACAATAATGTAGATAGAGCATAAACCCTCGTTAGTCTAGGTGCGTAACCCCTGGTTCAGTTTAGAAGTTTTAATAACCCGACTGTAGCTTTGCCAGAAACTTCACGTACACGCATGGTTTTCATACGGGTTTATTACGCCCTGTTAATACTAGATAAGAATTAAGTGGAATGGAAGTTTTTTAAGGGGATACCCGGCGGTGATTTTTTCATACAAACGTAATCCCTATTTATCTCTCTGGATTTTAACCCTAGAGAAAATATTGTTTTTACATAAAATAGATATCGACTGCTACTTTTTTTTTTTTTTTTTTGATAAGTTACTTTTCATAGAAGTTATGACCTTCCAAAAATCAATAAAATTAAACTGGTTTAACCGCCGTCAAAAGACGTTCAGTATACAAACTAAACAATGTTTAAAAAAAAAAAAAAACGTACAGACATAGAATAGTTTTTCTTATGTAGTTGGTAAAAACAAATTGAAAATCAGTCCACTTTTGGAGGAGAAAAGTGGGGAATACAAAACCTCGATTTTAGTTAAGTATTAGTAGCCCGAGGTGCATTGTCCCTTTCGTTCAATATCCGGTGGAGTAAGAGCAACAGTGACAGCTGTTTAGTGTTGAAATAACTTTAGGACATTAATCCATTATACCCATGTTCCTTACCAAATATTCCTTCCTTGTGATTCCCTTCCTTTCACATCAAGGCCCTTACCCAAGAAGCAAAGAAGATGATTTAAAACACTTGAAAAAAGAACACTTTTGCACTTCCTTTTTTTGAATAAAAACATTCAGTTGTCATCTTTGAAAATTTGACCAAGCTTGTACAAGCATTTCGCACATCTCGCAAATAACAATAATATAAATATATTATAATTGTCGTGAAGACCATCGGGTCATCATCATTGGAAAGTGATCGTAAAGAAGAACTGGGAGCTGTCACCTCATCATCAAGGTAAGGGCCATTCCTATCGTTTTCCTTCCCCCCTTGTCGATTTAAAAACACAATCTTATACACTCGTAATTTCGCCACATAATTTAGTTTTACAGTCCACACGGTGTCATCGGACACTTAACATTTTGATCCTTGTAGCCGGATATAAATCACATTCCCGCTAAATTACATATTGTTGTTTTTTAGCAAAAAATTCGCCAAATTGAATATCGTTTCAATTCAAATGATTGTGTTTTTAAACTCGCATCCTTTCAATTCCGTTCCTGTCGTAAAGCTATTTCAACAATAATTCATTATTACGCATAAAGATTAATAATTAATTAATTAATCATATTGACATGATTTTCTTTGCAATTTCGGTAGCATTCAATAGGTTAGGTAGGCATCAGTCTGCATCAGTCTGAGAGCGGTTACGCGTCGCGTCGGTAACGTAGAGCCCTGTTAATGGTAACCATAAATAAACCAATCGTCGGTAAGGTAGAGCCCTGTTAATGGTAAAGTAGAGCTCTGCTTCCATAGAGACGCAGTAGAGTTTATGTTTACATTTCGTTTATGATTTCGTTGTCAAGGTAAGCTGTAAAGAGTGACAGTTTTTACGCGGTTGTTATTGTTTTTTGTTTGGTTTGAATATTTTTTGGTTTTAAATATTCAAAAATGGCATCCAATTCAATTAAATATAGATTGTCAGTGCTGGATATGGAGAGTATTCGTGCATCTGCTTTGAAAGCAATTCAAACAACGAATTTGTTTGACAAAGACGCTTTTAAAATACGTTACACAGATCTCGTAACTGTACGAGAAAACTTTATTCAGGCTTATATATCTCTGGAAGCTACAAAAAAGGATGAGGCTGATGTAACGGTATTACAATAGAAATATTCGGAGATACAAAATATGTATTACGAAATACAATCATATTTTAACCAACTGTTTCCTGAAAAATCAACAGTTGCAATCGACAATAAAACAATAAACTATAATTTGACTAATGTTTCGTTACCTAAGTTGAATTTGATAGTCTTTTCTGGAATTTCAACAGAATGGATGAATTTTATTAACACTTTTGACTCGTTAATTCATTCAAATAATTCATTAAATTCCGTTCAAAAAATGCAATATTTATTAACTAGTCTCACTGGTGAGGCATTAATATGCGTGAAACATTTGCCGATTTCGGAAGGAAATTACTTTATTGCTTATCATATTCTAAAGACGAGGTATGATAATGTACGCCTAATGGCTGATATACACGTGGAGGTAATTTTGTCATCCCAGCCCGTAAAGGCTCATGACAATTTGAGGCAATTTATTTCAATGCTGAAAGAAAACATTGCCGCTTTGGAAGTTTTAAATTTTCCGGTACGTGAATGGAGTTTCATATTGTTACATATTGTTCTACGCAAATTACCAAAATAATTGCGTATTGATTTTGAGTTACAACATAAGTCGGAAAAAATTCCTTCATTCGATCTACTATTGCAGTTTTTGGAGGGACAATGCTTAGCTAAGGAAATGGCGTCAGGTATTATTCCGGAACATATGACACAAAAGGAAAATGTTAATAAAGTTCCATCAAAGGCCTATAATTTTAAAAGTCGTTCGAGCAATAATAGTAATGTTAATTCGTTTGTATCGAATATTGAAATCAAGTGTCTTGCTTGCAAATCGCCACATGCTCTGCATAAATGTGACAAATTTTTAAACCTTTCTGCAAAGGATAGATACTCATTCGTAAAAGAACATAATCTATGCCTTAATTGTTTGGTCCAAGGGAGACATAATGCAAAAAATTGTCAATCTCGCTTTTCTTGCAAGCATTGTCAAGCAAGACATCATACCCTGTTGCATTTTCCTAAGAAAATGTTGGAAAATCCAGAACCTCAAGAAAATTCGTCGGAACCAATTGCTTTGACAACGGTGTACAATAAAACTAACACATCGGTGTTGTTATCTACAGCCTATGTTGAAATATTGGACAAAAATGGCGTTTTCAAAAAGGCTAGAGTTTTGCTCGATAGCGCCAGCCAGGCTAATTTCATTTCGGAGAATTGCGTCAAACGCTTATGTTTGCCTCGTCAAAAGAAGCAGTCACTTGCAGTGCTAGGTATTAGCAACATTCCTACAATTAATTCCAACGGATTAATAAAAACACAATTTCGTCCCGTCGCCTCGAAGGAATCTGGTATTACGACAGATTTTCTTATTTTGAATAACATTTGTTCAAATATGCCGTCATCTCGTATCGTCGAGCATGAGTGGTCACACATCGCAGGACTCCAATTGGGAGACCCTACATTCTACATACCTTCAGAAATTGATATCCTATTCGGAAGTGATATCTTTGCGTCGCTATTGTGCTCAGGTAAATTAATTGGCAATCAAAATGAACCTGTAGCCATTGAAACCAAATTAGGTTGGGTTTTGATGGGAAATGTCAAACCATCAAATCATTCTATTAACTCATTTTTCACTTCAATGGAGGAATCAATAGATGAAAAACTTAAATGTTTCTGGGAAATTGAAAACGTTCCTCTTTTGAAGAAAATTCAATCGCCTGATGAACTTCGTTGTGAACAATTATATGTTGAAAATACCTACCGTAACAAAGATGGGAGATATGTTGTATCATTACCATTTAAGGAAACCCCGGAGAAGTTGGGAAAATCATATGACACAGCATTGTCACGTCTCACGCATTTAGAAAGGAGACTGGATCGAAATCCTGATTTCAAATCCCAATATATTTCGTTCATGAGAGAATACTTATCGTTAGGACACATGATGGAAATACCATCTCAATCGCCAATTGTTGGTAATTACTTCATACCTCATCATGGAATAATAAAGGAGACGAGTTCTACCACTCGCTTAAGGGTTTTTTTTGATGCAAGTGCTAAAACGTCATCGGGTATGTCATTGAACGACATACTTTTGGTCGGTCCCAAATTACAAAAGGACATCGTCGAATTGATGTGTGAAATGTTTCTTCTTTTATCAAATACTTTTATTTCCCAATTTTCTTTCACATACACGTTGTTTTCAGGCTTTCCACCCTCTCTTAGACCCTTAGAGTTTTACCTCTACAAAGTCGAACATACGTGAATTTTCCCTCCCCGTGATTCAAGATGTTACTCATGTTCAAGCGAACTAATTGGAAAATGTTATATCTTTGACCCCTAAACTTCCGTCTTCGTTTTTGTCGTGATTTACATCACCATTTCCTTCAAGGCTTTGTTCTGTATAACTAAGTGATGAAGAAAATTCTCCCACTCAAATCACAGAACTCTCTGAAAAACCTTACTTTCCCCAATTTAAATACTCATTAGAGTATTTTGATGCATTATTTTTATCAAATATATATATGCATCTAATTTGTCTACGTTATTTACGATTTTGAACGCAAATCTACGTGACTATTTATTACGTAAAGAGACTTCGTATCAACCGTTGTGTCTATTTTTTTTTCATGATATTAAAGTCTAATTACATTTTGTTTGTGGTATCCCTGATTCTTTTGGATGGCGTTGCCGTTGATAATTGAATCTCAAACAGAATGTGTAGTTACTTTTAGTTATATAAATTTATTTAATGTGCTTTCAAATTCCCTCCTATACTGTGATTCAATCTCATCCTAATCTGTTTTTATTTTTAATTTAAACATGTTGATTGCTATTTTTTTTTTGTTAGTTAGTTAGTGTGCAAAATGTGCAATTATGAAGTCATTTGGTCTGCTCCCGTTCGCCTGTCCTAGATTGTGGGTTTACATACATATATAATTTTGTTTTATTTGGTTAGTACATTTTATAGATCGAAATAGAAAACGAAGGCGGATATACTTGTTTGCAATGGCTTGGCACCTGCCTCCTGCGTAACATTCGACTGATCGAATTCGAACTAAACCTTTCCGATATCACTGAGCGCGAATTAATTGGCTGGTGCTAAATCTCTTCAATGATTTTTCCGAGTTCCAAATCAACCCTTCCATGCTCTCCAACGGATTAGAAAAGCCCTCCTCCGAGTCCGAACGTACCCAAGCCCCTACTCCTCCAAAATTACGACTACTGAAAGCGAACCGGTTTCGTTTTCCAAACAATCATATACTCACGAGTTTTGTGACAGCCGGGTTTCCTACGTCCTTCCGCCACATCCAAGAGAAAATGTAAAAACGTCTAGTGGCGACGGGATTACATTCTCCAATGAATAGTACATTCAAAGATATATATTTATACATAATTTTTTTATAACCTGCAATGTCCACCTTTTCAAATGGCATTACGAGGCCGGGAATTCTCAGTATCAGGGGCTATCACCACCCGGATCCAAGTATCTCGATATATAAATAATAATATAAAAATAAATAACACTGTACACATAAAAATATACTCTGCTCGTCTGTTTGGTTTTGGTTGATAAATTTTTTTTGATAGAGTTTATCAACTCTATATTTTGCAATTATTTACAATTGCACACCCCCTCTTCTCTCTCTAATATTTGTATAGAACATATCTGTGACATTCTATAACATGGTCCTCAAACCATTTTAACTCAGTGTAGTCATAACACTTTATTTTGTTGTTTTCTCTCATTCCCTTGAATTTGTCTATTTACTAACATAGTAAATATTTAATTTCCCACTTTAATTTCTTTTGTTTATTTTTATTTAAATGAATTTTCATTTCGTACCCATGGATAACAATCTCCATTATTTGCAATAGTTTTGTCTCCGATTGCTTGTTTGATATAATTCTTCCCTCCTCCGAGTGCAACCTCAGTAGTATTTTCCTACTATCCCGTGATTTTTCCCAATGTTAAATGTAGATGTTGCTTGTAAAATAATTTTTCCTTTTTCACCTCCACTATTTGAAATAATTTTGTCTCCGATTGCTTGTTCGATATTAATCCCCTATAAAATGACATTCCCCATCTAGATTGATAAGTACCTACATAATTTTAATGGTAACCTAGGTGATCCTTAAATACTTTATCCCCTGACCTACTCAACGTCAAATAATTTAAAGATGAGTCTATTACTGTACATTAGATTCATAATGTTCTCGACCTTGTATGTCATGGTATAATCCACCAAAAACAAAATTATGAAATTAAAACCCATTGCTCTACTTGTGTGAAATTTACTAAAATCTATAACTCTTATCTGATTGAGTGGTAGTTATAATAATATTTCATATTGTTTGATTTTTTTTTAAATTTGATAACGTTCCTTAACCTTGGCTTTGAAGCTTAAATTAAAATATCGTAGTCCATGAATGTCAATATTTATTTAAAGGAAGGTCATTGTTACACGCAGAAGGTCGCTTGAATTGCCCTAGGGTATGTTAATAATAAACATAAACAAACTCAGAATGTTTATGCATTCCGATCTCTTGACCTACTAATATATCACAATGAATGGGTACTTTCCTCGGAACTCATTCAATGTCAAACGCGTGTTTAGATCTATATCAACCATCTGGATTAAATATCTAATAAAAATGTGGAACGCTTCACGATTTTGCGTGTCATCCTTTGGTTCTGAAAAATGAACATATGATACATACAATTTTTCCAAATATAATATGTAAGTTATAATAAATAATAAATATATATATTTTTATTCAAAATATCATTTAACATACGTACATATAAAATAGCTTTCATTTTTTTTTAATGTTCTTTTCATTTGATTATAATAATAATTGGAATTCGAATCCAACTCAATCAATTTAGGGATGATTTGATTTATTTTTTTTTCTTTTGAATTGTTTATAATTATGCTTATATATATATTACATATATATTTATATATATATTTTCAATATATAATTCTTTTTATACAAAACCATAAAGTACATAAATATCATATAGTCACCCGAGTTTTCAGCTACCTCCCATCTGTAAACTGGAAATGATTAATTATGAAAATAATTGACTTACCGAATTAAGACTCTTCCGTCGGGTGTACACGACAATCTTAATTAATTTTTCCTCTACCTAAAATGTATACATATCAAATATTTCAAGTGAGACCCTTTTTCCTTATTTTAATTAAATTTGGAATTTGCAAAATTTTTATTATTAACTCTCCAAAAATTGATGTTAATTATTTAAACAAACACACAATTTTAATTTTTAATTTATTTTAAAGATGATGATTATTACCAAAATTGATTTTAATTATTTAAACAAACACACAATTTTAAATTTTAATTTATTTTAAAGATGATGATTATCTCCAAAATTGATTTTAATTATTTAAACAAACACACAATTTTAAATTTTAATTTATTTTACAGGTGATGATTATTACTATTATTTTCATTTTCTAAAACATAATATAATTCCTACTAATTTTTTTTATCTATTTTTATTTTGCAATGAAGATTTGCTAAGTGTTTTAAATAAATTATAACCGTTAAAGATTTTATCAATTTTAATGAACTCTTAATTTCGAATAAAGACGATAAATGATCACTTTAATTAAAGATTTTAAAAGTTTATTTCTTTATTTAATTTTATAATAACTTTTATTTGATTTATACACTTTGATATTAAATGTTATCACTATATTTATTATTTGGTTTTAAACTTTTTTTTATTTTATTTCATTCATTTTAATTTTCACTAAACTCGATATAACAATTTCTCACTATTTTATAACTATTATTGATTTTATTTTACTTTGTAACGTGAAATACTCTAAGTCACTTGGCACTTTGGACCTAAATTTTTCTAAGTCCTCGAATATCAGAATTATTTTTAAATTCCAAACACTTATTTTACCACTTTAACGACGACGTGACGTAAGGTATATTATTGAGATCTCCCGACCGACAAACGACGATTGCCTGAATTTTCCCTATGTACCCGTATAAATACCACACTGAGATCTAGAAGAGCCTAAACGAATTTTCTTTGATATCAGATAATGTACTATATCAACTCGTATTTTGATATATATTTTTTTTCATTCTTGCTTCCAAGATCTTAGTACAGCCCATCATGATATGTGTCTCGCTCTCTCGTTCTATCAGTACCGAACCTACGATTATCCATCAAATTGCCCAAATTCCTTTGTTCATCTGCACTTAGAAATTTATGTAAAATTACATAATTTTCTTGTTTTCTTTTTAATAATTCGAGATAGGTCCATACTTTGCTTAAACCGTTTATGCCCCCACAAACATCTACGCTTGTAAACACGATTAATCTCATACCGAAATGTTTTCTATAAAATTTTCATGTTTGTTACACTTCGATTTTTCCGAAATTTAATGCCACTTCTATGAATAATTCCATTTGAAACCGTATTCACTCTATTTACGTTGTAAATTTGAACTTTATTTATAATGTCGTAATTTTCTATGAAGTCCTGTCTCCAACCCATTGATATGTTATATTATCATATAAATAATTATCATCCAAGACTGTATTTATTCAATCACTTTAATTTGGGACTTTCACAAATAACCCTTCTCGTATCTTATTTTCTCTCTCGTTTTATCAATTATCTTATGCATTTATAGAATATCATTTTTCATATCTATTGAAAACACATGTTTTCAAGTAACTATACCTCTATATTTTGTATTTGTCAAATAAATTTTTATGTCTTTTATTCAAATTTTCTACTAATTTCACCAATTCAACCCTCGAATTCCTATCAAACCGAAGACACTCCCTTCATTTGATCAGTTTTCTGTCCTCCTTGCTCATGTAAAGCGATTAAGTTTTTGTGTTGATGTTAAATTTTGTACGTACTTGGTGAGAACTCTGAACTAATCGCTTCCCCATTAAATTTAATATTTTTTGTATAATATAAACACTTCCATAAGGCCCATGTAAATTTTACGACAATATTCCAGCTAAATTGGTCTGTTATAATGTTGAAGTCATGTAACGAATATTCCTTGAGATGAACAATACCCCCTTTGTATCTAATGTCAGCGATCAATAACAATTCGCTATTCTACCCATTATTCTGGACCATTTCACAGACTAAAATTACTGTTTTTTCGTGTTTCATTCCACGTTTTTTTTTTGACAGATATACATTTACTATGCAATTCTCAATTCAACAACTCTCTTCCCAAACTCATCTAAAGTTTCTTCTTTGATGTACGTCACTTTGTAATAATTTTCTGCTATTTGATGATATTTGTTAATCTTATGAACCTTTTTTGAAGTGCACGTAGTTAGATGAAAGGTCTACCCGTCTTCCCAAGCACCTTTGATTCCCTTTTTTTGTAATTTTTTATAATAAAATGTGAAACTCTTTCTCACCAAATCGTTGGTTCTTGATCGCTCAATTCTTTCGTGAGAACCAGACTATTAAGCAATCAATGACCCCCTCGGACACGTGTGCTTTTCTCAACCATAAATCAAACGTATAATTGATAGGCGTAAAGTTCAATTCCTTTGTCTGACTTCCAACACGCCCACATCACCATTTCCATTGGCTTATTCGATTTTTTATCGTTTTATGACACAAAACAAGATCTGTCGTTGGCTGAGATCCCACTCTTAAATGATTCGGCGTGTTGTCTCACTCCTAAGCATGTCACCTCTCTCTCTCCTTCTATCCGTAAAACAGTTTCCTCTCTTCTCCGCAGCTTATTCGAGAGATGTCGCCCTCGTGATGGTTTTCTCAGTTAAGTGAAAATCTCCAAACTCATTTTTAATTATTGTCATATAAAATCATTAATTAATTTCTTTGTGGAAAAACCTATCTCATCACAATTCCCTCCTATTGTCACAACCTCTGTGAATAGCGGTGTTCTACCTCCTTTTGTTTTTCTTCATTTCAGTTCGATGTTATTGTTCAATTTTATTTTCCGTTATTTACTGACGTTGGGACAAAACATAGGAAACTAGGCTTCCCTCCTCACCGTATAGATCCCTTTACTCCCTCCTAATTCTGTTTCTCTCCTCTTCAACTTTTCGTTCCTCCTCCCCTCCTTCTTTCTTTTGCATTTTTCTCTCTCTATCGATTGTGTAACAATCCCTGAATTCGAACCACATTGTATAATTTTCAAATTTTTCTTTTCCGCGTTGATTCTACCTCTATGTGTAATTATAAGACAATGTAGTCATACAATATATATATATATATATTTTTTTTTTTTTGTGAATTCAATCAAAATTAATATTTTTTTTATAAGATACTAATGCGCCCCGCGCCCGCGCAATAGAAGTGTTCCTCAATCCATTTTGACCCGGAACTCCTGTACAATGGTTCAAATCAAAAGATTGATATTCAATCCCACGGTTTTTATTTTATTTTATTTTATTTATTTTTTATTTTTTATTTTTTTTATTTTAATTTTCTAATTCTTTTCTGTTTCAATTTTGTTTTCTTGATCCTCTTTGTTATCTCTTCCTGTAATAAAGGATGTCTCGCGATTAACTTCACCTTCGCTTTTTTCACGTACTTCTCCTTCCTGCCCACTCGATGACGCGGATACGAATGATGTTTGTGATGCGTGAGATGAAACTATAAACCGACCCACTTTCCGAGATCTCCGAAAAATCTCTTTCAGTTCCTCCTCGGAAGGCACATTCTCAGAATGCTTCATAACCTCATCTTCCTGATTTTCTGTATCCCCCACTTCTGTCTTTGAAACATCTTTGTTTTCCATTTTACGAACAACTAGAACTTAATCTTTTCCTTACCGTGGAACTTTCAAATTCAATCTAGAAAAATTTTAATTGACCTATTTATAAAATTTCCTCCCCAATTCTACCCTGTATGTCTTATCACACGAAATCTGTGTTAACGTGATCCGTGCATTGATACCGAGTTAATTTGTAAACACATCCAAAACTTCGATTGAATATTTTTTATGTCAACTTTATGTTATTTATGTTATTGTTTGCTATCTTATTTTATTTTATTTACGCTATTTTATTTTATTCCATTACATAAATAAAATATCTAACTCCCGAGAAGCGTCATTTTGTTATGATCCAAATGTGTTTATTTATTCGTGTTTCACACCCAATATTTCCAAGCGTCAGATTAAATAAGGTCCGTTGTTATGATTCATGAATGTTTACAAACAAAATTTATCTGATCTCCTTATGCATCTCAAACTGTTCGTCGTTCTATTTCATATCAAAATAGACTCAATATCAAATGCTGCCAGTTTTCTTGTATTATATTTTTTTTTCGTTCGGTCTTCCTGTAATATTACAATCTCATTTTTTTTTATTACAACACCTTGTAATTTTTTTTTTTTTTTGTCTTCTTTTTCCTTGTATTGTATTGTACTTCTGTCGCATCCACCTTCCTCTTCCCCGCCATTTAAATTTATTGTTGATTAACAATACTAACTATACCTTTTTTTTCTCCTCTGTATATAAACATATATAGTATTTATATACAAAATACATTTTATGTATAATTTTTATTATTTTTATTATTTAAATTTTTTTTCTATTCCTATTCATCAGTAAATCACGTAAGATTTCCATTTAACATTTACCTAGCTTGTTCGCATAACGATCGCAACCCAAAATAATTCACGTTTACAAACACGTATTTCATTTCCAATAAATGTACGTAATTGTCTTTGAAATGACACGTAATGATCATTGTACTACTATTGTTAATTAAGTTTAAACAATAATTATTTATTGTCTAAATGCCAATCATTTCTTCACGTTTTGCAATACCTATCATGGGAAAAATGTCGTCAATTTCGACTTTCCTCATCGAGATAAACTCCCTTACTTAAAGATTGAATATCCGAATAATCTTAAATCGGTATTTACCTATTTACAAATGTTTGACATTCATGCTTCTATCTTCTCAACATGATTATTTTCCAAACAAATAACGAACCGGTTGAACGAATATATTTCTATTCACTCAACAAAATTTCAACTCAATCTTTATTTTTTTTATTTATGTTTATGTCATGGATTTTTATGTGATGATCCACAATCAACAATCACGATACCGTCAACAGAATCGTTTTGAAAGATGCCCTAGTGTCAACAACCAAATTGCCTTTTCGTTTGAAGTTAAAGTTTGTTTATATTTGCTTGATCTCGCGAGACCCTCGATGTTTAATTCTATTATCAAAACATCAACTTCTAAATTATCAAATCGATGTTTTAATATTTCGATGTTCCCAATTGTTTACAATTCAACGTTTCGTTATCAGGACCTTTTTATGTTATGATTTTTTTAAATGTAAACATTCCACATTCCTGACCTAAATATTTAAAATTTTATTGCTCTGCAGTTTATTTTAAGATCATTAACATTCTTGACCGAGATATGTCAATATCAACCTTCTTATTTTAAGATTTATGGCTTGGTTTAAAGAGGTCTTGTTATTGTTATGTAAACAAACCATAGTTGGCCTACAAATCTTTGTTTATTTTTCGTGCTTTATGATTGAATTCCGTTTCTATCAGCGTGAATTTATTTATTTTTATTTTAAATTCAATGTCAATGTTTTTTTCTTTGCACTTTTGGTCAATTCTGCCACACTTTTTTATTTTTTATTTTTATTCTGTTCCAACGTAATTTATACCGTTTTATTTGTACGGATAATTTATTTTTAGATTTATTTTATATATTTTTTTAGACTTATTCAACGTTTCACTTTTCTTTAAATTTTTTAATCTGTTATCACTTCCATTAACTAAAATGTCCAAATGGTTACGTCCTATTTATTTTAGATAAAACCTATTTTTAAAATTCGCATTTTGTCGGTTTTTTATTATTAATTCAAAAATTATTAATTTATTTATTTATTTTTCAATATATATATATATATTTTTTTTTTTTTTTAATTACACACTTGTTTGAAACGCAATAAAAACGGCAATCTGGAAACCACCCTCCTGGTCACCTAAGCGCAGTTGAAATGTTTCTTCTTTTATCAAATACTTTTATTTCCCAATTTTCTTTCACATACACGTTGTTTTCAGGCTTTCCACCCTCTCTTAGACCCTTAGAGTTTTACCTCTACAAAGTCGAACATACGTGAATTTTCCCTCCCCGTGATTCAAGATGTTACTCATGTTCAAGCGAACTAATTGGAAAATGTTATATCTTTGACCCCTAAACTTCCGTCTTCGTTTTTGTCGTGATTTACATCACCATTTCCTTCAAGGCTTTGTTCTGTATAACTAAGTGATGAAGAAAATTCTCCCACTCAAATCACAGAACTCTCTGAAAAACCTTACTTTCCCCAATTTAAATACTCATTAGAGTATTTTGATGCATTATTTTTATCAAATATATATATGCATCTAATTTGTCTACGTTATTTACGATTTTGAACGCAAATCTACGTGACTATTTATTACGTAAAGAGACTTCGTATCAACCGTTGTGTCTATTTTTTTTTCATGATATTAAAGTCTAATTACATTTTGTTTGTGGTATCCCTGATTCTTTTGGATGGCGTTGCCGTTGATAATTGAATCTCAAACAGAATGTGTAGTTACTTTTAGTTATATAAATTTATTTAATGTGCTTTCAAATTCCCTCCTATACTGTGATTCAATCTCATCCTAATCTGTTTTTATTTTTAATTTAAACATGTTGATTGCTATCTTTTTTTTGTTAGTTAGTTAGTGTGCAAAATGTGCAATTATGAAGTCATTTGGTCTGCTCCCGTTCGCCTGTCCTAGATTGTGGGTTTACATACATATATAATTTTGTTTTATTTGGTTAGTACATTTTATAGATCGAAATAGAAAACGAAGGCGGATATACTGGTTACTAAGAATGGTTACTAGTTAAACCTCAAACTATTCCCGCAGAACAACTACCAGAATACAAATTGAAAAACTTGATCTCATTCGTAACGAATGTGTCAACTTGTGACCAAGAGTTTCTACTGAAATTTTCTTCATTATCGAAATTATTACATGTTATATCTTGGTGTCGTCGATTTATTAATAAATTACGTTCGAAATCAATTGGCACTTTCAACGTATTTTCCCCACTCTCTTTAAAAGAAACTAATTTATCTTTGACATGTTGCATTAAGCTTGTTCAAACTATTTATTTTCAACAAGATATAGACAGTATACAGTCGCACCATGTCTGTTCGACACAACTTCAAAAACTCGCTCCATTTATCGACGAAAATGGAATATTGAGAGTCGGTGGACGTATTCGTTATGCACAAATTTCGGAAAATGCTCGCCATCCTATTATTCGACATCGTCTGAGCAAATGCATTGTTTGTTTTAAAAATAACCCTAAATTCATAAATGCACCCAAAAACAACGACAGACTTGTGGATGCAACTGTCGCTCATTCAATTACCTGGCACTTTAATCCTCCCTCCGCACCTCATTTCAACGGATTGTCGGAGGCTGGAATTAAGTCAACCAAACACCATTTGAAACGGGTTGTGGGAGATCAAACCCTCACCTTCGAAGAACTAACCACAGTTCTAACTTGCCTCGAAGCAATTTTAAATTCGCGACCCATTGGAGCGCTATCGCCGGATCCATCTGAAATGGACCCGTTAACTCCTGCCCATTTTTTGATTGGGGCTCCCCTCGTTTCTGTTCTTGAAGAAGATTTTATGGATGTACCAATGAATCGTTTATCGCGTTGGCAACTATTGAAACAAATGTCTCAACATTTTTGGAATCGTTGGCGGAAAGAATATCTACACACTCTACAACAACGAAACAAGTGGGCTACGACAAACCCTAATTTGAAAGTTGACGACCTAGTTATGATTGATGATTCGCAATCAGCCCCCATGCGATGGCCTGTCGGACGAGTCGTTGAACTATTTCCCGGCGCTGATGGAATTATCCGTGTCGTTTCGGTATGTACTCCCCAGGGTGTTTTTAAACGTCCCGTGGTAAAACTGTATCGACTACCTATCGATTAAATATCTGTTTTGCTTAGTTTATAATTTTAATTTCGTTATTAATTCTATCATTTAATTTGGTTTGTTGTCGTTTTCTTTTTTGCTTTCTTTTTCTTTCGTGTCGTTGATGCACAATTATTGAGAAAATTATCACATTTTCTCAAGGCCGGCGGAATGTTTAGTGTTGAAATAACTTTAGGACATTAATCCATTATACCCATGTTCCTTACCAAATATTCCATCCTTGTGATTCCCTTCCTTTCACATCAAGGCCCTTACCCAAGAAGCAAAGAAGATGATTTATGAAAAAAGAACACTTTTGCACTTCCTTTTTTTGAATAAAAACATTCAGTTGTCATCTTTGAAAATTTGACCAAGCTTGTACAAGCATTTCGAACATCTCGCAAATAACAATAATATAAATATATTATAATTGTCGTGAAGACCATCGGGTCATCATCATTGGAAAGTGATCGTAAAGAAGAACTGGGAGCTGTCACCTCATCATCAAGGTAAGGGCCATTCCTATCGTTTTCCTTCCCCCCTTGTCGATTTAAAAACACAATCTTATACACTCGTAATTTCGCCACATAATTTAGTTTTACAGTCCACACGGTGTCATCGGACACTTAACAACAGCAACAGTTTAATAAAATCTATTTTTCAAATTTCTCCACCACCGGGTTTCATCTTAATCAAGCAATCATAACACCACAGCTTGAAAAAACCTAAACTTTCAGGTGGTCAGAGGAGGAACTAACAAACGCACGAATGTTTTTATTCCGGTTTATTACTTGAAAGTTTATTTCGTAGAACCGCAATTTATTTTTTTAAATGTTTATTTTTAATGATTAAGATTATTACATAACTCAAAAAACAGTTATGCTACTCAGAGTTTTTTATGCGTGAGATCCCGCAGAAGGCAGAATAGGTAGGTAGGCAGAATACCTACTTATTATAAAATTTAAAAAAAAAATTTACGGTCTCCGCCATAATATTTTGCGGATACCAGTGTAAAATAAATCCCTCAACAATAATTTTAAAATGTTGAAGCCTATATTTATTTGTGACTCTCAAACGGAAAATTGATACAGATAAATGAGAAAAAAAATTCGGCTGCATCATGTACAGTTAAATATAGACCAAATGGGAAAGGGCCGAATTATCTCAGCAGAGCCCCGGCAAGGCTAAGGTCCTGAGTTGAATTCATTGATGCGACCGAAACTTTTTTATTATATCTGTATCAAATTTTCGCTTGAGTTTCCCTAATTTATTATAATGATTTGTTTAAATTTTCTAGGATCCTTTCATTAAAAAACTGGACAGCTACGTGTTGAACTCTTTATTCACAATATATATACGTATATATATAAATATATATTCATATATATTTACGACATGATTTGAGGCTTTATATTTTTAGACCGGTTCAATATCATTAATATCATTAGTAACATTAGAATATTAGTAAACCTACAAAGTCCTAGATGTCACTAATGTTAATCTTATCTCAAATTTATACACGATTTCAGGTTTTTACTCATTAAGTTATTACAAAATAAGCCAAGTTTTCTAGCCAAGTTGCATTAATTTTAATAATTTTTTTTTAGATTTTATTATTTATAATATAATATTTCATTTGAAAAGTAATCAAATCTGCCAACGACCAACGGTATAATCTGTATTAAAAATAAACTCGGTTTTTCAAAATTTAAAAAATGACTTTACCAGATAAAATAACAATCTTACGAAAACCTATTATGTTTTTTGATAAAAAAAATTTGGTGTCTAGAATTTGGTTTAAAAAGGACAAATTTCCGGTATTCTCTGATGATAGATACCGTCTTAATAAATTGGTGTAACTGTTTTATGGAAGCAATGGAAAAATTAAAAAATATATTCTCAGTTATTGTGTTGATGAAACATCATATTTTGCTGGGTGTACGGTGCTTGTAGTTACTTCGTTCCGTTCCCATAATTCGTGATTCGGCTCGCAAATTTTTTTATCACATGTATACGCAGCATAAGAGTAATATTAATACATTATTTTTTCTCTAGGAACTTCATCGCAAGATACCCAGCCAAAACATGTCGATGACACAAAAATCGTTGGAGGATTCCAGGCCTTACCCAATCAATTTCCTTATCAGGTAAAATTGTTATAATTTAGGACAGGTCTCCCTACATTGCATTTTTCAAATAAATAGATAACATAAGTAGTACTTGAAATTAAAGTGGATTCTTTGAAACTAAGATATAACGAGTCTAAGGTAAATCAATTACCTTATAAAGTAGTGTAGACATCTGTAATCTTTTGGATCATCAAGGTGGGGAATTTTAATAAAACATCGTCAAAATCTAAGCTGTATTCTTTAGAAGATAAACTAAAGATTAGATATTGAATAGTTGTATGAAATCTGACATTAGTTTATATGTAAATATTATTCTAGGATGTGTGAAGCTGAAAGTGTTGAAATCATCATTTAGATATGTCAATAATTGAAATAAAAGAAATACACATTTCAAAAGTATAATTAATATTGTCAAAATGTAATCATTTTGGTATCTACGTTATTGCTTGGTTCCCACAGTAAGTTCCAATGTTTGATTGAACGTGAATAATTTTACGCATTGCATTACGCAGGAACATTTCACAGCACATCAGCACAGACAACCGCAATTAGTATGTTTGATTATTAAATTTATTACTATTTCACATACTTTTGAGCTGCTCTAATACCATTTATGTGAAAATAATTTTCTAAACTAAATTCGAATAAAATTTGAACCACTCAGATATGATTTCGAATTTTCAGGTTGAAAAGCATTATCGTCATTTATTTTTGGGGTATTATGTCGTCTTAGGCTACTTCCTTCTTTAGCCAAGGTTTCGGACAGCATTGCAGTGTTCATCATCAGGACAGATGTGTAATCGAAGATTGTGGTGAAGTGAGTGCTTATGTAATGTTTAGTAAAGAAAATATGGCAATGTACATATTTATATACATGTATAAGTTAGGTTTAGACATATTTTAAATGTGAAAATAATGAATAATAATCAAAAATGAGCCTTTATTTACCCTTACGCAAGTATGAGATGGAGAGAATCTTACAAAAATAATCTAACTCACTAAAAGTTTCTCAAAGAAACATCATAAAATTAATGCTTACAAAATTCTATCTTCTCTCACTTCTTAAAATTGTATTCGGTTCCAAATGATGAAGGCATATTTAATCACGCTTCCATTAAAAAAATATGTAAAGAAAAAAATAAAAAAATAATATAAAGAATTTTAAAATCTAATGAGAAATGGAAAACAATTTTTTATCCTAATTTAACAACAAAAATGCAAAACTATTATATTTATCAAGCCAAGCAAAAACTAAAATAATCTCTCTTCCGAATTGCGCTTTATTATCAACCAATTGGAACAAATTAATAAAATAACACAATTATTCCAAAAAAAAAAATTAAATTCAAAAACAAATATTTTATTTTAATTAATGAAGATATGAAACTCAATAAAAAATCTGAAACGGAAAAATCACAAAAAGCCGTATCTTTTTGGGACTCGAACCCAGGACCTTCGGCTTTCCGAAGAAAATATGCGTTAAGAAAATGAAAAAAAAACGTTGGTGGTTCTCAGTTGAAGTATGATACAGTTAAATGTGACCGATTTGGATAGGGATACGTTGGCGCAGTGATAGCGCATTGGCCCGGAAAGCCGAAGATCCTGGGTTCGAGTCCCAGATGTATCCGTATCTTTTTCTAATTTTTCTGTTTCAGATTATCGATTGAGTTTCGCTAACATTATCTTCAAAAATTAAACTATTATAATTTGAAGTTTAACTCATTAAGTTAAAAATAAAAAGTAATTATTTTATACAAAACATATTATAACATACGTGTAATAATCGTAGTAATAATCTTGGCTTCCTTATCAGGCACAAGAGCTCATTTTTTCTGAAAAGGAACATATACAATATATACTTAACCAATGATGACCTATAATATTTTGTAAAATATATATTGTGCATAAATGTAACCCATATTCTTTATAAAAAAAAAATGTAGATGCTTTACTGTATTGCCAACCCCAGTCCTCGACGAGGTGGTATTAAGAAGGAAGTAGTGGAACACGGCATGATATCCCAAAAATAAATCACTAAAATTATTATGCACGATAGTCAAATATCCTACAAATCGTAATTGGTGTTCCACTAACAAGATCGGAGAATATTTCATCGAGAATACATCAGAATTAATATTAATATTAATAGTTTATTTATTGTTTCAATTTTCAGCATTATTTAAAGTTTGATGGTAACATATTTGCGTATTTAGGTGGCGTTGAAATATACTAACTTCGCCCTCTTCTGCGGAGGAACTCTGGTCACAGATCGTCACGTTCTGACAGCGGCTCATTGCATCAAACAGGAGTACGTATAATTTTTAATTTTTTTAAAGTGACCCTCTCTGAAATGTTCTTAATGGTCAGGATAAATGATTATGAAATTGCTCTAAAGGATGAATTATTTTATTTTATGATGCTTGATCCTTTTAAATCATTTGAAGGAGACGGGAAAGAGGAAGGTGGGGAAGTACCTGGTTATTCAGATCTGGTCACCAAATACGGCTAGAGCCTTTCCAAGCAACATTTCAATTTTGAATGGTGGTTTTACAACAGGGCAATACTTAGATTATCTTTCACTCTGGGACGTGCTGCAAATATACTATATTTATATTTGGTTAATTAATTATGAAACAACACAAATTAATCAAATAAAATTTATTTGAGCACGCAGGGTTAGAATCCGCAATCTTCAGATTGGGAGTCGAGAGTCTTAGTGATAAAGCCTATGTCATGTTTGGAGGAGGGATTTTTTTAAGGGAGAGAAGGAGAGGTAGTTCAGGGAAGGAAAAGAGTATGAGGTGTGGGTAGGAATCTGGAAGTCAGTGCACCCAAAAGTGACGGAATCCATCCCTACCATTGCGGTGCAAGGCGATGGGTCGTGAGTCTCTGGCAGAGGTCAAAGGGCCTCCCTCAACCGTCTCAACCGTTCTATCCCGATCCGGCCTGACTAGACAAACCTCATAATAAGTTTTAAAGTTAAATGAATTGCATGAAAATAAAATATGATGTTTCTTTCCAGGAAATTAGTTACTCTTAGACCCTCAGATGTGCTCGTATACACGGGTAACATAGTTCTGGCTTCAGGAGGGAATTACAGTTCCGTGTCTGTTTTCCACGTTCACAGTGGATATGATGTCGATACGATGGTCAATGACATAGCTATTATAAAGGTGGGCATTCCAAAATGTTAATTTGTATTTATTAAGAGCGATTGAACAGTGGCTGAGAATAAAAGTTTGAAAACGCTTGCAACGGTACAGGGAGGTTCCAATGAGAAAGATCGATTATTCCCCGTACCAAATTTTTAAATAATATCGATTTATTTCATTAAAAACTTGATTTAATATATACCTACATTCAAGTAAGCAATAAAAATGCTCAAAACGCACGATGATAAATTATTAAATATCGTTTACTTCTTGTAATTATTTTTTGATCATAAGTATTTATGATTTTTTAATAATGTCTAAACAAAATAAGTGTGTAAAAAAAATTTGAAATATTTTAGTTTGTAAGACCTTGAATAAATAAAAAAAACTGAGGTATTTTCGACACAAAATACGTTTTCGGATTTATTTTAATTTAACTAACATTAAAATATGAAAACTGTATTTACTAGATTACGTATTGATTTATTCTGTTGTAGGATTATATGATTTGGAATTTGTGTTGTTTATTAGAATCTATCCTTTGAAAATTGAACAAATGTGCCAACGACGAACGGTATATAACCTTAGTATATTCCAAATAAACTTAGTTTTTAAAAATTTTAAAACTGCGTGTACCAGATAAAATAACAATCTTTCAAATTCAATTATGTTTTTTTGTAAAAAATAGTCAATACGTCTAGAATTTGATTTAAAAATGACTAATTTCCGGTATTCTCTGGTAATATCCTCTTAAAACAATGACCGACCATTGTTCATCACATTTCAGCTTCCAACAAGAAAATAATAATACATTGTTAGAGGTAGAACTATAAAATTCATATATTTCTTTCTCGCCAATCTTTAAATTATTAGACCTTAGATATTTTTTTTCATGCTTCAATTACTTTCAGCAATAAGGACTGTACTCTGAATTGAACAAATTAATATTAATCACATTGACTACAATTTAAACCACCCATTTTGTAAAATGCATTATGGTAAAATTTATTTTAAACAATTTTTATCCTCGTTCTTAAAATGGTTTCATGTCATTTTAATGAATGCTAATTTTTGTCCATTTTGTTTACAGCTTACAGCCTCGCTAAAACTCTCAGTCTCTACTAACACAATTGCTTTGAGAACCACCTCCTCGCCCACGAATACTAACTGCATTGTTAGTGGATGGGGAACTACATATCCTGTAAGTATATGCATAGACCGGTCAGTGGTTGAGTGGGCATTGCGTTTGGGTCCCACCCAGGCGTTCCGTGTTCGATTCCTAGGTTGGCTAACTCCTCCATCACAACACAAGCAACATCTTCCGCTTAGTGTGGTGGTAGTAGAAGATTTTCAAATGTTGTTGGGTTTTTTATAACCCGGGAATGTTTGTCTTTCTTTAAAAAAAAATGTACAAAACAATAATTATAACGTAGACCTGTGAAAAATCACGGATAGTTTGATTCTCGACATAAATAGTTTCCATTTTTCGAAATAAGTTCTAATTTTGAAAACGGTGATTAAAATTATTTTCAGTAAATAAATAATATTATTATTGAAGGTATATGTAGGTTGGAAGGTACTTTATCGCTTGTCTAAAATTTCCAAAAAAACGCTTCCTATTTTGAAAATGATGATGCTTCCATTGAAAAAAAGTTCTAGAGTTCAATGAACAATGAAATGAAAAATCACGGGATATATAGTAAAAGATTTGATTTTATTCTGTCTCTTCTCTTTTTTTTCCTTCTTTTTATTTGATCCAACACATGTATGTAGGTCTGTTTGAAGAGTTACGTGGAATGCAAACATTAGTTTGTTTTTAATGTTGGTTTGTTATAATTTGTTTCAAATTGTTCTTAAGTATATACCCATTTTTTACGCACCAGATTTTCAGGTTCTATGGGAAAAACTAAACCCTTTCATACACTTTTCCATATAAATGATCATCTAGTAAATCCACGTTATGCAAGTGCATTATATAAGTATAATTAATACAAAACAATACAAGAACAACACGTTAATCTACCAAACTATTAAATGGGAATATAATTCACCGACGCCAGATATTTTCATATCAGAGGGTTCGGCTCGGTGGAATTCCTAATTTGACCGATAAATCCTACAGATCCCTCAATATAAATATTTAAAAAATCTTTCGTAATCCTACACGTATTTAAAATACCCATTATTATTATTTTTATATTATTTCAATATCTGTGCTAAACAAACAACAGTTATTGTATTTAAAACTTTTATTACAATTTTTTTTTTATTATTATTTTTTAATCTTTTTTATTTTTATTCTTTATCTTCTTTTCATTCCTTCCATTTATTTTTGTTTGTACAATGTTCCATATGTTCCATGTATCATCCTCATTTGACTGCCCTAAAACGGGATTCTTCCTAGTTGGGCAGCCAAAACACTTTGTAAATAATGTATAATGTATGTATGGAAAAAAATATAATAAAATGTACGAATTAAAAAAATATATACTAAGGTATATAAAAAACAATATTATTAAAAAAAACACGGCGGAAAATGGAATCCCGATTAACTGCTTTTATTTTCCACATGAATACCGCGCAAGAGTCCCAACTGCTCCCGTCTGGGGCCGGTGAGACTATGGTATCCCCAATTGGGGTAGGTTGTGAGGCTAAATGTTGGGGGAGGGGAAGGAGATGGGAAAGAGGAAGGCGGGAAATACCTGGCTATTCAGATCTGGTCAACAAACACGGCTATAGCCATTTCAAGCAACGTTTCAATTCTGAATGATTGTCTTAAACCAGAGCGATACTGAGAATATCTTCCACTCTGCAAATTTACTATAAATTATTTTTATTTAATTAGTTGCGTAATAACCATAATCAAATAAAATTTATTTGCGCACGCCGGGTTATGGATAGAGGCAGTCTTTCGAAATCTCGTGTAGAGAGTGTAGAGAGCGACCTTCCACTTGCTTTGAAGGTCAAGTGTGAAAAATTTCATCAATCTTGAAAGAAAACGTAGATTTATGTAAAAGTGATTGGTGACAATATTCAATAGCCAGGTACTCCCACTTCCCTCTATCCCGTCCCTTTTCCCTCCCCACTAACATCAGCCTCACAACACACCCCAATACACGACTCATTGGCTCCACAGACGGTTAGAAGCAGTTGGCACTCTTGTGCACATAAAAAAGTGAAATCCACAACGCCTGTCTGCCTACCCGCCACAGACAATCTTCTTTATATTAGTAGAGGATAGAATATTATCAATATTGCCTTGGTTCAAAGACAGGTATCAAAATATGTCAATAATTAGAGTAAAAATCAATTTTACGACTTACGTAGATCGTACTTAATGTAAAGTTTCTTTAATTATGATAATTTGTTTAACAGAACGGCCCAATTGCTCCCATCTTGCGATATGTGGATGTGCCAATTTACAACTACACACTTTGCAGAAACGCATACGGTAATGCGGTAAAAGATACAATGATCTGCGCTGGATTTACAAACGGCGGAAAGGATTCATGTCAGGTACGTTATCAATTTTCGATACAGTCACCAGAATTTGGTACTATTTTACTAGTACCAGATAAAAATTCACAAAATAAACCACGCATTCATGAAAATTTGCTTAAAACACATTCTTCTTGGCTGTCGAAATAGAGATCTGCAGAGTCCGCACAAAATAAACCATCAAAATAAAGTGATAGAAACCTGTCTAGAGGTTTAAAGGAGTGGTGTAATAGCTCTTTTTTTGGATGGACTCTGCAAACCTTTATTAGTATCATTTGGCCATACATTCATCTTGGCAGATGTCAAGATGAATGTGTGGCCAAAGTCTCATGAATGGAGGATTTTTTTTATTTATCAAACCCTGTATTACCCGCACCATTATCCCAATTCAAATTTTAGAAAATTGAAGAACAGGAGAGGAAGACATTTTTTTTCTCGCCGCGTTTCTCTGAGGGTGAACCGCAAAAAAATCTTGATCTTGGCACACACTCTTCGCTTCATTTTTGTTTCCTACATTTACCCTTCTTTAATTTTCATTGTTGACATAAGCCGAATGAAGTATTTTGTGATTATCTTAATAGTGCCACGTCTTCCTCAGGTGTTCCCGACTTTTTATACCGTTCGTATTTGCGTAATTGATTCTCATTGCACTCCTACCTTCATTCAAATTCAATTTTTAAAATATGAGTGCGTCTAACCTTGACTCGCGATTGAAGTAAAACTTCTTTGACTATTGTGTTTCAATTACTGCCATCTGTGTTTGTTTTTATTTTAAAGGGTTCTCGCCTTCGCTGGAATATTTTTATTATTTAAGAAACTTGTATGAAAAATGAAGAGCGGATCTATATTCATAATTTTTATTGCATTTCTCAATACAAGCGACCAAACTCAACAGCCGGTGGTGCAGTGATGTACCTTTCATCTGTAGATATAAATGATACACAGATACACCACCAAGGTGGTCATTTGATAATTTCGCGCCGCTTCAAGTTCGCATCGACTTCACCCAAGTAAGACGCAACATCACACAATTCAATGGTGATTTTGGGTACCCCTCCCTGAACAAAACTAACAATGTTATTATTTTGAAGTAGAAATCATGTATCAATCAGGGATCATCGTGGGGTTCATTGGGTCCCGACAACTGCGATGGGCTGGTAACGTGAAAGGTCTGCTGGGTGACAGTAAGCTAAAAGTTATGACCAAGTAGGTTCCCCAGTAGAAGCGACCAATAGGCAGATTGAGGAAGAGTAGGCTAGATTACGTGGAGAGGGAATGGGGCAGGACGGGAAGGATGGAGGACTGGAGGCGAATAGGGAGGGACCGTAACCATAGAAGATTTTTTGTGGAGGAGGCCAAAACTCACAATGGGATGTAGAGTTGTAGAGCCGCGCCGTGATGATGATCTGTTAATGATGTGTTAAATGTTTATTTGGATTTTCCAGGGAGATTCTGGCGGTCCTCTCGTGTGCGGAAACAATGTGGCTGGGATAGTGTCATTCGGTAAGGGCTGTGCCCAGGCCTTCTACCCGGGGGTCTATACGGAGGTCTACAAGTATAACAAGTGGATCAAGGATGCAATCAACGCTTCCGTCCCTACCAGCACGCTATCCCTCTGCCTCCTTGTGATCGTCAACTTCGCTTATTTCCTGCTACACTAGTTCATCTGCTAAATACCTCAAAGCAAAAGACTATTCTCTCGGATGAAGACTACAGGATCAGAAGAGTCGAAATATCCCTCCTTCCTTATACCACGCATTGCCTTACATCATCTGGTTTTGACTAGAAATCTTGCCATGCACATTCAACACCACATAATAATATCATAGATAGGTATAAGTCGTGTACGTTGCCAAAGTGTTTATTTATAATGCTAATATAGATTTTTTTTTACTATTGTTGTTGTTAATAAACTTATACCACGCCTTTCCGAGTGTTCTTCTTCTCTCACATCTTCAGGTGCTCAAGTCGGTACAGACAAGAAATGCAGTTTACCAAGTTATGCCGTTCTTTCATGTAGCTACTTTCGAGCGACGCGATCGCCACTCGTTTGTACCTTCCATTCTAATATTCGTGTTTGTAAACGCCGCTAGGCGCTGCACTCGCAAAATAGTATGACAGGTAGTGGGTAGCGGCGACTTAGTCGCTTGTAAGTAGCTGCGTGAACGAAGGGCATTAGTCTTTCTAAACAAAAAATATTTCATAACAGTCGTTAAGAACTTTAATGATTTATTTTTTAAACGGTTTGATGTTGCTATTAAAAAGAGAATCAAACCGACGGCATATCATATAGCAATAAATCATAGGTAAGAGGAATAAATAATTTTTGTACGCAAATATTTTTTTATTTCATGTTTGGGACTGTTGAAAAAATAATTGCAAATTTTCCTTATCAGCTCTGTTTTTGAGATAAAGCTTGTTTTCTTATTTGTGTTACAAATACGTCGAATTTTAATCGACAAAAATTTTATCATTTAATTATTTTATTTTAGACATTAGATTATAGATGGCAGATTAAATCTGATTGATTTGTTGTCGTAAAAACAGCACGGTATTTAAGTAAAATTTGAAAAGATAATCTTTTAAGATTCATCATAACGACGCGATAGTCCGAAACAAAGCGATAATAAAATTCCCCGAAACGAACAAGCTGCGATTGGGCATTAAAACAACTTTTACCTTCAATAAAATAACCCCAGTGTAATCGTAACTTTACTAATGCGAGTAACGCACGTGATTGGTTAACAAAATGGTAACCTTCATATTTCAAATCTTAAATAGAAAGAGAACAGCCGATAGAGTGTGAAGAAATAATAATTACAAAAGGTCTGATTTAAACACTTTGTAAACCACACAGGATTGGGCACATAAATGTGTCACGAAACACACCCACAAGACACTTCGTGTGTTATTCTATATTTTATGTCTCAAGTACTTTTAAATTTTCAATAAACACATTGTTGTTTACTTGTGCTATATATTTTTTAAAATTTTATAGCCAATACTAATTATTTGTTACTTTTTTCATTTTTTGTGATTATTTTATGGAAATCATAAAATAAATAGAGTTCGTACCTTATAATCATAATAACAAATAACATATTAAATAATTAGTAGTGTACAACTACCCTCAATGCTTTGAGCTACGAGCTCAGAGATAAGAGTTTTGAGCTTGGATATTTAGGCTATGGTTCACGACTTTCTACGTCTCTTGAACAAAGTCAGTTTTTAAGTTCCAAAAAAAGTTATTTTTTAAGATAATATGTGTACATTGTCGACCCGAAGCAGTTATTATATTATGAAATTCACTCGATGGGAAAAAAAACGTAAATATGCACTGAAAATTATAAAAAACACATTTTGTTCTGTTACTTTCAACATATAAAATTTCTGAATTGTGCGAAGTATTCTAGAATATGAATCCACTATTTGGTATCGCAACTATGAGATTCACAATATTTATGAAATCAAATCCATACGGAGAAAATTAACTTAATTGCCTATCGTGAAGGTTTATCTGATCAATTTGAAACGTATAATGACCGAATTTTGCACTATAAACTGCTCTCCTTAGCAGACAGACGTAAAATTTCCGATTTATTGCTTCTAGACAAAATTATACATGCAATAGTTGATACACCAAACATTTTATCCCAAATTAACATCAACACACCGTCAAGAAATTCAACCAGGAGCATGCAAGACATTTTCCTTATTAAAGCCTACCACACAAATACAGGATATTTCTCCCCTGTACCGCGAATATTAAGACATTATAATACTATACAGTCTATACATTGCACTAATAATGAAATAGACATTTTTAATAATCCGTTTAAAAACTTTAAAAAATATATTTTATCATCAATCATATAAATCTGATATTGTGATGAAGCCCTTTATTTAAAGACAGGTAATATTGTACCTACTAAATCAGTGTCTCATCAGTACCAGCAGGTGTCAATAATATATTGTTTACCTTTTTACTCATTCTCGTTCATTTACTTTTGCATATTTAGATAATTTTATTTTTGTTGCTATTTTCTTAGGATTTATGCTATACATTGTAATTAAATCGCCCATGTATGTAAATTTTTGTGCAACATGCCTGTTTTATGTACTGAAATAATAAAAAAATGTACAAATATGTTATAGCTATGAAAAAATCCACAGTGTATCTTTAAATGCAAGTTAACCATTTATCAAGAGGTTTTTGCTCTATTTAAAACAAGTTGTGTTTTATTAAACATTTTCGTTTATTATCGTTTTTAATATTGGCGCATTCCCTCTAATATTCGAATTTACGTATCTCCCCTTCTTCTTCTTTTTGATCGTATACTACCGGGCCTTAAGCTGATTTTAAGTAAATTAAAAAAATTTTAACATGACCAGACAGTCCTGAAAATTGTATGTTTTCAATATATTATACTTCTGGATCTTACGACCGACTATAAATGTCTAGGAATTGAATCTGAGAGCACAGGCTATCGTTGACCGGGACTAATCGCCGGTGACTACTCTAATGGCCCGACATCCGTCGGAACCTGACGTAAGCTTTAAGCCTACCGACATCTATCAGAAACAACTGAAACTACGTATCATTCAAGGATATCTACTTAATATAATGTAATAAAATTTCTTTCCACTCAGTGAATGAATCAATGAATCAATCAATGATGAATATCTATGGTCAGTCCACCAGGAGCATACGAGTTTGAGGGGGTTTCTCACTATCCTCGTAATGGCTTATCCATAATATAAAATTTATATTCTTATGATTTACGGTTTATTTATTTATTAAGTCGGAGTTTATTATTCCGGTACTCGAATCCTTGAATAGTGGCAATATATTGGATAAGTTGGCCGAGCTATTAGGTGGATGGTGAGAAACCCCCTGAACATGAAATCAATGTTACAAATATACGCCTGGTATCACTCATGCAATCCTCTCATCTTTGGATTTATCTGCATTGCAGCATCAAAGGGTATACACGCAAACCTGCCAATTAACACTTTTACAAATTTTTCAGTTGTTACGGAAAAACTTAATCGCCTTCGTTTTGTAAGTTATTAAAAAAGTTATTTTAGAATTCATGTTGAGCGAATGAATGAAGAAAGGAGTGTAAAGAGCATTCATGACGCGAATGTGAATGGACGGATGTGAAGATACGAAGACGTGGCACGATCAGATGAATCAGATACTTGAGTCGGGCCATGTCAAGAGTCAGAATAATAGAATAGTATGTATGAGGAGAATGTAAATGAGGCAAGGAGTGTGTGCCAAGACCGAGTTGTTTGGCGGTCCGTCCTGTCTGCCTACCCCTGCGGTAAACTGCGTGATGGTTAGTTAGTTACTTATGGTATTTATTACCATTCTATTCTCTTAAGAGGGTATAACCAGAGAATACCGGAAATTAGTCATTTTTAAATCAAATTCTAGACGTATTGACTCTTTCTTACAAAAAAAAACATAAATTGATTTTGAAAGATTGTTATTTTATCTGGTAAACGCAGTTTTGAAATTTTGAAAATTTTAAAGTGTATTTTTAATATACTAAGGTTATACCGTTTGTTCAATTTTCAAACGATAGATTCTATTAAACAACACAAATTTAAAATCATATAAATAATACAACAAAATAAATCAACACATACTCTAGTCAACACAGTTTTCAGAATTTTCATTTTAGTTAAATGAAAATCATCAAAAAATAAATCCAAGAACGTGTTTTGTCGCAAAAATACCTCAGTTTTTCTATATATTTAAGGTTTTAAAAACTAAAATATTTCATATATGTTTTATACACTTATTTTGTTAGGACATTATTAATAAATCATAAATACTTATGATAAAAAAAATACTTACAAGAAGTACACGATATTTAATAATTTATCATCGTGCGTTTTGAGCTTTTTTATTGCTTACTTGAATGTAGGTATATATTAAAGCAAGTTTTGAATGAAATAAATCGATATTAAATGTTTAATTAAAAAAAAATTATACGGGTAATAATCGATCTTTTTCATTGGAACACTGGAACATTCAGTAAGAACATCAACTCGACCGTCCGATCATCCTTCCGGCAGCTATATCAATAAGAAATTTTCTTACGTAGAAATGGGATAGGTGAGAGGTCCTTGATATAATAAAAAAAATCATTAATAAAAATAAAACATATTTACTAAATAAACAGTAAGATTTGTCAAACAACCCCATTTAAAATATATTTCCATTACCCCGCCTGCTTTCACCTCTTCCTCTTAGGCACTTCTCCTCGCCCCCACCTAAGTTGGTGTTTTCTCCCCCTCTCCTACTTTTCTTTTAAATACTCTGTATCTCTGAATTATATTTAATACATTTTATTCATCCCTGATGAAGGTTCAGATCGAACCGAAACCGGCTGGTTAGAGATATATAATAAAGTGGAATTAAAACAAAGTTATTTTATTGTCATTATTATAATTTAAACTTTTCGCTTGTAACCGGGCCACTCCGTTTTACGTTCGACCTTCTTGGCGCGCACCACTCCTAACTATATTTCAAGGTCGAATTAAGTACATAAATACGTGTATATGAAGATTTTTAGGCATATAAAGAAAAGTCGAATTATTGGATCGGTTGGACCAGACTCCCCCCTTAATTGTGGAAAATCTGTACATAAATCTATGTTCACTCTTCGTTGAACTTCCTTTTAAATTCGTTTTCTCGTGTATTTTTCTTCTTCTCTTAATTGTATAATATGTATTGTCCCTCTCGAAAAGAGTTTTAATAAACTCGTTGGAAATATTGTATTGCAAATATAATTGTTATAATTTTGTTACATAGTTTCTCTTAAGAAATAAATAAATGAATAGTACCTACCTAGTTTAAAAAAAATCGAAATTTAAAAATATTAACCCTTGTGCGGTTTGCCCAGTATCTGACGTAGATAAACAAAGTATAACCTCAAACTGTTTGTATGTCAAAATGTATCAAAATATAAGTACCCATTTGTATGCTTTTTTAATATATATCATACATTTATTTTTGAAACATATCTAATTTATTAATAGTTTCATACCCCGCCCACTGGTTAATAAGGAATAATTTTTATTCAAACAGTTAGATTTGGCTTTATTATTGCAAAAAATGAGTTTTTACGTCGGGGGAGATGAAAAAACAAAAAAAAAATGCATTTAACATTTTTTTTTTTAATTAATTCACTTAGGCGCTCCGCTGACGAGGCAACTGAAAACAAACTAAAACCAGCTGGTTTCTATGTCTTGATTGGTCAAAAAGCTTGTTTAACCATAGACGAAGAACCCTCAGCTGGCAGCTGGCAACTAGCAACGGCCGGCCACGGCAATCAGCAGTGCGAATCGCGAGTCACCGCTTGCGTTACCATTGACAACGGGTTTTTGAGTGAGTGTGTAGTGTGCGGGCCATCACATTGTCATACAAAGACAGTTGCCAGTTGACAGTTTTCAGTTGCCTCAGTGAGCGGATCGCCTTACGCGGTATGAAATCTTCGCCATATTTGGCCATATTCTATTAACAATTTCATAGACAAAAAACACATTTTCACATTTTCCATGGTACCAATGCTAAATATTAATAAAAATTTCTATACCGCAAAAATCCTGGTTAGAAATTTTGAAGCTGCCACGAAATCTGGGCGTGTTAGGTAAACACTAATTACCGGAGTTTTGGAAATAAAACGACGTAAAAAATATATTTTAAATTTTAGTAAATATTTTTTATAAATTTTATTCACTTTTGTATCACAAACCATGTTGTACAAATCTAGCGTAGCCGCTAAACTACTTGAAAACTTAAATGTTTTTCTTGAATTGACGCGAGCGGGCGCTACGAAGGGGGCACTTTCTTTTGTATCACAAACCATGTTACACAAACCTAGCGTAGCCGCTAAACTACTTGAAAACTCAAAGGTTATAAGTGTTTAATTTTACGATTATATTGTATGAATGAGCTCAACCAAAAAGTAGCTAGGTACTGTACCTAAACACGTTGACAAGAATTTATTTTTTAAGGTTGGTACTTTGGGCAAATGTCATATTTGATTGTGTTTGATTGTCTATTAATCCAAAAAGGAACGCTCCGTATTATCCGTGTATCGAACTTCTACAAGAAATATTCCGTATTATCCGGTAAGCGGAGTAGTAATTTTTCCAACACTCATTTGTATTTTCCTTCTTAGTTTTCCTAGCTGCGAAAACAATCTCTCAAGACTTGTTTAAGCCAAGAATTATTGTTGGAAGCGTGGTCCTGCGTGGTCCAGAGTGCGTCTGAAATTCCCATAATTGTATTTTTTAAAAATAATTTCATTATTGCTAATTTTTTTGTTAATCTGTCCAGACAACTGACTGGCTGGCCCTTAAAATAATAATTATAATTCAAAAAATATTTTTTTGCGCATTATTTACCGAGTATAAATCGTTTTGGAAATCGAGTTGGTATGGATATCAAACGAATTTATTAATAATACGCTTACGCTTGTATACAAATACATTTTATAGTCAAATAGTTTTATTTTTAACTTAATGAGTAAACCTCAAATTATAATACTTTTAAATTAAAGAAATAACTTTGTATTAAACCACTATTACATAATCACAATTACCTACACGTTTTAAAACCGATGGTTTCTTCGTCAGGGTAGTAATGACATTAAATAACAAAATAAACAAACAAGTACCTACAGACTAAAAAGAAACAGACTAAAAAGAACTATGGACAAAAATATTATAGAGAGAAATTAAAAAATTTACACACAAACACAACAGATTTACCATTAGCAAACTTAGAAATTAGAAAAAGTGTTAATAGTAAATTAAATATAATTAATAACCAAATATTTTTTAAAAATACAATCTCTTAAATTTATTTTCTTTTTAATAATTATATTTAAAATAATTTTTGTTGTTTAAACATCTTTATTATGTTTTTATAATTTATATAATGTAATTTTTCATACTCTAACATAATTTTTATATTTAATTTTAAATAATTGTTTTTTACGATATTTTTTAATTAATTAATCACCACAAAGTGATTTTGAGAAGTTTGAAGATATAATACTTTTACTTAAAATATAAATCATTTTAAAGTATGAAAGAAAGATTAGAATTAAATAAAATACTGATTAGAACAAAGTCTGTAACTATACAAGATAGGGTATCTTTAAAAGGATTTACCTGTACCTACAGAAATTAATACTGTTTGGAAGGTTCTATAATAAAAAGTAAGAGTAGCTAGTGATAAAAATGGTGACCCGACAGTTAATCTGGTCATGTAATCTGTCATAAATGTGTCCAAGCTGAATTATGAAATTTAAAAAATTGTTAAAATGTTTAAACATGGCTAGATTCACTGACCAAATATCTTACCAAGAAATACGAAATCGCCCTGAAAATACCTTAAACAACAAATGTACGCAGACTCCAAGAAACTGGGATCCGGAAGCAGAGAACGGAAACAACGTAATCGGTTAGATGAGAAGAAAAAAATACAGAAAAACGTTAGAATTTTAAAAATGGCCCAATATAAACCTCCGGATAATTTGAAAGGACAAACCTCGTTGTCATTCATTCAAAGGTAAACAAGATAAATAATGTCTACTTAAATCCACAATTTCCAATTTCAAATTTTTTTTTGATGAGTGAGACATGGCTCAAAGAAGGGGTTTGATTCATCAAGAGATAAGAAGAGCCAAGAAGATATAAGAAGAGACAAGAAGAGCTAAGAAGAGACAAGAGTGACCAAAACACAATACCACCCTCTTTAAAAATTGCGAACTTTCAAAAATGATTCGAAGAAAACATGGAAATTAATATTACCATACTAACAAACAAGTCGAAAACTCTCAATAAATTTTGTAATTAGGTAATAATCAATAATGAAATAATCTCAAATAAAATTAATATCGACGCTGGAAAGGAAGAGTGACTAAAACGCCACACCTGGTGAATGTGAGTTATATATGCAGTCCGACAATATTTTTTTCTGCGTCGATTAGTCCCATTCCATTGCGATCCGAGCACTTTTATGGCGCTTAAGTCACCACAAATTAGCTACTTTTTTGAAATTGCATCGACTTAAATGACAGTAAATATTGTCTTTTTATATGAGTGTGACTTAAGTCATCTTAGATTATGTGTGGTGGAAGGTTACATCACTCTTCTTTTCTAGTATTTTTTCCAAATTGTTTGTATGCTTTTGTTACCTTCCATGATTTAGGATAACATGTAGAATTAGCTTTTTTTCCTTGTCAAGAAATATTTATGGAAGTTACTTAAGCACATGTTCCCTACCGTAATAAAGTATATAATACACTTTAATATTTCGTTATATAAACAGGTCAAATTAAAAATCACTAACAATGTCGCTTTAGCTGTTTTTCCTTTCCAAAAAATTAAGATTTGTCGCTTTCGTTAATTATGCTTGCCACGTTTTACAGTTGATTTGGCGAAAAAATCATTTTAAATATAATGAACGTCATTTTGCTAATGTCGCTTCGATCCACCATTTTACGATCGAATTAATCGGAAGCACCACCTATAAATATAGTTCCGGATTCCACGGGCCGTAGCCGTAGCCGTAGTACTAGTTAGTTAGAAACATGAAGGGGTATTGCTATAAGCCCTAGCTAGTTAGAGGATTACGAAAGAATCCATAAAATCAAAAAAAAAAAAACGGGCGCTTTAGTCGTCCAAAAACAGTGCGGGTGAACGCAAGTCCGTTGCTGCGCGGCATTGTTGATAAGTTACGAGTATATGCTTTTGGAATCAGACGTTGTGGACCCAGAACATGATTATTATTAGTTGATCAAAGTGTCTTTATTTAATGATGTAATTTTATTTTCATTTGTGCACCTTTCTGGCTTGTTTTACTTTAAGTTAAAATTGTAGGCCTGCAGGGTGTAGGCTGTACATTATTATAAAAAAAAAATTATAGATTTCACCCTTTAAAGGTTGATTATTATAATATACCGTTATTTGCTCATCGCAGCGTATTGCTTTTTATAAAATGAGACTGTTCTTAATTTAAAATTTATATTAATAGTTGAAAAGTTTAATTTGTAGGCATTTAGGCGATCCGCTGACGAGGCAACTGAAACCAAACTAAAACCGGCTGGTTTCTATGTCTCGATTGGTTAAAAAGCTAGTTTTACCATAGGCGATGAACAATCAGCTGACAGCTGGCAACTAGCAACGGTCGGCCACGGCAATCAGCAGTGCGAGTCGCGAGTCACTGCTTCCGTTACCATTGACAACGGGCTTTTGAGTGATTGTGAAGTGTGCGGGCCAACACATTGTTAAACAAAGACACTTGCCGGTTGACAGTTTTCAGTTGCCTCAGTGAGCGGATCGCCTTACACGTGAAACTAGCATTGTCATGAAATAACTTGTGTGCAACTAGTTGCGTAATTTAAATTCGGCAATAACTGACTTAAGCAAGGTTGCTTTATGTATTGTTCACAAAAGTTTATTTTTTCAACTGAAATTATTGTGTTTATATCGACTTTCTCATTCGCAATTTTCGATACTGGTAAGTATACCTGCCCGAAGAAAATTGGAAAAACTAAATTTTTTGAGGTGGTGAAATTTAACAAATAAAGTCAATAAATATAATATGATTTGAAGGTTGGTATGTATGTATCTTTTTACAAATAATCTTAAGCCGCGGCAATCCGCATTTCTACATGTTTCTCGATAACACTTTCAGTTTATAAGTTCCTGAAAAATTATATTTTATTTTTAAAGATAATATTTTAATTATATGAAATTCCCTCGATAGAAAAAAATCGCGAAGCATGCTCCGAAAATCTGTTCTGTTCTGTTATTTAACATGTTACAGCTATGAAAAAATTTACAATGTATCTTTTAATGCAACATAAGCATTAGTCGAGAGATTTTTGCTCTATTTAAAACGAAATGTGTTTTATAAAATATTTTTATAATTTTCGCTTAATTATAATCGTTTTTTTTTTAAATTAGCGCGCTCACTCTAATTCGTATTTACATATCTTCCGTTCTTCTTTATTTTTAAAGTTTACTACTGAGCGTTAAGATTTCAAAGTATATTTTTATCTTGATTTATTAAAGAAGAGAAAATTAGAAACATGCTTTTTGGACGCGAGGACTACCGTTCACATGAATACTTGTAATAAATAGTTTTTTATAAAGGAATCAGTAGGAGAATTTATTTATTGTCAAAAAACTTTAATGCTTCTGTTTTAAAGGATCAATTTAATAATGGTACTTTTTTAAACAAACTGGGGTTGAACAAAAAGTTCCTAATCCTAATATTTAAATTTTCGAATTTGACAGACACAAATCTATAACCTAAGAGAAATGTCATATTTTGGAGTTCGTTGACTGAAAGCTTTGTGCAATAATTTTGTGAACATGAAAGAGAGTTACTTATTATTTATAATTATTGTTTTTTCAAATAATGATTATGGTGAGTTTAAAACTTGAAGGTAATTTTTTGTTATTGGTGGCCGTGGTGACGTATCGGTTCGCGAAGTGAAGTGAAATTTTACGCAATTGAAAATTAAAATGCATTTTTTTCCTCTGGCCGTGATGCAAAAAGTTTCCTTTTATAGTGATTAAGGCGAATCTAAAGTTTTTTTCTAAAAATTATTCGTAATAACCGTGGCCACCAATAACAAAAATTTACCAACTTGAACTTAATAACAAAAACATCGAAAAAAACTTAGGTAAATATTGGATATAGATGGAAACGGTTAATACGCACTTTTTTTTGAAAAAATCTTTTGATTAACCTTAACTACATTAAAAGACAACTTTTTGTATTGGGGGAAGTCAAAAATATTTCATTCTAAATTTCAATTACGTAAAATTAAAATTAGCTTTCGCCTTGTGAAATTGTAGCCATTGTTAACCATTTGCTGATTAGCTGTCACTTTGGTATGTTGGTATTCCTGATACATTTTTATGTATAACGAACGGCTAGATGATTTTGAAGATATCACGAAACTGGGCGTATTAGGTAAACACTAATTTACCGGTGTTTTGGAAATGAAATGACGTAAAAAACATGTTTTTTTCGGTAATTATTTTTATATAAATAATATATTCACTTTTGTATCACAAACCATGTTACACAAACCTAGCGTAGCAGCTAAACTACTTGAAAACTGGGATGTTTTTCTTGCCTTGACGCGAGCAGGCGGTATGAAGAGGGCACTTTCTTTCGAATCATAAACCATGTCACACAAACCTAGCGTGGCCGCTCAACTACGCGAGCAGGCGGTATGAAGAGGGCACTTTCTTTCGAATCATAAACCATGTCACACAAACCTAGCGTGGCCGCTCAACTACTTAAAAATTGGGATGTATTTCTGACCTTGACGTGAGTAGGTGCATATCACCACAGAAATAGTTTACTAAAAAATAAAATTTTAATGAAAAAAAAAATTCAAGCATGCGTATTAGGTAAGTACTAATTAGGCGGAATTTTAGTTTTTTAACATAAAAAAACGCCCGCTCGATTTTGTATCTAGCCGCTCGTTGTTTTTAACCATCGTTCTAGTATCTCTTCATGTAGTATCAAGAATACCAACAACAAAAAAAGTTATATTTGACAATAAATGTTTGAAAATGGCCGGCGTCGTTTTACAGAACGAAAGCTAATTTTAATTTTACGTAATTGAAATTTAAAATGAAATATTTTCCACTTCCCCCAATGCAAATAGTTGTCTTTTAATGTAATTAAGGTGAATCAAAAGAGTTTTTCAAAAAAGTGCGTATTAACCGTTTCCATCTATATCCAATATTTAACAAAACTTCGTTTTTTTTATTTAAGGTGTTAGACCGGAATCAGATTTCACACCAAAAATCGTTGGCGGGTCACCGGCCAAGCAGTTAGAATATCCTTTTATGGTAAGATATTTAATCATTTCGAAGACCAACACTATAAAATCAGTTTTTCAGATAATGGTGCAAGATAATTTCTGCACCCATTTCACATTGGTTGCGTATAAGTAGGGATTAGCTGTATCAGTTTTGCCATTATTTAACCGTATGCTTTTGTTTTAATGAAGCGTTGCCAATCTACAAAAAGGCCAGAGCCTTTCAAGCCGGCGACTTTTGAAAGTGTAATAATTAAAAATTTGGTATTTATTTACTGGATAACCGACAACTCTGCCATACGTCACCCCAAATGGTTCGCTACGTTTGGTGACTTAGTACGGGCACCCATCGGTTTATAGGGGCGAGGTTTGTCCAGGTCTTGGCGGCGGATAACTGCGTGGTAGGCCAGATCGGGAATGTTTGAAGAAGACGTTTAGACCTCTTCGGCAGGGCTCTCTCGGAAAATCGCCCTGCACCGCGGTGTAAGGGATGCATTCATACATCCGTCACTCCTGGACAAATTGACCCCCAGAATCCTACCCCCCTCATATCTATTTCCTTCCCAGAATTTCCTCTCCTTCCTTTCCTTAAAATACCCTCCACACAGCATCCCCAAAGACGACATAGGCCCCGGAGGTAATGTTATAAAACAAAAACATTCTTTTATTGCCGATTCCTGGATAAAGTTATCTCGAAAAAAGCTGTTATATTTGATAGTTAATTAAACGAATTCTAATAATACTTTCGTTGTTTGTTTTTGGGGTGTTATGCCGTGTTGTGCTACCTCCTTCTTTAGCCGACGTTTCGGACAGCGTTCAATTCAATTCAATTCAATTTATTTTATTATTTCAAAAACATTACAAAATTAGATATTTTAAATCGTTTTTAAAATACATTCGTATTACAAAGTATTAGAATTCATATATGGTGAGGCGTTGCAGTGACAATTATCAGGTTAGATCTGCCGGATCGGCTAAAGAAGGAGGTAGCACAACACGGCATAACACCCCAAAAACAAACAACGAAAGTGCTTTTGGCCATGAAAATCTAAAAACGTATCTCCCTAATAATACTTGATAATGTTCACTGTACGACCGAATAAAAAATTACCCACTACCGTCGCACAACTTTATTTTATTATAATACGAGCTTCTGCCCGCGACTTCGTCCGCGCAGGATTACGTCCATCGTTCACGTAGCTACTTGCAAGCGACGCTACCGCTACCTGTCATACGATTTTGCTAGTGTAGCGCCTAGCGGCGATTTCAAACACTAATTGTAGTATAGAAAATACAGACGAGCGGCGATCGCGTCGCTTGAACGTAGCTCCATGGAAGAACGGCGTTAGTACTTCGAGTAGCCTATTTTCTTTTCCTAGGTCCCAACTATGTTTATACCAAAATTCTTAACCTATTTATTTAAAATATCTCTAATTCTTGATTAGATTCAAAGTACTCGTCTAAGTATAAGACGATTACTTTAAATAAATTCACTAATTTAAATATTTTCTAAAATAGAATTTTGATTTAACAATCATTGTATTGCAAAATGTCATTCTCAAATTTCGACATTTTCTATTAAACAATAACTATTTTTCATAATATATATGAAAAATATCTAGCTTTATAAATTATCGCCTATATGTTATTCTGATGTATGAGCTATATTATTGTAAAGTTTCATTAAAATCCATTCAGTAGTTTTAGCGTGAAAGAGTAACAAACATACATACATCCATACAAACTTTCGCGTTTATAATATTAAGGACCAGTTGTTTCGGAAAATTTGACGTTAGATTTTCCTTCAAATCGTCAATCACCGCAAAATTGGGTTGTTTCAACCTCCGTCAGACGAAATTTCAACGAAAATTCCATACAAATGTGATTGGACATCACCTTAATGTGATCAGCCGAGTTCGAACCATTAAGCTTGAATGGCGCATGCGCAGATGTCAATATTGTGATCTGACAGGTCGTGGCGGGAATGTCTGTAATATTTTTAACTAAATATGGCTGGACAATTTTTGTACATAACGTAAAGAATGCACAATGGTTAAAACTTCAGAAGTTAGATATCCTCTCAAAGTAATTCTGTATAAGAAGTTAGATATCCTCTCAAAGTATATAGTTGTCGAAAATCGTCAGTTTCAGAGATTGAAAATGACGTAAAAACTGGCGAAAACATTGAACAAAATAAAAGTTTTCTCTTATTGACCGATGGTATCACAATAATTGTCAACTGTAATACTTACATTATGAATGTACAATATATAAGAAACCTCTTTTTTATGATTGACATATCCCCGTCAAATTATTTTACTGATTATTTACCTTGAAACCACGGAGCTGCATGGAGCTATAGGTTCATGTACATGGATACAACTGAGGAACTCCCGATTTCGTACAAGATACGAAATTAATAGTATTTTATAATAAAAATCCTTTTGTGCTCAATATATATCTTTATTCAAATGTTTATTTATACACGTAAAACTTCCTCGTCATATAAGTTATAAGAATAAGTACACGTATATATAAGTCAGTATTTGTACACAGTTGTATGTGGGTAAAAAAAACTGTTTATTCATTTCACTTGTATGTTTAATTGGCGACTTAAGAACAATGTTAAAATTATCTGTTCGTGATTATTGCTCCTTTGTACCCATATCTTTCGCATGAGATAAGTTGGTTTCTGTTTGGAGATAGCCTTTATCCAAAACACAGACTTGTCATAATTTCAGTTGCAATCCTCCATTATATATTTCTCTCCCATACTGCAATGCCGCTAAAACAAGTATCAATATTATAACATATTTTACTTCATCCGTTGGTACCTGATAAGTAAAACAGACAAACTTAATATTATATCAAATAATAACAATAAATGAGATGTCCGTCATTCATTGTTAATAATGTTAGTTGCAAATATAGTTATACGATTGTAGGATACCAAATAAACTTTAATAGATACGTAATTATCGGAATTCGGACTTAAAAAATACTCATTATTAATAATACAAGTAACCTCTAATGTACGACGTTTTATGTTGTTAAACGTAGCTTGTAAATATGGGCACGTTGAATTCATTTTCCATATATTTTTATGTTTTCTTTAGCACTTTTCCCACCTTGCTTTCAGGTTACATCTCTGAAGTGGTCACATTCCGGAAAATCGGTCTAAAATTAAATAATATACAAATAATACGATTGAAAGTTACCATATTAACTTTACTATGTATGTAATTGACTGAATACGAATAAAAACAACACTCATTCTCAATCATTTACGTTTTATATCGTAGAAAAATATTACTGACCGCAACAAAACAAAATAGCGGTAAAATTCTGACGGCCGTGGTCGGCGTAATAGAAATTTTATAAGTGTTGCCATCATAAAAATATCTCGGTCTTCGAAATAAATAATTCTGCGGAATAAATGCCTAATTCGGCGGGGAACACTCAGTGAAATTTTCAACGTGGATTGGAGTGTGATCGGAGTTGAAACAACCCATTTGGTATTTGAAATGATGGAAGACGTGATTGCCAATCTAGTTTGAAGTGAATTAAAAGAATATTTTCATTATTTGAAACAACTGCTCCTAAGTATAATATATAAGATGTCATTTTTATTATATTTAACATTGTTTGCTATATTTAGTTACACCTTTATGGATTCAGTTTTTTTACTATCTTAGCTATATGTAGGTATCATGTTATAGGTACGGTTTCTACTAATATACCGTGATGGATACATAATTTACACAGATTTGTCAATTTTTCAATTTTTACTTACTTATTAAAGGGGAGTCGGGTCCAGCCGATCCAAAAAATCTTCCTTAATTTTGTTATCTAAAAATCTTCCCATACATGTGGAGAATAAATTCCCAAAGTTATCTTATCATAACCGACCTTTAAATATATGTATAGGAGCGGTGCGCGCCAAGCAGGAAGATGAATAACGAAACGATCTGGTTACAAGCGAAAACTTTAAATATGTTTTTCTCAAAACCACCTTTTTGAAGTGGGTTGGAATACTAGCTCATTGAATTTTCATCCGATTCACTCCATTCAAATTTTAAATAAAATAAAAGAACCTCGAAGTACGAAAAAATATTATTTCAAGGAAAAGTTATTGTAAAATTAGAGCCGATTTTTTTTTTGTCAATTTTGTCTGTTGCAATCAACAATTTTTTTTGCAAACTGAGGTTCATTGGCGTGCGACATTCATACTTTAAGGATTTTTTTTATTTTCATGTATCAGATAATTTCTAAGGACTCCAGGATTCCAACCGATTTGGTCAGGTCCTCCGCTTGCAGCTGCTATAGATATTGAAGTCAAATTTTCAATAATGTTTTTTCTTGTTCAAATGTACCTATATATAAAGAAAGTTTCGTGAACTAAAATAAATTATATCTTTTAAAAAAAAGGCACTTTAAATAACACTCGGCTGGACCAGACTCCCCCCTTAAGGCATTTACATCGGATTGGTACATTAAATCACCATAGTGGGCGGCCGCCTGTTCCATGGTGACCAATAGAATATTCTCGTGGTTATTATGTATAAAACGTAAACAGGTATGTAGATTAAATGTATAAAAAAGCAGAGAATAAGGTAAGTAAATAATATACAGAAAACAAAACAAACAATGCACAAAGAGAAGAGAAAATCAAATAGAAAAGGACATGCACAAGGATGTTAGTATTATATTATAAGCATATACAAGCTTCTGCCCGCGACTTTGTCTGAGCAGGATTAGTACTTCTATTAGCCTATTTTCTTTTCTTAGGTCCCATCTATGTTTATACTAAAATCTTAACCTATTTATTTAAAATATCTATAATTTTTGATTCGATTAAAAGTATGAGGCAAGTACTTCAAATAAATTCACTAATTTTCTAAAATAGAATTTTGATTTAAATGAAATTTGATTGTTTTGCAAAATGTCATTCTCAAATTTTGACATGTTCTATTAAACAATAATTATTATTTATAATAAATTGAAAATAGGTAACTGTATAAAGCCTATATATTATTCTGACGAATGAGCTATATTATTGTAAAGTTTCATTAAAATCCATTCAGCAGTTTTTGCGTGAAAGAGTAACAAACACACATACATCCATACAAACTTTCGCGTTTATAATATTAGTAAGATTATTAATTTTCTGATATAAACATGTATAATAATATAGATAACCCCTCTCGTTCTATGTTAATCTGACGTGATAAAACACCAGGTTTTGATTCGTTTCCATTTGTTGATCTAATTTTTTTTGTTGATCTGTTACCAAAGCTGGCAAACCTATATAAGTTGATCATTTCGAATTAACTTTCATCGTTGACATTTAGCTGAATTTACTCTTACGTCTTTGTTGATCCGATTCCAGAATGTTACATTCATTTTTAGATATTATTTTACACATTTATTTTAATTATCGTATAAACAATACCTTTGATCATAAATAAATAAATTACAGGTGTCCTTGCAGTATAATAAGATGCATTTCTGCGGTGGCTCTATCGTCTCCATGCGATTTGGCGTGACTGCGACACATTGCTTTAACGAGTACGATCTTACCAATATTTGTTGTATTTTTTTTTATATATTTAAAATTTTATTATTTTCATTATGTGTTTTAAATTTTTTTCTATTTCCAGTGATCGGATAGACTATGCCCTTGTGACAGCCCTGGCGGGGGTGATTGACCTGCGGGACGGGGGACAACGGCGTGAAATTGAACGTATCGTTGAACATGAAGATTATTCTAAAATATCTTACAAAAATGATATTACCCTTTTTTACGTAAGTTCTATCTATGTAAACAACCCGCCAATGATGAAATAATAGAACTTGAATGGGACTTTCACAGAACTAGAATAATAACTCTGAAATTTGATGAATCGTTCAAATACCGTTGAAAAATCCCATCCGCATGTCCGGTTGTTTCGCAGAAATCAAAATGCTACATTGTCATCAAATGGCCATTCAGCGCTATTTTTTTTTGACATTTGAAAAGGTCCCCGCTAAGCGCCGATTCTAGATGCGTTTCAGCTTTCCATCATATTGTACAAGCTGACAAACTTTACAACACGCTAGTTGTCCTCTTTTGCTGATCACAATTTGTTCAAAGGCTGAAACGGACTTGGAATGGGCATTATACCAAAACATTTCAACTGTCAAAAAAATTCTATCGCGCTGAATGCCTATTTGATGACTTTGTATTGCAAATTGAATGAAAAATTCATTATTATTATTCATGGCGTTATGATGGCAACTACTTGAGAGATGGAAACACTGAACTGATAAACCGGTAGAAATATCTTTTTGGGTCTTTCGGGTGCCCAAAGAAAGCCAACTTTTTTCTTACTTCGAGTGAAGTTGGAAAGTAAGGCGCTCCGCCCACTGAGGCAACTGAAAACCAACTAAAACCGGCTGTTTTCTCTGTCTTGATTGGTCAAAAAGCTTGTTTAACCATAGATGAAGAACAATCAGCTGACAGCTCTCAAATGCCCAGGGTAATCAGCCGTGACAGTCGCAAGATGGTCGCAAGTCACCGCTTGCGTTACCATTGTCAACGGGGTTTTGTGTGATTGTGAAGTGTGCGGGCCATCACATTGTCATACAAAGACAGTTGGCAGTTGAGAGTTTTCAGTTGCCTGAGTGGGCGGAGGCGCTAAGGGTCATCCGTAAAGTAGTACCCGTTTACGCCATGCGTAGCGCTGGCGAATAAATGGCCGCCGGACAAGTACTAACACGTTTAGTTGTATTTCAGCCGTCTGTGTGCGACGTTACATCTCGCTTGTATTGACGGTGTTGTTTCTGTGAGTGTTAATAATTTTCAAAAAAATAGAGAACGCCACCAGTTATGAAGTTAGGGGCTGTGAGTAAATTTCTCAACGAAAAAATATGCGACCTTGCAATATAGCGCCAAACAGACGACTTATCCATAACATTGTCTCCATACACCTCCGTCAATTGCCTGTCAATCTCTCAAGGGTGCACATTTCTTGCGTTAAGAAATTTAATAACAGCTATACTCCACCACTGGCAGCGTTCTCTATTTTCTTGAACATTATAAACACTCACAGAAACAATACTGTCAATACCAGCGAGATGTAAGGTTGCACACAGACAGCCGAAATACAACTGAACGTGTTAGTAGTTGTCCGGCGGCTACTCTATTCGCCAGCGCTCCGCACTGCGTAAACGGGTACTACTTTACGGATAACCCACGTATCTGGTTTATTAGATTATCTGTAGTTTCTTGCTAGGTAATTTAGTTCAATTGTGTTTTTGTGGTAGCTAGTTTTATAAATAAATCGAATTCAGATGAATATTTTCTGTGTAACGGACGACAAAGTCTTGCCAGAAAATTGCATATGAAATTAACTTATTTTAACTAAAAAATCACTAAATTCAATGCACCTGGTTATCATTTTCAAATCACTAAGCTCTTATTCAAACCTTCATAAAAAGTAAAGTAAGAAACTTTTATTAGGCACAAAGATTTTGGGAGAAAGTGTTGCCGTCACGTAAGTATTGCCACTTCTAAGAACCTTTGAAACCTCTACGTTGTTAATGAATATTAAATATACATATTATTCGTACAATCATAAATTTGTGTTAACTTAACATCCTCAATGCAGGTAAACCCGGTGTTTTTGCATACAAACAGTGTTGTCCCTGTGAGGCTAAGGAACAGTGACATTTGGGCAGGAGAGGTCTGCAGGATTGCTGGTTGGGGCCTCACAAAGCATAAAGTAAGTAAAGAAAAGTAGTCGTCATTGATTCGCTCGTACATAAGACGACAATTTTTTTCATGAAATCATAATTTAATATTTCAATCATAAAATCAATTTGTCAATTAAAAATCGAGTATTATTTAGATAAGATTCTAGGTTTTTAGAGAATAAAGTATTGTAGTGGTTATTTGTTGGGTTAATATGCCGTGTTGCGCTTCTTTTTTCTTTAGGCAACTTCACTCGTCTGATAATGGTCTCTGTAACGCTGTCCAAAATATTGGCCTTAAGAAGGAGGAAGGGCAACACTGCTTAATAACCCAAAAATTAATCACGCTAGTACAGCATTATTTAGTAAGTGTTGTACATATCGTATTATCACGTCAAAATACATAAATCATACCTAGTTGCGATGAATACAAAAGATAAGTGTGATAAGTCTTGCCCCTTTACAATGAAGACATTAACATTCACAATCACAATATTATTCATTCATTCACAATTATTATTATTATTATTAGTTCCCCTTCTTATTATTATTTAACTGTTATGTTAAATGTAAAAAATTGGAAAAATAAAAGAAATAAAAAATACTCGAAATAATAATAAAATTCACATTCCTCGAACACAAATAATATGGAATAAAATCTCTGAAATATTTTGCCTAAACACTATACACTTCCTTCCAAAGTGACAAAAACTATTCTAAATTTAAAAAAAAACTTTCTGTACATTTTTACCGGAAACCAACAGATTGACAAATTTTATCGATGATTTTTAGATTTATTCTTTTGCAATTTTTATTTGTATCTCTACTTTTTTAAATATTTTTTAATTTTATTTTTGTAACTATACATACTATTTATAAGCATTATTAATATTTCCAAATATGTACTAGTATACTAGCTCCCCAGTTAGACCCGAGATTATTTCTCTACTAATTGGGTATTGAAAACGGTTTATGAATGTTATGTAACATATAATTATTCTGTATATTTACTTTTAAATTTACAATGAAAATATAAAATTAAAAATATGTGTATAAAATCACGCATAATAAAAAAATTCAAATTTCACTTTACATTTACATAGTATATTTGAAAATGAAAATATTTAATTTTCTTGTCATGTTTTGTTCCGTTATTTTTCTCTTTTTCATTTTCTTGTATTTGTAATCATCAATGTTTGTGTATCCTTGTTTGTTTCTTTATTTTTGTTTTCTCTCATTCGTTCTACTTAACCTGTCTTTTTGATTGTTATGCTTTACTGTAGGAAAATGAAAAACGTATTTCTGATAATAAAACACCTATGTAAAATTGTCTCTATTACCTCATAGAGTATTTACACGTTTTATTGCTTATAAAAATTAAGCACAAAATTACGATCATTATGGCATTTTTATTTTATTTTTATGTTGACGAAAAAAAATTATACAGCTAGTCTAAGTTTGGGGCGGGGCTATCGTGTGAAGTCATGAGCGTCGGCCGGCTAAAACATTTCTGACAGTAGTAGGTACTTTGTTGTTTGTTGTCGTGCGTATTTGATACCCTTGCCAACCACAGGCCGTTTTGGTTTTGTCGGTTTTTGATCGTTTTTAAAATTAATAAATTTGCATGAAAACATAAAAAAACAAAAAAATTTTGTAGGATGATTAAAATCAGAAAAATGATCTTTAAATATTCCATACATTTTCAACAGAATTCCTCGTTTTTTAAAATACCCTATTATAACTCATTAGGGTTGCCCTAGCAAGAAATAAAAAACAATAGAAAACTGCTGTATATAAATGCCAGAATAGGCATCAATTACCACAGATCACAGGTGTATACTTTGATGTACTTTTCATATTTAGATTAAAAAGCATGTCAAGAAATTGGTTCCACTTAGATGGGGATAAAGTCTCCCCAACCCACAATGCTATAACAGTACGTATTTATGTTGACCTACAACCATCGACAAAACAATGTAGGGAAGGGATCGACCAATGGGTTTGAATTTATGAGATGATAGGACGGTCGAAGGGCCTAGCGTTTTCACGCGGTGGCTTCAGTCAAAAGCGGTAGTACTAGCCAATAATCGCTATATTAGTGCTGCGTTCGCTCGGCAAAAAATTGAAATTGCCGAAGACGGTTCCCGTGCATCGCTCTTCATTGTAGAATCCTCTTTGAAGGGATGTTATGTATGAAGTAACGTCTCTAATCCCACAACTCTACGGGTACATACCGCAAATTATAAATTAAAAAATATATATATTTTAAATTAGCTCCACACAGGAGGACCTGAGAGATTTTTTTCCTCAGTTATATAACGTTTGGGGATGCTGTGTGACAGAGACGGTTAACAGAGAAGAAGTTCTGGGAAGGATGAAGGTATGAAAGGAGGGTAGGAATTTTGGGGGTCAATGTGTCCAGAAGGGACGGACGTATACATTTATCTCTCCCACCGCGGTGCAAGGCGATGGGTCGAGTGGATGGAGAGGCCTAGGATAGGTCTCTCTTAACCAGTCTCTCCCGACCCATCCCGCCATATAGTAGGGGGGAAAACGCATTTGCCGCCAAGACCTATACAAACTCACCCTATCTAACCGGGACCACTGCTCAGTCACCAAATGTCGCAAATCATTTTAGGTGACTAATAAATGTTTTCTGGGCGGCGGTACGCCTTCCAAATTGAGAAAAAATGAATGCTTAACATTTTTGAACTAGCTAGTGTCTATAACAATAAAAGTATTGGGCGGCCTGATAATATTGACATAACATTTTTTTTAAAGCTATTCGTTTGTTAGAATCGCAAATAATCAAATGTTATAATACTGGAGTTTGCGGCATTAGGGTGTTTTCCTCATCAGAAACCGTTTCTAGATATTATCATAACACCAGCACTTGGTGCCATAAAATATTCCAGTTACTTTTGGAAGTATTGTTCGTTTTAATCTACTAACCATCTAGTAAAATAATCAATTAATATAATCTCAGATTCTCAATGAAAAGGTAAAATAAACAAGAAATAAGTCAATCAAATTCGTTGTTTTATTTATTTAGATATAGGTACTATTTATTATATATGAGGTGATTTCTCACAAAAACGGCGCTCTACAAATTATCCAATTATTATTATTATTATATGTATAAAGAAATGAGAATAAATAAAGTTTAAAAAAAAAAAAATGTGTAAAAGGAAATGAACGGACACCAATTCTGACAACAATAGTAAAAAAGAATTTAAGAGAAAGGTAAACCAAATAAAAACTCGATTAATGATATGCTGATTTCAGTTTAAAATACTAATTTGCCAGTTCTAAAATACTCACAACAGATGTTTAAATTCCCACAAAATCCCCATTGCCTCCAAAGCAAAAAAAAAAAATGTTTTGAAATTAGCATTTTTTATTTTTATTTTCTAATAATTTTCGGGTTTTCTCTTCCGTTTAGGCTACAAAAATGTTTTTTTTTTTCAAAAGTATACAAAATTATAGTTTATTCTCAAAATTTTTATAAATATATTTTCATTATGGTTGGATAATCAAAAAATTCCTAGAATCCTTGCATTTTTCCTCAAAAAGCTTCTCCCTGAAAATACCTAGAAGAGTGCCTGAGACGGCATACTTTTCTAAAAATATATATTTAAAAAAAAAAAGTACAGTGAATATGAGATTATTGGTAATAGAACACTTTTTTAATACCAATTAGCTAACATAAATGTTAATAAAAAATGATTAATTTTCATAAAAAAATGTATTAAAATAAAACACTCCTCATATATGCCATCTCACGCATAACCATCGATGAGATGGCATACACTAAACCTAAGTTACAAAATTTTCAAAAATACTAACAAAATTTTAGAAGAGTAGGAATATACGTTACAAAACATGTTTTGCTGTTCTGGGAAGGCCAATGCATTCAACCCATCTTCTTGGATTCAATAGCATCGAGAGCTTATTTCATTTGGGATTCATTCCAAGTAGTTTTTCGAACATATGCAGCCATATCTAAAAAAGTTGTTAAATTAATTTATGTTCAGCTAATACCCTTTTATTCGTTATAATGTTTATTCACAAACCCAAAACGGTGACGTTTTCACATTAAAAAAAACTCTCAAAATATTTCTCATGAAAGATGAGATGGCTTACCACCGCCTCAAGGCATATGCCGTCTTAACCACATGTACCCATAATTAAGATGTATGATTTTTTTAAACCACTGCGAAAAAACGCAAATCACTTACTCTAAACACCATGCCGTCTCAGGCACTCTTCCCTATAATAAATTTGGGGAATTTTCCATGAATTGGCAACCCTGTACTACTCCGATGGTAGGTTGGTGAAGTCTCATTTTCACGATTAGGTACCTGATTGGGTTTGTTATAATGAATTCCATAACTTCTATCAATCAATGTCTGTAATTTAATTTGCTATATGCTAAAAAGCTTGTGTAAATATGCGATTTTTTTCAGGAAAAGGTCATAAGTCAAAAACTGCTGACAGCCGACGTAACAATAATTGAACAACGAAAGTGTTCCTTGAGCTACATGGTGGTTAAGCCCAAATCTATGGTCTGTGCGTTCAACCAGGGGAAAGATTCCTGCCAAGTAAGTGCCACAATCCGTTTTGTCTCCGGACACAGTTCAGACATTTTTTTTTCCGAAAACATTCTATATATATATTTTTTTAATTTTTTATTGGGTACAAAAGGATACATAAATTACAAATATATATTTTTTTATAGTAATTAATTACATAATATATGTATTTTATATACCTCCATAAATAAGCAAACAAATAAATAAATATATAATTTTTAATTAATATTTGAATAAATGCAGCTATGATCATTCTTTTTACCAATTTGGATCGCTTGGGTTAGAACAAAAGGAATAATTCAAATATAAATATCTATTTAAACAGATTAGGTTTGGAAAAGTCAAGTAATAGTCTTAATCATACTTAGATCTACTTATATCTTCTTCTTCTTCGATGGCGTTACAGCACATATCGAGCTTTGGCCTCCAGCAACCTTCGCCTCCTACTCCTCCTGTCCTCAGACTTCCAGTTTGTTACCTGGAGAAGCTGTGCTGCATCCCCACTTACTTCGTCTTCCCACCTCAGTCTGGGTCTTCCTACTTTTCTCCTTCCCCCTGGGTATCCAGCTATAATTCTTCTTGGGACGCGTATGTCCGAAATTCTCTGTACATGTCCAGCCCATCTCAACCTGAGGAGTCTCATATGGGCTGAGATATTGGGGGCCTGATATATATCACACATTTCTTTGTTATGCCAGATGCGCCACTGTTCCCCTCTTTCACGGGTCCACATATTTTTCTTAACACTTTTCTTTAAAAAGTATCCAGCATTTCAGCCATCTTTGCCGTCAATGTCAGCGCCTCACATCCATATGCCAATACAGTTCTGACAATGCGTCGCTTCAGTTCGTTTTTATCCAACAGACCAAAACGACTATCGGGAGAAAAGGCACTTTAAACTTTTGTTTACGATAGAAAGACTTACATTTTGGAGGACGTAAGATAATGTGCATTTTGAAAACCCCTTAAATAATTGTTTATAATTTTTTTTAACAAGTATTGCATAAATAAAGGCTTTTTGAGAACAATTGCATACTTAATTCAATTTCACGTAAAATGGTCTGTTGGACAAAAACGAACTAGAGCGACGAATGGTCTTATATATGAATACCTTCGTCTATGGTCTATAAAACGATCTATGCTATCATATGCTTGCTTGAAATCTATGAATAGTTGGTGTATATCTATATCAAACTCCAAGAACTTTACCAAGATCTGCCTGACGGTGAACAGTGTTTGGATATACCAATGCGTAAGCCTGCCTGATACTCCCCTAGTAGGTTTTCTGCCTACGTCTCAATTCTTTGTTTCAGTATTATGGTGCATATTTTATATACAGAAGTATACAGAAGTGATATGCCTCTATGATTTTCGTAATTTAATTTGTCACTTTTTTTGTGAGGAATATATACTTACTTGCCATTCCTCTGGGATTTTTTCCAGTGTCCATTGGAAGGGTGTTATATAATTTTGCAGAAAGGAATTTATGGTTTTTCTGGCCCAAATATGTATTTGATTTTTAAATTTCCATCCATGATGTATAGGTGTGTTAGCCAGTAAGGTACCCATTTTTCTTTCTATAAATTTGAGTAGAGTTTTATAATACCGAAAACATTCATAAAAATTAAACTTTTGAAGGAGTTCTTACGGGTACCAGGTCAGAATTATTATTATTTGTCTTTTAATGAGCTGCTTTATTTGGTGCTGTAGTGCTTCATGGCGGCTATGTCTCAAAGGTATGTTAAAATGTATTAGTGGTCAATTTTGTGGCGAAGTTTAATTTTTATTTATCGATTTCAGGGTGATTCGGGCGGGCCGATGATGTGTGACGGGCAACTGACGGGTATAGTGTCCCACGGAGAGGGGTGCGGCTCTGACCACCCGGGAGTCTACACCAACGTCTACTACTTCAGAGACTGGATAGTCAGAGGATCTGGCGCAAGTCTAAAAGGCAGCCATATATTTAAAACATTGCTATTTATACTGCTGAGCAGATCGTGTTCGTATTTTCTGTCATGAAAAATAAAATAAAATTGTTTTTAAAAAGATTTTATTCGTAGTCTTATCCTGGGCAATTTTCAGCGACCTCGCTTTATTGCAGGTCCTGCCTCTCCTAGCACAGCCCCCGGAGTTGATATTCCCAACATAGTTTGTAGCGGCACCGCCAGTATTTTAGGCAGAAATAAATTTATTGACATTCAGGAACATTGACGAGAAATAATTATTATTACCTTTCGAAGAATAAGATAATAGTAAAAAATCTGAACGAAAAATGAAACAGAACAAGATATAGGAAATAAAAAGGTAACGGTCGGAACTGGGAAATAATTTAACACAAGACCTTACAGAATCTAAATATTTCGATTATCAGCTGCAAACTTTTTTGTTATTTTTTTATTTATTTTTTATTTTTATATAATATTACAGTGTTCACATAAAGTTATTAATATTTATACATAATAGCTAATAACATAATTTATGAACTTTTTGTTGTGTTGTGTGTAAGGTAGGTTAGTGAATGTGAAACTGGTTGGGTAATGTTGTATGTTTCGTGAACACCTCACTAGGAGAACCTGTGCTGAGGTGTTTACGTGGTTATGTTTAAGTGTGACAAGTATTTATGTGTTGTAGTACAAAGTTTCTTCTTTATTTATTTTTTAAATTAGTGATTATTTTAAATTGATTATTTATAAAAAAATATAATATATGTTGTGTCTTATTATGTTTCATGTTTAGTCTAGTTATAGTTCCGGCGTAGTCCAGTGGTAGGTAAGGCTTTGGTCAATCCGAAGGTCGGGGATTCGAACCAGGCGTGCGCAAATAAATTTTATTTGATTAATTTGAGTTATTTCACATTTAATTAATTAAAAATAATATAAAGTATATTTGCGGCACGTTCCAGAGTGTATTTTTTCTGTCAATATAGATACCGACTGATCTTAAAATTAGAATTGCATATATGTATTTTATACCTTTGCAATTTTCTGTCAACACAATGAAGAATAACGATATCGTCGTAAAATAAAAAAAGTCGTTTAGAAGTTGCTCACATTAATTTAATACTAGCCGAAGCACTCAACGTTGTTCGGGCTTTAGATCATCTTCCTAAAAAAATGTACCTTCTGACGAATAGCGCTGATGTCAAAATTATCTATAGCTTTCGGGGGGCGACCCTTTATTATTTTGCCTGGAGTTTCGAATTTACTCCTCTTTTTTTCGCTCTACTTGACAATTCATTGATTGTACTTTCTGATTTACCTGCGACAAAAAAAAAATACAACTACGGCAGCCAACAATATTGTGAATCTATGTAAATAAAATAAAATCATACTTAACTGAAAATATTGACCCAAAGCGCGTTAAAACTGACATTATTAAAATAAAACTAAAAATGTTTATATAATTTTTTTTAATGTTACTTACAGTATTTTACATACATAGTTCCATTGAACTTTAATAAAACTGTCAAGCAGAATGTAAACAGGGTTTAACCAGAGAATACCGGAAATTAGGTTTTTTTAAAATCAAATTCTAGACCAAAAAACATAATTTGTTTTCGAAAGATGGTTGGTTATTTAATCTGGTAAAGGCATATTTGAAATTTTGAAATACCGAGTTTATTTTTCCCATATGTGATCAATGTTTAATTTTTAACTTTAGTGTACATTTAATCCTGATGATATGAACATCGTTCACGAAACATGTTGATTGTATATAAATAAAAGTTATGTCTTTTTATTCAAATGTAGAATCTCTTCAGTAGGTAATGGAAAATAATTGATCAGTAAAGAATGTAGAATCTCTTCAGTAGGTACTTGAAAATTAATTGAGGTAGGGGGGTACCTACTACTTTTTACTATTATTGGAATTTTTAAAAAATAATTTCTATGATTTCCATGGAAGCTAAAAAATTAACCTCAATATTGGTGTCAAATTTCGCAATGTGTCAAATTGTGTTTTATAGAATAATTTTAGTGCTGCTTTTGACTGGTAAAGTTGGTTTTTTAAATGAAAATTCAATTTTAATCGAATTTCAAATTGTGTGTATAAACATGGTTTAATCTTTTAGGAAAGGTTATTTTACCTCTTGAGTTTAAGCCAAGAATAGTCGGAGGTAAACCAACGGCGAAGTTTGAGTTTCCATTTATGGTAAGACGATTGAATTTATAATATACTAATAATTATTCTGTACTCTGGTTCTTGCCGCAAGCCGTGGTAAAGATGATATAGGTAAAACAATAATACAAGTGGGCATACGATATATTTCATTGCCACCAAAACAAGGTAAGCATTTATAAAATGATAGAAGCCTTCAGATAAATGACTAAACTAAAATCATTTTAAAGAAAACCGCTAGCTCATTTGGTCGCGCCTGTTTCGTAGTGCCCAAATTTGCCTAAATATGTGTTCCTTAGGGTCGTCTATTTCAACGCTAGCTATTAAATTTCGCGCTTCAAAATCTAATCATGATAAAATGCATTTGAAAAAATATTTTTATTAAGTTTTATTTTTTTAAATTTATTTCTATGCTTGTACATACAGTTCACAAGTTTACAGATGATAAGTGCAAGTAATACAAAACAATGTTCCTAATATAAAACGTGGTGGGTAGTAGAGTGTTATATAATCAGAAACTGTATGTAAACTTTAGTAGTTATATACGTTTTTTTTTTTTTTTTTAGTTATGTATTTAGTAGTTATGTTTATGAACCTGTTCTGAGGTGTTAGCAAATATTTTTAAAAGTGTTAATCTGTCATGACAAGTAGAGGCACAGTTACCTCTGAGATTCTCAAGAAGGACACTATTTTTGGTATATTAATTAAATACTAGCAGTTAAAAACCCGCTCCGCGGGTTTTTGCTGCTAGGCCCTGCGGGCGGCTTTTATACGGGCTTCGCCCAATTTCGCCAAGTGTTGGTGACCATCTATAAGGCTCCGCCCTTATGCAAAAATAACAACTGTGAATATAAAACTACAAAACACTTACATTTAATATGTGGATATATAACAGTAGACATTCTGTATTATAAGACCGCGGACAGTGAGTAGAATTTCGGAAAAGAATCAACTCAGCATACCTAAATCTCGTTCATCCACGTCAATGACAAAAAAAGAAAATTGATAATAATAAAAATATTTATTCATCAATAGATTTATTACAACATTACACATTTTGTTCTTAATCATTGATTCTATTAGCGTAAAGGTCACTGTTCAGCTACAATTCAGGATTTCTCCTGGAATGCAGTTGGTTTTCAGCAGTGCCTCCAGTATAAAACAGAAAATAAATTAAGCAAAACAAAATAATTACAATTAAATTAAATTACATAAAAATAATTAAATCAAATCTCTAATTCAATACACACAATACAATATATAAAAAACCATAAATTAATAATGTAAATCGGCATTCAAATTAAAGGCAATAATCTTAATATTAAAACTCAAAAAAATAATAAAATCAATTCGAATAAAATATTCTCAATTAAAACTCAAAATAAAATCGTCAAGTATAAAATATAGTCAAAATAAATAATGTAGTAATCAAATCAAATCAAAAACAAAAACACGAATAATAAATTGTATCTTCTTAGTAATGAATGAAAGAGACAAACGTTTCTTCCCAATACCGTTTATTGGATAATCAACACCCTTGCCATAGGTAACTCTAAGTGGTTCGCTACGTTTAGTGACTTAGTAAGGTTTGTCTATATTTTGGCGGCACATGCGTTTGCCCTCTACTGCGTGGCGGTTCGGATTGGTAGAGACTGGTTGATGGAGACATTTTACCTCTTCAACAGGACTCTCTCGACCCATCGCCTTGTAGCGCAGTGGGAGAGATGCATTCATACGTCCGTCACTCCTGGACACATCGACCCCGAGATTCCTACTCACCCTTCATATTTTTTCCTTCCCAGAACTTCCTCTCCTTATTTTCTCTAAAAAGAACATCCACACAGCATCCCCAACGATAACATAGGCCCCGAGGGAAAATTGTTTTCCTCAGGGTCTCCTGTGTGGAGCTAATGTTAAAAAAAATACCTCTGAAATGATTTCTTTTTATCGAAATAAATTTGTAAAATTTATATAAACGTTCACGGAAATTAAAATATATATATATATATATATATATAATAATAATAACATAATAATTTTACATGAAATCTAGCTAAACTTACTCTTACCAAAATATTATCAAAGTAAATGCATTTTTTTAAATATATAAAAAATCTACATTTGGTTGAAATAATATTATGATTTTACCAAAAAACTATAAAAGCAATCCTACAATGTATTCAACTTTTATAATAAATCGAAGTAACCGTGACAGGAATATAGACCACATAAATATGATCGACCATCTCCGACAATCCGCCGACAGCGACTGAGACTGAGCATAAATGAACCAACACGACTGCAGACTGCAGCGCCCAAACGCCATACGGCAGTTACGCAAAACGTGCGGCCACAAATCACAAAAGCAGCTTAGTCCCAAAATTTAACGCACAGCGATGGAAGAGAGGGTTCAGATAAGCCGCGGCGTCAGAAATGTAATTAGAGTGGGGTTCTTAAATTCAACCGAATAGGCGTTATGATAAATCACAGCAGTATTTTGTCCCAAACTTTTACGTACAGAGATGGAATAGAGGGTTTTGGTAACCCGCGACGTCAGAGATGTCATCGAAGTGGGATTCTCAAATTTTGCCTACGGGCATTAGAACAATAATACTATCAGATATTAGGTTAGTGACTGTGTTATTAAAAGCATCTTATTTATAATATAATATTATAATATAATATAATATTATAATATATAATATAATATTATAAAATGTTATTCGATAAAACGATCATTTTAATAGTAAAAAACGGTTAAAAACGGGACTGAAGTTCTTACGAAAGAATTAACAGGGTTTCAATGTTTATTGGCGGGGACATGTAAGAATAATTTGTTAGTATACGTAATTTCGTACGTATACCAACAAATTATTCTTTCATTTTCCCGCCAATAAACATAGAAACCCTGGTTATTTGTTCGTAAGAACTTCAGTCCCGTTTTTACTAATAAAATGATCGTTTTTTCGAATAAAATTTTTCTCCGTGTATTACATAATAACTGGGGTTTTTGGCCATATATAAATGAATGTTTCGGTAATTCTGAGTTTGGTTCTGTTCAGTGTTTCTACCTGTACCTGCATATTATCAGATATCAGTTATTTTGTTTTTGTTTTAGGTGTCTCTTCAAACGAACAGTAAAAATCATTTCTGTGGTGGTTCACTCATTACGCTGAGTAAAGTTCTGACAGCTGCTCACTGTTTGTATAGGTATATATGTATAACAAACTAACTGAGGGGTATCTTAGTAATTAAGTAGTGTTTATATAAACAGTGTTACCAAGTGGGTATTTCACCATCCTCTCGATAAGCTGTCAAAATAACTATCCATTCTAACAAATAAATAAAGAAATTTCTTCTTCAAATTTTGCAAACTCCCTTTGTGGCACCATATTATTAATGAAAAAATGAAAAACAATTATTTTTTTACCACGATAATCTTTATTATATTATATATTATCGATGTTCTCTTCATCAGGACTTTAAATGTACTAAAAACTAAATAATCAAGTATAGAAAGACAGGCGTGGGTAGAAATGGAAGTAGTGGGGGGAGAGAGGTGGAAAGGGGAGGTGATTAGAAGATCAACAGGGGGGGGGGGAGGTGGAAAAGGGAGGTGCTTAGAAGATCAGAGACAAAAATTACAATGGAAATATAAGATAGGGTTATTCACAAAATTCAGATTTTTTTAATTTTTTGGTCTTTATCCTTGTTACTTAAAATATAATTTTTCAATTTATTATTTGTATTAAAAGCTTGCTGTATTGTATTAAGTTTTTTTTATGATTAAATTGGAGGTTTGATGATTTACAAACAATATTTCTCTCCATTGTTTTTTTCTTTAATATTAATCACTTAGCAATGGGTAAATGTAGGAAAAACGAAATTTTTTCTAATATTTTTTATTTGATATGTCATCTATTAATTCGGAATAACGGGATATTAATTAATTTATTGATCAAATAATGGAAAGCTAAGAGTTTTTGTGAACATGGATGGTTAGATGAGTTGTGTAAAATTATATCAGCGTATGTTTATTTTCGAAGAATATTAAATTCAATCTTATTATTAATTATAGTTACGTTTAAATCCAAGAAATTTATGCTACAATTAATTCCCATTTCCAATGTAAATATAATGTTTTTAGGATTTTTTTTCAAAAAGAAATATTTAAAGTTGTCTTTTGGTACCGGTCCATATACAAAAAAATATCATCTACGTAACGTTTATAAAAATACACAAATTACCTAATGATATATACGTTTTTTAGATTCTCACGGCCAAAAGCATTTTCGTTGTTTGTTTTTGGGGTGTTATGCCGTGTTGTGCTACCTCCTTCTTTAGCCGACGTTTCGGACAGCGTTGCAGTGTCCATCATCAGGGCAGATCCGGCAGATCCGTCGATGTGAATTTGTAGTGTTAAGTGTGTGCTTATTTAGTTGGAAGCGATACCGTGCCGTTAGCTTTATTTCAGAAGAAAGTGAACTACTTTGAAAGGGAAATTTGGTTCAAAAAGTTCAAAATTCACATCGACGGATCTGCCGGATCTGCCCTGATGATGGACACTGCAACGCTGTCCGAAACGTCGGCTAAAGAAGGAGGTAGCACAACACGGCATAACACCCCAAAAACAAACAACGAAAATACCTAATGATATGATTTACTTAAATGTTTAATGTAGTCTTAAACCAAAACTTTTTTCAATTTGATAATAAAATTTTCAAACAAAAATACGGTTTGACAATGGGATCAAGTACCAGTCCTTTAGAGCTGATATGTTTTTAAACTATTTAGAAAATAAAATCTTTAATAGTTCTGTCTTATTACTAAAATTTGTGGTGATATATTTTATGTAACTTCCTTTTGTTCGACATATTTAGTTACTTATCCGATATATAGCCACTATTCACAGGTTCAGGTAATGAATAGTAAGCTTTGACTTGAATGGTAAATAGTAAATCAAAAATATACATTATCCTAAAAATAGTGTTTTTGACAGCTTACGAGAGGATGGTGAAACACCCCCTAATTTACTTACTTACAACTGTTTCTTAACTAAAATAATATGATGTTATATTTATATTAAGGTGTCCCAAAAAAATGAAAGTTGTTATTTTTCAACGCATACCCTCTTATTTTGTTTCAATAATGACAAAACACTTATAAATAAAATTTCATTTACGTGGGACTACGACAACCCGTGCCGACTTGCATCGAAACATATTAGTATTTGTATATTAAGACGCCTGCGAGCAAACGTTTTGATGCACTTATAGTAACTTTCCTTTTTGTTAGTAAACGCATATTATTCATTCAGGCAAGATGTCGTTAGATTTACGCACTTCTAAAAAGAATAAATTTTTAATAGGAGTCGTCAAACACCAAATATTGGGTTCTAAACTGCCCTCTAATGGACAAGTTCTTGAAGTTTATCTACTATATCCGGGAAATGAATTTAACTGTCTATGAAAGTGCTAATCTCACTATTTGCGAGTGTGTATTGGGAAAAGGCGCGTATACCAACCAAATCTTTGCCTAGTTGTGTGAAGAAACTCGTTAACTTATATCAAGTTTGGAGTGACTTGCAAAAAAAAGTGCAGAAAACGCAAGCCATATTTGAACAACGTCGTCATGAGTTTGTCAAAAACTTCGACAATTTATTTGACATTGCACACGCCGATGCCCTTGAATTAATAAAAATAAATGAAGATAGAATATTCTTGCAGCGGCAAAGAGAGCCAGGTCGCCCTGGCTACTTAGCGGGGATGGACAAACACTTACAGAGAAAGAGGAAAGAGCGCGCCTTAGAACAATCGAGGAAGAAAAGCGGCGTACTAAATATTTATCTGCGCCAACTCCTTCCATATCGTCTTACGAACCGTTACTAAATGACTTATCTTCTGATTCTAACGAAGACGTAGATTTAGAAGATTTGCCAAAACCGCTACAGAACACTCAACCTGAAACCAGGAAAACGACGATGCGAAACGACTTCATTTCTCGAAAGTTAGTCGCAGCGCTAGACAGGTGCCGGTGTATGAGAGATTCTGTTTTCATTCTTGAAGCTACTACCATTGAGGCACTTGGATATAATATTGATCAGTTTACAATAAGTAAGACTTCAATTTAAAAAAATCGAAAGGAAAAACGAGACGCGCGCGGAGGCCATAAAAGTTAATTTTCAAAACGAGGACGATATGTTGTGACGGAAAACTGTTGCCTGCTTTAGATCCTCGAAAATCAAAAGAAGAAAATCTTCCAATTGTTACATCATATGCTAATGAAGTATCTTTTTATCGCTGTTTGACGACGCTGTGGATCAAACAACTAAAATAAAAATGATTGAAAATAATACCAAAAATAATTTATCAACCCATGACAAACGTTACATTCCATCGAAGGATGATCTTGATGGTAAATTGTATAGTAAGTTTAATAAATAGTTACATTAATGTTTTATATTGAGGTTTTTGTTCATATTTATAATATATTCAGTAAAAAAAAAGAGAGAAAAACATTTATGACATCATTTCAGTCAAAAACAAGTCTTTGTTTGATCGCCTGAAAATAGATGCCAGTTTTCTTAACGAATTCCCTACGATGTGGTCAAATAATGCTTCGTATCAAGAAGCCTGAAAGAAGGTGTCGTCGCTGAGGGTAGTGAATGATACAGCTGAAAGAGCTGTTAAGTTAATGCAAGGAGACGAACAAAACAATGCTAAGATGCGTTCAGGAACACCGGAAAATTTATCCTGACTGTAAAAAACCAACAAGATGTAAAGCGAAAATTTAATCAATAAACCATTGTAAAATATAAAATACTACATAATTGAACATTTGTACATTTTTTTAGTTTTATTTATCCGACAAAAATTAAAGTTTAAAATTTTTCCATATTAACTAAGTACATATTTTTGTTCCATATGTTTGGCATGAAGTCGGCACGCGTTGCCGGTGTTATTGGGATCAAATGGAAAAAAAATAAGAGGGTATGCGTATTTAAATTCATGAAAAGAAAATTCTTCCTTATGTCTTGGGACACCCTAATATATATGTTTCTAAATTAAGCTTGTATGGCTTAAAAATAGAATATTAGCAAAATTTCGGTCCGGGTTTCCAAAAATACCAAAAAAAAATCGTTGTGATTTTGAACAGAAGATTCTGTTCACCTCCAAAAAATTGTTTTATAGTAATCTTGACCAGAGGATTATGTTATCCACTGACCAGCTGATCGTAGTGGCTGGAATTAGGAGCCTACAGGATCGAGGCCAGACCCGCCACGTGCGGAAACTGCGAGCGCACGAAGACTTCTCTCCAAGAGGGAATGACATTGGCATCGTGTTGGTAAGTTGAAAATATAATTTTTACCGCTTCCTAGATAAAACAGAATATTTAAGATGGAATAAAAACGAACATAAACTAACCCAACCTTAACAAAAAAAACTTTGACCTCTCATATTTATTTACTTCCCTGATATTTCCTCTCCTAATTTTCCATAAAAACACCCTCCACACAGCATATCCAATGATAACATAGGCCCCGAGGAAAATCGAATTCCTCAGATCCGTTGAGAAAATGTAAAAAAAAACACCCTTTGTTGTTACCCTTCTGCTTTATCCGGTTACTATTTTTACGTAATTAACACCATTGAAGAATGGAGAAGCTGAGAAAAAACTATTAAAATGCCAAACATAGGAAGTGGGAAGTATATTAGTAATTATATGAAACCGTACCCTTAGAAGAGACTAAGACTCTGGACTCCCAATCCGAAGGTCACGGGTTCGAACCTGGCGTGCGCAAATAAATTTTATTTAATGAGTTTGTGATATTTAACAATTAATTAATTAAAAATGATGTATAATATATTTGCGACACGTTTCAGAGTGGAAGGGACTCTCAGTATCGCCCTGGTGTAAGACCACCATTCAGAATTGAAACGTTGCTTGAAATGACTTAAGCCGTGTATGGTGACCAACTCTGAATAGACAGTTACTTCCCCACCTTCCTCTTCCCCACCTCCTTCTCATCTCCACTACCTTCAGCCTCACAACATACCCCAATTGGGGATGCCATAGTCTCACTTGCTCCAGAAGGGAGCAGTTTGGATTCTTGGGCGGTATTCATATAAAAAAAAATGTTTGAATAACATTTTATAAGGATATTATTAAGTTTTGAGGGAATTGTAGTATTTTAAATTTTTAATTTAAAAAATTTGATACAGGTAATAATCGAACTTTCTTATTGGAACCTCTCTGTACAGTTGCAATATTTTTAAACTTTTATTCTCAGCCGCTGGTCAATCGCTCTTAATATTTGATCTATCTATGTTTCTACTTTCCACGATTCAAACGGGAAAAACCGAGAAAGATCATCTTTTCGCTGAACTAATTAATCAAAGGCGTCCATAATGTCAGAATCCGTGGCTCTCTAAGAAACGCAGGGCTGTGTGGAATGGAAAAGCTAGGTTCATCATGATAAATAGCAGGAATCACGAAGAAATGATTACGTTACGAATACGTTATCAATTCACTCCAACGAAAAGTAGCGTGTTAAAAAAATTTGACGAACGTAAATAATCACTCGAAATCACTCCCCAGTGAAAACTTATCTTACCTAAGCATAGTTTAAAATAGTAATAATATGTGTATCTTATTTCATCTATTCCATCATTAATATTCCGTTCACTTGCAGCTGAAGGATGCGTTCGAGAAAAGCAATGGGGTGGGCCTGATCAATCTAAGGACTACCCCCGTAAAGGTTGGAGAGCATTGCACTGTCATAGGGTGGGGTCTCACGGAGCATAAGGTATACACTTTTTTTATTTCACAACCCGTCAAGAATCTCGTGATAGTCTGAATGACAAAAATAAATTATAAAGTTAGGACCAGTTGTTTCGGAAAATTTCACGTATGAATTTCTTTCAAAATATCATTCACAGAAAAATTGGGTTGTTTCAACCTCCGTCAGAAGAAATTTCAGACGTCTAATATTGAACATGTAACGTATTCAAAGTAAAAGTTCTAGATTTCATTGAACCGAGATTATAGACAGAGGCACAATCATAATTAGTATTTTTTTAATTAATGAGGTTATTTTTAAACCCTTCGAAATCGGAACGGCTGAATTTATTGTATTCGACACCTAATGTTTGTGTTTCTCTCTTCGTGTATCATCTCAATGATGTTTATCATCAGGGTAATCTTAACCCTTGGATTGTAGTCTAGAACAACTCACCCTAACATTCTGCTCGTGGTAGGTCATACAAATTTCGAAGCCATTTGGTTTGGTCTTTCATTACAACATTAGACCCAGGCGTTCCGTGTTCGATTCCTCGGCTGGCTAAGTCCTCCATCACAACACAAGCAACATCTTCCGCCTAGTGTGGTGGTAGTAGGAGATTTTTTTAAATGTTGTTAAGTTATTCGTAGCCCGAGAATTTTATCTTTCTTTCAAAAAAAAAAATTCAAAAAAAAAAAATTACAAATTTACCATTATTCTGCCGCTGGATTAATTGTTTTTTTTTTCACGCCCCTCATTTCACTTCTCACTTTCATTTATGTAGAACCTCTATTAGATCTTGGATTGACCTATACGGATGGACCTGTACAGATCAACATTTGAAATGCTTCTACATTTTGAGTTCATGTTTGTTTATTTGGTTTGTTTGGTTCAGCTTTAAATTTCATTAAATTTATTTATTTCGGTTGTTGGTGCATGGGTTCATATTATTAATTATTATTTTTTTAAACTATTAAACTATATACTTATCGTATCAGACAACCGATAAAGTGGGTACCAACATAATTTTATTACCTACTTAATAATTCTAAATGTGCATTTGTTTTGTTTAAAAGTTTAATAGCGTTTGTACCGTAACTTCGTTCTTCCATGGAGCTACTTTCAAGCGACGAGATCGCCGCTCTTCTGTACCTTTCATACTATTATTAGGGTTTGTAAACGCCGCTAAGCGCTGCACTAGCAAAATAGTATGACAGGTAGCGGGTAGCAGCGATTTAGTCGCATGTAAGTATAAATAAATTTGACTTTGATCAATGGTGACGCCGGTCTCACGCACCGGGATTTCCAACTGAAGATTTTTTGAAACGTGTCTAATAGTTCATTTTTTTTTTAAATTTTTGCTCTTTGACAATAAAACAAAGATATTCAATCAATTTAAGCTCTTTTGTTTTAATATTAAAATTCACAGATTCTTTTTAGTAGATCATTAAAATAAAAATGTTTTTAGTAACACATTTTTTTAAATTAGGAAAAAAAAAATATACTAAAATAACGTTTTTTAGTGTTTGGACATTTGGAACTTTTACAAAATAAACAAAAATTGGATTCCTTCCAAACAAAAAATAACAAAAAAATAAATCTCAAAGCTAAATTTATTTTATTTTATTTATTTCCTTTATTTTTTCCCATTTTTTTACATGTTGACATTACAGTTCAATAATAATAAGAAAGGGAAACCCACTAAGGCGCAGCCTGAGCGTGAGTAATATAGGTGTTTACATTTTATTTTTGAACCTAAAAATAACACAGTGCATCTAAAGAATAAACCAAGATTAAAATCTAAAAAATAAAAGAGGTAAGATTTCTTCAGGAAAATAACTGCTACGGTACTACGTGTTCAAGACACAAGTATTGTTGACATTTGTAGTACAGAGTAGAGTACACATAGAAACACATAAATTTACATTTATATGTATATTACATAATAAAACCATAAAAAAAATAAACTAGGTAAAATACGCGAATAATAAAAAAATAATCCTTGATTATTTTACTTACATACATGGTGACGCACGGTCTCACGTACCGGTTAGTAAAAAAAATACACAATGAACAGCTACTCGAAATTGCAACAAAAAACAATAACGAAGAATAAAGTTATTCGAATTTTTTAACACACCCGGTCTCACAGACCAACAGGTCACCATTGGGTTACGGTAATTACATACTGGGTCGACGTACGTATGTAAGCTACATAACAATATCTGGACTAATTAGCAACCATACATTTTATATGGAAATAGATGCTTCAGAATCATACTGACCAAACGTTGCCATGCGTGAAGCCAGTGTGATTGTAAAGCATCTATTTATTACTAAGTAGTATAGATATGATTGTGCGTAGCGAAGCGCACGTACGTCGACCCAGTATTTACTTAGCTTTAATCGAGTGTAAGATACATTACTGAGACAACTTTTCACCACACGTTCCGACGCGTGAAGCCAATGTAAACGTAAAGCATCTATTTCCATAAAAATATATGGTTGCTAAGTAGTATAGATATCATTATGCGTAGCGAAGCGTATACGTACGTCGACCTTGTATTTATTTACCTTTAGAGTGTAAGATACATTACTGATACAACTTTAGCGGGAAATTCGAATTCAAGTTCTGTTATAATTTCAATAAGGACAAGTTGTTTCACAGAACTGAAATTTCACGTAACTTGAATATTAAATTTGAAATTTGATGAATTGCCATAACGAGGTTCCCAAAAAGGCAGCCTTTGCCTATTAATTACTGTACGCTGGTCCGTTCCCTGTGTTTGCTTAAAATGTGATTTTTTCTGTTCCAGGGCAATCGCATTAGTGATACTCTTCTTAAAACAGAAGTAACGTTTGTTCCTCTTGGTCAGTGTTCTACGTTGTACTCAATAACGATACATGAGTCGCTCTTATGCGCTTACCGAGAGAGTCAGGACGCATGTCAAGTAAAATTTGTATTTTATCTATTTTTTATAATATATTGGAAAAGGTTTCATTTGACAGCTGTGATTTAAATAAAAAATGTTTTTCAAACTTTTTTTTCATTTCAATACATCAGATTCTATTAAATAATGTGTGAAATTAGTGAACTTGTTTTGGGAAAATTTGATAAGTGAAATGATTATATGAAAAAATCAAATGTTTTTGAAATTAACTTAGCCGCGTTTGGTAACCAGAGCTGATTAGCCAGGTATTTCTCTTCCCCATTTTCTTCCCTTCTCCACTAACCTCAGCCTCACAACATACCCCATTTGGGATTGCCATAGTCTCACTGGCTCCAGATACGAGCAGTTCGAACTCTTGTGCGGTAATCACATAAAAAATATGCATATTAATATATGTAGCTATTGTTAAATTAAATTAATGCAATAATAATAACGGTACATTGCGGTAGGCAATTAAAGATACGTCAATTGGATCAAAGATGGTTTAAGGCTAAACCTGTGTTTATAACAATTTATTTATGTCGTGGTTGAAAATGATGCGAGACCATTTATTTATTTGTATCTGTATGTGTGAGTCCCATTCGAAATTAATTTGTTTACGCAATGAATTTGAATCTTTTAGAAAAGAACAGAATCTGAAATAACGAAATAAATTACAAATAATTGCATGTATGCATTTTTTGTAATTATTTGCTGTCAAAATACAGGAGCTACTAAAATCTACCGTCAAGATATGTGAGCTATTAAATTTGAGATTTGGAAGAGTAGGAAGTAGTTAACGATTGTATCTACCATTAAAATGACAAAGACAATTCAAGTACCAAACCATTAAACTTTATGACCAAGTCCTTTGAGAATCAATATTGTTACTCTCAGTTTAATTCATTGAAACAATCTGCAGTGATAATCCAACAAATGAACTTATTATCATGAACAAAGCCACTTTAAGTACGACACCATAAACTTTATAACCACATGCTTAATTCATTGAAACAACCTGCAGAGAACGAACAAACAAAATAACCCATGATCAGGGATAAAGACACTTTAAGTAGGTACTACGCTATTAAACTTTTTTAACAAAATACCTCTAACAAATGAACCCATGACAAAACAGCTTAATTACTACGTCATTTAACTTTATAACCACCTTTGAAAGAATCTGCAGAGAATACACCAACAAATTAACACATTATCACGGACAAAAACAATTTAGGTATTACGCCATTCAACTTTATAACCACATGCCTAACTCATTGAAAGAACCTGCAGAGAACACACAAACAAATGAACACATTATAACTGACATTTTGAGTAAGTACGAGTACTACGCCATAAAATTTCATAACCCCATGCCAGCTTATTGAAACCCCTTGCGGAGAACACTCCAACTTCTCTTGGGTCGATCGTGAAATAACCATCATTGTAATTTTATCACGAAGCACCAATGAGTGATGGGAGTTCGCGTAAAATGATCGATCGAAATAACTCTAACTCCAACATGTGTAAAAACCGTGTTGTGCTACCTCCTCCTTTAGCCGACGTTTCGGACAGCGTTGCAGTGTCCATCGTCAGGGCAGATCCGGCAGATCCGTCGATCTGCCAGATCCGCCGGATCTGCTGGATCTGCCGGATCTGCCGGATCTGCCGGATCTGCCGGATCTGCCGGATCTGCCGGATCTGCCGGATCTGCCGGATCTGCCGGATCTGCCGGATCTGCCGGATCTGCCGGATCTGCCGGATCTGCCGGATCTGCCGGATCTGCCGGATCTGCCCTGATGATGGACACTGCAACGCTGTCCGAAACGTCGGCTTAAGAAGGAGGAAGCACAACACGGCATAACACCCCAAAAACAAACAACGAAAATGCTTTTGGCCGTGAAAATCTAAAAACGTATGTTTAAAAACACTTAAGTACTTCGCCATTAACTTAATAACCACGTGCCTCATTGAAACAACCTTCAAATAATCCTATATAATTTCCAGGGAGATTCAGGAGGACCACTGATCTGCGGCGGCTTGCTCACAGGCATCGTGTCCCAAGGAAAGGGATGCGCGTCTGAGTATCCTGGCATCTACTCTAATGTTTCCTACTTCAGAAACTGGATCTGCAGTTATGAGAAGAACGAGAACGCCAGCAAAAGGACCAAGTCCAGCTCCCTACACTATCTCTTGTCGCTGCTTATAATTGTATGGGGGCACTTGCATATTCATCTGTAAATTTTTGAAGCAATTTCAAATAAAAGATATGATGAGCTTATCCAATTATCCATTTAGCTAATAATGAAGAGTGTCTGTAGAGGGCGATGTAAATTTGATTTGTATGCAAATCGACAGTTTTATTTCGAGACTAATGACATTTGTACATTTGACTTTCAAAACTAGAGGTTTAAACGAGCGAATTACGCGAAGCTCACATCAAAAGATACTGCGTTATAAAGTATCTTTTCTACCGACACACTACGTTATAAAATATTTCTTCATACGGCAGGAGAAGGGGTTAGTTGAAATCGGAAACGGTCGAGAGAATATCGTTTCTTTGTACAGAATATGTCAACTTGACAGCTCCGTGCATGCTCCGTGTATTCAAAATGACCCCCCTCTCATGTTTACGGTGAAGGGAGGGTCGCATAACTTTTCTGATATCGCGATCGTAGCGGTCACGAAAAATAACGCCGATTAGTGAAGATTCAAACCGCGATCACAGCACATCATCTTTCACGTGTGGCGGGTCTCTATGGGATTGTATGGCGAGCGCAATTGTGTTATAAGTATCTTTTTGATGTGAGCTGCGAGTCTGTCGCTACATTTACTTGCTTTTTTACCCCTGAGAGCAGATTTTTGATACCTCTCGATGAATTTTGCACACTTTACTTACACTTTGCACCTTATTCAAAAACGTAGAAATTACTGATAGGTTATCATCAGGGCAATCCTCACCCTTCAGACTGCGCCCTGAATAATTCAGAAAAACTTCATCGCACCAGTAGCGTAGATTTCGTAACCACACTGTACTGCACTGTAATTTAGTAATTTGACATTTCTGAAGTAAAGTAAATTGTAAGTTACTTAGAATGTTTTCAAACTATACTTTTCTTTTCTAAAAAGTGTTTTCGGACACTGTAATTAATAATCGTGGTGGAAAAGAGGTAATAAAAGATGGATGAAATTTCCACCTATGGAAAAATAACCAAAGCATGAATGAGAGGCTCACTTCTGGTGGTTTTCCCCGCTTAATCTGGTAAAAGCTCTGAAGGATTTTAGCGTAAGTTTTGATAAAGCTCATTAAAGTACATTGGTTAGCCCAAAGATGTCAGCTCTGTTATTAATAATAATAATATGTCATACATGGAACGGTATACACTCTTCCGTGAAATATTAATTTAAGGGAAGTAATACATACCTACATAACATTTTGTAGTATTACATTATTTATTGAAAATCCGCAGATCGAGATCCGCAAAGAATGCATGGCTGATATAAGCAAAAGGACGCTCAGACTGTTTGGAAATTTAGAGCGAATGAACGAAAAAAGGAGTGTAAAGATAATATATTCTTCACATATGCCGCAAATGTGAATGGTAGAAGAAGTCGGGGATGCCCGAAGAAGACATGGCACAATCAAGTGAATCAAATCCTTAAGGGGGTATTCTAGTCTGGAGGCACAAATTTCGGGCATTATTTCGAGCTCTTTATAAAATAAACGAGAATATTTTTATTATCCTCTTTTTATGATTTGTTTATCTATATTTTAAGAAAACATAATTAATTAAACATTAAAAAAAAATTCAAAACTCGAAAAGTAATCGGGTGGTAAAGTGGGGGATCCAAAAAAAACGTGATGCCCTGGCGTGCATGATTTTTTTTTAAAGTTTTTTTATTCCAGAAAAAAAGAAAATAACATTTTCACTTACTTAACTAGAATTTGCATAACATTATATTATCATACAACATATTATCATACAATATATTACAATACTATTCGTTCACTTTCAATATTATTCACTTTCACTACATTGTTTTTTGTGAATAAATATGAATAATTTTTTTTTAAATTTACACACACATTTTTCGTTTTTAATATCAATTGGAAGGCAATTATATAAATTGCCTCCCTCATAACTGATAGATTGCTTACCGTAGTTAGTATGAATAGTGTTTAAATGTATGTTATCGTGTTGTCGTGTAAAATGTTTGTGTACTTGGGACGTTTTAATGAATTCTGTGTTTGTATGTATGAATTTATTATTTATTTTGTATATAAGGAGACATATATTGTATTCGTATAGTTTTCTTAATGTTAACAGTTTGATTTCCAAATATAGTTTTTTTGTGGATGTTTTGGATTTGTAGTGAAATAGTTTTTTGATTAGTTTATTTTGAATTATCTGTAATTCATTAATGTATGTTTCATACGCATTTCCCCAGATTTCAATTAAGTAATTTAAATGTGAGTGTACGAGACTATAATATAAACTTTTTTTAAATTTAATTTGTAATAGATAAGATAATCGGCTAAAAACGTTGATTGAGGGTGTGATTTTATTTTTAACATCTTGGATATGGTGGATATGTTGATTGCAACCCGTCTAGTCATCTGAAACAAAAATCGAACGGATTCTTAATTAGCAAAGAAATCACTATCACCGGGACCTCAGAGGATTAAAGTTTTTTTTTTTCACAAAATGGCTGCTGTTTGAAAAAAAAACACGTTTTTTTAAAAGTAAATTTTTTTTAATAGTAAAAAATATTTTTTCTCTGATTCTGCTTGGCGCCATAAAGGGATGTGTAGAAAAGGTTGATACCAAATTTAAAATAAATCGGTTCAGTAGAACTCTAGATATCATGCACGCCAGCTTGAAAAAAGTAGTTTCGAGAAAAACGCGTTAAGTAAAGTTTCAGGCAGTTTTATTCATATAATGGTTCGGTATTCTTACTAGGATCATCAGTTAAAAATAAATAAAATAAACATACACTGTATAGATACCTATAGAATATAAGAAAACTTTTAAGGGATAATCCATTTTTTTTAGAAATTCTTGACTAGAATACCCACAAGTCGAGCCACGTCAAGAAACAGAATAATAAAAGAGTATGTATGAGCTGATGATGTAGGAATGTGATGAGAGAATGTGAGGAAGTACGTTTCCTGCGGGGAAAATGTCTGTTGTTTAGTTACAAAATTTATTAAATTAAAAAAATTTCAAATTCAAGCTGCTCGTAAAATACGTAACTTAATCAATAATACTCATGAGTATTCCACCTGCATTCTTATGATCTATTCTTTTCATGGTGTATTTGTTGGAGTCACCGCATTCAGACCATAAGTATTATTGCTGATTTAAAACATCATTTCACTCGGTTCTTTATACCGATAAAAGCGTCAGAATCAAAGACCTTATCCCTCCATTACTTTATTATATAAATTCGTTTTTGAAATTGCTCAAAGAAAAAATACCAAGGAGAAAACAGAATTTAACGAATAATCTAAATCTTCAAATAAATTGCCTTTGATAGCCATCAGCAAGTTGCTCATTGCACAAAGAGTTTATCCATTCCCTTTAGTGTGCAAGGGTTCGTATTTAAATGTAGGTTTCCCTCGCTATCAGGGTCTACTGAAGGTTTGTTGGTTTATATAACGTACATATACGGCCCCCCGATAAATGGAATCACAGTATCAGGCGAGTTACTTGAGACTTTATCAAGCAAGAAGTGTAAACTACCCCTCGCAATCAACACCTAGATGTCTTGCAGCCCTTTGTTGGGTGTTATTTATTTAGGTTCGAACCTTATTTTATAGAATATGTTATAAAAAAATAAGTAAAGATGCCATTCTTTTGAATAATTCCATTGGTCCTATTCATTATAAAAGATTTATTAAAAACTTGTCACCAAAACCAACGTCTCAATATATTTAAGATGCGTGAATCAACCCTACCCTACAATTTTGGCATTTCAGTACACGGTGTCCCGAAACTCGCAATACAAGCGGTAAACGGATAAATTCACATCACGTATAGAATTAAAAAAAATATATATATATTCCGTCTGAGAATTTAGGTTTATTTTGTTTTGATTTTTCCATTTTTTTGGCTAGTCAAAGCGCTACATCGCATTTTAAAGCTATTGGGTGTGCGGCCGGTTTCATACAAAACGTAGTTTTGATTTCAGACCCAACCAAACTGAAAAATTATTTTTGTAATCAAAAGGTATGTCAAATGTCGATCTCGGACAGAAGCTATTTTATTATTTTAACTTTAATTTATAAAATACGGGTTATTGAAGATTTTAATATTTCATGATTTTGGAGGCAACTTGGACAATTATTTGCGAGTAAATGTAAACAATAAAAAAAATAATTTAACTGTATTTTTTTTTAAATATGATTAAATATAAAATTCAAAATACTGTTTCTTTAGAAACGATTTTGATCGGTGTAAATTTAAATTACAAATTACCTATTTACATCGAAAAAAAAACTTGTCGTTTATTTATTAAAATTACTCCCCAAAGAAAACCATTTTTGTTAATGTTTTTAATTATTAATTTAAGATTTTATTATATTAAAACCAAGGATTAGGCATATTTTTTAAAAATAATTATAAATAACTCACAAAAAAATTCCAAAATGAACCAAAACTGATTTCTTTAATTACCCATAGGTAATCATTTTTTTTTTTATTTATTTATTTTTTTTTTTTTATTTGTGAAAATTTTAATTATAACATTATAAATATATTTTATTTAACATTTATATTAAATTACTACTCTTCCATTTAAAGCATTTGCTTGTGTATGGAAGAGGAGTGTACATAGGTGATGTTATTAATTATTACTTAGATATTTAATTTTACATGCTATGCGCATATATGTATATGCGTGCTATAGTTGGTACATGTTATGATGGAAAATAATAAAGATATACAATAATTTTTTTTTTTTTTTTGTTATAAAGTTGAATTTATATTTAATAGAAAATATTAATTAAAAATAATAAATATATATATATTTTTTTATATGTAATAAATATATATATTTGTGATGTGTGTATTTTGAAAAAAGAGAGAATGTTATGGAGAATAAAAGATATTTGCAAGAATTAATTTAATTTAGGTTTTTTTTTTTTTTAAGATTGTCTTTAAAATGTTTCTTGATAGAGTGCAACATTTGAATTTTATCATTAATGCTTCTGATTTCTTCCGGTAGTTGATTGAAATAGGTTCTTCCCTGGTAAGTATAATGGTGTTGTGCAAATGTGGTATTTAATTTTGGGCATAAAAAAATATATTTAAGACGAGTTCGGTTTTCAGTTAAAAATTGATATTTGTGTTTTTCTTTTATAATTTGAATTAATGAATTTTTAATATATAAATCTTTAAATGTAGGTACTTGAAATTCGTCAAACAATCGTTCCGTTGGGTAGTCCAAAGGTTTTTTTAATATAATTTTGATTATTGTTCTTTGTACAATTTCTATTCTTTAAAAGCAAAAAAAAGTATTAGACCTACCTTTTCATTAGAAAATCCAAAACTACGTTTTGTATGAAAGCGGCCGCGCAGCCGTTTCTCTTAAAAGACATAAGATATCAAACACATAGCGAGCAATTTTTTTCAAATTTAATTTTATATACTGAATAATTTACCATTTTCCAATAGATACTAACAGTAACATCCCAGTGAAAGATCACTATTCAGATCCAACCAGGTATTTCTAACATTCTTTTTACCATTTCCTTTCCCTGTATACTTCTTTCAACCTCATTACATACTGGCTTCGGGCAGTTGAGACTTAAATATTTAAATGAAAAAAATTCCAGCGCACAGTTTTAACGGATAAAATCCATCGCGCAATTTAGCGTTTAGTTGTGTTTTGGTATTAGATTTGGTATTAGATTTTGGAAATGAACTCGTATACCTACCTATAATATAAATCTAACACAAGAGTGTCTGTTGATTTCCTACGAGATTAGATACATAATCAAACAAAAAAATGGTTCATTCTAAATAAAATAAAAGGTTACCAAGATGTACATATTTACCACAATTATTCACCAAATCATACACCGTTTACAGTTCATTACTGTATCATTTTTTGTTGTTATGAAAAATATTTTTAAACCTAATTTAAATAACACTTTATCTGAAACACGTAAACATCTCAGAACATATTTTCCCAGTGAAAAAATATAGCACATAAATCATCACGTATAGGACCTACCCATCATTTCTACCTTACATACTGCAATGTATTTTTTTTATTGAATAATCCTTATTTATTTTATCCGTGAAATGAAAAGAAAATAAACAAAAAAAATTAGAGAGCTTTCGGAAATGATGGAATATAAATTGCTTACCCTCGGAGGTGTTACGATAAGCAGGACTCAGGGCTGCAGGTAAAAGGAAGCGGAAGGAAGGAAGTCATCCAATAAAAGCGCGTCGAAATATTATTATTAGAGCCTGCGCGATATTTTAAATTCAAACTTCTTGAAAAGGGAATAAAAAGAATGTTTATATGGAAAACAGCGCATTTCCATAAATTTTGTAACCATTGAATAAGGAATGAGATTGTAATGGGTAAACCGTACGAGTTTCGTGTGTGAATTACTCCCGAAGCTTCGAGAGTGGGCACGTATCGTCTTCAGCAATTCCAGAAATTACAAATACACACATTTCCCCATAAGGCTTAGCGGCTATAATTTTTAACGTGGCCGTTATATTCTGTTGAATCTATACTAATCAGTTAAATATGTTAAAATATTTTTTTTAGATAATGGGTTTTCTTTTTAATAATGGACTGCGAAAAGAAACATTGGGATCTACGTATCTCTTACAAGTTAAATTTATATTTTTTTTTGTGAAGAGTAAGTTGAATAAATTATCATAATTTTAATTTCTCATTTATTTTAGAGATATGCAATTACAGTGTAAATAGTTAAAAAGGAAAGCAAACAGTCTACAATAGAGTTTTAAACCTGACAGATAGGGGTGAAATTGACAGAGATTGGACTAAATCAAAGTTAAAAAAAACACATTTAAGACTATATTAGCGACTCTCAATCGAAAATTTAAAATTGAAAAACCAGAAAAAAGAAACGGGTGCATTTAGGCAATGAATCCAGGGCCTTAGTCTTGCCGCTTTTGCTTGCTACCACTGAACCTATTCAATCCCATCCCCCTCGTTCAAATTTAACTGTATCATCTTTGACCAACAACTACCAACTACTAGGCATTCGTTTTTTATAACGCACACGGGTTCACTGAACGTCAATAGGTAAATTTCTGCTTTTGAAAAACAATTATCGTTTTCACGTATCCTAAATTTTTTCACGGGTCTGAGCTATTAATTAAATACCTCTCAGTTGAGCAAGTAGTCTGAGCAAGGCAAAGCTTATGAACCAATAATACGAAATTAAAATTAGAAATAATTTTTTATTATACAAAAAATTTCAAACAAACTAAGCGTGAAGAAATCGACATAAAAAATAGCTTATCTATAAAAACATAAGTTTGTGAAGAATGCAAAGATTTATTTAAATGCTTTGAAACTTCGAAAAGGAGATTTTAGTAATTAGAAATAAATTTAGTATTTAGGTCATTTTTAAAGACTTAACTAAATAAATAAAATTGTAACAAATTACTGATAATATTATATACACACAGGAGATCCCGAGGAAAACAATTTCCCTCATTATGTCATCTTAGGGGATGCTGTGTGGAGGAAGGGAAGGAGAGGTAATTCTGAGAAGAAAAACGGTATAAGGGGTCGGTAGGATATTGGGGGTCAGTATGGATCCATCACTCCAACTGCGGTGCAAAGCGATGGGTAACAAACTTCACCCCATCAACCTGGGCGCTCCTGATACGTCACCAAATTTATCGAGCCACCTAGGGTGTCCTATGGCAGAATCCAATAAATTGTTTTCGGGGCGGCGGTACCCATACATGCCTCCTGAATTGTACCCTCCCCTATTCTAAACGTATTTTTCAAAGAATCGATTCTATTTCACCAAATAATTAAGAATTTTAGCATTGCAGCAAGTTATCTTGTAATTTCTCTGTAAAATTAATTTGCTCGTTCTTTTTCACGACGTGAAATTTATTCAGTGAGAACATTATTTGAACGTGAAATTGTGTTTCGAGAAACATTTTAAAGTTTTTTACGAGTTTGGTGTTCGTGGTACCTACCAAGGTTATTGCATGCTAACATAGCGCGGTGCTTTTTAATATAATATGGTTTCATTTGTTTTTGCCATTTGAAAATTTAGTGTCTTTCTTGCTTTATGTTTGTGTTGTGGGGAGTGTTTTCTTGGAAAATTTAATACTTCGTCCATTTTGTCGGTGGCGTGCCGTCTTATTTTTTTATCGTACCAGTCTGAAAAGATAGCCATGATATGCTGAAACCGGCAAGGGCCGTCCGTGGTCGTGTGGTAAGACGCTTGACTCCCAATCGGAAGGTCGAGGGTTCGAACCCGGCGTGCGCAAATAAATTGTATTTGATTAATTTGTGTTATTTCACAATTAATTAATAAAAATAATATATACTATATTTGCGACACGTTCCAGAGTGGAAAATACTCTTAGTATCGCCCTGGTGTAAGACCACCATGCAGAATTGAAATGTTGCTTAATAATGGCTTTAGCCGTGTTTAGTGACTAGATTTGAATAGCCAGGTACTTTCCCACCTTACTCTTTCCTATCTCCTTCCCTTCCCCACTTACCTTCAGCCTTACAACATACCCCAATTGGGGATGCCATAGTCTCACTGGCTCCAGACAGGAGCAGTTAAGACTCTTCTAAGGTGTTCTCTATAAAAAAATATATAAAAAAAAGTGGAAAAAAGTTTAAATTGTTTCAAATATCATATACTACCGGTTTGCAAAAATGTATTAAAACGTGTAATCTAAATCGATTTGCCAATAAGTGTTTTATTGTAAACTTTTTAATACGACAGCAAATTGATAATTTGAATTTATAGAAAGAAAAGTTATCTCATTTGCCTCGTTCATGACCAATAAACTGCATCCAGTAATAAATCTGCCAACGACCAACGGTGTAACCTTAGTATATTAAAAGTAAACTTAGTTTTTCAAAATTTAAAAAAATGCGTTTACCAGATAAAATAACAATCTTTCAAAATCAATTTACCTTTATTTGTAAAAAAAGATCAATACATCAATACGTTAGTATCACAATTAGAGTTATTGGGTAATAATATAGTTCTTAGACTGAATTTACGATCGTGACATAAAATTGAGCTTACAAGCGTACGTATGTGCAACATATAATAATTTCATTGATTTTCATCTTGTGTTCAACTATATTTTGTAAAAATTTGCTTAAAACTCATTTAATAACTTACCCTTATATTTTTTGTTCAAAACCCTACATTTTCACAGCCGGTAGTGACCCCTGAAACCCCAATTAAAAACCTGAAAAAAAACTTTGTAATTTTTTAGACATTTGAAAACATATCAAAGATATGCACCATAGATATTTCGAAAAAAATAAAATTTTGTGTGCATTATGTGCAATTAAGCCCCTAGGTTTTAGTGTTGTAGGTACTTGTATTTGGCAGTTGAGTTTTATATTGTTATTGCTATTGCACTGAACAGTTAATCAAGAGAAGTATATATATATACGGATATGAAAGAAAAGCGATGTCGCTAATTCACATAAGACATTTCGGCTCCTGGATAGGAGATAGGCTATTGAAAACTCAGTTGAAGAAATATATTTTTTTTAATGTTCGGCCCCACCAGCTACTCCCACAATATTTATACATCTATATATATATGTACTTCTAATGGCTCATCTCTCCAATGGTGACAATAATGACACTTAACCGGATGCCACTAGCTTATAAAAAAACTGATAGGAAATCTAACATAATAAAGCGACTCTCAAACAAACCAACAATAAATTTGATTCCTGCAAAATTTCAACATTCTGTTTACATCATATTGCCAGGCAGCATTAGTCATCTCTGTGAAGTTGGTCTTAGTCTAGTCGGAATGAAGCTGTTCCCTGATAGAATTGGTATTGTGATCACGTCTGAGCGGCACTATCGCCGCAGAGTTTATCCAACTCGGCCCGGAACACCGAGATGCTGTCTCTGTATTATTCAAGGGACAAGATGAATGAATACTCGGAATAGGTAAACAGGAACTAAAGCCATAAATCAAGCGTAGATAATGGTATCCGATGTACAGAACGGACTAAAACAGATATCTTTCATTCGCAAGGATAAAAAATAGAGTTGAAACCTAGCATAAGCATAAAGAATAGTTATGGAAAGCGCATGAATTTAATTGTCGATTCTGTCGCATGCAGAGAAAAGGAAAAAAAAAATAAAAAAAATAAGAGTGGTCTGGTTTGATGTTATAATCGACGTTCCGTAAAGACTGGTAGTGTGGCGTTCGACCGGGAGATGGGAGGCCGGCCATGATGTGTCCTGTATTATATGTAGGTTGCACTGAAGGGATAAAAAAAATTCTTAGAAATGTATGTATCAACTTCATTGGCCTGATTGTGGCCTAATATGAGTCAAACGTTAAAAAATCTGAAATACAAACAGCATAAAACCGGAATACCAGGAGAATGTTAAAGATCTTAATATAGCAGTAGTTGATGATGATAAATACAAATATGCTAAAAAATTGTTAAAAAAGGCTTTAAAAGGTCTAAATGACACCGATCACGTCCACTTCGTAGCCCCGATAACCCGATATCATGTAATAGGCGGTCGTTACGAGTTAATACTTTAAAATATGAGATCAGCAGCACAATACGTCTAAGGTTACACGCGAAATATCGTCGGAATTTTTATACGCTTTCGTTTGAAAGGATGATGCAGTGTGGTATTTTCCACATCATAAATCTTGGCGAAGCAGGATTTCCCGCACGTTTCCCGTCCCGGGCGGACCGAGACGCGCCGCGCCGATACCGCCTTCACCGACCCACCGACTCACCGACTCACCCACTCACTAACCTTACTAACCTCTGTCCGATGCCGAGGGGCTCAAAGCTTCTCTCTCCTCATCTCAGAATGAAAATATTACAAGGATATGAGGATGCCGTTGTTGCACTTCATTGCAGTAGCCCTGTGGAAAAGATTTATGGCAAGAAGTGCAGTGTAAAAGTAAATTTTTGGTTTTAAGTTGAATTGTTTGCTTCTCGTTCACCAATGTTTTGCTTCGTTGCGTCTGGTTTAGTCTCGTCTATAGTGTTGAGTAACTCATACAAGATGCACTACAAAAGTCGCATAAAAAGGCCTAAAATGTTCCGTCACCTCACCAAATATATTTGTACCAACTCTTTTTCTTTGTACCACTTCAAATATGAGGTGGTGAGGTAGTTGGTGTAGTATTACTACATTGCATGGGACGTATTTGAGGTCCAACTCATTTTTGTACTACTTCAAATATGAGGCGGTGAGGTAGTAGCGTTACATCGGTAGTGCCACTTCATTTCGCGTCCGGGACGTATTCGAAGTGAGCCGCGAGGTGTGAGGTGCGAGTTGTTAGTACCACTTCATTTCGCATCCGGGACATATTTGAGTGAGTGAATGAGTGAGGTGTGAGGTGTGAGGTGCGACTTGGTGAAGTGATACATTCGTGTATGCTACTTATTTGTATTAGATCCGCGAGGTGTGAGGTGTGAGCTGGTTCATGTAGTGCCACTTCATTTCGCATCCGGGACGTATTTGAAGTGAGCCACGAGGTATGAGGTGTGAGTTGATGAAGTGGTACTTTCGTGTATGCGACTTATTTGTATTAGAGCCACGAGGCGTGAAGAGTTGAGGAGAGCCGTACAGTATTGGGACTTAGTATATTATAAATATGTATTAAATTAATATTATGTGAATAAATTGTTAGCCACAATCAATTGTTATTCTCTTTTTTTGTTTTTTAATTATTCCTAATATTTGCTTTTGGTTTTTAATGTGACATGTAAATATTGTTTATGGTATATTAAATATTATTTATACCGTTGAAATTGAATAAATAAATACCGCACAAGAGTCCCAACTGCTCCCAAGGGGGGGGGGGCGTTGAGGTAGAGTTGTGATGAGGGGGGAGGGTGACTGAGTAGGTAAATATTTCAACACCTCACCTCAAAAGAGGTGGGACACCTCACCACCTCATTTCAGTATTTGAGTACCTCATACAAACTCATTCTGATATCGTGTCCTACCCAACACTACTCGTCTAGCCTCAAAAGGTCTCTTTCAATAAATAGATATCAGTCAGCCCTATTTTTCTTAGCTGTCAAGTCAATAGATGTGCTCATCCTTCTTCCTTCTTCAAGAGGTTTTAGCATTACAATTTTTTAAGAATTTTTCACAATTTTCCAAAAGATTAAAAATTTAACCATTTTTAATGATTTCGCAAAATTTACCTCTTTTATGCCATTATAAATTAAAATAGCTTAAGCTGGGTAATCTCACTTAAAGGCTAAACATAATTTAGATGATATGATAATATTTAAAAATATATATATCGTGCGGTTGGTTTCGGCCAAGTTTTCGGCCAATTTTTTTTGTCGTGTCGTATCTTTTCTTCAAATTAAATAATTTTTTCTCCCATTTTCAAAGTGACAAGAAAGACATTTCCCAAAAAGATTTTTTTCAAAGTGACAATAATGACATTTCCCTGAAAGAATAAAATTCTTATACTAGTTAAAGCTCAGGTTTTACGGTAACATTTTGGAAATTTATTCAGTAATGAGTGGACATTTGAGGGGAGAGGTCGCGCGCTCGCATTGCAGTTCCGTCAAGCAATTAATGGGGAAATGGGTGTTTTACAAGCAAAGTAGAAATTAAATAATTAATTATTTTATCGTATAAAAATGAATGTTTCTTTGTTTGTTCCTAGTGCGGAACCTAAAGCATTTATCCGATAGCGATTTGTCGTGTATGAAATTATTTCCTATCTAGCGTTATGAAATTATTTCCTATACCATTTATCCGATTGTGATGAAACTCTGGTGAGTTGTTATGTGCACACCCGCCAATGTTTCTATAAATAATAGTGAGCTCTGGCGTCATGAAATTTGTTAAAAAATACATAAAAAAATTAATGTTTCTTTGTTTGTCCCTTATTCGGTACCTAAAGCATTCATCTGAGTGCGATGAAACTTTGGCGGATTTTTCGTGTACGTGTACATGCCCTTGAAGGTTTCTATATATATTATAGTGCAAGTGAGCTCTAGCGTTATGAATTTATTTCCTGTACTATTTATCCGATTGTGATGAAACTTTTGTAAGTTGTTAAATGCACACCTTCGTAATTCCTTATACGGTACCTAAAGCATTACTCCGATTGCAAAGAAACTTTAATGATTTGTTGTGCACATACCTTTAATGGTTTCTATATGTAGTGCTGAGCTCTGGCGTTATAAAAAATTTCCTATACCATTCATTCGATTGCGCTGAAACAATAGGTGATTTGTTGTGCACACGCCCGCGAAGGATTCTATATACATATAGTGGTGAGCTCTGACGTCATGAGATTTGTAGAAATAATTACAATATTTCCTTCTCATCCCCATTCACCTTCAGCCACACAACATACCCCAATTGGGGATGCCATAGTCTCACTGACTCCAGACGGGAGCAGGTGGGACGTTTGTAAGGTATTCATATAAAAAAGGAGTGGCGGACGTATGAATCCATCTCTCCCACAGCGGGGCAAGGCGATGAGTCGAGAGAGTCAATTAAATTTTGGGTAATTTGTACACGAGCTGCCAATAAGAAGGAACAGCCTCAGGAGCACACGTGCTTCAAGAATTATTCAGGGTCGTCTACCGCGATGGAATCCTTGTTCTACCGTTATTTCAGACATGGAAGATGCTTCAGAGAGGAACTAGCGTCATTGATCCCTTCAGCACCGGTGCAAAGTCGGGAAACACGCCAAACGCGCGCCCAACATATATACACGGTCGAAATTTCTCACATGAGAACGGGTCGCTTCTACCACTCGTTCTTGAGTTCAACAGCTCAGCTGTGAAACGATTTGCCGGCCTCTGTGTTTCCTCCTTCATACAATATGGGTCTCTTAAAGACAATTTTTCTCCGGGCCTCCTGTGCGAAGTTATATATAAAAATTAAAAAAATATTCTACTATTATTGTTGAGAGGTTTAAAAATTCCGTACGACTAACACTGTTTAACACAAGTACTAAAGATAAAATTAATATCATTCTAAAATCCACAAGTCTTGGCAATTTTTGTAGGATATTATGCTGAATATTTGCATACCAAGTTTACATTTAGTTGATTTTATATCAATTTGTATTAAATTTTGTGATTTTTCGTTTATGTGCGTCATTCTACTTTTTGTTTATCTGATCTAATATTTTGAAATATATTCTTCCTTGAGTACGAAAAAATTTGTCGAAATAAACTTTCAAAAACAAAACCACCTTTTGTCATTTCTATTGCACGTACTTAAAAATATTTGTCCCAACTTTATTTTATGATCTCCCTTTATTCACACCCATTATTTTCCGGTAATATTATAAATACAGTTATTACCATTTTATAAACCATACAATCTACGTCAAAACACCATTAGATTCAAAGTCTCATTGAGTAAAAAACGGAGACGTCAAAAAAGGTTCAGGGCGTAAAAGATGTTTCTATCTATCCATTCCATTGCTAATATGATTTTTTGTCTGTCTAGCTGTAACCATTATCTAGTAAACAAATTTAAATTTTATAGAGCAAGTGTATTTTTTATTTCGTACTTTATCAAAATGCTAAATGGTTTACCAATTTGGTGTCAATCTTACCCGAGTCTGCCCCATAGACGGCTAAAATTGTAGTTCGCTAGCGGGCCGTACAAGTACCAAAAATACCTAACTGCAGTCAAGCCGAGTTTTGATACCCCCCCCCCTTAATTATTATTGTACTAACGCAGACCCATGAAAACTCGCGGGATATATATATATTTTTTTAATAAATTAATGAATAGAATTTTTTTTTTATTAAATTATACTAGCACGAACTGAACCTCGATCATCTGCTTGGAAAGCAACTATACTGACCATTACACCGCCAACTATTTTGTGAACGGGGGCAGGTAAATTGTACGTTCTATAATAATAATTTAGTATTTTTGAATTTTAGAATGTTTCGTACACACATCCGAATATTGTTCAAGAGTAGAAACTGCCCCACTACGCCGAAAGATATTACGGCATTTCTGATCGTGGTAGATACCTACTAAACTTATGAGGCTGAAGGGGGGCAGGGTTGTTAAGGAGATGTTGAGATGAAGGTTAGAAAATACTTATTAAGATCTCTTCAAAGCACCTTCAAACAACCCTTCGATTTCGAAAAGCTGGCTTTCATCAGAGGATCACGTATTGCGATTATGATAAAGAAAACAATATACGGACCTTAAGACGATAGACTTCGCTTTTCGGCCCATACAAAAAGGACGCCCGGGAAAAAACACTTTTCTACATCGAAAATTGCACAAAATGAATATATTATTTTATAATGCCTTCTAAAGGGTGAAAACTATATCGGTATGTTTTCGAATTTTTTATGCGTTTCGTATTAACGTAAACATTCACTGTCAAACATGTACGATTTTTCAAAAAATATTATTTAAGGAAAAAGTGCTGCTAACTCAACTCTCATTAAGAATTATAAAATTATAAAAAGCTACCGACGTAGCTTCTTCTTTCTAAAAAATTTTTTTTTTTTAAATTTCAAATTCGTGAAAGTTTCGGTGTAGAAAAGTGTATTCTCCTTAAATCCCTTTTCGAGCGATTTCTGTAGGTAAATTTGAGCGTTGTCTCATTCGCACATTTCGCATTCGCATGTATTGTAAGTGTACGTGAGATTATTGTGAGCGGGACAGAATGACAGACGCGGGTGTTCCGCGTGTCGTTCAAAGTCTAGCCTCTTAATACTCCTACATAGCTATCAAAGTATGTAATAACATTCCCCTAAACATTAAACAATTAAAATCATCACTATAAACATTCCCTTTAAAAAAAAATAATTTACTACTCATTAACGAATACTTCGCATGCTTGATATACATCTGCTTTTATTTATATATTTACATACCAGAATATTTTCATTATTTATTTTTGGTGTGTTATTTATTTATTTATTTATACTCCAAGGCTTTTTCAAGACATTCAAGTGATACATAAGTTTTCAATGATAAACAGGAGAGAAACAGATCATGAACAAAATACGTACTCTGAAATAATATCGAAATATATAAAAAAATAACATCAAGTATATATTATAATATATAAAATCTATTCATACATACATAGTTTTATTTACCTTCGTTGGATTCTAGGAATTGAAATGTTTACAGTAATTTTGTATTGGGATTATTGTTACCTTTAAATTTATATTTGTTTAAAATGGCTGGGCAAGTACCTACTGGGAGTTAACTCTGTTATCAGGGCTGTCAGTTAGATTTAATATAAAATTTTGGATTAAACATAATAATTTTGAATAAGATTATACATTTTTTTAGCCAACACTCTTCTGTCTGGTAGTTATGATATTTGAAGTAAGTGCTTTAGATTTTTTAGTAAAATTTGAATTAGAAGCCATTCAGAAAAATGATATCATGCCGTGTTATGTTATGCCGTGTTGTGCTACATCCTTCTTTGGCCAACATTCGGAAACAGTGTCCATCATCAGGGCAGATGAGTGAATCATCAAATCAACTTATCTGTCCTGATGGTGGTCTCTGCACGGAGAAAAATATTATTCTAAAATACGATAATTTTATTCGTAAAAACGGTTAAAAACGGGATTGAAGTTCTTGCGAAAAAATTAACAGAATTTTAATGTTTATTGGCGGGAAAGTGTAAGAATAATTTGTTGGTATACGTACGAAATTACGTATACCAACTAATTATTCATCTATGTTACCGCCAATAAAAATTGAAACCCTGTTAATTTGTTCGTAAGAACTTCAGTCCCCATTTTTAACCGTCTTTACGAATAAAATGATCGTATTTAGAATAACATTTTTCTCCGTGTGTAACTTTGTCCTAAACGCTGGCTAAAGAAGGAGGTAGTGCAACACGGCATAACACTAAAAAAATAAATAACGAAAATATTTTTGGCTGTGAAAATCAAAAATTATTTCCCACTGTAATATTGTATAAAATACTCAACTTCTTGTTAGAAATTAGATTTACCTATAAGCTGTACCCTTTTTACTTCCTGTTTAATTTGTACAATAAATGTTTTATTTTTTATTTATCAAATTGTCAAACGGTTATATGTTCAATCTAAAAATCAAACTGTTCGTCAGTCAAGTGAAAATTTAGTAAAACGGTATTTTTTTCAATCGGTGTAATTATTGTAAAATGGTTGATCAAACAGTCACACGACCAAAAGCTCAGATAAACTTAAATGCAAGAAATATAAATTTCGAGAACCCTCAGCACCATCTTATCACGCCTCCTCGCATGGAAAATGCCGGGTCCAGAGACGCCAGACGAGAGGAACTCGATTAGGCGACATTAATCTCTCGCCCCGGGCCTGGCAAGGAATTAGGCTGAATAAATTCTCATCATCACATCATCTGCCACCGACAGGGCCGGCTTGCGGCACGGGCTACATGATATGGTTTTACATAATGCAGGACCTACCCGGCCTAACCTTACCTTGTCTTAGCTGACCCGACGTTACTTAATATGACCTAAACTTACGTTTACTAAACTGACCCATTGCAACCTAATTTTAAATAACATAATCTAAACAATATTATAGCAAGATCAATTTAAACAAAGTGGTAAATTATGATTGGCATAGGGGTTAATCGTTTTTATATTTGGGTTCCATTTAATTAATTTACCAGCATAAAAAATGTTATGAGAATCGATCCTAATATCAAACGTATTCGTTTCATAGGCGTATAATATTGTGACCTTGAAGACAAATTGTTACAATAATACGGTTGGCACTGTTCTTGTTTGATATTAATTAAGTTGATTAGCCAAATCAAAATCCAAACACCTATTCGTCGAGTGGTTACACGTGTTATACTTGATATTATTTTTAATTAATAAATTGTGAAATAACAGAGATCAATGAAATAAAATTGAATTGGTGAAAAACCGGGATTCCTGAACCAACGACTTTCGGATTGCTGTTCGAGAACCTTTCTCCTCCACCACAGAGGCCATCATAATATATCTATATTTAAAAGCTTTCAATATGTACTGGTCCAAACAAAATATTTATTTCCACACTTATGACACAACATCTTCCATTAACACAATAAATAATATGATATATAGTACGACAACATACAGAATGTAACAATATAAATATGTTTAAATAGTATAACTTTATGTTAAAACTAATGATTCAAGGTAATAAGTAAAAAGTTTGAAGTATATAAAGCATCAGTATAAAGTAAAAATTTTAATTAAAATGTAAGTAATAAAACATTTTAGAAAGAGTTGGCGAAATTTTTTTTTCTACCCCTGAATAAGAAAATTATTCTTTCCGTTAAACCAACGACCTTCATTAAAAGATTTTTTATCGAGAAACTATCGTGAAAATACAGATACTCCCGGATTCCTGGATTATAAAAAAAAAATTTTTTTTCGATCCGCGAAGAAAAAAAGGAAAAATTAACCGGTTTTTATCCTAAAATAAACCTTTTATAAAATAAAAAGGCGATACGATATCCATAAAAAATATACCCAGTTAATTATAAAAAAATCTCTTAGTCATTTCTTTCTCCGATAGGCTTATAAAACAAGATTGATTGACAGCATAAAATACGGAGAAAAATCATCCCCATAATAGCTAGCTCATAAAGTCTGACGGGGGTTGACATCTTATTCACAAAAAGGGTCCAAATTTAAATCTGCCTTGCGATACAAATACTGATTTATGGAGCCTTGTTCGCCAATTCCACTTCTTTGGTAGGCCATAAGTACAGTATGGTGGAATTACACATCGTCATAGCTTCCTTTAGAGTTTAGAGGACGATAACGATAAAGTAAAGGGAACTAAATTTGATGCAACTGATAGAATTCAGATACAAGTCCAATTATATGGACAGAGAAGAAAGGAAATGTAAGTGGAAGTTGATTAAAAATAGATATTTGCTGAGCGACTGAATTGCAAAACATGAACATGTTAATACTAAGCTTATTGGATAACAAGTGTTTTGCTAGGTCTGGCAGCAACATAGCATTTTCTATTTGGGAGGCGGGAATGGGTACCACCGCCCCGGGAACCATGTATTGGATAACCAACACCTCTGCCATAGGTCACCCCAAGTGGTTCGATTCGTTTGGTGACTTAGCAGGGGTGCCAGGTTTTCATTGTCTAGGTCTGGCGGTGGATGATCTAGACACCCTGAACGCCAGATTCCTACCCAACCCTCATACACTTTTCCTTCCCAGAACTTTCTCTCCTTCCTTTCCTTAAATATATCCTCCACACAGCATCCCCAAAGATGACATAGGCCCTGAGGGAAATTATTTTCCTCAAGGCCTCCTGCGTGGACTTAATGTAAAAAAAAAAAAATGCCTGGATTCACGGGGATAAGATTTATCCAAGTTGCGTTGCGAGCCGGATCGGGAGAAGCCGGTTGAGAATGACCAATTGACCTCTCCAACCGGACTCTCGGCCCATCGCCTTGCACAGCTTAGACAATCGTGGACACAGTGACTCCCAGATTCCTACCTATCCCTCACACATTTCACTATTCCAGAACTTACTCTCTTTCCTAACTTTAGGAAAGAGGCAACAATCTGTATATTTTACCCATTACAACTTAATTTAAATATTCGTCGCTAAGCAATTATCTTCCAATTAGCTGTTTACATTATTCAGGGAAGAAATCAGGAAATACGTAAAAAAAATAAGTACGGAATAAATTCAAAACAAAATGCTACTGTATATTTATCCCAAACATCCAGGTAGTTTTTATTGCGTCTTACCTCATTATTTCCATCGCCCGTTTGATGTTTTTTCTAACAAATTCATTATATTTCATGTCTGAAAGACTACACAAGAAATTTATCACTCGAGTCCACTTGTCATATTTTTTTGCAGCTGGTGTTTTTCTAAAGGGGTGCCTCTAATAAGGGCGGAAGTAAGCGTTTTTGTGTCACAATTTCAGCGAATGCTCTCTGCCAAAAATGATTTTCTTGGATGTGGAAGGCTTAGCGGGAAACGAGGGATAGAAAAGGGGAATGCATACTGTAGAAATATTAGGGGGTAGATAAATCAGATCATTAATCAAGTGCATAATAAATAACTTCCTCGAGAATAACGAATTGTAACTAATAATATTATATGTTTAAAAACATTCTATGCTAAAACAAAAACTAAATTCCATGTTTTCTGGTCGGAATATTCTAAAACACAAAACTAATTCAATTACTAAACTTTCTGTGCTTTCATTTTTTCATAAATATCAAATATTACATTTATTTTTTCAGTGTCACGAATCTGTTGATCCAAAAATATTAACAGAAACAGGGTTGTATCGGATAATTTTTTTAATCGTTTCTGCTAAATGCCGTAATTTTTGGTCGGAATGCAAACTTAAAGAAAATTAAATTTACTTTATCATTTTTTTTTCACATTTTGACACAGTTGTCGGAAAGAATCCTGTTGCTTCAAAAATATTTTTACTTTGGCAGATAGATTAGTTAACCGTTAAGAGGTATAACCAGAGAATACCGGAAATAAGTCCTTCTTAAATCAAATTATAGACGTATTGACTCTTTTTTACCAAAAAAAAATTGTTTTCGAAGATTGTTATTATATCTGGTAAAGTCAGTTTTTAAATTATGAAAAACTGAGTTAATTTTTTATATAGTAAGGTTATACCGTTAGTCGTTGGCAGATTTGTAAAATTTTCTAACGAAATATTGTATTATACAATACACATTTCAAATCGTATAATCAGTAAAATAAATTAATACATTATCTAGTAAAGCCAGTTTTCAGAATTTTAATTTTAGTTTACATAAAATCATTTTAAAAAATCCGTGTACGCGTTTTGTGACGAAAATTCCTTAGTTTGTCTATTTATTTACGGTCTTACAAACTAAAATATTTCAGATTTGTTTTACTACATAAATACTTATCATCAAAAAATACTTTCAAGAAGTACACGATATTAAGAAATTAATCATCATGCGTTTGAGCATTTTTATTGCTTATTTTAATATAGGTGTATATTAAAGCAAATTTTTAACGAAATAAAGTGGATATTGAGTTATTAGTTAAAAAAATTTGGTACGGAGAATAATCAATCTTTCTTATCGGAACCGCGCTGTAGAGTTGCAAGGACAGGATCGCTAGTTGAATTTTGAATTCTCGGCCCCTGGTTAATGGGTCTTAAAGAATAATTAATAATATTTCATTGACTAAGCGTAGCAAAGCCCTGTTTTAACTAGACCGTTTTGCATTTCGTCTATAATTTGCTTTATACGTTCCGATTCCTTTCAAGATCGCGGTAATTTTAATGGTTTAGTAAAAAATATTTTTCAAATAAAATGTTTATATAAGCATTTCGTATAAGCATTTTTAGCTACCTAACTGTCTAAATATTTTTTTTTATTGATAATATTGTTAATATTAAGTAGGTGGGTATGTAAGAACCTAATTAAACATTATGAAATCAGAGGAAATTTCGGTATTGATTTTTATAAGAGAAAATTAGACAGATACTTTGTTTGGAAGTGAGGTCTGCCGTTCAATGAACATTATTCACTACATTAAAGGCACTAAATCTTGACTTGAGGAACTACCGGAAAAAGAACTGACAAGCATATTTGAAACAAAATCGTAGAAGTATCTGGAAAACCTTACCCAAACCGTGAAGTCGAACCGTAGAAGTCGCTGAAAACGTATCCACAACCTAGTCCTCCTCAGCACAGGATATCCTAGTGAGTTGGACTACGAATATAATCAACATATTTAATATATATACAACATGTGTAGGCATTCTTATAAAAATATAAAAAAATGAAATATAGTTTATATTTTAAAAAATATAAAAAATCTAATCTCTAAACCGCTAATGCATATAATAAATATAAGTCTCCAAAGCGGGGTATTTCCATCAATCTACAAACAAACTACCATTACTCCAATATTTAAATCTGGAAATCCAGAAGAAGTAAACAATTACCGACCCATATCAGTTATCTCCAACATAGCAAAAATTTTTGAAAAGATAGTTAAAAAAGGATGAACCAATTTATAAGCAGTAATAAAATAATTAATGAAAATCAGTTCGGTTTTATGGAAGGTAGAAGCACTCAGGATGCAATTGCAAAATTAACTAACCTTGTTCATAATTCATTAGATAAATCTTTAAAATGCATTGGAATTTTCATAGATCTCAAAAAAGCGTTCGATAGCATATCACATGATAAACTTATTAGGAAATTAAGAAACATTGGAGTAAATGGTACAGCTCTAGAATGGTTAAAGAGCTACCTTTTCGAACGCCCTCAAGTCGTAAAAATCAACGATGTATTTAGTCAACAAAAAACAACTCACTTCGGCATACCTCAAGGTACAGTCCTAGGACCATTACTGTTTATCATTTATGTAAATGACATATTCATTCAAAGATTAAATGGAAAAATAATATCATACGCTGATGACACTATCATAATAATTGAAGGCTGTGATTGGAATACTGTTACTGCAGCAAATACTGATATTAATATACTGAAAAATTGGTTCGACAAAAACCTCCTCTCATTCTTCTTCTTCTTCCTTGCACTGTCCCAACTCATTGCCTAGGTAGGCTGTTGGGGTCGGCTCTCCTCGTTCTCAGGTTGTAGCTTCTTCGGTTCTGGGTATCGCTCTCTTCCAGGCCGTTTCTACTTAGAATTTTAGAGCATTGAGTCATCCAGGAGTTCTTTGGTCTTCCTCTGGATGACTGTCGATGAAGCTCCATAGACATTGCCTGCTTCACTGTGTGGTCTGGTGGTCTCCGTTTTATGTGACCATACCATCTCAACTGTCGTTCCTCTAGCTTATTGTTTATGTCTGTGACACCCAGGCTACCACGAATGCGTGAACTTTTAATTTTATCTTTTAGTGACACTCCTGCCGACCATCTAAGCATTCGCATTTCTGCTGATTCAAGCTGCCTAGTGTAGGAGTTGTACATGGTCCAGCATTCGGAGCCATACATTATCGCGGGTCTAACAATAGTCTGGTATACCTTTCCTTTTAGTTTTATAGGCATTTTTGTGTCACACAGGATTCCTGTTACGGATCTAAATTTACTCCATCCCACACCTATTCTGTGGTTAACATCTGCTGCACATCCTCCATCTTTGTGGATGAGTGAGCCGAGATACTTAAATGTGTCACAGTTAGCTAATGTTACTCCATCCAGTTGCATCGAAGGAGTTACAGCATTTGTGTTTTCAAATGGCAAGTACAAATATTCGGTCTTTTTCCTGCTAATTTTTAGGCCATTATCCTCTAGGATTTTTCTCCACCTTTCCAGGCTATTTTGTAAGTCACAATGATTATCTGCTATCAGTACTACATCATCTGCAAAAAGCATAGTCTTGAGAATATTGTTGTTCATTTCTTGGATTGTTAGATAATTCATGACCATTATGAATAGCAGTGGGCTGAGGACAGATCCTTGGTGTACCCCCACTTTAATTGGAAATGTTGGTGATGTCCCTGATGTGCATCTTACTTGTGTTTCTACGTTTGTATACATATCTTGTATGGAGAGCACATATCTTTCTGGTACGTTATGAGATCTCAATGCCGCCCATATCAGGCTTCGGGGAACCCTGTCAAATGCTTTTTCCAAGTCTATAAATACCATGTGTAAGTCTTTTTTTGCATCTCGATATTTTTCTACTATGATTCTGACTGTTTGAATAGCATATATTGTTGATTTCCCTGATACAAAGCCGCATTGATCGTCATGTATTTTTATAATATTCCTGATTCGTGTGTTTATAATCCTCTCATAAATTTTCATGGTGTGAGACATAAGCTTTATCCCTCTATAATTGTCGCACTTCCTAGAGTCTCCCTTATTTTTGTAAAATGGAAGGAGATAACTCTTCCTAAAGTTTTCTGGCATTGGTTCTCCAGTCAATACTTTGTTATACAGGTTGCACAACCATTTAAAAAAAAACCTCCTCTCATTAAATACTGAAAAAACCAAATTTATCCCATTCTCTATCAATAAATTTAGATTAAAACCAGAACTAAAAATTATAATTCATCAACTTAAATGTAACAGAACAAATTGCAATCAAGCATGTTCAATACTTAGTCCAACTTCTGAAATTAAATATCTTGGCATATATATAGATCAACATTTTAAATGGAAAAAACAAATTTGTGAACTTGTCAAAAGAATTCGAAAATGTATTTATATATTTATAAGACTAAAAAATATTCTTAGATTAGAAAACTTAAAAAGAGTGTACTATGCAATTGTTCAATCTATATTACAATATGGTATTATTGGTTGGGGAGGAACTTATAATAATATTTTAAATTCACTCAAAATTGTTCAAAGACTGATAATTAAAGTAATTTTGAAAAAAACATCCTAATTTTCTACTGAAATTCTCTTTTCAATATTTAATGTACCTACAATAGACAAAATATATAAAAAATATTCAATTCTACAAATTTACAAAGAAGTACAGTTAAATAACTTACCATTCCATTCATCAGCAAGATATCAGAATACTATCAAAATCCCTAAATTTAGTACAAAGCACACACAAAATACTTATCTCTATGTAGGTATAACATATTATAACAAACTACCATTATATCTGAAAGTTATCGAAAATATTCAGGAATTTCAGCAAAAATTAAAAAAATACCTAAAACAACTATAAGAGTCTATATCTCACTATTATTATTATTTCTTTCAAATCCTTTATTGATAAATCTTGCAATTTCTTAATTATGCCTTGTTTTTTGCCATATTGTATTATGTATTTACTTTCACACATGATATTGTATAATTGAAATATAATTGAACTAAAATTCCCTCACCAAACACAAGAGCCTTGTCTCTTTATGGTGAGGAAAAGCTATTCTTATCCACTATTTTACCACTGTATAAAATGTAAAAATTGTGTATTTATTGTAATAAAAACCTTTAAATATTAAATAAATAAAAAATAAAAAAGTTACTAAATAAAAATAGGAAGAAATAAATTCCTACGTCTATATATGAGGGTCCAGACCCTAACAAATACAAATTAAAGTAGAGCTTAGGGGTTCAAAACCAGTTTAAAATTACTGCTCCGGCACGCAAAATTACAAATTATATTATTTTATTCGTGATTCAAACTTTGAACCCTAATATCTCATTTAAAATCTTGTTAAAAAAGGTAAAATGTCGAATGAATAATAAATAATAAAAATTGCAGATATAACTTTGTTATCCCAAGGGAACAAACTATGTTTTAAAGTAATAAAACTTAATTGTTAAGCTACCATTTAAAGTCCAACATGTATAAAGTTTTCTATATTTCTCAAAAAAATATACAGATAAGTTTCTCAGGGATTGTTCTGTGTTTAACGATCTCTGGAATCAAGTTTCCTCGCCGGTCAATCTGTGCGCTCTACCAACAGGGCCCCTGGGAAATATATATTAGGTCCGAAGAGCAATAAAAAATATCATTTTCCCTCAGTTCAGATTTATAACGCAACTAAAAGTGATACCTGATTTAAGGTTGCACGTCTGAAGCGCAAAATAAAGTCGGAAGGGATAAATAGCAATGCTTTATTTTCTTTATCTTGTAAACTGTACCAGAAACAAAGCTTTTAGAGTTTTATACCTGCAGTCTGATTTAATTAAGTTTTTATTTAAAATTTTTTGGAATTCGTTGTTTTTTATTAGTTTTTAATTAATCTGTTTGCATATTATGCAATTACTTGGTTTCATTTTAGGCCTATTCCTTGTGAACGATTCAAATTATTACATTGTTTGACTTTTGGAGTATTAAGCCATGATACCTTTTCTTCCTCCCTTTCTAGCTAGCTTTTCGGGTATCATCATTGGGGGAAATGTTTAAACAGACAATAAAAAAATTATGTATTCCGCACAAGAGATCCAACTAATCCCAACTGTCAGGAGCCAGTGAGAATGTGACGTCCCCAATTAGGGTATAATCTGTAGCTGAAGGAAAGGAAAAGGGAAGGGAAGGCAAGAAAGGAAAGGGGAGTCCCAAGTTATGATGATCTGGTTACCATACTAAGCAAAAGCCTTATCAAGCAACGTTTTAATTTTAATAGTGAACTTTCACCTGAGAATCTGAAAACAACAAAATTGGGTAAAAGATTTTTATATATAACTAGCTGACCCCAATATGCGTTGCTGTGGATGCATTGGAAACATAACGCCACCTAGTGGATGGTTACCTAACCTGGATAGCCAAGCGTTGTGTCAATAAATTAACTCACACCGCCATCCGTTAGATACTTATGGAACTTAGAAGTAATTACAAAACATTGTCCTATAACAAACATTTAATTCGCATAAATAAATATTGAGGTCAATAATCGAGATAAAAAACTATCATATCTTTTAAGTTGGACTAAATTACAAACACCTAACTTTCATCAAAAAGTAATTTCGGAGTTTATCTTGGACAAACATCGTGACGAGAGATTTTTATTTATAAAGATTGATTTATTTATTAATCACTTTATAATTATTAATTTTCTCCACGTGACTACCTCTAAAAAGACAATATATTATAGAAAAAATAATGATATTTGTAAAAACTATGTAAAACAAAAAATCGCTCATTACAAACTACAAAATAAGAATTATTTTTTGCAGCTCATTATTATAATATCGTGTTATTTGTCATTTTTATTGGTAACCATTTTAAGACAGGGTGTACATAAAACAAATTAAATAAACAACAGCAGAAAAGTTATTCGTGAAATATCAGAAAAATACATTTTTTTCTGATTTTTTGTATTGTTTCAGCCTACAATTAAAAATGCCCACTCGTGATCGTTATTGTAATCATTCCTTGGTCTGTTGAAGCAAGAATTTTGTTTACTGTTTGTTTTGCATTGCTCCATTCCGAACAGGACAGAAAAATAATACATACCATTCTTGCGGCACGTTCCACAGTCGAAGGTACTCTCTGGTCACCCTGGTGTAAGACCACCATTCAGAATTGAAACCTTGCTTAATAATGGCTTTAGCCGTGTTTAGTGATTAGATATGAATAGCCAGGTACTTCCCAACCTTCCTCTTTCCCATCTCCTTCCCTTCCCCACTTAAAATCAGCCTCACAACATACCCCAATATTGGGGATGCCATAATCTCACTGGCTCCAGAAGGGAGCAGTTGGGACGCTTGTGAGGTATTCTCTATAAAAAAAATATATCTACTATATAACACATGCTGGCACTTTTTGAAGATAATTTAGTAAAAAAATTTGGAATCATGATTCTACCATTCACAACAACAAACGCCCATCTAATTTGGTATATATAAAAATACATTGAAAACAGGATTCATATCTGAGTTTTCAAGAATATAAATAAATGTCCTAGACAAAACTCTACACATAGCTTCAAGGAAAGCATGCAAAGGAGTTTCTCAGGTATTAAGGTGAGAAAAGGTATATAAATAAATACATTTTGAATGCTTTGAATCTTTTTAGATCCTATGTATTCTAAAGAATTCGAGATGAATTTTCCACCGTATAAACCACCCGCCAGGATGCAATATTGCACCTCCTTCCTCAAGGGGAGCTTTTATCTCACAGAATACAAGACCTATTATATTCGTGAATTTTAAAATAAGGGCACACAAGGTGGCAAAACAGGTTGTTTAGCATCTTCAACGCTTGCGTTATGGATAAAATAAGTATGTAAAAAAGCCAGATAATAATAATAATTGTTTAACGTTGAAATAGTTTTAGGATTTAATTCCCTTTTTCCATGTTCCTGTTTCAAATCTTTTTCCTTTGAATTCCTTCCCTTGCTCGAGGTTCCTCTTACTGACGAAGATTCTAAGAAGAAGATGTCTATAGCGGTCTACACACCATGCTGCGAACAGCCTGACATATCGGGCTGTTAGCAGCTGGCTATTGTCTCCTGTCTCTTTTTTCCTCGTGCAAACCCGTAACATTCTGTTTCACGTTGTCTTCTGTCTCTTTTATTAACACAACAAATTCAATACCACCATCGCATTTCACTGCGGCCCATCGGAGGGTACTAGCGGCAGACGGTTTGTTCCAATTTGCAGTCAACGTGAAACAGAGTGTTACGGGTTCGCATGAGGAAAAAAGAGACAGAAGACCACCTCCAACCTTCGATTTTTATCCAGCTGCTAACAGCTGCTGTTCGCAGCATGGTGTGTAGACCTCTTATGAATGTACCGTGCCGCACGAAAAATATTGTTGTTGCAATCTCGCCTTGCAAAATGACAAGTTGCAATTCTGTCGCGCTTGTATGAGCATACCAATCGTAACCTCACAAATTTTGAAAATTTGCAAATAAGCATCACATGTATGTATGATAAAAATAATAACCATCGTATTTTACATAACAACTGTACCAGTGAAGTGTGTTATCCTAAAAGTGCAGCTGGGATCATCAACAAAAGGTAGGAACTTCGATTCCTGTGCTCCAACTTATTCCTTTGTCGTATAAAAACACAGTCATCTGTATCTTTTTTTTCGTTTCGCTTCAAAAGTCTATTTTACAGCCTACTTGATTATCATCGGACATTCAACAATAATAATTGGATAATTTTTTGCCGTTTTTGTGAAAAATCACCTCAAGATATTCATGAACTGACATATACAGGTGATGTGAAACAAATCGACCCTTAAACCACAATGTTGCCAAGCCCAGCAAAAATCAGAAATACTTTTGTTGGATGTCGATGCCTTTTTCTCAATTATTTAAGTCAACTAGTCACAAATTGTCCAAGAATCTGAGCAAACATCCATACATCCGTACATGATCCGTACCATTCACATCCGCGGATGCTCACACGCTTTGATTAAAACTTTATTTTTCTTCATTATTTTTACACAGGTATATACTTGTGCATACAAGTATAAAAATAATATTTATCTTAAACTATAAAACAAAGTCGGATTAATTACACCATTTATAACTAAAGAACGGCTGAATCTATTTTTATAATCTTTGATTCGTTGGATTTGTATCCGTCGCGATTAACAGAATAACTATTAAAACATCGGAAAAAATCACGGGAAAAATAATTATGATGAAAATAATTTTTTTCATATATTTTGTATGGAACAGCTTTTCAAATTATGTGTGTTGGTCGATATAATTTGAATGAATTCGAACAGCTAATAAATTAAACACAAATTTTATTGATTTTGAGGCGGTACGAAGTTTGCCGGGTCAGCTGGTATATTATAAAAATATGTGTACAATGTGCTTGCCGCTAAAACTCAGAAACAATCCCGGTACGACCAACGGAGTTATATGGTGTGGTAGCCCTCTATCCCCCATTCATGAAGAAGGTTCCCGTTTATACGTGAAGGGCGTGCTATTGAAGATATGAAGATGGAAGTTTCACCCTCTAGAAATTTTTAGAACGGTCCAGAACATTCGGGAGAATTGGACAACTTTCTACAACATCCCGGAACATTCTGAAATGTTGTGGAATGTTCGGGAATAGTCTGAAACGCTCGGGAACATGCCGGTAAATCTAAGATCATTGTGTAACATTACAGAATACTCTCAAATATTGTGGAATGTTGAAACGGGAACATGCCGGTAAATCTAAGATCATTGTGTAACATTACAGAATACTCTCAAATATTGTGGAATGTTGAAACGGGAACATGCCGGTAAATCTAAGATCATTGTGTGACATTACAGAATACTCTCGAATGTTGTAGAATGTTCTGGAACATTGTGGACCATTCAAAGCCTTTTTTGATGGGTGGGGGATAGGGGCTACAACATAATCTCCTCCCTGAGCGAAGCCTGGTGCCCCAGCTAGTAATATATGTATAAATATAAAACAAGAGCAATGTGAACTCACTACTAAAATAATTTTTGATTCAATTAAAATCCAAAAATTATCAAGTAGCTGCATTAATTAGTAATTATTTTGTTATAATAAACTAGCTTTAATGTTTTATTAAAAAAGACAAATAACTTAGATTACTTCACTTCATTTAAAAATACACAATCTACAAGCTTGGTGAACGATGTTCACATCATCAGGAGTAAATGAACACAAAAGTTTAAAATTAAATATAGATCACCTACGGAGAGGAAGGGGTAGAGGCAGAAGGCAAGGTAAGAGTAGGGAAGTTTATTAGAATTAGGGATTGTAATATCATTAGAGTGAAAATACCGGTTAACCGTTAACTCTTGATGATGTGAACATAGTTCACGAAAAGCTTTTAGAAGAAGTTTTCTTTGAAAGGTTAGTTGTACCTATAAGTAGAGTTAGGGCTAGACTAAAATGTAAATTACTTGAATTTATACGAATTTTAAAGTGACTCCCCAAATCAATTCTTCTCCAGCACCTTTGTGATCCATATGGTTAAAATGCTTTATTTTATCCCATTAGTTAGAACAAAAGTATTGATAATTGCAAATACAGTATGAATTAGTCGGTCAGTAGTGGTGTTGTTCAAAACTTAATAAAGGTTTGATAATTACAAACTTTCTTTATAATAAACTGTTCTTGTCTTTGTTTAAAATAATTTCAACAAAGTTAATGTACGTTGTTCTCTAATTTTAGGCAATTTATTTTTCCTTAATTTTATCCGTTTAGCAATATAGAATTGTTAGAATGGTGCAGTCAAAACTTGTCTCTCCCCTTTAGAAATCTTAAAAAGAATATTAAGCAATAAATATGATTACTCCACCATCAGACTTTTTCAAGAATTTAATGTCCCTTCACTCCAAATTATTTATAAAACTAAACCTTTTTTACAATTCACAAAGATTGTTTCATCAATGAAACTTAACACTTTTTTCGAACATCAACAGAAGTCTTGCTTGACTTCTTAGCTCTATAACTATCCCGTGCTTTAATCTGTAATACTACCACAGCCCAATAATTTTACAAACATATCGGAGAATTACCCGTTAACATAAGATTAGAAAAAAAAATTCAAATCGAAAGCACATTAAAAAACTCTTTCAATACTATATCTCAATATTTACTAATATAATATTTCTCGAAAATTATATTAAATATCCCTTTTATCTCTTCTTTTTTTTGTTCTCTTAAATATCTGTTATTTTTTTATATATATTTTTTTTCACTTTATTACTCTTTCTGAAAAATATGTGTTAAAATGATATTTCCATAAGTTTCTTCTTTTTAACAAGCGATTCTCAAAAAATGTGTGATACGATTATAAAAAAACGTTATATGTAAACGTTTATAAAAAAAAAAGTTATATTATCTATGTATTAACAAGATAAATAAATAAATTAAAAAAAAACTACTTTCATATAATCTTAAGTCCTTCTTATTTTATATACCTACACATCCTTTGTACAACTTCAAATCACGATGAAACTACACAACAACTTGAATTGTACTTGATATATATTTAATTTTAATTTTGTTGAGTTATGTAACAAAACTCATATTATTATACCTACACCTGAATAACTCACCAAATAATGTGTACATGTAAAAGTCGGTGACCAGACAGTTGATCCTCTAACAATTGGCCTCTAACAATTTTTGGGCAAATTTTTACCAATGTTAAACCTAAAATCGACTTAAAAAATTCTTTTACTAATAGGTTGGTATGGATACCAAACGATTTTATTAACTGTATCAATTTTTGGTACTTAGGCATACTATTGAATATACATTATAAAGAAAAAGAGCTTTTTATTCTGTTTGAATAAAAATATGTTTTATAATTTTGTGATTCGGCGGTACATCCTCTTTGTTGACAATAAACCCTTCTGTGACACTTAGTAACATTTTGTGTAAGTCGGTATATAGTATATTCCATAAACTGACTATATTGTACATACGTATGCCGGGAGCCAACTGTCGGGAAATTAGCTGTCATGGAACCGTAAAAGTTTTCAAGGCAAGAATAACAACAACAAAAAATAAAACATCGGGTTGCCATTCGGGCGTAACGGGTTTCTCCTCTGCTATTCTTAGTTAAGTCTTCCATAATTCACAAATAACATTTTCCACTTATAATGATAGTGGTAGGAGGATTTCCAACATTGTCAGAATATTCATAGTCTGGTGAGTCTGCAGGGTGAAAATTACTGGTATGAGCGCAGTTTATAGGGTGAAAATGATATATTATTTTTAATTGATAAATTAATGTTTAAGACAAGATTTTTATGCAAAGCACAAAGAGTAAAAAATATTATAAGCAATAATTATTAACCTGAAATACACATCCACATTGAAAAAAATCTCCCGAGAAAAGATACATGACGCCGACGGGACTCGAACCCGTGTCTTTCTGATTTCCGGTCAAATGCTGTGTACGTATGTGTGTGTATGTATGGCGTCATGTATCTTTTCTCGGGAGATATTTTCAATGTGGATGAGTGTTTCAGGTTAATAATTATTGCTTATAATAATTAAAAATTATATAACTGGTTTGAAGGGTGAAATATGCCCATTATGATACAACTTCTGACAGTAGATTTACGTCTCCAGAAGAAGACGAATCTGATGTAATATTTAGCCGTAAGTTAAAATAATGATATACACATAATTTAATTCCTAAAAGGGTTGTGAAATCGATTGAAAACCGTCACGTGATTTGACCTTTGACGTATTATTAAGATAATACAATATAGATTTGACAAAACCCGACATATTAAATGTAACGTATTGTGTAAGATTATTTCTTCTAAATAAAAGATAAAACCGATTCAATTTCAGAAAACTTGTCGATAACGAAGTAAGTTTTCTCTCTAGCGACTTTTGGAATCTATTTTCTTCGTTTTCAGAATAATAATATACTGTAGGCATTTGGTACAAAGAAAAGCTATTTGGAGTCGTAAATTTTTGAAGGTGACGCTATTAGAACTCAAAGTTTTCCAATATCACACTCTACTGGCGTTAGAAATGATACGCACAAAAAATACTCCAATACAAATACATACTGGACATGGTAATATTCAAAAAGGATATTAGATATTAAAAAAAGTTTTTGTTCTTACACATCAGACAGACGTTCCTGCTTCCTGCAACAACAATAGTGTATGGAGCGAATGGCGTTTATTTATGTCTTAGATGCTACAGATATAACAAATTATTTTTAAAATGTTACCAGTCTGAAGATGCCTGACGAAATCGGTCCGATCGAAAATAAATTAGTGGTATAAAGATTTTCTATAAAAAAATCATGTTAAGGTATTGTATTCCACCACAAATAATTATTTATTGTCTTCGTGTTTAATTTGTCGAACTCCATAATTTTTTTTTCAAATGTTAATTTAAATTTAATTAAATAATGTTATTATTAAGTTCTGCAAGTGTTTTAGTTTTTTTATTATTGTGACAGCTTTGGCTTACAAGGCCATTTTCAAACTGTGCAGACACTTGCAGTCACTTAATAATAACACTATCAAATTTAATTGAATTGATTATCTTAATGTAGCTGCCCGCATATCTTATTATTAGGCATGTACATTGAAATATCTTATAGATGTAATTCAAATAATCTAATATTATCATGTGATCTATTCTAATGTTTCCTTAAAACTATAAATGTATTAACAAATATTTCCTTATGTACAATATTAATAGTGTTAAATTGTAGAACCTACAGACAAATTGCCATATTACAGCTTTGTGGGACTACCCTTATTTTTTACAATTGTATTATATACTAAATAAGTAAAAAAATAATTCGATTAAATTTTTATCAAATATTTATTGTTTAAAAATATGTAAGAAATAAATAAATAACAAGGTTTGATTTTATTTAATAAAAAAAGCAGAGAAATTATTACATTACTTAATGTTAATGTGTTTTTCCATATTGTATTTTCACTTCTTTCGTGTATTTACTCGCCCAATTTGTATAAAGCAATAGACATTGTGTTAGGCGGATATGATTAAGCGAATTTTCTTCCGGAAAATTTCCGAAATTACATTTATTTGGTCTCTTGCCAACTAACGATAGAGCACTCGCTTACACATTGATATTGAAAACAATGGGCAGGTTTAGTATAAAAGTATACAATGTTATTAGGTGATCTGCCTAATTTGTACCAATCTATCTATAATAGTATAAAACTCTATCATCATCATTATAATACATTATTATACAAACAAACAATCTTTTTTTTGGTACGTTTTTAGATATTCACGGCCAAAAGCATTTTCGTTGTTTGTTTTTGGGGTGTTATGCCGTGTTGCGCTACCTCCTTTTTTAGCCGACGTTACGACGACAAACAACGAAAATCTTTTTTTTTTGTTATTTATTTTTGTGGTGTTATGGCGTGTTACGCTACCTCCTTCTTTAGCCAACGTTTCGGACAACGTTACAGTGTCCACCATCAGGGCAGATGTATGCCCTGATGCAACTGCCCTGATGATGGACACTGTAACGTTGTCCGAAACGTTGGCTAAATAAGGAGGTAGCGTAACACGGCAAAACACCCCAAAAATAAATAACCAAAATACATTTGGCCGTGAAAATCTAAAATCATATCAAGCAAACAATCATTTACGAAAAAAGTAGGTATTACACATTTTTTTATGAAATATTGTTTTTTTTTTAAATATATTATTGTCTTACTGTAATGTACATTTGTAATATGCAGTGTGGAGTCGGTAGTACGCAATGAAAAGCGAGTGAGTATTATGTACAGATATTTATTCAGGAGCTGCTTGTAACAAAAGAGACATACTTCAAGCATGCATCGCCTTTTATATATTCTCGCAAGCATACTGTCTCGCTTGCTCTCATATATATTCACACAGATATCACACTTACAATTGGCACAATATGTACCAGTAAAATATTGAAAGAAGCTTTTTTTACAACTCAACTTTACAACTCCAAACAGTATCTTTAGGGATGCTGTGTTGAGGGTGTTAAAGGAAGAATAGGACGATCTGGGAAGGAAACCCTATGAGGGGTAGTTAAGAAGGTGAGGGTTAGTGTGTCCAGGAGTGACAAATGTATTCATCCTAACGGCGTAAGGCGTTGAATCGGGGGAGACTGGGTCAAAAGATAACCCTCAACCGGCATCATCCGATATAGCCTGCTACGCAGCTCGGTAAATGCATGCGCAACCGAGGCCTGGTCAAACCTCACCCAAGAAACCCGGTACCACTTAGAATGACCTAAGACCCACCCTATTTCTTATTCTTCTTCCCCTTTTCCTATTCGGGTCGGGGACCCACTGCATCGATAAGGCTCCTCCATACGTCCCTGTCTTGCGCCGATTGTTCGGCCCCCGTCCATGGCAGACCCATCCTCTTCTCGCACAGTTTTTGGAGTTGCCTCGCCCAACTGCGTCTGGGGCGGCCTACTGGACGTCTACCCTCTGGAATGGCACTCTTGGCTATTTTCTTCGTAATTCGGTTATCAGACATTCTTAGTACATGCCCAAGCCCCCTCAGTTGCAATTTTTCTATGAAGAGTAGCAGTGGTTCAATGCTTAGATCATCTCGGATCGTAGAATTTCTTATATGATCCCACTGCCGCTCCTCTCAAGTACCTCATTTTGGCAGCTTGGACTCTAGAGCGTGTTTGTTCGTTTAGCATCCATATCTGGTGGGCGTAAGTGAGCGTCAGGCGGTATACCGTTTTAAACACTGCCATCTTTGTCTTGATGATGAGCTCGGCTTTTCTTATCACTGAACTGTAGAGAGGACGTAGCACACTGCTTGCCGCACTTATTCTTCGATCAATTTCTCCGTCTTGCCGACCGTCGCTGGAGAATTCGATCCCAATAAATTAATCACTAAACTGTTAATTATTTAAACTAATCAGACCTTTATTTTTACGGAAATAGCTTCACCTTAACAGCTATCATAATGTTTCATTGAAATAATTAAAGAAAACCTTCTCCTGTAAAATTTACTAACGGTCGTTTAGACAATTAAGAACTAAGGTGACGCTATGGAAGAAGTGTTATTTATCCAATTATTCCGCAGCGATGGTAAACATACCTGCCTCCCAAATTAAACTTGTCAGCAGACTAAAAAAGAAATAATTTTATATAATTCGATCTAAAATTATTTTTAAAACTAATATAACATAACACCTTTGAATTAAATGTAGAAAATGTCCGCAGCCAGTGGAAGTACGAGTATATAAATCAATTTTTTAAAATGATAATTGAACTATAAAATTAAATCTATATAAAGAGCGGAAGGGTGGTATGAAATAGCGGAAGGTTAGTGAGAATCCGGCTATCCAGGTCTCTAAAAATAGTGAAATTCAATAATGTTGATAAATTGACTTAATCATATCATACAATAACAAATTGTGTTTAGGTTCGATTTTTGCTTATCTCATGTAAATACTCAAATTAACTCTATAAAAGCATGATGAAGAGATTTTGAATAAAAAATTGAACATGAACTCCTTCATCCTTCATCAATAAGAAATACACTAACAGCCTTAGTAATAAATAAAACACTTAACGACCGTTAAACGGTGTTTTTGTGAATATTTAGATTTGGCAACGTTGTATTTTACTTGTTTAAATTGTGGTTTTCATTAAAATCCTCTAGGTGGTGTGATTGATGCGCCTGCGTATTGCTTTCCCGCTGAAAAAGAACAGCCGGGAATGTGAAATTTACGAAAAAAAGTCGATCGCGAATGTGTGTGTGATTAAGATGATGTTTTAGTTAATGATTTCAACCCTTATGACCAACTCGCACTTATATTCATGTACTAAATATATTTACTATTTATTTGTGTTGTTTTTTGTTAGTTTAAGTCAAATTGTGGCACAAAAATCGGGTGTTCTAAATTGAATTGTCAGAAAATGGTTTTATAGGTTATATTCAGAAATAATTTGCTTTTTAAGATCTTTATTTTATTATAAATTCTTGAAAGTGATGTTTTTTGGTGACTAAAATGTCTAATACATATTTTAGTAAACGTATCAAAGAAATGAATGTCTTAAGATGTGCAAGCAATGTATTCAAACGTGAGTTTTTTTATTGTAAATTTTTGGGAATAAAAAGCTAATTTCAAGATTTTTTCATATTTTTTTATTGTGTTAAGGAGTAAAAAGTGAGATGACAGTTTTATTTTAAAATCATTAAATAAAAGGACTGTGTTTTTTGAATTTTGAAGTTTTCCAAATATTTCAATGTTTTAATAGAAAGTGTTTGGGATAAGTAAGTTTTTTTTTGAACTTGATATTTAAATACGTTTTTAGATTTTCACGGCATTTTTTTTTCGTTGTTTGTTTTTGGGGTGTTATGACGTGTTGTGCTACCTCCTTCTTTAGCCGACGTTTCGGACAGCGTTGCAGTATCCATCATCAGGGCAGATCCGGCAGATCCGGCAGATCCGGCAGATCCGTCGATGTTTGAAGCTTAAAATACTTTAACAGTTTTTAAACACTTAAGTATATTTTAGAAATGAAAATCTTAAAGGTATTTAAATTTTGATTCTAAAATGGTATTTGTTTTTACGACATCTCAACAAATAATAAATATATAGGACATTAAACAAAAATTTCGAAATTCGTTGAAAATATCAAATGGAACAAATATATACAACAGATAAACTACCCTCCTTGGCCGTGTAAGCAATGTACTTATCTTTCCATGAACAATTTTTTGCCAGTTCTTAATTAGTAAGGATTCTTCATACATGGTTGTTTGATCATTGTAAAATTTTTTCAGAAAGTTTATTAGTAAAGCTGGTAAAATACAACGTTGTCAGATCAAAACCATATATTTTGTTTAGTAAGAATTTGAAAAACGAAATGTACAGACTTTACACAACGTGCTACAGAAACATAGTGTTTTTTTTATTAGTAACACCGTAAAAATATTGTGTTATTAATTTTCAACTTCGTTCAACGGGTTCTTAACTTCAACCAACCAAGATTTGGTCGAAGGTTCTCAACCAATATTATTCATAAATTTAATTGCTAATTACATGTAAGTACTGGGAAATGTATGCCTACGGTTACAGTAAAGTGTATAATTGTCTGAATTAATATTCAATCTCTACTAGTCTATAGTAGAGTGTTTGTATCCTGCAACAACTATGATTCGATGTTCATCGTAACCATGCTTGGTGCGCATTGCTTACGGTTCGGTGATAATCCCGTAAGCGCACAGCGGCCAATATGACAGTCTTTAACGTCAAAAAATATTCACTCAATATTTGTTAGATAACCCCAAATGATATAAGATTTGGGATTTTCACGGCTATCACCGAAGGTCGCGTTAATTAAAAATAAAATACAGTACATTTGCGGAACGTTCCAGAGTGAAAGATACTTTCAGTATCGTCCTGGTGTAAGACCACCATTCAGAATTGAAACGTTGCTTGAAATGGCTTTGGCCGTATTTGATCTGAATAACCAGTCCTTCCCCCACTTTCCTCTTCCCCATCACATTCCCCTCCAATCACTTTCAACCTCACAACTTACCCCAATTGGGGATGCCATAGTCTCGCTGGCTCCAGACGGGAGCAGTTGGGACTCTCGATGGACACTGAAACTATTAATATAATATAACTAACACATACGTAGTTTTTACTGCAGAGTTATACAGAGAGAATGGACCACTACACATCTCTCTCTTGGCACACACTACTTGCTTCATTCACATCGATTTTTTCTTCACAAATGCTCATTTGTTATTCTGAATTTTGACTTTACCCTACTGAGTATTTGATTCACTCGATCATGCTATGTCTTCCTTGGGCATTACCGCATTCGTCTTCCATCGATTACCGCTTCATAAATATATTCTCGATATTCTTCTTCTACCTCTACATACGTTCACTCGTTCTGCACGACTAAACAATCTACACTTTCCTTTCTTCCATCATTTATCAGTCTTTTTTTTCTTTTCACATCATCTTCATCCATTTTTCATCCATTTCATTATCCAACTGAACATCTACTTTTTCATTTTCAGGTTTTGGCTTGTTTGGTGAATACGGTGCAGTCATTTCTCGGTAAATGTTCCACAAACCGCCGTACTTTTAATAGGTACAGATTTTGGAAATTACAATAGTTTCAAATTAATTACTTCAAGAAATAACTAATTAATTACGTTTGGATAGATAGCTAAAGATGCATTAAAGTTCAATTTTTATTCAATCAAAATTAATAACTTTATAAATTGAATGTCGTATTAGATAACTTATTTTAATATTTAGAAAAACCCAAAATTTTCTTTGAAAAATACGCGTTAATTTTTTTCAAAGTGAAATATATTTTTAATACGTAGTTTTAAAACCGATCAATGTTATCACATTGTTCGGTTTTCGAAAAGCGAATTGTGTCATGAAATATGTATAATATTTTTTACTTATGCAATACTAATAATATGTTGACTACTGTGCGGCGTGCCAAATAGAAAACTATCTTATGTGAACAATACGGTCGTAATGCCTTCTCGTTGTCACATTGATAAACCAATAAACAGTTACAAGTGCCAATCTGAATGTGAGCATTTAATCAAATTATATCAATTCGTTATGGACATAAAACAGCTCTTTGCAAAATCCATCTTGATTAATTTACACAAAAACGACAAAACGCTATACCAAACAACACAAGCGGTACACAATACTCGAACCAAAAACAAAGAAATTCTCCAAACTCCTTTTACTAAAACTACCTTTGGACAAAGACATTTTAAATACATAGCTTGAAAACTATACAATACACTACCAGCTACGATTAGACAAACAGAAACAATGACCAAATATAAAAGCGAAATATAAAAAGGACGTCTCACTATAGCAAACATATGTAAAACCAATTGCACTTAGACAAAAATACCCAATTACGTACGACCTAATAAAAAATAAAAAATAAATAAAATAAAAAACAATAGAATCCCGTCAAATAAACTAACATAATTATCATTCTAATATATATTTCTATCCATTTATTCCATTTCCAATTCATTTTACAATAATATCATTTTAATATATGTATGTAATATCATGTATATTTCTATCAATTTATTCTATTTCCAATTCATTTTACTGTTATATCATTTTAATATATGTATGTAATATATGTTTAATAACCTTTCCTGTGATTTGTAAGATCAAACTCTTTAGAGAATTAATTCACACTTCCAATCAACTGCCTTTTATTGTATTGAACCTAAAATGTAATTAACCTTCATATTCAAATAATCATGTTTGTATACAATTTATGTAACTCTACGTCTGTCTAGACACAGGTTTACCCTAGTGAGACAGGCATTGAAAAAAAAATAACTTGTAATTATAATATATGTATAGATTAAATAATAATAAAAAAAATAAAAAAATGCTTTCTGGGGAAAGTATCTACGGCTCTTGAACGTGTGGCAAATACGCTAAAACATATTATTAATAACACAAATTTGATAAAATGATAACACCAACAATGATGGGATGTGAACCAGTGACCTACGCATTCAGAGTCAATGATAGTAACCGCTCAACCACGGAGGAAGCCAAACAGAATGTTTCGATGGTATCAAGCTCAGTTGCATTATCTATTTCGCCAATCATTATTATCTTATTGCATACACTTTATTTTAAGTATTTTGAGTTCATCTATCTTTATACAGTACTGTATTCTTTTACAAACCTATGGGTTTATTTCAATATTGATGACATTTCGCACAGTTTATATTTCCAAACATGAGGAAGGTTAATGTCTACACGTGATTTGACAAACTTAACGTTCAAAACAAGATAAAAAATTCTGTCTACGTCTCATATGAAAAACTGTATAAAGCCCGGAAAATGCCGGAAAATTTATTTAGTGTACTTAGAAATCCCGAAATCTTTATTTCACAATAGGAGGTTCCATTTGAGAATGATTTCTGTGAGAAATAAATGTTATGCTTTTAAAAACGTATGATTTCCAGATGATCCATTTCCAGCAGAATTTTTGTGTAATTCGATATAATGTCAGCTTTTGATTGAGCTTACAAAAATGAATTTCAATTAATTCTTTGTAAATTCATTCTATTTAACTGGACAATCAGGAAAACAGCCAAAACTTGCTTTTTTACGGCTGAACCCACAAAAATAATTACTTAGGCAAAATTTGATTTGGGCATTCCAACAGGAACAATTACGATCAAAGAGTTCACAATAGATGAATCTGAACAGCAAAAGAATAATTACCATAATTAGCACTTCAACGTCAAAGGTTTCAAAAATGTAATCGTTTTCTAACAGATTCAGTAGCCAGAAAATAATGATGTCCAATTTACGCAATAATTAATGCTCAAATTAATTTGATTGCCAGTCATTAGGCACGCTTGTAGATAGTACTGATTCGTGAAGGATAGAGTTAAAAATCCAAAAATAAAATGATATAGTTAATCAATACCTCACAAGAGTCTCCGCTGCCAAGTGGGACTATGGCATCCCCAATGGTTATGGATAATGTGAGGCAGAAGTAATGTGGGGAGTGCAGATGAGAAAGTGATATTCCAGGTCATGACCTGCATTGTGAATATTGTCAAGATGATAGCCAACTTCCTATAAAATGGAGCGCCAGAAGAAAGAATAGGGTCGCGTACAACACGCCCAACTAACCTGACAAGTCCAATGGTGTCGCCACTGAATGGTAATGCATATGCGAGAACGTACTGCGCAGTGAAATTTTGTATGCATTTTTTATATATAAACGCCGCCGCTGCGCTCACAGCCAGTCTAGTTACTCAATCTAGTATAGTTACTCCGTTAGTCCAATACTCAATTACAGACAGTCAAAACTCATCGCAACCGGTGACATCTGCCGTTCGAGATCCACTCGCGTCTCTGATTCGCGCACCACAAGCCGACTAGTTTTTCACCAAGTCTCCCTCGCGTTGCGTCGAGCAGCAATCCATAACTACGATCATGCTCCACCACCATGGTGTCGATCACAGGCCTGGAGTAGTTCGTCATCCATTATCTCCACCAACCACGGTGTCGAGCATTGGACGAGCACTGGACGACTAGGAAGAAGTGATCTTCTCCGTTAGCTGATCACAACATCATCATCAAGATCCACATCCTACCGTGATTGCACCTACGTGTTAAGCACCAAAAATACAACGCAACTGTCTATATAATAAGGATACAGTACTATATAACATCTTTAATTGTCTCTACCTACCATTACCTACAAATTTGGTGAGGTGCAGTCGTCATTTGATGTTGCTTATGGTTGGCGTTGGTTGAAACGGGCGGTGCGTGTGTTAGATTCTCCGGTCTTAATAAACGGATTGCAATCTTTAGAGCACATGCGGTTGGTAGGAATGCTATCATTGTTCTACCGGTATTTTAATGGAAGATGCTCCGAGGAACTAGCGTCATTGATCCCCTCGGCACCATATGTACACGGGTCGCTTCCACGACTCGTTCTTGAGTTCAACAGCTCGGCTGTGAAACGAATTGCCGGCCACTGTGTTTCCTCCTTCCTACAACATAGGTCTCTTTAAGACCCATAATCACTCTTTCTTCTCTTCAAAAAGACCCTCCACACATCATCTCCAAGGATGACATGGGCCCTGAGGGAATTTGTTTTCCTCAGGGCCTCCTGTGTGGAGTTGATGTAAAAAAAACTGTTGTCTCTGCCGATTATCCTTTTGGAAACCTGGTTAACAGTGTGTCGGGATAACCAATCACGTCTAGGTTGCCCTGCGAATGGCTCGTATTATTCTAGTCGATTGTAGCAACGAACATGTAGGTAACTCAGAAACAAAATGCGAAATACTGTAAAAAAAAAACGATGAAATTAATGGGCTATTGATTTTGTTGAAAATAATTGCCAATTAGTGGAAAATGAGACAAATTAATAAAGGATCTCAGATTTAATTTTATTTTACTTTAGCAACTGTTTTAAATTTTGTACCTTCTTTTTGATTCGAACATGAAAGCAAGTAGTTGCTACCGGAGGTACTTGCTTCGCGTTGACTCTTCTTTACCAAATATTATGGCATTGATTCCTGTAAATACCGCACAAGGGTCTCGAATAGTCCCCGCTGTCCGGAGTCTATGGGACTATGGCTATGGACTATGTTCGGAATGGTAGGAGGAGCGGGGAAGCGAAGAAAATTTATTTATGTATACGCCTATTGGGCTTTTACATACGTAGTTCATAAAATTTTTTTCTGAAGATTGTAAGTTCACAATGGTAACAGTAGTAATACACATAACCTATCCATTTGACATATTATAACAGCAAGTAACTAGTAAATGCATACAATACTTATTTTTAGATATAAACCTGTTGTACAAAAATAAGAATTTGCCTACTTCTAAGTTTTACAAATGTAAATTAGTTATAAAGAAATGTAAAGTTTATGTACATATTAGATAGTGACAGCAGTAACATCGGGAAATGGAGGTTGGGACTTGCTTGAATTTTCAGATTTGATCACCAAACACGACTAAAGCCATTTCATACAACATTGTAATTCTGAATGCTGGTCTTTCACTAGGCCGATTCTCAGAGTATATTCCACCATGGCTGATTTATCAGCGCGCATTTTCAAAATCACTCAATTACTCCGAGAACTGAATTCATACATCCGAAAATAAAAACGACGAATTATGTATTGGTTGCTGGATAATCTGCCGTTGACACGAGAGTGCTATTGAAAATCATCCCTTACGCACCATTAATCACAAAAATGCGTCACTTGATAATGGCAGCGCGCTCTGTCTAATAACGCGAAACATAGCTGTTGTAAAAACTGGACAGAATTGTCACATAATAAAAAACCAACAAAACACAAATATGCATGACACTGAATATTCGTTAAATCTAATTTTTTAAAAAGGCGAATATCACGTGAATCTCTTCTGTTGGAAAGAGGAATTCGGAAAAAGCTATTTAAACTGGTCTCTAAATTCTGCTAAAGCCATACCGAGTACTGGTTCGATCCTGAAAGATAACATTCAGGACGATACATGGCGTGTACCACTCTTTATAACAGCTGATGTACCAACTTCTGGAAAAATCGAGCATAATTTGGGCACACGGACATGCCCAAAACTCACTTCTCTCATTTTATATGTTCAGTGGATGCATCCGAGTCATATTCGGAAGTGGTATTTCCATAAATAATACACAATAATACCTCTATGAAGCCTTCCTCCCCCCACCCGCAGAGGTTAAAGCCTGCTAAATTCTCATACAATCCTGCTGCTCAAAGCTCCGTTCAGTCCTCTCTTTCTGTTAGATGCTACCTTTATGAAAAAGAGTGGGAGATTACAACGGCATCCCCGTACAAGATAATCCGATTAATAGGAGAATATTTCCCACCAGCTTTACTTTGCAAAAGATGACTAAAACAAAAGCAAATATTTGAATGTGTTCTTTTTTTAATTGTTTTCAATTTCCTCGGCAATACGTCGGCGGCGCTCTGCGGCACACTGCATCGGCGCCATTTTAGCGAAGCTTATGCAAATTCTGGGATCAAAACGGAAGCTTTATCAGGAGCAAAACAGGTCTGGGATGACATCCTTGGATTAAAGTTTAGCCGATTTAATAGCCTATTTAATGGGCCATGGTGGCATAGGCGCAATACCAATTAAATATCATAATGACTGATTTCAAAGCTGAGTTGAAGTACATGATATTACTTCAAAATTAATATCAACTTAACGGTTTTAACCACTTTTATTTTTTAACATATTTTATAACAAGTGCTTACTTCATCAGGGTTTACCTAAAACGGATATTTGAAATAATTTCTAATTATGTAATTTTTCTTCTTCTTCTTCTTCTTGTTCCCCTTGTCCTATTCGGGTCGGGGACCCACCGCATCGACAAGGCTCCTCCATACGTCCCTGTCTTGCGCCGGTTGTTCGGTCTCCGTCCGTGGCAGACCCATCCTCTCTTTGCACAGTTTTTGGAGTTGCCTCGCCCAACTGTGTCTGGGGCGGTCCACTGGACGTTTACCCCCTGGAATGGCACTCAGTATTTTCCTCGGAATCCGGTCATCAGACATTCTTAGTACATGCCCAAGCCACATCAGTTGCGATTTTTCTATGAAGAGTAGCAGTGGTTCAATGCTTAGATCATCTCGGATCGTGGAGTTTCTTATATGATCCCATTTTTTCTGTTAAATTTATTAAAGTAATTTCTATTAAGTTATTGAAGTGTTTATTAGTTTTGATTTTAAATGGTGCCACAAAACAAGTTTGCAAAACAAATTTCGAACTTTTTTACGAGCTCTGTAAAAAATAAACGAAGAATATTTTTAGTATCTTTGTCTTTATGATTTGTTTATTTATATTTTCAGAAAACTAAAAAATTAAAAAAAAAAAAATCTAAACTCGAAAAGTAATCGGCTGGTAAAGTGGGGAATAAAAAAAAAATGGAGTACATGATTGCAAACCATCTGGTCATCTGAAAAAAAAAATCGAATGGATTATTAATCAGTAAGAATGTCGTAATCGCCGGGACCTTGAAGTTGTGAAAATTTTTTTTTCACAAAATGGCGGCCGTTTGAAAAAAAATAAGATTTTTTAAGTTTTTTTTAACAGTTTAAGTTTTTTTTAACAGTTTAATTTTTTTTAAATAGTATTTTTTTCTCTGATTCTGCTTGGGGCCATAAAGGGATGTGTGGAGAAGGTCCGTTCCAAATTTTAAATAAATCGGTTTAGTAGAACTCTAGATATCATGTACGTCAGCTTGAAAAAAGTAGTTTCGAGATAAACGCGTTTAAAATTTTGAGTAAAATTTCAGGTAGTTTTATTCATATAATGGGTAAGGTGTTCTTACGTTACGGACTAGGACTCTTAGTTAAAAATACATTATATTTGCATTATATATATACATTATATAATGCAAAAGATTTTTTGGCTTGACTTCATTTAACAATGTATATATTTATCTTTATATTTTATGTATAAGCTGTTTGTCTCTTACCAATAAATAAATTATATAGGTATGTAATATAAGAAAGGTTTTATGGGGAAATCCATCTGCAGGTGGTCGGGCAGCGTCTACCATGTATTGTTCAATTTGTTACGGCCAGACAGGTTTAGTTGGTGCGTCACAAAAACAGCTATAACTCCGAAAATAATTCGAAAATCAAAAAAATCCCTTTAAGGACATATTTTTAAAGATCCAAAGATTGAAAATACGTAAAGAATTTTTTTTTAGAAATTCTAGATTAGAATACCCCCTTATTTATACAAATACGAATACAGTTTCGTTTAATGTTTTTTGTGGTCTTGGATAACGGTCTTCACCGAGATATACCATACAACAAGCTATACGTTATGAACAAACATGATGATGAGGAAATAAACACATATGAAGATAAGATAATTAAAACAAAAATAACAAAGTAACACTAATACAATAACTTACGGTCCGCCTCAGAACAGGAATCCCCAGTGAGGGAACTGAGAATACGCTATTATACCATGCATCTTATAGTAAATAATAATAAAATTAGTATCTTACTTAATTAAGTCATCCAGCTTTAAAATATAACATGACCAAAGAAGTTACCAATAAATATATACATATTTTTTCTTTATTCGTAAAATATTTTTGTATAGGTACAGTTTTTACATGCTTTTCGACTACCACACTACACACGTGTTCGTATTATTATATGCTTAAATTTTATTAAATGAATTGAAAATGTTTCTATTTCCACAAACCAATCCCATTAGAACCAAATTTGACCCTGAAACTAAATCTGTTATCCGACTCAAAGGGTTATTCCTTGCGAAGTATTTCAACAAAGGTAATTTTAAAATTAACTAAGCAAGTACCTACTCAAATCAAACTGTTTCGCAGTCTGTTAACGAATTGGTCCCTTAGTCGATTTAAGTAATTTAAACAGCACCTACCTAAGGTCCTGAGGAGGGTGTGTCTGTGAATTGAAAAGGTACAGATACAGCCTTCTAGATTATAACAACTATCACAGTTATGAGAGTGAACTTTTGACTGAATGGTGGCTCTTCTCCAAGACGTCAACCCAGAGCTTGATAGGAACGTGGTCACAGTTTAATTAAGCGAAGTGTTCATCTATTTTCCGCTTATACCTCTAGGACAGAATCGAATCGGAAACATGATTTAATAATTAATGACATTACCTAATACATAGAAATTAAAAACTGCGTACGTCATGATTAATTGAGAATTTGGGAAACGTGTTGAAACACAGCGGAGTATTTTGTTGATATAATCAATGCTTCAATGTCGGTACTGTGATGATCTCGCCAAAGCATTAGTATTTTCAGTATACCTAAAAAAAGGAAAGCACATATCTTAACTAAAGGAAGACAGGGTAGATCTTCTGTCTCTGCTTGCTGTGAAGACGAATCCGGAGACGACATAAAAAATTGCGCTGGTTAGGCACCTCCCTGTTTGTGCAATTTATCTCCTTTTAGAATATTGATTCACGGAAATTCACATCACAAACATGTACCTACGTGTCAGAGAGAAATGTTTACTTGAGATGACAATGAATCAGGCATTAATGACCGGGCGCAAGAAAAAAATACGAAACACGCACCGTACGATAGATCGCCCGTGAGTTAGTAGCCAGTGGTTACCACGTGTGGACGAATTCCTGAAACAGATTCCCAGTGGCGTCGCCGAGGTTACGTTTGGTTGGAATTAAGGAGGGCAAAACGGATATTTAATCCCAGAAAAGACCAACGGCCGGTAAATATTTAGAGGTAAGTGTGAGAATAGCAGTTGTCAATTCGGTATCGCGTAAATAGCACACACGGACAGTGGAAAAAAATATAATTAATTAACAAAACAGGTACAGATTATGGAAGCGGCCAAAATGGGCTAGACTAGCGGGGGTGACACGCCACTGGAGAAAAATTTGAAATCTTAACTCGAATTTCAGCGAGGGCAATTAAGCAGTGATGAATGCATCTTTTGGAAGCATCGAATTCATGACAAGGAGGGCGATTAGTGATAAAGTATTGCCTAGAACTGCCAGTGTGTCGAGGGGGATGAATTATATAATAAGTATTTATTTATTTATCAAAAAGAACAGGAATACATTATTATATAAACTATTACATATTTATTACATCCAGAAAATAACATTAATATATAATATATATAATATAATATAGTATTGGTTACTTTTTATATTTTTCCTTTTTACCTTTTATTTTACACAGTAAAGTTAATAATATATTTTAGTGATCATAACATTCAATTAAAAAGTTAATAACATATTCATTAGTCAGTTAATAACTATAAGTTAATAACAATAAGATTGTTATAGGAATAATGTTATAATAATTGATGTCACTAGATCAGTATCTAATAGGAGAAAAAAATAAATATGTATGTAAGAACGGTCGTATAGAAATAGAACAATTATAATAAATATATTTGATGTTGTGCATAGCCTGCCTCACTAGGCGAACCTGTATTGAGGCAGAATTTTTAGTAAATTGTTTCTCGCATTTTGTCTACAGTTTACTTATAATGTATTCATATTGGTTCCACGAAGCGGAATGCGCCTAGAAGACCACCGGGTCAAGTAGAGGAGGGGTGGAGCCAGGACAGGCGGTTTCAGGGGGTAGTGGTGGGATGGTCGAGGAAGGATTTTTGAAAGACTATCACGGGACAGTCGGTTCGGGGAGTTATAGAAAACGGTCGGTTTTCGAGGGAAGACGGGAAGGTCGCGCAAATAAGTTAATTAGCGAAGTGCATTTTAATTACGAACACGGATAGTCGGTTTTCGAGTAAGGGACGAGAAGGTCGCTTAGAAATAATTTTAAATAGCGAAGTGCATTTTAATTACTATCAGAGTCGGGCGGTTTTCGGGAGTTGATCTATAAGGGCGGTCGCGATAATTGAATGTGGGGCGTCGCATGAAGTTTGAGAAGTCTAACGGAGTTATTATTTACGAGAGAAGAGAAGCATGCGCCGTTTTAACTGCATGAAATATATATCGCTTGTGAATGTGAAAAAAAATGTGACCGGATAACACTGAGATGGTTGGGTAAGTGGATGCTCTATGGACTAACAATAAAATCACTCAATTATGTATTTTGTGCATCTTGAAGCAAAACTATTTACTTCGTAAGATGACCTATTGAGGAGGCGATAAGCAATATTTAGTTATCCCAAATTATATTTATAAAATAATTGTAACTTTGCAAAGATTTAAATTTTCACATTCAAATTGAACAATTGATTGTATATTATTTCAGTGAGACGTAAGGTTCTGGGTTCGAGTCCCGGTTGCGACCGTTATCTTTTATTATTTTCTGTGTCTTGTTCCTTTTCATATTTAAGAAAAAATTAGACTATTATTGTTATCTGCTTCTTCAATGTATTAATTTAAACATAATTACAGTTGCATGTGAATGATAATTATCCCAAATATTTATATATATATATATTCCTGCACATAAATATAAAGACCTTTACTACGCGGTATAGTGTTCAAGTTTAATCACAGTGGAACAATTTTGAAAAAACAAATTTCCCTTCTTGCCAGCGCAATCTAAGTTAAGGACATTATCTTCTCGTTTTACATCTCTACCGTTGACGTTAGATTCATAACATTTCATTCAATATCGGTATGTTTTACGCAGCGAGCGTCGGTTTTGCATTGATATTCGACTTATTTGAATACCGTCTAAACAAACTTTACTTCAAAAAAAAACAGCAGTGTCAGGTGATTGTCGAGAGAATAACTTCGCTGGGCTTCCCTATCCGGCGATATGGGTTGTTTCCACGTACGTCGCTCATTAGGCGAAATGGACGAAACTCACGTGAGCTTCCCTATCTCTTGATCGGCGGAAACGATGGAAACGGATCATTGACTCGATTCTGAATATCGGTGACCTTGCGCGGATGGACTTGAACCCTGAACCTAGAAATGGCCCTGTATCAGCTGTGTCCGTGGTTGACCACGAGTCCCACCTAACCCAGGCACTCGACATTGTCCGGAGAACAAAGGACTTGATCCCACTATGTCACTGGTACGGCTTCCGTTTCGACAGTATTGGCGGTGAGAGAGCGGTCAGGCAGAGCATCTGTAAGAGGAGTCTGAGGTCATTGACAGCTTTTCTATTTCCGCTAGTCTCCAGACGAAGGGGACAAGATCGTGATGGGCTCCGTTATCTTATGTTGACACGTGAGAGATGACCCTTGTATTCGTTTGGACGAAGGGAACAATGGCTTGTATTGTTTCGATGATTTCCGACGGGTTTTCGTTGTTCCTGAGAAACACTATAGCCGGGGAATAGGGCCTAGTCTTCCCTCAAATTAACTACCGACATAAATTAGTGGCGTACACATTTGGATATACTAAACACGCACTCTACAGTACGTACCCTTTTACTTAACGGATTTGGTAGGTGTGATTGACGAAAGTCTGGGAGCTGACAGTTTGCTGTAAAGGATGCTGAGGAGGCGGCGAAGAGTTCGGCTCCTGAGCCTGCTAATTTTTATTTCTTCGAAACCAGTGGGATGCACGCGGGGATTCCCGACCCCTGACTTATCCGCAAGTATTCACTTCGGTATAATGTTCATGGCTGCGGTTAGCTGGGCGGACCCTTAACCTTCAGCATGCTGGCCATCATCAACATATCATCATCATCATCAGGCTCGGGCCGAAGGGCACGACCTGAACCGGAAGTCATCTGAGCACCTTCTGAGAGCTCTTAGACATACTTCAATCACAGTAAGTTTATATTTCGCCTAAAAACCCTTTGAAAGTAATACATAAGTAAATGAACATTTTTCCATGAAGTAAATTAAAAATAACCGCCCGTCTAAATACGGAATTCAAATTAAAAACCGAAACCGTAAATAAATCCATTAGGTAATCCAATTTATTTCTCACTTCTGTGAAAGAATACAAGTTATTTAAGCATTGAAACAATATTAAAAATTCTGACTGTATTTTTTTTTTTAAATATTAACTCCACACAAGATATGAACGGGCTAGGTAGCGACCTAATCATTATATATTATACTTTTCAATAAGTCAAAGATCTTCTGTAAAATAAAAATGGATGATTCTTCGCATAGAAAAATACCCTATTTTTGAGCATTTAAGAGAGGATATCAGAATTTTTCGATTGTTCAGTAATTCCATGTTATATCTAATGTTTTTACCCCTTTTTTCAGATTTATGAATTTATTCTAGTTCTTTATTTCTTTTCCACTTTTATTTTAATTTCATTCAATTTTAATCATAACTAAAAATATCAATCGGCTTTTTTGTTGTTTATTTTTATTTTAGGGAAATCAACAGATAATGTGGTTAACTAATATATGGTGTAATTCACCTAACTGAGAAATCCATTAAAGATAACGGGACACCTGCTATTATTATTAACGATACAAACAAAAACATTTTGTCTCCCTCAATCACTCGGCGGAACGGAGCGTCATTTTTATGTCTAGCGACATGGAATGACCTTTCATCATGAATCTTCAACCTATCATCTTAATCATCATACCATCTTACCTTGCGAAGATTTGGTAGAGATATTCTCCCATTGCCGCATTGTACTATGGAGATTACAACATATATCATCAACTACAAAAATCACACACATTCCCCTCCCGACAGGGACGAAACATGTCAATTTTCATCAGTTGCGAGGCAACAAATAAATCTTCCTGGAGGCGTTGGGATTGGGGTTAGCTCGACAGGTTTTCCTTCATCGAGCTAATTGGGAATTGGAGGAGACCAATCGTAGCAAGCACATGTTTGTCCCTATTCCTACCCATTATACCTACCTGTAAGTAGATTGCATACAACTAACAACCAATAGGAACTTAGAATAACTAATTGAATTATTGTATGAATGATGTTTTGATATACTCTAACAAAAGGGTTTATAACTCCGAGTTTAGGTAGAACGGCACAGAGAGTTAGGTATATCGTAATTAGACTATTCGTCAATAGCATGGGGAAGGGTATTAGATCAGTAAATAGTAAGATATACTGGGAAGTTAAATGATTAGCCAGTTAGGTAGAATATCGTCATTGTTGAAGATCTGACAAATTGCAACACACCACAGCTAAGAACCAAAAGTTACCACAAATCCGTTTAATCTACCTGAATTAGCGCTATAAAGGCGAAACAAAAATAATCACAACGTGTCTAGTTAATTCAAAAGTAATTAAACAACAATTTATCAGTACGTACTTGCCTACGTACTGGCAGCTCCAGCAGTAACTTAAGGTTTTCAAAACTTAAAGTTATACGAAAAAAAAAAATGATCACCCTTAAATAGGGTTGATTTAGGCCGTGATCGTCAAAACGCTTTAGAACCATTACAGTACATAGTTTATTTTTTTCGACAGGGATTGGCTCTACTCCTTAGCTTATTTAACGAGACCAAAACGACGCTATCAATATTTTTTTTATTATAATTAATGAAGATAATATTAGCGAAAGTCAATCGAAAATCCGAAACATAAAAATCAGAAAAAGATACGGATACATCTGGGACTCGTACCCAGGACCTCTGGCAATCTGGGCCAACGCACTATTCACTGCGCCAACGTATCGGATAGCGCGTTGGCCTGGATTTCCAGAGGTCGTGAGTTCGAATCCCAGATGTATCCGTATTTTTTTCTGATTTTTCTGTTTCGGATTTTCGATTGACTTTCTTAAAATATTATAATTGGAGGTTTAACTTATTAAGTTAAAAATTAAAAAAAAAAAAAAATTTGATTATTTTAAGAAATTGAAATTATTAAATGAGAAATCAAGATTATTGCCAAGTAGCTAACGAAGAAACTCCACAATACTCAGCATTTTGTACTTCAAAAACGTATATTTTCCATGTCAATGTTTTATTTATTGCATAGCAATACCCTGCATACATTCTGGAATAAACTAAAATTATTATTATTTTTCTTAATTTTAGTGTCCATAGCCGTACAAAAGCAAAGTGGAAACGATATGAAAGTCCACCAATTTGCAGGAATCTTGCGAACATGAACTTAATTAGTTCAGATTAATTACAAATAAATCGTTTATTTCAATTTATAAAATACTTGTTAAAAAAATTTGTTTGCCAACTCGTATTGGTCAAATCTCGATCAGAAATGTAGCATCGTGAATAATATAATATTATCATTATAATATAACTAGATTTGTTAAAAAAAATAAGTGAAACGTAATGTGTACCTAATGTTCTTCGGTTTACTTGTTTAGCAATCTTTAATAAAGCTTGTGACTCGCCGACATTATAAGTTTTGTTTATTTACGTTATCGTGTGGTTCACAATGGATATTTGACTGGACCTAAAGTCGGTTCTAATGGATGCTCTGTGTATTTCTGTAGCAAGGGAACTTGAATACTGAAGGTAATCAGTTGTTGTCGATCGGATATTATAGCCTATTTCCGTAACCGTTTGGGTAGCTAATAACCATGAATGGCGATAGTTGATACTCTCCGATAGTACTTACTTTACTGTTACCTTTTGAGAAACCTTAAACTACCTATACTAATGACATCTGATGAAGGACATTGAAACTACTTACATATTCCTATAAACTGCACCTTTGGTAACCTTATTCTTCTTTTTTATTCTTCCTTGCACTGTCCCAACTCATTGCCTAGGTAGGCTGTTGGGGTCGGCTCTCCTCGCTCTCAGGTTGTAGCTTCTTCGGTTCTGGGTATCGCTCTCTTCCAGGTCGTTTCTACTTAGAATTTTAGAGCATTGAGTCATCCAAGAGTTCTTTAGTCTTCCTCTGGATGACTGTCGATGAAGCTCCATAGACATTGCCTGCTTCACTGTGTGGTCTGGTGGTCTCCGTTTTATGTGACCATACCATCTCAACTGTCGTTCCTCCAGCTTATTGTTTATGTCTGTGACACCCAGGCTACCACGAATGCGTGAACTTTTAATTTTATCTTTTAGTGACACTCCTGCCGACCATCTAAGCATTCGCATTTCTGCTGATTCAAGTTGCCTGGTGTAGGAGTTGTACATGGTCCAGCATTCGGAGCCATACATTATCGCGGGTAACCATTCAGAAAAATATACCTGCATCTTTTTTTGACTCAAAAAAGTATTCAGAAAGAACGCATTTTTCATAAATTCTGCTTATTTGAAATGAAACCAACATGCAGGTATTTTTCGTCTCTATCATTTCCATAAAGGTCGTACGATGATTACGGAAGAATTTAGTATGGTAAACATTGGGTCTGCAGGTGATTTACGTTCAGTTTAAATATAAAGCCGGTCCTGCTCATAGTGCTCAGAGTTAATATTAAGATCGTATAGACAGACAGGTGTTCCAAATGGTCTACGAAGCCACTCGGGTTTCGCTTATTTTAGGTCCAGGCGAGACCCCAGCCTCCAGCTGTTCTTGGTGTTGTTATGCCGCTGAAAACTCCACTGTTTCCTCTCTTTCTGTTACATGCGTCGCTTATGATGTAGAAGAAGAGACTACAATGGAACTAATAGAGATATACATGTAAATTTATTATGTGGCACAAAATAGCAGATACTCACCTTGTATCCACGTGCCAAGTAACTAAATGTAATATACTGCAAACGATACAAACTCCAAACCGGAAGCCTTTGATATTAATTTATGGAACATGGAAATATAATTGAAAGCTCCTATTATACTGGTGGATGATTTGTAGATTATTATGAGACTTTCTGGATAGCTAGATATCCAATTTTAATTCATTTTAAATTGGGTTGAGCATTACGTTTTGAAGTTGTTTCTATTTTCAAAGAAAGAGCGCTTTACAGAGTTTTATTAGTCATATCAGACTAATGTAATATTTAAAAATTTATATTGATTCACAATCCATGTTAATTATTTAAATAACAGACTGATTACTGATTACTTACCAAATGAAAGTTTAACTTTATTAGAATATAACTAATAAAACAACATGTTTTATTACAGAAAGCATTCTTTTTATACATTTCCTAATACGATATTGGAATTATATAAAATTCCTAGGAAATGTGTACATTTCCATATGTATATATTAAATCATTTTTAAAACAATATTTTATACATTTCCTAAATAGCTTCGGCATTGTCTGCGCAGGATTAGTAATTCGAATAGCCTATCTTCTTTTCCTAGGTCCCATGTATGTTTTTACCAAAATTCTTAACCTATTTATTTAAAATGTCTATAATTTGTGATTAGATTCAAAGTATTAAGCGAGTACTTCAAATAAATTCACTAATTTAAATATTTTCTAAAATAGAATGTTGATTTAACATTCATTATTTTTCAAAATGTCATTCTATTTTGACATTTTCTATTAAACAATAATTATTATTTGTAATATAATATTATGGAAAATAGTAAGCTTTTATAAATTATAGCTTATAAGTTATTCTGATGTATGAGCTATATTATTATTGTAAAGTTTCATTAACATCCATTCAATAGTTTTTGCGGAAAAAATGACAAACACATATTATAAGATGGTGCGTTTAAATAGCTTATGAATTGACTTACTAACATTACGAACGTGGCTGTTCACGAGTCTAGTTGAAAGAATGGTACATGTTTACTACTCCGCTTACCGGATAATACGGAATTCGAATTTCGATACACGGATGCGCACGGATAATACTGAGCGGAACATTTCCTTTGCCGCCATTTCTTTGGATTTGATATTTGCGATTTTTTTCAATCTAAATACGCACGAATTACTTAGGTTACCCAGCCTAAGAAACTAATAACCTATTTTGTGCACGTAAATAGTAGTATATTGTAGTAATTGAAGTTATATAAGTCCCGTTTCACTTGGCCAAACGTGGCTGTCAAATACTTCGCGTAAGTGAAATAATCTTATAAAATTGATATATAAAATGCATGTTTTTTCGTCTCCCCCGACATAAATACTCAATTTTCGTAATAATAAAGCAAAATCTAAATGTTTCAATAAAAAATATTCTGTATTAACCAGTAGGCGGAGTACGAAACTATTAATGAATTGATTTACTAACATTACGAAAGTGGCTTTTCAAGGAATATTGCTAATTTTTTTTATCTATTTTCTTGTGCGTGCTCCATCAAATTTTCAGTTTTTTTCGGTCTCTATTCAACAATTTGCTAAGAATTTCTTCTAAAGACGTCACCATCCATCTACCTATGTAAAAGCTACATTAAAATAAATTTGATGTTAACTTTCTTACCTGTAATATCTCGAGTAAAAGATGCGGAATGATAAATTTTACGCATTTGAAAAGCATTATTTCAGTCAATTTAAAAAAAGTGGGAGGCAGTTGTAAAAGTAATTATTGATATACCTTAATATTATTTACAAAATCTAAAATATTCCTACCTGCTTTTGAAGAAAATTATTTGTATAACTTTAACTGCTACCAATTTTATGTCTACGATACTGCCGACACGGGTTGAACCACGGTGCCCTTCTTGACAATATCAAGGAGGATACTGCGTTTCTACTTATGTCGGCAGAATATCTCTTATTCCTAAACATGCGAACACCTCAGCACATGTTCTCCCAGTGAGGTGTTCACAAAATGCTACTATTAACCTTCTTACATACCTTTTTGCATCCTGTTACCGAATGTGATCTTTTTTTGCACTACTATGTAAACCATTGTAATTATTTGTTAAATGTATGTACAAGTATATAAATAAATAGATTTTATGATTCCCCAGTTTCAAATGAAAGTGTTTGTAAAGATAAAGGTGTAAAATATACAATGACTACGTAATTGATGAATAAATTAACTAAACAAATAGAATTTCAATCCCATTAAAAAAAAGAGCTTCCTCCTGCTGAATGATTAATTCAATAAAAGCAACAGTTATAGTAGTAACTCTAGTATTCCTTAGAGAAGCGAATCCTTTTAGTATCTGACATTAAAGTATGGTTATGTCTTCTTAAGAAGGGAGCTATGGCTACGCATCCTTTATTCTATCTCTACGCTCAAAGGCAGAACTTAGAGAGAACAGGCGAATTATGCAGCCAGACGTACAATTTAACCCTTGCGGACCACTCGTTTATGTTTTTCTTCCATTTCTGGAGTGAATAAAAAATTCTGTTTTCGTTTTTCAATTATTTTGTGAGCTTTTTTTATCTTTGTATTCTAGTTACTCGTTCAGGCAGTATCCATGTTTATATTATGACAGGAAACCTCGGTTTTTGCACTGCGCACAATTATTAGGGCGTGTAATAAATAAATAAATTATTTATTAAAAAATTATAAATAATTATTAATTATTAAATATTTTTTCTCTAAAACATTTTTGCCTATAGTTCTTTTTAGAATATACTTGTTTGTTTTTTTTGTTATTTCTTGTTCTTATTATCCTGACTAAAAAGCCATCGGTTTCGGAACATGTCGATAATTATGATTGTATAGTGGGGTAGACAAATTTATTTGTTTTATTTGAATAAATAAATGTTTAAATACGTCTACATTAATTTCGATTTTTTTTCACGAATGAATGAATTAATACAAATATTAGAAGTAAATATTGAACCACCTCCCGACATCCGATCGAGCTAAAACTCGGCAGATAGACTCGTTATCAATGACATGCATTCTATCAATATTTGAAGGCACTTAACGCACACACAAGCATTTCTCGAAAATTGATGTGTTTATATTAATTAAGTTGAATCGAATTGTTATTTACTCCAGCTACTCCAAGATAATAAAAACATTTTGTTTTCGTTGCATACAGCGTAAATGGAGAAAAATGTTATTCTAAAACACGATCATTTTATTCGTAAAAACGGTTAAAACGGGACTGAAGTTCTTTCGAACAAATTAACAGTGTTTCAATGTTTATTGGCGGGAACATGTAAGAATAATTTGTTGGTATACGTAATTTCGTACGTATACCAACAAATAATTCATACATTTTCCCGCCAATAAACATTGAAACACTGTTAATTTGTTCGTAAGAACTTCAGTCCTGTTTTTAACCGTTTTTACGAATAAAATGATCGTATTTTAGAATAACATTTTCCTCCGTGAATGATTTGTCAAAGTACATATGTGAAACACATCCTTTGAGAACTAATGTTCTTTCAAATGAACCCAGCAACAATTTCTCTAGTTAATATGTGTTCTACCACTGACAGTTTTAATTCAGGTTTTAAAGGGTTCTGAGATAGGTAGGAACTTCGTAGACACATTTTCTCCGGACAGACGTCATCTGAGTGCATTGAACTCTAAACATACACGTACCATTAAAGACTATTGTCAACTATCTGTGTGTCTTAATGAGTCTTACTTGTTGGTTTACCGTCTTAGCTGTAAAGTTAGGGATAACAAATAAAGATAAAGTTGAGGTAAAGCGGTGGGAATATATTGTTAATATGTAAAATAAGGTGACAAAAATGAAAAAAAAATGTTAAAGTAACAGCAAAAACTTAAAAAAAAAATTAATGTCGTAAAATGGCGTAGAAGATACTCAATTACCCGGAGCCAGTGAGCTTATAGAATCCATATTTTACGTATTGTGAGGCAGAAGGGAAAGAGATGGAAAAGAGAAAGGTTGAAAAGTACCTGGCTATTCAGATCTGTTTCTACTATTTTAAAAATTTGACTGACTCAAAAACAGCATCCTTGATACCACGGAACTGAGGGAAACAGGAGGAAGAATGCAGAAATTGAGTTTTTTTTAATATTACGCTGCCAGAATTCCTTACGGACACACACCCACATGGGCAAAATAAACAATTAATTATACCTACAATTTTCCCTACTAAAATTGCACACGCTAAAAACCTAATCTACCTACATAACTTTTTTTTTCAAATATGATTGATTTAAAAAAAATTAGAACAACCCTCAAATTTCTAACTTAAAACACAAAAATTTTTTGTTGCGTAATTTCAGTAGGCGTAATTTAAGTAAGTGTGATTGTCACCGTGCGTAATAATTTCTTTCGTAATGTTAGGAAAGTGGAACAATATAAGTTGAATATTTTGAATTATTGTTATACAGTCGTCCGTGGTCGAGTGGTAAGACACTTCCAATCGGAAGGTCGCGGGTTCGAACCCGGCGTGTGCAAATAAATTTTATTTGATTAATTTGTGTTATTCCACAATTAATTAATAAAAATAATATATATACTACATACGTTCCAGAGTGGAAGATACTCTCATCTCCTTCCCTTCCCCACTTGCCTTCAGCCTCACAACATACCCCAATTGGGGATGCCATAGTCTCACTGGCTCCAGACGGGAGCAGTTGGGACTCTTGTGAGGTATTCTCTATAAAAAAAATAATTTATTTTAAATAATATATAGTGTATTTGTGGCACGTTCCAGAGTGGAAGATACTCTCAGTATCGCCCTGGTGTAAGACCACCATTCAGAATTGAAAGGTTGCTTAATAATGGCTTAGCCGTATTTAGTGACTAGATCTGAATAGCCAGGTACTTTCCTACCTTCCTCTTCCCCATCTCCTTCCCTTCCCCACTTACCTTCAGGCTCATAACATACCCCAATTGGGGATGCCATAGTCTTACTGGCTCCAGACGGGAGCAGTTGGGACTCTTGTGAGGTATTCACTGTTAAAAAAAGACGTAATTTAAGTAAGTGTGATTGTCAGGGTGTGTAATAAATTAAGGAGAGTGAGAAAATACAAGTTGAATATTTTGAATGTTTTGAATTATTGTTACATCGTCGTGCATAATTACCTGCCACCAAGTGTAATTCATTCCGTGTGTAATTTATTGCATGCATATATTTAATATGTGCAATAAGTATAGTTTCAGCACTTGTAATCTGCCGATGTAATTTCATTACGTTACCACACCATAATTTAAATATTTGGTTTAACAGCTTACCCAGCTAATAGTAGAACTTCGTGCCTCTATGGCCCATATCTTATGTGTTTAACCCATTATCCCAACATTCACATGTCCTTTATATGTACGATATACCGGCTTACAGCATACCAGCTCACAATAGTATCCGTCTTTCAAACATTTAGTAACTTTAATTTTAAAGTCACCCTATAACGTGTCCAATGTAAACAATTAGAAGTAAAGGCTTTATTTATTATACGTTCTTCGTTTTACGGACATGATTTTTTAAAATTTCAGTTAGTGCAGTAAAATGCCACAAACAAAATCATAATATAAACAATAACACAATTATTCAAACAACTGTTCAATTCATTGCAAAGAATAACGTAAGGCCTAAAGTATTAAGGTTTTTAACCACTCGAACGCTTTTTGCCACAATATGGCACTATTTCCAGAACCACGGATTGCTTTGCTGCCAAAACATGGCAAATATTCTCTAGATTCTTTGAATATTTTTTTTTATAAATCCTACGAATATGTGTGATAAAAGTCAAAAGATAGGTGAATTCATTGGCTATATAGAACTATAATCAGTTTGTATGTCTCCATATTTAAATTCGGAGTTATGATTTTTTTAATGTGGGTGGAAAAATTGGAGGTGTCGCCGGATGAAGTGTCATAGAACCGGAGAGGACGCAGGGAGAAACAATTTCTTTATTTAAGTGGCATGCAACGCATGCCTGGTATCTGCTAGTTATATATAAAAATAACACATCAATTAACACTTTCTATCAGAGAATTTAGAAGAAGTCTAGTTTTGGTATATAAGTCGTGAATCGGTGCGAATCAATGTGTTTTGAAACTTTTCTAATGGTTGAGAATAATAATAACGATGATGATAAATTAAAAATTATCAATCGGTTGAATTTTATTTATTTATTAATTTTTTTTAAATATTTTTTTTTATTAGTTTCAATAACAAAGTTTGTACATTATGCAGGTATAAAGTATAATATAAGTATATTTTTTTGTCTTTTTTCACAGTCTTCATCACTAGGGTTAACAGAAAAGTATAAATATTAATGTGTAAATAGCATGAAAGATAAATAGCAATTCGCTTAAGTAATAATAATATAAAAAAAGCAGAAAAGGTAAATAACAAACTAGCTGAAGCAACTTTTATGCGTCTCCTTTGGGCATCAAAAAGAATCTTTAAAGAATCAAAGTGAAACCATTCCTTCTTTCTCTGAATTCTCATTGTCATGCCTGGTATTCATAAATCATGACAACACGTTCATATTTTCAGAGTCCCAAAAAGTGGCGCTCCGTGAATGAAATAATAGAGGTGCGTATTTTTGTTTTTTCAGTAACGTGGTTTGCAAAAACTACTTCGGCAGATCTCAGGAGGGAATGTACGATGAGATTCAATATTCACTAATGCTGTTTACTTATTCAACCCTTATACCAGCTAGTAGCTACATATCCTAGGGTTAAATTGCAAGATAACCGCTTAACATATATAACCACTCCGACATGGGACACGCCTTGTCGGGTGGGCTATTCCATTATGCAACGTAGTCTGTGGAAAGAAAGCAGAACTCATTAATAAAATACTATAAATTACCTGCTGCATCTCTGCAGTTGCTTAAGAGATTTTTTATCATGCAAGATGAACATGATATTATACTGTACATTTGCATAGTTACGTCCAAAGCTTTTTTCCTTGCAGAGATGAACTAAGGAGGAATTAAAATACCGTGAGGTTTTACGTTATGAAAGTAAGAACGAGGTAAAGGAAATGCTATAAAATTACTGCCTATCCGATAAGGTTATAAAGGCAGATTAATGGAGTGATTAGAAATAAGACAAAGCCAGGCAATAATGTCACAAGTTCCACACTACCGGGATTGTAATACAACTAACTATACAACGAAGGATGGTAACATCGTTGAATGCCGTCCTTGCTAATCTATTGCAGTGGCTTTTGTTGTGGTTTAGTGACCGGATCTGAACAGCCGGTACTTTTAGAGGTAACTCTCTCGTTTTGTCTTCCCCTCCCCACTTCCGTCAGCCTCCAAATGTATCCTAAGCGTGGGATAAATTTATTCATTTTTCCATGATCTCTATAAAACAGTAGTTATTCACTAGTGCATCGCATAGAAGGTTACAAAGTTAGAAAACATAAATGCGAAACGGTAAAAATTAAAATCAATATATATTATTTATTTATTTAAAAAAAATATATTTTATTAACTTAAGAATGGTACATGTTAATTCATACTGGTCTTACATTAAAAGCATTTGCTTGTGGATGGAAGAAGAGTTTACATTTCATATATGTTCAATTAATACAATCACGTGTTTCACATACTCGTATGTACACGTACAGTTAATACAGTAACTAAAATATATAAACATATATGTATTCATTAAGAAGAAAAACAAGTATAATTATTATTAGTGAGACTTTCATGTGGAAATAGAGTAAGCAGTCTTCCTGTTGATGATTTCTAATATATTTTGATAGAGTTCAGCAACAACAGTTGCACTTTCTTATTAATGTTTCTGATTTCTATTGGTAGTTTATTAAAGAAGTAATTCCTTGGTGTGTATAATAACAATAAGGGTCATTATAGAAATGGGCGACGGTACATTCATCTGCTGTCCGATACAATATTTTGTATACATGAATACCGCGCAAGAGTCCTAACTGCTCTCGACTCAATCCAGTGAGACCATGGCATCCCCAATTGGGGTGTGTTGTGAGACAGAAGGTAGTAGGAAGGAGAAGAAGATGGGAGAGAAAGGTAAGGAAGTACCTGGCTATTCAGATCTGGTCACCAAACACGGCTAAAGTCATTTCAAGCAACATTTGGTTTTTCCTTGCTGATGCTATGGCCTGTCTCTATTAAATGTCACAGGGATCGGTTCTGTCTCCGACTTTGTTTCTGTTGCACATCAATGACCTTTTGACATGTGCACCAATTCATTGTTACGCGGATGACAGTACAGTCCATGATAGCTTTTTGTTTGACAAGCCCCCAAAGGGTGCACAAATTCCAATGGCTCGGAGGGCTTTGAAGCAAAGAATGGACGCTTACCTCGAGAGTATTTTCTCTTGGGGTAAGAATAATCTCGTCGAATTCAATGTATCAAAGACCCAATCATGTCTGATTACGTCTAAAAGGGATCGAAATGACTATCTAGTCTCCTTCAACGGTAGCATTCTTCCAAACAGGTCTTCCATTGATATGCTCGGTGTAACTCTAAGTGACCAGCTCAGATATGGGGGCTCCATCGAGGCCAGGGTTAAGTTAGCCTCTCAGAAACTGGGCGTACTGTACAGGGCCCGCAGATACTTTAATAGTACACAACTGCTAACCCTGTACAAATCGCAAGTGCGCCCCACGGTTGAATTTGGCAGCCACCTCTGGTCTGGAGCCCCAAAGTACCTGAAAAACACCCTCGACTCTGTGCAGAAACGGGCGGTCCGTTTGATAGATTCTCCCGTCTTAACAAACGGATTGCAATCTTTAGAGCACAGGCGTCGGGTAGGAATGCTATCCTTGTTGGTGATGCTCCGAGGAACTAGCCTCATTGATCCCCTCGGCACCGGTGCATAGTCGGGAAACACGCCAGACGCTCGCCCAACATATGTACACGGTTGACATTTGTCACATGAGAACGGGACGCTTCTACGACTCGTTCTTATGTTCAACAGCTCGGCTGTGGAACGATTTGCCGGCCTCTGTGTTTCCTCTTTCCTATAACATGGGTCTCTTCAAGACCCACGTTCACTCCTTCCTCTCCTCAAAAAGACCCTCCTCACAGCATCTTCAAAGATGACATAGGCCCTGAGGGAAATTATTTTCCTCAGGGCCTCCTGTGTGGAGTTAATGTAAAAAAAAAAAAAAATGATTATCGAATTCAGAATAGTTATTATTTCGTAAACAGGGTTCATGTTCCCTGATTCTATTTCTAAAATATAGAAATTTTAGAACTAGAATTAGAAGTAGAACAGAACTATTCTGAATTCGCCAATCATTTAATAGAGACAAGCCATAGCTTCAACAAGGAAAAAACCCAATTTAAACATATAAACATAAATTCATACATTAACTTATGCGCTTTAGAAACAAACAAAAAAATTAAATAAAAAATTAATTTAGTTAATAATAGCACCCTGCAAATCTCCCCTTTTGACTACGTTCCCATGTGATATTGACCCCTCCCACTGTTCTCCCCCTCCCCCAAAATCACACCTCCCACTATCCCCACTAATACATCTAATTCATTTCTGTACTTGTTTAAAGTTTAAGTTTAGTTTTAAGTTTGCTAGTGAATGGCACGGATGTGTCGAAACTGGTAGCGAAGAATTAAAATTTAAGTAATGAAAGTACATTGAAAATTAAAACTCTTCAAAACAAAATGTCTAGAAATTGTTACGTAGTTAATGCCCAAGAAATACAAAAAATAGTCTATATTTTATTAATGAAATTATGACCAATGAAATGAAATTTATTTGCGCCCGCCAGGTTCGAACCCGCGACCTTCGGATTGGGAGTCGAGAGCATTACCCCTCGACCGCGAAGAATGTCATTTACTACATAATAATTAATAATAAAACATCAAAATTTTCATTTTTATTATTACCACTTTAATAATATACCAACCATAGGCAGGCCATATGGTCAGTATGGTCAAGCCGCGCCGGTCGTCTAGAATACGAGTAATTCTAGAACACGCAATCAATTTTTTTTTAAATTTTAGCCGCTTTAGATAGTTAACAAACCTTCTCTAACTGACGTTGAAAATGTCAATGGTCAATGCAGCATCCCTGAGTCGTTCTGTCGATTCTGTCGCTCTGATATGCAGAAGCCATTGCTTTTGGAGCATAAAAAGGGTATGCGATCTCCCACGAGTATTAGCTTCTTGTTAGGCACGTTTTAGTTAACATCTTTCAACAGTAAGTCATAGTCTCACTGTGTTTGCAGTTGGAACTCAAGGGTGCTGATCAAATAAATTTACAATTGAGTAGTAAAACAAAACAATACGAGTGTGCTTTAGACCACACGACTGAAGTAAATACTTATTTAGTAATCTAATCTAATTTTCTTTCTGGCATCGAATAAAACCATTCCAATCATCAGTGTTTAAGAATCTATATTGAAGATTCGCTTGGATTGTTACCAATCATCGTGACAAATCAGTCGTTTCAATTCACTGAGTTCGCACACTCTAAACGAAAATTTGATTAATTTTATTACGGGAATTACGCTTAGCAAAGGATTGTTGATTTAATTCTTACAAAGTTTAAAATAAAACTTTTTTGATGCGGATTCTAGCTAAAGAGCGACGTTTATTCACATTTGCAGCAGGCAATTCAAAAAATTCCAATCGAAGAATTGCAAGCTATTAGTTAGATTTTAACGTTTAGAATGTGAGAAACAACAACACAACTATTGTCAGCATAAATGCCAGCACCCATTTCAAACGTCATTACTATGGGTTTGAGCACTGTTGTTAGGATTAGATCGTGAGGAATGAACCTCAAAATTAATTTTAATTTATTATCGTTCGCCTCCGTAACGTTCGTAACGCCCGATATTACGCCTCTCGTAACGTTGTAATTTCCGTAATGCATTCGCCAGTTTACCCCAAGTAAATATTTACTTCAAAAAGGGTTGTGTACCTATACAATGTTTTGTGTTACGAATGCAGATAATTCTTCAATAACTTGTACATTCAAAGACTCGTTAAGGTTTTTTTTTTACTGAGGTGTTCACTAAACCAAGAATACCTAGATAAAATTTCACAGTAATTTCCTCCACAAGCTCCAGAAAAACTATTTTTTTACTAAACAAAGTATCTACATGAAAGTGCAAATGTGAGTATAGGTGCATAACATCCATTATTTAACTACTATTACGCTGAGCAAGTATGTCTAACGGTGATGAAATTCGTTGTAATTCTGTTTGTTTGAAAGTAATTAACACTACTGGTAATGCTCAAATTTCACTCCCTTTCCAGATTGCTGTGCAGTTTTAACTTTATTGCACATTCATGCTCTAATTACTGCAGAACCATAGTGCAAATAGTTTGAATTGTGCTCCATACTAGAAAATAAAATTGGGTTAAACGAATTAAAGGGAAAATAACTCTTTCGATACTATTTTAACAAAAGCTTTTTGGTTTTGAAAATGTTTGTTTTTTATAATTATTCTCATGTATGTCTAACATAAAATTTTATATTAGTCCTATTCAAACAACGTCTTTTTAAAACTGAAGGTATGTTATGCCTGATTTTACCAGGTAATAGATAATCCTCATTGTTTCGCATGGAGATCAACAATGGATAATACGAGTATATATTCAACCTTCAGTACAGATTATTTAAATACAGCATAGGGTGTCTGGTAATTGAAGCCAAGCATTAAATAAATTAATTTGAAATTTATTTATAATATGAACATATAAATTTGTTTTCAAACATCTTATGTTAAAATATTACCTTCCTTCGTCAGAAAAAAATTAAAACTAACGTACGATACGATATATTGACAATATATCGTATTGTACGTACATAATAAATCTTACTACCTTATCTTACTAATATTATAAACGCGAAAGTTTGTATTGTATGTATGAATGTATGTTACTCTTTAAATCGAAATTTAATGAATGGACTTTAATGAAACTTCACAATAATATAGCTCATACATCAGAATAACATAATATATGCTATAATTTATAAAGCTAGCTTTTTATTTTCAATGTATTGAAAATAATAATTATTGTTTAATAGAAAACGTCAAAATTTGAGAATGACATTTTGCAAAACAATGATTGTTAAATCCAAATTTTATTTTGTAAAATATTTAAATTAATGAATTTATTTGAAGTACTCGCCTAATACTTTGAATCGAATCAAGAATTAAACATATTTTAACTAAATAGGTTAAGAATTTTGGTATAAACGTAGATGGTAGATGGACGACCGTCTGTGGTCGAGTGGTAAGACACTTGACTCCCAATCGGAAGGTTGCGGGTTCGACCCGGCGTGCGCAAATAAATTTTATTTGATTAATTTGTGTTATTTCATAATTAATTAATAAAAAAACTATATATACTATATTTGCGGCACGTTCCAGAGTGGAAGATACTCTCAGTATCGCCCTGGTGTAAGACCACCATTCAGAATTGAAACGTCGCATAATAATGGCTTTAGCCGTGTTTAGTGACTAGATCTGAATAGCCAGGTACTTCCCCACCTTCCTCTTCCCCATCTCCTTCCCTTCCCCACTTACCTTCAGCCTCACAGCATACTCCAATTAAGGATTCCATAGTCTCACTGGCTCCAGAAGGGAGCAGTTGGGACTCTTGTGAGGTTTCTCTTTTAAAAAATAAAAAGATGGGACCTAGGAAAAGAAAATAGATTAGTCGAAGTACTAATCCTACGCAGACGAAGTCGCGGGCAGAAGCTTGTACATAATAAATATATAATAACAGATATAAACATTTAAGTTGTAGAGTGAGAGGTAAACAAAGAGAAGGGGTGATTAATGGTAGGTTCAGACTGGACGACGTACGTACGCATCGCTACACAAACAATGCTTAGCAACCCATACATTTTCTATGAAAATGGCCACAGACATCGCACGTCGCGATGCGTGTGGCCAATGTGATTCTAAAACATAAATTTTCATTGAATATCTATGGTTGCTAAGCAGTCCAGATATTGTTAGGCGTAGCGATGGGCACGTACGTCGACCCAGTGTGAATCTACCATAAGGGGTTTAGGGTAGGAAAAGAGCGGTTTACTGGAAATACGTTTAGAACAGGGTTACTATATAAATTTTTCTGGTTATTCGGTAATACCGACAATTGTTATTTATGGATTTTCTGATTTAAAGTACTTCTAAATTATCTAATTGTTTTGCTTTTTGTACGGTAAAGAATTCGAACCCCTATGTGTCATTATTAAAAGTAGATATTATCTGTGGAAATGAGATTTTTTATTTATTTAAGTTTATTAAGGAAACATACAGTTGTATAAAAGATCATTTAACATAAAATAGTGAACATAATATCAACCAATTAAGATCCATTTACACATATATGTTGTAATTACTGATTAGGAAATAGTTATAAAAGTATATAGTGTGGTTGAAAAAATTAAAAAAATTAAAAAGAAAATAATAAACAATACAGAAGTACAGTAATATAAGAAACAATGCATAGTTTTGATATAAGTACATTGTAAAGTTAATGTCTTTAAAAGATTTAAGGGTACAGTGTAAAATGTTAATATCGCTTAAGGCATTATAAGATTAAAGTCGATAAGATTAAGATGACTGGTAAACTTAATTATTGGTACATAAACATCGTGTTAAGTGATTTATAATTGTCTTACTACAAAAAACGATGGAGAGTACTTGAAAAATAGTTTGCGGATGCCCGAGTTGCTAAGATGAACGGCTTCGCGGCCTTTTTTAAACAAAACTTTATTTTGAATTTGAGGCCAAAATACTTAACCAATCTGGAATGAAATCTTTAATGGCCTATAAAACATAATTTAAAATATCAATCAATATCCAGTTTGGTTGGGTATTATGGCCTCAAATCCAAAGTTAAGTTTGGTTAGTTAGCCGTTCCCGTTTATGTTGAAAGGGAGTCAAACGCCCTACCGCTGGACTACGCCGGCTGTCAAATTAAGTTAGTATAGTTATTTTACATAAATATGTTATAATTATTATAATTTCAATGGTAATACGTAAAACTTTTATTCACTCAGTAATGGGGCCAACAGACCTAGCTATAAAAGCTCAAGCGTTATTTGGTTTGGCGTATTTCGGCATGTCGGTTGCCGTACATTCCCAATGTATGTATGACGAGCGATATGCTGAAGTAGGCCAAGCCAAATAACGCTTGAGCTTTTATAGCTAGGTCTGTTGCCCCCATAATACACAAAAAATGCCGGCCCACTTTATACCCGTGTTATATACTAATAATAATAAAGATAGGCAAATGAATTGTTATAATTGAACCTATTTCTATACTTCATTTTAATGCTCACTGAATACCATTTGCATACCTAATTTAAATCATCATGTATAAAAAGCGTTGAGGATAATAACATCGCATAAGCGCATATAAATTGAGCGCTGTGTACCGGAATTTATTATCAGTTGCCGCAGTGCATATGGGTGCCGCGCAGACAGCTAAATTAATGTCACCCTGTTTTTATACTGCAGCCGTCCCGGTACCGGGAGTCAATTTATCCCGGCCATATGGTCACCCCACAAGGGAATACTCACATTATGTATATATTGTGGATATTCGCGTTGCATGGAAATACGGTCTGGTCATTATTACGTAAAGGGCAAGACTAGAGAATATAACCTCTCCAATGACCATTAACCACAACATTCACAAATGAATAAGATTAAGGAAATGACTCTTAAATAGATTGGATATATTCAAAATGAATTATAATGTATATATTTTAGTACATCACTAACTAATAAATTTGGCATACCTCAAGGTACGGTCCTCGGACCATTATTATTTTTAATGTATGTAAATGACGTTTGCCAACATAAAATTAAAGTGAATGAGGCAAGGAGCGTGTGCCAAGACCGAGTTGTTTGGCGGTCCGTCCTCTCTGCCTACCCCTGCGGAGAAACGGCGTGATGGTTAGTTAGTTAGTTAGTTAAATTAAAGGTAATTTAATATTTTATCCTGATGATACTAAATAATAACAATATAAGGTTTTTATTCCAGCACGTGGAGAGGTTATTGCAGTTCCACACTTTCCATAAAGATACATACATGAATATTTGAAAATAATGAAAAAGCCAGTAAATAAATGAGTAGGTACATAAAAAAAGTAAAGATAATAAAATTAAAATAAATGATAATATAAGCCTTAAGGACGCTCTAACTGCATTAGGAGCTAGTATTTTTCTCCAGTGTACGTCAAGGCCGGAGGATGGATCGAGGCGGGCTTCCATGATGAGGATATTTTCAGAGCTGGTTTTCCTTTCCCTCATTCCTGCCATCCTGGATCTATTAAGGGCTGCATTACCGGGAATTCGTCTCTTCGTGAATATTTGGGAAGCGCTGCAATATATGTATTATTAATAAAAAGGTCACACATAAGAACTAGTTAACAAAATTTAATTAAATTTTAATAAACTAGTTAAATATCTTAAAATCGTGGTTTGAAAATAATATTTTAAAACGTAATGCAAAAAACGTATTATAGCATACAACCTAAGTAAGAATCGTGGATACCTTATCAGGCACATAAGCTCATCTTTTCTGATACGGTATACAGGGTCAATGATGACCTTAAATGTAATATTTTGTAAAAATATATATGCACAAATTTAACCAACTTATATTAGATTATTAATGTTATCTTCTTCTTCAAAGATAAAATTATATGATTTTTCAATATTCTACTGGCATTATATTTCTCTCTCATTAAAAATTTAGGCTTATTAGATTTGTTAAAGAATTTATATATATAAAAATGCAAAAATTAGTCATTTTAAATACATGTAGGATTACGAAAGATTTTAATAATATTAAAGCGGTCTACACATCATGCTGCGAACAGCAGCTGTTAGCAGCTGGCTAAAAATCAAAGGTTGGAGGTTGTCTCCTGTCTCTTTTTTCCTCGTGCAAACCCGTTACACTCTGTTTCACGTTGACTGCAAATTTGAAGAAACCATCTGCCGCTAGTACCAACCGATGCGCCGCAGTGAATTGAGATGATGATATTGAATTTGTTGTGTTAATAAATGAGACAGAAGACAACGTGAAACGTTCGCAGCATGGTGTGTAGACCTCTTTATATTGAGGGATCAGTTAGGAGTTCTACTGAGATAAACCCTCTGATATGAAAATATCTGGAGTCGGTGAGTTATTTTCCCATTTGGTTCTCTGGCAGGTTGACATGTTGTTCTTGTATTGTTTTGTATTAATTATACTTACATAGTACACTTGCATAACGTGGATTTACTAGATGATCATTTGTAAAAAAGTGTGTGGAAGGGTTTAGTTTTGGGGAAAATTTAACCTGGACATAAAATCTGGTGACAAAAAAAAAGAAAAAAAAATAGGTGTTCGATTCTGAATGGTGGTCTTTCACCAGGGCAATTATATATACCACTCTGCTACGTGCTGTATTTTAAATTAATATATTGTTAATTAAACACAGATTAATCAAATAAAATTTATTTGTGCGTGCACGTCAGTATTTTAACCCATGATCCTTGACTCCGGATTCGTAGTCAAGGATTAGTGATAGTAGAATACACTGAGAATTGAAAAAATAGCATTTCCACTATTTGATGGCCAGATCTAAATAAACAGGTACGTTCCAACCTTCCTTTTCTCGATCGCCTTCCTCTCATAACTCCATTTACATCCACAATGTTACCAAATTGGTATTGCCATCTTCCATCAGAATTCGTTCAGTTGGGATTTTTGTGTATAGTTCAAATAAAAGGATCGTCTGGATATTTTATTTTATTTTTATTATTGTTTTATTTAATAAATTTTTATTAGTTACAGATTTTTTCTTTTTTAAACTCCCATACTTATCTAATTCCCGTATTGTGGTAGTCTTATGTCACATGTTTATCAGATGAACAAAGAAAGGAATGTATGGAGAATGCATGTCGCGAACGTTGATAGTCGAAGAAGTCAGGGACGCCCACGAAAACTTTGCTCGATTCGCTATTGAATATCAATAAATGAATCAAATTTATGAAGGTGTTTTCGGGTCATGACAAGAATCAGAACATACAAGAGCAGATGCTTATGTATGAGATGATGTATGAATATGAATTATACAAGGATTTAGGGTGTTATATTTGGGCAAGCTTTGTGGAGGTATTTATAGGGAAATGAAGGAGTGAACCTGGGTCTTGAAGAGACCCATATATGGGAGGGAGGAAACCCAGCGGCCGGCAAATCGTTCTTTAGCCTGTTTAACTCAAGAACGAATTTCGTGATCCAAAAGTTTGACCATTCTTATATTTCAAATTCAGAGCTGTGTTTTATTATCATGAAATTTTCATTTGGATTTAATGGGATGGCGATGTACGATGTCAGACAATTGTAAGAGAGACAGAGCGATTGTTAAATGGGGTAGATCCAAAGGATACATGGAAAAAATTTCTAGTGCGCGTTGTCTATTCAGTGGTTGGTACTATAATATACTAAGTAGTTCAGTGGTGTAGCGACTGCTTGAGGGTGCGCTCGGGGTCTTATAAGAAACAGTAAAATGCACAATAGAGGAAGAACAAGAAGAACAGAAACAATTTTACGAGAAAGACACATCACCAAAATCACCCGCAGCAGTAAGCCTGAAATATTTTAATGTATTTTTCATGTTCCTACCTACCCACGTAGTACCTATACATGTTTGCATGATTATATTATATCTTAACATTATATTTATATATTATTTACCTGTTTATAAATTGTGGAATGTATTCATGAATAAGCCAATCTAGTGTTTCGAAAGCATTTATTCTTAGAAGAACTGTTAATCGACCCTTTTCGATAAAATTGTAAACATAATAAAGTCAATTCCAAATTAAAAAAATCTTACTAATATTATGAACGTGAAAGTTTGTATGGATGTATGTATGTTTGTTACTCTTTCACGCAAAATTTAATAAATGGTTTTTAATGAAACTTTACAATAATATAGCTCATACATCAGAATAACATATAGGCAATAATTTATAAAGCTAGCTATTTATTTGCAATATATTGAAAATAATAATTATTGTATAATAGAAAACGTCAAAATTTGAGAATGACATTTTGCAAAACAATGATTGTTAAAACCAAAATTCTATTTTTGAAAATATTTAAATTAGTGAAATAATTTGAAGTACTCGCCTAAGAATTTTGGTATAAACGTAGATGGGACCTAGGAAAAGAAAATAGATTACTCGAAGTACTAATCCTACGCACACGAAGTCGCGGGCAAAAGCTTGTAAATAAATAAAATTTAAAACAGCACAAGTGTCCTAAGTGTTCCCAACCGTCATATGCTAGTAATATTATGGCTTCCCCAATAGGGTATATTATGAGGCTGAAGGGAACGGGGAGGGAAGAAAATAGAAAGAGGATGGTTGTGTAGCATCTGGCTATTCAGATCTGGTCGCTAAGCACGGCTAAAACCATCTGAAGCAACGTTTCAATTCTGATTCGTGGCCTTACCAGGGCGATACTCAGACTATATTCTACTCTGGAGCATGCCACAAATACATTTTTCATTGGTTTAAATTAATAAATGAAATTACACAAATAAATCAAATAAAAATTTACTTGCGCACGTGGGGAATTGAACCCGCAACAGAGTGGAAGATACTCTCAGTATCGCCCTGGTGTACGACCACCATTCAGATTTGTTTGTCTTTAGTGATTAGATCTGAATAGCCAGGTATTTCCCCACCTTCGTCTTCCCCATATCCTTCCCTTCCCCAATTACCTTCAGCTCCACATCATACCCCAATTGGGGATGCCATAGTCTCACTGGCTCCAGACGCAGTTTGAGACTTGTGAGGTATAAAAAAAACCTCCGGATTGCCAGAAATTTTCGAGGGTCTTACTTATATGTGATATTGTGGATACTGTACCATATTTACAAAAATCATTTTATCCATATAAAAAAAGCTTATTTTTAACCACAATTCACACACCGTCACCAAATCCATAATTCTAACAAAATCATTAATATTTTACAATGTTCAAAGAATGTACGGTAACTTTTGAATTTTATTATACCGTATTTTATAAAATGTTTCTTATGATTTAAAATGACAAAACTAAGACATAACTCCTTGACCTCAATCGTCCAGGAGCAAGACTTCTACACTACCAATCCGGATAATATCACAAGACAATACCCCTCCTCCCTCTTCCCCATATCCTTCCCCTCACCGCTCCCTTCAGCCCTTCCACACAACATACCCCATTAATGATGCAATAGTCCTTCTCGCTCCAGACGGTTAGGGGAAGTTGGACTATTATGCGGTATTCACATGAAACAAGAAATAAAATAATTGACGCCATTTAAGAATGGTATTACCAGACAATACCGGAAATTAATCCCCTTTAAATCAAATTCTAGACGTATTGACTCTTTTTTACTAAAAAAAACAAAAATTGATTTTGAAAAATTGTTATTTCATATGGTACACGCAGTTTTAAAATTTTGAAAAACTAAGTGTATTTTTAATATACTAAGGTTATGCCGTTGGTCGTTGGCAGATTTGTTCAATTTTAAAACGATAGATTCTATTAAACAACACAAATTTCAAATGATATAATCATACAACAAAATAAATCAATACATAATCTAATCAACACAGTTTTCAAAATTTAAATTTTAATTAAATTAAAATCATTAAAAAATTAATCCGAGAACGTGTTTTGTGTCTAAAATACCCCAGTTTTTCTATTTAAGGTCTTACAAAGTAAAATATTAAAAAAAAATTTCCATAATTATTTTTTTTAGATATTATTGATAAATCATAAATATTTATGATCAAAAAATACTCACAAGAAGTACACTATATTTAATAATTTATCATCGTGCATTTTGAGCATTTTTATTGCTTACTTGAATGTCGGTATATATATAAAGCATGTTTTGAATGAAATAAATCGATATTAATTTTTTTATTTTAAAATTTTGATAGTGGGAATAATCGATCTTTCTCATTGAAATCTCCCTGTACAGTTTCAAGCATTTTTAAACTTTTATTCTCAGCTGCTGGTCAATCGCTCGTAATATAAAAAAGATAAGTAGCACATCTTTACCCTGAGTCAAGCGTAAGCTATTTTCCTGCTAAGTGCAGGGGTAGTATTAAACTTTTTTTAAATATTGCCGAGGCATCCAGAAAGCAGAGTACCTAAGTATGAAAGCTCCATGCAAAATTGTGACGTTAAATTTATGGCATCGAAAGAGCTGAGCTTCCGAAAAGAAAGAACAAGGGCAAAAATAGAGCACTATGTAATACTTTAGAAAACTGGCAACATTGCAGTAACAAGTCTTGTGACAATTTTCTGGATTATCGGCGATGGTGCCATTTTTTACGATAATTTTCCTCACAGACTCCAATCGTCCATTTTATACTGATTTGAAATAATAATAAAATGGACGATTTCATGTTTTTTTTTTAATTCACTCGGTTGGATTTTTTTTTAATAAATTGATCAAATTTGATTAATGAAAAGATTTGCGTGTGATGGGGACCGTTCCAATATAAAAAATAATTTTATCATTGAAGAAGAAGATAACACTAATAATCTAAATTAAAATATGATAATGAACAAGATACAGAAAAATAATAAAAGATAACGGTTGCAACTGGGACTCGAATCCAGAACCTCTCGTCTTTAAAAATAACTTAAATATAACTTTTTTTTCATTTGGGAAGCGGGTATGGATACCGCCACCCTGGGAACTATTAATTGGATGAGCAACACCTCTGCTATAGTTCATCTTGCAAACTCTTCTGCAAAATATTTTCTCAGGTAGAGTTGTTTGAAAAAAATTTAACAATTCATCAAATATTTGAAGTTTATTTTCACGTACTGTGTAATTTCGTTTTAAGTTCTGTTATTATATCATTATAGGCCAGTTTTTTCATAAAACAGAAATAATTACAGAACTTGAATAGAACATACACAGAATGTGAAAATTTACTTTAAATAATTGATGATTAGAACAGAACTTGAATAGAACATTCACAGAATGTGAAAATTAGCTTTTAAAATTAGTTCAAATTTGTTGAGACAACCCATCTTTAGTCATTTTAAATCTTATTTCTACGCGTCACAAATGTTATTAACAGGACCTTATATGAATCCCCATTTCATCTTCAAGTCTAGGAAATCAACGTTCTCTTTATAAAACCAATACCATTAACCGTAGTATTTTGAGATAAACGGTTTTCTACAGCGAAAATAAGGTTCTTTGTAGAAAAAAAATATACAATGCTCAGTTTTGGTATCATTTGTCTTTTTAAATGTTTATAACTTTTTTCTTTGTTTTTTTATAATTGACTAGTTAAATAAAATACGTGCTAGTTTATTCAAAGACCACCTCACTAGGGATTCTTGTTATGAGTAATTGGGGTTTGGGGTGTTACATAATGATTTCCTCATCTTCGTGTTTGTTGATTTCATCATCTCCATGTTTGTTGATTTCCTCGTCTTTGTGTTTGTGGAATTCCAAATATTCATATTTATTGACTGTAGGCTGTGTAGTTGGTTATAGTACATATTTCCTCATCTTCGTGTTTACACGTAGTCTGATGTTATATATGATTTCCTCATCTTCGTGTTTACACGTAGTCTGATGTTATTTTGATCTTGAGATTGGGTTTGAGTTTGTGAAATATCGTTTATTCGGTCAAAAATGAGAGAATAGTTAGTATTCATTAATTCCGTTGTTAAATAATGGTAAATATTTTGAGAATTATGTTTATTATTTAGCAGAGTGAGCAGAATGAAAAGGCCCGCGAACCGCAAGAAATAGGGTCGTATACTACAGATTTAATAGATATGAAATTATACAATTTTTTCACTTTGTTCCACTTGTTTATTTACACCAGGACCGGTTTCGTCCTACTACGGACATTTTCAGACTGGTAGTTGAAATAAACAAGTGGAAAAAAGTGAAAAAATTGTTTAATTTCATATCTAATACAATGGAATTCCACCATGAATTAACAGTTAAAAAACTGGACTCATTAAAAACAGATTTAATACTTGCCTAAAAGGAAATATTAGAAAGTTTTATTCGGAAATCACATTTTTACATTAAAACTTATTGATGCACATTATAATGAAAGTTTGAAAATTATTACGAAAAACGAGTGTAGAAATTTGGATAAATCCGGGTAGTAAATTCTAGTAATCCATAAATGAAAATAAATATGGTTCCGACTCCTTCACAGAGTTGTTGCACACAAGAAGTACGATATCCGTTAGCCATTTTTTATCGGTTCAAAGTGCTAAAAATATCAATCCCCAGCAATGCTGCGTTCACTTTATATGAAGCCTACAATGTTGGGTGACAATTTCTCAGACAATAATATAATAAAAGGTGACAGCCTTCAAACGTGACTTTGACCGATTCGATCCTTACAAACTTTTGCCTTTTTTAGTCGATCATGAAAAAATATAATATAGGTTATTTTGCAAAAAGCTCTACATTTGAAATCCATTAATTTGAAATCAGTTTTCAAGTCTTTGTAAGTTTCATCAGCAACTTGTACGATTTATCGGAAAAGCAAAACATAATCTAATATCGTTTTCCCAACTTATTATTAAAAACCTACTGGAATATGTTTTTTTTAAATTTATTTATTTTGTACACTTTACAAATATAAGACAAAAAGTCCCGATAAAGTACTTTTTAGTGATTTTTCTTACGGGTTCTTTACATTAAAGATCTTATTATATTTATTCAATAGTTACATTTTTACAATTATATAAAATAAAATTAAACCTTTTACAGAAACACAGATAGAAGAAAAATTATGAAAACATAAATAACAATTTGAAACTAAATTCATTTTGGGGGAGGGCTATTCAATTATAATTTGAAAAATTTGTATAGAAAGTCCAATGACAAATTTTTTGGTTGAAATTAAAAAAAATTTGTTTGTTTGTGTGTTCGTATGTTATGCGCAGCTATACCATTCATTCGATTAGATGAAACTTTGGGAATATGATGTGCGCATACCCGGGATGGTTATAGGATAGTGAGCTCTGGCCTTATGATATTATTTCCTATACTATTCATACGATTGCGAATAAAATTTCATCTGATTGCTATTATCTTTTTTTGAATTGATGTGAACATGCCCGTGAATTCTTCTGTATATATATAAATATAATGGTGAGCTCTGGAATTATGAAATTTGCATAAAAAATTAAATTTGTCACGCAAGTTGTTGGAAAAATGGGTGTATTTTATGGGGTTAGGCGGCAGGGAAAAAACGCTGGGGGGAGGGGTATGCGGTAGGGTCGGTTGGGAAATTAAGGAGGAGGGCTTCGCGGGAGGGGTGACGACGGATAGGGGAAGAAAGTGGAAGCAGAAGGAGAAAGGAACGCGGGAGGAGAAGGGGACGCGTGAGGGGAAGAGGAAGTGGAGTCGAAAGGGGAACGAGGACGAATGGGAAATGATACGAAGGGAGAAACAATTTATTTATGTTTTTGGCAGTGCTAGTATATAATAAAATGATTGTAAGTAAAAAAAAAGATAATTAAAACGAAAATGAAAACGAAGTAGGTAACGTAACTAATCACACCAAAATTTTTTTTCTGGTTTTTGTAATTTTCCAACGGATACTTTGCAACTCACAAATAACAAAATCATTTTTGTAATATTATCTAAGTTTAGCTCAGCAAAAAATAACTTTTGCATCCATGAATATCTTTCCACTGTTTAAAGAATAATGTATATGGGCATCGAGACAAATTTTCACCAAGCGGAAAGATAAAACAAAAAATACCGTTGACACATTTCTTTGAGAATTTATTACCGAGTTTTCCTTGGGCAGATAAAATATATGTAATTGTGTTGTGTCAGGCCATAATGAATTGGAAGGTACAGGAGTATAAAAAAAAAACAGGAAGAGAGTTGTTGGTTAAAATAAAGGTACCTTTGATGTTCTAACTCATTTATGTTTTTTGGTCTCTAAACTAAACTAAAAGACGATCAAAGAGGTTTTTCCGTAAAAATACCTACTTGGCGGATAAAGATTTCCGGAGGCATTTTGAACCTTTCTGGCGGATTTAAACTTAACACGCCAAGTTTTTAGCAGGATTTCTGTGTGTGACAGAGTAAAATTTTATTTAAATTTAATAATAAACAAAATCTGGTGTTGACGATAGATGAAGTGAAATTTTCTTTATGTTAGAAAATGCTCAATTAATATACGTAACTATACTTGAAACTGCACGAGAGAGCCAAAAAATATTTCTAACCAGAGGGACACCGGGTGTGATATGATGATTTGTAAGGCTAAAGGAATTGTTGAAGGAATTGATTGAGAACAACGAGTGAGTTTGAAAGGTGATTGACTCTTCAAATCCGATTACAAAACACAGTTAAAGCAATCCTAAGCAACGTCTGAAAATATTTCAATCTGGCGTTTTTTTAAACAAATATTTGTTTATTTGATGGGAAATTGTAGAACAGTCGTCGTATTATGTTTTTGGTTAAATTTACTATAGTAAAAACTGGAAGAAAAATGTGGATTAGAAAACTAAACAGACAATTAGTCAAATAAATCGTGAAACTAGGAATTTAATTTAAATTTAAAATTTAAGGAAAAGCTGTTTTGGTGATGGAAGTTTTCGCTTATTTTTTTTTATACGTCACTAGCAATCAAATATGCCAAATAGTTTTTTATTCATTTTTGCTACTGACTTCGTATACTTCACCAAATATCTATCTGGCGTAACTTTTTGAATTTTTCTAACAACTCTTTTACATTACCACCATTCTCGTGGAATAAATTATTCAAAACTAAAGTAATTTTCTATTTTGAACAGTATTTGAATGGAATAATATTTCAAACTTTATTCATTAAAAATGGAAATATTACTAGTTTATAAAATTTTATTTTCAATTCCTGAATAGGAAACTTTGATCTATAAAATTTCTCTTTGAATTTTATTTCCATTGTAACATTTGATACGTCTATCCCTCAACACTGTCAACTAAAAAGTCTCAGTTAAAAGAATATAAAAGTGAATTTTACGTATTACATTGTCATAATTATACGCGGGCGGAATTGCCCATGGACGAAATTACGAATGGGAGAACACCCACACCTACTTAAATTATACTGGAATAACACTCGTAAAAATCGGTTATTTGAGATGTGAGTTTTTAATTTTATGTGAGTTCTACTCAAGAGTCCCAACTGCTCCCAACCTTCTGGAGCCAGTGATACTATTGCATCCCCGATTGTGGTATGTTGTGAGGTTGAAGTTAGTGGAAAGGGAATCGAGATGGTAATAGGAAGTTCGTTAGGTACCTGACTAGTCAGATCTGGTCACTATATAAGGCTATAGCTAGTACGTTTGCACTGCTCGGTCGTCATGTACCTATATCGCTACGCTGAATTATTATTTTGACCACCTTCTCGAAAGGTCTCGCTGCTGCGACACACAATACACAGCGCTGCGCCGAAATATCGAGAAGTTTCCAGCGAGTGTACGGTTCAAGTACTTGCTAGGGGTGCTAGCATGGCCGATAACCTAGGAAAACTGCAGATCGCTAACGTACAAACGACAGTTGATATCGAATATATAAAGTACACTTAGTCATTGTAAACTGTCACCTATTCGTTTGCGATCTGCAGTTGTCCTAGGGAATGATGAGAAGTTACCAACAATGGGTCGGTAACTTCATATCAATCGACTATGCTAGCACCCCTAGTCGGGGTATAGAAAGTGGATCCAGAAAACCAAGTCAGTCTTCTAGTCCTTTAGTCTTCAAGTCAACGCGACCAGCGTTTATGGTAGAATCAGACTGGGTCGACGTACGTGGGCATCGCTACGCCTAACAATATCTGGACTGCTTAGCAACCACGTCGACGTACGAACTTCGCAAACCCACGTTCCCATCGCGACGTCTGGGCCGGCCAGATCGGCGTGGGGCAGGTGGCAGGTGGATTTGACATCTGCGAGTGGTATTATCTGTGCATCTAAGGTTACATTCGGTATATCTATGGTTATTTTCACATATTATTCTGACAGTGGCACCAATTACATTTACCGCTCACTTAAAAAAATGGGAGACGAAAAGCTAATTGATACCGTCCGACGGTACGAAGTAATATACAACATTAAATCCGGCGAATACAGAAATTCCATTGCACGTAGTGTGGCTTGGGAAGAGATCGCAGTCATACTTGGCAAGACCGGTATAACACATTTTTAATTGAATTCTTTATTTTACACGCAACGAATGCAATCATATTTAGATCCGGGTTGGTATATCTACTTCTCTTATAGCAATAGGTACATGTAATAATAATGAAATGAACCATAACCAAACATAATCGTGAACCTCGCAACTAGAGTTTATACTACAGGTTATACAACAGTTTTGACTGATTGCAGAGTTTAGTAGGTAGAGGTACTGTTCAAAGCAAAGTTGGTGTTATTTTGTAAATATTATTTATTTATTAAAGTTACTGTTACATTGCCGAATTTTCAATAATTTTTAATTTTATTTTTAAATTTTTTTATAAGAAAACGTACCGTGAATTAATTTTAATTCAATTGTTTGGTTTAAGAGAATCATTATTTTTTTTAACTTTAGCTCCACACAGGAGGCCCTGAGGAAAAAAAATTCAAAACTCAGGGCCTATGCCATCTTTGGAGATGCTGTGTGGAGGGTCTTTTAAGGGAAAGGAAGGAGTGGAAGTTCTGGGGAATCTGGGGGTCAATGTGTCTAGGAGAGACGAATGTACGAATCCATCCCTCCCACTGCGATACAATGTGATGGGTCAAATAAGTCCGGCTGGAGAGGTCTAAATCAAGTCTCCCTCAACCAGTCTCTCCTGATCCGGCTCGCAATGCAATAGGTGGGCAAACACATTCGCCGTCAAAATCCACACAAACCCGGGCACCCCTGCTAAGTCACCAAACGTAGCGAACCACTTGGGGTGACCTATGGCAGGGGTGTTGGTTATCCAATAAATGGTTCCCGGGGCGGCGGTACCCATACGCACCTACCAAATTGGTTGGGAGCAGTTGAGATTCTTGTGCGGTATTCACGTAAAAAAGGGTTTCTTTTCAGGTTTGTACGCAATAATAACACAATAATAATTAATTTCATGGATAATCCAATTTTAATTGCATGTTTTGCAAAATTAAAGAAGGCACAAAATGAATTAAAAAATATTATAGAATTAGGTTAACATATAATTATTATAAAATTAGGTTAACATAAAATAATAATAAGTACCTACGTTAATTTTTACTGGTCAAGCAAAAGGGATTAAATTTAAAAATTGTCAAAAATATGCGCCATAAAACATCGAAAGCCAGTAAAAGACAGGAAAAACAGGAAAGCCAGTAAAACAAATAATATGAGATTTCTTAATAAGTAGATAAACTTAAAGAAAACATTGACAACATATTTAGATACATATCTCGGCACTAAGAATCATACAAAAGTGACATACAAAAATATCTGACACATCATCTTCCGTAACACGAAGTCTATGTATAGGTATATTTATATAGGTAAACATTCAATGAAATATTTTTGTGCAAACAATCAGCAATAGTGGACAAAATAGATCTTCATAACTACTCGGGCGCCATAATAATAATAATAATAAAATAATAATAATATAGAACACATTATATCAGGATGTTCTATATTAGCGCCGTCTGAGTATACATTTAGGCAAAATCAGGTTTTAAACATAACTTGATTGACTGTCATAATATAGTACCATATTATGAATACGAACCAAATTCATTTTTAGAAAATAATTTCTTTAAAATTTACTATGATAAAACTATACTAACAGACAGACCAATTGGTCATAATAGACCTGATTTAGTTTTACATGACAAAATTAAAAAAATAACTTATATTATTGATGTAGCTATTCCAAATTCCTGTAATATTCAAAAATCTGTTTCTGAAAAAATAAGAAAGTATACAGATTTAGGAAATGAAATTAAAAGAATTTGGCATTCTCAGAATATAAAAATATTACCTTTTGTTATTTCGGCTACTGGCATTATACCTAGCTCTCTTATTAAAAATTTAGGCATATTAGATTTGTCAAAGAATTTGTATATAAAAATGCAAAAATCAGTCATTTTAAATACATGTAGAATTACGAAAGATTTTTTAAATATTTATATTGAGGGATCAGTAGGATTTATCGGTCAAATTAGGAATTCCACAGAGCCGAACCCTCTGATATGAAAATATCTGGGACGGTAAATTATATTCCCATTTAATAGTTTGGTAGATTAACGTGTTGTTCTTGTATTGTTTTGTATTAATTATACTTATATAATACACTTGCATAACGTGGATTTACTAGATGATCATTTATATGGAAAAGTGTATGAAAGGGTTTAGTTTTTCCTATGGGAAAAACTAAACACGTTCCTGTAAATCTGGTGAATAAAAAAAAAAACATTACATTTGTATAGCGCAGTTTTGTGTGGTTTCACTTCAAGTGCGCTTAACTAAAAAAACTTAAACATAGTTCAATAGTGCTCTTTACGAGTCCATTACAAAATATATATAAAAAATCATTATTAATAAGAGTCCTTTACAAGACTTTTTTTTTTAACTATGACATCAGGAGTTGGCTCCATCGCTTGTAAATAGGACCCTGCCAGAAGTGCAGTGCTGCCATCACAAGACCGTTTTCACTCGTGGCTAGTCGCGTTCTAAAGCTGGTGATCCATATATAATAATATTTATTGGACACTTTATATTGATGTTTGCCATCTAGAGCACCAATGCAATTGGGAAAATTCCATAAGTTATTAAAGTCTTTCGCTATTTTTTTCCACAGTTCTGTTGTTGGCTGGGGCATTACTTTAGGTCCAAGATGTTTCCAAATAGCTTCACAAACTTATTGGACTATATTGTGTACAGTAGAAAATCCTATGCGATAGCTGAATCCTAGAGACCGAAATGAATTTCCCGTAGTCAAAAATCTGCAAGTAATATAAAAATAATTATCATTTCAGTTGACCAGTGTAAAGACGACTGGAGCAAGTTACGGAATTGCTATAATAATGCAATGAAAAGGCGCCTTAAGAAAAGTGGCCAAGCGGGGAAAATAATGGTGCCTTGAAGAACAGATGTCATTTTTAAAGCCCTATTTTAAACCCCCTAAAAGGACGTCCTACCACAGGCAATCTTGACGCCATGTTTATCGAAGATTTATCAGACATATCTCCTGAAAGCCCTGGAAGCAACTGCACCGTTGCACCCACGTCGAGTGGGGCGAACAAAAGGAAGGCGAATACTGATACTTCTGAAAGAACTTTGACTGATATAATGGGGATGATGAGAAATTCTCAAGACTTAAGAAAAAAGAAGCAGGAACTGGATGAAACTGATTATTTTTTTATGAGCATTTGCCAATCGGTAAAAAAACTGCCCAAATTAGATCAGTTAAAAATAAAATCGATGCTATTTTCGACGGTGACCGAGGCCGAGATGAAGCAGATGGAGGAGGAGCATCAGAATGGCATTCAATATGACCACTTATAATATCGAAATAGAATAAATTTATCTGTTTTTTACTTTTAATTTTTGGATTTAGTTCAATTATTTTTTTTAATTTTATTTTTTTTTTGTCTTCATATCGATTGCCATGCTGATGCTCCTCCTCCAGCTACTTTACCCCCCGTTCACCGCCGAAAAAAGATTTGATTTTATTCTTAACTGACGTAATTGGCAGTTTTTTTACCGATTGGCAAATGCTCATAAAGAAAATTGTTTCGTCCTGTTCTTAATTCTGTTTTCAAATCTCCTGAGAATTTCTCATCATGCCCATCATATCAGCCAGAGCTCTTTCAGGAGTATCAGGATTCGAAAATACAAAGTATAACAGAAAAAAATCCAGTTAACTAATTATTAAATTTGTTAAATAATTATTATTAGCAAACACTACGAGGTGCGCTAACTGAAGAATAATAAATAAAATAGACATTCCTGTTAACTTACTTTTATCTGTTATACTTTGTATTTGCTACTTCAGATCTTTTTATTTAAAATCAATACCGATCATAGATACAGGTGTATCACTACTATATGAATCTTTTCATACTTGTTGTACTGTTATTATACTTCCATGTAAATCATTATACTTAAATGTAAAAGTGCATTTAAAAGTCTATTAGGGCGTTAATGAAATATTATTATTTTCAATATTATACCCATATAAAGAATGACAATAAATTGTACCTTAAACAAACTGCCAGTCTTTCTCTGGTACCGATTGATTGACGGAGACGTGTATTTTGTATTTTTATATCACATTCGATAATTCCATGAAGTCCGTTAAATTTAATTTTAGTCATGCGAAAGTACATAAAAAATCTTCCGTCGTCAGATTCTAGAAGTTCTTTTACCAGTGTATGGAACTCTCCAAAAAATTGTCTGTTTTTATTTATTTGATGGATCCAAGTTCTTCTTCTTACATATTTATTTTTCATTTTATGAATATACTCATTTAAAAATAATACTCCTAGCAAGTCATCCTTAAATTCACTTTCCGAATCAAAAAACATGGCAATGCAACGAATACGTCCGTTGGGAAGTGAATCATATAAACAAAACCTAAAAAATAAATGTCAAAAGACTGACATTGGTTGTCAATGCTAATATTCTAAATATAAAATTAAGAAATTCCGTACAATTTCCCCACAAGTACCCTTATAATAAATCTTCCCCAAAAATAAAACGAAATTCTATTGAAATTATCTGCTGTTGATTTATTTCAATTTTATTTTAATTGGAACATTAACAGGATTAAAACATTAATACATACATAATACATGATTAAAAAAAAGTTTAAACCCAAAAAATAAAAAAAAACAATAGCGTATGCTTGTTTTGGCGGTTTCTATTTTCGAAAATGGTAACACTACAAATAACTTCAGACCATCTGTCACTTTGACACATGGCTCGACGGAGCGTGGTATTGCGTGTATCGTGTACGTCGACCCAGTATAATTTAGAATCACACTGGCCATACGCATCGCGACGTGTGGTAAGTGTGATTCTGCAACCATAATTTTCATAGAAAATGTATGGTTACTAAGCAGTCCAGATATTGTTAGGCGTAGCGAATGGCACGTACGTCGACCCAGTCTGATTCTACCATTTATTCGCCAAGCGAGTGCCGGTCGCACATCAACTGTCATATATGCAGTTCGCGCGTCGGAATAATCTTACTATACTTGTATTCTACATTTGTAAATAGTTAACTGTGAATATATTATCATCATCATCTGATCACAACCATCACCGATTGTTATTATTCAGACCAGCACGCGCGGAGATATCACGATACACCGATAGGTGTTGGAGACCCAACACATCTCCTCTCTTTAATCGGAGGCCCAAAATTTCTTTCTTATCAACCGGGCACCAAATATTCTCCAAAAGGCTAAAGCCATTTCAGACGAGGCGAAATTTCGATTTCTGAATGGTGGTCTTTCACCACAGCGATACTGTAAGTATCTACCACTCTGGATCTCAAATGAACTATATTTTATTTTACATTATTAAATTGTTAAATAATATAAATTATTCATATTTTTTATTCTAGTTATTGTTTTTTAATTTCTTTGTAGTTATTTAACATATGTACTTACCTTTTTTAAAACACAACCATGTACAATGAGACCTAAGAACAGGGTTCCCCAGTAAGGACACATTACCTTACAAAAAAATGTTTAATTTAAATATTAAATTAAATTAAAATTTAAAAAAAAAAAATACTTATTGAAGAAAAATTTCCATAAGTTAGGTACGGTTAAAACTGCAGTAATTACTATATTTGTACGTGAAACTCACATCCGAGTCATTTCGCCATGAAACTCTACTAAATCATATAGTTAGTACAAGAATTGCATCCTTTACATGTATAGCTACACAAAGTATTAAAAATTATATAGTTAGTAAAAAATCTGCATCCTTTACATAATATATAGCTACACGAAGTAAAAAAAAAAAATATATATATTTAGTACAAGACCTGCATCTTTTACATACTATATAGCTACACAGAGTATAAACAATTATATTGTTAGTGCAAGATCGCATCCTTTACATATATAGCTACACAAAGTATAAAAAATTATATAGTTAGTACAAGACCTGCATCTTTTACATATACAGCTACACAAAGTATAAAACATTATATAGTTAGTACAAAGCCTCCATCCTCTACGTATATAGCTATACAAAGAGAAAAAAATCTGAGATGTAATTATAACGTTGGAAAGGCCATAAAATTTAATTATGTTGTTGCTAAATTAAGAAGTAAAAATTGAGTTCGTCTGAATAAAAAAATCATTTAATCCTTTGAGGAAAAAGTTGGCATCCTGAATTTAGTTTCTCTATTTTGTGTGAAATATAAAACTCACCTGCCTAAGAACCTTTCCCGTTTCTCTCTTATTTTCCTCAGTTTCTTCTTTACGGTTTGATGGTCCGGAGGTTTTCTAATTTGCTAAAATAATTTAGCGAAATGTTAAAGGAATGATGGTTCTTAGATACGTATTATAGAACCTACTTGGCCTTTTTTCACATTTTGGTGAAATATACTAAATATTATCAAACGCGTTAAATAAAGCTGAACGAACATAACTTCTCATATTTATAATTAAGTTGCCACGAATTGATCTGATATATCATTTCCAACTATATTATCTACTCATTGGAATAAATTTTGAAGTTTATACCCGTCAACCTAATATTCAATCATTGAAGAAAAAGATAATATTAACAATTCTAAACGAAACATGAATAGAACAATAATGTATGGCATGAAAGTGAATGGAAGAAGAAATTGGTGACTCACGACCTCCGTCTTACTGGGATAACGCGATTAACCAGTAAGATATTGAGCATATTATCCTCAACTTTTTTTTTATATTTTTGGCTGCACCCGAATGTATTTGTAAACAGGACAGTGTCTCTTATTAGTAATTATGAAATTGAGATGTGAGAATGGCAAAAATAACGCAATTTAATCAGGTCTCATAGCTTCGTGGTTAAAAACGTTGTCCCGGTAAGACACATATCCTTATTTCGGTTCGGTTCCCAGTTACATTATTTTCTGAATGTTATTCTGTTTCATAGTTCGATTGAATACATCAGGGGGCCTAGTCTATATCTCTCACAGCGCCCGTAACGCGGGTTTAGCTACGTCACGAATCCGTATTAACCCTCCTCTGACCGTGCTAAAAACTTTCTCGCGCTCCGATGCTGTACACTCAGTAAATATTAGTGTAATGTATTTATTTAATCCAATACATAAATGTATTGTGGAGGAATACCTAAAATGTTAACTCTATGTTTAGTATATTTACAAAGATATTTCAGTAAATACAAACCGTGACCGCTTAGTTGGCAGCACCGTCAAGAAAGGTTAAACGGCAAACGTGCTTGTTTGTGAAACCGAAAGATCGAGACTAGGCCCCCAGTACCTATTATCTTAATCTTCAATGAGTTATATTGTATTTTCCTTCTGAAATCCATATGTTCGAGTTATAGCTACCCAAATTTGGGTGAGTGATTTATTTAATCAAAATGAATTATAAATTAAACGACTAATTAATTTTTTATGTAACCTAAAAATACGGCGTAAACGATGAAATGAAGGTAGATTGATTGGCTTTATTGTGCCACTACATGATGGGCCACGCGTGGCCGATGGAATGGTTAACGCCCCCAAACAACTGGCAACGTTCATTCGCTTCCGATCCACAGCGGCGTTAGTTCTCAGTTCAACTTTTGACTTTATTCAGGATGGACGTTGATGCACGTTCCGCTGCGGCATTATTTATTTTCATGTTCCCTCTATCTGGAATGGCTAACGCATGCGCATTGCGCATCCGTACAACGGCAGCGATTTGCTCTCCAATACTCCGATGGCGTTAGTTCAACTTATGACGTTATTCCGGACGGACGTTTAAGCCAGGGACAAACACAGCGTTAAAAGCGCCGGCGTTATTTGGCTTGACCTATTTTACCACATCGCTCGCCATACATTTACAATGGTTATCTATGGCGAGGGATATGCTGAAATAGGCCAAGCCAAATAACGCTAGCGCTTTTCACGCTGTGTGTGTCACTGGCTTTAAGCGTCTATCCAGAATATTGTAAATAGTAGAATGTTGCAAATGTTCATATCAATATTGTGCCAATTGGTTGCAGTCTTTTTTTTTGTAACGGTTCATTTGTTTTTTTTAATGGTTTTTGTATTTTGTGTAACGAATAACAATATTGGTTGTGCGTTTTGTAGCATTGCAGTAGAGCTGTTTAAAGTTTCGTTTGATATTGATATTCCAAAATACAGGCTTTAATATTAAAAAAATCAATCAAATCAATTTTTTGCAGACCCGAAATTGTTTTTCGGGACCGTCGATAAGTTTTTAGGTTTTTGATATATTAAATATATATATATAACCCAAAATGCGAACCTATATTTTTTTAATAGGTTTTTGGTTCTTTTTTTATCGACACCTTGCATATACCAGCATATAAGTACCAAAAATCTACGCTATAAATAAATTAGTTTGATATCCATACCAACTTATAAGGTATTTTTGAAGTGGATTTTAGGTTTGTCGGAGGGACCAACTGTCGAGAAGACCAACTGTCGAGGGAGGGGGAGCAACTATCCGAGGGACCAAATGTCGAGGGACTAAGTGTCGGAGGGTCTAACTGTCGGAGGGACCAACTGTCGAAAAGACAAACTGTCAGGGGAAGGGGCAACTATTGGAGGGACCAAATGTCGGAGGGCCAAATGTCGGAGGGATTAAATATCAGAGGAACAAACTGTCGGAAAGTCGAACTGTCGGGAAGGGGCAACTATCGGAGGGACTAAACTCGGAGGGGCCAAATGTTGGAGGGGCCAAATGTTGGAGGGGCCAAATATTGGAGGGTCTTAATGACGGTAGGACTAAAACTGTCGGAAAGACCAACTGTCGGGGGGGGGGGGGAGCATCTCTCGGAGGGACCAAATTTCGGTGGGCCAAATGTCGGAAGGGCCAAATGTTGGAAGGACTAAATGCCGGAGGGACCAACTGTTGGAGGAACTAAATCTCGGAGGGACAAACTGTCGGAAAGTCAAACTGTCGGGGGGGGGGGAATTATTGGAGGGACTAAATTCGGAGGGGCCAAATGTCGGAGGGACTAAATTTCGGCGGGACCAACTGTCGGGAGCATCTATCGGGGATCAAATGTCAGGAGGTTAAGTGTCCGGTGATGGGGGATCAACTGTCGGGTCACCGGGAAGGAGATGGGAAACGAGAGGGTTGGAAAGTGGCTTTGATTAATCAGTTAATTGAGTGATAACAAACAATAACATTGTATTTAATATGCTCTTAAATCCCATTTTATACTAGTTGCTGTTTGACCCGGGTTTTTGACCGGGAAGTACTCGGCTATTCAGATCTAGTCACTAAACACGGCTAAAGCCATTTGGAGCAACGTTTCAATTTTAAATTGTAGTCTTACACCAGGGCGATACTGGAAGTATCTTCCACTCTGGAACGTGCCGCAAAAAATTTACTATATATTATTTTTATTTAATTAATTGTGATTAAAAAGCATATAATTTTTTTTACAGAGAAACTTCACAAGAGTCCCAACTGCTCCCCTCTGGAACCAGTGAGACTATGGCATCCCCAATCGGAGTATGGAGTATGAAGGGAAGGAGATGGGAAAGTGGAAGGTGGGAAAGTACATGGCTATTCAGATCTTGTCACTAAACACGGCAAAAGTTATTATTAAGCAACGTTTCAATTCTGAATAGTGGTCTTACACCAGGGCGATACTGAGAGTATCTTACACTCTGGAACGTGCCGCAAATATAACATATATTATTTTTATTAATTAATTGTGAAATAACACAAATTTGTTTGCTCTCACTCAATAAACTGATTAATCAAAGCCACTTTCCAACCCTCTCCTTTTCCATATGATCTCCCAACACTTGATCGCCGGACACTTAACCTCCTGATACTTGATCCCCGATAGATGCTCCCGACAGTTGGTCCCTCGGACATTTAGTCCCTCCGACATTTGGTCCCTCCGATTTTAGTCCCTCCGATAGTTGCCTTCCCTGACGGACTTTCGGAGAGTTTGAACATTAAGTCCCTCCGACAGTTGCCCCCCCCACCGACAGTTGGTCTATCCAACAGTTGGTCCCTCCTACATTTAGTCCCTCTGACATTTAGTCCCTTCAACATTTAGCCTCTCCCACATTTGGCCCTCTAACATTTGGTCCCTCTGATAGTTGCCTCCCCCCGACAGTTCGTCCCTACGACATTTAGTCACTCCGGCATTTAGTCCCTCCGATACTTGTCCCCCCCGACAGTTCGGCTTTCCGACAGTTTGTGGACATTTAGTCCCTTCGACATTTGGCACCTCCGACTTTAGTCCCTCCAAATGTCGGAGGGTCAGATGTTGGAGGGACTAAATGTCAGAGGGACAATTATCAGAGAGAGTAAAGACGGAGGTGCCAAATGTCAGAGGGACCAACTGCCGGGGGGACTAAATGTCTTAGTGACCGACAGTTGGATAGACCAACTGTCAGGGGGGCAACTATCAGAGGGACCAAATGTCAGAGGACCATTTTTTTTTATAGTGAATACCTCACAAGAGTCCCAATTGCTCCCGTCTGGAGCCAGTGAGACTATGGCATCCATAATTGGGGTATGTTATGAGGCTGAAAGTAAGTGTGAAAGGGAAGGGGACGAGGAAGAGGAAGGTGGGGGAAGTACCTTGCTATTCAAATCTAGTCACTAAACACGGCTAAAGCCATTTCCAGCAACGTTTCAAACCTGAATGGTGGTCTTACACCAGGGCGATACTAAGAGTATCTCCCACTCTGTTGAGCTGTCGGGGGGGGGGGGGGACACTATCGGAGGGACTAAAGTTGGAGGGGCCAAATGTCGAAGGGACCTAATGTCGGAGGTACAAACTGTCGGAAAGTCGAACTGTCGGAGGGTCCAACTGTCGGGGGGAGGCAACTATCAGAGGGACCAAATGTAGAAGGGCTAAATGTCAGAGGTGCCAAATGTTGAAGGGACTAAATGTAGGAGGGACTAAACGTAGGTGGAAACAACTGTTGGATAGACCAAATCTCGGTGGGGGGGGGGGCAACTATCGGAGGGGCCAAATGGCGGAAGGACTAAATGTTGGAGGGACAAACTGTCGGAAGTCCATCTGTCAGGGAAGGCAACTATCAATAAATTTTATTTGATTAATAAATTTTATTTGATTAATTTGTGTTATTTCACAATTAATTAATAAAAATAATATATGTTATATTTGCGGCACATTCCAGGGTGGAAGATACTCTCAGTATCGCCCTGGTGTAAGACCACCATTCAGAATTGAAACGTTGCTTAATAATGGCTTTAGCCGTGTTTAGTGACTAGATCTGAATAGCCAGGTACTTTCCCACCTTCCTCTTCCCCATCTCCTTCCCTTCCCCACTTACCTTCAGCCTCACAACATACTCCAATTGGGGATGCCATAGTCTCACTGGCTTCAGAAGGGAGCAGTTGGGACTCTTGTGAGGTTTCTCTAAAAAAAAAAAAAATTAAAAAATCGGAGGGACTAAAGTCGGAGGGACCAAATGTCGGAGGGACTAAATGTCGGAGGGACCAACTGTCGGGAACGTCTATGCTATTTAATATGCTTTTTAATCCCATTTTATGCTAGCTGCTGTTTCACCCGGGGTTTTGACAGTGACATTCTTGACTATCATTTTAAGGCTTTGGACTCCCAATCCGAAGGTCGTGGGTTCGAGCACGGCGTGCGCAAATAAATTTTATTTGTGTTATTTCACAATTAATTAAAAAAAAATAATATATATTATATTTTTGCGGCACGTTCCAGAGTGGAAGATACTATCAGTATCGCCCTGGTGAAAGACCACCATTCAGAATTGAAAAGTTGCTTGAAATGGCTTTATCCGTGTTTATTGACTAGATCTGAATAGCCAGGTACTTCCCCACCTTCCTCTTTCCCATCACCTTACCTTCACACTCACTTTCAGCCTTACAACATACCCAAATTGGGATACCATAGTCTTACTGGCTCCAGACGAGATCAGTTGTGACTCTAGTGAGTCACTATGAAAATAAATAAAATATTTGTACCGATACGTAAACTTCTTTGAGAACTCCCACTTTTAAAATTGTCGTATATTTTTTATTAAAATATAATATTCTTAGATCTCGGTGTTGAAATTTTTTTTTAAATTTTTATAAACATTATTTTTCAATTTGGGAGGCGGGAATGGGTACCGCCGCCCCAGGAACCATTTATTGGATAACCAACACCTCTGCCATAAGTCACCCCCAAGTGGTTCGCTACGTTTGGTGACTTAGCAGGGGTGCCCGGGTTCATGGGGTTCATTGTCTAGATCTTGGCGGCGGATGATCTAGACACATTGAACCCCAGATTCCTACCCAACCCTCATACCTTTTTCCTTCCCAGAACTTCCTCTCCTTCCTTTCCTTAAAAATACCCTCCACACAGCATTCCCAAAGGTGACATAGGCCCTGAGGGAAATTATTTTCCTCAGGGCCTCCTGTGTGGACCTAATGTAAAAAAAAAAAAAAAATATTTTTAGGCACCTACGGGAATCCCAAAAATATACGGTTATATTTATGTAGAGTAAGAATAATATTTTCTGGCATAAGTAGGTAGGTATCTAACAAATTCTATATAGACGATTAATATGATTTAGGTTTTATCGTATCTTTGTATCGCCAGTGTTAAGTATCATAATAATTTTGTTTATGAATTGTTTTAATGGTTATTAAATAAATTTCATTGATTTAATTCATATAATCGCCATTTGAACATTGGGTTAACAAGAAAAAACATCGGTAATCATTTGAACATCAAACTCAAACAAGCTAGAACGTCTACTCCCGTTCACAGTCAAACAGGCACTGAGTAGTGGGGGTAGTGGGCCACTGTCCGGAAAACAACTCACCGAGGCCATCCCAGGCCATTCCGTCGTCATCCCATCGCCATCAGTGGCCCATCGCGTGGCCCATTGAATGGCCCACTCGGCCACTCCGTCGGCCACTCCACCATCCCAGGCCACGCCCCTGCCATCCCACCGCCACTATGGGCAATCCCACGCCACTAACCCTACACACAGTGGCCCATCGAATGGCCCATCGAATGGGCCATCGGATGGGCCATCCGATGGGCCATTCGATGGGCCATCCGATGGGCCATCATGTAGTTTCAACATTAAACAACAGTAAAGCAGTTCCTATGTTTTCGTAGCCACAAGGCCGGTGATAGTGCTCCACCGACCGTCAGTGCATAGACAGAATCCGTCCTGACAATACGCATTAACCGACCGTCAGTTTGTATCATTCAGTGCTCTCCTGACCAACAAACTGACCGGATTGGCACAGTCGTACACGAAATGGACACGTTTACGAATAGTTAACGACGATGATGTAGACATTCGTACGGTTGGTCCACCGATCGGTGCAGCGTGCAGCACTGAACGCGTTCATTTGTTTCCATAGCGCGTCGGCCGACCGACGGCACGCGTGCGCACGCGCTCGACTGATGATCTTCGTACGCAGTGCGTATCAATTTACGCGTGCGTATGGTCGGTCCAGCACTGTACGATTTATGAATTTTCATATAAATAATAAGCTCGACTGACTTATGCACCAACCGGCCCAGGAATTAGCTGTTCGGTGTTTAGGCCCTTCTATAATTCCAATAAAATTTGTTAGCCTACCAATGCAGGATTTTAAATATTTTAACACCAAAGACAAATAAATAGATACAAATAATAGATTATTTTATTTAATTTTTTATTTATTTATTCTTATATTATTTATATATTATACTAGACAAAATGTAGACATGATATGCGACGCTACCTAGTGGGAAAGTTAGCACTTGCAATGCCTTTCTCATACAAAAATAAAGTTGGTTGTTCGCAGGGGGAACAAATATAATAAGTAATTGATGAATGAAACACTAGTATATATTGAATCATGTGGCGGGTAAGAGATAAGCCACCGTAGCATAGTGGATAGTGCTCCTGACCCGCAATCAGAGGAGCGAGGGTTCCAGTCCCGTCGGCGGCCGTATCTTTTCTAGGGAGGTTTTTTTCAATATGGATGAGTGTTTCAGGCTAATAATTATTGCATATAATAATTGTTATATATTATACGCCTATATGGGCATTTACAAATATGTGATACGTGTAATAATTTTATACAGTAATCGTGATGTAAAATATGCTATTTGAATTATATAGAACCCATGCAGAAGAATAGTATTATGCTAAATTGATTATGGCCTTCTTATAACTATATTCAGTATCGAGAAAGTATTGCTAAGTGCATGCAACCCAGGTACAAGTGAGTATTAAAATAAATCCGTCCTAATATTGTTGTTGCAAATAATTTTAGATCGAGTAGTTTTTAGGTATATGGAAGGTATGTTAAATCAGTTATTATGTTATGTCGGTGTGCAAGAAGATTAGTACCGAAGCGGTCAACTGAAATTAGCATTTGCGTACGTATTTCGTGATAGTATGTTCGTTGTACGTTGCTACATACTTATGTAGTGTACTTGTACGTCTACGTAAATAACGTAGTCCATTATAATATGCTAATTATTGCAGGCAACCCAATCTCTCAGGGTTCTTCACTTCATAACCTTTAGGTTATCTACTCTGCCGTATTGTGGTGAACTTAGGCCATGAATAATATAAACTCATAATGTTAACTCACGTATTTCAAATAAGATGTACTAAATTCCAGGTATCACATAATTATCATAAAAAAGAAGTGGCTGAAAAAAAGGAGCTTAAAGCGCTTTTTGTTTAAAATATCAAATATTTTTAGCTTGCAGCGCTCATTTGGCATATGGTTCATAGAATCTTTGGAATCCTTTTGCGATGCTTGTATTTATTTACTTTTATTTTATATTCTAGAAACAAATAGTATATTGGTTATAGTTTTAAGAAATATTACGTAGTATTTAACAATGGGTACATATGATATGTTTATTTGTAATGTCTTAGTTTGTGGAATGTATAAGGGCTCCGTCAAACAGGAGGCGTACTTACGCGCGTCAAGGCGTTAAAACGTCCCGGACGTATAACGCTATGTTGTGTTGTACTGAACATGTCTAAACCGGTCAAACAGAGCGAGCGTGTAGCAATACGCGAAAATTTGCCGCCGCGGCAGAACGCCACGTTGTATTTTTGTTACAAAATTTCCTTTGACGCCGGGAGTTCTTGCTTGACTGTGGTAAAAATGGTTGCTGAAAAGTTAATTGAATGTGTCCGAAAACATCATTGTTTGTATGACACTAGGAACAGTGCATTTGTGGTGCATTTGCTTATTTTGTGTTGCAGAAGTGAATGCAATTCTTCGAAGCACTCTCGTGACATTGAAAGAAGCGATCTTCATGAATGTGATGAAAGCTCCCGGAATAAACGATGATATTCTCCAAATTCTTTCCTCTTCTTATTAATACCATGCACCCATATTCTATTATTACGGGAACATGATAATGCACACATCAGTAACAACTTATCTTCATCTGAATCGTTGGACATCGTGGCGAAGACCGACTGACAGTTACTGACGCCGAACGCGCTGGCTTGCGCGTCGAAGCCGTTCAAATAGAAAGTACGCGACGTTACGCTGACGCCTTGACGCGCGGTAAGTACGCCTTCTGTTTGACGGAGCCATAATTAGTAATAACCGGGTAATGTGCGCGGTGTGAAAGTTTGTGAGTATGTGTTAGCATGTTTGTAAGAGTAAGTGTTGATCTCTGAAGAGATATGTAAGCGCATTGAACAGTTTGTATCATTGACATGATGCTCCTTTTAAATTTGGTAAATTAAAATTAAATTAAAGTAAAATTTAAAATTAAATTAAATTAAATGTGCGCGGTGTGTAAGTTTGTGAGTATGTGTTAGCATGTTTGTAAGAGTAAGTGTTGATCTCTGAAGGGATGTGTAAGCGCATTGAACAGTTTGTATCATTGACATGATGCTCCTTTTAAATTTGGTAAATTAAAGTAAAATTTAAAATTAAAGTAAATTAAATTAAATTAAATGTGCGCGGTGTGTAAGTTTGTGAGTATGTGTTAGCATGTTTGTAAGAGTAAGTGTTGATCTCTGAAGGGATATGTAAGCGCATTGAACAGTTTGTATCATTGACATGATGCTCCTTTTAAATTTGGCAAATTAAAGTAAAATTTAAAATTAAAGTAAATTAAATTAAATTAAATGTGCGCGGTGTGTAAGTTTGTGAGAATGTGTTAGCATGTTTGTAAGAGTAAGTGTTGATCTCTGAAGGGATATGTAAGCGCATTGAACAGTTTGTATCATTGACATGATGCTCCTTTTAGATTTGGCAAATTAAAGTAAAATTTAAAATTAAAGTAAATTAAATTAAATTAAATGTGCGCGGTGTGTAAGTTTGTGAGTATGTGTTAGCATGTTTGTAAGAGTAAGTGTTGATCTCTGAAGGGATATGTAAGCGCATTGAACAGTTTGTATCATTGACATGATGCTCCTTTTAAATTTGGGCAGTGAATCCGAGAAAATGTCTATGTTAGAGTTTATGCAAATACAATTGAAAATTAACTAAGAGTCGAAATTTATAAAAATTTCAAAAACTTTGAGGATAAGTATTTAATATTATTTTCAAGTTTTTTTTCTGAAACGATATCATAAGGCCCATTAACCAGCGGCTGGGAATTAAAATTCCAAAACGCTTGCAACTGTACAGGAAGGTTTCGATGAGAAAGATTGATTATTCTCCGTCCAGCATTTTAAAATAATAATTCAATATCGATTTTATTTCATTAAAAAATTGCTTTAATATATACCTACTTTCAAGTAAGCAATAAAAATGATCAAACGTGTGAAGATAAAATTATCTACTTTTTGTAATTATTTTTCGATCATAAGTATTTATGATTTTTTAATAATGTCTAAGCAAAATAAGGGTGTAAAAAATCTGAAATATTTTAGTTTGTGAAACCGTAAATAAATAGTCAAACCAAAGTATTTTCGTCACAAACCACGTACTCGGATATTTTTAAATGATTCTATTTGAACTAAAATTAAAATTCTGAAAAGAAGCTTTACTAGTTAATTTATTTTGCTGTATGATTTATACGATTTGAAATTTGTGTTGTATAATATTTCCTTTGAAAATTAAACGAATATGACATCGACCAACGGTATAACCTTATTACATTAAAATATACTTATTTTTCTAAATTTGAAACATATCTTTTTTTTAATTTTAAAAGAAAGACAAACGACGTTCTTCCATGGAGCTACCTTCAAGCGACGCGATCGCCGCTCGTCTGTGTTTTCCATACTTTTATTAGTATTTGAAAACGCCGCTAGGTGCTACACTAGCAAAATAGTATGACAGGTAGCGGTAGCGTCGCTTGTGAGGAGCTACGTGGAAGAACGGCGAAACATTACCTGGTTACGAATAACCCAACAAAATTTGAAAATCTCCTACTAACACCACACTAAGCGGAAGATATTGCTTGTGTTGTGATGGAGGAATTAGCCAGCCGAGGGATCAAACACGGAACGCCTGGGTGGGAGCCAAACGCGATGCCCATACAACCACTGACCGGTCAATCTCTACCAGATAAAATAACAATCTTTAATCAACTTTTTTTTTTTTTTTGTAAAAAAGAGTCAATACGTCTAAAATAAGATTAAAAACGTATGAATTTCCGGTATTGTCTGGTTATACTCTCTTAAAGGGGCTTTAAACGTTAACCAAACCGCTATAAAACATCGTATTGACAAGTACTAATAGTATTGCCCTTCTAAAGCAATGTAATATTTTTCTTTCATTTAGTGTTAGCGTGCAACCGTGCGATATAGCGAGCGCCCTCTGGTTTGGGAGTTTTCTATGAAAAGCAGTTATGTTCAGGCCGTATCGTTTGTCTCCAGCCATGTGGAACCAACCCTCTCCCCGTAAGGGTGGTTCATACAGCCTAGCTACACCTACAGTCTGTCAAGAAATCGGAGCAAAAGTGGAGGGTGCCGCGATCGATTAAATGATTTTATTTTATTTATTATTATTAACACTAAGATGTTTGAATGGAAAAAAAAACTTTCTTTAATAACGTTCCTTGGAGATTCCAAACTAGAGAGAACTAGTACAAAACAGAGATGAGTGGAGGAAGACCCTCGAGAAGGCCAAGACCCACCAAGGGTTGTAGAGCCAATTGTGATGTGAATAAATATTGACCTACGATTAAACAATTTTCATTGTACCTCATATTTATAAGAGTGATTAGTTATTTAAATATATTTTATAATAATTTTTATTGCAATATTGTATTATTTTCAGGGCATGTTATTTGCTTTGTTACACCTGTTCTCGTCTTCTATTTTCTATTTTTATACGCTCATTAGACCGGTCTTTTAGTATAGAAAACTCAATTAAATATCTTTTCAATATGAAATATTTTATTTGACATACTACATGCCTGCCCATATCCATTTTCTGTGTACCTCATTTTTATCTGTTACATACTTTAAAAAAATTTAAATAGAATAAGTACTAAGTTTGTCTATTTCTTGCGCATTACAATATTGTTCATTTCGCTTTGTCATTTATACATGTTCTTCTACAATTTACTAAATGCTTTTCTGTTTTACATGCTCATGACTCTTTATTACTTACTGCAATTCTAATTTCTCATGCTGTAAGTTCATGCCTTATACTATGTTTAAAAAAAATGTATATATGTTTTTTTTTTAATTTTAGCGATTTTACAAATACATACAAAATATAGAGGTGAATTTAAGTATACATATAGATATTGTATTTCTTAGTCTTGTTCGCTAGAGAGTCCTGTGCCGAGGCTGACAAAAGTTATTTATTGTCTTCTATGTAGTTTTTAGTTTCTTACTAATGAAGATAATGTTGGTAGTTCTCAGTCGAAGTATTGTACAGTTAAATATGACCAAATCGGATAGGGACACATTAGGTAGGTGGTCAGAGCAGCAGCCCAGAAATCCGAAGGTCCTGGGTTCGAGTCCCAGATGTGACCCAAACTTTCTACTGACTTTTCTATTTCAGATTATCGATCAAATTTTACCAATATTGTCTTTATTTATTTAAAGAAAAAAAATCATTTATCATAATAATGCATAAAAATTATATCACTTTTATTTTTAAAACAATAAAATAAATAGAATGATATCATTTTTTTCTGTCCATTTCCATTTGTCAGATTTGGAAGTCGAACAAAACCTAATCTAAGAATCAGAAATACTTTATTTTACTATAAAATTGTGCCAGAGAAATTATATTCATTTTGTTAAATTTGATGACAGACTGTATCAGCATTACCTCCTTTGTCGGAAGCTCTGTTTTCTCCGTCTGTAGTCTGTAGTATGTAGTAATACTATGCTAGATGACGCTGTCTACACCTTTTTCTCCCATCTCTCGACTTTACACTTTAAAATTCTTAGGAAGATATTCACTTTGAAGTAATTTCGGCTTTGAATATTACGGTTTGATAAAAAACGTTTTTCTCAGTTCAAGTTTGTTCTCAGTTCAAGTTTGTTCTCATATAGTTAATAAATTTGATTGAAATATTTTTATATCGATTGTCATGTATGTATGTTCTATATATTATTCGCTAAATTTATCATAATGAATATTTAAACACTTCCCGGCTCCTAAGTAAAACAAATTTAATAAAAGGTATTGTGGTTAGCCAACAACGCAACAACTCGCTACGCGATTACCTCCTATTGGCTACTTGTAATCCAATCGTGTATACGGACTTTTTTCAGTACCCAGCGACGGGTGCCGCACTAAAATAAATTCATTCTGTTTCCGATTGCCGCCGATCCAACAGCTCGCGAATGGCTTCCTTTTCGCTCCCCACTCCTCGATAAATAATCTTGTGTAAATGTAAATTATTGTGCTGAAGTATTGTTTAATAATCCAGTAAGTTCAGAGTCTTGCTTAATTAATTTACATATACAATACGCCTTAATATCCCGATAATATATATTGTAACGGGAATAAAATCACCAAGGAAACGGTTAGTAAAGGTCTCCAGGGAAACGGAAAAATAACAAGCAGTGTACAAATAAATTTGGTAGGAGATGGTTGACAAATAAAATAAGATAAATAAAGCTGTAATAATTGTGCAAATAAATGATGTTGCCGATAATTGTGTCGTCATTAATATAGTTTGTAAACCCAGTAAGTTAGTAGAAACGTAACAATATATTCAGTAAATATTCAGCTGCCTTAGTCCTTGAGCCTCTCCTCGCACATGATCTACTTTCCCCAGTTTTTTCTGGGGCCAACTGGACATCATCTTCCACTTGGAATAAATCTAACATATTTTTATTAAACGTGTGTCCAAAGGAACAACAAACATTCGTGTATGAATGAGATAACTTTGTAATGTAGATTATATAATTGGGCACGTCTGCTTCGTCTCTCGTCTTTTTACATTATTACCTTCCGATGTAGTAAGTTGTATCCCAGTGGGAATAATAACAGTTGAATATTCTACCTACACGAGGACTAATTCAGCTGCCTTAGTCCTTGAGCCTCTCCTCGCACATGATCTACTTTCCCCAGTTTTTTCTGGGGCCAACTGGACATCATCTTCCACTTGGAATAAATCTAACATATTTTTATTAAACGTGTGTCCAAAGGAACAACAAACATTCGTGTATGAATGAGATAACTTTGTAATGTAGATTATATAATTGGGCACGTCTGCTTCGTCTCTCGTCTTTTTACATTATTACCTTCCGATGTAGTAAGTTGTATCCCAGTGGGAATAATAACAGTTGAATATTCTACCTACACGAGGACTAATTTACTATCATCAAAGGATAAATTTATTTGATTATGAGCTCATCATCTTTAAACGAGCAATCACCTTATTCACCACATAAGAAAGGCGGAGAACAAATTGACGGAAACAAAAATAAATAATATTATCGCTTAATTAAGAGTAAACCAGGCGGTGTTTTGTCCATATAAACGTATTCTCCAATTTCCTCTCTGGATTTTGACACTGGTGCAAATATTTAATAAAATATCAACATCGACCTCTAGCGTGTTGGTACGTTTTGGTTTTTTGATAATCTTTTGGAATCTCCAAAAAATAGTTAAAATTGCCTGGTTGGAACGCCATTAACAAACGTTCAATGTTGAAATTAAACAATGTATGTGTTAACGGAAATGTATGTAATCCATCATTGTATTCAATTCCTAGGAAATGTATGTAGTTCCTATTAGACATTTCTTAGGAAATCTATACATTTCCTAAATAGAATTTGGAAATGTAAAACATAAGATATGTAAGATATCAATGGGTACGCGGGGATAGCGGGGCGAAGTGAGGGTATTGCATGGTCTGATCAGGCGATCGCGCTAGTGCCGCGTAAACAGTGAGGTTAGGTTAGGTTAGTTTAGGTTAGGTTAGGTTAGGTTAGGTTAAATTAGGTTAGGTAAACCCAGGCATTCGCAAAGTCAGGGGAGTGTGGAAAGAGAAAATCAGGATATTGAAAATATGTTGACCACGTGGATGCAAGATAGTGATAATTCACATTAGAGTGAGGGTTTGAGGTTTGTGCAACTCATGAAAAAACAGAGCTATAAATAAAGTAACGTGTTTTGTTACAGAAAGCATTACAGAAGCACTAGGAAATGTATACATTTCCCAGGATATGTATGTAATAAATAATTTTTAAAACAATATTTTATACTTTTCATCGTTTGTTTTTGGGGTGTTATGCCGTGTTAAAAAATATTTAAACATTCATCGAATTGTATACATTTCCTAAACAGCTTCGGAATTGTATAGATACATTTCCTAGGAGTTGAATACAATTCCTAGATTTCGTACATTTCCGGTAACATATATATATAAAAAAGTAAATCGTATAGACATAGAATGTTTTCTTCCAATACAGTTCGTTGAAAAATATGTACAAAATCGGTCCAGTTTTGGAGGAGAAATTCCACCTAACGCACGCTTTTTGTGAATCATGAAAATCAATAGAAAAATGTGTTTATGTTACGGTAGCTCTGCTGTATATTAAATTGTTTGCGGTGTATAGCTCAGATCTTCGAATGAATCGTAGATTTCCTAATGCTAGTTGAAGAATTTGGTCGCTACAGGCGTAAAAGTAAATATTTCCATTACAAACAAAAATATTCCTGTGTTACGCTTCCTATGACAAAATGTAATACTTTTTTTATATGCAATTTACCATTTTCATTTCTGTATTCTAAACCGTACAACTGAAATATAATATCTCTGTGATTGTTGACCGAATATAAATTAATAGTATATATCATTGAAGAAGAAGATAACACTAATAATCTTGGTTGGGCATTTACACAATATTTACCTACACTTACCTACATACATATGCACATACATGAACTGCTGTACTTGTAGTTAGTAATGTCACATTTTTATTCCTACCCTCCTTCTATAAACCTGTCATTCTTCCCATTACCCACAAGTCAGTCAATAATCGATCCCCATCCTGTAAACATCTCCGCATTTCTATTTTACACTTTCGTTATTCACCGCCGCAGATAAGTAACATACCGCAACAAAATATTACCGCTATAAAGTGTGTGTTAAACCAGCAAAGAGAAGAAAGTGCCACAGTTTCAGTAAGTCCTTTCTATCCTCTCCTTTATATGTGCATATTATTTTCTACTTGTGCAGTGGTCTCACACACACACACACACATTTTAAGATCCTTCGACATACTAATAACATAAAACATGCAAATCTAAATGAAAATATGAAAATGATTTTCATATTTTAATTATATGAAAATGAAAATAATTAAAATATGCAAATCATTTTCATATTTCATTTTGATTATTAGTGTTTTTTCTTCTTCAATGATTTATCATATTGATGGGAATAACCTTCAAAAGTTTTAAAAAGAGAGTTGTTCTTATAAAAATTGAAAAGTATATGAATTATTGGAACATTCACATTTGATCTTGTTAAGCGTCATACGAAATGTATTATATATTTATTATACTTAGAAATCTTCTTGTATTAGGTACTTAAATAAAAAGTATGTTACACGTTAGTTCATTATGAAATTATGTGATGGGGAGGTGCTTATAAAAGGGGTATGCCCTGTAAATTGGTAAAAAGAATATTTGTTAAAGTAATTTTGAAAAACTATCTACATTCCAATCCGCTATATTATATAACAACAATTTGTGCGCCCCTGCCTAAGTTTGTATAAATTCCGTAGCATAAAAATTTCAACTACCAGTCTGAAAATGTCCGTAGTAGGACGAAACCGGTCCTGGTGTAAATAAACAAGTGGAACAAAGTGAAAAAAATTGTTTAATTTCATATCTAATACAATGGAATTCCACCATGAATTAACAGTTAAAAAACTAAACAAAGATAGAGTTTATTTTTTAGTTAGGCGGGTTCTTTCTATGTTATGCTAGTCTATCCAGTTTATGACCTTCCCCATATTTACAAGTGTGGAGAACTTTAATATTTCTGTCTTTATCAAACGTTAGAAATTTCACCTTTATCATTCACCCAATTTCTAAAATGTTCTTTTATACGGGTTTTAAACGATCTCACCGTTTGGCCTATGTAATATGACGGGCAGTTAGAGCAGTTCACTTGGTAAACGCCTGAGTTTTCCAGTATTTCTCTCGTATCTTTGTTGTTAATTAAACTTCTCCCTAGAGAATTTTCATTATAAAATGCTGTTCTACATTTATCATTATTGGTTAATCTAGATGAGAAGATGTATGAATGTGAATGAGGCAAGGAGTGTGTGCCAAGACCGAGTTGTTTGGCGGTCTGTCCTCTCTGCCTACCCCTACGGGGAAACGGCGTGATGGTTAGTTAGTTAGTTAGATATTTCGCCAAAATAAGGAATTTTAACCCATTGTTTTGTGATATCTTTTTCATTTCAACTTTATTTGTAGTGGCAAATAGCAGTGTTATATAATTATAGAATCGGTTGGAGTACCTCACAGGGAAGTCACCGACTTTCTTGTTCCTGCAAAATATGAACATAGTAATAACTGCGTTCTATACTACCATCAAATTACGTGATCTCGCCCAGGGAGACAATAATAGACACATAATAAAGGATACTTGAGATAAACGGTGGTGGTTGGCTATAAGAGAATTTTGAAACTAAATTTAAAACGGTAAGCAATGTGTCATGACTTTGTTAGTAATTAAGCAATTAACGAACTTCTTAACTTCTTCTTTTCTTCAAAAAGTCCCCTTCATACAGCACTCCCAAATATTGTAGGCCCTGAGGTGTCGTGTGTGAAGTCAAAATAATAATTTTTTAAATAAATCCTCAAAGAATCTTATTAACCGAAGGTTGGCCAATGAGAAGATGCATGAATGTGAATATATCGACGACTGCGTGCTATGATTGTAGTGTGTGGTATCCCACCCACACTACCTACCCCTTAGTAGTTAGTTTGTTTGATTAAGTTGTTTATTATAGCCGACAGCTTTATTCCACCGTGAAAACATCAACAATCGAAAGTTCCGCTACATATTTTGTACGACAATTCGAGATTATTCAGCCTACAAGCATTCGCAACAAAGCCGTGAAAAAAGAACCGCTTTTCGCGCGAGAAATGGAGAAAGCTCATTCATTTCAATGCCAACGGGCGTGTCGGAGGTGTCAATATAGGACCGTTTCAATGAAATCTCTTTTCAAATCTACTATCCATTTTTCACCGTCAAACACTCTGCTCTGGTATACGTGGCTCCATTATCGTGCTAACAATGTGTAGGAACACGTATAACGAATCGGGAAAGGCGTGTGCCGTCACACTCGACAATCCATCATCAGCTATTGCCTATAAATACGTCGATGAAAGAAGGTCTAGTGAAACGGCTTGACTTCTCCTTGGTTCCATGCGTTGCACTGCCAAACATAGATATTAAGACAAACTAGCTTTTGCCCGTTGCAAGGCAACTAATTGGTTAAAGCACTAAGCGATTTGACGTTTGAATGTGGATGAAGCAAGAAGTGTGTGTCTACATTTAAAAAAAATGAAATATTTGAAGATAAAAAATCGACGATTGAATGTGGATGAAGCAAGGATTGTGAGAACTACTAAAAGAGTACAGTAAGTTAATCGCTCTATTTTATACACCCGCTACTTAGCCACTTTGGTCACCCTGGTTAAGGCGTTCAGTATGGGCCTTTTCTCGCAAAAAGGGGCCTAGAAGTTTACTGCTCAATTTTTCACTAATAATTAAGACAAATTTAAAAAAAACCGCACTCCTTTTGAATCAATGTGCTTAAACTTAAACTTAAACTTCCACTAATCTATGTGCGTTTCTGTACAGAACAAATTGTTTTTACAGGTATTGAGTATGTCAAACAACGCAGTATCTTGTTGACTCGGTGGATTGTGGGTGAACTTAATCCGTCGCTAAGATTATGCATTTTATTTATTGTCATTCTGAGAGCAATTTGTTCACTAAATTTCTTTTTTGCGAGGTATTATTCATTATGGAAGAAGTTGGCCGCTAGAGAAAAATCTAGGGAAAACCGCTTCAGATATTGTGCGAGGGGACGCTGGAGCCCTCAGATAGCACATGAGATGAAATAGCACATGAAAGGGGAGTCTAAAACGTCTTGTCGAATGGACGGGTCCCCAACACGAATAGTTCGATATTTTCCTTTCTTCTCCGTTCTCTTCAGGTATCTACACATTTCCATCCCACATTATTTTTTTTTTCATGTTTGCACTATTTTATGATGAATCATATTGTGATAGGTACTTTATACAGGATTTCAGCATAAACTTTTCGCTTTAAGAGCGATTGACCAGCGGCTGAGAAAAAAAGTTTAAAAATGCTTGCAACTGTACAGGGAGGTTCCAATGAGAAATATCGATTATTCCCCGTATCAATTTTTTTAAATAAAAAAAATTAATATTAAATGATTTCATTAAAAACTTGCATTAATATATACCTACAAAATGCTTAAAACGCACGATGATAAATTATTAAATATCGTGTACTTCTTGTAAGTATTTTTGAACATAAGTATTTATGTATAAATTTTTTTTTTTTTAAAGTAGTAAGATTTTAATAAAATTCCATCTGCCAAAATCAGAGTGTCACCCTAGTTGTGTTAAACTGTCACTTTGCTTCTCAATGGGTATAGTGTTTAATAATGTATTTATGGTTTAAACATTGTTACAATTTCATCCTCAAGTTCTACCCATCTGGCCACAATGTAATATTTCTTTCTTTCTCCATGTAATATTTTAGTATTATGTGTTTTTTTTTTGCAGTTTTTGTGTTTTTTTTTAATTTAACTTGTGTGTTGAATTTAACTTATGTGTGTAAAACATTAACGTATGCTTCTTCACTTAAATGTACTAAAGTTAACCTCAATACAGGCTATTATAGTCCTAGTGAGGTTAATTTCTATGTAAAAAAAAATTATATTAATAACATGTGAGAAGATTAATAATAATAATAATAATAATAATGATTTTTCAATAATGTCTAAAGAAAATAAGTGTGTAAAAAAATTTAAATATTTTAGTTTGCAAGACCTTAAATAAATAGAAAAACTGAGGTATCGTTGTCACAAAACACGTTCTTTATTTTAATTTAACTAACATTAAAATTATGAAAACTGTGTTTACTAGATTACGGATTGATTTTTTTTTATGATTATATGATTGTTTAATAGAACCTGATGCGTGTTTTGTGTAGTTTTTTAAAAGAAGGACCTTGAAATGTGTATGTTATGTGTTTGAACCACTGCACAAGTAGAAGGTAAGCACACAAGGAAAAGGAGAGAATTACTCACTGCGGGACTTGTACTTTCTTCTCTGCGGCGGTCAATAGCGAAAAAATGCGGATGCGATAAATAATGTTGATGTTCACAGGTTGATGGTCGATTATGGACTGATGTGGGTAACAGGAAAGTGACAGGTTTATAGGGAAGGGTAGGAAGGAAATGTGACAATACTAGCTACAAGTACAGCAGTTCATGTATGTGTATAGTTTTGTATAGATGTATGTATGTAAGTGTAGCTGTGTAAATGCCCAACCATGCCCCCCGCCTGGAAGGGGATGAACGAATCCACTTCCATAAACCTTAAGAGTGTAGTACTAATCACTTTATAAACAAAATTTAAAAATTGGTGAAAGTTAAAGCTAAAAGAAGGGCCATAGATGCAATATCTGATGGCCAAGTCAACGGACTATGTTATTGCGAAGGTAAAGGGCAAAGTTTAACCACTGCCCTGCGGTATGTACCGGTGTTTGTTTTAACGTCGGCAACGCGAATCACTCCGTCTACACCGGGATAAACATTGACTATTATGCCGATGGGCCATTGAAGAGGCGCGATGTTGTCACACTTGATGATTACGACAGTGCCTGTAGTTACCGGATTGGCGCTCGTGTTCCATTTTTGACGAGATTGTAAAGTATTTAGGTACTCCATGCGCCAACGATTCCAGAAAGTCTGGACGAGATGATCCACGATATGCTTCCGTTGCAACAAGTTTACTGACTCGTTGGTTAAGTCAGCAGCGGGTAGAGATTTTAACGGAGTAAGAGTTAAAAAATGTGCAGGAGTAAGAGGCAACGGAGCTGAGACATCAGTTACGCTCAGTACGGACAGCGGACGTGAGTTTAGAAGTGCTTCTATTTGAGAAAGCACCGTTTGCATCTCTTCATACGTGAGTAGACATGTACCCACTATTTTATTCAAGTAACTCTTCACACACTTTATATTACTTTCCCAGATTCCACCAAAGTGTGGAGATTGAGGAGGATTCATTTTCCATTCGATGCGGTTTTCCCGTAGATTATCTGAGAGTTCATTCTTAAAATTTGGTGACTCTATAAGTTCGAATAGAGATCTTAACTGGGACTTAGCGCCCACAAAGTTCGTTCCGTTATCAGAGTACATAACGCTCACAGGACCACGACGTGATAAAAAGCGTTTGAAAGCATTAAGGAAGACTTTAGTGGAAAGATCTGAAGCGAGTTCGATATGAACAGCACGGGTCACCAAGCAAATAAAAAGGCAAATGTACGCCTTTTGACTTCGAACATCCCGACGTCTATAAGGGATTATTTGAAGCGGGCCCGCGTAGTCAACACCTGTGTGTAGAAAAGCTTTGGCTTCGCGGACGCGGCATGAGGGTAAATCTCCCATTATTGGGAATTGCGGTTTGGGATTAATCTTGAAGCACGTATTGCACTGATGCACGCGCTTCCTAACCAGATTACGCGAGGAAAGAATCCAGAACCTTTGTCTTAGCAAAGACATGAGTAAGGTAGGACCTGTATGTAAGTTCTTGATATGATAGTAATCTATTATTAAATCGACTACATGAGCACGTGGGGGTAAAAGAATAGGATGCCGACTGTCAAATTCTAATTCAGCGTTTTTCAACCTGCCTCCTACCCTTAGAATACCTTCATGAAGAAACGGATTCAATTTTGCAATAGTGCGCCGAAGTTTCTTCCCGTCAGTCATTGCCTTCATATCTTCGGAAAAATGTTCTTGCTGTACCGATTTTATAACAGCGAGTTCTGCAACGGCAGTATGACTTAATTCGAATGTTCGCGGTAGTTTCTTAATGAAACGAAAAATAAAAATTACAATTCGAATTAATTTCGGCCAAGAATTGACACGAGAAGCTAGTGCGCATAATAACGGCGGTGCAATCGTTTTGAGGCGGTTATTGTTTTGAACTGCCATCAAAATTTTTGTTTTCAGTTCGGGTGGTTCAGATACAGATTTTGAATCAAAACGTTGTAGAGGCCAATCACTTTTAGGTAACTGAGCAAATGCGGGGCCGTTAAACCATAATGGATGGTCTATTAGCTGAGCGGGGGTTAGACCGCGCGACAGGCAGTCAGCGGGATTGTCTTTACCTTTTATATGATGGAAGCATTCAGCCTGCAGATGATCTTGTATTTGTGATACGCGGTTGGCAACGAATGTCTGCCATCTAGCAGGTGGTGAATTTATCCATGCTAGCGCAACCGTGCTGTCACAAAAGGCTAAAGTCGTATGAACTATCGAATTTGATGCGTAGGTGTTACTGACCGTACGCATTAATCGCGCAAGTACCAGCGCTCCACATAATTCTAGACGCGCAAGTGAAATCGCCTTCGCAGGAGCGACCTTGGATTTGGCGCATAATAAGCTAATTGTGATTTTATTAGTATTCGGACAGTAAACGTGTAAGTATACAACACCTCCAAATGCGCGTTCGCTTGCGTCAGAAAATCCGATGAGTGTTAATACACATTGGTATTCAACACCTAAAAAGCGAGGAATTCTAATAGATTGCAATAATGGCAATTCCTTTTCAAACTGGCGCCAAAGCGTGACCACGGTGTCAGGAGGAGTATCGTCCCAATCCGGGTTGTACTCCCATAGAGATTTAATTATTAGCTTAGCTAATAAAACAACCGGTGCGACGAAACCCATCAAATCCCAAAGACGAGCAATCGTCGATAGGATGTTTCGTTTGGTGCAAGTTCTTTCGTTAGCGTTTACAACAAATATAAAATTATCAGAAGCGGGTATCCAATGAAGCCCCAGTATTTTTAGGTTTTCATCGGGATTAAATTCCACATGTTCCTTGACACGACGATCTGAAGGAATTGTGGACAAAAAGTTTGGAGTATTACTAGAGAATTTTACAAGATCAAATCCTCCCGCGGCAAATAGTTGTATCAATTCCGTAGACAACTCGGTAGCTTCCTCGACCGACGAGCAACTGGTGACAAAATCGTCCATGTAGAATGAGCCTTTTTCTACCAGGTTTGCAGCAAGTGGGAAACGAGGTTGTTCATGCGACGCAAGTTGGCGCAATGTACGCATTGCCAAGAATGGACTACAAGACATGCCGAAAGTGACGCGATTAAATTCAAACAATTGCAAAGGGTCACTATCGTTAAATCTGTACAGCATGCGCTGAAAACGACGGCATTCTTCTTGCACTACAATTTGTAGATACATTTGTTTTATGTCAGCGGTTATAGCTATGGGGAATAATCGGAAATTGAGGATAATGCGAAACAAGTCACCTTGTAAATTCTTACCGGTGTGTAGAATATCATTAAGCGAGTAACCAGAATCGGATTTCATACTCGCGTCCAGCACCATGCGAATTTTAGTAGTCAGTTTATCCTCGCGAACTACGATATGATGCGGGATTACGTAATGCGGTAAATCAGAATTGTCGACCGGGGAAATGTAACCTTTCTGAAGGTATTCGCGCAATATTTTGTCATATTCTACTTTTATGGCGGGTTGGGATTTTAAGCGGCGTTCGAGAGATCGGTACCTCTGCTCGGCTGTCGGCAACGACGCGCCAAGGACAGATGGACTTTTTCGAAACGGCAACGCGACAATATAACGACCTGTCGTGTCACGAGAAGTGGTGAGCTTGAATTGGTTCTCACATTCTTGTTCATCAGGCGTTAAAAACTTCTCATCTGGAATATCTTCCAATTCAAAGAAGCGTGAAAGACAAAAATCCTCATTTTCAGCGAACGTACAAAATGATTGCGTGACGTAGTTACTTGGGGTTTCAATCATCGTCGGAGCAGTGCCTAAGATTAAATACCCTAAAGTAGTTTCAATAGCAAATGGCTGACCAGGGGAACCTGATATTTTGTTGGTCTTTAAAATGCGAGCAAACATGTCACATCCCAAAATAATATCAATCTCACCAGGCGTACAGAAAGTTTTGTCTGCTAAGGGTAAATTGTCGAGATATGATAATGAGGCGCGGTTTATGTTAACGGTAGGCAGTTCATTAGTGATATTTTCTACCACGTACGGTTGAATAGTATACGAGTGAGCGTCGTTATAATGGGAGAACAGTTTGAGACAAGTCATTCCCTTTGTTAGATTTCTTACGTCACCTATTCCCGTGACGTAAGTGCTGGGAGATGATTGTACCGTAAGATTCAAACGTGAACAGCATTTACGCGTAATAATGTCCCTTTGGGAGCCGCTATCGATTAGCGCACGGATAGATTGAACCTGTCCCTTAAGATCTCGAGTTAAACAGATGGCGGTTCCCAGAAGTACCGTAGAATTAGCACAAGAGTTTGTGTTTGTCACACACAGCGATACTGGATTCGGAGAATTTGAATTATTATTATCGGTACCTGCTTGTGACGCGGAAGACGGTATTGGGTCTGACTGTGGTTTTCGCATATCAGTTTGCTTGAAATGCAATAAGGTATGGTGATTAAGAGCGCATGATTTACACGTACTCTTTGATTTGCATGATTTCGTGTTGTGCCTAGTACTGAGGCAATTTACACAAACTTGCGTATTGGATGACTTAATGAAATTAAATCGATCGCGTGGTTCTAGACTAATAAATTTAGAACATTGATATAAAAGGTGCGATCCCTTTTGACAACAAAAACAAATGTCAATGGAGTGATTGTCACTTTTCTCGACATTCATAAATGTCTTTGCGGAATTTGTCCTTTGCGGTTTAGCAGAAATATTAATATTTGAACCTAGGCGGCTGGATGTTGCTGGCGTAACTTGCGCACGAGTAAGTATCCTTTGCTGTCCTCTTACGAATTCTATTAATTCTGAGCTCGACGGAAAGCTTTCATTGTCTCGAATAGAAGATTCGAAAGCTTTTACTGTCTCTATATCAAGGCGTTTAAGACCCAGATGTAGCAACATAAATTCTGCGAGATCCTTGATTTGCAACTGTTTCAGCGCGGCAATGTTTGTCGCATACGTATCTGCAAAATTTTCTAAGGAAGCGGGAGTGACCGAGTTAACCACAGGCATTTTCAATAACCGGTCAAAGTATGATTCTGCGAGTACGCGATGATCGTTATATTTATTACATAAAGCGTTCCAGATCACCTGGTAATTTGTACCAGTGGGTGTGATCGTCTTACAAATAGTCAATGCCTTTCCCGTTAACTTGGACATGAGATATTGCATCTTTTCAGTGTTGTCTAATGAACTATTTAAATGAATAACGGAGACATAGGTTTCATAAAACAGAGGCCAATTTTCCAAATTTCCGTCAAAACATGCAATTTCTAAAGGCGGTAATTTGATTTGACGGTGCGGTTTCTCTACTGAATTTGACAGCATGCTTGACTCGGTAAATTTAATGACACCGTACATTTCCTCAAATGCGTTCAGTTGAGCGTACTCGGCGACCGCTTGAGGATTGATCTCAAGTTCACAATCGATCTTTTCGTCTAGAATGGTGATAAACTCCGAACGGATTCTCTCTACGGTGCCAGCGCCCGATAAAAATGCTTGACGATTTGTAGCGCTATCGGAAGATTTTTTAATTTTGTCAAAGACTGACTGTAATGTCGCAAAACTTGAAGCTAGTTTGGCATTTAAACGTTTTAAACGTCTGTCATCCCGTGACGACGAACCAGACGGTGCGGTAGCCATTTTCTTGTTCCGATTATTTATTAAATGTAACAAGAATACAGACCAAGAATATGCTTATAATATTTATAATAAAATAATTTAATTAATATTCAATTTGCGCGCAGTACTCAGTGGGGTTATCTTTGACCCCGACAACCGTGAGGGGTTAACAACACTGAATTAAATTTAAAATTAATGTTTGCGGAATAACAAATTTATTATTTCAATTGATCTATCCAGTACTGGGAGTAGATTAAACAAAATAACAAATTATTAGTAAAGACACGAGGTCTATGAACAATATACAATGCGGGTAGAAAAAATTTAAATTGCGGGTGAGCGTAATACACTGTGAAAGTTTATTGAAATGAAAGAGATATTGAAATAAGAGTTATATATCTCCGGCTCGTTTTGGACCATGAATGATGCGTGTTTTGTGTAGTTTTTTAAAAGAAGGACCTTGAAATGTGTATGTTATGTGTTTGAACCACTGCACAAGTAGAAGGTAAGCACACAAGGAAAAGGAGAGAATTACTCACTGCGGGACTTGTACTTTCTTCTCTGCGGCGGTCAATAGCGAAAAAATGCGGATGCACTAGTGTGTGGTCTACTCACATGTCTGAAAACCTGATTTATTTGTATACGCACCAGGGGTGCTAGCATGGTTATGAATATGAAGTTACCGACCAATTGTCGGTAACTTCTCATCGTTCCCTAGGACAACTGCAGATCGCAAACGAATAGGTGACAGTTCACAATGACTAAGTGTCCTTAATATATTCGATATCAACTGTCGTTTGTACGTTAGCAATCTGCAGTTGTCCTAGGGAACGATGATAAGTTACCGACAATCTAGCTAGAATAAGCTAGCACACCTGAAAGATATACGATACCAGGAGCAATGCTGTCCCGGTAAGATCGTTACTCCAGGAGCACTGATTTGTTAGGACTAGGAGCACTGAAGATATGAAGGAGGTTGGAGTTTAATCGACCGATATACATGGAGACCTAATAAGCCAATTTTGGAATTTCGGGTGGGCAGGAGTAAAGGAATGGATAGAGGGTTATATATTTTTCATTTCTTTATGTCTTTCTTCTTCTTGCCTCTTCTCGGCTCTTCTTAGATCTTCTCTATTTCTGGCTGTTCTTGCCTCTTCTTGGGTTTTATCTCTTGTATCTTCTTGCTTCTTCTTGGATGTTCTAGTATCTTGTTGGATCTTCTTGTATCTCGTTGTATCTGGCTTTCCTTGTCTCTTCTTGCTTCTTCTTGTTTTTTTTTTGTCTCTTTTGGGACCTCACCGTCTCGCTTGGCTGTCTTTGCCTTGTATTGTCTCTTATTGCCTATTATTGTATCTTCTTGGCTCTTCTTACTTCTTGTTGGATGTTCTCGTCTCTTCTTGTCTCATAAACAAAAAATATTGTTCTTCCAAAAGCACTTCAATAAACAGAATTAAAACCAAAACACTTTCTATCAACAAAATAAAATAAACAGAATGAAAAACGTTTGATAGCTTTTGCTCATTTTTTGCCCGTTTAAAGATAACCCAGGCGGCTTAAGATGATAGACTTCGCTTTTCGGCCCATACAAAAAGGACGCCCGGGAAAAAACACTTTTCTACATCGAAAATTGCACAAAATGAATAGATTTTTTTATACTGCCTTCTAGAGGGTGAAAACTATGTCGGTATGTTTTTGAATTTTCGATGCGTTTCGTATTAACGTAAACATTCACTGTCAAACATGTACGATTTATCAAAAAATATTATTTAAGGAAAAAGTGCTGCTAACTCAACTCTCATAAAGAATTATAAAATTATAAAAAGCTACCGACGTAGCTTCTTCTTTCTAAAAAATATGTATTTTTTTAAATTTCAATTTCGTGAAAGTTTCGGTGTAGAAAAGTGTATTCTCCAAAAACCCCTTTTCGAGCGATTTCTGTAGGTAAATTTGAGCGTTGTCTCATTCGCACATTTCGCATTCGCATGTATTGTAAGTGTGCGTGAGCTTATTGTGAGCGGGACAGAATGACAGACGCGGGTGTTCCGCGTGTGGTTCAAAGTCTAGCCTCTTAAATCCGCTCGGAAAAAATATATAAAAAATGAGGTTTTGGGAAAATCAGACAACTTTTTTCCCTTTCTGACGAATTACGATTACTTCTTGGTGTAATTTAGACCAGAAGACTTGGTGTGGTTTAAAACAAATTGAACAACCAACTATTTATTAAGTTCGTTTTCATTACATTTGTTAATAAACTAAAATACACGATCGTTTTATAAAATTATGTTTTAGCAAATAACCCCTTTTATTTTTTTTTTTTTGTGTTTCATTCGTAGAACTCCGATATTTTTTTAAAAATTTATTTTAAATTGAATTTAATAATGTTATTACAAGTTCTACAAGTTTTATAGTTTTTATTATTATTGTGACAGTTGTTTCGGCTTACAAGGCAATGTACAATAGATAACACATTTAATATTAGTCTTTTTTATTGGTATCCAATAGGTCTTCTTTCATTTTCTTATTTTTGCATATTTTCCTTTTCTTCGTGTACATTTCATAGCTCTGTTTTGCATGATTTCTAGTTTGAACAAGTTTTCTGGGCCATTGGCTAAATAAAATATCACCTAAATGTGGAGCAACTAAGGTTTTTAAAAATGAGCTCTGCAGAAAGGATTATTAGTAATTTAGTTTATTTATTAGTCGTCTTAGAAAATTTACTTGAAGGTATTTGATTTCACTATTTTTTTTAGTTTTCTACCAATTATTGTGAATATTTATTACATTTTATTACCATTTTCCATACATTTTGTTTTGATTACGTTCAGTTTCAACTTGTTTAATTTAACCCCTTAGGCTAATATGTTCGCTTTTCGAAACAACTCATATAAGATTCATAGAAATCGTTGTTTCTTCCTAACTATAATGGTAAGAAATTCGATCAGTTAGATGGTGTTAGAAAGAGAAAGCACCACGCTTTATATTTAAATCACAAAATTAATAATAAAATAATTCAAATATGCACCTTTAAGAAACCAAAGTTTCCGTAAGTAAATTATAAACAAAAAAAATTATGAAACATAGAGAATTTTTTATTAATTATTTTGAAATGGTAGGATAAAATGGAATTATAATACATTTACCTAATAAAATATTTTATGTGGTTTTTTTTTCGTTATCAATAATTTTTAGTAAGAAAAAACGTAAGGTGAGCCATTTTTAAAACTTTTTTATATCTACATTAAAAAAATTTAGATTTCAAAATTATATGCTTATTTTAAATTATAAAATTTGAAAGCAATTTCATCGATTATATTTATTATTTAAATTATTATCTTCCCGAATCAAAGATAAATATAATAAATCAAAGATAACCCCTTGATTTTGCAGTACCTACATATCCTCGAAACTTAACCATTATTCAAAGTCAGTTTCATTCTTCTATGTTTTTTGCGGTTTCGCAAGAGTTATTTTTACAGAATCCTGATTGTTTGTCAGATAATATGTGATGTTGTTCCAAGTACTGAATGAGCTGTCTTTTATTACAATTTCTAGTACCTGTTCGTATTATGGTAATGTATTTGTTGGTTTAAATTTCTCACATTTTTTATTTAATTTCTACGGTATAAATTTATCATATTTTCTGGTATTAACAACATTGAAGCAGGCGTTTTTAAACTTACGCTAATGAATAATGCATTACATTTATAACAATTTCAAAGCAAAAATATCACAACATTCTATTGATGTTAAAAGAAATGTCTTTCTAGTAGCCAGATATTAATTTCCACCCCCTCTCTTTTTAGAAATGACCCTTTTTTTGAAGTTCTTATTAGTAACCAGCCAGACACATTTCGATCTTCCGAATTACCCTATCTATTACCCACAATTATTTATTTATTTCTATACTTGTACATACATTTAACACATGATTACAATGGTTTACACAGTACAACAACAAAAAAAGTTCATATTCAGTAACAGGATTGTAAAAAGGTATGTAAGAAGGTTAATAGTAGCATTTTGTGAACACCTCATTGGGAAAACCTGTGCTAAGGTGTTCGCATGTTTAGGATTAAGAGATATCCTGCCGACATAAATAGAAACACAGTATCCTCCTTGATATTGTCAAGAAGGGCACCGTGGTTCAACCCGTATCGGCAGTATCGTAGACTTAAAATTGGTACCAGTTAAAGGTTCACAAATCATTTTCTTCAAAAGCATTAATATTACAATACAGCTTCTTCTTCTTTCGTATGGTGGGGGGGTCAGAGGGGGACATCTAGGTCTGCGAGCCAGTCCAGGGCCTCAGGCGTCGCCCTGTGGACCTCATCAATCCCGCCGGGGAATGAATGGAGCGGGCATTCGTTGACAACATGTATGGTGGTCTGCACCGCACCGCATTCGCACATCGCCGACTCTTTAAGGCCCCATCTATGCATCATATGGGCACAACGGCTATGGGAGCACCTTATTCTATTGATGGCGGACCAGAGTTTGCGAGGCAATGAGAACCCAGGCTGTCTCTCAGTGGGGTCTTGTACGAGATGGGCATTTTCCACGTTGGCCGATTGCCACTCAAGTTTCCACCTGTCTTCAGGGTTGAGGGGTGATTGGAGGAGTCTTTCTCCTTCCGTCCAGAAGGGTTTTCGGGACTTCAAGCGGCATGCCGGGTGGGAGACGACATCGTCGTGCAAAGGGATTGCGCTTTTTTGCAGCGCCTTCTTGTATTCCCTCAGTGTTGCAATCTCTCGCCTGATGCTTGGCGGGGTTATATTTGCAAGTACGGGGAGCCAAGGGAGAGGAGTAGATTTTAAGGTCCCGCTGATGGTTCGCATTGTGGCATTAAGCTGAACGTCGACCATGGAAGTGTGGGCGCTTCTGGCCCATACTGGAGCACAGTATTCAGCTGTTGAGAAAACCAGGGCAATGGATGCCGTTCTGAGCGTATTAGCGTCGCATCCCCAACTAGTTCCAGCTAGCTTACTGACTATGTTTAGTCTTGTCCTGGTTTTTTTGCCAACTGTTTCCATGTGTTGCCGGTAGTTCAGGCTCCTGTCCAAAGTAACTCCAAGGTAGCGGGGAAAGGGGTCATGGTAAATATTTTTTCCATCAAACTGAACACAGAGTTTGGCGTTTGCCTGCGAGTTGCTAAGATGGAAAGCTGTCACAACTGTTTTCGACCCATTTGGCTTTAGTCGCCAATTGAGGAAATATTCTTCCATAGCCTTAAGGTCAGAATTAATAATTATACATAAATACAGCAACAATATTACAATACTTTTCAAAATTTCAATTCTTCACGCGTACCTAATTATGGCTCTATGCTAACATGTTGTTGTAAACATTATTGGACGATTGGTATTTTAATCTTTGTTGTCGCTTTGTCATTTTGTAATATTAACCCTCTATCGAATGAATACACTAATAAAATAAAAGAACTTAAACGCGGATCAAAAAATAATAATTAATTATTTTTTTAACCACATATATAATTTATTATTCTATTGGAACTATCCGCATGTATAATTATTTATTCTACTGGAAAAATATTTCAATATATACAGACATTTGCGACATATTATTCGGTAATCATGTTAACTTCAGGTTTACTATTTTTAGTGCGGAAATTCACGAAATCTCAGTTGAATACCACTAATGAAGGCATTGATAGCAATTTCAGAAAGGTAGCCGCTTGGAGGCCTCTGTAACGGGAGAAGCGGAATCGGAACTCTTTCCCTGTGAGAGACAGGTACAAGGCCCGCCCCTCAAAGAGGCTGTAATAACTCATAGCCGCCATCATAACCCCCGCGAACCACCCCTCGTTGATGATCAATAAACTTCACCGGTTATTAAAGAGATGTTCACTCTACTCTGTAGACTACACAATTATACAACCTTCGCGGTGTTAGTGGTGAGGGACCTTCTTGTTTCTATCTGCTAGTTACTTAGTTGTTGACATGCGACAAGTATAAGGGGTTTGAAATAAAACTGATTGGGTCGTTAATTTACGTGATAACTTAACTTTTAAGTGAACTGCTTAAGAAAAGTATTTTAAAATGTTTGATCGATTTCATTTGAAGGAAGGCAAATATTCAGTTACGTAGCTCTACCCTCGGAGGGCATATAATAGGGAAGTTGAGTGAAAAATATTTTGACCTTCAAAAAATATGTTCACGTAGATGACATGCAAACTTAAATACCAGTATTTTAAAAAAAAAGTTAGTTTTCATAATTAAATTAATTCTACAAGTTTGAATTTTATTAAAGCCCGCGAAAACGGCGGCAAGAAAAAATAAAATTAATTTAATTATGAAAACGAACTTTAAAAAAAAAAATACTGGTATTTAAGTTTGCCTGTGAACATTGATAAAAACAAATAAAAAAAGGACTCAACTTCCTTATTGTTAAAATCTCACCGAGTTACATGTCAAATGCTTCATAGAATGAGTAGGTAGGTAATGCTAAAATGTTTTTAAGAATTAGCAATAAAGAAAAAAAAACCATCTGGGTTATCGTTGGTAATAATTTAAAGGAATATATAATATTTGTAGAGCGCCAGAGAGAAGCTACCTTATCGATGAACTGCCACTGAGAATCTTGGATTTAAATAAAATTAGGTTATCGTGTTCGAGAATATAACTAAATTTAAATAAACTTCGAAAATTAGTTAAGGTTTCAAAAATGGGCAGTATCTATGGTTAGGTTAGGTCATCATGCGTTTTGAAAATTTAAATTGCTTATCTGAATCTAGGTATGTATTAAAGCAAGTTTTTAATGAAATAAATCGATATTACATTTTTAATTTTAAAAATTTGGTACGGGGAATAACTGATCTTTCTAATCAGAACCTCCCTGTACAGTTACAAGCATTTTTAAACTTTTATTCTCAGCTGCTGGTAAATCGCTCTTAACATATATTACATAGATTCCGTATGGTATTTAACAGTGTTATCCTCGTATTGAGGAAATTATAAAAAAATTGGAAAACACAAAATCACTTGAAATACGTACAAGTTAGATATTGATTTATATACATGACTAACTATACTACTCACTCGCTCATCCTCTGCTCAACCGTCACGTACTCTTCAGGTCACCACGGGGTTCCCCCACATATCGGCTTGTTTGTAGATGAAACACGATTGCCCGATTCAATTAAATCTAATCAATTTGGGATAAGCACAAAATTTCTTGTAACGTGAAGGTACGACATTATATATATATTGTTCAAGTGGTTAAACTTTGAAGGTTAACGTGCTCGAGCGGGTTAGGGTACGATGACCGCCCAAAGACGATAATTCTATCAAGTGCTAAATAATAGAAAACCTTAGCTTCGATATAGTGAATTGACTTGAACTCAACCCGTCTTCTACCCTTATACGTTATACAGCCGCGCCAGTAACTAGCTCCTTTCCTAGGACTAACCCCTCCTGCTGCCATTTCTGCTGCCCGGGTTCCGGAACGGCAGAGGCCCGGTTAAGTCACTCGAAAACCGGGAATCCCTTGAGAAATTTCACAAAAAAAGATAAGTTAAATATGTAATCCTTCACTTCTGCCGAGATTTAAACGAGAATACCCTTTTCATCGGCAAATACACTTTATTTTATTTAATATAATAAACGCCACTCTGATAGAAGGCGGTTATGTTAATGCCAGAATAATACTTTATTCGACTTGAGAAAGAACATCTTTGTTTGATGCGAAATAATACTTTTGGCAGGTGGAGAATTTAAATTTAAAATACCTTTTGAAAAAAAAAAAATACTTGGATAAATAATGGGATGAAGCAATACGAGAAAAATTCACGTTTTTGATGATTTCATTTTAAACAGATTCAACGAAAAGGATGTTCGGCTTTTCTGCTTAGCTGTATTATTGTTATTGCTGGACTATTTTGTACGTCGCCTTTCTTAATAAAACACCTGAGGGCGCTTTACAGAGTAAATGATATTATATATAAAATATTGAAGGATTGAAGGCTGGTTTTCGTGGCGAAATTCTAAAGTTTAAGACCTGAGGCGTTGGCAGAGAGTGCCGTCCCAAGAATCAGATTAGAGGCGTGTGGCGTTGGCAGGTGCACCAGTTAACATTTTGAACATAGTTAAGGGGAAAGGTTTAAGTAAACTTGTGGTTTATCTCAAACTATTATCAAGAAGAGAAGAATCACTTAACTATTATTACAGTGTCTAGGTAGATTTTTCATAGTTTTTTATGAATTTCTAAAATACCGATTGCACAAATTGAAGTAGGTGGGAGATTCTTTTGATCACTTTTTCACGGATACTGATGAAACAAAATGTTTGCTTTGCTCAAAACTGCCAAAACAAAGTTGTCGCGCTGCTTTTATTATTTTTTAAGCCGGGTTCGTGATACAATAATTGTTATTTATTATGTGGACGGGGATTTACACATGCAAGATGTATCAGGACGTACCCGGCAAATTTTAACCAGTGATTTCTTGTTATTTGGAGAAAAAATGTAGATAGCATTTTTGGATTTTTTTAATTTTAGTTTTTCTTTATTCATAATATATTTTTTATATAGTTTTTTTACATGCTTTTCGTTTACCACACTAGACACACGTCCGTATTATGGTAGTCGATATCGGATTCCGGTGACTTTTTATTAATATCAAAATATATATAAAAAATCAGTAAGTGTTGGACAGTTATGCCCCGTTCTGACTGGGCGAGTATTATAGTCAAGCATCAAGTATATGTAACTAAACGTGTCCGAACACCACAATTTTAGTAGAGTAGGCTAGTCAGCTCTTTAGTAGATTGAATTGATTTGGTTCTATTTTTTCGGCGAGTAGAGTCCCATTCTACGCGTCCCTGCGCACTGACGTGCGCAGTTCATTCGTAGATGCAGACACGCGCGATATGTCGTCCCGTTGGAGCGAAAATGCTATTCTAAAATTCTTTATTTTTGCCGCTATTAATCAATTTTTGTCACCATAGTTTATTTATTTTCATCTCACTAATTTATTTTTTCACCTCTTCTAAAATAAGCATTACAATCGGCTTAATTAGCAGTAGTGCGTACACTTTTTGGTGAGTCAAGTAGCGAGTTACACGCCAGTCGACTTACTACTTATCAGTTGCGAACAAGGCATTATGGTCGGGTCAGGCGGTTGAGCGGTTACTCGGATGGCTGACCAGTAACGAAGTAAGTGTTTTTTTTTGTTTGAATTTGAAAAAAAAAATCGAAAACACAATTGCTATCTACATTTTTTAATCCAAATCAGCTCAAGAATCATTGATTAAAGTTTTTCGGGTACGTCTTGATAAATCCTGCATATCTAAATCCCCGTCCACAGAATATTACGAATTATCGGATACCTCCTGAAAAAACATTTTTAATAACTAGTTTGAATACATTGAACTCCATAGACAAAAGTACGTCTCTGATTTCATCCACATGTAGCACTGACATTCATATTATAAAGGCTGATGTCTTTTCTGTTCTCTCAGTTTTCACTCGGTTGTGAATTCTACCGTCATAAATTTAGTATGATGTTCGCCACTGTTGATGCTGACATGAGATGCAAAAAGACTCCAATGAATGTCTCATCAAAGCATTTCAGAGCAGAACTAAAGAAGACTACATTGTCATGACAAATGGAGTCCATGACTAGCTCAGTCCAATTAATCACTTACTGTTTCTCCGCAATATAAAAATTAATCATAGATACTACAAAATAGCTTTATCACTGGAGAACTAACGCTTGTCAAACTTACGAGTTGATTAAATAAATTTTTCCTGTATCTTTTGAATGAGAGCAGAGAGCCGCCACGTGTCAACTGAGTGGCTACTGGACTACTGCGCTCAGCTTGTGTTTAGTCGGTAATTTATTTTGTTTTGAGATACTCATTGCCTACTCATAATTTTGTCGAATTTTTGGTTCAATGTTATTTGTTGCTTTAGTCAAACTTGCGCCAAAAATATAACTAATTCGATTGTCATCCTCAATTAGTATAATTTCTTTTCGCGGTTTAAAAGACAAAAGGAATTTTTTTTCATCAAATTATAGTTATTTATGAAATATTTCTCGAAAATGTAGTGGTCTTTTAGATATGTCATTTAGAAACCATTTCAAATTTGGATAAATATATTTTTATGGATTTGTTTTGATAGTTCTAATCTCATTATTATTCAACAATTATTGAAATTTTATTTTAAAAATAGGACTTAAATTTTTTTTTGTCATAAAGTTAAATAGTGAGCTTATTGAGGTATCATAACAACGTTAGATAAATATCCAGGGTTAATAAACCGTGAACCCAATTTCCAGTCCATAAAGCTTGTTTACAAAAACTAAAAAATGAAAGTGAAAAATATTTCTAAGAATACATTCAATAGACTCTCAAAGTATCAACATGAAAGTGTCATTGCTTCGTGATTTTGAGAATTTGTATTGTTACTTTTTCCTCGTCAGATCTGCCCCTAACAAGGTAAAGAAATTTCAATTCATAATTTGTAAAATAATTAATAAATTGTGCTTAGTTAAGAGCCAAAAGATACCAACTCCATCAACCAATCTGAATATGAATTAAGTGGCTGGATTTGAATTTAATCTTAGGTACTTAATATTATAAACGCGAAAGTTTATATGGATGTATGTGTGTTTGTTACTCTTTCACACAAAAACTACTGAATGGATTTTAATAAACCTTTCCAATAATATAGCTCATAAATCAGAACAGCATATAGGTTATAATTCATAAAGCTAACTATGTTCAATATATTTATATATTATTATTGTTTAATAGAAAATGTCAAAATTTCAGAATGACATTTTGGAAAAACAATGATTGTAAAATCAAAATTCTATTTTAGAAAATATTTAAATGAGTGAATTTATTGGACGTACTCGCCTAATAATTTGAATCGATTGAAGAATTTTAAATAAATGGGTTAAGAATTTTGGTATAAACGTAGATGGGACTGAGGGACTTAGGAAAAGAAAATAGGCTACTCGAAGTACTAATCCTGCGTAAATAAAATATTTATATATATAAAATAAATGTTAATATTTAATTTTCCCTTGCTTACTAATTTGGCATTTAGATTTTTCGTAATAATTATAAAAATAGAAGGAACCGCAATCGGAAAAAAATTACCAAATAAAACAATGATTTAATCCAATGTTCGAAATACACATTACTTCGAAGGGGTGTGAATAGAGAATAAATAATCAAACGAAAGTGACGTGAATAATAATATTAGTCCTATTACAATATTTCACATGACAGTCAAATAAATTATTAGGCACCTTTATCACAGGACATTAGGCAATATTTCCATGTCCTTGCCTTATGAATTTACAGCTAAACCGTGCCAAATTGCCCTTATTCCCTCCATATCACCCAAGCCCTTTGTAGATATCACCCTGTGGTTAACTTCCCGTAATATTTTTTTTTCACTTTAGCCCAGGAGTAGCTTATTGTCTTCAATTCATTTAATTCTTTAATAATAAAAACATTACCCTGATAATTTTGAAGTTGTAATTTGTGTGAATTGTAATTCAAGTTGAGGTTTATATGATGGAATTTTACTGACAAACGAAAACTGGTTGGTAGTATCTAATAATATTAATAAAGCTAATATTACTTACAGAGATTAAAGATATAATTAAACCAAATATCAATTGATAAAAGTGTGTTGACGTCTTGGTCTAATCATTGGGTAGTTTTAACTGGAAGGTTTTCCGGGAGTTTTGAAAATTGGTAATTTTATAGATTTCCATTTGCTCTTTCCGAATTTCAACTTTGCCACCTCGTATCTTAGCCGTTTTTTGGCAAAATCTTCTTTCGGGGTCATTATACGTTATAACATTAATTTACAAAATTAAAGTAGAAAAAAATTCCTACAATTTATGTATTAACAGTTTTTGTTTTGTTTCTTTGATTAAAAACTAAAAACCATATAAAAACTTACATGATTAGGATGTAGATTTTTCGTTTAAATTTATTAATAGACGAAGGGGTAAAATTTTCAAATCAAAACTATTTTTACTGTCACACTACTGCCCCTTTTTACTTCAATAACTAGAATTAGATAAAGGAAGAGAGAAAAAGGATTAAAAAATAATACAAATCAAAAGGTTCAACTAAAATCTTTAGTTAAATCATATAATATTCAACAAAACTTAACAAAAACCTGAACCAAAAACCAAAAACCACACGACTGAAGTAAATACTTCTTTAGTAATCTAATCTAATTTTCTTTCTGGCATCGAATAAAACCATTCCAATCATCAGTGTATAAGAATATATATTGAAGGTTCGTTTGGATTCAGCGCCGGTTCTACGAAATCTGGCGCCCTGTGCAGGAAGTACCGATGGCGCCCCCCCCCCAACATTTTTTTAAATTCAGATAAAAAAATTATATACATATAAAAAAAAAAAAAGTAATTATGCAATACGTTTAAAATAAATTAATATCCCGCCAACAAGAATCAAGAGTAACTTTTCCAAGTGACCTGGCGGTAGCTATCTATGACACTGGACAAAATAAGAACTTCATAACAAAATATAATATAAAACAGGAGGCAGTTTAGTTCAGAAATAATAATATTCTGATCAGTTTGTTTAATATGGTGCCAAATCGCGCGCGAATGGCAACATAAATAAACCAATAACGCGGCGAAAGCGACGAACTATCATCAAAGAGCAACTTGTAATCAACGAAGGGAGATCCGTACGAGAAGCGATCAATGAACCAATCACAATGTTTGTTGAATTTCGAACGATACAATGGTCGTAAGAGCAACAAGGAAAAATAGGTCTTACGTTCGTATGAAATATATTGTATTTGGAAAAAAATTCCTTGACGTAAGTCAAATCCGTATTTCGTTAAATTTTAACCATCGATGCGCGCGCATTAGGTTCACGCATATGGAAAGTGAGTGTTGCTAGCGCGAACTAATAAGTCCGTATTACGAGTAATTTTTAAACGATTCGGGGAATATTTTAATTGAATTTTAAAACAATATTTATTTTATCACGGCGCCCCTTCGTAGTGGGCGCCAGGTTTTTTGCACGTTTTTGAACGTATGGCAGATCCGGCGCTGTTTGGATTGTTACCAATTATCGTGACAAATCAGTCGTTTCAATGTACCGAGTTCGCACACTCTAAACGAAAATTTTATTAATTTTATTATGGGAATTACTTTTGAATGGGATTGTTGATTTAATTTTTACAAAGTTTAAAATAAATGCCAGCACCCATTCTAAACGTCATTTCTATGGATTTGAGCACTGTTGTTACGATTAGATTGTGAGGAATGAACCTCAAAATTAATTTGAATTTATTATCGTTCGCCTCCGTAACTTTCGGAACGCCCGATATTACGCCTCTGTATTTTACGTAACGCATTCGCCAGTTTACCCCTCAAGTCAAGCGTGTATAAAGAAGTATTTACTTCAAAAACCAAAAACTATTAATCTTATACATTAGTAAACAAAGTATGTTGTCAAAACGTCAAAGAAAAGTTTGACGTTTTGTTATTCGTTTGCTATGCTTCGCACTCATTGCTGCCCTCATTCATACCTATGACGTTAATATGATGAAATATAAATTGAACGTCATTTCCGTTTTAAAATGTTACTTCCGTCCAAAAAAGATTTGAGTTTCCCGTCGTAATGCCCCTAAAGAAGACTTACTTCAAAAGTTTAAAAAAATATTTTCCAACCAAAATTACAGATAACGAAAAAAATAAAAACACATACCTATATATTTTATTAGACAATCGCTTGAGGGTTGGTTTGTACTATGTACACAAAATGTATTACGTGTTTCCTTTACTTCAAACTAATTGTTATAAAAAATAACAAATAGCCGTCCAGACCTAAATAGAACATACCTGTGATCAGACGTTACGTTCAATACCATTGTCTTTACGATCATTCACAATAAACTGTAAACGAACTTACGTTGTTATTACTTAGAAGACATCGTGGGCTAGTGAGCCACGACACAAATAAGAAGAACATAACAGTAAGGAAAACACGACGATATCTATGAGACCTGAGTTGTTCCGAAAAGCGAACCAATTAGCCTGACATCACGGGTTATTTGGCGCTTCAAGTTTTTTTAAACTAATTGTCAATTAGAGGGTCTGCTACTCCGAATGCTTGATCTCAAGTTGATAATGTCTGAACTGGGCTTATTTCTAATAATCTTCATGTAGCTAATGATGTTACTTATAGTGATTTTTTTAAGACATGCAAATTCGTAAGGCGAAGCAACTTCTCAACTTCTTTACTCTCTACTTTTTCGTCTTAAAAATATTCAGCAAAGATGTAAATGGGTTCTTCCTGGATAAGTTTTCAGGATATCTTTCTGGAAGGTTTCAAATTATTACTTAATTTGAACCACGTGTTACCTAGCAGTTGAATTTATTTCAGGCAATATTGCGCAACAAATCATTTGCAGTATTTGGAACGACTAGCTGGAATGGTTGTTGGTATGTACAACAGTGGAAATTTATTTGTTTATTTTGAAATCATTCCGTATTTAGAGCAAGTTACAGTAAAACTCGGTGACGGAAGGATGATTTATTTCACACAAATACTATTGGATTCATTTTGTTTTTAGGCGTAAAATAAGGATAAAAGTAGACCGATTTTAGTAGAAATGAAATTTCTGAGGCATTGGGCTTCTATTAAAGTTATCAACGACTGTATTGCGAATAAGATAAAACGAACATCAATAATGCGTGCTGCTAAATCTTCATTCTAATAATATTAATAAAATTATGGTTTTGAGTGTTCAGAATTCATTATCAGGAGCATAGACGATGCGCATATGAATGGAAGAAAATATCGAAGATGCCCCACGACGACTTGCCACCGTGCAAATAAGTTAATGCGTCCGACGTCATACCAAGAGTCTCGATATAACAGAAGAGAATCTACGCGCCAATGCATTCATACGAAAGATGCAATTAAGGTCCGCCATGAAAGAGACTAGAGATGTCTCATGTTTTCTGCCTACCACCGTGGATAAATCATGCGATGGTTTTATTATTTTTTAATTTATTTTTACCATAGCTTTAATCTTGTAGGATTAAAGCTATAATAAAAGCTATAATTAAGCTTATAAGATTAAAGCTTATAAGATTAAAGCTATAAGATTAAAGCTAATGATCTTTTTAGGGTAAGGAAGGAGAGGAAGCTCTAGGAAGGAAACAGTTATGAGGGTTAGGTAGGAATCTGGGGGTCAAGATGTACGGGAGTGAATCGTATGAATCCATCGGTGGTATATGACCGGTCAGTGGTTGAGTGGGCATCGCGTTTGGGTCCCACCCAGGCGTTCCGTGTTCGATTCCTTCCTCGGCTGGCTAAGTCCTCCATCACAACACAAGCAACATCTTCCGCTTAGTGTGGTGGTAGTAGGAGATTTTCAAATGTTGTTGGGTTATTCGTAACCCGGAAATGTTTGTCTTTCTTTAAAAAAAAAAAAAAAATCCCTCCCACTGCGGTGCAAGGCAAAGGGTCGAGAGAGTCTGGACAGAGAGGTCTAGGTTAGGACTCCCTCAACCAGTTTCTCACAATCCGGTGCGCCACGCAGTAGGTAGGTAAACAGATTTGCCACCAATACCTTAAAAAACCATGGACCCGTGTACCCCTGCTAAGTAACCAAGCGTAGCTAACCACTAAGGGTGACCTATGGCAGGGGTGTAATAGTTCCCGGGGCAGCGGCACCCATACCCGCCTCCCGAATGGGAAAGTTAAATACTCACCCAAAAACATTTCATATTCAAATAAGCTTCGCGATTTTCCCAACACTACACAATCTTTAAAAATACCTGCTTATACGACTGGTTGTTGAGTGGGCATAGCGTTTGGGTCCCACCCAGGCGTTCCGTGTTCGATTCCTCGGCTGGCTAAGTCCTCCATCACCACACAAGCAACATCTTCCGCTTAGTGTGGTGGTGGTAGGAGATTTTTAAATGTTGTTGGGTTATTCGTAACCCAGGAATGTTTGTCTTTCTTTATAAAAAAAAAAAAATATATATGTAATTTATTTAAGAGGCACATTTCTAATGCCTTCTACTTATAAATTTTGTTCTGAAAAAATAAAAATTCCAACCAGAAAAATAAATGTCCAAGGTAATTGTTTAGTACAGAAGTAATCTTGGATTTATGAATACTGTCGGACAGAAGACTAACTAATATCCTACTAAATTTTCCTTTTTATAATAATTGTTCATGTAATGCTGTTTTAGACAGCTCTCATTTACGAAGACTAATAGAAATCCGTATTCCGAAGAGAATACAAATAATGATATAAATTTTTATTTATTTAGGTATTTAATAATATCGGAATTGAACCATTCAGATAATCAATTGCACCAACACATCATGACAAAGGCAACACATGAGTGATATTTATAGTTCAGAACAAATTAAAACAACAAAATGTGTTGTAATCATTTGTGTACACGACTTTGAAGATATCAAATAAATTCATCATTAAGAATACGAATAAAGGTTCATGGGTGATTAAATTATTAGCCTGAGGTCATCGATAATTTATTGTCGAAATTATATTATGCATTATTAAATTATTTTTTTAAATTTATAACTATTTAAAAGGTACAAAATAAGGTAGTTTATTCACACCTCACTAAGGATTTCTGTTCCGGGGCGGACAGTAGGTAGTTCCTCAACTTCATGTTTGGTGATTTCCATATCTCATCAAACGCTGACTTAAATTCATTAATGAATCGTCTGTATGTACTTGGTAATAAATATAAATAAATAATATGTTTTAGGTTTTGACGGCTGGCGTAGTCCAGCGGTAGGGCGATGGACTTCCATTCCGAAGGTCGTGGGTTCGAACCCAGCGTGCTTAAATAAATTTCATTTAATTGATTTGTGTTATTTCACAATTAATTTTCATTTGTGCACGTTCCAGAGTGGAAGATACTCTTAGTTTGTGTTGTATAATACAATATATCGTTTGAAAATTAAACAAATCTGCCAACGACCAACGGTATAACCTTAGTATATTAAAAATACACATAGTTTAAAAAAATTAAAAATGTTTGTTTATCAGATAAAATAACAATCTTTTATAATCAATTTATGTTTTTTTGTAAAAAAGAGTCAATACTTCTAGAATTTGATTTAAAAACGACTAATTTCCGGTATTCTCTGGTAATCACAGAACTTGAATACTTCATAATTTTAAGGATTTCCTCATCTTGGTGTTTACGTAGCCATATTTTGATATATGAATCTGGAAGGTTAGACATTATTGGCCTTACCGTTTTGTCAAAGTCATAATATTTCTCAATCGAGTTCCTTGTGCGAGACAATTTTAGGAAACATGAAGATCATAACATTTTAATAAGGTGAGAAGAAATGGAGCAAATTTTTACTAGAGTCAAAGATAAAAATAAATGAAGGTATATAAAGTTTTGGGTTTTGCTGGATCGGCTGTTTAGTAAGATACCTTTTTGAATTGAGAGAAATCAGGTTTTTTGGCTAATATTATGCAAATATTCAGTTCGTATCCTGCAACTTCTGTTTTGATGGTGGATAAAAATAACCTTAAGATTTTAGAGCAATGCCTTTCAAAATGTTGCCTGCAAGCTCCAGTTGGTATGAAAAATTACAAGTTACAGGTTTTGTTATTGTGAAAATTTAAGTTACAGCTATTCATAAATGCATTTCACGAATTGTTTTTTTTTTAATATTATATTTTAATGATTTTATCTACATTTAGATGAAACTCTATCACTTATAAGCATCATTGATAGTCCTGTGGTTAATAACTTTGATTATCAGCCGAACGACTCTAGTTCAATACGCGGAGCCAGAGATTTTTTTTTTTAACGTTAACTCCACACAAATAATTTTCCTACAGGGCCTATGTCATCTTTGAAGATGTTATTTGGAGGGTGTTTTAGAGGGGAGGAAGGAGTGAACATGTTGTAGGAAGGAGGAAACACAGAGACCGGCAAATCATTCCACAGCCGATCTATTGAACTCAAGAATGAGTGGTAGAAGCGACCCGTTCATGAGAAATGTCATATGAATGACAAATGTCAACCGTGTACATATGTTGAGCGCGCGTTTGGCTTTCCGACTATATACCGATGCCTTGGGGATCAAGGAGGCAAGTTCATCGGAGCATCTTCCGTTGAAATACCGGTAGAACAAGGATAGCATTCCTACTCGAAATTACTATATTATATACCCTACTGCTAAATCACCGTATTTTCAAAATTATTAAATTTGTACTACTATTTAAAATGTTTGACTTTTTTTATGTTTTTGATGATGAATGCCAAAATTCCTCAATGAAAATATATGCTTTTTTTAGATTAACGAACCCAAGCACCACTACTTCAGACTACGGCAGAGGTGTTGGTTATCTAATAAATTATAAGGTGGCGGTACCCGTATTTGCCTTCCAAAAAGCTTCCATTGATTTTTGAACAGATCCATTTTCGATATCCGTCACTTTTTTGTGTGACAATATGCATGGCACTGGCTCTGTATATACAGCATCATTTTTAGTTTGGTAGGTGGGTATTTATTGACTAACCAACATCTCTGCTATTGATCACCCCGAGTGATCCGCTACGTTTGGTGACTTAGCAGGGGTGCCCGGGTTCATGGGTTGAGTTTTGTTGGGTCTTAGAAGTGGATGCCTCTGCCCACCAATTGCGTGGCAGACCAGATCGAGAGAGACTGGTTGAGGGAGGCCTTTTGACTACCCAGCAGGGCTATTTTGGAACATCACCTTGCACTGTAGTGGGTGGGATGGAATCTTTCGTCCGTCACTCCAGGACACACTGACCCCCGATTCCTACCCACCCCTCATACCTTTTTCCTTCCCAGAACATCCTCTCCTTCCTTTCCTAAAAATAATCCTCCACAGAGCATCCCCAAAGATGAAGGGAATTATTTTCTTCAGGGCCTCCTGCGTGGAGCTATTTAAAGAAAAACGAGTGTGCTTTAGACCACACGACTGAAGTAAAATTTCTAGAGAGAAAGAAAATGTGCGCGCGCACTGCTCTCTCTCTTTCTCCTACAGTACTTATAAAATTGTTCAAGAACGAAATGAAATTACGAATACTCTTCATGCACTGGCTATGAGAGGAAGAGAGAAAAAAAAAATATGCGCGCGCACTGCTCTCTTTTGCTCCTACACCCGACTACACTTTTCGTAACGTTCTCGTCACGCATTCGCCAGCTTACCACCCAAGTCAAGCGTGCGTAAAGACGTTTTTACACACAAAAGGATCAGATTTAGTGTTGCGAAAACTGGAACATTTATTATTTTCATTTTCAGCACTTTCGTATGTTTGGGGAACACTGTTTTAGAGGGTTGAAATTGGTAAAGGTTATGATCGAGTTATTCGCGCCTTTCCTACTGATTTTTTTAAATATTTTTTCAGAGATCCAAATGAATGTAACGCATTTCGCCTGGCTTTGAAAGGGAGCTCAGAGAGTCTCAGAGAAATTTCAATGTAATTTTTTTATGTATATATTCAAATTTTCTACTGCACTGACATGATAAAATGGAAAAAAATTATTTGAATTTTGTACTCCAATACTTCAGCTTTATCTCTATAAATTTAACGCATTTAAAGTACCTAATTCATGTCCATGTGGGATGAGAATGGTTCTTGATCGTAACTAATGAACGTTGGCATGAGTGCTAATAAAAAATTGTAAACAATTAAAAGAAGAAAATGTGTGAAGAGATAAAGAAAAATGAAAAAATATAGAATTATACGCTCAAGAATTTAAAGTGGTTAGTAACATTTGTGGTGAGATTCAATTTTAGGAAACACGAAGTTCAAACTATTTTAATATTTGATTATAATAATTGACTATTGAAAAATACAAGTTTAATGGAAAATTAAGTGTAAGAGTTTAAAAAAATAACTTATATCATAGAAATCACTAAAAATTACTTACGTTCACGATAACAACAATACAATAATAGATTTGACAATATGCGCATTTTTGTAAACATTTTTTGTAGTTGTGTTGCATTTGTTGCGAAACGCCGTTCTTCCACGTAGCTACTTACAAGCGACGCTACCGCTACCTGTCATACTATTTTGCTAGTGTAGCGCCTAGCGGCGTTTTCAAACACTAATAATAGTATGGAAAACACGGACGAGCGGCGATCACGTCGCTTGAACGTAGCTCCGTGGAAGAATGGCGTAATGTTTCAAAAATTGAGTCGTCGACTTGTGAAACCGGCTCTCGAATTTTTCGAAATTCTGTAGATGCCACGAAAACCATTTGAAATACTTTGATTATAAAAAAATACACTCCAAAAAGCATAATTTTTTATGCTAAACATCAATTTAATTACTCATCATTATTTTGAAATTTTTCGAAAACAAACAACAAAATTCGTTTATTTTCAATTTACTTCAAGCACCTTTTTTTGTGCATGTATCAGAACCAACAGAGTCGGTCTTGTTCCGGGGCATTCCATAGTGCGCCGCGCCGGCCGACCAGATATCGTGGGATCGCCCGCTACGATATTAATATTAGGGCCGATTTGTCTACACACGTGGTGATCCAGTAGGTGATTTTGGGGCAGTTTCCGGCAGTAGTGGAAAAAGCCATAGATTGCCTGTGATTTTAGGGAGGTTTGTAAGGCCTTTGAGGCTAACAAATAAAAGGTACCCCTCAAATGTGATGGACAGATTACTCACCCCAGGAGGATTAGGAGAGCCTTTGGAAAATTTAGCATTTAAAAAAAATAATAATATATGTATATATATACGAGTATATTCATTTATTTGCGTTCAACAAAAAAAGGCACTGTAATACGAGCATGTAAGTACACACTTTTAAAATGTTAACACGGTCTCTCCCATATGTCTATGGTCTCTCCCAAATAACGTTATTAACGGCCAAAATGTCACTTGCGAAATATGTCATATGAAATTGAAATACAAAGATGGCTGACATATCTCTCTACTAATATCAGTATCACCAAACTCCAATGGGACAATTTTGGGATGTAGTTAAAGTATCATATTATACGTAGGTATTTTAGTGAGAAAGAGTTACAAATAATCACTGCTCACAAATGACATGGGCGGGGACGGGCAAAATATAAGCTTTGCTGTAATTAATATGCAAATTACAAAATACTTTCATGTCATGTATTTGAAATACAAAACACAGTATTTTAATCATTTTTATTGAAAATACAAATTAGAAAATACTTTCAGAACCTTCGATTGCAATAAATTGTCGTAAGTACCCTTATCTAAAAGTGCGTTTCCATAAAAGCAAAGCTGAGCAGAGCGAAGCAGAGACGTGCAAAAATTGACTAATAATATTGCTCAAAAGAAACGTCTCATCTCCGCTCCACTTCGTAGACTTGTAAAGTTTTGTGGTATAGGACCCGGGTAATGTAAATAGAAACTAATCCAGTACAGCGTATTTTTCATTAAAATAAGAATTTCCTTTTATGAACACTATTTTTTTAAATTCGTCATCAGACAAACGATTCCTTGTTGGGGAACGAATAAAACCTGCTAAAGAAAATAATCTTTCTACAGGTCCTGATGAGCCAAACTTGTGTTAAATTGTATGAACACTTTTTTTATATTTGGATATCTTTCAAAAAAATCCGTTTCCAAAAATTTTAAATCCGTGTTTATCTTTTCCATTTCCGATTCCAGTATTTTTTGGTAACAAACTATATCTTTCACATACAACAAGATTAGTATTCCGATCCAGGCCGTTCCTCAATAAATATAGGGGGGCAAAAGTGCGGCGCGCTCCGCTTGGAATAATAACTCGAAAAATGTCAGTCGAACGGAAACCTTTTTCGATCTGAAACGATTATCCAAACCGGTCCAGTGGTTGCGAGACAGATGATTGAAGGCGAGGTCAGTAGGTCGAGAGGAAAGAGAATACGTGATGTTATGGACTAGTGCATAACCTTAGTTCTACGTCTCGGAAGTAATAGGCTGGAAATAGGTTACTTCTCAATTAAATCGATTCTCTGCTTATCGCTGTTAAGAGACTAACCAGGAAAAAAATTCCAAAAATAAATTTAAAGTTACACTAAGTGAATCTGAAGGCAATTTTGTATATTTTTTAAATCAATTTTGTATATTTTCTAAATCATGACAAAAAATCAAAACCATATCATGCCTACCTACCTCCTATTTTCGATTGTCTTTGCGTTATTTCAGCAGAAAAGATGGTTCAAAGAATTTAAGATTCATTTTAAAGACTGATTGTGTCAAGAATTTAAACAAGCGATAAAGTAGGTGAGTAGCAGGGGCGGTCCGTGAGTTTTTAAAAATGTGAAATTTTGCAAAATAATAAAATTTATTTTCAGTTACAAGAACATCAGTAACGTCGTTGTTTTCAATCTTAGCACTCTAGCTCAATGAAAACTCACGGACCGCCACTGGCAAGCAGATACCCACCGGTAATATAATATTTTAAATAGTAAATTATTTTAAAAAATGTATCATTTTCAAAATTGGAATTGGTTCGTCATGAAATTAGAATAGGTATCCCGTTGATTTTTAACGTTAAACAATACAATTTCGATGTGATGTATCAAAAACATATAGATTGGGTTTTGGTAAATCTCTTCAGGCCACATTTTTTGGGATTGTTACTTTTCAGTGGTTTCATATAGAATGGTCTTCGAACTACAACATAAAATAATTTTTGCCGATTAACTCATTTTTAATACCAAAAAACTAAAGGGCAACTTTTTTTTTAAATCCGTAAAATTACTTAACCTTTAAATCTTTTGTAAACATAAATAGAATTGCAATATTTTACATCAAAATTATATAAAACACATAACCGCTTAGTTTTTCAGATTTGTAAAATTTTTAAATATTTATTTACATTAATAAGCAACTTCTTGTATCAACCTTCTAAAGTTTTTTTTTAAGAATATTATCTACGTATAACCCAATATAATAGACAAAAAAATAATTACATTTAATAAATCTGCTCATTTTGACTGTCCTAAAACAAGTAAATTTCTGAAGAAGAGGAAGGCGAGGAAGTACCTGGTTATTTAGATCTGGTCTCCAAACACGGCTAAAGCAATTTCAAGCAAGGTTTCAATTTTGCATCGTTTTCTTACACGAGGTGATACTGAGAGTATCTTCCACTCTGGAAAGTGCCGCAAATTTACCATATATTATTTTTAAATAATTCATTGTGAAATAACACCAATTAATCAAATAAAATGTACTTGCGCACGCTGCGTTTGAACCCGCGACCTTCGGGTTGGCAGTTGAGAGCCTTAACCCTCAACCGCAGAGGCGGTCAGTTAGTGTCGTAACCGCAATAGCAAATAAATGATGTATTTGTAATCCAGCTCGAGATCGAGGAAAATGCTCCTTGTTCTGCAGTAGGTCCAATTTTGGTCTTTCCAGTATGTGACGTATTCTGCTTAGTAAAGTGGTTACATATTACTAGACATCGGATTATATACATTTGCATATATGCTAACTCTCTAATTATGGCGTTAATGCATATTTTAGCATTTTTTCCCAATCGTGCATATTTCGCTGGTAAATTTGACAGTTCTGAGGCCTTTGAAATTCAGTCAAGCAAGCTAGCATTTGATTACGCATCCGAAGAATATCGCCCACATCTCAACATATTTCCACAAGTTACCAGATGCCATAAAAAAATTAGAAACAAAAAGTCTTCCTCTATTTAAATCAATAGAAATACTGGAAACAATGATCGTACTCACCAACACTCTTCCTAAGTAATTCAATATTAGAAAAGATTCGTAAAAAGTGTCTGGAAGACACGAAGAACATTATTGCCTACATCAACGGCACAGGTCCCTTGTCTAAACAGGTATCTGTTATGCGGTCAGTGGTTGAGTAAGCATCGCGTTTGGGTCCCACCCAGGCGTTCCGTGTTTGATTCCTCGGCTGACTAAGTCCTCCATCATAACACAAGCAACATCTTCCGCTTAGTGCAGTGGTAGTAGGAGATTTTCAAATGTTGTTGGGTTATTCGTAACCGGGAATGTTTATCTTTCTTTAAAAAAAAAAAAAAAAAAATAAAAAAAACTCCAAATTTTTAATTTTGACAAATGACGACAGTTGGCCGTAGAGAGGTCGTTTTCGACGTAAAAATTAATACTGGGTGACAAACGTCACAAATTTGCGACCGAAAATTTGGAAAAATACAATTACATATGGTCACAAAAACTATGCATAATTTTAAGAATATTTCGCTGTTTTTGTACCGTCTTTAGCTAAAATATAATAAAAATAAAAATGGTTATTTGATTTTGCAATATGCATATTTTGGGCATATCAAGGGTTTTTAGTGCATATTTCGGCCTTTTTTATTGCATATTTGCATGCATATTTTGGCACTTTGTTAGTGCATATAATCCGATGTCTACATATTACACTACAATCATGACTACAAAGGTCCTTCGAATGCATAGAATTACATCAAAATTACACACCAGTACACATAATGAAATTATGCCGTCGTTTCTATAATAGTTAGTGGTGTATTGGTTAGCATAGTTACCTTTCAATATTTAATTTAAAAAACGGTGGTTTTTCACGGGTCTGATGTTGCGGTTTATAAAATAAATATTTTCCTTGATTGCACAAGGCGAGAAAATGCAAATAAAAATTCTCATTGGCTGATCCATTTCCGCACATCGATTTTTATCGCCGTTAATATTCAAGTGACGGTTATATAACGTAGGCACCCTTTTGCGCGGTACAAATAGCAATCATTCGGTATTCACAGGCACATTCGGGCGGCGCGCGGGGAGTACCTACTACTTACTCGTACCAGGCTATGTGCGACTATAATTCACACATAGTGTGTGCGGTGGTTATTGTGCTTGAATAATATAATTTGGTTAAGATAATTGCTGGAGATGTTTGGTGATTTATGCGTATAATCTAACTAAATTAATGTCATGCGTTTACCCCCTATTTTATACGGCATTGACGAAAATCTTCGATGGGACTTACATAGGGAGCATTTGTGTTTGTTATCTGTGAAATAAACGCAGGATGTTATTTGATCCGCCAAGTTGAAAACCGACAAAAAAAATTTTCGCAGTAAAAAAAAATACCCATTTTAAAAACTAAATAAAAAACAATTGTCCTCGTCGTTTATCTGAATTTTAAAAGATTATTTTTACTTTTGAATATTTTCAAAATGTTAAACATATAGGTACCTACTTACGTCATGAATACTGGCATCGCGTCTGGGTCCTACCAAGGCGTCGCGAGTTCAATTCATTGGCTGGCTTAGTCCTCTATCCGACACAAGCAACATTTTTTCGCGTACTGTGGTTGTAGTGAGAGATTTAAAAAAAATTGACTGTCTCTCAACTGTCAATTTTTTACCCGAAAATATTTGCATTTTTATTTCTGTAATTGTAACCACTTAAATTATTATTCTTTTATCTCTATTTTTTTACATTGTAATTTCGTTACTTTTTAGTTTTGGAATTATATATTTTTTTTAAATTATTGTTCTTACCATGGAATAAATAATATTACAAGAAATGCCCTGTGGACGTGTTACGTTATCCAAAAATATTTGCCCAATTTGGGCCTATATTTTCATAAAAAAACTATGTTTTCGAAATGCAAATGAGATGGAGATCTCCGATTTTCAGCGAGTGTAAGTAAGATGGAAGACTGGGTGATTGGGCAAAATAAAATATTTTTTTCAATCAAATTTGTAAGGAAGGCGTAACATTATGTATTCTATGGTGCTGACAAACTGTCCAAGCAGTTTAGAGGGTTTTATAATGAAGAGTGAACAGAACAAAAAAATACTATTCTTAAAATGTCACACAACAAAAAATATTTGATTGAAAAATGTCAAGTCACAAAGCTTATGCTTTCTTCAAAACTTCTTGTCTAAGTTCAGTTGCATCAATTCTCCCATTAATCTATTAAAAAAATCATTGCGCCTATATTATTCGCGCTTGGTTGCCAATCCTGTTCTGTGAATGCCATAGCCGTGAATCGATGTCTCGGCTTTAGAATATCCCTCAGAATTCAACAAACCCCGACGCTATTGGATCAGTCACTCCTCGCCGGATACGGACCCCGGGGAGGCGATGGATCCCATTTTCTGCCCCGTTAGAGGCCCGGGCCCCTCCAGCCGGAATAATAAGCTAACACCCTATATTTTCCACATTTCATGCCGCTGCATCACTTTGGGACCGGGCGGATAATATCCTAAATTTACCCTGTAAATAAATCATAGAAAATTTTGTATGGAGGAGTACCAACGAATACAAACATCTAAAACAAAAATGTTTAGTTTTGTTTTCTTTTGCTTCTACTGAGGTTTGTTCAGGTTTTGGCGGCGGGTGCCCACCAGTCTGCCCACCAGCTGCGTTGCGCGTTGGTTACTTTTTATTAATATTAAGTTGGTAGATCTTTCAAGCACTTCCTCTCCTTCCTCTTCCTGTTCCCTATTTTCTTACTCTTTCCTATTCTCCATCTCCCACTCTCTTCAGTTTTCATGATGTACCCTATAGTTCCACTGGACCAGGGCGGTTGGTGCCCACTCTTGTGCAGTATTCACTTATATAATGTTATTAAATTTATTCCTATTTTAGGCTCCTGCATAGATGTGAATAAATTTATACATCTTTGGGAAGAACCCCTCTTTATCAGATCGAAAGATAAATTAACAACAAATACGTGAATGATTTTGGGCTGGAATTGGAAAAAACGATAGAAGAACTACAACCATAATGGTTCTTCTGAACTTGTACAGTTGAATTATGGAATTTGCTTAATTTACTCATCATTTAATTTGGAATAATTCCAAATAATGCCCCAAGCTTTAAAACTGTCCCTACTCGCAATTCAAATACAAATAAAATATAATAATGGCGCCCGCTGCCTGTTCGCTATTTTCTGAGAGAGTCGCTGATCAATTACTCCTCCGGTTTCCTACTAATGATTTATTGCTATTTTGCTGAAAATCGTTAAAATGTTATATAAAATAGCCGATTGTTATAGTCTCGAGTTCTTCTAATAGTTATTTTCCCTTCATACTGGATGCATATAAATTGAGCATATAATATAAGATTTACAAAATCAACTGATTAGATTAAATGAATATACCCGGAATATTGTCATGAAAATGAGACCACGTAAGTGAAATATTTTCTCCACAAAACTGAGGAATCTCCGTAATCACAAATATAATTACAAGCCCATTCCTATTGCAATCGATAGCCAAGACTTCGTATATAGAATCTATACCTCTACACAACGCCGATGACTTCAGCTACCGCGTTGCCCTCGGGTATACTTTCAAATAAAAAAATCGAAAATTTATTCATTCAATTATACCTTTACATAACCTTTGTGACACCGCTGGATTTCGCGCGTACGCGTTTTAAGGATATACCCGAGCGCAACGAAGCAATCTTTGTTAGATTATGTTAGCGTAATTGAAAGTCGAGAGACAATTAACGGGCATACATTATAGCATTGCAATATGGAGTTCCCTACTTGAATGTATACCCCAAAAAAGTGTTACGGTCGTGTATATTTTAAAATCCTTAACACGGTCGGATGTATTTTTAATGTATACCCGAGGTCAATACTATAGAGGATTGTGTAAAGGTATAGATTCTATATAGGCGCCAAGACTTTTGGTGACAAACATATAGCTTATCCTCTAGTGGTAGGTGCACAGTACAAACGAAAAGTAAAAAAACATTACAGAAAAGGGATTATGAAATGTGTTTAGCACCCTTTTCAATGCAATTTGTTCCAGAAAACCAACGCAGCAAGCACTTTTTAAAAGCCAAAAATAAAATATGCCGAATTCTCTTGTAAGTTAAAGGTTTGTGGGATTATATCCTCCCTGACTGCCCAATTCCGTGGGGATCATAAAACAAATTGTTGAATCTTTGTGGCTCGAGTATTTTATAAGTGGTTTTAAAGAAGTTGCCTTGATATTGCTGGTGGAGAAAAACATTCCAAAAGGATACAAAGTAGAAGATTATAATTAACATCTTCCCACCCGTTTCTGCGATTATTTTATAATTTTGATCAATTTTTTTTTAACATTAACTCGTCTTACAACATGGGTCTTGAAGAGACCCATGTATGAGAGAGGAAACACAGATGCTGGCAAATCGTCGTAGAAACGATCCGTTCTCTTGTGACAAATGTCAACCGTGTACATATGTTGAGCGCGCGTTCGGCGTGTTTCCCGACTACGCACCGGTGCCGAGGGGATTAATGATGCTAGTTCTTCGGAGCACCTTCCATTGAAATACCGGTAGAACAATGGCAGCATTCCCACCCGACGCCTGTGCTCCAAATATTGCAATCCGTTTGTTAAAACGGGAGAATCTATCAAGACCGCCCGTTTCTGCACAGGGTCGAGGGTTTTTCAAGTATTGTGGAGCTCCAGACTAGAGGTGGCTGCCAAATTCAGTCGTGGGGCGCACTTTCGATTTGTACAGGGTTATCAGTTGTATACTATTAAAGTAACTGCGAGCCGTGTTCAATACGCCCAGTTTTTGAGAGGCCAGCTTAACTCTGGCTTCGATGGAGCCCCCGTACCTGAGATGGTCACTTAGATTTACACCAAACATATCAATGGAGGGCCTGTTCGGAAGTTCTAGATTTTCATTTCGACCCAAATCAGACACGATTGGGTCTTTGAAACATTGAATTCGTCGAGGTTATTCATGACCCAAAAGAACCCATTCTCGAGGTAACCGTCCATTCTTTGCTTCAAAGCCCTCGAGCCGTTGGAATTTGTGCATCCTTTGAGGGCTTGTCAAACAAAAAGCTATCATGGACTCTACTGTCATCCGCGTAACAATGAATTGGTGCACATGTCAAAGAGTCATTATTGTGGAACAAAAACAAAGGCCGAGACAGAACCCGTCCCTGTGGGTTTTATATATGTATATATATATATATATAGAGTGTTTATCGAATGCGAGGAAGAGGTGAAACCGTCAGCAACCGTCTGAATCGACCTCTCCCTCAAAAAGTCGGCAATCCACGTACACAAGGATGCTGGAAGTCCGTAAGAAGGCAGTTTGTTGACAAGTCCACGGTGCCAAACCCAAGGCCTTGGAAATGTCCAATGCAATCTTTTGGGTCTCACCGAAACATTTCAGGCACCGCCCCAAACAAGTGTTATGTACGTGAGAAAATCACCGCACGAGCGGTTCCGCCGGAATCCGTATTGACGGTCGCTAATAATTTTGTTCTTCTCGAGGTATGTGAGCAGTTTGTCGTTGATCACACGTTCCATCACCTTGGATTGAACTGATGTGATCTCTATGGGGCGGTAGTTGGCAAAGTTGGAGCGGTCACCCTTTTTTGGAATACAATGGATAACCAACCACGACATTTTAAAAAGCTTTGTCAAAATCGGAGCTATTTCTGCAGCGCATCTCTGCAAAACCAAGGCGGGGATTCTGTCAGACCCCCCTCGCTTTATTAACATCAAGCCCTCGTAAGACTTGGAGTACATCCCGATGCCGGATCCTCGGCTTTTTCATATAGAAACTGCAGTGAGGAACCGAAGTCGGAACTGCACCTCGATCATCGAGGGTCGAATTTTCCGCAAATATTTTACCTAATAGGTTAGCCCTTTCGGTGGCGGTGTTTGCTTGTGAGCCGTCAGTTTTGTAAGAGGTGGCAGACTGGATTTGCAGAATTGCGACCTTTTGAGACCGCAAGCGACTTTGACCCATTTATGATCTTCTTGCTTTCCTTTGCCAAGTTTTTATATGCTGCTCTGTTATCGGATTTTCTAGTTGTGTTGTAGGCTCGGCGCATTGTCGACTGAACCAAGGCTTTGAGCCCACACCAGTTTCTTTAACAGTGGATTGGATGAAGCCATCCATAGCGGATGTGGTGACATCACCAATTTCCTGGGCACATCTTGAGAGATCTGAAGTCCGAAAACAGACAGCTGACCACGGGAAAGCATTGAAATGTGCCCGCAGACCGAATCAATCGGCAGACTTTTAATGTGCCGCACTTTTCTCTTCGCCTCTCGTTTGGCGGTCTGAAGTTGACGGGGATTGAGGTCGTCACCAAGCAGTAGACGGACGATACCAAAGGCGCTGTGACCTCAATCTTGTTACCGTATTGCAGTGGTTAAATATAGGTCTAACAGATTGGAGCGGTGAGTCTGGACATCAGGAACCCTTGTAGGCTCCTGAACCATTTGATCCAATCCGTGACGTTAATCCAACCATGGTTCAACTTCAATGGTTCGTTATGAACATTGAAGTCCCCCAGAACTACAAACTCGACCGAAGGGTAGCGGGGCAAGAGATCATCAATAGTCTGTCTCAAATGTTTGAATAGCTTGGATGTATCTGATTCGCTAAGGTTCGGTGAGCGGTATAGACACGCGTAGAATCTTGCCGTACCTGCAAGATTGACGAGCACCCCATTACGTCGACGTTTTAGAATGAAGAAATAAAAGTCGTTTAAAATACATTTATTTGATAAAATCGTTTGATAACTCTTAATACATTTTCTATAGAGAATTCAGAGATATAGGTACTAGTTTTGCGCTTTATTTTTGAGAAAAAAACTACACTTTTAATACATTTTTTACAGAAAACCTTTTTCTTTCATTCTTTTTACACCCAGAAACACATCTGTAATTCAGGTTAAGAAAATTCCAAACTTTATCTTCTTTATCAGCACAATAAAAAGTAACTACCTCGTTTTAAATCCATTTGGAAAGGAGCGAATTAAAATATTCACAGGTAAGATTATTTTTATTTGAGGTTAGGCCGGCAAACTTCTGCGTTCGGTAACTGCGGGTATAACAAGTTTTCAAGAATATGTTTCGAAGAAGTTTTTTATATTATTTTCATTTCTGAAACAAAAGGCTTTGAAACAGCGTTTAGATAAGGGTTTAACTTAACACATTTTTAGTTTGAACAGGGTTGGGGAATGTATAAATAATTTCTCGGTTTAGTGGGGCCACGTTATAAGCTGGAAACTTTTCAATATCCATTATGGGCACCCCTGCGCCACGCCGGAAAGGGGCTTACAAGAATATGAATAAATTCACTTCGACATTTGGATAGCGTCAAATATGACATTTGGAAGCTTAAATAAAGGGATAGGAAACCATGTTAATGTAAAAGAAAAAATTTAATCTCCAATCTGTATCATTTTTCCATTATATTGAGATATTATTTACGTATTAAATACGTATGATACTATTTTTTTAAATTAATTAAGGAGACTTCAGACTGCACAGACACACGTCTATATAACTAACTAACTACTAACCATCACGCCATTTCCCCGTAGGGATACGCAGAGAGGACAGACCGCCAAACAACTCGGTCTTGGCACACACTCTTTGCCTCATTCACATTCATAAATCTTCTAATTTTTTTAATTTTTTTAATTTTATTTTATATTACAGAAACAAACAGTTCATTGGTTATAGTGATGAGACAGTTTACCGATATTAAATGATATTTCATGGTGGGTACCTATGATAGATATGTTTCTTTGAATGTCTTATTTGTGATTACCGGGTGATGTGCGTAGTGTATGTGTGTGTGAGTGTATGTTTGAGTAGGTATGAGAAGTGTATGCGCATTGAATAGTTTATATCATTGACATGTTTAAATCATTGACATGATGCTCTTTTTAAATTTGGGCAGTGAATCGGAGAAAATGTCAATGTTATACATACTCTTCTATTATTCTGACTCTTGACATGGCCCGACTCGAAGAATCCGAATCTGATTCACTTGAGCGTGCCACCTCTTCCTTGGGCGTCCTTGGCTTCTTCTACCATTCACATTGGCGTCACAAATTCTCTTTACACTCCTTTCGTCATTCATTCGCTCAACATTCCCAAACCATCTAAGTGTCCCTTTCTTAATCTTACTTGAATAAGTCTATTAATCGCAAGATTTTCCGTGAAAATATATATTTTTTTTAATTTATTTTTTATTTTTATAGAGATACCTCACAATAGTCCCAACTGCTCCCTTCTGGAGCCAGTGAGACTATGGCATCCCCAATTGGAGTATGTTGTGAGGCAGAAGGGTAAGTGGGGAAGGGAAGGAGATGAGGAAGAGGAAGGTGGGAAAGTACCTGGTTATTCAGATCTAGTCACTAAACACGGCTAAAGCCATTATTAAGCAACGTTTCAATTCTGAATGGTGGTCTTACACCAGGCCATACTGAGAGTATCTTCCACTCTGGAAATGTCATGATGGTAGGTAGTGTACCTAGAATTTCCATTAAATTTTTTTTTTAAATGTGATTATTGACAAAATAAGTGTATCATAAATGCAAGTACCTACGTTAGCGAACAAGGGTTTTAAGAATATACTATATATATTGAAACCCTAGTATCACTCTCTTCACTAACCTCAACCTGATAACAGCTAACAAGTAAATCAAAAGATTCTCGATAAGCCAGAAAATACATTAAAATCAAGAAACTTGAGAAAGTCGAAATCTCTATATATGTATATATACTTTCGCAAAATCTATTTATTTTCTCGAATTCTAATAAGTAATGATTATAATTCCTTCTCCTTTCTTAAGCATTCAAGTAATTAAATTAATTATATTATAATTGGCATATAAAGTTCTGTTATTAATGTGCATAATAAATATGTGTATAACATGACTAATAATCTTCTGTGAGTCGTTTCACTCAATAACATGAATTATTAACGCCTTTGATGATCAGAACATTAAGTAATACTTAACTAATAGGAATCAACCAAATTACTCAATCAATTATGTACACATATGTAATATTCAAAATTTGGTCATATGCGTAACAAATGTCTTCCCTCGCCCTGTATTAAATATCTATGGGTAATACGAACGTCAAACTATTTCCTTTTCAAGTGCCAGAACTTTAAGGCGAGTACTCTGTACACAATAACACCAGGAAATAACCACCCCTAACGTCCACAATAATAAATCGACAGATCGTGATTTCTATAAGCTTCCTTAAATTGAGCGAAGCACTTGTTCACCGTTGTTGATGTCAGAAGCAGGAGAACGATACAGTCTTTTCTAAAACGACTTGCACAGGAACATGCTGTCGGAAACTTCATATAATCCATTCCTGCAGTACCTTTTTAGCTAGAAAAATAAAGTCATAATATTGAGTGACAAGGCCTACTACAGTATAGATATTAGCACGTGACGGATTTGGAAGTGCCACATGATCAAGTCAGTGCCATCGAGCAACGACAGTCCCAAATGGTGGGATTGTTGTATTTTCCAAAAGCATATTAAATTAACAGAGCGGTTAGACTATTTCAAACGGTAAACTAAATTCTAGTTTAAGATTAGTTGCGGTTAGACTATTTTAAACGGTAAATTAAATTCTAGTTTACTTAGCGACAGCACTGACTTCGTAATTTAGGGGTCGCGCGCCCAGGCGCGTACTCTAGTCGGCCTTGATTGGGTGATGACTTAACTGATTTAGTTATATTTATTGATTAAAGTGGTATGAGTTCAGTCTATAAACCTTTTGACAATATCTGACAAGATCATATCCCTGCAAAACACTGTAAGCAGGGAAATTTGGAGGTCTACCTTCGTTCATATACATTTAGAATCGTTCTTTCAAAAAATTAGAGTCCTTGCGAGAGCCTTGGAGGAGTAACCATAAGTTACTTATACCAGGGCGGCAAAGTGGTGGGGCCCTACAAAGGTTAGATCAGAAACAAATCTTGAAAGATAACTTTTTGAGAAAGAGTGTCAGAACCTTGAAGGAAAAATATTTTTATTTCAAGATCAAAACAACAGGTGTATCACGCTCAAGTAGATGAAGAATATAAGAGGATATGACCAGAGATTATCGAAAAATTGTCCCCTTTAAATCAAATTCTAGACGTATTGACTTTTTTTTACAAAAAAACATAAATTGATTTCGAAAAATTGTTATTTTATCTGGTAAAGTAAAGTTTTAAATATTGAAAAACCAAGTTTATTTTTAATATAGAAGGTTAGACCGTTGGTCGTTGGCAGATTTTTTAAATTTTCAAAAGAATATTGTGAAACAACACACATTTTTCAGAATTTTAATTTTAGTTCAAATAAAATCATTAAAAAAAACATAGTACGTGTTTTGTGACGAAAATACCTCAGTTTGTAATAAAATATTTCAGATTTTTTAACACACTTATTTTGGTTAGACATTATTAAACAATCATTCTCATTGCTTACTTGAATGTAGGTATATATTAAAGCAAAACCTAGTTGTTAGGCATTCTACTACTTATTACTACGGGGAAATGGAGTGAATGTAATATAGTTTAGTTAATATATTCATTTAATAACATTCCGTACCCAAGAAGGCGTGGTTATGTGGTCTATACCGTTTATACTATTTCCCAGTTTGCATAAGACCTTTCGATTCTTAGTTCCTACCTAGGCAAGTGACATTGATTATCGTTTACGAAAATATTTTCATTTTCCAGTTGGAGGCTGAAGGTAGTGGGGAGAGGAAGAAGCTGTGGAAGAGAAATACGAATGTGGGGTAGTTACTGGAAATTCAGTTCTGTTCAAACTTCACCAAACACGGTAATGCCATTTCGAGCAATTTAATTCAATTCGGAATGGTGGTCTTTTACCGGGACGGTACTAAGAGTTTCATTTTCACTGAAAAATTTCGGTTTCACCCGAAGTAACATATTATTATAATAGACTTTACTTCATTGTACATCACAGACATTGTAGTCACACCCACAATTCAATTTTGTCACTTTATCTCATCAATGCCTGTAATCAACGTTGCGTACAGAATCAATAATAATTCTTTTTTTGTTCATGTGAAGTACTACTTGGTAATGTTACATTATAATTCAAAATAAAATAATAACTTAGTTAACATAACTATTATATTGTTTATATCATAATGCCTATCGGGTTTCGCTACAACCGTAACTTCTTAAAGGCAGTTCAATAATAATCTAGTAAAATCTACAAGTTTAGTAATTTGTGTTATAAATAATATATTACGCTTCCGCAGTGGATTGAAAATAATGGGCAGAGCTCCAGTGGAGAAGGTACGAGTAGGTGGAGGATTGGGAAGAGAGTGCTCTTTGTCAATAGGGAACAACCTTAGTATCGTAAACACATGGTACTAAACTGATAGATTTTATTTCTTCAAACTTCGCAAAATCACTTTGTGGCGTCATTTTGAATTAAATTAAACAAATAACTTTGTATTAAACCACTATTATATAATCACAATTTCCTACATGTTTGTGAGATTTACAATTAGCAAACATAGAAATTTTAGAAATTAGAAAAAGTGTCAATAGTAAATTAAATATTATTAATAACCAAATGTTTTTTTAAAATAGCCATCTTATACATTTATTTTCTTATTAATACTTATATTTAAAATAATTTATTTTTGCTGTTTAAACAACTTTATAATATTTTGATAATTTTAGTAATGTAATTTTTCATATTCTAAAATAATTTTATATTTAATTTAAAATAATTGTTTTTTACTATATTTTTTAATTAATTAATCACCTCTCTGTATAATCTTTTTATCCATAGTTCTTTTTAGTCTGTTCTTTTAAGTCTATACTTGTTTGTTTCTTTTGTTATTTAATTTCATTACTACCCTGACGAAGAAACCATCGGTTTCGAAACATGTAGGTAATTGTGATTATATAATAGTGGTTAAATACAAAGTTATTTGTTTAATTTAATGATAGATTTTAGTTGAGTATTTATACTACCCCTAAGAAGCTACGGTTGTAGCGAATCCTGGTATTGTAATTATTTTGTTTTAAAGAAATTATTCTTCTTTATTGTGTGTTATGCCAATATGGATAACATTGTATTCCACAACCCCTGGAATAAAAGAATAATTATTTCTTTGAAAGCAAGTAAGTGTTTTCCCAGCTGTGTAAATAGTTTTACCATTTTTTTTAGATTAAGTGCTAACTTTTGACTAATTCACTAAATTATAATGTTTCCCCAGTAGGATTTATAGTACTTACTAATTTAAATAGTGCATTTTCGCTAAATGATCCCTGGAGGACGTTTCACTAGCTAGAAAATAGTTTTAAACTTTGTTTTAACTATCGTATGCACTTCGTTAACAAGATTAAATGAAGTTGGCAAACAAATGTATATATTTTTTTTATTTCCAACAAAATGTGACAAGTGTACTGTAGGTTCATGTAAAAGCCCGCTGGGCATTAAATAAATAAATAAAAAAAGTTAATGATACTGGATTTACTTATTAATACTGGGTTTTTACAAATGTTCTCACTCACATGTGAACAAAGCAGTTATAAAAAACGCAGTTAATACGCAAATAGCTAAAAGCAATTAAATAAATATAACCAGACAAATTATATATTTGTAAATCTTGAAATCGTTTCCAAATAAAGATTAAAAAACAAAACAATTAAAAATATAAAATTATAAAAATATACAAAAGATCACTCAAACGAAAAATAATACAAGGAGAGGCAAGAGACGCAAGAGATACAAGAGACATCAGCTAAAGATACAAATGAAACATAATATAATTAGCACAACACATTTGTTGTGATTTCAACATTTTTTTAAAAGAAAGACAAACATTCCTGGGCTACGAATTACCTGACAACATTTGAAAATCTCCTACTACCACTACATTAAGCGGAAGATGTTGCATGTGTTGTGATGGGAGATTTAGCCAGCCGAGGAATCAAACACTGGACGCCTGGGCAGGACCCAAACGCGGAGCCCACTCAGCCACTGACTGGTCTTTATAAATTATTGACCAAAATATCTACTTCAGCACACTTTCTCTTATTATATACTCAACACATTTGGGCCAGAGGGCTAAAATAGGCAATATTATTTTTAAATGTATTCAGATGAAACATTATGGCGTCTGAAAAGAAGTAATTACAAAATAAACGAACATCGGTTTTTTACATATTATTTACAGATGTTACAGAGTTCATGCCGGAAAAAGTTCTCAAAAGGTACAAAGTTGTAGATGGTATAAATTTGTGGAAAATAATACACCAAGAACGTAATGAAGGCGGTAGGAATATCTCCCTTTTACCTGTTATGTACCAAGTGATTACAAGGCGGGCAAAATTTATAAAACGAAGAGAAAACGGGTAGAGATAAATTTAATTTTTTGTAGGATATCTGGTTGTTTTAAAGGTATGGGTACCCTACATTGCCAAATCAGCCTAGTAGGTCATTAGATGATGTTTAGTCTGCTATGCAATGATTCGGAAAAGTGTGATGCGAAACATAATTACTGGAGTGTATTACTGACTGATGTATGAAGCATTATATATACATTATATGTAAGGTATATATAAATCAATAATTATTATATATAATATTGATTGAGATTAAATATTAGATGACGCTAAAAATGTTAATTATTCAGAAAAAATTGCGGTTGTTAGGAAAAACACGAAAAAAACAGCGTGGTTTAGGTAAATTGGTAAATTAACTAGAGCAATGGTTCTCAAATTAGTATTTCCCGAGTACGTATCCCTTCGAGAAAGATACCAAAATCGCATAGCCTTCGCACCAAAAGTGATGAATAATAAAACCATAAATTAGTTTTTTGACATTGATTAACTTAAAATCGTCATTATCAACAATTCTAATATTCGTGGAAATATCATATTATTATTATTTAAGTTAAATGTGACAAATGTGCATGTCTCTGTTTGCACAGCTCAGAAAAATCAGGTTTCCTTTAGAGAGCGTCAGTGTTCATTACCATCATGTTACAATACACATAAAGTAGATAAAAAAATAATTTTTGAAAAACTGAATAAGCCATTTTTGAAATTCCATGATGGGGAGGTATGTTCATGATTTTAAGAACCTGTTGGTCATCAATCATATGGAATCAAATCAATTTAATTTATTTTTTCATAGCCACAATTTCCGTTCACTTTTTCCGCAAAACATCCTGAAAAAGATATACCTATCTTAAAAATATATATGCATACATATATTATACATACAGCGCCCTTGTGGTGATTTTTCACGAAAATGGAGCTATATAAATTAGCCAAATATTATTATTATATACTCTTAGAACCGATTTTTATCAAAGGTGTTTTGCCTTAAGATAAACATGTAAGCCCGAAGGTTCCTTTTTCAAGCGCGCTGAAATCTCCTCCCCAAAGTCTTCCTTCATAGCATTGTTTTATGGATATAGCTAGCCATAAATTTGGTAATTCCTTCGGGAAATGGTCAAGGAATCGCTTATTATGTTCCTTTGTTATGGCGAAATGCCCAAAAGAACGATTAGGAACTAAAATATTGTGCTTGTTCCGCTATCGACGGGAATCTAAAATGTTAATTATGCCGCAAAAAATTGAGAGGCGGTTTATTGTTCAAGGAAAATAAAGCTTTCATTAACATCTGAAGAAATTCGTACAAATTTCAAAAGTATCTAGTGTTTTGTTAGAGGTAGGTATAAGTTGATAGCCGGTGTACCTATTTACTTCATTAATTTATTTTTATTTATTACTAGCTGACCCGGCAAACTTCGTACCTCCTCAGAATCAATAAATGTTGTGTTTAATTTATTAGCTGATAAATAAGTTTTTATTAACTTAAAATAAATAGGTACCTACTCTAAGTTCAATAAATGAAATTGAGCTATTGACTAAGCACGAAATGTTCGGCACACTACACCATTTACAGTTCGAATTGATTCAAATTATGTCGACCAACGCACATTATTTGAAAAGCCGTTCCATACAAAATATATGAAAAAAATAATTTTCCTGTAATTTTTTTTCCCGTAATTTTTTCCGATATTTTAATAGTTATTCTGTTAATCGGGACGGAGACAAATCCAACAAATCAAAGATCATAAAAAACGGTTCAGCCGTTCTTGAGTTATAAATGGTGTAACTAACCCGACTTTGGTTTATATATTAAGATTGTCAAGTTTAATTTCTAGAACTCCATTTGAATTTAAAGATTATATTTTTGTATTCAATTATAATTAGTCAATTTGAAATTTAGTTAGCGAAACCACTGTCATGCGTAAAAATAATTATACACCAGAACATGTTTATAAATAAACTATTTTTATAAGTGAACAAATTTTTTCTTTTCTATTTATTTTTTTATTTACAATTTTACTGTATTTTACTTTATTTTATATTATTTTATATTGTATTATGATGACTTATGGGATTCTTTTGTATATATTGTAAAGTAATTTAACTCATCCCTGGGTCATGAAAAACAGTAAAATAATTTAATCCCTCTTCTTAAAATTATTTTTAGTGAATGTACATGAAAAATGTACCTTGTATAGTGACGGAGGGTTAAGCTAACTGGGCGTACTCTACATGACCCGCAGATACTTTAATAGTATAAAACTGTTAACCATGTAAATAGCAAATGCGCCCCATGATTGAACTTGGCAGCCACCATAGTCCGGATCCTAAAATATCTGAACAGAATACTAGACTCCGTGCAGAAACGGGCGGCGCACTGTGGATGGGTCCGCAACAAGAAAGTCTGCGTATTAGTATTCTACATGAAAATAATTTTTATAAGTCAAAATATTTTTCACTCAACTTCCTTATTGTTGTTCTCAACATCTCAACATAGTTATTGACATAACTGTTAAGGAATTGGATTGTACAAACTACTTTGTATATTTACTGTAAATTGTACTCCTCATTGTCGTATATTTTAATACATACAAATATAATGTGTCGATTGTGCTAGAAAGTCTTTTTAATTAGAAGTTTCCAGCAAATACATGGCGTAAACAAGCAAAAGCAACAACCCGCATGCGGTTGCTTCCCGCTTGTTTGTTACCGCAGGTTGCCCCATTCATTGCCTCATTGTATTATCCGCCCGTACATAATGTAGCTCGCGGGTGTACGATTAGTTCCCCACCTCTTTTCTACTTAAACTTCAGAACAGGTATTTATATACGAATCCAATTAGACTCTGAGGAAAACTGAACTGAACATTGTTATCAATAACATTTATGTATCTTTTATTTATTTTTTAATCGCATGGTTATTTGGATTATCACAACCCGAATAACCATGCGATTTGAAAAAGTTCTACTATCATCACATTAAGCGGACAATTTTACTTGTGTTGTGATTTAGGTAATTATTACCTAATTACTGGCTTCAAGGGATCACCATATTTTTTGGATGAAGTTTATAGATTTTAACCACCTTAATTTAACCATCATGATTTTAAAAAATTACCTATAAAAATTACCAGGTATTTATATACGAATCCAATTAGACTCCGAGGAAAACTGAACTGAACATTATTATCAATAACATTTATGTATCTTTTTTTTTTTTTTAATCGCATGGTTATTCGGATTATCACAACCCCAATAACCATGCGATTTGAAAAAGTTCTACTATCATCACATTAAGCGGACAATTTTACTTGTGTTGTGATTTAATAATAATAATAATAATAATTGGATAATTTGTAGAGCGCCGTTTTTGTGAGAAATCACCTCAAGGGCGCTGATTTAGGTAATTATTACCTAATTACTGGCTTCAAGGGATCACCAAATTTTTTGGATTAAGTTTATAGATTTTAACCACCTTAATTTAACCATCATGATTTAAAAAAAATTACATATAAAAATTACCAGGTATTTATATACGAATCCAATTAGACCCGAGGAAAACTGAACTGAACATTATTATCAATAACATTTATGTATCATTTCTTTTTTTTTTTTTAATCGCATGGTTATTCGGATTATCACAACCCCAATAACCATGCGATTTGAAAAAGTTCTACTATCATCACATTAAGCGGACAATTTTACTTGTGTTGTGATTTAGGTAATTATTACCTAATTACTGGCTTCAAGGGATCACCATATTTTTTGGATTAAGTTTATAGATTTTAACCACCTTAATTTAACCATCATGATTTAAAAAAAATTACCTATAAAAATTACCAGGTATTTATATACGAATCCAATCAGACTCCGAGGAAAACTGAACTGAACATTGTTATCAATAACATTTATGTATCTTTTTTTTTTTTTTTAATCGCATGGTTATTCGGATTATCACAACCCCAATAACCATGCGATTTGAAAAAGTTCTACTATCATCACATTAAGCGGACAATTTTACTTGTGTTGTGATTTAGGTAATTATTACCTAATTACTGGCTTCAAGGGATCACCATATTTTTTGGATTAAGTTTATAGATTTTAACCACCTTAATTTAACCATCATGATTTTAAAAAAATTACCTATAAAAATTACCAGGTATTTATATACGAATCCAATCAGACTCCGAGGAAAACTGAACTGAACATTATTATCAATAACATTTATGTATCTTTTTTTTTTTTTTTAATCGCATGGTTATTCGGATTATCACAACCCCAATAACCATGCGATTTGAAAAAGTTCTACTATCATCACATTAAGCGGACAATTTTACTTGTGTTGTGATTTAGGTAATTATTACCTAATTACTGGCTTCAAGGGATCACCATATTTTTTGGATTAAGTTTATAGATTTTAACCACCTTAATTTAACCATCATGATTTTAAAAAAATTACCTTCTTAAATTAAGATATTTTTTTATTAAATTGTTCTGAATTTTGTAAATAATTAAGAAATCGGTGGAAACATGTGTTTGACATATTTTCTACGTGTTTAAGTATTTGAACACGATCCCTTTGTTTGAAATTAATGGAAGAGTTAAGGCCTAATCTGTGCCATTTATAAGAAGAGAACCAGGAAAACAAAAAAATACAAAAGCGTTGCAAGGTTAGTCCATATTATAGTATTTTTCCTTTTCTACCAACAGAGTAGGTAGTAGCTATTATCTCCAAGCCACCGGATTGGTTCAAATGTTAGAAATAAGTAAAGAAAGCAAAGTAAATCGACTGTTGAAGCTTTCCTGAAAAATCCCAATAATATTTTATTCTACGTGCTTTAGGATTGGTCCACTCAGTCCATAGGTAAACTTTCTCACAAATTAATTTCAGTAAATTGTAGAAGTAATATTTAAAGTTGTAACTCTTCTAAGCGCTATATTAAAGAGAAATACGAGTAAAATCTTTTCAATCCAAACACGAGACAAAATCAATACAGCATTAGTCATTTATCAAATCGGATTGTAGCGGGCAGACGGGAGCCGAGAAAAGTTTAGAGTGGAATTCTCGCCGAGATACACTGCCCGATACTGCCTGTGCGCCAAACTTCAAGTTAAGCGGCGGGATAGGACGTCGCTACGCCGACGCCAACGGTGACAAGTGGACTATTATTGCAGATTTAGACTATACCTTAACGTTGCAGTATACAGTCATACTCAAGCTTACAGTTAAACTGTACGCGTCAGCCGGATGGTCAAACCGGGACTCAAAGTTGGCAAAGTTATTTTGGCAATGCAGAATGGTTGGAAATACTCGGGGTGTGTGCTAATCAGGCGATCTCCGTTGCAATTCAGTAAGATCCTAGGAACGATAAAGTATAAAAGAAAATCGAGAATTTTGAGGAAGGCAAAAGTGATTTATTCGTATAGTACAGAAATGACTTAGAGTAACATTTTTTTAAATGAAATGTAAGAATTTACTAGTACAGACCCGTGAAATAGTAAATTCCGAAAATTCGCTCTCGCGGACTTATTTATTGATATTTTTATTTGAAATTTTTTCAAAGATTCATCAGATATTATACTATAACGTGTATATGAAATAAACAAACCGACATTATTAATACCTCAAAAACAATAATGTAAATATGCCTTTTTTTGCCTTTAAAACCTTACCCCCCCCCCCCCTCCCCTTTAGACATTGTAAGATTTGCAGATACGCCCGAGAAAGGAGTTTTGTGTTCGATTTGAAATTTTGTATATAAGATAAGGTATTCGATCTGGTATTGCGTTCAGGACAACGAAATTCAATCTTGTCTAACGGGGCTGGGGAGTCAATAAGGCAGTTCACAATTTTGTACGGAAACAAAAAAAAATCTTTGTTTGTAAAGAGCAAAAGGTTAATTAACTGGTGATTTTCAAAACGATACGACAGGTGTTTCAGGAATTTTGTTTGAATGTTTTCAATTCGGTTAATATAAGTTTGGTATTGAGGATTCCAAATGTAAATTGGGATGAGATCTTATGTACATATGTCATAAAAAGTAGTTCAAGTGTAAAAGGTTTATTGAATGGTTTTGTAGCTCGTAGAATTAAGCCCATTTGTTTGTAAGTTTTTTTCTAAGATGTTCTCTCTCAATACTATCTTTAAATAGTAATTTGGGAGCAAGTAATACTTCAAGGTCTCTGATTTTTTCTACTCGTTGGAGAGGAACATGGTTTAGATGGTAAGTATGGATGATTGCAGCATTATTGAAATCATGTAAACTTTGCATCTAAAATAGAAAGCTTTGTAACTCTTAAACCTTTCTCTTTCAACATCTAATACTATCTCATTTCTTATCGCTATAACACATTGCTCACTCAAGATTACCATAATCCCCTACTTTCCGAATGAAAACTCTCTAGTGTGGTATCATTTTTTCAAAACGTTTAATATATAAAAAAAAAAGTTCATGCAAAAAAAATATTGTTTATTTTTCTGTTTTCATATAAAAAGAATTTTTTTAAAGGGTTTTTTTTACCAGTTGATGGATTAACAAATGGAGTACTCTTTTATTTTAGTTTGCGAAAAATTAATCTTTGCAATATAAAATATTATCTTTTGACCAACGAGTTCAGTTCAACAATTGTTTGTTTTTTACCTGAAGGAATAGTTAATTAAAACAAAACTTTAAAACTATAAGAATATTTTTTTATTAACAGAAAACGCCCACCCTTTCTCCTTCTCTGAGTCCGCCGTAAGAAATAATAATATTTAAAATTTTGAATTACTGTGGTATTCCAATTCAAATAAACTTTATTATGATTTCTGCCGCTCCAGGTAATAGCTATGATAAACTCAATTTCACGTTGTAATTTTTTTAATTTCCGGTTTCCGAGGCGGAATAAATTCTCAACTGCTTATTTGAAAAAGTTTTGCTCTGTTTAGGTTGGCTTGAAAAGTTATTCTTCTTGCATGAAAATATGGGCAACTTCAGTGGCTGACAAAATGCCCACCCCGTCAGAAAGTTATGTCATAACCCAAAAACAAAGTTGTTAATATCAGTGGCGTAATTGTATGGTGAAAAACCTATTTAAAATAAATACCTGAGCTATGTTAGCACCTGTTAAAATTGACGTCGAAAAGATTAGTACAGGAAAAATTAAGGTTGATTTTCATATCACAACTTGTCGAAACATCTGTTCAGGGCAGAGGTGGGGAATCTACAGCCCGCGAGGCTTTTTGTGCGAGCACTTTCCGCGTCCGCGAGCACTTTCAGTGCGTCGGGCGTCGTGCTGAAAGAGCTGCCAAAAATTATTTAGAAGGCTAGAATGGTTTTTTTTCGCGGTATGTTTTTATATATATTTTTAAATTACTTAAAAATAGGTAAATAAATTATACAGAATGATGAATTCACAGTTATTTATGTAAAGACAAACCTTTAACGATGGCTGTGAGCATGCAAACGTCAATAAAAATTCTAAATTGTAATCGTGTTTCTGGAGCAATTTGTAAAAATATTACAATTTTAATTTAAGCTGGGGACTCGTATACCTATTCATTCTTAAGTTAAAACCAGTCTTAGAATTTAAGAAAAAATCCAGTTGCGGTTTCATGTGGTGACGCATTTCGAAGAAAATCATTCTCTTTTTTCCAAGTGAACTTATATAATTCAACTATGTGGTTTTACTATCTGCTGCAACAATCTGATGAAAACCATTTTTGTGCTCTGGTTGTAGTTTTAAACCTAGGAAAACGCACACAGATTCACTCTTATGCTAAAATCAGTTTTGTTTTCCGAATGCCGTATAAATTTCTTAAAAGTTTATAAAAATAATTTCTGGTCACCTCGTCACGCATTTATCATTTTTTTTTTTTTAATTCGTGTCGAATGTGATATAAAATAGGTTTTTTTTAACCTCTCGTTTGTCGTAATACGAACGGCTGGCGCAACCATTTTTTTTTTTTTTTTTTTTTTAATTGCTTTTAAACCCATATGTATAAAAAACTGTACAAAGGACATGGTCAGAATCGCTTGCGCCAATATATTTCTTAACAGTTGATTTGATTAATCTAGCTACTCTAAATATTTTTTAAAGTTATTATCTACATCATTCGGAAGTCACGCTTTTTCCCTCTTTACCAGCTGTCAACTTTTGAAAGAAGTATCAATGTCATTAATTATCCTTCGAAAACACCTTTGAATTGCTGGCTTTCATATAGGGTATACATTCAGGTTTGTATAGAAACAATAAAATCAGTTCATATTCGTATAGATACATATTTTTTTGATATTTGTTGGCCGAATGGGAGAATAACTTTTTTTTTTGGTAAAGTTAGCTATTCTGGGAAAATTTGTAACGATATTATCATGTAATATATATGAATAATAAGATACATTATCTGGTAAACAGAAAAAATCGCAAAAAAACAATTATTTTGTTTTTATATGGCTATGTGACCAGAAGTCATCCGACAATCAAGAGATTAAATGGTAAAATGAGGGCACAAAAATATTTGGAGTACCTATTGGTAACATTCTAATAATCATCGTTGAAAAAAAATTTTTTTTGAAGTCACCATTTGTTTTCTCAATTATTGAATGTTAATTTTTCATTTTCAATGCAATCACCGAAAAATCTGCAAAAGTTATTATAATGCTACTAGTGACTAGTATCCAAATTGCATTCCGTGTAAATGTATAACATAAAGAAAAATGGGCCTAATATTCTGCCTCGGGGCACACCGTAGGTGATTGGTAAGCTTATACTCTTGGTAAATAAATACTCTTGGTAAATAAATACTCTTGGTAAATAAATACTATTTGTTGGATAGTTCACAAACCATTTTCCAAAGAGCCTTTCATTCCTTTTATTCCTATCTGGAAGAATTTTTTTAGAAGCATGCGACAAGATCAGCGAGCTTTTGCCAGATCCAAGAAAATTTAATCTTTCCAAAAACGTTTCTCAGGGGTAGAGGCTGTTTTTTAGGGGGTTCAAAATTTGACGTTCCACCACTGTCTGGCGAGCTTAACAAAAGTCAACAAGGAGTTGAAGTGACTGTGCAGTTAAAGATGGTAGATAGAGCAGAGTCGTCTCTACTTGTCTGCTCGCTGCCACTCTGCCAAACTTACTTCCTACGTGCACTATCATTCAGCAATAACTCCATTGCCATGGATGCACTATGCACTAGGGTGGTCAGTCGAACAAAATAGTTAGATTAACACTGTGACATGTAAAATATCTGCAATTTAATTCTAGCAAAATGTCAATGCTCGATGATTAAAAATATATGACGTTTGACAGGCGCAAGTTTAAAATTTAATATAATATTATCCATACATAACTACATTTTGGTTATGTCCTAAAACGCCGAAATAACTGTTATATCAATAAAAGCTAAAATACTTGCACATTACATAACATTTGATTTACTTAAAATATTAAAAAAATTAAAATTATTTCCATTTTATTTCTAAAAAAAATTAAAAAAGTCTACTTGTTCATTTTCCTTGTCCTGTGTTGTAACTGTTCACAGCTTTCATTGCACAACTTGCATTTGGAGCATTCTTGCAAGTCGAGGGTCGCTGTCGGTCGGGGTCGGCGCAAAGCAAATATAACTTCACAATGTAAACGTAAAACTCCTTTAACTTTTATCCCGCTAACAAAAATATGCATTATGAATGTATGAAGTTTAAATAAGAACTTTCACTGGTACAAATATGATTTTTTTTACTACAGGTATTTATTTATTTACGTCCTAGTCCATAGTTGTGTTAACTATTTGTTGCGCATAACAACAACAATGGTGAAGGAAGTTCACAGTACTGATTTTAAAATTATATTACATTTATAAAATAAGTAAAGTTACAAAACAAACCACATGAATTAAGCACATGTGAAATAATATAGAAATATCACTTCTTTAAAATGAGTAATGAGATTAACAAATTAAATAAATTTTTGATTTAATTAGCAAAATAATAGCACCCATTAAATCGCCATTATTAACGATGTTCCCATGTATTGTTGACTCCTCCCCCAAAATCACCCCTCCCACTACCCCTACCTAATAAAATCTAATAATTTCTGTACTCGTATAAATTTTCATTTAGTTTTAAGCTAGTGAATGATACGGATGTGTCGAAACCAGTAGCAGATAAATTAAAAAAAAGTTAAGTAACAAATGTACAGCGAAAATAAAATCTTCACAATAAAATTAATTAAATTAAATAATGAAAAATATAAAAAAAAAATATTTATAAAAAAAAACGAGTGTGCTTTAGACCACACGACTGAACTAAAACTTCTTTAGCTCCATCTATGTGTATGTATATATATATGTTTATATGTATAAAATATATATCTACATGTACCTATACATATATTCATTTTCTACAAATATTTAAATTTATTAACGTTCGCCTCGCCCGATCACACTTTTCGTAACGCTCTCTTCACGCATACGCCAGCTTACTCCCCAAGTCAAGCGTGTGTAAAGAAGTTTTACTTCAAAAATTATGGAACAGAAAAATGTACATTCATTATGGAGTATTTATACATTTCGGTAAAGTAATTACGAAGATTTCGTTTCATCACTAAAACGGAATCGGAAACGTCTACAACCTTCCCAAATCCATTACCAAAATTGTGCAGTTGATATATAGGTGTGGGAGCCTGAAAATTCGTTTTAATTTGTCATAGAAAAAGGTAATATTTTGTTTCGTATTTTGTGGTAGGTACATTTATTTGAGCTGACAGCGTGATAAAATTTAGCTGTTTCATTAGAAGGATATGGTTAATATTATGAATTAAAATTCAGTTTAAAGTTGATAAGTCTAAGAAATTTGTGCTTTACCCTTTCTATGTTGTTTGAATATACTTTACGCAAATTATTCTCTACCTAACCTCTAATTATAGGAGTTTACAGTGTTTTCAAATATTCTAGTGACCTGAAGTCACTTGCAGTTCTGCACATAAAACAAAAACAAAAAACATTTTCTTTAGAAGAAGGAATTGTAAAATTCAATTATAGTGCTGATTGGCTTGCTGACGTCAACTCTGATTTATAGCAGTAAGGCATGAAACTGGTAGAGGAAGGAAGAAATTAGAATGAATGCCCTAGAAATGAGATCCCCGAGGCAAATGTGTGGAAAAATTATGTTGTATGAAAAATGTGAAGATACACAAAGAATGCAAGGCTGATGAAAGTCAGCGTTATGAGTAAGAAAGGGGGTTTATAATCCGCTCTACAAACCCAAACCCTCTTAAACAAATATGGAAAATTGTAAGAATAATGTGCGTGGTAGAAGAACTCGAAGGAAGACATGGCACTGCACTGTTTAAGCGATAACCTAAAAATATCAAACGAAATTAAGTACTTAGGGGTTGTTATAGATGATCAACTGCGATGTGTTAAATATTTAAATTTTGTAAAAAAGCTATGCAAATTATGTTACATTTTCTTTCTACTCTCTCATACCTGTCCTTAAGAGTGTATTACCAGATAATACCGGAAATTAGTCCCTTTTAAATCAAATTCCAGATGTATTAACTCTTTTTTACAAAAAAAACATAAATTTATTTTAAAGGTTTGTTATTTTATCTAGTATACGCAGTTTTAAAATTTTGAAAAACTAGGTGTATTTTTAATATACTAAGGTTATACCGTAACACAAATTTCAAATCATATAATCATATAACCAAATAAATCAGTACATTATCTAGTCAACACAGTTTTCAGAATTTTAATTTTAGTTAAATTAAAATCATTAAACAATAACCCCGAGAACGTGTTTTGTGACAAAAATACCTCAGTTTTTCTACTTATTTAAGGTTTTACAAACTAAAATGCTTCAGAAATTTTTACACACTTATTTTGTTCAGACATTATTGAAACATCATAAATACTTATGATCAAAAAATACTTACACGAAGTACACGATATTTAATAATTTATCATCGTGCGTTTTGAGCATTTTTATTGCTTACTTGAATGTAGGTTTTATATTAAAGCAAGTTTTGAATGAAGTAAATCGATATAAATTTTTTAATTAAAAAAAATTGATACGGGGAATAATCGATCTTTCTCATTGGAACCTCCCTGTACAGTTGCAAACATGTTTAAACTTTTATTCTCAGCCGCTGGTCAATCGTTCTTTACATACAAACGCTAAGATGTTTATGATATTTATTTATTTATTTGCAATAACAGTACAAAAACCAATATATTGCAAAAGCGGTAAATTTGGACAAAATTTTTATACATAAGTATAAAGTAAAAAAATATATAATATTTCGCGCTTAAAGTCGCTGTATGTCATGTAGAAAATATCCAGGTTACCTGCGAGGGAGCTAATTAACCTAGTGAGTCTTCCCAAGGGCATCACCATTAATAAGTTAATTCTGCACCTGGGAAGAATTATAAGCCTGTGTTGGCGGCCTCGCGTGAAATTATCCGTGACATAAAGTCCTATTTTAGCCAGAATGTCTTTTTTATTTTTTTATTTTTTTATTTTATATTTATCAAAAATACATTTTTGCAAAATAAGGGTAGTCCCACAAAGCTGTCATATGGCAGCTTGTCTGTAGGTCTGATATAAATTACTACCATTTAGAAGCTTACAAGCCATCGGCAGTAATGCGACTTCGCGCCTGGAACTAAGGCTGCAGATATTCAGCATTCCCGAGATAAATGCTGTTGGAAACAGCCATGGGTAAAAACCAAACTCTATCATATAGAGGTATCGTAAATTTATGTATCTTATGGTATTTTAGTATGGGGAGGTGTACAATATAAATTGTTCATACAATGGTCTTAACCTTTAATTAAGCGTGGGGTCTCCGTGACACCGGGTGATCTTTAATTGGAGTTATTTTTTTTAGTTATTTACCCTAGCAAGCCGAAATTTCTGCTAGCTTCCTAGCTTGTTAGTTCCCTTCCGCCTCACTGTCGCCTGCGAAGCGGAAGTGGTCAGACTTGCTGTACGGCGGTGCTTGGTGTCACAGAGACCCCGCGCGACAGTTTAAAAATGTAGGTTAGTATATTCCCCAGTATGGCCCTTCAACGTCTAGCAGTGGCTTACGAACAAGAAAACAAGGAAGATGTCACATCTTCCTACGAAAGAGCGACAGAAAAACGACTGTGAAGTGCCATAAATGTGCCAAATTTATCTTTGGTGACCACACGAAGAAAGTAAGTGATAGTTGTTAAATAATTTTATACTGAAAAAAAAATATTGTTGTCGAGATATCTTTAACGTTTTTTTTGCTATTTTCTAATATTTTAAAAGGTAGTTAGTAAATAAAGAATCATTAAAGTTGATTATTAATTTTAGTTTTTGTTTTTAATTTCTGTTATTTTTTGGTAACTGCCGACCCCACGCGACTAAAGACGTTAGCTTTTTGGTGCGCCTATTTAAAGGTTAACTAAAAAAAAGTACCGCTAAGGAATATTTAAAATTAACCCATCCCACACATGAGTACCACTGATAAGTGACAAAAAATGATAATCTTTATATTTTAACGGCTTTACTAATAAAAAATCACTTCCCAACCGTTAAACGATGTTTTAGTTACACATTGTAAAACGACCGTAAAATTTTATGTAGTGCTAATAAAAAAATCTCCAACTATATTATTTCAATCTAGCAAAATCTAATCACACACAAGAAATTGCGATTTTTGTCTTGTAATTTCTACAAAAATTCGGTTTTATTTTCTGATTTTTCTGTTTCAGATTTTCGATTGAGTTTCGCTAACACTATCTTCATTAATTAAATATAATCTTTCGGTGCTATAACTCTTGTAGGATACCGTGCTATTTTAGTTCGTCTATTGTCTATTCATGCTCTGATACATTATGTACACACTGACCCAGTCTAATCTCTAATGCAAGCCGTGTTCTAATTACACTGTACCAAATGAGTAATAATTATTTTAGGTCAATGCAAGTGTCTTTTACGTTTACTCCCTTTGCAAAAAATCTTACACTTTCCGTGGTCCTATGTTGATCAGTAGATTACAACCCATTTTAATATCCTGTTCAGGCAACATTTATTATGATAGTTCGAGCTGCAATACACATATAGATGACTCTCTTCTTACTTGCACTGTCCCAATTCATTGCCTAGGTAGGCTGTTGGGCCGGCTCTTTTCGTTCTCAGGTTATAGCTTCTTCGGTTCTAAGTATCTCTTTTATCCAGGCCGTTTCTCCGTAGAATTTTGGAGCATTGCGTCATCCAGGAGTTCTTTGGTCTACCTCTGAATGACTGCCTGCTTCACTGTGTGGTCTATTGGTCTCCGGCCTATGCACCCATACCATCTCTACTGTCCTTCCTCCAGCTCACTGTTTATGTCCTTGACACCCAGGCTACCACTAGGTAAACTTTTGAACTTATCTTTTAGTGATACTCCTGGCGACCATCTAAACTAAGCATTCGCATTTCTGCTGATTCGAGTTATCTAGAGTAGGAGTTGTACATAGTCCAGCATTCGGAGCCATACACTATTGCGGGTCTAACAATCGTCTGGTATATCTTTCCTTTAAGTTTTATTGGCTTCTTCGTGTCGCACTAGATTCCTGTTACGGATCCAAATTTAATCCATCCAACACCTATTTTTTGGTTGACATCCGCTGCACATCCTCCGTCTCTGTGAATGAGTGAGTCCAGATACTTAAATGAGTCACAGTTGGCTAATGTTACTCCATTCAGTTGCACCGAAGGAGTTACAGCATTTGGGGATTCAAATGGCAAGTACAAATATTCCGTCTTTTTCTTGGAAATTTTTAGGCCATTATCCTTCAGGATCTTTCTCCACCTTTCTATTCTACAAGTCACAATGATTATCTGCTATCAGTACTACATCGTCTGCAAAAAACATAGTCTTGAGAACATTGTTGTTCATTTCTTGAATCGTTAGATTATTTATGAGCATTATGAATAGCAGTGGGCTGAGGACAGATCCGGGTGTGCATTTTACTTATGCATATCTTGTATGGAGAGCACAAATCCTTCTAGTACGTTATGGAATCTCAATGCCGTCCATATCAGGCTTCGGGGTACCCCATCTAATCCTTTTTCCAAGTCTATAAATACCATGTGTAAATGTTTTTTGCATCTCGATATTTTTCAATTATGATTCTGACTGTTTGAATAGGATATATTGTTGATTTCCACGATACAAAGCCGCATTGATAATCGTGTATTTTTTCAATATTCCTAATTCGTGTGTTTATAATCCTCTCATATCTTTTCACGGTGTGAGAAATAAGCTTTTTCCCTTTATAATTGTCACACTTTCTAGAGTCTCACTTATTTTTGTAAAATGGAAGAAGGTAGATCTTCCTAAAGCTTTCTGGCATTGGTTCTCCAGATACAAAGATGACTCTAGAGTAGATATATCTTAAAGATTATATTCTTATCCAACAGATATCGATAGAATGATGGTTTGTCCATCTATGAACAGAACCGAGTTGGGCTAGTAGTTAGGTTTCTAACTAGAAAAAATTTGGGAACATATTAGAGAGGACGTTGGCCTCCATGCCATCCAGCACACGATTATAAGAGTAGAGCACTTTGTTGTGAAAAGAAAGGAGGTGTATTTATTACCGATGATTTATATAAGGGATCTATCAGTCACCAAAAGTGCAAAGACGATGAGGGTGTAAATGCACGTATGCTGGTAGCGCTTTCATAAATGTTTGGAAGAATAAAAGTTATTGCTAATTATAAATTCCAAATTCTACTTCCATTAGAGTAGTTTATCGGAATTATTTTAAGCCCCTTCTCCACAACGATTATTTTTTTAACTTTAATCGTTGTTCTTGATTTATGAAATTACTGTCATTTTTTTGAAAGCGAAACAAAACGTTCATTAAATTTCAGAAAGAACTTTAACGTGTAATTATATAACATTAATGGGTAATTATATTCTTTACATGTGACATGTGAACAAAAATAAACGAAAATAAATGCCTATTAATGTAATGCAGGAAAGCGTAAATGTTTTTTAATACTGACTTATAAATAGACGTTATTATTATACATAATTTATCATAATGTAATCTGATGCACTATGTACATTACCTTGGGTTCCTTACTTAGATATAATAATAATAATGTTTTGTTTATTTCAGCTGAACAGAGCGGTGTGTGCAATTCTCTGCCTGCCATATAAAAGTTTATATCTAAATAAAATACATAATGTGAAGTTGAATATTTATTTATTTATTAATTAATTTATTTTATTTTAGGTAAATTAACAGATAGTGATTCATTTATACATGTGTAATTTACCTAACTGAGAAACGAATTAAAGATTTCCTCATTATACTACTATGAAATAAAAAAATAAAATGGTGAACACATTAGGGCTTTAACTATAGTGGCTTGAGGAATATTCTGCATCTATGCTGTGGGGGCGCTCCCTGCCACTGGGCGACGGCCTGGACAAGAGTGTTTTCCGATCTCCGGTAGAGATATTGATATTGATATAAAACATAAGTCTTAGACGTGTAACTGTAATAATTAATTACTAGTTTATGAATGTTCAACACCAAAAGATTCATGTGATTGTCATGGCTCTGGAAGTTAAGGGCTTGTTTGATGAATAAACATTTCCTCATCAGGTTACGTATCGACTCCTTTATCGCACGCATAACAGCTGTAACGACAACTCTACGTGATTGCATTATCATAAAATAATGGTAACCTTTCCATGTTTCGGGGATCTATTACACGAGAGCTGTTCGTTGTAAAAAACAACATTCACTTTGAACATGTTGGATTTGGAAACATATTTCCTGGCCTTAAAAAAGTAAACAGCGAAATGGTTATATTTTCGAACACCTGTTACCGCTGAACAATAAATTGTTGGGGATTACCCCGGGTCTCTCGTTCATAAAAGTTCATGAGGTGTTAAAAACATTTTTATGCAAACGCTTTTCGGTGTTTTTCGGATGTTCCTGGGAAATATGCAAATACGCGGGCAATCTGTTTTTTGAGCTGAAAAAAACATTTGCATGGTAATTCATCATCATATTCGGAGAGATCAAATAATTTATTCATTATTTCGTTGGCGATTTCCCGCCGGTGATTGCTTTTTTTTCTGTTTGAAGTGCTACCAGATATTTAATCACATATTATGTGTTATTAATTTAAGATAAAATCTTGCGTGGCGTTGTACATCAATAATATAATCATTATGATTCGAAAAGAATGCAAGGCTGATGTAAGCGTAATGAGAAAAATTAAGAAAGGAACCATAAGATGGTTTGGACATGTAGAGCAAATGAACGAAGAAAGGAGCGTAAGGAGAATATATGATAAAAGTGTGAATGGTATAAGAAGTACGGGACGTCCGAGGAAGACATAGCACTATCAATTGAATCAGATACTTGAGTCGGGCCATGTCAAGAGTCAGAAAAATAGAAGAGTATGTATGAGACGATGTATGAATGTGAATGAGGCAAAGAGTGTGTGCCAAGACCGAGGTTTTTGGCGGTCCGTTCTCTCTGCCTACCCCTGCGGGGAAACGGCGTGATGGTTAGTTAGTTAGTTAGTTAAATTAATTAGACATTTTTAAAAATTTATTTGGTAAAACCTCAAATTGTATCATTACATTATTGAAGACACAAATAATAACCCTCAAACAGAACAAAAAAAGGAAATTGATTTGATTGAATCAGCTCAATGCCCTAAGCAAGGCATAGGTTCTGGGTTCAACTCCCAGATGCAACCGAATCTTTTTCTGTATTTTCTCTTTGAAATTTTTCGTTTAAGATTGGTTAATATTTGGTCTCCAATGATTTCGTTTAACTATAATTATTGTTTAACGGCTTGGGCACATAAGCTTGTTTTAATGACAATTTAACATAGGTAGACATAGGAATGACGTATGTCCTCACCTGAGTTATTAAGGTTTCCAAAATTTTCATCTCTTTTTTTAAATTATCTCTTTTAATAATTCTACTAGCAAAATTGGTGACCCAGTGGAGAAGTGTTTTAGGCAAATTTTTATTTTATATTAAAGAGATTTATTTTTGGGGTGTTGCGCTCCTCCTTATTTAGCCACATAACTGCCCTAATAATGGACACTGTAAAACTGTCAGAAACGTAGTCTGAAGAAGGAGGTAGCAAAAAATGGCATAATACCCTATAAAAATCACTATAATACTTTAAGCCGTGAAAAAAAAATATATAAAAGATTGAACAAACAGATAAAATTATCATTGAATAAGAAGATAACAATATAAATCTCATTTTTTTATATATGAAAATGTATAATATTGTTATCTTCTTCTTCAATGATAATTTTATCTGTTTGTTGTGACCATTATCTTTTATTATTTTCCTGTGTCTTGTTCATTTTCATATTTAAAAAAAATGAGATTAATATTGTTATCTTCTTCTTCAATGATAATTTTATCTGTTTGTTGCGACTCATTTTTTTATATATGAAAATGTATAATATTGTTATCTTCTTCTTCAATGATAATTTTATCTGTTTGTTGTGACCATTATCTTTTATTATTTTCCTGTGTCTTGTTCATTTTCATATTTAAAAAAAATGAGATTAATATTGTTATCTTCTTCTTCAATGATAATTTTATCTGTTTGTTGCGACCATTATCTTTTGTTATTTTCCTGTGTCTTGTTCATTTTCATATTTAAAAAAATTAGATTATTATTGTTATCTTCTTCTTCAATGATATATTACATTGATTGGAATAAGCTTCAAAAGTTAAAAAGAGAGTTTTTCTTATAAAAAAAAATAAGATAAAATTATATTTGTTTTTATCTGTTTTGTTGAATCTTATGGTCTTTGCTTTCTCGTCCTAGTTTGTCTTATATTGAGATTGCCTGATGTTTATATGATGACCTATTTGCTTGTAGAAGACGTTTTCTATACAATACCTTTTAGTATTTCTTGCCAGGTACCATTAAATCCGCACAATAAAATAATTTTTTTGATTTTATAATAAACTTAACAGACTCTTAGGTCTTAAATTACCGTTTTTAAACGAAGTAATATTTACTGAACTTAATAATAATTTAACCAAGAATTAACCATATTTTTATATATTCAAATCATTTTAAAACATTGCTCTAAAACATTTTTGTGCTAACTGATCTATTTATTTATTTATTTTTTCATGTTCTCCATAAAACAGTTATACACCAATAGATTATAAATTACAAAGTACAAAAGGGCAGTTTTACTACTTAGTGACATGTGCTAAAAGATAGTTGCAGAACTGTCTGTAAGTGACATTGAAAACGTCAATGGTCAATGCAGAATCGTTAAGCAGTTGAGTCGCTCTGTTTATTGGCGCGTTCTGAGGCAGAAGTCCTCACTTTCGGAGCATAAAAAAGTGCATGGGATTTCCCACGAGTATACTTGTTAGGGACGTAAAAATTAACCTCTTTTAACATAAGCGGATTGAGTATGATACCAGAGATTAGCTTAAAAAAGTGTTTACCTAAAAATATTTTAATAAATATTTTATCTGTTATTATTATCTCACGAATTCCATGTACACACAAAGCGTAAGCATTTGAGATTATGTCATGGAATATATTATTATTACGTAAGTATATACCTAATTATTGAAAATTCTTCAAATTCTCTAATATTTCAACGGCTGATTCCAAGCTTTTAATATAGCTGGAAATGCCACAAAGTGAGACATTTTTAGAAGCGAAATCTACGGTAGTTATAATATTTCTTCAAAATCCGTTTTTCCAAATGGATGTGTAGGAAAAAAGTTTATGAAATTTTTTTTTATTTTTTATTCCAGATAAAAGAAAATATATTTTCACTTATTTTAACTAGAAATCTGAATTACAACATTTTTACATTGGTTTACATACTTTTTACATTACATTACATACTTTTTACATCAAATTACATCACAAACTTTATACATTACATAATTTTTACATTACATACTAAAAAAATATTTCATACTTTTTTACTTTACATTTGCATACTTTTAAAATTACATTAAAATATTTCATAATATATTAATACATTTCTGGCAATCTTTTTATTAATGAAACCTTTTGGCGGTTTTTGATAATAATACTAATAATTATATGTAATGAAAATAAATCAATTTGTATACACCACCATTTAATCAAAACTTTTATGTTCTCTCCAGAAAAAAACTGCATATGGTAAATTCTGAACTTGTATTCTTTAGTACGTATTATCCTTATAAACTATAAGATGCGTGATTGAAAGACTTAGGTTCGTTATAAAACAGTAACTGTCTATTGTCGTATTGTAATTATAATAATACTTCCGAGGACAAAGGTTTTCTGAAACCGAAAGACTTCGTAAATCTACCTTCGATCACTTTCGGAACAACTCGGCAACAAGATCATGTGACATGAAGAACCCATAGACTACTATGGTAAAGTATGTACTAGATTATAGGCTATTAATATATACTAAAGATATACATGAATACAATAATTGCCTATTTAATTTAATATAATATTTTTTTAAATAATAATAACTAATCAATCATAGCTCATTATAATATTTTGGTTTGTAGATACTTGTTTATTCCTTTATTTATCTATTTTCACGTGTATGAATTAATTACTTTTCATTATAATATGTTTATCCTGACGGTAACCATTAGTTTCGAAACAAGTTGATTATTTCGATTAAATTGTGATTTATTTACATTTTCCGTAAAAAATCACTTGAAGGGCGCTGTTTTGTGAGGCATTGTTTTCAGAATACATTTTGTATTTTTGTCACGTCGTAATAATAATCCCAACTTACATTTTGAAACGTGGGTACAAACTCTTAAGGCTTCTGAACAAGAGTGAACCCCGATAAACCTTCAGAATTATATTTATCCTCGCCACACTTGTGCCGGCTGCAATTCGTGCATATTTCCTGGCCCGAGTGGCTGCCTTAAAAGCTCATACGGCGGAAGTAGTTTTGTAGCTCCCACCCCCAGACCGAAACTACCAAACAATACACTTGCTTTATATAATAATATACATTGGTATATGCATATATATATATTTTTTTTAATACTATCTCCACACAGGAACCACTGAAGAAAATAATTTTCCGCAGGCCCTTTGTCATCTTTGGGAATGCTGTGTGGAGGGTCTTTTTAGAAAAGGAAGTCGTGGTAAGTAAAAAGGTATGAGAGGTGGGTGGGAATCTGAGGGTCAGTGTCCAGAAGTAACGGATGAATCTAACCCTCCCACTGCAGTGCCTGTTTCGAAAGTCCTGGTGGATAACTAATATCTCCCGTTCCGGACTGCCATAAAAGTTAGTGGGCAAACGCATCCGCCGCCAAGACCCTGGCAAAACTCACCCCATGTACCCGGGCATCTCTGCTAACTCACCAAACGCAGCGAACCACTTGAGTTCACCTGTGGCAGAGATGTTGGTTATCCAATAAAATACCCGCCTTCCAACCTGTTGTTTGTTTTAAAGTGATAAGCCAATAGAGGTGTTCTGTTTATTACCACTAGCACCTAACGATAACTTTTTCAGATGTTTGCATAACAATAAATTATGTATTAATTTCCCCACTCGTACGTACAGTTTAAAGGTATACCTCTCCCAGGCAGAGAACGTATGCACGTCTTTCATTTGTAAAAATCTTTCTTTCGCACACGTCGTAAGAACGAAAAAAACGTGTTCACAAGTTTAAGAAAAATTGTTTCTGTATATTCAATAAGTAGCAGTATCAGTAGCAGTATCAGCAGCATACGTATATGCAGAGTGCAAAAAAGAAAAGATAAGAAAACTACGTACAATGTACATGAATTAAACTTAATGAAGCAATTAAGACGAAAGAGAATAAAACAGAAACAAAAAAATAATGTGAATCACTGGATATGTTTCGAGATATTCATGGCCATTTAATGGGTTATTATGCCATGTTGCGCTTCCGTCTTCTTTAGCCAACGTTTCGGACAGTGTTAGGTACAGTATCCATTATCAGGGCAGATGTGTAGATCGTGGAGAAGGGTGTTTTATATATGTAGACGTGATACCGCAATGCACGCGTTAATCCTGTTAGGGCTGCTACCTATTTCAGTGTGACAATTATTTAAATTAATCTGGTTTTCGGTGCAGCTATCTGTGCAACTTATCGGATTCCATGAACTATTACGCCGTTCTTCCATGAAGCTACGTTCAAGCGACGCGATCGCCGCTCGTCTGCATTTTCCATACTATTATTAGTGTTTGAAAACGCCGCCAGGCGCTGCACTAGCAAAATAGAATGACAGGTAGCGGTAGCGTCGCTTGTAAGAAGCTACGTGAACGATGGGCGTTAGTGTGCGTTCAGAGTGAGGTGATTGCGCGGTAGCGAGAGCGGGCGCGAAATATCAATCATATGAAAACACCATTTGCGTCCGCAGTGTAGTGACTGAGGTAGGCGCGACATGCGATGGGCCTACGCCAGGGGTTTGTAGGAACGGCTCTTTGCAAATACAACTTTGCGGCTCAACTGAAAAGCATCCAAAGAGCTTTTATACGACTTTTAAATAAAGAAGCTACCACAAAAAGAATTGCTTCTATCCGCAAAAACGGTGCTTGACAGAATATCCAAAATGTTTTCGAATATAACAGAGCAGTGATATTAAGCTAGCTTCCGCAATATCAATTGCAACTGATGCGTATAGCTGTAGCATTAATACCGCACAACACATGTAATATTTGCTGGGCTTTTACATGTTATTTTTTATTAACAAAGTACATTCAAATCAGCATTACAAACAATTCACACAAAAGCAAAAAATAAAATTAAAAGAAAAGTACATTTAAATAAGCATTATAAAAAATTCAAACAAAAGCAAAAAATTAAATTATAAAACAGAATCTAAAACAAAATCCAAAACAAAATTGTAAACAAAATCAAAGACAAAATCAAAAACAAAATCAACAACACAATCTAAAACAAAATCAAATACGAGTTAGATAAAAGAAGGATGCCCTACTATGCAAGATAGAGAAACAACAGAGTAGGATAAGTACAATTCGTAAAGAAAAAAAAAAACAATTCAGGAAAAAACAACTGAATTATAATTTTCGAAACACAAAGACATGAGAAAATTTGGAATTCCTAACCAAAGAGAAGATATTTCAGATCAAAGTTGCAGTACAGCAAAACGCCAATTTCATATGTAAGGACCTAATATATTTAGTTGGTCTGTAGTATGTATACCTATACCAAGGTTGGTTTTTGTTTTTGCAGTGAGATTATTTTGAACAGCCGAACATTCTTGTTTTAAAACATATAAGTTGTTCTTGTGCCTCTTGTTTGATATTATTCAAATGTTGTTATTTAAATTATAATTGTCATACAACTCTACTTGTAAATTATAATAATAATAATATATTATAAAACTTGATTTTGTTAAAACAGCACCATTACCATTACTTCTCTAAGCCAGCCACTACGGAAATAATCTGTACGATGTTCACTTCTTACAAGCTGTCAAAATAATTTGGTTTTGAAATTTCTAATTTCGGCTCCAATAAAATTGATATTATTACTTAGAAAAGGAGCCATCATGAATCTATTCCCGGAAAATTGTCAGACTGACGCCGAACAAAACCTATTTCAGCCATTTTTCAAATTCAAACGATTGCTAGATAAATTTTGTAAAAAAAATTTGCGGGCGACAAACAATAAGGCGCTCCGCTGACGAGGCAACTGAAAACCAACTAAAACCGGCTGTTTTCTCGGTCTTGATTGGTCAAAAAGCTTGTTTAACCATAGACGAAGAACAATCAGCTGACAGCTGGCAGCTAGCAACGGCCGGCCAGGGCAATCAGCAGTGCAAGTCGCAAGTCACCGCTTGCGTTACCATTGACAACGGGTGTTTGAGTGATTGTGTAGTGTGCGGGCCATCACATTGTCATACAAAGACAGTTGGCAGTTGAGAGTTTTCAGTTGCCTCAGTGGGCGGAGGCGCTAAGGCAAATATATTGTCAAATTCAAAAACTTCGGAAATCAAATTGTTGCCATATAAAAAAAAATCTTTGTAGAATTTTACAAAATTAATTGAATATTTTCATGTGGTGACGTCACGAGCTCAAAAAACGGATTTATTTTAAAAAAAAAACTGTACATTTCTAAAAATTCTTAGAACATTAGAAAAATCTATCCACACGATTTTTTCCAACTCATTTTAAAATCCATGGAAGTGGCCAATTACGATAAGAAAATATATTGTTTTCAGTTTGATTTTAAAATTTCGTTTCCAATTTTAAGTTTCTTATTAAATTTAATAATATTGTTATTTAATTTTTAAAATTTCTGCGGCGTAATTACTACTACTGTGATTACATTATCTAAATGCTAAATCATTTTATTCAAATATCAATTTGAGATACAGCTCTTTAAAATTCAATAAGGTATTAACCAAAAAAAACGTTGATCATAGGTCAATATATTTGATGCATTTGCGTAATATTATGATTTTCAATAAATCACAAAGCTTAACAATTAATTTGGCGCAGTACCACATTTAAATAGCATACATTTTAAAATTAATATTACGTGTAGTATAATTTTTCGTTTTAAACATGGATGAAATTCCAAAATTTTATGGATGCGATTAGTTATTGGTATGTGGGGAGAAAATTAAATTCGTTGCGTAAGCTATTGCAGTAAGTGTATTTTTTGTATTGTTCCTTGTCTGCATGCGGAATTTTATAGTGATGAGAATGGGATAGCATTGCAGGGGTGGCTTGTATAAAAATTTAACCATATTTGAGAACGCTCTTATTGTCAGTGTGCCCCAATATATTCCCCCACTATTGTAACCAAAAATATGCTTATCAGATCAGTTTGCATTTCGAAGTAATAAAAAACTAGAATTTTACCGCTATAAAGCAATAAGTACAAAGTTGGGCTTATCTTTCTATAAATATTGATAAAATGGGAGAAAATTAAATGGACTGTGGAATAAAGAAAAAGTTTGAAAAGTCACATATTTTCTTCTTTTCGTATAGACCACAAGGGGATAAAACTTTCCAAAATAAACTATTCATTAAGCCTTCGGGTTCAGTGACTTTTTTCCGATTTTCAGGAACAAAAAGTTTTCCAACGCTTTTAAGTCTGTTATTCGAAAAATAAAGCCTTTCTCCATTATCCCTATTCCAGTAATTTTCCATGGACTATGAATAAATGAATTAAATTTATAGCCCTGTTAAATACCGAAAAATTTTATAAATAATTTTTCGATTCTGTTTGCTGTGTATAAAAAAGATAGGTACATAATATGTATAGCTTTTTACATTAATATACGATATAACTTTTTATGGTTAAGTTAGGTTAGGTTTGATTATCGTTTGGTTCAGAAATAGGTTTATTGCACACCTGATAAAATATTACCATTTTCCGAGGTAGAGCTATAAGCACAATGGTTCTGTGTTCAAAACTATGGATAAAATAAATAAATAAATAAGTTCACACGAGGCCGTTGCAGTCGAAGCCGAACACGGTTGAATGGTCATTCGGTTATAACGCATTCAAAATGAAAGTACCAGTTGGTTCCGTCGCAGTCAAACCGTGTGTAGTTCGAACGGTCGTTCGTATGTTCTTTAGAATGCCAACTGTACTCTGGGGACATTTATCGTATAAAATGAAAAAAATAAATTAAGCGAAATACTTTTCATTTTAATGTCATTTGAAATTTTATATTCTTATTAAAGTGTATCTGTCGTTTCAATCTGCGGATTCACTAAACTTCCTAATCTACCGAGAAGAATTTTAAAATCTTAATTTCAACATTCGAGTGTTTGACTTGCCCTTCTCACAAAGCCCGAAAATTAAAAATTTCAGTTTCAAAGTAAATTTAATAATAAACCAGAAAAAAGAAGCTTTCTGTACCCGAGAGCGAAAGCCTGCTCTTGACCTGCTCAAAGTAATCCTGGTTTTTGTTTCAGCCAGCGATCTGTCATTTTTCCAGGCGATTTTAATACACGCGCGTCGCGTTGGATTATTTTATCATTAGTGGTTGGGCCTTTTCACAATACACACATACATTATGTACAACACATCTAGATCTGTACATCATGAACCCCTGAACTTGGTAGTCAGTATTGTTAAATATTTCCTAAAACCCAATTCTTACCCGCACTATCAGTCGTAAATTGATCCTCGCCGAATAAACATTTCTGCCTCAATATTGCGCTCTTTCGCTCTCTGCCGGTTTAAATCCGCCGCCTCTAAAGAAAAACACCGCTACAAAATCAGCTATAAATGCAGTGTAATATAAGTAAGTATAAACCAACTCTACAGAAGAGAGTGCGACAAGTTCCGCAGTAAGTGATTTGTTTTCTTTCCTTGCCTATGACATATGTTCTTCTTGTGCAGTGGTTACATTATACACATATCATACATTAGTCATTCGATTACACAAAATTACACCCTAATTACTTATATAATTTCTGTAATACGAATATATTTAAACAAATAGGTTTGGTAGAATAATCCTTTGAAATTGTTAATATCTAATAAATATTATCGATATTATAAATGTAAATATTAATAATGAATATTAATTAAAACAATCGACTTCCGGCCAGAACACGACCGTGGGACGCAATATTGAAATGAGTACGGAATGCAACTTTGTATGGTGATAATTGACCGAAAAGTATGCCTCGGCACTCCATGATTCTATCTAAACCAAGTTTTTGATAGATATTATCAATTAATGTATATATTAAAAATTAATATTAATTAAAACAATCGACTGCCAGCCAGAACACGACTGTGGGGCGCAATATTGAAATGAGTACGGAAATTAACTTTGTATGGCGATAATTAACCAAAAAGTATGCTTCGGCACTCCATGATTCTATCTAAACCAAGTTTTTGATAGATATTATCAATTAATGTATATATTAAAAATTAATATTAATTAAAACAATCGACTGCCAGCCAGAACACGACTGTGGGGCGCAATATTGAAATGAGTACGGAATTCAACTTTGTATGGCGATAATTAACCAAAAAGTATGCTTCGGCACTCCATGATTCTATCTAAACCAAGTTTTTGATAGATATTATCAATTAATGTATATATTAAAAATTAATATTAATTAAAACAATCGACTGCCAGCCAGAACACGACTGTGGAACGCAATATTGAAATGAGTACGGAATTCAACTTTGTATGGCGATAATTAACCAAAAAGTATGCTTCGGCACTCCATGATTCTATCTAAGCCAAGGGATATAAAATTTCAAGCCCCGCCCTCTCGGATGTGTCTATCCACACCCTCCTTGCAGCAACCATCGCTTCAGGGCACCAAATTCAAATAAGCAAGTTGCTCTGCCCCACCCTGTATATGTGTATTCACATAATATTTTGTAATAATTTTGAATCATCGACCGAACAAAACGCTATTTTAGCTGAGTTTTTATTATATATTTCACCATTTTTTTCATTTGATCACAAGTGAATGTGCCATAGCCCAATACTTATTATAATAGCACAACATTTTAATAAAGAAATGATTGTTCAGCGGGATTGGGTGGGTATTTAAGCTTCAGATATGAATTGTATTTAGTGAATTCAACACCCCGTTCTACAGTACCTGTATATATGAGCTCCTAGAACGATCACGGTTCGTAGAAAATAGATATACTTATCGAGGGGGTGGAGCGGTGATTGGCTGAATGTCGTGGTTAGAAGTCCATTTTCAACTGGGTGATTTGAAATGACTACATTTTAAAGTGGCGTAATAGTATACCTACTAATTATATTTCATTGAAACTGGTACTCAGTTTAAAAGTTAAAATCTCAGAAATATACAGTGTTACCTCTTTATTGATGATATGGAATCGAGTCGTTTATCGCCTCATATATTGCTTTTTATTTATTTTTTATTATTATTGAAAGGCTCATTTAACAAACTAAATGGAAAGAATATGACAGCAAAAGTCGCACAGGGTGGTAAGATACACTCAGTACCTCCTTGGTGAAAGATTACTATTCGAAACGATGCTGGAAATGAATTTAGCAGTGTTTGGTGACCATTTCTGAACAGCCAGGTACTTCCTCAGTTTTTTTCTTCCCTATTTACTTACCTTATTTTCATCACAGCTATATGGAATAATACAATTTATTTATTTATTTTTTAGATACAATTTTTTTACGTACATTTAGTAAGGAAGCTTTGACCGTCCAACTAGGAAAGTTCCTCGTTTTAGGACAGTCAAATTGCCCGGTTTAGTTCACATTTGTACACGCTCTTATTATTTTTCAAAAATAATAAAAAGCTACTGAGAGTACCAAGTTAAAAAATAAGTAAATTAAAACCAATATATGAAAAGTATTTATATACTTGTACAACAGATAAATAATAACTTTCTCAGATATATTTGTACACCCGAATATTAGTCTGAGTTGTTATGAAAAATACATGATGTATTTTATCAAGGTACATGTAATATAATATGCATAATTAAGGAACAATGTAATCGGGGTACATAACATATTGGAGAAATTTAATTTATAGTTACAATACAAGATATAGATTACGTGGGTTTCTGAGTTTGTTCACTGTTACTAGGCTGTTCATTAATTTATGTAATCGAGGTATGTAATATAATATATATAATCTAGAACAATGTAAACAGGGTACATGAAAACATATTTGAGAGATTATATTAGAATTAGAATATAAGATATAAATTAAGTGGATATCTTAATTCATTCGCTATCACTACTCTATATATATATACTAATTTACGGTTAATAAAAAAATATATATTTAAAAAGTAATTACAACTTATATGAAACGTGCATTTATTAACATGATTTTGGTAAAATGTTTGAAATTTTAACATGAATTATGAAACAAGAAATTTTTATCATAAAGAGACCCCACGAGGAAAATGAATTCCCTCAGGGTCAGTCATCCTTAGGGATGCTGTGTGGAGGGTATTTTGAGGACAGGAAGTAGTGAACCTTTGAAGAGGAAGTTTTGAAAAGACTCATATATTGGCCACACACCTTGACAGATAGGGACAGGTACATGGATGGTAGGTTGGTGGGGGTAGGGAGATGTATACATGTAGTTGCGTCAATGAGGGCAATAATAATAATAAATAGCTCTCGAGGATTTGCGTCGATTTCGATCGAAAAAAACAAACATAGATTCGTGACCCGTATCGACTCATGATAATAATAAATTCGGTTTACTGAGGTCCCCCTCTCCAATTCCCTCTACATCTGCTACGGTAGATGAGCCCCTCGCAGTGGAACCGCCACGAAAATTTGGACGTATTCCGCCGATTGTCCTCCATAGGAAAACTCAAATAACGGCTTTATTTAGAACATTAGAAAGAAGATAAAGGCATCGATTTTACAGCCAAAAATATGGGGAATTTTCTCCATATCCAGACTAAAACTCCGAGGGAGCACAGCAGCGTTACCAGGCTGCTTATAAGTCGGAAAATTGAGCATCACTCATTCCGTCTCCCCGAGGAAAAACCACTAAAAGTAGTCATCAGGGGTATCCCTGAAGATATAGATACAGAGGAGGTCAAGAATGAACTTGCCCGCAGCTACCCGGTGATATCGGTTCACCGTATGAAAGCTGGTCGGTCTCGCAAACCGATACCTCTAGTTCTAGTTAACTTGACTAAAAACGAAGACGGTAAAAAAATTTTCAATGAACTCACCTCGATCTTCCATCTGAGGATCCAGGTCGAAAACCTACGCAACAAAACAAGAATGGGGCAATGTTTTCGTTGTCAAGTTCTTGGTCATTCCGCAAACTGCTGTCATGGTCTCGAGCGCTGCGTGAAATGCGCAGGGCCACACAGATCCTCGGAGTGTACAAAACCGAGAGACACCCCGGCCAAGTGTGCCCTCTGTGAGGGTGATCACACGGCGAGTTACAAGGGCTGCCCTGCCAGGCCCCAGCCTAACCGCACAAATAGGAACCGTTACCCTTATAATCGTAGGCAGTCTAACTACCAAAGTCACCGTCAAAACGATGATTTTTCTTACCACACGTCTCAGCCTCAGCAACAAAGTCAGCCACCTAGGCCTGAACCCACATCCAATCAGCAGCCCCCCAACCGCTCTCCTCCTGCGCCTAACGCCTGGCCCGCACCTCATTTCTACAAAAGCCGTTCTTCTCAACAAGAACAACGGTCTCATAATACCCCGGCCTTCAGCCAACAATTCCGGCTTGAACGACATCCCGAGTCCCCGCATATTCCTCAGGGTACCTCCCTGCCTTCTCCTCCTCCACCGCAACCGAAACCCACGGGTTCTGAATTACAAACCCTCATAGAAAGAGCCACTGAGCTCAAATTTCTTATTCAAAATGCAGCCAAAGAGCTGACTTCCATCCAGAGCTTCATTAATAAACACAATGGATAGACAACGCGTCAATAATTCTAACCTACAGACGGCTTATTGGAATGCCAATGGCACAGTTCTAGCGTACCGCGAAGAGATTATTGAATTTCTCCACGACTATAATCTAGATGTATTTCTTATAAATGAAACGTGGTTAAAACCATCACGTAATCTAAGAATTCCTAATTATACCATATACCGTGACGATAGAACTACCAACAAAGGAGGCGGTACAGCCATTCTAGTCAAGAGCAACATTGACCATTGTCTAGCCCATTCATTTTCTAACATTAATATTGAATCCACCGCGGTTAAAATCAATACTTCTACCGGTCCGTTAAAATTCATTTCAGTATACAGTCCTCCCAAACGCCAATTAATTCCTTCCGAACTAGACTCACTCCTTTCAGAAAACGTCCCCACTGTGATAGCTGGCGACCTAAATGCAAAAAATGGCTCCTGGCATAGCCGATACGATAATAAAAAGGGTAGGGACCTAGCCAAGTACGCTCTCTCTAACTCAATCGTCATAGATGCTCCGGACATCCCCACTCTACATCCCCACGTCGGGAGGCCCGATGTTATTGACATTGTCATTCTCAAAGACACCAGCCATTTGCACTCCTTACGAGTACTAAACGATCTCGCATCTGATCATAATCCTATTCTATTATCACTATCAGGAGGTTCAAATCCTCTGGTCCCTCATAAGCCAACTAGGACAAAAATCAAATGGCACAAACTTAGTGAGCTTTTAAATACGAACACAACTGTTCCAACCACTATTCCTGACGAAGCTAGTCTTAATACAGCCACTTCAAATTTAATAAACTCAATAAAATCGTGCATCAACGAGGCATCCGTTGAAATTCCCAACGACTCAAGCCGTCACGGAATTCCCGAAGAGATCAAAGATCTTATTAGGGAAAAAAATTATATTCGTAAAGAGTGGCAAAAATCATGCAACCCAATCGTCAAAATGCATTATAATCGTTTATCCCGCCAAGTGAGAGACTCTCTAAGCGAATACCGCAATGAGCGCTGGCATGAGTTTATCTCATCTCTCGATAATGACAGAGCAGCTTATTGGAAGCTCTCTAAAACGCTTAGAAGACCAAAGACAAGAATATCTCCCCTTCAAGGCCCAAATGGAGTAGTATACTCGTCCGCAGATAAGGCTGAAGCCTTTGCAGACAGCCTAGAAGTTCAATTCTCCCCAAATACTGTCCACGATGACCCGACTTTCGTTTCAATGCTGGATTCAAAAGTAAATTCAATTATAAATACAGAATCTGATGACTCACCTATCAAATTCACGTCACCTAAAGAAATTAAAAAAATAATTACTTCACTTAAAATTAAAAAAGCAGCTGGTCCTGACGGCATTTCAAATAAAGTACTTAAAAGTCTCCCGATTAAAGGCATCTGCGCCATAACAGCTATTTGTAACGCATCACTACGTCTTCAATGTTTTCCAAAAGAATTTAAACAAGCAAACGTTATATTGATTCCGAAACCAGGCAAAGATCCATTATTAACCGAAAATCATCGACCTATTAGCCTCCTTCCTTGCCTAGGTAAAATCTTAGAAAAAATCATTCTAGTAAGACTAAATGCTTTTGTTCAGGAAAATAAAATCTTACCAGACTTTCAACATGGTTTTAGAGCTGGTCATTCGACCCTCCATCAACTTCTCCGTGTGGTGGAACACATCACGGACGGATTCAATATAAACAAACATACAGTGATACTTTCGGTCGACGTAAGCAAAGCTTTCGACAGAGTATGGCATTATGGCCTACTGTATAAGATGTTCCTACTAGGCTTCCCCATTTCATTTATAAAAATCGTTCATAGTTATCTCACTGACCGTACATTTAAAGTTAAAATTGATGATATTTTCTCCTCGGTACGTCTTCTATTAGCCGGAGTTCCTCAAGGAGGTCAGTTGTCTCCAACCCTTTATAATATCTATTCTAGCGATACTCCTAAACCAATGAATCATAATGTTAAAATCACACAATTCGCCGATGATAAAAATATCATGTCAAGCTCGACTGTCGCGCACATTGCTACAGGGCGCGTACAGCTCCAAGCCATTCTAGTTCAAGAATGGTGTAAAATGTGGAGAATCTCGATAAATCCCACAAAAAGTGCCGCGATTATTTTTTCACGTAGAAGGCCAAAACTACCCCCGAACATAATACTGTTTGGGGAAAAAGTTCCATGGGAGAAATCAATAAAATACCTGGGAGTAACCTTAGACTCCAAACTAACGTGGAAAAAACACATTAATGAAAAAGTAAAATCAGCAAATAAGTCAATTGCCGCACTCTATCCGATGCTAGGTAGAAATAGTCGATTATCATCAGACAATAAATTACTACTCTACAAGACGACCATTAGGCCGGGCTTCACATACGCTGCACCTATTTGGGGCTATGCAGCTGACACACACATAAACAAACTACAAACCCTGCAAAACAAAGCCATTCGACTTGCGTTGAATGCGCCTAAGTGGATCAGGGTTTCCACTCTCCACAATGACACAAACATTCCTCTGATAAAGGACTTAATTGTTAAACAATCTGAAAATTTTTATGGCGGTCTAGCCCGACATGAAAATCCCACCATTAACTCTCTCGCTACGTACAGCGAGAACGAAAATTTTAAATACAAAAAACCTAAGATAATCCTCCGCAAGGAGTGAAATCCTGCCTAAAGTTGCAGTGTAGTTTATTAAGTTTCATTCCCCACCATTTAAAATAATATAAAAAATTCCATGTAAAGTATCGTTAGATAATCCAATTTATAATTACGTTAGAGTCAGTAAACTCATGTTTAGGAACTCTGAACATAAATAATATCCAAATCCAAATCCAAAGCGTAGAACGTAAATGTCATAGGTACAGGAGCATTGTGCCTCGTCTTTTGTCCGGCGCAGCTTCATTACCGTGGCGCAAGTTTGCCGTCGACAGTGGTCGATTACGGTGTAAAAACGGAAACATTCCCAGCTTTCAGGGATTGTGTTGCTAACCGCACACGTCTATTCTGGCCACTGGGTAACTGGAAATAAACTACTGAAAACGGTACTTTCGTAAGAGATTTGGAGTAGAATAAGCTATCACCCGCGGGTATCACACAGAATCAACACGTTACTATGAAATGGCTTTAGAAATACAGCTTGTTAAGAAACGTACCTCATTTACTTTAACCAGCGATTCCTGATATTATTTAGAGCAAACAATTTTGGTCTCCGGTGACGTTTTTCATCAATGCTGCAAGCGAACAACAAAAAAACTGCCTGTGTTACTCCCGTCATTGTAAGCACAGGCAACATTGTTCCCTTATATTGACGATAGTAGAAGGAATTCAAGTATTGTCTTATTATTCATATACTGGAAGTGTTAGGTTAAGTTGTTTGACCAACCGTCACATTAGACATCGTCATAAATCGATGATCAGCACTAATTTGACTTTTTTAGACACTTGAAAGGTGCCTTCCCGTTGAATGTGAATTCTCAACCCCACTGTGGTTTGTAGAATTTCACATTGGTTTATTTGATCAGCCAATTGATTAACCCGATCAGATTTAGGAATATGATGCACTAACCAAACACTGTCAGAACAAAAATTTGCGGTTTACGGCTGAAATGTCAAAATATTAAAAATTGCGCTGATGTCGATCGTTGATTTGTGATGATGTTAAACGTGACGATTATACAAATAACTGCCATTAAGACTTTCTTCGGGACTTTTCTCGGGAGGTTTTTTCAATATGGATGAGTGTTTCAGAATAATAATTATTGCTTATAATAATTGTTACCCTTTGTGCTATGCATTAAAAAAATCTTGTCTTAAACATTAGTTTATCAATTAGAAATAATCAATATTTGACGAGTTAAATTATTTCACCAAAAAAAGTAGACATAACATGTCTCGACACCACCTAGTGAGAGAGTTAGCACTTACATGCCTTTCTCATATAAAAATAAAGTTGGTTGTTTGCAGGTGAAAAAATGTAATAAGCGGTAATTGTTGAATGAAACACTAGGTATATATCGAATCATTTGGCGGGTAACAGATAAGGCGCCATAGCTATTATTTAAAAAATCATATTATTCATGAATCCTCCTTTCAATATACTAATAAGCCAGGTTCTCAAGTTTCCGGTAATTGTTTGGTTTCGGTTTCCTCCATATTGTACTTTTATGTTTAATGTCTACTTTTTATATAATATTTTAGTGTTTTCCTGTTTTATATAATACTTTAGTTTTACGGTTCTTGTTTTGTCCTACACCGTTATTGTCTATTATTGTTGTCATGTGCTATAACAACAGCACTGTTATTGTTAAAAAAATTCTCTGCTTTTGTTTTGTTTTGTGTATACCATATATTCGTTATTTCTATCTTGTAATGGACTTTTATTATTAATGAATTTTATTAATATTTTGTAAATTAATCATAAATTTCTATTAATATTTTGTAAGGAGCACTATAGGATTATTTTAGAGTTTATTTTAGTTAAGCGCACTTGAAGTGAAATCACACAAAACTGCGCTATATAAATGTAATGTTATTATTATTATAGCTTAATGGTAGAGCTCTCGACCGGCAATCGAAGAGGTATGGGTTCGAGTCCCGTCGGCGACATGTATCTTTTCTCTGGAGGTTTTTTTCAATATGGATGAGTGTTTTAGGCTAATAATTATTGCTTATAATAATTATTAAGACTCTCTTTGAAAAATAACCTAGCTGTATGGTATGTTGGTGTTGTTGGTAACGCAAGTTTCTTGACGCCCTATACCGCAATCCAGTGGCTTGAATGGATACAGGTATGTGTGTTAACACCGCTCTTTATTATTACTGCCGCGCCCAGTTAGTTGGATTGAACAGAACCTCAACACTAGAGCCTCTCGCACAAAGGAATCTGCATGCGACTGTTTTGTGGTTTATCGCCGGCCGTACTCAAAACTGCAAATTACTAAGGGTTGTTAGTGTTGGAACTGCGGTGTGCATGCGGATAGTAAACATTCGTTATGTAAACTCGCGTGATGACCTTTGTAGTGCAATGAATGTTAAAAACACTTTACTTTGTGGACTTTAGGCGCCAATTCGAATAAACAATAATATTTGTTTTTGCTGGCTAGTTTGGACTTCCATATTTAAAAATAATTGAGGGAAAGCGACATCATTTTCTAAAATTTACTATTTTGCTTATAGTAAGTACTCATAACCACTGGAGCGACAGAGCAATTTAAAACTTTTTTCTCGGATTGCTAATGAAAATTTGAATATCGTCGCTCCAGTTCGTTTTTGTCTAACAGATCATTTTTCTTGAACTTGAGTTAAGTATGCATTTTTTCTCAAAAAGCCTTTATTTATACGATAATCGTTCAAAAAAATTAAAAAAGATTATTTAAGGAGTTTTCAAAACGCACTTTGTCTTACGTCTTTCAAAACTTATGTGCTTTTATCGTAAAAAAAATATTAAAGCGCCATTTCTCCCGATTTACCTTTTGGTCTGTTGGATAAAAACGAACTGAAGCAACGATATGGAGACATACAAACTGATTATAGTCCTAAATAGCCAATGAAATCACATTTTGTCTATTACCACAGATTCGTAGGATTTATATAAAAAAACATTATAAAACCGTTAACTTTAAAACATTTCAAAGAATCGAGAGAATATTTGCCACATTGTGGCAAGAAAGCAATCCGAGGTTTCGGAAATAGTGCCATAGTGTGGCAAAAAGCGTTCGAGTGGATTATTTGATTCATGACTACCGTTTCAACCTGCGAATCCATCATCGAACCGTGTCCCTACATCACAGCTCTGCTTATATGCAAGAATTTTGCCGAAGCGAACCTTATCATGTATATTTATACATAAGTATGTAAAGACCACCAAGTAAAAACTAGGATTTTCAGATAAAATCCCAAATTGGCATAATAATGCCATCTGCTAGCATTGATATGTATCTTTTACACCGCCACATTTTTTTAGCAACAACCATCGCTGTCAAAGACTATGGCGGCTTATTTGGTTATTTATAGCAGGCAAGAATCATGAGCGTCCGCACCCATATATACAAAAATGCATTAACTTTCCACGTGTATCCCGAAGAGAAATAATGGATAAGTTATACTGAGGAGAACCAAAAAAAAGAAAGGCAAAGATTATACAACTATCTATATTTATATACCAACTATCTTTTAGCACATGTCACTAAGTAGTAAAACTGCCCTTGTGTACTTTGTAATTTATAATCTTCTCCATGATATATTGGTGTATAACTGTTTTATGGAGAACATGAAAAAAAAAAAAAAAATTAGTGTATTATGAATAGTTTACAGGAATACTTAAATTTAATCTTTATTCTAATTTTCATTTTTGTCTCTGTATTGATTTTGTTTCTGTATTAATTTTGTTTCTGTGAATTTAACTTTTTTTCATTTTGGCCCGATGTTATTGACATTGTCATTCTCAAAGACACCAGCCATTTGCACTCCTTACGAGTACTAAACGATCTCGCATCTGATCATAATCCTATTCTATTATCACTATCAGGAGGTTCAAATCCTCTGGTCCCTCATAAGCCAACTAGGACAAAAATCAAATGGCACAAACTTAGTGAGCTTTTAAATACGAACACAACTGTTCCAACCACTATTCCTGACGAAGCTAGTCTTAATACAGCCACTTCAAATTTAATAAACTCAATAAAATCGTGCATCAACGAGGCATCCGTTGAAATTCCCAACGACTCAAGCCGTCACGGAATTCCCGAAGAGATCAAAGATCTTATTAGGGAAAAAAATTATATTCGTAAAGAGTGGCAAAAATCATGCAACCCAATCGTCAAAATGCATTATAATCGTTTATCCCGCCAAGTGAGAGACTCTCTAAGCGAATACCGCAATGAGCGCTGGCATGAGTTTATCTCATCTCTCGATAATGACAGAGCAGCTTATTGGAAGCTCTCTAAAACGCTTAGAAGACCAAAGACAAGAATATCTCCCCTTCAAGGCCCAAATGGAGTAGTATACTCGTCCGCAGATAAGGCTGAAGCCTTTGCAGACAGCCTAGAAGTTCAATTCTCCCCAAATACTGTCCACGATGACCCGACTTTCGTTTCAATGCTGGATTCAAAAGTAAATTCAATTATAAATACAGAATCTGATGACTCACCTATCAAATTCACGTCACCTAAAGAAATTAAAAAAATAATTACTTCACTTAAAATTAAAAAAGCAGCTGGTCCTGACGGCATTTCAAATAAAGTACTTAAAAGTCTCCCGATTAAAGGCATCTGCGCCATAACAGCTATTTGTAACGCATCACTACGTCTTCAATGTTTTCCAAAAGAATTTAAACAAGCAAACGTTATATTGATTCCGAAACCAGGCAAAGATCCATTATTAACCGAAAATCATCGACCTATTAGCCTCCTTCCTTGCCTAGGTAAAATCTTAGAAAAAATCATTCTAGTAAGACTAAATGCTTTTGTTCAGGAAAATAAAATCTTACCAGACTTTCAACATGGTTTTAGAGCTGGTCATTCGACCCTCCATCAACTTCTCCGTGTGGTGGAACACATCACGGACGGATTCAATATAAACAAACATACAGTGATACTTTCGGTCGACGTAAGCAAAGCTTTCGACAGAGTATGGCATTATGGCCTACTGTATAAGATGTTCCTACTAGGCTTCCCCATTTCATTTATAAAAATCGTTCATAGTTATCTCACTGACCGTACATTTAAAGTTAAAATTGATGATATTTTCTCCTCGGTACGTCTTCTATTAGCCGGAGTTCCTCAAGGAGGTCAGTTGTCTCCAACCCTTTATAATATCTATTCTAGCGATACTCCTAAACCAATGAATCATAATGTTAAAATCACACAATTCGCCGATGATAAAAATATCATGTCAAGCTCGACTGTCGCGCACATTGCTACAGGGCGCGTACAGCTCCAAGCCATTCTAGTTCAAGAATGGTGTAAAATGTGGAGAATCTCGATAAATCCCACAAAAAGTGCCGCGATTATTTTTTCACGTAGAAGGCCAAAACTACCCCCGAACATAATACTGTTTGGGGAAAAAGTTCCATGGGAGAAATCAATAAAATACCTGGGAGTAACCTTAGACTCCAAACTAACGTGGAAAAAACACATTAATGAAAAAGTAAAATCAGCAAATAAGTCAATTGCCGCACTCTATCCGATGCTAGGTAGAAATAGTCGATTATCATCAGACAATAAATTACTACTCTACAAGACGACCATTAGGCCGGGCTTCACATACGCTGCACCTATTTGGGGCTATGCAGCTGACACACACATAAACAAACTACAAACCCTGCAAAACAAAGCCATTCGACTTGCGTTGAATGCGCCTAAGTGGATCAGGGTTTCCACTCTCCACAATGACACAAACATTCCTCTGATAAAGGACTTAATTGTTAAACAATCTGAAAATTTTTATGGCGGTCTAGCCCGACATGAAAATCCCACCATTAACTCTCTCGCTACGTACAGCGAGAACGAAAATTTTAAATACAAAAAACCTAAGATAATCCTCCGCAAGGAGTGAAATCCTGCCTAAAGTTGCAGTGTAGTTTATTAAGTTTCATTCCCCACCATTTAAAATAATATAAAAAATTCCATGTAAAGTATCGTTAGATAATCCAATTTATAATTACGTTAGAGTCAGTAAACTCATGTTTAGGAACTCTGAACATAAATAATATCCAAATCCAAATCCAAAGCGTAGAACGTAAATGTCATAGGTACAGGAGCATTGTGCCTCGTCTTTTGTCCGGCGCAGCTTCATTACCGTGGCGCAAGTTTGCCGTCGACAGTGGTCGATTACGGTGTAAAAACGGAAACATTCCCAGCTTTCAGGGATTGTGTTGCTAACCGCACACGTCTATTCTGGCCACTGGGTAACTGGAAATAAACTACTGAAAACGGTACTTTCGTAAGAGATTTGGAGTAGAATAAGCTATCACCCGCGGGTATCACACAGAATCAACACGTTACTATGAAATGGCTTTAGAAATACAGCTTGTTAAGAAACGTACCTCATTTACTTTAACCAGCGATTCCTGATATTATTTAGAGCAAACAATTTTGGTCTCCGGTGACGTTTTTCATCAATGCTGCAAGCGAACAACAAAAAAACTGCCTGTGTTACTCCCGTCATTGTAAGCACAGGCAACATTGTTCCCTTATATTGACGATAGTAGAAGGAATTCAAGTATTGTCTTATTATTCATATACTGGAAGTGTTAGGTTAAGTTGTTTGACCAACCGTCACATTAGACATCGTCATAAATCGATGATCAGCACTAATTTGACTTTTTTAGACACTTGAAAGGTGCCTTCCCGTTGAATGTGAATTCTCAACCCCACTGTGGTTTGTAGAATTTCACATTGGTTTATTTGATCAGCCAATTGATTAACCCGATCAGATTTAGGAATATGATGCACTAACCAAACACTGTCAGAACAAAAATTTGCGGTTTACGGCTGAAATGTCAAAATATTAAAAATTGCGCTGATGTCGATCGTTGATTTGTGATGATGTTAAACGTGACGATTATACAAATAACTGCCATTAAGACTTTCTTCGGGACTTTTCTCGGGAGGTTTTTTCAATATGGATGAGTGTTTCAGAATAATAATTATTGCTTATAATAATTGTTACCCTTTGTGCTATGCATTAAAAAAATCTTGTCTTAAACATTAGTTTATCAATTAGAAATAATCAATATTTGACGAGTTAAATTATTTCACCAAAAAAAGTAGACATAACATGTCTCGACACCACCTAGTGAGAGAGTTAGCACTTACATGCCTTTCTCATATAAAAATAAAGTTGGTTGTTTGCAGGTGAAAAAATGTAATAAGCGGTAATTGTTGAATGAAACACTAGGTATATATCGAATCATTTGGCGGGTAACAGATAAGGCGCCATAGCTATTATTTAAAAAATCATATTATTCATGAATCCTCCTTTCAATATACTAATAAGCCAGGTTCTCAAGTTTCCGGTAATTGTTTGGTTTCGGTTTCCTCCATATTGTACTTTTATGTTTAATGTCTACTTTTTATATAATATTTTAGTGTTTTCCTGTTTTATATAATACTTTAGTTTTACGGTTCTTGTTTTGTCCTACACCGTTATTGTCTATTATTGTTGTCATGTGCTATAACAACAGCACTGTTATTGTTAAAAAAATTATCTGCTTTTGTTTTGTTTTGTGTATACCATATATTCGTTATTTCTATCTTGTAATGGACTTTTATTATTAATGAATTTTATTAATATTTTGTAAATTAATCATAAATTTCTATTAATATTTTGTAAGGAGCACTATAGGATTATTTTAGAGTTTATTTTAGTTAAGCGCACTTGAAGTGAAATCACACAAAACTGCGCTATATAAATGTAATGTTATTATTATTATAGCTTAATGGTAGAGCTCTCGACCGGCAATCGAAGAGGTATGGGTTCGAGTCCCGTCGGCGACATGTATCTTTTCTCTGGAGGTTTTTTTCAATATGGATGAGTGTTTTAGGCTAATAATTATTGCTTATAATAATTATTAAGACTCTCTTTGAAAAATAACCTAGCTGTATGGTATGTTGGTGTTGTTGGTAACGCAAGTTTCTTGACGCCCTATACCGCAATCCAGTGGCTTGAATGGATACAGGTATGTGTGTTAACACCGCTCTTTATTATTACTGCCGCGCCCAGTTAGTTGGATTGAACAGAACCTCAACACTAGAGCCTCTCGCACAAAGGAATCTGCATGCGACTGTTTTGTGGTTTATCGCCGGCCGTACTCAAAACTGCAAATTACTAAGGGTTGTTAGTGTTGGAACTGCGGTGTGCATGCGGATAGTAAACATTCGTTATGTAAACTCGCGTGATGACCTTTGTAGTGCAATGAATGTTAAAAACACTTTACTTTGTGGACTTTAGGCGCCAATTCGAATAAACAATAATATTTGTTTTTGCTGGCTAGTTTGGACTTCCATATTTAAAAATAATTGAGGGAAAGCGACATCATTTTCTAAAATTTACTATTTTGCTTATAGTAAGTACTCATAACCACTGGAGCGACAGAGCAATTTAAAACTTTTTTCTCGGATTGCTAATGAAAATTTGAATATCGTCGCTCCAGTTCGTTTTTGTCTAACAGATCATTTTTCTTGAACTTGAGTTAAGTATGCATTTTTTCTCAAAAAGCCTTTATTTATACGATAATCGTTCAAAAAAATTAAAAAAGATTATTTAAGGAGTTTTCAAAACGCACTTTGTCTTACGTCTTTCAAAACTTATGTGCTTTTATCGTAAAAAAAATATTAAAGCGCCATTTCTCCCGATTTACCTTTTGGTCTGTTGGATAAAAACGAACTGAAGCAACGATATGGAGACATACAAACTGATTATAGTCCTAAATAGCCAATGAAATCACATTTTGTCTATTACCACAGATTCGTAGGATTTATATAAAAAAACATTATAAAACCGTTAACTTTAAAACATTTCAAAGAATCGAGAGAATATTTGCCACATTGTGGCAAGAAAGCAATCCGAGGTTTCGGAAATAGTGCCATAGTGTGGCAAAAAGCGTTCGAGTGGATTATTTGATTCATGACTACCGTTTCAACCTGCGAATCCATCATCGAACCGTGTCCCTACATCACAGCTCTGCTTATATGCAAGAATTTTGCCGAAGCGAACCTTATCATGTATATTTATACATAAGTATGTAAAGACCACCAAGTAAAAACTAGGATTTTCAGATAAAATCCCAAATTGGCATAATAATGCCATCTGCTAGCATTGATATGTATCTTTTACACCGCCACATTTTTTTAGCAACAACCATCGCTGTCAAAGACTATGGCGGCTTATTTGGTTATTTATAGCAGGCAAGAATCATGAGCGTCCGCACCCATATATACAAAAATGCATTAACTTTCCACGTGTATCCCGAAGAGAAATAATGGATAAGTTATACTGAGGAGAACCAAAAAAAAGAAAGGCAAAGATTATACAACTATCTATATTTATATACCAACTATCTTTTAGCACATGTCACTAAGTAGTAAAACTGCCCTTGTGTACTTTGTAATTTATAATCTTCTCCATGATATATTGGTGTATAACTGTTTTATGGAGAACATGAAAAAAAAAAAAAAAATTAGTGTATTATGAATAGTTTACAGGAATACTTAAATTTAATCTTTATTCTAATTTTCATTTTTGTCTCTGTATTGATTTTGTTTCTGTATTAATTTTGTTTCTGTGAATTTAACTTTTTTTCATTTACTACATTTTTAGTAGCTTACAATTTTTATTTTTTACTTCTATGTATTTTAAAGTTTTTTCGTCTTGTACAATCTTTGGACAACTTTTAATTATAATCTTACCATTTTTATTTTTTAGATTTTAATCTTGGTTTATTCTTTAGATGCACTTTGTTATTTTTAGGTACAAAAAATAAAATGTAAACACTTATATTACCCACGCACAGGCTGCGCCTTAGTGGGTTTCCATTTATTATTATTATTGAACTATAATGTCACTATGTAAAAAATGGGAAAAAAGGAAATAAATAAATAAAAAAAATACTGATGATACCGGAATAGAGCATTAAATTAAGCAATAAATAATGTCAGTAACAAAATACTTATTCGAGGTTGGCTAAAATCTTTACCTTGCAAGATGCACCCTGGAAATATTAATTGGGTAATCTTAAACCATTAGTGCCTCACGTTATAACCAAGTCATTAATATGAGTTCTTCTTTTTCTAGCTAATACATTTTCACATTTCCTAGTAATTTGACGAAGAACTTCTAAACTAATATGTGTTTAAGATATATCGAGGACGCGCCTATATTTTCACACTTCAAAGGCATCATTAGTACATTTTTGACTAAAAAACCTAATTTCAAGAACCAAAAACTGGTATTAATGGACCAGTTAGATAAGCGTACATTCCAAGCATAAAAACTCCGTCTTTAAATACAAGCCTCGGAAAAACACAACAAATACCAGGCAATTACTTTCAATACGAAAAATGGGGGAAACAAAAACCTATCAACAACACAATTAGGATATGAATCAAAGAACACAAAAGGAGATATTTCAAAAAAATATCTTAAATTAATAAAATATATACTTACTCCATACCGTACACATTATACTCAAACATACACACATATTGCCTATTTTGTTATTACTGACTTTATTATATTATTTTAACATTTCTTCATTTCTTGATATTTCATTTAAGAGCGGTAAACCAGCGGCTGAGAATAAATGTTTTAAAATGCTTACAACTGTGCAGGAAGGTTCCAACGAAAAATATCGATTATTCCTCGTATCAAATTTTTTAAATTAAAAAATTAATATCGATTTATTTCATTCAAAACTTGCTTTAATATATACCTACATTCAAGTAAGCAGTAAAAGTGCTCAAAACGCAAGATGATAAATTATTAAATATCGTGTACTTCTTGAAAGTATTTTTTTATCATAAGTATTTATGATTTTTCAATTATGTCTAAACAAAGTAAATGTATAAAAAAATTGAAATATTTTAGTTTGTAAGCACCTTAAATAAATAGAAAATCTGAAGTATTTTTGTCAAAAAACACGTTCTCAGATTCATTTTTTAATGATTTTTAATTAACTAAAATAAAAATTCTGAAAACTGTGTTGACTAGATTATGTATTGATTTATTTTGTTGTATGATTATATGATTTGATATTTGTGTTGTTTAACATAATCTATCGTTTGAAAATTTAACAAATCTGCCAACGACAAAACGGTATAACCTTAGTATATTAAAAATTAACTTAGTTTTTCAAAATTTTAAAACTGCGTGTACCAGATAAAATAACAATCTTTCAAAATCAATTTTAGTTTTTTTGTAAAAAAAGAGTAAATACGTCAAGAATTTGATTTAAAAAGGACTCATTTCCTGTATTCTCTGGTAATACCGTCTTAAGTTCGTTTACTCATTAAATTTAGTTTAATTTCAATGCAGTCCATTTTATTTAAACACTAATTATGAACTTATAAAAAAAGGGGACAGCACGGTTAGGACCTTATCTTCACCCAGTAAGGCCAACAATATTTTTTGTTTGTTTTTTTCTTTCTAAATACTGCTAATGTATCTAATAAAATCTATCTTCAGTGGTTAAGTGTTTGGGTAGTTCCATGCCTTACTAATGGGTCCGACAGACACAGCTATAAAAGCGCTAGCGTTATTTAGCTTGGCCTAATTCAGCATATCGCTCGAGATACATTCCCGTTGGGAATACGCCAAACCAAAAACACTAACGCTTTTATAGCTATGCCACAAGTGTAATAGAGACAATATTATGATAAAGAACAATAATTTTCAATAAAAAGTGACAGGGTGGGTTGTTTACAGAAATAAAATAATTCACCAAGTTTCAAGAATAAAAACAGTTTATTATAAACAAGTTCTGCTTCGTATTTATTATTAAGCGTTACAGCTGTTTCGCCCTCTGAAGGCATTATCAAACTCGATAATGCCTTCAGAGGGCGAAACAGCTGTAACGCTTAATAATAAATACGAAGCAGAACTTGTTTATAATAAACTGTTTTTATACATTGAATAATAATATTATTGAATATATATAAAAGAAATAAAAAAATTAAAATGGAGTTCTACAAAATAAACTTAATAACAATAAAAAAAAAAAATAATAAATAAATAAATAAATAAATAAATAAAAAATAAATAAAAAGTTTCAAGAATATTTGTCTCCGTAATTTTTTTTATTTATTTTAGTTTTATGTAATAACTGTCTAATAATTATATAACAACAGAACATGAATAGAACCTTTAGAGAACTCGAGAATTGACTTTGAAATTTTAACGATTTGTTGAAACTCCAAACTCCAAACAGCCTGTCTTTCTGAATTACGGTTATACATGAGGTTTTCATCTTGCTAACGGAGATGTTAAATGTTTAAAAAGCTAGGCTAGGTACACAAGTTGCCATCTTTGGTACGAAGAGTTTAATCTCGTGAATTTCTGTATTACCCTTGAAAGGTGATAATATACGGTAACATGTTTTGGCCTCGAGGTATGCTTACAATTTTTCCTCTAACTACACGGAGAAAAATGTTATTAGAATAATTTTATATTTTTTTGGCGGGGAAATTGTAAGAATAATTTGTTGGTATACGTGTACGAAATTAGAGTGTTTCAATTTTTTTGGCGGGGAAATGTAAGAATAATTTGTTGGTATACGTGTACGAAATTACGTATACCAACAAATTATTCTTACATGTTCCCGCCAATAAACATTGAAACCCTGTTAATTTGTTCGTAAGAACTTCAGTCCCGTTTTTAACCGTTTTTACGAATAAAATGATCGTATTTTAGAATAACATTTTTCTCCTTGCACTTATTGGATAGCCAACACCTCTGCCATAGGTCACCCCAAGTGGTCGCTACGTTTGGTAACTAAGCAGGGGTTCCCGGTATCATAGGGTGTGGTTTGTCTGGGTCTTGGAGGCGGATGATCTGCGCACCAGCTGCAAGGCATGCCGGATCGGGAGAGAATGGTTTAGAATAAGGAACCAGAACAAGAAAAATAAACAAACAACAATATTTTCACATTTGATAATTTCGTTTGTTAAGTTGATACCCTGCCTTTCTATTCAATTATATTTCTATCCACAGTTAGGAAATTTTCCACAATTCGTGACCTAACTGAGATGGGAATTTCAATCATCGCTTAATAATAAATACGAAGCAGAAATTGTTTATAATAAACTGTTTTTATACATTGAATAATAATATTATTGAATATATTAAAAAAAAAAAAAAAAAAAAAAAAAAAAAAAATCATGGGGCTTTTATCGCAATACCTAAAATATTTTTCTCAAAGAGACACCCTTGTGTCCGGTGCCCCCCGGATAACAATATTTTAGGTATTGCGGTAAAACCCCGTTGTGGAGAATTCCCTAACTATGGATAGAAATATAATTGAATAGAACGGCAGCCATTATATTGCGCAGTTTGGTATCAACTTAACAAACGATTTGTGGCGCTATCAATTATCCCGAAAAGCGTTAATAGTTAAATGGCGAAGCGACCTACGGGGTCGTTAAATATTAACGCCACAAGGCCTATTATTTTTTTGGCAAAGCGACAAATTGTTGCACTGGTCTGGAATAGAATGCGGTTATGATTTTTTTTTAGATGTGATGTGTATTTGGTAAGGTTAACTCGAATAAATTATCTGATTGTGCTTTTGCCAAATCCCTGACCTAGGTCTGGCCTCCATAATGTGGGAAACGAATTTCGTTTTGGGTACACTGTTTTTTAATCTTCCTTAATAGTAATAATAATGCATTTACATAGCGCCGTTTAACGGCTCAATTTTTTTTTGTCTTTTTCAGATTTTCGATTGAGTTTTGCTAATATTTTATTCTTTTAATTAAATATTTGTAGTGTATAGCCATAAGCGTGTACCTTAATAGATCACGTTCATTTGGGAATGATCGGTACAGCCGAAGATTCCCGAATGAGCACATTGGCAGGCAGTCGCGGTCGGAGAGCGTCGCGGCCGGCAGACCTAAATAGAACATACCTGTTATCAGATGTTACGTACTACACCATTGTATTTACGTTGTTATTACTCAGTAGACATCGTGGGCTAGTGAGCCACGACACAAATAAGCAGAACATAACAATATTACATTTTCACATTAAGCCAACGCTTTGTGGGTAAACATATATACACATTTTAACGACAATAAAATATCTTTATTTTAATTCCACATTACTATACATCCATAACCAACCGGTTTCGGTTTGACCTGAACCTTCATCAAGGGTGAATAATATATATTTATATATATTGTATAATGTATTTTATTCACCCCTGATGAAGGTTCAGGTCGACCGAAACCGGTTGAAGATTTGGTTGAAGAAGTGGATTTAAAACAAAGATATTTTATTGTATCATTTAGCAAACACTTTGCGGGTAAACATATATACACATTAACGACAATAAAATAACTTTATTTTAATTCCACATTATTATACATCCATAACCAACCGGTTTCGGTTTGACCTGAACCTTCATCAAGAGTGAATAAAATATATATATTGTATAATGTATTTTATTCACCCCTGATGAAGGTTCAGGTCGACCGAAACCGGTTGGTTAAGGACATATAATAAAGTGGATTTAAAACAAAGATATTTTATTGTATCATTGTAGAAGAAGAAAACACTCATAATCTAAATGAAAATGAAAAAGACAAGGAAAAATAAAAGATTACAGTCGCAACTGGGACACAAATCCAGAACCTCTCGTCTTACCGGGACGGGTGCCTCTACCAATTCGGCTATTCCCACCAATTATTTAAACGTCATATTTGTCCATCTCATATTTAAAATTTCAGAATTAACAACATTATCTTCAACAATTTTTTTTTCCATATTATCAGCAGCTACCTGTTTTTATTCCCAGTTGCGATCGTAATCTTTTACTTTTCTGTGTCTTTTTTATTTTCATATAGATTATTAGTGTTATCTTCTTCTTCAATAATATATTATTACATTGATGTGAATAACCTTCAAAAGTTATAAAAAGAGAGTTGTTCCCATAAAAATTGAATATTTTATTGTCATTATTATAAAATATTAAAAAACCAAAAAAAAACATATTTTCTTATACCCTTTTCGAATAATAATATTTGGATGATCTTTTTATTAACTATTAAAGAGAATCTATTATAACAACTTATGGCTAACGCATTGTATCCACCCGTTCACCGATCAATAATGTAAATCTATTATACGTTTCCTCAGTATGATATATTGCATTTTTCCAATTAACTTGATCCCGGGTTAAAACATACCTATAATTTATATTATGTATGGGCAGATAATGTATAGCAGCATACTTATTTGGCAAGGCACATTTTACACATACTACTGATAAATTTTGACATTATGGTTTTTCTTACTAAATCTTCCAAAACTTTCTTCTTGGTCTGGTAATTGCGTAAAACACTGATTTAAAGTTTTTATGCAAATCTTAAGTTTTTTTGCGGCATGAAATACGGAGGTATATAATGATTGTGTAGTCGCAAAGATGCGAATCTTTGAGAAGTGGACTGTATCAAAATATATATGAGGTGGCGTGACACAACTATGGGGATCGGATTTCGGGAAGGATCTGACTTACCCCCAAATTCCTGGTTCCGTTCTTGGGGAGTTATAGTGTCACACAATCACTTGCCTTTCACTTGCGCAAGTATCCCGTTTAATCGATATTATAGCGCCGAGGGATGAATAATCACGCACTGCACAGCACATATAACATTCGGCCACCATAACACGGGCATGTGCCTAGTATGGCGGCCATAAATTCCACAATTGTTATATATTTACTATTCAAAGAATAAAGAAATATTAAAAAAAAAAAAATATAATAGATTCCAATAAAGTCGATCTTATGCCCGAGGGAACACTCTTGGTTCACTGCACAGACTCTAATCAGACTTCTGTATTTAGTCGATGTTGAGGACGAAGAGGGATGAAGGTACATCAGCTGCACATCGCCAAAAACAGACTTCACAAGGTCGATGTTTATTGCATGGAGCACAAAAACAGACTCCCAATACACATGTAGATTGTAGTTCTCACAAAGTATTGTCCCCTCGTGGGTAGTCAGAAGGGATAGGTAGGTGGAAGGAAGGAAGGTAGGTATATACATGCATAGTTGCGCCAACAGATTGTTTTAAACGAAGCGCCAGGAAAACCATTGCAAGTAGGTACCTAACTATTCTGACATTATTTATGGTTTAAGTTTTGTTTAGTAATTGATTTATTATTTATTAGTACATCCAAACCGATTCTTAGGTGGATGGGATTAAAATATGATTGACAGGATTTCTAAGCAAGTAACGATTGTATTGTAGGCAGTTCCGTCGACTTGACAAAGTATACACGCATACAATTTATAAACATTCATTAAAATACAAGGTGCTGAGTCGATGATAGCTTCAAAAATGATAGGGTTTGGATTGCGGTGCCGGCAGTAAATAGTTCCTCCTTTCATTTGTTATGCATATTTCTTCTGACACTTTGTGGTATCAGATGTTGCACACGGTGTAGGTTCATTAAAATGTATTTTATGATATAATTCTGAAAAGAATGTGAATATATTGGTGCGTTCTAGAAACACACATTTTGTAAAACCTTTACTAAGAAATGAAGGAAATATGGGAAGAAAGCGTGCTTTTAAGATGAAAATATAAATTATCTTGGATTTGTGAAAGTTATTAGATGTCGAAAAAAAAATATTTATCCAAGACACAAGAAAGAATTCTGCAAAGATGGCATCCAAAAATAAGAGTTAAGAAAATGAAGATAATGTTGGAAGTTCTTAGTCGAAGATCGTAGTGAAAAATGACGTATATTGAAATGGTCGTTCAGTGGTCAAAGCAATGCCACTGTAAGATAGAGATACTCAGTTCAATTTTTAGATGCGAACGAATTGATTTCTGTCTTTTCTGTTTCACATATTTAATTTGAGAGTAGTAAATATTGTCATTATTGATTAAATATAAAATTGCTTATTTTACACTTACGTGCTTTGAAGGAGAAACTCTGCTCAATGAGATTTGTCCACAAATCATTAGGAGCATACAAACTTATCAACTTTCTATTTAGTAATATAATAAAATAAGTTTTGTGAATGCCAACTTCCACTTCTATTGCAATTGGAGCGCAAACAAGTACACACAAAATGTCTTAGGAAGAGCCATGCTAAGAATCTCTTTGTGCTGCGGTAGCACTAATGAGTGAAATTGAATCAAGACAAAGGGAGTCAACATCTCCAACAACATGAACACACTGGAGTATGAAAAACGATGATATATTTAGTACATCAATTTTAATATATAAGCATACCTTATTGAAGTTTTTTTCATCAAGTGGGTTAATATTTAACACATTTACAGTATTTTGTCGGTTGAAAGAAAAAAATCATTTTGGATTTTTATATTTTGTACCTACATACTGTGAGGAACAAATTCAATAATATTTTTATTTTATATTTATTTTTGTGCAAATGTTTTAAACAGTCGTTTCCTATTAAACTATTTACGAGTATAATTTCGTAAATATTATTATATACATAATGTAAAAGCCTTAATAGGCGTAAATAATATTTTTTTTTTTTTAAAAGAAAGACAAACATTCCCAGGTTACGAATAACCCAACAACATTTGAAAATCTCCTACTACCACCACACTAAGCGGAAGATGTTGCTTGTGTTGTGATGTGAAATATGCTGATTAAGTCAAGGAAATTGGGAAGTAGGACACCAGCATAATACATATATAAATATATAACTCCACACATTAGGCTCTGAAGAATTTTATTTCTCTCAGGGCCTATGTCATTTTTGGAAATGCTGTGAGGAGGGTATTTTTGAAGAGAGTAAGGAGTGAACATGGGACTTGGAGAGGCCCATATTGTAGGGAGGAGGAAACACAGATACCGGCAAACCGTTTTACAGACGAGCTGTTGAACTCAAGAACGAGCCGTAGAAACGACCCGTTCTCATGTGATAGACGTCAATCTCGTTGGGCGCGCGGACTGTGCACAGGTGCCGAAGTAGATCAATGTCACTAGTTCCTAGGAGCATCTTCCGTTGTATTACCTTTGTAGATCAATGTCGCTAGTTTCTAGGAACATCTTCCGTTGTAATTGGCTTGGGTAAATGAAGGGAGAAGCCAACCTTTTTTACAAGTTATTGGCTTTGGTAGAGACGATTCCAATTTTAATTTTAATAATGTCACTTAAAATTATACATGGTTACCTATTAGTTGCACATTAAGTAAAAACTTAGTATACCTATATTTAATTTAAAAAAAATTGCAGCATAATTAATTCATTTGGCATTTCACGAACATTTGATTCTTTAGGACAGGTAATCTGTCCAGCTAGGAACTAATATCGACCTAACAACGTAATAACCCTTTACCAATTTTAAATATATTCTGTTTTTTACTATATTACTGTTAAAAAAAAGTGTATTGCTGTTGTTTGAATAGTGTTGAGCAGTTGGGATTCTCTACCTAATGCCCTCTCATCCTAACCTTCTTACCTCTCTTCTCTCACAAACTCTCCTTGCCCGTCCAACTTCCTCATGCAAACTCTCCCTCAACCCCACCTTTCTTGGGAGCAATCGGGACTCCTGTGCGGTATTCACACAATAATGTTTTTTTTTTAATTATCCGTCACATTTTTTATAATTATAATAATTTACTTTGGACTATAGTCTTTAAGTTATTTACAGTTAGTGAACCAGGTGAGTTTGATGTTGTTAAACTAATCCTAATAATATAACAAATGAACGAAGTCCTTTCATACGCAAAACGGAGAATAATAACTTCATAAAGATTGCCTTTTAAATTGAGACAGATAAGCCAACTCATAATTTATTTAAGTGCAGTCATGCATTAAAGTTCGCTTAAAACATGATACGGGGATCAACAATGGGACCCAATTCTGGGCGCTATCTTCTATTATAAATATAAAAAAGGAATAACCTTTAAGACTTCCGATAACAACCACCCTATCACCCTCATTTCGCCCACCCTCCAGATATCTTTCCCTCAGATATCGTGGCTAATCCTCGGTTAAGGCTTTGACGGATAACGATGCGGGGGTGAGTCCTGCCCGTAATATTTTGAGATTAGGTTAAGTAACTTGGTCCTAAAAGAATGTCAAGAATTCTTCAGCTCCAGGACCTGAATATATTATGGGAAATTTTCTAACTGGGTAGAATTTCTTTTAATGTGCTGGGGGAACTTCCTTTGATGTACTAAAGGTGTTTTTCTTCTCTGCCTCGCGCGGCTCTCACCAAGTGACTTACGGGTGATGTTTCCTAGGTGCAAAAGGAAAACTTATATTAATTTTTTATCACGAACAAATAAATATTTTGTATAAAATATATTAAAATATGTAAACTAAATAAGAATGGTGGCTTATTTTTCAGGCACAGGAGCTCCTCTTTTCTGATAAGGTATACATAACCAATCATGACATTAAATGTTATATTTTGTAAAATATGTATAAAAAATGTAACCCATACGTTTTATATTACAATAAAAAAATAACAAAAACAAATATTCAGCCACTATACAAATACAACTTGTAAAACCAATAACGCTATGAATACCACTAAAGCAAGACATTTTAAGCTGATAGCATATCCACTGGAGCGACAGAGCAATTAAAATATTTTTTCTCGGATTGCTAAAGGAAATTTATCCGCCCACATTAAAAAAATCATACCTCCGAATTTGAATATGGAGACATACAAACTGATTATAGTTCTATGTAGCCAATGAATTCCCCTATCTTTTGTCCATTATCACATATTTATACGATTTATAAAAAAATATATAATTAAATCTTTAACCTTAAAACATTTTAAATAATCTAGAGAATATTTATTTTGTTATATTATGAATGTACAATATATTATATAGTCGTTTTAATAATAATTTTTTTTTAAATTCACATTTGGCAACAAAGCAATCCGAGGTTTTGGAAATAGTGCCATAATGTGGCAAAAAGCCCTTAAGTGGATAAAAAAAGATATTTTATTTGTTCAAACGAATCTAGTGTTTGGAGTTTACCCATAAATGAAATCATGTGTAACAATATAAAATTCAATTTATTAATATGTTAAATTTTCCAAACCCAAAAAAAAAATACAGAAAAGTTCTTAGGAAAAAGATACCTAAAACTCACGTGGCGCACATACCAAATGAGGACAAAGTCAAGAGATTTAGATTTGGGATGAAGCGACCTTTTGAGGAAATATTATTTTTTTATTATTAAAAACGCTATATTAACATTTTTGTAAAGACCGAGGAATCACCGATCGTGCAATCAAAAGAGTATACATACCTGCACTGTGTTACCGATGACAAAAATCTCTTTCGGAAGTATTAAGTTACAAGAGCGGGTAGGTATTTCCCAACTTTTCCCAAACATCTTTTCCCACCACATTTTCCAACCGTTAAACATTTTTTTTGTAATTTTAAAAGATTTTTAAAAATTTGCGTCAAATGCTTTTAAAAAAAAAAAAAAGAAAGACAAACATTCCCGGGTTACGAATAACCCAACAACATTGGAAAATCTCCTACTACCACCACACTAAGCGGAAGATGTTGCTTGTGTTGTGATGGAGGACTTAGCCAGCCGAGGAATCGAACACGGAAGGCCTGGGTGGGACACAAGCGCGATGCCCACTCAACCACTGACCGGTCGAGAGCGACCGTCAATGCGAGAGCTATGTTCGTTCAACCGATATTTTAATAGGGAGAGATCTAAAGAATATAAGCTAAAATTTGCACAGGTAACACGTTTGCCGATCGATCAGACTGTGTTATTGGATTGAGAAAGACGCGGCTATGGAATGAGCTGTCAGTTTTCGAGTTTTTTTTAAAATTATTTTTTATTTGAATACCGCCCAAGAATCCCCGTTCACAACAGCTGCTCCCAACCGATTGGAGCAAGTGAGACTGTGGCACCCCCTATTGGGGTATGTTGTGAGGCTGACAATCGTGGGGAGGGGAAGGACACGTGGAAGAGAGGGGTGGGGAGTATCTGCCTATTACGGTCTAGTCAATAAACACGGCTAAAGCCATTTCAAGCAACGACTCAATTCTGGATGGTGGTCTAACGCTAGTTCGATTATAAGATCTGCAACTTAATCTGGAACGTGTCCCCAAATATACTGAATATTTTTTTAAATTAATATTTCGTGAAATTACACAAATTTATCAGATAAAATTTAATTGCGTACGTCGGGATTTGAATCTACGACCTCCAAATTGCTAGTCGAGAGCCATGACCTTTGATCATGGAGGCCGTCTTGTTTTCTCTTTTCTAGAACACGAAAATCTTCAAGACCTGTGTTTACTTCAATATAGGGGATAAACTACAAAACGGCATTTAGTGATTTAAAAAAATGTATACTTATGGAAGAAGAAAGACAAAGATTCCGGGTTACGAATAACCTGACAATGTTTAAATATCTCCTCATACCAAAGGAGAAAAGAAAAAGTGTTGCTTGTGTTGTGATGGAGGACTTAGCCACCCACTGACCGGTCGGATTCAGCCACTCAGGGTTCCCCATGTGGAAATAAAAAAAAAAAAATTGAATGATGCTGTATATTTTAAACATCCTAGGATTCTTGACTACTCGATCAGTGTTCAGAAACATACATATTACAAGCAAAATGTAAAGAGTAAGTGGTTTGGACTTTAGGTACTTACGCCAAGGGTAGGACTGGGATATTTTAAAAACTGAGAAACATAACATCGGTGTCGCTGGGGCATACAGTATACACGGGGTGAACATTTTTATATCATCCACCAGCTTCTGCTCGCGACTTCGTCTGCGTAGGATTAGTACTTCGAGTAATCTATTTTCTTTTCCTAGGTCCTATCTACGTTTGTACCAAAATTCATTTGTACCTATTTATTTAAAATATCTATAATTCTTGATTCGATTCATAGTATTAGGCGAGTACTTCAAATAAATTCACTAATTTAAATAATTTAGAAAATAGAATTTTGATTTAACAATCATTGTTTTGCAAAATTTCATTCTCAAATTTTGACATTTCATATTAAACAATAATTATTATTTTCAATTTATTGAAAATAAATAGCTAGCTTTATAAATTATACCCTATAATTTATTCTGATGTATGAGCTATATTATTGTAAAGTTTCATTAAAATCCATTCAGTAAATTTTGCGTGAAAGAGTACCAAAAATACATCCATTCAAACTTTCGCGTTTATAATATTAAGTAAGATTGTTATGAAGATCTATTGTGGCATGGCTTTACTGGTCTTATTATTTATAAAAACAAAAAACTAAAATAATAAAAAAACATGTTCGTATTACTTACGGGTTTGTTACAACCTTTGATTATATAAATGTCTAGATAGAGCGCTCGAGCGACGAAACGCCAAAAAAAAATTCAGCTAACTGTTCGCCTTAAAGCAAGGGTGGCCAACTCGCAACCCGCGGGCCGCATGCGGCCCGCTGGGTGTCTACTTGTGGCCCGCGGGGCATATGCACATTTTTTTTTTTTTTATTGTACATAAAACCACCAAAATAACATTCCAACGTGCGTAGTTTACCGATTTTTATCAGGGGTGTTGATGTCCTTCTTAACAAAATATCAGGCTTAACAACAGATGGTGCTTTAGCAATATTTGGGAAACACGAAGGTTTAGTAAAAGTTATTGAAAATGATTGTTGCAAAGTTGGTAATACTTCGATGTAAAATTTTTATTGCACTATTCATCAGGAGAATTTATGTTCCAAGTCCCTTAAAATGGATCATGTCATGAAGGTGGTCATCAAAACAGTGAATTTTATGTCGGTAAGGGGTTGAATCACCGTCAGTTCCAAGAGTTTCTCAAGTCTTTGGATTCTCAGTATAATGACGTTACATTTTATGCAGAAGTAAAATTGCTGACCCTTGTCAAATGTTAAAAGAGTGTTTGATTTCAAGAAATTCAATCATTCTTCGCAAGAAGGTCAAAAAGTATCCCAGAATTTGAAGACAAGGAATGGGTTAGCTACTCTGAATTTTTGGTCGATACAGTTAGCCACCTAAATATTGTTAATACTCGTCTACAAGGGAAAGGTCAACTAATTATTAAAATGTATGATCTCATTTCCGCATCCCAAATGAAACTTAGGCTTTGGGAACAACAGTTAAGGACAAAAACCTTCACTCACTTTCCTACATTGTTATTGTAGCCGGACGTCACTCAAATAGGTTTCGTTGATATCCAACTTGAACCTGGAATTTGAAAACCGAATTCAAGATTTTAAAAAGCATCGTGTGCTTTATGCTGCATTTGCAACTCTATTCTCCGAGAAATTAATTTATTTCCAGGAATTTTACAAATGGAACATTGTGAAATGTGTTGTAATGCACAGTTAAAGGAGAAATTCAATCAGGTTGGTTTGGAAGAGGGTTACAAAATATATTTGGACAAGAATAAATATCCTGCATTTTACAAACATTCTCTATCGATGATTTCCATAGGTGTGAATTTTACAAATTGCCAGAAATATTACAAATGGAACATTATGAAATGTGTTGTAATGCACAGTTAAAGGAGAAATTCAAATGGTTGGTTTGCAAGGGATTTACAAAACATATTTGGACAAGGAGAAATATCCTGTATTTTACAAACATGCTCCATCGATGATTTTGATATTCGGAAACACTTTCACGTGTGAACAGCTTTTTAGTCGAATGAAGCATATTAAATCTCAAATGAGAACACGAATCACTGATGAGCATTTGGAAAACTGTTTGCGTGTAGGCAACAATATTAATCGTTATCATTTTTTATCAACATTGATGCACTTAGTTCTGACAAACAAAATCGGACGTCACACCAAAATTTACTATATTTTGTTTATTTATTATTATTATTTTTTGAATTGCTTAACTCTAATCTAAAAAATATGTTTGATTCTCATTTTTGTTATATCTTCTTAATAATACAACATATTTCTTGTTTACTTTGAATAATAAAAGAAATTTTGTTGTACGGCCCGGTAGGAAATCTGATTTCTAAAATCTGGCCCGGCTGCTGAAAAGGTTGGCCACCCATGCCGTAAAGCTTGTCCTGGCCGCTCAGATGCAACAGTATCGTTGTGCGGTAAACACGTGTTGTGTGACATTTGAAAATGACGATTTGCGCTATAACAGTGTGCAGGAATTACAAAGGACGGTTGAAAACAACTAAAAATGTTACCTATCATCGGTAAGTTACCTTAATATAACCATTTAGTTAAAGAAATAATTCAGTTTTAATAGTGTAATTTGGTCTTAGAACAACGCCATTTGACGCCATGTTTACGGGGTTGCCTGTTCTTTAAATAACATTTTCCCATGAGTGCGTTGTTAATTTTAAAATAGGTTTTAAATAATTACCCAAAAGTAGGTACACTATACATAATAATAATATAAATGTGAAAGTTTGACTTTGTGTTTAAGTTTTTTTTCCGTTGTTTGTTTTTGGGGTGTTATGCCGTGTTGTGCTACCTCCTTCTTTAGCCGACGGATCTGCCGGATCTGCCCTGATGATGGACACTGCAACGCTGTCCGAAACGTCGGCTAAAGAAGGAGGTAGCACAACACGGCATAACACCCCAAAAACAAACAACGAAAATGCTTTTGGCCGTGAGAATCTAAAAATTGTGTTTAAGTGTTTTTTAATTCTTCACGTTGACACTATATTTAAAAAAGTTATTAATACAACATTTGTTTATCTATTAAAATTACAAAAAATGTGACAGGTTTGTTTGGTGAAGTATCAAGTAAACTTTTAATTTTATTCATACATATTTTACAGAATACCTAATGATCCTATATTAAGAAGTAAGTAAATAGAAATAATAAGAAAATGCCGCGGAGAGGATGTCTGGCAACCAGCTAAAACAACTGTCATTTGCTCTGATCATTTCCGTGCCAAAGACCTGTATTTTGTCAACAATCAAAAGCGTCGAAGGTTAAAAAAGGAAGCGATCCCGTGTAAGGTAATTTTGTTTTTAGCGGCCCGTACCAAAAGGTGCCAAATAACGTAAGTCTATTACTGAAATTCTGCAACCGTCTTTTCGTATTTTTGACCTTACTAAGTACATTTTATTGTTCTTTGTAGTTTTAATTTGTTGTTCGAATAAAATATAATAATAATAAAAGTAATATGTAAATGATTTCTAAAACTGTTTAATAAGTCTTTATTAGTTAACTAAATAAAACCGTTTCTAATGATTTTCGTTGTCTTTATTTGTTAAAAATAATCAAATAAAAATAAATCTCTTTTAACAATGATTTTCTTTTCATTTATATCATTATATGTAGAAAACTATTTTACTTAAATGAATTCAAAATTAACGAATTATAGGTCCCGCAAAACCGAAACATATTTTTTACCCACTTTTATGGGAAATATTTGGGAGCTGGTATCACTCAACACGCCCGCAGCGCTTGTAAAACAATACAAGTTACGCATTCTTGTGTGCGTGTCACGCACACTAGTGTTTCAAATCTGGCCTGTTCTTTTTGTTGCAATTACAGCGCATCACTCTATCTAGACATTTATATAATCAAAGGTTACAACATACTGATATAAAATGTTCGTAGAAAGCTTTCACTTTGTGATTTAATATTATATTTGAAATGGAACAATAACTATGAACGGCTTAAAAATTTGTGATATTTTATCAATGTATCTGTCATCTTATAGTCTCGCTTACACCTAAGCCTCATCATATTTAGATATATTTTTTTAAATTAATTAATTATTGATTGCTTTTTATTTGATATAGATTATTCAAATATAGTAATTTTAATAAGAAGGATTTATCATAATCTTGATTTAACAAAAATTTCAATTACATAATAATAAGATTTCTTTAAAAAAAATCGCAATGATGTAAAGCAATGATGTGCAATGGAAACTAGTACCTAGATAGTTCAAAATATATTCAACTATACAAATACATTAAAAAAAAGTTAGTGCTAGGATGTTTAACTAAAATAAAACTTTAAACTCAAATAAGGTACTTAAAATTATGGTTATTAAATCATTTTCTTGTTAGGGGTAAAATAATCGTAATTGTTTCATTAAAGCTAAGAGATAAATTAAAAACGAATCAAGAAAAATATCCGATTGAAATTTTTCAGTTTGCAATATTAACTTTTGTGTAAACAGCCAGATTCATAAAATGGCAATTAGTTGCTACAACAAAAATAATGAAATTTGCTTAATATTACAATTTCGCTAATTGCATTTTAATACTCGCGCTGTAGGTACTCTTGGTAATGATTTACCAGAATTATTTTAGGATCCCCCAAGTAAGCATTGGCATTCTCTTCTTCTGGGGAAGTCCCCTTACCTCAGAAGAGAAATTTACCACGAGGAGGGAGAATATAAATACACCCACATAACCTACTTAACCCCTTTAGCCTCCTGAACGGCCACTAATTTTACAAGACAAGACACGAGTGAAAAGGGTGAAATTAAGATCAAATTTTAATTAGAAATCTGTTCATAACCCCAAGGGGTTAAACTTAATACTTGATTTTACATATTGAAGCTCTCGACCACACATAAAATGATAAATCAACTACGCAAACTCAGATTTTTCTAAATTAATAACAATTCTGTTAGTGCACGGAGAAAAACTTTATTCTAAAATACGATCATTTTATTCGTAAAAACGGTTAAAAACGGGACTGAAGTTCTTACGAACAAATTAACAATGTTTCTATGTATATTGGCGGGAAAATGTAAGAATAATTAGTTGGTATATGTACGAAATTACGTATACCAACAATGTATTCTTACATATTCCCGCCAATAAACATTGAAACCCTGTTAATTTGTTCGGAAGAGACTTCGGTCCCGTTTTTAACCGTTTTTACGAATAAAATGATCGTATTTTAGAATAACATTTTTCTCCGTGTGCCCTCTTGCATCGAGAAAATCGTCCCATTACGCCCTCGAGAAAAACCTTCGAAATGGCTTTAATCGTGTTTGGTGACCAAATCTGAATAGTCAGGTTAGGTTACTTTCCCAACATATCCTTCCCTAACTCCTTCCCCTAAATACTCTCTTCAGGCTCACAAGATTCCCCTCCAAGGGATGCCCATAGACTCTCTAGACCTGGACACCCAGCACTCACTAATTCTCACCACACACGCTGCAGCCAGAAAAAAATCAGCGGAACGAAGTTCGCGCTAGTCATGCAGATGTCGAAGCGATGTGGTGCGTCTTTTTCTCTATTTTAATTCTGTACTACGTCTTCCATATTTCTTCTCCTGGATGACAATCAGTTGAGCAGTCTTGCACTTGTCGTTCTTATTAAGCACCATCACATTTTCTTAAGAAAGTTAGCATATGAAATAGATTTTACCTCGAGAATAATTATGGTATAATATATTATTTAATTTGTGTATGCTATCGCAAGGCCCCGAAGATTATGCTGGCTCGTTCTCGAAAACCATTAAACAGTAATTAAGGTTTATTAATAATGTGGGGTGTGTTTAAGGTAACGCGTAATATCAAATGATGTTCATGAAAATGTGGTCGGAGAGTAAAAATTATTAGCATCTCTGGGTACCGAAATTTACATACATGAATTGGAAATTTAAAATTGAATAAACACCGGATATTAAAAACACACAAACAAAATAGGTCAGTAAAATAATGTTTATCTAATATTGATTTGATCGAAAAACGATATGTTATTTTTCCGCACCAGTTGATTTAAGTTATGGTTATATTATTAATGTTCTGTATTTCCAAAGATAAACTCGCATATCCCGTAGAAAAGTGTCAAAATTTTATATTTTTGGTTTTATCTCTGAAAAGTAAAGTAATTGTGATTATCTTTGCCCAACGAAAACCGCATTTAGGTTAGATCACTCCATCTGCGCAAGATGTCACTAGTATCTCTTTTTGACGGAACCGCTTGTTCATCATCCATTCATTTGTTTTCACTCTTCTGTAAAATTACCTTTTTTACTTAATTCGCATATTTTTGACACTTTTCTACTGGATTGCGATATACTCGTAATATTCGAGTAACAGCAGCGAGTAAAATTATTTGGACGGAATTGATTTGATTAAAAAAACTGTCTTAGAAACTAAACTAAAAAAATCGGGTTAATTATTTCAAATTATTAACATTAAAATATCGTAATTGCATATTGTTGACCTAACGGCCGGTGTAGTCCAGGGGCAAGGCTTTGGACTCACCTTCCGAAGGTCGCGGGTTCGAACCCAGCGTGCGCAAATAAATTTTATTATTTATTTTATTTCACAATTAATAAATTAAAAATAATATGTCCTATATTTGCGGCACGTTTTAGGGTGGAAAATACTTTCAGAATTGCCCTGGTGTAAGACCACCATTCAGAATTAAAACGTTGCTCGAAATCGCTTCAGCCGTGTTAGTGACTAGATCTGAATAGCCAGGTACTTCCCCACCTTCCTCTTCCCCATCCCTTTCCCTTCCCCGTTTACCTTCAGCCTCACAGCATACCCCAATTGGGGATGCAATAGTCTCACTGGCTCCAGACGGGACCAGTTGGGACTCTTGTGAGGTGTTCACTATAAAATAAATAAAAAAATGTCAAAAAATTCAGACTTTTTCTGTTTATACAGACAGAGTGCAGATAAAACACAGGGTGGTAAGGAAGTAATTGACTTACTTTAACCAGTTGAGCTGACATTTTTTGGAGTAAAAAATGTAAAAAAAAAACTGTTGGTCTCCGGTGACATTTTTGATGTTTTTTTTGTTTCTACAAAAAAATAAATTAATAGATGTTGATCATAAAAGACAGTTGGGGGCAGGGTAAGAAGTTGGGCGGTTGATCGACTGAGCTCAGCTGCGAAAGTTTTTTTTTGTTGTTTGATTTTGATGAAAAAAAAAATTACCGGGTTTCATTTAAATTTTTTACTCCAAATAATGTCAGGAATCGCTTGTTGGAGTAAGTAATGTGATTTTTGATCCAGGAGGAATGTAGACACATTCCAGTGGAATGTTAATGGTAGATACATACTGGGTCGACGTACGTACGCATCGCTCGCTTAACAATATCTGGGCTACTTAGCAACCATACATTTTCTATGAAAATTTATGTTTTAGAATCACGTTAGCCATTTTCTGTCTGTGTCTGTGGCTATTTTCATAGAAAATGTATGGTTGCTAAGCATTCTTAGGCGTAGCGATGCGTACGTACGTCGACCCGGTATGTTTCTACCTTAACTGATTTAGTTTTGGGTAATTTCAATAACTGTTCCAAGTCTAGAAGTTTAGGACAAATTAATCGAGTGAATGTCAACGATTTTGTATTGGATATGAGAACTCCTCTGGTTTTAGTATTAATGGCTGGATTTCTGTCAAGACGATAGGTGTTACAAGATGAAATTCCAAGGTCCTTCGTATATTAGGATTAAGCCAGATTTCAGTAAGAAATACATCAATGTTGAGTAATGGAAGAGTAGTTTGTATTACGATAACTGAGGCGCCACATTTGAAACCTGACACATTTAACGCCGTACTGTATTTGCGCGCAAGCACGCACACCAAGGACACGTTTGTAGCGGGTGCAGTTTTTGTCGAGACGTTAGCCGCGCCACATATATTCAAGATCGAACGTGTTGGTTTTTTGTGGCGCAGTGGTTTGAAAAAAGACAATATTGAATTTTATGTGGAGTTTATTGCAGAGGTTGAAGAAAAAATCAAATATTATATAACCATGCAGTCCATTGCAGTGATTATAGCAAGAAAAAAAATTGAAAATAAATTTTGTAAAAGTTAAAATTATTATTTACTAATTAAATTTAAAAATAAATAATGATTTTATTAAAATATTTATTTTTTTTACGCAATTTTTTTTAAATTTTTGAGTATAAACCACAACTGCGCGTCCGGTGTACGTGTGCACTACACATATGTATACTCGAAGCAAAAATGTAGCATGCATTTTGTGACGATGTAAATGTTGCGTGCATGTAGCTTGTGGCTCCGGTGTGCGGCTGGCTTAAGAGTTTGGCGCTGCAGCCTCATCCATTAATGGGTTCAAGTTTTATTGATTTATCTTCACTATTGTCGGCTTATTGTTGATGCATTTGATAATTGGCCTGACTTCACCTCTCTGTATCTGATTTTCCATTGCTTGGCGTAGGCTCGTCAAGTGTTTTCCTTGGTTTGGCCTTTGATCTGAAGAAAAATTTACTGGAAAGCTGGTTAGGTTAGATAAAAGTTTCTCAAGATAATTCTAATAGGCCTCAATTTATCAGGCCTCACTGCTTCAAGACAGATTGTGTTAATGAAGTTTAATTCTATGTTGTCACCCATTTTGTTCAGAATTTTAGTGATTCGTAAATTGTCATCCTTGATTTTTTCAAATTGGTTGGATTTTGAGCTTTCAGGTACGATGATTATTACAAGATTTTTTACTCCTTTTTTCTCTGTAGCTTTCTCGGCCGCTTCACCCGTAGATGTTATTGAGTTAGACTCGTAATTTGGTTTGCTGATTATTTATTATAATAAGAAAGCTGTGTGTATACTAAGTCGGGTCTCCTCCGACTGAAAACACAAACGTTGCCGTAAACAATTTAAAAACATTGGTTCAAACAAAACACAAACATTGAGTATGCAAACAGAATTGTGAAGCGCCAAGAGCTCACCCTCAAGTGCTGCCGTTTTTACATCATCTTCGCAATTTGATCTTTGTTTAGTTTACTGCTTGGTAACAATAATTTAAACTTGGCAAACTTCAAACGCCATATGCGTGAACTGATTTTGAGACAACAAAATGAAACAAGTTCCTTGTTTTAAACCACTTTATTTTAATTTATATTCGTCGACCGGTTTCGGTTGAACTCAATCTTCTTTAGAACAAAAAAACATATAAACGGTTTATTTGATTATTGTCTTGAAGATAGTAGAAGATAATAATATTTTTATTATTGATTTTTGAGATGGTATGCTTGCTGTGTTGTGCTACCTTATTCTTTAGCCAACATTACAGTGTCTATCATCAGGACAGACATGTATGATGTCCTGATGATAAACACTGTAATGTTATCCGAAACGTTGGCTAAGGAATGAGGTACCACAACACGGCTTAACACCCCAAAATTAAATAATACAAATATTAGTATCTTATACTATTATCATCTTCAAGACAACAAACAAATAAGGGTCCATCATCAGGGAAGGTCCATCATCAGCAGTGTATGATGTCCTGATGATGGACCTTATAACATTGTCCGAATAGTCGGATAAAGAAGGAGGTGGCACAACATGGCATAGCATCCTAAAGATAAACAACAAAAATACTTTTAGCCGTTAACATCAAGTCAAAGTCAAGAGATCAATTCAAAGTCAAGAGATCAAGTCAAAGTCAAAGATCAAGTTAAAGTCAAGATAATAATAGTTTATCAGCCTTGCTAAAAAAAAACACTCCGCGGCCGTTAAACGGTGTTTCTGTAGCACGTTGTGTAAAGTCTGTACATTTCGTTTTTCAAATTCTTACTAAACAAAATATATGGTTTTGATCTGACAACGTCGCCATTTTACCAGCCTTACTAATAAACTTTCTGAAAAATTTGTACAGTGGTCAAACAACCATGTATGAAGAATCCTTACTAATTAAGAACTGACAAAAAATTGTTCATGGAAAGATATGTACATTGCTTACACGGCCAAGGAGGGTAGTTTATCTGTTGTATATATTTGTTCCATTTGTAATTTTCAACGAATTTCGAATTTCTTTTTTTAATGTCCTATGTATTTATTATTTTTTGAGATGTCGTAAAAACAAATACCATTTTAGAACCAAAATGTAATTACCTTTAAGATTTTCATATCTAAAATATACTTAATGTTTAAAAACTGTAGTATTTTAAGCTTCAAACATCAAATTGAAAAAAAAAACTCACTTTTTCCAAACCTTTTCTATTAAAACATTGAAATATTTGGAAAAATTCAAAATTCAAAAAACACAGTCCTTTTATTTAATGATTTTGAAATAAAACTGTCACCTCACTATTTACTCCTTCACACAATAAAAAAATATAAAAAAATCTTGAAATTAGCTTTTCATTCCCAAAAATTTACAATAAAAAAACTCACGTTTGAATCCATTGCTTGCACATCTTAACACATTAATTTCCTTGATACGTTTACTAAAATATGTATTAGACATTTTAGTCACCAAAAAACATCACTTTCAAGAATTTATAATTAAATAAAGATCTAAAAATGCAAATTATTTCTGAATATAACCTAAAGAACCACTTTCTGACAGATCAATTTACAACACACGATTTTAGTGTCACAATTTGACTTAAACTAACGAAAAACAACACAAATTAATAGTAAATATATTGCGTAAATGAATATAAGTGCGAATTAGTCAAGGATTGAAATCATTTACGAAAATATCATCTTAATCACACAAACACCGCGACCGACTTTTTTCTGCATTTCGGCGGGTTTTTTTTATTCAGCGGGAAAGCAATGCGCAGGCGCATCAATCACACCACCTAGCGGATTATTATGAAAACTCCAATTTGAACAAGAAAATACGGCGTTGTCAAATCGAAAGATTCACAAAAACACCGTTTAACGGCCGCGGAGTGTTTTTTTTTTAGTAAGGCCGTATATGTTTAATGTTTATTGTTCTTAAGAAAGTTGAGTTCAACCAAAACCGGTCGACGGATATAAATTAAAATAAAGTGGTTTAAAACAAAGAACTTTTTCATTTTCTATAAAGTCAAGCCACAAAGTGCTTTCTTCGATAATTTATTTCTGACTAGTTTATAAATAATATTTGTATTATTGTTGATTTGGATTATATTGGCAGATTTCTTATTTTTGTGTAACTTATTAATACTTTATGATTCTTAATACATACTCTTTTATTTTATGATACTTATATTTTGTGAACTGTTATATTTTATATTGCTTTTTTTTTGTTAATTATTATATTATATTTTCTTAAAAAGATGTCCCACATTAAATTTAAAAACCCTTCGGGCGTTTAAAAATATGGTTCAAATGTGTATTGGAGCATTGAAAATGTATTTATTATGTCGGATGAGATAAGAAACAGGAAAAAAAATTGTTGTAATTTAAGCGAAATCTGTAATATTACTGTAGTGTGAGAAAAAATTGCATACCTAAAGCTAATTTCAGCAGGAAATTCATTACCAATTTTCACTGTTTTGCTGACATTAAATAAAATATTCACAGACCATTTTATCGAGCCAATTTCCGGCAGTGGCAATTCTTCAGGTAAGCGTAAAACTTCGGAAGTTTCCCGATCACCGACATATCGCCAGGAATCTTCTCAAATTTCTGTCTTATTACAGGGGGAGGTCTGGAGTCGTCCGGGGGAGGTGGAGTAGAACCTCCCACACCACAACCCTTCGGGACAAGTTTCCACCGGAAATGACTCTGAATAAACAAAAATACTCCAATACCGTATCTGAATGGCTTGGCGGTTCGCGATTCGTTTTGGTGCGAAAATAAGTGAAATTCTTTGATTTATTGCTAAACTTATCTATGTATAAATCAAACCGAAATGCTGCCAAGGAATAAGTTTGTGTTTATAGAAAACTGACTCCCTAAGCAAAAATTGAGAAATTCTGTCTATATACCCAGTCACAGTGTTAACAAGACAAATATTTAAAGTTTCTTTCAATGAAGCATTTATTTATTAAATGGTTTTCGTTTATTCTTTTGAGAGTCTAATAAAGAAGAACTTTTCTTTATTTAAGGGAGAAATAGAACAACACCGTACGAATTAAAATAAATTGTTCTCGCGTCAGAGCCAGAAGAATTTACAAACTTCGTTAAACTTTTCGTCGTTCAAATATAAAGTAGACCATACCTGCCTTTTATATTAATTTTTCAAAGACGTTGTCTTGATACTTTGTCCTCTTCAGTTGTTAACTTGAGGTACTACTGAAATATCGATGTGACAAATATTGCGTAACATCGGAGTTTTTCGTATTATTTGTAATATTTTTACAAGCAAATGTTTTCGTTGAAAATATCAATACTTGTAAATAAATACAATTTTACTTTTTTTCATCAATTGAGTTTTCATGAATGAGACAATTTTATTGGTGCAGATAAATCTTTAGTTTAAATATTTTATCTGTTTGCGCAATGTTTGAATAGAAAACAATATTTAAAAAACAGATGAAGAGGTACGTATTTTATTAAATTTATTTATTTTTTGAAAAAAGAATTGGAATATGGGTACCAATTTTTCAAAGTAATATTTAAGGTTAACATTTTTTTTATCCAATAAATATTACAATTGACATGTTTAAGTTTTCTTAATGAATGATACAATTTTTAAATTAGCGTTGTTTTGAATTCGAACAAAAACGAAAAAAAAAATGTTTGTAATTTTTACGTAATGTAAATTTAACATAAACTTATTGAACGTAAATATATCTTTGTATTTTATGAGAAATTATTTTCATTGTGGTTATTGCTTATAATGGTAGTGTAACGTAGTTTTAAATTCAGGTTACGAAATTATTGATAGTTTTCATGATTTTCTATGTTGTTTCTAGGTGTTTTCATAAATTTAAAAAAAAAAAAATTGCATACACTTTTTAAGACAAGGAACCAAATCATTGTGGTTATTTAAGAGCACAGTGACCAGTTTGTTCACTCTTAAACGATGATTTTCCATTGATCGTTCTCGAAAGTATGATGGAAAAAATATATGAAGTTAATATATTTTGCAAAAATGAAAGAAATTTCTGGAACATTTAGCATAAAATAACATACTTCGTTCCTGAATCATTTATTTATCAGAAAATTCACCCCTCTTTGAAAACAATTTATTGCTATGCATTATATATGTAGATAAGTATAGCGCCCTTATTTAGGAAATAAAGAAGAAGTTGTATTTCTTAGCACCCTCCAATCTATGCTTTCTCTGCTCTGTAAATATGGGTATTTTCGTTTCCCGTAGCTATCAAAATGTAAATGTTATTTATTATCTACAGGTCTGAGTCTATACTCTTTCCAGGAAGGGTTTCAATTTTTGTCAGAATCAGTACAATTCGAGATCTTAAGTATGATGCTGACTGATTAAAAAACGTAAAATCTATTGCATAAATTTGTAAAGAATAAAAAAAAGTTTGTGCTGTAGTAATATATTTGTAACAGCAAAATTAATGCTACAAGAAAAATATAAATATAGCATAAATATTCAATCTTTTCTCCAATCTCCATTATCAACATTTTTCTTTACTCCCGGCCGCCATATAAGAAAATACATAACTAAATCAAAGCGCACTCAGAGCGCTCCACTAATAAATATAATTCAGGCACATGTGTACATACGCCACATATTTTTTTACATATGGCTTATTTTTATCTTTACCTCAAATTATTCCCTAGCATGTACCCCGCCCGGTAAAATGAAGATATTCACACTAGATATTTCATAGAGACATGTCATTGGCACCGATCCTCGTAATTATTTATGTAACCCTGTTAACTGTTTACCACTCATTTTATGTATATACTGTACATATATATACTAAATAAATAATAGACTTCTACGTTGCTTAAATTTATAGAAAGACTTAAATTAATAATACTGAAAAGTGTAAACGTTTAAATTTTGATAACTTTAATTTAACGTTTAAATTTTGATAATTTGACAATTTATTAAAAAAATAATAATGCCATGACCCTTAAGGGGTATTCAGTGAAGATGTACCGCCGAATAACAAAATACGACATATTTTTCTATCTTACGGAAAATACATTTTTTGTATCTACTTTGTATAATACAACTAAAGCTACACAAATGTTTTGTTTTTAATAATAATGCAATGTCCCCGTGAGAAAATGCAGTGAGCATATATCGCCAAATAACAAAACCCGACATATTTTTTTATCTACTTTTGTTTCATGGTCGTATATCCTGTCTATATATTTACTTTACCAGTGAGGATGGTAGAAATAATCCAAAGGAGATCGCCTCTCCATCTCTCCTCTCAGGAGGTCTAACTGCCTCGGAAATGGGATCGTAGGATCTGAGATTTTAAATTAATATTTTATTTTTAATTAGGACCCTGCGAAAATATTAAATGAGTTTTATTGGAAATTAATCCCCGCCGCTTAAGAAGACGGAATCTTACTGGGAATATTTTCAGTGCCTAGATATTGCTTTTAGTAAGCACCAACTCAAAATATAAATGAGAAAAACGTAATAAATGAAAACTGTAATTTGGTTTTATTTCTTATTTTTGTGGAGATTCTCAGTAATAGAAACATTGCCACTTAGATCATGATCTTTTTGTTTTAAGAAGTTCAGTGACCACAATAATAATTATTACTCATTCATTCTTCGTCATTTGTCATAAAATAGCGCGATTCTGACAATTTATGAAAAGTGTTATTTTAAGGTAATTGGGCGAGTTATTTTTTATTCATATATTTCACAGAACTCCGAGAATTATTTGAAAAGACTGATCGATTTTTTCGACAATATGCCAGTACTTAAAGTTAAATAAAAAAAAAATCAATTTATTTTATTTTATTTTTTTTTTTTTTTACTAATAATTTTTTTGTCACATACATGTTACAATATAATTTTTATTTTATTTTTATAAACAGTAAAAAGCGAGAGCAATGTAGTTGTGTATACAAAAGATTTAAAAAAATAAAATAAACTAAATAGACTTAAAAAACAGAAAAATATAAAAAACAAAAAAAATATAAAAAATAAAAAAAATAGAAAAATATAAAAAACAGAAAAAAATATTAGTTTGGATTATCTTAAAGAAGCTTTTAAACTTAATCGTAATATTAAATCACTGTAGAAGATAATATAAACAACTCTTAAAGAAAATATTAAAATAAAGACACAGAAAATAAAAACGGTAACCGTCGCAACTGTGAGTGTGGTGCAAAAATTAAAAATTATTTAATTTACTTAGCGTTATCATTATTTTATCTTACAATTGAAGAAGAAGATAACACTAATAATCTAAATAAAAATATGAAAATGAACAAGACACAGAAAAATAATAAAAGGTAACGGTCGCAACTGGGACACAAACCCAGAACCTCTCGTCTTATCGGGACGGCGATTAAACCAATTAAGCCATTGCCACCTTTTATAAAACTGTCATATTTGTCAACTCATATATCCCAGTTGCGACCGTTATTTTTTATTATTTTTTCTATGTCTTGTTTATTTTCATATTTTAATGTAGATTATTAGTGTTATCTTTTTCTTCCAATATATATTACATTGATGGACATAACATTCAAAAGTTATGAAAATAGAGTTTTTTTTATAAAAATGGATTATTTAATCTTCTTTATTATTTGTTTTTCCCTAGTAATATGGCTTCTGCCCTTATGATAGACACTGTTCAAGACGATGACTAAAGAAGGGGGAAGTACAGCTTTATTACGGCATTATAACTTAATAATTAATCACGATAATTTATTATGATCTGATTGAATGTCATATTGCAATTCAGGAACTCTTAAAATATACCACGAATAAACGATTATCAGCCTTTGTAAAGATTCGGCAATTCATTAAAGTAGTGAATTGAGAACATTTCCAGCAATGTCATCAATATCGGAAAATTTAAGAGATTGAAAACCACCCCCCCAAAAACCTGCCCATCGCTCATCCCTTAATTTCCTTCGTTCTGCATTTTCCGAAAACATCCATAGTGACAAAACACTAAGCACACACATCTCTACGTATCCTGACCGGATATTTTAACCAAACCTTAACATCAAAAGGCAGAAATCAATTCAACCGTGAACTTACAACATTACATAAACTGTTCTATATTTTTTGCGAGTGTGATTTTTTTACAGATTTCTCCTTATCGATCCGGAATTTAACTGGGGAAAGCTTCGAAGAGTTAATTGGTTGCCTTTTCAATTTGCACTTAAAAGGCTGTAGAGCTCGGTGGGGTAGAGAGGGGTTTGGGAAGGGAAAGGGAGATGTTAGGGAGTGTGCAATTTTTGCCGGAAATGAAACGGAACCGTTGAATTGGCAAGCCTGATCGCTAGTTTTGTTGACATAAAGCTGGTGTTTTATTGAACGCAAGAAACAGAATAAAATAAAGTTTGTCTCTGTGGAATTTATACGTGATGTGAGTAAATATTTTTGTGCTGCTGGAAATTTATGATCTATCGTAATTACCTGCACTATTTATTTTGTCTCACAGTTTTTCCCGTTTAAGGAATTTGATTTATTTAGAACTAGTTGATTTTGCACAAGTTTATTATGGGAGACGTTTAGTTTATAAATAAAAAAGAGATGTCAATCAGAATCAATTCTCAATATTGATTTCTAAAATTGAAAATTAGTAAATAAATAAAACGTATCATAGAAGATCCTTTTCAGAAAATATATGTATTATGTGCATAGTACATCGGAATCTAGGTAACTATGCTGAAAGACTTAATCACTTTACAGAAGTCTCATTCGCTTAATACATCAGATGAAATATGTCTGTTTAAAATCATAAATATCATGAATGATTGTTCATGTCAATCAATAAACCAAAATTAATTAATAAAAAAAACTTAATTACAAAATAAACCAATCAAAATTAACGCTAAATTCGACTGTTGCGAACTCCTGAAACTCATAGACCTACGAATACCCACGATAACAACTCGATAAAATACACTATTCTACTGCAGCATTCATAAGTGTAACTACATTGCCCACTCTCCGATACAACGATTTCACACAATGGGAAACCAGTACTTAGGTGATGTTGACATATTTAATATCAACTTGGTGAGTTTTGTGGATCACTTAAAATATTTATTCCAACACTATTCTTAAACTGTATTAACACTCCCAAACTGTATTCACACTCCTAAACTGTATTCACACTCCTAAACTGTATTTACACTCCTAAACTGTATTCACACTCCTAAACTGTATTCACACTCCTAAACTGTATTCACACTCCTAAACTGTATTCACACTCTTAAACTGTATTCACACTCCTAAACTGTATTCACACTCCTAAACTGTATTCACACTCCTAAACTGTATTCACACTCCTAAACTGTATTCACACTCTTAAACTGTATTCACACTCCTAAACTGTATTCACACTCCTAAACGTTATAAACCCTATTCCTGTATTTTTGTTAATCTATCGAATCGCTGTATTTTTCAGTTTTTGTTGTCGTCTTTTTACGACTTGTTTGTAATATTTACTAGCAACAAAATGTATCATTTTTTTAACTTCCAACAAAATTTAACAAGTGTACTGCATTAACATGTAAAAGCCCTCTGGGCATTGAATAATTAAATAAATAAATAAAAAATAACCTTAATATAAGGAAGAAATTTACAAGAAACCTTGAAACATTTTGAACCGATACTTATCGTAGTAATTCAAGTTTTTTCATACCAACGTCAAGAATGACTCAATTGTATGATAAAAACTGCGATCGTGAATACTTTGATATATTTTCGAATTTAATCTCTACCTTCAGAAGGAACTTATATTTGCATATAACTAATGATCCTCAGTCTCCTCACTTAGATCGACTTTGTAATTATTGTACCATGTACATACTTATGCATTGGCTCTATAATGTGTATTTGTGTTGTATAAACATACGTGCTATAAAAACAGTGTATATACGTATGCTTATATGTCAATCGTCCAGTAAATTAGTCAGATATCTTCGAAAAATCGAAATTTGAGTTGAGTATACATTTATATATGTTGTATTATGGTGAATATTATAACACGATTGTATTTGGTATGTTATTTGTTATTTCTTCAAACTTCGCAAAATCAATTTGTGGCGTCATTTTGAATTAAATTAAAACAAATAACTTTGTTTAAACCACTAATATAATCACAATTACCTACATGTTTCAAAACCGATGGTTTCTTCGTCAGGGTAGTAATGACATTAACAAAATAAACAAACAAGTATAGACTTAAAAGAACATATTAAAAACAACTATGGACAAACATATTATAGAGAGAGGTGATTAATTAATTAAAAAATATCGTAAAAAACAATTATTTAAAATTAAATATAAAAATTATTTTAAAATATGAAAAATTACATTATATAAATTATCAAAACATAATAAAGATGTTTAGACAAAAAAATTAATTATTTTAAATATAATTATTAATAAGAAAATAAATTTAAGAGATGGCTATTTTAAAAAAATATTTGGTTATTAATAATATTTAATTTCTAAAATTTCTAAGTTTGCTAATTGTAAATCTGTTGTGTTTGTGTGTAAAATTTTTAACCCTTTATTTATATCAAAAGAATGATTAGTTTCTAAAATGTGGTTGGCAAATTCAGAATAATTATTATTATTCAAACACCTTAGATGTTCCTTTACTCTAATATTAAAATTTCTAGAAGTCTTTCCAACATAAAAAAAATATTTATATTTAATATGTTATTTATTAAACCAGCCGAGCGGACAATCAGATTACAAGCAATGACAGGAAGGATTTATGTACCACAGACCATCGGGTAGAAATGACCATAGACAATAAAATCAACATCTCTCTTTTCCCAATAAAGAAAAAATAAGTCAAAACAACAAACATTACAAATAAAATATATTGTCTTTTCATTATTCATGAAATAGTAATAAACCATACAAGTGAAATAAAATTAACAATATTAATTATTATCAGATGGATTATATCTATCGTGTCTATTAACAGTTCTGCCCGAACGGGTTCGAATGCTTTGTATCATTGCTTGTCGTCTCATTAGAAGTTGTGGGACCTGAATAACACGGGATGGAATGAAAATCATTGTCAAAACGTACATCCTTCGATGAACTATTTCCATTATGCGGTGATGATAATTCCTGACGTGATCTGTCTAAATTCAAGTGCTTCCTATTCCTGCGGTATCTTGAACCATCAGGAGTTTTAACAATATATAACCTTGGGCATCCTTTAACAATTTGTACTACAGTAGCTGGCGACCATGAACTTGATACTTTTTTTAAATACTACTTAGTCTATCGCATATCTTTAACTCAGCCAAGTTCAGAACCTTTTGTTAAAATATTTTTTCATTTTGTTTAGACGATCTTAAAAATTTATTATCACAATTTTTTGGTCTAAGTTGACTGGATATTACTGGTAAATTACATCTAAGTTGACGTGACATCAAAAGACTTGCAGGGGATGGCAAATTATTTTTTGGACTATTTCTGTAATGTAACATAGCAAGATCGGATCAGTTTTGGATTCAAGGCATTTTCTTAAAATATTCTTAACTATTTTAACTGAACTCTCAGTTTGATTATTTGACTGAGGATAGTTTGGACTGGTGGTGATATGTTCTATATTCCACTCATATAAAAAGTTTTTAAAAATTGCTGATTGAAATGGTGGTCCATTTTCACTTGGCGTTAACAGTATCCGATTACGTGAATTATGAATGATTGTATAAATCTCTTCCAATCTCCATTTGAACGATGTTACTCGACAATTTATTGTTTGTTTTTGAGACAATTTGTTTCGCACGACAAATTATTGACTGTTGACTTGACTTCACTCATACGTTAAACACCTGACACCATGTTGTATTGGGGTGGATATTATAACACGATTGTATTTGGTGTGTTATTTATTAAACCAGTCGAGCGGACATTTTATATAAGTCATCAGATTATAAGTAACGATAGGACGGATTAATGTACCACAGACCATCGGGTAGAAATGATCACAGACAATAATACCGACAATATATATACATACGTAAATATATATCCATGTATATATATACTAACATTGGTTTTAGGTCCTTCTTGTTTCATGTGTCTTTAATTAAATTAATTTTTTAATTAAATGAAACTATTTAACTTTGTTAAAACCACTGATTTATTTAATGAATGCCGACCGGTTTTGGAACAACCGTTCCTTCTTTCGGGGCAAAAATATAATGATTTGACAATCAAAAAAGAGTGAGAGGGTACAATTTATTACTAAGTATTGTGGTAGGGATATGGGCGTGGCTAGGAATTAATGGAAAGTTGTGGAAGGGAGCAGAACCGACATCGAAAGGGAACAGATTTAAGATTGGGCTATAAGTTAATATTTTTTGTTTGTTGATAATTGACTCATTATTTTTAAGGGATTTTTTTATTTATTTCTAAGGCTTCTAAGTTATCTAAGCGTTTTCCTCTATTATTAATATGAAGAATATTTATTCCTGTATTTTTTTCAAAACTATGGTTATTTTCAATGATATGGTTAGCGAAATCAAAAAAAAAATATTATTTATACACTTTAAGTGTTCTTTGATTCTAATTTCAAAATTACGGGTTGTTTTACCGATATAAAATTATTAGTGTGACTTATCGTTGCACAAAGAACGTTGAGATGAATAGTGTGCTCACCTATTATTGAAAAATCGCTATAACCATATTGAAAATGTAAATTACTCTAAAAATTATGTGATGTATTCTTTTAGCGAACAAATATATAAAATAATAAATAAAATTATGCACATCGAAAATGTATCGTTATAAATGTAGATATTATCGAATCATTATCGAAATAAATAAAGTGTTTTCTAACGGTTTTAAAAACCAAACAAATAATGTATATTTTGTTTATACTCTATAATATGTGCTAGTATTCTCATGTAAAATCCCAACCGATCTATGAATAAATAAACACATGAACTTTTCTCCGCTATTCTCATGGGTTAGAATTACCCCAAGGGAATTCCCTCCACTAAATGCACCCGGAAATACAATATTAATAATAAAGTCATGTATACATGCTTCCTGATTTAGTGTCAGGGGTTGAGGCAACCTTTCCGACCGCTCCTGGTGTTCCCGTAAAGGTCTTACGTTACAAAACCTTTTAGCCATTTGGTCAATACGATCCACAACAATCAACTAAACTTTATTGGAAAAGCAAATTAAAACCACTCATCAAAAAGCTTCAGTAAAAACACAACACGGAATCATATGGATAAAGGATTGCAATGGTTTATTGTAAAAGTGGCTATTTTTTAGGTAAGTCGATTACTTACTGTATTACTCATGCGTAGATTGTTTGCCAGTTCGATTATTACTTGTACCTCTATAAATTTAAACTAAGCTTACACGTGACACATTAATAAATTTACAAAAAAACGCTCCACAAAATATATGTCGTTGATGCTATAAATAATTATTAACAAGCCTTTATAATGTATTTGAATATTTCATTCATTCGCTTCAGTTGAAGATGATGATGATAATGCAATACGCGTTAAGAGAATATTAAAGGAGATTAGTCCTTTTTAAATCAAATTTTAGACGTATTGACTCTTTTTTACAAAAAACAAAAATTGCTTTTGAAAGATTGTTATTTTATTTAGCACACGTAGTTAATTTTGAAAACCTAAGTGAATTTTTAATATACTAAGGTTATACCGTTGGTCGTTGGCAGATTTGTTCCATTTTCAAACGATAGATTCTATTAAATAACACAAATTTCAAATCATATAATCATACAAAAAAATTAATCAATAGCTACATAATTCTAGTCAACACAGTTTTCAGAATTTTAATTTTAGTTAAATTAAAATCATTAAGAAATAAATCCGAGAAAGTGTTTCGTAACTACCACAGTGTTTTGATTTATTTGAGGTCCTTACAAACTAAAATATTTCAAATTTTTTTTTACGCATTTATTTTGTTTAGACATTATTGAAAAATCATAAATACTTATAATCAAAAAATACTTACAAGCAGTACACGATATTCGATAATTTATCATCGAGCGTTTTGAGCATTTTTATTGCTTACTTGAATGTAGGTATACATTGAAGTAAGTTTTGAATGAAATAAATCGATATTTGATTTTTAATTTAAAAAAATGATACGGGGAATAATCGATCTTTCTCGTTGGAACCTCCCTGTACAGTTACAAGCACTTTTAAACATTCTCTTTAAATATTCTCGCCGCTGGTCAATCGTTTTTAATGGTTGGGTTTATTCAGACTGGAGTTTAGATAATATTAATTGGTTCTACTATGAGTATCTGATAAAATTAAAGATGAAACAATTAGATTTTAAACAGTTTTTAGTAAAAAAGAATTTAAATAAAAAAGGTTAGTACGTGTCTTCTGTAAACTTACTGGAAGTCTTCGGTTTTACTGAAGAAATTTTGTGTTCTTGCTTTCTAGAATTTAGAGTGGAAGACAATTCTTATCACCTGATGAGGGACCACCGTTCAGAAACAAGACACCGTTTGAAATAGGCTGATCTGATCACGAAGGTTCTTTCTCACAATCCTATCTATTCTCATTTCCCTATCCTATTTTCTTCTGGTCTACGTCTCAAATACTAGGATGCAATGGTTCTACTACCTCTGGATAACTAAGTCTATTGCGTGTTGTTTGGTATCACCAAACAGTAATATAACCTGATAGTAATGAATACAGTCACCTTTCACTTGTTTTGAAGGACAAGTATTCAAAATTTAATCAATCTTGGAATAAAACTGTAGATTTATATAAAAAAAAAACATACCCACGAATACTCTTGTGTCCGGCGGTTTTGTTGTTTTTTGCGAATTGTTTTTTTCCCATACAAACAATTAAACTTTTTATTTGAAAATTACCTTAAAAAGTTGTAATTTCAAAAAAGTGGTATTAACCTTTTTTACCCGTAGAGTCACCTCCCGAGGTAGTATCCCGGACGCTATGTATATATTATATAACATTTATATATGATGGTGTGGATCACAAAACCTGAATACAAAGAAGAATTGATTAAATTTCCGAATGTTTCAGTGTGATTTGATCCCGGTAAAGGTGAGAAAGGTTGCTACGAGGGTGTCCATTGTCCAGTATCAGTATCCACTGTCCACTGTCCACCGCAGCTTGCCAGTTGACATTATCAAAAAACAATCCGGAAGTAATAAAACTACCCCTTGTTTTACGACTCGTGAATTTCCGACATAATAGACTAAACCTTCCATGAATGGAGGACGAACCGAGACCGACCCGACCTGTAAGACTCCTATAAATTTCCTCCGAAATTCACGTCCGGAGTCACGTGATATCTCTTGGCCTTAGCCTTTCTGGCAACCATTTTTGGCAGAATTTATCAGGGCAAGAAATAACAAATCATATTTATTAATTAGTCCTTTAGCTTTGAGCTTCTCAGTGTTCTCACGGCTCGCGGATACATGTTGGTTGAGCTCATAGATCACGTCTCCCGGAGTTGATGATTTAATGGTAGACATTGCAGTGTAAGCAAAAATTATATTGATCTGTCGCGTTTGGGACTTATGATCCGTTGTTTTCGACTCTTCAGTTATTGCTGAAGGTGTACATATCAAATAATTAGATGATTTGGGAACAGAGTACAACCAAACACTTTTCTTGAGTAAGTATATTAGATTATTTATTAAATGAAAAACATAAAAACTTATTTTTTATGTTATCTACACTCAAGAGGAACTGAGTTATCCCATTTGTCATATTTGAGGGTGCGGTGTGAAGGATTTTTTCAGAGAAATTAAGTAGTAGACACAAGCCTTGTGTTATAAATTAATACGATAATCACTGAAGACGAAGATAGCACTAATAATCTAAATTAAAATAAGAGAATGAATAAGACACAGAAAAATAATAAAAGATAACGGACTCCGAATTGGATAAAGCGCCGTCCAGGTAAGACGAGAGGTTCTGGGTTCGAGTCCCAGTTGCGACCGTTATCTTTTATTATTTTTCTGTGTCTTATTCATTTTCATGTTTTAATTTAGATAATGAGGATTATCTTCTTCTTAAACTATATATTACATCGATGGGATTAACCTTAAAAAAAAGTTATGAAAAGTGAGTTTTTCTTAAAAAAATTGAATACAATAATAGCTGGTAGCAATGTTTTCTAGAAATACGGCGTTATTTGAAGTCGCCGAGATCGCTCAGTAGTTAGAACAGTCGCCCGAGTAGCGGAAGGTCTTCAGTTTTTGTTCCTGTCCTCGGCAATGACCAAATCAATATCTGTATGTTTTAACCAAGCATGATGATTTTTATTACTGTCTAAATATTTAATTATAAAGTTAAAGTGAGTCCTCTCTGCGACAAAATATAACCAGCGTTTATTTACAAAATATAGATTCAATGTTCGGTCAGTTGATGAGTGGACATCGCGTTTGGGTTCCCCCAGGCGTTCCGTGTTCGATTCCTTGGCTGGCTAAGTCCTCCATCACAACACAAGCAACATCTTCGGCTTAGAAAAAAAAATTAAGTTACCTGCCCCACTCGAATTTGCTATTCTTCTATCCACCGTTTAAAATTTCAAATGCTTTTCCAGCAAGGTGATGATTAGGGAGAGGTAGGAACTGGATATATTTTATCCCGGTAGGAATTATGCCCACTCTTATTTCAAAACTAAAAATCTCCCCTCCCACTGCGGTGCAAGTCGATGGGTCGAGAGAGTCCGGCTGGAGACGTCAACGGTCTCCCTCAACCAGTCTCTCTCGATCCAGCCCGACACGCAGAAATAAAAGACCTGGGGATAATATTCGACACCAAATTAACATTTATCTCCCAAATTAACAATATAACCACTAAAGCGATGCAAATGTTGGGTTTCATGTTAAGAACTTCAAAAGATTTAAAAAAATTTAAATATTTTAAAATATTGTATTCATCATCATCAAATCACACCCTTAATCAACGTTTTTAGCCGATTATCTTATCTATTAACAATTAAATTTAAAAAAAGTTTATATTATAGTCTCGTACACTCACATTTAAATTACTTAATTGAAATCTGGGGAAATGCGTATGAAACATACATTAATGAATTACAGATAATTCAAAATAAACTAATCAAAAAACTATTTCACTACGAATCCAAAACATCCACAAAAAAACTATATTTGGAAACCAAACTGTTAACATTAAGAAAACTATACGAATACAATATATGTCTCCTTATATACAAAATAAATAATAAACTCATTCATACAAACACAGAATTCATTAAAACGTCCCAAGTACACAAACATTTACACGACAACACGATAACATACATTTAAACAATATTCATACTAACTACGGTAAGCAATCTATCAGTTATGAGGGGGGCAATTTATATAATTGCCTTCCAGTTGATATTAAAAACGAAAAAAATGTTTGTAAATTTAAAAAAAAATTATTCATTTTTATTAACAAAAAACAATGTAGTGAAAGTGAATAATATTGAAAGTGAATGAATAGTATTGTAATATATTGTATGATAATATGTTGTATGATAATATAATGTTATGCAAATTCTAGTTAAGTAAGTGAAAATGTTATTTTCTTTTTTTTCTGGAATAAAAAAAACTTTAAACCAAAAAAAAAATCCATTGTCAGAAGCTATTTAGAATTCAACCGAACCATTTGGAATCCATTTTACAGTATTCATAAAAAATCTATCGAGCGAATCCATCATAATTTTTTACGAAACATAAATTAAAGATTAGGAATTCCCATTGAAAACATTAAATACACGTCGCTGTTGAAAGTTATGGGCCTTAATAATAATAATAACTGGATAATTTTGTAGAGCGCCGTTTTTGTGAGAAATCACCTAAAGGGCGCTGTACAATTTATAAAATAATTCTTTGGCTAATATAATTATTATTATAATTCTAAGTTTATTATTTACAAATGTATACAGAAACATGTGGTCGGTCACTTCCGATAAACACACTTTAATTAGAATGTTTGAAAGTTGCCTTGCCACATTAAAAGAAAGAAGAATATGTTCTGATCTATTTTTTCTATTTCTTTTTATATATTCAATAATATTATTATTCAATGTATAAAAACAGTTTATTATGAACAAGTTCTGATTACGAAGCAGAACTAAATGTCTATAAAAGAAATAAAAATTAAAATGGAGTTCTACAAAATAAACTTAATAACAATAAATATTTTTTCTATATAAAATTGTTATTAACATATATATACATCTTTTTTTTATATTTTTTTTTTATATGTTTATTTATATATAAATGTATATCAATATGAATCGAAATTTATATGAATGTGCATCCTATATTTTTACTTCGTTGTTTTTAAGTTAAAATCTTATACTTGCTACTTATTTAATTGCTATATCTATTTTATTTCTCTGATTATATCGAATGTATTTTTAATTTTATCATGTGTAAAAGCCCTAATTGGGCGTGTACAAATAAATAAGTTTTAGTATATAAAATTAATCGTTGAGTTTAAAAAAGATGATTAACCCGTTTAATCACAGGAGACCATATTTGTCCCAGCTCACATAGGTCTCAGAGAAATCGTTGTTTCTCCCTTACTATCATAGTCAGAAATGTGATCTAAACGATATTGGAAAGAGAATACAACAAACTATATATTCAAACCTAAAAGAAAACCACAACAAAATTAAAATTTACCCCTTTCTGAAACCAAAGTTTCCGATAGCAATTTGAAAAAAAATTATGGAACTTTGTGAATTTTTTAAGATTTTTTTTTACATGAAACGAAAAAAGTGAGGTGACAGTAAGGTTTATAATTTATTTATCTAATGAAATAAGTATGTGTTTCATTTATTTTTCATTATCAGTAATTTTAGTTAGAAAAAAAAGTAAAGTGAGCCATTTTGAACACTTTTTAAAGTTTTCTCAAAAAAAAATTTTATTTAAAAAAAATACATAGTAATTTTTAATATAGAAATTTGAAAGCCTATTTCATCACCTTTCGAAAACAGTTTTTAGTTTTCGAATACGTTAACAAATGTTCCATTTATTTGGATTTTATTGCAAAGCGGGAATATTTTTAGCCTCTGACAAAATACGCCAATTTTTTTAAGGGTTAAAAAGTCAATTTTTAATTATGTCATTAAGACACACTGTCAAGTTAGTATTACTTATTTGTCAGTGATGACGTCACTGCTCTCCATTCACCATTAAAGTTATATGAAATGATCAAAATTTCATGCAATTTCATTTGGTTTATTTACAAACTAGATTTAGACATATTTAATAGTTGTTGTGTTATTTGAAACATTATTTAGGCCCGCAACAATTAAAATGATGACGGAAATGCCACATTTACGGACAATCTGATAATTTGCCAGTGGTTAATACCGAAACGTCATGTTTTTCAAATATAATACGGACCATATACACAGACCAATATGTAAGTGCCGAATTTTGTGGAATAAATATAAATAATAATAAAACTACTAAGTTAAACGGCCTTATTACTTATTTTTGAAAGTCGTAGTTAACTGTAAAAAAATATTTTGGCCTGTTTGAGGTTATATGACTATATGAGGTTATATGAGGTTGAAAAACAATAAAACTTATGGAGAGTGATGACGTCACACGATCCACCATAGATACAATGGTTTTCAGGAGATCTTGAAAAATTAAAACTTTGACAATTATTTTAACTATTAAAACTAACTATAAAAATAAAAATAAATTTGCAGTTATTTAATTTAGAAGACATTATTCATTAAAAAAAAATGGACTGGAGTTCCTCATTTGTTTAAATAGAATTTAGAGCTCATAAAGAACTCTTAAGAAAGGTCATAATCAAATTATTAATTTTATTTTATTTAAATATGCAAAAAATAAAAGCACATACTTGAACAATCGAGTTAGCTGCGAACTGATTTCAGTACGCGGACGCTGCAACCTTCCCTTGCCAGTTGGCCCTATTCCAAATTGTGTTCCATTCCCGTTTAATGGCGATATGCGCAGAGATCCCCGACTTTGTTTTCATAATCATAATTAACATTCATTCATTTTATTATACCGGTAAGTTTTACTGCACTTTGCGGTCTGGTGGTCGCAATCGTATTATGCAACTAATAAGGGTGATATTAAATATTTTAACGGTATGATTTGGAGATTGAACCCTTTTAAGGTTTTGGAAGGCCTGACGGAGGTTGCAATTTTTATCAACACATTATAAAAACAGTTGTAAAAAGTATGGTTGACGCATTTATGTATATACATAAATATCCTAAATAGCTTTTATTTATCCTACCTGCTTTCAAAACTGATCCTGTCTGATAATATTACCTACATGTGGAACAATAAAATCCATGAAATATACATGTCTATTAGAGGAACTAGTGCAATGATCATCTCCTTATTGATCTCTCGGTTTATTGTTATATGGATTCCAACAAGCCACGTGCAAATATGAATGAAAACCAATTTTGACTACTATATTGATTACTACGCGCTGTCTGTTTATCACTGCCTGACATCGTATATATATTATTTTTCTTTATTAATAAAGTTATTAATTTCATTTAATAATTTTTTTAAAATTTAATTGGGGCTATTTTTCTGAACTGTCATTATCTCTCTGGTGAAAGTGAAATTGTGACCAGATCTTACCCACTTCTTTCCCCTCACCAACACATTACGCATCAAAACATACACCAATTGGATTCGCCATAGTATCAACGGTTGGCAGTAGTTTCCAGGATTTCCATTAAAAATAAATAAATCGACACTTTCACAGAGTCCTGAGATTAATACGAACCTAGCCTTATTTTTGGGACTTTTATCAGTTTGTACCTTTATCATTTATGCCTTTAACTACTGTAGGTATTAATTTTCAAATAATTCACAACACTATTTAATCGTTCGTTCACCGCACCGCCCTTACTGTAGATTGCGGATTCCAGATAAAAAGTTAGAATGCGCCCTAAATCTCGCATGAAAAGGGTGAGCCAATAAACATTACCGAATATTCCGGCTGAAGATTTTACGCCCAATAATTGAAAATCAATTTAGTCCCCTCCGACTAGCTTTTAACTTACCCTTTATTTCTGAATGGTCCCAAAGTCGATATCATCTCTTGATCGGGCCTTAACTCCAGACTTAACCAGCCTCGACACCTTTCTTTAGGCCTTTTAAATAGATTCGTGTGGGCATTATCAGTAAAATTATTCTCTCTACTATTATTATGCTCTGTTGGGAGTAATCATTGATATGTGATCTTCTCTGATGGATATTGGAACCAGTTCCATGGGCCATATGTTCGTCATTTAGATTTAAGTATGGTATTAATACTTGAGGCCGGGTGCTTCGAGCTTTAGAGATTAGGGGAAGTATGTAATATGGAGTAGTATTGTTTTGACGGCCGGCGTAGTCCAGCGCTAGGGGCTTAGACTCCCATTCCAAAGGCCGCGGGTTCGAACCCGGCGTGCGCAAATAAATTTTATTAAATTGATTTGTGTTATTTCACAATTAATTATTTAAAATAATATATAGTATATTTGCGGCACGTTCTGGAGTAGAAGATACTCTTAGTACCGCCCTGGTGTAAGACCACCATTCAGAATTGAAACGTTGCTTGAAATGGCTTTAGCCGTGTTTAGTGACTAGATCTGAATAGCCAGGTACTTTCCCGCCTTCCCCTTCCTCGTCTCTTTCCCTTCCCCACTTACATTCAGCCTCATAACATACCCCAATTGGGGTTGCCATAGTCTCCCTGGCTCCAGACGGGAGCAGTTGGGACTCTAGTGAAGTATTCACTAAAAAAAATAAAAAAAATTGAGGATATTCCATTAATAGAACCTATTGCACAGGAAGCATTAGAAGTTACTAACCTACAGGTTAACGCAACAAGTATACGATCTCCATAATAATGTATTAGCTTCCTTCAGCTTAGTCGGTACCCATTATCTGTAAGAAACATTACTGTACAAATATTGTTCTTTTAATACTTATATTATTTTGTGTTATTTTTTTAAATTTATTAACCTCAAAGCAGGATTGTCCTAACGAGGTTAAAATTGAATTGTTAACGATAGTACGAACCAAGAAAAAAATTAATAAAAAACAAGCTCCGTTTGTATTACGGATTATCCAACCTTCCTTCCATTTCTCCCCACAACCTTCGACAAAAAAACTATGTCACAATATTTAGTTCAAACAAGTGACAACCGTACGTGAGATCATTTCATAAGAAAAAAACTGGAGTAAAATAAAAGACAACTGAATTAGAAATATTGGAATAAGTTGTACGTAATAAAATATTCTAATAATATTATTTTCTAGGCTTACGATGCTTTTTTGCTGAGTTAACATGAAAATTTTTATCATAGAAATTTCATTAATATTCAGGTCGCTCATTTTATGTTGTTATTCGATTTTTGAAATCAATGAATACATATGCCCGATATAATCTCCAATTGATTTTGAATTAATTGTTACCATAAATAGGGCCGTGTGGACAAGTGGCGGAACATATAAAATTAGAGGTGACTGTAGGCTTTATTTTATTAATTTCAAGGGAGCTACTGGTCGCTGAGACCAGAGCCGACAGCGGAGAGCAAGATTTTCTTTAACAAGGCCGTGGGGACTAAACCCACTTTATTGATTAATTAAGGATAATAATGTTGAACAATATGTTAACATATATTTATTATAAAATACATTCTTTAGTAATAGATAAAAGGTAATAAAAAATATATAGATTAGATGATGCTTACCCCGGAATCAACCATTTTTAAAAACCTATCAGTCTAGCTAATATAATGAAGGTTTATGCCCATCCGTCCGAATTCTGGTGATTTGTGGTGTTCCGAAGACATCGCTCCAATCCACGAACAGTGTTGCGTTCTGGCGAGTCAGGTCTCTTCGTAAATAATTGTTTTTTTTCAAATTCCCAGTCTACCTGGTCCTGCGGGGGCCAGTCATCCTATAGTGGACTTCAATATTACACAAGCACTACCGGAGAAGCTCGTTTATAGTTTAAGGTAGGATTTCCTCAGATCCAGCAAAATATGCCTATAACAAAATGCAAACGCGAGTTGCGTGTGTGGCGTACGAATTTAGTGGGAAACTTGTTCCACGCCGATAAGATAGTTTAGATCTTTATTAGATCATAGCGAAAGCCACTTGTAAGAAAAAATCAATCTTCTTAAATGTTATTTTCAACATGAGTTGAAATATCTGTACGAATTTACACTACGAATGATTCCACATTTTTTAGAGATCAAATGGTCACGTTTGACCGTCGATGAGGGTTCTGCATAAAAGAAGCCTGACCTACAAGTGAAAAGCTCTTTGCTTTACTCCTAAAAATTTTGCATTTTTTTCTCTGTTTGAGTATAAGAAAATCGCTCACACTCCAAATTTCAGAAAAAACGCGTAGACTAATGATAGACTATTATTTAATAATGAAGTACTTGTTGTGATAATAAAATGTAAATGAAATTGAATTAATTATATCATAATAATATATAGCAATATAGCTTGTTTTACCACTGTTTATTCACATAAAATATTGGATAGAAGCCACCAAAATGCGGTGCTGGAGAAAAATTATCTGGATTCCACGACCGGACGCATAAAATTAATGTGTCCATTCTAAAAGAGTTAGCCATCCACAATAGGCTTTCGACTGCCGGTACAACGTATTTTGATACTATTATTTAAAAAAAATATATATTTGATAAAATTTTTTTGCATTTTATGTTACAATCCAATAATGTTGGCCTCGGTGGGTGGTTTACCCGTGCTGAGACCTCCATTTTAAATACAAAAAAATATATACTTAATACATTTACATATTATATATAATGTTGGTGAAGAAGAAGAAAAAAGGTACTTTGAACGTTCTGGCCAAACTAAGGACTCCAACTTGGAGAAACTCTTAGTGACTGGAAACGTGGAAGGCAGGAGAAACAGATAAAGATCACCAATGCACCTTGTTATTATCCCTTGATTCTGGAAATGCTGCGATAAGTGGAGGAGCCTTGTCGATCAAGAAAATTAGAGTAGGGTCACAATAATTGCCCCAAATAATTTAGCTATTTTTGAATTACCTATTTTTTTTTTACGCACCAGACTTTTAGGTCCGGGTTTAGTTTTTCCCATAGGAAAAACTAAACCCTTTCACACACTTTTCCATATAAATGATCATCTAGTAAATCCACGCTATGCAAATGTATTATATAAGTATAATTAATACAAAACAATACAAGAACAACATGTTAACCTACCAGACTATTAAATGGGAAAATAATTCACCGACTCCAGATATTTTCATATCAGAGGGTTCGGCTCGGTGGAATTCCTAATTTGACCGATAAATCCTAATGATCCCTCAATATAAATGTTTAAAAAATCTTTCGTAATCCTACATGTATTTGAAATGACTTTTATTTGATTTTTCTGATTTTTCTGTTTCGGATTTTCGATTGACTTTCGCTAATATTATCTTCGTTAATTAAAATATTATAGTTTAAGGTTTAACTCATTAAGTTAAAAAAAAGTTTAAAATAAAAATATTTGAATTACATAATAATATGTAGAAGCTGTAGTAGTACAAGAAAAACATATAGATATATTGTAGAACTACTTCTTGCAAATTTTATTTTACCATTTAAATTGAGGTTCACCTATAAATAAACAGTAATCCAAAAATAAACTACAAAGAAGACAAATTCCAAAACATTTTAGTCCACGGTTTTGATAGTAGACAGGAAATATTTATCTCTGGAAGGAAAACGATAAAATCGTTCCGTCAATTCCTTCATTAATAATTAGTTACATGATTCTGATGTATATATACATATATACGTGCGCTGAAATTCAAAATAATTATTTTTAAATATTTAAATAATTAGAATAAAGTAATTATGATTTATTTTTAGACGCGTAGCATTTTTTTTTTTTTTTTAAAGAATTATTGAATACATAGTATCAACAAACAAGTCCTGCTAAACCAATCCAATTGGCTTGTCAACAATTGCTTATATTTAACGTTCATATACATTTAAAAAAAAAATAATTTACATCTTATATCTACAAATTCAAAATTTTTTCATACATATTAATATAAATATTTTTTTTCCGATAGCCAATTTTTCACCATATATTTAACCTTATTCATAGAATTACATTGCTTTATAGTGTCAGGTAATAAATTAAATATTTTCGGTGTGTTGTATTCTAACGTTCTCTGTCCGTACATATTATTAAATTTCGGAACTATTAACCCGTCGTTGCGCGTGAATCTAGTGCTATATTTATGTTTTAATTTCTCTTTATATCGCGGGGTATTATTTTTTGAATATTATTTTTAGTATTATAGCTAAATTATTATTTTTTGCCATAATAGCCTTAACAGGTAAGATTTTGGCACTCTGAAACAGCAACGGTGTATTATGCCTCTGTTTGAATATTTTAGGGACTACTGATAATTTTACAATTGCGTTTTGTACTTATAAGTTTATTTTTTTCTTAACGAGGATTTAACTAGGAGATTTTAATTAAAATTAGCTGAATTACTAAGTGCTTACAATAGGACCTAAGTTAAAGGTGACGCCTCCATTCCTGTTGAGATTATGTGGGTAACTTTTTTATGCCATTCTTGTTCCACCTAATCCTGAGTATTTATAAAAACTTCTGGGTATTATTTGGGTCTGACAGTTTTTTGCAAGATTATTTAAGGTGAGTCCTATAAACGAGGTCAAATTTTGATTTAAAATTTAAAAGTATTCTGAAATTACTCCAAAATAATGACTCATAACATTCTAGCCAAAATGCGTATAAAAATAAAAATATTGTTAAGTACTGTGTCTGTATTCAGTACTCGGTAAAACCGGAGCCAAATTCCGAAAAGTACGTTTTTGAATCTTATCCAGAAACGTACTAAACGAAAATAAACTCAACGGATCTGGTTAGATACCATTACTTCGCCCGCTGGTATTATCTCTAGTACGCAAAAGCCTGATTTATCATGAATTTCATAAAGTTAGACAAAATTCTGTTTTTCCATAACGTCTAAGACTATAGTAATTCGAGCCGGTGAGGACGTGGTTCTGAAGGTGGAGTAAGCCACGCAAGCCTACTAAAATGAAAGTTAACGGTCGCTTTCAAATGTTTAACAGCTCTCCAAGTGGTACTAAATACCCGTGCAACAGCTCCGCCACCCCTGAACGTGTATGAACTCCTGGTAAAACTTTTCCAATAACCTCCACACGTCCTATACAGCCTTCTCGCATGGATTCTTTTCTTCCTTCCCTGCTTTCGGTTTTTGTTGAACTTTCCCATTAACCCAATAAAGAAATAATGGAGGGTGCATTCTTTGGAAAGAATGTAGATGTTGAAAGTTAAAACCAATATATTCTTTCTTTTGTAACCCTATGGCTGAACAGACAGTAGTAAAAAAAGAGTAAAATTAGTACTCTCATGATTATAGGTATTATCTAAGTATGGGGCCTGCTTCAGTAAAGGGAACAAATAATACCTGTTCTAAGTCAGCACATATAAACCGTGAATGCTGCTGCCATTATCTTGAAGTTTTATTATTAGTCGTGAAATTTTCAGTAATGTACATAATATTATGTATGATATCGTAGTTGCTCAATAATTTTGTATTAGCAAAAATCATCCACGTTTTGAGAAAATTGCTGAATTTTCACGGAAAATTTGAATGTATATATTTTTTTCTTCAATGTAAAGTATTATCATATTAAAGATGCAAAAAATGTGTTTTTTATGTATATGTTAACGTAAATGTGTGTAATCCGTCCTTGTATTCAATTCCTAGGAAATGTATGTAGTTCCTAAAAATGGAAATGTGTGAAATAAATTATTTAGACACATCTCCTAGGAAATCTATACATTTCCTAAATAGCAATCGGAAATGTAAAACATTTCATAATAATATAAATATAAAGCGGCACTTTCTTTTGTATCACAAATCATGTTAAACAAACCTGGCGTAGTCTCTAAACTACTTAAAAACTGGGATATTTTTCTTACCTTGACGCGAAAAGGTGCTATAAACGGGGCCCCTTTTTTGTATCACAAATCATGTTAATTACTTAAATAATTGACTGATTACTTACCATATGAAAGTTAAACTTTTCTAAGAATATAACAAAGCTCGTGTCTAGAATGAACGAAGTATGTATGAAGAATGAGTTAATGATGAATGTAAGTAAGTCTAAAGTCATGGTGTTTGAAAGAGAGAGTCCGAAAACGGTGTGCAAGATAGTTGTGAATGATGAATACTTGGAGCAGGTGGATGAGTTTGTGTATTTGGGTAGTATGTTTACGAGAGATGGGAAGGCTGATGGAGACATTGAAAGGAGGGTAAATACAGGTTACAGTGTAGCTGTGTAAATGCCCAACCAGATATTTAAAATTGAATCGTCTCTTAGACACAGTCAACTCCAGAAACTGTGTGAGGAGAGGATGGGTCAACAATCAGCGCAAGACAGGGACGTATGGAGGAGCCTTGTCGATGCAGTGGCTCCCCGACCCCATTTGAACAAGGGAAAGAAGATGATGATGATGATGATTTGTCTCTTTGTTTTTCTTTTATATTTTACAGTTGGATGATTGATTTTCGTCCAAGATTTCTATTGTGCTTAAATAATGTTTTAGAATATTATTGTAGTAATGGACTGTGATCATAAAACATGCAACATAACAATGTACATATTTCAAGATTGATTTACAATTAACGGTTGAAAAAAGTCCTTATTGGGTTTAAATGCATGCGAATAATATTATTATTTTATGTCATTTATTAATTTATATAAAAAAAGTTAAATATTATGGTTAACGTTGACGTGTCACCTTGGAATCGGATGGATGATTTTGAGCATGGTAACGGGAAGATTAATGAATCTCATCATAAGTAGATATAACCAAAATGTATTAATTTTATTCGAAGTTGAATTATTTTGAAATTAGTTTTGTTGGTTCTCAGGAAGTTTGAGTAACTTCTACTAAAATTCTACCTACTAGTTGAATTCAATACCTCCATCTCGCGTTTCTACAGATTTATGATGATTAGTGGAACTGATATATTAAGGATGTATCCGGATCGAATTGCAAAGCGATCAGTTATCGGAGTGATTTTGAAGTTACCCGAATCCTTCGCTAATGAGGGGAGTTCAGGGAATATCTCCCAAGTTTCTTCACTTTTCCACTGCAAAGAGCTACCAACCACCGCTCTTCGCCTTTAAATTAAGGGATTTATGTTATTAATAATAATTTATGATCCACATTCGGAAGACATCTTGATTTTGGAATAAACATATTTCACGAATAAACATATTTGTCATCTTTTGGGTTAGTTCATATTTTAAGATAGGTATGGAATATTTTAAGACTTGGACAAATCTAACAATGAGACGATAATAGTTTTAGCAACTAAGGTAAGGGAGTTTTTAGATATATTAGCATCAATGTGTCCGTTTTCTTGACAGCTGATCATAATTAAATCAGGAGTTTAAGTAGTTCAAGAACATGTGTCAAACTGGATCATTATAAACTCGTAATTCAAAATTGCGCTTATTATTGATGTGACCTTATTATCATCAAAAAATTTTATGAAGTTTGAAATACCCCGATCTCAGAATATATACCTACGCCTTCAGCTGAAAATACCTTGTTTTGATTTCACACGAAAAAAAATTCACACAAAAAATTTTTTTTTACACGTTGAACGTCAAACTGAGTACAACTCAACAGTGTGGGCATCAGGTTACGACATAAAAAAAATCTAAATAAATTCTTATTTAGGAAAAAAAAATTAGAAGGCGCTTTTTAGAAAAAAAAATGGTATACTAATTAAGCACATAATTGTGACCTTTTTACCACATACATGTTGATAACTATGAGCACCGTTTACAATTTTTTTTAGTCCGAAATCACAGCGCATTGCTGAACAGTACATGGCAACTTACCACTCATCTTCTAAAAAAGATAACATTGAAACTCTGTTAATTTGTTCGCAAGAACTTCAGTCCCGTTTTTAACCTGTTCTTACGAATAAAATGATCGTATTTTAGAATAACATTTTTCTTCGTGTAGCAAGTTATTATAATACAAACCGAATCTCTCATTTATTTACTTCGTGTGTTAATAGGAAATATATTAATTTTGATTATCTACTATGTCAACTAAATTTATTCCCGTTATCAGAACGTAGAATAATTAATGACTTATCTTTTGTATAATATCATGGTGTATACTTATCAGTTCCATTGGATATATTCCTGAAGACCTGGAAAACCCAAAACATATAAAACATGCCTAATTACGAAAGCAATTGAAATGAACCAAAGTCACATTAATTTTAACAGAATAAGCTTAATAGTTCTTGGTGTTTAGTACTTGACATGTACACCAAAATTAAATGCAGAAAACCATAGTGAATTCTTCTGTAATACCAACTACAAGGAAATTAGTATTAAGGTAGGCCCAGAGGAATTTTTTTTCCTCGGGGCTTCCTGTGTGGAGTTAGTGTAGAAATTTAAAAAAATCCACAATTATGATGGACACTGTAACGCTGGCCGAAACGTCGGCTAAGAAGGAGGTAGCGTAACACGGCATATACCCCAAAAATAAATCACGATAATACTTTTTTGGCCGTGAAACTCTAAAACGACGTCTCATTAGTGGTTTCATTAACACCATGACGACCCGTGAAAACGGCACGGTGACGGTAATGGCTCGCACAATCTCATTTATTTAATTCGAGTGAGGGAGATGCAAAGAAGTTATTATTTTCTTGCCTCTCCCTCACTCGTATTAAATAAACGAATTTTGTGTGCCGTTACCGTCGCCGTCCCCTTTTTCCTATCGTTCAGCTCATAAAAGCGCTCATTCATTAAAATTTTGAAAATTAAATGTTCATTGAATCAATAGTTTAATGTTTTAATAAAATTAAATGTTCATTGAATCAATAGTTTAATGTTTTAATAAAATTAAATATTCATTCAATCAATAATTTCATAAATTGTGCAGGAATACAATTGTATCAAAGCAATCAAGTACCCATTCATTTAAACAAATGAAATACACATTTCGAATAGTGTTTTCAATTGATAAAATAATTTTGGTAATACTTTATCGATGTCATGATTTATTTACTTTTCACCAGTTCCAACTTTGAAAATTAAAGGTTCATTGAACTTTCAAGAATATCATAAAAAGTCTTCCCGGGCAGAGCTCTTATCTACGTCATCAGCCATCATGGAGTATTCGAAAGAAACGTACGTCCTAACTTGCTTCTTATAATATTGACTTATGACAGTGACCATTCTTCCAAAATTAGCGGGACCATTACACTAAAATATATTTGTACTAAAAACGTTCCATTAATAAGTTCCTAGATGTATAATGTTTTTTGTATGCATACATCATAATAAATATTTGGAATCGAAATAAAAATGCAAGAAATTTATTAGCACATATTTTCTTGTTCAGTCGAAAATTTATGGCTGAAGAAATAATGATAATAATACGAAAACATGAAAATGTTTCCAAATAAATTTTTATTATTAACTATTTAGTTTTATTATTAATTTTATGAATTGAAAATAAAAATAAAATCGTTCGAGACATTTTCACAAAAAGAAAAAATTCCAATATTAAAAAATTAAATGTTGACCTTACCATTTCATTACGATGACATTTAAATTCGAAGTGTTACAATTATAGAAATAAGTCGTCGTATAAACTTTAAACGATAATATCAAATTAATAGAGAAAGCAATAAATGTCTACCCTACCTCATACAGTTTTAATTACCAGTTTGTGAATTTTATGGAATACAGCATTTGTTATTTTTTACTTGTTTTTGTACCCGGCAATACCATAATCGTTATACGTTTCGTAAAAAACAAACGTTGGCGAAATGTCTATAGGAATATGATTAAAGACAATCATCGGCTTTCTAGTAGCTTCTGTATTTTTCATTTTCATAGAAGACGTGTGAAAGGAAGGAAGAAACGGCTTTTAGGACGATCGTCGATGGCGTAGATAAGATCTCTCCCTAGGACTTGTATACGCGATTTATATACCTGTAATCGATATTGGTATATTTAATGAAATCATTTTCCCTTGTGCGTATTTGAAGACAGAGCCTAGGTGTGTAAAATAATCAAGCCTTTCGAATACCATTTAACCTACACAGCCTTTCGCAGAGGTCGGAGAGATAATTACTTACACCTTTTTGCGGTAGGTATGTACACTATGTTAATTATTATTAAAAACTTTGTATTTTTGGAATATTATTTAAGAGCGATTGACCAGCGGCTGAGATAAAAGTTTAAAAATGCTTGCAACTGAACAGAGAGGTTCCAATGAGAAAGATCGATTATTTCCCGTATCAAATTTTTTAAATAAAAAAATTAATAACGATTTATTTCATTCAAAACTTGCTTTAATATATACCTACATTCAAGTAAGCAATAAAAGTGCTGAAAACGCACGGTGATAAATTATTAAATATCGTGTACTTCTTGTAAGTTTGTTTAATCAGTTTGTTTAATCAAGTATTTATGATTTTTCAATGATGTCTATACAAAATAAGTGTGTAAAAATTTGTTCAAATATTTTAGTTTGTAAGACCTTAAATAAATAGAAAATGTGAGTTATTTTTGTAACAAAACACGTTCTCGGATTTACTTTTTAATTATTTTAATTTAACTAAAATTTAAATTCTTAAAACTGTGATTACTAAATTACGTATTGATTTATTTTGTTGTATGATTATATGATTTGAAATTTGTGTTGATTAATAAAATCTATCGTTTGAAAATTGAACAAATCTGCCAACGACTAACGGTAAATAACCTTAGTATATTAAAAATTAACTTAGTTTTTCAAAATTTTAAAACTGCGTGTACGAAATAAAATAACAATCCTTCAAAATCGATTTATGTTTTTTTGTAAAAAAGAGTCAAAATGTATAGAATTTGATTTAAAAAGGGCTAATTTCCGGTATTTCCTCTTAAGAGGGCTCCATTTTTTTGATAGTTTGATCTGTTACCATACGAAATATTTCAGGAAGCTAAATCGATTTTTCTTTTTTTTTTTAAGATTGTAGAAATCTTAAGAACACGGTTGAGGAAAGAGAGGGTGGCAAGACGGAACCGCCACAATCATTAATCTTCCCTCACAGGTGCGAGCCTTCAAATAAAAGTTAACCGTTACGAAATTGGAAAAGCATTGAGAAATCGACTAACATAATATCCCTCAGGAATTCTTCTAAAACAAGCTGGCGTTACAAGGGAACATATTGTGAAATAAAGTTTTTTTCCAACGCATTATTAATAAATGGACCCCGGTATTTTTTTTACAAATAGTATGATTTCGAAATGTTGGTGTTTGGGCCTATAAAAATATAAGTATTATTATATAACATAATAAATTCGGTTGTGTGTACACAATACATCCTCTGAAACTCAGATTTGCTTTGAATTTAAGTGTGATTTTCAAAATTGCAACTGATACTGTAAAGAATTTAGACCAGCCATTGCGTACCTAAATACTGATAATGTTAAAAGTTTAGATTCACGGATTTCAATGCTTCTTTTATGTAAATCACTATTAAACAGCATGACATTTCAACAGAAAAAATTTAATTGTCATTTAAATTTTTTTTTATTATTTTTCAAGACTTATTTTGGGGTTTCTTGCGGGTCTGTGCAGTAGCAAAACAATTTATATTCGGATAATGTGACATTTTTAACCTTCTGTGTATTTAACGCAAAAGCGTTCCATGATATATCTGTGTATAACCGTTTTACGAAGAACGTGAAAAATATATATATAAATATATTCTAAAATCAGGAAACAAATAAATTTATTTTTATTTTTAAGCTCTTAACTACGTACCCCCTATTTTGGTCACGTAACAACATACTCTCAGTCAATGAAATGTCGGCGCGGCGTATCACACTCGAAAAAAAAATGTATGTCGGTGAGAGAAAATTTGAACTAAAATCAATGATTTTAGGTGTTTTTACCTTATAATAATATTGAAGGAACATAAAAAATCTATATATTTTCAAAATGAGATCCATCAACGTTAGGAATTTCCCGTTATTATTTTTCATGAATTCGGTGATCAATTTATTCATAAACACAGAAATTTCAATAAAAAGCAGTCACTTTCACAAAATTGCAACTAAACTTTACCCCCCCCCCCCCCCCCTCTTCCCGTATTTTAGACTTATTTTTACATTAGCTCCATACAGGAGGCCCCGAGAAAAATAATTCCCCTCAGGGCCTACATCATTTTTGGGATGCTGTGTGGAGGGACTTTTTAGGAAACGAAGGAGAGAAAGTTCTGGGAAGGAAAAAGGTATCAGCGGTGGGTAGGAAACTGGGGGAAAGTGTGTCCAGGTACGAGAGACTTATCAATCAATACCTTCCACTGCGGTGCGAAGCGATATTCTGAGAGTGTAGTGCTGTAGAGGTATATATATATATATAAGCATAAGCTTTCCCTCAACCAGTCTCTCCTGATTCAGCTTGGAATGCATTTGGTGGGCTGACGCATCTGCCCCCTAATACCCCAACAAACCTCTCCCCATAAGCACCTAGGGTACCCCTGCTTGGTTACCAAGCGTAGCAAACCACTTGGAGTGACCTACGGCAGAAATGTTAATTATCCATTTTTTTTATTGCGGCGGTATCCATAACCGTCTCCCAAATTGACTGGTGACAGAATACACACCATCAACAAGCGTAGGCGTGGCACTGCGGGAGGCCACTAGAGGTAGTAAATGGACGTACTTGATGCGTGCACGATTAGTTCTTCACAAACATAATAACACGCCCTAAATTCCGCCGTTCTTACTATGATGCTGTAATAATGCTCACCACAGTGGCCTACCGTGCAGTTGATGGAGGTTCGTTTCTCGACGGAGACAATATTATTTTTTTAATTTAAATTTTTATTTTTTTATGATAGCTTATTTAAAATTTATATACCATGATTTTTCAGTTTTATAATAATTTCCATACTCTGAGTTATGGAATCCTGTAACGGGTTGAAGATTTTATTACTCACAAAATCATATTTCTATTTTGTGGTGGACTGATTGAATAAAGCGTTCATATATAAATAATATATATATATATATATATATATATATATATATATATATATATATATATACAAGGTGTTAAGGTATGTACTTGACTTTCATTAAACAGTGATTCCTGACGATATTTGGAGTAAAAAATGTTAATGGAATTTTTGAGACATTTTCGATGTTTTTTAATTCAAGTTAAAACTAAAAGTAGTACATTCACGGTCTGTGGATTCTTTCCAGATCCACAAAAAATTGTTTAGGTCTTTGATTTATCAAAATTAAAAATAGTTGTAATAATAAATCAACTATGTAAACGAATGTGCAGTCCACATTCATTGGAATACAAGTTTAAGTAAAAATCTTAAGCCAAATTTAATGAATACAATGTTTAATATAAGGTATGCGATAGGAAGGGGAAAAAGAAGGTTTTTTTTAACCCTCCCTTGCCTGCGATGTGTATCTACTACACATTGCTTCTTGCACCTTTAATATCTCCGTAAATATGGAAAATTCTGGGTTCAGATTTTAGGTAATCCTCCGTTATACATTTAACCATTAAATAAAAAATTTAAAAAAATAATAATCCGTACCTTTCGGGCACATCAGAGGTATTTTGTGAGAATCGAAAATAAATTCACCAATACAATCAAACGTCTGGCAATACGATCAGAGCTGCGGGTAATACGTACAAATGTGTGAAGCGTGCGGCTAGTGCGACACTATGCACGTCTCACTTTCACCTACTTCGATATAAGTAAGCGCGAAAAAGAGAATCGTGTGGTTACTGGTCAGTCGTCAATCGTGTTTGTTCCTTCGGTTTCCCCTTTCAGTCGCCGCTCGGCATTCATTCGGGGTGATCTCTTCGCATGTTGTATGAGAGTCGTTTCTTTGAGTTACCGATGTTTTTTTCATGTTTTCAGCAATTAAATATCAACTATTATTATTTTTGACTGTTATTATAATGAAATATATCGATTTGCTATAAATATTCATTTTTTTAGGCTTTTAAATCGACCATTTCTGCTTGTGTAGTGATTACACAGCACCGGAGCGCCCGGATTTTTTCAGCACGGTAAGGGAAAGGTTAAACAAGTATTTATATTGAATTAATTCGAAATATTATGCAAGCGCTGGCTTTAATACAGTATGCACCATATGCACTGAACAGATAACCCATGGAATTGAGATCTGTACCTATTTAAATGAAAAATTAGGCATCATTAAAAGTTGTTATTGGCTATAGCGGTGCTTCTTGAGTCATTCGATCTCAGTTGAATTAGCAGTGAACCTATTTATGTTAAATTGCTCAATGGATTCAAGATAATTTTTGCTTTAAGCAATCGATAAGTGCTCTCAACTTCTAGGCCCCTGAAATACAAATAATTAGATCATCTTCTCAAGAATTAATTAATAAATAATAACGTATTTATTTATTTATTCACGCCCTAATGGACCTTAACATGAAAATTTTATACATTGGTTACTATAATTGTAAAAAATCAACACATATGAATTTAACAAAATTTAGTGCAACTTAGCTAAATACTAGAAAGTTGGTTCTGTATAAGATAAGTAAGAAATAATTAGTAGAAAGAGATTTAGAAAATAAAACAATAAGAATAAGAATAAAAATAAAGAAAAAAAAAAAATAAATAAAGATAATGATAATAACACAATTTATACCATATTTGCGGCACGTTCCAGAGTAGAAGATACTCTAAGTATCACCCTGGTGTGCTAGCACGGTCGCTCGGTATGAAGTTACCGTACAAACGTACAAACGACAGTTGATATCGAATATATTAAGGACACATACAATTTAAAAGTTTTAAGTGAAACACGCACGCCAAACGTCAAACGTTATTGTGAACTGCTATTAGAAATTTATTTATTTAAAAAAAAACTATCATTGTGCGGTGAAAAAGAACTTAAAAATACAATCCGCTGCCACCGTAATAGTGTATAAATCACATTATAAGTGCAATATTTGAAGTGAATAAAAGACAAAAAATATTTATTTACAAGTGCGACAATACATTCCATTAACTGTAATTGCGAAATCACAAGTTCGCTAAAACCATTCAAGTATATAAGGGTGAAATTCGCCACTCCGCATAAGGGAATCGTAGCACTGTGGGTAAACGCGCGACTCTGGCCGGCCGCTGTCGCCCCGAGTTCGATCCTTACACCGGCGAAAATTAATAATTGTTTTATTTTTTATTAAATAATAAAAATAAAACTACACCACCTATCTGAAGAAACACGAACTATCGATAACATCACAAAGTCAACAAGTAGGAATATGGCAACTGCCAACAAAGTACAAACACGGTCAAAACAAACCGAACCACCACCACAACATACAGATGCCGGTACAGAGCAGCAATATGATAAATTTATAATGTATATCGATAAAAAAATTGAGGATTTAAAGAAGCATCTATTCAAAAAAATTGAAGACTAGATACAGAACATAACAAAAAATTTTGAATTTAATTTTACAGACATGAAAAAAAATGTTGACTATAGCCGTCAATATCTCATAAACATGGCAGAAAAAATTGATGAATTTAAAAGCAAATCTCTGGAATCCGGAGATGAACAACATTTCAAAGAAAAATCTAAAAAACACGAACCAATTGTTATAATTAAACCCAAAAATCATGAACAAAAAAACACACAAACACAAGAGGACATAAAGAACAATATAGATCCAGTTGATGTGGGCGTGGCAGGAATAAAAACATTCAAAAAAGGATCAGTTATAGTGGAATTAAAGAACACGGAGGCCACAAAAAAGATCCAACAAGAAGTAATTACAAAGCTTGGGGATAAGTACGAGGTTGATATTCCGAAACCCAAGTATCCAACAGTAAAAGTGGTAGGAATTACGGATAAATATACCGCCGAAGAAATCGAAAATAAAATAAGGATGCAAAATGAATACATTGACAAGAATAATTCAAAAATATCAGTAAAATTTATAAAAGAAAATAAAAAAAGTAGTGGATACAATAACTTTACTGTATTAACACACTCAAAAATGTTAGAGGAAACAAAGATAAATATTGGATGGAATAGATGTGCTGTCTACGATCATCTCTCAGTTTTGAGATGTTTCAATTGCAACGGATATAGACATAAAGCAGGCGATTGTAAAAATAAAAAATCATGTGGAAGATGCTCTAACGCACATGATACGTCAGAATGTAAGGAAAATATTGACAAAATCAAATGTGTGAATTGCAAACTTTCAAATGATAAACTTTCATTAAATTTGAATGATAGCCACCATGCATGGAGCAAGGAGTGTCCTATCTACAAAAGAAATATAAAATCGGAGAAGAGAAAAATTGATTTTTTAGGATAAAAAGAAAAGCATCCATATACTATTTAAACATTTCAAGTCTTTTGGCACACATAAATGAAATTGAAGTATTATTACAAGAATCCAAACCAGAAATTTTAATGTTAAGTGAAACGTGTATAACTAATGATATTTATGATTCTGAAGTATCATTTATAGGGTATTCAACTGTAAGATGCGATTCATATAGTAGACATACAGGAGGAGTTTTTATGTTGATTAAAAACAGTATATCTTTCAAAATAATATCAAATGAAGTGTTTGATGAAAAAAATACATGGATACTGGCAGTACAAATAAGAAACAACTTGACTAAAGGAACATACGCTGTATTATACCACTCACCAAACCAAAGCCATTCAAAATTCTTAGATTTCTTTGAAATTTGGTGTACCAAAAACATGAAAAATCAAGATATGTTTTATATAACCGGTGACTTTAACATTGACATGAAAGTCAATAATACCTACAGTAATAAACTTCAAAGTTTAGTGAATAATCTAGGACTGAAACAACTTGTGACCAAACCAACTAGAATATCAAATACATCAGCAACCATTATTGATTTAGTTATAACAAATAATTTTTACTTGAATGTTAATGTTGTGGATACACCAAAAATATCAGACCACGAAAACATATTAACAATATTTGAAACGAGTATAATTAAAAATGAATCAAGGGATATTATATATAGAGATAAAAGGAAATATGATCAAACAAAATTTTGTGAAACTTTACAAAATAGTATTTCACAAGTTACCGAATCAAATAACCTAAATGACAAAGCAGAGACCTTCGTCAATATTTTGACTTCAGCAGTCAATATAAATATGCCAATGAAAAGGGTTAAGTTTAAAAATACGAATAAATGGTATTCAAAACCATTACACAACCTTCAGCAACAAAGAGATAATGCGTATAAAGCGGCAAAATTGGAACCATCAGACGAAAAATGGAATGCATATAAAAAAATTCGTAATATTTATTCCAAACAAATCAAACAACATAAATGCGATTATTATAAGCAAAAATTAGAAACACAACAGAATGAGCCAAGAAAACTTTGGATTACACTAAAAGAAATCATAAAGGGTAAGCAAAAAGAAGTAGTAAAGTCAATTGAATTCCCAGATGGAACTGAAGAAGAAGTAGAGAAGATAACGACTAAATTTAACAAGCATTTTATTTCGAGCATAGATTTTATAATTGAAAGTATTCCACAGCATCCCGAGAACCAACTAGACAAGCCAATATGCACCGATGAAGAATTTAAGTTTAAAAATATAGATTTAGCGTACTTAAAGAGGGTGCTGAGTAATATGAAGTCAAAGGAATCCCAAGATGGTATTACAATAAATATAATCAAAAACTCTATAAATGTTATTGGCGAATCGATGGTCGAAATAATCAATGAGTCTTTGAATAGTGGAGTTTTTCCCAAAACTTGGAAGACATCTGTAATAACTCCTATTCCAAAAATTGACAACCCAAAAAAATTTGACGACTTTAGACCAATAAATTGTTTACCCAAATATGAACAAATATTGGAATACATTGTAAAGGAGCAATTGACTGAATATATTGATGCCAAGCAGATATTAGTTCGACAACAATCTGGTTTTAGAAACAAATATTCTTGTGAAACCGCTATCAACTATGTTATAGATGAGTGGAAAAATTTTAGAGATAAAAAAAGTAAAATTATTGCAGTATTTCTAGATTTAAAACGGGCATTTGAAACAATCGATAGAGATAGATTAATAAAAAAATTAAGTAATATTGGAATTAATGGCAAAGAAAATAAGTGGTTTGCTGATTACCTGTCAGAAAGAACACAAGTCACCAAATATGGTGGGATAACATCTGAACCACATAGTACTAATAAAGGTGTTCCGCAGGGTTCTGTCTTAGGTCCATTGTTGTTCATTATATATATAAATGACATTATCAAAGTGTTAAAGCATTGTTCAATTAAACTCTTTGCTGATGATACACTGTTATACATAGCCAGCAAAAATTTACAGGACGCCATTGAGAAAATACAAATTGACTTAAATTATGTAACTCTCTGGTTAAACCAAAATAAACTAAAATTAAATGTTATGAAAACCAAATTTTTAATTGTGGATAGCCTGGGAGGAAACGAGCAGATAGTACTAAAAATTGATAACGTAAATATAGAAAGGGTTAGCAGTATTAAATATCTGGGTGTAATATTAGACGACAAATTGAAATTCGACGAACACTTAGAATACATAACAAAGAAAATTGCTAAAAAGGTTGGATTCCTTAGAAGGATCAGAAATAACTTGGATCTCAAGACAACGCGCCTTGTTTACAATTCTATTGTAACTCCGCATTTAAATTATTGTTCTAGTGTTTTATTCCTATGTAACGAAGCACAAAATAACAAACTACAGGTTATACAGAATAGGGGAATGAGGATCATTTTAAAGTGCAACATTTTTACTAGAGTCAAAATTATGTTACAAAATTTAAATATGATGACAACCAAACAACATATAATATATAATACCTTAACAATGTTGTACAAACTCAAAAATAATATGCTGCCAAGTTATCTGAATAGTAATATTATGTATCACGAAAATGTTCATAATTATCCTACGAGAAGATGCAGAGATTTTAGGCTTCCCAAAACTAAGCTTTCGTGCACCCAAAATAGCGTGTTTTATAAAGGACAAAAACTGTATAATAAACTACCGAATGCCGTTAAGGAAGCCTCAAACCTTAGCACTTTTCGTAGGACATGTGCTATATATATTAAAAACAATCATTGATTAGATTATAAAAAAAAAAAAAATTAATAATCTTAAATTAATCTCTTAAATTGTATTTTTTAATTTGTATTTTTTAATTTGCATTTTTTTTATTTGTATTTTTTAATTTGTATTTTTTAAACTGTATTAATTAAATTGTATTATTGTATTTTCTTACTAGATGTATGAAAAAAATGTGCATACATCTAAATAAACAAAACAAAAACAAAAACAAAAAAAACAAAAAACTTAGTCATTGTGAACTGTCACCTATTCGTTTGCGATCTGCAGTTGTCGTAGGGAACGTTGAGAAGTTACCGATAGTTATCCTATCGATCGTTATAGAGCAAGCGTGCTAGGGCCTCTGGTGTAGGACCACAATTAAGAATTGAAACGTTACTTAATAATTGCTTTAGCCCTGTTTAGTGACTAGATTTAAATATCCAAGTACTTCCCCACCTTCCATCTCCTTCCCTTCCCCACTTACCTTCAGCCTCATAACATTCCCCAATTAGGGATGCCATAGTCTCACTGGCTCCAGACGGGACCAGGTATTATATATAAAAATAAAAATAAAGAATTTCTGTAGTAGAATATTTTTGGTCCATTTCGCTGTAAGTAAAGAAGAAAATGGCCACACCGACACGCTCACAGCTTACGTCTATCGGTTTATCTTATCGGTGCTAGCGTCGTACCACACCACAAGATATAAGTGCATTTTAAGGCGAGCTTCTGTTGCCTAGATTGTATAGGTATTCGTTCTTTGAAGACTCTAGCTATCACGAAGAAGAGATATTAAGTTCTAAGTTTCAAGGGAGATTTTAAACGGTGGCAATTAATTTTCTGACGTGAAATATACGTTTTCCCCGTTATTTCTGTACAAAGGTTTTTAGAAATTAATTTACTACACCATAGGAACAACGGTAAATCTCCATTTTAAACAGGGGACTAGTTTTATCCCAACCTCGCCGGATATATAAGTAGATCTTTTTCCGTGAAAAGTTGGCAAAGTGGCATAATAATAAAAAAATATTTTGGTTAGTTTTTTTGTACAAAAGCTCCACACAGGAGGCCCTGAAGAAAATAATTCCCATCAGGGCTTATGTCATCTTCAAGCATACTGTGCGGAGGGTTATTTTTAGGAAAGGAAGGAGAGGATGTTCTGGGAAGGAAAAATGTATGAGGGGTGGGTAGGAATCTGGGGGTCAGTGTGTCATTTCATTCCTTCCACTACGGTGCATGGTGATGTTTCAAGAGAACCCTGCTGGAGAAGTGAAAAGGCCTCCCTCAACCAATATCTCCCGATCTGGTCTGCCACGCAATTGGTGGGCAGACCCAGACAAACCTCACCCCATGAACCCGGGCACCCCCGATAATTCATCAAACGTAGCGAACCACTTGGGGTGACCTATGGTAGAGGTGTTGGTTATCCAATAATACTATTATAATAATATTATCCCATACAATCATCGCGAATTCAATCCCATACTAGCCAAGCCTCACATAAATGTATAGACAAGGGAAACAAGAGATGCGCCACGATCCCACGATCCCGAAGGATTGCCAACTCATTCACCCGTATACTAATGCAAATCGGGTCTATGCACAGCAGCACCCCGCATTTGTTTTTACTTCCATACCAAATGTGTAACGATAGTTTTTCCCATTTCCATGTCTCATTATCCTTTTGTAGATAGCACTGATCAACCAAAAACATTTAATTTTTTGTATTTCTTGGGCATTAACTATGTAATTGAAAATTAAAACTCTTCAAAACAAAAACATTTAATTTTATAACTTACAACTCAGAAAACCTAGCGACAACTGACAAAACCAAAGACAACGCCAGGAACAACATTCTTGTACGCGCGTCCATCTGGCTGGTTGTGTTTACTGTTTACACATTTTTGACATTGATAAACACGCGATAATAACTAATCAGGAACTATTCAGAAGGATTTAAAAATGTGGGTTTTCTGATAAAGTGTTTTCTGATCAAGGTTTTCTGATCAAGTGTTGTAAGTTATAAAATTAAATGTTTTTGGTTGTTCAGTGCTATCTACACTTTTCTCTTTTCAATGACTTCATCATTAGTCAAAATTATTCAATTTATAATGAATATAGTACTAAGGGTATTTGATGGAAAATAAGCTATGGTTTAAATTTTTTGAAGTAAATATTTCTTTACGCACGCTTGAGGGGTAAACTGGCGAATGTGTAACGAAAAGTGAAATGCATTGCGAGCCGAACGGGCTCACTGTAGAAGCAAGAGATAGCAGTGCGCGCGGACATTTTATTTCTCTCTTCCTCTTATAGCCAGTGCATGAAATATTTCAATCAGTATTTTAAAATACCAGTGACGCGCCAAACGCGGGGGAAGCGGACGTCGATGCACACGACTTATAAACATGTATATATATGGACATACATATAGATGGAGCTAAAGAAGTATTTACTTCAGTCGTGTGTCTAAAGCACACTCGTTTTTTTTTTCTTCAAAACAAAGATTTTTATGCTTAGCTGAAAAGGAATATTTGTGAAAACATTTTTTCATGGGCACTACATTATATTAAAATCTGACAACTTGAAACTACGTCTCGGTTAGAGTGTATTAAAATTGTGAATGTTTGTTAGTTCTTAATGCACGAGAGCACACACTTTGGCAATTAGCCAGTTATCACTGAAAGTTTTTCATCTCGTTTCTTACGTATGCGAGCTTTCGAGTAAATTTTCCTTACAGGTAGTTGGAATTATATCTTATTCATGCATTGTCTGGTACTATTTCGTATTATAAGGAAGATGATATATTTCCGTTCTTAGTAAGTGTTGTGTAAAATGTAATGGTGTACATTTGAACATAGTGCAGTTAGCACAAAAGTAGATTTTCTAGAACAATTAAATGCATTCATTTTAAAAACAGAGTACCTCGCATTTACACAATAAGATTTCAAAATAATACCCTTTTTAAATGAGTTAGTTTTTAGTGGATTATAGAAATATGGAACGTCTTTCATTTTGTTACTAAAATTTAAACAAAAGTATAGAACTCGATTTTGATAGATCTATAATATAGAAATTAATGTTTGTTTGTTTGTTCGTACCTTATTCGCGGCGATACCGATTGCGATGAAACTTTGGGAATGTGATGTGCGCATACCCAGAATGGTTATAGTATTGTGAGCTCTTCTACTATGAAATTATTTCATATGCTATTCATACAATTACGATTTAAATTTCATCCGATTGCTATTAAATTTTTTTGAATGTCCGTTATTGTGAACATGTACGTGAATACTTCTATATCTATACTGGTGAGCTCTGCATTATGAAATTTGCATAAAAAAATTAAATAGTTGTTGGAAAAATGGGTGTACTTTATGGAGTTAGGAGGCAAGGAAAAAAGGCTTAGGGAGGGGTATGCGGGAGGGTCGATTGGGAAATTAAGGAGGGTGGCTTCGTGGGAGGGGGGACGAGAAAGAGGGGAAGGCGAAGAAGGTGGAATCGGAATAGGGAGGGAGGGGGGGGGGGTTACGAGAAAGGGCAGAGCGGGAGAGGGGAGGGGGAAGTGGGAGGTGAAAAGGGAACGCGGTAGGCGAAGGAAACGAATGGGAAATGACACGAAGGGAGAAAGAAATTATTTTTTTAATTGGCATTGCAACGCATGCCGGGTATCAGCTACTGTATAATAAGGAAACTTGGTTTAATGTGGGACAAAGTAACACTTTTATGTACATTGTTGTTATTCATAAGAAATTTCGCACAGGTATTTATTAACTGTCAAGTAATTTAATGGGAGAGAGAATTGCCTTCATGAAGTAACACAATTCAGAAATAAAACGTTACTGTAAATGGCTTTGTTAACTTTCAGGGACCAGCTCTCAAATCCAACCTGATCATCATCAAATCCTCTTTCCATTCTCCTCTACTTTGTTCATCTTAGACCCGCCTCAAATTGGGTGGAGATACGAAATTGACGGGTTTATCAAACTGAATTTAAATTTCATAATATTGAATAGTTTCAAAAAGTCATCATAGTTGATTCAAAGAGTTTCTGACAGATGTTAAGTTGCGGAAAAGTATTACGTTGGTTCTTCTTCCTCTCGTTAATCTGGCTGAAACTTTCAACGAGAAACTTTCCTATGATGCCCTCCTTATTTGAATACGAGCGTAGGCAGCAGACAGTACCGACATAAAGCTCAAATTAATTTAATTTTGTGGTGTCTTTCTTCCGTAATACGGTTCCTTTTAAATATAATTACTTAAGACTAGGTATATATTTATAAATATACGACGATTTGCCAAAGAAAGTATGATATTCATTAATTATTTTACGTATGACCACTGGAATGACAGAGAATTTTTAAAGAAAAGACAACACTTTTCTCGGATTGCTAATGGAAATTTTTCCGCCCATATTAAAAAAAATCATACCTCCGAATTTGAATATTGAGACATCCAAACTGATTATAGTTCTATATAGCCAATGAATTCACCTATCTTTTCTCTATTATCACATATTCGTAGATTTATAAAAAAATATTATTATATCGTTAACTTCAAAACATTTTAAAGAATATAGAGAATATTTATTTTGTTATATTTTGATTGTAGTATAATCGGTAAAATAAAATAAAATATATAAAAAAATTGCAATATTTTGGCAACTAAGCAATCCGTGGTTGTGGAAATAGTGCCATTATGTGGCAAAAAGCGCTCGAGTGGATAGTAAATTAGTTGTATTCACGTATTGTATTATTAAATTATTAATATATAACATGTTTAACACAAATGTTACGACCCACATCAAAGCAGAAGAACGACAGAAGACAGAAGAACGTTATTCATATATGTATTGTACATTACACAATGTTATGATACATTTTTCAACATTTCTTCTGAAAAAATTGTTAGCACAATTGAAAATTACATATTTATTGAAATTTATCATTCGACGCTCTAACTTAAATAAAACCTAGCCATTACATAGAAATATTTGTTCTGCTTTATAAATTATTGTTGCTTGAATTTTATCGGCTGGCGTAGTCCAGGGGCAAGGCTTTCGACTCCCATTCCAAGGTTCCGGGTTCCAACCCAGCGTGTGCAAATAATTTTGATTTGATTAATTTGTGTTATTTCACAATTAATTAACAAAAATAATATATACTATATTTGCGGCACGTTAAAGAGTGGAAGATACTGTCAGTATCGCCCTGGTGTTAGACCACCATTCCGAATTGAAACGTTGCTTGAAATGGCTTTAGTCGTTTTGAGTGACTAGATCTGAATAGCCAAGTTCTTCCCCACCTTCCTCTTCCCTATATCCTTATCTTCCCCACTTACCTTCAGCCTCACAACATACCCCAATTGGGGAAGCCATAGTTTCACTGGCTCCAGACGGGTGCAGTTATCTTACGTTTTTAGATTTTCACGGCCAAAAGCATTTTCGTTGTTTGTTTTTGGGGTGTTATGCCGTGTTGCGCTACCTCCTTCTTTAGCCGACGTTTCGGACAGCGTTGCAGTGTCCATTATCAGGGCAGATCCGGCAGATCCGCCGGATCTGCCCTGATGATGGACACTGCAATTTTGAAAATTCAGAAGATTTTGGAAGGTCGATATTCAGACACGATTTATAAATAAACCAGGAGGATTTTGGAAATAATAACAACAGCATTACATTTCTGGTTATAAAATACAAAATATGGCATTCACAACTCATTTTCATCAAAAAATCATTAGGGAGGATATTGGAACTCAACGATTCATTTATCCGCAAGGTACTTTTTTTCTTAAACTCTGTGTCTATTTTAAAAAGGATTTGAAAAAATAATTTTGTAATGTTTTTAAAATCAATAAATTGAATTGAAATAGCTGTCGAAATGCAGATTCCTTCACTGATTATTTTCTGACCACAATTTGCCGAATTTAAATCGGTAGGTGACAAAAATATCAATAAATTAGTGGATCAGACTTTTCTGTTTTTATTTTCATACGTATGATGAAATCAGCGTATAATTCTTTTAGACCGAACAGACATATCTGAAAAAAATGTACGTTGTAAGTATAAGTGTACCCTATATCTGGTAAAATGCACAAATTTAATCATAAATCATTTATAGCACAGAAAAACATGCAGTGAATTAAATTAAATTTTGATGTTTTTTGTAATATATTTTAAAATTGCAATAAAATGGGACTGAAGTTCTTACGAACAAATTAACAGTGTTTCAATGTTTATTGGCGAGAAAATGTAAGAATAATTTATTGGTTACGAAATTACGTATACCAACTATTCTTACATGTTTCCGCCAATAAACATTGAAACTTGAAACCCTGTTAATTTGTTCATAAGAACTTCAGTCCCGTTTTTAACCGTTTTTACGAATAAAATTATCGTATTTTAGAATAACATTTTTCTCCGTGTACCGGTGTTATTTTATGGCATTTTTAATATGTGAAACGCAGACACTTGTGATTAATATTTGTTTTATATCACTCGAATATTACTTTCCTCATTGTCTCAAAACTAGGAATTAGATATGTGTGAGTAATCAACTGGACGATCGATGTATACCTACTACGGTTCTTTAAACAAGCTTTGCTTAGAAGAAGAATAGTACTGTAAATTGATACATGAAGGTAATTAATTTGAATAATAAAAAAATATTTTGCAAAATGTTGCAAACAAATGAGCAGAATTTGGAGAGCGAACCGAACAATGAATTAAAAATTTACGTGGCTGATCAAAATATTCATTACGGGAAATAAATTTGTATATATTCCAATAACCAGTCATTAATTATTTTTCATTTGTTTTGGTCAAATCGTTAATAGCGTTTTCATATTTTATGCTTGAATAGTATATCCTTATTGTAACCAATTAATATCTTTACAACGCTTACAATCAATTATTATGATCCGATAATAATTTATTTAAAAAAAAATAATAGGACGATCAAACAATGCAAACCAAAAAAATCACATTTATGTTGTTGGAATAATATGTGCCATATTGCACAAAAGTTGAAGAAATTTTTAATGGAACTGTTTTTATGTGGCTTTTAAAACCTTTAATGCAAATTGTAAACCACATGATGATGATGGTGGATTGACTAAGTTCATCGACTTCGGATCCAGAAGTTCACACAAAATTAATATGAAAATATGTAGCATATTTGTAGAACGTTCCAGATTAGTCTATTATTCTCAGTTTAGAAAGTCAAGCATTCAAAAATGATATTATCCGTATTTTTTAAACATATCTAAATAGCCAGGTACTTCCCAGCCTTCCCCTACTTCAAATAATTCCTATCACATAAGAGTCCCTACTGCTCCCGTCTGAGCCAGTGAGACCAATTGTAGTATATTGTGAGGCTAAGGTAGGTGGGTGGGGAAAGAGATGGGGTAGAGGAAAGATGAAAGCTTCACAATAAACCAGAATTAGGGGTGCCACAATCCACTTCTGGCTTTGAGCAGTTGGCCATAAAAGTTTAATGTGCATACCTACTACGACGTGCTCTGTTCCGAAGATTGAAACAGTATTTTTGATGCATCAGCCTTGGCCGACCTGGGCGTTGTGTGCCAAAACCTTCAGTGCCGTGCCAATGGTGCATCAGAGATATTTTATATTCTACATGCGTTGCGATGCCACTGAAAGAAAGAAAATGTTTGTGTTTTAAGCATTTATTAATGCTTTTAGATACACATTTTTTTTTTGGTTTTCCGTCTGGTGGGCGCACAAATAAATCAGGTTTTCCGACACGCGAACAAGTCACATACCCCTGTCTGTGTGAGAAGCATGGGTTTTCCAAATGTACCCCCTGCTATCCCCTACCGCTATTATGTCTCCTTTTCAACCCCATCTTTTACCCTCCCCCGTTGACCATCCCTCGTACACCCCTTGCCTGCGTGCTCTTTCCCATGCGTTCCCGTTCCCGCCCCCGTTCCTCTCCCGAGACCTTTTCCCCTCCTGCGTTCCACCTTCCCGCCTTTTCCAGTTTCCGCGAATTCCCCCCACCCCTTCCACATTCTGCTTCCACCTTCACCATTCCCTTGTCCACTCACCCGCGAACCCTCTCTGATGCTTAACTGCATGAAATATATACGCTTCTCAACTGTCCGTGCGAGAAGCATGGATTTTTCATATTTACCCCTTGCTATCCCCTACCTCTACTATGTCTCCTATGCAATCTCTTACTGTTCCCCTCCCTTGTCCCCCACCCCTCCCTCAACCTTTCCCAAGGTGTCCTTTCCTATACGCCCCCCTTCCCCTCTCACGGCCCACCCCCCCCCGCGTTTCCTTTCCACCTTCCCCATCTTTCCGTTTTCCGCATTACTCTCCACTTTCCACCATCCCACGTTCCTCTTCCTCCGTCCTTCCCTGCCACTAAATTATATGAAATACATACATTTTACAACTCGCCACTTGTTATTATAAATTTTTATACAATTTTCATAACGCCAGAGCTCACTTTAATATACATTAGCATTCGCGGGTGTACGCATTATAACGTATCATAGTTTTATAGCTATCGGATGAATGGTATAGGAAATAATTTCACATTGCTAGAGCTCACCATTATATATGGAAAGCTCTGCGGGCAAGCGCACAACAAATCCCCAAAGTTTAATAGCAATCGGATGAATGGTTTAGGTACTGCAAAAGGGACAAAAAAACAAATATTAATTTTCATATATTAAGATTTTATCTGTGACCCCACCAAGCCACTGTAGAAAATTACGCGGAGTTATTATATTTTTCCTGGCTGCTATCTGCATGGTTACCTTGGTGACAGCCAAACTCGAATGCCAAACGATTATTTTATGTTTTACTTGGGTGTATAAATGAGAACAAATGAAAGATAAATGTATATATTTTTATCATTGAAGAAGAAGAAAACAATAATAATCTAATTGGTAGAGGTGTATGTCCCGGTAAGATGTAAGGTTCTGGGTTCGAGTCCCAGTTGCGACCGTTACCTTTTATTATTTTTGTGTGTCTTGTTCATTTTCATAATTTAAAAAATCTGATTATTATTGTTATCTTCTTCTTCAATGATATGTTACATTGATGGGAATAACCTTCAAAAGTTAAAAAGAGAGTTTTTCTTATAAAAAAAAAGTTAATATTTTGATATTAGCTCCACAAAGGAGGCCTTGAGAAAAAACCCCCTCAAGTCCTATATGTATTATCTTTGGGAAAGCTGTGTGGAGGGTCTTTTCAGGAATGGAGAGAGATCTACGTTAGGTCTCCCGCAACCAATTTCTCCCGATCCGGTCTGCCGTGAAGTAGATGGGGAAACGCATTTGCCGCCAAGACCTATACAAACCTCACTCCATGAGCCCGGCATGTCTGCTAAATCACCAAACATAATGAACTACTTGGGGTGACCTACGGCAAGGCTGTTGGTTATCCAATAAATGTTTCCCGGGCGCGGCGGTGCCCATACGTCCCCAAATTGAGAAATTTTAGTTTTTAATTTTAGAAAATATACCAGAAATAACATATTGTTGAATATAAATATGCTGATTAATTTTCTCAAAGAGAGTTGGAGATAATCTAAAATGACAAAAATGTCCAACACGAGAAAATATTGTAACGGAAGATTTAAAAAGTTTTAGTTGGTTTTATCTACAATACTTCTTTAAATTTTTCGAAAATATTAACCTAGTTCGATTTTTTAAGTTGACGCGTGCATGTGTATGTACTTTTAAAACTACCCATAGACTTAATGTATTAATTGAGAAGTATATTTTTTATTCACTATAGCATGCAGAAACGTTAAATAACGTAATTTAACTGCAGAAAGTTTCCTACGCGGTTGTTCATAGATTTTAATAATCCTTATAACCTCAAACAACTGACCGATTTCTTAAATTTAATTTAAAGTTTGTGGAAACGAAATGTCCTACTTCCGAAATGGCCAAACAAATCTCGGTAACGAAGAGGCGAGTTTCTTATTCATTGGCCGAATTTCTTTAAATGGTAGATATTTGGTGAAAAAACTTAGGGAATAAAACTTCCCCCTGCCAAGCCATTTCGTTCAGCCAGCGAATCCTTATGGGCAGTTAAGCCAGGAATTTTATTACATGTTTCGCAAATCATCTGGCCCATGAATCAGAGATTAGTTCAAGGGCAAGTGATGAAGGTGATTGGAAAAGATTCGTAGGTTTAAGTAGATTTTGTTAGGGTCTTATGTCTTATTATAAAAACATATTAAATCATTATCCACTATTTTGTATATATGATATTATCCTGCATAATAGCATGACTTATTCTTCTTTATTGTTTTTTTATTATATTTTTTCGTTTTTCTATTTTCTATTTTATTTATTCTGTTTCTATTTAATAATTTTTCTAATTCAGTATTTCCTATTTTCAACATGTGTAAACATTAATCATATGTTCACACTAGACCTCACATATTAACTATATTCCATTGGTCACCATGAAACAGGCAGTCGCCTAGTATGGTACCATAAGAAGATTGTAGAATGTACCATATATATGTAAATGTTCTAATGTATGATCATATATTCTATAAATAAATAAAAAAAAAACATAATTTATTTATTATACAATTTATGAAAACAATATAAAAAAAGCGTAAAACCCAAACATAAATATTTGACAAATAAAATACTTTTGCTGTCTAGAACCAGGAAGACTATCCCATTTTAAGATAGTTAAAGTTCTTCACGGAGGTTAAACTGACCTTTTTTTTAAAGAAAGACATAGGTACATTCCCGGGTTATGAATTACCATAAAATATTTTAAAATATTCTACCACCACAGAAAGTGGAAAACATTGATTGTTTCGTGATGGAAGGCTTTGCCAACCAAGGAATTGAACACACGATGCCTGGGTGGAATACAAGCGCGAGGCCAATTCAGCCACTGACAGGTTGAATTTGTTCGCGGGCCGGAGAGGTAGGGCACCTTAACTCGACAATATTAATTATGAGTCGTTTAAAGTCTGCCTGTTTGGCGCACAACGCTCCTAACTATATTTAAAATGATGCTTTAACTTTGGAAATGTATTGTAACTTTGTTAATGTATTGTATCGGCTGGACCAGACTCTCCCAAGGTTAAATAACAAAATTTTGTCTTGGTAAGAATATGTAAGAAAAATAAAACATTTTTCCGCATTTTTTTTAATATTTTATTTAGCCATTTAGGCAGTGCAAAAAGGCTCGCGGGCCACACGAAAGCGAGTCGCCGTTTGATCATTACCGGTGTAAACTGAACAGCTCTGCAATTATTAGCATAGAAATTTTGTAGTTTAGTTTACCGACCAGAGTTGTCTCTTATCGGATGTTTAACCAGTGGGTAAGAAAGTTGCCTACTTAAAGTGTTGCTTAAAAATCTATGATAGTGATATTTTCTCACTTTTTACTCTAAATTATGATCATTGTCAAATGCTTTAATTTTCAGAGCTTTTCTATTTATAATAAAGTAAACTCAGTGCCCTACGTAAGAATTTTACTGGAGAACCAATCAAAAATTTTCACAGATGTAGGCGTTGAACATTTAGTAAGACGGTATTTACTATTCACCATTCCCTTTCACACCCATTGAATTCTGTTCTAACTCAACAGTTTTGTTTTTGTCTGATTGCAAATTCGTTTGTAGGTTCCGTTTCTGGTTCAAGTTGGTGGCCGTTTTATTGGTTCAGTATCATAGTAAGACACTTTTTTCAAATATGCAATTGTCTTGGGTATCTGGGCTTTCTTACTAGCATTTTTTCAATATTATACCTACCTGAAAGTGCGAAAAAAAATTATCATTGAGATAGTGATTTCGAATTTGAAGTGAAATAATAAAAAAAAGGTTAAATGAAATGTATGTCTAATAATTAAGTAGGTAGATATTTTTGATTTTACTTATAAATCTTATGATTGAAGAGAATATTTTGGTTTTGAGGTTATAAGAAGAAAAAAATATTTTACTGTTCACAGAATTAATAGTTAAGCATTCAGATCATTTAATGAATATGACATAACCATATGAAAAATACATCGCTATACTTATTTGTTTGAAACCGGACCGGTTTCACGCTCTCTGGCATCTTTTGAACTTTCGGGAATTTACAAGATTAGCACGTGCCAGTTCCAAGGAGTAAACAAAGTAATAAAAACTTTGTAAATTTATTGGAATTATTGATTTTGAGACAAATTGGTTTTACCTTTTATCGGAATACTTCAAAACTTATAATTTTTAAAAGCATCTGGTAGATAAAAACATAGAAGTATGGAGAAAGAGCGCCCTGGCGTGATTTTTCAAAAAAAATACTACAGTACTAACATTTAGCATTAAGCGCTTACAGTTTCCTGTCAAATTTGCATATAGTATGACCATCAACAAGGCTCAAGGACAAATGTTTGAATATTGCGGCATCAATTTGATGGAATCGTACTTTTCACAAAGTCAGTTGTTCGTTGCTTGCTCACTAGTTAGAAAACCAGAAAATCTCTTTATTTACAGTCCAGACAGTTTTGTAAAAAAATCTGTTAGAAAACATTAAAAAAAAACTGTCGAAGAAAGCACAAAAACACTTTGTGGCTTGACAGTATACAAAAAAAATACTTTTTTTATTAAATCGCAATCAAACCACAACAAACTTAATGCTTCAGATTTATTTTATCAAGCGTTGAGAATAGAAATTAATCGTCAATAGTGAATGCAGCAAGTGAGACATCACCATAACGTTGCGCTTAAATACATATCTATTAATATTTTGGCAAGGCGAAGACGGTCCAGCAAGGCAATCCAATCACAGGTGTCGAAACCATAAAAAAAAGAGTCAACGCAAGTCTATGTTCACCGAATTATGGTCTCGATCGATGCCGGGCCAATCAGCTAGTAATAAAACAAAATTTAAAAGTTATCGGATGAACTTTAGTACCAATTATTCTCTGAATTATGAATCAATTGGCTAATCTTCTTAATTTCTAATCTACATAAAAAAAACTTTCTTACTAATGAACGAATGAATTAACTGCTCAGTGACCCATTCTTGTGTTTGTTTTTACATCGCACAAAGAAAACACTGACCCGTTAATTTATCTGTGAAAGGAGTATCTTTGTTAAACCTTGTGTTATTCCGGCGTCTGGACGCCACTTGTCGAAAGTTGGGCAGCTGGGGTAGTTAGTTGGTACAGCCTCAAGCCACCCCTTGCTGCCCCTGGCTACCCGCCGGGCGCGCCGGCAGATTAGGAGGGGTGGCGGTGGACGCCAAACAACATAAATCACCTTGAGGTCTTTTAACACGAATACATTTCGTTTTGTTTTATTTTTCCGCGTCCCCTGTCATTTCCCTATGTGTACATAGATACACAGTGTTTGGCTTTCTCGGTTATTTCGAATCCGAGTAAAACAGAATATTATGCAAACAAAGTCTTACCTACATATTTATAAATGTTTTTGTTCATTAATTTCGGTTATGTACCATTGTACCTACAGGTTATTTACAAACAATTGGCAGTATATATTATAATTTACAGAAAAAGAGTTTTCACTTCTTTTACTGAAAAAACAATAATTAATAATAACCAAATGCCCGTTTTATTTTTCTAATAGCGAGTACCCAGCATGCGTTAAAAAGAAAGAACGTGTTTGTGATTTTCGTTGTTTGTTTTTGGGGTGTTATGCCATGTTGTGCTCATCAGGGCAGATCCGGCAGATCATCGACGGATCTGCCGGATCTGCCCTGATGATGGATACTGCAACGCTGTCCGAAACGTCGGCTAAAGAAGGAGGTAGCACAAAGCGACATAACACCCCAAAAATAAACAACGAAAATGCTTTTGGCCGTGAAAATCTAAAAACGTACGTGTTTGTGATTTCTTTCTTTTTATTAAAGAGCTTTTTTTAACACAATATTTTTGTTTTTCCTTCTGGCGCATAAGCAGGCCATATACAGCTGTCTGTGTGAGAAGCATGTATTTTACAAATTTATCCCTGCTATCCCTTACGCTACTATGTCTTCTATGCAATCCTACCCCCTGCCTCTCCCTCGCCCTCATCCAACCGTCACCCCTCCCTCAAAGCTGTCGTGTGAGAAGCATTGATATTTCGAATTTACCCCCTGTATCCTCTACCGCTACTATGTCTCCTTTGCAATTTCTCCCTCTGCCTCTTTCAACTTACGCACCACCTATGGTAATTTTTTTGTAAATCAACAAAGTTTGTAAATCCAGAGCTTACCATTATGGGCGCACAACAAATCAACAAATTTTCATCGCAATCGGATAAATGGTGTATGATATAATTTCATAATGCCAGAGCTCACCATTATATATAGAAACCTTTGCAACGTTCGCACAAAAACTTACTAATGTTTCATTGCAATCGATTGAATGGTATAGGAATGTAAACGGGACACACAAAGAAACTAATGTTATATAATAAATAAATAAAAATAATTAAACAGTGATTTCTTTAAATAATGAAGACAATGTAAGAGAAACTCAATCGAAAATCTGAAACAGAAAAACCAGAAAAAGATACGGTCACATCTGGGACTCGAACCCTAGACCTTCGGCTTTCCGGGCTGCGGCTCTACCAACTGAGCTAATGTGTCCCTATCCGATTCGATCATATTTAACTGTATCATACTTCAACTGAGAACTACCAACATTATCTTCATTTTCTTTACGCATATTTTTTATTGGTTGCTGTCTTGATTATGTATGATTGCAAGATTCAACTCAAACTAAATGCTATCTAGATAGTGTCAGGATATATTTTTTTGCATTTTTGTTATTATGCGACATCTATTGACTTTTTGCACGTCTGGGATAAATATCTTTATCTCATTTTTCTGTTTAAAATTTTCGATTGAGTTTCGTTAATATTGTCTTCATATTAAAATATTACGATTTGAGGTTTAACTCATTCAGTTAAAAAAAAAAAAAACCGAGAATCATTTATTTTTGTGCACAGTATCTTAAGGAACGTACATGACTTACTTTTAGCCAGTGATTCCTGACATTATGGAGAAATGTTGGTCTCCGGTGACATTTTCGATGTTTTATTTTTTTTCTACAAAAGGTTTTGGATAGTTGGGGGCGGGTAAGAGGTTGGGCAGTTACTCGGCTGGGTGACTGAATTTCATTTACATTTTTACTTCAAATAATGTCAGTAATCCACTGATTAAAGTAAGTCAAATACAAGTATCCCTTAACACCCTGTATAAAGAATAATAGAAAATAATATTAACTGTGTAAAAATAAAACAAGAAAAACTATAAAAGGGTTTAGGGCTAAATAGTAATGGGACCTATGAGGGTTGTGTACTGGGGGGATCAAAAATTAATTTCATTTTATAATTTTTATTATGTTTTTTAAATGGAATTGATAAACATTGTCACTTTTTCAGTATTGTTAGGTGTTTAGGACTTCGATCCGGTGTTTCGAAAGGGTTTTTTTGAAACTTTCGATACTTTCGGTATTCAAAAAACAATCAAACCTGCCCTCTATATGATTAGACTGTATATAATTCTTAAATGAAATTCGTCTAAAAATATCTGATATTCTGGGAGGTTGCCATTTTGAGATTTTCGTTTTCGTGACATTAACTTTTTGGGTTACTATATCACTCACTTTTATATAGTATATCGAATACAATATCCATTGTTTTGCGCCGTGCGTTTGATCGTACTTGGAAAACAAATTAATTGTACTTATCTTTGATCAGAATTTGATAGAATTTGTTGCCATTTTCAGAATTTAGAACATATATGAAGCCCTATTTTATCAGAAACAACGTTACCGTATTATTAACGATTGGTATAATAAAGGAGATTGTGATCGTAATAAAAAGTAAATCGTAGAAAGTTTTAAAGAATTTGATAAAATTTCTGACTTGTGATATCGCGAATGAAAAGCAAAAAAAACAAGTCGATTGTCTGCTCGCAAACGCAATTCTATCATTATTCACAGAATCAAAAATGGGCATGATGCAACATTGTTAGATAAACCCTTTTCAATTCATCAATCAGAAAAAATAGTGTTGAAAATCCAATAAAACCGGTTAGTCAAATTATATAACCATTCACATTTCGCAACTGCAACAGTTAGTACTTACTTTGAAGAGTTTTTAAAGCTGAAAAAGTTAGATTTTCAACTATGGTTTTTTTTATTAGTGTAACTCAAATGTAATCTTATTGCTCGCCACTCGTACAAGTGAGAAAGTTGGATGGCGGTGCCTTTCCCGGTTAAGAACCATTTTCCGCACACGTGGCGGAACAAGTCATTTGTCAAATATCACGTTTGTCGATATTGGGAATACGTTTACTTTTCTCGTTTACCTAACATTTGCTTTGTGATTCGGGTTTCTCAACTCCCCATATACCCGCATCCACATCCCGTTTCAAAATAATCTATTTATGTGTTTTGATATAAAAGCTTAATGCTTTCTCGGAAATTACACCTATTTGAAATTTACGGCTCAGTTACGCCTTAATGAATATATTTCGTTGACTCAGCCGAAAACTTAAAAAAAAAAAAATATGGTTATCAAAAGATTTGCCAAAAGGGGGTTCTTGCCAGTTTTAAACAGAACAAAATGAATAAAAATGTTTGACTCCTTAAGACGATAGACTTCGCTTTTCGGCCCATACAAAAAGGACGCCCGGGAAAAAACACTTTTCTACATCGAAAATTGCACAAAATGAGTGTATTTTTTTATATTGCCTTCTAGAGGGTAAAAACTATGTCGGTATTTTTTCGAATTTTCGATGCGTTCCGTATTAACGTAAACATTCACTGTCAAACATGTACGATTTATCAAAAAATATTATTTAAGGAAAAAGTGCTGCTAACTCAACTCTCATAAAGAATTATAAAATTATAAAAAGTCACCGACGTAGCTTCTTCTTTTTAAAAAATATATATTTTTTAAAATTTCAATTTCGTGAAAGTTTCGGTGTAGAAAAGTGTATTCTCCATAAACCCCTTTTCGAGCGATTTCTGTAGGTAAATTTGAGCGTTGTCACATTCGCACATTTCGCATTCGCATGTATTGTAAGTGTGCGTGAGCTTATTGTGAGCGGGACAGAATGACCTAGCCTCTTAAGATAAACGTTAATTTTGGATATGAGGCCAAAATACCCAACCAATCTGAAAAATGTTTTTGTCGATCAATATTTATATTACGTACGGATATGTACTACTTTATTTATTTGTATTAATGATATAGGTAATTAAATCATTAAGTTTTGCTTCATTTTGTAGGCAACATTGGATTTTTTTTGTGGTTATTAATAATTATTTAAAAATATGTCCTGCCTTATTTTGTGTTAATATAATGAAAAGAAAATTATCGTCAAAAATGCGTATTTTTGGACAGTAATTTTAATATTAGGTATGTAAACGAAAAATTTTTGATTCAATAATAAAATGGAATTGTTTTATTAATTTTTATTTTTTGTTTATATTACATCAAATTTTTATATTAAACATATTAAAATATTTTTTTTTCAAAAAATTTTCATTTAGTCGCAAAATTGCCCAAGCTGCTTTTAAAATCATGAAACATGAACATTTTTTTTGAGCTATATTTTATAATTTACAGCAAAAATACATAAAGTAGCTCATATCCGTACTAGATTTTTGATATACCTACATTTTGATTTCAAAAATATTTTTTGAATTTGATTGGGATTCAATCTCTAATCCAACGTTAAGATTTGTGTAAAACGGTTCCTCAAAAAATTGTAGATATTGAAAATATTCAAATATTCAGAAATATTATATGTGTATACCAGATTTATAGATTTGGAAACAATTCGAATTTCATATGTATACCAGATTTATAGATATGGAAACAATTCGAAATACATATGTGTACCAGATTTATAGATATGGAAACAATTCGAATTACATTTGTATACGAGATTTATAGGTATGAAAACAATTCGAATTTCATATGTATACCAGATTTATAGATATTTAAACAATTCAAATTACATATGTATACCAGATTTATAGATATGGAAACAATTCAAATTACATATGTATACCAGATTTATAGATATGGAAACAATTCGAATTACATGTGTAAACCAGATTTATAGATATGGAAACAATTCGAATTACATATGTATACCAGATTTGTACTTTCATATATAATTCGAATTGTTTATCATATATAATTTGAGTAAAAAAAAGGACACGACGCGGTTCAAAAAGGTATATGAAAGAGAAGTGGTTAGAAATCTGGGGTCGTTGTATCCAGGATTGACGTAAAAATCCATCTCTCCCAATGCGGTGCAAGGAGTTGGGAAGAGAGAGCTTGGCTGGAGAGATCAAAGGGATTCCCTCAATCAGCCTCCCGATCAACTAGTGGGCAGACGATTCTGCCACTGGACAATAAATATTAAAAAAAAATATTTACTTAGTCAATAAATTACTATTGTCATAATTTTAAAGATAATTTTGACAAAATATAAAAACATATTTCTTTTTGAACCCCGTGTTCTTTGCTTTCTTTCGCAAATAATGGTTAAATCGTGACTTGCAAATGCATATTTATTTTTATAGTAGTATTTATAATCAGAATATATAACTATTTATTGACAGAATAAACAGCAATAAATAAAACGATTATTAAGCGAGTAAGAGAGCAAGAGAATTAATTTAATTAATAATTTCAAATAATTAAATAAAAATGATATATAGTATATTGGCGGCACGTTCTAGAGTGGAAGATATTTCGAGTATCGCCCTGGTGTAAGACCACCATTCAGTATTAAAACGTTGCTAGAAATGGCTTTAGCCGTATTTGGTGACCAGATCTGAATAGTCAGGTACTTCTCCACCTTCCTCTTCCCCATCTCCTTCCCCTCCCTACAACATTCAGTCTTACAACAATCCCCATTTGGGATGCCATAGTCTCACTGGCTCCAGGCGGGAACAGTTGGGACTTTTGTGCGGTATTCATGTAAAAAAAAGACATAAAAAATGGGATTTTTCACCACTTCCTCATTTAATCATATAACATTGAAGGGTTTTTACTGTTAACGAACTTTCTTAAAATCGAACTTTCATTGCGAAATAAATAAATGTAATTGGAGATTTTCACAGCCAAAAGTATTACATTGATTTATTTTTGAAGTATTATGCCGTGTTACGCTACATCCTTCTTAGGCAGATATATAAAATTATGGCCTTGCTGATGAACACTGTAATGCTGTCCGAAACGTTGGCTAAGGAAGGAGGTAGCGAAACACGGCATAACACCCCAAAAATAAATCAGGATAATTAAATAAATGCAGTTTATGTGACTAACTTCTTCTTGATTACACACTAAAAGTATAATTGCATATCCCCAGAAATTATTTAAGTTATTTTAGGTTGATTATTTCCTTGGAGATATCTATATTTATATTTGCATTTCTCGTTCCATTTCCTTTTTTCGATTATCAATAAATTATTTTTCTTTTAAAATCATAAGATTCTTGTCACTTAGGATTTTATAAAAGTTTAATAAACAAGATCATGTAGCTGCTGAAAAATTAATATGAAGAGAAAAAAACAAACGTACCGCTGAAAAAAGTTTTTCAATTTCAATTAAATAATTTCGAAAAAACATCACGTATATCTAAATTGAATTGTCCAATACATTAATCCAATACAATACCGTAAAATTTTCATTAAATTTAAATCATGACATTTGCTTCATACAGCTCGCGTCAAAATTCACATTATAGAAATCGGTTTCCCATCGATGCGTTTTCCCATTTTCTATAATTTCAATTCAGTGCATCGAGACGTATGGTTGATTGAATTTACTGCGCATGAGCGAATGATTTTTCACGCTGATAAAAGAAACTGACGCCAACGTGATAAGTGAAATAAAACTGCCACCAAAATGTTAAAAACAAACACACCCTTATTTTTTTAAAACTCAACAATCATTTTCCTCTTTTGACTTATTGGCTTATTTTCCTGCAAAAACATTGTTTAATATAGATCGTTTATGGTTTCTCACTCCCCTGTGAAATGAAATCCTTTAGTAAAAAAGCATTACCATTTATAACTGTTATATTTTGCGTACCTAAAATTACATTCCATTTTTGTTTGCACGCAAGTTTTGATGGAAGGCTGGAGTAAATGTGTAACTTAGCGGAGACCATAAGGGAGGCTTTTCCGAATGAAAGAGGAAATTGAAGTCAGTTGGTCGCGATATGGCGAGCCGTTAAGACGTGGGGTTGTGTCGGTTGGTTTAATAAACAATTCGAAATTAAATCGCGATCCGTTCAATTGGATTTCTATCTCTTCCCTGATAGGACCATTGAATATTGTTAAGTGAAAAGAAAAAGTGATTCCGCTGGGAAATGTGGATAATTTAGTGCACTGAATTTAAAGGTTTGTAACCTTGTCAGAGTTTCAAAAGTTGAGAGATAACTTTGGATGTTTAAAGTTTATTACAATACTAGTGGTTTGTGAAAAAGTTATTGTTAACAGTGTGATTCAAGTGAAATGAGTGATACCAAAAATTATGAACTGGCTTCTCAATTATGTGGTATTTGAACAGTCAAATTCAACTAAATCCTGAATTTGGTAAGAATATTTTTCTCGATTTATTTTTTGTACAAATATAATCTACAAATTTTAATAGTTTTTAAAATTGCATTTTCTTTATTGTGTGGAGGTGTAATATAACTTAATTTCCGTTTTTTGTGGATTTTGTCACCGCGACAAAACAATTTGAATGTATGAATTTAATATAAGGGATGAAGTTATGAGAATACTTGTATCTTTACAGCTACCTTTCAAAGCATATCACTTTGAAGAATGTCTTGCAATATACACTTCTTTCGTTTTGCAACATAACAAGGGTAAAATTTTTACAAAAGAATTCTTATGAAAGGCAAAATATTTAATAATATTTTTGACAAGGTATCTTTTTTTTGTTTGCAGTTGTAGCATGTTATCCATTACTTAGTCTTGTGAAATTTGTTTTTATTTAGTTACCTGCATACTAACCTTCAAATTAAGATTTTCTCCGATTCTCCGCAGTGTTAGTCAGAGAAGTTCAAATGCCACACAATGTTGATAAATGTTGCTTGCTTTATTCATATTCGTATATCGGTACAATCATGTACAATCTTATGTAATTCGAACCCTCTCTTAACTCAAGTTTTTGATTGATTCGGTCGTACTTTATTTTCCGGTAACATCACCGATTTCTATGCCTATATTATCCGTGCAAATCATTGGCAAGGGTAATAAAAAAATATGTATATATATATATCAAGCATTTGATAACGAAATAAACACCCAATGAATGAACCTACCAAAATTGCTAAATGAAAACTATTTATACGTGGTTAAATATAACTACTATACGTGGTTAAATACTAAGTGTTTGTTTTATTTAAAATAGAAAACTATTTCATTCGAAACATTTTTTTTTAAATTAATTTTTTTACATGCCTACGTCATTTCTGGGATTGCAGCCTGGACGGTCTCCTTTGAGGAAATAAGGGAGTGAACCTGGGTCTTGAAGAGATATAGTATCAATTAACAAAATATATATGTTACTAGCTAATTGAAAAATATCATCGGACAGCAAAATGACAATTTTACTCCAAATATGCCCAGGAAATATGTTGAAAAAAAAAGATTTTAGCAAGTATATAAGATTTTATATTAATTAGTATGTGTATGCGTATATATATTTAGGTATGTATGTTTCTATACATGTGCTTATAACCATGGTATTATTCTCGAATTTACAAATATATACCTAAAGGTGATACTAATCATGAGATTTTAATTAGAAAAGTATTAATGATAAAAAATAAAATGCATGTATTTCGGTACAGTAATTTTCTAGTATGCAGTTAAGGGCCGGAATTCCGATTTATAAAATATCTCCCCTGAACACCTTAAGTTTATAAAACAATTAGGTACAATAAATTACTTCGATAGAAAAAATCCCAAAGTATGCTCCAAAAGTTATTATTTGTACATTGATTCTGGTCTTTTACAAGTTTTTTGTATGAACAAATTAACTGTGTTTCTTTATATGCTACTAAGGTGTTGAAGATAGATTTTTGCTCTATTGTAAACGAGTCGTGTTTTATTAAACATTTTTCGCTTGAATTTTGTTCGTTTTTAAATTAACGCACTCGCTCCAATATTTGTATTGTCGTCCCTCTCCTTTTTCTTCTTTTTGGGCGGGTACCATTGACTCTTAAGTGGAAAAAAGCAAGAATTTAGTATTTTCACCAACAAATGTAGATATAATGTCTCGACGCCACCTAGTGAGAGAGTTAGCACTTACATGCCTTTCTCATATAAAATAAAGTTGGTTGTTTGCAGGTGAAAAAATATAATAAGCGATAATTGTTGAATGAAACACTAGGTATATATTGAATCATTTGGCGGGTAGGAGGTATCCCGCCGTAGCTTAATGGTAGAGCTCCTGTCCGGCAAACAGAGGGGTGCGGGTTCGAGTCCCGTCGGCGACATATATCTTTTCTCGGGAGAGGTTTCAATATTGATGAGTGTTTCAGGCTAATAATTATTGCTTATAATAATTATAATAAAACAGATTACAGATTTTTTCTGCATCAAATATTCTAAAACTTGAAGTTATACTTTATCGTCCTTTACTTCATCCTCTCCCGAGAGCATATGGATCCCGTATTGCCATCTTTCCGCAGTTAATTAAAGTTTTTTAATAAAATATTATTTAAATCTACTTCTTTCAACCATAAAAGTGCAGAGAATATTGCGTTTGATGGCATTTTAACTGCCTGTTTCCGAAGTTCCGGCCGTTGAGTGCTTGAAGAAGTTATTGCTGGAGAAGGCTTGAAGGTGGTTAGATGTGGTCGAGCGTGGTTGGTGTGGATAAATAAATTTTATTTGATTAATTTGTGTTATTTGATAATTAATTAATTAAAAATAATATTAACTATATTTGCGGCAGAGTGGAAGATACTCTTAGTATCGCCCTGGTGTAAGATCATCATTCAGAATTGAAACGTTGCTTGAAATCGCTTTAGCCGTGTTTGGTGACCAGATCTGAATAGCCAGGTACTTTCCCACCTTCCTCTTCCCCATTTCCTTTCCCTCCCCACTGCCTTCAGCCTCACTACGTACCATTAGGGTACTAGGCACAAGGGAGGCTGGTAAGCAGCAATTGCATGAAAGGGAAAAATTATACACATTGAAAGGTTTGATGGATGATTATTCTTATGTTGACAATACTGTCTGTGTACCACGATGGGAAATATAGCACGCAGGTCACGTGCGGCGGGCTGCGACTTGATGATAATGTTGGAGTCAATTGGCGGTGAAGATTACGGATCTTACTAGTCATCCAGTTAAAATCTGCTGTGCAAACTTTAATTTTGTGTCCATATTAAATATTTTCTATGGAATTTCTTGTAAATAGTCTTATTAATAATCCCATTTAGAAATATCTATAATAAAGCTGAATTTTAATAAGTTCTCAAGAGTTGAAATGGTTTCTAATGAAAGCACAAAATTGATTGTAATAAAATATGATTTTTAATTCACTTACCAATAAAAAAACTGCAATACACTACATAGATACATTATCTTTATTCTACAATAAGAATTAACTCGATTCATGTTTTATTTTTTGAAAAATATCCATTTGCAAAGATCGCCATTACGAGCAATCAATTGCGACGTTAAAAACGAAAATCCACTGTTTTAAAGATCACTCACTTCGACATGTAAAGAGGTTAAAAAGATTCATAATTCAATCATTATTACACTGATATACAAATATATTAGAAAAAGCGACAAAAAACACGTAAATTAGACATTTTAAATTAACAGGATTTTGACAGTGGGCAGTTTGATAAAAATCTTTACTATACTGTTATTTCAACTCAACACTGCAAGGTATATAAAGCGACGAACAGTTACATACTCGTACTTTGATCATTAATTGAAATAGACTTTCAGTTCTAAAACAAAGTTATCTGCAGGACGCGGGAACATTTGAAAAAAATAAATAAAAAATGTTTTACGAATGATAGGAAAATGTGGTTCATTTTTGGACCGAAATCGAGCTAGAAAAATTAATGGGGTCCAAATTTGGGCCGAAATTGCCCCAGTGGTTAGAGCAGAACATGTTATTATCACTATATCTAAACTCTTGACGTGTTTTAACATGTGATGTGATGATACTAATGATTTCTTTTACATTAATCCCCTTGAGTAAAATAATCTCCCTTCTGGCCTTTGTCATATTTGAAAATACTGTGTGAAGGGTCTTTTTAAGGAAAGAAAACGGAGGATTTTCTTTGGAGGAAAATGGTAGGACCGGTGGGAAGAAATCTAAAGAGCGGTGTAACCAGGAGTGACGGACGGAACCAACTGCTGCGGTGCAAGACGTTAGGTCGAGGGAGACCAGCTGAATATGTTTCCTAAATTTTCCTCTCCCGATCCGGTCCGCCTTACGGCTGGAGGGCAACCTTTCACTCGAGGCAAAAAATAAGGGAAACTAAAAACACTTCACACACAAAATTAGAAGTGCTCTTTTTAATTAATTTCACCTCAAATATTTTTTTTCTAGTAATCAATACATTATTTTATTAATTTATTTTTAACGAAAAAAAGGACGTCTGTTTCATATTTTCTTCGATTGTCTTTAAGATTTAGAAGCTTCTATTAGTTAAATATGTGTGTGAGTGTGTTTTTAGAACATTGCAATCACACGAAAAAGATGACAGTCAAAAATATAGGAGATAATTGAAGAGGATAATATTAGTTATTCGAAAATTTAAGTATGAGATTCATAGAAATTATGGAATGTAATAAGGTGACAATTACTCAATTAGAAGATACTGTAGTCCTGGTTTGACTAAATGTTCTGGATTTGATTACCAGTAAGTACCTGCTACCTTTCTTATTTTATGTATCTTTATATGTTTAATATTTTCGTTGAGAGTCGTTGATCATCTTCTTCAGTGATTATTAATAATTTAATAAAAAAAATGTTCTCAGGTAAAAATATACCATAAAGGCTAACAATGTGCCATCAACCAATCATTATCATCACATGAACTGGTCGTGCGTGCAAAGTAAAGAGGTCCGTAAATCATGCGAATCTTTGAAGAGGAATAAGAAAGGATTCTCCAGAGGAAACCGGATATTCTTCCTACTCAATTGAACACGAAAAAACCATTCCGTGCCTCCTTACCTCGACTACTTATACTTATACTTCGGAAGCATCGAAACTAATGTTGAGCGAATTCGGGAAATTTAATACAAATCGTTTAGCCACATATGGTTTCTCGCGCGAAACTTTTTTAACGAGTATCAAACTTCGACAGTCTACGCTCCTTTGATGTGGAGAGAAGTTCAATCCGAGGAGTTAAAATTTCTGTTCGCGGACAAAGTAGTGGACAATGGCTTCAGGGTATCACGCGTAGCTGAAATGCTGTATGTAAGAGCTCGAATTCCGTTACTGAAATGTATTGGCGTGCTTTACTTGCAGTAAAAGTATATATGTACCTTATTTTTTCATAGTATTTTAATTAATGAAGATAATAGCGAAAGTCAATCGAAAATCCGAAACAGAAAAATCAGAAAAAGATATGGATACATCTGGGACACGAACCCAGGACCTCTGGCAATCCAGGCCAACGCGCTATCCACTGCGCCAACGTATCCCTATCCGATTCGGTCATTTTTAACTGTATCACACTTCTTATATTATTTTCATTTTTCTTAACGCATATTTTTATTGGCTGCTATCTTTATGTATGATTGCAAGATTCAACTCGAACTAAATGCCCTCTAGATAGTGTCATAAGATAGATAGGATAGGATAAATTTTATCACCTTTTATTAATATGCGACATCTATTGACTTTATCTGCAAGTCTAGGATGAGATATTTTTATTTTTAACTTTTTAACTTAAAGAGTTTAACCTCAAATTATAATATTTTAATTAATGAAGATAATATTAGCGAAAGTCAATCAAAATCTGGGACCCAAACCCAGGACCTCTGGCAATCCGGGCCAATTCTTATTCATTCATTTGAAACATTTCCTGAAATAGCTTTAGGTACTTGCGTTCTGCAAATAGTTTGAAATAGCCGGTAATTCCAATTCTCTACTCTTACTTTTCTATATTTTCTTATAGATTATTTTTTTCTTCGTCTTGCGACCCGACTCCTGGTCTTCCTACAGTTAACGTTGATCCCCCGACAAATATTGATCCTCTGGACAGTTGTTCCCCCGAACGTCATTTGTTCTTTCTTTTAATTGTTCCCTCTACCAATGATTCGCCCAAAGTTTCTTCAAGTGGGTATTTATATCCGTTCATACTATCATCCGTAAAAGTCATACATATAAAATATTTTATGATTTGAAATATTTTCGTAGTTAATTTTATGTATTTAATTTCAACGGTATAAACATACCATAAACAATATTTACATGTTATGTTGTAAATCATATTGTAATTCCTCATCTTGTTATCAGGTACCTGGTTTACACATTAAATACTACCAACTTACCTACTTATCTCATACTCTGTAAATCTGAATATAGTATATGTTACCAGGCTAATTCGGTAAATCCAAATAGAATATATGCTACCATATTACTTTTGCTACATTGTCACAAAAAACATGTATGTATATATTTATATATTTCTTCATTACACAACTTGGTTTCAGAGAAAAATATTTTTTTTTTTGTTTTTTATGGTTTCAGTTTTTTGTTATGTAATTATGTACATTTCTTAAGAACTAATAATATGTTTTTTTTTCGTTGTTTGTTTTTGGGGTGTTATGCCGTGTTGTGCTACCTCCTTCTTTAGCCGACGTTTCGGACAGCGTTGCAGTGTCCATCATCAGGGCAGATCCGGCAGATCCGTCGGATCTGCCGGATCTGCCGGATCTGCCCTGATGATGGACACTGCAACGCTGTCCGAAACGTCGGCTAAAGAAGGAGGTAGCACAACACGGCATAACACCCCAAAAACAAACAACGAAAATGCTTTTGGCCGTGAAAATCTAAAAACGTATCTGACTAATAATATGAACTAAAACCTGTCAATTTGTCTGTCCTGGAACGGGAAACTTTCCTAGTTGGACAGTCAAAGCTTTCTTATATGTAAATTGTACTTTTTTGTATCCTTCTATAATAAATAAATAAATGTCAAATTAAAAACCAAAAGAAAATATTAAGAATAATAAAAAAAAAGAATAACAATTGATTGTGGCATTTGATTGTGAAATGACATCTGAGACATGAGCAAGAGAGATTTTGAAGGTATTATGCCGTGTCGGCCTACCTTTTGTATCATATCATTACTAATTTATTATTTTAGATATCATTTTGTTTAAGTTTTAGGTTAGGTTAGGTTAGGTTAGTTTAAGATGACGCCTGCATGGACGCAAATAAATACTTAAAAAAAACTAGTATCAATTGTTCGAGGTATCAACTGGAAGAGGCAACAGCTGTCCGGGGGTTCAAGTGTCCGAGGGTCAAGTGTCCGGGGGACCAACTGTCAGGCAATCGGGACTTAAGTAACTGGTTTAGGACAATAAAACTCACAAGAACAGTTTCTTTAAACACTGTACACGGGTCAATACATATATTATAATAGCACAGAAATTTATGTCACATTAACCTGTAGTCTGTGGCTCGGACGCCGGCGTCCGGATTTATTTATTTATTTTTAAATGCGATTTTTACCATTGTGTATAAAAAAACCATACAAGGAAATGGTCAGAATCGCTTGTTCCAATATGATACTACTCATCGCTTGTGCCAATAACATTGCTTTTAATTTCAGTAATGTAGCTTCTCGGAATGCTTTTAAATTAATTTTCTATGGAGAACGGCCATCACGGTTTTTTTGCAAAAATAAAAATATTTTATTTAGTATTACGGTCATTATTTATTTGAAAACTCCATTGTTTTTTTTTTCACGTTTATTCAAGTTTGTATAAAAATAATGAAATCAGTTTATATTAGTATGAGTATCTTTTTTTGACAATTGTTTCTTAAATGGGATATTTTTTTTTAGTTAAAGTTAGCTATTCTGGAAAAACTTCATACGATATTATCGTGTAATATATACTAATTATAAAATATATTATCTATTAAAATTGCTTTCTTTTTATATGGATATTTGACCAGAACTCATCAAGGTAATTCTTCACACAAGAGGTTAATGAAATGTACTTGCTAATGCAAGTAATACCTTGCTTTTCATAAACAAATAGTGTAATGATACGAATAATAAAATATTACCATAAATATCTTTCATTTACAGGGAATATGCAGATGCCCATCTTACTGCCATCAGTACCATCAACTTTTGAGTAGGTACGTGTGCGTTGGTCGATACACACTATTATTTTATTCCTTTACGGATTTTAGAACATTTGGGGTAAAGTGTTTGCGACTGTCTCACTTGTCTTGTTGCATGTTATCAGTGTCACAAAGGACTTAGATTAGAGATGGGAACTTGAAATAATTACTTTTCCCAGAATGTTAATCACACGTCAAAAACTTTGTGTCAAAATCAAAATTTCGCGAACACCCACTGAAATGTATCTGAAAACTGGCGTCGATATGCTTTCTGAGAAAAGCATGAAATAGACATACAACAATTTGAAGAAATGTTTAATAAATTACTCTTGATTTCAGTCCAAAAGCGTGCGTCTTCAAAGTGTTTTTCGGTTACCAATACGTAAACCACACCAACTAAAGTTTTGACGGCTGTCAAACATCTGCTTTTGATGCGTGTTTACTCGCAAAACATACACGAAGAGACACATGAATAAAGGGTTGTGCGTAGTTTTGAAATTAATTATGGCCACTGAACCATTTCAATTCCGAGTTTAAATATCATAATGAATAAAACCCGATGTAAGAGTAAAGATGGTAGTAAGCTAGTAAGTAAAACAGTAAGTAAAAGTAAGAAAAAAAGAAGGTAAAAATATTCGAGCCTTCTCCACTTGAACTGGTCGTGTGTATGTCTCTTACCACATCAATATAACAAAAACTAAAGTGAATATAGATAAATTAACGCATATTTTAAAATAGCACAATTCAACTACTGCTCAACTATTATTTTTTTGTGCAACGGCAGAGAATGAACGAAGTTGCAAATTTTCCAAAACTGAGCAATGAATAAAATGAAAATTTTAATAACTTAATTAATAAAACCTCAAACCGAAATATGTAAACACTTTAGACAAAATTAGCGACTCTCAGTCGAAAATTAGAAAAATTAATATCGAAAAAAAAATCGATCACATCTTGGAATTGAACACAGTATTTCAGCCTTGCCGGGGCTTTGCTCTATCGCTGAGATAATTCGACCCTTTCTCATTCGGTCATATTAACTGTATCATCATTCTTCGACTATGAATTAACAACATTATTTTTGAATTATTTCTGATATATAATATAATATACACTGTGTTTTGCATAAACAGGGTGTTAAGCACCGTACTTGACTTACTTTAACCAGTGATTCCTGACATTATTTTAAGTAAAAAATGTAAATAAAATTTTTGTCTCCGGTGACATTTTTGAACTTCTTTTTTTTTTCTACAAAAACATAAAAATCAGTAGGTATTGGGAAGTAAGGGGCGGGGTGAGGGGTTTGTTGGTTACTTGGCTTAGAGACCAGTGACGACATGTGGAAGAATTTTTTTTTCTTTGATTTTGGAGAAAAAGTTTTTGAAAAAAAAAATGTCACCGGAGACCAAAATGTTTATTTACATTTTTTACTCCAAATAATGTCAGGAATCACTATTGTATTGTATGTTCATGTGCTTTAGCTCAGTGGTAAAATTTGTTTAATTCCTAGGTGCCACCGAAACTTTTTCTGTTTTTTTGTTTCAAATTTTCATTTGAGAGTTTCTGTCTTCAGTGGTTACATATAACATATTGAGGTTTTACTCATTCAGTTATTCCTAAAATAAATAAGAAATTAAAGTATTTATCCAAGACGCCATCGAGTTTGCATTTAGTTCGGGTAGAATCTTGCAATCATAAATAAAGATAGCAGCCAATAAAAATACGCGTTAGAATGAAGGTAATGTTGGTAGTTCTTAGTCGAAGAATAATAGAAACAGTTACAAATGACTGAAGGAGGTAGGGTCAAATTAGCTCACAAAGCCTCGGCAAGGCTGAGGTCCTAGGTTCAATTCGTAGATGCGACCGAATCTTTTTATGATTATTCTGTTTCACATTTTCGTTTGAGAGTCGCTAATACTCGTTGTATTCAAAATATAAAGATATAATGTACATACATATTCAGGTGTTGGAGTGAAAGTTGGAGGTCAATAAAGAAGAAGGCGTAATTAGAGGGAGAACAAAGCGGTGTACTTCGTTGACTTCCTATTCTAACTATTTATCTGGAAGTATTTGGTAACTTTTATTAATTTTAATATTTTCCCTATGAAAGAAGGGTACTTATGAAATTGATGCAATGTAAAATAGTGTTTTTTATCAAGTGTAGGTACTTGTTTATATTGCTAAAAATAATAGTTCTCATCAATATTGTCATTACGAATGTGACTGTGAAAACACTAACCTCAATACAGAATGCCTTTTTTATTCGGGTAGTACATTATTTTAATTGTACATTTATTCGGTTATGTAACAAAAAAGGTATAAACTTTAATGAAAACCCGTTTTTTATTCACCACTCTTTGATAATGACTTCAAATAGAAACTGATTAATTGGCGTTGTGAGATATACCTAATCGGTTTTTTGTCTTTTAAAAGAAATTCCAATATTCACCAGTTATGAATAACTTGGCAATATTTAAATATCTGAAATGGTTGTGATGGAGGACTTAACCATAAGAAGAATTGAGATCATGACGACTTCGGGGTTCCCAACCCTACACATTTGCCAACTCAGACATGCAGAGGTGGTATTCGTTCTGTATATTTCAATTAAATATATATTTCGGATAAAACCTCCCCTTAAGACGTCTTATAAAGGAATATTCACGGCGTGTAATCGCTCACTTCTGTTTCTATCAGAGAAATCTTTTCTCACCATTAATCTGTGCCGGAGCGCGACACAGTAACTGGCAATCCAGAACATTGAAAAACTTCCTTTTATTCCAGTTATCTCCGTTATAGGGGTGAGATTCCTGAAAGAGGGAAACTTTTTCCTTTCAGAAAACTATATAGTAATACATATATATAGCTACTAAAATTACAATTATGGGATCGCTAGCTTGTATTTTTGTGAATTTTTCAAATCTTGCACCAACTGAGGTAGAAACCCTATATTCAGAACTGAAAGAACTTTAGCCGTGCTTAGTTACCAGATCTGAATAGTAAGGACCCCCTCACCACTCCTTGAGGTCTCACAATAATCCCTCATTATTCTAATTTAAAAATTGTCTAACACAATTTTGATCTGAGGTTATTCTTACTTTGCAGTAGGTATGTAGGTTGATTCACTTCACATTATAATGTATTTGACTTTTAAACTTCCAAATCTAACAGTTAATGTTTGATTCAATATCAAATTTTCTGTTTTTGCTTCGCTTAAAATGCTATTTCGTATAATTTGTTCAAAAAAAATTAATCCTTTATAAAATCTTGATATGTTATATTTTTTAAATCGTGTGTAATTGAAACATGTTAAACATATTCCCAGCCTTGCCTTTAAGGTTTTTTTTGTACTTTGATAATATTTTATTTAAATAATTAATTAGTATTTTATTCGTCTTCCAATAGAAACAAAACTTTCAATAAATCAAACAAAATAAAACAATTGTGGCTGACCATGTCTTTATCCAATTATTCGTTCCAAACTAGGTAAATGTCCCTTTCTTTACCTTGTTCATTTTGATTAAATCGACCTTGCACTCCATTCCAATCATCAGATAGACCTAAGCACCTAAGTCATCTACTAAATATTTTAAATTAATTTTCACATCCTGTGAAAAATCCATTAAAAAATCCCATAAAAACAGAACTTTCGCAGAATGTGAAAAATAACTTCAAATATTTGATGAATAGTTTAATTTTTTGAAACAATCCGTCCTAAGAGCAGTGCTTTAAAATTTGAATATTTTTCTAGCCCATCTCCAATTCGCACCTGTAGTAACTAAATCCTGAATCTTCAAACAACAAATTGTTTATAGAACAACTGAGATCCTAGCTAAAACATTTCCAAGAAATAAACGTTAAACTGAGCATAGAGAATATTATTACGTCTGCTAAATTATCGATGTGGATAATAATATCGTTTTTTGCGGTACGAGTAAATAACGTTATAAAGTTTCTGGCATTTCCGTCAAAGCCTCAATGTGGAGCCCGTGTATAATTGATGACCACAACCTACGCGGTCTCGCTTTCCCATGAATCCCACGGGAAAGATTATTTTAAGCGATACAATCCACAAACGGAATTTATTTTATGTTTCTTTGCAACCCTCGGTTTCTTTCGTATTAGTTGTTATGATTAATTCATAAATAAATAAAAAGGAAGCAAAAAGAAATCACGAATCAAAGCGGCGTATTGCCAAAATGTCTCTCTGTTAAAAAAGCTGTTTGAACAGTGAAAGCTTTGATGCTATCGGCAGCAAAAATATCATCTATTTTATTAAACAAATGGAAAATAAAGTGAAATCGTACTAGGTCAGCGATTGCTAACCTTTTTTCCGTTTTTTTTTTTTTAATAACTCTTTTTTTCTCTCTGACAAAAAGCACGTTAACTCGAACAATAATAATATGTCAAATGCTCAATTTGGAAGGCGGATATGGGTAACGCTTCCCGGGAATAATTATAATTTATTGGATAACTAACACCCCTTCTTTTGACGGCCGTCCGTGGTCGAGTGGTAAGACACTTGAGTAACATTCGGAAGGTCGCGGGTTCGAACCCGGCGTGCGCAAATAAATTTTATTTGATTAATTTGAGTTATTTCACAATAAATTAATAAAAATTAATATATGTTATATTTGCGGCACGTTCCAGAGTGAAAGATACTCTCAGTATCGCCCTGGTGTAAGACCGCCATTCAGAATTGAAACGTTGATTAATAATGGCTTTAGCCGTGTTAAGTGACTAGATCTGAATAGCCAGGTACTTTCCCACCTTCCTCTTCCCCATCTCCTTACCTTACCCACTTACCTTCAGCCTCACTACATACTCCAATTGGGGATACCATAGTCTCACTGGCTCCCGAAGAGAGCAGTTGGGACTCTTGTGAGGTTTCTCTATAAAAAAATTAAAAAAAACCTGACATGGGTTCCTCCAAGTGATTCGCTACGTTTGGTGACTTAGTAGGGATTCCGGGGGGTTCCTGGGGTGAGGTTTAGGTGAGGGTGGGGTGAATACGTTCACCCACCTCACTGCATGGCGGACCGGGAGAGACCGGTTGAGAGAGACCTAGGTTAGACTTCCTTAACCGGATTCTATCGACCCATTGCCTTGCACTGAAGAAAGAGGGATGGATTCGTACATTCAGTAATTCCTGGAGACATTGACCCCAATATTCTAACTCAGATTCATACCCTTTTCCTTCCCAGTACTTCCTCAACTTTCTTCCCCTAAAAATAACCTACTCATAGCAACCCCACAGATGAAATAGGCCTTGAGGATTTTTTTCTCAGGGCCTCTTGTGTGGAACTAGCATAAAAAAACTAGGATCCTTGAATAACTTTTAATGAAGAATTATTGTCGAAAATATTTTTTTAATTATTACTATTGTTTATTATTCGCTCCGTGACTTTACTTTTTTATAAGCTTTCTGAAAATCAAATGAAACTTGAAAATTTGGACAACGTGTTTTTGTTGTTTTTTTTTAATACGGATTGTAGAAGAAAATTTAGATTAATTATAAAATAACGTAACGTTAAATCGTGTGTGTATTTATATCTGGAGCAAGAACATAACTTATCCAAATGGTAGTTCGAATTCCGTTTGTTAAATAGTTTATTAATTTGTGGTTAAGTGTTTTGCATTTATGAAACTAATTTGAGGTTATTTTTGAAAATAATAGGTAGCATAAAAAATGAGCCACATTCTCTAATATTTTGACTTCGCCACATTCCCTTGAATTTCGAAATAGTTATAATAATTATATTTCAGTGTACTGCCTATTTTCTATTGATAATGAACACATCGCGAAATCCGTGACAAAGGTTTGCAGTCCCTTCCCAAGTCAATATACTGGCACTACCTGGGTAAAGCATTATCACAAAACGTTTGATTGTTGGATTTCTGTACACCCGTATAAGAAAGTTCCCTTAAACATTCTTTTGTGGGCCCAAAATCAGTTATTCGTCACTGCCACCCTTGACATGGCGGCTTGTCAATTAGCTATCACCCCTGCCCCTTCCTGTTTCTCTGTCGCCCAGAAGGTTCCGCTAGAAGATAGGGGGTGGCTGGGGCGATGCGAGATATCACGTGGTTTCTGTATTTGTCGGAGCTCGAATTCGTTAATGCCACCGATTCACGTAATAATCAATGCCAAAAATAAACCTTTTCCAAGTCGTGTTTCTTGTTTATTTTAAAGAAAATCAATTTTAAAAATGGTGTTATTAAGTTCCGCATGTGTTTTGATTTTTTAAAATTATCATGATGGCTGTTTCTGCCTTCAAGGCCATGGTTATCTATTGTGAACTCACTTATCTACGTCATTTTATTTACTCCTACCCTATTTTTATTCGTATGGTGTTAAAAATGTTTTTAGCAAAATTTACAATAAAACCGATTTACTTACAAAACCAATCTCTTAGCGGTGGAGATCAATGATTTAAATGATAAATAATAATAATAGTGCTCGTTAATATCTCCAAGAAACCGAAACAAAATTATTCCTTAAAAGAATTCTGGGATTTACCAAACACTTTCATTAATTTTTATAACTGTTTAAAAACGAACAGCAAATGCAAAATTCAAAGTTGTAAACCTCATTTATTGTTAAAAAAACCAACATGTTTCGTAAGCATTGCACTTCTTGGTTACGTATTTATGACTGTTTTTTTTTTTTAATATTTAATCTATATAGAGTATTTTCGTTGTTTGTTTTTGGGGTGTTATGTCGTGTTGCGCTACCTCCTTCTTTAGCCGACGTTTCGGACAGCTTCGACGTGTCCGAAACGTCGGCTAAAGAAGGTAGCGCAACACGGCATAACACCCCAAAAACCAACAACGAAAATGCTTTTGGCCGTGAAAATCTAAAAACGTATCTATGTCGAGAATATTACATGTGATTTTTTTCAATGCCTGTCTCACTATTATATACCTGTGTCGAGACAGAGGTGGAGGTACATAAATGTATACAAACACGGTTACTTAAATATAAATGTTAATTACATTTTAAGTTCAATAGATACAATAAAAAAGGAAGATAATTGGAAGTGTGAATTAGTTCTTTACAGACTGTGTTCTTCCAAATTACAGAAAAATTAATATATATATATTATAATTATATAAATTAAAATGGTGGTACAAAATAAATTTGCTGTGTTTCAAGAAAGAATGGCTGGTGAATTAAGTATTCATGACATTATAAAACAAAATAAGAAAACATTTAATCACTAAAAAGAAGGAAAAACTAAAATTTTTATGTTAAGTGCCACACAATTATTTACGTAGTTAAATTACACATAGAATTAGGGTGAGGTTAAATAAAATTACAGAAAATAGTCGCCTTGATGTGGCATCACTAGTGTTTGATGATGGTCTTGAATGTCTGTAACGATAATAAAAACTAAATTACTTTTAGAACATAATTTTAAACAAATGGTGTTATACGAATTAAAGCACTGTTAGGCGCTCCGCCCACTGAGGCAACTGAAAACCAACTAAAACCGACTGTTTTCTCTTTCTTGATTGGTCAAAAAGCTTGTTTAACCATAGATGAAGAACAATCAGCTGACAGCTCGCAACTAAAAACGGCCGCCCAGGGCAATCAGTCGTGACAGTCGCAAGATGGTCGCAAGTCACCGCTTGCGTTACCATTGACAACGGGGTTTTGTGTGATTGTGAAGTGTGCGGGCCATCACATTGTCATACAAAGACAGTTGGCAGTTGAGTGGGCGGAGGCGCTTAAGCGATCGCCACGCTACTCGCGAAGTTGATCGAAGTTGATGACGATGTGAGCCGAGTAGTGTGGTCTCGGCGCAAAAGCCGACACAATCGAGGCGAAGTTGCACGAAGCGAAGTGAAGTTCGTGTCCACACTATCTACTTCGATCAACTTCGCGAGTAGTGTGGCGATCGCTTAACAATAAATGCCATATACCTGTCGTGTTGTTGTCATCAACCGAAACATAAAACAGAGCCAAGTTTGTCAGCGGAGATAGTTTTGTGCTCGCTTTGCCCTTATTCAAAACGTAGGAAGAATAATAAAAAAAAAATTATTTAGAAAGAAAACACTTTGTGGCTTGAAATTATATCAAATGAAACAAATACTTTGTTTTAAACGTAAATAAAGTATTTAATAATGTGGCTTTAATAAAGTGGTTTAAAATAAAGCATTTATTGCATTTGATTTTTATTTCATAATTTTTTCACTAAGGTATCGAAAGTTTTATAAAATAAAATAAAAATATTGTATTTTACGTTTCGGTAATAAATGTCAAGAACGTCAAGTCGCGTAATAAAACGCCCACCTTAAACTTTTGGGAATTGCGAAAATTGGAAAAAGTGTTTGAATTTTATCATTAAGCAAATCAAATATATAGATAATAATTGGAGTTGATGTTCAAAGCTATTTTTAATGATGGTTATTTATTTTTAAAAAGCATTAATCAGGTCTTTATCCAGATTTTTTTATTTTCCTCACGAAAGTAGTTAGTTTTTTTTTTAATATGTCAAAAATGACGAAGTTAAGAGATTTTAAAGTGAGTTTGGGTCAAATGTGCATGCAAATTTATTGTTGTCTTGTGGCATCACACGAGACACATTTCACCTTTATAATGGAATATTTAAAGATCATTTTTCTAATGTTAATCATCATACTAAAAATGTTTGTTTTCTATGTTTTCATTCAAATTGTATATTTTCCAAACATTCAAAATATTTTTTTGTTTGTTTATTTTTGGGATATTATGCCGTGTTACGCTAACTCCTTCTTTAGCCGACGTTTCGAACAACATTACAGTGTCCATCATCAGAACACATCTGCCCTGATGATGGACACTGTAATGTTGTCCGAAAGGTCGGCTAAAGAAGGAGTTAGCGTAACACGGCATAATATCCCAAAAATAAACAACAAAAACACTTTGGCCGTGAAAATCTTAAATCATATTCAAAATAATAATTAATAATATAAGTAAACTTTCGTAATTTACAAAAAAACCAAAACACTTGCAGAACTTGATAATGAACATTATTAAATATTATTTAATTAAATTTAAAAAATTAAAATTAAATACGAATTAAACACAAAAACAATTAATAGAAATTCGTAATTAAATTATTTATTTATTTATATTTATAAAAGGCTTTTACATTCAAATGATACATAATTTTACAATGATACACAGGAGAGAAACAGATTATGAACAAAATACGTACTCTGAAATAATATCGAAATATATCTGAAAAAATAACATCAAGTATATACATGGTTTTATTTGCATTCGTTAAATTCTAGGAATTGAAATGTTTACAGTAATTTTGTATTGGGATCACATGGGATTATTGAGTATTGTCACCCACAAAACTATACTTGTTTGAAATGGCACTGTAAGTACCTACTTAAAGTTAGGCTGTGTTGAAACAGAGCTGACAGTTACAGGGTTATAATAATTAATAATTTATATGACCGGTCAGTGGTTCAGTGGGCATCGCGTTTGGGTCCCACCCAGGCGTTCCGTGTTCGATTCCTCGGCAGGCTAAGTCCTCCATCACAACACAAGCAACATCTTCCGCCTAGTGTGGTGGTAGTAGGAGATTTTCAAATGTTGTTGGGTTATTCGTAACCCGGGAATGTTTGTCTTTCTTTTTTAAAAAATAAAAATAAAAAAAATAAAAAAAATATATTAAGTATAATAAAAAATAAAAAAATTGTAAAAGATTACGCATTTATCAGACAACACTCCTCCGTCTGACAGTTCAGAAATCAAAAGTAAGCAGTTTAGAATCTGTAGTAAAATATAAATCAGAAGTCATGCAGAAGAATGGTATCATGACTAACAATGATCATTGTGATTGAGGTATGTTATTATAGCCTTCTTATAACTACATTCCGTGCAGTTGAATACATCTACTGCTTCTGAGAAAGCATTGCCAACTGCATGCAATCTAGGTTTAAGCGAATATCTAAATGACTCAGTCCTGATTTTGTTGTTACAATAAAAAATAATTTTGGATCGAGTAGTTCTTGAGGGTATATGGAATGTAATTAGGCTTAATAAAGCAGGGCTGTCTATAATAATACCATTAACAATTTTATAAATAAAAGTCAAGTCGGAAATAAGTCTTCTATCTGAGAGTTTTAGAAGGTTTAATTCTTTCATCAAATGATTGTAATTTATTGATTCTAATGGTAGACCGAGTTTATAATTAATGAATCTTAAGAATTATGCTGAATTTTTTCGATGGAATCTGAGTAGATTTTGTAGTAAGGAGACCAGATAGAAGAGTTATATTCGATTTTACCTAAATAAAAAATTATTCCCTCAGCAAGCTCTAATTCATATGATTTGTAAAATGATATTATGAATGATTGAAATAGATAATTCGTATTTAATCAAGGTATTGTAACATTACATTCTGTGACTAAAATATATTTACAAGATTTACTCGTATCACAGGCTCGGTTAAGTTTAACTGAAATAAACTGGCGGTTAAAGTTATTCAATGAAAGTGTTTCTTTAAAGACTTTTTCTCGCACGAAGTCCTTCAAACAAAGCTCTTGATCCTTGTATAAAGTTAGTGCGATGCTTAGCATGTTTTATTCAGGGCACATAGCGGCCAGTGTGAGAACACAAAGTTAGTGCCAGTGTTCATCCTATTCTCTTGTGAACCAAAGGGAGGCTGGATTCGCTCGCTTCACTTTGCTTGATCGGAAGGTCGGCCACCGTTTAGTTAAACAAACAGAAATGCTTTATGTTGTACAGTGCGCTAACTTCAACCATTTAGAAGTTGATTGAATTTCATCACAAATGTTTAGCTTAAGTTTTGTTAACTAAGCTGAACTCTCCATTTATTAAAGCTATACTAACGCTTTATTCCACATTTTGTTTCCACTCTTTCATATATATTCTTGTTTTTTACTTTTTCCACTCTTTCATATACGATTCATTATTCTTTACAAATGTTGAACAATCTTAAGAGGGTATAACCAGAGAACACCGGAAATTTGTCCTTTTCAAGTCAAATTCTTGCCGTATTGCCTCTTTTTTACTTAAAAACATAAATTGATTTCGAAAGCTTGTTATTTTATCTGGTAAAGTCGTATTTCAAATTTTGAAAAACCATGTTTATTTATAAATAAAGGTTATACAGTTGGTCGTTGGCAGATAATTAATTTTTGAAAAGAAATATTGTATTACACAATACAAATTTCAAATCATATAATCGTACAGTAAAATGAATCAATACATAATCTAGTAAACACATTTCAGAATTTTTATTTTAGTTCAATTAAAATCATTAAAAAATAAATCCAAGAACGTGTTTTGTGACGAAAATACCTCAGTTTGTCTATTTATTTAGGGGCTTACACGCTAATATATTTAAAAAAAAATTATACACTTATTTTGCTTAGACATTATTGAAAAATAATAAATACACATAAATATTAAAAAATGTATCGTCACGCGTTCGAACATTTCTATTGCTTACTTGAATGTAGTATATATTAAACCAAATTTTTAATGAAATAAAGTTGATATTGAGTTATAAGTTAAACTTTTGGTTACGGAAAATAATCAATCTTTCTCATCAGAACCTCCCTCTACAAGGGCATGATCGCAAGTCAAAATTTCGATTCTCGGCCGCTGGTTAGTAGGTCTTAAGAACTACACTAAACAACCATTTTTTTACATATCTTGTCAGGTTAAGTAAAAAAAATTACACTAAGAGAAGTCAAAGTTTTGCAATTAAAAATGGATCGTGAAAAATGCTGTTATTTTTCGAAGGATTAGGGAGTGTTAGTTTTACTTTCGACTGTGATTAATAGCAGAGTTGTTCAGGGTTGCTTGGTAAAAAAAATAATCTTAAAATATTGTGGAATTTTATGGCTGTGACACTCATTAAACCGATCTAAGGTGTCCGTTTTCCTGAAATCCTAAAGTGCTAATATGACGTAAAATAACGACTTTCTATTAAAGCCATGTTATGGTATTCTGGTCCGTCAGGAGTTGGGCTATCAGGCCTCCAAAAGATAATGTTAAGTTTTAGGACACCCTAAAAAGTATATTTGATTAGTAGAAAGCTCTTGTGTAGACAGAGAAACATTATTTTTATTATATTTCTGTGTAATTTTCAATCCAATGCTTATTAGAATTTTTTTGAGATGAGAACTTAAAATTCATGCAACTCTTTAGCAGTATTTTATATAGCACCATAATAATATCTTCTACTTAGTAGGAGAGTACCTGTGGTGGATTAGGGGCATGGATTTTATTTATATATAAAACTACAGTTTTATTTCTAGATTTTTGACATTTTGCACACTTAAATTTCAAAAACAAAAGGAAGATCACTGTATACATGAAATTTCTCAAAACTCTGCGATAAGTCCGGGCAACGCCGGCAATTTTACCTAATATTATAATATTATAACGGTAAATTAAAGTACTCTCATGGAAAAATCATTTTACCTTCCCCATTGGACAATTATTTCTGTGTTGGGTGAACCCCTTACCTAGTTAGAGAAGTCAATGTATTCTATATTATATTATGTTGTAATATTTTATATATGTCAGCAATTATACTTGCAACGTTTCTACTGCACATATCAGTAACTTATTTTTTTTTAAATATAGTTTATTGTTTTAAATTCTACAACATTTGCTAAAATTAGTTCTATGATAATATAATAATAAATTAATTCACATTAATATTATACAAGAAAACACCTAAGTATCATAAACACGTGAGCACAGGATTTCCTAGTGAAGGGTTCGTACTGATAACGAAACACAAAAAAATATATAAAACATTTACATTTATATTAGAAGGGTACACTTCATTCTAACTATATTATATAATAAGAAATCTATGTAAAAGAAATATAATACGATACAACTTTAAAAATACAAATAAAAAGTTCTTGGGCCACAAATGAGGAATTAACTAACCAAAGAATTATTTATTGTATCCATCGGTTTTTTGTTTAATCGACCCTTTGGAATAACAAGGTTCCATCTGTTGCGGAAACGTCACGCGGTTATGGGATCTATGGTAAGCTACCTTAGAGTTTATTATCAGTATGACGTTAAAGCAACAGATGGAACCTTGTTATTCCAAATAGTCGAAATAATAGATTTGATGGCTTTCATGATATTGCGAAATAATGGTGAATAGTACAATATCACCAGCACTTTAAAAAGTAACAAAAAATAATAAAATTAATGCCTGTCATGCATCAAGTTCAATATGTCCGTCAAAACTTTACCACATATATGCTCGATGTTAATTAATGGAGTCCGACCAAAAAATGTTAAATTGCTGAAAACATCGTGTCCATTCAAATTTGCGTATGCGAGTATATACACACACTTTACCATAATCCACACGTCTGCCCTAAAATAATAACCCAAAAACTAAGCACGAAAATACGTTTGGCCGTGAAAATCTAAATTCATGAACAGAAAATCAACTTGGAACATCTAACGCAAATTAGCCATAACCGTTTTTAAATCCGTAAAGGGAATATCATTTCAATGGTTGAACCCAATAACCTATATTTTCTGTGTTGCATAATCATAATAATAAAAAGCATTTTACTTTCAATCTGCACAAGGAAAAAGCACTTCGCGGAAAAATTCGATGGCACAATTTTTGTCTCTCGTGCACACTGTTATATTATAGTTGATCGGACCCAGTAGAATTATTCACGTTCAGCAAATTTAATGGGTAAAAAATACAATGGGTTAACAATTAAACACAGTTGAAACTTAATAATTATTTTAACACGGTATTTATAACATAATAGTCAAATATTCTCATTAATGGACACATGCTATGAGAATAATGTATTGACTGGGATGGCGAAATTCTGTTTTAACTCGACCATTCAACATTTTATCCCTCTGTAAATTTGCTTGTTATTTTCCGTTATTTCTTTATTTTTCCGGTTTCAAGACTTTGGTCTTTTTAACCTGTCGTGCGCCGCAGTAGCAGAAGGCTCGATAAAAAATAATCTGAATGTAAGCAGCTTTTCTGGGGAAAATACTTGTAGGTTATACACTATTTTTATAAAATATATCGTTACAGATTGTCAGTTAAGATGATAAAATTAACAAAATATTATTTTTCAAAAAAAAATCTAGACTGTTATTACGAAAATAGAAAATTTAGGGTAGGCACAGATTATTTTTTCGAATGTGAAATTATCATGTTTATTAAGTAGGTGGGAATTTAAGTAACTACTTTCAAATCTAATGATTTCAGAGTAAATTTTGGTTTTAATTAAAAATTAGAGAAAATTAGAAACATACTTTTTGGACGCGTGGTATTCTGTCAACAAAGCTACAAGTAACTGTTATTTAATATTTGTATTAAAATATTATGATTTCTTTATAATAATTTTATTTATTTCACATAAATATTTTGAAAAAACAGAAAATTAAATTAATTACGTCCATCACAACGTTGTCCATGCTTACACGTCATTATATTTTTCCTGAATACTTTGTATCCTGACGAAGGAATCATGAGTATCGAAACATGTCGATATTTATTATGAAATCGAGGTAAACAAAGTTATTTATTACATAACATTTAAGAAAAACAAAAGATTACCCATCCAGAGAAGATTGGTAGACGGTGTAGCAAAGAAAGACGCTGTTCTCTACGTGACAAATATGAATGCAGTTTTACAGAGGTATTCTGAACTACATTTCGATTATAATTATACCAGAATATTACTAAAGATTATAACGAAGAAAAAAAATACAAATTATTTATGTGTAAGAATGAAGATATCTAGGTATTGTAAATGATTTATTATGAATATATTAGCATAGTATTTCGCGAACACCTCACTAAGAGAACCTATAGTAAGGTTTTCAGGAAACAGTTATACAGTAATAAATATCATTAAAAAATAGTGTTTTGAGAAAAACTTTACTTTTATGCAAAAGACTACGTTATATTAGCATTAGAAATGTGTCCGATTTCAGCATTTAAGTATCCTTTTTAAGGTTGGTTTTATAAGCCTTAAAAGCCAATGCTAAAGTATGTATATATTTCCCAAAAACATTTTTCAATCTCAATATGGCTAAAAGAAAGATTTGTATTGTTGTATACAAAAACCAGATTACAAAAATCCTAGTTCAATGGAAATTTGATATTTTTTGCTTCTTCAAATACATCTCTTGTACATGAAAAAATATCTTCTTTGTAAAATAAGCTTCTTGGGTAACGAAGAATTCCTCCAGGGTTCCTTGAAAAGCATTATCGGTAAAATATTTTCCCGAGAGGTAAGGAAGCATTGATATCTTGCGCATGAACACTGATACTACCAACTATATTAATAGAATACCGGCATCACACATTTACAGGAGATTATTTATGAAGTAAAGCAAATTCTTGAGAAATAATAAATAAAAAAAAACATAACTTTTAATTTTTCTATTATCTACCAATAAGTATTTTGAGTCATTGCATAATATTATAATCATATCGTGAAAAACCATAGGATAGTCTGAAATCTTGGCAAATCAGTTCCAGTCTGAAAATGACAATTTAAAAAGAAAAATCCAAAAATTGATTTATTTTAGATAGGTACTTAATCTCTTGTCTGGATTCTTCAAAAAATCAATTCAATGCCATTTTGAGTTCCATTGAATGTTGTTATTTTCACGTTCGAAATTACTATGTTTGGAGATGAATGATTGCATCGGGAGCCTTCCGGAAATCAACTGAAATTAACAGTTATAAAAATAGATATATCACAAATATCTAAATTATCAGTGCATAGTTTATTTTTATCAAAAATAAATGATAACCCTTTTTACTAAAATACCGGTACATTTTATTTAATTTTTGTAGTTAATTTAATTAAACCAAATTATTTTCAATGTTTTAATTTTTCACGTCTCGCCAACATGCACCAAATCTATGGCATTTGAATATGACGTTGGAACGACCTTGGTACTTTTTAGTTTGACAAGGTTACTTACATATTTCAATAATAGTTTTTTTTCCATTAGTCGACAATTTTGGAGCAGTCACCTAATTGTATAAAGTATCAATTTCATCAAAACTAAAAAAGATACATATTTAATATAAACAAAAACTGAAACATGATTTTTTTTTCATCAAACACCAGAACTCTGCGTGAAGCCAGAAATCACCGGTTCAGTGATATCAACTAAGCGGGGCATTTTGGTAAGATGGTGTTTTATTCTTTAATAAATAAAGATTTACTATTTCTAGTAAGTATAATTACATCTATATACACATCAATTTTTGAGCCGTTATATTTTACTCCGGAGTTCCTTATTATTGCCCTTTTCAAGATACGTTCAAATTTATAATAAATTCTTAGTGGTTAAATTTTTTATTTAAATGAAGTAGGTAATAAGATTCGAGTATTTTTACGAAATCGGTCAGGAAGTTGAAGAAATTTAAGACGGGATATTACAATATATGTGGTATTGCTAAAATGGTAATTTAAATCTCCTATAAATTTGCCAAAATTCCACTGTAAGCGCTTATAATGATTATTTCAAATCTTTGATTTCATCGGTATAAAATGGTATTTTCTTCCGAGTTCACATAATACCGCAATTAAAAGAATTACCTTAGCCACTATTATTTCTCGTGTACGGTATTATAATGATTTGATATACTTAAGAGGAACATTTACGCGGACACTTTTGACCCGTTTCATACAAATTTTAGTTTTCGATTTTAGGCCAAAATACCCATCATTTTTTTTTTTTTTTTTGTAATCAAAAGGTATATCAAAAATCTATCTAGGATAGGTGCTACCTTATTTATTTTCGCTTTAAATTGTAAAATATATTCCAATCAAAATATTAATATTTTATGATTTTGGAGGCAACCTGGACAAATATTTGCGAGTAAATGTAAGCATTTAAAAAAATTTGTTTACTGTATTTTTTCTAGAAAAATGATGAGATATAAAATTTAATATATATTTTTACAAATAAAGACTTTTTGTGTGTGTAAATTAAAATTACAAATTACCTATTAACATCGGAATAAACATTTGTCGATTATATATTAAAATTACTACCTAAAGAAACGCACTTTTAACGTTTTTTTTTTATTTTCTATTTTATTTTTCATTATATTAACACCAAGGATACGCCAAGATATATATTTTTAATGATTATAAATAAACTCACAAAAAACTTCCAAAGGTGCTTCAAAAATTAACCAATAATGATATCTTTAATTACCTATAGGTCATGGTTTAAAGAAAAATAAATAATGTAACACCTATCCTAGAGAGATATTTGATATACCTTATGATTACAAAAATATTTTTTCAGATTGGTTGGGTACTTTGACCTCAAATCCAAAACTAAGATTTGTATGAAACAGGCCGAAACGGTCCGCGCAAACGTTCCTCTTAACATGTAACCTGAGTGCCTTTTACCTAACTCTGGTATTCATTTGAAAGACAAATGTTTCTCCATTTTGTTTCAAAGCAATCTATTTTCAAGGTATTGTGATCTTTCCCAGTTACGTTAAGACGCGATCAAGAAGTTGTGGTCCATATAGCGTGGGCTCGTGGAGCGCAACTAATTACTGGAACAGTTATAAATCAGCTTGAATCTCGAAGCTGGAAGCTCGAACTACACTGACCAAAGTTTGGCAGCCAGTCGCGGCCAATAGCGAAGGTGGATTTATTAGCTAGCGGGCGGAATTACAAAAAGGATATATCCACGTAACACGTAACCCAATGTAGTTAGGCCGCCCGTTACCGGACGTAATTTGAAAGGACCACACTAACAATTAGACGGGGAGTACAGGCTAGCAGAGATTATTTTTCTGTTTTTAACATTTCTAATTTATTTGTACCCGGTTTGTATCTCGTTTATAATTAAATATATTTTTTCAATCTAAACGAGTTATTCAAAAACCTTTGATAAAATTAACATCGAAATACTTTATCAATTCGGAATTAATAAGGACTTTCTAAAATGGATCAAATCACATGTCACAAAATAATAGAAGTCAAGCAGTGAGAGCTGAAGTTTCTATAATACATCATCAAAAATTCCACACGGATCTCATCACGAACCTCTCTTATTTATTTTATATATTGTGCGAAAAACAGTCTGTTCCTTAACCTGGAAAAATGTAACACAATATATTTTCTTAAGTATTTTTTTTTAATAAGTTTTTTTTTTATTTATCTTTTTTTAAACATTTTTTTAAATATTAAATCCCGATCAGTTTGTCAACGGGTTCTTTTAACACTTACTTAATTTAATACAGGTACATAAAATATTCACATAATAACATTATATATACATATGTACATATTATGCGGTTCACTCAATATTAGAATTCGAATCAGTGGTATACATAAAAGTTAATATTGAAAGGGTAGAATAAAATAAGGGTTTTAAAGACTTAGACTTTAAACCCTTCCAAACACCAGAAAATCCAAAAAACTCATGAGCATTCCACGATTTATCAATATTCGATTTATATATATAGATATATATATATAAATATATATTATTATTATGTGAAAACCTTAATCATAACACACACCAAATACAATAATATCTCAGGTCAATTCACTAAATGCGTATTAGAAAAAATTAAGACAATTTGTTAATTACGAACCTTTCCCCTGCTTTGTGTTATTTTCTCAATTTATTTATATTGTTTTATTCTATTCTTATTTTGTTTATCTTTGAACATTTTGTTTTGGCACAAATATTTGTGTTTTTTTTTAAATTTATTATTCTTTTATTTTTCTACCAACCTCACATTATGTTTTACTTAATCATCTAAGTTTTTCTGTAGATAATATGCATTTTATATGGAAACTTTGCTGGTTCATTGCAACCACGTAAAATGTAATTATTTTAATGAAATATTTGTAACGGTTTTTTCCCCACTATACTAAAATAATTACAAAAAAAAAAAATTTGAGGCGTTTTTAAGCCGGGCTTTGAAAATTGTACATCTTTAATAGAAAATGCTGTGTAAATGATATCTCTGATCATATAGTACATGTGTTCGTGTTTCAAATATAAAGAACTGGAAAGAAACCAAGGTCGATATGAGCGTACTAAACGAGAAAAAGAAAGGGAAACATAGATGTAATATATATGATGGGAAAGGAATGGTGGAAGATGTTGGTAATGCTGAGGGAAGTCATGGCATGTCCAAGAATATCAAAACTTCGATTGGGCATCGAGAAAAAAAGTAGTATCTATAAGTCGATTCATAAATCTGAGAAAGGAATTGTGCAAAGACAGAGTTGCGAGGCGGTTTCTTCTCTCTAGTGTTTAAGTTAGATATTTTTAGTTGCTTCCAGTCATTTTTAAACCTTTTTCATTTGTCTGATTTAAATAATTATTTTGTACAACGTAGACCTTGAAAAAAAGTACAGAAAATAGAGAAAAACAATAGGCAGAAATTGTTTGTAAAGGGATAGAGTTAAAAATTAACAGATTTGATCTTCCACTGATTTGACGGTGCAAAATTTCTTCACACAATTTCGATGTTTTCAATTTTATCTGAAAAAGAGTGGGTTTTAAATTTCTATGTTAAACAATTTCACGAAAATGAAAATGTAATGATTTTTTAGAATTTAAAAGTTATTCTTATTTATTATACAAAACAGTTTTTTCATACCTCAGGTGAATTTATCATAAAATGATGTGTAAATAAGTTCTTCTGTCTTCCTCGAATAGTTTTCTACAAAGGCCTGTCAGAATTACTTTTGTTTGAGCAGGTATCTCATTGAACAAATGTACTCTAAAAGAGAGCTTATTCTGATACCCTCAGGCATATTTATTGAAAATTATGAAGTTTGGGATTTAACGCTATCGCACCTTTCTTACATTATTCGCCTGAGATAAGCCAAAACCATGGCACTGCTCTAAGCTACCGAAGCAACCAGTAGACCGGTCGTGGGTGACCAGTCTCGTACAAAAAATATATTATCCCATTTCGGCGGTAACCAATGTTCTCGCATGATTTCCTAATTTTGTTTAGGTATCCACATAATATATTATTACTAGCACAGATACTAGTTAAAAATCACGGGACAGTATGAATCTTGGCAAAAAAGTATCTATCAATTTTGTAAATGTCCATTTTAACAAATTTATGTTTAAACTATAATATTATTATTAGATAGGTAGATACTTTATAGCTTGTCTGAATTATTCACAAACATGGTTAAAATTTTAAAATTTTACCCTTAGTTTTAAAGCAAATTCAAGTTGAATGGTTCATTAAACCAGAATTACACAGGGCACACACACACAACCAGAATTAGTAGTCTTGATAATTTATTAACTTTATTTGGGCTGGGAATATACGTCCCATTTTTCCATCCGATAGTCAGTCTGATCCGACTTTGGTGGGTATTTTGGCGTCAAATCCAAAATTGAGTTTAATAAGAGTTAAGTCAACTAGTTTCAAAGTTTTTTTTTTAAATTTTTAATTTTTATTTAATTTAATTAAATTTATTAATCGCTGCCCTAGTGCTTGTATGTTCAATAGACCATTTGCAAATTTTACAGGGGACGTTTGTTTTTGTTTTTTACAGGCAAATTCTAAATAATTCTCGACTTTAGTCATTTCATTTTATACATGTCTATTGAATACGGTATAAAACGAAATGACTAAAGTCGAGAATTATTTAGAATTTGCCTGTAAAAAAACAAAAACAAACGTCCCCTGTAAAATTATCAAATGGTTTATTGAACATACAAGCACTAGGGCAGCGTAATGTTGTTATTAAGTTCTGCAAGTATTATAGATTTGTATTTTCGTTACAGCTGATTCGGCTTACAAGGTCATTTTCAAACTTTGGTTGAAAGCACGTTTAGACGACATCTATACGATTTTAAATGTCTATTTTGAACGTGCATAAATTGATTTATTACCGGTTAAGGGTTATTAAATAATTAGTGCGGACAAAACATACACTGGTTTAACCCTTAAACGGTAATAAATCAATTTATGCACGTTCAAAATAGACATTTAAAGACGTCTAAACTTGGTTTCAACCACAGTTTGAAAATGCCCTTTATAAAATGAATGAACAAAAAAAAGAATAAAATAACTCAATTCCAAAATTGACATTTTAAATAGTATAAATATCATCGTCTAATTGTGAAACACCACAGTTTCATAATGGCCTTGTCAGCCGAAACAGCTGTAACGAAAATACAAATCTATAATACTTGCAGAACTTAATAATAACGTTATTAAATTAAATTAAATTAAAATAAAATTTTAAAAAATGAAATTGAGTGCCACCAATTAAACACAAAAACAATAAATAAAAAAAATAAAAAAGTTTCAAAGTTGTTTCTAACCTTTATCAGGACAGCATACAATTTACTAGATAAGTTTGTATAAAAAATAATATATACATGCGTCAAAATATATATCGCGTATAGGTTAGATAAAGAAAAAGAAAACACATAAGACAGCGACTTCATCAAAATCAGTGTTTCTCGCAATATCTAAACTATGGTCGAAATCCACTGATGTCCCTTAAACGAAATTTGTTTCACGAAAATCTTTTATCGTTATAAGTTTTAACGCCATCTTATCCAGAACCCTAAAGTTATTTTATTTGTTATTTTAGCATCTTACCAGCTCAGTGCCCTTCTTGCTCTCGCCCTTTATTTATCCCCGGGGTCCGATTCGAGGCCTTAAAGTACGGTATATTTGCAAACTAAGCGAATGGAAAAAAAAAACAAAAACCATTATGTTTGTCACCGATCTCCGAACTCCTCCGCAGCATCTTTCTCAGAATCCCACCAGCAATCAGGTATCGGCTGGGCAGGTGATAAATATTTATTCAGGCGGAATTGGGACGGTTATTCTGTTTAGCAAACGTCCTAGAAAAACATCCATTTTGACAATTGTATTTTTTAAATGTATTTATTTATAAGGAACAAGGCATGTTTTTGAATCGATGTAACAACTCAACCACGATTTAATTTCTATGCAACGTTGTGAGGAGGTACCGACGCTTTAGGATAATCAGCACAGCATTTTTTTATTTTATTTTATTTTTTGTACATTAGCTCCACGCAGGAGGCCCTGATGGAAAAATTCCCTCAGGGCCCATGTCATCTTTGAAGATGCTGTGTGGAGGGTTTTTTAAGGGTAAGGAAGGAAAGGAAGTCCTGGGAAGGAAAAAAGTTTGAGGGGTGGGTAGGAATCTGGGGATAAATATGTCCAGGAGTGATGGATGTGTGAAGCCAACCTTCCCACTGCGGTGCAAGGCGATGGGTCGAGAGGGTCCAGCTGGAGAGATCAAAAAGTTCTCTCTCAACCAGTCCCTCCCGATCCGGCCTGCAACGCAGATGGTTAGCAGACGCATCCGCCCCTAAGTCCCGGACAAACCTAACCCCATGAACCCGGGCACCCCTGTTAAGTCACCAAACGTAGCGAACCACTTGGGATGACCTGTGGCAGAAGTGTTGGCCGTCCAATAAATGGTTTCTGGGGCGGCGGTACCCATACCCGCATCCCAAATCTAATGATTTTCACAGAGTGTGATCTGTTTTGAAAACAGAATAGTAGGCATATAATCTAACATATACCATGAAAAATATCAATATATTAATAAAATGTACATTGGTACTAATTATACTTTTCTGAAAATAAAGTAACGGTTTTAGAAAGCAGTTCTAAAAATTACTGCAGCCTTTATTTCACAGTTCAAAGTTTGGCGAAGTGTAACCATCTTTAACAGTAACATTAACTGTAATAGTACATTATTTACTTCAAGAATCAACGTTATATCCACTGACTAGATTAACTGAGAGAAATACATTGTGGGCGGGTCTGTGTTCCAAAAATAAGCTAATATTTTTCCTTAAAACTGAAAAAATAATCAAACTTTAAAAAAATTAAATTACCTTTTGACTCAAGGCCTGGGAGAGGATGGTCTTACGTAAACTGATGACATCACTATTTATTCAAATACCTATGTATAAATCACACTTCTAGGGATATTCTTCTCATTAAATATTATACTTATATACATTTTAAATAAGTGACTGCTCTGTTTCATTATTGAAAGCTGTGCTAATATTCCTTATACTAGAATTGATTTATAAAAGGCGATTCGAAAATTCTTATCCATTTCACTCGGTTTATGCATTATGCAAAACCTAGCACATACAAAATGATAACGGAGTATTGAAAAATGCGCATTCTAAAAACGTCCGTGGACTTTACGTTATATTGTATTCTAAACAATATAGCCTTTGTGGAGCCAATCGCCTGAAATGTCTGATAAATAAACTGCTCTTCATACATACGTGTAGAATAATGTACCGAGCAATAAAGCGACACAGCAGAGATGCACTCGGAAATTATCCAGTACCTTCGATTTTGTTATTGAATTATGGTCCCAGTGTTATGAAAAATGAACTTACATTTAAATTGATGAAGAGCAAGACTTGTATTTTTATGTAAAATGTTAATATTTTATAATGAATAATTATTAATAATATTAAAAAAAAACTATAGAAACTATGGAAAAAAAAAATGGAAAAAATAAAATAAATAAATAAATAAATAAATAAAAAATAAATAAATAAAAAACTATGGAAACTATAGAACACATTATATCAGGATGTTCTATATTAGCGCCGTCTGAGTATACATTTAGGCACAATCAGGTTTTAAAAATAATTCACCAAACTTTGGTAATTAAACATAACTTGATTGACTGTCATAATATAGTACCATATTATGAATACGAACCAAATTCATTTTTAGAAAATAATTTCTTTAAAATTTACTATGATAAAACTATACTAACAGACAGACCAATTGGTCATAATAGACCTGATATAGTTTTACATGACAAAATTAAAAAAAATAACTTATATTATTGATGTAGCTATTCCAAATTCCTGTAATATTCAAAAATCTGTTTCTGAAAAAATAAGAAAGTATACAGATTTAGGAAATGAAATTAAAAGAATTTGGCATTCTCAGACTATAAAAATATTACCTTTTGTTATTTCGGCTACTGGCATTATACCTAGCTCTCTTATTAAAAATTTAGGCATATTAGATTTGTCAAAGAATTTGTATATAAAAATGCAAAAATCAGTCATTTTAAATACATGTAGAATTACGAAAGATTTTTTAAATATTTATATTGAGGGATCAGTAGGATTTATCGGTCAAATTAGGAATTCCACAGAGCCGAACCCTCTGATATGAAAATATCTGGAGACGGTGAATTATATTCCCATTTAATAGTTTGGTAGATTAACGTGTTGTTCTTGTATTGTTTTGTATTAATTATACTTATATAATACACTTGCATAACGTGGATTTACTAGATGATCATTTATATGGAAAAGTGTATGAAAGGGTTTAGTTTTTCCTATGGGAAAAACTAAACCCGTTCCTGTAAATCTGGTGAATATTGAAGAAAAAAAAAAAAAAAAAAAAGTAATATTTTTTAACGGTTCATAGATTGTTATTAACATGACAATAAGTCAAGTGAGGGGTTATGAATCACACCGATCAATTTTAATAACCACAAAATCATTCAGTAGGTACCTACTTAATTGTTTGAACGTCTTAGGCCAGCCGCACACCGGAGCCACACGCTACATGCACGCAACATTTACGTCGTCACAATAAGCATGCTACATTTTTCCTTAGAGTATATGTGTCACTTACACACACACGGGACGCACAATTGTAAAAATACTCGATAATAAACAAAATTTAAAAAAATAAAATAAATAATTATTCGTAAAAATTATAAATAATAATTACTAATTTTAATAAATTTATTAAAGTTTTTTATTGCTATAATCAGTGAGTCCATGGTTATATAACATAGGATTTTTTCAACCTCCGCAATAAACTCCACATAAAATTCAATATTGTCTTCATTTGCAAACCACTGCGCCACAAAAAACGAACGCGTTCGATCTTGAATAGATGTGGCGCGGCTAACGTCTCGCCACAAACTGCACCCTGCTGCACCCGCTACAAGCGTGTCCTTGGTGTGCGTGCTTGCGCGCAAATATAGAAGGGCGTTAAATGTGTCGCGTTTCAAATGTGGCGCCACAGTTATCGTAATACAAGTGTTTTTCTGGTGTGCGGCATCGCTTACTTGCCATTTAATATGGGGTAATATTTTTATTGCTACACCAGTGTTCAAAGTCACAATGAATGAAGTGATAATATTTTTAAATGAATAAATGATCAGGATATAGTGTTTACTTGGTTTTCTGATGAAGGATCATGGTTATGTGAAAAGTGTATACATTTTTATCTACGTGTACGTATACTATGAACATTTAATACAATGATAATTATTTTTATTAGTAGTGATGCCAGAAACTGAATTTGCAATAATTATTGATGGTAATTATCTATAAAATTTTTTTGAATAACTTTTAACAACTTTTGAAGTTTATATATAGCCATCACCGTAATAAATCATGTATTTGAGTTGGTCGGTTGATCTTGGTTTCGATCCCCAGTTGCAACCGTTACCTTTTTATGTTTCTGTGTATTGTTCTGTTTCATGTTTCATTTAGATTTATTAGTAAAATCTTCTTCTTCAATAATATGTTACCTTTTATTAAGATAAACATATCTAATTATGATAAAAACGGAATCTTAATCTTTTATGTAAATAAAATGAGATATTCGTGTGTGTGCCCTTTGGACTAAAAAACTACACTACCAATTTCGCTGAAAATTTTTAAATGTTTTCTTATTAGTGTCAGGTGAGTGTTTTGAGAATGCTTATTCGCCCGACAAAGCCTCAAAGCTTTACGCCAAACCATTCAAAATCCCGAGTAACGCCAGGTACATGTAGGACAGACTCCAGGTAAGAATTTTTATGTGAAATGAACATTTTCATTTTTCCCAAAAAGCAGTACCGGATCGGCACGGCATTCCGTGGCATTCCGGCACTGCGACACAGTATTCACGTGGATGGTGCAGTCAGAGAGTCCGTTGCATGCTGAGGGTGTACACTGTACGTGTGTGTGTGTTCGCAAGACGGAGACTGGGACTGGATAGTAACATGCATTTCCGGTTGTTCGGCATGCCTTGAATGCATCACAGTTGCTTCAGCTATCCGGGATGTTTGCAGGGTGGGCACATCTCGGCGATGCACGTTTGAATTTTAAATCGTCGTATTGGGAGATGAAGATTCATACAAATACTGTGTAGATAGTTGCCTACTCTATAATATATATTGTTTTAGGTACATAACGGCTACACCAAAACATAACGCAGAAATCTCGTTCATTTAAGTGACGGCCTTAATTGCATCGTTTTTGCTCACATATACACACGCTTCACCATAATCTAAACACAATCATACACACAGGCTACCAAAACACATATTGATGGGTCTAGACCATATACCACGGATTCAGACGCAAACGAATAATAATGTTGATACATATGTCCCCAGTAGGCTGTTGCTGATTATGCTTCGGCTGATGATGATGATGCCGCACAAAATCATGTTATTTTAGAAGGATTTTTATGTAACAATTTTTTTCCTACCTATAAAATACAAGGCTGCTAAGCCTATAACAGCAAAGGTAAAATTTTAAACAGCAATGCGAGTTAAAAACTGCGAGGTGCATATGACGCCCTTTCTATCTTTTAAAATTGCTCTCCGAAAATGCCAACACTCGGAACACAAAGCATGAGTGGACAGCATAGCTACATCTATGCATAACAAAGATTTCAGAAAGTTTTGGCAAAAAAAGTGAAACTGTGCTGAAACATCATGGGGGATGAAAACATAGCTATCGAATTTAGAGACTTTTTTCTTTAAGCGAGCAACAAGGAGATACCACGAAACCTTCGACAATGACATATCCACCTGCAGCCAATAAATGACCTTGTCAAGACTGTTACTCCTGAAATTGAAAGTGCGATTAAGCAAACCGCCCACGGTAAAATACGCAGGAATTCAACTTAATTCTAGCCACCCCGTTATCAAGTCTCTTAAGACACACACATATGTCAATGGACATGAGTCGAACTATTATCGTACCAATCCTGAAATCCAATCAGCTGGATGAGTCGATGTTAGAAAATTACCGACCGATTTCCTTGGCGACAATGCTTTCGAGACTATTTGTAAAAATCTTATGCGCTGGTAAAAGAGAAACTATTTTATTGGATAATCAATTCGGCTTCAAGAGTGCCTCATCAACCGATATGGCCATTTATGGAGTCAAACAAACAATACCTACTACAAAAAAAGAAAAAACACCGTTTATGGGTGTTTTCTTGACCTAAGCAAAGCCTTTGATCGTGTATCCCATCAATTATTATGGGAAAAACTTATAAAGCGAGATGTCCCCGCGGCAGTAGTGAATATGCTGGCTATTTAATACGGACAACAGGAAAGTCACATTCAATAAGCAGGAGCTTCTTCAAGGCCTTTATTTCTTAAAAGCGGAGTCAGACAAGGGGGAAGTATGTATCTCACTCTATTTAATGTGTACAAATGACCTCTTACAAGAGTTGAACGATACATGAATTGGTTTTCATATCTGCGGACAAGGTAGTAATAACATTAATTACGCGGAAGACATGGTGCTGCTGGCACCTCCGATTAAAGCGATGAGACGACTTGTACAAATATGCGAGTATGCGATGGGAATAACCTTCAAAAGTTATAAAGAGAGTTTTTCTTATAAAAACAAAAATGAATATTCATTTAGACATTTACAAAAAGTCATAGGCGTTCCATAAAAATAAAATAGGATATATTTATCCGAGACACTATCTAGGTAACAAATACATTCTTCGAATACTTGTTTCCAATGAAAAAGGTAGGTGCCAATAATTTGGAAAAAAAACATTAGTCCAAGATAATATTGTTAATTCTGAAATTTGAAATGTGAAGTTGACAAATACGACAGTCTCATAATAGGGTGCAATAGCAAAATTGGTTAATGCGTATGTCCCGGTTAGACGTGAGGTTCTGGGTTCGTGTCCCAGTTGCAGCCATTATATTTTAATTTGTCTGTGTCTTGTTCATTTTCATATTTAAAAAAATTAGATTATTATTGTTATCTTCTTCTTCAATGATAAAAAGAATTCAGTTGAATTCAGCTACAAGGCAAAATAGTTAGAGTTATTCAGCGTTTAACAGGTTGTCAAAGTAAGTCCGCGTAGCTTTTTTCCGGATGGCAGCACCAACAGCGGTATCAAAATCATTGCAATACTCTTTTTCACCTAAGGTGCAAGTGGGAAACGTAGTGGAAAGATAAAAAAATAAAAATAAGTAGATTCAAAAATAATCGAATACGTTACTTTATTCGTAGATCGAACCATTTTAATTTTAAACTACAACTATAACCTAAAACAACAGATATTCTGGCTCTCACGATAATATTTTATAGAATTTTTAAAGTAATACTTAGGTGTGCTATCATCAGCATAATTTTCACCCTTCACCTTGCAGCCCGGAAAAGCTCTATTTAAATTCACTGATAGCAGTCACGAAATTACGAATTTATCAATATTTTAGTGGATTATTAATTGCTCCAAAAATATGAACATAATTGTGAAGATCTTGTTATTTAAGAATACACGGTTTCTGGGCACCGAGTAGCATCTTGGAAATGCACGTTCCTTTGTCCGTATCTCGTATTGGCTGTCTTCCCACCGCTTCGTTAAGCCGCCATGTTCGTCTTATCTTTGTGAGCCACCCTGTATTTATGTTCCACAACAGATCCACCCCGTTCCTGGACTTTAACACAAACATAATACAATAACAACCCACCGATACTAGGGAACTAATAAATAATATTATTGTGACAATTTTTCCAAGGCTTTTAGTATCATGTGATGTCTACAAAAATTATTGGAAATACTGAGATGTTGTTGGTTTTTATGGGATTTATTATAAGCAGAAGGATTAGTTTGTTATAAGAGGGTGTCAAACCCAAGGTTTGGATTATATCAATAATATTTTGTGTAAGCTTGTCGGTGCTTCTTACAAGAACTTAAGAATGGTGCAGTGAAATTTGTCCGAATTTCTAGGTCAACATCAATTTGTTAAGCTGGAAATTTTATGACTTTAATGAGCTATAGGACTTTGAGAAATGCACAAAACTTTCAAAATTAAATAATATGAATCATAATAAATAATAATAATATTTTAATGACTTGAATAGCGCCGTTTTTGTGAAAAATCACCTCAGGGGTAAATCGATGAGTAAATGAATCTATGAAAATTGTATAATGAATATTAACCTATCAATGAATTGTATTTTCACATATTTGATTGATTAATGATTAATGTGTTGAGATTAACACCAACACGTATCCAAAAATTCTTTACGTCTAAAAAATATTTATTTTACATAAAGTCTAAAAAAAATATAATATTAATAAAACACGATATATACCTAACAATTTTCAAATGAGTCGTGGAGATGGAAAACCCACTATGTAATTTTTGCTGGTTTTGATACAATCGTAAAAAGTACCTAAATTAAGAAGTTAAGTAAATTGAAAATAAATAAATTATTATTCTTGTTCGCAAAATATCAAAATAATAATGTATAATTATATTGATATTTAGCATAAAAGGTACATTCTGATTATATTTAAAGTGTTCCAAACAGTTTATCGTGACTTTCTCAGATTTACGAAAAACTCAGAGTAGGTTTATGCAATTCCACGACTCAATATTGCAAGGTTCGCACCCCGGGTAATTTATCTTTTTTTATAGAACTATTTTTGTATTATTTCAGTGAATTAAATTTAATTTTGAAACGAATGTTTTTTTACATCCATCTTTTCATTTTTTTTTAGGGAAGACAATAATAATAATAAATGTACCTGTACACTATATAATCAAATTTGGGAAAAGAAAAGATTCTTTTTTTTTATTTGCTTACATCCCAAACAAAATCTCGCATCGTCACCACTATCGTAAAGCATAATTTTAGAATTACCTGCAAATTCATTTCTCCTTCGAATATGATGAAAAATAACCTGTCGTGCGATACGATCGGCATAAAATCCATAAAAGTGCAGCACAGCAATCGTAGAGTACAAAACTGCCAAAGATATGAAATAAACCACCCCATCCTCGTTTTAGAGCCGGTCCAAAACGACCCGTCAGATTGCTCGATACGAACCGATGAAAACAACGAAATTACTGCAGTACTATCTCGTAAATGTGAACATTCCAAGTTGAAGAGAACAATGCGAAACGGTTCTCAGCAGAACTTGATCTGACTATTCTGTAGTTTATATTTTAACATTATGGTTTAGGATTTCGACCTTTTCAACGCTGTTTCAATGTAATCAATCAGCAGGCGGAATACTTTGTATATCAACATTAGCTCTGACTATGGCTGTAAAGATAATTGCAATTGCTTTGAAAAGATGAAATAATGTTCCCCAAAAGAACGACAAGCATTGCTTTTAGTGAGGAAACAAAATTATAAAATCTGTAAAAGAAAGGCTTACATTTAAATTTAACAACTTAAATTTTGGTTTGGGGCCAAGATACCAAACCAAACTGAATAATTATTTTTAATTAATCAAAATATGTATCAAACATTTAATAAGGATGTGTGCTATTTTATTTAATTGTGTTTTAAAATATGATGTACATTTGCCATAAAGAACACAAATTTTCGTATTTTAGAGGCAACTTTGTCGTTTATTTTAAGTTAATAAATATTTTTAAAAAATAATCTTGACCACGAAATAAAAAAAAAAATTAATTCAATCCCAAAAATTAAAATAATTGCAATAAATCGCGAAAAATCAAATTTTTTTTTGGCCTCTATTTTATGATTCAAAACACAAATAAATAAAGTAGTCTATATCCGTACCAGACACTTTTGATAAAAATGTCAGTTTCGTTAACTAAAATTTAAGTTTTGTATAAAAAAAGGCCGCGCAGCCTTTCCTTTTAATAGGTTACTAATATGTTTTAAAAAAATCAATCTAAATTTGTCAAAAATTTTCCTTATTGTCTGAAGAATCTCGATTTTACCGACTGTAAAACCTAAAGTAACATTTATTTTACAGTTTAAAATCTCAATTTTTGACAATAAAGTTTATCAAGACCATATTCACGTACATGATTTGGGTCTGGTTTACATATTTGCTTAGCATATAAAGAAAACACTCTCCCGACCCATCACCTTGCACAATAGTGTGAGGGATGAATTCATACGTCTGTCATTCCTGGACACATTGAACTCTAGATTCCTACCAAACCCTAATTCCCACAACTTCTCCTCTCCTTCCTTTCGATAAAATATAAATAATATAATAAATAGCATAACGTATACTCCTCCACACAGCCTCCCCAAACATGATATCGGCCCTGATGGATTGTTTTTCTCTGGGCCTCATCTGTGGAGCTAGCGTAAAGAAATCACTTTTCGATTAAAATAATTTAGATATAATTTTTTTTGTAGCTTCAAAACATCATTTCCTCGTGTTTAATACTAACGCTAAACAAGCTTTCATACGAAACTGAATTATTCAAAAAAAATAAAACAGATACGCTATATAGCCACACGACTGGTTTCATTCGTGGCGTCATCGTTCTACTAACTTCTGTCTTTGTCGTTTTCAAACAAGACCCGTGAGAAGAAAGAGGATGAACGTCGATGACGTCTGTACGAACTCTTGCTAGGACTAGTTTATGAAAGAAATATCCGAAAACAAAGCATTTAACAGAACAAAAAAGACTAAACTATAGTGAACTCCACGTACCTTTAACTATAATTACGAGTATTATCTCATAAAATATGTAAAAGCCCTTATTGGCAATTATGAAAAACGAATACATCAAGATCTGCATTTTTTTCACGAAAAAAGCAATATTTAGAATAAATAGTAGGAGATGTTTAATAACACATAAAAGTAATTTAAAAAATGCTATTGGTAAAATAGAAAAGGCCGAAAGAAGATTGTTAGTGTTTAAACAAAATCTTTATTTTCTGTTCTTCTATGGGTGTCTCATTTGGTTCAATGGCAACACCCATTTGGAAAGTCATTAAAGGTGATGAAAATTTAAAACAAACATTATACATTACCCTACCTAACGTAGCCAAGTTTTTCTATCACTTTAAATGACTTTTTAAAGGAGTGATGAAGTTGCACAATGCTGAGTTGTGCGGTTACTGTCTTATTCTATATCATTATCATCTGTATACTACATAATTATTTACTTATAATTTATTATGGACTTAACTTACTTATGTTTATTTACTTACTATTAGAAAACTGTTTATAATTATTTACTCATAATTATATTATGTATTATCTACTTAATTAACTTACATTTATTTACTCTCCATTACAGAGTGGTTAATTATTTTGTATTTACTATTACATACCTGTTATTATTTACCTAACTTTTGTTGCCAACTAACTACTGCCCTACTGTAATTATGGTTTGCTATTAAATTTATATGTTTTTTTTTTTAATTTCCTTCATTATAAAGCTGCACATTTCGATACAGGAAAGCCCTAGAGAGATGCGCAGCTTATATTTTTTATGTAATGATTATTTTTTTAATTAAAAAAAAAAAAAATAAGTTGTTATTTTTGATTTCGTTATAATGTTAACTATCGGAGAGTGTGGGAATTAAATATAATATTTTAAAATTAATAACAAAACATCTTTCAGGATTCTATCAGTAGGTACCTACATCGCAATTTATAAAGTATTCAAATAAATTAAACGCATTCAAAACTTTGAATTGGGATTACATACCAGGCTGGATTTAATTTAATGTTGAAATTCCTTTGATATCGGTTCGAATTTGGTGTTCTGTGACTTTTGGACAACGAATAACGAAATATTATATTTGTTCACAAAATGCATTCAAAATATTAACAGTGCGGAATCACAACCAATACACGTTGTGGTTGCAATTGGACCTTTGAATTCGGAAAAAATTATTGGTTAGGCAAATGGGAAAATGAATTGAGAAATTTATCACGTAGCTAAACTATAATTTGTTCAATGAAAAAAGGAAAGATAAGGGTAAGATTATACTTTACAATCATTTCGTTTTCAGAATACATTAGAAAACAAATATTAGTTGTTTATTATGGTCCTCTCTTTTTTATTTAATATATTATTTATATAGTGAATGTCGTAAAACACCCCCAATTAGAATTGTTTGCCAATGACTCCAAATTGTACAATCCAATACATAACCTAAATGAAACATTTCAAATTACAGGGTGACGTATGGTGTAGAGCTATTGTCAGAATAACCAGTCATTTTTAACGGTTCAAAATTCTACAATATCACATAAAAATTTACATCAATATTTAATTTTTGATTAGGTAAAAGATTATACATCCATATTTTTATAAGAAAAACTCTCTTTTTAACTTTTAAAGGTTATTCCCATCAATGTAATCTTTTATTTTTTTTCTGTGTCTTGTTCATTTTCATATTAAAAAAAATTAGATTATTATTGCTATCTTCTTCTTCAATGATTATACATTATTTATATAATATTTTAACTGCCCAACTAGGAGGAATCCCGTTTTACGACAGTCAAATTAGGATGGATTTATGGAATATATGGAACATATTTTGTACAAACAAAAATAAATATAGGACATAAAAATCAGAGAAAGGATAAAAATAAAAAAAGATAGAAAATAAGAATTAGAATTTAAAAAATTAAATGAAAACAAAATTGTAAGCAGCTTCAATATACCTGATCTTGGTGGGATTCTCGATAATAAGTTACAATATCAATATCATATCAATCAAATAACAAAACAAAAAAACAGCTTAAAAGCTTTGTTCCATCATAAGAAATACAAAAGAATTCACAAAAATTGTAATTATCAAACAACTATACTTTGCATTTGAATGAAGTCATCTAGAGTTCGTTTTAACTGTGTGGTCTCTATTTTATGCATTATATATAAACCAAATCGAATCGATAAAGAAAAACTTTTTTTTTATAGAAAGACAAATATTTTCGGGTTACCTGACAATATTTGAAAATTTCCTACTATCAACACAGTAAGCGGAATATGTTGCTTGCGTTGTGATGGATGACTTAGCCAGCCGAAGGATCAAACACACGACACCCAGGTGGGACCCAAACGCGATGCCCACTCAGCCACTGACCGGTCAAATCAGCGAGAAATGTATACTTACCCATCATAAACTTTTAACACTTTTTCAAAATTGGAACTGTTTTTAAAGATTTCAGACTATTCACGGGTATGGGCTAGTAGTTAATACACATTTATTAGTGTATTAAGTGATGCTTTTGACTGAGTAATAAATAAATGAAATCTCTTGTTTTTCTTGTATTGAAATTGTTTTCACTGATATCCCGTAGGAATGCCTCCTTTTATTCTTATTTATAATTAATTTACTTGTATAGTTTCATTATGTTCCTGCTGACAAGCCACTTACTACTGCTAAGATGCTATAAATATACGAAAAAATAATCAAGCAAAAAAAACGCAAACTGAAAACTCTTGGGTATTTTCGTTGCCTTTGGTAAACGGTACATCGATAGTAGTGGAGTATTTATGTGTAGGTCCTTTACGGCATAAACTGACTCATAAAGTCGTTCTTTCTTCTTTTGAATTGTCGTGAGATACATGATTCAATGTTAGATACAATGTAAGCAACACCACGGTTTGTATTTGCGTTTTTCTTCCATACAATAATTGTAATGTATTCCAAAAAGTCAATTAATCGCGGTCGATAACCGTTGATGAATTTGTCAAAGTTTGTGATTTTTTTCTTAATTATTTTTATATGAAACGAAAAAAAATAATTCACAATCACCTTTATACCTTTCACCTTAGAAAAGAAACTGAATCGGTGAGCGACGAAATAATCGTAAAAAAATTCTTCTATTTTTACATAAAAAAATTAGTATTTTTAATTACGTGTGTCCGTTTGTGAAATCAACATCTTATAGAATCTTTTATCTGCTTTCAAAAACAGCATTTCATTTCGGTATACGTTAAAAAATGGAGAATTTATGGAAAAATAAATGTCAATCGCGAATTTTTCAAAATAATTCATGAATCTGACAGATCATTTGTAGTAACTTGACGCCAAATATTCAGAATACCCAGGGGATAATTGTGAACATTTATATTTTATTTTTACATACGGTAAGAAATTTTACCTCCTTGAATAGCACATGAGGTGTGAGACATGTGCTTCCTGATTATTGACTTAGTGTAACACAATGAAACCGCTCACACAGACATTCCCTGGCTCTGTTTCCTTTTCCAGGAAAGCTTTGTCGTCTTTAGTCATGTGGATTCAAGTTAATGTTTGTGACATGAATCGTTCACTTGTCAGATTACGCCTTCAAAGCGCACAAAGCTCCCTATTGAGAATGCTTAAAAGAACAACAGGCTTTTCAAAAATTACCAAACAAAACAAGATACGTATTCCACAAGATTTCGAAAACACAACAGTTTTATTCAATTAAAGAAGTCTTATTCACGAGAGATTTTATTAAAATATGTATTAATTTCAAAAATCATCCTCAATAAATACAGAGATACACTGATAGATAATATGTTCTGGTGATTGCTGTGTGCCGTAAGGTTAAGTATTAATATTATCTTTCTTTTGGTAAAATTGATCCAACAGCCAAGAGGTCTCATGTAAACAGGTGATATTAGATTTTTTAAATCATTTGGTATGAATAGATCGTAGTTCCATCGATATTTCTTCAAAGATGATCTTCATACACATTTACAATATTTGCGTAGCGTTACAATAATGATGTAAGTCATTTTACGCAGCTGCACAGCAATGTTGCGTGTTTTTTTAAAAGCTTCTATCAACACACCTACCTACTATAGTTTCAAAATTCTGCAATATTCCTGACAGTTTTCGGCTAATACATTAGCTATACCCTCGATTATCTAAAACACTTCCCATTTTTTTAGTCCTACATCAAAATACTTCAGTTCCTTTGAACTTCTGGACGGTTGGACAGTTAAAGGTCTGCGTTAATAATATATTTTGATAAATATTCATATCCTTCGTAGTAGGTGCTACAGTATTATTTCTAAATACAGAATATCTGAAAAACTTTAATGTGATGGATGATCTCTAGAGATGCAAACATGAAACAGTAAATCATTAATAAATAACATACACAATGTTACCTTTGTTTGCCACCATAGCTTAGAACATCGCCTGAGCAGCAAAGCGTCCCAAGCTCGGTTATGTCGCTGTTATTACCAATGATATTTTAAAGCTTAAGTATGTATATGTATAACAATAAAGAATTAACCAATTTATTCTCAAAACAATGGCTGGTTCTAATGTTTTTCAAAAACAATCATTAAAGTTTAATCATTTTTTGTATTTCTTGGGCATTAACTATGTAACAATTTCTAGACATTTTGTTTTGAAGAGTTTTAATTTTCATTGTACTATCGTTACTTAAATGTATCGTTACTTAAGTAACGATAGTACATTGAAAATTAATTTAACCAATTTCAGACAAATCACTCAGAATTGTGGGAGCAAAATAAAATAAATGTAGAGATATTCATCATTTACCAAGAATTTAAATTTCCCTAAGGATTTTAGTTTTAATATTGTAAGAATCGTCATATCATATTTGACCAATCCGAAGGTCGCGGGATAAAAACCTGCTTGCAAAAAATAATTTTATTTGATTAATTTGTGTTATTACACAATTAATTAAATAAAAATGATATAAAGTATATTTGCGGCACGTTTCAGAGTGAAAGATAATCTCAGTATCGCCCTGGTTTAAGACCACCATTCAGAATTGAAACATTGCTAGAAATGGGTTTAGCAGTATTTGGTGACCAGATCTGAATAGCCACGTACTCACTCACCATTCTCCTCCTCATATCATTCCCCTCCACACTACCTTCAGCCTCATATGATACTCCAATTGGTAATGCCATAGTCTCACCAGCTCAAAACGGGAGTAGTTGAGACCCTCAATAAAACCCTCTAATATTCCATACAAACTGCAATACCATGCGTTTTGTTTAAGTAGATACGAGTATTTGCGTTTTATTTCGAATTGTGTTTTTTTTATCAAAGTGATGAAGCGGAGTGTAATAATTACGACCATTATCGAGTTTTTTCACGAGCTGCTAAAGCAGTCAGCCTTTAAGGCCTGAAGAATTACAGTATCCCACGTTCGGTGGAATTCTATTATTGAGTTAATTTTATTGAAATTGCCAATGAAAAAAGTTTTCAGCGTCTCCACAAAACTCATTTCCGTGGAGCCTTTGAAAACTCAATTAAAACTTCTATTTAAAAATGGTCAAAAACTCTAGTTCTGCTGAATGCTGTTGCCATTGGGGATTTAGACCCTGAAAAGATTCAATTTCTTTATCCTTTTCCACTTGAATGCACTGCGCAATGCAGAAAATAAAATTCATCCTTATAATATATTTTCACGGCGTATTCATGTAATTTTTTAAAAATATGTTAAATTTTTTTTTTACTTCATTTATAGAAAACACATAGGTCAAAATGTACATAGTGATAGTTTCACCATAATGTCATATGTGGGAAGTACCACCATAATAAATTTAGGCTTTTGTGTATGGGGGATGTCTTTTTATATTCGTTAACAATAATAATTAACCGAATGTTTGATTTCTCATGGCAAAGGCATTTTCCGTAATTGCGAGTTCTGAATTGTGTGTTTAACCAAATTGGCACTAATTTTGAAGGGTTTGTAAACACACAACATTTTGCAATATCTAGAAAACTCACGGAAAATAATTCCCATTTTATGAATATTTGTATTTACAAGGTTTGAAATCATCACCCCCTTCATTCATTTAACCAAAATGAGCAGCTTGTTTGTGTATCCTGCTGTTTGCCCCAATCAAGGATTTTACTTCTGTTTCTCGTTGTTTTTTTAGTAACTCCAAGAGCGTGTACTATCAGTATCAGCCTGGCATTCTGAATCGATTCGTTGCTTGAAATGCACCAACACCAACCTTACTTTTTAACATTACCGTCCCTTCCGCAAATCTTTCAGCCATACATCTTTCCCCAATTGGGATGCTACTGTCCCACTGGTTTTGGGTTACTACCCAGTGCTCCCCTGGCCCTAGCACACTCGTTCGATAACGATCGATAGGGTAACTATCGGTAACTTCTCATCGTTCCCTACCATGACTACATATCACCAACAAATAAGTGACAGTTCACAATGACTAAGTGTCCTTAACATATTCGACATCAACTGTTGTTTGTACGTTAGCGATGTGCAGTTGTCCTAGGGAACGATGAGAAGTTACCGATAGTTATCCTATCGATCATTATCGAGCGAGTGTGCTAGGGCCTCTGATAAGAAACATGACATAAAATAACAGTACCTACAGTAAGTATAAATATAACAAACACTGGTTAAATTGGTAGTATTCGAATTGTTGCCTACGGCCAAATCTGCTGGAACTAGCAAAAAGCCTTCAAACAAATTGGCTACAAAAGGTTGATTGTATTGGAAATTTTAAAAAGTCAACTTTTCAAGAGAGCCGGCATAGTATTTCTTCAATATCTCACTGCAGTTATCTGTTTAATATATTATCTATGAGTAATTAAAGTTTACAGATCCAATTAACCCGAACAAACACCATTCTCAGTAGTTAAAGAGCTTAATACCTAAAGTGTGCCATAACACAGGGTCATCCCTAGCACGGAGGGTGAAATACACAATAAACTGTATGTACTTTCAATAAATCATGTATTTAAATAAAAAAAATATTTAAAAAAAAACAGTGAAACAATGCAAAATGTTTTGAAAATTACGCTTATATTAAAAAGGCAGTTCGCATCATTCCAGCATGGCTTTTAAAGAATAGGATCGTTTGAAAAATCAACCGGTAAAAATAAAGGTAGATATTTTTACTATCTTATCTTCTTACTAATATTATAAATGTGAAAGTTTGTATGGATGTATGAATGTTTGTTCCTCTATAAATCGAAATTTAATGAACGGTTTTTAATGAAACTTTACAATAATATAGCTAATACATCAGAATAACATATAGGCTATATTTTATGAAGTTAGCTATTTATTTTCAATATATTGAAAATAATAATTATAGCATTTTGCAAAACAATGATTGTTAAATCAAAATTCTATTTTGGAAAATATTTAAATTACTGAATTTATTTGAAGTACTCGCCTAATACTTGGAATCGAATCAAGAATTATACATATTTTAAATAAATAGGTTAAGAATTTTGGTATAAACGTAGATGGGACCTAGGAAAAGAAAATAGATTACTCGAAGTACTAATCCTACGCAGACGAAGTCGCGGGCAGAAGTTTGTTATACATATATCTTCAATTGGTTTTTTAAGTTTGAACCTTCTTAAAGTAATCTATTCAAATGTCCGCGTCTATGTGCGTAATTGCCACCAAAAGCCAATAGAATGCTTTGTCATTGACAATTATTCTATCTTCTGAGTTTCAGATCATTCGGAAGTTGGGAATTGGTTTAATTTCTATTTCCAAGATTCTGTTTCATTCAGTTGTTTAATCATGTAAAGAAAATAGAAATTCAAATACAAGGACGTATTTTATTAAAAAAAACTCTTTAAAATACCGGGGTATGAACCTTAGTGAAATATCCTTGTATAAGTGTACCATAGATGGAAATAGATGTTTAGCTTTAGGTGTTATAGAGACCGATTGTATAATAAATAGGCGAAATCCAGGAAATCATATTATTCAAACCGCCTGCAAAATAATATATCATATTTTAAATGAAACAAGATCACTTATTGATAATCCATTTTATCTCTTTCTAAGAATTTGTCTCTTTCTAATTATGTTTCTTTTGGAATATTCTTTCTCCCTCTTCCACTCAACCTATATATAGCCAACAACTCTGTCTTAGTATTTAGTTATTATTATATCCTGATGAAGCTCGGTCGGAGCGAAACCGGTCGATATATCAAATAATAAATATACGTGGTTAAATACTAAGTGTTTGTTTTATTTAAAATATAATGCCTAACCACAAAGTGATTGCTTCTTACGAAAAAATAATATATCATTGTCCATTGTCAATCATTAAAGTCCAAAGTGTTTTGTTTTAACCCTGGCGTTTTTATTAATAGTTAGATACAACACCAGAGTTAAAACAGTTAATTGGCACCCATATAAAAACATTGTTCCTAATTTATTTTCTGAACCATATTTCCGTTTCCTTTTCCTTTGTTATCTTTTTTTTATTACAACGCTAAACCGCTTGTTTGTCTCTATCTTTCTATTTGCCTCACTTTTTTCTTCCTTTCTTATTACAACCCTTGCTAATTAGATGATGTAAATGGTTCTGTGAAAAGACCCGCGTAACGATATAAATTAATTGAAAAATGCGAAAATAAAATAGCAGCATAATACAAGACATCATTGAGCTATTTTTTGTTATTTATTTTTGGAGTTAAGTCGTGTTGCGCTACCTCCTTCTTTAGCCAACGTTCAGACAGCGTTACAGTGTCCATCATCATCACCTGTCATCTGCCCTGATGCTACGCTGTCCGAAACGTTGGCTAAAAAAGGAGGTAGTGCAACACGGAATAACAACTCAAAAATAAATAACAAAAATACTTTTCACCGTGAAAATCTAAAATCAAATCCATCATTTCCTAATTAGACCAATTTTTTGTAAGAAGTTGATAATTTTTATATTTTTTACATCATCATCATCGTCGACATTAAATCTCTTGGAATATTCTGTTACACTTCATGATACCCCGCAACTCGTTTTCCTTCTGTATTTTTCTTTCTTTTATTAAAGTATTTTCACCAAAAAATGTAAACATCACATGTCTCGACGCCACCTAGTGGGAGATTTAGCACTTACATTGCCTTCCTCATAAAGTTGGTTATTTGCAGGTGAAAAAATGTAATAAGCGGTAATTGTTGAATGAAATACTAGTATATATTGAATCATTCGATAAGAGATAAGCCGCTGTAGCTCAGGGGATTAGAGCACCTGACCGGCAATCAGAATAGAGAATCTTTTCTCGGGAGGTATTTTCAATATGGATGAGTGTTTCAGGCTAATAATACTTGATTATAATAATTGTTTTCTTTCTTTTGTTCAAGGCTCGAAAGCTTAAGGATGCGGTGTTCTTCTCTGCATAATCGAGTCATCTATTTTTAGGTTAACACTCAATAGCTTGGTAGGATTATTATACGGCTCTGGGGTGGGTACGTTATCTTTTATTCCTGATAACTCCAGAGGAGCTATAGCAAGTATTTGAACTTTAATATTAACAGTCCATTAATCAGTTTATGCTCACAGTTGTACTACATTCGGAAATATTTTTTAAAGGCTCCAATATTTTCCCGAAATGATCTTCTTCTAATAAAAATATCTTTTTGCTGTATCTTACTTTGCTTTGCAGTAGGTTCTCTGTGCCATGTCGGGACTCCGTCTCTGGGCAGTTTTCCCATCATTTTCGGTGCCCGGTCAAGTGACGTTATTTCTGCTTTGTCACCCCATCGCATAATTGCAGATCGCTAACGTACAAACAACATTTGATGTCGAATATATTAAGAACACTTTTATCATTAGTCATTTTTAACTGTCACTTATTCTTTGGCGATCTGCAGTCATGTTAGGGAACCATGAAGAGTTACCGAATATTACCCTATCAATCATTATCGATTGAGTTATAGGGGGCCAGGTTATCATTATAATTGTTTTGTCATACTGAAATATTTAAAAATATATTTAGAAATAATAACGAGTGACTAAAAAACATGATTCGATTTGTCATTTCTTAATTTTCATTTTAAAATATTCTTACGTACAAATTCGACTGAACTTGGCTTAAATTAATAATAATGTTATTGAATGTGAATTAATTTTTTTTATTTCAGCCGTAACTATAGGAAGGAATAAAAAAATATTTTTTATTTCCTTCTAATTTTTCCATATCCTTTATAAATAATATACAAAACGATCAACATTTATAATTTTTGCTAAGACTTTTAAATGATATAATTTCTTTAATCCGCAATAACTCATAACTATGTTTTATTAATGTCACACTACAACTCCCAGGTGACAATTTGTTTAAAATATTTTTTGACAATTTACACGTGTTTCTGAAGTCATAAAAGTTATTTGTTTAAGACTTGCTAAGAAAAATTTTCAAATTAATAACGGTCCTAAATGAAGAAATAAAATTATTTTATGATCACACAAACTCTTTCTTCGTAAATGGATCATTCAGATTTAAATTATAATGATTTCAAAAAAAAAATATACCGTCGCAGTCTTACATTTAACACCGAACATGCTATAGTGGTATATTGGTGCACAAATAAATTTTACAAATATATTTTTTTTATTGTTATTAAGTTTAATTTATAAACTCTTGTTTATTTTTATTTCTTTTATATATTCATTAATATAATTAATAAATTTATAAAAAAACAATGTATGTAATTTTAAAACAGTTTATTTAAACAGTATGGTTTGATAATGCCTTTAGAACGCAAAATAGTTGTCACGCGTAAAAATAATTACATTGTAGTACTTGTTTATAAATAAAAATAAATATTAAATAATGTTATTGAATTTAGAAAGAAATAAAAAAAAATACCAAATTTCCCAGAGCAGCACTCAAAACTATGAAAAATAACGAATTTTAATAAAGGATAAAGAAAAAAAACTTTTTTTTCGGATACAACTCTCAAGCGACGAATAATACTACTCCCAGAAAAGCATTCGTTACAAAGGATAATATAAATTCGCAATACATCAGTGGCTGTCTGCTTCAATAATAATTCTCTCTTCACATTATTATTTATTCATAAATTCCCGCCGAGATGCCGTGAAATTTTAAAGCAATAGAAAATTTTCTTTGAAGCGACGTTTTTGGGACCAATAATATATTTTCCTTCAATTTAGACCGGGAACCTACTGGATTACTAGACGTAAGGCTCATTTCTTGTTTAAATTACATCGTGTCGAAGATTCCAGGGTACAAGACATGATGTACGAGCAATATACTTACAGAACACGTATTTTGTAAAATACATTTATTTAAATGATATTATAAACCCCCTTTAATGAAATAAACATTTCTCTTTCGTAGAAAGCGAAATCACTTCTGGTTTACTGTAAATGTGAAACAAGAAACTCGCTTTATTCGAATCACTAATTTATGCGGGTACATATTTATTTCTGGTATCGGTTGATAAATTATTGGCTTTAGGAAGCTCAGATTTAGGTGGAACTGATAGGCCATAAATTCATACTCGGTACATGCAATGTGAGCCGGTTTTGATATACAATCTTACCTTATCTTGGAGTGAAATCTTAAGGATGTAAAATATGAGATTTTATCAAGCATAAAGTTCATATGTATCTATATACAAAACAATTCCCAATTCTTGATAAACTTGTTATTGAAATAATATACTTGAGTCTTACGAGTATATTGATTTTCTTCTTCTGTTAGCCTCCCTAATCAGAGTTTGGAACAAATCTGTAGAACTGCACTCGTACCATTCACGTAGATAACGGAGCTATTTAGTACAGCATATTTATCTACGTAACGTTTTAATACTTCAATTTTAAAAATATTTTTACCTAGTCCAAACGACACGGTGAAATTTCATCAAATTTCGGAACGATTCCGAGGTATTTCCAATGAACTATATATACATATATTTTTTTTTATTTGTGAAGTTTTCGTTAAAAGAAATACTATTTTAAAAACTAGATAATAACCTTAAGATGAATGTATTTGAAATAAACATTGAAATTTCGAAATAATAAAATTTTTATATCAAATAAGATCGTTAACAAAAGAAATGATCGAAACATTTTTCCTTGAAAAGTTCATTATTTTTAAAGAATTCGGTATATAGAAAACACATCCCTTTTGTGTAGTAAAAAAAGGATCATTAACGAAAACTATTGAAATATTTTTTTTAAATTATCAGCGAATAAATCCCGAATATTTATATTTGGAAGATTTATTTATTTATTTATTAAAGAATTTTATACATAGTGTACATATTGTGTTATTTCGCCCGCCATGCTAGGGATGTCCCTAATGATGATAATAGATGTAATGAGGGAGATATTTTGACTGCTCCAGCTGTACATTCTCTATCCATCGCCTTTCACTTGAATCTTGTAAAAATTTATTAAATAATAAAAAAAAAAAAAAAAAAAAAAAAAAAATCTTCATAAGGAGGGATGGATTCACAGATCCGTCACTACTGGACACATCGACCCCCACATGCCTAGTAAGCCCCATACCTTTTCTTCCCAGAACTTTCTCTCCTCCCTTTCCCAAAAAAGACCATCCACATAACATCACAAAAGTTTTTCCACATAGCATTCCCTAAAGAATTTTATTCCTCACTGGGCCTCACGTGTTGAGCTAAAGAAAAAAAAAGGAAAAAAATGATAAAATACTTTTACAAGTCCTATAATATATATATAATATATAATAATATATATATAATATATATAATATATATATATTTTATAAGTCCTTATTACAGTACGGCATTATTGGTTGGGGAGGGGCCTTTAAGGCTTCCTTACAGCCCATAATTACAATACAAAGAATAATTATTAAAATCATCCTGAGAAAACCATACGACTTCCCTACTTTAGAGATATTTCGGGAATTTAATGTACCATCTATCACAGAATTGTATAAAAGAAACGCCTTATATCAAATTTATAAAGAATATTTTATTAAAAAAATTCACCCCTCAGATAACATAAGCAATAGATTCAAAACTAAAGGCTTAATAACCATCCCTATGCTTAGAACCACCACGGCTCAGCATCACTACCTGTATTTAGGTGTGAAATGGTACAATTTATTGTTGTCCAAAAACAAAATTAGTATAACCGAAACTTTGAAATATGAACAATACAAAAAACAAATTAAGTCCCTGAAATTGGATAATGATATATTGTAACCTTAATTTACACTTAGTTTACGCTTAGTTTAATCTGCACTATTCAATGTAAAAAAAATATATATGTATTATTGTCTTTCAATAAAAATTTCTTTCTAAATTGTAAACCTATGTAATAATGTTTGTATTTATCTTATAAGTTTTTGATTATTGATTACAAATTTAATTAGAACGTTATTTTTTGCTGTAAATACTCCTCCCATAAACACGAGCTCTTTGAGCTCAACTTATGGAGTAGTAGAATAATTATGTATAATTGTATAACTTGTCAATATATAACCACCTGTATGTAAAATCTTTTTCTTATTAATAAATAAAATAAAAAATAAAAATAAATAATGCTCATGTCACATATGTACTTCAGAGGCTCTATTGAAATATATTATATTTGTAGTTAGTAATGTGCTATAGAGGGTTGAAGGGTTATACATTTATAATGTTTAAATTTATTTGTGTTTTTTAGCAATATTTCAATGTTCAGTACAATCTTTAGTAAGCTAAAATTAATCAATACATATTCCTTTGTGCTGCTAACTCAAATATAAATAAATCGTAACAAGCAAATTCAGACCTTTGTATTACGTACTTAAGCCAATTTTCTCCACTTTCCAAATTGCGCTAAAACACCCCGTGAATCGCTCTCCCGTTTAGGGTAAGCCCCGCATTGTCTGTGAGGTAAACATCCCTGAAGCCTGTCAGGGTTATGGAACTTACTACTTCTGCTGTCTATGGTATTGTACGGTGTCTACGGTATCTACGTTGTGTATGATACCACGTGGCGGGTGTTTTTACCTTTTCCGGCAATCAACTATCCTTCTAACTTCTGATCTAATTATTACGCGTAGTACATTTTAAATCGAGGAATGTAGGTAAATTTATTAAATGATGAAGTTTTCTTTAAACTTCTTTAGAAGAGATACAGATTTAAATAAGATAGGTAATATGAAAATACTTTGTTACATGAAATCGCGACGTTTATCTAACGGTCCTCCAGACTGTCGACCACTCGCGTAAACGTGTTAACAAAGCTAATAGTGAAAAAACAATTCGTGATTAAGTTTTTTATTTTTATTTTCCGGTGTTTGGCGTGTTCCATTGGTAACTAACGTAAATGATTTCTTCAATACTGACAGATAGTTGATAGGAATGATTATTCGGTTCCCTTTCCTTTCAGCCTCTTAACATTCTGACATCATAAGCGAAATTTCACTGATTGATCCAACAAAGCAAACAAATTAGCAAACAATATACATGTTCTTCCCAAAAAACAGGTATTCCAACTGTACGGGCAATTAGGACGCTTGTACAGTACTCGTGCAAAAATAGAAATAAATCTAAGGTGATATTTAATTTATTTTCAAATAAGATGACTTCAAATAATGCTGTATCCTTGAGGCGTATATGTAATAAAAACTTGTACGTTCGTGAGAAATATGTAGCTAATTGAAAAATATGCAAAGCTGATTTTAGTGTAAAGAGCAAGTTTTATAAAGGGACGCAAGATGTGGATATGTGGAGTAAATGAACAAAGAAAAGACTCTAAGGTGAAATGTAATATAAGTCGGGCCATGTCAAGAGATAGATTAACACAAGGATAATATGTACGAGACCATCATGAATGCGAATAAAGCAAAGAGTGCAAGCCAAGACCAAGTCGTTTGGTAGTCCATCCTATCTACCTACCCCAATGTGACGGTTGGTTACGACGCGTATGTGACATGGTGGACAACTTTATTGATTTTCCTCCCTAATGGTCATAAAAAACACCCCTTAATGCAAGGCTACTTACGCCAGAATACTTCCTTTGGTGGCAGACCCAGTGGCAGACCTTTCACGTGTGGACTACGCAACCTAATTGTAAATGGAACCATTAAACTGTCAAAGTTCTCGGATAGCATGGACCGCACGAACCGCATACTGTTTCTGCCGACCTTGTTCAAGAATGTCCACTCTACCAGTTGCTAGAGGAGGAATCCGAGGCACACGAAGCGATATCCGATTCTATACAAATTCAAAGATAAAATAAAACACTCGGTTTTCATTTATTCGTAGTGCAACTTTAAAAACCTGTGTATAATGCAGTTTTTTTTAACTTCATAATATATTGCAAATATAGAAATCTGTAACTCCCGCACACTAGTCCCAACCGTCTGGAGCCAGTGAGACTGGGCATCCTCAATTAGAGTATGTTGTGAGGCTGAAGGTATTGTGAATAAGAAGGAGACGAGGAGACCAGGAATAAGTTATTTAAATCTGGTCATTTAACACGGCGAAATACATTACAAGGAACTTAACGATTTTGAATGGTGGTGTTTCACCAATGCGATACTGAAAGTATATTCCACTCTGGAAGTGCAAAAATGTAAAAACGCAAAATTAGTTTTAACGAGTAAATTTTTTTTTGTTGTCACATAAATAAATAAAATAAAATATTTCTCCAGATTATAGCAACCACTCAACCACCGACAGTATTTTTATGTCGTCTTTGGGGCTACATTGTGAAGGTATTTTGAGGAAGGAAAGAGTAAATTAGGGTCAACTACCTATGAATTGAATTTAGTTCTGAATGAATGAATTTAGTTCTATAAGAAGAAATAATTATTAAGTATAAATGTTTAAAGCTCGTATCCAAGCAAGCACCAAAATAATCATTGAATGGTATTTTTCGTCAGTGCAGTTCAGCTTTTTCGGCTACATCTCGCCACACTGTTGCCAGCTAACCAACTTATTAAAATTACAATAGGTTACTAAGAATTTAACTATTACGGCATTTTCCGAGGGGATAGGTAGAGAGGATAGACCGCCACAAATTTCTGTCTTAGAAAACGCACCTTGTTTCAAACAGAATCTTGTTATGTTTTTTTCATGAGCTCACAGGAGATCCAGAGGGAAATAATTTCCGTCAGGATCTATGACATTTTTAGGGATCCTGAAGGAGGGTTTTTTTTAGAAAAGGAAGGAGAGAATTTTCTGGGAAGGAAAAAGGTATGAAGGTTGGGGAGTAGAAAACAGGAGTAATGGACATATGAATGCAACCCTCCCACTGCAGTGCAAGGCGATATTCCGAGTTGGCAGAAATGAATAGGCCTACCTCAACCAGTATCTCGTAATACGGAATGCCACTCAGTTGATAGGCAGACGCATCTGCCGCCTAGATCCGGACAAAACTCACCACACCAACACGGGCACCCATGCTAAGTCACCAAACGTAGCGAACCGCTTGGGGTTACCTATGGCAGAGGTGTTGGTTATCCAATAAATGGTTCCCAGGGCGGCGGTACCCTTATCCGCCTTTCAAAGTATGATCCCTAAAGTGTGATGACTTAAGTATTATTCGATTAAATATCCTGAATAATTCTACCGTTTAGTTTGCGTCGTATATTCTCTCCTGGCCCGCTTTGGCAGTTCGTCTAAAGCAAGGGTGGCCAAACCGCGGCCCGCGGGCCGCATGCGGCCCGCTGGGTGTGTACTTGTGGCCCGCGGAGCATATGCACACATATTTTTCTTTTAGTGTACATAAAACCAACAAAATAACATTCCAACGTGCGTAGTTCGTATCATATCTCATATATGGAAGTGTCTCAGTACATTGATTCACAACTATCGTGACAATTTATTTTGTGGTATATTCGTGTTAAACATACAATCACAACTTTAAAGTGATTTTTAAATACACATTGAGAAACACTTTCACTCGTACACGTGTGAACAGCTTTTTGGTCGAATAAAGCATATTAAATCTCAAATAAGAACAAAGATCATTGATGAGCATTTGGAAAACTGTGTGTAGCAACAACATTAATCGTTATCAACATTGATGCACTTAGTTCTGACAAACAAAATCAGACGACTCATTAAAATGTATTATATTTTATTTATTATTTTGTTATTCGTTTTTGTATTACCTAACTCAATTCTAATAAATATGTTTGATTCTCATTTGTGTAAGTATCTTTAAAAAAACAATATATTTCTTGTTTGTTTTGAATAATAAAATAAATTTTGTTGTACGGCCCGGTAGGCAATCTCATTTCTAAAATCTGGCCCGGCTGCTGAAAAGGTTGGCCACCCATGGTCTAAAGGAAGTAATACGAAGAAAATTCAATATATATATTTATTTTATATTTCTCGTATTGCAATCTATTGGACATAAAAACCTTCTTGTACTGACTTTTACACTGTACAGTGTACGTTGTACATTGTATTGTAGGTTGAACTCAATAGTTGGAAACAAGTGAAGCACAGAAGACTTTGTTTAGGTTTTATTGCTTACCCGATATCCGGTTAATTCCTGTACGATGGCTGTAATTAACTCGCAGCCCGCGTCACCAGCGTTGACAGAATTCCACCGATTACCTCTTCATTATGTCACGGTGTTGTGGGTTAAATACAGCATATCTACAATAAAACTGTTCAAGTACACGTAGATTAGGTACACATTGAGCCAGGTGCCAAAATTGTGGGAAACCTGAGAGAAATCTGAACATAAATTTTTTTTTTATCTTTCGGAAATGTTTAAACAAGTGTCAAAATATTGTTTGCTCAGCAATTTACTCTCCAACCAAAAGTAAGAGATCTTTAGTGCCTGTTGATATAATAACTTTTTTGTAAAATATTTACGTAGTAGTCCTCATAATATTTTTCTTCCAGATTTTTGTGGATTTTTTTTTGTTTTAGATGGGAAGCTCAACTTTAAGTGGCCAAATATTTATTTTGGTGACGAAAAATTCCATACAATGATTATTTAGGTGCCTGCTAGGATACAAACCATAAAAAATTATACTCAATATTTTTTTCTTCTTATACTATGAAGTTTTCAATGAGGGTAGATATCTTCCTCTTCTATGTCTTCCATAAATCTTGGTAAATGGGAATATAGGAATAATGTATCACTTTTACTCGTAATTATGCGTGAATCAGTTGATAAATCTAAAAATTCCCAAAATAACATAAACACACTCTCTAGAAAATCAAAAAGGAGTTTAGGATTTTCTATAAGCCTAACACAATTAAAAATCAGGATATTTCTATACTTTACCGCTTACATGAAAAGATAATCAAACTCTACGTTCTTTCTTTAAATCTATACCGCACAAGAGTCACAACTGCTCAGATATTATTTAAACATTTAATAAGTTATACCATTGATCGTGATATAAAGATGATAATGTGACGAATCCTTTTATTTAAATCATTAAGGGGATACCCGGCGGTAATTTTTCCATACAACCGTATTCACCTTTTATCTCTCTGGATTTTAACCCTAGAGAAAATATTTTTTAACATAAAATAGATATCAACCACTAGCGTGTCGGTACTTTTTGTTTTTTTTTTTGATAAGTAACTTCTTATAGAAGTTACGACCTTCAAAAAATCAATAAACTTGACTGGTTCAAACGCTGTCAAAAGACGTTCAGTATACAAACTAGACAATGTTTTTTTCAAAAAAGCAAAAAGTACAGACATAGAATAGTTTCTTTTTATGTAGTTGGTAAAAAAAAATTGAAAATCGGTCTACTTTTAGAGGAGAAAAGTGGGGAATATAAAATCTTGATTTTGACGATTTTAGTTGGGTATTAGTAGCCCGAGGTGCATTTGTCCCTTTCGCTCAATATCCGGTGGAGTAAGTGCAACAGTGACAGCAACAATTTAGTAAAAATCTATTATTAAAATTTCTCAACCACCGGGTTTCATCTTAAGTACCAAATCAGTGTGTCATCAGCGCAGATGTCGATAACAAATTATTTATATAGTTTTCACTTAGCTTATAATATTATAGTTGTTTAGTAATATACTTTGTGGGCGTCATTCTGTTATGTTCATACTAAAATAAATAAATAATATAAGCATGGTGCAAGTCACTTCTGAATATGTGTTTTATTCTTTACAAAATGTCACTAAAAATATATTCGAACAATAACTTTTAATTTTTATTTTTAACTTAATGAGTAAAACCTCAAATTATAATATTTTAATGAATGCAGATAATGATGTCGCATATTAATAAAAAGTGATAAAAATTTATTTATATATCCTGACACTACCTAGATGGCATTTAGTTGGAGTTGAATCTTGCAATCATACATAAAGATAGCAGCCAATAAAAATAAGCGTTAAGAAAATGAAAATAATATTAATGGTTCTCAGTCGAAGTATTTACACTTAACTATGACAGAATCGGATAGGGATACGTTGGCGCAGTGGTAACGCGTTAGCCCGGAAAGCTGAAGGTCTTGGGTTCGAGTCCCAGATGAATCGGCATCATTTTCTGATTTTTCTGTTTCAGATTTTCGATTGAGTTTCGCTAATATTATCTTCATTAATTTAAATATATTAATTTTTTTTTTTATTCCAGGGAAACTTTTTCGAATCAAATAAATTATGTGATTTGATGACCTGCAAAAATAGTGGAGGTATAATATAATGAATAATGGAGGTTGAAGCAAGTATAAAACATCATTTGATAATTTATTTGTAGAGAGCGTTTTTTAAATGGCAAACATTTACTGACAGTTGTATTTCTATTGTGAGTTCAGATGATTTTTGTTCGTTTTGTTGAAGCCTGAAGCTGACCGGAAAATATTATTGGTGATTGTGATTATTTAAAATTGAACTCTCGACGTGAAAAACGTTCCTCGTACCACATATACGCTTCAGGGATATCATTTCTACAGCATTCAGTCTACTTTCATCCTTTGTCTGACAGTTCCATTCTTCACTGCCATACATCACGGTAGGTACCAGTACTCCACTGTGGACTGCAAGCTTCGCATCTGTGGACAGCTTTTTGGTTGCTCCAACGGCGTTCAGTCCTCCATTAATGGAATTACCTGCATTTACTCTTCTTTCAATATCCCTATCAGCCGTCCCATCTCTCGTAAACATACTTTCAAAATACAAAAACTCATCCACCTGCTCCAAGTATTCATCATTCACAACTGTATTGCACACTGTTTTCGGACTCTCTCTTTCAAATGCAATTGTCCATGAATAGATTGAATAACCACTTTTTTATATTTCTAATTTGTTACATTATTATAGTTGATAGATTATGAATTTTACTTTGCCTTCTGGCTAGAACTAATATGTTTTGTAATTTTAACCATTGCTTACCGGTATTCGTAAGCATTGTGCATTTTTTAATTGTACATTGGAAGTTCCCAGTGAGATAGGTATTAAGAAATATATTATAATTTTGTATTATCATGATAAATAAATAAAACTAAAGAACCCACGGAAAAAATATTTCTATTAAAGGTGGCTTTGGGTTTCCTTTTTTAATGCTTACAAAAATTGATTTTCCTACGAGCTGGCGTATTTTCCTGAAATCTAGTTCTAAATAATAATAATTTATGTATTTATTTAAAACAAAACACACTTTCTCTGAATGTATATTTAATAGATAATCTGTGTTTTTGGTAATTCGTCTTTTCCTATATCCCAATAAGGAATTCGTAATTTATCAAACAAGACAGATTCATAATTAGGGCTCATAATTAAATTAGCCATTCAAATAAGTTTTCAAAGGCGGGACTCATATTTGAATTTTTCCTTCTGTAAATTCTACCCCTATATTGAATTCAGAGGGTCCGTTTTCTGGAAATTATTAATTTTACGGAATTTAATGGTACCGAAAATAAACTTTATTACATTCTGTATGACTCTTAGCAGAATTCCTGGTTTTCGTTTAAATGGGTTTATTTTTAAAATAGATTAGGTACTCAGTTTCATCAGCTAAAGGATTATAATTAATTATGTCATTGATCCAAAGGTTATGTTTTTTATCCAGATTTAATAGTCTCTAACTGCCGCAGTTCAAAATAAAAATAATAGTTTCATGCCCACTGTTTTTCTCGGAAACGCAATTGGTTACGAAATTGTTCGTTAAACCAATAACTCCAATACATTTATGAAATCGTTGGGCTGTTGTAGTGTTACCCGATCCGACATTTGTTTTGATTGTATTACAAATATTCGTAATAACATTAAAGTTGACTAAATGTGTAACATTTTTGTGCAATTAAATATATCTTTCATCGGCAATGTGCAGGTCAAAATGAGAGGCTTCTTTATTTTTAAGCACAACTAATTGTGCAAAAATCCATAAAAAATTATTAAAATTGTATACACATTCGAAAATATGAGATCTCAAAACTTTCGGGATAAAAATGTTTGTTTCCAGCTCTGTTTAGAACTATCTTACTCTACCAGTGTTCTATTTTGGCATTTGAAAGCTAACCCCAGAAGTATCGAATTTCTATGTGTTTCTAAAAACTGAATCATTGCCAATCATTTAACATGACCTGAGTGAAAAGTTTATTTACTCCTCACTTGAGAGTCATATCTCCAGGAAAAGCAAATAGCATGTGTATTCTTTTAAATACTGTTTTATATTCAAGGTCATATATAATTACTGGATTTGGTAATATTTTTTTGTAAAACACCAATAATTTTATAGTCTTTGTTATTAATTTGAAAATGAACCAGTAGTTTGTAATGTAAAAACCATTACAATTCTTACCATAGTTAATTTACCATTATTAAAAAGTATGTATTAATGAAAAACATATTGCTAAACACAGATATTTTTTTTTTTGTATAAACGACTTCACTACACTGAACCTGTTTCTATGTGAGAGAAATTTAATCTAATTTTATTATCTTAAAACAAAAAATATTTACAGACGTAAAAAGAAAAAAAAAATCAAACGAATGACAGAAACAGAAAAGAAATAAATTAAGAAAGAAAGAGAAACATTTAGGCGTGAAGTTTATTGTTATATAGTGAAAGTTCATAATATCTGTCCGCAGGAGATAGCGCCTTGGTGGGTGTCCATGTTTAAAATTTGTTTTGTCAGGTCGTCAAGGTGCCAGGTTATTTTAAGTTCTTTTTCAATCAAATTTTGTAGCCAAATTATCGAATTATTTTTTTTTATAGATAGTATCGTCTATAGACTATGGTATTGATAAAGAAATATTTAAATCACATTCCACTAATTTATGGATATAATCAAAAAAATATTGGATACAATAGTAATAGTGGTAATGGTAATATTTTTAAGGAATATTTGAAAATAGCCTGCGAGTCACATGGCCGCCTAACAAGACAGGTTATGATTAATGATCGTAATATTTCTGGGAAAAACCCTTCCTAGGGAAATCTACCACAGTGATTGAAAGGTTAATTTGATATTGTGGTGTTGTTTATATTTAGATAACGAAATTTTGCTTTCAGATCTTATTTCCGTCTAAATATGTTGCGTAACGTTTTAGAGGTTAACGCCCAAATATGTTTCACTTTTAGAAATGCTTGCAATGTACTAAAAATAAGAAGAATAATAAATAGCTTTGGCAACTCAAAAGTCTTTTTGAATTTGAAAACTTTATTAAACAATGTACATTATTGGTTTCTTATTGTTCATGATTTACTACCGGTATACAATAGTAAGTGCCAATTCACATTATTTATATTAGTATTACATATCACGTCCAAAAGATTCTCGATTAAAGTTTTTTATTCAGATAATAACTAAACCACCACGTTGCCTTTCCCACAGGGAAATAAGCTAAGGAAATGGAATAACATGAACCTATGTCTTAGTACATGCTTCCTTTTCCCTTCACACTGGAATGGAAGATAATCAAATAACACTCTGGTGAGAGGGAACTATTAAGAATCTAAAAATTGACGGCCGGCGTAGTCCAGCGGTAGGGCGTTGGACTTCCACTCCGAAGGTCGCGGGTTCGAACCCGGCGTGCCCAAATAAATTTTATTTAATTGATTTGTGTAATTTCACAATTAATTATTTAAAATAATATATCGTATATTTGCGGCACGTTCCAGAGTTAAAGATACTCTTAGTATCGCCCTGGTGTAAGACCACCATTCAGAATTGAAATGTTTCTTGAAATGGCTTTAGCCGTGTTTAGTTACTTGATATGAATAGCCAGGTACTTTCCCACCTTCCTCTGACTCATCTCCTTCCCTTCCCCACTTATCTTCAGCCTCATAACATACCCCAATTGGGAATGCCATAGCTAACTCCAGACGGGAGCAGTTGGGACTCTTGTGAGATATTCACTGTAAAAAAAAAAAGAAACCAGATACTTAACAACCTCCCCTCTACCCCTCCACAGTTTGTATCTGTATAAAACATTTACCAAGGATTATACTTGGTCGAAGCTCTAAAAACAATCCTGTTTTACCAATAGTCCTACCTTATCCAGATAGGGGCATTTTTGTCTTGTATTTAATTTTAACACAAGTTGTTATCGTTTATAGCTTATAAAATATTTTGTATTTTCTCTTTTGTCGAGGCAAATGTAAATTCTACTATTATCGTAATTTAATGTTACCGTAATTGTCAAATTAATATTAACCTCTCGTTTATCGTAAACGTGTCGCCGGCCCCGTGACAGCTGTGAGATTAAAAATAAAATTCGCAATTTCAACCCTTTTTATATATGGAAACTGTACAAGTACAAGGACAAGGTCAGATTCGCTTGCATCAATATCATTTCAGACTTTCCTTTGTATTAGAGCACTCTAGTTTCTCAGAATGCTCTGTTATTAATTTTCTGTGAAATACGGCCTTGACATCTTAAATGTCATCCGACATTCAAGAGGTTGATTATCTGCATCTCAGTTTCTTTAAAATTTAACCGCTTGGGCACATAATCTTGTTTTTACGACAATTTAACGTAGGTAGACATAGGAATGACGTATGCCCTGGACCTGAGTTATTAAATCACAAACCAGTATCATAAAACTTTTAATCAGAAGATAAATATTTTTACTACTTTGAGATTCGTGTTTATGCGCATTCGCATAGACATTTCACGGTACCGGACACTTAGCTAGACAATGGATCTCTTGGAGATGCAAGGCTATTGTGCAAGCAGAAGAGAGTTTTATTATGCAAAGGAGGTATTATGGGAAGTTAGACATAATTGCATTCTTGTATTACGGGAACAGAGCGAGCAGCATCGCCATGGAGCGTTGCTATCGGAATTGGAATACCATTTCTTTCGCTGACACACTTCTCGGAAGTAGAGTTGAAGATTTTGAATTTGAATTTTAAATTTGGAACGGTTTATTCAGTAAATGTAGAAGTCTAGAAGCTTGCAATCCGAGTGTTTGGTTGTAAAGCACGTCCTGCGGAGCTTTTCAAATATATTTACAAGCAAAAAAAAAACAAAATTAGAGCATAAATGTGTACGAATTTATAAGAAGAATTGTTTATACTTTACATACATTACATTCAAACCAATTATGGTTTTGGCAACGATAAAACAAATAGTATTGATGATATTTCTTCCACGAGATGATTTTTTTTATTATTTATTGTTATCGACTTTAATTTAAAGAACTCCATTTGATTTTTTATATATTCAATACAATTAATGCGATCGTTTTGTATATGAGAGTACCCACAAAAGCCTGAAAAACTTTCAACTGAACGATTTCGGTTTTAAACAGTAGTTTTCAAGCGGAAAATATCAACCACATGCAAATGGAGGTAACGAGTTTTCGTGACTTCAACAGGCTTATCGACGCTGAAATGAAGATTTAGGAAAAGGCCAAATCAGAGCTCAAAATAATAATATCTAAAAGTTTCCAATAGTTTTTTTTTCTAATATTTTCTAATGTTTATAGATGGTTTACAATAAAATTTTTTTTTTTTTTTTTAATTTTGACAAAGTCGCAAACCAAAATATTATTATGTCAATAATTCAATCGCATAGATTTCCGAAAAATTATATGAAAAATGAAGAAAATTCTCTCTCAAACCAACATTATAAAAATGCAGTTGATATGGTTGAATCTATTACTTGTATTGTAATACACATATTATAATCTTTCGATTTTGTGACGTGCAAACTTCGATTAAATTTTTTAATCAAATAAAGACAACAAGAATTCTATTTGATTTTAAAATCGTAAAGTCTAGTATATATACAGTAAAACAAGCCATAGAAAATGTAATTTTCTTAAACTCTTAATAATTATTTTTTGTTTGGAACCAAAATTAGTCTTATGATATCAAACGCCATGTTTCGTCTAGTCTGTAAAACGTTCGATATATAACCTCATATGTCAAAATATGTAAAGATCTTTGTATTATATAATAAGCTGTTTGTTTCTTTAAAATAAATATAAAAATATCTTAGAAAGACAATTTTTTTTAGATTTTGGACACACAAATAATTCAAATCTCTTGTTGGATTTTTTTCTCTACCACTTTTACGGCTCACCGCCAAACATTAAGTCTGTTGACAAAACCCCTTTTCTGCTTGTCCTTTCAGTGATCATTAGGAGTTTATGGGTTCTTCGGGTTTCTGATTTGTGCCGAAGATGACCGAAGATAAATGTACGGAGTCATTAGGTTTCAAAACTAGCCTTCGAAGGACGTTTGCATTCAGAAGTATTATTATATTTGCAATAAGTCAAAAAACAGCCACTGTGTTATAAGGAACTTAAGTCTTTTAATAAGCATTCATTTATAAGTACTGTAGAATACAGGTAATATATACAAGTGTATTACTATATTTTCTGTAGGGAATAAAACAGAGACACTACAATAACACACAAAAAACTATTAGTGATCAAGTTTTTTTTATTTATTTGCAGTGGCGTAATACTGTTCATATTAAATACTTGCAAATGACTCAATTGCCGCACCATTATGGGGAAATTACATCACTAATGATCATTTAGTAATTAGGTGTATTAACATCAATTAATATTTAATCACCAATTTAAACACGCACAATATTAATTTTCTTTATTGCATTTCAAGCAAGCAATATTAGTAAATTATTTGCTCACTCGAAATAATGATTATTATGTAAATCTATTTGCAGCAAACTTGGGTGGCATTTGCATAAATGTAAGGGAGTTTGAAATTGGTTTAATATTGTAAAAATACCGAAAAAGCAAAAAACGGCAATCCTGCATTTTTTTATACGATTGAGTCCGCTAACGCACATTCTGCCAAATAAGATATGTAAACTCGGCAAAAAACTCCACCGCGAGAAGCGTTGGAAAATTTTTCATTTTTAAATTATTTTTAGGGAGATCTGAATAATTTTAGGAAGATCGCTTTGCCTGGAAAAGCGTCCGAAACTTTCATGTTGAGATATCTAAAACAATGTTAATTATAATATGTTATTTTTTATTTTCGTACTGGTAATCTCACCTTTTCTAGAAATTTGCCTGATAAGCGGTTTCTTTAAAGATTGTACCAAAACTCTCCCGAGGTAAATTCCTGGAGTATTTTCTTAGGCTTTACTTACATTTTATAAATGTTATGCTTCCGTGAATGAAAACTTCCTATTACAAGTGTATTTAAATAGGTGTAGCAGTAACAAAGGAATAACAGCTTTGCCCAACGGTTTTAACATCATAATCCTTTTCATCTTCACTTTCCCAGTCAGGCCAAAGAGCTTTTGCCAAGACTCATTGTAAGATAGCTCCTAGACGCTCTTACTTTTCATTACTTAACTTTGATCCATTGGAAGCCTAGTGTATAGTATTAGTACAGGTCTAATAGGAATATAGAATTTATGGAGAATAATGATTTATGGTTCGCCTGAGGCATTTATTAAGCATTGAAGAAGAAGACAACAATAATAATCTAAATTAAAATATTAAAATGAACAAGACAGAGAAAATAATAAAACATAATGATCGCAACTGGGACACGAGCCCAGATCTCACGTCTTACTGGGACGGCGCTCTACCGATTCAGCCATTGCGATCTATTATGAGACTGTTTTATTTGTATATATTAAATGATATACTTCATTGATGGGAATAACCTTCAAGAGTTAAAAAGAGAGTTTATCTTATAAAAAAAGAACATTTATACAAATAACTTAAAAGCATATTTTTAAAATTTTATATAATTGATGTAAAACTTTTTTGTCCAAATTATTTGTTGAATATTTTACAAAAAACTAAACTATTGAAAATCCGAAAATTATTCGTACAGAAAACAATAAAATATATACAAATTTTTTTTTATTGATTATACGCACCCGAAAATAATACGAAATTAATTCAAACATGTAGCAGTTTTATTGTTCCTCGTACATTTATTTAATGTTCTACCAAAAGAAATTTAAATGACAAAAATTAACACATTATATTATCAAGAATTAAAATTATGCAGAATGATTTAGATTTTGCAACACTTTCCCTGTAAACTCTCAATAAAAATTCGTGTTTCACTTATCATAAATTCAAAAACTTTATTTATAAACTCACTTTTTACTTTCTCTTACATTCGTTATGTCTTGTGTTTATATGACTAAGAATCGCTGCGCCTCTTAAATGTTTCATTTTAATATATTGATTCCTGGAACACCATTTCTGGAATAACATTTATACATGGATATTAAATAACTTAATTAATTTAGCTACACTCATTACTAACAACAATATAATATTTATATCATCTAATAGTTCAAATTGTTTTAAATGTTCACAATTGGATCCCCAATAACCGGACCATATAAAGGGAAGCATTGAATATCATTTGACGTTATTGGTTATTTATCTTCTCATACACCATCGAGAGCTATCGAATTCGTACAAATATTTATTTTGGTAAATAATTTCGCATCGCGATGTCGACAGCTGTCTCTCTCCAAATATTTATTTATTTCACAGTCCTCTATCATTGTCACAGATAGAGTCATTGTCAGTATCGTCCCACTGTTCTCACTGACTGTTTGTTATGACACCTAATTAAAATTCCCTTTAGATTGATTACTTTTGTGATTGATTGCGTTCGTCGCAAATGCGAATTTCACTCCCGCAATTAAAAAATAATTACGGACAAATGGATGCATGAATTTAGTTAAGTAGTTACAACATTAACCTAATTAGATGATACAATTTTAAAATACGTAAATACTTCAACGACACCCCTAACATAACTAGCGGTGAATTTAATGTAATTTTAAAATATCGTAGATGATGTCATAGATGATTTAAGGTTCACATTAATAGTATGATGTAATCTAGGATTTACCTATGATACACAATACACACCTACAATATTTATTTAATAAATACCATTAACAATATTATTGTATGCCACAGTTAAATACAATAAAAGGAAATATTAAAAAATATATTTAAAAAAAAACACTTCAATGTGGCATTATATTTTACGATGTCCAATGACACCAGAAAGTATAAAATGAATTATAAATTAAATTCAAGTTCTAGAAGGATATAAAAGTAAGCGATACAAGTAAATACAGACATGCAAATAAGTAGACTTGGGTTAAAATAACATTTTATTTTTATTTTTTTATAATTTTTATTTTTAACAATATGTTTTACATGATACATTTTAATAATTTTACATATCTCAGAGTTATTTACCTTCCATTGGAAGTATTTGCTTGTGTATGGAAGAGGAGTGTACATAAATGCAGTTATTAGTTAGTACTTAAATAATTCATTTTACATGTATATATGTGTGTTGTCGCAAGTACATATTGTGTGATGAAAAATAATAAAGATATACAATAAATTTTATGTAGTAGCAAAGTGACATTTATATTTAGTGTGTTATGACTAAGAAAATCAATAAAAAATAATATAAATGTTAATTTTTATATTTTGAAAAAAGAGAAATAATGTTATGGAGAAAACAGGATATTTGAAAGAATAAATTTAGGTAGCCGTAGTTTTTTTCTTAAGAATGTCTTTAAAATGTTTTTTGACAGAGTGCAATATTTGGGTTTTATCATTATATTTATATTTAATTAATATGATAGGATTAATAACTTCATATGTGAAATCTAGGTACAAGCATGTGTTCCAAATGCTCAGTTGAGTCCTGAAATTGTAACAATTTAACAGGATTTTTGAACGAGTAGTTCCTAGGAAATGAAATTCAATGACATTATGTAAATCAGGGTTGTTTTAATTTTTTTAAATGAAGATTAGGTTGGTCATATGTCTTTGATCTGAGAATTAAAATAAATGTAATTATTTCATCAAGTAAAATTACAGGTTTTGCTTTCATTGGGTTTGAGAAGACCGAAGTTAAAATGAATGTGTCTTAGAATTTGTGCTGAATTTTTTCGATGGAATCTGAATGTATTATGAGGGAGCAAATTGATGAATTAAGTTGACTTGCCTTCAAATCTAAAGATATAAGCAAAATTTTGAAGGTTGTAATATTCCTAAAGGCTCTGGAATTTCAAAGAATGAATACAAGAATTTTTATACCTTTATTATTAATCATAGTTTAATTAAGAGACGAAAAGTAATATCAATTTCATTGTAGACAGACACAATATCCAGCGTTAATTATGACGTAGTTTAAATATTTTCGCTGATAACCTTATAATGAACAATTTAAAATTTAACATTTACATAATTTGGTCGACTAAGGACGGGATTTTTCACAGAATTTGAACAATAGATAAAATTTCAATGACAAAATTCAAACTCTGTGACAGATTCGAGTTCTACCATTATTTTATCATTGGTCCATTGTCTGATTTTATCACTGAACTTGAATATTAACTTTTAAATTTGATGAATTCTGTAAAACACATCGTTCTAAGATTTTCATTAAAGTGTATTAAACCAATATAAATTAGAACATCGAGAGAAAAATATATTTACTACTTGAAAACAAAGTTGACGACACTCAAACAAAAAAATATGGACCAAAAAGATTGAAAAAGATTCAGTCGTGTCGAAGAATTCCTAGATACGACTGAAACCTTTTTTGTCTTTTCAGTCTTACATTTTTCGTTTGGGAGTCGTTAATATTGCCTTTAAATGATAAATTTTTACAATTTGTGGTTTACTCATTATGTTATTTCAATAAAATACATTTGTGATATACTGGCAGAATTAAATTTAAGATTTTTTTTATTTTACATGTACGTTCTTCGATGATATCGTGTATTGCGTATTATGGAAGGTTAACAACTGAAAAATATTTTATTATTAAAATAAAACAAACACTACGAATAACCACGAATATTATTTATTTTACGAAAGTAATAATAAGTCGGTATTATTTTGTCGGTTAGTATTTAGTTATTATTATATCCTGATGATGCTTGGTCGAAGCGAAACCGGTCGATATTTAAAATAATAAATATTCGTGGTTAAATACTAAGTATTTGTTTTATTTTAATAATATAATGCCTAACCACAAAGTAATCGCTTCTTACGAAAAAAAAAAATATATATAATTTTTTTCGTTGATTTTACTTATTACTGGACTTTCTTAACTGCTCCCTTCCATCTAAAACCATTTAGACTATGGCATTTCCAACTTTGGTAAGTTGCAACTGGCTGCTCAAACCTGGTAACCAAACACGAATAAAGACATTTCAAGCAACGTAGCATTTCGATTGTGAATGTGTTCTTTCATCGGAGCAATACTAGGAGTATCTTCTACTCTGAAATGTATTCAATATTTTTAATTATGTAATATAAGGTAATTAGTGTAGGATTTAGTAAAGGTCTTCTAAGCACGATGAGCTTTATTATATTGTACGCCATTCAAATATTAATAAGTCTATCGTAGCTAAATGGTAGAGCTCCTGACCGGCAATCAGAGGGGTGCAGGTTCGAGTCCCGTCAGCGACATGTATCTTTTCTCGGGAGATTTTTTCAATATGGATATGTTTTCAGGTTAATAATTATTGCTTATAATAATTAATAATAAGTTTTGCTGGTACTGGATAGCGGATTTCTGGGTTCGAGAGAGGTAGAGCGAGCACGCATTACTGTGCATAGACTTTTGATTGTTGCCGTCCCATTCTAATACTGCATGGCACCTGCGTGCTTAATTGTTTAAATCACTATTTGCAAGTTTCACAGGAGGAGGAGGTATTCTTTCATTACTTCAATAAAACATTATGATAGGTGTTTAAGATGAAGCTATTCCCGTAAAGGTACAGGTCTGATTAGTTTAAATAATTCTTAGTTAAGTGATTAATTATGGTTTTTGATACTTTATTTTTAATTTTAAAATGAAGATTGAACACAAACTATAATGGAGATTGGACAATTAAGCACTCAGGCGACATGCAGTCAAACTGACAAATTTGTTGTGAAATGACACAAATTGATCAACTATAATTTATTTTTATTTTTTACTTTTTAACTTAATGAGTCAAACCTCAAATTATAATATTATAATTAATTTAAACAATATTAGCAAAAGTCAATCGAAAATCCGTAAATAAAAAAAAAAATATATATTTTATCCTAGACTTGCAGAAAAAGTCAATAGATGTCGCATATTAATAAAAAGTGATAAAATTTCTCCTGACACTATCTAGAGGGCAATTAGTTCGAGTTGAATCTTGCAATCATACAAAAAGATAGCAGCCAATAAAAATATGCGTTAAGAAAATGAAAATAATGTTGGTGGTTCTCAGTTGAAGTACTATACAGTTAAAAATGACCGCATCGGATAGGGATACGTTGGCGCAGTGGATAGCGCGTTGACCCGGATTGCCTGAGGTCCTGGGTTCGAGGCCCAGATGTATCTTTCTGATTTTTCTTTTTCGGATTTTCGATTGACTTTTGCTAATATTATATTCATTAATTAAAATATTTTAACTAAAATTTACTTGCGCATGCCGGGATTTTAACCCCTTACCTTCGGATTCGCTGCTAAGGATCGTAACCACTCGAAACTGTCAAATTTACGTATCCATGATGAAAATAGCCCAGTAGCCGGCGATACCATTAATTTTAGAGAAAAGAATTGTTCAAACAAAAACCAAGCCTTAATAATTTCTCCTGTGAAGTGAAAAACGTCGAACTTTGATTGATGGGCTGAAGTTTTAGATTAATCGTTGATCAGAATGCTTTTATGCACACAATTTACATATTTTTCTTTATAATATTTGATCATGACATCATTGGAAAGCTGTATTTCGGAGATAGAAATATTTAAAAAAAATCTTACATTATACATTTTGTCGTCACAGACATCGTAAAACCACAAAGAGATATCGTTTGAAGAAACAGAATTACAAATATTAATTTGATTTTATAAAATTGAAGCAAATATTGAAAAGCGTTTTGAAGCCATAATGGGAGGTAAAAAAAAATATTATTCAAAGAATTTTATTCGCAAACTAAAACTGTGAAAGGTGTCTCTTACAAACTCTTTTAAATGCCTTAAGCCTTGCCTACTTCATTTTCTGATTTTCATTAAATTCATAAAATAAAATAACACGATTTAGTCTATAGAAAGATGAAACATAAAAAAAATTGTTAGGCCGTCTAAAATTTTTTAAACTGAAATTAATAAAACTTTTCTAGTTTCATGAATTCAATGAACGAAAGACTCCGAAATGATGAGTCGAGTTTGTTTATGTCAATTTGGGAGGCAGATATGGGAACCATTTATTTAATAATCAACACTTCTACCATAGGTCACCCCCAAGCGGTTTGCTACGTTGGGTGACTTATCAAGGGTGCCCAGGTTCATTCTGGATGAGGATTGTCAAGATCTTGGCTCGGATGCTTCTGATGGTAGAGAGAGACCTTTTTACATCTCCAGAAGAACTCTCTTGACTCATCGCCTTGCACATCGGTGGAAGGAATGGATTCGTGCGTCCGTGTCACTCCTGGACACAGTGACCCCCAGGTTCCTACCCACACCTAATACATATTTCCTTCCCATATCCTCCTCTCCTTTCTTTCCTTAAAAAATACACTACAAACAGCATTCCAAATATGACATTGGCCCTGAGGGAAATTATTTTCCTCGTGGAGCTGAAAAACGTGAAAAAAGTGTCAATAAAAAATTTTAATCATAAAGTAAGTGATAAATAAAGTCAAAACATGGCTGAGAAATCAAAGTAATAATCAATTAGAAGGCGATGTAAAGACATTCCTAACTCAATACAAAAGTTTAAAAATACTACAGACCACCTCAGAACTGGAAACCCTAGTGAGGAGGACTGAGAAAAAAGACAAAAAATTTATACTTATATTATACTTTATACCTACATAATGCACAAACTTTGCTATTGAAAGGAATAAAAAAATAAAATAAAATAAAATAAAATAATAGAAAATTTGTTACAGCGCGGCCGCCAATTATTTGAAACTGAAATCATTAAAGTTTTTTCTTGTTTACTAATAATATTTAAATGAAAAATAGGAAAAATTTGAACAGGACCACAATGATTTTTTGCATATCATATTTATTTATATAAATTGGTTAAAGAATGAAGAGTTTATCTTTTAGATTAGATTTAAAATCGTGCAATATAGAGTTCTACAAATAAAATAAATTAATTATTTATCTCCATAAATAAGAGTGAGTTCCTTGAAGTTTTGTACTTGGGTTTGAATGCCTAATTAGTTATATTCGTATGACCTTCGCTCAACTTTACCGAAAACGGGAAGGAAAAAAAAGCAGAAAAAACTTCTGAATTCTTGTTTGGGTGTTTCGTTTAATCACTGGTCTTGGCTTGTTACCGATATTCGCTTTCAGTTGGTTTTTTGTTTTTGTTTACCGCACAAGAATCCCAACTACTCCCGTCAGGAGCCTGTAAGACTGTGGCATCCCCAATCGGGGTATGTTGTAAGGTAGTGGAGCAGGGAAGGAGGTGCGTAGAAGGTTGTACTTCCCAATTCTCTAGCTATTCAGATCTGGTCAATAAAGCCATTTCAAGCAACGTTTCAATTCTGAATGGTGGTCTTACACCAGGACATACTGAGAGTATCTTCCACTCTGGGACGTGCCGCAAATACACTACATATTATTTTTAATCAATGAATTGTGAAACAGCACTAATAAATTAATTAATAAAATAAAATTTATTTGCGCACACCGGGTTCGAACCCTCGTCCTTCGTATTGGTAGTTAAGAGCCTTGCCAGACTCGCAAAAACACGCCGGCAGTCATATTTATTACTATTATGGGGCTTATACGGCTTATCAATATTATGGGAGAAGTTTCCGTAAATTAAACAATAAAATTATATACCTGTGGCTAAAAAAAATAAATACATTATTTGTATTTCTACGAAAAGCAGTGCCTTTCAGTGAATAAATGAAAATACGTTCGTACTTTGCATAAAATCGTTAATACGGAGATCGTAGAAGTTCCAAAAAAAACTTTTTGTCGGTTATTTACGAAAATTAAGAATGTAGATAATATAAACGTTCTGTTCGATATTAAAGCAGGGCTGGCCGGGTTAATCGGGTGAGGTGTGTCCATGTCTTGCGTACTCAGGTCATGTGTATAACTGGTCTAACTATGACCGGTCGGTGGCTGAGTGAACATCGCGTTTGGGTCCCACCCGAGCGTCGCTTGTTCCTCGGCTGGCTAAGTCCTCCATCACAACACAAGTAACATCTTCCGATTACTGTGATGGTAGTAGGAGATTTTCAAATATTGTTAGGTTATTCGTAACCCGGAAATGTTTGTCTTTCTTAAAAAAAAAAAACCGGGACAAGTCTCAACCACTAAGCTATTGAACCTGATTATTTCCCGTCGTTTTGATCGACCCCATAAACATGTATTTTTTTTAAGATTTACCAATTTATTCTCAACTAATTTTCAAGTACATTTTTCTCCACATTCTCATTAAAAGTTACAATGGCTTGCATTACTTTCAAAAGTTATTCCATGAAGCTGAATTAAAAAATCACGTAAATAAATAGAATCAAATTTTTATAATTTCAAATTGAATTAAGGAACAGAGATGAGGTTACTGGAATCAGAAATCAAGTTAATGGGAACAAAATCTTATTTTAAATAGGCACCCGTCATTTATTTTCATGATATAAAAACACACGAATCCTAGTGAAGTCTTTCGGTATTTAGTAATATACATACAGTAGGAATATACATCCTTCAACATGTCGTTAGTGTAGATAGTAATATGTAGTTTTTAGATGTCTCAAAATATCTTAGTTAAGTAGTACTTAGAAAAGTGTCGACTATCGTCGTTTATGTCTATTGCACGAACTGTTACAGTCATAGGCGATGATACACGATAGACAGGTACTGAGGGAGCCCCTCAGTGTCTGGTCCCCTAGCTTCACAATAACTTAGAGCATCCAATAAGATGGACGCCTGGTTCAGTAAAATATTCGTTGTAAACCTTACGATAACGAAAATAAAGGAACTCGTAATCTCGACGAACCTCGTTCTTTATTGGAATTTTCCCGAACATATTTCAATCACTGGGATTGAAGAATATCACATATCATAATTTCAACTATAACTATGTTTTCCAACAACACCAGAGGCCCTAGCACGCTTGCTCTATAACGATCGGTAGGATAACTATCGGTAACTTCTCATCGTTCCCAAGGACAACTAACTATAACAACTCCGAATATAATTACATTTACCTTAATGTTTGTACAGTTACAAAATAAAATAACAGGAGGCACAAAGTTACAGGTGAGCACTTTTACTGCTCCAGGTTTAATTTATGTGCACTAAAGTGTGAATAAAACAAAAACACTGTTTTGCTTATTAATATTAAAGCCAGACTGTTTTATCTAGTACCCACGTTTATACCGAGCAGTATTATTACTCGTATTAAAATTGTATCAAAAAGTGGGGTATAAAACGTACTTTATTATATAAATATACAACTTTTAATTAACACATTACAATGTATTAGAAGGTGAGGAATTAAAAAAAATAGGGTAGATTATAAACTTAACGTCGTCGATAAAGGGATGAAATTTGATTAAACTATTGGGGCGAAATCATGAGAGCAGAGCGAATCTCAAATTACCTCCCTACAAAACATTTTAACAGTCGTTTTTGGCCGGGTCGGTTTTGACCAGTGACCTCCGGACATACTAGGTGATTTAATATACCTATATATGTTTATATATATATATATATATATATTTATTTTTTTTTTAAAACTGTAGATTTACAATGTCATTTACAAGTCATTTTACAAGAAAAATTAGTGTTTCGGAAACCAAGTACGTTACGAAATCAGCCTATCATAATATCACGCCCTAAAATATTCGCTTTTTATGAAAATTTTTGGTCACGGTTATTGGTCCTTTTGATTTCTAATTACCTTTAAACTAAAAAAAATTACTGTTTGAGATTTTTAAGAAAAACAGTTTTTATATATTTCCATAAGTTCTTCAACACTTTGTCTGTATTATTTCCTCACAAAAAATACGGAGCATTTTTTGAGACGCTCGAATAAAGTCCGTGCAATTGACGACCTTCCACATATATTTATTCTATTAATATTTTTATTGACCTTAATCTTTGCTATACCGAAGGATAAAAAAAATCGATGGCGATCCTGATCAAAACGATCCTTACAATATCACAATAGACTCTTATCAATTACTTTTTCACAAATAATACTTCAGTAGGAGTGGTCCTTCGCTCTTCTGGAATAATATCACATTTCCGCTTAATTAATACATAAAAAAGGCAATAAACTTTTCTTTCATTCGGATAATGGATGCTTAATGGGAAAGATTAACGAAGGATTACAGATAAAGTTCTCCAAGAAAGAAATAATTGTATTAGGCGCATAAAATTTCACAACTAATCCCTTTGCTCTGCGAATACTTTGGTTCACAATAAGGCACGATACCAGATTACTTATTTCTTTATTATAATAATGTATTACTATTAAATTTTATATGGGTAAAGGAATTGAAGGCTGATTTGATTGTTGTCAAAAATTCATATGTTTAGTGCGAGAACATTTAAAAAAAATTTTTGATTGTCAGAGTAAGTATGTAGATGTTAGGCATAAATGTTAATAAAGCTTAATGTGAGATGATACGATGCAGTCAGTTACTTGGAAATTGCGACAGTTGTTGTTGTTGTTGTTGTTGTTTGTTGTTAGACGTTAGATGAATATCGTAAGGTATGTAAGTGCTCTGTGTCCTCTGATAGTATTATTATTAGTTTGTTTATATAAATGCAGTGAGCTATCTCAGTAGATTTGGGAGGGTGGTTTTTGTTGACATAACAATATTCATTATATGAGATAATTTCCGCCATCGTCATATTTTGACACCGAACAAATATTGATAGATAGATCGTTACCACTTTGATGAATTTGTCTGATAAAATGGATACATACCTAGTTAATTCGTTTGAAAATAGTAAAAAAACTCAGCATTTGCTACTCACAACATTCCAATAAAACTTTTTAACATTAGTTTGTACATATGTAAGCCTACAATATAACTTATCACCGATGCGCGACGTCAAAGTTATCGCCTTAATACAACGTAATTTGGAATATAATGAACGTAACCGTTTCTTTAACCATTTTCACTACAGGCTAGCGCAGATATTCTGAACTCTTAATAAATCTATTATTTTTAATTGATAACCACTGGAGCGACAGAGCAATTATAGTATTTTTCCTCGGATTGCTAAAGGAAAATTTTCCGCAAACATTAAAAAAATCATGCCTCCGAATTTGAATATGGAGACATACAAACTGATTATAGTTCTATGTAGCCAATGAATTCCCCTATCTTTTGTATATTATCACATATTTGTAGGATTTATAAAAAAATATAATTAAATCTTTAACCTTAAAACATTTTTAAGAATGTAGAGAATATTTATTTTGTTATATTTTTAATGAACAATGTATTATTTAGTCGTTTTAATAAAAAAAAATTTGAAAATTTGACACATTTTAGCAACAAAGCAATCCAAAGTTTTGGAAATAGTGCGATAATGTGGCAAAAAGCGCTCGAGTGGCTAAACTAATGTTTAAGACAAGATTTTATGCTTAGCACAAAGGGTGACAATTATTATAAGCAATAATTAATAAATCGGTTAAAATTTTGAAAATGGTAATTATAATAATTTTTCGTTAAAAATATCTTATAGCTAGGTAATATTTTGAAAATGACACTAAAATTTAAAAAAAAAATGAGTTCATTGATCCAGATTTCCATAGGAATAAATTAGCATAATGCAGACAAACGAAATAAGTGTGATAACGAAATCACAAACGTATTTTGTGCCGCCGTTCAAACAATTGTTATGTAATAGTTGTGTAATGGTCAGCATAGCCTCCTTCCAAGCAGTTCGTAAGGGTTCGGTTCTTGGCTGTGGTTTTATTTTGAAGTAATTTGGTTTATACACATTTATTGCAATAATGCATATGTTTTTACGTATATTTTCAAAAACGCATCACGTGACTTTTTACGGGTCTGCGCTAGTTCAAAGTAAGTAATGAAATTACCAATCCAACAAAGATTTTTAAACATAATATATTCTTCTTCTTTCGTATGGTGGGGGAACATTATATATTATTATAACTACATGACCTTCAAAAAATTTATATTTTTTTGAATTGATTGATTCAATTCAAATAATGGCTTTCGTACTAAAAGCTGTGTATTTAGGTACTAAGTACACAATCATTGGATGTTTGAACAAACCTTTTTCATGAAAATGAAAACTATAATTGATTAAATTGTTGGCGAAAAAATTTACAATATTTTTACTTTTAACCAGGAAATTTGCTTAATTAATTAATACCGGCTATTTCACTTAAAAAAATACATTCTGTATACAATATCAACTTCAACAAATATATTGTGTGTGCTTATACCTACATAGAAAGAGATAAGATATAAAATAGAATAAAGGAACTGGGAGATAGCATAAAATTATAATATAACACGGTATCAGAGAGAAAGAGACAAATGTTGTGTATATAATGGGTTATAATAAATCGAAAAAGATAAATCATCCACTAAAATTGTACTTGTTTATGGGAAATATACGTTATTTTGAGTTATTGGATATATTTAATTGATTACTCAGTAAATTTTTCTATTAGTTTAATTTCTACTCTGATGATGCTTGTGTTGCAAATCCCGTTGGTAAAATTTCGAATTTATAAAAAAAGTTATTATTTCATTTAATTAATATGTCAATCCACAAAGTGAATGCTTTCTATCAGAAATAAAACGTAAAAACTTAAATTCTAAACTCTAACCATCAAAATCAATTTCGTGGTAGGTACCCACCGAGTAAAAACGTACGAATTTCATGTAAGTGCAAATATATATATATATATATATATATTGGTATTCCTACGTACTTTTTTTCCCCTTGTAGATACTATAAGCATTTATGAATTTTCTTCTGGATTTCTGCTTTCCAGTGCATCTACCACTAGTCCTTGTTTATCTTTTGTTCTAGGTAAATTATCTATTTATTTTTTGTTTCTTCATATTTTAGGTAAAACAGTTTACAATACAATGTTTAACCTCACTAGGACAAGCCTGTGTTGAGGTTAACAATTATTTATTAAAGTAACAAAAACAACACAAAAGGAAAAACAAAATTATATTAGGTAGGTTTATTGAAATTCATCCGACAAAGAGCTTATGGATATTTAGAGGTCTCGTGGTTGAGTTCTTGTGGTATCTTACCTATACCCAACAGAACAAGGTTTAATCTAGGGTTTTGAAATATAACAAATATTAAAACTTAACTATAAGCCTCCCTCGTGTAAAATATCACACGGATAATGAAGGCCGGGTCGTCAAAGCCTTTTTTTAAATAGTTTTGTAAAGTCAGAGATCTTAAAAGTTGCTCGTTTGAATACCTACTAATATCGTTAAAAATATTTTAATATTCATTAGCCATATTGGCCCTCCACCGGGTTCCAAATTTGCCAAACTCTTTAATATTTCTTAGCCACATTGGCCATCCACCGGGTTCCAAATTTGCCAAACTCTTTAATATTTCTTAGCCACATTGGCCATCCACCGGATCCCAAATTTGCCAAACTCTTTAATATTCCTTAGCCACATTGGCCCTCCACCGGGTTCCAAATTTGCCAAACTCTTTAATATTCCTTAGCCACATTGGCCCTCCACCGGGTTCCAAATTTGCCAAACTCTTTAATATTTCTTAGCCACATTGGCCATCCACCGGATTCCAAATTTGCCAAACTCTTTAATATTCCTTAGCCACATTGGCCCTCCACCGGAAGCCAAATTTGCCAAACTCTTTAATATTTCTTAGCCACATTGGCCATCCACCGGATTCCAAATTTGCCAAACTCTTTAATATTCCTTAGCCACATTGGCCCTCCACCGGAAGCCAAATTTGCCAAACTCTTTAATATTTCTTAGCCACATTGGCCATCCACCGGATTCCAAATTTGCCAAACTCTTTAATATTCCTTAGCCACATTGGCCCTCCACCGGGTTCCAAATTTGCCAACTCTTTAATATTTCTTAGCCACATTGGCCATCCACCGGATTCCAAATTTGCCAAACTCTTTAATATTCCTTAGCCACATTGGCCCTCCACCGGAAGCCAAATTTGCCAAACTCTTTATATTTATATTGTGTTTGACTTCCCAGAGTACACTAATTATTCGCGGACAAATAACTATAATTCTTATTAAAACATCCTTTATAGCCAGCAAAAATGTAAATTACGTCAGTGAGCACTTTTTTCTGTGTATGTAAGTAAACCTTTGATAACACTTTGTTTGTCATACTTGAGTCATTATACTACTGTAATGTCAGTACAATGTTTAAAAAAAATCATCACTGTTGACCTATGTTTAAGCTCCAATAGATGGACCAAAATTAGGCAGTATTATACTGGCACGGGGATACACACAAAAATATCGGGAAATTATGAAAATTTTACGATTACGAATCTGAAAGTTTATGTAAAGAGGAACTGCTACAGAACGACCAAGAAAAGATATCCAGGAAATGGTTTATATTTACCTAACAAGTAGGTGCTTATCGCTTGTCTGAATTCTCGACTCTTTTTGAAAATGTCTCTTACGAGTAAATTAAAAGCACATGTTCATTTAACCAGAGTTACCCTCACTAGACCCACAACAGTTTTAGATTACAGAAAAAGTATTTAAGTACATTACATTAAGTACATTTGATGATGATGATTAAATGATGATGTGTTAACATTTTTGCGAAAAGTAAAAAACATTCATGGGTACTCTCTTTTGATGTAATATGTTACCAGGGTCGCCCCAGTAGTGGTTTAACCTAAGGGAAGGGGAGTAATATCATTGCCGAATAGAATCACGGCGGATATTGGTATATTTCACAACATGAAAATGAAAAGGTCGAACAGATAAATTCTTGTGATTCACGTTTTTTTCTGTAATGTAACGGAAACCAACGCTTTCAAAACGTCTGTCTTTTTAGCTCAATATTTTTTTTTTACTAATAATGCCATTACCGGATAAACAGAGATTTGTTTATTATTATAAGCAATAAAAATTAGGCTGAAGCACTCATCCACATTGAAAAAATCTCCCGAGAAAAGACACATGCCGCCGACGGGACTCGAACCCGTGTCCTTCAGATTTCCGGTCAACTGAGCTACGTCGGCTTCTCTCTTACCTGCCAAATAATTTAATTTATACTAGTGTTTTATTCAACAATTACTGCTTATTACATTTTTTTCTTATGTTATTTTAGTTTATCAATTAAAAATTATAATAGATTTAATTATTTATACTCAATTATAAACAAGCTCACTCAAGTAACATATATTACAATGAGAGGCAAGACACATAAGATTCACAATAGTGAGACAATTGACCCAACATAATTTCTTAAACATATTTTTAACAGCGCCAGAACTTTTCTTCTGAATCCGTACAAATTATTGACAAAAATGTCTACTTTAGCACACTCTATCTGGTTATATAGTCGACACATCTGGGTCAGAGGGCAAAAGTAGGCGATATTAGTAGAGATAATGGACAACTCATAACCCTATGGCACGCATTTCTTACTGAATTCGTATTTAAACATTGAATTGCATGATATAACTCCTTTGCTACTACTATTTTATTATTGATTTTTTATAAACCTACGACTGGATAAAATAAATTCGTATGAGTCAATGATTTTATTTAAATATTAACAACTACATGCTTGTGACATATTATGTTTCCAGAGTCATTTTTATGACATCGTGACAAATAGTTGCATGGCACTGCATGCTTTAAAAACTTTTTGAATAATTTTGTATAACATTGGTGAAACTCAAGTGGTGATTATAAGGATCCCCTTTTACATGAACTTCCTACCTCAAATTCAGTCAAATTATGTTTTCAAGTCCTTGAGTAGGTACTCATCAAACAACTACTGTCCTTTGTATGCCAAATTTTTCTCTGCCTTTTTAAGTACGTAGGTGGTGGAAGCCGTTTGTATTAAAAGTGTTATTCAGCCTACTGGAGTCCTGTGGTGGGAAAATGGAGGGAGAGAGGGAAGAAGAAAGGGAAATAGTGGTTTTAGCATCTGGTCTGAGGATTCCAGGCTCAGGAATTCAGTTTGGACTTTGAGTACATCCTTAAGTGGGTTTCCGCCAGGTAAAACCTCACGAAATTCATTATGGAACATCAAACGTGTTGGAAATTGTTCTAGAGGTGCTCCGCCTTGGCGGCTGTAGCCGGCGGCGGTTCTCAATCTTTTAATTGTTTTGTAATTTGAAACATGAAAAGTTGTATCTGCCCGGATTGTAACAGTACACTGGATTACTTATTAGATTGTATTTTTTTCTAATATAAAATATATACATCAATTTAGGCGGGGATGGGTACCGCCGCACCTAGAACCATTTATTGGATAACTTCTGCCATAGGTCACCCTAAGTGGTTCGCTAAATTTGGTGATTTAGCAGGGGTGCCCGGTTTCACGGGGTGAGTTTTGCCCGGGCCCACCAATTGCGTGGCAGGCCAGATCGGGAGAGACTGGTTGGGGGAGGCCTTTTGACTTCTCCAGCGGGACTCTGTTTAAATATCACTCTCCACCGTAGAGGGAGGGATGGATTCATTCGTCCGTTACTCTTGGACACACTTATCCCAGATTCCTACCCATCCCTCGTAACTTTTTTTTTGTTCTTCCCAGAACATCCTCTCCTTTCTATATTAGAAAGAAACCCCCACACAGCATCCCCAAATATGACATAGGCCCTGAGAAAATTATTTTCTTCAGGGCCTCCTGTGTGGAGTTATTGTCAAAAAAAATACATATATTAATAATGGGGTATTTCAAACTCCATCACATCTGACGTCGATCAAAAATGCAATCAGCGCCATTTTGAGATTTCGGCATTTGAACGGTTCCGTTAAATCCCAATTGTCGGTTAATTGAGCGTTTGATATGACATTTTGATTTGAAATTTGGGAGGCGGTTATGAGTACCGTCGCCCCGGAAACCATTTATTGGATAACCAACACCCCTGCTATAGGCCATCCTAAGTGGTTTGCTAGGTTTAGTGACTTAGCAGGGTTGACCGGGTTCACAGAGTGAGGTTTGTCTAAATCTTAGCGGCGGATGCATTTGCCCACCTTCTGGATGGGGAGAGACCGGTTCAGTGAGACATCTTAATCTCTCCGGCCGGACGGTGGGTGGGATAGATTCATACGTCCGTCACACCTGGCCTTGTTGACCCTCAGATTCCTTCCCACTTCTCATACCCTTTTTCCTTCCCAGAACTTCTTCTCTTTTCTTTCCCTAAAAAACCATCCACATGGCATCCTCAAAGATGAAAAGATACTAAGATTTTTTTCCCTCTGGGCTTCTAAATGGAGCTAATGTAAAAAAAATATAATAACGCTACATTTATGCTTGGTCATTATTTGATCTGAGGCAGAATCCGCTGACTTGACAGTTTCTCCCTCTGCCATGTCTGAAGGAGATTGAAATACTCAAATTACTAGTGTATTTAGGACTCGAGTCCCGTCGGCGGCATGTATCTTTTCTCGGAAGATTGTTTCAATCTGGATGAGTGTTTCAGGCTGATAATTATTGCTTATAATAATTGTTACTCTTTGTGCTATGCATAAAATCTTGTCTTAAAGATTAGTTCATCAATTAAAAAAATAATAATCCTCATTTACGTTTCGACATTTTGATAAATAAATGGATTTTTAAATGTGCTATAGCTCAAGATTGTAATGAAATTATTACCTGACTTTTTGCGGTAGTACTGTCTAAAATAACACAAAACATCGAGTTTCCTAAATTAAAATTTTAATCTGTTTAAGAACCTCTGCATTTGATCTTAATAGCCTTGCCATTAAATTCCTAATCCGCCCTTAAATGTGTATCCTTTATTTTAAGAGCCTCCTTTAATTAATGCATTTTCAACGTCGCGTTTCTACTCGCGTATATTAAAATATTGGTGAAATTCTTCCTAAAACAATTAAGTTTGCATATATTCACGTACAATACAACCCATATTAACAAATGTGAGAAGAATACAAATTCCTGTGCTCTAGATTCTTGCATTAAAGGATGGGTTTTATAATTTACATAGGTGTTTTCATTTACATAGGTGTTTTCATTTGAAACAAACAAATCTAAATATTGTAATTTGCCCAATAACTCTTTCATTTCTTCACAGTCACAAATATGAACATTGAAGAAGAAGACAACAATAATAATCTAAATTTAAATATGAAAATGAACAAGACACAGAAGAATAATAAAACATAATGGTCGCAACTGGAACTCGAACCCAGATCTCAAGTCTTACCGGGACGGCGCTCTACCAATTCAGTCATTGCGATCTATTATGAGACAACTTTGTCAACATCATATTTCAGAATCAACAATATTATCATCGACTAATGTTTTATTCCATATTATTGATAGGTACATTTTTTCATTGGAAACAAGTATTCAAATAATGTATTTGTTACCTAGATAGTGTCTCAGATAAATACATCCGATTTTATTTTTATGGAACACCTATCGATTTTTTATAAAAGTATTTTTTTTAGTACGCACCAGACTTTTAGGTCCGGGTTTAGTTTTTCCCATAGGAAAAACTAAACCCTTTCACACACTTTTCCATATAAATGATCATCTAGTAAATCCACGCTATGCAAGTGTATTATATAAGTATAATTAAAACAAAACAAAACAAGAACAACATGTTAACCTACCAGACTATTAAATGGGAAAATAATTCACCGACTCCAGATATTTTCATATCAGAGGGTTTGGTTCGGTGGAATTCCTAATTTGACCGATAAATCCTACTGATCCCTCAATATAAATATTTAAAAAAATCTTTCGTAATCCTACACGTATTTAAAATGACTGATTTTTGCATTTTTATATACAAATTCTTTGACAAATCTAATATGCCTAAATTTTTAATGAGAGAGCTAGGTGTAATGCCAGTAGAGGAAATAACAAATGGTAATATTTAACATTATTATTTAACGCCGTACGTACGTGGTACGTACGCTCAGTACCACTCGGGTGAAATACCACCATTCAGAATCGAAATGTAGCTTGAAATTACTTTAGCCGTGTTTAGTGATCATATTTTAACACCGGTATTTTCTAACCTCCTCCCTTCCCCACCGTTTTCTTTAGCCTTCCAACATACCCTAATTGGAGATGCAATAGTTCCACTGATTGGCTCGGGATAGTAAAACAAAGCGATTCTGTGAAATAGTGCTTATTGTATAAAACTTTATCATTGGAATCATCTAAAATTTTATCCCATCTCAATTGATGCATTTTACCCCATTCAGCAACTATCATAATTTGAAAATACTACTTTAATTCGCCCATAAATTCATAGTGTTTGTTTTGCAAATATTTAGTACTAAAGTTGGCCGCAATGCTCGTTGTTTTGTAATCTAACCCTCTCGGGTTGTTAAGTAGTTGCCTTTGCTAGTCATACTAGTCCTGCTTCGCGCTGAGAAAGGAATAATATGCTTAGCATTTGCATACCCGAAGGTAAAAATCAAATATCACCCGAAGGGGGGTCACCAGGATACCCCATACATCGCGAACCGGTTTGATATTTATTTATTTGTTTATTAGATTTACACAGTACATTAAATATAAGTTGTAAGGTATTTTAAATAAATTACATGGTTTTGTACCTATTACGTAAATTTGTACAATGTCAATAGGTAATTTCGCCTGGGTTTTAAAACTAAATTATGATGAAAATAATGAAAAGAATCAAATATTGGTATTTATTTATTTGTTTATTAGATTTACACAGTACATAAAATATAAGTTGTAAGGTATTTTTAATAAATTACATGGTTTTGTACCTATTACGTAAATCTGTACAATGTCAATAGGTAATTTCGCCTGGGTTTTAAAACTAAATTATGATGAAAATAATGAAAAGAATCAAACATTGGTTGACTAATAAAACATAAATAAAATAGTATGGGTGGAGTGAAAATTAACATTTTGAAATAAAAAAATATTTGCTCACTAAAGTTTAATAAAACGACAAGAAATTTAATAATTTGGTTTTGTATGTTCGCAATGAATCGTGAAAAATATCTAATTGTAATAATTTTTCATAGTGGGTATAAGTTGAGATTGCGCGAGTGATTGGTGAGTTATTTGCTGCATTGGTGTTGTGGGCTTCTATATGAAGAAGAGAAGTGTGCCTGGTACGCCTCATTGGAGCATTTAAACCAATGACGGATAGTCATTCGGGACTATCAATATTATTATTAAGCAAAAATTATTTCCAGAGAATAGCGGATATTAGTCCTTTAAATCAAATTCTAGACATATTGACTCTTATTTACAAAAAAACATCAATTGCTTTTGAAATATTGTTATTTTATCTGGTAAACGCATTTTTTAAATTTTGAAAAACTAAGTTTATTTTTAATATTTGCTAAGGTTATGTTACCGTTACCGTTACCGTTGGTCGTTGGCAGATTTGTTAAATTTTTAAACGACATATTGTATTATACAACACAAATTTTAAATTATATAATCATACATCAAAATAAATTAATACATAAACTAGTGAACACATTTTTCAGAATTTTAATTTTAGTTAAATTAAAATCATAAAAAATTAAATTCAAGAACGTGTTTTGCGACGAAAATACCTCCGTTTTTCTATTTATTTAAGGACTTACACACTAAAATATTTCAGATTTTTTTACACCCTTATTTTGTTTAAACATTATTGAAAAGTTATTACGATTCCTGGGAGCTTGTATTTAAAATTATTTTTAAATGATATACATAGTTTGATTGAGATTCCAAAATGAAAAAAATACTGTGAGAATCATAATTAGAATTAGATGCATGTCTTTCTTAGGTTCCATTTATAGTCAATAAGTATTTTATAAATAATCTTCACATTCACTTAAACTGTACAATTTTCTGTTTGTTATATGAACTATTATATGATTAAATTATGATTGTTTAAAACAAAGTCGAACAATTAGGTGGAAATATATCAAGAATGATTATATTTCTATGTAAACTTACACTAATAGAAAAGAAGAGTTATCTACTCGTACATATATGATCTTTTCCTGCATAATAGCATGTCTTATTCTTCTTTGTTCTTTTATATTCTTCTTTATTGTTTTTTTATTTTACTACTTTATTTTATAAATACTTAATTCATATGTTAATACCAGACCTCACATATTAACTATATTCGATTGGTCACCATGAAACAGGCAGTCGCCTAGTGTGGTGATCTAATGTATCATATGTATTAAAATGTCTTAATGTATTATCATATATTCTATAAATAAATAAATGTTTTTTAATTATCTGTGCCATGAACTTAATGATATGAAGTTAATTTTTTTTTCTGGCTTTAATATACATATTATCAATTTAAGTTTTACTTCGTATTATCAGTTGCATTCTACTTTCACACCATATTGCAAAATGGTAAAAGAGGTTGTAAAAAATCGAGCGTAACTCTATTACATAATTTGTGGAGTCCTTTCCAGTAAAATTCATCTTTTATGTCCTCACTAAAGCCTAGATTGCTGGGAGGATTTTTAAAGTGAGTTACATCACCGGAATCGGATAGAAATATATTCCAGATTAATTCGTTAAAAAGTAATGGGATTATTTTTTTAAAACATTTGTTTTAACGAATAACTTTATTTTGATAAGTATATATATGTAAGTATATTAGTAAATACCTATATTATTAATCGAGTACGTGGTGTAAAAACAACTATGATATCGTACAAAGTCTAGTTTGGGGGATGTATGTTACCCCCGTCTGGTGCTAGAGGTCTTAACTGAGTCTCCCTTGATAAACAGCCCGTCCTGGGCAATAATTAATTTGTTACCGGGCGGCCATTTCGTACTCCGAGTAGTTGATGATATATATGATATTCTAAAGGGGGCGTCAGGCGTTCGTTATCATAACATTCTGTGGTCTTAGTATTTGGCACGGTAGATTGCTTGTAGACTCGCTATATTGCCTTTACTAAATGCTCAATTTAAACGGAGCAAATACGACCTTCCTGGAAGAGCGGTAAGTTGCTTGTCTCTGGATTTACAGATAAGGTGTTTAAAATCTGGCGCAAAAAAACAAAAATTACAAGTTTTTTCAGAAATACATTCGCACTTCATTCTCTATTTATCGCCCTGACGACAGACACCATTCAGAATTAAACCTATTTTTTTTATTTGAGTAACGCACTCGAGTCCCAATTGCTTCTAACCGTCTGGAACCAATGCATCTTTGGAGAATATGGCATCCCCATCTCCAATCGGGGTACACCGTGTGACTAAAGGAAGAGAGGAGGGAAAGTAGATGGGAAATAGATGGACGCAGTGATTAGAGCAAAGTTCCGACAAGGCTAAAGCCCTGGGTTCAATTTATGGATGCAACCGTGTCTTTTCTAATTTTTCTATTTTCGTTTGAGACTTTCTAATATTGCCTTCAATACGATACGATACGATTGTACCACCCCAGCTAGGAGCAATCCTGTCCCGATGAGAACGGTACTTAAGGACACGGAAGACATGCTCTAAGGATAGGAAGGAGGTTGGAGTTTAATCGACCAGTATACATGGCAACTTAAAAGCCAATATTGGACTTTAGGACGGGCAGGAATAGAGGAATGGATTGAGCGTTAATATTTTTTTCGCTTTCTTTATGACTTCCTTCTGCTCGCCTCTTCTTGGCTCTTCTTAGATCTTATCGTCTGTTCTTCATTCTTCTTGTCTCTTGTTTCTCCGTGGTTCTCCTTGCTCCTTGGATCTTCTCATCTCTCCTTGGTTCTCCTTGCCTTTTCTTGGATCTTCTCGGCTCTTATTGACTCTTATTGTCTTCATGACTTTTCTCGTATTTTTTTGCTTCTTCTTGGTTCTTCTTGTCTCTTTTTACCTTTTCTTGCTATTTCTTTGATATTATTGATTCTTCTTGTCTCTCCTTGACTCTTCTCGGCTCTTTCGATCTCTTCTTTTGGTGTCTTCTTGCCTCTTTTTCGTTTTTAATAACTTACCTTTATCATTATTGCATCATTTCTGGCTGCTTCTTGAATGTTTTTCTCTCTTCTTGGCTCTTCTTGGCTCTTTTTGCTCTTCTTCTTGACTTACTATTGTTATTATTGCATCTTCTTTCAAATTCTTGCTTATCGTGGCTCTTCGTGCATTCTCTTGTATTTTATTATTCCTTATTGTTTCTTCTGGTATCTTTTTGTATCTTTTTGTCTCTTTTTGTCTCTTTTTGTCTCTTTTTGTCTCTTTTTGTCTCTTTTTGTCTCTTTTTGTCTCTTTTTGTCTCTTTTTGTCTCTTTTTGTCTCTTTTTGTCTCTTTTTGTCTCTTTTTGTCTCTTTTTGTCTCTTTTTGTCTCTTTTTATCTCTTTTTGTCTCTTTTTGTCTCTTTTTGTCCCTTTTTGTCTCTTTTTGTCTCTTTTTGTCTCGTCTTGTTTCCTATTATCTCTTCTCATTTCTTTTTGGCTATCGTGTTGCGCGTGCAACTTTTGATTGGGAGTTTTGTCACTTTTTAGCCTCTCCTGAAATTTTGTTGCCAATTTAACTTGGTTTTGACTCTTCTTTATTATTTTTTGACTATTTCAGTCTATCGTAGTATCTGCTTACTTCTGCTTGCTTCTACTAGCCTTCTTCTTTGTTCTTCTGGCTTCAACTTTCTTCTTCTTGATTATTTTCGTTTCTTCTTGGCTTTTCTTGGCTCGCTTAGTCTTCGCTTGCATCTCGTTGGTTCTCCTAGTTCCTGCAGGCTCGCTTATATTGACTTCAATGATTAAATATTAGAATTTAAGGTTTTACTCATTAAATTATTCCAAAAATTAAAAAAAAATCATATTCACCGTATACTTGCAGAATAAGTCAATAGATCTTACACATTAAAATAAAAGTGGATATATTTATCCTAGACACTATCTAGATTGCTTTTATTTCTGATAGAATCTTGCATTCATACATAAGATATGCGTTAAAAATGAAGATAATAATAATTGGACATTTTGTAGAGCACGGTTTTTGTGAGAAATCACCTTAAGGGCGCTACGTTGATTGACGCTAATGATGTTGGTATTCTTAGTCGAAGCATGATACAGCAAAATATGGCAGAATGGGATAGTATCGAACTAGCTCAGTGATCACACCAGAACCCGGCAAGGCGAAGTTCTGAGTTCAATTCATAGAAGCGACTTCACATGATACTGTTCAAATTTTCGTTGGAGAGTTGCTAATATCATATCTATTTTCAACAAAATCGTATGTGCTTATACATGCATGGCTTTGTATCCACGACCTTCAGACTCATGGTCATTGTCATTACTCGTTACATTAAAAAAGGGTAAAATATGTTTGTTTTATTTTATGAATGATAAATATTCCTTTTTAGTCATGGAATCACAATATAGTGTGTATTAATTATTTTAATTTTCAGAAGACTACGATATTAGGCACACCCTTATAGCACTTTAGGCAGATAGGCCGCCCGATATCGGCACGTGTCATGTCACGTGGATTTATGAGGAGATTGAGAATTTTCACTTTCGTGACAGCAGGGTAAATAAAATGTTGATCATTTCATCGAATAGAGCAATGAAAAATAAAATAAGGGTTTTTGTCTTACCACATTTATATTAAGAAAATCGACAACTTATATATTTTAAACAACAACTGACAAACTAAATTAGATTGTAGTTTAAGAGATCGTTATATGCAAACGGGCAGCCACCGTAAATTAAACTAGGACTTCCAATACAAAATATTTTTGTGTTGCGTTGGGAAATGAACCAAAAACTTTTTTTTACAGTTCACTCAGTCATTACACCACTTTGTCATTTTTGGAAATGCTGTATGGGGGGTTTGTTTAGGAGAGGCAGGAGTGACCGTGGATTTTAAAGAGGCCCTTGATGTAGGAAGGAGGAAACACAAAAGCCCGCAAAACGTTCCATAGCGGTGCTGTTGAAATCAATAACGAGGATTTAAAACGACCCGTTCTCATGTGACGAATGTCAACTGTTTACATTTGCTGGGTCCCCCTTTTGGCGTGTTTCCCGACTATACACCGGTTTCGAGGGGATCAGTGAGGCTAATTACCATTTCTGCACGGAACCAAGGATTTTGGGACTCCAGACTCCAGATGCGGCTGCCAAATTCAACAGATTTGTATAGGGTCAACGGATCTCTATTAACGTATCTGCGGGCCTTGTACAGTGTGCCCAGCTTCTGAGAGGCTAACTGGACTCTGGCTTCGATGGAGCCTCCATGCCTGAGCTGGTCACTTAGAGTTACATCAAGTATATCAATGGAAGGCATTTTGAGAAGATTGCTTCCGCTAAAGGATACTAGCTGGTCATTCCTATCCCTTTTAGTCATAATCAGAAATGATTGGTTCTTTAAAACATTAAATTCGAATAGGTTATTCGTACCCCAAGAGGAAACTCCCGCGAGGTAACCGTCTATTATCTGCTTCAAGAAGTAAAACCATCAGTAGTCATCTGAATCGTCCCTCGAAAAATCGGCAATCCACGTCAACAAGGATGCGAGAAGTGCGTAGGTAGGAAGTTTGTTAACAAGCCCTCGGTGTACAGTTACCCGCGAAAAAATCAATTGTTGCACATGACATTAGGTCATTGATGTGACAAAAACAAAGGAACTAAAAATTAAAATGTTTAAATTATTTAAAATAAACAAAGTGGCATTTCAAGACTCCTTTGAAAATCATTAAAAGTAATGAAAAATTGAAATAGGCCATAACCTTACCTGACGTAGGTAACGGTTTTTTTAATCACTTTTATTGACTTTTCAGAAGTGCCACTTTGTTGATTCCGGTCCGGAGTCTACATAGATGGCTAATTTTCTACAGGTTCATAACAAAACAATACTGGGGAGCAAAACTTTTTTCAATTGTTTTGTACTCCCATGGGGATTTTACAATGAATAGACAAATGAAATGTTAACAATGTTTTACACAAACGTTAGAAATAGATGTCAACAAACCATATGGAAAATATATGCAATAGAACCTTGTTAGGGAAATTTTAAAATGTTTTAAAAATGTATATCAAAACTATATATTGTACACCTACCGTTTATAAAATACCTCTATGTAGTAGTTTTGGTTCCAAGTCTGCTCGTAATATGGGATCTCACCATCTCAGTTCTCATCATAAATTGATTCATAAACGATACTTCCTCACGTGATAATTCATCAGAATCTCAGTAACGATTCAGAACAAACTACCTCAGAATATACCTTTCATTATGTAATTTCATATTAAAAATGTTATAATATGGACTTACGTCAATGGCAAAGTATATAGAATATTAATATTCTTAAAATTACAATATTATCAGTTTTAATCACAATCGTTCTTATTTATTACCATGATGAATTATGACAATCTCTACGGCCGTATTCTTAGACCAACATTACGAAAAATCATATTACTAAAAAGTTGCCACTGAGTAGATCGGTCACCAGTAGTTTTGTATACATAACTCAACTGTCAACTACTACTGGTCAAACCACATGGAAAATATGTGCAATAGACCCGTATTAGGGAAATTTTTTAAATGTTTAAAAAATGTATTTGAAAAATATATATTGTACACCTACCGTTTATAAAGTACCTGTAGTAGTTTTGTATACATAACTTTATATGGTAAATCATACTGTAGTATATATGCATAAATATATATACTCGTATAAAAGGCTAATGTTAGTACGAGTTGATTTTTCAATATGTCAGTTTCATCTTATTAAAGCAATCGTCATAGCTTTTAGGATACTTTTGTTTTTAAGAAAAAAAAATATTAGAGAAAATTCTAGATTTGGGTCACCACCTCTGAGCATATTTAGAAAGGAATTTGTTTCATTAAATTGGAGTAGTGTCTTTGTAATATTAATGAAATTGAGGTGCAAGCCTTTGGTTCTAAAGACATATTATGCCGGGTCTGAATACCAACCCACTAGGCAGCCAGGCTGCGGCATCTAATATTTAAGTGTAGCAGTCACATCTACATTACCTAGTTGTACTGGCTGCCCCCGGCCACAGCTGCTTGCGAAATCGCAATGTATTGATCTTTGGAAGCCTAGTGCCTTAGCTTGAATACATTTTCATACAAATTTGAAGATTGTGTTGACTGCCTAGTGCGTTCCCAGCCCCAGCCTTGGGACGGACTAACCCCTAGTTTACTAACGAAAGTTAAATGTGATAAGAACTATCAGAACAATTTACAATCCAATATTTTATGTAGTACCTTCGAGATGGGACTATTTTGGTTTAACCAAAGCCACCGCTCGCTTCGGGAAAGCCGTTTATTGAAATTTTATGAAAAAATAAGATGCAAAGCTGTACTTCTCGCTAAACGAAGTGTTTGGATCAAATATTAAACAGCACTTTGGTTGTAGTATGTTATCTTATAGACCGCCATGGGGCTTAGGTTTTACTATCATCACCTCAAACAAACTCATTTATTGTTTTTGTGTTTAATTCGTAGAAATCCATATAATTTTTTTAAAATTTAATTTAAAAATATATATATATATGTTGTGCAAAACTGGAATACAATAATGGAGTGCATAAGCGATCCATTAAATAAAAAATATATATTTCGACTGAATTCGTAACAAGAAACAACCCTTTGAAATAATTGTGCTTACATCATTGCAATAAACCTCGCACCCTCTCCGATAAACTTGGTTACATTATCGACTACATTCGAATTACCACCAGGCTTGTTTTTTAGCACCTAGTATGGGTCGTTAATTAAGGCTGTTGGGAGGATGGTATGATGGTGGTGTAGGGGCTGCTGCAGGCTTCATCCGACTCGTACACGTGTTATTTTAGTGGCTGATGGGGGGTGGGTGGGTAGGAGGTAGTTATTCACGTGACCACCGGCCCGGCCGCTCCGGAGCAAACGGATTGTGTAACAAAGGACTCCTGATTAGAAAGGATGTAATCGAAGTTTGGAATACGACCGGGAAACACGCTTTGATTAATTTTTTGCACTTCAAGACGTGATGAAGGCATTTTTAACAATGCGGTATTATTTCGGTCGATAAATTAAATATACAGTACAGATAAATAAAAGCAAGAGTATAGATGTAGTAAAATAAAATAATATTATTACATTTCAATTAATAGGTGGGGGCAGGTGATAAGTACATGGAGTTGATTCTAACAGTTGAATGTATGAGATAATATTATTGTAAAAGTAGGTACATAATGGATATGCTGAAAAATGTTAAATATTATTTATATATATATATATATTTTTTTTTTTTTTTTTGTAAATTAATGATGTAATTAAATAATTAATTATATACTAAAGTACATAATATTATAATTAACACTTGATCAGTTACTACTAATAGGTACATGTAATCAAATGACACGTAAAAAATAAACATATTTATTAACCACCTGAAGTAATCAAATTTTCCTGAGCTTATGTCACGTTAGCTGTAAATCGGTTAGTAGCCTTGTTTTTCAAAGTGTTGGGTTTCGAACTAGGCCCCTCAATCGATATATCACTCGATCGATAACGATTGGTAGAATACTTTTCGGTAACTTCTCATGGTTCCCTAGGACAACTGCAGATCGCTAACGTAAAAACAACAGTTGATGTCGAATGCGTTACTGACACATAGTAATTTTGAACTGTCACTTATTCCTTCAAACCGCTTATTGTTAACGATTTGCAGTGCTAGGGAACGATGAGAAGTTACCGAAAGTTATCGATACAATTCTTATCGATCGACTGTGCTAGGGGCCCAGGTAGCCAAATACTCCACAGTTAAACACCTTTTTTCATTTGAACTTATACATTTTTAATCTACTTTCTTAACTATGATGGCCCCACTCTCCAATTCAAGCACGAGAAACCATATCTTTATTAAGTTGGGCAGTTTGCTTAATTTTTTTAAGTAAAACTTCTTTATGGGCATTAGGACGAATAACTTGAAACTTTTTTAAACGAAAATAGCATTAACGGAAATGACGTTCGATTTATATTTCATCATATTAATGTCGTAGGTACGGCAACAATAAGACCGAAACCTAGCAACGAATAACAAAACGTCAAAGCAAACTCAAACTTCAGACGTCACCCGTTTATTTTGTTAACTATTGTATAAGGTAAGTTCCAAGGGTTTTTGTTATGTTTTGTTATTATATGATTTAACTAAAGATTTTAGTTGAAACATTTGATTTGTATTATTTTTTACGATGAATATTAACACTTTTTCCTCTCCGATTCTTGTGAATTCTTGCTGTTAAAGTAAAAAGTGGTAGTAGTGTGACAATAAACATAGTGTTGTTTAGAATTCAATTGGCTGAATCGCAGGAAAATTTCACCCTTTCGTCCATAAATAATTATAAACGAAAAAATCAATAAACTAATCGTGTTACGCCGCCTAAAAAATGTAAAAGTTTTTAGCTTTTAGTCAATGAAGTTTTACTTCAACCGCGCGTAAAGGTTAGACGAAATTTTTTTTTTTTGTTATTAGCTGAACTATCTGTATATTTAAAACTCGTATGTGTACGTACTAACAAAAAAAAATCATAAATATTTAATATACTTAAATAATTATTAACCCCTTACGCAATCAACTGCCATGTAGAACAAGTCGTGCTGTCGTCCATTGTAATAGTTGTTTGGTAAGAACGGTTTGCATTATTCCAGGTGGTATGGGCTGTCAATAAACTATATTATTATTTTAAAGGCCGAAGGGCCCCGTTCCTCCTAGATTGAAGACTTTCCTATCGTGTTTCAGAGATCAAATCTATGTGATGCATAAATCGCGAGTTTTCAACATGCATTCTCATAAATATAAAGATACCCTTGAAATGTGTCCTCATATAAAGATACAGGAGATATATATTTTTTAAATTTGTTCCTGTAATTATATGTATTTTTGCTGGTATGGGGCCCTAACAGCAGAAACGTATTATGGTTTTGATCGCATAATGCAGTCGAACATCGAAGTCATTATTGGGGCTAATTGGAAAATTGTTTACTTATTGTATCGCCCTGGTGTAAGACAACCATTCAGAATTGAAACGTTGCTTAATAATGGCTTTAGCCGTGTTTAGTGACTAGATCTGAATATCCAGGTACTTTCCCACCTTCCTCTTCCCCATCTCCTTCCCTTCCTCACTTACCTTCAGCCTCACAACATACTCCAATTGGGGATGCCATAGTATCACTGGCTCCAGAAGGGAGCAGTCGGGACTCTTGTGAGGTATCTCAATAAAAAAATAAAAAATTATGATAGTAAAAGTAATTAAACATGATCAGATTTTTAAATTCGCATGTACATTTATTTATTAGGTACGAATAAGTAAGTTTTTACTGGGTCTATTTCACTAAGGACATCCTTTATCGAGTTGTGCTACTTTAGTTAGTGATTACATTTTTTGATAAACTGGAAGCAATAATACTTAAATGAATTAAATCACGTTGGTATTGATAACAATGATGGGATAAGAGAACTTTTAAATTAGATAACATACGTAAAAATAATTACAGAAATTTTGGATGTAAATCTTAGCAAATTGAATATAACAAATTGTATGTTTTTTTCAATTAAAAATCAAAACCACATTCTACTGGAGACATAATTACAGTCGTACACATACAATAAAAGCAATATTTTTAAAGCTGTTAAAAATTAAACGAAGTACCTTCCTGCGTATATTTGGGCGACCGAAAGCTTCATGAAGGCCGTGGCTGTTAGAATTTAATGCTCGCTACTCGTTGGTCGCTGGCCACCAATCTGCCTATATCTATAGGTACGTTAGATGGGGTTAATCCCCTATTTGAATAAAGCCCTCGGTTGAGCTAAAGGGAAAGTAATTAACGCTTGCTTTATTTATTTATCCATGGAAACGTTTGCTTCATTCTTTTGGATTTTATTTGCCAACCTCGGATTCGTGATTTTTTAATTCGTGGTAGTTATTCATGAGACGTGATGGGGCAGCTATTTAATGTTCTGGTGAAAGGTTTTTTTTTTGGAATTTTAACAATAATGTGTTCATACTTGGGCTTCATTATATTTCTACAATGTTAGATTGTGCATTTATTCATCTTTCAAACTTTGGTTTTGCATATTTAAAATAATTTTTTTTTGATACAATATTTTTTACATTTCATAGTACAATCCGGTAAAGTTGGCCTCACTGGGTGGCTTACCCGTGTTGAGGCCTCCATTATATAATGATAATATAGCCACTCGAGCGCTTTTTGCCAAATTATGGTACTATTTCCAAAACCACGGATTGCTTTGTTGCCAAAATGTGGCAAATTAATTTTTTTTTTATTAAAACGACTATATAATATATTGTACATTCAAAATATAACAACATAAATATTATCTAGATTTTTAAAAATGTTTAAGGTTAAATATTTAATTATATTTTTTTTTTTATAAATACTACAATATGTGATAATAAACAAAAGATAGGGGAATTCATTGGCTACATAGAACAATAATCAATTTGTATGTCTCCATATTCAACATCGGAGGTATGATTTTTTTAATGTGGGAAAGAAAAAATATTTAAATTGCTCTGTCGCTCCAGTGGATAAGACGATCGTATGTTTCTTTTCATTTCTCTTTTTCCAAGACAGTCGTTGTTAGCCTTCGATAAGATATGTTGTTTTCTCAGACCGTTGAAACTCTTTATTTATTTATCTCATTGCCTCTGCAGCTGCTTTTCTCTTAGTCTGGGATGACGGACATATATGACACATATAATTGCTATACATAAAATTGACTGTATCAGTGTTCTGAACACATGCACACATTATGTATATTGTTGCAGTAAAGCATTTTTAGTTCTCGTAAATATAAAACTGTTGAATTGATACGAGTAAACATCAATTACCCCTTCTTTGAAAAAATCAAACAAAACAAAAAAAAAACTGATGTCACGTTATGTATACTGAGGTGTCAACATTTCGGGTACTTTGACAGCGGAAATAAATAAGAAATTCTTCTTGTTGGGTAAACAGAGGCGGTCAAAAGTTACCCAGCGCTATGCACGGGCAGCAATACTCGCCAAACTCAGGACAATAATATATCAATACAGAAACTACAAACAAGTGCACTTTTCCATTTTTCATTATTTCAGAACTCCTGCGCTTCTCGTGATATATTTTACTTTCGAACTCCATAAGGCAGTGATTCCTAGCAAACAATTCTAGAGGCAAACAGAGAATATCATTGAATTGAATTAAATTAAATCTATCACTCAGACAAGTACTCGTTACCACTGTTACTACGTAATACAGTTATACATTATTATCTGTTGAATTAATAATGATGTAGCCCTACAAATGCCGACATAGTCATGTCGGGTAGACTTTTGAACGAGTTTAATCAGAATTAAGTCGAAAGAACTGACTGAATTTGGGGATGTAGGTAGACAAATTAAATCCACTGGTCTAAAATGTTCATCAGGGTCGATTGCCTAAAGGCTTTGTAAACATTTTGCTTTGCTACTCGTTGGCAGGTAGACTCGACCAGCGGGTAACAAGTTCCAACAAGTTGGCCAATTGCAGATTACACGAAAGGGGTGACTCGAACATTTATATCCACCTCTCTCATATTGCACATTAATCAACATTTAGCTTCTTATAGATAGCATAGTGAGAGATAAAATTAGAAGAGGGAGCCGTAAAGTATAATGATTTTTACTCATTAAAAAATCCGAGTTGCAAATTTAATAGCCCACCTAATTGTGTGAAAAATTGTAATAATTGAAAAATTGTGTGCAGAGTATTAATTAATGAAAATTACCAACCCATACTAATGAATGTATATCCCCAAACTGTAAAATTCACCCGCCATAACACAGGGTCATCCCTAGCATGGAGGGTGAAATATCACAATAAACTGTATTTACTTTAAAAAAATCATATATTTAAATAAAAATAAAAAATAATAATAATAATAATAAAATAAAATAAATAAATAAATGAATAAATAAATAAATAAATAAATAAATAAATAAACAAATAAATAAATATACAAATAAATAAATAAATACATAAATAAATAAATACATAAATAAATAAATATATAAATAAAAAAATTAATAAATAAAAAAAAAAAATAAAAAAAAAATAATTAATAAATAAAATTGCACCAGCTATTTCAAAAGCCAGTGAAAAGAAAAACTAGCAATTTAACACCGGAGGTCAGGTGTTGAGCATCAATGTGGAGACCAGCAAATTGACAATGATCGCCTTTGTTTTGTGATTTGAATCTAGTTTTTATAGGCCCTATCTATTTTTTTATCAGTTGACCAGCATTGCAATATGACGGTTACGCTTGACACCTCATAATAATTTGGTCTAAAGCTGAAACTATCAAAATGGCGATGATTGTAGATTTTATGTGCACCAAACGTCATGGTGTTTGAAATACCCCTATTATCAAACTTACTCTTACGCCGTTCTTCATGGAGCTACTTTCAAGCGACGCCATCGCCGCTCGTCTGTACCTTCCATACTTCCATGCTAATATTAGTGTTTGTAAACGCCGCTACTCGCTGCACTTACAAAATAGTACGACAGGTAGCGGGTAGCGGCGATTTAGTCGCTCGTAAGTAGCTGCGTGAACGAAGGGCGTTACTCCTGTATTCCATGCGGCAGTCTACTAACTGCATATTGATTTTCAGATTTTTTGAATTTTCAACTTAATATAAAAATTATCGAAGAATCTTCAGACCTATGAATGAAGCCTGTATTCAAAGATTTGTGGTATTCCTTCGACGACGGTCACTGGAGAGCAGGTCGTTATTCTGATTTATCAAGAAACTTATCTCCTTCCTGTGAACTCTTTTCCCGTATCCCCTTACCAGTATGTTCTGCTAAGGTAGGATTCAGCCATCGACAGTTATAGCGATGCCATCCCATTGCAGGATCTATGCGCTTTCGGAAACTTTGAGGAATAATGGCAGTTGACTTTCCATAAAGACGTTTCGAACTTTGAATTACTTTATTGAAACGAAACCTTCAAACTTTAAATTACTTTATTTAAACGATAACTCTTTTCTTCGTCTTTCCTGAACTAGTGGAAAATTAGAATACAGAGGCAGAATTCTCAGAATTAAAGTGCCTTATTCTAGAACTGAGGATTTTTTAAACATTGGGACCCTCTTGAATTGTCATTTATTCAAAATTTTATGATTAGATCTACCTTCCATTGAACAACAAGAAAAATTGCACCAGTCTAAAGATAGCCTTAATAGGGTAAAACCGGTTACGGTTACACACATTGTTACACATAAATTAAGTGTAAAAATGTTTAAAATTATTTGAATATAAAAGGTATTTAACTTTGCCGTCAATGGATAGAAAAAATTGTAAACGAATACAAATAGTTGGAAGTTTGGCGTAATGATCATTGGGAACATGACCAAAAACCAAAGCTGAGAATAAATGGCTAGAGGCACTTCATTAGAGCTAAAAATGGCTCTTTCCAGAGCGATCCCGATCTCTATACTTCGTAGTTTGCAAACGGTCAGTTGTTTCGTTTTTTTTAATCCTACCCCTATGAAGACACAGAATAGAAAGTAGAAGCCTTTGACCTCTGATTAAATTGTCGCAGGTGGGATCTCAAGTAAATGCAAACAACTAATAAATAAGTCAGTATTTAAGAGCATGGAAAATCAAAAAAGCAAGCATTCGTGAAAAAAATGTAAAAAAAAACTGGTGATACATTTTCACAAAAATTGTAAGTAAAGAAATGAACCTTTATATCTACAAAAATGTTGGTCTGTTTATTTTATTTGATAAACTTCTCTTTTAGGGCACAAAAACAAAAATACAACTCGCTACTATTATTAGAGTAAAAATAATGTTCGATCAAACAAAATTTGAAAATTGTTCAGCTAATTGGACGGACAGTGGCAAAACAACTGGCAACAATTTACTATTACTGAGATCCTTGAAGCACTCCGCTCGCTTCCATGATTCTTTGTTACTTATTACTTGTTCCCGTTAAGGAAGCCAGTTAGAAGTAATGTAAAATTTTCTCGCGTAATGCATCACGTTCAATGTAGGACTTTAAATTTAAAAAATTGGAAATACGTATTATTTATCATATCAGACAAGCGGTACAGTAGGTACAAACATTATTTTATGCATTTATAATCCTGTATTTTGATCAAATGCTTAAAATATGAATTAATAGAGTGAAGATCCGTTTCTGATAAAATGTAAATCAATATTGTAAATCTTCCATCTTGTGTAATCGTATTTGCTTTGTGTATTGTACACCCCGGACAATCACGCTGGAGACTTAGGTACTATTATTCATCATCATCACATTTGGCACTACAACCCTCATCTTCCACTAAGCTCTCCTTTGTGCCAGCTCTCTCCATTTTGCAAGCTCCAAGGCAGATAGGTCTTTGAGGACGTTGTCGCTTCATCTTAGTCTTGGCCTTCCCAGGCTCCTTCGCCCTGTAAGTCTAGAGTTTAGAATGGACATTGACGCTTGATGTTCGGTCATCCTCTCTACATGACCTAGCCACCGAAGTCTTCCCAATTTTATACACTTTGTTACATTTGGTTGCATAAAAAGAGCATAGAGTTCATTGTTATAACGTCTGCGCCAAAATTCATTTTTTGGAACCAATCCGAAGATACGCCTCAAAATTTTCCTTTCAAAAACGTCCAGTGCTTGCTCATTCCTCTTGTTTAGTACCCACGGCTCAGCTGCGTACATGAGCACTAGTTTTGTACACTAATATCTTGATGTTTCTGGACAAGAGTCTGGATTTTATATGCATTTGTAGGTGGAAGTAACAGCGATTTAAATTATTTATTTTACATATAGGAACTATTATTAATTTTGTATAATATCCACTCGAGCGCTTTTTGCCACATTATTGCACTATTTCCAAAACCTCAGATTGCTTTGTTGCCAAAATGAGGCAAATTAAAATTATTTTTTTTTATTAAGACGACTATTTATTATTATTTTTTATTTAAACGTACATTCAAAATATAACAAAATAAATCTTCTCTAGATTCTTTAAAATGTTTTAAGGTCAAAGATTTAATAATGTTTTTTTTACAAATCCTACAAATATGTGATAATAGACAAAATATAGGGGAATTCATTGCCTACATATAAGTATAATCAGTTTGTATGTCTACATATTAAAATTCGGAGGTATGAATTTTTTAATGTGGGCGGAAAAATTTTCTTAAGCAATCTGAGAAAAAATATTTTAATTGCTCTGTCGCTCCAGTGGATATCTCATTATAGTACCTGCGTAGATTTAAAATCTGGGGTCTTCATTTAATTGTTCTATTCTAATCACTGAGATATTGCGGCAACCATTCATCCATCTGTGATCATCTACCACGAACTTCTTCAAGCGCCCTTGAAGTAATTTTCTCACGAAAATGACCCTATAGAAATAATCCAATCATTGTAATTATTAACACGAATATGTATGTACGTAAGCATTAAAACGGCTTCAAGTTGTATGAGAAATTTCAGTAGAATCATCTGCCCGTACTTATTTCAAGCGAACGTGATTTAAACCTTATATCTACTTGGAGGAATCGGGATATTTAAATCCCTAAAAAAACACATTATAAAGCTTTGGTATATGTTAAAATTTAGTATCATATTTTTAAATTATCCATAAATATACTTATTGGACCGGCGCTGTGCTGACAAAAGCCTGTTTTTGATTGGCTGTTTTGTTTACACATTTCAGCAGGATCTTTTTTTAGAAAAAAAAATCTACCCTTCACCGTTTTCCTAAAATACTTTTTAAGTAATTACTTTGAAGAATGGTCCATTAGGGGAGAAAGCATTAAATCAATACCCACCATATATCCTGTTAACGAACAAGGGAAGCTTAGAGAAAACCATCCAACCTCCCGGGAACCCTGGAACACATGAGAGGCGAACGGGTCAGTTACACCCACTCGATTTATTCAATTCATTAGTCCTGTATAAGGCATATGTTGAATATGGATCAGAGATGATTAGTAAAATGGATATTTATAAAATGTAGAGTATTGGGAAAAAGAAAGTACATGTAATTTTATGATAAGGGTTGATTGAATGCTATGTGGGTTTTTACGCGGGACGAAATTATAGGTTACTCAAGGATGTAAATGAAACGTTAATATTTGAATAATGTAGTAGGTTTATGGTAGATTCAGACTGGGTCGACGTACGTGCCCATCGCTATGCCTAACAATATCTGGACTGCTTAGTAATCATAGATTTTCAATGAAAATTTATGTTTTAGAATCACATTGGCCACACGCATCGCGACGTACGATGTCTGTGGCCATTTTCATAGAAAATGTATGGGTTGCTAAGCATTGTTTGAGTAGCGATGCGTACGTACGTCGTCCAGTCTGAACCTACCATTATTGTTCACTATATTATACGTGTAAGTAAAATAGAAGGTTTTTGAAGCACGAGGTTAGTACTGAAGGAAGCTACGATTTATCTATCACGATGCTAACGGGCTGATTTTCAAACACAGAATGTTGTTGAAAAAATTGAAATGTCAGTCGTACGTATGTGACTCTGTGCAGCAAGGTCTGCGCAGGTGTTGTCAATCGTAAGGGCTTTCCCGTATTATAAATCATGGATCATAATTCCTACAGTTTCTTGTACTAGTAATAATTGTTTTAATACCATGCAGGGGAAGGGGTCCAAATCACCCAGAATCAGTGGGACTACGGTAATTTGGTGTCTTATTTGTGTTGTGATTGAATAGCTCAGAAGAAATAAAGACAAGATTGGTGTTTTACAATCTTTGGAAATCTAACTTTTATTGTCTATCGCGCGTTCAAAACTCAGCTACGCCTTACGTTGCGAAAATTAAAAAAAATAGAAACGTAAGTATGCGATCTAATTCCAGAATTAAGGATTCATTTCCTTATGTTATCATGTTGTTGCTGTGAATCCTTTCCAGTTACTTACCATCTAATTTAAACACATGTGTTCACTTTAGTTGTAGGTATGTTTATACATTTATTAGGTCCTTACGTATGAAATTGGCGTTTTGTGTGGGAGCAACATAAAGCCGATTTTTTTAAATATAATATGTTTATTTAATCAAAGTATGTACCATTGCCATCTATGCACTTTTGCCATCTCATAGTTCATCGATCCCTTTACTAAAAAAACCTTCGGACGGGAATCAATAAAATCTTTGGAGGCGGTTTGGACTGCCCCATCGGAGTTGAATTTTTTCCCTTGCAAGAAGTTATCCAAATTTCGAAAAAAAAATGTTAATCTGTTGGGGCAAGGTCCGGAAAGTACGGTGGATGTCTTAGACATTCCAATTGAAGCTCCTCTAATTTGGTAGCCGTCTGTTGTTCAGTGTGTGGTCTAGCGTTATCATGAAGCAGCTGTGGCCTAGAGCGATTAACCATCCTCGGTTGTTTAGCAGCTAGCTTTTCCTTCATGGTTTGCAGTTGCTGACAAAAGACATCTGCCGTGATCGTCTGGTCTGATTTAAGAAAGCTGTAGTGAACGACACCAGCACTAGTCCACCAAACGCTCACAAGTAACTTTTTTGGAGTCAATTTTCGCTTGGGGCATGGTTTGGCTGGTTCGGCAGGGTTTAGCCATTGCGATAAGCGCTTCCGATTATCGTAATGATTCGTTTTAAAATCCCTTCATTATTGAGTAACGCAACGCAGCAGTTAACGCGTGTTTGTTGATTTGCTTCACTCAATTCGTGAGGTACCCACCTTTCAAGCTTTTTCACCTTCCCAATTTGCTTCAAGTGGATTAAAACAGTTTTATCACTAACACCGCAGCCTGCAGCTAACTTGGACGTGGTTTGCGATGGATCCACTTCCCAATAGCCTTCAATTCTTCATTATCAATTTTGGTCTCCGGCCGTGCACGGGGCTTGTTCTGCAGGTCGAAATTTCCAGAACGAAAACGTTGGAACCAAAAACGCACTGTGTTTTCTTTTGCGGCACCGTCGCCATACACATCATTAATCCTTCGAGCCGTTTCTGCAGCACTGGTGCCACGGTGGAACTCGTACTCGTAATAACGCGATATTTCAAATTTTCCAAAAAACAAACAGAACAATTAAGGAAAAAAACAAAAGAATTATAATTTTCGAAACACAAATACAAGAGTAAATATCGGTATAAATTTGAATTTTGAATTCATAACCAAAGAGAAGATATTTGAGATCAAAGTTGCCAGTACGGCAAAACGCCAATTTCATATGTAAGGACCAATATTATTATTAATATTGTCATTATGATATTGTGTAGTGAAGATAGATTTTACAATACCTTACGTTTTGAAATTTAGCTGGTTATTAGTATATTAGTTATCTTTAAATTGTTATGTTTGTGTGTTCCTAGATCTTCTATTATTTTGTATTAAAATTTACAATATTAACAAATACAACGGCCGGCGTAGTCCAGCGGTAAGGCTTTGGACTCCCATTCCGAAGGTCGCGGGTTCGAACCCGGCGTGCGCTAATAAATTTTATTTAATTAATTTGTGTTATTTCGCAATTAATTATTTAAAATAATATGTAGTATATTTGCGCCACGTTCCAGAGTGTAAGATAATCTTAGTAATGCCCTGGTGTAAGACCACCGTTCATAATTGAAACGTTGCTTGAAATGGCTTTAGCCGTGTTTAGTGACAAGATCTGAATAGCCAGGTACTTCCCCACCTTCCTCTTCCCCACTTAGCTTCAGCCTCACAATATACCCCAATTGGGGATGACATATCACTGGCTCCAAACGGGAGCAGATGGAACTCTTGTGAGGTATTCACTATAAAAAAAAGAAATAAAATTTTCTTTTTTGTAAATACTTCAACCCACGGTACAGAACTCTCAGTTTTTGTTTTATTATTAATATTATAATATAAAATTATGTGAAAATCTGTTATTAAATTTTATTTTTAAGTTTATTGTAATAGATGTATATAATCTGTTGATTTTCCTAAATAAATAAATTAATAAATATGGATACAATTTACAAAATTATCCTGTTTAACTGCTTCATCCAATGCAATATGGAGAGCTATATGGCAAACATAGATACAAATTAATGGCGATCTCTTACCAGGGAATTATCGAGATATGTCCTGTATTTTTAAATTTTAGATGAAGAGACCCAACACCCTAGAGCCAGTGGCATTAGTGGCATCAGCCTATGGCATTCCCAATTGTGGGTATGTTGTGGGGCTGAAGGAAGTAGGGAGGGGAAGAATATAGGAAAGAGGAAGGTGGGAAAGAACCTGTATTTCTAAGTAAAGTTTCAATTCTGATTGGTGGTCTTTAACCAGGATGATACTGAAAGTACTACTATTACATAATTAATTAATTCTGAAACAATAAAAAATTTACTTGAAATCTGTATATTTATAACAAGTGTGATAATTTTATACTAATATTAACCCCTCAGGTTAATTTGATTGCTTTTCGGTACAACTCATATAGGTCTTACAGAAAGCGTTCTGTCTCCCTTACTATCGTAGTTAGGAATATGATCTAAACGGTTTTAGAAAGTGAAAACACCACGCTTTGTATTCAAACCTAAAAGTAAACCTAAATATTTCAAATGTACACCTTTACTTACTTAAATTACAAAATTTTGGGCACTTTTAGTTAATTATTTTTACATGAAACGACTAAAAGTGCCTAATTTAATTAATATGTGTGTGTGTTTTTTTTTTGTTTTCATTATTTGTAATCAAAGTTAGAAAAAACGTTAGGTAAGCCATTTTAAAAATAGTTTGATTAAAAATTATTACATTTTTGACGGCTGGCGTAGTCCAGCGGTAGGGCGTTGGACTGCCATTCTGAAGGTCGCGGGTTCGAACCCGGCGTGCGTAAATTAATTTTATTTAATTGATTTGTGTTATTTCACAATTAATTTTTAAAAATAAAATTTAGTAAATTTATGGCACGTTCCAGAGTGGAATATAGTCTGAGTATCGCCCTGGTGCAAGATCACCATTCAGAATTGAAACGTTGCTTGAAATGGCTTTAGCCATGTTTAGTGACTAGATCTGAATAGCCAGATACTTCCCCACCTTCCTCTTCCTCGTCTCTTTCCCTTCCCCAATTACCTTCAGACTCATAACATTCCCCAATTGGGGATGCCATAGTCTCACTGGCTCCAGACGGGAGCAGTTCGGACTCTTGTGAGGTAGTCACTTTCGAAAAAAAAAACATTTTAAAGTTTATTATAATTATAAAATTTGAAGCGTTATTATCACCTTTTATATACAGTTTTTAGTAGTCGGATGCGTTCAGAAATGTTCCATTTATTTGGATTTTATTGCAAAACGGAAATATTTTTACCTTCAGTTTAACAGAATAGTATTGTTGAAGAACAATTAATAAAAAAATAAACATGAATTCCTTAAAGCGACCGTATTTTATGGTTAAAAAAGAAAAAAACACTGCAAAATATTCAAAGCAGTCACGTGGCTGTCAAACACACAAATAGCCATTATGAAGGAGAAAAAAATCAATTGAATAAAAGGTTCCATCGTATTTTTCGCATGTCGAGGATATAAGGATCTGCTCGAATTTCCGCTCTTCCGCGAGAGGTAATGGACCAGCAAGGGAAATATATCTCGGGGTACCGAGCAGGGAGTACCACTATACTACCTAGGATGGGTCGGCCGGAGAGAGCGTTTCACTCCTCGGTCAGTTTAAACCTTCGGACATTAGTCGATTTAAGTGCGCGCTGAAAGCTACTTTATGAGAGTATCTGCACCCTGTTAATGGCGTTTGCTTGATAAGCTGGATTTAATAATATTGGAAGCTGCTTTATATAAATAATATATTTACTTCAAGGGTTTGCAAAATAAAACAGGGGTTTGCTTAGTTATGAGTGGATCGATTAATATGCATTACTAATTTATCATCATATACCTGATTTTATTTTTATAAAACATCCTGCGTATTTGTATGTATTTTATCCTAGCTGAGGTCTCCGGAGTGTTGCCTGGGTTTCAGGCAGTATTTTTCAAAATCAGTCGTAGACAGTAATAATTTTCTGCTTATTTCGAACGTCAAATGTGAAAAACTTCATAAAAAAATATCAAAATTTTGCTTTTTTGGGTGAGAAAAGTGGAAGGGAATTTTTTTGAAATTTCATACAGACAGTGTCTTTTCTCTGGTTTTGAAGATCAAGTTTGCAAATTTCGTCATTTTCTGAATAAAACTGTAGATTCGTATAAAAAATTAAGCCAAAACAAACCTTTGCCGCATCGTGGTCCCAATAACCAAACCAGCTCTATTTTATTATGTGCTTTACTTATAATCTTTCATGACTCGTACATATGAACCTGTCTCTATATCAGACTAAAGTTATAAAATCTTAACTCCCAATTATTTTCTTTCAAGTCAAGTCACTGCAAATTTTTTTATCAATCATAGTGAGGAATAACGTAGGTAGACTCTACAGAAACATGTCGCCAATTTCACCATATCAGTTTCAGCGCAACAAACCGTCCGTACACGGAGGAAAATGTTATTCTAAAATGATCATTTTATTCGTAAAAACGGTTAAAACGGGACTGAAGTTCTTACGAATAAATTAACAGTGTTTCAGTGTTTATTAGCGGGAAAGAGTAAGAATAATTTGTAGGTATACGTACGAAATTACGTATACCAACAAATTATTCTTACATGTTCCCGCCAATAAACATTGAAACCCTGTTAATTTGTTCGTACGAAATTCAGTCCCGTTTTTAACCGTTTTTACGAATAATTTATTTTTATTTTTATAGAGAAACCTCACAAGAGTCCCAACTGCTCCCTTCTGGAGCCAGTGAGGCTATGGCATCCCCAATTTTGGAGTATGTTGTGAGGCTGAAGGTAAGTGGGAAAGGGAAGGAGATGGGGAAGAGGATAGTGGGGAAGTACCTGACTATTCAGATCTAGGCCCTAGACCCTCCTCACAGCATCTTCAAAGATGAAATAGGCCCTGAGGGAAATTATTTTCCTCAGGGCCTCCTGTGTGGAGTTAATGTAAAAAATAAAAATAAAAAAGTCACTAAACACGGCTAAAGCCATTATTAAGCAACGTTTCAATTCTGAATGGTGGTCTTACACCATCACCAGGGCGATACTAAGAGTATCTTCCACTCTGGTGTTTTATCTGGGAATGATCGTATTTTAGAATAACATTTTTCTCCGTGTAAGCATTGAAAAAATCATATCAAAAAGGGATGGACTAAGATTAAGATGGTTCGAATTTTCTACAGCCTTAGTATTCAGATATAATATTATGTTCTACGTATATAAAGAAATAATAATCCACAAGGGAAAACGCGAGTAAAAGGTTTCACGGCCCAAAATAATTTTATTTAATAATTGAAAAAATAAAATCACTGTTTACGTAAGTATCCAAAAAAATTTAATGTTATGATTGGAAATATTAGAAAATGTAAGTACATACCCCAAGGTGCGCCCCCATAATTCACAAGTAATTAGATTTTAGTGTAGATGCCCACGATAAGGTGATTGCACGGCGACTAAGGGGGGCGGATGCTTGGTTGTCGCGAGAAGGGTACTATCATAAATTTCTATCAGCCCTAGCCGAGTCCGGGGTGACGATATCGAACTTCGTTTTATTGAAACTTAAGGTATTAGGGTGACAGAGCGTCGTCACGCCGCCCGCCTGCCACATACACTATTCTTTATTAGGTATATAGATTGAAGGTAGATACTTTCAAAGATAATGTATTGTAAAGTATCTTTGTCTTTGTAGTCTCTTCTTCTTCGATGGCGCTATAGCCCATATCGAGCTTTGGTCTCCCGCAACATTCGCCTCCAACTCCTCCTGTCCTCAGCAGTTGACTTCCAGTTTGTTACCTGGAGAAGCTGCCTTTTTATTTGTCTGATTTAGTTTTAATGTGACACCATATTGGCTTTTTGGTAACAAAATCAAACTACCTACCGACTAATTACAAACAACGTTGATTGTCATTTAAAAAAAATCTAACTTTGCAATCGAATCATATGATAAAATGTCAGATAAAGCAAATATCCATGCAATGGTAGACTAATATATATTATGATCGTGGGAATTCAATAGCGTCTGTGATGAAAGAGTAACAAGTCGCCCATCAATCGATGACCAAAATAGATTTGCCGTCTTCGAATATATCTAGAAACTGGATACATTTAAGGTAGATACATGATATTGCTAACATCATCATCATTATTAATCACCGCCTTTCTAATCACCCTTCTCATTTCATTGCTGTGTGTCCTTCAAGGAAGTCGATCGATGTGTTTTACCGTAAAGTAAGAACGTGTTAGATAAATGATAAAGTATCTTTATACATTCAATACCATTAACAACTAACAGCTTAAACATTGTCTGGATTGTCCGTAAGATGAATCTATATGCCAAATTACTATTTAGATTTATCTTTACTACAAACTGTCCACAGAGTCTGACATCCGTCATATGATTCACGCTATTTTCGGTTTTTTAGAATTGCATTTTAAAATTTGAATCATACACGTATTGACTTTAGAAGATATTATGGAAAGAGCGGAAACGGATGATGATTTTTTTTTTTGATTTTATGGATTCTTTCGTAATCCTCTAGCTACTAGGGCTTATAACCAGTGGCGGGTCGTGACTGTTATATGTGCTAGACTGCTAATATTAAAAAAATGACATTATTGATGATGTTGTAGCCGAAAAATACTTTTTTTTTCGAAGTTTCGATATTGTTTTTTGTATGAAGATTTTTATAGGAATGAAATGAAATTTTGTATGAAGATTTTTATAATTTTGTAATATAATTTTTGAAATTTCAGTATTGCCGTGCGCCGAACGGATTTCCTGAAAATCTTCATACAAAAAATAAATTAAAAAAATAATAAACATATATCTTGTTTTTATCTTTGTTTTTATTTTTGTTTGCAATTATGTACTCAATTATGAATAATATGAAGTAAACCTGTCAATTTGTCTGTCCTGGAACGGGAAACTTTCCTAGTTGGACAGGCAAAGCTTCCTAATATGTAACTTGTACTTTCTTTTGTATCTATCTATAAATAAATAAATAATATCTTTTTTTCGGCTACAACGATATCAATAAAGCCATTTTTGTTAATATTAGCACTCTAACACACCAAAAGTCAGGAGCCGCCACTGCTTATAACAATACCCTTTCATTTTTCTAACTAGAACTGCGGCTCATTTGGCCTTTTTACTATCACCATTTAATTGACTGAAGTTAATGTTACATTAATGTCATCATGAGGAAAAATTCGTAACTGGATAAAAAACCTCATGAAATGGATGATGATAATACCGGGTTACACAGCCAGCAAAAAGATGGGGATATTAATTACATCACAATATTAAATGATAGAAAATTTCACAACCGTTTTAAGAAACCTTATAACGCGTTTTTTTATATGTTTTGAGCCCAATTTTGCCATATAAGCTTTTGTAGCTTTACGACTGTCTGCAACTGGAAGGTTTAAAATTATCTACAAATGAAGAATTTTTCAAAATGTGCCCATCTACGTACAACCAAATCGTCAAACTTATTAATTTTCGAAAAGATAGTTGCTGAACAGTCTGTAAGTGACATTGAAAATGTCGATGGTCAATGTAGAATCGTTAAGCAGTTGAGTCGCTTTGTTTATTGGCGCGTTCTAATAGGCATAAGTCCTCGCTTTCGGAGTATAAAAAAGTGCATGGGATTTCCCACGAGTATCCTTGTTAGGAACATAAAAATTTACCTCTTTTAACATAGGCGGATTGAGTATGATACCAGCGATTAGCTTAAAAAAATGTTTACCTAAAAATATTTTTCTGCGGGCTTCTAAGGTGTTGAAATCGAGCATCCCTGTTAAGAACAAGGATGGATACAGGAATGGATAGTACGTATATTCTCTTATGTCAAACCGTGTCAAACTGTATAGTTAATAAAAAAGAAAGTCAAGCTTACACTTTATTTTTAACATATTAAATACGTTTGTTTAAAAAATATAAAATGCCAGTTTATGTATTAAACTATTTAAAAGAAATTATATCTATAAACAATAAATAAAATTATTAACGCTTCAATATTAATTTAACATGAAAAGTTTTTACTTTGACGTCATTTTATTGTCTATGAAAAAAGACGGCCACACACACGAGCAATTGGACAGTACCGAAGATCAAATGTTGGAAAAGGCAAATTGGAGTTTTTCCTTAGGATCACTTAACCTCACGGTATACTCAGATTAATCAATCAAAGAGTTGGACACAAGGCTGTAAGTATAACAAAACCACCTTTATTTGCAAATATTATTAACAAAACAAACCATATAAATATTTAACAATAACATTAGTTTGTTATGATATAATTAATTTATATATAGTACTTACTTAAAAGGAATAAAATGTTACTTCTGTTAGTTAATTATTTTTAAATGTAGAAGTTCAGCGAATGCTCTTATTTTTGAACAAACAGCAGAATTTTCACCAAAAGCAAAAAGCTAGACACTTATTGGAGAGGTTTCTTCGGAGGCAGACGCCTCTAAAAAAGTCATCGTGACCATTTTGATTTTATAAAATGTAGAATCATTCGAACTATTAAATCGGGGTGTTTCAAGAATATATTACAAACAAAGTGCTTCTCTTTCGAGTGGCTTTCGCTGTGCTACACAATATAATCGGCATTAAAAAGTACCCATTTTAATCGTATGCTATACGCGCAATTCGCGCTTGCATTATTGTATTCAAAATAATTGGATTGCACAGGCAATCCAATTTATAATTTATATAGAAGCCAAAGCAGAGAACAATTTAAAAAGACCACTGCCATCCACGAAGAGATCTGGTATTTGGAAACTGCACCAATCTACGGAAAGTTTTGACTCGCCAGGACACCATTGTCCGTTGGTTGGAGCGAACTTTTCATTGGGGATACTACCAGATACCAGAGGATCAGACGGGTGGGCGATTTCCACGATAATTAGCTTCACCATAGCTAGATTAGTGTAATAAAATGATCGATCCAGGGGTAAGTTAATTATCGGTTCATTTATCAATCTCTGTAATATAATGTACACTCCTCTTCCACACACAAGCAAATTGCTTTAAATGGAAGAGTAGTAATTTAATATAAGATGTTAAATAAAATATATTTATAATGTTATAATTAAAATTTTCACAAAAAAAAAATATATATATAATTTGTTAATATAGAAATATACATTATTTATTGTTCTTTGTTAATACTGGTTTTTAATTGTTTCCTTGATTACTTAAGAGTATGCTCCGTCCCCCACGGCCTTGTAAAGAGAATTTTGCTCTACGCTGTTGGCCTGGTCATAGAGACCAGTGTCGCCCCTTTAATAAAATAAAGCCTACAGCCACCACTAACTTTATCATTATCTGGTCTATAATTTTTTCGTAACAAGTTGGCACATAACGTTTTGATGTTATTCAAAATAATATCCCTCAACAAGCCGTTAATTAATATCTATTTTAATCAAGGTCTATTCTAATAAAGTAATTAACACGTAAGGTTTATTATTGCAGGTTATTTATGTTTACTCCGATGTAATCGTAAAATTCCAAGAACACGTAGTACGGCAAAGTTAACGAAATATTTTTATTACTCTGGAATCTGTTGTTATATCATAAAACCGTTATTCAAACACCTTCCCTATTTAATTTAATGGAAACCACAAGCACGTCACGTACTTTTACTTGTTGACGCTTCTATGATGTTGGTTCAACGGGCTATCGTTTTACGAGAATGTGCAATAAAATATTATCTTTTAATGCATGCCATATCATCATCACTCAAGGGAAACAACTTTAAACACAGTTTGCTTTTTGCGAAAAATCGAAGCTCTCTAACAATACATTAATTACAGACTTTCATCAGTTTTTATAACCGTTTTTCTGATATTATAAAGATATTCAAGGTTTGCAGCGCGGATTTTTTTTTTGTTCTTAAACGGAGAAAAGTTTTATTCTAAAATACGATCATTTTATTCGTAAAAACGGTTAAAATGGGACTGAAGTTCTTACGAACAAATTAACAGTGTTTCAGTGTTTATTGGCGGGAAAATGTAAGAATAACTTGTAGGTATACGTACGAAATTACGTATACGAACAAATTATTCTTACATGTTCCCGCCAATAAGCATTGAAACCCTGTTAATTAGTCTTCAGTGCCGTTTTTAACCGGTTTTACGAATAAAATAATCGTATTTTAGAATAAAAATTTTCTCCGTGTAGTTACGATAGTATTGAAAGTAAAAAAAAATCGAGCTTGGACACCCGCCTACACTCCCCTCTTACCACGCAAAAATGAATTATTAAAATTATTATTATTATTATTTGATCCACCCAGTAGGTATATATACCACTACAGGAGCAAAGGCCTCCAAAAGAAAATGATGTTCATGTACTTCGTTACCTACTTTCAAATAAAACAAGATTTTTAGCACTTATTAATGGGATGCATATTATTTTCATGATACTAAAGACAAATGGTTTTAAGTAGAAAAAACTTTCATTAATTGAAACAAATTGACCGAAAATATATAATTAAACAGATATGATTTGAGATTTTCACGGCCAAAAAATATTACCGTAATTTATTTTTGGGGTATTATGCCGTATTACGGAACTTCCCTCTTTAGCCAGCGTTTTGGCAGCATTACAGTATCCATCATCATGGCAGATGTAGATATAATACACATCTGCCGTGAAAATTGACAGTGACATCCTGCCTGAAACATTGGCTTTCTAATTGTACATATAGTTTACTCAAAAATTGTGTCCAGGAAATATAGTAATATTGAGTGTTTTGGCTTCTGAATCTAAGAAGCTAAGCTAGTGCCAAATTAATGTGTGAAAAAATCTGTGGATAAAAAATCAGTACCTCTAGCCGTCCTTGCCGACGAAAGTTGAACAACGTGTTTTAGCATCTGTTTTCGAAAAAAATGTCGAATTTATTCAAATCAACACTCAGCTAGATAAGGAAGGGTCTAATGAATAATTCTTATACCTATCTACAGGGTTAAAATATTTTTTTCTTCCTTCAACATTTCGATTTTATTTATAATTTTGTTTTTACAAAAATAATATCATCATTTGTAAATTATCATTAAAGGTGCATTAAAATATCATTAAAGGTGCATCGTTTATCGATATCACAATAGTGGTATTAAGCAGCGGTTAGGTATGAATAGAACGCTGTTGAATGTGGCTATAATTTACAATAGCATTAAATGCATCACGATATTTACATATTGTATCCGCTAACCGATGAAACAAAACTACATGAAATGAAGAGAAAATTAAAAATATAATATTAAAAATTAAAACTTAACATGTTTTTACTATAGTGGTACGAGAACACCGATGGAACGCAGGAAAACACTTTATCTTCTTAACATCAATTTATTATAATACAATACAAATACAAAGGTTCCAGTTTTCCTCATCTTAAGCTTAGGTTCATATATATCATTGACCGGTCAGTGGTTGAGTGGGCACCGCGTTTGGGTCCCACCCAGGCGTTCCGTGTTCGATTCCTCGGCTGGCTAAGTCCTCCATCACAACACAAGCAATATCTTCCGCTTAGTGTGGTGGTAGTAGGAGATTTTCAAATGTTGTTGGGTTATTCGTAACCCGGGAATGTTTCTCTTTCTTTTTAAAAAAAAAAAAAAAAATATATATATATATACCTATGATCTAAACGATTACTGTCCTCTAGATGAAATATATAAAGAAAAATAGTCTAATTTCCCTTAGTCTTTAGGTACGTATATACCTACCAGTGCTAGCCGAAATTCTCTCAAGATACATAAAATATTTCGTTCTTAAAGTAATATACAACGGAAAAAAATAAAACCGTTTCCTTAGAATGTCGACTTTACTAGCAACATTAAAAAATTTCCTTTTGTAACCCACATTGCCACGTGCAGTATGAATTGCGTATCTTTATTAAATAACCAACCCTTACAAATTAGAGGAAATTACGTAAACAGTGACGACATGTTTACAATGAATGCATTTACAATATTATATATTATGAATGCTTTTGGAAGGATTTTATTCTATTTGGGATATTTTATTACGTAACGAGTATGGGTCAACATTAGATAGCACTCGTAGAAAAGAATCCTTGCATGTTGCAAGTATACACTTAGAAAGAAACACGTGGTCTTAAATAAGCAGACCAAACACTTTCTTGTAAAACAAAACTGCAATAAATTTAGGAAGATGTTTTTTTTTCTAACTTAAAATTAATAACCAAAGGGTTTCGGAATATAGGTAAGTACATTGTATGGAGTACATAGGCGATTTAGTAGATACAAATATCACATTATTAGAAGACATTAAAATAATAATATTCAATTTGTTTAATCCTAAAATCATACAATAGCTGTAAGACATTGTGTTTCTAATATACCAGGCCAGCAGATAAATTATTTTATTTTAAGAATCGGGTCTTATTTGTACAAATTTGGAGAAAACTAGGATGTTTATATGATGATCTCAAAATAAGAAATATCGGTAAAATATAAATCTTATGACTAAATTGTCTGAAGTAAGCAATGCCGTATTCTGGAGGCTATTGAACGTAAGTGGCGTTTCCTGCTTTGACTCTTGCAAGGTTTAAAATCGACTTCTGACATTTTTATTTATTTTTTAAACAAGCCATTGCGTTATTATTAAAGAAGGTATACCAGAAATTGATCGATTTGGGGTGGAAAATGTGACATGCAGTTGGATCATAATCATTGAAACAGGCGTGTGTGGCTTAAGCACTCGATTTGCTTCTCCCTGTAGACGGACTAACGACACGGTTTATAAAACTAAAATAATTTTTTTACAAATTTATTAAATAAGATTTCCTGGGTTACGAATATACTGATAATATTTGAATTCCTCTTAGTGACATTATAATAGGTGGAAAATACGAGGTACGGCTATTAAATAACGACAATTCAGCAATTCCAATTCCAGCAACAAACAGCTACGTAGCATAATTTTTAACAAACTTCTAATTTTTCAAGCAAAAAAAACAACTCCTTTGCGAACGAAGGCTATGGCTGTACGGATTTATTTACAGAAACGAAAGGTACTGCATTCGAAAGAGAAGGCTTCACGCTATATAGTTTTCGGTTGCTGGCGTTTGGTGCATGCGTACATCTTCTGCAGCAGCGTCAATCTCGTTATTTAATAGCCACACCTCGTATTGCTCATGCAATGACGATTTAGTTTGAAGAGGATTGAACCCTCGGATACCAAAGTGGAAATTCGACGTTTTGGAAAACTGGTCCACTAACACATCGTGCATCGGGAATATTCGTTTTTTGGCATTCGTTTTCGTAACTTTGTGTAAATATATTTAAAAAAAAACTATTTTACCGTATGTTGATAAAACAAAATTAATTTTATTAATTTTTATTTAAGTTAAAAAATTGAATTGTAAAATTCTTTTAACTTAATAATAATAATAATAAAATAAAATAATTAAGACTTAAAAATAAGTATGCATTTATTCAAACAATTACATGGCGTTAAATTAAGATTTGCAAATTTAACGTTAAAAAGAGTTGAAAAGCTCTTTCATTCTTTCTATGATAATTAATTTAATACACATACTACAAACTATTTTGTACTTTTGACTAACTCAATATTTGAAACAAGGCTAAATCAAGTTAAAAACCTGCGGTCGTGTTCTTCTAAGAGCCGGTTGGTTTGATTGTTTTAAACTTGATAGCTTATTTTAATGAAGGCTTTGGCATCAGATCGGTTATCATATTTTCTTCTCAAGCTTTAGGTTGCTTAAAGTATGCAGGGTAACTTTCTTAATTAAATATTCACTAATTCCCCACCTTTTTCCTCTGAAACATCAAGCATTTTAATCCAACCGAAATGGAGCTCATTACAAAGATTAACTCAATCAAAATTAAACATGTTGAGTAATTTTTGATTGAATCTTGAAAAGTTCAATGTTTAGTTGAATAAAAACATGATTAAAATATTGAAATATTAAAAACCGTTATATTCAATTATGTATTTTCAAAAAAATGCATACAATACTAGATATTAATTTAAAGAAAAACATAAATATAACAAATTTGTACGGCAAATACATTATTTTTTGTTTTATTTCACCCGCCATGCTTGGGATGTACCTATGTTATAGTGATTACAGTTTACGGATATAATTTATTGAATTTATTTATAATATTTTACTAATAATTATCGTCATAATATGAATGTACACAATTTTGTTGATTTATATATTTTATATATAATAATTTATTAAGTTAATATTTGATAAGTGAATTATATAATTACAAAAAAATTAAAATGGTTTCAGAAATTATGTAATCGTATTAAATGTAATTCAATCACATCAAATGTATTTATATCTTTTAAATCATTTCTTATTATTTTTAAATTAATTTCATAAAATCATGAATTTTATGTTTATTTTGTAAGACGGAAGGCACAACTTTTGACGTACAAGGTTATACAAAATTATGGACTCTTTCTCGTTACTTTATATATCGAACTCCGATCAGTGACATTATATGAAGTAAATTACAATTGAAAAACAAACAAAAAAATTTAATCAATTAAATTTAATAATGTTATTATTATGTTCTGCAAGAATTTTGGTTTTTATTTTTGTTACAGCTGTTTCGGCTTACAAAACAATTTTCAAACTGTGGTTAAACCACATTTTGACGACGTACTTTTTTATGCGATTTTTAATGTCAATTTTGGAGGTGCTCTAATGGGTAGAATCTATTGTTTTCTCAGCAAATCTGTTTAACCCTTAATAAATCAATTTACACACCTCCAAAATTGACATTTAAAATCCTACAAGTAATTCGTCTAAATGTGGTTCAACCACAGTTTGAAAATGGCATTGTAAGCCGAAACAGCTGTAACAAAAATAAAAACCAAAATACTAGCAGAACATAATAATATTATTTTTTTTTTAAATAAATGGAGTTCTACGAATTATGAGACGATGTTCTCCCTCCACACGTGGTGAAGGGAGCGACATTTGGAGCCTGCGTGAGTTGGGACCTCCAGCCTATCTTACACTCTTATTGGTCGCATCCAGTCTGGTATAGTGGTTGGAAAATGTACGAAACACCATTTTTTTTGCAAACATTTTAGGAAAAAACTTAATCCATAAGGATTTGACTTTATTTCAAAGATTGTTTATGTTAGATTTTATTTTTAATATAGAATATTCTTTCGAGTTTCAACAAAGTTGCTTTCTTAATTTTGTTCCATAAATCAGAGAGTATAGGTCATATCTTTTTTATGAAAATAATGTAACATTTTGCGTATTTTTCATGCAGTTATTGAGCGTAGGCAAATTAAAAACTCATTGTTTTGGTATGCCAGCAAAACGATTGGAGAATTTGCAAAAAAAACCGGTGTCAAACGGCGTAGGTTTTATTATTCACGTCGAAGGCCGCCACTCAATGCGCGGTGCAACGCCAATTTGAACTCTATTAGCGACAAAGCGTCCCGGCCGGCGCGGAGGGAAGTCGACGCTATTCGTACCGACCGATGCCCGCGCCGTATTCGCAGTACGTTATACGTATTACGCCATGCGCTATGCGCTATGTGCCTCCTGCAATAGAACGGTTGTACCATAATCTACCCATTATTATGCTGGAGGTAGTATGGTACTGATGAAAGGTGGGGTTGGTAATGATTTAAAAAATTTCAAGAACATTCAAACAGTGGAATGGATAAACAAAAAGAGAGCAAAAATATGCGTTACTTTGAATTATACCCGGATCTATCGCATGATAAAAATATGAATTAGTAACACGTTAACACAAAAACCCTGGTGCATGAGACCGGCGTCACTATTAATCAAAGTCAAATTTGCGTCACCATTGGCGGGTTAACTGTATCATACTTCGACTGAGAACTACCAACATTATCTTTAACCATTGGTTCCTTAATGCATATGTTACTGGCTGCTATATTTATGTATGATGGCAAGATTCAACACGAATTCAGCTCGTACTCACAATATTGCATGACGTCACCTCTTTTTCAACCTGGGATTATTTCTCGCTAACTTTATGGAAAACCGTCACAATGTACCTAGCACTATAGAGTTAACGCCTATATCTAGAATTCTTTTAAGCAAAGCCTTATTTCGGAATCATCTCTGTAATTTTAGTCATACATTTTATATTTTTATCACGTGAAAACAACAACATCTTGATTTATGCCAAGTTGCTGAACCGGCGACCTCAGGGCAGTTATGTAATGATATTTCCGCTCAATTACAAAACAAATATATCTCTATTGTATGTACATTTACATTTTTGGGCTGCACCGCGCTGGTTGTTCAGATGCATTGTACATATAGTTTTGTATCGCTGATCAAAGAACCGGTGGATTTGCATCCATTGTTTTAGCCATAGGTTTTTTATATTTTCTAGTGTGTAGTTAGAAGTAAGATTGTAGACATTATTGAAATTTGTACAGCGCCCTTGAGGTGATTTTTCACAAAAACGGCGCTATACAAGTCATCCAATTATTATTATTATTATTATTATTATTTTCACACAATATTTCCTAACTACTCATTCTTATCTGCGTACTTATTAAAACACGTGAATTTTGCCTTCGAAAATAGAAAAACGCACAATTTTGGACGCCGTGTTCAAGTACTCACTTATTTAAAAATAATTTGATGAGTGTACGTAATGTGCTCAAGAAATTATATACATTTTATTATTATTTCTGCACGTTTTACTCGAGAACGCTACGAAATAAATCGAAAAATATGGCTTTATTAAATCTTGAAAGCCCCGTAATATAAGTCAAACAGTAGTATCGATTTGTCCCACTTGTCTGATAGGAGACCCCATCTGCCGTTAGTGCCTTAGTAAGCACACAGCTTCCCCACCCCCACCCTCCAACTTCCAACACCTACCCCCTTTGCCAACATGTCCTCCAACCCTTCATAGCCGACCTAACGATTCGGAAGTGCTCCATTGTTAACGCATTCGGGCGAAATACTAAAACAAGACCGAAATGCTCTAAAAAAATACACGGCAGACAACACACAACGTGAGAATGATTGAATTGGATCGAATAAAAAAACCCATGTTTTCGTATCGTTATTTTGATCTCCCTTTACTCCCATTTTGCTGAGAAATAAAATTGTATTAGCGGAACATAATATAAGGTTCCTGATTCTTACAAACCTACTATTATTTTATTTGATTGCGAAGGAGAAATGGTAGATGTATGTTTGAACAGCCTTCTACATATATTGATCTGAAAAATAATATTTGTTAAATACACAGTATGATACATATTAAAATTTACACAGATTAAAATTGTCCGCTAAAATGCCTTTGCCAGTGGCAATATATTCTGATATAATTATATTCCTCTGTAAGTATCCAATACTTCAATTATTTTTTTTAATTCCCGCAAACTGTTTTTGTTACTTATTAAATTAAACTAAAAGAGCAACACGATCAATAAATAAATAAATAAACTGCATATGGGAATATCGAACAATATCAATTCTTATTTTTGTTTCTAGTTTTAATATTATCTGCACCAAAAGCTACAAAGCTCTTTTTTTCCTCGTTTGCTTTTAGTGAGACGATTTGATTTTCTGTTTTATCATTTAGATCACCAATCTCTCCCTGGTCATGGACAGTTGAACTGCCTAGTTCGTTATTTTAATTAACAATAAGCCTGCTGGTAATTAATTCGTTTACTTTAACATTCGTTTCTTTGGAAAGTTTTCTTTGTATTTTGCTGTCGTCTTTCATTTAACATTCTCCAGCCTTATTATTTCCTTGGATGTTTTCCGGATTTTTTTAATAAAGAGTTTCAAAAATAATTACTTCAGCAAATAAAATACTTATCATCGAAATTTGTTCATAAATAAATATTTCGAGTAGAGTTTTCTGAAACAACCACAGGAAACTAAAATGATTTAAAAGGGTAGAAAATGTTCCATCCACTTGCCTAGAAAATTCGGTTCAAACTTTGAAAATCAATATTTCACATTTATTTATTGTTTGAAACATTTACAAAAGTGTTAACAATTATTAAATTACTATTATTGCCGTTGGAATGTGCACAGATGTTAACACTCCAATTTAAAATGTTCACAGCATGCATAATCAAGTTTTAGTTTAGCATGCATAATGAAAAAACAGAAATAATAATAATCAAAATGCAATATGAAACATTAGATATAAATATAAAAATAAAGTAAGTGTATGTTACCTACAGAGAAAGAAAGATAAGAAAGAAAGAAAAAACATAATAATAAAGCAATTACATATCTGTTCTAAATGACATCATGGTAGAAGATTGCTGATTTGGTTTTTAAAGTATGCGAGATTGTTTGCGAAGAATCTATACGGTCACATCAATGGTATTGTACAGATGACACATTTAAAACTATATATACTCGTATATTGGGAACATTAATATGAATATTGCTCAGAGAATGAGTGGCAAGGAGCACATTATGAATAATTTTGTATAAACATATTAAGTCAATAAATTATCTTCTTTTTGACGGGCTTGAGAAATTAAAGTATTTGAGTCGTTCCTCATAAGATTGGAGAAAGGCATTTAATCTATGTTTGAATGATAACAGTCTTAGGAATTTTCTTTGTGCAGATTTTATAGTTTTTTAATATTTTTAAATAGTGTGGATTCCAGATAATACTCCCATATTCCAATTTGCTTCTGACCAACGAGTTTTACAAGTTTATAATGGATTGTGGGTTTTTAAATGGTTTCGATATTCTATGAATGAATCCCATCATTTTCAAAGATTTACTCGTAGTGCATATCAAACTGATGCGTATCAAACATAAACTTTGAATCAAGAGTGATTCCTAGATCTCTTATTCTAGTGATTGTACGTAATGGAAAATTATTAATAAAATATGCATAATCATTTTGTCTTCAGTTACGAGTAAAAGTAATAATGAAACATTTTTCAATATTTAAAAACATATCGTTTTGAATACACCACTTATTTAGTGTGTAAAGGTCTTTTTGAAGCATAACATGATCAGAACCAGTGAATTTTTACCTAAAAATTTTGAGATCATCAGAAAACAGAAAAAAACACGGCGTAACATGGGGCTAAGGTCATTAATAAAAATTAAAAAAAGTAGATGGCCAAGATTGAAACCCTGAGATACACCTGATGTTACAATTATTTTGGGAGGTGATTCGTACTCATTTATAAGTTCTTGCTAACTGTGTTCTGCTTTCCAAGTAAGACTTAATCCTAAATAGGTCATCACTTTTGTAACATTTTTTTTTCTAAATCTTTTACATACTATCTTTAATATGAGTCTACGATTTTCTATGTAGTACTGGAAGATTGAATTTAAATCTAGATTAACTTCTTAAACATATCCATCGTATGATATTGCATCCTTCCAAAACATTATAGGATCCTTCTAATTCCTGAGTCATGGTCACATTGTTTACTTCCACTACAATTGCCCTGAAGAACCATCATATTTCACTCCCTGTTTACCATTGTTCTTTGGCTGCATGGAGCGCTGTGGACTCCCAGGTTTGAGATGCCTATGATATTTGATTTCACAGCTCAATATTTCTCCAGACTTCCACTTTGCCATTGATTGAGATTCTCTGGTTTCGAGTTTTCGGTTTAGCAAGCCAGTAAGGCTGTCTCAGAAGCGCATGATAATAATAATGGCAGTGAACGCTTTCATCTTTTCTATTTCAAGGCTTAATATTTGCAATTTGATTTGCTTATATCTGTTACTTTCTTCCACAATATTTCCGAGAACTTCGGAAGTAAATTTTTATATATATTTTCAGTGGTGAAAGTTTGTCGACTTCCGCTCTGATTCCTACGTAAGACTTGTAATTTGTACTTTGCGGATCTCTTGGTACACGGAAGGAGTTTTTTCCATTTGCACATAGAATCCTTGAAGGTGGGTGTTGGATCCGATAGTGGTTCAAAATGGATGATTTCAAGTATTTACTTAGACGTTCCGCTGAAGAATGATACAAACTCATCATCGTTTACCGCACTGAGTTGATCATAATTGAATCCTCTGCCTCTATCCACCTGAAATATGAATATATATATATATATATATATATATATATATTTATATGTATATATTTTTAATAAACTATAGCTACCTACCAAAAACATATTATTACGTCCTTATTTAGGAACTTTTGAAATATAAGAAAGGCACAAATAAATTATTGAAGAATTAGACGGGAGATAATCGGAATATGTCCATTGTCCATGTCGAAATCTACAACTCTACAGATAAGATCTCCGTCCGTTTGAACACAAAAAAAACAAGTTCTTTGAAAGAAGATAGTGCTAATATTACTATTTTAGCCCGAACACCCTAAAAAAGGGAAACTCAATTACTAGTTTAGGAACTGTGTAAATTGTAAATTTAAAGTAAGTACTAAATACCTAATGCTAAACTATCAGTTGGCTGGAAATTGTTTTTGGAAATAAATCCCGGAATCCCGAAATAATTTACTCCAGAAAAATTTAAACAAACACGGGTACGGGTACTACATGTAGCCTATTTTTTGTTAATTTCTCTTCTTAACCGATTTTCGGCCAAAATTATAGGCGCAATACTTTAACTCTAAGCCATCGATGGCAATATATTAAGATGAGTGTCCTGATGTGGTTTTTTTTTTAAACAAATTTACAGTTTTATTCTGAAATTGGTGATATTTCGCAGACTTTCAAAGTAGGAGAAAGGACACTATAAAAACCACTCACTCCCCCTTTCTCATCCCACCAGAGCAGAATTATGATACTTCATTGAAATTTTGCGCAATTGTGAAAAAGCAATTTTCCGATTTTTTAGATTAATTAATCTTCAAAATAAGCGGAAAAGTACTGTCCATTTCTGATTTAAAAAAAAGCCTACTTTTTTTTTTAGAGAAACCTCACCTCTCACTGCTCCCTTGTGGAGCCAGTGAGACTATGGCATCCCCAATGTTGTGAAGCTGAAGGTAAGTGGGGAAGGGAAGGAGATGAGTAAGAGGAAGGTGGGAAAGTACCTGGCTATTCAGATCTAGTCACTAAACACGGCTAAAGCCATTATTAAGCAACGTTTCAATTCTGAATGGTGGTCTTACACCAGGGCGATACTGAGAGTATCCTCCACTCTGGAACGTGCCGCAAATATAACATTTATTATTTTTATTAATTAATTGTGAAATAACACAAATTAATAAAATAAAATTTATTTGTGCACGCCGGGTTCGAACCCGCGACCTTCCAAATGGGAGTCAAGTGTCTTACCACTCGACCATGGACGGTCGTCACTTATAGCCCAGGCAACGTGAGGTTAATTCTGTAAAGCTTAATCCTTCATAGGTTTTAAAATAAAATAATATCACTTAAGAGCACTGAAAAGTTCGAACGTCACGATCGCTAATCTCCAAATGGAACAAAAGTTCCCACCGACACGTTTCTTGTATAAACGTACTCCGCTCCCAAATTCAGTCGCGTTGGACACGTTCGTGCTGTGTGCGCATTCTTAGTGAACGTCATGAACGTATTAAACATTATAAGTCTCTCGTGATATATAGCCCTTATTGCAGGTGAATACAAAACAAAATACGTATCCGTTATTCAAGTTTGCCATATAAAGAGAAGCAGGCAGGTAACCTTTTAAGGAATAAATCCATTGTTTACAAAATTAATCATTACGCCGTAGGCCCGGCATATAAATTGATTTTAAGCTCGGCTTGTTTGGAGTGTCGAGCTTAGCGCCACTTGAAATATAATCTGCATATGGATTGTGAGCCTACATGCCACCAATATTATTCAAATTCTCTATGATTTTATTAGAGGAATATGTTCAATGCTCCATATACACACTTCTCTTTTTCATATACAATGCAGCAAATAACCATTCACAACTTATACCCATTACGAAAAATTATTATTAATTAGACATTTTTCAGGATTCATTCCAAACATACAAAACCAAATTATTAAATTTCTTGTCGTATTATTAAACTTTAGTGAGCACATAATTTTTAGATTTTAAAACGTAACTTTTTCTCCACCACTCTTTAATTTTTGTTATTATCAGTCAACCAATGTTTGATTTTTTTTCATTAGTTTCAGCATAATTATGATTTAAAACCCAGGCGAAATTACTTAATGACATTTTACAGATTTACGTAATAGGTACAAAACCGTGTAATTTTTTTTACATACTTTATAACTTATATTTAATGTACTGTGTATATCTTATAAATAAATAAAAATAAATAAATTATATTCTTTGTAAAACCAAAGTATTTACTGTCATGAGTGACATATCTATGCTTTCTACTGTGATCGGGAGATCGCGATCTTTAAAAAACTAGGACAGTTTTTTTTAAGCTGGCTAAATTTACGATTGATTTTGATATATTTCCCGACTTCCATCAGCATGGTGCCATATATTAATATGCGAGTATATTAATTTTATTTTTAGTATTTGTTTTAAAGAAGTCAATGCACTATTCATAAAATGAATTTTAGTTGGTTCGAAAATCTTTGTTCACAGAGGGACTAGTCAAAAAATTAATAACGTCGACATTCCTCCTCGCTCGTGAATATAATAGTCCACCCTGGTTGGATCCGGGGTTCCCAATCTTTTTCAGCCCGCGGCGCACTTACAAATTTAGTATTTTATCACGGCGCCCTTCTTTAGTAAGCTATTTGGAATAGATATAGTGACTATATATTTATATTATAGTCGAAAGAAATAGGTACCTACAATAATACTAGTTAGGTAGATAGGCACAAAAATTAAAACATCCACAATATGAAATTGAGTTTTATTATATTTATAAGAATTCAGAATTGGAACAGTGAACAACAAAAAAGTCTTAGAAAAAAATTAAATACTCAGTCAAATCAATGTGACGGGTGAGCTTGATGATTTCCGCACAGTTTTTCAAAGCGGGGAATAAGACTTGAGACTTCTACTCTCATTTCTTGCCGTAAAAAAGTGCGAATTTCTTCGTGAAATTCGAACACACGAAATAAGACATTTCCACGTGAAAGCCACCATGAATTGCAGTAATACAGCAGGGCCGTATGTTCAGCTCCCATATCTATGCACAGTTTTTTAAAAAATCTGCTCTTTAGAGACCTAGTTTTCATGTAGTTTGCTGCACCAATGACACATTCTAGTACTTGGTTCAATTTAGAGCTCATTGACTTTGATGCAAGAACTTCCCTATGGATGATGCAATGGATCCACATAGCATTCGGAGCTTTTTCACGAATAAGCGCTTGTATACCTCCATACCTGCCATACATGGATCGAGCACCATCAGTACATAAACCGATAAACTTTTTCGAATCCAAACCATTTTCTGCAATAAACTTGTCAAGAATTTCAAACAAGTCTTGGGCCTTCGCACTCTTGGTAATGCTTCTACAGAATAAAAGGTCTTTGACAACAATATTATCAGCCAAAAAACCTACGTAGCAAATAAGATGTGCATCATTATTACTGTCAGTAGCCTCATCGAGTTGCAAAACAAATTCCTTGCTTTGTATTTTTTCTATTAATTGGTAATTGAGATCCTCAGCTATGTCATGGATTCTTCGACTCATAGTATTGTTAGATAAGGGCACCTTGAAAATTAATTTTCGAGCCGATTCTCTCACCATAATATTCACCATGTCGAGAGCAGCCGGTAGAATAAGCTCTTCTGCAATAGTATGAGTTTATTGCCACCTTGTATGCCACCTGTATGCCACCTTGAATGATGCTAACACTGCGTTGTTAGGTACTGTGGCTTGCTGAGTGAACACATTTTTTGTTTTTATAAAATTTTGTAATTTCCGGCGAATTAAAGTCACGCGATTTTTCAGCCATAGTTGGATGAATTGTCTCGAAATATCGCTTTAATTTACTTGAAAGCATACTTTCGGATGATAGTATTTTCAAACAAAGAACACACTGAGGTTTTTCTTCGTTGTTTACTTCTATTGGAGTAAAACTAAAGTCGAAATAGCTATCATTGTATTTACGATATTTTCGCTTCTTTGGTTCCCGCCGCCACTAGTAGATGATTTATCACTATCATTTGAACTACCGACTTGTTTATTTAATTTAAATATTAATAAAGTGAGAAAATTGTCTAATTATCTGTTGCTACCCGACCAAATTACAAAGATATCATCAAAGTATCTATACCATACAAATACATAAGATAAAAGAGAAAGTCCACAATCGAATAGTTTGTTTTCAAAGGAATTCATATAGGTAATATATTGTAGCAAACAAAGGGGAAGTGGGATTACCCCTCGCCAGACCATTATGTTATTTTTATAATTTATCATTAAAGGTGAATAGTTTTGATTAATGCAAATTTCTAAGTATGTGGACATTTCTTTTACAATGGTTGGATCTAAATAGGAATTATTTAAAATTAAGTTTTTAAATTCGATAGTTGGAATGCTAGAAAACAGATTAATAACCTCAAAGGACACCAATTTACTGTTGCTAGGTATGTCTAAATCTTTGATTTTATTGATTAATTCTAAACTGTTTTCAATTGAGCTCTTTGATAAGAAACACAGAAAAATTGAAATTTTCTTAACAATATTATAAGAAACTCAAAGCCTGGGTACGAAGATGGGATAAGTTAAATTCCAAACCTATCCAAAATACTAACGCAAGCACCAGGAGAAAATGCTACATGTCTCACCCCAACACTCCAAACACTTAGAAACTCGAAACGTCATTCAACATACGACAGTCAACTTCGGACTAGTGTAATCCGTAATAAACTTATGTCATGTCAGAAAGTTACTAGATCACAATAACTCACAGCACTATAAGTATATCGTACAGAAAAGTTCGCTTGACAGTATGATAACAATATCATGTAAAACAACATCGACGGGTAAATATTTGATCAATGTAAGCATTTATTGACATGTGAGTATTAACCCAATTAACGTAGTTAGTTAGGTTAGTTCATAATTCCAATTTAAAAAAAGTTAATATATATAATTTTCTTATAGTTCTTCTTCTTCTTCGTGTGCCCTATCAGGTCCCCCCGACGTTGGAGATCAATCCGATGAATATATCTCTATATTGCGCTGCCAGGAATAGCTCTTCCACACTTCTAATACCGGACCACTCTCGTAAATTTCGCAGCCCAGACATGTACTTGGTCTAGAGTCTCCGTGAGAATGCTCCCTAGGTATCTTAATCTTTCAAACTTTTCGATATTGCAACCATTTAACTGTATCACCGATCCACAGTGATCTCGTCGTCCAAATGTCACCCATTTAGTTTTATTGACGTTGATTGTTGGGCCCAGTTGCTCACCAGCATTATAACCAAGATTTGATAGGTCTCGGAGGACATCGATACTGTCAGCTAGTATTACAGTATCATCTGCGTATCTTATATTATTAATCACAAATCCATTGATACATTGATCTTCAGACCCTTCTCGGTTTTACTTAGGGCTCTTTTAAGGAAATTAGTATGTTTTTTTTAATAATTTTTATTAGAATCACTCTCTTTTTATTAACTTTTAAGGTTATTCCTATCAATGTAATATATTATTGTAAAAGAAGATAACACTAATCTCAATACATATAAAATACATACAAATTGAAATACATACAAATTGAAAAACACATACAAATTGAAAAAGACATTAAAGACATTCACCTGATACAAAGCGTAAATCTAAAACACAAAATACATACATGGATAGTAAACAAGGGCATTGTATACTGCGGACATATTATAACTTCATACCTTATATACCTGTATTAAATTTTATTTCTCTTCTTTTCAAATAATTCGATTTCTTTATATCATCTCTTCTCCATTTTTCTTTTCTATTTCTCTTATTAATTTTCATTTTATGTTTATTTTTCCAAATTCTATTTATTAATTAATAATCAGTTTTATTCTTTCTTTTAAGAAAATGATGTAAAAAATATTAAATTACTGCCACCTCGGAACAGGCTCAGCCTAGTGAGGTGGCATATACCTAAAAAAAATGTACTTAAAATGTATTTTTGGTTAATAAATAATTAAAAAAAAAAAAATATATCAAAATTAATGTTTCTTTGTTTGTCCCTTATGCGTTCCTAAACCAATCTTCCGATTGCAATTAAACTTTGGAGATTTAATGCGTGCGTGCCTGGGATGGTTTCTATATATATATAATACTGAGTTCTAGCGTAATGAAATTATTTCCTAAACTATTCATCCGAATGCGATGAAACTTTGATGAGCTGGTTTTGTGCGCACGACCGTCAAGTTTTCTATATATACTGGTGAGCTCTGGCGTTTTGAAATTTGTACAAAAAATGGCAATAGTGAGTGTATTTCATATAGTTTGGAAACAATTTATTTATTTATGTGGCATTGCAAAGCACGCCGGGAACTTGCCAGTAATCTAAATGAAAGTATAAAAAAGAACAAGAGATAGAAAAATAACAGATAACGGTCGCAACTAGGAATATATTATTTAGATATTATATATATATATATATATATTATTCTGAAATATAATTAAAACTTTTACAGAAAGGTCAATAGGTGTTCCATATAAATAAAGTAATATGTTTGCGTAATTTATTGAACTCTTTCATAATCCCTTGAAAAAAATTCCCTTTGAAATCAATAAAATAATATTTTTGTTCGCGTTGGCACAGCAATACAAAATAACTCGTAGGTATCGAATTAGGGCGAGAAGCAACGGCGCACGAGGAAAAAAGATGAAACAATTTGATTAGTTTCCCATTAGAGTGTATTTGCCTTGTGACTAGTTACCTCAGCAAACGGGCCCTGTCAAATACTCCATATTTCCAACATTGTTTGCACATTACTTGGCTGGCTGCTTTGAACATCTGTACACAGTGCAATACAGTACTGGGAAGCACAAGTTAATTCAAACGAAAACCAATTTGGAAAATTCCGATAGCGCCGTATTTTTATCCAGAAACTAATTCGTTCACAAAAGTGTAAAATAACTTTAAAAAAGTTTCGTCTGGAAAAAAATATGTTACCGTATATTATATTTATAATATTGAACATTGAATCTGTAGCCTATGTAATTTTTATTTATTTATTTTTAACTTGATGATTTAAACCTCAAATTGTAACATTTTACTATCTTACTATTTTACTAATATTATAAACGCGAAAGTTTGTATGGATGTATGTATGTTTGTTACTCTTTCACGTAAAATTTACTTAATGGATTTTAATAAAACTTTACAATAATATAGCGCATACATCAGAATAACATATAGGCTATAATTCATAATGCTAGGTATTTATTTTCAATATATTGAAAATAATAATAATTATTGTTTAATAGAAAATATCAAAATTTGAGAATGAAATTTTGCAAAACATTCTCAAATCAAAATTCTCTTTTAGAAAATATTTTAATTAGTTATATTAGTTAATACTTTGAATCGAATCAAGAATTATAGATATTAATATTAAATTACTGCCACCTCGGAACAGGCTCAGCCTAGTGAGGTGGCATATACCTAAAAAATATGTACTTAAAATGTATTTTTGGTTAATAAATAATAAAAAATAAAAAAAAATATTTTAAATAAATAGGTTAAGAATTTTGGTAGAAACGTAGGGACCTAGGAAAATAAAAAGATTACTCGGAGTACTAATCCTATGCAGACGAAGTCGCGGGCAGAAGCTAGTTCTTAATAATGAAGACAATATTGGCGAAACTTAATCGAAAATCTGAAATAGAAAAATCATAAAATGACACGAATACATCTGGGACTCGAACCCAGGACCTTTAGCTTTCCGGGCAGATACTCTGAACACTGAGGTAATGTGTCCCTTATTAGTTCGAGTTGAATCTTGCAATCATACATAAAGAAAGAAGAAAATAAAAATTTGCGTTAAGAAAGAAGATAAACTTGGTAGTTCTCAGTCGAAGTATGATACAGTTAAATATGATCGAATCGGAAAGGGATACATTAGCTCAGTGGTCAGAGCATCTGTCCGGAAAGCCGAAGGTCCAGGGTTCGAATCCCAAATGTATCTGTATCTTTTTCTGATATTTCTGTTTCAGATTTTCGATTGAGTTTCGCCAATATGGTCGTCATTAATTAAAATGTATTTATTATGTTCATATAATCTGCTTTACAAAAACACACGGAAAATGAAAAAAAATCGGGGCGGGTAGTACCTATCTCTTCTTTTTTGGGTGAAAACGTTCGTCGTTCATCACTGGGCACAAGTAAAGTTTTTCTGCTTTGCTTATTTAGAGCACCTCAAAATCTACCCGACAACGCACAAATAACACATGTTATCCTTTCCATCGCGGAGCTGTGACTGATTCTTTGGTCACGCATAGTAAATAAAAATGCTTTTATCTGACCTCCTCACAGACATATTATTCATATGTCTATGGACCTCCTCCAAGCTAATGACCATTACATAAAAGTACTAACAAGGAACGTAAAATGATCTATTTTTGGAATTCATATCCCACTTGGCCCCACAACTCTTGGGCCACGAGATATTTACAAAAGGATTCATTTACACTGCGCGTCGAGACCATAGTATGAGAGCATTTTAATATCGTCAAAAGATATCATTAATGTCAGACGAATGATTTACCTTTGTGCGACCGAACCCCCTATATTTTTCTTTAGCAATTCCTTATTTTTGTTTATGCAACGCAGGGAAAAATTTTGACATTATTTTATGTGGTATATTTTATTATAAACGCAGGTACCGCAGGACATTAATAAATTTATTAACTGGTGAACCTCAACTTGCGCGTCAATGATCTAGCACATTGGCGAGCGGACTTAAGATTATTACGGACTCCGCTTAGTCATGCATTTTTTAAAGGTTATGTCATTAACATAAGTAATTATATTTCTTTTAAAGGTTCACTTTTTTAGGTTTCGCCACTATCGTGGCATCGTCAGGGCAGTATAATGCTCCACTAAAATAAACATCTGCTATAGATGAGACTGGGCCTCAAGGGAGGAGATTGGTAGGTAGAAGAGGGGGAGGTGAGCAATATCATCTCAGAACAACTTTTAGTATTGGACGTTTCATTAGGTTTATTTTATGAGAGCATCGTGGCTTTGCCGCCGCAACTTTTTTTACAAAACGGCCGTTCTGTCATCGCGACGCAAAGAGCCATACGCTTGCGTTTCAACATTCCTCGCAACGTTTCGGTCCCCGATGGAAAGACAATCAGACGTTGGGTTCGTGCTTTGGAAGAAACTGGATCCACATCAATTCCTCGTGTAGTTGGAAGACCCAGAACTGCAAAAATGCCCGTTGGTGAGGGCAGCAGTATAACGGTCACCTAGGCGCTCTTTTGTTGCATTCGGATTGTCTAATCGTTGTGTAAGAAGGATTTTGAATAATGATTCATCGTTCCACACCTTCAAGATCATGCTCGCCCAGGAAATTACATCCCTGGATGGCAAAATTGAGACACATGTTCCCTGCTCATCTAGTCTCTCAGAGAGGTGACGTTGGGTGACCCGCACGCTCGCCTGATTTGAGCATGTGTGACTTTTTTCCTGTGGGGGTACCTCAAGGAAAAAGTTTTCAAGCACCACCCCCATATCATGCAAGAACTGAAGACCAGAATTATCGAGGAGGTGAACGCCATTCCGCTGGACGTGTGCGAAAATACTGCCAAAAGCTTCGGAAATCGACTACAACATTGTATCGCTGCTGAAGGCCGCCATCTTGCAGAAATCATTTTCAAAACTACATGAATAAACTGTCTGAACTAACGAATCGAATAAAAAAAAATCATGTCTATAGGCTCAGTAGTTTTTTTTTATTGCTCTCCAAAACCCGAGCATGCCTTTTGCCCCAATCTGTATATAGGTTGCTACTTTATGGCCTGTCTAAATTCTTTAAACGACAATTACGACAAATTACGATTTTTTAAAATGACACTTAATTTCAAAGCAAATTTGTTTTTATTGAACCAGATTTCACGCAAGATTAACTAACGCACACCACAGGCAATCGAACTTAGTAGGTGCCTGCGATGTTTGATCATACTGCCCTGAAGAAGCTACAGTGTTAGCGAAACCGGGTTTAGTAAAGTGATGTTTGCAAAGTTACATATTGTTTTATTTTAACCCTTAAAAATTTGGGTATAGGTAAAAAGATTTCCGCTTTACAATAAAATCCAAATAAATGGAATATTTGTGAACATAACTAAAAACTAAAAAATGTTTTCCAAACATGCTGAAATTAATACGCATTCAAATTTTATTACTTAAAAATAAGTTAAAATTTTTTAAATATAAAAAATTTCGATGCGAACTTTAAAAAGTTTTAAAAATGCCTCACTTTACGTTTTTTGTAACTAAAATTACAGATTAAAAAATAAAAACACACACTTATTTTATTAGACAAATAAATTATAAACGATATAGTCACCTCAGTTTTTTGTCGTTTCATGTAAAAATAATTCTTAAAAAATTCACAAAGCCACATAATTTTTTCCAAATTGCGGTCGGTAACTTTGGTTTCATAAAGGAGTACATTTTAATTATTTTGTGGATATATTTTTAGTTTTGAATATATCTATATCGTGTTATCTCTTCCAATACACTTTAGATCAAACTTCTAACTATGATAGTAAGGGAGACCCAACGATTTCTATCAGACCTGTGTGAGTTGGGACACATATGAATCATATGACCTCCATTGAAATATTGAAACAAAGTACTGCCTCTTAAGAAAAAAAAACAATTTCGAAACGAGCCCTCCGCCCACCAAACCCTTCAATGAACATTGCGTCGCCACTTTTTCCGCCTAACTTGCTAATATAGTTGGTCAATTGAGCTTAAGGGAGGTCTAAAGCTCTTTAGGGTGTCACTGAATGGTATTTTTTCTACCCCTAACCAATAATATGTCCTGCCCATTGTCATTTGCTTGATTGGCGAATTGAAAATCCAAAAAAATGAATGATATACTTGTAAATATAGAAGAAATACTCCAAGAACAACCTGAATCAATGGTATCCGTATGTTACGTTTTAACTTTAGAAGATCTCCAGAGAAAGCAGTCTGTTTAATTCGATTAAAAAAATGAATATCTAAGAAAGTTTGGACACAACAAGTCGCTCGTCAAGTTAAAAACTCGAACCTGGAGAAGTTTTTCTTTTTTATTTGAGTAGGTACCGCACAAGAGTCTCGACATCTTCCAACCGCCTGGAGCCGGTGAGACTGTGACATCCCCAATTTGGGTATGTTCAAAGGCTGAAAGTAGCGAGGAAAAGGGAAGGGAGATTGTGATCTGGTCAGAAAACACGGCTAAAACGATTTCAGGCAATGTTTAGATTCTGAATGGTTGTACTTCACCGGAGCGACTCTAAAAGTTTCTACCACTAGAATGTGCACAAAATATACCATATATTATATTAAAAAATACACTATATACAAAATATTATATTCAAATATAATATATCTATGTATTATAATATACTTCACTCGTATATATTCAAATATACTAATTTCCTTTCCCTGTGCCTTCCCGTGAAATCTATTACAATGATCTCAAATTTTATTTGAATTAATGGGTTATTTTCAAATTGGAGCTGATTGTGAAGAATAATAATTGAGGCGAATTTTGTTTAGATGAAGTTAACGTTGCTAGGGTGTAGAGTACCAGATGGGGTTAAGCGGACCACCGAGCTAATATTGTCTTGCGAACGCTATATCTCCGTTAACTAAATGGATCCACTACTACTTCTTTCCACACGTGTCTCTAAAGTATTAGGCTTGCTTATTCCGTAGTCCGTTGTACAAAATTTCGAGCAAAATATAAAATTAAAATTAGTTTTCTTATACGGTAATAGTATACGGTTTTACAACTTACATATCAGAACGTGTAGACAATAAAAAAATAAAAAAATCTACGATATTTGCAATTTTAGATATTTGCGATATTTTAGATTTGCAACTACGACCTCCGGATTCGTAGCCGAGGATCGTAGCTACTCGAAGTAAGAAGAAAGCGGGAAACAAATGAAAATATGGATTATTATTGGAGTAGGGATCACAATAGTCAATGATAAAGCAACGATTCAGAAGAAAAATTATTTAGACCCAAATATTCCCTGGGGTGATCTCCATAGTATTTCGGTATTTCGTATCCCCGCCTGGAGTATCACATAATGGTTCTGGTTAGTTCACCCCCTAGGTAGTGAAAATTATAACTAGGACTCGTGTGGGCAGCGTGCTGTGTGCATTGTGCAGTGCAGTAGATCCCCGTCAGTAATATCATTTGCCATCACAAACCGTTATGGGTGTTTGCTCTGTTATTCTGATGCATTGCTGGTATAAGTGACAACACGGTATTCTCAAAACATTTATTCGTTTTCATCAAACCATCAAAAAATTATACTCTTCACAAAAATTTTATATGCATTTTTTTATTATTTTTTTTATAGTGAATACCTCACAAGAGTCCCAACTGCTCCCGTCTGGAGCCTGTGAGACTATGGAATCCCCAATTGGGGTATGTCATGAGGCTGAAGGTAAGTGGGAAAGGGGAAGGAGACGAGGAAGAGGAAGGTGTGGAAGAACCTGGCTATTCAGATCTAGTCACTGAATACGGCTAAAGCCATTTCAAGCAACTTTCAATTCTGAATGGTGGTCTTACACCAGGGCGATACTAAGAGTATCTTACACTCTGGAACGTGCCGCAAATATACTATATATTATTTTAAATAATTAATTGTGAAATAACACAAATCAATTAAATAAAATTTATTTGCGCACGCCGGGTACGAACCCGCGACCTTTGGAATGGCAGTCCAATGCCTTACCGCTGAATTGCGCAATTGAATAATTGACTGAAAATAAAGTTTCGGAGATCTGTAAATATGATTTTTTTATTTAAAATAACATTTAATACTTCTATGTAGGGCGGGGGGGGGGTGTATGTGGATGGATTGTGTATAAATAAAATAAGTATTTAACACTGTACTTACAAGTTTATTGAAACAATTTGATTGCATCCGAACGAGAGCTGAATATAATATCCGAAGATAATTTTAATTATAAAGAATTGGGATTTTTAAGAAATAGGGAGCGAACAAGAAGCGATTTCCAAAGCTATTATTTCTTCAGCAGTTTAGAACAGAATGGTTCCGTTAAATTTGTCACGGCAGACGGTGACTCTGTGAGAATGTTGATGGATTGCTATTGGCGTGAGAGGTGCCTATAGGAATGCTTCCGATTCAAGATCGCTGGTCGTTCGGTTTCCACAGTTTTTCAGAATACTTTCCTTTAAAACAAGGGAAAGATGACTGTTTACATAAAAAAGAATTGTTTGGAATTTAATAATTTAAAATTAATAATTTTTTTGGTACCTAACTCTTCATTATAAATATTTTCATATAAAACATGGCCTACTAAATGAAACTCCTACGTTAGATAATAACAGAGCAGCTAAAATTTCAAATGTTGAAATATATTTCGTTCCGGGCTCTGATAAATTAGTTAGTCAACAACTCGCATAGAAAGTTGCGTCGTGAACTCGCGTCACTTGAATAAACATGGCGGAATTATGTTTAACTTTTCCAACATGCTCTAAGCCCTACAACATTATCACGGAGGGCATGTTTGAAAATAAAATGGAAACTACTCGTATTATATGCGAACTATGTGAATAATATATTACACTGATATTTATATGACCTTTGTAAAGGAATTTCGTTCAGGCAAAGAGAGCAGTTGAGATATTTCTGACAAGAATATTATAGAAGTATGTTATTAGTATGTCCGTGTTCCAGATTATTTTAGTACATAAGATTATTTTTTCCATACTCTGATGAAATCAATCAAACCTTATTGAGTATGTAATATGAGAAAGATTTGTAATCTATATGTAAAATTGTACCAATTAAATATATAAAAGATTATGTTGTTCTTAACAGTTTTATAATTCTATTCACGATTAATTTAAAATTCAAATTTATAATGTAGCTAGCTCAGAGTGTGTGGAAATGTTTAATTATTCGTTGGTATACGTACGTAATTACGTATACGAACAAATTATTCTTACATGTTCCCGCCAATAAACATTGAAACCCTGTTAATTTGTTCGTAAGAATGGTGAGGAAAAGCTATTCTTATCTACTATTTTAACACTGTATAAAGTGTAAAAATTGTGTATTTATTGTAAAAAAAACCTATAAATATTAAATAAATAAAAAAAGATCTTTAGTCCCGTTTTTAACCGTTTTTACGAATAAAATTATCGTATTTTAAAATAACATTTTTCTCCGTAAAGGATGTGATTAACAAGAATTTATTACATAATTGCAAGTTATAAAATAGCATAAGGAGAGCATGTAAAATTTAACGACTCGAATTATTAATAAAATCTAGGGCGTGAGGGTAGAACCGAAGGTCTCCCTTGTTAAATTAAGTCTACACTTGTCACGATTAATTATTGATGATTTTTATCTACTATTGAAAATAATTGTTGAGCGCCAGGACATTTAGAGAATGTCCAAACATAAAGAGAAATTGAAAGTAAACCAATGATTTGAGAAAACTATCAAGGTGGGAGGTTAATTATTACGTAGGTTGATATTTGGTGTTTGGCCGCCATGTTGAACTTCAGGCATCGTACGACCTTCTTCCGCCCTGTTGGAAATTAACCGAAGTTGGTTCCGCAAAGATGCAAAGATAATCCGCTGGATTTGCTGTCAACGAATGTATTCAGTTGTATTGTTTATCAACCGAACCAAACCGCTACAAAATTATTGATATCAGTTTAATTTAAAATTCGCATTTTTTACGTGCATGAACGCCACACAAGAGTCCGAACTGTTGTATCCCTATTTGGGGTATGTTTTGAGGCTTAAAGGAGTCGGAAAGGGAAGTTCCTAGGAAAGAAAAAAACCAAGAAACACCTAGCTATTCTCATGTCACCTAACACCACAAAAATTATTTCAAACAAAACAAAAATCTAATAAGAAATATTTTACCAGGGCATTACTGCGACATTCTAGGGATAATGTATTCTGTGACTTAAAACTATCCCTATAATATGTTTCAAGTGAATTTGAAAGCATCACGTATCCTTCCACTTTCGGCGAGTGGAGAACCAAATATACTGCCTGTGCTGCATACGATGGTGATAAGTTTTATTCTGACAATGTTTCATCCCAACATTCCAGAAATGCGTGGTTTCATAAATATTTTTTTCCACTATGTCCCATTTGAAATGCTAATTGTGTGTGGATTTGAAATTAATCAATGTTTGAAAATGTAAACATTTTTTCACTGTACTAATTAAGTTATGAACGACAGCTGGTGTTATACCTATCCCTTTGAAATAGTCCAACACAATTAAAGTCCTGATTTTTAAGCGTAATTTTCATAAATTGTTCGTTTTTGTCCAACAGACAATTTTTCGTGAAATTGAGTTAAGTATACAGTTGTTCTCAAAAAGCCTTTATTTATACGATACTCGTTCAAAAAAAAAATTATAATTATTTATAAGCGGTTTTCAAAACGCACTTTGGCTTACATCCTCCAAAATGTACGTGCTTTATTCGTAAATAAAAACTTTAGAACGCAATTTCTCCCGATTTACGTTTTGGTCTGTTGGATAAAAACGAACTAAAATTCACAAAAATATTTTTTAGCAGTATTACGCATATTTTGGCCATGTTGTTATTCTAAGGATACAAAACTTTTTATATCAACAACAACAAAAAAATTAAATCAAAGTAATCAATTGAAAGTTTAAGCCATTGTTAACGGTGATTTATATAGGACGGCATATATTTTCTGTCTTTGCTAAGAACCCCTTGAGAAAAAGTTGTTTTTTATTTATTTATTTTACTGCAGATTATTTATCCAATTAGAGTACAAGTTTTCTCATTATGGCACTCTTAACATCTACCCTGTTCAAATTGCCCCCCCCCCTTCGTGGGGGCCACGGCAAGGTACCAAATGGTACACATTAAAGACAGAGGACTTGTAAAGAAACATTTTAATAAATATTTAATGATCCCCATATCCGGTGACTTTGAGATGTCTTTTTTTTTAAACGTTTTCTTCAAAATTCAAAAAAAAATCTTTCACCAACCCCTCACCCCGGCACTAACTTCCCAAGACCTACCGATTTTTTTATGTTTTTGTCGATAAAAAAAATTACTCAGGAGATCGAAATTTCAGTTACATTTTTTAATTCAAATAATGTCAGGAATCACTGGTTAAAGTAAGTCAAGTACGATTATTAACACCATGTATAGATACGTAGGTACTGCGTTAAGTTTTAAAAAAACTTATTTTTATTCTAATTAATGAGTAAAACCTCAAATTGTCATATTCAATCATTGAATACAATAATAGTGACCATCTAAATCCAAATTTTGATATTTTTTTCATTTTTCAAAAATTGTAATTTTAAAATTTACGATTGAGGGTCACTAATATTGTCTTCAATGATAAATATAGTAATGTAAAAAAATACATTCGCGTTTTACAATATCATATACAAGTTGTAATCATTACACTCGTTAGAGTTTTTGCAGACTCTGTTTCAGAAAAAAAGAGAGATAATAATATTATTTCAGAGAATATTTCAAATACCGGGGAAAAAATCAATCTCTGACATGTTACATTTTTATCCGATAGAAAGCAGCTCTGAAATCGCTGCTCAAATATTGAATTCGAAGGTACATACATATAGGTAACATAATAACTACAATAAGCATCGAGAATTGCGAAAACGGTTGGAAAACATCATATAAATCACACAACGGAATAGAAAAATAAATTGACTCGTGCGGTGGTACGTTCCCGCCGTTAATCATTCTTAAAGATTCAGGATTCCGCGAGGAAAATAACTTTCTTTCATATTCGAAAAAAAAGTCATAAATAAGGGCTGAGATAAAATTTGGGGAGTTTGGTATTGTTTATCGCTTTGTTTATCCGTAGTATCTATCCTGCTTGCCTGAAATATGTTCTTCTTTTTGTTTCAGGATGGATTCCAACTCCAGGATCATATGAGTCACGCCCGCGTACATACTCTTTGCCCAGTATTGACTAGAGGCCGTCAAGCCTGAACTGTAAATTTTAATACGTCAAAAGATTGTTTTGCTGATTCTTGCCCCTAAAAAAAACAGCGAATTTTTTCTACCCCACCGGAATTTATTTATATTTCAGTTAATAATCGCCAAATCGCGATTCTCGCCGTGAAAACCTTATATAAAAGCCAGTTGTTAATGTTTTTGATAATACCGAAAAACCTTTCAAAATAAAATTCTTTGAAATTCTCTAATTAATTGTAATTTTAAAATGTATTGCATAAAAATGAAATCCCTTTGAAATGATATTAAATTCGTTTTCTTCGTAATTGTTCATAAATAGTTGAAAGCGGTTAAAAGTAAAATTGATGCAAACATGCAACAAAAGCGACTGTTGAGGAAAGGTATTCCAGAAAATGCTGTCTGTTCTGGGTCCAGCGAGCCAAAAGACTCTAGTAGAGGGTGGTGAGCTGGCCTGGTCTAGGCATGGCCGAGTCCGGGACACCATGATCGAGGGTGCGCAGTACCGCCGTGCGCAGTACCAACAGGACGGCATGGCGCTGTTCGGCTTGGTATGGCTGCTGCGCGTCCGCGGATCCCAGTGCGACTGCGCATCTTGCAGCAGGGACACCGCCGGAGACGACACCTCATCCCGAGAAGAAGAGGATGCCCTCGAAGGGCCGAGCTACTCGGGAGACCAAATAGACCCACCGAGGGAAATAGGCAGAGACACCCTACCAAGATCTCACCCTACCAAAACCTCAACGAGAGAGCAAGAAGCAAAAGAAATACCTAGCCTGTCTAGAGACACGCAGAACGCTAGCAGAGATAGTGGTACGGTATCGAGAGACATTCATAGCGTTACTAGGGAGATGCTTAACATATCTCTAGAAGGACAGAGTTCTTCTTGTGACATGTATTCCAGCGCAGTTAGTAGTGGGACTCGCGAGTCCATCGGGATGCAAACTCTTGGTGAAGTGATGTTTAGGAGTGAGAGGACCGGTGCGCATGTAGCTGAAGTGTGTGTGAGTACGGTGCAGTGCGAAACCGGTGCAGGTGGCTACCAGGCCAGCGGGCTCTACGAGACCGTGGTCACGCAGGACGCCACGGTGCAGACTGACTTTGAAGATGACGATTATGAGTACGAAACTTATGATGGACCTTCGGAATTTGGTAAGTTCACACCACGTAATAAATAGTACCTACGTACAGATAAAAATTCTCCAATTTTCTCATGCATCATCAAGACTTCTTTAGTAATCTATAGGTGGTATTATCAAACTAACACATTAAGCAAAATCGCTTAACTGAGGAGGTGTAGGTAATAATTTATACCTACACGATTTCAGAGACAAAAAAAATATTTTGATCTACCCTCTTTTAATAATATCTATTCTTTGAATTTGCAATTATTTCAGTTTTTAATGGAAATCATTTTAGAAATTAATTAAAAACAAAGACATCAGGAATACAAAATTTATTCCTTCAATTATTAATAAAATTAACTCATTTGTTTTGTTGAACACGAACTTAAAAATTAATCTAAGAAATTTAATAATTTCAAGTAAAATAATTAAAAAATGTAGATGATAAAAAGAGGCTCACATTTCGGAGAGTTGAGAATAATTAATAATTTGATATCATTAAAAAAACTTTTTATCCTGTTTCTTCTTGGAAACAATTAGAAACGAAAATAAAATCATTAAAAATATTTAAGTGCTCTACATTTTTAGCAGTAAAAATCTCTCAATTTTCAGGTTATCTAGTATTCTCTTCATATGAAACGACTATTACGTGAGATGAATCCGATTGGTCCATATAGTTTTTATGGGCATCTTAATCTTAATCTCAGATGCGTATTTTATTAAATTAGCAATGAATTGTTTGGTTTGTCATCTTCTATTTGGTAAATTCGCCCAAATTGAACATTGGAACTAGAGTCGTAATATTTCCAGCAAACAGTCGTAAAATTTATGAAGAATTATGGAATCAGTTGTTCGCATAAATCAGCTCTTTCCGTATGGAGAGCGCTCCAAGAAAATAAATTCCGTAAAAACAAGAGAAGTTTCACAAATACAAAACTTGCAAACATTATTAAATGCTTTCTGCCTAATTAAAGTAAATAATTTTAATGACAGATGGCACTTTGTTAACTCGGCGGCTCACGGCTCCCTCTTTCTAACTTCTTTATTGAATTAGATAGGGAAAAAGTCATGTTTGCCAGGAACTTGAATTTCTGCCATTGTTGTATGAACAATTACGCGACTAAGGACCAGTTGTTTCGGAAAATTTCACGTTTTAATTTCCTTCAAATCGACATTCACCGAAAAATTGGGTTGTTTCAACCTCCGTCAGAAGAAATTTCATCGAAAATTCCATAGGACCAGTTGTTTCGGAATTCCCTTCAAATTTGAATTTCCTTCAAATTTGAATTTCCTTCAAATCGTCATTCACCGAAAAATTGGGTTGTTTCAACTTCCGTCAGCAGTGAAAATACTATAGAAATGTGATGAGCCGAGTCCGGACGGTTAGCGAAATAATGGGAGGCGCATGCGCAGACGTCAAAATTGTGATTCGGCAGTGAACACTTGAATAAAATTTTCAAATTTATCGAATGTTATTTGGAGTTGAAACAACTTATTTCGTATTTGAAATATAGGAAGACGTGATTGCGTGTCAAATTTGAAATGAAAAAAAGAATCTTTTCATTTTTGAAACATTTCCATAAAATTTTCCTTAAAATTTCTTCTGACGGAGGTTGAAACAACCCAATTTTTCGGTGAATGACGATTTGAAGGAAATTCAAACGTGAAATTTTCCGAAACAACTGGTCCTAAGTCTTATTTCGAATTAAATGATTATTTACTGTAACTTTACTGGAAATAGTTGGAGCCGTGTTGTGTCGCTGAATACAGGTAGATTCAGACTGGGTTGACGTACGTACGCATCGCTACGCCAAACAATGCTTAGCAACCATACATTTTCTATGAAAATGGCCACAGACATCGCACGTCGCGATGCGTGTGGCCAATGTGATTCTAAAACATAAATTTTCATTGAAAATCTATGGTTGCTAAGTAGCCCAGATATTGTTAGGCGTAGCGATGCATACGTACGTCGACCCAGTCTAAATCTACCATTAGTCATCCGTGGAAAGTATACGCAGTCGAATGGAAAATATTATTTTTATGTAAAGTGACTGTTCTCGCTTCTGAAAATAAGAAATTCATTATTTTATCGGCTCTACCAAAATCACAGTAACCGTAAAAAGGAAAAAGGGGTAACTTTTACTTAAATATCCATCATTCAGTTGATTAGTCAGGCATCTCCAAATACGAAGTTGAGGAAAACAATATTTGAATGCTCACCATAAATTAAATATTATTTACACATGTCTGCATTTTTACATATTAAATATGCTATAAAATTACACCGGGAGGCAAAACGGTCCGGTACATTAGTGAAGCATCAATATTTAATTTATTTCACGACATTTTTTTGCATTATAATTGATTCGGTGGTATTTATTAGTAATCTGAGTAATGCACCAGATATACGGTAGACGTTTACACATAACTGCATACTCAATTTAATAGATTTTTTCGGAGATAACTGACTAATGAACATGACGATCGATTTTGTTCAAGTCAGCATACGTGGCTTACCGAAACAACTCTTCTGACACACCGCTGCCCTAGTGCTTGTATGTTCAATAGACCATTTGCAAATTTTACAGGGGACGTTTGTTTTTGTTTTTTTACAGGCAAATTCTAAATAATTCTCGACTTTAGTCATTTCGTTTTATACCGTATTCAATAGACATGTATAAAACGAAATGACTAAAGTCGAGAATTATTTAGAATTTGCCTGTAAAAAACAAAAACAAACGTCCCCTGTAAAATTTGCAAATGGTCTATTGAACATACAAGCACTAGGGCAGCGACACGTATTACACACAATGCGATACGTATTGGGAAAATTAGTGGAACTTTTAGTACATTTGGTGACCTTCAAATTATTATAAAATGCGATATGGATTTCTATAAATAAAATTTACAACCGTTAACAAAACACGCTTTTATGCAATGAAATGGCCGCAAAAACTCACACAGTATCGCCTAAGAGGCGAAATATTATAAGTATCTACTCATTATCCATAGGCATTTAAATAACAAGTTTGCGCTGGAATTTTTTTTTCTTCATTCATAAAATATTTTTTTTACAGTTTTTTTACATGCTTTTCGACTACCACACTAATCACATGCCTGTATCATGGTAGTCGAATTACACCCTACTCTATCGACAGAGCAATAACTCTTGATAAACTCCGTTCCAGCTATCTTCTTCCGCGGCGATATGGTTAGATTGTTTCGTTGGTAATATTGTCAGATCTAAGACATGATCTCAGGTAATAGTAATGACTAGCAGTGAAAAATTGATTTTTGCTGCTAGGCCCTGCGAGCGGCTTTTCATTCTGCTTTGCTCAGTTTAAGGGTTGGTGACTATTTATAAGGCATCACCCTTTTGAAAAACTAACTACTATTAATAAACACTATAGAATACTTATATTTAATTGGCAGATATATAATAGTAGACATTCTTACATTAAGACCGTGAATAATGAGAGGAACACTCTTCACCCCTACATAAATCTTCTTATTATTGAATGAAAGTGAAAAATGTTTCTTCTTCTTCATAGTTTTTTCCTTAAATATAGTATTATAGATGGCGCCACATCCGTATGCAAATCGCATGTGAGCGAGTGTTAAGTGTGCATATTACGGCAGCAGCTCCGTGGAAAAAGGCACGTTTACGGACGGGTCAGAACGGTTTCCATACAGTATAGCGTTGGAGATTTACTCGGAGTCGGGTTCCTTAATTTGAACCGTACGGGCATTACCGTATTAATATACTTCGATTGATGTGTGTTTAATGTGCATTTTTAAATTACTGAAACGAACTGTGTGTTATTAAACCACTGCACAAGTAGAAAAATATGCACATAAGAATGGAAAGAAATGACTCACTGCGGGACTAGTTAGCACTTTCTTCTATTTGGCCGGTTTTAACTTGCACTTTAGGGCGGAAATATTTTTTGCGGTACGTTTCTTCTTAGCGGCGGTGTATAGCGAAAGTGCGGAATAGGAGTATTAATGCGGAGATACTTACGCAATGAGGGTCGATTATTGACTGAACAATATGGGTAATATGAAAAGAATGAACGATCTATATGGAAGGTTAGGAAAGAAATGTGACAATACTAATTCCAAGTATAGCAGTTCATGTATTTGTATAGGTTCATATAGATGTATCTAAGTAAGTATAGTTGTGTATTGTGTATTCGCATCCGAAAAAGATCGATTCTAATTTTCTCTTAATCAAAACATTTAAAAAAAATTAAAATACCCCAATGACAATTCGTTTTACAAAATTTCATCTGGTCGGTAGGTACCATAATATTGATTATTTTGATTTGGCAGGTCGTAGTAAGAACCACGGTCATGTGAACTATGGTCTGATAAAATTGTGGTAACCACCTTCAACCGAAACCGGAAAGAGGACTTTAATCTTTTTTTTACAGAAATGCCAAATGATTGAGTTAAATCACGACATTGCTACGCTCAGTCAATAAGGGAGGAAAAGTTATATAACGATTCAATTTATTATGTTAACATGAACATTATAAAATCAATGTAATAACTGAATTTATCTCCTATACCTTTTCTTGCCTGAATTTTGTTTTCATAATTTATTAAATTATGACTGTCACTTCCATCAGTCTTTGGTATTGATCTTAAAATTGAGAGACACACTCATTGTTTACAATCACTTTAATTTTTTAAATCATTTTTGGTGTTTAATAAAAACATTTCGCTTTAGGTATAATGTATATCAAAAACACTTTAAATTTGTGTCAACCGCTTGTGAAAAACACACGTTTTCCGTAATGCTTTAAAAGGCTGGAGTTTGGGATAATTTATGTAAATATTCTTCAAAAATATCTAATTTATGCATGGAATAAAGATTTCTTTATTCTTTGAACTAGAATCGATATTTCAGGGAATTTAAATAATTAGTCAAATTTAAAAGTTTGTTTCCAAGATCTGTTTATACTGCAGATCCTTAAAAAATCTGACCCATAATGCTATAATAACAGAACTTGAATATAACTCTTACAAAACTTGAAATTTTAGTTACAGATTTTGTGAATTGTTCAAATTCTGTGAAACAACTGGCCGTATGAATATAATTAATATCGTTGACTGAGCGTAGATAAGTAATGTTTTAACTAAACCCGTTTGCTTTTCGTACGTCTGTAAACTTATTTGTGCGTTCTGTTTCCGTTTCATAAAATATGCTTTATTCAAATGTGACTTTCTTATTCGTAATTTTGGGACGTACCTGCCTAAAAAAAGTTTATAAAATGAATTGTCGTTGGGAGGGTGACGTTTATTTGGTAAAATTATATGTATGTAAATTATTTAAAACTTCCGTTCGCTGCGGATTGCGTACAATAAAAAAAATAATAATACCTTATACAATAATTGAATCGCTTATGTGGAAACATTGTGCAGGAGGTATCAGACTCACCTGGTCTCTTCTCTGTGGTCTCTGGGTCTCTTCTCCAAGATCCACCTCAACTGGTCACTTGTTAATATGATTTTCCCTCATATTAAGAAGTTACACAATGTTTAACAATATAAACACAGCTTTTCTCTGTAGCCGCGGCGGGAAGTTTAGTAAAAAAAAAATTTAAATTCTGTTGTTTGCTTCAATATGACCAGCGGCTGAGAATAAAAGTTTAAAAATGTTTGCAACTGTACAGAGAGGTTCCGATGAGAAATATCGATTATTCCCTGTATCAAATTTTTTAGATTAAAAATTTAATATCGATTTATTTCATTCAAAAATTGCTTTAATATATACCTACATTCAAGTAAGCAATAAAAATGCTCAATGTGACGATGATAATTGATTAAATATCATGTACTTCTTGTAAGTATTGTTTGATCATAAGTATTTATGATTTTTCAATAATGTTTAAACAAAATAACTGTGTTAAAAAAACTTAAAATATTTTAGTTTGTATATAGAAAAACTGACTTATTTTTTAATGATTTTAATTTAACTAAAGTAAAAATTCTGAAACATGTGTATACTAGATTATGTATTAATTTATCTTGTTGTATGATTATATAATTTAAAATTTGTGTTGTATAATACAATATGTCGTTTGAAAATTAAACAAATCTGCCAACGACCAACGGCATAACCTTAATATATTAAAAATAAACTTAGTTTTTCAAATTTTAAAAAATGCGTTCACCAGATAGAATAACAATCTTTCAAAATCAATTTGTTTTTTTTTTGTAAAAAAGAGTCAATACCTCTAGAATGTGATTTAAAAGGGACTAATTTCCGATATTCTTTGGTAATATAGTCTTAAATGGCACCCAATATATGCAGTGTAAAAGGAATGCGGAGTCGTTATGTTTCGGAAAGGCTTTTGATCGGAATTAAAAATCCCAGCATTTTCAATGTTTTGTTGATGACTTCATTTATGTGTTGGATAAAGTTTAATTTAAATATAAATTATTTAACTAGTATTATAGCAAGATCTCTGATAGGTTCTACTTCGATATATATCGCGTTTAAGCCTTGGACACACGCAATTTTAACATCAAAAGATACTTTATAACACAATAGCGCTCGCCATACAATCCCATACAGACCCGCCACACGTAAAAAGATGAAGTGTTATGAGCGCGGTTCGGGTCTTCGCTATTCGCCGTTATTCGCTGAAACCGCTGCCGATGCGATATTTCAAAAGTTATGCGACCTCCCCAGGGGGGAGGGTTGTTTCAAATATGGAGCTGCCGTGCTTATCCGCTATCAGCCGTCAAGTTCACAGATCCAGTACAAATAAATGATATGCCTCGGCCGCTCCTGAATTCAACTGAGCCTCTCTCTTGCCGTAGGAAAAAATCTTTTATAACGTAGTGTGTCGGAAGAAAATATAAACGGCGTAGATCGTGGTCATAACGCTAGCGCTTTTAATGCTGCGTTTGTCCAATGCTTGAATGTGTACCCAGTCGTAACATAACATAAAATAATAAAAGAAAATTTATTACGTGTAAATGGATGTCTTTGCATATCTCAGTTTTTTAATATTGCCCGGTTATTGTTAACCCGGGATAACTGAGTTTTTTCCCTGTATTTGTTTATGATAAGCTCTATTAATCCTTACTGATCTGCTCACTCTATAGTACTTACTTTGGTTTTGTATATTTTCAATTTCATATTTTTATATGTATATGTTACATATTGAATATGTTAATTTTATATTCTTTTATATTTCATATATTAATGAACTGTATAGAAAATCGACCACAACTATACGGGCATATGCCTATCATTGTGGTCGTAAAATCCTCAAAACATGTAATTTATTATTTTACTCAACAATTTATTGAATAAAGAAAAATTAAAAAATAAATAAAAACCTTTGAAAAATCGAACTCACGTGACCGAGTAATTCCCTTTTTCTTTGTTTGTTTTTGGGGTGTTATGCCGTGTTGTGCTAACACCCCAAAAACAAACAACGAAAATGCTTTTGGCCGTGAAAATCTAAAAAAGTATCTGAGTAATTCCCTGTTTTTTTTATAACTTACGTTATTTTTACAAAATTATCTTTTTGTAAATTGTTTCTTCAGATGTTTTTATGGTTTTATTATATTTTCATAAAGCTTAACCAGTGTCCTTTACAATCAATATAAATACACATAGTAATTTGACATAAAAAAGAGCGTTGTTAGATCAATTACGCTATGACAATGCTCGCCCACTTATTCAAAGATAAAATAAATATGCTGGCCAATTAAAACGGCAAAATAGAACGATATTAGGATTTTTCTTCTTTGCCAAGCGAATGAAATATACTTTTGTGTACTAGAATCATTTTTAAGGAGCAAAATTCCATAACAAGAAAGTGTGTGTTTTACCCTGCCGGTTGGCAAGGCTGGCGTTCATTTGATAAAATTTTACATAACCAATTGGCAATTGAATTTTGTAATAGCTTTTAATTGGGAGTTTTCTGTTAGCCATTGGAGTAAACTTACTGGATTGACGTGTGCGTGTGGGACGTCTCGTCCCAGAACTCAGAAGTGGCTTCAGACATTCACTTCTAAAGATAAATAATAAGCCCGTCAAGTAATGGTGGTGTTTGGAGGCTCGAGAGTAAAGACTAACGTCATCACAGTAGAGGAACGGGTGAATTATTCCGAGAGGGTTGTTTATAAAGAGCCTGCGGGCGGGAGATGTGAGCATCAAACAAATGCAAGGGTGCATCCAAAAACTATCCAACACTCCCAAGGGATGGGAAGCTCGCAGATCCTTATAATTGCTTTCCTTTCAGAAGTTTTTTTCAGATGAACAGTTTTTAAGGAGGAAATTTATCCGAAGCTCAAACATAAACTACAGCGCTCTCTCGAAGTTAGTTTTTATAAAGTTGTGCTTTCATTGAAATTTGCATAAATTTCAAGAAGTTAATTTCATAATAGCTTTAAGTTTTTCCCATCCCATTTATGTTTATTTAAGAAAAGTACAGATATTTACGAAAAATCATTTTACGTTTAATAGTGAATACCAAATATAAACCAGAGTACCGTTAGACAACAACGTTATTTACCGCAAGTAGATATTAAAATTACTATTTGTCAATAATAGTTTTAGTTAGAGCTTAAGTAGTCATAATAAAATATACAGCGCCCTTGAGGTGATTTCGCACAAAAACGGCGCTCTACTTTTCACCAGATTTACAGGAACGGGTTTAGTTTTTCCCATAGGAAAAACTAAACCCTTTCATACACTTTTCCATATAAATGATCATCTAGTAAATCCACGTTATGCAAGTGCATTATATAAGTATAATTAATACAAAACAATACAAGAACAACACGTTAATCTACCAAACTATTAAATGGGAATATAATTCACCGTCTCCAGATATTTTCATTACAGAGGGTTCGGCTCTGTGGAATTCCTAATTTGACCGATAAATCCTACTGATCCCTCAATATAAATATTTAAAAAATCTTTCGTAATTCTACATGTATTTAAAATGACTGATTTTTGCATTTTTATATACAAATTCTTTGACAAATCTAATATGCCTAAATTTTTAATAAGAGAGCTAGGTATAATGCCAGTAGCCGAAATAACAAAAGGTAATATTTTTATAGTCTGAGAATGCCAAATTCTTTTAATTTCATTTCCTAAATCTGTATACTTTCTTATTTTTTCAGAAACAGATTTTTGAATATTACAGGAATTTGGAATAGCTACATCAATAATATAAGTTAGTTTTTTAATTTTGTCATGTAAAACTATGTCAGGCCTATTATGACCAATTGGTCTGTCTGTTATAGTTTTATCATAGTAAATTTTTAAAGAAATTATTTTCTAAAAATGAATTTTGTTCGTGTTCATAATATGGTACTATATTATGACAGTCAATCAAGTTATGTTTAATTACCAAATTTTGGTGAATTATTTTTAAAACCTGATTGTGCCTAAATGCATACTCAGACGGCGCTAATATAGAACATCCTGATATAATGTGTTCTATAGTTTCCGGAAAAGCCATAAATTTTCTACATAAATCATCAATTTGATTTGGATCTTTGATTATATGCTTCCTATAATTTTTGGTATTAATTACTCTATCTTGAATAGCTAGCATAAATCCTTCTATTTCTGCGCTCAACTCTTCAATACTCAACCATTTGTTTGACGAAAGTTTGTCAACATACGTTTGGTTGAGATAATAGAAGTGTTTTGCGTGAATAATTTTATTTGACCAGGAATCTAATAATTCCTGATTGGTATTTATAAAAATGTTGGCATAATAATGTTGTTTATAATAATTTATTATCCAATTATTATTATTATTATTATTATTATTAAAAGTTATAATATTACATAGTATAAGTTTTGTAATAAACATACATTTTGTAATAAGGTACATTGTAAGGTTAACTTAATTTTAAACGTTTTAAGCGTACCTACAGTCAGTGGCGGCCCGTGACTTTTGGTGAGCTAGAGTGCTAATATTAACAAAAATGGCATTATTGATGTCGTTGTAGCCGAAAAATATATTTTATTTTTTTTTCGAAAATTTATTTTTTGTATGAAGATTTTCAGGAAATTTCAGTTTTGCCGTGCGCCGCACAGATTTCCTGAAAATATTCATACAAAAAATAAATTTTCGAAAAAAAAAAAATATATATTTTTCGGCTACAACGACATCAATAATGCCATTTTTGTTAATATTAGCACTCTAGCTCACCAAAAGTCACGAGCCGCCACTGCCTACAGTGGAAAATATCAATATCTCTTAGGGCATTGTAATATAAGATTTGCAGATATAGCAAAGAGTTTTGTGCATATTTCGTTTTGAAATGTTGTGTATAAAATTAGGTATTCGATCTGGTATTGCATACAGGGCAATGAAATGCAATCCTTCGTCTGATTGAATCTTCTGATTACTTTAAAATCATACTCAGAATACATCTTATTAAAGATACAAAATAAAAAAAGCAAAACATTTGGTTTTGTTAAGCTGGGTCTTTTCCGGATGAAAGCATGAACAAAACACAATCTTTTCCTTAAAAGTTTCGAAAATATTTTTCGTTTTTTTCCACATTTTCTTCTCCTCAGTTTGTTTAAATTTTGGGGCGTAGTAGGCTTGGCTTCACTATGGTCTGCGGCAAAGAGGCGTCCACGCACCGCACACATGACGTTTGACGTTTAGGTAAATAATTACGTCAACGCCAAAAAATGTCAAGATGAATTCAAGAGGAAGAGATGTACCAGGGAGAAAACACATATTTCAAGATAGACTGTAATACCCGGAAATTTTAATAGATATTTATTTATCAGGAAAGATTGCTGGCTAATATCGATTAGTACACGACCTAAATGTACCATTTAAGACTTTCGAAACGACAATTATTAACAAAAATCGTTTCATAGGTTTATTGGTTTGCTACAATTAATTGATATCCATAAAGGACTTTATTTAAATTACTTTACACAGTGGAGCGATAGCGCAATTTCAAACATTTTTTTCAGATTGCTCTAGAGTTTTTGGTGACCATTTTGAAAATTTTCCGCCCAAATTAAAAAAAATCATACCTCCGAATTTTAATACGGAGATATATAATCCGAATAAAGTTCTTTGTAGCCAATAAATTTACCTATATTTAAATAATCGTCCGTTAAATAATGTCTTTACGATTTATAAATAAATTATAAAAAATCGTAAACATTGGAAAACGATATATTCTCCGGGTTTTCTGGTTATAAACTGCCGTGGGAAGTTCACTTTTGCGTCCACATTAAATATGTTATAAGAACTTTCTTGTAAGTGGTCTAATTGATGAATACATATACAATTATCTACAATAAAACTGAATTTTATAAGTTTTCAAGAGTTTAAGTGTTTTATATGAAAAAAATTTCATCAGAAATTTTGGTCGTCAAATGTACACACTTCACTGCACTAAAATGGTATTTTTAAAGCACTTACCAAGAACAACTGTTTTACACCAGACAAATACATTCATTGTCTTTAATCTGCACTAATAATTACTTCGATTAATGCTTTATTTACTGAAAATGGCGCATTTGCGAAAATAATGCATTTGCAAATATAATTATCTTGAACAAACACTATTTTGAAAATATTAACTTTAGATTTAATTGTTACGACATGTAAACACTTTAAATGCATTAATAATTCAATCACTATTACACTGGTTTACATATTTGTTAGAAAAATCGGCTAAAACACGTAAAATATGACATTAGGAAACGAATTTGTCATAATTTTGAAAGCCACGAGTTCGACTGAGAGCTGGCTTTTTGTAATTTATTGAGTTAAAAGTTATCTAAACTAAATGAGATTTATTTGTATCCCTTTCTTATGAATCACTATAATGGAATAACTATAGTAAAATGCACACCTGAAAAAATCAGATCGATATTTGTAAAAATTAAAACACTATGACCGGATGACGTTTAAATTCACATGTGTTTCGAAAAATGGTAAAAAGAAACTTTAAAAAAATTTAAATGCCTTGTAAACACGTTTAATAGATGGATAACTCAATTGAGATAAAACTCGTGCATACAAATCAAATAAAACAAACACAGTTGACAGTTGAGTTACAAAATGTTTCTGAAATTTTATTTTACAGAAAACGTTCCCAAAATTAACACAGAATAAGGAATTGAGACATCTATCATTCTCTCGCGAAAAAATTTTATCAGTTAACTTATTATCTGAGTTGTAAAGTGCGGGAACATTTGAAAAAATTTCAATTTTTTTTTTGACGAACTGGGGAATACTTGCCACATTGTGGCAACAAAGCGATCCGAAGCCAAGGTGCCAAAATGTGGCAAAAGGCGTTTGAGTGGTTAGGTAAGTATATTTAGATGAGTTTGTTATGGAAACAGCCATCCATTACGACATCATTTATTAAACTCATAATTACGCTTATTGTACATAACCTCAAAAACTCATGCAATTTATTCACAAATCAAAAAAAATAACAAATACCCTCCCCTGCCTTCCCCGCTTCACCCGGGAGGACAATGTTTTCCACCGGCCACGGAAAGCACGAACTCACAAGAATTGTGGGCCACGCCCACATTGACAAAGTTTATAGTAATGTTTAAGCAAATGTGTAAGAAAATTTTTATGGATTCGGTCGTAGTATACCGGACTTTAAATGCATAAAGCGAGGTTTTAGTAACTTAGTCCTTCAAGTCGGACCCATACAAGATTCAAAAGCGCATTTGTGTTAACGCTGTTGGCTTAGCCTTTAGAAACCAAATATCATCGGAAATGCAAATATGCAAATAGATCCTCTCAATTAACCTGTATGATTGCATACACCGCAGGCATTAAGTGCATTTCTGAAGCGAATGCTGTCGGGAGGCGGCTTGATGAAGTTGTGTTTGGAGACTACACGAATACTTGGTGATGCTAGAGAGTGTTGTTTGTTATCCATATTTTAACGAAAATTTGTTGTGTTAAGTTTTTAATTTATTAATTGGGAGCGATAATGTTTCACTGTAGATATTATGATGTTTCCATATTCCAACAGATGAAAAATAAGTACCTGTTAGTGTATAGGAGACCCATACTGAGATTAATTTAGATCATTAAAATGTAGACGTTTTACGGTATGTAAGTTTAATAAATAAAATTTCCTACTAAATCAACTCAATCATCGTAACAAACATAAAATTTCCTACTAAATAAACTCAATCATCGTAACAAAAATAAAATTTCCTACTAAATCACTTCAATCTTCGAAATAAACATAAAATTTTCTTTTTAGCATGTCTTCGGTACCTACTCCATAACAGTGAAGTAGAATTTATTTGTAGAGACCGGGGGGAATATTGGATGTTATATCAAACGAACTAATGATGTAATTAATGGTGACCGGAAAACATCACTCCTTTAATAAATCATTAAAAGGTGATGAAAAAAAAAAAAGGTAATAAAAAGGTACACTAGGTTAATTAATGGGCTATTTTTTTCGTCACTTTAAATGACTTTTCAAATGGTGTGTTGAAATGCCACTTTGTATAGTTGTCGTGTAACCGTAATTAACGAATAAAATATGAAATTTAATTTACGCATATTAATTATAAAATTTAAATAAAATTTTCACATCACAAATAAAACAAAACAATATAATTCCACAAATTCTACTCCGTTCATAGACGATGACAAATTATTGATAAAATCTAAGTATTTAAAAATCTAAATAATCGCCTAGGCGTGCCCGAATTTACCGATTTCACACAAATCTACATACCGTAAAGATCAGTTCGACTGAATTTTAGCATTTATGTGTTAATATGCAGAAACTTATCTTTGCAAAAATTCCACATAATTTAATAAATCTTAAAAATTTGGTAGGCAAAGAGTGTCTTATCACTCGACAACGACGGTCGCCATGTCATCAGTGCATCTCCTATCCCCGTCATACCTTCCTCTTTGCTTCACCTTCTTGTTATAATTAGTTAGAAACAATACATAGGTTTGGCAATGAATTAACCGATATCGCAGACATATTTTATTTAAACTTCGTCACATTTATAGCCAAAATAGTCCACCACTTTTTAAATGTAAATAATGAATGAGAAATCATTTTATTTTATTTCGATTTTCTTTCGTTTCTTTTCTATTCTTTTGTTTGTTTTTATTCTAAAGTCATCCATGTGGATTTGGATTTAGATATATTTTTATTAATTTATCACATTGTGTTTATTCTTTATTTATACACTTTGTAATCTTTTTTATGTATGTTATAACTGAAATTTGTGTTATATATATAAAAGCCCAATGGGGCGTCAATAAACAAATAAATACATAAATAATGCAAAATAACCATTTTTTACCAACATTAGCATAAGAACCTAATTTTGACTAATTTATACCTACATATATTTATCATTGTATTATAAAGTAGATTGTTTCTTAAAAACATAAAAAAAACAGCGATAATCTATCGTGGCGATAAGAATCCTCAAATGGTAGTTCCGCAAAAAAAAAAGTAGTCTTGATGTTATTTATATAAAGGGACCCCACATATCTACCACGGTCGATTGATAGAAAATTTATTAAAAGTGTCGATGACTTTTCATCGGTTCTGAGAACGACTGAAGATCACTAACGTGCACATAACAGTTCACAACGAATACATTAAGGACACAATAAATTGACGACCTGCAAACATTCTTGGGAAGGATGACAAGTTACCGACATTATTGATGTAACTTTTATCGATCGGCTATCGATAAAATGGCTCGCAAAAGTGGGGGATGCCCCAATTCCTTTGAAGTTCCTTTGCGAGTACCGTACACGTACATCTTGCCATTCAATTGACAACTTGTTCTGTGAACAGCCAACAACATGTCTCCCTTTGACAACAACAGCCTATTCATCAGCGACTGTTGAATTAAAGCCTTCTACGATTGAATCCACTGCATACACTCTTCTGTCGGAGTCCAAACCAACTTCTTCGTATTTTGCGAACATACATATTTTACAGAAATTTACAACCTGTTTCTCAGTCCAAGTTATTTATTTATAGTGTGTGATCTGTATTATCAAAGTATAACATCCATTTCGATTTTTACCTCAAAACTTTTAATAATGCATGAGTTGTACTCTGATACCATATGTGACGTATTTATAATTAAATAATATCTAATTTTATGCGATCATTTCATTATTTTATTAAATATTTTCATATAAGAAATTTTTGCTTTTTATGGATGAGAATTTCCGCACCCTAGAAAAATAGTGGCGTAACAAAATTAGAAATATTTCAGAGTATTTTCATAGTTTTTTAATCATCGAAAAAACGAAGAAATTTTCTGCATTTATTTAAAAATTGCATTTTTGATTTGCCGCTAAACGACATGTTCCTTTATGTTCGTGAATTTGGCATTATTGACGTCATGCGGTTCACCGTCGGAGACAGTCGTTTTACTAGCCAGTTGAGTTATCTAGATTACGTAATATGATATTTTAGTCATTTAGAACCGTTTAAGAGTGTGATTTTTCAAATGGTTTTAATTGATCAGATGAATGAAAATATTTTAATTACGCATTTTTGTAAGGATGATTTTTAGATTTTTTAACGGTATCCAATTAATCTAGGTTAGAGGTGCCCTTACTTTTTTGCCCATGGATCATCATTATCATGCCCATCCTTATATGGATGATGGCGGAACCCCAGTTCCACCCCAAAAATTAATCGATCTTTTTTTCATTTTTTAATAATTTAAAAAATATGCATATTGTTTTATACTCGTGTCGTTATATCGGAATATTTAAAAAAAAAACAAGGTGTTAATATATAACAAAAAAAAATAGCAATTGCAAAGATGAGCGGTGGGTATCGTAGTTACTTTTAGCACATGCCATTTCTATGAATAAAACATATGATCGGGTATTCATTTTCTTTTAAGATGATGAATTATATGCAAGGAAAATATAACAAAACAAAATAAAAATAAACGTTTAAATCCGTAACTAGCTTGCGGGCCGGATTAAGCCTATGGGCTTGACCATGACAACTGACATAGACAAATGAAGTCCGGGTGTTTTTTGGATGTTCAGACCTATTTCTTTCGTATTGTGTATTACTTCAAAATTATTTTCTAAGTGTGCGAACGTTATGAATATGGATATACCTAAATGCGTAAAATTAATTTCCTCAAATTTATTTAGCAGGAAAGCCATGATGTCGTTGTGCTTCAGCAAAGTGGGAACGCGGTGCACTTTACCACAGGCGATAATTTCCAAGCCTGGGAGGATGTTTGAAATATAAATCGGATTTAATGTCGAGCGAAATACTTCAAGTATTTTTGCCACTACTTCGTTATAAAATTGGATTCAAAATTTGTGCAAGAATTTAGGTATAATAATAGTTAAAATATATATATATTTTTAAATAAATATTTTGTTTACTATTTTGAAATGTAAAAAGTCTCCATCGATCCCACTTCTGCAAAAAATTGCTTAGTGATATCTATTTTTCTAGATGTGGGGTCGATGGGGACTTTTCACATTTCATTTATAATGGTGTTCCCAACATTCATACCAATTTTTAACTTTTTGTGAATTATTGTAAGCTTAGGTACCCCTATTTTTTGTGCTAACATGACCGGACTAAACAAAAAAAAAACTTATTGGTGAACAGAGGACACTGCCTTTAGCCTCAAAACATATCTCTAATGCGCAGATTCAATTCAGGTATGCCGTGCCTGTTCTACAGGTATTTTAATTTAACCTGCTCCAAGGAGCTAACAGTATTGATCCTCAGTGCACCGGTGTACGTGCGTGAAACTCGAAGGATATGAGCGGAATACCCGTTAACAATTTATGTCGACTTCATGAGAACGGGTCGTTTTTTGGACTCGTTTTGTATAAGTATTCTCGTATGTGGAACGAACAACCGGCATCTCTTTTCCTACTTCATATAAAAGGTGCATTTTCAAGATCCACATTAATACATCTCAACGCTGCGCAATCGGTGGCGACTTAGTTTACCTGTCTTTACATCTGTACACTTAGGGGCGCTAGTGTGAGATATCACACAAAAATATTTATATATATATATAAAACATAATGTTATACATTATAAAACACACTGAAATCTTTTAAGGTCCGGTGGAAAAATCCTCATACTTCAACCAATAAAGAAAAGGTGCACTTAAAAACAACGATGCCATTGTTTCCTGAACACTAAACAGTGAACACGTAAAGATTCTAAGATTAGAGAATGCTTTGTTCTGCACACAATATCGTTACTCCTAGGATATTCATACATTCACGGTTATGTTCACGAAAGTGCACTTACTTATAATAAGGTTTTGATTTGTTCGTGAAACAGCGTAATTTTTAATGAATGTGATATTGCAATCAATTTTCTTTAGCTCTGAAACGATTTCACACCCTCTCTTAGTTATATAAATAGCTTGAACAATAATCATAACTAGCAGTGAAAAACCCGCCCAGCGGGTTTTTGCTGCTAGGCCCTGCGGGCGGCTTTTCGTTCTACTTCGCCCAGTTTAAGTGTTGGTGACTATAATATAAGGCATCACTCTTTTGCAAAACTAACTACTATTATTAACATTAAACTACAGAATACTTATATTTAATAGGTAGATATATAATAGTAGACATTCTTACATTTATACCGTAAATAATGAGAGGAACATAAATCTTCTTAATATTGAATGAAAGCGAAAAATGTTTCTTCTTCTTTATACTTTTTTCCTTAAATATAGTATTATAGATGGCGCCGCTTCCGTTTGAAAAACGCGTATGGGCGATGATAAAATTATGCACATATATAAACAAATAATTGTTTCGAAATAAAATTTTATTAGTTACATTTTACAAATAATAAACCAAAAATACGTTAAATGACATTTTTACTAAAAGAAAACAAGAGGTAGGTATATAATTTTTTTTTTTTTAATTTTTAAAAATTCCAAAATTAACAATTAGGTCTTACCATTTCATTATGTGACATTTGAATTCGAAGTGTTACAACAAAAATAATTCGACCCGGAGAGGAACTTTTATACTTCACAATGATAATATTGCATCATTTTCACGGAAAATTATTAACGAATAAGTACGTAATTCGTGTTAAATATTAGCATGGTGTGGGTTTTGTGAAAAAGAGCTTTTTGCGCGTTTTTTATAACTAGCCAAACCATAATAATTCTACAATTTAAAAGAAATATACGTAATATGATTAAAGACATTCTAGTATCTTCTGTATTTTTCGTTTCCATACGAGATGTGTGAGGCAGAAGATTTTTATGAATTGCTTTTAGGATGTTCGTCGATGGCATGCATACGATCTCCCCCTGAGACTAGAATATTGTTTATTTTATAATAGAATCATAATTATTATTACAACGACTAGAACATAACCATCGCAAAATATGAACGAATCCAAAAAACCAAAGTATCAAATTCCACCGAGGGAATATTTGATGAAAACTCATTGGACATAGTCATTGGACATTAGGGCTACCATAACACGCTGAATTTCTCTAATAGTTCGCCCTCCCAAGCCGAGAAGCTATAAGTGTTTATAGACCCATAAAGGGGGGGGGGGCGGCAATAAAATCAAATAACAGTAAGTTTCTATTCCACGTACCTTTATCTCTCATCCGGCGCGGGCACGTGAGGGCGCTCCTAACACCGGAAACTGGTCCAAGCTTCCGTACTTCGTAACCCGTCTGCAGTAGCGTAGATTGAGATCGGGAACGCTGCTAAGAGATTTTTATCTTCATCTTTTGAACCAAACGACTTCTCATTTAATATTATTTAAGTCGACGATTACTTATGTCAGGCAAACTGCCGCGTCATGATTTGTTAGTAAGAAAATTTATTGCAACAAAATATGGATATTGCCAAGTGTAAATTGCCAATCGCCCGCCGTACCAGCGACAGTATTTTTTTTCTTTGTAACTTACTTGTTTTCCGCAAAATCATATTGTTTTTTGCAAATAATGTACATAAATATTCACATAAAATATATAATATATCTTATGTAGTTAATGACATTAAGATTTTTTTCCCTCGATGTCGCATACGGATATATTTTTGAGGTTTATTATATTTTGCAGCTAAATAAGCATTTTTTATTATTAAAAATAAGCCACGTGAGATTTTTCTATAAATAAATACAGTAGTTAATTGGACTATCAAAAATAAAAAATTTCAACACTTGAACCGGATTTTCACAAAAAATAAAACAATATTTTCAAGTGACGAAACGACAAGCTAGATGAATAATAAGATACGATATTTCATTTGTCAAGTGAATAAAGTTTGTTTTAGTATGCTAGGTGCGTTTTTCATGGGTCAAATACCACAAATCGAGGCAAGCGCGGAGAGTTTCCAGCAAATCCATGTAGGATTTAACTGGATGCATTAGTAGTGGTCAGTCACTATCCAAACGCTTACAAAGGACATCATTCAAATACTGTCGATCGCTTTGACCAATACATGTTTGACGACCAGTTTGCTAGTTGTGTAGGTAATCCATCTAGCTAATAATGTTGTTCCCCAATAATAGACCGCTATTAAAAAGAGCATAAAAATATATTAAGTAAGTAATCGTTTTTAGAACAACTTTCAGAACTAATCTTATCCGGCTTACCGCCAACATTAATTTTAGGGTGGCGTATGCAGGCTAGACTCTCTTTCAAACACCACACCCGTAATATTATACTGTGGACATCCTAAGGTTCACTATGTGTCGTGTTCTGTTGGTAACACAAAATGTAGAATATCTTTGATAACTCAATCCATATCACTGCAGTCAGGAATATTATGCGTGCCACCAAAGCACTCAGATATTACGTTCGCATTGTGCCAACACAAACCTACATTTGCAACGTTATAGTATGGCCAAAGTACTTAATTTAGTTTGCGCTCTTTGATTGTGTTGACATGTCTGTCTTTGGATCCTTGCCATGACCTGTGCATTAGTACCTCCGTCTATCCTGGGAAATATCCGCATCTACACAGAGTTCAAAGGGTTCTGATTCCCTCAGTTGCTTTTGTCTGTGTCCACGTTTCTTCCGAATATACTAGTTTCGGCGAATTTTATAATATAGCCTATTGCAAATTAACTTAATCCGTACAAAAGGGACTTCCTGCCAATTTTTCACTGATTTTTTGGCTATGTTCCCAATGATTATTTCGATGAACTCTCGTACGAATCTATTCATTATTTCAGCTATTTAGTTTTACCTTACGTACATTTCTTTTTTCACCCAAAAACGTTGTCAGTTTGACGGTTTTGTTATAACAATTAATAAATCCAGATGATTTAAATAAAGCCGTTATGTAAAAGCTTCGTTTATTCTTTTCGATGCGTTCGTTCATAATGTTATCGGTAAACGAAACAAATCAAAAAAATAAGTCGGGTCAGATTTGGACAAAAAGAGTTGAAAGATAATGGTAACATAATAAGAGATCAGATAAACAAATTGATTTTATGTTCCTACAAATTGTATTATGATTGTATTGTATTATGGTTATTCGAATCTGATTATCCCCGTATAAAAATAATTTAGATAAATAATTCATATTGATAATTTATTTTTGTTGTTTAAACAATCTTATTATTTATCTTTCTTATTGATTATCTTTCACTACATTTAATATTTTTGTCTATCGATCTTATTAGTCTTATACTTGTTTGTTTCTTTGGTTTTATTTTGTTATTTTTATTCATATTAAAATCCTGACAAATAAACCGTCGGTTTCGAAACATGTACATTTTTATGAATAACATTTAGTGGTGAAAATAGTTATTTGTTTCATTTTATAAAGATACAATGAATTAAAGATAAATAAAAAACATGTAATTTTAAAAATATATTAATCTAGGAAGAAAATTATTATACAAAAAAAATCTTAAGGCTTTTTAAAGAATAATTATATATATATATATACTAACGAGTACCCGGCATGCGTTGGGATGCCACTCAAATAAAGTGTTTGCCTTTTAATTTTGTTTATTGAAGTCCTTTTGGATACACAACTACACTTTTTGTTTTTTTCGTCTCGTGGGCAAAAATTATTATTAGTCTATTATTCACGGAATAATAGACTAGATATTATATAGAGCATGGAAAAATAATAATATTTAAAAAAACGCACGAAAATAATAGACATGTCAAAACTTATTTTTATTTTACACTATTGAAAAAAAATCTCAACATTTTTTACAATTTTTTTCTTGAATCCCAAAGTTCCGCGGTAAGACGGTGGTGGAACACAATGCATAAACTTAATGTTTTTTATCCTACCGATACGATACGATACGATACGATACGATACGATTGTACCACCCCAGCCAGGAGCAATCCTGTCCCGGTGAGACCGGTACACCAGGGGGCACTGATTTGTTAGGACTGGAACACGTGCTCTAAGGATGGGTGAGGAGTTGTAGTTTAATCAGCCGGTATACATGGCAACCTAATGAGCCAATATAGGAAAGAAGGTTGGGCCGGAATGGGATGGGTTGAGCAATTTTGTATATATATATTTTTTTATTATAAGATATATTTATATAATACATACATATACAAATATATATATACATACATACACATACATGTTTGGTGTGTGCATGTATTGTCCAATGTGCCCTGAAAGCTACACACAAATTGAGCCAATTGAATCTTTCTGTCCCGCGTGCCGATTTCTACCTTACGATTGTTAAGTTAGAAATCTGTGAGTCTTTGCCTGCATCTCGTTGGTTCTCCTGGTCTCTGCAGGCTCCTTATTATATCATCTTGACTTTTCTTGCTTCTTCTAGCCTCTTCCTGATTTTCCTTGGTTCTTCTTACTCTCCTTGCCTACTTTGCATTGTATTGGCTCTTCTTGTTTCTTCTTGCGTCTTCTTGAATAGTCGAATCAGATAATCAAAAAGAGAGCAAATGATATTCCTCCGGAGTGCAATATCCAACTGAATTAACAAAAACATTTTTTAAGATAAAGATAAAACGTGTAATTTGTAACTTGTGCACGTCAAGATATTCGATTACCTGCAAATGACAAATCTGTAATGTGTTGTACCTAAATGTGAGATTTTTATGAACTCCAATCAAACTCTTTCTACTCGTGTGACCCGTATCAATCATCGCAATGCCTTGAATGATCAGTGGTCCGAAACATTTTCTTACCCGCCGTACACGCGAAGTCGTGTATGTACCGTACAAACTGAAATTGACATAAATCTTTGAGAAAAAAGAAAATGTTTGAATCTGGCGACCCACCGGTTTTGTACCCCTACCTCAGACATACAAATGTTTAATGCTATACAAATCATCTCAAATGAAAACATAAACAAACAATATACTAAACAAAATATCTTAGCTTATGATTCTTATCCTTGGAACACAGCTCGCCTGAAGAGGTCACATAAATTTTCGGGCTAATGACAGTTGACACTTGAGCTGTTTACAAAATCCAGCTGCATTGATAGCTTTTTTGTTTAATAGCTATTCTTTTAGTTGATAAAGTCACACAAAGAAGAATACACAGGTATTTAAACGGAGCATAACTTCTTTCCCGAGAAAGATAAAATTATTTCGCAAACTAGAACAGATTTTACTAATTATTAGGCGTCTGGTGACAAATTTTCAACCCGATTGAGCATGATTTAACACGGTTATTCACAAAAAAACCCGGAAGATCGTCAAAACACGTCAAGCCCTGAATGCGACCCGGCACTTCTCCCCTTAATGTTTTTTATCCTACCAGTGAAATATCCAATTCTAAATTCTTTCAGCAATTCGTCATAAATAGAAGAAGTATAGTAGGCACTCTAATACAACTTCTACTTGCTAGATAGAACCACGTGGGGGTGGCAGATTGTTATGTTTAATTAAACGCGGGGCGCTAATTTGTTAATATTGGTGTGATTAAATATATAATGTATGGATTGAACTTAGAAAATAGACTCAAGGAAAACATGTTTTGTTTAAAAAAATGGGCGCCAATCACTGACTTCAGTCAGGGAGTGAAGATACGCCACTCTTCCTGTTAGAGGCGAGGACTTCGTCTCCAAGGCCGAGCCTTTCATAAAATTCCTGGGGAAAGGTTGTTCTCCATCAAATAAAACAAAGTGGGTAGATCGATGTTAAGTTGTATATTATAAATTTAAGAATACCGTAAATCTCCCTGCATGGGATGAGTAGGTAATTATATGCGCAGAACTAACCTAAAGACCCAGAATATTAATTACAACCAAGCTAGATACTCGCGTCACAAACATTCGAATGGTGGTATGTCGAGGGGGCCTCCATATAGTGTTGATAGTGTCGTCCCATCAGGCGAGCTGAAGGGTAAACCACCCAGTGAGGCCAACCTTACTAAATTGTACCATATAAAAAATAAAAAAATTAAAAAAAAAATTAAAATAAATTTTTATGTTTAATAATTATTAATAATTATGTGACGACGGGGCAAGTTATATCAAATTAAATTTAATGACTTTATGACTATGAAAATATTTATTTCATAACAACAAAATTTATTGTGGTAAAACGTTTTATAAAGAATGCTACGTGATCTACCAAAGAAGCCATATAGTGAAAAAATAAGCAATGAGTTGAAAGGAAAAAAATAATCTTGTCAGGAACATGACAATTTTAAACATCCGGAAACACGTGTTGACGTTATCTCGTGTATTCGAGTCATGCATATTAGATGGACGTACGAAAGTAAAACATTATTATATTTTATGGGAAAGGTGCCATAAGTTATGGAGTATTTGAAATATTAACGTATGCTATTCATTCTATAATAGGGCCAACTGAAAATGTTTTTAATGCAATTATGTGTATTGCCAAAATAGCTTTTCCAAACTAGAACGACTTGCAAACTTCTTGTTGACATATATTTTTACTCCAAGACATAAAATTCTCGACAAAAACATTTAATGATTCAAATAACCACTTTAGTAAAATATACAATTTAGTTAAGAGGGTGAGCGGATATAGATTGGTTTCTTTAAAACTAATTATATATGTTTTTTTTTCGCTATTTGTTTTTGGGGTGTTATACCGTGTTGCGCTACCTCCTTCTTTAGCCGACGTTTCGGACAGCGTTGCAGTGTCTATCATCGGGGCAGATCCGGCAGATCCGACGATGTGTAGTTGTCAGTGTTAAGTGTTAAAATACACATCGTCGGATCTGCCGGATCTGCCCTGATGATGGGCACTGCGGGAAACGTCGGCTAAAGAAGGAGGTAGCACAACACGGCATAACACCCCAAAAACTTTTGGCTTTGAAAATCTAAAAACGCATCTAATTATGTATGAATCATTTTAATTGGATATTTAATATCAGTATGATTTTTATTTAGGTTACTGATTTCTTATTATTTTCTTTATTTAATTATTTTCTGTTTCTTTATTTTAACTCATAAATACTCGTTTGTTCTTAGTGAGTAAGTATTCCGACATTTAAATATAGTAAACAAATAAGTGCCTCCGCTGACGAGGCAACTGAAACCAAACTAAAACTGGCTGGTTGCTATGGCTTCCAACCAAACTTCCATCAAACTTCTATGACAGCGCTACACAATTTTACGATTTCAGTTGTCATCTCGCTGGTTTAACCACAGACGAAGAACAATCAGCTGTCATCATGGCAATTAACACGCCAAGTTTCGAATCACTGCTTACGTTGCCATTGACAACGGGTTTTTAACAAGTTGTGTAGTGTGCGAACTATCACATTGACATACACGGGATGGCGAGTTTAATTGCAAACTGTTTTTTTTTTCAGTTGCCTCGTCAGTGGAGGCACTAACTCTCTTCAGTTTCTCCAAATTTTCTTAAAATTTTATAGCTTATCGATATATCATTTCTGGGTATTTTGTTGTAATACGCTTCCTACTTCTTGAGTAAACGTTTCGGATAGCCTTGCAGTGAGCTTGTGATAATACTTGGCAGCGAGAATCATAATTCTCAATTATTTTCTTGTTGTTAACCCTGTCACTGCTTCAAGTGAGGTGTCCAGGAGACACCGGGCACGCCAGTGGCGGGTGACTGCAGGGTCACGCGCCGGGAACTTAATGCCTTGTTCCCCTGAATAATGTACGAGGGCACTTCTTATTCAGACAATGAATGTCTTCTCGGGGACCCAGAATGTCCGTCGCGAGCGCCGCTGGCTGCGAGGGTGTCCAGGAAACTTATATTAAAAATAGATTGCCGACGCTTTGCAAGCTAAATTTTTCAACGATTCACAGACAGTGATGAAAACTAAGCACTTGTAACTTGGTGTAAATAATCTTTAGTTCTAACTGTAATTACAGTTCGGTATTTAAGATTTGCTGAATGGTTTGTGATTTACATCAAAATGAATATTTCCATATTATATTTCAATAATTTATTTTATAAGTATGAGCAAACATAGCGCTTCCACTGTAGCGACAACACAGTTTAAAACTTATTCTCGGATTTACGAGAGTTTTTGGTGATCATTTTAAAAAATTTCCGCCAAGCGAAAAAAAAATCATACCTTCGATTTTTAATATGAAGATATACAAACCAAATAAAGTGCCCTATATATATTTATATATTTAAATACGTATCCCATATTTTTAGGATGTGGTCTTGTCTTTATCTGATTTTCCTGTTTCAGATTTTGAGTTGAGTTCCGCTAAAATCGTCTTCATTAATAAAAAAATATTCGTCAGAAATTTGGTTCGAGAAATGCACACATTTTAATGCACTAAAATGGAATTTTAATACAATTACCAAAAATAGCTGCAATATATCAGACAAATACATTCATTATCTTTTATTCACAATGACAATTAATTCGATTAATGTTTTATTTCTCGAAAATAATCCTCTTGAAAATATAGTCATCTCGACTAAAGTATTCGTAGAAACCAACAAAAACTTTTTATTGAACATATTCACTTTATATTCAACGTGCTTAAAAGTCTTCCGACATTAAACACGTTGAATAAATTTATAATTCAATCATTTATTTATTTATATTTATTTATTTACCTTTTTTCACATATATACATTATTTATTGAATGTTTTGGCTGCCCAACTAGGAAGAATCCCGTTTTAGGGCAGTCAAATTATACATGTATTCTTAGTAAAAGAGGATTACAATGTAAAGGTAATTGATGTTTGCATTGCATAGTATAAGCCTAGATACATATATTTTTATAAATATAAATAACCAAGAGAGGAGAAAGAATATAATAAAATCAATTATCTGCTGCTTTTTGGCATACTGATTTAAAAGAAATAGGTAGGTACATACATATAAATAAACAGATGATTAGAACATAAAGGCAAGTTTTACATAAGATTAGAACACAAAGGTAAGTTTTACAATGTTTTTCTGGTATTTTTTATTATTTTTTTTTTAAATTTCTGCTGTTGTTTTAGGTTTGTGTCTGGTGTAGTAAAAGTTCACTCTCTTTTCTTCCTAATTGATAAAGCCAAGTAGTGGTCAGTTTACGAAGAACACCTGTGCTTTCCTTATTCCAAGCATCAGGCATGAAGTTGTATAGTTTTTGACCTAAGAATGACAAGTTTCTCTGAGCTAGGGATGTTTTGGTTGTGAGTGGTACAATTGGATTTCTCCTTGAGTGTCGGGTGTCGTGAGAGTGGTTAATAGATGGGTAGAGGTGGCGTTGTTTATGGGTGTTTAAAATTAATTTCCTCATGTACAGTTGTCTAACATCCAGAACTTGTAACTCTTCAAACAGTGCATCGCTGTGATATCTGAATGGTTTTTTGAGGATTACCTTTAGCAAAGATTTTTGAGAAAAAAAACAAAGATTTATTACACTGGTATACAAATCTGTAAGAAAAATCTAATAAAACAGATTAATAATATCATTTTCTGACAGTGAACCAATTCTGACAGTGACTGATTAAAAATATTCTCGATAATGACTAGTTTTGAAACCAAAACAGATGCAAACAAAAAACGCAGAACAGTGACACCTTTTGATCAGCTTTCAATTTTTAAATAACATGGTTTGCAAACCAGACAATCCGAGGCTTTGAAAATAATTCCATAATTTGACAAAAAGCGGTTGAGTGGTTACGAAAATCTTATATTTTAATTAAAAGTATTACATTACATGTCGTGAAGTCTTTCTTCCTAACTAACAAGTTACAGGTCATATAAGTAGACAAAAGGTCCACCAAACCACACTGTTTATCTTACTTCTTTGAAATTATTATTAAAAATATTATTTTGGCAGTGATCGTAATTTGCCCTAATAACACGAAATAATTAATTGATGAAAATATGTACCTACCTGGCACTAGAATATGGCATTCAGGTTTTCAAAAAAAAATCACTAGAAGTAAATTAATATTTAGATACTTGGTAATGCCGTTCCCTAGTAATAGTTCTAGAAAATGATTTCCTATGTTTTTTGTAGTTACCTACGTAATTTAGCGTCGAAAAATTTTATAAAATTTTCTAAATGACAATTAAGTTAGAAATGGTCAAAGTTTACACCTCGTATCATTGATGTATGTATATCAAAGCCTCGTGTAAATAAAGACGTGTCCATGGCGGCGCTGCTTTGTTTATTTATACAAATCTACAGTTATTTAGTGAGATACCTGAAATTTTACTCACTTGTCCTTCAAAACAAGAAAAATATGACTGTCTATATGAGATTTCTAAAACCCACCCCATCCCTCTTTCCCACCCCCTTAAACTACGATTATTAATAGCACTAATTAAGAGAAAAACATTGATACTTATTGATATAATTTTGCACACTTTACGTTCAACACAATGGGAAAATTATTATCTAGATCTGATTTCAAAAAACTTTGTGTAAAGCCAGGGTAACATTGGGGACTTCAACTAGTGTCTATATATATATAAAACTTACATATTTATTGTCGAAGTAGATACCAACGCCAGCGTTTTGAAGTCGCACTTATTTAAATATCAAAGAAATCAATTGAATTTGATATAAAAACATTGTGGTTGGGCATTTATACAGCTACACTTACATACGTACATCTATACGAACCTATACACATACATGAACTGCTTTACTTGTAACTTTTTCCACCCACAATCAGTCAATAATCGACTATCAACCTGTAAACATCCGCATTCCTTTTCCGCATCTTTCGCTACTCACCACCCTAAGGAGAAATATTACCGCAACATAGTGCATAGTTAAAACCGGCCAAATACATATAGAAGAAAGTACTACAAGTCCCGCAGTGAGTAATTCTCTCCTTTTCCTTATGTGCTTACCTTCTACTTGTGCAGTGGTTAAAACACACAAAACATACACATTTCAAGGTCCATAACAAGGTACAAAACATACACATTTACACATATTGTTAAATTCATGTTTGCTTATAAAGAGCGCGTAAAAATAATTACAATAATGAAATCAAATCGTTCTTAGTCTCAGCAGAACAAAAAGTTTAGATAATAGACTTCATTTCAAATAAAGCTTTTCATTCCATTAAACAAACGTCATGTATCTACTTCAAATGCTGGTTAGACTAATAAAAGTCGATTCCATCACTCTCCTCCAACGGCTTAAAAGCTTTTCTTAATTGAATGAGGGTGAAGATGCATTTTTTAATTCTAGTACTATTAATTATTATATATTTCTTCCTTGCACTGTTTCATATTCTCTGTCTTGGCTTTTCCGTAAGGCTTAAAGAAATTCCGAAGTAGCACAATTTTCTGTTAAAGAAAATGTCTTAATAACCCTCTTACAATAATGCGACTTAGTTACTTAACTTTATCTCATTAACAAATTCATAATTCTAACGAGTCCCAATTCACCGAGCAGTAAATTTGCGAATGCGAAATAACAAACAAACGGCTCTTCAGATTGACGACGCGACGCTCGTATTTATAAGTAGGCCCAAACTAAGGGCGCTTCTTGATAACTTTTAATTGTACAGTCAGATTAATTTTGTTTCTAATATTATGTACTGATGAAATGTGTTGAATAGTGTAACGTATTATTCATTGAACCATAAAAGTGAACAAAGAATTTTATGTTTTGTGAACCGATACTATCAATGAAAAAGCATCAAATGCCAGATAAACTAAACATAATTTAGATAAAATGTTGTTTTTATTTTATTTTATTTTTTTATTTTATTTTATTTGAGAGACCAACAGTATACATTTTTAATAGGGTAAAATTAATTAAGTTACATTAATTGTACCATTTACAGGTTTCCACATGGGTATTGTAAATAAGTGAAAATATTTTTAAGATGATATGAAAAATTACAAAAACAGGTCGATTGAAAGGGATTGGGGTGAGGGTAGGATGAGGGGGGGGATCAGTATAGTTGAGGTATAGTATGTAAGATAGAGAGCTTTAATTCTATACATGATTCCGAGAAGTCAGACTGATTTTAATAAATAGTTTGTAGTACTTATTCTTTCTTTTTTAAAACTGATTAGTAAAGTAACAGTGCGTATATCTGAAAGGAGAAGGGGGATGGAGGGTGTAGAGGGTGAGGGAAGATTGAGGAAGAGATACATAATAAGTGCAGGGAACAAATGGGAGAAAAAGAATTGAGAGCAAAATATTTTAAAGAAAAATATTCAAAAGAAAAATATTTAAATGCAAAATATTTAAAGGAATATTTTTAAAAAGAAAACTTAAAAGAAAAACATTTAGTGTGGGAATAAGATTTAACGGTGAAATTAAGTTAGAACGTTTTGAGAGAGGTTTTTTTTTCGTTTCAAAGATTCACAAAGTAAATGGATATAGAAATCTTAGCCCCATAGGTACAGATAATAAATAGGTCGACGCCTTTAAACATTTTTAGTGACATATTTGTTATCACCAATTCTCTTCTCATTTTTTAAAAATATTAAACACAATTCATCATTTTTATAGTCTGCTGGAAATCTGTTTGATGGTTTTTATGCGTGTCTACGTAATCAGGTTCACTGACCTTATTAACTTTTAGGTTGAACAATTCAATGTGTGCGAAGTGTCGATTCAGTGTCAGCTCAAAAGATAACTCGCACTTTAATCCACTAAAGTAAATAAAGTAATTTACCGGTCAACCTCATCCGACTCAACTAACAAGTTAATTAAAGGGGGATAAACATTTATCGATTTTGCTTCAATTGTCATTCTACAGACAGTATATCCACAAATATGACGGAACCTGTGAATCGTAAAACAACTCTCTCCCAACTTAAAACACCCATTCTAACTTATTTATTATTTAGTATTTTGTTACTGTATTAATGTTAAACGTAAACGTGTACAATGAAACTATTATTATTTTCACAATATAATAATGTAATGACTGTTCCTCATTTTATATTGGGAAAACAACCAGTAATTTGAACGAGGGTTCTGTTGAAAATGTGTGGAATATTTGAAGGTCATTATTCTGATTTTAATCATCCTACAAAATTGGTTGTTTTTTTATGTTTTCATTCAAATTTATTAATTTTAAAAACGATTTTTGTAAAATAATTTAATAATAAGTACGGACAGAGAACGTTTGAATAGAACATACCAAAGATATTTAATTTATTACCTGACACTTAACTATAAAGCAATGTAATTCTATGAATAGGGTTAAATATATGAAAAAAAAATATTTATATTGTGTATGAAAAATGTATGAAAAAATGTCTGTAGATATAAGATGTAAATTATGTATATGTAACTAAATTATAAGCACCTGCTGACGAGCCAATTCAATTGGCTTAGCAGGACTTGTTTGTTGATATATTATAACTATGCTTTCAATAAATAATAAAAAAATAAAAATAAATAAAAAATAAAAAATAAAAAAAACCGACAAAACCAAAACGGTTTGGAAAGTGCCGTTGACCGTGGTTGGAAAGGGCACCAAATATGCACGTCAAAAAGTCTACTACTGTCAGAAATGTGTCTTAGCAGGCCGACGCTCATGTCACACGATAAATGCCTTAAAATATTATTTTGGGGAATTTCAAAAGTGGGAAACTTAGACTCTCTGGAGAAAATTTATTCGTCAACAAAAAAATAAAATTAAATTTCCATATTCATCGTAATTTTTTGATAATTTTTTTTAAGCAACAAAAGAAACATGGAAATACCCTATTAGCAGTGTTATTATTATTTACAATTACATATCTATTCAGTTATTTATAGTGTCACGGACTGTGAAAAGTTTCAAGCTATTTTTTTGTTTTTTAAACTTTATTTATTTATTACCATCTTTAAAATTCTACTTCCTGGTGATCGATGAAAGCATTAGTGACACCTTTATATGAAAGGAATATACCGAAAAGTAGAAAAAATATTTATTTTCTCATATTCACTCCAGGGAAAATATCGATGTGTTGTGAATAACAATCCTTTTATTCCACCACTACAGAAAAAATAGGAAAGTGTATTAAAAATACATTTGATGGATTCTCGTATATTTCCCCCGGAACAGATAAATATCGTTAGATGAAATTGAATGCAAACAGAGATCCGACCGCAGTACAGATTGAACCGTAGCGCTGAAGTGGAAGACGTAAAAGGCAGAGAGAAAATATCAGATATTGCAAATCTCTCAAGAGACCCGTTATAACTGGAGGAGATTTAAAACTTCAATTCATTCCATCTCACGGGAACATAATCCTAGTAATTATTATTGAATCATTTCAATTCGTAGAACACCTTTTCTGAGCTTTTTATTTTTTTTATTTATTTACTTTTTTTATACATACCTATATTATACATTATTTATTGAATGTTTTGGCTGCCCAACTAGGAAGAATCCCGTTTTAGGGCAGTCAAATTAGGATGATATATGGAACACAGATATTTAAATAATATAAAAATAATAATAAAAAGTCCTATATAAAATGTGTGGATAAAATAAGAAGAAGAAAACAAAAAGAGAATAAAATTAAATAAATAACCAATTAAAATATGAAGATAACCATTGTTTGTTTAGCAAAATTAGTTAAATAATAATTAAAAAAATAAAATAAAAAATAAATAAAAGTTTTATTATTATGTTTTATTTATGATTAAAACAAAATAGCTAATTGGTGTTTGCATTGCAAATTATGGTCTTATATACATATTTTGTATGAATAAAAACTGGAACAAGAAAAAAAAAGAATAAAGTAAGATAACTAATTATGCATGAATATTACTGTTGTTTGTTTATCAAAGTTATCGAAAAAGTAATCTTATAAAAGGTATATATAGTTAATAACAGGGATTTAAATATATCACAATAAAGGTAACTGGTGTTTGAATTGCCTATTATATGAATATGAATAAAAAAGAAAAGAGAATTAAAAGAAATCTTACCAAATCTGTTTCAATGCTGAATGTTTCTTCACGATTGACGTTTCAAAGGTTTACCCTTCGTCCGGTGGTATGATTGTTACAACGCTAATAGGATACAAAGGTACAATTGAGCCCTTGCCCCGAATAATGTTGTATCCAGAAATATTCTTGTTTCGAGAAAAATGGAAAAAATGAAACCGGTTACGTCTCATAACATTTTATATTTAAAATACAATAAGCATACAATTCTTAAGACATTTAAAGGAAAAGTCGTGAAAAGGGCTACTAAATTAGAACTTATTGCAAGAATTTGTACTGAGTTCGTGCTAAAATGTTGTATATGAAAATTTAACATACAACATTATTCCACAAAACGGTTTATTTTAAACTTTTCTGACCCTCAAGAATATACCATGCGTTTCTAACATCAATTTAAATATGTCATTGATGCATTTGAGCTTAAGAAGTAAAAAAACTATATGCATAATATAAATGAAACTATTTACAATCGAGATTTTGTCTTGAGATCAACATAGAGCATTATTCTACAAAACTGTTTCAATAGCTAAAAAGCAGCCTTAACAATATTTTTTCTGAACGAATTCTACTTTTATGCATTCTTTAGTTGAAGTGTATGTGTAAGTGTAAGTGTAAGCCATAATACGTTTGTTTTCTCCATTTATTCCCATGAATTAAACCAATCTCCGTGATTTCAATAAACGGCTGTTTACAAAATTCTTCCACAAACTGACATTTAAAATGCTGCCACAGGCCTAAAAAAATGTCATTGCGATAACGCATATCTTAAAGATGCGTAATAATATTCCCAACATTATTCCATCAATAACTCAACATTGGTAGTTTTGTTGGATACAACATTATTTCGGGCAAGGGCTCAATTATTGCACCTTCATGTAATGTTATATATGTTACCGGAAATGTATGAAATCTAGGAATTGTATACAACTCCTAGGAAATGTATACAATTCCAAAGCTATTTAGAAAATGTGTAAAATATTGTTTTAAAAATTATTTAATACATACATATCCTGGGAAATGTATACATTTCCTAGGAATTGTATATAATTCCAATATCGTATTAGGAAATGTATAAAAAGAATGCTTTCTCTAATAAAACACGTTGTTTTGTTTATAGCTCTGTTTTTCATGAGTTGCACAAACCTCAAACCCTCAATACAATGTGAATTATCATTGTCTTGCATCCACGTGGTCAACATATTTTCAATTCCTGTTTTGCTCTTTCCACACTCCCCTGACTTTGCGAATGCCTAGTTTACCTAACCTAACCTAACCTAAACTGACTGTTTACGCGGCACTAGCGCGATCGCCTGATCAGACGATGCAATACCCTCCCCTCGCCCGCTGTCTCCGCGTACCCATTGATATCTTAAATGTTTTACATTTCCGATTGCTATTTAGGAAATGTATAGCTTTCTTAGGAAATGTGTCTAATATAATTTATTTCACGCATTTCCGGGCGATTTTAGGAACTACATACATTTCCTAGAAATTGAATACAATGACGGATTACATTCATTCCCGTTAACATATATATTCTATGCAAATTACAAATTATTCTTAGTAAAATATTTTGTACCCGATTTTAATAATAATAATAATAAGAATAATAAGTTCTTTATTCCAGAATGTGGGGAGGTGAGTGCAATCCCACACATCCCATAGATAGTATATGTACATATAATATTGAAAAGCATAAATATTTTATAGATATGAAAACGTAAAAAAGATATAAAAATAAAAGTAAAGTAAAAAGTAAAAATCAAAATCAAAAAGTAAAAAAAGATATAAAAATAAAAGTAAAATCAAGACACGGAAACGCAGGAATCCATCGGATCTAGGATTGTGGGAGCCAGTGTCTTTCTCCAATGGTCTTCTATGCTCGATCCTGGGGTTATACGGGATTCTATAACGAGTATGTTTCTGGAGCGGTTTATTCTTTCCCTCAGTCCTGCAACCCTGGTTCTTATTACAGCTTTGAACTCGCCCTTCTGTGAACATTGAGGAGGCACTGCAGTGCCTGGGAAGTCCGAATAGCAAGCGGTATGCATTGTTATATTGCACCCGAAGCCTTTCCATGGCGCTTTTTTTTAACTTTGCCCAGAGCTCGCACGTATACAGAGTAGTGCAAAAGGCTAGAAAGAGCGTCCTTTTCATCCGTGGACTGCAAAGCTGAAATCTTCTACTAAGCATGTTACATTTTATGCTCAGTACTCGCCTCTGCCTGTCAATATCTTCATCATCTGTTAACTTATTATTGATGATGTGTCCTAGATATTTGGTGTCTTCTACTATCTTCAGAAGCTCACCGTTCAAAAAGGCAGGGGGAATGTTTATGGGGCCTTTGCCGTGTTTTATAACCAACAGTGCTGTTTTTTTCGCATTATAAATCATGTTAGTTTCGTGTGCATATTCTTCACAGATCTTCAGAAGCATTCGTAATCCCCTTATCGACGGTGCCATCAGAACCAGAAAAATGATATTATTTAATTGTTAAATACTTTATTGTCCTTAAGGAGATTTTACACGCAAACGGCGCTATACAAATAAATCAATTATTATTATTATTATTAACCTTTAAACAAAATGTTTGAAGGTAAAAATTGTACGTTTGCCGCCACTTAAAGACAATTTTCTATAATTTGTCCTATAATCATTCCCTAAAATAAAAAGGTTTTAGGCCTCTACGATTCATTTTAATACGTAGGCAATAAAATTTGGCTTTCATCAAATCCCTTTTAACACTGAAGGTTTCACCCCGTTTAACATTTTGATTGCTTTAGATGATTTCCTCTTGCATATTATATGAAAAGCCACAAAATCAAAATCATTCAAATACCTTTTGCCCGGGATTGAATTAATTTCGCCTTGCGGGATATAAGTAATTCGAATACTCTAATTATAGGAATAATTAATTTCTCATTATTGATCTCATCAACCCGTGAAAGCTTCGCTAAAGCTTTGGTATTTTATCTCCTGCCTTTATCAATAGATCATAATGATCATGGCAGTAAATGGTAGGAATAAATCCAAAAATACGATTTTTTTTTTTTGTCTATAATTTTTACGGTCGCCGTGTAAGCTGGCTTAGCTAAGGTCAACTTCTTCCCGGGGACGGGAATGGTATACCTTTCCTTCGAAATACAATACATCACTAGGACAAAATCATTTGTATTAGCGGGCTCCGTGGTTGAAGAGTAAGCTAGCGGCGACTAGCAATCCGGAGGTCGCGAGTTCAAATCCTGGCGTGCGCAAGTAAATTTCTTTGAATCTATTAATTTGTGTTATTTCACATTTTAATAATTATAAATAATATTAGGTTAAAATAATATTATACATGGTGAAAAATACTTAGTATCTTGCTTATATATCCCACATATATTATATACTAGCTTCTACTCGCGACTTCGTCTGCGTAGAATTAGTATCTACTTCGAGTAATCTATTTTCTTTTACTAGGTCCCATCTACGTTTATACCAAAATTTTTAACCTATTTATTTAAAATATGTATAATTCTTGATTCGATTTAAAGTATTAGGCGAGTCAAATAAATCCACTAATTTAAATATTTTCTAAAATAGAATTTTGTAACATTAATTGTTTCGCAAAATGTCATTCTCAAATTTTGACATTTTCTATTAAACATAACTATTATTTTCAATGTATTGAAAATAAATAGCTAGCTTTATTAATTGTATCCTATATGTTATTCTAATGTATAAGCTATATTATTATAAATTTTCATTAAAATCCATTCAGTAAATTTTGCGTGAAAGAGTAACAAACATAAATACATCCATACAAACTTTCGCGTTTATAATATTAGTAAGATTATCACATATCCATCCCAATTGGGAATATATCTCATAGTCCCACTGGCTCCAAGCGGTTGGGAGCAGTTGGGACTTTTGTGCGGTATTGACATTAAAAAATACTCTTTTCGCACCACAAAAAGATAGGAACTACAAAAGATTTCCATTTTTCATTCAGACACGTTCATGTGACATAATTGCCAATCTGTTTATTTCATAACAACTTTTCGGATATGTATCGTGTAATTAAAACTGTATTCTAAGCTTATTACCGACTGCATTGTTAAAAGCATTCGCCATGAATTTTATTTACACCCCACTCGAGGTAATTTTTACCCAAAAATATTAACATAAAAAAGAAACGCCTTCTGTCACCAAAAAAGGGTTCGGTACGAAATAAGATACACGGCATGGAAAAGTAAAACCTTTCATCCCTCCATGAAACAACTTTGCATTTCGAAATAATATAAGGGTAAATAATAAAATAAAATATTGTACGAGTAGTCTACGAAGTGGAAAAGATACCCGGGAAATAAATTTTCGTGCATAACAAGGAGTCATTGACAAATGACACGTGGTTTATTAGATGTTCCGCTTGCTCAGAGAGTTGATCGGATATCAATCGATCTGTGGTGTCTTAGAAAATTACAGACTGTCGGTTATGGTGTTAGAATGTATAAAATGATTTTGAAATATTATGCTAATGATAATTACCCAAAATACAGTGATAAAAGCAACAGCTCATCAGTTCCACATAAGCTGGGATACGCTAGTTTTCAAAAGCAGAGACTTGTCGTCTAAAACTAATAATAATTTCTGAAGCATACTGTAGGCCTGAGCCCAAATATGAATCTGCTTGTTGAACTCCTGTGTACAACCTACTTACTACTTATAAGTATACCTACTTGTGTTGTGCCTGCCTCTTTCATGTTCAATTTATTATTTATGTATTATATACTTGCTATGATGCTCTGCTCATGTACAACTTGTAATGTTTCATATAAAAACCTTCAAGGCGTAAAATAAATAAATAAAGACTGACTGAAGAAGGACAACCTTAATTTTAAGGGCGATTGACCAGAAGCTGAGAATAAAAGTTTTAAAATGTTTGCAACTGTACAGAAAGGTTCCAATGAGAAAAATCGGTTATTCCCCGTATCAATTTTTTAAAATAAAAAAATTAATATCGATTTATTTCATTCACTACTTGCTTTAATATATACTTACATTCAAGTAAGGAATAAAAATGCTCAAAACGCACGATGATAAATTATTAAATATAGTGTACTTCTTGTAAGTATTTTTTGATCATAAGTATTTACGATTTTTTAATAATGTCTTAACAAAATAAGTATGTAAAAAAAAAATTAAAATATTTTACTTTATAATGTATAATATTTTTGTCGCAAAACACGTTCGAGGATTTATTTTTTAATGATTTCAATTTAACTAAAATTTAAATTTTTAAAACTGTGTTGACTAGATTATGTATTGATTTATTGTGTTGTATGATTATGTAGGGGTCAACCCTACCTTCCATCTTTCTATTTTTCTATTTGCCACAACCCTGGATGATTTGAAATTTGTGTTGTTTAATAGAATCTATCGTTTGAAAATTGAACAAATCTGCCAACGACCAACGGTATAACCTTAGTATATTAAAAATAAACTTAGTTTTTAAAAAAAATATTATTTTATTATATTTATTTATTTATTTATTTATTGGTAAGAGACAGACAGCTTATACATAAAATATAAAGATAAATATATACATTGTTAAATGAAGTCAAGCCAAAAAAGTCTCCTATGTTAGAGTTGAATGGAGATGGAGTTTTATTACATACAATTAGTTTTGGGTGAGAAGGAGAGGAAGAGGAATATAGGATGAGGATAGGAGATGCTCCGAATACATTCCACACTCTTGTATTAATTTTCGATCGTACGTGTTACTTCTAATCGATATTTGTGAAGTGTATTGTTAAATATGTCAATATTTTGAAATTTTGTGTTATATTGTGCACATATACGGGGAATTGGTGAATTTTTTCTAAAGTTAGTTCTATGTGTAGGCAAATGAAACAAATGGGATTGCCGTGTTGATCTTGTCGGAATATGAATATTTATTAAGTTGGTTAGTTCTGGCGAGTCCAGGCCATTATTAAGAATTTTAAATAATAATATTTGGTCAAAAATTAAACGTCGTGTATGAAGGGAGTCGAAGTTATGGTAATTAATAGATTCGGTGTAATTTGAGAAGTTTATTTTATTTTTATAATTTATGTATTTAAAAAACTTTTTTTGAATTTTTTCGATTCTTTCAATGTGAGCTTGGTAAAAAGGAGTCCAAATCGGTGTGCAGTGTTCTAAGTGGGGACGGATGAACGCTGTGTAAAGGGAATATAGAGTCTTAAGGTTGCGGAAAGGTTTCGTTATTCGAATGATAAATCCTAGCATTTTGTTGGCTTTGTTAATGATTTCATCAGTGTGTTGTATAAAGTTTAATTTAACATCTAGTACTACCCCAAGGTCCCTGATAGATTCTACTTCTTTGATATATGTCCCGTTTAATGTATACATAAAGGGAACTTTATTTTTGTTACGTGTAAATGTTATTTTATTGCATTTTGAGGTATTAACTACAAGTTTGTTTGATTCACAGTAGTCAAAAAGACGATTTAGGTCCTCTTGAAGTTTAATGCAATCTTCGATTGATTTTATAACTAGGTATATTTTTTTATCGTCTGCATATGCTAGGTAATTGGCGTGTAAAAAACATTTGTGAATATCGATAATATAAACATTAATAATAATTATAAATTAAAGACAGTGTTCCAATGTTTATTGGCGGGAAAATGTAAGAATAATTTGTTGGTATACGTACGAAATTACGTATACCAACAAATTATTCTTAAATGTTCCCGCCAATAAACATCGAAACCCTGATAATTTTTTCTTAAGAACTTCAGTCCCGTTTTTAACCGTTTTTCTCCGTGTGGAAAGATATATATACAAATTGCTTATTCGGCTAAAAAAGGCTATTTATCTGTTGTATAAACTGGTAATAATAATAATTTTCATCCAAAATCATAATATTTAATATTTATATATTTATATATAGTATTTATGTCTTTAAAACTAGATAAAATCAACTTTCAGATGTTTATATTTGAAATATTATAATGTTGTGAGAAAGTGAAGCCTGCGGGGAAAAGATCTCCATGGTGTTAGTGAACCTTCGATACGAGATATCGTCATAATTAGAAATGAAAATATATCAATGGAAAAAGTTATCAATTTCGAAAAAAGCTTACATTTCGTTTAGGTTATAGTTACTAAATGCATTAATTACTCGGAGTGGAAAAAAATTCTCCATATCGCCCTGGTGTAAGACTACCTTTCAAATTGAAACATTGCTTGAAATGGCTTTAGCCGTGTTTGGTGACAAGATTTGACTAGCCAGTTATTTCCCCACCCTCCTCCTCCCCATGTCATTCCACTCCACACTACCTTCAGCCTCACAACATACCCCAATTGGGGATGCCATAGTCTCACTGGCTAAATAAGGGAGCAACTGTGACTCTTGTAAGGTATTCATATTAAAAAAAACTCAAGGGAGAATCATAAATAAAATTATATCGATACATACAATTTTTTTTTTTTACATTTTCCACAACTTTTGAAAACCAACGTAAAATCTTAACTTAGCCTAATGGGGGTGGAAATAATTTCAACAACAGGTGTTTTTCAAAATATTTATGTTTTTTTGCTTGTATAATGAATTGCAAATTACATTTGACAAAAATAAAATTGACATTATTTCGACAATTTTTTTTTAAAATTAATAAACACACCATTTAATAAACGTTAACAAAATTACCTTTCTCTTTTATTTTATCCTTTATTTTATTTTTATTTAGTATTTTATTTATGTTTATTTTATTTTACCAGATAAAATAACAATCTTTCAAAATCAATTTGTTTTTTTTTTTGTAAAAAAGAGTCAATACGTCTAGAATTTGATTTAAAAAGGACTAATTTCCGGTATTCTCTGGTAATACCCTCTTAATGTGAATACCACAAAAGAGTCAAAAATGTCCCGACTATCCGGAGCAATTGGGGCTACGGTATTCAGCAGTTTGATCTCCCTCTCACGAAATTCAGAAAAACAAAAAAAATTAGGATTCATAAATTTATAATAAAATATCCCATTATAATAACCGACCCCGAGGTATTTTCTGAAGAAAATGGCGCTATAGAAATCATCCAAGCATCATTGTTAATAAATAAATTAAATAATTAATTTCTCTAAAAATACATACTTTCCTACATTAGAAGATAGGCGTAAAATAAATAAATTAACATTTAAAAATACTTAATTATTAATAATACTCCAAAATCGACGGTTCCAAACTCCTGCAACTCATAAACCGACGCATTCCTACAAAATACTCTATTCTGTTGCAGCATACCTAATCATACAACTACAATATTCATTCCCCGATTGGGCGGTTTCAGAGTATTGAATAATCATTACCTATGTATGTGATATTGACATGTAATGGTGAATTTTATTTTATTTTTATTAATGAATATAATATAAGCGAAATTCAATCGAAAATCCGAAACAGAAAAAGATACGGATACATCTGGGACTCGAACCCAGGACCTCTGGCAATCCGGGCCAACGTGCTATCCATTGCGCCAACGTATCCCTATCCGATTCGGCCATTTTTAACTGTATCATACTTCGACTGAGAACCACCAACATAATTTTCATTTTCTTAACGCATATTTTTATTGATTGCTATCTTTATGTATGATTGCAAGATTCAACTCGAACTAAATGCCATCCAGATAGTGTCAGGATAAATTTTATCACTTTTTATTAATATGCGACATCTATTGACTTTTTCTGGAAGTCTAGGATGAAATATTTTTATTTTTAACTTTTTAACGTAATGAGTTAAACATCAAATTAAAATATTTTAATTAATGAAGTCTTCATTAATGAAGAACTTGCAAGAGGTCCTGTGTTCGAGTCCCAGATGTATGCGTAGCTTTTACCGATTTTTCTGTTTCGGATTTTCGGTTGACTTTCGCTAATATTATCTTCATTAAAATATTATAATTTGAGGTTTAACTCATTATTAATGAGTCATTAAGTTAAAAAAAAATAAAAAATAAAATTATTTTGCTTATTCTTAAAATTCTCTTGTCTGTCTGTAAACCTGTCTGATCGGACTAACCTAACCTAACTTAACCTAACCTAACCTTACCTTTTTTAACTAACCTAACTTAACCTAACCTAACCTAACCTTTTTGTGTATTTTGTAAATTTGCTTTCGATGAATTGATTTTCGATGAACTCGTCGGTTACCGTCTGATCGTTATAAATGTTTTTGTTTTATTACTTCTAAGTAAAGCGGTATTTACACAGTTAAGCCACAGGGCTCAGCTTGGAATATAGGAGCCATATAAATACTATGAATTTTGAGTCACAAGCCACAAATTTTATCTTCCAAAATGTATTTTATTTTCATTCTTACGTTATGATATTTACCGAGGTTTTAATTCATTCCGAAAGAATCTCCAATAATTCATTTATTGAGCAGGTTGCGTATTTACGTTATTTCCTTTGCAGCTAGTTCCCTAAATGTTTCGTTGGAGAGAAACTCGAATATCATTACTTTACACAAGAATGATTTACCTTCTGTATCCATCTTACCTTATTTCCCATCCCTCACGACGAATTATGCTTCACTGTAACACCTGTTCATTTCCTGGCGTTTCTTTCCGCTTCTCTTCCCGCCGGAAAACCTGCATTGAAACATTTTGCGAACAGTAAGGGTGGGAAAAACCGAAGGATAAGTGTGTGCCAACAATGCGTAGAAAATTAAATTTTTGGTCCACCGTTAGACCGATAATCTACATTAAATCGTTTATTTCTGTGTTTAATAGATTTTTTTTCTGTCAATTGTGTTGGGCTTCCTCCTTCTTTAGCCAACGTTTCAGGTAGCATTACAGTGTTCATCGTCAGGGCAGATGATGTAGATTGTGGTGAAATGTATGTAGAAGTATTACCATGTTGCGCGGTAATCCTCTTAGGGCCGATATTTCAGTGTACTAACTAATTAGTTAAAATGAATGTGGTTTTCGGCGTATAGATTTAGAGTAGACGTCAAGTACCAAATTTTCAAATATTATTATATTTAGAACTATTAATCTTAACCCCATCATCTGCACTAATATAAATGTAGTTTTTACATTAATAATATATTATTATATTTAATTTAAATTAGACATAAGCAAAGAAAATCGTTGTAAAGAGTTGGAGGTTAGGTCTCTAAATCTCTATTCTAACGCTTTAAAGCGTCGGCCGCGGTTGGCATGTGACAAATTGAAATGTTTTTTTTAGATTTCATTTGCTTCCGTAATTAGGCGTGCTCCATGCGTTTTGGGTATTCCCCGAACTTCCGGAACATTTAGCCTTGCAGCTTTTGTAGAATTTTCACTTTCCTGGTAATTTTCATTATACTTGTGTCGATCCATCGAGACACACTACCTACATACAAAATATTTATTAAGCAATATTTTCCTTACTGTGATGGTAGTAGGAGATTTTCAAATTTAATCATGCTATTCAAAACCCGGGAATGTTTGTCTTTCTTAAAAAATAATAAATTTAATGGAAAACAAGAGCAAATAATATAATATCACTTGGATATTATGTTGGTTTATTGCTACGCAGGTGTTTTTGTTCCACCCTTTAGGAACTTAAATAATTAAACAACGATAAAGGGGAAACAAAATACATTACCAAATTGTTCTGTTTTTAGGGTGCAAAGCGATGAAAAATATTTCACTCACAATACATTTTTAGTTTTTACTGTTGGTGTTCGACTTTAATACTATTCTCATCTTAACGCATAGGCATATGGAGGGAATGAACGAAAAAATCACGTAAACCAAATACCTCAATGGGGCCATGTCAAGAATTAGAATAACAAGAATAACAAGAATAACAAGAATAACAAGAATAACAAGAATAACAAGAATAACAAGAATAACAAGAATAACAAGAATAACAAGAATAACAAGAATAACAAGAATAACAAGAATAACAAGAATAACAAGAATAACAAGAATAACAAGAATAACAAGAATAACAAGAATAATAAGAATAACAGAAGGGTATGGTATAAGACGACGAATGAATGTGAATAAAGCTAGGAGTGTTTGTTTTTTTTTTTTTAATTTTTTTAAATTTTTTTTTATAGAGAAACCTCACAAGAGTCCCAACTACTCCCTTCTGGAGCCAGTGAGACAATGTCATCCCCAATTGGAGTATGTTGTGAGGCTGAAGGTAAGTGGGGAAGGGAAGGAGATGGGGGAGAGGAAGGTGGGAAAGTACCTGGCTATTCAGATCTAGTCACTAAACACGGCTAAAGCCATTATTAAGCGACGTTTCAATTCTGAATGGTGGTCTTACACCAGGGTGATACTGAGAGTATCTTCCACTCTGGAACGTGCCGCAAATATAATATATATTATTTTTGTTAATTAATTGTGAAAAAAACACAAATTAATCAAATAAAATTTATTTGCTCACGCCGGGTTCGAACCCGCGACCTTCCGAATGGGAGTCAAGTGTCTTACCACTCGACCACGGACGGTCGTCACCGCTTGCTGATTATTACGAATTGTATAATATGTAGCCTGTTTAATAAACAATAATATAAGGAGTGCCTTGTGGACGAGTTCTGTGATAAAATATTTGCCTAATCGAGGCTTAAATTTCCAATACAAAACTGTGCTCACGGGATTCAAATGGGTTGAAGATCTTCTTGTAAGTTCGACTAAATGGAACATTTGTTTCCGATCAAATTTGTATGGAATGTACTTCTAGTGTTCTACTTTATTTTACGACATAACAGAATTAAATATTATTGCTTTCAAACTAAAACCAATTATTTTAAAATTATTTGTCGGAACTTATATAAGTCCATGGTAATGCCTTTCCTACGGATTACAGTACCTACCGTTTCATAAGACAAAGTGTTGTCGCTAAAGATTTATCGGTCAGACGAAACACTTGGCGTGGAAATAGAATTGTCAGTAAGTCAGTAATACTGCCATAAATTGGTTCAAATAGATGCATTCTAATGCGTTTCTTCGCCAACTCGATTTGACCCAGTTCAAGAGTAAGGGTGATATTTTGCCTATGCACTTTGAACCCCATCAATCTTGCTGAATATCTCCCCAATCACCCACCACCACCCGCTGTGGGGTGAAGAGGCTGGTTGTGTATATTATATTATCTGCTGTCTCCGGCTTGCGGGGAAGGTAATTGAAATTGGTTTACGCGTTTAAACCGTTGCGGAACGCAAGGGAGGTGTTATTAATTATTTAGATTCACCACCTGCAGGCTTTATGAAGGTCACCCTCCTGAGTGCTGTTTTGTTATTCTCAGTTTAGCTTTGATAACAGAAATACTTAGTGATATCAATTCCTATCAGAACAAGAACAGATCAATAAAAAATATTAACTTTAACCACTACACTGAGAAAATTTTTATTCAAAAATACGATCGTTTTATTCGTAAAAACTGTTAAAAACGGGACTTAAGTTCTTACGAACAAATTAACAGTGTTTCAATGTTTATTGGCGGGAAAATGTAAGAATAAACATTGAAATCCTGCTAATTTGTTCGTAAGAACTTCAGTCCCGTTTTTAACCGTTTTTACGAATAAAATGATCTTATTTTAGAAGAACATTTTTCTCCATATACACTTTGACAAGTCTCGCCCAAGTATATTCAGAAAATAAATAAATTTCATTATACTTGAAAAAAGAAATGTGAGTATATTATGCAGTCAGGTTAGAAAAAATATGTTATACTTGAATCCACAAAATATAGTTTCACGAAGGGGTTTGCGGGGGGGGAGGATGTACGGCCCTACTAAAAAAGTCGATATACTTCTGCGGACGAGTACTCCCTAGGACAACTGCAGATCGTCATTGTGAACTGTCAGCTATTCGTTTGCGATCTGCAGTTGTCCTAGGGAACGATGAGAAGTTACCGACCGATTGTCGGTAACTTCTCATCGTTCCCTAGGACATATCGATCAACAATGCTAGCATACCAGGTGTTGATAAACGCTGCTTATAGTGTTTAATCTCTCTCAGTTCCACAACGTCTGCCATCGCTACAACTGATCACTACACGACTGATTCTGCTACTGACCACACTCGAAATTATAGAAGGATATCCTTTTTATTTAGAGTAAAAGGTAACGTTTATGAATAACCCAAATATTTTTTGTGAAGGATATGCTCATACTCTGTAAGTATAAGGTTTTACTCGGAATATTATGAATGTGAGCTGAAGGATTTTCTTTATATTCAGCAAGTATAAACATAACCTTTTTTTATGAATACTGCCCAGAGTGTGTGCTTCGAAATATATATTATATATAAATAAAAAAATAAAAACATTATCTACAAATTCCCAAATGAAAACCAGTTATTTCAATTTCATTCGTTTAAGTCTTGTACACAACCTTTTCCAGAAAACATCTGGCATTCTTTTCCTTACATACGTTTGAAACAAATAAAGTTTGATGTATGCACATACAAAGCAGACAGATTCACTTTGATCGTGAGAGGTAAGGAAACTAAGCAAAGTATGCTCAAGGAGCTGAAGAATTTTCTTCAAGAAGGAATATGTAAATTAGTACTGGGAAACAAGGGTCGCCATATGAAATATTAATTAGGTAGCCCCTCTTTGTGGGTGGGTGCTGCTCCTACCTGACACCTTCAGCCTATCAAATATCCTTGAAACAGTACGATGCATTGATTACTGTCGGTATGCGTACCCTTAGAATCACTTCCTAGAAAAAATTATCAATATGGAGAAAAGAAGATATTTTTTTTTTACAACATAATATAGATAAAACATTTGAATCACTCTCCTAATAAAGCAGTTGCTTGTGTTTAGGAGAGGACAACTATATATTTTTACATCTATTTAAATTAAAAAATTATTATAAAAAAAGAACTATTAGTAATTTTATAAGAAAATTCATCGAAACTAATAAAAACATAGGTAAGTTATAAAATGATACAAAAACAAGAAAATACAATAAAAGTAATAAAAAGGTAAGTTATAAATGATACAAGGAAATAATAAGCAAAACATAATATCTATCAATCTAACAAGATATTCAATCAATATGTTTTAATGTATCAATATCACATAACGGCCGGCGTGGTCGAGGGGTAAGACTCTTGACTAATACGAAATTATTTTTTTGTGTTTTTTCATAACTAATTAATTAAAAATAATATATTCATTATTAAAACGTTACTTGAACTGGATATAGGCGTGTTTGGTAACCAGATCTGAAAAGTCATGTACTTACCCACCTTCCTCTACTCCATCTCCTTCCCCTCCCTTCTCCTCCACAATACACCACAATTTGGGATGCCATCGTCTCACTGGTTCCAGAAGGAAGCAGTTGAAACTCTTGTGTGGTATTCATTTATAAAAATTTAGCGTCATTTGGTGCTTCAATGAAATCCAATGCCCTTTACATTGGTAATTGTCAAATAAAGCTTTTTCCGAAAAGGTGTGTTATTATTTCACTCTTTTAAAAGTCTCCAAAACCAGTTGCGGAATTCAGACTCAACGTGAGATCATTCGAAGAATTTGGACCCTGTCTACTTTATTACTATCTACTATTATTTGTCTCCGAATACGTAATAGAGGTTTCCAACAGTCTGTTTGACTTATCAGCCTCGACCGCCTAAGCATTAGTTGCCTCTGGGAAAGATTATCCATTACTTAGAGGCCAGTCAAGTATGGTGGTGACAGCCCGCTCAATGCTACAAGACAAATATAATACTGAACATTTTCTATTATCTAAGCCTGTGCACATCTTGAGTCACAGAAAGAGCGATAATTGTTTATGATTAGTAAAAGCAAATCTTCAGCAGGTGTCATGAGTTCAAGTCCGCCATCACGAAAAAAACAATGTTTTCCGCTTACAGTGGTGGCAGTAGAAGATTTTCATGTAAAATAGGTATTGTCATTATTTTTTAAAACGATAAATGATAATTAATGACTTCTACGATATTCGAAAATCGCTTTGTGGCATCATTTTAATTAAACGAAAACAAATTTTAATTATTATTTTTTTAATTGATAAACTAATGTTTAAGACAAGATTTGTATGCATAGCACAAAGGATAACAATTATTTTAAGCAATAATTATTAGCTTGAAACACTCATCCACATTGAAAAAAATCTCCCGAGAAAAGATACATGCCGCCGACGGGACTCGAACCCGTGAGCTTCTAGTGGGAGATTTAGCACTTACAATGCCTTTCTCAAATAAAAATAAAGTTGGTTGTTTGCAGGTGAAAAAATGTAGTAAGCGGTAATTGTTGAATGAAACACTAGTATGTATTGAATTATTTGGCGGGTAAGAGATAAGCCGACGTAACTCAGTGGACATAGCATTTGACCGGAAATCAGAAGGACACGGGTTCGAGTCCCTTTGGCGGCATGTATCTTTTCTCGGGAGATTTTTTCAATGTGTATGAGTGTTTCAAGCTAATAATTATTGCTATAATAATTGAAAACAAATTTGTTTGTATTTTCCACTAATATAAAATATCAACATGTTTCATAAAAGCAAACAATTGTATTAAATAATATGAATACAAAATATTTTGAAATATGTAGTATTTGCATATATATATAAAAAAAACTTTTATATATGAACACAAAATAATCAAAGAGTGATTAAGTTGGCTAAATAATAAAATAAATTGTTATAAATTGTAAGAATTTATATGATTTCGGAGATTGCTATTTAAAAAAATGTTTGGTTATTATAACAGTACAGAATCAAATCAGACAAGAAGTGTCCTTATCTACGGGTACCTATACCGTATACATGATAAATCAGTGTTCAAATCCTATTGAGAATCATCGAATTTTGAATGTGTTCAAGGAACAACAAAATCAAAACTGAACCCAGAAGATTTCTATTAAAAGTAAATATTTCCACAGTTGTTTGTTATTTAAATCAGAACAGATCCTGATTTGGTTATTTTTTTCAAAATTTGCAAAATCACTTTGTGGAAATGTGTTTGCAGTAATGGAATATTGTTTACGGTAATTGAATCACTTCAATTATTTACCAAACATTATAATGATGTGAACTTCAATACAATCATATGATTCAACATTAAAGGCAGGACTAAAACCATTGTAAAACATCTGGTGAAGGAAATTAGTTTTACATTTTCCAGGACATAATAACTTCTCGTGATAACTCTTTGATAGAGTTGTCAAAAGAAAACTTTTACAAATTTCTCTGAATTGTCGGATATCATGTAAAAAACTAGTAAAACTGCAAAACCTTAATTGATCCAGTAATATATTTTGATGAAGGAGGAAAGGCGCGAAAGAGATATTCTGAGCTGGACAGTCTACGTGGTGAAGATTGCCCTGATAAAAACCATTCTACAAGAGAATCTGAAGAAGCATAATTAGCCACAATTAGATTTATCACGAACCTCTCCCAAGTACAACAGACAACAAATCAACAATGATGTAAGTATATATATATACTAGGTTAGTTTTAATATTCTCCTGACGAAGGAAGGGTTCTTCCGAAACCGGTAGAGTGTAATTAAAATTTAAAGTGGTCTAAAACAAATTTATATATTTTATTGTAGATTTTATTGTTGTTGGTATGAGCTACTAAATGACGACCTCCGTGAAACTTTGAATTGCTAAGTATTAAACGTCAATTCCTTTTACAAGATTGTATTAGTGAGGCTTCGTATTGGAAGTCTAGAAATGGAAAACAACATTTTCAACATACTAACTTTGGTTCACAAATTCCTGGGGCTGTCTGCCCAGAAATCGCTTTCTAATTGTTTTCAAGCTCGAAAGTTTGCGCTTGTCGGATTCAGATTCTGTAATTGAAAAGTATTCGGGATTACATCTAGGTCGGTACTATCTGATACGACTCTCTTTCAATGTAATGTCCAAGTGTATTTGGATAGTCAAATATGGATGTCATTATTTTAACATTTACAATAGATTTTTTATTATTTTAACAATTACAAATGCAAGAGCTACAATAGGCCACTTGATTCACATTTTTATTTTTTAAATTCCGGCTTAGGAAAATATTCTAAGACAATTACTATAATTTATTAAAAACATTTTTTTAATCGTATTTTTGAAACCCTGCTAATTTTTTGAAAATTTCAATCCGAAAATTCGGACCATTTAAAAAAAAACGATAAAACGGTGCGAAAAACCAATAATTACATAGCCGAAAATCATTTAAAAAAACCCCCGACGTATTCCACATGAATGATACGGAAGAATAACGAGATAAATAAAAAATATTACATCACATAAATATTTTTCCTTAATCCATATTATTGATAATTAATCATTATAATGTTCAACGTCTATATATGACTAAATCCAAATAGCTGAGAATAAAACCAGGTTATAAATAATTATTGAAATTAATTAAATGGGAAGGTTTATCAACAATATACGAAAATTATATACCTATACCAAGGTTGATTTTTGTTTTTGCGGTGAGATTATTTTGAACAGCCGAACATTCTTTTTCTTAAACCAAACTAACTTGATCTTGTGTCTCTTGTTCGATATTGTAGCTAACAGCCATAAATATTTGGTATTTGTAAATTTGCTGCGCTGGTATCACCAAACGGTATCCAGACGCGCTACATGATTTGCAGAATTATTCCGGTTTCAATACTCTGCTAGTGCCTGTGTTCCCTCCAGTTTTCGCGCATTAAATTAACTGTAAAATTTAATAGTGTTCCTGTAAATATATTGGAACTGTTTTCATATGAGTGTTTTTATTAATAATTATACGACACCTCAGCCTAATTTACAGTCCTGGTAATAACTGTAAATCTAATCCTATTCAGGATTCATAATCGCACCACAAGCATATTCACATAAGGCAAAAACAATAAACCATAATATTATCAAAATATTGTGATTGAAATTATACTTGTAATAAAACTGTACTTGTAATTTATAATTGATAATAATAATAATACAAATTAAATTTTATAATGTTTAATAAAAATTTTCAACAAAATCAAATTTTATATTGTATTATAAAATTTGATTTTGTTAAAACAGCACCATTACCATTACTCTTCTAAGACAGCCACCACGGAAGGCATCTGTACGATGTTCACTTCTTACAATCTGTCAAAATACTTTCCGTTTTGTTTTGACATTTCTAATTTCGGCTCCAATAAAATTGATATTATTACTTAGGAAAGTAGCCATCATAAATTAATCTGTTTTCGGCAAATTGTCAGATTGCCCCTGAACAAAACCTATTTCAGCCATTTTTCAAATTTAAATGATTGCTTAATGATTTCGTAAAACAAAGTTCGCAGGCTAAAAACAATAAGCCAAATGAATTTTAATTGTAAAACTCAAAAACGCCGGAAACCAAAGTGGTGCCATGTTTAAAAATCAAAAACTATGTGGAATTTCACAAAATTAATTGAATATTATCGGAGACAGAACATTTCCATGTAGTGAAGTCACGACCCCAAAAACGGGTTTATTTATTAAAAAAAAAACTAAACATCTCTAAAAATGTTTAGTTACATTTTCGTAATCTTGCTAAAAAAATTTATCCACATGATTTTTTCCAAGTCATTGTGAAATCCATGCAAGTGGCCTATTGAATTTCGTAAAAAGGTCGATCAGAAATTAAAAATTGTTGTCAAACCGTTAGTTTCAAATGTGTTTTTGTAAAATAGATTAGCGGTGGCAACATGAACTTGGGGGTGGTAGTGAAATAAAAAAAAAAAAAAAAATGAAATATTTGCTTTTAATCTTTAATTAGAAAATGATTAATACTGCTTTTTTGTAAGACATTACTAAAAAACTTTTAAAGGGCTCATTCGTACTTACCCGAAAGACTTCAACGGTAATACGGTTTTTCGATTACACCAAAACACAAACATATATATTTTTAGACCTCTCGTCTGGTCAGTACTGTGTGCTGGAGCGAGACGGAGTGTGTTTCACGTGATGCGCCTCATTAACGGCGTTTGATGGAATTTAATTTTAAAAACATGCCATCGGACAACAACATCTAATTTTTAAGCTTCAAATATGCTCAGGAACGTTGGTTAAAGTCTTTCATTAACGTGCTCATACACCCTGAATAAAATATATTGTACTGCAACTTCATTTCAAATTATTTTATGTAATTTGATGATGCGTATAATGAGTATAAATACACATAAGTACATCAAAGAACGTGAAATACTTGGGCACGTCATTACTGAAGACCTCTCGGACGACGGTGATATTGAGCGACAAAGGAGAAGTATCAGCATACTGTCGAATATGATTGCCCGAAGATTTTTCCAGTGCAGCAATAATGTTAAAAAGACATTGCTCAATGAATTTTGTACCAGCCTGTATACATGTGAAACATGATGTCAATACCTAATCGGTTCAATGGAACGACTCCGGATCCAATATAATAACGCCTGCAGAATTATATTTGGGTACAGGAGATACAGCAGCGCTTCAACAATGTTTACGGAACTAGGACTTAATGGATTCGCCGGCTGATGAGACACCGGGTAACTGGAGCCAGGATGCGGCTAATGGCCTTCGACAACACGGTGGTGAACACAGCCTTCCAGCACCAAGCGCCACTCCTGAGTGAGCCCTGGGCCCGAGCTCACTCAAGACCACGGAGAAATTGATTATCTATGTATAACTTTGTACGTACCTACTTATAAATGTTCTACTTTATTTATAATTTAACTGTATTTATAACTATATGGGACGTGTGGGATTGCACAATCCTCCCCACATCCTGGAATAAAACATTTTTATTATTATTAAATATATTGAAGGATTTTTTTTTAGAGTTGGTAAGGTGCGTGTTCTTTGGTAACGGGCGATTTGTACCGAGATTCCGTAAGATGTGTAGAATCACATTCTTTACTAAGCTATGATGATTCTGTGAACAAAAATAAGAATAATTATGAAAATAAATAGTTGCAAACTGCGCAACTACCTGAGAAAATGTCGCACCATTTTTCCTTATTTCTAACACCCGGATCAATACGTAATAGTATATATAAAATAATATCATAAAAACTCAGGCGCCATATCATAAGTTAGCAAAGTCATATCAGTAAGAACATTGTTTTTTGAAGTAATATCCCCAGAGACCTGCTCCTCTCACAGTGTTAGGTTGATTGAAGGCTTACCCGGGCGATGGGACCAGTGGCGGTTCGTGGCCTATCTCATTGGGGTAAGAGAATAAAAAAGAAGAAAATAAATTATCTCCACTAATAATACTTGCAAAGTATGCAAATTTTGTTATCAAATCTCAGCAGATGCTCACCCGGTTATGTAGCCCAAGGTTTGAAATTCTACCACTCTGGTGCCACTAGCATATTTAAGTTTGTTCTGTATGAACTATATTTAATGTCAGAAAGTCTGAATTTATTCAGCACGAATGGATACATTTCTGACTCGCTCTTTGGAACAAATTATTCGAGTGGGTGTATTTTTAGCTCGGAATTTGAATGGCGAGCTTTTTAAAGTGCGGTAAAAGCATAAGTGTGTCTAATTTTCTTACATTTTTATGGTAGTTCACTGCACAAATGCTCTTTAGAGAAAACCTCCACTGGACGGATATGGCGGTCGGTGTTAGGAACTGAAAAGTTTTTTGGGGAATTTTTCTATGAATACCGGCGGAAGTCCTTTGGGAAAAGCGTTAATGGAAATTCGATCCACGCACAATCTGTTTTGATTATCTTCACCCGAGATGAATGTAATTCCATTTATATGAAAGAAATGACGTGCCAATAATATGAGGTTTAAAGCTAAAAATAAATAAACATTATGTGTATTTTTATATTCCTAACTTCTCTGAGAATTGTTAAAGTCAATTCATCTTAAAACACGATGCTTTAAACTGATTTAAATTGTAACGAATTTCACTGAAATTTTTAGAGTGCCTTTACAGTAACAATATCCCCTGAACTAAAAGTTAAATCTCATATCTTAAGTTAAAGCTTAAAGTAAGCTTAAACATAGAAGCATTTTGTTCATTGTTATCATTTTCTCATTCAAACTATCAACATTTGGTAAGTAGTTTGAAGCAATTCAACTATTGGCTTTTATCAGATTGACGTATCGACTAAATTTGACACTGCGGTTCACGTTCACGAAGTGATTTATTAGTAACATAAATGTCAATCCGATAGATGACCGGTTGGATGAGAAATTTAGGTGCGCGTAATTTAGTGGTTATTGCAGCATAAATCGAAGCATTTTTTACGGATGTGTCGTAAAACTGCAGGTTCGACTTCACAACAGCACTAAATTATATTAAAATTTGTTTTTTTATTTCACACATGGACATTAGACTCTAAAAAGGTTATGAATTTGATTTGTACTAGTAAACTTTTAGAATTTAGTAAATGAATATTTACAAAAAAACATCATGGCTGATAAGACTCTATTGATTGTGGCAGGGCGGAGATATCCTTTGTTCTTGGCTCGGCGGTCACAACAGCAAATTCCGATGAAAACAAATGGAAAGCAATAAGTAATTAATTGTGTAGGACTTTTTAGACGACAATAAGTAAATTTTGTCTTCATTCCAAAGCGAGAGATCCCACACTATTACAATTACGTGGTATGAGACCGTAACACAAAATATAAATGTCGTTTGAAATGGTCGTTCTAATAAATAATTCACGAGTATATTTTTTAGCTCCACTAATAAAAGAACACATCCCAGTCGCTAAACAGTATTTTAGTTACGTATAGAATAAACACTGTAAAATTTCTGTTTCAAATTCTGAAAAATAAAAAAAGTATTTTACTGGCTGCAAAAAAGTTGGCAACGTCAATTTAGCATATTTAAAATACCTTGGAAAATTTTCAAAATTTGGTGAGAAATTTCAAGTTTATACTAACAATGAAACTACCCCCTTCCGCTGTACAAATAATTTGCATAACTTTTTATGGCTGTTAAACATCAGTTTAGTTAATTTTAGTTTGTTAATAAGATTTTCACCCACACGGGTGTTTATCAAGTGCTGAATCACCTATGGTGCTGAAAGAATTTTGCAAATATCTCAAAGCCAAATTTGATATTGAAAATTTAATCTTATTAAACAGACACACTTCTATAAAATCAACTTAATTACTTTGGAATTTTCATGGACACAAGTACACCTTTAATTTGGGAGGCGGGTATGGGTATCACTGCCCCGGAAACCTTTTATTGGACAACCAACACCTCTGCCACAGGTCACCCCAAGTGGTTCGCTACGTTTGGTGACTTAGCATGGGTGCCCGGGTTAGGTTTGTCCGGGACTTGGCGGCGGATGTGCCTGCCCACCAACTGCGTGGCACGCCGGGTCGGGAGATACTGATTGTGGGAGATCTTTTCATCTCTCCAGCCGGACCGTCTTGATCCATCGCCTTGCACTGCAGTGGGAGTGATGGCTTCACACGTCCATCACTCCTGGACATATTGATCCCCAGATTCCTACCCACCCCTCCAAATTTTTCCTTCCCAGGACTTCCCCGTTTTTTCCCTTGAAAGACCCTCCACACAGCATCTTCAAAGATAACATAGGCCCTGACGAAGTTGTTTTTCCTCAGGGCCTCCTGTGTGGAGTAAATGTAAAAAAAAAAAAAACATTTAGGCAGTCAAAATTTCAATGGTCTACAAAGGTAGCCAGCCGCACAGTAAGGGTTAATACAATTAACATCACGTTTATGAATAAAAATTAAATTAAAGGAAATTATAATGTTTTGTAACTGAATTTAAATTGGCACACACATTCCAAACTTGATTAAACAGTCCCTTTCTTTCCACAATTCCAAATCTGAGATGCTATAGTCCCGTAGACTCCATTAGAATGAATTAAAGGCTTTTTTTATAATTTAAAACTTTATACTGATTTTCAAAGAAATTAACGGGTTGTTAGAAAAATAAATGAATAAATAAACCACAACCTATAATTCATGAAACCAATTTGAAGATCAATTTCTAAATTGGCTTTTTCGTGATCACAAAACGCGTGAAGGAACACAGAATAACAATGTTTCAAAACGTAAACCTCCCCTTGTAGCCCAGGAATGTAGGGGCAGCCTCGGGCTAACAGGGCATTCCTGTAGAGGGTTTTTGGATTGTTTGTGGTTATGTGGAGTTTGGATGATTTTTGCGTTGGGGTGAGTTTTTAAAGCTCTCTTTGAATTCCTAAGTCCACCGTAAGCTTTGGCCTTTCTAAAGAATGCTGTTCCAGACTTTCATAAAATAAAACTATCACAACTCACTACTGCACAAAATAAAAACATCAACATTGAACGTTTGAAAGAAGAACGAAGATTAGAAATGCCAATAATTTATAATATGTAATTTTTTCCGGGGTTACGAATAACCTGACAACATTTGAAAACATCCTTATTATAATTATTATTCCTTTATTATTATTATTTATTTATTTCTAACGCCCATAGGGCTTTTACAAGTTGGTATAGTATACTGGTTACATTTTGTAGGTAGTAAAAAATACAAAAACACAAGTAAAAAAACTACAAGAACTAAAACTGAAAAATACAGCGATTAGATAGGTTTACAAAAATACAAGATCAGTTTAGGAATAGTGTCGGAATAAATATTTTATATGATCCACAAAACTCGCCAAGTTGATATTAAATATGTCAACATCACCTGAGTATTGATTTCCCATGGTGTGAAATGGTTGTATCGGAGAGTGGGCAATGTAGTTACGCTTATGAATGCTGCAGTAGAATAGTGTATTTTGTCATGTTGTTAATGTGGGTATTCGGAAGTTTATAAGTTACAGGAGTTCGCAACAGTCGACTTTAGAGTTTAGTATTTTGAATAAAAAGGTTAAGTTGTTTATTTTACGTCTGTCTTCTAATGTACATTTGCATTTTCAGAAAATTTAATCAGAAATTATTCAAAATTTAAGTCTTCTAGTGGGATGTTTAATTTAAATTTTATAATTCGCTCAGTGTTATTATTATAACATATTATAAGCGGATAATGCTCCTCTAGCAATGATGGAATACGCATCACAAACCCGACGCCTTTGATAACTTGGCTTACTTAACATAAGTTTATGTTCTCGATACTTTATTATCCACTGAAGACCTTTTTATACGTTTATGAGCTCTTGCGCAGCTGATTGATTGATTGAGTTTCTTTTTCCCTCCCTTGGGATCTTCAAAACAAAGTTATCTATTATTGTATTTATTTATTAATTATTCGTTATCATTACGATTTATTAATATTTGGGAAATCATTAGTTTACAAGTTATCTGTTTGTTCATATGTGTAGCCAAAAAAAAAGGATTTCCTCTTTGTTACTTTGACTCTAATAAGAAGGACGTATTACATAAAATCCTCTAGGATGATGTAATGTGTGGACAAAATATAACTTAAAATAAGTATTGTCAATTTTCTGTCTTCAGCATTTCCCTACCGAATGAGGTCAATTTTGGTATTTTTTTGGAGGCTGCTGCTCGGATTACAGATAGATAAAAATTATTATTAAAATGTTTTTTTTCCATATTCCAAATTATTTCCTAATGATAAATAAGGAAATCTGTCTACCTGTGATATTAATTATTTTTTATTATTTATAAATAAACTTTTGAAAATAAATAAATCTTTCAATAAATCTTTCTACTTTTTGAAATTAAGCTATTCGTTTTACGTATCTTTATTATCTTTTCTCGTGCAAAAATTAACTGCTTTCGTTAATTTTAGCACTTACGTTAATTTTGAATTAATACATTTATTAAATTAAACTAATAACTTTGTATTAAACCATTATTATATAATCACAATTACCTACATGTTTCGAAATCGATGGTTTCTTCGTCATTACTACCCTGACGAAGAAACCATCGGTTTCGAAACATGTAGGTAATTGTTATTATATATCTAATAGTGGTTTAATACAAAGTTATTTGTTTAATTTAATTCAAAATGACGCCACAAATTGATTTTGCGAAGTTTGAAGAAATAATATATTTATTGTTAAAAAGTTTTGACTTTCTGAATCGTTAAAATTTCAATTGGGTTTAAACTTAATTTGTCAAAAATGTTTTATCTCTTCGCCGTCTGTACACAGAAAAGCTTATTCGTTTTTTTAAACCGTTATCAAAACATGAAACGAAACATGTAATGTTGATATTTATTTTCCAAGTATCTAGAACCCAATTAGAAGGCAGGTATCGATTCGAATTTACGTACGTCGTAAATCTCTCGTTGGCATTTTACATAATTTATATTTGCTTCGTGCTCTGGAATCACGATTTTTACGCTGTCTTTTTTACGTAAATTTCAATATTTTCTTAAAATCATTAGTTTTAGAGCTTTGAGCCCTCTGCATAGGTTCACGAAACACCAAATCATATAAACTCTTTCCAGTACATGTCGTTCATTTCGTTGTTTTTTTTTTTTTTGTAAAAAGAAAGACAAACATTCCCGGGTTACGAATAACCCAACAACATTTGCAAATCTTCTACTACCACCACACTAAGCGGAAGATGTTGCTTGTGTTGTGATGGAGGACTTAGTCAGCCGAGGAATCGAACACGGAACGCCTGGGTGGGACCCAAACGCAATTCCCACTCAATCACTGACCGGTATGATTGGTTAGATATCAAGAATGAATATAGGTGATATGATGAATTACCCTATTTCTGTTACCCTTGGTATAAAGTTCACTCTAATAATTTCGAACGAGTTCAAAACAAATTTCATAGGTACATACATTTTTTAACTCAAAATTCCATAATAATGTAAGTTTTATGAATCGATTGCATCTAATGACGCCATTTGATAGGAGGTTTTTTCAGACCTGGTTGTATTACATAGTCATTAACATCTTAATTGACGGCCCTGTCATCGTCGCCACTATTAATTTCTTATACTGGCGAGGAACACAAGGTGAAATGTAAAATTTTCTGCAAAGCATTTATAACCAATCAGGGACACACGTTGCTTTAATTTATATTTTATTTTATGTTTCGTTACACGTTTAGCAAATATTGTTTCATAATTAGTTTATCTTATAGCACTTGATGCTTTAATAAATAAAATATTTTTGAAAAATCGTGATACATGACGAGTAGATAATCGGAAAGTAGATATTTGTATTCAAATCTCGCTATCGTTATTTTGAATGTTACTTCCAGGAAAATCTCTATAATAGTATGTAGGTACCTATACACGTACGCCCTTATTCAAGTTGAGTACCTTCCCTTGTAGGAAAGAATAACTAAAAATAATAAGTAAATATCCTTTAACTTGAATATCAAAAGGCAAGAAAGTTTCATATTTTATTTGTATTACTCGTATGTATGTTATACCTTTATAAGACTTCCCTTTAATTATTTTTACTCTAGGTCCACACAGGAGTACCTGAGGAAAATATTTCCCTCATGGCCTGTGTCATCTTTGGGGATGCTATGTGGATTTTAGACGTATTATGAGTACCTAACATTGTTTATAATCTAGCTTCAAATTTTAATTTATTTACATTATTATATAACTAACTTTATTAATTGAGGCTTTAAAATAAAAACCAAATATAACTATTCAGATTATTAAATCAATTTAGCAGGTCTGATGCCTCTACTGTGAGCATCTTTGGACAGTGAAAATAATGATATTTCCTAGTAATAAAATAAAGAAACTATTTAAATTTAATCGAAACTACACGAAAACACTAGTTATGTATCTTTTGAAAAGCGGCAAAATTTATGTAATTTTCCAATTTTTTACTGAGAGGGATTTTACAATTTATGCCAAAGTTAAAGAATTCCTTTTTTTCAGTAGAATTTTCTTTTCTATAACTGAAGATATCGTTTACGTCATAAAGTTCATATATAAAGGTCTATTTGGTCAGCTTCTCGAAAAACTGAAGTTAAATAATTGAGAATTTTGAAAAATTCATTTAAGAAGAATTACCTAGCTTTTCAGATCTGAGTACTACACGGCCAAGCCATTGCAAGCAATGTTACGATTATAATTAGTGAAATTTTACTAGAGAGATAATGAGAGTATATTATATCATTACACTAGTACACTTATGTCACAAGTAAAAATGTTATCACTTAAAACATTTGTACGTTTTTTTTACATTAATGGTTACACTTACCATATATACAAAGATTTAAATAAGAAAACAAGTGTTTTTTACACGTCTAACAAGCCCGGTAGATGTGTTAAATTTAAATCTTTATTAATTCATTATCTTTGTTTGCAATTCATATTAAGACAAAGCGTTTGTAATATATCCATTTATGAGAATTACCTCCCAGACAAAGCGAAATTAAAATTTTTAAGTTGACTGTTGAAATTTACAAAAAATCAGGAATTGAGCCACCACTTATAAAAAAATAATATTCCGCCTATATTAGAATTTTACTTAACTTTGGTTCGCCCAGTTTTGGTCATTGTAAATGGTGATTATGTGACTTAAATTTACTAATATCTATACGTGATGAGTGATGATTAAACGTGCGAAAAATAAGGAAGGTTTACGTATTGAAATAAATAAGAGGGAAGGTTTATGAACACTGTTTTAGTTCCGGCAACCCGGCGTTAATTTTATTTTTATTTATTTACATAGTAGTTATTTTTTCCTTTACCTGCCTCACTAGACAGTCTGTTCCGAGGCGTGTAAATAACGAATTTTATGTATTTAAAAATATATATAAATATTTATATAAAAAAAGATATGTACATAGAAAGATAAAAAAAAATATTATTTGTTCGAAGACATAAAAATCTAAACTCGGAAATAAGAGAATATAAATATAGAAGGAACATTATCATTAATATTGCAAACAAGCAGTAAGTACCCTATGTATTTTGTTTTTTTTTTTGATATAATATAATTTCGAGAAAAATTGTACGAAATGTGAATTTCTATAATGTGTACTCGTGTTAATTATTTAGAATATTTCGAATACCTGATATTTCTTTTGCATTAAAAAATATGACAAAACTGATGAAACTTAATAAAAACAAGTGAAAAGGTTCACACAAAATATACAAAAACTAAGTAGTTTTTATAATGTATATATGCCTGGGGTACATTCTGAGGACGATAAAAGAATTTAAAACAATTAATTCCTTTAAATTGCTTTACACTGGATTAGTGAGAAGTAATTTGGAGTACAACTCAATAATCTGGGCTCCATTTTATAAGACTCATCAGCAAAAAATCGAAAGAGTACAACATAAGTTTCTTAGGTTCATTAATTACAAACTTGGAATACCAATTGAAGAACTTAATTATACATGTTTAATGGAATTACTAAACCTAAGTGATTTAACTACAAGACGCACAGTGAGTGACTTAGTTTGCCTTTTCAATATATCAAATGGCAGCCTGGACGCCCTCGATTTAACGAGCTTAATTAATTTACGTATACCTACCCGCAATACTCGTTTAAACGCTCTATATTTTGTTACCAAATCTGCCAATAATTACTTCATAAACTCTCCAATTCAAAGGCTTCATACACTTGGAAACACATATAGTTCAATTGATGTCTATCGTTTTCAATCGGTTTCCAAATTTAAAACCAGTATATTAGAACTTTTATAATAAAATAATAAACATTTAGCTATTGCACCTCTGATCGAAATATTTCCTCATGTTTGACACAATAATAAATGTAAACTTCTTGCAATTACTACAACTGCATTATTTTTTCACATGTAATTACTGTAACCATTTAGTAAAAATGTTATTTTATTTTTAATTATTTATCAATTTACAAACTGGCTGGCTTTTGGAGCCCGCTAGTTCGTGAATAGATTAGTGAAGAATAAATTAATATATACACTAGCTTTTATGTGTCGCATAGATATTATGTTAATACTACTACTACCTAATATGTACATATAAACTTCATTTTTATAAGAAATTTTTGGTTTTTATACCTTAGAAGTAGGCATATTCTTATTTTCTTACGACAGGTTTACACCTACAAACTATCATGTTTTCATTTGCTTTTTACTTGCTTTTATGTGTCAAACGGTTAAGGTTAAATTATTGCTTTTACTATTCTATACTTATAATCTTTGTGTATATTATTTTTTAAAAACTATGTAAAATGGCAGAGCGAACGCCCTGGATTTAACGGGCCACGATAACTGGTCAAACGATCTAGGTATATTATGTTAACAATACCGCCAACAATTATTTCGTAAACTCTCTAATTCAAAGGCCTCATATTAAACACTATATTATTATGTCGTATTATACCATGTTACTGCTCTCACTGTCTACTATGTACATATAAACTTTACATTTCTTTATAGCTAAATTACGTTTGTTAACCTTAGGAGTAGGCAAATTCTTATTTTTGTAAAACAAGTTTATACCTACAAATAATCATCGTATGCATTACTAGTTACTTGCTGTTATAATATGTTAAATAGATAGATTATACTATGTATTACTACTGTAACTGTGAACTTACAATCTTATGAATATTTTTTATAACTATGTATGTAAAAGCCTAATAGGCGTATAAATAAATAAATAAATAAAAAAAAAATAATGAAATTATAATCAACAATTTGTGAAGATATTTCAATAGTCGAACACTATTATTCTTCAAAGTACCGTACCTCTAGATGAATAAATATTTGATATTATCCAACTTTTCAGATAAAAATTGTACTTACTCATAAAATTATATAGATAAAAAAAGTGGAAGTTTTAAATTACGACATGTTAAATTGTTATAATCATAGTAAAAAGATCTGACCACACGATTTCTTTAAGTCATTAATTAAGTGTAGTCAAAAGCTTAGATAAAAGCAATAGCAGGGCTTGTTGAAATATATTAAATCAATGTAAAGGCGAAGCCCTCACCGCCAGGGGAGGTTCTGGCGGCAATGCCGACGCTGTAGATCCTATACTGAATAGAGTTGTTTAGAGCCTGAAAGCACGATAGAACCTCATTATGTCCGGGAATTAATCCCATGACACTGCCGCATGAGAACTCTGCTTTATAAACCTCACTTATAAATTATAATAGAAAATTATGTTTTAAATTGCTGGGTTACGAATATTTTATAATAATTAATCTTTTTGTTAATAATTATTCTAAAGAGTTCTTTTGTTACTCTGACGGAATGTTTTTTGTGAAAATGTGTGCATACTAATTTTATTGTTGATTTTTGTCTTAATATGAAGACCATAAATATTAAGGATTTGTGTTTGCTACTTCTCATTTTATGACCGTAAAATAAACGGCCGGTTTTACCTTTGTGATAAGCCGGCAAACATAATAATATGAACGATGGTCTATCAAGACCATCGTCTGACAGACCATCGTTTTTTCAACTTTTGATCACAATTTGATCAAAAGTCGAAAAAATCGAGCATCGGCGTTAAATCGGAAAATGTGGAGATATCAAAATCGCGCACGTGGTCGAAATTGATTTATTTATTTATTTATACTGGGCTTTTACAGATGTTCGCACTTACGTGAGAACATAGAATTATAAAAACTCAGTTATTGTACAAATAGAGACAAACAATTACAAAAAATCTACAATTACATACAATTAAATACAGATAGGTACATACAATTATATACAGATACATACAATTAGAAAAATGGAAAAATCACATCAAATAATATAAAAATAAGTAATAAAAAAAAAATAATAATAATAATAATTTTATACAAGCTCCTCAAGTAACACATATTACAATGAGGGGCAAGAGACATAGGAATCATGTGAGGCATGCAAAGAGAGACAATTGACACAATATAATTAGTTAAACATATTTTTTAACAGCGCCAGAACTTTTTTTTTGAATCCGTACACATTATCGACGAAAATATCTACATCGGCACACTCTATCTTGTTATATAGTCGACACATCTGGGTCAGAGGGCTAAAGTAGGCGATATTATTTTTAAATGTATTCAGGTGAAAAGTTTTATGGCGTCTTAAACAATGGGAATTGGGGACATTTATTTCAATATTGCTAAGACATAGTGTAGTATCAAGATGGCCGTGAATGATTTTATGTAAACATATTAGAGCTGTCAATTGCCTTCTAGTTTTAAGTGTATCAATCTTGAAGTAATCACGACGTACGTCGTATGATCTAAGGTGGTCATGTAGTCCACGTCATATAGTCATGGCCCCATCGCTTTTTAACATCTACACGAGAGATCTTCCTCACACTGAAGGCAGAAAATTTGCCTACGCAGATGACATCACCGTCGCAGCCCAAGCCAAAACCCTTAAAGCAGCAGAAGAGATCCTTAATTCTGACCTTAAGGCTATGGAAGAATATTTCCACAATTGGCGACTAAAGCCAAATGGGTCGAAAACAGTTGTGACAGCTTTCCATCTTAGCAACTCACAGGCAAACGCCAAACTCTGTGTTCAGTTTGATGGAAAAAATATTTACCATGACCCCTTTCCCCGCTACCTCGGAGTTACTTTGTACAGGAGCCTGAACTACCGGCAACACATGGAAACAGTTGGCAAAAAAACCAGGACAAGACTAAACATAGTCAGTAAGCTAGCTGGAACTAGTTGGGGATGCGACGCCAATACGCTCAGAACGGCATCCATTGCCCTGGTTTTCTCAACAGCTGAATACTGTGCTCCACTATGGGCCAGAAACGCCCACACTTCTATGGTCGACGTTCAGCTTAATGCCACAATGCGAACCATCAGCGGGACCTTAAAATCTACTCCTCTTCCTTGGCTCCCCGTACTTGCAAATATAACCCCGCCAAGCATCAGGCGAGAGATTGCAACACTGAGGGAATACAAGAAGGCGCTGCAAAAAAGCGCAATCCCTTTGCACGACGATGTCGCCTCCCACCCGGCATGCCGCTTGAAGTCCCGAAAACCCTTCTGGACGGAAGGAGAAAGACTCCTCCAATCACCCCTCAACCCTAAAGACAGGTGGAAACTTGAGTGGCAATCGGCCAACGTGGAAAATGCCCATCTCGTACAAGACCCCACTGAGAGACAGCCTGGGTTCTCATTGCCTCGCAAACTCTGGTCCGCCATCAATAGGATAAGGCGCTCCCATAGCCGCTGTGCCCATATGATGCATAGATGGGACCTTAAAGAGTCGGCGATGTGCGAATGCGGTGCGGTGCAGACCACCGTACATGTGGTCAACGAATGCACGCTCCATTCATTCCCCGGCGGGATTGATGAGGTCCACAGGGCGACGCCTGAGGCCCTGGACTGGCTCGCAGACCTAGATGTCCCCCTCTGACCCCCCCACCATACGAAAGAAGAATGTAGTCCACATTTAAAGGATAACATTCTTAGCATTTTTTTTGGACTGACTCTCAATGTTTTCATATTTGCAGTAATGTGGATTCCAAATAGTGCTTCCATATTCAAGTTTACTTCTAATTAAGCATTGTAAAGGGTCAGAATTGATTGGGGATCTTTGAACGGTTTACATATTCTGTGAATAAATCCCATCATTTTTAATGATTTGCACTTAATTTCGTTAGTGTGTACATCAAATATGAATTTAGATTCAAGAATGATTCCTAGATCTCTTATTGAAGACACTTTTTTGAGAATAATATTATTATTGACATAGGAAAATCCTTTATAATTCTATTTCTAGTGAAATTTAAAATGTAACATTTTTCAACATTTAAGTGCATATCATTGACAGTACACCAGTTATAATGGTGTTATCAAAAATGTTGTATCTAGTTCGTATATCATGAAACACGTTATTTACTTGTGTCTTAAGTTATAAGTTATAAAAATTTCACATGTAGCAAACACTTTGTGGGAATACATAATTATAGTAAACACAATAATACTTTGTTATTATAAATTATAGGCCATTAAAGAATTCGGTTTTTTATTATTTTAGTGGCAACTTTGGTAATTATTTGTAAGTTATTGATAATTATCTAAAAAATGATTTTGCCCTTTTTATTATATGGGCTTAAATATTAATTACAAACGACGAATTTGCTTTAAAACACAATTTTTTTGCATTAAAATGAAAATTTCTAACACAGTTAACGCTTTTTTGCAATATGTTATTTATTTGTTTGTTTCTTTACATTAATCAAGTAGGATGGGCTAGATTATTTTGTTATTAACCCACTCAGAATTTACAAAGTTATTTCTAAAATCTTGAAAAATCGAGTTCATTTGACTTATAATGGGGAGTATTTTGAGTGTAATTTTGTAATCGAGTGACCTTTTAAATATGTGAATGATAAAACCACTGCATTTGGAAAAAATATGTACTTACAGGTGAAATGAATAATGCTAAACACTTTCTTCTGACCAGCAGGTTTATATTACACTGTATTTTTTAGCAGAATATTTGTATAATAATTGCAGTATTTTCTTTAGCGGTGGCGAATTGACACCGGCAGAGAACGAATTACGAAATATTGATGCGGAGACGTTTATGACGATGAGGATCAATTTGTGACTGATTGTGGGTAGTTAAAAATGGCAGGTATACTGGAGGAGGGTAGGTTAGGAAATGTAACAATATTAACTAGTTCATTTTTAACTTAATGAGTTAAACCTCAAAATATAATATTCCAATTAATGAAGACAATATTAGTGAAACTCAATCGAAAATCTCAAAAAAAAACAGAAAAAGATACTGATACACCTGGGACTCGAACCCAGCACCTTCGGCTTTCCGGGCTACTGCGCTAACCACTGGGCCAATGTGTCCCTTTCCAATTCTGTCATATTTAACTGTATCATACTTTAACTGAGAACCACCAACATTATCTTCATTTTCTTAACGCATATTTATTATTGGTTGCATTCTTTATGTATGATTTCAAGATTCAACTCGAACTAATTGCTATCTAGATAGTGTCAGAATAAATTTATCCATTTTTATTTAATATGCGACATCTATTGACTTTTCTGCAAGTCTAGGATGAACATTTATTAAATATTCCACACTGGACTAAACCGTGGGTTTACAGCATTGCATTTGCAATGAGTATGTATACATTCACGTTGCATTGAAATGATTGCTTATCCAAGCATAAACTTCTACTATTGTTACCTTAGCATTAGCACTCTGCTTAGTTTTATTTCGCAGTAAAATAAGAAAGAATTAGGTTAACAATAAATGTTTATTATTACTCCGACCCTTCTAAAGCCAATATCGCTGAAGCTGCATAATTAAAACGCTAAATACAGTTTGGAAGAAGCCCCATCAAGTAAAACTCCGAGTTCCCTAAGAAACCAGTAGGAAAGTTTAAAGTGGTGCTTACCTCTAAAAATTTGCAGCGAGTACCAACTAATTAATGGCTTGATTCATAGCTCTCCAACTACTCTCTGATCAGCGTAAAATCAATTTGGTTTAAATTCTTTGAAGTAGGTGTAACTAAGAAGGGAATTCAGGAAATAATAAACAGTTTTATAAAGATACATTAGATAAATTATTCGTAATTTTTTTTTTGTACGTTTTTTTCTCTTAAAATCAGAAACAATTTAAATTAGTATTATAATTACAATTTTTATCAGCCCAGGCGCACACGAGCAAGTTTAGTTGCGGAAACTGTTGGCAACAACTTAAGGACGCGCTACGCCGCTCAAAAAAAAGAATATGGAGAGAGATGACAAAACGAACGTGAGAGCGAGCGCGCTAACATTAAAAACCATAAAATTCATGCGAAAATTGTGAAAATGTTTAATAAAAGACAAATCGTTTAATAAAGAGCAAAAATCTCGTGGGGGATGTGTCAAGTAGCATTTAAAGAAATATTATGATTTTTTTCATGCATATAACTTGTAAAATAACAGAAACAAACGTGTTAAGGGGGGGATATCAAAACTCGGCATGACTGCAGTTAGGTATTTTTGGTACTTGTACGGCCCACTAGCCAACTACAATTTTAGCCGTCTATGGGGCAGACTCGGGTAAGATTGAAACCAAATTGGTAAACCATTTAGCATTTTGACGTACGAAATAAAAAATACACTTGCTCTATAAAATTTAAATTTATTTACTAGATAATGGATACAGCTAGACAGACAAAAAATCATATTAGCAATGGAATGGATAGATAGAAACATCTTTTACGCCCTGAACCTTTTTTGACGTCTCCGTTTTTTACTCAATGAGTCTTTGAATCTAATGGTGTTTTGACGTAGATTGTATGGTTTATAAAATGGTAATAACTGTATTTATAATATTACCGGAAAATAATGGGTGTGAATAAAGGGAGATCATAAAATAAAGTTAGTACAAATATTTTTAAGTACGTGCAATAGAAATGACAAAAGGTGGTTTTGTTTTTGAAAGTTTATTTAGACAAATTTTTTCGTACTCAAGAAAGAATATATTTCAAAATATTAGCTCAGATAAACAAAAAGTAGAATGACGCACATAAACGAAAAATCACAAAATTTAATACAAATTGATATAAAACCAACTAAATGTAAACTTGGTATGCAAATATTCAGCATAATATCCTACAAAAATTGTCAAGACTTGTGGATTTTAGAATGATATTAATTTTATCTTTAGTACTTGTGTTAAACAGTGTTAGTCGTACGGAATGTTTAAACCTCTCAACAATAATAGTAGAATCTTTTTTTATTTTTATATATAACTTCGCACAGGAGGCCCGGAGAAAAATTGTCTTTAAGAGACCCATATTGTATGAAGGAGGAAACACAGAGGCCGGCAAATCGTTTCACAGCTGAGCTGTTGAACTCAAGAACGAGTGGTAGAAGCGACCCGTTCTCATGTGAGAAATTTCGACCGTGTATATATGTTGGGCGCGCGTTTGGCGTGTTTCCCGACTTTGCACCGGTGCTGAAGGGATCAATGACGCTAGTTCCTCTCTGAAGCATCTTCCATGAAGAATAATTCTTGAAGCACGTGTGCTCCTGAGGCTGTTCCTTCTTATTGGCAGCTCGTGTACAAATTACCCAAAATTTATTTGACTCTCTCGACTCATCGCCTTGCCCCGCTGTGGAAGAGATGGATTCATACGTCCGCCACTCCTTTTTTTATATGAATACCTTACAAAAGTCCCACCTGCTCCCGTCTGGAGTCAGTGAGACTATGGCATCCCCAATTGGGGTATGTTGTGTGGCTGAAGGTGAATGGGGATGAGAAGGAAATATTGTAATTATTTCTACAAATCTCATGACGTCAGAGCTCACCACTATATGTATATAGAATCCTTCGCGGGCGTGTGCACAACAAATCACCTATTGTTTCAGCGCAATCGAATGAATGGTATGGGAAATTTTTTATAACGCCAGAGCTCAGCACTACATATAGAAACCATTACAGGTATGTGCACAACAAATCACCAAAGTTTCTTTGCAATCGGAGTAATGCTTTAGGTACCGTATAAGGAATTACGAAGGTGTGCATTTAACAACTTCCAAAAGTTTCATCACAATCGGATAAATAGTACAGGAAATAAATTCATAACACTAGAGCTCACTTGCACTGTAATATATATAGAAACCTTCAAGGGCATGTACACGTATACGAAAAATCTTCCAAAGTTTTATCGCACTCAGATGAATGCTTTAGGTACCGAAAAAGGGACAAACAAAGAAACATTAATTTTTTATGTATTTTTTTTACAAATTTCATAACGCCAGAGCTCACTATTATTTATAGAAACATTGGCGGGTGTGCACATAACAACTCACCAGAGTTTCATCACAATCGGATAAATGGTATAGGAAATAATCATAACGCTAGATAGGAAATAATATCATACACGACAAATCGCTATCGGATAAATGCTTTAGGTTCCGCACGAGGAACAAACAAAGAAACATTCATTTTTATACGATAAAATAATTAATTATTTAATTTCTACTTTGCTTGTATAACACCCATTTCCCCATTCATTGCTTGACGGAACTGCAATGCGAGCGCGCGACCTCTCCCCTCAAATGTCCACTCATTACTGAATAAATTTCCAAAATGTTACCGTAAAACCTGGGCCTTAATAATAATTTTTGGAGCATACTTTGCGATTTATTTCTATCGAGGGAATTTCAAATAATTACCGTTCCGGCGTGGGGAATGTATAGATACTATCTTAAAGAATAACATAAATTTTTTTAGAGCTTAAAAACTTCAAACGTTTAAGGAAAACGTGTCAGAAATTGGCAGAGCGGCCCGTTAAAAATCCATTCAAATTCTAAAAAACTCTCCCTGGAGTTGCGTCGGGCTGCCTCGTGTTACCTCAATTTCCGTACACCAAGTTTCTGCATAAAACTGTATTCATTACATTATCTGAGTTTTAAACCGTGTAATGACTGACACACATAATAAAATACTTAATTTCACGATTCTTTGCAACGAGGAAATTATTAATCAATCAGAATTTTCTTTCCTCTTGACGTTTTCTAAATGGTGTTTTCAGTGTTTTCAAACCTTTTTAAATGCCGGGTTACATTTTTTTTACATTAGCTCCACACAGGAGGCCCTGAGGAAAATAACTCCCCGCAGGGCCTATGTCATCTTTGGAGATGCAGTGTAAAAATACCCTATTTTGAGGAAAGAAAGGAGAGGAAGTTCTGGGAAGGTAAAAGGTATGAGAGGTGGGTAGGAATCTGGGAGTCGGTGTCTGTAGCAGTGAATAATATATGAATCCATCCCTCGCACTGCGGTGCAAGGCGATGTTCCGGGAGAGTCCGGCCGAAGAGATCAAAAGTGTTTCCCTCAACCAGTCTCTCCCGATCCGGCTTCCCACGCAGCTGGCGGGCCGCCAAGACCTAGACAAACCTCACCACTCATGAACCCGGGCACCCCTGCTAAGTCAACAAATATAACGAACCGCTTGGGGTGCCTTATGTCAGAGGCGGTACCCGTACCCACCTTACAAACAGTAAAAATTAATGAATTTACGTAATTTTTTCGCAAAAAATACTAAATGCATTTCCAGAGCAAAGACGTCCGTTTTGTCACCCCAGGTGAAATTATCTCATATCTTTGACACCATAAATAGCTGGGAAAAACTATTATATAAACACAAAAAAGTTTGAAGAAAAATAAGCTTTTAAATAAGAAATTCTTAAATACTGGTGCTTCCCGTCGACTATTATATTTCTAGAATATTTTTTCATCCGAAAATCGCCTAAAACATTAAAATTCCCTCCAAATTTATTCAATGCCATAAAGCTTCGGATGAAAGTTTTTATTCCCGATTCTGGCTATTTGATAACTCCCGTAGCGATCATGACCCTAAGCATTACCATTCTAATGATTTGGGCCGTTAAAGTTAAGGGGTTGATACTATTAGAATTGCAGCGATTTCCCTCTCGGCTTTCAATTATGAATTCAATTTAGCATCTGGACTCCCCAAAACAATGCTTTTAACAAACAAACTTATATTTATTGAAGATTTGAATAAACTTAAAAATATAACATCAAATGAACATAAAAGTGATAAAATTGTTATGTTAATTATGTTACTTTGGAACATCTAGGCACGGTTACTAATATATCAGAAAATTAGATGAATCATGCTGTCAATAGTATAAGTTATTGATTTTTCTTCGTAAAATAAAAATATTATCTCTACACAACGGTCGATATTTTTTAAACATGCATTAACGTTATTACATACAAGTCAACATAAAAATAAAATATTTTATCTTCAAAGCAAGGAAGTCCTGCTAAAATCTACTTTGACTTAAATCATGCTGCCAAACAAAAAAAAATGGTTTCTATACAGGGTGTATCGGTACGTACCCGACAAACTTTAACCAGTGACTCCTGACATTATTTGAAGTAAAAAATGTGAATAAAATATTGGGATCCGGTCACATTTGTATTGTTTTTTTTTCTACAAAAACATAAAAAGTAGTAGGTTTCGGACAGTTGAGGGCGGGATAAGAGGTCGGGCGGTTACTCGGCTGAGGGACCAGTGATGACATGCAGAAGATTGTTTTGTTGGATTTTGAAGAAAAAAAAATCGAGAAAAAAACGTCATCGAAAAAGTCACTGGAGACCAAAATTTCATTTACATTTTTTACTCCAAATAATGTCAGGATTCGCTGGTTAAAGTTTGTCGGGTACGTGCCGGTACACCCTGTATAATACGCTTTAAGTAAGCCTGCTTTCAGAATATTTTTGAGGGCAAATGTCACACAAGTCTGAAATTCGTTAGTCAATAACTGTATACCCTCGTCACAGCATACCCTCCAACAACCCCCGCATCTCTTCTTTTATCTCCCAATAAATTATATTCCTCCGCTGAGCCCAGCTTTCCTGGACCAACCGTCTTTATGTTCCGCAAGCTGTATTCAATTGTTGTGACTGCTCTGGCCTTTTGCCTCACTTTAATTGAAATCTAAATTAGACGCCGCTGCTTACTAAACAGACTAAACATTCACAAAATACAGGAAACAATAAAGCTCCGAGTGAAATACAAGACGAATAAATCAAACGAAATATTTAAATAGTATTATTATAGGTACTAGCGCATCACAGTAAATTATAATTGTAGAATTTGTGAAGCTGAACATTTAGTATATACAATATTTGGTAAAGTTGTAGTACTCCCCTTTCTTCTGTATGGATTTGATATTTGCGAAATTTTGTTTCAATCTAAATACGAATGAATTACTTAGTTTACCCAAACTAAGAACCTAATAACCTGTGGTGTGCACGTAAATAGTTGTTTCTTGTGAGTGTAAAAGGCCGCTTGGCTAAATAGGCCGTCGAATACTTCGCGTAATTGAAATATTCTTATCAAAATAAAAACATAAAATGCATATTTTTTCATTTCCGACGTAAATACTTACTGTTCGTAATATTAAAGCTTAATTTAACTATTTAAATGGGGAATACTCCGTATAATAATCAATATTTCCCTCAGCATCGTTGTTATTTAAAAAAAAACGATAATAGAGACCATCAGAAATTTAACTTTCGAAAATGTTACAAATCAAAGTGATTCAAATTGACATCTGCCATTTTTTGACAGATTTGATCTGGCAAAATAAAAATAAATATAATATATGCTATTATTACTTATATTTTTTACCCGATCTTTTTCTGATTTTTGTGTTTCAGATTTTAGATTGAGTTTCGCAAATATTGTCTTCACTAATTAAAATAAAATAAATACATTTTAATATAGAATTATTTAAAAATAAAACATAATTTTGGTACCTACTTTAACGCTTGGTTCCCACAATCAGTTCCTATTATTAATTCATATTGTTAATGAAAATTAAAAGTTCACTGAACATGAATAATTTTAAGCAAATGCATTACGCAGGAATATTTCATATCTACTATTTGTATATTATATGCCTACTTACCACATAAAATATCTAATAAAAAAAGACTCAAGAAATGCGATGCGGGCGTGATTCGTCATCCAAATGTCTGACCATTGTTTTCTTAAAATTCAAATACAGAATACACATGCTACAGTGGTTTACTTTCAAATTGACATAGAAGACACCTCTGTTTTAAATTACCCATTCTATATATTACTAATATCCGTGTCTCTATTCTGCTTACTCATTTTTGATTTTTTAATGTGAAAGCATGCAAGATCCCCAACTGCCATATAAGAAGGGTCCTACAGGGAATATAGCATCCTCAATAAGGGTAAGTTGGGAAACTGATGATTATAAAGAGGATGTGTGGGAAGAGGAATTTTGAAGTTAAGAATTACCTGGCTATTCAGACCAGGCATCCTATCACACTCGATCGATAAGGATTGTATTGATAACGTTCGGTAACTTTTCATCGTTCCCCAGGACAACTGCAAATCGCTAAAGTACAAAGATCAGTTAATATCGAATATATTAAGGACACTCCAGTCATTGTGAAGTGTTACTTAATCGTTGGCGATCTGCAGTAATGCTAGGGAACGATGAAAAGTTACCGAAAGTTATTTTATAAATGTTTATCGATCGAGTGTGCTAGGCTCCTGGTCCCTGGTTTACATACTCCAGCAGGTCTTTTACCAGGGTGATTCTGCGAGTATCTACCATCTTCGTATGGCACTCAAAATTCTAATGATTTATTGAAATTATTTTTAATTTTTTTCCACTTTTTTTCGTATTTCTGGCCGTTACCGTACCTTTAACGTTACGTACAAATAGCAAATTTACATTTTTTAATAAATGTAACTTGAAAAACCTCGTAGTCCAAGGTATATTACTAATCAATTGGTTGATTTTACATAGATTTAGTTTAGTGATATCAGCACAAGGGCGTTTTAGATGTCTGCATGTGAGGTGTGTTTTCTTTATAAAAATTTTCAGTTACATACCGGTATCTTTCTGATTCACTTTTCAATTAAGGTCGGCGGTAATTATTATTAGAAATCGTGGTTTTTATGTCATTCTACGTAAGCTTGTGTAAAATCGTGGTTTGTATGTCATTCTACGTAAGCCTGTGTAAAATCGTGGTTTGTATGTCATTCTACGTAAGCTTGTGTTTTTTTCTATTGAAGGGAAACCAGGGTGCAATTGGTGCAGTCCGCTCAGCCACGTACTTGTCAAGGCGTCAAGGAGATAAGGTGCTGATAATAATACTCCTAACACCTTATACAGCACTCTTGAGAGTTTTACTAGCGCCAGGCGCCATTTGGCACAGGGATGGCCTTGAGTGGGTCAGTAGCTTTATGACAACTACTTAGGAGGTACTTTTGTGAAACCTTTTCGAAGAAAGCTCCTGAATTTCATCCAATCCAATTTATTCCAAGTATACAAAGGTTGTGTCAGTTTTAGTAGAAAGGTGAAGGGTCTAATATTCAGGTAATGAAATTCTTTCCAAAAAACTTTTTTATTACAACCGTAAAAGAACACACGGCCTACGGACCAATTCTAAGGCACACAATGTATACCCGAGAATGAAATTATTATTGAAAAATAAACAATAAATATATTGTAATATAAAAGCATTAAAATTATGAACGTGTGGAGTTCTGTGAAACCGTGAAGCCTCTTTTAACTTTTGAAGCCTTATAAGATAGTTAACGGCCCTATTTACTGTCGACGCTATTCACTAAGTTTTATGAAATTTATGATAAATTGAAGATATTAGCAAGAAATTGCTGAAATTGTGTCAGGAAGAGCAGTTTTGCTCTCCAATCATAAATCCTTTTTCCACCAGTTTAATACGTTTTATTGCCTTAATAATTTGTAATGTGCAACTTAATCCACTAGATTTTAATCAGAACCTTGCGAACCTACCAACATACGTATTTGAAAGTTTACAAAACCGATAAACAACCATTAATTCAGGAAAAAAAAAATTTATCAGTGGTAAAAACTAAAAACATATGTGTTAGTAAGGGGCGCATTTAGTGAAAATAAATTCGAACATAAAAATTACTAGAAAAAAAATATTTATGATACCCAGTGTAGAAGAACTGCATCTTCAATTTATTGTCGATATCTAGCCTTGATCTTAAATTAAATCAAATATTTTCAATTGGACATCAGTGGCTTAAATCCCATCGGAAAGATGAAGATTTCTTGACATCCCTTAATTTTCTAAGTATAAAGATATAAGCTAATATAACTGTTATTTTTTATGTCTGGAGTTAATCCAGGTATAAATAATTGATTTTAACGGTCCAATAAGATTCTGGGAACAATATCAAGAATTTGCCCTTAAGGATTTTGATCTGCAAGTCCACATAAACAAACTTAAGTTTGGAACCTTAAAACGAGGGTCTGAATATTACAACAGCTTAACCATTAAATAAACACAAACTATATTAAAAAATCCATTAGAAAATAATACGAAACAGAAAATAAAAAGGTAATGGTCAGATCCGGGAATTGAACCAGATCCTCTGCAAGCATTATTTGAGCATTTATTGAAACATTGAAATGTGAGTCCAGAATCTCGTGGTAAACAAGTATTGACTCCTGGTCTTCGTCGTCGGCACATGCACAGGAACAGTGAGCCCACAATTGACACATCTAGGTGGTTATCCATCCTTCCGCTGACTCCAAATATCTCACATTACAAAATGGCCAACTTCAGAAGACGTTTTTTTCGACTGCTTGACTTCTCTCAGTTTGTCTATGCTTTTTGCAGCTTTGTGTTGGATGAGATGTGATATGAAGTAAGAATAGCTGTCTTGCCTCGGGCCCTATTTTTTCCATTAAGCTTTTAACGGTGAGGTACCATTACCCCATCATGCCCCCAGGCGTGCTCTTTTTTAAAAATTGTAATAAATATGTAACTTCATAACATCAGCCAAGTGTGACGATAAAAATCAAACGTGGCCATCTCCAAAAATAGTTTTTTTTCAGGTTTTTGATTGGTATCATTGCTTATGTTTTTTTATTTTATAATATTCAGTTCATACATGGTTATTTCACGTTTTTCTACTTTAAAAATTGATTTTAAAGTTGTCGTTTTTTTCAAACTCGGTCATCTCCATCCTGTTTTTAAATCAAACATGGCCAAATCCGTTTGAACCAATTACATCGCGGCATTTTTCAAAATGGCGTCCCATTCTCGAAAAGCTTGCTGTGAGTTGGAGGTGTGCTCTTTGTGTTTTTAAGTGAAATAACAGTTTTAAAATGGAAAACAATACAAATATGATGGAAATAATGACTCCAGATAAAGCCCGAAAGATTACCAGATCAAATTATGCCATTAAACGTACAAACAAGACTGAAAAACTTAAAGTAAACATTGAAATGTAACCGAATTTCGACAGTTAGCATCTCAAAATCTCAGGGTTGTGCATATTTTTTATTATGTTGTTTTGATTCAATGCTGCACCACGTACACTTTATAATTTATAATTACTGTATGCCTGTATTGAACTGTGACATGCAATTATTGTTTTTGGTATATTTGGTATAGTTTCTTTTGTTATAAATGAACATAATTTTATTGTACATTCTTTAATTTAATTTACCCATTTTGCAGTTGAGGAGGAGAATTAATAATGTATTTAATAACCAGACAGACTTAAATTTTTTTATAGAGAAACCTTACAAGAGTCCCAACTGCTCCCTTCTGGAGCCAGTGAGACTAAGGCATCCCCAATTGGAGTATGTTGTGAGGCTGAAGGTAAGTGGGGAAGGGAAGGAAATGGGGAAGAGGAAGGTGGGAAAGTACCTGGCTATTCAGATCTAGTCACTAAACACGGCTAAAGCCATTATTAAGCAACGCTTCAATTCTGAATGGTGGTCTTACATCAGGGCGATACTGAGAGTATCTTCCACTCTGGAACGTGCCGCAAATATAGTATATATTATTTTTATTATTTAATTGTGAAATAACACAAATTAATCAAATGAAATTTATTTGCGCACGCCGGGTTCGAACCCTCAACCTTCCGATTGGGAGTCAAGTGTCTTACCACTCGACCGCGGATGGTCGTCGGTAATTAGGCAAATTAAATAAATAAAATCGTAATAAAAAATTATGGAAAATTGCCGTGGAAAAAATCGGAAGAGGGTATACTTTAGCCCGATCTTAACAATAATAAAATAGGGAAATCTTGTTTTGTTGAGTAAATTGTTACCAATATACATAAATGTGTAGTGTCAATTAAACTCTACGAAATTATTTTGATTATTTGAATAAATGAGGAGTTTTTTTAATACTATGAATGTGTTTCTTAGCACAACCCTGTTTTCTTATGAACATACCTAAATGTTAGAGTACAAAACAAATACGGATATCTCCAGTGGTTTTTTTTTCAAACCTGGCCATCTCCGGACGATACAAAACAAACATGGTCATCTCCAAACTAAAATCTATAATTTCTCGTTTATTATGGATTTGAGATTATTAAGAAGTCCTAAAATCGTATTTTTTAAAGTAAGGCATAATTATAAAGTAGCATAATACTACCTCAATGGTTAATTTAACCCCGCAAAAGAAAAACTCGATTTACTCTGTTGCGTTTATGATGGAGATAGCCACGTTTGTTTTTTAACGTCACAAGTGTAAAACTCTTACCGTAGTCAAGGTCGAATATCAGCCAACCGGTTTAATCAATGTCTCGTGTTCGGTATGTCGCGCTCGATGTAGACTCGTAATATAACATCAAAACGTAGAAAAAAAAATTAGGATTTTCGACATCAACAAGGCATGGGGTGCGGGGGGCACGTATGGACGAATTATTAGGATCGTAGGAGGTTCTGACAGAGCAATACAGCAACAACTACAAACTGCAACATTCCTTTAACAAAAATGTGTATCAAACATTAGTCAATTACACATAATTTTACCCAAATAATTGAAATTTCACACATCATTCTCGTCACTGTCCGCAAAACTCAAAATTAATTATAAAACAATCTGGGTAATTGTCACGTATTCTTTGATGAAATCCTTATTTTGGAGTCGTTCTGCATGAATTACACAATTTATCCATTCCTCAATAGAAACCATATCTATAGCAGCATGCACTAGGCTATCGACATTTGTTTTGATGTATTCTGGATTGTCACGGATTTTTTGGAAAAACCTGATAACATTATAAACTATCTTTTTTTCACCTGCCTGAAATTCGTATCCACTATTTTAAAAACGTATTATCTACTAAAAGTACTGATATGAGATCACACAATAAAAATGATATTAATAAAGTAGATTAAATCGAAAATAAAGTAATGGACTGGTTTTTATTCTTATGAAGTCAATACACTACTTAACAAAATTTTTAATTTTTGCTTTTATAGTGGGATGATATAAATAACAATGGAATTTCCAAAGGATTTAGTCGCCTAATTCATGGGAATAACCGTCATTGGAATTTCTAAATTTGGTTTCGTAGCGTATAATTATTAGGTATCGTCTGAAATGTTGTTTTTAGAATCCCGTTTAATGTATTTCCAAAAATCGGAATTTTCGAGGGACGAATAAATAATAAGAAATAAAAACTATAAATATTAATAATATAATGGTGGAGTGTCTTTCGAGATTGGGTTTTTCGGAGTTTTTACTGTACGTTAATCCCCGTGCGAATTTTGAGAGTGCACTTGGTATCTGTTTGACTATAGTATAATATTTCACCCCAACACCGTGCAGTGGTTGGAACAGAAAGTATCACTTATATTTGAGTTAGTAACGCGTGTCAATCCTGGCCCTTCTTGGAAAAACCCTTCAATACCAAGTACCAGAAAGTGTCGAAAATCAGACGTCCCTTTAAATGTTAAATTTAAAATTAAATTTCAATCGCTTCCATAACAAGTGAACTAGATAACAGGTTTAGGGTAGAAACGCTGCCGGGCTATTTGAAACTTGTCCCACCACGAAGTCAATCATCATTAAACAAATAATATCCTTCAGTATCTTCAGAAAGACAAATTTGGTTAGGGGATATAAAATACTGCTTAAGCAATGGCGGAGACCTTTGCTTACATAGACTGGTTGGAACCAGATGACTTGAACCACTTGACGACAACAATAACAATGAAGTAACAGTAATCATCATAAGTAAATTATTCTTCAATGGCGCCACAGCCCATTCCGAGCCTTGGCCTCCTTCAATATGAGCCTCCACCGCCTTCTATCCTTGGCCGTTTTGTCCAATCTGCAACATGAAGTAGTACTCTGGCATCCTTCCTGACATCATCCTCCCATCTCTGCCTAGGTCTGCCCGTCTTTCGTTTATCTACCGTGTGTCCTAATATAGACTAGTTGAGGGTGGCCTTTTGACCTCTCCAACCGGACTCTCTTGACCCAATGCCTTGCATCGCAGTTGGACGTTGAATTCATATGTCCATCACCCCTGGACACACTGACCCCAAAATTCCTACCCACCCCTCGCACCCTTTTCCTTTCCAGAACTTCCTATCCTTCTTTTGCATAAAAAGACCCTTCATACAGTATTCCAAAATATGATATAGGTTCCGAGGGAAATTATTTTCCTCAGAGCGTTCTGTGTGGAGCTAAAGTAAATGTATACAACTCGTAAATAATAGAAAATTGAAACATTTGTTTTTGAAGGCCAATACCATGTCCCAAATTTTTTATAAATACTTCTCAATTATTTTACATTTTACGATTAATTACAACTCTCAGCTACATTTATAACAACCCGTGATTTTTCACAGGTCTACGCTAGTAATCATATAATTATTAGAAAAGGAAGTAAGTCACTACAAGTTGTGTCCGTCCCACTGCTAGACAAAGCTCCCATCCTAGGTACTTAGCTATTATCGACTACATCTTTTGTGAGGCAAAATGTGCCCCTATTAGTGGTGTTACATTTTAAATGTGACATATTTAAATGCGATACATTCTAAATGATAAATTACACGTGATACATTATAAATGTGAGCATTAATCAAAAATACGTTTTACAATCATTCGACACAAAACTATCAAAAAAATTCAAAATTCTCGAATTTAAGACAAAGATACTGCGTCGTTGTTCAATCAGTACACAGAAGCAATATAACAGAAAGCAAAGGATGATAGGTATATAAGATTTTATCTCGAAACTTATTTGTGTGGGTTTTTCAGAGAATTCCTTGGTGAGATAACAAGTATTTTTGCGTCGAAATACCTATTTTGCCTTATTTTATGAATCGTGACTCAATGAAGATGCTGTAAGCCTCAACAATTGGGTCGAGAAAAGGACGCTTTTTAGGACAATAAATTGTCACACACACTATTTCGGTTCCCTTGCAAGCAAAGCATAATCCAATATTTTTATTTAATTTTAAATTATTATATAATTTTTTTTTTTTTTTTTTTCATACATTTTTTTATTATTTTTTTATTATCATTTCTCTTCTTTTTATTTCCACCATTTCTCTTTGTTTGTACAAAACATGTTTAATTTGTTCCATATGTTCTAATTTGACTGTCCTTAAACCGGATTCCTCCTAGTTGGACAGTTAAAACATTTTATAAACATGTACTTTATATATGTACGTATAATCATTTACAAAATAAATAAAAATATAAAAATTGCATATTTTTTTCAGTAAATATACAATAATCGTTAGGTTTGGTAATGTAACTATTCCTTACAAAAACAGATATGGCTCTTGTGTTTGGTGAGAGAATTTGAGTTCAAATAATATAGGCATAGAAGTAATAAGATAATGTAGCAATATTAACATGAAACTAAATACGCAAGATTCATCAAAAATGAAAAAATTATAATTTTTGAAAATGATAGCAGTAGTGGACTCTTAAACGTAGTACTTTAAGGTAAAAATTTTATTTAAGCTGAAATTCGTGAATATTTTTAGATTTAAAAGATCGTTGAGTAAGTTATTTTCAATTTTCTTTTTTTTTAAGATAGTATAATTTAATATTTTTAGAAAGGAAGGTTGAGTAAGTTATTTTGAATATGCTTGGTGTTGTTTATCTGATATCTTGATGATATTAATAAATTTTTGTTATTTAACTATATTTAAAAGATAGTATAATTTATTATTTTTATGATTTTCTTACATTTTGTAGTACAACAATTTCAAGAGCTTTCCTGACGTATACCATAGCCCCAATAGCTCCGGATAGTCGGGACATTTTTGAGTCTTTTGTAGTATTCACATTTAAGAGGGTATTACCAGAGAATACCGGAAATTAGTCCCCTTTCATTCAAATTCTAGACTATTGACTCTTTTTTACAAAAAAACATAAATTTATTTTGAAACATTGTTATTTTTTCTGGTAAACGCAGTTTTAAAATGTTGAAAAACTAAGTTTTTTTTTGTTCTAAGTTGATCGTTGGCAGATTTGTTAAATTATCGAACGAAATATTGTATTATACAACACAAATTTCATTTTTTTTGTTTTTGTTCTAAGCTGATCGTTGGCAGTTTTGTTAAATTTTCAAAAGAAATATTCTATTATACAACACAAATTTCAAATCATATAATTATAAAGAAAACTAAATCAATACGTAATCTAGTAAAGACAGTTTTCAGAATTTGAATTTAAGTTAAATTAAAATCATTAAAAAATAAATCTGAGAACGTGTTTTCTGACGAAAATACCTCAGTTTTTCTATTTATTTAAGGTCTTACAAACTAAAATATCTCAGATTTTTTATCCACACTTATTTCGTTTAGACTTTATTGAAAAATCATAAATACGTATGATCAAAAAATACCTACAAGTACACGATATTTAATAATTGATCATCGTGCGTTTTGAGAATTTTTGTTGTCTCCTTTTTTTATTATAATTTTTTTTATTACATTACTTGAAAGTAGGTTATATATTAAAGCAAGTTTTGAATGAAATAAATCGATATTAAATTTTTAATTTAAAAAAATTGATACGGGAATAATCGATACTTCTCATTTAAACCTCCCTGTACAGTTGCAAGCAAACAGTACAGTTGGTCAATGGGTCTTAAACTTAACGTTTAACTATGCAATCTGCTTTAAAAACTTCAATAATTAAAAAATCTGAAGGTAGCACTTTCTTCTCTCATAGGGCTGTTTAAAAAAAAATTATAGTATATACCCCATATTAATTTTTAGTCTCTAAGAGTGATTCGCGCTTCTGCATCTTATTTTGTGAGTTCTCGAATTTCTCCAATTGCTTTCTTAACCTAATCCATGTTATCCTATAAATCCCAAAGGCATAAAAGTCAAAAATATTTAACTCTTCGAAAAAAGATTTTCAGTATTCTGTTCATATTCTTTTGTACGCTATAATGAAAATATATTTTTTAAAACTTTTCCTTTTTTTGCTCGTATTTTCAGGAATACGTAATTACCCATGTAATGCGCTTAAATTATTTATTAGCCATATTTTAATGCAATCACGTATTTTTTATACCTGGCTTCCCTTCCGCACGCTTTTCAGGAACCAATAAAGTATGTGTTGTTTTAAATTTTACGTCATAACGATTATGGCCAAGGCCGTATATGTACTTTACAAGCCGAATTTTGAGATCAATTCCGTGCCGTGCAGTTTGAAAATAACGAGGATTGTTGATGATACTCATTGTAACTGCTGATTTGTGTTTTATTTTAAGGTTAGCATATTAAATAAAAATAGTGATAGTGAAACTTTTTGTTGTTTATTTTTGTGATGTAATGCCATGCTACGCTAACTCGTTCTTCAGCCAACGTTTCGGACAATATTACAGTGTCCATCAGGTGATCATCAGTGTTATCAGATTGAGGTAATTGATGAGGTGAGAGGTGATTATCAGATGATGGACACTGTAATGTTGTCCGAAACGTTAGCTAAGGAAGGAGTTAGTGTAATACGGTATAAAATCCCAAAAATAAAAACAACAAAAATACTTTTGGCCATGAAAATCTTAAATCATATTAGTGATTAGACTATTTTAAACAGTTTTTACTTAGCGCAAGTTCTGACTTCGTAATTTGGCAGTCGTGAACCTAGGGCTGTACACTAGTTGACATCGCATTGTAACATGTCAGCCTCTCAGGCATCTAATTTGAGATGTCCTGAGAGGCTGAAGCAAGTTGGAAATAAAATAAAAATAGAGTCTAGTAAATAGTAATCATATTTTATTTTTATTATTGATTCAACAACATTATATATTTTTAAAATAAAATTTGATTATGGGAGATTATTTGAATATTCCTAATCACACCATAAAACTTTTTTCTTCCCAGTACTTCTTCTTCTTTATTTACTTAAAAATATCTTCCACACAGCATTTCCAGAGACAACAAAGACCCAGGGGGACTATTTTTTCTCCGGGGCCACTTGGGTGGAGATAATGCAAAAAAAAGGAATGTACGAATGTACGCATGAACGCTTAGCACCTGAGTGGCCCAAAGCCTTAGGTTCCCACCGGATTGGGTCTTGAAATTTTAAAATCATATCTAATTAAATATAATAACCACTGATTTCTAAAGGAAATTTTTCTGCCCACATTAAAAAAATCATACCTCCGAATTTGAATACGGAGATATACAAACTAATTATAGTTCTATGTAGCCAATGAATTCTCCTATCTTTTGCCTACTATCACATACTTGTAGGATTTATAAAAAAAATGTAATTAAATCTTTAACCTTAAAACATTTTAAAGAATCTAGAGAATATTTATTTTGTTATATTTTGAATGTACAATATTTTATATAATCGTTTCAATAAATTTTTTTTTTAAATTTGCCACATTTCGGCAACAAAGCAATCCGAGGTTTTGGAAATAGTGCCATAATGTGGCAAGGTGTGTTTTATTCCGGAAACCCTGGCCGAATGTAAAGCCAGGTAAATACTCCATCCCTTTATGGCTTGACTCATCAATTTTCCTGCCGTCGTGTTCACGATGAGGCTGTTTCAGAAAAGAGTTTATTTCCGAATAAATGTCATGAACACTGAAACCATTTCCACAAAGTTACGGAGAAAGGAAGGTTTTCATTCAATATGATTATTTTTTCTGTTTCCTGGCAAACAATTTGTTTCAGTGCGGAGAATAAAGACGGATAATAAAAGCGATCTTATGATTCTCAATCTCGAGAAAAAGTCTTTGAGGTAGTTTAGTTTACCGCATTTTATTATATTGTCTATTTATAGATGAGTATACATTTTATTTTCGTAGATACATTTATCAGTTGGTTTGACTTGTTTTCGAGTAATTTTATTGAGTACTAAATTACTAAAATATTATGGACTAATAGGGTAAAAAACTTTAAAACAGTTTTTACCTAATTTGCGGTAGTCTATTTCAATCTGCAGAAGGGAACAATCGATAAGGTTTTTTTAATTAAGCTGTGGAGTTTTGTCATTAGAAAACAATAAATACGAAGAATTGCCAATATCAGAGCCAATATCATGTTGAATTGTTAAATAAAACAAACAAACGTGTGTATGTCGTCTCATACACAAGAGCGAAACTGACAAAAAACCGACAACAAAAAACGGTAAAATAGCGTTTGATTTTATGACATTTTATTCATGAAACTTTCGTCATTAATTTATCTCGGTAGTACAGATAATGATCTGCAGAGTCCTTTTTAAAAAAAGCGACTGAGCTTCCATCTAAGGGGTAGGGGAAGGGTTAACAAAAAAACATGTTTAAACACAGATGCATCATTCAGATGATAATATCAATTCATTCGCATTGAATCAAATGAGACCACTCCCCCAAGTTGATAGTATTAATATTTGGTGAGATAAGACAGTTTTTTGTGAATTTCATCACTTCATGAAGTTCATTTATTTTGTGCATGTTGGTGCTATTTTGCCTATACTATCCAAATGCGAGTATTTAATCAGCGGTAACATTTTTCATCGCATGACCCAGCAAAAGACCTTGCAGCTATTTTGGATAGCAATTTGTCCATTCACCAGCACGTAAACAACTTTTTCAGCAGAGCATACAACTTGCTGGGTTTTGTCATTCGCAATAATTATCGTTCATTTCAAAACCCACTAACATGATATGACTATAATGGCTTTTCTATTTATTTATTTATTTATTGTTTCTTTACATGGTAGGTATTATTGTTCACATTTCAATATTAACCTCACTAGGAAAAGCCTGTTTTGAGGAGTTTCTATATAATTGGTACAAGGACAGTGCCAAGAGTTGTAAATGTATACACATTGTTTCTAAGTGAAAGATTATTTCTCTCTTGCCTGGAGAGAAATCAACTTTCGGACTAAAGATTTCTTGAAACTACTCGAGCTGTGTTTATTTGAAATTTCTAAATAACCCTTACTTCCCATCCTGTTTCATCTTACCGCTTCTCTTTAATCTCACTTAAATCCTCGATACATTCCTCAACTATTAAATGTTTACATTCGTGTCGTGTATTATCTCAAAAATATTCAAAAATGTATAATAATAAAATATTTCATTAGTTTTTTGAGGATTTGAGTAAAAAATAATAGCAAGTACATACATAATGCGAGTTGCGTAGTTAAGGATATTTTCTCACCTTGTTCAGACTGCTCTAGTTAGAGTCTAGTCGTAAAATTAGTTTTTACCTTACAGCAAAGGTACGTAAAGCATACTTTAAAATATAATATTCTTCAATTTATATATTTCATTTTGTTTTCAAAAGTAAATACCAAATGCGTACTTATTTACTCTATTCCATGGAACTTCGAATAATAAATCATAAATTCTTAAAGATATATTCGATAACTGCGAAATTACTTAGGAATTGAAAAAAATGAGTAGAAAACTTACTAGTTTTATTCACATATTTTGTAGAATAAAACTGTACAGCTTTTCAATTATGTTTATCTACCAAGGCTAGCCTAAGGGATCGAATCTAGGACTCGACGAAAATTCAAAAATATTTTCGATTTATATATTTTTATTTAACATTACGGTTTCTAACATGTTATCGAAATCCCTAGAATAAGACTTGTTAGACAAGTAATTCGATTATTCTGAGGCTCATATTAAATTTGTGTAGTACAGTTAGTTAAAATTTCATATCATGAAGTTTTGAAAATATCGTTTTTCCATGAATTTGTAGATTACTTTCATTGGTCCAAATCTAACTAACTAACCAACCATCACGCCGTTTCCCTGCAGGGGTAGGCAGGAAGGATGGACCGCCAAACAACTCGGTCTTGGCATACACTCCTTGCCTCATTCACATTCATACTTTCTTTTCATACAAGCTCTTATTATTCTGACTCTTGACATGGCCCGACTCAAGTATCTGATTCACTTGATCGTGCCATGTCTTCCTCGGGCGTCCTCGACTTCTTTTACCATTCACATTTGTGTCGTATATTCTCTTGACACTCTTTTCTTCATCTACATTCATTCGCTCTACATGTCCAAACCGTTTAAGCGTCCCTTTCTTATTACGCTCACATCAGCCTTGCATTCTTTTCGGATCTCCACATTCCGATCATACATGGTTTTACCACACATACGCCTCAGAGATCTCATTTCTAAAGCATTCAGTCTACTTTCATCCTTTCTCTGCCAGTTCCGTGCTTCACTACCATACACAGGGTAGGTAACAGCACTCCGTTGTGGACTGCGACTTCGCTTCTTTGGACAAATTTTTGTTGGCGCCAATGGTATGCAGTCCACCATTAATGGAGTTACCTGCATTTACCCTTCTTTTAATCTAGTTTTTGAAATATGTTTATGAATATATTGGTAAATTTTTTAATTCTTACAATCATCTACATTTTTTATTAGTGATTATCTTTTTGTAAATTTTTGACATTTCATGCATAGTATAATTTCCTTTCCTTTTTACTATATTGTTACTGTTGTGGCTGCCCATACATTATTACGACGTGCTTTAACTTCTACCAATATACCCACAAAAATACTTTATCTAAATCATCAACACCTCAGCATAGGTTCTTCATGAGGTATTCAGAAAACATTACTACTTAACAGTTTACACTCACTAATATATTATTCTTCACTCTACTACCATGTTATATGATAGGAACATTTTTGTTGTACTTGCACTTATCATTTATTTATCTGTAAACTGTGAATACTATTATTAAAAAAAACTACAAAATAGAAATCGACTGTTATTCAAGTGGAAGATGCCCAAAGAATTGTCGTAATTAATCTAAGAGCCATGTAACAACACCTTATCCTTGAAAAAACCCTTCGCACAGCTCCCTAATCCCGAGGTCCGACCCGCCACCCCCAGTGTCGTGTATAAAAATATCTTACAAAGGTATACTACCTACAAAGGTATAGATGTTTTTGCATAACAAGACAAAAAATAACAAAGTAGTTTTATTCACAGTAAACAAGCTACAAGGATACATGGTACAAGGTGAAAGTTATATCTAGAAAACACACATATTTTACTACTGAACATAGCTAGAACACACGGAGAAAAATGTTATTTTAAAATACGATCATTTTATTCGTAAAAAAGGTTAAAAACGGGAATGAAGTTCTTACGAACAAAGTGTTTCAATGTTTATTGACGGGAAAATGTAAGAATAATTTGCACAGTTATAACATTTTTCTCCACGCATGTACGAAACTTCGTCAATTTTTTTGTAGATTCATCAAAACCAAATAGGCCTCAGGCGTAATCCATTGTAGCAGAAAAGTGGAAAGCTTGAGGTACAGACAGGAAAATATTAAAAGAATACTCTTGAAATAAAACGAAAATCTGCCAACAAAAACTGTGCAATCATGCATCTTAGTGTTAATTTAAGCAGTAGATGGATCCCACACTCAAAAATTCATATTATATATTACGGAAGGCATAGTTAGAAGCCTACTATACTGCGGAATAATGCTATTTTGACAATGGTTCGTCCCCTCTTTAATGGGTCCCAAGGAACAGTTTACCCCTGGCGTGACAAGCACAATTCAAATTTAACCCTTTCAACCCTCCCTACCACCTACTTCCCGAGATCTTACACGCGATATTTATAGGGGTTAGATCTCCTTTTTTGCATCTACAGCTACAAGATGAGCGTCGATTCAATTAGGATCCGAGGAAGTTATATGGAATCCCAGTGAAATGATGTAAAGGAAATGTAGTTCTTTATTTTATCACGCAGCTGTTACCTTCCGACGATATTCTCGATCAAAGCCGTTCAACTTTCCACGCTGACTTGGAGGATTTATTTAATTTATTTTCCGATTCCGCTATCAGTTAACTTCTTGTTCGTTTTGCTGCAATCAGATTTTCCATTATCTAAACACAAAGGTTGTCTGTTTGCTATCTGCTGTAAGTTACAAAATTCAGTTTTTTACTTTAAAAAACTACAAAAAACCATTGTAGGATATGTACGTTAGTATTCCAAACAAACCAGGAGACGGCTTCAACCACCTGGCCTCCTATGTTAAACAGATACCAAGTGCACTGCCAAAATTTCACACGGGGATTAACGTACAGTAAAAACTCCGAAAAACTCAAACTCGAAAAACACTCCACCGTAATATTTATATTTTGTTTTTCTATTCGACCCTCGAAATTTCCGATTTTCGGAAATACATTAAACTGGATCCTAAGAACAATATTTTAGACGATTCCTAATAATTATACACTCCGAAACAAAATTTAGAAATTCGAATAGCGGTTATTCCCGTCGATTAGGCGACTAAATCCTTTGGAAATTCCTTTGTTATTTATATCGTGCTTCTATATAAGCAAACAATTAATGATTATACATTTAGTAATGAGTAGTGCATTGGCTCCATAAGATCAAAAACCAGTCCCTTTCTTTATTTTCAATTTGATGTACTTTATTAATGTCAGTTTGACTCCATTTATTTAATCGGTGTGCTTGTACATTCACATTGTGTGATCTAATATCAGTGTTTTTAGTAGATAATACACATTCAAAATGGTGGATGTAAATCAACGATACGAATTACAGGCAGGTGAAAAAACGATAGTTTATGAAGTTATCAAGTTTTTCCAAACAATCCGTGACAATCCAGAATACATCAAAACATTGAACTTCAAGCAAGTACATTTATTGGCAGCAGAGGCTTGCGGCCGAACATTCGAAGAGTGTCGTCGGAAGCTTCTCATTCTCCGCATGCAGAAGAAGTAAAAATGTTCCATTAGCTCCGTAAAAACTACAAAAAACCTAAAACGGTAACGGGATCGGATGATAAGATGGAATAAATTTCGTGTTAATTAAATAAATAAGTGTATCTACGTTTTCCGTAAACTGTAAAATGTTTTTTTTGTAATTACAAATAAAAATTTACCGATGTAACATGTATATTGTATTGTGAAAAGTATGTTGTTTTGTCATCATGTGCACATTAAGGTGTTTTTAGTCTTTAAAAAAATAAATATTTAAAATCCCAGCTGGGGGTAAATATCAAATATTATTTAAATGTAAATGTCTCATAAATTGGTTACCGCTTTATTAATTAGCATGAGATAAACCTGTCTAAGAATTTTCTTGATTCTGAAATCTGTATGTAATATGAGTTACCGGACACCTTGTAGGTATTTTTAAATACCTACGCATTTTTATTCAATCCTTAAATTCAGACTTGAAGACACTTGAATTCAGTCCCGAAGATAATAAAAACATTTTGTTTAATAAAATTAATTCTTAGTCGTGAATCTTCTCGTGTTTCTTTACCTGTACTCAGTTTGGACTTTGAACCCGCATTTAGTTTCTGTTTGACTATAGTACAATCGATCGATAAGGGTTAATATGATAACTTTCGGTAACTTTTCATCGTTTCCTAGCATGACTGCAGAACGCAAACGAATAAGTAACAATTTACAGTGACAAAGTGTTCTTGATATATGCGACGTCAACTGTTTGTACACGAGTGATCTGCAGTTGTCCTAGGGAACGATTAGAAGTTACCGAAAGTTTTCCTATCAATCTTTATCAATCGACCCTGCCTAGCCTAGTACAAACTATAAATTATGTCTTTTCGACTCTTCGTGTGACTTTCTCAAGTGTTTGAATGACTTTAACTTGACACGTGGTTCTGGGATGCCCGCTAATATCTTTATATTTTTCCTTGGCATATGTGAAATCCCATCCTTCCTCATTTTTCAACTGTCTAGCCATCCTTGACATCTTTTTCCATTGACTTACGCATCACAACGCTGTTTTTTATGTGAATACCGCAAAATACTCTTAACTGCTTTCAACCGCCTGGAGCCAGTTAGATTATGCCATCCCTAATTGGGATATGTTGTGAGGCTGAAGAAAGTGGGGATAGGAAGGAAATGGGTAAGAAGAAGGTGAGGAAGTTTCTGTATATTCAGATATAGCTATCAAACGCGGCTAAAGCCATTTCAAGCAACGTTTCAGTCTGGAACAAGCCGCAAATGTACCTTGTATTTTTAAATAATAAAATTGTGAAATAAAACAAATCGATCAAATAAATTTACTTGCATACGCCGGGATTTGAACCCGCGACCGTATTTAGGGTGTAACAGGGCGTACCCGAGGGATTTTAACCAGTGATTCCTGAGCTTATTTTTAGTAAAAATTGAAAATAAAATTTTGGTCTCCGGCGACGTTTTTGACGTTTTTTTTTCACAAAAACATAAAAAATAGTAGGTGTTGGACAGTTGGGAGCGGGTTAAGAGGCTGGGCCGTTAATCGGCTTAGTGACCAGTGACAAAATGCGAAAGATTTATTTTTGTTTGATTTGAGAAAAAAAATTTGAAAAAAAACGTCAAAAAGTTAATTTAATTTATTTTGTTTACTCCAATTAAGCTCAGGAATTGCTTGTCAAAATCCCCCATGTCCGTCCTGTTACATCCTGCATACTACATTTCACATTATACTACTTATACGCTACATTATTATTCGCACAAAAAGAAATATATCAAATCCTTTTTTTTATTATTCTTCATTTTAAATACCCGCTAAACTGCCATAGCAGTTGTCAGCAGGTCAATTTAACAATAATAATATAATGCTAAAGCACACATATTACAAGAAACCACAATATACAAAACATTTAAATCTTATCTTAATTCAACAAATTCTTGTGTTCCTTCAATATGTTCCCTTTACCATGAGTCTATATAGATTTAAACCACAGCTTGTAATAAATCACACATCGTCGTGGGCATACAAAAGCAAAATCTGATTCCTAAATTTACCTTCCCGTGAAGTTGGTAATTCGTGACTCTCAACATTTTGCTTTGTTGGCACAGAAATAGAATAGAAAATAGAGGAAGGTAGTTAGTTGTTTGTAAGTGCGACTAAAGGTAATAGCTTCTATTGTGACATAGGCCGATACATTTACGTAACGACATTATGACACGTAACTCCTTCCAAGATCCGTTGCGTACAAATCTTCACTATGAACGTAAATACACTTTCAAATTAAATTCTTTACTATGTGGATAGGTTTGGCTAGGTCTTGGCAGCCCGTACAAGTCCCTACCTACTGAGTGGTGGGGCGGATCGGGAGAAATTGGTTGAGGGAGACCATACCTAGACCTTACGATCGCCTTATACCGCAGTGGAAGGGATCGATACACCCGTCCGTCACTCCTACATACTCGCAGATATGTAAAAATTTACTATAATTATCCTCCAGATTCTTACCCTCCCGGCGTACCGTTTTCCTTCCCAGAATTTTCTTTTCTTCGTATCCTTAAAAACACCCACCACACAGCATCCCCAAAGATGACATAGATCCTGAGGGCCTACCTAAGGGCCGAAGTTAGGTACTTGTACAATTAGTTACAATAAGGCCATCCGCTCAGGGGCCAACTGAAAAAAAAACAGATGGCAACAAAAGTCGCTATCTTGTGTATTTCAATGGCAGTTTGACACACCAGGCAACTCTCAAAGACCAGTTGTCAACGGCAACGCAACCAGTACTCGCAAATCAGCGTGATAGTCGCCACGGCCGGCGCGTTCCGGTTGCCAGGTTGCCATGGGTACACCTCACGGGCAATTTGAAAAACTGATATTATTTGTCAAACAACAAGTATTCTCGCATTCATCAGCACATATTTTTCCATCCCCGTCGCAACTGAGAGTAGCGCGTCCAGCGTGTCTGATAAGCGTTGTGTCTCGTTCTAGCAGCACATGATACATGAAACAGCGCTCGTATCGCTCAAACCCACTGCGGCGGGATATATCACGTAGCGATGGGATGAGTACCGACATGTGATTGAAAATAATTTTTTTTGTTTTTAATAAAAAAAATATATTATCGGACACCAAAATTACAACATTTTTACTCTAAATATCGCTGGTTAAAATCCCCCAGGTACGTGCTGTCACACCTTTTATATAATAGTGAGCTCTGGTGTTATGTGTATAGTTTAGCGATAAAACGGGAAGTAGGGTGAGGGAGGGGATCCTAGAGGGGTGGACGAAGGAGTGTGGATTCGCTGGAGATGGAATGAGGAAGGGAGACTGGAAGGCGGGAGGGGAAGACGGGAGGGGAAGATGGGAAGATGGTATGGGAAGGATGGGATTTGAAGGACGTGGGGATACGGGAGATATGGAAGGTAGACGGGAAGGTAGAAGGATAACGCGGGATCAGAAGGGGTCGTGGTAGGGGAACGGGGGCGGGAAGAGGAACACATGAGAAAGGACACATTTGCGAGGGGTGACGGAGGGGTGGGAAACGAAGGAGGGACATAGGGGGGGGGGGGTTGCAAAGGAAACATAATAACGGAAGGGGAAAATAGGGGGTAAATTTGGAAAATCCAAGCTTCTCACATTGAAAGCTGTATGTGACCTGCTTACGGGTCGGAAAACCTTCTAATGGATTCGTGTATGCACCAGACGGAGAAATTCAACACTTTCTTAGAGTTGCATGTGCACAGCAGTTTCATTGCATTTGAATACTAGTCTATTATAAATAATAATAATAATAATAATAATAAGCCTTTTATTCTGGACTTTTTTTAAATAAATAAATATTATAAATAAATCATCTGTAAATGCATTCAGTCGCTTGACGTCATTGACTTGAATTGCAGTATTTTCAAATCTCCCAGTGGAGAATGGCCTTCAAGCTACGCAAATCACCGCTCTGCCCCCTCGATGAGCTAACCTTATTTGATACATAATCTACGAACATTTTCTATGAACTTTGAGAACAACGCTACATCACCATTATGTTTTTAAACGTTATTCCAAAAACATGATTTTTGAAACAGTTTCGTAGTTCTGCAGAATATTATTTATCTGTCCCAACTCTTACAGCCTTATTAAAAGCAGGGTGCAGTTCAGAGTTTTTTTTTGTTTTAATTTTTTACAACACCTGCTACGTTTAATTTACAATTTATGAGAACTTTTTGTTCCAGCCGGTCTCTCGTGTCCCATTGCAAGTTCCATAGCTATCAAAGTCTTCCATGAAAAAAGTATCTTCTTTTTAGGGAATTTGGCGCCTCGGCGAGGCCTGGCCGCATTTTTATTACACAATTTTTAAATGCTTGATAAATCCACAACAAGTTTCATGAGGAAATAAGGTTATTCAGGGGCGGGCGCTGCCATTTATCATCAGCGTATTAGAAAATACGCCCTAAATGTTAGTTTAGTGCTTTAAGGCTTTGGTTCAGTGCCAGGACTGGTAGAAAACAAAAGTTCTGGAGCTTAGCCAGAACAAGGACGTGCCGCTTATCATTGTCTCCGATGTTATTTAAAAACACATTTTAGATTAAGTTCAGAGCGTGAAAACAAACGCCGTCTTGCCGCGAGTTGACTCTTTGCAATTAAATTAAGAAAACGTTTCTGACAACAATATGAATTGTCTAGAAAATTCAAGACTAGCTTTAATTCCCGGTTTCGCCAGTAATTTAATCATAAAAACGCAATACAATCATTATCGCTGAAGTGTTGCCTTTGACGGGTAAAACGACATTTCGAAGTTTTTAAAATGTCGTTTTAAGGCTTATAATCGTCTGTCGTTACGAATTGTGAATCTATCTTATTTTGTTCACAATTGTACGTAATTTTTAGTATCTATGAATATAAATAAATACCTTCACTATTTGATCGAATACCGATTCAAACATAACTAGACTCAGTAGCTTTTAGCTTTAGAGTTTGCGCACAACCTAAGCATGTAAGCACCCTCTTTTTTTCCTCTGCCATAATGTCTGAATAACATCCGTTCCAAATTATGCTTAGTTCCAAATTATCCAGGAACGAGAAAAATGTTAAACCAACCCTCCCCATGTAATATCTCACCTCCTCCCGATGGTTTTCCCATTTAGCACTAATATAAATCTAATATTACAGTATAATGAATAAAGATTTTTAAAAGCTCTCAAGATTATTTTCTGAACTTAGGAATTTTACAAAATTTCACAGAATGGTCTGCATTGCCTTGAATCTTTTTGAATGATGGAGTGCGTCGAGAAGTGTGGATAATCCGGTTCTATGGGATAATGTCCAATTGTTTAAGTTCGTCTCTTTTGAACTGACTTGATTCTTTACTTAGTAAGAATCATAGTTTACATTAAAAATTTTAATCTCACTAGTTCAAGCCTGTGCAGAGATTATTAATTTTTTAATGTAAATAAAATAACACTAAATAATATAGGTATTGAAAGAACAATATTGTTACAATAAATATTCTTACAAATAATAGATACCTACTAACATGAATAAAGTTAATATATTATAATGCAGGGTGACCACGGGTTTTAATTTGATTTGAAATAATATTATGGCTTTATTTTAAAAAGGACTAAGATAAAAATGAATTAGTAAATCTACAAAGCATTAATTTGTGTAATATGTAACTGTTTTTCAAACAGGATATTGGATACATTTCTTATAAAATAAATGAGTTGGATATATAATTTTTTTCTTCAACATAACTTAAAGAACCAGTTTTAGAACAATATTCAGTGGTTCTAAATTAGTTAAGGGCAGGATCCACAGCACACTATATTGTAAGAAAAGAGGGACTTGATTATTAGTAAATAAAGAGTTTTGAATTATTTTTCTTTTTCCTTGTCTAGTATATTTCTGAGTTCTTTCTTTAAAGATCGACCGGTCAGTGGTTGAGTGGGCATTGCCCTTAAATCCCACCCAGGCGTTCCGTGTTCGATTCCTCGGCTGGCTAAGTCCTCCATCACAACACAAGCAACATCTTCCGCTTAGTGTGGTGGTAGTAGGAGATTTTCAAATGTTGTTGGGTTATTCGTAACCCGGGAATGTTTGTCTTTCTTTAAAAAAAAAAAAAATAATAATAATAAAATAAAAATAATAAAAAAAAAATTTAAAAAAAAATAAAAAAAAATAAAATAAAAAAAAGATATAGGTAAGCCTTCTAGTGATTGTGTTATTTACCAACATTTTGATATGATCGTTACATCTCAAAAATTATCAATTTTTATAATAAGGTTTTTTTGTTGTCTGCATTTTCTAAGTGGTTGCAGTCACATATGCGCCAACCACTGTGTAAATTTAATTTATGACTGGCGGATGGCTATCGGCATGTGAATACCATGTATATGGATTATTTTGTTTGTCTAACTCATTTTCCGATACAAATCACAGATTTTATGGGGATACCTACGTTTGGGAAACGCTGGACCGAGGGGTATTTGAGTAAGTGGGTGAATATAACACCACACGGTTACAACCACCAAAGCGATGTGGAATGATGGATTCTGAGCCGCGCCGCAAGCAACAATGTATTAATGACATTTCAACCAGCGTCTATCCATCAAACTGTCCACAGCTTTATGCAACTGATGTAGACGTCATTCAGTACTGATACAAACCCATCCCAATGTACTTCATCATTATTGAAAGTGAAATCATTGAAAACATGTTCCGTATGAATGTATGCTTTCTAAGGAGAGGTTCGCTTTGGATAAATTTTGTTAATGTAAAAAATTTCAAAAAAGTTTGTTGAAGATGTTGACTAAAAAAAAACTTTTGTTAACTAGATTATCTTTATTTTTATATTCTCCATTCTCTTAAGCGGTATGTCAAAATGCAGATTATACGAGAAATATTAGGTCCTTTCATATGAAATTGGCGTTTTGCCGTACTGGCAACTTTAATCTCAAATATCTTCTCTTTGGTTAGGAATTCCAAATTCAAATTTATACAGCTATTTACTCATGTATTTGTGTTTCGAAAATTATAATTCGTTTGTTTTTTCCTTAATTGTTTTTTTTTCTTTGCGTCACTTAGTTTATTAGTTTATTTAGTTTATTTTCCTATCGTATGTAGGTACTTACTTATAATCCATGTTCATTGTGCCCTTAGAACGGGGTACTCCAGTAAGGACACATTCTTTTCTTTTTTTTTAATTATTTAAAAATTGAAACTATGAAACTAAAAATAATGATTTTTTATCTTAAATGCAGATAAAGTTTTCAATGTCTTTTACCCGTGGTTTTTATCGTGTAAACTGTAAGTACCACTTTATATGATACTAAACAATATTGCAGTTATATGAAAGTAATATAAGAATTATTATCACCTCACTTTTTTGTTCAATTCGAAAATATTGATTTAAAATACGGCAAACCTCAACAAATATTTTCTAACTGCGGAATTTTGTTTAATGGAATCATTTTGCTTTTAAATGCAAATACAAATCATGGTGATCTTTCTTTGTAGCACTATTTATATCCCGTGAGAGCATGGGAAGCTGTTAAGCTGTTAGCAATATGTAAGCAGTTTACGGATATAGGAATCAGTCTTTGGTCGTGACTCCATGCTTTACTGAAGAAATATGCTTATGTCAGTTAGCCGTCTGGCTACCGCATCAATGACAATACGTTGATTTTGTAAAGTGTATTTTTCATTGTCTGAATAAAGTCAACTGTTTATCTACTTAACTACTAAATTACATGAACTAAAATTACGCCCTCATCACTTTACCACCGCTGACGAGGTTTTTTTCCCCCCACAGAAAAACCTCAATAAAGTAACGTAGAATTTAGTCCAAAATTCATGTCAGTATATCGCTTCGTCAGCGATTTTGGAAAATTCCTCCACTTCAGTCTTGTTCATTTGGTCAATTCTATGCATCAGCAAAATATTTTCTTGGACATCAAAAGTGACGGGAATTTGAAACACCTATACATAGTTCTAATTTTTAAATGAATTTCATTTTTTATCAAAGAGCAGAAACCAAACTTTTAACGATTCGTAGACACATGGTGATGAACACAAAATCACCACTTGGTAATAGTTTCCTTGAAAAATAACCACGGACAAAGGTAGTAAACTTAGTTAATCAGAAATGACAGCATGTCTTACCTTTGCAGTTCATCCACGCTTTAGTTTCTTGTGAAATTTCAGAAACTCTAAGTAATCTCAAAGCATAATAATGTAACCTTCTCAAAACACCGCCAAATTTGGCAGCCTTACTGCCTCATGTGCACGTATCCTGTGGATGTGAGAGAATGAGTACAGAACAAGTATACCGCATTATTCTCTCCCTGGGAAGGGTGTTTGGGGTGGAACAGAACCTCCCGAGTTTGGGATCACTTAGGGGTCGTATCAAATAAACATTACCGCAAAAGTTTATTTAAAAAATCCCCGATGGCGATTAGCCCCTTTTCATAAAAGCTGCGGGTTTATCGCCAGCGGGAGATTATTATGAAAATTTCACCCGGAAACTTACTCGTATTTCCATTTAAATTTAGGTCTATTTCCATTTACATCTACATTTCTTGAATTTATTACTGAGCTCCATTATAACAAGGGGCAGTTTTTAACAGCAAAATGTCGTCGTTATTAAATGTACAAACTTTGTTTTATTGGATAATAACTTATTTCTTAACATCCTTGTTTTAGTTCTAACGTCTGTATTATTTATCTCACTTCTTCGCTTTTATGTGTCACCATTTTTTGTTGGAATGGTCAAAGATTGCCAAATGGACACGTTTATAAAACTTTGCGCATTTGAGTTGTTAGATTGGACAAATTAGACTATATTTAGCATATTGGTAGTGTCCAATTTGAAAAGAATTGTCCAAGTAGACACTGTTTATACAATACTGCGCATTAGTGTTGTCCGATTGGACTGATTGGACGATATTTTGCACATTGGTAGTGTCCGATCTGATAAAGAATTGTCGAAATTGTTTTTTTTCTTTAATTGGCCAAATTAACATATTTTACGATGTTTTGCACATTGGCATGTCTGCACAGTGGATAAATAATGTTCAATAGGAAAAAATTTTAAAACAATTTGCTTACTACATTATCCAACTGAAGGGCGATATGACAAAATGTTCCTCTTTGGCCAATTTATTGGGCAAATTTGACAGAAAAAATATATTTTTTCTTTACTTTTACAATTTGGTACCTAAGTAAAAAACCCTACTCATAAGGTGACCTTTACTTTCGTCGATGCTCATAAAAGTGACTGCACTGCAGAGCCTAGCAGAAAAAAACTTTGCTTGTGTTTTTTTTAGCTGTTAGTTGTAGATTATTTTCAAATTGATAATCATTGAATGTAAAAAAATGACAGTACTTAATAAGTATAGTCGACAAATCATCATACTAACAGAAGCTACTGCAATTATCTCAAAAAGTGAAATTTATAGGTTAATTTTTTAGGTTTTTAGGTTTTCAAGACATTTTATATCTCCAACCGTAGTCAAATTCTAAATAGTGGTTGCTGGATTTAAATCCGGTATTATTGCTTTTACATTTGGAGTTCCTCAAGGCAGCTTGTTGGGACCCTTATTATTGAACTTCTATTATGATGACGTTGGTAACAGTTTTTAACTCACGTTTTATAAATCTATAATCACAGGTCATCCCAGTAAGCAGATGACATGAAAATTTTATTATCTTCTAACTCAATCAAGGACTGTTTTTGCTTAGTTAAAATACGCTTTGCAGATGCAAAAACAGCTCCCCACAAACTATCAAATTATTAGTAGAGTGGGCATCGCGTTTGGGTCCCACCCAGGCGTTCCGTGTTCGATTCCTCGGCTGGATAAGTCCTCCACCACAACACAAACAACATCTTTCGCTTAGTGTGGTGGTAGTAGGAGATTTTCAAATGTTGTTGGGTTATTTGTAACCTGGGAATGTTTGTCTTTCTTTAAAAAAAATAAATTATTATTGACATACTCAAAACAATTATTTCTCGTACAATAAATACTGTGAAAATTATATTGTATTTGCAGTATTCTGGAATATGCATCTCAGGTCTGTGGAACCTATACAATGCAATATACAGAAACATATTGGATAATATCAAAAAATGTGATTTTTAACATACCTGAACGACCTTATGTTAGCAATTAAGTCTGCAAATAAGAATAACGACTGCAAATTTTTTCAATATAAGGATAATAATTTAATGTAGTGGATTTCAGTAAAGTTATTTAAATTCGCACACAACTTATTTGATAGGTCTAATCTTCTTAAATGCCTTTCATACCATTTTCCAAATCGAAATAGCAGACAATCACTTAACTTTCATCTCCCTCTTTGCGAGACCAACTCTAAACGGAACTCCATCTACGGATCCTAAATTTTATAACAAAAATTATTACACATTGAAATTTTTAGGTCACCTGTACGGGACAGCCTACGAAGATCCATTACACAGTCGAGCTCAAACTAGATCACTCAATCTCCCTTCCCGTCTACTCCGTCATTCGTCCTTCGTCCCTTAATCCTGGTCCTATATTCCCCTCCATTCTCCCCACCCCCTTAGGTTATAGGCAATTTTTTCATAACTTTTAATGACTTTTTAAAGGGGTGTTGAAATGCCACTTTGTTGAGTTGTAATGGAACCGATAATTAAATTTAATAAAACATCTTAATATATAAAACAAAGTCGGGTTAGTTACACCATTTATAACTCAATAACGGCTGAACCGATATGTATGATCTTTGATTTGTTAGATTTGTCTCCGTTCCGATTAACAGAATAACTATTAAAAAAATCACTGGTAAAATAATTATGAAGAAAATAATTTTCTTCATATATTTTGTATGGAACGGCTTTTCAAATAATGTGCGTTGGTCTACATAATTTAAATCAATTCGAACTGTCAATGGTATAGTGTGCCGAACATTTCGTGCTTAGTCAACAGCTCATTTTCATTTTTTAAACAGAGTATTATTTTTAATTAAAAAAAACTTAATTTATTTCAGCTAATAAATTAAACACAACATTTATTGATTCTGAGGCGGTACGAAGTTTGCCGGGTCAGCTAGTATGTAATAAAAGACGAAATTATCGGCAAATAAGTACACATTTTGAAAACAGAAAAAATATTTTGTAAAAAAAAAATTATAATGCTATTTGGGCGCTTCATAGCTTGTCGTAATTCTCCAAACAAACACTCCCAACTATGGTATTGACCTAAATTCAAAGCAAAAGTTCCAGAATTCATTGAACCGGAGTTACAGACAGATTTCGATCTAGTATTTTTTAATTAGTGACAGATCACGAATAGTTTGAATTCGTGAAAAATCAGGACCAATTTTGAAAACAGCAATTAAAATAATGTTCTGCTCAAAAAAAAAATATAATTGATTATAAGCAGGTACTTTACCACTTCTCTGAATTTTGAAAGTCACTTCCAATTTTGAAAATAACACTTAAATTCAAAACTAAAGTTCTATAACTGGATTTGATACCGGTGTTACGGACAGATTCATAACCGAAATTAGTATTATAAATTATTTATATTTTTATAAGATTTGCTGCTAATCTTCCATTGGCTGGCTTTACGTACTATCGTCACCCCTCGGTACCACCACATCTTCCCACGTCATTTTTTTAAAGACGATATCGGTTTGATTGTTAAAATAATCTTCGAAGTATCAGTGAGCGACTTTGAAATATATAATATTTATCATTGAAGAAGAAGATAACAATAATACACTATTTTTTTAAATATGAAAATTAACAAGACACAGAAAAATCATAAAATATAACGGTCGAAACTGGGACTCGAACCCAGAACCTCACGTCTAACTGGGACATACGCTTTAACCAATTCAGCCATTGCGTCCTATTATGAGAATGTCGTATTTGTCAAACTCATATTTCAGAATTAACAATATTATCTTCGAGAAATGTTTTTTCAATATTATTGGCAGCTACCTTTTTTCATTGGAAACAAGTATTCAAAGAATGTATTTATTACCGAGATAGTCTCCCGGATAAATATATCTGATTTTATTTTTATGGAACACCTATTTACATTTTATAAAATTCTAAATGAATATTGATTTTTTAATAAGAAAAACTTTCTTATATATTACAATGATGGGAATAACTTTCAAAAGTTAAAAAGAGAGTTTTATTTTTTAAATGTAATATAATACTAAATGAAACAAATAACTTTATGTACGCCACTATATAATCATAATTATCGACATGTTTCGAAACCGATGGTTTTTTCGTCAGGATAATAAAAACACGAACAACTAGTTATTTCTTTCATTTAATTAAAAGTGACGCCCCAAAGTGATTTTGCGAAGATTGAAGAAGTACATAATATTGGTTTATAAAGATAATAATATAATAGTTCAATAGTTAAATTTCGTGGAAATGATGTGAAGTGTGTAATGAATCTTCATTTAGGCAATGGGGACCATCAGAGATAATCCTGAGTGATTGAGGCAAAACTTCGGGGTGAAGGGATTTGACGGCGAAGAACGGCATGTGTTTGAAAAAGCATCCGAGATAAAAGATGGATGGAACACATGGACAAAGAAAGATGAAGATTCATGTGAGCTAACTAATTCAATCCAATTCTCACGTGAAACAATTGTATTTTTTTCCTAAACGGACGAACTTTATTTAAAATATTTACTTAAGTAATATGTCCAGGCTTTGAGTAAATTTGTTGACGTAATTCTAGCTTTATCCTCTTTAATAAGAGTATTTTCGCAAACTTGGAATACTGTTAAAATATTTAGCAGATTTAAAGTGTTTTTTTCTGGTTCTGGTCATCGTACTGAAATGTGTGAATTAAACAGGCACTAGCACGTGCCCATAAAAAATTACAGGAATGTCATTTCCTTGTAGCATTCCACTAATATCACACAAGTAACAGTGCGCTGGGGTCGGATTCGGTAGTTTCCGATCGTTCGGCATTAGAACGTTGGAGCAGAGATTGTACTAATTGAATTGTGAAAAAGAGAAGTTTTAAAGTGGCAATTAAAATACTTACTGTTTACAATATTATATTGTAGGTAGGTAGGTACTTTATTGAATTCTCAGAAAACACTTAACTAAACTTAAATTTAATGCAAAAGCTACAGCGTTCATTCATAGAGTCTAACAGAGCCACACCCGAAATTCGTACTTTCAAAATTCCCAAAAAGAGGTTGTACGTATGTCACCGACAATCATCCTATTCCTTTTCACATGTCTTGTTTATTAAACAAACAAAAAAAAACAGATGATACCAGAATGATAACGTCGCCTACGACCTCTCTCTGGGACTATGATAAACGCTTCCAATTTGTCTTTGACTATGACTTATTATATAACGCTACTTACTGGCTGCTACCATCTACAACATTAAAAGGGGGCCGGGACTACCCGTACAAACTAATCCATTGTTTTGGTGGCAAATTTAATTGGGCAAATTTTTAAATCGTTATCATTATTTTTTTTAAATATAAAAATATTTAAAAAAATGCCAGTATTACCAGTTTTTTTTGGCAAGAAAGACAGTGAAAATTTAGGTACTATTATTTATTTATTTATTTGGAGATACGTTATTGCTGGCAGCCATATAAAAATTATAATTAAAAATAAGTGATGACTTTTATGTTTTTACTCGCTCTTACTTTTTCACCTTTTCTCTTCAGTTTAGTTAATAAATGAATAAAATAAATCTGCAATAAAACTATTTCAATGATTTATTATGTGAATAGCATTTCATATTGGATAATAATATATTCGTGGATATAACGATTTAACTTAATACATTTGAACTATTTGTGTTTACAACCAGTTATTATACTGATATCATTCTACCACATTCCGGCATATTCAATAATATCTAGAATCTACGGTAATTATTATGATGCCTTTTATGAAATTATAATATTTTTTTATAAACCTCACTGAATGCATGTTAACTTTTAATCATAATTTTTTTTTCCTTTAATTTTCCCAATTTTTACATTTGCTATATATACATACAATTAAATTATATGAGTATTGGGAACCCTTTAAGGCGCAGTCTGTGCGTGAGTAATATAATTATATAAATTTTATGTTTGTACCTGAAAAGAAACAAACATTGCGCATATAACCAATGGCGCAATTTCGTTCCAAATTTGGACCACTTTAATTTTTCTAGGACTGCTTTCGGTCCAAAAATGAACCTCTGTTCATACCATTTGTAAAACATATATTGTGATTATTTGAAAAATTTTCATGACCAGCAATTTATTTTATCAAATAGATGATAAAATAGACTTTACTTCCATGGCCTTATCGATTGTCTTTGAATTCTTCTAGAATGAATTTTGGAAGTTGGAAAGCTTCAGTTCTTCAAATTCTACGAATTTAAAAAACAAACTTTTGATTTGTTGAAGACATATAAAAAATTGATTTTCTAGTATATATTTGCTTCTGCAATTATCAAACAGGCCATAGAGAATATAAAAACGTAGAACAATATTCATTATAGATATTTAAAATATCCACTAGCGGCATTAGATCACTAAATCACAAATTTCGCGCATTTATAAAGTTAAAGATGTTTTAACATGTTTTCTATTAATTTTAAAGATACAGAAGAGTTAGTAAAAGTAAAATATAAATATAAATATATTTGTAAAATATAAATATATTTGCTTCTGCAATTATCAAACAGGCCACAAGAGAATATAAAAACGTACAAAAATATTCATTATAGATATTAAAAATATCCCCTAGCGGCATTAGATCACTAAATCACAAATTTCGCGCATTTGTAAAGTTAAAGATGTTTTAACATTTTTTCTATTAATTTTTTAAAATACAGAAGAGTTAGTAAAAGTCAAATATAGGTGAATTCATTGGCTACATGTCACTGTAATTTGTTTGTATTTTCCATACACAAATGTAGAGTTATGACGTTTTTAATGTGGGCGGAAAATATTCAAAATTAATTTTCTAAAGTGGCGAGCACTCAAGGGGATTTTTTATAATTCTTTGTGTCGCTCCAGTGGATAAAGCAAAAACAGTAAGCTCACAATTTAAATTTAGATACTAATAATCAAATATCCTAATAATAATCAAAATAAGGGATCGATGAATGCATGTAGGTACGTACTTTACCTAGTTTGAACAGAAAGTGTATACAATTGTGAAAAACACAAAGTGATATAAATTGAATAAGTAATGTTTCAACATTTGCATTGTTAAGCCATAATTTTTACTCTTTTAAGTATTGAGATAATTTAAATGGCACTGGAATTTTTTTCGGTAAAAGATTGAAAGTATGAGATACAATAAAACTGCCGTGCGTTTGCATTTGTTCGGTACTCGTTTGAGGGGTATAAAATATATGATTATTTCTGATCTTTTATTTTAAATTCTTTGTATAGTTTTAAAAATAATATGTAGTATATTTGCGGCACGTTCCAGAGTTAAAGATACTCTTAGTATCGCCCTGGTGTAAGACCACCATTCGGAATTGAAACGTTGCTTGAAATGGCTTTAGCCGTGTTTAGTGACGAGATCTGTATAGCCAGGTACTTCCCCACTTTCCTCTTCCTCGTCTCCTTCCCTTCCCCACTTACCTTCAGCCTCATAACATATCCCGGTTGACGTAGTTTGGGGATGACATAGTCTCACTGGCTCCAGACGGGAGCAGTTAAGACTCTTGTGAGGTATTCACTATAAAAAAAAATTATAAAAAAGTGCATCTGTCAAAATTTCTATTCCTATTATACATAACTTTGATAATATGCATTTGAGTTATTTTTTAAGGTTTTATAAATGCATTATGGTAGGTTCAGACTGGACGACGTACGTACGCATCGCTACTCAAACAATGCTTAGCAACCCATACATTTTCTATGAAAATGGCCACAGACATCGCACGTCGCGATGCGTGTGGCCAATGTGATTCTCAAACATTAATTTTCATTGAAAATCTATGGTTGCTAAGCAGTCCAGATATTGTTAGGCGTAGCGATGGGCACGTACGTCGACCCAGTCTGAATCTACCATTAAGCGCACAACCCCATCCTATTATACCATTCATGATTGTAGATTGCACCGGAGAAGTTTTTTTTTATACATAGAGTACTTTTTTATACCTTTAAAGCCTTATATGTATGTAAGGTATCTTAATTTGGAAACGGTATTATTAATTTGTGATTACCAATTTAAACGTATCAATATATTACCCAAATATTTAATAATTTTAAATTTTACAAATTCCTTTCACCTTTCCGGAATAATGAGCGTACGTGTAACCAGTAAAGTAGGAATCTACTATTGAACTAATTTACATAGTACAAAGAAAAATAGCCCTTTTGCTGCACATTCGTCTTTATTTTAGGTTTTATGCTTCTTTTACGTTAAATCATAAACTGTGCTAACGAATTGTAAAATTTTTCATATTTAAATTTAACCTCCCATACTATATTTCCGATATGTGAATTTTACCTCCCAAACTATATAATCGATATGTGAATTTTGTTAAAAGCATTATTATGAGAAATACAAAAAAATACTAATCAATTTTTGAAAATGCAATACCAGCATTGACAGCTGGCGTGTCAAGTGGTAAGGCTCTTGACTCCCAATCCGAAGTTCGCGGGTTCAAACCCGGTGTGCGTAAATTAATTTCATTTTATTTAATTGTGTTATTTCACAATTGATTAATTAAACTTCATAACAACTCAGTTTAAAAAAAAAAAAAAATTGTTTTTGGTTTTTGTTATGCAATCAGTTTGTCTGTCCTGGGACGGGAAACTTTCCTAGTTGGACAGGCAAAGCTTCCTAATATATAACTTGTACTTTCTTTTGTATCTATCTATAATAAATAAAAAATAAAAATAAATAATAAAAATTATATATGGCATATTTGCGGCACGTTTCATAGTGGAATATACTCTCAGTATCGTCCTGGTGTAAGACCACCATTCTGAATTGAAAATGGCTTTTTCCATGTTTGGTGACCATATCTGAACAGCCATGTATTTCCCCCACCTTCCTCTTCCCCATCTTCTTCACCTCCCACTTACTTCAGCCTCGCAGCAGACCCCAATCGGGGATTCCATAGACTCACTGGTTCCAGACGGGAGCAGTTAGGACTCTTGTGCAGTTTAATAAAAAAACCATCATACACTCTTTCCGTATATACAAATCACATTAAAAAAATTGTTTATTTGGGAAAATTATAGACATAGGTACACTTTGTTCATTTGATAATGTTTTCCTTTTATGAAAATGAAAAAATGTCTGATAACATTTAAATGAAATCACAATTTTCATCATCCAAAGTGAAGGGTAGAATAATCGGCAGTATTAATGGCACCCCTTCCCCCCATCCCACCCACCGATATGACAACTTCCATTAAGGGAGGGAGGCTTCCGTCAACACCCCGTAACAGGCCGTCAGTTCTATGCGACGGAATTTAAAGCTGCTTTCTGTTTTTAACGTGCTTCAGTGGTCGAGGGGTAGGCTCTCGACTTGCAAGTTGCTTGAAATGGCTTTAGCCGTGTTTGGTGACCAGATCTGAATAGCCAGATACTTCTTCTTATATCTTCCTCTTTTCTATCTCATTCTCCTTCCCACTAATTTCAGCCTCACAACACACCCCAATTCCGAGGATGCAATAGTCTCACTGGTTCCAGACGAGAGCAGTTGGGTCTCTTGTGCAGTATTCACATAAAAAATTAAAATAAAATGCATTCAGTTGATACTTGTATTATATCTCTACTAAATAATGAACATCACATCTCAAAAAATTATTATATTTTTCACCATTTCAAACAAGTTTCAAATATTTTGTGATGTTATTTAAAGTTTTACACCACTGAAAAGAATCACTGTGGGAGCGTTCTAGTGGCCAAAGTAGGTTATTTTTTTACTGACTTCTGGTGAAATTCATCTCTTATTTTCAATTCATTACATGCGTTTATACAAAGCCCATACCATTTCACTCACGGTGATAACAGAGTAACTTTTTTTTTGTGTAAAATAATTTACAAAGGGTCATAAAATAAACACAAAAAAAATAAAACATAATATATAAAAAATATAATATTTATATTAATACGTATAATACATTTAGTGAGTACCATAAATACTTTTCGTGCTACTTTGTTACATTAAAGTAGAAATTAGCACAAAAGAGATGCATAATTTTATTAATTTGTCTTTTAAATAGACTTATCAATTTATCTCGTCAAATAGACTTTTACATGGATATTTGCAAAATTTTTTACAATGAAATATGTTTATAATATTCAAAAACATAAAATAAAAAAAGGCAATTTTTTTTTTAATTTTGTCCACCACCCACCGACGTTCTTTTGCATATCCAGAGTTTAACAATTTCACTATATAAATCAGCTATATTCGTTGACAAAAACGTATTAACGCCAGCTTATAATGCACTATCGTTGATTGAAGTATCGAATTAATATTTTGAATAATATGATATTTGTATGAAATATATATTATATAATACATACTTTTCAAAATTTAAGCCTTTTTATAATGGTCTCTGGTGCTCTTGATCATAACTTCTAATAAAATTTTTTTTTTTTACCATAACCGCCTTACTATTTATAAGCGATCATTGATTTCTCTATTTAGATTAAAATATAGTTAAAAGTAAACGCTCCAAATTGCTCTTCTAATATATTTGATTGTCAACTAAAAATCTCAAAGTACAGATTTAAAATACAAAGGATTTCAATTAGTCTTCTTCAAAGTTTTGCAATAAATTGGTAGAAAATTAATTGTTGCAATTTCACATCTTAAATTTAAACGCTCAATACCTAGTTTGTTGGCTGCTTTTTGAGGTTATTATTTATCGTTTATCTTGTAATGATCGTATCTTCCTGAGACTTCGTTTCGAACAGTCTTGCAGCATCCATCATCAGGTATCAAAGATACTATATTAAATGTCCGGTCAGTGGCTGAGTCGGCGTCACGTTTGGGTCCCACCCAGGCGTCGTGTTTTCAATTCCTCGGCTCGCTAAGTCATCCATCACAACACAAGTAACATTTAACGCTTAGTGTGGTGGTAGTAGGAGATTATCAAATATTGTCAGGTTATTTATAACCCGGAAATGCTGATCTTTCTTTTTAATAAAAAAATTGTTACTCATGTACCCAGAAGCTATTCGATCTTTTGTCAGTTGTGTCTACATCAATCTATTATAATATAAATAAGGGCGTCTTTAGCGGACGGTATGGCTTTATTTTTTACACAGTTTTATTCCGAAATTGATTACATTTTGCACACTTAACCATCAAAACAAGAGGAAGGTTACTGTTTACAAAAATTTCGAAAAACCACTCAATCCTATTTTCTCACCCCTTAAATCAGAATCTTGAAGTTTCTCGATAAAAACCACACCAACATTAATACATTAAAATCTCAAATAAAAAAAGCTGAATACAAAATATAAGGAGACCAGAAATAGAAAATATATTGACACCAAATATAGGCTGACACCGAAACCCCTCAACTGCATAAAAATTATTTTTTTTGGAACAAACACTATGAATATTATATTTATATTATTCATACCATGAAATTTTAATCATTATCTCTATTTCTACCCTTCGAATAACAAGATTCTATCTGTTGCGGTAATGCGACAATGGATTGTAAGCTACTTTAGAGTTCATTATTGTAATTGAACCTTGTTATTCCAGAGGGCAGATATGTTACGAAAAAGGAAGATAGTAAAACCATCAAAATTATTATTATTTTTAACAAAATTTCATACACTTGACATTTAAAATAAGTGTCAACATCTGTAACCACATTTAAAAAAAAAATCTCTCTACAACTGTAACTACATCAAATCGGTAACGCGGTAAGCCCGGAAAATGCCGGGGACTTCAGCTAGTATTGCATAAAGTACTGGAGGGCTAATTTCTCCATCTCCTTCCACTTCCTTAAGCCTCACAACATACCGCAAATTGGGGACGCCATAGTCTCACCAGCTCTAGGCGGTTGGGAGTAGTAGGGCTCTTGTGCGATACTCATGTAAAAAAAAAAGTAACAATATTTTTTAATTTAAAAAAACTTTCGAAATAAAGGTTATTTATTATGTCCTTGCAAAATCTTGGCAGAAGGTAGGTATAGGAAAGCATAATGCCAATACTCGAACACCAAGAAAACTTACACAAATCGATTTACCGAAATGGTCTCACGTCGCATTTCAATATTACGAGTTTCGTTTTGTAAAAATAATGAAATACCAACACGTCTCATATTTCAATCCATATCTTTTTGATTAAATTTTCACGCCCGAAAAATTATTTATTATTTTTTCTCGCCGGGTAAAATATCTTTCAATTAAAATACGCTTTAAAAAACAAATGGGATTATAAATCAAGGATGCGGCATTGGGTTAACACGTCTCATGGCGGGGTTGTTCTTTCCACCCCTTTCATTGACCTCTCCCTGGCAATATCCTCTAATAGGCCACGGCTACCATCGCTCGCTACCACCCCCACCTCACCCAGCAACCCCACCTCCCCTAACCACTACCCATCATATACCTACCCCTAATTTATCCAGTCAAGAATTCCTTTCCTTATTAAGGAACCGAGCAAACTGTAATGGAAAACATTTCAATCCCCAGCCGATTAAATCTCTCGGAATAATTATTTTCCAAGAAGACTGTTGATTTATTTATCAAAATAGCTTTTTATATATTTTAAATTAACCACTCAGACCCCTAAGCTTATTTTCACGACAATATAACGATAGCAGTCAAGTCCAATAAGCTTGTTTTCAAGCTAACGGGTTTGTTTCCACATAAATCATTATAACTTCGTTGTTGTTCTAGTTACAACCCTAAAACAAAAATAAGAATATCTAGAAGAAACCACGATTTACTTAACTGTTTTCTAGATACAATTTTATCCGTCAAATCGCACGACTTTTGTTAAACAGGTATATCATTTTTCATTTTTTTTTGTTTGCATTTAAAAAAATTAAATATTTTAATATTTATTTGTAATAATATAATTTGAAAGCATATTTTATTACCTTTCAATAATAGTTTTTAGTATTCGGCCTGTATGTTTAGAAATATTTCGTTTATTGAGCTTTAAATGCAAAGCGGAAATAACACAATATGTTAATCAATCTGACAGGTTCGTTAAGACCAAAAACTACAAAAAGACGATGGACCCGAGTGGTAAAAAACAATATTTTCGGTTGCGCCTCTGTTAGTAACTCCGGTTCCTTGAACTCAAAACTATTGCTTTGAATTTCAGTACTGTGTTGATAATTGGAAGTTTTGATTTGTCAAGAATTCAGACAATCTCATTTAGAAGAGACACGAAACGAAAAAATTGGCTTTACATTTGTCCCTCCAATTAGATCAATTTGACCACCAACGATCCCAACACGCTGAACGACCGAAAAGTACCGAATATTCGCGCTGCTACTTGCGTGATAATATTCTTAAAGGTCACTAATCACTCTAATCAGATACTCTCAAGAAGTGTGACCTTTACCAATTTCAAAGAAAACCAACGTCGCCAATTCACGTATACCTACAACTAAAACTCATACACCTCAAGACAATTCTCAAGGGCATACCTGTTCAAGGATTTATTCACTGTTCAGAGTGGTCGATACTCTTAGCATCGCCCTGGTGATTTCAGAATAGAAACTTTACTTAAAAGGCTTTACTCATATTTGGTGACTTAATCTGAAAAGCCAGATACTTTTCTACCTTCCTCCCACCATCTCTTTTCCCTGCCCGCTCATACTCACAACTCTGACTGTGTGACTCCGGAAACGGTATTATTAATTTTTTTTGTATTAAAGTATTTCGATGTATAAACTCTAATCATTTTGAGGAAAATCGAGCTTTCTTTGGGTGTACTGATCTGCCCATAGTTTGACGCTTCTACAGGTTTAACTCTACTAAAAGCAATCACGATAATAGACAAAGAAATCTTATATTACGAAGGTTTTTGCTATTTTAAATATAAAGAATGTGAAGCAAATTATACGCAGCTTACAGTCAACGAAACAATGTTGTTGTTCGTAACCTTTTGCAAAGGGTAATTTTAAGCCACGGGGATTAACAGATTTAAAATAAAGGTATTGCTTACAAAACAGGATTAGCTGTATGAGGCTGGAAACGTTTATTGGATTAGCAACATTAATTGCAAAATTATAAATATTTTCATTCAAAATTATGATCTTATCTTACGGGCTTTTAAACATAAAGTCAATGTCTCTGTTTATTTATTATTACCATGAAAACATAAAGAATATTTTTTTTACATTACCTCCACACAGGAGGCCTTGAGGAAAACTTTTTTCCATAGGGCTTATGTCATCTTAGGGAGCGCTGTGTGTCTAGGAATGACGGACGTATCAATTCATCCCTCCAACTGCGGTGCTGGCGATGGGTCGAGAGAGTCCACCTAGAGAGGTCAAAAGGTCCTCCCTCAAACCAGTTTCTCTCAATCCGGCCCACCACGCAGCAGTTAGGCAGACGTATCCGCTACCACGACTCGCACAAATAAACCCATGTCACCCCATGAATCCGGGAACCTCTGCTAAGTCACAAAACGTACCGAGCCACTTGGGGTAAACTATTAAGCGTTGGTTGCCTAATAAATGGTTCCCGAGGAGACGGTACCCATACCAGTCTCCCAAATTGGAATATACTTTGAGAATTCAATGGTATGGTATTTTTTAATTATTATTTACACTAGTTACAATTTCGTTATTTATTTATTTTTCTGGTCTCCATAAAATACCTATTTTACAATTATTATTACGGAGAAGATATGGGTGTCTTCATATCATGTGAAGCAGAGTTATACAATATTAATGTTTTATAACTTTAAGTTATTTTTAGGTGAGAAATTTCACGCTTATAAACTAGATAAAATGCATCAAATAAATTGCTAAAAATTATATTCTTTATGCTTTAAAACACTTCTTCTCGGTAAATAATTCTTTTATTACAGTTATATCACTAAAAACCAGAATGTTAAAAATCGTGGAGATATAAATAAGTCTATAGTGCCGTGAATTTATTATTGTAAAATGCCAATAATATGTTGAAAAATATGAATCTGAGAGAAGTATACTAAATAAAGTATATAATAATATCCTGTTCTTTTAAAATACGTCTATTTAAATTTTGATTACATTTTCTTGAACGAATGCAAATCTTGCAAGAGAATGGGCACCCTTTGGGGGCTTGTCAAAAAAACTATCGTGGTCTGTACTGTCAACCGCGTAACTGTGAATTGTTGCACATGTCAAAAGGTCATTGATGTGCAAAAAAAACAAGTCGGAGACAGAACCAATCCCTACGGGACGCCAGCATTTATTGCATGCGAGGAAGAGGTGAAACCATCTGCAACCATCTGAATCGACTTCTACCTCAAAAAATCCGCAATCCATGTACACAAGGATGCGGGAAGACTGTAAGAAGGCACTTTCTTGACAATTCCTCGGTGCCAAACCCGGTCAAAAGCCTTGGAAATGTCCAGTGCGACCGTTTGGGTCTCACCGAAACGTTCTAGGCACCGTCCCAAACATGCGTCACATACGCGTGAAGATCACCGCACTAGCCGTATTGATGTTCGTTAATAATTTTGTTTTTTTCGAGGTATGTGAGCTGAGCAGTTTGTCGTTGATCATTCGTTCCATCACCTTGGATAAAACTTATGTGATCGCTATGGGGCGGTATACGGAGAACAATAATTTTATTCGTAAAAACGGGACTTAAGTTCTTACGAACAAATTAACAGGGTTTCAATGTTTATTGGCGGGAACATGTAAGAATAATTTGTTGGTATATGTAATTTCGTACGTATACCAACAAATTATTCTTACATGTTCCCGCCAATAAACATTGAAACCCTGTTATTTGTTCGTTAGAACTTAAGTCCCGTTTTCACGAATAAAATGATCGTATTTTAGAATAACATTGTTCTCTGTGTAGTTGGCCGGATTGGAGCGGTCACTTTCCTTGGAATAAGATGGATAACCGCGGTTTTTCCAACCAGACGGTACAGAGTATGAATATATAAATTAATTTCCTAATTTTACAAACCCAAATATAAATTTTTGTACCCAATACCGGTGAAACTGGATTGACAAAGGCTTTAGCAAGGTAAATCCAGCCCGGTCTAAAATAAACTAACGCATTTTTTAACACGATAATAACCTCGTAGCAAAATTAGTTTGCTCTTTTCGTTCCGCTTGTACTTCTGTATGAAGTGTGCATACTTTACCACTTAAAATTTTGTGTGAATATGAACCCGCCGCCACTGCATGTAATTAACAGTTCTCTTTCAGGGGTTATCACAATGGAGCACTCACGGAGCATGGAAGTTTTAAATATCCCAAAGGGTTCTAAGTAGCTGCCCGTAATACACAAACACTCACAAGCACACCCAAGCACACATTTACGCGGCTAATGTCATTTCGCTCCAGTTAAATTTAATCATATTATGAACAGCAAACCAGTGGAGTTCAAAACTGTGATTTTTACAGAACACAATAAGAGAAATATTTGATCAAAGACAATTTTTGCAGAACGGTTTAACTCCTGTGTCCAAAGGTCGCAGATTCAAAACCCGGCAAAGGTAAGATTAAAAAAACTGTTTTTCATTTCTCATCGGTACCGATGAATTTAAGCCAAGGCTTCTCCACTTTTTGGTAAGCAAATCTACTAAGGAGAACCCAATTTTTCATGTATAGTATTTTGTTCCTTCTCCAATTTTCATTATTAATAAGTTGTTCACGTATTTGAAAAAGTCATATTTTTCATAAATATGGAATCAAAGTTAAATATGTTTGCATATTAACTTTGATTCCATATTTATTATCATTATTCCATATCATTATTGCATGTATAATCTGGATGAAGATACTCTCAGCATGGCCCTTGTGAGACATATTAATTCAGACTGTATTCTTAGTTACATTGATAATCATTATCAAACTGGCCAGGTACTACTGCAGCATCAGATAAAAAAAATCTTATGAAAGTTCAATAATATTGTGTTGATTGTGTTTTTAATAGATAACAACAAAAAATATAATTAAATTAAACAAATAACTTTGTACCAACCACTATTATATAATCACAATTACTTACATGTTTCGAAACCGATGGTTTCTTCGTCAGGGTAGTATGACAAAAATAACAATATTTTTTTTAAATTTTTTTTTTAAGGTTTCGAAACGTGTAGGTAATTGTGATTATATAACAGCGTTTGATACAAAGTTATTTGTTTAATTTAATTAAAAATGACGCCACAAAGTAATTTTGCGAAGTTTGAAGAAATAAAAATATAATTCACTCGCCACTTTTAGAAATATATTTTTTTTACTTTAATTCCACAAAGTAGGCCCTCAGAAAAAAAATCTCTCAGGGTCTATGTAATCTTTGAAGATGCTTTGTGGAGGGTCTTTTTGAGAAGAATAAGGTGTAAAAGTGGGTCTTGAAGAGACCAGTCAGTCATGGGTTTTTTACAGATATTTTGGGGCTCTAGTCCAGGGGTCCTAGCATACTGAAATCGATAAGTTTATAATATCGACTCGACAGGCGTAACTATCTATAATTTCAAACCGAACCGATGTTGGTAATAAAATCAATAACAATTTTATATATACGCTAGCAATACTACGGTTTCCATGAAACGTCAAACGGATTAGTATATGTATGCGGCAAACGTGAGCAATGGAAAACCGCCTTTATATTCCAATATGCCTTTCCCTGTGAGGCCTGATGTTTTTTTTACAAACATAGCATTTTTGCTTGTTTATTAGGAATAAAATACACTGTTTAGTTTAGCAAAACTTGTAGTTATTTTGTAATCACATGAAAATATCTTACGATAGTAACAGGATATTTGAATACGTCTTAAATATAGTTAACTATCTAGAATTGAGATTAGATGAACATAACAGTATTCTAATATTTGTAATTAATAATTAGTTTTACAAGATTTGAAAATAGTACTGATGAATTTTATCTTTGAGGATAAACAGAAAAATAATTTTGGCATCTCTGTTAAATGGCCACTTGTCTCCAAAGCGTTATAACTATGACATGCTTCTTTGGGCAGCATGACATCTTCAGCCTGGTTTGGTAGCTCATAGTATTCTAGTACAATAATACGAATAGCCTCACTGCGATCGTCTGTTCATCGGTAATTAAAAACAATTGTTGTTTTGAATTGTTGAATTACTTTCTTAAAATGCATATATGTAGATAAATCAGGAAATTGATGAAACCGTCATGTTGTTCGACCACCACTTCAACTGTCATTCGAAAACGGACAACAAAACTGGCGTATCCTTGGCAATCAGGAAAATGTTGAATCGATAGGGAGATTACCGATAGCTATGTCGTTGACCCTAGCACGCTTGTACCATCGATAACCAAGCTGATATTGGAAGGAAATAAATAATACATCAATATAAAATGGCAACACTGGCTTCTTTTTACGAATTTACGTTCCTAAATTTCAAATGTGCTACGAAAAATTAAAAAAAAACGAATAAATTGACAATTTCGACTTGAAATACTAACTTTAATATTCGTTGGCGCTTCTATGGATCGTTTATATGATTTCTATAAATTCTAAGAGTTTTCTTGGTTTTTATTAATTAATCTTGCGTAACGAACGCATTATTTAAATAATAATGTGTATTGACAGCTTAACTGACAATCCGGGAGCCGCCCTAAAATCAGTGACCTGTATCAACCGACTGTCAGTGCCATATTTCCACTGTGCTAGCAATTGTTGCTAACTGATCATAGGTAAGGAATATAATTTCACACACGGTCACAGCCAAGATCGCGTACGATTTTTCGGACTTTTGTCAATCGTCGGTCGGAATATCCCTTGTCAATAGTTGACTGTGCTAGCACATATTGATAACTGCCCAAAGATGACGGATATAGTCAATGTCGTATCGATGTAGGGTTATATCGATCGACCATGCTAGGACCCCTGAGGTATTTAAAACGACAAAGTACTGAGTTCAACCGTGAAACACTTCAATGTTTAAGCCGAGTGCAAATATGGGTGCATAAAATACTCGTGTTGTGGAGATCGATTTTTACACACTGCATTAACATATGAAATATAATAGAATATGAAAGAACATAAAATAACATAATATTAAATAATGTTAAAGAATTTTAAAGATTATAAAAGAATATTAAATAATATAAAATAATGTAAATGATTATAAAGTAATATAAACGAGTATGGAAGAATATAGTCAAATACAATTGTCTTGTCATTTTTTGTTCTATATATATATATATAACTACTCGTATCAGTTTTTCGCTTTCTTTACTTGTTTTCTCTTGTTGTTTGTTCTACTTAACCTGTCTTTATTTTTATTTTTATGCTGTACTGAATGTAAAACTTATATTATTGTATCAAAATACCTTTGTAAAATTGTAACTACTACCTCCTACTTATGCATTGTACGTTCCTCCTGTCCTAAAATGAGTTTTGTAACTCATCGGGATTGCTCTAGCAAGAAATAAAAACAATGAAAAAAAAAATGAAATAATAAAATATTATAATTAGGGAACAAAAAAACAGGTATGAAAAAAGTATGTAATTAAAAAAGATATGTAATCAACGTAAGAACTATAGAGTAAGCAAAGAAGAAAGGATTATTATTATGATGATATTATATATGTGCATATTAAGTTACATTGGTAGGTAGGTACATTGTTTTACATGTTTTTTCACAAATGTGTGAATTCATGATGTCCGGCGTATAATACTGAAGTGAATTATTATTGTCAGTCACATATATCAATAGTCACAGTAGTAGTTTTCTCAGCTGGTACTAGTGTGGCACTGAGTACATAGATTTTTTTTTTTTTTTACATTAACTCCACACAGGAGGCCCTGAGGAAAATAATTTCCCTCAGGGCCTATGTCATCTTTGAAGATGCTGTGAGGAGGGTCTTTTTGAGGAGAGGAAGGAGTGAACGTGGGTCTTGAAGAGACCCATATTATAGGAAGGAGGAAACACAGAGGCCGGCAAATCGTTCCACAGCCGAGCTGTTGAACACAAGAACGAGTCGTAGAAGCGTCCCGTTCTCATGTGACAAATGTCAACCGTGTACATATGTTGGGCGAGCGTTTGGCGTGTTTCCCGACTATGCACCGGTGCCGAGGGGATCAATGAGGCTAGTTCCTCGGAGCATCTTCCATTGAAATACCGGTAGAACAAGGAAAGCATTCCTACCCGACGCCTGTGCTCTAAAGATTGCAATCCGTTTGTTAAGACGGGAGAATCTATCAAACGGACGGATAGATCATATCAGTGGTCTCAAACAGTTTTAAGTAATTGATATATAAATAAACTGTTTTTAAAAATTAAATTATAATATTATTGAATATATTAAAAAAATAATCTTAACCCGTTTAATCATAGGAGACCATATTTGTCCCAGCTCACATAGGACTCACAGAAATCGTTGTGTTTCCCTTACTATCATAGTCAGAAATGTGATCTAAACGGTATTGGAAAGAAAATACAACAAACTATATATTCAAATCTAAAAGAAAACCACAAAAAAAAAATTTACCTCTTTCTGAAACCAAAGTTTCCGATAGCAATTTGAAAAAAAATTATGGAACTTTGTGAATTTTTTAAGATTTTTTTTACATGAAACGAAAAAAAGTGAGGTGACAGTAAGGTTTATAATTCATTTATCTAATGAAATAAGTATGTGTTTTATTTTTTTTCATTATCAGTAATTTTAGTTAGAAAAAAAAGTAAAGTGAGCCATTTTTAAAACTTTTTAAAGTTTTCGCAAAAAGATTTTATATTTAAAAAAATACGTAGTAATTTTTAATAGAGAAATTTGAAAGCCTATTTCATCACCTTTCGAAAACAGTTTTTAGTTTTCGAATACGTTAACATATGTTCCATTTATTTGGATTTTATTGCAAAGCGGGAATATTTTTAGCCTCTGAAAAAATACGCCATTTTTTTAGGGGTTAAAATGTAGTACCCCAAATTAAACTACAAAACAATAAATTATGTTGATTGATTTTAATAATTAGCCATTTCGCATGCATTGGCAATTTTCCGATAGACTCTCAATGTCCTTAGTATTTTTAAAAAAATGCTACAAAACTGGCCGAATCGTTGGCCCAAGAATTAGGCGAATGAGTAACACTGGTTTTCACCTTAAAAATCCATTATCTTAATTGTATTTCATGTTCAATATTTTACAAGTTTGTTGTTTTCAATAGACATTTGACATGCACTGGTCATCAGCTCACTGAAAAGGCAATCGGTCCGGGGTTTACTCAACTCGCATTACGCAGTCAGATTATATATTATTATTATTATTTAGGTTCATTACTTAGGGCACGAAACTTTGCCATTACCTGCCAATAGACTTCCACTTAGCATGGGTCTCTACCCTTTATGCCCTCCCCGGGGAGTCACTTATTACCCTGTCCTTTCTTCTGTCAGCTAATGAGACACAATCTTGCCCTTATTTATCTGCGACATGCGAAAGGGTCCATCACCGAGATTTTATTGCTGGAAATAAATCTACAAGCGGTTAAAACTATAATGTTAAATTGTATTGTGCGTATATTGTATTATGAAGGTACCTATTACGTTAAATCGTTTCATGGAATCTAAAATAATTAATAGTATTAACTTATTTTTAACACTAACACAACTAATCTAAAATAATTAAATATATTAATTTATTTGTAACACTTTTCTCATCGACGCAAAATGGCAAATTCCAAGAGGTGTTTTTAAAAAAACTTATCTAAATTATTTATTTGTGTACCTATCTATCTAACGTTTTCTGCACTAGGTATATTTTTTAATGTGAATACCACGAAAGAATTCCAACTTACTGTGAGACTATAAAATCGCGAAATTGAGTGTGTTATAAGGAACTGGATGAAAATGAGATATGTAACAGGAAGGTTGGTAAGGCCCAAGTTCATTTCAAGTAATGATTCCATTCTGAATTGTAATCTTTCGGGCGATACTCACATATCTACTACCTTCAAGCGAGTCGTGAATATACTTTATAAAATACAGTATGAATGTTTTTATGTTAATGGTAAAATATAGCATTGTTAAAACATTCGCAAAATAAATTCAGTAAAGCAAGATTAGTTAAACAAAAATCCATATTAAATTAGTTACGTCACTATTGTTTTTAAACGACCTATAATAGCTCGATATCCAATACCGTTTAAAAATACCACTTTTAATTACTTAATCAACTACCCTGTTTAATGAAAAAAGAGAGAACGCATCACCTAACAACTTGAAAGATCAAATAGCACAAATCCTCGTTATTATTATTCTATAGAAATACTTCCCGTCGCCTTCAAAAGAAACTTATCAAGCAACTATCACTGACATCTTTCTCATTGGGTCCAATTTCATATTATTATTATCCAGCTGGAGAAGTGGATAGGCGAGAGTTCCTTATCTATGAACTACTACAAGAGTCAAGTCAGTCTACCTGGATTCTGGAATCCAGCCATAATTTTGTGGAACTGTTGTTATTTTTATTTCTATTTTTCTCCCTGGGATTTTTAGTTCCTCGTTAGCGTATTTCTAGAGCTTGTTTTTAAATTACTCGTGGTGTTTTCATTCTGAGAGATAATGCCGAGAACATCGCACCGGATGGAGGTAATTTATTATAATGATATCAAAAATGTTACGAGAACGTAAAAGGGAAAGCCCACCCTTTTATATAGAGAGATGTCAGTGGCATAATATCTTTATATGAGTTATTGTTTATTGGTTTACCTTTGTGTTTATCACTAACAGTGAAGTTGTTAGGAAATAAGATAACAATACATTAATTTCCTCATAATTTAGCACGCATTTACACACTTCAGGCTAACAAGTTAAGCCCAAAAAGTTTATTTCGCTTAATGTGGGTAAGAGATATGAATTTTATTATATTTTAAAACTAAATAGTAGGCTAAAAGGAGAGGAAGAGGGGATATAAAATAAGGATAGGATATGAACACCATACATATTGTACTAATGCTTTAATTTATGATCGCACGCGTTACTACTACTATTTCTAAGGATGTCTATTATGAAATTTTGTTTTATACTATGCACATATTTTTGGCACGGGAAATTTTGATAGTTTTGCATAAGGGCAAATGAAAAAAAAAATATATATATTTGATAATAAGAACATTAATAAAAATTTATTATATATATATTAATTCATGTTTTTATTGGTTCGATGACATGCGACACCTCATCCCCCGACAGTCCATCCGCCGACATTTCATCCCCGGGACAGTTCATCCGGCGAACAGTTCATCCGTAGACGCGGAATTATCGTTAGTAATAAAAATTTTATAGCCGAAATCCACGCATGACGCCTAAAGATATAAGTATTTCGACATACTCATTTGACTAAATATCTCTTGGCATACTAATTTGATTAAATAATCCCCTAAAATAATATTTGAGGGGATGAACTGTCCGAGGTATCAACTGTCCGACGGATGAACTGTCCGCCAAATGAACTGTCCGCCGGATGAACTGTCCGGGGGTTGAACTGTAGACGGATGAATGTCACCGTTTTTATTATCCTCAAGAAGACACTATTGATAATTGTGATTATATAGGTGGTGTAAAAAAAGTTAATTGTTTTCATTGAATGAAATATAAATTGCACAGAGAAAAGTGTTATTCTAAAATACGATCATTTTATTCGTATAAGCGGTTAAAAACGGCACTCAAGTTCTTACGAACATATTAACAGGGGTTCAATGTTTATTGGCGGGGACATGTAAGAATAATTTGTTGGTATGCGTAATTTCGTACGCATAGCAACAAATTATTCTCACATTTTCCCGCCAATAAACATTGAAACACTGTTAATTTGTTCGTAAGAACTTCAGTCCCGTTTTTAACCAGTTTTACGAATAAAATGATCGTATTTTAGAATAACATTTTTCTCCGTGTGTCTGTTTTAATTAAAGCTTTACTTCTGCGAGTCGTAAAGCAAGTGTTTGGAAAACACCTGAGGGCAGAAAAATTACAAAACTAATCTAACACTTTACAAAGTATACCGAATTCATCAAATTCCCTTCAACTCCCTTCAAGCATTCTTAATCAAATCTTATTATTTCAAAATTCGACTCGCCTGAGTTTAAAAATTTTATAAAATTGGCGTCAAGATCAATCCGATAAATCATTTTTTTTCATTTGCTCTTATGCAAAACCATCAAAATTTCCCATGCCAAAAATATGTGCAATAGTATAAAACAAAATTTCATAATACAGACAACCTTAGAACTGAACAAGTAGTAACGCGTGAACACGTGAGGAAGGCACCTGCTTAGGACCTTATCCGAAAGGCGTGCAAGATGGATCGGCCATATAATATGACAAGAAGGCCTCTTGCATGCCATAATGGAGGGTATGACCGAAGGGACAAACTCTAGGGGACGCCCACGCCGAGAGTACCTGGAGAACCTGCTGGTGGACATGCGCTGCTCATCATATGCAGACTTCAAAAGAGCCGCACAAGACAGGGATTAATGGAAGAGAAAAATAGAGGAAATTGCTGCAAACCAATCCCAGGATTGAAACAAGAGAGAGAGAACGCGTGCGATCATAAATTAAAGCATTAGTACAATATGTATAGGGATCATCCCCAATCCAATATTTATATTTAATAATATATATTTACAAATAGGGCACAGAGACGCCAACAGCAAACTTCTATCAGAATATTTCTGCGGAGCCCATTACCAACAGATCTAATGTGCTTAAAGTTTCCGTTAAGTTCCATCGCCTCATTAAAACTACGGGAGAAATTTACCAGCAGATTGATATTAACATATTTAATTGACTTCTCAACCTCCTCGTAACGCGCTGACTGTGCGATAAAAGGACACGCCTAGTATTCAGTGTTGAGGTGTAGGGGTGGGAGGAAGGATTAAGCAAGAACCCGGGCAGAAGTTACGAATTGCGGAACGCTTAGAGCTTTTCCAATTAACTTTACAGGGGTGGCATCAAATAACAATCTTGTGAGGTTGCCTCTCTACGGAGAGAATTATTATGGATGAGCGAACTACTTTCTACTTGCCACGGAAGCGGCGGTATTCATTTATTTGAAAGCTTTCTTTGGCGTTTGCTCAATGTAATAATACTCGCACATTTATATGAGACTGCATTTCAAATCCCTAGGTTTCAAAGAAACTAGTTTATCATTTGCGATTATTCAAAGAAACCCATTAGGTTCAGTTTATTACAATATATTCATGATTCAATGTCTAAGTTATTGTACGAGGGTCAGTCAAAAGTCAAAATATAATGCCTCCTATTTGTTTGTACTTAAATAAATTATCAGTCAAAAAAGTTATGCGTCCTATTTTTTTCTACTTAAATAAATTAGTTAAGTGAAAATTTTGAATTTGTCGCTATTTTGTCCAACCTTCTTCTACAATCTACTGCAGCAATAACTTTCTGCGTCAACAGGTGGCAGCACTGCAGTCGTTTGCAAAATGGCCAACATCAAGATTCGTAGCAGACAGCGTTCGTTGCTTGAATTCTTGAAAGACCGAACGGTGATGCCACAGTGTATGTCAGCAATGTTAGGTGATGGGTTCATTGCTGTAACGAAGTTTGAGGACAAATTCCGTTGGTTGACGAAAAGCGCAGCGGTAGGCAGTTCACTGCAGTTCTCCACGCAATATTCAGCGAGACGATGAATAATTCGTGGTGACCGCCAGATAACTACAGATGAATTGTGATAAATTCTCTCCTTCGGTGAAGGCAGTGTGTGATGTGAAACTCACTGTGAGATTCACTTTAAAAATACGAAAATACAATTTTTTAATTTGGGAGGCGGGTATGGGTACCGCCACCCCGGGGACCATTTATTGGACCACCAACACCTCTTCCACAGGTCACTCCAAGTGGTTCGATACGTTTGGTGACTTAGCAGGGGTGCCCGGGTTCATGGGGTTAGATCGGGAGAAACTGGTTTAGGGATAATTTTTGGCTTCTCCAGCAAAGCTCTCTCGGAACCTCACCTTGCACCGCAGTGGTAGGGATGGCTTCACACGTCCATCACTCCTGGACATATTTATCCCCAGATTTCTACTCACCTCTCAAACCTTTTTCCTTCCCAGGACTTCCTCTCCTTTCTTTCCCTTAAAGAACCCTCCATACAGCATCTTCAAAGATGACATGAGGGAATTTTTCCCTCAGGGCTTCCTATGTGGAGCTAATGTAAAAAAAGCCGTGAAAACGTTCGTGCGTCAATAACTTATGTGATAAATTCGGAGGCAGCTTTTACCGCACCAGAAAACATTCCTCTGTTAAAAGATGGACAGAAACTGTACAAATGGATGGAGATTATATTAAAAAGTGACAAATTAATGGTCAATAGTGTTGTTTTCAAACTGTGTAATTGCGTTTTAATTTCTTGACAATTAAATCACATTGCGACGTGTGATTAAAAAATAATAGAAAATAAAATCATCGGAGAGCAAAACGACATGTACATTTCTTACATCAAATAACCTCAGTTGTCGTTGGTTAAAATCTCTCGGTTTCGTCCTGTTACACCATGTATATAAGCTCACAAAATGTATTTTTTGAACACTTTAAGTTTATAACCTGATTATATTAAGCGAAACCTGTCGGTATTAAAAAAATGAAATAAATAAATCGTGGTTATAACTAAATAATTGTTTTATTTCCTTGCATATATTATAATATCATAACCATAGGATATTATTCACTTTCACTATTTTTTTTTTTTGTGAATAAAAATAAATAATTTTTTTTATAAATTTACACACCCTTTTTCGTTTTTAATATTAACTGGATGGCAATTATAACTCTTAGGCTCGTAACTTATGGATTGCTTTCCATAGTTACTATGAATGGTGTTTAAATGTATGTTACCGTGTTGCCATGTAAAATGTTTGTGTACTTGGGACATTTTAATGAATTCTATATTATGTATGTATGTACGAGTTTATTATTTGTTTTGTATATAAGGAGACATATATTGTATTTATATAGTTTTCTTAATGTTAAGAGTTTTGTTTCGAAATATAATTTTTTTTTTGGATGTTTTGGATTTGTAGTGAAATAGCTTTTTGATTGGAGCCAACTGCAAATTTTTTCAAGGTCACTTTGTGCATTTTCTAATAGGATTTTTAGGTAAATAACATTAATTTTTCAGAGTATGAAAATCATCTCATTTCCAGCGATCATACTTTTAATAAGGACACAGGTTTTAAAACTCTTCATCGTAAATATAAAAGCAAAAAAGGTCAAACAACGAAGTGCAAGAAATTTCGAAAAGTATCCATACTTAAGTCCAGTAGTACGATTCAAATAAAAAAGACAGTAAAATTAAAGCACCGCTGAAAAAAAAATGCCCCATCTCCTTCCCCTCCCCGCTATTTTCATCCTCACTATCCCAATTGGGGATACCATAGTCTAACTGGCCTTGGACGGAAGCAGTTGGGACTCGTGTACGGTATTCATATAAAAAACAGGAAAAATAAAGCATCGCAGGCAGAAATTTTCTACCCCCAAGGCCAAAACAATAAATACTTTCAATTTTGGCATTCTAAAAAATTTAACAATTTATAAAAGTTCTAGCAATTTTGGGCGGCTGCTGTTGGTTCGTAATAGAAGAAAAATAAAATAAAAAGTTTGTGGAAAAAAAAAATTGTTATATTTATACGCGTCTGTCAGACTTTACATAAGCGCTCTTCTCTGTAACGAAATGTAGTGACAAATTAAAATTGGATGATACCTCATATATTCTGTGTCTCTAAAATGTATCCAACGTTCGACAAATTAATTGAAAAGCGTTTTAATGCCGATCGTATTCATTTGTAATTACTTCGGTACAATTTTTTTTCTATTTGTGACCAACATTTGAAAAATTATATCGATTTATAAATTATAAGATATCTCGCGACCCCCACTTTGAAAACCAGTGGAACAACTTTAAAAAAAATCCATTTACATTTTTTTCAATTATTCAATAAGACTTTTGACAAAAAAGTGGTAAAAATTGGACTTACCGCCGCCCCGGGAACCATTTACTGGATAACCAACACCTCTGCAATAGGTCACCCAAGTGGTTCGCTACGTTTGGTGACTTAGCAGGGGTGCCCGGGTTCTTGGGGTGAGGTTTGTCCGGGTCTTGGCGGCGAATGCATCTGCCCACCAATTGCGTGGCAGACAAGATCGGGAGAGACTGGATCAGGGAGACTCCCAGATTCCTAGCCACACGTCATACCTTTTTCCTTCCCAGAACATCTTCTCCTTTCTTACCTAAATATAACCCTCAACATAGCATCCTCAAAGACCGTGTGAAGCTATTGTAAAAAAAAGTCGGATAATACTGTTGTCCGTTAAGTTGAAAAATAAATCTCATTGATAAATATAAAAGGACCCAAACGCATCGGCAATAGCATAAAGAAAAGCATACAATAAGTCTAATTAGCGTCGTCAATAATTTATCTCTTCCTGTTGTTCCTTTCGTCACGCAGTGGAGGCTCTATTTCCGATTCTATTCCGAGTAAGTTAATCTTGTTTATTATTGTAATTCATCCGCTCCTTTGGCGGCTAAAAGTTCCCGGGAAATTCAAGATTGTCATACTCGGGAACTTAATCATTGTGAATTATCACTCGCACCAACTTTTCCTGATGATTGAAATAAATTCCGCAGCTTTTAAAATTCCCCGTCATCATTTCTCGATAATTACCCCTAATGTCCTTGCCGCTAATTATTACGGACGGAAAGTAAAATCAATCGCTCCTAAATACAACATAAATTTTAATTAATTTCATTATCTACTTTATTCATTCCGGAAACAAAGGAACGGTACAATAAATCATTTTACTTTCTCTTGTATTTCTCCATCGCTTAAATTGGGAGATTAGTGGCGTAGCGAGTTTCTGGGGTCCAGGAGAGCTTATAATCCGGCACCCCTCCACTTAAAATGTTATGCAAACTGATAATGTACTTTATCAATACATTTCAGTACAAGAATAGCAATTTGAAGATCCGAAGTTCAGGTTTTGCTTTAAAGAGAAATTATTTCTTGCGGTTAAGGTACAATCTCGTGGTAGACCGTCCTTAGTCGAGTGGTAAGACACTTGACTCCCATTCGGAACGTCGCGGATTCGAGCCCGGCGTGCGCAAATACATTTTATTTGATTAATTTGTGTTATTTCATAATTAATTAATTAAAATAATATATGTTATATTTGCGGCACGTTCCAGAGTGGAAGATACTCTCAGTATCGCCCTGGTGTAAGACCACCATTCAGAATTGAAACGTTGCTTAATAATGGCTTTATCCGTGTTTAGTGACTAGATCTGAATAGCCAGGTACTTTCCCACATTCCTCTTCCCCATCTCCTTCCCTTCCCCACTTACCTTCAGCCTCACAACATACTCCAATTGGGGATACCATAGTCTCACTGGCTTCAGAAGGGAGCAGTTGGGACTCTTGTGAGGTTTCTCCATAAAAAAAAGTCAAATATTAATGATGAAGTACTCTTATTATGAGACTGGGTCGTTTCGATGAGCAAAACTTGTGGCAAGGATGGAAGATAGATCATTAATTTATCTGATAAGTCTACATAATAAAAGATGATCGTGTGACCTAAACTTAGATAGTTGCATTGTGTGGAAGTAAAAATCACTGTTTTGATGGAAGAGAGGCAGACAATACGAGATTGACATTGAAAGCATTTCCAAGGTTTTTTTTTTCTTTCAAAATATGATTTTTTAAAGGAGAAAACCCAGTTTTTGACATTATTTAACAAGATAATAATTTGTATTTATTTTATTTTCGGGAAATCAACAGTTTATAATAGGGTTCATTTATACATGTGTAATTTACCTAACTGAGAAACCAATTATAGATTTCCTCAATATACTATAGAATTATGTATCTAAAAACTTAAACACTATATTTACAACAAAAAAAAAATACATTATTTTAACAAGAGGGAGAGATATACATAACGGGAAATAGTACATAATATATGCCATTACATAATATTCGTTACATTTTAAGCTGTTTGGTACACTTTTAATACATTTTTAGTACATTTTTTATACAGTTTTTATATGTGTTTTGATTACAATTGAAGATATCTACATCGGACAAAATATAATTGTATGTTGAACATATTCTTATAAGACAAGAATTTTTATTCGAATTTGTTTTACAATGTTATAATAATATAAAACTTCTGGTGAATTCGCCACCAACCTAACTTTTCTTACATTACCAGCAGATAAGTAATAAAACGTTTACAATTTTTTTTATAATAAATATTAAGGAAAGATAAATAAATTAAAACATACGTTTTACGGAGAAATAAAAAAGTACACAATTATTTTTTTTTTTTTTGTTAAACCATTTTAAGGATCGTAGGGTCAAATTTGAAAATAATACTTGGTGTCTAAATTCTAGATTGTAAAGGTTAGGATACATGTCAATATGCTTCTGGGTGATGCGTAAATAAGTACCCATTATATTATATTACCTCACCTAACCCAACCTCACTTAAACTATCTAAAATGTTCCTGCTAATTCGAATAAATCATATTTTCAATTTTAAAGATAACAAAAACATCACAATATATGCCTACCTACGTTACGTCGTTCATCGTCATTTAAATATATTATTTAATATCGTATGTCGACAGGCGGTGTTGTTGACCCCCTGCGGGAAAATGTTGTTTGTATCTTTGCTGCCCTGGGGCCAGCCCCACGGTCGCTACGTCCCTAATTATTATAATTCTCAATTATGCGCAGCAAGGAATCTTCGCAAACAAGTACCAGGAGAGCGGCGTTATTGCCACAAAACAACAACTAAATGGAGAGTAAAAACAGATTTTTCTCGGAAAAAAAGATTAATTCAACGGAATTCGATGATATATATTTTTTTTTTCCAGAAACAAGGCACAATTTTATAATTTGTCTTAAATTGACTGAAAAACAGTTTCCAGAAACACGTCAAATTTTTTTTTTTTAAATTTGTAAAAGCTAATAATCAACCCCTACGATAGTTACAGTTCCCAGGCAGTTCATTATGTCATCCCTAGGTTTTCCACAAAATCTTGGTTTCAGGTCCATTTTAAAAAATAACATAACAATATTTTCCTCAACATCTTGCTCACACTTGCTATTTTTCTTCGAGATAGATCTTAACTTGTTCCAATGGCTAAAAAGTCAACTCGAAAAATAAATTTTTTTTAACTCTAATAGATACATTTTTTCCAAATTTCCTTAAAAACAATTTTTTTAGTTGAACTTAAGTTTTGAACCTTCCTACTCAGTGATCTGAATCAACTAACCGAGCCAAATTTCAAGTTAGTAAGGCCGACATTTAATAATAATAATAATAATAATTGGATAATTTGTATAGCGCCGTTTTTGTGAGAAATCACCTCAAGGGCGCTGTAATTTAATATAGTTAGGTGCTTTAATTTCGTAGAACTTTAGAAGAATGCATATATTTTGTTCGTGAGTATGTACGTGATTGACAAGTAATTAGTTTAATTTTGTACTCCGATGATGTTTGTCTTAAGTGAAACCGGTCGGTAATAATATATTAAATAAATTTCGTGGTTACAAATAACGTAGTTGTTTTTTTTCATATTTATTATCAATAATAATTCTTCACATTTACGAGTTTTTTTCAGTTATTTACAATATGGCCTATTGTGAAAAGTTTCATGCCTTTTGTACACATACAATAATATAATAAAAATAAATATTCAGACAGCTGAAACAACAGCTTTGTTTCTTTTTCCGTTTTTGAACGAAATTACATTTGTTTTGAGAATTAGGACAATCAGTGAGAAACGTGCGGCGAGTCCGAAAACATTGAAAACGTACGAGTATATTGTGTTGTTGATATCAAGTGCGTAGGTACCTATTATATCAAGCGATATGGAAATGGCAAAAATTGAAAATTTGATTAACAGAATTCTATCTCAAGGTAGCGCCCACACATATGTGGTGTTAGTGTTGTTAGTGATGTTTGTAGTGCTAGTGAAATTAGTGGTACAAGCGGTGTGATTTATGATAGATGTATCATAATGTGTCAGTCTGGGGCGTATAAAATAACCCCATACTTGGGCTTTACATTTTAAAAAATGTCGTACAAAAATATATCACAAAATGGAAACCAACAGAGGTCTAAATGTACAATAAAGGAAGACAGCTTACAGAGCGATCGTCGGCTGCGTAGGAGGTAAGATGGTTTCCACTAGTTAAAATCACCACCCACAATAGCAAATTTGATAATATTTTGTGACCGAAAACAGGTCAGGTCCTCATTACAAATTGATCCGGCATGAGCAAAATTCACAATGATTGCAGGTTTGAGTTTTGATGATTTGCAGATTTGAGATTTTCGTGATTTTAAATAATTCAAATTTTGTTTTGAAAAGGACACGTGAACGCCATCTGAGGTCAATTTGTGATCCATCCACAGTTCAATGGGCAGAATATATTTAATTGACCTTGAAAATACATAGAGACGCCAAACAAACGTGATGATATAAATATTAAAAATTATTTCGAAATCAAAACAAATGCATAATATTATGATGCCTAACCAATAGTTGTGTTGGATGTATGCGATAAGCCTATGGTATTGAAGTGTAATCACTAATTGGTAATAGACTTCATAAGAACGGGTAGTTTCCTCGGCTCGTTTTTGTTTAAGTTGGCTTACATGTAGAACGAGCAACCGGCATGGCATTTGTTTTTCCTTCTTCATATAATCGGGTCCTCTTCGAGACTCAATAATAAATCCCTAAGTTAACCCACCAAACTACGTCAGGTGGCGATATAGTTCCCCCGTCTTTTCACTGTATAGACAAGGGCGCGCTTGTGAGGTGTCACATAAAAAAATTATTTTAATGTATTCTTTACGTAATCCGATCAGGGTTGTCATTTAGACAAACTATCTATTCACACTCACACGATTTGGTGAGTGTGAATAAAAACAACTCTAGAATCCATGCTCCATATACATGTAGTTCATTATCGTACTAGTTTAATGCACAATTGCATCGAAAGGGAATGAAACTTGCCCTGCCGACATATTTAATTCAAAAAAATCAAATAAATACGCATATATGTATAATAATAATCCTATCCTGTTTCAGTTTGATATCATGATAATAAGACCATTATTACATATTACGTACGTAATTAAAATCTATATATTTTTTGATTTTTTAAATCTTCAAGATTTTTTTTGATCCCTAAAAGCCCAATGTTTGCATTTTAAATTTTTTGTTTTGTGAATACTGCACAAGAGTCTCAACTGCTACCTACCGCTTGGAGCCAGACAGTGAGAGTTTGGAATCCTCAATTAGGGTATGTTGTGAAGTAAGTGGGGAGAGGAAGGAGGTAAAGGATATGAAGTTAGAAAGAGAGCTGGCTATTCAGATCTAGTCACGGCTAAACATAAAAACTGCTAAATCTATTTCAAGCAACGTTTCAATTCTGAATTGTGGTTTTACACCAGGGCGACACTGAGAGTATCTTCCAATATGGAACATCCCACAAATATAACTTATATTATTTTTAATGATTAAATTGTGAAAACACAAATCAAACAAGTAAAATTCACTTGCACATGTGTGGATTGATAGACGAGAGCCTTGCCCCTCGACCACGGAGGTCGTCGAATAAATAAAACTCAATGTGTGAGAAAAATTGATTGCGTTGTACTTTGTATAAAAAAAATAATCGGTGTGCAAGTGTAAGATTTTTACAATAAAATAGCGCTTTAAGTAGATATCTTGTAGATTATGGATTAATATTGAAGTTCATTATCTATAAACCCCGTCTGTAGATAAAGAAGTTCAAATGAAAGGAAATTTTCCGCACCTTTGAATGATTTTAATACAAGGTAATGTTTAATTAAGAATTCAAATCCAAGTTCATTGCTAACTGAAAATGAAATATCTAGTCACTCCTCATGGTAACGGTTTTAAAAACTTTTTCTCTTTTAGATTTTAATGAATCAAAGACGACGGACCAAGAAAAACTCCGTGAACTGTGAGTGATTCTATTTTAATACAGATTAGTCTAGACGCCATTAATATTTGGAATTTATTCTTAATTCTTCATCAAATTTAGACCCAGATGTTGCATCGGTGCTGCCGCATTTCGTTCATATTAAATATGATTTTGAAAATTTTCTTTCGTTGCGATTTTTTATGTACTTGTCAAGGTTTACAAAGCTTTCACACTTTTCAAATCAATGTAAATCCACACAAAGCTAACATATATTCTTTCGACCATCAACAAAACAAGACGTCGTATTGTTTGTTTCATAATATTTTTGAAATATTAAGAAGGTATTAACCAGAGAATACCAGAAATTAGTCCTTTTTAAATCAAATTCTAGATGTATTGACTCTTTCAAAAAACATAAATTGAATTTGAAAGATTGTTATTTTATCTGGTAAATGGACTTTTTAAATTTTGAAAAACAGAGTTTATTTTTAATATACTAAGGTTACACCGTTGGTCGTTGGCAGATTTGTTCAATTTTCAAACGAAACATTGTATTATACAACAAAAATTTCAAATCATATAATCCTACTGCAAAATAAATCAATACGTAATCTAGTAGACACTTTTTAGAATTTTAATTTTAGTTCAATTAAAATCATTAAAAAATAAATCCGAGAACGTATTTTGTGACGAAAAGTCCAGTTTTCTATTTATCTACATATTTATTTTGTTTAGACATTATTGAAAAATCATAAATACTTATGATAAAAAAATACTTACAAGAAGTACACGTTATTTAATAATTTATCATCGTGCGTTTTGAGCATTTTTATTGCTTACTTGAATGTAGGTATATATTAAAGCAAGTTTTGAATGAAATACATCGATATAAAATTTTTAATTTTAAAAATTTGATACTGTGAATAAACGATCTTTCTCATCAGAACCTCCCTGTACAGTTGCAAGCATTTTTAGACTTTTATTCTCAGCCGCTGGTCAATGGCTCTTAACTTCTTAAAACAAATGCAGTAACTATTTGCCAAATTTAGGGGACCGCTAAACCGCTTCAAAACCGCTGAGTAAACTGTCGAGCAACTTATATTATCTATTTATATAAGTTGCTCGACAGTTTACTGATTTTTTTGACTACCATACTTACACTGACAGTTTTTTGACTACCATAATACGTGCATTTGCCTAGCTTGGTAGTCAAAAAGCCATGTAAAATAAACCTGTAACAAAAAAAATGAATTAAAAAAAAAAAAAAAAAAAATATTTTACTATACCAATGAGGAACGCTATTAAAAATAGTTCGTGTAATACCGCCATGTAAATCCAATTATTAAGTTGCTTAGCAAGTAGAAAAACTCGACAGTTAACTCAGAGATGGTGAAATGTCCCTCCGACATTACGGAGTTCATTCTCCACCCATAAGAATGTGAAGTAATTACACTTTCATAAAAAAAACCTTCGCCAAAAACCATTTACGAGTATCTACTTTATTAGTAAGACACTAAAAATGCCACCAAAAACTTTATGAATAAAAACTGAACGTTCGTAATTAGACTTTCATTACGGCAGTTTTTTTCAGTAAGTTACATTTTCACATTTTCAGCAGAGGAGTGAATTTTTGTCACCTGGCAACATTTAAGTTGAATTTGCTTCTCAGCCCTTTTAACGAACGATAATGAATATAATATAATATACGTCGTACCGACACAGGGCAAAAAAAAAATCTGGAAACAAACTCTTTTTAAACACAACCTGCCTTCATCGATGTCGAATTGACCCCCGAATATATAACATAAATGACTATGTAATATCCTACGTTCCCAAGCATCACAAGTACAATCATCCCGACTTTTTTTTAATACTTAAAGGATAATTTACCGAGGGCGGTTTTCTGCAATTCCAACTTCGGATGGGATCAGATACTTAGGAATTATAATGAAATATTAGTCGCTTAAACTTTTATTACTTATAACCTTGTTAAAAAGGTCGTTCGGCTTAATGCTTTAATCATATTGAACACAGCTGTAAAAGCTTAAGCGGAACTTAAGCGGCTCGTTTCATAAAATTAATACGCTTATGGCATACTTTGTTAAATCTGATAAAGGCAGAAGACTCAAGTTTTCGATATAGTTATCAAAGAGAAATTTTAAAAACTTTCAATGTTTTGAAGACATGTGTAACTGTGTATTTATTTCACTGTCGTTAAATATGTTTTTGAAATAATTACACTTAACTTGGAAGCCTTTTTTGAACATCCACAGAATCAAAATTGTTTGCAGTCCATGTCCAGTGAGGCATGAACTGGCCTATGAAATAATTAATCAAGATTGAATGAATGGTTATATTATATATGTACTGAAATCATACTATAAGGTACAATTTATTAGAAACGACGAGTCCTAAAAATATAAAAGATGGTTTATAGCTGATGAGGACGGAAAAAAGGTTTCCGATGAATTTCATTGAATTAAAATATTTTTTTGAAAACAACAAAATATTTTAATTCAATAAAATAAAAAATAAAAAACATAACAATATTGTTATGAATTTTAGAGTTTTTCACTAAATTGCAAATATACATTATATAGCACGATTTGTTGTATAACCAAAGTTATTAATTTATTTATTTATTTATTAACGTCATTTTTTATGGGCTATTTATTACTTATGATTAGTAAAAATTATATAGTATTTATTGTACAGAACTGAACTGCCTCAGTAACAACATTTTGTAATTGTTTAATGACGAGTTGAAGATGTCCACTGACTTGGTGTAATTATTTACATCCATTAGTAGATATTCTGGACAAATAGGAATACATATGGTAGTTAGTCCCAGAATTTCTGCAGTGAAATAAATCCCAAATTCTAGTATTACTTCGTGGAGTCCGAAAGCTTATTAATTCAATTCTGGAGTATCAAGTACATCATTTAATATTTTATATAGAAATACCAAGTCAGTGAAAATCCTTTGGACTGATAATTTTAGCATTAGCATTAGCACAGCAATTCATACCATTTAAAAGAGTGATTGTAGTTCAACATAATGTTATAAATGCGAAAATGTGTTTGTTTGTTTGTCTTTCTTTCTTTATGATTTCCGGGCAAAAAATATTTGTAATTTCACCCTAAAACCACGCGAGAGAAAGCCGCGGGTGAAATGCATAGACATCATGCATAAACAATGCCTTGCACTCTGTATACAACTTCAATTCAACTTTTAGACAGTCTCATCAATAATTGAGGTAAACATACTTCCTTACTTCTTTTTTTTAATTTAAACTGATTGTCAATTTGGATTATTTCAATCGGGATTATGTTTTTAACTTAGATGTCGTATGTGCTGTGTGCTTGCTTTATTTCTTGTCGCAATCCAATTTGCTTCGTCCCATGACTGTGTATCTCGTGATTACAATTAATTTTTCTTTTCAATTCCTTAGACACCATTCCTATGTTCATTTTATATATTAAATATGATTCAAAGATTCTCCACACAACTATTTAACCTGCGGACGTCCATTGTCTACTCTGGTAATACCAGGTATGACACGTCCTAGTGAAAGACAAAATCAAACACTTTACTCAATCCGATTCCTTGTACCCTAGTCAACAATTCTGTCTTCAGGCGGAAGTCAATTGTAGTCTGTAAAATTTGTACGTTTATTTAGACGCCTGTCTTTAGGCCATCACCGGAGAGAAGAGACCTAGAATGCATAATACCTTTTGAAATGTCGTTTATAAACGTGGAAAAGAGGAGAGGGCCTAAATTACAGCCTTGAGGTATTTCTGATCTGTCCGATCTAACAAAGGTAGATTAGATGTGAATACTCCATGTGGCACAAATTATTTCCTGTCTGCGAGATAGCCAAAAAAAAGTTTAGTAAGACGTCATGATTAACAGTATCGAAGGCCCTTGAAAAGTAAAAAAACAAGGTTAAATGTGACAGTTTTAAAAACTTACACAACCATTAAAGAAGAATTCTGCATGAATTTCTGGACCAGTGGATGTGTTTTTATCATTTTTTTAATGGAAGACTCTATATTATTAATTGATTCGTCGATTTAACGAATATCGATATTTCGGCCTCCTTTCATATTCGATTTGGCAGGAGTATCAGGATTTAGTAATGGAGACTAGTTACTGTACGAATTGGAAGTGTGTTGCAATACTTGAATCCTATCATGTCAAGAAAACTATGTATGAGACGATATATATATGAATGAATCAATGATATATGTGCCAGGAAATAGTATTATGGCCCGTACGATTAGGCTAGTAGTTTAGTCGTGTAGTGAGTATTTTAGTTACTAAACACCATCAATTTAGTAGTTGGAAGTGGCATTTTGGTCAGTCGAGAAGTGGCGAGTTACTCGCTACACAACAAAACTACTTTCCCAGTGCGAACAAGCCTCTACTTCGTGTAGATTGTAGACAAATCTATTTTGGGAACTCAATGTTAGTCGACATTATAACTTATCCAATTACGTTTCGTCATATCTGCAGATATTTCGACATGAACATTAATCATTTTTACATGGTTAATTATCATCAATTTGTATCTTCTCCCCAATCTTGATTTATAACCGGACGCTTTTACGAGTTTATTTCTTACCATCGGCAGTTAAGGGGGAGTTGAGTTCAAAATGTTGTTTCGTATTTCTCGATTCAGTCCTCTTATATTTATTTCTTCCCAATTTGTATCCACTTCAACCGTAGGTAGGGTGAAATATGCACAAAAAATTCGCACAAGATTTTTTTAAATAGGAACTTATATTTAAATCAAGATTATTCACAGTTGCTTTCTAACAGTGCATGGTTTTTTTTAAATACAAATTTATGAAAGATTTTTGAACAAAGGATTTTTTCAACGTGAACACACTTTTTGATACCTACGGAATATTTCGCCCATACGTGTATGGGCGAAATATAGTATATAATATATAATATATATAGTATCACACATATTTTAGTATTGTTTTTTCATTATATATAATATATATAGTATAACACATATTTTAGTATTGTTTTTTCCAATAACAAACGAGGTCATGAATCTACCCGTATTGATAATAATATTTTGCTTGCATTTGGCTCCTTGCCAAGCCATCACATACAACATAATACCAGGAATCAAAACCTTTACAAGAGAGGGTTATTTATGTTTTTTGTAGAAGATAATATTATTATATTATGCCTACAAATATTTTGGAATTTGAGATATTATTATCGCAGAGTTTGATATTTTTCTTAGGCAAAAAGAAGCAGAAAGTTTTTGAAATGAAATCCTTGAGGTGTATGTGTGTAAAACATATATGAACTTCAAATGCACTTTTCCAGACAGAAAGCAAGGTTGATGTGAACTAAGAAAGGGACGTTTATTTGGTTTGGGCATGTAGAGTGGTTGAATAAATAAAGAATTGGCAGTAGAAGTCAAGGACGCCTGAGTAAGACATGACACGATCAAGCAAACCAAATTCTTGAGTCGAATGTCATTTGGCATTACTTTACGCTTTACTGTACCTGATTAAATTGTTAATCTAGCACGTTGCCCAGTCGTTGAATCGTGTATTAATGTAACGTCTTATGATCATGTTTACATATTGAGTTATCGTGCCGTATTGAACTTATCCTTCTTTAGCCAAAGTTTAGCAGCGTTACATTAATCTAAAACTAATAATCCAAAATTAATCACTGCAATACTTCTCTACTTGATAATCTGAAATCTATATTATGATTTTCAATATTCCCAACTACGTATCTTTTGATAACACGTAGGCCTAAAGTAGTACAGATAGAAGATAGGAAAATTCAAAAGTATACATGTACATCAGCGTTATAATAACTGTCATGATCCATGCACAATGATCAAGAATTTGAATAACGCAAGATTGTGTGCAAAAACAGAGTTGTGTGGCAGTCCATTCTCTCTGCCTACCTCATATGGAGTGATGATGAGTTAGATATATATAATTGTAAAATATTAATCGAATTTAAAACACGAAAAAGACTTGAATAATGACTGACACTGAACAAATATTCAACACGTTTATTTATTTTTATTTAATCTTAAGTTAGCTCGCATCTTCGTGTGTGCTAAAAGTTTTATAAACATATAAACATTTACATTGTTTGGCAAACATAAACATTCTTTAAATATTAGCATATACAGTCACAAATACATAAAAACATAAATATTTAAGGAAGACATCCTTTCTTAATTCATTTTTAAACTCATTGATATTTTGCGTCTCAGCAATTTCATTTGGGGTTTTGTAATAAAGTTGGTCGGCCTGGTACATCAGAAATTTCTGGGCGCTTGATTTTTTTCTTGCTGGCAATCTAATTTGCTTTGAATTTCTCGTTCCGAGTCCGTGTATCTCGTTATTGTAATTTATTTTTCTCTTCAGTTCCTTGGACATCATCCCCATGTTAATTTTATGTATAAAAATAAGTACATAAAAATACACATTTTGCTTCACAGTAAACATATTCAGCTCCATTAACATGTCTCTTATTCTTGTGTATATGTTGCGCTTAAGTATTTATTATTCGCACTGCTTTATTTTGCAGTTTTTGCATTTTTTTCGTTTTATCTTCATTGCACAGAAAGAGAATACTTGAACAGTAATTAAAGTACATAATTAAGTAATTACGTTCTAGATGTACGCAAGATACCTACATGTACTTAAAAACAGTAAAAATTATATTTTTGACCAAAAACAAAATTTTAACAACCATAATCTAACATTAATGGACCAGTTAGTCGAGCTACTATCGAAGAATTTATCAAAAAGATATTTAATTATTCGATAAGCACATGCTCTGGACAATAACACCACAAATACCGGCAATAAAAGCATCCAACAATCTCACGCTCGGATATGGCTTGAGATTTTTGCGGTCAAAAGAATTATCGTGATTTATTTTTGGGTGTTGCACTTTCTCCTTCTTACACGGCATAATACTCCCAAAGTAAATCACGATAGATCTTTCACCGAGGGAAACATAAAACATTGTAAAAATATAATTACGGTAAGGATAAAGAAAAAAAACTGCGATATCGCAAAATATATTATCTTAAAAGAATAAAACAAATACACAGTACCTACACATATTATACACAACGGTACTAATATTGTCTGTTTTTTTTTAATATTGCGTTTATTGTTTTATTTTCATTATTTTATTTTATTTCTTGATGTTTTATTTCAGTTCGTTTAATTTCAGCCATTGCCACCTATTATAAAAATTGGTAAAACGCGCCCGTCCGGGTAAAACGAGAGGTTCTGGGTTCGAGTCCCAGCTGCGACCGCTATCTTTTATTTTTTTTTGGTGTCTTGTCATTTTAATTTATAATTTAGATTATTTGTGTTATGTTCTTCCTCAATTATATATTACATTGATGGGAATAACCTTCAAAAGTTAAAAACAGAGTTTTTGTTATAAAAATTGAATATTCATTATTCATTTAGACTTTTATAAAAAGTTAATAAGTGTTCCATATAAATAAAAAATCGGATATATTTTTATTCGAGACTCTATCTAGGTAACAAACACGTTCTTTGAACACATCTTTTTTCCAATGAAAAAGATAGCTGCTGATAATATGGAAAAAAAAATAGTCGAAGATAATATTGTTAATTCTGAAATTGTATATTGAATTAAACAAATATGACGGTTTTATAATAGGTGGCAATGGCTGAATTGGTAAAAGCGCCCATCCCGGTAAGACGAGAGGTTCTAAGTTCGAGTCCCAGTTGCGAACGCTATCTTTTATTTTTCTGTGTCTTGTTGATTTTCATATTTTAATTTAGAGTGTAGTGTTATTTATTTTATTTTATTTTATTTTAGTGAAATCAACAGTTTATACTGTGGTTCATTTATATACATGTGTAATTTGCCTAACTGAGAAACCAATTATAGATTTCTCAATATACTATAGTATTATCTATCTGAAAGTTTAAACACTATACTTCCAAATAAATAAATACATTATTTAACCAAGAGGAAGATTAATATTATAGGAATCTTCTTTTTGCAGTTATCTTTTTCTTCAACCATTTAATTTAATTAAACTTTAATGCAGTCCATTTTATTTACATTTATAATATATCTACCCACTGTATCTTATAAAATTTAAAATAATTTAAAATATTTAAAATAAAAGGCCTCAGCACGGGCAAGTATCCAGTCAGGCTCCCATTACCATATTATCTTTAATATAATACCGGTAATGTATCAATTTAAATAATAATTAAGAGATATTATTCCGGCATCTTTATATATGTATAAAGGGTGTAATTATTTCACGGCCTGCCCCAGTATTACACAATATGGCCTCATTCAATGCGGATATTCACCAGCATGACAAAGGGGACAAATTCAATTATGACATATAATGAAGTTGAGGCGACTCAAGACCTAGGCCTCACCAGATAGAGTTAGGAGTTAGGCCAATAATCCAATATGGGACAATATCCGGGCAACATCCAATCATACGCGGCTAATCGGGTTTCTAATGGTGTATTACGATATCCCTTTATGGGATATGCTCCGATATTAAGGCCTCGTGGGGTTGCGAAACCAATAAGGTGCTGATAATTTGCAAAATATACCTACATGCTTTTACCCATAAGGGTTCAGCTTACAACATGCCATATCAAAATGTTACATTAAAGTGTATCTATCTACTTATAAAACAATAAAATAATGTTCGTATTAGTGTAAAATTTTTAAAAAATTATAATATTTTAATTAATGAAGATAACATTAGTGAAAGTCAATCGAAAATCCGAAACAGAAAAATCAGAAAAAGATACGGATACATCTAGGACTCGAACCCAGGACCTCTGGCAATCCGGGCCAACGCGCTATCCACTGCGCCAACGTATCCCTATCCGATTCGGTCATTTTTAACTGTATCATACTTCCACTGAGAACCACCAACATTATTTTCATTTTTCTTATCGCATATTTTCATTGGCTGCTACCTCTATGTATGATTGCAAGATTCAACTCGAACTAAATGCCCTCTAGATAGTGTCAGGATAAATTTTATCACTTTTTATTAATATGCGACATCTATTGACTTTATCTGCAAGACTAGGATGAAATATTTTTATTTATAACTTTTTAACTTAAAGAGTTAAACCTCAAATTATAATATTTTAATTAATGAAGATAATATTAGCGATAGCAATCGAAAATCCGAAACACAAAAATCAGAAAAAGATACGGATACATCTGGGACTCGAACCCAGGAGTTCCCATCGAGTCCCAGATGTATCCGTATCTTTTTCTGATTTTTCTATTTTGGATTTTCGATTGACTTTCGCTAATATTATCTTCATTAATTAAAATATTATAATTTGAGGTTTAACTCCTTAAGTTAAAAAGTTTAAAAAAAAAATATTTAAAAAAATATGTTCAAGTTTTGCGATTTTTTTTACAAATCAACACTCTTGCAGCGCTAAAGTGATACTTACGATTTATTTTGCTGGACATTGATCTATACATATTTGAAATGTGCAAATTTTTTTTATTCTGTGGAAACACAATTTTTCAACTTAATACCTTCCGTGAGTAACATTAAGTAATGGACGCTTAGATGGATTGGGCATGTAAAATGAATGAATGAATGTAAATCAGGCAAATAGAGTGCAAAGACCGAATTTATTTATTTTATTTATTTATTTGAGACACAAACAGGATATTTATAGAACATTCATGTTGGTAATATAAAACAAAATTATATACAAATATAAATATCCCTAGACTAATGTGACTGCAGTAATCATATTTTCATATACTCATAAGCAAACACAAAGAAAAACAATGCCAGTATTTTTAAACTTAACTCTAAAAAACTTAATTATAATAATAAAAAATCGAACTAAAAGAAAATGTTTATGAAAAAATAATAAAACAACAAACAATCTTTTAAACAACAAACTCTAAAAAAACTTAATTATAATAATAAAAAATCTAACAAAAAGAAAATGTTTATGAAAAAATAATAAAACAACAAACAATCTTTTATTTTTATTTTTTTAGGTGCACAAATTGTGGAGATACTTCTTGAAACAAGTTATATTATTCACAAAAATATCTATGATAGTGTGTGATTTAGCAAGATCATTGTATGATCTAGACATTCTAGAAATGGGATTAAAATATCCAGTATTATTGGTAAAAATTTCGGTCCAAAATATGTTAAGGTTTCTGGTAGATTTGGGCCGGGCGTATAACTTGATTTGATTGACTAAGTTACTATCTACCCGATAATTTACAATTTTATAAATCATTAAGAGGTCATTTATGTTACGTCTTTTAACTAGACTCTTTGTTTGTAGATCCGTCCTCTCTGCATACCCCTTGAGAGGAACCTTAAACCTCGATATGGTTAGTTAGATAATTTTACTATCATCAATTGTGGGCTGCTAGTTTCGCAATTTATTGAATTTATTCTAAAACAGATTTGCACGAGAATTTTTGTTTATTTTCTTTACTCTTTTCAATTTGATGGTCTGCTTTGTCAAGGTAAGGCCCCCGTCTACGAATCCAGAGGTTGCGAATTTTAATAAATTTATTTTTTTTGGCAGCTAACATTTAGGTAATACAATTAATTAAAATAATACCTGTATAGTATATTTCAAGCCAAAATTAATCACATACTAGCAAGGCACTGCCGATTACATATCGAATGTGTTTTGGTAAAACTCTTCATGCCGCATTTTTTGCGATTGTTACTTTTCAGTGGTTTCATGTAGAATAGTCATCGAAGTTTAAGATTAATTTTGAAAAACCAATTTTAATTTTATGTCATAGGTCCTCAGGGAAATTGCTTTCCTCAGGGCCTCCATTTTTCCAGTTAAAAAAGCATTATGTTCGATTAATCTCACCAATGCAAAGTAAAAATTGAGTTTACTTCTTTAGTATTGACTGGACTTCAAAACACTTCTATCGCTCTACCGCTTCGGTGACAATAGTGCTACACATTCCACGTTTGTGGACCCAATTGTATTCATTGCATGGGAATCTTTCTGTGGGATGGAGCACCGTGTAATTACACGACAATTGTTAGCGATTATCTCTACACCATTCTACGGTCTTTAGACTCGTCGCGGAGGATCTCGATTATGGGCAGCGAGAATGTTCATCTGATTTAAGTGCTCTAGATTTGTTTATCACGCGACTCATTAGGTCGAGAGTAAGCCGCAGAAGAATTTACTGATCAAATATTTGGAGTTCTTGGTCGAGTGTTTCGAGAAAGAACCATAAAACTACTTGACCGCTTTGAGCTTGGAGTCATGGATAAAATACCCCACGCTGTTAATAAGTTATAACCTGGATATACCAGGTCCAGTGGGACTATGGTAATAATTTAAATTGTGTTTGTCTAGAAAATGTTTTTCTTATGTAATGTCTATCTTAAAATAGTACATAATATGTTGAGTGGTTACACAATATTTTGGGCAAGTATAAAAATTACCTTATTTTTAATTATTTTTCTCTTTTTTTTTATTCGATGGTATGTCTGAAAGATCTTCGCCGCTTTAAACAGTGTTACAGGATGATTTTGACTTCTTTTGAAAGAAAAATCTTATAATACATGTGTATACTTTTAAATGTATTTATTATTTTTTAAATTTTTTTATATGTAATTAAATTAAACAAATAACACCAAGTTATGTATTTCATTTAATTAAAAGTGACGCCACATAATTTTTTTGTGAAGATTGAAGAAGTATTCTTTTAATATATAGATATATATATATAATATTTAAACCTAACTCATCATTAAGGCATAAACATAATAACCAAATTCCTGTATTTTCAACACAACAAATGCACAAAAATTATATTTACAAAAAGCATAACATATTTTAATAGTCTTCCCCAAAAAGTAAAAAAAAAAACAAATCGGTATCAATTAAGAAAAGAATCAAATTATTCTTAATAAATTAACAAACATAACATCACCAATTAAAATACTGTAACTTCATTTCATGCCATATTATAATTTTTAACGTTACAACATCCCTAGTATTTAAGATTACATTTATTGTACACTAATATAAAATTATGAAATAACTCCTACACCAAGCTCAAGAGCTAGCTCTCTTAATTGGCGTAGAATCCTTGAAAAATTGTATTTCACTATTTTGTTTTTGCCTTTATATTATGTTTATTACTGAAACAATGTTACAATTTTAACAATACAAAAAAACGTATTTTCTAAAATACCTTTTTTATGAGGATGTTTAATATCAGTGTTTCCCAAACCTTGATTTCCTGCCGGTCCACGAAAGATTCGGACGCTACAGATAATTAAACGCTCACTAGCTTCGTCCAGATTCAGACAGCCTGCACAATGCACGTGAGCTATTCACAATTAGCAAATAAATAATTAAGCCTTTAAAAGGCAAAATAAAGTGTGCGAAATCAATTTTGATTCTTGTTATTCACATCTTTCCACCTATGATTAAGTATTTCTTCGTTTACTTGTTAGTTGTCAACGGTTCACCCGCTATCTATGGTGTTAGGATAAAGATAGGTACAAATGCATGCGTACGACGACGTAGTGCGTATTATGCGGCGAGTAAGGTCAACATAGTGAAAAACTTAACATCTGATACTATTTTTACTCCTATGAGAATACGTTTATGTGTTCTACTCTATTTTAAGCGTGTCGTGTTTTATTAAATATTTTCACATTTTTCGCTTAATTATTATCCTTTTCTCGTTAATATTCTCTCTCTAATATTCGTATTCAGATTTCCCTTTCAAAACCACCAACTTCCTTTTGAATGCTTACTACCGAGCCTTAATCCTATAAATAAGAACAATGTTGCAATAATGTAGAAAGATAAGATGAAATAATTTATTTTTTTACGCACCAGATTTACAGGTCCGGGTTTAGTTTTTCCCATAGGAAATAAATTAAGTGTAAAAAAGTTAAATTAATGGAATTCCACCACGAATTGTTAGAATCAAAATAAAAATTTTAAATTACATTTTTTTGGACCCCGCACTGTCAACTACGGGGAGTCAGCACCATATTATGTGATAGGTTTGAAGGAAGTTGGGGGGAAGGAGACGAGGCTAATGACAAACTTTTCATAAAAATTCTTAAAAGCACTACTCGGTTTGAAACATACACATTCTATTTGGGGGCAGTTGTGGGTACCGCCGCCCGGGAATTTATTGGATAATAGTTCCATTTATTGGATAACCAACACCTCTGCCATAGGTAAGTGGTGACTTAGCCTAGTGTACTTAACTTAGACTTAGTGCCCGGATTCATAAGGTGAGGTTTGTCCGGATCCTGGTGGTATTTACGCCTGCCCATACTGCAAGGCAGGCCGGATCGGGAAAGATTTGTTAAGGAAGACCTTTTGACCTCTCCAGCAGGTATCTCTCGGCACATCGCCTTGCACCGCAGTGAGAGGGATGGATTCATCCGTCACTCCCGGACAGACTGACCTCTAGACTCCTACCCACCCCTCATTCATTTTTATTTCCAGAACTTCCACTCCTTCCATTCGATGATAAAGGCCCTTAAGAGAATTATTTTTCTTGGGGTCTCCTGTGTGGAGCTCATGTAAAGGCTTGCAGGACTAACTTGCCAATGGTCATGCCAGTGGAGAGAGCTATCTTGTTGTTAAATAGAATTAATTCGAATATTGATACAAGTATGTTTAACATCAATGAAGCAGAATTTAGACAGCAAGCTTTGTTGCTATTAATGTAAATCTGATTTTATACGTTTGTTTCTTGCTGATCGGCGTGTTTTTGATTTTGGATGCCTCTTAATGGTTGCTTGTCAGTTGTATAGGGTTTGGAGTATTTTTATCCGGAAATTACTTATTGTTTTCTTTGTTTACATTTTAAAAACTATACGAAATAATAATTTTGAATTGTTTTTAAAATTAATATATTGAATGGGATTGATTTGAAAATGTTAAAAAAAATCATTTATAGATCCTGGGTTCAACAGCTCAGCCCTGGAATCTCTGTATTTTCTCCATCCCAAAACAAGGGTCTTTTCAAGTCCCAGGTTCATTCCTTCTTTTCCTTGAAAAAGTTCCCCCCCCCCCCCCCCCCCATCAATAACAATAATTTCCCTTAGTGCCGCCTAAATATCTGAATACTGGCATTAGGCTTGTTTTTAGCCACTTAGAACCTTACTTATAAACATGTTTATCGTTTTACACAACTGGCAAACAAGCATTTACCATGCAAAAGTTGTCTCTCAAAAGTTTCTCGGGGGTAAATAATTTATGGGGTAAATGTTTAGACCGAATGTCAGTCAACATTTAGCATTTGGTGAGAAAAGGGTACATCAAAAGAACCAATAACCGATTCGCAGCTCATTTTCAGCTGGGAGTATTTTCGATTAATAATCACCCTTACAAGTATTACCCACTAAAATCTAAGGAAAGTTTTGCTCGGGCACTGAAGAGATAAACCGATAGAGGTGAACGATGGACGTGTCCGTGTACCCAAAGATAGCAAAAAAAAATCTTAGTTCTTTTCTTTACTTTCTTATTGTTAATATTTGCTGTCTGGATAAATTGATGAAAGTTTTTCGAATATGTCACACCTTACAAGAGCTCCTCTATTTATATAGATGTAAAGATATGGGCACCGTCCACTTGAGCAGCATTGAGAGGCGGGTTATAATATTTACGAATGGATTTATTAGCCCTTTCGGGCCTCGACCATTTTTTGTCAAAGAATCATTGCTTTGCGATAAAATCAAAATAAATGGGCCATTTCCGAATGTATCCAAAACTAAAAACTGTTTTCGAAAGGTGGTAAAATAGGTTTTCAAAATTTATAATTACAAAAATTTTGCACGCAAACAAAAAACTTTACAAATGGCTCACCTTACGTTTTTTCTGACTAAAATTACTGATAACGGAAAAAAAAAACACTTGCATATGTTATTAGACAAATATATTATTAACGTTATTGTCACCTCACTTCTACCTGTCTCCGTGTAAAAATATGTATTAATAAAAAAAATCACAAAGATTCAATTTGTTTTTTCTTGGTTTGCTTGAAACTTTGGATTCCTAATGGTGTACATTTTACTTATTTTGTAGTTAATTTTCAGATAGAAAAAAAAAACTTATTTTATTAGGAAAACGTATTATAAATGTTATTATCACCTCACTCTTTTGTCATTTCATAAAAAAATTATGATTAAAATATTCTCGGAATTTTATATTAATTATAATTTTTCTCGCACTGCTACCGGAATCTTTGGTTTCATTTAGGTACAAAGGTGCCCATAAAAATTTTTATGTGATTAAATTCTAGATTTTAATATAAACCCTGGAGTTTTGTTTCTTTCTAACAGCGCTTAAATCATATTTCTCACCATGACAGTAAGGGAGACACAACGATTTATCCGAGATCTATGTGACTTGGGATAAATTTGGTATCCTGTGATTAAATGGGTTAAAGGCTGATGCCACCATTTTATGATACAAAATTCAATTAGATGTGAAATAATAAAATTTTAATAAAATACAAAAAGGTAGTAATTAAAAAAACGTCAAATATCATTGTATGTGTGTTTTATAATTCAAATTCCATTCCAATTTGAAAAAAAATAATTACCGCCAACATATACAAGTTGTAACAGCACGTACCCGAGAGATTTTAGCCAGCTATTCGTAAGCATATTTGGAGTAAAAAATGTAGATGTCATTTTGCTGTCCGATGATATTTTTTTTCTATTAAAAAAAAAATAATAATATTCAATCACACGTCGTTACTGATCCCATCGTTATGTAATATATCCTGTCGCGATGGGTTTGAGCGATACGCGCGCTGTTTACGTCTTAACACGCTGCTAGAACAAGATAAAACACTTATCAAAACACGCTTGAGTGATGTGATGGAAAAATATTTTTTAATTTTTTAACAGAAAAAAAAAATCATCGGACAGCAAACTGACATCAACATTTCTTAATCCAAATATGCTCAAGAATCGCTGGTTAAAATGCCTCGGGTACGTCCTGTTCCACGCTGTATATTACAAAAATTAGAATGGATCACACATCTAGGGGTTATTTGATCAGTGGCTCGAGGGTTGTGTAACGAAATTAGATCGGCGGGTTTCCAGCAGAGATTAGTTCAAATGCCTGTTATTGCTTTGTATTTAATATTGATCGAAAATTATCGAATAACTACCTGTCAGGAACCATGATCCCAGATCGACAGTTCAATAGAGCCCACCGCTTTACCACCACTGAATAATAATTAGTAGCCTTATAAATAGTCCCTTAGGGAAAAAGCGATTACCCAACACTTCAAACTTTACGAGTACTTAACCCCTAAAATGCCAGTAAACGATTATTCGTTATTCGTGGGTGAGGCAAGAACTGCCAACGACGATCGTTGTTTGAACGAAATAGAAAAACATATAAATATGTTCTTAACATGCCGGATCTATTTATTGTCATCAAGTTAAATTTGTAGAACTTTTTAATATACTCAATAATATTATTTTTCAATTTATATACATAGTTTTTTTTTAAACAAGTTCTGCTATGTAATTATTATCAGGCATGACAGCTGTTTTTATAAATTAAATGCTGGATGTATTCTTTATCTTCTACGGGATCGTGAACTTTTTTTATGTTAAGCTAATTAAAAAAGTACTGTTGAAGGAAAAACACGTGTTACTTAACATAACATATTCTATAAATTTAGTGATTTTGTGTTACCTAGGATTTTTTGTACCTCCACGAAACTTGTCTGATCGGGAATGAAAAAATGTAATAATATAATGTGTTCAGCCGGCCATACGGTAAAAAATAAATTTAAAAAAGATCGATTCACCTACCATATTTTTGACCTAAAATGTAAACAGTGTAAGTCAAAAAGCTCGGCGTTCAAATGGTGAAGATAGTGTTCGGTAAGGGATGCGCGTACCGGCTAGTTGAATAAATAATATATTCATGAACAATGTGTTTAACGTATGTGCTCTGCAAAATCCGCTCTAGCTTATTACGGTAATAAAACATTTACAGGACAGTATAAGCTGATTTTTAAAAAGATTTATTGCAATTTTCACAGTAAATACCAAATAGCTACGCTTGCAAGAGTCAGAGAGTCATCTATACCAATACTACGACCGCAGCGCAGAAATTCGCCCGAAATATTGCACAGAAATGGAGGAAAATAATTATGCCGAGTCCAGTGGACGTCTTCAATTTATCACTAAACAAATAAAAAAATTCTGTTACTGAGCTAACTAAATAACTTTTAAAAGTTACGTAGCTTTAGGGTAAGTTAAGGGCCGCTCTGCCAATTTATTACATGTTTTCCTTAAATGTTTGAAGTTTTTAAGTTATTAAAAAAATATATGTTATTCTTTAAGATAGTATCTATACATTCCCAACGCCGAAAAGGTAATTATTTGAAATTCCCTCGATAGAAATAAATCGCAAAGTATGCTCCGAAAATTATTATTTACACTTTTGTTTCTGATATTTATATTTCTGAAAAATTCACAATGTTTCTTTAAATACTAATTGATACAGCCCCTATGATATTTTTGTTATTTTTTTTTTAAATTGTTAACTTTTATTAAACATTTTCACAATTTTCGCATGAATTTTACGGCTTTTAATGTTAGCGCGCTCTCTCCTACGTTCGTATTGTCGTATCTCTCCATCTTCTTCTTTTTGATCGTGGTAGCGCGGCCTCAAATATGACGCACCTTAAACCAAAACATGTTGATAGTAACTTTATACTTTTCTATCCTACAGTAAGATAATGCAAGTGTCTACCAGTGCCTACATACATATCGTTATATTGTCATGTAATGCAACGTTGACTCGTTAAACACAGATAAAAAACCTTTAGGGTCCCTATAATCAATTATTGTCTGTAGTTAATATATTGTATCTCTAAGCGATTCTAAGAACAATATATCTGCTTTCGTCAATGAAAGGCTTTTATATTATTATTTCAAATCTTCCCTCAAGGCAAGAATCAATTTTTAAACTCGAGGACCGCCAGCAACACTAAGATTTTCTGTGGGTTTGTCTATACACACATATGCAGATGTTTTACAAGTTTCGTCTATACACACATACGCAGGTGTTTTACAAGTTTCGTCTATACACACATATGCAGGTGTGTTACATGTTTCGTCTGTACACACATATGCAGGTGTTTTACAAGTTTCGTCGGTGGTATGCAATTTGGTTTACGGGTCTGGGTATCCCCGCCCCAGGAACCATTTATTGGATTACCAACACCTCTGCCGTAGGTCACTCCAAGTGGTTCGCTACGCTCGGTGACTTAGCAGGGGTGCCCGGGTTCATGGGATGAGATTTGTCCGGGTCTTGGTGGAGGATGCGTCTGCGCACCAACTGTGCGGCAGGCCAGATCGGGAGAGACTGGTTGAGGAAGACCTTTTGACTTCTCTAGAAGGACTCTCTCGTTACATCACCTTGTACCGCAGTGGAAGGGATGGAATTATTCGTCCGTAACGCCTGGATACACTGACCCTTAGATTCCATCCCACCCCTCATACATTTTTTCTTCCCAGAACTTCCATTTCCTTCCTTTCCTAAAAAGAACCCTTTGCACAGCATCCCCAAAGATAACATGGGCCCCGAGGAGAATTAATTTCTTTATTTACCCGAGGGGAATTATTTTCTTCAGGGCCTCCTGTGTGGAGCTATTGTAAAAAAAAATTTAAGTTACCATATTATAATTATAAGTCGCTTGTTTAAACTAAAATGACAAAGTAAACCTAAATTAATTTGTATTTATAGTGTCTTATTAGATTGAAGCTGTTTTATTACTTACAAAAAGTTATTGTTTTGTCATTATTTACCTAATTCTAATCGAAAAAGTAAAGATTTTGCATCTGAAATTAATCCCATTTGTTTTTCACAGATGAAAACGTAACAACGAAAGTCAGCAGAGTGTCCAGTATGGTGCAAGCTGACATCGTTGAGGACAGTGAAAAAAACGACTTTATGGAAGTAAGTACTCTTTGGAATTTATTATTTATGTGACAAGTAATAGTTTTCTTCGTTGCTCCATTTAAACTTTCCTCGGCCTGATATCAGTTGTGTTTGTTATTTGCACCAGTTCTTTCAACTTACCGAGCGCTTTGGACATATTTTGGAGAAATTTACTGAGAATAAACGACGTTGCGGAAAGTATCAACTGACAAGGGTAGATATAAATAATTTGACACCTTACTCGATATTCTGGATTGACAGAAAACAAACGGTAAACATGTCGAAATCCACCAAGCAATATTTTATGGTTCTGGCTTATTTTCGAAAAGTCAACTTTGTCCATAACAGCTCCTCGAAAGAAATGTATGACATTATATATTAAATTCTGAAAAACCCGTGCTTGTTAAACACCTGACCATGGTACAAGCACGGGTTTTTCAGAATTTGCCGAACATTTAATTAATACTAACCACACATTTAATAAAAATACGGGAGTCCAAATAATACGTAAAAATAAAATAGGAATAAGCCTGAATAATTTAGAAGCTTTAGAAATTTCAAAATCAAATAAAAAAAATTGCCAAATTTTAAACAAACAGCTAGAATTAACCAACAGTCCAATTTTAAAGTTGTTCCCTTACTCCTTATGTAACACACACCCTTCCTTTACCTCGCCCTCTACCCCTCCACCAACCAGTCTATGATGTTCTGTCCCTCTCCCATATATTGCTTTCTCTCTCTATTTTGTTTACCTTATATTGTTTCTCTGTATTATGATTTAGTTTATTTTATTGTCCTGATGAAGATTGAGTCCAATCGAAACCGGTCGACAAATATAAATAAAAATAAAGTGGTTTAAAACTAAGTATTTGTTTCATTTGGTATTATAATATTATCTACATACTTATTTGTTAATAATTTTACGGTGAACGCTTGTTATATTGATCCTTAAAGATGGCGCGATGCCTGACCTGGCATCCGGCATCCTGGCATCCGCGGAGGCCTCTGCCTGGTTTTACTTTAATAGGAATACAGTAAACAACCGCTTTTTTTCTAATCATTTTTTAATTGGTTTTATGTTTATTTATATTTTACTTATAAAGCCTTGTCATCCCCTCCCCACAATGTGGCTTTAATAAAAGAGGATTCCCGAGCGTTGATTAAAAAGTTTCCGATTGACAAAAATAAATCTAATTTTTCATATACAACACAAAGAGTGTGAAAAATATCCCTCTCTCGCTTATGCGTCCGCTCGAAATAAATTTCAAAAATGAAAATTAAATTCACACCTTTGTAGCCATGTAGCTTATTCTCGCATCGGTGCGGCTAGGAACACGTCACTTTGTTAGATACAGAGATATTTATTACAAAGAGACTTTTTTATCACCTTTGTGTGTAAAAACTCTGCTTGTATGTCGCTGAGCTTTCGGTCAGATTTCACGTTTGCTACCAATTGTATATTTTGTGTATGGTCCATGTAAATAGTATCAGATTAATGTGGAATTAAATTAAATAAAAATCGAATAATTACAAACAAGTAAACAGATGACAAACTAGCCAACATCGCAATAATAATAATAACAAATATTGGAGGCAATCATATAAATATTAATTATTTAAAATAACGCACTTCAGCAACAGGTGCATTATTTGGTATTCTAAGGCGTTGTCAAAACCAAACATTTGTACCCATGCACATAATATTATCGACTAAAAAATCAAGCGGTCTTCAACTAGGGAACCAAAATAATTTTGTTAAATTCTTGCACCAAGTACGTCTTCTGTTCAATTTTGATGTAGAAAAGAATTGTTGTCTGATCCACAAAGAAAAATATTCAACGAAGAAAAATATTTTAGGTACCTTAAAAATTAAACATATTTTAAAATTCAGTTCAAAGTACCCCCTTAAAACCTTCTGGCGTTCAACATGGATAAAGGACTTCCTCAATAGTATTTAGTATGCACCCATGTGATACTGATTTGATCAGTTCAACAAATCAGGGACCTTCCTCTGCTTTTCCTGCCTTCCACTTTAACAAAAAACCTTTTGCTTCTCCGGGTTCGAGTTCTTAGTTTGGCAAGAGACGTGTTCCGTGTAGTTAGAATGTTAGGATACGTTGTAGGCAGACAGTTAATGGATTTTGGTTGACTAGCTCTTCCAAAGTTAATGTGCCTGGTTGTCAATGATATCTGAATAGTTGCTTTTACCCAAAAAATGTGATCAGAAATATATTTCTTCAAACTTCGCAAAATCACTTTGTGGCGTCATTTTTAATTAAATCAAACAAATATCTTTGTCATAGTGGTTGATAAAAAGTTATTTGTTTCATTTAATTAGAAATAAATTTTTCACACTTCTGCTGAAATTGATCAAACATCTAAAAATATCGGTATTTCTTCTTGAGCAGTAAACAATTTCATTGACCTGTCTGGGTCCTAAGGGTCACAGGCCCTTACATAATTTTGCGATTTTACTTTCTTTTGTTAGACCACTTCTAGGGATTTTTACAGCTTAATTAAATAGAAAAATTCTCCATTGTTTTAGTGGCGTACAGAATCATTTATTTATGCAAAGATGCCGAGGCAATTGAAAAATAAACTAAATATTGTTTTCGTAAGTTAAATAAAGTTCCGAATTTAGAAAAGTGGGCTCAAAAAACCTCTCTCCCCTTATTTGCGGAAACTGTGCTGAACTTATCTCAATATTAATATTATCGTTTGATGCCGTCCTCCGCTTTGTGGAAAAATACCACAATTCTGAATATTTTCAATCCTCCGAGCCACAACAATGGAGATTCTGCAAACAGAAGTTACCGGTAAATGTTGTTTTAAAACAGAATGGATTCAAACGAATTTTAAATAAATCTACAAGTTTATCTTTTTGTTTGAATCTTTGTCTCTTCCTCTTATAACTTGCTAAGTCATACAAGCTTAAACTTAGTACATTCTTCCCTGTTAAAGGTAGAAAACGAAAATTATTTTCTTACTCTATTGAAATATATACTTACTATCAAGTATTGAAACATTGTAAAATAAGATTATTTGCATACGACGCATTGATATATATAGCAGGAGACGATTATGAACTCTTAATGAATCACTTAAATGAAGACCTACATAATATATCAATATGGCTAAAAAAAAATAAACTTAAATTGAATGTAAACAAAACAAAATTTATGAACATTGGAAAACGAGCAATGCAAACAAAAAAGACATTTTGATCGACGGTGAAGCATTGAAAGAAGTGTCCGAAATGAAATATTTGGGAGTAATGATTGACTCCAAATTGACTTTTGCTCAAAATACAAAACTAATTATTAAAAAGGTTGCCAAAAAAATCTCGCTGTTGGGAAGAATAAGAAGATTCCTTAACACAGTGTCCAGTAAAAATGTGTACAATGCAATCATTGTACCACACATAAATTACTGTAGCAGTATTCTATTCTTAGCCAACGACGGTTTAATGAAACAGATGACCATTCTACAAAATAGAGCAATTAGAACTATATTGAAGAAAAATAGGTACACAAAAATTAAGGAAATGTTGAAGGAGTTAAATATCTTGTCTTTCAAACAAATTATTTACTTCAATACTATTGTGTTAATCTACAATATAATCGATGGCCATACATCTATTGAATTTCTAAGAAAAATTGATAAACTGCAGAACAAACACAGATATGAGACGAAGAAAAGAAATGAACTGAGACTCCCCTTCAGGAAAAAAACACAGAGTCAAAATTCGTTGATGTACGGAGCGTACATATTTTGAAGATATTTAGAGAATTACCAGAAGAAATAAAATTAGAAGAAAACATAAAAACATTTAAAATTAAATTACGTAAATATGTGATTGATATTTTGTAAATGTATTACTTTAATTATGTATATATATAAGGATTGTATTAGGACATAGATAACTATGTACCTACTTAAAATGCCTCAATAAACAAATAAACTCTAACAAGTAATCTCATAAATGCGAAAATGTGTTTGTCCTTCGTTTACATCATAACGAAGCAACCGAATAACATGATTTTTTGCATGGGAATAGGTGGAGGACTACAGGGTGACATAGGCTATATTTTTTTATCCCGAAAAAACATTTCAATATTGGGGGGAGATTATTATACCTTCAGTAATTTCTTTCTAATACCACACGAGCGAGGTCGTCGATAAAAGCTAATCAATGTACATATAACCATAAGAGCGCCCGACAAATATACTTTTGTAAATAAATAAATTTTGCATCGGTACACAAGCACTATTTTCATATTTACCAATTTCATCGAACTTAAGATGTCAGTTTTCAATATCCAATATTCACTGATATACAGATCCATAGAATTCACCGGGTTACCAATCGGCGGCTGTCTATCACCTGGACGGAGGATTTACCCGGAGTGCTGACACATCTGCGATCTCAACAGAAGACGTCAGAGTTTGAAACTAAATTATATGAGTGTTACATAAGTCGTAAATTTAGAGCATGTTATTCAATTGATTAATAAATATACTCTACCTAATCGACGTGTTGTCATTTCTCAACGTCTCAAAAGGGATGTCGCGGAAGTCAGGCAGCTTTTTAAATGTTAATACCGCAAAAGAGTCCCAACCGCCTGGAGCCAGTGACACTATGTCATCACCAATTGGGGTATGTTTTTAAGATTATGTTTGTAGGGAGGGGAAGGAGATGGAAAGGAGAATTGTAAGGAAGTACCCGGCAATACAGACCTGGTCACTAAATACGGCTAGAGTTATTACAAGCGACGTTTCAATTCTGAAAAGTGGTCTTACACAGGGACGATACTGAGAGTATCTTCCACTCTGGAGCGTGCCGCAAATATACCTAATATTATTTTTAATGATTGAATTGTAAAATAACACAATTTAATCAAATAAAATTAAATTGCGGGTGCCGGGATTTGAACCCACGACCTTCGGAATGCCATTCGAGAGCCTTCCCCTAGACCCCAAGCTACAAACTGCCGACTACCACAAAAAGTTCACGGTAAGAATGAGTGAATCAAGCATGTAGATAATAATCAGCTGAGAAAAAAAGTTTAAAAATACTTGTAACTGTACAGCGGGTTTCAATGATCGATTATTCCCCTCATCAAATTTTTTTAATTAAAAATTAATATCTATTTATTTATTTTTCGTTGTTTGTTTTTGGGGTGTTATACCGTGTTGTGCTACCTCCTTCTTTAGCCGACGTTTCGGACAGCGTTGCAGTGTCCATCATCAGGGCAGATCCGGCAGATCCGTTAATGGACACTGCAACGCTGTCCGAAACGTCGGCTAAAGAAGGAGGTAGCACAACACGGCATAACACCCCAAAAACAAACAACGAAAACGCTTTTGGCCGTGAAAATCTAAAAACGTTTCTATTTATTTCATTCAAAACTTGCTATAATACATACTTACATTCAAGTAAGCAATAAAAATGCTCAAAACGCACGATAATAAATTATTAAATATCGTGTATTTCTTGTAAGTATTTTTTGATCATAAGTATTTAAGATTTTTCAATAATGTCTACACAAAATAAGTGTGTAAAAAAATATTGTAATATTTTAGTTTGTAAGATCTTAAATAAATAGAAAAACTGAGGTATTTTTGTCACATAACACGTTCTAGGATTTATTTTTTAATGATTTTAATTTAACTAAAATTATGAAAACTGTGTTTACTAGCTTGTGTATTGATTTGTTTTGTTGTATGATTATATGATATGAAATTTTTGTGTTGTTTAATTGGCCGTTGGCCCACCGGTGGCCACCAATAAAAATTAAATTTATTTTTATATTTTTAAAATCATTATTTGTTTACGAGTTTCTATTACAAAATAATGTTATTAGTAAGAACAGTTGTATAGACTACCAAAATCCGAAAGAATTGTTATGGTAGATTCAGACTGGGTCGACGTACGTGCCCATCGCTACGCCTAACAATTTCTGGACTGCTTAGCAACCATAGATTTTCAATGAAAATTTATGTTTTAGAATCACATTGGCCACACGCATCGCGACGTGCGATGTCTGTGGCCATTTTCATAGAAAATGTATGGGTTGCTAAGCATTGTTTGGCGTAGCGATGCGTACGTACGTCGTCCAGTCTGAAAATACCATTACTGTAAACTTATAAAATGCGTCACAAAAAAATTCTGAAGTGACGTTTGATTTTTTTTGAAAAAAACCTGGCCTGCCAAAGGTTAATAGAATCTATCGTTTGAAAATTGAACAAATCCGCCAACGACCAACGGTATCGGTATCATCAACAACGATCAACGGTACCAGATAAAATAACAATCAACAAAAAGAGTCAATACGTCTAGAATTTGATTTAAAGGGGAATAATTTCCGGTATTCTCTGGTAATAAATACCCTCTTAATAATAATAAAACAGTTTATTCCAGAAGAGACGGGTTATATTATCCGTTTACACCGAAGAGCATGTGAATGTAAGGAGTTTGTTTCAAGACATATATTTGTTGTGTGATGGTTTTTGTTTATTTTTACATTAGGTCCACACAGGAGGCCCTGAAGAAAATAATTTTCCTTTGTAACCTTTGTAGGCCTATGTAACCTTTGGGGATGCTGTGTGTAGGGTATTTTTAAGGAAAGGAAGGAGAGAAATTTCTGGGAAGGAAAAAGGTATGAGGGTTGGGTTGGAATCTGGGGTTCAGTGTGTCTAGATCATCCGCCGCCAAGACCTAGACAATGAACCCCATGAACAGGGCACCCCTGCTAAGTCACCAAACGTAGCGAACCTATGGCAGAGGTGTTGGTTATCCAATAAATGGTTCCCGGGGCGGCGGTACCCATTCCCGCCTCCCAAATTGTGAATTGGTTATCGTACTTGAGTCAAATTTATGTTTATGATTGCTCCTTCATTCATTAAAAATAAAACATGAAAAGTGTGCTTACAGAAGAAAATATGTCATCCGAAAGCATCACCAACGATCAAACATTGAAAAATATTACAGTAAAACTAGTGCAAAAAAAATGTTGCTTATCAGGCTATAAAAGTTAAGAAAATTATAACAATTTAATTTGAAATGTCGAGGATAGACATATTAAAAAAATGTTCTCCATTAAAAATCAACAAAGATCGATAAATAAATTACAAACCATTTAAAAGTTTGCCTTGCACAGAAGTTTCTAACAATGGCCACCACAGTTTCTACAGGGGACTCCTCCGCTGGTGAATTTATTTTTAATTAAAACTTTCCGCACATTATTAAAGTAAGATTGCTTCCAAGAAGCGTGACAGCTCATATCGTACTACTTTATAAAGAACATTTTTTAAAAGTGTAACTTTTACTTTGAAAACACATTAACTAACTTTATTTCTATGAATTACCGACACACAATATAAATTGTCAATCTCAGATGGAATTTTTTTCGGATGAATAATGTATTGGTAACAAAAATTCATAAACATAATTTCAATTGTCTTTAGCTTATGATGGATGTTACATTGCGAGATCCAAATAATTACGTTGACCTATATTGATACAATTCAAAATAAAAAGCACAGTTTATCCACCATCGGTTACTTGTATCAGTCAATGAGCTGAAACTATTTCAGTCACCGGTAATGAAAAATTGTGTATTCTAATACCTAGCTTTATCCTTCAAAATATAGATAATTTTACGCCTTTCATTCAAGTCATATTTTGAAATAATAATATTGTATTCTTCTTCCAGGCAACGAAAATTAACTTTTTAAAAGTACCCCGTTTAAAAAATAAAATTTAAATAATAATTCTTAAACTTTAAAAAAAATATTAATTTTACTCATGATCCTGTCATTTTAAGTGGGTAGAAATCTATCTAAGTATCTGAAATAAGATTTCGTTTAATGTATTAAATGGGCGCCAGTTCTCACGATTATTTGAGAGAACAAATAAAATAATCAACTGTAAACCAAATTCATGAATCCAAATAAATATTATTTGTAAATGGTGATGGATATCCGCCATCTCGCTCTGTTCCTCGTTCCTCGTCACCATCATATTGTCGTGGTGCTGAATTCCGGTGATTATGATTAATTTCAAGTGCTTCCCGTTCTCAGGTGGCTTGAAGAATACTTGCCCGCACTTTGCGTGTTTCTTCATAGATAAACTTGTCGTCATCTTGTCGTGGTACTGGGTACTGAATTTCAGTAACTATGATTAATTTCAAGGGCTTCCCGGTTCACAGGTGGCTGGTAGTATACTAACTCGCGCTTTGCGTGTTTCTTCATAGATATACTGACTTGTCATCATCTTATCGTGGTACTGGTTACCGAATTCAAGTAGCTATGATTAATTATAAGTGCTTCCCGGTTTACAGGTGGCTGGAAGTATACTAGTTCGCGCTTTGCGTGTTTCTTCATGGATAAACTTGTCGTCATCTTGTCGTGGTACTGGGTACTGAATTTCATTAGCTATGATTAATTTCAAGGGCTTCCCGGTTGACAGGTGGCTGGAAGTATATATACTAGCTCGCGCTTTGCGTGTTTCTTCATAGTTAAGCTTGTCGCCATTTTGTCGTGGTACTGGGTACTGACTTCCAGTAGCTATGATTAATTTTAAGTGCTTCCCGGTTCACAGGTGGCTGAAAGTATACTAGCTCGCGCTTTGCGTGTTTCTTCATAGATATACTTGTCGTCATCTTGTCGTGGTACTGGTTACTGAATTCAAGTAGATATGATTAATTTCAAGTGCTTCTCGGTGCACAGGTCACTGGAAGTATCCTAGCTCGCGCTGTGCGTGTTTATTCATCGTTAAATTTATCGTCATCTTGTCGTGGTACTGGGTACTGACTTCCAGTAACTATGCTTAATTTCAAGTCCTTCCCGGTCTACAGGTGGTTAGAAGAATACTAGCCCACGCTTTGCAAGTTTCTTCATAAATAAACGGGGTGTGTTGTTCAAACTGCTACAACATGAAAATTGAATCACGCCAGCTTTCTTACTATCGCTTTCACCATTTTGTTGTTATCAAAGCTACTGTCGTGCTCTAAGAGTATGAATGAAAGTCGACATCTTTTTGCCCGATTTAAAGTCACTTAAACAATGGATTTTATCGTTTTTTTAATGTTAGAATATAAGGATTAAAATCTGGTTAAAAGAAATTTTAATATAAAGTGATTTTATTTTAACATACATTATTAATTCTCCGGTTTTCGAAGAACAAGTTTGGGAGGCGGGAATGGGCACCGCCGCCCCAGGAATTATTTATTGGAAAACCAACACCCCTGCCATAAGTCACCCCAAGTGGTTCAAGCAACAGGGGTGCACGGGTTCATAGGGGGAGGTTTGTATAGGTATTGGCGACGGATGATCTGGACACACTGAACACTAGATTCCTACCCAACCCTCATACCTTTTTCCTTCTGAGAACGTCCTCTCCTTCCTTTCTTTAAAAATACCCTCTGTTGGATTATTTCTTGAGGCTTATCTATTAAAATAGTATTTAAGTGTAATATTTTGGTAAGTGTATAATGTTATTCCAGCTAGGTTACAATGATGTGTAATATAGTATTATTATTGTAACATGTTCAAAATAAATTACTTTTGTTTTATATAAATTTTACAATTTAATTTGGTTTAAAAAAGAAATCCTCCACACAGGCCCGGCCCTGAGGAAATCAATTTCCCTCGGGGCCTATTTCATCTTTGGGGATGCTGTGTGGAGGGTCTTTTTAGAGAAAGGAAGGGTAGGAATTTCTGGGAAGGAAAGGGGAAGTTCTGGGTAGGAATCTGGGGGTCAATGTGTCCAGGAGTGAGGGACGTATGAATCCATCCCAACGTAGCAAACCACTAGGGGCAGTCACTATGGCAGGGGTGTTGGATATCTATGAAATGATATCGGAGAGGAAACATTTTTCTCTCTCATTCCTTACTAAGAAGACAAAATTTATTCTTCATGTTGTCATTAACATGGATAAACGAGATTTATGTTGGAGTAGGAGTATTCCTCTCTTATTATTAGCGGTCTTGATATACAGAACTTCTACTATTTTATGTATAATGTGAGTGTTCTGTAGTTTTATGTTCACAGTTGTTAGTTTTGCTTACTAGCAAACTTTTGCTAGTAAACTTTTGTTTTTTTTTTTTGCTCCGCGGATTTTTGACTGCTAGTATCAATATATTATGTTTTTGAATGTTATCATTATGTTTGCATAACGTGACTGTAAATAAACCTTAGATATTATGTTGTATATTCAGAGCCTTTCTTCGGTGAAAGTACGAAAATACAAAAAAAGATAATTTTCCAGTGGGTAAGAAGAACTCTTTGGTGCATTTATGGCAAAGGAAAGTTTAAAGAAATCCAATAAGCTGAAACTTCACATCACACCATCTTATCCCATCGCACCCCTTCATAATTCGCCCACTCCCCCAAGATCCATCACAGTCACTGAACATATATATACTTCCTAGAATTGTGCTAATATATACAACATGTTAAGGAACGAATTTAACTTACTTTAACCAGTGATTTCTGACATTTAAACAAAAATGTTAATGAAATTTTGATCTCCTGTGATATTTTCAATTTTTTTATTCAACTAAAAACATTTAAAAAATCATTATGAATTCGACAGTTAGGATCGGAGTAATGGAATGGGAGGTTACTCGGCTGATTGACCAGTGATGAAATGTAAATTATATTTATTTTTTGGTTTGTTTTGAAGAAAAAAACAGACATCGAAAAAAGAGACCAAAATTTCATTTACATTTTTTACTCCAAATAATGTCAGAAAATAAGTCAAGTACGTTCCTTAACATCCTGTACCTATAAGTATAAGTCTGTTCGAAGCCCTAAACTAGCCAATAGCCTTGTTGACAGTGTGCATACATGTACAAGTACAACGCACTTGGATTTGTTTTAAACTTATGTGTCATTTTCAAAATTGGAACTAATGTGTCAAGAATTTAGAAAAGCAATAAAGCAACTACCTACCATCATTAGAATTTTTATTTTAATTATTTTATTGAAATTTGTGTTTATTTGGTTTAAATTTCTTGGAGTTGATTTTGGCAAGTAATGCCAGATTTTATAATTTTTTCCATTTTCATGTAAGTTAACAATTTACTAGGTATTAGATTTTCTAACATAACACCCCTTGATTTTTCACGGGTCTATATTACTAATGATTATGGAGACGTACAAATAAAACAGTAGATACGTACCTATAAATTTATAAAAAAAGGTTTTCTGTAGTTGTGCACTGAATTTTAGAAGTAAGGAAATATTTTGCCTACAATGGGGCACGGGAATACGCTTACAACTCACTTCTATCGGTTTACCACCGAACACGCCCTCTAGAGCGGTTCTTACCCGTAATGACCTCCCTCCTTCGCGGCGAGCCTCTCGTAAACATCCGGCGTCCCAGTTCGTAAAATTTAATGTGCGGAAAGGCATTCGTGCCCAACTTCACCTCACCACGTGACAGGAAGTCCGGGACCGGATATCGCGATGCAAGCGGAAGACAAAGGACAGAGGCGGGGAATTGCGGCGGCGTTGGACGGACGCCAGAAATTCAATGCAAATGATGATGGTGTCTCATCAAAATGGAAAAATTGTGTCCTTGTTCTTGAATTGAATAACTAAGTTTGTTCCATAAGAATTGTGGTTCAGGTTTTTTCATTTTTTTTAACTGCATATTGTCTTTGACCGGTTTTTAACCGAATGAACAAATGCGTCGATTTCCCACCCAGACGAGATTCTGGTGGGAATCCTCGTTTCCCACCAGAACCTGCCCATAAAAAAAATGTCACAAGCAGAATTTTCTGGTTATAATTATAGTATTTAGAGGAATTCAAATATTGCCAGGTTATTTAAAGGGCCGCGAGAACCAGAATGGTTTAAATTTAAAAAATTTGCACTTCTTGGCCTTAAAAGGTTCCTTGTAGTATATACCTTCAATGACAATGACCTAAAAACATTTATTTCTATAGAATATAAAAACTCTTTCACCTTATTTATAAAAGCAAATTGCAACAGTGATATTTGTTTGACGAAAAGTTGTTGTTTTGTTAATATGCCCCTCTGTTTCTCGTGGTCTTTTTAAAACCGCGAATTTTTCTCTTTAAAATAAAGTTTTTTTTTTTTCAAACTGGTTTAATATATTTAAGTTTTCATTTTAAACTGGTTCATTCTACTATTTGTAAGGAAGCTTAATCCGAATGTTGAATGTTAACGTAATATCTATCTACTTATGACATCAAAAAGTTTACTTAACATTTAAAGATTGCAAGGTGTTCTTCAAATTAAAATATCAGTTTTTGTTTTATTCTAACAAATAAGTTTGAACGAAACGGAACAAATATATTTTGTTCCGTTTGACTTTAAAAAAAAACATTCTTCTCCTTTCCATAAAAATCTTGGTAAAATTACATCTTCGCAGAATAACGTAAAGTAAAAGCTGATTCTTCGTCAGATTTATTCAAAATCGAGTGGTGACGATTAACTGTCAAAGACATGTTAATATCTCACTTTGTGACGCGTTTCATATTACATTTTTATAATAAACCTCTCTGGGGAAGAGATTCTATAGACTTTCTCAGAACCTAAGGGTTACGTAATACCAATTTATGTCGCATTTCAAAGGAGATTTACATTTCACTCCAGTGTAAATGCATCAGTCGCGTCTTCTCAAATTTGCCGACAAAGGTAGTTACGTCACGTTCGAAGCAAAACTAGATTCTTCTTCATATTAATATCCGCTTTAAGTCGTGAGACGAGAAGCCGATATTGAAACGAAGATGAATATTAAAATTATTATTATTGCAATAAAATCATTTAATGTTACTATCCAAACAATATAGCGTTACAATTTACATGTTCACGTTCGGATGGACTATTATTCACATATAATTTAAGATTTACACAGCCAAAAGTATTTTTGTTGTTTATTTTTGGGATATTATGGCGTAACTAACTCCTTCTTTAGCCGACGTTTTGGACAACATTACAGTGTGCAGATCAGTTTTTTTTCAACACATCTGCCCTGATGATGGACACTATAATGTTGTCCGAAACGTCGGCTAAATAAGGAGTTAGCGTAACATGGCATAATATCCCAAAAATAAACAACAAAAATATTATTCACATGCATACAAGATAAAAATTATTAAGTTCTTATGAAATTTCATTAAATAAAACAAAGAGTATAAATGACAAATTAGTCATATCAGAGGACAGAATAAGAGAAGTTATATCAGGGGACATATGAAGATAACAATTATTTACATGTTAAAAAATATTGGATAATGGTGATAAAGTAAGATGGGTGGATAATATTCCACCTTCTTCCTTAAAGAATTAAGCAACCACTCTTGCATATAGATTACATTTTTTTTTAACCAGTTCATACGAATAGGACCCTTTCCTGAAAAATTCAAATACAGGTTACTCACCTTGGTATTTAAAACAGCAATTATCTAACCGATCTGCCTTTCATCGACTATTCCAAAAGTGTTTGAGAAACTTCTTCTTAATAAAATCATTCACTGTATCAAGCAAGTAGTTTCACGTGACCAACATGGTTTTACTTCAGGAAAAAAAATATTTTACCTAATCTTTTAAATTACCAAAACAATACATCCAAATCCATGTAAAGAAGTTACAAGTTGATTCTGTGTATACCGATTTCAAAACATTCGACAGAGTTAATCATGCTTCAAAACATTCGACAGAGTTAATCATGCTTCAAAACATTCGACAGAGTTAATCATGCTTCAAAACATTCGACAGAGTTAATCATGCTTCAAAACATTCGACAGAGTTAATCATGCTTCAAAACATTCGAGAGAGTTAACCATGCTTCAAAACATTCGACAGAGTTAATCATGCTTCAAAACATTCGAGAGAGTTAACCATGCTTCAAAACATTCGACAGAGTTAATCATGCTTCAAAACATTCGACAGAGTTAATCATACTTCAAAACATTCGACAGAGTTAATAATGCTTCAAAACATTCGAGAGAGTTAATCATGCTTCAAAACATTCGACAGAGTTAATCATGCTTCAAAAATGCTTTATAAATGTTGCATCTAGTTATTTACTGTTATTATTTATTGTTTACTATCTAGTTGTTGCATCTAGTTAGTTACATACCAATTTTACCCAAAAAATACGCATCTAAATTATACGGCCTGTAGGGTTTCGTGGTTGAGGGGTAAGGCTTTTCACTCCCAAAGTCGCGGGTTCGAACCCGGCGTGCGCAAATAAATTTTATTTGGTTGAATTGTGTTATTTCACAATTAATTAATTAAAAATAATATATAGTGAATTTGCGGCACGTTCTGGAGTGGAAGATACTCTCAGTATAGCCCTGGTGTAAGACCACCATTCAGAATTGAAACGTTGCTTGAAATAGCTTTAGCTGTGTTTTGTGACCACATCTGAATAGCCAGGTACTTACCCATCCTCCATTTCCCATCTCCTTCCCTCCCCACTACCTTCAGCCTCACAACATACCCCAATTGGAGCTGCCGTAGCCTCACCGGTTCCAGACAGGAGCAGTTGGAACTCTTGTGCGGTATTCATATAAAAAAATATATTAAAATTAATTTATTATAATTATGGATATAATTATTCGAATTTTTACTTACCATCTACATAGTATCACAAAAAATAGTGCAAAAACAATAAATTAGCGAGCATAAACAAATTGTTTAAATTTTTGTTTAATTAGTGGATAAGTTAATAAAAATCGCGCTTTGCGTAGCATATATTGTTTATTGAGGTGTACGAAAGCTCACCGCAAGAGACGCAGTGTATAGAGCTTTAGCTTCCCATATATTAACTTTTGCTCTCCTAATTACCGAAGAAGCATGTGTTCGCGATAGTAGAAACGTAGGTTGTACGTAACTCGTGAGATATTGGGGCGTTATTTTGTAAAAGCTTAACTGCGTGATACATGGCAACAGCTGAACCATTCATCAATAAGAATTAGCGCTGCTGGAGTTCAATTATTCTAGAGAAACAATACTTTTATTTACATATTATTTTTTAAGTGAACACAGGAATGTATTACGGATGAAACACTCGTTCAGTTATAGAGCGAACTGAATGATTGAACGCTGAACATCACACAATGTAAAATGTATCCTGTCAAAAGTATTTTTCATATTTATTTTACACCTTGATTGCTGCATGATTCTATTTTTGGTAAAAGTTTTTTTAAGATGTATATGTAAATACAATTATTATTTTATATCTAGCGCAGACCCGTGAAAAATCTCAGGATATCGACCCTTTGGAATAACAAGGTTCCATATGTTGCGTTAACGTCATGCGATAATGGGATCTATAGTAAGCTACTTTAGAGTTCATTATCGCTTGACGTTACCGGAATAGATGGAACCGTGTTATTCCAAAGGGTCGATATTATAATAATTGTAGAATTTGCGTACCACATCATTGCGTACCTCTATCTAAAGACATAAATTTACCTTTCGAATGTTAGCGAACTTGAAAAATTACGATGTCTATCAAAAATTTTAACAAAAGAAAAAAAATATTATTAACATATTGAATTATTAAATTTTAAAATACTATATTTGTATCTACATTATCGCTTGTCTGAATTGTCAATCACAATCAAATTTTGAAAACCAAAGCAAATCCCAGATCTAGATGTTACACACAGACACGCCAATGAAATTGGTTTCTTAAATATATATTTTTTTTTTATACAATTATTTTTACAGCCATACCTAATTCATTACGTTATCTCATCGCTTATTGTTATTTTTTGTCTATACTATCTTATTTCTCTGTTCTTATCAGACTTAATTTTTAGTATTCCTTGTATCCTGATGACGGAACCTTTGGTTCTGAAAAATAAATATTATTTATCAAGAAAGTGGTTTAAATATAGTGCATTATTTTCGTGTTAATCCTTACTAATAAATACTTGGTAACATTGGAAACTTGAAGAGATCTGTTGGAAAAAGAAATAATCCACTCGTATCGCAGCTGAAGAAACGATGAAAGGTTTGGGACTCTCAGTGGGTGCTGGTCAATGAACGAAAATACTATACGATGTCACTATTGAGGTCGCAATACACATCTAAATTTTATACCATGTGAAACACTTTTTTTATTAAACAGCAAAATCACTACTTCAAGCGAAAAATTGATTCTGAATAAATGTGAAATGTTTACTCCTCTTAAACTTATGAAACTATTGGACTTTTTTTATAATATTACCTCCACACAGGAGACCTTAAAAAAATACTTTCTCTCGCTCCCCTAGAAATAGAAAAATATTTTTCTTTCATAGGGATGCTGTATGGAGGATATTTTTAAGGAAAGGAAGGATATGAAGTTCTAAGAAGGAAAAATGTAAGAAGATGAGAAGGAATCTAGGTGTCATTATATCTAGGAGCGACTGGCTTACGAATCCATCGCTCCAACCGCGCTGATGGATCGAGAAAGTCCGGCTGGAGAGGTCAAAAGACCTCCATCAAACACGCCGCAGGTGGGCAGATAACCTAGACAAATCTTATCCCATGAACCCGGGCACCCCTTCTAAGTCACCAAACGTAGTGAGCCATTTAAATGGATTCTAGGACGACACGGCGGTACACATACCCGTCACCTAAAATGTTGTAATTACACTCGAATCTAATCAAAACGTATCAATCTGACGTTCAAAAATATAATAATATTTTCTTCATTTTAATTTAGTCATGGCTGCTGTGCACGGTCTACCCTAAATGGATGGGAGACCTGGTTTCCAAAGATAAGGCATTTACCAAACGGAGTCTGCTTATGGGATATATGTTGATCCTGGGAAAGTACTGGGATAAAAGGGAATCATTCACATCGTTGAATGTTGGCAAAGTTTTGAACCAGGTCAACTGCAAGCGCAGTGTCGGATATAAAATATTATAAGGATGAGACGAGAAACAAATATGTGGTGCAAAGTGTTAAACAAGTTATCAGTAAAAATTAATAATGACCCTTAATAGGCAAGTAATTGCCTAAACCATTGAATTATGACATGTATGAAGTAATATAACCTCTAAAACGTATACTTTAAATAATTTTTTTTTTTTTATATACATAATTTTAAATATAAAAAAGTTGTCTTATTTATATATATTTTTTAAATTTATGTTTTTTTTCGGATTTTATTGATGGCTGGCGTGTTGAAAATTAGCCAATCGAGTACTGGTCAAATATTCGAGCACGTAAATCACACAGGGATCTATTCAATATATTTAACTATCATGCTCTGTATATATTTAATTATTAAAGATACTTAACTATCATAGTCTACTATGCATACCACGCGGCTATTGATGCCGATACTAGAGATAGTCAAAGGCCTGAAATAATTACGTACTAAATATAATCGAACAGAAAATGGTGCGTATCCGGTCGACAAGATGTTTCCACTTTATAACGTCTCCAGAAATTCAAGAAATTGGCTTCTAACTACCTTCTTTGATTTGATTAACCTTAGCGTCATCAATGCGATAAGTGTTTATACCGCGAAAAAAATTACGAGGCAATTCGGCGTCGCGACTTCCTCGTCGACCAGTCTCTGGATACAATAAAACTACTGGCTCGTCTAAGATTGCAGATGAAAATGTTGCCAAGAGGTCTATAATTAAAAATAAAATACTTTCTCATCATTATAGTATTATATGTTTGTCCTGCTCAGAAATCACATATTAATATATGTTTGTTAAGATATTTGTTTTTATCTCAATAAAAGTGAGAGATGTGATTTTTAATTCCAAATAGGAGGTAATTTATTTTTTGTTTTATTATTAAAAACGTGGATGATATAATATTTATTATCTGTTGCTTATTTCTAATAAACAATACTTAAATTATGATTTTTGTTTTTATAAGAAAAACTCTCTTTATAACTTTTGAAGGTTATTCCCATCAATGTAATACATCATTGAAGAAGAAGATAACAATAATAATCTTTTTTTTAAATATGAAAATGAATAAGACACAGAAAAATAATAAAATATAATGTCTGCAACTGGGACTCGAACTCAGAACCTCAGTCCCAGTTGCAGCCATTATATTTTATTATTTTTATATGTCTTGTTCATTTTCATATTTAAAAAAATATATAAAATTAGATTATTATTGTTATCTTCTTCAGTGATATCTTAGATTATGAGACTAAAAAATAAATACCTAATAAATCAAAATGGTCTGTAATCAACGTAACACATGTAATCCGCGCGACCTTCTCGTCACTTTCCATAGCGCGATCACTGTAGGGTTAAGTACACTGGTGGAAAGAATAAATTAACATGTTTAAAACAATAATCAATTTCTTTTAAGCATTTTTAATGTTTAGATACAACCGAAATATTTTGTGAGCAATGATCACCTCATCAGGGTTTAAAAATATCTGCTTATCTAATAATAAAAGTGGTAAAACTAAGAGTTAATTAAGTTTAATAAAAATGGTGCCACAATATAAGTTTGCAGCATTTGAAGAAATTTAATAATATGGTTTATAAATATCATGGACATGAAAAAAAAAAAGTTTTCACCTGAGTGGAATTCAAATTATATCAGTTATACTGAAAATGTTTGTCTTTCTTTTCAACAGAAAATACACTATTAAATATATAGAATAAAATGCTACAGCCGAAAAACTTTATATTTCTTATGGCACGATGTGCTAAAGCTACAGGTCCAGCCCTGGATATTTATTCAACAGCTGTTCAATCACATGACTTTTAACTTTTTAGCTTATCAACTAGCATCGTACAAAGTTCGATTCAGTAATAAGCGTGACTCAAATGACAAAAATGAGTTAAGGTTACCTGTCGCTTGAAGTCAGCACTTAACTTATATAAGATATTATCGGTAATCAACCCTGTTTCTCCTATATTTGTTTATCACATCTCAAGTTAATAAAATACAGTTTTCTGTTGATCAAATACAAGTTTAATTTTAAACAACGATGCAAAAAATCTCTCCGTCACAAAGTTGTGATGAATTCATCGTAGTAACTTAAAAAAAACGGACTTAAAAGCGTGCTGCCCTCAGACAGGTAAAAGCTGTGGATTAATTCAGAACGCATGCTGCCTGAAAGTTTCATCTTATCAAAATGGGATTTTGCTTCCCCGAAATTGTTTTGACGAATCTGTTCAAACTTTGTCCTGACTAATACTTTATTCATATATTTTTATGAGAAAAGCTTAAAAAAATTTCTTGTTTTGTTGCATTTAACACCGGGAACTTTGCGGAGCTATCCAAATTTTCAGGAAGCTTTTAATTTGAAATATGATTACAAAACATTATATAAAGGAAAGTTGGAAGTGGTTTTCTCGACGCACGACGCCGCTTACTTATCTGCCACACGAATGTTCTGCAACTTTTGCAGAACAACAATAATTATTCATAATTGAATTTCAAACTCGGCTTAACCCTTAAAAAATTGGCGTATTTTGTCAGAGGCTAAAAATATTCCCGCTTTGCAATAAAATCCAAATAAATGGAACATTTGTTAACATATTCGAAAACTAAAAACTGTTTTCGAAAGGTGATGAAATAGGCTTTCAAATTTCTATATTCAAAATTACTATGTATTTTTTTAAATTTTTTTTTTTTTTGCGAATACTTAAAAAAGTGTTCAAAATGGCTCACTTTACTTTTTTTTCTAACTAAAATTACTGATAATGAAAAAAAAAAAGCACATACTTATTTCATTAGATAAATGAATTATAAACCTTACTGTCACATCACTTTTTGTCGTTTCACGTAAAAAAAATTCTTAAAAAATTCACAAAGTTCCATAATTTTTTTTCAAATTGCTATCGGAAACTTTGGTTTCAGAAAGGGGTAAATTTTAATTTTTTTGTGGTTTTCTTTTAGATTTGAATATATAGTTTGTTGTATTCTCTTTTTAATACCGTTTAGATAACCTTTCTGGCTATGATAGTAAGGGAGAAACAACGATTTCTGTGAGACCTATGTGAGTTGGGACAAATATGGTCTCCTGTGATTAAACGGGTTAATTTCGAAGGAGGTACTTCTAGCAACGTGTAAGTGTGTTCTGATAATCATTATAAAGTTGTTCGTGTCTTGTTATTGATGTTCAATATTCAGTATTAAACTTTATTTTTTTCATTTTAATTAATGAATGTAATTTTAGTGAAACTCAATGGAAAATCTGAAAAAAAAACAAAAAAAGATACGGATACATCTGGGACTCAAACCCAGGACCTTCGGATTTCCGGGCCACTGCGCTACCTGTTTAAAAAAATCGCTGTGGAGATAACACATCATAAATTTGAACAATGCAGATGATTGATTAAAATACGTTAATTTGTTTCGCCAATATTCTAAGTATACTTGTTTATCCTATGTAAATTAAACATAAAAACAACGAATTGCAAATTCTTATCTCCAAAAAATTGTTAAAAACTATCCTGTAGATCCTAGGTTCGAGTCCCAGTGGCGATGATTACCTTTATATTTTTCTGTTCGCTCTTCTCTTTGATGTTTATTTTTTATTGTTTCGTTTAGATTTATTGGTATAATTTTCTTTTTCAATGATATATTACATTGATTGGTATAACTTTAAAAAGTTATTCCAATAAAAATGAAAAACAATTTTTACTTAAACTGGGTTATTTATAAAAAATATGACAAATCCGTTATACCCATTATTACCCGTTATTCACATGAAAATTCATGTGAATAACGGGTAATAATGGGTATACCTCACAAGAGTCCCAACTGCTCCCGTCTGGAGCCAGTGAGACTATGGCATCCCCAATTGGGGTATTTTATGAGGCTGCAGGTATGTGGGGAAGGGAAGGAGACGAGGAAGAGGAAGGGGAAGTACCTGGCTATTCAGATCTAGTCACTAAACACGGCTAAACCATTTCAAGCAACGTTTCAATTCTGAATGGTGGTCTTACACCAGGCCGATACTAAGAGTATCTTTAACGTGCCGCAAATATACTATATATTATTTTTTTAAATTAATTGTGAAATAATACAAATCAATAAAATAAAATTTATTTGCGCACGCCGGGTTCGAACCCGCGGCCTTCGGAATGGGAGTCTAACGCCCTACCGCTGGAATACGCCAGCCGTTATACCAAGATTTGACCATTATTATTTTTAAATAAATATTTTTAAATACGAAAATAAAATGAAAATTTAATAAACCTACCCCTCCGTAATAAACTTTTGTTTTAAATTTTACAAATACATACTATATAAAATTTTCACGGTTGGTTATCAATTGCTTAAAATTGATCATTTATTAGTATGTCCCCTACTTTTTATTTTACTGGTTCAAACGAATGTTATATAAGTATACATATTTTAGGCAAAAGTACTGATATATTTTTGCATAATAGAAAGCCGCGATATTCCTTTTCGTCATTTAGCCTACTATTTTGAAAGCTTTTTTGTATTTCTTGGCCATTAACTATGTAACAATTTTGTTTTGAAAAGTTTTGCTTTCCATATTCACGTGTTACTTAAATTGATATTTTTCTGCTACAAGTTTGACACATCCGCGTCATAACACTAGCAAACTGAAAACTAACTAATAATTTATACTCGTACAGAAATGATTAGATGTTATAAGGAGGAGGGGGGAAACGGAGCGGATGTGTCGAAACCGGTAGCAGAACCAAATTAAATTTAAGTAACAAATATACATAGAAATTAAAAATTTTCAAAACAAATTTCTGACAGCATTTCATTGACCATCATCACGGTAACATGGCATAGTACATCACAAATTCACCTCAGGTCACCCCAATTCACATAGGTCACCCCAAGTGGTTCGCTACGTTCGGTGACTTAGCAAGGGTGCCCGGGTTCATGGAGTGAGGTTTGTCCGGGTCTTTGCGGCAGTTGCGCCTGCCCACGTGGCAGGTCGTATTTGGGAGAGACTGGTCGAGGGAGACCTTTTGACCACTCCAGCAGGACTCTCTCGGAACATCTGCTTCCACCACAGTGGGAAGGATGTATTCATACATACATAACTCCTGGACATACTGATCCCAGATTTCTACTTATCATAACTTTTTTCCTTCCTAGAACTTTCTTTCATTATTTTCCTAAAAGAAACCTCCACACAGCATCCCCAAAGATTGCATAGGCCTTGAGGGGAATTATTTTCCTCAGTGCCTCGCAATCTGCGGTTCGCGTGTCGGGAATAATATTACTACGATTGTAAATACTGTACATTTGTGAATATTATAAATAAACATCATCATCATCATTTTATCATCCTCGTGTTATTTTCCCGACCAGCACGCACGGAGATATCACGACACACCGGTATCTCCTCCATCAACTGGAGGCCCAATCATCTCCTCACATAGGAGACACGCACCTGCCCCCAAATACTCAACAAGTCGTAGAAACGACCCGTTTTCATGTCAACTACTGTGTACAAATGTTAAGCGCGCTTTTGATCAGTTAACCGACAATGCACCGGTGCTGAAAGCCTCATAACGTCAGTATTTCGGAACATATTCCACTGAGATGCCGCTTATCAAGGACAGCATTCCTATCTGACGTCTGTGTCCTGAAGATTTGCGGGATCCATCTAAAGAACCGCCAGTTTCTACACAGAGTTAAGGATATTTTGGGGTTCCAGACTAGAGCTGCCAAATTCAACAGTGGGGTGCTTCTGCGATTTGTACGGTACTTCAAGCTTCTTAGAGGCTAACTTTACTCGGAGAAATGAAAAGCTTAATCTCTCGTGGTACAAATAAAGCTGAACTACTTCCACATGTGTCCGCACGTGCATTATCTGAGTTCTGTATGGTTCTATAATCCCACAATAATTCGTTGTGTTTAATTGATAATGTTTGTTCAGTGAGCTGTTATTTGGATAAAGTTTTTTTTTTAATCAACATTTCCGACCCTTATCTAAAACTTTGCAGAACCGATTGAAATCACACGACCCTTCGGGAAGGGCGCCGAATTGAAACGCGTGCTCTGCGGTTCCATTATACTCTAATAAACACCCGAAATTCCAACTCCGCCATCTACCTCTAAATCGGATATTTGAGAATCTAACGTGGGTGTCCCTTAAATTAGGTGGTTTTTGATCGGGGACAAGTTGGAATCAGATGTTGCCGCTTAATAATATTATATTACCCAAAAGCCTTATTTTCTTGAAACAATTTTGCAAGTAGTACTTTGAAGGCCTCCGTGGTGAAGAGGTTAAGGTCCTCGACTACGAAATCAAAGGTTTAAGAAGTTTCCCAAGTAAAACGATATTCACGGCCCTTTCCAATATAATAGAAACTCGCATCTTCGAATCGCTATGGTGAAACACAACTATTCAGAATTAAAATTGCAATAGCTGTACCAATAGATTATTACCAGATCTAAAAATCCAAGTACTTCCTGACCTTTCTCTCACTCATCTCCTTCATCTCCCCATTTTGTTCAGCCTCCCAACATACCGACAGTTACGTAATTAATTATTTATTTAAATGTAACAATTTTTCTTTATAAGATAATGTGTCCTTACTGAGGTCCAAGGTCACATTGTACATAATTGTGGTTGAAATAAGGTAAGTACATATTATGTTAAAATACTACAAAGAAAATTAAAAAACAATATCTAAAATAATAAAAAAATTAAAAATAAAAAACCATACAAAATAAAAAAATAAAACAAGCTTTAATCTTTGATAGGTTGTAAAATTAAATATTATCTATATTCTTCCTTCCCTTGTCCATAATCCATTTTTTATTGCTTATTTTGAAGTCACTTATTTTTTTATAGTTTTTATTGCAAGAGGGAGGATATTAAATAATTTTATAGAATAAATTAAGACCGGTCAGTGGTTGAGTGGGCATCGCGCTTGGGTCCCACCCAGGCGCTTCGTGTTTGATTCCTCGTCTGGCTAAGTCCTCCATCACAACACAAGCAACATCTTCCGCTTAGTGTGGTGGTAGTAGGAGATTTTCAAATGTTGTTGTGTTATTCGTAACCCGGGAATGTTTGTCTTTCTTTTAAAAAAAAAAATATATCGCATATTTCTTTGTCCAAAAGTCGTTTAAGGACTAAAAATATTCATTTAACCGTGTACTCCAAGTCGTAAGCACATATAAATGTGTTTCTTTCTAAAATTTTACAGACATGGTGGACCTTCAAACATTCACAATACAGGTTTATTATCAAAAGATTTCCAGTATTTTAATATTTTTGTGAACCATTTAATAAACACATCTGAAAATGAACAATATTAACATGATAAAGTCGCAAAATTTCGAGTTTCAAGTAGATTTTTCAGAAAACTGTCTACCTATTATAATTATCCTATAAAGAATGTTAACTTGGACTGCTTTTGCGCGAAAACGTTATTAATTATTTTTTTGTATTTCTTGGGCATTAACTATGTAACAATTTCTAGACATTTTGTTTTGAAAAGTTTTAATTTTCAATGTACTATATAATGATAGTACATTGAAAATTAAAACTCTTCAAAACAAAAAGTTATTAATTAAACTAACCAAGAATTAATTTGTACTTATTAACTAGTTATTATTATTAACAACAACAAAAATAAAGAACCGTAAAAATGTAGATAATAATCATTTTAGAAAATTATTCAAAATTTTCTTATTTCTTTCAAAAATATATTATTCTTTTATTCAGAAGTTTCCCCGTTAAATCACTTACATTGTTTCAAAACAAGCCTGAAATGATTAAAGTGAATAAAAGATTCAGAGGAATTTGAATGAAACGGTTGTCTCTTTAGTCTATGGTCGTAACAACGCCCGCAGGTGTCTGGATGAAATGAAAAAGTTTTATTGGATTTTTTCCCTCGATAAGCGATTTATCATTCAAACATTCTAAATAATGTCCGGTAAGCCACGTCTTGGAACTGGATTATCACCCTGAGAGCAGAAGGCCAATATGATTATATAAATATGATGAGTTCTTAGAAACTGTTAAAATAATATAACAATCCCAACAAAAATTTTGCCAAAGATTCACATTTGAAGCGTAAGGGGAAAGAAATATATCCGAGACAGGTAATAAATTCCATAACAATGTCATTTGGTCGCTTGATTTTAAAAAAAAGTCAAATTACTGGCATAGTCGCTACCGTGAATGTAAGTAATTAAAAAAAAATAATTTGTGTAATTTCACAATGTATTAATAACAATATATATATATATATATACGATGGTTCACGGCGAGTTCATAGAAAACGAGTTCATCGAAAACGGTTCACGGTAGTTCATCGAAAACGAGTTCATCGAAAACGAGTTCATCGCAAACGAGTTCAACCTAACCTAACCTAACCTCTCGTTGTCGATAAATTTGCTCGATGAACTCGTCGGTTAAAGTTCAACTAACTAAAATTCAACCTAACCTAACCTTTTTTTGTGTATTTTGTAAATTTTGCTTTTGTAAATTTGCTTTCGATGAATTGATTTTCGATGAACTCGTCGGTTACATACATCGTCGGTCATATAGGATATATATTTGATATGGAGTTATAATTCATTTTAATTAATTGATGAATAAAACACTTGTGTTGCTTTGTGTAACAGCGAAACGAAATTTATGTTTATTACATCAGTTTCCTTTTTTATGGTTTCTTCTAATAAACCAACCGACATTTTACAATCAAATAATAAAACAAATAACAATTGACCTTTACATTCTAACTGCCGCTACACAATTCAAAATTAAACATATTTATAGAATATTCTTGTAGGTAATATAAAACAAATTAAAATACAAATATAAATATCCCTAGACTAATGTGTCTGCAGTAACCATGCATATTCACAGAAGCAAACACATGAAAAACAATGTCAGTATTTTTACATATAACTTAAAAATTTAATTACAAAATTTTAATGACATAATAAGTAGAAAATATCTATAAGTCTTTATTAATCCACCTTTTTTTCTACCTTTCTCTTCCCCATCTCCTTCCTCTCTCTGTTTAACTCAGCTTCACAACTTACCCAAACTGTACAGAAACCTCTAGATATAGTTAAGTGGGGGTGGAAAATTAGAAGAGAGAGGAGTCAAATAAGGAAACACGGTTAGCAAAGGTGATGTATAGGACGTTTGTATTTTGTTAACACTTTTTTAAAGGTAGTTTTAAGTTTCGACGAATAATTTAAAATATGTATTAATATTGGTATACAGTACGCCCGAATGTGGGTAGTCGTATGTTGCCGGATCGCTCCCACCTGTAATGAAAACGTCACAAGACAGCGCGTATTCGAGCGAAAACCTATGTTTTTAGCATAGAAATGTAAAAAGCTACGGGCAACCAAGGCCTCAGGTGGCTACCGCGACTATTCTCAGTGGCATGGAGAACGGATAAGACCCCTAAAGCCTGTAGGACAGGAATTATAGTCCCAATATTTAAAAAAGGGGACCAGAAACTGTGCTCCAACTATCGAGGAATAACACTTCTCGGCTATTCAGGAAAAGTTTACACCAGGATCCTGGAAAAAAGAAGTCGAAGAGCATCAGAGAACTAGATTCAAGAAGAACAGTGCGACTAGAACAAGGTACAAGCACTATGGATCAACTCTTCACACTACAAGTGACCATACAAAAATGCTGAGAATACGCTAAGCTATCATAATATGTTGGATTACTCGATTTAGAGAAGGCATACGACTTAGTACCGCGCCAATTACTATGGGAGGTGCTTAAAGAATACTGATTTGAAGGCAACTTGCTAAAAGGTTTCTATACGAAAATACTCTCTGTAGGGTTCGTGTAAACGGTAAAGTTTTGGAAGAATTTGAAGTGGAAATCGGCGTCAGACAAGGATGCCCTATGTCGCCAATCCTCTTCGACCGAATCAGCCGAAACGGCCAAACACCGGATGCAGCACTGGTAGGCAATACTAGAATATACTCCGTACTATTTACTGACGACATCGCGAGATTAACGACATCGCAGGAGGGACTACAAGAGTGGATAAACTGATTCAACGAAGAGTACACGGCAGCGAAAATGAAGATAAGTACCTCATAAACAGAGGTGATGGTTAAAGGAAGTTAGCAAACTCAGTGCAACATATTCGATAATGGGACTGAAACAGGTGGACAGGTTCAAATATCTTGGGGTTGAATTCTCCAACGATGGTCGGCTAGACGGAGAAATTTATTGAAGAATAAGTGCGGCAAGCAGTGTGTTGCGTCCTCTCTACCGCTCTCGTCCGCTCAGTGACAAGAAAAGCCGAGCTCCGCACCAAGACAAAGATGGCAGTGTTTAAAACGGTATACCGCCCAACGCTCACTTACGGCTGCCAGATATGGATGCTAAACGAAAGAACACGCTCTAGAGTTCAAGCTGCCGAAATGAGGTGCCTGAGAGGAGTGGCAGGGGTTACGAGATAGGATCATATAAGAAACTCGACGATCCGAGATGATCTAAACATTGAACTACTGCTACTCTTCATAGAAAAATCGCAACTGAGGTGGCTTGGGCATGTACTAAGAATGTCTAATGACCGAATTCCGAGGAAGATACTGAGTGCGGTTCTGAGAGGGTAGACGTCCAGTGGGCCGCCCAAGACATAGTTGGGCGACTGGGACATATGGAGGAGCCTTGTCGTTGCAGTGGGTCCCCGACCTAAATAGGGCAAGGGGCAGAAGATGATGATGTTGATTAATATTGGTAGGTATGATTAAACGTAGTTTTTAAATTATTTATTATTGATATTAAAGCCTGTTTTGTTTCTGTTGACAAATTCATAATATTTATTAAATTATGAAAATAATTTTGGATTTGTGATTTTTTTAATGTTTTTAAATATTTCAAAAAAAAAATTATAGAAATTGTAACATATTTGTTAATTAAAAGAATTAAAGAAATTGTTTATACAAAAATATATTCTCCTAGCAATAGAATAATGAAGCCAAGTCCACCATTAACGCAAAAATTACATCACACATTTTCTTTAAGTACGATGGTAGTAGAAGTTAATCAAATATTGTGTTTTTCTTTGAATTGTTCTATCCTTGCTCTTTCTTTTGAGCCCCCGCACATATTCTTTTTGGGAACAACCCTCACCGATTTAATTCTAAGGTACTACCTATGTCGTCTGAATCGGGAACAATGGAGGTGTCTGTATAAATAAAGAATTAGAGGAAAATGGAATGAAAACAATGGCGATCAATCACCCGGGAAACTACTTTTTCCATGCAATATTCCTTTGTTGTCTGATTTATTTCATAATCCCGGGCAGTATTTTGTGCGGCAGTAGACGCGATGTGAAAAGTTCGTTGATTGAACAAGTTACGTCATTGGCCACCATCGCCTTCCTTATGGCGGATACGTCCTTTAAGCCAAAATACTTCCTTTATTATCATGAAGAATTGATCTCTGCTCCGTGTTTTCTTCCCGGCTGGCTTTATTCAGAGACAATATTGAATAGAACTGTGTTACTTCGACGATCAGATAAAAAAATATAATTAACATGAACTACAAACAAAACATTATTCTTTTTTAGCTTTTTAAATCCCTTTGAACCATAACATTTTGTTTGTTGTGCTTTTCATCTACCCGAATTTTTCCAATGGAAAATAAATATAGAATCGATCATTCATTTCCAGAATAGACACGATTGAATTTTTCTGTTTGATAACTGAATAACTTCCATCAATCCATCATAAAAACAATGCCTTTTATTTTATTGAAAGCAAAAAAACTCGCGTTAAATCGGTCAAATTCTATTTCAAACTCAGCATTTATGAAGATCAAACAGGCTTAGCTAATTACGTAACGCTTTCATTTGAAAACACAAATTTATGTATAACCACACATACACACTCCCCATATTTTTATTACAGTCCACATTATCTATAGTGTAGTTGATTCGCAACTTATTTTCGACTACAGTTGTATTCTAGTTTAAGTATGGGTAGTTACAAATTCAATTCAGAACTATTTATAGCTTAGGGGGTTATTCTAGTGTAGATGCACAAATTTCGGGCGTTTTTCCGAGCTCTGCAAAAAATAAACGAAAAATATTTTTAGTATCTTCTTTTTATGATTTGTTTATACATATTTAAAAAATAAATAAAAATTAAACGATAAAAAATATTAAAAACTTGAAAAGTAATCGGCTGGTAAGGTGGGCGATCCAAAAAAAACTAAAATGGCGGCCGTTTGAAAAAACTAAAATAGAAAAAAATATATATTTCTCTGATTCGTCTCGGAGCAATTAAGGGATGTGTGGAGAAGGTTTGTACCAAATTTAAAATAAATCGGTTCAGAGATATTGTGTACGCCAGCTTGAAAAAAGTAGTTTCGAGAAAAACGCGTTTTAAGTTTTGAGTATAATTTCAGGCAGTTTTATTCATATAATGGGTACGGCGTTCTAACGTTACTAGCACTCTCAGTTAAAAATACATTATACATACAGGTATAAAATATAAGAAATGTTTTATGAGGTAATCCATATGCAGGTAGTTGGGCAACATCTACCATGTATGGTTCAATTTGTTCCGGCCATTCCGGTTTAGTTGGCGCCCCACAAAATGAGCTATAACTCTGAAAATAATTCGAAATTCCCTTTTAAGCGCATATTTTAAAGATCTAAACATTGAAAAAAATCGAAATTCTAGACTAGAATACCCCCTAGCTACATCCCTACTGAATACTATATATACTCGTACCGTGGTCACTAATCACTGATCAGGATGATAGAAAGGAATAAAGGACAAGGCCAAATGCTGGGACAAAGAAAACTGATCGAAAAGCACCCCCTGAACAGAGTTTGCACATTGACATGGCTTGCGGTCAGTTTTAGGAAATATTTTATGTATCCGATACGGAAATTGCGGGTTTTATCTCCCGGGGGACTGGCTTTTATTTTATTTCGAACCACCTGAAAGAGATCTATTTATGGTTGTGTCATCGTCAATTGTTTTTGTTTTAGGTCAACACGCATAGTTTCTGTGCTGTTTGCTACAATGAATAAATACAATACAGCATTTCAATTGTTCGGTTTTGATGCTGAATTGAATGATGGAAACTCAATTAGACTGGAAAAATGACATGACAAAGATATTATATAATATTATATAAGTACGTAAGCTATCATTAAAAAAAATTGTCCAAACACAAACAAACTATGGAAGATAGACTCAATATAAGGCGAATGTGTGGTAAAACCATGTATGATCGTGTGAGGAATGTGATGATCCGAAAATAATGCAAGGCTAATGTGAGCGTAATAAGTAAGATTAAGAAAGAGACACTTAGATGGTTTGGGCATGTTGAGCGAATGAATGAAGAAAGGAGTGTAAAGTGAATTTATGACGCGAATGTGAATGATAGAAGAAGCCGAGGACGCCCTAGGAAGACGTGGCACGATCAAGTGAATCAGATACTTGAGTCGGGCCATGTCAAGAGTCAGAATAATAGAAGAGTATGTATGAGAAGATGTATGAATGTGAATGAGGCAAGGAGTGTGTGCCAAGACCGAGTTGTTAAGCGGTCTGTCCTCTCTGCCTACCCCTGCGGAGAAACGGCGTGGTGGTTAGTTTGTTAGTTGTTTTTTTAACTTCTTTTTCATATGAACGTTATGAGTTAAACCGCATGAGTGCTCCATTCAGATGTTTGAAGTGGAATAACCAATAAATAGTCCAAGATTTAATGAAATGGTTTTTTTATTTAATTAGCATTACCTACAATGCTGACCTGAATGATATGTTAAACTGAGAAAGTTTATTTTGAATGCCTTAAAAACATATTATCGGAGAACTAGAAAAAAACTCTTTAGAATCGAGAAACTTATCATGAAAGGGGATTATTTTTTAATCGGCCGTCCAAATAATGAGATCAAATCAAATAAATAAAATCGGCAAAATTCATTAACCAATTGAAAAGGTTCAAAGCCTTTGAATTCATTGATCATTTTAGTGGATTTAATTAGATTTGATCTTTATACAGGAAACGTTTGAATTCTATGAGCAAATGCCTTTTCAGATCAAAAACATTTACCAAAACATTTACAGAAATTAGCGTCGCTTTTTGAAGAAATTAAAAGTCCCTCGTTGACGATAGCTTTCAGATAAATATTCTGGGCGCCACCACGAAAAACATAAATAGCTCAGAAATATTCTGTCTTTATAGCAATGCTATTCGTTGTCAGCAATAATTTTTATTACTAATTAGATCATTACAAAACTCCTGAGTTAATAATTTTATCATATAATAAATGTTGTCCGATACAAAGATTTTGTACGTATGTTCCTTTTCGTAAAAGGCAGTTATGTAGTTTATTTCATTTTCAAAAAAACAGTCACAATTGGAGAAAATGAAATAACTCATTAAATAATGATTCATTGTAAATACACTTTTTTGTATCAGTTTTAATAAAATTTAAAATAATTAATGTTGTTGAAATAATTGTGATATAATGTGTATTATTCAATAGTGGTACACAATTCGGGAGGCGGGTATGGATACCGCCGCTCGGGGAACCATTCATTGGATAACCAATACCTTTGCCATATGTCACCTTAAGTGGTTGGTTACTTAGCAGGGGTGCCCTGGTTTATGGGGTTGAGGTTTATCCAGAGTTTTACGGTGTATGCATCTGTGCATGCATCCGCGAATGCAGGCTGGATCGCGAGAGACTGGTAGAGGGATACCTTTTGATCTCTCCAGCTGGAGTCTCCCGGGAAAATGGCCTTGCACCGCAGTGGGAGGGGTAGATTCATATGTTTGTCAATCCTAGAGACACCGACCCCCAGATTTTTACCCACCCCTCATACCTTTTTCCTTCCCAGAACTTCCTCTCCTTCCTTTCCTCAAAATACCCTCCACACAGCATACGCAAAGATGACATAGGACCGGAGGGTATTTTTTTTTAAATTAATTTCCATTAATTAAAAGTTTTAATCAACTGAATATATTTCTACCTCCAACGTTTCAGGAGAACCTTCCCTTCGTCAGAAAGTTATAGGACTGTTATAGTTACAGATAGTTACGAACAGTTTACCTTTCATTCTAACAAAGGAAGGGTTCTGTCGAAACCGGTCAGAGGTGAAAATAAAATTTGCGGTTTTTAAAGAAGGGTTCGCTTCATCTGGTATAAATAACTGAAATTGATTATATCAAATTAGGGTCCATATTTCCGTTTACTCCGATAAGTTGGTATTCCTGTTTCGATCTCAAAAATATGCCAAAGAAAAAGAAAAGGCAGAATATTTCCATATGATTGATATTGGAGTATTTTATACCAACATTTGTATACAGAAATACATCTTTCAAGAAAGAATATTTAACCGAATTTATAAAATAATATTTTTATTTTTTGGTTGCTATATTGAAAGATCACTCTTAATACGTAGGCCGCCATAATTTATAACAAAAGCTTTAAATTTACAGCGTGGTGGATGATACAAAGTTAGAGATAAAAATATTGAGTTCGTATCCCTTTTCCGGACTTAATATTCACGACGAGCGCGAAAGTGTTAAAAACTGATATTGTTTTATCGCAAATATTTTCCCGGCAAATATTTGTTTCCCCGTTGCTCGGGTCAGTGAGTCGGCATTCTGGATTCACACACGACTGCCAATTCATTTTCCATTTCTCCTGGTTTCCGTTTTACGGTTTCTAATTATTGATGCTTGACCTAAATACTATTGTCAGGATTGCCAAGTGTGGGATTGGGGTGTAACGTATGTGTTGTTTTGCTGTCAGTAATACTAACTCTTCCATTCCTTGATGTTCAGTAGGTCATAGATGAAACTCATGCAAAAAGGCTTTTAATTACGGGGGAACGGGCAGTTTATATATTTGTCATATTAAGCGATGCTCTAGCTTTTGTTGGCCTTGTGTGCCATCACAAAACAATTGTGTTTGAAGAATTTAAGTGCAACGCAGATCTAAGCTGATTTGGAAGATGTTCATGGGGAGTCTGCACCAGCGTTTGGGCAAAACAACTCCTTTAATGAATGTTTTATAATCTTTTCTTTGTCGGAAGAAATTAGAATGGCTGAATTTTTAGCAAAAAAATCACAGACTAAAAAAAAATATTATAAAGGCTTACCAAATATGTACGCTGTGCTTTATTTACGACGTTCACTTACAAAAACACAACGCAAATGTCAGGTTGTCATAATTTAATACAGAAAACACGAGAAATTGCTGTAGAAAATCATTTGATTTATGACAATAAGACAACCTTTTACCAAATCTATACTTTTTTTTTTTTTTTTAATTATTTATTAACCAAAAAATACATGTTATGTACATTCTTTTAGGTATATGCCACCTCACTAGGCTGAGCCTGTTCCGAGGTGGCAGTGATTTAATATTTTTTATATAATTTTCAAAAGAAAGAATAAAATAAATTATTAATTAATAAATAGAACTTTGAAAAATAAACATAAAATGAAAATTAAAAAGAGAAATAGAAAAGAAAAGAAAAAATGGAGAAGAGATGATATAAAGAACTTAAATTATTTGAAAAAAAAGAGAGATAAAATTTAATACAGGTAGCTATTATATTGAAGAAGTTATCATATGTCCGCAGTATATAATGCCCTTGTTTACAATCCATGTATGTATTTTGTGTTTTAGATTTACGCTTTTTATCAGGTGAATGTCTTTAATGTCTTTTTCAATTAAATTTGAAAGTTTTGGAGCCAGATTACGGTAATGTCTTTGTCCATAGGTGGTATTTATCTTCGGAGTCATGTGTTGATGTCTATGTCTTGTACAGTAGTTGTGTTGTACAGTATGTTGGTTAAGCTTGTCTTTTTGGTAATGTATAGATATAATTTTGATGTACAGTTGCTGTATGTTCAGTACTGCGAAGTCCTTAAATAACTGTATTGTAGAGAATCTATAAGGTTTTTTTGTGATAACTTTAATTAAGGCTTTTTGCGCTTTGACGAGAGGGTCCATGATAACGCGTAGTATATAGTTTTTAAAGTCTTCATTGGCATTATGTTTCGAATGTTTTTAAAAAGATATATAAGTTTTCTGACTTTACCCGCTGTTTTATTTATTTGTTCTGTCCACCTGAAATAGTTGTCAATGTAAATGCCTAAGTATTTGATTGTCTGAGTCCGCGCTAGTGGGTTGCATTGGCAGTTTTTTTTAGATGTGCAGTCGTGTATGGTTAAGTTTTCATCGAGTCTTGGTTGTCGTCTGGGATCTATACTAAATGTCATGTACTTTGTTTTGTCTATATTTAGTGTTAGCAGGTTATTGTCTAGCCAATTTTTAATCCGGTTGATTCCTTCAGCAGCTTTTTTATATACATTTGTCCAGGAGTCAGAAGTGAAAACAAGAACAGTATCATCCGCAAAGCAAATAACTTCACCGCTAATGTCCAACTGACACAGGCAATTTATATAAAGTAAAAACAGGATGGGTCCTAATGTACTTCCTTGGGGAACTCCGTAGGTTATGTATCTGTTTTGGCTTGTTACGTTGCCTAATTTTAGTGCATGACTGCGTTCAGTTATATATGATTTGAACCAGTTATATGCAGAATTTTTAATACCTATGTTATCTAATTTTTTAAGGAGGATTTTATGGGACACTGTATCAAAAGCTTTACTTAGATCAAGAAAAACCGCAATGCAGCTTTTTTTTTGGTCAACATTATTTATAATAGTTTCGGTCACTTTTAATATTGCATCCTGTACTCCTATATTCTTTCGAAAACCATACTGATTTTCTGATAAAATTTTATGTTTGTCTAAGTAGTCTACCAGTTGAATTTTCATTAGATTTTCGAGTACTTTTGTGAGAACATTTAAAAGTGATATAGGCCTATAGTTAGAGGGATTCTTTTTATCTCCGGATTTGTAAATAGGTACTATGTTTGCACTTTTAAAATGGCTGGGAAATATACCTCTAGCAGTACTCAGATTACAGATGTAGGTGAAGGGAAGGGCTATTTGGTGTTTTATTTCTTTTATTAGTTTAGTGTCAAGTTCGTAGGGTCCAGTCGCACAATCATTTCTCAGTTTATTTATGTGATGTATTATGTCTTTAGTTTGGAAAGTTTTTACTCTAAATGTATTGTTATCGTGTGCATTATTAGTATATTTATCAGCAAGTGTATCTTCGTCAGTGTTCGTTTTATTTAGTAGTGTTTGGGCTAGTGTTTGTCCAATGTCTGCAAAGTAATTATTTAATGTGTTGGCAATATCAGTCTGATCAGTTATTACTGTATCCTTAACTTCTATTTGTTGGAATTTGGCTGCTGGCTTCTTATTTACATTGTTAATTTCCTTTACTGCGTTCCATAATACTTTCGGGTCATCTTTGTTTTTTTCAATTTTTCGTCTGTAATATTCTTCTTTTGTTTGTTTCACAATTGATCGGCAGATATTCCTATATTTTTTGTAATAATTTTGGAGCTTAATATTATTCGGTGAGTTTGAAGACTGTTTGTGCAGTTTATCTCGCTTATGCAAACATTTAACTAAGTTTTCATTGATCCAGGGTTTAATTTTTTTGTTTTTATGAACCAATTTTCTAAAGGTTGTGTATTTTATAACACTCATATTTATTTTTTCAGTAAAATTCATCATCGCGGTGTTCACATCTGTTTCATTTAAAACATTTTCCCAGGATATGGAATCGAGAGATGATCTAATAGCTTCATAATCTGTGTATTTTAGTTGCACTGTATTTTGTTGATTGTCTCTCTTGTCACTATTTTTCTTCGAATGGGTAATCATTGTAGAGAAGTGGTCAGTTACTGTCGTATTTATTATAGCTGCAGAGATACTTAATTTAGTCCTGACATAAATATGGTCTAAACAGGACTGAGATGTAGGCGTGACTCTTGTAGGTAAATTGACAGCAGATCGGAGACCGTAACTTACAAGAAGACATTCATAGTCGTCAGCTTGGTGGTGCCTATCTCCAATTATATTAATATTCAGGTCTCCAGCTATGATACAGTTTGTGAATTTATTATGCCTCTGAAGATTTTCGTTCAATGAGTTTAGGAATTGTGATATGTTAGTATGTGATGGAGACCGATAGATGGCAATTATGACAACAGAATCACGACATTGTATGGTCACACTGTTTGCATCTAGTATTGCAGCGGGAATCATTGATCCAAAAATAGAATTTTTTGTATATACTATCACTCCATCACTACGGTTTTTATGTGTCTTTGATGTGAAAACATCGTAACCTTGTAAGCTGGGCGCAATAAAATCGTCATTAATCCAGCATTCGGTGAGAATGATAATATCAAAATTTATTTTAATTTGTTCTAAGGCTACTAGTAAGTTGTCGATGTTTTTGGTGACACTTCTGATGTTTTGGTTGAGTATTTTCAACCAAAAATTGCCCTCGAAATGCGTGATTACTTTTGAAGCATCGAGAATGTTAAGGGTATCTATGTTGAATAGAACATCACTGTCATTATCTATGTATTTAGACGCCATAGTTAATTGTAGAAGGTCTCTCGATAGGGCAGCTTGTGGGTGTTATAATATAAGACATAATCACATAAAGAAAATAAAACATTAGCTTATAAAGAATATAAAACATAAGCATCAGCATATAAGGTATACAAGTGAAATAAGGGTTTAGTTGCTGCGAATATTTAACATAAGCATATAAAGTATATGTAGCATAAGAATAGGTATAAAAAGTGTACATATTGTTGTTACGAATACAAGACCTAAGCATATAAAGAATATAAAATATAAGCATATAAAGAAAGTAAAACATGAGCTTATAAAGATTATAAAACACAAGCATATGAAGAATATGAAATGAAAACATAAGCATATAAAGTATACAAGAGATATAAGGATTTGGTTGTTGCGAACATTTTACATAAGCATATAAAGTAAATATAACATAATCATAAGTATACAGAGTATATATATATAATTGCTGCGAATATATAATATGAGCACATAAAGTACATTAAGCATGAGCATATTGTTAAGACACAGCATATACTCCTTGATTCTGTGTTTTACATAGAGATTTACGTGAAAAAATATAAACATATGAAAGTAAGTTATACGAGTATATTTAAACGAAAATTCTGTAAATATATAATAGGGAGTATTAACATAGAGATTTATGTGATAAAATATAAACATATGAAAGTAAGTTATATGAGTATACCCAAACGAGCTTGGTTTATTAATTATTGATTGAGGGAGACAAAATGTTTTTGTTTGTATCGTTAATAATAATAGCAGGTGTCCCGTTATCTTTGCGGACAAATACTTGTCCTCCCTTTGTCCAGGCGAATTTATACCAGTTTTCGTGTGTAGCTTTTCTCGCGAGAAACCACAGATGTTTTGCGCGAAAGGTCAGGTGTTCCGAGATGTAAATTTGGGAACTTGGTCCTGCTATTCCGATGAGGATGGTGTTAAGTTTGTCCTCACGATTCGGGGCTTGTTTGTTGTAGTTTTTAATGTCTCTCAGGAAATCATCACGTTCGATGCTGGTTTTGAATTTTACTACGATTGGCCTGGGTTGATCTTTTTTGGGCTTTTGGTTAATACGGTAAGCTGCATCTATGTTATTGGATTCGTTATTCGAGTTGGTTATTTTTTTAATGTTAAAAATGTAGTTATTTAAGTTTTCCCCATTTATTTCGGGGATCCCCCTAATTTCTACATTTTTTGACTTGTTTTGCCTGTCAATTTGCTCCATTTGGTTTTCTAGGACGTCAATTCTCGTTTCAAGGTCAGAGTTCCTTTTTTCAAGTTTACTGTTTGTGTCCTCTAGATCGTGGACTCGATGTAAGATGTCCTCATACTGTTTGCTCATAGACGCCAAGGTGGCGAGAATTTGAGTATTTTGTTCGAGCAACTTAGAAAGTAGTTCAGTGTCCACAAGGGCACTACCACTTGCTTTGATAGTGGGCACAGCACATAAGCATTGGGTGCATTTTAACTGTGTGCGTCGCTCCTTGCGGAGGCGACGGTAGGAGCTCTCAGCTACCCCACCGCATAGTAAATGATATGTTCCCTTGCACAGCGTATATACAAAAATGGACTCGTCTGAAAGGGTAGGCTCAGAACAGGTTTGGCAATTCATTTTGAGGACTTGTGTTTGTTTTACGTTTTTTTTTTTTTTTTTTTAAGTGCTGATTCGTATTGGAGATTAGTTTTTGATACACCTATTGCCCTCTGCTGGACGATAGCATTTTTTTTTTTAAATTTGAGTATTTACTGCCATCTGTTGTTAAGTAGCGTAGAGAAGTTATTTATTTATTTATCTATTTATTTTAGTTTTATCCAAAAGTGTTCTTCTCGATATTTAGTTCTTCTTTCTATAAATAGATGGTGTAGGTTTATTATTATTTAATAAAAAAGAATTCAAATATTAGTTTTCGCCGGTGTGAGGATCGAACTCGGGTTGATAGCGTCCGGCGAATTAACTAGACCGCGCATTAACCCACGCTGCTACTGTTCTCTTATGCGAAGTGGCGAATTTTACTTTTATATACTTCCGATTTTGCAATTACAATTTATGAACAATTGTATTGTTGCACTTGTAACTAAATGTTTGTGTTTGTGTCCGTATTTTTGTTATTTTTAAATGCTCACTTTTATTTATTTTAATATACTTATATGATAATAGTTCACGATAATATTTATAATATTTAATATCACTTATATGAAAAATAGTTCACTATCACGTTTGACGTTTGCCGTTTATCACTTCCAGTTCGTATTTCGGGAGTAGGAGATAATTGTTTTTTTCGCTGTTTTTTTTATATTTAGAAGCACTCGCACACAGAATTAATTATAAAATTTGATACACTGGAAATCACTGTAGTGATTATATCACATGTGAAGAAGTGCGGTTCACTGTTTGAATTCTATTTATTTGCGGAGCGTAAATAAAGTAACTGTCATGAATCTCAATGTTGTTGTTGTTCTCAATGTTATACTACTATACCTCTTCCAACATAAACTCCACATTGCAATGTAACCTAAAATAGTAAATAAAACCAGGGTCTCCACAAACAAAAACATAGATTAGGATAAAAAAGATGGATAAATTCGCTCCAAACCCTACACAACTGACAAGCAACCATTATGGTAGATTCAGACTGGGTCGACGTACGTATGCATCGCTACGCCTAACAATATCTGGGCTACTTAGCAACCATAGATTTTCAATGAAAATGTATGTTTTAGGACCAGTTGTTTCGAAAAATTTCACGTTTGAATTTCCTTCAAATCGTCATACACCGAAAAATTGGGTTGTTTCAACCTCCGTCAGAAGAAATTTCAAGGAAAATTTTATGGAAATGTTTCAAAAATGAAAAGATTCTTTTTTTCATTTCAAATTTGACACGCAATCACGTCTTCCTATATTTCAAATACGAAATGGGTTGTTTCAACTCCAAATAACGTTCGATAAATTTGAAAATTTTATTCAAGCGTTCCCCGCCGAATCACAATTTTGACGTCTGCGCATGCGCCTCCCATTATTTCGCTAACCGTCCGGACTTGGCTGATCACATTCACATCACATTTCACTGCTGACGGAAGTTGAAACAACCCAATTTTTCGGTGAATGACGATTTGAAGGAAATTCAAATTTGAAGGGAATTCCAAAACAACTGGTCCTATGAAGTTTTCGTTGAAATTTCTTCTGACGGAGGTTGAAACAACCCAATTTTTCGGTGAATGTCGATTTGAAGGAAATTCAAACGTGACATTTTCCGAAACAACTGGTCCTTAGAATCACATTGGCCACACGCATCGCGATGTGCGATGTCTGTGGCCATTTTCATAGAAAATGTATGGGTTGCTAAGCATTGTTTGGCATAGCGATGCGTACGTACGTCGTCCAGTCTGAATCTACCTTTAAGCGCCTATCAGTCGTCCAAAATCCAAAACATGCCGATCAGCTTGAAATATACGTATTACAGCAAATTTATATTCACAGCCTTGCCGTCTAAATTCTTCATTGCTTCAGTGATGTTAAATATATTGGGAAGTGATTCTATTTAGTAACAATATAACTCTCCCAACTGCTATAACCATTGGCAAGTTAGTTCAATGAATGAACTAAGTACAAATACATCTACAATTATTATTAACAAAAAAAATATCACAAGGTATTCAATTTACTCAAAACATAACCTAACGTTAACAAACATAATTACAAATAATAGAAAATTATTTTTAAATATAAAACATTACTTCTGGACAAAAAATATTACCACAATATTATATTGTACCAGTGGCGTGTGGCCCATAGAAAAATTATTAAATTATTAATCTATTTTTAAATTTTTTTAAGAAATAGTTTGATTTCAAACATAATTTCATTTATTTCACGCAATAAAAATATTTACTTGATATTTTTTCATGAGAATAATATTATTGATTAGTCAGATACTCGTTTTCGACTGATCAATGCTGCAGCATAAAGTTAGGCGCTTCGTATTGTGATGGCTTCAACCCTACGTTCGAAAGAAAAAAAAAAGCATCTTCTTTACCGGAAGAGCTCATACAAAATTTTCCCACCTAAACGAAATTTCAAATCGACTACACTAGCGACCGCTATTGAAAAGGACAGAAAAATCACAATCTGAGAAGGGCTGAGGTAAATAAAGGTGATGACATAATGAAGAGCCCGAAGTTTTCAAATCGATACCACGTTTAAAATTTATCAATATTGAATGTAAGCCGACACTTCAGACCGACCATAAATTTAAAATCCTAGAGCGTGTCGAAGAGAGTTTGTTTAGTAACAAAAAAAACTTACATGGTTTTGAGGAATAAATGGGGTAATTAAGCCCAAATTACCACTACAGAATACAGACGAAGTATTGAGGAAACCAATTAAAATTAACGACGTATACAATCTATGAATTAGTGCTATAGATCGAGATTTTTCGAAAGGTAAACAAAACACTCAGATTAAAAGTAAATAAGATTTTACTTTTGAGTACACAAAAAATGAAGTCAAACAGGTACGTACTAGACTTTAGAGCTATTTGAAACGCATTAAGAAAATGAATTCTGAATTAATAAGGTGATATTAGTTATTACCAGACAAAGTTTTACGAATATTATATCTGATCATGAAAAGGGACGAAAGATAAAAAAAATAGTTGTAAACATCTACGGACGCGGAAAATGAATTATTTGCACGAAACTGCAAGGAATGTGGTGAATCAAGTAAATGACAGAAACAATTTCATGTCACCATGAGAATTAAGCCGAAATACTATTGAATTCAATTTTTACCTGCCGCAAACGTTAAACAAAATAATAAATGGAAGAGTGGAAAGTGATAATTATTTCAGATGTAAAGTCACTATTAGCCGAGGAAATTTACCGATTATTAAGGAAAGACCGATTGCTGAATTCTAGGAAAAGTTTAAAGCAAAATTGCATCAAAAGGGTGAGTTACACTTATCGGCGGCCAGATAATGAAATAATTAAACGGACATATTAAGATTGGAGATAGAGAATCAGGAAAAAATATCCAAATGAAAGTTGAAATTGTCCGAATTTGCAATTATAAAGCGCCCTACGGAAGACTAGGTGTACGGCCTGAGTCCACACCTGGCACCTTTTTTTTGGACAAGAGATTCAAGACGGATCGACAGTCGGAGTCGAGTCGGGGTCGAGGATCGAAGGGACGGCCTAGGAAGAGTGATAACCGTGATAGTTTCTGAATATTTTTTGTGTATAAATAATTGGTATCGTTCGTATTTAATTAATCAATATTATAAAAACGAGTGCTGTGAGTAATAATCCAAGAAAGAATGAACAAAATAGTGCTAAGCAGTGCGGGTGTTTACTAATGTAGGAAGAGTGCGCCGCGAGTGGATTAACTAAGTAATAAAATTAATTTGAATTATCAAAACCAAAATAATAATCAAAGTGAATGAAATACTTAGCTTCTGTGAGTTAATAATAACGTAACTTTGTGTTTTAAAAATAGAAGGGAGTGCATCGCGTGAATTTTGATTTGAAATATAAAATTAGTCTAGTCAATAATAACGTACAAATATCATTTTCAAACTTGTACACACAAAATAATAATATCAAAACAACATCAAAATAAATAACCTACATACAAATGTCACCTTCGATCTTCCGCGAGCATAATAATAATATAAAATAAACTATTGCTTGTTTTTGAATCCCCCAATTTGCAATTGTTCAACGATAATAAACAATACCTACGCGCTTGTAGTTTCTCCAATATATCATATAATCAAGATAATACAAATATTCAAAATAATATCAACATATACCTACGTATAAATGTCATCTTTAATAGTCCCAAAAAAAAAACAAAAGAAAATAAAAATGTTAACAAATAATAATTAATAACCTACGTATTTTCTTAAACTCAAATAAAAGTGTGACATAGAGTCATGGGTGTTACTACTTCTGGGGACTAAATTACCGAATCATAGTGACAGGAAGGTTTTTTACTTTTAATATTTTCCCCACATGTACGTAATCAGGCTTCGTTCAGGTGAGTGAAAGAAACATTTTAATTAAATTACAGGTCGTACATGGTCCCGATACCTGAGAGGATCTGCCAATCTACAAAACCAATGATAAAAGAAGTTATGTTCCAGGATTTAAATTGTGTTCTAAATATTATTCTCGATGTGTAATTACGAGATTGTCCCAAATTAAAGCTATTATCAATGTTGGTTCAACGAACTTATATTTTTTGCGTATCAAAAAAAAGGTCCCGGCCATAAATCCAAATTAGTAGGGTTTTCTGAGGTATGCCGAACCAAAGTGGGAATGACGGGAACATCCATACCATACTGGATATTAGTTCAAAAATGAAATTTGGAGAATTGAATTTAAACATTATAATTGTTTACTAACAACAATATTATCATGTCAAATTTCTTTCAGGCTTCCTTACAAAAAATGAAATCAACATTATTTCGGTAATGTTTTCTCAATCAAACCCTTCCAAAATCCCGCTTGACCTGCGAAATATAGACTTCACGACTGGGGAATGCAATAGCGTCACTGAAATTATATCCCCACAAGATATGAGACAAAGAGGGCTTCTTTTCTTACGCTATCATGCGATAGGGGATGTCAACGTAAACTGAGCATTCACGCGGGGTACTGGAAGTTAATCCCTTTCGCGGGGTCATGCAGAGTGAAAAGGCATGAAAGACAGAATAAAAAGAAAATGCCACTTGGAATGGTAGGGTATGATTCGCTGACGGAGGCGTCTCGACCGAAGGTATCCCAAGTTTTGCGAAGTTATGTGGAGGGGACGTCGGCGTGGTACTCCGTGAGAATAAGTCTGTAGCACTATTGCATACTACCAGTAGTGTCGACCTGAAAGCAAACATAGTTTTTACGAGGTAGAAGTTATGTCAGCTCTTGGAGGCGAGGAACGCAAGCCAATGATTATCCTACGAAGGAGACGAAAGGATCATCTCAAACGGCTCCGTACGCACTCAACGCGAGTAGAGTCATGATAAGGGAAGAAATGGACATACCCCTCTAGAATCAGTCGAGTTAAAATCAAATCTGGAGGATAGGAAGTCGGGATAATACTGGAAGTGACATGAGGACTCTGCGCGCTTTCATCTGGCGTGAAGGGACCCTTTCGTAGCAATGAAGTTCATGCAAGAGAACAAAATCAGGACTTAAGGACCATCCTAGCAAACGTAATGATTGGGTCTTTGTCCGGAATGTTGGTCACCAGTATCTATTTGGTTAGAGGAGGAGCCGACTTATTCAGGAAACAACATTCCCCAGATCCTCCTATCACCCCTCCTCACCTTCCTCTTCCCCAGTACATGTAGTGTATACTAATAACAATAATAACTTGACCATTTAGGTGCAGTACGACGACATTGAGAGCTTCGCAAGGATCCCGACATGTATTTCATAATACACACTGTTCACGTAATGTAAATATAACCCAATGTAAACCTATAGACAGAAAAAAATCGGGTAAGAAAACTACGACTTTGAATTTTATAAACCGGCTGACAATTCACTGTAGGATTAGCGTCAATGACACACTCCGTTCAAGTTGAGAAAAGGCGGGTAATACGAGTATAGGTTTGAAAATAAAATAAAACAATCTAAAAAACGGGGTTAGTTTATCAAACGAGATTCTTTCACACTTTACTCCGAAAGAACCTGAGGTTACCACACACTACATTATTTCCTCTACATGTGTATGTGTATTAATTTACACATTCAAATGTAATTACCGAATCAAAAAATCACACAACGTGGTAAATAGGAATAATGTGCAATAAAATCTTAAATCTTATTTACTGTGAGAAAATCGCAGGGGTTTAAGGAAAAGTTAGGTGTAGCTAGATGCAAGGGTATATTGATCGAAGGCCAAAAGATAAGGGTAGCGTAGCCAGTAGATCCCGACAGCTAGTGTTAAAGGGAAAGAATAGAAAAACCAAGGGTAGACGACTACGGATCATTACAACGGGTGCCGGGTAGCCCCACAGGTACATTACAACTGGTCCCGAGACCCATAGAAGTTAGTAAAGGCAGACGAGACGGTTCACCACAGTATTTCCCATATTAATGACCTTGGTAACTTTTCTCTTATGCTTGAGATAAATTATTGTATTAGTTTAATCATAATGATGCCAATAACATCAATAATAATTTTCCTGGCGATAAAATAAATTCCATTACGTGCAGATTTTCAATAATTTCGCGAAGCTTAAATAATATTTTTAGGTGCAAATAATTCAAATTTATGACGCTTTGAAACTAAAATTATTAGGAATTGTACAAATTTAAACAAATCTCCAAAGTAATTCGGAATAAAATAATTTTACGCATACTTTCACAATTTTGTTATAAAATGAGTGTTTTTAGAGTATTCAATAGCACTATGAATAATAATTCACTAGCAGTTAAAAACCCGCCCGGCTTGGTAACAAACTTCACTTACGAAGATGGTTTTGCTAAAGAGGATACCCGGCAGTGATTTTTCCATGCAAACGTATTTCCTATTTATCTCTCTGGATTTTAACCTTAGAGAAAATATTGGTTTTACATAAAATAGATATCAACTACCAGCGTCTCGCTACTTTTTGTTTTTTTTTATAAGTTACTTTTTATAGAAGTTATGACCTTCCAAAAATCAAAAAAAATTGACTGAGTTAAACGCCCTCAAAAGACGTTCAGTATACAAACTAGACAATTTTTTTTTAAAAAAAGCAAAATGTACAGACATAGAATAGTTTTTCTTATGCAGTTGTTAAAAAAAATTGAAAATCAGTCCACTTTTGGAGGAGAAAAGTGGGGAATAAAAAAACCTCGATTTTAGTTAGGTATTAGTAGCCCGAGGTGCATTATCCCTTTCGCTCAATATCCGGTGGAGTAAGAGCAACACTGACAGCAACAATTTAGTAAAATCTATTTTTTAAATTTCTCCACCACCGGGTATCATCTTAAGGCGTGGCGTCAGAGGTATCCTCTAAGTGGGGGTCTTAAATTACAACCGTACAGTCACTATCGTATTAATAATATCATATTCCGGCCAAAATTAGCGTATTACTCGAGTGATGATGTCTGACCGGAAAATGGACTTTGTTCTTCGTATCAGTGAGTCACACCACTAAATGATTTATGTGGTCTTTGTCACATCAGAATTTGAAACGTTCGATCCTGGTTATTTGCGATAAGTTACTTAAATGTAGCCTAGCACCCAAAGCCAATTAATGTTCTCTAAATCAGTTCGTGAAAAGAAAGCTTTATCCCGTGTTTTGTCCCGTCCTTCTGAGAGTCCTTCTGAGAGCCCAATACAGTACAGAAACATCTAATGTTGATACTAGAGTCCCGATCATCTCTCAAAGACGATCGAACTATTTTTATTAAAAAGTAGTATGTTCCTTATGTACAGATACACGTACGCTGATACACTGATGAAATTTATCAGATTTCAATCAGATAATAATCGTTAACTTATTAAAAATGCATAGTAATGTTTTATGTAGAACTATATATAGGTATGATAATAAAATAGTTGTCTAAAGAAAAGTTAACGGTAAAAAAACTACCACATACTTTTATACCTTATTGTATTTGCATTCCATGTTGTTAAATTGGCTTATGTGCTTGCTATAAAACGCAAGAAAACATTGAAAGTAAAAAGTTTTATTTGACAGGTTTTCATTTTTGATTAGGCCTGTCTGCTACTCAAATAAAAGCACCACGTCGCGTCGCCTCGAATAGAGCCTACGTACAAATTACACACACTACACACACACATCCGCGATCCTTGAAGCAATACGAAAGCTAATAAAATTCAACTTTTCCCATACAAAATCCGGAGACGTATCCATTCTTTATTCGCCTAACATTTATGGCAAGTTTTTATTTGTCTCCCCGTTCGTATCCTTGCCATTCTTAGATACGGAATACATAGTTGTAAGTTAGCTATATATTAAATGTTACATACAGTTTGCAGAGCCGTAAATTTGCTACATGTTATGACACATACAGATAAGAGAGATGTAAGTTGTTTAATGTTATATAGTACGGCTGTATCAGGAAAGCATGATTCTTGTATCTGTGTATTCTACGGCCATATTAAAGCGACGTTCCTCTTGACTCCCCTGGTACTTTTCTTGGGCAATCTCTTCTGCAATAAAGTAAATAGATAAATGGCCAAGGGTGTCCCTGATATAGGTTGACTTTTTTACTTACGCTAAATCTCTATCTTACAAAGTACAGCTTTAATTCAAAATTTTCATGTTTAATGGTGACAAAGTGGCACTAAACTAAGTGCTTTAAATGCTATTTCATGAAGGTACTAAAGAAAAAAAAATGATTTTTAGGACTTTTTTCTGGCAAGGCAAAAAAATATATATAAAAAATGACGAACTCCAGTGGACTCTAATATTCTTAGAGGAAAGAGAAGAAAATAAATAAAAATAGAATACAGTTAATAGATTCATCTTCATCCGGCTACTATAATAAATAAGTTTTTCGTAATATTTTCAACATACAGGAGATTTTATGAAGAAAATCTTTTGAGATATTGCGCAAACAAAATGTATTTTTAGCAGTGGTCGGAGTAAACCTGAGTCGTTCAGGGACCAACGTTTTAGGGATGATAAAACAAACAAAATCTGGGTATTGGTTTTTAAAGTAACAAATTTATCAAATAACCGAAAAGGCGGCCCTATTCTCGTCACATATAAAATAACATCGTGAACTCGTATTTGAAACGCTTATTACCCACAGTACTTTCATTTGAAATGGTGGTAAAATAATAGTCTTGCACTACTCAATGGTATCGAGCAACAAATCGTTTCTTAATGGTGGTCGACTGTAATAATAATTTTTTAAACATTTATATTGAGGGATCAGTACGATTTATCGTTCAAATTAGGAATTCCGCCGAGCCGAACCCTCTGATATGAAAATATCTTGAGTCGGTGAATTATTTTCCCATTTAATAGTCTGGTAGGTTAACATGTTGTTCTTGTATTGTTCTGTATTAATTATACTTATATAATACACTTGCATAGCGTGGATGATCATTTTTATGGAAACGTGTGTAAAAGGGTTTAGTTTTTCCTATGGGGAAAACTAAACCCAGACCTAAAAGTCTGGTGCGTAAAAACCGGATAGCGCCGATTTTGTGATAATTCTCCTCAAGGGCGCTGTCCTAATGTTGTATGTCTTCGATTGATTGTTGTTCTTTCTGATTAAAAATACTGAATTTTTAAATCGAATAATTTCCTATTTTTTAAATTTATTTTGTTAATCATCAAGGCCCTAATGGGCTTTTACATATTTATACAGTTTTTATGATTAAGTGTAAAACAGATCAAGTAAAGATTTAGGTAACAGAAAAAACACAAAAATGTGTATAACTAGAAGTAGGTATATAAATAAAATAGATTTTTTTTTTTAAATGTTACCTATTTTGAACTGCAGATAGCATAATATATAACATATAATAATAATATGATATGAGTTCATTACATAATTTAAAAGTAAAAATAAATAAACATTAACACACATTAAATTAAAACAAATAATTTTGTTTTAAACCACTATTATATAATCACAATTACCTACATGTTTCGAAACCGATGGTTTCTTCGTCAGGGTAGTAACGACATACCCTGACGAAGAAAACATCGGTTTCGAAAATGTAGGTAATTGTGATTATATAATAGTGGTTTAGTAGAAAGTTATTTGTTTTAATTTCATTCAAAATGACGCCACAGAGTGATTTTGCGAAGTTTGAAGAAATTAACACAAATAACTGCTTTACACAACTCTAAAATTTATATTCAATATAAAACTAAATTAATATTCTTTATTTATAATATTTATTATAAAACGATTTGATTAATCGTAATAATATCAATTTCTTCAAATATGCATTGATTAAAATCGATATTGATTTTAATTAATGTTGTATTATTGTACAACGGAGAATTGTTAGCACTATCATAGAACAGATTAACAACATCTTGGGGATTATCGGCCATTAGGTTATCTAAGTAATGTGAGAGGGAATATTAGAGTCTTGTTATTAAGCATGTTTGAAAATTTATAACTGTTCCGAGGATTGACAGCAATCAATTCTTCGCAGTTATCGATGCACTTTTTGTAACATAACTTGGATATATTTTTAGTAGTCTTTCTAAGTTCACAAAAATTTTTCGGTAGGCAGTAGTAAGAAATTTTTTCGGTAGGTAGTAGTAAAAAATATAAAAAATAGAACTAAAATTTTCCACTTCGGTAAGTTGGTTACCCTACTCTACGTTCTACGTATCACTAAGGAAAAACTTTACGACCGCCATGCATATACGAGAGAGTTCGACAAATAGTTAAGTCAATATAATCTTTATTGTTATCTCTGCCCGTAAAGGCAACTTAGGCCGTTCTTTATATTTTATTATTAACTCAATAGTTAGGAAAACTGGATACTACTTTATGTAAAGTAGTTGAAGATAATCCTGTTTCTTTTTCGTTTCTACAACTGATTTATTAACAATATTGAAACACATTTTTAAGATAACAGAACGATTGATGTAATCTTTAAAAGAAATCGATATAAATTTATTAAACTAAAGTTAAATTCTACTCATTTTTACAAAATTCTTTCTTTACTTGGAAACGGAAGACAACAACTTTCAGGGATTAAAAAAAGGTTTTATTTTTATTGCTGTTTATAGCACTACCCCCTCCGGAAATTCTTTTCGTCTGAAGTTGAAGTTTAAACTCACCGGCAGTGATAGACGGATAGATACATGATTTGTACATTGACTTTATATGATTCGACGTTTGTCTCTACGTGGTGGAAAAAGTCGTCATTATCTACACGTGAAATCCATTAAATATATCCTGAACCCTCACCGTATTTTACTGGTAGATTCTCCCATTGGAATTTTTCTCTCTTTATCAGAGCAAACCATTCACGACTTGTTCTAGACACCACACGATAGAGCAGATGATCTATAACAGCAAAACACAACAATAGGAATGGTGCTATTGAATGAAATTCTAAAATTAAAAAAGATGTATATCTTGTATAAATGTTAGGATAAGAAATTTTGTAACGTAAATGGACGATTAATCTGTCGTACAATAATTTAAACAAAAAATAATATAAGTAGGTACCTATCAGTTAAACTGTCTTCCTCTACTACCCCACCAATGTTTCCCTGCAATACCGGTTCGAAGCTGTCTAAGTTTATTTTTATCTCCTTCTAATAGAAGAATATTATTATATAAAATTGTTCATTCAAGGTTGGACTGCCCGGACGCTATACATTTGCATTCTATACATATAGGTATCTCCAAAATACTAGACGGAATATTTTATTCTACAACAATAACTTCGCTATGAATTCTGTGTTAGAAAGAATACATAGGTTGGGCAATGAACTAACCGATGTCGCAGACATATTGAATTTTAACTTCGTTACATTTAAAGCCAAATTAGTCCACCACTTTTTAAATGTACATAATGAATGAGAAATCATTTTATTTTATTTCGATTTTCTTTTGTTTCTTTTCTTTTCTTTTGTTTGTTTTTATTCTAAAGTCATCCATGTGTATATAGCTTTAGATATATTCTGATTAATTTATCACAATCTGTTTATGCTTTATTTATATACTTTGTAATCTTTTTTTATATATTTTATACTGTTTTTATAAATGAAATTTGTATTCGATATATAAAAGCCCAATAGGGCGTCAATAAATAAATGTCTGATGGACATTATAACATCACTATGTTTGGTGATTCTATGAACTTATTAATCGGTTATCCAATGTAGCTAGGTTGTTTTGAGTATGATTCTATCCCATTTACACATTTTAAAGGGGGTTAAATGTTTAGTTCATACCCGCGCATAAACCGTGCTAACATAGTTTCGAACCTAATTTAAAGTAACGTTTCTGAGTTTCACTACCGATTTTAATCTTATGTCTGGGCGTGAAACAGACAGCTAAGGTCCTTAGCTTAATCAAAGTATGCGCAGGTTTCTCTCTTCTAAGAAAACATGAACCTTATTAAACTCCTACCCATGCAGTCACATACACCGAGCGTGCATGATGCGCACATGGGATCTTAAAGTGCACCCTACAGCATACAATAATTATTGATCTCTGCCGGAGGGTTTCCTTGCTTTTCGAAGCGATGGCGGTTGCTATCCCATGACTGACTTCATGATTTTTTTTTATTTCTTTTTTTTTTTTTGTTAATATTTTTTAGTAGATAAAACATTTGTACAAATTTAGGGTACACCCTTGCACAAAGCTGTCATTTGGCAGCTTGTCTGTAGGTTCTACCAATGAAAAATTCTTTATACGATACGTAAGGAAATATTTGTAATTTATACATTTATATTTTTAAGGAAACATGATCACGTAGTAATATTTGATAATTTAAATTACATCTACAAAATCTATAAAATATCTCAATATACCTGCCTAATAACAAGATATGTTTAATTATTTATTAAACGAATTTTGTACATTGTATAGATATTGGGTTATTTCATCCGCCATGATAGGGGTGTCCCTGTGTTATGGCGGGTGAAGTTTACAGATAATATAATTTATGGTGATGAAGTATACTGATAATATAATAATTGATGATATTGTAGGCAGCTACATTCAGATATTCAAAGATAGATGAAGTTTTCGTTAATTAACCACTGCTTTATCATTTTAGGGCAAGGTCTCAAAATTTTTTTTTTCGAATTTTAAGTTTTTATTGATTTTATGGAAATTCACTGTCTGTCCTAAAAAAGTCTGTCCTAAATAATTTCTCGTTGTTCAAAGGCGTAGACATTTAACTTGATTTTATCGCCTAAATCTTGACCTAATTCGTTGGAGAAACAAAATACTCGAAAGAAAACGCATTATCTTCAAAGGCAAGCGGTGAGAATAGCGGGATTAGAAAAGGGTGTAGGCCGAGTGAAATAAGAACGTATACAAAAGGAAATTTTAATCGGAAATGACGGGCGCTTTCAATTTTCAGATGTAACTAGCCCTTAAATTAGAAGCCCTTTGAGAAGGAAAGCGATACTTTCAACAAACAAGGGTGGAGCTGTTTTTTAATCTCGATTCTCTCGAAGGAATAATAGGTTCCGGATTATCCCACCGTAAAAATATCACGCCCTTGACGTGATGCGATCCACATCGCTTTACGTCACGCCAGTCACAGTAATTATGTTAGCCGGTAAGCGAGTGCGCGAAAATAAAAGGCTTTATCGTTTTGGTGACAAAGTATTTTCGTTAAATTCGTAATGAATTTCCTGAATATACAAGAGATAAAATCTTGATTTAAAACATGATGGAAAATGAACATGAATGCTAGTTTCATTTCAATGTGTTATTTAATGTATATGTGGGTATGTAAGGTTTATTATGACAATTTTAAAGATCACAACAAAAATAACTGTACAGTAAGTAAACTGTTCAAAATTGAAAATTGCGAACAAAATTAAATACTTAGGAATAACAATAGACAAAAACCTAAACTGGAAAGATCAAATCAACCTTACTGTTAACAAAATAAGAAAATTAATTTATACTAGCTTTTGCCCGTTGCAAGGCAACTAATTGGTTAAAGCACTTAGCGATTTGACGTTTGAATGTGGATGAAGCAAGAAGTGTGTGTCTACATTTTTTAAAAATGAAATATTTGAAGATAAAAAATCGATGTTTGAATGTGGATGAAGCAAGGATTGTGAGAACTACTAAAAGAGTACTGTAAGTTAATCGCTCTATTTTGTACACCCGCTACTTAGCCACTTTGGTCGCCCTGGTTAAGGCGTTCAGTATGGGCCTTTTCTCGCAAAAAGGGGCCTAGAAGTTTATTGCTCAATTTTTTCACTAATAAATTGTTTCTAAATTATATGATATGCACTCACTTTTCTAATAACTCCCGTTACACCTATTTAAAATTTTTGTATGAATTTGATAACGCCAAATCTCTGCATTATATAAAGAAAACTTCGCGGGCTTGCGCACAATAACTCACCAAAGTTTCATCGCAATCGGATGAATATTATTGTAGATAATTTCATTACGCTAGAGCTCATTATTATATTTTAAAACCATTTCGAGCATGCACACATCATATCCCCAAAGTTTCATCGCAATCGGATGAATAGTATTGGAAATAATTTCATAATGCCAGAGCTTATTCTTATATATAGAAACCATCCCTAGCATGCCAACATCGAATTCCCAAAGTTTCATCTCAATCGGATGAAAAGTAAAGGAAATAATTTCATTACGCCAGAGCTTACTTTTATGCATAAAAACCATCCCAGGCATGCACACATCAAATCTCCAAAGTTTCATCTCAATCGGGTGAATAGTATATGAAATAATTTGATAACGCCAGAGCTTATTATTACGCATAGAAACCATCCCGGACATGCACACATCAAATCCCCAAAGTTTCATCGCAATCAGATGAATAGTATAGGAAATAATTTCATAGAGCCAGCGCTTACTATTATGCGTAGAAACCAACCCGGGCATGCACACATCAAATACCAAAAGTTTTGTCGCAATCAGATGAAAAGTATTGGAAAAAAAATCATAACGCCAGAGCTTACTCTTTTATGTTCAAACCATCCCGAGTATCCAACATCAAATTCCCAAAGTTTCATCTCAATCGGATGGAAAGTATAGGAAATAATTTCATAACGCCAGATCTTACCATTATGCGTAAATAATTTCATAATTCCAGAGCTTACTATTATGCGTAGAAACCAACCCGGGCATGCACACATCAAAGCTCAAAAGTTTTGTCGCAATCAAATGAATAGTATTGGAAAAAATTTCATAACGCCAGAGCTTACTCTTTTACATAGAAACCATCCCGAGCATGTCAACATCGAATTCCCAAAGTTTCATCTCAATCGGATGAAAATTAAAGGAAATATTTTCATAACGCCAGAGCTTACTTTTATGCATAAAAACCATCCCAGGCATGCACACATCAAATTTCCAAAGTTTCATCTCGATCGGGTGAATAGTATATAAAATAATTTCATAAAGCCAGAGCTTACTATTATGCGTAGAAACCAACCCGGGCATGCACACATCAAATCCCAAAAGTTTTGTCGCCATCAGATGAAAGTATTGGAAAAAAAACCTACCTAACCCTCAAACAAAAAATATTTGTTCAACAAAAAACCATCTTATCAAACTCAATTTTACTGCAGCAAAAAAATTACACAAAGAAATTCTTTAACAATATCCGGCTACCCGTGCACACGTATAATTATTTTTATTTTAAAATTGAATAATGTCCAAAGTAAACGAACGAATCCTGACCGATCTATTTTTCGATTTATATGCATATAAAAAATCTGTAGCACTGCATCGAACCCACCTAATTTATAAAAAGTACCTTCATACATACCTACCTACCCAGAGTACCTGTTCAGTACTTAGTTCCTACCTACCTGCATATCTACCTACCCCCGTGTACACCTACATTTTTTTGGAAATATCCATCTTTGGTTACTTTTTTTTTATTTTATATCATATTTTTTTTGTGATTTAAAGGAAAGAAGTTCTTACTTAGAGTAAATATCGATATTTGAATTCAATGCAATCCGCATGCCTACTGAACTCCCTGATTGGACAGTCGAAATGAACGACAGGGTCCGGCAAAATTTCCTCACTCATTATTACAAAAACCAATCGATTAAAAAAATGATTTTTTTTTTAAATCGATTCTTTAATATTTTTTTATGGAAATGACATCTTTCAAGTATCCACCTTTTGATGTCACGGACGCCATAACTCTTTTCGTAATCAATAATTATTAATAACGATAAATGTACAGAAAATTAGAAAAAAAACTTTGCATCTTATTTAGATAAATTTTAATGCGCCGCAAAAACGTTGGTCGCAAACGCAAGACAATATTTTCTAAACAAAAAAAATTAAGGAAAAAATCATGAGTTTTAATAAAAAAATTAATCAGTATATTTCGAGCGGAATTTTTTTTACCACCCTGTTTCTGAATTTGAATTAAAAGACCGACAAACTGCAATCGGCATTTTTCCAGAAGAAACGCATTTAGTACCTACCATCTTTGGTGATTTCTCTTAATTTCAAACCATTTATTTGTAATTCGATGGAGCAAAGTAGGTACCTACCCAGTGATTATTATTATACCAATCCACCTGACCAGTAATATTTTTAAATCTTGTATAATTTGTTAGCGGATTTTTCATGGATTTTTTTGTAAAATATCAAATTTTTAGCTCGATATTGTGGAATATTTTCAATGGAATGCCACTAAAAAAACGGTTGAATAAGTTTTCGAAACCTTTTGCCATTGAATATATCAAAAAACATTTACGCCAGAGGCCGTCATTTTGACGCAATTTCGTTTGCAAATGAAGGATTCTCAAATACGCCAAAGCTCAATTTTTTTAAAGGCTAAAGTCTAATTTTTTGTTCAGGCCCTAGCACGCTTGCTCTATAACGATCGGTAGGATAACTATCGGTAACTTCTCATCGTTCCCTAGGACAACTGCACATCGCTAACGAACAAACAACAGTTGATGTCGAATATGTTAAGGACACTTAGTCATTGTGAACTGTCACTTATTCGTTGGCGATCTGTAGTCATGCTAGGGAACGATGAGAAGTTACCGATAGTTATCCTATCGATCGTTATAGAGCGAGCGTGCTAGGGCCTCTGACCTACCGCAAAAGCCGTGAGGATCTTACGCTAAAAAAATTCGCTGGGTGGGTAGGCCAACGCCTCTGCAATAGGTCATTTCAAGTGGTTCGCTATGTTTGTTGATTTAGAAGTGGTGCCTGGGTTCATGAGGTTTGTTCTGGTCTTGGCGGTGGATTCGTCTGCCCACCAATTTCGTGGCAGACCAGATCGGAAGAGACTGGTTTAGGGAGACTTTTTGGGTTCTTCAGCAAAGCTCTCTCGGAACATCACCTTGCACCGCAGTGGGAGGGATAAAATCATTCGTCCGTCACTCCACACACTGATCCCCAGATTCCTACCCACCCCTCATAACTTTTTCCTTACCAGAACATCATCTCCTTACCTTCCTAAAAAGAACCCTTCACACAGCATCCCCAAAGATGACATAGGCCCTGAGAGGAATTATTTTCGTCCGTCACTCCACACACTGATCCCCAGATTCCTACCCACCCCTCATAACTTTTTCCTTACCAGAACATCATCTCCTTACTTTCCTAAAAATAACCCTTCACACAGCATCCCCAAAGATGACATAGGCCCTGAGAGGAATTATTTTCTTCAAGGCCTCCTGTGTAGAGCTATTATAAAAATTAAATAAACTTCTCTTTTCCCGGTAGATTTTCCTAATTTTGTTTTAAATTAGTCGAGTAAGATCCATAGTTTATGCATAAACATTCACACGAAAAAGCCCGCCCTTAGGATTGTGTGTATTGGTGCATATAACGATGCAAAACGTCACTGAGATACATCTTTTTGCCAACCTGAATATATTTAGATATTCTTAAATCGACTCAGATTAACCGGTTATAAAGGGTTTGGTCATCCAACAAATGATTCACGGGGTGGCAGTACCAATGCACACCACCCACGCCGAATGATATTATAATAACACTATTGTGCACTATTTAAAGAAGTACCTACACCATTAGGCAAAAAAAATGGATTATCCTGAGTTATTTAAACAGTTTTATTCATCATGTTAAATTCTCAATATTTGAAAAATAACGTTCCCACCCAAGTAGGTACCTACCCACTGGTAAATTATTTTCTATGATCTCGGCAGCCTGAACCGTTCGAATTTTATTTGTCTTTACAAAAGTACCAACCCAGCAATTAAAATCAACGTTATGTAGCTGGCCGGTAACGTTTAACCTGTTTTTATTTTGCATTTCTTCATAAACGTCAGAATTTTTTCAACTTTTGAAGATGTATCCTGAAATAATTTACATGAAATGTGGTAAATGTAATGTATTATTGGAGTTCGGAAATCTATGGTTTTCAAAATTATAGAAAAACATCTTATCCACATATGCTATTTTTGACGTAATATTGATACACATGAGACTCGTCGAAATGTCAAATTAACATGCGAGACGCCATAGAATAATTTTCAAAAATGCCCCAACATTTCAGTACTTTGAAGGTCTGACGATAATTTTTTCCTTAATAAAGCATTTTTTTACTGGCTACGAACATTTTAACAGTTTTTAACTCGGAATTTTTTTCGTAAACGTCAGAAATTACCGACGTTTGAAAACGAATCCTGACAAAATTTCCATGAAAAGTCATAAATATAATATATTATTTATGTTCCAAAACCTGTCGTAGTCGAAATAATACAAAAACATCTAAGCCAGGTATCTTTTTTAAGTCGCAATTTTGATTTACCTCGAGGCTCGTCGGAATGTAAAGTTTTGAGGTGAGACGCCTTATATTTAAAAAAATATACACTTTACGATTTTAGTACTGAGGCTCTTTCACAAATTTTTCGTGAAGGTCTGACGATAAATTTTTCCTTTTTTGATGGGCGAACCCGGCGGCTGGAAATACAACTTTGAATTTCTTCGTCGAATAATGAGCGCTTCTAGTTTTCGCCGCTAGGTTTTCATACATCAGTTTTATTAGCAGTTTATTTTTTTTGCATCAGTTTTTTATTATGAAAATTTGCAATTGGTAAAATTCTGGCTGAATTTTTCCCATACAAATCAGGTCTGAAAAAATCGTATGTATTTTTATCCACGGTCGATGTCTCGCGAAAATCAGCTTTGAGGTCGGTTAAACTCGAGGGGCAGAGTGGTCGTTTTTCGCAAGACTGCGATTGACTTAAAATCTGGTGGTTACGAGCATTAATATATAACTAGCTTTTGCCCGTTGCAAGGCAACTAATTGGTTAAAGCACTTAGCGATTTGACGTTTGAATGTGGATGAAGCAAGAAGTGTGTGTCTACATTTTTTAAAAATGAAATATTTGAAGATAAAAAATCGATGTTTGAATGTGGATGAAGCAAGGATTGTGAGAACTACTAAAAGAGTACTGTAAGTTAATCGCTCTATTTTGTACACCCGCTACTTAGCCACTTTGGTCGCCCTGGTTAAGGCGTTCAGTATGGGCCTTTTCTCGCAAAAAGGGGCCTAGAAGTTTATTGCTCAATTTTTTCACTAATAAATTGTTTCTAAATTATATGATATGCACTCACTTTTCTAATAACTCCCGTTACACCTATTTAAATTTTTTGTATGAATTTGATAAAGCCAAATCTCTGCATTATATAAAGAAAACTTCGCGGGCTTGCGCACAATAACTCACCAAAGTTTCATCGCAATCGGATGAATATTATTGTAGATAATTTCATTACGCTAGAGCTCATTATTATATTTTAAAACCATTTCGAGCATGCACACATCATATCCCCAAAGTTTCATCGCAATCGGATGAATAGTATTGGAAATAATTTCATAATGCCAGAGCTTATTCTTATATATAGAAACCATCCCTAGCATGCCAACATCGAATTCCCAAAGTTTCATCTCAATCGGATGAAAAGTAAAGGAAATAATTTCATTACGCCAGAGCTTACTTTTATGCATAAAAACCATCCCAGGAATGCACACATCAAATCTCCAAAGTTTCATCTCAATCGGGTGAATAGTATATGAAATAATTTGATAACGCCAGAGCTTATTATTACGCATAGAAACCATCCCGGACATGCACACATCAAATCCCAAAAGTTTTGTCGCAATCAGATGAAAAGTATTGGAAAAAAAATCATAACGCCAGAGCTTACTCTTTTATGTTCAAACCATCCCGAGTATCCAACATCAAATTCCCAAAGTTTCATCTTAATCGGATGGAAAGTATAGGAAATAATTTCATAACGCCAGATCTTACCATTATGCGTAAATAATTTCATAATTCCAGAGCTTACTATTATGCGTAGAAACCAACCCGGGCATGCACACATCAAAGCTCAAAAGTTTTGTCGCAATCAAATGAATAGTATTGGAAAAAATTTCATAACGCCAGAGCTTACTCTTTTACATAGAAACCATCCCGAGCATGTCAACATCGAATTCCCAAAGTTTCATCTCAATCGGATGAAAATTAAAGGAAATATTTTCATAACGCCAGAGCTTACTTTTATGCATAAAAACCATCCCAGGCATGCACACATCAAATTTCCAAAGTTTCATCTCGATCGGGTGAATAGTATATAAAATAATTTCATAATTCCAGAGCTTACTATTATGCGTAGAAACCAACCCGGGCATGCACACATCAAAGCTCAAAAGTTTTGTCGCAATCAAATGAATAGTATTGGAAAAAATTTCATAATGCCAGAGCTTACTCTTTTACATAGAAACCATCCCGAGCATGTCAACATCGAATTCCCAAAGTTTCATCTCAATCGGATGAAAATTAAAGGAAATATTTTCATAACGCCAGAGCTTACTTTTATGCATAAAAACCATCCCAGGCATGCACACATCAAATTTCCAAAGTTTCATCTCGATCGGGTGAATAGTATATAAAATAATTTCATAAAGCCAGAGCTTACTATTATGCGTAGAAACCAACCCGGGCATGCACACATCAAATCCCAAAAGTTTTGTCGCCATCAGATGAATAGTATTGGAAAAAAAACCTACCTAACCCTCAAACAAAAAATATTTGTTCAACAAAAAACCATCTTATCAAACTCAATTTTACTGCAGCAAAAAAATTACACAAAGAAATTCTTTAACAATATCCGGCTACCCGTGCACACGTATAATTATTTTTATTTTAAAATTGAATAATGTCCAAAGTAAACGAACGAATCCTGACCGATCTATTTTTCGATTTATATGCATATAAAAAATCTGTAGCACTGCATCGAACCCACCTAATTTATAAAAAGTACCTTCATACATACCTACCTACCCAGAGTACCTGTTCAGTACTTAGTTCCTACCTACCTGCATATCTACCTACCCCCGTGTACACCTACATTTTTTTGGAAATATCCATCTTTGGTTACTTTTTTTTATTTTATATCATATTTTTTTTGTGATTTAAAGGAAAGAAGTTCTTACTTAGAGTAAATATCGATATTTGAATTCAATGCAATCCGCATGCCTACTGAACTCCCTGATTGGACAGTCGAAATGAACGACAGGGTCCGGCAAAATTTCCTCACTCATTATTACAAAAACCAATCGATTAAAAAAATTATTTTTTTTTTAAATCGACTCTTTAATATTTTTTTATGGAAATGACATCTTTCAAGTATCCACCTTTTGATGTCACGGACGCCATAACTCTTTTCGTAATCAATAATTATTAATAACGATAAATGTATAGAAAATTAGAAAAAAAACTTTGCATCTTATTTAGATAAATTTTAATGCGCCGCAAAAACGTTGGTCGCAAACGCAAGACAATATTTTCTAAACAAAAAAAATTAAGGAAAAAATCATGAGTTTTAATAAAAAAATTAATCAGTATATTTCGAGCGGAATTTTTTTTACCACCCTGTTTCTGAATTTGAATTAAAAGACCGACAAACTGCAATCGGCATTTTTCCAGAAGAAACGCATTTAGTACCTACCATCTTTGGTGATTTCTCTTAATTTCAAACCATTTATTTGTAATTCGATGGAGCAAAGTAGGTACCTACCCAGTGATTATTATTATACCAATCCACCTGACCAGTAATATTTTTAAATCTTGTATAATTTGTTAGCGGATTTTTCATGGATTTTTTTGTAAAATGTCAAATTTTTAGCTCGATATTGTGGAATATTTTCAATGGAATGCCACTAAAAAAACGGTTGAATAAGTTTTCGAAACCTTTTGCCATTGAATATATCAAAAAACATTTACGCCAGAGGCCGTCATTTTGACGCAATTTCGTTTGCAAATGAAGGATTCTCAAATACGCCAAAGCTCAATTTTTTTAAAGGCTTAAGTCTAATTTTTTGTTCAGGCCCTAGCACGCTTGCTCTATAACGATCGGTAGGATAACTATCGGTAACTTCTCATCGTTCCCTAGGACAACTGCACATCGCTAACGAACAAACAACAGTTGATGTCGAATATGTTAAGGACACTTAGTCATTGTGAACTGTCACTTATTCGTTGGCGATCTGTAGTCATGCTAGGGAACGATGAGAAGTTACCGATAGTTATCCTATCGATCGTTATAGAGCGAGCGTGCTAGGGCCTCTGACCTACCGCAAAAGCCGTGAGGATCTTACGCTAAAAAAATTCGCTGGGTGGGTAGGCCAACGCCTCTGCAATAGGTCATTTCAAGTGGTTCGCTATGTTTGTTGATTTAGAAGTGGTGCCTGGGTTCATGAGGTTTGTTCTGGTCTTGGCGGTGGATTCGTCTGCCCACCAATTTCGTGGCAGACAGATCGGAAGAGACTGGTTTAGGGAGACTTTTTGGGTTCTTCAGCAAAGCTCTCTCGGAACATCACCTTGCACCGCAGTGGGAGGGATAAAATCATTCGTCCGTCACTCCACACACTGATCCCCAGATTCCTACCCACCCCTCATAACTTTTTCCTTACCAGAACATCATCTCCTTACCTTCCTAAAAAGAACCCTTCACACAGCATCCCCAAAGATGACATAGGCCCTGAGAGGAATTATTTTCGTCCGTCACTCCACACACTGATCCCCAGATTCCTACCCACCCCTCATAACTTTTTCCTTACCAGAACATCATCTCCTTACTTTCCTAAAAATAACCCTTCACACAGCATCCCCAAAGATGACATAGGCCCTGAGAGGAATTCTTAAATCGACTCAAATTAACCGGTTATAAAGGGTTTGGTCATCCGATAAATGATTCACGGGGTGGCGGTACCAATGCACACCACCCACGCCGAATGATATTATAATAACACTATTGTACACTATTTAAAGAAGTACCTACGCCATTTGGCAAAAAAAATGGATTATCCTGAGTTATTTAAACAGTTTTATTCATCATATTAAATTCTCAATATTTGAAAAATAACGTTCCCACCCAAGTAGGTACCTACCCACTGGTAAATTATTTTCTATGATCTCGGCAGCCTGAACCGTTCGAATTTTATTTGATTTTAAAAAGTACCTACCCAGGAAGTAAAATCAACGTTATGTACCTGGCCAGCAACATTTAAACTTTTTTTTTTTTGCATTTCATAAACGTCAGAATTTTTTCAACTTTTGAAGATGTATCCTTAAATAATTTACATGAAATGTGGTAAATGTAATGTATTATTGGAGTTCGGAAATCTATGGTTTTCAAAATTATAGAAAAACATCTTATCCACATATCCTATTTTTGACGTAATATTGATATACATGAGACTCGTTGAAATATCAAATTTACATGCGAGACGCCATAGAATAATTTTCAAAAATGCCCCAACGTTTCAGTACTTTGAAGGTCTGACGATAAATTTTCCTTAATAAAGCATTTTTTTTTACTGGCTACGAACATTTTAACAGTTTTTAACTCGGAATTTTTTTCGTAAACGTCAGAAATTACCGACGTTTGAAAACGAATCCTGACAAAATTTCCATGAAAAGTCATAAATATAATATATTATTTATGTTCCAAAACCTGTCGTAGTCGAAATAATACAAAAACATCTAAGCCAGGTATCTTTTTTAAGTCGCAATTTTGATTTACCTCGAGGCTCGTCGGAATTTAAAGTTTTGAGGTGAGACGCCTTATATTTAAAAAAATATACACTTTACGATTTTAGTACTGAGGCTCTTTCACAAATTTTTCGTGAAGGTCTGACGATAAATTTTTCCTTTTTTGATGGGCGAACCTGGCGGCTGGAAATACAACTTTGAATTTCTTCGTCGAATAATGAGCGCTTCTAGTTTTCGCCGCTAGGTTTTCATACATCAGTTTTATTAGCAGTTTATTTTTTTTGCATCAGTTTTTTTATATGAAAATTTGCAATTGGTAAAATTCTGGCTGAATTTTTCCCATACAAATCAGGTCTGAAAAAATCGTATGTATTTTTATCCACGGTAGATGTCTCGCGAAAATCAGCTTTGAGGTCGGTTAAACTTGAGGGGCAGAGTGGTCGTTTTTCGCAAGACTGCGATTGACTTAAAATCTGGTGGTTACGAGCATTAATATATAACTAGCTTTTGCCCGTTGCAACGCAACTAATTGGTTAAAGCACTAAGCGATTTAACGTTTGAATGTGGATGAAGCAAGAAGTGTAAGCCTGCATTTAAAAAAAAATATATATTTGAAGAAAAAAAACGATGTTTGAATGTGGATGAAGCAAGAATTGTGAGAACTACTCAAAGGGTCCAGTGAGTTAATCGCTCAATTTTGTACAACTGCTGGCGACCTATGAAATCCATATGAAATCCCCATCCTCGGTTTACCAGAAACGATTAGTTACATGACTAACCTAAAAAAAGGCTTAAAAAACAACATGGCGACCAAAATTTTTATTAATATGAAATCCCCATCCTTGGTTTAGTCAAAAACGGTATGTCACATGAATAACCTTAGAAAAGTCTTAAAAAACAAAATGGCGCCCAAAATGTTGACTAATACGAAATCCCCACCTTTTTTTGTGAAAAACGATATGTCACATGACTAACCTTAGAAAAGTCTTAAAAAACAAAATGTCGACAGAAATGTTGACTAATATGAAATCCCCTCCTTTTTTTGGGAAAAACTATATGTCACATGACTAACTTAGAAAAGTCCTAAAAAACAAAATGGCGACCAAAATGTTGACTTATATGAAATCTCCACATTTTTTTGTGAAAAACGATATGTCGCATGACTAACCGTAGAAAAGTCTTAAAAAACAAAATGGCCACCAAAATGTTGACTAATATGAAAACCCCACCTTTTTTTGAAAAACGATGTCACATGGCTAACCTTAGGAAAGTCCTTAAAAAACAATTCTTAATTACAAATATGATTTTTGACTGTGGATGAAGCAAGAATTGCAAAAAACCTCAATTTGGTAGGTGGGTATGGGTACCGCCGCCTCGGGAACCAACACACCTAGAATAGGTCATTTGAAGTTGTTCGCTATGTTTGATGATTTAGCAGGGGTGCCAGGGTTCATAGGGTGAGGTTTTTACCGCTCTTGGTGGTGGATGCGTCTGCCCACCAATTGCGTGGCAGGCCAGATCGGGAGAGACTGGTTTAGGGATACTTTTTGGCTTCTCCAGCAGAACTCTCGGAACATCACCCCTCACCGCAGTGGTAGGGATAAAACCATTCGTCCGTCACTCCACACACTGATCCCCAGATTCCTACCCACCCCTTATACCTTTTTTCCTTCCCAGAACATCATCTCCGTCCTTTCCTAAAAATAACCCTCCACGCAGCATTCCCAAAGAATTTAATGCTCTTTGGTCCTTTATATATTTTTTATAATCCTCGGGTAGCGAAACATTTGGGATACCCATAAAAAAAAATTTAAATGTAACTTTTTAAATTGGAATTTTTTTTTATATTTGGAATTTCTTGAGAAATTTTGGCGCTATAAAAATATAAACTATTTAAAATAAAAATTATTTTATAAAACACATTTGTATTTCATTAATCTTTTTGTATAAAAAACATAATATAAAACCTACCTAACCCTCACTCAAACAAATAATATTTGTTCATTTACCTACGTAATTTCTAAAAAAAAAACATTGTAAATTTACTATTTATCAAAAAAACAATCTTATCAAACTCAATTTTACTGCAATAAAAAAATTACCCCAAAGAAATTATTTCACAATATGCGGGTACCCGTGCACACGTATAATTATTTTTATTTTTAAAGTTTATAATGACCTTAGTAAACGAACGAATCCTGACCTATCTATTTTTCGATTTATATGCAAATGAAAAATCTGTATTGAACCCACCTAATTTATAAAAAGTACCTTCCTACATACCTACCTACCCAGAGTACCTGTTCAGTTCTTATTTCCTACCTACCTGCATATCTACCTACCCCTGTGTATACCGTATGCAAATATCCATCTTTGGTTACTTTTTTGTATCATAATTTTTTTTTTTGATTAAAAGGAAAGAAGTTCTTACTTACAGTAAATATCGATATTTGAATTCAATGGAATACCATGTTTATTCATCTTCCCTGATTGGTCAGTCGAAATGAACGACAGGGTCCGGCAAAATTTCGTCACTCATTATTACAAAAACCAATCGATTAAAAAAAATACTTTTTTTTTTAATCAACACATATTTTTTTATGGAAATGACATCTCTCAAGTGTCCACCTTTTGATTTCACGGACGCCATAACTCTTTTCGTAATAAATAATTATTAATAACGATGAATGTATAGAAAATTTGAAAAAAAAACTTTGCATCTTATTTAGATAAATTTTAATGCGCCGCAAAAACGTTGGTCGCAAACGCAAGACAATATTTTCTAAACAAAAAAAATTAAGGGAAAAAATCATGAGTTTTAATAAAAAAATTAATCAGTATATTTCGAGCGGAATTTTTTTTTACCAGCATGTTTCTGAATTTGAATTAAAAGACCGACAAACTGCAATCGGCATTTTTCCAGAAGAAACGCATTTAGTACCTACCATCTTTGGTGATTTCTCTTAATTTCAAACCATTTATTTGTAATTCGATGGAGCAAAGTAGGTACCTACCCAGTGATTATTATTATACCAATCCACCTGACCAGTAATATTTTTAAATCTTGTATAATTTGTTAGCGGATTTTTCATGGATTTTTTTGTAAAATGTCAAATTTTTAGCTCGATATTGTGGAATATTTTCAATGGAATGCCACTAAAAAAACGGTTGAATAAGTTTTCGAAACCTTTTGCCATTGAATATATCAAAAAACATTTACGCCAGAGGCCGTCATTTTGACGCAATTTCGTTTGCAAATGAAGGATTCTCAAATACGCCAAAGCTCAATTTTTTTAAAGGCTAAAGTCTAATTTTTTGTTCAGGCCCTAGCACGCTTGCTCTATAACGATCGGTAGGATAACTATCGGTAACTTCTCATCGTTCCCTAGGACAACTGCACATCGCTAACGAACAAACAACAGTTGATGTCGAATATGTTAAGGACACTTAGTCATTGTGAACTGTCACTTATTCGTTGGCGATCTGTAGTCATGCTAGGGAACGATGAGAAGTTACCGATAGTTATCCTATCGATCGTTATAGAGCGAGCGTGCTAGGGCCTCTGACCTACCGCAAAAGCCGTGAGGATCTTACGCTAAAAAAATTCGCTGGGTGGGTAGGCCAACGCCTCTGCAATAGGTCATTTCAAGTGGTTCGCTATGTTTGTTGATTTAGAAGTGGTGCCTGGGTTCATGAGGTTTGTTCTGGTCTTGGCGGTGGATTCGTCTGCCCACCAATTTCGTGGCAGACCAGATCGGAAGAGACTGGTTTAGGGAGACTTTTTGGGTTCTTCAGCAAAGCTCTCTCGGAACATCACCTTGCACCGCAGTGGGAGGGATAAAATCATTCGTCCGTCACTCCACACACTGATCCCCAGATTCCTACCCACCCCTCATAACTTTTTCCTTACCAGAACATCATCTCCTTACCTTCCTAAAAAGAACCCTTCACACAGCATCCCCAAAGATGACATAGGCCCTGAGAGGAATTATTTTCGTCCGTCACTCCACACACTGATCCCCAGATTCCTACCCACCCCTCATAACTTTTTCCTTACCAGAACATCATCTCCTTACTTTCCTAAAAATAACCCTTCACACAGCATCCCCAAAGATGACATAGGCCCTGAGAGGAATTATTTTCTTCAAGGCCTCCTGTGTAGAGCTATTATAAAAATTAAATAAACTTCTCTTTTCCCGGTAGATTTTCCTAATTTTGTTTTAAATTAGTCGAGTAAGATCCATAGTTTATGCATAAACATTCACACGAAAAAGCCCGCCCTCAGGATTGTGTGTATTGGTGCATATAACGATGCAAAACGTCACTGAGATACATCTTTTTGCCAACCTGAATATATTTAGATATTCTTAAATCGACTCAGATTAACCGGTTATAAAGGGTTTGGTCATCCAACAAATGATTCACGGGGTGGCAGTACCAATGCACACCACCCACGCCGAATGATATTATAATAACACTATTGTGCACTATTTAAAGAAGTACCTACACCATTAGGCAAAAAAAATGGATTATCCTGAGTTATTTAAACAGTTTTATTCATCATGTTAAATTCTCAATATTTGAAAAATAACGTTCCCACCCAAGTAGGTACCTACCCACTGGTAAATTATTTTCTATGATCTCGGCAGCCTGAACCGTTCGAATTTTATTTGTCTTTACAAAAGTACCAACCCAGCAATTAAAATCAACGTTATGTAGCTGGCCGGTAACGTTTAACCTGTTTTTATTTTGCATTTCTTCATAAACGTCAGAATTTTTTCAACTTTTGAAGATGTATCCTGAAATAATTTACATGAAATGTGGTAAATGTAATGTATTATTGGAGTTCGGAAATCTATGGTTTTCAAAATTATAGAAAAACATCTTATCCACATATGCTATTTTTGACGTAATATTGATACACATGAGACTCGTCGAAATGTCAAATTAACATGCGAGACGCCATAGAATAATTTTCAAAAATGCCCCAACATTTCAGTACTTTGAAGGTCTGACGATAAATTTTTCCTTAATAAAGCATTTTTTTACTGGCTACGAACATTTTAACAGTTTTTAACTCGGAATTTTTTTCGTAAACGTCAGAAATTACCGACGTTTGAAAACGAATCCTGACAAAATTTCCATGAAAAGTCATAAATATAATATATTTTTAATGTTCCGAAACCTGTCGTAGTCGAAATAATACAAAAACATCTAAGCCAGGTATCTTTTTTAAGTCGCAATTTTGATTTACCTCGAGGCTCGTCGAAATGTAAAATTTTGAGGTGAGACGCCATATATTTAAAAAATATACACTTTACGATTTTAGTACTGAGGCTCTTTCAGAAATTTTTCGTGAAGGTCTGACGATAAATTTTTCCTTTTTTGATGGGCGAACCTGGCGGCTGGAAATACAACTTTGAATTTCTTCGTCGAATAATGAGCGCTTCTAGTTTTCGCCGCTAGGTTTTCATACATCAGTTTTATTAGCAGTTTATTTTTTTTGCATCAGTTTTTTTATATGAAAATTTGCAATTGGTAAAATTCTGGCTGAATTTTTCCCATACAAATCAGGTCTGAAAAAATCGTATGTATTTTTATCCACGGTCGATGTCTCGCGAAAATCAGCTTTGAGGTCGGTTAAACTTGAGGGGCAGAGTGGTCGTTTTTCGCGAGACTGCGATTGACTTAAAATCTGGTGGTTACGAGCATTAATATATATACTAGATTTTGCCCGTTGCAAGGCAACTAATTGGTTAAAGCACTAAGCGATTTGACGTTTGAATGTGGATGAAGCAAGAAGTGTGTGTGTCTACATTTTTAAAAAATTAAATATTTGAAAAAAAAAATCGATGTTTGAATGTGGATGAAGCAAGGATTGTGAGAACTACTCAAAGGGTCCTGTGAGTTAATCGCTCAATTTTGTACACCCGCTACTTAGCCACTTTGGTCGCCCTGGTTAAGGCGTTCAGTATGGGCCTTTTCTCGCAAAAAGGGGCCTAGAAGTTTACGGCTCAATTTTTTCACTAATAAATTGTTTCTAAATTATATGATATGCACTCACTTTTCTAATAACTCCCGTTACACCTATTTAAATTTTTTGTATGAATTTGATAACGCCAAATCTCTGCATTATATAAAGAAAACTTCGCGGGCTTGCGCACAATAACTCACCAAAGTTTCATCGCAATCGGATGAATATTATTGTAGATAATTTCATTACGCTAGAGCTCATTATTATATTTTAAAACCATTTCGAGCATGCACACATCATATCCCCAAAGTTTCATCGCAATCGGATGAATAGTAATGGAAATAATTTCATAATGCCAGAGCTTATTCTTATATATAGAAACCATCCCTAGCATGCCAACATCGAATTCCCAAAGTTTCATCTCAATCGGATGAAAAGTAAAGGAAATAATTTCATTACGCCAGAGCTTACTTTTATGCATAAAAACCATCCCAGGCATGCACACATCAAATCTCCAAAGTTTCATCTCAATCGGGTGAATAGTATATGAAATAATTTGATAACGCCAGAGCTTATTATTACGCATAGAAACCATCCCGGACATGCACACATCAAATCCCCAAAGTTTCATCGCAATCAGATGAATAGTATAGGAAATAATTTCATAGAGCCAGAGCTTACTATTATGCGTAGAAACCAACCCGGGCATGCACACATCAAATACCAAAAGTTTTGTCGCAATCAGATGAAAAGTATTGGAAAAAAAATCATAACGCCAGAGCTTACTCTTTTATGTTCAAACCATCCCGAGTATCCAACATCAAATTCCCAAAGTTTCATCTCAATCGGATGGAAAGTATAGGAAATAATTTCATAACGCCAGATCTTACCATTATGCGTAAATAATTTCATAATTCCAGAGCTTACTATTATGCGTAGAAACCAACCCGGGCATGCACACATCAAAGCTCAAAAGTTTTGTCGCAATCAAATGAATAGTATTGGAAAAAATTTCATAACGCCAGAGCTTACTCTTTTACATAGAAACCATCCCGAGCATGTCAACATCGAATTCCCAAAGTTTCATCTCAATCGGATGAAAATTAAAGGAAATATTTTCATAACGCCAGAGCTTACTTTTATGCATAAAAACCATCCCAGGCATGCACACATCAAATTTCCAAAGTTTCATCTCGATCGGGTGAATAGTATATAAAATAATTTCATAAAGCCAGAGCTTACTATTATGCGTAGAAACCAACCCGGGCATGCACACATCAAATCCCAAAAGTTTTGTCGCCATCAGATGAATAGTATTGGAAAAAAAACCTACCTAACCCTCAAACAAAAAATATTTGTTCAACAAAAAACCATCTTATCAAACTCAATTTTACTGCAGCAAAAAAATTACACAAAGAAATTCTTTAACAATATCCGGCTACCCGTGCACACGTATAATTATTTTTATTTTAAAATTGAATAATGTCCAAAGTAAACGAACGAATCCTGACCGATCTATTTTTCGATTTATATGCATATAAAAATCTGTAGCACTGCATCGAACCCACCTAATTTATAAAAAGTACCTTCATACATACCTACCTACCCAGAGTACCTGTTCAGTACTTAGTTCCTACCTACCTGCATATCTACCTACCCCCGTGTACACCTACATTTTTTTGGAAATATCCATCTTTGGTTACTTTTTTTTATTTTATATCATATTTTTTTTGTGATTTAAAGGAAAGAAGTTCTTACTTAGAGTAAATATCGATATTTGAATTCAATGCAATCCGCATGCCTAGTGATCTCCCTGATTGGACAGTCGAAATGAACGACAGGGTCCGGCAAAATTTCCTCACTCATTATTACAAAAACCAATCGATTAAAAAAATGATTTTTTTTTTAAATCGACTCTTTAATATTTTTTTATGGAAATGACATCTTTCAAGTATCCACCTTTTGATGTCACGGACGCCATAACTCTTTTCGTAATCAATAATTATTAATAACGATAAATGTATAGAAAATTAGAAAAAAAACTTTGCATCTTATTTAGATAAATTTTAATGCGCCGCAAAAACGTTGGTCGCCAACGCAAGACAATATTTTCTAAACAAAAAAAATTAAGGAAAAAATCATGAGTTTTAATAAAAAAATTAATCAGTATATTTCGAGCGGAATTTTTTTTACCACCCTGTTTCTGAATTTGAATTAAAAGACCGACAAACTGCAATCGGCATTTTTCCAGAAGAAACGCATTTAGTACCTACCATCTTTGGTGATTTCTCTTAATTTCAAACCATTTATTTGTAATTCGATGGAGCAAAGTAGGTACCTACCCAGTGATTATTATTATACCAATCCACCTGACCAGTAATATTTTTAAATCTTGTATAATTTGTTAGCGGATTTTTCATGGATTTTTTTGTAAAATGTCAAATTTTTAGCTAGATATTGTGGAATATTTTCAATGAAATGCCACTAAAAAAACGGTTGAATAAGTTTTCGAAACCTTTTGCCATTGAATATATCAAAAAACATTTTCGCCAGAGGCCGTCATTTTGACGCAATTTCGTTTGCAAATGAAGGATTCTCAAATACGCCAAAGCTCAATTTTTTTAAAGGCTAAAGTCTAATTTTTTGTTCAGGCCCTAGCACGCTTGCTCTATAACGATCGGTAGGATAACTATCGGTAACTTCTCATCGTTCCCTAGGACAACTGCACATCGCTAACGAACAAACAACAGATGATGTCGAATATGTTAAGGACACTTAGTCATTGTGAACTGTCACTTATTCGTTGGCGATCTGTAGTCATGCTAGGGAACGATGAGAAGTTACCGATAGTTATCCTATCGATCGTTATAGAGCGAGCGTGCTAGGGCCTCTGACCTACCGCAAAAGCCGTGAGGATCTTACGCTAAAAAAATTCGCTGGGTGGGTAGGCCAACGCCTCTGCAATAGGTCATTTCAAGTGGTTCGCTATGTTTGTTGATTTAGAAGTGGTGCCTGGGTTCATGAGGTTTGTTCTGGTCTTGGCGGTGGATTCGTCTGCCCACCAATTTCGTGGCAGACCAGATCGGAAGAGACTGGTTTAGGGAGACTTTTTGGGTTCTTCAGCAAAGCTCTCTCGGAACATCACCTTGCACCGCAGTGGGAGGGATAAAATCATTCGTCCGTCACTCCACACACTGATCCCCAGATTCCTACCCACCCCTCATAACTTTTTCCTTACCAGAACATCATCTCCTTACCTTCCTAAAAAGAACCCTTCACACAGCATCCCCAAAGATGACATAGGCCCTGAGAGGAATTATTTTCGTCCGTCACTCCACACACTGATCCCCAGATTCCTACCCACCCCTCATAACTTTTTCCTTACCAGAACATCATCTCCTTACTTTCCTAAAAATAACCCTTCACACAGCATCCCCAAAGATGACATAGGCCCTGAGAGGAATTATTTTCTTCAAGGCCTCCTGTGTAGAGCTATTATAAAAATTAAATAAACTTCTCTTTTCCCGGTAGATTTTCCTAATTTTGTTTTAAATTAGTCGAGTAAGATCCATAGTTTGTGTATAAAAAATGCATAAACATTCACACGAAAAAGCCCGCCCTTAGGATTGTGTGTATTGGTGCATATAACGATGCAAAACGTCACTGAGATACATCTTTTTGCCAACCTGAATATATTTAGATATTCTTAAATCGACTCAGATTAACCGGTTATAAAGGGTTTGGTCATCCAATAAATGATTCACGGGGTGGCAGTACCAATGCACACCACCCACGCCGAATGATATTAGAATAACACTATTGTGCACTATTTAAAAAAGTACCTACACCATTTGGCAAAAAAAAAAGGATTATCCTGAGTTATTTAAACAGTTTTATTCATCATGTTAAATTCTCAATATTTGAAAAATAACGTTCCCACCCAATTAGGTACCTACCCACTGGTAAATTATTTTCTATGATCTCGGCAGCCTGAACCGTTCGAATTTTATTTGTCTTTACAAAAGTACCAACCCAGCAATTAAAATCAACGTTATGTAGCTGGCCGGTAACGTTTAACCTGTTTTTATTTTGCATTTCTTCATAAACGTCAGAATTTTTTCAACTTTTGAAGATGTATCCTGAAATAATTTACATGAAATGTGGTAAATGTAATGTATTATTGGAGTTCGGAAATCTATGGTTTTCAAAATTATAGAAAAACATCTTATCCACATATGCTATTTTTGACGTAATATTGATACACATGAGACTCGTCGAAATGTCAAATTAACATGCGAGACGCCATAGAATAATTTTCAAAAATGCCCCAACATTTCAGTACTTTGAAGGTCTGACGATAAATTTTTCCTTAATAAAGCATTTTTTTACTGGCTACGAACATTTTAACAGTTTTTAACTCGGAATTTTTTTCGTAAACGTCAGAAATTACCGACGTTTGAAAACGAATCCTGACAAAATTTCCATGAAAAGTCATAAATATAATATATTATTTATGTTCCAAAACCTGTCGTAGTCGAAATAATACAAAAACATCTAAGCCAGGTATCTTTTTTAAGTCGCAATTTTGATTTACCTCGAGGCTCGTGGGAATGTAAAGTTTTGAGGTGAGACGCCTTATATTTAAAAAAATATACACTTTACGATTTTAGTACTGAGGCTCTTTCACAAATTTTTCGTGAAGGTCTGACGATAAATTTTTCCTTTTTTGATGGGCGAACCTGGCGGCTGGAAATACAACTTTGAATTTCTTCGTCGAATAATGAGCGCTTCTAGTTTTCGCCGCTAGGTTTTCATACATCAGTTTTATTAGCAGTTTATTTTTTTTGCATCAGTTTTTTTTATATGAAAATTTGCAATTGGTAAAATTCTGGCTGAATTTTTCCCATACAAATCAGGTCTGAAAAAATCGTATGTATTTTTATCCACGGTCGATGTCTCGCGAAAATCAGCTTTGAGGTCGGTTAAACTTGAGGGGCAGAGTGGTCGTTTTTCGCAAGACTGCGATTGACTTAAAATCTGGTGGTTACGAGCATTAATATATATACTAGCTTTTGCCCGTTGCAACGCAACTAATTAGTTAAAGCACTAAGCGATTTGACGTTTGAACGTGGATGATGCAAGAAGTGTGTGTCTACATTAAAAAAAAATATATATTTAAAGAAAAAAAAGATGTTTGAAAGTGGATGAAGCAAGGATTGTGAGAATTTCTCAAAGGGTCCTGTGAGTTAATCGCTCAATTTTGTAAACCTGCTGGCGACCAAACTTTTGAATAATATGAAATCCCCCACCTTTTTTTGCGAAAAACGATATGTCACATGACTAACCTTAGAAAAGTCTTAAAAAACAAAGTAGCGATCTGAATTTACCTAATATGAAATCCCCACCTTTTTTTGCGAAAAACAATATGTCACATGACTAACCTTAGAAAAGTCTTAAAAAACAAAATAGCGATCTGAATTTACCTAATATGAAATCCCCGCCTTTTTTTGCGAAAAACGATATGTCACATGACTGACTAACCGTAGAAAAGTCTTAAAAAACCAAATGTTGACTAATATGAAATCCCCACCTTTTTTTGCGAAAAACGATATGTCACATGACAAACCGTAGAAAAGTCTTAAAAAACAAAATGACCACTAAAATGAAGATATGTCACATGACTAACCTTAGAAAAGTCTTAAAAAACAAAATGGCTACCAAAATGTTGACTAATATGAAATCCCCCACCTTTTTTTTAGAAAAACGATATGTCACATGACTAACCTTAGAAAAGTCTTAAAAAACAAAACGGCTACCAAAATGTTGACTAAAATGAAATCCCTTCCTTTTTTTGCGAAAAACGATATGTCACATGATATGACACTTAAAAAATTCTTTAATACAAATAAGATTTTTGAATGTGGATGAAGCAAGAAATGCAAAAAACCTAAATTTGGTAGGTGGGTATGGGTACCGCCGCCTCGGGAACCAACACACCTGCAATAGGTCATTTCAAGTGGTTCGCTATGTTTGGTGATTTAGCAGGGGTGCCCGGGTTCATAGGGTGAGATTTTTCCCGGTCTTGGCGGTGGATGCGTCTGCCTACCAATTGCGTGGCAGACCAGATCGGGAGAGACTGGTTTAGGGATACTTTTTGGCTTCTCCAGCAAGGCTCTCTGTGAACATCACCTTGCACCGCAGTGGTAGGGATAAATCCATTCGTCCGTCACTCCACACACTGATCCTTAGATTCCTACCCACCCCTTATACCCTTTTCCTTCCCAGAATATCATCTCCTTCCTTTCCTAAAAATAACCCTTCACACAGCGTCCACAGAGATGACGTAGGCCCTGAGGGGAATTATTTCCTTCAGGGCCTCCTGTGTGGAGCTATTATAAAAAAATTAAAAAACTTCTCCATTCCCGGTAAATTTTCCGAATATTGTATTTAAATTGTCGAGTACGTACCCCTATAGTTTGACTATAAAAAATGCATCAACATTCACACTGAAAAACACGCTCTTAGGATTGGTGCATATATCGGTTGATGTAAAACGTTACTGAGAAAAATATTTTTGCCAATCTGTATATATCACACTTCTAGAGATTCTAAAATCAATGATTATTGACTCAGGTTAAACCGTTGTATAGGATTTGGTCATCCAATAAAAGATTCCCGGGGCGGCGGTACTAATGCACACCAATCACGTTGAATGATATTATTAACTTGCAAAATACAAAAACTGCGCTATGTAAATTTAATGCTCTTTGGTCCTTTATATATATTTTATAATCCGGTAGCGGACCATTTGGGATACCCTTAAAATCTTTTTTTAAATATAATTTTTTTAATTTTAATTTTTTTTTAATTTGGAATTTCTTGAGAAATTTTGGCGCTATAAAAAATATAAACTATTTAAAATAAAAATTATTCCATCAAACACATTGGTATTTCATTAATCTTTTTGTATAAAAAACATAATATAAAACCTACCTAACCCTCACTCAAACAAATAATATTTGTTCATTTAATTACGTAATTTCTAAGAAAACAAAAACGTTTTAATTTTATTATTTTTACCAAAAAAACAATATTATCATACTCAATTTAACTGCAGAAAAAAATTACACAAAGAAATTCTTTCACAATATGCGGGTACCCGTGCACATGTATAATTATTTTTATTTTTAAATTTAATAATGTCCTAAGTAAACGAACGAATCCTGACCTATTTTTTTTTTCGATTTATATGCATACGAACAATCTGTAGTACTGCATTGAACCAAATTGAACCCACCTAATTTATAAAAAGTAGCTTCCTACATACCTACCTACCCAGAGTACCTGTTTAGTACCTTAGTTCCTACCTACCTGCATATCTACCTACCCCCGTTTTTACCTACATATTTTTGCAAATATCCATCTTTGGTAACTTTTTTAATTTTACATCATAAATTTTTTGTGATTAAAAGGAAAGAAGTTCTTACTTACGGTAAAAATCGATATTTGAATTCAATGGAATACCATGTGTAGTGCCTCCCTGATTGGTCAGTCAAAATGAACGACAGGGTCCGGCAAAATTTCCTCACTCATTATTACAAAAACCAATCGATTAAAAAAAATACTTTTTTTTTTCAATCGACTCTTTAATATTTTTTTATGGAAATGACATCTCTCAAGTGTTCACCTTTTGATTTCACGTACGCCATAACTCTTTTCGTAATAAATAATTATTAATAACGATGAATGTATAGAAAATTAAAAAAAAAACTTTGCTTCTTATTTAGATAAATTTTAATGAGCCGCAAAAACGTTGGTCGCAAACGCCCGACAATATTTTCTGAACAAAAGAAAATTAAGAAAAAAATCATGAGTTTTAATAAAAAAATTAATCCGTATATTTCGAGCTGATTTTTTTTTACCGCCCTGTTTCTGCATTTGAATTATAAGACCGACAAACTGCAATCGGCATATTTTTCAGGAGAAACAGTACCTTACCATCTTTGGTGACTTATTTTAATTTCAAACCATTTATTTGTAATTCGATGGAGCAAAGTAGGTACCTACCCAGTTATTTATTTAATACAAATTCACCTGGTCAGTAATATTTTAAAACTTGTGGAATTTGTTAGCGGATTTTTCTTGGATTTTTTTGTTAAATGTCAAATTTTTATCAGGATATTGTGGAATATTTTCAATGGAATGCCACTAAAAACACGATTGAATAAGTTTTCGAAACCTTTTGCCATTGAATATATCAAAAAACATCTACGCCAAGGGCGTCATTTCGAGGCAATCTCGGTTGCAAATGAAGGATTCTCAAATACGCACAAAGCTCAATTTTTTAAAGGCTAAAGCCCACCAATTGCGTGGCAGACCAGATCGGAAAAGACTGGTTTAGGGAGACTTTTTGGCTTCTCCAGCAGAGCTCTCTCGGAACATCACCTTGCACCGCAGTGGGAGGGATACAACCATTCGTCCGTCACTCCATACACTGATCCCCAGATTCCTACCCACCCCTCATACCTTTTTCCTTCTCATAATATCCTCTCCTTCCTTTCCTAAAAATAGCCCTCCACACAGCATTCCCAAAGACGACATAGGCCCCGAGGGGAATTATTTTCTTCCGGGCATCCAGTATCGCGCTATTGTAAAAACTACTCCCTGTAGATTTTTCCGAATATTGTACAAAAATACTCGAGTTAAGTACCCCGTTTAGAATGTCATCCATTAAATAATTCCCGGGGCGGCGGTACCAATGCACACCACTCACATTGAATGATAATATAAACATGCAACATACAGAAACGGCGTTTTACAAAAAGAAATCCTCCACACAGCATTATTACATATTAGAAAAACGATATGTCACATGACTAACCTTAGAAAAGTCTTAAAAAACAAAACGGCTACCAAAATGTTGACTAAAATGAAATCCCTTCCTTTTTTTGCGAAAAACGATATGTCACATGATATGACACTTAAAAAATTCTTTAATACAAATAAGATTTTTGAATGTGGATGAAGCAAGAAATGCAAAAAACCTAAATTTGGTAGGTGGGTATGGGTACCGCCGCCTCGGGAACCAACACACCTGCAATAGGTCATTTCAAGTGGTTCGCTATGTTTGGTGATTTAGCAGGGGTGCCCGGGTTCATAGGGTGAGATTTTTCCCGGTCTTGGCGGTGGATGCGTCTGCCTACCAATTGCGTGGCAGACCAGATCGGGAGAGACTGGTTTAGGGATACTTTTTGGCTTCTCCAGCAAGGCTCTCTGTGAACATCACCTTGCACCGCAGTGGTAGGGATAAATCCATTCGTCCGTCACTCCACACACTGATCCTTAAATTCCTACCCACCCCTTATACCCTTTTCCTTCCCAGAATATCATCTCCTTCCTTTCCTAAAAAGAACCCTTCACACAGCGTCCACAGAGATGACGTAGGCCCTGAGGGGAATATTCCCGGGGCGGCGGTACCAATGCACACCACTCACATTGAATGATAATATAAACATGCAACATACAGAAACGGCGTTTTACAAAAAGAAATCCTCCACACAGCATTCCCAAAAATGACATAGGCCCTAAGAGGAATTATTAATACTATTCGGGCCTCCTGTATGAAGCGATTGTAAAAAAAAATGTTCTCTACTCCCGGTAGATTTTCCGAACATTTTATAAAAATACTCAAGAAAGTACTCCATTAATTAAGTCATCCATTAAATTATTCCCGGGGCGGCGGTACCAATGCACACAACTCACCTTGAAAGTTACTATAAACACGCAAAATACAAAAACGGCGCTTTACAAATTTTTACTACTTGGTAATAAAAATATTATATGAAACTAAACTTAATTGCAATAAAAAATTTTCAGAAAAAATCTTTCACAAACCTGTTAAAAAAAATTATTTATTGAAAAACAAACTAACAATACGAATTTTGGCAAATATTTGCCACCATCTTTGATAATTTTTTTACTTAAGTTTTTGCACAGAAATGGCCCAATATTATTTATTTGAAATTTTTAAATCAAAAATAATCACATCAAACCAATAATTTATTGTCCGGATAGGTACCTACTCGTTATCGCCTAAAAATTGCATAGAAAATATTTCAAGTTAGCGGGTAAGTACTTATGCAGTTTAACATCACTATTTGAACACAACAAAATAGGCCATCTCTACTGAATTCCCTGATAGTACATGATCCAGAATAATTTCTTTCCCGATTTTCAATCCAAATAAATTGATTTAAAAATTGTGCATTTTCAAAAGAATTTTTTTTTTTTGTTTTTCTTAAAATATTTTTCTGGAAATGACATCGATCGAGTGTCCAGTTTTTGAATTCATCAACAAACATACTATTTTAGTAATAAATAATTATTCATAACGATAATTGTACTGAAAAATAAAAAAAATCTAAGAACCTTAATTGGAGAAATATTTCTATGACACACCAGCGTTAGTCGCGACCGAACGACTCTTTTTTCTTTAAAAAAAAAAATAAGAAAAAAAATCGTTAATAATAATTAAAAAAATAATTCATATTTATCAGAAAGGAAATTTTTCACCGCAATGCATTCGACATTCGATATTTGAAGCTATGATTAAAATGTAGTAACATTTTCAACACTCCAGTTTCTTTGGGAATAATTTGAATTTCGACCGATGTTTAAATGTTTCTTAGCAAATTAGAGTGGTACTAAATCTTGCCGCCAGTGGAGCAGGTAAATCGTGTCAACCATTATTTTATACCGGTTTCCGAATGCGCCTTTGAGATGTTTTTTTTTTCAAATGTCAGATTGGAAATTAAAATAACGGACGTTTTTTCAAGAAACATTGTCAATATGACTGTCGATTTACATTCGTAAAACTCTTGTCGAAAAGGTTTTACTAAATTTTGAAAGCCCAGATCGATATTTTTAAAGCCATTTCGTATTTTCGAGCTGGGTGTCGACAAAATCAATAAATGACATTACACAACCTAGAAAAAACAAATGAACTCGAATTATTTGGCAAGTGAAACTTATTTTATACGTAATAAAGCATTTTTTTTACTGGCTACGAACATTTTAACAGTTTTTAACTCGGAATTTTTTTCGTAAACGTCAGAAATTACCGACGTTTGAAAACGAATCCTGACAAAATTTCCATGAAAAGTCACAAATATAATATATTATTAATGTTCCGAAACCTGTCGTAGTCGCAATAATATAAAAACATCTAAGCCGGGAATCTTTTTTAAGTCGCAATTTTGATTTACCTCAAGGCTAGTCGAAATGTTAAATTTTGAGGTGAGACGCCTTATATTTAAAAAAATATACACTTTACGATTTTAGTACTGAGGCTCTTTCAGAAATTTTTCGTGAAGGTCTGACGATAAATTATTCCTTTTTTGAGGGGCGAACCTGGCGGCTGGCAATATAACTTTGAATTTCATCGTCGAATAATGAGCGCTTCTAGTTTTCGCCGCTAGGTTTTCATACATCAGTTTTATTAGCAGTTTATTTTTTTTGCATCAGTTTTTTTATATGAAAATTTGCAATTGGTAAAATTCTGGCTGAATTTTTCCCATACAAATCAGGTCTGAAAAAATCGTATGTATTTTCATCCACGGTCGCTGTCTCGCGAAAATCAGCTTTGAGGTCGGTTAAAATTGAGGGGCAGAATGGTCGTTTTTCGCGAGACTGCAAAACACTTAATCGGTCATCCACGGTCGCTGTCTCGCGAAAATCAGCTCTGAGGTCGGTTAAACTCGAGGGGCAGAGTGGTCGTTTTTCGCAAGACTGCGATTGTCTTAAAATCTGGTGGTTACGAGCATTAATATATATATATATATTTTTGAAAATCCGAAACTTTCTCTCATTGGAAAATTTAACAACAGTCTACCATGCTATAGTACAATCAAATCTCCAATACGCTGTAGTCAGCTGGGGAGCTGCATACAAAACAAATTTACTCCCTGTTGAAATTGTACAACGTCTAATTATAAAAATAATATTGAAAAACCAAGAGATTATCCAACACACCTTATTTTTGAAGAATTTAAAGTGTTAAAATTCAATAATCTAGTCCGAAAAAATATATTAATTCAATTAATAAAAGAAAAACAAAATCACAGCTTTTTAACTGAAAGCCGCACTCGTCAAAAACATATATTTCCATCACAAAAATGTAACACCACATTTGCACAACAGCATTACATATACCTAGGAAAAAAATACTTCAACAGTTTACCGGAAAAGATAAGAAAAATTGAAGACGATAAATGTCTAATAAAAGCGATTAAAGAGCAATTCAATGTAAAAACAAATGAATGATGAATTTATCATCATACTTAACATATCTAACTATCTATTTATCCACGTATTTTTAAGTTCAAAACTCCTATTTAATAATTTTAAACATCATAATTAATTATAGGTACAAAATATTATTCATTCTGACACTCGCTCCTCTTTTAAACACAAGCGTCCTTTTCTATAGGAGGAGACACAATCAAAAATAATAAAAATACCTGTGAAAACTTATTTTGTAATTTATTGTTATCAACATTGTTATACCTTGTAAACTTATAATTTAATAAATAAAAAAATAAAAATAAAATTGATTTGGTCAGAAATCATCATGTTTTTCGCTAGGTATGTACATTCATGATATATTTTAAAGAAGCTGTTCTTCGAATTTTCACATAAATTGATTAATTCTACATATTCCACATTAATATTCAATTTAAAAGCACTAAACAAAGCCGTGACGTTAGTTTCAACTTACATTTTTATTCAAATTGTGATTAGTTAGTAGACATTTTTTTATGGAGTATGATTTATTATTATAAAAGGTATGTCAAATATATATCTGAAACAGGAGCTACCCTTTTTCCTTTCAAATGATGATGTATAGGTAATTAAAGAAATCAGTTTTGTTCATTTTGGAAGCAATATCGGAATTTTTTTGTGAGATTTTTATAATTATTGAAAAAAATCTTCCTAGTCCTTGGTTTTAATATAATTAAATTTAAAATTCTAAAAATCCATTTCTTTGGGTAGTAATTTTAATATATAAACGACAAGTTTTTGTTCCGATGTAAATAGGTAATTTGTAATTTAAATTTACACCCAGCCAAATTGTTTCTAAAATAAAAAAAAAATGTTTTTATTTTTATATTAAATTATATTTTTTTTTTTAAATGTAGTAAAATCATTTTTTTAAACGTTTACATTTACTCGCGAATAATTGTCCAAGTTTCCTCTAAAATCATAAAATATTAAAATCTTAATAGCCTATATTTTATAATTTAAAGCAAAAATCAATAAAGTGGCTCCTGTCTGAGATAAACATTTGACATACCTTTTGATTACAAAAATAATTTTTCAGTTTGGTATTTGGGAGTTTGGTTGGATATTTTGACCTCAAATTCAAAACTATGTTTTGTATGAAACCGGCCGCGCAGCCAATAGCCGTATTACGCGAACAGAGTGGATACGCGGAGTTGTCGCATGACTATACAATCGTGAAAATAGAGTAAAAAAAAACTCATTATTTTCGGTTTGTAATACGATAGTTGTTCCTGCTTACCGATGTTATGTCTGCATCTAGGTATTTTTGTTTATGTGCAATTTATTTGACCGAGATACAATACAAACTAGCCTTTAATATTATTAAAATCCCTCATATGTGATATTTGAAATAAAACTGTACGCTTTATTTTTTAACATTCTTGACACTGTCCATACTGTTGGGAAGGAAACAAAGATTTAATCCTGTTAAAGTTTTTCTTTCTTTGTTTTATTATTTTAACTAAACTATTTTATCTTAAAATCACAACTCTCGAAGTATGGACTTAGTTTCATGTAATTTTATATAATAAATCCATTTACTCGCTGAATCTGTACAAACGCAAGTTGAGGGATGATTATTACGGTGCTAGTTGCAATTACTGTTTGTGTTTTGAAATAATTTGGAAACAATGGAGTGATCAAACGTTTCTCTGCCCCAAGACATTATAAAGTGAAGTTTGTATCTGACAGCTTGTTAAATTTATAGTCAACTGATCAATCGGAATAGTTTGACTGATTATCGGAAAGGGAAAGGGAAGGTATTTACTCAAATTTCTTGATGGGGGTGCTTTACCCTAACCATTTATTTAATGGTATACTTATGAAGCTTTGCATCATTCGTCATCAATTATTATTGAAATTAATTGACCACCTCTCGTTTACGTAATAATTTTTTTTTTCAGAGTAGGTGCAATAATTAAACTAACTCTTTTTGGTTGTTGGTGTTGTGCGTTAGTCCTGCGAGAAATCGGGTTTAATGATCTCAAATTTACTTTGTACTAATTTGAGTGTCATTTTGAAAATTTTACTGATTTTGTGAAGACAACAGTTAAGTATGATAGATAAGTCTATAACATCGACTGCGGTTTGGTAAAACTCCTTATGCCACATACAGGACACGATAAAAACGAGTATTTATTCATAAAATCGAATTAAAATCTTTAAATTTATATACAGGTTGTAACAGGACCCGAGCGATTTTAACCAGCGATTCCTGAGGTTATTTTGTAAGAAATGTACATGTCGTTTTGCACTCCGATGATATTTTTTTACTATTAAAAACAAAAAAATGTTTTTCATAGCATAAAAATGATTGGCATAGTCGCGAGACAATGTAACGAGTCCACACGTGCATTTGGCGTGTACACAAGAGAAAGGGAGCGAACGCGCGGTACGGAGATCAAGGGAGCGCGCTGCCAACCTGCGGGTGGTTGTCTGGCGTGGGGGGGAAAGGTCAGCGGGGTTTATACGCGATCAGCAACGGTGTGTGGAAAAACATTAAAAAAATATTTTTAATTGAAAAAAAATGTCACCGTACAGCAAAATGATATACAGTTTTTTTACTCCAAATAAGCTTAGAAATCGCAGGGTAAAATCCCTCGGGTACATCCTGTTACACCCTGTATAATATGGCAATTTTATTTATAATTATGATATATATGAGGGTTGACTTCATCTATGGTTTTTCGATATAACCTGAAAAAAATTAAAAATTCCCAAATCAGAAAAAAATGTTTCAGCACGTTGTACCTCGATGACTATTCCCTTCAAACCATTGAAAAGTAATATTCCTAAAAATATGGCTTGAAGGATTTTACCAAAGCACAATCAACATAATATTTTGACAAAAAATGTTTAGTTTTATGTTATTTTCAAAATTGGAACTAATTTGTGAAGAATTCAGAATATGCCTTAATTTTTCACAGGTCTGCGCTGGTGAATTAATAACTTGTGTAACTTCGAATTGGAAAGTTTTTACAGAGTTACGTTAAACTTTACTGGAACAGAATTTGATTGAATCTAAAGAAAGAAAGAAATACAATAATTGGAAATGGAAAAATAAAACATTAAAGAAATAATTACTTTTAAAAGTTTTATTAGAAAGTTGTAAAAAGTATTAAGGTACCATTTAATTTCCGGTTGAATTGTTTCTAATACAATTTGCGTGCCTAATTGAATTTAGATACGAATTATATGTGCACTGTATTAAAATATAAAGTAAAATTCGTGCCATAATACAGGAACATATCAAAGAAATTATTTTACATTCAGATCATAAACCTCAGAAGTGATTGGTAATAAATAGGTATCAAATGTGCCGGTTAAAATTGTACAATTTAAAATGTAAAGTCGTTGATAATAATGTGACCTAACTGAAGTACTCCTCCGTAAGGTCACATTGTTTTTTTTATTTATTGTGCAACAGATTTGTATCGAACTATCTTCGCACGGCATTTTGCGTAGCAAAGCATCAGCAAGCCAAGTCAGGCAGTCAACCATCTCGCATTCATTGTGTTATACCTACAAATTACAATTGTAAATTACAATTAGTACGTTAATAAGTTACAATTGTAAATAAACAACTTATCCATCAAACGTTTATTATTATAGAACACGCCAAGGTATTCTAATACGATACCTCTAAAGATTAATTATCCAATTACTATACAATTCTCATTTTGACAATCTTAACACTTAGGTAGATAATTACTATACAAAAAAATGTAAGGCTATTTAAAGAAGAATTATATAGATCTACTGATTCTGAGATTTCATTCAACAGCACCATTCCTATCGTCGTACTATGTTGTGCCAGAATATCTGTTCTGCCGTATAATATTTTAAAAAAGTATTTCGACTTCGCCATAGCATTCCAAAAGGAATGGGATATCAATATAGTCATGAATTATATTAAAACTAAGTATTTCAAGATTTTCATAACGTCTGATTTCTAAGTTAAATCTATTTGTTAACTTAAGTAAGACTATATAGTGCACGAACCTCGGATAAGTTCCATGCGTCCTCGTATAGACACACCTGAGGATTTTTTCTTGATTTGTTCCAGCATATTAACATATTTAGTTTGGTGCGGAGTCCACACTGCCCTAGCATATTCCAGCGTACTTCTTATGATGCCATCAAACGTGGCTATCATTTGATCTGGGTCATGATTTGTGTATGAATTATAATAAGTACCTCTGTTAAAATATTACTAGAGATAAATTATTAAGCAAGATTTAGAAGAAAACACAATAAAAGCTTTATTTTTTGTTAGTGTGGCCCTTCCTTCCCAAAATTATACTTATTATACGAGTACTTATATAGTTTTAAAATGAATGTGATTGATTATTGATAAAACGAGTAATCAACCAGCAAATGCAACAATCATACTTATTATTATTGATCACAAGTAAATCATTTTAAAAAGCGCATTCATTACGGTTCCAAGTGGTTTAAAAAAGTTTTTAACACCCACCTGTCATCCCCTCTTACCCTGCAGTAATCCTGCTATATAGTACACCCCTAAACAAGCAAGGATATCTTTAAATTATTTACCTATGCATTCTTGAAATCCAGATATTCCAAATCATGTTGATCATTAAAACATTTCTTATAAAAAATTTAAATCATCGACATATTAAAAACTCTTGCTCTCACTATATCATGCTGTTAATTATTTCAAATATATCGATCATTAATTAATTGTTAATGAGAGCGAAAAAAGATTTTTTTTTGTTATTCGTTGAGAGGATGTTCTGGGAAAGAAAAGGTATGAGTAGTGGATAGGTATCTGGGGGTCAGTATTTTAAAAATGCCCAGGAGTGACGGACGTATGAATCAAGCCCTCCAACTGCGGTGCAATGTAATGGGTCAAGAGAGTCCGGCTGGAGAAGTTAAAATTCTCTCTTAATCCGGCCCGCCATCTACGAAAAACCTAGAAAAAACTCACCCCATGAATCACCAAACGTAGCCAACCACTTTAGGTGACCCATGACTGAGGTGTTGGTTATGCAGTAAATGGTTCCCGGGGCGGCGGTACCCATATGCGCCTCCCAAATGGATGACTAATCAGGAAAGTGCCACAAGTATTCACATGACGTCAAAGTTGGTATTTCCTGGTAAGTTTTTTTATTTGCCAACATTGTTCTTTGTGCAAAGATATAAGAATGTTTTGTCCGCTGTGAAGTATATTCTTACTCTGAGAGCAAATTACCGTTAAAATTTTATATTCCCAATTTCGTCCCTTGATTACTAACGGTAGCTATCTACACAGCTTAAGCTTAAATGTATTCACCACTTAAGTTAATCACCCTTTGTATTGAATATTAGTTTCTCCATTACTGTAAATGAACTACCTAAGTGAAATGTTAAGTAGGAACGTACCTTTATTGATTAGATATTTTAAATAGATATCCATTATCCATACGATTCTATTGCATAGGTAACTCTTTTTGGTTAGGTTAGTAATTCGACCCTTTGGAATAACAAGGTTCCATCTGTTGCGGAAACGTCACGCGATTTTGGTATCTATGATAAGCTACGTTCATTATCGCATAACGTTAAAGCAACAGATGGAACCTTGATATTCCAAAGGGTCGAATTGTTGAACTTTTTAAACATTGCAAAAAATTATTTTTGTGTTGGGGTGGGTCTAACTTCTCGTCAAAAAAATAAGTTCCTTCATTTATTTTCAGGAGGAATAATAAATAATATAGGTACTTCTTTATTATAACAAAGCCTTTCTCTGAGTTCAGAACAATTCACGTCAAATAATTTAAGTTCGAATTTAATTTTATTAAGTTTCTGAATTTAAACACGCTTTTCATGGGAATTTTCCTCGTATTTACACAGTCGGAATATTTTCATTCGTAAGTTAAATAGGTGGACCTACCGCGGCTAATTAACATTTTATTATCTTTCTTCGTAATTAAGTTGTCTCAAATTGTCCCTCTTACGCGTCCCTTACACAAAATAAACAATTTAAAGTTGTGACCGTTTTGTAAATGTAAATTACACTGAGTAAATAGTTACACTCCTCTTATTCTCTGAATTAGACTTTCTCGTATTCCTTTGTTTTGTCAGTACATTCGGAAAATTTATTGTAAATCTTCTTTTTAATGGTTTAATCACAAAAAAACAATTTACCGGAAAATGTGGTACAATGGCACACCTAATAAACGCTCTTTTACTGGGGGGGAAAAGGGAAGCAAATACATCACGATTGGTCAAACCGTTTTCTTTCTATGTTAATTGTTTTATTTATTGTTTTTGTGTTTAATTCGTAGAAATTTTTTTTTATTAAATTTAATAATGTTATTTTTAAGTTCTGCAAGTATTTTGGTAATTATTTTTCTTACAACCGAAACATTATATTTTGTTACAGCCGAAACATTTTCAAAGTATGTGAAAATGGCCTTAGCCGAAACAGCTGTAACAAAAATAAATACCAATATACTTGCAGAACTTAATAAAAACATTATTAAATTTAAATTTAACTACTAGAAGTGTATAATGTCCGATTGGCAGTTAGATGAACTGTAAATCAATTAGAAAACAAAGGTTATTCGATTGGGTTTTTTATCACAGGGAACAAAGTAGACGGGTGAAGCCTAACCTTCAAATGATTGTTGACTATGACTCTACATCTACGGTTCACTTAAGACGCACAGTTCACACAGTTGATTAAAAAAATCATATCGGATTTGGCAAGAATGTGAATATAAACAAAAAACATAATTTTTCCTAAATCAATAATTTAAAATTCAGTAAATTCAATGCCTGTTAGTGCTATACGGTGAGCAGAGATCTCAATCTGGATATAACAAATATTGGGAAAACTGCAAACGATGAACTTGTTATTCCCAGATATTTAATAAATATATTTCCAGATGTCTAAAATATACATGTTACCAAAGTCATAAAAAAATTCAAAAAGGAATGCCTGCTGAAAAAATGGCTATTTGAAAAAGATTTTTGGTACTAATTTATTTTTACGTCTCTTCGATTTTCTATATAATTTTCGAAATATTTTGTGATTTATGGTTTTTATTCTTCGTGGTTATTTTATTTTATTTTTTATTATTTCATTTACTTCTGAATATAATGTCTATGATTTAAAATAATCTTACTAATATTATAAACGCGAAAGTTTGTATGGATGTATGTATGTTTGGTACTTACTCTTTCACGCAAAAACTACGGAATGGATTTTAATGAAACTTTACAATAATATAGCTCATACATCAGAATAGCAAATAGGCTATAATTTATAAGGCTAGCTATTTATTTTCAATATATTGAAAATAATAACTATTGTTTAATAGAAAATGTCAAAATTTGAGAATGACTTTGTGTCTGAATTGAGAATGAATTTTGCAAATTCTATTTTTAGAAAATATTTAAATTGGTGTATTTATTTGAAGTACTGGTCTAATACTTTAAATCGAATCAAGAATTATAGATATTTTAAATAAATAGATTAATAATTTTGGTACAAACGTAGATGGGACCTAGGAAAAGAAAATAGATTACCCGAAGTACTAATCCTACGCAGACGAAGTCGCGGGCAGAAGCTAGTAAGGTTATATTATAGGAACGGATCCTAAATTTAAAAATATGAGTAGATTGTTATTAAGAATCCGTTGAAAAACTGCTATCAGAGACAACCTCATTGAAGAGGGGTATTGGTTTTCGGTTTATTTTTCTTTTCTTCTCCATTTAAAAATATTAATAAAAAAATATAATTTATTTTTATGCTATCCCTAGTAAAATAACATTTCATTTGGACAATAGGTCCTGTTAAATCACAATGCCACGAATCCAAATGATGAAATTTCGTATGCGTGTTTCCTCTCGGACTGAGTGTGTAACGAATTTCAAAGGCTTTTCCGCGCAAAATTTTTGAATACCGCCATCGGCCCCGACCCGTGCAGCGAGTCCTTTAGGAAATTCCAAAAAGAGTATCGGAATTTACTGAAAAAAAAAATCGAAAACTTTGGGATGGATGGATTGACGACCGTCCGTGGTCGAGTGGTAACAACACTTGACTCCCAATCGGAAGGTTGCGGGTTCGAACCCGGCGTGCGCAAATAAATTTTATTTGATTAATTTGTGTTATTTCACAATTAATTAATAAAAATAATATATACTACATTTGCGGCACGTTCCAGAGTGGAAGATACTGTCAGTATCGCCCTGGCGTAAGACCACCATTCAGAATTGAGACGTTGCTTAATAATGGCTTTAGCCGTGTTTAGTGACTAGATCTGAATAGCCAGGTACTTTCCTACCTTCCTCTTCCCCATCTCCTTCCCTTCCCTACTTTCATTCAGCCTCACAACATACCCCAATTGGGGATGCCATAGTCTCACTGGCTCCAGACGGGAGCAGTTGGGACTCTTGTGAGGTATTCTCTATAAAAAAAAAAAAAAAAAAGGATGGCTCGGGGGGAATGAAGCTTGAATAAAAAACGTTTGGTATCAAGGGAAGGATCTAGAAAGAATTTGTATAATATGGTATTTGCAAAGGTGTAGAAAAAATATGGTTGCATTGCTTGTAGCTATGTAGGAAGGTATATCGTTGTTGAGATTTTTTTATAATAATTTTGGATATATTTTTTGTATTTTTTTTATCTATGTAAAATATAAAAAAATCCTTTATTTTTCTATAGCACATATTATTCAGCTAAAAAAAAAATATTTTAACCTACATTTTTATGCTGTCTACAATTGAAAAAATGGTTTCTATTTTCTTTTTTTTTTCTTTTTTTCTCTCTTTCTTTTTCCTATAATATATTATTTTCACTTTAATTTACCTTCATACCTACTATTTATGTAATGTTCATATTTTAAGTTGATATTTTTTTTATCCAAACATTGTGTCTCTGTATATACCATATCATAACACTTATTATGTAAAAGCCCGTAAGGGCGTTGAAAATGAATAAATAAATAAATAATAATATTCTTTAACAGATTACATAACTTGCCGGCATTTGTATTTCCTTCTTCGTATAATTTATTTTGATAAACTTACATTGTGATTTCTTCTGGACCCGTATTAATAAATCATTTCCATCCAGTACCTAAACCCACTTCACAACGTTGCCCAACATGATGGAGATATAGTTTTCATGTCTTTATATTGGGCTCAGCGAATATGCTAAGTATTTTACAACTTTTTCACAGAGTGGAAAGTGACAATTCGTAAAGTCCTACAAGAGAATTTACACACCTCAGGTCAAACTGTTGACATCACAGGTAAAATTAACTACTGATATTCCATGGGCTTACGTAACGGGTACTATAACCAAGTAACCATTTAATGAAATGTACTCGTACCTTTAATTTGTATCATTAATGTACTGTGTATTACTAAATAAACAAATTATGGCAGGGCTCAGTAGTAGTACTTGGTGTCGGTGAGAATACATCATAAAAAACTAACATACATCAGAGTGTTCCTTGGTGACAAAGCGTGAAGTACTTCCATACTGACGGCAAGCGGCGACCGATTAGTACGAGTACGCATCTTGCAGGTACAACCTCAATGGTCAAAAGTCATTAGCATCCCATAGCATTACAAAACACTTTTCTTATTCGAAAACTTCGAAAGAAATACAACAAAGAATAATATTTTTAAATATGTCTTTTAATGATTGGCAAACATTTTTTAATAAAAATTACAATTAGTCTTTTCATTCGCTCCGTGATTTAATGGAAAAGTACTTTTCTGTTTAATGACCAATATATCAAAATAATGGTTGCATGAATAACTAAGATACTAAATTATTACACTAGATATATATTTTCTCAATAGTTGCATTATTACTGACGCAATAAAGCTGAATTTCATTACTTTGTGTGGCAAGAGCAAGCATTTCGTATATAAACCCCTGCAATCCTAGCCGGGTCTGATAGACTCGGGGCATTTTGAAACAGCCTTAACTAAATAAAATTTTGTGCGCGATTGTCATGCGTTTTAGCTGTGCTCGACAGCATACGTCTTCAAAGTCCGCGCGAGTATCACATATCCTACCAGACATAAAAATAATTAGTTGTTTTGTAAGTAACTATAATTTTTTTCGATTTCATTAAAGCAATGTTTATTTTTTTCATAAGTCTTATTTTCTCAAGATTTGCATTTTTCACAATGTCTTTGGGACTAACCGCAGAGGATATTGAAGAAAACCATGATTCTGAATAAACTGTTAAGTTTGATTCACTTACATTCCACACGGAGAAAAATGTTATTCTAAAATACGATCATTTTATTCGTAAAAATGGTTAAAAACGGGACTGAAGTTCTTACGAACAAATTAACAGGGTTTCAATGTTTATTGGCGGGAAAATGTATGAATAATTTGTTGGTATACGTACGAAATTACGTATACCAACAAATTATTCTTACATGTTCCGGCCAATTAACATTGAAACCCTGTTAATTTGTTCGTAAGAACTTCAGTCCCGTTTTTAACCATTTTTATGAATAAAATGATCGTATTTTAGAATAACATTTTTCTCCGTGCAATACATTTTTTTTTACATGTTGTCTTCATAATTCTAAACCACCTCCCGATTACAACTCACAGGTATTCAAAATGTCCTAATACAAAATATGACAAAAGGGATGTATGTCACTCTTGCGGTAGGTACTCATTTTAATTTAGAGCGTTTAATTTCCTCCTGCCTAAAATATGCCATTTTCTCCCTCACTAGTATTAAATAAATGTACATTCCCGTCACCGTTCCATTTCCGCTGGAATTCTAAAAGCGCCTATTGTGTTCAAAAACGTCGTCTGAGAAGTCTTTTTTTTTCGTAATCATTTTTTCCCGCGAAGATTAGGTAATATTGTTGTATTTTGATAATTCTTTAATATGGACATTATTTATTCCTTTCAAAATCGCCAATTACAATTTCTCCGCGTCCACTTTTTTGTGCATCATCATTCAATGAGGATTCTATTTCTGGAATTTTTTTGATGCCTTCAATTTATTCCCACTAGTTTCCAGTTTTCACCATTATTTGTTTTCGAATTCTTTTAACATTTCGTCGGAAGTGTATTTATCAGTTTTAGATACGCAATATTCCTATTTGATATTTTTTGTAATGAATTAAACTGCGTATTTCCTGAGTCAATATCCAAAAGAGCTGGAGACGTAAAAAATTCATACGCCAGTGCGAGAATTATGAAAAAAAAAACCGACGAACCAAAATTTTCAGTAACGTTTCAACTGGTGCGGGCGCGTCTATTCTTCAGAAGAGTCGACAAAGGAACGGGCGCCGAGAGAGATGTCACATCAAATTTATCGTATTTAGTGAACGCTGCAATGGTTAGCCCATTGCCTACTAAATTCTGATGAAATGAAAAATTTTGAGACGTGTACACAAAGCGTAAAGTTTGATTTCTATGGTTTTACTAGACCTAGCACCGGCAGTTACGAAATCGATTGAAAAAAATAAAAGTCGTGTCATTTTCTGTCGTTTTCAGTAACTACTTGCCCTATTTCGTATGTTTTAAACAACATTATCCCCATAATTTTTATGCTATCTGCAGCTCTAAAATTGTTTTTTTCTGTCTCTCTATTAAATAACGCTACACTTTTACCTACTATCTTTATTTCTATGTACCATGTGTAAAACCTATTAATGTTTTCGTTGTTATCTAAACACACCTGCATGAACTAAAACATAAAAATGTAAATATATTATATAAATGCCCACAAGGGCGATAATGATTAATAACATTAAATTAATAAAATAATTATACTTCACCTCCGTTCATCGATCCGATAATAATTTATTTTTTTCTTATCGAGATTTTTTTTAAGTATCTTTTTTTCTGATAGTTTTTATTTAAAATTGAAAAAATGTTTTGTTTGAGTTATGCGTTAAATGTTCAAATATTTAATAAAATATGGAAATTATATTCAGAGGTTTATGTACAATTAGGTCTGCTACACGCATTGATAGATATTTTCGACAATATTTGTGGATGTTCATGAATTATGAATGACTCAGTATCTGTTAAAACATTTATTTCAATAAATCAAAATCATATACATAAACTAACTAATCATTGGGTAGTACCTAGTTATTTCCTGAAAAAAAAAACTTTTACGAAATCCGCAATTCCATTGTGGTCCTCTGAATTGTTATTTATTGTACATTTGTTTCTTAATTAAGTAACAAATGTACATTATAAATATATTCTCTGCAAAACAAAATTAATATTACTTTTATGTCTATTGAAAACTATTTTTTTTTTCGCAGCCTTCCTCCGAGCTCGAGTGGCAGTTTTTCACCGTGGAGCTGGAGCGAGGGTCCGCGGGGCTCGGCTTCAGCATCGCCGGGGGCACCGACGGCACAGGGCCGCGGCCTAGCGGGGACCAGGCCATCTACATTACCAAGCTGACGGAGGATGGTGCGGCCACGCTGGACGGGAGACTCACGCTCAATGACACCATTCTTGAGGTCAGTAGCAAATCTGACCAATCAATACAACTTAAAAGAGTCAAGGAGCGTCTCTGACGGAGACATGTGCCACTTACACTTGTGTTTTTTCTATTTATTAGCGCCCTTTTTAGGGGCTTTTACATATTATGATAGAAAAAAATATACAGTATTTATTGTACATAACTGAACTGAAGTGAAAATTGAAGATGTCTACTGAATTGGTATAATTAACAGTTGAAGAAGTTTAAAGTTTTGTTACATTAACCCCTCAAAGTTTCCATAGATGTGCCTAAAAACTGCAAAATAAGTGCCTAGAATCTTCGGAACTCGATGCTGTCAATTTTGCTATTCCAACAATCAGTTATATTCTAACGTTCGTAACGCGAGCCCGTGCCGCGTTTACTCATTTTGGGCACGCGTTACACCGTAACCCTTTGATGACGGTAGAAGATTTACTTAACTAAAACGCTAAAAAATGAAATTCAAAAAATTTAAACGGTTAAAGGCTCCAAAACTAACATCGAAATTATTATTATTGATTTTGATAACGAAGTAAAATCTGAAAAATTAAAAATGAAACAACAAATAACTCAACTACAAGACAAACTAATCGAAAAAAACGACCAACTGGTGGGAAACACTGAAACAATATTGAAAAACGCAACAACATCATCCTATGCCCAGGTATTATCTACAATCAAAGTTACTCCTCAATAAGAGAGATTCTCAATTATTATAATATCGTCAACCGAAAATAATACAAAAGCAGAAGGAATCGAAAAGATAATAAAAAAAAGCAATTAAGAGGGTATTACCAGAGAATACCGAAAATAAACCCTTTTAAATCAAATTCTAGACGTATTGACACTTTTTTACAAAAAAACATAAATTGATTTTGAAAAATTGTTATTATTTCTAGTAAACGCAGTTTTAAAAAAGTTAATTTTTAAGTAAACTAAGGTTATACCGTTGGTCGTTGGAAGATTTGTTCAATTTTCAAACGATAGATTCTATTAAACAACACAAATTACAAATCGTTTATTCATACAAGAAAATAAATCAATACATAATCTAGTCAACACAGTTTTAAAAATTTAAATTTTAGTTAAATTAAAAACATTAAAAAATAAATCCGAGAACGTGTTTTGTGAGAAAAATACCTCATTTTACGTATTTATTTATTTTTACCAATCTAAAATATTTCAGATTTTTTTACACACTTATTTTGTTTAGATATTTTGTGCAGATATTATAAAAAAAAAGGTTTTTTTTTAAACTTTTTTGTATAGTGTTTTTTTGTGTCTAATGGAAATCATTTATTTATTCGTGGGTTATCCACTTTTTGATTGATTTAAGTTTTGAGGATATTTTTTGAGATGTAATATTTCTACAGGCATTTATGTGAAAACACTGTTTTTTATCAAATATTTTACAGCCACCTTCTACATCGTTATATTGATATATTTCTCGTCATTCTTTTTCGTTAGTTTTTGTGAGGGAATTTATTTTAATACCATATTTGTACTTATCAGAGTTGGTAATGGGAGTGTTTACAGTCATATTATACATACAAAATGATCCGTTAAAGCTGTTTTTATTAAAGCAGAGGATATATTTTGTGTACCTTTGTTATTTGTAAATATGTGATCGATACATGATGGTCGTTGTCCGAGAATGTTTCTTGGTATATGAATTAATACACGAAATATAATTTAATTTCGCTAACATATTTTAATAATTATCTTTATCGTTGGAGGAGTGATTATTGTTTTTTTTTTGTTTTTATGAAAGTGTAATATTTTTTTATTTATTTATGAATGCGGTTAAAATAGAAGTGTGTGTGCGATAAATAGAAATAATATTAAATGATTTATTTATAAAATGTATCTCCAAGTTTATTAACTTAACATTATTCACCATTATTTCATTTACACTTGTGACATCGTAAATATTTGGTACAAAGAAGGCAACGCCGCTATTTTTGTTTATTTTATACTTCGTTATGTAGAACGAATAACCCGGTATTTTATTAATTTCAATCTATGAATGCGTTTCTGATAATATTATACAGTCAAGTATATTTAATAGCTTACTGGTTATAAGAAATTCCTCGAAATTCCGCTCCAAACTTCTATAAAGTCACAAGTATCGAAACCGTTAACTCATATAATCAATACAAGTTTTCGAAACGGAGTATTTCCATCTATATACAAACAATCTGTAATTATTCCAATATTTAAAACCGGCAATCCGGAAGAACCAACCAATTACCGTCCTATTTCTTTACTATGAAATATTGCAAAAATATTTGAAAAAATTGCTAAAAAAATAATAACTCACCTTATCAAGATTAATAACGTAATTCACGAAAAACAGTTTGGATTCATGGAATACAAAAGCACCAATTATGCTATTGCTGAATTTATCTCTTATTATACAAGACGCTTTAGATAAATCATTAAAATGTAATGGTATATTTGTTGATCTTCAAAAACCTTTCGACAGCATATCTTATGTCAAATTAACACAAAAAACTAAAAGCTGTAGGATTTAATGACAGAGCATTAAATTGGCTAAAAAGTTATTTTCACAAAAGAACACAAGTTGTAAATATAAATCACGCATCACACAATTATTATAAGCAATAATTATTAGCCTGAAACACTCATCCACATTGTAAAAAATCTTCCGAGAAAGGGTACATGCTGCCAACGGGACTCGAACCCGTGTCCTTCTGATTTCCGGTCAAATGCTCTATCCACTGAGCTACGCCGGCTTATCTCTCACCCGCCAAATAATTCAATACATAATGGCATGTATCCTTTCTCGGAAGATTTTTTTTCAATGTGGATGAGTGTTTCAGGCTAATAATTATTGCTTATAATAATTGTTACCCATTGCGTTATGCATACAAATCTTGTATTAAACATTAGATGGTCATTATGGGATGGTCCGATGCTCTGTAGGGAACCCGCTTGCACAGCGCGGGTATAAACTGTGCGACCTAAAGTTTAAGTTTAGACTTACGGAATTCAATACTTCGTTTGTGTGAAAGCACTATGAAACCAATACATTAGTTTATCAATTAAAAAATAATAAAAATATTAAATAATTAATTTCTTATGCGGACGATATGATTATAACAGTTAAGGGTAATAGCGTGAAAATTGTAAAGGATAATGCAAATTATTTATTTATTTATTTATTAAGGAAAATCAGCAGATTATTTACATCTATTACAATAAACTTAATAATAAAAATAAAATCTAATAACAGATTTTCACATAATTTAAAATTTAATTTTAAAAAAAAAACTAAGTGTCCTGTACCCGTGGGCTGACATATTTACAAAAAATACAATATTTTATTATTATTCAAATAAATAAAAATTTAATGTAACTAATATACTAATAATCAGCTAAATTTCATAACAAATTGTATTATAATCTTAAACAAATTGTATTATAATCAATAATCTTCACTATACAATAGCAATAATAACAATACCTATTCATAATAATAAATGCCGTCATTTATTATTATTAATATCTACCAACAAATAAATTGAACACATGTGTATAAATTGGATGTCAAGTAACTGGAAAGGATTCACAGCAATAACATGATAACTTCTTCTTCTTCTTCTTCTTCTTCCCCTATTCCTATTCGGGTCGGGGACCCACTGCATCGACAAGGCTCCTCCATACGTCCCTGTCTTGCGCCGATTGATCGGCCTCCGTCCATGGCAGATCCATCCTCTCCTCGCACAGTTTTTGGATTTGCCTCGCCCAACTGTGTCTGGGGCGGCCTACTGGACGTCTACCCTCTGGAATGGCACTCAGTATTTTCTTCGGAATTCGGTCATCAGACATTCTTAGTACATGTCCAAGCCACCTCAGTTGCGATTTTTCTACGAAGAGTAGCAGTGGTTCAATGTTTAGATCATCTCGGATCGTAATTTTTATCGTATAGGAATTTTTAAAATTATTTAATGTTGGCCATGAATATTTTTTAAAGTTTCTTAAATTCTTATTAAATATATTACCGGCTCTGAATATAAACACTTTTTGTCGGAGATTAGTAGAACATTTATAAAGATGAAAAGGTGATTTTTTTCTAGTTCTAAAGCTCGGGTCTCTAAAAATAATCTCAGACAGAAAGTGAGAACAATCAATATAGCCATTGATAATTTTATGGAGATACTATCTGATACCTGGCATGCGTTGCAATGCCACTAATATAAAGATTTTTTTTCTCCCTGCGAGTCCTTTCCCATTCGTCCCGTTCCCCTTCCGCTACCTCTTCGCCTTCCGCGACTCCTTCCCCTCCCGCGTTCCACTTTCACCTTCCCCCTCTACTCTTTTCCGCATTCCCCTTTCCCTTGTCCCCTCCCCGAAAACCCCCCCGCTCCGCAACTCCTCTCCGCCCCTCCCGGATTCCCCTCTCCCTCACTACTTTTCTCCCTGCCTTTGACCCATTTCAGTTTTTTTATGCAAATATCATAAATCCAGAGCTCACGGTATGAAATATACTTTACGACCTATTCTCATACCTACCAAATACCTATACATAAAAAAATTCATAAAAATCGGTTCAGCCGTTTCGGAGGAGTGCGACCACAAACACCGTGACACGAGATTTTTATATATTAGATATTATATCTGCGGAGTCTTCTCTAGTTTTTAATGGCTTAAGTCCATAAAGGTCCATTTAAAAATGCGTAACAATAACAACTTTATCTAAAAAAAGAACTTTAAACTGGCTTATCGCCGAAAGTTTGCGTTGCACTTATCTCCGGAGCCCCGTCCTGAGTTCATTCTGAGCGTAAGTAATCCAGTTTTCCTGATTCAATCAGAGAGTTTTAAAAACTCACAGCTGAATAAAAAACAGAGACCATTGAACACTCAGGAGTCCTGGCTACTAAGGGTTCTTAACGTAATCAAACTAAAATGTTTAAGACAATGTTGTTCGTAGGAATACATGAACAGCCACTGAAGTTTTCTAGCTACCTATACCTATCTACTTTATGTTAATATACATACAATGAAACGCCAATTTACCGGTATTTGAAATGAACCTACGTAAGTTACATTTCGCGTATATTCACTGGGTAGCAGTGAACAACTGTCAAAACAACTATGTTTTTTTTCAAAGTTTTATGAGTTTTGTGGGTTAAATAAAGCAGTTAACTACAGTACGGTTTAATCCCACAATTATAAAAGTACAACACGTACAAATTTGCGTTTTCATATCAATTCTACAAGAAAACAACATCTTTCACCTGATTCTGGTTGGAATTTTGACAATGCTTTGGGTGCTCCAAATAAAGTACTTATTAAAGTGATATAACAAGTGACATTCAAAACATTTCGAGTGATCAAATCAGCGGAGTTGTTTTTAATATTATCGTTGCTTCATTAATAACAATTCTAAAAAAATATATAAAATTATTTAAAAAGGACTTTTATATTACTCGTGTACTCCCTCTAGCAATCTACACTACCTACAGAGCTCCGTCATATTAAAATTAGATTTTATCGGTAGATGTCACTACGTTTATAATCATACAAAAAAAATTATCATTTAATTCTTGAAAATAAAATAAATTACGATGCGCCCAAGAAATGATAAAAGTGATTATTTAATTTGATAGTTTCAAAGAACGGTTACTTCAAACAATGAGCTAGAGAATAGACGTGCAACTAAAACTTTTTCTAAAAAATGCTTTTAACAAAATATTTTTGGACATCAAGAGAGAAATCCAAGATCTGGTTAAGGGAGAAACCTGCTCAAATAAAACCGATGAGGTTGAAGGTTAACTAAAGATATAAATAATAATGACAAAGATCACCTAAATAATAATGACCCAAAAATGGAAGAACGGAAAAAAGAAATTAAATAATCTTAAATCGTCTGTCAACAACATGCAACAGAGTTCGCTAGAGACATCTATCCAAATCCAAGGAATTGTTCTTAAGAAAAATTAAGACATCAAAAATCCTATAAAACTTCTGCTAAAGACTCTAGATTGCAGTTACCTTGTAAAAAACAATTCCATAGTAAACTGTTTCAACAGTCCCGCTAAACAAATAATAACTATTCAAATGATTTCAAAGAATCGAAGGACAGGGTTATTAAAAAAAAAAAGATTAAATGAGAATTGACCCCAAAAGAGATGAGTAATCGGACTCCAAGGAGAAAATCTACATAAATGAAGAATTAACCCCAATAAATAAACAACTTCTCCGGTTAGCGAAGTCAACAAAATCAAAATCTTATGAGTTTTGTGGGTTAAATAAAGCAGTTAACTACAGTACGGTTTAATCCCACAATTATAAAAGTACAACACGTACAAATTTGCGTTTTCATATCAATTCTACAAGAAAACAACATCTTTCACCTGATTCTGGTTGGAATTTTGACAATGCTTTGGGTGCTCCAAATAAAGTACTTATTAAAGTGATATAACAAGTGACATTCAAAACATTTCGAGTGATCAAATCAGCGGAGTTGTTTTTAATATTATCGTTGCTTCATTAATAACAATTCTAAAAAAATATATAAAATTATTTAAAAAGGACTTTTATATTACTCGTGTACTCCCTCTAGCAATCTACACTACCTACAGAGCTCCGTCATATTAAAATTAGATTTTATCGGTAGATGTCACTACGTTTATAATCATACAAAAAAAATTATCATTTAATTCTTGAAAATAAAATAAATTACGATGCGCCCAAGAAATGATAAAAGTGATTATTTAATTTGATAGTTTCAAAGAACGGTTACTTCAAACAATGAGCTAGAGAATAGACGTGCAACTAAAACTTTTTCTAAAAAATGCTTTTAACAAAATATTTTTGGACATCAAGAGAGAAATCCAAGATCTGGTTAAGGGAGAAACCTGCTCAAATAAAACCGATGAGGTTGAAGGTTAACTAAAGATATAAATAATAATGACAAAGATCACCTAAATAATAATGACCCAAAAATGGAAGAACGGAAAAAAGAAATTAAATAATCTTAAATCGTCTGTCAACAACATGCAACAGAGTTCGCTAGAGACATCTATCCAAATCCAAGGAATTGTTCTTAAGAAAAATTAAGACATCAAAAATCCTATAAAACTTCTGCTAAAGACTCTAGATTGCAGTTACCTTGTAAAAAACAATTCCATAGTAAACTGTTTCAACAGTCCCGCTAAACAAATAATAACTATTCAAATGATTTCAAAGAATCGAAGGACAGGGTTATTAAAAAAAAAAAGATTAAATGAGAATTGACCCCAAAAGAGATGAGTAATCGGACTCCAAGGAGAAAATCTACATAAATGAAGAATTAACCCCAATAAATAAACAACTTCTCCGGTTAGCGAAGTCAACAAAATCTATTGGATATAAATAGATCTGGACGAAGAACGGACGCGTTTTACTGAGGAAAAGCGGCGACTCTCCTGTTATTTGCATTAAAGATACAAACGATATACCACTGGAGTGAACTTTTATCTAAACACAACAAGACTCAAGAATGCATAAATATTTATTTTTTAATCTCCGTTGAACTATTACTGACAAACATCGTTTCTATGCACAAGATATATTATTTGAAATAATATCATTTTCTGCCTAGGTTATTTGCATTAAAGATACAAACGATATACCACTGGAGTGAACATTTATCTAAACACAACAAGACTCAAGAATGCATAAATTGTACTCGGCCATTTCCTCAATCATTACACCGAATCAGCACGGATTTATGAAAGGTAGGTCTACAACATCCAACCTCACCCTTTTCATTAACTTCTTGCATAGCAAGATGGATGATAAGGAGCAGGTCGATACTATGTATACAGACTTCTCTAAGGCCTTTGACCGCGTAATTCACTCAATTCTTTTGAAAAAACTCACCCAACTTGGTATACATGGTGACCTGTTTAGATGGATTAAGTCCTATATTAGCAATCGTAATCAGGTAATCTTAATCAATGGCGTCTTCTCAAAGTCTTTAGAGGTATTATCTGGTGTCCCGCAAGGTTCTCACCTAGGTCCGCTCTTGTTCAATATTTATATAAACGACATTGGATCATGCTTTCAAAACTCCGAATATAAGCTGTACGCTGACGACATGAAAATTTTCAAAGTTGTGCATTCTCTTTCTGACTGCGAAGCCTTACAAAGTGACTTAGATAGGCTTTGCGAGTATTGTAAAGTTAACTGTTTAGATATAAATGTTTCGAAATGTCATACTATGACATTCACCAGGAATAAACATATAATTAAGTACTCTTATTCACTCCAAAATAAACCTGTCATCTCTAAAACGGATTGTAAAGATCTTGGCGTTTACCTTGATAGCAAACTTATATTTAATAAGCACATCGACTCAATCGTTCATAGGTCATACAAAATGCTTGGCTTTGTTCTTCGTATAAGTAAAGTTTTTGGTAACCCACGTACAATAGTAATGCTATACTTTGCATTAGTCAGAAGTACACTGGAATACGCGTCGCCAATATGGAATCCGCAGTATAAAGTATACATTGATAGCATCGAACACATTCAAAACAGATTTATAAAATATCTTACCTTCAATTCAACAATAACTTTGAATTTAAATTTCAAACTTTGCAACAAAGACGGGCACTAGCTGATTTAACATTTATACACAGAATTTTAAATAATAATATCGACTGTACCGAACTACTATCCTTAATTAATTTCAATATACCTTTAAGACGTACACGACATACTGCACTGTTTAACACGCTTAATTGCAAAACAAATGCAGCAACTAATTCGCCAATTAATCGTGCTCTTCATACATTCAATAATATTTGCCTAAATTCTAACATTGACATTTTCTCCGATTCACTGCCCAAATTTAAAAAGAGCATTATGTCAATGATATAAACTATTCAATGCGCATACACTTCTCACACCTACCAACATACTCACACATACACTCACACACATATACACTACGCACATCACCCGGTAATTACAAATAAGACATTCAAAGAAACATATCATAGGTACCCACCATGAAATATCATTTAATATATGTAAACTGTCTCATCACTGTAACCAATGTACTGTTTGTTTCTGTAATATAAAATAAAATAAAAAATAAATAAATATTTATTTTTTAATCTCCGTTGAACTATTACTGACAAACATCGTTTCTATGCACAAGATATATTATTTGAAATAATATAATTTTCTGCCTAGGTAATAAGTTTTTGCGGTTTAAAATTTAAAATAATAAGTTTTTGGTCTTAGGTGTATTTTGTTTTTTGAGGAATATATTTTGGTTTCTGCTTTACCCTTCACCCTTCATAACTCTGCCTTAGTCTTGAAGCTGCCAAAATGAAGTTTTATATATTTTTTAATAAATATTTAAAAAAAAAAAAATTTTCAAATTATTACAATATTTTTTTTTTTACAAACATTAAACAAACTTTCTTACCGAAGGTTTTGTGGGAATACCTAATTTTGCATTATTATGCACACTGTTGCTACAGTAAAAAAAACTTATATTTATTTTTAGTTTATTTATACTTATTTTGTAAGTAACAAAAAAATCATTAATAAAGAAAAAAAACTGAGTGCTAATTAATTTAATATTAAAGCCCTTCGCTCATGAAGAAACTGAAACCAAACTAAAACTGGCGGCTTGCTATGGTTTTCAACCAAACTTCTATCACCATAAACAAGGAACACATCAGCTGTTATATCGGCGCTGGCGACTAAAAAACAAACAAAAAACTCGAAAACTGGTGTATCCATGAAAACCAGGAACTGGCGTATTGCCGTCCGCGGCAACTCGCGGTCATTGACTATGGGTTTTTAAGAAGTAGTATGCGGACCATCATATTAACATACCTACACAGGATAGCGAATTGAGTTGCAAACTGTTTTTTTTTTCATACATCCGTGAGCGGAACCACTTAGATTTCAAGTTGCAAGTTTTTGAAAGCATTGAATTAACGATTGCATTTTTGGTTCATCTTTAAAATTTTGGCCTATCCATCTAATTAATTAAAACAATAGTTCGTTAAACAACACTATTTTGATTGTCACACTACTTCCACTTTTTACTGCAATAGCTAGAATTCATAAGATTCAGAGAGAAAAAGGGTTAATATTGATCGTAAAAAATAATACAAATCAAAAGGTTCAACTAAATTTTTAATATTTAATAATCAAAAAAACATAACAAAAACCTGTTGAACTTACCTTACACATTGGTAAAAAAATAAACGGGTGACGTCTGACGTTTGAGTTTGCTTTGACGTTTTGTTATTCATTGCTGAGCTTCGGGCTCATTGTTGCCATACCTACGACGTTTGCACCACACGTGGAAAATTTAGGTATCTCATTGTCTGTCATCCTGTCCCGCTCTTAATAAGCTAACACTCGAAAAAGGGTTTCGGGAGAAAACATTTTTCTACACCTAAACTTTCACGAAATTGTAATTTAAAAACAAAAATATGTTCTCGAAAGAGAAGCTATGTTATAATTTTGTAATCCTTGAGAACTGAGTTAGCAGCACTTTTCCTTGAATAATATTTTCCGATAAATTATACATGTTTGACAGTGAATGTTTACGTTAATATGAAACGCATCGAAAATTTAAAAACATACCAACATAGCTTTCACTTTTTAGAAGGCAATATAAAATTCATTTCGTTTAATTTTCGATGTAGAAAGGTGTTTTTTACCGAGCTTCTTTTTTGTATGGGCCGAAATGCGAAGTATGATGAAATATAAATCGAACGTCATTTCCATTAATGTTACTTCCGTCCAAAAAAGATTTGAGTTACCCTTCGTAATGTCCCTAAAGAAGTCTTACTTAAAAAAACATATTTTCCCATGTACTCTTCAGTCAAAAAACCTTAATTAAATAATATTATTTAGGTGTGAATAGAAATTAGGCTATGTTAGCGCGTTAGCACCAGCAGACTGTTCCATTAATCAAAGATGGAATTTCATGTTTCATTGTGTGGAAAGTTCTAATGTAAATTATACAAAATGTATTAAATCCTTTCATCTAAATAACAGCTTTACTAATAGAAACACCTCGCAGCCTTGTACCGCATTCCCTTGTGCCGCTCCCAATATTCCGCGAATTTACGTTAAATTGCCGTACATTTGCAATTCATTACGGCTTCAGGTGTTACTGGCTTAAAACCTGCTAAGGTTAAATGTTGAGGATTAAACAAGAATGTTGCCGCCCATATTCTACAGCCTAAATGTTGTTAGCTACACGAGACAAATATGAGTGTACTCCGTGATTATATTTGTATTCCTAGTTTCACGAATACTGTACTAATATTAGATAAGTCGTTAAAGGAAGATGTATTTTAAAATATCACGCGTTGTGGATTAAATTATTAGGTTGGTGAATTAGTTCGTAACATTTTAGGTTTTCAAAGCGCTGCTGCGCTATTGTCTTGGAAAGTTTGTTTTGAAAGGGACGATATCATTTAAATGCACACATATCAAAATATCACAGGCGTCCGTAATGTACCTGCATTAAACAGACGCCGGATTAGCGTCCCGTGGATTTTACAAAAATGACTTTGACTACTAGGTCGGAACATCGAAATATTAATAGCGTTATTAGCGCCTCTCTCTCTTGTTTTCCCGCCTAGTATATAATATATATTATGTGGCCATATCATTTTATTTTGATTTTAAGAAATGTTGGTTGCCAGACAGTAATTGATATTTTATGTTAGGCTGAATAATTAATAGTTAGGCGATCCGCTCACTGAGGCAACTGAAAACTGTCAACTGGCAACTGTCTTTGTATGACAATGTGATGGCCCGCACACTGCACAATACTAAAAAACCCGTTGTCAATGGTAACGCAAGCGGTGACTCGCGACTCACACTGCTGATTGCCGTGGCCGGCCGTTGCTAGTTGCCTGCTGTCAGCTGATTGTTCTTCGTCTATGATTAAACAAGCTTTTTGACCAATCAAGACATAGAAACCAGCCGGTTTTAGTTTGGTTTCAGTTGCCTCGTCAGCGGAGCACCGTAGTTTCGCCTATTGGAATTCTACTATATTGTTCAACCGATAAATTTTAAGATTTTCATATTTTTTGCTTTTGTCCATCTTCACCTCAAACTCAGTGGATTTTTCCAGATGTTTTTTGCACATTCATAATTTTTGCATATTTTTTTCATAAGAAACTGTCAGAAGTTTTAAGTTTCAAAATTACAGTTTATAAATATATTATTAACCTAAAATAACTTCCAAATGAAACAAATTACTTTTGTGTAAACTATTTTTATCTTAATGTGTTCTTGATCGAAGATGCAAAGATCGAAGAAATAAAATAACTTTATTTCTAATAATTAATTAATAGAATAGTTTTGGAGTAAGTTTAAAGAATACATACAGTATGTTATATGATATTATTTGTTTTGACAAATAAATGAGGTTTATTTTCCACTCCACAGGTGAACGGGATATCGGTGGTAGGAGTGCCACACGCCGTAGCCGTAGACGCGCTCAAAAGGGCGGGGAACAACGTAACCTTAGTAAGTATACAATATTTTTCCTTCAAATTATTTTTTTACTTTTTTACTAGTATCTGATTCACTAGATAGTGTAATGTTCTTCCTCGGGCTTTATCGATTTCTTTTACAATTCACATTTGCATTATTTTTTTTTACATTATCTCCTGAGAAAAAGATTTCCCTCGGGGCCTACGTCATTTTTGGGGATGCTATGTGGAGGGTATTTTTATGAAAAGGAAGGAGAGAAAGAAAAAAGGGAGGAAAGGAAGTTCCGGGAAGGATAAAGGTATTTGAGGTGCGTAGGAATCTAAGGGTCAATTTGTCCAGAAGTAATATGAAGCGACATTTTTTCAGAAGTGAATGAATCCATCCCTCCCACTGCATTACAAGGCGATGGATTAAGAGAGTCCGGCTGGAGAGATTAAAAGGTCTCCATCAACTAATCTCTCCCGATCCGGCCCGCCACGCAGTTAGCGGGTGCCGAACAACCTAACCCATGTGCCGCAAATACCTAAACAAACCTCACCCCGTGAATCCGGGCACCCGTGCTATGTCACCAAACGTAGCGAACCACTTGGGGCGAACTATGGCAGGGGTGTTGGTTATCCAATAAATGGTTCGCGGGGCTGCGGTACCTATACCCGCCTCCCAAATTGAAAAATTATATACAGTAAAATAGTGAAAAAAAAATAATGGAGAACCCATACGTAAGCGTAGAACTGTCAAAGTTACAAATTTAATGCGAATTCAGAACACATCAAGAAACGAGCTTTAAACATAAAATAACATAACATAAAATTGCGGGGGTACACTCATGTTCTGAAATTAATAATACACTCAATAATTTGAATATTCTCTGCATTATGTATTATTGATGAATCATTTGATAAACTGCATAATGAAACGATTCTTTTGTAGCTGTGTAATAATAGCTGCCTTTTTCGAATCTTCAACACTCTTTCGTGTATAAATTAATGATGTATGTAGCCCCCTTCTGTCTAGAACAGAACATTATTGAAGATCGTGCTAGGCGATTTGTTCGTCTGGCGACAAAAAGGTCAAGATTGGGCGGGGCAATCAATTAGACTGAGATCAGATAGGTCCAAGCTACGAGCAAGGACTTCGTAAAAAGGTGGCTGTTTGTGAACACGATATATCTTGCCTTGTAAGCATTTGTATGTTTTATCGTTGTGTTCCGAGTGTTCTAACAAAGTACATTCTCGGTGACTGGAATGTTTTTTTTGATCTACTGTTAATTTCTGCTGGAATTATCTTACAAAAAAATTATATAATATTGAAGGTTGTGTAGATGGTTTTGGCATGACATGTAGAGTGATCACAGTTAGAAAGTATACAGTGGGTGGAGGAAGATCTATAGACCACTTACTGAGTTAATTTTTGAGTTCAGTAATGTCAGAAAAAACAACGTTTTACTTTGGGAAGACATGATGTCACGATCAAGTTAATCAAATACATCCTTGAATCAGGTTGTTTCAAGAGCCTGAAATAATTGGAAAGTGTTTTGCTTGGATAGTAGAATCGTGATGTAAGTTTTTGGTAACACATTTTAATGTCAAAAGTTCTTTGCTTTTTCAAACTAATGTGAATGCTACTATGAGTTTATATTGTGTTCACTCTCGAATTTAAAAAAAATCGTTATGAAACAAGAAACGCTGCGGAATAAGAAATAAAATTCGCAGTTGGTTTATAAAATACAGGAGGCGGCCTGGCAATTCTCTCTGCGAAATTTGCACGATAGAATATTTTAAAAAGTCCGACGTGGACAAAAATTAGAATTTATCGGGAAAACAACTTTTACGGATCCTGAAGAGGTAATCCCATTATAAAACAATTTAATGCATTGTTTAGTAGGCTGACATTTTTACGCGCGTGACGCGGTGTAGGTACGCCTCGCAAACGGGTGACATCTTGAAAAATCGATTTTTTTCACTGAAAGAAAGTTTGGGGGAACAATGCGATCCAATTACGAATTCAGCTCCGTTTATTCAAAAGCTTTTAGAAAATTTTACGCTCAGTGTGTTATTCGACTTATTTATTTAAATTTGAAATGGCGTGTAATGAATAAATTCAGTTTTTGCTTTAAAAACAATTTTCTATTTATTCCCTTTCAAGCTCAAAGCCGTAATATTTTGATGGACTCGTGTATACGTGTTTTCATTTTGAAATGAGCTTATTACCTACGATGTAAATAATAAAACAGTTTTTGGCCTTCCTGAGAGTTTTGTAATTACTTGTGAAGTACATACAAAAGAAATTCCAGGTAGATATTTTTTGTGAATGCTAGTGATGAAATATCCGTTTAATTATTTTTTAGTAAATCTTACAACAGTTGTATTAGTCAGGTCCTGGAAGCAAATACATAAAATAAAAAAGAAAATGGAATCGTTTAATTAAGCTTTTCCAGCATTTTAAAATCATTATTATATTTTTTTTAATGGTTTGAAATATTACCTACAAATATTATGAATTCTTTGTTAATATTCTGTGAGTAATCTTGTGTGGGACACATCTTCATGTAAAATGATAATTTTTTGTCGAATTTCATAATTAGGACGAGATTTTTCGTTTGGTTTTAACACGTAAAATAAATAAAATATTCCACATGATGTACCTACACATATTATGTAATCTGTTTTTTCGCTGAGAAAGGCACGACACGACGAAGCAATTTCAATTTTTTGTAACTAATACAAAAAATATGGCACAGCTTCCGAGTGTCAAAATGAGCATTGCCTTAACGTAAATAAGTTACACCGTGCGGGAATTAAAGTCACAACCTTCTAACTCAAAGTAAAAATACACTTATTCCATTTTTATATGTCGACTGGGCTTCGACCAAGTATGGGTAATGTAATGCCTGAGCCGCACGAAGCTAATATGTATTTCAAGCCAGGAAAGCAAGGTGTTGCTAGTAATCTAACAAGATAGTAACTCTTGCTACATGCAAACAGAACCAGCAAGCTCTGTTTTTAACTCTTTAAGCTAGTATAGTTCTATTATTTGAGCTAGTGGCGCCCCCCATCACTGAAATTATTATCCTGACTTTATATTTAGCTTCATGTGGCCGGTGAAGCTAGTGCGTGATTGACTAGTAGAGTGTGTTTTTACCTAAGGATGTGTTGTCACTTTAATCGCTTCCGTATACTGGCTTAAAATTTGTCAAAAGCACCGTGAAAACCGCTTTAACTTCTGCCAAGCCAGTCTTCTGCCTCTTGGTCCCATATTATTCCTTATTCTGATAGATGACATTCAGGACTGCATAAGTCATAGCTCATGTCTCCTATTCGCGGATGACATGAAACTGATGATGGAAATCGAATCACATGAAGACTATTCAAAACTGCAGGCTGACCTCGATTCAGTCATGAAATGGTCGGTAGATAATAAACTTAATTTCAATATTAAAAAAAATGCGTCGTTATGACTTATAGTCGTTCACATAATCCGTTATTCTGCCAGTACAGAATGAATGGAGAAGTACTAACACGCGTAAATATCATCAAGGATCTTGGGGTGATCTTTGATAAATATTGTCGAACTCATAACCATGACCTATTCTGCATACCGCAGGGTCGGACAGATGTCATGGCTCAGCATAGCATGACAAGAGGTATGACATTGCTTTATGCCCTACCAGCGAATATAGATGTGTTTAATATCACTATATTATGTTTAAAAAAAATTGTGTACATGTATTGTTAGTTGTAAGAAAATTGTACCATAATTGGACTTACCTATCTATCGTGCAAAAAAAAAAGACTAAGCCAGGATCTTGCCAGAATAGGTTACCGGCATAATAGCTTGCTATCTTCGCTTGAAATACTTGCCTTATGTGACTCGGGCATAAAAGAGAAAACAGAAATGTATGCTTTGAGACATGTGTGTTCTACTAGCTTGTTGTAAATTCTAACTTAATAACGAGCTTTGCAACTACTATAATGTATCATATTTGTGCATTAGTTCCACACTAGTATTCCACGGGGATTGCTCCTATGACCAAACTGTGCCGCACAAAGACCTTCCTAATGTTCGACGACAAACCGTGCTCTGTGTGCTAAGAGCTGAGAGCTCGGTGAACACATTCATAATGGGTTATTGTAGACTAGCCAAAGCTTCATTCCTACATGACACGAGACTTACGAATGAAAATAAAAAACATTTCTATTAGTGCTAATAGTAAGTAGTGATGTGAGTGTTTTATGTAAAAACGAATATTTTTATTAAAACACATTATGAATAGATACATCACAATGTATATTTTTATACAGAGGTGTATTTCAGAATAAAGACATTTTATTACATACATATTACAATAGTAACAGAAAAATGTTTAAATTGCTAATAAGATTTTATATAATGCCAAAAACACATAGTTTTTTTTTTTTTTTTTTTTTTTTTTTATTTGTATTTCTAATGTTGTTTGTTTCGTGAACACATCACTAGGAGAACCTGTGCTGAGGTGTTTACGTAGTTATAAAGAATATTTCGATGAATCAAAATCCGTGCAGTGAAATAATTCATGCCGTACATTTTTTTTTTATATTTCCTCCACACAGGAGGCTCTGAGGTAAACAATTTCTCTGGGAGCCTGTGTCATCTTTGGGGATAGTGTGTGGAGGGTCTTTTTAGAGGAAGGAAGGCGAGACTGGGAAGGAAAAAGGTATAAGTGACGGAAGTATGAATTAATTCCTCCCAATGTGATGCAATACAATAGGTCGAGAAAGTCCCACTGGAGAGGTCAAAAAGGACTGCCGATCTGACCTGCATGCAGTAGGTTGGCAAACACATCCGTCGCGAAACTTAGCAAACCACACATGATCGTGTGATGAGAATTTACAAGCTTTTGTTAATGCGAATATGTATTATTAAATGTGCAGATACATTTGCCAATGGAGTGCTGTAAGTTTGACCAAGCGAACGAGTCACAAAAGAGGCTAAGCGAATAATAGAGCAAACAAAACGATTTAACTATGAATTGAATACGTCTGTGAGAGAAAAATATCATGTAATAAGATTGATTTAGCGAATTCTTTACAATACGATAAGAATTATTATTATCAAAATAAAGTTCTGATACAGAAATATACAGAACAACAGGGCTGGAAATACTGCCACGCGTGCCGTCAGTCGCATATGTTCGTTGTGTTCCAAGTGTTTAGTGGATTTTTATTGTTTTGATAACTTATTTTTCTTTATTCATCAGAACCATTACATCTTCATCAGTATACACTACCCAATAAAAATGTCAGAATAAACAATAATATTTTCGCACAGAAAAGTGTCGTAATTCAAAAAATTTAATTTAACAGGAAAAACAAATGAATGAATGATGAGCAATTGGTCCCGTCGAAACGAGATACTAGCGACATCGTGTGGAAATGGAGTGATCTAATTTAAATGTTAGTTTCGTGGGGCATAGATTATTACAATCACTTTACTTTTCAAAGATAAAAAATTAAATAGAAAATTTTGATTAATGACTCTTTTCTCTGGGATTTTTATATGTATATATATATATTTTAAATAATCAACCCCCTCCTTATAGGCTCTTATATGATTTAGTGTTAAATAATTATTTATGATGAATTATAATTCATCATGCACTTACACTTACATAATACAAATTTCCCGAAGAAGTTAAAAAAGTAACAGATTTGGTATCATTTAAGAAAAGATAAAATTATTCTTAAAAAATTAACAACGGTAACATAACCAATCAAAATGCTATAATTTCATTTCATTCCATATTTACTAAGAATGTACAGTTTGTGTGTTGAATATTATCTCCTATTTTCATGTACAAGGTGGCACAAAAGTCATCACTAGTAAGCGGCGAGGCGGTGGCAAAATGAAGAATTCCAAGTCGCGAATCCACAAAGACATCATTCGCAGATATTGAGTTAGAAGTTTAGAATTGATATGTAATAAGTAATAACATAACAGTTCTAAACATCAAACCTCAATATCTCCGAATGATGTTTTTGGGGATTCGCCACTTGAAATTCTTTGTTTTGCCACCGCCTAGCCGCTTACTAGTCATCACCCTAACAGAAGATATCATAATTTTTGCAAATGGCGCTAATTTTCAGTTCGGCTTTGACATTTGTGAAGTAAATTTGGGAGGCGGGAATGGGTACCGCCGCCCCGGGAACCATTTATTGGATAACCAACACCTCTGCCATAGGTCACCCCAAGTGGTTCACTACGTTTGGTGACTTAGCAGGGGTGCCCTGGTTCACGGGGTGAGGTTTGTCTGATCTGGACACAATAAACCTCAGATTCCTAAACCTGACCTAACCTAACCCAACCCTCATACATTTTTCCTTCCCAGAACTTCCTGTCCTTCTCTCCTTTCTTTCCTTAGAAACGCCCGTCACACAGCATCCCAAAAGATGACACAGGCCCTAAGGGAAAATATTTGTCTCAAGACCTCCTGTGTGGAGCAAATGTAAAAAAAAAAAAAAAACGGATACAAAATACACGTTAATAAGACATGAATGGCTATACCCCTCAAGAACGAGAAAAAATGTTTTTTTTTATTGACACCTGCCAGTCCAAATCATCAATTTGTGAGTGAGTTGAACTAGCCGGCAAGATCGCCCGATTTAACCCTTCCAGGCGCCTTTTTGTGGATTTCTTGAAATCACGAGTTTATTTTAACAAGCTTCAGACTATTAAAGCCCTCAAAGAGAATAACCGTCAAGAATGCGAGAACCTATCGCCGGAAGGGTGATGGAAAATGCCATAAATCGGGCCCGTGTGGTCACAACTCTATCGGCGGCCACTCAAATAAACACAATCCAAAAGAAGAATTAAAAAATTTCATTCATAAAAATAATTAAAGTCAAAGAACATCAGGTGTGGGCGTACTGTACAGGGCGTATTGTACAGGGCGTATTGTACAGGGCGTATTGTACAGGGCGTACTGTACAGGGCGTATTGTACAGGGCGTATTGTACAGCGCGTACTGTAAAGGGCGTATTGTACAGGGCGTATTGTACAGCGCGTACTGTACAGGGCATACTGTACAGAGCGTACTGTACAAGGCGTATTGTACAGGGCCTACTGTACAGGGCGTACTGTACAAGGCGTATTGTACAGGGCGGATTGTACAGGGCGTATTGTACAGGGCGTACTGTACATGGCGTATTGTACAGGGCGTATTGTACAGGGCGTATTGTACAGGGCGTACTGTACAGGGCGTACTGTACAGGGCGTACTGTACAGGGCGTACTGTACAGGGCGTACTGTACAGGGCCCGCAGATACTCTGGTAATAATAATAATAATAATAATAATAATAATCTCTGGTATCATACATAATCCGCCTATATTAAAAGAGGTTAATTTTTACGTCCCTAATAAGTATACTCGTGGTAAATCCCATGCACTTTTTTATGCTCCGAAAGTGAGGACTTCTACATATCAGAACGCGCCAATAAACAGAGCGACTCAACTGCTTAACGATTCTGCATTGACCATCGACATTTTCAATGTCACTTACAGACAGTTCAGCAACTATCTTTTAGCAAATGTCACTAAGTAGTAAAACTGCCCTTGTGTACTTTGTATTTTATAATCTTCTCTATGATATATATTGGTGTATAACTGTTTTATAGAGAACATGAAAAAATAAATAAATAAATAAATAAATAAATAAATACTTTAATAGTACACAACTGCTAACCCTGTACGAATCGCAAGTGCGCCCCACGGTTGAATTTGGCAGTCACATCTGGTCTAGAGCCCCAAAGTACCTGAAAAACACCCTCGACTCTGTGCTGAAACGGGCGGTCCGTTTGATAGATTCTCCCGTCTTAACAAACGGATTGCAATCTTTAGAGCACAGGCGTTGGGTGGGAATGCTATCCTTGTTCTACCGGTATTTCAATTGAAGATGCTCCGAGGAACTAGCGTCATTGATCTCCTCGGCACCGGTGCATGGTCGGAAAACACGCCAAACGCTCGCCCAACATTTGTACACGGTTGACATTTGTCACATGAGAACTGGTCGATTTTTACGACTCATTCTTGAGTTTAACAGCTCGGCTGTGGAACGATTTACCGGCCTCTGTGTTTCCTCCTTCCTACAACATGAGTCTCTTCAAGACCCATGTTCACTCCTTCCTCTCCTCAAAAAGACCCTACACGCAGCATCTTCAAAGATGACGTAAGCCCCGAGGGAAATTATTTTCATCAAGGCCTCCTTTATGGATTTAATATAAAAATATATAAAAAGGTGACAACTTTTACGCAACTCTGTACATTATCATTTTTAAATGTGTATTTTGTGTGGAACCTCCATGTAAAAACAGAAATACATTGAGTATCTTTGAATATGAGTACGAGCTGTTTATGTCTGTACCACACGGTCTACAGAGCAACGATAGTAATAGCGAGATAATTGTTGCAGTGCATCCGGCGCGCCAACCCCTCGCGGCGCGGAGTGGCCGTGCTGCTGGAGAAGGGCATGCGCGGCCTCGGCTTCAGCATCGCGGGAGGTCGCGGCAGCCCTCACGTGCCCGGGGACGGAGGGGTTTTTGTCACGCAGGTGTCGCGGGATGGGGCCGCACAGGGCCGTCTTGCTGTGGGAGACAAGATCGTGGCCGTCAGGAACTCCAAGGTAAGGCGCAGTACTAACTGATAGACCTTTAGCACCGCGGTAAGTCGCGGCAGTCCTCACGTGCCCGGGGACGGTGGGGTGTTTGTCACGCAGGTTTTGCGGGATGGTGCCGCACTGAGCCGACTTGCTGTGGGAGACAAGATCGTGGCCGTCAGGAACTCCAAGGTAAGGCCCAGTTCTAACAGATAGACCTTCAGCACCGCGGTAGATCGCGGCAGTCCTCACGTGCCCGGGGACGGTGGGGTTTTTGTCACGCAGGTGTCGCGGGATGGGGACGCACAGAACCGTTTTGCCGTGGGAGACAGGATCGTGACCGTCAGGAACTCCAAGGTAAGGCCCAGTTCTAACAGATAGACCTTCAGCACCGCGGTAGGTCGCGGCACTCCTCACGTGCCCGGGGACGGTGGGGTGTTTGTCACACAGGTGTCGCGGGATGGGACGCACAGAACCGTCTTGCTGTGGGAGACAGGATCGTGGCCGTCAGGAACTCCAAGGTAAGGCCCAGTACTAACTGATAGACCTTCAGCACCGCGGTAGGTCGCGGCAGTCCTCACGTGCGTGGGGACGGTGGGTGTTTGTCACGCAGGGATCGCGGGAACGGGCCGCACAGGGCCGTCCTCTGTGGGAGACAAGAGCGTGGCCGTCTGGAACTCCTAAGTAAGGCCCAGTAGAGGGTTGTTTGCAGGATGGGTCGGACAAATTAGCAGACTTAAAATTAATTAATTATAATATCCCACATAATTGTCAATTATGTGGGATATTATAATTCCAATGTTGAAAATGGCAAAAAAATAATTTTCTATTGAAATATTATATTGTAAACACACTTTATCGCTTCTTTGCATTTGTTCGAACAAACAGTTCCAGTATTGAAAATGAGACTTACATTAAAAAGAAATCAGAGTTCTAAAGTCCATTTAATCAGAGTAACCGTTCCGAAATTAGTATTTTTGATATATTTATAATATTTGACACATTTGCCACTAAATTTAGAAAAATACCCCCGTTACCAAATTCAAAAACAATACCTCCGTTGGAAAAATCAAAAACAAAACCTCCGTTGCCAAAAATAAAATCAATACTACCGTTACCAATTCTCCGTTAGGAGAAGTTACGAGAAAGATAAAGAAAATTGAATTATATAATTTTACTAGAATTGTGTTTCTATCTAATTATATTTCTATGGGAATGTCATCAGAAAACGAGAAAACAATCTTTTAGGGGCGTTTTGCATTTTTTGGGAATGTAAAGGTACAAGCAATACATATATGACGGTGACTGTGCAACACAATTAAAATAAAATAAATAAAAATAATGTAACCACTTCTAAATCCTATTGTGTAAAAAATTATAATTACGTTTCCTAGCGACCTTTCTGCGAGAATTGGATTTTAAAAACGTCTCCAGCTTGTCATAACCGTGAATCTTACTTGTTGACAAATTCCTAATTACGCCCCGAAAAAAACGCTCAGGGAACCATCGCCTTGTGACAAATGCTGGCACGTTTATAAGGTGAAGCGATGAGCAAAGAATAAAAGGTACTGTAGGAAATAAACCGTTGCCGGGCATGATTATTAAGACAAAGCGGTACTGGAGACGTCAGGCTGATTTATCTTCCGCATCTGCTCTCGGGTACTTAAAAGCTACTCTTTTTTGAGCTTTTTTAGGTCGAGCTTCTGGGTAGAACATTCGATAATGCTAAGTAATGCAAGGCTTACGAAATGCTTCTGCGTCGTTGGGTTTTGCATTAATTTTCTTATAAAAATTTCATTTTTCAATTCAATATTTTACCTACATACACAAACGAATTTATTTTACCATGGGTTTCCCTCAAAATATTGTAAACAAATTTTACTCTTCTATATTCCATGTAGGGTAATATTCAATGTTGGTAATTAGGTACCGTAGTGTGTTATTATTTTATAATATTATTAGAACCGTCAATGACGACATAAAGCATAATATATGTTAATTAATGAAGATAATATTAGCGAAAGTCTAGCGAAAGTCAATCGAAAATCCGAAACAGAAAAATCAGAAAAAGATACGGATACATCTGGGACACGAACCCTGGACCTCTGACAATCCGGGCCAGTGGATAGCGCCAACGTATCTATCCCAGATGTATCCGTATCTTTTTCTGATTTTTCTGTTTCGGATTTCCGATTGACTTTCGTTAATATTATGTATTGTTTCATGTATTGTTTCATAGTGCTTTCACACAAACGAAGTATTGAATTCCGTAAGTCTAAACTTAAACTTTATCGTCATTAATTAAAATATTATAATTTTAGGTTTAACTCTTTAAGTTAAAAAGTTAAAAATCAAAATAAAAATATAATATATGGCTTTTTTGAAGTAAAACTTCTTTAGGGGCGGGTAACTCAAATCTTTTTTGAATGGAAGTAACATTTTAAAACGGAAATGACGTTCGTTCATCATATTAACGTCGAAAGTATGACAACAATGAGTGTGAAGCCTAGCAACGAATAACAAAACGTCAAAGCAAACTCAAACGTCAGACGTCATCCCTTTATTTTTGTTTACGTATAAGGTAAGTTCAACAGGTTTTGTTATGTTTCATTGATTATTATATAAATTAACTAAAGATTTTAGTTGAACCTTTTGATTTGTATTATTTTTTACAATGAATGTTAACCCTTTTTTTTCTCTGATTTTTGTGAATTCTAGCTATTGAAATAAAAAGTAGCAGTATTGTGACAATAAAAATAGTGTTGTTTAGAATTCAAATGGCTGAATCGCAGGAAAATTTTACCCCTTCATCTATAAATAGTAATTATAAACGACAAAATCAACAACCTAATCATGTCCGAGTTTTATGACGACGTGTCATTTGGTGATTCAAGTAGTTAACACAGATCAAAGAACAGATCTCAGTGGGTTTTAATTTGTTATTTTGCTTGTGTAGATTGGCGATCGAAGCCTGATCGGGGTCACCCACGCAGAGGCTGTAGCAGCTCTCAAGGCAGCCGGAGACACCGTGGAGCTCATCATTATCCCAGCCTCCAGAGACGTCATACAGGAAGAGTTCCCAGGGAGACGTGAGTTGGTTCTCCGGTCATTCACATTATATGATATACTTATGCTAGAAAAACTTAGAGCGAAATCCGAAAATCTATGGAGAAAATTCAAATTGATTGTTTCGTTAACTTCTTCACAGCAGTATGATACTTCCCCAACCACTGATAAGAATAAACTGAAACACAACTGTGTTTATTTACATACTAACTACTTATGTAGTTTCGCCTTACCTCTGTAATAATTAAATATCTAACATTGTTTAATATAGTTTTTTTAATTTTATATATTTTTATTATAATTCCCGTAAAGAGAAGAAAAAAAATCAGATACAAACTTAAAAGATGGTTTAAAAACCCAAACGAGTAATATTACAAAAAAATTATCTCCTAAAATAATAAAATATATATAGATACGTAAGGCACAATTAAATCATAATATTTACTGATTTTAATTTCATTACCTCCTATATTATGGTTTTTTTTTTATTTATTTCCTCTTAGTTTTATTTTATTATTAAAATATCTATTATTATAATTTTTTATGTCATAATTTATTTTATTAAGTTTTTTAAATTTAAGATCTTAGCACGGGTAAGGCACCCAGGAAGGTCACATTTTAAAATAATGTTTTTAAATATATAAAGTTAATCTAACATTTTTTTTAAGTAAAAAATATCTTTTGTTTGAATTGTGAAGTATTTTTAGATATTTTCAGTCAGAGAACAATGTTAATTCATTTTGTTAATTCCTCAACGATCATGATAGTTTTGTGTCGTTTATATTGCCTTTCGATAAACATCTTTATATATAAAAATTTCGTGTCACAATGTTCGTCCGAGGTAAGCTCCGAAACTACTTAACCGATTTTGATGAAGTTTGGCTTATTGTGTATAAAATAGTCCACCTTAACATCTTAATTATATCGATTTTTGACCTCATTATTTATTATTGCGAATTAAATGTTTGTTATGGGTCAATGATTTGAAATTATTTGTAAGTTCCATAAGTTTCTGATAGATGGCGGTGTGAGTTAATTTATTGACACAACACTTGGTTATCTAGGTTAGGTAACCATCCAGTAAATGGCAGGGCAGGTCAGCTAGTAATATATATAACTAATATGAATATTCGAAATCTCATATTTAACAATTTTTATTGGGGACTGGCGTAATGTCGTAATAAGCTTATAAAAACGGTAAGTCCAAGTCGCTCAGCTCCGAAATGTGACTTTACTAACAATCAACAAATTTACTAACATTTTTTTTTAATATGTTTTAACGCGTGAAAATAAATATGACCCGACCTTTTTATGAATTTTCCCTCCGAAATTTCCAACCCAAATGGTTCTATAAAAATGTTATTAAGTCTCAAAGTTGAACATTGATTAAAATCACCCCATTTTACGGTACACGATAAAAAAAATAGGTTAGATTGGGAGGTTAGTTTAGTTTAGATTTAGTTAGGTTAGGTTTTTTTTTTAGCATTTTTCTGTATTGTATTGTTTTGTCATGTAACCAAAGGAAGGCTTCTTCCGAAAACGAGCTATACACACCAAATGAATTGGCAAATTATTACCACGTATTGTTTCATTATGTCTAAAAATTGAATACGCCTTAGAATATTCTATTTTTATATATATACAAATGGCGCTATCTAAAAAAATCTATTTACAAAGGTTGTAAGTTTCATTCACGTAGGTACTTGTATCACACGTCTACCTTTCTGGGGCCAATATTGTACTTACACTGTCAAGTGCTTATGTTACTCAACATGAGCTTCAAATTCCTGTATTTTCATCAAAGGGCTTCTTTTACAAGTAGAGATTTGTAAAGCTTATCCCATTCCATGAATATTGTATTTAGTTTATGAATTTTCTACAAGTTCCCTTCGAAATATAAATTTTAATTTCTTTTCGGCTTGTAACAAATTATTCTATCGGTTCACCTGTTCAGGTGGCTTCATTGAATCCCCTCTTTTATAAATTAAAATATTTGTTATTTTCAATAATAAAAATTTGGAGCATTCTCTGGAACCTATATTAGACCGCGTACCATTTATTATCTCATTTTAAATGCTGTTTTCCGGCATTTGTATTCATTATTTAAGGGTACTCTATTTTGTTGAAAACTAATACATTTATTGACGGTAAAAATAGTTTAAAATATACATAAAAATCATTTTACTAAAAGTGATTTTTATGTGTTTGTTTTTTGTAAGTTATTTCAAAGATCTGTTACTTCTGGTAGCATAAGATATTTTATGAACGAATTCATATTGACTTTATTGTTGCAGTGTGAGATATTTTTAGTATGTGTGGCTCTAGTAGGAACATAGAACGAGTAAGTTGCAATAATGTAGGGCTTTAAATTTTAAACATAAAAGTGGCATTAGATACTAATCTTCTACTGGACAGCTTAATGAAATCGTTGCTTCAGTTCGTTTTTATCCAAGAGACCAAAACGTAAATTGGGAGAAATAGCGCTTTAATGTTTTTTTTTCAAAGTGCGTTTTGAAAACCCCTTAAATAATCTTTTATAATTTTTTTTTTGAACGATTATCGTATAAATAAAGGCTTTTTGAGAACAAATGAGCAACCCTTATAATGCGGTGGATCTTATAATTAGATGAGTTATTCTGAATTTTGGCCCGGATTAATGCAATGTACCATTTTTAATGTGGATATATACAAAGCGCCAAGGCTTTGGCAATTCCTATAATGAAACCATCACCTTATTCGTAATAACATTAAATTACAAAGATAATTTAAATTAAATTGTGTCTGTCTGGAAAGACAAAAGGTTTTTTTTTCTTCAATAATTGAGACAATTTTCTGTTCGTAAAATTTAGAATACATAAAAGTATATAAAAATCTCTTTAATCAAAACTGTTGCAACTTTGGGTTTGCTTCACAAAATATTTTAAATAAAAAATCTCTGAGGTCATCATTAGTGGACATTATTTGTGATTATTGACAATAAAACTATTTTAGCAGGCGGTAGGAATCTCTTCCCTGAGGTTACAATGGTATTTATTAAAGTAAAACGTATTTATTAAAGTAAACTTTTCCCTGTGGTTACAATGGTATTTATAAAAGTCTCGATCCCTGCGTTATCAACAGTTAGGTCCTACCTATAGGTGATCACTTAAACTAATATCTAGTTTAGCTATGATGTGCCATAATAGTAGCCAGGTTATCGCAATAACCTAACTTACATCTTCGACCCATGGGTTGCACATTCTCTCTAGTAAACACAGTATGATACTTTTTTTTTCATTGCCAGCTATTCAAACAGACAATAAAATAATTAAATAATATAAATATAACTGTTTATTTTCAGAACGATCCCAGGCCACTTCGTGTTCCGCTCTTCATGAATTGGCGACACCTGATGACGAAATACCAAGGTGGGTTGATTTGCGAGCAATTTTGTTAATTTTTAAAGCTTCATCAAGTAACGTGCAAACAATCGCCAAAATACCTATTTTACGTTCATTAAACCGATCTATTAAAACTGAAGCGTAATTCTTTTAAACTTTCATAGATTGTTTATAAAATAACACAAATCGAATCACAAAGTGCCCATCATATTCTCAGAATAGTTTTTTTTATTATTTTCCGCTTGAGATTGTTGTATGTAATTTATATTATTTCATCTCTTTGTTTCTCGTTGGCCTTAGTATTCCTTATCTAAATTGAAATATTCCCCGCCTTTGGGGTTATTTTGCCAGTTTTGTCACGTTCCCAAAATAAAGTCGAGAAACAGGAACATTGCTTACGAGATTACTGCCTCTTTAGGAAATTTCAGCATATAAGTATTTTACCTACTTTGTTTATTCTTCCTGTTTTTCCATATCCTTCCCACATCTGGGGAATTTCATTGTATACTTTATGCTTAGCTATTTTTCCAATAAAAATGCATTAAGGCCATAAACTTATCTTCGGCATCAAAGGAACACAGACGTTTTGTAACCAACATTTTAAGTGCATGCTTAGCAAGGGAACAACATTTTTGTTCATTTTATTTATGTACATACATGAAACTCGTTCAGAATATTAAAATAAATTCTTAATCGCTCAAAAATAACAAAATGTCCTGCTGTCATAAGTTATAGTGTTTTATCTTCTTATATTTCTAAGCATCACTTCCCTGGAGTACACTTAATTGTTTTTTTAAATCTGAAACCAAAAACATTATATTTGAACAGTTGCTTAGATATTTCTAACCTACAAAGCTCGCAGTGGAAATTATGTTGTGCTTTAAAAATAATTAGGTTTACTAAAAAAATAGATGTTCACATTTGACATTTGGCTTCCTCAGATATCTGAGGAACCATTTGCTGTTGTTGAAATATTATTTCCTGGAAAAAATTTCAATGGAAATAAAATTTTCCGTGAAACACAATACATGGCAGAAATCTTTTTGTAATAGGACCTATACAATATACATGTTATTCAAAGAAATTCCGATTCATACATTCTTGTTTCATCAATTTGGGGATTTTTATTTATTCCGCATTTGACACAAAGCCACGGTATTCAATACGGAATCATGGGATTCTTGATATTTGTGGGTGTCACATCAATAAAGATAAGCGAGAGAAAGACTTCTCAATTTTATTATATAGATTTCCAAAGAATTTATTGCCATATATGAGTTCACGAGGAAGTTACAGAAGCACTTTTTATTAATAAAATTTTGTTCTCAAACTCGCGTTCTAGTATGTGCATTTCAGATCATTTCACGTTTCGCGGGCTGGTGTCGGTTTTTCTATGGTTTCCCGAATGTTGGAAAATTTTATGTGGAATAAAGAATAGGGGCCGAGGATAAAGACATAGTGAAATAACGTTGGGGCTACCTAGAATATCTAATATTTGAAAAATTCAAGGAGTTTATACAAAGAAGTCCAAGTTCCGAAGTATAAAATCTCAAGAATGAAAGAGCAACAAAATAATATTGTGTAAAGATTTATTATGCTGTTTTATACCCAAAAAGTAAATAAATTAAAATAGTAGGAAAATATTGGCTCATAATCAAATCTGATATTCTCAATATCACCCTAGTGATAAAACACCATTCAAAATGGAAGAAGTAATTGAAATGGTCTTAATTTTGTTGATTTAACAGAACCGATATTTTTTCTTCCACTTATCTTTCTATTTTCTCCAAATTCTTCGATATGTTAAAATTTTCCAGTAATAATAATAAAAGCAAGCAATTTTTTTTATTTCTTGATCGCCATCGTCTAGCAAACTGATGCAGATTATATATATTCCATAATTTTGTTTTACTTTGCTACTGGAGACTGTGCTATTAACAAAAAAAATTAAAATTGAAAACTTTAATTTTTATCCGAGGTATATGCACCAAATGGATTTGAGGCAACGAATAGATTTTGTTTAGAAACCAGATGTTCTGCAAATTAAGAAATACATAGTTTAAATATTATTTTTTTTATTTATTTTTTATTTATCTAAACGCCATAAAAGGCTTTAACATTCAAGTGGTTCATAAGTTTACAATGATACACGGGAGAAAAACAGATTATGAACAAAATGCGTACTCTGAAATAATATCGAAATATATCTAAAAAAAAAGCATCAAGTATATCTATTCATACATACATGGTTTTATTTGCATTCGTTAGATTCTAGGAGTTGAAATGTTTACAGTAATTTTGTATTGGGATTATTGTTACCTTCAAATTTGTTTGTCAATCAAGTTTGAAATGGCTGGGCAAGTAACTACTAAGAATCAACTCTGTTATCGGGGCTGTCAATTAGAGATTTAATATAAAATTTTATATTTATATAATTTTGAATAAGATTATACATTTTTTGGCCAACACTCTTCTGTCTAAGAGTTATTATATCTGAGGTAAGTACTTAAGATTCTATAGTAAAATTTGAATTAGAAGCCATTCAGATGAATGATATTATCTTTGCTTAACTCTATTGATAGCCCATTCCTCTTAGAATGCCATGAAATGTAAGTGCCTGAAAACAAACGTGTTTGTTAAGGGGTGTTCGCACCGTAACCCTCCGGCGCAGCGGTTCCCGGCTCGGCATGGACATCGTGGGCGGCGAGGGCGGCGGCTGGGGGGTGTTCGTGTCCGGCGTGTCCGGGGGCGGCGCGGCGCGCGGCCGGCTGCACCGCGGAGACCAGATCCTGGCCGTGGATGGGGCGGACCTGACCGCTGCGAGTCACGAACAGGCGGCCCGAGCTTTAAAGGTAATCTAACTTTTCTTTCATCAGATCATCATCATCACCGCGGCAGTTTCGTGTATTACTGTTATAACTAATAATTTAGTTTTCATTGCTTTATTATATATTTATATAAACAATTTACATGCTTTATAAACGAAAGTACCTAAATAAAATGTTCAAATGGTGTTCTGGTTTTATTACGTTTAGATAAATATTAAAAATTGCCAAGATATGAAGTTCCAATTAAAATCCAATAATACATATTTATTCAACTGCGTAATGTTGACTTAATGTCAATCAAACAACTTGACCAAGGCATCATTTTTACCAGAAGCTCTGCTATTCCAGATTATCAGTTTTTTACAAAGGAAAAAATTCCCTTAATTTTTCCTATTTTACGAATGGTGCTAATCAACTAATTGCTAATGATCTTTGTGTATCGAAGATTCGTAATATCGGTGTTATATTCTACGAGAGTCTATAGTTTAACGTACACATTGCTGTAACAACAAGCGATGCAATGAGAATACTAGGTATTATTGAGAATGGGGCAAATTTAAAAAGTATGTCAACATTAAAACATCTGCATTGCTCGGTAATACGAAGAAGATTAGAATTCAACTCCACCGTAGTACAAAGTACATTCACAATCGTTAAAAAGGTACAAAACAAACTCCTTCGGTACATCAATTTTAAAATGCAAATTCCTATTGAATTTATAAATTATAATAACTTACGTGCTGAAACTAAACTTGTTAAATTATCAGAAAGAAGAGTGTTAATTGATTTGCTATTTTTATTCAATACTAGCTGGTACCCGGCATGGGTTGCTATGCCATTTAATAAAGAAATTGTTTCTCCTTGCGCGTCCTTTCCCATTCGTCCCGTTCACCTTCCTTCTCCCCTTCCTCTCCAGCATCCCCTTCCCCTCTCGCTTTCCCACTCCTCCTCATCCACCTTCCCTCTTCTCTTTCTACTCCCCCCCCCCTTCCCGTGAACACCCTACTCACCCTCCACCCTCCCGTATTCGCCTCCACCCTCCCAGGTAGAACAGTTTACCACCTTTAATTATCTGTTTTTCTTTAAATTTGCTTATGTGGGTAAAAATTTGTTTTAAAACGGTTTTAAAATATTTTTGGAAAAAACACTTTTTGCAATTTATGGTTTAAAATATTTAGATGAATTATTAGTTCGTGCCTGTACATACGGAATGTAAAAATATATATATATATATAAATAGTTTTGTCCGCAATCCAATTCAAGAAAATCGGGCAAAAAGCAATCCTTATTTTATATTAGTTTCGAAGATTTTTAAGAACAACTGGTGATTGTATCAATTAATTAGCGAAGTCAACAGAATTATTAACAGGTGCTTAATGCACAGGACAGACGCGAAGTTCACATCAAAAGATACTTAAAACACAATACATTTTCTACCGACACACTACGTTATAAAATATTTCTTCCTACGGCAGAAGAGGAGGTCAATTGAATTCTAACGCGGCCGCGAAGTACCATTTATTTGTATTGGATCTGTCAACTTGACGGCTGACAGCTGCCTGAGCACGGCGGCTGCTTATTGAAAATGACCCCCTCTCCTGTTTACGGTGGAGGGGAGATCGCATAACTTTTCAAATATCGCATCGGGAGCGGTTACGGCGAATAACGCCGAATAACGAAGACCCGAACCGCGCTTATAACACATCATCTTTTTACGTGTGGCGGGCTATTGTATTGCCAGCGCTATTATGTTACAAAGTATATGTTATGTTACATTTAATGTGACTTTGTTATAAGTTCGATCTTGGTCAGATGGTAGAAAAAACTCGTTCCAATGATGACGATCTTCAACAGTGTCTGATCACGAATTCAAAATCAAATTATGTTTATCAATATTTAGTATAGGACTATTTTAAGTTAGTAATTTTATTATTGCATACTTGTTTTTGGATAGCCTATATTTCGTGTATCCAAGTCTGCCGCATTCGTGAATAGTGCGTTAATTGACAACTGTAATCCATTATAAAGCCAATTATTTTAATAATTATTAACAGCTTTAATAGCTACTGCATTGCGAATGGATGATTCAACCTAACATCATCGCAGAATCAAAGATCATTAATTAACGGGCGCATACGGACACTATAGCCATCCAAATTAAAGGGCGAAGTTGGAATCCAATCTACACTGTGAAAATGCTACATTCATTTGATTTTAAAGTCAAATCGTGTTTCCATTGATCGCATTAGCTGATTTATCCACTTTGTCGCTAACGATGGCATTGATTGGTAAAATTGATTAAAATACAGGTTTTTAATTGCGATATTTCGAAAATATAATTTTATTTATAAATTTGTCCCATTTCTCTTTTATTTTGCTTAGCATTCGGGATCAATGTGAAATAAAACTTTTAAAAAAATAACAACACATTTAACTTTGCTAACCACAAACACAGTACCTCGACATAAGGTTAGGTAGTTAGTGAAATATCTAAATTTTGACTAAAATGAAGTTAATTAAATTATGATAGCTAAATAACTAATTATAACTGCCACAACATGGACATTAGCGTAGTACGGTAGATGAAAAGTTGAAAATAACTGTACTGCCTTATAAAAAATTATTAAATAATAAATAAATAAATAAAACTAACCGTCCATAGTTTTACAGTTTTATGAAGAGATCAGAAAAGAATGTAAGGCGATAATATATTTTAAGTAATTAATCAATTAAGTAAATGTTATTTAGATTGTTTGGGGATGATAGTGAATTGACGGAGAATTGGGTGTCAGGAGAATACTTACTTACACAAAATTGAAAGAAAGAAGAAATCGAGGACACCCCAGCAAGACAAAGAGCAATCAAGCGATAATCTAACATCGTCTCACAATGAGTGATTTTGGGGAAATAAGTTGCATTAAACATTGTCTAAAAAAGAAGGAAGCGCAACACTGCCACTCCAAAAAATCAATATTCCTTTAGCCAGAACCCATCATAAATATTTTTTACTTTTACCATGTAGCCAAGTTATCGCCGATAAATGTTGACAAGACTGCCGGCGAGCACTGCGTCGCGCCGCCAGCCTGCAACACGAGGCATTTTTCCATTGAACGGGCTCGATTACCCAACACTCTCCCGCTCTCGTAAAATCGTAATACTAGCTGTAATCTTTAGATACATAAAAATATGTTTCTGTTTGTCCCGCAAACGTTCCTATACCAATCATCCGATTGCAATAAAACATTCGTGAGTTGTTGTGCGCACCCACCCAAAAAGGTTTCGAGGGGGTTTTTGTGAGAAATCATCTCAAGGGCGCCATGTAATGATATGCTCTGTTATGAAATTTGTTTATTTTTAATTACCATAGATGGCGTGCAGGTTGTTTGAAAATGTGTGTATTTCATATAATTTAGCGGCAGGGGAAAGGAGTCAGCGGGAGGGGGAGAAGGGGGGGAAAATGGAAGGGAACATGGGAAAGGGGATGCGATCGCATGGGAAAACATACGAAGGGGAGAGGTGAGAAACGAGGAAGGGGCAGAGGGAGGAATTTCAAAGGAGAATAGTAGCGGTAGGGGATAGCAAGGGGGTAAATTTGGAAAATCCATGCTTCTTAGAATGCTGTGTGTGGCATGCTCACGCATCGGAAAACCTTCTATGTATTACGTGTAAGAGTAATATGTGTACGCACCAGACCGAAAAGCAAAAAATAAAAATGTGTATCCAAACGTTTTTCAAAACACAGTATTAAAACACAAACACTTTATTTCTTTGAGTGGCATTGCATAGCATTACTCGCTAGTTATACTTATACAACCAATTAGTCGAGATCAAGTAAATAAACCTACTCAAAATAATTTTTATTTTTATCTCTTAACTTATTGAAGGTAAATTCACAACAAAGAAATCATTTTATCACTTTGTACCTATATAAACAACTATTGTTTATATAGGTACAAAGTAGTGATAAAATGTGCAACTATCGATTTCCATAAAAGATAAAGTAAGAAATCAAATTTATACCGTCAGGTACGATTCCGAGATCGATGGCAGATTGCAAACTGCAGCGGAAGACTGCAGACTTAATACAAGACATGATAATAATAATATACACATCTTGTATTAAGTTTGCGGTCTGCCACTGCGGCTTGAACTCTGCCGCCGACTTTGGAATCGTACCTCATAATACTTGAGAGCCGTGAGAATCCAAAACTGCAATATTTAACAATCAACTCGTATGTTTTGAACCAGGGAACGGGTCCGTTGGTGAGCATCATAGCGCAGTACAAGCCCGAGGAGTACAGGTGCCTGGAGGCCAAGATCCATGAGCTGAACATGCAGATCCTGAGGGACCGCGTGGCGACGGGGGGCGAACTGTCCAAGAGTGAGGAGAACCTTTACTACAGAAGGTAAATCAGAATTTCTACTTGTCATATTCTGTGCGTACGAGACCCCTTTTTCTAATCAAAATGAGGCACCGCTAGCTCAAAATATAACTCCATCATGTGTAATTTATTTTCTACCATTGCGAAATGGAAATGAGTCCTTCAATTTCATCGTTTCCTTTTGGCAAATCACAATATTTGTTGTTAGTTATTCCAACGACCAAAGAAAAAAAAAAGATCAATATTAAAAAAGCTTATTCACATTCGCAAATAAAAAGGTTTCCCTAACAAAGTTGATTAGGCCTGTTGGTACGTTTATTTAAAAAAAGACTTTACCCCCAAAGTTTTGATTGAAAAAGGAGACTCAAAATATATTTTCACGCGTTCTGCAAATATGTTATGTGGTTATTTTATTTTATTTTTATTTTAATATATCATATTAATTATTAGAGCATGCTGCTATATCCTCCTTAAAACCCAATCTTCCAACTTAACAAGTACTTTATATTAATTTTTTAAAACAATATAGTTTCATTTGTATATTGATAAATAACTTGTTTCTACCTGCCACAGATAATATATTTTTGGAGCGAAATGGTTTCATTTGCGTTGTTATTCGAGCACATCCATTGGGACAGTAATGTTACATCTGCTGAAAGTGAGATATAAATAAAAAAAATGAAATTATGAAAAGTGAATTTGTAGTTAATAATTACAATTTTCAATTTAGGAGGCGGAAATGGGTACCGCCGCCCCGGGAATTACCTATGTCAGAGGTATTGGATAACCAACACCTCTGACATAGGTCACCCCAATGGTTCGCTACGTTTGGTGACTTAGCAGGGGTGCCCGGGTTCACGGGGTTCATTGTCTAGGTCTTGGCGGCGGATGATCTAGACACACTGAACCCCAGATTCCTACCCAACCTTCATACCTTTTCCTTCCCAGAACTTCCTCTCCTTCCTTTCCTTAAAAATACCTTCCACACAGCATCCCCAAAGATGACATAGGCCCTGAGGGAAATTATTTTCCTCAGGGCCTCCTGTGTGGACCTAATGTAAAAAAAAAAATGCAGAACATATTGTAACTGAATTGTCTTAATGTTCAAAAACCCTGTACACAAAAAATAACATGACACTAAAAAAATAAAAACAATAAAAATATTTGAGAGAACCCTAAGTTAAAAACTTATCCTAGTTGCTTCGTATATTGAGATAACCCTGTTGCACCGAGTTCAACTAATTTTCGAAGCAACAAGGATTTTTTTTAATACTACTTTCTACAGAATGTTCTTAAACATTAAGAAAAAATCAATTACAGTATAATGTCTTTTATATTCGGTTTATCGTAAATATCAAGTTTCGATATTTTATTCGGATCCAAACATTCAACCTCAATATCTTAGTTTCAAATGAATGTCAAATAGAACCCTGCTGTTCCAAGGGAAGATGTAACTAAATATTTACTTGGATTCAAAACTCCTTAATTAAACACTTCATCCCTTTTTTTTCAGTGGGTCAATTATAGTGGGGTTAATAATTAAATGCTAAACAATGTATATTATTTGTGAAGAAACAATAAATAAATAAAAGTATACTATTTGGGCTTCGTTGGGCTACAGAATTCTTATTTTAATAATTGGTTTTTAATTTTTTTCAGGTAACTGCCTAACCAAACAGAAAGAAACCATTTATACTTATATGTCCAAAGTGATTGTGGAAAACAATATAAAGCAAGCATTTTTATGCACAAGGCAGTGAACTAACCCCTTATTAAATTTATTAGATGTACCTATTTAAAATTAAATGTGAATTATTATTTCATTCAAAATGAAAAAGTGATACGAACTGTGTATAAATTTCTATTTCTTAAAACATGTTGTAAATATTTTAGAAAAATGTTTAAAGTTAGATTTTTTGGAACAAAATGTATAAAATGCTTTTAGTTTTTGTAAATTAATATCAACTGTTTCTTCTTTGTAACTTTAACCTTGTTGTTAACCTTTGTTTGAAAAGTTAAATGAAATATAATTTAATTGAAGTTTTTTTTTTGTAAATAAAACTTTTAATATGAATATTAAGGTTATAGAATGCCTAGAATACTCCACATATCTTTTCAATTATAATAAAAACTGTATTATAATTCTATGGAAATAAAACTGGGCATTAATTTTATTGGATAAATAAATAAAAAACATTTTTTTCTGATTTTTTGACTTTTACTTCAATAACACAATCTAAACTGGAATCTAATACGACCAAGCCTTCTAAGAAGTTGTGAATGGAAACCAATGTCGCCACGGATTTAACATATTTTGGTTCGTATATCGCCATCCACTTTGATCGAAATGAAAATTTCATAATGAAGTTGAAACGCAGTTCTTTGAAGCAAAGTATGGTCAGACTTTTGCATCGTGAAACTCGCACAACATTGCATTTCTTGTAATCTTATTTATTCTGTGACAATGTACTGCTGCCTAAATAAAGGTACTAACTAAGCAGGGGTAGACAGAGAGGACGGACCGCCAAACAACTCGGTCTTGGCACACATCTCATTCACATTCATACATCTTCTCACACATACTCTTCTATTATTCTGACTTCTGACATGGCCCGACTCAACTGATTCACTTGATCGTGCCACGTCTTCCTTGGGCGTCCTCGGCTTATTCTACCATTCACATTCGCGTCATAAATTCTCTTTACAATACTTTCTTCATTCATTCTTCAATTCAATTTGGGAGGCGGGAACGGGTACCGCCGCCCCGGGAACCATTTATTGGATAACCAACACCTCTGCCATAGGTCACCCCAAGTGGTTCGCTACGTTTGGTAACTTAGCAGGGGTGCCCGGGTTCATGGGGTTCATTGTCTAGGTCTTGGCGGCGGATGATCTAGACACATTGAACCCCAGATTCCTACCCAACCCTCATACATTTTTCCTTCCCAGAACTTCATCTCCTTCCTTTCCTTAAAAATACCCTCCACACAGCATCCCCAAGATGACATAGGCCCTGAGGGAAATTATTTTCCTCAGGGCCTCCTGTGTGGACCTAATGTAAAAAAAAAAAAAAATTCGCTCAACATGCCCAAACCATCTAAGCGTCCCTTTCTTAATCTTACTTATTACGCTCACATCAGCCTTGTATTCTTTTCGGATCTCCACATTCATCACACGATCATACATGGTTTTACCACACATACGCCTCGAGGATCTCATTTCTACAGCAATCAGTCTACTTTCATCCTTTCTCTGCCAGTTCCATGCTTCACTGCCATACATCAGGGTAGGTACCAGTACTCCATTGTGGACTGCTAAATAAAAGTAAATATTATAAATCAGTATCCAAAATGGAAGATGACAAAGATACTAGTTGTTAAATTGTTACACTAGAGGATGCTTTTTCAATGCAACAGGTTATATTTTTCTTACATCATGACTATGTTTATTTCTTATGTTTATTATAGTAAAACGCATTTGAAGTAAAACAGTACCAAACTACGCTATACAAATGTTATAGATATTATATTGTTATGCCAAATTAAGAAAACGATTAAAAATTCATTTTCAAGGCGTACGTAGAAGATATCATCGAAACTTTGCCATTATAAAATGTACCCATTACTTGTTATATGCTGTAATGCACGAAGAGAAGAGCCAACTGTTACCAACTGTTTTTTACTTAACTCCTTAAGACGATAGACTTCGCATTTCGGCCCATACAAAAAGGACGCCCGGAAAAAACACTTTTCTACATCGAAAATTGCACAAAATGATTTTTTTTTATACTGCCTTCTAGAGGGTGAAAACTATGTCGGTATGTTTTCGAATTTTCGATGGGTTTCGTATTAACGTAAACATTCACTGTCAAACATGTACGATTTATCAAAAAATATTATATAAGGAAAAACTCAACTCTCATAAAGAATTATAAAATTATAAAAAGCTACCGACGTAGCTTCTTCTTTCTAAAAAATATATATTTTTTTAAATTTCTATTTCGTGAAAGTTTTGGTGTAGAAAAGTGTATTCTCCATAAACCCCTTTTCGAGCGATTTCTGTAGGTAAATTTGAGCGTTGTCTCATTTGCACATTTCGCATTCGCATGTATTGTAAGTGTGCGTGAGCTTATTGTGAGCGGGACAGAATGACATACGCGGGTGTTCCGCGTGTGGTTCAAAGTCTAGCCTCTTAACTCACGGTATTCTGTGTTTCCTCCCTCCTACATATGGAACGACGCAAAACCTAGGTTGACTCCTTTCTTTCCTCAAAAAGATCTTCCACACAATCACCACTGGTCCTCAGGGAAATGATTTCCCTATGGACCAGTGCCATGGTTCTACGTGGAGTAAGTATGAAGTAGATAATTTTTTAAAGGGAATTTACCGAACATTTAATTCATTTTGTGAATTGCCTATTTCAAAAAAAAAATTACATGATGTTATCATTATGTCATAATAAAACAATTATTATATGCCATCATTAAAATTATGAAAACAAACGAAAAAAAACGGTAAATGCCTCATATAACTGGTAAATAATATTAAAATAAAAAGACAACCGTTGGGTAGGGGTAAATAAACATCTGATATAAATAGTAATCTCAATGTGGTAAAACAAGTAGGATAATGGCCTCGAAAAAGTTGTCACAATAATTAAAAAAAACTACAGTACTTGCAGAAATTATTAGTAAAATTGTTAATCAACAATTTAGGCAATTTTAATTCATCTGTAATCTGCTCTCTTGCCGCTAATTTGGATTTCGTGCAAAAATGGGTACAGAAGATGCTTTATCAGAATTATCCAACTACATAGTGAATAAGATGGATGGCGGATCAAAGGTGATAGGGGTGTTCTTAGACCTAGCAAAAGCATTCAGCACGATTTCACACAACTTACTACACCAAAAACTTAAGAATATCGGCCTAATCGGTCCACCGCTAAAATGGTTTGTCAGTTACTTTGAAAAGAGACAACAAATAGTAAAAATAACGAAGTAGAAATTTTATTTTGAAGAGTTTTATTTTCATTAAACATTTGTTAACTAAATTTTTATTCATCTGCTACCGCTTTCGACACATCCGTGTCATTCACTAGCAAACTTAAAACTAACTTAAAATTTGTACAAATATAGAAATTATTAGATTTTATTAGGTAGTAGTTGGGAGTAGAAGAACGGTGGGAGGGGTCAACATTCCTAGGGGGATGTTTTTAATAATGACGACTTACAGGGTGTTATTATTTTGTTAGTAAAATTATTTTTTTATTTATTTCTAAAGTTTCTAAAGCGCACAAAGCGTGTTTCTAAAGATTGAATTTATCTGAATAAAAATATATATTTATATTTTTGTTGTTTATTTTTGGGATGTTATGTCGTGCGGATGTGCTTGTGTAAAAACAAACACATCTGCCCTGATGATGGACACTGTAACGTTTTCCGAAACGTCGGCTAAAGAAGGAGTTAGCGTAACACGGCATAACATCCCAAATATAAACAACAAAAATACTTTTGGCCGTGAAAATCTTAAATCATATATAGACTACTCTTCCATACAAGCTATTGTAATTCATATATGTTATGAACTTACCTTTTTGAATTAAAAAAAAAAATATATATATATATATATATATATATATATATATATATATATATATTTTTTTTTTTTTTTTTAATGTTTAAATTTGGATTTCTCTTTGATGAAGTTGTGGCCTGTCTCTATCAAAGCAAATTCGGAATAGTTATTATTTTGTAAACAGACTTCATGTTCCCTGATTCTAGTTTTAAAATTTCTAATGGTCATACCTACGTACTGTGTGTGGTGCGTCACAATCATTACATTCTAAAGTGTATAGCCGGGTTTTTTCGAATTTATTAGAAACATTCATGTTAATAATTACAATTTTAAATTTCCAATTAGTATAGAAGGCTGGAGAAATATGATCTGGTAATATGCAGTATTTTTATAAATAAGTCGCCATTATAAATAAGTGTTTTTTTTATATATATTTGGTTGTTACTAGGTTAGCTGTTAGCATTGCCACCATAAATGTACTTTTTTTGTTTAAATGTTTGTACGTTTCTTATTAACTAAGCGGTTAAATACATCAGGTTCATTGTTTAGGGCTATTTTTTACAATTTTAATTTCATTATTATAAATATAATTGCTTACAGCGACATTAATAGCAGGATGTATCATTGAGTCAAAGGAGGCGAGTTTATGGGACAATGTATGAAGTGGAAGTACGTAAGTAAGTAAATTTCTACGAATTAAACACAAAAACGATTCACAATTATAATCTTAAATGATTCACAATTATTATCTTAAAAATACTGTTGCAACCTTAATCCTACACGGAGAAAAAAGTTATTCGAAAAAACGATCATTTTAATAGTAACAACGGTTAAAAATGGGACTGAAGTTCTTACGAACAAATTAACAATGTTTCAATGTATATTGGCGGGAAAATGTAAGAATAATTTGTTGGTATACGTACGAAATTACGTATACCAACAAATTATTCTTACATGTTCCAGCCAATAAACATTGAAACCCTGTTAATTTGTTCGTAAAAATGATTGTTTTTTCGATTAACATTTTTCTCCGTGTATTCACAAGTATTTTTATCCCAGCTCGATTTATACAAAAAAAATACATATATAGCTCTTCCGGTTGTTTTTCCCAAACTCCATGCTACATATTAGTGTAAAGCGTTTGCGAGGAAACGTCCCAGTAATAATGTCTTGTTTTCGGTTATCCCTCTTTTTACTGCCGAAATGTTGCGATGGAGGAATAGAAGATCGGAATAATGAATGTAAATCCTTTATGCTAATGGACCACGCGGCGTAATCAATACTACACTTGTGCGAAGTAAAACAATTTCATTTCTTGCTTCAGTGATGCACAAACCGCGGGTCCCAACTATTCCAGACTGTCTGGAGCCAGTGAGGCTATGGCATCCCTAATCGGGGATGTTGTGAGGCTGAGTGAGGGTAGTGAGGAGATCTCGTCACCAAAAACGGCTAAAGCCATTTCAAACAATATTTAGATTCTGATGGATGGTCACCAGGGTGGTACTGATAGTAACTCCGCTCTGGAACAAGCCGCAAATATATTAACGTAAATGAATACATTTTGAAAAACACATATTTATCCAGCCAAATTTAGGCGTGCACAAAGAAAAATGTTATTCTAAAATACGATCATTTTATTCGTAAAAACGGGACTGAAGTTCTTACGAACAAATTAACAGGGTTTCAATGTTTATTGACGGGAACATGTAAGAATAATTTGTTGGTATACTTAATTTCAACAAATTATTCTTACATTTTCCCGCCAATATACATTGAAACATTGTTAATTTGTTCGTAAGAACTTCAGTCCCATTTTTAACCGTTGTTACTATTAAAATGATAAGGAATTAAGGTTGCACCAACAAATTATTCTTACATTTTCCAGCCAATAAACTAGGAAACAATGTTAATGTGTTCGTAAGAACTTCAGTCCCGTTTTTACGAATAAAATTATCGTATTTTAGAATAACATTATTCTCCGTGTTCGTGACGGGATTTAAACCCGTTACCGAGTATTGTAACCACAATAATGGAGACCGTCAAACTTTCACGGATTTCGTTTCTTTCAATAATTTCAGGAAAGAATTTTTTTTCATACCCATCATTTAATGAATTCCAGGGTATTGTTGGTAGAGCCAATTTTAGATTTCCCATCAAAGGTATAATTAATGGTTCCAAGGAGATTTTAAAAGAAATTTGAAGAACCGTTGAAAACCTCTCCCCTTATGCATATGCACTCTATGCGGCATGCTAATAAAAAGTAAAAGTATGTTATTTGTTTATTTATTTATTTATTAATACTAAACCCAACAACCGTAATATTAAAATATACAAGGATAATACTATTATTATATTTTTTCCTATGGGAAAAACTAAACCCGTTCCTGTAAATCTGGTGAATAAAAAATATAGTTCGATAGTTTTCTTTACAAGATTCACAAAATTAAAATGTATTTTTATATTTATTTTTTATATGCCTACAATATTAAAGTATATTTTATACACCTTCTCTACATAAACTATTGTGTCCAATGACTTGCAACTGGGTTATCTATTAATAAATGCTATATTTCGACTTCTTTCTTTTATACTGATTGTTATGAGTGAGATATTTTATTATACTTAATATGGCTTTCAACTATATTGACAATGATAATGAGGTAGAATTTACCCGCGGAAGTAATTTAGAAAGTTGGATCCAAGCACAAATTATAAAAAATTGCAATACTAACCTAATCTGTGTCGAAATAAATATCAGATCACTAAACAAGTATTGGGATATTCTCCATGCTTATTTAAAAAACTGTTTAAAACATATAGATGTAATTATGCTTTTTGAAACTGCAATTCACGAGGAACATATTTTAATATGATATTCCAGGTTATAATTCGCATTACTATTGCAGAAGCAATAAACAAGGAGGTGGTATTTTGCTTTATATAAAGGAACATTTATATTTTAAACAAGAAAAAATTGAAACCATTCACTTTGAAAATGTGTTTGGAATATTGACGTTACCAAATAAATGCAATTTTTATATTTTAGCAATTTATAGACCACCTAACCTCAATAAAGGGGGATTCTTAAATGAAATTTCTTGTTTTTTTAGTAATTATATAAACTCTAATGAAAATGTAATATTTTTTGGAATGAAACTGAACTTATTAAATCAAATTGATACAAATATAAAGACTTATGAAAATATTCTAACTAGTAATTACCTTATAAAATGTATAAATGATACGACAAGGGAAGCAATAGTTTCTGGTCAAATAACTAAATCTTGTATTGACCATATATATGTTAGATCTAATAAATATAACTTGTCCGCATGTGTAATTGATTCGACAATTGCTGATCATTTTATAACGGGATTAAATGTATATTACCATGTCAAAAATATTGTACAAAATGAAAAAACTACCACTCTGTCTCAAAAAAGTATTGATAAAGGAATAAAAAAATATAATTGGTATATCCTTTTGAAAGCACTGAATTGCGTTGCTCTGTACAATAAAATTAAAACTAAATTTAATGAAATCTATGAAAAGAGTATTGTAGTAAAGTCTTTTAAACCCCAAATTAGACCTAATGCCATAAACGAATGGATAAATGATGATTTATTATCAAAAATCAAATTAAAAGATACACTTTACAAAAGATGGAAAAGTAATCCTACAAATAAATTTTATGAAAGAGAGTATAAATGCACCCGAAACAAAGTTACAAAATTAATCAGTGTTTACAAATTAAAATTTTTCAACTCAAAATTTAAAAATTATTTTGCAGACTCAAATAAAACGTGGGATGAAATAAACAGATTGTTAGGAAGAAAGAGTAAAAGTAACTGCGATGAAGTAATATCACACTATTTCTTAAAAGAACAAACCACTGAACAAACATCTAACAATTTTACTAACTTCTTTTCTGATAATGTTAGGCAATTATTACATAGATGTGATAAAAAAGCTTTTAATATTCAAACACATAAACTTCCACACAGCATGCTCTTAACACAAGCAAAACTCTGTGATATCGAAAAAGTAGTTAGAAGTTTAAAAAATAGCCAGTCGCCGGGGATAGATAAAATTAGAATGGCTGATATTAAAAAACATTTTGATATCTTAGGACCTATTTTAACTCTATTAATTAATATGATTTTAACGGAGGCAATTATACCAGAGGACCTCAAATGTAGCATCATCCGACCCATCTACAAAGGTGGTAAACACAGTGAAATTGAAAACTATAGACCGATCAGTATTTTACCTGCAATTGAAAAGATCCTAGAAAAATATATATCTATAAAATTAATAAAGTACCTTGAAAAATTTTCTATTATTGATACCCATCAATATGTATTGTTTCATAATGTATTCATTAAAAATAATATTTGGTATATTTTTGGCACTTTTTAAAGAGGTGGATATTTTAGAATCGCCCTGGTGAAAGACCATAATTCAGAATTTTAAAATTGTTAAAATGGCTTCAGCATTGTTTGGTGACTAGACTTAAATAGCTATGAACTTTCCCACATTCTTCTTTCCCTCCTTCTTCTCCACACTACCTTTAGCCTCAAAATATAATATTTTGAGGAAATTTTTTTGAATTTTGGTAAAGCAATAGATCGAAGAGGTTGCATGTCTGTTTGTGAATACTTGGAAGAGTTTTAAATACAATGTAACAATTATTTTTTTACCGTTAGCGGGTGATGCTCGTTTACGAGATGTTTTTCGTTAAGGCTTTTTATTTTTAGCCTCACATCCCATCTTACAAGTGTAAAATATACAAGGCAACTAAAATTGGTTAATGACATGTGGTAAACAACACTTTCCTAATACTTAAAGATTTGGCAACAACCGTAAAAGATTGAAAATTATATTATGGAGAAAAGGGAAAGGTATTTGGTAACAGTAAGGAGATATAATTGTTGGTTATGAAAAGAGTAGTAGAAAGACAAAGAAACACCGGTAATGAATGATATTAATAAATAAATATATTAAATGAATATCACCCCCATCATCATCACCTCAATCAGTATTACACACATTACAGCCAATTAATATTATAGCCAACATTATACTATGCTATACAATAATATATACACATGCTAATGCCCCGATCTGACTGGGCGAGTATTTTAGTCGAGTACGTGTCCGAACACCACAATTTTAGTAGAGTAGGCTAGTCAGCTCTTTAGTAGATTGAATCCATTTGGTTCTATTATTTCCCCTTTCACGCGTACCTGCGCACTGACATGCGCAGTTCATTTTTAGACGCAGACACGCGCAATATGTCGTCCAGTTGGTGCGAAAACGCTACTCTAAAATTCTTTATTTTTGCGGCTATTAATCTATTTTTGTGTCACTAATATATTCTTCCACCTCTTCTAAAGTAAGCATTACAATCAGCTTAATTAGCGTATTTACTTTATTGCGTTGCAGTCCTCATGTTGCGACGCGCCTCTTACTAATGAACTCTAGTTGACAGTAGTGCGAACACTTTATTGGTGAGTCAAGTAGCGAGTTACTCGCCACTCGACTTACTACTTGTCGGGTGCGAACAAGGCATAAGCGACACCTGATTGCCTGTCGTGTATTGATTAATAAGTGGGGTGTTAGAAAGGTGTTTTTCATATAATATGAAGTCACAAACCCGTATATTTATTTACATCGATTTTTTGTTGGTAATATTTCATGATACATAGAAGATTATCATATTATTAAAAAAACGGGGAAAGACTTAGCAGAGGAAGTCGTTGCACTTCCTTGCTTACGAATCTAAGTGACTTGTACGAGTATAGAACCACGGATTTGATCCAGGCTCCAGATTGCAAATTGATACTGAAACCCGATAGCCAACTTCTGATGGGATAGGACACCAGAAGGATAACACTTAACTCTCTTAAGAATATCAATGATTTTTCAATCAATAATGGAAAAAAAATATATATCTTTCAATCACGATATAACGAGTATTTGATTGTCTTTTAAATGAACAAGTTCTTTTTTCAACTTTTGGGTTATATCGACGCTCCTATGGTTATTCTTAAACGAACAGTGCATATAAAAATAAAATGCCAGCCGATTGATATCGACATGATAATATCATTTGTTCGAAATAGTACACCCAACCGCCTAAGGTTGACATTCGCAGTTTTATCTCCAACTCCGTGAGTTTCAATAAAATCAGACCCGTGTAAAGAAATGCTGAGCAAGCGTGTAATGTTTTACGAGAATGTAATTTACAAAAATCATATTCAAATCAAATAACATAATATAAATTATACTTTTAGACATAAAATATGTATTAGATTACAAGTATAATAAAACAATGTATGTACGAGAACATTATACATAATGTGCAAAATATAATAAAACGTAATAACACCAACGCAAAAAAACAGGTAAGTTTTTGTTAATATGTCACGTTCCGAGTTTTTGTAACTGGGTTGTTCACACGTAAGTAAATTAAACACCTGTAAAAACCTAGTTTAAATAAATAAATAATTATTTTAACAACTACAAAGTGCTTAGATTTTGAAGAATTTTGTTTCACATGCACATTTGTTACTTAATTTGTATTTATCTGCTACCGGAAATAAAACTCTTCAAAAACCAGATGCCCAAAAAATATTACTTAGTTAATGCCCAAGGAATAGAAAAACACTACAAAATATCTTAATAAACCCTTTAACAATTATTGAATAATTAAATACAAATAGTATACATTGTTTAAAGTTTAAATAATAAAAATTATCAACATGTTTAAAAACTTAAGGTTCCTTCATCAGGATATAATGTTTAATTATTTTATTAAGTAGTAGTGGTTAAAACAAAGTGAATTTGCAGACTGAAGAAGAAATTAAAAAAAAAACTTAATTTCCGGAAAATGGTTTTACGTGATTTATTAAAATTATATAAAAATAAATAAATAGTTTTACCAAACCATAATCGAATGTATAAATGTTACTAAAATCATGGGTGTTTGCTTACCAAATAAGGAAAATAAGCTAATATGTTATTTCTTCAAACACAGCAAAATCATTTTGTGGAACTATTTTAAATCAATATGAATAAAATATTCAAATTTAACCACTTTTATTATTTTTAAAAAAACCCACATGTTTCGTACGCAATGCTTACTTCACCAGGGATAATCACGTTTAATTTAAAAAAATAATTACGAAAATAGACTTAAAGATAACAATGGATCGGTGGGAGAGGAAAGGGAGGTCATTTACAAAGGGAACAAATTTAATAACAGCTCACGTGAAATTTTTTTTTGGTTAGTTGTAATTTTTAAATTCTACTTTACGCTCTTTTTAATTTCCAAAATTACTAGTTTATCTAAATGCATACTATTAAGATTACAGTGTAGTAAACCCATCCCATTATTGAACTCAAACGTATGATTCGTCACGAATAAATAATTAGCTAACTCCGAGAAAATATTATTGTTTAAACACCTCATAATATGTACTTTGGTCCTGATTTCAATCAGTCCTTTTAAATAATCCACAATCATTCCAACTTAATTTATAGACTCCAGATTTTTTTTTCATTTTTTATTGTCTGTGCTTATCATTTAAAATGTGATATTTTATTTTTATTTCAAATGTTATATTTTATTTTTATTTTTAATGTTATATTTTATTTTAAAATGTATGAACAACCCATTCACTGGTTTCAGTATAATAATGTGTTATAAGTTTACTTAGACCTTCGTTCTGACAAAGGAAAGGTTCTCCAAAACCAGGAGACAGATTTAGTCAATTTATAACCAAAACCAAAGTTCTTGCTTTAATAAATCTAATAGTGCAAGGTTCAAATTATAATCGACTGTTTTCGCCCAGTAGCAAATACCGTGAAATTCATATATCTCTGCCAAGGGGAGGAGGCTAAGATGAGGTTTATAAACAAAGAGATGTACGAGTATGTTGTGGGTATTTATATGAATCTGATTAAATTTCACTTACTTCAGGTAATACTGTTCAAACATTTCGAAATATCTAATCTCTTTCATGAACCGATAATCATTTTCATTGGCTTGTCTTGGGGCTTAACAGTTGAGATAAACGACATCAGTATCCTTTCTTATTTGAATAGATCACAATTCTAAGTATTATTTTGTTCTGTGGTTGAATTTGCGAGTCCACGGTAAAATATTTTATAGTATTCCGACAGGTTTATCCTGAGTCTACTTTTTACTGTTGTTTAGAATCCATGCCACGTGGTAATGAAAGAAAGATATTATTTCTTTCAACTTTTATAGCTCGGGGATCAATAGGTGAAGACGCCATGAAAAGAGAGTAGGAAACATAAAAGAAAAATAAAGAAATAGATGGTTCCAATACCTATAAAGTCGGGCCACTAAACGAAGACATAATTTGAGGATAGAAACTAAAAGGTTGGTTGCTTATGTCGAAACAAAAATGTTTTTCTCAGATTATGATTATAATATGTGTTTCTATTAAATAAAACCGAATTTATTATTTTAATAGTAAAAATGATTTATTTTTACTATGGCAATTTATTTATTTATTAATTTTTTTTTTTTTTTTTATTTACAAAAGAAAATCATAAGTCTTTAATAATTACATAATTCTTTGGCTAATTACAATAAAATAGTTTTTTAACAAATCTACCCAATTCAATAAAGAAAAACATTTCTCGTGTTTGAATTGGGGAGTAGTGCCATTACAAAGGTAAGAGAAAAAATAAAAAAGAAGAAAAACATTTGAGGTAACAAAATACATAAACTTATATAGGATGTTAACAAATATACATTGATAGTGGAATTGAGTATCATATCAGTTACTAAGTTGGATATACAGAAATAGATAAGTAAAAGTAAGAATATAGATGTAGTGAAATAAAATAAGATAAGATTTTATTTGTTATAAGATTTGAATAACGTCATCAAAATGGTTTACTAATATTCTACTAAATTGTGGTTATTTAGTCTTATGGTGGCTTTGTCAATCGACGGGGAAGCCAGTGACACGCGATCTAAATACTGATCTATCTATTTATATAAAGAGGAGTGTGTAGCGGACAGCGTGAATTTAATTTTAATACAAATCTTCAGAGACATTTATGAAATTTCGCAAACATAACCTTCAAAATAAGAGAATGGCTACAAGAGATTTGGAAAGGACTTAAAAGTAGAATTTTCATATTTTTTTATTTTAATTGGCCTTTAACTAGCTTAAAATACAATATTTTTTATAGTATTTCAATAAAACAAACGCCATTAAAATAATTTAAACCGTAGATTAAGAATAATTTGCACCAGTCTGAAGATGGCTTTAACAAACTGAAATCCGTTACGGTCAAATAAACTAAAGTGGATATAAACTTTATATTTAATTTGATTTATTATATTATTATAATGGAATTCAACCGCAAATTGTCAGTTTCAAAAATAGAAATATTAAAATAATTTTATATAATTGAAGAAGATAACAATAATAATAATTTTGTTTTAAATATGAAAATGAACAAGACACAGAAAAATAATAAAATATAATGGCAGCAACTGGGACTCGAACCCAGAGCCTATTAGTATATTAACTGTATATTAGTATATCATTATTATATATAATAACGTATTATTACTACCATTAGTCGAAAATAATATTGTTAATTCTGAAATTTGAAATATGAATTTGACAAATACGACAGTCTCATAATAGGGTGCAATAGCAAAATTGGTTAATGCGTATGTCCCGGTTAGACGTGAGGTTCTGGGTTCGAGTCCCAGTTGTAGCCATTATATTTTATTATTTTCTGTGTCTTGTTCATTTTTATATTTAAAAAAATTAGATTATTATTGTTATCTTCTTCTTCAATGATGTATTAATTACATTGATGGGAATAACCTTCAAAAGTTAAAAAGAAAGTTTTTCTTATGTATAAAAATAAATAAAAAATTGTTTAGGTGTTTCAGATAATGATGATGATACAAATAAACTTTAACTGTTTTGTTTCAAGGAAAGAATTTTTTCGATATTTCTCATAATAGCTTCAAGAAAATTTAAACAGAATAACATTTAAAGCGATGCTTATAATCTTTTCTCGCTAGGTTAGCGGGTTAGCTGTGAACTGTATTTGACCATTGCATCGCCCTGATTATATTTAACCAGAATAACCAGAAATATTAAAAAGTTTATTTTGCCGATGGTAAAATTTTTGTTTAGTTTTGTTTCTTTTTGTCAAGTTTTGAGGTCTGAGAGGGTTTTGTTAATAGTAAATAATTGGAGCACCATGGGAGTGTTCACTATGGGAATCACGTCCTCTCTGTGTGGCGCCTTGCGAGGCTTCCTTCGCAAAGGAAATGAATGGGTGGCGAAAGGAATCGTAAAGGAGTCAATCGGGCTAAGTAAATACAAATTGATTTCACGTTTATAAACTCCACTTAACATTATTCTTCCCAACCTCCCTTGATGCGCACAAGATAAAGCAAACAGTACCAAAAGTAAATAATATGAAGAAGATATTTTCAAATAATCAATTGTTATAAACAGGCCAAACAGAATTTATTTAAAAAAATCACTAACTAACTAACTAACCATCAAGCCGTTTCCTCGCAGGGGTAGGCAGAGAGGACGGACCGCCAAACAACTCGGTGTTGGCACACACTCCTTGCTTCATTCACATTCATACATCTTCTCACACATGCTCTTCTATTATTCCGACTCCTGACATGGCCCGACTCAAGTATCTGGTTCACTTGATCGTGCCATGTCTTCCTCGGGGGTTCAGAACTTCTTCTTCCATTCACTTTTGCTTCATATATTCTCCTTACACACCTTTCTTCGTTCATTCGCTCTACATGCCCAAACCATCTGAGGGTCCCTTTCTTAATCTTACTCATTACGCTTACATCAGCCTTGCATTATTCGCGGATATCCACATTTCTCACAAGATCATACATGGTTTCACTACACATACGCCTCAGGGATCTCATCTCTACAGCATTCAGTCTACTTTCATCCTTCCTCTGCCAGTTCCACGCTTCACTACCATACATCAGGGTGGGTACCAGCACTCCATTGTGGACTGCTAGCTTCGCTTCTTTGGACAGCTTTTTTTTGGCGTCAACGGCGTTCAGTCCACCATTAATGGAGTTACCTGCATTCACCCTTCTTTCAATATCCTTATCAGCCTTACCATCTCTCGTAAACATACTTCCCAAATACACAAACTCATCCACCTGCTCCAAGTATTCACCATTCACAACTATATTGCACACTGTTTTCGTACTCTCTCTTTCAAACACCATGACTTTAGACTTACTTATGGTAGATTCAGACTGGGTCGACGTACGTATGCATCGCTACGCCTAACAATATCTGGGCTACTTAGCAACCATAGATTTTCAATGAAAATTTATGTTTTAGAATCACATTGGCCACACGCATCGTGACGTGCGATGTCTGTGGCCATTTTCATAGAAAATGTATGGTTGCTAGGCATTGTTTGGCGTAGCGATGCGTACGTACGTCGTCCAGTCTGAATCTACCTTTACATTCTCATTAACTCATTCTTCATGCTTGCTTCGTTCATCCTAGATACTAGAGACTGTAGATCTTCCATACTGTTAGAAATCAGCAACGCATCATCAGCATACAATAGTCAGCTTACTTTCAGATTACTCAATTTCGCGCCCAATTCCACCTCTTTCAAATCTTGTATACAATTATCCAGGAATGGATTTAACAACCACGGTGACATTACACAGCCTTGCTTAACACCTTTTATGATGTCAAACCACCCCGTAAAGCCACCGTTCACCCTTACACATGCAGTGCTTCCCTCATACAGAGACGCAATTGCCTGTATGAGATTAGCATTCTGTACTTGGACAACACCTTCCATAACTTCTGAACTCGTCAAAAAAATTCGTCAAAAAAAATCACAATAAACAATCAAACATATGTTTAAATAAAATGTTCTAAAGAACTAACTTTACAGACTTAAGGCTCCGTCAAACAGAAGGCGTACTTACCGCGCGTCAGGGCGTCAGCGTAAAGGCTCCTACAAACAGGCACCAAAGCACCGTAACGTCGCGTACTTTCTATTTGAACGGCTTCGACGTGTTCAGTACAACACAACGCAGCTTCATACGTCCGGGACGTTTTAACGCCTCTACGCGCGTAAGTACGCCTCCTGTTTGACGGAGCCTTTTACATAGTGTATTTTATAGAACAACAATGTTTAGACAACAATAAACATAATGAGAATCCAATAGAGAAATAAAGGTTTCTGTAAGAGGAAAGAGGAAGGAGGGCGCATAATTTAAAACCATTCATCTAATACTTTCCATTAGAAAACTAAAACTATTCTTACTTAAAATAAACACTCAGTTTAAATACTTGGTAAAACCCTGCAATGTGACAGTGGTAGCGACCCCTAAAACCCCATTAAAAAATCTGGAAAAAAAAAAGAATTATTTATTTAGATATACGGTAATATATGAAAAGGTGCCCCAAGGAAAATTAAAAAAAAACTTTTCTTAAGCTCTTTACTGTACATATATATAAAATATCGTTCCTGATAGCCTAAGAACAGAAAATAGAGTAAACGTATTAAAAATAAAATTACGATTAGTGAGCGAAATCAAAATGTACTTGCACTATGTTACCCAGCTAGTAAACAACAGTATTAAAAACAATGTGTGCAGTAAGCGAAATACGTGTATTTCTTCTAACTTAATAAATATAAAGATTACAATACAGCCTTAAGCCAAGCATCACCGTCAGCATTTTACTATTTTTTCACGATTTGGAGCGTGTGCAGTTTCGGGACTTCAAGGATACAAAAAGGATTTGTTCAAGGAGTAAAAAATATCCTCGAGAAGCAAATAAGTATGAACTAGGGCGAGGGCTTGGGACAATACGAAAAGACGTGGGTGTGACAGCGGGCGATGATTCGTGGAAACATGCATTGAATAGTTTCGTTTAGAGGCACGTTTCCTTCGTAAAACTATTTCCTCTCTGTAAATGAAATCCCCGAGTACACAATTTATCCCTTTTTTGCAAGTGCGCGATGTTTTTGGTTTAGGTCTGTTTGTAAGAAAAATTGGAATGTGTGAGGGTTATAGAAGCGATGGTCAGTATCTCCTTTAACTTATTTTTTGATAACTTGAAACACATTTTCTTCACGTTTATATAAATGTTCTGTGGGCAGCCCCAGGCTAAGTTGGGCAAGTTACTTGATAGGTTGTGATAGGAGAGGCTATGTTCACTATGGATAAAAACGTCTGGAGGTGCCTTATCGAAGCGATGGATCTCCAAAACTAACGGGATATGGATAATTACATAACAAGTTTCTTTTATGACGAAAGACTCGGTTTTTGCCCTTCTCATTTAGTTTTACCTCTATTAAGAAGTCTACAAATCTATCTTCTACACTATGTGGGGCTCAATGGTAGAAGTGTCTGTGTCAAATATTGGAATCGTCAAAGTTTTATCGTAATTTTTGTATAAAAATCTACCGTTTTTTCCGAGGTTGGTGAAATTTTGCATAATTGTTTCTCAAAACAAGAGGAAGGTCATAGTTTATATGAGATTCGGGAAAAAACATGCCTCCCCCTTTTCCCATCCTTGATTGCAGGAACTGAGCTAGTTGTTAATAATTTAATTAAGTAAGTTATGAGAAGTCTGTAAGAAATATTTTTTTTATATCTACATTTATAAGCAAGGCAAAATTAGAATTTTTCATATTTAAAATACTCAATGTTAGAATTTTACACGATGTTAAACACTACACTTGCAGTGCTACACTTGCACTGTGATATTAAAATTAGGTTTATTTCTATAGCTACGGAATGTAGAACGTAAGTATGATTATTACATGTACCGTATTATATTGGGTATTATATTATATTTACGTATTATATAGGGTTCCATGTCTAATCGGACTATTAGATCTCAGCGTCTAAATTACCGTAGTAAATTTATTCAGACACGATACTTCCTCACATGATAATTCATCACATCGTAACTCACATTAATATAACCTAACCTAACCTAACCTAACCTAACCTTACCTAACCTAACCTAACCTAACCTAACCTAACCTAACCTAACCTAACATAAGGTTAAAAACCACAATTATCAGTTTTCGACGCTTCGAGGTATGATGAATTATCATGTGAGGAATTAACATCCAATGAAAAGTTTGTACTCAATTTTTTTTTTATTATTATTTGAAATACATAGGTACATATATTTACAAAGATAATCATGGGTCTTAAAAGGTAATTACAATAAAATAGTTTGTTAACGAATCTACCCAATTCAATAAAGAAAACATTTCTCGTGTTTGAATTGGGGAGTAGTGCCATTACAAAGGTAAAAGACAAAAGAAGAAAAAAATTGAGGTAAGAAAATACATAAACTTATATAGGATGTTAACAAATATACATTGATAGTGGAATTGAGTATCATATCAGTTACTAAATAGATAAGTAAAAGTAAGAATATACAGAAATAGATCAATAATCATACACTTAAAAAGTTTCCACTGAACATTCTGGTCACCATTTTATAGTTTTAATACTCTTGAAATCACTTGGTATATGTACAATAATTGAATAAAAAACACATATTTTTTAATATCGTAATATGATTACTTTACAAGACATCATAAAAATTTCTTGTTCCGACACGGTAATTAATATTCGGATGTTGTTTTTTTTTTTTTTGAAATGTGATATTTATCTTGAACAAATAATAAATAACTTTACCAGATTCTTTTATAAGCGCAGAACAAGAGAAATGATAAACATTAACCCAAAAATAATAAAAATAACAATACATAATATGTTATTATCAAAGAATAAAAGCAGATTGCTCTCCATGGTATTCGGATCACAAAAACGTGGCAGAAAACTACAGAGAAGAAATATTTTCGTTATTTGATAAAAATAGAGTCAGGATTGAAGTTATGTAATGTGGGACATGACCCACAAAAGGTACATCACCCAGAAGACCTCTCGTTCCGCTACTCCTCGAGATTGCACTATGAATGTCACATATTTCACTGCATACTCCTCTATGTGTAGTTTGCTTCACTTCGTAACGAGGAGACTGTGAATCATTACATTAATTACAAAGAGGCAGAGGGGAGGGGGTGTGCTTACCGAAAAGAAAAACCGATAGAGGTGTGCTGTGGGCATGACCGTGTGCCCGAAGTTATTTTTTTCTTTACTTCTAGTGAATTTGGTTAACACTTTCTAATACCGATTGATTTTAACCCTGGATTGGTAACGTGCGTCAAAATGACGAATAAACAAATTTAAATCTACCTTTATCTTTTGAATGCTTCTGCGCGAGGGTAAATTTGTTATATTTACTTTTGCATACCTACCTAGCTAATTATTTTACTATTTGTGTTATGATTTCTGTTATACATTGTATTTAAATCATCCATGTGTGTATGGCAACATGCCTGTTTTATGTAAAAAAATATTGTAAAAAATCTATTGACGAATAAACTTGTATTATTATTATTATTAGCCTGTCTCAAAGGAGTCTCAAAGTCTTGTGTAAATTGTCGACATCGGTTTTGTTTCAAATCAGTATATATTACACTTCTAGGGGTAATCTTTTCAGTGGGGGTGTTGTAGTGAGGAATGTTGGAGACTGGGAACATGACCCCGACGTTTCAAGAAATTATCACTGGGAGTTTTTGCCGCTCGGTCACGCGGATGCTTTTTGTTGTACATTACCCCTTTTTTCGCTTGACCCTTTTTTCCTCTATGTGCTGTAGATTTTTTGAATTGTTAAGCTAATAGGATTTTACTATTTCTCACGCATAAGCTAGGAAATTATGTTATTGAAAACCCTGTTCTTTGTGATTGACGATTTTTTTTTTGTATATCATACAAAACAAAATCCAGCATTCTATCATACAATCTTATATTACAATACAATCTAAAGGTGGCTGTAAATGATCAAATTTGTTTGTAAAATTTACGTGTTTGTCAAATAATTTGAACCTCTGCGGCCTTGTTTGACTACGTGTTTGACGTGTTTGTCAGAAATTCTGATTAACGGAAAGTTTGAACGATATTTGACAACAGTTTGAAGGTTTGCGGGTTTTCATGTTGGCATCACCATGGAGAGTACAGGGTCATTGAATAATATAAGCGAAACATTCTTTCTGTTGTACTTTATATCTCTTTATCGTGATCTGCCGCAGCTATTTGGGAGGCGGTAATGGGTACCGCCTCTCCGGGAACCGTTTATTGGATAACCAACACCTCTGCCATAGGTTACCGCAAGTGGTGACATAGCAGGGGTGCACGGCTTCATGGGGTGAGGTTTGTCTAGGTCTTGGACACACTGAACCCCGGATTCCTACCCAACCTTTGTACATTTTTCCTTCCCAGAACTTCCTCTCTTTCCTTTCATTAAAACTACCCTCCACACAACATCCCCAAAGAAGACATAGTCCCTGAGGGAAATTATTTTCCTCAGGGCCTCCTGTGTTAAAAAAAAGTTAAAAGTAGGGATTACATGGATAAGAATAAAATAAACATGGGCATAAAAAATATTGCGGATTTATTGAAAGTATGTCGTGTCAACGTCACAAAAGACGTGAAATAACAAAATACTTCACTATTCATCTCACTTTAGACAGGATTCAACAAAATGTCAACAGACAATCCCCGGCGAAAGCTGTAAATAAATGAACTGATGTTTGACAAACTTCGTTTGAACGTCTGCGGCCTTGTTCATCAAACATGTGACGAGCAAACGTAAATTTTGACAAACAAATTTGATCGTTTATAGCCACCTTTATATCATTCCACAAGAGTATCCGTTGTTGGGCGATTCGTATTTTATACAAATCTAAAATATAATTCCAAATATGAAGAAAGCTTGACATTCAATAAATACCATGAAACGGTCACTGAGCATATGATTTTTCGAAAATCACCCGATCCCTCTTACCCATCCCTTAAAGCAGAATTTTGATACTTCTTATCCATAGACATATTATGTATAGACCGTATAATTTTAACTATATATTTTAATTATACATAATATGTCCATAGACATATTATGTATAGTGATAAAAGCGTATTATTTCCCCCTCCTTAATTCTGGGTTCCATGGAACCGGCCGGGCTGGCGTATAGGTTTGCGTGAATCTAGAAAATGGGACGTCATCATTCTTGTGCGCACTAGCGTCGAGCTCTCATCGGTACACTTTACCAAATAACACGGCAAAAATGGTAATTTGTGCTATTAAAACATGTAAAAATAGAAGTGAAAAAGAGTATTTACCCAATTGTCGTATTACCTTCCATATGTAGGCATTATTTGTCTTTATTTTAAGCTTATTCACATCATATAATAAGATCAGTTTTATCACACCGAGAAACATGAAGCGTAAGCAACCGAAATTCCCGGTCCCGTCGTGTGCACGTTGCTGTTTACTGGGATAAGTAAATTATGAAACATTTGTAAAAGTGTCTTAACTAAACACGGTAATAAAATATTCGACTCTCAAAACAAGCGAACCTTTCTTCGCTTTATATGGATTACACAAGTTTGTTCAAACCGGGCGAACAATTCGCGCTCCCATGTAAAAAGGTCTATTCATTCAAAAGCAGATTTTACTTTTAAGAACTAAATGGTGATATCATAATGCGTGATTCCTATATACTGTCATATTGAAGTATTAACGAATCACATATCGTTACAGTAAACTCATCCCTCTGCGCCCCGCTACAGTTGGTTTTTACCCCTCTCCCTGAATCTCTCTATGAATAGTCATATTTCTATATTCTAGTCGAAATTTTGCGCACTTGACATTCAAAATAACAGACAAATTACTGATTAAATCTGATTTTTAAAAACTCTTCTTAAAGCTCGGGCGACGCCGGAGACTTAAACATAAATAAACCTGACAAAAATCACGAATATGTGTACCCTTTTAGATGTATTTCAAAGACTTCAAAAGATTATGGATAAAAAAAATAATTCACTAAAATTTCAGTCGATTTCCGAACTACTCGTATAGAATTTATTTAAAAATCTTTTAAGTTTACCACATACAATAGATTATTTGGTCATTTAGTCATACGTTATATTGTAATACGGTAATGGATAATAATCAAACATTTTCCAGCATCAATAAAAAAATTTCCACGTTTTAATACCAACGTTTGAGAAAATTCATTAGCGAATTGACAATCTGTTCTTCTTTGAGTCCCCTAAACATGATACTATTCATGTAATTGTGTAGTGGTGTACTCTCACACTCCGAATGAATGGTAAATGGTAACTGGTAAATCTCCCCCTAATGAAATAATCGAGTTAGGTCCTTGAGAATATTAATCATGCCGGAATATCCCGAGGCAAAGCAAGCTCCACCTCTAATTACTCTCAGCTGAGGACCAATTGAAATGTTGGCGTAGCGTTATTCATATTATTTGTCATACTCCGTGTAATCAATCATTGTTCCGGTTCCAGTTCCATTACTTCCTTACTTCCGGAAAGGATTCCGTTTCTCTCAAATAAGATATTCCGCAGTGTTGGCTTTTAATTATCAAAGCTAGATCTCCTTAGAGTAAACGAAGTGAATGGTACTTGATGCAAAATACATATTACCTGAACCGATTGCGGTTACCGTAAGAACATCACATATATTTAAATAATATATTGGTAGAACCGCAGATGTTTGAAATCCTGAAATGTCATCTTTTAGGATGATATGTGGATGGGTGAGTCGAAAAAGAAGGAGAGGAAGTTGTGGGAAGGAAAAATACATGAAGGGTGGATAGGAATGTGGGTAACAGTGTGTCTGGGAGTGGCGGACGTATGGATCCATTCCTCCCACTGCTTTGTCCATCCGTCGGTCTGGAGATGTCAAAAAATATCCCTCAACCAGCTTCTCCCGATCCGGCCCACCACACAGCTGGTGAGTAGTTGCATCTACCGCAAAGACCTGGGAAAACATCACCCCACAATCCCGGGCACCCCTAAGTCACCAAACACAGGAAACCTCTCGTGGTGATTTATGGCAAATGCGTTGTATAACGAGAGTAAGTAGCTAACACACACCGAATATAAAAAAACATACCTAACGGAATTACCAAACGTAAAAAGGTTACGATAATATCACTTTTGCGGAGTGACCAAAATAACTTCGATTAACCCTTTGCATGCCTGGTGAAGTCTCATCACAATTTATGCTTGGTAAGGTCAGTGATACTACAACTTTTTTTTTCTTAGTTAGGTAATGTTTCTTTTGTTCGTAATCTTAACTTTTTTATGTTTATGTCAATTTATTGTAGAAAATCTTTTCCACCCTGAGCAAAAAACAAACACCCTAATTTTTATCTAACAAAAACGTAACACTTTATGTATAATTGCGTAGAACTTAAAATATAACATAATCATTAAAAAAAAATTGTGTTGTACAGGTATCATTTTTTAATATTTCATTTGGGAAATAATATTTTTGATTAAGTTTCATTAGAATTTTTTGCTTTTAATTTGCTTCAAGAGTAACATACATATTTTTTCTTGTGGTATTTTGCGCAAGGACATGTTGTATGCCTGTGATTTATAGTAGGGAGGTGGTTGAAAATCATCAACAGATCAAATATTATTCTTCAAATAATAGTACTTAAATGTCCTCTGCGGTTAGTTCCGAAGACATTCTGAATATTGCAAAACAGATAATAAACATTGGTTAAAGAAAAACAAATAAAAAAGATAGCTACTTCGTATATCTGGTAGGCATGCGCATACTTTGACGACGTGCTCTCAAGGACAGCGTGAGCAGATCTAAGTTCTCTCCACATAATGCCAGCGCGACTCATTGGCGCCGTTCCTGAAACGCTCGCCAGTCACCCGCAGATTTGTCTAATAGTTACAGCTGTTTTAAAATGCCCTGGGTCTGTCAGACTCTACCAGGCGTGCGGAGGGTTAACACGAGTTGTGGGTAAAAAAAAACTTTTTTTTTTTATTACTTAATTGTTTTACTTACATCAAAATCGGCAACAAATGTGAAAAACAAGAGGCACAATTGCTCCCAACCGCCCGGACCCAGTGAGACTATGGCATCCCTAATTGGGTTATGTTGTGAGGCTGAACGTAATGGGAAGGGAATTGAGATGGAGAAGAGGAAGGTGGGGAAGTTCCTGGATATTTATATCTGGTCACCAAACACGACTAAAGCATTTCAAGAAAGTTTCAATTCTGAATGATGGTCTTACACCGAGGCATTATTGAAAGTAATGCCGTATACCGTATATTATTTTTAAACAATTAAATTGTGAAATAACACAAATCAACCAAATAAAATTTGCTTGCGCACGTCGGGATTTAAACCCGCGACCTTCGGTTGCTAGTAGTATTGCCCCTCGATACCAGAGGTGTTAAATGATGCGAAATTCTTAAGATGTTTGTACACAATCTGTAAATACCCAGTAGAAACCGTAGTAACATATATTGTTAATCTAAGATAAAAACCACCACGGAAGAACTATTTAAGGGCAATCGTTTAATACATTCTTCAAATTTACGCATTACTTACCGGTCACTCTGCACATGAAGTTCCGAAAGTAATCATAACATCGCAGCGTGTTTAATCCATATTTTAAGATGAAAGCCAACTTATCTATTTATAAGTTTTGAAACTAAAACAACCGAGAAACGGGTTCCTAAATGGGAGCCAGTGCAGTAGCACCAAGCTCTCTCCACCCGGCAAAATTGTATAAAATAAATATTTACTACATTTTCGTTCGACCGGTCAGTGGTTGAGCGGGCATCGCGTTTGGGTCTCACCCAGGTGTTCCGTGTTCTTCCTCACAGAAGTCCTTCATCACAACACAACCAACATCTTCCGCTTAGTGTGGTGGGAGTAGGAGATTTTCAAATGTTGTTGGGTTATTCGTAACCCGGTAATGTTTGTCTTTCTTTAAAAAATATATATATATTAATTTTAAAAAATAATGTTTTGCCCGCAACTTTTTTTCGCTTTTGTTTAGTGGGTCGCCTTCGGCATAGATGGGAGAAACAAAGAGGAGATTCTGGGCCTACTATATAGATATACGTAGGTCTTTAAACTCGCGCATGACCGACGCCTGTGGGTGCCTTATCTAGGCGATAGGTCTTCGAACCCAATTGGAGAGGGCGCCGAGAATCGGGTTATTTAAAGAAATGACGAAAATCAAATGATTACACCAAAAGTAATGATATTTTATCACTCAGTGGCTAAATTGGCATCGCATTTGGGTCCCACCTGGGCGTCGCGTATTCGATTTCTCGGCTGGCTAAGTCCTCCATCACGAACACGAAAAGCAACGCTTACTGTAATAGTAGGTAGTTGATTTTCAAATATTGTTAAGTCATTCGTAACCCGGGAAAATTAAACCATTATTTTAAAAAACAAAAAGGTGTAAGTACAAGGTGTTAATATTTCATCAAAAAATATTCTAAATATATCGTTTTAACAAGACATGTGCTAAAATAAATTCTCCCGGAGAATAAAAATAATAAACAGTTCTCACACATTTTTCACGTTTTGGGATGTACTGGAATTTTTACCGAGGAATAAAACGAACATTTCACCATTATACTGGATATTTAGATAACACCTATATCCAGATTACCATCCCAGAGGAAAGCGATGAACGGATATAATATATTTTTTTGTCAAAGGATATTCAAAAAACTCACATGAAATACTACCTTCCGTACAGTGGAGTTTAAAAACGTTATAGTGTATATTGTCGGAGCTTTAAAGGGTTTATATTCTAGGAAAGTAAAAGCCTTAAACTGACTCCCACAACCAAGCAACTCGATATTGTTAAATTCTGCTAGGGATAACGACATATTTTTTTCAATCCATTAGAATTCCATTTTAATAAAATGACGCTGTGAAACACCGTTTTTTGTAATAAACCTTGGTAGTTTTTAAATGCATGTATGTGTTTTTGTCATTCTTAAAAAAATCCAACACATGTCGATTAGCGCCATCATGATTTTTTACATTTTAGTGGTCACCGTTAAATGTCAACTCTCGGTCCGTTTTAGCTTTTGATTAAGAGCGATTGACCAGCAGCTGAGAAAAAAAGTTTAAAAATGCTTGCAACTGTACAGGGAGGTTCCAATGAGAAAGTTCGATTATTCCCCGTATCAAATTTTTTAAATTAAAAATTTAATATCAATTTATTTCATTAAAAATTTGCTTTACCTACATTCAAGTAAGCAATAAAAATGCTCAAAACGCACGATGATAAATTATTAATATAGTATACTTCTTGTAAGTATTTTTTTATCATAAGTATTTATGATTTTTCAATAATGTCTAAACAAAATAAGTGTGTAAAAAAAATTGAAATATTTAAGTTTGTAAGATCTTAAATAAACAGAAAAACTGAGGTATTTTAGTCACAAAACACGTTCTCGGATTAATTTTTAATATTTTTAATTTAATAAATATTAAAAGCGTTGACTAGATTATGTATTGATGTATTTTCTTATATGATTATATGATTTGAAATTTGTGTTGCTTAATAGAATCTATCGTTTGAAAATTGAACAAATTTGCCAACGACCAACGGTATAACCTTAGTATATTAAAAATACCTTAGTTTTTCAAAATTTTAAAACTGCGGGTACCAGATAAAATAACAAATAAATTTATGTTTTTTTTTAAGTAAATACGTCTAGAATTTGATTTAAAAAGGACTAATTTCCGGTATTCTCTGTTAATGCCCTCTTAAACTTTAATCAGTTGATAACAAAGTTAGGAGTACATCGCTCACATAAAGAATCGTAAAAGTCTCAACGTTTTAAGTTCTCTGAAGTCAGCACTCTTCTATTAAGTCGAAAACCACCCAAATTCTTTAGATTCCTCATCGCGAAGAAAGGCCTGAAAAGTACAGTTAGTGACTAGACCACACTATTTATAAGATCTCGAAAACGAATTAAAGCTATTATCTGCATTCCATACACTGGCCATAGAGATAAAAAAATGTCAGAAAAATAAATTTAAGATGTCGAAATACTCCTGAGAAAGTTGAAGAAGACGCTAAACTGGACATCAATATTAAATTGTAAATGTAAATTTTGTAATAGAATTTTTTATAAAAACTATTCAAAATTCATTACATTTTTTAAAATAAACTCAATGTTATTGCAGTGTTGAATTTATATAATAATAATAATAATATATAATTTTTGGTATTAATGATTTATATAGAGTCATTAATACCAAAAATTATAGGAAGCATATAATCAAAGATACAAATCAAATTGATGATTTATGTAGAAAATGTATGGCTTTTACGAAAACTATACAACATATTATATCAGGATGTTCGATATTAGTGCCGTCAGAGTATACATTTAGGCACAAACAGGTTTTAAAAATAGTTCACCAAATTTGGTAATTAAACCTAACTTGATTGACTGTCATAATATAGTAGCAAATTCATTTTTAGAAAATAATTTCTTTAAAATTTACTATGATAAAACTATACTAACAGACAGACAAATTGGTCATAATAGACCTGATATAGTTTTACATGACAAAATTTAAAAAATACTTTATATTATTGATGTAGCTATTTCAAATTCCTGTAATATTCAAAAATCTGTTTCTGAAAAAATAAGAAAGTATACAGATTTAGGAAATGATTATGACTATACAAATATTACCTTTTGTTATTTCGGCTACTGGTATTACACCTAGCTCTCTTATTAAAAATTTAGGCATATTAGATATGTCAAAGAATTTGTATATAAAAATGCAAAAATCAGTCATTTTAAATACATGTAGAATTACGAAAAGTTTTTTAAATATTTATATTGAGGGATCAGTAGGATTTATCGGTCAAATTAGGAATTCCACAGAGCCAAACCCTCTGATATGAAAATATCTGGAGGCGGTGAATTATATTCCCATTTAATAGTTTGGTAGATTAACGTGTTGTTCTTGTATTGTTTTGTATTAATTATACTTATATAATACACTTGCATAACGTGGATTTACTAGATGATCATTTATATGGAAAAGTGTATGAAAGGGTTTAGTTTTTTTCCTATGGGAAAAACTAAACCCGGACCTGAAAATCTGGTGCGTAAAAAAAAAAAGAAACATTTGTACAGCGCAGTTTTGTGATGTTTCACTTCAAGTGCGCTTAAGTATAACAAAATTTGGTGCTCCTTGGGAGTCCTTACAAAGCATTGAAAAGTAATTTTAAATAAAGAATAAAAGCAATAAAATATACAAATTTGTTTTAGACCACTTTAAATTTTAATTACACTACCGGTTTCGAAAGAACCCTTCCTTCGTCAGGAGATTTAAATTATGTTTAGTTCTTTAGTTTTAATATTAAAACTTATGTTTAGTTTTTTAGTTTTAATATTCTCCTGACGAAGGAAGGGTTCTTCCGAAACCGAGAGAGTGTAATTAAAATTTGAAGTGGTTGAAAACAAATTTATATATTTTATTGTAAATTATGGCGAGCCACAAAGTTGATGCTTATTACGAACATGTAAAGAATATACAGTTTACGAGTATACAAGGCAATAACAAGAGAACAAAATTAACAATAATAGTGCTGTTATAGAACAGGACAATATTACTAGAAAGTAGTAGAGGAAAGACGCCATTTACCGGGTACTTTTTTTTGATCAGCCATAAACGGAAGAAAATGATTGAAATTTCTAAAAATGAGTTTGTAGGTGAATAACTGTATTCATCTTTTATCATGTACGTATAATGAAAATAATTTAGCGGCCGTTCTTAAAAACATAGAAGAAAAAATATGTGAAAGGAGATATATTGTCTTTGAAAAAAAGAGGTCCTAATATCGGGTACCATGCCTGCCTATTATCGGGTACCCGGTGATAGGATGCCTACTATTTATCGGGTACCCGGTAATACGCCTAAAAAATTATTATTACAGGTACTTTGAAAAAAAATATTAATACACAGTAAATTATGTTATAAAAAAGCTCTTTCTTTTTGTATTGTGGGTTACGTTCAACCGTTAAGGCAAATATCACTAATATACATGAAATCGAAATTCTCGTTATCGGAGCTTTCTAAGCGAGCCCAATTTTAACATGCAATGCATTTAATCCATTTTTCTCCTCTGAAATTAGATGAATATGCTTTGTAACAGTAAACGCACGCTGCATCTTCTTCATCGGTAACTGGATCATCGTCGGTATCGACGAAAATAACAGTCATCGTTGCTCTAACCACTGCTAGAATCTGATGTGTCCACCTTATTTTTGCTTCCGTTTCATCTTCGTTGTATTTTCATTTTTTTCATAATGCTTTTACCTTCAACCAACTTTACTTTACTGATGCTTTCTTATATAAGCTTAGTTATAAACTCATTTAAATTGTTTTTGTGCAGGCATCCACTTTTGCGAAAACCATTGATGACTACTTCAACAGCACTACATTGGTATGCTTGCCCCATAAGACTTGCGACTTGTAGTGGAGCCACCACCCTTCCAACCTTATTCCCGAACTCCCGACCTGCTTTCATATATCCCATCGTCTTGTTTTGAACAGCTTCTATAGCTCTTTTCATATCTGAAGGAACCCTTTTTTTACGTGTTGAAGTTGCCATCTAAAACAAATATTAGCTGAATAGATGAAGCCTTTTATCGGGTACCCGAAGTTGGCCATTACCGGGTACCCGGTATTGCGGATGACATGAATCTGAAACAACGTAATGATGAAGAAACGTAACCGAGCGATGAAATGTCCAAAGAATGCATGTCGTGCGAACTTTGACATATGGGTTAACAGTAAATATAATAATAATCCTACAAACACTTACCCTTGTTATCAAAAAATGCATTGTTAAAACTGCCTTGATAAACTATTTATCTGATTTTTTGCAAAAATGCCTGCCACTTAATGAACGTTCGAGTGACAGTTGTCAATCTTCGCCTTATAATGGTGGATGGTAAAATCTTTGTTTTACCGACCGATTAGTTTGCGTAGTTGGCCCCAGTTTCGACATAAGGGGGTACCCGAAATTGGGCAACTACCCGGCAAATGGCGTCTTTACTCTACATATACCGCACAAGAGTTCCAACTACTCATATTTAAGACCGGCCTAACGTTGATCAGAAATCGTCGCAAAGGGTGAGTTTCAGGACAGAAAAGTAGCTCCCCCCCCCCCCCCGTTCACGCCTTTCTCTGTTGCACGTATGATTTTACGCACCTTTCTCATTCGCTTACGTTAATTGTAAAGTCGGTAACTACGCGGGAATGGAATGTATCCTGTTCAGGCTGGTCTTGATGTTTGTCTTCTACTTTGCATTATAATGTAAACATGTAGGGTGACCATATTGTTGATATTTGATATGAATCATCTCTATTAATATAAAAAAGGATTAAGACGAAAATAATACCTTCTTTTTAAAGATAGACAAACATTCCCGGGTTACGAATAACCCAACAACATTTGAAAATCTCCTACTACCACCACACTAAGCCGAAGATGTTGCATGCGTTGTGATGGGGGACTTAGCCAGCCGAGGAAACGATCACGGAACGCCTGGGTGGGACCCAAACACGATGCCCACTCAACCACTGACCGGTCTGTATATGTATGTAATATATTATGATATTAATTTAGCAGGACAAATTTAGTATATACATATACATCGCATACTTATAGTATATCTATTGCGATAGTGTTTTAAAACCAAAACCCTTCGTAAATCAATGACGAAATAAGGTATGCATGTACGGAATATAGTGTATTCCATTGTCTCATCTCGATGTGGACGGTTGAATGGCCTTAACCGAAGGCGTCCAATAATGCTAAAAGCTCCAGATAGGACCCCCTCTCTTAGAAGTGCATGTTTGCAGTTTGCAGTTTGCTGTAATCGACAATCGGCCATAATGGGGCGGACAATTAGCATCTCTACTGCACTGGATATTTGCATGTGGAAGTAGAGAAGCTCTAGAACAGGGATTCTCAAACTGCGACACACTTTTAAGAAAGAGATAAATAAGTTCACCGACCCACAGTATTTTTTGGTCGTTAGTGGATAGACCGCATATGATTGACTGATTATGATATGATTGATTAATTTCGTTTAACCAATTTCACGGTATTATGAAAGAAGTTGCTTGAAGAATCATTTTAATGATAATGAAAAACTCACGAAAAAAATTTGTGTTTTTTTTAAATCGTTATAACTTCAATTTTTATCAAAATACACCCTTAAATTTACACTTTTTACAAATTTAGTTTCGTTTAAATTAGTAAATTTCATAATCACGACAAAACGTACCCTGTGAACCCGGGCACCCCTTCTAATTTACCCAACGTAGCGAACTTCTTGGGATGACCTATTGCAGATGTGTTGGTTATTCAATGAATGATTGAGGCGGCATTTTTTCTGTAAATATCATTTGTTGTGGAAAACACAACAAATTTAGATTTTGGTTGGTGCAATGGTTATAATTAGCTTACCTACTTACATATACTTAAAGATTTCTTGCTTTCAAAACAATTTATTTTGTTTGTTTGTGTTTTAATCTGTATTTAGATGTAAGCAAATTGTTTTATACATCTTGTAGGAAAAATATAAAAAATTCAAAACGAATATTTAAAAAAAAAAATTATCCGGTTACATTATTTACAAATAAGTATAAATAATACATTTTAACGAAAACCTATGAATTGGTTTAAGGTAAATAAAATTATATTGTTGAGTATGAACACGTTGAAATAAAAAAATTAAAATTTTACATATAAAGCACATGTCCTACGAAAAGTGTTAAAGCTTGAGGCTTCCTTTACGGCATTTGATATGTTTTTATAAAGTTTTTGTCCTTTATAAAACACGCTGTTTTGTGTGCAATAAAGTTTAATTTTTCGAAGCCTAAAATCTCTGTGTCTTCTCGTAGATTAATTGTGAACATTTTCATGATACATGATATAATTTGTAGATAATTTGGGAGCATATTATTCTTAAGCTTGTACATCATTGTTAACGTATTATATATTATGTTGTTTAGTTGTCACCATATTTAAATTTGTTACATAATTTTAACTCCAGTAAAAATATTGCAATTTAAAATCATTCTCATGACTTTCACGATTCGACAACCCACGAGTTTAGGACCGTACGCCCTAGACTATTGAAGGATTAAAGGTCCTCTAGTCCTGGCACTATTTGCCCACACGGTACACGAGACCGCAGTTAAATATCCCGTATAATTTGATCCACTAAGCCCATACTGTAGAACCCGTAGGATCAGCCCCAGTGATAACATTACTTAAATAGAATGGAAACCAAGGAAGTACTGGGAAAAGCCTCCACCATAAATAAAAAATAATATATTCTGAAATGTATTCACCACAAAAACATCTTACAAATTATACATATTGGAATATACGTTAGAATATACGTGTGACGCGTTGAGGTACATACGCACACACCGAAGTTGGGACGCACCAATAAATTGATAGTTGACCAATAAGTTGGTGGAGGTCAAATCAAAGTGAAACATAAGACTTTTCTTCGAATACCTATCACTAAACTTTCTCAGTGCATTTGTTCTCTCTTAATTTACTGACGTTCGGCGCACTATGGAATGGCCCGGAACAAGACCGTCTCGGAATTCAGAAAACTGTACTTTTTGTTTTAGATATAACTACAGCGATTTTAATAAGATAAATGATTGATAAATGTTTATCCGTTGGATTTTTTTTTTGTATTTAAAATAATATCTAAGTACGGATTCAAACTGACATACTTGATTGAATCAAAATGTGGAAATTTTGTAGTTAAAATTTAAAGCATTACCACAAGCATATATATAGAATGTTATATTTCAATGCAAATGTTTTTTTTTTATGAAGCTTTCATAATGTGTATTTTTAAAAGTTTTGATGGATTTTCTGGAAATTCTGGAGTCTCAAACCAATAATGAATTTTAATACAAGTTTAAATTTGGATCATAAATAGCGCCAGTACTTAAATGTGTCGCTAATGTATAACTATTTTAATGAACTCTATCTCCCTTCCCAATGGACAAAGAAATGAATCTATATAATCTCTGGTTTAACTAAAAACTACCTCTTCTCTTTCATTTCTTGCATAAAAAAATAAAAATAATTATTATACATTCGTCCGTAGGGTGGGTAATCGCATTAAGTATCGATAACATGTAAATTTAAAACATAACAATAAATCGATGGAATCAATTTCTCGAATGGTGCTTTATTTAAAACAAAACATATCCCTTCTTTTCTCAAGTCCTAACTTTTCTACAAGTGTATTTAACCACTGGAGCGATAGAGCGATTAAAATATTTTTCTCGGTTTGCTAAAGGAAAATTTTCCACCCACATTAAAAAAATCGTACCTCCGAATTTGAATATGGAGATATACACACTGATTATAGTTCTATGTAGCAAATGAATTCTTCTATCTTTTGTCTATTATCACATATTTATAGGATTTATAAAAAAAATGTAATTAAACCTTTAACCTTAAACATTTTAAAGAATCCAGAGAATATTTATTTTGTTATATTTTGAATGTACAATATATATAGTCGTTTTATTTTTTTTTTTTAATTTTTGAAAATTTGCCACATTTTGGCAACAAAGCAATCCGAGGTTTTGTAAATAGTGCCATAATGTGGAAAAAACCGCTCGAGTGGTTAAAAATAATGGTGATATTTGAGCTCCCTTTAAGCAAGTGATACCTTAACCAGATTTTGACAAAGTTCAGTTAAACTTTCAACTGGTCGCAGGGTTTGCCCCTGTGGATATTAAAACACCACTTTATAATAAAAGTATTTTTAATGTGTTCATTAAAAAAATATGCTTATTTTTTGCGCAACATCGTCAAAAACCGGTTTAGCCGGAGCTCTTTTTTACCAGAAAATTGTCTTGTCGCAGCACATACGAAGGAGAAATTGTTTTTGAAATGTCATGTTTAGTATCAAAATATTGGAAAGTTATGTTTTTCACGTCAGGGACTTACATAAAGAAGTTATTAATTACCCTAAAGGTTATTAATTCTAATAATCCAGAGACTAGTTTGATAAACGAACAAAGTTATATATTTCGCTCGGCACTCCTAGACATATTTAAAACGAGTTAAATTTAATTAAAGGAGGTGTTGTAGGTGTATGTTTCCGAGTTGTCCGGTAACCATTTTCAATACATATTATATTCCAGAAAAAAAAATTATTACTTTAATTTTTGATAAATTTTTTTAGACAAAAAACAAGTTTTTGGTTTTCAGACTGAAAGTACTAAGAATTCTTTTGACAATTCATTAAATAAAAATATGAAATAGAGAGATTATTTAGTTTTTAATCAGCACATAATTAATTTTTTTTAATGATAAGAAACAAAGAAGTTACATATTTATGAGATGAGAATGAGCATTTGCAACCCCTATGCGGCGTGTCCGAGGGGTAAGACTCTCGACTCCCAATCGGGTTCGAACCCGGCGTGGGCAAATAATTTTTTTTTTTGATTAATTTCAGTTATTTTGCAATTCATTAATTAAAAATAATACATTATTATGCTATATTTGCGGCACGTTCCAGGGTGAAAAATACTCGTAGTGTCGCCCCGGTATAAGACCACCATTCAGAATTAAAATGGCTTTAGCCGTGTTTGGTGGCCAGATCTGAATAGCCAAGTATTTCCTCTTCCCCATCTTCTTTCCCTCCCCACTACTTTCAGCCTCAAAACATACCCCAATTGGGGATACCATAGTCTCACTGGCTCCAGACGGGATCAGATGCGACTCTTGTGCGGTATACAAATACAAAATAAAAAAGTGTCATGATTCTCAGACTGAATAAATACATCATACTAATTCAAAATAATTAATTAGAAATATTTTATTAATTGAGATAAAGCAATTACGATTTACTTTTAGATATATAGTATAATTTTCTTAACGAATAAATAGAAATTACTAATCAATCTAATTTTCAGAATAATTTTATTTTTATTAAGCTCATAATTTATTTTTCTATTAATGTGAAACTCAGACAATCACCAATTACAAATTCTCGTCTCCACTTATGTAGAGTTTGTAAAATTTTGTCTTATTTTTCCCAATTGGATATCCTTTAAGTGTGCCTTAGCCTAGCACCGGACCAGGGTAGCAGAGAAGAGAGTGTTGGAGTTGGTAGGAACTGGGTGTTGGTTGGGAGGTGGGGAGGTATCACAAGTCACAAAGCAAGATAGTGAGGGGGGCCGGAGGCTCTACAGACTAAAGCCTGATTGAACACGTGACCGGCTCGCCGAAATATAAACTGGAACAAGAAAACATTGAGTGGCAGAACTTTAAAAGTCACAAATAGGCTTTAAGTCACTTTTTTAGGAGCTGCTACTACATTACTCATCAAAATAACTCCGTGAAAAATACATCACAGATAGTGATCTGAAATAGCGAAAACATCCCTGGAAATGTTTTACACCAAGCTCACAACTTATAAAGGAAAAGCTTTCGAAATAAAAGGACTTTTTGTATTTTTTTAATCAGGTACTTGTTTGTTTTACGAGCTGTAAGCTGTCTAGACTTGACAACAGTGTGATACAGTCTGACAGTTATTGAAGGGGGATGCTGGTATATCTGATCGGAAATAAAATAAAATGTGTGTTAGTACAGTAACAGAACAAACGAGGATTTAATGTCAGGTAAGAAAAATAAATCATAAAAGCTCCTCAATTTTTTGCAACATGGAAAAAAAAATTATGAGATTTTCGTGCAGTACGTTAAGTATGTTGGATTGACTGTTGTGAATAAAAATTAATTATTTTTAGAGGTCTAATTTAATTTGGTCAAAATGCTATATGTTCAAAATTGGTATTTAACGGAAGAGAGGTAAAATGATTTTTTTTTTCTCATGAAGTCAAGAATTATTGTCTCGTTTCACAAGCTACTTGCAGAACTTGCAGTAGTTTTCTTCCAATTTGGACAGTTTTTTCTTACAATTTCGTCCAACAACGCCAGGCCTCTTCCATTAATAAATCCCTTCCCACAGTCCCCACCTTAACCCGCCTCACAACGCTGCATAATCGGGTGACGATATAGTTCCTCGTAGTTGTACGTAAAGGGCGCTCTTGTGAGGTGTCATATAAAAAAATAATAAATAAAATTTTAAAAGTAACACCAAAAATTAATGTTACTTATTTTTAAGTTTTTCTATGATGGAACTGATTGGGCAGCTTGTCTTTTGACCAACTTAAAATAAATTACAATTGATTATACTTATTTTAGACCTTTTATCGAAAATCTCGAAATTCCCAGGAACTTCTATCTGAAAATTGGCAGAAATTCTCAGTCTTTACTCAGTGGACCCTTTTTGCAATAAAATAAAAAAATAATCAGGAATAAAAACAGCCAAACATTCAAAAGCTGTGTCTTCTGAAATGAAACCAGTCACAAATAAAAATGTTTATTTTTGAAATAATAAGGGTGTTAAGGTACGTACTTGACTTAATTTAACCATTGATTCCTATAGATTATTTAAACTTTAAAATGTAAACAAAATTTTGGTCTCCGATGACATTTTTAATGTTTTTTTTTTTTTTCTACAAAAACATAAAATATAGTAGGAGTTGGACAGTTGAAGGCGGGGTAAGTTATAGGGCGATTACTCAGCCTAGTGACCATTGACTTCATATAGAAGAAAAAAAAATTGTTCGATTTTGAAGAAAAAAAATTGAAAAAAAAAGTCATCAAAAAAGTCACCGGAGACCAAAGTTTCATTAAAGTTTTTTACTCCCAATAATGTCAGGAATCACTGGTTAAAGTAAGTCAAGTACGTACCTTAACGCCCTGTAGAACTTGCCAATTTATATTGTGCCGGTTACTTCTAAAATCTCCTCAAAGACACATTTTGTAAAGTTATAAAATTGCTTGGAACTTTCGTAAAATAACATTTCGATAATAGTACACCAACTAAAATATTGTGCAATAGTTGAGAATTTGTATTTCTTTGATTAATTGGTAGAAAAGGATTGTATTTATTGAAAAAAATTACTTTATTAAATTTAAGAGGTTGAATTTATAAGGTTTATGAAAAGTTTACATGAACAATAAATAAGTGTACTTTTAATCCTGGCTATGTGAACATTGTTCTCGAACCGTATACATTGTGTATAAATAAATAAAGTGATTTAAACTAAGTTATTTGTCTTTTTATTTAAAAAAAATAAGTGGAGGTTTAATAACTCAGGTACGGGCCATACGTCATTCCTAGGTCTACCTACGTTAAATTATCGTGAAAAAAAACTTATGTGTCCAAGCGGTTAAGATTAATTGACAAGTGGATAAATGATATCGATCTTGTTTTGGTAACATCCTTGAAGCCAAATTTTGTGAGAATGTTACTTTTCAGTGTATTTAGTTCATTTCATTGTTTTTTTTCCGTGTAGAATAGTCTTCGATCTACAATATGGTGAAATAATTAATGCTGATTAAGGTATTTTTAACACTAAAAACTAAATCAATGCGTAAATTGATTTAGGTTATTTCGAAAAACCAAAACCGGTTTAAAGAAGGAAAATATATTTTATTGAACCAATAGGACTGAAAGATAGTTTATGTTAGTTTGGTCATTTTCATGGGTATTGCAAATGGTTTCGGGAGGTGGAATAGTGGGGTGTATTTAATTATGTTATAGATGTTTACTTTGTCAATTAGGTAAGAGCTGTCGCGCAGTAGATAAAATAGGATAAAAAAGGATAAAATATGACATGGTTAAAGAAAATCGGGATCAAAAGCATAGTTTTGTTGACTTCTGAAATATAAAACTAAGTTGAGCTTTCCTCTTCGTGAGCATACATGTTAACTAACTAACTAACGAAATACACCACAGCTTTTATTCATAGACACCATGTATGTATAAATACAGCGCCTTACAAATGATATAACAAACTACTACATAATATAATACAGATCATAGAATTAACTAATAAATATGTATTCCTTCAAAATCATCACTAAATGCTTAATGAGACAAAATTACTTGCAAATTGAAGACCTTAAGTAATATAACTTTTTATTATGAATATGTCTATTTTTGATACTGACAATACGTGGTGGAATTCCATTATAATGATATTTTGTACTTTAAACTTTATTCCGCTATCCAATTATTTATTATAATTATTGTTTTAGTTGTCTTAGAACCATAGTCATTGCGACCACCTTCTCGAGACACAGGCGTTGTAGATGTACCACAAATACTCTCAGTCAAATCGTAAATTTCTGTCTAACATCGAGCAAGAATTACGGTTCTTGATTACATTTTCTCAGTGAACCGTTCGCTTGATATCGAATAAAAAAAACACCCAGCGAGACGGTACACATGTTGAGACATGTGTGGTGGGTACTTAGCCTTATTCTCTATACATTACTAACAGTAGGTACTACGCTGCATTTTTACGTGGCCTTATTTTATTTTTCATTTTTAACTAATCGTCTATTTAACCATTCAGTCTAAAATATTATTAATTAAATGAAACAAATAACTTTGTATCAACCACTATCATAAAATCACAATTTTGTGATTATATAATGATTATACAATGGTGGTTGATACAAAGTTATTTGTTTCATTTAATTAAAAATGACGCTACAAAGTGAAATTGCGAAGTTTGAAGAAATAAAACATTATTCTCCTTCGTAATATTTAAATTTAACACTGCCGAGTCCGCCAACAATATCGAAATGAAATATTTTTATGCACCCACCTCAGAACAGGTTGTGGAGGTAAGAAATGTAAAGCAGGCAATTTTATTATGTGAAAAATTTATTATAGTACCTATTCATATTGATGTTTTTCGTATGATATTGTAAAAATATTTTTTCAAAAAGGCAAAATGAGACAAAATGAACAAAAGACAAAAACAAAATGAACAGAAAAAATATAATGGTTTTCATTTTTTTTTATTTGATTTAAAAGGGCTTGAAATGATATAATTTTGATTGAATATACGGACAAACTCATTATTTTGGTGGATCAAATTAGTTAAAAGTTTTTTTTTAATTCGTTGGTTAAGTAGGTCTGCTTGAATATCCACACCATACAAGCAAACAGCTAATCCGAAGTGTTTTGTTTGATATTACCACGGTAGCCTGGACAGCGGGAACTAATTACATTAACCGGGTAAACACGTGGCGCAAATTGTATTGGCGCGAGGTAAATACAAGCAAAAGAGTTTTCATTTGAGTTTTTCTTGGTGTTTATACAAACGGCAGCAAATATTCTAAATTAGGCGAGCAAACATTCGCTAACACGCGCTGCGATAGGAACTTCCCGTGGCCAGCCATTTGCAAACATCGAGGTGTGGTGGCCAACTTAACGAGTGATTTACATATTGTTTTGTTCAGCAGATACCTAATTTTCAGATTACTTTTTGTCTGTTCACTAAAAGTAATCTGAACATTTTCTGAAAATACAAATTGCTTATCTTACACGTGTGGAATAATTTTTTCCTCCATTTTGAAACTACTTTAAGGATGGTGGGAACCTACACACGGAGAAAATGTTATTCTAAAATACGATAATTTCATTCGTAAAAACGGTTCAAACGGGACTGAAGTTCTTACAAACAAATTAACAGTGTTTCAATGTTTATTGGCGGGAAAATGTAAGAATAATTTGTTAGTATACGTACGAAATTACGAATACCAACAAATTATTCTTACATGTTCCCGCCAATAAACATTAAAACCCTGTTAATTTGTTCGTAAAAACTTCAGTCCCGTTTTTAACCGTTTTTACGAATAAAATGGTCGTATTTAAGAATAACCTTTTTCTCCATGCAGTGCTGCAGTAATGGTCGTAGGTTATTTTTCACGGCTCTCCTCAGTAGCAAAGAAACTCTTGTAAACTTGTTGACAAGTAAACAACTTAACAGCTAAAAAGAATTTTTAATCTGCTCTTTCACAGATGGCGCTAATTTAATTATTTTAGGAAAAAACACTTTTTGCAGTAAATTACGAGTAAATATATGAGCATAATATATATCATTCAATTACCTTACGTAAAGCATAGCAATGGTTATTGGAATTCTAGGTTTGTTCACCTTGCATGCTTCACCGTGTTGTATGGGCAACCGCTGGCAGCTCAAATGCCGTTCTAATCATTAAATTAAGGCAGGTACCAATATGATTCCCTTTGGTACTCCGCTGCGTTATATTATTGTATATTGCAAATCAGTCGTCATAGAATACCACATAATATCACATCGTAGCCAACTATGATGACAAGCTCATCTGGGCAACACTCTAGCTCCCAGCTGCCCGGAGCCAGTGGCACTATGACATCACCAATAAGGGAATGTTGTCAGGCTGAAAAGAGGTTTGAGAGGAAGAAGATACGGAAAAGAAGAAGAAGAAGTGGTGGAGAAGAAACTGGCAGTTCAGACCTGATCAGCAAGCCATTTCAAGCCCTTTTTTGAAACTGATGATGATAAATGGGCAATCAATCGTGTACGAATCGTAACATTGCCTGAAATTACATCAACCGTATTTGGTGACCAGATCTGAATAGTCTGGTAACTCCCAACCATACTCTCTCCCATCTCGTTCTCCTCCTTGGTCCCTTCAGCCCCATAATCCAATTGGGGATGCCTTAGGACAATTGAGAAACATTTTCTAAGAAATCTTTTTCCCAAACCAGATAAACAAAAATGTATTTTTTTAAATATATATAAAAAATCAATATTCGTTTTATTAACAAAGAAACCAAACACTTTGTGGCTTGACATTATACAAAATAAAACAATTCCTTTGTTTAAAACCACTTTATATCTTCTCTTTAAATATAAAAATCTCGCGCCACGATGTTCGTCCAGGATAAACTCCGATGCTCCCATAGCCGTTGTGCCCATATGATGCATAGATGGGGCCTTAAAGGATCGGTTATGTGTGAATGCGATGCGGTGCAGACCACCTTACATGTGGTCAACGAATGCCCGCTCCATTCATTCCCCGGCGGGATTGATGAGATCCACAGGGCGACGCCTGAGGCCCTGGACTGGCTTGCAGACCTAGATGTACCCCTCTGACCCCCCACCATACGAAAGAAGAAGAAGAACTCCGATACTGCTTAACCGATTTTTATGAAATTTGGCTTTCTGTGTGTAATTTGGTCCAACTTAAAAGATAGGATAGTTTTTATTTCAATTATTGATCTCAATATTTATTATTGCGAATGAAACGTTCATTAAATGTTTGTTATGGGACAATGATTTGAAATTATTTCTAAGTTCCACAAGTTTCTGACAGATGGCAGTGTGAGTTAATTTATTGACCCAACACTTTGTTATCTAGGTTGATAACCATCCAGTAGATGGCGTTGTGTTTCGTTAGCCGCAGCAATGCGTGGGCGGGTCAGCTACTATTTATATATATGTCGACTGGTTGACCGGTCTTCTTGACAATAAGCAGTCTGATTTTAAAGTTGTTCCTTTTCTCTCTGTGTAACCCCCACCCTTCCTTTACTCCTCCTCCCATTCCTCCACCAATCAGTCTCCTATATTCTCTACTAGTTTATAACATTATCATCCTGAAGAAGGTTGAGATCAACCGAAACTAGTCGACGTATATTTAAATAAATATAGTGGTTTTAGACAAAGAACGTGTATTTCATTAGCATATTTTTTTTTATAATGATTCTATGACAAATTTATACCAATAAAAATAATAAAGAGAAGATCTGATTGAATTAAAAAGTATCTCCATTCTGATCAAAAAGTTCTGTTTTGGAAACCTTCTGAATTCTCTCGGCCTGTGGTCAACGAAGATGCTACTCTGTCGGATTATATTAGATCTTATTGTAGGAAGGTCATCTCGCTAACACCACAAAGGGTGTTCTAATAACATTAACATCCCCAATCCGTTGGCTTGTGGTCCCTGGTGCCGCCGCTCCGCTGAAGGATAACATTCATGCGACAGCTCGGGACAGCTGCGTTGAGCGTTGAATACAGAGTGTTGAACTCTTAATAATGTTGATTGGTTGACCTGTGGTAACGCCTTTTCATGCTACAGTGACTTATAGTGATGACTTTAGTAATTGAAGGCGAAAATATATTATTCTAACAATTATTATAAGCAATAATTGTCAGCCTGAAACACTCATCCACATTGAAAAACGTGGATGAGTGATTCGCCGCCGACGGGATGCTCAGTGGACTGATTAGTGGTTCAGAGCACCTGACCGGGCATCAGAAGGACACGGGTTCCTGTCCCGTCGGCGGCATGTATCTTTTCACGGAAGACTTTTCAATGTGGATGAGTGTTTCAGGCTGATAATTATTGCTTATAATAAGTGTTACCCTTTGTGCTAAGCATAAAAATCCTGTCTTCAACGTTACTTTATCAATTAAAAATAATATATTATTCTGATAGATGTTTAAAATTGTAATAATCTCAAACAATGCAATTTAATAAAGCGGTTGGCTAAGCCAAGTTCGAAGTGTCGTTGTTCTTTTAAACCAGTATTCCCAAATATTTAAAATTGAGAAAAAAAGCTGTCATACATTTTTTTTTAATTTTAAAGACGGTTAGAAGGTGGGTACAAGTATTAATTGCATGTTTTTTCTTATAAACAATGTAAGGAAGTTATTGCGGCTTCTGGGGAATATAAGTCACAAACACATTTAGAAAATTTTAATCAATATACTTTTTATCACCACTTTAATAAATGTTTTATTATTTGGTAGTTTTCAAATCATTTTGCATATTGTCGAACTGTAAAAAAATACAGAATAAGAGTGAAAATACAATTAAAAGACCACGTTGATACAATGTTAAAAACGGTGATGTTTTATACAAAAATGTATGTTTTTTAATTTAGGCAGGTACCTACATAAAATAAATTCGATTACCGTAATTTAAAAAAACATCTGTGGAAGTTACTCCGTACAAAATAATATTTCATTTTGTTTCCGGAAAAGATAGTTCATAGTAATTTTGTTACCGATGAAGCAAAATTCGCGTTACGATGAGCCAGATTGAGGTTAATTATATTTGTAAATCAAATAAGCTCTCCTTTCCTCCCGGAGGACCCACGGTATCCTACCCGAGGAGAAAGTGAATTAACTTTGGTTGGATCGATTTTGGGCAGAGGATAAACCTTCGTGGACCTTATTCGTATTATCTAATACTCTTCGAGGTTGTGATGTTAGGTAAAATGAAGAAACGTAGGTAAAAAATATAAATAAAATAATAACAAACACATTCAAAATACAAATCTCTATCTAGATTTAACATAAAAATTATTGAAAATATTCAGGAATTTTAGCAATGGAAAAATACGTAAAAGTCCATGTTTGTTATTTTTTTCCTTTAATCTTGAAATCGGTTATTGATAAATCTGGGGTTTTTCTTACTTATCTTCTTGACTTGTAGAGCTATTTTTATTTTCCGTTATAACATGTAAAAATGGTATATTTTTGGTAAAAAATACAATAATTAAACATATAAATTTAAAAAAAGTACGAGATAATAAAGATAAGAAATTACTGCAATAGCTATTTGAATATAGTCACGATATAGATATAGTTATTTGGATATAGTCACGTTATAGATATAGCTATTTGGATATCGTCACGATATTATGTATATATAGCTATTTGGAAATGGTCACGATATAGTTATTGCAATTTTGATATAGTCGCGATATAGATATTGCAATTTGGATATGGTCACGATATAGATATATCTCTTTGGATATAGTCACAATATAGATATAGCTATTTGGATATAGTCACGATATAGATATCGCACTTTAAAATTTATTATAACAGATCACATTTCAAAATGCAAGGCTTAACTACGACACACACACCCGATCTGTCACTCGTAACCCGAGAAAAGCAAAATTTTCGCTCACATACACACAAACACGCGTGCGCGCACACACACATTTATACAAACAGACACATATTTTGGGAGGCGAGTATGGGTACCACTGCCCCGGAACCATTTATTAGATATCCAACACCCCGCCATAGGTCACCCTAAGTGGTTCACTATATTTGTGTAACAGGGCTATATGGAGTAAGGTTTGTCTAGATCTCGACAGGGAATGCATTTGCCTACCTACTGCGTGGTGGGCCGGATCAGGAGAGAATGGTTTAGGAAGATCTTTTGACCTCTCCAGCGGGACTCTTTCGATACATCTTCTTGCACAGCGGTGGACACATTAACCCTAGATTCCTACCCACCCCTCATAACTTAAAAAGGGCTTACACACAGCATCCCCAAATATGAAAACGGCCTCGAAGAAACTTGAATGTAAAAAAAACCACACACACATATACACATTCAAATACACCTTCACATAAACTACATCTTGATAACAAAAATTACTTATTTCGACATTTGTGCACGGTTTGATATTTTCCAAAGAGAACCACTTATTATCATGGTGCTCTGCAATTTGGTTGTGATTCGACTTTCCCCACGCCCGTATGCGTCTCATCCACACGAAGTTTGCTTAAAATTTCCCTTCATGAAAATTTTCTTGACACAACAATCCTACAGAAAACAGAGACTTCTTAGCCTCTCCTCCAGAGTTATGAATAAGTATATTGTAGGTTAATTCGTTTATAATACAACCTTAAATACATATCACATGTCTTGTTAACGTTTGTTAATTTCAACCGAAACTATCTTCACAAAAAGGCTCCCTTTTTGTTGTTGATGAATTGTGATGATGAAAGTTAATGTGACCCATATAAAGTCCAATTCAGAAACGGAGGCTCTAAAAGTATAAATCTGGTCGTAAATTCGGTGACGTCCTACTTTCGAATTCCTCGAGACATCGACCTCTGGCCTGAACCCCTGGACACATGACTGACTAAAAGGTACTAAAATAAGCAATTCCCTCCTTTCGGGTTTTAGTGAAGGTTTGTCATCATTCGAGCGTAGACAACAGTTAGAAGCTTTGTGTCTGTTTGTGCAGTGTTTTAATGGTGAGTGCTTGCATGAGATTACTGATCTCTTCAATCCCCGCCAGCAGCACCGGCCTGTTGACATGTATTGCTGTAAATGTTCTTCTAACTTGTATGTTTCCCTCCCTTCTTCGTGTTACATCATTAAACAGAAATTTAAAAAAATGTATATTGTTTATTTATTCTAAAATTCATATTAGGTACATAAGAAAATATATTCTGCGCATCTCACTAGGGCATTCCTGTAACGAGATGTGAAGCTTTACAATTTTGTAAAAGTGAGTAAAAAACGTAAGTAAATTAAATACATAACAATTATGAGTAAATAATACTAATAATTAACAATTATGCATTACATTCATACAAATAATGTAAGTAATACAGTAAGTAAATGAGAAGTATATAAATAATACGTGTAATACATAAGTAAAGTACCATACACAGCATTTACTTACTGTATTACTTACTATAACCGCTTGGACACATAAGCTTGTTTTCGCGATAATTTAACGTAGGTAGACATAGGAATGACGTATGTCCCGTACCTGAGTTAATAAGTAATTGAGGTTATATATACTTCTCATTTACTTATAGTAAGTAGTACAGTAAGTAAATAAATAATAAGAGTAATACATAAGTAAAGTAGCATACGCAGTAAGTAAATATGGATCATATCAAATATTGGACTTCCATGCTGATTTATGACAAAAGAGAGAACATTAAAAAAACTTTGATAAAAAAAGATCTTGAGAGAAACATTGAAATAAAATCTATTTTCGTCTTACATATTTTTTCCTGATAATTATCATGTTTTTGTTCGATGGAAAAGAAAACATCTTCTTCTTATTAGAGGGTAATTTGTTATTTCAAGTTACTAGCTATAAACATCACATTAATTCTATCTCTTTGTTCTCTGTAAAATATTAAAATAGTTTGTACACTAGTTGTTCACAATGTAAAACTTTGCGAGGCGAAAGCTTTTTGTAAATCAATGTTAATAAATCAAGTGTACGTCTACAAGACTATATCCAGCCGACGAAGTTAGGCTTTCGTAGAAATATTTCCCACTTAACAGAACAGGAATGGGAAGTCATACAATATCCACAGCACTTGCTCCAAAAATCTTATAACTACTAGAAACTTTTCTAAGAATCGATAAGTTGAGATGCATTTGGTGATAAGTTGTAGAGTTAAACTTAAACTAGAAGATAAGCTCACATTGGGATTTAAAAATATATTTTTAAATTATTAACGCACGCTTCGCACCTATTTGTGGTGAAAAAGTTTTCTGCTCACGAAACGGGTGAAAAGTGAGTTAATAAAAATAATAATAATAATAAACATTTAGATTTAACCACTGTTGTTGTTTAAAAAACCAATATGTTCCCTTAAGCAATGCTTGCTTCATTAGGGTTTCCATAAAAGTTTTAAGTAAATCCTATGTACATTGCTTAAGGCAGTGGTGGGGGAATTGCGGCCCACGAAGCTTTTCGGTGCGGCCCGCGAGCACTTTTGGTGCGGCCTGCTGAAAGCACCATAAAAAATACTCTTAGAAACCGAGATAGATAAAAAATATTTGACCCCTTGTGTTCAACACAATGAAATTTGCAGTTTGTCCAAAACCTACATTACGACCATTTGGTCCAACATGTATAATAGCTATTAATAATTTCCGAAAATTTACTCAGAATCAATAAGGGCATACAATTACCGTAATATTAAAAGAGGTGTTTTGGCCTTTACACAATACACACCTACACTTATCTACGTACCTACATCTATATATCGTGAACCACTGTACTAGGCAGTTAGTATTGTTACATTTCCTAACCTACCCTCCACCTGTCATTTTTCATTAAGCACAATCAGTCATAAATTGATCCTCGGACAATAAATACTCCGCGTCAATTTTCCGCTTTTCGTTCTTTGCTCTAAAAGTCACCGCCACACTAATTTATTGTTACGCGGATGACAGTACATTTCATGATAGATTTTTGTTTGGCAAGTCCCAAAAGGCACACAAACTCCAATGGCTCGGAGGGCTTTATATACTTTCAGAGTATACATTTTAACTGCTAACCCTGTACAAATTACAAGTGCGCCCCACGGTTGAATTTGGCAGCCACATTTGGCCTGGAGCCCCAAAATTCCTGTATAACTCCTTGACTGTAGAAACGGGCGATCCGTTTGAAAGATTCCCCTACACCCAAGTGGATTGCAATCTTTATAGCACAGACGCCAGGTAGATAGACTGCCCCGTTTCTACCGGTATTACAATGGAAGATGCTCCAAGAAACTATATTCATTAATCCTAACGGAATCGGTGCATGTTCAGGAAACACGACAAACGCGCGCCCAACATATATTATGTAAACGGTTTGTCACATGAGAACGGGTCGCTTCTACAACTCATTCTTGAGTTCAACAGCTTGGCTGTAGAATTGCCGGAAACATTTGCTGGCTCCTGTGTTTCCCCCCTAATACAACATGAGTCTATTCAAGACCTATATTCATTCCTTCCTCTCTCCGAAAAAACCCTCCACACAGCATCTCCAAAAATGACATATGCCCGAGGGAAAATATTTACCCCAGGGCCTCTCGTGTGGAGTTAATGTAAAAAAAAGTATATATATTTGTCGCTTGTAGGAGGCTTCACCACCGTTTGTTAATGCCTTTAGAAAGCGAAACAGCTGTCATGCGTAAAAATAATTCCACAGTAGAACATGGCCAAAAACTTGAATCTCTGTATCAGAAAAATCATTAGAATAAGTATGATACAGTTAAATATGAACGAATCGGAAAGGGATACATTAGCTCAGTAGTCAGAGCATCTGCCCGGAAAGCCGGACGTCCTGGGTTCGAGTCCCAGATAGATCCCGTTCCCGTCTAAAAAAAATCTTAAAAATGTAAACTAAAACGTTATCTCAAAAAAATATCCCTTTTTATATATTTCAATTCGTTATACAACTTTTAAATATTTTATTTAATATATTCTGCTATAACTTTTATTATACCTATGAGGACAATCTGTGTTTCTCGGTCTTGCCACATTATTAAAACTTTAAGATATATTTTATTATCTTTCGAGAGACTGTATATATTTTTTTATATTTCTGAAACTCTGTTTTTTCCAACTCGTTTTGAACTGCATTATGAATTACAACTTAGGGGAAATAAAAGGACTTTTTTTCTAGGGCGATTTATGGTTTTACGTTGTGAACTTTTGCGCGAGGTAAAAAGAGATATTCTGAATCCTGCAACGTAAAGTTGCCCCTTATTTTCAACTACCTGCCGATGAAAAGAGGGAAAAGATGATTAAGGGGATTACGGAAATAGAGAAAAGCATGTTTCATGTTAGTTTTTTTTTTTTTTAATTCAGTTTCCTTGATGGTGGCCTTCTTAGTTTTAGTTTTAACTTCCGGACTGATTAGACTTCGAGTTTCGGATTAAAACACATTTATTAAACACCTAAGTGCTAATTTCGATTGTGACTCAGTACTTTTGCATTGAATTTAAGTGTCATCATTTTCAATATTGAATGTGTTTGAGGAGAATTCAGACAAGCGATTTGGTAGGTACCTACCTACAAAATAATATTTTAAACCAATTTTTTTTTTAATTTTTAATTTTTTTTTTTTTTTTACCAATTTCAAATTTGGAACTGATATGAAAAAAATCTTCATTGAGGCATTATATTTAGATGAAACACAAACCGAAAACATTGGTATCACATTTTTTTACTTCTAATTAGTCCAATTTGACCTCTGACGCCCCCAACGCTCTAATGCCGAATGACCAGACTTCTAGCCACTTCTATTCACGAGACAAGAGTAGAACATATTTCGATGAGATAATTAGTATGCAGTAGGGCCTGTACGAGCATTTTGTTATTTTATACGGGTCTGTGATAGTTTCTACTAATTTCTAAAATCTGCAAAGAAAAATAATAACAAATTACGGAATTTTTAAATGTTTCCAAGGATGTTATGTTTCAAACTCCATCGTATTAAATGTTCATCTCATCTAATTAAATTTAAATTTATTAAAAAATATGTTTTTGAATCAAAATATAATACAAGATATTCCAACCAATGCAACTATATAATTCCAGTAACAAAAACCTCAATGGCCCAGTCACAGTTTAACTTTCTTGCTCCAAAAATCTTCAATAACTTAACAATTGAAATAAAGACAATAACCAAATATCACACTTTCAGGTAGACGCTTGGAGACTTTTTGATGAGTGAATGTGATAGAATTAGAAGCCTGTTTATATAATCTAATGTACTTTTTTTCTCCTTTCTATTTTCTACTTTTTATTATAATTTTTCCAATATTTAACATGATTTATACTAATTCCATGTTTACACTAGACTTCATATTTCATACAATGTAACTATACTATATTGGTCACCATGATACAGGCAGCCGCCTAGTATGGTGATTTAATATATCAACTTTATGTAAATGTCACAATTATGTAACATGTATTAAATAAATAAATAAATAAATAATTGGCAATCAGCACGAAATTGTGAATTTTTGACATTTGAAACGTCCCCAATAAACTTCGAACTGCCCTTTTCTTTAATAAAACTTTTAACCATTGATCAACTGAAAGCATACAAACCCGTTGCCGATCACAATTTAAACAAAAGCTGAAGCGGGCCGAGAATTGACGTTCAATTGAGAGTGTTCATCTGTCTTTCAAACCATCAAGTCATATCGCAGCAGGGGTGGGCAGAGAGGTATGATCATTCAAATTTTAAAAAAAAAACAAATTGGTACTAATCGTCGACTTTCAGACACCAAACGTCATGGAGTTTGAAATGCCAGAACGTTTAAATATGCCGAAATTAAATTTTCTTCTAATGGCACTTTTCTACGGCCTATATTTTTCCTTTCCAAAAAATATTTTATTATGCTCATTGCGATTATTTGATCTGGCATATTTAATTATTTAAATGTCAGTGTGTTCGTGAATGATGGGCGAATTGTTGGCAGCAAAGGCGTAATTGAAATAAAATGTGAATTTTAACGTGACAAGAAAGAATGATAAATGACGAATAATAATGTTTCCAGTAAAATAAAGAGAATGTTGCCATAATTGAAGAATGCGACATCGCCTTTGAAAATTATTGCCACAAATATGGGTTAAAGTTCAATCACAACCTTTCGAAGTAATTTTAATAAAAAAGGCATTTGTTTCATCGAATTGATTAATTTTCTTTACATAGAAAATATTTTTGTGAGGTCAATCAATCTTTTTTGTCAACCAAAACTAACCCAAGGAGCGGTAAAATTTTGTTTGATATATCGAACAAATTTTCAATATCACAGCGCAGGTATTGAGTCCGCAACATTCAGGCTTGATTTCAAATGTGTAGATCACTAACACCATGCTATGGAGTCAGCTGATGTAGAATTATTGTTAAGGTAATTTGAAAGTTGATAATTTTTTCATAAAGTAGTCGGAATGGTCGATTAGTTCAGCGTCTCGGAAAAAAATGTATGTACGTTATACTAATGTAAAACCGTAACACTTCCTCGCAATTTTCGTGAAAATTGTAAATTTTTATTTTATTTACTTATTTTATTTTATTTTGCAGAAACAAACAGTACATAATTATATTTTAGAAAATAGTTACAAAGTTATAGAAAATAATACAATAATAGGTTCCAATGACATGTCGCTGTTATATATATATGATATATAACAATATGTGCATATTCCTTCAAACGATACTAAAATATATGTTTTAATGTACTCTTCTTATGAAGCCTATTTAGGGCTAAGTAAACTAGTTGGCAATAAAACAAACATATGTTAATAACTTCTCACCTTAAATTATGGTTTTTCACTGCGGTGAACTTGCACGGTGGAATAGAAAACAGTAAACGTAGAATAAAAATAATTGAAACGATACTGAATATTTTTTATTTCTTTTATTAAAAATGAAAGATGATACATCCTTCATTTTCTGAAAATCTGAAAATGGCAGAATTTTTTTCTTTTTTACCTGGACCAATTTTGACCCAGAAACCCAATTTTTTCAATTATTTTTTATTAAATGGTTCTTAAAAACTAACTAAATTAAAGCAGTTTTTTTAACGAAACTTCCCAATTCAATAGAGAAAATAGTTACTGCAGTAACTGCATAACTAAGAAATATAAAAATAAAATTCTGCTTACATCGGACAGACGAGAAGGGCATTCTGAACTAGATTCAAAGAACTTATTCGAATTTATAATAATAAAAGCACACCTTCAAAATTCGCAGAACATCTCTTAGTGAATAATCATACTTCACTCAACAACAATGGGCCTAAACCATTATATATAGAATGAAAAGGTCTTTGATTAAATTTACTCGAACAATTAGAAATCAATAAACGAACGAATGAACCTGTTTTAACATTAATTAATAAAGTAAGGAAAATAATCAATTCCCTCCTTTTTAGGACATTCAAAAAACCTAAACAATAAATCATACCAAAATAATTCAGGCAGTAACATTATTACACAACAATTAAGAACACAAGCACACTTAGTGCGGGGAAAACCGATTTGGAAATACCTTGGAGAGAATCTATTGTTACCTCAGCCAATCGGTTTAGCCCGTAATAAATCAATTTACACACCTCCAAAATTGACATTTAAAATCGTATAAGTACGTCGTCTAAATGTGGTTTCAACCACAAAGAGTTGTCATTCTGGAGTTGTCATCAATACTGAAATATATTATTTAATATTCAATTCACTAATATATTTCTAATAACATAAATAAATACGTAAGCACGCAATAATCAGCTGTGTTATAACTTTTTCTGGGTTTTGCAATAATAACTAAATGTATTTAAAAAAAAAGTCAAATATTTAATATTTCTATGTATATGAGGTATATTGATTTAAAAAAAATCAATTTAACCAACTATTTTTTTTTAAATTCACATTTTTCCTGTCAACCCTGGAGTTTTTATTTAAAACTGTTTTAATAATCATAGCGCCCTTCGCATTAATCTTCCATTTGTTAACAGGCTGTACTATTTTTATTTCGACATTTCTAGAAGAAATATGGCAATTGTGAGATCCAATATAATTGGCCTTTTCGTGGTGTCGAAACAAAGGAACAGGGTGTCGCTTTAAAAAACAAACCATAAATCTTTGCGGATATTTTTCGACCATCTGCCTACCACCCTATTATTTCGGGGCTATCAAACGATATTTATTGTTATTACTGTGGTGGTATAAAAGAAAACGTGCTAAATATTTTCAATTTCTTCAGCCAATATTTTTTGTTGGGGCTATTTGTTTCATATTACAAGAAGGCAGAACAATGGCAGGTGATTCAAGATTTATTATCATTCATTAAAATGTACCTAGCTTTTAAAACCGTTTTTGTTCTTTATTATATTTTTTTTATTCTTATGCAGGTTATTATTATTATATAATAATATAATTTTTAAATTTTATAAGAAAAACCTATTAAAACTTTTGAAGGAAGATAACAGATAACAGAGAAGAAGAAGATACAACAATAATCTAAATTGAAATATCGACCCTTTGGAATAACAAGGTTCCATCTGTAGCAGTAACGTCATGCAAAAATGGAATCTATAATAAGCTACTTTAGGGTTCATTAATGGGTGACGTTATCGCCACAGGTGGAACCTTGTTATTCTAAAGGGTTGATTTGAAAATGAACAAGACAGTCCCATTATATTTTTCTGTGTCTGGTTCCTTTTCATATTTTTATTTAGATTATTAGTTGTTATCTTCTTCTTCAATGATATAATTTTAAATTTAAGATTAGCATCAATAATGATGCCATACTATTTTAATTCGAAACACTTAACCACTCAGACCCCTAAGCTTGTTTTCATGACAATATAACGATAGCAGTCAAGTCCAATAAGCTTGTTTTCAAGCTAACGGGTTTGTTCCCAAATAAATCATTGTAATTCCGTTGTTGTTCTAGTTACAACCAAAAAACAAAAATAAGAATATCTACAATAAAACACGCTTTACATTAATTACTGTTTTGTAGATACATTTTCACCCGCCAAATCGCATGACTTTAGTTTAACTTAGTCAATTTAAAATATATATATTTTGTATGAAATAGTAAAAAGTGAGGTTAAAGAACTGTTAATTGTACATTTGTATGATATCATATCATCATTGTACATTTGTGTGATAAAATAAGTGGTATGATCCGAAATTTTAGTACCGTTTTCACATATTTTTTACAGGTAGGTCATTTTAACATTTTTTTATGTTTGCATTGTAAATCTTAATATTTCCATATTTTAATATTTATTTGTAATAATACAATTTGAAAGCATATTTTATTACCTTTCAAAAACAGTATTTAGTATTCAGCTATGTTTAGAAATATTTCGTTTATTGAGCTTTAAATGCAAAGCGGAAATAACACAAAATTTTTATCAATCTCACAGGTTCTTTAAGACCAAAAACTACACAAAGGCGATGAACCCGAGTGGTTAATTTGAATTAAAAAAAACTTTTTTGTACGTTAGATTTGACGACTTCCGTTGTAGAGGGATAAGTCTCTCCTCTATGATTCCGGAGGTTATAGGTTAAAAACCTGGTGTGTGCAAGTATATTTTGAATTCAATTGATCTGTATCGTTTCACAATTGATTCATATATATGTATATATATTACGTAGTGTACCCTTTTGCGGCACGTTCTAGATTGTGAGATATTCTCATTGTGAGTATCGCCATGGTGAAAGACCACCATTCAAATTTAAAACCTTACTTGAAATGGAATAAGCCGCGTTTGATGACCATATCTAAAAAAACAGGTACTTCCTCACCTTGTTCTGCCCCATCTCTTTATCCTACCTCTACTTTAAGCCTCACAATTTAGGTACCTCCCCACCTTCCTCTTCCTCGTCTTCTTCCTCCCGCGCCCCACTACCTTCAGTCTCACAACATACCCCACTTAGGGATACCATATTCTCACTGGCTCCAGACGGGAGCAGTTGGGACTCTTGTGCGGTATTCATGTAAAAAAATCATTTTTCACTCATTCGCAACACGTGTTTAAGCATAGAATCAAACAAAGTTAATTTGAATAGAAATAAACGCAGTGTTACGTCCCCCTTCCAAGATGAGAAGCAACAAGTTGAACGGGGGTAATGTACAATTGTAATGAACCAATTAATAAATATTAATTGTTTTTATTCTAACTTGAAATTATTAACTTAAAATCAGTCTCAACATTTCTATAGAGAGATTCATAGCTTTTCGTAGAGCGTAGAAGCATTTGCTAAATACAATTCAGGAGACATTTCCATAGCAAAAGAGATCTTTTTATTTATAAACCTCCCTTTATTTTATCTACAAATAACTCGTGGCATTTGTCTCAAGTCCACCATAAATGGAACTGCAAACACGAGATCGCTGACTGAGCTGGTATGTGGTGTAGGATATAATATGTCTATTTTATGATTACTCATTTTTTTAAACAATATGTAAAGATGTTCTACCAAATACGGTTCAAAATCGTTACTATATTATGGAACAAGCGTCATTAATTTAAGAACTTCAAATTAATAAACAGAAATAACAGTCCTTTGCCAAAAGATCTGGCGAGCGTTTACGATGATAAAAAGACATTCGTACCCCACATTGATGTAATTACAAATAAAGCACTTAAATGTCTCAGTTTTGTGAAGATCGTCCGAAGATCAAATGTATAATATGAAGACTAGATCATATTTCTTAAGGCACATAATTTACATATTCCAACTGATAATATAAAATGAAGCGATTTAGTGCAATTACAACTACCTGAATTATCACAGCAAAAAAGGCGTTATTTTCTTTTTTTAAATCATTAACAGACATTTAGATAATCCTGACCTGAGAGAACGATTTATTTTGGCGTATTCATTAAATTCTATATTCATTAAAATCCTAGACTCCATGCAGGTTTATGTGTCATTCTTGTTCTTAGAGAGTTTATTCGAGTTGGTAATAAAACTCGCTCTGCCGTCATATTATTTAATTTCAATATGTAACACTTTTGCCCTTAAAGATTAAATGTACGAGTAAATGCGTATTTGCAATAATCCCACTTTTAGAAGCTACGTATTTAAAATCCCGATGGACATTATTATATAGAAATAAAAATAAAATACCCAAATTTTAACCCCGTAGCGATAGATTTTTACAAATTTGACCTAAACAATTTCAACTTTGAACACGATTGGAAATAAGAACCAGAAATTCTACTCTAAATGTGATTTAGATTCACCAGTTTCCCGTATGTAGGCTACGAGATCACCGGTCACCGTGTAATTATATCAATATTTCAAATTCACCTTTAAATTTTTTTAAATTTAATTTTTCAATACATACATTATACATTATTGATAAAATGTTTTGGCTGCCCAACTAGGAAGAATCCCGTTTTAGAGCAGTCAAATTAGGATTATATATGGAAAATATGTAACGTGTCTTAAACTATGAAAAAATAAATGGAAGAAATGAAGAGAAGAGAAAGAATAAAAATAAAAAAGATAAAAAATAATTATAAAAAAAAAAAATAGTAATAAAAGAAATTAAAAGTTTTAAAAACAATAACTGTTGTTTGTTTAGAATAGATATTGAAATAATATAAAAATATTAATAATGGGTATATACTTAATAACAAATTGAAACAAATTATAATAAACTAACATGAAAAAACAGACTATATATACATACATTTTTCTTGATTGCCACTGCCATTTTTTTAAATACATACGTACATCTACGGAACTTTATATTATATCATATTGGCATTTGGCTAAATAATATTTAATTAAACCAATTAATTGGGTGAACGACAGACAGTACTGGAGAAACGATCATATATTATGTATTTTTATTATGTACCAACAATAAATCCAGACCACAGCGGATTCGTCTGTCGGAGGCCATAATTTAGGTAAATAAATCATTTTATATTCCCAAATAAACCATAGCTTCGAAGCCGCGTAAAACCGACGCAATAAAATAGACAGAATTATTTCTTCCGACTCCCTTCGCTAGGGAAATGGGACGGTTAATATCTGAATATTGCATTTAATATTTTCAATACGTATCGGTCAAGGAATGTACTTTATTCGTCAGGCGAATCAAAAAAAGGGGAAAGTGACAATAGTATAAGGTTATACAGGATGTTAAGGAACGTACTCGACTTACAACCAGTGATTCCTGGCATTATTAGGAGTAAAAAATGTAAATAAAATTTAGGTCTCCGGTGACTTTTTTGATGACAAATTTTTTTTTCATATTTTATTTCGTAAAATCAAACCAAAAAAAATCTTTCACATGACGTCACTGGTCGAGTCACCGCCCAACCACTTACCCTGCCCAACTGTCCAGCACCTACTATTTTTTTATGTTTTTTTAGAAAAAAGTAAAAAAAAAAAAACTAAAAGAAATAATATTCTTTTAAATTGAACGGAATTCAATTCTTTCGTTGTCATATATTTTTTCTCAATAAAATGGCAGAGAGAAAAGTAGTTCTGTTAAAAAACCAATGTGAACGAATAGTTTCTAGAATTCGTTTAACGCAAGAGCTTTCTGGCAATCATGATGATAGCAAGAAAAAGGATAAGTTTCTTGCTCAGAACTTGAGTATGTTCAAAAGGAGATTGAAGAACAATTACTAGAGTTAAACAAGATGAATGAAATCCCAAGAGTCCCAGATTATGACATCCATGATGATTATGAGATTATAAAGTGGGGTATGTTGTGGGGCTGAAGGTAGTGGGGAGGGGGAGAAGATGAGGATGAGCAAGGTGGAGAAGTACCTGGCTATTCAGATCTGGTTACCAAACAGTCAATAATCATATAGTATATTTAAATATTTATGAAATCCTAAATTAATTACTTACTCTTGATCACACAATTGAATCAATAAATTCCAGGTTAATATATTTGGACGGCAGACAAGACACAATATTTTGTCTCTTTCTAATAATTTAATTAAAATCTTTTTAAGAATTACTGACCAGTAAAACGTGCAAACTAATATATTCTTAAATTATATGAAAATTAATCACTCTGTACTTCTTTTATCTATCACTTCTTTAATTAAAATATGAACATGTTTCAATACCACTTATTTCAATTCCAACACCAGTTATTTAATCAAATTATATAATATTCTATTAAATTAATCTCTTATGATATGAATATATGAATGTAAACAATTATTTTTTAATAGTTAATTTAATTTTTGTTATAATCCATTAAGTTAAAAGAACCCATTGACAAACTACTTAAAAGTAGTTTATTGGGACTTTTTCTCTGTTTTTTGTATTATGTTTTAATTGATATATATGTATTATTATTTGTTATGTTTCTTTAAAAAACTAAAAAAAATTTGAAACCGATGGTTCTTTCGTCAGAATAAAATTAAAACTAACACAAATGACCTACAGGTAAAAACGATAAAAAGAGTGGTGGTGAAGATTTATTATAAAATTAAAAAATATATTTATAATATTTTATTTTTCACTTTATTACTCTTTGATTACTTTGTAATAATTTATAAGAGCTTTTATTATAAAAATGCAAATATCACCTATTCTAAAATCATGTCTATATATTATTTTATATAATTGTTTTTTATGATACCTTTAACTAATTATTTATCAGTCTTTGTAATGTTTTTTTGTCAATTGTTACTTTTGTCTATACTTATTTGTCTTCATCATTTTTCATCAACTTTATTTGTTTCCTGGCGAAAGATTCATTGCAAACATGTTCAGGATTAATAAAATAAACTTAATAATGAAAAACTACTTGACCATACTTTTGGTATTAACATTATTTTCTTTTAGTTTTTCATAAGTATACAAAATCACAAAAATTCTTTGTTTCAAAATGATCGAAACAAAGTTATTTTGTCAATTAAAAAAATGCATGACGCACGAATTTTCTCTTCGAACTAGAAAGCACGGCCAATTTTTAGTGCATCTATTTGAGATAAGAAACGTCTATATAAAAAAGCAACAACTGCACACAAAACATGTTTTAATGCTAGTTCCAACATACCAATGTTTGTACTAACACATATGAAAAATCTATTTATACTATCGTTTATTTTGATGATACTAACGTCTTGATTCAGTATTTCCCGCTTCTGAAAAAATAACGCAAAATTTGAAATGTATTCGAAAATAACTCAAAAATGCCATGAAAATTGTGCATTGGAACTACTTGCCTGAATAAATAACGGTCCCTTGTGACTGGAAGCTGTGGGGGTATGTGGGAGGTAGGGGTGGGTGGTGGTGGTTTAGCTGGTGGAGGTAAGTTGGGGAGAGTAAGGAGTTGATAATATTTATCTTCATATTTCGCACTAAAGTCAGGGGTTAATACATGGCCATACATCATATGGTGCTCGGATCATAGATGGGCCAAATATGTGTTCTTATATCCCAGGCTGTATATCTATCAATCATTTCGCATATGGGAGCTTTGGAAACAAAGATTTATTTGTTTGCGTTTATTTTTCCAATGATTTTTTTTTCATATACGTAGGTATGAAATTTTATTATAAATACGGGATGTTAGGGGACGTACTTGACTTACTTTCACCAGTGATTCCTGACATTATTTGGGTTAAAAAATGTAAATGAAATTTTCGCCTCCAAAGACATTTTTGTTTATTTTTTCAACCTAATACATTAATATAATCAGTAGGTATTGGGCAGTTAGGGCGAGGTGAGGGATTTGTTGGTTATTCGGTCAAGTGCCGACATGTGGAAGAATTTTCTTTTTTTTTATAATTTTGAAAAAAAAAAGTCATCTAAAAAGGGATCGGAGACTAAAATTTCATTTGTCGTTTTGAATCCAAACAATGTCAAGATTCGCTGGTTAAAGTAGGTCAAGTAAGTCTCTTAGCACCTGTATAATGTTATCTTTACCAGTGCTTTACGGCAGATATTAATTTTTTTTACGGCAGATAAGATATTTTTATTTGTCATGTTTTGATTCAATATTTTAATTGCTTGGTACTTCCCCCCCTTCTTTCACTAATCTATTTTCTCACCCGCACTCCTTCAGCCTCTCAAAGTAGTTTTCTTTTGAAATCTGGGGTATTTAAAAAAAAATCATCATTGCTCCCTCAATCTCGCAATGCATTAAAATTGTTATGGATGCCATAGTCCCACTGGCATCAGTTAGTTTGGAGCAGTTGGGTTGGGACTCTAGTGCGCCACTTTTTTTTTTTGAAGAATACAATTTTGTTTACTTAAATGGGTAATCATGTTCAATTTAGGTTGTAGTATATGATCATGTCCGGATTCTTCATGTATGCAATTCATGTAAACAAGAATACTAAAAACCAATGAGAATATACAATGAGCTGCTTGCAAACTCGGCGCACTCAAGTGAGTATATTTAGTTTTCCCTAAACTAGCATAACGTTTTGTCTCGGGTATATTTGCATGGAAATTTGCAGCTTGCGAGCTGTACCTTTCCAAAAGAAACCAGACAGAGAAACAAGAAAGTGGGTGTCGGGAGACCTTTTAACACCTTCCACCATGCACATCTTTCTGAGAGGCTGCGCCTCCTAGCTCTCTACTGAAACTTTAACAGGTTCCTCGCTCTGCAACTGCTTCCCGCTACGAAAACTTCTGAAAATACTTCACATTCTTACTATAAACTTGAGAAAGAACAAAAGACTGCCAGAAAGTTTAATTGTTACAGAAATGTTAACATTGGCGTTTAATTAAAACAGTTGTGGAATTAAATATTTTATATGTTGAATCTTTAATAAATTGTATAGTCAAACTGGATAAAATTATGACAAAAGACAAATCTGAATTATTTAAACGACTTAAACGAAGTCAAAGCAAACTGAAACGAATGGGGATAATGAGGTCGTTTTATATTCTTTTAGCTTGATATTGTGGCATCCCCAATAATTGGAGTATGTTATGAGGCTAAGGAAAATTAGTCGGAGAGAGAGAGACATTGAAGAGGAAGGTTGGGAATTAATTATGACCAAACTGGCTAATTTCCAGGAACATTTCGATTCTGAATGGTTGTCTTACACCAAGGCTAAACTGAGAGCGTCTACACCAATCTGGGTACGGCGTACAATGGTACTAGGTAGAAAGAAAACATAACTTACACGAAAATCAAGTATGTAGGTCCAAGTATTTTTAAACAAATATCAAGTTTTATTAAATTCACTTAACATCATAATTTATGATTTCTTTAGGTTTGTACTCTATTACATACAAAAATAAAGAGGCATAAAAATGTCTAACCAGTAAAAAAAAACATGCCTTACGTTTTACCTCTAAAAATCCGAAACGTGATCGTAAGCAAAATGTTAATTCTGCCTCTTTCCTGAAACTCCAATGACGGGTCAATTTAAATATTTAAAACAGGATCCTTTAAAGGTTTAAAGGGTTGTTTTCTGCGAAGTTTCAGCATTTATCCGCCAGAGGGATTCCTGAAATGTGCTGCGATTGTCTTATGGAACGGAAACGGAGATGGCGGCAGAGTGCCTCCCGGGGAAGGCCGATAAGCAAATGAGGTAAGAAAACACCAAATAAGTTCAGAACCTACCCCTGTAGGAAAAGTCTTAGAAGAAATCCCTTAAGTGTCTGATTCCTTGTATAAGGAAACAGCAACCCTGACCATTTAAACAAATAATAAATTAATTTCACATACGACGTCACCCTTAGAATCTCAATTATCTTTTGGGATGTTGTGTGAAGGTTCATATTAAGGGAACCAAGTTTTAAAGCTGAAGCCAGCAAATCATTTCGCGATTGTCGCCACAGAATCATGTAAAAACAACTCGCTGATGCGGCTAAAATCAACTGTGCCCGACATTTATTTTAGGGATCACTTTTGGCGTGTCTTTTGGGTGTAAGACGTTTGTACACTGGGTGTCGGAGGGATCTTGATAGTTATGTCCATAGTTGTGGCTGCATCACTTTTAATTGAAATATCAGTAGAATAAATAAAACATTCCCACGACGAAGCAGATTAAACAACAAACCCACACAATTGTAATCCAATTTCTTGGATTATCTTTATAATTACGACCACGAGTGACATTTTTTCATATTAACTATTCACTTTTTAGCAGTAGACTAAACACGCCCGAGATTAATTAATGTATTTAGTTTAGAGTCTTTAATCCTATCTTAATAAGAATCTTTATCTGTAATTTCACTATTATAATAAATTAACATTTTATTTAACATAAACCTACTTTCATTTACAGAAGTTACATATTTGTCATGCTGCCTTTAATGTACTAATGTTTCACGTTTTTTTATGAAAATCACATAAAATACTTGTTTACCATCTGAATACAATACGTCTTATCAAAGAATACAATACGTCTTATAAGCAATTTTAATAGACAAGTATGTTTTCTGTAGGTAAGTATGTTATCTGTTTCTATTTGTAAATAATAGTTCTAGGTAGAGCCTAAGAAGTCATAATAAAATGTACAGCGCCCTTGATTTCTCACAAAAACGGCGCTCTACAAATTATCCAATTATTATTATTAACTGAAAGACTCTTCATGATAAATCCACCACGGATGTGGGGAATTTCAAGAGAATTTCCATTATACTAACGGCTGGCTTAGTCCAGGGGCAAGGCTTTGGACTCCCATTCCAATCGCGTGAGCAAATAAATTTTATTTTTTATTTCGCAATTAATTATTAAAAATAATATATAGTATATTTGCGGCACGTTCCAGGGTGGAAGATACTCTTAGTATCGCGCTGGCGTGGTGTCAGACCACCATTCAGAATTAAAACGTTACTTGAAATGTCTTTAGCCGTGTTTAGTCACTAGATCTGAGTTGCCAGGTACTTTTCCACCTTCCTCTTCCTCGTCTTCTTCCCTTCCCTACGTATCTTCAGCCTCATAACATAATAACCAATTGCCATAGTCTCACTGGTCCAGAAGGGAGCAGTTGGGACTATTGTGAGGTATTCACTGAAAAAAAAAAGTACGACCCTATATGACCAATTGTAGCTTTGTCGTTTATTCTGTGGTCAAAGTCAAAGAAAGTGTCACATTCAAGTTATTCACAAATACGTTGGTACGCTTTTAAGTAACCTCATTATAGGTCGGTACCAAAAAAACTAATTCAAAAGTTTCTTTTCACACTCTCATTTTTCTCACTCATGATCTGTTTCCTACCCGGTATGGACGACATTACAGACGATATTCAAATTGTATCAGGTTTGGGGCTCTGTGTGCCATGGCATATTACAATTTTGTAAACGTTGTCACTAAAAACAAAGTTTAAAAAAATAGAAAAGCCAGACGTTGGTGGATAACGCAAATTCATCGATACGGAACAAGGTTGGTAATTTTTTATTTAATATTCTTTCGTTATTATTATAACCATGTATTCTTAATGTACAAACTGTACTCTTTAGTTTGAGCATGCAAAAGTAGCTGGATGAACTAATTTCTGAACCAAGCGGAGACAAAACGTGAATATAGTAGTCTTCTCTCTTCTCGCCCGAAATCCTTTGAAAAATACCGACACCGATCGGAAAACAGGCGAGCGCGAGAACGAGACGGCGAGAAACTCCTCACATTCACGCTTTTCGGGTGTTCTCGGGGTTTCTCGCCGTGTGTCTGGGTGGGCTATTATAATACTTTATTTTCAGGCTCTGTGTGTACGTATGAAAAATCAACCACTGCAACATGGACATGTGTCTAGTTTGGCGAACAAAAAATCCAAAATTATGTGATAAACTATTTATGCTGACTAAACAGAAATAATTAATGTTCAAAAAAATGTCATGACATTGTAGAGTCGGGAGAAGTAGTGAGGAAGTATTCTTTTAACAATGTTTATTGCGTCAGAATAAATGTGCTGCTCTCTACCAGAGTTCACATTTAATTCATTGTATTATCACTTATTTAATTGTTTAAGGAACGTAAACTGTCTGAATACTGATATAATATACAGAAGAGGATGACAAAAACAGACCAAATTTTAATGTTAAAATGATATTATTGTTAGGTACTTCAGAAATATACTCAGATTTTGTAGGTATATTGATGAAGACAAAACATATAACAAAATATTGTATATTCTATACTTATAATGAGGAAGTAGCCAAACCATGAATTTAATCGACGAATGTATGTACGTATGTACTATAACACATTGGAACAAAATAATATAGTTCATTTAAAGCAAATATTGCGACGCGAAGAGGACAAAGTGATTCATGCTCCTGTTACTCTATAGAATTTCTGTAGTATAATCCCGTTATGTCACAATTCCATTTCTCAGAAAAATTTTATATTTATTCCTTACAAGAATTTCAAAGGAAAGCATCTGGTAATAAAATTCTTCAGGAAACATAGGTACATCATATATTATTAAAGTAGGTACCTACCTCACAAAAGTAGGACAACTTATTTCTTTCTCTCTATCTATATCTCTGCGTTCTGCTTCGTTTGAAACGCAAGAAATGTTCCGGGAAATGCATCTTTACTCCATTACCTATTCAACTACTGAATTATACAAAAACAAACATTCAAAAGCTTTAGAAGCTGGAAGAAATGAAAACAATATTAAACTCCTCAGGCCTGGGGCATATTTTATCAGAAGGTCTGCAGAAATATTTGCTTCTCAATAAAATCCTAATAAATTGAATATTTCTGATTGTATCTGAATAAACCAAAAACTGTTTTTAAAAAATGATAAAATAAGCCTTCAAATTCCGAAACTATAATAAAGATATTTTTTTTTAAATACCTACAAAAATTTTGAATGCAAACATAAAGTTTTGAAAATTGGTCACCAGCATTTTTTCTAAATAAAATTACTGATAGCGAAAAAAAAAACATACATATTTTATTAGACAAATTATAAACGTTATCGTCACCTCATTTTTTTATCGTTTCATGCAAAAAAAATCTTTAAAAAATCCCAAAATTTGATCATTTGTTTTTAAATGGCGGTCGAAAACTTTGGTTTGAATATAAAGATACATTTCTCACCATGATAGTGGGATGGGAGTTACAAAGATTTCTAGGAGACATGTATGAGTTGTTCCCAAAAGCAAACATATATATAAGCCTGATGGGTAAAAATATTTTAATTGTTAATATAGGTATGCAGTTGTTGACTCTGTGGCAGAGTGGTCTGCTTCTTTGTTCTCCATCCAGATGTAGAGGGTTCAAAATACGGAATAAAAAAAACTTTAAATTTTAATTCAGTCTTATTATCCGGGCCTCTTCGCATTCATAAATCCCTTTCTATAACTCCTGCCTAAACCCGCCACATTGCCCAATCAGCTAGCGACATAGTTCCCCTTGTCTTGGCACTCTTCAGAAACAAGCGCTTTTGTTAGGTATCACATAAAAACACGTGGTTTTTTGACAGATGAAAATTATAAAGATGATATTAATTGAATGAATAAGATGTTTTTATCTTGTCCCAAATTGGAAAATGCAGCAGAATCAAAATGTGACTACATTACCAAAATAAATAAAGCTTATTTGTATTTATATCAAGCAACACAACTGTTAAATTGAAAATGAAATTAAAGTCCCAAAAATAAAAATCTCCATCCATGTCCAACCCACTAAGTCTTCACATATTTGATTTTTTACCGGCTGGTTTAGAATAAATCAAGGGCTGAAAACAACCTTAAGGGGAAATGTAAGATAAAATTAAATAATAAAGCAAAACATAACTATAAAAGTCGGTACCTACGGTAATATAAAAAAAATATTAAAAAATTCCCTGGCATAAGAAAATATTCTTGAAACTAGTAAAAGTTCACAAAACCGTTATAGATAAAATAAAAAATGTTTAAGTCTACAAAAAAATACCAAAGAAAAATTTTCCACCTGCAATTAAAACATAATTACAGCCCAGTACTTAATTCTGCTTTACGTTATTTTTTCAACAGAGCTTCCTAAATTTCGTTCCTGATTCAATAATCACTTTATTTTTTATGTGCATTACAGATTTTTTAAATAATGTTCCTTAATAATATAATATTTTTAATCGATAGAGGTTCGCAAAGGGGCTGGTAGGAGACAAATGTCTTGGCTCTTGTTACGAGAGTGGACCGGTATTAGAAGTGTGGAGGAGCTATTCCGGGCAGCGCAAGATAGAGACATATTCACCAGAGTGATCGCCAACGTCGCGTGCCGGGGGGACACTAAGAAGAAGAAGAATCGTACTTATTACTAAATATATGATTAAAAAAATATTGTATTAATTCATTTACAATAAAGAAATACGAAACATTTCTGTACCTCCGTTATTACTTTTTTTTAAATACCACAATGGGCTCATAATTCTTCAAGCTAGTGTCTAATAATAATACTACAAGTAGAATTCTCCGCGGCACATGATGGTACTAGGGAGTAGGTACTCAATTTACTGAAATTACAAGAGTATATTGTGTTTATTTTCTCGCGGTGGATCGCTTTCACTCACTTAAAAATTCATTTTTTCCATCAGCATACGTCAGAGTAACCGAGCGACCACTTGTCCCAGAGCCGCAGCTACCCTGGAACTAAAATTCCAGACAATAAAGACCCAGAGTAAAAAAGAATTGGCATAACAAAGAGATTCCAAATCGTTTAGGTGAGTGTCTAAATATATTTTTTGTCGCTCTACATTTTACCTGTCGTTTTTCCAATTCATTAACTCAGGAGTATTTTTGGTTGAGAGATTCTTTATGAAGACAAGTGGGGTGACAAGTGAAAAAGTATTTTAAATTACCTCCAGCGGAAATCTGACACCCTGGGGACGTTTGCAGAAAAATAATGAATATTTTTCTAGTGGAACGGCGCTTTTTCAAAACAAAATCTGTACATTTTTTTAGGTTTGTGAGCTGGGTTTATAACTTCAATAAGAACCGGTGATATCTGCAATGCAGTCGCAGATAAAACAATTGTGTTTCTACTAGTAAATAAAATCACTTCTTTTCTCATTTTTAGTGGAAACATACTTTCGATAGTCAGAGGAACATTTGGATGGTTAAAATATTTACTTTTCGTAAGTGAAAATGGTCCTTGGAGGAGACCCCACCACCTTCATGCGGCATTATAAGGAAACATATGGTTTCCTCCTTCACCGCACACTTCAAGACTCTAATTTGTTTATTAAACGAATCTATATATATTTTTAATGACACTACACGGAGAAAAATGTTATTCGAAAAAACGATCATTTTAATAGTAAAAACGGTTAAAAACAGGACTGAAGTTCTTACGAACAAATTAACAGGGTTTCAATGTTTATTGGCGGGAAAATTTAAGAATAATTTGTTGGTATAGGTACGAAATTACGATAACAACAACTAATATTTCATTTGTTTCGGGTCCAATATCATCTTTTAGATGGTTATCTATGCTTATAATAATTTGTCTTCGTCGCTAGACGTTAACTCCACGGCTGCACGTGAAAAAATTATCAAATTTAGAATAATTTGGGTAATCATCTTTAAAGAATAGCATATGACTAGGTGACTTATCGTTGCATCACAGTCTTGTGACTATGTAAGACTGGTTACTTACTCGTGCACACTTAGTTACTATATCGCCATCCAGCTTGCTCTCGTTGACCACTCTACCAGTGACCAATGATTAATTAATGTTATTGTTATTTTAGGACATTTCGGTTAGTCTTCTGTATATCAGAGCAACAGTCGCAGTGTTTCTGTTTGTTTCATTCTGCCACGTTTTTCGTTTGAATCAGTTTACAAAATGGAGTCTAATCGCAAGCGTTAAACATGACAGAAACCAAAAAAAAATAATTGCGAAAGTTTGACATAGGTATTAGTTTTTTTTATGAAATATCTATTTTTTTGTTTTTTGATATTTGCATGTATTTGAAATTTGGTAGACGGGTATGGGTACCGCCGCCCCGGGAACCATTTATTGGATAACCAACACCTCTGCCATGGATCACCTTAAGTGGTTCGTTACGTTTGGTGACTTAGCAAGGGTGCTCGGGTTCATGGGGTGAGGTTTGTTCGGGTCTTGGCGGCGGATGCGTCTGCCCAAAAGTTGCGTGGCAGGCTGATTGAGAAATATCTTTTGACTTCTCCAGCAGAACTCTCTCGGAGCATCTCTTGCACCGCAGTGGGTGGAATCATTCATCTGTCACTCCTAGACACACTGATTCCCAGACTCCGCCCCTCATACCTTTTTTCTTCCCAGAACAGCCTCTCCTTCCTCTCTTAAAAAGCACCCTTCACACAGCATCGTCAAAAATGACATAGGCCCTGAAGTGAATTATTTTCTTCAGCTCCTGTTGTGTGGAGCTATTGTAAAAAAAAACGTACCTACGCACTATAATCTGCTGCTTTCACTAATAATTGGCCTTTTCCCGGTTTTATGAGTAGTTCTTTTAATTCGTAAATTTTCCTCCATCGTTCTGTGTCCCCGATACATAATTGGCGGAAGTTCTCAGTATACCAAATAGAAGATTTATATTAACTGTGGGATAGGGTGTATAATATGCACTAGATACATGTGGGGTTGACAAGCGGAACGCGCAACCTCCCCTCTGAGTGAACCACCCTCAAGCGTGAGGCGAGGAGCTTTGGGGCTTACAGTGTCACGTAATGTGTTTTTAATTAACTGCCGGCGTAATTACCGCCTACATACTTTAAACTTCCGTAAAAATTATCACAACTGCGGTTTGTTGGCTTAGTAACATCACCCCTGATAATAATTAATATTTTACTAGACATATTACATTTAATACCTTTGTTTACTCAAACATAAACCATAAAAATCGCTACATTTTCAAACCTACCTGATATTTTATGAACTTTAATTTATTCAATGTCGTATCAAATGAAGATTGAGCAAATAATGAAATAAAATTTCTGTGTTGAAATTTGAGGTGTTTTGAAAAAATCCGAGGCAATTTTTTGATATTTTTTTTTAAATTTTTTATTTTATTTAATGAAATATATACATAATACATATATCACATTGTTTACAATTTTTTATGCACATATTATTTTATTTTATTTATAATGGTAAATATATGTATAAGATGTTTCTTGATCTAAAGTAATAACTCCCTAGTTTAGAATACTCGTGTTGTGAGGGAACTTTCTTCAAGACTTAAATAATTTCTAGAATTATACTTATAATTAACACTATAGACATTCAAATTGATTAACTTACATATGCACTGAAAAACAGATTAGTAAATGCATTGAATTATTATTTTATATTTTTACGCACCAGACTTTCAGGTAGGGGTTTAGTTTTTCCCATAGGTTAAACTAAACCCTTTCACAAACTTTTCCATATAAATGATCATTTAGTAAATCCAAGCTATGCAAGTGTATTATATAAGTATAATTAATACAAAACAATACAAGAACAACAAGTTAATCTACCAAACTATTAAATGGGAAAATAATTCACCGACTCCAGATATTTTCATATCAGAGGGTTCGGCTCGGTGGAATTTCTAATTTGACCGATAAATCCTACTGAATCTATTATATATTATATTATTATTTATTATACATTATTACTATAATACTACTTTCATTATACCTTTTAACAATCTTTGGGTCAATATTTATATATTAATTAAACAAATATTATGGCAAGCTTGTACGTGGAAATGATTGTCTCCGTGGTCGAGGGGCAAAACTTTGCAATGCGGGTTCAAATCTCGGCGTGTGCGAACAATTTTTATTTTTTCTTTAATCTTTGCAAACTCACTTTGTGGCATCATTTTATTTAAATGAAACAAATTACTTTGTGTAAACCACTGTAATCAATGTTATAATATCTACATGTTTCAAAATTATAATTATTAATTATCCTGATGAAGAAACCATCGGTTTTGAAACATGTAGATATTATAACATTGATTACAGTGGTTTACACAAAGTAATCTGTTTCATTAAAATTTTTATTTAATTTAAAAATTATATTCATTTAAAAAAAAAATCAGCACATTACATAGTGGAAGATTGGCGTAAGACCACCATTCAGAATCCAAACGTCGCTTGAAATGGCTTTAGCCGTGTTTGGTGACCAGATCTGAATAGCCAGGTACTTCCCCACCTTCCTATTCATCGTCTCCTCATCCTCCCCACGACGTTTCTCCTCATAACATCTTCTAATTGGGAATGTAATTGTCCATCGGCTTGAGCCGCGAGCAGTTGGGACTCTAACTGTAAGGTATATTCATTTCTAAAAAAACAGTTGTTGTTCTTGTTTAAGATAAACAACATGGGAGAAGAAATGTACGAAACTGAATATATTCGCTATCAAAATCAACAACAATTTTAGAGAAATAAATCCGGCAAACATCAAACAGCAGTCGTGCGGCAACTCGATAAGTATCGAAGTTTTCGAATTAAAGCGGCAAACAACAACCTTATTGCCACTAAGGTTTCCGTTATTGTCCTGCCGCTGAAAACTCCGTTTAACGTCTATATCTGTTACAAGCGTCGTTTTTGTGAAAAAGGAAGCTCTTGCAACGAAGCTGCAACGAAGACGTAGTGGTTTACCTTTACTTGCTACAATCCATTCTGATAACAAACCCTGTGTAGGAAAAACACGTTTAGAATTGTTGCTTCTACATATAACACATTACATTCCAATACGAAACGCTTATCAAAGTAATAGGTAGAATTTACACAACCGCCAAACAACAAAGGTTACCTTTTAATCTACAGTGAAGGGACGATACCATTTTTTTTTGTTTCATCTCTCTTATGTAATTTGTCTGCCGATTATTCGATCTTCTATCCATTCATAAAGCAGGTAAATTTTGAACAATTTTTGCAGTTTCTTTATTCTTTGCAAACTCACTTTGTGGCATCATTTTATTTTTAAAATTACTTTTGTTTCATTTAAATTTTTGCAGTATTTAGGATAGATCCAACAATAAATAGCTGTCTTTTTAGCACCAAAATGCAATTTGGATTATTTGTTCTAATCGATAATAAATTAGATAGATGGCTTGATGATTTTCACTACTTGTTACGCCAGCTAAGCCGTGTTGTAGCCACTAGTTCATTACAGTTTGTATAAGACGGAAATATTTAGTGGTTGTAATGTACATATTGTAATTTTTTTGGTTATTATAATAATATTATGTTTACTATAATCATATGAATATCATGGTCGTATTATTTTATAATAACAATAATTTTGTTAATGAACATTATTAGTAATACGAAATCGCTGAGAGACTGTTTATATTTTTTTATCATTTCTCTTTTTCAATGTTGTTTGACATTGTTTCCCGTTCGTTTATATTTGAAAAATATTATTTACGTGAATTCGCCGAAAGATTTTATCCAGGAAATTATTCTCACTTTATTTTACGGATTATTGAACTGTCTTCAAAAAATTAAAAAAAAATCAAAATTTCTAAAAACATAATCCCCAAAAAGTCGTAATTTATTACCAACTTTACAATATATTATAATTACCGTCAAAACATCTTCATAAATTCCAACCGTAAATTTTCACCTGCTGTGCCTTTAAATATAAATCATTTTCGTCAACCCGCGTAAACCAGACTTTATGCACCGATCCCAACATTTTTGTTAAGCTTCATATTCAAGTGATGTTATACATTGTTTATCAAACGATTGTTATTTTATTCAACATAAAACCATAAATAATGCCACAGTTAAAATCATAAGAAAATATTAGAAATATTTTTTTTAAATAACAATTAATTGTGACATTTGATGATGAAATGACATAAGAGATATAATTAAGGGGCTTCGCTCATGGAGAAACTGAAACCAAACTAAAACTGCGGGTTGCCATGGTTGCCAGCCAAACTTCTCACACGGCGCAAGTCAATTTTACGATTTCAGTAATTATCTCCATTGTTTAACCATAGACGAAGAGCGCTTCCGCTGTCATCTCAGTCATCTGTCGTATTTCATTTCTCAGTCATCATTTTATATTAAAAAACAAACAAAATAACTCGAAAACTGATAACAAAACTGGCGCAATTTTTAATTATTTCAGAAAAGTTGTTGTGTTATTCATTTCTTGATAATCTCTTCTCATATAGATGAGGTAAAAATCCTAACGTGATTCCGAACAAAACACATTTCAAACCCATTTCATGTTCGTATGCCAGGAATAAATGGTATGTATGGCGGGCTGACAGCGGTCCTCTGCCGGTCGCTGTGACAAGCTCGCGCGCCCAAAACAAAGACTCAGGCGCCTTTGTTTAAGGGTAGGAGTGGGGGAGGAACACAACCTCTAACCCTCTACCGACCTCTGTAACCCTTCGGCTGAACGTCCCTCACCGACAAACACCGACTCTGGAGAGATTTACCGATGAATGTGTGTTGTTGGCGTGTCTTTTTGCACAAAGTAAGGTCATTATTTTCTTAGTTTTGCTGATATTCATGAAACATTTTCAACGGCTATGATGTCGATGACGCTCATCATGAGCTGATGATCTTTCTACGCCACAAATAGAGGTGGTAAAAGACCACCATTGAATTGAAAGAATTCAGAATTAAACCACAGTTTTAAATGGTTTTCATTGTTTTTGGAGGACAGATCTGATTAGCATGGCCTCTTCGAAACCTTCACCTCTCCCGTCTCCTCCCCCTCCCAGCTCCGGGCAGTAGGGACTCTTGTGAGGTTATGTGGCAAATCTTTGTATAAACCTATCCTAAACCTAATGAATTTACTTCAAAAATCTTTAACTATTGACGCCCATCAATATGGTTTCCAGAAAAATAGAGCGCAGATCTATTACTTCAAGAATATACAAATGTAAGTATATAATAAATTATATTCTAAATAAAAGAAAACATACATGTAAAGGTATTCTTTGTTGAAAATTCAAAGACGTGTGATACAATTCAACGTAGTAATGGTACTGGAAATTCTTTAAGAAATTGGATTTTCAGGAAACCTCCACCATATATTTCTAGATTATTTTAAAAATTAAAAAAAAGAGTATTATTGAAGAAGTCAATAACTTTTTTTCTTGACATTATAATTTAAATTATAAATTACTTTGTTTTGAACCACTTTACCATAAATTTTTACAAATTTTCAAATAGTTTCGGTTATGAATAACCTTCTTCAGGACCGTAATAAATAGCTCATACTATGGAAAATCTCTAGGATACTGAATAATGTTAGTCATAACCGAAAGTAAAATTGTGTGATAAAGTGATTTAAAACGAATAAATTTTTCGTTTAAAATTTCATATTTGTGGCAAATTCCAAGATACTCTTCGTACCACCCTGGTGGCAGACCACCATTCAGAATTGAAACTTTTAACAGGTTTTAGCCTCGTTTGGTGAACAGATCTTAATATCCAGGTACTTCCCCACCTTCCTTTCCCCTATTTTTCCATGTTTATAATATTCTTTTTATTTTTGAATTTACTTTTTATTTCTGTCATTATAATATTTTAAAATATATTATTTATATTCATAAGCATCTTCTCGTATCAACCATCAAAACCTTTTTTTATAAAGATAATATCTATGTAAAAGTCTATATAATAGACAAAACAATAATTATATCTAATGAATATGCTCATTTAGACGGTCCTATAACCATGTAAATTTCCTAGTTGGACAGCCCAAAGATCATTGTAATATGTAGTAATGTAAAGTTTAAAAAAAACAGTTTTTCTTACAGATTTCCGCGATGATTTATACCGTTTTCTGATTCTATGACCATTGTTGTTTTTTATTTGCTTTTTTATTATGTATTTTTAATATTTGTTTTGTCTTTTCTATGATTCAAAATAATAATGCTTAATAATAATATATGTACAGATCCTAAGATAAAAAATATTAAGTAGAATGTCAAGAACCTGTTGGCAAACTGCTATTCAGTGTGTCATATTTTAGCAAATAAATAATTTCAAATATTGAAAATAAAAACTTAACTGAATTATTGCCACCCCAATCTCCTTAGCCATAGAACATGCCCTAATTTGAGTGGTCTTAGTCCCATTGGCTGACATTTCTATTAATTTTCCATTCAGTGAGACCAAGCATACTAACCCTAGAACATACAACGGTGACCATAACTATAAGTCTTCTAAGTAAATAGTATAATAAAATTCGTTTGTTTTAGCGGGAACCTTCATTGCTTGGGATATCCTACCACGTAAGTGCACTGTGCCACCATACATAATATTTTCAGAATTCAACTGACAGTGTATGAATTGTGAAATTATTCGTAGAAAATATAAATTTAAATAATGGAACTCGAGAAAATTAATATTAATGCCAGAAGAGCTTTAAAGGGAAAAATTATGGTTGGTGCATGCGTTCGTAGCGTTTTGGTTCGCAAAGCCATAGGAAATAATGTTTTTGCCCTCATTTTATTGCCGTAGAATTATTTTTAATGCGTCGTTCAAAGTTTGCGTTTACTGTTAAGATGTTGAGTATCAATCGATTTTAGCGCAGACCATTACCGCAGACCCGAGAAAAATCACGGGATATAATAATTGTCCGATTGATAATAATTGCATTCTAAAAAGATAAGACCAGTAAAAAAAATCGCGTAATCTGACTTTACTTGTCAAGAATTTCCTTAAGAAATCTAAACAAAAGAAATACATCTTAATAATCCAAACAAAGCATAAAAACAGCATATTTCCACTTATTACATATTTATGGGTATGTACTTTATTCTTGAAATTAGATCCAATTTTCAATATCACAATTACTCAAAATAATTTTCTGGTAAAAAAATTATTTATATGCGTGTACATGTGTATGTACGAATATATATTTGTTTATACATATATATCTATTAAGGACATAAAGGTAGATTCAGACTGGACGACGTACGTACGCATCGCTACGCCAAACAATGCTTAGCAACCCATACATTTTCTATGAAAATGGCCACAGACATCGCACGCCGCGATGCGTGTGGCCAATGTGATTCTAAAACATAAATTTTCATTGAAAATCTATGGTTGCTAAGTAGCCCAGATATTGTTAGGCGTAGCGATGCATACGTACGTCGACCCAGTCTGAATCTACCATAAATTGTACACATTAGTTCTTTTTTTTCACTCTTCATTAATGCAATTTGTATTTTCATGTTTATTTTGTATCAATTTTCTTGTACACCTTTTGATCCTTTTTAATGTTTGAATTATTATCTACCCGTCTCAGAACAGACATCGTCTAGTGAGGGGGGTAACTTACTTGCTCATAAAATATTATTATACCTCAATAAACGCTCGGGTTGCCGGCAATGAAATTAATTACTATAGGTAGGTACCCTGTCACTTGCCTGAATTCTTCTCACAATCAGTTCTAATTTTTAAAATGACACTTATATCAAAGCAAATCCGAGTTTATTGAATTACAGTTGCAAGAACAGTTATTACACACTATTTGTGATTATTGTTCGATGCATTCTTTACACATTTTGAAAACAGACGAAATGATGGGTAATTATATTTTTACTACTTGTGTTTTTTACTTTTTTTTGGTAATGGTTTATTTATGCTTGTGTTGTTCATGCAGAGAACACTACCAGGCTGCTTCCACTACAGAAGCAACTAATAAAGAATTTGTTTGTAAGGTTAGTTTACATCCACCATATTCATGTTTTAGAAAATTGCCTAATTACAAAATTCTACTGAGGTGTAATAAAATAGTTTATTTTGTCGAATAAAAAAACCTTTCTTTCCAAATTAGAAGAAAAAAACGAGACGAACGCATCAGCCCAACGTAACATAACTTTGCCATGCACGTTACAAAAAAATCATCCGTATTAGGTAGGTTTTTGAAAATATTTTTGCAGTAGATAGATACATCATAATAATAATAATAATGGTCTTTATTCCAGTATTCTAATTTCGGTTATCTGTGATGATGTTTGTTAGCTATTCCAAAGTGAATTTTTTCACGTTAAATGAAGTCAAATTTGTTTTTATTTTAAGTGTCATATTCGAAACTGGAATCGTTGGTGTGAAGAATAATTCAAAGCGATAAAATCTATAATATAAATTAGCAGAAATTGATTACTTATTTATAACTTTGTACCTACTTATAATTGTTCTACTTTAATTAAAATTTAACTGTATTTATAACTATATGGGAGGTGTAGGATTGCACTATCTTCCCCACATCCTGGAATAAAACATTATTATTATTATAAAAATTAATGTTTGTTTGTTCCTATTGCGCTATTCCTATTCCTTATGCGCGGCCTTACCGTTCATCCGATTGCGATGATACTTTTGGAATATGATGTGCGCATACCCGGGATGGTTATAGGATAGTGAGCTCTGGCGATATGATATTATTTCCTACACTATTCATACGATTGCGATTAAAATTTCATCCGATTACTATTTGTTTTTTTTTTTATTGTTGTGAACATGCCCGTGAATACTTCCATATCTGTACTGGTGAACTCTGGCATTATGAAATTTGCATAAAAAAAATTAAATAGGTCACGCGAGTTGTTGGAAAAATGGGTGTATCTTATGGAGTAAGACGGCAGAGAAAAAGGCTAGGGGGGGGAGATGCGAGAGGGTCGGTTGGGGAATTAAGAAGGGGGCTTTGCGGGAGAGGGGAAGGCGAAGAAGGCGGAAGCAGAATGCGTGGGGGGGGGGGTCGCGAGAAAGAGGAGAGCGGTAGAGGGGTTGGGGAACGCGGAAGGGGAAGGGGACGCGTGAAGGGGAAGAGGAAGAGGAGTCGGGAGGGGAGCGGGGACGAATGGGAAATGACACGAAGGGAGAAACAATGTATTTATTGAATTAGTATTGCAACGCATTCCGGATCTCAGCTACTAGATTATAATTTAAAAACGATAAAATGGACCAATATTCTTATGTTTTAATATTCTAAACTAATTTATGATTCTTTTTTTGAAATGTGTATCTTTCTTATTTATATTTTGACAGATATTGTGATTTTTCAAATTTACTAAGGACCAGTTGTTTCGGAAAATTTCACGTTTGAATTTCCCTTAAATCGACATTCACCGAAAAATTGGGTTGTTTCAACCTCAGTCAGAAGAAATTTCATCGAAAATTCCATAGGACCAGTTGTTTCGGAATTCTCTTCATATTTGAATTTCCTTCAAATTTGAATTTCCTTCAAATCGTCATTCACCGAAAAATTGGGTTGTTTCAACTTCCGTCAGCAGTGAAAATACTATAGAAATGTGATGTGAATGTGATCAGCCGAGTCCGGACGGTTAGCGAAATAATGGGAAGCGCATGCGCAGACGTCAAAATTGTGATTCGGCGGGGAACACTTGAATAAAATTTTCAAATTTATCGAACGTTATTTGTTGTTATTTACTGCTGACGGAAGTTGAAACAACCCAATTTTTCGGTGAATGACGATTTGAAGGAAATTTAAATTTGAAGGAAATTCAAATTTGAAGGGAATTCCGAAACAACTGGTCCTATGGAATTTTCGATGAAATTTCTTCTGACGGCACTTGAAACAACCCAATTTTTTGGTGAATGTCGATTTGAAGGAAATTCAAACGTGAAATTTTCCGAAACAACTGGTCCTAAAGGTGTTCATTCGAAGAGTAAATTTCTTATCGTCAAAAAAAACAATAAAAATTAAAAGAAAAAAAAGGGCAATGATTCCGATACAAATATTTTATCTATACGTTCAGTTTCACAAATCAGGCAATTATAAAATGTTTCTCTGCACTAGTATTATATTTTCCGTATTTGAGGGGCAAAACTCCCGACTCACAATTCGAAGGTCGCGGGTTTGAACCCTGTGCAAATTAATTTTATTTGATTAATTTGTGGCATTTCACATTTAATTAATTAAAAATAATATTTATATTATACTTGCGGCACTTTCCAGAGTGGAAGATACTGTCAGTATTGCCGTGACATCAATTACGTTACGTTACTGTAAAAGCTTTTACTTCTCATTTCACATGTTATGTGAAACTTGGTAAAATTCTTCCAATGAAGTCGTAAACTTCACAAAGGCATTCTTTGGGCACTCGCTGTGTCAAGTTGAAACTGAGACGTTGTTATTTTGCTTTCTTTGGAACAACTCTTTAGTTCTGCGATAGTGTTGGATTGTTCCATTGAAACAATGGTCACCCGAGCTTCTCTGCTGCTACCACCATTTATCATTGCGCTATTCTGTTATGTCATTTGTTTTACCTTTCGTTTCTGAAAAAATATCTCAGAGATGAATTATCGTGCATTTGAATAAATATAACTTTATATTCATAGATTTTATGTACGGAAAGAAAACTATTCAGAAAATAAATATTAATATTGTATGATTTGGAGTATAATTTAATTATTTTTATCAATCTTAAGTTAGCTCACATTGTCGTGTGTGCCAATAATTTGAGAAACACGTTGCCCACAACTCAACAATGTACAACTTCATTACTCCTTAGAAAAGTGATGAAAAGAAAAAATACTTGTTTAAATAGGTTGCGTCAGATTAGGTTATGGGTATTTTTTTTTAAAATTACTTTTAATAACTTTTCAAAGGGGTGTTAAATGCCACTTTGTTGAGTTGTCGTGGAACCGAGTAACATAATGTAATTAGTAACATTTTTTTGGCAAATCTAATATAACTTTAATCTCTTAATTTAACTGTACTCAATCACTAATTATAACTGAATATTTTAGGTGAAAGTTCTATATTAATTCCATTTTAAATTTAAACATATTTTCAATCTCAGTAATTTCATTCGGTATTTTGTTAAACAAGTTTGAAGGCCTGGTACATAAGCGATTTCTCGGTGCCTGCGCTTTCTTCATTGTTGGCAATTTAATTTTCTTTGCGTTTCTCGTCCCGTATCCATATTTGTGTATATTTTAGATTATTTATGAAGCATACGTTGCATGCATGCGTGCGTTGTAATGCAACGTAAATAAGGAAATTGATTCTCCCTGCGTGTCCTTCTCATTCGTCCCCGTTCCCCTTCCGCATCCAATTCCCGACCCACGACTCCTTCCCCTCCCACATTCCCCCACCCCTCTCCTGATGTGTCCTTCTCCTTCTCGCGAACTTCCCCCTTCGCAAATTCCCCTTCCACCTTCTCCGCCTTTCCCCCCTGCCCCCTTCCCGCAAACCCTCTACCCTAATTCCCCTCTGCCCCTCCTGGATTTCGATCCCCTTCCCGCATTTTTCCCGTCTGCTAAACTCCATAAAATACACCCGTATTTCAAACACTCGCTTGTTACCGAATAATTTTATGTTTGCAAATTTCATAACGCCAGAGTTCATCAATATATAAATATTGCAATATAGAAACCTTCGCGGGCATGTTCAGAATAACAGACAATTCTATCACAATCGGATGAAGAGTATATGAAATAATTTCATAACGCCACAGCTTACTATTCTATAACCATCAAATCCCCAAAGTTTCATAGCAATCGTTCAAGTCGTTCTAAAGTTATGGCGTGACCAAGGGAAAAGGGGATTAATTTTTATATATTATATAGATAATTTTTTTTTATGATACCTAATAACAATAACTATTTAATTAAGTTAATGTTTTTTTGTCTATGGGTACTAATGCATCCATATTTTCTTTTTCTATTCTTATATTCGTGAATTTTCATTGTACGTTATCCTGAAGAAGAAACTATTGGTTTTTAGAAATGTTAATTAAATAGTGGTGTATGCAAAGTTATTTATTTCATTAAATTAAAACGACTCCACGATGTGCTATTGCGATTTTTTTTCTTATTTTATGAAATACCGCACAACAGTTAAAACTACTTCCAGCCGCCTGGAAGCCAGTGAGACTATGGCATCCCCAATTCGGGTATTTTGTGAAGCTGATGGTAGTACGGAGGTGAAGGAGATGAGGAAGAGGAAGGAGGGGAAGTTCCTGGCTGTTCGGATCTGGTCAACAAATAAGGATAAACTATTCCACTCTGTAACGAGCAAATTGTGAAATAACACATATTAATCAAATAAAAATAATGTAGAAACTTATTAAAAAGAATAACTTAACTAAAAAATATCTATAATAATAACTTCACCTACTAACTAAACTTTATAAAAATAAATATATATTCTTTCACTCTGAAACATACATTACATTTTTTGTTTATTTATTTTAATTGTTAAATAATACAAATCAATCAAATAATTTAAATAAAATGTGCTTGTGCATCTTCGGTTCACTAGTCGAGATTCTTACCTCTCGACCATGCAAGCGATCATTTAAGAAAATAAATCATAGTTTTGAGTGCTACATTACATTACAAAGTAAACTTACAAGTACATTGTAAGGTTACTTTGATTCTAAGGGTACAGTGGAAAATATCAATACCTCTTGGGGCATTGTAAGAATTACAGATACGTTGACGTTGGAGTTTTGTGCGTATTTCGTAGTAAATTATTTTATATTACATCCTATAATACAGCACTGAGTTACAAAATGTCATATTCCAATTAAATTCCACACTCTATCAGTATGGCAAAAAATTACAAAACATTAAAAGTAGGCGTTTTTTAAAAGAGCTTTAGTAATTAGAACACTGATTGATGCTTGCAAACTTCAAACGCAGTAAAGAGCAATTAGTAACAAGTGTTACATAAATCTAGAGAAAAAATCTCATATTCTTGATTAATGTAGGTAGGTATATGGAAAAAGCTTACCTATATAAAGCTTGATAAAATATTTGATGGTTTAATTTTCGTACAATTCGTTTATTGCAGTGATGTATTGAGCGCCAAAATTCAATGGAAATGGCTTTCGGAAAACAATATCATATTTCAAATGTCTGAATTTATAATTTGATATGATTTATTTGGCGCCGAGTTTCGGTGCTATGTTCAATGTAGCACCGAGTCTACGCTTACTCCGTCTTGTAACGGAAAGTTGAAGGTTGGTGGGGAATTCGGGGGGGAGGTAATTTTACATGGTCTAAGCAAGAGGTGTAGGATATGGGCGCAGAATTATGCAACTTAAAAAATTGAAATAATTCTCTGAATTTTCTTGACTGCATCTTCTCAAAGTACAGGTATGCTGTAGCTATAATTTATTAGCTGTAACAATTTACTTGTTTGTAAATGGGTAAAAATTATCGTATTACAGTATTGTGATTTCTGGCCTTCTTTTTTAACGGTAGGTAAAGTTATATGGGCAATGCTTTATGTAATTGACATTACCGGTTGAAATTAGATATGTCCTAATAATCTAAACTTCCTAGACATAAATTTAATGTTCAACATCATAAAAAGTATTTTTTTCTTTTTTTGTAAAACATTTTAAAGTAAATTTTTAAAAATTAAATATTTACTTGGTTACCTAAACCAGTGAAGTTTCCGCATAAGTCACATACATTTTAAAAATTCATTAGAAAAAAAAACTAAATTATTAGCATTGAGAAAAAATCTTTAAAACAGAACAGATTAAAACACATAAATAGATAAGTAAAATACACTAATTATATAAAAAATAATACGTACCTACAACATAAAATAGTGTAAGCAATATTATCAAAAATAAAGAAAGAAAAGCAACAAATTGAAATAGGGAAAAATAACGATCTTGCACACAGAACAAAGGGTAGAAAGTTCGTAATTAAATTTTTTGATAAATTTTTTTTCCGGAATGCATTTAGTGAATAATGTGCTGGGATTTAATATTAAACTAGGGTAATAATATTTTACTAGAAAATAACTATCACTGAGGAAAAATATTACCGTCAAAGCCTGTGTCATCTTTGAGGATGCTGTGTAAAGAGGCTATTAAGAAAAGAAGGGAGGGAAAGTTCCGAGAAGAAAAAAGGTAAGAGGGGTGGGTAGGAATCTGAGAAAATCCTTCCCATAGCTACGGAAATATGACTATTGTTGGGTGTCAGGTAAAATTTTCCGACCAATCAAAGTTTCCTTTTTGACTGCAAATCTTGAATAAAACATACCGCACTGTGAATAAAAACGGACAATAAAATAATGTCCCGGTAACGTCACCCCAGCTGCCAAACAGAATTTGAATTTGACGTTATTTGACTTTTCGCTCACCACAAATACTAATACTGCTCATATCCATTCCACGGAATGCAGTATTCTGTGGGTGCCGTGGTTTGTAGTATCGGAATGGTGCACCTCCGGATAAAACGCATTCCAGCGCTATATTAAAACACAAGGAATTCAGGAGAAATATTTCACTGCTTTGAAACCGCATTCGGGCTAAAACCAGACAGATGTAATACATCACTTTTTCTCCATAAAAATCGCACGGTTTTACAAAATTTTGATTTGCAAATTGTAAGCGTAGAAGTCTTTAGTTTAGTTTCTGGTCTGTAAATTTCAAACAAGAACATATTTTCAGCAAATATTACAAACTGACCATTGAAAAATCACGGGGCTTTTAAGATTTTATTAGGATATTGTAGGTGTAATAATTTTTTGCATTTTTTAAATAACAGTTCATTGAACTTGAATGATGTTACGCATGTTTAATATTAGTTAATACCTGGCATGCGTTGCAATGCCACTTTAATAAATACATTGTTTCTCCCTACATGTCTTTTCCCATTCGTCCCGCGTCCTCAAAAAAATTGTATTTTTAAAGCCTAGTTTATTCTAGTTCTAAGGAATCAATTAACCTACGATTTACTAAGGAGATAAACCGATTAAAATGTGTTTAAAACTCTTATGTCGTACTTCGGGAGAAATTAAGGATCTAAGATAGTATCCATATACTTAACCTGTCTGGGACCTAGGAGTTGAAAAGTCTTCTGTATTTTGGTGAACTTATTTTTTTTTTTAAATCGGTGTTAATAACAAAACATTTTATAAATAACATTTCTAACAATTTTTTATTTATTTATTTATTTATTGTTTTTTTACATGATAGGTATTATTGTTCACATTTAAATATTAACCTCCAAAGACAAGGACAAGCCTGTTTTGATGATAATAAGTATATAAAGTAGTAAAAATAGAACAAAAAATATTTATTTACCTATTGATAAAACAACAAAGGACAAAGATGAACCGATTGATTTCAATTTTAACACCGATAAGTTAATATATTTTTTTTAAATGCACAAGATGTCTTAATATGTGTTCTGGAAGGATATTAAATATAAGTGTAGACTGACACAAATAATTTCTTTCACCAAAAGAAAATTTATTTTGAATTTTCATAAAGTTATAATAATAATCCGTTTTTGTGAGAAATCACCTCAAGGGCGCTGTACATTTTATTATGACTTCTTAGGCTCTACCTAGAACTATTATTTACAAATAGACAAAGAGAACATACTTACCTGGTAGGTCACTTCCGATAAACACACTTTAATTAGAAAGTTTATGATTGGAGGAGATACGTCTTTGCACGCGGAGGACGCTATATTAAAACACTGGATATTGCATAACTTTACATTTGCTTCACCATCATTTTTCATATTACATTTGTAAGAAGATTACTGCCAAAAATGGAGTTAATAAATTGAAGTTATTTCGAAAGACTTGAGAATTTAGGACTCATTAGGACTGGAGGATTTGAATGAAATTAGATGTACAAATAATTCACCATTAAGAATTTGTTAACATTTTTATGCAATTAGTTATTTACTATGTCGCGGGCTGAGAAGGTGAAAGTGAAGGTTTTTGTTTTTTTTGCTTTATGGGTACCTACGACTGTCTAAAAAGGTGAGTTTTAAGTTTAGCTCTGAATTTCGCTGAGTCTGTGATCATTCTTAAGTCATGTGGCAGTCCATTCCAGGCTTTAGGTCCCGACACTCCGAAAGCACGCTCACTGAACTTATTATTTGGTGTGCGCTTTGGCTCCTTCAACCTTCTGCTGATTACTGATGACCTAAGAGTCGACTGTCGGGAATTGGAGTTTTCTGGAATACACATTTCCGATAAGTAAGCAGGAGCCATTCCATTAAGGGACTTAAATACCATCCAGCAGAGCTTGAACTGGATTCTTTCAGGACATTTGAGCCAGTGAAGATTTTTGGAATGTGATTACATAATTATAATTTAATGGTTATAAGGATTGTAGCCATTTCTATATATGTTTTTTTGTATTCTGAAAGATTAGATGGTTTGTTGTTGCAATGTTCACTTTTTTATGGAATGATGTAGGTACCTACTTTATCATTTCTGAAAATTAAACCAGCGTGTTCGCTTGTTCCCAGACTAATCAAGTAAGTTTAGCAGAGGCGTTGCAACCACCTTGGCAATAGGAAATGTGCCCTAGGGACTCAGAAAGCTCCCTAACTCCAGAGTTTACACGGGGGATGATTTGATTGAATAATTTTACGAACTACTCTAATTTTCAACATGATAACAATTCAATATAACAACTAAATTAAAACATATAACTTTGTTTAAACCTTATATAATCACAATAAATTTAATTAAATTAATAATTATTGTGATTATATTAGTGGTTTAAACAAAGTTATTTGTTTTAATTTAGTTCAAAATGACGCCACAAAGTGATTTTGCGAAGTTTGAAAAAACAATATAACAACTACCAAATACAAATAACGCTCACAATTGTTGAAATTTTATTACCATAAACCACTAACTAAATTTTACAACTAATACAACTTTATGCCAGCAAAATGCATGAATCAATTTTTCCATCAAATTATTACGCAAGGCAGATATTTTATGTGAAGATCGTTTGGAACATTTTTATTTATATGTTCATGATTATATATATTTTGTAAATTATATTTATATTGAGTTTTTACTTGTAGTAATTAGTTTTTAGTTTTATTGTTTGTGCAAGTTAGGTAACTACGTATTAATTTATTTTTTTTAATTTGTAAATGTAACTTTATATTTGATACCAAGTTGAGAATATTAGGTTTTTTTAATATTGTTTAAATTTATTTCTGGAATTCTTAAGCACCCCTGAGCGGAATAAAGTTTAAGAGCGATTTACCAGCAGCTGAGAATAAAAGTTTAAAAATATTTGCAACTGTACAGGGAGGTTCCAATGATAAAGATCGATTATTCCCTGTATAATTTTTTTTTTAATTAAAAATTTTATATCTATTTATTTCATTCAAAACTTGCTTTAATATATATTCACATTCAAGTAAGCAATAAAAATGCTCAAAACGCACGATGATTAAATTATTAAATATAGTGTACTTCTTGTAAGTATTTTTTGATCATGAGTATTAATGATTTTTTAATAATATCTAAACAAAATAAGGGTGTGTAAAATAAATTTGAAATATTTTCGTTTGTAAGACCTTAAATAAGTAGAAAAACTGAGGTATTTTTGTCACAAAACACCTTCTCGGATTTATTTTTTAATGATTTAAATTTAACTTAAATTTATTTTTTTAAAACTGTGCTAACTAGATTATGTATTGATTTATTTTCTTGTATGATTATATGATTTGAATTTTGTGCTATTTAATAGAATCTATCGTTTGAAAATTGAACAAATCTGCCAACGACCAACGGTATAATCTTAGAATATTAAAAATAAACTTAGTTTTTCAAAATTTTAAAACTGCATGTACAAGATGAAATAACAATCTTTCAAAATCATTTTATGTTTTTTTGTAAAAAAGAGTAAATACATCTAGAATATGATTTAAAGGGACTAATTTCCTGTATTCTCTGGTAATGTCCTCTTGAGGCCTGCCGGAAGCCCAGGAGTTGCAGTGGGGAAGCGAGAAACAATAACTTCTGATGCGCAGAAGTGTTCTACGTTCGATTATCGGTCTGCCCGAGACTGCTTGCTTGTTTGAGCGTGTCTGAGCGTTGAGAAACTGAGGGAAACATTAATTATATTCAATGCATACTCAACCGAGCGGGAGACAATCCACAAATTTATATCCAAATTATATCTCACCAAATTTATTGTTGAATTCTGCAGCTCGTGCAATTCTATAATATCTCCTTAAACTGTACAGCAGCAGTCGTGTGGCTTTCTGGTGAATTAATTCTAGGAATAGTCGAATATCGTTGAAATAATACTGTTGAGACTGTTTGAGACCAAGCATAGATTGTTAAACAAATATTATGTGCACGGTGTGGAATGAAAAAACAGTAACAGTAACAAAATAATTGGGTATCGTGTTTCAAACTCCATCACATTTTATGACCATCAAATAATTACAATCATTTGTTAGTTTTACCTGGAAAGTTTTCCGGGAGTTTTGAAAATTAGTAATATTATATATTTCTATGTGGTATTTCCAAATTTCATATTTGCCACCTCGTATCTTTGCCGCTCGCGCCGTCAACTTAAAAAATGGCGTCTAATAGCAGTTTTTTGACAATATCTCCTTTTCAACTCATCTTACCATAAAAAACAAGTATTTACAAAATAAACTAAAAGAAATTTTCTACAATTTACTTGTTGACAATTTTTTTTGTAAAATCTCAAAGTATGCTTTATTATGCGATTTGGCTAAAAAGCTAATTTTCCACACCACCTTGAGGTAGAGTAAGCGGCGCGTTTTTTTTTTATCGTGATGTCTGGACGGATGGACGGATCTCGTGGATTGACCAGGCGTTGCGAATACATCTTCGGTATTGATCGAGACGTCACTGACCGAAATTTCATCCGCTTCATCTGCGATGGGATTACCAGACTCATCACAAGCCTCTTGTTTTCGTTTCTATCATATACCATTAAACTGGAGCAATGGTAATGCAACAGAAACAAAAATGGGCTAATTCCTGTTACGAAACTCAAGCCCCCAGCTCCAGAAACCTTGTTAAAACTTATTTCTGTCCGATGTCAGGAAGCCCGTGGATTCAGAAAAGCTGAGTTAAAAAGCTCCATTATATGCACAAGTTGTAGCGGTACTTGTAATAATTTGTAAATTCCATCACATGATTACCGATAAAGAGGAATAAACGGAACTATTTTCGAGCAAACGTGTGATGGAATATGATGGAATCGAAAACGAAGTTGATTGTGATGAGTCTGATAATCCCATCGCAAATGACGCAGATGAAATTCGATATCTCTATCGATACCGAAGACGAACTCGCAACGCCTGGTCCATCAGGGACAGCAAAGCGAAGAAGATTGCGCTAAATTTCGAAATAGTGCAAAATATGTGGATTAGGCCTAAAGGGGACAGACACCACGATAAAAAAACGCGCTCTACTCTATCTCAAGGTGGTGTGGAAATTTTTGAAAGTTTTGAATATTAGTAATATTATATATTTCTATGTGGTATTTCCAAATTTCATATTTACAGTTTTTTAGCCAAATTGCATATTGAAGTATACTTTGAGGCGCTCGTACACCAAAACTATAGATTTTACAAAAAAAAAATCATATATCAATTGTAGGAAATTTTTTCTAGTTTATTTTACGTAAAATAAACTAGAAAAAGTGTTTTCATCGTAAAATGAGTAGTAAAGGAGACATTGTCAAAAAACTGCTATTAGATGCCATTTTTCCAAAATGGCGGCGCGAGCGGCAAAAATACGAGGTGGCAAAGTTGAAATTCGGAAAGAACACAGAAATCTATAATATTACCAATTTTCAAATCTCCCGGAAAACTTTCCAGGTAAACCCTTTTTTTCGTACCAAATGACTGTACTAAATCGACGATAACCCATTTTTTAAAAATTTTAACATTTGAACGGCCCTTTTAAGCTTTTGAACGAATTATTATTAGCTCTCGAACATAAAGCTATGTACATCTATATGCATTCTAGAGTCTAGACGGTTTGACTCGATCGAACATGTTGACTTGGAACCATGCTCGTCGTTGCGTCCACCAAGCACGAACGAGCGTGGATATTTAGCTGGTCATATTGTTTCACAGAATTTGAACATTTCATCAAATTTCAAAGTTGATTTTCAAGTTCTGTGAAACTTACAGTCAACATTTGTTATTATCTCATTTCTGTGAAACAACTAGCCCATAATGTTTTTGTAACAGAACTTGAAAAGAACTTAAAGAACTTGAATATGCATTTTAAATTTAGAACAATTAATCAAATTTAGAAGTTAACTCCTATGAAAATTCTATTAAAGTTCTGTTATTATATCATTACCGGTCCGTTTCTTTACAGAAATGAAATATTTTTTGACCTTAAATAGAACTTAGAAACAAGCAGTCCTAAGAGTCCTAAGAGTGATGCACTCCCAGAATTTCACACAATCCATAAATTTCCAAACGCTGAAGAACCTACAAACATTCCAACAAGCCTTATCACAATTAGAAAATAGATTCAGTTATAATACTATAATAAAATTATTTTAAAAATCAGCAGGTATTGGAAAGTCGGGATCGTACTGAGGAGTTAGACGGAGACTCGGCAGAGATAAAGTGACGACATGTGAAACCATTTTTTGTTTGTTTTAAAAAAAAAATGGAGAAAACAATTGAAAACAAAAAACCACCAAAGTCCAAAATTTCCATGAATTTTTTTACTCCAAATAATAGAAACTAGTATGTCAGGTACACCTCTTAACACCCTGTTTAAATATTGTAGTTTAAAAACAAAGGAGGTAATAATAACTTCATTCTATAATATAATTTATAAAAAAAAACATAATTTCTATCAGACAGAAACATGGATGAATTTTTAATTATTTTTATGAAAAAATACTTTATATAATGTTTTAAAATCTTAACATGAACTATTTGTTTGTGCCTGTACAAACGCAATATTAATAAAAAGATTTGTGCTTACAAACTCAAGAAATGCATACAAATACCATATTGTCTCGGTCATTTAAATATTTTGGTGTATTTGTATGCCTTTATTCAAAAAAATTGTTTGAATACGAACAAAACAATTTATTCACATGGATGTAACATGTGTCCAGGCGGAAACAAATAATTCATGTTAATATTTTAAAGCAAAACTTGCCAAAATAGTTTTTTTCCTGAAATTACTTAATTAACGCCTTATATAAAATATTTATCTTCATAAAAGCAATTCATGGATTATTTTAAGTGCACCTACCAATAATATGAGAAAAATAGATGCAATTTGACAAAATAATTATAGAATAATAATTTGTTGCAACAAGCAAGTTATCGCGTTGTTAAAGGCTGATGAAGAGGGAACTAGCAGGCCATGTCACAAGATGGAACGAAGAATAATGGACCTCAAAGAAGATGGCCTGGTGTCATTATAGCCGCAACAAGAACAAGAGAATGCAAATATCACCGCGGTGAGACGTGAGACACCCTCCTTAGAACAACATCGAACAGTGAGGCTGGTAACGTACAAATACCTTAATACCACTCGAGCGATAGCTACCCAAATTTAGGTAGATGATTTTTATGAATAAAAATTAATATACATTTTTTATGATATATAAAAGTACGAGAGAAAAAACTAGGTGTATTGATTGTCTTTATCCTGGTGTCACGCCTAGCTTGGGAATGTATGGCGAGCGATATGCCGAAATAGGTCAAGCCAAATAACGCTAGCGCCTTTAGCGCTAAGTGTTTCACTAGCATTAAGCAGTAAGCAGTTCATATGTTTCCATATTAATATATAGAGGTTTGATATTAAATAGCGAATCGAACACCCGGAAATCTCAATCACTCGAGTGAATGTATTATAACCAGAAACGTTGGGGTTGTCGAAATTAATTTTTGAATTCTGTGTAGCGAAAATTTGATCAGAGGGTGCTTGGGTTCAATAAAGGACTTTTTTATTATTTATATGGGCCTTGTACATAGCTGCAAAAGATTTTTTGTTAGGTTCGTAAAACGTAACTATCGTATTTTGTAGCCAGGACTATGCTTAGTTGCATGTTAAAATCAAGTTTAATCCAAATTTGACGTAAAAAATTCCAACGGACTCTTTTTACCCGAAAACTAAAACTCACACCAAAACAAAGTTATAACACAAAATCTAACTAACTAACGCCGTTTACCGCAGAGGTAGGCAGAGAGGACGGACCGCCAAACAATTCGGTCTTGGCACACACTCCTTGCCTCATGCACATTCATACATACTCTTCTTTTATTCTGAATCGATTCCAAATATAATGTAGATTCACTAGTTTCCCGCTCATATTACGGTTATTCGGTATTATTATTTACCTAATTTAGTCAGCCAAGAAGTTTTTCTCTTATTTTTTGTGCAATATAACGTTTTTTTACCATTAAAATTTATTACAGAATTTTTTTAAATTTGCATCCACCAGACTATGTTCGACAAGCCCATGTTCCTCAAACAGCAATTAGAAAGTGTGCTAATCCAAATTTAAAAAAAAAAAACATTTTTTCGATATTTATCAAAACATGTTTATTTTTTAAATTAAGTAAAAGATTATACATATGTTATACATTATTTATAAAATGTTTTGAGTGTCCAACTAGGAGGAATCCCGTTTTAGGACAGTCAAATTATGATAATTTATAACAAAAATAAATGGAGGAAATAAAAAGAAGAGAAAGAATTTTAAAAAAGAAAAAAAATAATAAGAATTAAAAATGAAAACATAATAACTGTAATTTGTTTAGCACAGATATTAAAATAATATAAAAAATAATTATAATAGATACATATACGTAATAACAGAGGATTAAAACAAATTATAACAAACCAACATTAAAAACCAACTAATGTATGCATTGCATAGTTATTATAGTCCTACTTACGTGAAGAAAAAAAGAGAAGAGACAGAATATAATAAAATAACCAATTAACACATAAAGTTAACCGTTGTTTGCATTTAAACAATGATAACAATAAAATAAAAGGTTTATCTATTTAAAAACAAAGGATTAAAACAAAAAAGCAAAATTAAAAGATAAATTGGTGTTTGCATTGCGTAAAATTATAGTCCTACATGCATTTTTGTATAAATAAGAACTGGAAAGAGAAGAGAAAGGATAAAATAAGATTACCAATTATGCATGAATATGACTCTTGTTTGTTTAGCAAAGTTATTGAAAAAATAATAAAATAAAACTTATACAGGGTAACAGGACGTACCCGAGAGATTTAGCCTACGTTTTTATTCCTAAGCATAAAAATAAAGATATGGTGTTTGCATTGAATTTTGCATTATCAACCAGTATATTAAATAAAAACCTTTCTAAAATACAATTTAATCTTTTCATTTTAGATTATTGTGCGTTTTACTATCTGGGTTAATTTAATTGTATTTAAAATGTTTTACGTAGCATTCCACGTAGGATCTTCGCAGTTCGCAACATTTCTTTGGAAGCATAGATGAGAGCATTTTTCAAAGGATACAAGTTCTTTTGAGAGACAACATAAAGCGTGAAACTGGACCAGGATTGGATGAAAATAAGCTTACCTTATTAAATTGATCCTTGAACTGAATCTGAAAGTAATGGGGCAAAGTTTTTGTCACTTTTTAATCAAAACCTTTCCCTTTTTTCGAATTACTGATGTCATGCTTGGGAAACTCCAAATATACCCCTGAAAAACTTTTAGAACTTATCGTAATTGGATTGATTCAAGCAATCAGGTTGATGCATATAATGTTCGTTACATCTTCGTATAAATTATATTAATTTATGAATATCTTTATATATAATTATTCTGATCAAATAACACTTTTTTTTTTAAATTACTGAAATCAGTTTCTCAGTTTCACGTTTGAGACAAATCAATAGCGATGATTTGAAGGTGAACAAGTCACTAATCTAATTTAGATGAGAGATTTCTCTAAATGAAGAGAAGATAATAATTAATATATGACGATGGCAAAAACGATACGTGGAATAATTAGTTATTGTGGTCTCCGATGCCTAAAAATTTCCGATTAAATCATCACTTCAAACTTCTTCAGCAAACGATCATAAAGATTTAACGATTTTGATCATTTAAATTCAAATTTCGTAAATCTATTAAAATATTTAAATTAGATTTGAATTTTATTTGGAACTTTGGCTTATAAAAATTTATCGAACTTATTGTTCAATCAATCAGAGATAGGTATGTCTATAGTGAAACAGAAGTAATTATCCGATTAAGAACTAAAAGAATATTTCACGTTACGTATTTTTTTGCACAATAAATACAGATTTTCAAGGATTTTTCTGAAGACGGAGTGTTTTACAAATTTAGTGTTCATACCAATGAAACAGAGTCACAGAGAGTTTCTTTGAGTATAATATCGTCTCACTTTCACGTCATTCAATCGTTTCCAGCGACTCGTTGCTTGACAAACGTCGTTATCATCTGGTGTGGAAAATGTCACACATTAGTAGAGTGCTTTCAATAATAAAGTATGTCCATGTGCATTTCGTAATGACTGGTAAAACATGTCAGCGAAAATATTACAAAAATAAAAATTAGTTCAGAGTATAAATTTCATCTTCGTTAATCCATTTTAGCATTACGTATTTCACTTTTCAACAGTAACGAGCGATCCAGGAAATTAAAATTCCTGCATCACGGACGTGCAATTAAATTCTCCCCTTTAAATATTTGGACAGCTTTATAAGTTAGCACCATTCCCTACGTATGGTTATACATACTTCGAACTATTTTTTCAATGCATTTTTTCGTCAAATACCGACATTTCCGTTTCCATCTTGCTGAAATGTAAGCAAGTAATTTTTATAGCAAAATATTTTACCGTCTTTTGTCCGCTTGAAATCTTAGAAAAATACAACTTTTTTTTTTTTTAAAGAAAGACAAACGTTTCCAGGTTACGAATAACCCAACAACATTTGAAAATCTCCTACCACCACCACACGAAGCGGAAGATGTTGCTTGTGTTGTGATGGAGGACTTAGCCAGCCGAGGAATCGAACACGGAACGCCTGGGTGGGACCCAAACGCGATGCCCACTGAACCACTGACCGAATTATCTATGACTGCCTTCGTGATCAAGAGGTAAAGCTCTCTACAACGATTCGGAAATCGCGGGTTCAAATTTCCAAATACTATATGCATATTTGCAGCACGTTCCAGAATTAAGTAGGTACTCTCAGTAGGACTCTAGTGAAATTTCATCATTCACTACTGAAACGTGACCAGATCTAAATATCCACTAAACTATTCTCCATCTCCTTTCCCTCCCTACTACCTTCAGCCTCATAACATACCCCATCTCGGAATGCCATAGTCTCACTGTCCCCAGCCGGTTGGGAACAGTTGAGACTCTTGTGCGGTATTCACATGAAAAAAATTATATATGTATTCTTACATAAAATATTTTTAAAATATATATAGAGGGTGTTAAGGAACGTACTTGACTTACTTTAATTAATGATTCCTGTCATTATTTGGAATAAAAAATGTTAATGAAATTTTTGTGTCAGGTAATTTTTTTTTTCAAACTAAGAATATAAAAAAAATTGTATGTTTAGGCCAGTTAGAAGCGGAGTTAGGAGTTGGTCGCTTACCCCGCGGAGGGAACAGTGAGGACATGTGGACGAATTTTTTTTCATTTGCATTTTTTGGTCAAAATAATGTGAAAAAAATCACTGGTAAATCACTTTAAAGTAAGTCAATGACGTCCCTTAACACACTGTATGTACATTTTCGTATTATCCTTGAATATTGTTAAACTTTTCTCATAACGCGAACAAGAGTGGACGTGTGCCACATACGAAACCGTTTATTTTCCTCGTAACGAAAGCGGCTAAATTTCCACTGAACTAGACGACGATTTTTCCTCTTTTCAGTTCGAAATACCTAAATATTATATGACAATACAATGGAACCCGATAAAGTTCACCCATCTGCAGCCGGTGCAATATACTACAGAACCCGCTCTATGCAATTCTATGGGAGTTTGGCCCATCTTTTATATAGTGGTTCCAGACAAAGGTCGTAACTGCGTCATCGACGATCGTCTTAAAATGCTTGCTTAAAATCTTCCTTCTTACATACCTTGCATGAAGACGAGAAAGACAGAAGTTTCTAGAATGTTGAATGTGTGTCACCATACCAAATTAGTTGAAATGAAAACAAAGTCATTTTATTATATCAAAAATAAATTCATGAACTCACTTTAGGTGAATTTACATATTCAAGAACATGTGTTTTATTTACCATTTCGTTGAAATTGAATCCTATACATATAAGGCTTTTCTTGTTTGTTCCGGTTAATCCATACACCAATCCTGTTGTTTCACAAAGCGAGAACCCTCAGCAAGAGAGCAATTATGACCGCCATTAATGCCCAGAGAAATTTCGGGATGAAATCTATTTGACAGATGACAGAAGGGATGAATCAACTCGAGAAGATTACTAACAGTTTACCAAAAATAGGAGAAAATCAACTCCCCTTTGCTCGAGTGTCCAGTGAGGTTTACTGTACAAGAAAGCTGAAGATATCAGTCACGAAGCTTTTTCCTTGTGTATCCCTCGACAAGTGGCTAATGAGAGTTTCCCAGTGAGTAAGGCAGTGTGATTATTGAAGGAAGAAATCGTCTTTCCAGTGTGGTTTTGTGCGACCCATTAATTACCTGTACGCGAAAAGCACATTGATGCAAGTAAAAAACACAAAATGTTCAGACGAGACTTTTTTATATCTCTCCTAACTTCCTTAAATATTACTATTTTTATTTATTTATTTTATTAATCCCTTGAACTAGCCATTCGATTTAATTAATATTATTCTTCAAAATATTAACACGAACATGTATAAATTGCTTATTGTGGTTGTGAACCAATAAATCCACACAGATTATACCGTTTATCCCATATTTTTTGGTTCTATAAATTTGGGTTTATATATAAAAATATACAAAAATTTATATACAAAAATCACTTCTAAGGGTCATACTTAAGAAACCATTTAGGTATCCCAGTGATCTATTATTTAAAGAGATACGAGTTCTTGATGTACGGCAACTGTATATAAGAAAAATTATTTTACATACACAAAAACATCGACAGCACTATTCATCCATTGATCATCTCCACAACACCCGTCATGCAAGAAGGAATCCAGTAGTTCCATCCACTACAAACACATCACATGCCCAAAGACAATACTCCTACTTAGGGCCTAAAGTGTTCAACCTCATTCCCGATACATGGAAATTGAAAAGTGCTAGCACTTTGCGTAAATGGATTAGCAATTGGCTTCTGGACATGGGGAGAGTCGAGAGCGAACATATGCTAACATAAAGTCACATACCTAATATGTACTAAATAAGTGTATCTATGTTAATGCAAAAAAAAAAAAAAAAAATTATCTTTTAGTAATTGTTTAAAAAGTTAGTTAAAAAAATTATAGCATTGATAATATTATGTTAATTCTTATTATATTATCTTCCAAAGGGTTATTTACACTTAATAGAGATAAGGATCGAAAAGTTACTTTTTATGTCAATTTATATATATAATAATTTATAGAATATGTACTAAAACACAATTTGGCTGTCCTGAAACGGGAATCCTTCCCAGTTGGACAGAGAAAGGATCATCATGTATTGTATGTTTGTATTATATAAATAAATAAATAAATAAATAAATAAATAAATATTATAGCGATCGCTCCAGACGTTTTGTAAACTTGCCAAAAATCGTTATCAGGTTTACGAATAACTAATTTATTATTATTTACGTACTATGTAATACATTTTCTCTTGCTGTGGTTACTAGAAGACATCTTGAATCAACCCATTATATTGTTAATTTAACCCTTTATAGAGTAAACTGTTTTGCGTATTGACTTTGCCTTTTTTTGGGAGTCTGATTTAAATGCACGTCCTTGTGATATGTCTGTGAATGTACTTTTTTTTTCTTTTTATATACTTGTTGTATAATCATTTCGTTTGAAAAATATTTTTGTAACAGTTTGTTTATTATTGCATGGCTTCAAGGTACATGTGTACATTCAATCAACATGAGTTTAAGTTGTATCATTTATATATTTTACACTAGCTTCTGCCCGCGACTTCATCTGCGCAGAATTAGTACATTAGTACTTCAATTTTTTTTTAAAGAAAGACAAACATTCCCGGATTACGAATAACCCAACAACATTTGAAAATCTCCTACTACCACCACACTTTGCAAAACAATGATTGTTATATCAAAATTATATTTTAGAAAATATTTAAATTAGTGAATTTTTTTGAAATACTCGCCTAATACTTAGAATCCAATCATGAATTGTAGATATTTTAAATTCTTGCTTACCTATGTCAGGTATCAAATTTGATTGATTGTTCTTATAATATTCAAAATTGAATATTTGTTATACATTGAAAATAGCAACTTTATAAATTATAGTCTATATGTTATTCTGATGTATCAGCTATATTATTGTAAAGTTTCATTAAAATCCATTAAGCAGTTTTTGTGTGAAAGAGTAACAAACACACATACATACATACAAACTTTCGCGTTTATAATATTATTAGTGAGTATTAGTAAGAAGATATTTATTCTTTAAAAAACTTTGAAAACGGTACATGAACTTGAATCCTTCTGCTGAGGATATTGATAATCAAGTGGCAAACAATAGATAGAATTTTAATACGTCATAAATCATAACTTTAGTACACATATAGGCACTTATAAAGATAATTAATTCAATGTGCAGATTTGGAGAAAATTCAAGCCTGAATAACAACAACGTAGTGAACAGCACTCTAAAAGGAACGCTTAGCAGGTTTGAACGTGAGGCACACAAGAGGCCCAAAGGGAAGTAATTTTCTTAGGGAATAATTTCCCTTTCAGGATGCTCTTTGGAAGGTCTTTTTGACGAAGGAAGAAGTAAACCCGGGTCTTGAGAAACCCATCGAGCTGAAGGGAGGGAGCAGAGTGTTCCGTAAAACTTTCCGCATCCGAGATATTGAACCTAAGACGAATGGAAATAAAAATAATGAAACGACGGATTCAAGTCTGACAAATATCAGTTGTTAGCGCGTTTTGCGTGTTTCCCGACTGTTGTGCACCGGTAATGAAGGGATCAAACAAAAGTTTCGTAGACGCTACCTCCTTGGGGCATCTTCCATTAAAGGTCATCTGATATAAGATATTAAACATATGTAACCTTAACAATACTTAAAACGGTACGATTATTATTTTTTTTTTAGTTTTAAGTTAAAAGAAATATACATATTTCGCTTTGTAACGTAATACATTGATACAAATAATATTTATAATGATGGTTTACTACCTAATACCAAGTAACACATTTTTTTAAGTTAGAACATTTTGGTTTTGCTCATTAATTTTGAGAGCAAACAGTTTTTTTTTAATATGCTTATTTTATTTTCGGTTGTTAGGTTGTTATCAGGAAGGAGATTATATATGTTTATACCCTCATAGCCAATGTTTCTTTTGCCACACTCTGTCTTTGTTGAATTTGTGTATAATTTATTACGTTGTCTTGTGTGGTGATCATGTATTTGTGATGTTTTCATAAATGTAGTATTTGTGTGTATAAAGCCATTTTGAATTTTTTAGATTAATAAGCATATGTTGTATTCGTACAGTTTTCTGATTTTCATTAAGTTAGTTTCTTTGTATACTCTTTTGGTGGGGGTATCTGGTCGATAGTTAAAAAGTTTTTTTATAACTTTATTCTGAATTATTTGAATTTCGTTTAAGAGTGTGATATTTGTATTTCCCCATATTTCCATGAGGTAATTAAGATGGGAATGAATTAAACTAAAGTATAATCCCCTCTTTACTTGTATTGGTAGAAGATGGGCTATTCTACCAAATACACAATTAACAACAATTAACAACCGAGTATATGAAAAATGAAAGCCTTGCTTATATATCAGATTTTTGCATTTGAAACACCCATAAGTATTTTTAAATTGGAATATTTTAATTTCAAACGTGAAAATAGTTGAAAAAATAGTTACTACAAACATTTTTAATCGTTTAAAACGTTAAATATTTAAAAAAATTCAAAATTAAAAAATGGTACTTTCATTCAAGAAAGTTGCAAGAAAATTATCACTTAATTTTTTGTCTCGTTCATAAAATCAAAAATTATATAGTATACAACAATTACACGCATCGACGGCAGCAGCTGTCGAGTTTTTATTTCGCTCTTGAATTTTATTAAATGAAACAAAAATTGATATTTATAATCTTACTAATATTATAAACGCGAAAGTTTGTATGGATGTATGTGTGTTTGTTACTCTTTCATGCAAAATTTACTAAATGGATTTTAATGAAATTTTACAATAATATAGCTTATACATCAGAATAACATATAGGCTATAATTTAAAAATCTAGCTATTAATTTTGAATATTATTGAAAATAATAATTATTATTAGATAGAAAATGTCAAAATTTAAGAACGACATACTTTGAATCGGATCAAGAATTATAGATATTTTAAATAAATAGGTAAAGAATTTTGGTATAAACGTAGATAGGAAAAGAAAATATAATACTTGTAGTACTAATCCTACGCAGACGAAGTCGCGGACAGAAGCTAGTTATCTATAATTTCAAGGGATTAAGTTGAGTGGTATTATATTACAACTAGTAAAACAATTTATTCTATGCTAATACGACGAAACGGGCTGCAAATACTACAGTAAATTCAGAAAATCTACTCATCCAAATGCAAAATTCAAACTACAATTTCTCGAAATCGTCAGAATCGAATACGAAGAAAAATTCAAGATCTAAAAAGTAAAATTATATACATGGAGAAAAAGATTGACATAAAAATCCTGAAACGGAACACCGAAATTCAAAATGAATTTAACGAATTACATAAACAATTAGATGAAATGTTCCAATGAATATAACATGCATGAATAATATAGAAATCATTGGTATTCCGGAAAATAAACATGAAAATCTGACGGAGATTATCAAAAACATCAGGAATTAAATATATTATGTCTAACCAATTGAATACGCTACTCGAGTCACCCGTAGAGACAGTCCCGGATTTGTCAACAGGCCGTTTAGGCCACGGCCTAGGGCCGGCAGACTTCAGGGGGCGGCGAACTTTGCACTCCAGCCACAAATTGTTCTGGAGAAAGGAGTTTTTCCTGTAAACGAGTGAAGAATTACCAAAGGTCTTCATTGTCTCAAGAAAAACTAAACTCTTTGGCTCTTCCTCTCTTCTTCAGTTCTACCGACTGCAAATTGTATATAAGTATGCCAGGGGGCCAACTTTTTTTTTATAGTCAAATACCTCATAAATTAATTATTTAAAATTATATATAGTATATTTGCGGCACGTTCCAGAGTGGAAGATACTCTTAGTATCGCCCTGGTGTAAGACCACCATTCAGAATTGAAACGTTGCTTGGAATGGCTTTAGCCGTGTTTAGTGACTAGATCTGAATATCCAGGTACTTCCCCACCTTCCTCTTCCTCGTCTCCTTCCCTTCCCCACTTACCTTCAGCCTCATAACATACCCCAATTGGGGATGCCACAGTCTCACTGGCTGCAGGCGGGAGCAGTTGGGACTCTTGTGAGATATTTAACTATAAAAAAATAAAAATAAACTTATGAAAAGTTTAAATCTGGCACTGCTTAGAGAGAAAATTGAAAGAAGACGAAATATCATTGTGAAATATAATTGCAGGCAGCAAAAAGAAGAAATCATCACAGTAATCTGAATGAAGAGGGACCTACCTGCTGAGGATATCGAAATGAATGGAAAACACGGGATTTATATAAATGAACACTTAACTTCTAAAAACAAACTGCTTTACTGCTTTAAAAGATCAGAGATGTTTCTAATAATATTAAATCTAATAATAAAATAAATTGATACAAATTAACAAAACATAATTGCGTAAACTCTGCTAACGACCTTGAAAATCTAAATAAATACGATATTTCTGTCAACAACGATTAGAACTTAATAATAAATTGAATATGATTCCATCACAGTGGCGAATCAGCGCGCCTTTGAGGGGTGATATAGGGTCGTGACAGAAGATTGAAAAAAAAATGTAAATACGTTACCCTACGTTTTCATGGATGAAAGGAGACAATACTCATTTTATGGGGATGGATAAAATAAGTGAAACAATCAAGGGTTCTAATAATTTCGGATTTCTATGATACCGTTCAAAAAATGTGGTACTAATGAAGACTCGCGCGAAATGATTACAATAGGGACAAATTCCTTTGGAGAATTTTGCGCAAAACATTAAAAACAGACCTCCGAACTTACTTAATAGCTACACCCGCCTGCAACCCTGAACTCGAAAATCTCGAAAAACTCGTTGTAGTTTAAAAAACGCTTCCCGCGCGATCAATGCCTTTATAAACTACTACAAAAACCGTTAAGCTAACGATTTGCTTTTCTCGTTTTTTTATTATTAAAACATTTTTATAATTAAATCTCTTTTTTTAACGATATTTTTACGTATTTAAGATTTTCGAGTAACCGTTTCTTTTGAATTTCTGAAACTGTTTAGGCATTTAAAAATAAATTGAAATAGTTTCTCGGTGCTCTGGTCCCGGGATGAATAGGTGCATTTTACCGACACGACGAAAAGCTTTTATGTTGAATGATTGAATTCCACTGTGAATACAATTTAATGCGATATCCCAGTGGCGTTTGAAATTATTTATGTATGTGGGTTACGGTGTGAATATATTTTATATTCTTTGGCGTTGCAGGTGTTATGCAAACTGAAAACTATTCAATTCGCCGTTTAGAATGATTTAATACTACATTCAATAAGCTGATTTGAATATTTAAGTTTTCTAGACGTTAGAATATTTATATCCTTTCAAATTTCTATTATTTCCACATCGAAACATTTCAATGATGCAATATCCTTCTTTGTTGCGGGAGGTAGAATTCTTGTATAGCATTGGTTAAAAATTATTTTTTAGAAAAAAATGGAAGCAGAAATTATTTCATCTCTTAAATAAATTCTTTTTTTTAAGCACCAGATTTTGAGGTCCGGGTTTAGTTTTTCCCATAGGAAAAACTAAACCGAATTTCATACTTTATCAGGATGATCTTAAGTTGGACGGAGAATAGATTGAAACACCCATGTGCAGTCGCCTCTTACCCCACAAATGCCCAAAGATACTGGGCGCAATCCTGTATCACTACATTTTTATAGTATCTATTGAAAATAATTATTTAATATAAAAAAATACGTGTGAATTTGGAAAAAATGCATATTTTTTATTGGTTGTCGCGTGAGCAAAACCAATACAGTAAAAAAAATTTCTAGCCATTCGCCTTGAACGTCAAAATGAAATAAAATTATAAAAATACAAAAAATTAATTTGCACACATAATATTTTTCTAACGTAATTGACTATCATTTGCTTCAAATTATTTGATCATTATATCATGGAGTTCACCGTCGCGTCGGCCTCTCTTTTGTCGATGATTACACCTTCTCCAATACAGCTATTAATACACAAGGTAATAACCTGACAACATAGCAAGTTTTACATAAATATTATTAAAATATTCTGCCTACCGAGAAACTGCAGCACGGAAATGTTCCTGGGGGCACGAGAGCACTCTTTTCTACAGGAAGCTTATGGCGTCGACTACGCCGATCGAGGAACATGATCATCACTGCCATGGCTTCTTTAGAGTCCCCCGTCCTCTGGAAACGGGAGACGATCAAATGTCCTCCATAAATGGATAATTGCATAATTTGTTTTGTGTTTAATGTGTTTCATTTGTTTCTTGTTTTTTATTCTATTTTCTTGTTATTTTACTAGTTTCTTGTTATTTTACTATTTTCTTGTTATTTTACTATTTTCTTGTTATTTTTTCAAAACATGGAATGTATTGCATTGTACGTATTCTGGAATAAACTATTAATATTATCATAAAGCCGGCAGTATAACTATCATTATCCTTTATGGCGAAACAGTAAAATCTAAAGTTCACAATGTTTGTTCACAAATCTCTGGAGACATGTCATGACATGTGTAATGCGTTCTCATTAAAACAACAAGAGGTGAAATTGTCACATTACCAGAGTTGGCAAAGAAATTACCCCGAACCAACCCGCAGAGTTAGAATAGTGATTAGTTTATTTTCCACTGACTGAATGATAAATTCCTAGAAGTGTTGTATTACGATTTGTATCGTAGCCAGAAATGACACCAGCACAGTTTTCACCTGGTTCGATTCAAATTGAAAAAAAAATTAAATGGTAAAAACAAACAAACTGTTAAAATTTTCAAATTCGGACAAAGGGAACAATAGATTTGTCGTCCCTTTTTCACTGAACAATTAGTTTTGTGGGTTAAATATGGTCAAATATTTTATTTATTATTTATTTAATATTTATGATTTTTTACAATAAATATACAAGTTTTACATGATACAGTGTTATAAAGGAAAATAAAAAAAGCATTTCTTCACTATAAAGAGACGAGGCTCTTGTATTTTTATCAGGCCGGTAGTACACACCCAAATAGAAGAATAAGAAGCGATACGACTATACGAATAATATTAAAAATTAAAAATTTCAAACTAAAATTGGGAAAATGTTTAATAAAACACGACTGCTTTATAATAGAGCAAAAATCTATCTTCAACACCTTAAGTAGAATTTAAATAAACACTGTGGTATCCACTAAGGCACTAATTATAATGAAAATAGTGGGGTGACCGTAGTATTGATATTTGATTTTAAATAAAAATAAATACTATAATTTTTTTTAATGTTTGACCAATTTCACCAGAGGCTAAATAAATAAATTTAATATACCTACTTTCGTCGCACAACTAGGGGACAATGCACTTCTATCTGGAAATTTCTGCAGTGGTTCCACCGATCTGAGGACACACATTCCTCGAGGGATGTTGGCAGATTGACAAAATTTGGTATTGTTTGTTAACTAGAAACTGGAATACATAATGTGGATTCCATTAGATATGTGGAATTAGGGAAATACCAAAATCTGCCTCTCAAGGTAGTTATTTATTTATTGCCGACGTTTCTCTGAAAATCTTGTAGCGTTGGGCTCATTAGCAAAATTTTAATTTTTTTATGCGTTACCGTTCTTGTTTGTTGTTCTATAGCTTACACAAAGATTAAACGGTTTTTGAAGTATTCATGGCGTAGCCTCACTAATTTAGTATTTAAGATTGATCCTTTTAAAACTAATTGTATTGTTTTAAAAATTATCTATTATAAAATTTATTATTGGAATTCGTTAATATGGAATAATTTAAATTCTACGTTTTAGATGTCTTTATTTTTTGCATAAAATGTAAACATAATTTTAACGTTAGGAATAAAATATTATAATGCACACTATTATTAAACTCTAAAGCAGAAACATCATACAAAGGCATCTTAGAAATCTCATAAAATGGTCGTTGTATGCAATAGGACAACACGATTAATCGCAGTGAGATTAGTAGTTTACAATTGAGTTATGATATCAATCCTGGGGCTTATTTCCAGAAGAGGGTGGAAGAATTTGAGCAAAATGCAGTAGATTTAAAAAAAACTTCGTCGGCATAACGTATGACCGAATTACGAATAAGAGAGGCGAACAGAATGTAAGGACAATTAATTTAAATATACGGGACGTTTATATAGTTTGGACCGCTGTATTACGCTTAATTAAAGTAATATTGTTTAAATCCGAGTAGATCTGGCTTCCATGAAACTACGTCTTTTATAAAGGGGCTAGCATATTCTTAATATGACCAGGCGCAAACTCTATTCAAATTCATAACTAAGTCCGATAATTGAAAGTGCAAACCACCTCTGGGCCCCAGAAATCCTAATACAATTCGTTAACTCTGTGCAAGGGCGGTCCTTCCGGTTTATAATCCGTTGTTAACAGACCTATTGCATCGCTAATGTACGGATGCAATACAGGCATGCTTAGTTTGTTCCAAGGAGATTTCAATGGAGCCTGCTCGAAGCAGCACTGATCCCCTGTACACCAGTACGAATAACGCGACAGACACGAGTGGAACACCCGTTCACAATTGACGTCGCCTTCATGAGAACGCGACGATCACCGACTCATTTTTGTTTAAGTCGGCTTGCACGTGAAATGAGCTACCAGCATCTGTTTTTCCTCTTCAAAACCTGGATTCATAAATCCTTTCCAGGAGTCCTTTTCTTAACCCGCCTCACAATGTAGCCGAACCTAGTTCTAGTCTTTACACTATACAGACAGGCCCGCTCTTGTAAACCATAAATAAATTATGTATAGAATGTTCCTGGAAGGGAACAATTTTAACCAAATACTCAAGCCCGAATAATGGAAGAACGTGTTTGTTAAGTTGTATGAATGTGAATGAACCAAATACTGTAGCCAGGGCAGAAGTGTGCATTGCACTCTCTGTGCAATGCACACTGGAGAATAAATTCAAATCTGTTTGTAATAATACCGAGGCCAATGTGAAACCCATAAAACATATTTTTATTTCGGTCTGAATGGCTTTTCTTTATTGGATATTGTTAAAGTCTATCTTCGGCCAATAAAACAATGAGCAAGACCCCCATTAAAACAACACGAAACCAAACAGCTGTATAAAACGGATACGAGAAAATTGAAATAAAGAGGCATATTTTAAGTGTGTGCTGTCTTGGCTTGACTTTTCCAATTTCATCGCACTAAAATGTTATAGCTTAAATTTTATGTTCAATGAAAAATTCTTTTAATTACAGAATTTAAGAAATTTGTATTTAATATTTTATAATATTAGCGTATACCCGGTATGCCTTGCAATTCACTGAAAGAAATAAAGTGTTTGGAGTTTTAATTTCGTTTGTTGTATTGCTTTTGGATACACAATATTGTTTATTTTTAACGTATGGTGTGTGCACAAATAAATCAATTTTTTTAATAAATAATTTTCCGTTGTGTGTACAGGCCATATACTGTTCTCCGTGTTATCTGCTATCCCCTACCGCTACTACGTCTCCTTCGCAATCCCTCCCTCTACCTCTCCCAAGCCCCCAACCCATCCCCTGCGTTTTCTGCAACCCCTCTCTTCCGAAAACCCCACCACCCTCCTTCGTGCCACCCCTTCCAAGACAGATTCTACTACCTCTCTCTCTCTCCCTCCCTGTCGCAAAACTATATAAAATACTCACATTTTTCAAACAAACACGTATTTTAATTCAATAAGCCACACGGCGTGCACACACTAAATCACCAAAGCTTCATCGAAATTGGGTGAACGTATTAAAACACAAAAAAACATTAATTTTTATTTACAATGAAGTCAAAGATTGTGCAGGTGAAATTTCAAAAATGAAGTCATTTATTTACCTAGACTTGAAAAATAATTTCAAATAATTAATTCATCGTGTGTTACTGGGTGGCTACTATATAACAGTTCTTTATGCGCAAAGGACCTTTTTTAGCAAAGGTGAAGTTCTTAATTATTTACAAGCTTCCCTTAAAAAAGTAAAAATTTTGTTAAACATTTTTTTTGGTATAAAAATGGGGTTTATATTTTTAGTAATCCAGCTTTTCCATGGCCTTAAATGTGAAATTTCATGAATTTTAATTACGGTCCCCGGGCCTGTACAGGTTGTCTGGGGGTAAAGTGCATGAACTTCGGGAGGTGGTTCTACATGAGGTAGGAATAAAAAGTTAAATAACTTTTTTAGAAATTCAAGGATGTTAACAGCAGAAATTTTTAAACAGTTTGACCTTCCGAGTATACAGAAAATCTATTGCAAAAACATTCTCGTACATCACCTTAAAAATGATTCACAGGCAAACACCTCACATACTTATAAAACCAGAGCCACACAAACAGAAATACTAAATATACTAAAAAGTATAAATCTACCTTTAGACAAAGGAGCGCTAAATTTTTTGCAGTAAAGGTATATAACGAACTCCCACTTAGTATCAAACAAATTAAAACAAAAAATAACTACATCAAATACATCAAATCTTGGCTTAAGGAACTACTGGAAAAAGAACTTACTACCATATTTAAAATATCGTCGTAGAAGTTTCTGGAAAACCTTACCCAAAACATAAAGTCAAACCGTAGAAGTAGCTGAAAACTTAACCAAAACCTAGTCCCCCTCAGCACAGGATCTCCTAGTGAGGATGACTATGAAGATAATCAACATCTTTTTTACACAAATATATATATATTCTTATAAAAATGTAAAAAAATAAAATATAGTTACTAAATAAATAAAAAAAGGGGGCGGGATCGTGGACGCATGATAAAAGACACGCAGGGAGGAAGACAAAATGGACGAGGGAGGGGCAGAGGGAGGAATTGCAAAGAAGACATAATAGCGGTAGGGGATAGCAGGAGGTAAATTTGGAAAATCCATGCTCCTCACTCGTACAGCTTGTGAGAAGTGCGTGTTTTTCATATAGGTTAACAGCAGGGAGGGGAAGGGGAATCCGGGAGAGTAGAGGGGAATGAAGGAGAGGGGGGACTCACGGGAGGTGGAAAGGGGGAAGTTGCAGTCAGTGGATGGGAACGCTGGCGAGGAAAGGGAACGTGGGAAAGGGGTGGATTGCGGAACAATGGGTAGGTTCGCGGGAGGGGGGAGGCGGAGAAGGTGAAAGGGAAACGAGACAAGAGCGGGGGCGAGAACGGGGACGCATGGGAAAGGTCACGCAGGGGAGGGATAGCGGACGGGTGGGGGACGAGGGAGGTTTGTAAACAAGACATAGTAATGCTAGAGTGTCAGGGGGTAAAATTGGGAAATCCATGCTACTCGCACGGATAACTGAATGTGACCTGCTTACGCGTCGGAAAATGCTCTGATTTATTCGTGTACGCATTAGACGTAAACATAAAAACTATTATAAATCCAAAAGCACTTCAATAAACAAAAATAAAATACAAAAACATTTTCTTTCTTTGTGTGGCATAGCAACAAAGTATGCCGGCTAACTCGCTTGTTTTTACATAAAATTTTAAATTAAATCCAGAATGGCTTGCATTTATAAGTTTTAGGATACCACTACGAAACACCAAAAGTCGGGATTTATTTCAATTCAGAATTACTGGAACTAACTACCATATGTATTCCTCTTTGCCCAGATACTTATGAAGGGAAATAATTATGCCTCGTCAATGAACATTTTCAATTTATCACTAAACACATACATAATGTTGGTAATTAGGCAATCCGGTTATGTAAAAAAAAAAACATTATAATTTTTTACTATGCATGTGTATGTAATAGCCTCTAAAATGGGCGTTAAAAAAATGAATACAAAGATGGAACTTTTGCGAATAATAAACTACGTTGGTAAAGAATTCCACTTGGTAAATCTTGACCAGATTAAATCATCAAAGATATACTGTGTATATTGTATTAAATTAAAACAAATAACTTTGTTTAAACCACTAATATAATCACAAATTACCTACATGTTTCAAAACCGATGGTTTCTTCGTCATTACTACCCTGACGATATTTGTTTTAATTTAATTCAAAATGACGCCACAAAGTGATTTTGCGAAGTTTGAAGAAATGTGTATATTGTTCTCAGAAAAATAAAAACTAAAATCTTAATTTTAACTTTAACTGAAGTTTTTGTTTATTTGTCGTATACCTACATAAAGCAGGTATTTTTTTTTAAATGTCATATTTGTTATTTATCTAAAACGCGGAGATGTTTTGGTAACTGAGAGAATTCTTGGAAGCACTTGAAATGCGTTGGTTTTGATTGCAAAAAGGTCCAATTGAAGGTTTACTATCCCCGATCTAACTGTTGTAGGCACTGTTTATATTCAATTAAATCCCAGAAGAGAGCCCGTGGAGCGTACGAGAGTATGGAATCCTGTTACTCGCAGGTCCTGAAATATGGTGGGTGGAAGAGCGGAGGAGGGCGGGTAGAAATGGAAGTGAGAAGGAGATCCGCAGCACAGAGTATTGGGAGGGAATAAATGTTTGGACCAACTTCAAATTAAGTGAGAAACTTTGTTCTGGGAATTTAGAATTTACACTGGTTCCAGGAAAACACTCGATTCCGAATTCAGTGCGACATGAAATATGGGCACGTATGTTGATTCGGTACAATAAATCATTCGCGTGTTCTCTCCTGATTGGATACGATTACAGGTTCAGGTATTCACTGCTCATGTGTTCGGGTAATTCGGCTTAAGCGCCCGACTGAACAAGAATTTCGGCAATCGGCCACCATCTACTGTACTGCTATTTAAGCCTATGTTGATTATATCCGGTAAGACTTGTAATTAAATTAATGTTACCATTATTATGATTTGCCAGCAATTAATTGATTTTGTGCTACTTTTGGCACTACTAGCTTTCAATCCCATACCAATCTGACATTTGATTTTTTAATATAACCCAAATTCGAATTTCACTTCAATTATTTGACAAATCAAATCCATTAAACAGTCAACGACTCGAAACTCTAAACCGAATAAATATTGTCAAATTCTTACAGCCCCGTTTAGTAAAAAGGCCAGGAGCTTATGTTTATGTGAAGTAAAATTTACTCTTAGGTATCATACATACTGTTGACGCTGCGCTTCCCTTCCTTTCATGGTTTGTAATAAATAAAATAATTATTATTATTTATTTATTCCGAATTGAAAAAAGATTTGAGTTTATTTTTTTCTAGCTGTAAACAGCAATAGATACCGCAATTTAACTTCACCGTCCCAATCTCAGAGACTAACAACAACAATACTCGGCGCGCGGTGCGAGTCGAAATATTAAACCTACATATAATAACATTCTCAATACTCGAATGTCGCCTAAACATACCAATGCACACCAATACCAGCAACAGTGGATTCTCTGCTTCGTCCCGTATCCACGAAGCTAGAAGAAGTTTGATATTCGCGCATGTGCATTGAGTCCTGCGTGCCTAAGCTTGCTTGAAGCTCGATACGTTTTCGATAAGAGCATCCAACGCACAGAAAACGATTGTACAGAAGCGGATTAAGATAGCCGAAGCCAATTATTTGCGCGCTCATTTTTGACAGTTTGACTTGAATAACTGAAACCAATTGATGCGTTGAACTCCAATAATTGATGTAAAGCGTAAAGGATTTATAGAGCTAATTTGATATAGGTGCTATTTTTATTAATAATTGCATCTTGTTCGTGGGCCAGTCTATATATTTTTATATTTGATAGTAGGTATATACTTCAGCATCCCTTATACAAAAAATCGCCGATCGCCACTGGTACGTATATCGGAAATAATACGGCAAAAATGGTGGCTTTTGCTATTAAAACGTCTAAAAATAGAAGTGAAAAAGAGAATAAACCCAATTGTCGTACCACATTCCATAGGTAAGCATTGTTTTTTCTTTATTTTAAGCTAACGCAGATCATTTAATATGATCAGTTTTAATTACGTATACTATTGGGATCTATGGCGACGCGAAACACAAAGCAAGTTTCTCAAGTGTGCTCGTCGCTGTTAATAATTTATTTACTGGGGTAAGTAAATTATGAAACATTTGTAAAAGTGTCTAAAATATTCGACTCTCAAAATAGGCGAACCTTACTTTGTAGTATTTGGACTTTGCAAAGTTGTTCACAACGTGGCGATTAATTCGCGCTCCAATGTAAAAAGGTATATTCATTCAAAAGCAGATTTTACTTTAAAGAACTAAATTGTGATATTATAATGCTGTATATGTATATATACTGTCAGATTGATTTATTGACGAATCACATAACAATCACAGCCATATTGACCCCTTCGCCCCGTCACAGTTGGTTTGTACCCCTCTCCATTATGTTCTCGTCTATGTCTATAGGTGTAAAGGAGAATAAATCCAAAAATTACTAAAATATGCCATCATTCTCCGTTGTATTTTTTCTGAAGATTTAAAAAAAAATTAAATATTGTTATTAAAGAAATATAAAAAAAAAGTTAAGTATTCTGAAAGATCTTCCTACGTTATTTTTAGGTGAATATTCATAATTTTATTGTAGGTCTACAAATACGGGAAATATGGATTTTTTTTTTAAATTAAAAAAAGCTTTTCTTTCGCTTTACTGAACAATTAACATTTTTTCCATAACAGCATTTCAAATCTCCGTGATATATATGATATTCGGTCAATAGTGTTTTGCTTAAGAATAATATTTTAGGTAACTCCTTACGCAAATTAGCTAACAACTGAATTGCGACAATAAAAGGTATTTACCGAATATTATGTTATTAGAAACTAGAAGAATGTTAGGAAATAATAAAATTAGTGGTGATTAAATTTTTTTATAACCAAAGTATATATTTTCAATATTAAACTTGGTTTAGGTCGGCAGATACATTCTTTTTAACGCTAAGCATCTTTCTTTTATTGATCGCCACAGGCAGAACTGGACTCGTTTTCCGTTTCTGGTACTGATTGCATGGACGCCGACTGGACGATCGGTACCAACGCTCATTTCAATTTGCCCATGTCCATTTCAATTTGGAAGGCTGGTATGAGTACCGCCATCCGGGCACCAATTATTAATATAACCAGCACCCCTGACATAGGCCACCCCAAATGGGGTCATTTATATAATTGCCTTAAGTGTGAGTTAATTATAAAAAAATAATTCATTTTTATACACAAACAATAAAATAGTGAAAGTGAATAATATTGTATTGTAATATAATGTTTGTGACGTACATTTCTGTTAAGTATGCGGATATATGTGTCTTTTTATGTACCAAAAAACTTATTAAAAGAAAGTGCTACTTCTACAAGTAATGATTGGCAAATTACCTTTATACGGCTAACAACGTATTAATTTATGGTAAACACTAGCGGAGCCGCAGTTTCAATTTTTGGCGTTTTATTGCGTGAATCGATTGCGCAATAATTTTACGTGAGTTTGGTCACTTGAATAGAAAGTCGTTAATCCACCTTCTCATAAAACAATTAATACCTCAAGTATTTATCTAAATGAAATAATTTTTATTTCTTTGAATGCTAGCAAGCATTTGCTGCATCCAAAAGCTATTCACTTTCTGCGAATGAATGACTTTATTTTGCACAAAGCGAACTTTTTCCAATTTCTCTGCAGCACGTACTGAGTGCGGAATTAAAGTTTATTCTTCATTAAATGTGACGAACAGCGGAACGGAATCCGGTGGAAGCGCATTCCAGTGTTGATGTTTCCCGCTCCATACTATTCGCACCCGGGCCGCAGCGGGACGAGGAGTGAGTGGACCAACAAACAGTATTTGCCGCAAATGGCTTCCCGCCGCATCCTCGGGCGCTCATAAGCAGCCAACCCACTACACGCTTCCGAACCTGCATACCTTAATCAGTTCCTGCTGCCCTGGTCCTCCACTAATTCAATAAAAGCTATTCTCTACACACCCAATTGTAAATTAAAGACGGGTTACGACTTCTAATTTGATTTAAACATGTACTTCATAATAAAGTATATTTTAATGTGGATAATTAACTGTACACTATCCCTTTGTAAAGCAATTGAAAACAATTGAGATTTCATAATTACGCGGAAGCAGCTTCGTACTTAAAAATCGATTCGTTTAGTTTATGAAGGCAAGCTTTATTTCTGTATAATTTTCTTAACATAACTATTTCCCCGGCATTTCTAAATAAGATTCTGTCTAATGCTCAACACGCTTTTCTATCCTTTTTTTTTTAAAGTGTATCAATGTAAACCAACTACAAACAATATTCTTGCTTGAACAGACTATATAATTTTTAGAATTACATGATATAAAATTGGACATCTTCAACATTACGAACTGGATGAAAAATGCTAAAATTTCATGAAATAGTGTTTTTCTGAAATTATACTACAAATACATCCTATGGTTTCTGACATTTCTGAAAGCATAATTCTTTGCTAAATGTGTAACTTTTGGTTGTTTAAGACACTATCAGCGGAAAGGCTCTTGATCATTAAATATATATTCAAATCCAATATTTCCAAAATTTTTCCCATGCTCGGACCAGGATCCCTAGCATGGTTGATCGATAAGTATTGTATCCATAACTATGGGTAGATTCTCATGGTTCCCTACCATTATTGCAGATTGCCAACGAATACATAATAGTACATAATATTCGACGTCAATTGTTTGAACGTTAGCGATCTGCAGTTGTCCTAGAGAACGATGAGAAGTCACCGAAAGTTATCGATACAATTCTAATCGATCGACCATGCTAAGGGTCTAGCAAGCTTCTTGCTATTTAAATGGCGATCCTTCTGAATTCGGTTTTCGTCGAACGAGTGGCCCTTTAAGTTAAGATGAAAACATCAAAAAACATCTTTTGTCATTTCAATAACCTCGAAACGAGTGCAACATGACTTAACCAGTTGTTTGTTACCAAACATAAAAAATCTTATCATAAAACTATTAATGCCTTACTTTCGTGTGTTCGTTGATTTTGCTGCAAAGCTAACTCAATAATACGTTTACATCTGCTTCAGATTTCGTAATAAGTCCAACTAATATGTCTATTTCCCACTTTAGAAATCGGAATCAGAAAATAAAATCGGTTCCCAACAACATAAGTCTGACTTATGTGTTTATTTCCCCCTTTATCAATTCCAAAATATTTTTTATAATTGTGAACATTCTACCTCTTAACGGTGACTTTTGACTGATTTTGTTAAAGTAGCACGTTCGGTTTAATTTGGACTAAAATATTCACTAATAAAAAAAAAACGTTTTATTTTTCTTTTTTTATATCTGTTTTGTAACTTATGGTATGGTTCACCCCGTACATCATATATATCTAAATGAATGTTTCTTCGTCCCGTATGTGCTACTATTGCATTAATCCGATTGCTATAGTGTGCTCTAGCGTTATGAAATTATTTCCTATACCATTCATTCTATTGCGATAAAATTTAAGGGATTGTTGTGCGCCCATACCCAAAGATTTCTGCATAATGTTGAGCTCTAGCGTCATTAAATTTGTATAAAAAATGTACAATGGGTGGCGCGCGAGTTATGTAAATAATACGTGAATTTCAAATAGTTTAGGGGCATGAAGGCAAGGAGGGGGGAGGAGGGAAATCCGGAAGGAGGGGAGGGAATTAAAGGAAGGGAGGTAGAACGAGGAAAAGGGGATGGTGGGAACGGTGGAAAGGGTGGGGAAGCGGACGCGGGAGGGTAATGGATAACGGAGAAGCGTGGGGAAGGACAGGGGAGGGATGACGGAGGGGTGGCCTTATTTCTTTGTGTGGCATTGGAACGCATGCCGTGTACTGTCTAGTAATAAATAGATAATAGATATCAGAGTTTTTTGATTTTTTATTTTACATGTAAGTTTTTTTTATGTAGCACTAGTTTGGAAGTCATGGCTTCGGGTTTGGTAAACTGTTGGCTGGATTTTATGACAAACCCTCAGATTTTGTAGCACCATGTTGAAATGTGTACAACTGCTATATAAATAATATATATTTATTACTTATAATAAGGGTAGGCGTAATATCTTTAGGTTGTTACATAGTTACAGTTTTTATTGTCAAAAAAAATTATAACAGAATTATCATAACTTAATACATGCTTAAAATAATACTCTCCGTGAAATAATTTTTCGACGTCCATCATTTACATTAATGAAAACAAGCGAAAAGTTGTACAGTGCTTTAACCATTTTATCAAAAAAAAATCACTTCGATTACCAACTGATTCCAATCACCATAAATGTATAATGTTTTGAATAATTTATTATTTCGTCGTCCAATTGATCACTGTGTACGAGGTTGAAAGCATCTCGTCATTCGATGAATTTGTAATGAATGATATATTATTAAAATACTGATTATCGCGGGAAAATCATGATACATTACAGTGCAGGTCTGTTGTATGACTAATTTTTAAATATCGTGGGAATAAATCATCTGGACCCAAAGACCAATTCTTTTGGCAGCGGGGTTTTTAAATCATGCATTTGATTGGAATATCAGTGGTTTTTCAGAGCTGGGCGACTTATTTGAAAACTGAAAATGTAAACAATATTTAAAAACTATTCCATTCAAGAGAAATGACATCCAATTTCGACCCAAATACGGTATTCAAATAGATGCATTTCTTCGGTAGATGTTACAAATTTTTATTTAAAGAAAATTCCAGAGATTGCAAAAAAAAATGAATGAACATACTTTTCGCACGTTTAACACTCGTTGTTCCATACTAGCTAAAAACGATAAAAAGGTGTAATAAACTAATTGCAATTCCTCTACTCTACCGATACTCTAGTATCAAACTACTGGAACGTGACATCTAGAAGAAAAAAAACACTAAGTCACTCAAATTTCGCAATATTCATTCCTCGCTATAAGGGCAAAAGAACTTTTTAAACGAAAAAAAAGTTGTAGTCTAAATATGCAAGTGAAACCCCTAAGAAAACAATATCTCATATATAAATGATCCACACATTGAAGACCCACCCTATTACAATACCTTCAGCGTCTACTTTTAACTTAAACCCCTGAATGCCAGGAATTCTCATATTCCAGGAAGTAATATATTTTGTGACAGGATCACATTAAAAAGGCGGAATATATCAGTAAACAAAAACATTATTTATATTTAATTAATGTAGACAATATCAGCGACACTCCATCGGAGATCTGAAACAGGGTAATAAGAAAAAGATCCGGAATCTAGAAATTGAACCCACGACCTTAGCCTTGCCGGGATGGTGCTCTACCTCTGAGCTCTTGGGACCCTATCTGTTGCGGTCATATTTAACTGTATCGTGCTTCGACTAGAACTACCTACATTATCTTAATTTTAATGCATATTTTTATTGGCTGCTATCTTTATAAATTATTACAAGATTGATCTCAAACTAAATGCCACCTTTATTGTGTTTTTGATAAATTCATCCCCCTTTTACATAATATGTGGATCTATTAACTTTTCCATATATTATGTCTAGAATGAATATTTATTTTTTATTTTTTAATTATTGAGTAAAGCCTCAATTTGTTATATTTAATTAATCAAGTATATTTATATTATCAAATGCACTATTATATTTGACAATAAAATATTGTATTTCTCAAATACTAAAGTACATTTCAAATACAATAATAATACACATAACTTTGCCTAGTTCTTAAATAGCTACATTTTTTTTTTTTTTTTTTTCACCAGATTTACAGGAACGGGTTTAGTTTTTCCCTTTAGTTTTTTTTAGGAAAAACTAAACCCTTTCATACACTTTTCCATATAAATGATCATCTAGTAAATCCACGTTATGCAAGTGTATTATATAAGTATAATTAATACAAAACAATACAAGAACAACACGTAAATCTACCAAACTATTAAATGGGAATATAATTCACCGTCTCCAGATATTTTCATATCAGAGGGTTCGGCTCTGTGGAATTCCTAATTTGACCGATAAATCCTACTGATCCCTCAATATAAATATTTAAAAAATCTTTCGTAATTCTACATGTATTTAAAATGACTGATTTTTGCATTTTTATATACAAATTCTTTGACAAATCTAATATGCCTAAATTTTTAATAAGAGAGCTAGGTATAATGCCAGTAGCCGAAATAACAAAAGGTAATATTTTTATAGTCTGAGAATGCCAAATTCTTTTAATTTCATTTCCTAAATCTGTATACTTTCTTATTTTTTCAGAAACAGATTTTTGAATATTACAGGAATTTGGAATAGCTACATCAATAATATAAGTTATTTTTTTAATTTTGTCATGTAAAACTATATCAGGTCTATTATGACCAATTGGTCTGTCTGTTAGTATAGTTTTATCATAGTAAATTTTAAAGAAATTATTTTCTAAAAATGAATTTGGTTCGTATTCATAATATGGTACTATATTATGACAGTCAATCAAGTTATGTTTAATTACCAAACTTTGGTGAATTATTTTTAAAACCTGATTGTGCCTAAATGTATACTCAGACGGCGCTAATATAGAACATCCTGATATAATGTGTTCTATAGTTTCCGGAAAAGCCATACATTTTCTACATAAATCATCTATTTGATTTGGATCTTTGATTATATGCTTCCTATAATTTTTGGTATTAATTACTCTATCTTGAATAGCAAGCATAAAACCTTCTATTTCTGCGCTCAACTCTCCAATACTCAACCATTTGTTTGACGAAAGTTTGTCAACATACGTTTGGTTGAGATAATTGAAGTGTTTTGCGTGAATAATTTTATTTGACCAGGAATCTAATAATTCCTGGTTGGTATTTATAAAAATGTTGGCATTCTCGTCGTATAAATTTAAAGGTGAAATATTTCTGTCTGCCTTGCAAATTATTTTATGCAGCTCTGAGCTATTAGCTTTTCTATGAAAAAAAATTCTTAACATTTCTACCTGATTTTGTTTTAAAGAAGTTATTTTGACTATACCTCTACCTCCTAAATTTCTAGGTAAATTAATTCGTTCTATAGCTGAATTTGGATGATGACAATTAAACTTTGTTAACGTAGTTCTAATTAATCGTTCTAAGCTATCTAAATCTGTATTAGACCATTTAATTATACCAAATGAGTACGTTAATAGAGGTATTGCCCAACTATTTATTGCCTTTACTAAATTTTTAGCAGATAGATTGCATTTTAAAATTTTTCTTATCCTAGTTTGAAATTTAATCCTAATTTCATTTTTAATACTAGTATGATCTAATCTATTCGATTGCGGGTATCCTAAGTATTTATAAACCTCATCCCCTTTCATACTTTTAATTTTGAAATTTCTAAATATACCCTCATCTCCATCTATAATTTTGCCTTTCTCTATATGGATCGTTCTACATTTATCTAGACCAAAAGTCATTTTAATATCATCTGAAAAAATTTTAACTACCTTAATCATTTTCTCTAAATTTGATTCAGAATTTGAAAATAATTTTATATCATCCATATATAATAGATGCGAAATTGTACTACTCTCTCCTGTATTTCCCTTAATTTTTATTCCAAACTTGCTTTTTATTAACATTTTGGATAGAGGATTTAATGCTAAGCAAAACCAAAGAGGACTCAACGAGTCTCCTTGAAAAATTCCTCTTTTTATTGAAATGCCCGGTACTACTATTTTCTTACCCTTTAAATTGATAAATAAATCTGTATTCCAAAATGACATAATATTTTCTAAAAAGCTAATAATCATTGGATTAATTTTATATATATTTAATACTTTGATAAGCCACGAGTGCGGGACACTATCAAAAGCCTTTTGGTAATCTATATAGCAAGTATGTAAATTACGTTTTTTATTTTGAATCTGTTTTAGAATTACAGAATCAATAACTAATTGTTCTTTACATCCCATATGTTTTCTGCGACAACCTTTTTGTTGTTCAGATAAAATATTTTTTTCATCTAAATGATTATATATTAAATCTGTCAAGCAAGAGGTTAAAATTTTATATATTGTCGGTAAACATGTAATGGGTCTATACTGAGAGGGATTATTAATATTTTCGCTTTTAGGCAACATATAAGTAATGCCCTTAGTTAGAAAATTTGGAATATTTTGAGTTTGTCTAACAAATTTTGAAAGATGTTTTGCCAAAAGAGGATGTAACGTAGTCAGACGTTTGTACCAAAAATTATGTATCCAATCGCAACCCGTGGCTTTCCAATTATGAGTATTTTTAATAATTTTGGCTAACAATTCAACCGATATATCAGAAAAACTCATTTGTTCAATGTCTGAACAATTGAGTTCTTCATTTTCTATCCAGGGACCTGACTCATTGTGTTTTATATCTTTACTCCAAATTTTAGTCCAAAAATCGTGCATATCTGTTTTAGATGGCAACGGAATATTATTATTAGAAATAATATTTTTTTTATCGTCAAGTTTGGAATAAAATATTTTCTCATTTTTCTGGAATAATCTGTTATTATTTTTTTTATTATACGTATAATTATATCTTTTTAATCTACTAGCTTTTACACCTAATTTTTGTTTTAATAAATCCAATAAATCATTGATTATATTTTCATTATTATTACTATCAATGCTATAACCAAATTTTCTCCCAATTTCGTCTACATGTCTCAAAATATTCCTACTTCTATTTCCATTTTTATATTCTATTATTCTAGCTATGCTACTTCTTAAAAATACTACATCATTTTCTAATCTAATCTGCCATTCTGGTTTACTATAACTATATGATCTATCATCAGAGGACTTTAATTCAATTCCTAACTTATTACATATAGTGATAGCGCTGGCATATACTATTGTATGAAGATCTAAAAAACTAATGTCCTCAAATATAATTTTTGGTAAAATTATATTATTTAAATCAAAAATTAATTTAGATAATTTTTTTGACGTATGTAATTTTGGTAATTTTGGTCTATGTGTGGGCTCTACATCTATAAATCTAATTATATTATTATGAAGTAAGTTAGCTAATTCTACTACATTATCATCTACTAAGTTTAAATTTGCAATATTGATTTCCCTAAGATTATAAATAACATCTTCGTTATTTGAATCTACTGTAATATCATTGGTCATGTCTACTAGATTATTATCTAAACTATCTACATTCAATTCATCTAATATAACATTATTACTTGTATTAATTTGTTCTAAATTATTCCCCTGTTGCAATCTATCTGCTACTTCATTTTTTATCTGATCTAATGTAACTACAGGAATTAAATTATTTTTGAATATTGCCCGTTTTTGATCTGCTAATCTTTGTTCATTTACTATGGCTAACGGATATTTTTCTGAGAAAAGTAAATGTAATTTTTTTCTATACAACAGCATATCTGTTTCTACCTTGGTTACATAAAAATATGAACGGACGATGAACATATTGACATCGTTCGTCCATTTCATACGCTGCCTAGGAATACCTGCTTTTGTTTTTTGGGGTCTAAGATTATCATTGTTCATCTGTATAGATGACATAATTCTCCCCTGTTCATCTCTGTTGGTTGCATATGACATGTGTCAAAACAAAACAACTAGAAAATGACAATATGTTTTGCTTAGTAACTACTACATTCCAGTAACCAAGTTACTGTCAAATAATTTTCAATCTGTCAAAATTAAATTAAACATTTCAATAAACTATCTTTCAACATTACTAATCTATAATAGATTATATTTTTAAATAATGTTATCAAAATAAAATAATTAAATATACTCATAAAATATATTACAAATTAATCTCAAATATTGTCGTTTACCTTGGTTACTGGGGCCTGACAAAATGAAAATTTTAAAATCCGTTTATTTAACTAAATATCCTATGGTTCACTGGCAGTCTATTTATTAGGTTATCTAATATACTTATTTTCAAATATTTATATGTTTTGGGATCAAAGCTAATTCTTTTCTATCTGATATAATTAAAAAAATCAGAGAGCAAAAATGCAAAACTAATGTCGTGGCTAGCGTTGCTAAGCAACATTAAATACTTTTTTTTTATTCACCAGATTTACAGGAACGGGTTTAGTTTTTCCCATAGGAAAAACTAAACCCTTTCATACACTTTTCCATATAAATGATTATCTAGTAAATCCACGTTATGCAAGTGTATTATATAAGTATAATTAATACAAAACAATACAAGAACAACACGTTAATCTACCAAACTATTAAATGGGAATATAATTCACCGTCTCCAGATATTTTCATATCAGAGGGTTCGGCTCTGTGGAATTCCTAATTTGACCGATAAATCCTACTGATCCCTCAATATAAATATTTAAAAAATCTTTCGTAATTCTACATGTATTTAAAATGACTGATTTTTGCATTTTTATATACAAATTCTTTGACAAATCTAATATGCCTAAATTTTTAATAAGAGAGCTAGGTATAATGCCAGTAGCCGAAATAACAAAAGGTAATATTTTTATAGTCTGAGAATGCCAAATTCTTTTAATTTCATTTCCTAAATCTGTATACTTTCTTATTTTTTCAGAAACAGATTTTTGAATATTACAGGAATTTGGAATAGCTACATCAATAATATAAGTTATTTTTTTAATTTTGTCATGTAAAACTATATCAGGTCTATTATGACCAATTGGTCTGTCTGTTAGTATAGTTTTATCATAGTAAATTTTAAAGAAATTATTTTCTAAAAATGAATTTGGTTCGTATTCATAATATGGTACTATATTATGACAGTCAATCAAGTTATGTTTAATTACCAAACTTTGGTGAATTATTTTTAAAACCTGATTGTGCCTAAATGTATACTCAGACGGCGCTAATATAGAACATCCTGATATAATGTGTTCTATAGTTTCCGGAAAAGCCATACATTTTCTACATAAATCATCTATTTGATTTGGATCTTTGATTATATGCTTCCTATAATTTTTGGTATTAATTACTCTATCTTGAATAGCAAGCATAAAACCTTCTATTTCTGCGCTCAACTCTCCAATACTCAACCATTTGTTTGACGAAAGTTTGTCAACATACGTTTGGTTGAGATAATTGAAGTGTTTTGCGTGAATAATTTTATTTGACCAGGAATCTAATAATTCCTGGTTGGTATTTATAAAAATGTTGGCATTCTCGTCGTATAAATTTAAAGGTGAAATATTTCTATCTGCCTTGCAAATTATTAAATACTTTATATTCTTATTATATTATTATTATTTCGTTGCAACAGGTTTACTGACTCTTTGGTTACTGACTCTCGCAGGGGTAGGCAGAGAGGACGGACTGCCAAACAACTCGGTCTTGGCATACACTCCTCGCCTCATTCACATTCATACATCTTATCAAACATGCTCTTCTATTATTCTGACTTTTGACATGGCCCGACTCAAGTATCTGATTCACTTGATCGTGCCATGTCTTCCTCGGGCGTCCTCGACTTCTTCTACCATTCACATTCGCATCATATATTCTCTTGACACGCCTTTCTTCAGTCATTCGCTCTACATGTCCAAACCATCTAAGCGTCCCTTTTTTAATCTTACTTATGACGCTCACATCGGCCTTGCATTCTTTTCGGATCTCCACATTCCTCACACGATCATACATGGTTTTACCACACATACGCCTCAGAGATCTGATGTCTACAGCATTCAGTCTACTTTCATCCTTTCTCTGCCAGTTCCATGCTTCACTGCCATACATCAGGGTAGGTACCAGCACTCCATTGTGAACTGCTAGCTTCGCTTCTTTGGACATTATTTTTGTTGGCGCCAACAGCATTCAGTCCACCATTAATGAAGTTACCTGCATTTACCCTTCTTTTAATATCCCCATCAGCCTTCCCATCTCTCGTAAACATACTTCCCAAATACACAAACTCATCAACTTGCTCTAAATATTCATCATTCACAAATATATTGCACACTGTTTTCGTACTCTCTCTTTCAAACACCATTACTTTAGACTTACTTACATTCATCATCAACTCATTCTTCATACATACTTCGTTCATCCTAGATACGAGTGACTGCGAATAGCACTGATGTCACAACTATCTATAGCTTTCGGAGTGCGACCCTTTTTTATTTTGCCTGGAGTTTCGAATTACCCTCATTTACTTCTCTTTCCTTGACAATTCACCTTATGGTACTTTCTGAATTACCTGCGAAAAAAAAGTACAACTGTGATTGCTAACAATATTGTATATCTAAGTAAATAAAATAACATCATACTTAAAACATGTATCCGTGTTTGAAAATATGTTAAAATTGTTATTAAAAATATAACTGAAATTATTAATGTTTAATTTTTTTTTAATATAACTTACAGTATTCTACATAAAGAGTGTCATTGCGCTTTGATTCACCTGTCAAACGGAATGTAAACATAACCGTAACAGGTCATTATAAGTGTTTTCAAGCAATAATGTTCTTATTATTTCAAAGTGCTACAGATTAAAAAAAAAAAAATTTCACTAAATATTAAATACTATATACAACTCAGAAGTTTGCTTATAAATTTCAGTTGTATCAATTAAGAATATTTCGTTTTTTTATTCTTCCAAACGACGAAGAAAAACGTTAAAAATTAGCTAACTAGAGCAACTTTTTATTATTTTATACGTGTTGATGATAGATATTTTAGTTGAAACTCGAAAATAATGCCAATTTAAATACAGTATTACTTTAAAACTGGTGCTCTATTGCTAACCACAATCCAACGTAAAATTATTATTCATATTTGACAGTTAAATTGGTGTTGCAAGCCTAGATATTTTTAGTACCATTTTTTTTATATTTTCTGCTCTTAAATGACAGTATGTAATCCTTGTTCATTCCAGAATGCGACATTACCGATTCCAATTAAAATAATTTAGATAAGATTTAATTTTACACCAATTCCTCATCGGAAAACAAAATATTATGCTCTCACGTTTGCAATCATAAGGTCCGAACCTTGACCCAGATTAACATAGTACCTATGTATATGGCCTAGTATTGTATAGACACATTTCCTTCAAAAATTGGTGTTTGACGGGATGCACTTAAGAGGGCATTACCAGAGAATACCGGAAATTAGTCCTTTTTAAATCAAATTCTAGACGTATTGACTCTTTTTTACAAAAAAACATAAATTGATATTGAAAGATTGTTATTTTATCTGGTACACGCAGATTTAAAATTTTGAAAAACTGTTATGGAACGCCCTATAGCTAGTAGAATATACATAACATCGCCGAGTCCGGTTGGAACTCGCCACAGCGTTCCCGTTCCCCACCGTTTCCTGCATCCCCTACTTCCCCTATCCTACTCGGCCGCGGCGTACCGACCGGCCGCCAGTCAAAAGCTACACCCGGCCTCGGACGGACGCACACCGGTTGAAAGTTGCTCTCTGGCAGACGCACGTAAACACGGTCGAGAATCACGCTCTGTTTCGGGCTCCGCGTCCGCATTGGAATGTAGAATCGGTTTTGCCAAATATCGGCGTTATAATGGTTCGCGGACCCCGGAAGATCACCGAATGTGCCGGAAGCGGAGACCTTCGCCCCCACTCATGTAAGCTGAACACCAGATTTCCCATTCTTTCAATGTGTCTGTAAAAATACGATAGGGTCCCGCGTAAAAACCATAACGCAGAGAGTTTCGATGCAGAGATCACGAGGTATAAACACTTTAGCTAGGTTTGTGTAACATGCATTCTTGTATAGCCCTGCACTGAAATAGCCTGTATACTGTGTTCTGAATTGTCAATATATGAATCTATTTAAACATATCTTGTTGTCAATCTGCTCCGGCAGGAGAATCTCGTAGAGTATTAATTCCCCAGGTGACCGAGGAGGATGGAGTTATGTAAGCATTCATTTGCGACCCACGCCTGAGATAGAGGGTGCCCATTGCTCCCGTTTGAGCTGGCTTTGGGGCTTGTTTGGGGTAGCTGGAGCTGACAATTGGCGACCAGAGAAACCCCGTAACAATTGGCACATAACGTGGGGCTCCAATTTTTTTTTCTATCCCGGTCGCTATGCGGAGTGAAAACTTGTCGAGGTCCTCCCCGCATAGGAATTGTTTTGTAAACATTAATTATGCTTTTGTTGCTCAACACCCAGTGAACAGTAATTCTGAAAAAAAAAACCACAGAAATCTATGTGTAAATCGGATACATACATCGCAGTTGGAATAACGGCCATCTTGGACGCCCAAAAAAGCACCAACCGTTTTGACCGCGAAATTGACTGCGCATGCGTAACCCCTTTGTTTACCGAGTTACGGTCAACTTCGCGCCAATATCAACGGCAAGTGTTCACGCAGTAGATACCTATTCTCTAGATTGCGCGCGCAAATGCATTGTCTCGCGCCAAAACCCAACGGAAAAAACCCGTCGAACAAAACAATTACTGGTTGCTAGGCGTTTTTTTATAACCAAAACATCTCGCATAACCAAATCAAATTTGGCAATGAAAATGATTTTTATAAACTTGATTCTGGAACTACAATCATTTTGTGAATCCTCTGATTAGAAATCTCAAACCTACGTTTTTTCTGCACAATACACCAATAGGCCCACTTGTCTGTCAAACTGATACAGTTTATACCCCACCAAATGGACAAAACAATGATTTTTCTTCCCCATTCTATGTTGTAGGCACCGTAAATTTTTTTTTCAGCATAAGTGAATTGTGTTTTTTCCTTACATAAGTGAATAGTGAATTGTGTTTTTCCCTTACATAAGTGAAAAATGAAATAATAATAAAACCCATGATTGGTCCCATGAATAAATAAAATAATTTTAATATGGTTAACGTATCAAATTCCATATTCAGTTATTCTCTTCCGGAAGGTTATCCCCTATTTGCCAGAAAAGTGCCTTTTGTGAATTTTAGTGCCTTTCTCAGTTCAAAGTGATTTGTGGAAAATAAAAAACCCATTTTCTAAGGGTCAGTCCTGGCCAAATTTTCAAAAAATAAATAAATACTTGTGAATTTCACAATTTTCCCAAAAGTGGTCAGTGAAACAAAAAAACTTTCACCACTAAGGTCTGTCCACGCAAAAAATTTTTTTCACTTCCTCTTTCCTTGGACAAGAATTTCGGTATCATGTATACTAAATTGTAGTGTGAAACACAGTTTTTCTATAACTATTTTGGAAGTGCCAACTAGTGATTACCAAGTGAAAAGTGCCTCACAAAAATTAATTTTGCGTTTTCTAAAGGAAACCCCTGGCCAAATTTTTTTTCACCACCCGGGAAACTCACAATGGATAATAACCAAGCTATTGCGTCATCCAACCTGGGCATAATTCCCAACGTGCACAGCTTATCCAAGGCACTCCTACAAACTGCTTTAAAGGATAGAGGACTCTCGCCATCAAGCAAATCCAAATCTACATTAAAAGCATATGCACTTTTATTCAACAAAAAGTACATTAGGAGAGTAAACCTCGCTCCCGCAAGCGAAAATAATTCGTGTTCAGCCACGCAAATGTCGGATAATCTTGCCCCTAACAAAGAACTTATGCCGCAAGTATTGATAAAACAGGACGTCACACCCACCTTGACACAAGATAAAACTTACGATTTATCACCCTGGAAAGTCAAATATAATGGCGTCTCCGATGTGCTGGATTTCATAGACCGTATTGAAGAAACGGCTACAATTAAAAATATCCCATTCGAGATTCTACGGAAAAACTTTATAGAACTCATCTCCCCAGAATTAATACCCTGGCACCGCATTCAAAAAACTAAATGCAAGGACTGGAATAAACTCAGATCTGCCCTAATCTCCAGCTTCGGAAAGACGGAGGCCCAGCACCGGATCAAATTATTTTTACTATCTATCAAACAGCTAGTAAATGAACCCGTGGCATCATTCATAGAAAGGGCTGAATCCATTAACATCAAACTTTCACATCCTGTTTCGGAAGCTGAACTATTACCAGTCATAACTGATGGCCTTTTAAGCAAATACGAGAACATCATTACCTCACAAAAAATTGCATCTCTGGCCCAATTAAACGAAGTCTGTCTCCTTCTGGAATCGTACCATGACAGAAAAAACATAAAGAATATGCCTAATAATATAGTGGTGCCAAGCCGCTCGTCTGGTTTGAAGCCAGAATTTGACAACAAAAAAGTGTGCTCTTTTTGCAAAAAAGTGGGCCATCTGGCCACTACTTGTTTCAAGCAGGCGAGGCTGTTGGAATCCAAGGAACCCCGAACTTTCAAGAGGCATCACTCTAGGGACCGCTCTCCTCCGCGCGACGAACTGCGCAACATTTTCAAAAAATCAAGGCACAACACTGAAAGGTTACAAAACCCAAGCGATGTTAGACCTCAGGTGGACTTCTCCAAGCCCCCACCAAATTTCTACATGAAGAGGCCAAAAAACTAAATAATAACCTCTCAGGCACCCATTCTGAACCAAGGTCTAAAGAATGGACTGATTGGTTATCACACATTAAATATTTTAACCAGACCTTAAATGTTTCTTCGGTTTGTTGCAAACAAGCTAAAGATGGGAGACCCTATGCTTTTTTCTCTGTTAACAATGTACCCTTTTCCGGTTTACTTGATAGTGGTGCATCTGTCAGCTGCCTGGGCAACAATGCTCACCTGCCGTTTGTTAACAGTGATTTTAGAATTTCGCCCCAATCGACACACCTGACGACTGCGGATAATGTTTCCCAGCAAGTCATCGGTGCCCTTGCCCTACCAATTAATTGTAACGATAAAATAGTTACAATCAATTTTCTAATAGTGCCCTCCATATCCCAGAATTTCATCCTTGGCGTTGACTTCTGGAAGGCTTTTAACGTTGCTCCCCAAGTATTTAATACCTCTGGCGAAACCTCCACTGCTGCTCAAATTAGTGAAATCCGCACAATAATACCTCACGAAAATTTAAGCACGGACCAAGCTCTCCAACTAAAGGAAATGGTCAACAAATTCGAATCAATATCTTTCGAAAAATGTGGATTAGGTTTGACAAATTTGGTTGAACACCATATTAAAACCAATGGCCCACCCATAAAGCAACGTTATTACAACTTAGCCCCCCAAAAACTTAAACTTCTAGAAAATGAACTTGATGAAATGTTAAAAATGGGTGTGGTGGTTCCCAGCAGAAGTGCATGGACCAACCCAACCCTTTTGGTTTCTAAAAAAGACGGCTCTGCACGTTTCTGTCTCGACAGTAGACATTTAAACTCTTGCACGGAAGCCGACGCGTACCCCTTACCTTACGTCCACGCAACCTTAGACAAGCTGCGTAATGCCAAGTTCATCTCCTCTGTTGATCTAAGCAAAGCTTTTTGGCAAATACCCTTGGACGCAGAATCGTGCGAAAAAACTGCTTTCGTTGTACCCGGTAGGGGAATGTTCCATTTTAAAAAATTACCCTTTGGTCTAAAGAACAGCCCCGCCGAGTTGCAAAGACTGATGGACAAACTTTTCGGTCCTGAAGTCGATAACAGCCTGTTTTGTTACCTTGACGACCTTATCATCGTCAGCGATACCTTTGAAAAACACCTATTAATGCTGGAGAAGGTTTTTCAACAACTCAAGTTCGCTGGTTTAACCATCAACTTGAAGAAGTCAGAATTCTGTAAGTCTCGTCTACGTTATTTGGGATTCATTGTCGACGAAAAAGGTCTAAGAACAGACCCGGCTAAGGTGGAAGCCATGGCAAACTTTCCCCGACCCAAAAACGCGAAGGAAGTCAAAGGTTTCCTTGGACTTGCAGGTTATTACAGGAGATTCATCAAAGACTTTTCCACTATTGCAGCCCCCTTAAATAAAATTACCAGCATCCGTAAAGGTGTCAGCAATTTCCGTTGGTCTGTTGAAGCGGAAGAAGCGTTTACAACTTTAAAAAATGCTCTTCAAAAAGCTCCCGTTCTGAATTGCCCGGATTTCGCACTCTCTTTTACCCTCCACACGGATGCCTCCAATGTAGGAATCGGTGGAGTCCTTACTCAAGAGTTCCCTGACGGCGAACACCCCGTAGCGTATTTTTCCCGTACATTAAATAAAAACGAGAAAAACTACGGCATTACCGAAAAAGAGTTATTGGCTGTATTGGATTCTGTTCACCATTTCCGCGGTTACATAGACGGTAGCAAATTTACTGTAGTCACAGACCATAGTAGTTTGAAATGGTTGATCTCTTTAAGCAATCCCTCCGGTAGACTCGCTCGTTGGGCCTCCCGTTTGTCTCAGTACAATTTTGATGTTGTTCACCGTAAAGGCGCGGACAATATTGTCCCTGACGCTCTTTCAAGAATTGAACTGGCCTCATTAAATGTTGACACAATTGCCCCCCCCCCATCTACAAAAGATGAATGGTACTTGAAAATCTTTGAAGGTTGTAAAAATAATCAACAAAAGTTTCCTAATTTTATCATAAAAGAAGGACAGCTATACCGTAATTGCAAGGTACCACTATCCATCCTCGAAGATTACTCGTGGAAGCTTGTCGTTCCCCTCGAAGGTAGAGAACAAATAATTATTGACAATCATAGTGCTCCCGACTCCATACACCCAGGAAATTTCAAGACGTATAAAAAGATTTCCTTGAAGTATTACTGGCCTGGTCTCTTTAAGCAAGTTCGCAATTACATCTCTAAATGTGAAATTTGCAAAGCTTATAAACATAGCACGGCAGCACCTGCCGGCCTAATGGGTAATCCCAAACGTGCCGACAGACCCTTACAGTCATTGTCAATGGACCTCGTCGGACCTTTTCCTCGAAGTTATGCCGGACACATGCACATACTTAGTGTAGTGGATGTTTTCACTAAATTCTGTTGGATCTTCCCTTTAAAAAGAGCCAACGCGTCCGCCATCATCAAACTTCTGGAAAAACACATCTTTATACCTTACGGAACACCCAGGACCGTAATTGTTGATAACGGAAAACAGTTTATTGCCCAGGAATTCAAAGAATTTCTTGCCAAATACGGAATCAAGGACATTTATTATAATACCTTGTACACTCCCCAAAATAACACTGTCGAACGTTATAACCAGACAATCAACACAGCTCTGGCTATTCTAGTTGATAAAGATCAACGTACTTGGTGTAAAAACCTAGATAAAATTCAGGCTGCTATGAACAACACTGTCAATCTGGCCACTGGCTACACACCTTTCTTCTTAAAACACGGCATGGAACAAGTTGTCCATGGCTCTCTACATAGGGACACTAACTTTCCGACGTCAATCGCCACCACAAACAACCCCACCGCGGACTATGCCCACCGTCTGGAAGAACTGTCGGCCATTTACAGTGAAGTCACTGATGCTCTGCTCCTGGCTCATCAAAAGAGTGCGGACAGATATAACCTACGTAGGAAACATGTCACCTTCAATACAGGAGACATAGTTTGGAGAAAGAACAACACACTTTCCCAAGGAGCCATGTATTTCTCTGCCAAGCTGGCACCACGTTTCGTGAAGGCCAAAGTTCTAAGAAAAATATCAGATCTAGTGTACTCACTGTCTGACTCGTCTGGTAAACACATTGGTAATTACCATATTAAGGATATCGTAAAGTCTGGAAGTGAGGAGTCAAGTAAAACTGCCCCCACCAGCTCAGCAAACTTAAAATGATCCAGTGTGTATCACCACAACCTTTGTAAGCACATCAAGTCTTGCAATGGCTGGCGTGTAAAGTGTCAATTACATGTCCACCCTTTCGTTGATAAAACGAATATTGTTTAAAAAATCACTTTTGTAAATTTATGTACACTCCACGGTGTAGTTTGCTCCCGTTCATGTTCTTGAATTGGCAACCACCGTAATTTTGTTTCACACGTCCTTTTATATTTTTTTTTCTCTTTTCTCACCTGTTCTAAAATTGATCACTTTAGAGCAGAGACACCCTTCGAGTCACAATGTTTGGGAAGTCATGAACCCAATCATTGCCTCTCAATCCCTCACACTACGCAACGTTCATGCCATGGCACGCTTTGCTATGTCATGCAATATTGTAATTTTCACCATTTTTGTTTGTTGTTTTTCATCATATCGGAAGGAATCTCTTCAACTTTTTCTTTTTCCATGAAAATTATGTTCTGCAAGTACTGGAGCGTCGTTCTAAAATCGGATTTGGTAAACTCCAAAGTGTTAAATCACGAACCAGGACTAGTTAACCATTTTAACACGCTCCATATTTTTACCTATCATGGTAAAGATAAGTGGTTACTCACATAATCACATTCCTTGTGCATAGTAGTTTTCAATTTTTCTTAAAAATTGATGGCGTCCTACCCGAGCTCTTTGCTAACAAATTGGATTTTGACACGTCCATTTTGAAATCATATGTATATAAATAAAGGAAAAACCTTTAAATTGGTCTTTCCACCCTTATGCAAATCCTCATGGGCTCATTTCAACTAAAGTACGCAAAACCAAATACTCGGTCTTTTGTTGTTATAAGAAGTCCTCGATTTGTCTTTTCTCTACTATTATAACATGTATGTCTTGTATTACATGCTTCAACCCCTTCGGAAAAGGTTAATAACGGCAACCTTGATTTCCGTACATAAATAACTACAGTTTAACGTAAATCATCAATGTTTTGTTTGATCATCGTTTTACAAACATCGGCACTCATCTCCAGTTCCGCCATAACCTGGTAGGTTTGCAACTGCACAAAGGGTATGTAAAACCATATTTGGTCCCTTTCCTTGGTCTTCCTCACTGTAGGTTGCCACAACAAAGAGTGTGTAAAACTATAAGTCCGTTCTCGTTGTTGTCACATGGTGTAAACAGGAATGTACCCTGTCATCACCCCGCCCTTATAACATATGAAGTAACATAAATTGCTTACCTCCTTGTTATTCTATCGTACGCTCTTGAGCTACAGAGTTAGTTAATCTAACAAATCTTTATAAATTGTGTCAAAACGACCATTGTTAACGTTTATTGTGTTGTATTTAAACGTAACCATGTTACATTATAGGAGAGATCCTTAGAACATCCACCATTATAGGAGGGATCCTTAAAATACCTGCCGCGATACGAGAAGTTCGTCATAATCACTTTTGCTCATAGCTAAATGTTATTGAGTTGGTCGTGTGACATATTTGTCATGAGTACCGTTTTGTATAATCTGTTTTGGTCGTGTGTCATTTACTTGCCATGAGTACCGTTTTATGTATAATTGTGTACAACCCTTGCACACGATACGTGGAGACGTCAAAATACTTACCATGAGTCGTGCGAACGAAATAATATCAAACCCTTTGTGTGCGATCTACGAGATGTAGTCCACAACCCTTTGTTGTTATTCAACGCCAATGCCCGTGGACTTCCTTTTTTTTACTTCTTTGCAAAAAGGAAAGAAGCCCAGGAATATCTACTATCCCAAAAGGACTAGTTAGTAGCTTCACTGCTAACTATGGGGCATAGTGCTGTGGGAGTTAATCGATTGAGCACAAAACCACCTAACTCGTTGTCTGGGGAACGAATAAGAAAACCCCCAGGTTTGTGAAATTGGAGCGAGGGTCTGTCTTTTCTCACAATCATGTAGAAGTTTTTAAAATGACTCCTAATCTTTTGCCCAATACACGCGAAAGATTAGCCTCTTTGATATAAGGTGTATTCAAATTTCTCCTCATCCCTTTTTTAAAATGTAAAGAGTCAGGAAATCTGCTGGTTGATTATGTTTCATCCTCACATAGAGTTTGAATTGGAAATTAGTCCAGTCTCTAGCAAATTTCGTAACTCGTCTCCTTTCTCCACTCCTCCCTCCCATCCCCCATTTTCTCAGACTTATGTTATGAAGTGAAAAATCTGTCGTTGACCATATTTCGCCCTCACTTGGAGTTCGAATAGGTAATTGTCCGGTTATCTACAGGTTTTCCCCCTCAATCTCTGCATACGTCTCACCATTTTTTTGTTTTTCTCTCTTCTCAATTCTACGAAACACATTCATGAATGTTGGATATGTACGATATGCACTTGGCGTACCGTCTGTCTCCTTTTGACAACCTTTATTCATGAATTGGTTTCCCTTTGCCGTGACTAGTTCACGATTCCTTGTCTTGTTCTTTGAAATTCTACGAAAATGTTACCATCTCATGTTAACATAGGCCATAGAGGGCCGGTTGTTTTTTAACCAAGACATATTGTCACCCGGCAAGCGCCAAGCCATCCTGGTAAAGGATAATGTTCATGTAATCACAATTTAGTTAGGAATCTCTCTCTTCGTCACTCTCTGGGTCGGTTGGTTAAAACCTCGTTTATTTCTTTATTTGGACACATTTTGTTTCTCTCCAAACCTTTTCTTCATTGGTCCCTAGGCAGGTAAACTTCAAGAATTTTGCTCTAATAATAATTTCTCCCGGATTTAAAAAGAAGCCCAGGCGGATGTCATCACCAACAGCCAAGCTGAGTTTCACTTCCTGACAGCACGCGCTGTGGTTACAAGGTCCCTCCTGCTGCCATTCTATACGCATTTGTTTCTGAAAGCACAAACCATACCGCCCATATGTATGTTGTTTTGTCATGCCACAGCAAGCTGAGTTGTCCCACTATACATTATGACACTCTGAACTACCTTTTGGGCACGCTAGCTCCTAGGTTTGTTCTTACTCTTGCTATCAATGCCAACTTTGTCGTCTCTTGCCTGTCATGCAGTGACGCAAATATCGTCTTGTGTAAACCATTATTACCTTGACCCTCCAGTATTCGCTGAATGCGTACCAATACAAGTTACCTTGAGCTACATGATGCTTCAATAACTATTATATACGATCCGTGTGTACCATAATAACACTTAGGATTCGTACTGGCATGCCTGCAGATACTGGACTCTTCTCTTCAATGACCTCTGTAACCATAGTCGCGACACAGCAACCACAGTCTCCATTTCGTGAACTTCAACGTCCTCGACAAAATCAAGTGTTTCTAAGGCCTAAGTGTACTCCTGAGTGTTATCTCAAATGGGTCTGATTGCAGTGATAATGTAATCCTTAGAATCTGTGAAATCACGTCCTTTTCTTCGAAATTCTCCGAAACCAAACAAATCCACGCTTCGCAAACTTAGCTCCCAGACCAATGAAACCTTAGAGTCACATTTTTTTTCTCTGCTCTTGTACAAATGTATTGTTGTTTTTCAATTGCATAACCATGTACTGTTGTTTTTTCAATTGCATAACCATGTATTGTTGTTTTTCAATTGCATATCCTTGTATGTTGTTCTACACCATGTACTTTTCCCAAAGTTGTCTTTTCCAAACATTGTATGTACCCCTACCCTTTCCCTACAAACATTGTGACCTAAACTGTATGTTCTAGCTAGGCAACTCTCAAGCAACGAACCTCTCAAATCCCCGATGGAAGCATAAGAGGATTTTTTTTTCCCTACAGCTTCATTGCCACGTCGCTTTTTTTTCCAAGCGCGGGGGGAAGTGTTATGGAACGCCCTATAGCTAGTAGAATATACATAACATCGCCGAGTCCGGTTGGAACTCGCCACAGCGTTCCCGTTCCCCACCGTTTCCTGCATCCCCTACTTCCCCTCTCCTACTCGGCCGCGGCGTACCGACCGGCCGCCAGTCAAAAGCTACACCCGGCCTCGGACGGACGCACACCGGTTGAAAGTTGCTCTCTGGCAGACGCACGTAAACACGGTCGAGAATCACGCTCTGTTTCGGGCTCCGCGTCCGCATTGGAATGTAGAATCGGTTTTGCCAAATATCGGCGTTATAATGGTTCGCGGACCCCGGAAGATCACCGAATGTGCCGGAAGCGGAGACCTTCGCCCCCACTCATGTAAGCTGAACACCAGATTTCCCATTCTTTCAATGTGTCTGTAAAAATACGATAGGGTCCCGCGTAAAAACCATAACGCAGAGAGTTTCGATGCAGAGATCACGAGGTATAAACACTTTAGCTAGGTTTGTGTAACATGCATTCTTGTATAGCCCTGCACTGAAATAGCCTGTATACTGTGTTCTGAATTGTCAATATATGAATCTATTTAAACATATCTTGTTGTCAATCTGCTCCGGCAGGAGAATCTCGTAGAGTATTAATTCCCCAGGTGACCGAGGAGGATGGAGTTATGTAAGCATTCATTTGCGACCCACGCCTGAGATAGAGGGTGCCCATTGCTCCCGTTTGAGCTGGCTTTGGGGCTTGTTTGGGGTAGCTGGAGCTGACAATTGGCGACCAGAGAAACCCCGTAACAAAACTAAGTGTATTTTTAAGATACTAAGGTTATATACCGTTGGTCGTTGGCATATATGTTCAATTTTTAAACAATAGATTCTATTAAACAACACAAATTTCAAATCATATAATCATACAACAAAATAAATCAATACATAATCTAGTCAACACAGTTTAAATTTTTTTAAATTTTGTTAAATTAAAATCATTAAAAAATAAATCCGATAACGTGTTTTGTGACAAAAATACCTCAGTGTTTCTATTTATTAGGTCTTACAAAGTAAAATATTTCAAATTTTTTTACACACTTATTTTGTTTAGACATTATTAAAAAAACATAAATACTTATGATCAAAAAATATTTACAAGAAGTACACGATATTTCATAATTTATCATCGTGCGTTTTGAGCATTTTTATTGCTTACTTGAATGTAGGTATATATTGTTACGGGGTTTCTCTGGTCGCCAATTGTCAGCTCCAGCTACCCCAAACAAGCCCCAAAGCCAGCTCAAACGGGAGCAATGGGCACCCTCTATCTCAGGCGTGGGTCGCAAATGAATGCTTACATAACTCCATCCTCCTCGGTCACCTGGGGAATTAATACTCTACGAGATTCTCCTGCCGGAGCAGATTGACAACAAGATATGTTTAAATAGATTCATATATTGACAATTCAGAACACAGTATACAGGCTATTTCAGTGCAGGGCTATACAAGAATGCATGTTACACAAACCTAGCTAAAGTGTTTATACCTCGTGATCTCTGCATCGAAACTCTCTGCGTTATGGTTTTTACGCGGGACCCTATCGTATTTTTACAGACACATTGAAAGAATGGGAAATCTGGTGTTCAGCTTACATGAGTGGGGGCGAAGGTCTCCGCTTCCGGCACATTCGGTGATCTTCCGGGGTCCGCGAACCATTATAACGCCGATATTTGGCAAAACCGATTCTACATTCCAATGCGGACGCGGAGCCCGAAACAGAGCGTGATTCTCGACCGTGTTTACGTGCGTCTGCCAGAGAGCAACTTTCAACCGGTGTGCGTCCGTCCGAGGCCGGGTGTAGCTTTTGACTGGCGGCCGGTCGGTACGCCGCGGCCGAGTAGGATAGGGGAAGTAGGGGATGCAGGAAACGGTGGGGAACGGGAACGCTGTGGCGAGTTCCAACCGGACTCGGCGATGTTATGTATATTCTACTAGCTATAGGGCGTTCCATAACAATATCAAAGCAAATTTTTAATGAAATAAATCGATATTAAATTTTTAATCTAACAAATTTGATACGGGGAATAATCGATCTTTCTCATCGGAAACTCCCTGTACAGTTACAAGTTTTTTAAACTTTTATTCTCAGCCGCTGGTCAATCACTCTTAATAATTATTGTACATTTTATGACAGCTCTATTTACAAGAAGTACTGGTGCCGGCGTTTATGACCATACCGGAACAGATATTCCCAGGAACTTCCCAGATATCCTTAAATCTTTTTGTAAATATTTATTTGTGTAGGAACGTCCTTAATAATATTAAGATGTAATTTCTGCCAACTTCTTAATATAATGGTTACATTGTTTTATTTTTTTGTGTGTTAGTTTTAATTCTGTGAGAACTGTTTAAAATGCCTGTTCACACTGCCGATCCCAATGTAACTAGGTTTTTTGTTGTATGTTTTTCCCTTAAATATAGATACTTTTGATTTGTAGGGTTAGTTATGTATTAGCATTCAAACGAAGAGGTACATTGTTTATACACAGGTATGTGTTTGCCTACTTGCGATAATATTTTATATATTTAAAATTGAGCAGTATAAGTTACTAAAAAGTATTCGTATTAAGCGGGACCAGTCATTTCGAATGTTTACCAAAAAGATTTTTGCAAATAGTGGAATGAATACAACTGACTAAAGGTCACACAAGTGTAAAAGTTAGTTAGTTAGTTTCCTAGAACACCAAACACAACTAAAAAGGGTGATAAACATGATGGCGTTCGTAATGGTTGTTTACAAGTCAGTTCTCGGAAAAGCCAAACACTTTTCTCTAAATTGCGACATAAATTAGGTAGGCGTAGTAAACTCTGGGAAAATGTATCATTAAATAGGCTACCTTGATGGTTAAAAACCATGCACGTTTTCAAAATGTCATCTATCATTCTATGAAGTTTTGGGGCATGATGTTTTTCTTTGAAAAATTCCATCAATCCAAATTCAAATTGCGAATACATTATTGAATTGTCTGCTACTGTGGGTCCCTTACTAAGGTAAAACCGAAAACCATTCCTGGTAAAAATTCAAACGGTAAAGCGACGCCAAACAATATCTATGAATACTGATAGATTTATGTAAATTCCACAGAGAACTATCGCCGAAAATCTTTCAATAATTCATACTCGTCAGATTTGCAGAATGAAATGCAAATGTAAGTATGATCAACACAAACCGTGTGAGGAATTTTTTTATTTTTATTTGGAAAAAAGTAAATAAACTCTTTCCGACTTTATATTCAAATGAAACTCCAATGAAATGTATTATTTTGGTTTAGTTTATCATATTATTTACCCAAACAGATTCCATTATTATTGTTTCTCCCGGATAATAAAATGTTGATGTAAAAAAAATCTTTTTTGACATGTTTCACTGTTATCATGATTAGTTTTGGGGGTATAATGTTGTGTCTCCTTCTTTAGCCAACGTTTCAGATATCTGCCCTGATGAAGGATACCGAAACGTTGGGCAAAAAAAGAGGTAACGGATACCTCAAAAATAAAACACAACAATTCTTTTGGCCGTGAAAATTTTAAAGAATCTAGAGAATATTTATTTTGTTATATTTTAAATGTACAATATATGATCGTTTTAAAAAAAAAAAATGAAAATTTGCCACATTTTGGCAAACAAGCAATCCGAGTTTTTGGAAATAGTACCATAATGTGGCAAAAAGCGCTCGAGTGGTTAAGTAAACCCTGAAGGAGTAAGCATTTCTGACGAAAAATCTTGTTTTTTTTAAACAGTTAACGTGGTTAAGACTAAATAATATATTAATTTCGAAATAAAATTTTATTACAAACTTTATAATGGGAATTATAGGGAATAAAAGTTTTTGTCGGGACCGTGAAATGAAATCTAAGAGATTCTGAGTAAACCGAGCGTCTGCTCTAAACCTCTAAAGTTAAAATCTAGATATAGGTACGCATATATGCCTTGCAAAACGTCGTTATTTCTTTTTCAGTTAGCGGAAAATTTCATTTTTATCATCAAATGATTTTTAATAAGTAATCAGATCAGAAAATATTATTGTCATTGTGCATTATGCATCATCAAAACACGGTGATGACATTATTTGTTTTTTAAATCTTTTCTGTCAGCTGCAATGACGATAAAATACTAACAAAACTTGTACTTTACAACAACTATCACTCGGTGAATAAAATTATAATACGATGCAAATTTTGTGTATACATCTGCCAGGAAATCACTATCTTAACTCACTCCTTTAACATGGCATAAAAATGTATGAGATGTTACTCTGACATCCGTACAAAAGAAACAGTATAAATAGGGAAAGCAATGAGATACTTATTTACATAACGACACGAGTGATCTGTGAAAACATTCTCAAGTGCAGCCTCCTATCATCTCATCTCGTCTCCTGCGTGGAGTACATCCATTTTATTTATTATTTTTTCTCAAATATCCAACTACCTTCAGGTTCCAAGAAGAGCTACGCAAATAATAAAGGGTATTTAATATAAGAATTCAGCAAATAAAAAAGTGTATCAGTATAAGAGTTCCAACGTGATTTGCATATATATTTTTTAAATTCAATAATTTTAATTCATAAAAAGAGTTTATTTATAAACAAGATCTGCGATGTAAATATGTTTTCGCCTCCTAATAACATTATCAAACTCTGATAAGGCCACTTACAGACGATATATTTATATTATTTCTATATCGGTACATAATAATGTAAAACTATTTTTATTACCTATGCCCTTATTGATTTCCGAGTAAAATTTCGGAAATTATTTACGACTATCTAAAGTTATCCCTTCAAATATGACTAAAGGTCGTTAAGTGAAATGTTTCCAAATGATGGCTTAGGCGTTTAATTTTATTAGCATAATTAAGTATTATTTTTGAATAAGAAGATAACAGTAATAATCTAAATTATATTGTGATAATGATCAAGACACAGAAAAATAATAAAACATAATGGTCGAAACTGGGACTCGAACCTAGACGGCGCTCTACCAATTCAGCCATTGCGTCCGATTATAAAACCTCCGTAATTGTCAAAATCATATTTCAGAATTAACAATATTTTCTTCGATTAATGCTTTTTTTTTATTTTTTCCATATTATCGGCAGCTACCTTTTTTATTGGAAACAAGTGTTCAAAGAACATAATTGTTACCTAGATAGTTCAAAGAACATATTTGTTACCTAGATAGTTCAAAGAACATATTTGTTACCTAGATAGTTCAAAGAAAATATTTGTTACCCATATAGTTCAAAGAACATATTTGTTACCTAGATAGTTCAAAGAACATATTTGTTACCTAGATATTTCAAAGAACATATTTGTTACCTAGATATATCCGATTATATTTTTATTAGTAGAGTTCAATTCCGTTTTTTTTTTATTGAAAGAAAGACAAACATTCCCGGGATACGAATAACCCAACAACTATTGAAAATATCCCTACTGCCACCACGCTAAGCGGAAGATGTTGCTTGTGTTGTGATGGAAGACTTAGCCAGCCGAGAAATCGAACATGGAACGCCTGGGTGGGACCCAAACGTGATGCCCACTCAACCACTGACCGGTCAAAACCAGAGAAATAATAAGTCTCATAAAATAATAACTAAGTTCAATTCCACTGAAATAATAAGTATATAATATAGACTAGTGTACGAGAAGATGTGTTAGTGTGATTGAAGCAAGCAGTGTGACAGAATTGTTTGGCGGTCCATCCTCTCTGACTGCCTCTGCCGAGAAGCGGCCTGATGGTATTAGAGTTCGATACCACGACTGAAATAGTAGGTATGGACTTTTATGTGTAACATAGTTGTTTGGAGGTAGATCCTCTCTGCCTACCCCTTTCACCCTGATATGAAACCATCTGTTGGTATTATAGTATGTTGGGATGACTGAACTAGTAGGTATGGACTTGTATGTATATGCGACGATGTATGAATGTCATTGAAGCAAGAAATGCGCAGTAAATGATAAAATATGTAGGTGCTGCTAGTTTTAATTAGGAATCAAAATGTGCTGTTAATGTATAAACTTTTGGGAATATAATGCAAGCTATGTATGGTACATGACTTCAATATAATATTTACACATTAATTTAAAAAATAAATATATGACAAAGCAAATGCACTAACCAAATCTACTACATAATTACGTTCGTCACCGTCGCTGAACCACGAAGCATGTTGGTGTCTGAAACGGTAGAGGTTTTGTAAACTGATTTTGCACAACAAAACCTAACCCATTTCAGTCACTGCCTTGTCTGAACCGTTATAGGTTTTGGAAATACGCGGCCCGTACATACAAGGCTAGTAGTTTAGTTGAGTGACGAGTATTTTAGTAGCTAAACGTGTCCGAACACTTTAAATTTTGTAGTTAGTAGTAGCATTTTGGTCAGCCAGGTGGCGAGTTACTCGCTACTCAACTAAACTACTTGCCTAGTTCGAACAAGCCTTTAGTGATAATAATAAGGCAAATAAGTTTTACAAAGGTACAAAATAAAGGTCGTAAACTCAATCTTTTGGAAATTAATCAAAATTCTAATAATCCGAAAGCTAGTTTGATAAAAGAACAAAAAAAATACCAAAGTTTTCCGAAAGCCTTGCAGTACAATCAAAACATGAATGTAGAATGTATACGTAAATAGTTATTAAAATTGTGTAGCAACTTGGGTTTATTTGTGAAACAATGTAGCAGCAGTTTTTTCTCTGTGACCTAGGTTTGGCGGTTATTATAAGAAGACAAGTGATGTGCTGTTCATCAAGACTCTGTATGTACGAATATGAACATCATACACTATACATTTGTCCGGAGGAGTACACCGCAAGGCTGTACGAAACCTTGATAGCTAAAAAGAGAGAGAACGAAGGTACATCACGAATTCTCTAGTGACCCGTACATACTTATTTTTTTCTTTATTCAATAAAATGTTAGTTACATTTTTTGGATTTTACGACCACCATGTTAAGTACATGCCCGTGTAGGCATGATTTTATAAATATTTTATAAAATATACTATTTTATAGTGCACATAGGCTAGTATTTTAGTCGAGTAGCGAGTATTTTGGTAACTAAACGTGTCCGTACACCATACATTTAGTTGTAAGTCGGAGCATTTTGGTCATTCAAGCGGGAGTTACTTGCTACTCGACTAATTTACTCGCCTAGTCAGAACGTGGTCTAAAGGATTAACAACATCACAAATCTAATAAAATAATTTTCGACTTTAAGTATAGGTGGAAACTCGGTACATATTATGCAGTATCTAATCTAAAGTCCAGGTGCAACAGTTTCACATACGTCACCGTTCGCTACAATTGCACTGTTAGAAGCAAATCCTTACATTTTATTTTTAACCACTAGAACGACAGAGCAATTTAAAACATTTTTCTCGGATTGCTAAAAGAAATTTTTCCGCCCACATTAAAAAATTCATACCTCCGAATTTGAATATTGAGACATACAAACGGATTATAGTTCTATATAACCAATGCATTTACCTCTCTTGTGTCTATTATCACATATTCGTAGGATTTATAAAAAAAAATATGATTAAATAAATAAATAAAAATATTTTAAAGAATCTAGAGAATATTTATTTCGTTATATTTTTAATGTAAAATATATTATAGCTATTTTAAGAAAGAAAAAAAAATCCACATTTTGGCAACAAAGCAATCCGTTGTTTTAGAAAAAGTGCCATATTGTGGCAAAAAACGCTCGAGTGGTAAAATGTTCATATTTACATTGTACTAAAGCACCGAATCTTTCTCGTAGAATCGTTCACAGTGTATCCTTTAGAAAAACATATTCCAAGTAAGAAATAATGTTGGACTTGTTCCAACTGGAATCAGAATTGAACTGGTGTCGGCACGGGCATACTTTGCCATAAATTTGGTTTTCTCGCTACATATTTATTTTTCAGCCAGCTGTCTGCATTTGCAAGTTTTTGCAATGGATATTGAAGTTTCCTTCAAGATTCTTAGCGGTAATAAGAAAATGGTAAAAACTTGGCTCCGCAAAACTACTCGATGCAGTTTAAATTGATTTTTGAACTTCTCGAGAAGTTTTTTGATTGACTTTATGGGTGCACATCTCACGTTTTCTAATGGCAACTGTCACTTAATCTTTAAACTACCATCATCGTGGCATATGCCCAATATACAGCTACATATTATTATGCTTTTAACATGTTTGCATACGTACAGCGTAATTCATTTTTCGGCTAGTAATCACGATATTTCGCTGCAAAATCGGGTGAAATCAAAAGCAAGAGCTCATAGTAGTAAGCGCATCAACGAAATATTCTCATCGAATAATTTAGAAAGTAGGTTCAATAGGTTCAATGGGACCGTCTAAAGTAGTGGTGCCCAACCTGTAGCTCGCGGGCACCTGGTAGCTCGCATCAACGAAATATTCTCATCGAATAATTTAGAAAGTAGGTTCAATAGGACCGTCTAAAGTAGTGGTGCCCAACCTGTAGCTCGCGGGTACGTGGTAGCTCGCATCAACGAAATATTCACATCGAATAATTTAGAAAGTAGGTTCAATGGGTTCAATGGGACCGTCTATAGTAGTGGTGCCCAACCTGTAGCTCGCGGGCACCTGGTAGCTCGCATCAACGAAATATTTTCATCGAATAATTTAGAAAGTAGGTTCAATAGGTTCAATAGGACCGTCTAAAGTAGTGGTGCCCAACCTGTAGCTCGCGGGCACCTGGCAGCTCGCATCAACGAAATATTCTCATCGAATAATTTAGAAAGTAGGTTCTATAGGTTCAATAGGAGCGTCTAAAGCAGTGGTGCCCAACCTGTAGCTCGCGGGCACCTGGTAGCTCGCATCAACGAAATATTCTCATCGAATAATTCAGAAATTAGGTTCAATAGGCCCGTCTAAAGCAGTGGTGCCCAACCTGTAGCTCGCGGGCACCTGGTAGCTCGCATCAACGAAATATTCTCATCGAATAATTTAGAAAAAAGGTTCAATAGGTTCAATAGGACCGTCTAAAGCAGTGGTGCCCAACCTGTAGCTCGCGGGCACCTGGCAGCTCGCATCAACGAAATATTCTCATCGAATAATTTAGAAAGTAGGTTCACTAGGTGCAATAGGACCGTCTAAAGCAGTGGTGCCCAACCTGTAGCTCGCGGGCACCTGGCAGCTCGCATCAACGAAATATTCTTATCGAATAATTTATAAGTAGGTACAATAGGACCGTCTAAAGCAGTGGTGCCCAACCTGTAGCTCGCGGGCACCTGGTAGCTCGCATCAACGAAATATTCTCATCGAATAATTTAGAAAGTAGGTTCAATAGCTTCCATAGAACCGTCTAAGGCAGTGGTGCCTAACCTTTAGCTCGAGGGCACCTGGTTGCTCGCGGCCTGTTTTCTAGGCGCCCTTCATGAAACAGGCAGTTAGAGGAGAAAAAATTTCAACATTTTCCTTCGTTTACTCTCCTTTTGGACACGGAATATCTTACGGAGTATAGCCCAGATAAACATTTGGATTTGTTTCACCAGTTAAAATCGGAATTGGAAAGCCGTTTTTACAACATTTTCTGTATGGAACTTTTGTTTATTTTTGTCAAAAATCCATTTATCAAAAGCGATGTTTCACAACTAAATTCGTTGATGGAAAACCATTGCCTCGTTAATAAAGCGGAAGCTGAATTATAAATTATTACACTTCGCAGTGATATCATCCTTAAAAGCACAGACAACAAAAGCGACGAAGTTTTCAAGCTCATGGACCATTTTAAATATAAAAACCTACGTAACTGTGATCTCATCGTTAAAGCATTTTTTGGGTCAACCTATCTATGTGAACGTGCTTTTTCTCAACTAAAAGTAATTACAACCAAATACAGAAGTATGTTAACTAACGAGCACATCAAAAATTGTATGATTTTGGGTTACACAGAATATTACCAACAACACTTTAAGAAGCTTTCTGAAAATATGGACAGCCAAGTGTCACATTAGTTTTTTTGCTTTTTAGGTCTATTCTGTTTGAAGTGTAGTAAGTGTTAACATAATAAATAAAAAGTGGAGAGTAATTGTATAATTTAGTTTCCTTTATATCACTTATGTTTTTTTTATTAACTCTGCGGTGCTCTCATGGCGTATCGGGATTATCAAAATAGCCCTTGGAGCAATACCAGTTGGGTACCACTGGTCTTAAGCCTAAACTATGGTATTTAAAAGTTTGCGTTAGTTGGGGATTCCAAAAGTTTTTCATTCAAATACTGATAACGTAAAAAATACATATGTTGAAATGTTGCATATTACTTTTGGCTCTTTACCAGAGACACAAAAATGTTTAAAATCGTATTTTTTTGGGTCGATTAATTAACTATAATGTATGATTGCCCTCCAGGAATACCGCTTGTATAAAGCTCCTCGATACTGAGTCCAATGTCTCCAGGTATCATATGGTTATTTATAATAACCTCTGCCATAGGTTACCCCAAGTGGTTTGCTACGTTTGGTGACTTAGCAGGGGTGCCCGGGTTCATGGGGTTATGTTTATCTAGGTCTTGGCTGCGGATGATCTAGACACTCTGAACTCCAGATTCCTACCCAATCCTCATACCTCTTTCCTTGCCAGAACTTCATCTCCTTCCTTTCCTTAAAAATACCCTCCACACAGCATCCCCAAAGATGACATAGGCCCTGAGGGAAATTATTTTCCACATGGCCTCCTGTGTGGAACAAATGTAAAAAAAAAATAACAACATTCGTAGGTACTTTGTACATTCGTGACTTGAAGATATAATTGTTCTAGTCAACTCAGTTCTTAGCTAGTCGCAAGTAATATTAGTCCGAATGCCGGATAAATGACGCTCCGCTACCCTACAATCGTAAAACCCAAATGATTAACAAAACATGTGATACACTACACTAACTAACTAACTAATCACCACGCCGTTTCCTCGCATGGGTAGGAAGAGAGGATGGCCCGCCCTCGGTCTTGCATACCCTTTTTGCCTTATTCACATTCATGTCGTCTCATATATACTCTCCTATTTTTCTGACTCTTGACATGGCCCGACTCAAGTATCTGATTCACTTGATCGTGTCATGTCTTCCTCGGGCGTCCCTTTCTTCTTATACCATTCACACTTGCGTCAAATATTATTTCAAAAATCATTAATTATGTATCTAACATCCTCCGCAGCCGGCAGACGAGTGGATTACATTTTTTTGGTCTTAGGTCACAGGTCGAAATCCAATATTATCTACTAATTTAAGGCATTCCAAGAGAAATGACGTGACCATTTCTCTTGGAATGCTGTGTGCCAGCATATTTGATCTGCAGTATAGTATTTTCAACAAATCGTGGCAACGGTTACGGCAAATTTTTCAGGCATGTATTTTTTTTTATTGTATTAAAAATTGGCATACAATGGTAATTTGTACCCGCTAAGCTACTGCAAGTAGCTTGTCAGCAGCAACGGTAACCGACGAGTTCATCGAAAATCAATTCATCGAAAGCAAATTTATCGACAACGAGAGGTTAGATTAGGTTAGGTTAGGTTGAACTCGTTTTGGATTAACTCGTTTTCGATTAACTCGCCGTGAACCATTAGTTATATGCTGTAAGTATTAATAATAATAATAATAATTGGATAATTTGTAGAGCGCCGTTTTTGTGAGAAATCACCTCAAGGGCGCTGTATAATTATTGGTATCAGAATACAGAATATTTCTATTTTTGAAACTGATAAACTGATAAGTGGTGGAATTCCATTATAATAGTATAATAAAACAAATTTAAAACTTTTTCCACTTTTAATTTTTTGACCGTAACCGGTTTCAGCTTGTCAAAGCCATCTTCAGACTGGTGAAATTTTTTTGGTTGAACCAAAAAAATAATTAGATAGTTGGACACTCAAGACCACTTAACAACAAATGTAATAAAATCCATAATTGAATAAAATCCCTCCCCCCCCCCCCTCCTTCCCCCATCCCAAATATGTTTTGTATAAAATCCCTAGGTTAAGAATATTTTTCACCAGTCTAAAGATGGCTTTGACAAGCTGAAACCGGTTACGGTCAATAAATTAAAAGTGGAAAAGGTTTTAAATTTGTTTTATTATACTATTAGAATACAGAATATTAACACCGATCATCGAAATAATCCTTCAAACCGAATTGTGTCAAATCGGTAGAATCGTTTCACAGTAAGTTTTTAATGACTCGGGCCTACTAGTCGCTTCATGGAAATACCCTTCAAAGCCTGATTCCAAGAAGTACTAATTGTCCTTATACATGTAAACCTGCCTCTCGATCGTCGTTGTAATTTGATGTGCACGGTGACCTTTGAACCTTGCTAGTATTTAAAATATTTAAAAGATATTTTCAGAACATATATTTAGAAAATATCTCCGTGTTTAGTGGGAAATTGGGAGATTTTTTCTGGCATCATTACATTACGTAAGTTCGAGTCTCGATAGCTGCGTACGCATATTTTAAGATAAGTTATGTTTTACGCATGACATAGTTGCGCGTGACATAGCAGAACTTGTTTAAAAATAAACTGTTTTTATAAATTAAATAATAGTATTATTGAATAAAAAAATAAAAACTAAAATGAAGTTCTACAAATTAAAGATGATAAAAACAAATAGATAAATTTGCTTTATGTTTTATATCACCCTATATTTTCAGATGAAAAGAGATTTTTTCAGTGTATCGTAAATAATATTATCTCATTGGAATTATTTTCGTTTGGCATGTTTTCGATAGGGTGACAGAAAACACATCTTCTTTGAATACTTAACCAGCGTCGCTAAGAGATGAGCCATTTGTGGTAGTAGATTTTGCACAGCACTCTCATATGTACCATGAGTTAAACATAGTAGTAATTTTTGTAACAAAATTTTCACAATTTTTTTTCAAAACGATAGTAAATAAGTATGTTATCAATCGGAATGTTTATATGATGTTTTAGGGACTGTGAACCCTTCTTAGCCCGCTCAAGTCCCTGCGTTTATTCTGGAATAAATTATTTTCGTACTATCTTTTAGCTGACGCGTCGAGCCGAAACTGATTGGGCAAAATATTTCCCGAACTCGAGCGAGATACGCTTTACCAAAAACCACCTCAATCCAGACCAGGACCAGCCTCTTATTCCTGCTATATATTTTTTATATTTTATTTATTCGGTTTTGTCAACAAATCCCAAGTGAAAAATCAGGTAAAAGCATGGAACCATAATTAAAAAAGCATTATAATATGGAGATATTATATAATGATCGAGTTTACACCATCGATTTTTACATGAATCGTTTCTACTTTCGGCTGGAAGACAACGTGACATTCATTTTTGACGAATTGTATAATATAATTACGATCCGCCTTAAAATGAAAAGCCATGTGAAAGTCACATTCATTTTTGACGAATCATGATAATTGCGATTCGTTGAATACAGTGCAAGAGGCCAATTTATTTGGTGTCATTGCCTGGTTTGAGGTGTTTTTGGTTTGCTCCGTTTAAATCTGCGCCATGGAAGAAATCTTTAGATAATCATAATATTACATTATTCATTTTATCTTACACCATCTTCACATCTAATCTAAAAGTTACTCTCAATAGCGTTGAGGCTCGACGAAAAAACACATTTTTTGCGTTTGTCGGATGTTAATCGAATATTCAAAATAGATATTACATATTTTAAATAATGAAAATAATTTTTTTTTTTTTTCGTAAGAAGCAATCTACTAAGTGTTTGTTTTATTTTTAAAAAAATAAATAAATAAAAAAAAAAATGAAAATAATATTTGCGAAACTCAATCTAAATCTGAAACAGAAAGAGATCGGGTCATATCTGGGACTCGGACCTAGGACCTTTGGCTTTGCAAGCAGATGCTCTAACCACTGAGCTAATGTGTCCCTATCTGATTCGGTCATATTTAACTGTATCATACTTCGACTGAGAACTACCAACATTATCTTTATTTTCTTAACGCATATTTTTTTGACTGATATCTTGAATGATGGCAAGATTCAACTCGAACTAAATGCCATCTATATAGTATCAGGATGAATAATTCATTTTATTTAATACGCGACAAATATTGACTTTTTATAACATAATTTAACCTGCGTTCAAAACAATATAATATATAATTTTATTTATTTTATAATCTTAATGTTTAATATTTTTAATTTCTATTTATTTCTATAAAATATTTATCTCTCTTTATTTTTCAGCTCACTATTATTTTAATATTTGTATTTACTTTTATTTATCCTTAAACATCTTTTTTTTTCTTTTCTGCATTTTTATTTCTTATTATTTATTACCTAGTTTTTATTATCTGCTTCTATAAAAAAGGATTTTTAGTTCATATATTCATTATGTATGACTACCACAACACGGGCATTAGCCTAGTATGGGTGACCCTAAAAAAATGTCAAAAACTGTAACTTGTAAAAATTTATTAAATAATAAAAAATAAAAAAATATAATAAAAGCGTGTTTAATTAAAAAGGCGAATAGCAGAGAAAACCTCCATCTGTAATAACACATAATAACGCCAGCCTATGTCATTTTTAGGGATGCTGTGTGGGGGGTCTTTTTAGGGAAAATAAGTTCTGGGAAGAAAAATGGAATGAGGGGTGGGTAGGAATCTGGGGGTCATTGTGCCAAGAAGTACCTAAAGCCCACATGAATCCATCCCTCTAACTGCGGTGCAAGGCGATGAGTCGATAGAGTCCGGCTTAGAGTAGGATGACGCCGGGTTAAAAACATCTACGTTGGTGACCAAATCTGTCCAGGGTATTTATACTCATCCAAAATTCAAAGGCATTCTATCTTTTCAACACATTAAATCAATACAGTTTATTGTAATTCTGGTGTAGGGATTCAAGCGGGTAGTAAAGTAATAAGTTAGCGGGGACCGCTTCAAGGTTCGCCGCGACACTGATCGTCCTCCCTAACAGAACATTATTAACGTTTGAAAAATATTACAAAAGCGACATTTATCGGACCGTACATCACAATTTATTGTAATTCTGTGATTTATAGACTAACAGGTTGTGATTATTTTATGGAAATCTCTTTTAGGGGGAAGGTGTTCACAGATACAAAATGTTATATGAAATTCTCATTATTTATATATTCTCAATTCTTATGTTTAGTGGTAAATAACCTCAGTGGCGCTCTAGTGAAAACCACCATTAAGATTCGAAACGTTGCTGTAAATTTCTAGTCGGGTTTGACCAAATATAATTAATTCTTGGTAATTCAATCTCACAACATACCATAGGGATGCCATTGATATTTTGACTTCGGGGTATTGGGACTCCTGTAAGAAAGCGTATGGCAAAGTTTTGAACGGTTTTAGATATATATATTTTTTTTAATTTTAGTTTGTTATCCAGAATATGATTCCCTGATATCAACTCTCAAGAAATTCTTCAGAAAACTGAGAAAAATAATGACATCGCTGAAGTTCGCAAGGTAAAGAGAATACTCACTTATTATAGGTAAAAATCAGGGAGCTAAAAAATTGTTAGATTAAATACTGAAACTTATTTTAATTCCTAGTTTTATTCCGTTCAAAATATTCTTCTAGAAAGATCGAATAATTTTTCCTTTGGTTAACAAAAATATTTTGTTGTTATTATTTCTTAGTAAAATAAATCATCCGGCTAAAGTTTAAAAAAAATATATCCTTCGTTTTTCTTATCTTCAGTTCGTAATTTATTTTGAAACAAGATCAGAATTTAGAATTCATTTTATTTAGCTCTGAATAATTTTGTGGAAGTAAATAAACAACGAACTGAAAGTTCGTTAAAAACACAGAAATTTCATGATCTTGCATTTAATATTTTATAATAAATATTTGTAAATGGCAGTTATATTATTTAAGTACATCAGAAACGAAAATAATAAATACTAATTTGTGTTGTCTCCCTCTGTATTTATACTATATTAGCACACATTACACATTATGTATTTCTTGTTTAGTACTAATTTGTATCCTGATGATGCTTGAGCAAAGCGAAGCTGGTTGGTAAAATGAATTAATTAAAACTCGTGGTTTTACACAAATAATGTGTTTTATTTTTATTAAATGCTCATGTATTTAAGCCAAGGTGAACGATGCTCTCAGTGTCACCCTGATGAAGGACGAATAATTAAAGTAAAAATATTGCCTATCTTTAAATGTCTCGCAGCATTCTATAACACCCACATCAATCATATTCAAAAAATTCCCAAGGCTGAAAATTCAAAAATTATATTCAAAAAAGTTAATTTTCCTTTACAAGAACTTAAGCACATTGAACACTTCACAAATTCTCGCAATACTAGAACAAGACTTGCACACAAACTAAAAATACCTAAAACAAAAACATCATTTGGACAAAAACACTACAGATACCAGGCTATAAAACTATACAATTCACTTTCAACACAACTTAAAACATCTAATTTTTCAGAATACAAAAAACATATATGGAACTGGCTACAATCCTTAGAACTCTTAATTTATAATTATGTTATCACACTCATAACTAACAAGACACATCTATTTTGTTAAAACTATAAACAATAAAATATTAAGGATTTAATATTTTATTGTTTATCTTTTTATTTACTGTAACTTAACCCACTATGTACAAATTATAATTTAAAATTGAAAAATGTCCTCCACAACACAGGTGAACAATATACTATATCTTTCTAAAATAAATATATTAAGAATAAAATAAATAAATAAAAATATGTGAGTTATCGTTATATATCAAAATAAAAGGAAATATATGTAATTTTTTTTTTAACCCGAAACTCAAAATGGCGTTAAATGGCAACACCAAGATGATTGAAATGTAAAACAATGTATTTATTTTTATCATAACATGAGAGCCATTGACCAGCGGCTGAGAATAAAAGTTTCAAAATGCTTGCAATTGCACAGGGAGGTTCCGATGAGAAAGATCGATTATTCCCCATATCAATTTTTTTTTATTAAAAATTTTATATCGATTTATTTCATTCAAAGCTTGCTTTAATATATACCTACATTCAAGTAAGCAATAAAAGTAAGCACGATGATAAATTATCAAATACCGTGTATTTCTTGTAAGTATTTTTTTTATTTTTTCGATTCACAAATATAACATAAACGTTTACATTTCTAGCATTAAGAGGGTATAACCAGTGACTTCATTTTTTTCTACAAAATTGGATGTTTCTTTTTATCAAATGTCCATAAAGGTAAAGCTACACTGGTGATATAATGCAGCTACTAGTATAATCAAGAAAAGATAACGTACATTAACCAATCCAGTTTTCTGAGAAAAGACGCGTCCGCAAATAAACTCCAGGAAACAATTTTCTCAAAGGCTTTAAAATCTCGTCTCATTAAGTATGGGGAAGGATTGCGACTCTCCTGTGCCGGGCAATGTAAATCTATTTCGTGGAATGCACTTCCTTCAATAACTATCTTTCCCTTTGCAAACTTTTAATAATACTTCTCTTACATCAGCCACCAGTGGAGAGAGGCCGAGGACCGAGAAAATGGCTGTATTTTAAGCTCGACCAACTCGGATTTGAACAAATAACTCTGAAACTAATTGGAATTCCGTTGAAAGGAAGACACAAAAAATGGCAAAAAAAATCCGTAGTGAAAATAATACTATTCACTGCTTGCTTTTGGCAGACTCTCAAAATAAATACGTATATAAACATAATTTATTGGCCTGTCTTAAATATGTTATGGTTATTGAATCGTGTAGGTAATGATATTATGATATCGTCTGCCACCTACAAACACCGGAGAGTTAAGGCGGTAGAATTGTATTGTAGACGTATCAATAAGCATATTTTATTGTTTTTAAATTTAATATAAATTAAATTTAATAATGTTTATTATTAAGTTCTGCAAGTGTTTTAGTTTTTATTATTGTGACAGCTGTTTCGGCTTACAAGGCCATTTTCAAACTGAGGTGTTTCATAATTGAACGACGATATTTATACGATTTAAAATGCCAATTTGAAAGTGAGTAAATTGATTTATTTTCGGTTAAACCGAATTCTTGGGAAAGTAATAGATTCTCCCCCATGGTTTTTTTTGAAATTTGTAAATATTTTCTTAATTGTTTAATAATGACGTTACTGCTATGAATATTGTTTAGGTTTTGTAAAAATACTTAGAAGAGGTGAATATATTATTTTCCTTACTTTATTAATTAATGTTAAATTAGGGTCGTTCATGCGTTTATTAATTTCTAATTGTTCGAGTAAATTCAATCGAAGACCTTTTCTTTCTACATGTATCTAATTTCTAGGGACCTAAACCATTATAACCAATAATAAGCATAATATTTCCCTAAGAAATGTATCTAATATTTGTACCCTAAAACTGTTTAGAACGAATATCGGTATTTGAAAATATTTGATAACTTTCGCAAAGAAATTTTTGAATATCATCGGCCTGTCTGGAACCTAAAACATTTTGTAAACTGTCCACATCAGTTTCTTACAAATCAGTATGGAGCATACTACTTCTTAAAATTATATGTACAGTGTTCGCAAACAACAATTTAAAACTCTTTCCATCTTACTAAAGATTTTTAAATTTTACACTACTGTTAAACAACTTGTTTGTTAATTATTATTTTTTAATTGATAAACTAATGTTAAAGACAAGATTTTTTATGCATAGCACAAAGGGTAACAATTATTATAAGCAATAATTATTAGCCTGAAACACTCATCCATATTGAAAAAATCTTCCGAGAAAAGATACATATCGCCGATGGTTGAGTGTTTCAGGCTAATAATTATTGCTTATAATAATTGTTACCCTTTGTGCTATGCATAAAAAATCTTGTCTTGAACATTAGTTTATCAATTAAAAAATAATAATTAATATTTGACGAGTTAAATTATTTCACCAAAAAAAATTTAGGCTTAATATGTCTCGGTAATTGTTGAATGAAACACTAGGTATATATTGAATCATTTGGCGGGTAGGAGGTATCCCGCCGTAGCTTAATGGTAGAGCACTTGACCGGCAATCAAAAGGGTGCGGGTTCGAGTCCCGTCGGCGATATGTATCTTTTCTCAGAAGATTTTTTTAATATGGATGAGTGTTTCAGGCTAATAATTATTGCTTATAATAATTATTACCCTTTGAACTTGTTTGTTGTTTATTAGTTGTGTAATAATCTAAACCGTTATCGTTTCATCAATACATGTATTGGGTAATGTTTTATAAACGCGGCAATTTCGTGCCTAATTATTCAACTTTAGCTCGCAAAAGCTACGTTGAAATGAGAGACAAAGTAAAGCGAAACAAAAAAGTTTCATTATGACCTCTATGAATTCTGTAAAATTTAATATAATTAATATGGGCTGTCACGGGCCAGTTTTGTACAACAAAAACCTATTCAGCGTTTAATTAACTTCACCGTAGTTTGACATTTGTTATAAAAGTATTTATTTTCTATTGTGAAATTTTATAATATTGAAAATATATTAGCACACAAGTATAGTTTTGTGGGGGACAATACTCAATAATCCCAACACAAAATTACTGTAAATATTTCAATTCCTAGAATTTAACGAATGCAAATAAAACTATGTATGTATGAATAGATATACTAGATGTTATTTTTTGAGATATATTTCGATATTATTTCAGAGTACGTATTTTTTTCATAACATTTTTCTCTCCTGTGTATCATTGTAAACATATGTATCACTTGAATGTAAAAGCCTTTTATGGCGTTTAAATAAATAAATAAACTTCTTCATTTCAATGATTATTCTTTAGAAAATGAGCTTTCTCCATTGAATTTGACTATATTTTCCACGTTGTTTATTTCGTCTAGTTGTGAGTAGTTTTTCTACATCTGAATATTGAATTCGCCGGGAAAGCGAAAGATGTCCCGAGATTTAAAGTTTTCGAATTGATTTCAAGCCGATTTCTTGGACCTGCCTTGATTTTGACCGGCGGACAAAAAATACAATTTCTCCCAGCTGACAAAGGGAACTCTGAGCAGTTTACAATGATGAAGTTGACGTGGATTTTGCCGGTCAGTATCGGGGATTGCGGATTGCGAGTAATCCGATATCGGATAAAAGGGATCACACAATACGCTGGAGGTTCATTGTCAGATAAAAGATATATTTTAAAGTCATCCACATTTTGCACTACGAGTGTTGAAAGGGTTTTACATTTTATGTTGAGAAAGAATACCGGCGTCTTGATTAAGAAAAATATTGAATTTCCCCGCTCCATTGTAATTCAAAAGAAGGGATATGCTCGTATCTATAAACGTATCGAGGGTTTATGAAGCCACAAGAAATGCTGTATAAAAAGAAATTTCCTCAATACTGAATAGTGAATAAAACATCCAATATAGCCTAACCAACCTATTGCTAAGTTATTTATTAGTTTATCGTATTCCATTTCAGAAGTTTTTTTCAAGAAATCAGACGTCTTCCTCTGGCGCTGAGTTTATGAATACAAGTATTCCTATAGATGAACCTACATTTACTTAAATTAAAGCCTGAAAAGATGAAATATAAGTTTATCCCCTGAAAAAGGTATTCAGCTCTGTGAAGAGCGACCATTAATATATTAATTCAGGAATCGATTTAGATTTCTTCAATTAAATGATAAGATTCAAACGATTCCATAAATATTCAATTTCAGCGTCCCCCAGTGTTATTATATTTAGCAGCCCCCTAAATATTCACTTCATTAAGCTCATTCGAGTAAATTCGTATCAGGGACGTAAATTGAATCTTTTAATCGTTTTCCTTGAGTGTGGAGTCTGGGGCACTGTTCTCACCACTTCTTGAAAATTGTAATAAAAAATATCGGACCCGTTCATCCAATCTCATTTATTTCCGAAGCTGAAAGTGTCTGAGCGATTATTAACGACGGAAGACTTGATTTATGAACATTGCGGATCGGAAGGTACTGGGATGTCATTATGAGAATAATGAAAATCTAACAAAGGGCCCGAATGCGACAGTTTGCAACTTTTGAATCTTCTCCTGATCTCATTTCAAAACTATACTTTAATATTGTGCACAGAATCTTCTGATTCTCATATTGAAAATCAGCAGATAGGTTGCCGTTCACCGAGTGCACTAAGGAATCGGACAAAACGTAAGTAAAGTACTTAGTTTTCTCATATCTTCTCGATATTATCAACTCTTATTCTGCACATGCCACCGCTGGACAAACTTCCGGCTTTATTTCACCCAGTTCCCATACACCAAAATTTGTCCCACCAACAAGTCAACGTCATTTATTAGAGAGATGGTAATATCGAAATATGAATTTATATTAATGAGAGAATCCTGGACACGATGACGTCTTCATCACACCAAATGCTGGCCTCGAGGCCGATTTCTCCAGTGAGTGTATGTAGAAGATGAACCTGATGGTGTAACTGATTATTCAGATGTATCTGAAAATGAGTCTTGTAGTATCTCAGTGTCCTCAGTCAAGATACTGAAAGATACTCAACCCCGCATAGGAGCCCTCCAAGATGTCATTGCTGAAAATCAATAAGGGTCAAAGGACTGAAATATTTCGATCAGTCTCAAAGCTGTTGTTGGAGCGAGAAGCTTTCATTGCTGATCTGGCAACAGCCAAAGCCAGTTAATTTATTAGTTCTAATTTATAACAACCGGTCAACATGTTATATTGTCTGTTTCCTTGTGTATGGAAGAGTTTGCCATAAACATAATACAAGATTCACTTAAAATGAAGAGTTGGTGGTTCCGAAATGTACCAATAAATATGGCGAAAGAACCCTTAACCACTGGAGCGATAGAGCAATTAAAATATTTTTCCTCGGATTGCTAAAGGATATTTTTCCGCCCACATTCAAAAAATCTTATCTCCGAATTTGAATATCGAGTCATACAAACTGATTATAGTTCTATGTAGCCAATAAATTCCCCTATCTTTTGTCTATTATCATATATTTGTAGAATTTATAAAAAAATATATAATTAAATCTTTAACCTTAAAACATTTTCAAGAATCTAGAGAGTATTTATTTTGTTATATTTTGAATATACAATATATTATATAGTCGTTTTAATTATTTTTATTTTTTTTTAAATTTGCCATATTTTGGCAACAAAGCAATACGAGGTTTTGGAAATAGTGCCATAATGTGGCAAAAAGCGCTCGAGTGGCTAACAAACAAACAAACAAACATTAATTTTTATATTTAAATAGTGAATATAATATTTTTTATAAATGTTTATGCAAGTAATTTCCCAAGTTGCCTGTAAAATCATGAATTATGAAAATCTTTAATGGCCTATATGTCATATAAAACACAAATAAATAAAGTTGCACATGTCTGTATACGATATTTGATATACCATTTGATTAAAAAAATAATTTTTTCAGTTTCTTTGGCCTTTTTGGCCTCAAATACAAAATTAAGATTTGAATGAAACGTGCCGCGCATCCGTTTCCCTTAAGGGTTATTTTAAATTCAAGTTGTTCTTTTATTTATTCAATAATATTATTATTAATTTTTTGTAATACTGATATCGAACATGTATTTTATTATTTCTTTAATCTTCGCAAAATCACTTTGTGGCATCATTTTATTTAAATTAAACAAATTACATTTGTGTAAACCTCTACATTATAATATCTACATGTTTCAATACCAATGGTTTCTTCATCAGGATAATAACGTGAATAAAAATAACAAAAGAAACAAACAAGTATAGACAAAAAGAACAATAGACAAAAATATTACACAGAGGGTAGAAAAAAAAAACAAATTTAGAAGTTTTAGAAATTAGAAAAAGTGTTAATAGTAAATTAAATATTATTAATAATCCAATATACAATTGATAATAATAATCATAATTAATATTTGGGCAATACCTCTATTAACGTACTCATTTGGCATAAAATGGTCCAATACAGATTTAGAAAGCTTAGAACGATTAATAACTCAGGTCCGTGGCATACGTCATTCCTATGTCTACCTACGTTAAATTGTCGTGAAAACAAGCTATTAGAACTATGTTAACAAAGTTTAATTGCCATCATCCAAATTCAGCTATACAACGAATTAATTTATCTGGAAATTTTGGAGGTAGAGGTATAGTTAAAAATAACTTCTTTGAAACACAATCAGGTAGAAATGTTAAGATTTTTTTTCCATAGGAAAGCTAATAGCTCAGTAATGCATAAAATAATTTGCACGGCAGATAGAAACGTTGCACCTTTAAATTTATACGACGAGAATGCCAACATTTTTATAAATACCAACCAGGAATTATTAAATTCCAGATCAAATAAAATTATTCACGCAAAACACTTCAATTATCTCAACCATACGTAAGTTGACAAACTTTGGTCAAACAAATTGTTGACTATTGGAGAGTTGCGGAACATTTTGACAGGGGACATTATCAGCAAGAACATTATTACTCGCAACATTTTGACAGGGGACATTGTCAGCAAGAACATTATTACTCGAAACATTTTGACAGGGGACATGGTCAGCACGAACATTATTACACGGAATATTTTGACAGGGGACATTGTCAGCTAGAACATTGATACCTAGTAAAAACCGCGAATATTTTTACACACATCATATGCTGTTGCACTATCTTAGTATTTTTCAAAATATGGAGTTGTTGAACTTATGCTGAATATGAACGTTTGCTAACCTACTGGGTGGCGGGACGGAACAGGAGATACTGGTTGATGAAGACGTTTTACCTCTCCAGCCGGACTCTTTCGAGCCATTGCCTTGTACAGCTGTGGGTTCCGTCGCTCCTAGACACATTGACCCCCAAATTTCTACCCACCCCTCATCCTTCCTTTTCCTAAAAAGACTCCCCACACAGCATCACCGAAGATAAAATAGTCTCCGAGAGAAATTGTTTTCCTCAGTGCCTCCTGTGTGGAGGTATTTAAATGTGTATATTAAAAAAAAACTATTTGCTTACTCCAACCTAAAACTATCTTTTACATTAACTCGACACAGGAGGCCCTGAGATATTTTATTTACAAACAATACAGCTCTTTTCTGAAAAGCATAAACATTTTGTTTACATACAATCCAGTGTATTTACAATGTTCAAATACATAAGTATATTATATTATCTGAAATCTCTCCCGCACTATGTTCCTTATTATTCCTTATTCTTATTTTTAAAACGCTCTCTTGTGCGTTGCATTAATAGACAGAAGAATTATTTAATTACGTTAAAATTCATGTTGTGAATTTAATGCACTTATCTCCCTAGCGATGTATGCCTAGCAGTAAAACTTGGAGGGACAGATTAGATTCCAACGATCCCTAGCTGCCCTTGGGCTATCCCCATGGAATATTTTCATAACAAATGCAGGGCAATGTTTTCTTCCAGAAGTTGAATGTCGCACTCAAACTACTTCCATCGTAAACATCGTAATTTAATTCGCAATTTCATGAACCAAAAACCGCTCATAAAGGAACCTGTTTAACAACCTCGGCACAGGATTTATGGTACGTTTATTTTAATAAGAAAGCGGGCGCACTGTTGACTGCTTTCATAAGACGCGAGAGATAAAAATAAACGTAGGAATAATACTTTATGTTTGCTACATTTTCCGCTTTACTGATTCTCGCCATATTTTTACCACGAAACCTATAAAAACGTTCGTTTTTTTTCATCCCAATTATTGCCACGTACTATATTGTTTTAAAATATAACTGGCTGTATGTATTACCTGAATTATCCCGAGATCTCCAAACAAATTTTTCAAAATCTTCTTTCTTATGATTGGAAAATAAGTAAATGACAATGCGAAGTCTCGTCTTTGTGCATCTTTTAGCTCATGACAGGATAGTAACCATAAAACAAAAAATATCCAGATTTTTAAGTAGAAATAATTCTCGAACGGTGAGTTCTGGTATCACGAAACTTGCAAGTGTTAAGATATATGAAACTCCGATCTAAGTTTTCATTTCACCTTTTAAAAGCAGAAAATATGCGTTTATATTTCATTCAATATTTTCATTAATTTGTTTTTAAATAATTATTGTTCAGTAAGAAAAAACTATAGCTATAACCTACCTAGTACCTTCGTACTGCATTCGCTACACACTTGCGTAGCCGTACCTACCTACCTACATTAGCACATTAGCACATTTAAATGTATTATGTATATTTGGGCAGAGTATTGGCACATTGCTAGTTAATCCAAGGGAGCCTTCTATGCCTCAATACAAAGGACTATCGCATCAAAACCATGGTTTCAACAATTCCCCAATTTTTCCAAAAAAGAAATTTCCTCACTTATTCGAATGAGAATCGGACATTGTTCTGTTCCTTCTCACCTTTTTAAAATTCGCGTCCTTGACTCCCCAGATTGTACATTCTGTGGTCTAGAAGTGGGAACTTTAGGTCACGTATTTTTTGGCTGTCCCTCTCTAAACAGGTATCCTCTCTTCTATCAGGCCTTGTCAAAAATTGCCTCGCCTCCATTCAATATCTCATCTCTTCTAAGTCTGAACTCGACTCCAATCTTCATTATAATTTTTAAATTTCTCCATTTAAATAAAATTAATATTTAAATTCGCCTTTCACTTCTTCATAATTTTAAATGATGGCCTAGAACACCCTTGAAGGGTCAAAGCCAGAAACAATTATAAAAAATGTATTATGTATATTTTTTTGTATATGAAAAGGAGGCCTCCACACGGGTAAACCGCCCAGTGAGGCCAACATTACTGGATTGTACCATAAAATGTAAAAATATTGTATCAAATAAAATAAAAATAGACCTCGTTCAAACCTTTGTCAAAAGTTTTCTCTCTAATAGATATTTATATGATATGACATTCTATTTTGTCTTTTCTTCATTCATTTATTACATTTGAACTGTTTCTTTTCTGTAACTTTTTTTTACATCTTTCCCTTTTTTATGTGAATACCGCGCAAAAGTTCCAACTGCTCCCGTCTGGAGCCAGTGAGACAATGGCATGCCCAATTGTATGTTGTAAGGTAGAAGTACCTGATATTCAGATCTTGTCACCAAACACAACTAAAGCCATTTCAGGAACGTTTTGATGATGAATGGTGGTCTCACATCAGGGCGTTACTGAGTGTATCTTCCACTCAATTACGTTTTTAGATTTTCACGGCCAAAAGCATTTTCGTTGTTTGTTTTTGGGGTGTTATGCCGTGTTGCGCTAACTCCTTATTTAGCCGACGTTTCGGACAGCGTTGCAGTGATGATGGACACTGCAACGCTGTCCGAAGCGTCGGCTAAAAAAGGAGTTAGCGCAACACGGCATAACACCCCAAAAACAAACAACGAAAATTTTACTCAATTTATTATTTGTGAAGTAAGACAAAATATAAAATAAATTTTATTTACGCTTTAAGCTTTCGAACCCGCCACCTTGGGATGGCAAGTTGAGAGCCTTACCTAGAGCCGTCATTTCATGTTGTACTTACACTGTATAACTGGACAGTGGTCCGTAAATAATAAAATAACACAAAACAAAGTTCCACCAAACTAATAAAATAACACAAACATAAATAGTATTATTTGTTTTCAAAACATCTTGCTTTTCAGCCAATCACCAACATGATATTTATTTTTATTTATTTACTATTATAGATAGATACCTACTAAAGAAAGAACAATTTACATATTAGAAAGCTTTGCCTGTCCACGGTCGCTCGATGTGAAGTTACCGACCGACTGTCGGTAACTTCTCATCGTTCCCTAGGACAACTGCAGATCTCAAACGTATAAACGACAGTTGATATCGAATATATTAAGGACACTTAGTCATTGTGAACTGTCACCTATTCGTTTGCGATCTGCAGTTGTCGTAGGGAACGATGAGAAGTTACCGATAGTTATCCTACCGATCGTTATAGAGCAAGCGTGCTAGGGCCTGAGCCGTTAAACCACTATATTAATTTGCTATGTATCGACAACGAACCTAAAACACATTTTTATGTTCATGGTATCGACCGTTAACGCCACAACAGTTTTAGTGATTTAACCTACTTAACTCCTGCATTTTGCTTATAGATGTTTATTTAGCGTGTATACTGTCACTGTACCCTTTGTACACATGTATAAATATTCCTTTCACGATCCGAAGCGCAGTATAGCGTGGATCGTCTAAACAGCCTACAATCTATGATGCTGGACCAAATACCATAAGCCGTTATGTGATGCTATCAGCATTCACGATGCCATATAGCCTTTGAAGGTCCAGTGTATATTTTACTACCTGCCTAATTGTTCAACGTCGGAGAATGCCAGGGATTTCCATATAACAAGGGCTTACTGCAATTTTCTAGCCGTGTTTGATGTTGCTTTAGTTGGAAACACGTGTTAGAAGTGTTAAGCTTCCAGTCATTGAAAACTAATATTTTAACTGCATTTGTCACTTAAAGCCTACAAATTGTTTTTGGTTATGTGTGAAAATATATTTTATTTGCTTACGATATAAGACTTACATATTTCAAATTAGAGAGTCTAGTTAAAAGACGAAACATAAATGACCTCTTAATGCTCTATAAAATTGTGAATAATCGAGTAGATAGTAACTTAGTCAATCAAACCAAATCAAACCACATATTTTGGACCGTAATTTTTACCAATAATACTGGATATTTTAATTCTATGTCTAGAATGTCTCGATCATACAACGATCTTGCTAAAATACACACTATTATAGATATTTTTGAAAATATTTATTTATTTATTTAAATACATGATTTATTGAAAGTACATACAGTTTATTGTGATATTTCACCCTCTATGCTAGGGGTGATCCTGTATTACAACGGGTGAATTTTACAGTTTGGCGACTTACATTCATTAGTATTGGTTGATAATTTTCATTAATTAATACTGTGCACACAATTTTTCTACATTATACGTAGTTATTAGATTACAAATAATATAACTTTTTTCAAGAAATATCTCCACGATTTGTGTACCTAAAAAATAAAAATAAAATTGGTTTGTTGTTTTATTATTTTTTAATAAATACTTCATAAATATTTCTACTTATTACGTCTTTTAAATTTTGTAATTAAGTTATTAAGTTATATCAAAATACTCTAATTTTTGTAATTAAGTTTTTAAAATTAATTTGAAATTATTATTTTTTTTATTTTAAAATGTATTTAAGTTTAAAGTTATGTATAAAAATACTGACATTGAAATAAAGTTTTTAAGTAATGTATAAAAATACTCTAATTTTTGTAATTAGATTTTAAATTTAGTTTTTAAAATTAATTTGTAATTTAGTTAAAAAAAATTGTAATCAAGTTAAGTTAAAAATACTAACATTATTTTTCATGTATTTGCTTCTGTGAATATTCAGTGTGCTTACTGCAGACACATTAGTGTAGGATATTTGTATTTTAATTTGTTTTATATTACCCACAGAATGTTCTATAAATATCCTGTTTGTGTCTCAAATAAATAAATAAATATGAAAATTCAATTTCTTTTGTTCCCAATTTTCACCTTATGCATCCGTTATTTCATTTTGCATTGCTCAGGTAAAAATAATTTTTATATTCCGCTGAAAGAGTAGGTATGTTCGTTGTTTTACATTTCATGAATAAGCCGGCGTACCGCTTTTTGCTAATTGGATTGGTTTGTGTAGCGCCGTCTTTACAAATATTTTGCTTTATCGAGTTCAAAAAGCATTTCATGTTTTTGCCTTTAATATTATTTGCACAAAATTAGTAACCGAACCACGATTTGCACATAAAACTCTTGAAGGGTTAGTCTTTTTGATGGCAAACGCAACATATGAAAAATCTCTAAAAAATGCTCGTAAAATAACGATTAACAGTCAAACCCTCGCATCATTTGGGGTTTGGAGAATAAAAACATTGAGCCGTGAGTGGTTGACAGATCATTCGCAAACACAGCATCCGCGGCCCTAAACCCGCCAAATGAGTTTGCTATACCGATCTCGGCGCACTTTATCCACTGTATATCAGCTTTTTGGTTTTATGTTTGGTAGCGCCGATATTTTAGCATCGTTTTATTGAAAGCATAAAGCGTCCGCTAACTGTGGCCTATCGCGCTGAAACCGAGTGACTGGGGAATGTTAGCAGTTTAAAGCCGGTAAGCGAACACTTAAACTACCATCTATTAGGGTTGTTAAGGTGCTACTTACTGCCGGGCAGGAAAAAGGAAACTCACCCTCCTTATTAATACCCGTCGTGAACTGCGCCGGTTTTTATAGACTTTCACTGTATCAGAAGTTCTCTTTGGATTCACAATCTTACTAATATTATAAACGCGAAAGTTTGTATGGATGTATGTGTGTTTGTTACTCTTTCACACAAAAACTACTGAATGGATTTTAATGAAACTTTACAATAATATAGCTCATACATCAGAATAACATATATACGCTATAATTTATAAAGCTAGCTATTTTCCATAATAATATTATGGAAAATATTATTTTTCATAATATTATCTATTATATTATTTTTCCATATAATCAAACAAATAATAATAATTGTATAATAGAAAATGTCAAAATTTGAGAATGACATTTTGCAAAACAATAATTGTTAAATCAAAATTTTATTTTAGAAAATATTTAAATTAGTGAATTTATTTGAAGTACTCGCCTAATACTTTGAATCGAATCAAGAATTATAGATATTTTAAATAAATAGGTTGAAATTTTGGTATAAACATAGATGGGATTAGGAAAAGAAAATAGGCTCCTCAAAGCATTAATCCTGCGCAGACGAAGTCGCGGGCAGAAGCTAGTATTCAATATATTCCTATCATTCATTATCCAAACTTTTTTTTCAAGTCTATGGTAAAAAGGTTCGTTAATTCAGAATATTTCTGAATCAGAAATTAAGTTACACGAGTTATCCTTACCATGATTCTGTTTTTTCTGTAATGGAGTTCTTTTTTTTACAATAGCTCCAGACAGGAGGCCCAGATGAATATATTTTTCCCTTGGAACCTATGTCATCTTTGGGAATGCTGTATGGAGAGTCTTTAAAAAAAGGTAAGGAGAGGAAGTTCTTGGAAGAAAAAAGGTATGAGTGATGGGTAGGAATCTGGGGGTCAGTGAGTCCAACAGTGACATACATCCTTCTCCCTGCGGTGAGATAATCCTGCTGGAGAGGCCAAATGCTCTTCAACTAGTCTCTCTCGATCCAACCCGCCAAACAGTAAGTGAGCAGGCGTATCCACCGCCAAGAACCAGACAAGCCTCATCCCCTGAACCCGGGCACTCCTGCTAAGTCATTAAATCACTTGGGGTCGCAGAGGTGTTGGTTATCCAATAAACGGTTCCCGGGGCGGCGGCACCCATACCGCCTCCCAAATAATTAATTATTAATCAAAAAATTGATAAAAAAAATGCATTTCATTGTAAGTTTAGTAGAATTAAACTGCACGGTTATTTGCACTGTGGTGGAAACCCAGATAATATACAACTCTAGAGTTTGGATGTCGAAAACCGAAACATCAATATTATTTGCAATAACCGGCGATAGATGCAACAAAACTTTGTACAAACACGTGAACCAATATTTCCGCATTGAGAAAAGGTTTTAATACGATGCGAAAATTTTCCAATAAAAACGGCTGACAAAATAGGGAAATGAAAAACCGCAGATAACGAGGATCGTTACGACCTTCATTCTCAAATAGTTTTTACAAGTCCTTCAATTTGTAGGATTTGTGCTCTTGAAAGTATTCATAATTTTTTCTCTCAGTGGCATTGCTTATCAAAAAACAATTTGAGAGATGATAAGAAATTTATCTTTCGAGTGAGCACCGTTAGTAAACAAAAATTGTTAGTGATTACGGTTAAGATCTGTCAATATTTAAATTTAAACAAAAGAAAAACGCATTTCAAATGTAGAATTATCATCAAAATAAAAGAATCTAGGTGCCTACTTTGTCGCTCGGTTCCCGCGATCAATATCAATTTAAATAATTAAAAATTCACCGAACGTGAATAATTTTACGTAGTGCGTTAAATTACTTGGAAATATTTAACATCACGCACATCATCACAATCGAAATAACATGTTTGATGATTTATGATAACTGATTTTGGTTTTAGGTTGCAACTAGCGTTGCATGGATACTGCGATTACTATTTCAATTAAGGGGGTATCCTAGTCTAAAATTTCGAAAAAAAAACATTTTTTTTCTCAATGTTTTAGATCTTTAAAAATATGTCCTTGAAAGGATTTTTCGAATTTCGAATTATTTTCGGAGTTATAGCTATATTTGTAGCGTGCCAACTAAACCCGTCTGGCCGGAACAAATTGAACAATACATGGTAGACGTTGCCCTACTACCTGCAGATGGATTACCCCATAAAACCTTTATTTTATTATATAGCTACATAATGCAAATATATTGTATTTTTAACTGAATGTCCTAGTAACATAAAGTAAGAACACCGTACTATTATATGAATAAAACTGCCTGAAACTTTACTCAAACCTTTAAACGCATTTTTCTCGAAACCACTTTTTTCAAGCTGGCGTGCATGATATATAGAGTTCTACTGAACCGATATATTTGAAATTAGGTGTGAACCTTTTCTACATATCCCTTTATGGCGCCAAGCAGAATCAGAGAAAATTTGAAACTGTAAAAAAAACCTAAAAAACATGTTTTTTTTTCAAACGGCCGCTATTTTGTGAAAAATAATTTATTTACCCCTCCGAGGTCCCGGCGATAGCGACATTTTTACTGATAAAGAATCCGGTCGATTATTTTTTTCAGATGACCAGACGGGTTGCAATCATTCACGCCAAGGCATCCCGTTTTTTTTGGATCCCCCTCTTTACCAGCCGATTACTTTTTGAGTTTTGAATATTTTTTTTTTGTTTAATTTTTTATTTATTCTTAAAATATAAATAAATGTTTTCGTTTATTTTTTACAGAGCTCGTAAAAACATCCCAAATTCGTGCCTCTAGACTAGAATACCCCCTTGAGTAAATTTGTATTTTAATACGATTGCGAAGCATTATAATCCTATGTAATTAATAATATTGGCGTGGCGTGGAAAGCGTGGGATGGCGTGGGATGGCGTGGCCTTGCACGCGTATGCGGTGAATCTTTCATCTTGCAGTGGTTGTAGTCGCAATTTTCCGCCTCGGACAAGAACTCCAATTTAAAGCTCTAAATCCTAGCAAAGAATTTCTGTTTAAAATTCCGTACATTTCCGTAAAATTAACATGAGAAAACGCCTACAAAATGAGTTTTGAATAGAAAATTAAATATTGTAATGAAAAACATTTTCACACATTTCCTCGCAAAGCAAGGTTTTCAGAAAAAACATCGTAATTTAAGATGTAAAGAAAAATAATTAAGGAAATCCTTAACTCACATGAATACATAATCGTTAATATTGGTTATTGCGAAGGAACTATTTTAAATAATGCTTCAGATCGTTAAAATAAGTAAATTGCTTTTTAATTATTATTATTTATTTTTCATTTTAATTAAAAAATCTTTTTTATCTCTATTTCTATCCGTTCAACAAGTAATGTTAAATTAGTGTATTGCTCTTATTTTAATTTAACTACACGTGGCTCTTTTTTCTAATACTTATTATTTTATCATTGTGTTACATTTATACAAACGTATCAATATATTTTCTCAACATAGGTCAGGTAGAGACCAATGTTGTAAAAGGAAGGAAGCACAGATGCCGGCAAATCATTCCACTGCGGAGCTTTCGAACTCAGTCAATTTTTGCACCGGTACCGAAGAGATCAATGATGTTAGCTCTTCGGAGTATCTTCCATTGTTGTACCAGTAGAACTAGGACAGCATTAACACCTGATCTATAAACAAAAATGATACACAGCTACACCACCGGCTGTTGAGTTTGGTCGCTTGTTTTGAGAAATGCAATAAAAATTATGAATATATAGGTATATAAAGGCGTGAACCCCTTTAAAATAAAAACAAACACATAAGGCAGTAATTTTACCGATATCCGAACGTCAATTATGTTAAAACGCTATTTCCGTCCGAAAAAACATCTGAATTACTCGTCATATCGCGAATAAAGAAGTTTCACTTCAATAGATCTTCGTTGAACATTAAAACAATATTTAAGAAGCATTTTCTATCATAGAATAGAGGCATTACTTTGAATCATAATTAATTTGCAAATATCTTTTCAACGGAATCGTGAATCTTATCGATCAATCCATTTCTGAATACCTATTTTATATTCATAACGCGCATGAGTTCCAACTGCTCCCGTCTGGAGCCAGTGAGACTATGGCATCCCCAATTGAGGTATGTTGTGAGGCTGAAGGTAGTGAGTTGGGGAAGGAGATGGATACGAGGAAGGTGGGGAAGAACCCGGCTATTCAGATCTGGTCACCAAGCACGGCTAAAGCCATTTTTCTATGCACCAGACTTTTACGTCGGGGTTTAGTTTTCGCCATAGGAAAAACTAAACCCCAAATTATAATATTTTAATTAATGAAGATAATATTAGCGAAAGTCAATCGAAAATCTGAAACAGAAAAATCAGAAAAAGATACGGATACAAATAAAACTAAACCCTTTCACAAACTTTTCCATAAAAATGATCATCTAGTAAATCCAAGCTATGCAAGTGTATTATATAAGTATAATTAATACAAAACAATACAAGAACAACATGTTAACCTACTAGACTATTAAATTGGAAAATAATTCACCGACTCCAGATATTTTCATATCAAAGGGTTTGGCTCGGTAGAAATCCTAATTGATTGATTCCTCAATATAAATATTTAAAAAATCTTTCGAAATCCTAAATGTATTTAAAATGACTGATTTTTGCGTTTTTACATACCAATTCTTTGACAAATCTAATATGCCTAAATTTTTAATGAGAGAGCTAGGTATAATGCCAGTTATTTTTATTTATTTTTTTATTTATTTTTATAGTGAATACCTCACAAGCGTCCCAACTGCTCCCGTCTTTAGCCAGTGAGACTATGGCATCCCCAATTGGGGTATTTTATGTGGCTGAAGATAAGTGGGGAAGGTAAGGTTACGAGGAAGAGGAAGGTGGGGAAGTACCTGGCTATCCTGATCTAGTCACTAAACACGGCTAAAGCCATTTCAAACAACGTTTCAATTTTGAGTATCTTCCACTCTGGAACGTGCCACAAAAAATATACTATGTGTTATTTTAAGTAATTAATTGTGAAATGATACAAATCAATTAAATCATGTTTATTTGCGAACGCCGGGTTCGAACCCGCGGTCTTCGGATTGGGAGTTAATATCAAAATTTGACAATGACATTTTGCAAAATAATGTTTGTTAAATCAAAATACTATTTTGGAAAATATTTAAATTAGTGAATTTATTTTAAGTACTCGCCTAATATGTTGAATAGAATCAAGAATTATAGATATTTTAAATAAAAAGGTTAAGAATTTTGGTATAAACATAGATGGGAACTAGGAAAAGAAAATAGATTACTCGAAGTACTAATCCTACGCAGATGAAGTCGCGGGCAGAAGCTTGTAATAGAATATACTCGTAAATATAGCAGGAAAATGATCATTACTTCGGATTGGGAGTCGAGAGCCTTGCCCCTCGACCGCTTTTTTATTTTCATTTTACTATGTTCTATTTTTATTATAATTTTTCCTATTTTGTAAGTTTTTGTCATATTTCTTTAAAAATTACTTTGAAAAATTGTTTTGTTTTTGAAATGTTGAGGTCGGAAGTTAGGTCTCGTAATTTTTTTACAAAAAGTGCTATATTCTAGAAGTTCCTTAATAAAAGGCTATGATTCTATAATTTTAAGTAAAAACCTGAGCCACTGTAAAACCAAATGTATAATAAATAAATATTACTAGCATTTCATTTAAAAAGGTGTTTAATTCATGTTAAATTTACGATTTCATTTCCGGGAGCCCTGGGGACTCCCTCAAGTAAATTTTGTATGTATGAAGTCACCGGGTAAACCAAGGGTTAAACGGACACTTGCACGCCCTCTGTGGTCCATCTACAAAATCTTTGTGAATTTTGTATTTCATTCCATACATTTTAATGTTATTGACAATACACAGAGGCCGCTAAATAACTATTTTTGATGATTTAATTTTAATTAACTATTTTGAGACTAACATAAAATACACATTATGATGCTTAAATTCGGATTAAAAAAATCACGGCATGATGCCTCATGGATTATTTAAGTATAAACGCTCATAATTAAGAGATCCATTAATTAAACGAGGGCTGGCCTATCTTACAAGAGGGGTGTATTCATTTTTCAAGCCAAAAAATTATCATCTGTAGGCTCTTGCTAACAAATGATCAGGGAATCAATTAAGGGGAGGCTTTCTCAGGAATTTTACGATAATTTAAGGTTTTAAGGGTACGTATGTACATTAGACCTCGCTTAGGGAAGTTTGTCATCGGATAATGTGGCACGTTTTTCTGTGCTGCTCTACTTAGATGACTAATTAAGTACAGGAAAAAAAATGTTATTAAAAATAATTTACGTATTATAATTATTTGTTTTTTGTAAAATCGTACAAGTGTCCCATCTGTCAATGGGTTTGTAAAATTAATTGTGAAATAACACAAATTAATCAAATAAAATTTATTTACGCACGCCGGGTTTAAACCCACAACCTTCGGATTGAGAGTCAGGAGCCTTGTCTCCAAACCACGCCGGCCGTCAATGCTAACATTATGAATTTTTTGTACCCAAATCACATTTTCTTTTCTAGGATTTTGAAGCAGCGGCATTTTGTAAAACCGTTGTTAATAATTATTTGATGCGTTGATCTCCGGTTCTACCCACCCGAGATATATATTAACATTTGAGTCGAAATACATGCTCTCCTTTGCTATTTTATAACTTGTAAATATGTAATAAATTTATATTGTTTCACATCTTTCTTTTATTATTATTAATATATAATTCACTTACACATTCCTAATAACCATACCACACATTCTGAGCTAGCTATTTAAATTCATCACACAATTACATCAAATAATATGTAATCATAATTCATTACATTGGTTAACCATAATTAAACCATGACATTACTTTTTGATTTTTCTTATATATTATAAACAATTATTTCGGTGGTGTATCTTTGCGTAACTCCAGTTCACTGACCTCTAGAACTGGGGTTTACTATGATTTTCAAAATCGGAACTGATTTTGGGAACGATTCGGAGAAGCGATAAAGTAGATAAGTACCAATTAGTTGACAATTCTATTTTGAATTTTTTTTATTTCTTTTGTTTAAATTTTTGACGGATGTAGTTATGTTTCAAGATTAATAACACCCAAAAGGTAAATTTCAAATCGTATTTTGAAAGGTAGTGATCCTGAAGTTTTTTTTTCTAAAAATTAAGTAATTACTTTGATATCAAACAAATGTTTGGTTTGGTTCGACGTTTAATTAAAGGATTTAGTAACCAACGTACAATCATCGTAATGTTATATTTCGCATTAGTCAGAAGTACACTGGAACATGCTTCGCCAATTTGGAACCCGCAGTATGAACTGAAATATCGGTAGCAAATAGCTCATTCAAAACAAATTTATAAAATATCTAACCCTCAAATTCAAAATAATTTCTAAATATATCAAACTTTGCATTAAAGGCGAGCAGTAGCTGATTTTATATTTAGGCATAAAATTTTAAACAATAAAATAGACTGTATCAAACTTCTATCCCAAAATAATTCAAATATACCTTTAAGACTTACTTCCCATCCAGCACTATTATAAGTAGCTAATTCGCCAGGTAATAGCCCTCTTCGTGCATCCAATAATATGTGAGTAAATATTAATATGTCAATATTTTTTTGGATTCACTGCTCACATTTATCAGAAGCATTATGTCAATGATATAAACTATTCTGTGCGCATATAATATCCTTTCACAGATCACCACTACGCACACCCACAAACATATTCACATGGACACACACCTTTACACTACTTCCATCACCCAGAATAAATAAATAAACATACCACAGATTAGACATTCAGTTTTAGTGCCGGCAACCCGAGCGTTTATTTTATTTTAATATATTTACATAGTTTTCTTTTCTTTTACCCGCCTCACTGGACAAAGTCTGTTTCGAGGGGTGTAAATAGCACATTATATTTATTTTAAAAGATATCTACATAAAAAGATGTATTATAATGTTGTTACACTAAATATTTACATATCTATTTTGTTTTTATTATTTTTGTATTTCCATAATAAAATAGCGAACGAAATGAAATTAAAAAAAAAAATATTTGACTTGGAAATCTTATCTTACTAATATTATAAACACGAAAGTTTGTATGGATGTATGTGTGTTTGTTACTCTTTCACGCTAAATTTACTGAATGGATTTTAATGAAACTTTACAATAATATAATTCATACATCAGAATAACATATAGGCTATAATTTATAAAGCTAGCTAATAATTTTAAATATATTGAAAATCAAAAATGTCAAAATTTGAGAATAACAATTTGTAAAATAATGTTTGTTAAATCAAAATTCTATTTTAGAAAATATTTAAATTAGTGAATTTATTTTAAGTACTCGCCTAATATGTTGAATCGAATCAAGAATTATAGATATTTTAAATAATTAGGTTAAGAATTTTGGTATAAACGTAGATGGGACCTAGGAAAAGAAAATAGATTACTCGAAGTACTAATCGTACGCAGACGAAGTCGCGGGCAGAAGCTTGTAATAGAATATACTCGTAAATATAGCAGGAAAATTATCATTACAAAAAAGATCTCATAGGTATCTATTATTAAATATTATGTATTATCTGTAAATCGTTTCATCACTGTAACCAATGTACTATTTGTTTCCGAGATAAAAAATGTATATGCTTTTAGCTTCAAAAATGTAACAATTATTATAACATCTCGTCATTTTTTCACGGGTCTGCGCTAGTTTCAAAATAATTCCACCAGTCTTTCTTGTTTGAAACGGGCCAGCTTGAAAAATATTTGTTTAAATGTATGCGTAACGAGCAGGTATTCTAATGGACAAAGTTTGCGGAGAAATGAAACATGGACTGCCACGTTAAAAAATAATATTCCCGTGGAATAACTCAGTATTTTTCCTATAAAAAATTCCATCTACTCTTTGGGCCTTCCGTTTTATAACAAACTTCAGAGGAAATTTTCACTCATAACTCCGTAGAGATAACATTCATTTTCCTCCAAGTGAAAAGCACCATATATCATCGGCGGAGTTTATCCGAGAAGGAAACGCATACCTTCCACCAAAGCTTACGACTTCAGACTTCTTCCATCGAGAACTCTGGGCTGGAGCAATTATGCTATCTTTACTTTGATATAAGTATGAGTAGTTACTAACTGGTTGCTATCGCACTCTTCACTTGCTCAAACACAAACTTACAACGTTAATAACAATTCAGTGAATCATAAAATAGGTACAGTATTTACAAAAGCTTACATTGAACAAGTAGGTCTCTCTGAGAGATATCATTTTCCCAATTAACGAAACCACAGGTTCAATACTATTATCGTCGTTGATTGCCTTTGCCTACGAAAGGCAAATAGGTACGTACCATAAACTTAGTACATTCTCCAGGTATTACTAATTAACGTATTTAGCTGGTATTTCGTGTTTCAAATTTGTTGTCCAAAGCCAATTTCACAAATTGTAAGTACAAAATGACCAATATGCCGTAAGTGTAGGCTCAAAAGCCCTAATAAGTATAAAATATAAATTTATAATAATACAAAGTGTAACGAAAATAATTAAAAAACGTTTTTTTTAACATTATTATTATTTTTGATTTATTATGATGTGTTGCGCCACCTCCTTATTTAGCTGACGCGACGTTTCGGACAGCATTACAGCATCAGGGCAGATGTGTAATCTGCCTTAATGATGGATTCACTTCTGCCATAAAAAGGAGCTAGATACACCTAACACGGCATAATAACCCAAAAACCAATTATTTCGCCCGTGAAAATCTCAAATCATGACACATTGTCTCCACAAATATTTAAAAATTCTCGAAATATTACATTTTGGTCTAGTATGGCTGCTTTTATAATTCCCGCGGAAACGGCACGGTGGTGGTACCGGCTCGCGGCATCTCATTTATTTGATAGGAGTGAGGGAAATGCAAAAAAGTAATTATGTTCTCTCCCTCAGTCGTATTAAAGAAATTAGATGCCGTGAGTTGTTTCCGTCGAAGTGCCGTATCCGTGAAGTGAGGAAGAGGTTAAAAATTCACAACTATTTTGCATCTCCCTCAGTCGTATTAAGTAATGTTGCGCACTCGCGCCGCACGATTGTCATCAACAAATATTCAAAGTAATAATAATAATATTGTTTACTTATTTGTATTTATTTGGCAGTAAAAATATTTCAATTTAATTAAAACATTTAAATATCCAATTTTCTGCATATTTTGTGAATTTTGTAAAGTGAGAAAAATATTTATTTATTTAATTTCAACGGTATAAACATACCATAAACAATATTTACATTTCACATTAAAAACCAAAAGCATATATTAGGAATAATTAAAAACAAAAAAGAGAATGACAATTGATTGTGGCATTTGATTATGAAATGACATACGAGATATGAGCAAGAGATACAAGTACAAACAAATTTTATAGTACAAATAAGGTAAACTTAGATTAAATTAATATTGGTTGAAAATATATGATAGCATAGCCCTCTTGTACCTACTTTCCGTGCAGTTAAATATATCCGCCACATCTGCGTATCTATTACTAACTGCATGCAACCTAGGTACAAGTGAGTTTTTGGAATACTCAGTCCTGGTGTTGTTGCATTTAAACAGAACTTTGGAACGAGTTGCTCTCGTAGGTATATGAAATTCAATGAGGTTAGTTAAATCGGAACTGTCTATACTACCATTTACAATTTTGAACATAAATATTAAGTCGGATATAATTCTTCGATCTGAGAGTTTTAATAAATTTAGTCCTTTCATCAAATAATTATAGTTAATGTTTTCAATGGGAATACCGAGTTTAAAATTAATGTGTCTTAGGAATTTATGTTGAATTCTTTCGATTGAATCTGAATGTAATTTATAATGGGGGGACCAGATCGAGGAGTTATATTCGACTTGACTACGAATTAGGGATGTATATAAAAATTTTAATGTTGAAATATTCCTAAAACCTCTAGAATTTCGAAGAATGAAGCCAAGCATTTTCATTCCTTTATTATTGATTGTGTTTATATGGGATATAAAGTTTAATTTAGAGTCGAAAGTTATGCCCAGATCATTAATTTCTTTGACAGAGGTAAGGGTTGAGTTGTTAAGTTCATATGGATAAATAATTGGTTGACTAATTCTGTAAAATCTGATTGAATGACACTTATTTATGTTCAGATAAAGTTTGTTAAGAGAACACCAATTAATTAATCTGTTTAGGTTATTTTGTAGACAGATACAATCTTCAGCGCTTTTTATTATTTTAAATATTTTTAAGTCGTCAGCAAAAAGTAGTACATTTATGTCTTTATCAAATATATTAATAATATCGTTTATAAACAGTAAAAATAATATTGGACCTAAATGAGACCCTTGTGGTACACCACTGGTAGCTATAAATTGATTGGAAATGAACAAATTGATTTTTACAAATAGAACTCTATCAGATAGATAGCTAGCAAACCATTCTAAAAGTTTTCCATCTATACCGAGCTTGCGTAGTTTAACCAGGAGAATTTTATGGCATACTTTGTCAAAGGCCTTGATAAAGTCCGTATATATGGAATCGACTTGAGTTCTGTTAGCTAATGCGTCCGATATATAGTTTTCATATAACGAGAGATTTGTCAGAGTTGATCTGCCTGACAGAAATCCGTGTTGATTCGGAACAATGATATGGTTAATACATGGTGAAATTTTATCAAGTAATAGTTTTTCAAAAAGTTTCGGAATTACAGATAGCTTACATATTGGTCTATAGTTAGTAATATCACTTTTATTACCCTTTTTGAATACAGGTGTTAGATAACAACGTTTCCAAATGTCAGGGAAGCAACCTGTGTCAAGGGATTGATTAAACAATAAACAAATCGGCTCAGCCAGTGAAGCAACGCAATTTATCAGGATATTAGGATGTACATTATCAGGACCGGCCTTTTTGTCTTTGTCTAGAGATTTGATTTTAGATTTCACGTCGTCTATTTTGATATGTACAGCAGGGATATGTATGTTCTCGTTTAGGGACGAAGGTGGTATATAATTATCTGGGATATCTTCGTCATAGACACTTTTGAAATAATCAGCAAAATAGTTAACTTTCACTTTCATATCAGTACTACTATTTTCTTTGAAGTGCATTGAGATGGGTAAACCTTGTTTGTTTTTTCTAAGAGAGTTAATATGAGTGAAAAAGTTTTGTATGTTAGTAGGTATAGAATTTTCGATTCCATTTATATAATTAAAGTACGATTTTTTTGACAGTTTTTTACATTGAGTTCTGTAGTTATGAAATATCTTGTAGTCGTTAAGGGAGTTCGATTCTTTAAAGTTTTTGTGTACAATTTTTTTACAGATAACTAGGTTAATTAGCTCGCCGTTGAACCATTTCGGGAACTTAGCTTCCTTGAAGTGTGATAGTGGTACATAGTTTTCAATGGCCCTATTAATAATTGTGTAAAATAATTCAAGATTATAGTTTATATTATTGTTGTGGTGAAGAAATGACCAGTCTTCATTTGCAAGATATTGATTCATGTTGGAATAGTCGGCTTTGGAAAAATTGTAAGTAAGGTTAGGAAGAATAGTTGTATCGTCTGGTGAGTTATTAGTCATGATGGTTATGCTTAGGGCGGGGTGGTGGGAGTCTAGGGGGAGGAGCTCATCAACGGATTTAACAATATGAACTGAGGGATCACTGCAGAATACTAAATCCAGCAGTCGATTATTGGTATTGTAGACTTGATTGACTTGTTGTAGGGAGAGTAAGTTCGTCATATCTATTATTTCACGAGCATTTTCTGGAAGGCTTAAGTTGTTATTAGAGTTCTTATTCATCCAATCAATGCTAGGGGTATTATAGTCACCAAATAAAATTATTCTGGCATCATGGTATTTATTTTTAAAGGTTTCGAGGTCATCTATGTGGTTTCTGTAGACTGTGATGTTGGATCCAGGAGGAATGTAGACACATCCCAGTAGAATTTTGCCTGATTTAGTTTTTAGTAAAATGAATACCTGTTCCACGTCCAGATGTTTACAAATTAAACGAGTGGATGGCAGTGATTTTTTAACGGATATGAGAACTCCTCCTCCTCTGGTTTTAGTACTAGTGGCTGGATTTCTGTCTAGGCGGTAGGTGTTGTAAGATGAAAATCCAAGTTCCTCAGTGTGAATATCAGGATCAAGCCAGGTTTCGGTAAGAAGAAATACATCAATGTGTTGTAGTAGTGGAATAGTAGTTTGCAGCTCTATAAGTTTGGTGCGGCAGCCTCGGATGTTTTGGCCGTACCCGATGATGTGTTTGAGTTTTTTGAAGTTGATTGTATTATTGCCGGCTTGTTATTCATATATTTGATGGTTAACCCAACTTCACCTCCCTGTATCCGTCTTTCCAATTTACTGTTAAGATTCATATATTTATTGTGGGGTTTCGGGAACACCTCGTATATGTTTGCAAATAAATTGATGATATTATTACGTTAAAGAATATTATAAAATATTCCACGTAAGATTATTTCGGGAATACTTTACCAGAAGAACCGTTTAAGAGAACGTTTAAGGTTTCCTTTTAAATCTAAACAACTTCCCATTTAAGAGTGGAATATAAACAGGCTCAAATGAATGGCGAAAATTTCTCAACATTCATTATAATGTAGCCGTGATATATAATAATATTTTTATTATATATCATGGGTATATCTTAAGAATAAACACCAACACTATCTTTCGAATCCGGATATTACCTCAGCAACTCCCTTCACTTATTTTATAAAAAGTTTAAATACTTTTTAAATTAATTACTTAAAACTGTTTGCCACCACTGTGTACTCGGCGCGTACATGTACCATGTACTCAGTGTGCAGTGCCACCATCTGAGAAAACCACAGAAAACTTATTTATAAGAAGAAGCTATAGCACATTTAATAGATTATGCCCAAACATCGATGTGTTTAACGCGAACCTTGCTTAATTCACAGCATTCAAAAAAAAAGACACTCTATCGATTTTTTTTTGTTTTACATTAGGTCCACACAGGAGGCCCTGAGGAAAATAATTTCCCTCAGGGCCTATGTCATCTTTGGGGATGCTGTGTGGAGGGTATTTTTAAGGAAAGGAAGGAGAGGAAGTTCTGGGAAGGAAAAGGTATGGGGGTTGGGTAGGAATCTGGGGTTCAGTGTGTCTAGATCATCCGCCGCCAAGACCTAGACAATGAACCCCATGAACCCGAGCACCCCCGCTAAGAATGTCATATATTTAACCAAAAACTTAATTTCATTGATTTCTTTTATTTATTAGTTCTTCACATTTTATCTTTTACTTTTAGTAGTTTGTGTATTAATTAAATCTCTTTCTCAAATATATAATTGATATCCATTAAAATTTTAATGTAAACCCTAGAAATATGTATATCACAAAACACTTTATAATTTAAATATGCACTTAATCAGAATTGTTTGTATTAGGTATATTGTTGCGTATTTTTTTTAATATGGTCTTGCATCTCAATGTCGTAATTTTATTGTTCAATGACATTAACATACTTAATCACTGTCATATATAAATGTTATACTGTTTATAACGCAAATAAATAAATAAATTATTTTTATCTCTCAAAAATATTCACCAGATTTTTGGCAAGTAAAAGCGTATTATGAAGACATATTACCAATATTTACGGTATTAATTTTAGACTCGGAATTCCTATAGAAACAATAGATTATGATTTTTTTATTACGTTCATTGAAATTACTAAAGTTAAGTGAAAGGAGAAATTTTTTTTATCTTATATTTTTATATAAAATTGTAAATAACCAGTTGGATAGCCCTGATATATTAATGTTGATTCAATTTCATCTACCTACCATAAGATCTAGGTCCCCTAGTATGTATTATTGTGACAATTATACCACAGTCTCGGGATATAATTCAGTAATAAATAGATTACATACCTATGGGAGTCTATATGCTAAAATCGCTGATGTTTTTAATATGCCTCTTGTCATATATAAAGCTGCTCTAATTAAATTCTTTAACGCCACAAATTTCACATCATTACAGATATATATACAATTCTTTTTTTTTTTTTTTTCACTGTCTTTCATAAACTTGTCACGAATGTATTATTTTCTTTGTTCCCATAATTTTTCATAATTAATTTGATAATTGGACAACGAGACTAATCAAACCTCCCGCCTTTTCAAAATTGTTAATAATTACTATTTATTTTTGGTCGTCAATTATAAAACTTACGTCCCATAATGGGAAGATATTTGATAGAAATAATGGTTATAGCGGGCAGATATTTCCAGTGGATTGATTTTGGCTTGTGCAACAATTTTGTTGACTTTTCAATGCAAAGAAAGTTCTAGTCTATTTCGACCAATGCCTCGCGCGTGCAGTCAAAGTTCTAGATTAATTCCACCGTGCGAGAAAAAAGATGTATGACGTCCTACAGGCTCCAGGCGGGATAAATCTCGTGATTTCCCGGATATATCATTATAATACACGCTTCACTCAGACATCATCTCTTTATGTTTAAATTGAACTGCCATCGACAACTTCCAAAGTCTTTTGTGTTTAAAATTGGAGCCGACGAAGGCGCCCTGGGAAGATTTCAAATGCGCAGATTAAAAAAATCCACTTGGAAATAAACTCAAGGAAAAACTTTAATGGACTGAGATAATCCGAACACGTCAATCTCTCTGATCGAGAGACACTCCGTGATATAATAAATTCGTTTATATTTTACAGCTGATACTGTTATTTGGGACTAATCGATGAGATTTAATGATTAATCATAATTTCAGTTTAATATGTATAAAAAGTTTAAACGGTTTTTAAATGCGGGTGAAACTTTTCGCACATTGTTTTTGTTTTAAATTATTATAATAAAGAAAATATTCTACCATTGGGGAGTTGTATTTAAAAATTAACTCCGCGTAAAAAATTAAAAGTTTTTTGTGGTAATTTATACGTACTTAGCGGAAGGTCGCAATTTATAGTTGATATTCAAAAACCCACTATTCAAATAGAACATCGTTTTATGAGAAATATGGGGGATAGAACAATATAATCATCAAGAGGCTTTAACTTGTCCTGACAATTCAGGTATGTCTGGTCACTGAGAATAAATAAATAACTGTAGCCTGTTTGCTGACCCGATCCTGAGTTTAACATACAGATTGACATTCAGAATCTGTGTAATACTGTTTTGTCAAAATAGGTCAAAATCACAAAAAATAGGAACAGAACTTCTGCGTCAAATGTTTTTGTAATAAAAACGTAGGAAGAATGACTGAATATGTGAGTTGACAAAAACTTATGTATGAGACGATGCATGAATGCAAATAATGCCGGAAGTAAATGCCAAGATAAGGCATTTCAATGGAAGATGCTCCGACGAACTAGCGTCATTGATCCCCTCGGCACCAGTGAATAGTCGGGAAACACGCCACACGCGCGCCCATCTTATATACACGGTTTTCATCTGTCACGTAAGAACGGGTCGCTTCTAGACTCGTTCTTGTATTCAACAGCTCTCATGTGGACCGATTTGCCGGCATCGACCGATTTGACGGCATATAGCAGCCGTCTCCTCAAGACCCATGTTCATTCATTCAATTCCTCAAAAAGACCCTCCACACAGCATCTTCAAAGATGACATTAGCCCTGAAGTAAATTATTTTCCTCAGAGCCTCCTGTGTGGAGTTATGTAAAAAAAAGGCAGAATGTGTAGCGGTTCATTTACCCTGCCTACTCCTCCATGGAAATAGTGCCATATTAGTTATATATATATACAAAGACCTGTCAGTGAACGAGTTGACATCGTGTTTGGGTCCAACCCAGGCATCGTGTGTTCAATTCCTCGGCTGGCTAAGTCCTCCATACACGAGGTAAGCAACATTTTCCGCTTACTTTGGTGTTAGTACACGGAGAAAAATGTTATTCTAAAATACGATCAATTTATTCATAAAACGGTTAAAAACGAGACTGAAGTTCTTACGAATAAATTAACACGGCTTCAATGTTTATTGGCGGCAGAATGTAAGAATAATGTTGGTATACGTACTAAATTTTGTTCTAATAATTATTAATAATAATTTATTCTTACATTTTCCCGCCAATAAACATAGAAACCCTGTTAATTTGTTCGTAAGAAATTCAGTCCCGTTTTTAACCGTTTTACGAATAAAATCATCGTATTTTAGAATAACATTTTTCTCCGTGTAGTATAGTAGAATAGGTGCTGGTAAAATATTATGGTTGTATATTTCAATTTTTGGTTTTTCGTAATTCGGGAATATTAATTTGTCTTTCTTTAAATAATTATCAATTAAATTATATGCTTAAATAGTAGCACGGAACTCAATATCTCATTTCCATTGTTCAGAGTGATACCCTCACCATCAGGCTAAATCAGCGCGTTCATAATACCCCTAGGTCATGATTTAATTATCTCATATAATCTGTAATGTAATAAATGGTCCAGCAGTAGATCAATCCGACGTTGGTGATGGGCGGGCCGCCCTGGGGAATGGCGGGCCGGGGGGGCCGGGGGGGCCGAGGGAACTTGAACCATAAACTTCCAACTAGAACTAATCCACTGCCGGTTAACTTGCCGCCCTGACTCTTCGCCATCTCACCATAACATGGGATGTTATTAGATTGAATTGAGATTGGTTCCCAGTTATGCAGGCCTTTTGGGATGTGTTGTTAATGTAAAGTTTGAATTAATCAATTGAACTGTGTAACTTGTCTTTCTGGAAGGTCGTTGAATGTAGAGCATATAAGTTTGTTATTTCAAAACCGATAATCTTAACTACTGTGAAGCAGAATATTTCTTAATTGGTAGCTCTGGCAACGTAGAAATTGTGCAGTCTTTTCCGCCTGGAGTTCGAAGGAAAATGCAAATATCATTTGCTCATAGCAAAATAGCAAAATTTCTGTTATATATGAAAATTGGATAAATAAATTTAACATTTATTTATTTATTACACACCCTAATGGGCTTTTACATTTTAGTTTAATAGATGAGTATCACAGTTTTTTTTTAACTTTCAAAATTAAAACAATAAAGAAAACAAATTAGGTACATAGGTAAAAAAATAAGAAGTTTCACATAAATTCAATATTGACAAAAATTGCAGAAATTATAGACGTCTATTTATGTCTTGATATATGAAAGAATTGAAATAAACAATGTTTATACTGATTATGTTTAATGTGAAATATATCTCCCAGATCCGAATATTTGTTTCCGAGACTGTGAAATCTCGGAATCGGGGAATTTTGATAAGAGAGTGTCCTGGTGTTGTTAAAATGAAAGGGTAGTAAATTTCGGCAAGATCTTTTAGGTATGTGGATGTTGATTAACTGAAGCAATTCAGGACAGTCAATATTGTAATGCAGTATTTTATATAATAGTATAAAATCTGTATTTATTCTTCTTTCTGAAAGTTTTAATGGGGATATTTTATCTAGTAGGTAGTTATAATCAATGTTTTCTACAGGAATGTGCAATTTATAGTTTATATATCTCAAGAACTTATGTTGAATCTTTTCAGTGTTGCCGGAATGAATATTGTAAAAGGGAGACCATATCGTAGAGTTATACTCTAGTTGGCATCTAACAAGGGTTTTGTACAACATGATAAATGTGCCTAAATTATTGAAGTCTTTTGAAACTCTCCCAACAAATCCAAGAGTCTTAAGGGCCTTATTAATAATATTATTAATATGACAAACAAAAGTTAGTTTGCTATCAAACATTATACGTAGGTCAATAATTTCACTGACGCACTTTAAATTTTTATCGTTTAATGTATATTAAAAAAATGTTTGATAATTTTTCTGTAAAAATTAATGAACTGACATTTCTTTATGTTCAATTCTAGTTTGTTGATAAAGCACTATTCAAAAAGATGTCATAAATTAGTTTGTAATATAATGCAATCATTTATGTCATTAACCTCTTTATAAAGTTTCATATCATTAGCAAAAAGCAATACGTTTATGTTAGTAAATATATCAACAATATCATTTATGAATATAATAAATAAAATGGGCCCTAAATGAGAGCCTTGCGGCACTCTTCTTGTGGCAATAAATTTTTAAGAATTTGTGCCATTTATTTTCATACTAAGACTTCTTTTAGACAAATAACTAATAAACCAATTTAATGAACTACCATAAACTCCATCATTAATCATGAATTAGATAATTTTACTGACTCCTAATGAAAACATGAAACATACAAAGACTACGGTTACAACTAAAACATAACGAGATTGTGACAGTTTCAGTATCTATGTATTTCCTTTTTTCATTCAGAGTTCGTTTTCTTCATTATTTATTAGAACATCTCCTTTTTACAACTTTTTGAAGGTTATTCCCATCAATGTAAAATATCATTAAAGAAGAAGATAACACTATTAATCTAAACGAAAATTTGAAGAAGAAAAAGAGAGAGAAAAATAAAATTTGCGACTGTTATCTTTTATTTTTCTGTAGTATTTTAGTGTAGTAGTGTTTTGTTTTGTCTAGTCGTTTTTTTGTAGAATTTTTTTATTTTTTTTTTTATTTATCACCAATATATAACCATTTAATTGCAAATTATAAAACGTTTTTTCATAATTATTCTCCATAAGTTGCGCTGCAGAAGCTCGTGGTTATCGAAGGAGTATTAACAACGTAAAAAAAATTCCTTCGTTATCCAAATTTTAGAAAAATTATTTTTGAAAAACAATAACATTACACATTTTTTTTAAATGCTAGATTGTACAGATTATTGAAACTTACATTAAGGGTACATACAGTATATCTTTATGAAATTTTAGGGAGTTGATTTCCTTTTTGAATTGTGCATATGTCAAAGTTTCTATTATGTATATTAATTTTGTTTTTGGACAAAAATATATCGTACCATCTTACACCTAAATACAATTAGTGATGCTGATCTGTGGTCGTTCTTAGTATTGTGATAGCTATTAAGACATTTTCAGGTGAATACCGCATATAGCCTTAACTGCATGTAGCCAGTGGGTCTATTATGTGAGGCTGGCAGGCACATATATTAAACTAACTTTGGAAAATGCTTTACTATTCAGATCTGATTACTTTTAAAATAAAAACTTCAAAGTTTAGTAGGATGGAAAAAATTCTCACCAATATTTATACCTTTTTATTATATTTTTGTTTTTATTTAGTTATTCTATTGTTAAACAATGATTAAAATTTGTAAAATTGTTGTGTGTAAGAGGTGAAATAAATTGAAATAAATAAAAATAAAAATTTAAAAAAATGAGATTGTTACTTCTATAGAAGAAGTTTCTTGCCTTCTTGAACTAGTCTCCGCACATTGTCAAAACGATGTAGAACTAATCTCGACTGGAGTCTGAAACAACCTGAAGGTAGTCTCACGCCAAGGAGCAACTTTAAGTGCCTTCAACTCTCTCAAACACGAAACTCTTGCGTTTGTGGTTCACGTTTGTTTAGAGCAAACAATGACTTTAAACGCTTTTAACAGTGTTCCCAGTATTCGTATGAATGCTTATAAATTTTAAAACAACATTTTTAACAATGATATCTACCTCAGTTTTTTTATTATATATCGCACATCTGCTAGAAAAGTGTTTTAAGTCAAAATTTTCTATTTTACGTTTTATCTCTGAAAAGTAAAGTGATTGTGATTATCTATGTCTTGCGAAAATTGCATTTAAGTTAGATCACTCCATCTCGCGCAAGATGTCGCTAGAATCTCTTTTCGACGGAATCGCTTGTTCGTCATTCATTCATTTGTTTTCGCTCTCCTGTAAAATTTACTTTTTTGACTTGCGACACATTTCTTCGGGTTGTGTGATATATTTTTAATGCTTCCATCAAACTTATTATATAACCTATTGCATTATGTTAAAAGCTATTATTAACATTAGATATTCTTAGCCATTTCAAGAATCAGTATAACATTACGCTATGAGTGTGCCAATTAGACGGCCGGCGTAGTCCAGCGGTAGGGTGTTGGACTCCCATTCCGAAGGTCGCGAGTTCGAACCCGGCGTAAAATTAAAACTAATAAATTTTATTTAATTGATTTGTGTTATTTCACAATTAATTATTTAAAATAATATATAGTAAATTTGCGGCACGTTCCAGAGTGGAAGGTACACGGATAAAAATTAACTGTTAAAAACGGGACTGAAGTTCTTACGAACAAATTAACAGTGTTTCAATGTTTATCGGCGGGGACATGTAAGAATAATTTGTTGGTATACGTAATTTCGTACGTATACCAACAAATTATTCTTACATTTTCCCGCCAACAAATATTGAAACACTGTTAATTTGTTCGTAAGAACTTGAGTCCCATTTTATCCGGTTTTACGAATAAAATTATCGTATTTTAGAATAACATTTTTATCCGTGCACGGTTATAGGCTTTGTACTGGGTGCGGAAGAGGGATAAATCGGAGGGTTAATGGCAGAGAAAGCAAAAACAACTGTCCCATAGCTTTTAGTCGGGGAAACATTTCAAGCCAATGAATCGGAGCTAAATGCGTCGAGCTAAATCTACTCTCTACGCTACCGAAGCTATGAGAAGGAACGACAACATGCGTAGTTACTACATTCTCCGTCCTTTGTATAGTGAGCGGGAGGCAGGCTGGTAGAATTGATTAAAAAAATCACGCCAAAATTATAGCACTTTGTTAGAAGCAATTCCGGAGCAGTCCGCAATGGAGCGCTGATAACAACCCTGATGTATGGCGGTGAGGTATGAATCTCTAGAAATGAGATCCCTGAGGTGTACCTGTTTAAAACTGTGTATAACTGTGTTAAAACATGGAGATCGGGAAAGGCTATATATAAGGTTGATGTAAACGTAATGGATAATATCAGTGAAGTATGTATGACTAGCGGTACTAATGTGAATTAAAGCAAATTGTGTGTCTGTCAAGACAGAAGTTTGTGGCGGTATATCTGGTCTGAGTTGAAACGCGGTTTAAGGGGAATCTATCAAACGGACCGCCCGTTTCTGCTCAGGGTCAATGGTTTTTTTCTTGAAAAAGTCTTCTGCTACTGAAAGACTAACATCCAGAATGTAAACAACTTCCAAACCACCCCTCTGGTCAGGAGGTGGTTGGGGGGCTGCCGCAACTACTACGCCCCCCTTCCTCGTGCCTCAGGCCTTCCAGCGGCAATAGACTATGGTACTACGGTCGTCTCTGACCGGATCAGCCTCCGCGGGGATATTCAACTACACCACCCCGCAGGCAACAGGCAGCCGGATATCCTGTGCAAATGTTCATATAAGTCTATGATATGTACCATAAAACCCATAGAATAGGTAAAGAATATAACATTAGTCGTGACATCCTTACAAATTTGAACGGAAACAAAAGTACCACTGACATAGGACATTTTGGTTCTAGGCCCTTTAGCACGCGGTCTATCTCTCTTATACTTGCCTGAAATGGTATGATGCCATTCTATTTGAATTTCCTAATAATGGTGAATCACAGTTTTGCTTGGAAATACCTACGAATAGTCCGAAAATGGGCCTATAATTGGACCACGAAACAAGTATACAAGAAATTTCTTGTGTTACTCTTTTAAGAAACCTTTTACTTTTTTTTACTCTTTTGTGACAAAACCCGATTTTTATTGGAAACACTTTCCAATCAATTTAATTCGAAATTTTATTTTAATATGCTTTTTGCACCGATTAATAAAATGAATTCTGGTCTATAAACAGGGTGTGTCAGCAGGCACCCGCAAGTCTTTAACCAGCGATTTCTGAGCTTATTTGGGAGTGGAAAATGTGGTTGTCATTTTGCAGTTCGATGATATTTTTTTTCCATTTAACAAAAAAACTTTTATCATTCCCCACGTTGCCACTGATCACTTAGGTACACAGCCCAACGGACACTTGATACGCGCTCTGTCTCGTTGTACTGAACTGCTGAAATGAGATGGAGTATGTATCACGACATGATGCTTTAGGCTGTACCCAGTGACGACGAGGGATGGATTTTTTTTAAATATAACTACAATATAACTACATACAGAGTATTAAGGGACGTACTTGACATTCTTTAACCAATGTTCCTGACATTATTTGAATGAAAAAATTATATATAGTGACTTTTGCGACGTCTTTTTTTCTACTTTTGGTATATAAAATGGTTCCCATAATGTCTTTTACAATTGGTGTATTTAATTTTGGGGCGTTCAGAAGATTTATAAATGTACAACACTTATTTTAAAAACATTCCCGCTAATATGTACACAAAACCATGTCTCCTGGGACAAAATGTTTTTTTAAATCCGACAAAAACAAAGCCTTTGGGGCGGGGCACAATCTTTTTGTTTTTGTTTTAAAAAACAAAAATTTTGGCCTAGCCCCCATATTTTTTTTTATCTGGTCTTTTAAAAACATTTTGTCCCGGGAGATACGGCTTCTAAAATATTGTACAGCAATGCTGGTATTTTATCTTGCGAAAGAGAAAAAATTTCAGACTGTAATGAGTATTGACACAGTTGCATATTCTGCAGAATTATACAGTTTGATCAAAGAAGCGTCACTATTTCTATGAAAATCTTTCATTAAGAAATTTCAGGCAGGTAGGTTCTAGGTACTATAATGTTTTTTTTTTATTTTGATTTGAAAACTCTTAGAACTATTTACGTTCATGTTCGGGATAAAAAGGCAGTATCCATCACAGATTTATATCAATCAAGGTTTCAAATAACTTCTTTTTCCGAATTTATTCTGAGGTACGTCTGCTTTTTGAAGCCAATGTTATATACCTAATCACAATTTTGTGCAACCAAGTAGATGAATGGAGGAAATATAAATTTTATCAACCGTGAAAAAGCTTTCACCCTTTTTTTATTTACCAACTCATTATGGAATAAAAACATCCTCATTTATTTAGATTCTACTCTTCAAGCTCTTCCGTCTGTCGTATCTGTAGAATTACATATTTGTTATTTATGCTATTCAAAGCTCTACGCAAACATCATTTTAAAATAATGAGTTTCTTTCTTCGGGTTAAGCTTTTTTTATCAAACATTTTCCGTGGAAAATATTAAAAGTAAAAACTTTACAGATTAATAAAGCTAGAATAACATTTGACCGGTCTGTTGTCAATTTTTTATTGTGGTTTGCATAATTACCAAATATCAAAGGACAAAAATACTTTCTTATGTTTCAGATAAATAGGGACTAATGTTTTTTACATTGTCTGAAACCGTTAAGACCCAATGACCAGCGGCTAAGTTCCAAAATGCTTGCAACTGTACAAGGAGGTTCCGATGAGAAAGATCGATTATTCCCCGCATCAAATTTTTTAAACGAAAAATTTAAAATCGATTTATTTCATCCAAAACTTGCTTTAATACATATATACCTACATTCAAGTAAGCAATAAATATGCTCAAAACGCATGGTAATAAATTATTAAATATCGTGTACTTCTTGTAAGTATTTTTTGATCATAAGTATTTATCATTTTTCAATAATTTCAAGACAAAATAAGTGTGTAAAAAAAATCTGAAATATTTTAGTTTGTGAGACCTTAAATAAATAGAAAAACTGAGGCATTTTCTCGTCACAAAACACGTTCTCTGATTTATTTTTTAATGATTTTGATTGAACTAAAAATAAAATTGTGGAAAGCGTCTGTACTAGATTATGTATGATTTATTTTGCTGTATGATTATATAATTTGAAATTTGTGTTGAATAATATAATATTTCGTTTGAAAATTTAACAAATCTGCCAACGACCAACGGTATAACCTTAGTATATTAAAAATGAACTTATGGATATATTGGTCATCCATTACCTGGTTTTCGGGAATGCTTGTTTTCATTGTTTTGGAGTGGATACAATATGTATCTTTGATAATAATAATTATTTTCACAAAATATACTAAATACGTCGACAAATAAAAATGTGTTACATTTTTTCTTCGTTAGAAAATAAAGGCTATGATAGATTAGAATATCTAAAGATATTTCAGGGGCTATCTGTAAAAGCTTAGCTTTGACATTTAAATTGACTTTCCAGAATGGTCTAGAGTATTGAATACATTGAAAAGCGGTCTTATCTTCAACACAGTGGAGTACAACTTCTAAGAATATTTTTTATCAGGAGTATAAAACCATTTCGACCCGACCCTTTTTCAAACGTTTGTTTGGGGACCAGAAAACACAATTCAAGGCATATATACATACGTATATATGAATAGGTACATCAAATTGAATTATACCAAATTGAATATTAGCCAAATGATTTGTTTGATGGATTAGGATGACGTTTGAGCATCCATCATCGGAGTACGGCATTCGTCATCCTATTATAAGCTGTAATTTGCTGATTTGATTGTACCTACTCTATCGCCTCAAAGCTATAGGATAATAGAATTCGAGTCATATCGTAGTATAAGGCAACACAGCGAACGTTTATGCGAACCCAGCACACAACACCCACTCAGATGCATTGCTTGCGTGTGGCATGTTTCAAATACGTCATTCGTCTTTAGAAAAGAAAGTTTCAGTCAAAATTCAAACTATTGATTTGTAAAAACTTTTCTAAAATTCAAATTCGATTAACTCGATACAGAAATGCTCTAGTGAGATGTGCAGCATATCTTTTCTTATGTAATAAAAAAAAAATAATAAATGAAAAAAAAATAAAAACTTTTGCACTTGTTTCGTTTTAATACGAAATACTGTTTCTCAATGATGCTTTTCAGTGACATCGCTGTCAGTATAGGGTATTTTTACAAACGAGGGATTCTGTTGAAAATGTATGGAATATTTAAAGATCATTTTTCTGACTGAAATCATCCTACTAAAAATTGTTTTTTGTTTTCTAATAAATTTATTCATTTGCTGAAAAAATTAAAAAATATGCAGATTTAGGAAATGAGATTAAAAGAATTTTTTGGCATTCTCAGATTATAATAATTTTACCATTTGTTATTTCGGCTACTGCCATTATACCTAGCTCTCTCATTCAAAATTTAGGCTTATTAGATTTGTCAAAGAATTTATACATAAAAGTGCAAAAATCAGTCATTTTAAATACATGTAGGATTACGAAAGATTTTTTAAATATTTATATTGAGGGATCAGTAGGATTTATCGTTCAAATTAGGAGTTCTACCGAACCGAACCCTCTGATATGAAAATATCTGGAGTCGGTGAATTATTTTCCTATTTCGCCTCTGGTGAGTGAACGTGTTGTTCTTGTATTGTTCTGTATTATTATACTTAAATAGTATTGCATAGCATGGATTGACTAGATAATAATTTGTGGAAAAGTGTGTGGAAGGGTTTACTTTTTCCTGTGGGAAAGATTTAATAAATAAAGTCGTAAGAACAATTCTTGGATAATTTGTAAGGGCCGTTTTTTTCACTGCAGGGGCTCTATACAAAATTTATGTCCAAGTATCTGTCATATTACTAAATACAAATAATGTATACAGCTTTTAACTTACTTCATTTATACACCCATCAATGAAAAACGTCCAAAAAATATGTGGGCATTCATTTGACCAATAATGACTGAATGAAAATATTGATACAAATTAATTATGTTTTTTTTTTTTACAAGTAGATATCATACAAATTTTTTAGCTGGTCACTTAATCTTCAGATTAAAAGGGATAATGTGAATCACAATATTTTTTGTATGGAGTAGATGCAATTTTGAACGCTGATGACATAATATTGAAAGCACTCACTGCACATTGCAGTAATTGGACATGCTTTTATCCCGATGTTTTATAGTTCTGTACGAGTATTTAAGAGATTTTTACTTCCGCCCCAAGTTGTACATTATGAGAATCCAATAGATTCAATGAGAAGATAGTAGGAAAGTAAACCCCCGGAGAATCAAATAAATGCGATTCAGGTTGGAACAAACAACGTGGGAATTGAGGGTTGTACCTGCCTAACGAAAAGAATTGTTCGGAAAAGGAAAAATATATAAAATGCTCAAGAAATAAACGTGTTGACACTTCGTAGTAGAAATAAATCCCCTAGTAAACAAGAAAAATCATAAAAATAAACAAAGCATTTAATTTGATTGCTTTAAACATGAAATGCAATCTCCGCATTCTTTTAAATGCACTCGTATCATCGTTGTTCATACTTATATTTATGCTGGCTTAAGTGATGGTATCTACCACGGTCGATTGATAAGGATTGCATCGATAACTTTCGTTTACTTCTCATCGTTCCCTAATATGACTGCAGATCGTTAACGAATAATAACAGTACACAATGATTAAGTGTTCATATATTCAACTTCAACTGTTGTTTGAACTTTAGCGATCTGCAGTTGTCCTAGGGAAAGATGAGAAGTTACCGAAAGTTATTGATACAATCCTTATCAATCGACTGTGCTAGATACCCAGGGCGTTGCTCGGGCTTTAAGCAGTTTTTGGAATTCAGATGTAGACAGTAATAATTTTTTTTCTTATTGTGAAAGACAAGTGTGCAAAATTTCATCAAAAAGTGTCAAAATACTGCTTTGAGGGGTGGGAAAAGGGGATAAGTGGGTTTTTTAAAGTGGCATGCAGACGATAACCTTCCTCTTCTTTTGAAGGTCAAGTCTGCAAATTTTTATCCATCTCCCACTTTTATAAAAAGCAAAGCCGTCCCCCACAGACACTCATCTTTATATATTATGTTTAAGATGTGTACGTAAGACAGATTTACACTTGCAGGAAAATCAATTAATTTGAGTATTTCCTAACGAAAACTAAAACAAGTGCTCACTTGGTTATTACTGCATTTCGTTAAAATATGAGGTACACAAAAAAAAACGATTTACTGATGCGTTGACTTAAAATTTTCTATCCACACATCAAATTTTCAGATCTAACCAATCGCAAGTTTTTTCTGCTTCTGAAAATCAGATTTCTGACATGAAATTAAAACTTTTTGATTGCAAAACAATGCAGTTAATCTGATAATTATTTTACTAGTAGTAAAAAATACAAACTGTAAGGACGAATTGTTTTAAAAAATTTCAACAATTCATCAAATATTTGAAGTTAGTTTTCACATTCTGTATAGGTTCTATTCAAGTTCTGTTATTAAATCAATATAGGTTAGTTGCTTCGTAAAACTGAATTAATTTATTTATATATTTTTTATGGGATTTTACATGTTATTTATTTTATTTTTTTATTCACAAAGATCAAAAACAAAATCAAAAACGACATAGTTAATACGGGGAAAAGATACAATCGTAGACAAATTGAGTGGAAGCCGAGCTATTTGGATTGTTTAATTAAGTATTGTTGTTATTTTTTCCGATATACATCCCACTATGGCTTGTTTATACTTATTAATTGATGTATTAAATAATTCCACAACGTCTTTATACTCATTTCCCACATTCTGTATACGTCGGAGTATACAATTGTGATTCAGTGTTAGAATTGTCCAATAAAACCGTAAATATTTCCTCGATGTTGTTTTGCGAGGTATATGAAAAGAAATCAAGTACCTACCTATAATAGTTCAGGGCTGTCAATTATTGAATTTACAATTTTATGTAAACATGTTAAATCATTATTTATAAGTCGTTCGGAAATTAATAATAATAATCACAGAACTTTAAGAGAATTTTTACAGAATGTAAAAATTAACTTAATTTTTTTAAACAACCCATCCTAAGAGTTGAGAAATCTGAGAAATGGGCAGCAACAGAATCCTTTACTTGAACATCCACATAAAGCTCTTACAGCTGGTTTTGCGGTTAGAATTTCAAACAATTATACCCATTGTAATCAACTTTAGTTTAAAGAGAAAGCTGGATATAAATAAAATCATTTATCTCATTATTTAAGGTTGATTACCTAGCACAATGCTTTTATCTTTTGCCATTAATCCTTACAAAGTATCCTTAACGAGTATTTTCAAAGGATTCAATAATTTATTATCTTCAAACTTATTGAGTTTAACCAAATAGGAGATATCTACTCTTTATTGATTTCGTAGAAATTCATCTTCATTTCCTTGATGGTTCGACTCAATCTGATAAATTCTGGTGGTTTATGCATAATATTTTACAATAGTTTTTTTTATTTTTATTTTTATTGTGAACTTTATTGATTACAATATTAATTAATTAATTTGAACTAGTCAACTAAACATCACGCCATTTTTCCAGTAGATATGATATACTGCCATACCCTTTTGCATTGGTACACACTCTTTGTTTCAGATACGTTTTTAGATTTTCACGGCCAAAAGCATTTTCGTTGTTTGTTTTTGGGGTGTTATGCCGTGTTGCGCTACCTCCTTCTTTAGCCGACGTTTCGGACAGCGTTCTGCCGGATCTGCCGGATCTGCGGGATCTGCGAGATCTGCCGGATCTGCCGGATCTGCCGGATCTGCCGGATCTGCCGGATCTGCCGGATCTGCCGGATCTGCCGGATCTGCCGGATCTGCCGGATCTGCCGGATCTGCCGGATCTGTCGGATCTGCCCTGATGCTGGACACTGCAACGCTGTCCGAAACGTCGGCTAAAGAAGGAGGTAGCACAACACGGCATAACACTCCAAAAAGAAACAACGAAAAAAACTCTTTGTTTCATTCACTTTTATGCATCGTCCATTACATACTCCTCTGTTATTCTGACTCTTGACATTACCGGACTCGATAATATTATCGCGATGGATGAAATCTGATCTTTCATAAATTAATAAATTTTTTATTTATTTTAAGGTTTTATGTTTGCGATTAGTCAATTTATGCACAAAAATATTTATTTTGCGGATTTATATTGCATTACCATTAACAAGCTGCTCCACATACTAAGTATATCAAATTCTTGCGGTATCTATGCCTTCCATGTTCAAGTAGGTATCTAATTAGTAATTAGTCACTTTGAATACCAAAGGCGTTCTCTCCTAACCACTGAAGTCTCAGATTTGAGCTTAACACATCTTGCTCAGTTAGTTTGATCAAACTTTTTCTTTTCTTCCTCGTGTTGTCAGTGGTCGCTCAGCTGAGTAACCAACCATCCGAAGTCAATAGGCAAAGATTTTTAAATTTTTTTTATTTGAACAAAAAAATCATTAAAAATGTCACCGGAGACCAATTTTTCATTTTCATTTTTTATTCCAAATTTTGTAAAGAATCAACGGTTAAAGTAAATCAAGTACGTCCCTTAACAAGATGTATAAAATATTAAATAGGCCAAATATTTCTATTTATTTTTATCATTAATGTAGTATGTAGGGTGTTAATTCTCGATCTTAATTAAATAGTTTTTAAAATTAGAACGTTGGTTTCTGACTTGAGTAGCAGTTGTTTGTTTTGTTTTGTTTTAGTTGTCAACGAGTGTAGAGAGCTGAAAAGATGTAATTTTGTAATTTTTGATTTGAAATTGATTAAACGTAAACTTTAAAATAAATGACTATTAAAATAATGACTATCTTACTCTAGATGTAAAAATATCTTACATTAATTCCTTTCGGATTTTACAAAGTATAACTTTTAGTATAAGTTTAGTTATAATGTATAATATGATAAATAAAAATGACGTAATAATAAACATCTCTTATTGGCGCGGAAATAACAAAGGGTAATAAATGGAAGGAATGTGTGAAGGATATGTAAATAACATAGCAAACAATGAGATCCTACAGTCATAAAATATTGAAATGATGACAAAAATATAGTATTGTAACCATTGATATATACTAAATTGATAATTTCCGCGCTAAAGCGTTGCCACTACACATTTGACCTCAGTCACCTTCACGGCTGACGTCAGTTCCGTCCTCAAGGTTACGCAAACCGAGTTGGACCAAACGACACACGATCAAAACGATCCCCAAAATGAATAAATTCAATTCAAAAGAATGCGATTCAAGGTCAGGAATACATAACAAATCAAGCAGAATTACTTTCCACGTGTAAGTTTATTGTGTACACTGTATATATTCATATTAAACTAAAAAACGTAAAAATTAAAATAAAATATTGAATACTATAATTTAGGTTCAGTGTTGCCACTAAAACGTCGTTTTGGTTAACCACATTAATGGTAGAATATATAATTTACGGAATTAGTTACTATGGAGGTAACCTCTGATTTTAAATATTTTGGAAATAATTTTTAAAAAATGTTTTTATCTTCATACAAAATAATTATTTAATCTTATTTTAGTTTATTAATGAATAATCTAGTACTTTATTTTTTACGTATTTTATATTAATAATTTTGCAAGGTACCTAAAGATGCAGCCCGCGCATTGAGAAGTGATTGGAAATAATTCGACTGCTGAGAAAATATAATTCAAGTGGAACCATTTTTTTTATTATTGCCATTATTTATAAATACTTAAAAATAAGATTGTATCACGAAAGCACAAACTTACAAAAAAGAAATCTGAAAGGAAATTGTATACAAAACTTCAAAGCGGAATTCGATTTATTGGTACAATAAAAAATATTGGAGCAAAAAATGTCTTAATTGGAACAAATCTGCCCTGATGATGAAGGACACTGCAACGCTGTCCGAAACGTCGGCTAAAGAAGGAGGTAGCGCAACATGGCATAACACCCCAAAAACAAATAACGAAAAAAAAAATGTCTTGATTATTTTATTAGTTATGCTTAATTTTAGTCACATAATAAAAATATATATTTTAAATAATTTTAATAAGTTTATTTTATTATAAACTAACGTATAAGAGCCCACTATTTTATTGTTTATTTTGGGTAAAATTTTATAAGGTAGGCAACGCCAACCTTTGTCTAATCTTGTCGGTGATAACGTTCATACGACTTGTGTAAGTGAGACAGATATATGTATACTTTGAAATGTTTTGTGGTTTCAAAGCTCCGTCGTCGCGGTTTTATATTGGTTACACTTTATTTGACGCGCGGTAATGAGATTTGTTTCTCTATTTGATTAACTCAATGATTGTAAAGAGACGTAACCACGCGAGCTCGAAAACTTTCTCGCTCACACCTAATACGGCATCCTTGTCTACAAACGGAGAAAAACGTAGATGTCTTCTTGGTTATACAATTCATACATCAGCTAATCAGTGGGCGGCTTCCCGCTACCTACTGAAGGATGTACCACGACCAGTCCTATAAAAGCAGATGCACGGCCTTGAATGAACAGAGATCCAGAACAGGCCCCAGGCTCAATACCTGAAACTAATATTGAGATATATTGTCGGTGTTAATAAGGTGAACCCATACTTGAATACGAATTGTACATCATTTTGCATACTTTCGTTTGTGACTCGTTGGGGTTCGTAATTGAAACTTGGCGTGTATTTTCGGAAGTGTAATTGATTACTTGCAATAATTAGTTTTTTAATTTTTTTTTGTATATTTTTATGCTAGTAAGGTGGGGTAGGTAGTTCTTAAATGCCTGGACTGCATGCATTTGCTTATGGGTATATAGTAAGTAAATATATTTCAAGTTGAGAAGACGTCTACATATTACAAGAAATGAACCTAATTTTCAATGCAATATTTATAAAGCCTTCGGCTCAATATTACAAGACATTATAGACTTTGTCGTTTCCAAATGTTGAATTCAAATAATAGGGATTACAGTAATTACCTCTAAAGTTATACAAGATAAACAAGTCCTCATTACAATTTACCTTGTAGTTTTACAATTCGAAAACTTATGCGAGAAAGGAGGCTCAGTTATATTTTAGATTCGCACGCGTTGCAATAATATTATTCCCCCTTGCTTTTTGCGCAGAGGTGCGTGAAATTTGTTTATGTTTCAAATAACAACCAACTCAAATAATACTTATTTGTTTCTCAACAACTGTGTCGCTGGGGACTGACGATTGGAACCGAAAGTACTTCCCAGAGGAACCTAAGATAATCCTGTTTTGATCGAAGAAACTATTTCTTTCCTAAATTGAGAAAATTTCAACATCAAATAATAATATCTCTAGGGTTCACTGTGTAAGGCGTAATATTTATTTAGATTCCTACATATTATTTTAGCCTACATAAGTAGTGGGGTATGTTTTATGTGATTTTGTGTATCGAAGGACCTTTGAAATGTGTTTGTGTGTGTGTGATTTAACCACTGCACGAGCAGAAAATATGCACATACAGAAAATAAAAGGAAATGCGGTATACTTTCTTCTGTAAAGGTGGTTCATGAATTGCATTGCATTTATAGCGGAATAATTATATTGATAGTTGCGATAGTTTTCTTCAGCAGCAGTGAATAGCCAAAAATCCGGATCATAGATGTGGAGATTTATGCGCTGTGAGGATGGATTGATGACTAGTGTGGTTAATAAGAAATGACAGGTCAATAGGAGAAATGTGGGAAGAAAATATAACAATACTAACTACAAGTATAGCGGTTCATGATATATGTATAGATGTATGTAGGGAAGTGTAGCTGTTTATTGTGTAAGGCCTAACCAAGTAGGTGGATTAAAGTGAAATTGTAAGAATAAAGTTCATGTATTTTAGTGACATTTGGTGAAACAGCGATAATTTGTATTCCTCGGAAAAGCAAAATAGATAACAGGCAGATCCATATAAAAGACTTCAGACTCATTATTACATTATTATTTAATATTATGCTAGCAGCATTCTGTAATGCTCTCATATCTGATTTCAAAATAAGTTTAACAGTAATTGAGTCGTTAAAATAACCCAGGTATTTGATTTCGTTTACTTTTTCAATTTTTTAATCATTAATTGTCAAATTTAACATGAATAGAAAACAAAATCAGTTTCGCAATCAAATAACAACAAAATATCTCCAATCACTGTTGAGTTTTCATGGCCGATTTTTGTATTCTTTGAAAAGGGTAGACGCACGTGCTTACATGTTTGACACGATCCGAATTTTTATCCAGGAAATTTCCAGCGCTTCAACAAATGGCCTCACGCGAAACACAAAAATTCTTCAGCATTCCTTAAACGCCTATTTACAACTGACATAACGAAATGGCGACGTTTTTCAACGAAGAGCAAAATGGCACCCAACGTGGGGCTGTCCGTCGTGCTGCGCTGAAATATGGCTCTTCATTACACCGATATAAAAATGTGTACATCATCTTATGGCTGATGGTTTTTGCGATTACCCTCCCATTCCCCACCCGCTGGGGGTCGCACCAACAAATTGGGCCACATTTCTCTCACATGTTCCTCTTTTCGCCTCGTCCCCCTCGAAATGCGAACGGTACCACGTGCCCACTCACATCATTCAAGCAAGGGGCATGCACTGAACCTAAACGAATATCGTAAAGGATTACCAAGGGTGCCTCTACGTCACTGTAGAGATAATCCCAAAATGCCTCGTGGACCGCTCAGCATGTCTTACGTAAGCTCAATTTTGCTTACTTAGAATAAAATTGCTTAAACATTTTCATACACCGAAAATCTTTCTAAACAAATACTCAAATTTATTTTACTGTTTGGTCCCTTGAATCGATATGTCTTATCTACATTGATGACATCAGTTTTCCTTAGAAACATACTTCTAGGAGCTATCTGTCCAGTGCTCTCCATGATCATTTTGTACCTCGGCATATGACAACCCTTTTTCTTATTAAAAAATTGAAATATGTGAGACCAAACAGCATGGCGTCTTGTTACGTAAATTGATATTAATTTCATCATTATCGGAATATTAATTTCGGTCGTGTGTCTGAGATTGTGAATCTGTTTCATTGAACTTGGATATTGGATTCATTCTTTTCAAAATTAAAAATGATTGAAAAGTAGGTACATACTGGTTCGACGTACGTACGCTACGCTATGCATAACAATATCTGCCCCCCTAGCACACTCGATCGATAAGGATTGATAGGATAATTTCGGTCGTGTGTCTGAGATTGTGAATCTGTTTAATTGAACTCAGATATTGGATTCATTATTTTCAAAATTAAAAATGATTGTGTAGAAGTAGGTACATACTGGTTCGACGTACGTACGCTACGCTACGCATAACAATATCTGCCCCCCTAGCACACTCGATCGATAAGGATTGATAGGATAATTTTCGGCAACTTGACTGCAGATTTCCAACGAATAAGTGACAGTTCACATCGACTAACTATTCGACATCAATTGTTGTTTGTACGTTATCTACTGCAGTTGTCCTATGTAATGGTGAGTAGTTACAAAAAAGGTATCCTATCAATCGTATCGATCGAGTGTGCTAGGAGGCCTGGACTACTATTTTTCTATAGAAATATTTAGATGCTTCAGAATCACACTGGCCACACGTTGCGATGCGTGTGGCCAGTATGTTTCTGAAGCATCTATTTCCATAGAAAATTTATGGTCGCTCAGTAGTACAGATATCGTTATGCGTAGCGTAGCATACATACATCGACCCATCATTATGTAGCTACCTTTAAGAATTTAGTCAAGCGATAAAGTAGGTACCTATCTGCAATGTAATATTTTTACCAGAAAATAATTTTAGTTTTATATTTCAAATGAGTTTCTAATTTTTCTTTATTCAATAAAATGTTAGTTACATTTTTTGGATTTTACGACCACCATGCTAAGCGCATGCTTGTGTTTTGGTGGTCGAATTTCTACATAGTACATTAACATAATATGAAATATGAAAGAATGTGAAAGAATATTAAATAATATAAATTAACAAAATATTAAAGAATATAAAATAATACAAAGAATATTAATAAGCAATATTACTATACAAAATAATGTAAAATAATGTAGATGGCTATAAAGTAATATAAAAGGATGCGGAAAAATATTGTAGAGTATAAGAAAGAACATAAAAGCATATATATATATGAAAGAATATAAAATGGTATGCAATTAAAAAATATACAAAATCAAAGTAAGTACTATAGAGTTACCAGATAAAGAAGTTACTGTCGTATTAATAATATAGATAATGATATTTTATGAGTGCATGTTGAGATACATTGGTATGTTTATTATTTTATAGCAATATGTGCACGAATAAATGTTTGAATTCATGTTAAAGTCCGGCGTATAATCCTGGAGTGAATATGTATTATTGTGACAAGCATATTTCTCAGTGGGTACTACTAAAGTACTATAACTAGAGTGGCATTGAGTAGGTACAAGGAAATCAGAGGCGCAAACAGTTTTAAGTAATTGATGTAAAAAAATTAAACTTTCGGATATTCATATTATAGTAACTATCAGTGGCGGCTCGTGACTTTTGGTGAGCTAAAGTGGTAATATTAACAAAAATGGGATTATTGATGTCGTTGTAGCCGAAAACTACAAAAAACAAATTTTCTAAAAAAAATTAAAAAATATTTTTCGGCTACAACGACATTAATAATGCCATTTTTGTTAATATTAGCACTCTAGCTCACCAACAGTCACGAGCCGCCTCTGGTAACTATATATATCTTTATATATTATAATCTCATGTCACTTAACTGATTTTGATTAAATTTGGCTTACTGTGTGTAATTTGGTCCAACTTAAAAGATAGAACAGTTTTTATCTCGATTATTGACCTCAATATTTATTATTGCGAATAATTTGAAATTATTTGTTCCATAAGTTTCTGACAGATAGCGAAATGAGTTAATTTGCATTTTTTTGGTACCTAGGTAACCGACCAGTGTTGTGTTCGGTGTTACCAACTTAACGAATTTCCCGTCATATCTGGCGGATTAGAGTGTCCCGAAACGAGAGAATTTTGTGTCTAACGGATTTTACGGGTTGACGGATTTCCTGGCGGATTCGAATAAAATGACAAAATACTTGATTTTAAAGGGACCTTCGGCTTTCCGGGCAGATGCTCTATCTACTGAGCTAATGTGTCCCTATCCGATTCGGTCACATTTAACTGTATTATACTCCTGGGTTTCGAGTCCCAGATGTGACCCGATGTTTTTCTGATTTTTCTGTTTCGGATTTAGATTGAGTTTCGCTAATATTGTCTTCATTAATTAAAATAATAATAATTTGATTACATTGGGAAGTTTAGTATAACATTGATCCAACGTACTATAACTACTGAGCCACAGTAACGCGTGGCCGGGTCACCTAGTATATATATAGTAATATACAAACAGAAAGATTTATTGGTGGGATACAAACCTTTGTTCTTTAATGAAATTCGCTAAATAAATTCCTCAAAGAAATTTCGCCCCTTTCCGGATATCCATTTTTGGATACCGGTTGCAAAGTGAGTCACTGTACTAGATCTTTTTATGTTGTCATTTGGTTCGTTGTATATTTTAGGAGCAATGTATGAATATTCATTAATCTTTGTGAAAAAGTGGTTTTTGTTGTGGGTATTGTGCAATTTCCATGTAATGAGTAGCATGTATGTATAGTTGGTTGTGTAGAATTTATCATACCATTTTTTCCAGATATGGATGAGAACTATCTTAATATACAGTTGGCGTATGTCTAGGACTGCGAGTTTCTTAAATAGTGGCTCTGATGGATGAGAAGGGGAACATTTGTAGATGAAAGCAAAAGTTTTTTAACGCTCACTAGAGGGTAGAGAATGGATGCTGCACAACCTCCCCATTCTACAATGCCGTACGTTGCTATAGATTGGAATGGAGCAAAATAAACAGTTCTTAGTGTTTTTATATCAAGGATTGATCGAAGGGTATAGAAAATATAGCATAACTTACCGAGTTTCTTTGTTATGAAGTTAATTTGTGACTTCCAGCGTAATTGCTTGTCTATAATGACACCGAGACATTTTATTTCATTTGACGGTTTAAGGATTGGGCACGAACAACTGTTAATAAGAGATAATGGGGCAGTGTCTAGATTTTGGGGGCAAGTGTGAATGATTAGTGAAGGAAGATTTTCTGGGAAAGTGAATTTTCGGATTGTAGTGTGTGAAAAAGTATGTATTGTGTTTTTTTAATATTTGGGATAAGGAAGTGAGATTCTAATAATTTTTTTTTAATTTTTTTAGACCACCATTTGCCTTCTCAATTGATGTTTTTATTGTTTTACTTCTACTCTACTTGTAAATATGTTAACAGTGTCATCTGCAAAAGATATAAAATTGCCGACAATATCTAAATTCAATTAGGAGTTCATATATAGAAGTGTATCTTTTGTGTAATTTGTTAGGATTAGTCTTGACAGGTAACAGCTTCTCCAGGTAACAAACTGGAAGTCAGCCGCTGAGGACAGGAGGAGTTTGAGGTGAATTTTGCGGGATGCCAAAGCTCGATATGGGCTGTAGCGCCATCGAAGATGAAGAAGAAGAAGTCTTCACAAGTAAAGTCGAAGTTAGTCATTTTTTGAAACTTTTATATTACTTGATACATAAAATATTACGTAGATAACGAAGAAGCAAACCATAGCGTGTTAAAGCAACAGGAACCGATCTACGAGCATAAAAGGCGGAAATAATAATTTCAGATCATACAAAAAACCAATCTTTATCCGTTAATAAATCAGATATAACAAGGCTTCTACGCTTTCCGTTCACGAGTAATGCGTGCCATCAATCATACAACATTTTCTCAACAACAGATGAAGCGACAACAGGTAGATCGATTCGCCTCCCCTTCACACCGTCATACATTCAACTTACCCTGTTTACAATCCTATATCACGAAACCTATACCCTCATCATACACCTTACATTCTACAGTCCTCTCTCGCGGCCACACCCTTACCCCAAAATCCCACACTTTAGGTATTTTACGTCCTTAATGTTTGCCAGTTCGTAGTTCAAGTTAACATATGAAACTTTGCAAATAATATAAACACTCGCTTGTGCGCCGCGCTAGAAAACCTAATGCAAATATCGCTACGGGACTTTTCCCATATTTAATGTACGGAGATAATGCAAACAAAACATAAAGTGACATTACAAGCGCTAGACGCTTTAAGACCGTAAAGGAGTTAACGGTTTATATTTTACGTATATAAAAACAATGCCCGCCGCAAGAAAGATGTCAGACGAAAAAAATAAAAAGCGTCGGGGAAAAAAGTCTGTTTCAACATGGATTAAATTATCTACGCAAAACATTATCATAAATAATGTGTTCTTTTCATTCTTTTACTACAGCAATATTAACCAACCAATAAAAAAAATATTTTGCTTTAGGCAATTTTTAAGCGGATGGTTACAACTCGCTATGAAAAAGAATTACGTATAAACAAGATTGCAAAGTTTTTGTTTTTAATTTTAAGAATTCAGGAGGCGTATACATTTGATTTTGATACCACGGAGCCATTTGCATGGTAGAAACTTGGCTCATTAGGCGGGATATTAAAATAATCTCCCTCGATATTATAATTTATTACTTCAACAATACCCCCCGGCGAGAATGGGAATCCTTTGCTGCCACGTGTTTGAAATATTGTTGTTGTGATGGAAGGTCTTCCACTAAATTGGATATTATAACTTAATGGTTCAAATTAAATAAATTTAAGCATTGATATATACCACAAGATTAATAATTACCGCGCCATAGCATTGCCACTTCACGCTGGTTCTGCTTTTGCTTCGTTTTGAAAGATAAAATGCTATGCGTTTACGTGTAGCATTTCAGTCATTTGGTTGGTTTTGTCTTGGTTTCGTAATGGAAGTCTGGTATTATCTGGATAATGTCCCACTGGATTTTTAAGACAGTTTTACTATTTTGTGACATGTGTTAAAAGATAGTTGCTGAACTGTCTGTAAGTGACATTGAAAATGTCGATGGTCAATGCAGAATCGTTAAGAAGTTGAGTCGCTCCGTTTATTGGCGCGCTCTGATAGGCGGAAGTCCTCGCTTTCGGACAGTAACATAAAAAAGTGCATGGAATCTCCCACGAGTATACTTGTTATTGTGGGGCCGCATCTGCGCCTATCGTCACGAAGCTTCGCGTAAACGTAATTTGAAAAAACTATTTTTTCAAATTAAAAGAATACGTTTACGCGAAGCTTCGTGACGATAGGCGCAGATGCGGCCCCAGCATAAGGGACATAAAAAATAATCTCTTTCAACATAGGCGAATTGAGTATGATACCAGAGATTAGCTTAAAAATGTGTTTACCTAAAATATGTTTCTGCGGGCTTCTAAAGTGTTGAAATCGAGCATCCCTGTTAAGAACAAGGATGGATACAAGAATGGATAGTATCTACGTATATTCCCTCATATACAGGTAACGCATAAACCTTTTTTATTAATCCTAGCTCGACATATCGTCTGTTCAAAAGAACCAAATGCTCGTGAAAATACCAAATGATTTTTTTATTTTTTTATAGTGAATACATCACAAGAGTCCCAACTGCTCCCGTCTAGAGCCAGTGAGACTACGGCATCCCCAATTGAAGTATGTTATGAGGCTGAAGGTAAGTGGAGAAGGGAAGGAGATGAGGAAGAGGAAGGTGGGGAAGTACCAGGTTATTCAGATCTGGTCACTAAACACGGCTAAAGTCATTTCAAGCAACGTTTCAATTCTGAACGATGGTCTTACACCAGGGCGATACTAAGAGTATCTTCCACTCTGGAACGTGCCGCAAATATACTATATATTATTTTAAATAATGAATTGTGAAATAACACGAATCAATTAAATAAAATTTATTTGCGCACGCCGGTTTCGAGTTCAATTAACCGCTTGGACACGTAAGCTTGTTTTCACGATAATTTAACGTGGGTAGACATAGGAATGACGTATGCCCCGTACCTGAGTTATTGCTGTAATAAAAATATTGTTGCTATTAAAACAATCTACTAAGTTTTTACTAAGTGTGTCATTAATAGGTAACTGCGATGACTAAATAAAATACACAAATGCCTTGTTCTGACTGGGAGAGTATTTTAGTCCAGTAGCTAATATATTAGTAAGTAAACGTGTCCAAACACCACAATTTTAGTAGAGTAGGCTAGTCAGCTCTTTAGTAGATTGATTGCATTTGTTTCTATTTTTTCGGCTAGTAGAGTCCTCCTCCACGCGTCCCTGCGCACTGACATGCGCAGTTCATTCGTAGACGCACACACGCGCAATATGTCGTCCCGTTGGCGCGAAAATTCTACTCTAAAATTCTTTATTTTGCGGCTATTAATCCAGTTTCGTGACCATAGTTTATAAATATTTTCATCTCACTAATTTATTCTTCAACTTCTTCTAAAATAATCATTACAATCAGCTAAATTAGCGTATTTACTTTATTGCGTTGCAGCCCGTCATGTCTCGACGCGTCGCTTACTAATGAACTCTATTTGACAGCAGTGCGAACACTTTTGGTGAGTCAAGTAGCGAGTTACTCGCCACTCCACTTACTACTTGTCAGTTCAGAACAAGGCATAAGAGAGGACCTGACACTCCAAACGATCATACAAAAATGGCGGCCAAGATGGAACGAATATTTATTACTTAATTTGTAAACTGAATAATAATTATGGAAATAGTCCGGCGTTGGGGCCATCTGGGAAGGAAAAGGGTATGAGGGGTTGGCAGGAAGTTGGAGGTCAGTGTCCCCAGGAGTGACGGACGCGACGTATGAATCCATCCTTCCCATACCGTGGTTCAAAGCGATGTTCCAAGAGAGAGTTCAAAAGATCTCCGTCAACCAGTCTCTGCATTAACCATGTATGTATTATGTATGTATATTATATTTCATTCCGGAACCAATAATAATTGATCGATGGCTATAATCGTGTTTTGTGGACTAACATTTAAATTCTGAAAACCTGTGTATTTTGTCAGCACCACAAAACTATTTTAACAACAAAAAATATATTAAATTTTTTATAGGAAAAACTCTCTTTTTAACTTTTGAAGGTTATTCCCATCAATGTAATATATCATTGAAGAAGAAGATAACAATTTTTTTTTTAAATATCAAAATGAACAAGACACAAAAAATAATAAGAGATAATGGTCGCAACTGGGACTCGAACCCAGAATATGTCCCGGTTAGACATTATTTTTCTGTGTCTTTTCTTTTTCGTATTAAAAAAATGATTATTATTGTTATCTTCTTCTTCAATAATTTTTTTTTATCTGAATGTTCTAAAGAATAAAAAAACAACCTTTTTTCAAATATTTTTTATTAATATTACATTATCAATAATAAAAAAAATGCGTAAATTAATTAGGATTACGTCATATAAGAGTTGTAAATATTTATTATAAAACCTTTTTTTAATTTGGTTTTAAAAAATGTTAACATTTAAAAACGATTATTTTGAAATAATTATAATAACGAGTTTTTAGACAATACGAGGATTGCTTTTGTTATCTTTACAATATTTTGCAAAAATATTTTTTTTACGTCATAAATAGGTAACTAAATATATAGGTAACTAATTTTGAACGAAGTTATTTAATTTTTAATTTTAACATATTTTTTATTCGTGATGATCTAGATTGTAGAGAAATAACAGGCCGATTTAATTCAGTGTGCTGACTTTTGCTTGAGGTGGTTTTGGTGTAACGCGCCTTTGAACACATCGTTTTTATAATATGTATATAAAGTTTAAGAAAAACAGTCAGCTGTTGTTAACTTTTAGTCAAACAACAGAATTTACATATAATATAAACCAAAACAAATAGGAGTACAAATTCCAAGAATTACAACAAAAGGAAAGACAATAGGGGCCGCTAAAGCCCTGAGTGATATATTAACCATACTCCACCCAACTCTTCTCGGAGGCCCTGGTTTCGTAACCATGGTAGGCCCTTCGACTCTTAAACTATCAACCACAAAAGAATAAGGATTGGTTTTATTTTCAGCAGTAGAAAATAGAAAAGTGAAGACTAATCGACCAGTTGCCTCTCCCAGCGCTCCTTGCACGTAAAACCAACAGCCAGAGTCATAGGTCATAGTGAAATTGGAGTTTGGCAACGCCTCTTGTTTCACCTGTAAGATGGCCCTTGTTGGAGTAATTGTTTTCATCTTCAAAAGGAAGAAGGAACCTGTGTATAGGCGCAGGCTCGGAGTGACAAAACAGCCGTTACCCTCGATCAGCAATCCGATTCCGTTGGAACCTTAAAAAAATATATTTATAGGTTTTACTCATCAGATAAATCAAAAATAGTAAACATAAATACTCTCAATTTATTTGATTATTTTTTTAAGGTTATACATATAACAACAAAAATACCCTTTTTGTATTTCTTGGGCATTAACAACTTTAGAAAGACAGGGTATTTTTAGGGAAAGAAAGGAGAGGAAGTTCTGGGAAGGAAACATGTGTCCAGAAGTGATAAACTTATGATTCCTTCTCTTCCGCTACGGTGCAAGGCGATGCGTCGAGAAAGTCCGGCTGGAGAGTTCAAAAGGTCTCCAAAAGCCCTCCTGATCCGGCCGGCAACACAATAGGTGGGCAAACACATCCGCCGCCAAGACCAAGATAAACCTCAACGTGTACCCCTGCTAAGTCTCCAAACATAGCAAACCAATTGGGGTGACCTATGCAGGTGTGTCGGTTATTCAGTAAATTGAAATTTCTTCCCTCCTCCCAAATTGAAATGATATATTTATAGAGTGAAATTTGATTCAACTTGAGGTTTGATTCAATAGGAAGCCTGTTTTCACCGGTCTTATTTATTAATTCTATGAAATAGATAATAGAATAAATAGATCAGGTGGGATTTCAGCTTTGGCTAAGTTTTTATATTATGTTATTTGTAACATTAACAGTTTGATAAAATTATACACATATAAAATACAAATTAGGTTACAACCCTGTAACCAATGTTGATATCACGCAAACACAAACGTAAATTTTTCTTTTTTCATTTAAATAGAATTTCCCCTTCTTTTATATTTGTCGGTATTTCTTGAGAGCTCTTCAACGCTCCATAAGTAATGAGTTCTGTGATGTTGACTTCTTTTCATTACATTGTGACCAAAATATCTCTAACCATGATACGGATTTAAGCTTATCATGGTAGTCGGGAGAATACAAAAAAACTGGAACGTCAATTTTTTATTTAGTTTTTTTAAATAAAATAGAACACACATAATAAAATTTCAATAATTATATCACCAGAAATAAACAAACTTACATAAAAAACTGATAATAAACTTATTTCTTTTCTTTTTTTTTTTAAAAAGACAAACATTCCCGGGTTACAAATAACCTGACAATATTTGAAAAACTTCTACCACCACCACAGTAAGCGGAAAATGTTGCTTGTGTTGTGATGGAGGACTTAGCCAGCCGAGGAATCAAACACGCGACCCCCGGGTGGGACCCAAACGCGATGCCCACTCAGCCACTGACATATGTGCCAGTTATATGGTTAGGAAAAAAGAAAAATAACAATAAAAAATGTAAAGTTGTTCATAATTAAGTAATAAGCAAAAATGGAATTTTTTATTTATGTTAGGGAAAACAGCAGTGATGCATTTTAAAAATTTGAGATTTATATCGGGGTCTTCACTTTTTTGCTTAGTTTTGGTCTGTTAAAAATATTTTTTTAATGATACCTGGAGGTTTATCAATCTGTGGTATTTTTGAATATTGGCTGACCGTGAAGCGATGAAAGCATGTTTCGGTGGTCTTCAGTCTCCCCATGTTATTAGTTCCAAAATTTTCTTCGTATATCAAATTATCTGGGTAGTTTGCCTCGTTCCACGTCACACCGAGAGCAGTTTCTGTTTTTGGGTTCCATTGTAGCATTGCTGTAACATTTTAAATTAGGTTTAGTTACAGAGCACAGCTTTACATGGATAACTTTTCAGTCGGCGGTGTAGCCACTAGATACGGCTGATCGACCTTTTTCACACATAACTTATTAATACATCTAAGGCCATCCTAAAAAAACTTTTAAATCAAAAGTTATGTGCGAATATTAAGTACTTATGTGAGCTAATTAATTTGTTTATGTTTTACATTATAATATGAAGAATATAAAATAATTCGATTTTTCATAATTATAAAGGCAACTTTGGAAATTATCTCTGAGAAAAAAAGTGAGTTTAAAAAATAATTTTGGTCTACCTACTATTTAAATAAGGGGAAATAAAAAAGAAAAAGCCTTAAAAAAACATTTTGAAGAATGTATATAATTTAGTTTCTAAAAAAAAGTCACCAACCGCTACTGGTGTACATACCGACAAACAACATCGATGGTCCCGAAAAACAATGTCGGGTGTGCGATTTTGTAGTAGAGCTGTTTAAAGTTTCGTTTCTGCATTTTTACTGTTTTTGAGATCATGAAATATAGTAATTTCATTTCGTTCTACATACAGACTTAAATCAAAGCCTTTAAATAAACCACCAAAACGATTTTTTCGAACAATTTTCAGCAGATCCTAATCACATACACGCAGCATACCTCCTACTTTATCAAAAAATCAAAATATTGCGATCGGCCAAGTTGCATCACTAATAACTGTTATTATGAACATGAAAATAAAAATACATACAAGCTAGGGCAAAAAAAGGCTCATAGAACAAAAAAAAATCAGTCATATGATGCTACTAAAAGAACTGAACATTGTTGTCTTTTGTATTTATCTGAGAATGGACCAAACTATCCCGAAGGATCACAAGAACTTCTTTCCTGGCATGTCTATCTTGCTTTTATTCCACATGCAAGGTAAACCCATAGAATGTCAAAAAATCTATCAAAATTTCGTGTTCATTAGTCCTGCCTGGCATATTATTTATTCGTTGAAGCTCACACAATATATCGCTTGCTGAGGGTTGGTTTGTACTATGTCCATTTTTGTTTTTTTTTTAACTGTGAATTCAGTAATATTAAACATATTTTTATCTACTATATCCACACACAAAAAAAACAAATTTTCAACGGGAAATTATATTTTGAACATCACTTTTTGTTCCATCTCCATGGTACAAAATAATGAAGATTGGAGTGTACTATGTCCATTGGCCAATACTATATTTTTTCTATTTTCTATTTATTAAAACCTTATGTATGTACAAATTACTAATGTTTAATTACTCCATACATTTTATTTATTCATACGACCATACTAAATTGTCTACTTTCAAATGAAGAATTTTGAATCCTTTTTATTTTATTATTATTTATTAAAACCTTATGTTTGTCAATATTAAATTGTTATTGTTTGATGTGCCATATAATGAAATTACTTTTTGTTTGGCTTATCTCCGCCCAGAATAGGGATGTAGTATAAACCAACATAATTTTTTTGCTATTTTGTTTTAAAAAAGTATCCATTTACGTTTTTATTATGCTTTTGTTTAAATAAAAATTCAACCAATTATGTTGTTCTTTTAGTCACAGGTAGATTAACCCTTTTATTTTATATTATTACTATTTGAACCGCCCACGCGTTGCTGTGGCTAATGAAACACAACGCCATCTACTGGATGGTTATTTAAGCTAGGTAACCAAGTGTTGAGTCAATAAATTAACTCATACCGCCATCTGTCAGAAACTTATGGAACATACAACAAATTTCTAATAATTCCCATAAAAGTCCCATAAAAAACATTTAATTAGCAATAATAAAAATTGAGGTCAATAATCGAGATAAAAACTATCCTTTTTTTTACGTTGGATCAAATTACACACATTAAGCCAAAGTTCATCAAAATCGGTTAAGTAGTTTCGGAGTTTATCCTGGACGAACATCGTGACGCGAGATTTTTATAAATAAAAAATACATGTACATTTACATTTTTGGGCTGCACCGCGCTGGTTGTTCAGATGCATTGTACATATAGTTTTGTATCGCTGATCAAAGAACCGGTGGATTTGCATCCATTGTTTTAGCCATAGGTTTTTTATATTTTCTAGTGTGTAGTTAGAAGTAAGATTGTAGAAATTATTGAAATTTGTACAGCGCCCTTGAGGTGATTTTTCACAAAAACGGCGCTATACAAGTCATCCAATTATTATTATGATTATTATAAAGATTTATAACAATTAGTTTGAAGTAAAAGAAACAACAATAGAATTTTTTGTAAACTTCAAACCTCGTTTTCTCAATACTACTTTTTGTGGACATAGTACAAACCAATCCTCAGCAAGTGATATCTACACACTTTCATGGTTCAGCCGTTCAGCCATGATACTGACAATTCAATTCAGTTGGGTTAGGTTAGGTTAGGTGAATTTTCCATTTTAGAAAACAGAAATAATTACTTCTCATTATTATATAACTGATACAAAGTATTTTAAATAGAAAATGTTCCCATTAACTGTGTCCCACTTTTCTTCACATTTCCTATTGTTCTTAGATCAGTGGAAAAACCAATTAAGTATATTCGTATATAATTTTTTTCGAGTAATTTTCTAATTCAATCGTTGTTCATATATGAAAAAGTTAGGCATTCAAAAAAATTATGTCAAAAAAACGACATAAATTTTTGATAATGATGATCGAAATAAATAAAGATTATTGTTGATATTCGTTGTTACTGCTGATTTGTATGTTGTTTACCGCAAGCCTATAAATAAACAGAGTGATTATGTACTTAGCAACATCACTGACCCTGTACTAATTCTGCCTTGCATTTTCTATTAGAAAACTATTTTTTTTATTAGTAATAATCGATAATAATAAATAATTTGCGTGTATTTACGAATTATCTCTTGGCTTTTACTAGGTTTTGCCGAGTAATTAACACATTCTCATTACGTACGAGGACGTTTCATCACTTTTTAATGCAATTTAATTAGAAAATGGCGCTTTACAAATTATTCAATTATTAATTTACGCGACGCATGGCAGTTTGGTACCAAAACTACGAAATCTAAAGCACTACAGTTGACTTAATTTTGGCTTGCCACTTTGAGATTTCGAAAACTATTATTTTCTAATGAAAAGTCATTCGGAAAAAACTATATTAATTTGTGATTGAGCTTCACAAAATATAATAACACAAACTTTTCAAATAAACTGAAGCCGATTCAATTTAAAAGCGCACAAGGAAAGTTATTTCGTAAACTTGTAGTAGGTACTCCGCTTTCTTCTGTATAGACTTGATATTTGCAAAATTTTGTTTCAATCTAAATACGCATAAATTACTTAATGCATATTTTTTCGTCTCTCCCGACTTAAATACTCACTTTTCGTAATAATGAAGCTAAAGGGAATACCCGGCAGTGATTTTTCCATAAAAACGTATTCCCTATATATCTCTCTGGATTTTAACCCTAGAGAAAATATTGTTTTTACATAAAATAGATATCAACTACTAGCGTGTCGGTACTTTTTTTGATAAGTTACTTTTTAAAGAAGTTATGACCTTCCAAAAATCAATAAAATTGACTGGTTTAAACGCCGTCAAAAGACGTCCAGTACACAAACTAGACAATGTTTTTTTTTAAAAAAAAGCAAAACATACAGACATAAAATAGTTTTTTCTTATGTAGTTGGTAAAAAAATTTAAAATCAGTCCACTTTTGGAGGAGAAAAGTTGGGAAATACAAAACCTCAATTTTAGTTAGGTATTAGTAGCCCGGGATGCATTGTCCCTTTCGCTCAATATCCAGGGGAGTAAGAGCAACAGTGAAAGCAACAATTTAGTAAAATCTATTTTTCAAATTTCTCCACCACCCGGGTATCATCTTAATCTAACTATTTAAATAATAAATATTCCGTATTAACCAGTAAGCGGAGTAAGACATAATTAATATTAGTTTTTCAAGGACAATCGGGCTCCTCTAAAGTGCTCCTCCTTGGTATTGTAGAGAGGTAGCAGAAACCAGCAGGAGTTGATATGAAATAGTCTTACATTGCGTTGTCGTGGAGTTTTGACCATTCACGAACGAAAACATCCAGCTGTACAAGCCATAAACAATTACAATATCAAAATCCATATTTTGATACATTAAAATAAGTTAATACTTTATATATGGTTAGAAAAATTATATTCAACTTAGAAAAAATAATACGTCGGTATGTAATATTGACAGTTCTGTATATAAATTTGCAGTTTGTTTGCTCATTCCAAATATGTTTTTTTCAAATTGGGTCGAAGATTTTTAGGTGCTTACTTTTTCCTTACATCATTGTTTATTCATGTATTTATTTATGGCATGTAATCTGAAACGCTCAAACCAGCTGTTGGGGCTAGTGTAGTTCATTCTAGTTATAAATTCCTGTGCAATGGCAAAGGTTTGTTTATAAAAATTTTAATATGTCTGGGATTTGTAAATATTAATAAGCCGTTGACTTAGCGCCTCCGCCCCCTGAGGCAACTGAAAACCAACTAAAACCGGCTGTTTTCTCTGTCTTGATTGGTCAAAAAGCTTGTTTAACCATAGACGAAGAACAATCAGCTGACAGCTGGCAACTAGCAACGGCCGCCCAGGGTAATCAGCAGTGCAAGTTGCAAGTCACCGCTTGCGTTACCATTGACAACGGGGTTTTGTGTGATTGTGAAGTGTGCGGGCCATCACATTGTCATACAAAGACAGTTGGCAGTTGAGAGTTTTCAGTTGCCTCAGTGGGCGGAGGCCCTTAGAGTCTGTCTGTCAACTGTCTTTGTATGACAATGTGATGGCCCGCACACTTCACAATCACACAAAACCCCGTTGTCAATGGTAACGCAAGCGGTGACTCGCGACTGTCACTGCTGATTGCCCTGGGCGGCCGTTGCTAGTTGCCAGATGTCAGCTGATTGTTCTTCGTCTATGGTTAAACAAGCTTTTTGACCAATCAAGACAGAGAAAACAGCCGGTTTTAGTTGGTTGTTGCCTCGTCAGCGGAGCGTCTAAGAGTGGAAAATGTAGGAGGATGCCACTGCTCTTCAAATGGCAATAATAAAATTATAACACATGGTAGAAATGTAAAACTGTGTAACCTACAATTTTGTAAAACAACAAAAACACACAAAAGTGGGAAAAATATTTTTTCATTGCAATATAGATACCCACTGATCTAAAAATTAGAATTGCATATATGTATATTATACGTTTGCAATTTTGTGTTTAACAATGAAGAGTAACGATATTGTAGGAAAATAAAAAGCACTTCGGTCCCATTGCTCCCATTTATTTAATACTTGTTGAAGTACCCAGAGTTGCCCGGGCTTTAGATTGTCCCCCTAAAAAATATACTTTTCGACGAATAGCACTGATGTCATAACTATCTATAGCTTTCGGAGTGCGACCCTTTTTTATTTTGCCTGGAGTTTAGAATTTACCCCCATTTATTTCGCTCTCCTTGACAATTCGCCTGATGGTACTTTCTGAATAACCTGCGAAAAAAAATTAACTATGATAGCTAACAATATTGTATAATATCATGTATCCGTCTTTGAAAATATTTATACAAAGCGCGTTAAAGTTTTTATCAATAAAAAAATATTTATTTTTTCAATCTTTGCAAAATTTAATTATATTCATAATTTTATCCTGGTGAAGAAACAATCGGGTTTGAAACATGTAGATTTGTAGATATTACAACTGTGATTTAAGTGGTTTACACAAAGTAATTTGTTTCGTTTAATAAAAATATTTATATTTAAAAAAAACATTTTTTCAAATGTTACTTACAGTATTCTATTATATATATTATTGTAAAGTTTCATTAAAATTCATTAATTAAATTTTGATTTAAAGAGTAACAAACATACATACATCCATACAAACTTTCGCCTTTATAATATTAGTAAGATTGCACCTCGCCTTATTTAACGTGTCTTTATAATAAATCCAAGCAGCAATGAATATTCTTTTACAATCATGTAATTTTAACTTTTAATTTGAAACAACCCAAACAGCGAATCCATTTAAAACTTTGTATCGCTTAGTTTCAACAAGTAGCGGTCGTGTGGCACACTATCAGCTTGTGCCACCGGAAGCGGAAGTGGGAAGTAAAAAGTAGAGCCTGAATCTGCCAGCCAAACGAAGTCAATTACCGGATATGCAAGCGCGATGCGACAAGATTAATTAATTGAATCTCTATAGTAATTTTTGATGAGAACCATGTATGTAGCCCCACATTTTGGAACAATAATAAAATTTATTCACCCTCCTTTATGCAACGAGCAAAACGCAAGGACCAAATATTTTTATATGTAATTGTAGATAGTCACATAAAGTGGAAATTACAAATCAATGCAAAAGTAGAAAAGTTAAGAAAATTATTGTACATTTTTATTAGATTACGAAACATATTAATTTTAAACTATAAGGAACCAACTATTTTTCACAAATTCAATCTGTGTTACAATATGGAATTATTGGCTGGGATGGTGCATTCAAAACATCTCTCTTGCCTTTAGAAATCATCCAAAAAATATTAATAAAAATAATTTAAAAATAAAAACAATATGATTTCCCCACCATCAGATTATTTTAAGAATTTAACTTCAAAATATGTTTAAAATAATAGAAACCTATGTAACCCATATTTTAACTTATATTTTTGATAAGTGTAAGGATCAAGAATTTTTTTTAATATATGTATTATATATATTAAAAAAAAACATTGTCCTTACACTTTCTAAAAATATAAGTTAAATGATTGTTTACGAGCATTGCTCTAAAAAAAAGTAAATCACGATGTTTTTAAATGTATTTAAAAAAATTAAATCTTAATAATATATCTAATTGTAAAAAAAAAATTGAATAAATAAAAAAAATAAAAAAAAAGATAAATATTGACGTATTGCAAAAATTATAGAACGCGTGGAGTTCGATTTTGTTGAAACAGTTCTACTCTTTCGAACCATTAGTTTAGAAAGACTGGAAACATAATTTCTACCAACACTGTCATTGTACGTATAACATTTTCCACTACAGTTCGTTTTTTCTCAATCTTCATTAATTGATACTGAAAAAAAAATTACCATTTTCCGAAAAAAATTTGAGCATAGTTGATGTTAACTATACGATATCCCAGAAAGACTTGCTTTTACTGGAAAAAGAAATATTAAATTTTTTTTTTTTTTTTTTTACTTTCCTTGGTTCATTAATGTAGGCACACATCAGACGAAGGATAATCAAACAAAAATTACAAATAATAAATCCAAATCTTCTTCTTCGTTGCACTGTCCCAACTCATTTTCAGGTAGGCTGCTGGGGTCGGCTCTTCTCGTTCTTAGGTTATAGCTTCTTCGGTTCTGACTACTGCTTTCATCCAGACCGTTTCTCTGTAGAATTTTGTAACATTAAGTCATCCAGGAGTTCTTTGGTTTACCTCTGGATGACTGTCGATCAAGCTCCATAAACATCGCCTGCTTCACTGTGTGGTCTTGTAGTCTCCGGTACTCCGGTCAAAGAATAAATCCAAACCTAAAAACATACAATATTACCCACCCACAGTTTCACATTCTTAAACCTACCTTACACACAACATAATAAAAGTTCAAATTATATTATGTATCTACAAATGTTAATAATTAAGTGAACACTGTAATCTTATATAGAAATACATATAAAAAAAATAAACCATCCAATAACGGTAAACGTCCAGAGACAGGTCCGCATTGGGATTTTCACTGTATTCGGATTTCCGACGCGGCGGCCATTTGCAAACCGATTTTCAACTTTAAGGCGATCCGCTCACTGAGGCAACTGAAAACTGTCAACTAGCAACTGTCTTTGTATGACAATGTGATGGCCCGCACACTACACAATCACTCGAAAACCCGTTGTCAATGGTAACGCAAGCGGTGACTCGCGACTCGCACTGCTGATTGCCGTGGCCGGCCGTTGCTAGTTGCCAGCTGTCAGCTGATTGTACTTCGTCAATGGTTAAACAAGCTTTTTGACCAATCAAGACATAGAAACCAGCCGGTTTTAGTTTGGTTTCATTTGCCTCGTCAGCGGAGCGCCTACGCATTCGGATTTCTGTGGGTGCCGCACATACACTCGGAATAGTTGCCTCTCCGAGAAATTTCGACGACGCGTGCGGTGGTCGGTCCGTCAGGTGCGGATCATTTTACATACAAAGAATTCTAAAATCAGTTGATGCGATTCGTTCGATTCGAACGATGCGGACTTGTGCATGCTTACCTTAAATGCATAAAGTTGACAGTTTTAGCCTAAACATAAAACTCTATGTAGGCAAATAAAATACTAACAACAACAAAAAAGAAAACAAGAGGCCATAAGATTTCAGTCAAGTGAAAACAAGCGATTGGGTATTTTCTAGGGGTTATCGCTAAGATGTGTCCTGAATCTTGCCACTGTGGTGTTTGTGTATATTAACTTATGTGTTATATTTGATATAATATTGTAATATATATATAATATATTCACTGTGCATACATCTCGCTTGCACACGTGCTCTTTCATTCACACATTACAGCCACAAAACTGTACGATATATATACATAGGTATAGTCAACACATTCGCACGAGATGTTGGGAGAAGTCAGTTCTTTGGAAAGGAATATGGAAAGTTTCGAGATTTAAATGGTGATTGATATTGATTTTTATTGTAGACAAGGGGGAAGATTGATGTCATTTTTGTCATGACGTTCTTTTAATGTTTCTAATTTCCATATTCTAGGCGTCTCTTATAGTCAGTAATCAGTTCGGACGATTAAATTATTTTACATATCTTAATGTGGGATATCATCCTATTCCTTGGGTAGTAGAATGGGTAAACAAGACGAGTGAGGTGAGACGAGAGAATCCCAGGGCGGTTCCGCCGGATACAGCCGTACAGCCTCCAGCCGTTAGCCGTTAGCCGCTCCCGTGACTTCCTTCCGGCAAGGTGGTGGCCATTACCGCCTTAAGTTTGATGTAGCAATTCATCTTGCCTTAAAACACGTGGCTATTGTATCGAGCCAATTATACATGTTTGGAGTGAAAGAGGTCGAAAAAAAAAATTCTTCGAATGTCATCAACCCTGTATAACTTTTAATATCTACTTGCTTTCTAACTTGTAACTAAAACCTAATAATATTCACTATTACATTATATTTCACACATATTATACGGTTTCATACAAAATGTAGTTTTGGATTTGAGACCAAAATACTCAACCAAACTGAAAAAAAAATCCAATAAAAAGGTAAGTCAAATATCTAGCTCGGACAGGAAGTACTTTATTTATTTTTTGCTTTAAATTAACTGAACTGGGCGAATCTGGTATTTGGATCTGGATCCGATAATTTGCAAGGGCTCATGTATAACAGATGATTCGTTACAGTACGGCATTTTGATACGGGTTTTTTCTCGGAGGACTGTAAAGAAGAAATTCGTTTATCCAAGACTTTGAATTTTTCCCGATGGATGTTCGTATTCACTGCGGGAATAATCGTAAATATTTAAATATATCACACATTTTCTTTGATGTTTCAAATGGAAGCAACTACGCCTCCGACACTCTCTATACTCTATACATTATTCTTCTCTTTGAACCTTTCTATACCGGCTTACAATCCCAACCCCGTTCGTCTGAGAAACTGACTACTCGTATTGGAAGTTGGAAATAGTCCTCACATACACTTCATAAGCAGAACTAAGTTCGACTATTATTAGTAAATTTGATTGTAAAATTGTTAACGTTATTATACATACACAGTCCTGTTTTATTTAGCCAAATTGCCTTTCATATACCAACTAGAACTACTCCATCCCAAATTGTTTGTATTTTTAATAATAATACCTAGCTCTCTTATCATTAATTTTTAAGGGTGCATATAAATTTAATTCATAACTTTTCACTTTTTTGTTTATCTTTAGATCCGGCCAGAACGGAAAAAATATATCCTTTTTGTGTACTGTATATTAATTGTTATTTGGGGTAAATATTTACTATGCAGGGACACTGAAGGATCTAGAGACTTTTATAATAATTATATGAAGCTTCATTTTATTTTAAAAAAATAAGAATCTTGACGTGTATGATGAAGGAGGTAAACAATCATTTCCGTATACTGTCGTTGGGAAAGTGGTGGGATCCCTCCAATACTCTTCTATGTTTATTTGTCTTTATGTTGGTACACTGGAGGGTCTAGAGTCGTTCATAATAATTAAATATTATTTCCTTTTTTATTTAAAAAAAATAATCTTGACATGTACGACGAAGGAGGTGAACAATAAGTTTCTTTATACGTCGGTGTCACGCGTTGTTAGGAAAATGTTGTGGGATCCATCCAATGTGCTTCTTTATTCTCTGATTTAATAGTATATTTATAATCCCGGCAAGTCAATTATAATTACATAGTATATTTATAACAAAATTTAAAAAAATATATAAGATGAACAGGTCAGCATCGAACGCATCGGATGGAACGCATATGACGGATTTATTAGACGTAGTACGTTCACGGCATTCACTTGCCCACGCGACGGCCATTTACAATCGGATTTTCAATTTTGGCATTCGGATTCTGCATGCAACACGCATCAGAATAATAAGGAAGTTAATCCCTTTTTTATTTTTTTTATCAGTGTTCACTTGCAAACTTAAATACTAGTATTTTTTTTAAAGTTCGTTTTCTTATTTTTCTTATTAAATTATTTCTACAAGTTTGAATTTTATTAATCCCGCAAAGACGCCCGCTAAGAGTATAATTCCGTGCGGGAGAGTTCGTGACGTTATCTGGTCCCTTGTTTGTGTTAAATATAAGGTAAAATATTCACAAAACCGGGTCATACTTAATATGGAAGAAAAAAATAAATTTTGAAAGTTGTAGTATTAGATATTAATTAGTACTAATCAATTCAGTTATCGGAATTTCGAAAAAAGTGCATTTCAAAGGTTATTTTTTAAATATAAAAACACGAAATGTCATTTTTCACCGAAACTTGCAACAGTTCCTAAACATAGCGGTCGGTAAAGGGCCCCCCTCAAGGGATGTAAAGAGAATTACCGATAAGAGCACCAAAGATTTCTTCGTTGTGCTCGGGTATATTTTAAAACTGAAATATATTTTAATATGAAAGTATACCCGTAGCCAACTCGCCCAGCGATGTCACAAATGTTGTGTAAAGGTATATTTTAATGAGTTAATTTTCGATTTTTGATTGGAAAAGTACCCGAAGGCAACGCGGTCGCTGACGTCGACAAGATTGTGTAGAAGTATAGATTCCCATATACCTACGCTGATCCGTCCGATGAATATGATGCGGACCATTGAACGCTTTCCTTTATAACAAAATTAAAAAAAGTGTCGAGGAAAAAAAAATTTAAAAGTGTTCCTAGCAAGTTTTGATGACCTTCATGATCGAGGGTTTAAGATCCCCCACTGCGAATTCAGAGTTCGCTGATTTGATCCCGGATTTGATCCATTCTTTGGTCTTCCTCTGATGACTGTCGCCGAAGTTCCATAGACATTGTCTGCTGCGCTGTGTGGTCTGGTGGTCTTTGTGGCCATACCATCTCAACTGTCGTTCCTCCAGCTTACCGTTATCCAGGGTACCGTGAATGCGTGAACTTTTAATCTTATCTTTTTAACATCTAGGCATTCGCATTTCTGCTGATTCGAGTTGCGTGGAGTAGGAGTTGTACATAGTCCAGCATTCGGAGCCATACATTATCACGGGACTAACAATAGTCTGGTATATCTTTCCTGTATGTTTTATAGGCATTTTCGGGTCACACTAGATTCCTGTTACGGATCTAAATTTAATCCATCCCACACCTATTTTATGGTTGACATCCGCTGCACATCCTCCGTCTCTGTGAATGAGTAAGCCCAGATATTTAAATGAGTCACACAGTAATGTTACTCTATCCAGTTGCATCGAAGGAGTTACAGAATTTATGCCTTCAAATGGTAAGTACAAATATTCCCACTTTTTCATGCTAATTTTAGGCCATCATCCTCCAGGATCTTTCTCCACCTTTCCAGGCTATTCTGTAGGTCACAATTATTATCTGCTATCAGTACTATATCATCTGCGAAAAGCATAGTCTTAAGAATACTGTTGTTCATTTCCTAAATCGTTAGATAATTCATGACTATTATAAATAGCAGTGGGCTGGGTTCAGATCCTTGGTGTGCCCCCACTTAAATTGGAAATTTTGGTGATGTTCCTAATGTGCATCTTACTTGTGTTTATACTAATTGTTCTGACTACTTGTTACGAGAAAACAAGGCATCAGATGGATGTACTTTAATTATTATAATAATCAACAAATTGTATCATCATTAAATATACGACAATGTATTAGCATGAAAATCTAGTGTCCTTCAACGGAAGCAATTTCCTAACAAGTCCTGCATTGATGTGCCTGGTGTAACTCTGGGTGGCCAGCTCAGATACGGGGTCTTCATCGAAGCCAAAGTTACGTTAGCCTCTGTAATGGAAAATAATATTTTATGTAGTAATTTTTTTGATTCTTATCCCTTATTTATATAGGTAAGCATTAAAGTTCATCTAAATCATTCCTAAAACTACCTTCAAAATGATATTTCTGTGAGTTCAGCCTACGGTGGATCAGGTTCACCGTCAGTACGTCTATTGCTAGGTGTCTGGTTTGTACACATTATATAATGTTATTACAGAGGCGGTTTGCTCATCAAACCTAGTACATAATTACCTCATAGACCAGGGTTTCCTAAACTTGTTCGGTAATAGAACACTTGGCAAACCCGTAAATTTTAACGGAACACTTGGCTTATTTTTTAAGTTGGGAATTTCTAATGGCAGAAATTAAAATAAAAGGTAATTAAACATATTTTATAGTATGTAAACAAAATATTAAATAAATATAATAAAAACAAAAATGATACATAAACAAAGAAAAAAATTAATCTAAACCAAAAAAAAAGGGGAATGAATAAAGCACCTAATGAATTTGATGATTTTGAGTTCGTGAATTGCATTGTCTTGGTATCAGGCCCAAAATTGATAAGTTGGATTCTAATATCTGGTGTGGCTTCGAGCCTGTTCCTGTACTTTGACTTCATTGCAGCATAATTAGAAAAACTCGATTCGCATAAACAGGTTGTATAAAACGAAAGTAAAACAATAAAAGTTTTTTTGGATAAATTGGGATACTCTTTTGACAAAACTCGCCCAGAAATCATTTAAAAGCTGATCTGTCAGTCACTAATTAATGCAATTAGATTTTCATACTCACTTGCGCTTAAGCCTACTGGTTTATCTGTCACGGAAAATGGATTCCGAATCCAGGAATCGTCATTTCTAGTTTTCGGAAAATATTTCAAAAGAGTTATTTTCAAGTTATATAGGTCTTCTAAAAAATCTTTTGAAACCTCTTCACCTACTTTAAAATTAAATTCATTCAAACATTTATTTAAGGCAGGAAAAATATCCAAATTATTAGATTGAACTGAAAAATCCAAAATCGTATTTTTTTTATCAAAAGATGCAATTTTATCTCTAGTGTTGAAAAGTGTCAGTAACTGCCAGATATGCAATTTTTATCAAATATGAAGGATATGATAAAACTTTTAAAAAAAAATCCTGAATAATTTTGTACCTTCAATTCAATAACTCGTCTGAAGTTCATAAAGTATTAATATCTCACTTCAGTTTGTAATCAAAGTGCTATGTATCCGCTACCCATTTCATCGAACAAAATTAAAAATGATTTGGAATGATCCAAATTATTTTATAGTAGAGTTGAAATATGAATATGGGTATATTATAATAAATTAAATTCTTCCGACAAATTGTGGCGGAACCCCTCATCAGGTTACGCGGAACACTGGTATTCCCCTCATTAGGTTACGCGGAACACTGGTATTCCTCGGAACACAGTTTGGGAAACCCTGCATAGAGCCATAGAGTCCATAGACAATAGACACGTCGCGCGTCGCCTCGTCACCGAGCACCCTCCGAGCTAAATGCTATTATTTATATTTATTACAGATTGTCGGTCCATTATAACATTACGGCATTAGGTTGTTATTAAGCGTTGTAGTTTGTTATGGTAAATTAGTAATTACATGGATGTAATTAGGAATTAATTACCATTATAATTATCTAGCATCATATTTTTGACGGACTCCGTAGTTGAGTGGTTTCGATCAATGGGAATTTGAATGTAGCTAGTTTCAATGTCTGCGGTCTGCTCTGTGTCGCTCTGTTAATTTGATTCATTTGTGTTTTTTCACAATGTGTTATTGTCAAATAATATAGAGTATATTTGCGTCACGTTTCAGAGTGGTAGATACTTTCAGTATCGTCCTTGTTAAAGACCACCATGTAAGGGTACCACCCTATACTAGCGAGTACCCGGCTTGCGTTGAATGCCACTCAAAGAAAGTGTTTGTGTTTTAATTGAAGTCCTTTGGGATACACAATATTATTGGATTTTCCATCTGGTGCGTACATGAATAAATCATAAGGTTTTTCGACCCGTCCGCAGGCCACATTCAGCTGTCTGTGTGAGAAGCAATGCATTTTCCAAATTAAACCACTTACCGTTACTATGCCTCCTTTGCAATCCCTCCCGCTGCCTCATCCCAATCCCCTATGTCACCCCTCTCCTGTGTTTCCTTCCCATACGTCCTCTTCCCGTCCCGCGTTTCCCTTCAACTTTTCCCGCCTTCCCTCTCTGCCGTGTCCCCTTTAACCCCCCCTCCCCTCTTTCCAAATTTGCCCCCTGCTATCGCCTACCGTTATGTCTCCTGCCATTGCTTCTCCCTCGTTCCCCACCCCTCCGTCACCCCTCCCCATCATGTCCTTTCCCACGCGTCCTCGTTCCCCTCCCGGTTACTTTTCCCGCGACCCTACCTCCCGCGTTTCCTTCCCCCCCTGCGTTTCTTTCCATCTTCCCCCCTCCCACAAACCCCCTTCTTTCGTTGCCCTTTGGAATCCCAAATTTCCCTTCCCCCTCTATCCTACACTTCTTGCAGTTAAACAATATGAAAAACATACATTTTAATGCAACTCGCGCACCACTTATTGTAAATTTTTCATCCAAATGTTATAACGCCAGAGCACATTTTTATATATGGAATTCACGGGTGTGCGCATAACAACTCACCAAAGTTTCATCACAAACGGATGAATAGTATAGGAAATTATTTCATAATGCTAGAGCTCAGCACTACATGCATGAGCACGACAATTCACCAAAGTTTCATTGCAATCGTATGAATTCTTTAGGTACCGCATAACGGACAAACAAAGAAACAATAATTTATATATATATATTAAGATTGCAAATTTCAATCTCTATTTACCAGTAGGGATGTAGCATTTAGCTTGGTGTTTATGAAAACAGTAATGATGTACCGCGCGTTATTTTATAAATGCGAATCAATTTTATCTATTTTAATCATAAATTCCCAACATAAATGGTATGATTAATTTTCTTTGAGTAGTAAGAACTAAATACCTTTTAGATAGGCAGAAACGTTGATTATCCCAAGAAACATTTTCTTTGATTTGAATACAAAGGAACAAAATCGGGAAATGATGAGTCTTCATTAGAACCTCGTCGGAATTACTAATAAAGAGGGAGAAGTTGCTCCGGAATGAAATAACATAATAGGTAGGCACTGAAAAGATTGCTCTGAATAATTGATCTTCGCCATTGGATTGAATATACCAATGCGGTAAACAAAACACACATAATTTATTAATAATATTTTCATGTGGAATAAACTAATTAAATGCCGCAAGATAGCTTATTTCAAGAATCATTTTTATTAAGTAAATTAATTACATTTGATAGAAGTGTATTGTGGTAGTATCCGTGTACAGTAATACAGGGTTTGAATACACTCAAAAAGTACTCGCTTCTTTTGAATGATTTTTTCGTGCACTGAGAATAGAGTGACGCTTAGAAAATAGGTGTCAAATTAGTTGGTTTCTAGTTATTTTCAAATATATTGATGATTGAATTATGAAGCTGTTTTTAACACATTTTCAAATGGAGAAAAAATGTTAATATATTTTATATAATATTTTCCTCAACTATGCTAGCATGGTCGATTGATATGAAGTTACCGACCGATTGTCGGTAACTTCTCATCGTTCCCTAGGACAACTACAGATCGCTAACGTACAAACGACAGTTAACATAGAATATATTAAGGACACTTAGTCATTGTGAACTGTCACCTTTTCGTGTGCGACCTGCAGTTGTCCTAGGGAACATGCTAGCACCCCAGCACCCCAGCACCCCTAGCATGGTAGATCGATAGGAAGTTACCGACCGATTGTCGATTATGCTAGTGGTGCTGGGGTGCTAGCATGGTCAATCGATACGAAGTTACCGACCGATTGTCGGTAACTTCTCATCGTTCCGTAGGACAACTGCAGATCGCTAACGTACAAACAACTGTTGATATTGAATTAAGGACACTTAGTAATTGTGAACTGTCACCTATTCGTTTGCGATCTGCAGTTTTCCTAGGGAACGGTGAGAAGTTACCGACAATTATCCTACCGATCCTTATCGATCGACCATGCTAGCACCCTTGGCCCCCTAGCACACTCGATCGATAAAGGATTGATAGGCTAACTATCGGTAACTTCTCATCGTTCCCTAGCATGACTGCAGACCGCAAACGAAGTGACTTTTTATTTCAATTTTAAAAATGATTATTTTGTTCCTATTAACTTGATCTCCATTGTTGATAATATTTAAATTTAAATTTACGAATCTTTTGGGCAGTGTTTTCGATTACTGTAAAATAACGACTAGCCAATTCAAAAATTTAATTTTTGAAATCCTCTGTACCAATAAATTGGAAATTCATATGTCATACTACTTATATTCTGGTTTAGTAATTAATGTGTAATTCCGATCACTTAGGAAATTAAAAAATATATATAGTACTTTAGGATTCTAGTGTCTAAGTGTCCTTAATATATTTGATATCAAATATTGTTTGTGCGTTAGCGATCTACAGTTGTCCTAGGGAACGATGAGAAGTTACCGACAATTATCCTATCGATCGATAAGGATTATATCGATAACTTTTGGTAACTTTTCATCGTTCCCTAGGATAACTGCAGATCGCTAATGTGCAAACAACAATTTATGTCGAATATATTAGGGACACTTAGTCATTGTGAGCTGTCACTTTTTCGTTGGCGGTCATGCTAGGGAACGATGAGAAGTTACCGAATGTTATCCTATCAATCGTTATCAATCGAGTGTGCTAGGGTAACTAACTACTTGGGATTGGTGTATCGCTGTAATTAACATATAAAAAAGGGTACGTCAAAGTCACCCTACTCCGAAAGGTAACTTTCACCATTTTTGTTTTAGCTTCCTTAAACACATTCTCAATTTTTATTACACATAATATTTCGATTGCCGGCATGGGAGGTTTTGTAAAATATGATTTTATAAAAGAGTTATATAGTTTCAAATTTAAAATGATCAATGTGACTCCATTTTACGATACTCGAATATACATAGCTCAATTTACATGTACTGAAGCTTGGAATTCGTGTATTTGTCATGTATGAATAAAATACTTAAATCAATATGAAATGAGTGTTGTTAATTATTGTCGTGATGTAACGTCATGCATAGTTCATGTAATTTCGCAGATTGAAGCATCAAAGTGACATACATGGCACGACGCGCGGTGTGTTTTAATGATTTTAGTCAGCTTGCTTGACTTGCTCGTAGCAAGTTTGGCTTCTTGAGAAAGTTGCTCCCGCTAGTCAAACCTGCTACGTCTTCTTGCGTTCCTGGTAGGTGAGGCTAATTTTCCCTTTATGCTGAAACTTTATCTGTACCTGAGTCCTCTTAGAATGTGTGGAGAAACGTATTCCCTATTTATCTCTCTGGATTTTAACCCTAGAGAAAATATTGTTTTTACATAAAATAGATATCAAATACTAGCGTGTCGGTACTTTTTGTTTTTTGATAAGTTACTTTTTATAGAAGTTAAAAAAGTTTCCAAAAATCAATAAAATTGACTGGTTTAAACGCCGTCAAAAGACGTTCAGTATACAAACTAGACAATGTTTTTTTTTTAAATCAAAACGTACAGATATAGAATAGTTTTTACTTATGCAGTTGGTAAAAAAAAAAATGAAAATCAGTCCACTTTTGGAGGAGAAAACTGGGGAATACAAAACCTCGATTTTAATTTGGTATTAGTAGCCCGGTGTGCATTGTCCCTTTCGCTCAATATCCGGTGGAGTAAGAGCAACAGTGACAGCAACAATTTAGTAAAATCAATTTTTCTAATTTTTTCAACACCCGGGTGTTTGAATTTGCTTCATAAAGAAATAGATTTCTTTTTGGATACCTATATTTATAGTTTACGAGATTATTATTTATTAGTTTATGAGATTTAAGAAATATTTTGTTTTATTTTATTCGATTATTTTTTAATTTTTTTATAGAGAAACCTCACAAGAGTCCCAACTGCTCCCTTCTGGAGCAAGTGGGACTATGACATCCCCAATTGTGGAGTATGTTGTGAGGCTGAAGGTAAGTGTGGAAGGGAAGGAGATGGGGAAGAGGAAGGTGGGAAGGTGGGAATACCTGGCTATTCAGGTCTAGTCACTAAACACGGCTAAAGCCATTATTAAGCAACGTTTCAATTCTGAATGGTGGTCTTACACCAGGGCGATACTGAGAGTATCTTCCACTCTGGAACGTGCCGCAAATATAACATATATTATTTTTATTAATTAATTGTGAAATAACACAAATTAATCAAAATAAAATTTATTTGCGCACACCGGGTTCGAACCCGCGACCTTCCGAATGGGAGTCAAGTGTCTTACCACTCGACCACGGACGGATTATATTATGCAATAACAAAATATGTCAAAATAATAAAAATAAATTTGCATTTGTACATTTTATTCGCATAACTCCACACTTCTACACAGGGGGCCCTGAAGAAAATTATTTCACCAAGGGTCTATGTTGTCTTTGGGGTGTGTGGAGGATCTTGAGGAAAGGAAGGATTGAAAATGGGCTCTGTTGAACTTTTAAAGCTTCACTTTATATATTTATGAATGTTAATAAAATTAACTGTATGATCTGAATATTTCATTCGCGGTCGAAAATTTGTTAGGTGTCGCAAAACTCAAAATATGAAAAATAAAAGTTTTTAATTGAACCAACAAAAAAATCCGCTTAATGATTGAAAAATAATACCTACATAAAAATTTTATTAAAAGCTGATCTGTTTATATCTCACGGTGGTGGAAAAATCTTTAATTTTTATTTATCCAACATCTTCTTGCACAATGCAGCTTCACTGAGATACCCCTTCCTCCACCCTCTTACAACAACTAATTCTGGGACCTTCTCTGAATAGAGTCCCTCGGTCAGTTCCCCGACATAATATTGATATGTGGCTGCAACTGTCTCTGGAACCAACTGATACTATTCAGAACAGCTAAGGAAGGTACCATGTCTGATGTCAAAGCGTGATACAAGATGGATCAAAGGGGGGAGCTTAAGCTAATTGATTAGTAATATTATTACTTCGACATTGAATAGCTACCTACCGTCTTTCTATTTAGAGACTATGCACGTGTTGAGGTTTTGTGAAATAAATCACCAACCCAAATTATACCACTCCTTTCATCTTCAGATCGTATCTCAAAAGGGGATGCCAAAGTCTTACTGACTCCGGACAGTTGGTAGATTTTCAGAATGAAAAATATTAGTAAGTGTACGTAATAGATTCTGTGAAATGAAATCAAGAAATTCGACAAAAGCAAGATATTTCGCACTCATTCCAGAAAAAACAAGCATTTAAGTTTTTTTACCAACTATAGGCTTTTTTTATCAATTTAAATTGCAGTTTAAGATGATAAGATATCTTGAAGTATATATCTTTTCAATTAATAATATATTTTAAATTTCCATCTGTTTGATTTTTAATTAATAATTGCCGGTTATTAAGTTTATTTTCAAAATAGAACATTTTGACAGGGGTTTTTTTTCTGGCAAAAAACTCTAAGTTACTTAACGTTTTTGTCAGGTAGGTATTAGTTTTAAATTGACGGTTTCCCTTTCTTTTCAATGCTCTACACATTTGCATTACATCTGCTTTAAAAAATAATAGTCCACTGGAACTTTTTACCATTAATTAAAGCTTATTAATCACGGTTAAAGTTTACTACAGCCAAAGGCAATTAAGTAGAGTTAAAGTTTTCTACCAGAAATAATAAGGGCAGATATAAGTGCTCATCCGTAGACATAATACAAGGCAAATCGATTTAAAGTTTTTTGCCAGAAGCTATTCTTTTTCCATTGACCGTTAAATTTATTTTTTTAAATGAAAATTTAAATTTTGCAAGACTTTTGTGTTCTGCCAGTTTATAGAGATTAAATAATTTCGTGAAACTTCAGTATTAAGTCATAATGTCAAATTTATGACTTTTTCCAGTATGTCCACTTTAAGAACTCCTTTGAAATAACTTTCATAAATATTGATGCATTGCGACGAGATATCTGTGTAGTTATTAGGGGCCTATAAATTATTCCGCTAACGATCGAAAGTTAGTTAGTATCTCAAATTAAACCAATTGGAGATTATTACATTGGGTTCGCGCTAACTTGTGAGATCTAGTATTTGAGATATTATTATGTCAAGTATTATCAGACTGTATTTCATTTTCATGAGAACGAGAAATACTAAAACCTTTTCTTCAGTATTCACTGGCCTACTTTTGTTTGGGCGTTGTAGACTTTGTCACTATTCAACGATTAGCATCATTTGATCCCGACGATTCTCGGCTCGTTTCAAGTAAGTAAGTATTTGGGAGGCGGGTACGGGTACCCCAAGTAGTTGTGGAGGAACTTTTGACCTCTCCAGCCGTATCCATCGCCTTGCATCGCAGTAGGAGGAAATGATTTACATGTCGTCACTACTGTACACTCTGACCCCAGATTCTTAACTACCCCTGAGGCCCTAGCACGCTTGCTCTATATCGATCGGTAGGATAACTATCGGTAACTTCTCATCGTTCCCTAGCATGACTACAGATCGCCAACGAATAAGTGACAGTTCACAATGACTAAGTGTCCTTAACATATTCGACATCAACTGTTGTTTGTACGTTAGCGATGTGCAGTTGTCCTAGGGATCGATGAGAAGTTACCGATAGTTATCCTACCGATCGATATAGAGCAAGCGTGCTAGGGCCTCTGGAGTGCTAGCACAATGAAATCCATAACTTTACAATATCGAATAGACAGAGGCAACTACCGATAATATTATACCGACTGACATTGGGTAGATAAAGGTTTGGTAAAACACGCTAGCAACACTGGAAAGATTTTCTATGTTGTCTATGTACATAAAACGTCAAACATATTGTGTCAAATGTCAAATTATTTTATTCAAACCTTAGCGGTTAGTATACATTAACAACAAAATGAAAATCATCAAATTTCCGTTTTGATATATTTTAAAGATCGATTTAGATACATAAAAAACACAGAATATTTGAAGTGAGCATAATAAACAACATTATTATTACATTCTGACAATCGGCTAGCACGAACGGGCAATAGGCAACGAACGATTCTCCAACTGTTTTCACATTTATTGGAGTTTTTTTTTATTTACAAAAGATTTGAAATTATTATTCTTTTTTCTCAAGGAATTTCGTTGAGATGGACAAATACGTAACGGCAGGTTATATTCACCACAAATATATTTTATCATTTTTCTTGTTTTTTGTTTGAGCAAACATTACAGCTTTTTGTTTTTTATCCGTTGCGGGTATAGGTCACGGCATATATTTAGCCAGCATTTTGGCAGATAACCGTAATGGAACATCTTGTGACGCACGTGGACCAACTTCAGGGTGCGACGAAATATGATATTTTTCTAATAATTGTCTTATAACATATACTTAATTGATAATCAGGAAAACTAATATCTTTTGAACTAACGGTTTTGGGCATTATGTATGAATTCGGTAAATATTAATATGTAGGATGAAAGAAAACTTTTTTGTACCACTTAATTGATTTTCGTAGGGCATTTACACTAGTTATATCCGATTTATCTCTTAAGCCCATATTTTTGTTATAATCTTCGATACAATTTGGATTTGAAATTATTTCTCCTCTTCTAAAATTTATTTTCCCTGTTGGAGAAACTGTATCATCGTGAAGCGTTGTTAAAATACGCATTTATCCTTTGTCGTGCCATTTTAATACTATCAGTGAACCAGAATAATGTGAGGCAATTTACCCCTTCTTCGATTTATTGAATTTTGATATGTTTTTACGGTTTTTTCGAACTGTTCCACATACGTAGGTTTGGTAGTCATGCAGAAATTTAAATGATATTTTATTAGTGTACCAATTATCTACATACAATTTGTGGCCTTTACCTACGTAGTCTTTTAATAGAGTGGTGACAACAGCTCCGGAAGCCCCAAGACATTGTTTGTCAGTAACATCCATCACTTCACCACAATAAATAATTACATCTAAAATATAACCGTATGCACGTTGCACAAAACAAATATTTTTATTCCAAATCGTTGGCGTTTGGATGGAATATACTCCTTAAACTTAAGACATCCTTTGAACTCTATAATGCTCTCGTCAAGCATAGATTTTCATACGGCACCACTGAGTCCTTAAAAATTTATCCAGTGTAATTGACAAGAACTCGAATTTCATTTAATTTTTCTCCAGCAATTTGAGTAGCAGGATCTGACACATGCATACAAAACTAAATGTAAAAATAGAAGAGCAAACTTTCAATTCAGGTATAAAAACACAAATCCACATTTCAAAAACATTAAAATAAACTTTTAGAACCACTTCACTTACAATGAGCCAACGCGTCATTTCTACAGACTCGACAAAGCGCGGGATTTTGAAACAAAATGGGCGAAGAAAAATGCACTCCTTTTTTGGATGCTGCTTTGAGTAATGTTAACAATATAAATAATCAACTTTTTTGGGTAATCACGCTAATAAATAGTTCATTATATTTTTACGAAGAAATATTTAGCCTCATATACAGTTAGAGCTTTGAAATATCATCCTTCGAACATTTACACCCGTGATTTACATCTTCCGTTGTATTACCGTTCCGACGGTTTATATCGAATGTCCTAGCACGCTTGCACCGTTGCTAAAGAAACCGATATCGGAAGGAAAAAAATACTAAGTCGGTATAAGATGGCAACACTGGCACCTTTTTGATGGATTTACGTTACTAAATTTCAAATGAGATATTTAAAAATTAAAAAATACTAATAAATTGACAATTTCAAATTGAAATACTAACTTTAATATACATCGGCGCTTCGCATTTACTTTTTGCGATCTCCGGGAGTTAAATAGTTGATACGATCCAAAGACATATTTTATCAAAGTTCGTATCTCGAAGCTAAAATGAATAAATTGATCTCGTCTTAAATGAATGCATGTAAGTTTATGGGTCGCATATACGATTTCTTTAAATACTAGGAGGTTTTTAGGTTAACCTCCATTAATTAATAAGTCAGTTAACTTGCATAACGAACGACATTATTTAAATAAAACTGCATATTGATATCTTATCTGACACTACGGAAGCCGCGCTAAAATCAGTGACCTTTATCTACCGACTAACGGAATAATCTTTTCACTGTGCTCGCAATTATTGCTAACTGACCATAGACAACGAATTTAATGAATTTCATATCTATACTTGGGTTTTATCGATGGACCATACTAGGGTCACAGCCAAGATCGCATACGATTTGGCGAGCTTTTGTCAATCGTCGGTTGGATTATGTCTTATCAATAGGTGACTGTGCTAGCACATATTGATAAGTGACCAAAGATGACGGATTTTGTCAATGTAGTATAGATATAGGGTTATATCGATGGACCATGCTAGCACCCCTGGTGTGCTAGCATGGTCGATCGATATGAAGCTACCGACCGATTGTCGGTAACTTCTCTTCGTTCCCTAGGACAACTGCAGATCGCTAACGTACAAACGACGGTTGATATCGAATATATTAAGGTCATTTAGTCATTGTGAACTGTCACATATTCGTTTGCGATCTGCAGTTGTCCTAGGGAACGATGAGAAGCTACCGACAATCGGTCGGTAACTTTATATCGATCGACCATGCTAGCACCTCTGGTACCTTTTTATTTCCTAAATCTTCCTCTCCTTCCTTTCCCTAAAATAGCATCCCCGAAGATGACATAGACTCCGAGAGAAATTATTTTCCTCTGGGCCTCCTGTGTGGAGCTAATGTAAAAAAATGTGAAGCAAATAGCCCATAATGGAATAATTACACAATTTTCATGGAACTTAAATATTTTTTTTATAAATTTACAGAAATATTTAGGTTCTTTGAAACTACCTACTGGCCCTAATTGAATTTCTTTTATAAACATTTATAGATCGCATGTATCTTAAGAATAGGCAAGATAATTTTTAAGTGCGTTTTGGGGTATTAAAGACTGACGGTAAAACAAAAACGACAATCACGGAATTGCCTCTAAGGAAGTATACAGAGCTAGATTAATGAGGGTGACCCTCCCACTTGCCACGTAAAGCGACTAATAAAAGGACAGGCCACTAACCTGTTTTGAGAGATCGGATTAAGCCTTTTATGAAAGGACAATGAAGAATTTTACAGCCTTTCTTGTCGACTATCCATTACGGACAAACACTGCGTAAACCGGAGCTTTCAAATGCTTGATTACGGTATGACTTACGTTTAGGACACTGAATAGGTTATCCGGTGGAATTGTGCTGGGGCGTGTCCGTATGAAGTCAGTGAAATTAAGGAACCATTATTTCTTAAATTGACAATTGAGGGGTATTTTTGTTTGAATTCCGCACAAGAGTCCCGGCTGTTGTCAAATGTCTGGAGCCAGTGGGACTATTGAATCCCCACTCTTTCACAAGTCTGATACCACTCTGGAACGTACCGCAAATATGGTATACTCAGTTCAGTCAGTTTCAGTGCCGGCAACCCGGGCGTTTATTTAATATAAATTGATTTATTTACAATTTTCTGTTCTTTTACCTGCATCACTAGACAAAATCTGTTCCAAGGCGGGTAAATAACATAATAAGTAAATTATACAATAATAATAATTAACATAATAAGTAAAAAAAATATATACATATATTTATTTAAAAGGGATATGTATCAGAAGAGATAAGCATTACAAAGATATCTATTAATATAGATATGCATTAAAAGAGATATGTGTTAAAAAGATATGTGTGCATAAAAGCAAAAAGTAAATATATATAATAAATATTTACATACCTTCTTATCTTGATTTTATTATTTGTTACACTACCGTCAAAAGCTTACATACGTTATAAAAATAAAAATAAAACTAAGAATAAAAATAAAAATAAATAAATTAAATTTGCAGTTAAGAGAATATAAATACTAGGCTCTGGAGTTTTTCGTTAATCAAATGTAGACGGTTGCCTTTTTCTTATTTTGAAGGTGAGATGTGTAAAATTTCATCGAAATCGGAATAAAGCTGTAGATTTGTTCAAAAAACAAAGTTCACCGATATGTATTTTTTTATTACTTCTCTAGAACCATGAAAAATCACGATATAATCTGAATTCTTGACAAATCAGTTTCAATTTTTAAAATGGCAGCAATGATTTCCTGTCAAAAATATTAATTCTTCACACAACCAGTTCCACTTTTGAAAATGACACTTAAATTGTAAAAAAAAAAAAAATATTTTACAGAATCACAGTTGCACACGACGCACTGATATCTGAAATTGGTATACTTAGTAGGAAATATTGCGAAATGTCAAATACAAATGAAATTAAAATCATATGCAAGCCGGGCCTCATAACAAAATAATTCAACGTTTTGAAACACGTATTTAACTTCTTTCTTTTCAACACATGGGTAATCAATTTCAGTGGATTGTCTGACATCAAGGAGCCAAACAGTCTCATCGGATTTAACATCAATTTTGCTTAAAATTGGTATCAACCACTGTTCCAGGAGTGATGTGTTCGGTGGATTTAGGAGTACCCCACAACCGTGCAGTCACAAAGGAGGTTTAGTGTTGTTTTATATGAGGCAGGCGCATCAATAAAACTAGCAAAGTAATGAAAGGTTCTTCATCTCAAAGTGAGATTAACCTAACTAGTATTTGTGGATTTTTTTTATAGAACCGTTTTATTTTTTTTATTAAAACAAATTAAAGAAAGTATGGGCCGTCTTTGCTCCTACACGGAGAAAAATGTTATTCTAAAATACGATGATTTTATTCGTAAAAACGCGACTGAATTCTTACGAACAAATTTACAGTGTTTCAATGTTTATTGGCGGTAAAATGTAAGAATAATTTGTTGGTATACGAACGAAATTACGTATACCGACAAATTATTCTTACATGTTCCCGCCAATAAACATTTACATCCTGTTAATTTGTTCGTAAGAACTTCAATCCCGTTTTTAATCGTTTTTACGTATAAAATGATCGTATTTTAGAATAACATTCTTCTCCGTGTACGCTTATTCCTTGCATTATTCCTGGATCTAAACGTTTTTTTGTAACATGGCTATGTTGGCTATGCATAATTTTATCTCTTTTTTCGCTAACTCCACACAGGAGGGTCTTAAGAAGAAACCTGGTCGCCGAGAAATTTAAACAATAAGTGTTTTACCAAACTGTCAATTTCGCTCGCACTCTTCCAAATACTGAGCGGGAGGGACAACTGCTCCTTAGGCTGAAAATCTTAATATGTAAAAATTAATGTTTCTTTGTATGTCGCTTATGCGGTACCTAAAAAATTCATCATATTGCAATTAAACGTTGGTAATTTGTTGTGTACATGCCCGTGATGGTTTTTGGTGTATAGTGCAAGTGAGCTCTAGCATTATGAAATTATTTCTTAGGCTATAAATCCGATTGTTGTAAAATTTTGGTAAGTTGTTAGGTGGACACCCGTGAATGTTCCAATATAAATAGTGAACTCTGGCAGCAGGAAATTTGAGTTTTGAAAAATGCATGTATTTCATATAGTTTACCGCAGGGAGAAGAAGGAGGGGGGTTTGCGGGAGGCGGGAAGGTGGAAAGGAAATGCTGGAAGGAGAAAGAAGGTGGAAGGGGAACGCACTAGGGAAGTAGAAAAACATGGAGAGACCAATGTTTTTTTACATTAACCACACATCATCAACATATATATAAATATATATACGTAAATATGTATGTACGCATTTACTAATATTTGATTTTGATTGTCCTTGTTCTGTTGTAACTTATCATTCATTACACAAAGATTTTTTTCTATCGTAACATATCACTTATTTTATTCATCACACAAAGAATGTTTTCTGTTGTAACTTATCATTCATTACACAAAGAATGTTTTCTATTGTAACTTATCATTCATTACACAGATAATGTTTTATATTGTAACTTATCATTCATTGCTCAAGGAATTTTTCTATTGTAACTTATCATACATTACACAAAGAATGTTTTCTATTGTAAGTTATCATTCATTACACAAAGAATGTTTTCTATTGTAACTTATCATTCATTACACAAATAATGTTTTATATTGTAACTTATCATTCATCGCTCAAAGAATGTTTTCTATTGTAACTTATCATACATTACACAAATAATGTTTTCTATTGTAAGTTATCATTCAGTACACAAATGATGTTTTCTATTGTAACTTATCATTCATTACACAAATAATGTTTTCTATTGTAACTTATCATTCATTACACAAAGAATGTTTTCTATTGTAACTTATCTTTCATTACACAAATAATGTTTTCTATTGTAACTTATCATTCATTACACAAATAAAATTTTCTATTGTAACTTATCATACATTACACAAAGAATGTTTTCTATTGTAAGTTATCATTCATTACACAAAGAATGTTTTCTATTGTAACTTATCATTCATTACACAAATAATGTTTTATATTGTAACTTATCATTCATTGCTCAAAGAATGTTTTCTATTGTAACTTATCATACATTACACAAAGAATGTTTTCTATTGTAACTTATCATTCATTACACAAATGATGTTTTCTATTGTAACTTATCATTCATTACACAAATAATGTTTTCTATTGTAACTTATCATTCATTACACAAAGAATGTTTTCTATTGTAACTTATCATTCATTACACAAATAATGTTTTATATTATAACTTTTCATTTATTACACAAATAATGTTCTCTATTGTAACTTATCATTCATTACACAAATAGTGTTTTTTTATTGTAACTTATCATTCATTGCACAAAGAATGTTGAGATGAATGTTGTGCTTATTTAAAATTAGAATCATAATTATAACCCTGTTAAAAATGTGAATTACTGTAATAATCATGTAATATATTCTGTTGACTAATCAATGAATAAAAATTATATAAGTGAGTACAAATCTAGGAGTGTGTCGAGTAGTGACGGACGAAATAATCCATTCCTCTAGCTGCTGTGTAAAACTTTGGGTATAGAGACCCGCTGGAGAGGTCAAAGGATTTCCATAAAACTGGCCTCTCCCGATCTGGCCTCCAAACGTAGCGGACCAATTGGGGCGACCTATGGCAGAGGTATTGGTTAGCCCAAAAGATATTTTGAATCCAATTAATCCGTTCCCTCAACAAAATCTCGAAAAACAGAGAAGGGATGATTATAATTATGTTTCACACTTAAGAGCGATTGACCAGCGGCTGAGAATTAAAGTTTAAAAATGCTTGCAACTGTACAGGGAGGTTGCAATGAGAATTATCGATTATTCCCCGTATCAAATATTTAAAATAAAAAATTTAATATCGATTTATTTAATTCAAAACTTGCTTTAATATGTACCTATCTTCAAGTAAGCAATAAAAATGCTCAAAACGCACGATGATATATTATTAAATATCGTGTACTTCTTGTAAGTATTTTCAATAATGTCTAAACAAAATAAGTGTGTAAAAAAATTTCAATTGTTTTAGTTTGTAGGACCGTAAATAAATAGAAAAACTGACGTATTTTTGTCGCAAAACATGTTCTCAGATTTATTTTTTAGTGTTTTTAATTTAACTAAAATTAAAATTCTGAAAACTGTGTTGACTAGATAATGTATTGATTTATTTTGTTGCATGATTATATGATTTGAAATTTTTGTTATGTAATAGAACCTATCGTTTGAAAATTGAACAAATCTATCAACGACCAACGGTATAACTTTAGTATATTAAAAATAACTTTGAAGAAGAAGATAACAATAATAATCTAATTTTTTTTTTTTTTTTTATAAAATATGAAAATAAACAAGACACAGAAAAATAATAAAAGATAACGGTCGCAACTGGGACTCGAACCCAGAACCTTACGTCTTACCGGGACATACACCTCTACCAATTGGGCTACTGCGATCTTATATGAGACTGTCGTAATTGTCAACTTCATATTTCAAATTTCAGAATTAACAATATAATCTTCGATATAGTCTCATATAAGATCGCAGTAGCCCAATTGCTAGAGGTGTATGTCCCGGTAAGACGTAAGGTTCTGGGTTCGAGTCCCAGTTGCGACCGTTATCTTTTATTATTTTTCTGTGTCTTGTTTATTTTCATATTTAAAAAAAAAAGATTATTATTGTTATCTTCTTCTTCAATGATATATTACATTGATGGGATTATTGTTATCTTCTTCTTCAATGATATATTACATTGATGGGAATAACCTTCAAAAGTTAAAAAGAGAGTTTTTCTAATAAAAATATGAATATTAAAAATAAACTTAGTTTTTCAATTTTTTAAAACTAACGTGTACCAGATAAAATAACAATCTTTCAAAATCAATTTTTTTATTTTTAAAAGAGTCAATGCGTCTAGAATTTGATTAAAAAGGGACTAATTACCGGTATTCTCTGGTTAAATCCTTGTTTTTTTTTCAAAAAAATATTGATACAATACAAACTCCCGAAACACACGAGTGTTGTTCGACTCGTCTGATATCTTTCTAGAGATATAAAATAAGAAAATGGAATAACTATAATCTTTAGACAATAAATCCAATACTGTTCAATTATCGCATCTGGCAGCCATGTAATATAATACAATAACATCCCAGCAGATAGTGGAAGCAAATCTCATAGCAATAAGAAGAAAATTAACCCCACATACCTTGCCATCCCTCATGCCGTGAGTTACACCCTGGCAATGCTGCTATCCAGGTTCAACGTTTCGTAAAAAGCTCTGAATTTGTACTTTTTCACGTACTAAAGTTTTACAACATCTACGTAAAAAAATAACTTGTGCTTACAATGAGGTAGTATTTTTGAAGTCATGTGATAACTTTGTTGGTGAGTTTTACAAGTGTACATTTCGCGAGGGTGGAACGAAAGTTATTAGGTCCTTACATATGAAATTGGCGTTTTGCCGTACTGGCAACTTTGATCTCAAATATCTTCTCTTTGGTTAGGAATTCCAAATTCAAATGTATAAAGCTATTTACTCATGTATTTGTATTTGAAAAATTATAATTAATTTTTTTTTCCTTAATTGTTTTTTTTCTTTGCATCACCAAACGCTCACAAGTAACTTTTTTGGAGTCAATTTTCGCTTGCGGCATGGTTTGGAGTCAATTTCATATGTAAGGACCTAATATTTGATATTTTTTCACGTTTCAAAACTAAAAAGTTCGGTCATGGTTCAAATTATGTTCATATGATTCTGCCTGGGATTTTGGCACTCTCATTTAGTATAATATGTTTGGAGGCTCGGGGGTGTGGGTAGCGGAAGGAGATTGGGGGGGGGAAGGTTGGGATATACCTGTTTGAATCTGGTAACTAAGCGTATCAATCAACGTTTCAATTCTGAATTACGGTAGGAATTCCGAGAACCACCCCAGGACAGTCATTTGTTTTGGTTGGATATTGGTATTTGTATTGTGTATTTTTCCTCAACATTGTAGGTGCTGACTTTAGAAAAAAGAAAATATAAATAAGTTAGAAAGAGGTAATTTACCATTATCCACCAAATCAACGATAGTATCTCGATACTTAATGTTTTTTTGTTTGTGTGTTCATACCTTATGCGCGGCCATACCGTTCATCGTTCATGATGTGCGCATACTCGGTATGGTCATAGGATAGTGAGCTCTGGCGTTATGAAATTATTTCTTGTACTATTCATACGATTGCGTTTAAAATTTCATCCAATTGCTATTAATTATTTTTGGATTGTTGTATACATGCCCGTGAATACTTCTATACAGGGTGTCCGGGGGTAAAGTGCAGTAACTTCGGGAGTTGATTCTATATGATAATATAAGTAAAAAAGATAAATGAAATTCCAACTTTTTTTTCCCATACAAAAAGACGTACCTGTTAATTGTCGACGTTGCGTTGTTGTGAGTCACCCGTATCGTAACAGCTTAAAATAGCAACTAGTGCTGGCCGTATACGACGGACTGATTTTATCGTTTTACCTAAAAAGTACCCCTTAAAGTTGTAATTTCGAAAAAAGTCATTTATCTTTTTTACTTATATTATCATGTAGAATAGTTACTGCACTTTAACCCCGGACACCCAGTATATATACTGGTGAGCTCTGGAATTATGAAATTTGCATACAAAATAAATATGTCATGCGAGTTGTTGGACAAATGGGTGTATTTTTTGGAGTTTAGTGGCAGGAAAAAAAGGCTAGGGGGAGGGGTATGCGGGAGGGTCGGATGGGGAATTAAGGAGGGAGCTTTGCTGGAGGGGGGACGAGGGAGAGGGGTAGGCGGAGAAGGTGGAAGCGGAATGCATGATGGGGGTGGGATTTGTGAGAAAGGGGTGAGCGGGTGAGGGGGGGGGAGTGCGGGAAAGGTGAAAAGGGAACGCGGGAGGGAAAGAGGAAGAGGAGGCGGAAGGGGAACGGGGAGGAATGGGAAATGACACGAAGGGAGAAACAATTAATTTATTTAAGTAGCATTCAACGCATGCCGGGTATCAGCTAGTTTATAATAAGTATTTTCAAATTTCAAAATATTGTCAAATACGTCTATATTATTTAAATATTTGTTACCAAAACTGGGTAAACATTGCATTGGAGAATACAAACCAGAGTTGGAAAAATAACATTACAGATGGAATAAAATATTCACAAATATCTATAATGTTTGTCTATCTAGCTATTCGTTTAGGTGTGACAGTATTTTGATTACATAGTTCATAGTTACAGGAGTTCGGAATAATGGAATTTAGAGTTTAATAAATATGTTTTACAAAAAGATTAAGTTGTTTATTATTCCCCAAGGTACTAACTACGTAAATCAAATCGGTATAGATTAATACTTCTAAGGATTATCCGTCCATTAGCAAACTATCAAACTGGGTGAGCAAGAGACGATGAAATGGATATTATCTCAAGTATGTCTTTGAGCAGGTACCTAATGTTAGTAACCAGATAACTACATTACATAATACGTTTCTATTGGTGCTCAGATCTAACACCCTTATCTTAATGGGAGGAATTATAACACACAAGGTAACGATGTACCAGCTAGCAAAGCAACGATCAGATTATCGGTATCATTAAATCAATAGTCATATACTTATAACAACGCTTTGATAAATTATAGAGATGTCAAACATTAACTACATAGTTACCAACGCGCTAAATAAATTTGAATATACTAAATGTTCTTTCACATTATTTCCTAACTAATTTATTCGTACACGGATTTATCTGCTGCTACTCGTGTATTTGTGAAGTAAAAATACTGTATTAAATTAAACAAATAACTTTGCATCAACCACTATTATATAATATAAAATTTTTAACCCTTTATTTATATCAAAAGAATGATTTGTTTCCAAAATGTGGTTGGCAAATTCAGAATAATTATTATTATACTTGTTTGTTTCTTTTGTTATTTAATGTCATTACTATCCTGACGAATAAACTATCGGTTTCGAAACATGTAGGTAATTGTGATTATATAATAATGGTTGATACAAAGTTTTTTGTTTAATTTAATTCAAAATGACGCCATAAAGTGATTTTGCGAAGTTTGAAGAAATAAAAATACTGTATTTAAAGTTCCATTAAATGAACTTCGTCGTGACAAAAGTTACATCAAATTTCTTTTCAAAATGGTAAATAACAACGTTGAATCTTACATCTTAACCACTATCAAAATTTATATAAATCACATCTTCTAAGACACCCAATCTTTCCATATTCTTTTCCAAAGAATAAAACTTAACCTTCTCTCAACCTCTTAGTGCAAATGTGTCTACCCTACATGTTGTCCGGAAACTCGTAGTACAAGCAGGAAACTGGTGAATCTACACATTTAGAGTCGATTTTGTGTTACAACTTTTTTGATTTGAGCCTTCGTTTGCAAATAAATCGAAACTAAAGTTGGAATTCTTTAGGTAAAATCTGAATGTCGAATGGTGAAATTGGTTGTTAAGGGGTTAATATTAACTGTTTAATGTATTTTACAGTGTGCAAAAGCATTGACCCTGCTTAAAAGTTTTTTTAACCCTCTACTTGCCGAAATGTTTTTTTTTTTAATTTTCTAAAATGTTCAGATCAAGTATTTTTTGAGTTCCCGGAACGGCAAGATGTCGGACTTATTTAGCCGTGGCCACCAGGTCCCCTAGCACACTCGGTCGATAACGATTAATAGGATAACTTTCGGTAACTTCTCATCGGTCCCTAGCATGACTGCCAAGATCGCCAACGAATAAGTGACAGTTCACAATGACTATGTGTCCTTAACATATTCCACATCAACTGTCGTTTGTACTTTAGCAATGTGCAGTTGTCCCTGGGAACGATTAGAAGTTACCGATAGTTATCCTACCAATCGTTATCGATCGAGTGTGCTAGGGGGCCAGAACTTTACTAAATTTATCTAATCTCTTATTTGCAATTGATTTCTCTTGACCGAAGCTTTATTATATCTCGTTTTTTTGTCGTTCTTATTTTACAAACTTACAACCTTACTAATAATAAAACACTTCCCAACCGATAAACGGTGGCATTAAAAGAAAACTGAACAAGCTCGGTTTTCAATATTTTTTTTTTATTAAAATGTCTTTAACTGTTCTGGAAAAGAACTGGCAAAGTCGCATTCTGACAGATTGAAGAATGAGATTCCCGTCTCGAAAAATGAGGTTTTTCTGGCGTATTATTTTTAGCAGTCTGTTACCGCTTAAATTTAATTAGAATTAAAGTTCTGTTTCTAATATAAATTTCTTATGCATGAGTTGGTAAAAATAAATCAGAGAAATCCACGTTTATATTGCGCAAACAATGAATCAAACATGACAAATAATTTTGGTTATTCTCTAGGAATTGTCATAATAATTTATAATATAATACGTTTGAGATAGTTTTCTTGCTAATTTCCTAAATAAAAAAGTGTGTTCTCTAAATTTAGTTTTATCTACAATTTGTTTCATTGAAGAAGAAGATAACACTAAAAAATTTAAATGAATTATGAAACAATAAAGATACACAAAATAAAAAGGCCATGAACGCAACCAGAAATCGAACCCAGGTTGATAAAAAAATTAGTCTTATCGGGACTCGGCAATTGAGAACAGTTTATGTTCTGTCATTTTTGTCGATTTAATTTCTCAAATTCAGAATTAACGATATCATCTTCGACAATTTTTTCCCAAATTATTGGCTGCTATTATTTAAAGGATTTCAAATTTCCCGACGACTTTTTGTAACCTAGATAGTGTCTGGAATAAACTAATCCGATTTTATTTATATGGGACACGTGTTGACTTTTTGTAAAAGTCTATGAAGTACTTCGAAAGTACAAATAAAAAATAAAATTAAAAATTCCGGAAGTAAACGGATTTTGAAGAATGTAAACATTCAAAGTATGATACGTTTTTTAGATTCTCACGGCCAAAAGCATTTTCGTTGTTTGTTTTTGGGGTGTTATGCCGTTGTGTGTTGCGCTACCTCCTTCTTTAGCCGACGTTTCGGACAGCGTTGCAGTGTCCATCATCAGGGCAGATCCGGCAGATCACATCGTCGGATCTGCCCTGATGATTCAAAGTATGTTTGATTATATTTGAACTGAGAAGCGCTGACAGCTTTAATTAAATAATGTGTATGTATGTTGATATTCTTTCAATATGTATAGCATAATCAACAACATATTTATTACCAAGTATATGCCGACGATCCATTATGGAATTTAATTCAGCTTTGTAGCGTGGAGCAGATGAACGGAGAAGAGAATGTAAGTAGAAGATAGATAGTAGACAAAAGTGATGTTAGAAAAAACCTGGACGCCCGAGGAAGACATGACACTATCAAGTGAATCACATACTTGTGCTGGGTCATGTCAACAATCAGAATAACAGTAGACTATGAGACGATGAGTGAATGTGAATGAAGCGGGGATCGCGTGCTAAGACATAGTTGTACTGCGGTCTATCCATTCTGCCTACAGTGAAACTGCTTGATGGTTAGTTTGTTAGAAAAACATGAACTAGCAGCGAAGGTACTAACCCGAAGTAATTAAATGGCAGCGAAGGTACTAACCCAAAGTAATTAAATGGCAGCGAAGGTACTAACCCAAAGTAATTAAATGGCAGCGAAGGTACTAACCCAAAGTAATTAAATGGCAGCGAAGGTACTAACCCAAAGTAATTAAATGGCAGCGAAGGTACTAACCCAAATTAATTAAAAGGCAGCGAAGGTACTAACCCAAAGTAATTAAAAGGCAGCGAAGGTACTAACCCAAAGTAATTAAATGGCAGCGAAGGTACTAACCCAAAGTAATTAAATGGCAGCGAAGGTACTAACCCAAAGTAATTAAATGGCAGCGAAGGTACTAACCCAAAGTAATTAAATGGCAGCGAAGGTACTAACCCAAAGTAATTAAATGGCAGCGAAGGTACTAACCCAAATTAATTAAAAGGCAGCGAAGGTACTAACCCAAAGTAATTAAAAGGCAGCGAAGGTACTAACCCAAAGTAATTAAATGGCAGCGAAGGTACTAACCCAAAGTAATTAAATGGCAGCGAAGGTACTAACCCAAATTAATTAAAAGGCAGCGAAGGTACTAACCCAAAGTAATTAAAAGGCAGCGAAGGTACTAACCCAAAGTAATTAAATGGCAGCGAAGGTACTAACCCAAAGTAATTAAATGGCAGCGAAGGTACTAACCCAAATTAATTAAAAGGCAGCGAAGGTACTAACTCAAAGTAATTAAATGACAGCGAAGGTAAGTAATTAAATTTTTAATATAATCTTTTGTTTCAAAGCCAATAATTTAGAAAAGTGTTAAATAAATGTATTATATTTATTGCTAGCGTGTACCCGGCGTGCGTAGCAATGCCACTCAAAGAAAGAAAGTGTCTCAGATTTAATTATATTTATTTATTTATTTAGGAAAATCAACAGATTATTTACAGCTATTACAAAAAATTAAATAATAAAAATAAAATCCAATTACAGATTTTCACATAACTTAAAATCGTAATAATAATAATAAAAGTTTAAAAAAAAACTAAGGGTCCATGGGCTGACATATTTACAAAAAATACAATATTGTAAATATTAGATAAAAAATAATAGAAGATGTAAGAACACAAATAAATAACAATTTTAATGTAACTAATATACTTATAACCAGTTATTAATAATAATTTATTGAAGTGCTTCTGGATAAACAATATTTTTGGTTTATCCGACGCGTGAGCAGGCTACGGAAGCATGGATTTTCCAAATTTAATACCCTGCTATTCCCTGCCGCTCCCTTGATTCCACTCCGCATCCCATTTATTGGATCCTTTCACCATTTATTGGATCCTCTACCATAGGTGACCCCAAGTGGTTCGGTACGTTTGATAACTTAGCAGGGGTTCCCGGGGTAAGGTTTGTCTACGCCTTTGTGGCGGATAATCTGGACGCACTGAACCCCAGATTCCTACCCAACCCTCATACCTTTTTCTTTCCCAGAATTTCCTTTCCTTCGACCGGTCAATGGTTGAGTGGGCATCGCGTTTGGGTCCCACCCAGGCGTTCCGTGTTCGATTCCTCGGCTGGCTAAGTCCTCCATCACAACACAAGCAATATCTTCCGCTTATTGTGGTGGTAGTAGGAGATTTTCAAATGTTGTTGGGTTATTCGTAACCCGGGAAGGGTTGTCTTTCTTTTTAAAGAAATAATAAAGAAAAAAATTCCTTCCTTAAAAATACCCTCCACCCCGCATCTATTTTCCTAAAGGCTTCCTGGGTGGAGCTAATGTAAAAAAATATATATATATAATTATATATTAAATTCATACAATTCTCACAGCGCTATAAAAAGCATGGATTTTCCAAATCTACTCACTGCAATCCCATATCGTTACGATGGCTCCTTTTATATCCGTCTCTCTACCCCTCCTTGGTCCTTCACCCCTCCGTCACTCTGTTCCTCTTCCGCATCCAATTCCCTTCCCACGTTCCCCTTCCATATTCCCAGACTTCCTCCCTTCCCTCGTCCCTCATCACACGTACCCCCCTCCTGAACTTTTCCACCACCCTCCTACCCTCCGTTCCGCTAAACTGTATGTAAATTTTGCCAACAAATTTCATAACGCCAGAGCTCACCATTTATACATAGAAACGTGCGCACAACAAATCATCAAAGTTTCATCGCATTCGAATGAATGATTTAGGATATGGCATAAGTGATAAAAAAAGAAACGTTGATATTTATTTATTAAGATTTTGCGCCAAAGGATTTTGACGGCTTGAACCAAAATGTATTAACTAAGTAGCGACATAGGTTTCCATTCAAATCTACGTGGAAGGAATTTATAGTCTGTATTATATATTTATTGCTTAGCGCAGATCACGATAATAAATTGCCTGAGTAAAATGGTTGTCTTTTATCAGTAATGCTGTCATTGGGATTGTCAAATTGTTTGTTTTGTTTCATCATCTTAAGCCATGTGTGGGGATTTATATATCTTGGCGATTTAAATATAATTATTTATACAGATATCTTGGGTTTTTTTAATCGTAATTCGCTAATCTTAAGCAAATCTATTTTTTTCCTTAACTCGTGGAAGTTACGAAATTGCTCGATTTTTTTATCGATAACGATCATAACGATGACGCGCGAATACAATGAAACCACTACAGAAAGAAATATTATCCTAAGTCTTTAGTCGTTTGCGGTTGCCTCATTTCTTTCCATAACTCGAGTTGTGCTTGCGCTTCGTTTTGATAAACTTAATTTGTTAACTTGCCGTTGTAAGGTTAAATGGACCTTAAACTGGACAACGCTATTTTAACATTATAAAAACTAGTTATCGAAAAAAAATTTTTTTTTTTTTATTTATAGAGAAACCTCACAAGAGTCCCAACTGCTCCCTTCTGGAGCCAGTGAGACTATGGCATCCCCAATTGGAGTATGTTGTGAGGCTGAAGGTAAGTGGGGAAGGGAAGGAGATGGGGAAGAGGAAGGTGGGAAAGTACCTGGCTATTCAGATCTAGTCACTAAACACGGCTAAAGCCATTATTAAGCAACTTTTCAATTCTGAATGGTGGTCTTACACCAGGGCGATACTGAGAGTATCTTCCACTCTGGAACGTGCCGCAAATATAACATATATTATTTTTATTAATTAATTGTGAAATACCACAAATTAATGAAATAAAATTTATTTGCGCACGCCGGGTTCGATTTAAGGAGAGAATATTAAGCTTTGTGCCACTCGAATTTGGAATATGGAATAATAGGATGAATGTGAAAACACATGAATGTCAAAACAATTTTCCTCAAAAAAGTTAACGAAACTCATCTATTTCTTCAAAAAATTACCAAACATTTTGTCAACTAGGGATTTAAGGAGAGAATATTAAGCTTTGTGCCACTCGAAATTGGAATATGGAATAATAGGATGAATGTGAAAACACATGAATGTCAAAACAATTTTTGACAATTTTCGCTCAGAAAAGACAGAGTTACAATAATAAATACAAGGAGCGATAAAAAGACGTGTTGTCAGAATGAACCGCAACGCTCTTCTCCAGTAAATACAAGGAGCGATAAAAAGACGTGTTGTCAGAATGAACCGCAACGCTCTTCTCCAGTAAATACAAGGAGCGATAAAAAGACGTGTTGTCAGAATGAACCGCACGCTCTTCTCCAGTAAATAGTTTTCCAAATTGCAAGCATAAACTGAGTTAAGGATAGCTTTTCTTTTTTTTTTAGAGTATATTTTATTTTGTTGTAAAAATTTACATCTTATATGTAATATATCCCATTCTAAGACTATTATAATATTATTTACTAGGTTCCTACTTACTAAAATTTGGACTTCACAACATTGAGACATAATCCACCAAAAACTGGAAGACTTTTAGCTTCCTTAACAATTTCAGGGAGTTCATTGAACATTTTAAAACCTTTCTAATAAATATTGTTTTGTGTTCCCGATAAATTTGTTTTAGGATACCTAAAATCGTTGCAGTTTCTCGTAGGATAGTAATGGACTGTACTATTAATTCGACTGTAACATTATTCAACATATAATCTGGTAACATTTTATTTTTTAACTTAAAAATAAATACTAGCGTATTGTAGACTAATCGTATACATATCTTTAACTCCTACCACTGGTTCCCCAACCCGATGCGTGTAAAACGGTGAAATGGCAAGGGAAAAAATAAAACAGATTAATTTTTTAGATATGATTTAAGATTTTCACGGCCAAAATTATTTTTGTCGTTTATTTTTGGGATGTTATGACGTGTTGCACTACCTCCCTCTTTAGCCAACGTTTCGGACAGCGTTACAGTGTCCATCATCAGGGCAGATGTGTAAATGATAGTGGTGAAGTGTGTGCTAAAGTAAAGTACGGCTAAAGAAGGAGGTATCTCAATACGGCATAACACCCCAAAAATAATAAACAACAAAAATGCATTATTTTTTATATGACACCTCACAAGAGCGCCCTCGCCTGTACAGTGTTAAGCCAGGAGAACTATGTCGCTATCCGGTTGGCCTTAGTTGCAGAATACTTATTCATTCAGAATATTTAGACAATATCAATGACATTGGTATTTCCAAAGTGTTCTTTAATTTTGGTGATTGATTTGACATGAGAAAATATTATTGACAAGTTCGAATAATTAATTAATTTAAGTCTTCTCAAGATTATTTTTTTAATCGTAAATATTAAGATAATTTGTTGACAATTCTAGTATAAATAATCAGACACAACGAAGCAAAGTATCATTACCAAGATGTTCCAATTCGTAGTACTCGCTGCTCTCGTCGCTGTGGCTTCGGGTAAGTTATCCGAAAAGCATAATATTTTATATTTACAGTCAGCAATTTTAAAAAAATTAATGATTTAAATCAAGTAAGTTCATGTTTTTTCTCAATAAATTAATGGTTGATATGTTTCTCTAGCCGGCACCCTCGGTCCAATCCGCGGAATCGGATCCTCCCCCATTGTTGGAGGAACTGAGGCTTCCATCCAGGATGCCCCATGGCAGGTGGCTCTCCAGTACAATGGAGGACTCCGTTGCGGAGGATCCATCATCAGCACCACCGTCATCCTAACCGCTGGACATTGCACCACAGGGTAATTCGATTACTTGGCCTTGTGTTTAATTGATTTGATGGTATAAATAATGTTTTTGGCAGCCAGACCAGTAGAACGATTTGCTAATAAACTGATTTGCTTATTCCAGAACCTCCGCCGGAGCATGGAACGTCCGTGCCGGATCTAGCCAGCACGCGTCTGGTGGCGTTTCCTACAAGGTGTCCAGGGTGGTGACCAACCCCCAGTACTCCTCTGCCAGGCTCGACTATGACATCGCCGTTCTCATCCTCTCAGAACCTATCGACATCGATGACCTCAACACCAAGATCATTCCCCTGCCAACCCTGAACCAGGATATTCCCGCTAACTCTGATGCTTTCGTCACCGGATGGGGAACTACCTCCGTAAGTTCATTTATGGTCCATATTATATTACATCATTGAAGATGAAGTAATATTATATTGGTATATTATGGAAATACCTTATGCCAGTGAAAAACTGATATCTTGTCTATAATGAAGTTAATCATGTTTACTTTCTCTCCAACAGTCCGGAGGCTCCATTCCAAGCACCCTCCGCAAGGTGACCCTCCCCGTAGTCGACCAGGCTGCTTGCGTAGCTGCCTACTCCGGATTCAACACCGTCACCGACAGGATGGTCTGTGGAGGAAAGCTGGGAGAAGGTGGCGTTGATGCTTGCCAGGGAGACTCTGGTGGCCCATTTGTCGTCGATGGAGTCATCGTCGGAGTCACTTCCTGGGGAAGTGGTTGCGCTCAGGCCAGGTACCCCGGAGTGTGGTCTCGCGTACCATCCATGGTTGACTGGGTTCAGGCACAGATGTAAATAAACAAACGAACTAATTATTGGAAGCCTGCTATCTTCTTTCAGATCTTAATTATTAAATTGATATCGTATTCTATGTGAACATTTAATACTTTTAATAATAAAACCACATCTCTGAAATATTTGTTTCCATTATCCCCGTGTCCCTTCATGTTTTATTGTTTCATTAACATTTAAACTCAGTAGTAGTAAATACCAGACAATAACCAAATAAAGTAGGTTTGGAAGTGTTGAACAAGACGGCTATATCTAAATTTATTTTAAGCGAAAGTGCTTGGAACAAGGGATTACGATAAATATTATGTACACTTTGAATTAATTAATGAAATCGAAAGTAACGTTACATCTCTGACCGGTCAGAGATCGCATCTGGGTCCCATCCCACTCTGTTCAATGAACAAAGAGAGAAAACCTTTTTGGTGACTTCACACAAATGAAATAATACAGTATATGAAATAATACCTATGATAATTTTAAACAAATATGATATTAAAAACTTGGTTTGTTCATCGACCTTGCGCCGGAAATGCCAGTAAAATAAAATTTTATGAATTGTTTAAGACAGAGATGGGCAAACTTTTTAAGGAAAGGGCCAGATAAAATAAAAAATTATCTAGGCGAGCCGGAAAAAAAATGAATAAAATATTTTTTTATAGGTGATTTACTTTATTTTTTAATTTTTACAATCAAACATAATATTAAGTATATTATATACTACAATGGTAAAAAAAGTAACAAAAATTGATTATTCTTTAGAAGAGTATGAAGGCGTATGTGACACTACCAAAAAAGCACAACCAAACACAAGCCAGACACACAGCCGCAGAGGAGACTTGACACTGACTACGCGACGTCGTGACCATAAATAAACCAATCACGTCGTGACTGTCCGAACTACACTGACCTTGACAACAGATGAAACGAAATGGTAGCGATTCGCCCCGAGCTTAGCCGAGAAATACACGCATTGCACTTCACATCACCATGCTACCGATCTGCAAAGTGACATCTAGAGGAGTGCCTAATATAACGTTAACAGGTATGGATAACATAGTATCTTCAAATAACGGCGTACCCTGTTACTGTAGGAACTCATAACAGAGTATTGAATAACTTCGTTATTAGATCAGTTTATCATTTTAGTTAACAGAGTATTGAATAACTTCGTTATTGGCATTATTGAGTTATTAGATCAGTTTAGTTATTTAGTAATTTCAGAATACGTTCATTATTCGTATCGCTCGGTTATCCCGTCAAATTCATTCTCCGTTATTCGATTCTTTCGTTAACATTACAAGTTAATTATTTAAATCGTTTGTGAGTACTGTGATGATTTTATAATTATATATAGGACTGAAGAATTGTGAGGAAAATTATTTTAGATTATTTATTTAAGTGCTGATTGTATCGCTGTTTGTGGAAATTTGCGATACCTACATATTTGGTGTTTTTGTTGTTAAACATTTCGGATACAAAAGTTTATAATCAAGATGTCGAACAAAAAATAGAGTGATTTGTAAAGGTCAGTTTTCTATTTTTGTCGTCGTTCTTAACAGTGGAGGCTCGTGACTTTTGTTGAGCTAGAGTGCTAATATTAACAAAAATGGCATTGTTAATATCGTTGTAGCCGAAAAAAAAAAAATTTTTTTGTATGACGATTTTCAGGAAATCGCAAAACTGAAATTTCCTAAAAATTGCAAAATTAAAATTCGAAAATAATTTTTTTTTTTGTTTGAAGATTCGAAAATTCGAAAAAAAAATTTTTTTGTCGACTACAACGACATTAATAATGTATTACAATATGACGTATAAAGTGTCATTATCGACTCAGCCCCAGCAACGAATAACGATGCCGTTCTGTTTTCCGTTCCATATTTACATTATCTACAAGCTGTTATTAAATAACAGGTATGATATTATGTTATTGGCTTAGGGTGTTATTCGTTATATTAGGTATCGGAAAAGAACCGTTATTCCCACCTCTAGTGACATCTACTACGGCACTACGCCTACGCGAGGTTGCGTGCAAACATACTACGCCAATAATACCTATTTAAAACGCAATAGAAGGAAACCGTTAAGAGGCTAGACTTTAAACCACACGCGGAACACGCGCGTCTGTCATTCTGTCCCGCTCACAATAAGCTCACGCACACTTACAATACATGCGAATGCGAAATGTGCGAATGAGACAACGCTCAAATTTACCTACCGAAATCGGTCGAAAAGGGGTTTATGGAGAATACACTTTTCTACACTGAAACTTTCACGAAATTGAAATTTTAAAAAATATATATTTTTTAGAAAGAAGAAGCTACGTCGGTAGCTTTTTATAATTTTATAATTCTTTATGAGAGTTGAGTTAGCAGCACTTTTTCCTTAAATAATATTTTTTGATAAATCGTACATGTTTGACAGTGAATGTTTACGTTAATACGAAACGCATCGAAAATTCGAAAACATACCGACATAGTTTTCACCCTCTAGAAGGCAGTATAAAAAAAATATATTCATTTTGTGCAATTTTCGATGTAGAAAAGTGTTTTTTCCCGGACGTCCTTTTTGTATGGGCCGAAAAGCGAAGTCTATCATCTTAAGTATTCTATTCTATCTACGCAGAAAATACATTTTTTTCAACTGGTAAATTGTGGTAGGATTATTTAAAACAATGTCGGCGGCCGGATTGACTAGCCTGAAGGGCCGGACTTGGCCCGCGGGCCGTACTTTGCCCATGACTGGTTGGTAAATAAAACAATGAATCTTTATTATTTACTCGTTTTTTTAATGAATTTGTTTTTAATAGTAAAAACACAAATTTAATTAAATAAAAACAACACGTGGCAGACGAGAAATTAAAAATATATCATTAACAGGTATATATATATATATATTTTTTTATTTTTTTTTTTTTTCTTTATTCATTAAACTGCTGGTTACATATTTTGAGAATTTTACGTATTTAATTTTAAATATTACTAGAGAATTTGGATTTTAGGCCAAAATACCCAAACAAACAGAAAAATTATTTTTGGAATAAAAAGGGCGTGTAAAATATCTATCTCGGACAGGAGTTACTTTTCCTTTTTTGCTTTTAAATGATGATCTATAGATATCTAATAAAAGAAATCATTTGGTTTTGGTTCATTTTGGAAGCAACTTTGGAATTCTTTTGTGAGTTATTTATGATTATTAAAAAAAAGTTCTGCCTAATCTTTGATTTTAATACAATGAAAAATAAAATAGAAAATAAAAAATTATCAAAAATGCGTTTCTTTGGGTAGTGATTTTGATATATAAACGACAAGTTTTTGTTCCGATGTAAATAGGTAATTTGTAACTACACCACTCAACTTTTTTTGTTTTAATTTTATATTTTAAAAAAAATATTGTTATTGTTAAATTATTTTTTTTTAATTTTACATTTACACGCCAATAATTGTCCAAATTGCCTCTAAAATCATAAAATATTAAAATCTTTAATAGCCTATATTTTATAATCATATGTTACTTAAATTTTATACATCTGCTACCGGTTTAGACACATCCGAGCCGCTCACTAGTAAACTTAAAAAATCTTAAAATTGTTACATAGTTAACGCCGAAGAAATACAAAAAAACATGTTTTATTATTTAAAGCAAAAATTAACAAAGCAGCTCCTTTTCGTTGTTTGTTTGTGGGGTGTTATGCCGTGTTGCGCTACCTCCTTCTTTAGCCGATGTTTCGGACAGCGTTGCAGTGTCCATCATCAGGGCAGATCCGGCAGATCCGACGATGTGTGATGATGGACCTACCCTGATGATGGACACTGCACGCTGTCCGAAACGTCGGCTAAAGAAGGAGGTAGCGCAACACGGCATAACACCCCAAAATCCGTGAAAATCTAAAAACGTATCAAAGCAGCTCCTGTCCGAGCTAGATATTTTTTGATTACATACTTTTTGATTACAAATATAATTTGTCAGTTTAGTTGGGTATTTTGGCCTCAAATCCAAAACTAAGTTTTGTATGAAACCGGCCGCGCAGCCGTTCCTCTTAATCATAATCCTTTGTTCCTCCCCCCTGTTATATTCCATGAGAGTCTACAGTTTAACGTACACATCGATGAAATAACAAGCGATGCAATGAGAATACTAGGTTTTATTTTGAGAATGAAGTATGTCAACATTAAAACATTTGTATTACTGGTTAGTACAAAACATATTAGAATACAATTCCATCGTATGGTCACCGCACTACAAAGTCCATTCTCAATCATATATATACGCGCTGTAATTTCGTTGTTTGCCCCTCGAAGGCCCGAAAACGCTTGCTACGTTAAGGCTCGGTCAAACAGGAGGCGTACTTACGCGCGTCAAGGCGTTAAAACGTCTCGGACGTATAACGCAACGTTGTGTTGTACTGAACATGTCTAAACCGGTCAAACAGAGCGAGCGTGTAGAAATACGCGAAGTTTTGCCGCCGCGGCAGAACGCCACGTTGTATTTTTGTTATCAAATTTCCTTCGACGCCGGGAGTTCTTGCTTGACTGTGGTAAAAATGGTTGCTGAAAAGTTAATTGAATATGTCCGAAAACATCCTTGTTTATATGACACGAGGAACAGTGCATTTGTGGTGCATTTGCTTATTTGGTGTTGTAGAAGGGAATGCAATTCTTCGAAGCACTCTCGTGACATTGAAAGAAGCGATCTTCATGTGATGAAAGCTCCCGGAATAAACGATGATATTCTCCAAATTCTTTACTCTTCTTATTAATATCATGCACCCGTATTCTATTACTACGGGAACGTGATAATGCACATAGCATTAACAACTTATCTTCATCTGAATCGATGGACATCGTGGCGAAGACCGACTGACAGTAACTGAAGCCGAACGCTCTGGTTTGCGCGTCGAAGCCGTTCAAATAGAAAGTACGCGATGTTACGCTGACGCCTTGATGCGCGGTAAGTACGCCTTCTGTTTGACAGAGCCTTTATAGCGTAGTCTGACAGTACCTTTAAGCTCGTGTCTTCCTCGCTCCGAGCTATCTGCTAGGTATAGCCGCTAGGCGAATCAATGATCTCGCTAAGTCGTTATATCTTCCAGCATTATGTATACCGGCAAGGGCTCGGCTGATATACACAATGACATAGCGTCTAGTATAGACGTAGCAGGTTCGGCATTACGTATGAAGTGTGACGATTAATTATTGTATGCACGCTCTTGCTCTCCCGCTACCCCGTAGTTGATGAACTCGTAATTAAAAGCGTTGTAATTAGTGTAAGTCGGGATGGCATGTTCTTGTACGGGGTAATTTATGTCGGTGCGGTAATAGTTCTAGATGATGTTAATATTTACTGCAGGTGAGGTAGCTTCGGGTATTAAAGGGGGAGTTAACGGAGACAGTGATTAAATTATCCTTAAACTTGCGCGAGTACAAGTAGCGTATTTCATACAGTTCCAAGGAAGCCGAAATTAGCCGCGAGATTATTCATTTCTGAGCAAAATATAAGCAACTATAAAAATAAGTCATGATATTTAAAAGGAACGAATTGCTTTAAAAACCGGTGATTATGTAACCCTTACTTTGTCTATTTGAATAGAAGATGTCTAGTAAGACGGGTAACGTAAAGGCACAAATAATTACTAAGATAATAAACGCCCAGGTTTCCAGTAATAAAACTTTAAAAAATGAAAAATTCAAAAAAAATATATTTATTTCATTATATATTAATTACAAATTTGCTATTTGCATTAAACAATTTGCTAGGTACACAGAAGATAGAAGTAAAATAAGAAACTTAGGACGGCTTTTAAAACCTACGAACTCTTACAAATAATACATAAAACAATACAGAACTTGGACTTTTTCACTTGGACTTGGTCAGAAATTGCTTGTACATGACAACACAAAAAATCTGAAAAAATTTACTCATCAACTAAGGTCGTGCAATAATTAATCAACTCACCCAAATCTAAATCTAGAATTAAAAGTTTTCTAATTCCATTATTAGGAACATAAATTTAAGCATTAAAATTAACCTTATATGTAACTATTGGTAAAATAAAATAATTGTTGTAAACTAGCCTGTCTCAACACAGAATATCCCTAGTGAGAAAAGCATAGTAGATGTGTCTATTAAATAAATAAATCCATTTATTCAAAAATGGTATAATACAGCAAAATTATAAGCCGCTCATATCATTAGGACATTGCTGGGTCGAGATTTATAAAAAGAAATTAATAAAAGTAAAAAAATGTCCGTTAATATAAAATTATTTATTCGTTTTAATTTTAAAAAGAATGACAAATATTCCCGGGTTCCGAAAACTGACAATATTTTAAAATCTCCTACTACCATTACTCTAAGCGAAAGAAGTTGCTTGTGTTGTGATGGAGTACTTAGCCAGCCGAGGAATCGAACACGGGACGCCTCGGTGGGACCTAAACGTGATACCCACTCAGCCACTGACCGGTAAATAGAAATATACAAACTTGTATTACAACAACTCTTTCGGACTCTTCTGATAATTTATTTTCAGTCTGGTTTAATATTAGCTGTTTAGACATTATTATGCTTGTGATGACTTCAACACTACGTTCGAAAGAAAAAAAAAACATCTTCATCATCGGAAGAGCTCATACAAAATTTTTCCCACCTAAACGAAATTTCAAATCGACTACACTAGCGACCGCTATTGAAAAGGACAGAAAAATCACAATCTGAGAAGTGCTGAGGTAAATAAAGGTGACGACATAATGAATAGCTCGAAGTTTCAAATGATACCACGTTTAAAATTTTTCAATATTGAATGTAAGCCGACACTTCAGACCGACCATAAATTTAAAATTCCAGAGCGTATACGAAGAGAGTTTGTTTAGTAACAAAAAAAACTAACATGGTTTTGAGAAATAAATGGGGTAATTAAGCCCAAATTACCACTACAGAATACAGACGAAGTATTCATGTTTAAAGAAAACCAATAAAAATTAACGACGTACACAATCTATGAATTAGTGCTACAGATCACGATATTTTTCAGAAGTAAACAACGCACTCAGATTAAAAGTAAATAAGCTTTTTAGAAATGATAAACAAAAAATGAAGTCAAACAGGTACAAACTGGACTATAGAGCTAGTTGAAATGCATTAAGAAAATGAATTCTGAATTAATAAGGTGATATTAGTTATTACCAGACAAAGTTTTACGAATATTATATCTGATCATGAAAAGGGACGAAAGATAAAAAATAGTTGTAAACATCTACGGACGCGAAAAATGAAGTATTTGTACGAAACTGCAAGGAATGTGATGAATCAAGTTTATGGACTATGTCTATGATGTCACCATGAGAATTAAGCCGAAATACTACTGAATTCAATTTTTACCTGCCGCAAACGTTAAACAAAATAATAAATGGGAGAGTGCGAGAGTGATAATTATTACAGATGTAAAGTCACAATTAGCCGAGGAAATTTACCGATTATTAAGGAAAGACCGATTGCAGAATTCTAGAAAAAGTTTAAAACAAAACTGCATCAAAAGGGTGAGTTACACTTATCGGTGGCCAGACAATGAAATAATTAAACGGACATATTAAGATTGGAGAGAGAGAATCATGAAAAATATCATATCAATGACAGTTGAAATTGTCCGAATTTTCAATTATAAAACGCCCTACGGAAGACGAGATATACGTCCTGAGTCCGAGCCTGGCATTTTTTTTTTGAAGAAGATATTCGAGACTGTACCGGCGATGTGACAGGCGAGGGACAGTCTAGAGGAGTCGAGGGAAGGGGATAACAGTGAAATGTGTTTCAGGGAGGTTCGTTGGTTTGTGAAATTTGGTAATAATCCAAGGAGGAATGAACAAAATAGTGCTAAACAGTGCGGGTGTTTCCTAATGTTGGGAGAAAATAATTACGTAATATTAAAGGATTTTTAAGTTTGTGACTTCGTGAGAAACAATAGTTTGTGTACATAAATTAATTATTTGGCTTGTTAAAATACTTTATTGAAAATTAGCTGCAGTGAACGACAGTGCGCCGCGAGTGAATTAATTAAATAATAAAATTAATTTGAATTATCAAAACCAAAATAATAATCAAAGTGAATGAAATACTTAGCTTCAGTGAGTTAATAATAACATAACTTCGTGTCTTAAAAATAGTAGGGAGTGCATCGCGCGAATTTTGATTTGAAATATAAAATTAGTCTAGTCAATCATTACGTACAAATATCATTTTCGAACTTGCACACACAAAATAATAATATCAAAACAACATCAAAAATGCACCTACGTACTTAAAGTCTTCTGCAATCTCCACAAAACCCAAGATAATAAAAATATTAACAAATACCCACATACTAGTGTCTTCCTCAATCTTTCGCAAAACCATAAAAATAATATAAATACAATGTATATAATAATATAAAATACCTACATGTTTATAATTTCTCCGACCTTCCGCGAAAATAATAATAATACCAACATACCTACGCACTTGTAGTTTCTTCAATATATCATATAATCAATATAATACAAATATTCAAGATAATATCAACATATACCTACGTATGAATGTCATCTTCAATAGTCGCAAAAACAAAAGATAATAATAATGTTAACAAATAATAATTAATATCTACACATTTTCTTAAACTCAAATAAAAAGTGTGACATAGATCCGTGGTGTTTAGATAGTAGGAACTTAACCACCGAGTTATAAATATAGGAAGGTTCTTTTTTTATTATTTTCCCCACATGTATTTAGTGTACGTAATCAGGCTTCGCTCAGGTGAGTGGATTAAAACATTTTAATTAATTTACAGGTCGTACATGGTCCAGATGCCTGAGAGTTTCTGACAATTTACAGAATCAATGATAAAAGAAGTTTATGTTCCAGGATATAACTATATTTTTGAATATTATTCTCGATGTGTAATTATGAAATTTGTCCCAAATTAAAGCTATTATCAATGTAGGTTCAACGAACTTATATTTTTTTTGCGTACCAAAAAAAAAGGGTCCCGGCCATAAATCGTAGCCGTGATGAACATCGTACGGTCATCCAAATTAGTAGGGTTTTTTTTTCTGAGGTATGCCGAACCAAAGTGGAAGTGACGGGAACATCCATACCATACTGGATAGTAGTTCAAAAATGAAATTTGGAAAATTGAATTTAAACATTATAATTGTTTACTAACAACAAGATTATCATGTCAAATTTCTTCCAGGCTTCCTTACAAAAAATGAAATCAACATTATTTCGGTAATGTTTTCTCAATCAAACCCTTCCAAAATCCAAATTTGACCTGCGAAATATAGACTTCACGATTGGAGGATGCAATAGCGTCACTGAAATTATATCCCCACAAGATATGAGACAAAGAGGGCTTTTTTTCTTGCGCTATCATGCGATAGGGGATATCAACATAAACTGAGCATTCACGCGGGATACTGGAAGTTATTCCCTTTCGCGGGGTCATGCAGAGTGGAAAGGCATGAAAGACAGGATAAAAAGAAAACGCCACTTGGAATGGTAGAGTATGATCCGCTGTCGGAGGCGTTTCGACCGAAGGTATCCCAAGTTTTGCGAAGTTATGTGGAGGGGACGTCGGCGTGGTATTCCGTGAGAATAAGTCTGTAGCACTATCGCATACTACCAGTGGTGTCGACCTGAAAGCAAACATAGTTTTTACAAGGTAGAAGTTATGTCAGCTCTCGGAGGCGAGGAACGCAAGCCAATGATTATCCTCGTGGGAGACGAAAGGATCATCTCAAACGGCTCCGTACGCACTCAACGCGGGTAGAATCGTGATAAGGGAAGAAATGGACATTCCCCTTCTAGAATCAGTCGAGTTAAAATCAATTCTGGAGGATAGGAAGTCGGGGTAATACTGGAAGTAACATGAGGACTCTGCGCTCTTTCATCTGGCGTGAAGGGACCCTTTCGTAGCAATGAAGTTCATGCAAGAGAACAAAATCAGGACTTAAGGACCATCCTAGCAAACGTAATGATTGAGTCTTTGTCCGGAATGTTGGTCACCAGTATCTATCTGATTAGAGGAGGCGCCGACTTATTCAGGAAACAAAATTCCCCACATCCACCTATCACCCCTCCTCACCTTCCTCTTCCTCAGTAAGTGTGGTGTTTACTAATAACAATTACAACTTGACCATTTAGGTGCAGTACAACGACACTGAGAGCTTCGCAAGGATCCCGACATGTATGTCATAATACACACTGTCCACGTAATGTAAAAAATAATCCAATGTAAATCTATAGACAGGAAAAAATAGGGTAAGAAAAAAACTACGACGTTGAATTTTATAAACCGGGTGACAATTTACTGTAGGGTTATCGTCAATGACATACTATGTCCAAGTTAAGAAAAGGCGGGTAATACGAATATAGGTTTGAAAATAAAACAAAACAATCTAAAAACGGGGTTAGTTTATCAAACGGAATTCTTTCACACTTTCTCTGAAAGAATCTGAGGTTACCACACACTACATTATTTCTTCTACATGTGTATGTGTATTAATTTACACATACAAATGTAATTACTGAAACAAAAAATCACACAACGGGGTAAATAGGAATAATGTGCAATTAAATCTTAAATCTTATTTACTGTGAGAAAATCGCAGGGGTTTAAGGAAATGTTAGGTGTAGCTAGATATAAGGGTATATTGATCGAAGGCCAAAAGATAAGGGTAGCGTAGCCAGTAGATCCCGACAGCTAGTGTTAAAGGAAAAGAATAGGAAAACCAAGGGTAGACGACTACGGATCATTACAACGGGTACCGGGTAGCCCAAGAGGGTGGTCCATCACAACTGGTCCCGAGACCCATAGGAGCTAGTAAAGGCAGGGGTTTGGATCGTCACAAATTAGTATACGCGGCGGGTAGGGTGACGAGACGGACCATCACATGCTAGACCGAGTTGACATGATATGTTGACGTAAGAATATATTTGGGAAGTTTTATTGACATCGGAGGTTTTGTGGGTTTGTGGATTGGTGATTTGGGTTATCGGGTCTCTTGAGATTACCTCAAACAATTTGCGAAGTGTCCCATTGCCTTTCCAATAAAACCTGGTACGCTCGTAGCCTGGCTCGCTGGTACTGGTAGTACTGGCGTATTGGCCGCTGACTACAATTTATTCGATAACGCCAACGCCGCCGTTATCTTTGGCGATTGTCAACTGTTGAATAAAACCGTTGGAAATAACACCGACGTTTTGGCGACCGCTAACAAAAATAATAAATAACGATTCTAATAATAATAGACTATTGGGGAATCTCAACGTAAGGGAGTTCCAAGTGTTGGGGCTTTGGACGTGCTGTTCATAACGACAACTTACTATATTTTACTTGGTTCACGGCGAGTTCATCGAAAACGAGTTCATCGAAAACGAATTTTGTACGAACTTTTTTTCAAAAACCTAACCTAACCTAACCTACCTAACCTAACCTAACCTAACCTCTCGTTGGTCGATAAAATTGCTTTCGATGAATTGATTTTCGATGAACTCGTCGGTTACCATTTTACTGATTACAAGTAGAAAAGGACAGAATCGAAAACAAAACTTATATTATAGGTTTCTTTTATCTAGCTTCATTTTAATTTTTACTTGTTGAAAGCCAGCACACAAAAAATTTTTTTTTTTAATACGACGTAAAATATTTGACAGTTCTCACCTTTCTTACGAATTCAATTTTTATAACATTTCTTTTGTGATATAATACAAAAATTACATCAAAACAATGTAGATAAAACAAACTTCCTAATAATCACTCAAATCTATGCTTTCCATAATGGATTTATATAAAAAACAATGAATAAATATAGATTTCGAATATGACAGCGTTCAAAGCGGCAGCCATTTTGTCCGCCATTTTTGGTGCCCGGCGCGTCATTGGCAATTAATATGAATTATTCGGAGTGGATAAATACTATCCAGTAATTCGTTATGTCAAGATCGATAAAGGCCCAAGCGATTCTGACCTTGTTCTTCACACAATTTCTTTACGCATAAGGGGCAAAATCGCTTTAAAAATCCGGACCCGCCGGGGAGACTGCGGCGTACAAGAAGTGTTGTTATAGTATAATATATACTCGTATACATATATGAGGTGTTGTAGACTGTGATCTGCTTCCTGCTTGGAAGATCAAGTGTGCAAAATTTCTTCATCCTCGGAATAAAACAATTTAGATTTTGTATAAAAAATCAAAGCTACACCGCTTGCCCGCGTGCCCGCCCGCCTCATACACTCTTATTTATACAGGTTGTCGGGGGGTAAAGTGCAGTAATTTCGGAAGGTGATTCTACAAGATAGTATAAGTAAAAAAAGTTTTATAACTTTTTTCGAAATTCCAACTTTTATGGGTACTTTTTTGATAAAAAGATACTGGCCACTCGAAACCAACATAGCCACAGTCGGGCCCGGATGACTCACAGCAAATGTATCGGGTTAGTTTGTATCTCACATTAAGAATTTTTAATAGGTATGTCTTTTTGTATGGGAAAAAAATTATTTATCCTTTTTACTCCTACCATCGTGTAGAACTCATATGTCTATGGTGTAGAATCACCTTCCGAAGTTAATTCTCTTTACCCCCGGACACCCTCTATAAATAAATATTTAGATATGTTTACTATTTGGGAATGTGTGGTGTATTGTTTTTTTTTTATATGAACACCCCATAAGAGTCCCAACTGCTCCTGTCTGAAACCAGTGAGACTATGGCATCCCCAAATGGGGTATGTTGTGAGGCTGAAGGAAGTAGCGAGGGGAAGGAGATGGGGTTAGATGAAGGTGGGAAAGTTCCTGGCTATTCAGATCTGGTCACCAAACACGGCTAAAGGCATTTCAAGAAACTTTTCAATTCTGAATGGTGGTCTTACAACAGGGCAATACTAAGAGTACCTTCCTCTGTGATTGAGAAACAACACAATTTATCTTCTTCTTCAGTGATATATTACATTGATGGGAATAACCTTCAAAAGTTACAAAGAGAGTTTTTCTTATAAAAATACGAAAAACACAAATTAATCAAATAAAATTTATATGCCAACGCGGGTTCGAACCAGCGACCTTCGGATTGTGAGTTGAGAGTCTTACCCCTTAACCGCGGAGGCCGTCTTTGTGCGTTGTTTGGACAGTCTTGACGAAAATATTGAAATTTAACATACTTTTTTCTTATCTGGATAAGGTCGGGCACATCGACCGATATATCGTTGATCGTGTACAATGATATTATATCTCCAAAAAAATAACAAAAATCATATCAGATTCCGAAAATCCAAAGTGCTAATAATAATAGTCTGTCGATAACAGGCATTATGCCATTTCATAGGTCAAAATCAAATATAATATACATTATGATAAAATTATGAGTGCAAGTGATTATTATTTATTTATTACGATCTGACGTTATTAGTATCCGAATGCTTGTACGGTTCAAATTTAAGAACCAGGATCCGAGTAAATCTCTGACGCCACACTGTATGGAAACCGTTCTGACCCTTCCGTGTACGAGCAATTTTCTTTTTTTTTTGTTATCATGAGGAAAAATTCGTAACTGGATAAAAAACCTCATGCAAATTGCAATGAAAAGAAAACAATAAGTTCTGAACTTTTTACTCAAATTTTTACTTTTTACGTTACTGAATGTAAATACATCATTTATGGACTGCATCCTTGTGGCTGGATTTGTCGTCCTGTAGTGGGTGCCTGTAGGTACCTAGTGGATAAAGTTGGGAGGAAACATCATTAATTCTGACTCCGATCGGTGTTGGTTTTACACGCAACACCGATCGGCGTCAAAAAGACACAAAAATTCATTCCCCGCTACTGGATAGAAATTCCTAAGATGTTCGTAAAGAATTCAAGGCGTTGCGTGGCAGTGCTGGAAATGGTTGATGCGATTTCCTGGGAAGCGGTAGGTATTTGTCCGTAAAGATGGCAGATTCAATCTTCATCGGTTCCTTCTTCGCTGCTTTCGTCCTCATGAAGCTTCATGATGAGATGTTTTGGCATACCTATCTACCTTGATTGCTGTGATTTATATATCTACTAATAATTCCTTAAATTTCTCTTTGCCAATAATTCTTTAACTTCTTCATCTTATTCTTGTAATCCTATCTAACTACGTATTACTTTTTTATTGTAGAAAAATTGTGTGCACAATATTAATTAATGAAAATTATCAACCAATACTAATGAATGTATATCCCCAAACTGTAAAATTCACCCGCCATAACACAGGGTCATCCCAAGCATGGAGGGTGAAATATTACAATAAACTGTATATACTTTCAATAAATCATGTATTTAAATAAATAAAACATATTTTTATCAAAATTTGGCTCATTGAAAAATTAAAAGTTTTTAAGTATTTCGTCTGTCGAAATTCTAATAATTGTAACAACTGTTTCGGTGTTTAAAGCCGTCATCAACCTGTGGAAATGCCACATCGAAAAGACTAGAATGAATTTATTTACTCCTGCCTTGTTTTATGTGTATGACGTCTGTTTATTTTCACTACGATACATTTTATTAATACAAAATTATTTAATCTATCATGTTAGTTCAGAATTAAAATCTATTTGTATAATATCTGTAAGTAGCACTGGTATTTCCGCACGGTTTTTTTATCTTTATGATTGATTGACACGAAAAACTATTATTAACGTAAACTATTATTGATAGTGATTTCCCATAATTTAAGTCTTCTGAAGATTTTTTTATCGCAGGTATTAAGATAGTTTGTTGGCAAAACTAGTATAAATAATCAGACACAATGAAGCAAAGTATCATTACCAAGATGTTCCAATTCGTAGTACTCGCTGCTCTCGTCGCTGTGGCTTCGGGTAAGTTATCGAAAAAACATAATAATTTATAAATAGTAAATATTTCATAAAAAACATTTTTTTTAAATGAATGATATAAATTCAATAAATAAATTGTAAGTTAATATGTGTCTCCAGCCGGCACCCTCGGTCCAATCCGCGGAATCGGATCCTCCCCCATTGTTGGAGGAACTGAGGCTTCCATCCAGGATGCCCCATGGCAGGTGGCTCTCCAGTACAATGGAGGACTTCGTTGCGGAGGATCCATCATCAGCACCACCGTCATCCTAACTGCTGGACATTGCACCACTGGGTAAGTCGATTACTTGGCCTTGTGTTAAATTGATTTGATGGTATAAATAATATTGTTTTGGCAGCCACAAGACGAGTAGGACGATTTGCTAATAAACTGATTTGCTTACTCCAGAACCTCCGCCGGAGCATGGAACGTCCGTGCCGGATCTAGCCAGCACGCATCTGGTGGCGTTTCCTACAAGGTGTCCAGGGTGGTGACCAACCCCCAGTACTCCTCTGCCAGGCTCGACTATGACATCGCCGTTCTCATCCTCTCAGAAACTATCGCCATCGATAACCTCAACACCGAGATCATTCCCCTGCCAACCCTGAACCAGGATGTCCCCGCTGACTCTCCAGCTCTCGTCACAGGATGGGGAACTACCTCCGTAAGTTCATTTATGGTCTATATTATAAAAGTTTATTAACCACTCGAACGCTTTTTGCCTAATTATGGCACGATTTCCAAAACCACGGATTGCTGCGTTGGCAAAATGTAACAAATTTAAAAAATATATATTAAAGCGACTATATGATACATTGTACATTAAAAAAAAAAAAAAATTCTTTAGATTCTTTAAAATATATTTAGGTTAAAGATTTAATAATATATTTTTTATAAATCCTACGAATATATGATAATAAACAAAAAATAGGTTGATTTTTGAAAATAAATTATTCTATTATGGAAATACGTAATGCCCGAGTGGAAACTAGTATCATATATGATGAAGTTAATTAAAATTGAATTTCTTCCCAACAGTCCGGAGGCTCCATCCCAAGCACCCTCCGCAAGGTGACCCTCCCCGTAGTCGACCAGGCTGCTTGCGTAGCTGCCTACTCCGGATTCAACCCCGTCACCGACAGGATGATCTGTGGAGGTCTGTTGGGAGTCGGTGGCGTTGATGCTTGCCAGGGAGACTCTGGTGGCCCATTTGTCGTCGATGGAGTCATCGTCGGAGTCACTTCCTGGGGAAGTGGCTGCGCTCAGGCCAGGTACCCCGGAGTATGGTCTCGCGTACCATCCATGGTTGACTGGGTTCAGGCACAGATGTAAATAAACAAACAATTAATTGTTTGAAGACTGCTATCTTCTTTCAGATCTTAATTATTAAATTGAATAATTATTAATTGATTAAACTCTGTGAACATACATTTAATAATAAAACCACATCTCTGAAATATTTGTTTCCATTTTTTATTTCCACATATTAACTTTGAATTTATTTATTGAATTTATATCATTCATTTAAAAAAAAGTTCCAAAGTGGTTCATGTATGATTGCAGGTCAGAAAGTTCAGGTTGATAGGCCGTTCAAAATATAACTTTCTCGAGTGGAGTCATTGTTTACATTAATAGATATATAGATGTTCAATGTTATTGTGTTTCGTGGTTAATTTTCTTAATGAAAACATCTGTTTTATTGCCATTAAATCTCCTCCACCTCTTGAATTGGGACTTATCCGACATTTCAGTCGCAACGAAATATTTTTAGTTGGTAAAACCGAGTTCAGACCACTTGATTTCAGAGTTTAGCCAGGTATCTGTAAGTCTCGATGCCACCTAGTGAGAAAGTTTGCATGCCTTTCTCATATAAAATAAAGTTGGTTGTTTGCAGGTGAAAAAATGTAATAAGCGATAATTGTTGAATGAGACACTCTATATTAAATCATGGAAGGAGGTAACCCGCCGTAGCTTAATGGTAGAGCTCCTGACCGGCAATCAGAGGGGTGCGGGTTCGAGTCCCGTCGGCGACATGTATCTTTTCTCTGGAGATTTTTTCACTATGGATGAGTGTTTCAGGCCAATAATTATTGCTTATAATAATTGTTATCTGTAAGTAATACGATGAATTATTTGGTGGAGCTGCTTGTTGGTCATACATTTTTTTTTCATAGTCCACGGTTGTTTTCGTAATAGAAAGTTCTGTTTCGAACGTAAGGTGGAATTGCTTTGTCATTTCCAGCTCAATAGATCAGCTTCCTAGTTTATTGACTGATTTTGTGTACTTTATGTTGACGTCTTTGCCATTTTCTTACCGTTTCTCCAAATGAACCCTGAGATCGCTTGGGAATTTTTGTTGAGTTGAGTCGGGGTAAATTCTGACATCGTTTTCTAATAAGACCACGTTTTCTCAAAATATTGTAGCGCCAGAACGTTTTAGGAAAACGGCCAAACCAAAATGAGTTTAAAGGTAAACCAATAAGTATGTAAAATAATAGGATCTAAATTAGTTTTGCAGAAATGAAGGTAAAGGCTGCTGTTCGATGTAATGGCCGCCATGGTTCGATCCAAACAAAGGTCTCTAGTACGTCTTCCCAAAATGCCCACTTGTTATCTCTGACACATGATTCCGGAATCATCCTGCACGGAGAAAAATGTTATTCTAAAATACGATCATTTTATTCGTAAAAACGGGACTGAAGTTCTTACGAACAAATTAACAGTGTTTCAATGTTTATTGGCGGGAAAAGGAAAGAATAATTTGTTGGTATACGTACAAAATTACGTATACCAACAAATTAGTATAACATGTTTCCGTCAATAAACATTGAAACACTGTTAATTTGTTCGTAAGAACTTCAGTCCCGTTTTTAACCTTTTTTACGAATAAAATTATCGTATTTTAGAATAACATTTTTCTCCGTGTGCGCGTGCGCACGTCTTTTATGAATTTGGTTGATAATTGCGTTGGGTAGGAACTGCCCATGAATACTCCCAAAAACGGGGTGTGTACTGGGTAGGTTCCAAACTGCTACAATATTTCTTGATTATATAAATGTTTAATTATATAATTTTTTTATATTTTTTTTTTTACGCCCTTGCTGATATTACAATTTTAGTCAATAGCATCGAGCGTTGACGACATTTAGCCGTTATTTCCAACGGTATCCGGCGGTACCCGAGGAGGCCGCGAGACGGTATTCACCAGGAACTAATACGAAACGTGCGCTACCCCGTAGCTATAAAACGTATTGTGATCTATTAAAGATTTACACATGTTTCTTTCCTTTTTATTCCTTTCCTTCTATTCCCCAAGTTTAGATGGACGCTGAAAGGACCTACGAAAGTTTAATGTTAATGGCAGATTTCAAGTCTAAACGGTCACAAAATTCATGAAGTGTCTAACTTTTGGTAAATTTTCTCTAAATGTCAAAATTTCAACATTCATTTATGAACTCGAGCTTCAAAGGTTTTTATTTTATGTTGAAAGTAACTGTCTAACCAAAAAAGTGACCAATTTATATGTTTATTTCACGGTAAAATTAATAGTCTTTCTCCATTTCGCAGCACGGATCAATATTACATTCCACTAAAACCCATCATGTCTTGGTAAATCGCACCTAATGAACATATAATTTTATATGTTCTTCAACTCACATATATATATTTCAAACAAATATTGAATGGCAACATAAGTATATAAAATTGTTACTATCATTGATTTTGCCCTTGTTACTTACCACTATTTTTCTTTTCTTATCTAAAAAATATTCTGTCTAATGTAGATATAATTTATTTTAAAATCCAACGCATGAGAATATTATCTGGTAATGGATCGATGTCCTTACTTTATATTGCATATGTCAATATGTATTATTTCGACCCTTTGGAATAGCAAGGTTCCATCAGTGGCGGTAGCGTCATGCGATACTGGGATCTATAGTTAGCTACTTTAGAGTTCAATATCAGATGGAACCTTGTTATTCCAAGGGGTCGATTTGTTATCATTCATAACAAACAATAAATAAGAAATTTGCCTATGTTAAAACTGTCTGTCTGTGTGTATCCTATACCTTTGCATAGTTGTTACTTAAAAGTTATTCTTCTGTTTCAATTTTATATATGCCTTTGTTTTGTTGTTATTTAATAAGTTATTCTTCTAAATCTATTTTCTATATTGTGGTTTCTTGTTATAAGGTTGCTCTAGTCTCTAGTGTTATATTAATATTGTTAAATTGACCTGCTGACAAACTGCTTTGGCAGTTTAGCGGGTGCTTAAAATGTTGATTTTTTTTTAAAGATCTTGTGACAACGGATCCAACAAGTGTTAAGATGAAGTTATACGCCAAATCACTATTTAGATTTATCTTTACTACGAATCGGTTTACATTATGAATATGAAAAAATATGTTTTGGATACATTGAAGCTTTTTCTACCTTTTCAACGAATGGAATTGAAAAAAAATTATTAATTACGTACCAAAAAAATATAAGCGCAAAGTACTAAATAATTTGTATTTTTCATTAGATGAATATGTAGTTATAACCTTTTAAAAATACCCCTTTATGGCTAAGATTATTTTTGACTTTATTGATTGACTAACTTTTTTTCGTTCTTGTAAAATTATTCATAAAAAAAATTTAAAAAATTTGGGAGCTACTTTCCTCGCGCAGATAATACCAAAAATAAGCGGAGTTTTCAAGGGGTAAGAAGTCTGGCGTTTATGTTCCGCAATAGATTTTTGCATCAGTAGTTTGCATTGGTAGTTGTCGATCTTTCCACAATGGCGCCCCGGTTTGCATCGGATGACGTCATAGGCATAGCTTGAATTTTGATATTTTCTCAATCGTTTTTCAACATCGATTCATTTATTTTCGGAAAACCGCATAGAGAAATAGGTAAAGTAAAAAATAGGTTTCTTCAATCTTTGCAAAAAAAGATTTTTGAATACCTATTCCTTCTTTCATTTTAAAAATAATTATTCAGAAATGACGTTTGTATGACTCGTTATTTATCTAAATGTGTAAAGTACCTACTAATCATTTACATCCATGTCTATTATTATTAATTATTATTAATTATTTATGCTACTGATAATTGATATGATTATAATTTTTTTTTGAAGTTTAGACAAATATATTCGATTTTTACTGCGTACGTTATGCAGTAAAAATCGAATTAAATTTTTTTTAATTAAAATTCGACCTCAATTCAAACTTTACTTTCCTATGGGAAAAACTAAACCCGTTCCTGTAAATCTGGTGAATATAAAAAAAGGCCTTACGAATTATTTATTTTTATTGTAAATACACATAATAATTATTACGAGCATAATATTGTAGTAATGTTTACAATAGGTAGTACTACTGTAAAGCAGACACATAACAGCTTGTCGGCAGGCAAAAACCAAAATATGTAATTATAAATATAAACACCTATGTTAGTTATAAATATCTAATTTTAAGTCACAGGTGTAAATATAAATGTAAGTGAGTAGTTATAAGTCTTAGTCGTAAGTCACTAGCTAAAAGTCTAATCTAAGTCACTATAGTTATAATTATAAATCTTAGTTTATTTGTACAGCGCCCTTCAAATTATTTTTCACGAAAACGGCGCTATATAAATTAGAGAAATTTTTTATTTTACGCATCAGACTTTTAGGTCCGGGTTTAATTTTCCCCGTAGGAAAAACTAAACCCTTTCACACACTTTTCCACAAAAATGATCATCTGGTAAATCCACGCTGTGCAAGTGTATTATATAAGTTTAATTAATACAAAACAACACTAGAATAACGTGTTAACCATGTATCATTCACATTAAATTAATGTATTATTTAATGTGAATATCTACATTCATTTAGTTTATTAACATACACTTAAGGAAAAATATATTTTATATTGATAAGTATGTACTCGTACTCACATGTTGTATGTTATGTATATAAATATGTATGTAGCTACATTTAGATTCAGAAACATGGATTGTTAATTTTTTTTATTTTCAACAGCTTTGTCATTTTGGCGTAGGGCCACTAATTTTCCTCTTATTAATTTGAAGTTTTTGTTAAGTTTATTTAAAATCACTGGTACCGTGTTTTCAAGCATTTGGCTTCCAAACTTATTTGAGATTCGCGGAATTTTCAGAACGTTTCTTTCAGTAAATCTTATGTTGTGTCTGTGAAAGCGGCATTTTCTATCATATTAACACAAAACTTGTATCAAAAGCATATATCGAAATATTTCTTTGCGATTCGTTAAAAGCACAAATTTCACGATGCAAAATGCTTCATGGTTTTTAAAATTATATGTTGTGAGGATAAATCTCTAGTGAAGTTTCGCCTACCTTCAATTTCTGGCAGCGCGACAGTCACTTAACGTTAAATAACGTAAATTGAACGCGGCGAGAACGTGAGGTTTTAGGTTTTAGAGGTGGATCAAATGGATTGTTTTGCAGAGTTCTGACGGAAACTAAAGCTTGAATCATTAACCGGGTGGAGAAATGGATCATTTGATCAACGAATTGTTCGTTTCACAGGCAAAAAAATAACATTATTATTTCAACTATACAATGTATATACGTTTAATTTATTTAAATTTAACAAAAAAAATTATAAGATAATTTGCCCTTACTGGGGGGTATCCCGTTCTAAGGTCACATTGTACATGGTTGTGTTTGAAAAGGTAAGTAAATATGTTAAAATACTACAAATAAAAATTTAAAAAAAAAAACAATATCTCAAATAAAAATCAAAAAACCTGGAAGAGCTCCGGCTGACATCGTGTGGCGTTAGTTTTTACTGGTTATTGAGTTTAGTTTACAATATGTAGTTAAATTTACGGTCATGTTATTAGACTGGCCTGGCGCCCGACAATTTACAAGATTAAGGTTAGTACCCGTGTTAGATAATATGGTCATACATCACTGATTCTTTATTTTGGAATGATTTGCTAATTTCATTATCACAAGTGATTCCTCTCAGGAACCTTGGACCCCGTCCTGAGTTATAATGCTTCTGAATTAGATAATAGAGTTTCATTCTTTGCAAACATTATTTGCTATATTTTAGAAAACCTACAATAAATGTTAAAGTTAAACATTTGGTTTCATTTAATTAACCCGTGATTCACTGTAGAATATAGTAGTCGCTGGGATTATAACATAATATGTATAATATGCTAAAATAATAAGCTACAATGGCAAACAAAATAAAAAACAATACAAGATTTTATCTTTGTTGGGTTGCAAAATTATGTATATTCTTCTTTCTCTTGTCCATAATCCATTTCTTAATGTTTATTTTGAAGTCACTTTATTTTTTTTTTCCGTTTTTATTGGAAGAGGGAGCATATTAAAAAATAATTTTATACAATAATATTGCGTATTTCTTTGTCCAAAGGTCGTTTTAGTTGTAGGTTGTTGTAACGTATGTTGTTAAGTGGATCTTGTTAGTCGGTCTGAGTTTGTCTGTGTAAAGTCGTCCTGGTTTTTGAATGCGTAAATAAGAATATCTATTGTACATAATTGTTTTAGTGACATAACATTCAGGGCTTTAAAAACATAGTCGGTAGTTCTGATGGGGAGTCTAAGTATAATTTTTAAAATTGCCTTTTGTGTTATAAGGACTGGTTTTGTAGTGGAATCGCATGAGCTTCCCCATCCGATAAGACCATATTTTAGTTGAGATTGGGTATGAATGAGAATGCGTAATAAATTTTAATTTGTTTTTTTATCTAAAATGTTTCTTATTGTTTTGAAGAAATGGGTTAGTTTTTTTTAATTAGTTTCTCACATTTTCTGCTTGGGAGTTCCAATTTAAGTTTTGATCAATAATTATTCCAAGGTATTTTATTGTTTGAATTTCATTCAATTTCGGGCAGTTACAAGGAATTTCTTGGTTCGCGTTTAAACAGTTTTTATGAATTTTTATGTTTAGGTTTGTATTGAGATTATCTGTTTGTTTGTTGTGAATTTAACTCAACAATATGTGGTTTTTATTAACTACATATTTCTGTGCATAAGCCTGTTGGAGTTTTGCATTGAGAATAATAAAACAACAGCTATAAAAAGGTTCTACAAAATAATAAAATAATTGATTTTAAAATGGTAGCTCATCGATTCTGTTGTTTAATTTTACAAAACTTTTTGTTATATAAATGCAATAATTATTTTATTAAATAACCGCTTATTGCCTAACTGATTTGTCTATGCTTATTTGTGTATTCTTATAATAAAATATTATTATAGATATATTTTTCAGTACGTTATGTATCCTGATAAAGGAACCTTTGGTTCTTAAAAACGTACATTTTTTAAATGAAAATAATGGTTTAAAAAGAGTTCATTAGTTTAATCTAATTAAAATGATACCACGGAGTAAATTTATAATTATTGAAGAATTAAAGTAAAATAAAATAATAGGCAGGGTGAAAAGAAAACTTCCAAGTAGACCCGTTTGAGTTCGTTGAACCGGCATAAATTGAAGACCCTGCACAGAAAGGTAAAGTTAGCTACGGTTTGAAACGCAGCTGTTGTGAAACTTTTCTACGCAGAGTCTTCGATTTATGTCGATTCCTTATCCTTGCCAACCCAATGGGACGACCCGACTTCCAAAGGTTCCGCTAAAGATCGCTCTCAGGTCACCGCTTGACCGGATCTCTGAGTAGCTTTAATAGAAGGCTTTGTTTTAAGATCAGATTCCGCGATAAACGGAAATTAAAACGTAGTCGAAGAAATAATGAAAATGTGAAACTTTAAAATGCGATTAATATTTCTCGATGTTGAATAAAATTTCTATAAAATATTTTTTTTACAAAATTACAAACCTCCCGAACCTGGATTTGAATCTGGAGTTCTAGATTTATTCCTTCATGGTTCTAGATTTAGATCAATACACAGTTAAATCCTTGTTACTTAAGAAAATTGGACCTATTCGAAAATAATATAATACAACAATGACATGCATTGACCGTTTGGCGAGTTTTTATTTCGCTCGTAAATTTATTAAAATAAAAATCTAAATATCTATAATTTTATAAGTAATAATACTTGTATTAGAAGTAATAATGTAATTGGAAAGTAATCAGTGTAATCGGCAAAATACACGTCGCTTTCAAATATCCAACGATATTATGTATGTTACGCAAAAAACTTATTATGTTGAAAGAGTTGTTTTAGCAGAGTTAACCATCACGGTGTGCTGTTTGCTCTAGTGAGAGGGAGTGGGCGGTTTTTGGGGAAGCGTTGCGATGGTCAGGCGCTATTCGCAGCCAGAATCGAATTTGTTCCCCACTAAAGTAATTAAATTGTCTAAAAGCGTACACCCACCGAGGTCTGCGAGGTTAGCCAAGACAAATACCTCCACTCTGTTCTCGGGGCCTGGTAGCTTGTATCCGGTGCCTCTACCGGCCGCTTCCCTACTATATCCACTATACCACATTCAGGGAACAAACACCGCACCATTTCAAGATGCAGATATCAGCAATTACATCGGCTGAACAAACTATGATATGTACACTTCCAGGCAATTAATTGATTGCGTTTACATTGCTTATAAAGCAGGGAGTAGTGAAAGGCTTTAATATCTACGAACAAGTGTATGTTTAATATTGATAATAAAATACATTTTACCAGGAGTAGTACTAACTGTACGGAGGAAGTGGCATACGGAGAAAAATGTTATTCTAAAATACGATAATTTTATTCGTAAAAACGGTTAAAAACGGGACTGAAGTTCTTTCGAACAAATTAACAGTGTTTCAATGTTTATTGGCGGGAAAATTACGTATCCCAACAAATTATTCTTACATGTTCCCGCCACTACACATTGAAAAACTGTTAATTTGTTCGTAAGAACTGCAGTCCCGTTTTTAACCGTTTTTACGAATAAAACGATCGTATTTTAGAATAAAAATTTTATCCGTTCAGCATAGTATCGCCAAATTTTGGGAAAAATCATTATAATATGTAAGTAGGCAAAGTAGTAGCAAATAATGAATCCGAGAATTCTAAGCATTTAAGCCGAAGATATTATACCTATATTATATTATCAATTTTTTTAATACATAATCTATAATCGTTCTATGTAATGTGTCGGTATGTTTTTATGCAAAAGAGATAACGTTTGTAAGGAGTCCAATTATTTTACATGAACTTCACACAGGAGGCCATGAAGAATAATTTCTTTCGGGGCTATTGGAAATGATGTGTGGAGGGTCTTTTTTAGGAAAGAAATGACTGAACCTGAGTCTTGAGGATACTCATATTGTAGGAGTAAGGAAACACAGAGGCATACGTCCGAAATAAAAAAAAAATAATTATAAAATAAAATAAAAAATTTTTAAAAAAAATACTTAATAAAAAATAAATAAAAAATAAAAGTTCAGTTTTTCATTTTGTATTTCTTGTGAAACTGAGCAAACACTTTCTAATAGGTATATAGTATTGAAATTACATTTTCATTGCCAATAGGTCTTCTATTACCTTGCGACATATTTATTTTTCTTTCAAAATTGTGAAGATCATTTTCTACTATTATTTATTGCTCTTAAACAGTACACATTAATAAACGTCTTTAAAATTTTACACAATTACCATTTCCAAAAAGGAAAAAAAGAGCGAAGTAATAAACTACAGGCCAATAAGCGTACTGTCTACTTTGCCCAAACTTTTTGAAAGCCTAGTACTAGATAAGTTAATATCCCGAATTAATCCAACATCTCACCCCTTCAACATAAGATCAACCCTTTCCAATTTGATATTGAACACGAATGATATTGTTAGTGCCCTGAATACATCACATCAACTTGATCCCATGTTGATGTGGTTCATAAGCGTATATTATACCCTTGGAACAATTCATTTCCTGTCAAAATATCTTCATTTTTACATCGCTAGGTGGCGGTGATAGTCCCTTCTCGGACTTAAAATGTTCAACATTTAACATGCGTATATTGCCAACGTCCGTTGGACGGACAGGGCACGAGAAGAAGAATGGTTTGGAATTTCGTGGTTCACATTTAAAGTCAATTTAATGGTGTTTTTTTATTTAACTTCTAAATATTCAGCCTTTTAAACTATATTTTATAGAACTCATCATTACGATTACTACAGTAGAACCCCGTTAATTCGAAATCCATGGGACACCAAAAATCTAATTTCGAATTAACAAATTCCCACGTAAATCGAAATTTTATGAAAAAATAAATTATAAACAGTCGCCGAAAATCGAGTTCTTCGTTCGAAAATTTAAATTCGGGTAGGTTCTTCGGAGTAAATTCGTAATAATACGACTTATTCCTGTGAAAATCGAATTTTCGCAGCCGTTTACCGCCACGGTCGGTCTTATATTCGAAAAAATATATACCAATATATAATTTTTCCGTGCAAATAAAATTTTCGCTGCCAATTTCCAGCCCTTTAAATTCAGATATTCTAAATAAATTCGTAAAAATACGATATATTTCCGCATAAATGGAAATTTCGCGGCCGACATCCTTCGCAGCCCGCCTTTTAAATTGATATATAAAAAGTATATTCGTGTTATATTTCAAAGCCTAAATCGAAATTTGGCAACCGATTTCCGTCTCTCTCTTCTAATTCAAAAATTCTAAGTAAACTCGTAAAAATACCATATAATTATCGCGAAAAAATATTTTGGTGCTCGAATCCCGTAGTATCCGGCCATTAATTCAGATACCTACTCGTAGTAATTCATAAAAATACGATATATTTCCGTGTAAATAAAATTTTCGCTGCCGATTACGGCCGCGGCTGGCCCTTTAAACTCAGAAATTTGAAGTAAGTTCGTGAAAATACGATATGTTTTCGCATAAATTCGAAATTTCGCAGTCGATATCCGTCACAACTAGCTCTTCATATTCAGAATTCAAAGTAAATTCGTAAAATTTCGCATATTTTCCTCGTAAATCAAATTCTTACGACCGATTGCCGTCGCGGCCGGTCCTTGACATTTAGGTAAATTCGTAAATATACCACATTCCACTGGAAACCGATTCCGATTTACAAAATAATAGTACGAATTAGGACGATTTCCAACCGCTTAAATCCACATTTAAGCTCGTTTTACCGCCATGGCTGTCTGTCAGATTCCGATTTACGAAAAATATCTGATGATTATCATATTTTTTTTCGTGTAATTCGAAAATCGATGTTTTTCTCGAATTACACAAACAAAAAGTGTGCGGACAAAAATTAATTTCCAATTAAGAATTAAAGAATTTCGAATAAAAAACATTTTGTATGAAATATTTTTTTGAAAATGTCGAATTATCTACGCATTTTTCGAATTATCGGGGTTCAAATAAACGGGGTACTACTGTATACATAATTGTTAATTTCCTTAAAAAGATTTTGGTCTGTTTCTCAAACACCGTGTACATTCAACTTCATTGACTTCATTAGAAATTTTAAAGATAAAAAATAAGTAAGTATTTATTTCCAAACACTGTGTACACTGCCCAACAAGACATAACATAAAAAACGTTCACTCACACAAGGTCAGAGCTCGTAAAGACAATGAATTCTTACATATACTTGTAACTGAAAACAACACGAAGATAGTAACAAACAATTCGGAATACACTGAACGCGAACACCCTTTCAAACATAATATTTCTTGCATTTGAAAGAAATGTGACAGTTTATGTTAAAAATTACGTAAAAAAAGGGAATTTGTGAGTTCTGACTGTTTTTCTGGCTTCTTAAATTATTGCAATGTTTCAAGTAAGTTCCTTTAGATCTTTTACACCCAGTAATAAAACATTTTGATGGCATATTGTAAATACGTATGCTGTGAAACACGGAACGTACAGTTTCACCTCTGTTCAACGGGGGCTTCTCTCCCGGAATGGCAAGAAAGCTGTTGAAGTGTTGTAAAATATGGTGAAATTGAAGTATTTATTTAATTGTTAATATTCACAGATATCATAACGACAATATGAACCCGTACCTTGACAGATATGTGTATTACATACATAATTTAAATTAAAGACATTGTGTAAAATCATTAATTATACCATAGTCATAAATCGAAGTTTGAAAAGTGGGTTGTATGGTGTATCAATGTTTTTATTTTTTATGGTCGAATGCTTACATCATTTACAAAAAAAAATCCGCTGTTTGAAAAATAATAGTCCATTAAATAACAACAAAAAATATGAAGTCTGACAATGTCATACGAAAGGTAGTAATTCAGCTGTTTTAGAGGGTCGTTTTGCTGCAAATCACCTTTTTGCCCTATAACCTACTCATAAGTTGAACACGAACACAGGCTTGTCCTAGTGAGGTTAAAAATTGTATTGTAAACTGTTATACCTAAAATGTGAAGAAGAAACAATAAACAATACTGACTTCAGTAAGGCGTTTGATAAAGTAAACCACAAATCTTATTACGTAAACTAAAATTGTTTGGAAAAAGAGGGAGTATGTTGGAATTGTTATCTATCGTGAAGGTTCTTAGCGGCCAAGATTGATTCGTTTACTTCTTATACATCTGATGATAATAATATGATATAGTTAATATTTTTAGTAAAGTTAAAATCCTGTTATTTGCTGATGATCTGAAGATATACAGTACAATCAATACAATTAGGTACAATCAGTTGGACCTTAACAAACTATGTACGTGGTGTTCTGTCAATGATTTGCAACTAAATACTATTGGTAAAAGCCAGCTTATTAGTTTTTACAAAGGTAAAAATCCCCTCAATTTTTCCTATTTTATAAATGGGGCTAATCTTCTTCGTACATCACAGATTCGTGATCTCGGTTTTATATATATTCCACGAGAATCTACAATTGAATGTACACATCGATGAAATAACAAGCGATGCTATGAGAATACTAGGTTTTATTTTAAGTATGGGGCAAATTTTAATAGTATGTCAACATTAAAAAAACAATTCCACCCTACGGTTATCTTACTACAAACACAGAATACTCACGCTAAAATTCACACAGATACATTGTTTTCATACAGATTGTATCAAACTTCAGAAAACGAAAAATTTCAGTGATTGAAAAAAGTTTATTTTCATTATAATAAAAACAATATCTTATCGAATAACAGTAAAAACTTTTCAAAAATCCAAGACAAAGGGCTTTGTCTCAGAGTATCGCAAGGATGTCTGTCTGTCTGAAAGATAGATGTTTTATTTGGGCCATCTCTAATTGCACGACCTATACCAACATAATATCCAATCAAGAACCTAAAATAAAACTTTATGTAGATATTCTGAATAGGAGTAAGGTTGAGTTGTTTGAAATTCCATCATATTTGAAGACCATGATTTCGACGATTTGATTTTCATTTTTTTCAATGCCATTTTCATGACGTTTGATAAAATATCGAAAGGGTGATCGTTAATCGACGATCACATCAAATATAATGGAGTTTGACATGCCCGAAGCCTAGTTGTTATAAACCTAAATGATTTGTAATAATTATTAATATTACCTATTATAAGCGTCCTCGAGTTGATTTTTTCATAACAATGGCGCTTTGGAAATGAGCATACAAATATATACTAATATTTGTTTAATTAATTCCATTTTCTTCAGTGTACGTTCTGAATGTTCGTAGTAACTTGTAACGTTTAATAACTTGAAATTAGCCATCAGATTCTGATACTGTTTATTTTTTAGAGCTTCCAATGTGGGCGCAATTAATGAATGCGCCGCGAGAAGGACTTTCCCCGTCAGCTAATCCCCCCCCCCTGTTTTCCCCGGAATAACATGGTCTGGTTATGAACCGCCGCTGAAAGATTTGGTTGGCTTCCCTGCTTCATATGTTATGCATACTTCATTATATTTAACCGCAAGTACGCGGAGGAAATCTCCACTAATGCATTTTGTGTGCAGACCGGAGAGATTTATTTATTAATCAAATATGGAATGTTCCTACTCATTTGAAATAACACATAGGTTCCAAGGTACCTACTGCATGTTCTTTCATTGTTTGTGCAGGTTTGCAGTGTTTTCATAAGATTTTCATTTAAAACGTGGAGTGGATGAATGTGTAAATAGGCCCAGTCCTTGGGGCATTTAATATATACCATTATACCACTTCCTCGGGGACAATGATGTTGTCTTTAGGTATCTTAGCGAATTCGAGTCAAATCCAGTAGGTAGGTACTTATTACACAGATGTATTAGTTGAATACCTACAACACGTTTCAAACTTGTTAGTCGACTTCAGAAACCTGGCTAGAACATTCCTTTGACCTTTAGGTAAAAAGCCAAAAAAAATACTTCAGAAACAAACAAACAAAAAAAAACAGCATGTTTCATTTACGTACCTTCTTATTTTGAACTTCAGGAACGAGAAATCCAGTGAAATTTCGTATTGGATAATCAGTATAAGCGGAAGTTGCCTCTGCATTGATGGAGACTGTTAGCAGAGGATCGAGCCACCACGCCAGAGTTGGAACCCGACGCAACCCACCCGGCTACTAACCATTCAAACGATTATCTCTGAGCTGCAGAATTTTTTGTTGAATAGTTTCGTGAGCTTTGATGACAGCGAATTTCACCTTGGCCACCTCTGCATTATTAGCGTCACCCTTGCAGAATGAAATTCTTTTAACCCTCAAATATTCCTTTAAAAACACTACCCCCGCTTAAAATTGGTCAATTCTAGGATTACGACTGATATACGGATTGTGTGCTAAGCCATGCTGAGCTCCACATTCCGTCAAAGCCGAGCTTTAGACCAACTGATATACCGGCTTAGAAATGGTATCACCAGGCTTATCTTGCCAGGGCTTTTATTTATGCCAGGGCTCCTGTCAGAGTGCAACTTGATGGACGCAAATATCTCTCTTAGCGAGCATTTTTTTTTACATTAGGTCCACACATCTATGTCATGTGTGGAGGGTATTTTTAAGGAAAGGAAGGAGAGGAAGTTCTGGGAAGGAAAAATATATGAGGGTTGGGTAGGAATCTGGGGTTTAGTGTGTCTAGATCATCCGCCGCCATAAACTGAAACTGATATACCGGCCAAAAGTAATACCAAGTACCTATACTTTTAAATGGAAAAAGACTAATTAAGGTCGTACCGTTTACTTGGTTTCGATTAACGACAAACTACGTCACATTGCGTATTAAAATTGTTTTTTATTAATAAATGTCGCTACTTATTTTGTTAAAAAATATTGATATCGTTTATTTTCATCCTATGTCCTTTATTTAATCGTATCAAATCCTCTAATACATAAACGGAAACTGGCAACCCCTAGATACGGTGGAAGCTTTCATGCGAAGGATGGTCAGAAATCATGCGAAAATGGAATCGAGACAATCGTTGCGAAACGTCAGAAATCAACGAAAACGGGAATCGAGACAATTCACACTGTCAGAAATCATTCGAAAACCCAATCCATTCTCGAAAATATCTCGGATTGCTAGACAAAAGAAATATGTTAGTTACATTGTTAGTTGCCTTGCATGTTTATGTTATCAACCTGATGCAATACTTATAACGATTTCGTTTTCAGTATAGTTTATGTGTAAAATGGTGATTGTTTTTCACAATTTAAAAAGGTTTATTATCTTTGTTATTTTGAGGTTATGTATCATCTATTTGGATACTGCATATTTAATTTAAAATAAAACAATTACTTAGTAATCACCATTTTTATACTTAATACCGACCGGGTTTCGCTACAACCGTAGCTTCTTCGGGGTAGTATACAATACTCTGCTAAAATCAGCAAATAACATGTGTTCATATGAACAAATATATTTAATTTATTTACAAATTAACATGAATGAAGTTAACATCGATGTATTTTAGTTTGTAATAAAAATTAAACAAATTCTACAGTAAGATAACTTTATTTAATAATAATCTGTTAATTGCATAAGAATGAATGCAATTGAGGTGTGTAAAAGCAAAAGCAGCAATCTCCATTACAGCCAGATTGATGTGTTTGCTTTTGAAATGACATGGAGATTGCTGTTTTTGCTTTTACGTACAATATTACATACAAATATTGTATACACGTATATTATGTACATTTTTTTTCTGCAAATATAGCAATTTTTTTTAAGCAAATATAGCAATCTGGCCGGAATGGAGTTTGCTGCCTTTGCTTTTACACACCTAAATTCAATTCGATTTCTTCTGGATTCTAGTAGGTTCCTACAACCAACGTGTTATTTAAAGGTTATTTTTAACGTAAACGGAACACAATTATTATTAAACATTTACGGCCTTACTAAAAAAAAACACTCCGCGGCCGTTAAACGGTGTTTTTGTGAATCTTTACATGTGGCAACGCTGGAGATTTTACTTGTAAATTGGAGTTTTCATAATAATCCGCTAGGTGGTGTGATTGATGCGCCTGCGCATTGCCGAAAATATAACCGCGTACGCTAACTCTCCGGAAAAAAGTCGGTCGCGGATGTTTGTCTGATTAATATGATCTTTTAGTTAATGATTTCAATCTTTATGACTAATTCGCACTTATATTCATGTATTCAATATATTTGCTATTAATTTGTGTTATTTTTTGTTAGTTTAAGTCAAATTGTGGCACTAAAATCGTGTGTTCTAAATTAAGCTGTCAGAAAATGGTTCATAGGTTATGTTCAGAAATAATTTGCATTTTAAGATCTTTATTTTATTATAAATTCTTGAAAGTGATGTTTTTTGGTGACTAAAATGTCTAATACATATTTTAGTAAACGTATCAAAGAAATTAGTGCCTTTAAGATGTGCAAGCAATGTATTCAAACGTGAGTTTTTTTATTGTAAATTTTTGGAAATGAAAAGCGAATTTCAAGATTTTTTTATATTTTTTTATTGTTTGAAGGAGTAAAAAGTGAGGTGACAGATTTATTTTAAAATCATTAAAAAAAGGACTGTGTTTTTTGAATTTTGAATTTTTCCAAATATTTCAATGTTTTAATAGAAAGTGTTTGGGGTAAGTGAGTTTTTTTTTTCAACTTGATGTTTGAATCTTAAAATACTACAGTTTTTAAACATTTAAGTATATTTTAGATATAAAAATCTTAAAGGTAATTAAATTTTGGTTCTAAAATGGTATTTGTTTTTACGACATCTCAAAAAATAATAAATATATAGAACATTAAAAAAAAAATTCGAAATTCGTTGAAAATTACAAATGGAACAAATATATACAACAGATAAACTACCCTCCTTGGCCGTGTACATATGTACATATCTTTCCATGAACAATTTTTTGTCAGTTCTTAATTAGTAAGGATTCTTCATACATGGTTGTTTGACCATTGTACAAATTTTTCAGAAAGTTTATTAGTAAGGCTGGTAAAATGGTGACGTTGTCAGATCAAAACCATATATTTTGTTTAGTAAGAATTTGAAAAACGAAATGTACAGACTTTACACAACGTGCTACAGAAACACCGTTTAACGGCCGCGGAGTGTTTTTTTTTAGTAAGGCTGACAGTGTGTTAAGGTACGTACTTGACTTACTTTAACCAGGGATTTCTGACATTATTTGGAATAAAAAAAGTAAATGAAGTTTTGGTCCGACTAGTCGGCCGTGTGACCAGTGACGATATGCGGAAGATTTTTTTGTTTTGTTTGATTTTGAAAATGAAAATTTTGAAAAAAAAAAGCCTTACTTTTATATTATATATTGCTCCCAAACTCCGAGCGAATAATTCGATGAATCATTCGATTCTTTTTCGATGTTTCGATTTTTTTTAAATCGGTTAAATAAATGTTTCGATCATTTCCATCACTATAATTCCATACGGAATCGGCTGTCAAAATTGTGTGATTTTCTATGGCTTTCAGATGTTTTTTTCTGTGGATGTCGTCTGTCAACTGTCAATATCCATGCAATATCCGCAGGAATATGGCAGGAATGGTTTATTTATGTGTCCGCTGTCGCGTATTTTACCTACTTTAAAACACGAATAAATTACTGTAAGTATACATGATTATTTATTCATTTAATGTATGTTTAAAGTTGTATATCATCGTCAAAGCGTAACCGTGAGATGATTTGGCTTTTTTGTTCGGTGAAATAAAAATAATTAAATATCTAATCAATAATATTCGCCGCGAATAACAAAGTTGGTTTTTGCTACATAATCAGTATTAACGTTTTACGTAATGTATGAAATAGACAGTATTTCGTCCCCAAATATTAATTTATTGTAGAGAAATAGTTTTATCATAAAGATATGTATCAAAGTTAATTTAACAAGAGTGTGCTTTGTGATTGTTTTAGCGATTATTTCGGTAACTTTGCAATAAGCTATTCTGTCTTCAATTTACCATTATTTCTTATAAGCTTGTTATTCTTCAACAGATGTCTAGGAAACGTTAGTCACGCAGCACGCGCGGCACCATTAATAATGGAGTGACATGGTATTCTCTGGCAGAAGACTTAAATGCCATAGAACTGGGGTCCACGAAGACGGATGAAAAATGGCTAAAAATATGTATTCATTAAAGTATTATTCCAAGGCAGAGAACGACCACTATTATGTTTCTCTATTTACATTGCTACAATGAGGTATGGACAAGGATTTAGGGGGGGTACGGGGGCACGTGCCCCCCCAAGACGGTATTTTTGTGTACTGTGGAGATTCCATCACATAAAAGAAAACTGTCTTTATTAAACATTTAAATGTAGCGACATACTCGCAGCTCACATCAAAAAGTTATTTATAACACAATAGCGCTCGCCATACAATCCCATGAGACCCGCCAGACGTAAAAAGATGATGCGCTGTGATCGCGGTTTGAATCTTCGCTAATCGGAATTATTTTTCGTATTTGCTACGGTGGCGATATCAGAGAAGTTATGCGACCCCCTCTCTACCGTAAACAGGAGATAGGGTCATTTTAAATTACGGAGCAACAACTCAGTTCCATGTTCCCTTTGACATGCCTTTGATAGCCATGACATAAGCAGTCTAATAATGTATTTCTTGTTTATTAAGTTAGCTCATATCGTCGTGTGTGCTAATAAATTTAGAAACATCTATAAAAATGACATTATTTGGTAAACATAAATATTTAAAATATAAATATAATCAATACTGTAAATAAACAAATTTTCGCCCTTTAAAATTAATCATATTTTCAATATTAGGTACTATATTTATATGGTAATATCATTCGGTTTTTTGTTACAAAGTTGGACGACCTGGTACCTTGGTACAGAGAAGCCCAGAGAAGCTTCTAGCGGGATTGGATTGGTTTATTTATGCTTCTAGCATTCTAGTTTGTCCGTTTGTTGATTGTTTTCCTTTGGGCAGTTTGGTTTGCTGTGTAGAATTTCTCGTTCCCTGTCCTCGTCTGTTCTTGTCGCCTTTACCTTCGACATTTTTGGAAATCGACGTGAGCTTATTTTACAATTTATTATATGTTGCCTTCGTCGATCGGCGTGCGAACTGCAAATTTCCTGATTTGACGGAGAGGTTATGTGTGAGAAAATGCGCTATTTACACGCAAATTGTTTATAATCTAAAAGTTTATAAATAGCATTTATAATTATATAGTTAATGTGCAGAAGTGTTCATCAGGTAAAAATTGTAGATTACACAGTGATCAATTCCAACCTTTTGTTACATGATTGTGCCGTACCAGATAATGTCGAAGATGTCGAAGTACGACAGTATATTGCCTCGAAAATGGATTATTGACGTGGTTCTACACCAACTAATATGCAAAGGTAAGTTCAGTGTTATGCAAATGAATTTAGAAAATATCGATAACATTGGGAATTTTGTCCATAACCTCAATGTTTGTTTAAAACAGTGATTTTGCAACTGTAATGTGATTATAGCACTTGTATTCATATTAATACGATTAAACAACGTCCAATTTCATAGTGTAGATAAGTATATCGTTTTTTATAGCTTTTTGCTAAAATAATACCTAACCAATACAAATGCAATGTTTTGAAAACTTTTTTTGTGGTAAATACATTTATAGCGTGGACATCCGTTTGAATTTCAATGCCGATGCGGTTAATTTAAATTTAATGCCATATCTGGTGTGTATTACTAAAAGTTATTTTATTTTCAGGTCCACTCTCACTACCTGAACCCAGTTCAGCCCAGCAGCTGATCTCTTCAACCACACGACCCAAAACATATAATACATAGCTACTTCAATATCAATATAATAATGTGAATATTAAATACCTATGATCAATTCTAAATAATGTATGTGTTGCCGTAGAAATCTTCTGTCATAGTTTTATAAGTTCCTATGTGCCGTACTTACTAAAATGTTGCATTTCAATAAAACTAAATAAATTTATACTAAGAAACTTTCTTTTATTTTTTACACATCAATACAATTTCCCCAGTTGCACATTTGTGTTTTTTTCATTTCACTCTGGTCCTTGCTTAGTATAATATTATCTGTTTAATTTCAGGCTGCGGTGTTTTTGTTTTTGGAAATGACATTATCTTGAATCATCTATATTCGAGCCACCATGGAGCACCTCATTGAGAGTGTAAGAAAATTCCCATGTTTATGGAGAATGGACTCTAACGAATACCGAGATAATGAATTGAAGGAAGAGGCATGGAGGGAGGTCGTCAAAGAGTGTGATTTGCCAGACGGTATGTACAGTTTATTTTTAAAATGTTTTTTATTAAACTGAATGCAAGTTGATTTTTATTTTATTATATAAGTTTGATAGGTGCTGAAGAATTTTTTGGATTCCTATTTTCCAACCGTCTTTATGGATATTTTCTGAAATTTCTACTTCAGATAGCATTAAGACAATTGGGAACACTTTCTGTTGGATCATATTTATTCATTCCATTCAACCATGACAATGTATCATCTTGATACTATTATATTTCCGATATGAATGTAAGGTTTTAGGTCTGAGACCTTTTATGGAGATTCAGATTTTCCCTGAAGACTGAACTGCTTACAGCGCCGATGCCAGGCGGAATACAGAAGCCCCAGGTTTTTGTGGGCGATTCAAAATTTTCTGTTATAAACTGTGTAGGACACGCTTTATGGAGGGTATACAAGAGACCATTTAAGTGAAAAGTCAAACAGAAAAAAACTGTTGAATAATGTAAAGTTGCACATTTTCTTATAGATAACATGTAGTACAATTGCAGTAAGTCAACTCACTGAGTTAACCCACAGTGGGTTTTTACTGCAGGTACTCACTCTCTATCCAATCTTTGCTGAATGCGAGTCGCTTGCCATGGCACACTTCCCAGTGTATTAAAATACCTGCAGAACTCTTCTCTTATGGAGAAGTTTTCATTAGAGCTTCTAAATCCACTGTGCGTTAACTCAGTGAGTTGACTATCGCCTTCGACTGCAATTGTGTCATCACTAATGTTATATTGCATACTATTATCTATAAGAAAATTGTGCAACACACACGTGGCTTTGACAATTTTGTCCACCAGTTCGATTTTACATTCAAATGGTCTCCTATACACCCTCCATCGAGCTGACAGTACGCCAAATGCGTTTTCAACAACTCTGCGTGCCCTACAGAGTCTATAGTTGAAAATTTTACGACTCTCCGTTAGTCTTACTTTTGGATACGCTCGCATTAAGTTTGTCATTAAAGGAAAGGCTTCGTCACCCACAAAAACATAGGGCATTTGGACTCCGCCTGGGATCAGTGGTTCCTGTTCAGGCAATTGTAGATTATCGCTCTTTAGTTTTTGGCCAAAATTGCTATCATTAAGAATTCCACCGTCGCTGTACCGTCCCATGGATCCAGTATCTATCATGATAAATTTTCGTTTAGCATCAGCCACTGCCAGTAACACAATCGAAAATGTATGTTTGTAATTGTGGAAATCTGATCCCTAATTAGGAGGAGCCTTTATGACCACATGTTTTCCATCAATGGCTCCGACACAGTGGTCAAATTGACAAATTTCCTTGAAGTCTGCTGCAATTCTTTTCCATTCGTCTCGGGTTGGTTCTGCCATTACCTGAAATTATCAATAAATATTTATTTCCATATGACTGACAGGAGAATTATTTTAGACTTGGTTAAGAGATTATTACATAGAGTCCTGATCAACAAATATTTTCTTATAATCTATGTAAAAACCAAGATGGGCATAAAATCAAATTTTTAAAAATTACCGTTGGTTGGAGGTGCTTCCAAATAGCATCAGATACCTCTTGTACAATTTGTGAAACGGTTGATCTGCCAATCCTGTAATTGTATGCAATGGTTGTGAAGGTATCGCCTGTTGCCAAGTACCTGTAAATCAAGAAATTTTTTGTTTCAGTCAAAGAGGCCAAGAGCCTCTGGAAGAAATTGAGGGATGGGTACCGGCAGGCAACTGCTAGGAACAAAACTACTACCGGACAAGCGGCAACTCCAAACGTAAAATGGAGGTATTACAACCAAATGGAGTTTCTTCTCTCGACAATGGCAAACAGGCCTCGGGAGACGAACTTCACACCTACGCCTATGGAACAAGATACAGATGAAGAAAATATACCCCCACCTGCAAGCAAGCAGGTGAAGGTACGAACACTAATAGAGAATGACCAAAGAAGACGGGCAAAGAGGTCGGAGGAGAGGGATCTTCTCAGAAGGCAAATTATTAATAGGCCTTCTGAGGAGGAGTCCTCTCTCAAATCATTTTTTCTCAGCATGTATAAAGCGACAAGTGATCTCAAAGAAGATCTGCAAATGAGGATTTAACACAATCTATTCACTTCAGTTATGGAGGCTCGAAGAGAAAATGCTTCGATGAATGATTATCTAGACCCAAGATCGGTAGTATGTACGGTGAGAGGCGATGTGCCATTTCGGCTGCCGATGCCAACTCCCCGCCCATTAGGTGACCTGGATGAAATATCGCCCTATTATCCTCCGGAAGAATTGCAAGGTGATAGCCAGGGTAGTGAAGCTGAAGTTGACTTGCGGACATGTGTTGCGCAAGTCAACTTCAGCGAATAGTTTTTGTTTTTTTGTTTTAGGTATTCCCATATTCGACATTGGGAAGGAAAAAGGCTTAAAGCTGTATGGCGCTTTAGCCATTTCTACTTTCCAGCATTGATATGATTATTCTGATCTTGGGTCCGGATAATTTCTAATACATTTTCTTCTCGAGCCTTCATAACTATATAATTTTAGTGTACATTTTGTTTTCTCTGGCCTCATTATAAATGTTGCTTAATTTTAACCATTTTGGTATGTTTACAATTGTTTATTTATCTTTTTTAATGATTTGTTCTCTGTAATTAAAGGTACATACTTGTACTGTACATAAATAAACAATATTTTTTGCTGAACTCTGATCTGAGGCCCTAGCACAATCGATCAATCGTAGGATAACTTCGGTAACTTCTCATCGTTTCCTAGCATGCTTACAGATCGCCAACGAAAAAGTGACAGTTCACAATGACTGAGTGTCTTTAACATATTCGACATCAACTGTTTGTACGTTAGCGATGTGCAGTTGTCCTAGGGAACGATGAGAAGTTACCGATAATTATCCTGTCAATCGTTATCGATCGAGTGTACTAGGGCCTCCGAAGACCTAAAAAGATATATATTTCGTATAGTATTTACTGTTAGACAGAATTTGTAATCTGAAGATGGAAATAGATTTATTTTTCTGAAATATTTAATGTTAAGACAGAATTTGTGATCTGAAGACTGTAATAGATATATATATTTTTTTAAATTTTTACTGTTATACAGAATTTGTGTTCTGAAGACTGAAATAGATATAATTTTTATGTTAGACAGATAGTGTGATCTGAAGATTGAAATAGATATATTTTTCTGAAGTATTTTACTGTTAGATAGAATTTGTGATCTGAAGACTGAAATAGATATATTTTTCTGAAGTATTTACTGTTAGACAGAATTTGTGATCTGAGGACTGAAATAGATTGTTCCAATGTATCAAATGTTTCATTAAAAAAAAGATACAAAGTTGGGGCGCAGCCAACGGAACGAGTAGTTCTACCTTATTCACCGACCCTATTTAAAATGGAGGGAAAGGCATTGCTGTCTGATAATTTTATATAAAAATTGTTTACCTATTTCTTTGACAAAGGTTCCAACGTGATGTATATAAACATGTGATACATATCTTCCCCATCTTCTTATATTTTTGTTTTTTGTATGGGAGAATATTTTATCAAAAGAAAACTTAGGAAACTCGTAGAATGTGTAATAAATTCTTATTCTCATGGAAATTGTTTTCTTTTATACTGATTTGTGCCAAAGTGAAAACCCTTTTTTAATAATGTAATGATTTAAATTACTTCTCTTTGTGTTGTACAAAGTGGGCTTTAATTATATTTAATATATGTATGCCCTTAATTTGTATACAAATTATTTTCAAAGATATGTTGTAGAAAGAGTGTCTTAAAACAAAATCCATTTTCCCGAACGGGTTCCCTGTTGTCCTGTGTTATTAAAACAAACGAAATGTTTTAATAAAACAAAAATTTATCGAAATGTGTTATTAACAAACCAAAGATCTGTGTAATAAAATTAAAGTAAATTATATCTGTGTTTTTATTTTTTTCATGCGTAGTTAACAACACAATGACTTTTATTTGTATATTATGCCAACCAGTGTAACAGGGCAATACAACTTGTTTGTTAAGCATTTAGGAAAAAATTGATAAATAAAAAGCTGAAATATATGGATGGATGCTGGAAGAAAAGTGCCATACAGCTGTATTCTCTTTTATTCTTCTTTTCCAGCTACATGGCACTTTAGCCATTTATCCTTTCCAGCATCCTTATATTTAAGATTTGGCACAATCAAGCGAATCAAATACTTGAGTAGGGACATACATGTGAAGAGCCAGAATAACGGAATGTATGAGATGAAATATGAATGTAAAAGAAGCTATAAGTGTATGCCGAGACAGTTGTGACAAATTAAAAACTAACTAAGTTAAAAACAATACTGATTGGAGGTACGTAGACTACATAAATTTATAAAGGGTCACTTCCACAACTCGTTCTTGAGTTCAACAGCTTGGCTATGGATCGATTTGCCGGCCTCTGTGTTTCCTCCTTCCTACAACATGTGTCTCTTCAAGACCCATGTTCATTCGATCCTCTCCTCAAAAAGATCCTACACACAGCATCTTCAAAGATGATACAGGCACTAAGGGAAATTCTTTTTCTTGGGGACTCCTATGTGGAGCTAATGTAAAAAAAAATGTTGTATCGAGATTCTTTTTGGGAGGTATAATTCCTAAAAAGTGTATGCGACCAATTTCACAAACAATACCTCAAACATTACCATAAACATGGGGCAGGGCCAAAACGTTTGTTGTTTTCCATGGGCCGCGGAAAGTAAAAACATTGTGGCCCCGACTTAGCTATCCACAAAGTGTGTAAACATTTTCGTCGGAGGAGACGCCGCTTAAACTGAACATGACGAAAAATATCAATGCTTACCTTAAACAGACAGCCAGTCTTTCTTGGGTACTGATGCTTTTACGCATAACAGTGTCCTCCTTCTTTATGTCGTCCATGATTAAAGTATGTACATGGTGGAATGTTTCTCTACTCATTCGAAAGTAATAAAAAAATTTCCGATCGGAGAGCTCGTAAAAAAAGGTGGAATTCCCCATGTTCTTTTTTGAAAGTGATGTGCTGCTCCACCCACATCCGTCGATCATTCGTCGAACCCGCTAACGCCAACTGAGCACTATTGGCGGTATCATCATCAGAGGATGAGCTATCCAGCAAAAGGCGAGAAGTATTATCCATTTCGAAAAGTCAGTAAAAATGTCAGTGCTCAAACCGGCGGTAAGTTGTCTGTTTGACAGATGAAATTATATTCCCCGACAGCTCCCTAAAAATTCAACTGACCCCCTCTCCTGCCATAGGAAGAAATATTTTATAACGTAGTGTGTCGGTAGAAAAGATACTTATAACGCAGTATCTTTTTGATGCGAACTTCGCGTTTGTCGCCCGCTTAATTTTTCTATTGTTTGACACTTTCATAAACCTTCCTATACATACTTGAACTTGTAGAAATAAACTTGAAGTATGATACTTCAAGTTTATTTCTAACAGTAATTGTTGATTTTTTTGCCCGTCCGCCCCTTGTGCTCCCCCCAGAAAAAAATCCTGGATCCGCCCTTGGGTATGGACCTCAACTTATGGATTCGAATAATAAGAAAAAATACATTATATGTATTTTAGCATTCTTTATTAATATAATTTGAATATTGTTATATTTTGTGATATACAAAAATGTGTATCTTTACTACCTTTAATTTCAGACATGGAGGGATCAACTGCATTAAAAAATAGTCACCAGACTCGCGGTTAGAGACAATGAGGACTGAAGGTGTCCCTAGCAAGACACAACCTGACTCCATTGGGGTAAAGGTCCTCGCCATCATTGCGGCCGAGGCGGTTTACTGCATTAAAAAATAGTCACCAGACTCGCGGTTAGAGACAATGAGGACTGAAGGTGTCCCTAGCAAGACACAACCTGACTCCATTGGGGTAAAGGTCCTCGCCATCATTGCGGCCGAGGCGGTTTACGGAAATACCGCCGGGAAGTCAGTACCTGTAAGTTAACTAATTATTTTCGTCATATGGGGGTATTTCACCATCCTCTTGATGGTTTATAATGTATATTTTCGATTTCCTAATACTTATTCCTTTATAAAGTCAGAGTTTACTATTCGATATCTGTAAATAGTAGCTATAATTCGGATAAGTTAGCCAAGTTTTCTACCTACAGCGGAGTATTATTAATAGTTTCATACTCCGCCTACTGGTTAATACGGAATATTTTTTTTATTCAAACAGTTAGATTTTGATTTATTATTACGAAAATTGAGTATTTATGTCGGGGGAGACGAAAAAACATGCATTTTATATTTCAATTTTATAAGATTATTATTTCACTTACGCGAAGTATTTGACAGCCACGTTTGGCCAAGTGAAACGGGACTTATACAAATTACTACAATATACCTACAACTATTTACGTGCACAAAATAGGTTATTAGGTTCTTAGGCTGGGTAACCTAAGTAATTCGTGCGTATTTAGATTGAAAAAAATCGCAAATATCAAATCCAAAGAAATGGCGGCAAAGGAAATGTTCTGCTCCGTATTATCCGTGCGTATTTGTGTATCGAACTTCGAATTCCGCATTATCCGGTAAGCGGAGTAGTAAACATTTACCGGAGTATTTATTTGTTTATTTATGCTGTAGAATTTACGAGGATGGTGGAATACCCCCTAAGTAAGTTAAGTTCTCTTAACCCCTAAAAAAATTGGCTTGAGAACATGAGTATATTATAAAAAATCGTGTATACATACAAATGTAGCTAGAGATTATGTTATATTATAAAAGACCGAGTTGTTTGGCGGTCCATTCTCTCTGCCTACCCCTGTGGTGATATGGCGTGATGGTTAGTAAAATGGCGAGTTAGTTAGTAAAGTGTCAACAGTTCCTACGTTTAGTTGCAACTGTTTATAACTCCATTGTTGAGCTCAATAATCGACAAGTAATATTAAAAGATGACTGCATACGGTTTATTTGATGCAGCTTTCATAGAGAGTAAAAGGGTGTGCCTTGCCCAGTTATTTTTACAATGATACGAAAAAAGCTAATATCTTTTGACTGTTGTAGATTGATTTCATAGTGGAATCGAGGACTCCACCATCATCAACATCACTGGAAGTGGAGCAAGTGGATGTGGCCCCATGTCCCATAATAAACACCGATGAGATAGTCCCGCTCGCAAGTCCCTGTAAGTACTTTAGCTCTGAAATACTAAGTAGTGTTGAGTGTTTGGAAATACTATAAAATGGTATGTAACAAATAACCAGGGTTGGGCAGTATTTGAATTACTTGTAATTGAAACACGTATTTGAAATACAAATACGTATTTGGTATTTGTATTTCAATTACTTCCTAAAAATGTAATTTGTATTTGGTATTTCAAATACCTGATGCTGAAGTATTTTGTAATTTGTATTTCAATACTCATGGCTTCAAAATACATTTTCAAAAAAGTACATTTAGGACCAGTTGTTTCAAAAAATGAAAAAATTCCATTTTTCATTTCAAATTTGACATGTCATCATGTCTTCCATCATTTCAATTACGAAATGGGTTGTTTCAACTTCAAAATAACATTCGTTAAATTTGAAAATTTCACTCAGTGTTCCCCAGTGAATCACAATTTTGTCGTCTGCGCATGCGCCTCCCATCACATCAACGCTATAAATTTCACATCACATTTTCTTCAAATTTTCGTTGTAATTTCTTCTGACGGAGGTTGAAACAACTCAATTTTTCGGTGAATGACGATTTTAAGGAAATTCATATGTGAAATTTTCCGAAACAACTGGCCCTTAGTGATCTTACGATAATGAAAAATAAGCTGACTCATACATAGACTAAAAACACTAGAATCCAGAGCAAAATATATTAATCATTACAGTTGGCCACTTTATTGTTCCACAACTAAAAGAGTGCTTAGAATGAAGATTCGATAAGTTTTTAACTGTCGCCTGAAACAAATGGAGCCATATTGGCGCCATGTTACCACCCTAGTTACAAAATGGTTGGCTACCAGAAAGCATCAGATGAGAGACAACGAATTCAAAATCTTGCAATTCATGCCTTGGAAGCAAATTACAAAAAACATGAAATAATGCCTTAGAGCAGCAGCAGTAGCAGTACTAGTAAAGAAGATGATGATTTTATTCTTTTTGTGAACAGGGACAGTGATCAACCACAGACATCAACAATGGATTTAGAGTTAGTCAGCTTTCTAAACAATAAAAGTAAAGAGCTTACCATTCTTGAGAGCTATCCAAATCTAAAAAAAAGTGTTCACACTATACACAAGTTTGTGCTCGTCAGGACCTGTAGAAACATTATTTTCTTTAGCAAGTTTTATTCATTCCCCAACAAGATACCGGTATATAAACAGCAATATGATTTTCGTTGTTTGTTTTTGGGGTGTTATGCCGTGTTGCGCTACCTCCCATTTTAGCCGACGTTTCGGACAGCGTTGCAGTGTCCATCATCAGTACAGATCCGGCAGATCCGACCATGTGTAGTTATTAGTGTGAACGAAAATGCTTTTGGCCGTGAAAATCTAAAAACGTATCTAAGCAATATGATTAGTCAATTTTTGCACGTCTCTGCTTCGCTCTGCTCAGTTTTGCTTTTATGGAAATGCACTTTTAGATAAGGGTACTTACGACAATTTATTGTAAGGCTAGCTTTACACTTGTAAATTTTTTCGTAAATTTACGACTTCTGGCCAATGGGCATATTGCATTTTGCAAATCCAATGTGCCCATTGGCCAGAAGTCGTAAACTTACGAAAAAACTTACAAGTGTAAAGCTAGCCTAAGACATAAATTTGTCTGTAATTCATACTTTCTATTTGAATATTGTTTGCAGAAAATGTCTCATACTTAGTGAAAAATCGATAACTCTACAACTGATGGCAGACATGTGGTGCTTGTTGAAGAAAGTCTTACTGCCTATATACCCGCGGTATGCAAAATTATCAATGTTTATTTTGTAGACCACTTTTAGTATGCTTAGAAACAGTTTTTCCAAGTGATGTACCACAATAAACAGAAAGTTATTGAATGATTACAAAAATATGCCCCGTCTGTGTAATAAATAATGTGTGTATAAATTATTTATCAGGCATCACCCTCTTTTTCAGAAATGATGAGCTGATACAGAACCAGCAACAGGTGAAGAGTTGCCAGCAGACCCCCACTGAAGAGGATGTTCCAAGGGCCACATTGATGCTCAAGACACAACCTGAATGTTAACTTTTCTGACCCGCCCGAAGATTTTACTGCTTTAAGATATTTAAAATTATTTTTTGACGATGATATAATTATTTTTTGACGATGATATAATTTTACATATGGTAGAGCAGACTAACCTTTTGGTGCAGAAGAGTTGTGTTAATGTATGCACCTCAGTTGAATAAATAGAGAAGTTTCTTTGCCTTTATATCTCGATGGGTATTATCAAACTAGCACAGGTGCATCTCTATTGACAGGAGTACCTGAATATTCCTTACATAAACGTTATGATACATAAATATGTTACATAAAGAAAAAGCTGCAAGAAGACAGTTATAAGAGAATAAAAATAACTGTAGAAATGAAACATAAAATCATGGAAACGCAAGAAAGAGGTGTGAGCGAGACTGATTTAGCAGGCACATACAATCAGTCTCGTTAAGAAAAAGCTGGAATCATTAAAAAACCCAAGAAAAAGTATTTAAGGGAAGGTTCAAGAAGTTTAAGAGAAGAACCGGCATCTACAGCATTGTGAGGCACAGTGAAGAGGCAAACTCCAAATAATTAAAAAAAGTTTATATTGTAGTCTCGTACACTCACATCTAAATTATCTAATTGAAATCTGGGGAAATGCATATGAAACATACATTAATGAATTACAGGTAATTCAAAATAAGGTAATCAAAAAACTATCGCACTACGGATCCAAAACATCCACAAAAAATTATATTTGGAAACAAAACTGTTAACGTTAAGAAAACTATATGAATACAAAATATGTCTCCTTATATACAAAATAAATAACTAACTCAAACATACAAACACAGAATTCATTAAAACGTCTCAACAACACAAACATTTTACACAATAACATGAATTTGAAACACCATTTCTTACTAACTACGGTAAGCTATCTATTAGTTACGAAGGGGGCAATTTATATAAGATGATATTAAAAACGAAAAAAGTGTGTGTGTTTTTTTTACATTAACAGGAGTTACATTTTACACTATGTCATCTATGGAGATTTATTTATTTTAAATGCATATTTACGGTTATACACTTTGACTATATAAATGTCTAGATAGAGCGCTCGAGCGACGAAACGCCAAAAAAACATTCAGCTAACTGTTCGCCTTAAAGCTTGTCCTGTCCGCTCAGATGCGAAAGTATCGTTGGGCGGTAAACACGTGTTGTGTGACATTTGAAAATGACGATTTGCGCTATAACAGTGTGCAGGAATTACAAAGGACGGTTGAAAACAACTAAAAATGTTACCTATCATCGGTAAGTTACCTTAAAATAACCATTTAGTTAAAGAAATAATTCAGTTTTAATAGTGTAATTTGGTCTTAGAACAACGCCGTTTGACGCCATGTTTACGGGGTTGCCTGTTCTTTAAATAACATTTTCCCATGAGTGCGTTGTTAATTTTAAAATAGGTTTTTAATAATTACCCAAAAGTAGGTACACTATACATAATAATGTTATAAATGTGAAAGTTGGTCTTTGTGTTTAAGTGTTTTTTAATTCTTCACGTTGACACTATATTTAAAAAAGTTATTAATACGAAATTTGTTTATCCATTAAAATTACAAAAAATGTGTCAGGTTTTTTTGGTGAAGTATCAAGTAAACTTTTAATTTTATTCATACATATTTTACAGAATACCTAATGATCCTATATTAAGAAGTAAGTAAATAGAAATAATAAGAAAAAGCCGCGGAGAGGATGTCTGGCAACCAGCTAAAACAACTGTCATTTGCTCTGATCGTTTCCGTACCAAAGACCTGTATTTTGTCAACAATCAAAAGCGTCGAAGGTTAAAAAAGGAAGCGATCCCGTGTAAGGTAATTTTTTTAAATTGTAATTTTGTTTTTAGCGGCCCGTACCAAAAGGTGCCAAATAACGTAAGTCTATTACTAAAATTCTGCAACCGTCTTTTCGTATTTTTGACCTTACTAAGTAAATTTTATTGTTCTTTGTAGTTTTAATTTGTTGTTCGAATAAAATATAATAATAATAAAAGTAATATATAAATGATTTCTAAAACTGTTTAATAAGTCTTTATTAGTTAACTAAATAAAACCGTTTCTAATGATTTTCGTTGTCTTTATTTGTTAAAAATAATCAAATAAAAATAAATCTCTTTTAACAATGATTTTCATTTCATTTATATCATTATTATATGTAGAAAACTATTTTACTTAAATGAATTCAAAATTAACGAATTATAGGTCCCGCAAAACCGAAACATATTTTTTACCCACTTTTATGGGAAATATTTGGGAGCTGGGCTGCTATTCCCGAGCAACGATCAAACGTTGCTCGTTATGCGTCTCCTACGAGCGAAAAAGTACCCGTCGTTGCGACGAACTTTGTCGAATGTTTCAATTTTACGTATTCTTGAACTTCGAACGGTAGAAGAGATGATTATATTGGCAGCCCTGTGAATATTGTCTATGTTCCTGATGTTTTTGTGATTTCTATGGTGTCACTGTCAAACGTAAACAACAATATTCAAAGCAAAACAGAAATGGGGATTGGTTTATTTATGCAGAAATGTCTGCAGGATACATTACGCAAAGCCAAAAGGAACTACTAACAGAATTAGTAAGTTCTGATAAAGAAGTGAGTGAGTGAGTGGGAAATGTTCGGTGAATCCCGAAGGAGGTGGTTGGCGATTTCCGAGCAATTGAATGCCGGCAGGAGCTAATAAAGACTTGGAAAACAAACACTGGAGAAAGGTTTGTTTTAATTCATTTCGATTAATTTGTGTTTATTGTACATTTAATATTTATTTAATGTATATTTGTTACCCTAACGCTTCGTTCAGACGAAGCTCTGCATATGACAAATTTCTATTCAACAAAATGAACACCAATCTCACATCTCACACGAGTTCCACACCGAATCAAGTTAACTCAACACCTCTTTGAAGTCTTAAAAAAAGCTATGAAAAAAATAATTTTGAAATAGCCCTTAATCCTAACTTATTTAACCAATTTTTTGTATATTTTTATCACCACTTTTAGTGACTTTCTGAAGGGGTTCTGAGTTGTCCGGTCACTGCTCACAATGTGTTTAGTTTTGTATGTTAAAAATCACGAAATTGAAAATAGTTTTATTTATTTATTAAATGAATTTTGTACATTGTGTAGATATTGTGTTATTTCATCCGCCATGCTAGGGATGTCCCTGTGTTATAGCGGGTGAAGTTTCCAGATAATATAGTTTATGGTGATGAAGTATAATCATAATATAATAATTGATGATATTGAAGTTTACAGTTAACGCCGAAATGAATTTATGATAATTAAGTTAACCTATAATATGATAATTGATAATGGGGCTACGTTACTTCAAAGCCGATTGTTTCAAAATTCAAGTAAAATTGTGTGATCTTGACGTTGTCATTCTTTTTTAATATTTTAAGATCTTAAAGTCTCTTTCCACTGACATTTTGTGTAAATAATTAATATAATTGGTAAACATGGAAAGGTCAAAGGCCAAAATGAAGAATGCCTCCTTGAGGCGGCATGCGGCCGGGACAGGAGGCGGACCACCAGCGCCAGCAGTCAGCCTCAATGCGAGTGACGAACTGATTTTGAAATGAGAAAATGAGTTGAACTGTCGGAGGTCAACTTCGACTTTTCATCTCTCGGAGGACCCCAGCCTGTTGCTGGCTGCAGCAGCTGGCAGTCTGTTGAGGTGCCGCTGCTCTTGGAGGCCATACCTCCCCTTGTAGAACCCCCTACCTTTGAGCCTCCACCCACACGGACTCCCGGGCGTACTTCGGCTTTAGCAGAGGTTCGCAGTACGCCTCAGCAGAGATTCGCAGATTCTCTCCTCTACCCTCATTGAACAGGAGGAGAGGAGTTTGTAAACCAAGAAAAAAAAAATTATGGCATGTTGGCTGCAATGACGAGGCTAACAGATTTAATTGAATCTGTTGGTTCTCGGTTAAATTTAATTGAATCTGTTAGTTCTCGGTTAAATTTGGCGGTTAAACTATTGGAAGAAATAAAGGCCAAATCCTATCCCTTGACAATTTGAAGTCTTATTTCTTCCAGTAGTTTAAACACCATACTCAATAGAGAATTATGAGATTTAATTGAATCTGTTAGTTAAGTCTATTATTTTTTTTGGTTTGATTAAGAAAACTCCTCCCCTGTTGCAGCCAGCAGCTGGCTGGAGAGAGGAAAAGTCGATGTTGACCTTCAACTCTTCAACTCCCGTATGGCCCGTAATCAACACTGGGTTTTGACCGGTCAGTGGTTGAGTGGGCATAGCGTTTGGGTCCCACCCAGGCGTTCCGTGTTCGATTCCTCGGCTGGCTAAGTCCTCCATCACAACACAAGCAACATCTTCCGCTTAGTGTGGTGGTAGTAGGAGATTTTCAAATGTTGTTGGGTTATTCGTAACCCGGGAATGTTTGTCTTTCTTTTTAAAATAAAGAAAAGAAAAAATAAGTAAAACTAAATGTAGTGGTTAACTTGTATTCAAAATATGTAACTTTTTTTATAAACATAATTTTCTTTATAATATAAAATGTATTGTTTAACATTTCATTTTTTTAAATGTTTGGATTTTACGTTCACATAATGAAGTTATCGCTGCATTTTTATCATGGAAAAAATTGAATGTTTTAATTTAATTAAAAACAAAATCATAGTGGTTTGTCAGTATATTAAATGTACTGTGGATAAATATAATGTTTTACTAATTAACCACCAGAGTTGTAATTTTAATAGAAAATATGAGACTTGATTAGATGAACTAATCAAGTCTCATATTTTCTATTAAAATTACTACTGTGGTGTTAATTAGTAAAACATTATATTTATCCATGATAAAAATAAAACCCTCATTCATTACGTTGATATTAACATTGTCTACTAAATATCTTTGTTTATTTTAATAACTCAGGTACGGGCCATATGTCATTCCTATGTCTACCTACGTTAAATTATCGTGAAAACAAGCTTATGTGTCCAAGCGGTTAAAGAAAAACCATTATATTTATTTATGATAAAACTAAAATGCTAAATAGTATTACAATTTTTATCATATAACGCAGAAAACATTACAGACACTGTAATGTTTTCTGCGTTAAATGATAAAAATTGTGATACTATTTAGTAGCGTTATAGTTTTATCGTGGATAAATATAATGTTTTTTCTTTAAAATAAACACAGATATTTAGTAGACAATGTTAATATCAACGTAATGAATGAAGGTTTTATTTTTATCATGGATAAATATAATGTTTTACTAATTAACACCAGAGTTGTAATTTTAATAGAAAATATGAGACTTGATTAGTTCAACAGTGCACTAATTCTTTATTTTTAGCTTGTAATACAAGATATGTTGAAATAATTACAATACTATTCAGTAGCATTTTAGTTTTATCATAGATAAATATAATGTTTTTTCTTTAAAATAAACAAAGATATTTTTAGTAGACAAAGTTAATATCAACGTAATGAATGAGTTTTATTTTTTATCATGGATAAATATAATGTTTTACTAATTAACACAAGAGTTGTAATTTTAATAGAAAATATGAGGCTTGATTAGTTCATCAGTGCACTAATTCTTTAATTTTAGCTTGTAATCCAAAATAAACTAATTAACCATCACGCCGTTTCTCCGCAGGGGTAAGCTGAGAGGACGGACCGCCAAACAACTCAGTCTTGGCACACACTCCTTGCTTCATTCATATCCATACAACTTCTCATACATGCTCTTCTATTACTCCGACTCCTGACATGGCCCGACTCAAGTACCTGGTTCACTTGATCAGGCCATGTCTTCCTCGGGCGTCCACAACTTCTTCTTCCTTTCACTTTTGCGTCATATATTCTTCTTACACTCCTTTCTTCGTTCATTCGCTCTATATGACCAAACCATCTGAGGGTCCTTTTCTTAATCTTACTCATCACGCTTACATCAGCCTTGCATTCTTTGCAGATCTCCAAATTTCTCACACGATCATACATGGTTTTACAAACAACACATACGCCTCAGGGATCTCAAATAATACAAAATATGTTGAAATAATTACAATTGTAACAGAACAACTGAAACTGTAATGTTTTCTGCGTTATATGATAAAAATTGTGATACTATTTAGCAGAGGCGGCTCTAGGGCTCCAGCCGTGGAAGGTCATTTGAAAAAAATAGGGTTAAATCTTTATTTGATGCTGTTAAAAATATTGATATATTATTATCTATATCAATTTGTTAATAGGTAGGTACGTCATGAATCCGCGACTCAAATACATATTATTTGTAAATTGGAAATCACTACATAATCCATTTGCTTGCAGGCACATCATTTTAAATAGGACACTTTTCACTGTAGTTGTGCACACCGATAGTAAGTAAGTATTAAAATTATTTTTAAAAAAAATTTTGAAAAAATAATCTTTGATAGTATGAAAAGTCAAAAACATAAGATGAAATTTGAAACACCCGTCTGCAGTCCCGCTTTACCCCGAAAATACCCAAAGAAAATCTAAATTTAGACTTGCGATTTAATTTGACGATTTTTTTTTGCATTCTTCAGACTCCTAACAAAAACAAATTTATTAATAAATTATATTAGATATTTTTATTCATCCAGTAGGTACACCACTTAACAAGCAAGGGACCCTTTAAAATGATAACCCTTTAAAACCCCTTTAAAACCCTTCCCTTTAAAACCAACCACTCACGTAAGAAACCTAAAAAATAAAACAACAACAAAAAACAATGTTTTAAATCGAGCTGTTGTTTTATTCATGTCCGTTGAAAAGTAATCATAAAATGATCTACTTCTTAATGTGCCACCAAACTAAATTTGAAAATGTTAACATTACGTCGCAAATTGCATCGTAACAACGTAAATAATTATTCCAAATCTTTCCCGAACTGTCAAACTCAGAAACCATTGCGAGATACGTGCAAAATGCAAAACCGACCTATCTTTATATCACCATCTCTTACAACAACACATAACGCTATCTCCCTCACGGACATGATCTACCTAATCTCTAAGCTTTCTGACGTACCTATGCGAGAAAATTTTTACTCCAGACGAAAGACATAGTGCCATCTCGTTTATTGTATGGCGCGCAGAGCGACAGAAGATATCAATGCCATGGGCACTTCTTAGATTGACCGAACACGTGTGAATGTGAGCTTCTATTTGAGGCACAAGATGTCACTGCTCGTCACTCGCCGATATCGTTTGCTTCCCGCTATTTCGCGGTACATTTCAAACAAATAATAAGGCCGCTAGATGCGTTGTGCAGTTTGATGCGTAAGAATTTATTATTTTTATTATATCCCAAGGGAAGAACCGCCCCTGCTATTTAGTAGCATTTTAGTTTTATCATAGACAAATATAATGTTTTTTAAAATAAACAAAGATATCTAGTAGACAAAATCAATATCAATGTAATGAATGAGAGTTTTATTTTTATCATGGATAAACATAATGTTTTACTAATTAACACCGGAGTTGTAATTTAATAGAAAATATCAGACTTGATTAGTTCATAAGTGTAATAATTCTTTATTTTTAGCTTGTATTACAAAATATATTGACATTGTATATTGAAAACTGTGTTGTTCCTGTATTATTTGATGAAAAATATGATATTCTTAGTATTAAATACATTTTTTATGATCACACCGTTGTTTTCTTACATTTTACATCACTATATTATCACAAAATATATAAAAGCTTTTGGAAATTCACTTTCGAAATTATACAATACTGAACGTGGGGCGAGACCCACCAAAGAGTCTGGCGTCTGCTGTTAGTGATGGGGCTTATTATTTTGTACAGCAACTGGATTCAAAATAATTTTTAAACTGTCTAGTTTCCAACATAACCTTCTTTTTCTTTGACAGTGGCAGGCAATCGGCCTCGGCCAGCATAAAACATAAATGGTATTATGTCAGCCTTAAATAAATCAGTTGGCTTGCAACCATAATAAGGTGATGCTTTGAAAATGAATTATTATAATCACGTGTAAATATTGTATTTGAAGTGTTTGTTGTAACTCAGCCTCACGTTGCCTCACCTCACCACTCACTATTTGTGTGTGGCTAATATCATTAATAATAATACGGTCCAGACAATTGACAAATAATATACAGTGAACAGAACAACAAAAGGATATAAAAGACTAGTATAAACACAGAAAGAATAATTTTGAACTATCCTATTTCGAACAGCTCTACCAGCCACTAAATCTGGGTTAAATCTATTAACAGCGCTAGGCTCAAGTGGAGCCATTCCTCCAGAAAATCAGCCCTTAATTTAGATTATGATCAATCAGGTATTCGGATTGTGGTTTAACTTTATAAACCTCTTTGCGGGTGCGAACGTCCGCGCAGGAAAACAATAATACTAGATTTTGACAGCCAATTCCACAGATACGCCAAGAACCTACCACTCGCTGCTCTGTTTCTACTGGTTTTCCCCACTCGTTGTTGTGTGGAATGACTTTTGACGTTTTGCATCTAAGAATGTTCCTTCGACTAAGCTCAAGAATACCCAAGTCGACCAACGGATGTACTTTCGACGGCGATTACGAGTGCCCTCGCGTCCAGAATAGCAGCCCTGGTGTAAGACCACCATTCAGAATTGAAACATTGCTTGAAATGGCTTTAGCCGTGTTTAGTGACTAGATCTGAATAGCCAGGTACTTCCCCACCTTCTTCTTCCTCGTCTCCTTCCCTTCCCCACTTACCTTCAGCCTCATAACATACCCCAATTGGGGATGCCATAGTCTCACTGGCTCCAGACGGGAGCAGTTGAGACTCTTGCGAAGTATTCGCTATAATTTTTTTTTTTTTAAATACATTCCAATGCTAAACTTGTAATGAAACACAACAATGCAAGCCATAATTTAAGAACTATACAGAAATATCAATAATTACATTTGTTTTTGGGACCGGATCATGGTTTCAACATCAGTCTGGTTCACGATTCCCGCCAGCCACGAATTCGCTTTCTGGTGTTTCGTTCGCCATTATCAATATTTCACTACATCTAAAGATGAAATGAAATAATATTTTCAATATAATTTGACGTTTATCGGCTTATCTGGCTTATCTGCTGACGTTTATTATTAAAAAGCATAACGCGTTAAAACGGGTTTATTTCACAATATTTAAAATAACGCCATCTATCGGTGAAAAGTTTCTAAATATATTTTAAGAATGCCCTTAAGTGAATATGAGTCTTGTAACACATCGTAAAACACTTAATATATATTGTGTGAGAATAAACCTGTGGTCAAACTAGTTAAATAAATAAAACCTAAAATGCACCAACATGGCCTGGGGCCTAGGCTCTAGTGCTCTAGTGCTCTTCATACATTCAATAATATTTGCCTAAATTCTAACATTGACATTTTCTCCGATTCACTGCCCAAATTTAAAAAGAGCATCATATCAATGAAATAAACATGTCAATGATATAAACTATTCTATGCGCACACACTTCTCACACCTACCAACATACTCAAATACACTCAAGCACATCTACACTATGCACATCACCCGGTAATTACAAATAAGACATTCAAAGAAACATATCATAGGTACCCTACATGAAATATCATTTACTATCTGTAAACTGTCTCATCACTGTAACCAATGTACCGTTTGTTTCTGTAATATAAAAATAAAAAACGTTTGAACCGGAATGAAATAAAACGCGTAAATATTGCTCTCCATGGTTTGTCATTGTACATCGGTTATTGCGGGATTCCCCCCATTTAAAGGAGTGACTTAAAAAAAGGGGAATCCCGCAATAACTGATGTAGGATGTTGCCAACTATTTTATAGGCGCTCGCTTATAAAAGGGAATAAAAGAGATTGCTTTTTTTGACCTTTGTCGTTTCGGAAGTGAAAACTCTATTGGCACGTATGACAGTTTTTTTTTATATGTGACATTGTGGACAATATTTTACTAATTTTTGCTTACCTCACGTTAGCTACGGCGGTAGCTCCGCCCCTGGTAGGTATATTGGGTTATGTCAGCCATACTCAACCTGCGGCCCGCCAAGCTTTTTTGTGCGGCCCTAAAGACATTCATGGTTTACAAAAACTGGCATTCTATATTTTGTATATCTTGAGATTAATTTTGACTTTGACGTGCAGATAGTGACACCCGAAGAGGATTGTCTTTGTCGCATAAATATACCAAACCACCCACCGTTGTCGTGTCAATATCAGATCTGGTAATGACGAATTTATTGAATTTAAGAACGATACTAATCTGAAAGCTATTTTTGAAGAAAAAAGAGAAGGAAAGGAGTACATCCATTTTTGGAAATTAGTTCCAGAAAAATACAAGACTGTAAAAAATTGTGCCTTCCTGCTCCTCACATTGTTTGCATCAACATATCTTTGTGAATCATCATATTCCAAAATGAAATATGCGAAAAACGTATACAGGAATCGACTTACTGATTCTCACCTTGATGACGTATTGAGGGTAGCATGCAGCAATTATAAGCCCGATTTGTCTAAAATTGTTGAAAATTTATCACAATACCAAATATCACACTAATTTTGTACATGTTACTTTTGAGTTTTACTGTTACCACTATTTTAATATTTAATGAACCGTATGCTGATAGAAGTGATATATACTATTACACGACAACCCCCCACCCCCCCCCCCCCCCCCCCCCCTCCCCGACGCGGGTTTTGATTTGCCAAGGTATCACTTGCGGCCCGCGAAGCTTTACAAATATATGTATGTGGCCCGGAGTCAAAAAAGGTTGAGTATCACTGGGTTATGTTCTTTATTTTTATTGAAAAGTGCCCTAGCTTTTCCAAGTGACCAGTGACTACTGTGGTAGCTAGGACACTCGTTTTTTTTTTAAAGAGAGAATCGCCAGTAGCCATATACTCTCTGAGCTAGTGATAGAAAATCGATAAAAAGTACAAAGATAAGTTCAGTAACATGTAAAATAATGTATTAAGTAGGTTAGTTGTTAGTAAGTTAGTCACCACCATGCAAGTTAGTTTAACACAGTATTCTAGATCTAACTAAGAGCTTATCTCTGAACTGAAACCGAAACTAAAACCAAACAACTAGTGATTAAAAAAAATCTAAAAAAGGTCAAAGGTAATTTCAGAAAGATGTACAATAATGTTTTAAGTTTGTTAGTTGTTAGGCCCCACCATGCGAGATGATTTAAAACAGTATTGCAGATCTAACTGTCAGCTTATCTGAACTAAAACTAATCCGGACAACTAGCGATTAAAAAATATCGGAAGGAAGTTCAAAGATAATTTCAGAAAGATGTACAATAATGTTTTAAGTTTGTTAGTTGTTAATCCCTACCATGGAAGATGATTTAAAACAGTATTGCAGATCTAACTATTAGCTTATCTGAACTAAAACTAATACGGACAACTAGCGATATTGGAAAAAAGTTCAAAGATAATTTCAGATAGATGTACAATAATGTTTTAAGTTTGTTAGTTGTTAGTCCCCACCATGCAAGACGATTTAAAACAGTATTGCAGATCTAACTATGAGCTTATCTGAACTAAAACTAATCCGGACAACTAGCAATTAAAAAATATCGGAAAAAAGTTCAAAGATAATTTCAGAAAGATGTACAATAATGTTTTAAGTTTGTTAGTTGTTAGTCCCCACCATGCAAGATGATTTAAAACAGTATTGCAGATCTAACTATGAGCTTATCTGAACTAAAACTAATACGGACAACTAGCGATATTGGAAAAAAGTTCAAAGATAATTTCAGAAAGATGTACAATAATGTTTTATGTTTGTTAGTTGTTAGTCCCCACCATGCAAGATGGTTTAAAACAGCATTGCAGATCTAACTATGAGCTTATCTGAACTAAAACTAATCCGGACAACTAGCGATTAAAAAATATCGGAAAAAAGTTCAAAGATAATTTCAGAAAGATGTACAATAATGTTTTAAGTTTGTTAGTTGTTAGTCCCCACCACGCAAGATGGTTTAAAACAGTATTGCAGATCTAACTATGAGCTTATTTGAACTAAAACTAATCCGGACAACTAGCGATTAAAAAATATCGGAAAAAAGTTCAAAGATAATTTCAGAAAGATGAACAATAATGTTTTAAGTTTGTTAGTTGTTAGTCCCCACCATGCAATATAGTTTAAAACAGTATTGCAGATCTAACTATGAGCTTATCTGAACTAAAACTAATCCGGACAACTAGCGATTAAAAAATATTGGAAAAAAGTTCAAAGATAATTTCAGAAAGATGTACAATAATGTTTTAAGTTTGTTAGTTGTTAGTCCCCACCATGCAAGATGATTTAAAACAGTATTGCAGATCTAACTATGAGCTTATCTGAACTAAAACTAATCCGGACAACTAGCGATTAAAAAATATCGGAAAAAAGTTCAAAGATAATTTCAGAAAGATGTACAATAATGTTTTAAGTTTGTTAGTTGTTAGTCCCCACCATGCAAGATGATTTAAAACAGTATTGCAGATCTAACTATGAGCTTATCTGAACTAAAACTAATACGGACAACTAGCGATATTGGAAAAAAGTTCAAAGATAATTTCAGAAAGATGTACAATAATGTTTTATGTTTGTTAGTTGTTAGTCCCCACCATGCAAGATGGTTTAAAACAGTATTGCAGATCTAACTATGAGCTTATCTGAACTAAAACTAATCCGGACAACTAGAGATTAAAAAATATCGGAAAAAAGTTCAAAGATAATTTCAGAAAGATGTACAATAATGTTTTAAGTTTGTTAGTTGTTAGTCCCCACCACGCAAGATGGTTTAAAACAGTATTGCAGATCTAACTATGAGCTTATCTGAACTAAAACTAATCCGGACAACTAGCCATTAAAAAATATTGGAAAAAAGTTCAAAGATAATTTCAGAAAGATGTACAATAATGTTTTAGGTTTGTTAGTTGTTAGTCTCCACCATGCAAGATGATTTAAAACAGTATTGCAGATCTAACTATGAGCTTATCTGAACTAAAACTAATCCGGACAACTAGCCATTAAAAAATATTGGAAAAAAGTTCAAAGATAATTTCAGAAAGATGTACAATAATGTTTTAAGTTTGTTAGTTGTTAGTCCCCACCATGAAATATGGTTTAAAACAGTATTGCAGATCTAACTATGAGCTTATCTGAACTAAAACTAATCCGGACAACTAGCGATTAAAAATTATTGGAAAAAAGTTCAAAGATAATTTCAGAAAGATGTACAATAATGTTTTAAGTATGTTAGTTTTTAGTCCCCACCATGCAAGATGATTTAAAACAGTATTGCAGATCTAACTATGAGCTTATCTGAACTAAAACTAATCCGGACAACTAGCGATTAAAAAATATTGGAAAAAAGTTCAAAGATAATTTCAGAAAGATGTACAATAATGTTTTAAGTTTGTTAGTTGTTAGTCCTTACCATGCAAGATGATTTAAAACAGTATTGCAGATCTAACTATGAGCTTATCTGAACTAAAACTAATACGGACAACTAGCGATATTGGAAAAAAGTTCAAAGATAATTTCAGAAAGATGTACAATAATGTTTTAAGTTTGTTAGTTGTTAGTCCCCACCATGCAAGATGGTTTAAAACAGTATTGCAGATCTAACTATGAGCTTATCTGAACTAAAACTAATCCTGACAACTAGCTATTAAAAATTATCGGAAAAAGTTCAAAGATAATTTCAGAAAGATGTACAATAATGTTTTAAGTTTGTTAGTTGTTAGTCCCCACCATGCAAGATGATTTAAAACAGTATTGCAGATCTAACTATGAGCTTATCTGAACTAAAACTAATCCAGACAACTAGCGATTAAAAAATATTGGAAATAAGTTCAAAGATAATTTCAGAAAGATGTACAATAATGTTGTAAGTTTGTTAGTTGTTAGTCCCCACCATGCAATATGGTTTAAAACAGTATTGTAGATCTAAGAACTCATCTTAAAATTAAACCGAACCACGAGTGGTTGCCTGCCGGAAACATTAAACTAACTTAAAAGTAAACCTGAATACACAATGTAGCTGACCTTAAATATATCTTAAAACTAACTAAAAACTAACTTTAAATTAACTTAAAACTAACTTAAAAATAAACTGGTTCTTCAGGCCGACAGCGTCGCTCCACGTCGTATTCTGTGAAAAGCAAAATACAACGTTAAAATAAATCTTAAAGACAAAAAAAATCATTAATGGCCCTCGATACTAGTAACTGAACTCTAATAATTATATTGCACATTCTAGTCAGGTACCCTTTACCGCATATCACTACCGATATTGCACATTCTAGTCAGGTACCCTTTACCGCATATCACTACCGATATATTGCACATTCTAGTCAGGTACCCTTTACCGCATATCACTACCGATATATTGCACATTCTAGTCAGGTACCCTTTACCGCATATCACTACCGATATATTGCACATTCTAGTCAGGTACCCTTTGCCACATGTCACTACCGTTGTATTGAAAAATTGTTGTATTACCGGTTTTAGCCCATTACGGCTAGACTGGTACGATTTTTAAAACTATGACATGTACATATAAATAAGAATGGTGCAATATATTATACATGCGAGTATAATCAACCCGGCATGGGTATGCACAATCATTCTGAAGGGTCTGAGAATAATAAAATAATGGACCATGCGGTATTGGGATTATGCGGGATTCTAATAACACTATTGCGGTTAATCATTCTGAACGGTCTAAGGATAATAAGAGAATGTTCCTAATACCAGCCTTTGGAAGGAAAAATAAAAAACAGACACTAAAAATAATTAGTCCTGAACTGAACTGAACTTAAACTGAAGAAAGATGAGTGTGACTTGTCCTGTGCTTAAGTTGGAAATGGTGACCAGTCTACTCAGTGAAAATTATTTAAGTGTATGAATATTGAGTACAAACTTTTCATCGGATGTTAATTCCTCAAATGATAATTCATCATGTCTTGAAGTGTCGAAAACTGATAATTAGGGTTTTTAACCTTAGGTTAAGTTAGGTTAGGTTAATGTGAGTTATGATGTGATGTATTATCATGTGAGCAAGTATCATCGTGTCTGAATAAATTTACTATGGGAGTTCAGACGCTGAGATCTCATAGTCCGATTAGACATGGAACCGTTGGAAATATATCTGAAGATCATTACAATAACCATAGAAAGCTCAAAGATTCAGTTAGAGAAGTGTTAGGGAAGTGCTACAAACATAGCAATTGACCCAATTCAAAAAATTCAAAAAGCGATAATTAAACTAATCCTGAAAGTACCATTCTACACAGATTCAAGCTGAAATTTACAAAACATTGGAAGTCATGTCAATAAGACAACTCTATGCCAAATATGCACTTCTACACCTCCTCCAACACAAACTCCATATTCCAATTCAACCAAAAACCTCAATAAAAACCAGGTCCTCAACAAATAAAACACTGAACATACCGATAACGCACACCACACATGGACAAAGACACTTTCAATATTACGCAACCAAACTTTTTAATTGTATGCCCATTACTCTGAAGCAACTAATAACTGCAAATACGTCTACAAACATTCACAAAAAACTTATCTTAGCCTGGATCAAAAATCAAGATTTTAACTTCATTCAAAACATAATAACTCCAAACCGAACGTAAACAAACTATAAAAAAATGTAAGATAACTAAACACATTTTTCGAGAATATACCAACTATACACACACTTAAAATATATATAAGTAAATATTTTTTATAATTTTTTTTATAAATAAACAGTTTAAAATAATCACTAATTTAAAAAATAAATAAAGAAGAAAATTTCTACTACAACACATAAATACTTGTCACACTTAAACATAACCACGTAAACTCAGCACAGGTTCTCCTAGTGAGGTGTTCACGAAACATACAACATTACCCAACCACAGTTTCACATTCACTAACCTACTTTACACACAACACAACAAAAAGTTCATAAATTATGTTATTAGCTATTATGTATAAATATTAATAACTTTATGTGAACGCTGTAATATTATATAGAAATAAAAAAAAAAAAAAAACAAAAAAAAGAGAGGAAAAATTTAAAGAGTTAACTGTCAACATTTTTATGTTAGTTTACCTGTTATTGGTTTATTTATAGTTTGCCTCATGAGGAGTAGAGTAGACATTTATTATTGTTAAAAATTGATTAGAAAATTGAGCATAAGTAAGTGAATAACATTTAAGTCAATGTGCATAAATTATTAAGATAAGTAATGTATGTATTTTTTCTTTATTTGACAGGTAAATAAAAATTAAACGCCTGGGTGAAAAAAACAATTAAATTATTTCATTTACACGTAAGTTGCAAATCTTGCGTTATTCTAAAAACATTTAAATAGTTCAATACCCCATAAGTGTAATTAATATCTAGCATAATTGTGTAGCTGGAATGTAAATAACTAAATAGAGTGATATGCGGGACCGAAGTGAGTAACACGTAGAGTTGAAGAGCCAAAATCTTAAGCATTTTAGGAAAAAAAAAGTTTTTTGTACCTCTAAAATTTTTACTTAACCACTTGAGCGCTTTTTGCCACATAATGGCACTATTTCCAAAACCTCGGATTTCTTTGTTGCCAAAATGTGGCAAATTTAATTTTTAAAAATTTATTTATTAAAACGACTATTTTATTATATTATATTGTACATTCAAAATATAACAAAATAAATATTCTCTAGATTCATTAAAATGTTTTAAGGTTAAAGATTTAATTATAATTTTGTATAAATCCTACAAATATGTGATAATAGACAAAAGATAGGGGAATTCATTGGCTATATAGAACTATAATCAGTTTGTACATCTCCATATTCAAATTTTCCTTAGCAAAAATATTTTAATTGCCCTGTCGCTCCAGTGGTTTAGCACTTACTTGGTATTGAAACAAAAAAACAATGAAATTACTTACCAATTCCTCAGAAGTGTTGGTTCCTGTTTTGTTCCCCCGGAGTACTGGAATACTGGAGATACCAGGAACCAACCTGAAAACACCAAAAGAAACATTGTCATAATGTAAAATCAAGATATTGTTAAAACCAATGAAAATGGGAACAAGGGGACTGAAGGAACAGAATAGACAAAATGTTCCATTGCTTCTCCTCCGAAATAAAGATTATATAGATTTTTTTATAATTCCAATTTTTTTATAATAGGTACTTTATTATATAATAAATTTATTTCTGTAAAAATAATGGCTATATTACTTTTAAGTTTAATCTTAATATATAAAACAAAGTCGGGTTAGTTACACCATTTATAACTCAAGAACGGCTGAACCGATCTTTATGGTCTTACCGGGACATATACCTTAAAATATAGACCATTATCTTTTATTATTATCTGTGTCTTGTTCATTTTCATATTTAAAAAAAATAGATTATTGTTATCTTCTTCTTCAATGATATATTACATTGATTGGAATAACTTTCAAAAGTTAAAAAGAGTTTTTCTTATAAAAAAAAAGAATTCTTTAAAAACTCAGGTGCGTTGCAAAAGTCATTCCTATGTCTACCTACGTTAAATTGTCGTGAAACCAAGCTTATGTGCCCAAGCGGTTAATCGAGTTAAAACAAAACTTTGCAGTTGCTCAGTCAATTAAAAAAGTAAATTAGCTTTATAATATTTTATTCATAGTCACAATCAATAATGAGCAACCCCCGGGGGTCCGGCTCAGGCTTTCAGCGGCCCCGCGTCCCTATTAATAATTAAATCAAAGTTATTTTGTGCAAAGTAGGTATGTTTCATTCTAGTTTTATAATAAAAATAATTTCTTTATTCAGAAATGTGAGGAAGTTAGTGCAATCCCACAAATACCATAAAGAGTGCAAGTACATAATGACATAGTATAGACAGAGGTATCAGCAAAAATGTCATTTTTTACTTTCAAAAGTCATATTGACAGAAATACTTTCAAAAATTAATTGAAAAAGTTAATGTGAGTTATGATGTGATGAATTATCATGTGAGGAAGTATCGTGTCTGAATAAATTTACTATGGGAATTCAGACGCTGAGATCTCAAATTCCGATTAGACATGGAACCCATTTAAACACCATTCATACTAACTACGGTAAGCTATCCATCAGTTATGAGGGGGGCAATTTATATAATTGCCTTCCAGATGAAATTAAAAACGAAAAGAGTGTGTGTAAATTTAAAAAAAAAAAATATTTTTTTTCACAAACAACAATATAGTGAAAGTGAATAAATAATATTATATGATAATATATTGTATGAAAATATAACGTAATTTAATCTACTGTAATGTAATGTGATTTAATTCAAATTCTAGTTAATAAGTGCTGGAATAAAAAACTTATTAAAAAAAGAATTAATTAATAGGAATAAATGGTTGAAAATATTTATTCAAAATAAAAAAAAATGTATTTAATTTGAGTCAGATTCAGATTTCCTACGCACTGTAGGGAACCCGCTTGCGCAGCGTGGGTATAAACTGTGAAACCTAAAGTTTAAGTTTGGACTTACGGAAATCAATAATTCGTTTGTGTGAAAGCACTATGAAACCATACATGATTTTACTTCAATGGCAAGCCAGATTTGTAAATAATCAACATTCATTAAATGAACTGTGGAAAGAACATGGAATTAACAATGAAACCATTAGAAAAAAATTGAAAACAGGAGAGAAATAACTTCAATTTTAATAGAAATAACTTCCAGGAACAAATTATTGACCTCCAAACAAACTGAACACTAAGCTTGAAATGAAAAATGAACCAAATTGTACAGAACGATTCTAAAAGTCTATTTAATGGCAGTAAAAAGATAAATTAATAAAATTACACACAACTACAAAGTAATATGAAAAGTATCTAGGTATGGTATTTACTGATATATTTTATATTACGTAATGATATGTTTCTGATATGATTATGTTTCTGCATTATGTAAAATTTCAACTTGTAATATGTTTGTTGAAACAGCCCTAAGAGCTAAGGGCCTAAGGGCTTCTTGTAAGTATTTTTGGATCATAAGTATTTATGATTTTTCTATAATTTTTAAACAAAATAAGTGTATAATTTTTTTTTCAAATATTTTAGTTTGTAAGTCCTTAAATAAACAGAAATACTGGGGTATTTTCGTCACAAAACACATTCTCAGATTTATTGATTTTAATTTAACTAAAATTAAAATTCTGAAAAATGTGTTTACTAGATTATGTATTGATTTATTTTGTTGTATGATTTGAAATTTGTGATGTATAATACAATATTTCGTTTGAAAATTGAACAAATCTGCCAATGACCAACGATATAACCTTAGTATATTAAAAATAAAGTTAGTTTTTCTAAAAAAATTTAAAATGCTTTTACCAGATAAAATAACAATCTTTCAAAATCAATTTATGTTTTATTTATAAAAAAGAGTCAATATGTCTAGAATTTGATTTAAAAAGGACTAAATTCCGGTATTCTCTGGTAATACACTATGGGAAACGAACTTATAGCTATTTACTGGAAGCAAAAATCAAAAAACAATTACATACCAAGTCCACAGAAGCGTTGATGATCCCTTTAGGTCCCCCGGAGTGCCAGCAACCACGTCTCCCGAAGTCCTGGAGGCTGGAGCACGCGAGGTTCAACCTGAAAGACACGAAAGGAGATGTTATTATAATGTGAAAGCAAGACATTATTAAAACAAATGAAAATGAAAGGCGAGGGGTCCGAAGGAAAAGAATTAAGACAAATTTTTCTATTCTTTTTCCTATGTATTAAAAATATGGAAGCAGGAAATACACAATTTGTCCAAAGAAACATCACCATCTCAAAAACGATTCTTTTTTCTAACTTTTTCAGTTGATTTAAAACACAACAATGATAAAATCTGGGCCCGGCTCGGGCTCTCGGTGGTAATTAATTACATCAAGTTATTCCACATAGAATATGTGCAGTGTTTAAAATTCGGAACATATTAATTCTAAATAACACTCCAACAGGCAACATATTTAGATAATTCTAAATAATACTCCAACAGACTAAACATAATTTTTTTGAATTATAACAACCACACGGCAGTGTATTATTATACAAACTAACCTGGAAACTTCAATGGTGGCAATTGGACACATCCGAGTCTGAAGAAAATCAAATCATCAGACCGCTGACAGCGCATTGACTTTCTGGAGTAAGAAGACAGCTGGTGTCCTGTATCTCATGAAACAGAAATGTTTACAAAACACAAAAAATATGTAAATTCAAAGCATAGCACATAAAATGTATAAAATCAGGTGAAAACTTATACTTATTGTTTAAGAATGAATGTGAAGCCCATGTAATAAATAATAACAAGGCTATCTTTCTAGAGATAAACGCCTTAGAGGTAAACGCCTTAGAGATAAACGCCTTAGAGATAAACGCCTTAGATATAAACGCATTAGAGATAAACGCCTTACAGATAAACACCTTACAGATAAACGCCTTACAGATAAACGCCTTAAAGATAAACTCCTTAGAGATAAACGCCTTAGATATAAACGCATTAGAGATAACGGTCTTAGAGCTAAACGCCTTAGAGATAAACGCCTTAGAGATAAACGCCTTACAGATAAACGCCTTAAAGATAAACGCCTTAAAGATAAACGCCTTACAGATAAACGCCTTACAGATAAACGCCTTAGATATGAATGCATTCAATATAACGATCTTAGAGCTAAACATCCTAGAGACAAACGCCTTTAAGATAAATGTTTGGAGATAAATGCCTTTTAGATATGAACGCATTCAATATAACTGTCTTAGAGCTAAACAACCTAGAGACAAACGCCTTAAAGATAAATGCCTTGGAGATAAACGCATTAGAGATTAATGGTCTTAGAGCTAAATGGCTTAGAATAAACGCCTTAAAGATACACGCCTTACAGATAAACGCCTTAGATATGAATGCATTCAATATAACGGTCTTAGAGCTAAACAACTTAGAGACAAACGCCTTAAAGATAAACGCCTTACAGATAAATGCCTTACAGATAAACGCCTTAGATATGAACGCATTCAATATAACGGTCTTAGAGCTAAACAACCTAGAGACAAACGCCTTAAAGATAAATGCCTTGGAGATAAACGCATTAGAGATTAATGGTCTTAGAGCTAAATGGCTTAGAATAAACGCCTTACAGATACACGCCTTACAGATAAACGCCTTAGATATGAATGCATTCAATATAACGGTCTTAGAGCTAAACAACCTAGAGACAAACGCCTTAAAGATAAACGCCTTACAGATAAATGCCTTACAGATAAACGCCTTAGATATGAACGCATTCAATATAACGGTCTTAGAGCTAAACAACCTAGAGACAAACGCCTTAAAGATAAATGCCTTGGAGATAAACGCATTAGAGATTAATGGTCTTAGAGCTAAATGGCTTAGAATAAACGCCTTACAGATAAACATCTTACAGATAAACGCCTTAGAAATATGGCCTAGAATAAAAGCCTTAAAGATAAACACCTTAGAGATAACAGTCTTAAAGCTAAACGGCCTAGAATAAGCGCCTTAAAAATAAATGCCTTAGAAAAAAACTCATTAGAGGTAATAAAGATGCCTTGGAGATAAACGCATTAGACTAACAGTCTTAGAGCTAAACAGCCTAGAATGTTAAAGAACCTTAAAGACAAATGCCTTAGAGATAACTTTCTTAAAGCTAATTGTCTTAGAGCTAAACATATTTGAGCTAAACGGCCTAGAGCTCAACGCAGTTACCACTTAGCGCAGTAAGATACAGCTGGACGAATACAGCAAGACTCAGCAGACACTGAACCAAATTTCAGCTTGATGACGGCACATCCTTCGTTGGAAGAGAAGGTTACACCTGGAAAAATAAATAGAATTAGTTTAAAAAAAAACTCGCAATCAAATATAAATAATTAGAAAATGCTGAAATTTTTGTTTTGTATTTTGAATAAGGCACAATTTTAGTATTTGTGCTAAATTTGTAGTAACCCAACGTCAAGGGTAATTCTGTATTTTGCTTATCATTACTGTTACAGAAAAAACCTCCTCAACGTAAGGTGCGTTGGTAAAATTTCGGAAACACTATTTATATTGAAATGGATAACATTACATTGAAATTACAAGTACGTAAAAAAGAAAAATTTGCATAATCTGCGTTTAGGATGACCGCCATACATACAGGCCCGCCCATAATACAGGCCGTGCAGGGCGAGCATCGCATGCGGGCGGCATTCTCATCCCAACATCCTCCTTCCCAACCCCCTCAGCCCCCCATGTCCCTCATCCCAACTCTCGCTCCACCCCTTGGGAGTTGGGACTCTTGTGCGGTATTCACATAAAAAGTAAAGAACCCTCACTACCCTGAAAAAGAAAATTAAACTACCCCCTAGCCTCTCTCACTCCACCCCACCCGCCATTTGTCGTTTGGTATTCTTGATACTAAATAATGAAGGGCTAGAAGAGACGTTATTACCATGTAATCTATATTAATCTACCGTTAGGTTAGGTCATCCCAACTCTCCCTCAACTTCCACCCCAGGGATAACCACCCATCTATAATCTGTGGAAGCCCTCGACCACGAGAACCTGGCACCACCCTAGGTGCAAACCCACCACACTAATAAACTTCTCAAGGTGTCGTCACGATTGACAGTAAATGGATAAAGTTATTCAAAATAATAAATAAAAACAATTTTTCAAAAAAAAAAACTTACATTAACAAATAAATATTTTGTACAACACAAGCGCTCCTCTTTTCTGATAAGGTATACATGACCAATCATGGACCTTAAATAAAATTATATTTTGTAAAAAAAAAATGTAGAAATAACATTTGTGTTTGTTATTGTTATTATTGATAATTGTTTTGCTGTTTTTGTTGATGTTATTTCACTTCTATCTTAACCGCTTGGGCACATAAGATGGTTTTCACGACCATTTAACGTAGGTAGACATAGGATTGACATATGCCCCGGACCTGAGTTATTAAATATGTTAGGTTAGGGTAAGGGCTATTTTGATTTTTTTTTTTCATAGCTTTTAACGACTGTTTAAAGAGTTGATTCTCAGTTGACATGAAACCAAATAAATAACAAATCCTTTTGGCTGTAAAAATCTAAAATCATAACCCCTGCAATAATGTTCTATACCGTACGAGTAAATTACATTCTAAATTATTCTGTTTTATTGGTTTGTAACACATAATTAATATTTTAAGTATACGCACTTACTTTTTTTATGTTATACTTTATTTTACTTAGTATTTGAGGCTTAAATTATATTAAATCATCTTATTAGTATTTTGCTAATTTACACTCAATTTTATTACATCATCATTTGTATTGTTTTCTTACAATTACTGCAACTGCATTTAACTTGTTATACTTAATTACTGTAATCAACTTGTAAAATTTTCATGTAAAAGCTCACTAGGGCATTAATAAATGATAAATAAAAATGAAACCCAAAAATAAATCTAATAAGCTCATTAGCTGGTACATTTTTAAAGTATAGTTAAATTTTAATATTTTATAAAAACTTTCCTCTATGTGTCAAATGTTAGAATCACATGTATGTATACCACTAGCAGATGTTCAGTACTCGGACAACTCAATTAACCCTTAAAAAAATTGGCATATTTTGTCAGAGGCTAAAAATACTCCCGCTTTGAAATAAAATCCAAATAAATGGAACATTTGTTAACGTATTCGAAAACTAAAAACTGTTTTCGAAAGGTGATGAAATAGGCTTTGAAATTTATATATTAAAAATTACTATGTATTTTTTTTAATATAATTTTTTTTTGCGAAAACTTTAAAAAGTGTTCAAAATTGCTCACTTTACTTTTTTTTCTAACTAAAATTACTGATAATGAAAAAAAAATAAAACACAGACTTATTTCATTAGATAAATGAATTATAAACCTTACTGTCACCTCACTTTTTTTCATTTCATGTAAAAAAAATTCACAAAGTTCCAAAATTTTTTTTCAAATTGCTATCGGAAACTTTGGTTTCAGAAAGGGGTAAATTTTATTTATTTTTTGGTTTTCTTTTAGATTTGAATATATAGTTTGTTGTATTTTCTTTCCAATACCGTTTAGATCACATTTCTGACTATGATAGTAAGGGAGAAACAACGATTTCAGTGAGACCTATGTGAGCTGGGACAAATATGGTCTCCTGTGATTAAACGGAGAAAATGTCATAGAATTCGGATATAAATTATTGTAAAAGCTGTCATCCGACGCAACAAAAAAAGCAAATTTTCATTCCACTTAATTGAAATTTTAAATGCCGTGTTTTCCATAGCCCCGAACACGAATAGCTGTCTTTTATAGTAATAAAGATGAATCAAAAGGTTTTTCTAAAAATATATTCTTATTAAGCATGTTCAGTCATTCCGAAAGTTTACCAAACATTTTTCTATACAATATAATATGCATCATAGTAAATTTGATTGTAGCTCACCGTGATAATGGAATTATTTGTAGCCATGAATCAAAGAATGTGTGTTTCTACAAAAGCCTTCTTCTCAGCAGTATAGATATTCATCATACAAAATTCTATTCTATGATTTCCGTGGAAACAAAGCCGTCAGCTTCAAAAGTGAAAACACATTTAAAAAATCAAGTGATATTTTTTAAGTTAATGTGAAAATGATGCTCACCTTCCCGCTTGGTCTCGTCTTCCTGGGTGTTGAGGACATGGGAAAGGGGTCAGGGGGCGTGGGAGCCCAGTTGCCCAGATGTAGACTGGAACTCTCATTTCTGGTTCCGACTCCAGTACTCCCAATTACTGGCCTGGGAAAATTACCATACAATGTTAAAAATAGGAAACATAGAAAGGTATGGCTAAGAGAAAAAAAAATTACCGAAAAGACAAGTAATACGAGACAAAAATAGTTAGAATAGTATAAAGATTGTTAGAATAGTATAAAGATGCGGTACCATAACATGCACCTTGCGAGAAAAGATGCTAGCTACCTCACAAAGATAAGGCCAATGACGTTAAAATAATCTAGACTTGCTACTCACAATCTTAACGAAATGCGGCAGGCCAAAAACACTTATGTTTCCACTAAAATCTTAATTCAAACAGTGATAAAGATAGAAATTCGAAGAATTTGTGTGCATTGCGCTATTTAAAACAATATAAATTCGCGTGCATTTAAAAATTAAATGCGATTCGTTGGCTTTTACTATTGTTTGCCGAGTTAAGGAAAATATTTTTCATCACACGTAAGAATTTGGCACCTTTTCAGTACTAAAAACTACGAAATAGAAAATGACAATTATGTCAGACTGCTTTAAGCAGTCTAAATTATTATAAGAATGGCGAGTAGAAGGAAGCCTTTTAACGTTATTGAAATGGCACATGATTAGAGTTTAGAAATGTATAATAAAAAAATATTTTATTATTAAGGCCCTGTACGCACCATGCCGCAAACAGCCCGACGGGTCGGGCTGCTACAAATGCAGCATCGTACGTAGTACCCTTAAGACAATCGAACTAAACGTAACTAACTAACTAACCATCACGCCGTTTCCCCGCAGGGGTAGGCAGAGAGGACGGACCGCCAAACAACTCGGTCTTGGCACACGATCCTTGCCTCATTCACATTCATACATCTTCTCATACATACTCTTCTATTATTCCGACTCTTGACATGGAACTAAACGTGAAATTGGGTAACTTGAACCTTCCTTTCAGTTGATACACGTGGTGGTATAATGTATTTCGCGAAATAATTGCATAATGTGGTGTAATTCTTTCACAATAATTTATACGAATGCTAATAATGTAAAATAATCACAATAATTTGTATTTTCTTTGATATAAGTTAAATTTAGATCGGAGAAAAAATCACTGAAAATTCTAAATTTAAAAAAAAAACTACTTCCATAATATATTATGTCGACTCCGGAAATTTGAAATGTTGTAAAGAACAAATTGTTGATCGAAAGAGCAAAAAGAAAGATTTTTTGCAGACCGGTAATAATTATGATTTTTTTGTCGAATTGAATACTTCTCAGAAAACTTTTAAAAAATTGGCTTCTTATACATAACAGTGTTTAATTTATGATTTAAATTTTCAGAAAAAAAATCCCTTTAAAACGCACGTTTTAAAGGCCGACTTATTTCCTGGAATTATTTTGACTACGCAGATCGAAAGAGGAAAAAACTGAGAAAAAACGTGGGATTTATTGTCCTATCCAGCATTTGAAATTTCCGCTAGCGATGTATAATAATTTTAAAACGTTTTAAAAACAACCTTATTTGCAATGCACAATTTGAAAACGCAATAATTCGTTTTGGCTTATTAGACTACTTGTTTAATTACTACTTACAATAAAAAAGTTTAAAAATGAAACTTACTGGAGAGCGAGGCTCGCCATGCTGCTGTCACAACGGCGGTTCGGCAGAAAATGAACTCAACGGTGGCGCGCGGAATAAATGCTAATAAATCCCCCACCACTCGAACTAGTTCCGCGTTTTGCCGGGGGCTCCGAAGAGAAGGAATAAAAGTACTCGAGTTCTAGGAGTGGTTCCAGGTTCCGAGTTCTTGTTACGAACTGGGTACTGGGAGACGAGGCGGGTGCCGAGACGAACGGTTCTGACCCCGAACTTGACCCGGACATACATGGAACTCGCGCAAGTTACGGTACTGACGGACATGCTCATTATTAGCAATAGAGCATATGTTACTAATGAGCAAATGCTACTTAGTGGCATTACTGGATTCGTGGGTGGAAGGGGAAGTGCTCTAAGCATGTGTGAACAGGCTCGCTTTTGAGCATGCTTATTTTGATCCGATCTCAGTCAGAACCCAAATCGATATATATTTTTTTTTTTTTTCTTTCACTTATAGTTTATTTAATAATTGCATTGCAAGCAATAACATTATTTTGCGGATGAAACTGTATCTGTTATGTTGTTGTAACAGTTGACATCTTGGACCCAAATCAATCGTTTTATTTTCTTTCGTCCAAAGATTCTATATCAAAAGCCTATTTCATCACCTTTCGAAAACAATTTTTAGTTTTCGGATACGTTAACAAATATTCCATTTATTAGGATTTTATTGCAAAGCGGTAATATTTTTAGCCTCTGACAAAAAACCTCAAATTTTTGAAGGGTTAAGAAGATAAAAAAGATCGATTTGGGTTCGTAATTGGACAACTAGAAGAGCAAACCTTGGAGCAAATAATCATTTGTTAGTAGAAATGCGAGAATGCGATATAAAAAAAATATATAAAAATCATTTACGAATGCTTCCGCAGAAATTTGACCAGCTACTCTCTAAAATTACAAACAAAAACGAGATACTCAAATGCGGAATGCTATTACGAACTGAGATCGGATTGAAATGAGCATGCTCAAAAGCCAGCCTGTTCACACATGCTTAGAGGCGGTTCCTACTCCTAATCCTTTTTGAAATAGACTACTTCCAGATAACCCGGTCCAAGACTCGGACCCAAACCTGTAACTCGGGGCCGGACCCAGAGCCGAAAACCGAATGCCTCCACCGGCATCCCTGTGGCCGCAGTCTTGCGCCACTCGCGAGTTGTGAGGTCTTGTCTTGGTCCGATTTTTGTGCGGGTTCTATCTGAATCCGGCTCCGAGGTCCGGCTCCGAACCCGTGCGTCCCGGTAGCCGCAAAACACCTAGTCCGCCCCCAAGAACTCGAGCCCGGGACCTGCTAGAACTCGAGTACTTTTAAAAGGAAGCACTCCTCGGAGGCCTCCGGCAAAATGCAGGACTCACCCATCTCTAGTGTCGAACCCAGTCGAACCTACTCGTCGCTAGTAGAAATGGTGCGTGGAGAGGGGCCTGCGTTTCCACGCTGAACGCTCGCAGTCACTGCTAGGGAGCCGCCAGTGTTGGTTCATTTATGGAGCCGCCGGGTGAGGATGGTCGAGCCCTCTCCCTGGAGCGCGGGTAAGTTTATATTTTTATAAACCTCATAATTAATTCGTGCAATAATACAAACTCGAAACAAATACTTCGAAAGTTTTTTTTAAAACTATGCCGTTGAGTAATTCAAGAAAATTGTGCATTGCATTTTAAATAATGTTGTGGTTTTACGTGATTCATCAGTGAATTTCTACATAAATTTGATTTTGTAATCGGTAAACTATGTTTAACTTCTATCGAAGAAAATGCGGTTAATATTACGCCGCCTAACTTTTAATAGGTACCTACATGTTTTGGAAGTTTCAACCAGTACCATAATGGTACTGACACACTTGCTTATAAAGCTACGGACACACATGCTCATTTGAAGCCAAAGAGCAAGCTACCTAGTAGCAATTGCTACCTAGTAGCATGTGTGTCAGTGACGTTCCTAGTAATGAGCATGCTCATTTGAAGCCAAAAGAGCATGCTCTCAAATCGACAGCCGTTTGATTTGTGAGCATGCTCATTGGATTATCATTATTATATATGGATGCTTATTGGATGGAAGGGGAAGCCTCTAAGCATGTGTGAACAGGCTGGCTTATGAGCATGCTCATTTCAATCCGATCTCAGTTCGGAATAGCATTCCGCATCAAACGGCTATCGATTTGAGATCATGCTCTTTTGGCTTCAAATGAGCATGCTCTTTACTAGCAACCTCACTGACACACATGCTACTAGGTACCATGCTCTTTGGCTTTAAATTAGCGTGTGTGTCTGTAGTTTAACCCTTCAAATATTTGGCGTGTTTTGTCAGACTAAAAATATTCCCGCTTTGCAATAAAATCCAAATAAATGTAATATTATTTGTTAACGTATCCGAAAACTAAAAACTGTTTTCGAAAGTAGACTTTAAAATTTTATTATTAGAAATAACCATGTAATTTTTAAAATTTTGGATAATATATACTTTGACACAATGTGGTGAAATAGGTGCACAATATCACCACATATTAATTAATTAGCAACTATTTCACTACATCACGTCATTGTCTATAATAATATGTCGTCGATCGTTATCGATCGTCCAGTTGATTACTAAGACATTTAAGTTTTAAGATAAATGAGGAAAGCAATAATCGAAGGCTCACAAAAAATCAAATATTATCTACACATGTCTGTGTTTTACGTATAAAATATGCTAAGAAATAACATCGGAAAGTATAACGGTCCGGTACATTAGTATAACATTTTGAAATTTCCTACAAATTAACCTGAAAACATAATTTTTTTGTAATTCCACGTACAAGTTTTTCAGCATTATAATTAATTGATTTGGTGGTGTTTATGAGTAATCTGAGTATTGTACCAGATAGAAGGTACACTTTTATATATAACGGCATGCTCAACTCGTATTTCGATTTTTCGGAGACGTCTGACTAATCAACTGGACGATGGATATTTTAATTCTCTGTGATTGTGGTTAACTTTTATATTTGAATATAAAGCGTGGTTTTTCTCTTTCAACACCGTTTAGATAATATTTTTCACCATAACAGTAAGGGAGACGACGATTTCCTTGAGACCAATAATCAGCTCGTCAGATGAATTTTTGTAATTTTTAATTTTTGTAATTTGTAATTCTAAATAAATACAAAGTGATCACACAGCATAATTCCTGGGGTGATAGAAAGGAACAAATGAATGTTTGCAAATTTTGGAAATTACAGAAAATTTTATTTTAATAACTACAGGAAACAAATAATTACATTTGTATAGACGGTAAAAGATGCATTAAAATTCCAATGATATTCAATCAATGTTCAAAATTTCCTGAATAAAACGATTCCCTTGCCGCCTTTTAATTTTTTTTTGTGTAGGTTGATTTGCGTCAGTTTTTGTTTAAGTCTAAATACTCACGAATTACTTAGTTTACCCAAACTAAGAACTTAATAACCTGTTTTGGGCATGTAAAGAGTTGATTTTTTGTAATTGTTAAAACAAAGTGTAATTTTCGATGCAAGTTGCAAGTGCACTGTGCAAGTTCGGCGGTTAGTGAAATAATTGCCACCAATAAAATATGGCATAAGCAGTAATTAGTGATTAAAAGTGGGTAATTATTTTATATCACCTGTATGTATGCTTATCTTGTTAATAATCTTTGGTCTAATATGTCATGCACTTCAGTATCCTTTAAATATGTTGTTAATAAAGTGTTATAATAATATAACTTGCTTACTAAATAACTTATTGTTTGTAGTTATTGATCTCAATATTAATTAACAATATGATTTTTTTTTTTAAAGTTAAAATTATGTAACACAAAATACTATTTTATCTTTATACTATTCTACCTATTTTTGTCTCGTATTACTTGTCTTTTCGGTAATTTTTTTTTCTCCTAGTCATACCTTTTTATGTTTCCTATTTTTAAAGTTGTACGGTAATTTCAGGCCCAATAATTGGGAGTACTGGAATCGGAACCAGAAATGGGAGTTCCAGTTTACAGCTGGGAAACTGGGCCCCCACGCCGCCTGTCCCCTTTCCCCTGTCCTGAACACCCAGGAAGACGAGGTCAAGCGGGAAGGTGAGCATCATTTTCACATTAACTTAAAAAATATCACTTGATTTTTTTTAATGTGTTTTCACTTTTGAAGCTGACGGCTTTGTTCCCACGGAAATCATAGAATAGAATTTTGTATGATGAATATCTATACTGCTGAGAAGAAGGCTTTTGTAGAAACACACATTCTTTGATTCATGGCTACAAATAATTCCATTATCACGGTGAGCTACAATCAAATTTACTATGATGCATATTATATTGTATAGAAAAATGTTTGGTAAACTTTCGGAATGACTGAACATGCTTAATAAGAATATTTTTTTAGAAAAACCTTTTGATTCTTCTTTACTACTATAAAAGACAGCTATTCGTGTTCGGGGCTATGGAAAACACGGCATTTAAAATTTCAATTAAGTGAAATGAAAATTTGCTTTTGTTGCGTCGGACGACAGATTTTTAGAATAATTTATGTCTGAATTCTATGACATTTTTTTAATTGAGTTGTCGAGTACTGAGCATCTGCTAGTGGTATACATACATGTGATTCTAACATTTGACACATAGTGGAAAGTTTTTATAAAATATTAAAATTTAACTATACTTTAAAAATGTACCAGATATTGGGATTATCTTGATTTATTTTTGGGTTATTTTTATTTATCATTTATTAATGCCCTAGTGAGCTTTTACATGAAAATTTTACGCATTGATTACAGTAATTAAGTATAACAAGATAAAAGCAGTTGCAGTAATTGTAAGAAAACAATACAAATGATGATGTAATAAAATTGAGTGTAAATTAGCAAAATACTAATAAGATGATTTAATATAATATAAGCCTCAAATAGTAAATAAAATAAAGTATAACATAAAAAAATAAGTGCGTATACTTAAAATATTAATTATGTGTTACAAAGCAATAAAACAGAATAATTTAGAATGTAATTTACTCGTATGGTATAGAACATTATAGCAGAGGGTATGATTTTAGATTTTCACAGCCAAAAGGATTTGTTATTTATTTGGTTCCATGTCAACTGAGAATCAACTCCTCTTTAAAAAGTCGTTAAAAGCTATGAAAAAAAAAAATCAAAATAGCCCTTACCCTAACCTAACATAACCTATTTAATAACTCAGGTCCGGGGCGTATGTCAATCCTATGTCTACCTACGTTAAATTGTCGTGAAAACAATCTTATGTCCCCAAGCGGTTAAGAGAGAAGAGAAATAACATCAACAAAAACAGCAAAACAATTATCAATAATAACAATAACAAACACAAATGTTATTTCTAAAATTAATAATTATTTGTTCATGTAAATTTTTTATTGAAAAATTGTTTTTATTTCTTCAAACTTCGCAAAATCACTTTGTGGCGTCATTTTGAATTAAATTAAAACAAATAACTTTGTTTAAACCACTAATATAATCACAATTACCAACATGTTTCAAAACCGATGTTTTCTTCGTCACGGTATTATTATATGGTATTAATGTCATTACTACCCTGACGAAGAAACCATCGGTTTTGAAACATGTAGGTAATTGTGATTATATTAGTGGTTTAAACAAAGTTATTTGTTTTAATTTAATTGTTTTTATTTATTATTTTGAATAAATTAATCCATTTACTGTCAATCGCGACGACACCTTCATAAGTTTATTTGTGTGGTGGGTTTGCACCTAGGGTGGTGCCAGGTTCTCGTGGTCGAGGGCTTCCACAGATTATGGACAACGACATATGGCGGGTGGGGTGGAGTGAGAGAGGCTAGGGGGTAGTTTAATTTTCTTTTTCAGGATAGTGAGGGTTCTTTACTTTTTATTATGTGAATACCGCACAAGAGTCCCAACTCCCAAGGGGTGGAGCGAGAGTTGGGATGAGGGACATGGGGTGAGGTGAGGGGGTTGGGAAGGAGGATGTTAGGGTGAGAATGCCGCCCGCATGCGATGCTCGCCCTGCACGGGCTGTATTATGGGCGGGCCTGTATGTATGGCGGTCATCCTAAACGCAGATTATGCAAATTTTTCTTTTTTACGTACTTGTAATTTCAATGCAATGTTATCCATTTCAATATAAATAGTGTTTCCGAAATTTTACCAACGCACCTTACGTTGAGGAGGTTTTTTCTGTAACAGTAATGATAAGCAAAATACAGAATTACCCTTGACGTTGGGTTACTACAAATTTAGCAAAAAGACTAAAATTGTGCCTTATTCAAAATACAAAACAAAAATTTCAGCATTTTCTAATTATTTATCTTTGATTGCGAGTTTTTTTTAAAACTAATTCTATTTATTTTTCCAGGTGTAACCTTCTCTTCCAACGAAGGATGTGCCGTCATCAAGCTGAAATTTGGTTCAGTGTCTGCTGAGTCTTGCTCTATTCGTCCAGCTGTATCTTACTGCGCTAAGTGGTAACTGCGTTGAGCTCTAGGCCGTTTAGCTCAAATATGTTTAGCTCTAAGACAATTAGCTTTAAGAACGTTATCTCTAAGGCATTTGTCTTTAAGGCATTTGTCTTTAAGGTTCTTTAACATTCTAGGCTGTTTAGCTCTAAGACCGTTAGTCTAATGCGTTTATCTCCAAGGCATCTTTATTACCTCTAATGAGTTTTTTTCTAAGGCATTTATTTTTAAGGCGCTTATTCTAGGCCGTTTAGCTTTAAGACTGTTATCTCTAAGGTGTTTATCTTTAAGGCTTTTATTCTAGGCCATTTAGCTCTAAGACCGTTATTTCTGAGGCGTTTATCTGTAAGATGTTTATCTGTAAGGCGTTTATTCTAAGCCATTTAGCTCTAAGACCATTAATCTCTAATGCGTTTATCTCCAAGGCATTTATCTTTAAGGCGTTTGTCTCTAGGTTGTTTAGCTCTAAGACCGTTATATTGAATGCGTTCATATCTAAGGCGTTTATCTGTAAGGCATTTATCTGTAAGGCGTTTATCTTTAAGGCGTTTGTCTCTAGGTTGTTTAGCTCTAAGACCGTTATATTGAATGCATTCATATCTAAGGCGTTTATCTGTAAGGCGTGTATCTGTAAGGCGTTTATTCTAAGCCATTTAGCTCTAAGACCATTAATCTCTAATGCGTTTATCTCCAAGGCATTTATCTTTAAGGCGTTTGTCTCTAGGTTGTTTAGCTCTAAGACAGTTATATTGAATGCGTTCATATCTAAAAGGCATTTATCTCCAAACATTTATCTTAAAGGCGTTTGTCTCTAGGATGTTTAGCTCTAAGATCGTTATATTGAATGCATTCATATCTAAGGCGTTAATCTGTAAGGCGTTTATCTTTAAGGCGTTTATCTGTAAGGCGTTTAGCTCTAAGACCGTTATCTCTAAGTCGTTTATATCTAAGGCGTTTATCTCTAAGGCGTTTATCTCTGAGGCGTTTATCTCTGAGGCGTTTATCTCTAAGGCGTTTATCTCTAAGGCGTTTATCTCTAAGGCGTTTATCTCTAAGGGTTTACCTCTAAGGCGTTTACCTCTAAGGCGTTTACCTCTAAGGCGTTTACCTCTAAGGCGTTTATATCTAAGGCGTTTGTCTCTAAGGCGTTTATCTCTAAGGCCGTTATCTCTAAGTCGTTTATATCTAAGGCGTTTATCTCTAAGGCGTTTATCTCTGAGGCGTTTATCTCTAAGGCGTTTATCTCTAAGGCGTTTATCTCTAAGGCGTTTATCTCTATGGGTTTACCTCTAAGGCGTTTACCTCTAAGGCGTTTACCTCTAAGGCGTTTATATCTAAGGCGTTTATCTCTAAGGGTTTACCTGTAAGGCGTTTATCTCTAAGGCGTTTATCTCTAAGGCGTTTATCTCTAAGGCGTTTATCTCTAAGGGTTTACCTCTAAGGGTTTACCTCTAAGGCGTTCATCTCTAAGGCGTTTATCTCTAAGGGTTTACCTCTAAGGCGTTTATCTCTAAGGCGTTTATCTCTAGAAAGATAGCCTTGTTATTATTTATTACATGGGCTTGACATTCATTCTTAAACAATAAGTATAAGTTTTCACCTGATTTTATACATTTTATGTGCTATGCTTTGAATTTACATATTTTTTGTTGTGTTTTGTAAACATTTCTGTTTCATGAGATACAGGACACCAGCTGTCTTCTTACTCCAGAAAGTCAATGCGCTGTCAGCGGTCTGATGATTTGATTTTCTTCAGACTCGGGTGTGTCCAGTTGCCACCATTGAAGTTTCCAGGTTAGTTTGTATAATAATACACTGCCGTGTGGTTGTTATAATTCAAAAAAATTATGTTTAGTCTGTTGGAGTATTATTTAGAATTATCTAAATATGTTGCCTGTTGGAGTGTTATTTAGAATTAATATGTTCCGAATTTTAAACACTGCACATATTCTATGTGGAATAACTTGATGTAATTAATTACCACCGAGAGCCCGAGCCGGGCCCAGATTTTATCATTGTTGTGTTTTAAATCAACTGAAAAAGTTAGAAAAAAGAATCGTTTTTGAGATGGTGATGTTTCTTTGGACAAATTGTGTATTTCCTGCTTCCATATTTTTAATACATAGGAAAAAGAATAGAAAAATTTGTCTTAATTCTTTTCCTTCGGACCCCTCGCCTTTCATTTTCATTTGTTTTAATAATGTCTTGCTTTAACATTATAATAACATCTCCTTTCGTGTCTTTCAGGTTGAACCTCGCGTGCTCCAGCCTCCAGGACTTCGGGAGACGTGGTTGCTGGCACTCCGGGGGACCTAAAGGGATCATCAACGCTTCTGCGGACTTGGTATGTAATTGTTTTTTGATTTTTGCTTCCAGTAAATAGCTATAAGTTCGTTTCCCATAGTGTATTACCAGAGAATACCGGAATTTAGTCCTTTTTAAATCAAATTCTAGACATATTGACTCTTTTTTATAAATAAAACATAAATTGATTTTGAAAGATTGTTATTTTATCTGGTAAACGCATTTTAAATTTTTTTAGAAAAACTAACTTTATTTTTAATATACTAAGGTTATATCGTTGGTCATTGGCAGATTTGTTCAATTTTCAAACGAAATATTGTATTATACATCACAAATTTCAAATCATACAACAAAATAAATCAATACATAATCTAGTTTTTAGATGAACAAACAAATTTTTCAGAATTTTAATTTTAGTTAAATTAAAATCATTAAAAAATAAATCCGAGAACGTGTTTTGTGACGAAAATACCTCAGTTTTTCTATTTATTTAAGGACTTACAAACTAAAATATTTCAAATCTTTTTTCTACACTTATTTTGTTTAAACATTATTGAAACCTCCCTGTACAGTTTTTAACTTTTATTCTCAGCCGCTGGTCAATGGCTCTTAAGGTGAATGTCAAAAAATTTCATATTCTACGCTCTCATAGATGGCGCGCGTATAGTGTTTTGTTTACTTATAAACACTTTTTACAAGTTATGCTTTGAAACATTAAGAAAATTTTATTGTTCGCGGAAGTACAAAAGCAATATGAATATTAACAAATAGTTTTTTCAATTAACCGCTTGGACACATAAGCCTGTTTTCACGATAATTTAACGTAGGTAGACATAGGATTGACGTATGTCCCGTACCTGAGTTATTAAAAAACTCAAATCTTTCAAGAAAGGCTAACAAATACAATATTTCATCAGTGATTCAATCCAATATTGCATTTGTTAGCCTTTCTTGAAAGATTAGAGTTTTTTTAATTGACAACACAATTTGTTAATATTCATATAGCTTGTGAACTTCTGTGAACAATAAAATTTTCTTTATATTTCAAAGCATAACTTGTAAAAAGCATTCATAAGTAAAAAATACTATATGCGCACTATCTATGAAAGCGTAGAATATGAATTCTTTCGACATTCACCTTAAAAAGTGTATCATGAGATTTTGTATTGAAAGCTTTACATAAGACTAGGTACATTGATATTTGTTCTTGAAGTTTTTGGTATCATTTTTTGGTCATGAATTATAAATAGCAATTACTAGTATTGTATTTAAACATCCTAAAAAGTACCTTATTTTATACTAAGGTTTATCAAGTATGTAAGTGGATTGGGGAGTTGGTTACTTGAGTTTTAATGGTCTTGGCGTCTATGCTATCAGCACCTGTAGATGAGTCGTTAGCACCCCCCCCACACAGACTCTTGGGAGCGACTGTCCCAACGCCATTCCAGGCCACCGTGCAGAAAAGTCTCACGGTGAACTGTGCTGTAAACTGTTGTCTTACTTTCGGTCTTTACTTTTCTGCCCGGCGGCTAAGGCTGTAATCAGACGGTTCACTCGAGTGAAGGCTTACTCTATGGTTACTCGAGCGAATGTTCACATCTTTGTTTCACTTTTATTTCATTTCTTGTTCAGACTTATCATTCCGAGTGAAATAGGTGGAATGGAATACAGAAATGAACGATTAGTGAACCGTCTGATTCCAGCCTTAGAGCGGCGTGCGGTACGGTCGCTCCCAAGAGTCCGGGTGGGGGGTTCAATTCTTTAATGATTGTATTAATTTATTTATCTTGCATTGTGGGCTTAACCGCTTGGGCACATAAGCTTGTTTTCACAACAATTTAACGTAGGTAGACATAGGAATGACATATGCCCAGTACCTGAGTTATTAAGTTGTGATGTTTAAATTGTCTATCATTATTGGAGTTATTGTTGGGTAGATAGATGTTTGCTGCAACAGTACTTTTCTGCTAATATACTTCCAATATTTTGTAGTGTTTGTCAGTTACATTAGCACATTTCCCTCAGAGCCTCTGTACAATTATATTCAATATTTTTATTTTTATTTAATCATGTATTTAACGCCCTTAGCCCCTGGGGCTGTTTCAACAAACATATTACAAGTTAAAATTTTATACAATGCAGAAACATAATATATATCATTACATAATATAAAATATATCTTTAAATACCATAGATACTTTTCATGTTACTTTGTAGTTGTGTGTAATTTTATTAATTTACCTTTTTACTGCCGTTAAATAGACTTTTAGAATTGTTCTGTATAATTTGTTTCATTTTTCATTTCAAGCTTAGTGATCAGTTTGTTTGGAGGTCAATAATTTGTTCCTGGAAGTAATTTCTATTAAAATTGAAGTTATTTCTCTCCTGTTTTCAATTTTTTTCTAATGGTTTTATTGTTAATTCCATGTTTTTTCCACAGTTCATTTAATGAATGTTGATTATTTACAAATCTGGCTTGCCATTGAAGTAAAATCATGTATGGTTTCATAGTGCTTTCACACAAACGAATTATTGATTTCCGTAAGTCTAAACTTAAACTTTAGGTTTGACAGTTTATACCCACGCTGCGCTAGCGGGTTCCCTACAAAGCGTCGGGAATCTGAATCTGACTCAAATTAAATACATTTTTTTTTATTTTGAACAAATATTTTCAACCACTTTTTTGCTATTAATTAATTAATAAAAAAAGAAAATAACATTTTCACTTACTTAACTAGAATTTTAATTAAATTACATTACATTGCAGTAGATTAAATTACATTTTATTATCATACAATATTTTTCACTTTCACTATATTGTTGTTTGTGAATAAAAATGAATATTTTTTTTTTAAATTTACACACTTTTTTCGTTTTTAATATCATCTGGCAGGCAATTCCCTCATAACTGATGGATTGCGTACCGTAGTTAGTATGAATGGTCTATAAATGGGTTCCATGTCTAATCGTAATATGAGATCTCAGCGTCTGAATTCCCATAGTAAATTTATTCAGACACGATACTTCCTCACATGATAATTATCATGTGAAGAAAAGTTTGTACTCAATAATCATACACTTAAAAAGTTTTCACTGAGTAGACCGGTCACCGTTTAAATGTATGTTATCGTGTTGTTGTGTAAAATGTTTGTGTACTTGGGATGTTTTAATGAATTCTGTGTTTGTATGTATGAGTTTATTATTTATTTTGTATAGAAGGAGACATATATTGAATTTGTATAGTTTTCTTAATGTTAACAGTTTTTTTCCAAATATAGTTTTTTTGTGGATGTTTTGGATTTTTAGTGAAATATTTAGTTTTTAATAAGCTTATTTTGAATTACCTGCAATTCATTAATGTATGTTTCACATGCATTTCCCCAGATATCAAGTTTTTCAATTGATTTTTGAAAGTATTTCTGTCAATATGACTTTTGAAAGTAAAAAATGACATTTTTGCTGATACCTCTGTCTATACTATGTCATTATGTACTTGCACTCTTTATGGTATTTGTGGGATTGCACTAACTTCCCCACATTTCTGAATAAAGAAATTATTTTTATTATGAAAACTAGAATGAAACGTACGTACTTTGTGCAAAATAACTTTGATTTAATTATTAATAGGGACGCGGGGCCGCTGAAAGCCTGAGCCGGACCCCCGGGGGTTGCTCATTATTGATTGTGACTATGAATAAAATATTATAAAGCTAATTTACTTTTTTAATTGACTGAGCAACTGCAAAGTTTTGTTTTAACTCGATTAACCGCTTGGGCACATAAGCTTGTTTTCACGACAATTTAACGTAGGTAGACATAGGAATGTTATTAATAACTCAGGTACGGGACATACGTCATTCCTATGTTAAATTATCGTGAAAATAAGCTTATGTGTCCAAGCGGTTAAAAAATTATTTTTTTTTATAGGAAAAACTCTCTTCTTAACTTTTGAAGGTTATTTCAATCATTATTGAAAATCTATATTATATTATAAGGTATATGTCCCGATAAGATGTAAGGTTCTGGGTTCGAGTCTCAGTTGTGACCATTATCTTTTATTATTTTTCTGTGTCTTGTTCATTTTCATATTTTAAAAAATTAGATTATTATTGTTATCTTCTTCTTCAATGATATATTTATTTAAAGAGTTTGAAAAAATAATCATTATTGAGACACGGTTACATTTCTTTGGACAAATAGTATAAATAGTGCATTAATGCGATATAAATTATTTATTTTTTAGCTATCTCATTCTTTTAATGTTATTTATCTTTTCAATTTTAAAATTTAATTACTTTTTGGAATTATAAAAAAATTTATATAATCTTTATTTCGGAGGAGAAGCAATAGAACATTTTGTCTATTCTGTTCCTTCAGTCCCCTTGTTCCCATTTTCATTGGTTTTAACAATATCTTGATTTTACATTATGACAATGTTTCTTTTGGTGTTTTCAGGTTGGTTCCTGGTATCTCCAGTATTCCAGTACTCCGGGGGAACAAAACAGGAACCAACACTTCCGAGGAATTGGTAAGTTATTTCATTGTTTTTTACAACAGTTTTTTAAATTCAGTGATACCTAGTGGAGTGTACACAAAACATCGTCGGTCATATTATAGCAAAACAGCGTAAACAAAAATTGGAATACCGTGTAAATGCTTAACTACTGGAGCGACAGAGCAATTAAAATATTTTTTCTCGGATTGCTAAAGGAAATTTTTCAGCCTACATTAAAAAAAAATCATACCTCCGAATTTGAATATGGAGACATACAAACTGATTATAGTTCTATGTAGCCAATGAATTCCCCTATCTCTTGTCTATTATCACATATTTGTAGGATTTATAAAAAAAATATAATTAAATCTTTAACCTTAAAACATTTTAAAGAATCTAGAGAAAATTTATTTTGTTATTTATTGAATATACAATATATTATATAGTCTTTTTTCGTTGTTTGTTTTTGGGGTGTTATGCCGTGTTGCGCTATCTCCTTCTTTAGCCGACGTTTCGGACAGCGTTGCAGTGTCCATCATCAAAGTGGCAGTGTCCTTGATGGACACTGCAACGCTGTCCGAAACGTCGGCTAAAGAAGGAGGTAGCGCAACACGGCATAACACCCCAAAAACAAACAACGAAAATGCTTTTGGCCGTGAAAATCTTAAAATGTATCTATTATACAGGGTGTTAAGGTACGTACTTGAGTTACTTTAACCAGTGATTCCCGACATTACTTGAAATAAAAATGTAAATGAAATTTTGGTCTCCGGTGACATTTTTGATGTTTTTTTTTTTCTACAAAAACATAAATAATAGTAGGTGTTGGGTAGTTGGGGGCGGGGTAAGTGGTCGGGCGGTAACTCGGCTGAGTGACCAATAAGGTCATGTAAAAGAATTTTTTTTTTGTTTGATTTTGAAGAAAAAATATTTAGAAAAAAAAAAAATAGACATTAAAAAAGTCACCGGAGACCAAAATTTCATTTACATTTTTTATTCAAATAATGTCAGGAATCACTGGTTAAAGTAACTCAAGTACGTACCTTAACACCCTGTATAGTCGTTTTAATAAAAATAAAAAATAAAAATTTGGCACATTTTGGCAACAAAGCAATCAGAGGTTTTGGAAATAGTGCCATAATGTGGCAAAATGTGGTTAAGTAAAAATTTTAGAGGTACAAAAAACTTTTTTTTCCTAAAATGCTTAAGATTTTGGCTCTTCAACTCTACGTGTTACTCACTTCGGTCCCGCATATCGCTCTATTTAGTTATTTACATTCCAGCTACACAATTATGCTAGATATTAATTACACTTATGGGGTATTGAACTATTTAAATGTTTTTAGAATAACTCAAGATTTGCAACTTACGTGTAAATGAAATAATTTAATTGTTTTTTTCACCCAGGCGTTTAATTTTTATTTACCTGTCAAATAAAGAAAAAATACATACATTACTTATCTTAATAATTTATGCACATTGACTTAAATGTTATTCACTTATTTATGCTCAATTTTCTTATCAATTTTTAACAATAATAAATGTCTACTCTACTCCTCATGAGGCAAACTATAAATAAACCAATAACAGGTAAACTAACATAAAAATGTTGACAGTTAACTCTTTAAATTTTTCCTCTCTAACTGAATCTTTGAGTTTTCTATGGTTATTGTAATGATCTTCAGATATATTTCCAACGGTTCCATGTCTAGTCGGACTATGAGATCGCAGCATCTGAACTCCCATAGTAAATTTATTCAGACACGATGATACTTGCTCACATGATAATACATCACATCATAACTCACATTAACCTAACCTAACTTAACCTAATGTTAAAAACCCTAATTATCAGTTTTCGATACTTCGAGACATGATGAATTATCATTTGAGGAATTAACATCCGATGAAAAGTTTGTACTCAATATTCATATACTTAAAAAATTTTCACTGAGTAGACTGGTCACCATTTCCAACTTAAGCACAGGACAAGTCACACTCATCTTTCTTCAGTTAAGGTTCAGTTCAGTTCAGTTCAGGACTAATTATTTTTAGTGTCTGTTTTTTTATTTTTCCTTCCAAAGGCTGGTATTAGGAACATTCTCTTATTATCCTTAGACCCTTCAGAATGATTAACCGCAATAGTGTTATTAGAATCCCGCATAATCCCAATACCGCATGGTCCATTATTTTATTATTCTCAGACCCTTCAGAATGATTGTGCATACCCATGCCGGGTTGATTATACTCGCATGTATAATATATTGCACAATTCTTATTTATATGTACATGTCATAGTTTTAAAAATCGTACCAGTCTAGCCGTAATAGGCTAAAACCGGTAAAACATTGTTTCAATACAACGGTAGTGACATGTGGCAAAGGGTACCTGACTAGAATGTGTAATATATCGGTAGTGATATGCGGCAAAGGGTACCTGACTAGAATGTGCAATTTATCGGTAGTGATATGTGGTAAAGGGTACCTGACTAGAATGTGCAATATATTTATCAGCGTTCAGTTACTAGTATCGAGGGCCATTAATGATTTTTTTTGTCTTTAAGATTTATTTTAACGTTGTATTTTGCTTTTCACAGAATACGTCGTGGAGCGACGCTGTCGGCCTGAAGAACCAGTTTATTTTTAAGTTAGTTTTAAGTTAATTTAATGTTAGTTTTGAGTTAATCTTAAGATATATTTAAGGTCAGCTACATTGTGTATTCAGGTTTACTTTTAAGTTAGTTTAATGTTTCCGGCAGGCAACCACTCGTGGTTCGGTTTAATTTTAAGATGAGTTCTTAGATCTACAATACTGTTTTAAACCATATTGCATGGTGGGGACTAACAACTAACAAACTTACAACATTATTGTACATCTTTCTGAAATTATCTTTGAACTTTTTTCCGATATTGTTTAATTGCTAATAATCCGGATTAGTTTTAGTTCAGATAAGCTCATAGTTAGATCTGCAATACTGTTTTAAATCATCTTGCATGGTGGGGACTAACAACTAACAAACTTAAAACATTATTGTACATCTTTCTGAAATTATCTTTGAACTTTTTTCCAATATCGCTAGTTGTCCGTATTAGTTTTAGTTCAGATAAGCTCATAGTTAGATCTGCAATACTGTTTTAAATCATCTTGCATGGTGGGGACTAACAACTAACAAACTTAAAACATTATTGTACATCTTTCTGAAATTATCTTTGAACTTTTTTCCAATATCGCTAGTTGTCCGTAATAGTCTTAGTTCAGATAAGCTCATAGTTAGATCTGCAATACTGTTTTAAATCATCTTGCATGGTGGGGACTAACAACTAACAAACTTAAAACATTATTGTACATCTTTCTGAAATTATCTTTGAACTTTTTTCCAATATCGCTAGTTGTCCGTATTAGTTTTAGTTCAGATAAGCTCATAGTTAGATCTGCAATACTGTTTTAAATCATCTTGCATGGTGGGGACTAACAACTAACAAACTTAAAACATTATTGTACATCTTTCTGAAATTATCTTTGAACTTTTTTCCAATATCGCTAGTTGTCCGTATTAGTTTTAGTTCAGATAAGCTCATAGTTAGATCTGCAATACTGTTTTAAATCATCTTGCATGGTGGGGACTAACAACTAACAAACTTAAAACATTATTGTACATCTTTCTGAAATTATCTTTGAACTTTTTTCCGATATTTTTTAATTGCTAGTTGTCCGGATTAGTTTTAGTTCAGATAAGCTCATAGTTAGATCTGCAATACTGTTTTAAACCATCTTGCAATTTGGGGACTAACAACTAACAACCTTAAAACATAATTGTACATCTTTCTGAAATTATCTTTGAACTTCCTTCCGATATTTTTTAATCGCTAATTGTCCGGATTAGTTTTAGTTCAGATAAGCTGACAGTTAGATCTGCAATACTGTTTTAAACCATAATTCATGGTGGGGACTAACAACTAACAAACTTAAAACATTATTGTACATCTTTCTGAAATTATCTTTGAACTTTTTTCCGATATTTTTTAATCGCTAATTATCCGTATTAGTTTTAGTTCAGATAAGCTCATAGTTAGATCTGCAATAATGTTTTAAACCATATTGCATGGTGGGGACTAACAACTAACAAACTTAAAACATTATTGTACATCTTTCTGAAATTATCTTTGAACTTTTTTCCAATATCGCTAGTTGTCCGTATTAGTTTTAGTTCAGATAAGCTCATAGTTAGATCTGCAATACTGTTTTAAATCATCTTGCATGGTGGGGACTAAAAACTAACATACTTAAAACATTATTGTACATCTTTCTGAAATTATCTTTGAACTTTTTTCCAATATCGCTAGTTGTCCGTATTAGGTTTAGTTCAGATAAGCTCATAGTTAGATCTGCAATACTGTTTTAAATCATCTTGCATGGTGGGGACTAAAAACTAACATACTTAAAACATTATTGTACATCTTTCTGAAATTATCTTTGAACTTTTTTCCAATATTTTTTAATCGCTAGTTGTTTGGATTAGTTTTAGTTCAGATAAGCTCATAGATCTGCAATACTGTTTTAAACCATCTTGCAATTTGGGGACTAACAACTAACAACCTTAAAACATTATTGTACATCTTTCTGAAATTATCTTTGAACTTCCTTCCGATATTTTTTAATCGCTAATTGTCCGGATTAGTTTTAGTTCAGATAAGCTGACAGTTAGATCTGCAATACTGTTTTAAACTGTATTTCATGGTGGGGACTAACAACTAACAAACTTAAAACATTATTGTACATCTTTCTGAAATTATCTTTGAACTTTTTTCCGATATTTTTTAATCGCTAATTATCCGTATTAGTTTTAGTTCAGATAAGCTCATAGTTAGATCTGCAATAATGTTTTAAACCATATTGCATGGTGGGGACTAACAACTAACAAACTTAAAACATTATTGTACATCTTTCTAAAATTACCTTTGACCTTTTTTAGATTTTTTTTATTCACTAGTTGTTTGGTTTTAGTTTCAGTGCAGAGATAAGCTCTTAGTTAGATCTAGAATACTGTGTTAAACTAACTTGCATGGTGGTGACTAACTTACTAACAACTAACCTACTTAATACATTATTTTACATGTTACTGAACTTATCTTTGTACTTTTTATCGATTTTCTATCACTAGCTCAGAGAGTATATGGCTACTGGCGATTCTCTCTTTAAAAAAAAAAACGAGTGTCCTAGCTACCACAGTAGTCACTGGTCACTTGGAAAAGCTAGGGCACTTTTCAATAAAAATAAAGAACATAACCATAAACCAATATACCTACCAGGGGCGGAGCTACCGCCGTAGCTAACGTGAGGTAAGCAAAAATTAGTAAAATATTGTCCACAATGTCACATATAAAAAAAACTGTCATACGTGCCAATAGAGTTTTCACTTCCGAAACGACAAAGGTCAAAAAAAGCAATCTCTTTTATTCCCTTTTATAAGCGAGCGCCTATAAAATAGTTGGCAACATCCTACATCAGTTATTGCGGGATTTCCCCTTTTTTTAAGTCACTCCTTTTTCCTTGCGGGGGAATCCCGCAATAACCGATGTACAATGACAAACCATGGAGAGCAATATTTATGCGTCTTATTTCATTCCGGTTCAAACGTTTTTTATTTTTATATTACAGTAATATAATATTAATCTATATAATTATATTACATTGGTTACAGTGATGAGACAGTTTACAAATATTAAATGATATTTCATGTAGGGTACCTATGATATGTTTCTTTGAATGTCTTATTTGCAATTACCGGGTGATGTGCATAGTAGCGATGGGCACAATCGATGAATAATCGATTATTTACTCGATCTTTTTTACCATCGAATGATTTCGATTCATTTCCATAGAAAAATCGATTCTCGCTTCTCTATGTCAAATTCATTCGAATGCCAGTCCGAGAGAATCGGGTTTGGAACGTCATCGAACTTGAAAACGATTCTCGCTTCTCGATGTCAGAATCCATTCGAATGCACAGTCCGAGACAATCGGTTTTAAACGTCATCGAACTTGGAATCGATTCTCGCTTCTTGATGTCAGAATCAATTTGAATGCATAGTCTTGAAACGTCATCGAAACTGATTTTGCTTGACAAACGAAATATTTTATAGGTACATGTTATAATCAATTTTAAATTATGAATTATGAATGAATACTTTTAGGTAACGATTTACGTTTTCAGTATAGTTTATACGTAAAAGATTGCGATGGTAATAGCTTTCAACAATTTAAAAATGTTTATTATGAGGTTATGTATCATCTATTTGGGTATTGTATATTTAATTTAAAATAAAACAATAACTTAGTATATACCATTTTTATATTTAATGCCGACCGGGTTTCGCTAAAACCGTAGTTTCTTCAGGGCAGTAAATAATACTCTACTAAAATCAGCAAGTAATATGTTTTCATATGGACATATGTGCTTATTATAACCAAATATATTAAATTTATTTGAAATTAACAGGTGTTTCGTAGTTTGTAATAAAAATGAAACGATTTCTATAGTAAGAAAACTTTATTTAATGATAATGTCTTAATAATTGTTATTTATAACCTACATGTTATTTAGAGGTTATTTTTTCACAAATACGACATAAAATTATTATCTTCGTATTAAACACAGACACACTGTCAATATTATTAATGGGAATTTGTACCTACCGGCTAAACTAAATATCTTATTAGTAATTTTATTGTTGTGAGATGCCCACATATTTGAAATTCGTGGAAAAAAGGAATAACACTAATGTTGCCATCAAACAAAAAGGAATTTGCCAATTTGCCATTGCCAGGAAAGAAAAACGGTGATTGAAATATTGTTGCAGTACTTACTTACTAATGTTGCGTTATTTAAACATGTTATTTAGAGATTGTTTTTGAACAAAAATGTCATATAATTATAATTATTGACATATTATTAAACATACATAAATATTTTTAATGAAAATTTTTACCAATGGGCTAAACTAAGTAGCTTAACAATAATTGTTATGTTGTGAAATGCATACCAAAAAACAACAACCTTCCCCCCCCCGTCACAGACAAAAATCCTGCCCCTGACCGTAGCTATTGCTCCCGAACTCCGAGCAAAAAATCGATTATATAAAAGTTTCGATCATTCCCATCGCTAGTGCATAGTGTAGATGTGCTTGAGTGTATTTGAGTATATTGGTAGGTGTGAGAAGTGTGTGCGCATAGAATAGTTTATATCATTGACATGTTTATTTCATTGATATGATGCTCTTTTTAAATTTGGGCAGTGAATCGGAGAAAATGTCAATGTTAGAATTTAGGCAAATATTATTGAATGTATGAAGAGCACTAGAGCACTAGAGCCTAGGCCCCAGGCCATGTTGGTGCATTTTAGGTTTTATTTATTTAACTAGTTTGACCACAGGTTTATTCTCACACAATATATATTAAGTGTTTTACGATGTGTTACAAGACTCATATTCACTTAAGGGCATTCTTAAAATATATTTAGAAACTTTTCACCGATAGATGGCGTTATTTTAAATATTGTGAAATAAACCCGTTTTAACGCGTTATGCTTTTTAATATTGAGATAAAATTATTGGTTTGCGAATGTACAAAAAATATATTAATCTGTATAAATTATTTTTCGAGCATATACTTTTTTAATTTTAGAGAACGGCAGGAAAAATATCAATTTTATTGTAAAACCAACACGGACAGAAAAAGTTGGCCGCAGTCTGGACGTAGCATTATGAGATAGGCAAGTACCTTTTGTAAGGATTTATAATTTATTAATTTACGTATCGATGTAATAAAGATAGCAACACCAACTTCTCAATAAACGTCAGCAGATAAGCCAGATAAGCCGATAAACGTCAAATTATATTGAAAATATTATTTCATTCCATCTTTAGATGTAGTGAAATATTGATAATGGCGAACGGAAACACCAGAAAGCGAATTCGTGGCTGGCGGGAATCGTGAACCAGACTGATGTTGAAACCATGATCCGGTCCCAAAAACAAATGTAATTATTGATATTTCTGTATAGTTCTTAAATTATGGCTTGCATTGTTGTGTTTCATTACAAGTTTAGCATTGGAATGTATTTAAAAAAAAAAAAAATTATAGCGAATACTTCGCAAGAGTCTCAACTGCTCCCGTCTGGAGCCAGTGAGACTATGGCATCCCCAATTGGGGTATGTTATGAGGCTGAAGGTAAGTGGGGAAGGGAAGGAGACGAGGAAGAAGAAGGTGGGGAAGTACCTGGCTATTCAGATCTAGTCACTAAACACGGCTAAAGCCATTTCAAGCAATGTTTCAATTCTGAATGGTGGTCTTACACCAGGGCTGCTATTCTGGACGCGAGGGCACTCGTAATCGCCGTCGAAAGTACGTCCGTTGGTCGACTTGGGTATTCTTGAGCTTAGTCGAAGGAACATTCTTAGACGCAAAACGTCAAAAGTCATTCCACACAACAACGAGTGGGGCAAACCAGTAGAAACAGAGCAGCGAGTGGTAGGTTCTTGGCGTATCTGTGGAATTGGCTGTCAAAATCTAGTATTATTGTTTTCCTGCGCGGACGTTCGCACCCGCAAAGAGGTTTATGAAGTTAAACCACAATCCGAATACCTGATTGATCATAATCTAAATTAAGGGCTGATTTTCTGGAGGAATGGCTCCACTTGAGCCTAGCGCTGTTAATAGAATTAACCCAGATTTAGTGGCTGGTAGAGCAGTTCGAAATAGGATAGTTCAAAATTATTCTCTCTAAATGTGTTTATACTAGTCTTTTATATCCTTTTGTTGTTCTGTTCACTGTATATTATTTGTCAATTGTCTGGACCGTATTATTATTAATGATATTAGCCACACACAAATAGTGAGTGGTGAGGTGAGGCAACGTGAGGCTGAGTTACAACAAACACTTCAAATACAATATTTACACGTGATTATAATAATTCATTTTCAAAGCATCACCTTATTATGGTTGCAAGCCAACTGATTTATTTAAGGCCGACATAATACCATTTATGTTTTATGCTGGCCGAGGCCGATTGCCTGCCACTGTCAAAAAAAAAGAAGGTTATGTTGGAAACTAGACAGTTTAAAAATTATTTTGAATCCAGTTGCTGTACAAAATAATAAGCCCCATCACTAACAGCAGACGCCAGACTCTTTGGTGGGTCTCGCCCCACGTTCAGTATTGTATAATTTCGAAAGTGAATTTCCAAAAGCTTTTATATATTTTGTGATAATATAGTGATGTAAAATGTAAGAAAACAACGGTGTGATCATAAAAAATGTATTTAATACTAAGAATATCATATTTTTCATCAAATAATACAGAAACAACACAGTTTTCAATATACAATGTCAATATATTTTGTAATACAAGCTTATTTGTTGATATTAACTTTGTCTACTAAATATCTTTGTTTATTTTAAAGAAAAAACATTATATTTATCTATGATAAAACTAAAATGCTACTGAATAGTACTGTAATTACATATTTCAACATATCTTGTATTACAAGCTAAAAATAAAGAATTAGTGCACTGTTGAACTAATCAAGTCTCATATTTTCTATTAAAATTACAACTCTGGTGTTAATTAGTAAAAAATTATATTTATCCATGATAAAAATAAAACCCTCATTCATTACGTTGATATTAACCGTTTGAGTGCCAAAAAATGCATACAGTTTCTTGTAAAATGCCACCAAAAAAACATCATTTTTTATGAAACTATATATTTTTTTAAAACCCCATAAATTCTTTGAATTTTCATGAATTTTGATGATTTTTTCGGTGTTTTATTAAAGAATGTCGAAATATTTGAAATAAAACGCTTGTATAAATGAATACAGTATTTTATTTAGAAAAAAAGAAAGACAAAAATGAAAAACAAAAGAAAATCAACAACTGTGCTTTCCTGCACACGCCGTGTGGACACCCACCATGGTATGCCCCTCGAATCTGTACTCCAGTAGGAAACAATTGACGGTCGTCGTGTAATACCCATTTCAAGTATGACCGCTATGAAAGCCTTCAATTCCAATACAGACACCGGTTTCCAAGCCTTTGCACGTGATTTGTTTCGTAAAGTGTCAGAAGAGTTTTCAAGAAATTGTTGGGCATATTTGTTGGTTTCATTTTTTATCGTTGTTAACAGAATGACATTAAAAAATAAATCAAAATATGATATAGGTTTGGAATCACGCGGAGGAGGATCCCGAAGTCCAGGCGTTTCGAAAAAATGAGAATTTTCGGTAGAAAAATTGGTTCCGGGAGGTACATTTGTAAATGAGTAATTTCTGGTGTTACTCTCCATTTCTTGGTCACGATCAGAAGAATTACTGGAAATTCGCATCCTGCGGTTGGGAAACACGGATATGACATCACTGACATCACTCTCACCAGAGCTACTCTTACTCGAACTTGAATTAGAGGAGTGGAAATCGTCGCTCCCGCTGTCAGACATTTCAGAGGACGCGCTCGACATTATGTTTTTTCAATTAACTAAAATAAAAAAAATAATAAATGAATCTGAAATTTAAACGGTTTACTACGATCTTACAACTATTAAGATAATATTAGAATAATATTTACCAACGCCGCAGCACCACACCCGACGTACGCGCGAATCAGAGCACGACTGACGCAATCGACGAAAATTGACGATCGGCAATCTTCGTTAAAACACGAATCGACGAAAATAGACGATCGGCAATCAAACGGTTAACATTGTCTACTAAATATCTGTGTTTATTTTAAAGAAAAAACATTATATTTATCTATGATAAAACTAAAATCCTACTAAATAGTATCACAATTTTTATCATATAATATTGTAATACTATTTAGCATTTTAGTTTTATCATAAATAAATATAATGGTTTTTCTTTAACCGCTTGGACACATAAGCTTGTTTTCACGATAATTTAACGTAGGTAGACATAGGAATGACATATGGCCCGTACCTGAGTTATTAAAATAAACAAAGATATTTAGTAGACAATGTTAATATCAACGTAATGAATGAGGGTTTTATTTTTATCATGGATAAATATAATGATAAATATAGTACATTTAATATACTGACAAACCACTATGATTTTGTTTTTAATTAAATTAAAACATTCAATTTTTTCCACGATAAAAATGCAGCGATAACTTCATTATGTGAACGTAAAATCCAAACATTTAAAAAAATGAAATGTTAAACAATACATTTTATATTATAAAGAAAATTATGTTTATAAAAAAAGTTACATATTTTGAATACAAGTTAACCACTACATTTAGTTTTACTTATAAACCCAGTGTTGATTACGGGCCATACGGGAGTTGAAGAGTTGAAGGTCAACATCGACTTTTCCTCTCTCCAGCCAGCTGCTGGCTGCAACAGGGGAGGAGTTTGCTTAATCAAACCAAAAAAAATAATAGACTTAACTAACAGATTCAATTAAATCTCATAATTCTCTATTGAAAATGGTGTTTAAACTACTGGAAGAAATAAGACTTCAAATTGTCAAGGGATAGGATTTGGCCTTTATTTCTTCCAATAGTTTAACCGCCAAATTTAACCGAGAACTAACAGATTCAATAAGATTTAACCGAGAACCAACAGATTCAATTAAATCTGTTAGCCTCGTCATTGCAGCCAACATGCCATAATTTTTTTTTTCATGGTTTACAAAAAAACATTATATTTGTAATATAATGTTTTTATATTCAATGAGGGTAGAGGAGAGAATCTGCGAACCTCTGCTGAGGCGTACTGCAAACCTCTGCTAAAGCCGCAGTACGCCCGGGAGTCCGTGTCGGTGGAGGCTGTGATGGCTTCAACACCACGTTCGAAAGGAAAAAAAAAGCATCTTCTTTATCGGAAGAGCTCATACAAATTTTTCCCACCTAAACGAAATTTCAAATCGACTACACTAGCGACCGCTATTGAAAAGGACAGAAAAATCACAATCTGAGAAGGGCTGGGGTAAATAAAGGTGATGACACAATGAAGGGCTCGAAGTTTTCAAATCGATACCACGTTTAAAATTTATCAATATTGAATGTAAGCCGACACTTCAGACCGGCCATAAATTTAAAATCCTAGAGCTTGTCGAAGAGAGTTTGTTTAGTAACAAAAAAAACTTACATGGTTTTGAGGAATAAATGGGGTAATTAAGCCCAAATTACCACTACAGAATACAGACGAAGTATTGAGGAAACCAATTAAAATTAACGACGTATACAATCTATGAATTAGTGCTATAGATCGAGATTTTTCGAAAGGTAAACAACACACTCAGATTAAAAGTAAATAAGATTTTTACTTTTGGATACACAAAAAATGAAGCCAAACAGGTACGTACTAGACCATAGAGCTATTTGAAACGCATTAAGAAAATGAATTCTGAATTAATAAGGTGATATTAGTTATTACCAGACAAAGTTTTACGAATATTATATCTGATCATGAAAAGGGACGAAAGATAAAAAAATAGTTGTAAACATCTACGGACGCGGAAAATGAATTATTTGCACGAAACTGCAAGGAATGTGGTGAATCAAGTAAATGACAGAAACAATTTCATGTCACCATGAGAATTAAGCCGAAATACTACTGAATTCAATTTTACCTGCCGCAAAATTTAAACAAAAATAAATGGGAGAGTGCGAGAGTGATAATTATTTCAGATGTAAAGTCACAATTAGCCGAGGAAATTTACCGATTATTAAGGAAAGACCGATTGCAGAATTCTAGTAAAAGTTTAAAGCAAAATTGCATCAAAAGGGTGAGTTACACTTATCGGCGGCCAGACAAAGAAATAATTAAAACGGACATATTAAGATTGGAGAGAGAGAGTCATGAAAAATAACATATCAATGAAAGTTGAAATAGTCTGAACTCTCAATTATAAAACGCCCTAACGAAAGACGAGATGTACGTCCTGAATCCACACCTGGCGTTTTTTTTAAGAAGATATTCGAAGGGCTGAATACCATGTGGCAGTAAGAGTCGAGTCGGGGTCGAGGATCGAAGGGACGGCCTAGGAAGAGTGATAACCGTGATAGTTTCTGAATATTTTTTGTGTATAAATGATTGGTATCGTTCGTATTTAATTAATCAATATTATAAAAACGAGTGCTGTGAGTAATAATCCAAGAAAGAATGAACAAAATAGTGCTAAGCAGTGCGGGTGTTTACTAATGTAGGAAGAGTGCGCCGCGAGTGGATTAACTAAGTAATAAAATTAATTTGAATTATCAAAACCAAAATAATAATCAAAGTGAATGAAATACTTAGCTTCTGTGAGTTAATAATAACATAACTTTGTGTTTTAAAAATAGAAGGGGTGTGCATCGCGCGAATTTTGATTTGAAATATAAAATTAGTCTAGTCATATTAAGTATAATGTGTATAAAAATATAAAATACCTACATGGTTATAAATTTCTCCAATCTTCCGAAAACAAAATAATATTATAAAGTAATACTCACAAGTTTATATTTCCGTTAACCTTCCGCAAAATAATAATAATATAAAATACCTATATGGTTATAATTTATCCAATCTTCCGAAACCAAATAATATTATAAAGTAATACTCACAAGTGTATATTTTCTTTAACCTCCCGCAAGATAATAATAATATAAAATAAAACCTACATGTACCAACTTTCTTCAACTCCTCGCAAACATGATAGTAAAATAATATCAACGTATACCTAAATACTTTCTTCAATCATTGCAAGTCAGTGATGTTCTGACAATAAATTATTCTTCGACATAATATATTTAACCAATTCATTATAAGACAAAAATGAGTAAATGAACCGCTGTCAAAGGTCCGATGACCAAATTGTTCAACGATAATAAACAATACCTACGCGCTTGTAGTTTCTTCAATATATAATATAATCAAGATAATACAAATATTCAAAATAATATCAACAAATACCTACGTATAAATGTCATCTTAAATAGTCCCAAAAAAAAAACAAAGAAAATAAAAATGTTAACAAATAATAATTAATAACCTACGTATTTTCTTAAACTCAAATAAAAGTGTGACATAGAGTCATGGGTGTTACTACTTTTGGGGACTAAATTACCGAATCATAAATATAGGAAGGTTCTTTCTTTATTATTTTTCCTCCACAGGTATTTAGTGCACTTAATCAGGCTTCGTTCAGGTGAGTGAAAGAAACACTTTAATTAAATTACAGGTCGTACATGGTCCCGATACCTGAGAGGATCTGCCAATCTACAAAACCAATGATAAAAGAAGTTATGTTCCAGGATATAATTGTGTTTTGAATATTATTCTCAATGTGTAATTACGAGATTTGTCCCAAATTAAATCTATTATCAATGTGGGTTCAACGAACTTATATATTTTTTGCGTGCTAGAAAGGACGAGACGAATGCGTATAAAAAAGGATCCCGGCCATAAATCGTATCCGTGATGTACAGCCGTACGGTCATCCAAATTAGTAGGTTTTTTTTGTTCTAAGGTATGCCGAACCAAAGTGAGAATGACGGGAACATCCATGCCATACTGGATATTAGTTCAAAAATGAAATTTGGGGAATTGAATTTAAACATTATAATTGTTTACTAACAACAATATTATCATGTCAAATTTCTTTCAGGCTTCCTTACAAAATATGAAATCAACATTATTTCGGTAATGTTTTCTCAATCAGACCCTTCCAAAATCCCGCTTGACCTGCGAAATATAGACTTCACGATTGGAGTATTTTTCACTACAGCTGTTGCCGTGACCAAAGGAGAAAGTTTTACAAGTGGAAGATTTTCGAAATTAATAATAAATTGGAAATAATAAGCTTTTCGAAATTAAAAAATAAATTGAAAAAACAAATAATACTTTAAACTAAAATTGAATAACCGAACCTTAAATGAATAAAATTAATTGCTTAATAAATTGAAAAAAATAAATAATCTAAACTAAAATTGAAAAACTGAACCTAAAATAGAAGAATTTATCCCGCGTGTTCCGAGCGTAATTTAAACATAAACAATAAGTGTAGCTCAACAAACAAATAACTTGACTTTGAAATAATAAAATATCGTATCTCGGTCGTGTTATTAAATAAACATCGAATACGGGTCGACTCAATGCACAAAAAATGAGCTAACGATAAGATTTATGGCTCTTGCGTTTAGGGTAGCTCGGAAGAAAAAAATATGGGTCCTTGCCGTTAAAATTACTTGAACAGATGACTAGACGAAAGAAAATAAATTATCAAATAGTCACTCAGAATAATAATAATGATAAAATTAATACATAAAAAATAAAAATAAAATAAAAACATAACTAATTAACCATCGCGCCGTTTCCTCGCAGGGGTGGGCAGAGACGACAGATCTTGGCACACACTCTTTGCCTCATTCACATTCATACATCTTCTAATACACACATATTCCGACAAAATAAAAATAGATAAACAAAAAAAAAATCAAAACCATAATAATAAATAAGCTAAACTGATTTGGGCGATTTGTATAGCGTCGGGTTATGCAAAAAAATCAATACGGTACGAATTAAAAAAAAAACATATCTGAAATCTGACTTTAACTACAGTCTAGACATAACATTATAAACGAGTTAGTCAAATAAAAATAAATGAGTAGAGACATTGTGCTATCCAACTTCCGATAAGATTGAAGAATAAAAATAAAAATGAAGGAGAACTTTTTAGAGATCATTGTACGCGATAAATCTTATACATTTAAACATTGCTAAATGTTAAAAAACGTAAATAATAAAAATATAAAACTAGGAAAAAATGAATTAGTAATTAAAGACAATTAAATCTAAAATCATACATGAAGTAATTACGCGTAAAATGTATTGCGTTCTCAAGTACACACCTACAAATTAAAAATAGAGCATCCGGGGTAACTATCCATCATTGACGTTCAGTCTTGTTTAGAAACAGGTACCTAGTCAAGTAGATGAATGAATCCAACAAAAAATGTAGGAGGACAGGGGCGAATTGGATATAAATAAAAATAAGAAAAAAAACAAAAAAATAAATAAATAAAAAAAACCGACATACAAGAGAAGAGGGAGTAAAATCTTAGGGGGGGGAATATAATCTTAGGGGGGGGGGAATACAATCTTAGGGGGGGGGAGTAGGACAGCAAGGGAGAGAGAAAGATTTGTACAAGTAGGAACATACGAATGGATCGCCGACGGAAAATGGAACTAGTTTCAATAAATAACACATAAAGTAAATGGGACGGAACCCTGCAAGATTTAATAGAAAGGATCAGGGGTACAGAACATCAATAGAAAATAGAAGGAATTAAATGACCTATGGTGAGTTCTAATCCCATCGACTAACACTAGGAGGCGTGTTTACCGCTGGATTTAAAACTCTAGGGGGGCTGTGATGGCTTCAACACCACGTTCGAAAGGAAAAAAAAGCATCTTCTTTATCGGAAGAGCTCATACAAATTTTTCCCACCTAAACGAAATTTCAAATCGACTACACTAGCGACCGCTATTGAAAAGGACAGAAAAATCACAATCTGAGAAGGGCTGGGGTAAATAAAGGTGATGACACAATGAAGGGCTCGAAGTTTTCAAATCGATACCACGTTTAAAATTTATCAATATTGAATGTAAGCCGACACTTCAGACCGGCCATAAATTTAAAATCCTAGAGCTTGTCGAAGAGAGTTTGTTTAGTAACAAAAAAAACTTACATGGTTTTGAGGAATAAATGGGGTAATTAAGCCCAAATTACCACTACAGAATACAGACGAAGTATTGAGGAAACCAATTAAAATTAACGACGTATACAATCTATGAATTAGTGCTATAGATCGAGATTTTTCGAAAGGTAAACAACACACTCAGATTAAAAGTAAATAAGATTTTTACTTTTGGATACACAAAAAATGAAGCCAAACAGGTACGTACTAGACCATAGAGCTATTTGAAACGCATTAAGAAAATGAATTCTGAATTAATAAGGTGATATTAGTTATTACCAGACAAAGTTTTACGAATATTATATCTGATCATGAAAAGGGACGAAAGATAAAAAAATAGTTGTAAACATCTACGGACGCGGAAAATGAATTATTTGCACGAAACTGCAAGGAATGTGGTGAATCAAGTAAATGACAGAAACAATTTCATGTCACCATGAGAATTAAGCCGAAATACTACTGAATTCAATTTTACCTGCCGCAAAATTTAAACAAAAATAAATGGGAGAGTGCGAGAGTGATAATTATTTCAGATGTAAAGTCACAATTAGCCGAGGAAATTTACCGATTATTAAGGAAAGACCGATTGCAGAATTCTAGTAAAAGTTTAAAGCAAAATTGCATCAAAAGGGTGAGTTACACTTATCGGCGGCCAGACAAAGAAATAATTAAAACGGACATATTAAGATTGGAGAGAGAGAGTCATGAAAAATAACATATCAATGAAAGTTGAAATAGTCTGAACTCTCAATTATAAAACGCCCTAACGAAAGACGAGATGTACGTCCTGAATCCACACCTGGCGTTTTTTTTAAGAAGATATTCGAAGGGCTGAATACCATGTGGCAGTAAGAGTCGAGTCGGGGTCGAGGATCGAAGGGACGGCCTAGGAAGAGTGATAACCGTGATAGTTTCTGAATATTTTTTGTGTATAAATGATTGGTATCGTTCGTATTTAATTAATCAATATTATAAAAACGAGTGCTGTGAGTAATAATCCAAGAAAGAATGAACAAAATAGTGCTAAGCAGTGCGGGTGTTTACTAATGTAGGAAGAGTGCGCCGCGAGTGGATTAACTAAGTAATAAAATTAATTTGAATTATCAAAACCAAAATAATAATCAAAGTGAATGAAATACTTAGCTTCTGTGAGTTAATAATAACATAACTTTGTGTTTTAAAAATAGAAGGGGTGTGCATCGCGCGAATTTTGATTTGAAATATAAAATTAGTCTAGTCATATTAAGTATAATGTGTATAAAAATATAAAATACCTACATGGTTATAAATTTCTCCAATCTTCCGAAAACAAAATAATATTATAAAGTAATACTCACAAGTTTATATTTCCGTTAACCTTCCGCAAAATAATAATAATATAAAATACCTATATGGTTATAATTTATCCAATCTTCCGAAACCAAATAATATTATAAAGTAATACTCACAAGTGTATATTTTCTTTAACCTCCCGCAAGATAATAATAATATAAAATAAAACCTACATGTACCAACTTTCTTCAACTCCTCGCAAACATGATAGTAAAATAATATCAACGTATACCTAAATACTTTCTTCAATCATTGCAAGTCAGTGATGTTCTGACAATAAATTATTCTTCGACATAATATATTTAACCAATTCATTATAAGACAAAAATGAGTAAATGAACCGCTGTCAAAGGTCCGATGACCAAATTGTTCAACGATAATAAACAATACCTACGCGCTTGTAGTTTCTTCAATATATAATATAATCAAGATAATACAAATATTCAAAATAATATCAACAAATACCTACGTATAAATGTCATCTTAAATAGTCCCAAAAAAAAAACAAAGAAAATAAAAATGTTAACAAATAATAATTAATAACCTACGTATTTTCTTAAACTCAAATAAAAGTGTGACATAGAGTCATGGGTGTTACTACTTTTGGGGACTAAATTACCGAATCATAAATATAGGAAGGTTCTTTCTTTATTATTTTTCCTCCACAGGTATTTAGTGCACTTAATCAGGCTTCGTTCAGGTGAGTGAAAGAAACACTTTAATTAAATTACAGGTCGTACATGGTCCCGATACCTGAGAGGATCTGCCAATCTACAAAACCAATGATAAAAGAAGTTATGTTCCAGGATATAATTGTGTTTTGAATATTATTCTCAATGTGTAATTACGAGATTTGTCCCAAATTAAATCTATTATCAATGTGGGTTCAACGAACTTATATATTTTTTGCGTGCTAGAAAGGACGAGACGAATGCGTATAAAAAAGGATCCCGGCCATAAATCGTATCCGTGATGTACAGCCGTACGGTCATCCAAATTAGTAGGTTTTTTTTGTTCTAAGGTATGCCGAACCAAAGTGAGAATGACGGGAACATCCATGCCATACTGGATATTAGTTCAAAAATGAAATTTGGGGAATTGAATTTAAACATTATAATTGTTTACTAACAACAATATTATCATGTCAAATTTCTTTCAGGCTTCCTTACAAAATATGAAATCAACATTATTTCGGTAATGTTTTCTCAATCAGACCCTTCCAAAATCCCGCTTGACCTGCGAAATATAGACTTCACGATTGGGGAATGCAATAGCGTTCACTGAAATTATATCCCCACAAGATATGAGACAAAGAGGGCTTTTTTTCTTACGCTATCATGCGATAGGGGATGTCAACGTAAACTTAGCATTCACGCGGGGTACTGGAAGTTAATCCCTTTCGCGGGGTCATGCAGAGTGAAAAGGCATGAAAGACAGAATAAAAAGAAAATGCCACTTGGAATGGTAGGGTATGATTCGCTGACGGAGGCGTTTCGACCGAAGGTATCCCAAGTTTTGCGAAGTTATGTGGAGGGGACGTCGGCGTGGTATTCCGTGAGAATAAGTCTGTAGCACTATTGCATACTACCAGTAGTGTCGACCTGAAAGCAAACATAGTTTTTACAAGGTAGAAGTTATGTCAGCTCTTGGAGGCGAGGAACGCAAGCCAATGATTATCCTCGTAGGAGACGAAAGGATCATCTCAAACGGCTCCGTACGCACTCAACGCGAGTAGAGTCATGATAAGGGAAGAAATGGACATACCCCTTCTAGAATCAGTCGAGTTAAAATCAAATCTGGAGGATAGGAAGTCGGGATAATACTGGAAGTGACATGAGGACTCTGCGCGCTTTCATCTGGCGTGAAGGGACCCTTTCGTAGCAATGAAGTTCATGCAAGAGAACAAAATCAGGACTTAAGGACCATCCTAGCAAACGTAATGATTGAGTCTTTGTCCGGAATGTTGGTCACCAGTATCTATTTGGTTAGAGGAGGAGCCGACTTATTCAGGAAACAACATTCCCCAGATCCTCCTATCACCCCTCCTCACCTTCCTCTTCCCCAGTACATGTAGTGTATACTAATAACAATAATAACTTGACCATCTAGGTGCAGTACGACGACATTGAGAGCTTCGCAAGGATCCCGACATGTATTTCATAATACACACTGTTCACGTAATGTAAATATAACCCAATGTAAACCTATAGACATAAAAAAATCGGGTAAGAAAACTACGACTTTGAATTTTATAAACCGGCTGACAATTCACTGTAGGATTAGCGTCAATGACACTCCGTTCAAGTTGAGAAAAGGCGGGTAATACGAGTATAGGTTTGAAAATAAAATAAAAAAATCACACAACGGGGTAAATAGGAATAATGTGCAATAAAATCTTAAATCTTATTTACTGTGAGAAAATCGCAGGGGTTTAAGGAAAAGTTAGGTGTAGCTAGATATAAGGGTATATTGATCGAAGGCCAAAAGATAAGGGTAGCGTAGCCAGTAGATCCCGACAGCTAGTGTTAAAGGGAAAGAATAGAAAAACCAAGGGTAGACGACTACGGATCATTACAACGGGTGCCGGGTAGCCCCACAGGTACATTACAGGAGGTCCCGAGACCCATAGAAGTTAGTAAGGCCAGGGGTAGGTTCACTACAAGGCTCAAAGGTAGGGGGTTCTACAAGGGGAGGTATGTCCTCCAAGAGCAGCGGCACCTCAACAGACTGCCAGCTGCTGCAGCCAGCAACAGGCTGGGGTCCTCCGAGAGATGAAAAGTCAAAGTTGACCTCCGACAGTTCAACTCATTTTCTCATTTCAAAATCAGTTCGTCACTCGCATTGAGGCTGACTGCTGGCGCTGGTGGTCCGCCTCCTGTCCCGGCCGCATGTCGCCTCAAGGAGGCATTCTTCATTTTGGCCTTTGACCTTAAGTCTTGCCATGTCTGAAAACATTTTTGAATTATATTAATTAATTACACAAAATGTCAGTGGAAAGAGACTTTAAGATCTTAAAATATTAAAAAAGAAAGACAACGTCAAGATCACACAATTTTACTTGAATTTTGAAACAATCGGCTTTGAAGTAACGTAGCCCCATTATCAATTATCATATTATATGTTAACTAAATTATCATAAATTCATTGCGGCGTTAACTGTAAACTTCAATATCATCAATTATTATATTATCAGTATACTTCATCACCATAAACTATATTATCTGGAAACTTCACCCGCTATAACACAGGGACATCCCTAGCATGGCGGATGAAATAACACAATATCTACACAATGTACAAAATTCATTTAATAAATAAATAAAACTATTTTCAATTTCGTGATTTTTAACATACAAAACTAAACACATTGTGAGCAGTGACCGGACAACTCAGAACCCCTTCAGAAAAGTCACTAAAAGTGGTGATAAATATTCACTAAAAGTGGTGATAAATATATACAAAAAATTGGTTAAATAAGTTAGGATTAAGGGCTATTTCAAAATTATTTTTTTCATAGCTTTTTTAATGACTCAAAAGAGGTGTTGAGTTAACTTGATTCGGTGTGGAACCCGTGTGAGATGTGAGCTTGGTGTTCGTTTTGTTGAATAGAAATTTATCATATGCAGAGCTTCATCTGAACGAAGCGTTAGGGTAACAAATATTAAATGTACAATACACACAAATTAATCGAAATTAATTAAAACAAACCTTTCTCCAGTGTTTGTTTTCCAAGTCTTTATTAGCTCCTGCGGCATTCAATTGCTCGGAAATCGCCATTAGCCCTGCCATTGCAGGAAACATGCCATTACTTTTTTTTTCTTGGTTTCTCAAACTCCTCTCCCCCTGTTCAATGAGGGTAGAGGAGAGAATCTGCGAACCTCTGCCGAGGCGTACTGCGAACCTCTGCTAAAGCCGCAGTACGCCTGGGAGTCTGTGTGGGTGGGTAGGCTCAAAGGTAGGGGGTTCTACAAGGGGAGGTATGGCCTCCAAGAGCAGCGGCACCTCAACAGACTGCCAGCTGCTGCAGCCAGCAACAGGCTGGGGTCCTCCGAGAGATGAAAAGTCGAAGTTGACCTCTGACAGTTCAACTCATTTTCTCATTTCAAAATCAGTTCGTCACTCGCATTGAGGCTGACTGCTGGCGCTGGTGGTCCGCCTCCTGTCCCGGCCGCATGTCGCCTCAAGGAGGCATTCTTCATTTTGGCCTTTGACCTTTCCATGTCTGAAAACATTTTTGAATTATATTAATTATTTACACAAAATGTCAGTGGAAAGAGACTTTAAGATCTTAAAATATTAAAAAAGAATGACAACGTCCAGATCACACAATTTTACTTGAATTTTGAAACAATCGGCTTTGAAGTAACGTAGCCCCATTATCAATTATCATATTATAGGTTAACTTAATTATCATAAATTCATTTCGGCGTTAACTGTAAACTTCAATATCATCAATTATTATATTATGATTATACTTCATCACCATAAACTATATTATCTGGAAACTTCACCCACTATAACACAGGGACATCCCTAGCATGGCAGATGAAATAACACAATATCTACACAATGTACAAAATTCATTTAATAAATAAATAAAACTATTTTCAATTTCGTGATTTTTAACATACAAAACTAAACACATTGTGAGCAGTGACCGGACAACTCAGAACCCCTTCAGAAAAGTCACTAAAAGTGGTGATAAAAATATACAAAAAATTGGTTAAATAAGTTAGGATTAAGGGCTATTTCAAAATTATTTTTTTCATAGCTTTTTTAATGACTCAAAAGAGGTGTTGATTTAACTTGATTCGGTGTGGAACTCGTGTGAGATGTGAGCTTGGTGTTCATTTTGTTGAATAGAAATTTGTCATATGCAGAGCTTCATCTGAACGAAGCGTTAGGGTAACAAATATACATTAAATAGATATTAAATGTACAATAAACACAAATTAATCGAAATTAATTAAAACAAACCTTTCTCCAGTGTTTGTTTTCCAAGTCTTTATTAGCTCCTGCCGGCATTCAATTGCTCGGAAATCGCCAACCACCTCCTTCGGGATTCACCGAACATTTCCCACTCACTCACTCACTTCTTTATCAGAACTTACTAATTCTGTTAGTAGTTCCTTTTGGCTTTGCGTAATGTATCCTGCAGACATTTCTGCATAAATAAACCAATCCCCATTTCTGTTTTGCTTTGAATATTGTTGTTTACGTTTGACGTTTGACAGTGACACCATAGAAATCACAAAAACATCAGGAACATAGACAATATTCACAGGGCTGCCAGTATAATCATCTCTTCTACCGTTCGAAGTTCAAGAATACGTAAAATTGAAACATTCGACAAAGTTCGTCGCGACGACGGGTGCTTTTTCGCTCGTAGGAGACGCATAACGAGCAACGTTTGATCGTTGCTCGGGAATAGCAGCCGTATCACTCAACACACCCGCAGCGCTTGTAAAACAATACAAGTTACGCATACTTGTGTGCGTGTCACGCACACTAGTGTTTCAAATCTGGCCTGTTCTTTTTGTTGCAATTACAGCGCATCACTCTATCTAGACATTTATATAATCAAAGGTTATACACAACCAATAATTAACATACATTTTATTTTATTAAGTAATAATAGCGTTTTTGAACTGTTGAATATATAGTTGAAAAATATCTATATCAGGGGACGGGTAATTTAGTAAAAGAATCATTTTTCCGAGCGGCATTACCAATGGTAAATTAGTTCTGCATCTCGGAACAACAAAAGTTCTGTGTCTGCACGCTCTTGTGAAGTTGTCGGGGACATAAAGCTCAAATTTTTGTATTATATCAAAAAAAAATATATATATCTGGAATACAGATGTTAGCGTTTAGATGTTTATATGCTGTTGTCAGCAAAGTAGTTTTCCTTCTATCGGAGAGGCTATTAATACCCAGCATGCCGGACAAAAAGGCTGATGGATATAACCAGGGATAATATCGGAAGTCTCTAAGGTATAAATATCTCAGAAACTTATTTTGTATTTTATCTATCATTTGAGAGTAAGTTAAATCCATTGGTCCCCATATTACAGAACCACTTTCCAAAATGCTACGTACTAAACTATAGTATAGCATACGAATCGCGGCCGAGCTGCAAAAATGTCTGGAGTTGCTTAGCACAAATCCTAGCATTCTTAAAGCTTTGCTGCATATCGTTTCTATGTGGTCGTGAAATGTTAGTTGCTTATCAAATGTGATTCCCAAATGAGATGCTATGTGGAGGGTCTTTTAGAGGAGAGGAAGGAGTGAACATGGGTTTTGAAGAGACCGCCCGCGCCCGTTTCTGCACAGAGTTGAGGATATGAACAAATATATTTAATTTATTTGAAATTAACATCGGTGGTTCTTAGTTTGTAATAAAAACATTTCTAAAGTAAGATAACTTTATTTAATGATAACCTGTTAATTACATATGAATGAATGCAATTAACAATTCTAAAAGGTGCATAATATAACCTACATGTTATTCAGAGGTTATTTTTTTAACAAAAACGGCAAATAAATACATTGTCAATATTATTAATGGGAATTACTACCGGCTGAACTAAGTAGCAATAATAAATGTAATGTTGTGAATTGTTGAATGCATACATGTTCGAAATTCGTGGATAGCAGGAATAATAGTAATGTTACCATCAAACAAAAAAGATCATTGCCAAGAATGAAAAACAGTGATTGAAATTTTGTTGCAGTACCTACTTACTAAAATGTTGCCATGGCAATAAAACAACATTTAGCGCCTCCTTCCACTGAGGCAACTGAAACCTCTTAACCGCCAACTGTCTTTGTATGACAATGTGATGGCCCGCACACTTCACAATCACACAAAACCCCGTTGTCAATGGAAACGCAAGCGGTGACTCGCGACTTGCACTGGTGGTTGCGGTGGTCGGCCATTGCTAGTTGCCAGCTCTCAGTTGCCTCGTCAGCGGAGCGCCTAAGGCGAGGCTGACGAGGCAACTGAAAACAAACTAAAACTGGCTGGTTTCTATGTCTTGATTGGTCAAAAAGCTTGTTTAACCATAGACGAAGAACAATCAGCTGACAGCTGGCAACTAGCAACGGCCGGCCACGGCAATCAGCAGTGCAAGTCGCGAGTCACTGCTTACGTTACCATTGACAATGGGTTTTTGAGTGATTGTGTAGTGTGCGGGCCATCACATTGTCATACAAAGACGCCAGTTGAGAGTTTTCAGTTGCCTCAGTTGGCGGATCGCCTCACTGCTTGCGTTACCATTAACAACTAGCGATGGGAATGATCGAAACTTTTATATAATCGTTTTTTTTTAATCGAGACATCACAATAATCGAATGATTAATCGATTTTTTGCTCGGAGTTCGGGAGCAATAGCTACGGTCAGGGGCAGGATTTTTGTCTGTGACGGGGGGGGGGGGGGGGGGGAAACACCTGTTAATTTCAAATAAATTAAATATATTTGGTCATATAAAGCAGATATGAAAACATATTACCTACTTGCTGATTTTAGTAGAGAATTATTTACTGCCCTGAAGAAACTACGGTTTTAGCGAAACCCGGTCGGCATTAAATATAAAAATGGTATATACTAAGTTATTGTTTTATTTTAAATTAAATATACAATACCCAAATAGATGATACATAACCTCATAATAAACATTTTTAAATTGTTGAAAGCTATCACCATCGCAATCTTTTACGTATAAACTATACTGAAAACGTAAATCGTTACCTAAAAGTATTCATTCATAATTTAAAATTCACACATCAGGTTGATTATAACATGTACCTATAAAATATTTCGTTTGACAAGCAAAATCACTTTCGATGACGTTTCAAGACTATGCATTCGAATTCTGACATCGAGAAGCGAGAATCGATTCTAAGTTCGATGACGTTTAAAACCGATTGTCTCGGACTGTGCATTCGAATGGATTCTGACATCGAGAAGCGAGAATCGATTTCAAGTTCGATGACGTTTCAAACCGATTGTCTCGGCCGTGCATTCGAAAGAATTTTGACATCGAGAAGCGAGAATCGATTCCAAGTTCGATGACGTTTCAAACCGATTCTCTCGGACTGTGCATTCGAATGAATTTGACATCGAGAAGCGAGAATCGATTTTTCTATGGAAATGAATCGAAATCATTCGATGGTAAAAAAGATCGAGTAAATAATCGATTATTCATCGATTGTGCCCATCGCTATTAACAACGGGTTTTTGAGTGATTGTGTAGTGTGCGGGCCATTACATTGTCATATAAAGACAGTTGCCAGTTGTTGACAGTTTTCAGTTGCCTCAGTGAGCGGATCGCCTTAAACTAAACAATAAATGTTGCGAATCATTTGATTCTTTTGATGTTTCGATTAAAAAATTTCGATTATATAAATGTTTCGATGATTCCAATCACTAAATGGAACTAGGAAATTTACTAAATTGCGGGAAAATTCTAAGATTTTCAAGAATTGCTTTTTTTATATTATTTTACGAGTACATATTTGTGGAAAGAAATCTAGGTTTCTAGGCATTTCTTGATTATCCAATCACATTGAAAAAAAAAACGTTTACAATAATAAATTGTGAGAATGTACAATCCGAAAATGGCTTAAAATAATAAAAAAAATACCAATTTCAACAAATTTTTGCTTCATATTGGAGGTAAAGAAACTTGTGGGGAATTGGTACATCTATTGTGGGTATTTTATAACATGTGTGGCATGTGTGTTGGCAACCCTTATATGACATTGACATGTGGTGAATTTGATTTTTTCCGGTTTGATTTTCAGTTACATCAAAACCGAAAACTTTTCGTCAAGCTTTACTAAATCTAGGTAATTACGAATCATGACATTCGAACAACTTATTACCCTTACGACTTACCTTTAAATTTGTTCTTAGATCGCAATTTTTACTATTAATTTGATAAACTCAAATTTTATACTACCACTAATAAAACCTCTAATTATTGTAGTTTTATATGAAAATCAAATGATTTCTACTGAAATCGTGGAAATAGCCAACAATAGTTCTATTAATGTGTTCAGAAAGAAAACTTTTTTGGGAAAAGGAGTAAACATTATTTATTTTATGAACCGATAAATTATATTTTATACCATGTTGTGGAAACATCTCTTCTTCCTCGGGGTACTACGTGATATACTCAGTTTAAAATAGAAACAAACACATTGTTGTTCTGAATTATCTAAATAATGTACTGCAGTTCATATATTATCATTATTTGACATTTTGAACTTTAATCATTATAACCCCCCCGCAATTCTAAACAACATATTTACTATTTTGCACAAACAAGAATTATATCCTATTTTATTTATATAAGTGTTTATTTTATTTCAGTGCTGCATTTCTTGTTGATCACTAAGGAAGAACTCACTCCGCAACTTTAGCAAACATGGCTGGCTTAGGTATGTTAACTTGTATTACTTTTTCTGGGTAATATATTACTTACGATTACCATTTTTAATTCGCATATGGTTTTCTGCTCATATTGCTTTCATTCAACTTAATTACAATAAGAAACACCCATTTCAGTTGTCAGAGATTGAAATTATTGCAATTTAATAGCTTTTTTGTTCAAATAAAAATTAATATTTTACCTAGATAGTGTCTCGGATAAATATATCCGATTTTATTTTTATGGAACACATATTAACTTTTTATAAAAGTCTAAATAAATATTCATTTTTTTTATAAGAAAAACTCTCTTTTTAACTTTTGAAGATTATTCCCATCAATGTAATATATCATTGAAGAAGAAGATAACAATAATAATCTAATTTTTAAAAACAAAACACGTAATATTTTAATTCATATTTTAAGTCAAATATCTATATTATTTTAATTATATCGGCCAACTGTCATGTTGTTAGAACGATATAACCTAATTAATAATAATGTAGATTTTTAGGTTATTTCTTTTATCCTTTATTAAATCTATTTTGTTAAATAGGATTTTAGGTTCGTAGTTCATATTCCTTTCCAAATAACCAATTTAACCTTCTCCCAACCTCTTGCGCGAAAGTGTCCACTGTGTAACATCTACTGTAGTGGCAAGACATGAGCTATATTTAGGGTGCAGATGAGTTCTCCAATATTTGATTCAATTTTATGTACCTACCATTAGATAAAGGTCCCCTAGTATGTATTATTGTGACAATTATACCACAGTCTCGGGATATAATTCAGTTATAAATAGATTACATATCATCGGGAACTTTTATGGCAGGGACAGACATGAAGCTCACATCAAAAGATACTGTGTTATAAAGTATCTTTTCTACCGCTACACTACGTTATAAAAGATTTCTTCCTACGGCAGGGGAGGGGGTCAGTTGAATTCGGAAGCGGTCGAGGAAATATCATTTCTTTGTACTGGATATGTCAATTTACAGGCGCTCCCTGACACTCCGTGTATTAAAAATGACCCCCTCTCCTGTTTACGGCGGAGGGGGGGTCGCATAACTTTTCTGATATCGCGCCGGTAGCGGTTACGGAAAATAACGCCGATTAGCGAAGACTCAAACCGCGCTTATAACACATGATCTTTTTACATCTGGCGAGTCTGTATGGGATTGTATGGCGAGCGCTATTTTGTTATAAGTATCTTTTTGATGTGAGCTGCGTGTCTATCGCTACCTTTATGCTAAAATCCTTGATATTTGTAATACATATGCCTCTTGTGAAGTATAACGCTGCACTAATTAAACATTTTAACTCCACATATTTTAATGAGGTCACTGCAACAGGTTTTTGTTTTTGCTTCTTTCTTCACTGCCTTTCATATACTTGTTACTTGTTACTAACGTATATTATTTTCTTTGTTATGTTTTTATAATTTTTCATTCATCAAATTTTAATACTGCACTATGTCAGTGTAAAAAAAAAACATGTATATGTAAATGGCAGTAGTGCCGTAAATTCTAAATAAATAAATAATGTATTCTTCTTAATTAATGTCTATTTCTGTGCTTTGTCCTCAATAAACAAAAAGGGCATTGATGAAATATATATATACGTATTTAGCGATAGCCCTCTTACCTTTCTAAATTACTTGAATCTCGTATCTATTTAATGTAGTATTTCTCTCTATTCACTTCTCTCATCCAGAAAGCCTTAACTAATCATTGCTTTGTTTTCATTTGACTCGTACTTTATTTTATCTTGATATTATAAATTAATTTATTATTTATGTTATAAATTTGTAATTTTAAATTTAACCCTTTATTTATTTATTACCACATACATGGCACAACATGTGCCGTTAACGTAATTTAATTAACATCTAAACAATACGACAGCAGTATAAATGCAAGTTAAAAGTAAAAGGTAAAAAGTAAGGAGTCAAGGAAAGAAGTAGTAAGTAAGAAGAATAAAGAATCAGTATAAGAATCTGTGTAAATTTGATTCCAGCATTGTTGAGTGTCTCGAACAAGACGGAGTTGATCCCACTGGCGAGGCACCTGGAGAAGTGTGGGCTGAAGCTGGTGGCCAGCGGGGGCACGGCCACCTCCATCAGACAGGCGGGGCTCACCGTCCTGGATGTGTCTGACATCACGGGGGCGCCTGAAATGCTCGGGGGAAGGGTGAAGACTTTGCACCCGGCTGTTCATGCTGGCATCTTATCACGGTAAATTCGGTTCCACCACAAAACAGAACATTGAAGAGAAGTGAGAAGAAAAAAACCTAACCCAACCTAAAGTCATATAAAATAATCTAACCTAACCAAATATTTTTTTATAATATTCTGATTTGTCACTGTTCTGTTTTATCCTGAACAAATATAAATTCTTACGTTATTCTTATGGGTATTCCAGCAATTACACTACATCACTCTTTTATAAATGATGTTAATATGCTTAAAACGTTAGACAGAAGGATTTTTACTGACTTGGTATTTATTTCTATACAAAATTCTAAAAGATGCATTTGATAATTAAGAATTGCTTGCATTGATAAGCTTTGGGTTCCACTATGTAATACTGGAAGTCGGGATTTATTTCAGTGCAGAAATTCTGGGACTATGTGTATTATGACGGCCGGCGTAGTCCGGCGGTAGGGCGTTAGACTCCCATTCCGAAGGTCGCGGGTTCAAACCTGGCGTGCACAGATAAATTTTATTTAATTGATTTGTGTTATTTCACAATTAATTATTTAAAATAATATATAGTATATTTGCAGCACGTTCCAGAGTGGAAGATACTCTTAATATCGCCCTGGTGTAAGACCACCATTCAGAATTGAAACGTTGCTTGAAATGGCTTTAGCCGTGTTTAGTGACTACATCTGAATAGCCAGGTCCTTCCCCACCTTCCTCTTCCTCGTCGCCTTCCCTTCCCCACTTACCTTCAGCCTCATAACACACCCCAATTGGGGATGTCATAGTCTCACCGGCTCCAGACGGGAGCAGTTGGGACTCTTGTGAGGTATTCACTATAAAAATAAAAATAAATCCTCATTGCCCAGAACTAATGGAGGGAAATAATTATACCGAGTCAGTTGACATCTTCAATTTATCACTAAACAAATTTTACATTGAATATTACCGAGGCTATTCAGTTATGTATAATAAATAGTGTATAATTTTTACTATTCATGTGTAAAAGTACCTAAAAAGGGCGTTAATAAAAAAATAAATTATTGGTAAATTCATAGTACAGTGAAATCTGATAAAATCGGTAGATCGTTCCTCGAATAATAGTTTTCCCGTTTATTTCTTCCCGTCCCGAATTAATTTCACACAAAACTCCAAAAAATATACACCATTGATTGTTTATTTAACCGCTTCAATCATTGAAAGCACTATTGTTTGTGCTATTTGACTCGGATCGATCGCTGCCGGCAAAGCATTGATATTGGATGTTGTTAGAAAATTATTGTTATTCAAACACAACTGTAGGCACCTTCATGCGTATATGAATATAGATTTTTCTATATTTCCACTTTCATAGTTTATACCAATAGGACCCTTCAATACAGAGAGGTTTCACTGCACGTTATTTAAGTACAAATAGAAATTTTGTGAATTTAAGGAGAGCATTCAGAACACGGGATGGTCAACTTCAACAAAAGCATATAATTTTTTCCATTGACCACTAAAGAAGAATCCTCCAATGTCTTGGTTATATTGTGAGGAATGATAAATATAAGATTACCAAATTGATATTCCAAGATTGATGATTTATTCCATGATGGAAATCACGGAAGAGAAGGTCACTGCACTTCATGGCTTCTCAATCTATGCCTCTGGTATTCCGTTAACAGTTATTCTGGGCTGGCTATTGTAATGCAGTAAATTAATGTCAAACAACTTTTCAAAGTGAAACACTTAGTGGCTTGATATTATATTTAATTAATTTTGGTAAAATTTTACTACTCCGCCTCATTGTATAAGAAACAACTATTTATGTCAGGGGGATAGAAAAAACATATATTTAAATTAATATTTGGTAAAAACTTTTAAAAGCAGATTTGATCAGTAGAATTGACGCCACATTTAATCTTATTAGTATGAATTGTATGGTTTGCAGCATTATTCACCATCATTTGGATAAAATGTATCAAAAATAAACAAAGGAAAATTACGAATAAATTAATTTCAACAAAATTACCACTTAAAAACCTTATTTTTCCTCTCCCTTATGTTAATAACTCAGGTCCGGGGCATACGTCATTCCTATGTCACCTATGTTAAATTGTCGTGAAAACAAGCTTATGTGACCAAGCGGTTAATAGATGTTAACTAAGCTAACTAATGTTGGACTGCCAAACAATTTGATCTTGGCACACACTCTTTGCCTCATTCACATTCGTACATCGTCTCATACATACTCTTCTATTATTCTCAATCTTTACATGGCCCGACTCAAGTACCTGATTCACTTGATCGTTCCACGCCTTCCTCGGGCTTCCCCGACTTCTTCTACCATTCACATTTGTGTCATATATCGTTGTTGTAACCTTGTTGTTGTTGTTGTGTTGTAACATTTTACTGTAGTTTAAAACCACTTTATTCAATTATTTTATCTAGTGGTTTATAATAAGTAATCTTTTATTTAATTGAACATTTTATTGTACAAGATGAATTTATTACGTTTTTAAATAACTTTATGCTTGGCTTGTAACAAAAAATGATAAGGAATAATTTTATTATCGTCGATAAATGTTGTATAGTATAGGAGATATTTTTTCTAAAACAGTATTTTTTTCTGCTATACAAATAATATGTTTCTAGATTCTGACCGACCATAAAATAACACTCCTCCATCTAATATTTTCTTATTTGCTTCACTTTAATTTTGCATTATTTATTTACTCTGCAGTTGAAATTTTTTGTCACGTCACGTCCTTGTGTATTTCCTTTCCCCTATAATATTGGACAAGTTCAATTCATTCACAAAGACCTCTTAACAGCATCCACAAAGATGACATGAAGAGATTAATTTCCCTTTCAGAGCTCTGGTATGGAGTTGAATATTTTAAAGAAGGAGTCATTGTTACTGAAATCCTTTATCTGATTAAAAAAAATTAAATTGATTCAAATTTTATAATGTTATTCTTAAGTTTTGCAAGTATTTTTTATTATTTTAGTAGCCGTTTTGGCATTCAAGGCCAATCATCAAACTGTCTTTTACTCAAAAATGTTTTGTTGGTTAGAACCATTATATCAATATGCAAGTTAATTGACATCCGTCTCAGATTAGTTCTGTCTTTGATTATAGAACAATTTTCTTAATTGTTTATTGTAATTAATTGTGTGTTGTAATAAATGTACTGTTTTCTTTATTACAGATTAATTCCCTCTGACGCGGCGGATATGAAAAAACAAAACTTCTCTTTAATAAGTGTTGTTGTGTGCAATCTGTATCCTTTTGTTGATACGGTATCCAAGGAAAACGTCACAGTAGAAGACGCCGTTGAAAACATTGACATCGGCGGTGTGACCCTACTTCGGGCTGCGGCCAAGAATCATGACAGGGTCACCGTGATATGCGACCCCACAGATTACAAAAGAGTCATGGACGAAATGAACTCTTCCACAGATAAACAGACCTCTAAGTCTACCAGGTATTTAACATTAATAATTAAACTATTTATGGACTTGGTGATAAGGACTGGTTTTATCATAAAAATTTAAAAAAAAAAATTCTTGGCATTTAAGTGCTGATCAATTTCAATTTCAATATTATCATCAATACTTCATCCAGGCGTAACGAATGACCCGGAGAAGTGTAAGCAACTATCAAGAAATAGTTGCATGCTAATTAAAATGTCCAAACATATTATTAATAGTCTATTCATTTTTCTTTTCTCTTTCATATCTGTTATTTGTTATATTTTTTCTCTTTCCTTTCTCTTTCTAAAAAAATTATGTTAAAATGTTACTTACATACGTTTTTTCTCCTTTTTAACACGAGCATTGCTATAAAAAGATGTAAGTAAAACAATTTATGTTATATATTTCAAAAAAAAAAAAATATTAAAAAGCTAGTAAATATTATCTTTGATGAAATTTTTTCCCGCATTTGGGTGGGTTTGTGCATACCACAACGTACTTTGAATATAATGGCATTTCATAATTTTAACCACTGTTGACTTTGGCAGCCATCTCTGAACTGAAGCCCTAAAATACTTGAAATAAATCCTTGACTCTGTGTAGAAAACCGGCGCTTGGTGTAAATGTAATACTTGTTCTACCGGTATTTCAATGCAATATGCTCCAATAAACTAGCATCATTTATCTCTTCGATACCGGTGAATGGTCAGAAAACACGCCAAACGCATGCTCAAAATTATTTGTATCTTTTCGGAAGATTGCTTCTATAATTGCATAACCACTTGAGCGCTTTTTGTCACATTTTGGCACTATTTCCAAAACCTCGGATTGCTTTGTTGCCAAAATGTGGCAAATTTACTAAAATAATTTTTTTATTAAAACGACTATATAATATATTGTACATTCAAAATATAACAAAATAAATATTCTCTAGATTCTTTAAAATGTTTTAAGGTTAAAGATTTAATTACATTTTTTTTATAAATCCTACAAATATGTGATAATAGACAAAAGATAAGGGAATTCATTGGCTACATAGAACTATAATATGTTTGTATGACTCCATATTTAAATTCGGAGGTATGCTTTTTTTAATGTGGGCGGAAAAATTTCCTTTAGCAATCTGAGAAAAAACATTTTAATTGCTCTGTCCCTCCAGTGGATAACCTCGTCTTCTCAAAAATACCTCCTACAGCATCCCCAGAGATGACAGAGGGAAATTATTTTCCTCGGGGCAGCCTCCTGTGTGGAGTTAATGTTAAAAATGATTTATTTCTTTATTCATGTTAAAATTTGAATTATTCTACGTATTCTTACCATAAAAAAGTGTTAAAATTTTTAAAAATAGCTACAAAGGTAATATCTACACAAGTCGCTAATAATCTCGATTCTATTTCATCAATATAGAGGTAACACAGCAAATTTTTTTCCAAACAGTTTTAATAAATTATAATTAGTTTAATATTACCAATGTATTATAAATAAATCATTTCAAATGCAACCAGAGTCACTTGACATCACTTGTATCGCTGTAAATTCAAATCTCCCAGTGGAAAATAGACTTTTTCATTAGTAACGATGAAGAAGTCCTCTATTTTGGACGTAGCATGGCATCACGACTTTCTACCCAATCATTGCTCTACCCCCTTGATAATTTAACCTTGATAAATATATTTTCTACAAACCTTGGGTGTTGCAGCCATCTTGGTTAGAAGTTTGGTTAGAATGTTGAATATTTTTAATTGATAAACTAATGTTTAAAAATGTAATAAGCGGTAGTTGTTGAATGAAACACTAGTATATATTGAATCATTTGGCGGGTAAGAGGTAACCCGCCGTAGCTCAGTGGATCATAGCACCTTACCAGACATCAGAAGGACACGGGTTCGAGTACCGTCGGCGGCATGTATTTTTTCTCAGAAGATTTTTCAATGTGGATGAGTATTTCAGGCTAATAATTATTGCTTATAATAATTAGAATGTTGAATGTTGTTTACTCATCACCTTGGAAATGTATTTTCAAATCTTTGTTTCTTCAATATATATATTTTTTTGATCCTTTTACAATGACTAAATACAATACCCTGAGGACTTGGCGTAACATTCCGTCCAATCGGTTATACAAAAATGGCGGCTAAGATGGCTGCCGAAATACATCGTTTCCATGGTTACCAGTAGATATTATTCAGTGACTTTGGAAACAGTGTGGCCATTGTGGCTGCCATTTTTGTGTAGCAGTTTGGATAGAATGTTCATTATTTATTTGGATTGGTATGTCAAGTACTTCTCTTATGTATTTTGTTAAGTCATTGTCCTTTTATTATTATTAATTTATGAATTTACTTTGTATTTTATAGGCAGGAATTGGCACTCAAAGCTTTCACCCACACTTCAGACTATGATTTGGCCATATCAGACTATTTCCGCAAACAGTTCTCTGCGGGGAAGTCTCAACTCACGTTAAGATATGGTAATTTATTTATCCTTCTACCACTACGAGCATATATAATATTTTAATATTCAAGTGTTATTTTACTTCATGCGCTTCACTTGCTGAGGATCGTGACCTCCTCTCTAATTTTCATGGTGGACAAGACTCATCCACTCCTGAGGTCTCCAGCCTTCCGGACACGCCTGATATATTTAATTCGGTATGCTGTCGGTATTATGCCTATTGTGAATGCCTATCTAATCCCAGAATTGATTTATATGTTAGCGCGTCTGGCAGTATAGTATGGAATTTTTCTCTAGCATATTCATTCACTTACACTAAAATAAAATACAATAGCATTAGTAATTTTGTTGTAGGCATGAACCCCCATCAGGCCCCAGCGCAGGTGTTCACCACCACCGCCCAGCTGCCCCTAGTCCCTCTGAATGGGTCTCCGGGTTTCATCAATTTATGTGACGCACTTAACGCCTGGCAGCTGGTCAGGGAGTTGAAGACAGCCACTGGTCTGCCGGCCGCCGCCAGCTTCAAGCATGTGTCTCCAGCTGGCGCCGCTGTTGGACTGCCTCTGGATAAAGTTCAGGTACTAAATCAAAGTATATTCATAATTTGGTAGGCGGACATGGGTACCGCTGCCTCCCGTACACCTCTGCCGTTGGTCGCCTTAAGTGGTTCGCTAAATTTGAGACCCTTTTACTACTCCAGCAGGACTTTCTCATCGCATCGCTTAGCACCGCAGTGGAAGGGATGTTTCAATAGTCAATCACTCCTGGACTCACTGACCCCTATTTTCCTACCCAAATCTTTCTCTCCATCCTTTCCTTTAAAAAACCCTCCACAAAGCATTCCTAAAGATGACATAAACCGTGAGGGAAATAATTTTATTCAGGCCTACTGTGTGGTTAATGAAAAAAAAAATATATCTATAATATAAAAGTTAATGTTTGTTTGTTCGTACCTTATGCGCGGTCATACTGTTAATGCGATTGCGATGAAACTTTGGGAATATGATGTATGCATACCCGAGATGGTGACAGGATAGTGAGCTCAGGCGTTATGAAATTATTTTCTATACTATTCATACGATTGCGATTAAAATTTCATCTCATTGCTATTAAATTTTCTTGAATTGTTGTGAACATGCCCGTGAATACTTCTAAATCTATACTGGTGAGCTCTGGCATTATGAAATTTGCATAAAAAATTAAATTGGTCACGCAAGTTCGATTGAGTAGATTCATCAGTTTTCCGCTTATACTATGAGTTTCCGGAAACCGTGTATATTACAGACATTCACATTAAATAACTCAGGTACGGGCCATACGTCATTCCTATGTCTACCTACGTTAAATTATCGTGAAAACAAGCTTATGGGTCCAAGCAGTTAAAATGAATAAAAAATGCCTAAGTTTTGTTTATCTTTTCTAATCATTCTTTTGTAAATTTTCCAGGCCTCCCTGTGCATGGTGTCTGACCTCCGCGAGCAGTTGACTCCCCTGGCAGCTGCCTACGCTCGGGCCCGCGGTGCCGACCGCATGAGCTCCTTCGGGGACTTTGTGGCGCTCTCCGATCCGTGCGACGAGGTCACGGCCAGGATCTTATCGCGGGAGGTTTCTGACGGGGTCATCGCCCCCTCTTACTCGCCCGAGGCGCTTGCTATCCTCATGAAGAAGAAGGGCGGGAAGTATTGTGTCCTGCAGGTTAGTCCACCCCGATATACGGCAGTAAGGCGTGGAACTGGCAGAGAAATAGACTGAATGCTGTACAAATGAGATCCCGCATGTAGTTAAACCATGTGTGTAAAATGTGAACATTCCGGGAGATTGCATGGCTGATGTAAGCGTTTTGATTAAGATTAAGAAAGGGACGCTTAGATGGTTTGGGCATGTAGAGCGGGTGAACAAACAAAGAAAGGAGTGTAAGAATGTTTTTTTTTATATTACCTCTACATAGGAGGCCCTTTCATCTGTGGCGATGCTGTGTGTAGGTTCTTTTCAGGAGAGGAAGGAGTGAACCTTGGCCTTGAAGAGATTCGTGTTGTAGGGGGGAGGAAACAACTGAGACTGGCAAATCGTTCCACAGTCGATTTGTTGAACTCGAGAATGTAGAAATGGTAAAAAAAATAGTAGAAATCAAATGTCGCGTTTGTGAATGTTAGAAAAAGTCGGGCACGCCTGCGGAGTCATGGCATTATCAAGTTAATCAAAAACTTGAGTTGGGCCATGTCAAGAGTCAGAATAACAGAATAGTAAGATGATATATGATGGTAAATAAAGCAAGCAGTGTTGTGCCGAGATGCCGAGACAGAGTTGTGTGACTTTCCATCCTCGTAACCTGTGAAGTTTTATGATTTCATATAAAGTGACAAACATCATAAAATATGAGTGGTAATGAAAACTAAAATTTATCGTCTTTAACTCTTATAAATGAAAACTTTCAAATTGATCATCTTTAACACTTATAATGATGGTAATAATTTTTCAGATGGACGAGACTTATGTGCCAACAGCCGTCGAGCGTAAGACTCTATTCGGCCTTACTCTAGAGCAGAAGCGCAATGATGCACTTATCGATGAATCACTGTTCAGCAAAGTGGTTACAAAGAATAAGTCCCTTCCGGCTTCAGCAGTCCGGGACCTTATCATCGCTACCATCGCTCTCAAGTATACGCAGAGCAACTCTGTCTGCTTTGCCAAAGATGGACAGGTAACTTATACATAATTCATTTTTAAATTACATAATAATTATTTGATTTTAACCCGTCAGGGATATTGGTTCGGTTTTCGGAACAACTCATATATGTAAGTCTCGTAGAAATCGCACTGTGTCTTCCTTACTATCATGGTTAGAAATATGATCTAAACAGTGTTAGAAGGAGAAAATACCACACTTTATATTCAAATCTAAAACTTTACTGCAAAATAATTAAAATGTATAACTTTATGAATCCAAAGTTTCCAACCACAATTTGAAAAAAAATTATGATTTTTTTCCTAATAAATTATGTATGTGTTTTTGGTTTTTTCGTTATCAATTTTAGTTAGAAAAAGTAAGGTGAGCCATTTTTAAACCTTTTTTATGTTTGCTTGCAAAATTTTTATATTTCAAAAATTATGTTTATTTTGAATTATAAAATTTTAAAGCTTATTTCATCACCTTTCCAAAACAGTTTTTAGTTTTCGGATGCATTCAGAAATATTCAATTTATTTGGATTTTATTGCAAAACAGAAATATTTTGACCTTCTGATATAATTCGGTCGAGGCTTGAGGGGTTAACAACTTTGAATGCATGCCTAATTTTTGTATTACATACCCAGCTTTCTGAAATTTTAGTTTTGCAAGTTGTTTACCTCCAGTATTTTTTAAATATAATATAATTGAAAAAGATGCCGACAATTAAATATTTATAGTTAATAATTTGTACTCCTCTTTGATGTATTCAGGTTATCGGCATTGGTGCCGGACAGCAATCCCGTATCCACTGCACGAGGCTGGCGGGATCAAAGGCGGCAAACTGGTGGCTGCGTCAGCACAAGAATGTGCAGGACATGAAGTTCAAGCAGGGCGTCATGCGCGCCAATCAGTCCAACGCCATCGATAACTATGTCAGCGGTACCATCGGTATGTCACATTCTTACATGTATTTTACTTTCTCTTGGATCTGAAAATGCATGCAAACCGCCAAATGAGTACTACGGTTTTGGATGAATTGAATCAAAGTGGACTGTACACAATAATTAAGAGAGTTTTACCAGAGAACACCGGAAATTAGTCATTTTTTAAATGAAATTCTAGACGTATTGACTCTTTTTTACAAAAAAAAACATAAATTGATTTTGAAAGATTGTTATTTTATCTGGTACATGCAGTTTTAAAATTTTCAAAAACTAAGTGTATTTTTAATATACTAAGGTTATACCGTTGGTCGTTGGCAGATTTGTTCAATTTTCAAACGATAGATTCTATTAAACAACACAAATTTCAAATCATAAAATCATACAACAAAATAAATCAATATATAATCTAGTCAACACAGTTTTCAAAATTTAAATTTTAGACAAATTAAAATCTTTAAAAAATAAATCCAAGAACGTGTTTTGTGACAAAAATACCTCAGATTTTTTATTTATTTAAGGTCTTACAAACTAAAATATTTCAGATTCTTTTTACACACTAATTTTGTTTAGACATTATTGAAAACTTATAAATTATTTATATCAAAAATAAATTTTTAGAAGTATATAATTTTCATTCATTTACCATTTCCCGTTTGATCATTTTTATGGCAGTTCGAGACATAAATTCTCGAGATTCATTAGCCGCTGAGATGCTGCCGTGCGCGGTTCTGTGTTCGCGATGCTCATAATGACTACATTTTGGTTTAAATTTAAAACTGATACCGTTTAGCTTCATGGTTGTAAAAACATCCACGCCCAGCGCTGTTAACAAAAACGGAATAATGGATTGCTGGAGATTACCTCTTAACCACAGTGATGTATGATGCACGATAATGCGAAGGAGCACTTAAGACAATCACAATTTTTATTAGGTTGTGTTTTCAATGGAAGCCTGACGATAAACAACAGCGCGTTACCTCGAAATGATATATGAGATGAACAAAATGATATTTTCCCACAAATCCGTAAATTTCTGTTTTGCAGTTGAGACGCTATTTACGCTAGTTATTTCTATTTATTAGAAGAATGAATGAAATTGAATAATTTTTTAGGTTCCGACATGCCGCTGGCAGACTGGGAGGCCATGTACGAGGTCCCCCCGCCCATGCTGACAGAGCAGGAGAAGACAGAATGGCTCGCTAAGCTGGACAAGGTGGCTCTGGCCTCCGATGCCTTCTTCCCGTTCAGGGACAACATCGACAGGGCTGTTCAGGTAGGTTACAAGACAAAATAAATCACTGGCAAAACGCTTACGAAAAATAATGAAAATAAAACAATCTTACCTAACCTAAACTAACTCAACCGTTTTATCGTGTTACTGTTCAGGTAATTGATCTATTGAACTTTTTCAATCTGAAGAGAAGCTCTCCTAACCTAACCTCAGTTATATTAAGATCAATCTCCTTAATCAACCTCACATAGTATTCCGGTTTCATTGCAACTGCTGTTAGTAAAATACACACTTGGCAATAATTGCTACTGTAGTTAATAATTTCGCACACCCTTGTCAAGGTCTAGAGATGATGTTAATTTAAGTACCACCCTGGCTAAAGACAACTACAATATAGTCTCTAATCTAAACCCACTATAATCTGAACCTCCGGTAATCCGAACCGTGTGACGGCTACATTAACATTAAAGAAAAAGTTTGTTTTCAGCGTTTAGTTATAATTTCATGAAAAGTGCACTGATTCCAGAGAAAAAAATACTATTTACACTTAGAATCCCAGCATATAGCACTACGTTGATTGAAGCGGGGAAAAAATCTTCTCATAAATTAAACCCACATACTAAATAATTTTAACCCGTCGGGTGTATTTGTTTGGCTTTCGGAACAACCCATATAGGTCTCATTGAAATGATTGTGTCTTCCTTACTCTCATGGTTAGGAATATGATCTATACGGTATTAGAAAGAGAAAATACCTTGCTTTATATTCAAAATCTAAAAGGTAACCGCAACATAATTAAAATGTACATCTTTATAGACCAAAAGTTTCCGAATGCAATTTGAAAAAATAAATTATGAAACTTTCGATACATTTTTTATTAATTTTTTTTACATGAAACGACAAAAAATGAGTTAACAATAAAGTTTATAATACATTTGCCTAATAAATTATGTATGTGTTTTTTTTTTCATTATCAGTAATTTCTGTTAGAAAAAACATAAGGTGAGCATTTATAAAACGTTTTTATATTTGCATGCAAATTTTTATATTTCGAAAATTATATGTGTATTTAGAATTATAAAATTTTAAAACATATTTCCAAAACAGTTTTTAGTTTTTGGATACATTCAGAAATATTCCATTTATTAGGATTTTATTGCAGAATGAAAATATTTGATCCTCTGACAAAAACGGTCGAGGCATGAGAGGTTAAAAACAATGTTGGTTGTACAAAGGAAAAAGGAACACGTTCCTTTATTACAAATCACAGACAAAACCTATATGTAATAACATATTTATGATATGTACAGCTTTATTATAATAATGCTAAATGACATTACAACCAAGCCTAGCTTAAAAGCACCTGATTTTCTGGGGCCTTAGTGGAGAGAGGAATTGTATGAAGTTAGTGAGGGAATAGGTATAACAAATTTTCGACTATGTAGCATCTACGTTATATGGTTCTGAAAAACATCAAACTCTCAAATGCTGTTGATCAAGCTGTTTCTTAGAGATTCCAGTAATCCGAAACCAAACTGGTTCGGTTTATAAGCGTTTGGATTGTAGAGACTATGTTGTACGAATGTGTTTATATTATTATGTAGAATTGAAACATTGCTTTTGCAATCTGTGACAAAATGATAAAAAATTCTTTCCTCTCGACCTCAATGCAAAACCTGCTTAGGGCAAATAAAAGTTAACAGAAAGTAATAATAGAAAATGGATTGGTATCATGAATTTCTTCATTATTGTTTTTCTAAACTGTTCCTTGTTATATTTTCAATCAGTATCCCCTAATATTGTTTGTTTAAATTCTTATAGTATGGGGTCCAGTACATCGGAAGTCCATCAGGTTCAACCAACGATGAAGCAGTTATCAAAGCTTGTGATGAACACAACATCACAATGGCTCACACCACTCTTCGGTTGTTCCACCACTAAACAATAATGGCTTGATTTTTCATCATCAAGGATATTGGTTTCAACAAGAACGAATTGTCATATCAAAAATAACTTTGAATAAAGGACTTTACATTATATCCGTCACTATAATAAGAATTGTTGCTCAGGGCGAATTTCAAAGTGAAACTAACAGATAATATAAATGTGTGGCAAGCACATTTTTACACCTTTTCACGGATTTAAGTTTCTTTTTTTTACTTTGTAACTATAATGTAATAATTTAGAAGTATTTTTATTAACAGTTTTTTCGTTTATATGAGTCTCCAAGCATTCAAGCCTAAAATGGCATCTCAAGAATTTCAGATAGGGTTGGGATCGGCGCGATCGACCAAAAATTTTTGTATGAAAAAAATATTGGAAAGTTCGATCAAAGCGACTCCAATTTACCCGTCTACACGAGACTCCAATCATTTGAATAGTAAATTTTTATAGATATAATTTGTCGTCAATTTTTTCTATGGGCCTTCTACTGCCCCCCTGAAGCCTCCAGCGCCCGCTTTGAGAAAGACTGGTGTAGATCATCAATTTCTGATTCTGGATAATATATAAGTTTTTATTGTAATTAAATATTATTAAAGATAGAATTAAAAAATTGTTATGTAAAAAATTATTAAAACCACACCCCATTAATGGTGGCGACTGACAGAACTTAGGCCGCTCCCTCATGGGTCGGTCGACCGCGTGCATTGAATGGGGGCATTTGTGCAAGATTTTGTGCTGCGTGGACACCAGACGGGACACCACAAGTTGTTAAATGTTTTTTTGAATTCTTTCTAATTAATTTTGAATTTGTTGATTCATAGCGATCTGTCTGGGAATGACCTTATTGTTAACTGTCAAAACTGAGTTACATATATAACGTCACGGATACCTTATCAAATCTAGATTATTTTGGCAGGCTTTGAAAAATTTTTACTTTGAAAATTATTTTAACTACGGATACGTCATTAAAAAAAATCCTGGTATTTAAGTAAGAAAGTAAATATTATATATTTGTAAAAAAAAATTAAAAAATGACAGGAGTTTGTTACTTTGAAAAATATTTTTATTTAAAATTAGTATGTGATAAACTGTTGATGTTTGACAAAAAAATCTTTATATATTTTTACAGAGGCTTTATAATAGTTAAAATTCCAATGTCAAATAGCAAACATTCCTCTCTGAAATAATGTATTTTTGTAAAATGTGGAGATTGAATCTCTACAAGTTGTGTATTGTTATGAATAAAAAAAAGTATTTTATACAAATAATTCTACTGCTTTTCCTTCTGTGTTGTTTATTTATCTTTTGTACCCACTGATGTGGTTCTTCTAAAAAAATATGTGGATTTGAAATGAATTTAAAACAAGACAGCATTAAGAGGATGCTTTGCCTGTACCTCAGAAAAAGTTAGTGTGATTACATATGTAGTAAGTTATTATTACAATCTTTCTGGAGCCAGTGGGATAATCTTCTATGTAATTTTGGCGCTCTCTCCCATTGAAGGTTGGCTGTCATTAGGAGATCCTTTTCCTCTACAAAAGAGCTGAGCGGAACTACACTTGTCCCGGTCACATAGTATTAGTTCCGGAGTCTTCCCCTAACACGCCATCTATCCCCTGTGTAATCTTGTCTTATAAGTTGCTCCACAAAGTGGATGCCAACTTCATGTCAATGTATTTGTACTGACATGTATTTCAAGAAGTCTGCTTAGTTACACGCTCATACTGCATTGCAAAATTTCTCAGTGCAATAATACCATTTTGAAGAAGAGTAGGTATTCAAATTTGTTATTGGTAAAACATACCAAATTAATGTGACATGTAAAAAGTACTCATTTTTGATACACACAAAATTATTACAACACAGAAAACTCTCAAACAAGCATGTGTTTTCAGACACAATGTTTGTTATTGATTCTGACAGTTTTCTAAACTTTGTTGTCTAGCAATTGGACATAGATTGAGTAGGTACTTATTCATATTGTTTTTTTTCTGTGGTTACATCAATTTACTACATATCAAGAATGGAATTTTACAGAGAAAATAGTGAGGGGACACATCATTAAAAATATAATAAAATAAGTAAAGCAAGCGAGGCTCCTAGATTTCTTGCTGTTCGCTTACAGCAAGAAATCTAGGAGCCGAGAGAATCACATGACGATGAGTGGATCGAGTGTGGAAACTGTAAAGCCGGATACTCATCTGCCAGCTGTAATTGTTACTGTTACCAAAAGTCGTAGTGTGTATGTGGCTTGTGAGCCTGCAGTCGGTGGCTGTCAGTTTTTGCTGCGAATAAAAGGGTGCTCTAGGCTGGCTTGCTGTTAAGGTTTTAAGGTTACAGTGGTGCATCGCATACACCCTTGAGCCCGAGTGTCTGCAACGGTTACAGTTATAGCTCGCAGATGAGGATGTTGTGTAAGGCATGGGTGTATGAAATCAACCGTGTACTAAGATATCAGAATGTTCAAACCAGTTGGTATATTTTTTCACACTCATTGTCATTATATAAAATCTATACCGTTTCTTTCGGGTGTCTACTGCCAGACTTCTTTGTGGTTGATATTTCAAATATTTGTTTCTAAACATTTGTTTCTATTTTCCCAATTAAAGCTGTGCTTTATTAAATTTCTATCCATACATTCTTTATGTGTACATCAAGTTATGTGTATTTATGTATATGGGCGCTTCCAGGTCTGGTGTTGTGAATGTAAGTAAATTATCATGCTTATATATAAAAATTGTGCTCTAGCTGTCAAAAGAAAATTAGACAGCAATATAAATTAAACGAAATTTTGATGGACACTTGTTTTTTTATTAAAATTCAAAATTTTGTAATTATTTTGATCATCTTAATATATAAAAATGAATGTTTCTTTGTTTGTCCCTTATGCGGTACCTAAACTATTCATCCAATTACGATGAAACTTTGGTGATTTGTCGTGGGCATTTAAGCGTTGTGAAATTATTTCCTATACCATTTATCCGATTGCGATGAAATTTTGGTGAGTTGATATGCACACCCGGGAATGTTTTTAAATATTAATAGTGAGCTCAGATGTTATGAATATGTGCAAAAATTTACAATAAGTGGCTCGCAAGTTGTTTGAAAAATGTATGTATTTCATATAGTTTAGGTACTGGGAGGGAAGGAGGGAGGGGAAATTCGGGAGGGGGAAGGAAACGAAAGAGGGGGTTCACAGAAAGGGTAAAGGGGGAGGGAGGAGGGTGATAGGGAAACGCAGGAGGAATCCGGGAAGTGTAGGGAACAAAGAAGGAGGTATTAGAGGGGTGTGGGACGAGGGATGGGCAGAGGGAGGGATTGCAAAGGAGACATAGTAATGGTAGGGGATAGCAGGGGGTAAATTTGGAAATCCATGCTTCTCACACTGACAGCTGTATGTGGCCTGCACACGGGTCGAAAAACGTTCTGTTTTATTATTGTACGCACCAGATGGGAAAAAAAATTTGTGTAATCAAAAAGACTTCAATATAGAGAATTAAAACACAAACACTTTTTTTGAGTGGCATTGCAACGCATGCCACTCGCTAGTAATAAATTATATGCAACAAATTACTTGTGTTTATTACGTAATATGGCAGAATGATCTGGGTGTTCTGATATTTATTTATTCATTTTATATTATAGAAACAAACAGTGCATTGGTTACAGTGATAAAACAAATTTACAAATATTTCATTGTGGGTACCTGATTTGTTTCTTTGTAATGTCTTATTTGTGGTATGTTTTTTTTAGTAATTACTGGATGTTGTGCGTAGTGTGTAGGTGTGTGAGTATGTGTGAGTATTTTTGTAGGTGAGAGAAGTAGTGATCTGTGAAGGGATATGTATGAGCATTAAACAGTTTACGAGGTGCGGCTATTAAATAACGAGACTCGCGCTGTAAAACATTTTATTTTGATTGCGTACATATTTACTTATTATCACCTTCAATGTACACCCCTCCTCTATCCCAATGATGCTCCATGCGAATCTTCCATTGTTTGAAACAGTTCTGGAAGTCTTCTTCTGACAGTTCCTTTAGGACGCATGCCGCTTTCTCTTTCACAGCTTCAACGGACTCAAATCTTGTTCCTTTTAATGCAGATTTTACCTTAGGAAACAGATGGAGGTTACACGTTGCGAGATCCGGCGAATAAGGCAGTACATAAGGCAGCAAAAAGTGTTAGTACAGACATTTTTGCGAGTTTCTTGTAGTTCAAACGTTCAAACGTGATAATCATCAATATCAGCAATCGCACGAATACTTAACCGACGGTCAGGACTAACCAGATTACTCAGTTTTTTGATATTGTCATCTGTTTTTGACGTGGAAGGTGACCCAGGCGTGTGTCATCTTCAACGCCTTCCCGTCTATCTTGAAAATGTTTCGAAAACACATGCACACAATAAACATTCATTGCCATACACTTCTTTCAATTAATTATATGTTTCAATAGCGGTTTTTCCAAGTTTCATGTGAAATTTCACAACAATTCGTTCCTTTATTGTCTGTTAACATTTTTTCCGGCGAAACGAAAAACGACTCTAATGCGACCGAAGGCACGGCTATACGGATTTATTTACAGAAGCGAGAGGTACTGAATTCGAAAGAGAAGGCGTTGCTGGCGATTGGCCCATGCGTACTTCTTCTGTACCACACCTCGTGTATCATTGACATGATGCTCCTTTTAAATATGGGCAGTGAGTCCGCGAAAATGTCGATGTTAGAGTTTAGGCAAATATTATAGAATGTATGAAGAGCACGGTTAATTGGCGAATGTAATTAAGCATGTGCAATTATGCTGAATGGCGTGTACGTCGTAAAGTTATTTTGAAATTATTTTTTTTTTTTTTAAAAGAAAGACAAACATTCCCAGGTTACGAATAACCCAACAACATTTTAAAATCTCCTACTACCTACTCACCAAGCGGAAGATGTTGCTTGTGTTGTGATGGAGGACTTAGCCAGCCGATGAATCGAACATGGAACGCCTGGGTGGGACCCAAACGCAACGCCCACTCAACCGCTGACCACAAGGATAGAAGTTTGGTACAGTCGATTTTATTATTTAAAATTCTAGGTATAAATGTAAAATCAGCTACTGCCCGCCTTTGTTGCAAATGTACATTCAAAGTTATTGTTGAATTTGAAGGTAAGATATTCTATATAAATTTGTTTTGAATATGTTCTATGCTATCGATGTATACTTTGTACTGCGGGTTACATATTGGTGTAGCATATTCCAGTGGACTAAGCAAAATATAGCATTACTATTGTACGCGGGTTACCGAATACTTTACTTATACGAAGAAACAAAACCAATCATTTGATACGACCTATGAACGATTGAGTCCATGTGCTTATTAAATAAACGTTTGCTGTCATGGTAAACACCAAGATCTTTACATTCCGTTTTAGAGATGACAGGTTCGTTGTGGAGTGAAAAGAGTACTTAATTATATGCATGTTTATTTCTGGTGAATGTCATACCAAGTAGAATGAGTTTTTTCAAAAGAATTTACTGAATTACGCGGTCAAAGGCCTTAGAGAAGTCGGTATACATAGCATCAACCTGCTCCTTATCCACATGTCCATCTTTCTATCCAAGAAGTTAAGGCCGAGGTTGGATGTTGTAGACCTACCTATCATAAATCTGTGCTGATTCGGTGTAATACTTGTGGAAATAGCTGGGCATATTTGATCAAAGACGATTTTTTCAAGAACTTTGCTTAGAATAGGAAGTTGGGAAATTGGATGCTAGTTTTTAACGTCATGTTTATCACCAGTCTTAATGATTGGTGTGATAACGACTGATTTCCATTGGAGAGGAAACAATGCTTCTGTTAGTGATTTTTTGTAGATGGCGCAAACTGTAAGACAGATATATTTACTGCAGTTGCGTATAAAAATTTCAGGTAGCCTGTTGATTCCCGGTCCCCCTAGCATACTTGATCGATAAGGATTGATAGATAAAACTTTCGGTAACTTCTCATCGTTCCCTAGCATGACTGCAAATCGCCAACGGAAAAGTGACAGTTCACAATGACTAAGTGTCCTTAATATATTCGACATAACTGTTGTTTGTACGTTAGAGATCTTTAGTTGTTCCAGGGAACGATGAGAAGCTACTGAATGTTATCCTATCAATCCTGATAACGATGAGAAGCTACCGAACGTTATCCTATCAATCCTGATACTGATCGAGTGTGCTAGGGGGCCTGGTCATTTTTTAATGTCTATGCTTGAGAGGTATTTGAAGGTGATTTCTTCGTTTATTCTGATTTTTTTTTTTATAGAGAAACCTCACAAGAGTCCCAACTGCTCCCCTCTGGAGCCAGTGGACTATGGCATCCCCAATTGGAGTATGTTGTGAGGCTCAAGGTAAGTGGGGAAGGGAAGGAGATGGGGAAGAGAAAGGTGGGAAAGTACCTGGCTATTCAGATCTAGTCACTAAACAGGGCTAAAGCCATTATTAAGCAACGTTTCAATTCTGAATGGTGGTCTTACACCGGGGCGATACTGAGAGTATCTTCCTCTCTGGAACGTGCCGCAAATATAACATGTATTATTTTTATTAATTAATTGTGAAATAACACAAATTAATCAAATAAAATTTATTTGGGTACGCCGGGTTCGAACCCGCGACCTTCCGAATGGGAGTCAAGTGTCTTTCCACTCGACCACGGGTGTTCGTCGATTGAAGATATTAATGTGATGTTAAGAGGATCCTCCTTATTATTAGCGTAATGAGTTGGAATTTCATTTGTAAAGACGTTGAGAAGTAATCAGCAAACATGTTTGTAACTTCATGTAGGTCATGTGTTCTGGTATAGATTTTCTTTACATCTTAACATAACCCCATATTTTTTAAATATTATTTTATATGTCTGATTTTAATCGAGCAATATAGGTTTTATAAAGAAGACTAGAAATCTTCTTTTGTCTTTTCCGGAGTAATGCGCAAGATTGATATTCCAACGGATTCTTGTAGCGTTTCCAGGCATGAAAAAACTTTAATTAAAGCCGCCGAATAATGAACTTAGTTGAACTAGCCGCTGAAATTTAGTTGATCTAGCTACTTTTGTTGGAACCAGATAATCTATTAGGGCATCAATGATTTCATAAAATGGTGTACCGCAGTGTCAACAGTGTCAGTGTAAAGATCTTGCGGTTTACTTTGATAGCAAACTTATATTATTTAATCAATCGTTCATAGGTCGTATAAAATGCTTGGTTTTGTTCTTCGTATAAGTAAAGTATTTGGTAACCTGCGTACAATAGTAATGCTGTATTTTGCATAGTCAGAACTACAATCACTATTTCTGAGAGCAACATTGACTACTACTTCATAGTTAACTTTATTAAACGATTTGACTATCTAGGGTTTTAGGATAGCAGCAAGGAGGGGAATATTGTGTTCAAATATAATAGATGCATGATGTTCATCTTCCATTGTCAGTGGAGAGTCGGCAGCGGAGACATTGGCTGTAGGGTTACAAAGCACAAGATCTAGAATTTGTCCATGAGCTGCTCAGCTTTGCTTTTATGGAAACGCACTCTTAAATAATATAATTTATTGCAATCAAAGGTTTTGAAAGTATTTTGTAATTTGTATTGTAAAATAAAATATAAAATACAAATACATGACTTGAAAGTATTTTGTCTTTAGTATTTTAAATACACGACTTGAAAGTACTCGTACTTAGTAATTTGTATTTTAATTACAATAAAAAAAGAAGTATTTTGCCCAATCCTGCACACAGTGGCAAGCCGATCTACTCGTGAGTTTGTTGCAACCGTCCCAGCCGATGAAGCTGGTACCGGATATTCATTAACCTATGACCACATGTTATTACATATGACACGCAAAGACAAGACTAATCTTCTCGTGAGTTGCTGCGACCGTCTCGATGCCGGATATGTAGTGACCCGCGACCAAGCAATGACAAGACTAGTCTCCTCGTGAGTTTTCTGCGACCGTCTCGGCCTAGGATGCTGATGCCGGATATGTAGTGACCCGTGATACATAATGATAAGACTGGTCTTCTTGAGAGTTGCTGTGACTGTCTCAGCCTCGAATGCTGATGCCGGATATGTAGTAACCAGCGACCACGCAATGACAAGACTAGTCTACTCGTGAGTTTGCTGCGACCGTCTCGGCCTAGGATGCTGATGCCGGATATGTAGCAACCCGCGACCATGTGCTATGAGATCTGACACGCAATGGAAAGAGATCAGGCCAGCTTCGAATTCTGTCCCCCTGGATACGTAACAATCCGAAAACAGCCAACATTTGGAGCGTAGCTCGCTTCAGATGCTAGCTGCACTCTTGGCTAAACTGGGCCACTCGCAGCACCTCTAGAATCCACCTCACAATGCGTGTCGGCAAGTGCAATACCTTACTGTTGTGTAAAAATGTCTACGACATAAATTGTATGTCTATGGTCTGATGCGGAAACAAGGACTCTCTGAATTAAGGTCTAACAGTGACCTTCTTAATAAATGCTGCTTAAAATAAATTATTGTTTTAATGCAAATAACAAACATTTATGCGCACTACCTGGAACTTCAACAGCTGCTAAAGCGACAAAACATCACTATCAAGACATTGCCGTAGTCGGGCGTCTCTGTGTGCCGGCGCCTATTATTTACAGTTTTTGTACAGGCCTAGAGGTCTTGTACACCGAGGTTCTATTCAGATCTAGTCACAAAATCTGGACAATAAATTCTCCTATATTTTATTGGTTTTTACGTACTTTTTTAGCATCGTAACTATGAAGCAAAAAAATTATTTATTTTTCTCATGTCTGAAGCTGAAAAAACACTCGATCGGTGAGCTTTGGTGCGATGAAACTACCAAAGACGTTTTTGTTTATTTATGCGTCAGATGCGACGGGGTTTCCCCATGCCCCTGGCAGAAGGGATTTCTACACTATGCAGCTTAAAATCGACTTACTTTACGACGATACCTTCATAAATCCACTTAGGATGTGTTCGAAAACCAACTGGACGTTTTAAAATCAAATGAATAATCGATAGAAAAACGTGCGCGGGATGCCAGGCGCTTTGTGAATGAAGTTTTTTTTAATCAAACATATAAATTACGATTTTGGCGCCCCCTAAAACTGCCCCCCGGTTTGCCCCCCCCCTAGATCCGGCCCTGCGATTAGACATCAAAGATGACAGCCTCATCGAAGACGATACCTCAATTTAAACTCATTCCGTCTCTTTAATTTATTTTTATTTTATTTTTTTGACGGACAAATAGTCTATTAACAATATAGTAATAACAGGAAAAATACAAACAGAGATGACAGTGAAAGGAGATATTCGGAAAGTGGTCCATGGTTACAAAAGTTGAACCACTGATCTAAAGAGAGTTATTTATTTTTTCACCAGACTTTATGTCCGGGTTAAATTTTCCGCACAGGAAAAACTAAATCCTTTCAAACACTTTTCCACAAATGATAATCTAGTAAATCCACGCTATGCAAGTGTATTATAATAAGTATAATTATTACAAAACAATACAAGAACAACATGTTAACCCACCAGAGTGCCAAATGGGAAAATAATTCACCGACTCCAGATATTTTCATATCAGAGGGTTTGGCTCGGTGGACCTCCTAATTGGACCGATAAATCCTACTGATCCCTCAATATAAATATTTAAAAAATCTTTCGTAATCCTACACGTATTTAAAACGACTGATTTTTGCATTTTTATATATAAATTCTTTGACAAATCTAACACGCCTAAATTTTTAATGAGAGCTAGGTATAATGCCAGTAGCCGAAAGAATGAATGGTAATATTTTTGTAGTCTGAGAATGCCAAGTTCTTTTAATCTCATTTCCTAAATCTGTATATTTTCTTATTTTATCAGAAACAATTTTTCAATATTACAGGAGTTTGGAATAGCTACATCAATGATATAAGTTATTTTTTTAAATTTTGTCTTGTAAAACTATATCGGGTCTATTATGACTAATTGTTCTGACTGTTAGTATAGTTTTATCATAATATATTTTATAAAATGTATTTTCTAAAAATGAATTTGGTTCGTATTCATAATATGGTAGTATATTATGGCAGTCAATCAAGTTATGTTTAATTACCAAACTTTGGTGAATTATTTTTAAAACCTGATTGGGCCTAAATGTATACTCGGATGGCGATAATACACTAATATACCGATATAATATGTTCTATAGTTTCCGGAAAAACCATACATTTTCTACATAAATCATCAATTTGATTTGTATCTTTGATTACATGCTTCCTATAATTTTTAGTATTAATGACTCTATCTTAAATTGCAAGAATAAATCCTTCTATTTCTGAGCTCAACTCTCCAATACTCAACCATTTGTTTGACGAAAGTTTGTCAACATACGTTTGATTGAGATAATTGAAGTGTTTTGCGTGAATACTTTTATTTGACCAGGAATCTAATTTAATTTAATCAAATTTTTTGGCAGATGGAGAATTGGTGTATTGACTGTCTTTTTGTCTCAGGCGTGTAATGAGCCACCCACGTGTCATCTCCAGTCACAATAGAGCTCAGAAAATCTCCACCTTCAAATCTAAGTCCCTCAAGAAACTCGCGGGTGCTATTGACCTGATTTTTGTTGTGCTGAACGTGGATTGCATTTGGCGGGAAATCTTACCGACACCCTTCTCGCAACTGGACACTATAACGTAAGTTTACGTACTACCGTGTTCCTGTGATGCTCGTTGTGGTCAGGAGATCCCACTCTATCATTCAGTGTTGAAAACCCTCATAAAACCACAGCCCTTTATGGTCCAGTACACTTTCTTTCTGAACGTGCTAAGTAATTATTAATTTATTTAGTTATTCATTTTCGGGAAATCTACAGTTTATATTTATACAGTAATAAAGCCAACATAAAACCAATTATGGATTTCTTCCCTGTGACTTTACATAAGACAGCGTAATAAGAAATAATTAAATTTATGAGAAAGGAATATGAAGAAAAAACTTATATAAAACAAAAAAAATACATAAAATAAATTTAAAAAAACTATCAATACTGTTAGCGCCTCCGCCCACCGAGGCAACTGAAAACCAACTAAAACGGCTGTTTTCTCTGTCTTGATTGGTCAAAAAGCTTGTTTAACCATAGAAGAAGAACAATCAGCTGACAGCTGGCAACTAGCAATGGCCGACCACCGCAACCAGCAGTGCCAGTTGCGAGTTACCATGGAGTTACCGCTTGCGTTACCATTGACAACGGGGTTTTGTGTGATTGTGAAGTGTGCGGGCCATCACATTTTCATACAAAGACAGTTGACAGTTGAGAGTTTTCAGTTGCCTCAGTGGGCGGAGGCGCTTATGATATAATTTCCAATTTCAATTATAGATATAGTACTTACTTAAAATGATTAAAATGTTACTTTGCCTTCTGTTAGTTAATTATTTTTAAATATAGAAGTTCAGCGAATGCTCTTATTTTTTAACAAATAGCAGAATTTTCACCAAAAGAAAAAAGCGAGACACTTAGCGCCTCCGCCCACTGAGGCAACTGAAAACTCTCAACTGCCAACTGTCTTTGTATGACAATGTGATGGCCCGCACACTTCACAATCACACAAAACCCCGTTGTCAATGGTAACGCAAGCGGTAACTCCATTGTAACTCGCAACTGGGACTGCTAATTGCCGCGGGTGGCCGTTGCTAGTTGCCAGCTGTTAGCTGATTGTTCTTCGTCTATGGTTAAACAAGCTTTTTGACCAATCAAGACAGAGAAAACAGCCGGTTTTAGTTGGTTTTCAGTTACCTCGTCAGCGGGGCGCCTAAGCGCCTCCGCCCACTGAGGCAACTGAAAACCAACTATAACCGGCTGTTTTCTCTGTCTTGATTGGTCAAAAAGCTTGTTTAACCATAGAAGAAGAACAATCAGCTGACAGCTGGCAACTATCAATGGCCGACCACCGCAACCAACAGTGCAAGTCGCGAGTCACCGCTTGCGTTACCATTGACAACGGGGTTTTGTGTGATTGTGAAGTGTGCGGGCCATCACATTGTCATACAAAGACAGTTGGCAGTTGAGAGTTTTCAGTTGCCTCAGTGGGCGGAGGCACTTATTGGAGAGGTTTCTTCGGAGGCAGACGCGTTATTGGTTTATTTATGGCAGACGCCTCTAAAGTAAAGATTATTCAGGTCCTCTAGCACAGTTGATCGATAAGAATTGATAGGATAACTTTTCATCGTTCCCTAGCATGACTGCAGATCACCAACCAATAAGTAACAGTTCACAATTACTGTGTCCTTAATATATTCGACGTCGACTAAAAAATGATAAACTTATTGCGTCTATTTTGTTTGTGCGTTAGCGATCTTCAATCGCTAAAGTAGCCGAACGTTTTCGCGTCGACAAGCCCTTCTCGTACAGACTCGCTAATAGGGTCTGCTCACTTTTCGATTTGCAGAACTGCTTGCAGGACGGGATGCTGAACCGCCAACCGAATAATTATTATAATTAATTGAAGACAATATTAGCGAAACTAAATAAAAAATCTAACAGAAAAATATGAAAAAGATACGGTCACATCTAGACTTGAACCCAGGACCTGCGTCTTGCTGGGGCAGAGTTCGACCAACTGAGCTAACTGTACCTGTCCGATTTGGTCATATTTAACAGTATCGTACTTCGATTAAGAACTACCAAGATTATCTTCATTATTTTCTTAATATGTAGTCAAAGTATGATATATAAATATACCCGAATCGGATAGGGACACATTGGATTAGTCGGTAGAGCTCCGTCCCGGCAAGGCGTAGGTCCTGGTTTCGAGTTCTAGGTGTGACCGTATCTTTTTCAGATATTTCTTTTTTCAGATTGTCGATTGAGTTTCGCTAAAATTGTCTTCTTTAATTAAAATATTATCTACAATTTGAGGTTTTACTAAAAAAATAACGAAATACCTAACATTTATTAACACGAAACAGGAATTGTTATGTTTGTGAATCTGGATCATACAGATTACAGAAACCACGGTGTTACCCCATAAAACCACCCGGGATAGGTATCTAACACATTAGATCGATAAAGGATTTATCTTCATATATAATGATGATAACTTGTCGCCGTTCCCGAGAACAACTGCAGGTCGCTAATGTACAAACAACAATTCACGTCGAATAAATTAAGAATACTTAGTCGTTGTGAACTGTTGTTTGTTTGTTGGCGATCTGCAGTGATACTCGGGAACGGTGATAAGTTACCGACATCTTTATATATAAAATCTCGTGTCACAATGTTCGTCCGAGGTAAACACCAAAACTACTCAACCGATTTTGATGAAATTTGGCTTACTGCACGTAAAAAATGTTTATTATAAAATACGATCATTTTATTCGTAAAAACAGTTAAAAACGTGACTGAACTTTTTACGAACAAATTAACAGTGTTTAAATGTTTATTGGCGGGAAAATGTAAGAATAATTTGTTGGTATACGTACGAAATTACGTATACCAACAAAATGTTCCCGCCAATAAACATTGAAACCCTGTTAATTTGTACGTAAGAAGTTCAGTCCCGTTTTTAACTGTTTTTACGAATAAAATGATCGTATTTTAGAATAACATTTTTCTCCGTGTGTGTGTAATTTTTTCAAACTTAAAAGGTAGGATACCTTTTATCTCGATTATTGATCTCAATATTTATAATTGCGAATTAAATGTTTTTTAAGGGGCAATTATTTGAAAATATTTGTAAGTTCCATAAGTTTCTGACAGATGGCGGTGTGGGTTAATTTATTGACACAAAACACAACAATTAGGTTAGGTAACCATCTGAAGGCGTTGTGTTTCGTTAGCCACAGCAACGCATTGGCGGGTCAGCTAGTTATCGATAAAACCTTTATCGATAGATTGTGCTTGATTTCGCGTGCAACTTTCCGCATTCCTCTCCTTTGCCAGGTTCCCCGCTAGAGCCGTAATATTAATTTCATAATTAATTAATTGTGAAAACACTTATAACGCCCCCTATTAAATGTAATAACTATAATAATAGTAAGGGGTTTTCTCACCATCCTTCCAATAGCTTATCTACCCTAATAACAAATATTATTAAAAATAAAATACTCGCAGTGGTTTGAAAATTCGGCCAACTTATCCAATATATAGCCACTATTCACAGGTTCGAGTACCGAATTATAAACTCCAACTTAATAAATAAATAAACCGTAAATCTTAAATCGAAAATATTCGTTATTAGTGTAGATAAGCTATTGGGAAGATGGTGAGAAACCCCCTAAGTTAATCATGGTGGTACCGATCCAGAAGATAATATTACTGCCGTTGTATATTACAAATCATAACAAATAATGAGATACGTTTTTAGATTTTCACGGCCAAAAGCATTTTCGTTGTTTGTTTTTGGGGTGTTATCCGTCGACGGATCTGCCGGATCTGCCCTGATGATGGACACTGCAACGCTGTCCGAAACGTCGGCTAAAGAAGGAGGTAGCACAACACGGCATAACACCCCAAAAACAAACAACGAAAATAACAAATAATATTCACAATATACACGCACACCAATGTAATACAAACTGTTCGTGCCCAGTGTATAATATCTTATACATATGTATAGGCTGGTAAGAGAAGCAGAAGATTCTTATCTGTCTGACGATCAGAGGGACAGAGAGAGTATTAGTTGCTCGGGGTCCCCCGCGTGGGACGGCTTGGGCGGGATTTCATCAGCTGATTCCCACCTCCCCCTCCCCCCGCCCGCCGCCAACATGCGACCCGCTATCCGACATAACCTGACCCGGGTCATGGTTTATCGGAGTGCAAATGGTTTAAATCGTCTAAATGCGTTTGTATGATGTAGACGTTACGGTAGGAGGCTTAGTGCATTGGTTGGTTGTTATGGATTTTTTTGTTGGATAAGTGGCTGGTGTGTCCATCATTGGTTGTTAGTTGTTTCTAAATTAATAGTATCTATAATTTTTGTTGAAGTAATAATAATAAAAATTAAAAAATAAATAAAAAAATGGATAACTTGTAGAGCGCCGTTTTTGTGAGAAAACACCTCAAGGGCGCTGTACAATTTATAATATAATTCTTAGGCTATATCTAAGTAAAACTTCTTTTCCAAACACACGCTCGACTTGGGGAGTAAACTTGCGAGTGCGGGACGAGAGCGTTACGAAAAGTGTGATCGGGTGAAGCGAACGATAATAAATTTAAATAAATAAATACTTGTAGAAAATCAATATACAGTGTGTTAAGCATCGTACTTGACTTACTTTAACCAATGATTCCTGACATTATTTGAAGTTAAAAATGCAAATGAAATTTTGGTCTTGAAATTTAAATAGATATTTGTAGAAATTTAATATATGTATATATTTTATACATATAAGCTAAAGAAGTATTTACTTCAGTCGTGTGGTCTAAAGCACACTCGTTTTTTTTTCGCACATTTTCTTTTCGTAAAAAAAAATTCCACATGTAGTCACTAGTCACTCAGGCGAGTAACCGCTCTACCCCTCACCCGATCCTAACTGTCCAATACCTACTTAGTAGTATCACCGTAGAACAAAATTTCCTTCACATTTTTTACTCCAAATAATGAATCACTGGTCAATAAGTAAGTCAAGTACGTCCCTTAACACCCTGTAAGGTACACAACGGCAAAATGGATAAAATTCTTCAATCTTCGCAAATTCACTTTGTAGGGTCATTTTTAATTAAATTTAAAAAAAATTACCTTTGGTTTTGAAACATGTTGATAATTTTGATTAAATAAATGGTGTATACGAAGTGATTTGTTTTCAAATGACTCAAAATTCATTGGTATATAAGAAATGAACAAAATATTAACCCGTTAAGCCTAGGCAGCTGCTATGTACATATTTATATACCTTTCCAAATAATGTTGGACACAGGGGGGAGGAAATAAAAAACAAACACGGAGAAAAATGTTTTTCTAAAATACGATCATTTTCGTTGTTTGTTTTTGGGGCGTTATGCCGTGTTGTGCTACCTCCTTCTTTAGCGGACGTTTCGGACAGCGTTGCAGTGTCCATCATCAGGGCAGACCCGGCAGATCCGTCGATCTGCCCTGATGATGGACACTGCAACGCTGTCCGAAACGTCGGCTAAAGAAGGAGGTAGCACAACACGGCATAACACCCCAAAAACAAACAACGAAAATGCTCATGGCCGTGAAAATCTAAAAACATATCTACGATAATTTTATTCGCAAAACGGTTAAAAACGGGACTGAAGTTATTACCAACAAATTAACAGGATTTCAATGTTTATTGGCGGGAAAATGGAAGAATAATTTGTTGGCATACGTACGAACTTACGTAGATATACATTGACATCCTGTTAATTTGTTCGTAATAACTTCAGTCCCGTTTTCAACCGTTTTTACGAATAAAATGATCGTATTTTAGAATAAAATTTTTCTCCGTGTACATTTGAAATATACTATAGTATCTACTTAGGACGGTTATTTCACAGAATTTGAACAGTTCTGTCAAATTTCAAAATAAAAAATGAAGTTCCGTGCAAATTTCATTCAAGTTCCTTTATAACGTATGTATTTCACATTTGGCCCGTTGATTCACAGTACCTACTTGGATAGTAACCGAATTTAAATAATACTTTCACGTAAACTTGAATGTTAAATCCTGTGTTTTGATGAATTCCGTGAAAAAACCTCTCCTTACTATGCTATGCTTATACGAAACACGTTTTGCTTCAATATTTCTATATCTCTCTTTCTATGTCTCTTTGTAGGCTTATAAATATTAAGATGTCGGACTTGAATCCATTAGATTAGACTGGATTCATATTTGATTATAATTGTTTTACCACGCACAGAAACATGACGCTATTAAAGGCAAACGCAACTGGTCCTTTTAAAAATAGATATGTGTGCCGTTAAAAAAAACAACCGTCTTAGGTCTTGAACGGGGAATGCAAAGGGCACCTTGGTTTAAATTTAGAACAGAGTTCGATTTAGGCGCACTGCAGTACCTACCGACCTAGCGAGCAAATTGGTACTTACTCATTGGCGTGCAGTCCATAAAGACTGGAGAGCTGTCTACCCCAAGAAAACTAACCTTATTAAGAATTTAATATTAAAGAATTGTTTTATGTATAAATATGTGCTCGGTAGGAACACAAGGAAATTGTACCTGCGCTCATTTATACATTTGGCAACAACAACAAGCGGAAATTCATGAGGTTATTTTAAAATTAATATTGAAAACAGAATACTTCATAACCGATCTTAAAAACCACATACCACCTAGGTTCACATTTAGTCACATATTATACAGAATGAATGGCCCTACTTACCGTCCGATTTGCAGAACTGTTTGCAGGACAGCATTCTGGGGTTCTGCAAATTGGATCATAAGTAGGCAAAACCGCCGGCCAAACCAAACCGCCCCACAAAACCCAAATATTTTTATTCCATTTGTTGGGATGTCGAAATAATAACAAGACCCAATTTTTTAATTCCATTTGTTGGGGTGTCGGAATAATAACAAGACCCAAATATTTTTATTCCGTTTTGTAAGGGTGTCGGAATAATAACAAGACCCACATATTTTTATTCCATTTGTTGGGGTGTCGGAATAATAACAAGACCCAAATATTTTTATTCCATTTGTTGGGGTGTCGGAATAATAACAAGACCCACATATTTTTATTCCATTTGTAGGGGTGTCGGAATAATAACCAGACGCAAATATTTTTATTCCATCTGTTGGGGTGTCGGAATAATAACAGGACCCAAATATTTTTATTCCATTAGTTGGGGTGTCGGAATAATAACCAGACCCAAATATTTTTATTCCATCTGTTGGGGTGTCGGAATTATAACAGGACCCAAATATTTTTATTCCATTTGTAGGGGTGTCGGAATAATAACAAGACCCAAATATTTTTATTCCATTGGTTGGGGTGTCGGAATAATAACCAGACCCAATTATTTTTATTCCATCTGTTGGGGTGTCGGAATAATAACAGGACCCGAATATTTTTATTCCATTTGTTGGGGTGTCGGAATAATAACAAGACCCAAATATTTTTATTCCATTTGTTGGGGTGTCGGAATAATAACAAGACCCACATATTTTTATTCCATTTGTAGGGGTGTCGGAATAATAACAAGACCCAAATATTTTTATACCATTTTTTGGGATGTCGGAATAATAATAATTCGGCTGGCGGTTGGACAACATGTCCTGCAAGTAGTTCTGCAAATCGGATGCTGGGTATTGAGCAAGGCCTATAAAGACAACACAAGAAATGCGATTTGGGCGAGTTTCGTGCTCCAAAAATCTGAGAGATCTGTGTTTTTTATCATCATTATGATATTTTAATTTCGTTCAAAGGGAATCGTGATGTACTTACGATGTCAGGCGAGTACAAAAATGACAGAGCGCATACTAAATCGGTAAGACGCTATGAGCAAAAAATATAAGGTCTAAGGTATTGATACCAACCTACCCATTTTTTAAAAAATTACTGATATAAGAGCATCGTAGGCGTGTATGTGTGGCCGAAGAAGCTTACATATCCTCATTGAAATCCCAGTGAAAGTTCTATTCAAGTTCTGTTATTATTTGAGTTGTTGTGTAACAACTGGCCAATAAATGAAACAGAACTTGAAAATTAACTTTGAAATTTGTTGAATTCTTTAAATTCTGTGAAACAACTAGCCCATAAATCATACTTTTGTTAAATATTTAAAAAAAAACAGGTAGGTACACGAGGATTGGCTTTTTAAATTGCAAATTCGGAGCTCGAATGTTGCGAACTCTTGAGTGTACCTAGTCAATTTAGAAATATCTACTATCTACTCGACCCACTAGGCATTATGACCTTTCACATACACATTATGTAGCAAACTCGCGAATACCATGCTTACACAGTTTAGCAAACGAATATACCAATTAAATCACATTTTTAATGTAACAAATTCCATTTTTAAAACATAAAATTTTTTTTGTGAAGAAGAAAATAATACTAATAATCTAAAAATGAACAAGACACAGAAAAAAAAAAAAAAAAACGGTTGCTACCTCCTATCCCGATAAGACAAAGGGTTCTGGGTTCGTAACCCAGTTGCGACCGTTATCTTTTATTTTTCGGTGTCTTGTTCTTTTTCATATTTTAATTTTTAGATTATTAGTGTTATCTTCTTTTTCAATGATATATTACATTGATGGGAATAACCATTAAAACTTATAAAAAAATAGTTATTCCTATAAAAATAAAATCATTTTTTTTCTCCTTTTAATGACTTTCCAAATGAGTGATGAAGTATCACTTTGTTGGGTTGTCCGGTGTGATGGCTTCAAAACTACGTTCGAAAGAAAAAAAAAGCATCTTCTTTATCGGAAGAGCTCATACAAAATTTTTCCCACCTAAACGAAATTTCAAATCGACTACACTAGCGACTGCTAGTGAAAAGGACAGAAAAATCACAATCTGAGAAGGGCTGGGGTAAATAAAGGTGATGACATAATGGAGAGCTCGAAGTTTTCAAATCGATACCACGTTTAAAATTTATCAATATTGAATGTAAGCCGACACTTCAGACCGACCATAAATTTAAAATCCTAGAGCTTGTCGAAGAGAGTTTGTTTAGTAACAAAAAAAACTTACATGGTTTTGAGGAATAAATGGGGTAATTAAGCCCAAATTACCACTACAGAATACAGACGAAGTATTGAGGAAACCAATTAAAATTAACGACGTATACAATCTATGAATTAGTGCTATAGATCGAGATTTTTCGAAAGGTAAACAAAACACTCAGATTAAAAGTAAATAAGATTTTACTTTTGAGTACACAAAAAATGAAGTCAAACAGGTACGTACTAGACTTTAGAGCTATTTGAAACGCATTAAGAAAATGAATTCTGAATTAATAAGGTGATATTAGTTATTACCAGACAAAGTTTTACGAATATTATATCTGATCATGAAAAGGGACGAAAGATAAAAAAAATAGTTGTAAACATCTACGGACGCGGAAAATGAATTATTTGCACGAAACTGCAAGGAATGTGGTGAATCAAGTAAATGACAGAAACAATTTCATGTCACCATGAGAATTAAGCCGAAATACTACTGAATTCAATTTTACCTGCCGCAAATTTTAAACAAAAATAAATGGGAGAGTGCGAGAGTGATAATTATTTCAGATGTAAAGTCACAATTAGCCGAGATAATTTACCGATTATTAAGGAAAGACCGATTGCAGAATTCTAGAAAAAGTTTAAAGCAAAATTGCATCAAAAGGGTGAGTTACACTTATCGGCGGCCAGACAAAGAAATAATTAAAACGGACATATTTAATTTTGGAGATAGAGAATCAGGAAAAAAATATCCAAATGAAAGTTGAAATTGTCCGAATTTGCAATTATAAAGCGCCCTACGGAAGACGAGGTGTGCGTCCTGAGTCCACACCTGGCACCTTTTTTGGACAAGATATTCGAAGGGCTGGGTACCGGCGAGGGGGCAGTAAGAGTCGGGGTCGAGGGGTCGATAGACGACCTATGGAGAGTGACAACCGTTGATAGTGAAGTTTCTGAATATTTTTGTGTATAAATAATTGGTATCGTTCGTATTTAATTAATGAATATTATAAAAACGAGTGCTTTTGTGACTTCGTGAGGAACAATAGTTCGTGTACATAAATTAATTATTCGGCTTGTTAAAATACTCTATTGAAAATTAGCTGCAGTGAATGACAGTGCGCCGCGGGTGAATTAATTAAATAATAAAATTAATTTGAATTATCAAAACCAAAATTATAACCAAAGTGAATGAAATACTTAGCTTCTGTGAGTTAATAATAACGTAACTTTGTGTTTTAAAAATAGAAGGGAGTGCATCGCGTGAATTTTGATTTGAAATATAAAATTAGTCTAGTCAATAATAACGTACAAATATCATTTTCAAACTTGTACACACAAAATAATAATATCAAAACAACATCAAAATAAATAACCTACATACTAATGTCATCTTCAATCTTCCACAAACCAAAAAAATAATATCAAAACAACATTTAAAGATACACCTACGTACTTAAAATTCCTTCAATGTACGCCGAACAAAAAAATAATAATAATACAAAATTTACCTACAAATACCTACGTAATAATGCCTTGCTCAATCTTTCACAAAAACCAAAAAACAAATAATAATATTAAGTATAATGTATATAAAAATATAAAATACCTATATGGTTATAATTTATCCAATCTTCCGAAACCAAATAATATTATAAAGTAATACTCACAAGTTTATATTTTCTTTAACCTCCCGCAAGATAATAATAATATAAAATAAAACCTACATGTACCAACTTTCTTCAACTCCTCGCAAACATGATAGTAAAATAATATCAACGTATACCTAAATACTTTCTTCAATCATTGCAAGTCAGTGATGTTCTGACAATAAATTATTCTTCGACATAATATATTTAACCAATTCATTACAAGACAAAAATGAGTAAATGAACCGCTGTCAAAGGTCCGATGACCAAATTGTTCAACGATAATAAACAATACCTACGCGCTTGTAGTTTCTTCAATATATCATTTAATCAAGATAATACAAATATTCAAAATAATATCAACAAATACCTACGTATAAATGTCATCTTCGATAATATTGTTAACAAATAATAATTAATAACCTACGTATTTTCTTAAACTCAAATAAAAGTGTGACATAGAGTCATGGGTGTTACTACTTCTGGGGACTAAATTACCGAATCATAGTGACAGGAAGGTTTTTTACTTTTAATATTTTCCCCACATGTACGTAATCAGGCTTCGTTCAGGTGAGTGAAAGAAACATTTTAATTAAATTACAGGTCGTACATGGTCCCGACACCTGAGAGGATCTGCCAATCTACAAAACCAATGATAAAAGAAGTTATGTTCCAGGATGTAATTGTGTTTTAAATATTATTCTCAATGTGTAATTACGAGATTTGTCCCAAATTAAATCTATTATCAATGTGGGTTCAACGAACTTATATTTTTTTTTGCGTATCAAAAAAAAGGTCCCGGCCATAAATCGTAGCCGTACGGTCATCCAGATTAGTAGGGTTTTTCTGAGGTATGCCGAACCAAAGTGGAGTGACGGGAACATCCATACCATACTGGATATTAGTTCAAAAATGAAATTTGGAGAATTGAATTTAAACATTATAATTGTCTACTAACAACAATATTATCATGTCAAATTTCTTTCAGGCTTCCTTACAAAAAATGAAATCAACATTATTTCGGTAATGTTTTCTCAATCAAACCCTTCCAAAATCCAAATTTGACCTGCGAAATATAGACTTCACGACTGGGGAATGCAATAGCGTCACTGAAATTATATCCCCACAAGATATGAGACAAAGAGGGCTTTTTTTTCTTACGCTATCATGCGATAGGGGATGTCAACGTAAACTGAGCATTCACGCGGGGTACTGGAAGTTAATCCCTTTCGCGGGGTCATGCAGAGTGAAAAGGCATGAAAGACAGAATAAAAAGAAAATGCCACTTGGAATGGTAGGGTATGATTCGCTGACGGAGGCGTTTCGACCGAAGGTATCCCAAGTTTTGCGAAGTTATGTGGAGGGGACGTCGGCGTGGTATTCCGTGAGAATAAGTCTGTAGCACTATTGCATACTACCAGTAGTGTCGACCTGAAAGCAAACATAGTTTTTACAAGGTAGAAGTTATGTCAGCTCTTGGAGGCGAGGAACGCAAGCCAATGATTATCCTCGTAGGAGACGAAAGGATCATCTCAAACGGCTCCGTACGCACTCAACGCGAATAGAGTCATGATAAGGGAAGAAATGGACATACCCCTTCTAGAATCAGTCGAGTTAAAATCAAATCTGGAGGATAGGAAGTCGGGATAATACTGGAAGTGACATGAGGACTCTGCGCGCTTTCATCTGGCGTGAAGGGACCCTTTCGTAGCAATGAAGTTCATGCAAGAGAACAAAATCAGGACTTAAGGACCATCCTAGCAAACGTAATGATTGAGTCTTTGTCCGGAATGTTGGTCACCAGTATCTATTTGGTTAGTGGAGGAGCCGACTTATTCAGGAAACAACATTCCCCAGATCCTCCTATCACCCCTCCTCACCTTCCTCTTCCCCAGTACATGTAGTGTATACTAATAACAATAATAACTTGACCATTTAGGTGCAGTACAACGACACTGAGAGCTTCGCAAGGATCCTGGCATGCATGTCATAATACACACTGACCACGTAATGTAAATATAACACAATGTAAACCTATAGACAGGAAGAAATCGGGTAAGAAAACTACGACTTTGAATTTTATAAACCGGCTGACAATTCACTGTAGGATTAGCGTCAATGACACACTCCGTTCAAGTTGAGAAAAGGCGGGAAATACGAGTATAGGTTTGAAAATAAAACAAAACAATCTAAAAACGGGGTTAGTTTATCAAACGAGATTCTTTCACACTTTACTCCGAAAGAACCTGAGGTTACCACACACTACATTATTTCCTCTACATGTGTATGCGTATTAATTTACACATTCAAATGTAATTACCGAATCAAAAAATCACACAACGTGGTAAATAGGAATAATGTGCAATAAAATCTTAAATCTTATTTACTGTGAGAAAATCGCAGGGGTTTAAGGAAAAGTTAGGTGTAGCTAGATGCAAGGGTATATTGATCGAAGGCCAAAAGATAAGGGTAGCGTAGCCAGTAGATCCCGACAGCTAGTGTTAAAGGGAAAGAATAGAAAAACCAAGGGTAGACGACTACGGATCAATACAACGGGTGCCGGGTAGCCCCACAGGTACATTACAGGAGGTCCCGAGACCCATAGAAGTTAGTAAAAGTAGTAAGGCCAGGGGTAGGTTCACCACACCGGTCATCAGCTTAAACCACGCGTGTTGTCTCAGTAACTCAATTACTTCACATAAGTATCTGTCACGCATTTGAACAAAACAGGCATGCATTTCGAATAAAAAATAATTATCATAGTAGGTACCGCCTTAATCGCTTGTCTGATATGTATTTATTTATTCACGGTACAAGTATCTTTAAATACAGATTAAAAAATAATTATCATAGTAGGTACCGCCTTAATCGCTTGTCTGATATGTATTTATTTATTCACGGTACAAGTATCTTTAAATACAGATTAAAAAATAATTATCATAGTAGGTACCGCCTTAATCGCTTGTCTGATATGTATTTATTTATTCAAGGTACAAGTATCTTTAAATACAGATTAAAAAATAATTATCATAGTAGGTACCGCCTTAATCGCTTGTCTGATATGTATTTATTTATTCACGGTACAAGTATCTTTAAATACAGATTAAAAAATAATTATCATAGTAGGTAACGCCTTAATCGCTTGACTGATATGTATTTATTTATTCACGGTACAAGTATCTTTAAATACAGATTAAAAAATACATTACTTTTGATATATTTTTACATAAAAATTGATTACAAAACGATTATACAGCCTAAACATACTAAAATGATTTAGTTAACTAAAATTAGTTTGTTTTTATACTGATGTGAAATTAATAAATTTATTCATTTTAATGTTTTCGTTATAATTTAGTCTGAGGTCAGAAAATAGATTTGAAAACTTTAAGAGTCAAATAGTTAAACAAATAAATATATATTTGTAGGCCACGTATGAAACCGCCTCTGACGTGATTTAATCAATAAACTGCGCTATTATGTTTTCTATGTAAATTTGACCAATCATTCCCAGTAACATTTGACTATGAAAGAAGGAAAAATTCCTAGTTTGACAGTAAAAAAAAATAACATGTGAAAAATTGCTCTACTTATGTTTTCTGTGAAAAAATAACAAAAAATTTAATATTTCTAGTTTTGAAACTGATAATTCGTGGTGGAATTCCATCATTATACTATTAAAATAATTAAATAATAGGTAGGTAAATACTTTTATTATTATCATGAATCTCCTTAACTAGAATGTAAAAAGATACTATTCCAAATAAAGCTTACGTCTAAGGCGCTCCGCTGACGAGGCAACTGGAAACCAACTAAAACCGGCTGTTTTGTCTGTTTTATTTGTTAAAAAAGCTTATTTTACCATAGACGAAGAACAATCAGCTGACAGCTGGCAACTAGCAATGGCCGCCCAGGGCAATCAGCAGTGACAGTCGCGAGTCAACTCTTGCGTTACCATTGACAACGGGGTTTTGTGTGATCGTGTAGTGTGCGGGCCATCACATTGTCATACGAAGACAGTTGGCAGTTGAGAGTTTTCAGTTGCCTCAGTGGGCGGAGGCGCTAAGGATTTAGGCGCTCCGCTGACGAGGCAACTGAAAACCAACTAAAACCGGCTGTTTTCTCTGTCTTGATTGGTCAAAAAGCTTGTTTAACCATAGACGAAGAACAATCAGCTGACAGCTGGTAACTAGCAACGGCCGCCCAGGGCAATCAGCAGTGACAGTTGCGAATCACCGCTTGCGTTACCATTGACAACGGGGTTTTGTGTGATTGTGAAGTTTGCGGGCCATCACATTGTCATACAAAGACAGTTGGCAGTTGAGAGTTTTCAGTTGCCTCAGTGGGCGGAGGCGCTTACTTTGAACTGTCATTTACAATGACCGGTTAGTGGCTGAGGTACAAATGCGTAGACTGCGTAGTGGCTTCAAATCCTCCATATTAATTTCCAAGAGGAAATACGCAATATATGAAACGGGAATCCTTCCCAGTTGGACAGACAAAGGATCATCTTGTATTGTATGTTTGTATTATATAAATAAAAAATAAATAAACCTATTACGGGGGGAAGTTAAACACCCATGCAGTGCAAAGTTAACCTTGTCAATTTGTAAGCACTATACATTACAAGTATTTTCAGGCAATACATTTCTAATAGGAACTAAGTAAGACATTATAAAAATTATGAAAACAAAACAATATATTTGGTAACACCACTTTTATTATATCTATGGGCGTTTGTCCACCGCGGCCGCCGTCACCAAGAACGAGATGACGTTGCAGAAGTCGTGAAACATGGTTACATACCTACATTATCATGGCCGGGTGTGCACCACACGTCGATCGACCGACCACCACATAATAATATCATCTCGGCCGCCGAGATTGGGAATACGAATACTTCGGCTCTACCGCTATGTCCGCTATAAATCGGCCCGTGATCGATCACGACGGGCCGAAATGCCGGCAATACAAAACACATCTGAACTTGTCCACTACATCCGACTTGATGGTACCGAATCACTTTATTTTGTCTTGTTGAAATTACCCGTTTACTCAGAGATCTGTCGCGGTGGACACATGATCGCCGTCACGTCGTTCCGTATTGGGTCCGAAATAATTCCGTTTCTTGGTGACGGCGGCGATGGACAAACGCCCTAATGCTGACCAGGTTTCGCTACAACCGCAGCTTCGTCAGGGCAGTAGGTATAATGCTATAATAAAATGAAATCTACAAGTAACTTGTGTTATAAATATATTGTGCTTTTTAAGTAGGTTCTAAAAAATAGGCTGAGCTCCAGTGGAGCAGGGCTGGGAAGAGATGCCCTTTATCAACAGGGAACAACCTAAGTATCGGACTATAATTTGGGTTTATTTGGTTGTTAATGACTTTGTTTTTTACTTTTATTATAGAGTTATTATAGCGTCCCGAAGAAGCCATTCTTGTAGCGAAACCCGGTTGGCATTATGTATAAAAAATAAAGTTGAAGTTTACAAAGTTTTCGTTTTGTTTTAAATTATAATGTCACATCTTTAAGTATCTGTGTCGTATGAAAAAATGTTATCGCAGCTATTTAAATATGACAAAATTGAAAAACTACTTTGCGACCTTATTTTAAATGAAATGAAAATAACCAAGTTCATTTTCCTACTATTTTCAGTCTTTCATATTCATTAAAATTTGTATGAAAGCGTAAATAATCTAAAGATTACAATAATTATTGTCTCATTGTCTATGTATCACTAAATTCCTCGCTTCTATGTGTTCGCATTCCACGTTTGAATTCCGCCCGTCGCTATAGAGATAGAGAGTAGCTCCGCGGCGGGAGCTCGGCCAGGTGGGAGGGCCAGGTAGCCAATGGCAGGAGGCCGCAGTGTGGGTGAGGGGTGCGGGGTGCGGGGTGTGGAGTGTGGTAACGGGGTGAGGGTGCGGGGAGCGGGGAGCCGCCGGCCGGCCGCTGGCGTTCCCCGCCGCCTTTCCGCGCAGAATGTTTTCCGGGCCGGTCCGTCGCGTGGGATCTGTTATTTGTTGTCATCCGCCGCTCCTGTCAGATTTGCGCGCGTGCTTTTCCAATTTCGCAAATAAAACATTGACAGTGGAACTGAATCGTAGTGACGTGTTTTATCTATTTCAAATCATTTAACTTTTTCGGTTTTGTGGATTTAAACAATCAAATAATTATGCTTTCAATATTGATCGATTGATAAACAAATTTTCGCGCGTGTTTCAGTTTTCCGATTTTCAAAATAACACATCGACAGTTGAACACAATGACGTGTTTTTATCTGTGTAATAAGTAATAACTAACTAACTTTTCCAATTTTTGGATTAAACGCTAAAATTACGTTTTTAAAATTGTTCGTTTGACATGTAAACAAAAGTGACGTAGGTACTTTTTACCCCCCCTCTTTGTCGATTTCCAAAATAGTAGGTACACTGAAATCGATCGTAGTAACGTGATTTTATCAATTTATTTAACTAACTCTCCCAGTTTATATCTAAACCATCAAACTACGTAAAAAATTGTTCTGTTGACATGTACACACAGCAATGACTTACTTTTTTCACCTTTCATTGTCAACAACAAAAAAGTTTTTGACAGAAGTAGTACAAACTTAATTTGAAACATATTGTGTAATAACAAAAAGTTTATCACTTTCAAACTATTTGCTCTTTTCTACGCATAATTTATATACCACATAATAAACGCTGTAAACAATATCTTATATAATTTATTTTTTTTACGATAACATTAGTATTTGTGTTTTTTCCACTTCAGTGAATGAACTTCAGAGAGTTAAATTCTTTGGAAGCTGATATTGTTTGTTTTATATCTATGTGAAAAGTGTGCAATGTATAAGAATGATTGTTAAAAAATGGAGAATGCACCAGAATGTGACAGTTCGTCGGAAATGACACCAACACGAGCCAGGAGGAAGCAGGCCAAACCGCAGAGAAAAACAGGTGAATTGCTTCATGATAAATCTACTCACATGCTCACACTTTACCAGATTATGAATTTCTGTGTGTACCTTTTCCAGAAAATAATTTTCAGCTGCAGACCGCAATTTTCTAATTGATTAATTTATTTTAAAAGTGTGCCTTTTAGGTAGGTAAATCGTTTGAAGTTTAAAAATGATGATGTATTGATACATTTTCCAATATTGAATAAAAACACACTAAATATCTATGTGGTTTTGCAGTGAATGACAATTAATTGCCAATTTTCGAGATGACACGTTTTATCAATAACTGCTTTACGGTAAGTTGCTACCTACTTCGATAGCTGGAGCTTTTAAGCTTTTATATATACTAAGACGTGTATTTGTAGGTTTTTTATCACACAACATGCTCAATGTAGGACAAAAGAGATGCCTAATCAATAATTACATTACAAATATGGTAATTTACGGTAACGTATTATTACAACGCCGCCGCTGTGTGCGAAATGAATACTGGCTGATTTGGATATTATGTGTTTCGGATGGACGGAGAAATTAGAACACAATGTGGATTAAGCAAGGATTGGCAGAAATGTTTGATGTTCCATCCTCTGTACCTACCCTGCAAACTGGGAAATAATGCTATGGTTATACAGTTAATTGGTTGTATATAATAATATTATGTAGTTGAAACATTAAACACGACATTTTCACATGATTCCCAGTTGATATTGTTTTCTTCACGTCACTTTGACAGCTGGAGCTTTCGACGTTTTTGACATTTGAACGCCACGTGGCTCCGTGGCAAGCTCGAAGTTTCCGTCATGCGTATTACGTATTACGCCACGCCGCGTGAAAGGGGCAAGGGGCGGAGGGGGTCAGAGGAGGGGGGCTATCCCTCTTGGCGAAAATATACACGATTAAGTAAACTATGTTTATATGAGAAATGATGCTTGTTTATAAATATGCCAACTGATATTAGTTTTGGGAACTTATGGGTAATGAATCATGAACTTTATACAATGGCGTTTGTATCTTATTGTATGTTTATTCAATATTTTTCATCTATTTATTTAACTCAACGAGAAATCAAGATCTCGTCAGTAAAAATACGTATTATACCTTAATGGATATTCAGGTTTTTTAAATCCTTAGATATTTAATATTTCGTAATTGTTTAAGACGGTATCTAAGTATTTACAGCACAGTTGTCTTAGGTATTTTATTGTTTAGTTTGTAGGGATATCTGTAAGTCTTACTAATATTATAAACGCGAAAGTTTGTATGGATATATGTGTGTTTGTTACTCTTTCACGCAAAATTTACTGAATGGATTTTTAAGAAAATTTACAATAATATAACTCATACATCAGAATAACATATAGGCTATAATTTATAAACCTAGCTATTTATTTTCAATATATTGAAAATAATATTTATTGTTTAATAGAAAATGTCAAAATTTAAGAATGACATTTTGTAAAACAATGATTGTTAAATCAAAATTCTATTTTAGAAAATATTTAAATTCGTGAATTTATTTGAAGTGCTCGCGTAATACTTTGAATCAAATCAAGAATTATACAAATTTTAGTAAATATGCTAAGAATTTTGGTATAAACGTAGATGAGACCTAGGAAAAGAGAATAGATAACTCGAAGTACTAATCCTACGCAGATAAAGTCGCGGGCAGAAGCTAGTATTTTATATATTCAAGATTTAATTGAAAATAATAAGTTTACATAATAAATTAGCTTCAAACTGTAGTAAATGCAGTTTATTGGCATTTTCCAGGTAATTAAGGTAGGTAACTAGTTCCTACCTTATTCTGAAAATAGTCTCTCGTATGACAACCCAGGCGGTACACTTTAAATTGGAATGATTTTTAAATAGCCTGCATACGGCACGGCTGCATCTCCCTCTCTCCTCTAGATTCCCGATTGATTGCTCCCTTCCACGAACATCTGGAGACTATCACGGTCAGGGTCGACAAATCGCGCCATCTATGTTTACTGTGCCTGGATTAATGTTGGAACATTCATCACAATACTTAGAGGATTACTATGAATTAGTGTTGGAACGACAAAAAAATTATTTATTTTTCCAAATGAAAATGCATTTGTGTATGATAAGTTTTAGGGATATCTTTTATTGTAAATATTAAAAAAAAACTGTCATCACATTTGATGACCATTAAATAGTAGATTTATTTATTTTATTTTATTTTAACCCCTGGGGCTTTTACAAAAATAATTCATGTCGAATAATGTTGATCAAACGTTTTATATTTTTTTTACATTTGAACAATCCCCATTGGCTCATGAACTAATTGGGATCAGCTGACAAAAATAACAACATGATCGTATTGCTTCACAGCTTTTGATCAAAAGCTGAAATGAACCGAGAAACTGCCGTTTAACGAGGACTGTTCATATGCAAAATACAAAATGGCACTGATAGATGATTAGATGGCCATGAACCGCAAATAGAGTTTGAAACGATCCAACCTTAGTCGTTAGATTAGGTTAGGTTAGGTGTGTTAAATAACACAATTATTATAATTCTTTACTTTGTTCAGCGAGGAGAAACCATTATCAGAAGTAAACTAGTATAACAGACAAAATTGTTTTTGTTGGTAGGGTATAATGTATAATATATACAAGTATGAATATATTATATACATTATGCACACTAATGTATAACATTAACCATATTGATAAATAAAATTATTGTTATCTTTAATATATAAAACAAAGTCGGGTTAGTTACACCATTTATAACTCAAGAACGGCTGGACCGATTTTCATGATCTTTGATTTGTTGGATTTGTCTCCGTCCCGATAAAATATTTTTTTTTCATATATTTTGTATGGAACGACTTTTCAAATAATGTGCGTTGGTCGACATAATTCGAATCAATTCGAACAGCTAATAAATTAAACACAACATTTATGGTAAATACATACTGGGTCGACGTACGTATGCATCGCTACGCCTAACAATATCTGAACTACTTAGCAACCATACCTTTTCCATGAAAATTTATGTTTTACGATCACAATGGCCACACGCATCGCAACGTGCGATATCTGTGGCAATTTTCATAGAAAATGTATGGTTGCTAAGCATTGTTAGGCGTAGCGATGCGTACGTACGTCGACCCGGTATGATTCTACCTTTATTGATTCTGAGGCGGTACGAAGTTTGCCGGGTCAGCTAGTCATTATATATATATTTAAAAAAATTGTTCTTCATTTAAAACACCCCCGTTTAACTGCCAAAGCAATATCAGCAGGTCAATGATTCCTGGAAATCGAAATTTGAAAAAAAAAATTAAAATTGAAAAAAAAAAAATAAAACGTCGTATTTTTTAATCATAGCAATAATCTATTTAGTTCCCTGAAAACTCACGGACCGCCACTGATAGGTATATCTCTGTACCTAGTTGAATTATTCGAAGAAATTATTATTATCAGCCTTCGTTAACGTTTCATTCAACTCTGATATAATTAAATGGTGAAGCATTTTTCAATTAAATTTATGTGTGGTTATATATACCTATTAGGCAAAATGTGATAGACCGAAAATAAACCAATTTTACCAGAATTTATGTATTTGCAGTCGAAAAACTTATCAATTTAATGGTTTAGGAAGACGTTCCGAGTGCCAACAAATTATTTATTTTATTTTAAGAAAGCAATATTTTTTTTAAAATATCTCACCATCTTTAATTGATAAGAAGTAGTTATTTACCTAACAAAGCCTCACATACTTTATGCTAGTGAACAAATTTAACCAAATAGGAAATTATATAAATTACATAATGGAGAAGAGCAAGTAGGAGTGAGAATGGGAAAGAGGAGTACCCGGATATTAAGATCTAGAAATCTACAACATTACTCTTTGGGAGGCGGGGATGGGTACCACCGCCCGGGAACCATTTATTCGATAATCAACTACTCTACCATCAGTGGCGGCTCGTGACATATGTGCAAGAGTGCTAATATTAAAAAAAATGCATTTTTGATGCAGCCAAAAATTTTTTTTTTTTCGAAAATCTGTTTTTTGTATGAAGATATTCAGGAAATTTAAGTTTTGCCGTAAGCCGCACGGATTTTCCTGAAAATCTTAATACAAAAAACAGATTTTCAAAAAAAAAATTTTTCGGCTACAACAACATCAATAAAGCCAGTTTTGTTAATATTAGCACTCTAGCACACCAAAAGTCACGAGTCTACCATAGGTCACCCCAAGTTCGCTACCTTTGGTGACTAAGCAGGGGTGCCTTGGTTCATGAGGGGAGGTTTGTCTTGGCGGCGAACCACTGCATGGCGGGCCTGATCGGGAGAGACCGGTTTAGGGAGACCTAAACTAAACCTCTCCTGATGGAGTCTCTCCCATCTTATCGCCTTGAACCGCAGTGGGAGGGATGGATTCGTATGTCCGTCACTCCTGGACACATTGTCCGCTAAAATTGGACGATTTACTGATTAATCGATCCCTTCTTTACATGGATATTAATATAATAACAATTATTTACGATGGTTATGCTTAAACTGTATTCCGACAGTACTTAACCACTCGAGCGATTAGTTTTCAGTTTTTGGTTTGATCCTCAAAATATTAATATGGAAACATCCGCAAGGTACAGTGCTCGGACCAATTCTTTTTACCATATATGTTAACGACATTTTTTTTCAACCCCTACACGGCCAAATTACTTCGTATGCCGACGATACGGTACTAATAATAAGCGAAAAAACTTGGGAAAATGTAATATTAAAAGCCACTGAAGACATAAATACTCTTAAGAATTTCTTCGACATTAATTTACTATCACTAAATACTGATAAAACATATGTAATTCCATTTGCAATACAGACAAATGATACCCCTAAAAACTTTAACATTATCATTCATGACAACTCTAAAACGCACAATAAAAATTACTGTTTACAAAACTGCTCAATATTAAGAACCACAAACACAATCAAATATTTAGGAGTAATTATCGACAAAAATTTAAAATGGAAAGAACAAATATGTCAAGTTGTAAAAAAAATTAGAAAATTTATATATGTATTTTTAAGAATCAGAAATTTTTTATCGATAAAAAATCTATATTTAATCTACTATGCCTTAGTTCAATCCACTTTACAATACGCCATTATAAGTTGGGGATCCGCATATAAATCTAACCTTCTTCCAATAGAAATTGTACAAAGAACAATAATTAAAATTATATTAAAAAAACCTTTGGACTACCCAACGGAACGATTGTTTGACGAATTTCAAGTACCTACATTTAAAGATTTATATATTAAAAATTCATTAATTCAAATTATAAAAGAAAAACACAAATATCAATTTTTAACTGAAAACCGAACTCGTCTTAAATATATTTTTTTATGCCCAAAATTAAATACCACATTTGCACAACACCATTATACTTACCAGGGAAGAACCTATTTCAATCAACTACCGGAAGAAATCAGAAGCATTAATGATAAAATTCAAATGTTGCACTCTATCAAGAAACATTTTAAAGACAATCTTAAAAAAAAAAAAACCTAAATTAAATTAATTCTTGCAAATATCTTTTATTCTCCATAACATTCTCTCTTTTTTCAAAATACACAAATCACAAATATATATATTTATTACATATAAAAAAAAATATATATATTTATTATTTTTAATTAATATTTTCTATTAAATATAAATTCAACTTTATAACAAAAAAAAAAAAAAAAAATTATTGTATATCTTTATTATTTTCCATCATAACATGTACCAACTATCGCACGCATATACATATATGCGCATAGCATGTAAAATAAAATATCTAAGTAATGATTAATAAAAGCACCTATGTACACTCCTCTTCCATACACAAGCAAATGCTTTAAATGGAAGAGTAGTAATTTAATATAAATGTTAAATAAAATATATTTATAATGTTATAATTAAAATTTTCACAAAAAAAAAAAAAAAAAAAAAAAAAAAAAAAAAAAAAAAAAAAAAAAAAAAAATATATAAACTGTTTACTGCGCTTTAAAGCTAATGAATCCACACAGATTTCACCGTTTATTCCATATTTGTAAGTTCGTTAAATGTTGTCCAATTTTGGACCGATATTAATCGCAAAAAAATAAAAGCAGTCCAAATTTGGACCTAAATCGCTCCGATGGATCTAAGTTGTAAAATCAAATATAAGTCATACATTGGGTTCAGTCATAGACATATGTCTATGGGTTCAGTATAAATATCCATTCACGAATAAGTTAAGCACTTGAGTTGTGTTTTTGTTGGCGCCGAAATTAAATAAAATGGTATTTAAATATTTTCATCTTTCGTCGCCATCGCCGTGTAGAGGTGATATCATCGGGAGACTGGAATCATCATCGCCTTGGGGCCGTGAAACCGTTAGCACCTTGCAAATCATAACAGATTTGTTTAATGCACGCATCGTTGGGATAATATATAATATCAGAGACGGGGGGAATTGTCTAAGTAGGCATCTACCTTCATGGCAGCAAACAGTCAACAGGAGGAATGAAAAGGCCTTCATCATTAAGTGGAGTATGACATAATTTATTATATTTTTAATAATAAATTTGGTTGTGCGTCTATCCCATGAACCCTAAGAGCCCGGGACAATGTATAAAAAATATAAAAACCTACTAAGAATTTTTAATGACATGTCCCATTCCCTGTCTGATCAAATACAGCATAAAATCATAAGCTGTTAACAAGATAAAAACACAACTTAAGAGGCTAGACTTTGCACCACACGCGGAACACACGCGTAACACACGCGTCTGTCGTTCTGTCCCGCTCACAATAAGTTCACACACACTTACGATACATGCGAATGCGAAATGTGCGAATGGGACAATCCTCATATTTACCTACAGAAAGCGCTCGAAAAAGGGTTTCGGGAGGAAACATTTTTCTACACCCAAAATTTCACAAAATTGTAATTTAAAAATAAAAAACATGTTCTTGAAAGAAGTATCTATGTCGGTATGTTTTTATAATTTTGTAATTCTTTATGGGAATTAAGTTAGAAGCACTTTTTCCTTAAGGCATATTTTCCGATAAATTATACATGTTTGACAGTGAATGTTTACGTTACTACGAAACGCATCGAAAACTTAAAAACATACCGACATAGCTTTCACCTTCTAGAAGGTAATTTAAAAAATATATATTCATTTTGTGCAATTTTTGACCTAGACAAGTGTTTTTTCCCGGGCGTCCTTTTTGTATGGGCCGAAAAGCGAAGTCTATCGTCTTAATTACTTCATTTTATATCACTTCGCATACAAATCATTTCAAACACATGTCATACAAGGTGGGTTCAGGAAACTTCAACTACGCTATCGACTGGATCAAATGCCGTTTCGACAAGACTGACAATTATTTCGTATATTATGTGCTGTAATGTCATAGAATTTCAAAGAAATGCGTACCTATATGTTGTGTGCGTAATTGTATTGTATGGAATGCATTGTCATCGATCATTGTCTCAGCTCGATCGGATGTCGAAAAATGGTTTAATTTACACCTCCAAGATTCATTTATACATTCAGTCAATCGAGATAACAAAAGTGAAATTTATATATCTGTCAGAATTTATTATACCACTACAAGTACCTACCGTAGGTGCTACATATCTATGGTTGGTATGATTCAAGTGAAACGGATCTACGGAGATTATCGTTACCTTCCCACTCCCTTTGTATAAAGTTTATTTACGACCCCGAACGACTGCAGCGGGGAATCTACTCTAAACTCTAAACAGCACAGAGCACAGTAGTAGCTTTTAAAACCAGACTGTTTTAAACCTTCCGTTTCCCTTCCGACATCCTGCATTCTTCTCCTCACCGTCGCTACTTGCTGGTTGCCGGTCACCGCACCGATAAACCGATAGAAATGTATTATGTGCGTGTCCGTGTGCTGGAATTGAGCAAATTTTTTTCGTACTTCATTGTGAAAAAATATCCTAAATATAATAAATATATTTATTTCAAATCAAATTTCCACACGTCCTGATAATAATGCCTACATTATAATGTACCAGCCCTTCAGCTTAGTACGTACCCATTCTCTGTAAGAAACATTGATGTAACAGTATTGTTCTTTCAATACCTATATTATTTTGTTTAATTTTTATGACTTTATAAGAGTAACCTCAACACAGGTTTGTCGTAGTGAGGTTAAAAGTCGAATTGTATAAATAATACCCACCTTTGTGATTATTGTCGCAGCATTAACATACAGATAATGTAGATGGGCTTCCGCAGTTACTTCCGTGATACACAATCTTGTGTAGTGTAGATCACACATTTTTTTGTAATGAATTGTTTAAACCATTTGTAAATTACATTTATTAAATCAGGAAAGTGGTATAAAATTTTTGATACATATATTTGCTTTGAAATTATTTGAATACCTCTAGTCCAATCTATGTTTACTAGTTTTCCCTTGAATTTTCCGGCAACCTTTATTGAGATAAAATTATCATGTCCAAACAAGTAAGTTACCCGCCTCACTAGAATATGTTCTAAGACAGTAATAATACAAAAAAATAAATATTATGAAAAGCGAAAAAGTGGAAGGTTTGTCAAAATCATTTATTGGTTCTACTTTAAAGAACTTCTGAATGTATCCACGTAAGAGTGCGCGTTGGCTTTGCTTTTTTGGTGTCATTACTTTAAAGAACCTCTGAATGTATCCACTTAAGAGTGCGCGTTGGCTTTGCTTTTTTGGTGTCATTAATTTTGGAATATCTTGCTCCACGCTTTGTACTCGAATTTTTAATTTGTTAAGAAAATCGCTAAATTTCCAAACTTTTTTCATTCACAGCCTCGTATCCTTTTTCGAATGTTCATGATACATTGAATCCCAGAATGAGTTGTAACAAAACTCCTGTTCAAAACAACACTTAGTTCTCTCAGACCGGATAATCATAAACACGAGAAATGTTTTCTTTATTGAATTGGGTAGATTCGTTGACAAACTATTTTATTGTAATTAGCTTTTAAGACCCATGATTTTCTTTTGTAAATATATGTACCTATGTATTTCAAATAAAAAATAAAATAAAATATCATACCGTTTATGGATACGAGTTGAATCCGGAAAGTCAAAAGTCGTGGGTTCACTTTGCCCACTTTGCGCGGTTCACGTGATCTGGCCACCATGAATGTCAGTAGTACCTGCAGTACTGGCAGACATTTTCATTGTCACTCTTTAAAACGAGGCTAAGAAATTTCTTAGCCGAATTTATCAAGTTGTAAATTGCCCGACAAAAGTTGTCGCTCATTTGGCTTCCCCACGACTCACACTAGCATCGATTAGAAGGATTTACTTCAGATAGTAATCTGACCACATGAGTTTATTTTTTCAAATCAATATAGATCTCATTTCTAGGAATTATCCATTCAGTGTTGCTGGCTGTTAGTGGTCGCTTGCAGGTATTTTTAGAAAGCATTTGCAGTAGAACAGCGGTCCCAACGGTTGTTTCCTTTTTATGGTTATTACTTTGAATTCCACCTTTTCCCCCTTTCTACCTCTGCTCACCTGGCATCGTTAGCATTCGTCCTGAATTTTCCTGCTCATTGCTTAATGGCGTCGGTTTTGCATTTATTTATTCGGCAAAGTCTCCCTGGAACATTAAAAAGAAACCAATGAAACAGCCGAATGTATCAATTAATAAATTTAACGGGCCATCAAACTGGCGACTAAAATACAAAAAGTATTGCGAAATATACTATTCATTCGAAGATTTAAGCCAGGGACAAACACATCGTTAAAAGCGCCGGCGTTATTTGGCTTGGCCTATTTCACCATATTGCTCGGAATGGGAAGTGTGGCGAGGGATATACTGAAATAGACCAAGCCAAATAACGCTAGTGCTTTTACCGCTGTGTGTGTCACTTGCTTTTTGCTAAAAAAAGTTACCCTACTAAACATAAATTTAATAAGAGTGAACATGGGTCTTGAAGAGACCCATATTGTAGGAAGGAGGAAACACAAAGGCCGGGCAAATCGTTCCACAGCCGAGCTGTTTAACTTAAGAACGGGTCGTAAAAACGACCAGTTCTCATGTGACAAATGTCAACCGTGTACATATGTTGGGCGTGCGTTTGGCGTGTTTCCCGACTATGCACCAGTGCCGAGGGGATCAATGACGCTAGCTCCTCGGAGAATCTTCCATTGAAATACCGGTAGAACAAGGATAGCATTCCCACCCGACGCCTGTGCTCTAAAGATTGCAATTTTGTTAATACGGGAGAATCTATCAAACGGACCGCCCGTTTCTGCACAGAGTCGAGGGTGTTTTTCAGGTACTTTGGGGCTCCAGACCAGAGGTGGCTGCCAAATTCAACCGTGGGGCGCACTTGCGATTTGTACAGGGTTAGCAGTTGTATACTATTAAAGTATCTGCTGGCCCTGTACAGTACGCCTAGTTTCTGAGAGGCTAACTTAACTCTGGCCTCGATGGAGCCCCCATATCTGAGCTGGTCACTTAGAGTTACGCCGAGCATATCAATGGAGGACCCGTTCGGAAGAATGCTATCGTTGAAGGAGACTAGATTGTCATTTCGATCCCTTTTAGACTAATCAGACTTGATTGGGTCTTTGAAACATTGAATTCGACGAGATTATTCTTACCCCAAGAGAAAACACTCTCGAGGTAAGCGTCCATTCTTTGCTTCCAAGCCCTCCGAGCCATTGGAATTTGTGCACCATTTGGGGGCTTGTCAAACAAAAAGCTATCATGGACTGTACTGTCATCCGCGTAACAATGAATTGGTGCACATGTCAAAAGGTCATTGATGTGCAACAAAAACAAAGTCGGAGACAGAACCGATCCCTGTGGGACGCCAGCGTTTATCGAATGCGAGGAAGAGGTGAAAACGTCAGCAACCGTCTGAATCGACGTCTCCCTCAAAAAGTCGGCAATCCACCTGCACAGGAATGCGGGAAGTCCGTAAGAAGGCAGTTTGTTGACAAGTCCTCGGTGCCAAACCCGGTCAAAGGCCTTGGAAATGTCCAGCGCAACCGTTTGGGTCTCACCGAAACGTTCCAGACATCGCCCCCAAACATGCGTCACATACGCGAGAAGATCACCGCACGAGCGGTTCCGCCGGAATCCGTATTGACGGTCGTTAATAATGTTGTTCTTCTCGAGGTATGTGAGCAGTTTGTCGTTGATCACACGTTCCATCACCTTGGATAGAACTGATGTGATCGCTATGGGGCGGTAGTTAGCCGGGTTGGAGCGGTCACCCTTCTTTGGAATAGGATGGATGACCGCTTTTTTCCAACCAGAGGGTACAGAGCCAGAATTCAGGGACATTTCGAAAAGCTTTGTCAAAATCGGAGCTATTTCTGCAGCGCACCTCCGCAATACCAGGGCGGGGATTCCGTCAGGCCCACTAGCTTTATTAACATCAAGCCCTCGTAAAACCTGGAGCACATCCCGATGCCGGATCCTCAGCTTTTTCATATAGGAACCGCAGTGAGGAACCGACGTCGGGACTGCACCCCGATCATCGAGGGTTGAGGTATCCGCAAACATTTTACCTAATAGGTTAGCCTTTTCGGTGGCGGTGTTTGCTAGTGAGCCATCAGGTCTGGTTGTTGTTTACATTTAAATTTTTTACCTAACCTGGGCCTATGTTGAAGTTAATAATTTTATAAAATAATAAAAGTATCATAACATAAATAAATTATCGACAGAACAATATTGTTACCTTCATGTTTCTTACAAATAATGAGTACATAATAAGCTGAAGAAAGTTGATATTGGAGTAAATATGTAGGGTGACCATGTGTTAATATTTTATTGTAAATAATATGTTATTAATTTGAAAAGGACAAGGATGAAGAGAGAAAAAAATGCTATTAATTTAAAGATCGGGAATTAAAATTTTATTGGCGTGGCGGTATATTTACATTCGTGAAATTAAATTATCCGATTTGTGTGTATATTGATTTAGGCTTTTGCTCACAAGTGGCGCATGGAAATAAAAGTGTACATTTCGCAGAGGGTGAGTCATACTCATTTTGAAGTTATTGACTTGTTGAAATGTCAAATATTTTTATTTGCGGGTGTGGACGCAACGAAGTATTAAAGAAAACGTGAAATGTCACATAAAAATCTAGTTTCACTTGGTTATAAATGCATCGATAGCGTTAGTATAGTAAATAGTCTGAACTCTTAAGAGTTGGGTTGAATTTTGTATAAAAGTAAGGATAATCACAATTTATTGAGTTGCATTTTATCGATCTAACAAAAGTAAGGATATAGGTAAGATTAGTATAAATCGATAATGCAACTGTGTTATACTTATAAAAAAAAATCTTTCACAAAATACCACGTTATTATAATAAAATAAAACTTCGTAAAAAAGCGTTTTTTGGGTCGGAATTTTGATTTTCATACGACGATTTGTGTAATTTAAATGTAAGCTAACAAAAGAAGCTAAAAATGCCACTGAAGTTATGAAAAATCGAAATCGTTAATGGACTATTATAAAATTTAAAAAAACACACATATATAAATTAGCTCACAGATGTACACAAATCCAAAATTATGTTTTAATTGAAAAAGGTCGTGCAGCCGTTCCTAATAATTCCTTATAATGAAAATCATCGCTTACTGATTTAGGTAAATATTTAGATGTTGAATTCAAGGTAGATATTTAGCGAATAACTTATTCAAGCCAATATTTTCAAATAATTCTCATGACCAGCCACAAAATGTAATGTAAAAATATATTAGAAAGATCACGACCCGTGGAAGATAAGTTGACGTCACACCAGTCACCGTACCATGGAGATTAATTGGGTTGCGGTGATTATTTGTGTTTGTGATGCTGGGGATATTAGGTAGGTAGAATGGCTAGCATATATATATATATTACTCTTGCTTGCTGTGATCCGTCAAAGCTGATTTTATCCCTGGAGACACAATGACGTCATATTATTAGCTTTCTATTCATAAAGCACAAGAGCAGTTCAAATGCACCACAGCAGGGGTGAAGGAGAAAACTAGAGATTATTATGAAAGTAAAGTGAATTATTTAACCAAAATCAAATTTTGTAGGATTAAACATTTTCTTTGGTTCAAGCAGTACTTTAAGTAGAAAATTAACGATGTATTCCTATTTTTTAAAAAAACTTCATTCTAGGTACTAGAATAATGTAACAACATTTTTCTCATTTCTTTTTGTATTTTCACTAAATTTAAAAAAATATTTTTCCTCCTTTATTTTTATCCAAATACCTAGATGTCCTAGATAATGCTAATGAAGGTTTATTTATCTGCTGCTACTTCCTTTAGAAAATATGCACATTTTTCTCTGTAGTAAATTAACAAAATCTATTTTATCTCCTATTTTTAATTTTATCGTTTTTTTGTTGTAAATAATTATTTGTTTTTACATCAACTCCGCACAGGATGCCCTAAAGAAAATAATTTACCTCAGGACCTATGTAGTCTTTGGGGATGCTGTGTGAAGGGTCTTTTTTGAGGAAAGGAAAGAATGAACATGGGAAAAGACATATGAGGAGTTGTAGGAAGGAGGAAACGCAGAGGCCGGCAAATCTTTTAACCAGCCGTGCTGTTGAACTCAAGATCGAGTCGTAGAAGCGACCCGTTTTAATGTGACAAATGTATTTGGCTGTGTGTTTATCCACCCCTCCCACATTCCTCTCCCCCTCTCACCTTTTTTCCCTGCCGCTAAACTCCACAAAATACACCCATTTTTCAAACAACTCGCGTGTGACTTATTTCAATAGTTTATGCAAATTTCATAATGCCAGTGTTCACCAGTATATATATATATATATTTAGAAATGTTCGCTGGCATGTTCACAACAACTCATAATTTTTTTATCGCAATCGGATGAAAAGTATAGGAAACAATTTAATACCGCCAGAGCTCACTATTCTATAATCATCCCGGGTATGCGCACATCATATTCAAAAAAGTTTCGTCACGATCGGATGAATGGTATAGCCGCGCATAACATACGAACAAACAAACATTATTTTTTATATATTAGATATATTTATAAGTTCAAAAAATCGACACTGTAAATAAATTCTTTTGATATCCATACCAATCTTGTATTATATTATCTTTGATACTTACTTATAATTAAATGTATTTTTAAAGTCGATTTTAGGTTTGAAATTATATTTGTAAATAATGCAAAAAAAATATTTTATAATAATTATAATTTCTTGGATAAAATGTCGTGGGATCAACTCTGGGGTCACCGTGGTGTTATAATTTTCGCAATTTGGTAAATGTATCTTTTTTTCATAACAATACCAAAATTTTCTAAAATTAAAAGCCTATTGAAAATATTTCAGTATTTTGAAAGACATTTTAAATATTCGCAATCTTCCTTTGGCGGTAGGCTGTAGGTCTGTAGGTACTTTATGCTCATTGGTAGACAGACATCAGATCAGTTTATTTCTGAAAATTTACATTACCAATCAGTACCATTATGGTACTGACACACATGCTCACAAATGAGCATGCTCATTTCCTCTTCCACCCGCAATGCTACTTAGTAGCATGTGTGTCACGCCTATATGAGCATGCTCATTGATTCGCCGTTAGAAGGGGAAATGAGCATGCTACTAATGAGCATTTGTGCCGGTACCATGAATCTATTAACGCCCTGCGTGGAAGAGCGCCAAGCTCCTTGGCTCTAGGCCCAGTGGTCCTTGGAAATTCAATTGATTATATTTTACGTATGAAAATATAACAATAAAGTGGTATTACGCAAATGGAAAATATTCTCAGTGTCCTCGTGGCGAGAGAAATCAGATTTCAAAGATTCAGTTTAGATATCAGACCTGAATAACTAATATCTGGTAAAACAAGTGGAACAAAGTGAAAAAATTGTTTAATTTCATATCTAATAATATCTGGTACTTCTCAACATGTTTCTTCTCCTACTAGGTGCCATAGTTCCACTGGCTATTGAAAGTCGGAATTGAGGTTTCGCATAATAAAACTCAATCATTCAATTCAATTGAAGTCAATAATTAAATGGCTAGTGTGAAAACATACCACTGTCACAATGATCGTGATTTACTGTCGTTATATACACGTTGTATATACAGTTTTTCGTTATATCTTTTCCAGGTAGGTATCTACTAAATCATTAATGAAGCTATTGTAAATTACTGTACATACGTTAAGCTCATTGTTCCCTCCCTTCTTAAATGCAATAAATACATTCTTGGCATATTTTAAGTCATAGAATCTACCTATTCGTCCGTGATAAATGTCAACATCGTACGGATGTTTGGCAAGCGTTCGTCACGTCTCCTAGTAGGTATGCACCTGGCTTGGAGTAGCGAATCAATTAGAGCAGGTACCTGTGGCATTACGAAAAATATCTACAGAACAACGCTAGTTATTTGAGAAGCTGCCCACGTCACTTCGCTTGACATTATGAGGGTATTACCAGAGAATACCGGAAATTAGTTCTTTTTAAAGCAAATTCTTGACGTATTGACCCTTTTTTACAAAAAAACATAAATTGATTTTGAAAGATTGTTATTTTATCTGGTACATGCAGTTTTAACATTTTGAAAAACTCAATTTATTTTGAATATACTAAGGTTATACCGTTCAATTTTCAAACGATAAATTCTATTAAACAACACAAATTTCACTGCTACGCTGATTACCAGCAAGTCTACTTTTACTGCTTACCAGAGGAAATAGACAATCTTAAAACTCGTATAACTGAGTGTCTAGAAGCAATCACCCGCTGGATGACCTCAAATAGATTGAAGCTGAATCCTTCAAAGACTGAGTTTCTCTGGACCGCCACCAGCAGACGTCAGCGTAACATTGATAACTCCCCAATAACCATTTCAGGAAGTGACATCAGTCCAAAGACTTGTATAAAACTACTGGGTGTTAATCTCGACGCTGATTTTTCCCTGAAAACTCAAGTGAACAGAACCGTAAGCACGGGGTTCTTTCAATTGAGGCAAATTAAAGCAGTGCGAAGAAACCTGCCAACAGAGGCGACTAAATTACTAGTCAATTCGTATGTTGTTTCACGTCTAGATTATTGCAACGGTATATATGCAAGTCTCCCAAAATATCAAATAAACAAACTACAATCCGTTTTCAACGCTGCGGCAAGACTTATCACCGGCGTATCTAAATATTCCCATATTTCAGAACATCTCAAAAATCTTCACTGGCTCAAATGTCCTGAAATAATCCAGTTCAAGCTCTGCTGGATGGTATTTAAGTCGCTTAACGCAATGGCTCCGGCTTACTTATCGGAACTGTGTATTCCTGAAAATTCCAATTCTCGACAATCAACCCTCAGGTCAGCAGCATCATCAGCTATCGGAAGGTTGAATGAACCAAAGCGCACACCAGACACTAAGTTCGGTGAGCGCGCTTTCGGAGTGTCGGGACCTAAAGCATGGAATAGGCTGCCACATGAGTTAAGAATGATTACAGACTCGGCGGAATTTAGAGCTAAACTTAAAACTCATCTGTTCGGACTGTCTTATCCATAAAGTCAAAACCTTCTCACTTTCACATTCACAGCCCGTGACATTGTAAATAAGTAATTGTGAAAATATGAGCTAATTCTTTTTTGTAAGCTTTTATGGTCACTTGATGAAAATTCTCCAGTCGTAAAGAATCATTAAATTCTCAAGTCTTTCAAAGTAAGTATTAACTCACCTTTGGCATTATACTTCTTATAAGTGAATACCAAAAGTGATGGGGTCAGTAAATGTAAAATCATGCAAAGTCCAGTGTTTTCAATATAATGTCCTCCGCGTGCAAATTGGTATCTTCTCCAAGCATAAACTTTCTTATAAAAGTGTGTTTATCGGAAGTGACCGACCAGGTAAGTATGTTTCTGTATACAATTGTAAATAATAAACTTAAGTATAGCCTAAGAATTATATTTTAAATTGTACAGCGCCCATGAGGTGATTTCTCACAAAAACGGCGCTATACAAATTATCCAATTATTATTATTATTATTATTCAAATCATATAAACATACAACAAAATAAATCAATACATAATGTAGTCCACACAGTTTTCAGAATTTTAATTTTAGTTGAATTATAATCATTAAAAAATAAATCCGAGTACTTGTTTTGTGACAACCATATCTCAGATTTTCTATTTAAACTAAAATATATTTCTCATTTTTTTTACACACTTATTCACACTTTATATTTTGTTTAGACATTATTGAAAAATCTTAAATACCTACTTGATCAAAAAATTGATAAATTGATCAAAAAATACTTACAAGAAGTACAAGATATTTAATACTTATCATCGTGCGTTTTGAGCATTTTTAGTGCTTACTTGAATGTAGGTATATATTAAAGCAAGTTTTGAATGAAATAAATCGATATTAAATTTTTAATTTAAAAAAATTGATTCGGGGAATAATCGATCTTTCTCATTGGAACCTCCCTGTACAGAAGCAAGCATTTTTAAACTGTTATTCTCAGCCGCTGGTCAATCGCTCTAAAACGTGCCAGTTCAAGTCTTCATCTCTTGTGTTTAAATTAAATTATTTAATAACTGAAACACAATAATATTGTGCACCATCACTTTGTACGTACGTTTAATTTTATGTTCTTCAATTCATACGGTAACATTAAAATTTTAAATGCCTTTGGCAAACTATCGAATAGTAATGAAAATTACGTCTTTTTTGTCTTGAATTCCTACCCACAATGAAGTCCCTTTTTATTCTTCCATAAAATTTCTATGCGACAGCTATATAATATAAGATATTTGCGATAACACTAACAGCTATCAAGGAAATTATTTACGCAGCTCCTGTCTGGAATTTAAAAATCAACCTGCTACCTCCGCCCCGGAAACAATTTGTTGGATAACCAACACCTCTGCCATAGGTCACCCAAAGCAGCTCGCTACGTTTGGTGACTTAGCATGGGTGTCTGGGTTCATGGGGTGCATCTGCCCACCATCTGCGTGGCATGCCGGATCAGGAGAGACTGGTTGAGCAAGACCTTTTGACCTCTCCTGCAGGACTCTCTTCAGATTACATCTTAAATTATGCTGTGAGCTATGGTTCTTTTAATCCTCCATTTTACTAGAAAAAAATAATACACATGCCATATTATGTGTTTGTTACATATTTTTCGATTGTTCAATAAGAGAGAACATTTCTAAATATTATTTATTTATTTATTTTGGTGCACAAATTTACTTTTTGAAATATATTTTGATAATGATGACATCACTGGGTGACTTATCTGTGCTGAGGCCCTCAATTTATAGTATAAAATGCATCAAGATAATTAATACATTTTAATAAAATATGTAAACTTGGTAATGAAAAAAAGAAATCGGCATATATTATGAGCTCCGAATGTGTATATGTGTGTTTTATAATGTTATTGTGTGTTACATGTAAAGGTTTTGATCTTTTATATCATAAAATTTTTGTAATGTAGCTTTTTTGTTTAATCAATGTTTTAATTTTGTATCTGAAATTATTTTTTTTCCTCATTTTTGAAATAAGTGGAAGATTGTTGAATACTTTCATTGCCTGATATGTCTAACAGGTCTCTTAGTGATGGTTTGTGTATGTTAAAAAAAAAAATGTTCAAAAATGTAGTTTAGTAGTGTTTTAACGTATAATTGACGTATATTTAGTACCCAGTTAAACATGTTGAATATGTAATCTGTATCAGTAAGTCTACGTTTTTTAATTTGTGCGATTTTCATATGATCGATAACTGAGTTTGTTGCTCCTCCCCAAACAATGATTCCATATTCTATAATGGATTGACAAAGTGCAAAATATATTGTTTTCATTTGTTTTACTTTATAAATGTTTCTTGTGTTTAGGAAAATGTGTTTTGTTTTGAGAAGTTTATTTGTGATATATTTGATGTGATGTGTCCATCTGAGGTTATGGGCAATTGTGATTCCTAGATATTTTATTTGGTCTGTTTTTTTCTAGATTAAGGCAATTGCAGATGTTGGTGTTTATATATTCGTGTATTTTTATAGTTTTTGTATTGTTTTTTGGCTGTCCCATGCTATTTATACTAAACATTGTGAATTTTATTTTCGACATGTTTATTGTAAGTATGTTTGTATCTAACCATGTGTTCACTCGCGTGATTTTTAAATCCACTATGTTATACACATTATTCCAATCTTTAGGTTTAAAGAGTGAAACTGTGTAATTTGCATAAACCAACTACTTCACCGTCTGTTGCCATAGCGCAGATTTCATTTATGTAAACAGTTACTAAATAGAACGAGCCCTAGAATGCTTCCTTGTGGAACATATTGTTCATATTCGGAAAAGGTTAGGTGAAGTGTGCAGATCAGAATCAATAAAAATCCAGTTAATGGCGGGGCGGTCCATATTGTTAGGTTCTCATCCTCTGCTAACGAAGTCTTCTGCATCATTGAACAAAAAAATGTGGTAGTAGAAGGAATTCAAATAATCTCAGCCTATTAGTAACCTGGCAACGTACGTCTTTCTTTAAAAAAAAGATGATAACAAAGGAGTTGTTTATTTTTGTTGTTATTTTAAATTTGAAGACCTACATGATCTCTCTGAAGTCCTACAATAATATTCAATAATAATTTACAATAATATTCATATCAAACGATCAATGCATTATTAAGTATTTTAATGAAGACGCTTCTAACCCGAGTCACCTCAAATGCGGTTATCGACCAACAAACTCACAATATTATTGTAATTGTGAAATGTTTACCAGTCGAAAGCTTTCAGATACAGAATCAAGAATGATACAAGATTTTGCATACGTATTTGTCTTACTCCCTTTTCTAAGTAATCGTTTCGGGGAACTACAATTACGAATAATATTACAACGTACCTGAATTAAAAAATTAATGGATTGAGTATATTTTATTTTATTTGATTTTTCTCGCCTTTCGCCTTACGCGTACTTAATTAAAATTAAAATAAAATTGGTTTTAATTTGATTCAAAGTTGTGTGTTTTCATTTTCATAATGATACATACTAAATGAGCTCTAAATGTTTATAAAATCCCACGCACAATTAAAATCTGTTGTAGTCACAGTAAAAATACCTATAAATTTTAAATGTGTGAAATACTTTGCATAACTTAGCGCCATTACATTTTTTTAAATTGATTTAACCAAAATGTTGACCAGATAAGTATAGAAGAAACACGAGTTTATATTAATATGAGTTTCGTATGAATTTGATTTATCGTTTGGTCTGTTAACCAAGCACTTACAATGCACCTGTTTCTAATAAAAATCAAATAAAAAATACAAAGAGAGCATTCTTTCAGAAAATTTGTGTAAAACATCTATGTATGTTCCCTTTTTACTTTTGTATGAGGCCTGATATATCGCATCAAGTCGTAAACAACGAAGAATTTTTAGGTACACGAATACGTTAATATTTCATTTGGAATTTATTCAAAAGGTCACTGACCTATTTTATTTTGTCAGCGATGTTGTTATTTATCGATTTTTAAAATGTAATATGCCAATAAATCTATCTTAATTATTTCGGTTGGCGTATATTGGTGTCGAAAAGGAACCAACAGGAAGTCATCGTGACATGAAAGGGGTATTGAGTACGACTTTCTAAATTGAGTAAAATGGTAGATAATATTAAAAATTCTTCGTGAAAAAATCTGAATATAATGCAGACATGCTAACCACTTGCAGCATCTCAGCAGATGGGTAGGTACATACTTTCACTGTGTAAAATAATATACACAAATTAAAAGTGTGCAAATATAATATATATTTTGTAATATCATATCTATGTAAACATGACAGCTCTGCACCTTCTTTTAAAACTAATGTTAAATACCTTGTTGTAATTATAGATGAACTGGGTGTAGGCCTATATGTTTTGTGCCTTCATTGTTAAAGGTCTAATACCTATTTTTTAACACTTTTTTTGAACGGCAATAGACCGAGTGTTCGTGGCTCTATAACTGCCCCGTGCTGTAACACCACCACAACCCAACAATTAAAAAAAATTAAGTAAAATGGTTTCACCAATAATTATTATCTGTTAATTAATATAAGATTGGAAATAAACTGCAATGAATTCAAAAATACAATAAAAAACATTTATTTAAATAGTATAGACGTTGTAAATAATATAACATTACACAAATATAATATTGTATGGATAAATTTTTTTTTAACTTCTTCTATTCTGTTAAATATACTATTCTTCTATTTTCTGTTAAAATGCTATTTAACACGAGCGTTGCTCCAAAAAGGGTGTGAACACGATTACTGTTATTATATTTAAAAAAAAAAACGGCTAGAAATTTTTATAATAATTGTAAAGATATACCAGGTAAATTAGTATGCCATTCCCACACTCGATAGTGGGAGGAACGCTGACTAAAGAATTGTTAATATCCACTTAACCACTTACCTTGATTGACTGGACCTTGTACAATGTACTAGGGTCACCTGTGTTTGTGACGATTTGTATTGCCGACGCTCACCGTGGAGATAATTTGTTCATGACAAAATTTGCACACGTGAACAAATTATCTCCACGGTGAGCGTCGGCAATACAAATCGTCACAAACACAGGTGACCCTAGTACATTTATTTTTATTTTTTATTTTAAAATAAAAAAAATGTACTAGGGTCACCTGTGGGTCACCGACGCTCACCGTGGAGATAATTTGTTCACGTGTGCAAATTTTGTCATGAGCCGACTGAGAGGTGAGTTGGTCAGATTGGTCGCAGACATGGTAAGCAGGAAATATTCTATGTCTGTTCAATGTAAGGAAAACGACTTAATTCTGATAACACTTGCTGCACGACTCGCATATTATTATGACAAGTTATTTTTACGGTACACGTTATAACAGTTATTGATATTTTAACAATACCACCACTATGTCATCTTTGGGGATGCAGTGGGAAGGGTATTTTTGTGGAAAGGAAGGAGTGAACCTGGGTTTTGAAGAGACCCTAATTGTAGGAGGGAGGAAACACAGAGGTCGGCAAATCGTTCCACAGCTGAGTTGTTGATTTCAAGAACGAGTAGCAGAAGCGACCAGAGTTACTACTTCTGCTAAAATTGATCAAACATCAACATTTTTTCTTGAACAAAGAATCAAGTTCATTGCCCCGTTAGTGGTCCAGAAGTCAAAAGGTCTAATTTAAATTGGCGGAATCGTTTTTTTTAATCTTTGCAGGTCTAGGTATCTTGTGTAAATGGTCTTAAACGACAATCAGTAAATGTAACACAATGAGCCCTTTTCTGATTTCGTTCTTTTAAAATTATGATTAGAGGTGAAAATATAACTCAGGTTGGGATGGGCTGGGCATATACAGAGAATACCGGACACACGCGTCCCAAAAATAATTATGACTGGACATCCAGGTGGAAAGAGAAAAGTGGGAAGACCCAGACTGAGGTGGGTTGACGAGGGATGAGGACGAGAAGACGAGGGGATACAGCACAGCTTCTACAGGTAACAAACTGGAAGTCAGCTGCTGAGGACAGGAGGAGGATTATTTCTAAATCAAATTGTTATTTTATCAGTATGTATGTATGTACATAGATACATTCACGCCTTTGCCAGTTAATATCTGACCTGGCGACGGAATCGGTTCTGTCGAAACCGGTTGGCGTGTTGTTATTAGTAAAAAGTAATGAACCTATAGAAAGTTTCAGTGTTTCATTTACGCAATTAATCTTACTTTTGCCTTGAAAGCTGTTGTGTTTCAATATTGATGTATGGTGTTTCCCAATTCAAGAGTGACGTAATCATCTCAGCAGACCATAGACACATTAAAATGGCGGTAGACCAAGCAGTCATTAAACAATGGCATGTATTTCCGGTTAGGTATTTTCCTCCTCGAGTAGCATGTGATTAGAACGTGTTGTTATGATGGTTGTGGTTTATAAGCTTTCTATTGATACAACATTAATATTGTGTTCAAATTGGTTGTTTTTTATGGAATTTTACTCCCTTTTTATATTCCATTTGAACTTACAATCACCAGGTCTGTATTTAGACCTAGACAATCTAGACAGCTGCGTAGGGTGGCAAATTTATGGGGCGGAAATTTGTCAAAATTCTTGACTACTACATTCCATATTTTGTACTGTAAAAATTGTAAAAAAGGGTGGCTTTAAACTTAATTACAACCCTGCGTCGTTAGGCTCGATTTGATGGATTGGTGACTCAAGATCGAGGAGAAAGCACAAAGTTTGAAATCAAAATCAGTTTTTTCCTTGATTGCACGGTATGATTTACAATGGCGGTGATAGGTTACAATTTACCGAGGAAGTCGCGCCCCTACACAGGAGAATTTCTCCAAATTAAAGTAGTAATTTAAAAAAATTGCGAATAACCGACAATTTAATCAAGACAATCACTTAGATGCAGTAAAAGTAAATGTATCAATATCACCATGCGCAACTTGAAAAATGTCAAATTCTAACAGATTCATATTGAATAACTGATTTTATTGATTATTGTAGGCGTTTGTTGATTTTTCCGATGTGAGTATTGAAATCAGAAAATCAAAAACTTACATATAATCTTTATGTCATGAGCGTTCAAAATTGGTTATTTATAAAGGGAAGGAACTATTTTAAAGAAAGCCTTAAAGTTCGTTCAAATTAAGTTCATTTTCTTTATCAATCACAATTTTTCATTTCAATTCAATTAAAAAAATAAAGTTATATTAATTAATTAGTTAATTAATTATTCTTTATTTTCATTAATACAACAAGTATAGTAATTTATTTATTTACTTATTTATGTTTATTTTATCTTATTAATATATCAACAGTTTACTGTTTAATATATGCTTGTACAATCTACTTAACTGGGGAACCAGTTAAATTATTATTTATTATACACATGCATTGCATGTAAGAAAACAAAATAATAACAAATTAAAAGATATTTCATTTATATAATTATATATACAAATTTCGACTAATATAAATACATAAGTATTTCATGAATAAAGAAAAAAAAATCTATTTTTATTGTTTTTATTTTTATTAATTGTACACACAACAGACACAGGGTTAACATAAAATATAACAAAGAACTAAAAAATAATTATAAAAACCAACTGTCCAAAAATGTACAATATTAGTAGGTATATAAGAAAAAAAAAACATTGTTCATGTAAAACAACAAAAAAAAAAAAACAATAGAAAATATTTGGAAAAGTTTAGTAAAGTTCTGGAAACTACCTATCGATAAATTTATGTACCTAAGTATATTCTTATACCATAACCTATGATATCTGGAACTACTGGAAATATCTGGAAAGCACAGCAATTTTAATTATTTGAAGGAAGGTCGACTAATCACTGATAATGTTGAAACCTTTATTCTAGCTAGCCAGTCACAACGCTGTTAGGTATCATATTTTAATTTCTTCTAATATACTTATCAACTACGCCTTACGCGTACACGTCCTCTAAACTTATTTAAAGCAAAAAAATCACAAATTTTATATTAACTAAAAATCCACGAAAAAATGTTATGGGTAATAGGCATCATTCACAATTACAAAAATCAAGATAAGATTCAAGGTGGATGACGACAGTAGCCAATTAGCCATCATCTCTGATATTGATTAATTACAGGGGCGGCGCATGAAAGGAGGTTTTTTCCTCCTAATTTCCTCAAATAAAATTTATTTGCGCACGCCGGGTTTGAACCCGCGACCTTCGGAATGAGAGTCCAAAACCTTGCCTTTGGACTACGCCGGACGTCAATAGCAATGACATAATTAAGTATTTGATTCACTCGATCGTGCCATCTCTTCATCATGATCTTTTAAATAGGTACATTGAAACAGTGGAGTAGGATCGATGGAATAATAGAGGATGGTAAGTCACATTCTCACATACATGCAGGCTTTATCGTTAAAAGAAATTCTTCGGTAGGATTTTGGATTTTGGCTTAGACCTACCCGGATATCTCTTTCAGTGTCCATTGTCCGGTGTCTTACGTCCCCTGCGCGGGGATTTCCAGGTTTATTTCCACCGTGGGCCGGATAAGCACGCTTCCGATTGAAGGGGTGCCGGATAAGCGAGAACTTCCGGAACAAACCGGATATCAGGGGTCCGTGTCCTCGAACCCGGCGGCATCGGGACCCATTTCAGGTCAACGTCTCGCAGAGTCTCGTTTGTTGTTTATGTTTTATGGATATAATGAGGAAATGCTTCGCGCGCCTTAGAAAAAATACTTTATTTATTTATTTTATGTTCAATATTATAACAATATAAATATAAAGCCCAGTTAATCTATTTATATGCACTATGAAGAGTGGATTTGTTTTTTATAAAAATCTGCAGTTTTATTCAAATATGGATGAAATTTTGTATACTTATTTATTTATTATTCATTTTGGGCTTGATGGGTTCTTCATAATAAGTGTATAATACAGTGATATATATGAAATACAATGTTTTAATTATAAATATAAACTAATAGTAATGAACATTATAAAAATGGTAGGTATAAAAAAAGTAAGTAAAAAATATTATATTATAATAAAAGAGAAAAAGTAAAAACAAATTAAAAGATATTTCATTTATATAATTATATATACAAATTTCGACTAATATAAATACATAAGTATTTCATGAATAAAGAAAAAAAAATCTATTTTTATTGTTTTTATTTTTATTAATTGTACACACAACAGACACAGGGTTAACATAAAATATAACAAAGAACTAAAAAATAATTATAAAAACCAACTGTCCAAAAATGTACAATATTAGTAGGTATATAAGAAAAAAAAAAACATTGTTCATGTAAAACAACAAAAAAAAAAAAACAATAGAAAATATTTGGAAAAGTTTAGTAAAGTTCTGGAAACTACCTATCGATAAATTTATGTACCTAAGTATATTCTTATACCATAACCTATGATATCTGGAACTACTGGAAATATCTGGAAAGCACAGCAATTTTAATTATTTGAAGGAAGGTCGACTAATCACTGATAATGTTGAAACCTTTATTCTAGCTAGCCAGTCACAACGCTGTTAGGTATCATATTTTAATTTCTTCTAATATACTTATCAACTACGCCTTACGCGTACACGTCCTCTAAACTTATTTAAAGCAAAAAAATCACAAATTTTATATTAACTAAAAATCCACGAAAAAATGTTATGGGTAATAGGCATCATTCACAATTACAAAAATCAAGATAAGATTCAAGGTGGATGACGACAGTAGCCAATTAGCCATCATCTCTGATATTGATTAATTACAGGGGCGGCGCATGAAAGGAGGTTTTTTCCTCCTAATTTCTCTCTTGTTCTCTCCGCGCTCGCAGCCTGTTAGGGGTGGCTTTATACAAATAATAATAAGTATTGTTGGGGGAGGGTGGCTCCTGCCTGTGACACTTCTTTACCTTCTTCATTCGCGGAAAGGTGGGTCCATAATGTATAATTTCAGCACAGTGGTAGGACTAAATAATTTATTTATTATGTACGTTTTACATAATAATACGGCTCCCTACGCTAGTGACCAAGTTCTTTTAAAGGTACATCGAAACATTTGAGATTCAATTGATGATCTTGGATGCGTTTTCATTTTTGTTTTTTTATGCATCGTGATGTAATCTTTTATTGTATTATTTTTCCTACCTTTATTTTTGTCAAGTTGTCAAACAAAAGTATTAGATTTTTTTATTTGTAAGAAACAAACGTCTTGAAAACTTAACATAAAGATATATATATCCATGTGTATGAGAAATAAGAAAGTTAAAAGAGATTATTATGCTAAAGATGCTTAGAGACAGGTAAAAAGAAGGGAAGAGGAATATAGGAAAAGGATAGGAGGTGAAATAATGAGAGGAGGAGAAAAAAGCTGAGGAATACGGAGAAAAAGAGGGAGTGGAAGTTTTGAAAGAATCACATCATTAAAAAATATCGGTGAAGTCACTAAGTCACAGTAGTTAAAGCCATTTCATGCAAAATATTAATTCTGAATAGTGCCTTTGACCATGGTAAGAATGAGTATCTTTTATTCTGAAAATGAAAAGATATTTAAGTTTTAAGTGTAAATAGATGAAGTAAATAGATCTTTCGACAGGAGATACACAGATATTTGGCGGCCAGTCATTTCTGCCAACCCTAAGGTAAGACGGTGGATAGTAATATTAGTAAGTAAATGAATGTGTAATTTAACATGTTCGTGTTCTATAACGTGTTCTGTCCCAGTGTTATACTTAAATTCATTTTCTGAACACAAAAAAAATTATTTTTTTGACATTCGGCATAATATAACTATAATATACTCGTATAATATAATATAACTATAATATACTCGTATAATATACCTTTCGTAAGATTTAAAATGACTGCCGGTGTTATGTTTTTAAAAAGTATTTTATACAAACATTGACATTACCCGGCCGCACGCCCTTTGTAAAACCGCTAACCTCCTTGGAGTGTTTCTGAAATAATGCACTTCATTCTCGGTCCTATGAATTTGTGCTGTAAACAGGCTTGCCCGTTAAATTAATATTATTATCTGTAATTAAGAAATCCTTCCTTGATTTTCGCAAATTTTTATAATTATATGATTTTGTTTTAACAACTTTACAAATCAATAAAGACAATATAAGCGATTATTAATCAAAAATTTGAAACAGAAAAATCAAAAAAAGAAAGGGTCACATATAGGAATGAAACCAGGACTGCAACTGAGCTAATGGGACTCTATCCCCTTCGGTCATATTTAACTGTTTCATAATTCAACTAAGAATTACCAACATTATCTTCAATTTCCTAACACACATTTTTATTGGCTGCTATCTTTATGTTCGCTAAATGGTTATGATTCGATTTAAAATCCCTTCATTATTGTGCCGGTTGAGTAATGCAACGCAGCAGTCAATGCGCGTTTGTTGATTTGCTTCACTCAATTCGTGAGGTACCCACCTTTCAAGCTTTTTCACCTTCCCAATTTGCTTCAAGTGGATTAAAACAGTTTTATCACTAACACCGCAGCCTGCAGCTAACTCGGACGTGGTTTGCGATGGATCGATGGATCCGCTTCCACAATAGCCCTCAATTCTTCATTATCAACTTTGGTCTCCGGCCGTCCACGGGGCTTGTTCTACAGGTCGAAATTTCCAGAACGAAGACGTTGGAACCAAAAACGCACTGTTTTTCTTTTGCGGCACCGTCGCCATACACATCATTAATCCTTCGAGCCGTTTCTGCAGCACTGGTGCCACGGTGGAACTCGTACTCGTAAATAACGCGATATTTCAAGTTTTCCAATTTGTAAACTAAGTGACGCAAAAAAAAAAAGCACCGCTCGGGCAAGGCTTCTGTCCTCGTTTCGATTCCTAGATGTAACCTATCTTTTTCTGATGTTTCTGTTTGAAATTTTCGATTGAGGGTCGCTTATATTATTGCAGTTTGAGGTTTTACTCATTAAGTTAAAATAAAAAAATAAATAAACTTTATAAATGTTAGATATGATTTAAGATTTTCACGGCCAAAAGTATTTTTGGTATTTATTTTTGGGGTGTTATGCCGTGTTGCGCTACCTCCTTCTTTTCGGACAACGTTACATTGTCCATAATTAGGGCAGCCACGTCTGGACAACTTTGGCTAAAGAAGGAGGTGGCGCAAAAATAAATAACAAATATATACAAATTTTCATTATTTAACTATTTTATTTATGCTCGGCTTTTAGCGATAAACGTCAGTAAAAATAGCATTGGTAAAGCAAATGTTTCATACATAATGATAAAAAAAAAAATTACTTTTTAGCTTGAGCTCCATTATGTCCTCGTAAATACATGATCGAAACAGTGGAAGATGCCCAGTTCAATTTTTTTAGGCACCGAAATCTTTTTTATTTTATTTTATGTAACTAACTAACCATTACAGAGTTTTTCGCAGGGGCTATCCTATATAGGTCTATACCGTCACGTAACTCTGTCACGGCACACACATTTGCTTCTTTCACAATTATATATCGTATCGTAGATCTAGAAACCTAGATACTCTTTTGTTAGTCTGACACTTGGCATTTTTAAATTTTTTTTATATTATATAACCAGTGAGACTATGGCATCCCCAATTGGGGTATGTTGTGAGGCTGAAGATAATCGGCGAAGGGGAGGAGATGGGGAAGAGGAAGGCGCGGATATACCTGGCTATTCAGATCTAGTCTCTAAATACGGCAAAAGCCATTTCAAGCCACGTCTATCCTGAATGGTTGTCTTACACCAAGGCGATTCGGAGAGTATCTTCCGCTCTGGAACGTGCCGCAAATAAAGTATATATTATTTTTAATTAATTAATTGTGAAATAAAACAAATTAATCAAATAAAATTTATTTGCGCACGCCGGGTTTGAACCCGCGACCTTCGGAATGAGAGTCCAAAACCTTGCCTTTGGACTACGCCGGACGTCAATAGCAATGACATAATTAAGTATTTGATTCACTCGATCGTGCCATCTCTTCATCATGATCTTTTAAATAGGTACATTGAAACAGTGGAGTAGGATCGATGGAATAATAGAGGATGGTAAGTCACATTCTCACATACATGCAGGCTTTATCGTTAAAAGAAATTCTTCGGTAGGATTTTGGATTTTGGCTTAGACCTACCCGGATATCTCTTTCAGTGTCCATTGTCCGGTGTCTTACGTCCCCTGCGCGGGGATTTCCAGGTTTATTTCCACCGTGGGCCGGATAAGCACGCTTCCGATTGAAGGGGTGCCGGATAAGCGAGAACTTCCGGAACAAACCGGATATCAGGGGTCCGTGTCCTCGAACCCGGCGGCATCGGGACCCATTTCAGGTCAACGTCTCGCAGAGTCTCGTTTGTTGTTTATGTTTTATGGATATAATGAGGAAATGCTTCGCGCGCCTTAGAAAAAATACTTTATTTATTTATTTTATGTTCAATATTATAACAATATAAATATAAAGCCCAGTTAATCTATTTATATGCACTATGAAGAGTGGATTTGTTTTTTATAAAAATCTGCAGTTTTATTCAAATATGGATGAAATTTTGTATACTTATTTATTTATTATTCATTTTGGGCTTGATGGGTTCTTCATAATAAGTGTATAATACAGTGATATATATGAAATACAATGTTTTAATTATAAATATAAACTAATAGTAATGAACATTATAAAAATGGTAGGTATAAAAAAAGTAAGTAAAAAATATTATATTATAATAAAAGAGAAAAAGTAAAAATAAATTAAACTGAAACCAGTTTTTAAATTGCAGATTGCATAAAAATAATAATATAAAGTGTAGGTTAGTATTAGAAATTTACAGATGCGTAATACAAGAAAAAGTTTACAATAGATAAAAACAAAAAACAGTAACAAGCTTTTACATTATGGATAAATAGAAATAATACAAAAATATTTGCAACAGCTCCTACATTATAAAAATATCATGGTATCTCATAACGGTAACTTATATTAAACATGTAACTAATGTTCAACATGAGAGTAAGGTGCCTTTTAACATCAGATTTCGCAAAACCTTTTCCCACCCCTCAAAGCAGAATCTTAATTCTTGATAAAATTTTGCACATTTGACGTTCAAAATAAAAGGAAAACTACTATCTGATTCAGAAAAGCTTTGGGCAAAGCCCTGGTGACGTCGGGACTTAGACAGCTAGTTACTGTTACTGCAGTGCGTACGTAATGCAGTAAGATTTGCTAACTCATTAAAGGTTTCAAAAACTATCGAATTTGCTACCAATCGTATTCAGGCAGCCAGCGCGGGTATATTCGAATACAGATTAGTGTTTCAAAAACTATCGAATTTGCTACCAATCGTATTCAGGCAGCCAGCGCGGGTATATTCGAATACAGCTTAGTGTTTCAAAAACTGTCGAATTTGCTACCAATCGTTCAGGCAGCCAGCGCGGGTATATTCGAATACAGACTAGTGTTTCAAAAACTGTCGAATTTGCTACCAATCGTATTCAGGCAGCCAGCGCAAGTATATTCGAATACAGATTAGTGTTTCAAAAACTATAGATTTTGCTACCAATCGTATTCAGGCAGCCAGCGCGGGTATATTCGAATACAGCTTAGTGTTTCAAAAACTGTCGAATTTGCTACCAATCGTTCAGGCAGCCAGCGCGGGTATATTCGAATACAGACTAGTGTTTCAAAAACTGTCGAATTTGCTACCAATCGTATTCAGGCAGCCAGCGCAAGTATATTCGAATACAGATTAGTGTAACATGCCACAATGCAATACTGTACACATGACAATTAACTAGATGTTATGAATGTCACGATGACGTCCTCGAGCGGAGATTCTGGCACAAAGAGATTAATTTGTGGCAGAATTCACTGTCCGTCGTGTGGCCGTTAAATAAAACTTTTTTTAAACGTATCATAACATCGACATGTCTCCAATGAATGGTAAATGAGTCATTCCCAGAATGACTTTAGTTGTTTTGTTGGTTATGTTATGTTAAAACCGATGATATCATCCGGAGAGAACAAAAAGAACCAAGTGAACTTATTCAATATAAATAAACCTCGTTATCGCAAGTATGCGTTCGAGGTACTCAGCATAAATATTTATTCATGGTTCAAACAAGTGACCACTGACTTACTAAAAATTACAATAATATTAAGAGTAAAGATTCTTGTCACACCTGTAAGACGCTGTTTATTGGTGTAATTTAACGAGGCCAAGAAATTCTTCGATCTCATATAACCCTGGTAATTGCAATCGTTAGGCAGGTTATCTCGACGAAATGTAATAAAAAAATCATTACTTGAGATAACCTGGCAAAAGTACCCAAGGATAAAGAAGTCTTTATCCGCTGAATGTCATTATATATTTTTTAATTGTTGTTGTCATTAGTTATACTGAGAAATGATTAGGTATATGGTCCACGACAAACACGAGAAATGTTTTCTTTATTGAATTGGGTAGATTCGTTAATAACAAACTATTTTTTTGTAATTAACTTTCAAGACCCATGATTTTCTTCTGTAAATATATGTACATATATATTTCAAATAAAAAAATTATGATAACTCAACACAGTAGGACTTCAACACATAAAGTCATAACTGATAAAAATTAAATAGCCTGTAATCTAACCTAGCGTCAACTAGCTTTTCATCAGTTTTCATGACTTTATATCTCTTTTCAAATGCGTGTTGAATTGCCACTGTGTTGAGTTGTCCGATCACCGGCGGTCACGTCACCGTGTATTTTAACGGCTTTTTAAAGTACTTTTTAATCTGGTTTGAATTCTGCTAAACAGTCAATAAATTAGCACAGATAGAGGCTTAACTCTAGATAAAATGATAATTCATTCATACTTATAATACAATAACCTAAATTTTGATTCATGTTTATATGAGGTGGCATATACCTAAAAGAATGTACATAACATGTATTTTTTGGTTAATAAATAATAAAAAAAAATATATATATATACACGGGCATAGCCCATAATTGTTAAACAAAACTTTAAGTCAAAACTTCAAATACCATTATTCTAGTGTGACATTTTTTGTCTAGTTGCAGGAAAGCAGTATATGAAGTAATTTATATAGAAATCAATCACAAACTTTAATAAATACTAGCGCAGACCCATCAAAATCACGGGATATTATAAATGTAGGTTTTGTGAAGCTAAAAGTTTATGTAAAAAACACACCAGAACATGAACAATTAAACAATTACTGCAGTATGATCAAGACAAAATATTCACGAAAATGTAATTGTTAGCTATATACATTAAGATACTATATAGATATTAGCTATATCATTTGAACTATAAAAATTCCGCATAATAAAATATTACGAAATCGTCATTTAACTCAGCAAAACTGACTGAGTATGTAAAGATAGGATCTCATATTTTCACAGATTGATTTTCGATTTTTTTCAGCCTAATTTAAGTCAATTATTGAAGAAGAAAATAATATTAATAAATCTAAACAAAAATATGAAAAAATTCAAGAAACAAGTCTATTAATCCACAAAATAATGTATACAACTATCCTTTCGAGGTGATCAACAAGACGTACTTCTGAGACGTCGATGGAAACTATAAGTTTCACCTCTGTTCCCGACAGCACTATCACCGTTGATGCTGCTAATAATAATTCTATTACCCCGTCTTGTCTTATTTCTCTCATCTCATCTCATCTCCTGCTCCCCGCTGACGGTATCGCCAGATTGCTTCCCCATCCGTCGGGGCAATTCACGTTTCGGAGCAAGCTACCCCTATATCCTACTAAAGGTATATTCTCCCAATAGTTCACCTCCAATAAGATAATATTATATGTATTCTATCTTATTTTTTCTTATTCCAGGGCCAATGTCATCTTTGGGGATTGTGTGTGGAGGGTATTTTGAGGAAAGGATGAAGTTCTGGGAAGGAAAAAGGTATGAGGGCTGGGTAGGAATCTGGTAATCAGTGTCTGTAGGAATGAAAAACCTATGAATACTTTCCTCCCACTGTGGTGCAAGGCGATGTTCCGGGAGAGTCCGGCTGGAGAAATCAAAAGGTTTCCCTCGACCAGTCTCTCTCGATCCAGCCTGCCACGCAGCTGGTGGGCCGATGTATACACCGTCAAAACCAGGAAAAACCTCACCCCCATGAACCCAGGCACCCTTGCTAAGTCACCAAGCGTAGCGAACCACTTAAGATGACAGAGGTGTTGGTTATCCAATAAATGGTTCCCGGAGCAGTGGTACCCATACCAGTCTCGCAAATTGAATTTATTACTTGAATTCTATTAGGTATATAAGAAAAAATGGGAACAAGTATATTTTCAATGTTTGTTATCTTAAAGTTATGCTCATAATAAAAAAAGTTACGTAAGCTCAGGAATAATTACAGATCAAAATTCTGTGTAATTTTCATGACACCCGAAAACACCGTTCAAAGATTTTCCTGGTTCAGCACACGAATTTTCTGCTGTGTACTTGATATCACACACTATTATTATTATCTTAACAATCTCTAAGAGAATGTTTTTTGGTAAACATGTAAAAAGCAATTAATTTATCAAACGCATGCAAATCATATAAATCAGCGTCCCCGGTGACGACAGTGACGATGTCCTCCCCAGGTAGGCGGTGCAGTGGCGCCAGCCGCCCTGGCCCCGCCACCGCCCCCGCCCTGCTAACCATCGCCCCCACTCCTGGCAGCCCACAGTCCTGATTGCCTGGGAGACCGGCCTAAACAGGGGCTTATAGTGGAAAGGAGGGATTGGATTTCACTGGGAAGCCACTGAGTCAAAAGATATGGAGTTCAATGAAACATTTGTATGATAACACGGAAATTAGGAAAATATCTATATACAGCAGAAGAAGTGGCTAACGATCATGAAAAGCGTTCACTAAAAAGTAAAATAAAGGCATGCATGGTTTACGAAAAACCTCACACTACATGAATCCTCCACACCATCATTATAAGCGGAAAAAGTTCCTTTTGTAATGATGGAGGACTGAGCTAGTAATTGACTGAACCCTGGATCCATTGGTAGAAATTGGGAACTCGATAAATTGAATCATCACTACCCAATCTTTTTTCTTCTCCATAGTTTTTTTTTCAAATATATCTATTTTAATTTATTTATCTATGATATTATAAAATTCTATTATTTCTAAAATAATAAATAATTCAACAAAATATACATGTATCTAAATATTTAATGTAACAACATATTTTTAAAATCTTTTTATGTACCTACATATCATTTTTAAAACATATATTTTTAAATAAAAATAATATATTATTTACAGCCTCGGAACAGACTTTGTGTAGTTTTTTTTATTTTTTTTTATAGAGAAACCTCACAAGCGTCCCAACTGCTCCCTTCTGGAGCCAGTGAGACTATGGCATCCCCAATTGGAGCATGTAGTGAGGCTGAAGTAAGTGGGGAAGGGAAGGAGATGAGGAAGAGGAAGGTGGGAAAGTACCTGGCTATTCAGATCTAGTCACTAAACACGGCTAAAGCCATTATTAAGCAACGTTTCAATTCTGAATGGTGGTCTTACACCAGGGCGATACTGAGAGTATCTTTTACTCTGGAACGTGCCGCAAATATAACATATATTATTTTTATTAATTAATTGTGAAATAACACAAATTAATCAAATAAAAAATTATTTGCGCACGTTGGGTTCGAACCCGCAACCTTCCGAATGGGAGTCAAGTGTCTTACCACTCGACCACGGACGGTCGTCAAAAGTGATGCGGGTAAAAGAAAATAAAACTATGTAAATAAGTTAAAATAAAATAAACGCTTGAGTTGCCGGCACTGAAACTGAAAACCGAATTTCACTTTTATTTTCTCGATTGAATTAATGTATGAACAAAATGGAATCTTGGAAGTGAAAATTAACCCACTTTCCGATATCCTATCGAACTGAAACTCGGCAGATAGACTCGTTGCCAATGACAGTGCATTCTATCAACTATTGGTCTCATTCAAGCGAATATATATCTCATTATATATCATATTACGCGGACACATACGCACTTTTCTGGAATTCGAAGAAATTAAACACATAATATAGAAAATAAACCCACAAAACCCGATTTGACCCGGAATATGGCACGATTGATTGCGATCATTAGGAAGATTCAAATCTCAGTCAAACCAGATAAGTTTTTTTTAAGTTTCAAAGATATTCGAAAATATATACAGGGCGGTTAATTCCTTTCACTGGGTAGAAAGGTTCAAACCTCATTCGAAACCACTTTCTTTTTTTTTTTTTTTTAAAAGTCATTCGAAAATAGATGAATTTAGTAAAATATTTTTGTTTCTTACGGATTAATTTTTTACCTATAATATATCATATTACTACATTCTCATCTAACACTTAATTCCAAATTTTGGATAAAATCCTGAAATTCGATGCTCTTCAAGTGTATCCTCATAATATAATCCCATAACCCTCATTGTCTTACAATTTAGTTTGATTACACCTTCCTTTCAGCCCCACAAGCGGCCATACAAAGTGGTAATCAGGTTAATGTTGCCACCCCTGAAGCCTTCGATACAGCAGACGCCCTCAGCTGGGAATTAAGGGCGCCGCGACGCTGGCGACGCTTTTCTATTAAAGCTCCCAGCGAACCCCCCTGGTCACTTGAAGCTTCCTTGTGGGGGGATGAAAGGGTTAATATTGCATTGACAGAGATGTTTCAACAGATTTCCTTCGATTCAAGAGTAACTCTGCTAATATTAGGAAACATACCTACAACTATCGTAGCGCATTTCCCTGATTATAAAAGGTAATATTTATGTCAATAATTAACTAAACAATCAATGAATTTTATTTTTTTTACACTTTCCAACAGATTTTTCAGTTTTTTATTTTTTTTTTTTAAATATATTTTTTAATTTTTTTTAATAGTTAATACTTCACAAGAGTCCCAACTGCTTTCGTCCGGTGCCAGTGAGACTATGGCATCCCCAACTGGGGTATGTTATGAGGCTGTATGTAAGTTGGGAAGGGAAGGAGACGAGGAAGACGAAGGTGGGGAAGTACCTGGCTATTCAGATCTAGTCACTAAACTCGGCTAAAGCCATTTAAAGCAACGTTTCAATTCTGAATGGTGGTCTTACACCAGGGCGATACTAAGAGTATCTTCCACTCTGGAAAATTGATTGAAAGTGGATTTTTTTTTTTTTTTTTATAGAGAAACCTCACAAGAGTCCCAATTGCTCCCTTCTGGAGCCAGTGAGACTATGGCATCCCCAATTGGAGTATGTTGTGAGGCTGAAGGTAAGTGGGAAGGGAAGGAGATGGGGAAGAGGAAGGTGGGAAAGTACCTGGCTATTCAGATCTAGTCACTAAACACGGCTGGAGCCATTATTAAGCAACGTTTCAATTCTGAATGGTGGTCTTACACCAGGGCGATACTGAGAGTATCTTCCACTCTGGAACATGCCGCAAATATAGTATATATTATTTTTATTAATTAATTGTGAAATAACACAAATTAATCAAATAAAATTTATTTGCGCACGCCGGGTTCGAACCCGCAACCTTCCGATTGGGAGTCAAGTGTCTTGCCACTCGACCACGGACGGTCGTATTGAAATTGTTACAGAAAATTTAGCTTTCATTGCAGATATTTTTTAATTTAAACATTAAACTTCTTGATACCATGGAGCACTCTAAATCACGGACTCTTGTCAGATTAGTGGTCTGTGCATTTGACTTAGAAGATGAAGATTGCGAGTTCAGTTACAGTTAAAATATGTTATGTTAATTATATCAAAGGTGCTGTCAGTCTGGGTGTTGTGATGGTTATTTTTAATATGAATTCCTCCCTACCACGGCAGCGCAATGCAATGTATCGATATAATCCTGCTGGAGGGGCCAAAAGATCTCTCTCAACCAGTCTCTCCAAATCCGGCCCGTCACACACTAGGTGCATCCGCCACTAAACCTGGGCAATCCGCCCCTACTAATGAACCACTCGGGGTGACCGATTGGCAGAGGTGTTGGTGGTTAAATAAACGGAATACATTCCCGCCGCCCAAATTGAATTTAAAAAAATGTTTAAAAATTGTATAAAACATATTTTGTCGCACTTCTATATTATTGCAAAAATCGAGCGTGTACACTGGCATACAAAATTACGATTTCAATCTTGCTCCAACGCTTGCTTATTTTTCTTCCTCTTTGTATGAAATATAGTCGATAAAAGTAATTTATTCGAGAAATGTGCATATATTTCAATAATTTAAGTAAACGTTACATAGTAACTCTAAATGGAGACATAAAACGGTTAAACTTACAACGTATTTGCAAGTGGCAATAGCTGCTACATTATAGCCCAGCGAAATGACCTGAATTAAGCTATTTCAGTCGTTGAAGTACAAATGCTTACACTGTCAGTTCGCTGCACGTGTTTCAAGATTCAATTCAAACGCAAAATCTTAATTTCCCGCGCCGTTATTAATTCACACCTGTTTATATCTCCCGTGTTTCCAGCGGACTGGCGTGCAGTGTCGTGCAGTGGCGTGACGTATTTTTATGCCCGGAAACCCGAATATATTTTTACATTTATTAATAAGTTCTATCCATTTTTTATGTGGACTTATACCTCCTAAACACATACTTTTAAATTAAATATGGCCTGTTTATTAAGAGGAACGGCTGTGCGACTTTTTTCATGCAAAACTCAATTTATGGATTTATGGCCAAAATATCTTACCAAACTGAATAATATTTTTTTTTAATCATAAGTCATATGAAATATCTGGTATGTATATGTGCTATTTTGTTTATTTTTATTTTAAAGTATAGACCATTAAATAATTAATTTTTCACGATTTTAGAGACAGTTTTGAACCATTTATTGGACAACCAACACACCTGCCACAGGTCACCCCAAGTGGTTATCTACGTTTGATGACTTAGTCCGGGTTCATGGAGTTAGATTTGTCTGGAACTTGGTCGTAGACTTATTTATCTACCTACTTAATGATAAAATATATATTTTGCGTAACATTTTTCTCAGAAATTGCACAATTTGTCCAAAAAACCGTCACTACGAAACAAATATTTTTCAAACTTTCCAAGACGATATTGACAAAATGCAAATAATTTTTTTTTCAAATAAACACGACAATTTGACATTAGAAAAAATATTGAAAACGTACAAACAAATTTACAAAACGGTCGAGTTAAAAAACTTCGCTAAGCTCATTCAATTATGAATTATGACCTGAATGCACGCCACTGTATACGAAACATAACACATTAAGGTTCAAAAAGCACATTGGCTACCAGAAAGACCATTGATCACTCTTCTTCCTTTTCTCGTGCGATAGAACGACGATTCACACCTCTTGATCTGATATACGACTGTTTTCATAGTGATACTCCACGTGCAATTAACTTCCCAGTGTCCGTCCAAGGTGTGTCGGAGAGATAGAATAAGGGAGATAGGAAGGACGCAAGAGATGGGATGGGAGAGACGTTAGAGGAGATGCAGGTAATTAATGGAAGACCAGTGTTGGTTAGTCGAGCGTCGCGACGACTAAGATCAAAGCGACTCACATTTGTGAGGTGTGTCGCGAATTTAAGGATGAAACAAATTGATAGTCACATTTTAAAACATATTTTTATTCTTATTTTTACTATTGTATTTTATTTACATATCTGAGTAGGTACACACGGTCTGAATGTAAAAATAATGATGAACGGTATGTAATGTAAGAATTATGATTTCATTCTGTACGTATTTGCTAGTCGGAAATAAGTGAACTTTATGGTTGAAGCTATTGGCATAATTTATGATACCTTCAATTATATAGAGATTTTGGAAGTAGATGGAAATTGGAAAAGTGGTCGAATTCAAGAAAACTGGCTATTCAGATCTAATTGCTAAATATGACGGTTTTTGTGGTCGATGGTTGAGGTTCAACTCCCGGCGTGGAAAGAAAATCATATTTATTTAGTTATTGTTTTTGTTATTTCACAATTAATTTATAATAATACATTTATGGCAGGTTCCAGTATGAAGACACTATCGCCTCCAGAGGCCATAGCACGCTTGCTCTATAACGATCGATAGGATAACTATCGGTAACTTCTCATCGTTCCCTACGACAACTGCAGATCGCAAACGAATAGGTGACAGTTCACAATGACTAAGTGTCCTTAATATATTCGATATCAACTGTAGTTTGTACGTTTGAGATCTGCAGTTGTCCTAGGGAACGATGAGAAGTTACCGACAATCGGTCGGTAACTTCATATGGAGCGACCGTGCTAGCACACCAGAGGCCTCTGTGATCGAAGGGTATGGCTCTTAACTCCAAATCCGAAGGTCGCGGATCCGAACACGGCGTGCGCAAATAAATATTATTTGATTAATTTATGTTTTTTTACAATTAATTTAAGGCATGTTCCAGAGTGGAAGATACTATCAGTATCAGAAACGTTTTTTGATATGGCTTTAGCCGTATTTGGTGACCAAATCTGAATAGCCAGATACTTCCCCACCATCTCCTTCCCCTCCCCTCTACCTTCAGTGTCCCAACATACCCCAATTGGGGATGTCATAGTCTCACTGGCTCCAGACGGGAGCAATCGGGACTCTCGTGCGGTGTTCATATAAAAAAAACGCCACTTTAAAGACCACCTTTAAAAATTGAAACGTTACGGGAAATGGCCTTGAGAGTGATTTTTTGAGAGCCATATTCACATAAATAAATAGCTTAATTAAATTAAACAAATAACTTTGTATCAACCACTATTATATAATCACAATTGCCTACAAGTTTCGAAACCGATGGTTTCTTCGTCAGGGTAATTGTGATTATATAATTGTGGTTGATACAAATTTATTTGTTTAATTTAATTCAAAATGACGCCACAAAGTGATTTTGCGAAGTTTGAAGAAATAAATAGCTTAATCTTTGAAGTAATGCTTAACTTCTGGTTGGTAGACTTTCACCAGAGCTTTCTTGAAAAAATCGTATTTCCAAATAATTGCAGTAAATTTGCCTTAGCCCTGGTCTCTTTACGTCCATCTAACTAATCCATTCTAATAGTCCCGTAAGACTGCAGTGTGATTCTATTCTACGGCTGTGTTGAATCAAGCGCATAAATCATCAGCAGAACATTACTCCGGTGTACAAGTTACTCCACTCCTCATCTCGAGTACTTTCCCGGTTCCTACTCATTAACTCCTACCTGTGCAGGGACTATTTTCAGAATTGAGTCATAACATCCTCGTCACGGAGCGCCTGTTACTTCTAATGATCTCATGTCTAACCGGCGATTAAAATTGAGAAGCTAAATCCTATTTTTTCGATTATTCTTGTGTATAATGTATTTGATTTACTCACTAAAACAAAATACAAGACGGTGCTTAGAAAGTTTTCTCTTTTGAAGGCGAACAAAATAGATAATGAAAGAATCTAATAAGCAAATGTTTTAATATAGCAAATGTTTTAATATCATATTTCATACAATGTAACTATACTATATTGGTCACCATGATACAGGCAGCCGCCTAGTATGGTGATTTAATATATCAACTTTATGTAAATGTCAAATTATGTAACATGTATTAAATAAATAAATAAATAAAAATAAATAAAATGTTATTGTTTCTTCCACTTCCCCATGGTACGAAAAATTATTCTTGGTTAGTTGGATTTCCTTGCATCCTCTTTCCAAAAAAATCTCATAATATCCACTGGAGGTGTAGTGGGTTCCTGACTCTTGACACGCAGAAATATTTTTATAGTAGTATATAGGATTAGACATAAAGTTTCAACATCCTTTAACAGATGTCGTTAGTACTGTTATGTCAGTTAAGTAGTACCTTATTTTATTTATTTATATAATACATGTTACATAATTGTGACATATACATAAAGTGGATGTATTAAATCACCATTCTAAACGGCTGCCTGTATCATGGTGACCAATGGAGTACAGTTACTTTGTATGAAATATGAAGTCTAGTGTAAACATGGAATTAGTATAAATGATGTTGAAAATTGGAAAAATTATAATAAAAAGTAGAAAAAAGAAGAGTGTCATCTATCATCGTTCTTGTCTAATGCACGAATGGTTACGGAAAGAGCCTATGGCTTATTATAGACCGCTGGGTTCTGGGAGTGTTTGCTCGCCCAGCTTCAGAATAACTTAAAGTCTCCCATATACGGACGTTTGGTCCAGTTATATATTCATTGTAAACCTTACGATACCCTGTGTCCTATGGTGTACCTCAAGGCAGTATATTAGGTCCAATTTTATTTCTTATATACATTAACTCACTATGTGCCGTGAATAATGGAGGTAAGATATTATCATTTTCCGACGACACGTCCGGAGCCAGTGGATCTACGACTTCTCCAATGGGCAAAATGTTGTTAAAGTATAGGAAACGGAAGTAACAAGCTATTCAGATCTGGTCATCAAATAGGACTAAATCCATTTAAAGTAATGTTTCGATTTTGAATGGCGGTTTTTTAAAACGGGTGGCGATTCTGAGTACATCTGCAGGTATTTATATATTTGTTATACAAAAAATCTCAGGTAACGAACAACCTATCAATATTTAAAAAAACTCCATTACCATCTGGAGAACTAAGCCAATAGAAACCGACGTCGCGCGTTGTCTGGCTTGGAACCCGACGAATTTGTTCACTCAGCTACTAAACCGGTAATATTACCGTCAATATTTACTTTAAATATATTTAATATTTTCTCAGAAGTAGTAGATATGTTCAAATGTATGGAATATGTAGTATATTGACAAGTAGGTTCAGTGGGTTAGCAATAGATGGCAGGAGTCATAAAGCTTTCACTAGTTTCCGTCGACTGGGGGATAGAGTTGTCCCTAGGAATGCATATAGTCGGTTGTATAGAGCTCTGCGCTCTCAGATTTACCTACCAGTCAGTTGAAGCTAGTCGCATAAGCTCAGGTCTATTAATATGATATTGTGTAAATAAACAGCTTGTCCCGAACAGTGTGATTGAATGTAAATGAAGCAAATATTACAGAATATAATTACAAACAGGCTAGTTGAGTGTTCAAAACACAAATATTTACATCTATTTTAGCACATTAGAATTACTGTTTTACCTGCCCAATAAAATAATTAATTTTCATCAATGTCTACCAGTTAAGTATCGCATCGTCCGAGATGTTGTCGTATACGATTTAGTGGACGTAACCTGGAATTGGGACGTATTAGATGTATTAGACGTATCGAGTTGGAGAGCTCCAACCAACCATCCCCTACTCCATCACGTCCGTTCTCGACCGTACGGGAAACTAATTTTCCGAAGCATTGACGTTGAAAGCGGGGAAACGTAGACAGGTAGGTACCGCTGCCTAGACCGGGGGAAGTTGAAACGAAATAAGGAAAAACAAGAAGGGGTGTAGAACGAGGTAACTGAAAGCGATCCATCAAAGTCACAATAAATCAATCACTCGCATATTCAGACGTCATATTTTTCGAATCCAAAGTTGCATTTTAGATTTGCGTTTTACAAAAATGCTTGTGCTCTATTTGATAAAAGGATTGATTATAAGTAGTTATCAGTTAATGTGTACTTGAATATGTGAGTATTTTTCGATGCGTATTAAACATCCTCAAATATGAGGTAAACACGTGATCGCGCCAAGTGCACGGACTTCGTGGTCGAGGGGTAAGACTCCCGACTACCAATTCGTGATCAAATCCCGTCGTGCGCTAGTAAATCTTGTTTGTAATGTTTCACATCTTATCAAATGGAGCGTTATGGCCAAAATGGTGACAATTTTAAGAGATTTAAAAAAATATTTTTTGCGTATTTTTTAAAAGTTCCCGCGTCTTGCAATCTTCGGATACGTTGCTAGTTTAGGCTAACTTGGTACTTTCACAAGAAATATTACATTTCTAACCTTTCTTCATTTTTTTTATTGATATGCATCGACCCGAAATTATTGAAATATTTTTTTCTTACAAATTATTAAGCACATGTTTACACAGTAAAAAAATGAATGTTCGAATTTAAATTTATATCTGTTATTTTCAACTAGGCCATAAACATTATGCAGAAGTCATAATATTTAATATTCTCCAAATAGGTACAGCGTACGGTAATTTTAAGGTAAATAATACGCAGAATTCACACGTTTCTAAATTTAAATATTTTTTTATAAATTCTAAAAATATAGGATAAACGATCAAATGTAGGTGCATTCAATGGCCCTCTAACATTATCAGCAATTTATGTCTCCATACAGACTGCTTAGAGTGAGATATGATTTTTTTAATGAGGACGTGAAATTTCCGAACCGAAAGCTTAATAAGTTTCTAGCGCTCAATATTGCAGAACACTCCACAGTGATTGTGCATTAAAAATTCCAGAGTTGAAGATACTCTCAGTATAGTCCTGGTGTAAGACCACCATTTAAAATTGAAACGCTGCTTGAAATGGCTTTAGCCGTGTTTTGTGACCATATTTGAATAGCCTGGCACTCTCCTTCCTCTACCCCATTTCTTCCCCCTCACTACCTTCAGCTTCACAACATACCCAAATAGGGGATTCCATGGTCTCACTGACTTTAACGGGTTGAGAGCAGTTGGGACTTTTGTGCGATATTCACAAAAAAATAAGTGTAGCGAAATATTACCTAGATTTTGGTAATTGGTCCATTTTATTGCTTTTTATATATCCCCTCTCCAAATTTATATATTTTATTTTACAATAAACTATATACATATGTTTTAAACCACTTTAAATTTTAATTAAACTCTACCGGTTTCAGAAGAACCCTTCCTTCGTCAGGAGAATATTAAAAACCCTTTGACCTCCCACTCCAGCACATAAATGTATGGTATATAGCTATCAATATTTTGTATCATATGTTAGTTTTAATATTCTCCTGACGAAGGAAGGGTTCTTCCGAAACCGGTAGAGTTTAATTACAATTTAAAGTGGTCTTAAACAAATTTATATATTTTATTGTAAATTATGGCGAGCCACAAAGTTAATGCTTATTACGAACATGACATATATTTTATGCTTTTATTTGCGTTCCTATATATTTTGGAGCTTATTATAATTAGGAATCTTGTTTTTATCACACTAGAGAAAGAATTTGAATATAATTTGAACTCTTTGTGTAAAACTTAAGTTTATAACAAATTAAAAATGTTGGCAGTAAGGAAAGGTTGTATTGTGCATACATGTTTCAAACTTGCTAAACCATTGCACGATTTACCGTGGGCAAATAGAATAAATAGGCATTTGGAGAAAAAGTAAAATCATTTTCCAAAATAAGCGAGATTGTCTTTTCCAGTTAAGGACTACGTGTGTCGGTAAAACAGAGCGCGTCGCGCCGCCAAACCGGCGGGGACGACAAATGAAAACAAAATAAATCATTGTGTGATTACATCCGTGCACGGGGACTTTTGGACCTCTTCCCGAATCAAATCCCGCCTTTCTTTTCCTCCCATTCCCTCTTCCCCCTGTGAGACTGGCCCGAACCTGTACTTATTTGTACGACGTAGGTACGCTGTACACTCTAACCCTGCATATAATATATGGAACGTTCCTTCAACCGCCGCGCCACTGCCTACCGCCTAGCTTAGTTAGTGTCTTGGCGGTGTCTCCTTTATTCTCTGCCTTTATGAAGGCGTTCCCAGTGGAGTCGAAAGTGGAGTCAGTCTATTACTGAATGTAGTTCCACGAGTGATACATTTAAATACAATACGAATATACTAGGTAATTTATTTATTTATTTATTTGTTTATAAGATTTACACAGTACATTAAATATAACTTGTAAGGTATTTTAAATAAATTACATGGTTTTGTACCTATTACGTAAATCTGTAAAATGTCAATGTCTCCTAGTTGAGCAGTCAAAACACTTAAATAATGTATAATATAATATTATGTATAATACTTTACTAAATAAAAAAGTAAATGAATTCCACGTTTTTTTATTGCTTTAAAATAATTAGCATAAAATTACGATGATTACGGTATTTGTATTTTATTTTTATGTTGACGAATAAATTTTCTACAGCGAGTATAAGTTTCCCATTTTCTATATTCCTCCAAAACGATATTTTGGGGCGGGGCTATCGTGTGACGTCATGAGCGTCGATCGGCTTAGACATTTCTGACAGTAGTAGGTACCTAATTTATTGTTTGTTGACGTGCGTATTTGGTGCCTTTGCCAACCACCTGCTGTTTTTCATTTTGTCGGTTTTTGATCGATTTTTTACGCTTTAAAAGAACAGTTTTTTGTTGTTTCATGTAGAGTTTTAACGTCAATCGTCACATTTTTATAACATCCTAGAGTTTCAAAATTCAAAATACAAACAATATTTATTGTTCAAAAATTAATGCCCAACTTTTTGATTCTTGTGTTTTATGCAGAATGGTTCAATATTAATAAAAAAAAGTGATGTAATTAATATACGTACCCGTGAAAGACCGCATTAGTAAAAGACCACCATTCAGTACGGAAACGTTGCTTCAAATGGCTTTAGCCGTGTATCGTGACCAGATCTGCATAGCCAGTTAGTTTTCAACCTTTCTATTCCCTATATCCCTGCCCTCTACACTTACCTTCATAATTACAATACATCCCAATCGTGATCTCACTGATGGCACCTCTCATCGGTTCAGATGTGTTTGTCGATTACGTCTGAATAGGCAGGTACTTCCCCACCTTCCTCTTTCTCATCTCCTTTCCTCCCCACTTACCTTCAGCCTCACAATTACCCCAATCGGGGATGCCTTGTATTATTCACAAAAAAACAATGTTTAAAAAAATCTGATGATCTTCTCCTTCATACTAACTTCACCTTCACAACGCACACCAATTGGGGATGCCGTAGTCCAACCGGCTTCTACATTGGTAAATAGTGTGGTATTTACGTAAATTTTTTTATAAACCATATATAAACTCAGGAGAGTTTAATTTACAAATCATGTTTGTGAAAAGAAATTCATGGTACAAAAATAAAACTGTTCCTCTTTTTTATTTTGTGATATTCAATGGAGAATTCTTTCACTTCATTCCCACTGTACCTACCGTTCAAGCAGATTCTCGTTCCTCCTTTCAGTTCATTCGGTCGTAAATACCATAAATATCTCCCACAAGAATACCTGACCGACGACAAAGGGCCCGAAAGGTGAAGGTTCATATAAAAAGCCCGTTGGAATTAAGATATTGTGTTTTTACTATATAGCCTATTATCGTATATCTTACGCTGCACTATTCTGCTCCTTACAAATCAACGGGAAGAAACAGGCGAGTTGATTAATTACTTCTTCAACCTTATTCTCAACGTCGTTTTAACGGAAAGAGAAAGTGTTATGATGAAAATATATTTATAACGCTGAACATACATTACCAAAAAGTGTAATATATGTACTCGGATATATCAATTACCTCTGTTATTACTGTTATTACCTCTGCACATATATGTACTTCATTTTTAATTCTTAATCTTTTTATTTTAACCACCACTGTTTTATACCCACATATTATAATGCCCACGCACAGGCTTCGCCTTTGTGGGATTTTTTTTGTTACCTTTTCATTTATGTTATTATGTATGTATCTACTTGTAAGTATGTATCAAAAAATTTTGCCATTAAAAAAAAAAAAAAAAATATCGATTAAAAAAAAAAAAAATATATATATATTGTGGCCAATTTGCATTAAGCCCTCATTCCGCATTTCTACCGATTTATAACATATTTCTCATATATAATTTAAGTTCCTAAAAATATGTGTTATTTTTGATCGGTATTTATATAAAATTCCCTAGATAGAAAAAAATCGCCAAGAATGCTACGAAAATAATTAAAAACACGTTTTATTCCGTTATTTAACATGTTACAGCGAAAAAAAAATACAGTGTATCTTTATGCAACTTAAACATTTGTGAAGAGATTTTTGCTCTATTTTAAAGAGTCGTTTCAAATAGAGCAAAAATCTTTTTTCTTAATTTTAATTATTTTTCAATATTAGCGTGCTCCCTCTTATATTTTTTCTTTCTTCTTCTTTTTGACCGATTACTACAGACAATTTGACTTCTAATAGGGTTCAGAAAATCCAGTGAAATATGAAGATAATTTGTTCGAGAAAAAAATTCTGTGCCCAAGTAAATTTAATTTTTTTAATTAATGAAGACAAATACTAGCGAAACTCAATCGAAAATCTGAAACAGAAACATCAGAAAAAGGTACGGTCACATCTGGAACTTGAACCCAAAAATATTACAATTTGAGGTTTAACTCATTATGTTAAAAATAAAAATAAATTTTAAAGATAAAACCAATAAACCAAAAAATATGAAAAAAAAACAAAGAAAAAAAAGGTCTAAGTATGGCCCTAGTGTTTGACCACAATTTGAAACGTTGCTTGATAATAGCTTCGCCGTGTTGTGATGACCACATCTAAATAACCAGGTACTTCCCCTACATTCATCTTTCCACATCTTTTCCCCTCCCCAATACCCCCACCTTTACAACATACCCCAATTGGGGATGCCATAATCTCACTGGCTCCAAATGGTTGTGAGCAGCTGAGATCTTGTGCGATATTCACAAAAAAAGATAATTGTTGTAAATTTCACAAGAAGTCAGAAAAATTGTGTTAACTTCGGGCACACGTACATACCCACCATAACTTCTGTCAGTTTTTCACTTCAGGGCTTTATTGGGATCGAGTAAGTCGAGCATACTATATACTATGCAATTTTCAATTTTTATTATTTTATTTGAGTTAGTTACGGGGTCTTTTTTTCTGCATGACAAGGTAACCCGAATTGAGAAAAACTGATACTGAAAGTTTTTTGAAAGGTGGGTCTTTATAATTTTTTTAGCCATTGGTGATCGGGTTTAAATACCGCCGCCCCGGGAACCATTTATTGGATAACCATAGTTACCTCTACCATAGTTCACTTTTGGTGACTTAGCAGGGGTACCCGGGTTCCTCTGGCGGCGTGTTTAGGTCCTGGCGATTGACGCGCTTGCCCACCTGCCATGTGGCGGGTCAGATCAGGAAAGGCCGATTTGGAGAGACCGTCTAGTCTCGACCCAATGTTTTGCGTTACGGAAGGATGGATTCATTCTTCCATCACTCCTGTACATACTGACCCCTAGATTTCTACACACCCCTCATACCTTTTAACTTCCTCTCCTTCATTTCCTTAAATAGATCCTCCACACAGCATCTCTAAATATTACAGGCCCCGAGGGAAATTATTTACGCCGGGGCCTCCTGTGTGGGTAAATGTAAAAAATAACTTACTCACGTAAATTAAATAAAGCACACGTCAAATTTAACTTACTATTTTTGATTAATTTAAATAAAGTGATAGTTTGCATAAGATTATTTTTACGATATCATTATACTTATATTTCAAGGATCTTTTGATGCGATAAAGGCTAAATAATGAAAGTTGAGAATAGAGGCACTGAAGGGGATTTCCGATTCACGGTGAATTTTTACCGAGGGGATATTATTTGATTTGAAAACACTGACTTATTTTCTCCTTTAGGGCCGTAAGATTTATTTATTGTTGTTTTCACGCGTTTTTCGCGAAAAAATCGCCGGAAATATATGTGTTTTTCACATTTTGATTATGAATTATGGCATTCGAATCGCTACTTGAAAAAACAGCAGGACTAAGTACAAACCTGACTACCTATAGCGTTTTTCTCAAATATTTGTGATACAGATGTTGTTATTTCTTTCAATATAAAATTACTGTGTCTTAGTTTTGACAGTAAACACAGTAAAAGTATCGTAAAGCAGATGACACTTCAAAGCGTGAACGATTACGGACATTTTTGACGCAATGTTTAAAAAAAAAATAGATCGGGCAACGTTGTATTTTACTTGTTTAAATTGTTGTTCTTCTAAATATCCTTAAGGTAGTATAATTGGTAGGCCTGCACATCCCGCTGGAAAAAAATTGCAAAAAAATATTTTTTGATAACTTGAATGTCTAGTACATATCTTGGTAAACGTATCAAAGAAATGAACGTCTTAAGATGTGCAAGCAATGCATTCAAAGGCAAGTTTTTTTATTGTTAATTTTCCCTTTTAATTTAGAAACAATTTTCAAGATTTTTTTATTGTTTGAAGGAGAAATAAGTGAGGTGATAGTTTTATTTCAAAATCATTGAAGAAAAGGACTATGTTCTTTGAATTTTGAATTTCTCCAAGTTTTTTTCAATGTTTTAATAAAAAATGTTTGGGTTAAGCTTTTTGGGGTAAACTTTTGTTTGATTTTTAACGTTTTTTTACAAAATCGTTTTATTTATTTCCCAACGACTAGATGGATGGATTCGGTAAAATAAAATTAAAATTGTATAATGTGTTAACACAAAGATTTGTTTTTGAGATTTTAATTAGCGTTTTTTTTTTAATTCTTACTTACTTTTCTAGACATCTCAATCGTTATTTAAACTTTCGAGATTTCAGGATTCCTGAATAAAAGCTGTTCTATCTACATTAAACAATTATTTTATTTAACAAAAAAAGTTTTTGCTATAAGCATACGGGCTTTATAAAAATATTACTTCTTAAGAAACAGATACACAAACATACTCGCCGGGTAGGTCACTGCAGAATTAACACAGTAATATTAGAAGAAAAAAAATGTTATGAGAAGATACGAGTTTGCACGCTCAATACATAGTATGCGATAGTGTCATTGGATTTGAGCATTTTGGAATCTTTATGTCTCCCCACTAACAAAAATGCATTCAAATTATTATATATTTTATTCTATTTTATTTATGTTCATTCAGGAAACATACAGTTATATAAACGAGTAAAAATAAATTATACGTTTAATGATAAATATTAAATAAATTTGGTTTTATTTACAATAATTTTTGTTATGGTTACATGTGAGAAAGCAAAGAGATATTAAAAGTTAGAATGTTGCATTGTATAAGCAAAAATGAATAATCATAAAACATATAAGAGTTTTAATTTAAGTAAATTGTAAGTTAATTTTATTTTAAACGTTACAGTGAAAATTATCAATAAATTCTCAGGGCATTGTAAGATTTGTAGATAAGTCCGGGCACAGAGTTTTTCCGAATTACGTTTTGTAATGTAAAATAAGGTATTCGATCTGGTATCGTGTTCAAGGCAGCAAATTGCAATTCCACGAAGGCAGATCGCAAACTTATGACATAAACCACATGTAAATTTATTTTCTGTTTGTAAAGAGTAATAGATTTTCACTGATGTCTTTCACAATAATACAGAAGAGATAGGCGTTTCAAAAATTTTATTTGAATATTTTCAATTCGGTTTCAATTTTATAAGTTTTCTATTGAGAATTCTAAATTTAAAAAAATTCAAATTCAGATCTTGCGCCGTATACCTTCAGTACTTTAAGTGCAAAAGAGTTAGTAAATAATTTTGAGTAGAATTAAGCGCCCTTGTTGGTAAACTTTTGTAAATATTTGTATACAATATCTACCTGACTGTGATGTCACGTCTTTCCCCTGTAAAAAGAGCACAATATTATTTCACCTCACAAAGAGAACTAACAACGTTTGTCCACATTCAATAAACCGGACAGAAAGTGGGTGGCAAATGTGAAAAATGTCCTTTAACCTCCAACCTCCATTGGGGGTGGTTTCCGCCCTTATGGTCACGGGTACACCTGGTACCTGGTCACCGCGCCAGTCACAGGGGAAGGTAGTACAGTAGTACACCCTACCTATTGTACGTTGACCGAGTTTACAGGGTGGAAAAAAATCGGCTTACCCAATATTTATTATTACCAAATTCTTCAAATGTGTTGGTTACTTATTTGGACATGGTATATTCAAAGATATGAATTTAGTAAAGGGGCTATTTCACAACCTCTCAGTTAGCTATATTTATCTTTATTTTTTTGGGTTATAATGCCATGTCTGAGGCGGTCAACTGGAGGTCTACTTTCTGGAATTGCTGCCAGTGTTTTTTTAAGTATGTCTTTTGAAATTTCATTTAATATGTATTTTTTTATAACAATTTTCATCTATAGTTTTTTCAATGTTTTATAATATATTAGTAAAAATTCATCGATATTTAAGGAACTTCGATTTAAAAAAAACGTTTTTTATTGTTTAAAAAACAAACATGTTTCGTAAGCAATACTTTTACTTAAAACTAATCACAACAATAGACCTATGCTAGTGACACACTGGGATATAAAAGTGCCAGCGTCATTTGGCATGACGTATTTCGGCATATCGCTCGCTGAACATTCCCAACGGGAATGTATAGCGAGCGATATGCTGAAATAGGCCAAGCCAAATAACGCTGGCGCTTCTATAGCTAAGTCTTTCGGCTTCGTTAAAGGTGTCAATTGATGGGGGGGGGGGGGAGGGCGTAATTTAATTACGGGTCAATAAAAATTATTTTTTTGTCAATGAGATGAAACAAATAACTTAGTGTACACCACTTGTATAATTACAATTATCGATATGTTTCGAAAAGGATAATAAGAACATGTCTTGTGTTATTTTACACCAAGTTATTCGTTTTATTTAATGAAAAATAACACCACAAAGTGATTTTGCGTATAGAAGAAAAAGTTTTTTGTTATTTATAATATTTAAACTTTTTGTAACTTCCATGATTTCAAGAGTGTCTAAATGGATGCCATTAACATTACATTGTAGCAACTCCATTCCATTAACATTACATTGTAGCAACTCCATTCCATTAACATTACATTGTAGCAACTCCATTCCATTAACATTACATTATAGCAACTCCATTCCATTAACATTACATTGTAGCAACTCCATTCCATTAACATTACATTGTAGCAACTCCATTCCATTAACATTACATTATAGCAACTCCATTCCATTAACATTACATTGTAGCAACTCCATTCCATTAACATTACATTGTAGCAACTCCATTCCATTAACATTACATTATAGCAACTCCATTCCATTAACATTACATTGTAGCAACTCCATTCCATTAACATTACATTGTAGCAACTCCATTCCATTAACATTACATTATAGCAACTCCATTCCATTAACATTACATTGTAGCAACTCCATTCCATTAACATTACATTGTAGCAACTCCATTCCATTAACATTACATTATAGCAACTCCATTCCATTAACATTACATTGTAGCAACTCCATTCCATTAACATTACATTGTAGCAACTCCATTCCATTAACATTACATTGTAGCAACTCTATTCCATTATTAAAATCAAAAGTATGGTTCGTCTCCAATAAATATTACTTAACTCCGAGACATTATTCCTTTCTAAATATCTCTTGTGCTCATTTAGATTAAAACTAATGACCAGTCCGAAGATGACTTTGACAAGCTGAAACCGGTTACGGTCAATAAATTAAAGTGGAAAAAGTTTAAATATTTTTTATCATACTATAAAAATTAAGTATTTTATTAATTTTGAATTAAAATAGTGCCACAAAATAAGTTTTCAGTGTTTGAAAAAAAATTATTATCTAGATTGTTTCGGTGATGTCGGCAAGTGTGCGTGCATTTATTAGATAAAGTATAATTCTAAGTTCATTTATTAGTATTATTATGTATAATTCTAAGTACATTTATTAGTAGATATTATTATTGGAAATACAATTATTAGAATAATTATGTATAATTCGTAGTACATTTATTATGTATAATTCGAAGTACATTTATTAGAATTTTTATGTATAATTCGAAGTACATTTATTAGAATTTTTATGTATAATTCGAAGTACATTTATTAGAATTATTATGTATAATTCGAAGAACATTTATTCAAATTATCATGTATAATTCTAAGAACATTTATTGGTATTATTATGTTTAATTTTAAGTATATTTTTAAGTCACTTCTTCAATGAAGACAATAGGAGTACTCTTCCTTCCGGTAAAAAAATTAAAATTCGATAAAAACATCGTCCTGTATTATCAAATCATCGCGCGCATTACAGCAGCGGCTCCTTTATGGGCAGTTCGCAATTCAGCCTTTAAGTTGACTTCAGGGAGTCGAGGGCAGGGGGCAGGAGGGTGCTTTATATTGCGTCCGGCCAACAAGAGGGTTGAGAAATTTAAGCTCTCAATTCACGGGAAGGTTGTATATTGTATATATATGCGTTTGGGGATGAGCTTTGAACCGAGTGTGGAAATTGCAAATCGTTTTACATTAGTTTAATGCCGGTAGGGCGCTGGGCAAGTTTTATTTTCTCTTTTCACAGGTATCAACATCGCAATACTCGAGGTATTGTGTTATATTGGCGTTCAGATTTTATATTCTGATGTGATACTCGGATGTTTACACGGTTAAAGTGATTACAGGAAGGGAAACTGGAAAAATCCGTATGTTGTTTTTGGTAATTCTAAATAGTTTTTAAACATTATTGTCGCGTTGTTGCGTATAAAATAGAAATGTTGTTCTAAAGTAGAAAAGTGTTTATTCATTATTGGAATAACTCTAGTGATAATATCTTTTTAAAATGTTATACCCACCAAAGCACTAAATCATTGAAGAAAAAGATAATCCCAAGTCCCAACTGCTCCCGTCTCGAGCAGTGAGACTATGGCATCCCCAATTGGGATATGTTGTGAGGCTAAAGTTAAGTGGGGAGTGGAAGGAAATGGGGAAAGAGGAAGGTGGGGAACAACCTGGTTATTCAGATCTAGTCACTAAACACGGCTAAAGCCATTTAAAGCAACGTTTCAATTCTGAATGGTGGTCTTACACCAGGGCGATACTGAAAGTATCTTCCACTCTGGAACGTGCCGCAAATATTCCTTACATTATTTTAAATGATTCATTTGTGGAAACACAAATCTATCAAATAAAATTTATCTGCGCACGCCGAGATTTGATCCCGCGACATCCGGATCTCTTGCCTTGCCCCTGGAACACGGCAACCGTCTATATTTTTATATGCTTTGTTCTTTTTCATATTTTCGTTTAGATATATATCAGTACCAACCTATTCTTCAATTATACAAAAGTTTTTGTATCTTCCTTGAGTTTGCACATGTTTTTACCTGGATCTTCTAAGACAAGATAGTTTTTGTAGATTCCTTGAGTTTGCACAAGTTTTTAACTGGATCTTCTAAGACAAGACAGTTTTTGTAGCTTCCTTGAGTTTGTACATGTTTTTACGTGGATCTTCTAAGACAATACAGTTTTTGTTGCTTCCTTGAGTTTGCACATATTTTTACCTGGAACTTCTAAGACAAGACAGTTTTTGTAGCTTCCTTCAGTTTGCACATGTTTTTACCTGGATCTTCTAAGACAAGACAGTTTTTCAGTTTTCTTTCTTTCCATTATGAGCTATTGATGACGGTATCTCTCGTCGAAGGGTAAGGCTCTTGACTCCCAATCCAAAGGTCGTGGGTTCAAATAAATTAAATACATTTTATTATTTTGTGTTTTTTCACAATATATTTTTAAAATAATATATATTGTTCCTGAGTGGAAGACACTTTCAGTATCGCCCTGGTGTAAGACTATCATTCAGATTTGAAAAGTTGCTTGAAATGGCTTTAGCCGTGTTTGGTGACCAGATCTATATAGCCAGATACTTCTCCACCTTCCTCTTTCCCATCTCCTTCGCTTCCCAATACATTCAGCCTCAAAACTTACCCCAACTGGGGATGCCATAGTCTCACTGGCTCCAGGTGGGAGCAGTTGGAACTCTTGCGCGGTATTAATATTAAAAAAAATGAGCATTAAAACATACACTAATTATCAAAACCTAAGATAAGACCCCATTTGCTCAAAACAGAGTTCTTCAATTTCAAAAAGGATTTATAAATGTAATGTTCAAAACTCCTTTCCTTTTTAAACTTGATTCCCCGTTGAAGCAGCTCTATCATATATCCGAAATCAACATAATATTTCGTGGTACTATAAATAAATTAACCCTTCGGTCAAAACGATTTAGAATTTATTATAACTTGTGTATGTGGATTGCGGCATTATCCACTACCTTTACCTCTGCTCTATTTGCATACATGAATGACAAAGCCTTCACCAATCTAGATCCTACGACCTTAGGGGATGTACCAAGGGGATGTACCAAGGGGATGTACCAAGGAGATATACCTAGGAGAAGTGCTAGGGGAAGTACTAGAGAAAGTGGGTGTTGTCCAATTTCTGGGACGTTAATGCTCTGGGGTATATCAACACATGGATAAAAAATGGAAACAGTGGTTATGTGGATTTAAAATTTGTTTTTGGGTATAAACAATAATTATTTATTAGAGGGTACCTTCAATGATTCAACAAGAAAATCTTCCCTGCAATATTAATAAACCTATTTTTTTCTCCATCTTATCTCAAATCTAAACTAACAACCAATTAATAAAATAGATACATTGAATTTTAAAATAAAACAATTTTGAGAATAAAATTACTTTATTCATCTTAAACACTCGTATCAGGTTCTGACAAAACATTTCACCGTTTTTTTAACATTCGGTTCCAATTTTGTCGAACATTATTTTGTTAATTTATGTACAAAAATGTTCTTCGTACAAGCTCGGTGTGGAAATTCCACTCTTATTCTATCACTCCGACTCAAGTATTCATTATACTTGATCATGCCACGTCTTTTGGGGGCTTCCCCATATCTACTCTTATATTGCTCCAAATCGAAACCATCAAAGCAACCCGAGTAAATCTGTCTTCCAAGAAACTATGCGTCTTGTATAAAGCCAACAAATTCTTGATTAATGATCTGCTGCTAACCCTGTACAAATCTCAGATACGTCCAATAATTTGGGAGTCATCTGTGGGCCGGAGCCCCACAATACATGGTAAACCTACTTGATCCTGTGCAAAGAAAAGCGGTCTGTCTGATTGACAATTCGTTATTAACAAACTGATCGCCATCTTTAATGCACAGATGCAATGTGGGCATGCTGAGTTTGTTCTACATGCATTTTAAATGAGCCTGCTCTAAGGAGCTATATATGTCACTTAAGTATACAGGTGCACCGGTATACTTAAGTGACACTTGACGGACACGGGCGGAACAACTGTTCACAGTTGATGTTGGCTTCCTTGAGAACGGGTCGTTTCTTCGACTTGTTCTTGTGTAAGTCGGTTCATGTATGGAACGAACTACTGGCATCTGTTTTTCGAACTTCATATAATCCTTTATATGAAGGACGAAATTAAAAAAAAAATTCTTATGGTCAAAGAAATTATTTGTGTCAGTCTACACTTATATTTAATATCCTTCCAGAACATATATTAAGACATTATTTGTTAACATATAGTAAGACAAAGAAATTAGTTGTGTCAGTCTACACTTATATTTAATATCCTTCCAGAACATTATTTGTAAACATATAGTAAGACAAAGAAATTATTTGTGTCAGTCTACACTTATATTTAATATCCTTCCAGAACATATATTAAGACATCTTGTGCATTTAAAAAAAAAAATTAAACTATCGGTGTTAAAATTGCCATCAATTGGTTCATCTTTGTCCTTTGTTGTTTTATCAATAGGTACCTAAATATTGTTTGTTCTATTTCTACTACTTTATAAACTTATTATCCTCAAAACAGGCTTGTCCTAGTGAGGTTAATATTGAAATGTGAACAATAATACCTACCATGTAAAGAAACAATAAATTTATAAATAAATAAATAAATAAAATAAATAAATCCGGGCCTGTTCAATACCTGCAATAATAATTCCCTTCCTTCGATCGGGTAACTCAACAATGCGCAACTTCATCACTCCTTTAAAAAGTCGTACAAAAAATGGCTAAATAGGTAACGTGCTATTTAAAAAAGAAACTTCACATTTAATTACTTTTCAAAAGGGTGTTCAATGTGTTAAAACATTTTTGAATTGTCATGGAACCTTCCTACAGGCCAAAACGTGCAAAAACTGGTTGGAGGCATAGCTCATTTGCCTTTACACCGTACAGATAGGAGTGTTCTTGTTAGTTGTCACATAAAAAAAACTATTCAAATCCTCGCTTATTACAATTTGAAAAAAAACAAGAGAGAAATCGTTGTTAAAAAAATATTTTGAAAATTAATGCTTCAATATTTAAGTAAGGACACAAAAATATTATTGACTGACCACAAACACACACGCCGGTAAAAAGCAGGACGATCAAATACGGAAATGAGAATGAGAGGTCGAAGGGGGAAAGCAGGAAGCTCCCGGCTGAGTTTCCCGCCGGGAACGGGATTTACTCTCTGAGATTAAATTAAACTTTACACCTTCACCCCCGCCCCCCGCCCCCCGTCCCCCGCAATGCCGGTGTCGATGGTAAACGCCGCCGCAACTGACCGGCGTCGAATGGTGTGGCATTTTTTTTTTAAATTTAGTTTTTACGAGATTACGCACAAAAAACAAACTAATAAGTTTACATAAAATCACTCACGACCATCTGGATACTACACTATGTCTAAGCAATATTAAAATAAATATCCCCAATTCCCATTGTTTAAGACGCTAAAAAATGTATCACCTGAATACATTTAAAAATAATATCGCTCATTTTAGCCCTCTGACCCAGATGTGCCGACTATGTATCAAGATAGAGTGTGCTGAAGTAGATTTATTCGTCGATTATTTGTACGAATTCAGAAAAAAGTTCTGGTGCTGTTAAAATATATTTTAAACTAAGTATATTGTGTCAGTCTCTCTTTGCATGCCTCTCGTGTTTCTTATGTCTCTTGCCTCTCTTTGTAATATGTGTTACTTGAGTGAGTTTGTATATTTTTTATTTGTGATGTTTTTGTTTTTTCTAATTGTATGTATCTATATTTAATTTTAGTTTTTTTGTAATTGTACGTCCCGATTTGTACAATAACTGAGTATTTATGGATTATTATCACCTAAGTGCAACATCTGTAAAAACCCAGCATAAATAAATAAATAAAAAAAGACAAATCTGTTCATATTCTGTCACTGGTACTATTTTATATCCAAATTGAGAATGTCGTGAAACTGAAACAAGTAAGTTGGAGATGAAGAAGTGGTTTGGTTCAATTTAGTAGTATTTACCTATATCAGGTATTAAAGTATGTTTTTTTAACATTAGCATCATACAGGAGGTCCTAAAGGAAAATAGTTTCCTTCAGGGTCACTTTTGGAGATGTGTGGAGGGTCTTTTTGATAACACGAAGGAGTGAACACGAGTATTGAAGAGAAACATCTTGTACGAGATAGAAAACATAGAGGCCGGCAAATCGTTCAATATCCCAGCTGTTTAACTCAAGAACTAGTCGTAGAAACGATCCGTTCTCATGAGACAAATGTCAACCATTTACATATCTATATGTTGGGCAAGCATTTTCGTATTTCCCGGTGTACCGGTGCCGAGGGTATCAAAAATCTTCCACCGTAGCGGTAGAAGAAGTACACCTATAACATATTTCTTAGAATTTAGCAGTTATTTTTTATTTAAAACTACACAAACATAGTTTTTAGTATCCAAACCTGGTAAAAATGTGACTTCTCAATACAAATCAAATTTATTGAAAACAATAATTTTAATTAAATGAATACAAATCACTTTTTAAACACTACTGATTATTTAACCAAAATTATAAACACGTTTCGAAACCGATCGTTTCTTCGTCAGGATTAATAGAAAAATAAATATTCATTTTATTCTGACGAAGAAACCAATGGTTTCAAAGCATGTTGATAATTCTGAATAAATAAATGTAATTTGTGTACAAAGCGATTTGTTTTTATTTAATTAAAAATGACGGCATGTAAATTAAGTAAATTTGCGATTGTTGAAGAAGCAATAATTTAAATTTAAAAAAATCCTCGTTCCAGAGTAGTAGATATTTTCTGTAACGCCTCATACCGTGCCGTTCACAACTGAAAAATTGGCAAGGCGTTGTTTGAAATGTCTTCAGCTTTATTTTGCGACCCGATTTGAATAGACAGGTAGATTCCTCTTTTATTTTTCCTTCCCTTTCTCTACGTCACTAATGGTTACGTTCAAACAATTATTAATAAATTGGCTCTTTCTCATTACTAACTCTTGCAAATCTTTTCAATAAAATCTAAGAAAATTTGTTTTCTACACACCATTTCCGTGGCGCTCAGAACTCGACGCCATTCAGATCAGGCATCACCCTATTCTGGGTACGGAGGACGACGGGCATATGTACGCTGGATTGAGTGATACGCGCGAGATTTATGTTATGAATTGTGTATTATCCTGATGCTTTATTAGAATGTTTCGTGGTTACGCTTGTGAGGTTTTAATGATAATTTTATGCCATTGAACGAACAAATGGAGAGTATTCTATGCATTATAATATATTAGGTACTCGTGAAGATCCAGTTATTTTGTAACAATTATTGCAATAATTATTAGCCTGAAACACTCATCGACTCATCCATATTGAAAAAATCTTCCTAGAAAATATACATATCGACGACGGGACTCGAACCCGCATCCCGTTGATTGCCGGTCAAGAGCTCTACCATTAAGCTACGGCGGGTTACCTCCTACCCGCCAAATGATTCAATATATACCTAGTTTTTCATTCAACAATTACCGCTTATTACATTTTTTCACCTGCAAACAACCAACTTTATTTTTATATGGGAAGGGCATGTAAGTGCTAACTATCCCACTAGATGGCGTCGAGACATATTATGCCTACATTTTTTTGGTGAAATAATTTAACTCGTCAAATATTGATTATTTTTTTAATTGATAAACTAATGTTTAAGACAAGATTTTTTATTCATAGCACAAAGGGTAACAATAATTATTATATGCAATAATTATTAGCCTGAAACACTCATCCATATTGAAAAAATCTTCCGAGAAAAGATACATATCGCCGACGGGACTCTTATAATAATTGCTTATTGCTTATAATAATTGTTACCTTTGTGCTCTGCATAAAAAATCTTGTCATAAACATTACTTTATCAATTAAAAAAATAATCATTTATTATGTGTTTTAAGACACTTTCACATGTATAAATAAATAAAAAATCTGTTTGAAGACGTTTTTCTAACGATAACTTGAGAACGGTAAGTTCTTTTTTCTGTCGAAAAATTCAAGGTCATCATAAGTATTTTATGATCGTAAAGTTGGGTTCAGCTTTGGGTCTTGAATCTTTGCTGTACGTATATATTTTCCAATCGCTGAAAAGGAGTTTTCAAAATCAGTTGAAGACTTTTAGATTACCTACCTACATACAATTTGCACAAATTTTTTGATTCAAATAATAATTACATTCATCAGGTAACCTAGGTTATTCACATGTCATTATTTATTTGCAAACACTCGAAAATATTTACAAATAAATAAACATATGTTTATGGTAAACATACACTCTTTTCAAATTTCAATATCTAAATAAAACGGTAAAGTATGCAAAAAAAAAATGATGAAATAATTATCTTGCGAACTAGCAGAAACATTTTTTTAATTCAATCAGATTAAAATTACGATGTAGGTACTACCGGAGAAAAGTTGGTTGGAGAAAAAGCTCCCACATTCCAATTATCGTAGTGATCAATGGGTGGAGGCGGCCGCGGGAGACACGTGGGGACGGGGCAGAGACGCAGAGCCTGAAGGCTGTGGAGGTAGGCGCCCTCAGTGGGGTGGCTCGGGCAGGGGTGGGTGCCTCTGATTTACTAAAGAAATTAATTTTATAGAACCTTCATACCACAATGTTTCTTGTTGATTTTACGATGATGTTTGATTTTTGGATTCATCATAAATATTATTTTTTCAATTTATGACTCAGAAAAAAATTTAGAAAGTTAAGTTCTATTGTAGTGAAAAAAATGTTCATCATCTTTAAATAAAGACAAAAGATTGTTAAAAATAAGATACAATGCTTTTATTTTTAACATAACTTTATTAATACGAAAAAAAAATTGAAAAATAATGTTTTTTTTTTTATTGTAATTCTATCAGATATTTTGACCGGTCAGTGGCTCTGGCATCGCTTCTAATTCCCACCCAGCCATCGTGAGTTCAATTCCTCGGCTGGTTAAGTCTGCCATCAAGACACTAGCTACATTTTCCGCTTACTTCGGTGATAGGAGATTTTCGGTGACCCTACAGTTGATCCCCCGACAATTTTCCCCCAAAATTCTAATATTATAAAATTACATTTCTTATTTAATAATTTAAAACCTAAAAATACCTTTAGTAATAAGTTATTAAGTTATAGTGTCGATTTTTTGGCAGCTATTTTTTGGACAAGTAGTTTTATTTTTAACGCATTTCCAAACACGCCAAAAGCATGCCCAACATATGTACACTGTTGAAATTTGTAACATGAGGATGGGTAGCTTCTACGACTCGTTCTTGAGTTCAACAGCTCGGCTTTGGAACCGACCAGTAAAACAAATATTTACAAAAACGAGTAAGACTTTCATTCCATATCTGATTGGTGAATAACAGGAACTATTATTTATAAATAATATTTATTTAATCTGTTCCACATTTATTATATTACAAGCTTCTGCCCGCGACTTCGTCTGAGTAGGATTAGTACTTCGAGTAATCTATTTTCTTACCAAAATTCTTAACCTATTTATTTAAAATATGTATAATTCTTGATTCGATTCAAAGTATTAGGCGAGTACTTCAAATAAATTCAGTAATTTAAATATTTTCCAAAATAGAATTTTGATTTAACAATCACTTTTTTGCAAAATGTCATTCTCAAATTTTGACGTTTTCTAAACTATAATAATTATGTTTTTTAATATATTGAAAATAAATAGCTAGCTTCATAAATTATAGCCTATATGTTATTCTGATGTATAAGCAATATTATTGTAAAGTTTCATTAAAATCCATTCATTAAATTTCGATTTAAAGAGGAACAAACATACATACATCCATAAAAACTTTCGCTTTTATAATATTAGTAAGATTTGAATTTAAAAAAATCTGTGTACGTTGGCGACCCCTTCTGGGTAGTATAAGGTGGACAGGGGTCAGCGCTAGATTAATTCGATGTAGAGACGGGGCGGTCAAGAGGTGGGCTTAGTCGCCTGTCGGACATGTTCCAGGGATATTACAGCGGAGGACCGCGGACCGGACAGTAGGGAGAGGGATGGGAGCATGTAGCATGTACCGGTAGTTAACGTAATGACAGTTTTTCTTACTGCTATCTATTTGCAGTGTGATTGAATAGGTTACATTGAAATTTGACAGATTTAGTTACGTGAAAAGTATCTTGTAATTAAATAAAAAGGTGTGATCGAAGGTACACATAAAATTTTTATTCTAAAATACGATCATTTTATTCGTAAAAACGTTTAAAAACGGAACTGAAGTTCTTACGAACAAATTAACAGCGTTTCAATGTTTATTGGCGGGGAACATGTCAGAATAATTTTTTGGTATACGTAATTTCGTACGTATGCCAACAAATTATTCTTAAATTTTCCCGACAATAAACATTGAAACACTGTTAATTTTTTCGTAAGAACTTCAGTCCCGTTTTTAACTGTTTTTACGAATAAAATGATCGTATCTTAGAATAACATTTTTCTCCGTATATATACATAGGTTACATGGTCTTACAACAGGGCGACAGTGAGAGAATCTTCCACTCTGGAACGTGCCTCAAGTATGGGTACCTTATATTATTTTAAATGATTAAATTGTGTCATAATAAAATTCATTCAAATACAAGTTACTTGCGCGCAACGGAATTTTTTTTTAAAAAGATAAACCAACATCCCGGGTTACGAATAATATGACAATATTGGAAAAATCACCACCAAAGTAAGCGAAAAATGTTGCTTGTATCGTCAAAGAGAACTTAGCCAGCTAAGGAATTGAACAAGCGACGCCTGGGTGGGACCCAAACGCGATGCCATTCAGCCACAGACCGGTCATTTTGATTGTTAGTCGAGAGCCTTGCCCCGCGACCACGGAAGCCGTCAAACCAATAATTTATAACATAAAATAATGAAAAATATGCACGTAACACACAATACCTTTATAAAACACACATTAAACCCAATCGTACCTCATAATATGTATTTGCCGATTAAATTTATTTTTTTCGTTGTCGCTTATATGTACTTTATTATAATTTATTTTTTCATCTTATTGAATTTTGTATTGACAAATTAATGGGGGCCTCAGCACGGGTCAGCCACCCGGTTAGGTCAACATTATCAAATTATGTTGTAAAATTTAAGTTATAATACCAAAATAAATATTATTATTATAAATATTTTAGTTCAAAATAACACGAAAACTTTCCACATTCGAAAATGTGTAGCATTTGACTGAGGACGAACTGTATATTATGGAATTTGGAAATATCATCAGAATTAAGTAAGAATTTAATAAAATGTTTATTTTCCTATAACTTCGAGAGTAAATTTATCTCCAACGCATGATAGTTAATCAGTCTTTATCCCCTTGCCATTCCTGTTCCCGTTCCCCGGACAGCAGAAAGATAACAGGGGGCTTACAGTCGGATACCTTTACTAGATACTTCCACTTTGCTGGTCGGTTTTTATCTCCTTCGTCTGATGCGCTCCTGGTAGCTCCTAATCTACCGCCAGGACTACGGAATCCGCCGAGGCTTTTTTGCTACACAACCTTCGTCCTTCACGTGGTATTGCGTCTAATTTGATGCGAGGCAATGGGATACGGGATAAGCTTCACCTTCATGTTATTCTGGAGGTACCTACCTACTGCTGTCACTTTGGTAAACTGTTTTTTGTTAATTTATTATTGTCTTTGCTTAGATTAATTAGTAGATAAGTAGTTTTATTAATTGGTAAGATTTTTTTTTCTCTATGAACATATTTATTTTGATTAATATTGATTAAGTGAGGTTTTTGATTTTTTGTTGGCATTTTCTTCTAACCAACCAAATAAATATGTAATTAAGGGGATACCCGCGGTGATTTTTCCATACAAACGTATTCCCTATTTATCTCTCTGGATTTTAACCCTAGACAAAATATTGTTTTTACATAAAACAGATATCAACTACTAGCGTGTCGGTACTTTTTGTTTTTTTTTTTGATAAGTTACTTTTTATAGAAGTTATGACCTTCCAAAAATCAATAAAATTGACTGGTTTAAACGCCGTCAAAAGTCGTTCAGTGTACAAACTAGACAATGTTTTTTTAAAAAAAAGCAAAACGTACAGACATAGAATAGTTTTTTCTTATGTATATAGTTGGTAAAAAAAAGAAATTGAAAATTATTCCACTTTTGGAGAAGAAAAGTGGGGAATACAAAACCTCGATTTTAGTTAGATATTAGTAGCCCGAGGTGCATTGTCCCTTTCGCTCAATATCCGGTGGAGTAAGGGCAACAGTGATTTCAACAGTGTCATCTTAAGTTGTCACCCCAGAATCAAAAATCGAAGTGCTTTTTGAATAAGAGTTGGACAACGATTAGAAACAGTAACATTTTACGTAGTTTGTAAAATCAAAAATAGTAGTGTAAATAAACAGGAGGCCCCGAGGAAAATAATTTCTCTCAAGACCTGTCATCTTTTAGGATTCTGTGTGGAGGGTATTTTTAAGGATAAGGAAAGAGAGAATGTTCTGGGAAGAAAAAAGGAATATTGGGTAACAATCTGGGGATCAGTGATTCCGGGAGTGACGGACTTATGAATACATCCCTCCCACTGAGAGAGTCCTGCTGGAGAGGAACAGAAAGTTCCCCTCGTTGGGAGTCGTTAGGAATCTTGTGCGGTACAAATAAAAAAAAAAAAAAACAAAAAACATCGATACAAAAAATAGTTTTGTGAGCAGTTTCTTTCGTAAACTTATGCATGTAAACATATACCTACTCCATTGTCATTAACGGTTTCCGAAACATGTGGAATTTTAGTAAAGGAAAACAGACCATGAATCCAATGAGCACATCCCAATTTGTACGATTGTAATTCGTGTAAGTGGCGTCATATCACCCCACCGGCGACCGGCGAGTCATTACGATACAACACACATTACCACGGTGACTTTTCCATGTACTTGAGTTATATACTAGATGATTGTACAGCGGGGGCGGCCGGCCTAAAAGGCAGTTGATATACACCGGTCATTTATTATTTTGACCTGTATTTGTTACCTTGTCAAGCGGCGGCCATATTGCTTTGGACCTGTGATATACTAATAACTGAGGTCGTGGTGTTGGTTTTACACTTATTGTGGGTTTTAATTTTGAGACCAAAGAGACTGCTGTGATATTTGTCGTGCAAAAGCTCGGAATTGACACATTTTAAACATGGAGTTTAATCTTATGCTAAACTATGTCTAGTAATTGTTTTATTTGAAGCTCAGTTTGATATATCTTATATTTGTAAGTTTGATTTGTTCATTTTAATATTCATATAAACAAATATATATACAGGTACTTTCAGAAACAGGTTTTATTTCTACTTAGGTAGACAACTACTCAAGAAATAAAACAATTAATATTTTAATAAAACTAATTTTGAGAGATTTGGTACCTAATAATTTTTGAATTATTATACAAACTGATCTTAGTAAATCTGTTTTAAAAAGTAAATTTTGCGTTTTCTCTTCAGATTTATATTTAACAAGCGCAGACCTGTGAAATAATCTCGGGATAGTCATGGAGGCTCTATGTACTAATATCACGCTAGTGCGCAGGGATCGGATTCGGTAGTTTCCAGTCGTTCGGCGTTAGAACGCTGGAGGTCAAATTGGACTAATTGAAGGTAAAAGAGGTGATACCAATTTTTTCACTTCGAGTCTCATCTAAGCATTATAATACATCAATTTGGATAGTTCGAATTCTCGACAAATCATTTACAATTTTAATAAGACAATTAAAATAATAATCTGTAAAAAATATTATATTGTAGGTGTTGGATGATACTCTCAGTACCGCCTTTGTGTGAGACCACCATTCAGAATTGAAACGTTGCTTGAAATATCTGAATTTGAAATGTCAGAATCACAACCCAAATTCGTATTAAAAAAAATATTCTGTGAAATTTGATATTTTTTCCGTATTTGAGAACCAAGAGCCTGGGTCATTATTTTGACAACTGTTATTGTTTCTAAAAGTTTGTACTTTTCTTGTATAAAACAATGCTTTACTACTACTTAATACATAACTCAATTAATAATTACGATTTACAACGCGGACACTTTAGGTACATATTAATAAATTAAAATAATTCATACCCTTTCACAGATGGCGCTAATTTAATTATTTACGGAATAAAAATTGTTGCAATTTCCGCTTTAAAATATTAAGGGGATGGTAATGTTAATTCCGCGTAAAAAAGGCGCATTTTTAAGCATTTTTTAGCATTTTTTAGCCGCTACAGCTAATTCAAATTTATTTAATTGATCGTAACATTAAAGTACAACATACAAACAAAATTTCCTTAATTTTATAAAACAAAATATAAATTTTGTTTTGTGATTATTCATGCTCGATTTTTCCAAGAAGTGTTTCGGCGATTCAACATATTGTATTTGTATGCCTTTCTCGAGAGAAATGAGTTTGTCTACGGACAAAACTCTTTATTCATTTTCATATTGCGTATGTACGGGCGCAAACAAATAATTCGTCTTAATGTCTTAAAGCATAACTTGTAAAAGTTTTTTTTTTAAATAATCGAATTGACTCATCTGCGATAAACGATAGACGATAAACAATTATTAATGCTCGGTAAACTTTTTTTTTTTAAACATTTTATATTACCTTCAGAGCCTATGCACGGAGAAAATTTTTATTCGAAAATACGATCATTTTATTCGTAAAAACGGTTAAAAGTAGTTGACGGCTGAAGTTCTTAAGAACTAACAGGGTTTCATTTGTTAATTTGTTCGTATGAACTTCAGTCCCGTTTTTAACCGTTTTTACGAATAAAATGATCGTATTTTAGAAAAACATTTTTCTCCATGTGTCATATTTGGGGTTGCTGTGTCTATTTAGGGAATGCAGAAGAGTAAGTTTTGGGACGGAAAAAGGTATGAAGGGTAGGTAGGAATCTATGGGTCCAGTAGTTATGGCCATAGGAATCAATTTCTCCCATTGCGGTGCAAGGCGATATTTCGAGAGAGTCCTGCTGGAGAGATCAAAAGGTCTCCCTGTCTCGCATCCGTCACCAAGATCTGGAAAAACCTCACCCCGTGAACCCGGGCACCCCTGCCAAATTATCAAACGTAGGGAATTTTAAATTGCGAACCAATTAGGTTGATCTATGGCAGTGGTGTTGGTTATCAAATAAATGGTTCCCGGGGCGGTGGTACCCATACCCGCCTCCAAAATTGAAATTAAAAAAAAAATCTGTTGCATTATATTTAAAAAATTCTGTCATTTTTTCCATAACACACTCATCACAACGCACGAACATCTACAGTTTCGTTGTCCGACGTTTTTCCGGACAAATAATTTCACAAGGAAATACTAATTTCTGTCAGCTCTGGATCTCTCTGGAACGACTTCCTGTGGTACGGTGTGTTGGATGTTGGATGAGATCATTTGGGATGAGAGTTGTTGGAGTGATTGAGGCTGACACACAGTTGAAAAGTTTTCTCTCTAAAGTTTTATTCGGAACTCAATCCGAATCTGGATTAACACATCGAAAATATCAACCTAAAAATAAAACACCAATAATTTACACTAACCTCTCGATATTAATGATGTACCTTAAACTTCGAACTTAAAAAATATTTTTTATATGTATTGTTTTTAATGTGTGTAAATCTTTAAATAATTATCTATACCACTTTTCAATTTGGGAGTCGGGTATAGGTACCGCCGCCTCAGGAACCATTCATTGGCTAACCAACTCCTGTAGCATAGGTCACCCCAAGTGGTTCGCTACGTTTGATGCCTTATCAGGGGTGCCCGGGTTCAAGGGGGGAGGATTGTCTAGGTTTTGGCTGCGGATGCCTGTGCCCACCTACTGTGTGGCGGTCCAGATTTGGAGAGACTGATTGAGGGAGAACTTTTTACCTCTCCACTCTTCGCCGTGCACCGCAGTGGGGGGAATTAATCCAAACAACAGTCACTCTTGGACACGCTGACCCCATTCCTGCCCATTCATACCTTTTTCCTTCCCAGATCTTCCTATCCTTCCTTTCCTTAAAAAAAAACAGCTAAATAATAAGGTCTCAGTAGCTCAGTGGTAAAGCGTTGTCGTTTCTAAAGACAGAGTTTCTGGGTTCGTTCCCCAGTTGCGACCATTACCTCTGTGTCTTTTGCTGATTTATTAATAACATCTTCCTCGTCATTTTTATATTTTTTTTATATGAAAGCCGCACAAGAGTCCCAACCGCTACCAACCGCCTGGAGCCAGTGAAACTGTGGCAACCCCAGTTGGGGTATGTTGTGAGGCTGAAAATAGTAGGGGGGGAAGAAGATGGGAAGAGGGAAGCAAGGAAGTACCTGAATATTCAGACCTGATCACTTCACACGTTTAAAGCCATTTCAAGCAACGTTTCAATTCTGAATTGTGTTGGTCTTAGACATTAGCGATACTGACAGTATTTGCCACTCTGGAACGTGCCGGAAAATATATTATTTTAAATGAATAAATTTTGAAGTAACACAATTCAATCAAAATAAAATTTTCCCCGCACCCCGGGATTCGAACCCGCTCCCTTCGGATTGCTAGTCGAGAACCTTAACCCTTGACCACGCAGACCGTCAATTATTAAAAAAACTAATCGGTTTGCTAATGGTTTGTTTGATTGACAAAGAATGAGTTACCATATCAATAAGTTGGACTTTATTTCTGGATTGTCTATTGACAATGTGCAGTTTGAAGCTTTGACCACTTCAACCACAAAACATTATTTTTAATGTTATTTATGGCTTGTTTACCGTTGGAATATTTGTTTTTGTATTAACATGGTTTCGCGCGCTTTCCCACCGGCCGCCATAGCGGTGTTGGTGTTGCCATTATAATGATTTCCCAATAAATTAGGAAAACGTGGGATGGTTATACCGAAACTGCGTGGGTACCTACACAGAACTTCAGAAGGAGGGTGGATGATCTACTGTAAAATTCACCAGAAACTAAGTTTATTACTGTTGAGCATGTTCTTTTTATGCTGTTAAGTGTACAAAAAGAATATAAGAACAAAAGTGAACAGGTAAGAAATTCACGATAGTTGCTTTTAAAATCACTTCCTTTTAACATCTCTGTAGTATACTTTTAAAATGTTTTAATTTAGTATTTGTAATCTTTTGAATCATTTTTAATGTCCCCTTTAAGAAATCTCGATTTAAAACAAAAAAATAAACGAAAAAAATTCAGCTAATATAATATTTATACATCGTGTGTCACAATAAAGCCGCAAAACATCTTGAAGCAATTGTTATAAGCAATAATTATTAGCCTGAAACACTCATCCATATTGAAAGAATCTTCCGAGAAAAGATACATATCGCCTATAAAAGATATGTATCTTTTCTTGGAAGATTCTTTCAATATGGATGAGTGTTTCCGGCTAATAATTATTGCTTATAATAATTGTTACCCTTTGTGCTATGCATAAAAAAATCTTGTCTTAAACATTAGTTTATCAATTAAAAAATAATAATCTTGAAGCAGTTATGAAAATTCTAAGGAAAAATGTTTTATGTATATTTTATTAGTAAGTTAGTTTACCTCCACCTTTCAGATTTTTCTGCTAACACGAGCCAATACGATTTAATCGCGTAAGTAGAAAGTAAAGCTGTGCTCACAGCACATTTTTAAAAATATACTTCAATATTAAATTACAATTGCTCTGATTGAAAATCTTTATTAGGGTTTTCATCCAACATTTTTTCACGATAATTCTTCCCCCGAAGTGTCACAATTTGGACGCGATATCCTGTGAAGCAAACTATATCCAGAAGTCTTAAAATGTTCTTAAGAGAATATTAATTTTGTTATCGTGATTGCCAAGCATTCCAAACCATCCCGCTTGGGAAGCATCGTGACAACAGGTCGCATCGCACGCGTCGGACGAATCGCATCGCACGCGTCGGACAGATCGCATCGCACGCGTCGGACAGATCGCATCAGACGATTTTTATTAGGCATGGTGCATGGCAGTGCGTCCACTGCCGCCATTTGTAATCTGGGCTTCTGGGGAGCATTCGGATTTGTATAGCGGGCGGATGATGTCATCGACATGCATCGGAATAGCTGCTCCTTTGAGAATTTTCGTCGGCATTACCGATAGTCCGCTGCATGCAGACGTCTGGTGTGGGTCATAGGACGCAGGTATCTGGTGTATGACTAACTTCACAAAGATTTCTAAAATCCGTTTGTTGCGATCTGTTCGATGCGTACGTTGCAGACGTTTACCTTTAAACAATCATCACCACGATATCGTACCTCCTCGGAATGTACCCACGATCACAAATGATAATTATTGTTATTACTGCGTTTTGCCTGTTGTTTGTACAATTATTGCAGTGCGTTTTGCATATTTTATTGCCTATTTAGCTGCGCTTATCAGCGAATTTTAGTAAACATACACGAGCGGCCATGCCCTGCCCGTTATTGTGGACCTTAATGACATTTAGTGCATTATTGTTCATAATATGACACGTATAAAGATTATTACGCGAATAATACGCCAAACAGAATCCGGTTCAAATATTTATTTAATAGTTAAAATAGAAAGCTCGCCATAATAATGGGGAAAATAAGCATTGTTTTAAAGTAACAAAGCTGGGCAACAATAAAAAAGCTTTAAAAAAAAAATTGAGTGCGGCTAACTTTGAAGTAAAACTTATTTGACTAAAAACTAAATAAAAACTTACATTTTTTAGGAAGAGGAACATGATTAGGTTGTTGATTTTTTTAATTTATAATTATTTACCGACGAATGGGTAAAATTTTCCTGCGATTCAGCCATTCGAATTATAAACAACACTATTTCTAATGTCACACTACTGCCACTTTTTACTTCAATAGCTAGATTTCACAAGAATCAGAGAGAAAGAAGAGTTAAACCTTATATGTTAAACAAAATATTTTTTTTTCTTTTGAACTTACCTTCTACATTAGTTAACAAAATAAACGGATGAGGTCTGACGTTTGAGTTTGATTTGACGTTTTGTTTTTCGTTGCTAGGCATCGCACTCATTGTTGCCATACCTAAGACGTTAATATGATAAAATATAAATCGAATGTCATTTCCGATTTAAAAATGTTACTTCCGTCCAAAAAGGATCACAGTTACTCGTCGTAGTTCGCCTAAAGAAGTTTTACTTAAAAAATGTTCAGTGTGAGTATCAATGCATGGATTTAGAAACTCATTTGAGGTTTAAAAGTTTACAATAATATATATATATTTTTTTTTTTCATGAATACCGCACAAGGATCCTAACTGCTCCCGCCTGCAGCCAGTGAAACTACGGCATCTCCAAATGGGATATGTTGTGATGCTGAAGGTAGTAGGGAGGGGAAGGAGTTGGGGAGGAAGCGGAGGAAGATGGGGGAAGTATCTGGCTATTCAGATCTGGTCACCAAATACGGCTAAAGTAATTTCAAGCAACGTTTCAATTCTGAATGGGGTCTTAAACCAGGGCGATACTGAGAGTGTCTTCCACCACGGAACGTGCCGCAAATATACTTTATATTATTTTTTAAAAAATATTTGTGAATAAAACAAATTAATGAAATCATGTTTATCTGCGCACGCTGCGGTGCCGGGTTAGAACCCGCGACCATTATCTGTGAGTACTGTACTCGCACGACTTTTCTATCGAGTGTTTCAAGGTTAATACATCTATCGCATCATCATTTCTGTCATCAAATCTCATCCAAATCAATTTAGTTATTAGAAAAAAATCTAAACGTCGTGTACGTAATATATTTTGAATTTTATTTATTAATTTAATAACCAAACATTTATAATACTCTAGAAAACTAGTTTCCAATAAATATAGTCGACTTGTTGGCACCTGAGTTGGAAAATAAACTTCCATTATTATTGTATATTATCACCTTTCAAACAGTCAGGTGACAATCTGTGTGCCAGAGCTTTGTCGCCTTCCCACACATGAAATAACCAGTAAATTATACACAGTTAAACAAACGTAAATTATTGCTAGTTATAATATCCTGTATCAATCATGTCTAAACTTCATGCAGGGAATTCAAAAAGATTTCAATCCAATATGTGGTCTTGTGGTTATGTGTAGATACTGTAATTGTTTAAATAATTATTTTGTGGATGGAGAGATACGACAATACGAACGAATGAGCGAGCGCGCTAACATTAAAAACCATAAAATTCATGCAAAAATTGTTAAAATGTTTAATAAAAGACGACTCGTTTGAAAAAGAGCAAAAATCTCGCGGGCGCTGTGTCAAGTAGCATTTAAAGAAACATTGTGAATTTTTTCATACATGTAACTTATAAAATAACACAAAAAAAAGTGTAAATAATAATTTTTGGATTTTCTTTGCGATTTATTTCTATCGAGGGAATTTCAAATAATTACCGTTTCGGTATGGGGAATGTGTAGATACTATCTTAAAGAATAACATATATTTTTTTAAGAACTTAAAAACTTCAAACGTTTACGGAAAACATGTAAGACGTCGGCAAAAAATGGCAGATCGGCCCGTTAACTTAATAGATATGAAAGCAAGATTTTTATAGGGTCCTCTTACTAGACTAGTTTTTAAGCAGATTAAGGAGACCTTATTCGAACTGACAATATTTCCCAACTGCGCTCGTCCGGATCCAGTGAGACTATGGAATTTCCAATTGGGGTATGTTGTGAGGCTGATTGTAGTGGCGATGGGAAGGAGATGGGAAAGGGGAAGGTGGGAAAGTACGTTGAAATTCATACCTCGTGATCAAAAAAGGCTAAAGTTATTTCAAGCAACAGCGTTTCGATTTTTAATTGCGCTATTTCAGTATGGCAAAACCAAGAGAATGTAGGTATCTACCCCTCTGGAACATTTTTTTACATTAACCCCACCCAGAAGGCTTCGAGGAAAACAATGAGAGGTGTTGTTTAAATGATTCCCGGGCGGTGGTACCCATACCCGCCTCTTTGTTGTGAAAAAAAAAATAGTTTTGGAGTTGAACCCGCTAACTTCGGATTCGTAGATAAGAATCGTAACCGTTCAACCACGGAGGTCTTCAAAAATATTTTTAATATAATATACAAAAAAACTTTTTTGTAAATTCCTTATCAAAACTCAACTTTAAAATTAATGTGTGCTTTTAATTTTAGATTTAAATTATTTATATATTCGCCTGCGCCTTTTAGATTTCAATTATATTATATTATTTTCTGAGATAATAATATGAATGCAGCGAATATCTGTAAATAACTCCATAAATAAAGCTTTGAATTGCAATTAAGATTTTCTCCTATACTGCTGCTCTACCCTGTTTTTTCAGATAAAGTAATAATCATTCTGAAAATCCTTTCCTCCAGTTTACATAAGTCCTGCATAAGGTCTTCTTAGTCCCTGCTTTCTATCGTTGAGTGGAAAATGCGCCTGTTAGGCAGGTAAAGGAATGGAATAAGTGGATTGCCCACCTACCACCTACCTACTCCCCCTTCACCATCCCACTCAGGCACGGTAACAACACATCGATATGTGGAAAACATCGAAATTTACAAAATGACTTCGACGTTTTTAATTATTTTATAGAACTTCTTGTCATTTAAAAAAATGTTATTAAATATTGTTAGTGCAATAATAAAACGAGATTGAAATAGTTATGTACTTAGAGAAAGCAGTTTTCAGATAGAACAATGTGTAAATACTGTAAATATTTTTATTTTTAAAGTTCTTTCTTACGACTACTATAGCTTATATAAGATTGCTATTTTCCTGTTATTTTATTCTGAATTCCTACAGCAGTATATTATAAGATCGTAGAAATTGAATTATTATATCAATAAATTTGTAAGCTTCTCCGGGATACTGTAACGTATATTCTTTGGTAGAGCATCAGAATCTCCCTCAGGTTGGTGGGAAGGAAAATACAGTTTTATCTTCAGGGATTTTTAAAGAAATAAAAAAGTATATAGCAGTAACAATATTTTCTATATTTAAGATATAGATACAAGATGTCCTTCAAAGGGACAGGAACTCAACATTTCCTAAAGAAATACCAAAATACGAACTTACAAGAAGTCTTAGCTAGATTCATATAACTCATAAAAAGAGAGCATACCTGTGGACCATTATGAAGCTAAATTCTATTGACCTAACTTGGCGCGAACCACTGTTATTCGGCGAGAATTATCGAGGTCCAGGAGCACGCGGGATCTCCATGGACAAAAACCAGGAAAGGTCCCAGAGGATGGGGTCTCCTCACCAGGGAACAGGAACCGGGAATAGCCCCAGAGGTTGGGGACTCCTCGCCAGAGAACAGGAACCAGGAACAGCAGGACGCGGTCAGTCAGAAAGCCAGGGCTCCGGTTGAGCGTACCAGAGACCAGGCCTAAGCCAAGTATGGAAATGGTTAATCATCCGAAGATGACCATCGGAACTTCATCCATCAGAAATACGGGTAGCCAGGGCCGTAAAAGGCCACACGGGTTATGTCTCACAATGAAAGACACCATCCGGATTACGGATTACGTAGGTAAACTACCATTGAAGCATGAGGTAGCCATGCGCAGGTCACATTAACGGCAAGCGATTACGATCGAATAACATACGTTGGGCCGTGTTAACTTTTCAAAAATCTTACATCAAGATCTGGTTCGCGTTTCGCGACAACAAAATAAGGTTATCCCATCATAAAAAAACACAGAAACTCTCACATAAGTGACTCGTCTAATCGCCCGTCGGCTCCCGTCACGGCGGACCTTCAAGAAGTGCGGCGGATCTAGATGGCGCTAGTCGCTAAAACTCAAATACGGCGATCGAAATAAAAGGTTAACAGCCAGGTGAAGTTCAAGACAATATTTATTCAACCAAAATAAATATTATCGTGACAATACATTGGTGTATAACTGAGGGAGTTGGAAGGAGAAAGAGATGGGCTGGAGGATGTTTGTGGCTAGATTTTGTCACTTAACACGGCACAATATACTTGAATAGTAGTATTTCATCTAGATAATTTAGATATTATATAGTGATAGTACCCTTCTGGAACCGGCGGAAAATATACCTTAAATTATTTACATGAAATAACAGTTTTAGCGCTTGCCTGGTTTCGAATCGGGATCCGGAAAAAATATCTTAACCGCTCTTTCTTAAGGGTTGTATTTCTGTTGAAGTTTCTTCCGTTATGAACGTATTAACAGAAATAACATTTTTCCTTCTAAAAATCTCAAACAAACATCGATATTGGTTAAACATCTTAAGGCGATGCACCGCGTTAACTATAATAAAACACATTGTTTGCCACATTATTAAATACAACCATAACAAAAAATGGTTTTGAACTTTAAAGCAGTTTTCATAGGCCTGATACTTCTGAGCTTATAAAGAGGAAAAATACTCGATTATTTCAAACACCAAGATGTGGTTCTGCTCGCCGTTTTTAATTAAAGAATCTAAAATATTTTACAAAGATGATTTTGCATTACTTAGTAGTGCTTCGCTTTAAGTACTTTCTCAAAGGTGATTTTCTGTCATAGATTCTCCCATTTTGAACGAAATAACAAAAAAAAAAAACTTCTACCAAACATCGATATGCGTAAAACATCGATATTCGTTAATAAAAATTATTTCCGGCTACCCTGCCTCTATCTCAGGCGATCACTCCCGCTCTATGCAGACGAGTGTGCACACAAAGCTTTAAATATGTCTCTGGGAAGAAAATAAAAAAAAGCTTTACGAGCTTTCTTTACTCAAACGGATGAATATTGCGTCTGCGTTTCCACTCCAACCCGCTTGAATCCATCAAATGCTGGATTTGCCCTGCTCCTAAGTCGGCAGATTATTTAGAAAGATTTGCAAGGTGCATTATAGTAATTGAAGAGTTTAAGGAGAGGAACACTACCTACCTGCAGCTTTGCGTAGTTTAGTTTTACGATTTTAAAACTATCAACAACATGGAAGCCTTAAGAGTGACGGCTGCGCGGTCTTTTTCATGCAAATCTTAAATTTGAATTTGACGCCAAAATACTTAATCAAACTGAAAAATATATTTTTTATTACAAAGGAATTACTAATAGGTATCTGGTAGGATTTATTCTACTTTGTGTTTTAAATTATATACTAAAGGCCATTAAAAGAATTAAGTTTTTCATGATGCAACCTTTGAAATTTTTTGTGGATTATTTGTAACTATAAACTTATCTTGCCTAAAAATATTAAACCAAAATTGTTTTGGGTTAAAATTTTAAATTTATTTGTCATAAAATTTGTATTCATACGTCAATCGATCACTTGTAAATTTAATTTAACTAAAACTTTTTCTCAAAGCAGGTGGAAAATTTAAAAAAAAAATACAATTTAATATAATGAATATTTGAATAAATAATTAATTTACTACAAATGCCAAAGTTGCCTCCTATATTTTATAATTCAAAACACAAATAAATAAATTAACCCATATCGTACTAGATAATATATGCAATATCTTTTGATTTTAAAAAGTCAGTTTCGTTAAGTATTTTGGAATAAAATCCAAAATTAAGTTTTTTTATGTGAAAGGCCGCGCAGCCCTTCCTCTTAAGAGTTTTTACAATAATAATGTTACCCGTTTTCTCTACATTAAGATGACGTATGTATCTATTATTTTTGTATTAATTATATGACTTTTAAAAAGGCTGTCTGAAAAGTTGACATTCCAGGATAAAACTAAAAAAAATAAACACGAATGCGCTTTTGCCGTGAGAAACCTAAATCATAAAAATATAACAGGTTTTGCGATATATTGCCCAATTAATAAAATTATATGTTTTTTAAATAACAGAAAGGTGTGTTATCTTTAGATTTTTGAGAAATTTGTTGACACCTGTAAAAAAACTTTAATAATGTGTAAGTCATTTATCACGCTTGCGTTTTAGGTATTCTGCGAAGCTACATTAACTTTTAAATTATTATGTGTTGTAGGTGTTTGTCTGAGAAACGGCTTCCGCTAGAAAATATCCGCACGTTAGTGAAACACGGGATTTTTCTAATTTATGCGGAAAGGTATCTCCGATATTTGGAATCCGGCCAATATCAATGTAAAAGAAATTAAAACGACAGGATGATTATTATTATTTCTCTGCGATGGATATATTATGTTTTCATAGTTTGTTATTTTAGAAAATTAATTTTGGCTGATGATAGCGATTTCTGAATTCTTGTCAAAGTTTTTCGTTAAAGGTATAATAGAGAGATTGATTGATTTCTTGTATGCTTTCAATGCGCAATTCTTTTGATTAAAGTAAATGATCCGTAGTATTTTTTTTCTTTTTATCTTCAAATTACATTTTTTAATACCTTCAACACTTTTACTCGTATCTGAAAATCAACTCCACTGGGTTACCAATGCTGAAAACTTGAATAAAATTTGTGACAAATACTTCTATTTAATTTTAGTTTTTTAATAACTAACTGACAAAGTTTCCAATAAATTATGCCTATAACTAATTTCACTCCGGTAGTGATAAAATGTAGCGTTAAAAACTCTTTTACTTAGAACTAGGCCTAATCGAAGGAAAACAGGAATAATGTAATGTAGGCTAGGCTTCAATAAAAACAATATCTCATATACTTCTTCCACAGTGCCAAAAATATGACGTTTTTAAAAATAAATTCAGGGAAAATAGAAAGAGCTTCTAAAGTTCACTAATCTGTGCTAATATTTAATAATTAATATGGAAATGATCATCTGTCTGCGTGAAATGCTTGATAAAGTTTTCAAAGTCATCATTTCTTACACAGAGGGTTAATAACTGGAAAATGTCCCAAGACAAATAACTTCAATACACTTATGTTGAGCGCGAGGATAGCTGCGAAGCGGAGGACATGATCGAATGTCGGTACATAAGTACTAAGTACCTACACATTCTACCTTTATCATTATGCGAATGAGTTTGTTAGTTGTTTGAATTTGTGTGGGTGTCCGTGGGAGTCATTCACTATTTGTCTAGAGAAGAGCGACTAGCGACTGGCCGATGTCGCTAGGCAGTCGGACTGTTACCGCTGGCGCCCGGTCTCCTTGCCAAGCTGAAACTGAAAAGAGAAGTAAAATCGCTAAGTCGTGGCGTGGAATCAAATAATGTTTATTTTTTGTTTAGTAAACATTACCAAGAATTCTTAAACTCTTTTTGCAACCTGTAAAGTGAAATCAAAATGATGAACAGAATTAAGATGATACCCCGGTGGTGGACAAATTTGAAAAATAGATTTTACTATATTGTTGCTGTCACTGTTGCTCTTACTCCACCGGATATTGAGCGAAAGGGAAAATGCACCTCGGGCTACTAATACCTAACTAAAATCGAGGTTTTGTATTCCCCATTTTTCTCCTCCAAAAATGGACTGATTTTCATTTTTTTTACCAACTACATAAGAAAAAACTATTCTATGTCTGTACGTTTTGATTTAAAAAAAAAAAAAAAAACATCGTCTAGTTTGTATACTGAAGGTGTTTTGACGGCGTTTAAACCAGTCAATTTTATTGATTTTTGGAAGGTCATAACTTCTATAAAAAGTGACTTATAAAAAAAACAAAAAGTACCGACACGCTATTAGTTGATATCTATTTTATGTAAAAATCTAGAGAGATAAACAGGGAATACGTTTGTATGGAAAAATCACCGCCGGGTATCCCCTTAAGCGCTCCGTCAGAATTCATACTATAATTTATATTACCTGCCTATAGATTAACAGCATCTTATGCTTCCTACCAGGTGTGCTACGGATATTCGCAACGGCTTCCGCAAATGCGGATTATTAGCATTGATTTAGATATCTACATCCGCAACCGCATTAATTAATGCGGAGCTTTAATGGATGCGGATTCATATCTGAGACAAGTAATGACATTTAAAGAAAGTGAGTGGGGTCAGAGGGGCGTGGGCCTTGCGCGTGTTTGCTAGCAACTAGCACGAAGTTCGTTCACTAACTGATCAATAGGAAGGCACACATTTGTGACAAGATCCTACAGGTTTTGTTTGTTTTGATTTAGTTATCGATGTGATTCCCATTGTGAATCAATAACGGTGTTTGTTCACTGTGTTTGTTCACTGTGTTTGTCCAAGTTGCGTGGTTGGTGAATATTTCAATGAAAATATTCAATGAGAAAAAAAAAATTCTGCCACTAATAAATAGCAGTATCTGGACTTATTTTGTATTACTACTTATTAAATATAATTCACCATTTTATAAATTTAATTTTTAAATATTTATTTTCAACATTGCTTAGACTTAAAATGCTTACAAGTAAGACTAAAAACGGTTTTAGTTTAGTTCTCAAAATGTGATTAACTAAAACATATTAAAATTAAAATCGATTTTCATTGATTTTTTTACTTCAAAATTAAATATCTTTAAAGAATTTTCGTTGTTTGTTTTTGGGGTGTTATGCCGTGTTGTGCTACCTCCTTCTTTAGCCGACGTTTTTCATCGACGGATCTGCCGGATCTGCCCTGATGATGGACACTGCAACGCTGTCCGTGGTGGGGTCAGAGGGGCGTGGGCCTTGCGCGTGTTTGCTAGCAACTAGCACGAAGTTCGTTCACTAACTGATCAATAGGAAGGCACACATTTGTGACAAGATCCTACAGGTTTTGTTTGTTTTGATTTAGTTATCGATGTGATTCCCATTGTGAATCAATAACGGTGTTTGTTCACTGTGTTTGTTCACTGTGTTTGTCCAAGTTGCGTGGTTGGTGAATATTTCAATGAAAATATTCAATGAGAAAAAAAAAAATTCTGCCACTAATAAATAGCAGTATCTGGACTTATTTTGTATTACTACTTATTAAATATAATTCACCATTTTATAAATTTAATTTTTAAATATTTATTTTCAACATTGCTTAGACTTAAAATGCTTACAAGTAAGACTAAAAACGGTTTTAGTTTAGTTCTCAAAATGTGATTAACTAAAACATATTAAAATTAAAATCGATTTTCATTGATTTTTTTACTTCAAAATTAAATATCTTTAAAGAATTTTCGTTGTTTGTTTTTGGGGTGTTATGCCGTGTTGTGCTACCTCCTTCTTTAGCCGACGGTTTTCATCGACGGATCTGCCGGATCTGCCCTGATGATGGACACTGCAACGCTGTCCGAAACGTCGGCTAAAGAAGGAGGTAGCACAACACGGCATAACTCCCCAAAAACAAACAACGAAAATGCTTTTGGCCGTGAAAATCTAAAAACGAATCTTTAAAGAATCCTGAAATCCGCATTCGCATTCACGGATATGAACCTCTAATAATCCGCATCCGCGGATGTCAAAATTTTTGCATCCGCAACAACCCTGCTTCCTACACAGTGATGATAGGAATGGTGGCGCGGCCTTTTACACAGGAAATTTAAATTTCGATTTAAGACTAAAATATTTAATAAAACTAAATAATTTTTTTGGATCGAATGGTTTATTTATTTTTTTAATCTGATGTTTGTTACCCAATAATGAACCCGCAACTGTCATACCAAAGTGGTTTGGTATAGGATTCCATTAACGATTAATTATTAAGAATGGTAGATTTAAAAAAGCAACGAGAAAATGGGAATAATAATTTAATATAATAATACTTCACGCTCACTAAACTGGACTAAAATAATATTTATCAATTTTTAATAAATTTCAATTTGCAGCGAGCGATGAGTCAATCACGGTACTCAGAAATATGAATTGCTTGCAAAGAGCATGTTTCAAACTTGTTATTCGACTTCAGAAAAGAAAATTTCATGGATAATTAAAAAAGTTTATTCTGTCGTAAATACTTTTGAAAAAAAAACAAATATTTCTATTATTCATATAGGTAGGTACGTACCAACTAGGTACACCTGTTGTCCCCTTTTCGCCAGTGAGAATAAGTTGGAACCATCTTTCCCACTACGGTGCAAGGCAATGGGTTGAGAGAATCCTGCAGGAGAGACCAAATGGTCTCCCCATCCGACGCTACGACCTGGACAAACCTCACCCCGTGAACCTGCTAAGTCACCAAACTTAACAGTCAGGGATGACCTATGGCAGAGATATTGATAATCCAGTAAATTATTGCCAGGGCGGCGGTACCCATTCCCGCCTTCCAAATTGAAAAAACGCACCAGTATTCCCAATCAATGAATCAAATCTAATTTTGCGACTCATAACTAACTACACGTGTTAATCACACTGTACACTGTATACTGAACGCAAGCATTCCGTTGCGATTCATTATTCAGGCATTATTTCGTAGGTGAGCGATACAAACTGGGATTCTCAGTGAATCACCTCCCAATAATATATATATACATAAGAAATGCGTCCAATATGTTTATGTTTGTCACACGTAGCCGCGATGGGCGGTAAGGTATTTTTACCACCCATTATTTTGTATTTATAAATGAGTTTTATTTTATTTGTTGAGCATTGTAAAATAATGTTTATGAAGTATTATACTCCGACGAAGGTGAGATTATTAGCCAGGCGAAATTTGATAGTGTTGATATGGTTATTCCGACTCTGCGCTCTGTGTGTGGTATAAGGTATGATGTATGTTTATTTATTATTTAAGGTGTGCAGCGGAGATAATAAATAACTATGTTAGAAAGATAAGATTAAATAAAATGCGAGGTACTTTCGTTAATCATTAGAGTCTAGTCAAAATAACATCTGAGATATTAACTATTTTATTTAATTTGGGAGACCAACAGTATACATTATTAATAAAGCAAAATTAATTAAATTACATTAATTGTACCATTTACAGGTTTCCACATGGGTATTGTATATGAGTGATATGATTTTAAAGATGATATGAAAAATTACACAAACAAGTTGATTGAAAGGGATTGCGGAGAGGGTAGGATGGGAGGGGGGATCGGTCTAGTTGAGGTATAGTATGTGATGTATACTAAAAAAATACGGAGTACAAGAAATAAAAAAGAATAAGAAGTTCATACGATGGTTGTAGTATTACACCGAGAAAAATGTTATTCGAAAAAAACGATTATTTTAATACTAAAAACGGTTAAAAACGGGACTGAAGTTCTTACGAACAAATTAACAGTGTTTCAATGTTTATTGGCGGGAAAATGTAAGAATAAACATTGAAACCATGTTAATTTGTTCGTAAGAACTTCAGTCCCGTTTTTACTATTAAAATGATCGTTTTTCGAATAACATTTTTCCCGTGTAGATGAGTATGAATAGTTGCTATTTAATAGATGTATTACTATGCTTTAGGATAATCAATTCGAGGATGGCAAAATAATCTACAAAGCTGTCGATAACGAAAACAAGTTGAAAATGATCATGTAGAGAAGATAAGTATTATGGAATTTATAGTTTTACCCGATATCTAATATAGCGCGCAGTGCAGAACGGTAAAGGGCATGTGGTATAAATTGAATTCTCAGAAGGTTCCCGAAACTTTGGTGTGAAGGTGCAACAGTCCGGAGCTTTCATCTTTATAAAGTTTGACGTGTGACTTACACATGTGAAAGAGGTAGTTTTAAGGTTTGAAAGAGAAATTCATATTTACTTTCAATAAAATTATGTTAGTCCCCTGAAATCAAAAACCGCGTGTCAAACATTAAAGTTTTTGTTGTTGTAAAAAAATTGTTTATTTTAATTATTTATAATATATGAAAATTATTTACTACAAACTTGTATTATTGATAACTAATAAGTAGTCCAACAAAGCTGTCACAAGACAGCTTTTCTGCAGGTTCTACCAAATCAATATGTCTGAATATATGAGAAATAATATACATTTCGAAGTGCACTCATTTACAGTTTTGTGAATAAATTATCTTAATTAGAGAGATATTTATGTTTTGTACAATTATAAGTGCGTGTATAATATTTAACATTTCGAGGTACATTTGAGTTTTAGGATAAATTTATCTTAATTAAAGAAATTTATTTATTTATTTTTTTTATTAATAATTTTTTTGTCACATACATGTTACAATAAAAGTTTTATTTTATTTTTATAAACAGTAAAAAGCGAGAGCAATGTAGTTGTGTAGACAAAAGATTTTAAAAAATAAAATAAACTAAATAGACTTAAAAAACAGAAAAAATAGAAAAATATATGTACATATGTATGCATGTATATCTCTGTATATATATATATATGTATTTATATATATAAATATCTATACATGGGGCATTAGACGCTATATACCAACATACACACACTTACACACACACACACACAAACACATATACATATATTTATTATAAACATAATTTATAATAGTATGCATAAATGTACGATACCAAAAAAATCCCACATAGGCATCGCCAGTTCGTGGGTATACTTGTGTTTTTTTAAAGCAGTTTAGTTAAATTTACTCTGTATATGTATATTATCTTTGTAGAAATTGCAAAAAATAAATAATAATATAGTAAAATCAGTATTTACGGAATTAAAATTTAAAATACGAGAATAAAAGATTATAAATTTGTTAAAGGTTAATAGAGATTAAGATCAGGTGTTACAGCAGATAAATATTAATATCAACACTATTTATCCAAGACTTTATTACATTTTTATGTTTGCTGAAGGATGATATATTTTCACATTTGATTTCTGTAGTCTTATAGAATGCATTATAAATTTTCGGTGCAATAAAATAAGCATGTCTTTGCGCAAGCTTTGTTTTGCACAGTGGAACTTTAAAAACATTATTTGTCCTATTACTAAATCGATTTTCATTTTTTGTAAAAAGAATATTTCGGGTAAATAAATATTTTAAATATTGCATATAGTAAATTTTTCTTATCTCGAACAATTTAGCTTCTTGGAATAATTGCAAGGAGGGGTAAGTCATATTTTTACGCAACATTATTTTTAGTATTAATTTTTGGGTTACTTCTAGAGGTTTAACATGAGTGTTATAAATACCACCCCAAGCAATCATTCCATAAGATACTGATGATTGAACCAATGCATGATAGACCAAGTTCATTCTTTTGATATCAACTGTGTTATTTAAACGTTTAAAAATATAAGTTAAATACCTAAGTTTGTTTACAAGCTTTTCTACGTGATTTGTCCATTTGAGTTGGCTGTCTATTATAATTCCTAAATATTTAACTGTATTCCCCGAATTCATTTCTGTACAGTTAGAGAACGAGACAGGATTGCAAGTATTTTTTGTAAATTGGTATAATATATTGCTTAATTAATTTACTAAACCAGATAATTTATGTTTTTTTTTTTCTTTTTAACATTAACTCCACACAGGAGGCCCTGAGGAAAATAATTTCCCTCAGGGCCTATGTCATCTTTGAAGATGCTGTGAGGAGGGTCTTTCTGAGGAGAGGAAGGAGTGAATGTGGGTCTTGAAGAGACCCATGTTATAGGAAGGAGGAAACACAGAGGCCGGCAAATCGTTCCACAGCCGAGCTGTTGAACACAAGAACGAGTCGTAGAAGCGTCCCGTTCTCATGTGACAAATGTCAACCGTGTACATATGTTGGGCGAGCGTTTGGCGTGTTTCCCGACTATGCACCGGTGCCGAGGGGATCAATGAGGCTAGTTCCTCGGAGCATCTTCCATTGAAATACCGGTAGAACAAGGATAGCATTCCTACCCGACGCCTAAAGATTGCAATCCGTTTGTTAAGACGGGAGAATCTGTACTTTGGGGCTCCAGACCAGAGGTGGCTGCCAAATTCAACCGTGGGGCGCACTTGCGATTTGTACAGGGTTAGCAGTTGTGTACTATTAAAGTATCTGCGGGCCCTGTACAGTACGCCCAATTTCTGAGAGGCTAACTTAACTCTGGCCTCGATGGAGCCCCCATATCTGAGCTGGTCACTATGTAAGTACTAAGTAGATTAAGATATCCAAAGATACATGGATTGATTATTATTATTATGATATTATTATGATATTAACAAATAACGTACAAATTTAATATAAATGCTGCTAGTGTACACCCAAGTCTGTATTCAGGCTATTCCGGTCGCTTCGACTATAGAATCATAGATGTATAAAATTAAGTGCAGTAATAATTTTAATTTATACAAAATACTCGCAATGGATCGGAGTTGGTTACATATTTTGGCTACTTGTTGAAGTAAAACTTCCTTACGCACGCTTGACTCGGGGGGTAAGCTGGCGAATGCGTCACGAAAACGCGTTAAGGCTCCGTCAAACAGGAGGCGTACTTACGCGCGTCAAGGCGTTAAAACGTTCCGAACGTATAACGCTACGTTGTGTTGTACTGAACCTGTCTAAACCGGTCAAACAGAGCGAGCGTGTAGCAATACGCGAAACTCTGCCGCAGCGGCAGAACGCCACGTTGTATTTTTGTTACAAAATTTTCTTTGACGCCGGGAGTTCTGGCTTGACTGTGGTAAAAATGGTTGCTGAAAAGTTAATTGAATGTGTCCGAAAACACCCTTGTTTGTATGACACGAGGAACAGTGCATTTGTGGTGCCTTTGCTTATTTGGTGTTGCAGAAGGGAATGCAATTCTTCACGTGACATACGTGAGTATTGAAAGAAGCGATCTTCATGTGATGAAAGCTCCCGGAATAAACGATGATATTCTCCAAATTCTTTCTTCTTCTTATTAATATCATGCATCCATATTCTATTATTACGGGAACGTGATAATGCACATAGCAGTAACTACTTATCTTCATCTAAATCGCTGGACATCGTGACGAAAACTGACTGACAGTTACTGACGCCGAACGCTCTGGCTTGCGCGTCGAAGCCGTTCAAATAGAAAGTACGCAACGTTACGCTGACGCCTCGACGCGCGGTAAATACGCCTTCTGTTTGACAGAGCCTTTACTACGTTACGCATAGTAGGGCGAGGCAAACGGGCTGTAACACTGTAGGAGCAAGAGAGAGCAGTGCGCGCGCATATTTTCTTTCTCTCTAGAAGTTGTACTTCAGTCTTGTGGCCTAAGGCACACTCGTTTTTTTAAATATACATATATTTTTTTAGTCCTACATCATATGATCAAGTAATGTACATTTAAGTAGTTCATTAAAGTCTGTTGGCAATTCTTAAAAGCAATCAAAGGGTTTCCATTGAATGCTACAAGTGCGGTATAGTCTGCAAAAATAAATATACGAGCTTTTTTAAAAAGCTTAGACAAAGCTATAAAATATGTAATGTATAATTTCGGACCTAAAATTGACCCTAGCGTATTCCCGATTGGATCTATCTGGATTTACTTATTTAATTTTAAAAACGTACTTTCACCGTACTATCGGATTTTTATAACACAGTTTACCACGGATTACTATGATTTCAAGTACCTTAATTATTTGTTAATGGCTGAGTGTTTCAAAGGATTTTGAGTAATCGATAGAAAGTAAAAGTACCTAAGTGTTTTTTAAAGTGTGAATTTATAAAATTGCAAATTTTTTACAATATCAGGTTATGTAAAAATTTATCTAAATTTACCGATCCATATTTATCAATTTTTTATCTAATGCATGTAATAAAGAAATTGGCCTATAATTATTTTTGACCGAGAGATCTCCAATTTTATAAATAGGTCTTATTACAATGCAACTTTTTGGCAGGGTGGATAAAAATCACGATTTAAAAAAAAAATTGGCTTTATTTGATTTATATCGGATTTATTTAATTTAAATCAGATTTTTTTATATTCGTCTATTTTAACTCGAAAGTTTGTCTATGTAAAAAGAAAACCAGTGTCGTTGTTGTTAATTTTAATTATCTCTAAATATTATAAATTAAAGTCCTCCGCCGTGTCTGTCTGTCTATTGGCGATAAACTCAAAATCACTGAACGAATTTTCATGGTTTTCACTAACAGAATGATTCATGAGGAAGCTTTAGGTATGTTGTTTGTCAAGGTTGTGTGTAAATTGGTTGAAATATATAATGAATTCATACAGCATCTTTTTTTCATCCTGACATTTTGTCTTCACTTCACACTTTCACTAATCAAAACTGAATGACCAGGCGAAAATTCAATCGTCGCGAGCTTATATTTCAGGAAATCCCCAAATTGTGTAATCAGTAGTTTTTGCATTGCACGTGTGTATGTGCCAGGGGAAGTCCCTTGGCACTTCAGGCGGGTGATTTGGTTGCAATAAAAAAGTATTGATTTAAATCATGAGTTAAAAAAAAAATCACTTGATTTGAATCGCGATTTAAATTACTGATTTAAATCATCTTAACCCTTCTTTTTGGTTCATTAGAAATGTGGCTCATATCAATGATTCTTTTTATAAAGTGGTCAATTACAGGTCTAAATAATTTGACATGTTTTTTTACCCAATACGGTTGTTGATAGGTTGATTGGATTTTAACCCAGGAAGTATAATCGCATTACCAGTTTGTTTCTTGTTTGTTTGGGTTCTCCTGAGGAGTGATCTATTATGCCTATCACAGAGCCTCTAAAGCATAACACCTCCAATCGGTGTTTATGACGCCAACCTGCTTTAAGGGATATACGGGTATATTATACCTCTCGCTGTATCATCCTCTCCTGGTACTGGCATCTCCCTAACATCCTCCTTGAATAATATTAGCGCCACAAACGTTCATTAATATTGATTGCCCAGCATCAAGTAGGAGCTAATAGGACACACAGGATCTCCGGGGATTATCAGGGACTTAGGAGTTTGGCTTGTTCCTCGTCCTATTGGCCTCGGAAACTAAGGTTAATCATATCCCAGTCATCAGGTTAACTAGGCACTGCCTATAGGAAGGACTTTAAGGGATTAGGGGATGATGGTATCAATTCAGGTTTATTGTTTATTGAGGTATCACGTTGAAAATGTTATATCATGACATCATTAAGATGTGTTAATCTGGGAGTGTTTATATTTATGTCAATATCAGAATTAACAAGATATTTTTTAATTATTTTTTATATGAATACAGCACAAGAGTCTCAGATGCTCACAACCGTCTGGAGCCAGTGAGACTAATGCATCCCCGGGTATGTTGTACGCGGAGAAAAATGTTATTCTAAAATACGATCATTTTATTCGTAAAAGCGGTTAAAACGGACTGAAGTTCAAGAAGAAGTTCAATGAAGATAAAGACTGATTAACTATCATGCGTTGGAGATAAATTTACTCTCTAAATTATAGGAAAATAAACATTTTGGTAAATTCTTATTTGATTCTGATGAAATGACCAAATTCCATAATATACAGTTCGTCCTCAGTCAAAAGATACATATTTTGGTATGTGGGCAGTTTTGGTGTTATTTTGAACTAAAATATTTATTTATTTTGGTATTATTACTTAAATTTTACAACATAATTTGATAATGTTGGCCTGACCCGTGCTGAAGCCCCATTATTTTTTCAAAGCAAAATTCAATATGATGAAGTAATAAATTAAAATAAGGTACATATAAGCGGTAAAGAAAAAAATAAGTTTAATCGACATATATTATGAGGTGTGATCGAGTATAATGTATGTTTTATAATAGTATTGTGTGTTACGTGCATATTTTTTTATTATTTTATGTTATAAATTATTGGTTTGACGGCTTCCGTGGTCGCGGGGCAAGGCTCTCGACTAACAATCAAAATGACCGGTCTGTGGCTGAGTGGCATCGCTTTTGGGTTCCACCCAGGCGTCGCTTGTTTAATTCCTTAGCTGGCTAAGTTCTCTTTGACGATACAAGCAACATTTTTTGCTTACTTTGGTGGTGATTTTTCCAATATTGTCAGGTTATTCATAACCCGGGATGTTGGTCTTTCTTTTAAAAAGAAAAAAAAAATCCGTTGCGCGCAAGTAACTTGTATTTTAATGAATTTTATTATGACACAATTTAATAATTTAAAATAATATAAGGTACCCATACTTAAGGCACGTTCCAGAGTGGAAGATTCTCTCACTGTCGCCCTGTTGTAAGACCATGTAACCTATGTAGATATACGGAGAAAAATGTTATTCTAAAATACGATCATTTTATTCGTAAAAACAGTTAAAAACGGGACTGAAGTTCTTATGAACAAATTAACAGTGTTTCAATGTTTATTGGCGGGAAAATGTAAGAATAATTTGTTGGTATACGTTGGTACGAAATTACGTATACCAACAAATTAATCTTACATGTTCCCGCCAATAAACATTGAAACCCCGTTAATTTGTTCGTAAGAACTTTAGTCCCGTTTTTAACCGTTTTTACGAATAAAATTATCGTATTTTAAAGTAACATTTTTCTCCGTGTAAGGCAGGAGGTATTGGGGATGGGAAGAAGGCGTGGAAAGAAGAAGGTGGAGAAGTAACTGGCTATTCAGATCTGGTCACCAAACACGGCTGAAGCCATTTCGAGCAAATAATAATAATTGGATAATTTGTATAGCGCCGTTTTTGTGAGAAATCACCTCAAGGGCGCTGGGAGCTTCAATTCTCAATGGTGGTCTTACACCAGGGCGATACTGAGAGTATCTTGCACTTGGAATGTACCGCAAATATACTATGTATATATAATTTATTTGAACCAGCGACTTTCGGATTCGAGATTTGATTCGAGATTTCGAGAGCCTTACCCCCCTCGTCTATGGAAGCCGTCATATTGAAATAGGTGAATTTTATACCTACAAGTTAAAATATTAATGGTACAATCTAAGCCTTGCAAAACACATAAAATAGTTCTTTAGGGACCACCAGGCGAGAACCATGGATAAATACAAAAACGGGTTTAGCGTTAACCTTCCTTAGAATTAGTACCTCCTCAAGGTCATTTTCAAAATGATTCCTAAAATACACCAAGTATTTGAATCTTGTAGGTACCGAGTAAAACTGAGTCACTAGGTACCAAATACTTGGCGTAGTCACTAAAATACATTAATAAAGTGGTTATTAATAACCCTTTCTTTCTTCAATGTCAAGGTTTCATCTATATTTCATATTACAAAGGTAATATAATATAATTTTCAAAATTACTGCCAACAGAGGATAACCCAGTGAGACGGGTTACGAGAAACCTAAACTTTTAACTATATAATTCTATTTTTTACATGATTACCTTCTGTCATATTTTTTTTTCGATTGTTCATTTGAAGTATCTTTAGAGGATGATTGCGGGCCTCCGGTGATGAAGGAGGAAATTTTGGGCCTCCGGTTGAAAGATGGGAGATATCGGTGTGTCGTGATATCTCCGCGCGTGCTGATCGGAATAATAATACTCGGCGATGATGATGATGGTGTATTTACAATATTTACAAATGTACAGTTTATACAATCGTAGTAAGACTATTCCGAGACTGCATGGAACTGAAGATATGAGCGCGGCCTCTTAAGCAGCCTGTGGTTCGTTGCTGATGCTGATTGAATGCTGCTCGCGACTGTGACTCTGTGACTGACCTGGCTTGCTGGAGTCCTTTATATAGCTCGACCTGGCAGATACTTGAAAGGTAGGCTAAAATCGTACACTTGCTGGAAACTTCTCGATATTTCAGCGCAGCGCTATGTATTGTGTGTCGCAGCAGCGAGACCTTTCGAAAAGGTGGGCGAAATAGGTAGGTAGGTAGGTGCAGCGGTATCAAGGTATCATGACGACCGCGCAGTGCAAAGGTACTAGGCAGATCGCTATAAACCAATGTACACTATATTTACACTCTATTTCTAGTTATGGTTGTGAATTTATGAAAATATTTATTATACCTTTTATTATTATTTATTTAATTAGACGAATGATTGTTAAACCTTTCTCCTTCGGATTGCTTATAACATGTCAAGACCTGAAAGCTTTTTTGTTTTGTTTTTATTTAAATTTTTACAAAAATAAACATTATAATATAACGGCGTAACAAATTAATAACATATTACTGTAGAAAGCAATCACTTTGTGGTTTGACATTTTTAATGAAAATAAAACACTTTTTTTGTTTTAAAACCACGATATTTATTAATATACTTTACCGACCGGTTTCGCTTTACTCAAGCATATTCAGGGTACAAATTAATACTAAACAATAGCTACAAAATGTGGGCTTATATATACGTATAGAGAGAGACAACAATATATACATATAGAAAGAGACAATAATATAAAATTATTACCAACATCCTTAAACATCATTAAAACTATCCCCACTGTTTGAAATAATTTTATATTATTGTCTATTTCTATATGTATATTTTGTTGTCTCTCACTATATGTATATATAAGCACACATTTTGTAGTTATTGTTTAGTATTAATTTGTACCCTGAAGATGCTTGAGTAAAGCGAAACCGGTCGGTAAAGTAAATTAATAAAAAAGTGTTTTAATTTTATTAAAATAATAACAGTTTATTCCAGTGTATATGTTTTGTTTATATACTTCAGAAGGCTTTTAAATCCATTTCTACTCCGTTCACGGGTTTTTTCTTACGACAACTATCTACGTGCCTTTTTCATGTTTGCAAAACAAATTGAAATCACCACCAATGCATTCTAGTGCTAGCAGAAACTGCGGCGGTAGATTTTTCCAGCCGTGTGCTGTAAGTAATATGACGTTACACGTGCGTACTGCGTATTTTTGGCGTTTTCTTTGTCTGGCCCGATCTTGGCACCATATCAACACCCAGGTGAGATTGTGCCGACCAGTTTTACTGTGTTTTACTTTATGCTAGACCGAGCTGAATATGTTACTGTGAGGTCAGTGGCGTACCGTGAACGGACAGATCGTTTCCTAGTTTCGTTGAATTGTTTTTGGGTAAAACATGTTAGGTGAAGGTTTTATATCATATTTATTTATTTTCTACATATACGGCACAACATGTGCCATTAAAACAATAAATTCATTATCATGTAAATGGTACAACAATATTAAGAATGCAATAGTTTAAATATATGTAAATTGTGTAAATGTAGAGTTGAAAGTAGTAAAGTAAGGAGTCATGGTCTACTGAATATTTTGTATATTCCGTAAAGTAAAAAGTAAGAAATATAAAGTACAAGTATAAAGAATAAGTATAAAGTATAAATTTAAAGTACAAGAATAAGGTAAGAAATAAAATATTAAAATGTAAAAACTTTAAGATATCATTTTTCTTATCGCATATTTTTATTGGCTGCTACCTTTATGTGTGATTGCAAGATTCAACTCGAACTAAATGCCCTCTAGATAGTGTCAGGATAAATTTTATCACTTTTTATTAATTAAAATAAAAATATTTTTATTTTTAACTTATTAACTTAAAGAGTTAAACCTCAAATTAACTCGATACATAAAGATAGCAGCCAATAAAAATATGCGTTAAGAAAAAATTAAAAATAATGTTGGTGGTTCTCAGTCGAAGTATGATACAGTTAAAAATGACCGAATCGGATAGGGATACGTTGGCGCAGTGGATAGCGCGTTGGCCCGGATTGCCAAAGGTCCTGGGTTCGAGTCCCAGATGTATCCGTATCTTTTTCTGATTTTTCTGTTTCGGATTTTCGATTGACTTTCGCTAATATTATCTTCATTCATTAAAATATTGTAATAAATTATACACAAATTCAACAAAGACAGAGTGTGGTAAAAGAAACATAGGCTATGAGGGTATAAACATATAAAATCTCCTTGCCTGAGAACCGAAAATAAAATGAATATATTTAAAAAAAAACTGTTTGCTCTCAAGATTAATGACCAAAATCAAAATGTTCTTACTTAAAAAAATGTGTTACTTCGTGTTAGGTAGTAAACCATCATTATTAATATTATTTGTATCAATGTATACTTAAGTTAACAAAGCAAAATATGTATATTTCTTTTAACTTAATAAATAATAAATAAAAAAAACCTGGCGGTATTAAAAGTATCTGAGCTTTTTTTCCCAACAGAGCGGCGCAGGTGAATTGGAGTATCTTCGTCCTCTTCACATATCCTGCATCTATTGGTGTTTACTACTCCCGAAGTTGTCCTACTTGAGTTCATTTCAGTTCCTGTTCATATCGAGTAATTGCCTGGTTCGTCTTGGTCCTTTTATGAATGATTTAGTTTGCTTCATTCCGGATGCTATCTTCCGTTTCTTCCAGTGTTTGGATTTGACCCATCTTTCAACTCAATTCGTGACTTAAATTTCAATGTTTTAATATATTAACCAGTTGGTACTAGAAATAGGTAAATCGGAATTGAAAAAAAATGATTGAACCTTGGCGGTTTCAGTGAAATCATTGATTTCAAATTTAAAGTTGGGTGGTTAGCAACGGTCTTCAAAATGTAACTAAATGTTCATGGGTCGAAAATAAGTGGCTACCGGGGACTGTTCAATTGTAAAAAGCCAAAATTATGCTAAATGTCGATTTGATCTAATAAAACCGGGGTTCATACAACTAAGCTTTGGTGAAACTTAATTTTTATAATCTTCATATTTTATTGCAATATTCAAATCAACATAATTTTTTAAACATGTTCAATTATTTTTTTTTCGACACCACTGCTGGACGAGGATAGACGTTATGGATCTGCCGGTGTCGAGTTTTGTCGGTTATTGAAACATCTGCAGACAAGTACCCATACTACGAGGTATAACGTGCGCACTGTAGTTTGTAGGTATGTTATATTATGTAGGCGTCTTGCAATACTGCTCTTGTGTGTATTGGGAAATTGTAGCGGGCGCCGCGCCGAGAACTCTCCATGATTTACGGCAGATTTTCAGTAAACAGCCATGAAAGTCAATTGAATACCGGCAGTAAACAAATCACCTTCGTGTAAACTATTCAATTATATATTTGCGCGATAGTTGATCATAAGACGATATATGTTAAAGTTGATATTTTCATTCATAAATTTTCGTAATGAGGACGGACCATAAACATGTGATGCATCTTCACTTTTCGTTATTTCTTAAGGAATTTGTCCTTGTCATTTACTACCAATGGTTTGCGCTCCTTATATATCTACACTAAAGTTTAAGGGATACTCTCTGAATTTTAACCCTAGATAAAATATTGTTTTTACATAAAATAGATATCAACTATTAGCGTGTCGGTACTTTTGGTATTTTTGATAAGTTACTTTTTATAGAAGATATGACCTTCCAAAAATCAATAAAATTGACTGGTTTAAACGCCGTCAAAAGACGTTCAGTATACAAACTAGACAATGTTTTTTTGAAAAAAGGAAAATGTACAGACATAGAATAGTTTTTCTTATGTATTTGGTAAAAAAAAATGAAAATCAGTATACTTTTGTAGGAGAAAAGTAAGGAATACAAAACCTCGATTTTAGTTAGGTATTAGTAGCCCGAGGTGCATTGTCTCTTTCGATCAACATTAGGTGGAGTTAGAGCAACAGTGACATCAAAAATTTAGTAAAATATTTTTAAAATTTCTCCACCACCGGGTTTCATCTTAAGTAAGTACATAAGAATAGGTTTTTTTTTATGACTGATCTGTTTCGATTTCCGTTTTCGTAACACCTTTCTTTCACTCAATTTCCATCATGTTAACTTTTTAGTATATTTATTTGATGAACTAAAGCTTACTTAAAATGGTAGATAAACCTAAATAAACCATTTTAAAAAGGATCATATCTAAAAAAAAATAAGTTTCCAAAATTTTTCCAACTATTAGGATGGTCTTTTATGCACAAATGTCTGTTCGCGTGTGGGTGATGGTGTACGATTCTATGATCTTATTTTTTTAACAAATACTTCTTAAAATACTTACATTAAGTTTTCAATGTCTTTTTACAAAATTACTAGTACCAAAGAAGATTGATCTCAAATCACTGAAGAGAGTCCTGTCAGTGATACTAATGTTTTTTATGATCTTTTTCACAACAAATTCATCTTTCTATGTTACATTTTCAATGTATTTTTATAAAAAAAATATTGCCCTTATTTCAATAAAAATCTTGCATATCCTACAATCTCGTCAGATTTGAAAAAAAAGGTGGCGGTTTTGTTAGCCCAAATTATGACACCATTCGCATACATAGTACATTAATGAAAGATTTAAAAATAAATTTTCTGTACTGTTAACTTTCTACGTTAATCTTTTACTTCATTAATCGTGCATTACTCACTTTCAATACCCACTACACACAATTTAATATTTTTAATTCTACACTCTGCACCACACTCCTTAAAGCCAAACAGGCGATCTCTCGATACTTTATAACAACTATAGATACTAATCGAATGCTACAACCATTCTTATGTACTTTCTTCATTTTGTTATGCATATTGGTATTTGTATACATACTTCTACTAGACCTACCCCCAATCCTACGTCCTCGCCATTCTGACTTAAACAATTTGTTACGTAATCTTTCTTAATTATCATTTTTCAAATAACTCATTTAGTTACTTTTTAAAAAAATTTTATTTATTTATCATAAATACATTTGAACAAAATAAGGGTAGTCCCACAAAGCTGTCATATGGCAGCTTGTCTGTAGGTTCTACAATTTATCACTCTTAATATTATACATAAGTAAATATTTGTTAATACATATTATATAGTTTTAAGGAAACATTAGGATAGATCATAACTTAGTTATATTATTTAACTTAGTTATATTATAAAACTAGCTGACCCGGCAAACTTCGTACCGCCTCAAAATCAATAAATGTTATGTTTAATTGAATTGATTCAAATTATATCGACCAACGCACATTATTTGAAAAGCCGTTCCATACAAAATATATGAAAAAAAAAATTTTTCTTCATAATTATTTTTTCAGTGATTTTTTCCGATGTTTTAATAGTTATTCTGTTAATCCAATCCAACAAATCAAAGATCATAAAAATCGATTTAGCCGTTCTTGAGTTATACATAGTGTAACTAACCCGACTTTGTTATATATATTAAGATTCCCATGTGGAAGTCTTTAAATGGTACAACTAATATTACACAATATTACAAAGATATTTTTATGCTCTATTTTAAACTGTTGGTCTCCGAATTAAAAAAAATTATGAAAGTAGGTTTATAATCTTATACCATTCTCAACGGAATTTAATACTACGTCTGCAGGTCCGTACAGTAACATAATGGTTTTGCTGACCAATACGAATATTCGCGCTGCCGATGAGCATAAAGGATGCAAATCATCGATCAGTCGCGGCGGAGCTCGTTCTCAATCTATCAATCGTCGGTCTATCTTAGTCTTACCGTCTGCTGTCTACTGACTGCTGACGACTAACTGACTACTGCTGTCTGCTGTACAATGAACTCTTTGATTCGTGATGTACCTTGCCGCAGATGCTGGAGGTAAATGGTCCATTTAGGCTTATCTAAACCTTCAAACGGAGAATCTTTAATACTTAGAATAGAAATACAATAGCCATTGTTTTTTTGCGCCTTTATGTTAACTATTAATAATAAATTAATGGTATCATACGAAATAAACAATGTTTTTAGTTTAGAGTTTGGCAAATTGGCACATTGACACAACTGTCAACATTATAATTATTTTTTTTTATTTAAAAACTTATTCCTCAAAATCGATAAATTTAAGGCACTAACATTTTGTCGAATAATAATACCCTATAATAATACACAATATAAAAAAATCTTAGACAAAGTCAACCAAATTAGGGAATCTAGGAGTTATGTTTGACAACCAATTTAATTTCATAAATCACATACGAAACGTATTATGTATTTATGTCATTATTATTATATTATTTATGTCATTACTACCCTGACGAAGAAACCATCGGTTTCGGAACATGTACGTAATTGTAATTATATAATAGTGGTTTAATACAAAGTTATTTGTTTAATTTAATTAAAAATAGATAAACTTAAAGCATTGTACTCATTTGTAGGTAGCTTCTTGTTAAGGCGAAAGTTACAAAGTTAACTATAAACGTAAACAACAACATGTTTATTTTTATTTTTATTAGTAATGTGAGAACGCATATATGATTCAACATTTTGAAAATGCAATTATTTGGCTAATATTACCAATGACAGTTTTCTTTGTTTAACCTTTGTTCTTTATTATAAAACTATTCACAAAATAAATACCACTTTAGCGCATGTGACCTCTAGATTCCGTTTGACAAGCGATTTTATTGCCTATCACCTACATTTGTGGCGATGCAAAGCACACTAAGAATACATACATTTTTAGCTCGTGGTTTCCTTTTATACGAGTTGTCGAGCATTTCAATGCACTTTTTATTTGATGTATTTTTATTTTATTTTGCGTATTTTTATCATAAATAATGTAAGTACTCAAAAAATAATTTTTTTAAATTGTACCGCCACCCCGGGAACCATTTATTGGATAACCTCTGCCATAGGTCACTCCAAGTGGTTCGCTACAATTGATGATTTACAACCGCTACCCGGGTCCATCGCCTGAGGTGTGTTCAGTTCTTGGTGCGGGCACCACCAGCTGCGTGGCGGACTGATTGGGAGAGGTTGGTTTGGGGAGACCCTTCTTCAACTCTGGAGCTCGTCTCTCTCGACCCATTGTCTCGCAACGAATGATTCAAACACTGTATCTCACTTCTGACGCACAGACCCCTAGAATCCTAACCTTCCCTCATGCCATTTTCCTTCCCAGAACCTAATTTCCTTAATAAGACTATCCAAACAGCATCTCCAAAGATGTAATATTGATTATGTGTAATATTGATATTGGTTTAAAAAAGCGATGTTTGAAAATGATTGATTACTTTCCCCCGAATAAGAAGAAAGTGATCTCATTTCAGGCAAAAGTGAACGGAATATTGCTTCTATATTATCTATATGCTCTCTTATACGTGGTGTTCGGAAACTCGAAGGACAAGCGACGCATTCGTAAATATGCATCACATTTGAAATCAATTTTGAATTATAACTTTTATTAATTTGATAATTAATTTTCGAATAATAGAGTTAAATTGAGTTCTCAATTGGAATTATTGGTTCCATGTCTAATCGGACAATGAGATCTAAGCGTCTGAATTCCCATAGTAAATTTATTTAGACACGATACTTCCTCACATGATAATTCATCACATCATAACTCACATTAACCTACCCTTCCATTTCCCCCCCCCCCTCACCTAACTTAACCTAACCTAACTTAACCTAACTTGACCTAACCTTACCTAACCTAAGGTTAAAAACTCCAATTATCAGTTTTCATTTGATGAATTATCATGTGATGAATTAACATCCGATGAAAAGTTTGTACTCAATATTCATACACTTAAAACTTTCCACTGAGTAGACCGGTCACCGGAATTATTATATCTGATTTGAAAAAAATCTGTCGGTTGGGGGTTAAAATCAGCTGTTTAACGTGTTTTATAATGCGTCGAAGCGCAAACATAGCTAGAATTTTTTTCTTATCCCTAATTGCCGAAAAAAGTTTTTAAAAATCAAAATGTTCTGATCGCAAAAAGTTTTTTAGGTTCTCTGTACTCTACGTGAAGTACTATGAGTTTCCGGACACCGTGTATAACAAGGCAAGTAGTAAGCAGCCTATTAATAATGATTTCGTACCGTCGGGTTATTTTTTTAAACTGAGGTAAGTTCATATCATGTTTACATAATTCCCGCTCGTATGCCCCATCTCCACTGACGGATTAATGGCTAGTATACACAATGTACATTAGGGTGGACCGTAATTTTTTTCGAATTGATTACGTCGGGAGTTACAAAAATTGCGCTTTCGAATACAAATTACTCAAACTATTTAAAATATATATTATACTGTATTTCGGTCCTCCAGGGCCATTTTTATCAAAATCTTTATTTTGTTGTTTGTCTCAAATCAATACATATTTATGGACAACACTTCATGTTTTTATTTATATATTTTAAATCCCACAAAACTGGCATGTTATTAGCTCTATGTTGTGTTTTTTAATAGCTAAATGTATTATAACAATTTAAAGAAAAATAATCATTGCGTTTTTTTTTTCTTTATAATATTACACATAATATGCGACAAGTGTGTACATAAAAGTATATGATGTTTATTATTTTTAAGCGTTTAATAATTCGACTGCACCTGTTAAGAGGTTTTTAGCAGAACTGTGGATAACATGTGAAAAGCGTATTACTTTTACATTACTTTTACTACAACCGCAAAAGCTTGAATGTCTTTTAGTTTAGATACATTTTTTTAGATTTTCACTGCGAGAAGAATTTTAGTTGTTTGTTTTTGGGGTGTTATGCCGTGTTGCGCTACCTCCTTCTTTAGCCGACGTTTCGGACAGCGTTGCAGTGTCCATCATCAGGGCAGATCTTTTAGTTTAGTTCATACACACCTTTTTTACCCTACACACAGCATCTTCAAAGATAACGTAGGCACCGAGGGAAATTATTTTCTCGGGGCCTCCTGTGTGGTTTTAATGTAAAAAAAATACATTATTTAAAAAAAAAAAACTTTTAAGTTGTCCCGCTTTTAGCATCCATAGAGGAGTTATTAGTAACAACTGTAGATTTAAGAAAAATAATAATATTTTCAGAATAACGCACCACGCTTTCCTGGTTCCTTTGATTAATTTGCCTAGCAAAGAACTAATAATTTCGACTTGCAAAAACATCATAACTCTTAAATATATGTACACATTTTAAATATATTCAGATGTTTTAAATATTGATAATTTATAATAAATTGTAATAAATAAATTTAAACAGTCATGCTCATCTTTGATACCTCTCAGAGAAAGATTCCTAACAAAATAATTTGTTAAGCCGTCTAATTTTTATATGTTAGGCCGTTTATTATTGAGAGGCGGGTATGGTTATCGCCGTACTGAGAACCTTTTATTGGATAACTAACACCTTGGCAATAGGTCAACTCAAGTGGTTCGCTAAGTTTGGTGACTTAGCTGAGGTGCCTGGGTTCATGGGGTGAGGTTTTAAAAATATCTCCCCACAGCACCCCCAAAGATGACGCTTTTTTTCCCGGTGGCCTCCTGTGAGAAGCTGTTGTAAAAACATCAAATGATCCGAACTCAACGGGATCCCACCAGATGATCGCGGGTTCAACCCTCTACTAGCTAAGTCCGATCTCATCTTATATGTGAGATTTTGCGCTTAGGTACATATAACGACAGAAGAAGGAGGAATCAAAATATTGTAAGGTTTTTCGTAAACCGGAAATATTTGTTTTACTTTAAAAAAATCTCATCCATTGAAGGCCCACCCTAGTATTCCATCGTATAAAGGCGTCCATGAAAATTGACGAGTGCGTTTTGTTATGATAAGGCGGCTGTTAAGAATTAGGAGCGCAAGAGGATCGAGCGGTGATGGAATGACCTTCATCTGAAGCTACGGAATGACTGCTCCAGTACACAAGCCTCAATGAGATCATTCGCTCACGTGACTCATGATTCATGATTATTTATATAAATCTAATTATCTGACCATATTCACGCGAATATTGTTAAAAATGCAGAAAACGGTTGTATTTTAAAAAGAAAATTTAAAAAAATATATTTACCCACGATGTTGAAATTGTGTATTTTAGCATATAAAATAGGCCATCTCTTCTGACTTTGTGGGAATGACAGAATATAAAAATTCATTCATGAATCAAGACAATTTTTACTATTGGTTGTTTTTGTAAAAAATAATGTCCAAATAAACAGTCGAAATGCAAATCACAGAATTTAAAAAATTCGACAAATTTCAAAGTTAAGTTGAAGTTCTGTGGAGCAACTCTCCTGTAATGGAATAATTACAGAACATGATGAGAACTTGAATAGAATTAGAATTTTTTGGAAATTTGATGAATATAACAAACTTTTATAAGTAACTAGCTGATACCCGGCATGCGTTTTAATGCCAATTAAATAAATAAATTGTTTCTCCCTTCGTGTTATTTCCCATTCGTCCCCGTTTCCCTTCCGATTTCTCTTCCCCTCCCGCGTCCCCTTTCGCTCCCCCGTTCCTTTTTCACCGTCTTGCGTTCCCCCTCCCCTCTCCCGCTCACACCTTTCTCGCCACCCCCCCTCACGCGTTCCGATTTCTCCTTCTTCGCCTTCCACTCTCCCTCGTCCCCCCTCCCGCGAAGCCCCCCTCCTTAATTCCCCAACTCTCCCGTATACCCTTCCCCCCAGAATTTTTTCCCTGCCGCCTAACTCCATAAAATTCATCATTTTGCCAAAATCTAGCGTGATCTGTTTAATTTTTTTATGCAAATTTTATAATATCAGAGCTCACCAGTATATATATATAGAAGTATTCACGGGCATGTTCACAACAATTCAAAAAAAATTAATTGAAATCGGATGAAATTTTAATCGCAATCGTATGAATAGTATATGAAATAGTTTTATAACGCCAGAGCTCACTATCACTCACTCACGCTCACTCACGCTCACTATAACCATCCCAGGTGAACGGTATGGCCGCGCATAAGGTACGAACACACAAACAAACAAACAAAAACAAACAAACAAACAAACAAACAAACAAACAAACAAACAAACAAACAAACAAACAAACAAACAAACAAACAAACAAACAAACTAATAAACATTAATTTTTATATTACAGATTAAAACAAATTACATATCGAAATTCTTTCATTAACGAGAAGTCAATTTCATTGGCCTTATTATGTAATTCTTTCTTTTATGAATTATGTGATCTTCCCAAACATTTCGTTCATGATGAACAACTTGCATGTGTATGCGAAAAACGCACCACTAAGGTTTAAGTTTGGTGTGTTTGATTGTTCCAATTAATCCGACCAAGACACTAACAGTGGCACGGAGAAAGAAGTCAATCGACTGGAACCGTAAAGCGATTAAATGAACCAAAATAAAATCACCGCTCTGGTGAGAAACGATACGTAGAACGTTTCACAAAATGCTATGGATTTATACCATTTTGTATGGGATGTCTAGACCCGAGTTTCTCATTTATGACTAACTTGCCAATAAAAGATAGTTTCCTGTTTTAATGCCATGCTTAGGTCAAGTTTTCCGCCAGTGGCAGAATCGTGACAAAACACCACGAAAAGTAACATTATTTTACATTCATTAGTACATTAGTAGTTATTAACATTCAAATAGAACAAACAATATTATGTAGTTTTGTATTTTTTTTAGGAAATTCAACGAATAAATCAAAGCTGATGACGGTAACATGGTAGAGATATGAAGATAAAATAATTAACTTTAACATTTCAAAACAAAAAGCTCTACAATTTTTATGACGCCACAGCTCACCAATAGTGAGTTTCAGCCAGTTATACTGATAGGTTTCTGCTTTAAAGTTGAGGTATTTCGAAATATTTGAAAAAAAGCGAAAGTAATTCGATATTCATTATGGGATTCGACCTCGGCCTATTGCGAGTTGAGCGTTCTCTCCACTGGATATCGAATATAATCTATAGGCAGGAACATAATTTTGTAACATTTGGAAGAAATTGAGGTTTTCTTCACGGTACGTTATTTTTACTAAAGTCAACACTTTTATGCTTTTTTTCTATCACTATTTTGTTGCATTGCATTGCCAATTAATATAACCTACCATCGTATTACAGTTGTCAGTTTACCGAATAAAGTGTCTGACAAAACCAGAATATCTTTAAAATGATCTTATCAACCCTTATGCAGCTGTGTTTGGTAACCAGGTGAATAGTTAAGCACTTCTCGATCTTCTTCTTCACCAACGCCTTCTCTCAAACCCTTTAGCATCATTGGCTTCTTGCTGATGGGACCTTCATGTGGTTTATTACCATAGTCTCGTTGGCTTCTGGCTGTTGGGACTCTCTCTTGCTGTATTCTCATAGTCTCACTGGATTCTAGCAGTTGGGACTCTCTTGTGCTGCATTCTCTTAACCTTATTGGCTTGTGGCTGTTGGGGCTCTCTTGTGCTTTTTCGTATTCTCATTGGCTTCTGGCTGTTGGGACTCTCTTATGCTATATTCTCATAGTCACATTGGCTTCTGGCCATTTGGACTCTCCTATACTGTGTTCTGGCAATCAGGACTCTCTTGTGCTGTAGTCTCATGGTCTCATTGGCTTCTGGCAGTTGGAACGTTCCTCTCTATATGATCATCTCAACGGCTTCTGGCTGTTGGGACTCTCCTGTGCTATATTCTCGTTGTCCTCTGGCAGTCGGGAGTCTCGTGTGACGTGTTCTCATAGTCTCATTGGCTTCTGGCAATCGGGACTGTCTTGTGCTGTATTCTTAGTCTTATTGGCTTCTGGCAGTTGGAACTTTCTTGTGCTATATTCTCATTGGCTTCTGTGTGTTGGGACTCTCTTGTGCTATCTTCTCAGAGTCTCATTGGCTTCTGGCAGTTGGGACTCTATTGTGCTGGATTCTCATATTCTCATTGGCTTCTGGAATTTTGAAATCTCTTGTGTTGTGTTCTCGTTGTCTCATTGGATTCTGGCAGTAAGGACTTTCTTGTGCTGTGATAAAATTAATCAAATTGCTAAACGACACTTTTTTAAGTATTTCGATTAATTCATTGACTTTGGAATAAATTTAATCGAACATTGAGAATATTTGCTCTAGCTCGGAAGGTATTTGTAAGGCGGGATGGAAGAGCTCAGGTTTATTTAGGATGGAAGCCCACCTTGCTGCGAGCGACGGTTTATTTATTTGTATGATTGACGCGAGCTTTATTTTTGTACCGAACAGATGGATGGTTAGAAGAATATTCTCGCATGCTCCAAGTCTTTTTGTATTCAATCGGAAATGTGGTTATTATTCGATAATACTTATTGATTTATTCTCATATAAAATTGAAGCGGCTTATTTTAAACAATATGACTCATTATAATAATAATAACTTAAACCATGTTTTCATTTCTTAATGATGTTACTTTTCATGACGTAAAACAAATTGTCGATTTCCTTTTTTGGACCCAGATATATGTATTATGCATAATTACTTAGTTTTTAATATTTTATAGTAATTATGCTTTAGCATAAATCTCTGCACCACTCTGCACAGAAAATTTTTTGTTATGTGATATCCGAAGAAGAAAAACTCTCAAACAATTAGCTCTGGTGTCTTGAAATTTAAATACATTTTTCGGTCTCTCATATTCTAGGTTGATTTTCAGTGATTGACGTGTTTTTATCATGAGTTATGGATTTATTAATTTAAAAATTAATATCACTGTCAAATCCGAGACCTACGGCCTCCGTGGTCGAGAGGTAAGGCTCTCGACTTGCAATTCGAAGGTCGCGGGTTCTAATCCCGGCGTGCGCAATTAAATTTTATTTGATTGAATTGTGTTATTTCATAAATAAATCATTTAAAATAACATATAGTATTTGCCGCACGTTCCAGAGTTGAAGATGCTATCAGTATCGCCCTGGTGTAAGACCACCGTTCAGAAATAAAACGTCGCTTAAAATGACTTTTGACGTGTTTGGTGACCTGATCTAAATAGTCAGGTTCTTCCGCACCTTTCCTTTCCCATCTCCCTTCCCTGCCCACAACCTTCAGCCTCACAACATACCCCGATTGGGGATGCCATAGTTTCATTGATTCCAGACGGATTCGGAATAATAAATATTGAGGTCAATCATCGAGATATAAACTATCCTATCTTTTAAGTTGAAGCAAATTACACACAGTAAGCCAACTTTCATCAAAATCGGTTAAGTAGTTTCGGAGTTTATCCTGGACGAACATTGTGACGCGAGATTTTTATATCTAAAAGATTTGCGACACGTTCCAGAGTTGAACATACTCTCAGTATCGCCCCGGTGTAAGACTAAAATTGAGAATTGAAACTTGCTTGAAATGGCTTTAGATGTGTAATTGTGTAGTGGCAGATCTAAATAGCCAGGTAAATCCCCATCAATCTCTTCCCCATCTCCTTACCCTCCCCACTTCCCACTACCTTCAGCCTTACAACACCCCCCAATTGGGGATGCCATAGTCTCACTAGCTCCTGCGCGGTATTCATATAAATTTAAAAAAAAAAAACTAGTGCTTATATAGGATTTAAAACTAAGGCAATAATTTTGTAAAATCTTCATCATACTTTGAATAGATTTACACTTTAACACGGTAACAATTTATTTTTATGACCTATACCAAATATCTATATATTACATTAAATAGTAGCATAAATGTGGGCTTTTTGCCAGGTGGCAATTTCTACTAACAATCAATCCTTGGTGATCGAGTTAGCCGAAGCAAAATGTGAGTTGTAGGGAACGAACTTTGGAAAAGGTCGTCACTAAAATAACTGCAGATCTGTCTGCTCCAGAGCTGACTGCGATGAGAGATGCATGTGAAAATTGTGAATTATCGATAAATATAGTGAATCGATATAATTGGAATATCTCTCGATTGTATGAAGTATTATCGACTAAACGCAGCTAAGTTCTTTCTGCTTTAACTCGACCGTTTTGCATTTCAGCTGTCTAATTATTTTTTTCAAATGTAAAGTCGTCGTTTTTAATCTTATTCTCGTTTTCATAATATTATGGTACACTTACTATATGGCCTCCCTGGTCGAGGGCTCTCGACTAGCAATCCGTAGGTAGCGTGTTCAAATCCCGGTGTGCGCAAGTAAATTTAATTTGATTGATTTGTGTTTTTTAAAATTTATGCATTAAAATAATATACGATATTCGCGACACGTTCCTGAGTGGAAGATACTATCAATATCGCGCTGGTAAGACCACCATACAGAATAAGCGTTGCTTAAAATGGCCTTAGTAGTGTTTGGTGACCAGATCTGAATAGCCAGGAACTTTCGCACCTTATTCTTACCACATCTCTTTTCCCACCCCGATACCTCTAGCCTTACAAGATACCCTAATAGGATATTTTCACAAACGAGGGAAAAAAGTTGCAAACTGAAATTTTTTTTTGAATGAATTTCCAGAGAGTAAAATATCATATCAGCAACCATCATTATAGCAGAGATCGCTGTTACAGAAGTGGAGCCGCTTCAGCCATCATCTTACAAAATAATTTTTCAAAATAGATATTGTAAATTGGTACATACTCGTTTATCAGAATGTTAGGTAAAATTAAAATTCACTGAAATGTAAATACACGTTTCAGTGTTTTTTTGCTTAGTTTAGACTCTCTCCGCTCACTTATTTATATTTTAATAGTTTAAACCAATTATGACATTATTCGTTTCTGGGTTTTCCTAACGATTGCGTCTCGCAGACGTAAAATATAGAAATATGTCTTCACCAACGTCGCAAATAAGTCATTAATTTATCTAAGACCTTGAGAACTAAACTTAAATATCTACACCGGCCCAGTCTTCATAATTAGACGGCTGCATCCGTTTCAATATATTTGTGGGTTAACGGGTTACTACGCAGACGGATAACGAAATAAATTAAACAAATAACTTTGTATTTAACCACAATTATTAATTCAAAATGTATTAAATAATAATACAATTAAATTTATATAAAAATATTACCATTTGTTATTTCGGCTACTGGCATTATACCTAGCTCTCTCATTAAAAATTTAGGCATATTAGATTTGTCAAAGAATTTGTATATAAAAATGCAAAAATCAGTCATTTTAAATACATGTAGAATTACGAAAGATTTTTTAAATATTTATATAGAGTTATCTGTAGGATTTATCGGTCAAATTAGGAATTCCACCGAGCACCCTCTGATATGAAAATATCTGGAGTCGGTGAATTATATTCCCATTTAATAGTTTGGTAGATTAACATGTTGTTCTTGTATGGTTTTGTATTAATTATACTTATATAATACCCCTGCATAACGTGGATTCACTAGATGATCATTTATATGGAAAAGTGTATGAAAGGGTTTAGTTTTTCCTATGAGAAAAACTAAACCCGGACCTGAAAATTTAATACAAAGTTATTTGTTAAATTTAATTCAAAATGACGCCACAAAGTGATATTGCGAGGTTTGAAGAAAGGATAATGAAATCACTCTATATCCAATAATAATAAAAATATGATTTGTATTGCGCCGTTTTGGTGAAAAATTATCTCAAGGTTTGCAATATACTCATATTAAATGGTTCGTAACTGCCTAAAAGCATTTACTAAGACGATGACACAGGAGGCCCTGAGGAAAATAATTTCCCTCAGGGCCTCCTGTGTCATCTATAAAAATGCTGTGTGGGGGGTTTTATTGAGGAGAGGAAGGAGTGAAATTAAATTGAAGAGACCCATGTTGTAGGAGAGAGGAAACATAGTGGCCGGCAAATCGTCCCACAGGCGAGCTGTTGAACTCAAGAACGAGTCGTAGAAACGACCCGTTCTCATGGGACAAATGTCAATCGTGTACATATGTTCAGAGCGCGTTTGGCGTATTTCCCGACTATGCACCGGTGCCGAGGGGATCAATGATTCGAGTTCCTTCCTCCATTGAAATACCGGTAGAACAAGGACAGCATTCCCACCGGTCGCCTGTGCTCTAAAGATTGCAATCCGTATGTTAAGACGGGAGAATCTATCAAACGGACCGCATTATCCATTTGATTGTGGTGCAGTTTAATGATTTTAAAATACGTACATATATATATCAGAGTTTTTTAATGTTAAACTTAGACTAAGGGGAGTTAGTATTCGTATATTTGAGATGAATGAGAATACAGTCAGGTATATGTAGGGTTACCAGATGACAGGAATTTGCCTAACATGTCCAGAATTTTAGCTGTCTGTCAGGAAAACAGGCTCAATTGGAAAAAATTTGAAATTGTCAAGAACTTTGAAAAATAAATTTATTAGAGTTTTAGTTTTAACGGAATTTACAAGGATTGCGGATTTCCAGGCTGAATCGAATAAAATGACAAAAACCATGATTATATAGGCAAAATTACCAGAAAAATTCGCAACCAGAAGTCCTCACCCCCCCCCCCCCGAATTTTTTTGCTAAGTCAGGGATTTTATCACGAAAAATCACTTTCGGATCTGGTAACCCTAAATGTGTGTGTAATTACAGAGTCATGTGAAATTCATCATCTGTCTATGCCTTTAAAGGAAATGCAGTGAAAAATGAATAACTGTGTTTATAAAGTTATACGGTGAAAATCGTAAAAAATTCTAATAAAGTAGACTAGTATACCTCATTGCGGAGAAATGGAGTTATGTTTAAATAAGTATTTATTGTGAGGTGTCTTTATTTTACGCGCCAACGGCTTGTACAGTTAGTCGATGGGTAATTAGAAACACTTTAGCAAGTATTGGCGTACTAATTTTATCATTAGCGATGTTGTAAGCGTGACTGCTTAATGCTTCGTGGAACGACATTCGAAGGTAAACATCCTTAGCTTTGAGTGAAGCTCTCTAGAGTAACAACGTACAGTCGATTCCGTTTAATTGATACATCCGCGGTGCAACGGTTTATAGGGACAGTCGGTTATTTGGGACGAAACCCAAGAAACAGAAACCTAATAAAAAAGAATAATTATTTTTTTCGGAAAAACTTTTGAAGGTCATTTAATGATATCTATATTAAATTTTTGGGTATAAACTTCTTATTATGCTGACGCAGAAACATTCGGTTTCGAAACTTTTCGATAATTGTGATTATACAGGTTGTTAAGGTATCTTAAAAAGTGATTCCTGACATTATTTGGGGTAGTTTTTTTTTTCTACAAAAACATAAAAAGGAGTAGATGTTGGAGAGTTGGGGGAGGGGTAAGTTGTGGGACTGTTACTCGGCTGAATGACCAGTGACGTCAAATGGAAGAATTTGTTTAATTTTAAAGAAAAAAAAATAGAAAAAAAAAAAATGTCATCAAAAAAGTCACCGGAAACAAACATTTCATTTACATTTTTTACTCCAAATAATGCCAGGGATCACTGGTTAAAGTAAGTCAAGAACGTTCCATAACACCCTGTATAGCGGTATACACAAAGATATTTGTTTCATTTAAATAAACTTAAAAAAAAGTAATATTCGTTTAGATTTTTAGCGATAGAAATAAAATTGGCTACGTTTATCCGAGACACTATCTAGAATCTACATTACAAGTAAAATCGCTAAAAAAACTTTGTAATCATACAAAAAGAAAGATGCCAAAAATATGCGGAAAATTAGTCGAGGTTTAATTGTTAATTCTGGATTTAAAATATGATATCGACAAAAATGACAGAAAAATTGCGAACGTTACCTTTGAATTATTCTGTTTCATGTTTCGTTTAGATTTTTTAGTATTATATTCTTCTAATTATAATTAATAATAATTTGTTTCCGTTATCTGGGACACCATTCCATTTTATTGAAACTAATTCAGATTTGAAGTCGATGTAAATCGTATCTTAGTTAATGAATTTTGGTTGAGAACGGGTGAGGTGGGGGATGACATTTTTTTTGGGATTGGGTTATAGAAAACTAATATTGTTAAAAAAAAAATTGAGGAGGAATTATAGATATTCAATGAAAATCTATACACCATTAGAAATCATGTATACAACATTTATTTAATCAAAATAGATATATGTTTCGAAACAAATAGTTTCTTCGCCAGGAAAAAATTAAATTAAACACATGAAGTGATTTTTTTTCTTTTAATTAACACGAATTTGAAATTATTGCAGTAAGGTTATTTTATTAACAATGATTATCAATGAAGACAATAAATAAAAATAGAATTAAGTCTCCCTTCAAGTTCCTGCTTAAAATGAGTTCTTTTAATCTACCGTACAATTGTTTATTCCACAGCATATGTATTAGGTGCCCAGCGACCATATAGTACCAACCTATAATTAGTAGGTATACAATTTTTTTAATAATTATATTTTTAAACTCTTATTAAATATAATATATGTACATATAAAAAACGAAACATAAAAAATAAAGTCTCCCTTAAACTTCGCTTATTTGGGTTAGCCGCTTATTTGCGACAAAATGTTTGGGTCCCTATGTGTCCCAATTAAGCGGAACCGACTGTACTTTCTCCAAAGAAGCTCTATTTAATATGTGGGAATGTAGGTAGAAGCTCTTGCTTACATTGTGCATACAAACTACCCATTCTATGCTAAACTTTCTGTTAATATATTTCTTACCCGTTTATTTATCGAAAGCACACTACATTTTTTGTATGGCGCACTACCCCCAACTGAACTTGTAAAGGTAATCAAAAAAGTATTTCACTACAGATCCAGAACATCAACAAAAAATATATGGAAACAAAACTGTTCACATTAAGAAAACTATGTAAGTACAATACATGCCTCCTTATATGGAAAAAAAATAATAAACTCATACACACAAAAACAGAATTTCATTAAAACGTCCCAAGTACACACACACACACACTTTACACTTTACACGATAACATCAACTTAAACACCATGTATACTAACTATGGTAAGCAATCCTTTGGTTACGAGGGGGGCAATTTATATACTTGCCTTCCAGATAACATTAAACATGGAAAAAGTGTGGGTAGATTTAAAAAAAAAAAAAAAAATTTATTAATCAAAAAAATGATGAAATTGAATAATATTGTATTCTAACACAATTATGTTGTAATAAAAAGTTATACAAAATGCACGTATTTATTGTTTTAATTTTGATTTTTTATATAGTTAATAATATTATTAAATATATTAAAAAAACTAAAATTTAAATATAGTTCTTATTTAATTTATAAAAAGAGTTTATTTTTAAACAAGTTCTGCTACGTAATTATAATTAAGCGTGACAGCTGTTTCGCCTTCTGAAGGCATTTGATAATATTATTATGAAATATAAAAAAAAATATATAAAAATGCAGTTCAGATTTATGGTTAAATAAGTGAAAATGTATTTTTTTTCTAGAATAAAAAAAAACTTTTAAAAACGAGGAATATTTAGGTAATTTATAAAAGACGGTAGTAGACCCAATGCTTTCAACAAATCAAATAGAATAAAATTTTTCCTGGATAATATATTTTTATTATACCTAATACAGGGAGAAAAAAATTCACCTCCCTATTCAAAAAAAATTCTGAAATAACTTCGAAAACTTTTATAATATCGCATCTATCCAAGATGACTGGCTTGTTTTAACTAAGAAAATCTCTTTGTGGTAAAGACGGGGTACACGAATCCCCCCGTTAGGTTTCCTCCCAACATGAATGTATAAAAACTTCCAATCGATGGTGGAGTCATCAATCAACCTCCTGCAAATAGCTCAGATCTCCCGTAATCCAGAGATACGCACATCAATCGGCAAGCGACGGGACTTTAAGGGAACGGTCGACAGATCTAGTTACTATAAGATCTGCAGGCAGTTAAACCAATAATATATATCATTGAAGAAAAATATAACAATAATAACCTATTTTTTTAAAATATGAAAATAAACAAGACACATAAAAAATAATAAAAGATAACTGTCGCAACTGGGAAATATGAATATTCATTTAGACTTATATGAAAAGTCAACAGGTGTTTCATAAAAATAAAATCGGATATATTTATCCGAGACACTATCTAGGTAACAAATACATTTTTTGAATACTTGTTTCCAAGAATAAAGGTTGCTGCCAATAATATGGAAAAAAACATTAGTCGAAGATAATATTGTTAATTCTGAAATTTGAAATATGAAGTTGACAATTACGACAGTATTATATAATATCGCAGTAGCCCAATTGGTAGAGGTGTATGTCCCGGTTAGACGTAAGGTTCTGGGTTCGTGTCCCAGTTGCGACCGTTATCTTTTATTATTTTTCTGTGTCTTGTTTATTTTCATATTTTAAAAAATTAGATTATTATTGTTATCTTCTTCTTCAATGATATATTACATTGATGGGAATAACTTCCAAAAGTTAAAAAGAGAGTTTTCTAATAAAAATATAAACCAATAATATGCTAAACCAATCATAGGTATTAATTTATTTATTTGATAACCAACACCTCTGCCATAGGTCACTTCAAGTGGTCAGCTATATAGCCCGGGTCCATGAGGTGAGGATTGTCCGGGTTTTAGTGGTAGACGCGTCTGCCCACCGACTATACAGGAGGCCGGATTGGGAGAGATTGGTTGATGGGGACTTTTTAGTATCAGAAGGGGAAAATTGATCAACTCTGAATAGCCTGGTCGTATCCAACCTTCCTTTTATTCATCTCCTTCCCTTCCCTACTCTCTTCAGCCTCACCATGTACCCCGATTGGGGAGGTCTTAGTCTCACTGGCTTCAGGCAATTGATACCTTGCGCGTCATTCGCATGTAATCATATATTTTTTAAATGCTTATTTGGCAAAACAAACAATAGTAAATATGCACACGGAGAAAATGTTATTGTAAAATACGATCATTTTATTCGTAAAAACGGTTAAAAACGGGACTCAAGTTCTTACGAACAAATTAACTCCCAATGGGTTTCAATGTTTATTGGCGGGAAAATGTAAGAATAATTTGTTGGTATACGTACGAAATTGCGTATACCAACAAATGATTCTTACATGTTCCCGCCAATAAACATTGAAACCCTGTTAATTTGTTCGTAAGAACTTCAGTCCCGTTTTTAACCCATTTTACGGATAAAATGATCGTATTTTAGAATAAAAATTTTCTCCGTACAGTGATAGAGAAATTGGCTGGTAGTCATATATGGAGCGTTGAAGATATTTGGAGGATTACCAGAAGAAATAAAATTAGAAGAAAACATAAAAACATTTAAAATTAAATTACGTAAATATGTGATTGATATTTTGTAAATGTATTACTTTAATTATTATGTATATATATAAGGATTGTATTAGGACATAGATAATTATGTACCTACTTAAAATGCCTCAATAAACAAAATATTAAATATTCTGATACATCTATCGAGAATAATCGACACAATATTTGATCGTAGGATGTTTCCCTTAAATTATATTGCACCCCGAAAGGCTGTACGTGTGTAGGTATATAGGGTAGAGTCGGCAACTACTTACCTTAGTGCGTCACCTAAATCAGCGGGCAATTAATTGCGACTGGGTTGTAATCCATCTTGTTGACAAGTGGACAGTGACTTGATCCTGCGCGGGGGGCGGTGGAGGGGATCTGTCACCTGGAGGGGGCGGTGTGGGAGTCACGTGACGTGACGTCACCCGGATCCGGAATGCTGAATGAAATCTGATGGAATGCACTGCAATATGCAGATGTTAACGGGACATGTTTATTTGTACAGGATGTTGTGAAACTCACAATCTAAATTAGGCTTATATTCTACAAATCTCTAGTAGTCAGAAAACTCCGTAAAACAAATATAGCAGAGATATATTATTACTATGTATGTAAAATAATTCAAAAAAATTATAACCTTTAGTTCCGTTCTAACGTTTCCTAAAGTAAGAAATGAGTTCACATATTAACCTCCTGAAAACTCAGTATTTTATCCCGTTCATCACGAAACATCAGTATCGTATCATTTCTTAAAGTGCATAGCCAAAATCAACGGAATAAAAATAAATGCACAAATAAATAATATAAATAACAGTAATCTTAAATGCAAGATTACGTACCCATAATAAATAACTGATACATAATGAAAAAATGTTCTCTATTGGAGTTAATGGTATCTTTCTACTTGTACAAGAATTGAAACGTTCAATTGAAACATTGCTTGAAATGGCTTTAGCCGTGTTTAGTGACTAGATCTGAATAGCCAGGTACTTTCCCACCTTCCTTTTCCTCGTCTGCTTCCCTTCCCCACATACCTACAGCCTCATAACATACCCAAATTGGGAATGCCATAGTCTCACTGGCTCCAGACGGGAGCAGTTGGGACTCTCGTGTTCACTATAAAAAAATAAATTAAAAAAAACCTTTAGGCCTGCACAAAAACTGCGCTGGCATACAGAAACGCCCGACTATGGCAATGTCTTGATAGAGATATTTGTAGCTTTAACAGCTGTTGTAGTTCCAGGTAGTGCGCATATATATGTTTGTTATTTGCATTAAAATAATAATTTATTTTGTTTCCGTATCATACGATATACATACAATTTATGTTGTATAATAGACATTTTTACACAACAGTAAGATGGAGTGGAGGTGGATTCTAGAGGTACTGTGAGTTGCCCAGTTTAGCCAGGAGTGCTGCTAGCATCTGAAGCGTCCATATGTTGTCTGTTTTCGGGTTGTTATGTATCCAGGGGGACAGCATTTGAGGCTGGCCTGATTTCTTTCCATTGCGAGTCAGATCTCATAAGACGTGGTCGCGGGATGCTACATATCCGGCATCATCATCCACGGCCGAGACGGTCGCAGCAAACTCACGAGGGGACTAGTCTTATCATTGCATGGTCGCGAGTTGCTGCAAAAATGACATTGGATGATAAATAATAGCTATAATACTATAAAGAATATCTGCATTCATCTTCGTTTTATGTAACCTATTTATAATGTTTAACAGCATTCTAATGATGAACACATTATTTCACGAGTATCAAAATAAAGGCTTCCAAAAAATAATACAAATCAATTGTATTTCATTCCAAGTCCACATTAATACAGGTTCTTGTTTTACCTCAAATGTAGATTTTAGGTGCCCTCCCCTGGTCAAAAGTTTTTAATTTTCATTTGTGAATTCACGTGCATAGTCGAAATTAAAATTCAGTCAGAGCGGTTAAAAACACAATAGAAGCTGAAATAATTTCAGGCTGTTTCAGGTACCTACGTATTTTTTCACGTGTGGTAGAAAATCAGCCACATTCGCACGAGAATTTAAAAGATAACAAAAAAAGTATGGCTCACGTTCCATATTCGAATGCAGGGGAGCCGGAAGTGGGAAACAGGAAGAAGGAGGCAGATGTAATATATTGCCTTTTTTAAATTGTCAAAAAACCCTTGGGATGTAAACGTATTATTTGTATGCTTTTAAAATTATTGTTCTATGAGGAATGTTTAAAAAATGTAAATTAACGTATTGACTTCTTTTTTTTTCAGGTATGTACTACAGACTGATAAAATTTGGGACTCATATCCAGGTATCAACATCGTGACAACAATTTTACTTCCCTGTATAATTTCCAAACTTGAGGGTAAGTTCTATTTGAATGACACCAAAAAATGTCTAAGAATTAAATATATAGGTACCTCTGTATCCCTTTGTGGTTAGTTATAATTCTGGGATTCAATGCTAGAAGTGCCAATGTCATCTTTATTAATCGCTCTGGAATTAAGGTTGTTTATCGATTTATTGGCGGACAAAACGGCGAAACAAAATTTTGACTTCTACATTAGTCCGGTCAGTGGTTGTGTGGGCATCGCGTTTGGCTCCCACCCAGGCGTTCCGTGTTCGATCCCTCGGCTGGCTAAGTCCTCCATTACAACACAAGTTAGTTTAGTTTTTTAACCCTTAGTTTTTTTTTTTACTTTTATTATTATTATTACAATGTTAAGTTATGTGAAAATCTGTAATTGGATTTTATTTTTATTATTAAGTTTTTTGTAATAGATGTAAATAATCTGTTGATTTTCCTAAATAAATAAATAAATAAGCAATATCTTCCGCTTAGTGTGGTGGTAGTAGGAGATTTTCAAATGTTGTTGGGTTATTCGTAACCCGGGAATGTTTGTCTTTCTTTAAAAAAAAAGAAAAAGATATGTCACAAATATGATTAATCTAGAATACCTGACTATAAGCATTAAAAAAACGGACGATAAGAGTACTGTCTGGTTAATAAATCAAATTACACCAAAAACTGACATCAGCACTTCTGCATTAACACCCAAAATTATAATATAAAAATATAATAATTAAATATTTATGTGTTTACTTCGTAGAACTCCAACAGATATTTTAAAAAATTAATTTGAATTAAATTTAATTGTGTTATTATTAGGGGAAGATTGGCACCATTCGTACACGGGGAACCTTCATACAGTGACTATTACAGCTTGTTAGAACATCGTATTTATTATGGCTATGCGTGTGTGGGTAGGCCACGGGCGACCGCTAGTTGTCCCCGAAGTTAGAGCCACTGTGGCCGCTGCGACCAACATGGGAGGACATAATGTGTTTTCGCATGCTCAAAGTAAATATCTTGTCGATTTCATTGGATGTTTAGTGCTTTAGTGAGGCGTCATATTCTAACGGATTATTGCTCAATGGTAAGTAACTACAATCAATATATTAATAATGTATCTATTTTGTGGATTTTGCTGCATGATTTTCTGCATGAGAAAAATCTGTTATTTTTGACCTTCGGGGCACGTTCGTACGCCTTCTCCAGGGGCACATTCGTACGCGCCTGAATGTACCCCTATTAACGAATTTCTTTTTATTTCAGAAAATTTGCAAAAATGGTCCGGAATTATAAGAAGAAAGAGACTAGGTGCACAATAATAAATAAAGAAAATATGTCTGCGGCAATAAAAAGATGTTTTGGAAAGAAAATTATCTTACAGAAAGGCAGCGGATAAACGTAATATTAAGGCTTCAACTTTGGAGAGTCGGGTAAAGAAAATAAAAGATAAACCTGATGATGATGGCACATATTAGTCTAAATACACAAGTTACCAAGTATTTTCTACTGAAGAAGAGTCACAATTGAACGACTATATTGAAAGATCCAGGCCCTATTACACCAGCAATGATTAGGCCTTATCCTACAGCTGAGAAAAAGATTAAAACGTTAAAGGTAGGGCAACCAGGAAAGTCCAGAATTTACACCGATACGCCGGAAAAAATAGGCTGGAAGATTTGGAAAATGCGAAGCAATTAAAGAAACTAGAACAGTAAAGAAAATCGAAAGCGAGAGAGATGAAACGCAAATTAAAAATTGCCGGACATTCTAAGCCAAAAAAATCAAAGTAATTCGGAATCTGAAAATTCTGAGGTTTGTTTACAGGAAAGTTCGACATCAATAGTAGATTATTCTGATGACAATGAAGATGAAGATTTTGACGCTACCGTGAGGCCCGAAAAAAATTAACATCTGTTTTGCAAAGTTTAGTCAAATTTGCAAAAAAGAAGTTGTCTATTACGTAGCAAAAGATATAAGCTCTTATTCCAAAACAGAATTTCAGGTCTCTTATTTAAGAAAGGAACCAGGACTATCCTGGGCACTCATGTTTCCCAATATTGAAGACTAAGATAGCATGGGCATTTCTGACGTCGCAATGATTCTTCCTAACCCAAAATCTTCAGGAGCCTCTACGGCCAGGACCTCTAACTTATACACATTTCCTATAGATATGTCACAATTGAATGTTCAATAATTAATTGTAAAGATTTGGTTTATGTTTTATTTATGTCAATTGCACCAGACAACTATTTTACTAATGTGCCCAATAACTAAAAGATTGATCTCTTCTTGTCTGATTATTAATTAGTGTAGGTAGTCTCCACCGTGTTGTGTTTTTTCTCCTAATCGTTTTTTTTTCTGAGTAATGTATATTTTTTGTTGACAAAAGGTTTTGTCGTTTAGTTTATTAAATTGTTGGTAGGTTTAAGGCCAATAAATAGGATTTTAATAATTATTTTGCTGTTTTACTTAAACTGTATAAAGCTACCCCACACTGTATGAATGTTCCCCTACCCATGTATGAATGTACCCCAGTAGTGGGGTAGATTCGGACAATTGTCAGATTTTTCTAAAACTCAATCCATTAATTTATTTTAAAAGTTATTGACTTCGAACTTTTTGAATAAGTAGTGGAATGTTTGCTGAATGTTATAATAATTGATTGAGCAATCTATCTTTAACCATCAATTTTTGAAAAATCAAAGTCTGAAAAGTGTACGAATGGTGCCAATCTTCCCCTAAGTTTTATCTTACACGGCCATTTTCAAACTTTTCAATTACACTAATAAAAAACTAAAATACTCGCAGAACTTTATAAAAACATTAAAATAAATTTTAATTAAATAAAAGAAAACAATTTTTGTTTGAACACAGCTCTTGAGTATAAAAATTATATTTTTATGCATTCACACATTTCGAATTTCTGCTGAATCTGGGGCTTTGCCTCAAAGAAGCTGAACGCTAACCTGCAGGTCGTTCAAAACCGCGCTTTCATAAATATTCTTGGAATTCCGTGGAATACTCATGTCAGGGTAAACTAAATTCCTAAACACGAAATCACAAGAACCATCCTACAAATTACTCAACATTCAACCCCCACTAACATCAAGCCAATTTACAATCAGGACATTCTCAACCACAATACTCGAATTAACAATAAATTCTGTGTTCCTCTAATACATTACAAAATATGACATAAAATCACTCAAATGTACATATTTATTGCCTCCAAACTGTATAAATCGTTTATTTAATATGTACAAAAACATCCAGCATAATAAAAAAAATAATATTAATGCTTCAAAAGAATAATTTTTAGGTACATTTAAAAATGAAAATACTTAATTTTCTTGTCATGTTTTATTCTGTCTTGTGTCTTTTTATTTCTGATTTTATTTTCCCTGCATTTGTAATAATTTAAATTTGCATATCCTAATTTTTTCTTTATGTAAATTATATATATATAATATATATAATTGGACTTACCTGTCTGTCGTACAATTATAAAAAAAAAAAAATAGTTTTCTCTTTTGGTTTGTTCTACTTAACCTCTTTTTATTTATTTTATGTGAAACTTTGATATCAAAATAAAAATATTTAAAAAAATCGTACTTATTTCCTCCCACATTTTAAGTTCCTCCCGTCCTTAAATGAGTTTTGTAACTCATCGGGATTGCCCTGACCGGAATTAAACATTAAAAATGTGTACTTACTCGTTCAATTGGTAAGTATCTTACAAAGTATTTTTTTCCAAAAGATAGTAAAAAATCTTTTGGACAGAGAAATAATAAATTCCATGTTATGAAATTGTTCAATGTTCTACCAAATCAAACAAAAAAAAATAAAGGACATAAGTATATATATATTTTTTTTTAAAGAAAGACAAACATTCCCGGGTTACGAATAACCCAACAACATTTGAAAATCTCCTACTACCACCACACTAAGCGGAAGATGTTGCATGTGTTGTGATGGAGGACTTAGCCAGCCGAGGAATCGAACACGGAACGCCTGGGTGGGACCCAAGCGCGATGACCACTCAACCACTGACCTATGAGGTCAAACAAAAGTAAAAAAAAATGGCTGAGATATCAAAGTAATAATCAACTTACAAACATTATGAAGACGATGTAAAGACAATTCAAAACTAAATACAAAAGTTTTAAAAAACTACAGGCCGCATCAGAACAGGAAACCTTAGTGAGGAGGACTGTAAAAAAAGACAAAAAAATTATATTTATATTATACTTTATACCTACATAATGTACAGCCTTTGCTATTGAAAGTAATAAAAAAAAATGTATTTACATCAATCCATAGTACGAACACCTCAATCTTTGTCAATTATTGTAACCGCTGATGATGCTATGGTAAGGGTGATTTCAGTGGGTGAACTTGGGTCTTGAGTCTCGAAGAGACCCGTGCTGTAGGATTATAATAATAATGTATACCTTAATGGCGCTTTGTTCTATTTCATTGAAAGTGCACTGGGCAAAGGATGAAGGCATCACACAAGATGACACATTTTTCCAAAAACGAGCTTTTGAGTATAAAAGTTTAGCAGAACATGCCAAACCGTTTGTGTAGGCGCTGATTCAAAAGGTTCGATAATGTAATGCTACGTAGAGCACCTTCGATTGAACTACTAGTAACGAACACTTTATTCTTACCATTGCGTATGCTTATATGATCGCACTTCCACCTGTTGCAGAAATGGAATCAATTCAGGTTTTTATGTGTTGAGACCCAGAACACCAGACTAGAGGTGGCTGTTAAACCCATATGTAGTTCAGTAGAAGTAAAAAAAAATGCAACAACAATATTCAAGGTGAATTTTACTTCTTGTCTTGCACTGTATTTTCCGCAACAGCAAATGAAATGCCGGAGTGAAATATAATACCTTCGCAGTGAACAATAAGAACAAAGGTAAATAATGTCTACAGTAACTTGTCTATGGAAAGAATCGCTCCGATGAACTTTTATTTCGCGTGTTGCGCCCCAACAAAGGGAAAATGACAGCTGAAAGTCTTTTCAAACATTAAAACAATTATTATATAAGCTGCAAAATAGATTGAAAACTGCAGAAACATACCTGGCTGTTTATAAAAAGGGCATCAAACTCAGTACAATGATTCTGAAAACTTTCGTTTTTAGATTTTTTTTCTTCGATTTACATTGATTGCTACAAACGTCTTCTTATTTTCAAGTTATAAACCAATTTCGACTTTTGAGAAAGTATAAATATTTTTGAACTGATATTTTGAAAGTCGTATTGTAGATAAAATCTTACTCTTGATAGATACCAAAACTAAGTTTCAAGCTTATCAATAAAATAAGTATTATAAATAATCACGATGGTAGAAAATGTCGGGAACGCCCGAGGAAGAGATGGCACGATCAACCGAATACTTGGGTCAGGCAATGCCGTTCAGGATAACAGAAGGGTTTGAAAAAAATAAGAGTTCTCCGAATTAAAAACAATTAGTAACAGAAGGGAATTTATGAGGCGGTATATGGATTTAAATGGAGCAAGGAGTATGTGCCAAGACCGAATTGTTTGGTGGTATGTACTTTCTGCACTGCCTACAGTGTCTACCCCTGCTGAGAAACAGCATGTTGGTTAATTATTTAGTTACTTTTTAATACGTTGCAGTTGGGCCGTATGATTTTTAAAACCTCTTATCTTTTGAGATATATTACATTCATTTGTCACTCCTTGATTGCCACATTAATTCAATACCTGTTGTGTTTCCATCAATATAATAGAAAAAGATAATTAATACTACGAATAACCTGACAATATTTTTCTATTCTATTTATTTGTTGATGCTTTAAATTTAGGCGATGGCTTATCGTTATTTCTAAATTTAATTCATTGCGCGTATACTACGACAAATTTTTTAATTAATTTAATCATTAAAAAGAAGATAATATAAATGAATTTAAGCAAAACATAAACAGAAAAAAACACAGAAAATAAAAAATGTACCGGTCGACACTGGGATAGAACCCAGAACCTCTGTCTTACGCTTAAACACAACGCTGTTATTAAAGTTAATGTCTCCAAAATATATTCCAACAATTTAAATTCATTTTTCGTTTTTTTTCTTTAATTTATAAGTGGAAGATGAAGCTTTTGCAATAAGATGACTTAAGAGAGGATTGAACCCGTGACGCTTTTATTAAAAATTCGGCAAAATTATAATGACAGTGCGAAGGATTTTTTTAAAGAATAAAAATATTCCCGGGTTACGAATAAATTGACAATATTTGAAAATCTTTTACTACCATCATTATAAACAGAAGATGTTGATTGTGCAATAATAAAGGACTTATCCAACAAGGTTCTGATGTAACAACAAATCGCATGTGATTTTATCAAATCGATCCCACTTTCCCCGGGTCGCAGAAGTATGTACGCGGTCCATTGCAAACATGCAGCAGTAATACGAGGTATGAAATCGGACGCACTCACGCGTGGCATTATCCATGCATCAAGCTTGTAGAGCCACCGAAAGTACCAGGTTGGCAGCCGGCCGGGGAGGTAAAAGGTGGATTAAACGGGCAGAATGTATTATAGTTGGGGGGTTTGGGTTGGGTGGATCGGGAGGTCCGTAAATCACCGATTCCACCCGATGTCGGCGGCAGACGATGCGCACCGCTGGCACGTCAGGTGAGCAAGGGGTCTCCAAATTTCACCGGCGGCCGCCCGGGACATGACATCCTGCACGAAGACGAATGGAATCTGCTCTCTGGGATTCACCAACGTTTGTGGTAATGAGTTCGAAGTTATTATCCAGAGACGTAGATACTATCTCGCGCTGGTGAAAGAACGGTATTTCAGAATCGAAAAGTTTGTTGCCCAAATTTCGTGACCATATCTGAAAAGCTTGGTGCTTCCCACCCTTTCTTTTATCCGTCTCCTTATCTCTTCAATCTCACAACATACCAAGAATGGGAATTCCATAGAAGGTCGGTTCGGTATTCAAATATAAATAAAAGTTAACTTATTTCAAATAGAACGCACTCTTGTCTTACGTATCGGAGGTGGATGCCTTTGCCCACCTAATCCGTGGCGAGCCAGATCGGAAGAGGCTGTTTGAGGAAGACATTTTGACCTCTCCAGCCGGACTCTCTTGACCCATCGCTTTGCACCGCAGTGGGAGGAATGGATTCATACGTTCGTCGCTTCTGAACACATCATTAACCCCGAGATTCCTATCTCTTATTTCTTCCTTCCTACTTCCTTCCCATTCCTCTCCTTCCTTTTCCTAAAAAGACCCCCACACATCTTCCCCAAATATGACATATGCCCTGAGTGTTTTTTTCCCTCAGGGCTTTTTTCTCCTGTGTTAAGATAACGCAAAAAAAATTTTTTTCCGATTAATATTTATAAATTGTTCTTATGTAGATACTGAAATTTTTGATTATTAGGTTTTTTTTCTACCAGTAGTCAATAAATACCACGTACACAGTGTTGCTAAAAAATGTAATTTGCAAACACTTAGCTTTGGGTTAACATTAACACGTCAAAAAAACGATTGGTATATTACTAAATTCGGGTTACCCTTTATTCAATCTCACAAAGCCCCTACTACCACTACATGCATTACAGCTTTAATTCGTTTAATAAAAACAATTAAATTTTGGAAACTCAAAACATTTTGTGGTAGCAGATTAACGTGACCACGAGTGTTGATATCAAATACGTAACTGCAACCAAAAGTTGATTCCTATTAACGATAGCAACTCGATTATCAATAGATGTAGGCAGAGATGATAGACCACTAAATAAAACTCATTAACTTATTATATTTTCAGTTTAAAGTTGAAATAATATTAATAATACTGTAATAACGAAATATTCAAAGTACAATTAGTATGATGGATAAAAATGGAAGAAGCTCTAATACACGCCATCAGGCCTTTTCTACCATACGTTCGCGTCGTACGTTCATCAGGGACATACGTTCACAATTCCCTAATCTCCAACCAACATTCATTGCATTTATTTTTCCATATAAGTTTAGATTTAAAAAATCTAAAAAAATTATATTTAAATCTCATCATATCATATCGGTAAAATCAACGATTAATGCCGATAAATGCTGATTCTCGGCCTCTTTCAGTTTTAGATCAAAATGCCATCATCATAATTTGATCAAACGCTGAAACCATTTGAGAATCATCCGGGAGACCGTTAAAATGATAGATAATAATTAAAAATGACGCCGATCATTTTCAGTCAAATATTGAAACAACCTTAAACCAGCAAAAATATAAAAAAAATTAGTTAAACTTTTGTTTATTTTTAGCCACAGACATAATTTTATAAATTGGAACTGTTTTAAAGTAAACTTACTAAAGAAAGACACTTGAAACTATAGAGCATTTTGAGGTGCTATGGTCGTACAGGTAACTTACCCATTTGACAGGGGTGGGTAGACGAGGGGATGAAAGGGGTAGAATCATGGTGGGAAGGGATGGAAATAGAGTTACATTGAATTTGACAGTTCGGGTCCTCACATACATCAAAGACTTATGAATTTAATGTCGATCTGAGATTATGGTAAATTAAACTCAGCGTTTTATATTACATGACATTATTTCTTCCAACACAACAAACTTATTTTGTCGCACAATTCTATTTCAAAATTAATAGAATATTTAGAATTAACCACGTTTATTGTCCCTTAAATAATGCCTTATGACCCCCTCCCCCTTCCCATTCCCACCTATCCATTGACACCTTTAAGTCTATGTCTATTGTTGTAGTTAGTCTTATGTAAACCCTGATGAAGTAAGTAAGCACTGCTTACAAAACATGTTGGTTTTACAATAAACGTGTTTTTTTTTTTAAATAAACGTGGTTAAAACTAAGGACCAGTTGTTTCGGAAAATTTCACGTTTGAATTTCCCTCAAATCGACATTCACCGAAAAATTGGGTTGTTTCAACCTCCGTCAGAAGAAATTTCATCGAAAATTCCATAGGACCAGTTGTTTCGGAATTCCCTTCAAATTTGAATTTCCTTTAAATTTGAATTTCCTTCAAATCGTCATTCACCGAAAAATTGGGTTGTTTCAACTTCCGTCAGCAGTGAAAATACTATAGAAATGTGATGTGAATGTGATCAGCCGAGTCCGGACGGTTAGCGAAATAATGGGAGGCGCATGCGCAGACGTCAAAATTGTGATTCGGCGGGGAACACTTGAATAAAATTTTCAAATTTATCGAACGTTATTTGTTGCTATTTACTGCTGACGGAAGTTGAAACAACCCAATTTTTCGGTGAATGACGATTTGAAGGAAATTCAAATTTGAAGGGAATTCCGAAACAACTCGTCCTATGGAATTTTCGATGAAATTTCTTCTGACGGAGGTTGAAACAACCCAATTTTTCGGTGAATGTCGATTTGAAGGAAATTCAAATGTGAAATTTTCCGAAACAACTGGTCCTAAGTGTTCTATTAATTTTCAAATTGTTATCAAATGTACTGATTTCAGTCGTCAGTGATGTTAAGCACGAATGGAAATATTTCTTAATTAAGTAATTAACTCTAATTTACTTTAATATTTTCAAAATTGAAACATAAGTTTGTGTGAATTCGGACAAGTAATAAAGTTATCTCTAACTTGCATTCAGAAATTTTTTGTTATTTTTATTTAATTTTGTGACAGGTGATTTGTTGTTTCTTGATAGTGTTCATTCGAAAGAAACATTTTTGACGCCTCTCGAATTTGCCAAGAAAAATGGACGATATATTATATTTGTTTTTGAAATGTTGTAAATCCCGAGGAATTGTTTCATAAATTTTTTCAGCTTTACAAATCCTATAATTATAATATCCTGCGATTTCCAGGTATCTACGGCCCTGTTTTACGAAATGAAAAAAACCTTTGCTTCAATCCCACATTAAAAAACACGTTTTATTTGTGTTACCTTTCACTGCAATATTATAAAAACCAAACCTACTTTCATTTAACGTTATGGGTTTAACTGAAAAATATTTCAGTAAAAAATGACACTAAACACTTTTGAACACTAACGCTAGTCATTCCGCACCTTTCAATTCATTTGACAAAGTAAATAAAAGCAGTGGAAAATATGCCATCACTTTTCATTTGCCTTTTATGTCGCAAAAATGTACATCGTCATCCCCGACGGAGAAGGTTGAATAAGTCGGTGCACACCTTTACGACGCCGCAGGTTCTGGCAGGAGAAACAGCTATCCCCTGCGGAGCCTCCCTCACCTTTAGTCAAAGCTCAGCCGACTGTAACAATTCACTTCCATAGCAATACCAGCGAATAGAATGGTTACTGAAATAATATGCTGAAAGTCAGTGGCGGTGCGACCATTCCTGCGCATTATTAAAAATTACACAAATTACTTATAATTTTATGAATGAGTCCATTTTTCATCTTCCCTACCCCCAATATTACATTTCATTACATTTTCGAATATTTTAGTTTTTATTTTATTTTAGTTTACATTTCATTTTACATATTTTATTTAAAAAAATTACATATTTAGTTTGTTGTGTATACCAGTGATTTTTTTCGCATAAGATACATAATAATATTTACAATATTAATATTGCTTGCAAATAATTGATTATAGAAAATCGTCAAAGAGAATGATAGAAAAGAAAATATTAAAAAAAAACACAGATTGAATGAATTGAGAGAGAAGATAAAATAAATTAAGAAAAATACCACAAAATATAATGATATAAAAAATATATAAATACATGAAAACGATAAAATATAATGATAAAAAAATCTAAAAGACCCCATACGCCGCCCAGTAGACAGTGCATAATTACCCTTTTGATATATTTTTTTCTACTGTGAATTAACAAATTGTCATAAGAATAAAAAATGGAAAATAATAGCCTCTATAACCACAAGATATTGTATTTTGTGAACGTCCTTCTGAAAAATTAACATAGGTCAGTGTCGAAAAGTTAACAGTCATTGGTCTCCTCAAGACCCAGGTTCACTTCTTCGTTCCCAAAATAAGATCCTCCAAACAGCATCCCCAAGGATGACATAGACCCCGTGGGAAATTATTTTAATCATGGCCTTGTGTGTCGAGTTAATGTAAAAAAAGTTAAGATCCTGGGTGAATTCCAAAAATATGATTACCTAGAAAGTATTGATAGTGCGTGACTATATACATATTAATTATCGTTGTGCATATTCTTCAAAAATATATTTTGGACTGTCACTTTTGCAAGACGCATGAGTCTGCTTTCTTCAACATCAATAGAGCAATAATGAGTACATTCATTGCACTTAATGGATCTCATTTTGGCAGGCTCTCAAAAGCGATCAAATTTAAAATGATCGAAGCTCCTAGGCCGGTGCTGTGTTAGAACACCTAAGTACTGTTACGACTTATTTTACGAGTTTAAAATCATGGCAGTCTGAAATAGTGCATAAATATTACGGATGCGTTGCTTTATGATGGGCATATGCGCATTATTTGTGACAATTAACGAGAGAACAGCAATTCATTCTTGAATTCAACCGACTGCATTGCCAAAATTGCATTTAATGATGAACCCGTGCAAGTTTTAGGTTAGTGTGTTTCTTTTCATCATTACATCATTTTCGTCTATATCGGTAAATTATATCGATAGTCTAAAATAACGTTTTTGCAGTGCTAACTGCAAAACTTTTTTGTACCGTCTTGTACACGGAGAAAAATATTATTCTAAAATACGATCATTTTAATCGTAAAAACTGTTAAAAACGGGTCTGAAGTTCTTACGAACAAATTAACAGTGTTTCGATGTTTATTGGCGGGAAAATTTTACAATAATTTGTTGGTATACGTACGAAATTACGTATACCAACAAATTATTCTTACATGTTCCTGCCAATAAACATTGAAACCCTGTTAATTTGTTCGTAAGAACTTCAGTCCCGTTTTTAACCGTTTTTACGAATAAAATTATCGTATTTTAGAATAACAGTTTTCTCCATGTAGGCCTTCACTCAGAAATAAAAAGTTTCTTGAAATGATTTGAGCTTGGTTTGGTGAGTAGATCTGAACAGTCAGGTTCCCTCCGCACTTATCTCAGACTCACTACACACTTGTGGGAATGCCATAGTCCTATCTGTTCCAGACGGCTGAGAGCAGTTTAAACTCTTGCTCCCTTACTTACAATTGCGTTATCCGCCGACCATACTTGGTTTTGTAAAGTTGGCTTTAAACCTGGTTTAAAATCGTTTTAACCCTACACACGCAGCGATAATAAGTCCAGATTTTCACTGTTACGACGTAATACGACGGGTATTAGTTATAGTACGATTATAAGTAAGGGGTTGAGCTGTAATCACGTTAATAAAAAAATAGTGTACTGAATGCCTACTTCATCACATTTAAGACCAATTTCACCACCCGCCGCCCGTGCCCTTATCTATATGATGTTTATGAACGATTGATTATCATATCGGGATACTTTAGGGTGGATCTGATCGCTCCTGGGGTGGCCTCCATTGTGAGGCATGATTCATGGCCCCACCTGCCTTCCCTCAGACAGGGGAAGGAAAACTGAGGCTTAAGCGCTCTGTCTTCATATAAAGGAATGAATGGATCGGTGATTGGTAGGGAGGCTTGTTTTATCAGAGATTCTCAAAATATTCCAAAATATGCATTTTAAACGAATAATTCTGGAACATAAGAAAAACGCTCGATGCTAAAATATGTAAAGGTATAGTTGATTCAGTAAAGATAGGTTTGCAGGCAGAGTATGATGTTTTTAACAACACAGCACTACTGAGGACAAAAATTGTACATTTTTTTTAGTGTTGCAATAAAAACACAATAAATAATTTGGATTTCAAAAACCAATAAAAACTTGATCAAGTCAACAGGAAAAGATATCTTTAAAAAAAACTGGGCAAAATAACACGAACCATAAACACAACAGAACCGACACTTATCTAGATCTATCCTTTAATTATTTTACCATTTGAGGTTCAAATCACCATAGAATAATATAAAACAATAATTATAATAGATATCCTTAGAATAGGTATGAATACCTAATAAGGTTTACGTAAGAAAAAAATATTATAATTCTTTTTCAACTTAATAAAAAAACTATGAAAACATAGGTAAATATATATTCAATGTACGAGTATTGTACTGAAATGGTTAACTTTGTGAAATAATCAAATATTTGTGATGTTGTTGATGGCACACGTTTTTCTGAAAAAATTGGATTTAATCATTTGTTTCTTATTAACTTTGCAGGCAAACAGAGGAATGGCATAAAAATGCCCACAGAGAGATGCTACGTGAATAAACCTTCTAACTCATAGTCAGTTTCATAGATTGTTATTTGTACCCCATCATTTTTCAGCCACCCCAAATTCGACCACCATATTCAATCTTATGCAATCACCACAAGGATTCATGTCTTTCTAGGATCAAGGACTGGGCAGAATCTGATAGGGTTTCACAAGTTGAAAGTTTTTCGGACCGCTGAGGGATGACCTCAAGTTCTGAAGTCAGATCCTAAACGCCACTGTCTGTGGTGATCCATTTGGCATCTGCGTTCAGACTTGGTTCAGATGCCATTTGCGTCATCTATCCTTGCACATCAAAGCACCGTAAAAAAGATCTTGTAGTTTGAGAATCTCTGCGACCATTCTCCGCCGGCTATGCCAGGCATGTGATATTAGATGTAATTTAGCCGGGATAAGGTGAATATATTCCTTTCGTGAAAATAAAGCCGTAAGATATACTTTGCGTATTTTTGAAGGTAAATTCTATATGAAAATTAAATTTATATCACTTGTGAATACGTGTCTGAATGGGATTCGGGATGGGGAAATAAATTCATACTTTCTCCTGACGTTTGTGAAAGCTTTATTAATGATCGACTTATTTCCGAATATTCTTCTTATTAACTTAGGGTACCTACTCACCTAGTCAGTTGTTTTCTTATGTTGGTATGTGTTGAACGTCAGTTATTCTTTTCAATGCATATACATACACCTGTACGACGACTGTAATGTCGTTTTAATAACTAGAACTAACTGTTCAGTATCAGTATCAGAATTCCTCCAGTGGTAGGCAGAGAGGTTAAACCGAAGGGCCATTAAAAAAACAACTTGGCACACACTCGTATTTAATACATTTTAATTGAAAATAAACTGTGAGGATTCACAAATCGGTAGGTAATTTAAAACATATATGTATAATGTAGTCAAACACAATATTTTGCAAATGGTTGTTGTGAATGGTGTTTTTATACGACAAAGTGGGGCATTAGTATTTTACAAATTATAAATACTAGAAAGAAATAAACCAATATATCTGACAGTTTTTTGTTGTTTATTTTTGGGATATTATGCCGTGTTACGCTAACTCCTTCTTTAGCTGACGTTTCAGACATGACAGTCCTGATGATGGACACTAATGTAATGTTGTCCGAAACGTCGGCTAAAGAAGGAGTTAGCGTAACACGGCATAATATCCCAAAAATAAACAACAAAAATACTTTTGGCCGTGAAAATCTTAAATCATATTTGATATCTGACAGTATTTAAAATTTATAAAGCTTAAATGACTTTTCGAACAAAACAGATCTTTGTTCAAAGTTTAAAGTTATTTACCGTCACTGGTATTCATGTGAGTTTCATATTTCTTTGCAGATGTTATGTTCTTTGAACACTGTCCTATAAAGAAAGAAAACATTTAATTTTCGTTGTTTGTTTTTGGGGTGTTATGCCGTGTTGTGCTACCTCCTTCTTTAGCCGACGTTTCGGACAGCGTTGCAGTGTCCATCATCAGGGCAGATCCGGCAGATCCGTCGAACGTCAAAACATTTAATGTATAAAATTATGGCTATTCTAAAATAATAATATCCATCGTGCTGCTTCACAAGTAGTTAACGTTTATTTATACAGGACATTGGTGGAGGTATGAAATCAGGGGTGGTTTTATGTAAACAAGTGGGGTGCCTTTACCTGCCGCTCGTCATGTTATTCATATTAGGGGGTGGCCGCTCTTGATCGCTCTGGAACAGATTTTATTACAGATATGTCCGCCGAGAGGTTGCGAGGGGTGTTTCAGGATTTCAGCAATCAAAATTTACGACATTGAACATTGTGCGTTGGAGAGAAAAAATATTTTACAAAACCAAAACATGAATAAGTGAAAAATATTGGTGAGGCCTCCAATTCAGTCATCGTTAAAATGGACATTTAATATGAAAGTTGGCGACTTTTAAGTACGGACCGATTTATTTTTTCGAAGTTATATATCGTCGTTGCATATACAATATGAACCATGTGACACTGAGTACATTCTGAGTTAATCGATAAAAAAAATAACGAAATGGAAAAAAAACAATTTTTTTTATGGACAAAGTAGGAAAAATATATTTCATTCATTATAAGAATATATTATGGCAAATATTAATTATTTTATGCCAGTAAATTGAATTTTAACGCGTTTTTCTTACATGATTCATATTTCTATGCACAGTTTTTTTCTGCTGGTTCTTATTCTATACACAGTTTTCGTCATAATTTAAATACCATAATAATGTCAAAATGTTTAATTTAAATTTATTAAAATTTGACAGCTCGGGCATCACAAAATGATGTTAATATTATGTACATACCAAGGCAATTGAATTGTGTAGTGGTATGCAGAGGATATACTTTTTAATTTTATTATTATGCACTATTTTGATTGTCCTCACACGATTTATTTTCTATCGCCTTAAATATTTTATATTTTTACATGGCTCATATTGTAGAAGATGGAGAAAAATAAACTTTATATTTAACTAATTTTCGTCAAAATCGTCACATTGTTCATATTAAATATGCAACGATGATATTCCGATGTGCTCTAGAACAGGATTTTTTTTTTCGAAATAAGTAGGCACTTTTGTGTAAAAATGTGATTATTTTTGAAAGGGAGTTTTTTCAGATTTTAATAAAGAAAAATTCCACCAAAAAAACTCAGATGAAACGAAAATACACCGGTCGTTTACAATCATTTATAAGCAAAAGAGCGGATGTTTAAATGTAGGAATTTGTTCACACCGATATTGGTTCAATCTGGTTTGAAATATTTTAGAATACCATGCCACAGTCCCCTCTTACCTCACAGTAGTCACATGAAAAAGTACACCACTCTACGAGCACTGAAGAAATCTACTGAAGGTATTCCATTGTTGTAGGTACAATGTTCCGTAACTTATCAACATGACTGCACAGACAGTAGATAATTTTGCAATTCAACATAATTTATTAAATATATATATATTAGGGTGCTTCAAAAACGCATGAATTTTTTTTTTCGAAAATCTATGGGGCACCCTGTCATATGTTTCCAAATTTAAAAAAAATATATATTTTTCAAATTTTAATGGGGTTTTAAGGGTTGCTACTAGCTGTGAAAATGTCGGGGTTTTATCTAAAAGTATAAGAAGTTGGTATGTATACTTAGTATTTTTTTATCTCACGATTCTTTATTTATCTAAGAACAAATAGTACGTTATTTCTCAAAGACGGTAAAGACTCTAATAGCGATAAATAACACGTTTAAATACGCTTCCAATTGTTTGCAATACTGCGGGTATCGGGAGAGGGGTGTGTTTAACATATATGTGGCTTATTAAATCTGCATGCAGTGACATGTTTAGTCTGAAGCGTTGCAATCATTGCCCTAAATCTCACGTATTTTCGAAACTTTGATTAATGGTAGCGACCACTAAAATTTATTTACATGAAAAAAAAAACATGTATATTATATTGGCTATTGAAAGCATTTATTTACAAGGGTGACCCGATAAAAAGATGAACTTTTACTTTTTGAAGCAGCCTAATAAATATGTACACATTTTATTTGATACACATTTTATTTGATTTATAATATTATTTGCTAATGTACCGGATGTAATGTACCGGGTGCTTTAACCGTGCTAAGGACCTTGTTTCGTAATTCAATAAAATATAATAAATAGAAAAAAAAATAATAATATATTGGAAAAAAACAAATAAAACTGAGATGAAATAAAATTAAATGCAATAATAAAGGCGGTAATGAATAAAACACAAAAAATTTGAAAATCTGTACGATTGAATATAATTATTAATAAGTTATTGAAATGGTATTGAACAAAACAAATAAAACTGAGATGAAATAAAATTAAATGCAATAATAAAGGCGGTAATATAATGAAGTTATTGAAATGGTATTGTATATTACGTATGTATTTATAATTATATAAAAATATAATTTTGTGTAATATTGATTTTTTTGTTCTTTAATTTTGCATTTGAGATTTTTTTTTTTGTTTCCTCACTTTTTGTGAAAGCGAGTGAAAGATTGTTGTATGCTTTTATTGCCTAGTATTTTTACTGTGTTTGTCCAAAGCTTGTGTTTACCGTTGAGGTTTTTATGTTTTTATGGAATTGTGGTGTTAGTGGATGATGGATGTTGTATAAATCAAATAAGTAATTCACAAAGCACTCTTCTTAGGGTGAATTGCCTATTCCATAAAAAAAATAAGTAATTGTTTCACTCGCAATTTTATTGAAACACAATTGTACATTTGATAAAACTCCCGTCCACAATTAATTATTGTAATGATAAGTATTCAAATGGCAAGCGCACGAAGTTATCGGTCCGGAAATCTAGATCAGAATGGTTTGAGTATTTGTTCCAAGCTGGAACGATGGTTAGTTTGAATTGAAGGCTCCTATTGGCTGCGATGGTCCAATAGGAGATCTGCGCTTCATTCGCTTCGCCACATTTTTTTGTATGCTTGTCTAAATGGTCTATTATTCATTATAGTTTGTGCTTGTTGAAATTTTAGTTTTGGTCAAAAAAATGTTTAGTAGTGTCATTATGTTTAATTGGCGTATAGCAAACACGTCAAATATTTGGTATGTGTCAGTCATTCTATTATTTTAAAGCCTTAAGATGGTTTTCTGTGATTATATTATAAGCTTCTAAAAAGTCTTACGTCTCAAAAACGAATGACAAAAAAAAAACAGTTTGTTCTTTCCCCCGACACTTAAAACATTAATCACTTTAAAAATTAACAATGTTTACGGAAAACAAGGAGTAATTATAGGAATATCCCTGAAATGAGCTTTAAATTAATTAATTTTCCTTCACCTCGGGGGAAAAGCGATCAACGGCCGTACCGAGCAGTGTACCAGCAACCTACCTAACAGTGTAGCCCTCTGCCTTAAACAAAAAAAGTCGGGAAACTTTTGATGCTTCTTTGGAAAGGTATTTGTCGAAGAATTGCGTTCTCTACCTGTAGATAATTATTAAGTTTATTTCTCAATTAAGAAAACATTATAGATTTTAATGGATAATAATTGACTTAGATATACTTACGATTACTGCCTCATTGAAGCATAAATTTAGTAGGTATTATGTTAAAAGTGACTAATTACGAAGGTAATTTTTTTATGAACTAAAATATTTTTGTAGAAATATGACACTAAAATCGTATTAATTACAATCAAATTAATTATTGAGAAAAAAACTGTTATTGTTTGTGGGATGATCCGTTGCTCTATGGGGAACCCGCTTGCCCACCGCGGGCGTAAACTTTTTATTTTATTTTTATTATTTCATAATTTACAGTTTTTTTTGTAAATTTTTAAACTACCATACTAGGCAAATGCCCGTGTTGTGGTAGTCACACATGGAATAATTAATATAAAAACTAAAAAAATATATTTTTATAGAAACTGAAAAAATATAAGAAAGAAGAAAAAAAAACATATTTAAGGATATTTAAAACTAAATACAAATATAAAAATTAAAAGTAAGCTGAAAAATAAATTTAAAAAAATATATATTTTAAAGAAGAAAGAAATAAAAATTATAAACATTGAATATTAAGGTTACATTGAATATGTGGAAAATTATATAGATTTAAACAAGATAATAATTTATACGGAGGTTGATTATGGTAGGTTTTATCTACAAGAGTTCATCTTTATAGTCACTGTGCACTTTGAGCTTAGTTTTACAGAATTCAATTCTTCATTTGTAAGAACACAGTTATATAATACATGAAAAAATTTTTGCTCTGGCAGCGGCACAAATTATGCAGTTTTTTTACCTATCTCAAATTTTTTATGTCAACCCTTTAACAACTAATTTCAGGCCCCAAAGTCGATTTTGATGCCAAAAATAGACAAGACATCTTATTCAGGCTTCACAATTTTCAAATCTTTAACCAAAAACAGTTCTGAAATCTATGTCGCATTCGACTAGCTGATTTATAAAATTATACGTAATTGAAAAGTGGGTTGATGAATAACGTTAAAGTTCACGTAGAGAACGGAATGCTGAGGTAAGGGTCGTCTCACAAATCTATTAATAATTCACGCGGCGTTCTTTAACACTTTTAAAAGTGTTTTTCTGTCAGTTTTCACCTAATTGAAATTGGTCTACCGGGTTATCAGGACGAAACTAAGGGAAGAAATTAGTTTTAGTTCTCTTAAGATAGATAAAAAAACGAACTAAATAGCAAAATCACCATGCCATATACAATTAATGACGATGTACACATATATGTTAGTCAATAGGTACAAAAGTCAGAATTAGTGGTAATTTAAATAATTTAAACTCGGTATTCCCATTGAAAACATTAACTATAATTATTTGATGAAATAACTAAATTTATTAAAACTCTTAGATCGAAGAATTATATCCGACTTAATATTAATGTTGAAAATTGTAAATGGTAGTATAGACAGTCCCGATTTAACTAACCTCATTGAATATCACATACCTACGAGAGCAACCCGTTCCAAAGTCCTGTTTAAATGCAACAACACCAGGACCGAGTATTCCAAAAACTCGCTACCTAGGTTGATGCTAGTTAGTAATAGATACGCAGATGTGGCGGATATATTTAACTGCACGTAAAGTAGGTACAAGAGGGCTATGCTATCATATATTTTCAATCAATATTAATTTAATCTAAGTTTACCTTACTTGTGCCATAAAATTTGTATGTACTTGTATCTCTTGCTCATATCTCATATGTCATTTCACAATCAAATGCCACAATCAATTGTTATTCTATTTTTTTGTTTTTTAATTATTCCTAATATTTGCTTTTGGTTTTTAATGTGATATATAAATATTGTTTATGGTATGTTTATACCGTTGAAATTAAATAAATAAATAATTTCTACTGTATTTTACTGGATAACGGTCGCAAATGGGAAACGAATCCAGATCCTCCAGTCTTACAGGGACTACTCTACCAATTGAGCTACCGAACTCTCTTTTCATTCATTAAAAATAATAATAAAAAGAATGTTAATTTGTCAATAGATTACAAATTTATATATCTTGTTTCTTTAACATTGATTCTATTGACAAATGGGTCATTGCTCAGCTATACAGGATTTCTCCCCAATGCAGCTGGTTTTCTAAAGTGTCCAATATTACAATGAGATTTATAAGCTTCAATAATGTATCCCTAATTGATTGCTCATTCATTCCGGCCTTACAGAAAAGTAAGCAGATGTCCTGTATACAAAATAAAATAGGTATAACCGACATACTATCCAGGTTGCAAATATATTGCGATAAGAACTTTGCAATCATTCTGAAGATAGACACCAATAATTTTTTTTAAATAGTCGTAAATTTGTATACAAAAAAATACTCTAATAAAATTTGAGACTTGCAATAAAAAATAATTTCTAAGCAAAGAACTTTTATCATATTCCTTCATTATGACTCGCGAAACTCACATTAGGTGCAACGAGAATATATTGCACGGAAATGCAAGTAGAAATGAATGTAGTATGCAGGTTAGGGTGGTCCAGGCCCACATAGTAAAAAAAAAAAGTTCAAATATAGGTGTAGCCACCCCCTTGATTTGTTACAGCCATAATTTCTATTATGTGTAAAAAATTTCAGCCCCCTATCTTATATACAAGGGGGTGCTCATCGAGTTAGAAGTTTGTGACAAAGAGTTCAGGATTTTAAGTAAATCACGTAATTTAAGGTTTACTAATATTACAAGTATTTTAATCAAATAAGTATACAAAGCCTTTTAAATGTGAACAAAATTTGGCAAAAAAGCAATAATTAACCTAATATTGGTCGCAATCTTTCAAAACTGTGTTTGGTAACTCCTTTTTGGATATTTCAGTAGAAACGATTTTTCTGTTTTGTTGAACGATGTGAAATATAAATTGCTTTTCTTCCTCATTCTTAGTGAGTATCGTGTTGTAATCTTCAAATAGTTTAACACCTCTCTTCGTTGTATCATTAACAACACGCAAATTTTTGACGCAGCTTTTGCCTTGAAGATAATCAAAATTCTCATTCCAAGTCTCAGGGGGTAATTGCAAGAATGAGTCCCTGAAATCAAGAACTAAGAGCGTTTTCATCGTTATTTATGTTGCAAAAGCTTCTAATGTGACCTCCTAAGCAAGCTTAGAAGAATCACCTCACACTGTACGATTACCGCCATCCGTATTTATTTTTTTAACAACGGTCTGTTTCTCAGCATCAGAAAGCTTGTTAGAAAACAAGGCAAATGCAACTAGTTCATCTGACAAATACCTTAAGTGACGCTCTAAAACACCCCTGATACTGACTTCGGAATCAATGGCTTCATCCAATTTTAAGCTCTTCCAAAGTAGTAAGTCATTTACTAGCGCATGCGCTGCCAGAGGCGCTTTGATACAAACTTTGGTGTGGGTGAGCACACCAAAACTAACAAATCGAACAATTTGTTTTTCTTCTCTCTTGATTAGTTCAAATGCTTATAAATTATTTCGAAAGAGAAAAATCTTCAAAGCATAGAGCAATTTTGCCATCCAACGAGCAAGATGAATCGGACTTGGAGCGTGCCAATGTATCATCGCAGGTAGTTTGTTCAAAACAATCGTGGTGAGCTCTATTAGCTCTTCGTAATCATCACGAACTTAATTCTCTCCAGATAGAGCGGTTGTAAGACTCTCAAGAGTATTTTCAGCGAACAGTATTTTCAGTATTTTCATTCTAATCGAAGTCAAGACAATTGTAATGCTCCTTCGGTAATGTTTCCCAAATATCGCTGAATCTTTTGAAATGTGGGATTTGAGGAGAGCTTGATGACCCAAAACACAGAGTAATAAATTTTTGAAAGCATTATTTCAAATACGTGATGACGACAAGCAAGTCACAATAGATCACGTCCTGTATTTTCTTTTAAAAGAGTGCAAGCTCCCTTTTTGGCACCGGTGTTAGAAGCAGTAGTGTCAAAACTCATAGCCCGGACTTCATTTGTGACATTCCACTGTTGCATTGTGTCAAAAACAGCATCAGTTCCTGTAGTTATCAAATTCAAAGCGCTTGCACGGGCAAATACCAAAAAGTTTTTCTAGTTCTTTTGTAAACAAATGCTATCTTTTTTTGTGCTTCAGAATTTCTTCCTCTACTTTTCTTCAATAGCAGCCAGTTCTTATGAAACTTAATCAGTTTTTCAATGGAGTGATTTCGTTGTCCGGTCGGAATACTAGATTTACTCCATATTCTATAAGTTCTTGAATAAGTACATACGCGGAATTGTTCACATTTTTGGATTCATTTAATATTTGGTGATAACGGAGTAAAACATGTCGAAGATATTGGATTGAATCGAAGAGTAGGAAGTTGGTAAAGCCTCATGAATGGCCCAATATCTCGAACCCCGAGTAGAAAAATTTCGTATTTTTTTCGAGTAGATGAACATATGTTATTACACTGATTCACTTCACAGTCTACTAAATTAGTATCAAAACTGTTTAAATTTGTCTATAAAACTCATCAGCAGTTTATTTTAATATTTATTCAATAGTTTAACACACAAAACTGTCCTGTAACAAAAAGTAAAAATTAAGCATTTTACAAAAAAAATTTATAAACAACACTCGATTGAGCACCCCTTTCTACTTGAGCTATCTCGCTGAAATTTCACTACGTTATTACTATAAATACATGTAACAAATTCACGGGGTGGCCAAATGAAAAATACAAAAAAAAATTTTTTGGACCACCTTAATGCAGGTAGAAGAAGTCAAGGACACCCAAAGAAGACATGGCACGATCAAAAAAACCATACTTGAGTCGGTTCATAATAAGAGTCTGAAAAACAGTAAAGAAAGTACCTAAGTATGAGACGATGTATGAATTCGAATGAAGCGAGCAAGAGATTAAAATTAATTAATAAAAATAAAAAAATAAAAAATATTTTTCTGATAAATTTGTGTTTACCCAGTTCGTAATTTTAAAACGTCAGAAACGAGCTTAGAGGGTGGGGTGTTCATTTTTCTACCTTTATTTTCTTTCAAAGTCAGGTTTTGGTTCAGCGCCAAATTTAATACAAATTTATCATTTTTGTATAGTGAAATACGTGTTCCTTAGTGTAAAAGGTAAACAAACGACTCAGATGGTGGCTTTACGGTACCTTCCCATGTTTATTCTAGAGTGTATGTATCGTATTTTGTAGGAATATCATGTGAGTTAACAAGGAGCATACATTTGTTATATAAAAAATCATTATTATGAAATTTTTTTGTATATTATCTCTACACGAGGAAAAAAAATCCCTCAGGGCCTATGTCATCTTTTGAGATGCTGTGTGGAGGGTTTTTTAGGGAAAGAAGGAAAAGAAGAATTGGGAAAGAAAAATTAGGGGTAAGTAGAAATCTAGGGGTCAGTGTGTCCAGGAGTGACGAACGTTTAAATTCAAGGAGACCCGATGGAGAGGTCAAAAGGACTCCAACAACCAGATCTCCCAATCCGGCCCGCCACACAGTAAGATAAACCTCACCCCACGAACTCAGGCACCCCTGCTAAGTCAACAAACATAGCTAACCACTTGGGGTGATCTATGTAAGGGGCGTTAATTATCCGATAAATAGCTCTCGGAGCACCGGCACCCATACCCGCCTCCCAAATTTAAAATGATGTTCCTGTCCTAACTTATTTTGGTGTCGGCTAAAGAAATACAAAGCCATCTACTGGATGGTTACCTATCCTAGATAACCAAGGGTTGTGTCGATAAATTGATTCACACCGCCCGCGCCATCTGTCAGAAACTTATGGAACTTACAAATAATTTCAAATCATTTTGCCATAACAAACCTTTTATTCGCAATAATAAATATTGAGGTCAATAATCGAGATAAAAACTATCTTAACTTTTATTTTGGGCCAAATTACACACAATTAGACAAATTTGATCAAAATCAGTCGAGTAGTTTTGGAGTTTACCTTGGACTAATATCGTGACGTGAAATTTTTATATTTAAAGTTAAAACTAATCTTATACATGTACAAGCCTTACTAAATAAGGTCGTGAAAATTTTATTTAATTGATAAACGACTGTGGATGTAAAAACATTATTAATTTAAAAATTGACAAATTTTTTTTTGTGACGAAATATATACATTGCTTACCCAGCACAAGAGGGTAGTTTATCTGTTGTATATACTTGTTTTAATTACAATATTTCAACGAATTTCCGAATTTTCTAAGGCATTTTAAATGTCTTATATATTTCTTACTTTTTAAGAAATATTAAAAAACTAACACCACTTTAGAAACTAAATAAAATTAACTTTGACTAAAATATACTTTAGTGTTTAAATTTTCAATCATTTTAGATTCAAACACGAAAGTAATTAAAAAAGTAAACTTACAAAATTCAAAAATTTTGGAAAATTCAGAGTTAAAAAACACAGCTTTTTATTTAAAGAATTTTCAACAAAACTATCACTTGTGTAGCTCCGAGAGGTGAGATAAAGATAATTGTCATTAAACGTATATGAACAGACATATTTTTCTATAAATATTTTCTCTTTCTACTCAGCAACAGCAACAACTTAATATTTATGTAGTGAAGTTACACCATGTAAATATTTACATGTTTAAAAGTAAATAATTATTTTTATCAAATTCTTATCTTAATTTTGGCGCATAAGTTTTCCTCTACTCCATTTCAGCATTCTAAGCGACCTGTGAATACTTTCACCTCTGACTGAAACTTTTTAATTAAACCCCTCGTCCCTTATCGCTGAGCTGTCAAAAAAATCCAAGCGAAAAACTCTACCAAAAAATCTTAATGTAATGGCATTAATTTAAAGGAAAAGTGTCAGAGGCCGCTTTATCTCGAGTTGAAGGATAATGAATTGTTAAGTAAAGTGAGAATCACCTGAACTCTAATGTTTTTTTCTTTGAATCCTTCAATTTGAAAATACTATTAGGACTTGTAAATTATCACCGAATTTTCTTTTTATATTTTTCTCATGTATACATATTTATCATACTAAAATTGTCAACTTCACAATAATAGTTAGGTAAGATATTTATTATTATCAAAAATAATAGTGTCAGTTATGTATTTTTCCGTTGTTTAATGAATTCGAATTCGCTTTGAATTTAAGTGTCATTTACAAAATCTATATTCCTCATCTTTTCTCTTTTGTATTTCATACTTTCTGTTATAGTTTTTCCAATTTCATTATAACTTTTTCTACTACAAAATATCCAATATTCAGCATGTTTATATACTTAATCCGTATATGTTTAGACTAGACTTCATAAAGTAACCAAATTTCATTGGCCACCATGAAACAGGCAGCCGCCTAGTAAGGTGATTTAATATGTCATAATATATATACGTAAATGTTTTGTAGATTGCACTGAACAACCAAAAACATTTATAATTTAAAACACTGGATCAGTAACCTAGCGACAGCTGATATAACAAAAGACAACGATCGGAACGCCGTTCTGTTGTGCGCGTCTCCTTGGTTGGTTGTGTTTTATTATCTACACATTTATCCTTCTGAATAGTTCCTGATAATTAACTTGATTATCAAATGTAAAAATATCATTTAAATAAAAGAGTGAATCCAATGATGTTGTATCATTAAAATGGTGACCACCCGACCTTCCACGCAATTAGACACAACTATACGAAAAAATTCTTTTTAAATCTCCGCACCACAACAAACCAGTCAGAGCGACCGACGCATAGAATCCTGAGGCCAGAGAAATCGAAAATGGCGATTTAATTAGAGACCATCATCGCACATGGAGACCATGGCTGCACAGGTGAACGAGTTTTGCTGACACCACATAGAGACTACCAAAGCAGCGGAGCTTCACATCACGGAAACTTCATGACGCAGTATCCAATCGCAGCAGAGCTTCACATCACGGAGACTTCATGACGCAGTACCCAATCGCAGCGGAGCTTCACAACAAGGAGACTTCATGACGCAGTACTCAATCGCAGCGAATCTATCTTCACGAGAGACGTTTGGCTGAGAAAAAAACATCACCACAGACAGCAGACCATTAGGAATTCATTTAAAGTCACGTAAATGTTTAAACAAAAGACTATTATTTTTACGTAACCTAATTTCAAAATTTAAAATTTGAATTTAATGTTAATGATTATTATCTGTTTTGAGAAATTATTCTATTATTAAAAAATAATTTGAAATAATTTAACACTAATAAAAATGTTCTAAAATTAGTAGATTTTCAAAAGGTTTGCGCCTAAGATAATATCACATGCATCTGACTTATGATTTATAGAAAAATGCATAGATGGTACCCCAAATCAGTTTGATAAATTATCGATAATTTTAAATATGTATATTTTAATATGATTTAATTTAATGTTTTTTCGAATTTTTTGCTGATGAATATTTTTTTAAAGTAACCGCCTTATATGCGTTGAATTGTCAATATCTGAAATAATGCCATGACAACTGAAGAAAATATTCTCATCTCGAAGCAAACAGCGGAATCAAGTTTACAAACATCAAGCAACAAGATAATTACAGATTCAATTACAATGGAATCATCAAGCGGAACTAGTAATGAATCAAACATCCACCATGTCTCAGTCAGATTACCACCATGCTGGAAAGAAAACATATTCAAACTCACGTATTAAAGAAGACTTTACAAAATACAATATCATCATCGCAGCACTCGATTCACAAACCTTACAATGTGTTAGTGATATTGTCACGAAGCCACCTGAATCAGACAAATATTTAAAACTGAAAACTGCACTTATCGACAGACTACAAGATTCGGCTGAAAAAAGACTTACACGACTTTTAACGGGCATTCAACTGGAAGATCGAAAGCCCTCCGGACTTCTTCGGTATATGATGGAGCTAGCTGGACCCACATTAGCAGAGAGTGCAATAGTACGTACACTCTGGCTACAGCGTCTACCCCAACATGTCCAGGCAATCCTGTCAGCTCTTCCTGATAACAACACAAACCAACTGGCATTGGCTGCCGACAAAATCACAGATGTTTATACATCAACAGAATGTGGTGCAATGGATCAAAGTAACAAACCCAGCACATCAAGATCCGAAAAAATAGAAAATTCAATATTACTTCAGCTACAAAAACAAATTTCTGAGCTAACACAAGAAGTGTCAAAATTTAAAATATCTCAAAATAACAGTTTTTCAACATTCCGAGGAAGGCGAAATCAGAGCCCTCGTCGAAATAATTCATCTCAGAATTCATCTCAGGAGAATCCTGCTAGAAGACCGAGGTCTGGGTCTCGCGGTCGATCACCTAGAAGAGATCCTGATGGATATTGTTATTTCCACAGACGGTTTGGAGAACATGCATACAAATGCTACGAACCTTGTACTTTTAAAAATAAAAATTCGGAAAACGACAGCGGAACCTCTCAGTAGGGACATGTGAGATTCCGAGTAATACATGTCGTCTCTTCGTATACGATCTGCAAACTCGACAAAAATTCTTGGTGGACACTGGCGCGGACGTTTCAGTAATGCCTAAAAAACCATCGTATAACAAAAATAATATCACTTCCGACAACTGCCCAACTACATTGTATGGAGCCAATGGAAACCCCATCAAGACTTATGGCACTAGAACAGTCGAACTCGACTTTGGACTACGCCGTGCGTTGAAATGGCGTTTCATTATTGCTGACGTATCAAGACCAATTCTAGGTGCAGATTTTATCCACCATTTTAACCTAACGGTAAACTTACGAAAGGCAACAATCACAGATCAATCAACAAAATTAATGATCAAAGGAACAACTTATAAAGGACCTACATCTGGTATCTCTACAATTTCCTCGTCACAGAAATTTCGTGACATCTTGAGCAAATACCCTACATTAATGAGGCCTAATATGAAAATACCGGATACAAAAAAACACTCTGTGACTCACTGCATCGAAACAAAAGGACCACCTGTCACGGAACGTGCCCGCAGACTATCACCAGCCCTATTAGAGGCAGCGAAAAAAGAATTTAAGTATCTGATGGAACAAGGGATTTGCAGGCCATCAAAAAGCAATTGGGCCAGCCCTTTACACATGGTGAAGAAAAGCAACGGAGAGTGGCGTCCTGTTGGCGATTATCGACGATTGAACGCTAAAACAATCCCGGACAAATACCCTATATCTCAACTGCAAGATTTTGCACACAAACTTTCAAATGCAAAAATCTTTAGTACCATAGATATGACCAGAGCATATCATCAAATTCCAGTTGAACCAGAAGATGTACAAAAAACAGCCATCATCACACCGTTTGGATTATTTGAGTTTACATCCATGCAATTCGGTTTATCTAATGCAGCACAAAGCTTCCAACGTTTCATGCACGCGGTAACTAGAGACTTGGATTTTTGCTTTGTATACATAGATGACATTCTGATTGCTTCTGAAAATGAAGAAGAACATAAAATACATTTAGATTCTTTACTTAAACGCCTGGCTGAATATGACCTAGTAATAAACATAAACAAATGTCATTTTGGCGAACCTACAGTCAACTTCTTGGGTCACACAATTACCCAAAATGGAATGTCACCTATTAGAGAAAAAGTTGAAGCCGTCATAAATTTTCCATTACCTAAAACAGCAAAGGAATTGCGACGATTTTTAGGCATGTTGAATTATTACCGAAGATTCCTTCCCAATGCAATTAACACTCAAACAAAATTATACGACTGCATTGCTGGTTACAAGAAAAATGACAAGAGAATATTGGTTTGGAATCAAGAACTGACGGAAGCATTTGAGGAATGCAAACAAAACCTAGCGACCGTGGCTTTACTTGCACATCCAAATCCCAATGCAAAAATAGCTATAATGGTAGACGCCAGTGACGTAGCTATGGGAGCCTCACTACAACAGTCCAACAGAAACGCTTGGGAACCGCTAGGATTCTTTTCAAAAAAATTCACACCCGCGCAACGAAAGTATAGTACTTTTGACCGTGAACTTACTGGTGTTTATGAAGCGGTAAAATACTTTAGAAATCACATTGAAGGACGGAATTTCATAATTTACACGGATCATAAACCAATCACCTTCGCCTTTAACAAGAAACGTGCCTCTAGCTCTCCACGCCAGGAAAGACAGTTAGATTATATAGCACAATTTTCAACGGACATTAGACATATTTCAGGACAACTCAACACAGTAGCTGATGCACTGTCTCGAATAGAGGAGATTAATTGTCCTACTTCTATTGACTATAGGCAGATGGGAAAAGCGCAGTGTCAAGATGACGAATTTATGAAGGCAAAAGATGACACCGCCCTCGCCTTACGTCAAATGGTGATGCCTGGTACTGAAACTTCAGTATGGTGCGACATATCAACAGGTCACGTCAGACCGTTTGTACCTGCTTGCATGCGAAATCAAGTAATTGAAAGTGTACATAATGTTTGCTACCATGGCATCTCGGGAAAAACAAAGACAATTAAACAAAGATTTGTTTGGTCTAACATGGCAAAGGACATAAAAAATTTTGTCAAACAATGCATTCATTGTCAAAAAGCTAAGGTTTCTCGACACACTGTTGCGCCATTAGCAACGTATATATTACCAGAGGATCGATTTCGTAATGTACATATCGATCTAGTTGGACCCCTTCAAAAGTGCAATGAGTACCAGTATATACTAACAATGATTGATAGATTTACTCGATGGCCCGAAGCAATTCCCCTGAAAGACATGACAGCGGAAACAGTCGCCACTGCACTCACAACCCATTGGATTGCTCGTCACGGAACCCCTGACAGCATAGTAACCGATCAAGGTCGTCAATTTGAGAGTCATCTCTTCAAAAAACTCACAGAAAAGTTTGGAATTAAACACTTGAGAACCACAGCGTATCATCCACAAGCCAACGGCATGATTGAAAGATGGCATCGTACTTTAAAAGCATCTCTTATGGCATGTGGAGACCAGAATTGGGTTGAAAACCTTCCACTCGTTTTACTAGGCCTGAGAGCGACAGTGCGTGAAGATCTAAAATACTCACCAGCTGAATTAACTTACGGTAGAACTCTAAAATTACCTTGCGATTTCTTCACAGCAACTCCTCGAGAAGAACCCGATACATACGTCGGACGTCTCCAAAGAAAGTTCGAAGATATCAAATCGACTCCGGCCAGTACACATGGTACAGGAAAATTCTTTGTCCATAAGGATCTACCTACTGCTACACATGTGTTTCTCAGAACCGATGGTGGAAGAAAACCACTCCAAATTCCATATGAAGGTCCATACAAAGTTGAAGAACGTGATGAGAAAACATTCGTTATTACCGTAAAAGGAAAACCAAAACGCGTCACGATAGACCGTCTAAAGCCTGCTTTTGTTCCTGTAGAAAAAAATGTTCCAATTTCTACAATTGTACCTAAACCACTTCCCGAAATTACCCGAACCACAAGATCTGGTAGAAAAGTTCATTTTCCAGACAGATTGGGACAGTTTAAAACATAAAAAGGCATTATTATTTTTTACGATTATAATTATCTTCTGTAAATCATACTAAATTGATTAAAAATTACAAAAAAATTAACAAAATTTCAGAGGTAATATATTAATGTTACTAAACAAACTTTGTATCTCAACTAAAAAATAAGTTTTTAAATCATATACCTACTGTGAAAATATGTTTACTTTTAGTTATTTTAACCATGATCATTCAGATGTATAATGGCACTCACATCTGATTGAACATGTCGTTGAAATTTCTTATTTATATTATGTAATAATTCTTTTCAAGTGTTTACGGAGACGTGTGAATGTTTAAATATAATAAAATGTATTATATTTATTTATTTAAATAACAGCGATAAGTTTTAATGAAAACAAATATGTCTACTCTGGATGATTCACTACCCAGTCTAATTTACTGTAATTACAAAAAACTCAATAAATATGTTGAGTTCATCAATAACGCACTCCAGTAAACAGTTAAAAAAAAAAAAAAAAATTATAATTATCAAACGCTTTGTAAAATTTATAGCGTCTCATAAACATGTACCTTATTTTTAAGAAATACTAATATATAAGTTTTATTGAATCCAGTTATTATTAGATATAAAATATTATGGTCACAGTTACTCTGAACACTTGTTCCAAACGAAATGTTTGTAGATGAAAACATTTGTTTTTAAAATATAGATACATAAATAAATCTAGTCGAAGCATTCTCCTAGACATAACTTTTTAAACTTAAGTTAAAATTCCTAATTTTGTTTACCATATAGATATTTGAAGATAACATCTTCATGAAAACATACTTATAGTTCTGTATACATGTTTTACAACTATTTGAGCTTTTAATTTAGAATTTTTTTATTATTTTCATATATATGGTTGGGCCACAACATATTAAGCGACATGTTTGTGTAATGTGCCCTACAAAGCATGGTCAATTTTGCCCTTATATCGTTTAACAACTGGAGGGGAAGTGTGTAGATTGCACTGAACAACCAAAAACATTTATAATTTAAAACACTGGATCAGTAACCTAGCGACAGCTGATATAACAAAAGACAACGATCGGAACGCCGTTCTGTTGTGCGCGTCTCCTTGGTTGGTTGTGTTTTATTATCTACACATTTATCCTTCTGAATAGTTCCTGATAATTAACTTGATTATCAAATGTAAAAATATCATTTAAATAAAAGAGTGAATCCAATGATGTTGTATCATTAAAGTTTTAATGTTTTTCATGTATTTTATAAAAACAAATTGGAACTGATTTTATGAATAAATAAGCGACCTAACTATCAAATACAAATACTAATTTCAGTGTTGTGTGTGTCCTGTGCAACTCTGTTTTATTAGTAAGGCCCTGAATATTTGGAAAATATGTAGATTTATTAGAATTTTGAACATGGAAATCGGTGGAACATGTAATTACATTATGGCAGCAGGATTGCAGCTTTTTTTCGTCGATTGAATGATAGATTTAAATCTTTTTTTACACGAGATCCGCCCAGGAGGTCCTGAAAAGATAACTGCCCTCAGGACTCAGGTCATCTTTGGGGATGCTGGGGGTCTTTTTTAAGAAAGGAAAGAGATGTTCTGCGTCGAAAAAAAGTGTGAGGGGTGGATAGGAATATAGGGTTCAATCCAAGCTAGGTGGTGGGTCGAGAGAGTCCTGCAGAAGAGATATACGGGTCTCCCTCAATCAGCCTGTCGCCACGCAATTAATGGCCAGATGCATAAGCTGCCAAGACCAAGACTTTTTAATTTAATTTTTTTCATATAAAAAGTTTTGTGCAGTAAATACATTTTTTGTGTAATTTCAACCGCCATGCAGGGGATGCCCCTGAATTATGGCGAGTGAGTTATAACTTCACCTCATAAACCCGGGCACCCCTGCTAAGTCACCAAACCAATGGATAAACAAAACCTAAGAAACCAATACATTTATCAATTAATTTATTGATTCTATATCTAAAACGAATAAAAAAAGTTTGTAACTATATTCGTATATCGTTCATAAACAAATATTACTTTCGATAGAATTATAAAATAATATAATTTTTAGTATCCATTTCAAGTAAATAAAGATTATTAAATCCATTCGCTGATGTGTATCTGATGATACTACTGCCACATAATCTTCCATCAGCCTCAGGTCTGTTCTAATAAAAAAAAACGCTTTGAAGATTTCATAATAAACAGACGTTGTGAAAATTGGCTCTTAACGGATAAATTGTTTGTTTAATTCCCTATAAATAAATTTATATTGCAGATTGCAACTCGTTTTTATATATTTTTTCACATTTACTTTATGGATATACAAGGTAAAATGTTGCGTTGTTAAAAAATTATACCATTCGATTTATTTTTAAAAAGCCAAAAAAATACAAAAAGCTATTATGACGTTTTATTATGACGATTTTATGGGAATGTCAAACAATTTTTTCCTGAAGTTAGACCAGGCAGAGGTCGTATTTACGTCCTCATGGAGCATTCGAAAGGAACGTATGTGGTAACCTACATCTTATAATATTGATTGGTGACAATGACCATTCTTCCATAATTGGCGGGGACTTTACAATAAAACATATATTTATATTTATAACGTAGGATCAATATGTACCTATGTCGTTGATTATTTATATGCATATACTAATAAATTTTTGGAATCGAAATAAAAACGCGAGTTAGTAAATGAATTAATTTTTTTTTAAAGAAAAAGTCTCTTTTTAACATTTGAAGATTATTTCCCACAATGTAATATATAATAATAATAATAACATGGAAAAAAAACATTTGTCGAAGATAATATTGTTAATTCTGAAATTTGAAATATGAAGTTGACAATTACGACAGTCTCATAATAGATCGCAGTGGCCCAATTGGTAGAGGTGAATGTTCCGGTAAGACGTGAGGTTCTGGATTCGAGTCCCAGTTGCGACCATTATCTTTTATTATTTTTCTGTTTCATTCTCATATTTAAAAAATTAGATTATTATTGTTATTTTCTTCCTCAATAAATTTAATTTAATTTATAAGCACAAAACACTTACTTCTTCATTCGAAAATGAATGTCCGAACAAATAATTATGAATACATGTTTCAGTTAAAATTCGTTTTTAGTTACAACGCATTTTACCTAGTAAAAACGCTTAGTAAAAACTGGTTTGAACTAGAGAAAACGCGTTATAACTAAAATCGAGTTTTAACTGTAACACTATATATATATATTATTGTACAATAATTTTCTGTAGTATATATATACAATAATTTTCTCGGTTTACCCGCGTAACGTAGTCCTGAGAAGGACTTTTTAACTCCTCTCGTTTTGGACAGATCGCACTGTCCATCTTCAGAGGCCTTATGTCTTGAGTTTTCTTGACCTCATCCTGTGCAATTTTTTTCTATATTGTGCGTTTTTTAAAATAGAGTATTTATTTTTTGGCTCGTTATTATAACTTATAATTCCGTAATCGTTCTATAATTTAAAAAAAACACACGTTAGCGAAATGTCTAAAATACATGATCAAATACATTCTAGTATCTTCTGTCTTTTATGTATTCGTACAAAACGTGTGAGAATGAAGATTTTTATGAACGGCCTTTAGGACGATTGACGTGCACTCTATCTCCCTGGGACCAGTTTGTATGTAGTGTTTCTCGAGGCCAAATGTTCTAGGTAAAAACTAGAAAACTAGGGCATTTGTACTTACTGTTATTATTTATATTTATGTTGGTCATTTCAAATCCATCAAGTAATTATCGTTTTGCTACGATTTTTTGCGGAGTTATTAGTTTTTTTTTTAAATTAAGTTCTTCAGCGTAGCGTTTACAATCACTTTTAAACTTTGATTGTTTTGTTTGGTTTTGTTTTTTCTAGAGAAAAGTGACGAATGACACATATTACTTTAATTATTGTGATCTATGTGTCTCCTGAGTTTAATTTAAACATGTATTAAATCATGACCCTTTATTTTATCCCACTGCAAGTAAAACTACGCCCGTATAATGGAGCATTCCTCATTTTAATCAATATTAAATATTCTATTAGCTATTATTTATTATCCTACTCGAGTAAACGCCCACGTATTTATTTCAGATATTATATGAGCAATGATAGAACTAATATTAACACGTGAATGCACTAATAAGAGGTAAATAGGTAGGTACAATTATTTTATCGCGGTTCAATTTGCCAGCAATCACGAATATTATCAAAGTATAAACGAACATAAAACATCAACTCATTATTACGGGAGGGTCTTTCGATTCATTTTTAAAAAATGTTTTTATCTGATTGCCGCATAAGAGTTCCAACGGCTATAGTCTGGTGGAAGTAAGACTATGACATTCCCACATGTTCGTAAGGTGAAGGTGAAGGAGATGGTGAAGAAAAAGTTGGGAATGTAGTTGGCTATATATCTGGTCATCAAATACGGCTATAGCCATTTCAAGAAATAATAATAATAATTGGATCAATTCTAAATGGTGGTCTTACATCAGGGCAGTGTTGAAAATATATTCCAATCTGAAACGTGCAACAAATACACTATATTTTATTACAAATTAATTTATTGTGAAAAAACACAAATTAATCAAATAAAATTTATTTGCGTAAGTCGCCGACTTTCGGATTGCTAGTCGAGAGCCTTACACCTCGACCACGGATACCGTAAAGCTACTTGAACACATTTTTTACTACAATTATATTTTCTTAAACGGATATACGAGTACATATGTAAAAATATGTTCCTTGGACCCAGTGAAACCACGCGCATTGTCCATTGTCAGTAGAATCTTCACTCTAATAAATCATCTAAGCATCTGTCAGGCATATGCACAAAATAAATACGCATTTCGAATAAAAAAATATTAAGTATAATGACATATTATTCTAAAGACTTTAAAATTGTTATTTATGTTTTCATAATTTTTCTTTTACTATGTTTCTTTAAAAAGCTTAACTTTATTTTATATCTATAATTGTAAAAATGTAACTATTAAACCACTATAATAAGATGTTTAACGTTAAGAACCCGTTAGACAAACTAATAAAGAGTGGTTTATCGGGACTTTTGTCTTATAATTGTAAAGTGTATAAAATAAGTAAATAAAAAAATAAAATTGCCTGTAAATTATAAATTGATACGATAAGTAGTTCTAATTAAAAATATATATTCGTAGAACTTAAATAATAATACGTTTTACGAAGAAATATTTAACATTACTTATTATAATTTTTTATTTTACATTAAACTCCACACAGGAGGCACTGAGAAAAATAATTTCCCTCAGGGCCTATGTCATCTATGAAGATGCTGTGTTAAAGGTCTTTTTGAGGAGAGGAAGGAGTGAACATGGGTCTTGAAGAGACCCACGTTGTAGGAGGGAGGAACCACAGAGGCCGGCAAATCGTTCCACAGCCGAGCTCTTGAACTCAAGAACGAGTTCTAGAAACGATTATATAACTTATGAACTAACACATGCACCAACATCTGAAATTAATATTGTTCTTAATCCAGTCATCACAGCAATTAATAATACCCACAGATAACAAGATTGGATTTGGTACTAAGCTAAACATCAAGAAAAAATAGAATTAATATAAAATTATTTGAATGCCCCTCCGATAATATGGAGCAAGGTAGCAACCCGATCGTTCTGCCACAGCTCTGGCGCGGTAGAACGGTGCGAGGGGTATTCCATTAGCGCGATGGCGCCCAACTTTTTCACCTTGATTGAAAACACATGGCCGCACGCCTGCTCGGGGAATTTACAAATGCGTTCAAATTACATTCACTCACGTATTATTGTACACGGTGTGCCGCAACTGTGCACAGACTATTTAGTTAAATAGCATCTTGGTCTTTAAAACGCGAAAGTCAGTTTTACGTTGGGATTGGAGTTGGAAGAGCGGATATAAAACTATAACCAAATCGTCTTCTTCCATTTTTCTCTTCTTGACTTCTCCGATTTACTTGCATTGTCACTTCATATAACATATTAAGCGAAAATATGTGAGAATTATATTATTAATAATATGATTATGCCAAGCATTCGCATCTTTGGGGTCTGATTTCTACGGCATTCGGTCTACTTTAGTATTTTTCACTGCCGGTTCCGTGCCTCACTGCCATACATCAGTTTTGGTATCAGAACTCCAGAACTCTATTACGGACCGATACTGATAACCTTGCTCTATTGATAACTTTTTATGATTGGCTAATTCAATAATAAAAAATATTTATTTGGTTTTAATTTAATATTTTCAGTAATTTAGTTGCCAACCAGTACGAGCGGTCCGCACCGCACACACGATTCTCAGGTACGCACACATGGCCGGTGATAAAATGCTGAGGGATATTAGTTATTTTGACGGTTTAACGTTGTTTGGTTAACGTATTGCTCATTTGATGCGACGTTAATGCCTGCTGAAAAATAAACAATTATTTATCGTCGGCAGATAAATTATTTGCACTGGCATAATTTTTCTCAATTGGCGTCAATTTATTGTGATGGCAGAAATTCAATGCAATGTTGAATTGGTGACAGAAATAAACTTCTTAATGGCTTTTGTAACTAGAGATGCATAGACTTCCGATTTCATTTAGTCGCGGGTTCAAAACCGGCGTGCGCAGATAAGTTTTATTTGATTGATTTGGGTTTTCACAATTTAATAATTTAAAATAATAAAGGGTGTTTTTTTAGAGGTTTGGTTTTTAAACTGGCAACATTATTTCTACAGATTGTCAATTTGACAGCTGATTTGTAGTCAGTACGTTTTGCCATTTCACCATGAATAGACTGACATCAGAAGGGCGCTTGCAAATTGTGCAAATATATTTTGTTGTCGAAAAATCTACAATTTTGAACATAAATAAAGGATGTGTTTTTAGAGGTTTTGGTTTTCTTAAAGCAGAATATTTATACCTGACGTTGCACACTTGACGTACAAAGTCGTTGAAACAAATATGTGACAAATGTCAACTGTACACAAATGTTGGGCGCGCGTTAGGCACCAGTGCCGAAGGAATCAATGACACTAGTTCTTTGAAGCATATACCATTAACATACCGGTAGAACAAGGTCAAGGAGATTGCAATCCATTTGTTAAGATGGGAGAATATTACAAACGGATCGCCCTTTCTGCAGGATGCAGAAACGAGCGAATCTAGGATTTTTCAGGTATTTTGGGGCTCCAGAATAAAGGTGACTGGTTATTGGCGGTTATAAAATGCATCCATAAATTTATTTTAATCAATTTTTTGGCTAGTTGCTCTTCTTAAAATTAATCGGTTCAAATTAATTTTGATTAATTTTAATAACTCTCGGTTAAAATTAATTTTTAACTACGGGATCGCCGTTTAGAGTAGGTATGTTTTGAGGCAAGGGAGTAAAAAGGTAAGGAGATGGGAAAGAGGAAGGTAATGGAGCACCTGGCTAATCAGAACTGGTTAACAAACACGGCTAATGCCATTTCAAGTAAAGTTTCGATTCTAAATGTTGAGCTTGCACTTCGATAATATTAAGTACCTACCTACCACCCTGAATTTTATTAATTAATTTCAAAAGCATTCGTGTCGGCATGTTATAAAAATAATACGGTTTTAATTAAAGGTTTGATTAAAATATGTTATGCGATAGTATTGCAAAGTTGGGTGGTTGTGATTGGCCCGCATCGTAAGAGCGTAAAATAATAATGCTGGCCGCACACGCCGTACTAATTTGATCTCTTTATCAAATAGGTACCCTTAAAAGTTGGAATTTTGAAAAAAGTTTTTTTTTCTTTTTTAACGATACTATCATGTAGAATCACCTCCCGAAGTTAATGCACTGTACCCCCACATACCTTATATATACTGTCGTCTTGGTAATGTAATTTTGATATTCAAGCAAATTTGTGGTTGCCGACCTACCTTTTACGAATCCATGTTGTTGTATCCATAATAATATTAACTATGCGAGGATATATTTGGTCAAGAACAAGCGATTAAAATAGTTTGGGTATATTTGAATGGATGCATTCCGGACAATATTTTGTAATATCAGTGTCATCACCTTTTTTTAAACACGAGTAACGTAGGTACTTATAACTATGTACTAGGGTACTACGTGTGATTTAGTCGAAGTTCAACAGTTAACATTATTTTTATTTATTAAAAAAGACTAACTTGTTAATGTAATTTTCTTTGGTTGTAGTTTCTTTGCCGTCAACCGTTTGATCCGTTAAAACCGTAAGTTTAACGGCAGTTACCGGTCGGTTGGCAGTTTTGCCAGGTCGCGGTCGGACCTAATAGCGGCTGGCCGACTGCAACCGAATATCTCCGGGCCAAACAAATCAGCGGGAAACATTATACGACTGACTGTCGGTGCGGAGGAGGGGGCGGGGGCCGCTGATGCGCGGGTAGGGGGATGGGTGACATTTAATGGAGTATTACAGTCGACATGTTGCGAAATTAAGCTCCATTTCATATGTCAATGTTTTTTTTGGTATTTGTTAGTACTTTAATTGGTTAAAAGGGTTTCTACTGAATTTTCTCTATCCCTACAATAAATCTCATAGGATTAAGTGAAAAATTTTCATAATTAAATTATCTGGACTCCTGTCAACTATTTGGAAAACAGTATTTGATAATACAATTTATTTTTCAGTCCCGATTTGAAGTGTAATTCAATCATCCAATTATTCGTCCAATTTTAAACCAGATGACGTTGCAATGGATTTCATTCTCTCATACCAGGGATATCGGGATCGAATAACGCCAGTTGCGTTTTTTACATTATCTTTCGTGTTGATTTTTTATTTGCATAACTTCACGTTAAAGAATTAATATCATGTTTTATTATTTTTACTTATTAAAACAGCACAAATACATCTTTTCTACTAATTAACTAAACATCACGCCATTTCCGCAGGGGTAGGCATAGAGGACGGACCAACAAACAGCTCGGTCTTGACAAACTCTCCTTTCTACTGTAGGGACTGTGATATTTGTATTTTTTAACTGAGTAAACATTCGCAATACAATTCCCACACTGACAACCCTTCTGCGCAGACCCGAGTGCGCGGGACGCAACTCATCATTCTGGTTTCGGTAATCTTCGCGTTACAAGCTAAATTGTATTTCCCTTTTATTAAATATGTCGCGGAAACTTTATACTATTTTAACATTATATTATTTAAATAAATAACTTGTAGAATCACCAAGTGTTGTTATTCCTGATAATATCCGTGACCCTTTATGAGGATTGGTTAGGTAAGCCCAATCCCCTCACTACATTCACATTCATTCATGGTATCATACATACCCTTACATATTATGTAATAACAGAAGGGTATGGAATACATACCCTTCTGTTATTCTTACTCTTGACATGACCCGAAACAAGAATTTGGTTCAGTTGCCATGTCTTTCCTCGGGCATCCCCGACTTCTTTTACCATTCATATTTAAATCGTGTATTTTCCTTACACTCCTATCTTCGTTCATACGCTCACCTCAAACCATCTAAGCGTCCCTTTCTCAATCCTACTCATTATGTTTACATACACCTACATAAAATAACATTTTACGGATCTCTCTTCCGTTATACCCGCTGTTTAAAAAGTGATATGCTTTAAAACTAATTACTACCGCCCCCTATAAAAACTACAAGGCATTAGGATCGGAGCTTGACTAAAACCTACTGTCACTTAGGATAATTACTTACTACATGATCAAACAGATCTCTGTCTCTCTCTCTCTCTCTCTCTCTTTGTTGTAGTGTTAGTTTTTTAAACTTGTTCTTTATAAAAACAATATCCTCTTTTTTTCTAATTAGCATGAGGGACAATCAGTCCCCTTAGAAAAGCAAGCAGGAGAAGGGGAGGGGGGAGGGGAAGTGTTTAACTGGTAGAAAATTGTAAAATATTCTAAGAATGCTTAAAATTCTAAGAAAATCTAAACGGAGTTTGTTTTTTACTGAATGTGACCTGAAAACCTTAACACCTTATTTCATTATTTTATTTTTTCAAATGAATTTAATAAAATAAAATAAAACTTATTTTGTCGAAGTAACACAGTTAACGTTTTGACTATTCCTTGTTTATCGATTGACAATGTGCACTTGTTTGGCCGAGGTAAATGTGGTGGGTAAATACGCCCATTACCGGAGCCGAGGGACGATTCCCGCTGTTTGCGCTCTTCACGATTCAGAAGTGGGATTTCATTTGTAAAAAGTAATTGAATAATTTTTCATGCCATCAGACAGAACGAGGTGTTAAAATAAAAGCAGGCGATTGATAATAAAGATGATCCGTTGCACTAGAATTAAAAGAGAAAAGATATAATTAAAGAGAAAAAATTTAAAAATTGGCATCATAATTTTTTAATCGCTATAGGTCAGGGTGGTGTGACCTTGATTGCATTATTGGTCATTGAAAAATTGCTGCACAGCTGGCGAAAAAAATGAAAATAAGAATTATAAGGTAATTAATAATAAGCTAGAGGAACGACAATTGAAATGGTATGGTCACATAAAACGGAGACCACCAGACCACACAATGTCAATGAGATGGTATGGTCACATAAAACGAAGACCACAGACCACACAATGTGAAGCACGCAATGTCTATGGAGCTTCATCGACAGTCATCCAGAGGAAGACCAAAGAAATCCTGGATGATTCAATGCTCCAAAATCCTAAGTAGAAACGGCCTGGAAGAGAGCTACACCCAGAACCGAAGAAGCTACAACCTGAGACCGAGGAGAGCCGACCCCAACAGCCTACCTAGGCAATGAGTTGGGACAGTGCAAGGATGAAGAAGAAGAAGAAGAAGGAAAAAAAAAAAAAAAAAAAAAAAAAAAAAAAAAAAAAAAAAAAAAAAAAAAAAAAGAATAATTAGATAAAAGCAACTTATTTCTCTTATAAATTTCTGTAGAGAATGTAGACTGTAGATGTTTTTAAAAAGCTGGAAAAATCGTTTTACAGGTACGGTTTCTTAAAGTAGTCGCTTGTCTAACATTTTTTTTTACAGTTAATATAAAGTGATCTTAATTATTATTCTCTTTGAGAGCAATAAATGCAGGTATAGAAATATTTTATATTAATTTTTCACAATTCTTACTATGATAGGAAAAATTAATTTCACGTTTGTTTTAAAAAAGCACTGACTTTTCATAAGCGGAGTCGTATTGATTTCAAAGCTGAAGAATAATTTTTTTGATTTTTATTTTTACGAGAAACTTTGCTTATGCATATAAATTATAGTGTCATGGCACTTACTATCAAAGTATTATACACTTACTAACACAGTGTTAGACATTTTATCAATATCCCGTGACAATTCAATCGTTAAACCTTATTGATCTTGTTATTTCTCTAGCATATGTAGGAAAAACACCATTAAAACAAGATTGCTTTCATAAACAAATTTGTAAATAATTTGTAAGCATTTTGTGTTAAAATGTGCTCAATAAGAAGTATACAGAAGTATTCGAGCTGCAGGAGGGTGTATCGTATATTTTACGAGGAAAAATAATGTCAGTGTAAGGGGTAGAGTCGAGTGTTAATGCGTAGGCTTCTATTGCCGGCGCCAGGTTTACCCCCTCCCTCTTCCCGTCTCACCATCCCCTTCTCCGCCCCCCCACCCTCTCCATTCATGGCGGCGCCGGCACTGTTTACCTGCGTCTCTGCCACCCTCAACAATCCACTGGCTGAGTGCTACGTCCGCAGACATGCACAATGGCAGAGTGAAAAACATTTCGTTTCATTCCTTGACTCACATGTTAAAATACTTTTCCAAATTTTACATATAATCAAGTTGATTTTTTAGACGGTAAGGTTCACCACTATCTATTATCGTTCTTGCCGTAAGTCTGTGTGGATTTGTCAAAATTATTCTTCAATCTTGACTGTCTTAACTTTTTTTTATTTAAGCGACTATATAAAATAATTGTACGTACAAAATACAAAGGTGAATTTAATTATATAATATATTGTATTTCTTAGTCCTCCTCACTAGGGAGTCCTGTGCCGAGACGGACTAAAGTTATTTAATTATAATTTATTTGTCTTCTATGCAGTTTATAGTGTTTTTTTCTATGTAGTTTGTAGTGTTTTCATTAGGATTTTTTCATTGACATCTTTCAGCCATATTTTTATTTTTGATTTGTACTCGTTAAAATTTTTAACTAGTTTTATGTCTTGGGGAAGAATGTTGTGGAGTTTTGTTGCAAAGTACGTGTGGTTTCTTTGTTCAAATGTGGTTTTATAATTTGGAATATTTTTTATTTCATTTTTGAATGATCTAGAGTGATGGATGCACTGTCTAGTAGAAGATTCAGTATTTTTGAATTGCGAAACTGTATCAATTTAAATATTTTTACGTTTTCTCCGTTCATGATATGTAACGATAAATTCAAGTTTTTGGGATATCCAATAGTAATAGTTCTAAAAATTATGCAAAATAAGGTTATATTAGCAAAATTGTCAGGTTGGTACTGTTTTGGAACAATGATCGCCTTGATTTGCAATACAAAAAATTACCATCACATTTCCGTCAAAAACTTTTTCTGGTTCACATTGCCTGCCAGTTATCTTAAATTTGTCTATAGCTCATCAAGACTCTTTTCGAATACATTTTTAATATATGTAATATTTTTAATACATAACATCACAATAGGTATATAATATTTTATTATTTTAAAATATCAGAAAAGCGTGTAAAAATACTTGCCTGAAAATTGCGAATTTCGCATTAAACTCGTCAAGTTGACAAAATTATAATTTTAGTGTAAAATTATATAAATTAATATTATTATTATAAAATTATATCAAGATTCGCGCTAACGCAAGATTTTCTGTGGTGTTTAATCATTGTTTTTTTTTTTATATTACGGGTCAGTCTAGTCATTCTGAATTCAATGGTTACCTCGTAGTAACTACCGCTACGATGTTCCCGGTCTACAACACTCTACAGTCTCTACTCTCTACAATGTTGTATACTCTGGAGTATGAAGCAAAGCCAAATTGTTTGCCATAAAATTTGTCGGTTTTAAAGAACTTTTCGTATTGAGAATAATTATTGTTTTCTCGGAATAACAACGTAATTTACGAAGGTGAGTGCGAACTTACTTATAATCTCAAAGTTTCTCCGTAGCGGTAGATAGAGGCGATGATATGTTACATATTGTATTTTGGTAATACTATAATTATTTAAAAATTTCGTCTCGCTAAAAAAGTTATGATTATGTGGCTATTTTTATGATGATGAATACATTTTCGTAGTGATTTAAAATGAGCCATTTTAGATTTTCCGCCGAATCGCCAAAATCTTCGTATTCATTCGTGAAATCGGCGGCGTTGACGTCATACCGGGCAACGTCTTACCAGGCAGTGGCGTTTTCTATGTCATAATGATTCGAATTGTTCTTACGAACAAATTAACAGGGTTTCAATGTTTATTGGCGGGAAAATGTAAGAATAATTTGTTGGTATATGTACGAAATTACGAATACCAACAAATTATTCTTACATGTTCCCGCCAATAAACATTGAAACCTTGTTAATTTGTTCGTAAGAACTTCATTCCCGTTTTTAACCATTTTTACGAATAAAATGATCGTATTTTAAAATAACATTTTTCTCCATGCGGTTGTAACCGTTTCGGAATGTGCGGTTTTTCGAATCAAAAATGAATGAAAATTAAAATTTTGGATACAATAATTACAATAAAAAAAATAATTCTTCCACACATTTACAGCATTATTATTATTACACCGTATTCACAGATTCGTTTTCACTGTATTCATGAAAATACCCCTTTGTGTCTTTTGTGAAGACTTGACATCGTATAAATGATTTGAGCGAAACGTCGACGTATTATCTTTCATCCATCGTATCGTATAGTTATATTTAAAAAGCAACCAATTTAGTAGTTAAAGTACGCAACAGCAAGCTGCAGATGGTGATATTTTCTATACCTTTGTGGATTCAGTGAAATCTTTGACTTCGGGGCAATCGAATCCCGTCAAAGTACAAAACAAATAATATTTCTCATTTCCGCATCAATGTTAGTAGTTTAGCCTATTGCAGTTAGCTGATATTTTTCTCCACCTTATGTTTTTTTGTTATTAATTAAACCTGGGTTCGCTAGACTCTGCATTATGCAATTACTTAAAGCTAAAATACGCAAATGCTATTGGAAATAATTGCAATATTTTGGCATTAATAAAAAAAGATTAAGTTAACCAACATTTTCGCAATATGGGTATTAGATACGTTTATTAGCTCAAAATTTATAAACAAATAAGTACGTAGTTGAAACTAAATAAAATTTATAAAATCCAAAATTTCATCGGCAGGAACTTTTGGCATTCATTGGCTTGACGCTGCTTGGCTAGCGACTTTATGACCATAACGGAAATTGTGGCGACATCCGAGAAACGCACCACTGGGAGTTGTTTCCTCGTTTCGCCGGCAGGTGGCAGAAGTAAACATTTTGTTTAGAAAAGTTGGATTTCTGAGAAAAACTGGCCACTTTGCAGAAAAGCTATCTCAAATTGCCTTAGCAGTTATCAATGGTATTCGCATTTTGCTTAAATGAGGATTTGCGGGTTCGATTTCTACATCAGTGTATACAAAATATGACCACATGTTTTTATTGTTAGGTTAAATGAACCTTAATAAATTAAATAAAAAAAATTCTAATATTCTCAATTCTCATAAAACTCAATTCTCTAAAAAAGGCATAAATAAAATATTGTATCGGTGATTCAATCCAATATTGTATTAACGTTTCCAAGTTGTAGGACTTTAAAATTTTAAAGCATAACTTGGAAAAGTGTTTTTTTTTTTTTAAATAATTAAATGAACGCCATCTAAAAACGAACAGATGATGAATAATTTTATGTTTAAAGCTAGCAGACGATAATGAAAATAGAACTTTGAGTTTTGGTGTCACGAAGTTTTTACAATGGGCAATTTCAAGGTCAGCTCAACTGTGTTTCACGACAAATATTCTTAACAAATTAAAAACAATTTGTAAAAATTAGTAATAAGTTGAATTTTCGGAAGAATCCGGGTAGCAAACTTGCATTTCAAAAAATATGGAAATAAATTCTGCTGATGATATCAGAAGAATAAAATAATAAAAGTAAGTTAACATTAATTTTATTATATTATTCGACCCTTTACCGCCCGGTTCAGCATTTGCTTGGCTCGCCCTAGAAAGTCCGGAAAGACCCGGAACGATAGATAAACAATGGACAGCAAAGATCAGGGGTATTCAGCGGGGTGCAGTCAGGTCGTCAGGGGTTATTCTAGGAACACCACCTACCCAGTTCACTTGTGGTACCTTCACAGGACTGGCCAGTCAAGTGCTCGAACTATATCGGGACTTGATGGAACGATTTACCTTGTGCACCTACACAGTATCGAACCCTTGATTAAGAATGCTTTTATAAAGAAAAGAGAGGAAATTCTGGTAAGGAAAAAGATATGAGCAGTGGGTAGGAATCTGGGGGATCAGTTTGTCCAGGAGTGACGGACGTATGAACCAATACTTCCCTTTACGGTATAATACGATTTTCCGAGAGAGTTCTGTTGGTCAAAAGGTCTTCCCCAACAGTCTCTTTTGATCCGGTCTGCCATGCAGTTGTTGGGTGATATATGCCAGAGGTGTTGGTTATCCAATAAATGGTTCGCGGGCCGGCGGTACCCCAAACCGCCTTCCAAATTGTAGGTAATGCTGTAGACGCTCCTAAAATTAGGCAGTAGTCTTTAAAGTAGGTACCAGGTTAAGCTTTATCTTTTTACCGGGTTGTGCTTAAATTGGTGAATGGTATTCACAGGCCAGAATTTTTATAATTAATTCTCTGTGAATTAATTGTATATATTTTGTAAGAACAGGATAACGCCCAATTCAATTGGCTACAGAATTAAGAAAAAAATGTTAGGTGAGGCTTGGCTAATTCACCATCTTAAAAGAGAGATATATTTTTGCATTTGTTTATTGAGTAAGGGGGATCATTTTTTGAATATTGAACTAAATTTAAAACTACAATTTCAACTTCAAGGAAGTAGAGTGATTTTGAACGATGGGGAACGCTTGACGTTCCGAGAAACAAGACCCATCACCAAACCTATTTAGTGTTAATAAAAAATAATCCAGAGAGCAAAAAAAAAAATTTTGCAAAAATCTAAAGACATTCTAAAAAAATCTTTTACGAAAAATCGAAAACACCACATTAATTTATTTGTTTAGAAAAATAAAAACCTTTATATTTACATATTTTGCAAAACTCGGATGTATAGGACACCAAAGCAGTTTATAAACAAAGTTGTATTCACCCTCCACCTGTAAGGCTGAGAATTTATAGCCTCTTACAGGATATGAACTCGAATCCTGAATAAACCCCCATACGTCTGACAATATATAGCTGCGCATTCTCCTGATTTTCTACTGGTTATTTATTGATGACGAAGGCTTCAAAAGAAAAAACCCGGCCATACAATATTATTTGTAAAATACAAATAATATAGGAAGAATAATTATTATGCGGCGATATTTAAATTCCTTGAACTTCGCTAGTGAAAGAGATTGGTTTGAAACTACCTGGCTAAGGCCCTGGTTTTTAGGCCTAGAGGCATATCAGTATCAGAACGAAATGGAGTTAAACCGGCGTGGATTTCACAGGCGTGAGTTTAACAGGCACGCATTTTACAGACATGAATTTCACAGGCGCGAATTTCACAGGCATGAGTTTTACAGGCGTGAATTTCACTGGCATGAATTTAACAGTCGTGAATTTCACTTATCAATTCGGTCAGAATTACGCGTGGATGAAATAATAAATAAAAGAATTATACCTACTTGGTCCATGTGTAATTTCAAATGTATGTAATTCTGGTAGTATAATATTAGTTCGTGAAATTCATGTCTGTGTAATTTTATCACGTAACATAGCAACGGTTCGATAATGACGAGTGGTGTTTATCGTTTTACAAGCAAACTCTAATAAAATAGATGTTTTTGAATTGAAAAAAAATATATTGTGTTCTTCTTCTTCTGATATCATATCCTATCAGAAGTTGGATATCATTAGGGCAATCATCACTCAAAAGTCTGCATAGGAAACATATCAATTAAAATAAGAAATTTTGGTTTTGCGCGGAGCCGGGTTTTAAAAACAAAAAGGTTTCACCGTTCTGTCAATGAAGCTCATCAAAGGGTGGTAAAATATATTAAAAAGGATTAAGTTTTTTTTTCAAACCGTCCAAAATTAAAAAAAAAAAAACATCATTCACTCTTAACCGTTTTGTAATATCTCTCACCGCAGGTGTTGCGAAGCGTTAAAAAAAACATAAGTATATCGCACTTAACATTCTCTCCGTATAGCCCACTTGTGTTTCAACCCTCCGTCTTGAGGTATAAATCAACTCCCTCTCCAGCCCATACAGACTCTCGCCCTGACGCCGTGTGTTACGATTACCTTCCCAATAAATTATTAAATATCATGCCCAGACATGGTTGATTCTTTTTCTATTTCCCTTAATTTCCCTTACCTACCCCCAGTGAACACATTTTTCCCCAGAAACTAATATTTTCGAAAATTTTCGATTCATTTCTAAATTAGATCAAATAATGTCAAAAATTATTGTACCGACTAATAAACTAGTAATAATAATTAGTTATTATGACATAAAAAAAATCTGCATTGGATGTCGGTGCCCGTTGGGAGTTTTAGACGAAACATTGTCTCAAGCACATTTAATCATTTTACTGAATATTTGTGCATTTCAATAGAGGTTCATGGGATGAGGTTTGTCTAGGTCTTGGCGATGGGTGCATTTGCCCATCTGCGTAGCGGGCCGGATCGGGAGACACCGGTTTAGGGAGGCTCTTTGGCCTCTCCATCCGGACCCTCTCGATTCATAGCCTTGAACCGCAGTTGGAGGGATGGATCCATCCATACGGCCGCCATTAGATTCCGACCAACAGTAGATTCTTACCCACCCCATCATTATACAGCATCCCCAAAGATGACATAGGCCCTAAGAAGGGTTATTTTCCTCACGGCCAAAAAATTGAGTTTTTTTATCTGAATATCACTCAAGAGTCCCAGCTACTCCCAGACATCTTGAACCAGTGAGACTTTGGCATCCGTAATGTAAGAGGTGAGGCTGAAGATAGCGGGGAGGGGAAGATTAATGGAAGAGGAAGGTGGTAAGTTCCCAACTGTTCATATCTGGTCACCAAGCATGGATAAATCTATTCCAAGCAACCTTACATTTCTGATTGGTGGTATTCCACCAGGGCTTTACTGAAATTATCTTCCACTCTGGAACGTACCGCAATCATACTATATATTGTTTTAAATTAATAAATTAGTAATTCTAAAATTTCAAATATAAGTTTACAAATATGACGGTTTCATAATAGGTGGCAATGGCTGAATTGGATAAAGCGCACGTCCCGGTGAGACGATATGTTCTGAATTTGAGTCCCAGTTGCGACCGTCATCTTTTATTATTTTTCTGTGTCTTGTTCATTTCATATTTTAATTTAGATTATTAGTGTTATCTTCTTCTTCAATGTTTTATACTTTAGCTTCTTTTTGCAGTCCTAGAAATCAAGGAAATGTGCATCAGACCGACTACAATCCCGCACGCGTATAATAAAACAGTACCGGTCCACTCATTTTGAATTAAAATATTTTCAGTTATCCCTTCAGGCTAATTTGTTCGCTTTTCGGAACAACTCAGATATGTTTCATAGAATTGTTCCTTACCATCAAATAGAGAAAAATGATTGAAACGGCGTTAGAAAGAGAAAACATCACACTTCATATATATCTGTAAATTAACCACAAAATAATTTAACCACTTTAAGAAAACAAAGTTTCCCACCCAATTTGAAAAATAAATTGAAACATTAATTTTTTTATTCACTATTCTTACATGAAGTGACATAAAAGTGATAGACACGTTTATAATATTATTGTCTAATAATATTTGTATGTGTTTTAATTTGTTTTACGTTATCAGTAATTTTGGTTTAATAAAAAACGTAGGGTGAGCCATTTAAAACTTATTTTATGTTAGCATTAAAAAAAATTACATTTGAAAAAGACATTTATTTGTAATTCGAAATTCGATTTCGCATTTCATCACCTTCCAAAACGGTTTTTATTTTTATGATACGTTTAGAAATATTCTATTTATTTGTATTTTATTGCGAAGCGGAAATATTTTCACCTTCTTCAAGAATTTGGCCGAGGGGGTAACCTAGTCTAGAATTTCGAGAAAAAAATTCTTTTACGTATTTTCAATATTTAGATCTTTAAAAATATGCCCTCAAAAGAATTTTTCGAATTTTGAATTATTTTCGGAGTTATTGCTCTTTTTGTGACGCGCCAACTAAACCGGTCTGGCCGGAACAAATTAAACAATATATGGTAGACGTTGCCCGACCACCTGCAGATGGAGTACCCCATAAAACCTTTCTTATATTATATATTATATGGGGGAATTATATTTGGAATATAATTCCCCCATATGGAACCCTGTCTACAAAAGCCATGCAAATTCCATTGAAAGAATCCAACACAAATTTCTCAGATCAATTAATTTCAAATTAGGAATTCCCGCGGATGACATAAACTATGATTCTCTATTACAAAAAATGCGACTCTTATCGTTAAAAGATAGAAGAATACTTAATGATCTAATTTTTTTATTTAAAATAAATAACAACTGGTTTGACTCCCCTGAATTGGTGTCACTGGTGAATTATCACATACCTTTTAGACCTACTCGACTCCAAACACCTTTTCATTGTAATACCTCTGGGACCACCGCAGAACAAAATGCAACAATAAATCGCTTACATACTTTTGGCAATAAATATGCTAATATCGATCACGCCGGTAATCTGGCCTCATACAAAAGATGCATTAAACAAAATTTGTCTTCTAGTACCATGTAAACATAATAATTATGTAAACATAATATGCTTACCAGAACTTGCAAAACATTAATTCATTAGAAATCATAGGTAGATACTTGTAAAATTCATCATATCGGTTAATATTTGTAATCTATAATATCTACCTATTAAATATTTTATTTTTATTTTTCTTTGCTCCTGTGAGGACTTCTTACTTTTTATATTTTATATTTAAATCTTTGTTCCTTTTAAAGACATCTTATATTTCTACATTTAACTTTTTTATTATTATTATTTTATTCTCACTTTTAACTTTTAACTTTTTATCTTTGCTTAATAATTTAAAGCTTGTACTTTATACTTATACTTTGTACCATATTTTTCACTTTACATTTATATTTTACCCTTCTCCTACTACTTATTACCTTACTACTTACTGTTAACATTTTTTTTCCTTATATTTAACTTACATTTATACTTTTAGTTATTCTTCATGTTGTTGTACTATTTATATGTTATGTCAATTATGTTAATGGCACATGTTGTGCCGTATATGTGTAAATAAATAAATATACCTATATAATGTATATATAATGCAAATATAATGTATTTTTAACTGAGAGTCCTAGTAACGTAACGTAAGAACACCGTACCCATTATATGAATAAAACTGCCTGAAATGTTCCTTAAAACTTTAAACGCGTTTTTCTCGAAACTCCTTTTTTCAAGCTGGCGTACATGTTATCTAGAGTTCTACTGAATCGATTTATTTGAAATTTGGTACTCACCTATTCCACACATCCCTTTATGGCTCCAAGCAAAATCAGAGAAAAAAAATCACTATTGAAATAAAATTTAAAATTGTTAAAAAAACATAAAAAACATGTTTTTTTTTAACGGTCGCCATTTTGTGAAAAAAAATTTTTTTTACTCCTCACAGGTTGCGGCGATAGCGACATTGTTACTGATTAAGAATGCGTTCGCTTTTTTTTATATGACCAGACGGGTTGCTATCATGTACGCCAGGGCGTCCCATTTTTTTTTGGATCCCCCACTTTACCAGCCGATTACTTTTCGAGTTTTGAATATTTTTTTTTGTATAATTTTTTATTTATTCTTAAAATAGAAATAAACAAATCATTAAAAGAAAGTTACTAAAAATATTCTTTCTTTATTTTTTACCGAGTTACAAAATGGCCGAAAATTGTGCCTCTAGACTAGAACATCCCTTTGAGGGGAAAAATTGGGTGTTTCTTTTTAGCTTTGGATTTTAAAGACACTGATTGATTTTTACTATTATATTAAATGTTTCAACTGAAATTTATTAATAGTATTTAATTTCAGCTGATTGCTTTCTACTATGATATTAAATATTTCAACTGAATTTTATAAAAGCGGTCGTTCAGCTTTCCAGAGCAAGTAGGACTTTGGTAACAATTGAAATTACTTTTGTTACCTTTGTTATTGTAACTTTAAGAAAATTGTGAGGCGAAGGAAATGGGTAAAGAATGTAACTACCTTCTTCCATCGATCAGGTGTTTTTGTGCATTAATATGCCCCCAATTTCTCCTTTGTGGTGCAGATGAGCAGAGGGTGAATCAGGCACGTGACCGGAATCAGCATTTGATTGGCTGGAAAAGATTCTTCATCTTGGCATTTTTCTATGCTCCTGGTGATTCCATGATATTTTGAAAGGCGACTTAACGTTTTTACAAGTGCTAATTATTTTAGAGAATCAAGTGTTGAGTTTTGTTTGTAGAAATTAAATAAGTGCCGATCCCAATTATTTTTATGATCCGTTGTTATGATCATGAAATTGAAATGAAATTATTTTTATGATCCCTTCCTTCTAGCCTTTCCTCCCGTATGTGATCTATATTTAATTTTTAAGTTTAGTATACATTTGTTCCTGAAACATGTAGATTGTGTATAAATAAAAGTGATGTGAACAAAGTTATTTTGTCTTTTAATTAAAATAAATAATGACATCACAAAGTGAAAACCTTTCCGAAGAAGTTTTCTTCGAAAAATAAAATTATTTTTATGGTATCCAATTGAACAAAACGTCTATTTTCATAGGATTAACTTGAAACCAGTACGTAGAAAATTAAAAAAAAAATTATCGCCGTTATCCATCTTTTACTATGCTAAAAGAAATCGACCCGTGATAAAAATAAAGATTTTTTTTACTGCATACGGTTTCGACTTTCCGCCACAGTCCAACGCATCGAACGAAAAAACACCTAGTTTTCTTTTCTTACATTAAAGGAAAATAATTTCCTTCAGGACATACGTCATCTTTGGGGAGTGGAGGGTCTTTTAAAGGAAGGGAAAGGAAAGAAAGGATGTTTTGGGAAGGAAAAGTATAAGGTCGAGTAGGAATCTGGGGGTCAGTTGGTCCAGGAGTGATGGACATATATTATTCTGTAGGATTTTTCAGCAAGGATCCCTCCCGATCCGGCCTACCACGCAGAAAGTGAGCAAACGCATCAGTGCGAAGACCTACACAAACCCCTACCCTTGAACCTGGGCACCCCTGCTAAATCACGTAGCAAATTTATTGGGAAGACCTGTGTAAGACGCGTTGGTTATCCGATAAATGGTTCCCGGGGCGGTGGTACCAATACCCGCATTCCAAATTGAAGATGCGCTATTTCTTGGCCGGCTAGTAATCAATTTCAAACAAATGCGTGTGTGTGCGTGTGTGTGCGTGTGCGTGCGTGAGTGCCACCAAATCTTGATAGAAAAAATTGTCGTTGACATCGAGTCTATCTGCCGAGTTTCAGCTCGGTCGGATGTCGAGAAGTGGGTTAATTTCCACTTCCAAGAAGAATACAATAATAAGATTGAAGAGAAATCTTAACACTACGTGAATTGGTAGGCAATCTACAAGGAACAAAAAGTAATTATTACAGTAATTTTGAAAAAACAACCAACATTCCCTCCAGCAACATTGTTTAAAATTTTACCGAAAATTGAAGACCTCTATAAAAAGATTCAATATAATAAATATTCAAAGAAAATGTAATCATTTTTTTTTTAATTAAGATGATATTACCAGAGAATACCGGAAATTAGTCATTTTCAAATCACATTCTAGGCGTATTGACTCTTTTTTACAAAAAACATAAATTGATTTTGAAATCTTGTTATTTTATCTGGTACACGCAGTTTTAAAATTTGGAAAACTAAGAGTATTTTTAATATACCAAGATTATACTGTTGGTCGTTGGCAGATTTGTTGAATTTTCAAATGATAGATTCTATTAAACAACACAAATTTCAAATCATATAATCATACAACAAAACAAATAGATACATAATCTAGTACTTACTTGAATGCAGGTATATATTAAAGCAAGGTTTTAATGAAAAATCGATATAAATATTTTTATTTAAAAAAATTGATAAGGGGAATAATCGATCTTTCTCATTGGAACCTCCCTGTACAGTTGCAAGCATTTTTAAACTTTTATTCTCAGCTGCTGGTCAATCGCTCTTAACATTAAGGCACAAATATAACATCTAAATTCATCTATTTTCAACACAACAAATGCATGATAATTAAATTTACAAAGGCATAAAATATTTTAATAGTCTTTCTGAAGAAGTAAAAAATGTAACAGATTTGTTATCATTCAAGAAAAAGATCAAATTGTTCTTAAAACATTAACAACCATAACATCACCAATCAAAATGCTGTAACTTCATTTCATGCCATATTATGAATTGTAACGTTACATCATCCTAATACTTAAGATTATATTTATTGTACACTCCATTATATAATTATGAAATAACTCCTAGACCAAGCTCAAAAGCTAGCTGTCTTAATTGCCGTAGGATTCTTAATAATGATGTGTTCTTCACTATTTTGTTTTTGCCATACTTATGTTTATAACTGTAACAATGTTATAATTAAAACAATAAAAAATTAATCCAATGCTCTCACACATTCACGTTTCTCTCTGTCAAACTCATAAATGTAAAAAAAAAACGATAAACCTGCTGATGTACATAAATACAGTGCTATTGGTAAAACAACACATGTCGAAACATATTCCAAAAATGTTTAAAAATAAACGCATTGTTTCAGTTCATTAATAATTCAGCCCGCAGCAAGGTGAATTTTCTTTACACTTCACACAATTTGGCAGCGGAGAAAACACGGCGTCTCCTCCACCTTCAGATAACTACAAATAATATAATCTGGCATTGTGGTCACGTGTGCGGTATGAGAATTCTCAAGTAGCCAATACACGCGGGAGGAAGCACCTTGTCTACCTTATATTTGCAGGATATCCGGCTTATTTGAGCGCGAGAGCCTCCACTCTCTCTCTGAACAATGATAAATTGGCACCTTAAGCCTTCTGATACGAATTGAGATGCCTATACGGTACACACAGAAGATCCCACTGAGCACAATGAATGGGAATTTCAGGAGCTTTATTTCACCGTAAGTATTAAGTATACTCTTACTTATTTATTGTAGAGCGACGGCGATAAAAGAAAAGGTGCTCGAAAATAACAGCTCAAGTCTTTTTTGATGAATAAATCCATCAATTTACATTTTACTTACAACGTTTCTGCCAAAGTGTACGCAAGTTGATTTTATAAAAGTATAGCAGCTAATAATATCACGAAATCTTTAATACAATAAAAAAACGTGATTTTTACTGTGAATTTTAAAATTCGTCTTCATGTAGATGTTACACAGTCCTGACGAACACATAGTTGTAGCCCGAAATGCATAGACATTATTTATAACTAACTTACTTAGCAGGATATTATAATTGTAGAATTTGTGAATTACCGCACAAGAGTCTTAACTGCTCTTTTCTGGAGCCACTGAGACTATGGCATTCTCATTTAGGGTATGTTGTGAGGCTGAAGATAGTAGGGAGAGAAAAAAATGGAGAATAGGAAGGTGGAAAAGTACCTGGCTATTCATATCTTGCCACCAAACACGGCTAAAGCCATTTCAAGTAACGTTTCAGTTCTGAATGGTGGTCTTTCACCAGGGTGATACTGATATCATCTTCCACTCTGGAACGTGTGGCAAATATTCATTGTATTATTTTTAATGAAAAAATTGTGAAATAGCACAAATTACTCAAATAAAATTGACTTGCGCACGCCGGGATTCGAACCTGCGATCTTCAGATTGCTAGTCGAGAGCCTTATCCCCCTACCACGGAGGCCATAAAAAACTGAAAGTTACAAATATTTGCTTCGGGATCATTGGCTCTCAAAAGACGATCAAACATTTACATTTTGAATGAACACCGTTTTTTTCAATAATTAAAAAAATAACCACAATTAGTTCCAATTTTGAAAATATAATAAAATCCCAGTTTTATAGGTCATTGAACCGGAGTTACACGCACACACACACACACACAAACGAAATTATTATTTTTAATTTTATTCATTTGGTTAATTCCTAGTACAATTTTATTATACTAATTTTATTTTTAAAATTAATGTAATAATTGCACTTCAAAGTGCAGAAATACTAAAATAGCAGTTAGTATCATATTACGACATTGCACAGATCTAGGAAATAAGTAAAAAGTTGGCAACATGTTATTTTTTTCAGAAGATATTAATACCTTCCCACTAGAGGAAGTGATAGATATGTACAATACATGTTGTACGGGGTAAAGTGCATTAACTTCGGGAGGTGATTCTACATGATTGAGTAAGTAAAAAAGAAAAAAAAACTATTTTGAAATTCCCACTTTTAGGGGTACTAATCCTTAGTGTAAGTTTGTACCTTACACTGAGGATTTTTAATAGGTAGGTCTTTTTGTAAGGGGAAAAAAATTGGATTTTCGAAAAAAGTTGTCAATCTGTTTTACTTCTAGCATCATGTAGAATCACCACCAGAAGTTAATGCACTTTACCCCCGGACAAATTGTATTGCAAATATAAAAATTCCACTTCCAATTGTTTTAAAGGAGCAAATCTAAAGTCGGTTACTTTATTTAAAAACAGAGGTAAATAAATATATGTGATTTCATACATCGGTGAGTTCGGAGGCACCCTCCACGATCACATTTTGATGCAAATTACAATCACCTTCACTCTAAATGTAAAAAAGGTTTTCAGAAACAATCCGGGGCAGCTCTCTCTTGTACCTACCTGCAACCACCTACCCCGCAAAGGTGTCCTTCTCTAAACACGAGGGGTACAAATGCTCCGGGGATGACACATATTATTTAAAAAAATTATATTAACGTCGTAGGATTTTGTCTGTGTAAATTGTTGTCTTAGAACAGACGTACAATTGGAAATGTTTAATGATTAAATATTGGCTGGTTTTTAAAATTGTTATTTTATTTACGAGCTAAAACCTACCCTCGTAACCATGAGGCGTATAGTAACCTCACACACAGTAACTGTAGAGATGTTACTAGTAAAACAATATTTTTTTAACAAATATTTAACTGTTATAAAAAAAACTCTCTTTTTAACTTTTGAAGGTTATTCCCATCAATGTAATATATCATTGAAGAAGAAGATAACAATAATAATCTAATTTTTTAAAATATGAAAATGAACAATACACAGAAAAATAATAAAATATAATGGATGCAACTGGGACTCGAACACAGAACCTCAAGTATAACTGGGACATACGCATTAACCAATTTTGCTATTGCACCCTATTATGAGACTGTCATATTTGTCAACTTCATATTTCAAATTTCAGAATTAAAAATATTATCTTCGACTAATGTTTTTTTCCAAATTATTGGCAGCTACCTTTTTCATTGGAAACAAGTATTCAAAGAATGTATTTGTTACCTAGATAGTGTCTCGGATAAATATATCCGACTTTATACACCGCTGGTTGAAATATATATCCAAACTCAACATTCTATATTTGATAGAAAAGTTTAAAGTATATAAAGTTTAAAGTGTTTCCTAATTATATTAACGGCAAATTCAATAAGATAACCTGGAAGCACTTGAAATTAAAAAGACCTCCCACTCCAGCACCTAAATGTTTGGTATATATCTATCAATATTTTGTATCATAGGTTAGTTTTAATATTCTCCTGACGAAGGAAGGGTTCTTCCGAAACCGGTAGAGTGTAATTAAAATTAAAGTGGTCTAAAACAAATTTATATATTTTATTGTAAATTATGGCGAGCCACAAAGTTAATGCTTATTACGAACATGTGATGAATTAATTCTTTTGGTTACGATTTTAGTTTCCAGTATTTTAAATATACTTTGTAATACATTTGTTGGTAAAATGTTATTTATTGAAGGTCACATATAGTAAAAATAGTCACAATGTATCAAATCACAATAATAATTAACTGAGCAAGGGATCGGAGGGAACCTTGCTGATTAGTCTTTGGGAACAACAAAACTGACTCGTGCCGTTATGGTAACGGGCGGCGGCGACTGTGTTCTGTTTAGAGGGTCGTGCCATAAGACGAAGCGCTACTAAGGCAGCAAAAAAATTTTGAAAAATATATGTCATTAAAATTAAATAATAATTTTTGCTTTATAGACCAAAGACAACATGGCTTTCAAAAGAAAAAAAGTACAGAAAATTTATTATCTCAATTGAAAATTAAAACTCTTAAAACAAAAAAACAAAAAAATTAAACCATAAAAGACATATTTTAGTACTATTTATTTATTGATTCTAAAACGTTTGATACCATTGATCCACAAAAATTATTAAAAATCTTAGAAGCAATTGGAATTTAGAGGAAACCTATTTCGTTTAAAAATATCTGTGTAAAAATATTATAAAAATCGAGTGAAAAGAAAAAAATGTCTGCTTGGGGTCAATTTTGGTTCCCACACTTTATTTATTATATTTGTATCAATAATGAAAAACTATTTTCATATGCAAAACTCTTCCCCTGCCCAAATTCAAATTACCCTCAGCTATCGCCTCCGCTGAACTCCCAGTGATTAATTCTATTAATTATCGAATCTCTTCGATTAAAATATTTCAATTATTCGAATGTCTCGATTGTGCCCATTACTAGTTAGTACCCATCTATAATATAATATCTTAACAGAAAATTATTTAATGTCATTTTCAAAACTGGAACAGATAAGACAAGCATTCAGATTAGTTATTATAAAATAATAGCCTGACGAACACATGATAAGAATAAGCAAATTGACTTGGTAATTTATTAATTCAATCCATTTTTTCTTATGATTGCCGTGATAATTTTTTTTTTTCTTAAAAGTCGCAAAAATCTTATTTATGAAAAAAAATACAACGTGCGATGAAATAAAAAAAAATATACGTTGCTAACCCTGTCATTCAATACAAGCAGGCTGGAAGGAAATAGTATGCAAATTGAACCGCATCTCAGGTGTGTGGTCGTCGGCGTAATCAGCGCGCGGGGCACCCTGATTGCTCGCTAACTGAAGGCCGGAGGTACGCCCTCATCCGCACTGTGTGAACTACGGTGAGCTTCTACGAGCGGACTTCTCTTCATCCCTGCAGGCATATAAGGGAGAAAATTGATCTGGAGGGGATATACCTTTTTGGTATCACGAAAAACTTTCACGGTTAGCCACTCGAGCCCTTTTTGCCACATTATGGCACTATTTCCAAAACCTCGGATTGCTTTGTTGCCAAAATGTGGCAAATTTACTAAAATAATTTTTTTATTAAAACGACTATATAATATATTGTACATTCAAAATATAACAAAATAAATATTCTCTATATTCTTTAAAATGTTTTAAGGTTAAAGATTTAATTACATTTATTTTATAAATCCTACAAATATGTGATAATGGAAAAAAAAATAGGGGAATTCATTGGCTACATAGAACTATAATCAGTTTGTACGTCTCCATATTCAAATTCGGAGGTATGATTTTTTTAATGTGGGCGGAAAAAATTCCTTTAGCAATCCAAGAAAAAATATTTTAATTGCTCTGTCGCTCCAGTGGAGTATTTTTTAATGTAATTATTTACGATGCTCACAAAATTGTACATTATTTTATATCATTGAAGAAGAAGATAACACTAAATCTAAACGAAAACATGAAATGAACAAGGCAAAGAAAAATAAAAGATAACGGTCCGAACTGGGACTCGAACCCAGAACCTCTCTTTTTACCGTGATGAACGCCTTTACCAATTCGGCTACTGCCACCATTTATTTAAACGTCATATTTGTCAATCTCATATTTAAAATTTTAGAATTAACAATACAATCTTCAACAATTTTTTTATTTGTTTCGTTTTCCATATTATCGGCAGCTACCTTTTTCATTAGAAACAAACAATTGATGCGAATAAACTTGAAAAGTTATAAAAATTTTATAAAGAGAGATTTGTTCTTATAAATATTGGATATTATTAATGTATGTAATATCCACGGAAAAAATAAACTATAAACAATGATAACATCTCTCACTTAAAATCATAAGATAATATTAAAAAGAATAAAAAAAAAGAATAATTAATTGTGGCAATTTAATTGTGATATGACATCAGAGTAATCAATAAGTAAGAGATACAAATAGGTGCATACAAATTCTATACTACAAATAAGGTAGACTTAAATTAAATTAATATTTATTTAAAATATTTGATGGCATAGCCCTCTAATTATATGATACCATCATAAAAATAGATGGCATATGACAGATCAAATGCAGTCACATTGAAAGTAAATATAAACTTTATATGTATTCTTTCATCACATTTTTTTGTTAACAGAACGTTTCCAATCTCAGTTTAAAAAAATGCTAATATTAAAAACGAAACGTAAATATCAAACGAAAAATGTGATACATTAGAAAGATATTCGGTAGCATCTAGGAAATGAAACCCATGATATCATCATTGATTGGTCTATTTTCTACGACTATGTTAATTTGACTCTATCATCTTCGGTCATACACATTTTTAATTGTACTTCGACTAAGAACTACCAACATTACTTTCATTTTCTTAATGCAAACATTTTGGTTGCTATCTTTAAACGTGATTTCAATATTCTAACCTTTCTTTTTGCAGTCTGGATAGTATCATGAAAAAAAATTATATAACTTAGTTTACTTTATGTTTTTATTTTAAATATACGATATTTATATATAACTAGCTGACCCGCCCACGCATTGCTGTAGAAATGAAACACAACGCATCTACTGGATGGTTACCTAACCTAGATAACCAAGTGTTGTATCAATAAATTAACTCACACCTCCATCTGTCAAAAACTTATGTAACTTACAAATAATTGTCCCATAAAAATATTTATTTCGCAAAAATAAATATTGAGGTAAATAATCGATATAAAAACTATCCTATCTTTTTAGTTAGACCAAATAACATACAGTAAGCCAAATTTCATCAAAATCGGTTAAGTAGTTTCGGAGTTTACCTCGGACGAACATTGTGACATGAGATTTTTATATATAAAGAAGATAGTAACATCTTAAAATACTTTGTTACAAATCTACTAGAATGAATGTTCAACGTTTTTTTATGTTAAATAAACAGTTTGGGCAGTAAGTTTTCTTTTTAACGTTACAAAATACAATACAAAAATAACCGTAACTATCATGAGAGCAGATATTATTATTTGAGATTTTAGATCACATCTCCTCCGTTGATGGACACTGTAACGCTGTCCGAAACGTTGGCTAAAAAGATAAGAATTTTACATGGCATAATAATCCTAAAATGAATCACGATAATAATGAAAGCATTTTACTAGCCTCCGGATACTACCAGAGCTACCAGGTAATAAATAATAATTAAAACACTATTTTTTTTGCGTCATTTTTGTAAAAAATCACCTCGAGGGCTCTGGTTACTTGCAACACTACCTCTTTCCCATCTGATTCCCTTCCCAAAATGGGGATGCCATAGTATCACTGGCTATCTTGGGACTCGATTGCGGATTCACTTAAAAAAATCTAAATATCTATCAATATATATATCTTTGTTATCAGTTATTATACCTTTCAACGAGCACTTCTATCGATACAAATAAAAAAATGTCGAATAAATCATCCGAAGGTAGTTACGAAGTTTTTCCCTCCAGCAGTAGTTGAAACAGACACCTGAAGGGCGCGGGGTGTGGGCCAGGGGTAGTACGCAGGAGCGGTGGGATTGGAGGGGTTGGAGAGGTTGAGCCACCCCTAAGTGGAAAATAAAAAGGTTGCCAATTCCCATTCCACTTGTCGACTCACCTGATACCGCCAGACTTTCATTATTTTCTATTCACTTTTTCTTCTCTTGCTCTGGGTTTCCTGGTTTGGGGGAATTCACTGTGTAATTAAATGTTTTTTTAGTTTTTGTTTTAAATATTAATAGACTTTTTGATGATTTTAATAAACACACTTATCTACTACATCTCGGTATAGTTATTTCGTAATTTCCTTGTTCAGCCGCCTTCAAAGTTAACCGTGTCAAGCTGTACCTGTACGTGATGTACATGATGGACATGATGCATCTATGCGGTGACATTTTATCACGTTTTTTGGAGCTTACATTTTGTTAGATATTTTTTTAGTCTCACTTTAGGGAACAAAAATCAAGGTATATTTTTTAAATAACTTTTTTTAATACAACTTTTTACCTCGTTTTTCCCCCTACTTCTTAGCCACATATTAGGTCCTATATGGCTAAAGAAAAAAAACAATTAAGGAAAAAAGAAATGAATTATAATTTTCAAAACACAAATACATGAGTAAATAGCTGTATAAATTTGAATTTGGAATTCCTAACCAAAGAGAAGATATTTGAGATCAAAGTTGCCAGTACGGCAAAACGCCAATTTCATATGTAAGGACATAATATATAATAATTCAAAGTTAATTTTCATTAACATTTTTGTCCAACTTTGACAACACTGTTGTTTTTTAAGGGCATGATGTCTATTAATTGTTATGATATAACAAAAAAAATTGCGAGAAATTCTTCCTAGTTTGAGAATCAAAGATTTCTTTCACTGTAAAAATATTTTCTTTGCCAAAAAAATCAATTAGAAACAACAACTAGAAATAAATAGTTAAATTAAAAAAATATATATATTACAATTTCTCTAGTGATGAGCCCCTAAAACGATCACAACCTGCGCTTATTGACCCTCGGGGTTCACTTTGAGATTGCACCTGTCCTTACCTTTCCGCTTCAACCCTAACCCCTTAAAAACTCCTTTTCCTCCCAACCCTCTCAGAGCCTTTTAACAATTGAAATGAGACTTAACCGGAGAACTTTTCACGTATAATTTCAACCGTGTTCGGCTTGGGTTCTTTAGCTTGCTACCTTTATAAGTATGTTCCCAAAATGATAGTTTAATGGAGTTTTATTCTAACTTAATTATTCTTCACCAAGTTATACATTTACTAAAGTAATACATTAAATTTCAACAGAAAATTTTTTTTTTTTGGCTTGACAAATAATAAAAATTTTATATGTTTTTAGTTTACGATATAAAAAAAAATACATTTCGTAAGCTTGTCATTTATAATTATTAAAATAATTAGTAAACCTATGAAAATGCAACAACAGAATACTTACAAGTTAAATATACCCTAAATAAGGAAATGCCGAAGTATTGGTATGGGAAATTTCACAGAATTTGAACGATTCATCAAATATCAAAATTAAAATTAAAAATCTCTGGAACTCTATTTAAGGTCTGTTATTATTTCACCGTGGGCTAATTGCTTGACATTACATTACATAGATACATAACATAACTTGAATACAACGTTTACGGAATTTGAATTTTAACTTTGACGAATTGTTCAAATTCTGTGAATCAAACCGCCCTTAAAGTTATAAAACAAGGTTAAGCGCAATGTAGCCTGAAACATTACATGCATTTTAAAACGTAAGTAACTAACAAACAAAATAGTATGGACTGCTAAACAACCGGGCCTTAGTGACGGTAATTTTGGCTGTGAGTTTTATAATAGCAAGAACAAATATTAATTATATATTTTCTTTAAAATCATACTTAGATTGAACCATTTTATTTTATTTGCGGAATAAATTTGTATTAAATTAAAATAACAAACTTTGTTTAGATCATTATTTAATTAAAAATATCAAAGTAATATATTAATATACTTTGTATTACGATACAGATATAAACAAAATTTGTTATCTTTATTATTAAAATTAAACAAAATATTGTTCTTATAATACACTGAAAAGTCGTGGTTTTGTTAATGTGTTAATTAAAAAAACATAATATTATATAAATACCCGCACAAAGTTAATGAGGATTGTTGTTCTTTATCAAACTTCTTATTGTCTCACTTTTATTTTTCTACCTGTACTCCCTTGATTTTTTCTACAAATAAGAATACTGAAAGTCAAATAAGCCTAAAAACATGTAGTTTCTACTTTGCAATAAGAAAAAAGCCACGTCACGATAGCCCGAATTAAGTTAATTGCTCTCTTGCTCGCAAGAGTACCCTTACGTGGTGTTTTGTGTTTTCCCAATTGTCTGACTCGGTGTTTTTTGTCTTGTTAATATGCTAATTCTCAGGTACGGAAGCGTTTACGTGCCAGGAGCGCAGATCCCAGAAGAGGTTGTGGCAGAGTTAAGTTCCTAATTCCTCGGACTAATTTGCCTGGGTGTAGATAAAGAGTCGTTTCAGAGTCAAAGCGACACTTTCATTAGCCACTCTCTGTTCTGTCTGTATTCACCTGGAGTCTTGGAAGAAATAAGTGTCTGAGGTAATTTGACACTGTTTGTGGAACACAATTAGGCGAACATCATGGAATATTGGGGTCACAAGGAAAAGAGGTAACTTATTTATTTTTATGTCCAATTTAAATATTACGCTAGAGTTCTTAATTTAAAGTATGCGATACCCATGTGCTGACTTTAAAATAGTTAATTTGATTGCTTAAAGAACTTTTAGCAGCACATAATTGAAATTATGCTTGTAGCTGAAATTAGCTGGCCTGACTTTTAGATATCTCAGACAGAAAAAAATATGATAGTTGAATATGTATTCGTATATCGTAATTCGTAATTCGTAATTCTTACGTATACAATATTTTCTGCTTTACAGTAAATACAGGTTGTTCGGTACGGTGGGGGTAAAGTGCATTAACTTCGGGTGGTCAATCTACATGATGGTAGAAGTAAAAAAGATCAACAACTTTTTTCGAAATTCAAACTTTTTTCCCATACAAAAGGCGAACATATTAAAAATCCTTAGTGTGAGTTCAAGTCAGCCGGGCGCGTTGTGGCGACGTTGGTTTTGATTGGCGCATATCGTAACACTGGAAAATATCTAACAGTGCAGGCCGCACAAGCCGTACTAATTTTATGTTTTTACCAAAAAAAGTACCCCTAAAAGTTGGAATTTTGAAAAAAGTCATTTTGCTTTTTTACTTACACTATCATGTAGGATCACCCCCCGAAGTTAATGCACTTTCACATTGCACTTTATATAATGTAGCTATCGCCATTACAATAACTGGAAATTATTGTAGTCTACCAAACACCGAACGTTTCTTGACCAAGTATAATTATTAATGCGCTATCGTAACTATCATAAACGACAAAATTGATACTTTCCAACTCGTTTCGAACAGTTGCAGTCACTTTTTTTATTTTTTATTCCAAAATAAACTATACCTACTCCACTTTTTGATTTCCCAGTCCGAATGCCGACATTCCTGTCTTCCCCAGACACTATCGGCATTGGGTTATTTACTCCCGATAAGTCCTACTCTATCTCTTCACACCCTGTCGGGAAGACGCACCCTACAGACATACCTCACCCTGTGGTGGTGCAGGACATAATATAACATAGTAGATATAGTGGATAGAACGGACACGTCTCCCCGGGGAGCGGACCGCTATCATTTCATCGTCTATTTTCCCGAGAATCGGAAGCCACAACTGCTGAGACAATACGGCAGATTGTAAACGATGTGATTACGATTTGTGACCGATAAATGCAGGCGAGTGATAGATTGATTTTGTTGTAAATACGCAGGGTTCTTACAGAATTAGAGGTGACACTACCACAATTTAAATCATTTTAGTCATGTAGAAAACAGCAGCAATATGTATGAAATATTAAAATTTTACAATTTTACAGGAGGAACAAAATTAATAATAATAATATAATAATAATAAGTTCTTTATTCCAGAATGTTTATTACGAATATGTAATTTATTTTCTTTGAAAATCATTTTAGTCATGTGGAAAACAGCAGAAATGTGTATGAAATATAAAAAATTTACAATTATACAGGTGGAACAAAGTTAATGTTTGTTACGAATATGTAAATTATTTTCTTTCAAAATCATTTTAGTCGTGTGGAAAACAGCAGCAATGTGTATGAAATATTAAAATTTTACAATTATACAGGAGGAACAAAGTAAAGGTAGATTCAGACTGGACGACGTACGTACGCATCGCTACGCCCAAACAATGCTTAGCAACCCATACATTTTCCATGAAAATGGCCACAGACATCGCACTTCGCGATTTCAATGAAAAATTATGATTCTAAAACATAATTTTTCATTGAAAATCTATGGTTGCTAAGTAACCCAGATATTGTTAGGCGTAGCGATGCATACGTACGTCGACCCAGTCTGAATCTACCATTGATGTTTATTACGAATATGTAAATTATTTTCTTTGGAAATCATTTAAGTCGTGTGGAAAACAGCAGCAATGTATATGAAATATTAAAATTTTGCAATTATACAGGAGCCACAAAGTTAATGCTTATTGCGAATACGTAAATTAATTTCTTTGATGATACTGTCAAGCTATCAAACCAACGCTGAAAAAAGCGCAGAAATTTTTGTTTATTGAAATGGCAGTTCATATTTTAAAAAAAATCTATGTATATTATCTGTAATCACAAATATAAAAAAAATAATAGTTGCCATGGTTCAAGGGACTTACTGATGATTTATTTACAAAACAATATTTTGACTAAATCATTCAAAATATTTGCTTTAATTATGGAAAACGATAACTAGAACATTATTAGAAATAAGGGCGTAAAGTTAATACTCATTCAAATTATTAGTCAGTAAAATAAAAGTTATGAAAAATAAATACATTTGCATCAAATGCTTATGATATTTAATACAGGTGAGATATTAAGAGATTTGTCAAACTAAGTAAGTAGTTATGCAAATTATAATAATTTAGTCAAAATATTTTTTTGTAAATAAATCACCATTAAGTCCCTTGAACCATGGCAACTATTATTTTTTTTGGTTGTGATTACAGATAATATACATAGATTTAAAAAAAAATATTAACTGCCATTTCAATAAACAAAAATTTCTGCCCTTTTTTAACGTTGGTTTGATAGCTTAACAGTATCATCAAAGAAATTAATTTACATATTCGCAATAAGCATTAACTTTATGGCTCCTGTATAATTGTAAAATTTTAATAATAACATTTTATTTGGAAACGTATTATCTAAGCGCCCTTGAGGTGATTTTCTCACGAAAATGGCGCTATAAAAATCATCCAATCATTATTATTATTATGATACTCATGACTAATGGCGATATATGCGGCGAACCCAAAATTTGTACATTCTACCATCCAAAAATGCATACTTCCGGAAACAGTTAAAACACCGAAAAAACTTTAAATTCATATCTCTGGAAAAGTATCACTCAACAACTGCCACTCCAGGCTTGAAGGTCTCCTGTATTACCATAAAAAGCACTACCCCTTGAGTGGTAATGAATTCCAGAGGGATGTTTGCGCTTTTTCCCTCCACCCCGGCAGGTAGTAGGTAGTAGGTATTATCCTGAAAGAAGCAGCGGTAATTTTTCATACTCGCCGGCCGCCATTTGTCTCCGTCGCGTTAAAAAAGGCGGGAACTGGAGTTATGGCGGCCGGAAGCGGATATTCAGGATGCCTGTTAGGAGAGGTGTTGAAAACAAGAGCACGCACCAATTACACGGCTTTACTGTCGCTTCTGAGTGGGATGCTGGGTGAGGTATTGGACTGGTCTTCGTTTCCATGACATGAAATTTGATACATGAAATGATTTACAATCGTAGATACTAATAATGAGAAATATGGATGAAAAAATATAAGGAGGTAATCAGAAAATTAACATTTTTTACGTTGACTTGAAGATTAAAACATTTTCTGGGATAAAAGTAAATGTGTAGATACAGTTTTTTTTAAATATTTTTGATAAATCCCCAAAAAACATTAATTTAATATAAAAAATTCATTTCTCTGCCTTAAATTAAAAATAAAACTATCACAATTACGCTCGAAATAAAATAAAATTTAAGGACCAGAATAGACATTCAGATATTATGTATCAGAGTGTTTTTCCGTATCGACCTGGTGAAAGATTACCATTCAGAATCGAAACGTCGCTTGAGATGGCATCAATAGAGTTTAGTGGTTAAACATCATTAGCCAGGTTTTTATCTCTCCAACCTACCCCTTTCCCAGCTCCCCTTTTACCTATAATCTCCCCCTGTAACCTCGAAAAATTCTCCAAATAAATAAAAAAACGACAACAAAAATTGAGTAAACTATTAACACCACCTACTAATTCATTCCGTAAGTAAGTCGCTTCCCTCTGCACTGTCCGTGCATTTGTTAATTGGACATTCTATCCCCTCAACTCTGTTACTTCTGTACTCCTGTCTCCTATTTCATTCTTCTTCTCTTCTCTCACTACATTCTTCTCTCCCCACACTTTTCTCTCAGACAGTATCCAAGCATCCTTCCACACCTTTTAATAAATTTAAACTGGCTATTTATTACTCCTAACGAGGTTTGCGTCCCGGAGAGTAATGGACCTGTTTAAATTGTGTTAATTAGCGGAGGTAAAGATAAATATGAGATGACATCTTTGAAATTCCTGAAAGACTTAAAAAAGAGATTTGGAATTTTTCATAGATTTTTACTGGAAACAAGATATTTTTTTAATATTTAATATAATAAATTCGTTTTTACTTTCACCTTTCTAGTATTTAGTTTTCGTGATATGCGTACCGTAATAGAGAGTTTTGCATCATCAGAAAAACATCCATATCCCCCACCGAATAAAATCTAATTATTTATTTACTTCTATAAATGTTTAGTTAGTTTTAAGTTTGCTATTGAATGACACGGATGTGTCAAAACCGGTAGCAGATAAATACAAATTTAAGTAACAAATGTTCATGGAAAATAAAACAAAATTAAATAATTGAAGAAGAAGACAACTACAATAATCTAAATGAAAATTTGAAAATGAACAAGAGACAGAAAAATAATTTATTTATTATTTATTTATTTATTCATTTTCAACGACCTTACGGGCTTTTACATTGTAAGTGTATGATATGGTATATACAGAGACACAATGTTTGGATAAAAAAGGATCAACTTAAAATATGAACGTAAATTAAAGTGAAAATAATATATTATAGGAAAAAGAAAGAGAGAAAAAAAAAATAGAAACCATTTTTTCAATTGTAGACAGCATAAAAATGTAGGTTAAAAATAAAACATAATGGTCGTAACTGGGACTCAAACCCAGATTTCACGTCTTACCGGGACGGCGCTCTAACATAAATAAACATAAATAAATAAATAAAATAAAAATAAATAAATACGACATACATTTTACCGGGACGGCGCGGCGCTCTACCAATTCACCCATTGCGATATATTATGAGACCGTCGTATTTATTTATTTTAATTTTATTTATTTATTTCTGTTTATTCATATTAGAGCGCCGTCCCGGTAAGACGTGAGATTTGGGTTCGAGTCCCACATGCGACTATTATGTTTTATTATTTTTCTGTGTCTTGTTCAATTTCATATTTTAATTTAGATTATTATTATTGTCTTCTTCTTCAATGATATATTACATTGTTGGGAATAACCTTCAAAAAGTTAAAAATAATGTTCTTCTTATAAAAAAATCAAATTTAAATTATTGAATTGAGAAAACACAAATCAATCAAATAAAATGCACTTGCCGGGATTTGAACCCAAGACGTTGCCCGGGCGTCACGTAAAGTTTTTTTAAAATCAGATTTAGTCAGTAGGTAACATTTTATCGTGTTTTGAAGGTCAATATTGCAAAATTTCATCAATCTCGGAATTAAACTATAGATTTGTATAAAAAAAAAATTAACGCCGCCCCTCACGCCTGGAGTCCCCCACTCACATGCTACATACACTCCTGTTTAAATAAATAGATTATTATCGTAATAGAGCTTCAAAATCTAAGAATTGATTTTTATTTATTTTATGTTAGAATACCGCACAAAAGTCTCAATTTCCCGGAGTCACAATGCATTCACAATAAATTTGGGTGAATTGTGAGACTGAGGGGATTGGAAGCGGTTGGAAATTGTACATGGCTATTCAGATATGGTCACCAATTTTAAGCGACGATCGACGATTCTGCAGAAAAAAAGGATTGGCTTTGATGCGATTTAAAAATTATTTATTTATAAGCATTGAAAAACTTGAGTCGGGTCGTATTAAGTTTCAAAATAACAGCGGAGTATGTATGAAATTATGGATGAATGTAAATGAAGAAAGGCGTGTGTGTCGATTCAGAGTTGTGTGTCAGTTCACAACGGTTAGTAAAAAAATGTTACAACTTAAAAAATGCTTAGCATTTACCATCAAGTTCGATTAATTTACTCGTTACAATAAATTTAAGATGGCAACATTGGAGCGCGTGAAATCCGGAACGTTGAGCGCGTTACAGCGCTCTGGCCCGGCTTCAGGTGGCCGGCATTCTGCGGGCAGGTAGCGTGACGGTGCCGGTATGCAGAGCGGCGTACCGCGCGCCCCTGGGGCGCCTAACATCCCCGCTGAACTATTCGGCATTTGTATAACGCTGGCTGCCAGGGGCGTGAATTGATCCGCGACACTAAGTGGGGGCAGCGGGAGATTGCTTGTCATTTTTTGGTGGAAGTCGCGTACCTGGTTAATGAAGATTTTAATTGTATAAAATTATTTCGACCCTTATCATCTCCCCCTGGAACCGGATCAGATGTGGCGACTTCGAAACCCGGAGCGTAATCAAATTATAAACGTGACGCCTGTTAATAACATTATGTAATGTACACACATTATAAGTATATTCATGTGTGTATATTTACATAATATAATCAGCTGAATACAAAGTAGTAGGTACAATAGATGTTGGTATCTATAGTTGTATAAAGTTGAAGAGTAAGAGTAAAATTAATTTCTTAAGGTACTATGAATGTAGTTACAGAAACTTTGTTTATATTATTATAAACATGAACATGAACAGTTTTTTGAAAAGCAAGTGTATAATTCGAAAAAAAACATTAGATACACCTGATTAAATGTTCCCCAAAACATAGTTAAATTAATAAAATTTAAATTAGTACCCACGCACTTGGGCATTATGTCTTCCATCCACATTAACATTTTAATTGTATTTTGGTAACGTTAAAAAAACGTATAACAGACTTCTAGTTCTGTGAAAAGAAGTCCTTATGTCCAAAACAGCATTTTTATAATTTTCACTTACTTAAAAAATCAAAACGAAAATTTCCTCTAACATCATAAGATTTGTAAGTAGGTTAATTAAATACCAACCTTCTTAATATGAACCATATGTTTTATGTAACCTTTTTTAAAATTTCTAATAAGGAATTATATAATTTGTCCAAAGAAACGCCACCATTTCAATGACAAATCGTTTTTCAAACTTTCTTCGGATTCTTTCTAATGAGAAAGTTTAAAAATAAACACGGCTACCATCTTGAAACGAAAAACCAAACACATGACATTCAAACTTTAAGGACTTCGCCAAGTGAATAATTTGTATTGCGCCGTTTTTGTTAAAAATCCTCTGTGAGATTAATGATTTAGCGCACGTTTTTCAGAGGAGTGCGGTAGACTACCATTCAGATTTTTTAGTTTTTTAGGAAAGCTACAAGATTATCACTTGAAAGTCTCGTTTATATTGCTGGTACCTACCTATTATTATTAACTGCAGACCACTTGCATTATACATACATATTGCGTAGTGTTTCTATATAATGTTGGAACCATCTTCCTAGTTTTCCTCTGCCTGCTGTTTCTTCTCCTAGGAAGGTTCAACAATTTCACCAATCTCTTGGACTTATCTTCTATTGTACATTTTCTCAATAATTGCCGTTCATTCGAAGAGTTCCTTAATTCAATATAATTATTACCGATCCAGGAGTGCATAAGAAGTGAGGAAGTGATCATAAAAGTAGTCGATTCCAATCAAATGTGTGCCGAATCGGATGATCATCTGAATGGAAGGCGCCATCAGGAATGGAGGACGGAATACTTCTCGACAGATTGTGCAGATGTCTCTCAGCATCGCTATCTAATTTGAACGTGGACCAACTATTAGCTACCTAAGGTGAACAATAGTCCAAGTCTATTCTAGGCAACTCCTATAGTATATTATATCTTATAAATAGGCTTATTATACCAATATGTTCACTTATTTCAAAATTGTATGTTGCTCATTCGGTAAAACTCTTACATACCTTATCAACAAAATTATTCATGCCCAAGACTAGTAATTTTACTTTTCCTTATTAAAATTTTACTTTTCCTTATTATTTCCTTAAAAGTTCTTATTTGACAACAATTACACTCTATTTATTTGGTGCCTATTTTACCTAATAATTTCAAAAATGTTTAATCATTGAAGACAATATTAATGTTTTTTCAAAAGAAGCAAACACATTGTGACTTGACATTTTAAATAAATTTAAAGAAAATACTTTGTTTTAAGTCACTTTATTTTTATTTAACGTCTACCGGTTTCGGTACCTCCGTACCATCATCAGGACTGTTACAAAAATAATGTCTAAAAATCATAAGTCAAAAATCAACAGTCCTGATGATGGTACGGAGGTACCGAAACCGATAGACGTTAAATAAAAATAAAGTGACTTAAAACAAAGTATTTTCTTTTAATTTATTTACAATATTAATCATTTTCAAAAGAAAAATATGAATAAGAAAACACAATTGATTGAACGAGATTGAACTCAGGACAGCCTTGCCTGGGAATTGCTCTGACCACGGAGCTAATTTGACCATATCAAATTCCGTCATTTTTTACATCATTACACTTTCAACTAATATTATTATTGTTATCCGGTGTTCAATTCCCAGATACAACCGATTTTTTTGGTCACATAATGTACCTGAGAGAGGTTAATTATTTTCTTAAATTATTTACTTTACCCTTAAAAAAATTGGCGTATTTTTTCAGAGGCTAAAAATATTCCCGCTTTGCAATAAAATCCAAATAAATGGAACATTTGTTAACGTATTCGAAAACTAAAAACTGTTTTCGAAAGGTGATGAAATAGGCTTTCAAATTTCTATATTAAAAATTACTATGTATTTTTTTAAATAAATATTTTTTTTGTGAAAACTTTAAAAAGTGTTCAAAATGGCGCACTTTACTTTTTTTTCTAACTAAAATTACTGATAATGAAAAAAAATAAAACACATACTTATTTCATTAGATAAATGAATTATAAACCTTACTGTCACCTCACTTTTTTTCGTTTCATGTAAAAAAAAATCTTAAAAAATTCACAAAGTTCCATAATTTTTTTTCAAATTGCTATCGGAAACTTTGGTTTCAGAAAGGGGTAAATATTAATTTTTTTGTGGTTTTCTTTTAGATTTGAATATATAGTTTGTTGTATTCTCTTTCCAATACCGTTTAGATCACATTTCTGACTATGATAGTAAGGGAGAAACAACGATTTCTGTGAGACCTATGTGAGTTGGGACAAATATGGTCTCCTGTGATTAAACGGGTTAAATATTTTGAGATTTTACTCAATAAGTTGTTCTACTATAAAAATTTCAAAAATATGTGTTATTATTGCACGCTTTTGTACCTCACGATGGTTAGAAAGCGTTGGCGTTCCTGTACGTCATTGACGTTGGAAGAGTTAATAAAACTACTTTTAAAGTTTATTAAAGTTTTAGACGTGCATCCGTCTGCCTCTCAGCTACACAGTAATGGCTAATGGTTCCTACCTACACGCTGTTAACACTTGCTACAAACAATGCGCGAAATCTTGATCCGTCTCGGACCGTGCGGCTTTATAATTAATCGTCTCGGCCGTCCCGTGTTTGTGATGGGCGCTATTTGTTACGACTGTGACTGTCCAATTGTCAATTATTACCACGGCAAATATTTATGTACACAATATTATATATTATATTATACGTCCGTCCTTTCACCAGGGACTCTAGCGACATGACTTTTAGATGGACACTGATCACTAGACGTGACGGTAATCTGATACTTTTGACCGGTTTTAGTTGATTTATAATGTCGATGAGCTTTATAAATAGTTTTTTTTATTATTATTATTTAAAATACATATACATAAGATTTAGAAAATAAATACAGTTGGTTCTTAAAAGCAATTTACAAATAGATATTTTTTTTAACAAACTACTCAACTCAACGGAGAAAAAATTTCTCCTGTTTGAGTTGGGGAGTAAAGCTTTTAAATAAAAAAAGTTAAGAAATTATAATGTTTGAAGTAGATAATAATTGTTTACAATAACTGACTTAGAATCTACAAGAATGAAAAATAAAAATTACAAATTGAATATAAATGTAGTAGAAATAAACTTATATTAATAAATTAATTAATAGGTAGGTACATACAGTTGGTTCTAAACATTGAAATTGGCCTCAGCCGCTGATAAATATTGTATTAGAAGGTACATAATAATGAAATGCAACAATTATCGTTTACTAATAAGACAGTACATAGGTATAGTACTGGTAAGGTAAGGCACTGTCTCAAAAGATTGATATAATATTTGTATAAGATATGTTCAAAAAAGTAAAAAATATGAATATTTTAAAATATAAATTAGTAATTATGTTAAGTGATTAATTACATACTTAATAGGTACATATTATAGGTAATACTTAATCAATTATCACTAATAAGTGTACATACAATAAAAAATATGTAGACTTCTTTCTATGAAATTAAAATTTGTAATTAGTGCTTGGTTTATCTAATAGCTGTTTGATTTGAGATTTGTAAACTTTATACTTTTTTTCTGTTTTGATTTTATCTGGAAGGGCGTTGAAAAACTTTATACCTTGGTAAGTGTAATGGTGATGAGAAGCAGTAGTTTTAAATTTAGGAATTTCTAAGTTAGTTTTTTTTTTCAGTTAGTTAGTTGAAGTAAATATTAGTGGTACGGCGGTTTTAAGCAATATTCATAGAAGATGTTGCTAAATATATATGTTTTATCAAGTTTTTGTTTTAATTTGAGCTCACCTTAAAATACTGCTGTATATAATTTTACTGCTATCTTAATAATAGTTATAAAACTTCAAACCTTTAAAATTCGTACTTGATAAAATAATGCTGGCTGAATATAACCGTGCTAGAAAATTTATCCTTTATTATTTTTTCCCCATAAATAAGGTTACTAGATAAATAAACGTGTGTACTTTAAACCACACGACTCAATTAAAACTTCTAGAGAGAACTCTCTCTTGCTCCTATAGTATTTATAAAATTGTTGAAGAACGAAATGAAATTACAAATAATCTTCATGCACTGGCTATGAGAGGAAGAGAGAAAGAAAATGTGCGCGCGCACTGCTCTCTCTTGCTCTTACAGTGTGATACAGCCCGTTCGCCTCGCCCGACTACACTTTTCGTAACGATCTCGTCACGCATTCGCCAGCTTATCCCCCAAGTCAAGCGTGCGTAAAGAAGTTTTTCTTCAAAAATCCATAAAAGATGATAAGGTTAAGTTAGGTTAGGTTAAATTTATTGAATTGCAGTTTAATTATGCTTTAATTTTAAGGTTTGTGCGTGATATGGTTGGAATTATTAGTAGGCATACTTAAACACTACTCCACTTTATTTCAATATTTTATTTAAAAAAAATGATTTATTGGTATTTAAACTAATGTATACATTAGTTTTATTTTTAACTTTTTAACTTAATGACTTAAACCTCAAATTATAATATTTTAATTAATGAAGATTATATTAGCGAAAGGCAATTAGAAAAATCAGAAAGATGCATCCGTATCATTTTCTGATTTTTCTGTTTCGGATTTTCGATTGACTTTCGCTAATATTATCTTCATTAATTAAAATATTATAAAATATACATTGTACATGGTTCCTTTTTTATCGTTTGTAGAATAATATTTTTACTGTTCGTACAACTTTTAAAAACGTTCAATCTTCAGACGTTTTGCCTTTTCATCATACATATTTAGTTACTCTGTTTTTCTCTTAAGCGGCAATCTAATTCTAATAACGTTTCTGGTATTTATGTTTTACTTAAAACAATTTAATCCTTACAGTATTTTGGCATTTAATTGTTCATAATTTTATGTGTGTATAAAAATTAACACATTACAAAGCAGTCTCTTTTTATTGGAATCCAATTTAGCTGTTCTCTTGTTGGATTAATTTTTGCATATTTAATAATATATACATCTCACTGGCCTGTTTTGAATAGTTTCTAGTTTGTTTAAGATTCTTTAATTAAACAAATACGAGTATAATGTGTGTAGAGCAATAATCTAAATGTGGAGCAACTGTTGTTTTAAAAATATTTCTATTTAGTTTATTTCCAAGTCTTCTAAAAAATTTACTTTCTTTGATACCTGATAACTACTGGCAAAATATTCCACAACAATTCCACACAAGATTCTGTTGGGTTACTTATTTCGTAATAATTTGAAATCTACGTCCACTGTTTTTTGATGACTTAATAATATATTTGATGTTTTTGTTCAAATTGTTATAATTGAATGGACTTCTATGTTTAATTGGTAAGGTATTTAAGATTAAGCGGAACATACGTTATAATTTATGCATTCAAAGATGGCGCGAATTTAATTATTTCAGGAAAAAACACTTTTACAAGTTGTGCTTTAAAATATTAAAAAGAATTATTTGTTAGCGACAGCACATACGCAATATGAATAAGAATAGAGAGTTTTGTCGGCATAATAACTCAATTCTTTCGAGAAAGGCATACAAATGTAATATTGGGTTAAATTACTGATACAATGTTGTATTTGCATGCACAAAACCATTTATTAAAATTCATATTGCTTATGTACGAGAGAAACAAATAATTCGCCTCAATATTTTATAGCATCACTTGCAAAAACGTGTTTTCCCTGAAAAATTTTAATTAGCGCCATAAATGAAAGATCAGATTGTCAATTATTTTATTAAAAACAATAATTATCAGCCTGAAACACTCATCAACATTGAAAAAATCTTCCGAGAAAATATACATGCCGCCAACGGGACTCGAACCTTCTGATGTCCGGTCAGGTGCTCTTAATCCCCTGAGCTACGGCGGGTTACCTCTTATGATTCAATATATACTTGTGTTTCATTCAACAACTACCGTTTATTACATTTTTTCACCTGCAAACAACCAACATTATTATATCAATATTTATAATATCAACGTCAAAAGGGTGCGGGTTCGAGTCCCGTCGGCGGCATGTATCTTTTCTCGGAAGATTGTTTCAATGTGGATGAGTATTTCAGACTGATAATTATTGATTATAATAGTTGTTACCCTTTGTGCTATGCATAAAATCTTGTCTTAAACATTAGTTTATCAATTATTTTATGTTTACACTTAAATATTTAAAAAAAACCATTGAAGTGCGTATCCTCCACGAACAATGCACGGCGACCGGTAGTTTGTTTCGGCAATTGAATATATGTATGTGCTATTATAATAGAATATTTAACATCAGAGAGCAGAAGTGCGTTTTGTAACAACTAGCACGCACCGCACCATTAATCTTTCCACCAAAATGTGCAGCGCGCTCAGTTTTGTTTAACCGATGAGTTAAATAACCTTTTCTGTGAAAGGTTCGCATTTCTCTTATGAATTTCGTCAATTTTGATAAAAAAATATTTAGATGCCAAAAGTTACTAACTTTAAAAAATGACGTGTAAAAAAGTTTGTATGGATATTTATTTTCAAAATCTATTTATTCTAATATATAAAACAAAATCGGGTTAGTTACACCATTTATAACTCAAGAACGGCTGGACCGATTTTTATGATCTTTGATTTGTTGGATTTGTCTCCGTCCCGATTAATAGAATAACTATTAAAACATAAATTTTTCATATATTTTGTATGGAACGGCTTTTAAAATAATGTGCGTTGGTCGACATAATTTGAATCAATTCGAAAAGCTAATAAATTAAACACAACATTTATTGATTCTGAGGCGGTACGAAGTTTGTCGGGTCAGCTAGTAAGTTATAAGTAAAGGTATTTTTAACCGAGGACTTTTTTCCCTCCGGGTCTCAATCTGTAGAGATGCTGTGTGGACTGCTTTTTTAGGAATGGAAGGAAATGAAGTTCTAGGAAGGAAAAAGGTATGAAGAGTGGGTAGGTATTTGGGGGTCAATCAGTCCAGGATATCGGACGTTTGAAACCATCCCTCCCACTACGGTGCAAGGCAATGTTCCGAGAGAGTTCTGCTGGAGAGGTCAAAAGGTCTCCCTCAATCAGTCTCTTCCGATCCGGCGCCCGTCACGCAGTAAGTAGGCAACTGTCGCAAACACCCGGAAAAACCTCACCGCATGACCCCGGGTAGAGGTGTTGGTTATCCAATAAATGGTTCCCAGGCCAGCGGTACCCGTACCCGCCCTAAAATTAGTGAATTAATAATTTTAAATTGATAAAGAACTTTTAAGTGTTATTCGGTAGGTTAGATATTTACTGGCCTGTGCGATGAATGTACCCATAGGTAGATAGTGTTATGTTTGTTTTCGTTTTATAGCCGACTTGACTTGGCGATGTTTCGCTTCCCTCCCGAGTTTCATCTGCCGGCCTTTAAAGTGACTTTAATTAATATGATCACCGCATTGTCCTGTCGGGACACCCATTTGATTTATGCTCTCCTGGTCGGCTTACAGGTGTTAAGTGACGCTTTCAAACGGTTGTATTTCGGGAATTTTAGATTCGCATTGTAGAGCAAATACATTCCAGACATTAACACTGAGGGTACCTACAGAATAATAAATTTCGTTCTAGTATCTTGTTTTTTTCGTTTTCAAATAAGACGTGTCAGAAGAAAGAGGACGAAGGTCGATGACGTCCATACTAGCTCTCACTGGGACTAGTTAAGCGAGTAGGTTTCAAGAACTTGCAAGTAAAATTTGTAATGCTCGCAGTCTATCCATTAGATACTATCGATTGACGAAAAGTTGTTCAAATACTGCCTGGCAACCAAAACAAATAACCACTCAAGCGCCTTTGCCACAATATAGCACTATTTCCAAAACCACGGATTGCTTTGTTGCCAAAATATAGCAAATATTCTCTAGATTCTTTAAAATTTTTTAAAGTTAACGATTTAATAATTTTTATAAATTCTACGAATATGTGATACTCGACAAAAGATAGGTGAATTCATTGGATATATAGAACTATAATCAGTTTGTATGTCTCCATATTCAAATTCGGAGGTATGATTTTTTTAATGTGGGCCGAAAAATTTCCTTTGGTAATCCGAAAAAAAGTTTTAAATTGCTTTGTCGCTTTAGTGGTTAAGGTGCATAACGTGTAAACACTACGCACATCATCCAGTAATTACTATATATACATACCAGAAATAAGACATTACAAAGCATATCATCACAAGTTCCCATCATGAAATATTATTTAATATCTGTATATTTGTTTTATCCCTTTATCCAATACACTGTTTGGTTTCTATAATATAAAAGAAATAAATAAAACTAAGTGTTTCCTAAGGAGTGTGCAGAAAAGATGTACCGCTGAACAACAAAAGAAATAAACATATTTCCGCTCTACAACAACAAGGATATACCTACAACAGCATATAAAATCGGCTTTGTTAATAAAATCGATTGATGTCCATAGAAACTTATTATTAAAATTGATTTTACGTATTAAATTGGTAAATAATGGACAAAAATCATAATTTTATATTAATTATATTTCTCTCTGGCTGGGGATCAACTATAAAATCACTAAAAACTCATGTATTTTATGTTATTATCTTTCTTCTTTATTCAAACGACGAAACTGTTCATAGCAGTAGCCCCAATTCCTTGTTCAAACTTTGAATCGCACTTCATTTTGAATTACTCGTTGAAATTGAAAAACAAATATAAAATCTACCCTAAGTATCTTAAACGTTTTGGCATCGTCTAGTCTTAAACGTTTTCTGAAGCTGGGCACGTTGACTTGAGGAAGATTAGTGGCTTTGGTCTGTACAAGACATTTGCACAGAGGTATCGTATATCGGCAAGAGATGGTGTTTCATCCCGATATACCTGGCACCGCCCATTACCCGCGGAATGCTAAATTCGCATGGGTTCGAGTCATGGCTATGATTTATGCTTCTCGAATGTGACGCAATGTGCAAATTTAATACTCGGACGAAATAAATTATCCGAAGAATTACATGGTATGATGTTATTAATTTAGTACAGCTACGATGTTGTATTTAGTTAAATGTTTGATATTTGTTTTCCATTTTGCCTACCGACTTTCTTTAGACTTCAGTTGGTTTACTTAATTTCGTTTGATGGATGTTATATTTTGTGTTTCTGTGGCGAGAATAAATAACTCGTTCATTGTTGCATGTAAAACTGCTTACGAATTACAGCTTGAGATGCACTTGGAAATGTACTGTATTAACAGTACATTTCCAAGTGCATCTCAAGCTGTTAAGGTTATCCTTTTTCTGTGCATCCCTAGTTTTTCCTACACAAATTATCACCCAATTTCAGCATACACCATTTCGTCCCTTTTCCTTATTAGTATTAACTAATAAGGAAAAGGGACGAAATGGTGTATGCTGAAATTGGGTGATAATTTGTGTAGGAAAAACTAGGGATGCAGGGAAAAAGGATAACCAATCACTTACCACTATACCTCTATGTAAAGGAGCACATAGCATAATCACAATATAATTATATAGTTCCATCCGTGATACCACAACAAAACGAATAAGCACAAAACAAATGTGCTATTTTTCTTGCTATTGTTTCGAATTTTAAATACTTCTCCAGTAAGGTGATGTTTAGGTAGAGAGGAACTATGCGTATTCTCACGTCAAAACCAAACATTTATCATAATGAATTTTTTTCTCTACCATACAGCACCAAGTTAAGGGATGTACTTGACTTACTTTATTATTAGTTTTTTTTCTATTTATGTTTCTTCAAAATTAAACACTTTACAATTTTTCAACAAACATTTCTTCCACGTGTCATCACTGGTCACTCAGCTGAGAAAACGACTCTTTTCTCGCCTTTTTTTCTCGCCCCTAAAGTAAGTCTAGTACGTCCCTTAACACATTGTATAGTGGTAGATTCTCTCAGAATCGCCCCGATGAAAGTGAGAACTATACAGAATCTAAACGCAAAATACATGACGTGTTTAGTGATCAGATCTGATTTTTTTTCCCTTCCCAATCCCTTCACCCTCACAACATAACCCAATCGGGGATGTTATAGCCCCACTGGTCAGTTGCGACTCTTGTACAGTACCATCTCAGATAAAAAAAGTATTTATTTTTATGGGTCCTCCTTATACATGTTCACAGTGCACAATTATTTCGTTACCTAGATGTTCTGGATACGCGCTCAAATCAAATTGTCAAAATTCTTTAAAATTTCCGCCCCGCACTTCATCAAATACACATTTAGCCAAATCAGATCAGCTTCCTGCCATTTCAAAATACTGACCACTTTCAAAATTTGTTGCAAATCGCACTGAGGCGTGTTTGCGATAAGGAACCAAACAAGAAAACACGATTGCGGAATAATTGCGGCCATAAATCAGTATCAACTGGGAATGCGCTATAAAAGCTGTTTGTATTGAGCAACAAGTCCATCATTATTGGCTAGAAGCGGGATTCATGCGCCAGACGGTATTGAAGCATCTTCTCGCATTATCCCACCTGACGTGGGGCAATTAATATGAACGATGGTGTATTTTGGAGCTGGTCCAATAAACACACGTTCATTGCACTAGAAATAAACGAACGAACCTTTGTTTTGGGCCAAACGGTAATTTATGTGCGCGAGGCGCCGTTCTCTGCAGCTACCGGCTACCGGACTCGGGCGTTCAAAGCTCAGACTGCGCGTTACGACGTACCTACCCATTGCTGCTTTGCAATAATTCAATGTTGAATATGCTATATTTGTTGTCTTACGCCATTTCTCTTCGGTTCATTCAAATGGTTGAAGTTTGTTATTCAAAGAAAACATACTAATACTTTTCGTTGTTCTCTGGGCTACTAGCTTTTAAATCTTCAGCTGCGCTTTACTACCCACGCATCAACGCATCTAATGCTGCTTTAGAAAAAAAATCTCCGTGAATATGCTATACTTGATGTCTTACACCATTTCGAGTTGGTTCTTACAAATGGTTGAAATTTTCCGTTTAAAAAACATACTTATCCAGTTCGTTTTTCTCTTGGCTTAGCTTAGCTTTTAAATTTTCAGCTGTGCATTACTACGTATGCACCTAATACTGTATTGCAAAAAACCTCTGTTGAATTTGCTATATTTGCAGTCTTACGCCATTTCTTTTTAGTTCATTCAAATGGTTGAGTTTGATATTAAAAATACTTATTTTAACTTGTTATTCAGTATTACTTAGTTAATAATAATAATAAATTGATAATTTGTAGAGCGCTGTTTTTGTGAGAAATCACTCCAAGGGCGCTGGATTCTCTAGGTTAGAGAATAAATATGTTACACTTGCTGTCTTTCGCTTTTTTATTATTATTAAAAACACTTTAAATTTTCCACAGTGACTACCTGGAAACATATGTAATAGTAAGGAATAATGCTAACTAATATGGGGATACCTTTATAAAATATAATGTATGTTATTCCCATACGTAAAAGTCATCAAATCTAAACATTAACAAGATATTGAAGATAGAAAATTCCCAATGCGAGTATATATCTTAGTTAAAATCTGTCTGAATAAGTCTGAAGATGGACGTGATTATCTCAAAACCGGTCCGGTTAGTTGAAATAAAGAAAGTTTTTTCTTTACCTATATTCATAAGCAACAGACTTTGTTTAGTGGAGCGGGTATAATAAAACTACGTACATAAATAAAAAAAAATAAAAAATATACGCCCGGGTTGCCGGCACTTAAATTGAAATGAAAATAATTAGCAGTTGCTAAAAATAAAAACCTGCTTTTATTATTGGGTTATTATAAATAAAATGGACTAGGAGGTACTATATTCCCTCGATTCCTTACGATTGATCATTGAATTCTATATTTTATACGTCTAAGCGATTGACTTACGATTTTTCATTTTACTCCTGACCAATTCCGGTGCCTAGTCTGAAAGTGAAGAAGTCGTAAAGTTAATTTTGAAAAGCAGTATCCTTATTGGAGAAGATGAGTTATCAAGAACCCATTATATCAAGATCAGAGGCGTATGTAAATGTGGAGTAATGTTCGAACCGAGAAGCTCTCGATTATCCATTTTTGTTTTGTTAACACTGGCATGGCGGTTCGATGCCGTTCTCTTCTTAAACGGCTCAACTTGTTCAAGGGGCCTCCGAAGTCCGAAGTCTTAAATCTTCTCTTAGTCGTATGAAAGAAATGCTTGTCTTTTGATACTCGGAAGTGTATTTTGCAATGAAGAATAATAAAACTTAAGAGTGATTGACCAGCGGCTGAAAATAAAAGTTAAAAAATGCTTGAAACTGTACAGAGAGATTCCAATAAGAAAGATCGATTATTCCCCGCATCAAATTTTTTAAATTAAAAATTTTATATCGATTTATTTCACTCGAAACTTCTTACATTCAAGTAAGCAATAAAAATGCTCAAAACGCACGATGATAAATTATAAAATATCGTGTACTTCTTGAAAGTATTTTTTGATTATAAGTATTTATGATTTTTCAACAATATCTAAACAAAATAAGTGTGTAAAATAAATTTGAAATATTTTAGTTTTTAAGACCTTAAATAAATAGAAAAACTGAGGTATTTCTGACACAAAACACGTTCTCGGATTTATTATTTAATGATATTAATTTAACTAAAATTAAACAAATTAAAACTGTGTTGACTAGATTATGTATTGATTTATTTTGTTGTATGATTGTATGATTTGAAATTTGTGTTGTTTAATAGAATCTATCGTTTGAAAATTGAACAAATCTGCCAACGACCAACGGTATAACCTTAGTATCTTAAAAACATACAAAGTTTTTCAAAATTTTAAAACTGCGTGCATCAGATAAAATAACAATCTTTCAAAATAAATTTATGTTTTTTTGTAAAAAAGAGTCAATACGTCTAGAATTTGATTTAAAAATGACTAATTTTTGGTATTCTCTGGTAATATAACGTATTCATTATTTTTTTGTTTTACACTTATTCTACACAGGAAATTAATTTTGCTCAGGGGCCTTTGTCAACTTTGGGGGTGTTATTTAAGTATTAAATAGCGTAGAAGCAGAATCAAAAACGAAAAACAATATGATATTGTGTATCCATTCACATCATTGAGTTTAAAAAAAAACACATTTCAAGAAACCGTACATATAGTTCACCAATCTTTATAATAAACAAATATTTCGCATTGGAAGTGATTCATTGATTACAAATACCTTTCTTTAAGCTGTTATAAACGCATTAGAAACAATAATAAAAGTCATATTTCAACAGCAGCTTACCGACGCATTTCATAATAATAATTTCAGTGTTTTATTGCCTGGCTAATGATTGATTTATTCGCGTCAGAAGCAAGGCAACGCTTTATTGTTTTGCAAACTGCAAAAAACACATTGAACTAGGTGAGTCTAATAATTTATTCGGTCATAAATCAATCGGGCTGGTTTATTCAGTTCGTGAGTTATCACGGATGCTTCCTGTCAAAATAGTTTATTTGACATTTGGATGGGATCAGTAAATTTTTACTGGTGGCTGTCACTGCAAAATGAAAAGGACAACAAATTGGCAGGTTGCAGAGTTTCCGAAATGATAAAAAAAAACTATACTCGCTGCTGGAAACGCTTTTGAACAATTTCGAAATAGTGCAGTGGGTTTCGGAATGTTCAAATCTTTAAATATCTATTAATACGAAGGCAATAAGTATTTGTAATTTGTAACCAGACTACTAAAGGTTTTCCCTTCATTTTTATAAATCTGACTTCCGCATTGCGTCTATTGTTTTAAATTCAGGTAGGCACTTATCATTTTACTTGAGATTATTATTATCATTTCCGCGGGTGAGAATCGCCTAACGAATAACACAAATAAAGACTGTACGTGTAACTGTTCCACGTAACATTAAATAAATACATAATATACTCCAATTTGTATCATCACTAAAAATATTCTTTTTCAACAAATATCAAACACCAAACGAATATATGAATTAAATATGTCTTCTTTTATATCATCTGTCTGTTTATACCATGGAACTAGTTTACACACTGTAATATTTTAATAATACATACTCTATTAATTCGGTTAGTTGTAAGACATGGGATTCACATAGCACTCTTTTTAGGGTGAATTGCCTTATACACAAAAAAAAGAAATGGGAGGAACTTACTCATTGGCTACATACCCTCTTTACTTTCTGTTTATTTTGTACAATAAACGTTTTTTTGGATTTTGAGTTTGAATTTGTTATTCCCCGATAATATTGATGAAATTTATGTAGAATACTGTTTTTGTAATTAAATACTGTTTCGATATCCTGAGGTTACACAGGATCGCTCAAATCTATTTTAATAATATGTCATAAGTGAAAATAAAACGTTAATCTTTCTAATCATAATAACAATTCATCCGCACGCGAAATGGATAAGTTTATAGGTTAATATCCCAGAAGTGAATATTAGAAAAACAGTCCCCTCTGCATATTTCCCATAATATAATAGGACTAGGTAACTGCGTATTATGAAAAGAGCATTTTCCACACCTACGTGTTTAATGAAAACGACGTTCAAATGAGTGCGGAACGGGTCCGATCTGTCTGCGGGAACAATGGTCCATTGTTAGGAGGCGGAAAGCGCATATTTCCTGTCCTCTATTGCCGTGTTCACCGTTCGTACCAAGTACCTGAAGCCTGCAGGCTCTCCGAGGGTACTAAAATGCCAGCCCTGCTAGGAAGATGTTAAATTGTTAATATCTCTGCTGTACTCGTATTATGGGGGTAATAAATCTTACAGGAAAAAATGGTTACGATTATACATGTGTATTCCAATTTGAATGTAAAATTTATAGAATATCATTCGACCCATAATGAAACAGGTAATAATCAAGTTCGGAAATTTAAATATGGGAGCTTCCACCATCCGTGTAATGTCTATGTATACAGTGTCAGTTTATGTTCGACGTAGGCACAACTATGAAACCTAAAGTCACCCGTAGGTTATTCCAAAAACAATTCAAAACTTATTTTTAACACAATTTAAACACTTAGATTTGTTAAAGGGAAATGATAAAATCAAATGATACAATTCTAGTGAATAAATCTAGAGCGTTTGCAATATTAACTTGAAAGCTTCCTTCAACATGAAAGCTTAAGTAATTTTCCTTGTTCCATTCACACGGCGTCAAAACGGTGTAATAATTTACCGCACATGTTGCAATAATTGCAAGACTAAACTAAATGAATGTTTGCAAATATTGCACATCTTAAAACAAATATAATTTCCTCTCAGTTAGAAGTGAAAAAATAAAGTAAGTTGTACCAGCGCAAGCAGAAACTTCACTTGAATATGAATAGCCGGGAAAATAATTTATCGTCGTCCGTTGGGAAAGTCCCGCTATGATTTATGAACACTCTGCTGCTCTACGTGGATAACTGCTAACACTAGGTAATCCGGCTTACTATTTCAACTAACTACGAATTGAAACAAGTTCATAATGTTAATATTGAAAGCAGGTGATTTTGATTTCATATTTTTTCCTGAGAAAACACACAACACAGAAAGCACACCTTTGAAGAAGTACTTGCCGTCATAAAAAGCACCTTTTAAAGCTAATTTCTGAATAATAGAAATAGTCTTAATCTGCCTACGTTAAAAGAGGTTAGTTTATAAATGCCTCACAAATAAACTGGTGGGAGATTTTATATTCTTTTATACTCTAAAGGACGAGGTTACTCAACAGTGTATGTACCCGAAACAACATTTTGTCTCTTTGATGTTAATGTTAACTATGTAAAGCAGTTTTTTTTTCCATTAAATCATTTCACTTTACCAGTAATAAACTAAAAATTGTAATAGTTAATCTCTTTCTAGTAACATCATTATTTTTACCGTTTTCTAGCTAGCCTGAAAACAAAATCCATAGTGCAGAATGGCTCGGTACTTTTCAGTACTTTGTTGGTTGAAAATTTAGATTACCACCTGACTTCGCTGAAAAAAAAACCTGAAACTGAAGCGATGTCGTTAAATATGCATCGCGCGATCCAGTTATAAATTTATTACTCCCACACCGTCAGTTTATGAGGAGAAATTTATTGCGTTAATTCTACGGTAAAAAATATTTTCGCAACTTTGTTGCAGGATACTGAAATATTATTTGCGTTATTTTTTCAAGCTCGGAATTATTGTAAGTAAAATCTATTTAAACGTAGAAGTAACTCAAAATAGCGAGATATGTAGGTACCTACTTTCTTTCTATATTCTAAAAAAATTAAAATAAAATTTGATATTTTTCTCAAGGTGGTGACAGAAGATTCACATTATTGTTGCTCTCTTTAGGCGAAAACTCATATATGTACTGTTTCGATAATTGATTTTCTAAAAATATATTTTGTGTGATAATTTTCTCTTAAATGAGAATGATCAATGCATTTGCGAGAATCTGAAAATAACTTGACATCCGTTGTGAACTTGTGATATTTGGTTGTTTTGCACCTTTTATGTGTTCAAAATCCGAGGAAGCGCATATGTAAACCAATAAACTCGTCATTATAGAAGAAGATAACACAAATAATCTAAAATAAAATATTAAAAATAACAAGACACAGAAAAATAAAAGATAACTATCAGAAAAGGGACTCAAACTCAGAACCTTTGGTCTTATTGGGACAAATGCCATACCAATTAGGCTACTGCCAGCTCTTATTCAAACGTCATATTTGTCAATCTCATGTTTAAAATTTCAGAATTAACAATATTATCTTCGACAATTTTTCCCCCATATTATTGACAACTACCATTTTAGTTGGAAATAAATGTTCTATCAACTGGTTTGTATCCTAGATAGTGTCTTAGAGTTGGAAGTAGCCTAATTGGTATGCGTTTGCCTCGGTAAGACGTTTTAAAGTTCCAATGTAATATTTTAATCGGTTTATTTTCATTTACTTTAACCACCGCGTAAAGTTTTCACCTTAAAACGCATTTCGATAGACACTGAAGGAATGTAATGTGTTTAGTGTGTACATCTCCGACATTGCAACCATTCCACACATCGCGGGAAGAAAACGAACACCGAGTGCAGGCAACTGAAGGTAATGTTAATTGAAAACTTCTCACCGCCTCCCTCCGTGTGTGGGCACCTTTACCAACATACATTAAACTGTGTATTGTTTATGTGTGGCTTGATAAAATACAGGGATGCCATAAACAATATTTTTGTTTCACATTCCTATATAACTCTGTTATTCGAATATAAGTTTTCAATTTATTAATAATATTGTGGCAGCCGAATAAGCCAGAATAACTGGCAGTATTTAATCAAAAATTTTCAAAGTTGTCTGTAAAATGATTTTTAAAAAATCGCACTTTATCTTCTATACATTAAATATAAAACAAAAATCTCCAGCATTCATACTAGCCTAGTGAGAGGTGGTTTGTACAAAAAAATATATTTGTACGAATTTGTGTTTATTTGTTAATAAATAATAATAAAATATTATTATAATAAAGCCAAGTGGAAGTCGACAAGGTTTTTTACTGTAGTCTATTTTTAAATGCTGTTTTACGGGTTAAGAAAGGATTGAACCTTCCTTGGCTACCAACTGGGCCAAATCCCGGTTGTTCAAGATCTGTATATTATTTTGTATATTAAAAGCTGTGATGTCATTGAATTTCAGAGAAATGCATATATGTCCACGTTCGTGCGTGATTGATACCAATTTAATTTATTGTGATCGACAACGAGTCTCTCTTCCGAGTTTCAGCTCGGTCGGATGTTGGAAAATTAGTTAAATTCGACTGCTAGTAGATTTTTTTCCTAAAACAGGTTAATGTTTGTGAATTGTTACAATAAATCATTGAGCGTATCAATATCCTGTTTTTAACTTGACCATTTGGCGTTTCATCTGTCTGTAAATTTGTTTGTCACGTTCCTGTTCGGGTTCAAAAGGTGGCCGTGTTAAATATTTCGTGCCAGAGTTTGAATTATCGTGGTTCCTACTACAAGATGTCAAATGGGAATTATCAATATGTTGATACCTACTGGCCTGAAGAAGGTTGATTAAAGAAATATCATTGAGATGGTGACATTTCTTCAGACAAAATGTATAATTCCTTATCTAAAATACCAAAAAACTATTGGTATATTTGTTCAATCTTCTGTTTAAAATTTGTGATACCTTTGCTAAGCAACCATTGTAGGAGAGTATTTGTGTCTGTGGCACCATGGAGTTCGCCTTTAAATTCTGCAACTGTTGTTTAACTTAATAAAACTTCCGGTAGCCTAGATGCTATATGCCACCGCTACATGCTACCACGCTAGGCGCTACACGTCAACACCCACAACTCGTGCTGTAAATTGTTTATGCGGGTTCTAAACACGGCGGTTCATTTTGGTAGTGATAGAAAGCCAAACTGTGATTAAACTTGAGACAACTGAAGAATATTAATAGGACATTTATGTTTAACACTTTACACAATATATGAAAACACAATAATACACAGAGGTAGCATAATTTATCGTTATCAAAGCTGATTTATTTTTCTCCCACTGGAGCGACCAAGCGAAATAAATTAATTTGCCTCGATTGCTCGAGATTTTCAGACGATAATTTTTTTAATTTTTCGCAAACATTAAAAAATTCATATCTTCGAATTTTAACATAAGACATAAAAACTTATTAAAGTGCCATATAGCCAATGAATTTACCTCTATTATACCGTTTATCTCATATTTTTAAGATTTATAAAAAAATATTCAAAAAAATCGGAAAGTTTATAACCGCGCGGTTCCCGCGTGTTTGATAGTTTGAATCTGCCGTCGGGGGTACTTATTGGAGTCAACATAGAATATTTTCGATTTCTGTATTTTGTCTGAGGAGTACTTGATAATGAAAGGTACATATCTTTGAAAAGGGGACTTAATTTTAACCGTAAACAGCTGATATACGAATTTGCTAAATCTATATAATAGATAAAACATTTCAGTAGCTTTGTTTTAAAACCAAAAAAAACAAACGTAGGAGCTACAAATATTTTTTAGATATTTTTTTAATATTTTTTTTTCGAACCTATAGATAATTGGCTTTTTCAAGCCGTAAAGCAAACCTAGACTTTTTAAATGGTGCACAAATCAGCCAAAAATCGCTCCAGTGGATAAGGTGCGTGTATTATCGTGTAATAATTTTAGAAGACAAGTAGTATTTTAGAAATCAAAAGTACAGAGTCAAAAATCCTTGACATTGTGTAAAAACGGACGCCTGTTTGATAGATTTCCGTATCACAGGCTTATTTCATTGGAAGATACTCCGAAAAATTATCGTCATTGATCTCTTTGGTACCCGTGCACACTGCACATTCGGGCCATTTGTGCACTGTTGAAATTTGTCACATGAGGACGGGATGTTCTAAGGCTTGTTCTAGAGTTCAACAGCTCGGTAATGGAACGATTTGTTGGTTTCTGTGTTTTCTTCCTCCCTCTACATGGGTCTCTTCATGCCCCGTGTTCATTCCTTTCTCATGACATCCCCAAAGATGACGCAGGCCTTGAGGAAAATAATTTACCGTGTCTGTGTCGAATTAATGCAAAAAAAACTCGATAACATGAAATATAATGGATATTGAAAAACCCACTTTTTCGCTTTGATCGCTTTTCATCTATTTTTATATAATATATATAAAGTTGACTAGTTGTATTACTATCATAATCTCATTAGGATAATCAAAATATGTTTTTTTTATAATGTTTTTTAACACAATAGTTAATATCATACATAAAAAAAATTAGAATGTTTACGTGAATATCGTTCAGGAGATGGACAAATCACATTTATCGCTTGTGCCGGGTTGGTTCTAGCTTTAATATTTGTATTTATGGCAGTGGAATTATCGTATCTCAATTTTTGAAATAAAGAAACTCTGAGGGGGCAGAATAAATAGGGGAGGAAAAATGTTGGGTTAATAGTTACATATTAAGTTCTGGTCGCTAAAAATAAACCAATTTCATAAAAACTATCTGCGAGCAATAGCAGCTGACATTAGTAACCCTGATTAATAAAATCAAAGTATCTGAACAAACATGAACATTTCTGAGAATAAAATAAAAAAAAAAAGAATCTGGTTCTAATTTAAATCACAGTTTCTTTTAGAACGTCATTCTAAGGCGCTCCGCCCACTGAGGCAACTGAAAACCAACTAAAACCGTCTGTTTCTCTGTCTTGATTGGTCAAAAAGCTTGGTTAACCATAGAAGAAGAACAATCAGCTGACAGTTGGCAAATATCAATGGCCGCCCAGGGCAACCAGTAGAGCAAGTCGCAAGTCACCGCTTGCGTTACCATTGACAACGGGGTTTTGTGTGATAGTGTATGTGCGGGCCATCACATTGTCATACAAAGACAGTTGGCAGTTGAGAGTTTTCAGTTGCCTGAGTGGGCGGAGGCGCTAAGGAGATCCCTGACTGAATAAAAGTGAAGTTGCAAAAATCCACCCTAATTTTATTTAAACTCTCAAAAAGTGAGTGGTAGGTACCTACCTATGCAACGATCTCGAGAGGTAAACGAGTTTAAAACATGCCAACCTCAGAAGTAAAATTAGGGCTTCTTAAATATTTAAAAATCTCTTTAATTCTATCGTTGGGTTGACGTTTGACATTGATTAAAATTTCATTTCCTCCGTGCCCTACACCTGCCGGATTACTTGGAATTTTCATTTAAAAACTTCCCCTTTAAACTTCACATCTCCGGAAGCTTCCGAGCCTAAGGGGAGGATTCGGGCGAAGCAGGAGGCCGTCTTTACTACACCCAACGCCGGGTCACTTACTGAAATTAAAATCAAAATAACATATAAAATTTACACTGAGATAAAGGAATAGGAAATATTTATTCCTGATGGGTGTTGCCAGAAATTTAATTTAGATTGCGAAACCTCCTTAGCAATATCATGATATGGTGTAGTTAAATCTGAAGGATTGTATAACTACTCGAGCGCGTTTTGCCATATTATGGCACTATTTCCAAAACATGTTTTTCGGATTGCTTTGTTGCCAACATGTGGCAAATTAATTTTTTTTTTTTTTTAAATGATTATATTATATAATATATTGTACATTCGAAACATAACAAAATACATATTCTCTAGATTATTTAAAATGTTTTAATGTTAGAGATTTTTTTTTTTTTTTTTTTTTTTTTATTGGCAAAATTTTTTGATACATACATTTACAAGTAGATACATACATAATAACATAAATGAAAAGGTAACAAAAAAAATCCCACAAAGGCGAAGCCTGTGCGTGGGCATTATAATATGTGGGTATAAAACAGTGGTGGTTAATTTAATTATATATTTTTTATAAATCCTACAAATATGTGATAATAAACAAAATATAGGGAAATTTATTGGCTACATAGAACTATAATCAGTTTGTATGTTTTCATATTCAAATTCGGAGGTATGATTTTTTTAATGTGGGCGGAAAAATTTCCTTTAGCAATCCGAGAAAAAATATTTTAATGGTTCTGTCGCTCCAGTGGATAACTTAGATTTCTATGACTGAATGTAGAAACACTATGTTGAACATAGCTAAGTATCTTAGAATAACAAGATAGTCACGCTGTAACACAGGTTGAGAATGTTACCGAAAATGGATTAGTTAAAGAAAGTCATGTACGAATGCCAACCATTTTTTCCACATTGAGATTTTAAAATCGAACGAATCGTTTATATTCTGCAAACACTATTGTGATTTATGATCCAAGTGTATCACATTATGACACTACCCAGAGATATATGAGTCTTGTAAAAACTAAAAAAAAACAAATGTTAAAAATCGGTACTTCAGCTTCAGATTTATATGCCAGAAATCTTTTGGTGGAATAGGAATACAATCCAAAAATTAAAAGTCTAGTACCTACGAAATTTGAACACATAGTTGTAGAAAAAATACAGTTAATATATACTTTTTAATGTAGTACCTACTTAGTTTAACTTTGTGGTTATTATTTATAAATAAATACCCGAAATAAATCAGCGTATAAAAAAATATAGCAGTTTAAAAATGGGAATATTATTTTTTTCTTTTCTTTAATGTATTCTTTTTTATTTATTTATTAATATATTACATTAATATATTACAAAATTATACATAATATTTATAATACATTATTCCCATTGAGTTTAAAAAAACTCATTTCGGGAAAGACAACATTATGCAATTATGAAAATTGTTTTTACACAAGATTACGAATTTAAAGGGCGGTTAAATGAAAAGTACATAGATATTAAAACAGACCAAGCACACTTGATACAGTTAGTTGAAGAATATTCCATAAATACATTTAGAAAGATACACAAAAGTTACAAATAAAAATTAAGTATTTACAAAAAATTCAATAATATTATTATTGAATTTTTTGTATTTTTTTTTTAATTCAATAATATTATTTATTCAATTTACAAAAACAGTTTAATTTTAAACAAGTTTTGCCGTATAATTATTATTGAAATGTTTCACTTTCTGTAGGCATTATCAAACGGTCAGTTTGATAAGTAACGAAGTTTGATGATAGTTTGATATTGACTTTAGAAGGCGAAATAGCTGTCATGCGTAATAATAAATAATTAGCAAATCTTTTTTTAATAAATAAACTATTTTTATAAATTGGATTAATAATATTATTGAATACCCAATAGAAAAAAATTATGAAAATGGGTCCTACAAATTAAACTAGATAACAATAAATTGTTTTTTTTTTCATTTCTTTATTATTTAGCTTGTAATAATTTTTCAATAACTTAAATATTAATTGAAGGATAAGGACATTTAGCGCAAAAAAAAAATTGTCGTTTTACCAAAATAGCCTTTTAATTCTGGCTAACTTAACAGGTTTGTTCCCTAAGTCCGTCGCGACGGCCGACGTCTCCGGTTTAAGGTTGATGAAAAAGTTAACATTCCATCTTTTTCTGAAAGTTTGTGTTACCTTGCCGGAAGCTCTCCAGGGGTGGGGAGAGGGTGGAAAAATAAAACAGATCTTGTTGGAAAGTTTTTTAATGAGAATGTTGAGCGGATGGTGGAGGCGGGAGGAGTAATGTGGTCGGAACACTTCTTAAATTTGTGGGAAATTTTTCATGATTTTATTTTTAATACCCGCTTTACTGTTGTGTTAGAACGGCACGCAGTTTTTGTTATTTATTTTTCTCTCGCTCATGAAATACGCTCAGTACGGAAATAGGGGGCGGGTTTACGCCTCCGAACCATTCATTGTATAAAAATCACATCTGCGATTAGTCACCCCAAGTGGTTCGATACGTTTGATGACTTAAGAGGATTGCCTGGTCTAATGGGGTGAGTTTGATCTTCGCAGGTCTTTCGACCCATCGCCTTGCACCGCAATGGGAGAATCACTTTGGATACACTGACCCCGAGATTCCTACCCACTTTAATAATATTCTCCACACAACACCCCCAATATTAGGGGTATTTTTTCTCAGGGTCTCCAATACCAAGTTAGATGTTTTTTTTAAAGTTGATAATTTTGAGAGACGCCCAATATTTCATCACGCCAGGATCAGTGCAACCACTTTTTATTATTTAATAAGTTTTTATATGTTAACGTTTTTTCTCATTGCCCTTGTTGTGATATCATGTCATACATGAATAATGCCCTTGTTGTGATATCATGTCATACATGAAATAGTTCATGTAAGATCTAAAAAAAACTATTTTGTAGAAACAGATAATAAAACACGAGAAAGAAGAAAAGAAATAATCATATTATATAGGATAAATAAAACTACATACGGATATAAAAATTAATGTTAATAAACTGAAAAAAAAACAACATGTACATTCTAAAGAAAATAAAAAAAATATAAAAATATAAAAATAGTAAATTAGGATAAGAATGTACATGTGAAATTATATCGATTATTTAATATAAGATAATGGTTTTAACACGTCATCCGGTCCTTTGTTTGTGTGAAAAATAAGGGAAAATATATACAAAACCGGGACACGCTTAATATGGACGAAAAAAATAAATTTAAAAAGTTGTAGTAGTTAGATATTAACTAGTACAGATCAATTGAGTTACCGGAATTTCGAAAAAAAGTGAATTTTAATGATTATTTTTTAAATTTAAAAGCACGAAATGTCATTTTTCACCGACCGCTATGTTAGGAACTGTTGCAAGTTTCGTTGAAAAATGACATTTCGCGTTTTTAAATTAAAAAAATAACCATTAGGCACTTTTTTCGAAATTCCGGTAAATGAATTGATTAGTACTAGTTAACATCTAACTAGGTACAACAACTTTTTAAATTTATTTTTTTCGTCCATATTAAGCGTGACCCGGTTTTGTTAATATTTTACCTTATATTTCACACAATCAAGGACCGGATGACGTCACGAACTCACCCGCACGGTATTATACTCTTAGCTGGAGTTTTCGCTTGCTTAATAAAATTCAAACTTGAAGAATTATTAAAACAAACTTAAAAAAAAAATACTAGTATTTAAGTTTGCATGTGAACATTAAAAAAAATAAATAAAAAAAGGACTCAACTTCCTTAATACAGAATTATCTTTTTTTTTCAATGATCCATAACTCATGGTGGAAATGGCTCAGCCAGATAACAATAAACCCATTGACATTAAAATAAAAGCTTTATATTCAACTGGGAACTATTTTCAAATAGATTTCACGAAAATTATCAGAAAACATGTTTTACGTGCCAGAAGTAACTTTTTTGTTGCTGTAGCACATAGATTTTCCACGTTTATAGATTACGTATTTTATAAAAAAAATCTACCAGATACAGAAATCTTCCACGAAAGCTTGAAATCGAGTAAGTAATAAAAAAATATTAGGTTTTTGTAATAACTTAGGTTTCCATAGATTAAAGAAATGCGACGTGGGCGTGTTTTGTTATCCAAAAGTCTGACCATTCTTTGCTTAATTTTCTAACACAAAATTGTGTTTCATCATCATTATGAAATTCAAATGGGATAACGATAAACGATATCATGTGGCAAGTTTAAGAGAGACAGAGCGCGTACTAAATGAGCTAGATTCAAAAGGTGTTACGTGAATAGAGACAGTGGTTGGAAGGCATTTTCAGTGTGTAGTATTATGTAGTGGGTTGATCGTACAATAATTCTGCTGGCCCAATGTAAAACAAAGTTTGTCTATTAATAAAATACGTACCTAATCATGCTCGTATCATTTGCGCAGTGGGTAGAAATATATTTTAAGGCTGTCTATTTACGTCAAGTAAGTTTGCAAACATATGAAAGTTAAGTAAAAAAGGGAAAGATAGACAAATTTATGATTTACTCCTCTTATCGCGGAGGAGGGTGATGTTAAATCATGCGATGTACCATTCTCGCTCACGTGGAAGGTAAAACTGTAGGTGAAATTATTTAAGGGGGTTTCAAAACAAACCTCGGTTAACCCCTCCCGCAGTGGGGTAGCAGAGGCCCCTGCTCGCGGAGTTTATTCGGGCGTGATGGTGATAAGAATTCACCTACGACCGTGGAATCTGAACCTCCCTTAAACTCGCATAGGGTGATTCTTTCGAAAAATGTGTTCGCCTCTAAATTGTGGAGCAATTAAAAGAGGAAAAAAAAGCTTTATGTTGGATAGACTAACTCTTTATGTAATCGTCTAAGAAAATAATTTTACGATAGCTGGAAGATTTCTTAGTTTTCGGTCCCGCACTTAGTGATACGTATATAGGTACTCACACTTTTTCGCACAACTTAAAATTTTGAAAAAATACGACAAATCTTCTCGTGTTGCGACTTTAAATTTTTTTTTACATGAACTCCACATGCAAGGCTCTGAGAAAAATAAATTCCCTTAGGGCCTATGTCATCTTTGAGGATGCTGTGGAGGGTCTTGAGAGGAAGGAGTAAACTTGGGTCTTGAATGTTTTAGTAGGTAGGAAAAACAGAGGCCAGCAAATCGCTCCATAGCCGAGTTGTTGAACTCAAGAACGAGTCGTAGAAGCTACCCGTATCTCATGTGTCAAATGTGAACCATGTACACATGTTGGGCGCGCGTTTGGCGTGTTTTCTGACTATTCACCGGTACCGAGGGTATCAATGAAGCTAGCTCCTTAGATCATCTTCTATTAAAATATCGGTAGAACAAGGACAGCATTCTCATCTGAAGCTTGTGCTACAACGATTGCAGCCCGTTTGTAAAATAAGACAGCTTGAAAATTATTAAATTTGTCTAAAAATTTTACTCAATAAAACACATTTCAAATACAGAATTATTAATGAATTAATTGAAGTAAAATAATTTTTCTATCTACTTTATAGTTTGTCTGTATTTTTTCCACGATCAGTTACAATTTTTCACCACAACACATTTGGGTTATTCTAATGTTCCAAATTAATTAAATTTTTTAACAATTTTTCCAGAAAATATCTTCACTAAAACTTTTCTTCGTAACATAAATTTGAACTTTCCTGAAAAATTTAACATCACAATCGGTTGCGAAAAGGTGGGTTCACAGTTCGCCACATTAATCTGCCTGCTGCAGCGCTTGGGAGAGCGTTTACGGGCGTTTTGTTCAGACTCGGTTACCTTTCAGTGGCTTTTACGGTCCCGGCCCGGGATAACCCACCCTCACCCCTTACCCCCGCGGCTACCTGATACCCTGGCACTTCACGCGCTCACCTCAGCGGGTAAATGATACGGCCTGATTCTATGGCCCTCTGATAACACTTTATTTTTCAGACCCACTTAGCGCTTTAAGACTTTATCAAGTTAGAGAAGAAATGGTTTTAATAGAACTAATAATTTTCTTAAAAATTAATAAATAACTTATTCAAAAATGGAATTCACATTCTAAGGAAATGGAAAAATATATATTTTGTAATACCTAACATGCATACCTCTATATATGTAACCAGAACAAAAAATTATAAAACATCAAATTAAATGTAACAGAACAAATTGCAATCAAGCATGTTCAATAATTAATCCATCTTCTGAAATTAAAAATCTTGGTATGTATATAGATTAACATTTTAAATGGAAAAAACTAATTTGTGAACTTGTCAAAAGAATTAGAAAATGTATTTATATATTTATAAAATTAAGAAATATTCTTAGATTAGAAAACTTAAAAATAATGTACTATGCAATTGTTCAATCTATATTGCAATATGGTATTATTGGTTGGGGAGGAAATTATAATAATATTTTAAATCCACTCAAAATTGTTCAAAGATTGATAATTAAAGTAATATTGAAAAAACCATCCAAATTTTCTACTGAAATTCTCTTTTCAATATTCAATGTATCTACAATAGACAAAATATATAAAAAATATCCAATACTACAAATTTTGAAATAAGTACTGATAAGTAACTTACAATTAAACTGTAACTTGTAAAAATTTATTAAATAATAATAAAAAAAAAAATTCCATTCATATCAGCAAGATATCAGAATACTATCAAAATCCCCAAATTTAGTATAAAGCACACACAAAATACTTATCTCTATCTAGGTATAACATATTATAACAAACTACCATTATATCTGAAAGTTATCGAAAATATTCAGGAATTTCAGCAAAAATTATAAAAAAATACCTAAAACTACTATAAGAGTCTATATCCCACTATTATTATTTCTTTCAAATCCATTATTGATAAATCTTGCATTTTCTTAATTATCCCTTATTTTTGCCATATTGTATTATTTACTTTCACACATGATGTTATACAATTGTATTAAAATTCTCTCACCAAACACCTCGTCTGTTTATGGTGAGGAAAAGCTATTCTTATCTACTATTTTAACACTCCATAACATGTACATATTAAAAAAAAAAATCCATAAAACTATTGATGTACTTGTTGATTACACCAATTTGTTCATACATTTATTATATAAGGATTAAGCTGCTATTTATACTTTTCTGTAATTTAACCAATTAATGTTATTAGTAATTATTTAATTATGTATCATCATATACCGTTTAAACTGTATAATCTCTCTATGTTCCTGCTGACATACTACATAAGTAGTTTAACGGGTTTAAATGTGAATAAATTAAAAATTAAAATAAAAAACTGCTTTTTGTTTGTAAATAGGGTTCGCGATTTTATGTAATACACTAGCGCAGATCAATGAAAAATCCAGAGATATTGTAATTGTAGAATTTGTGAAGCTAAAGAAAGCTTTCAAGGATGACCAGAAATTCACATTTCGAATGAACACCGTTAGGCGATCCGCCCACTAAGCCCACTAAGGCAACTGAAAACTGTCAACTGACAACTGTCTTTGTATGACAATGTGATGGCCCGCACACTACACAATCACTCAAACACCCGTTGTCAATGGTAACGCAAGCGGTGACTCGCAACTCGCACTGCTGATTGGGGTGGCCGACAGTTGCTAGTTGCCAGCTGATTGTTCTTCGTCTATGGTTAAACAAGCTTTTTGACCAATCAAGACAGAGAAACAGCCGGTTTTAGTTGGTTTTCAGTTGCCTCGTCAGCGGAGTGCCTAAGTCAACTTGAAACGACATCCGTCATAAATTAAACAAAGGAATTTCACATTTCAAACATTAAAATTTTAATTCATTATTAGAAGAAAAAAAAACAATTATTATAAGAAATATTTATTAGCCTGAAACACTCATCCACATTGAAAAAATTGTGAATCAATTGCAGTGTTTGTTTACTGTGTTTATTCATTTTTTAGCTTGGTTGATGAATATTTCGATGTCAATATTAAGCGAAAAAGTAAATAAAAATACTGCTGATAATAAAAAGCAGTATCTGAACTTATTTTGTATTACTATTTATTAAATAATTTTAAAGTTTAATTATTAAATATTTGTATTCATTATAAAGCTTTAGACTTAAAATGCCAATAAGTAAGACCAGAAACCGTTTGTTTTGTTCTCAAAATAAGAATCAATAAAATATAATAAAATTAAATCGATTTTCATTTATTTATGTCCTTAAAATTGAAATATTTTTAAAAATATCTTGAAATCCGCATACGCGGATGAGATCGTCTGATAATCAGCATCCGCATCCGCGGATGTCAAAATGTTTGCATCCGCAACAAACCTGCTTCAAAGCATTCGTAACTAACGTGGACAAAGTTTTTAAACTATATAGTTAGGATGGGATGGATTAATAAAACGATTCAAAAAATTCAAAAAGTTTAACATATCAATTAATTTATTCAGGTTAAACCGAAGGTAAATTACCATAAATTGTGTAAAAAAAAGATTTTTCCTGGCTGATTTAATGTCCCTGATTTACAATTCTAATTATTCGTACAAATGAAAATAAACATTTACCTGTTTAATATGTATTTAAACGTGAAAAAATGCAAAACTTTCTGACGGGAATGGAAGAAGAGGAAAGGGAATCAGAAGTCTTCTGGAATATTCTATCGTTTCATCCCGAATGACGGTGTGAATAATAATGTAGGAATTTGAAGGGAAATCGTATTTGTTCAGGTACAAAATTGAATCCGCACTCCATCTTTTTCCTGAATATAGATCAATATTGATTTTATTCCACAATTTACGTAATTGAATAACTTAACTGAGATTGGAGAGGAGATCTTTTCTGCTATTTGAATATGGAATTACAAGATCGATAAGGAATTGCTGTATTAGGTACTTCACAGGTGGAGTTTTGTTGGTTTTATTTCTATTTACCTCATAAAGTAAAAACATTCTCTTCTCCACTTCCATACATATTATTTTTTACAGCTGAATTTAATTGACCACGTTTTAGAAAATTCACCCCCTTAATGTAATTCGTACCTACAATTACTTCCAATGTACTCTTTCGAGGAATTTATTAACTCATTTCACTTAAGAGGCAGAAGCCACAATCCAAAAATGCATGGATTCTTAGCATGCCTTATATCGCCTCGGATGTAGGTAATATGATACAAATCGCTCGACTAACGGAGTCTAGAGGTCGCATTTCAAGCGCAAAGGTGGTTTATATTTATTTTGTGAATACTAAGAAAGAAAAAAAGTTAATCAACGAAATCTGTCAAAGATAATTTTGGTAATAAATTAATATTTTTAAATGGTGGTTTCCCACATACGTTTATCTTACCTGTTCAGGCTATACTATGGCACAAAATTATATTTCAGCATATATTTACCCCGCAGCATAAAGAGAAATTAGAACATTAATATAGCACTAGATTCACGAGCAACGACGGGTTAATAGTTCCGAAATTTAATAATAAGTACGGACAGAGAACGTTTGAATACAACATACCGAAAATATTTAATTTATTACCTGACACCATAAAGCAATGTAGTTCTATGAATAAGGTTAAATATATGGTGAAAAATTGGCTATCGAAAAAAAAAAATTAATATGTATGAAAAAATGTTGAATCTGTAGATATAAGATGTAATTTTTTTTTAAATGTATATGAATTTAAAATATAAGCACCTGTTGACAAGCCAATTGAATTGGTTTAGCAGGACTTAACTTAACAGACGAAAAAAATATATATTTCTAAAAAAAACATGTATAAATCATACTATTCGTAGTTGTTCCAAGCTGCCTACTAGAGGGTGAAGAGTGGCCTGATGATAGTGATGATAGCCGACCTCTGATAGGTGATGGCACCCGAAGAAGGAGAAAAATATTTTGTTCTAATTTTTGTTTTCAATTTTGAAAAATGTTTTCCCAACACGTTTATTTTATAAATTGAATACATATAATAGCCAAATACATAGACAACTATCTTTTTTGGGCATCATAAGCTAATTGACTAATAAACTCCTGCAATTTTCTAAATGTAATTGATTCGTTCTCAATTAGGGAGGATCTCAATTTAGTGCAGCCATTTAGCATCCCTTGAACCAATAAGTATCGGAACACCTATGCGTGCTTCTCTTAAGGTGTCAATTTGATGCCGGGTCACGAACTGGTAATCCGTATTCCAGCCGGCAGACACGTCTTGGTGGCACCTAGTGCCTATTGCCTAGTGCGGAATAGCACCACCTTTGTGCCTCGATTACCGACCGATAGGGGTGCTGCTGTCTACGGGGATGGGGGTTGCAGGAGGGAAATGAAGGACGTAGAGGATAATGATGTTTTACTTAATGGATTAAGATTTTCACGATTGTTAAAAAATAAATTGTTATTCAAGATTCCATATTCTGTTAATGTTTACCTGCAAATAGGAAAGGAACGGGGAAGTAAAAAGAATTAACTTTTGTAATATAAATAACCCTGTATTTTCAAAACTAATTAAAAAAATGCAATTACTAAAGAAAAGCAATCATTTTAACAACACGTGTTCCCAAACAGTTAAGGTCTTTATTTATTTATTTATTAAATGAATTTTGTACATTGTATAGATATTGTGTTATTTCATCCGCCATGCTAGGGATGTCCCTGTGTTATGGCGGGTGAAGTTTACAGATAATATAATTTAGGGTGATGAAGTATACTGATAATATAATAATTGATGATATTGAAGTTTACGGTTAACGCAGCAATGAATTTTTTGATAATTAAGTTAACATTTAATATGATAATGAAGATTACATACAATATAGCTATGTATTTAAGATAGTTAAGTTAACATATAATATAATAATTGATGATAATGAAGGTGACAGATAATATAACGATGAACTTACGTCAATGAAGTTTACAGATAAAATAATAATTGGTGGTAAAGAAGTTTACAGATAAAATAATAATTGATAGTAATGAAGTTTACAGATAATATAACAATGAATATTTGCATTTTATATATCGATATTTTAATTATATTACAATTTATTTTACATCTAATAAAAAATAAATAATAAAATACTTTCGGCACATTCTAGAGTGGTAGTAGATAATAGACATTCTTAATGTCGCTCAGGTGAAAGTTCACCATTCAGAATCTAAATGGCTTCAACCGTGATTAGTGACCAGCTATGAATACCCAGGTATTTTTTATCCTTCCTCAGCCCGATCTCTGTTTCTTCGGGGCAGTTTAAATATATCGGAAATTAAATCTGCACTATCGCAGAAATATAAAAAAAAACATTTTAATAATGAAATAGTTTTGATAAAATATCAGTCATTTCTCTTTAATATTTAGTTTTCCCTGTGAATAACGTATATTTACGTATTTAAATCAGTGCTATCCCTTCCAGCTAGCTGTGAATTAACTCACCGAAATGTAACTTGAATTATCATTTTAGTTTTCGGCTCACCTCAGACGTAAAGCGGGAATTTACGTTTTAATGTAAAATTGAACGCTCCAGTAATCTGGGACTCCTGCGGCTAGTTTTACGATTATAGTTTACATTACTTTTAAACATCAGATTTACCCCAAGTTTTAATCTAGTATTACTAATTTGAATAAGCCTGTAATGCTAAATTAATACGTAAAATTTCGTACTTATTAAAGTCACAGCTTTTTAAAAAGAATGACAGACCTCTGATGAGAAATAACCTGATATGATATGTGTTGTACCTACTGTCATAGAAAGCAAAAATTGGTACTTATTTTTCAATTTTCTTTGCATAAATTTTATTCACATATAAAACTAGTAAATCATGACAAATTTAAACTTTCAACTACTGTTAATAAATGATATGAGTTAAGTGAATATAAGTACGTGAATATGTTAAAAGGGTGGTAAGGGGGGTGGGGGGAATATTCGATTAGGATAAAGATGCGAATGATCTAGTTTGAATGCAATTGTCTAAAGTAATGTAATGTTGACGAAGCTTTTCGCTTAGAAGATCAAACTCGCGATGCTCCTTGTGCAAACCTGACGCTTCGGACCATTATTTGGTTAAACTCCATACTATTCATTTTTAGTACGCAAAATATCCATACATATTTCACTCTTCTGCGAGTTGGCTGATGTAAAATCTTGAAAAGTGTCATCTTGATAATAAACCAAACGAAGAAGTTTTTATCCATTTGTTTCAATTAAAATCAACTATTAATTGAACTTTATACATTGGCTTACTTAATCACTATTTTGTTGTTTTAAACGCTCCTCGTTTTACTCTCCTAATTTACGGGACCTCTTCAACCAAGCTGAGTTCGAATGATAATTATATAATAACGCTTTCACCAAATTTCCCTTTCAAAGTAGTTCACTTTCTTCTGAAATTAAGCTAACGGCACGGTATCGCTTCCAACTAAATAAGCACACACTTAACACTACAAATTCACATCGACGGATCTGCCGGATCTGCCCTGATGATGGACACTGCAACGCTGTCCGAAACGTCGGCTAAAGAAGGAGGTAGCACAACACGGCATAACACCCCAAAAACAAACAACGAAAATGCTTTTGGCCGTGAAAATCTAAAAACGTATCTGATAAACAGATAAGCCATATATGGTTATTAAAATAGGTTGTCATGTATACCCGTCGATTGAACTTCAACCTCATTCCCATCAGCAGAGAACATTTTCCAACTCCTAATAAATCAGTGCCTCCTGGTATACCGGTCTTACCGCGATAGCAGTGCTCCTGGCGGGGGTTGTACAATCGTACCGGAACGTCAGCAAACGTATTACATTAAATATGTGCGTTGATAAGTAAAAGTATTTTTAATATAGGAAGGTTTTATATGAGGGCATGAAAAACTTGACCAGAAGGTGTTATCGCCGGGGGTAAAACAAGAACTACACAAGTGAATTTCTCCCCACACAATTGGATTTCAACCCTTAATAATTGGGGATATAACTGCTTTGAGACTTTATGATTAAAATTAAGTGTTTTGGGATCTAGTCCGCGGGTTGCAAGCGGGGCTCATAGTTAATAGCTAGTCACTGTTCCTCTGCTACTGTATTACTATTCAATCGAGTTATTAAATTTCTTGTATGTAATATAGACGCCATTGAAGATAATATATTTGTGATGGAGCTACAATCAGTCTTATAATATTTTAGTTACGGTAGCTTAGCGATACAGTGACTTAACTTAAGGGCAATAAATTTATATGGAACTCATTCACAATTAAATTTTTAAAAGCTTATTTTTCAAGTATTATACTGTTGTAAGGTAATATTTCATATCCACCGAGATCATCAGTCGAAATCAAAATATTGCGTTACTTCACACGGTTTTTTTAATTTAAAAAAAAATATGTATTAAATAAAAACATACAACGAAGTTGCACTCCCATGAGTTTTAAAAACTCATTAAGGGATCGCCAATTGGTACTTTTGAAAAATTAAACCTTATCCAACCCAATTCGCAGACACAATATATAAAGAAAAAATTTACAAAACATTTCACAGAAGCAACCAACAGACACAACATATGAAGAGTCACTTTACAGATATTTCACAGAAACATGTCTTATAAGATTTTATAAATGTATAACCAATCATTTGGTTTATGTACTGTTGGCATCAAAAAGTTAAAGTAGAGTATCCTCCATGACGGAGTATAGAAATTCATAGAAAAAACACAATCAGGAAAATACAATAAAAGGTACGGGCTCAAAAATATACAGACCAATTACAAGATGTTTACATACAAATACACGATAAGATTAAAAAAAAGATATAAACTGCGCCCATCATATCTGGATGTACAAAGTTTGGTACTTGGAGGTAATTAGGACAGCTATCAGAACAGGGTTTGTACCTACATATGACTTGTTTAGTAACCAATTAATAACATATACAGATTATACAAATAACTACAACTTCTTTTTACTTATTTGTTTACCCCATTTCCTTTCCCGTAAAAATATTACCCAGCCGGAGGTTCCATGTTCTTAAATTTTGTTAGCTTAAACATAAATAAAATATTTTAAAGATTCCACCACCCCGTCAACCATTCATTATATAACGAACACCTCTGCCATAGGTCAATCCAAATGGTACTAGTGCACTTAGTTTGGTAAAAAAAGCTTGTGCACTGAGAGATGACTCGCTAACAGAAATTTAGCAGAGATGGAAACTAGACTATTTGGACCACTGGTCCTCTAATCGTTTTTTTAATGACATCTTCATTGAATGCCTGCAATATTTAAAATGTATCCATACTACTGGAGTAATCCCCACATCTTACATTTCCTTTTAAGAGTAACGCAAGGTCTGCTGGTCCATTAATATAATTTGGATGGTACAATATCTACTGAGTGGACACATGCACCTACAGCTATAATGTATGTGCTCGTAGGGGGTGACACCATGTGCAAACAACCAGGTATTAAATTACAAAACTTACCCTAGCAAATGCTGCTCTAAATCAAATGGCACACAGGTCTGAAGTTATCTTCATTAAGTCGTTAATAGTTTCCATTTTGGCACGTGACGTGGTCACAAGGTAGACATTTGAATTCGAGAATGGTGAGATTTGAGAAGGTAATCTGCGCAGGGTTGAATTGATAGAACTTTTAGGTAAGCCCCTTGCAGGAATAAAGCTCTTTAACACATGTGTATTTTATAGTTCCAATAAATAGTACGCGGAGAAAAATGTTATTCGAAAAAACTATCATTTTAATAGTAAAAATGGTTAAAAACGGGACTGAAGTTCTTACGAACAAATTAACAATGTTTCAATGTTTATTGGCGGGAAAATGTAAGAATAATTTGTTGGTATACGTACGAAATTACGTATACCAATAAATAATTCTTACATGTTCCCGCCAATAAACATTGAAACCCTGTTAATTTGTTCGTAAGAACTTCAGTCCCGTTTTTAACCGTTTTTACTATTAAAATTATCATTTTTTCGAATAACATTTTTCTCCGTGTAGCAGCAAGGAAAGGGTAAGGATTTTCGCTCGTCTACTTATTATGTATTTATTAATGTCTTCAATGATTAAATATTATGTTGACGTGCATAACCTTCAAAATAAATAAGATTTCGTGTGGCAAGACGTATTTGTATTAACTGTGGGTGTTCATCACCAGCTGTATCCGACCCACCTTCTTGGGCCTGGGGGTGGGCGGCGATCTCCCCGATCCAGCCCTCTCATCGCCGAGGAAATTAATGATAGGCATCTGCCCCCCCAGCACACCCTTACCTCAAGATACCTCCGGCGCAGCTTCCTAGGTGAAGCTACCATTCACCGACTCGTAGATACCTTTTGGAAACAGGGCTTACACATTATAAGGCCTTGAAATCAGAATTTCTTACATAATATTCTACTGACTTTCGTTGAAAACTTGAAGTACCTACACTTATTTTTTTGTTAATAATTATAATAATGTTGCAAAAAAACATTCATAAAGTCATAAGATAAAAGTGTAAAAATGTATTTTAAAAGATGATATATATACAGAAGTGGTTAAGTAAAAAAAAATTGCAAAGTCGGTACGATCCCAGTGCTGTGTATTTTGAAGGCTTATTCGTTCTTTAAATAGAGCACTATAAAATTAATATTAATACCGACAGACACAGCTATAAAAGCTCAAGTGTTATTTGGTTTGGCGTCTTTCGGCATATCGGTTGCCGTACATTCATATCGGAATGTATTTTGAGCGATATGCTGAAGTAGGCCAAGCCAAATAACGCTTGAGCTTTTATAGCTGTGTCTGTTTGACCCCTAAAGAAGAAAATAGCTTCCACAGATAGTTTATTTTATAGTTTACACAGTAAAATTACCTTTTCCATACAATATCATACTAAAATTTCAAATTCCACACATAGTAAAATTACCTTTTCCATATAATATCTTACAAATTTTTGTTTGGAATAGAAATTGTTCCGAAACTTAACTAATGAAAATGTAGGTATGAGTAATTAACAAAAAATAAAAATTTAAAATTCTGTTGATAAAGAGAAATTTAAAAAATCGAGTAATGTAATTGACCATTATTAAAAGCTTTATTAAATATTTAGCGTATTTCCTGGCTGTGCGCCGGTGCCGAAGGAATCGATGGCGCTAGCTCCTCGGAGCATTTTCAATTGAAATACCGGTAGAACAAGGACAGCATTCACACCCGATGCCTGTGCTCTGAACTTTGCAATTAATTTTTTTAAAGATAGGAGAACCTATCAAGTATTGTCCTCCTGTGAAAATTTTGGTAGCATATTTGGTGTTGTTACATGTATCGCAAATATTTAAAATTAAAAATTTTAAGTATCCTTATCTAGAGTGAGAATTTTTATATGGAAACCGATTGATTCTCAATGGGTATCAGTCCTCCAAAATAATAAAAATTGCCAAGTATCGTTATTTGGTTTTTGGCAGCCCTGGAAGAAAATCCTCAGTACCGTGGGCTTATCCCACTAGGCCGTGCTGTCAGGCCCAGGGTTGGGCCAAGCTGCCTGGATTAATGATACCGGAACATTCAATGAGGGGACGCTTAGACAATTCCTATTATTCAAAATGAGGGATGGCTTTTTTGTTACCCCGTTTTATTGATTTCGATGGGTTTTTTAAACTGTCGCTTTTCGGTAATTTGGGAGGAAATGAATAATGATTATTTGTTAATGTATTTCTCGACGTAAAGGTAAACGATTGGCGCAGTAAAAAGCTTACGTGAATGTTGAATTATTTTCAAATAAAAAGTATATCACAATAGCCGATTGAAAATTAGAACATTTTTTGAAGAAAAATACTTGGTTTCCAAATGGAGTCAAAATGTACTATCAAGAACAAGATCATCATTACCCTACAAAAATAAGGGGAGAATTTATAATCCCACACAAACGTCACCTGCTAACTAGTTCAACACTTTTTCTTTGACTAAGCACATGCATACATTGTCTCAGACATACTCTTCTGTCAATCTGACTATAATTGATATGACCCCCCATTAGGCTCTTTCTATTGTTCCATTTTTTTCTGAAGCGTTCCCGATTTCCGTATTTATTTTATTTTCATTTATTTATTATTTATTAATTCCCTAGTCGGCTTTTACATGAAAACTTAAAAAAATTGATTACAGTAATTAAGTATAACAATTTAGTAGAAAAAGATAAATGCAGTTGCAGTAATTGTAAAAAAACAATAATTATGTAGATACGTAACAAAATTTAGTGCAAATTAGCTAAATACTATTAAAATAACAAAACTTAATGTATTATAAGCCTGAAATAGTAAATAAAAGAAAGTGTAACATAAAAAAGTAAGCGTGTGCTTATACTCACAATATTAATATTGTTTGTTACAAACCAATGAAACACAATAAATAAGAAAGTATTGAACCCAGATGTAGCCGTATCTTTTTCTGATTTTTCAGTTTCAGATTTTCGATTGAGTTTCGCAAATATTATTTTTATTAATTAACTCGTCAACATTATAGCAGAGATTTAAAAAATAAATTAATTAGAGTTGTGTCTATAAATAACTAATACAATTTTGCAATTTATTAAATAATAATAACATTAAAAAAAATTATAAAAAAAAACAAATAATAAATAAATAAAATAACATAAGACAGACCAATTAGTCATAATAGACCCGATATAGTTTTACATGACAAAATTAAAAAAATAACTTTTATCATTGATGTAGCTATTCCAAATTCCTGTAATATTGAAAAATCAGTTTCTGAAAAAATAAGAAAGTAGGTATACAGATTTAGGAAATAAAATTAAAAGAATTTGGCATTCTCAGACTATAAAAGTATTACCATTTGTTATTTCGGCTACTGGCATTATACCTAGCTCTCTCATTAAAAATTTAGGCATATTAGATTTGTCAAAGAATTTGTATGTAAAAATGCAAAAATCAGTCATTTTAAATACATGTAGGATTACGAAAGATTTAAAAAATATTTATATTGAGGGATCAGTAGGATTTATCGGTCAAATTAGGAATTCCACCGAGCCGAACCCTCTGATATGAAAATATCTGGAGTCGGTGAATTATTTTTCCATTTAATAGTCAGGTAGGTTAACATGTTGTTCTTGTATTTTTTGTGTAGATTATACTTACATGATACACTTGCATAGCGTGGATTTACCAGATAATCATTTTCATGGAAAAATGTGTGAAAGGGTTTAGTTTTTCCTATTGGAAAAACTAAACCCGGAATTAAAAGTCTGGTGCGTAAAAATAAAAATTAAAAAAAAAACAAAACCATAAATTAAACAAAGTCTAATGTATAAATCTTCCATCTCTTCCATCAAGTTGTACATCATACATTTTCCCAAAGCTCTTTTTTCCGTCCAACCACCACATTACAAAAAATGCCACTAAGAAAATCTTCCAAATCACCTAAATCTTTCCTGACGATTCTCCATATTTTTAATGCATATATAGGCTTTGGGATCTATCTGGATTTCTTGTATTCATCAATAATAACCGTGGTAATTACTGTCCAAATAAAGATTTTTCCAAAAGCTACTCGTTAATATAAGAATTGTAAATATACACGAAAAGAAACATACATTATACCATAAAGTCCTCTAAGCCGCCAGATATCCTGTAAACAAGGGGTAGATAAGGTCATAAAACGTTTTCTAAACGTTACTCACGTTTGGGGAAGTTTTACATATAAGACTATGGGAGAAAACTTTTTTCGAAATTGCCAGTGGCGCGGCGGGAGAGCATTTCCCAGGTAACGCATCATAAGTCAGGAACATTATTGCCAATGTTGACATTTTATGGCTCAGTTTTATGCGAGGAAAATGCAGCGATGATTTCAACTCATAGGCTTTGGGGGCTTTCGTGAAAGTTGTTGCAGGTTAAATGGCATCATAAAGTAAGTGGCTATAAACAACGGGAAGAGTGTAAGGCGTTTTTTTGTTGTTTTGGATTCTGGAGTTTCCTAAGTATGTGGTAAATATAATTTGTTTTATAGTCGATGCAATTTATGTAATGTAGATTTCTCTTTATTCTGGTGCTAGTTTCTACTTTACTATTTTTAAATTAGCTCCACACGTGAGGCTCTGAGGAAAATAATTCACCTCATATTATATTTGGGAAGGTCTTTTTGGGAAAGGAAAGAGAGTAGCTCTGAAAAGGAAAATATATGAGGGGTGGATATGAATCAAGAGGTCAGTGTGTCCAGGAGTGCAGGACGAATGAATCCATCTCTCCCACTGTGGTGTAAAACAATCTTCCAAGAGAGATCCGGTCAGCCACGCAGTAGGTATGAATCAAGAGGTCAGTGTGTCCAGGAGTGCAGGACGAATGAATCCATCTCTCCCACTGTGGTGTAAAACAATCTTCCAAGAGAGATCCGGCCAGCCACGCAGTAGGTATGAATCAAGAGGTCAGTGTGTCCAGGAGTGCAGGACGAATGAATCCATCTCTCACACTGTGGTGTAAAACAATCTTCTAAGAGAGATCCGGTCAGCCACGCAGTAGGTGAACAGACACTTCCACCGCCAAGACCCGGACAAATCTCACCCCGTGAACCCAGGCACATCTGCTAAGCCACCAGACATAGCGAACCACTTGTGTGACCTTGGTCAGAGGGGTTGGTTATTCAATATATGGTACCCGGAATCCGTATTCGCCTCCCAAATTGATTTATAATCTTATAAAATTTAAAAAAAGATGTACCGTTGAAACAGATTGTTCTCTTTTTTCTTGTTAAAATGTAAAAAAATTGCTTTATGCAAAATAAAATTATCATCAGTAATTAACACTTTTTCTCTGCGCGAAGAGAATTTTAAAATAAAAATTGTTGAGACATTGAAAATTATTATTGTAAATATGAATGGGTTTGAAAATTGATATAACTAATATCTGTAACAAAAGCCATGAACTATTTTTAAAGAGTTACCTTTGTTCACTGTTCGCCGTGTGAGACTTTATTCAGTAACACCGTTATTATTATCCACCGTTTCCCGTCACGTATTCAATACTTCCAGGAGCGCAGAAAAATTCACGGGTATTTTCAGTACGCTGTAAAGGGGGCCCGGCGACATCTGTGAGCGACACATTATTACAGGTGCTCGCGATATATCGCTCTTACGCGTGTTTGCCCTAGGAAAACACCGGAGTCCCTTTTTCTTGACTCCTACTTACGTACCTTCTACTCTTTATCCCCCCCTGGTGCCTCCACAATACATGACGTAAACTTCCGCCAAAGGAAATCGGCCATAGGCTCGTAAAGTAAAGCACACTCGAAGTGAGGTTTGTTTTCGGCAGGTTTGCTGCTTATGCTTGTTTATGGGACGCTTTTATAAAGGTGTGTCATTTTTTCTGTATTTATGGTTCAGACCAGGTTCATTGTTAAATTTATTTGTCTTCGTACCTACCGGATAAAATAATTCTAATTTTTTGGGTGCAAATGGAAAATTATGAGGCACTTCGAGAAAAAAATGTTTTTGTTTTGGTTTGACCGTGCATTTATTCAGAAAGATATGTTTCTTGTAGTATTATTATCCAGTTAGACCAAGTATGTTGTTAATGTCAAATATTCTCACTTTTTGGGTACAAATGGAAAATTAATTAGGTACGCCGTGGAAAATTTCTCTTTCTTTTTTATATCCAGTCATTTATTTAGGTAGGTATAAGAAAATATTATTCGAACGCTTTATTTACACGTTTTTTTATGGTGTGTGGAAATGTGTTTTGAGAACGGGACGTTTCTTCGACTTGTTTTATGTAAGTCGACTAGTATGTGGAACGAGCTACCGGCATCTGTTTTTCCTACTTCATACCATCCGGGTCTCTTCAAGACTTACATGAATAAACCCCATTCACATCCCCTACCTCAATCCGCATCACAAACAGGTATGCGGTGTCACATAAAAAAAATCTACCAACAGGTCACCTTATTGAGACTATATCAAAAAAATATCGACGTCTTCTTTGTGTCTGAAATCTCTTTAAAAATCCTTGAAATTATTCGACAAACTGCTTCACTTACCTTTATCTCAAAATTGGGTAAGGTAGACATTTGATATCAAGATCTATCATTGAGATGACCAAATCCCATTACGCCGGAGCAGAGGATAGCATAAGACCAGGAGGGTATACAAACATATCAAACTTCGTCATATATAGACGTACCGTTCTTCCCAAAGTGACCGTAGCGTCGCGACGCCCAAAGTCACCTTTTGCTGATTTGGAGGGGGGATGGCGCCCTTTTATTTTCCTGTTATCAGCCCTTTTATCAGCAGGACTGGCAAACTTACCCCAGCAGATAGGGTGGACTAGTTTTCCCCCATTTCCAGATTTAAGAAATGACAAAAGCGTGTCTTTGTTTTTTTGACAAGTTTCGTCAAAAATGAAAATCATTCTTTTTGTAATATTTTTTTTGAAATCATCCATTTTGATCAATGACAAAAGCAGTTGTTTTTTTTTTTGACAAAAATGTCGTCAACAATTAAAATCATTATTTTGCTAATCAAATTAAAAAAGTCAGCTTTTTCTTTTGTAACCATAACCAAAACATTTTTAAATCACATTATTCAAGAAAGGATTTTATAAATACTTGATTTTTTTGTCGTCTAATCAAATATTTATCTCCCAGATTAATATTTCGAATGAGGACTTTGCAGTTTGCCTCTTCGTCTAATTATTTTTACCTTCCCGCATTTTGACCCGTCTAATAACATTTGACATATGAGTATTTGAAAGTGACAGGGTTCTGCTCAGAGCAAGTGCGAATCAAAAACTTAACTATTTCACTGTGCTCTATCATAAAAACTAATTTACCCAGTTTAAATAAGGACAAAAGATAGCGGTCCGTCTGATTGAAAATCCATTGTTAACTGACCGATTACCTTCTCTAATGCACACACGCAGTTAGGCATGCTCAGTCTGTTCAACAGGTATTTGAATTGATCCTGCTCTGTGCATTAAATGGCCTTAGCCGTAATTAATGACAAGATCTGAATAGCCAGAAAATTTCGCACCATTCTCTTCCCCATCTCCTTCCCCTTCTCACTTTATTCAGCCTCACAGCATACCCAAATTGGGGATGCCACAGTCTCGCTGGCTCCAGGCAGGAGCAGTTGGGACTCTTGTTGTTGATAATAGAACGAGTTGTTTATTTGACTCATTTTTGTATAAATCGGTTCATAGGTAGAACGAGCTAGCGCAATAATACATACCCTCTACAGCCCCTCCCTTAATCCGCCCCACAATTCTGCCCGACCGGGTGCAACATACTTTCCCTGTTTTTACGCTGTACAGACAGGGGCGCTCTTGTGAGGTGTCACATAAAAAAGGCACGAAAAAATATTAATACCTGCCAGAGTCTTCAAGTTATGTTGGTAAGAATGATATCTATTCTCCTTTGATGATATTAGTTTATTAGAGTAACATAAATAAATTAATATTCACATAATTACCATTTGACGTCGTACTTATTGAAGCTTTTGGATAAGTAACTTTAGTTGTTGATCTCCCCTTAGAGTCCAGAGTCATGGATGTCCAATCTCCTCGCGCGCCCATAAATCATCTCCTCTTTGCTCCCATCTCCCCTCAAACCGAGTTTACTACAACTGTTTCAGAGGCACTCGCTTTAAGGTGTTTTATGCCCGGCCCGGGGAAGTGGGGGCGAAATGACTATCTAGATAAAGTGTTTTGAATCGAGTACGACGAATCTCAGAAAAATAAGAACGTAAAGCAGGAGATAAAAAAAACGATATAAAACAAACCTCTGCCTTCAATAAATACCGTTACCTTGAAGTAAAATAGAGATTTATTAGGCTTACTTTGAATGCACTCACTTTGAATTATGATTTAATGAGGTAGGTAACTAGAAGCTACTTACTAGAGGCTTACCGTAAATTTGTACCAATTTCAATAACAAAAAAAAATCTATTCTTTTTTATAGATTAAAATGGTATATTTTTTTAATTACGTCGTTTTATGCGGAATAAACACTTTTTCAGGACGGAGTCTCCAATATTACATTTTTATTTTAATAAACTATCATTTGTTAAAATACACAATATTTTTAGTGTGTGATTAATTCGACAATCGTTTCATTATTTTTTTAAATTCGCAAGAGCTGCTTCTAAACATGCGAAATTCTGAGCTTAGTTACAATGATCGTAATCAATTAATAACTACAGATATTGTTATTCAGTAAATTCACAAGCAAATTTTGAAATTTAAATTGTCAAATAGAGATTAGCTTTTCAATTTTGGCGGGTATGGGTACCGCCGCCCCGGTTCTCGGGTTTATGGGGTGAGCTTTGGCGGCGTTTAACAACCTACTTACTGCTTGGCAGGCCAGGTGGAGAGAGACTGGTTGAGGGAGACCTTTTTAACTATCGTAGTGGGATTCATACCACTCACTCCTGGACACATTCACCCCCAGATTCATACCCACCCCTCATACCTTTTTCGTTACCAGAAATTACTCTCCTTCCTTATAGGCCCTAAGGGATTTTTACTTCCTGTGTTGAGCTTTTTTGTAAAAAAATAGCTAAATATTTTTTTTATATTTACTGAAGTTTAAAATAAACGTAACGGTTTTCTACAATTTATTTTAAAAAATTAACACCACCTAATGTAATTAAATGTTGTTATATTATTGATTTGAATAAATCTGAAGGATATTACTTGCGTTACTTCACTAGATTTTGGTTTACATTATCTCTCTATTCAAATTCTAATTTCGATTGTGGATCTGTGATCTTCGTGAACTCTGCTTCAATAGTCTCGTATTTGTATTTAATATAATTGGATTTTTGAAAATTGGAACTGTTGTGTCAAGAATTCAGATAAGCTAAAAATTATTTTTTAGGTTTAAACATATATACACGATTGACATTTGTCACATTGAACTCAAGAACGAGTCGTAGAAGTTGTAGAAGGGACCTGCTTCTACAACTTCTACGACTCGTTCTTGAGTTCAACAGCTCGGCTGTGGAACGATTTGCCGGCCTCTGCTTTTCCTCCTCCTCTCCTCAAAAGATCCTTGACACAGCATTTTCAAAGATGACATAGGCCCCGATGGAAGTTGTTTTCCTCAAGGCCTCCTGTGTGGAGTTAATGTAAAAAAAAGGTTTACTCAGATTTCGTGAATTTTCATGGTTCTGCGCTTTTTGCTAACGTGCAATTATCAATCCTACAATATAATAATTATAAATAACGATGGATTCTGAATCGTCCCCAGCGTTAGGTAAGTAACTGATGGCATCCACTAACGTGGAGTTAGTGGTGACATCTAGCGCCCACCACCTCCAACATAAATACATCGCAGTCATGATGGCTGGTTCCACGGGACCAACACAATAGGCCCGAAAAGAGATGAATCATGAGTCTGGACCGATATTCATTGAATTCTTCCTCCATTCAATGGTCCCCCTTGTTTAATTTGGCGCCAGACTGTAAAGGTGTTATTGCACCTAGTGCATGGGGATGAAATACGGTTGACATGGCAATTTAAATTAAAGCCGGTCAATCCGTTTGCGGCAATATTACGATAATGATTAATTTCAAGAGTGTGTACACAAGGGGGGGGGGGGGGGGGGGGGGGGTAATCCAAAATAGTGGAAATTTTAACAATATTATTTGCACAATCTTTTTAATTAATTTCATGTAAATAATCAATTGTGGTATATATTGGTCCCAAAAATCTTTCTAATAATTTTTCAACCCCCCCTCCTCTTTCTTCTTAAACCTTCTAGGGTCGACCCCCCCCCCCCTTAAAGTAGAGCCCCCCCCGCTTGGGGTCGAACCCCCTATATGTGAATGCAGTAGCTATGCCCTTAATTAATTTTATTATAACAATACCGTATTAACAGTGTGCCATGAAATGTGTGTAGGTACACTAACGATAAGCATAAGATTATAGTAAATCGATAATTGAAACCATTCAAAACGCCTCACAAGAGTCTCAACTGCTCCCGTCTAGAGCCAGTGAGACTATGGCATCCCCAATTGGGGTATGTTGTGAGGCTGAAGGTAAGCGAGGGTGGGAAGGAGATGGGAAGGGGAAGGTGCAAATAAGCCATTTCAAGCAACGTTTCAATTCTGAATGGTGGTAATACACCAGGGCGATACTGAGAGTATCTTCCACTCTGGAACGTGCCGCAAATATAGTATATATTATTTTTAATAATTAATTGTGAAATAACACAAATTAATCAAATAAAATTTATTTGCCGGGTTCGAACCCGCGACCTTCGGAATGGGAGTCCAAAGCCTTGCCTCTGGATTACGCCGGCCGTTAATGAAAAAAATGAAATAGAAAATCCACAGAAAAGAAAAAACGGTTTATGTGGTTTATCTATCTTATTACACCGCTTATTTATTTGTATTGAATTCTTAAAAAAAAAAATTGCAAATATTTATGATTGATTTACACTGTTCCTCTATGGTGATTTGATCCCCTAATGTAAGTAAAGAGTAGATTTTAGTTTGTTGTTTTTTGTTAATTAAGTTGTGTTTTGCTCTGCTACTTAATGATTCAATTTCCATATTAACGTTTTTTTTATTTATTTCTCAGCAGTGATTTATACGGATGTATAACGATTATAATGTAGGTATCTACCTAACTCTCAATAAATATTTTTAAAAGCTTCTGTGCTGAACCTACCAACCCCATTATCCCCCGCAATAAAGCCGACAATAGGCCAGGTGCACTCCTGTCAAAGTTCCCGCCAAAATAGAGATAAGCCGCGGATTTTAGGCGCGAAAACGCAGCGTTCCGTTAAGGATTATGACGCTAGGAGCCGCCACCGTCATATTGTACCTGATGGTACCTAATCGGTACCAAAAAGTAGAGCTTTGGGGGTGATGGTACTAGTCACCTCAATGTTGGTGATCTGTGAACGCTTGACTGCATACTATAACTCTACTAACGACATCTGGGGAATGGACATTCAAACTACATTCATATTTCTATACACGCATAGACTAGGTACAGGAATATGCAAGATAGAATTACCGTAGATCGAATATGTAAATTTTTAACTCAATTATTACTATTATTATTACTCATCATAAAAATTAAATCTGAACAATGATATCTCAATCACCTATAGCTAATCCATCAAATAACATGATTACTGGTATTCATCAATAAAAAAACTTAATCAAAAACCCAAACATCAATTCATTTTGTCAGTTTCACATATTTTCGAAATCTACGGGGGTATTTGGCTACCGAAAAAACGACAGACTTTCAGACGAGCTTACGAACTAAAATATCCTTTATATCTCGCTTTGTGTATGAAAAAAAGGTGTCCGATAAAGTTTGTTATATATGTGGAAAGAAAGTGGAACCCGTACGTAGAACAAACTTATCCAAGTTCCACACCTGTCGTTCCGCAAAGTATCCTCTTTCCCTCGCACTGTAAAGCGAGCAGGTCTAATCGTATCGATTTGGAGAAGAATTTTCACGGCTGCCGGTTCCACTTAGAAATGTTGTCGAGTTTTTTAGCCGAGCGGTCGCAGAGTTCGACAAAAAGGTGTGCGACGAAAAGTTTATCTGTTTTCCGGATATTACTTCGGGCACAATTGGGGAAACGTGTATTTCTGCAGATTGTGTTTGAAACTTTTCTTACAATTTTTTTCGGGATGGAATAAAATAAAATGTCTGATTTGAAAAAGAGGCGTTTTATAAACAGTCTTAAACTATATTTTTATCGAAAAAATTCAGAACGGTTTTACCCGTGGAATACGCAGAGTGAAGATAAGGTTCTCTATTGAATTGCACAGACTAACATTATACGCATATTATTGCGTAAAGAACCAAACTAAAATATTTATTTAATTAGAAAAACCAACAGATTATTTACATCTATATACAATAAACTTAATAATCTTAATATATAAAACATTAGTCGGGTTAGTTACACCATATATAACTCAAGAACGGCTGAACCGATTTTTATGATCTTTGATTTGTTGGATTTGTCTGCGTCCCGATTAACAAAATAATTATTAAAACATCGGAGAAAACCACGGGAAAAATAATTATGAAGAAAATAAAATTGTTCATATATTTTGTATGGAACGGCTTTTCAAATAATGTGCGTTGGTCGACATAATTTGAATCAATTCGAACTGTCAATGGTGTAGTGTGCCGAATTTTTCGTGCTTAGTCAACAGCTCAATTTCATTTTTTGAACTTAGAGTAGGTACCAATTTATTTTAACTTAATAAAACCTTAATTTATTTCAGCTCATAAATTAAACTCAACATTTATTGATTCTGAGGCGATACGAAGTTTGCCGGGTCAACTAGTACAAAATAAAATTGCTTTGATCCATTCCAATCCATTTACCGCTGATCATAAAGCATTCCTAAAGAATTGCAAAGTGAAGCTTTATGTCCTTAAATATACTCTAAATTCCGCGTATCTCAACCGTGAATCAATATTTCTTCCACAATTTTTCAGTAAGTTCCTGCATTCCACAATTCACGAAGGAAATAGAAAATAAAGTGCATTTTTACCCAGTATTTCATTCATATATTATTTTGTAGCCGATCAGTCAGGCAGGTGTGTTCAACAATAGAGTAAAACCAGTCCGTGTCGCGGTGACAATTGAATACGAAGAGGAATTGACATTTGTGATATATACAGCCTTCGTCAGGGGTCCTCTTTCACTATATCAGTTTTCCACCCTTCGATGCGGAGGCGGAGGAAAAAAGTATTCATGGGAAATGCGGTGCTACATCTGTGGATATATAAAACCTTTAATAAAAATAAACCACTTGTTTTGTGTAAAACCACGAGTTTTTATTAATTTGTTTTACCGACCGGTTTCGCTTGGCTCAAGCACCATCTGGGTACAAATTTATACTAAACAAGAAATACAAAGTGTGTGCTTTATTTATATAATATAAATAAATATTATTAAATCTGGCAAACTACACAGTGATTGTTTTCTACAATAATATAAAACCTTATTTATGTTTTATTGAAATTGCTTTAAAAAAAGAATACATAATTATAATACTTGAAGGTTCTTTACAAAGATATAATATATGGTTACCTATGAATGGCACATTTAGTAAAAACTTAGTACATAGGTATTAATTAAAAAAAATAATAATAATTTAAATTGCATTTGGCACTTTACACACTTTGGTTCCTTAGAACAGGCAATCTGCCTAGCTAGGAACTAATATCGACCTAAAACAACGTAATAACACTTGTATTCATTTTAAATATATTCTCTTATTATTATACTATAGATAATCAGATCTTTTCAATTTTTTTCTGATTTTCAACATCGTAGTGTATTTTATTTATTATTTATTTATTTATTTATTTATTTATTTTTTCATGTTCTCTATAAAACAGTTATACACCAATATATATCATAGAGAAGATTATAAATTACAAAGTACACAAGGGCAGTTTTACTACTTAGTGACATTTGCTAAAAGATAGTTGCTGAACTGTCTATAAGTTATATTGAAAATGTCGATGGTCAATGCAGAATCGTTAAGCAGTTGAGTCGCTCTATTTATTGGCGCGTTCTGATATGTAGAAGTCCTCACTTTCGGAGCATAAAAAAGTGCATGGGATTTACCACGAGTATACTTGTTAGGGATGTAAAAATTAACCTCTTTTAATATAGGCGGATTGAGTATGATACCAGAGATTAGCTTAAAAAAGTGTTTACCTAAAAATATTTTTCTGCGGGCTTCTAAGGTGTTGAAATCGAGCATCCCTGTTAAGAACAAGGATGGATAAAGGAATGGATAGTACGTATATTCCCTCATATACAGGTAACGCAAAAATCTTTTTTGTACTTTTTCTATTTCTAGGATATGGTTTTGTTCAGAAGGGGCCCAAATAATGGAACTATATTCCAGGATGCTACGAACAAGTGCTTCATATGTTCGACGTATTGCAATTCCATTAGTAAATGATCTCGCATTACGAAGAACAAATCCAAGCATTTTGTTGGCGCGGGAGACAATGTCAAATATGTGGGATTTGAAAGAGAGATTTGCTTCAAAAATCACGCCAAGGTCTCTAATCTCATTTTTCCGTGTTAATATATTTTTATTAATCTGGTAGGGGAATAGAAATGTATTTTTGGATCTTGTAAATGTAACGACATTGCACTTCTGGATGCTGAAGGGTAATTTGTTCAGATCCGACCATTTGACAAGAGAATCAAGATCATTCTGTAGAATAATGGAATCTATGTAACTTTTAATAGCTCTGAAAAGTTTGATATCATCAGCGAAGAGTAGATATTTTGAGCGGTTAATGGTCTTGCCTATATCATTAATGAATAAAAGAAAGAGGAGGGGTCCTAAATTTGATCCCTGGGGGATCCCGGAGTTGGTTTTGTATTCGTGAGAAAATTGGTGTCCGTAACTGACATACTGACGACGATTGAGTAAGTAGCTAGCTACGAAAGCGAGAAAATTCTGAGAGAATCCGATGTCACTCAATTTTTTTAATAAAATATCATGGTCGACTTTGTCAAATGCTTTCTCGAAGTCTGTATAAATCACATCGACATGTACAAAATTTTCAAAAGATTTATTGATTTATGTAGTAAGATTCATTAGGTTTGTTGAGGGTGATAGAGTAGGGCGAAATCCGTGCTGATTCTCGTTGAGTGAATGTTTTGTTTGATTATATATTTGTGAATAAATTATGGTTTCCAAGAGTTTTGCGGGTGCTGATAAGACAGCTACAGGTCTATAATTATCGATTGCTGACTTTTTGCCTTTTTTGTGTATAGGCGTGACTTTCGTTACTTTCCATTTTTCAGGAAAGATATTATTACGAATTGAAAGGTTAAAAATGTGCTTTAGAGGTTGAATAAAATAATTTGAATATTTTTTTAGTGTGATGGGTGGTATAAAATCTGGGCCGACAGAGTATTTAGGTTTTAGCTTATGAAAAGCGGCAACAATATCGACATCGCTAATTTCGTGAATTTGTATAGGTAAAGCATTGTGTGACGAAGAAGCTATAGAGGAAATATCAAGTTTGGGAATACTGTCGCTAAATACTGATTCAAAATATTTTGCGAAGCCTGCTGCTATTTCAGAATATCCGTTATATTGATGTTCGTTAAAATTCATGTGATTTAGTTTGTCACAGCCGCGACGTTTATCTTTCATGTAAGTCCAAAATCGAGTGGGGTCAGTTATAATACTATTCTCTGCCTCTCGTGTAAAGTCAGTGTAGGCCTGACCAATTAACTGCTTGATTAATTTTCGTGTTTTTTTGAAGTTCGTTAAGGCATGTTCAGATTTTGTTTTTTTCCAAAGATAGTGCATTTTATTTTTCTCTCGTATACGGTGAATGATCTCTCCAGTAAACCATTTTGGATATTGTTTATCATCTCTGAGCAAATGTGTGGATCTTTTCTTTAAACAAAGGTCGAAAATGTTATTAAGCTGCTTATAAAACATTTCGACAGCCAGGTTTACATCGAGGCAGTCATAATGATTCCAGTCGTGTTGTTCTAAGGCATTTCTAAGTGTATAATCTGAGCTTTCGTCGAAAATCCAACCCATGTTTATGTCCGGAGGTAATATGTCATGTATTTTATGTGATTTTGTTATGTAATCGAGTGTGAATGAGAGTGAAGGGTGATTGATGTCTAGTGGAGAATCATGGCGATGGATAACAGCATTTTCAGGATTTATATTACTTAATACTAAGTCTAACATGCGGGTATTAATGTTATAAACAGTGTTTAGTTGTGTCAGATCATAAAAAGAACAAAAATATTCAAAGATATCACTTGGGTTTTTCCCTGACGAGAAGTTAAAATCACCGAAGATAATAATATTTTTTGATAATAGTTTTGCACTTTCACTTTTTTTTTTTTTCACTTTTTTTTTCACTTTTTTTTTTTTCACTTTTTTTTTTTTTTTTTTTTTTTTTCACTTTTTTTTTTTTTTTTTTTTTTCACTTTTTTTTTTTTTTTTAGCTTTAACATAATAATTATTTTTTGGTTAGTGGGCCTGATTGTCTGGCTCTGGCCCCCTAGCATACTTTATCGATAAGGATTGATAGGATAACTATCGGTAATTTCTCATAGTTCCCTAAGTGTCCTTAATATTTTCGACATTAACTGTTGTTTGCACAGCGATCTGCAATTGTCCTAGGGAACGATGAGAAGTTACCGAAAGTTATCATATCAATCCTTATAGATCGAGTGTGCTAGGGGGGCTGGTATATATTGTTAATAGGCCTGATTGTCTGGGCCTGGTGTATATTGTTAATGGGTCTGATTTTCTGGGCCTGGTATATATTTTTAGTGGGCCTGATTGTCTGGGCCTGGTGTATATTGTTATTGGGCCTGATTGTCTGGGACTGGTATATATTTTTAGTGGGCCTAATTGTCTGGGCCTGGTGTATATTGTTAGTGGGCATGATTGTCTGGGCCTGATATATATTGTTAATAGGCCTGATTGTCTGGGCCTGGTATATATTTTTAGTGGGCCAGATTGTCTGGGCCTGGTGTATATTATTATTGGGCCTGATTGTCTAGGCCTGGTATATATTTTTTGTGGTCCTGATTGTCTGGGCCTGGTGTATATTGTTAGTGGGCCTGATTGCCCGGGACTGGTATATATTTTTAGTGGGCCTGATTGTCTGGGCCTAGTGTATATTGTTAGTGGGCCTGATTGTCTGGGCCTGGTATATATTGTTAATAGGCCTGATTGTCTGGGCCTGGTATATATTTTTAGTGGGCCAGATTGTCTGGGCCTGGTGTATATTATTATTGGGCCTGATTGGCTAGGCCTGATATATATTTTTTGTGGTCCTGATTGTCTGGGCCTGGTGTATATTATTAGTGGGCCTGATTGCCCGGGACTGGTATATATTTTTAGTGGGCCTGATTGTCTGGGCCTAGTGTATAGTGTTATTGGGCCTGATTGTCTGGGCCTGGTATATATTGTTAATAGGCCTGATTGTCTGGGCCTGGTATATATTGTTAGTGGGCCTGATTGTCTGGGCCTAGTAAAAATTGGTCGTCTTTTTTTTAAAATTCATATTCGAAACCTATTTTAATAAAAGAACCAAAAAAATATAATTCGTTGGCTACTACTAGATAATGCAATATTACAGACCATAATACAAGTTTCCAGTTTGGGAGGCAGGTATGGGCACCGACGCCCTTTGAATTATTTATTGGATAACCAACACCTCTGCTATAGGTCACCTAAGTGGTGACTTTACTACGTTTGGTGGGATTTATCTGGATCTTGGCGGCGGATGCGGCTGAACACAACTGCGTGGCGGGCCGTATCGAGAGAGACAAGTTGAGGGAGTTCTAGGGACTCGGAACATCGCATTGCACCTCAGTGCAAGGAATGGATTCATACGTCCGTCACTCCTGGACACACTGACTTCCAGATTCCTACCCACCCCTCATACCTCTTTCCTCCCCATTACTTCCCCTCCTTCCTTTCCAAAAAAGACCCTCCACACAGTATCCCCTACGTAGCTAATGTAAATAAAGATAAAGTGTATAAAAGATATAGTTCAAGGCGAAACAGATGTAACTAATAATAATACCATTTAAAATTTATTTTTTTTCGTAATAAAATAATAGGTATAGTAATATTATTTTTTTATAAAAAAAAACCTTTAATTATAATACAGTTATACAAAATATAACTTGATAACATTAGGTTTGCACATTTATTTTACCTAATTATTTGTTTTGAAAGTAAGAAGCGCAAGGACTTGTCTAAACTGGCATCTTCTCTGGGCTAAAACTTTTATAAAATTATACTTTGAATACCTTTGTTCAGTAGCAAATCCAATAAAGCTCACCTGGTGCTGAACTTGCGGCGGAAAAAACAGAAGCAATAAAAACTTTGTGAAGATAAGATACCCTTCACCTCCACTAAGAAATGTGGACTTTTTCCACCGTTGGATTTTCTACGAAACAAGTTTCTTACACAATACCTTCTCTTGTCTGCGAATAAAATTTGATATAATTTGTTTTGTAGCATTCTCGTTTCAATGTGCATACTTTTAAACCTTTTGCTAAATCTTCCATAATTTAGTTAGATTTCTATAAATTTATTTATGTTTTGGTCCAAAGGTTAGTATACCTACAAGGTGTATTTAGAAGATCTGTGTAGTGTATTTTTAACTATATACTAATAATATTCCAATGTGTTCAACATAATTTTTAACATACATGAGACAAAATATTTACCTACCACTATTGAATTTTTATAGAATTTGGACAATTCTTTAAATTTCAAAGTTAATTTACAAGTTCTGTGAGAGTTCTATTCGAGTTCTTCTATTATATCGGTATGGGTTAGTTACCTCACAAATACTGACCGCCCAACGTGCCAAAAGCAGGATCCAAGTACTTACGCAAAATAACGCACAAGTCGAATTTAAAAATTGTGTATTCTACACAAAATCTATGTGTGTGCTTATTGTGAATCTAAGGGAACACTCGTTTGTAACCGACGGATTTTTTTTCCTATTTATTAATTAGTATAACCTCAAATTGTGATAATTCGATTGAGTGTCGCTAATATTATCTTCATTTAATTTTGTATGTTTAATAATTAGTAGAATTTTTGTAAGAAAAATAAGTTATATATTGGCTTTCTTTTACGTAATTGTGCGACAGAAATACAAATTGGTTTGTGTATATATCCAGTAATAGGCTTGTAATACGCACAATTGAACCGTTTATTTGAATATTTGACGTGATACTAGTTCTGTGTCCTGTCACCAAACAAGCAGCTTAGCCATTATTAGCGAAAACTTACCACTTTTTTAAATATCAATCAATTCGCTATTTTTCCTACTATCTACCGTGATTAAAAACTGTGTGGAAGCCACTGATTGTAGGTTCAAGAAAACTAACTAACTAACTAACTAACCATCACAACGTTTCACTGCAGGGGTAGGCAGAGAGGATAGACCGCCAAACAACTCGGTCTTGGCATACACTCCTCGCCTAATTCACATTCATGCATCTTATCATACATGCTCTTCTATTATTCTGACTCTTGACATGGCCCGACTCAAGTATCTGATTCACTTGATCGTGCCATGTCTTCCTCGGGCGTCCTCGACTTCTTCTACCATTCACATTTGCGTCAGGTTCTAGAACGCCATTAAAATATATATAAACATATAGTTTGTTAAAATAATCATGTTCCATTTCTACCTCAGATTTTCCAGGTCTGAACGAAATAAGACCCTCAGGTGAATTCCTTATTCTAGGTATGTTGTCTTGTGATAATTTCATTATCATAAGACTAATAACTAACAATTTGTGACCCTCCAATGCTAACGCGGGCTTACCCCACTGACATTGGCATTGCTGCAGCTTCTACCCCTACGTGGTGTGACGCGTAGGGGTGTGTTGCGTGCGCTTAATAAAGCATTTGCATATTCGATCGCCAATTTCACCCCTCATATAGGGACGATCGATATAGATACTTTAACGGATGGACATAGACATAATATGTTAGGTCTTAATAGCAGTTGGAGACCTTGAAATAATTAATGCGACATGTTTGCTATTTTATATGATATAATAATATGTCGTGTAATGCAATAGTATTGGCTTTAAAGTTATTTTACTTTCCACGGTTTTTTCACCATTTTTTAACGTATGAACACTGTTTACTTGCAGAAATAGTAAAAGATTTTACATATATATATTGTACATTATTTATAAAATGTTTTGACTGCCCAACTAGGAGGAATCCCGTTTTAGGACAGTCAAATTAGGATGATATATGGAACATGTTTTGTAAAAAAAAAAAAATGGAGGTAACGAAAACGAATAAAAAATTTAAAAAAGATAAAAATTGAGAATAAAAAGTATTGCCTTTTATTTGTCCCGTGGGAAAATCTCCTTGCTTTATTTACATGCACGCTTTATTCAACTATTCCAACCTTTGACAAAAAATATTTTAATTAATGAAGATAATATTAGCGAAAGTCAATCGAAAATCCGAAACAGAAAAATCAGAAAAAGATACGGATACATCTGGGACTCGAGTTTGAGTTTTAACTCTTTAAGTTAAAAAGTTAAAAATAAAAAAAAAAATATATTTTAGTAAAGTCATCGTCAACTTTCACGTTGTTACACAACAACCCATCTATTACCGAGAGACTTCATTTAAGAAGATAAATATTCAAATCAAATCATATTCTTGTACTACTGTACCGCCCATCATTAAATTTTGCTTTTCCTAAACACGTTCAGAACATATTATATATTAGTATTAAAATATATACCAGGATTAAATAATGCCTTTTCCAATAACATGTGTTCGCTATTATGTCTTCTATATGCAAACTGTATTAAAATGTATCTAAATAAATTGTATTATTTTCAGGTGACCTACCAGGTAAGTATGGTCCTGTATATTTTCTCAAAAATAAAATATATTAAAAAAATAAATAAAATACATATACATTTTTCGGCAGCATCGCATTAACTAATGCATTGTTCATATAGTTTTGTATCACCGATCGAAGAACCGGAGGATGCAATGTTTTAGTCATAAGTTTTTATAATGTTTGTCTAGCCTGTAGTTCGAAGTAAGATTGTAGAACTGTATTTACATTTGTGCAGCGCCCTTGAGGTGATTTTTCACAAAAACGGCGCTATACAAGTTTTCCAAATATTATTATTATTCTTCTTACATCCATCCGCAATGAAACTTAGGGCCAACGTTATAATCATCCGTTCGTTACGCTTGATACCATTTTTAACAAATATTCGGTCTACTGCCAAACGGATGATTATAAAACCAGCCCCATTTATTAAGTTTTCTGGTTTCAATATTATTAATTACGCTAATTTCTCTTCCTTTTCATGTGTTTTATAGTGTGTATGCGTGCATCACACATACCACATCTGTATCTAGTAGAAAATGTTGATTATTAAAATCATTTAAATTTAATAATTAATATCAGACCTAAAACGCCAACTGATGGTTTTGTTTTCAGACCGCAGAACAAAGCTTTAATTCTACAGTCACAAAAGCCAGCCCGATTATAATTTCAGATTATTATTTGAGGGTGAAAAGGTAAGAACCATTTGTTCTTAGCACCAGGTGCATTTGTACATCAAATAAGATACCGAATTCAATAATTTCCAAAGTTCCGAAGTAGTCCGGAAAACGCTCCACTTGGCGTAAACTGTGGAAACTTTCCCCCGCCGAGTTGGCGAAGGTTGTGACTCGTGACCACTCGGAGGTGAACCGGGGTAACTTTTAGCAAAACAAATGGCATCTTCGGTGGCGAGTCTGACTCTAAAGTTCACACGGACTCACCTAGCTGTCTGGGCGAATTGAATTGTTTCACGATTAGTTACTAGAGTTTGGAGATTTGTAGAGTAAACGTGATGGCAAGAGATTTAGACCAACTCTGCTGTTTATTTGATTATTTATGATTAAATGTCATGTTTCCGATTGGTTTTTTGGTCAATTGAAACCATGGAACTATGACTACGATTTCCATATTCTTTGGTTGAAACAGTAGCCGATTCATCAGCAGTCAATTTTCTAATAAAGGATATTTTTTTTACAATAAAAATATATAAATTGGTTATAGACCACTTTAAATTTTAATTAAACTCTTGCCGTTTTGGAAGAACCCTTCCTTCGTCAGGAGAATATTGAAACTAACCTTTGATACAAACCTTTTTTATCACAATATTTATCACAAAATTGCTACCATTTGAAAAAAAACCTTTTTTTTACGTTTTTTTTAAAGTTTAATATTTTTTAAATAATAATATTTTTTTCTCTGATTTTGTTTGGGGCCATAAAAAGATGGTGTGGAGAAGTTTCGTATCATAGATAACATGTACGCCAGCTTGAAAAAAGTAGTTTCGAGAAAAACGCGTTTAAAGTAATGAGTAAAATTTCAGGCAATTTTATTCATATAATGGTTACGGTGTTCTTGTGTCATGTTACTAGGTCAGTTCAGTTAAAAATACATTATATTTTCATTATATGGGTATAAAATATACGAAAGGTTTTACGGGGTAATCCACCTGCAGGTAGTCGGGCAACGTCTACCATGTATTGTTCAATTTGTTCCGGCCAGACCGGTTTAGTTGGCGCACCACAAAAAGAACTATAACTCCGAAAATAATTCGAAATTCGAAAAATCGTCATCTTTTTAAAGATCTAAAAAAGATCATCTTTTTAAAAATCTGAAAAATTGAAGTATGCAAAAAAATATTATTTTTCGAAATTCTAGAATACCCCCTCAAGCATACTAACTACATATACCCAGAATGTAAGTGTTTTAAAAAAAATACAATCACATTAATTATCTGGAGGAAATATGAACACCAGTTCCCTTTTCTATAGTATTTCTTCTTTTATGTTACAGATTTCTTTCGAGCAGTTATTTTCGCCCCCACAAAACTTTTTTTATAACGCCTTTTTTTATAACTTTAAGAACAATCTGCATTAAAATGTAACAGCCTAAATATGGCGGAAAACACCCCTAATGGGTGAAAGCTATAATAAAAACAACTGTTCCACAAATAATAGTTCAATAGTGTAATTGAAATTTAAAATGTGATGTCAGGATGGTGCATGTTTTTCGCACTTAGTCTGTTTTTGAATCCGCGTTCCCTGAGCACAAAGCAAAGTATGCCTCGTTATGAAAGTTGTCAAGGTTAAATAAGATAAGTACCTTAAATAGATAAGGCAGATCTGCCCTGATGATGGACACTGTAACGCTATCCGAAACGTTGGCTTAAGAAAGAGGTAGTGCAATACGGCATAACACCCGAAAAATAAATTTCAAAAATACTTTTGGCCGTGAAAATCGAAAATCATACATGATAAATACCTATTTCAATTTCTCAAAACTCAAACCTTCAATAGACTTACTTGCAAGATGTAGAATATACCAAAGGCAATCTTTGATTTTGCATATAAATGAAATTCAGTCGCAGCTCAATTATTATTCAATCTTCTCTGTAACTTGTTCGCTGCACAGAACTGGGATCGCCAGGAGGCAGTGTCTTCTTGCACCTGACCACTGGCACTGGTAGGGGAAGCGGTACCTACCGAATCGCGGGGTAGGGGAAGAAGGGCGAATTAAATCATTTTAGGGTGGCTGAGTGTTGAAACACAGCGAAAGACCGTCATTCTATTGATTCGTATAATAGGTACTCGTCTGTCCGTAGTTTATTATTTGTTCTTGTTATCAACCATTTTGCAACACGTGGAATACTTATAATCAATTTTCTCATTAAGTTTCAACAGTTTAAAAACTGGATAAATATTAAATAATTAGGTGGAATCTTGAATCTCTAATGGATGGAAGAAGATGTTGGCGATATCTCAGGAAGACAATATTGTCAAATAAATCAAATACTTAATTATAACTAGTAGGCGGCTAGGCGGTGGCAAAACGAAGAATTTTAAGTTGAAAATTCGCAAAAATATCATTCGGAGATATTGAGGTTTGAAGTTCAGAATTGATTCGTTATTACAAAAACATATCATTTCAAAAATTCAAATTTCAATATCCCCGAATGATGTTTTTGCCGATTCGTGACTTAGAATTCTTCGTTTTGCCACCGCTTAGCCGCCTCCTAATTATAACTCTCTGTCTACACTTTCACGTATTTATTAAGACTGTGTTGACCATAAAAGCCAAAAATGTTTGTATTCTTAGTGAGCCTTATGTCACCATGAACAAAGGTAATAGACATACAAATGGCTAATGGCAAATAGAGTGTAGAAGTCAGACTTAAGCACAAAAGTGGATTTTATTAAAATATTTTGTAATTAATTTACAAAGAAAGAATAAAAGTTAATCAATGAAAACTGTCACAGTCACAGATAATTTAAAATATAAAATTAGATTTTTAGAAAGTTGTTGAATTGCGTTCATACATTTCCAATCAAAAATTAATAATTTTTTAAAAGAAAAACTATCTTTTTAACTTTTGAAGGTTATTCCCATCAATGTTATATATCATAGATGAAGAAGATAGCAATAATAATCTAATTTTTTTAAATATGAAAATGAACAAGACACAAAAAAATGATAAAAGATAATGGTCGCAACTGGGATACGAAATGCCAACGAAAAAAGGTAGTTGCCAATAATATGGAAAAAACATTAGTCGAAGATAATATTGTTAATTCTGAAATTTGAAATATGAAGTTTGACAAATACGACAGTCTCATAATAGGATGCAATGGCTGAATTTTATAAAGCGTATGTCCCGGTTAGACGTGAGGTTCTGGGTTCGAATCCCAGTTCAATCCAATCTTTTTTTAAAAATTAAAATTTAATTTAATATTGTTATTATTTAGTTCTGCAAGTATTATAGATTTGTATTTTTGTTACAGCGGTTTCGGATTACAAGGCCATTTTCAAACTGTCATGGCCTTGTAACTAAAATACAAATCTATAATACTTGCAGAGGTTAATAATAACATATTAAATTACATTTAAATCAAACGGAGTTCTACGAATTAAACACAAAAACAAAAAATTATCTATTATTATTTTTATGTGTCTTGTTCATTTTCATATTTAAAAAATTAGATTATTATTGATATCTTCTTCTTCAACACAAAATACATTTTCTTCTTTATAAAAACGTTACGTAATTGACATTTTAAAAAAAATTCTAAATGTAATAAAAAAAAGGTAGGAAAAGATTGAATTTATCAAAAGCATGTTTTTGTATTTATAATATAAGCCGATTCGTAGTGAAGATTAATCGTTTTAAATTATAATTTTTTTTTATAGTAATTTAGCATTAAGCTTCGCATAAAGATAATAAGTTATAACAACGCGACTGCGACGCTTTGATTTATTATTCATTTGCCTAACTCTGTAGGTCCTTCATTTAAAAAAATGCCCAGTTTTATATTATAAGTCATATCGATTCCATTCTTCCGCAGAATGACTCTTTTGTCAAAAGGTCGGAACTGAACAACTTACCCTTCAGCATCCAGAAATGCAATGTCGTCACATTTACAAGATCCAAAGATACATTCCTAATCCCCAATCACATTAATAAAAATATTTTACCGCAAAAATGACATTCGAGACCTTGGCGTGATTTTCGAAGCAAATCTGTCTTTCTAATCCCACACTATACTGTTATATAAGGGATGTCTACTTTTATATGAGGGAATATACAAATTATCCATTCTTGTATCTATTCTTGTTCATAACAGAAATGCTCGACTTCAATACTTTAGAAGAGCGTCGAAAATTTATTTTTAAGTGAACAATTAAGTTAAATCAGTTAATCTCTGGAACTCCACTCAACCCGCCTATGTTAAAGTGGGAGATTCCTTACACGCTTTTATTCTCCGAAAAAGTGTACTTTTGCCAATCAGAATGCGCCAATAACCAGAGCGACTCAACTGCTTAACGATTCTGCATTGACCATCGACATTTTTAATGTCACTTACATACAGTTCAGTAACTATCGTTCGACACATGTCACAAAATATTAAAACTGTCCGCCATGCCTTTTTAACTTTTTAGTTTCACAATTACGGAGTGGGGAATAGGGTACCGCCGCCCCAGGATCCATTTATTGGATAACCAACACCTCTGCCACAGGTCACCCCAAGTGGTTCGCTACGTTTGGTGGCTTGGCAGGGGTGCCCGGGTTCATGGAGTGAGGTATGTCTAGGTTTGTTGACGGATGATCTGGACACACTGAACCCCATATTCCTACTCATCCCTCATACCTTTTTCCTTCCCTGAACTTCTTCTCCTTCCTATCCTTAAAAATAACCTCCACACAGCATCTCCAAAGACGACATAGGCCCTGAGAGAAATAATTTTCCCAGGGTTTCCTGTGTGGAGCTAATGTAAAAAAAATCTTCTCCGTGATTTATTGATGTATAACCGGTTTATGGAGAACATGTAAAAATAATTAAATATTTATTTCCAGTACAATTACTGTGCAGGTATTCTTGTTGACGTTTTCCATTTATATATAATCTTATATATATATTTAGAAAGTTAAGATATATAAATATATTTATTATTAAAAAGTTAATTTTTTTTTATAGAGATACCTCACAAGAGTCCCAACTGCTTCCTTCTGGAGCCAGTGAGACTATGTCATCCCCAATTGGAGTATGTTGTGAGGCTGAAGGTAAGTGGGGAAGGGAAGGAGATGGGGAAGAGGAAGGTGGGAAAGTACCTGGCTATTCAGATCTAGTCACTAAACACGGCTAAAGCCATTATTAAGCAACGTTTCAATTATGAACGGTGGTCTTACACCAGGGCGATACTGAGAGTATCTTCCACTCTGGAACGTGCCGCAAGTATAACATATATTATTTTTATTAATTAATTGTGAAATAACACAAATTAATCAAATACAATTTATTTGCGCACGCCGGGTTCGAACTTCGAACCCGTGACCTTCCGAATGGGAGTCAAGTGTCTTACCACTCGCCCACGGACGGTCGTCAAAGATATATTTATTATTCTTACAAGGCTTACTAACAATGGATCCACTAAGAAAATTAGAGATATAAAATTAAATTTTGGGAAGTTTATCTCAATAGGTTCGGATTCGAGTACCTACGGTACTAAGGGTAGATGACTCCTCACACCACCCAGTTAAGATAGTTTGGCAACACGTGTCTAGATTGTCTAGGAGCTGGGAATTGACGCGACAGATGGCTATGGTGTTCCACAGTAGGTAGTAGATTTGGGAGATGGAATTAGCCCCCTAGCATAGAAAATATTCGATCATAATATAACTACATTTAATTTTAAAAAAAAATATGTTAGTTTTTAATGTTAGTTCTGCAAGTATTTTTATTATTGTGACAGCTGTTTCGGCTTACAACGCCATTTTCAAACAGTTTGAAATCAGAACTTAATAATAACATTATCAATTTTTTTTTTTTTTTTTAATATTGAATTTCTTACTGATATTTCGATTGTCTTGAGTGGCAGGAAAATACGCAAATAGTTATTAAATTTATTTTTGCAGGTTTTTTGCGTGCAATTCCCGGTTAAGAATAACCTGACAGCATTTGAAAATCTCCTATTGCCATCAAAGTATGCGGAAAATTTTGCTTTTGTCGTGGTGAAAGGCTTAGCCAGCTGAGGAATTGGACACTGAAAACCAAAACTCAGTCACTGACCGGTCTGATGAATAAAATAACATAATGTTTCATTTTCACGGCCATTTTTAGAAAAAAAGATCCTTTTATTTTTAAGGTTTTATAGAAATAAGTCGTATTGGGGACGCCTGGACTTAAAAAACAGGCAGAAAAAGATTCTTTTTAACAAAACCTAGGACAAGTTGTGTTCCGAGTCGACTCTCACGCCTTCCGTTCATGGAGCTACTTACAAGCGACTCGATCGCCGCTAGTCAGTACCCTCCATTTTATGTTGCTAGTGTTCATACTCGCCGCACGCGGTGCACTAGCAATATAGTAAGCCTGGTACTGATGAGCGACGATCGAGTCGCTTGTAAGTAGCTCCATGAACGGAAGGCATTATCGAACTAAAGCAACTCATTTGCTACCTATCATATTTTTAAAAGAATATTGAGACATAGCTCTATTACATATACGCTTTTCTATAATTAATTCCTGCAATTCTTTTATTATTTTTTCACGCTCTAGTGGGCTATATTATAAGATTAATTCATGTAATTATTTATTTGCCGTACATAGTAACAATGCTACAATAAGCAGTAAAAATTAGATGGTATTGATTTTATAAAATCAATACCATCTACTAAATCTATCTAGATCTAAAAAAAGTTATGTTACAAAGCAAAATTAGTTTAACATATAAAATAATTATAATATTATATAATACTGAAGAAATAAGATTAGGAAATGAAGTATGTGTGCACTTAGTGAAAAAATAGAAAATGGAAAAATACTCATGGAAATGAATTGACTCATCTTACTAGAATGTTTATGACGTATTTGTCATATAGTTTTCCAGAAAGTCATTTTATTCCTACATAAATTTAATTAATCATACGCTATATCATAACAACATATAATGGTTTTAAAAAAAAAATTCAAATTTCTCACAAAGAAATGATTTCATCCTAAGTTTGCCTCGAACAAGTTATGTTAGGCGGTACAAAACCAATCCACCGTAGATTTGCTGACCCCTGCTGTAAGATGCCGCCCTGGCAGCCGGCGGGCGGCGCACACGATGGCAACACATGTAAATTACGGCGCCAAAAATAGATAAAAGTATTGCCTTCAAACTAATCAAAAATACATTTAAAATTTTATCAAAATTGACAATAAGAGTTTATTTTGTAAACACAACCCAATTAATTGCATGTGTGCCCAAATGTTGAGTTATCTTTCGCACGGCCATACTGGTTATTATTATTGAAGAAATTACTATGCTCGTCCTATTTTCCCCATTTTAAAGTAAAAAAGGATTCCAAATAGGCAACAACCCTGGCATTAGACTATTTTGTTAGTTGAAAAAATGACAAAAAATTGCATCTTATAAAAATTTATTAAATGATATAAATGAATTTTGTCAGGTAAGTACTTTAATCTCCAATTATTCTTAAATTAATAGTTTTACATAATGTAGACAAAATAATTGTTTTATTTAGTACTATTTTTTTTAACAATATATATATTTAATTCTTAACTTTAGCTAGAGTTATGTAAAAAGTTCCAAAAAGTTTTACATACACTTTATTACAAATACAAAAAAATTTCTCATTACTAATCTAAAAAAAAAACTTTAAATATATGTCCCCCTTTCTCCCGTTTTGTTAAATCGAACGTATTCTTTTCAGATAGTCTTTGCGACCCCGCTCTAAGAGAAAATAACTAAATGTTTAAAATGTTCAAATGAACAGTTTTACATGTTATCGTTATTTTGTTACACGTGTACCTATGTATATCACTTATTCGGAATACAGATATAACTGAAATTGAAATTATTTTTAATTTTTAATCAGTATATATCGACCACCTGACTCCGACTAACCCCCTAATAAGGTATTAATTTAAAAAATCTTAGTTAGTCTCCCCATAGGCATTTTTGATCAGAGTATGAAATTAAAATATTTTTGGCGTCATAAATTGATAATTCGGACTTGTGTGTGCGGCGTCATCTGCCTTCTCCCTCCTCCGCTTATCTCGAGTTATTGCTGGACCGAAGATGATGTATGGGATCCGAAAGACATTATAGCAATACTCTGCGCTGACGACACCTGTTACTCTGCTAACGACTGTGTTTTTCTCCTCCGTATCTTGTTCTAGGATATTTCACGATATGTTTCGATTTAGTTTCTCGTGTTTCGTAATGCCGTGGGTATTTTTCCAAACTTGCTGAAATAAGTTATTTTATTAATAGTTGAATTTAGAAAGAAGATATGAAAAAACTGGTATCTTGTTTATTTTATTTTTTAAATAATGTAAATTTCGGTAATTATTTCAAAGGATTAAAATAAAAGTTTCCCAATACGAGAGCATGATACCCTTCTATTTTTACTAAACAATAGTCCACAAATATTCAAGTACATTCCCGTTTCTATGTAAATTTTCCAAGATAAGCGTAAAAAAGGTGAAAAAGGAACCCCGGGAAGAATCTGCCTTTTCCGAAATGATATACTGCCTAAAGCAATTCAGACAATGCATCATTTTGATTCTGAATTGTGACCTTTCACCAGGGAGATACTGAAAGTATCTCTGGAACTTGCATCATATAAACTTATTACACAGTATTTAGTACTAGCTTAAGTCCCAGGTGTTGCCCGGTCTTTTTAGAAATCTAATTTTCATTTTAAATGCAGAAAGTGGCCTTCCTCTTATTTTGAAGGTCGAGAAACTGCAGATTTTTATAAAAAAAAAACCCACGCAGCCGCCCGTCCACCACAGATACTCTTCTTTATACAAATTTATTAAATTCCACTGGAGCTACAGAGCCAAATTATAAACTTTTTTCTCGAATTGCTAAAGGAAAATTTACCACCCACATTAAAAAAAATCATACCTCCGAATTTGAATAAGGAGACATACAAACTGATTATAGTTCTATATAGCCAATTAATTCACATATCCTTTGTCAATTACCACATATTCGTAAGATTTATAAAAATATATTATAAAATTGTAATTTAAATTTTTTTTTAAGAGTCTAGAGAATATTTGCCATATTTTGGCAGCAAAGCAATCCGTGTTGTTTTAAATAGTGGCATATTGTGGCAAAAAGTAATAAAACAAATATAAAACTTATTTGATTGTAACCGGATTCAGCCTGTTAAGGCCAACTTCGGATTAAATTAAGATTGAAATAATTGTATTGTGAAATAAAAATAGCTTATTGCTGGTCGTGTAAGACACCACGCCATTATTATATTTGTAAGGTAGGTTATATTATCTGGTTCATCCATTTTTATTCTTTATAGTGCTAGTCAAATGAATGTTCATCAACCGAAAAATATAATATATTTATTTTTATTTTTAACTTTTTGATACTTTTTTTTTTAATTCAATTTAAATTAAATTTAATAATGTTAAGTGTTATAGTTTTTATTATTGTGACAGCTGTTTCGGCTTACAAGGCCATTTACAAACTCTTGTAAGCCCAAACAGCTGTCACAATAATAAAAACTATAACACTTGCAGAACTTAATTATAAACATTATTAAATTTATTTTAAATTAAATTTTAAAAAATAAATTAAATGGAGTTCTACGATTTAGAAAAAGATACGGATACATCTGGGACTCGAACCCAAGAGTCCCAGATGTATCCGTATCTTTTTTCTGCTTTTTCTGTTTCGGATTTTCGATTGACTTTCGCTTATATTATCTTCATTAATTAAAATATTAGAATAATATAATATTACATTAAAATACATCTAACGATTTCTTAAAATAAACAATCAGTAAAAATGCACATAATGATCAAGTAACACCAGGAGCAAGTAAAGGAGGTTCTATGCCGCCTACAAAGGCTGGTTCTGGCGGTGTGTTATCAAACATTACACGGATGCTTTCATCCTCTTTTACGGCAGCATTAGCACAAAAGTTCCTCGCGAAGGCTTTGTCATGCAAACAGTCCTACAGATAAAGAGGTGTTCTCGTTTGGGGGATTCAACAGATGATTTGGATGGGGTTTTTTCTGTTTATTTTCTTAAAAAATACAAATTCTGCATGCATTCATGGACCTCATAAATGTTTTAAATTTATAAAAACGTTATACTAGTATAAAAAATAATTTTTTAAAACACGTAAAAAGCAAAAGCAGATTGAAATAAACGATTTTGCAGAAGAGCAAACTAATCGTAGTGCAATTTATTATTTTATTTATTTACTGTTGGACAAATAGAACTGAAATAAGACCTTTTTTGAGATATGTTTAAAGTATGTCAAAAGCAGTAAAAAAGATGGTCATAACAATTAAAGTATTCTGATAATTTGATTAAATAAAATTATCAATCAAAAAATGCCAATAAAATTTCTTTTGTATTATGTAAATTGTCAAATGAATATTGTCAATCTATAGCTCACTGGAGGTGCGTTAGACTTACTCGGTTCGGGGAGTGGGAATTTTGCGTGGTATATATAGCTTATAGATTCCACAAGATCTGGTGTAGGAACGTAAACAGTCATTTGAAATTATTATTTTCGCATGAGAGCGAATCATTTTTCTCACTCGTTCATATAAAACATATAACTCAATGTGGTAATATGTATAATAAAACAAATATAAAACTTATTTGCACTTTAATTAATTTTTTACCGTAACCATTTTCAGCCTGTTGAGGCCATCTTCAGACTGGGACATATTTTCTTAATCTACCATATATGTACATAACGTAACGGGAGAGGGGTAGTCTACAATGATTTTTTCAATTATATAGATTTTCTTTATATTCGTTTTTGACTGTTGAATTTCTAATTTGTGAATTTCTAACTGGTAGAATGATTTTTACATTTTTTGTGTTCTCTCCCTCCTATAAATGAAATTCATATCATTCATTACTTGAATTAACCCCCGCACAGCATTCCTAAGTGTAGTGTATAGCTACAAGCATATACATATTGATTAGTCCACGTTTATTCGGGGATGATCGGCACAGCCGAAGATTCCCGAATGAACGCATTGGCAAACAGTCACGGTCGGAGCGCGTCGCGGCTGCCAGACCAAAATAGAGCATACCTGTGATCAGACGTTACGTACAATACCATTGTCTTTACGATCATTCGCAATAAACGAGTAAACGAACTTACGCTGTTATTACTATAAGAAGACATCGTGGGCTAGTGAGCCACGACACAAAAAAGCAGAACATAACAACTGGTATATATACCATAAGCCTAAATAAGTAAAAGGATACTAATATACTACATTGTATTATGATTCTATTTTCACTGCTCAAAGCCACCTCACAACAATTCTTTAAAATACGATATTGAAATAAACCTTGAAGTTTTTGCCAGCATCACCCACAATCTAACATTACCTTTGTGGCGCCTCTCACTAATGGTGATAGTTACCACTAAGGTACCCTGTTGGCAGTATACCTACATTAACTACACCAGGCTATACCTCGCGCGCTGGTACCTTGGCCACGGTAATACATTAACACCTTTCAAGCCGAGCGTTCCCAAAGGCCCTTTGTCCTTTTTCCACTGAAAGATACCATCGGGTCCCCAGTCCCTGGTCCCCACATACCTATCTGGAAGCCGTACTATACTTTTCTCATACGTTCCAATCTCAGTCGCGGTGTTTCTTCATATACACAAGGTGCATTAGGGATTACAGGCACGGATTGAGAAATGTTACTCTATTCTCCCTATTAGTTCACGGCGAGTTCATCGAAAACGAGTTTATCGAAAACGAGTTCAACATGACCTAACCTAAACATACCTAACCTAACCTAACCTAAACAAACCGAACCTCACCTAACCTAACCTAACCTCTCGTTGTCGATGAATTTGGTTTTGATGAATTGATTTTCTATGCAATGAACTCGTCGGTTACCCTCCCTATTGCTCCACAAACAAACTTTATTTCTGAATATATTTTTAGTAATAAATTGTACCCTCCCACTAATTGTCAAATTAATTTATATTTGTCGTGAGGTAGGAACGGTTGTTCCGAAACTGGTCGGCATTAATTCAAGTATTCAATGTTATATTTAAAGTTATGTTGTTTCATTTAATTATAATGGAAAATCACATAGTTTCAAAAGTATAATATTATTATTATATATTTAATTATTTTTTTTACCGACCGGTTTCGCTTTGCTCAAGCATCATTAGGGTACCGATTAATACTAAACAATAAATTCATAGTGTGTGCCTTAAATATACAAAGGAAAATTTCCCTTTGATATATTGTTATAACCCGTTAGTCTGCATAATTGTCTGTCGATTTTTTCCCAATTTCCTCTATTAATGTAAATGTATACTTATTGTTTGCTATATTTTTATCTTGTTGTCTCCCTCTATATTTATATATGAGCACACACTATGTATTTCTTGTTTATCGGTCAGTTAAATAAATTTATTAAAACTCGTGGTTTTACACAAAATAAGTGATTTATTTTTATTATATTATAATATTATTATACATTATGATATTTTAATACTAGTACTGTTCCATGGAAGTGTTAGCTTGTGGTTGGAAGAGGATTGTACAGTACATTATTTTAGTTATTTATCAGTAAATAATATTATTATAAGTATTAGTTTGCCATGCATACCGGTCGATTAAACTCCAACCTCCTTCCTATCCTCAGAGCACGTGTTCCTAGTCCTAACAAATCAGTGCCTCCTGGTGTACCAGTCTTACCGGGACAGGAGTACTCCTGACTGGAGTGGTACAATCGTATCGTATCGTATAAGTATATAATAATACAAATATAATAAGAATAATTATGTATTTTTTAAATTTTAGACTACGTACTTAGCCACCTACACAGGGTGTAACAGGACGTACCCGAAAGATTTTGACCAGAGATTCCTGAGCTTATTTGAAGTAAAAAATGAAAACAAAATGTTGGTCTCCGGCGACAATTTTGATGTTTTTTTCTCTACAAAAACATAAAAAACAGTTGGTGTTGGACAGTTGCGAGCGGGTTAAGAGGCTGGTCGGTTACTCGGCGGAGTGCCAGTGACGAGATGCAAAATAATTTTTTTAAATTTGATTTTGCGAAAAAATATTGAAAAAAAAAGTCACCGGCGACAAAAATTTCATTTTCATTTTTTACTCCAAATAAGCTCAGGAATCACTGGTTAAAATCTCTCGGGTACGTCCAGTTACACCCTGTATATTAAATCATCATAAGAAGATCTAAAATTTCGAAAGTGAACATTAAAAAAAATTACGATGTCTGTTTGGAATTGACAAAAATTTAACCTTAACCTTATTATCTAACCTAGAAAAATAAGATCAATAAATTAATGAAAACTATTAAGAGTGGAACATCTTTCTGTACACGCGTTAGCCACATGACGGTTTCTACCTCTGCTTTCTTCCTTTGTGGCTATCCCCTTTGATTAACTTTGATCTCTTTGCGTCTAGGTCTAGGTGTGGTCCACACAATACATTCCTTCTGAAACTTTCTTTCTTACCGTAGCCTCCTGATCCTATCTGTCTCTCTATTACGTCATCTGAGATAAAAGCCAATTTATTATTCGATTCCTTTCTCCGAGGTAGCCTTTTTGGACAACAAAACACCTTAATTGTGTACGTGATAAGTTTTCGCACAACTTTAAGTGTTTTGATTATATATTTTTAAAGTCAGTTTTTTTTAAATATTTATCCCATTTTTATGTAGTTTTTTATTTGTTTTTTATTTAAACACCGCACAAGAGTATTAATTACTCTCGTCTGAATACAGTGAGACTATTGCATTCCCAAATGGGGTATGTTGTGAGGCTGAAGGTAGTGGGGAGGAGGAAGGAGATTGGGAAGAGGAAGGTGGGGAAGTACCTGGCTATTCAGATCTAGTCACTAAACAATGCTAAAGCCATTATTAAGAAACGTTTCTATTCTGAATGGTGGCATTATACTGAGAGTATTTTCCATTCTGAAACGTGCCGCAAATATACTATATTTTATTAATTAATTGTGAAACAAAACAAATTAATTAAATAAAATTTAATTGCCCTCGCCCTGGTTCAAACCCCCGACCTTCGGATTGTGAGTTGAGTGTCTTAGCCCACGACCATGGAGGCCGTCAATAGTAATTTTATTTGACTTGAAAGGTAATAATATCCAATTTTATTGGAATAACTCTGGTTTTAATAACTTTTGATGGTATCTAATGCTCATCAATGTAATATATCATTGAAGAAGAAGATAAAACAATATAAAAAGAGGCCCCAATGGCTGAGTTGGTTAAGAGAGATTGACCAGCAGCTGAGAATAAAAGTTTAAAAATGCTTGCTACTGTACAGGGAGGTTCCAATGAGAAAGATCGATTATTCCCCGTATCAAATTTTTTAAATACAAAATTTTATATCGATTTATTTCATTAAAAACTTGCTTTAATATATACCTACATTCAAGTAAGCAATAAAAATGCTCAAAACGCACGATGATAAATTATTAAATATAGTGTATTTCTTGTGAGTATTTTTTGATCATAAGTATTTATGATTTTTCAATAATGTGTAAAAGAAATAAGTGTGTAAAAAAATTTGAAATATTTTAGTTTGTAAGATCTTAAATAAATATAAAAACTGAGGTATTTTTGTCACAAAACACAGTCTCGGATTATTATATTATTTTTTAATGATTTTATTTAACAAAAATTAAAATTCTTACAACTGTGTTGACTAGATTATGAATTGATTTATTTTTTTGTAAGATTATATGATTTGACATTTGTGTTGTTTAATAGAATCTATCGTTTGAAAATTGAACGAATCTGCCAACGACCAGCGGTATAACCTCAGTATATGAAAAATTAACTTAGATTTTTAGAATTTTAAAAGTGAGTGTACCAGATAAAATAACAATCTTTCAAAACCAATTTATGTTTTTTTTGTAAAAATGTGTCAATACCTCTAGAATTTGATTTTAAAGGTACTAATTTCCGGTATTCTCTAGTAGTACCCTCTTAATGACTTTTCAAATGAGGTGTTAAGTTGAATTCATTCTAAGTTATCAGATCACCGTTTGCACATCTATCTATGTAAAATATATCTATTTAAAAATATGATTTTTGTTTACTTACCGAAATTAGTAAACAAACATATGGGGCTATGGTCAATCGACATTGCGCCACAAGTAATGAAGCGACCACGAAGGTTAAGTGACATTCCCCAGTGAATGATAGTTGATAGATCCATCCATTGTCCAGAGTCGAAGATGGCACAACATTGTCGATAAAAGAACATTCAGAATTATTAGTCGCCTTAACTCTTTGATAAACGGACAAGTAGTGACAATGGCCAGGTTCTCTCAACTTCTCTACTCTTTCCGTTTCTACATTCTTACTCCTCTGTGATGCGACAGTTCATCAAACCTAAGATCGACTTCAAAAATATCTAATATTAGGTTGGTATGGATATCAAACGAAATTATTACAGTGTCGATTTTTTAAACTTATAAGCTGATATATTTAAATTAATATAAAATAAAAAATAAAAATTTAAAGAAAGACAAACATCCCCGATTTACGAAAAACCCAACAACATTTGAAAATCTTCTACTACCACCACACCACCACACTAAGCGGAAGATGTTGCTTGTGTTGTGATGGAGGACTTAGCCAGCCGAGGAATCGAACACGGAACGCTTGTGTGGGACTCAACGCGATGCCCAATCAACCACTGACCGGTCTATATATAGTATAATTTTTGCATAATTATATACATAATAGTAGATATAACTTTTTGAACGACATGGTCCAGCGGTAGGGCGTTAGACTCCCATTCCGAAGGCCGCGGGTTCGAAATCGGCGCGCGCAATTAAATTTTATTTAATTGATTTGTGTTATTTCACAATTAATTATTTAAAATAATATATAGTATATTTGCAGCACGTTCCAGAGTGGAAGATACTCTTAGTTTCGCCTTGGTGTAAGACCACCATTCAGAATTGAAACGTTGCTTGAAATGGCTTTAGCCGTGTTTAGTGACTAGATCTGAATAGCCAGGTACTTCCCCACCTTCCCTTCCCCACTTACCTTCAGCCTCATAACATACCCAAATTTTGGATCCCAATGTCTCAGTGGCTCCAGACGGGAGCAGTTGGGATTCTTGTGAGGTATTCACTATTAACCAAAAAAAAAACAATAATTAGACGGTCTTCGTAGTCGAGGGGTAATGCTCACGACTGGAGAGCCGGAGGTCGCCGATTCAAATCCCGGCGTCCAAAAGTAAATGTGATTTGATTGATGTGTGTTATTCACAATTTAATCATTTAAAAATAAAAAAAAGGTATATGTGCGTCACGATCCAAAGTGGAAGATTTTATCATTATCGTCCTGGTGTAAGACCGCTATTCAGATTGATTTGAAACGTTACTTGAAATGCCATTAGCCATGTTTGGTGACTAGATATAAATAACCAGGTACTTCCTTACCTTCCTCTCCCCTATCTCCTTCTCTACCCACTACCTTCAGCCCCACAACATACCCCGATTGGGGATGCCATAGTCCCATTTGCTCTAGGCGGTTGTGAGCAGTTGGGACTCTTGTACGGTATTCACATTAAAACAAATTCATAAATCTACATTTATTAGACAAGTAGTTTTTCCTTGATGAATTGTAATTATAATATGTTTTATACTTTTGTTATTCGGTGGTATATCCTCTCTGCACACCCCTTCGGGAACATTTAGTTATGTTTTATGTAGGTAGGTATTCCGTATTTTCAGTAAACCGATGTAAAATGCCAGAATCAACTGTCAAGGAACCTTTATGGGCTCTACACACGGTGCTGCGAACAGCCGGCTGTTAGCAGCTGGCTATTGTCTCCTGTCTCCTTTTTCCTCGTGCGAACCCGTAACATTCTGTTTCACGTTGTCTTCTGTCTCTTTTATTAACACAACAAATTCAATATCACCATCTCATTTCCTCGGTTGGTACTAACGGCAGACGGTTTCTTCCAATTTGCAGTCAACGTGAAACAGAGTGTTACGGGTTCGCATGGGAAAAAAAGAGACGGGAGACATCCTCCAACCTTCGATTTTCCTTCGGTGTGTAGATAGTATTATCCTCATCTCACAGCCTAATGGATCCTGGTAGTTGAAATTCGATATGAAAAAAAATTAGGTAGGTACGCAATAAAATAAACTTTTTATAATACAATTTCCACCTTTTCATTTTTCTATGATTTAGTATTTAATTCTCTTCGACATCCACCATGTAATAGTAGTTACAGAAGTAATTATTGCAGTTGTAAATAGGTATGCGTGTTGTGCTAAATAACCCATTGGCGCATAACAAATGTTATTCACCATTTCCCTCTAACATTATCCTCAGCATATTGGCAATTAGTTTATTCATACATGGAGAGATTATCTTTCTTAATGTTTACTGTAAATGTACGCCGTTAGTATCTACCAAAGATATCGAAATAATATTATCTTTGGTATCTACTAATAGAGAAAATGCATAACGAGTTAACTCCAGAGGAAACCTTAAAGATAAAACGATAGTTTTTTTGGATAATGCACAATTTTTCGAAGCATCATCCCTTTACTTGTAGTTTCCTTAAATATATTATTATATTTACCACTGTAATTTTAAATCGAAGGACCTTGAAATGTGTGTTTTACGTATCTTCACCACTACACAAGTATTAGGTATGCACACAAGGAAAAGGAGAGAAATTACTCACTGCGGGACTACCTTCTTCTATTTTTGCTGGTTTTAACATGCACTTTAAAGCGTTAATATTTTTGTTGCGGTAGATACGTTTCTTCTCTGCGGCGGAGAATAGCGAAAGAGCGGATGCGGAGGCCAATATTAAATGCGGAGATGTTTGCAGGAAGAGGGTCGATTATTGATTGATTGTGGGTAACAGGAAAGAATGACAGGTTTATAGGGAATGGTAGGAAGGAAATGTGACAATACTAGCGACAAGTACAGCAGTTCATGTATGTGTATAGGTTTGCACAGATGTATGTATGTAAGTGTAGCTGTGTAAATGCCCAACCAACCACTAAAAAAAATGCATTTTTATTATTATTAAAAATAAAAACAACTTTTTTAAAGTTTAGCTAATGATATTATGAATTTCACTTCGTGTAAGAATTTTTTGTGTTTTATTTTTTTCCATAGTACCTATAAAACGGTTGGTTCCACGAAAACTCTACAAAGCGGCATTTCAACATCCTGTATTAAAAGTAATGAAAAAAATCAACCATAACCTCACCTTTTTAAACTAGTTCTCTTTTTCATCTGTTTAAGTTGCTTATTGATGAGTTGTCCAGTTACCAATACAGTTAAACACTAATTTACAGAGAAGACTACTAAAATTAACTAATAAATTTAGAACATATAAAGATAGGTTAACCACTCGAGCGCTTTTTGCCACAATATGGCACTATTTCCAAAACCACGGATTGCTGTTTTGCCAAAATGCGGGAATTTTTTATTTTTTATTTTTTTTATCAAAGCGACTATATAATATATTGTACAATAAAAAAATAACAAAATAAATATTGTCTAGATTCTTTAAAATGTTTTAAAATTAACGATTTAATAATATATTTTTTTATAAATCCTACGAATATGTGATAATAATAAAAGGTGAATTCATTGGCTATATAGAACTATAATCAGTTTGTATATCTCCATATTTAAATTAGGAGGTATGATTTATTTTATGTGGGCGGAAAAATTTCCTTTAGCAATCCGATGAAAAAGTTTTTAATTGCTCAGTCGCTCAGCTCCATTGGTTAAGTAAATTAGAAATGGCAAAAAATGTATAATAAAGTATTAGTAATAAATAATAACAAATAGTAGAAGTAAGTACCTATATATAACATGACGCATACATTGAATAGTTGAAACAATACTAAATACGACAAAATCAAATAAACCTGCAATAGGAGATTTATTAATTTCTTTTCCATTTATCTATTATTTCTAATGTTTTTTTTTTCTTTTGTTACAGGTATGTTCACACTCAACCATCTTTTTCTGGTCTTCTCAACCGTCTTTCCTAAAGGTATGTGCAGATGTCTGACTCGTTAATCTTGTTTATTTCTTTTAAAAACAATGGGGGTTAAAAAATATATCACCTTAATTTAGAAAAACTTTTACTCGCGTACACTTTTCGCAGTAAATTATTTCAAGTACGTAGGTCATCGACTAAATAGGACTAGACCGAGCGAATTGGATCACGTGCATATTTATAAAAAAGGGCACGCATTGTATTGCAATATTTACAAAGCATCGTGCGTGGGTTTTACCTTTTGTTGGTCTTCAGTGAACCGAATGGAGTGGTGTACATATGAGTGGAACGTTAGTAACGGCAACGCAGTGTACAATCCTTCGCACTTTAAAATGTTGCCTATTAGCGGTGTAGCTTTTAACTTAGGAATGTGAATGGTGGATCTTACAGGGTATTTAGTAAAATGCATATTTATGAGGCGAAACCGGAAACATTGCATTACTATGCATCATCCAAACTACCTTCCATAATAGAATACTCCTTTGTCACGCTTCCGTTGCATAATGTAGAAAACATAATAAACCGTTTTCATGTTTGTTTTTAGACGAAGCATTTGGCTAACATGTATGATTAGGGGACTATAAAATGAGAACTAAACAATTTTTGTGAAAATTGCAACAATTATTATTATTATCATTAAGGATTGCAAAATAATTATTTTTCTAATTAGACATAGCAATTGTTGAATAATGTATGATTTGTCTTATTACTCATAGAGTTACACATTGTAATGATCTAGTATCTTCACAGGGTAGGATAAAATAAATGTACGTGAATTATACAGAATGTGTACCGCCGCCCCGAGAACCATTTATTGGATAACCAACACTTCTGCCATAGGTCACCCCAAGTGGTTCGCTTCGTTTGGTGACTTAGCAGGGGTGCCCGGGTTTATGAGGTGAGTTTTGTCTAGATCTTGGCGGCGGATGATATGGACCCACTGATCCTCAGATTCCTACCCAACTCTTTTATATTTTCCTTCCCAGAACTTCCTCTCCTTCATTTCCTTAAAAACACCATCCACACAGCATCCACAAAGATGACATAGGCCATAGTAAAATTATTTTACTCAGGGTCTCATGTGTGGAGCTAATGTAAAAAAAAGGTACTTCACTAGTATTTTATATATTTGGCGGTTACTCTCATATCTTGCCTTGCTTGACCGTAAGTCCGATTTTATTGAGAAAACAGAAAACTTAAATGCTAAAGCAACTGATGTAAAACTGATCTAAATAGAGTTTTTGTTGTTGTTAAATGTGATGTTAATTTTGCTGAAATTCGCGTTATTTTTTTTGAATATGTGAAATTTTTGGGAAACCATGTTGTGTCGGTATTCACTTATATATATATACTTTTTTAATTCCTTAAATAAACATTTTTGCTTTGCCGAAATGGCGAATTTCGCATTATTCGCATAGAAGTCAAAAAATTTCAATTTTCACAAATAAAATGACAACTTCGCAAAAACGTTAAACGTTTGATCTTCAAATCATAAACGCCAGCATCCTTTTTGTAACATTTCTGAAAATAAGTAACAATTTCGTCTATATTAGATCATAATGTAACATTCTGTCAAGCTTCTAAGCTGTTTTCTTATCAAGTGTAGATGATGGTATTTACTTTCCAGTGTTGTTTCGCATCACTTACACGAAAATCACCTTTAAAGGTTAAAATCGACATTGTTTATATCACCTTAGATATTACTGCATCATCGCAGAAATTCAATTATTCATTTTATTTCAAGCCAACGAAAAAGAAACAATAAAAGTCGATTTAAAAAAATGTATTTATTGCATGGAAAAATATACAGAGCAGTGGCCTGTCACAACAAATCAGGACCTGTCTGTGACAATTTTAACGAAATTCGCAAAAAAAAAATCGTCATTGTCACTTTGTCATGATCCTACTCGAATTTTACTAGCATCATAAAATTACAAAATTCTGTCGGAAGCAAGAGATCTGCATTGCATTTCTTACATCATTTGTTATAAAATTAATGTCACAGTTTTATCATAACGCTCTCATTATACAAGAATTTAACATCACACTTAAATGTGGCATCGTTCTAAGATACATATTTTAAAGTGTGAAAACTTAGTGTCAGAGAATGTGATAAGTTTCCTTATACAATCTTCTCTTCCAAACATATTGCATTCACACCTTTCAAAAGGTATCACTAAACAATGATTTTTGTTTAATGGTATAAGTTGTGATATTCTGATACTTGAAATAATTTGATAAGGTTATTTTCATAATTACATTTTAAAAATATGGCTAAATTAAAGATATATGGCAACTTGTATCAGGGTTCTTTGAAGTCTTGGGGTGTTATAAGGCTCTAAGGGGCCTTGGGAAGATGGGCGCCCTGGGGCTGGAAGCCGTTCTCATCAGCGATGTAGGTGAGGGTGTACTGCTGGCCATCGGGAGCTACCCATGTGATGCTACCCTTTACCGATATTGCCTCATTCTCAGTACCGGCGTTCTTGAGTTCGGCCTGTTCTTCGCGGGCTGTTCCGTCGCTTAATTCGTATCTGTAGAAAAAAAAACTTGTTATTCTCTAAATTTATTGAAAAGTGAGATGGAAAGGAGTCATGCTTTTGAGCGTCTTGAATTTTTTTTTTTTTTTTTTAATGTTTCTTTATTCTTTGAATAGAAATATATAACAATTGTGGAATTTATGGCCGCCATACTAGGCACATGCCCGTGTTATGGTGGCCGAATTCCAAGTAATAAGAGGGATCAAAGTCATCAATCATGATTGAAGAAAATGGTCTGAAGTTCTGATGCGTTTAATGAAGGTAGTGATAAAATAATGTTTATTTTTTTTTTTAAATTTATATCATGCTCTTTATCCTGACGAAAAACCATAGGTTTTGAAACATGTCGAAAATGGTGATTATATAGTGGTTTACACAAAGTTATTTGTTTCATTTAAATAAATCAAATGAAATGATTGTATTTAAAAAAAACTCGGGTTTAATCACATTGTACGAACTTACATAACAATCTTTGAAGTAATGCATATTTGCAATAATTTTGTTTAACTAATTACTTTTGTTAAATTAATTGCAGAATCATCAGTCATTTATATCAAAAGGTCATAAATTTATTTGAATTGTAAAGTTGTTTAATTATGCCAAAAATTCATGAAGAATATACAAATGATTTTAGAGCACCAAGTTTTTACAGATAATGTTTAAAATTAAAATTAAAAATTAATTAAAATTAACTTACGCAAATTTGTAAGCTCCAAGTCCGTCATTTTCATTTTCGTATTTGACAATAGCGACGTCCTTCTGAGGGGCGGCAAGTGCAACAGCCAAGACGAAGAACAGGAAAAAGAATGTCTGCAAAGAAAGTAAACATTAAAAAAATGCAAAGAAAATTTTTAAATAAACTCTAGCTTTTCAATATGGCGTACAAATAAATAATATTATATTAACGAATATTGCATATCCGGTTATACAATAATTATAATTAGTTTATTTACAAATTTTACGAAAATTGTGATCTCGGTTATTGATTTTTGCAAAATTGTATTTTTAACAACTGTAAAAAAACTTAATGAGATTATTAAAAAAAAAATTAAATTACATCAAAATTTTCAGTAAAAAATTATTAGATGCTATTTAAAAACGATAGAAAAATTAAAATAATTGAAGAGCGAAGTAAGACGTTGTTCCCGCTTGCACTTTTTAGTCACAGAAACACTTTTGCTTTAAAAAAAAATGAATTGTTAAAATTTGTGATATTTTCCGTACCGCCTTCATTTTGAGTATTTTCTTAGTTCTCACTTGTACTGAGAAGCAGAAGATTGACTGATGCTCGTCTCAGACAATGCTTCACCTTTTATACCCGCTGCCACCTCCAGCGTCTCCGCAGCATCTTTAACTAGGACCAAGGAGGAGGCATCTTCATTGCATCAATGTCCCCGCTAACGCCGGGTGTTTCAATGCCCAGGTTAGCCTAAAGGTCACAGCGGTTCGTGGCGAAATGAAGCGGTGATATATGCAAATCGAAAGAAAGTATCACTAGATCGCTCGCTGTGTGCACTTTTATGCAGTGATCTGAATTGTGCAGTAGATTTTCCGCATATTTGTAAAGGTCAGATTATATTAAATTTATGATGTGCAACGGCTTATGTATTGAAGTATAATAATAATAATATGCAAAAGAATAGATTTTGAAAAACAATAACGTTTTTGAAGTAAAACTTATATACGCGATATGACGAGTAATTCAGTTATTTTTCAGACGGAAATAACGTTCTGATATCGGGTACTGCCATCCGTGTTTATTTTTATCTTTCAAGGGGTTCTCGACTTCGCTAGAATATTCATGTCAAATGTCAATGATGTGCAACAAAAACAAAGTCGGAGACAGAACCGATCCCTGTGGGACGCCAGCGTTTATCGAATGCGAAGAAGAGGTAAAATCGACAGCAACCGTCTGAATCGACCTCTCCCTCAAAAAGTCGGCAATCCACCCACACGAGGCAGTTTGTTGACAAGTCTTAGGTGCCAAGCACAGTGAAAGTCCTTGGAAATATACAGTGCAACCGTGTTTGGGTCTCACCGAAACGTTCCAGGCACCTCCCCCAAACATACGTCACATACGCGAGAAGATCACCGCACGAACGGTTCCCCCGGAATTCGTAATGACGGTGGTAAATAATTTTGTTCCTCTCGAGGTATGTGAGCAGTTTGTCGTTGATCACACGTTCCATCATCTTGGATAGAACTGATGGGGCGGTAGTTAGCCGGGTTTGAACGGTCACCCTTCTTTAAACAAGAAGATAAAATTTGTATTAATAAAGCGGAGTTTCACAAGCATTTTCATTTATATTTAAAATGGGTGAAAGAAAATTGATTTATTAAAAAAAACAGGTCATAATATAACAATTATTAATGCATTACATATTTCTGCCAGTCGCATACTTAATTAGGAACTCTATAATTATTATAAAACTTTAAATCTATTGAATGCTAATTTTATCTAATCCGGCTCTTAAATGTAAACATCACAATAATTAAAGAAATATTTTTAAAATACTCGCTTGTGATATGAAATACCAATATTGGTTTTAGATTTTTCATAACTTTTGTTGGAACATATTTGCGGCACGTTCCAGAGTGAAAGAATGTATCAGTATCGTCCTGGTTTAACCACCGTTCACAATTGAAACGTTGCTTGAAATTGCTTAACTGTGTTTGGTGACCAGATCTGAATAGCGAGGTATTTCCTCACCTTCCTCTTTCCCATCTCCTTCCTCTCCTCACAACCTTCAGCCTTATAACATATCCCTATTTGTATACAAGTACGGTCTAATAGCTGCTTACGATACTTTACATACAGTGGCAGTCCATTGCTTCTAACTTCCATGAGATTACATAAAGAAAGGAGTACAAGGTTTTGATGCTAATCAGACAAAAGAAATCTTCAGAACTAAACGCACATTACTATAATAATAAAGCGAATGATTCACTTAACATTCCGGATTACATAAAAACTAGTTTTTATTGGAAAAAGAATAAGAATCAACCACAATATTTATGCTAAATTTATCCGTGTTATGTTTTGAGGTCAGCCGATTCATATGTTACGACTTCTTTGCGTAAGTGCTTTCCCTTTCAAACAGATGCTTGAATAATACCTTTATAATATCATTACTAAAACTAGTCGAGTCATATATCGTAAACATTTTTATGTAACTCGTGCGATTTTGATTCATCACCGTTTAAGCAAAAAATATTCTCATCACTGAGCTAATTTGTTAATTTATTGTTGATTGTTGTTTTCATGTGCGAACAATGTTTTGCAACAGTTTAATATTTCCGCAAACATACTTCGTAAATAGTTCTAGATAGTTAGAAAAGTAATTTGTGCATAGAACAGCAGGAATTAAATTTTTGAATTTGGTATAGGTATATGTATCAATTATTTTTGAAATTAAAATATATTTTATTGTTATCTATTTTTATCATAATGTTTAAATACCGAACTACACGTCACGTAATCGGCTTTGCCACTCTCATTTGGAAAAATTCTAATAAGAAATAAGTTGCACATAAAATTATAAAATTATCTCTTGAAATATCTTTGGGCTCGCGTAAAATCGGCTATGATCTGTGGTCGCACAATTTTTAATACCTGCATCTGAAAAGTGACTAAAATATATTTTGACCAGAATGTACAAAGATTTGTAAAAATGAAAGAATTTAACAAGTTTACGTTCAAATAAATTAACCCACAAAACAAATCTAAATACAGCCTATTTGAAAAATCCAATTTTCAATGAAATTTTATTTAATATAAATATTATATTTATTTATATACAACTTAATCTGTTCTGCAATTCTACGTATTACAACGATAAATTATTGTTTTAAAATATTCTATGGTGATACCTCTAATCTATAGTATTATTGTCCTGGTGCCCGACAGGTAAAATTTGAGAATCCGACTTCGATGACATCTCTGACGTCGCGGGTTACCAAAACACTCTATTCCATCTCTGTACGTGAAAGTTTGGGACAAAACTACTACTGTGATTTATCATAACGCCTATTCGGTTGAATTTAAGAACCCCACTCAAATTACATTTCTGACGCCGCGGCATATCTGAACCCTCTCTTCCATCGCTGTGCGTGAAAGTTTGGGACTAAGCTGCTTTTGTGATTTGTGGCCGCCCGCTCGCATGCTTGGTTTCGCGTAACTGCCGTATGGCGTTGGGCGTATGGCTTTAATTTGAATGCCGATTTACATTATTAATCTATTTTTACATTATTAATTTATATTTTTTTATATATTGTATTGTGTGTATTGAATTAGAGATTTGATTTAATTATTTTTATGCAATTTAATTTAATAGTATTTATTTTATTTTGATTAATTTATTTTATTTTATTTTCTGTTTTATACTGGAGGCACTGCTGAAAACCAACTGCATTCCAGGAGAAATCCTGAATTGTAGCTGAACAGTGACCTTTACGCTAATAGAATCAATGATTAAGAACAAAATGTGTAATGTTGTAATAAATCTATTGATGAATAAATGTTTTTATTTTAATCAATTTTCTTTTTTTGTCATTGACGTGGATGAACGAGATTTAGGTATGCTGAGTTGATTCTTTTCCGATATTCTACTCACTGTCCACGGTCTTATAATACAGAATATCTACTATTATATATCCACATATTAAATGTAAGTGTTTTGTAGTTTTATATTCACAGTTGTTATTTTTGCATAAGGGCGGAGCCTTATAGATGGTCACCAACACTTGGCGAAATTGGGCGAAGCCCGAATAAAAGCCGCCCGCAGGGCCTAGTATTAAAAAATATATAAAAATATTGTAGTATGTTACTTTCGTTCCTGTTGTGTTGTGTTTAAAAATACACAATAAAATCAATGTATTTAATACGTTAAATCAACTGAACTGTTGTTTAAGGTTCTGTAATTTGCCAATAACTGTTAACACAATTAAAGGTTGTAAATAAAATGGTCGATACTGTGATACGAGTTTTCTCCTAAATACCGTTTGTTTGGTGTTTTTGTTTTTGTTTTTTAGATGTAATTGTAATTTATTAGTTTAAAGAAAAAAAAAAACTTTTTGGACCCACGCTAATTTAAAAACACAACTTTATGATTTCTATTGAGAAACTGGATTGGTGATTTCTGCAAATATTAGAAGGATATGATAACAATTAACATCGTCCGGATGCATGAGTTCAAACACGCCATCAAAGGTTCTAAGACGCACCCACAAATCGCATCTGAAGGTTTCGACTCAAACGGAATGCCTTCTCACTAAATACTAAATAGTCGCTCTATTGCTCCGAGTTCTTGGCTCATAGGCTCCTCGGTCCTCGGCTCCTCGCTCGTCTGCCCAGAGGTTGCGACACGCTCTTAGTGCGCGCTCTGCATGAACCGTAATCTATTATTCAGACTTCTAGGAATCGAATAATTCTACAGCTCTTTGTCACTGAGTTAAATAACGTCACGGTTTCTTATAAAGCAATATTAATAAAATATTTTGATGCCTGCCAACTTTTATTAATTTATATTTTTAACATTATAATAACGGTAAACGGACAACTCAGAATTGTGTCACTTCAACACATCCTTTGAAAAGTCATTATACGTGATATAAAAAATATTTCGTTAGGTTAGGTAATGAGATATTTTTTTTTATTTTTTTGAAGTAAAACTTCTTTATGCACGCTTGACTTGGGGGGTAAGCTGGCGAATGCGTGACGAAAGCTTTACGAAAAGTGTAGTCGGGCTTGGCGAACGGGTTGTATCACACTTTAGGAGCAAGAGAGAGCAGTGCGGGCGCACATTTTCTTTCTCTCTTCCTCTCATAGCCAGTGCATGAAGATTATTCGTAATTTCATTTCGTTCTTGAACAATTTTATAAATACTGTAGGAGCAAGAGAGAGCAGAACACGCGAACATTTTCTTTCTCTTTAAAAGTTTAACTTCAGCCGTGTGGTCTAAAGCACACTCGTTTTTTTTTATTCTGATTTGTTATGGAACCAAAATTACGAAATCTTATAAGATATAACCATTTTAAGGTAACTAAAACACTTTTAGAAACGGTAAAAATAAATATATATTTATGAAACAAGTATTATTTATAATAAATATGTGAAGTAAATAAATAACACGTGTGTATCGAAGATTGATGAAGACATTTATATAAAATAAACACGCAGTAGGTGACATTATTGTGTTATGTTATGTTGGTCCAACTAAAAAAGTTTGATGGCAAAACAGAATTGTAAAAAGGTCATGGGGGGGGGGGGGGGGGGGTAGTTTTACTATTTTGTGAGATTCGTCAATATGTAGGTATAATATTAGGTCTGAGAATCAAGTAATGACTTTGTATATCAATTTTAATTATTGGGGAAGGAGATTATACTAATAAATCCAAACGAAAAATGCAGCAGAATAAGACACGGAAAAATACAAGGTAACCGCCACAACTAAGAATCGAACTCAGGATTTTTTTTATTTTTTATAATTGTACGACAGACAGGTAAGTCCAATTATGGTACAATTTTCTTACAACTAACAATACATAATTTTTTTAAAACATGTTATAGTTATGTTAAACACATCTATATCCGCTGGTAGAGCATTAAGCAATGTCATATGATCTCTTGTCTTAGCGATTTATAATGCCTTAAGGCCCGGTATTACCCGCTCAAAAAGAAGATGAAGGAGAGATACGACAATACGAGTGTGAGTGAGCGCACTAATATTAAGAACGAAAATTGTGAAAATATTTCATAAAACACGACTCGTTTATAAAAATGAGCAAAAATCGCGGGGGGGTTGTGTTAAGCAGCATTTAAAGAAACATTATGAATTTTTTCATACATATAACTTGTAAAATAACAGGAAAAAAATAAAAATAAATAACGATACGATACGATACGATTGTACCACCCCAGCCAGGAGCAATCCTGTCCCGGTGAGACCGGTACACCAGGGGGCACTGATTTGTTAGGACTAGGAACAAGTGCTCTGAGGATAGGAAGAAGGTTGGAGTTTAATCGACCGGTATACATGGCAACCTAATAAGCCAATATTGGAGTTTAGGATGGGCAGGAAGAAGGGAATGGATTGAGCGTTATGATTTTGTATTTGTTTTATTTATGTCTTCCTTCTTCTTGCCTCTTCTCGGCTCTTCTTGGATATTCCTGTCCCTTCGTAGTTTTTCTTGAATCTTCTTTTCTATTCTTGTTTCTTCTTGTCTCTTCTGGAATCCTTTCGTCTCTCCTTGGCCCTTTTTACTTATTCTTGTCTCTTCTTGCCTCTTCTTGATTCTTCTCATCTCATGCGGGCTCTGCTTGGCTCTTCCTGCTATTTCTTGTATCTTAATGTCTCTTCTTGGCTCTTCATGCATCTTGGATCTTCTCGTCTCTTCTTGCCTCTACTTGTCTCTTCTTGCCACCTCTTGGATCAACCTACTTCTAATGGGATTAGTGGGATAAAATTGACTTATAAACATAAACAATGATAAACCTTTAACAAAATAATTGAAAATATCATTTCTCAAAACTTTTCCCTTTGTAATCCTGTGCAAGTCACACTTGTGCTGCGTAAATCCTTTAAAGCATTCACTTAAGCACATTGATTAACTCGACACATGCAATAAAGTTGAACAAGTACTTTCAAATAATTTTTGTCGTTCAATAAAAGCTGATAAACAAAATAAAAAACGAATTCATCAGTAAACAACTATACGATTATGCGGCGCCATCCGTGTGTAGCTATGCTGTTTTAATATATAGCTTTGTTATTTTTTTATTTCTAATGATGTTATGAATACTCCATCTAGCGGCCCAAAGCAGTAAATGAGACTGATTCTGTCCAAATTCTAAACATGACCCACGTATGTCAACACGTGGAATTCGAGTTCAGTGCCTCCCAAACCTTTCTTACCAACTGAAAGTGTGAACAAAGCTGCAAACTGAAATTAACAACAATATATGTACTACGTCAAATTTAGTGACACAGTATTTGAACACCGCTGCCCTGACCGCGTGAGCTTCGGGACATAATTGTGTTAAAATAAACAAATCGTCAAGCAATATAATAAGTGAAATATGAGTGAGTCTTATCTTTTTAGATGTGTTCGTCTGATGAAATCCTTTGTGTCCTGTCGAATGCACTTGTAAACTTTAAACTCATTTTTACCGCTATTAGCACAATGCAAAATCAAATGTCACTAACAAATTATAAAGCTTTCACTAAAATGCGTGTTTTGACACGTTTTCAAAGGTATTAGGCCAGAGGAGCCGACGTTAGAGAAATAAATACTCGGAGCGGAAAAAACACAACCTGTCAGAACTAACTGCCAGGAAAAAAAAAATTCGGAAAAAAATAAAAATAAATAACGTGTAAATAATAATTTTCGGAGCAAACTTTGCGATTTATTTCTATCGAGGGAATTTCAAATAATTACCGTATCGTTAAGGGGAATGTATAGATACTATCAATACAGAAAAACAAATGTTTTTTAAGAGCTTAAAAACTTCAAATGTTCAAGGAAAATATGTAAGAAATCGGTAGAAATTCGGGATGCCGCGGCTTAAACAGCACGGCCATATTACCACCTACTAATTTTTTTCTCATATTTTTTAGCTGCTATCTTTATAAATAATCACAAAGTTCTAACGAATATTGTATGTAACCTAGATAACTGTCTCTGATAAAAACGTTCGTTTTTTTTATTTATATGGGTCACCTATTGATCCAAAAGTCTGAATGAATATTCATTTTTGTTGGAATAACTTTAGATGTTTTTTTTGTATTAACTCCAGACCGTAGGCCCTGAAGAAAATAATTTCTCTCAGGGCCTACGTCATCTGTGAAGATGCTGTGCGGAGGGACACCCATCAATGTAATAAATTAATGGTGAAGATAAATTCACTCACCTTTTTATAAACCGTTCATTTCCTTTAAATTTATTTTTTTTCCTCTACTGCTTATGTAAATCAATGAGAAATAGTTAGAATGATGGCAAATTAAATTGTTTTGATAATCACTGTAAGAATTTGTGATTTCATAAATAAAAAAACAATATAATAAGATAGTAGATAGTAGTTAATATTTTTAAAAATATAAAAAACCTAATCTCTAAACCACTAATGCATATAATAAATATAAGTCTCCAAAGCGGGATATTTCCATCAATCTACAAACAAACTACCATTACTCCAATATTTAAATCTGGAAATCCGGAAGAAGTAAACAATTACCGACCCATATCAGTTATCTCGAACATAGCAAAAATTTTTGAAAAGATAGTTAAAAAAAGGATGAACCAATTTATAAGCAGTAATAAAATAATTAATGAAAATCAGTTCGGTTTTATGGAAGGTAGAAGCACTCAGGATGCAATTGCAAAATTAACTAACCTTGTTCATAATTCATTAGATAAATCTTTAAAATGCATTGGAATTTTCACAGATCTCAAAAAAGCGTTCGATAGCATATCACATGATAAACTTATTAGGAAATTAAGAAACATTGGAGTAAATGGTACAGCTCTAGAATGGTTAAAGAGCTACCTTTTCGAACGCCCTCAAGTCGTAAAAATCAACGATGTATTTAGTCAACAAAAAACAACTCACTTCGGCATACCTCAAGGTACAGTCCTAGGACCATTACTGTTTATCATTTATGTAAATGACATATTCATTCAAAGATTAAATGGAAAAATAATATCATATGCTGATGACACTGTCATAATAATTGAAGGCTGTGATTGGAATACTGTTAATAACTTAGCAAATAATGATATTAATATACTGAAAAATTGGTTCGACAAAAACCTCCTCTCATTAAATACTGAAAAAACCAAATTTATCCCATTCTCTATCAATAAATTTAGATTAAAACCAGAACTAAAAATTACAATTCATCAACTTAAATGTAACAAAACAAATTGCAATCAAGCATGTTCAATACTTAGTCCAACTACTGAAATTAAATATCTTGGTATATATATAGATCAACATTTTAAATGGAAAAAACAAATTTGTGAACTTGTGAAAAGAATTCGAAAATGTATTTATATATTTATAAGACTAAGAAATATTCTTAGATTAGAAAACTTAAAAAGAGTGTACTATGCAATTGTTCAATCTATATTACAATATGGTATTATTGGTTGGGGAGGAACTTATAATAATATTTTAAATCCACTCAAAATTGTTCAAAGATTGATAATTAAAGTAATTTTGAAAAAACCATCCAAATTTTCTACTGAAATTCTCTTTTCAATATTCAATGCACCTACAATAGACAAAATATATAAAAAATATTCAATTCTACAAATTTACAAAGAAGTACAGTTAAATAACTTACCATTCCATTCATCAGCAAGATATCAGAATACTATCAAAATCCCTAAATTTAGTACAAAGCACACACAAAATACTTATCTCTATGTAGGTATAACATATTATAACAAACTACCATTATATCTGAAAGTTATCGAAAATATTCAGGAATTTCAGCAAAAATTAAAAAAATACCTAAAACAACTATAAGAGTCTATATCTCACTATTATTATTATTTCTTTCATATCCTTTATTGATAAATCTTGCAATTTCTTAATTATGCCTTGTTTTTTGCCATATTGTATAATGTATTTACTTTCACACATGATATTGTATAATTGAAATATAATTGAACTAAAATTCCCTAACCAAACACAAGAGCCTTGTCTCTTTATGGTGAGGAAAAGCTATTCTTATCGACTATTTTACCACTGTATAAAATGTAAAAATTATGTATTTATTGTAATAAAAACCTTTTAATATTAAATAAAAAAAAAAAGAAAAGATGATAACAATATAACAATTAAGAAAACACACACGGAGAAAAATGTTATTCTAAAATATGATCATTTTATTCGTAGAAACGGTGAAAAACGGGACAGAAGTTCTCACGAACAAATTAACAGGGGTTCTATCTTTATTGTATAACATAACATATGTATAATAATAATTTGTTGGTATACGTATTTTCGTACGTATACCAATAAATTTTTTCTTACATTTTCCCGGCAATAAACATGAAAACACTGTTAATTTGTTCGTAAGAACTTCAGTCCCGTTTTTAACCGTTTTAAAACATAATAACATATTTCTCCGTGCACTGTCCGGTGATGATTACCTTCATGTTCACATACGATTTAGATGAACTTTGTACGATGAATATCAAATGGTAATAAATATCATCAATGTTAATACGTTCCCGTTAGTTGATGGATACTTAAACGATTCCACTGCCTCTTATTATGGCCAGGTAGACTTATTGATTACTTGCCTATCGGCCAGCCATTCTTGTGCTGCTTATTTGGAATAAAGTTCATAAGTATCTTGTACATCGGTTCCCATAGTTCTTAAGCAAAGGTCAATCTCAAGAGATGAATAACAAAACTATTTAGGTTAATAATTTTGATTGCCTTGTAAAACCACGGTTTGAAGGGTTTTCGTACAGGGCCGCACTGAAGTTAACAATACAAATAATTCACCAAAGTTTGGTAATTAAACATAACTTGATTGACTGTCATAATATAGTACCATATTATGAATACGAACCAAATTCATTTTTAGAAAATAATTTCTTTAAAATTTACTATGATAAAACTATACTAACAGACAGACCAATTGGTCATAATAGCCCTGATATAGTTTTACATGTCAAAATTTAAAAAAATAACTTATATTATTGATGTAGCTATTCCAAATTCCTGTAATATTCAAAAATCTATTTCTGAAAAAATAAGAAAGTATACAGATTTAGGAAATGAAATTAAAAGAATTTGGCATTCTCAGACTATAAAAATATTACCTTTTGTTATTTCGGCTACTGGCATTATACCTAGCTCTCTTATTAAAAATTTAGGCATATTAGATTTGTCAAAGAATTTGTATATAAAAATGCAAAAATCAGTCATTTTAAATACATGTAGAATTACGAAAGATTTTTTAAATATTTATATTGAGGGATCAGTAGGATTTATCGGTCAAATTAGGAATTCCACAGAGCCGAACCCTCTGATATGAAAATATCTGGAGACGGTGTATTATATTCCCATTTAATAGTTTGGTAGAGTAACGTGTTGTTCTTGTATTGTTTTGTATTAATTATACTTATACAATACACTTGCATAATGTGGATTTACTAGATGATCATTTATATGGAAAAGTGTATGAAAGGGTTTAGTTTTTCTTATGGCAAAAACTAAACCCGTTCCTGAAAATCTGGTGATTAAAAAGCATTAACTTTGTGGCTCGCCATAATTTACAATAAAATATATATATTTGTTTTAGACCGCTTTAATTGGGATTTAACACATCGTCGGATCTGCCCTGATGATGGACACTGCAACGCTGTCCGAAACGTCGGCTAAATAAGGAGGTAGCGCAACACGGCATAACACCCCAAAAGTTAGTTTTAATATTCTCCTGACGAAGGAAGGGTTCTTCCGAAACCGGTAGAGTGTAATTAAAATTAAAGTGGTCTAAAACAAATTTATATATTTTATTGTAAATTTGTATTAATATTTGGGTCATAGTTGAGTGTTGAGCGTTGAACTTTAGCGATCACAATTTTAAGATTAAACCTAAAATTTTGCAGTGAAAGAAAAAAAAGTTCTGGAATCTAGAACACGCATCAAATAAAGAGCAACAATATTTTAAATTGTTCAGGGACGTTCCCACTCGAAGGTAACCTATTTTAAACACTAAAATTCTTTCTGACCTCCATTTCTGATCTCCCTTAGTCTTCAAGAGGAAAATGCAACACTCATGTCAAGGACATCTATTTAATTTCTGGTTTCCATCCAATCACAATCCTTTCTGAACACGGTATTACAAGCACAATCTTACAAATTACTCAACAATAAACCCACACTGACATCAGGGTAGCACCGTATATCAATAAAGTTTTATCGATAATGTCGATACTTGTCATCGTTCCTGAGCATGACTGCAGGTCGCTAACGAATAAACAACTGTTCACAACGACTAAGTGTTGTTAATATATTCGACGTAAATTGTTGTTGAAACTGCAGTATTGCTTGTCACAATGACACATTGATAATTTATCGACCAATAAATCCTTTATCGATTGACCGTGCTAGATACCCAGGTCACTTTAAAATCATGACATACTTAACCACAATACTCGAAATAACAATAAAATCAGCATTCCTCTAACACACACTACAAAATATAGGATAAAATCTCTGAACTATATTGCCTACACACTATAGTATTCTCTTCAAGATATGTATAAACCATCCCGCGTAAAAAAAAACTTCAAAATATTGCTACAAAATAATATATCTCTTTTGAACATTAAAAATGAAAATACGTTAATTTGTTGATATGTTTCGTTTTGTCTTGTTTCTTTTTCTCTCCTTTTTTCCCTGTATTTATAATCATCCAAATATATATACGAGTATACAGGTATACGGAGTAAAATGTTATTCTAAAATACGATCATTTTATTCGTAAAAACGGGACTTTTACGAACAAATTAACAGGGTTTCAATGTTTATTGGCGGGAACATGTAAGAATAATTTGTCGGTATACGTAATTTCGTACGTATACCAACAATTTACATTTTCCCGCCAATAAACATTGAAACACTGTTAATTTGTTCGTAAGAACTTCACCGTTTTTACGAATAAAATTATCGTATTTTAGAATAACATATTTATCCATGTATAAATATGTATAATATAAAATTATCGTATTTTAGAATAACATATTTATCCATGTATGTACGTTCTACTTAGCCTCTGTTTTTATTTTTATACTGTATTGAAGATAAAACTTATTTTTTAAATTTTTACTTCCTACTTAAGTTTTGTAAATTTCTCCCTAAAATGAGTTACGTAACTCGTCAGGATTACACCAGCAAGAAAAATAAAAATTTAAAAAGTATTATTAATTTTTGTTATTCAATTTTTAACCCTTACTACCTTTAATTTGAGAGTATGTATATAACTCATGAAAACCCCAATTACAAGAACATACATTTCTCTAACATCAACAACCTATAATAATAATTAACCCGTTTGAAAGAGCAGAAGGTCAATTAGTCCAATTAGAACTGTGCATGTAGCAAATTTATAAAAATATTCTTGTACCGACTCTGCTTGACTTATGGCACGAAACACAACAGGTAGAATTCAAACACAGGCTAATGACGTCCTTGTTCTGGGAAGAGATGAAGCGGTCGGTGGTAAACGAGATGAGTTGATGACTCGGACAAAGGTGACATAATGGGATAGGTAAGGGTCGCTACCATCGGACAAACTGGAGAAATAAAAATAGAGAATGGCATGTTATCAACATGAACTCAAGAGCCTGTTAATTACCTACATAATATATGAATTAGATACTAGAATAGATGGTAAATGTTATTTTACCAGATCCTGCAAGGTACCTACTTAGAAAATATATGTAAATAAAAATAATAAAAAAATATGCCAATATTTTGTGACATGTGGAACGTTGTACGTCGTGTCGTAAGGCAGATTAAAGTTAGCATTTTTATAAAAATATAAGTTGAATTTATAAGTATTTTCTTTTATTGCTATTCCCGCGTCATACAGTTTTGTTATTTTAAACGGTTTAAATCGTAAACAGTTTACTAAACGCTTCGCTCTCATTCTACGACCATGATATTTTCAATTTGGGAGGCGGGAATGGGTACCGCCGCCCCGGGAACCATTTATTGGATAACCAACACCTCTGCCATAGGTCACCCCAAGTGGTTCGCTACGTTTGGTGACTTAGCAGGTGTGCCCGGGTTCACGGGGTTCATTGTCTAGGTCTTGGCGGCGGATGATCTAGACACACTGAACCCCAGATTCCTACCCAACCCTCATACATTTTTCCTTCCCAGAACTTGCTCCCCTTCCTTTCCTTAAAAATATCCTCCACGCAACATCCCCAAAGATGTCACAGGCCCTGAGGGAAATTATTTTCCTCAAGGCCTCCTGTGTGGACCTAATGTAAAAAAAATAAAAATAATTGATATTTGAATCTAGTTTATTAAAATATTATTATTATGTTTTTAAATCTATTTAATTTCCTTTTTTTCTTTTTCTTTCGTTCAATGGCGAACTATAATAAAGGTAAACACTTTTTCATAGCAATACGTGGAAATAATCAATGGTTGAAGTATTTACCTACTTAAATAGGTAAAAAAGCATAATATATATTATTGTGATGTAGCTATGCACGAGTACGCAATACGGAAATAATTGTCGGTCTGTTTGTTTTGGGAGAAAGTAAACACATGATAAATTTACTAAGAATACAGAGCGTTACATGGCAAACTTTTTTTGTGTTATGATCTTGCGTTAAATTTACATAATATAATTAGGTGGTATATCACTATCCTCTTGATAGCTTATCTATAGGATAATAAAACTACTGAATAAACAAATAAATGTAATACTCGCAACAGGTAGAAAACTCCGCTAACTTATCCAATAGCCACTTTTCGCAGGTTCGAGTACCTAATGTAGACCATAAATATATATTTTATTATAATATTAAGTACTTTAGTATATAATTAATTATTTAATTTCAAAATTAATAAACAAAAAAATAAATATTTATTTTTTTCTTTTTTAACGTATCCTCCAAAAATATTCCATCAACATTGAACTACCAAAGGATTATTGTCACAACTCAATATTATGTACTGCTTTTACAGCATTATCAGCTCCTCTACTCAACTGCTAGAATCAAATCCATGTACCTAACACCTTTGTTAATTATATATAATACCTACCTATAAATTGAAATGTAATAATATTATTTTATTTCACTACATCTATATTCTTACTTTTACTTATCTATTTCTGTATATCCAACTTAGTAACTGATATGATACTCAATTCCACTATCAATGTATATTTGTTAACATCCTATATAAGTTTATGTATTTTGTTACCTCAAATTTTTTCTTCTTTTTTATTTTTTCTCTTACCTTTGTAATGGCACTACTCCCCAATTCAAACACGAGAAATGTTTTTCTTTATTGAATTGGGTAGATTTGTTAAAAAAACTATTTTTATTGTAATTAGCCAAAGAATTATGTAATTATTAAAGACTTATGATTTTGTTTTGTAAATAAAAAAAAAAAAAAAAAAAAAAAAAAAAAAAAAAAAAAAAAAAAAAAAAAAAAAAAAAAAAAAAAAAAAGTTATTCTGTAGATAAGTAATCAAGAGGATGGTGAAATACCCTCTCAACAATATAAATATCACTAAACTCAGTAAACGAAGATAAAAATACAAATAGGTCGGTAGATTTATGAAAAGTATCCATGTCTTTTGCACTATTAGATTCTACAATACGAGAATATACAATACGTAATAAAGGTAACTATACTATTATTATGTCAAAATAGCTCTATAATTTGTGTTACTATTTTCGTCACTTGACCAAAAAGATCGCCCATCGGCAAAATTATGAAATAACGCTTTAAGTGACTTATAATATAATCGTGATTTATTTTAGGGGTAGTATGCCGTGTTGCGCTTCCTTTTTCATCAGATAACGTTACAGTATCCATTAACAGGGTGTACTACTATTATAGACCGGTCAGTGGTTGAGTGGGCGTCGCGCTTGGGTACCACCTAGGGGTTCCGTGTTCGATTCCTCAGCTGGCTAAGTCCTACATCACAACCATATGAGATTTTCAGATGTTGTTGGGTTATTCATATCATCAATATCAATATCAATATCAATAATATCATCATTGTCCACTTTTAAAACATCTGTTAACGAGATTTAAAGCTCCGTGTTGATATAAAAAGATATTATTATATTGTTTATATGTATGTAATGGGATAGTAACTTGCCGAATATAAGTAATGTACCTATTCACCAAAATGATGTCTAAATATTCGTAAAGATAAGTTATGTTACCAATGCTGTGTTTGTCTTTAATTAGTGATAATATCAACCATGCTTATTGTAATTGTTTTTGTGAGAGATTTGATATGAATCACTGTTGACAAACCTTTAATAAAAAAAAAAAAAAAAAAAAATAATAATAATAATAAAAAAAAAAAATTCGTAACCCGGAAATATTTATATTTCTTTTAAAAACAATAATATATTTGTCATAGATGCATTTTTCAAGAAGAAGATTTATCTAGCCATAAAATTTATCATATTACAAGTATTACCATTATCAATACATAATAAAGGTTACATAAAATTGGTCTTATTATCTAGTGACAATCTACCAAGTACCTTTAAAAGACATTTTCACGATGTTCACAGAATAAAATTTATCTTGTGACAAAAAGCTATTAGAATCGCTTGACCGCAACATTGTGTATACTTTTAAAACCGGTCTAGTGTATAAATTGAAAATGTATTTGATTTACTCCGAACGGCCTTGACCTACACATTAGGATGAGCCGATGTATTTGATTCTGTATACATTTTTTTTAATGCTCTACCTCATGCTAAACCTGTACTCACTTACAAGAGAATAATTAAATGTTAGGAATAATTAATAATAAAGCTGGTCGTAAAAACGTATTATGCATTAAACAGTATTTTTTATTAAGTAAGGTCATGGTAGAATATTTATTTAAGTTTGTCAAAAAATCGTAATATTGGGAAATATGTCGTTATTCGTGAAGGTAAATTGGTAATTTAAACGAATTTCGAAAAACCTTAAAGTACGCGAGGTTATTGCGACATGTCCATAACTGTTAATAGCTCCGAATACTTCAAGGAAAAAATTAACATTCCATTGCCTCCCCATTAAATCAGATATTTGTAATATGTTCTACTGCTAGCTAAGAATTGATTTAATAAAAATATATATAGCTACCTATTAATAAATAAAAACATATTTTGATAGTTATCAAAACTTCAATTTGACATAAAATTCGTATCGTCGTGTTTAATATGAGTTACTGTTATTTAAGAGATACCTTGATGATATTTTTATGTAGTATATATTTATAATGTAGGAGCTGTTGCATATATTTTTGTATTCTTTCTATTTATCTATTTTGTTACTCTCTTTTGTTTATCTACTTTATGAACTTTTTCATGTACCCATTACTCACCTGTAAATTTCTCATATAAACCTACACTATATTATTATTTTTATGCCATCTGCAATTTAAAAACTGGTTTCAGTGTAAGTTATTTTTATTTTTTCTCTTTTCTTATAATATTTTCACTTACCTTTATACCTACCATTTTTATAATGTTCATTGCTATGAGTTTATCTTCTTATTTAAACATTGTATTACATATATATCACTGTATTATACACTTATTATGTAAAAGCCCATCAGGGCGTTGAAAATGAAAAAAAAAAAACAATAATAATTGATCTTCATATTTCGATACGATTACTTTCACATAGGAAAAAAATCTTTCCTTCAAATAAATTTGTAACAATTTAAATGTATTTTACCCAAAAAATTAGGAAATTAGTGAAAAAGAAACACCTGAGTCATTTATGGAAACATCTCACTTCACTTCACTTAGACATTGCCGTAAAGGAGAAACTTCAAAGAAATTAATAACCATTAATAACTTCCAATATTTTACTTAAAAATTAATAAAGGCACAGGTAATAAAAATAAGAATAATTAGTTTTTCATTATAAGTATCTATATAAAAACAATATAAATTGGTCGTCTGTAAGTGGTCTAACCTTAGTATGATAATAATAATAATTGGATAATTTGTATAGCGCCGTTTTTGTGAGAAATCACCTCAAGGGCGCTGTAAATGCCTTCGGAAAGCGAAGCAGCTGTCACGGTAATGATAATTACACAGCAGAACTTATTTATAAATAAAACAGTTTTTTTTCATAAATTAAATAATAATATTACTTTATTTTGTCAAAGAAAAAAAATTAAAATGGAGTACTGCTAATTAAAATTCATAAAAATAAAAAAAATATTTCTTCCCCGTTCCAAATCCACCCAAAATAAAATTTAGTTAGTGAATTAGTTCCTATCTAACCTATTTCTGGGTATACTTTTATATTTTTTTGATATTGTAAAATGTTAAGTGCAACTATCATTCTAACGCACAAAGGAAATTATATTAGTACAGTAGATCCAGAAATCTTTGTTAGATTTGTACCTAGAGACGCAATGAAAATAGCCGAAGGAAACCAAATATTCATCAGATAAACATAATATTATTTCAAGCATTTAGTTTCCACGGTGACAAAAGGAGACTCCTTTGACGTTCTTTGATGCGACATTCGCGTGAAACTATTATTGTTGCTAATGACACAACGTGTCATCACATATCCGAAGATCATAAAAAAATTCAAATGAATGTGATTTTAACCTGATTCCTTTTGTTGTTTGTTGGCTATGCGTTATTAGACGTATATTATTGGCTAAAGTCGAATCGACAAAATATATTATAATTATGTAAAACACTGCTAGTTTTAACAATAACCGAGTTTGATTAAATTAAATTTGAACTTCCAACGTAAAGTTTTTTGCGATCAAACCGAATTGTGAAAACGATGTTGGTTACCTGTAAAGGTGCTTCAGATCATAACCTAACCTAATATTCTAACCTAACCTAACTATTAATATGCGGCATTTTCGTCATTTAAAAAAAGAAGGTTATCAAAAATAAATCTTTAACTGCCCTCCGAAACAACTATAAAATTTTCAAATTTTGTGAAATCTGAGATTTTGGCTGTAAATCGTGCTACTTTATCGATAAAATCTTTTTTCTGTAGTTTTTCATATTCTTGTTTGTACTTGTATTCGTTATATTCCTTCCTTAAAGCTTAAAGGACACCTACATTTGTTAACCCATTTCAGTCGGCTAAGATGTTGGTTATTATTGGCGTTTGGCGTAAATAATAAGATTTATTTTATTTTATTTTATTTATTTACGTTATAAACAGTCTATACATTTATATAATATGACAGTGAATAATATGTTTATGTCATTGACCAATAAAATAACGACATTTAAATATAGGACCATAATAATAAAAAAAATACGCAACAATATACCTAATACAAACAATTCTGATTAAGTGCATCTTCAATTTACAAAGTGTTTTATGATATACATATTTCTAAGGTTTACACTTAAATTTAGCGCATCGAAATCGAGAGAACTGTTTAATAATGTTAGGGTAATAGAGCTGTATGTTCGATTTTTGCTAATTTTCAACAAACCTCAGTTTAAAACAAAGATTTCGCAATATTTCTATTCAAATTTTAACATTAGTATGGAGGGCAGTTGGCAAATGATTTATTTTACTCATTTTCGTATTTTTAGTCATTATTCATATCTTAGTTCAAGTCGTACTTATATAATATATGATCTGCCCGATTGTAAATTGTCTATGAAGTCTAGTAATTAATAAGATAACTTCTTATAATAACAAACGCCCTTTGTTCAGCGGTAAAACATTGTTGCGCTAGAAAGACGTTTCCGCTTAATGTAGCGCGCCGCGACGCATTCTACTCGTTCGAACTAGTTGGGCGTCATTAATGACGTCATTGGGTTAGTAGACGACGTATATTGTCAACAACGACAAATGCTTAAACTGAGTAACACATAGAATTAACTTCTTTATTTTTGTAAATTATATCTTTTCACAAACTTTTTAAATGTTATATTTACTAAAAAATATATTTTGGAAAAAAAACGCCAAGGACCAGATTATTGCTTTGACTCTGAAAAAAGACTAGTCGTTGACCGTTTGCAGTAAAACGATGAAAATCATCATAATGACACCTACTGCATAATACTAGTAGACTCCGTAGTGATATGGCAAAGGGTTATAGATGCAGTTTTAGTCATTTTAAAGTTTTTTTTTCCATAAACATGTTCTAAATAGTATTTTATTGAAATTGTCAAAAGTATAAAGTTGCAATTTTAATATTTGCAATGTTTTGAAGAGATGTAACTTATTGCCATCTAAAAAATGCATTGGACGTGATAAGGCAAAATAACAAAAGTGCAAATGTAGCATTTCTCCATAAGAGATATTTATAACGGTACTGACAGATTTCATCTAGTAGAGCTAATTTATTTGATCAAATTATTTTACTCTGGATGTGATATTGATACTTTTCTGTAAGTACAAATAGAATTATATTGATACTTTCCTATAAGTTGCTCTTTCTAATCTACGTAAATGACATAACAAAGTGGGGTATTAAAGGAACTATACAACTTTATGCGGATGATACGTTAATTTTTTATACTAAACCGAACCTAGCGGAGCTTGAAACGGAAATGAATGCTGATATTTCCCATCTCACAAGCTGGTTGAGAATAAACAAACTAACCCTTAACGTAAAAAAACCCACTATATACTTTTCGGTAACAAAAAAAATTTCAGCCTCGATATCAAAATTGGAGACAACTCCCTCGAAAAAAAAAGGTGTACTATATAGGCTTCAAGGATTACTACCCATCCATTTATTAACTTCAGTCTACAATGCCATGGTACACTCTCACCTTTCCTATCTCTGCTGTATCTGGGGCTTTACCTCAAAGAAATTGATAGCCGAACTGCAGGTAGTTCAAAACCGAGCTCTCAGAAATGTTTATGGACTTCCATGGGACACTCATGTCAGGGACATCTATTCAGTTTCCGGTATCCTTCCAATCACAATCCTTCCTAAACATGTAATCACAAGCACCATCCTACAAATTACCCAACAATCAACTCATACTAACACCAAGCCAATTTACAATCAAGACATCCACAACCACAATACTCGAAATAACAATAAAATCCGCATTCCTCAAACACACACTACAAAATATGGGATAAAATCTCTGAACTATATTGCCTATACACTATATAATTCGCTTCCAGATATGCACAAAAACATCCAGCATAATAAAAAATTGCAAAGCAATGATTTAAAAGAATATTTTTTAACTACATTCAAAAATGAAAATATGTAATCGTCTTGTCATTTTTTGTTCTAACTTATATATTCGTATCAGTTTTTCCCTCTCTTTACTTGTTTTCTCTTGTTGTTTGTTCTACTTAACCTGTCTTTATTTTATTTTTATGCTGTACTGAATGTAAAACTTATATTATGATATCAAAATAACTTTGTAAAATTGTAACTACTACCTCCTACCTATGAATTGTAAGTTCCTCCTGTCCTAAAATGAGTTTTGTAACTCATCGGGATTGCTCTAGCAAGAAATAAAAACATAGAATAGAAAAAGTACATATATAATTATATTTTTTCTTTATTGTACATTTATTTTAAATGGGTTTATTTCAGTGATACTTATCTACTGCAATGTTTACGGGTAATATATAAACTATGACTGGCCTAAAACAGGATCCATTCCTAGTTGGCTAGTCAAAGTCTCCGCATATGTTTTATTGTATAATTCTATGTGAAATAAATTATTATTATTATGTAAAAGCATACGTAAAAGGATATGTAAAAGTTTCAAATGGATGTAAATAATAAAATAAATAAACCATTGAAGAAAAAGATAACAATAATAATCTAATTTTTTAAATATGAAATGAACACGATATAGAAAAATAATAAACAATATGCAAAAAAGTTAGTCGAAGATAGTATTTTTATTTTTAACTTTTTAACTTAAAGAGTTAAACCTCAAATTATAATATTTTAATTAATGAAGATAATATTAGCGAAAGTCAATCGAAAATCTGAAACAGAAAAATCAGAAAAAGATACGGATACATCTGGGACTCGAACCCAGGTCCTCCGGCAATCCGGGCCGACGCGCTAACCAACTGCGCCAACGTATCCCTATCCGATTCAGTCATTTTTAACTGTATCATACTTCGACTGAGAACCACCAACATTATTTTCATTTTTCTTATCGCATATTTTTATTGGCTGCTACCTTTATGTGTGATTGCAAGATTCAACTCGAACTAAATGCCCTCTAGATAGTGTCAGGATAAATTTTATCACTTTTTATTAATATGCGACATCTATTGACTTTATCTGCAAGTCTAGGATGAAATATTTTTATTTTTATTTTTAACTCTTTAACTTAAAGAGTTAAACCTCAAATTATAATATTTTAATTAATGAAGATAATATTAGCGAAAGTCAATCGAAAATCTGAAACAGAAAAATCAGAAAAAGATACGGATACATCTGGGACTCGAACCCAGGTCCTCCGGCAATCCGGGCCGACGCGCTGGGTTCGAGTCCCAGATGTATCCGTATCTTTTTCTGATTTTTCTGTTTCAGATTTTCGATTGACTTTCGCTAATATTATCTTCATTAATTAAAAGAAGATAGTATTGTTAATTCTGAAATTTGAAATATGAAGTTTGACAAATACGATAGTCTCATAATAGGACGCATTGGCTGAATTGGATAAAGCATATGTTCCGGTTAGACCATTATCTTTTATTATTATTCTGTGACTTTTTTTGAAAATTACATTATTATTGTTATCTTCTTCTTCAATGAAATATTAAATTAATGGGAATAACTGCCAAAAGTTAAAAAAAGAATTTTTCTTATAAAAAATAAAATAAATAAACATTTACAGCATTCTGCCAAAACAATATTCACAAATTTAAATGTGAAATTTTGGTATAAATTTTAATTTGACATCAATTTCTTGTTAAAATCTGTTATAGGTAGATACCACATAAATTGATGTTGGAATAATTGGTTAATTTTTCTTGGAACTACGAGACAAGTATAAAATTATTAATATAACTGATCTGGACACCTGTCAGCGCCATGTTACCTGACCGCATCCGTTTCCGAGTGATGCTGATTTATGTGCAGACATTCTAATACGTCAGACTGCTCTTACATACAAATCTATGTGGCGCTGTCTCAACTCAATGTAGAATGGACACACCGTTACTTATTAATAAAATAAAGCTTAGGGTGGACTTTTAAAATCTTTTTTAATGTCGAATTTGGATATGTTAGAAGTCTTGAAAGGTGTGCATTTGAATAATGATTCTAATTATGTAAATAATACAATTCTGTACATCGGGGGTTTTCAACGTCGAGACTACTTCTCTTATTTCTTATCGTCGTATTTACAATATCAACTAATAACTCAAATCTCATGTATCACTTTATTGTAAAAGTCTTTAAATCAATAAATATCCAACTGGATTTAACTTCGGCTCAAAATGCTAATCTGTGAGTGAGCCACCGCCTAATGCCGTTCTCCCCGTCAATCGGATATGATCGGATATCTTCGTAGAGACAGACACTCGCACGTGTAGCACGACTACTGACAGTACTGACCTCTGTCGAGACACATTAAAACCACACATAACTACCCATACTAACGACTCTATTGAGAGGAGTTAATACTACAAACATATTCATATACATTACAGTTTTCGTACTAGGTAGGTACTTTGGTCAAAGTTTTCTAAATCTTTTTTTATTATTTGAATTCTCCAAGTTCTGTCATTATTTACTGACAACTCTACATTTATTCTCCGAAACAGCAATTATCTAAAAAATATTATTTATTTACCATTTTTATTAAATTATAACGCACGTTTCTTTCAACGAAGTCAAACTAAATACAAATATTTCTTAAAAAAGTGTTATGTTTGTCAGTGATAAGCTAATATAAAATACTAGGCAGAACCATGGAAAATATTTGTCACGATCTAAAATTTATATCATTATTTGTATTACACAATCCCTTATTCACGGATCTCAATAGCCATGGACTTTCCCAACTTCCTCTCAACATCTTTTTACCTTCCCCGACTACCTTCAACCTCACAACATATTCTTGTTGGGGATAGGGAGCAGTTGCAACGCTTGGGTATGATCTGAACTAAGTGGTCAAACGCAACATTTGAGATACCCGATAAAACAATATATCTACAAAAAAAAACTGCGTCCATGATTGAGGGAGACCCACCCTAACGTACAACGGAGACACGAGTACATACAACTTATATAATATACATTACGCTGTGTAGGTAAGTCTGTATTGTGTACGCAAATGCAGGTACGATAAGTACTGATTATGTTCGCTATAAGTCAAGGTGTATGTAAGTCATCAGTGTCTTTGTAGATTGGAATCAAGCACTTAGAATCTATTGAAACAGATATAGTTCACTACTTACTGATTACAGGTTGTTGTGAACTATTGCAGATGTGTCTAACGCCGTCCGAATATAACGCACACTGTAATGCAAATAGTTGCAAACTGCCGTGGCTTAAATTTATAATGTATTTTACTATTGTCATCAACATTTGTCAATATTTAGGTATTTTAATCCGTCATAAAGACTTAATTAGTTTACAAGAGATAGTCATCGAAACAATAATTAAATAAAATTCACGGTTCTTGCTTCTAATTCACAGAGACACCGCAGATGTTCGTGTGTACCTAGGTACCTTAAATTTTAGCTAACATAATGAAAACTCACAATACTAAAAGACGGGCCTAAATATACACAGATATCTGATTATCCTAAGAAGCGAGTCCTCTCGAACGTGGGTGATCACTGAGTTCACGAACCTTGCGCTACTTTTCGGTCTTGAATTTCTACTCGTTCTCTTGACCACTACTTTACGTAATAATTATTTATGAATGCTGCCACATATCCACACAACTGATATGACTCTCAAGACGCTGTTAATATGCAATCTTTTCTCACCAATCATCTAGTTAATTTCGTATTGTTTTCATGAATAGATCATAAATTTGTTTTTTTTTTCGCGAAACTTTCTTTTTTCATCACAGCATTCGAGTCACGATCACTTCTTAATCTAAATACCACTTTATAAACTCGTACGATAGTATATTTGGCTCTCTTTTGTGATAGGTCACCTTTCATCGAATTTTTAATGAAACCGTTCCGTTGAAATAGTCTGAAACCTTGGAACGTTTTTTGTTTCAATGTTTTGGGTGTTTTAAATGACCAGTTCTCTTCTCGTAAAAGTCTGATAACCATCGATAAATTGAATTTTAATTTTCTATTTGACAATCTGATTACAAATGTTATATTTGCAAGTCTCATGTTACCAGATATTATTTCAAAATTTCGATTTTTACGATCGTCGCTGTTATGTTTGTTAATGGTCCATTTAAAGTAAGCGTTTTACGAAACGGATAATGTCTTGTGCAATGTGTTTCATTAAATGGATATTATCTTCTTCTTATGCATAAAAATCAATGTTTGTTTGTTCGTATTTTATGCGCTACCATACCGTTCATCAGATTGCGATGAAACTTTGGGGATTTGATGTGGGCATGAACGCGATGGTTATGGAATAGTGAGCTCTGGCGTTATGAAATTATTTCTTATTCATCCGATAAATTTTTACATTCCCAGTTATTCCGAGTTATTGTGAACATTCCCACGAAGGTTTCTATATATAATGGTAAGCTCTGGCATTATGAAATTAGCATAAAAAATTTGAAACGCGAGTTGTTTGAAAAATCTGTGTATTTTATGGAGTTTAGCGGAAAGAAAAAAAGGCTGGAGGGGAAGAGGAGTCGGAAGGGAAAAGGCAAGTATGGGAAAGGATACAAAGAGAGAAAAAAATTATTTATTTAAGTAGCATTCAATGCATGCCGGGTATCAGCTAGTTACCAAAAATATTTAAAAAAAATATTATTTATGCTCATTAGCATACTATAAACGAATAACAACTAAATATTATGTTTCATAATACTAAAACATATTAGATAAGTTACATACACTCTGTTATATTTCCGTTTTCAGTATTTAGAGCCAAATGAGATTTTAGTATAGGTAAATTTGTGGTGTTTGTGAAAAAAAATTGTTATCTTTTTCTTCAGTCGTTTCCTCATTGCTGAGGATCGTGACCCCCACTTCGATGACGAATTGGAGCTTCCTCTGCTACTCCTGCCTCCCACTTTGCCAATGACCATGGTTTGAGTTTTAAGTTTTGTATCCAAAGTATCTTAGAATCCGTTGTAGGTATGCAGTGGAACGCCCAGCTCTTCCAGAATTGATGCATTAGTGCGCCTGGCTGTCCATAGAATCGTGAGCATTTTCCTCCTGCGTAATAATATCACGTGGCCGTCTTTGAGCTTCGGTTTTATTTGTGGAATAATTTACTTAATTATATTTCAATTGAACAAACTCGGTGACTCTAAATTCTACAGGGCAGACTTTTCTACATAATATGTACATAGAGCTTCTAGTGAAAAGGAAGAACGAACTTCATAATAATAATAATTGGATAATTTGTAGAGCGCCGTTTTTTGTGAGAAATCACCCCAAGGGCGCTGTACATCTTATTATGACCTCTTAGGCTCTACCTAGAACTATTATTTACAAATGGACACAGAGAACATACTTACCTGGCAGGTCACTTCCGATAAACACACTTTAATTACAAAGTTAATGGTTGGAGGAGATACGACTTTGCACGCGGAGGACGCTATATTAAAACACTGGACATTGCATAACTTTACATTTGCTACACCATCATTTTTCATATTACATTTATAAGAAGATTACTGCCAAAAATGGAGTTAATAAATTGAAGTTATTTCGAAAGACTTGTAAATTTAGGACTCATTAGGACTGGAGGATTTGAATGAAATTAGATGTACAAATAATTGACCATTAAGAATTTGTTAACATTTTTATGCAATTAGTTATTTACTATGTCGCGGGCTGAGAAGGTGAAAGTGAAGGTTTTTGTTTTTGGCTTTATGGGTACGACTGTCTAAAAAGGTGAGTTTTAAGTTTAGCTCTGAATTTCACCGAGTCTGTGATCATTCTTAAGTCGTGTGGCAGTCCATTCCAGGCTTTAGGTCCCGACACTCCGAAAGCACGCTCACCGAACTTAGTATTTGGTGTGCGCTTTGGCTCCTTCAACCTTCCGATTGCTGATAATGCCGCTGACCTAAGAGTTGACTGTCGAGAATTGGAGTTTTCTGGGATACACATTTCTGATAAGTAAGCAGGAGTCATTCCATTAAGGGACTTAAATACCATCCAGCAGAGCTTGAACTGGATTCTTTCAGGACATTTGAGCCAGTGAAGATTTTTGAGATGCTCTGAAATATGGGAATATTTAGATACGCCAGTGATAAGTCTCGCCGCAGCGTTGAAAACGGATTGTAATTTGTTGAATTGATATTTTGGGAGATTTGCATATATTCCGTTGCAATAATCTAGGCGTGAAACAACATACGAATTGACTAGTAATTTAGTCGCCTCTGTTGGCAAGTTTCTTCGCACTGCTTTAATTTGCCTTAATTGAAAGAACCCAGTGCTTACAGTTCTGTTCACTTGAGTTTTAAGGGAAAAATCAGCATCCAGATTGACACCCAGTAGTTTAATACATGTCTTAGGAGTGATATCACTTCCTGAAATGGATATTGAGGAGTTATCGATGTTATGCTGACGTCTGCTTGTGGCGGTCCAGAGAAATTCAGTCTTTGATGGATTCAGCTTTAATCTATTTGAGGTCATCCAGCGGGTGATTGCTTCTAGACATTCGTTATGCGAATTTTTAGACTGTCTATTTCCTCTGGTAAGCAGTAAAAGTACACTTGCTGGTCATCAGCGTAGCAGTGAGATAGAAGACCAAATGATTCGATTATTTTAGCGGCATCATTTGTGAAGAGGATGAAGAGAAGTGGGCCCAGAACAGACCCCTGGGGTACTCCAGATGAAAGGGTTGCATATATTGATTGTTTTTTCCCCACCTTTACGGCTTGCCTACGATTAGCCAAGTACAATGTCAGCCAGCTCTTAACGTCGCGGTTTAAACCAAATTATAATCCACTGTGTCTGCAACCACCTAAATTTCAAACCTGTTTATTGTAAAGAGACTTAATTATAGATTCTGTAATTTTGCGTACGTATGTGCATTGCGCATAATATATTATACAATTTGGGAGGCGAGTACTGGTACCGCCGCCACGGGAACCATTTATTGGATGACTAATCAACCGCCATTGGTCGCCCCAATTGGTTTACTACATTTAGTGAATTGGGTTCATGGGTTGAGGTTTGTATAGGTCCTGGCGGCGGATGCTTTTTCCCACTCTCCACATGATGATTCCTTGACGTAGGCCATGAGAGTTTTTTAGGGCCTCCGTTATAGAACTAATGAAAAAAGTCTCATACTGACAAAGACAATTTTTTCTGAACAATTTTTTTTTTTTAATATGAAAGATGAAGGATGTCAAAGAATTATTTTAGAGACATAGAAATGGTTGTTACTTATCATCAACTAGCAGTCAGATTCAATAAAAAATAAACACTTTTTTAAGAATTCCTATTTTACATAAAACTGTATGCATGAAGTCTCTTAAAGTCTAATTACTCGTAAAGGTATTGGTACGAGTATAATGGTCTTATTATGTATCACTTTCGAAACGGCCAACAGCCGATGATTTACTTTGTTGCACATATTTATCTCGGAGGTGCCAATGCGAGATTTTATTAGCTATTCAATCTTCCTAATCAAATACATTCAATGACCAATGCGCATATGCAAATGTGTGTCAAAGATGATTCGCATGGCCAGACGGAATGTCGAGAGAGTAGGTATAGCAATTAAGCAGGCATTAGTACAATTTTCTTTATGGATTTATTTTTCAATTATTGAAATATCTTGCATAAATTACTTCTATTATAACCATTTTGTTTTTAAAACTGAAAACATAATTGGACGGAAAGTATTTTTTTTAAATTATTTTAATTTATTAAATTATCATTAGATTTTTTCTGTATTATGTTTTCGAAACAACAAATAATTTGGATTATTTTTATTATTAAATATTTCACTTCTACATTAATTCCATTTGCTGAAGAAATGAATCCAGTTATAATAATTTCAATTTTTATTCGAATAACTTTTGAAGGTTACACACATCCATGTAATATATTATTGAAGATAATACAATTATATCTAAACGAACAAGACACAGAAAAATTCAAAAGGTCACGGTCGCAACTAGGACACGCACTTGGGAACTCTTGTCTTTTCTTAGTGACAGACAAAATATATAATTATTTTAATAATGGGAATTATCTAAAGAACTTTCCTAATATATAAAAAATTGTTCTTGTTTTTTCATTAGTTCGAATGGCTGAATTGGTTAAGGCGCTGTGTGCCGGTAAGATAAGACTTCCTGGGTTCCCGGTTTAGATTTATTGTTATTATCTTCTTAATAATTTCACACAAATATAACGTTTATTTTCCCACATATTTAAGGGAGCGCTACGCCGCTCAAAAAGAAGAAGATGCAGAGACACGACAATACGAACGTGAGAGCGAGCGCGCTAACATTAAAAACTATAAAATCCATGCGAAAATTGTGAAAATGTTTAATAAAAGACGACTCGTTTGAAAAAGAGCAAAAATCTCGTGGGGGACGTGTCAAGTAGCATTTAAAGAAACATTATGAATTTTTTCACATATTTAACTTGTAAAATAACAGAAAAAAACGTGTTAATAATAATTTTTGGAGCATACTTTGCGATTTATTTCTATCGAGGGAATTTCAAATAATTACCGTTTCGGCGTGGAGAATGTATAGATACTATCTTAAAGAATAACATATATTTTTTAAGAGCTTAAAAACTTCAAACGTTTAAGGAAAACGTGTCAGAAATCGGTAGAAATTGGCAGAGCGGCCCGTTAAGTGAAATTTCTGCGTCTAATGGCAATGTTTGTAGCATAAAATTTCAAATAAATGTGTGAAATATTAAAAATCTGATTTTTAATCGTTACCTTTGTCGCCCTTGACAGTCAATATCATGAAGATTATTATTTGTAGAGCTGGAACGGATAAATAATATATTTTAATTTATTCCTCTTACTTTCATTTCTCTTTAAATAGGACCAAGAGATGCTGCGTCTTGTCTGATGTGATGAATGCACCCAGTCAGCAATTAAAAGTACATGATTTATATACATATTTGTGAATTTCACCCACTCTTGCAAAGGTGTGGATTAATGTTGATGAATGAATCAAAGATTGCTGGCTCTCCCATAATATTTGGTATTTGATGTCTTCCATTCACAACTGTATGTTTTACGCACAATGTAAAAAGTAAAGTATGCCAAAACTTTTATTTCGATTATTTTGGCCCATAGCAAAAACAGTGATTATTTTTTTAAACTTTAAAGTAGTAAAAATATCACAAGGCCATTTATGACCCTTTCTCGTCAAAATTTATAATTTTTTATTATTTACTTAGGCATTGTACTTTTTTTTTATTAGAGTTATAAAAGTGCTGCATTATTGATAAATGTACTCATAAATAATGCAGTGTATAACGAACGACGAAAAAAACAGTATTTATTCAATAATTGCAAATTCACTTTGTGGCGGCACTTTAATTAAATGATAACAAATCACCTTGTATACATTCATATCTTATTTAATCAAAATTATCAACATGTTTCGAAACCAATGGTTTCTTCGTAACTTTAAAGTTAAAATTAACGAAATTGACAAAAGACAAATAAGTAGGCGTTGACCAAAAATTTACAAAGAGAAATTTTAAAGTTATCCTAAAAACCTGTTAAAATAAAATATTATTTATAAAAAACTTTTTTTTTCATTTCGTAAAGATAATGAAGTAGATCTAAAATGACAAAGAAATATGATATCATTTTTCCTTTAAATTTACATTATTACAAAGCTAGTAATTTTTTGTTCTTTTTTTAGTAGGCACTTTACAATGAATTTTACAAAAGGCAAGATTCTTGGGTCTCAGTGCATGCAGGTAACATTTATCGCAATTATGTGTCAAAATAAAGTAATTTACTAATTATACTTCTTAGAATCGCTGAGTGGAATGGGTACTGTGCCTGGAAACTAACAATAATAATAATCATCATCTTTTAAAAGGTCATTCCTAGTTTATGAGCAATAAGTAATATTTTATCTTATTGTTAGGTATACCTAACACAAGGTCCTTAACAGGGTATTACCAGAGAATATCGGAAATTAGTCATTTTTAAATCAAATTCTAGACGTATTGACTCTTTTTTACAAAAAAACAAAAATTGATTTTGAAAGATTGTTATTTTATCTGATTCACGCAGAATTGTTCAATTTTCAAATGATAGTTTCCATTTAACAACACAAATTTCAAATCATATAATCATCCAACAAAGTAAATTAATACATAATCTAGTCAACACAGTTTTGAGAATTTTAATTTTAGTTTAATTAAAATCATTAAAAAATAAATCCGAGAACGTGTTTTGTGACAAAAATACCTCACATTTTCTATTTATTTAAGGTCTTACAAACTAAAATATTTCAAATTTATTTTACACACTTATTTTGTTTAGACATTATTGAAAAATTATAAATACTTGCATTTTTGTTGCTTACTTGAATGTAGCATTAAAGCAGGTGTTTAATGAAATAAATCGTTATTAAATTTTTAATTAAAAAAATTTGATACGGGGAATAATCGATCTTTCTCATTGGAACCTCCCCGTAAGTTGCAAGCATTTTTAAACTTTTATTCTCAATCAATCACTCTTAACAAAACACTAAAAAAATGAACCATTTTAAGTAATATAAAAATATAATGGAAAAAATATTATCAATGTATAGTTTCGGGGTAGACGAAGAATGTTTGAAACTCAGTGAAATGTTATTAATTTTTTATTTTTTTGTGGGTACATTTTTGTAATTTTTTTCCGCATAAAGGTTTTGATATCTCTTGAGAATAAGAAGGACTATTGTATTATGTCATTAGACGCTGTCAAAACTGTCTGGACCTGTGGATAATTATTATGTAAGTATTCCCTTATTGACTAAATTTCCTATAAAACTTTCAAGTAAATTTGGATGGCTTCGCTTTAACAAAGTAAATCACATCCCAAAAAACGTGAAGATTCCTCAACAATCCGAACTCTTACTTTACACAAGTACCTACTACCTGTATCCACGTTCGGAGTGCACACATAACCTCATACATAGAACGTGACAAAAATGGACATTATAAGAGCCATATTAGGAATGTCCTTGCGAGATTGAAAGACTGATTGGTGTATAAGAAACAAGACAAACATTACCGCTCCAATCTCCACACTCAAGTGGGACTTTGATGGGCAGTTATCAAAACTAACAGATTACCGTTTCAATGAAATCAAAAAAAAATTCCCAGTTGTGAGGTTGAGAATGATGACCTAAAGAGTAATAATTACAGTAGGTACGCCAACCGTCCAAAGTTATTAAAGAGACTATGCACTATGCAACCCTAAATTGGGTATGTTGTGAGACTGCATGGAGTTGGGAAGAGAAGGGGATGGGGTTAAGACAGGTCGGGAAGTTGGTTATTTAAATCTGGTCACTAAAAAAGGCCTATGCCATTTCAAGCAACGTTGGTGTTCGGAATTATGGTCTCACAACAGAGAAAAATTGAGAATATCTACCATAATATCGACCTAACCTTTTTATTAAAATTATTAAACTCTAAATTTGATCGGTGTGAACTCTTGCATTTAATAAATCTACATGTACCTACACGAACTACTAGACACACATTAACATTTTATATACACACATCTCATTCTAACTATAAATTGCATTCCCCAATACAACGATTACATAGTCTTGGTAACCAATATTTAAACAATATTGATGTATTTGACAATAATTTGAATTTGGCAAACTTTAAACGCCGTATGTGCGGACTATTTTTACTTAATTCATAAACTATTGTAAATACCAATTTTATACATTTTTATTAATACCTATTATTATTGATTTGGAGGATATTGGCAGGCTATCTATTTTTACTTTATTTATATTCTGTATTTCCTACATTTTGTCAACTCATATTTTATCTAACTTATATTATGTGTCTTTATATTTTCTGTTACTTACCTGTATTTTATTCACTTTTAACTCTTCACTGTAATAAATCGAAACATGATTTGTTTTATTTATGTAAAAGCCCTATGGGCGTTTAAATATAAATAAATAAATAAATAATGCCTTAACTACTCGTACAAACATTTTTGGTTACTTTATGTTGCGATTACTATTTATTTATGTAATAACTTTTTTTTAAATTATGATATCTGCTTCAATTAATTTCCACGGACCCTGTGGAATATTTGTTTAATTGTACAGGCGTCACGTTCGAGTGTGTAAATCCGCGTATTCATAACGACACGGTTTATTCCGGTAATAATTTTTATCAGTGCATATAGAAGGCAGGTATAAAGAGTCAGGCATGCAGATTGATCAATAACTATAACCGTTTGTGCTTAACACCGTGTCAAAAGTCAACTTGTAGGAATGTAAATTAATAAAATGAATACATTAAATAGTAATTGTCATAGTAATAAATGTCAACCTCCGTGATTCAACAGGCTTGTTATGAATATTGTGTTAGATATTGTTTAATATATTCATACGTTGTATTTAAATACATGTTCCCTTCTCTTTAATAGCGGGAAAGTATTTATCATAATGGCGTAATAAGTGCTCGTAGGGTTTCGTCGTATATTTTATCGATGTGCTTACACAGTAAAATTTCAGAATCATTGTCAATAATAAATGCTCAAAAACAACCGACGAACAGGGCGAAACATCTGTAATTTTTTTTTACAAAATTCTAACTTTTAAGATTGTACAAAAATAATGGTTTGACATTTTACATCTAAAAGTCAACCAGAGAAGAATTATAATGTACCTATACCTCTAAGAATCCAAAGTTTCCGAAAGCAAATTGGAAAAATGGCCATTTTTATTATTAATTATTTTTAAAACTTCTTCTTCTTCTTCGATGGATCTACAGCCCATAACGAGCTTTGGCCCCCCGCAACATTCGCTTCCAACTCCTCCTGTCCTCAGCGGCTGACTTCCAGTTTGTTACCTGGAAAAGCTGTGCTGCATCCCCTCTTACCTCGTCTTCCCACTTCACTCTAGGTCTTCCCACTTTTCTCTTTCGACCTGGGTGTACAGTAATAATTCTTTTTGGGACGCGTGGGGCCTGGTATACGAGTATATATATCATATATATATATATCATATAGTTCTTTGTTGTGCCGGATGCGCCACTGTTCCCCCTCTTTCACGAGTCCACATATTCTTCTTAACACTTTTCTTTCAAAAGTATCCAGCATTTAGCCACCTTTGCCGTCAGTGTCAGCGCCTCAGATTCATATTTTTTTAAATTTTTTTTTATTTGAAATACATAGGTACATATGTTTACAAAAGAAAATCATGCGTCTTAAAAGCTAATTACAATAAAATAGTTTGTTAACGAATCTATCCAATTCAATAAAGAAAACATTTCTCGTGTTTGAATTGGGGAGTAGTGCCATTACAAAGATAAAAGAAAAAAGAAAAAAAGAAGAAAAAATTTGAGGTAAGAAAATACATAAACTTATACAGGATGTTAACAAATATACATTGATAGTGGAATTTGGTATCATATCAGTTACTAAGTTGGATATACAGAAATAGATTAGTAAAAGTAAGAATATAGATGTAGTGACATAAAATAATATTATTACATTTCAATTTATAGGTAGGTATTATATATAATTAACAAAGGTGGTAGGTACATGGATTTGATTCTAGCAGTTGAGTAGAGGAGCTGATAATGAGTTGTGCCAATACAGCTATAACGATGATCTTATGTATGGTTACTTTGGTTTTCCTGTGGATGCTACGTGACTTAAATAACAAAGATAAGTGTGTTTTGTTGGCTGCTGTGATTCTCCATCTGATTTGGACCCTCATTGTTCTCTGTCAGACTGGAGCCCAAATAGGTGAATTGATCGACCACTTCATATGAGCAGTTGTCTTTAAATTGTGCACTACCTCTTCTTCTATGTGAAGGGTTTCTGCTCTGTATCATTATTATTTTCGTTTTATTAATTATTTTTAAATTAAGCGACAAAAAATGTAATGTGTAATAAAGCCGGTTGGAAACTATTGTTGCACAAAATTATTATGTATTTCACATGTTTTATAAATGCCCGTATAGGCGTATATTAATATAAAGACATACATAATAGTGAACGTTTACTAGTACAGAGTTTCTCGATTTTTAACCGTGATACCAGTTGTACTTTAAATATTATACAAATTATAGGAGTCTATATTTTATTTGTACTTTTAACGAACAATACACTGACAATATAGTAAGTATCGAACACGTGGAAATATTCTAGAAGAGACTTTATAAATGAACCACCAAATCATTTATGAAATGATGTTTTTTAAATTCTATTTCTCTTGTCTTAATTCTGTAGCGTCCACCTTTCCAACTCAATCACGTTCATAAATCATTAGAAAACATTAAAATCGCTTGGTTGCTCAGACGCGCGGATGATAAATAATCTTCATAGGTAGAGCCAACAGGGAGCTCGCAGCTAACAATTAATATTCTAGAGATTTGACGATTCTCAGAACTAATGAAGAATGTCACGGTGAATAACTAACGCAAGGGTTTTAGTTTCGCAGCTTCCCCATCACGATATTCTAACCATCGCCCTGCGCTATTTAGATACGTAAAGTTATGTTAGGAGACCAAATTTGAATAACCAGATTTTGCCTCTTTCCCATATTCTTTCCCTACTGGTTCCTTTCACAACATATCTCAATAGGGTATTTTCACAAACGAGGGATTCTGTTGAAAATGAATGTAATATTTAAAGATCATTTTTCTGATTTTAATCATCGTACTAAAAATGTTTGTTTTTTAAGTTTTTATTCAAATTTATTCATTTTAAAAATGTTATTCGAAAAAACGATAATTTTAGTCGTAAAAACGGGACTGAAGTTCTAACGAACAAATTAACAGGGTTTCAATGTTTATTGGAGGGAAAATGTAAGAATAATTTATTGGTATACGTAGGAAATTACTTATACCAACAAATTATGTTCCCGCCAATAAACATTAATTTGTTCGTAAGAACTTCAGTCCCGTTTTTAACCGTTTTTACTATAAAAATGATCGTTTTTTCGAATAACATTTTTCTATGTGCACGCACGTCATCAAACAAAGAAAGTGAAACTGTCGGAAATTTTTCAAGAACGAGCGACTCTTATGACGTCACACGTCGAAAAGGCCGTTTTGGCGGGATTACAAAAATGGGCAACTGAGACTCGCTGTAAAAAAATTATTCATCAACATAAAAATATAATAAAAATGCCATTATAATCGTAATTTTTGGCTTAAATTTTTTAAGCAATAAAAAAACGTGGAAATATCCTATTAAGGATGCTATAGTTTCACTGGCTCCAGCATTTGAGACTCTCGTGCGGTGTTCAAATAATAATAAGATTTTACTATTACATGGTTTGGTTGGGGCTGTTCCCTTCTTAAGTTCTGCTAAGAACGGTCTCCGTCCTTCCAAATTCGTGTATGACCTTTATTAGTATGTTATTTCTTAAAATAACTAAGTGCCAATTTATTCGGTTTAATAGAAACTATAAATTACAACCACCAGATGAAATAATTGAAATTTACTTTCTGATAGAGGTCTCTTTTCCGACTTTACTTTTTAAACTAAAAATTGTTATTGGCATTATAGACAGCCCTTCGTTTTTCAGCCCCTTAACTTAGACTCGAACTACTCGATCAAAATTTCTTTTTAATTGCAACAACAATATCTGGACTGACATTTAGATACTCGCTTGTACCTAAACGGAAGCAGGTGAGTATATTTAGTCGGACGGAACAAGTTATAGAAGGCTATAATAACATACCTCAAAATAATATATATCTACTAATGTTATTATATATTATTATTCTTCTGCATGGGTTCCATTTTATAATATCTTTTGCAAATTTTACTTCTTGATGACACTTTTTTTATGAAAATCACATTTTTGTAAAAACCTAAGTCAAATTATAAATTACATTTGAAGTCACTAAAACCATTGTGATTAAAAATTAAATTTGGAAGGAGAGTATGGGTACCGCCGCCCTGGAACTATTTATTGGATAACCAACATCTGTGCTATTGCTCACCCCAATTGCGCCAAGTCTTCCCGGTTCGCTACTTTCGGTGACTTACTCGGGTTTATGGGGGTGAGGTTTGTCTTAATCTTTGTGGCCAATGCGTTTGCCCACCTACTGCGGGAAAGATCAGGAGAGACTGTTTGAGGGAGACCAAACCTCTACACCTCACACATTTTTCCTTCCCAGAACTACCCCCCATTCATTTCATTAAAAATATCCCAAAGGTGACATCAGACCTGAGAAAATATTTTTCCTCAGAGCCTCCAGTGTGGAGCTATCATTGTATCATGAGGTGAGATTTTTAGCGATCAATTTTTCTTAAAGCGTCAGAGCAAATGTGTATTTTTAATCATCAAAGTACGAGTTTATTTTCCTGAGGTCAGGTCATCCACCAGTCACACCAGTGCGCCGCGCCGGGAAGATTTATTCGCCTTGTGCGACACGGCGCGACGAAGGGAGATAAATTAAAAATATTTCTACCATATATCAGAATTATGGCACTGGAGCAGTGACTTACCTGTCCTCGATCCACTCACATGACGACGGCATAGCAACAGGATTACATTTTCAAAAGGTTTTTTTTAATTTAGCATTAAAAAAAATGTTACGGAAGATATCAAAAGTATCGTCCTGATGAGAGACCATCTAATAAATCTAATTAGAATGAAAACATTGTTGAATTTAGGAATTTGAATGGATTTAGTTATGTTTAATAAACAAAACTGAAGTGTAGTAGTACTCTCTAACCCCTCTCTTCTTCCCTATACCTTTTCCCCGATCTCACTAAATTTCTATCCGGAAATTTTATGTTTCACTTGCTCATTTTTTAATCAATGTATTAATGTTGAATCAATCAATGTAGGTATCAAATTTGAATCAATCAATAATTTATTTTTATTTTTTTTAACTTAATGAGTTAAAACTCAAATTATAATATTACGAAGATAATTAAATGAAACAAATTAATTTGTGTAAACCACTATAATCATTATAGTGGTTTACACAAAGTAATTTGTTTCATTTAATAAAATGACGCCGCAAAGTAATTTCGCAAAGATTGAAGAAATAATGAAGATAATGTTAGCTTTAGTTTGAGTTGAATCTTGCAACCATACTTAAAGATAGCAGCCAATAAAAATATGCGATAAGAAAATAAGGTTGGTAGTTCTCAGTCGAAGTATGATACAGTTAAATATGATCGAATCGGAAAGGGATACATTAGCCCAGTTGGTGCTCTACCAACTGGGCTAATGTTGAAATATGTATATAATGGTAAAGCCGAAGGTCCTGGGTTTGAGTCCCAGATGTATCCGTATCTTTTTCTGATTTTTCTGTTTCAGATTTTCGATTGAGTTTCGCTAACATTATCTTCATCAATCGATAAGTGTTAGCTATCTTTTTTTAACAATTTTTTTTTTTTTATTCAAGCCCAACGGATTTAAGTAATTAAAACGCGAAACGGTTACTTAGTGGAACTATTCAAAATAAACTGAAAAAAAAAATTTTTTTTTTCGTAAATTAAGTTTCTTGTACTATTTTTATAAATTCCAGAATATTATGAACGAAAACATACCCGTATTTATATTCTAACCTTTTACTTCCTAATGTTTAATGTTTGATGAAATATATAAGACATATTAAACATTCTACAAAAAACCAGACATTATTAGTACTCACCATAAAAAGCTTCTTTAGGTAAATGGAAGAGCTTTTATGAATAAGAAAAAAAACTTTGATACTTACTTAGGACTTTCAGGAACACGTATCCAAATTGTAATTTCTTTTTTATGTTGGCCACTGGGCTCATTAAATAAGTTATTTAGGACTTTATTTTCTTACAGGGATATAGATAATAACAATTTCTACCTAAAAAGACATAGAGGCAAATAATTATATATGGCAGGAGTTACCTAGGTAGGTTGGGGCCCATGTTTTAGGCGAGAGGAAACACAATCATAAGCGGGAAAATCACTCCAAAGCCAAGCACTTGAGCATAAAAACGACCCGTTCTCATGTTGTCCTTGTACAATAATGTTGGACAAGTGTTTAACGTGCCTTCAGGCTCTGCACTGGGAGCGAAGGAAAGGTATGCATCAAAGCTAAGGAATGCAGCGGAGCATTTTTTTTTTTTACATTACACAGGAGGCTCTGAGGAAAATAATTTCCCTCAGAGCCTATGTCATCTTGGAAGATGCTGTGAAGAGGGTCTTTTTTAGGAGAGGAAGGAGTGAACGTGGGTCTTGAAGAGACCCATGTTATAGGAAGGAGGATCTTCTTCTAATGAAAAAAAGATAAGCAAAGGTCTTCCAGACCAGAGGTCGCTGCCAAACTCGAATTGGCTTGAAAAAAATCACGAATTTGTTAGTTTAAGTCTGGGATTTAAATTAATAAAAAAATAAAAATAAAAAAATTATTTTACGCATAAAATACATTTCGGTTTTTAAGCATGTTTTTGAAGAAATTCCATAATTTATTTATGTATCACCAATATGTAAACGGAGGTTTCGCTAATTAGCTTTCTGTAAACGCAGACAGGAAACGCTAATGAAGTCATTAATTCAATTTTGTTTGATGAGGCATCCTAGAAAACCGCAACATTTGAATTATCCAAGGTAAATGTAATGTGATGTTAACGACGTGTGTAACATTTTTAACACACCAAAGGGGTGGCTGAAGGGATTTAATGACGTATGTTTACTTGTAACCCCAAAATATAAAAAATGTTAATTATATTTTATCCCTTCTTAGAAATCGAAATCGCGATCTTAATATTTTTATGGTTTTAATAAACCTAAAAATAATCTTTGATGAAACAAGGTTAAAAAAAACAATATCGTCAAATTATACGTCGAACAGTAAAAACACTAATATTTGAAATAAATACCAGATCTTCTTTGGCATTTTCGTTTTTTACGTGTTTTTTATGGAGGTCAAGGGGAAAAAAATCATCAGAGTCTATGTGATCTTTGCGGATTCTTTGTGGAGGGAGTTGTATGGAAAAGAAAGAGAGGAAGTTCAGGGAAGGAAAAAGGTATGAGGGGTGGGTAGGATGTCAATGAGTCCAGGAGTGACGGGCATATGAATCCAACCCATCCATCCATACCACTGTAATGCAAGGCAATAAGTTAAGAAAGCCCGGCGGGACACGTCAGAAATTCTCCTTCAACCAGTCTCTCCCAATCCGGCCCGCCAAGCAGTAAGTAGTTAGGTAAACCCATCGACCTTCGCGAATTAGACAAACCTCACCCCATGAACCCGGGCACCCCTGCTAAGTCACAAAACTTAGCGAACCACTTGTGGAGACATTAGGCAGAGGTGTATGTTATCAAATAAATGGTTACCAGGGCAGCGGTACCCATATCCACCTCCCATATTTTAAAACCACTAATTTATAAATAATTGTAATTTAATAACAATGACAAAAAGTGTACAATACTACTCCCATATCGTTTCTGAACAGTGTTTTTTTAATATTGTGTCGTAAAATCGTATGTTCCCACTGTAAAGATTTCTAATATACGTGATACGTCAAGTGTTTCTTTAACTGTTTTTGCACATACTAAGTAAGATAAGGGCTAGTAAGACATATTTCAGCACCCACCCTTCAGGTGATTTTTCACAAAAACGGCGTTTTAAATTTTATCCTATTTTTAGTATTATTTATCTACATCAACGCAGCAACGAAACATTTCAATGACCGTCACCTAACATTTTTGATCGTGTGTTTATTTATTGTATCGAATGTCTGTAACAAAATTGGTGGTAGTACGAAAATGGCGTTAAAATCATTTATTTGAAAATTCCAAAAAAATTTTAAATGCCTTCACATGGTTCCGGCAATTGTTGATTATACCTGCTGATGAATCGGGTAATTCTAGGTGATGATGGGGAAAAATTAATCATCATGGAAACCCGATGGTGATTGGATTGACTTATTAACGTCAATCAGATTGGATGGTTTCATTCAGGGAATTGGGGATGAAGTGAGGATGTCGGTAACGGTTTATTTTGGCTGAAAGGTTTTCAGGAAAGTCTATAATGTGTTACATATTTTGTACAGTTTCATCAAATTCCATCGGCGTTATAATAATAATAATATTTGGATAACTTGTAGAGTGATTGACGACCGTCTGTGGTCGAGTGGTAAGACACGACTCCCAATCGGAAGGTCGCGGGTTCGAACCCGGCGTGCGCAAATAAATTTTATTTGATTAATTTGTCTTATTCCACACTTAATTAATAAAACATAATATATACTGTATTTGCGGCACGTTCCAGAGTGGAAGATACTGTCAGTATCGCCCAGGTGTAAGACCACCATTCAGAATTGAAATGTTTCTAAATAATGGCTTTAGTCGTATTTAGTGACTAGATCTGAATAGCCAGGTACTTTCCTACCTTCCTCTTCCCTATCTCCTTCCCTTCCCCACTTTCCTTTAGCCTCACAACATACCCCTTGCATAATTGGGGATGCCATAGTCTCATTGGCTCCAGACGGGAGCAGTTGGGACTCTTGTGAGGTATTCTCTATATAAAAAGAGTGCCTTTTTTGTGAGAAATCACCTCAAGGGCGCTGTACATTTTATTATGACTTCTTAGGCTCTACCTAGAATGTATTATTTACAAATATATACATAAAAAATACTTACCTGGCAGGTCACTTCCGATACACACTTTAATTAGAAAGTTTATGCTTGGAGGAGATACGACTTTGCACGCGGAGGACACTATATTTAAAACATTGGACATTGCGTAATTTTACATTTGCTATACCATCACTTTTAATTTTTTTATTTATTTTAATTTTATTTTATTAGGAACATTTACAGATTAATAACATAACATGCCTAAAAGAAAATAATGGATTATAATAATTAGCTTACAACCCAATAACAAAAGTTCACATCATGCCCAAATAATAAATAAAGAAGTCAATAATTATTAACTATTTTTTTTATTTTTTATCACTTAGTAAAATAAAAGTTCATATTACATTTATACGAAGATTACTGCCAAAAAATTTTATGCAATTAGTTAATTATTAATTTACTATGTCGCGGGCTTAGAGAGTGTAGGTAAAGGTTTTGGTATTTTTCTTTATGGATTCGACTGTCTAAAAAGGTGAGTTTTAAGTTTAGCTCTATGAAAGTAATTGCAGGTGATAATTTGCATCGGAAAAACTGTTTCGTTTTCACATTTTGTATCGTTGATATTTTTACTTGAATTGAAACCGTCCCGAAAAATAATTTATTTACTTTTTTTTAAAAACCTGCAATTTAGGAATAGGTCCTTTGCTTTTGAGTAGTTAAAACTATGAAGTCTACACCAAATAGGTGTATTACTATGTAGTACCTATTTGGTGTAGACTTCAGTATTAACCTTTTTAGTTGACTTACTTGTCCATATTTAAGCAGATTATTAGACCGATACTTTCGTTTTTGCATCTCAATGTTAAATTTTTATGGGTTTTTAAATCTAGTCAAATAAAATCTGGTGTTTAATAAAAAAATTGGATGATTGAAAATATTTCGACGTGCTGTCTATTTGAGCAAAAAATAGTGGGGCACAAGGGATCGTTTTGGCTAGCTACTCACCCGTGCTAAGCTTTACAATAAAAAAATCGATTTCGAATATCACAATACACGATTCTGTCATTTGGTCGTGTGTGTATCTGCATACAAACACCCACACATGTTGTGTGAGGATTGATTATTAGGGCATAATGGTTAAACACTCAACCTTCCCTCTATTTTGCATCGTCCAATACAAAACCTTTCACTCTCGATGCAAATTAATGCATTGTCCCTTCTCCCGGATAATCCTTTTTATCCCATTACACCCCCACTCTCCCTGTTCAACCTTCTCCTCTCCCCTCCCATCACCCATTTCCGCCCCTTGCAGCAAATATCCCCTAAAAGTTTTGCTAATGCAGGCAGAAATATTTCGTTCAGGAGAGACGTTGAAAATGCGATATTTTTACGGCAAGTTAAGCTAATCTATCTCCTTGACTCCTTCGTCAGTTCCTAAATTAAAGCCCATCAGCGCTCGCTAGTGTGAAAAGTACGTAAATCATCCTTTTCAACGAGTAAAATGTTACACAGTTTTTTCTCCATTAAAATGTAACAAACCGAGCTATCGTTATTTGTATTTCATAAATAATACCCAACCAATTAATATTTTCAACGTTAAAAAAATAATTGCCTTCGAAAATTGAAATCGATCAGCTTGTTATTTAATTTTCTAACTTTATAAATTAATAATTCATCGTAGTGGTGGATATAGATAGATTAGTACCTTCATAAATAAATATTAAAAATAAAGTAAAGATCTTCCAGTTCTGCAGCAGCGTGAAACCAGTCCGGCGACAAATAATAAGCTACCGAACATTTGTATGGCTTTATTTATCTAAGGTTTTTTGAATTGTCTATTTCATCAATTTATTTTAATTTGTAAATCATTTTCAAAGTCATAGGTAACTTGGCGGATTAATTTTATTCCAAAAAGCTTTATCGAACATGCCTATAAACGGAATTGATTTTCAAGTGCGGGGGTAAATAAGAAAAGTTTCTCATATAATCGATTCGCAGGAACAATGCGTAGGTACTCCCCGTCATTCCACTGGGGCGACAGACGTGGTAGGAGGTGCGCCAATCACCCTCCTAGCGGACAACTGAACACCTAATACCTTTACTGGCAAGTGGCAAGTAGATTCTAGGTTCTAGGTACTCCGGTGTTCTACCAGGGGTGACTCGCCTGGGGCGCAAGGTAACCAACCCTCCCGTGTTTTATGCACGCCTGGTAGCCCCATCGACAGATGGTGTTAATTCCTTTCTTTAAAACTGCACACATGCGGACGTACGAGGGAATGTTATTAAATTGTTCATGTGTGGGTGCCATTACCCACACACTGCATCTGCAATTGTATAGGTTACCTTGAATGGGAGAGCTGATTGGTTGAAGGGTGAATCTCCATCGGTATCACGTTTTATTGAGATGTCTCAGATGAACGCATTTAATCCTGTGTAGCTTTCCATTTTGAAAAAAAAAACAGAATATTTTAAAATTATACAAATTAAAAGTTAGTATAATTACATGAATCTTTTGATAATTGTCCATTAAATAATTATTTGTGTATGACAAATGCTCACTAGGGTGTGTCAATTATATTAACTTTTGAATACAGAAACGCTATGTATCTGAAAAGTTGCGTCTTACAAAGAAAATGAGAGCTGCATATATATTTAAATTTTTTAAATGGTTATTATCTCGCTAAAATGCATTGAAAAACGGAAATAACACCTAAAATGTCTTTTTAAATTATTGTAATTAACATTTTTTCACAATAATTACTGTTGTCATAACATTGTTGTGATAAAATTGTGAGCATCCATTATGTTTTATTCTTTGTATTTTGTTAAAAAATGATGGTGAAGTTATTGTTTAGTATTCGATTTTATCCAGAAAAAGTGTTATTTTCCCTTTTTATATTTTTAACAAACACATCACATATGTTGCTAATTTTTTTCAAAACTTCCGGTTATTTTAGCGAGCTAATAATAGTGAACATCGATTTAATTTATTTTCAATGTTTCGAATAGATACCTACATATCATACGCAACTTTGAGACCACGGGCGTTTAAAAATAAGGTAATTTTTTCTCTCTCTGGAGAGAGACACACGCTAATTAATGTTCACGTTCCTAAAAATCTAATTCCTGGTTTACAAACTTCAACTCAGGAACAAATTTAATGTGTAGTTACATGTTAGTATTCGTGTTTTAATGCTACGTTATATTATGTTATTATGATAATGAAACGTAAAAACAATATACACCGATGCTTATTTTTTTACCTTCTATCTTTCTAAAATGGTGATTCATTTAACCTTCATCGTATTCTAGCACATAATAATATGTCCAACCGTTATTGATAGTCCAAACGCTGAATTAAAGTTTTGATTGCTTATACCGTAAAACACCATAAGCGGATGATTAATACTGCAGGTTGATGGTACTAGAAATTGATCGTTTTGCGTTATTTTATATCGTAGTTTCAATTAGCAATGTTTATTAGCAATATAATGAACATTTTAATTATTTCATCGTGGCGATCAGTACAGGACGGATAGGGCCGCTTAGATGGATTGCCCATTTAAAGCAGATGTCGGAGAAAGAAAAAATAAAACGCTAATGAATAGAAGAGTACCTGACCCGCAATCAGAAGGACATGGGTTTGAGTACCGTCGGCGGCATGTATCTTTTTTCGTGAGGTTTTTTCAATATGGATGAATGTTTCAGACTAATAATTATTGCTTATAAAAATTGTTACCCTTTGTGCTACGCATAAAAAAATCTTGTCTTAAACATTAGTTTATCAATAAAAAAAATAATAATCGCAATAGTGTTATACAGCTGTCGTGTTGCAACTATCATGGGTTTTAATATAAATAATAAGGGAATAATTTTCCCCTATGTTTTAGGTCTTATACTTCGTGTTAAGGACAGTTCGGATTATTTATAAAAAATTATGATGCATTTTGTTCAATCGTTTCATTGGAAACGCTTAACACTTGAAATAAAATAAAATGTGTAGTACATTTGCAGTACGTTCCAGAGTTGTTAATACTCTAAGTATGTTGTGAGTACTCGCGGTGCTCATAAGAAAAATATAGAAAAAGAAGAAAATTTAATATTTCGCATTGGTGAAAAGTTAGTTGGTTAGTTACTGAAACTAAAACCTTTATCTACCTACGATAGGAATTAAGAAAAACGCATATCGCGTCATAAATATTAATGAAAATGGATGCTGCTTTAATTTGCCAATGGTTTATCAATAAAATTCACAAATGCTTTTTAGGTATCACGACCTCGTGGAATGAACATAGATTATTCGTTGAATCGTTTGGAATTTTAGAGAAAGTAAGACGCGTGCGCGGTTCTTAGAGGCTGCTTGACCTGTGACCCCGATACTAAACCAGAGACGTCGCGTCTCATCCCACTTCCCGATTATTCGGAAATTATTAATTTAGAATTCTCAATATTGAACTATTGCGACAGCTGAAATGACAATCGATTAGTTTTAATAAAAATATATATATTTTTTTTTTTTTATTGTGAATACCTCACACGAGTCCCAACTGCTCCCGTCTGGAGCCAGTGAGACTATGGCATCCCCAATTGGGGTATGTTATGAGGCTGAAGGTAAGTGGGAAAGGGAAGGAGACGAGGAAGAGGAGGGTGGGGAAGTACCTGGCTATTCAGATCTAGTCACTAAACACGGCTAAAGCCATTTCAAGCTACGTTTCAATTCTGAATGCTGGTCTTACACCAGGGCGATACTAAGAGTATTTTCCACTCTGGAACGTGCCGCAAATATACTATATATTATTTTAAATAATTAATTGAGAAATAACACAAATCAATTAAAAAAAAATTATTTGCGCACGCCGAGTTCGAACCCGCGACCTTCGGAATGGCAGTCAAACGCTCTAACGCTGGACTACGCCGGCCGTCAATGATATGATATATGATACGTAGGACAAAATTGATAGACAACGTAATACTGAATATCATTAAATATATTAAGGAATATTTTGCAGCGGAAAGAATTTTTTTTTTAAATTCATAGAGGTGGTCCTAAGGAAAAACTTAGTATAAAATTCTATGGTTAAATTACTACTTCAAAAACCTTTTTTTTTTACAGATACGAAACATTATCATTGTTGTTTCTGAATTTAACTGTCTTACCGGTGCAGGCCTCATTGTGGTATAAAATATTAATTCAGCACATATCTTACTCTGAATATAAAAGGAAAGTATAACATGAATATAATACTAGGTTCGCAAAGAACGAAGTGATAATACTTTTTCCAAAATATAACAATAAAATTGGACATCAAACCCTGGAATATAACGTGCCCAAAATATTTAACGTTTTACCAAATACCATTAAAAAATGGGATTCACCAGATATATGTTAAAAACATGGTTACTAAGTAGAGATGCTATATATATATATATATATATATATATTAAGACACATGTATAAGACATAGTGACAGTCTGTGGAGTAGTATTATAATTAGTAATAATATTATGTGTAAATGTTCACATTGTAATTGAACAACCATATTGAACATTAACATACTGGTAATGAACTGCTTATTTGTGGTTTACGGATTTAACTTTTAAAATAAATAAAAATAATTTACTTATACTAACGTTGTTCTCGTATTCCGTTTCTTGGTATTACCAGCTCTGAGTTGTTGAATAACCCCTTCATTTCATATATTATTGTGTTCAAACCTTACGTCCTTTTCTTATTATTTAAAAAAATGCTTTCATTGGTTTTACATTACTTATAACGTACACGGAGAAATTTTTTATTCTTAAATACGATCATTTTATTCGTAAAAAAGTTGTTACGAACAAATTTACAGCGTTTTAATGTTTATTGGCGGGAACATGTAAGAATATTTTTTGGTATGCGTAATTTGGTACGTATAGCAACAAATTATTCTTACATTTTCCCGCCAATAAACCTTGAAATACTGTTAATTTGTTCGTAAGAACTTCAGTCCCGTTTTTAACCGTTTTTACGAATACAATGATCGTATTTTAGAATAAAGTTTTTCTCCGTGTACCTGCACGAATTTTTCATTTGCAATTTGAAATAATTACTAAAATTTCATAGCTAAAAAAACCGACCGGTAAAAGGCAAAGTTTTTTTTACTATTATACATCTATTTTCAAATGTCTTTTAAAAAATATTTTTTTATCAAGGTTTAAACCTTCCATCCCGTTGATTGGGATCAATCGCGCTACAAAGCCGTAATTTACTTTCTCTACTAAGTGCTTTAATTTCTTCCAATTTCAGGAAAATGCTTGTATGTGCGCATGTGCGTATGTGTATGCAAATGCGTGCGTGATTGACACCAAAAGGTAATAAAACGCGTTTTCATAGACAACGGGTCCATCCGCAAAATTTCAAAGTGGGTCAACTTCCGCTTCCAAGAATTCGTGGTATTTATTCAATCAAGAAAACGAAATTTAAATTGTTACTTAAAAGGGTTAACAAAAATTGTACTTTTAAAGGTTTCCACATACTGTTAAATAAAACCTGGTCCCTTAACAAATTAAAACCTGAAGTTAAGTTTCGATACCTATGTAGTTACAGAATTGCGCATCCGTGCTTAGAATTCGTTTAGCTGTAGATAATAATATTCACTAATAGTTTACTCCTACAAACTTGGATTATTTGGTATTCAAAGCCTCTTTTCGTTCATTAGCTATGTAAAAAGTACTGCGGCACGTCAACAAGTCGTACTTTCGCGTTCGCCGTTCTCACTGTTCTATGTATGTATAGTCTTACCAACATGATGTCAAGAACAATTCGCTCCAAATAGTCTAAAAACTAATACCTTTTAAGGGTTTGTTTCTCAAAAGCGTTATGTAAAATAGGTTTTGTTTTAAAATTATTGGTTTAGAACCAATAATTATCAAATATTACCAATATTATCATTGAATTAAGTGATTTTGGAAAATCTAATTTATTTTAAAACTGAAAAGAAAACACACACACAGATATTGATAAACATAATATTATCAATAACTTTTAAGTAAAAAGAGAATTTGCATTAACGCTAAACCATTTCAAACATTGAAGCGTTGACTTTAAAACTGCTAAAAAAATAACAACACTGGTCTTCCTCAGTTCCTTACCTTCCCATACAATATATCTACTTCAAATTTCCAACAAGTAGGTATGTGCGTAAAATTAGTATGAAATAATTATGCCTCTTTTCAAACATTTTTTGAAATAATTAAAACAACGCAATGGTGACGGTTAAAAACAAAAGTCGAATATTTTTCTGAGATAATTTTTATGACTTATTCCAAACGGCGGTTACACATTCCAATCTGACGAGTCACAGGTACTCCATCGGTAGAAGTATGTTTGCCAGTATCCAGCGTCGTTGACGTCGCGGCGTCAAAATGTAATTAATTACGAATTCATGGCGGTACCTGCCGCTGAAAAACCCCCGTAAATGTGTGCGACGCTATTTAAAATGGGGTGGCTCACGATGCCGGCAGATGACTTGCAACTTCCTACTTCCTGTATCGGGAGGTGTTTTTAAAGCTCCGTGTAGGTACTTATACTTTATTGTACCTTGACTGGATCACAGTACGATGAATAGGATTTATTTTTACCTGTTGTCACGAAAATTTAGATTTTTGAATTAGGACTTAATCATTTTTTGAGCGGTCTTCTAATTACGTATTTAGTGAAAAATCTTGTACAACTCAAGATAGTGATATTTAATATTAAACTTTTTTTAATGTTCAAGTGTTTCGACGTTATTAAGCAGGAGATGAACTATATTTTTGTATGTTTAATTCAACTTCTGAAATCATTAGGTCTAGAATTTTCAAACTCTGAACCTTAAAAGTAGAAGCATTTTGGTTTCGTCATCCTTTTATAAAATAAAAACTTTTCCCCCATTATGAAGGCAAATAAAACTAATATTATAATAATTCTTAGGCTACCTCTAATTACAGACTTGAATTTAATCTTAAATATTATGAATGTTCTTGACGTTCGGCAGATACATATATGCTAAAACAAGCCTCACACACCTATTCACAAACTACAAAAAATATGTATAATCGCTGCACTCGAAATAATAACAAAAACTTACTAGTCTTACTACAAATACTTATTTTAGTCAACGAAAATTTAAATACTCTACAACGTTCTTGATAGAATAAATCAACGTGATTCAAAAAACAATTTCAAACATAACGTAAAAATTTGGATCAAAAATAATCATAGGGCCTGTACCGGTGCACTCTTCACATCCAAATTCGAAGTTATTAATGTAACCGAACTATTAAGTGAATATATGTTAATACAAGTTCAAGGATATTAAGATTAACTTGCAAAATTATACGCTTCAACTTAGTGAGGAAGGGTTATGAGAAACCTCAACTTACAACTTTTTTTCCTTCACTTATTACCTATTATTTAAACAGTGTGGGAACGTACTTAACTTACTTTAACCAGTGATTCCTAATATATAATTTGAAGTAAAAAAATTATGTGAAGTTTTGTTCTCCAGTGACACTTTTGATGTTTTTTTTTCTCCAAATATATGAAAAATAGTAAGTGTTGGAGAATTGGGGCAGGGTTAAAAGTTGTGCCGTTACTCGGCCGAATGACCAGAGACAACACATAGAAGAAAAAAAAATTGTTGAATTTTAAAGAAAAAAAGCCATTGGAGATCGAAATTTCATTAACTTTTTTTACTCCAAATAATTTCACGAATCACTGGTTAAAGTAAGTCAAGTACGTCCCTTAACACCCTGAACATTTACGTGTATTTTTAGTTATATTTGGAAATTTCTTAAAATCTAGATAAATTACTAGTTAAAATAAAACCTATTTTACGAAACTATAGACGATAAGTACCTAACAAAAGACACTTACAGAATATAATTTATTATGTCGTGTGATCGTGCGTAAGTGCGTCTGCTGCTATAAAAATGTGTTTCTTTAATCTTTTCACAGTCCGCAACGTTGTAAATAACTAAATAGTATTTAAATGTAGATAATTACGAGAGTACCTGGAGGACCTGCTGGTGAATATGCGCTGCTCATCATATGCAGACTTCAAAAGAGCCGCACAAGACAGGGAAGAATGGAAGAGAAGAATAGATGAAATTGCTGCAAATCAATCCCCGGATTAAAACCAGAGAGAGAGTAGATAATAATTATTGATAATTTCAGGTAAAGTAACTTCAGGTAAGTGTGTTTCTTTATATTCTGTGTGTACGTACATATTACGATAAAGCCTAGTAAGTAACATTTGAACAGCGTCTTTAAAGCGGTTTTACACACAAACCGCGCAATACGAATTTCCAGTCATTATTATAGATCTGTGGACAATTTACCTCAGTTAATATTAAATTGAAACATATCAATAATTGAAATGATGAGTAGGCATTCACGCTAAAAACTCTATTCCAAGTATGAAATAATGCTTCAAGCTGTTTTCTGGGATAGGTAGGGTCTCCAAGATAGCCGCGGGCGGGATTGGGGCCCGGGCTGGGGCGGGGAGGGTGTGGGTGGAGGGTAGGTACCTTTGTTTCATTTCCTGTCAGAAAGATTTTTCACGCTTTGCTTTCTATCAATGAAAATCTTTCCAGTCTTGCAGTTTTCCAATAAAGGTGAACTTATGAGATAAGAGGGTTTATATGCACGCTTCAAAGGTATGGAAGAAATATAATATGGTCGCCTTTAAGAGTATTAAAGCTTTAGATGTATGTTGTATTGTGATGTTTGTTCCGCGGAAAACTCTATTATTTTTATTACATTAAATCTAATTCAAATATTCCGTTTGCATATCGCGTGTGAGCGAGTGATAAGTGTGCATATTACGGTATTACGGCAGCAGCTCCGTGGAAAAATGCACGTCCACGGACGGGTCAGAACGATTTCCATACAGTGTGGCGTTGGAGATTTACTCGGAGTAGGGTTCCTTAATTTGAACCGTACGGACATTACCGTATTAATATATTTCGATATCAAATTTAATTCCACGGGAAAAATGATAATATGAAAACATCAAAAGTGTTTTACCTAGATGGCGCCACTTTCGTTTGCATATCGCATGTGAGCGAGTGATAAGTGTGCATATTACGGCAGCAACTCCGTGGAAAAATGCACGTTCACGGAAGGGTCAGAACAGTTTGCATATAGTGTGGCGTTGGAGATTTACTCGGAGTCGGGTTCCTTAATTTGAACCGTACGGGCATTACCGTATTAATATACCTCGATTATCATTTATTTATTGATACATTAAATTTTGCTTAATTTAGCTCCTGCAATCCATCTTGTATCTACCAAATGATGCAAACTTTATAGTTTCCGGCAGAGCATTATAATATTGTTTCATCCCTTTTTAGAGTAAACTGTTTTGCTTATTGACTTTGTTCTTTTTCGTTATCGGATTTCATTGCACATACTTGGGTTATGATCTGTAAATGTCCTTGTTTACATACTTTTATTTGAAAAGTATTTCGGTAAAAGCTTATTTATTATTTTCTGTATATTTATCATCATGTTCAAGGCCGGTTTAACTGTTAGCCAATTTAGGTCCTTTCAAATTTTGGTTACTTTTGAAAATCTATTTCGCCTGAGTATTATTCTCATTGCACTATTTTGAGAATTTGTATATGAATGCACGATAAAAAAATCCGTTCAGCGGCAATTAAAAATTTATATTCGGATATATACAAATATTTATAGTCTCTCTCCAAAACCAACAACTGAATATTTTTTATGAAATGATGACGAAGTATCTACAACATATTGAAATATAAAACTCAACCGCTGTCGAATAGGTTAATAAAGATATCTAAAAGTTTCTTCTATTTTATGATTTTTGATATTTGTCCTTTTTTAAGGAGTTTAAGGAGTTTCTTTTAACTTCAAAATGTTTTAAGAAACCGATTAGTTAGGTTAGTAATAAATATTAAGTCATGTGTATTTTTACATATTCCACTTGTATTTATCTCATTTATATTCCTATACTTTATTTTTTTCTTAACCGTGTATATTCTGTATCCATATTTCAAATCATTGTGATTTCTATATAAAAGCCGCCAATCGGTGTTATTTATTAAATAAATAATAATTAAAACATAAAATAAAAATTGTCGTGTGGCTTCTTTTGACACATTTTCTCTGGGGTTTACAGAAATAGGAAACATATTTTAGTAAAAGAATGTTCAAATTTGAACCCGGGCAACACTTTTGTGTACAGATTAAGTATCTATGGAAAGTGAATTATTTAATTCTTCAAACTTCGCAAAATCACTTTGTGGCGTCATTTTGAATTAAATTAAACAAATAATTTTGTATTAAACCACTATTATATAATCACAATTACCTACATGTTTCAGAATCGATGGTTTCTTCGTCAGGGTAGCAATGACATTATTGTATATTCTGTATCCATTTTCAAATCATTGTGATTTCTATATAAAAGCCGCCAATCGGCGTTATTTATTAAATAAATAATAATTAAAAAATAAAATTAAAATAGTTGTGTGAAAATAAATTTAGTAATTTAATAATACAATTATTAAAATAAATTTAATAATTTTATTTTTTTTAAATTTAGTGAATTATTTCACTAAATAAGTCGAGGGCCCTCGTCCTTAAAGTTTATTTCCTTTGAAGCCCCCACCACTTTTCCAAAGCATTTTGAGGGTCAATTGGATTCTTCTATCCGTCTTCATAGATGTTCTCACCCCAATTCTAAACTTTTTTTTAAAACTTATCTTTATATTTTTTGTTACTAGAAGTCCCCGGCCGTCCCTGCACTTCACAACATAAATACCTACGAACTGATTTTGAATAAAATAGTGTTAAATTCCATCAAATGGAAGCGCAGGATGACAGATTGCGTTAAACATCAGTGGATACGTTGACAGGTAGCACTCTCCCCGCGAGACCACCCCCTAATCCCGACCATTGTTTTCACGTGGAACAAGGGGGAAATTAAAATTCAATTGGACACAGGCGCGGGCGGCCCGTCCACCCACCCCTCCACCACCTCACAACCTTTTACCTCTAAAGCCCCGCTGAACGTGTTTTTACAACTTTACCCTGAGCTTTTGTTTTGTCGTTACAACAGTATTTGGAATTTGCAGACAAATTAATTGCTTTATTGGAGCATTTTTGTATTGCTGGCTTTCTGTTTTTATTCAGGTGTTACCCGTGATTTAGGGCAATTTTTTATGATTGGTTTGTTCGGATAATTGTTGTTATAATAAAATATATTTTTTGCCTCGCTTTGTAATCAGAATTAAGCCTTTTTATAATTTTTGGTGCCTTGTGGTGTGTGCCAAGACCGAGTTGTTTGGCTGTTCGACCTCTCTGCCTACCCCTGCAAGGAAACGGCTTGATGGTTAGTTAGTTAATATTGTTAAGACAAATGATGCAATTACCAAATACGAGCAACTATAGTATGAACTGTCAGTGGTTGAGTGGGCATCGCGTTTGGGTCCAACCCAGGCGTTCCGTGTTCGATTCCTAGGCTGGCTAAGTCCTCCGTCACAACACAAGCAACATCTTTCGCTTAGTGTGGTAGTAGTAGGATATTTTTGAATGTTGTTGGGTTATTCGTAACCCGGAAATGTTTGTGTTTCTTTTAAGCAAAAAAAAACTGTTGTATTAACCATTTTTTACTTCTATGAATGTGCCTCCTCAAAAAATATGAGTACCAAAATTAAATTTCTACGAAAATTGATTAAAAACATATGGTCCCTACAAATTTAAAAATAATAAGTTCACTGCCATTTTGTATGAAATTTGTGTGTTATTATTTTTTATTAGTGTGTGTTTATAGCTCATGATAGAGTTTAAAATAGAACACAATTTTTTTTTTAAATTGCTGTAATATTTTTATGGTTAAATAGTAAATTTTAAAATCTAAATTATCCTTATAAAATATCCTCCATTACACAGATGAACTACTAGCGTGGAGAACATTGTACACTCGACTTGTACAAATTTTTAAATGTAATAATAAAGACGACACAAATCGTGAGTAATTTAAATTCTTATCCAAGATATATCTATGCAAGAACTACGCCCGAATTATTAATATTATATTAATTATTATAACGTAACTTTTACACTATCAGATGCTGGAGTCGGTTATTTAAGACTCAGAAAAATAGAACAGCAGTATGAGACGATGTATGAATGCGAATGAGGCAAAGAGTGTCTGGCAAGACCGAGGTGCTTGGCGGTCCGTCCTCTTGGCCTATTTTGTAATGCGTTACCTACAAACTGTATCATTTAAAAATATCGTCATTTAGTTCCAATAAACATTTGGTCACATTTTTGTATCATGAATAACCACTTTTGAATGTCCCTTTTAAACTATGTTTGCCCAATAGTACAATGAATACATTTACTAAAGTCGAAAAACCTAAATACAACAAACTACTACATCGAACTGCAGTTCATTCTGTAAATATTTAGATGAAATTGGTTTATCGAGTGCCACCTCTGAGTGACTTGCCGAAGTATCGATGGTGACATAAAAATTGTATCCTTCTGTGGAAGCCGCTTACCGACTCGACTAATACTTTCCGCTAGAAAGTGAAAAATCAACACGCTAAACCCTCTGGCGGCGCAGAACAGAACTAAGCCTTCTTTTAAATCTTGTTTGTCAACACAGCGCAAACGTTTTTATTTTTATTATTTTATTTTATTCTAATATTTATGTTGCAAACCTGCTTCTGGAATCGGTATTATTTCTAATAATGTGCTCACAAAAATTGAGGATATAACATTACGATAAATGTATCTATTTTTTTATTGAAGAAGAAGAAAACAATAATAATCTAAATTAAAATATGAAAATTAACAAGACACAGATAAATAATAAAACATAATGGTCTCAACGGGGACTCGAACCAATTCAGCCACTGCGATATATTATTAGATTGTCGTATTTGTGAACTTCATATTTCAAATTTTGAAATTTATTTACATTCGACTAATGATTTTTTTCCATATTATTGGCAGCTACCTTTTTTATTGGAAACAAGTATTTAAAGAATGTATTTGTTACCTAGATAGTGTCTCGAATAAATAAATCCGATTTTATTTTTATGGAACACCTATTGACTTTTTATGAAAGTCTAAATGAAGAAAAAACCTATTGACTTTTTATAAATGACTAAACGGTAAGATGTGAGATCAGAGGCCCTAGCACTCTCACTCAATAACGATCGATAGGATAACTATCGGTAATTTTTCATCGTTCCCAAGCATGACTAAAGATCGCTAACGAATAAGTGACAGTTCACAATGACTAAGTATCCTTAACATATTCGACATCAACTGTTGTTTGTACGTTAGCGATGTGCAGTTGTCCTAGGGAACGATGAGAAGTTACCGATAGTTATTCTATCGATCGTTATATTATATATTCGATATCAACCGTCGTTTGTACGTTATATTAAGGACACTTAGTCATTGTGAACTGTCACCTATTCGTTTGCGATCTGCAGTTGTCCTAGGGAATGATGAGAAGTTACCGACAATCGGTCGGTAACTTCATATCGATCGACCATGCTAGCACCCCTGGGGGTTCGAATCGAGTTTAATTATGTCTTGTTTATTTTCATATTTTAATTTAGTTTTTTATTTTTGTTGTTTTGTTTTGGGATATTATGCCGTGTTACGCTAACTCCTTCTTTAGCCGACGTTTCGGATACACATCTGCCCTGATGATGGACACTGTAATGTTGTCCGAAACGTCGGCTAAAGAAGGAGTTAGCGTAACACGGCATAATATCCCAAAAATAAACAAAAATACTTTTGGCCGTGAAAATCTTAAATCATATTTTAGCATATTATTGTTGTCTTCTTCTTCAATGATATATTACATTGATCGGAATAACCTTCAAAAGTTAAAAAAGAGAGTTTTTCTTATGAAAAAAATGAGTATCTTTTTTATTTAGGAAGTAGAAACATATTTTTCTATAACGACAATTAACGGAAAACAATCTAAGTTTTCGTAACCTTCCAAACCGTTTTATTTCTTCCAATTCTAATTTCCTTAAAAAAAATAAGTATCTTTTTTATTTAGGAAGTAGAAACATATTTTTCTATAACGACAATTAACGGAAAACAGTCTAAGTTTTCGTAACCTTCCAAACCGTTTTATTTCTTCCAATTCTAATTTCCTTAAAATAAAAACATTGCCAAACCCAAACCCTCCAGAAAATTCTCTGGCGTTATAAAAAAATGAGAAAATGGAATAACGGTGGAAAATGTATTTAAGGGAGGAGAAAATTGGTACTTATCGTAAGGTAGACCCGACATAAGAAAAGAATTAGGGAAATAATTGAATTGAATTAGGTATTTCCACGTTCCAAGAATTACCTTGGCTGCGGAGTTCGTTTATTTTTATTTGAAAAGAACGTGAGTTTTGTCGGTGTCATTTTCTTCACCGCTTATTATAGAACCACTTTGAGTGGAAAATGAGAATTAAAAAAAAAAGTCACGATGAAAACCTCTATAATTTATTTGTAAATACACATTAATGCACAACGTTAACATACTGACTAAATTACATCTTTATTTCAACCGCACAATATTGATATTTTGTATACTATCGAATTTATGCAGGGTGTTAAGGAAGTACTTGACTTCATTAAACCAGAGTGATTCCTGACATTATTTGGAATAAAAAATGTAAGTGAAATAATGGTCTCCTGTGATATAATTTTTTTTTTTTTTCAAAATGCTTTACTTCAAAACTAAACAACAAAAATTTCTTCCACATGTCGTCACTGATCGCTCAGCTGAGTAAATCCCAACCCTTCACCCTGATCCTAACTATCCAATACATACTACAGCACCCTTGAGGTGATTTCTCACAAAAACGGCGCTCTACAAATTATTATTATTATTATTATTCTATTTTTTTTAGATTTAAGAAAAAAAACATAAAAAAATCACCGCGACCAAAATTTCATTTACATTATGTACTTCAAATAATGTCAGGAATTACTGGTTAAAGTAAGTCAAGTACGTCCCTTAACACCCTGTATATTGTGCATTGACACAAGTCATTGCTTAACTTTGGAACAGGGTTTTTTCCCAAAAGACTTAATTTTGTGTTTTGATTGCAGAATGCACAATAAGTCATATACATTTATTGTTCTTATTTATTTATTTATTGTTTCTTCACATTTTAGGTATAACAGTTTGCAATACAATTTTTAACCTCACTAGGACAAGCCTGTGTTGAGGTTAGCCTTAATTAATGGTTTTGGTATTTATTGGGTTCCGATTTGTCTAGGATCTCTTCTAAGATAACAAGTTTTATATATATATATATATATGTATAATATCAACTATTAATCATTGTCATCATCATCATCGATAAGACAACATTATTATTATCACAAACAGTTAACAAGCTTAATAAGTAAAATAAAATAATAATAAAACATACAGGTGGGTAATACATAATGATAAAACATACAGCTAGATTAGTACATAATAATAAAACATACAGGTAGAGTAATACATAATAATAAAACATACTAATAAAACACGCAGGTAGAGGATACTGATTGTAAAATCGGCTACATACGGTGCCGACGCCTACAAGCGAAACCAATATCAGCATTTTGCATCCGCTGCCTATAAATAACTACCCCCTGGGCGGCCGATTAAAAGCGTGTCCAGTCGAAAGCTCTCTTTGCCGTAATGAGAGAATGAAAAGCCTTTTTGCCAACAATTATCGAACGATTATCAATTACCTTTGTATTTGTCCCAACGCTTTAACGGCACCGAAATTACACGAATCGAAATTGCCGGAACGGTTAAATTACTCTCATTTTGAGATTAAGAATCCACAGTCATCAGGCGTATCCCATCGCACGATACATCGCAGAAACGCATTATCATACTGTATTTTAAAATCTGGCTTCAATTCTCTAGTATAGTTTGTGGTTTTCTGTTTGTAATTTTGTTTAAACATTCCACTTTTGATTCATAACAGAGTGGTAGATATATTATGTATCGCCCCCTTTGTTTGGCGATCAGATTTGAACAGGCAGAGACCCTAGCACACTCGATCGGTAGGATAACTATTGGTAAATTCTCATCGTTCCCTAGCATGACTACAGTTCGCCAACGAATAAGTGACAGTTCACAATGACTAAGTGTCCTTAACATATTCGACATCAACTGTTGTTTGTACGTTAGCGATGTGCAGTTGTCCTAGGGAACGATGAGAAGTTACCGATAGTTATCCTATCAATCGTTATCGATCGAGTGTGCTAGGGCCTCTGGTACCTATTCCCAATTTTTTTTCTTCCGTAATTCCCTATCCCACAATCTTAAGCCTCACAGGACGTCACAATTAGGAATGCCACTGATTTCGGGCAATTGGGACTCTTGTGCGTGATAAACAAGCTTTAATAATAAAGCGTTTTTTTAATAGATAAAATAACATATTTATTTATAACGAGCACAGACTCGTGAAAAGTCGTGGGATAGTCAGAATTCTCAATAAGTCAATTCTAATATCAATTAAAATTATTATCTGTTAAAAATATTACAATAAAGGTAGGTATTTTATCGCTTGTCTAAATTTTTCCCACAATCAGTTCCAAATATGAAAATTTGACTTAATTTCAAATCAAATTTGAGTTCATTGAACCAGAGTTACGCTGGACGCATATACAACCAAATGAGTATTTTTCGGTGATGATAATGATAACGATGATTGATGGTTTGTATTAAGAATCTTTTTCTAAGTTTAAGACATGTGTTTAAGCACGTATCTACTGTTCGTCATATGTTATGCTCAATTACAAAGTAAATTGACAATATCCATTAAAAATAATACTCAATTCAAATCAATTCAATTTCTCTAGGTACTATTACAAAACCATTGAATTTTCAGTCCAAATTTAGTGTCACGTCAAGGGAGTACAGCCAGTTACCGTTCTGCCGACGCAGCACCCCCAAATAATAGCAGCCATCCGGTAACCGGCGCACCTACCCACTTATCATCATCATTTCGGTCGTTCGCCGCATTTCATTCAATTATAATTATATCATTATTTCGGGAGCGGTTTCAGCGGCTGACGTTTCATTTCGACTCGTTTCATATTCGACCAGTGTCCTCTTGTTTCAAATGATTGATTTTAGTGGGGCTTTATAATGTGATTCAACGTAAGGGAATTCAAATATGAAATAGATTTTGGTGTTTAGGAATTTTATTTATATTGTTCTAGGTATGACCATTGCTTAATACTACTACATTAAGGCAATAGTGCCACGCATATGTTGGTTGCGTACGTCAGTCGCATACTTTAATTTTTAGGTGAATGAATCAATGTTTGCATGAAAAAATTTACGAAATTTATTAGCTGAACGTAAACCAAAGTAAACTTGGATTCCAAGAAGCTAGACATTTTGTACAGCGTTAGCAGGTGATATATATATATATATATATATATATATATATATATATATATATATATATATATATTTAACACGATAACATACATTTAAACACCATACACACTAACTATGGTAAACAATCCATTGGTTACGAAGGGGGCAACTTATACAATTGCCTTCCAGACAACATTAAAGAAGAAAAGAGACTGGGTAGTTTAAAAAAAAAATATTCGTTTTTTTTTCTTAATCAACAAAATAGTGAACCAGAATAATACTGTATTATGTACAGAGTAATGTAAAATTTATTTAGTTCAAAATCATCTAAAATGTATTTTCTGGTCAAATAAGTGAAAATTATAATTTTCTTTTTTCTGTAATAAAATTTTTAAAAAAAGCCATAGATAATTCTCAAGTATCAACTATTGAAATTGGGAGACCCCTCTCGGTTGGAGTTTTCAAATACTTGATGAGAGCTCATCAGCTGAGTCTGTTTTACAGGTATTTTAATAGAACTTGCAGGATTGCTTCCACGCGCACTGTTGCACTTTTTTATTTTGGTTTTTTGGAAGATTTATTATATAGTTTTTATGATAAGGTATTGCACTTACCTACCCACTGAAAACATTTACAAATAAATCATTATAGATTGAATTGAAAAGGTCAAGAATCTGTCATTGTTTGAGCTTTTGGACAATAAAATTACTTCATTCCATTGCCAGGACAAGGTCTTGTCAAATGGGCACTTCTCACACTCCTTGACTGACAACTTGTATCGGAAACACCCCACTTTATATTTTATGAGTTTACGGAAATTAAAAAAAAATCTTATAAAGGCGTTGCCATTATAAATGGTTGAAGTAAGCGTTAAAATACCTCGTTCTAGCTCTGCTTCGATAAATTTACTCCACACATCGTCACCTTAAAGCAATACTGAGATATCTTCGAAAAAACACTTTTGAGATAATTATGCAGTTCGACGTAAAATTGTGAGCTTTACATGATACATTACTGGGATATTTTGTAAAAAAAAATGCCCGGGTTACAAGTAAAATCTCAGTATTGAGATATTTCTAGTTTTACGTATACTTTGTCAAAATTAGTAGGATTTTTTTATATTTATTTATTATTACAATTTTGTGTTGATGCTAAATAATTTACCTCTCTAATACCATATCATTAATCTGCAACATTATTTAGTTTGATTCTGCTAGAGCTCACGCAAACCTAAAAGTCCTATTATCTCAGAACAGCATTTTTCAAGATATCTCACTGTTGTTTTAAGGTGACGACATGCAAAAAGTAGTGTGACCATTCACTAAGTAGGTAGTACCTTAAGTATCTACCTAGAAGTAACACAATAAAGTACCGACCTAATAAAGTTAGTAAGTGAGGCTACACACACCGGCACTCAGGATCGCAGCGGTTGGTAATGGAGGGAACACGTCTGACGTCCACCTACGCCTCCATCTTGTTTACCTTCATTTTCCGTAATGGCCACCGATGTCCAGCTGTGATACTCTGTTGCAGAAATGTTTACTAAAATATGGAACTAAGTGCTTTTCGAATGAAACTTTCCTTTGTGCTTTGCAGTTCCCGTAGTTACCAATATCTCATGTCAGCTTGCATATTTCTTCTACGTTAAAAATAATTGCAACCGTATAATTTTACGAAATTTGAATATTCACTTGATATTTTAGTTTGAAGATCCATGCCCCCGAATTCAGAGGTCTAGTGTTCGATATTTGCACGATCTTTTGAGTTGTAAGATGCTCTTATTTTCTCTCTGATAAAAGGTCTCCTTTCTGAATCGAATCTTAAAACGTGTAGATTTTAGATTATTAAAATTTATTTTTAAAATTGTATTTGGTTTGGAGAAAAAATACAGTAGTTGCACATAAAATTGTCTTCTAAAAAGATTATGTCTCTTTATTATGTCTCTTATTATACTCGGATGGTTTAAAAAATCTTTTAGAACGGGGGAGGTATTGAAAGATACGCATTTTATTTCTAAATATGGTATATGCATTTCCGCCCAACGCAAGTGAGCCGTTCCAAAATTAGCAAATAAAGTAATAAGCTTCAATCTTTGTAAACTCACTTTGTGGCATCACTTTATTTAAATGAAACCAATTACTTTTTTGTAAACCACTAAAATCAATGTTATAATATCTACATGTTTATAAACCGATGGTTTCTTCGCCAGGATAATAACATGAATAAAAATAACAAAAGAAACAAACAAGTATAAACAAAAAGAATAATAGACAAAAATATTACAGAGAGAGGTGATTAATTAGTTAAAAATATCATAAAAACAATTATTAAAATAATGTTTAAAAATTATTTTAGAATATGATAATATTACATTATGTAGGTATTAAAATAATTTTAAAAAATTAACCAAAGATAATCGGGTTGTTAAAACAACAAAAATAAATTGTTATAAATATAAGTATTAATATGAAAATAAATTTAAGAGATGGCTATTTAAAAAAAAAAATATTATTAATAATATTTTGTTTACTATTAACACTTTCTAATTTTTAAAGTCTGCTAATTGTATATCTCCTGTGTTTGTATGATTTTTTTTTTTAAACCTTTATTTATATCAAAAGAATGATTTGTTTCAAAAATGGGGTTGGTAAATTCAGAATAATTATTAATATACATTAAAATTTCTAGAAGTCTTCCCTATATAAAAAAAGTTAGGATTCTTACAAATTAATTTATAATCCCCAGATTTGTTAAAAAAAATTAATAATACCCTTGTTTTTTAATACACAATTTTTTTAATATCCCCTGAATATTTTAATCCTGGATGGGATTAGTTTTAGCAAACCAACTAATAACCCCAGGGGTAGGCAGAGAGGACGGTCTTGGCGGCCTCACTCACATTCATACATCGTTTCATACATTATTTTTATCTATTTGTCTTACGACTTTACGTCCGGGTAAAATCTTTCCTACAGGAAAAACTAAACCCTTCCACACACTTTTCCACAAATGATCATCTAGTCAATCCATGCTAAGCAATTGTACTATTTAAGTATAATAAATACAAAAACAATACAAGACCAACACGTCAACCCATCAGAGACCAAAAATGGGAAAATTATTCACCGACTCCAAATATTTTCATATGAGAGGGTTCAGCTCGGTAGAAATCTTAACTGCACCGAAAAATTCTACTGATCCCTCAATATTTAAAAAATCTTTCATGTATTTAAAAAGACTGATTTTTGCATTTTTATGTATAAATTCTTTGATTTAATAAATATAAAATAAATTAAATAAGCCTAAATTTTGAAGGAGAGAGCTAGTTATAATGCCATGCCAGTGGCCGAAATAACAAATGGTAATATTTTTGTAGTCTGAGAATGCCAAATTCTTTTAATCTTATTTCCAAAATCTGTACGCCCAACTTATTTTACCTTTCAATGGCCAGTTTGAATTGGTGAGCTATGAAGATAAAATTAGGAACTTGTTTTATGTATATACCTTCCATTCTGTTATTTTGTAAGAAATAAATAAATACAAAATATTTATAACTAGCTGATACCCGGCATGCGTTGAATGCTACTTCAATAAATGAATTGTTTCTCCCTTCGTGTCGTTTCCCATTCGTCGCCGTTCCCCTTACGCCTCCTCTTCCCCTTCCCCTCTCGCGTTCCCTTTTCATTTTCCCCGCATCCCCCCGCCCCTCTTCTGCACTCCACTTTCTTTCGAACCCCTCCCCCTCGCGCATTCTGCTTCCACCTTCTCCGCCTTCCCCTCTCCCTCGCCCATTCTCCCACGAAGCCCCTTACATACCCCTCCCCCCAGCCTTTTTCCCTGCCGCCTAACTCCATAAAATTCACCCATTTTTCCAACCACTCGCGTTAACTATTCCATTTTTTATGCAAATTTCATAATGTCAGAGCTCACAAATATATATATCTATATATATATATATATATATATATATATATAATAACCACGGGCATGTTCCCAACAATTCAAAAAAATTAAATATCAATCGGGTGAAATTTTTATCGCAATCGTATGAATAGTGCAGGTAATAATTTCATAACGCCAGAGTTCACTATCCTATAACCATCCCAGGTATGCCCACATCATAATCCCAAGGTTCATCGCAGTCGTATGAACGGTATGGCCGTGCATAAGGTACGATCAAATAAACAAACATTATTTTTTATATTATAGATAACAAAATGTAAGCTTTTATTTTTTTTGAAAAAAATTATTACCCTGTTTTTAGTATTAGGATATTTTTGAGGTCGAGATTGGCATGCAGTTGGTTCCCAGAGAGGTAATATTATAATAAAAGAATTATCTGAAAAATTGTGTGACTCCTTCCCTGTCTTAAAAGGTTGTGAAGTTTATCGGTGGGCAGAACGCCTTAAGGAGTTGAAGTATTGCGATCAATTATTTTGAAAATAGACACCAAGTTTTACGTCGCGTTACGTCGCGCTCTGGGGACGGCGGAAGTCCACGTAAAAAACAAGACCAGTGGGAGTGGAGAGGAGGTGGGGGGATATGTGTATCTGGGGGAGGGTGCGGGGGTGCCGCCCAGCGATTGCTGACATCCGGCGGAAGGGCGGCGTTTGGGCGGCAAAAGAGCGCCACGGGGGCGGCAAAAAGCAGCATTGGTCCGATTCAGCTCGACGGAAGAACAACCTGTATATGGATTGTGTGTTTCTATTTTTAATACTGATAATTTGTGGTGGAACTCCATTATAATAATATATTAAAACAATTTTAATGAAATAAATTAAGTAGAAAAAAGTTTATTTTTTTTAATATATTGTTGTAAAATGCTCTTTTACACAAGCCTTACGTAGCTTGCAGGTATAATATAAACATGAAAAAATCTATTTTCTGTATTTAAAAACAAAGTCTTTTCGGTAAAAAATAATTTACCTCAAGTTCTAGCTAATTATTTGTATTGCGTTGATGATTTTTATTTTCTAAGTCAGTCATCAAACCAATCTTTGTTACTGTGATCATCGGTGTGACGGTACTATTAATTTGTTAATTTATTCGAAGCAAGGACATGTTTTGTTCCTTCATTGCATACTTTTATTTATTTTGAGAAGGTCCTAACAAAAATCTAATAAAAAAAAAGTTTTATCCGTCAAGCACTATATTTATGTTTACTCTTTGACGGAATCGTTGGTTAAGGGGTAAAATTCTCGTCTAGCAATCCGGAGGTTGTGGATTCAAATCAGGGCGTGCGCAATAAAAATGTATTAAATTATTTTGTGTTTTTCATAAATAATTAATTGGCAATAATATATAGTAGATATACTATGATATTTCAGTATCGCCCTGGTGAAAGATAACCATACAGGTTACACCTTCCTCTTTCCCATCTATTTTCCTTCGCTTTTACTTTCACTGGCTCCAGACGGTTGAGTGCATTTGGGACTCTTGTGCGTTTACATTTCAATAAACCATCACTATACAAGTAAGGGCCTCTTTAAAAATATTTTTTTTTGTTTTTAAAATGTTTATTCAGTTTTAATTATACAATATTTTATTTTACAAATCTTACGAAACTGATCAATCAGTTTGATTGTAAGAAATAAACCTGTATGTGTTAGTACCACCCTATCACTATACAAGTAAGGGCCTCTTTAAAAATAATTTACTTGTATGTATTCGTACCACCCTCCCGCAGGACGCAGTCCCCCCAGAGGGTCCGGGTTTTTGAAGCGATTTTGCCTCTTATGTATAAAGGAATTGTATGAAGAACAAGGTCAGAATCGCTTGGGCCATTCTCGTTCTTGACATAACGAAATACTGGATAGCATTTAGCCACTCCGAAAAATTCAAATTAATTGCCAAAGACGCGCAGGGCACCAAATATGGTGGACAAAATGGATGCCGCTTGATAATTATTTGTATTGGGTTGATGATTTTTATTTTCTAAGTCAGTCATCAAACCAATCTTTGTTACTGTGATCATCGGTGTAACGGTACTATTAATTTGTTAATTTATTCGAAGCAAGGACATGTTTTGTTCCTTAATTAAATACTTTAATAATATGATAATATGAACGCTGTCATATTCGAAGACTATATTTATTCATTGTTTATGATAAAAATCCATTGTGGATTTGATAACATCCATAAATAGATTTGAGTGATTATTAGGAAGTTCGTTTTATCTACATTATTTTGATGTAATTTTTGTAATATATCACAAAAGAAATGTAAAAAAAATTTAATTCATAAGAAAGGTGAGAACTGTCAAATATTTTACATCGTATTGAAAAAATATATTTTTTGTATTCTGGTTTCAACAAGTTAAGTTAAATCCAATGCAGTCGTTTCTCCGTGAAAAGGATAGCTGAATCGGGTTCCAGAGATCGGAGTAAGCGATGGCTGATGATACCCTGAAGATCCTTCGACGGAGATGGTAGTAAGGTGCCTACAGCGGGGAGGGGGGAAGTAACAAGATGAGAGAGGGTGGCATGGGGTGGTCACGGGGGGTATGTGTGTGGCAGTTACTCTTGTCCTCAGAACAGCAGGAAGCTCGCCGCTATCGACTATCTCAATATATAATTTCGATAAAAATCGCCACCGGTTTATATCGAGAGGAAAATTGGAAACATAATGCCTTTTTTGTTTGTTGTCAATTTACTGTAAAAATAAATTCCAAAGATCCGCCCTAACGATTGAAATCAATAGTACCTACACGGAAAAAAATGTTAGTCTAAAACTTCCATTCCGAAGGTCGCTGGTTCGAACCCGGCGTGAGCAAATAAATTTCATTTAATTGATTTGTGTTATTTCACAATTAATTATTTAAAAAAATAATATATAGTATATTTGCGGCACGTTCCACGGCAGGATACTCTTACTAGTATCGCCCTGGTGTAAGACCACCATTCACAATTGAAACGTTGCTTGAAATGGCTTTAGCCGTGTTTAGTGACTAGATCTGAATAGCCAGGTACTTACCCACCTACCTCTTTCTCGTCTCCTTCCCTTCCCCACTTACCTTCAGCCTCATAACATACCCCGATTGGGGATGCCATAGTCTCACTGGCTCCAGACGGGAGCAGTTGGGACTCTTGTGAGGTATTCCAGAGTGGAAGATACTGACAGTATCGCCCTGGTGTAAGACCACCATTCAGAATTGAAATGTTGCTTAATAATGGCTTTAGCCGTGTTTAGTGACTAGATCTGAATAGCCAGGTACTTCCCCACCTTCCTCTTCCCCATCTCCTTCCCCTTACAACTACCTTTAGCCTCACAACATACCCCAATATGCCATAGTCTAACTGGCTCCAGACGGGAGCAGTCGGGACTCTTGTGAGGTATTCTCTATAAAAAATAAAAAAAATTCACTGTAAAAAAAGTTGCTACGAACAAATTAACAGGGTTTCAATGTTTATTGGCGGGAAAATGTAAAAATATATTATTTTTATTAATTATTAAAACATATTTCGTACGTATACCAACCAATTATTCTTACATTTTCCCGCTAATAAACATTGACACCCTGTTAATTTGTTCGTAATAACTTGAGTCGCGTTTTTAACCGTTTCACAAATAAAATGATCGTATTTTAGAATAACATTTTTCTCCGCGTAGTTACTCAATATTTTATATTTTTAAAAACAAGTCGTTATCGAATATTGCTTTATTATAAATTTGTATATCGATCGCCTAGTTGATTAGTCAGACATCTTCAAAAAATCTAAATAGGAGTTGAGTACGCAGTTACATTTGAAAGTGTACCCTCTACGTGGTACAACACTCAGATTACTCATAAACACAACCAAATCAATTATAACGCACAAAAACTGAATTTAAATTTAATGAATTTTAAAAAAGTGGTGCTTTCTGGGTAACTAGTAGGAAATTTCATAATGTCATATTTATATACACTGAGAAAAATGTTATTCTAAAATACGAACAAATTAACAGTGCTTCAATGTTTATGGGCGGAAAAATGTAAGAATAAACATTGAAACCCTGTTAATTTGTTCGTAAGAACTTTAGTCCTGTTTTAACCGTTTTTACGAATAAAATGATCGTATTTTACAATATCATTTTTCTCCGTGTACCAAACCGTTGTGCTTTTCGGTATTATTTTATAGAATTTTTTTTATGTAAAACACAGACACATGTAAATATATAATTTATGATGAGCATTCGAAAATTGCTTTTCTCATTTCTCGATCGATGTGTTGATTGCTTATATTATTAGATATTCTTTGATATTCGACTTCGACTCTCATTAACCAAAAAATGTCACTTTTTAAATAACAAATATCTGGGAAAAGGTTGAAAATAAATCACAGATCTTATGGACGGTGGGCATCGAAAAAACATTTTCGTTTGAAATAGAGATCCCTTTCATGTCCATAAAGGAATATAAATCGAACCTTCATCTTCCGAAATATCTGTGGCTAAGGGTGAAGGTACACTCCCCCAAAGTCCACCTCTGAGTATTCTAAGCAACAATGAAAAAACCCATACACAAGATTTGATAAACTATCCATCATTAATCATGGGAGCTTCATTTTTTACCGTAGGCGAGTCAATTCCCTCCTTCCTTACTTCCTTGGTTTCCTGAGGCAGGGATGGGATTTGTCAAATAATGTTTCAGGAGATGAAGTATTTATGCGCGTTTTAGGTTTTAAACCAGAAATGCAAGTATTCATGTGTACCAATATAATCCTTTAATAATTATTAAATAAATAATAATAAATATGTCTGTTTTTTACCATAGTTTTAAAAAATAAATAATTTAAACGTGTTTCAAAACCAATAATGTAATGTAAAGTTCAGTAGAATTTTTGTATAAATAAATCCACACAAGAGGTTTTTACGAAACTATTTTCCATGAGGGCATATGTCATCTTTGAGGATACTTTATGGAGGGTCTTTTTGAGGAAAGGAAGGAAAATACTATGAGGGCTGTTTTGGATATAGTGTTCAGCTTGTCCAGGAGTATCGGACGTATGAATCTTCCCTCCCACTGCTGTGCAAGGCTATGTGAAGTCCAGTCCGGCTGGAGAAGATAAAGGGTCTCCCTCAACCGGACCGCCACGCAGTTGATGGGTAGACGTATCCGCCTCCAAGACCTAAATTAACCTCACTCCATGAACCCGGACATCTATGACAGATGTGTTGATTATTAAGTCAGGGTGGAAAAGAGATGGGGAAGAGAAAGGTGGGGAAGTACCTGGCTCTTCAGATCTAGTCTCCAAACACAGCTAATGCCATTTCAAGCAACGTTTCAATTCTGAATGGTGGTCTTACACTATGGCTATACTGAGAGTATCTTTCACTCTGGAACGAGCCGCAAATATTCCTTGTATTATTTTAAATGATTCAATTGTGAAAACACAAATCAATCAAATAAAATAAATCTGCGCACGCTGGGATATGAACACGCGACCTACGGATCGCTAGTCGAGAATCTTGCCTTCGACTACGGACGTGGTAAATAATATATAAGTACAGATAAAATTTTAACAATACGTGTTGAGAGAAGGCGATTAAAAAGGCACATTTAAAAAACGTTTTTTATTCTCTCGTCAATACAAACCATTGAATTTCAATCTTAGCTTTTAACAACATACTTATAAAAGATTTAAACTACTGACGCTTTACTAAACAGTTAAAACATTATATGTAATGGTTTAAGAGTTTAGTGGCCTTCCTAACTAATGACTTCTAGTAAAAAATATTAAAAATTCTAATAAAATATGAACGGCGGGAAACGATAAGCGTACGATAAGTTTCAGTTTATTAATTATATAAATGAACAAATTGTCTCCGCAAAAACATATTCATTTGCTTTCACTTCGTTTCCAAAAGGAAGTCATTATCATAATGTATGCTTCTTCAACTTATCTCAAATGCGATAGAATGAAGGTTATCATGGTAAGTTATTTAAAATGCTGTCAGCATTTAAACTAACAATTTGTTTTCTCATTTGCTGTAAAACGAGTTATTTTACAACTAAAACATGACGTGTTATTTGTTGGCAAAATGGATGAAACAAAAATTATGTTTACGTCATATTAAATAAAGCTTCTTTATCGGTTTTATAGCATTAATAGTGTTAAGGTTAGTTGGTGTGTAAATCAGGACTACAATAAACAAGCTTCTATTACACGTTCCGATAGTTTTGCCCTCTTACCTAATCCAAAAACCACCCTCTTTAAAACTGGGTCCGTAATAATTCAACCGACGAATCTGACGACCTTTCCACTCTTCGTTATTTATTTTCTTTCCTCCTCGTCTATGATTTCCCCCATTTCTTATGATTTTGCCCTTCGTACTTATGATTCCCTGGTAGCCTGTTTCTTATGATTTTCTCGCCGCGTACCTTTTGGTATCAGGAGCAGAGAAGGGTAGGGTGGTTTCCGCCCTTTTTATCTTTCACCCCCCGGGGATAGTTTTTATTTATAGGCTTGTGATCGCAGGTTACTCGACCGCATTATTAATTCCAACATCAGACAACTCGTTTGCTCCTCTAGCTCCCATTTTCCAGGGCTAATGGCTTGTTTTTCTTTATATTTTCAGAAGATTGAGTGCTGTAGAAAGATTCCTTCATTTTAGAGTCTTTACAGAAAGAATATTAAAAAAAATTGTTAATGGGAAAAATGGTTCTGTTTAAAAGTACGAATAGTAATGGGATGTATAAAAATTCACGTGGTTAAAACCTGAAACATGTTTTAAAGTACTCTAATGGTAGATTCAGACTGGGTCGACGTACGTATGCATCGCTACCTCTAACAATATCTGGGCTACTTAGCGACCATAGATTTTCAATGAAAATTTATGTTTTAGAATCACATTGGCAACACGCATCGCGACGTGCGATGTCTGTGGCCATTGTCATAGAAAATGTATGGGTTGCTAAGCATTGTTTGGCGTAGCGATGCGTACGTACGTCGTCCAGTCTGAATCTACCTTAATTTGTGTAAACATTCTAGCTAACGTATATTTTGCTTTAAAAATCGTAAAAATAACTATAAAACCTGCGGAGTAATTTTTTATTTTTGTGTAATAAATGTTTTAAATATTCATCCCAACAAAATACATTTTTTTTACTTTGTACTTGGATTTTAATACTCTCCAAATTGGTTTAATATTATTCTCTTATAAAAGTCCCTTTAAAATCGTTATTCACTTTAAAGCAATTCGAAAGACATCTAGGTAGCTAATTTAAAACATAATCTTGAACAACCATCAGACGGGGGTTAAATATTGTAAGTTTGTGTTAAACTTCGGCAGCCTACTTCGTTCCTGCGGCGGAGATAATTTAATTTCTCTTACCTTTGAGGTGAAAACTCGGCGCTTTAAATTTGCAGTAAATTTAAAACTTGTTTGTCGTTAAAAGTTTCCCCTTGGAAGTTTAATGGTATCAGCGTTCACGTATTAACGGTGCATCTTGTTGAAGTAATTACGGTCTGAGATCAAGTCGTATGATATTAATGGTAGCCTACGCTTTGGTCGGTTACAGGAAAACTTTAAATTACAAGATTGCCGTAAAGATATTTAAAGTTTTTCGGCTTCGAAATTTTTTTCTCCAATTAGGTGGCAAAGGTTGTATTGTAAAAATATATATATTTTTTTGCAAATTTTTACGATATTTGTTTTGCGTTTACATTCTTTACATATAATTTGTATTCTGAGGTTCCGGAAACGACTCCTAGTCTTAAGTAAAAGAAAAAATATTTCTTCATTATTTAGTAATGTTAAATTTTTTTATGTTTTTCTAGATCTTTTCTCTATTTAACATTTAAATGTATATTTTTATCTACCATACATTATGTTTGTTGACTTTACATTAAAAACTCTAACGCCCATCGTTCATGTAGCTATTTACAAGCGACGCTACCGCTACCTGTCATACAATTTTGCTAGTACAGCGCCTAGCGGCGATTTCAAACACTAATAATAGTATTGAAAATACAGACGAGCGGCGATCGCGTCGCTTGAACGTAGCTCCATGGAAGAACGGCGTTACTGTCTCTGTATCATGCAGTGAATCATTTAAAGATGAATATTGTGAAAACTCTTGCTGTCTCTGTATCATGCAGTGAATCATTTAAAGATGAATATTGTGAAAACTCTTGCTGTCTCTGTATCATGCAGTGAATCATATAAAATATGAATACAGTAAAAACTCTTGATGTCTCTGTATAATGCAATAAATCAAGTAAAATATGAAAACAGTAAAAACTCTTGCTGTCTCTGTATCATGCAGTGATTCATTTAAAGATGAATATTGTAAAACTCTTGCTGTCTCTGTATCATGCAGTAAATTATGTAAAATATGAATACAGTTAAAACTCTTGCTGTCGTTGTATCATGCAGTAAATCATGTAAAATATGAATACAGTAAAAACTTTTGCTGTCTTTGTATCATGCAGAAAATCATGTAATATATGAATATTGTAAAAACTCTTGCTGTCGTTGTATCATGCAGTAAATCATGTAAAATATGAATACAGTAAAAACTTTTGCTGTCGTTGTATCATGCAGTAAATCATGTAAAATATGAATACAGTAAAAACTCTTGCTGTCTCTGTATCATGCAGTGATTCATTTAAAGATGAATATTGTAAAACTCTTGCTGTCTCTGTATCATGCAGTAAATTATGTAAAATATGAATACAGTTAAAACTCTTGCTGTCGTTGTATCATGCAGTAAATCATGTAAAATATGAATACAGTAAAAACTTTTGCTGTCTTTGTATCATGCAGAAAATCATGTAATATATGAATATTTTTTTTTTTTTTTAAAAAGAAAGACAAACATTCCCGGGTTACGAATAACCCAACAACATTTGAAAATCTCCTACTACCACCACACTAAGCGGAAGATGTTGCTTGTGTTGTGGTGGAGGACTTAGCCAGCCGAGGAATCGAACACGGAACGCCTGGGTGGGACCCAAACGCGATGCCCACTGAACCACTGACCGGTCATGCAGTGATTCATTTAAAGATGAATATTGTAAAAACTCTTGCTGTCGTTGTATCATGCAGTAAATCATGTAAAATATGAATACAGTAAAAACTTTTGCTGTCGTTGTATCATGCAGTAAATCATGTAAAATATGAATACAGTAAAAACTTTTGCTGTCTCTGTATCATTCAGTAAATCATGTAAAATATGAATATTGTAAAAACTCTTTCTGTCTCTGAATCATGCAGTAAATCATGTAAAATTTGAATATTTTAAAAGCCTATCAGGGCGTTTAAAACTTGTACATAAATAAAACGCTAAATACTATATATGGAACGCTAATACTATATAATAACTATATGGGATGTGTGGGATTGCACTATCCTCCCCACATCCTGGAATAAAACATTATTATTATTATTATTATATTAATGTTTTAGAAATGCAAAGAAATAAATGCGCAAATACACACACAATTAATTTTAATTGGGGTGTATAACGACGGATAGGACTATCTTCATCCAACATTCAGAATTGAAACGGGTTTACCTGTGTTACTTGACTAGATCTGATTAGCCAGGTACTTCCCCGCCTTCCTATTCTCCATATCCTTCCTCTCCCCACTACCTTCGGCCACACAACATTCCTCAATTGGGGATGCCTTAATCTCACTGGATCTAAACGGTTGTGAGCATTTAGGATTGTAGAGCGATATTCAATAAAAATTTAATAAATTGATTAATTAATAGAGAGGAAATTTGGTGACTTTAAGCGGGTATTATCAGAGAATATCGGAAATTATTCCCTTTTAAATCAAATTCTAGACGTATTGACTCTTTTTTACAAAAAAACTTATTTTGATTGTTTATCTGGTAAACGCATTGTTTTTATTTGAAATAATAAGTTTATATTTAATATACTAAGGTTACACCGCTGGTCATTGGCAGATTTGTTCAATTTTCAAACAACATATTGTATTACACAACACAAATTTCAAATCATATAATCATACAAGAAAATAAATCAATACCTAATCTAGTAAGACATTTTTCAGAATTTTAATTTTAGTACAGTTAAAATCATGAAAAAATAAAACCGAGAACGTGTTTCGTGACGAAAATACCTTAGTTTTTCTATTTATTTAAGGTCCTACAAACTGAAATATTTCAGATTTTACACGCTTATTTTGATTAGACATTATTGAAAAATCATAAATATTTATGATCAAAAAATACTTGCAAGAACCACACGATATTTAATAATTTATCATCATGCGTTTTGAGCATTTTTATTGCTTCCTTGAATGTAGGTATATATTAAAGCAAGTTTTTAATGAATTAAATCGATATATTTTTTTTTATTTAAAAAATTTGATACGGGGAATAATCGATCTTTCTCATCGGAACCTCCCTGTTCCACAGTTGCAAGCATTTTAAAACTTTTATTCTCAGCCGCTGGTCAATGGCTCTTAAACCGGCAATTTCCTAAAATTACCTCTCACCGGTCGATGTACTGGTACCTGATGGCCTCCCTCTCGGGAACGTAACTTCCACTTTGAATTGAGTTAACTTGTTCATTAGAGATAAGCAGCTTGGGCTGGGAAGGGTTTCCCGTCGTTCCGGGGGTTTTTTCCGTATTCTATCACGACGCAGACTCATTGTCCTTTTTTCAAAAATAAATCAAACCCAAACCAAAAAACCCTCCGAAAAAGGTAACAATTTATGCAAAGCAAACTAAAAACTCTGATGTGATGATTTTATCCTTTCTGTACTTTGTCCAGCTTTCTGCAGATCGTTGAATTTTCTGGATGTACTAAAGCTTAGTCCGTACAACTCTACTAGGCAAGCAAATAATGTGGAAGTTAGTAAAATGTCATGTTTCTCGTATTGCTTTAATTTGAGGTTTTAAATTTCATTGAAGGTTTTTGATGAGTGGTCTCGACAGTCAAACAGTATTTATGAAGTAGAGAGAAGAGATTTTATAGGGATAGGGTGATAATGACAATGAAGGCAGGTGGGATAAGTGAAGGGTGAACAGAGCAGTTGTTGAAGAAGTATAAATCTTTTTTTCGTACTTTATTTAACAATACGCGTTATATTTTTAGCATTAAAAATATCCATTCAGCCAGATAACAAAATATATTATCGACCACCACAACACTGGCTTGTGCCTAGGCATGGTGGTCGTAAAATCCTCAAAACACGTAACTAACAATTTAATGAATAAAGAAAAATTAAAAAATAAATAGTATTCTTATAATTATCGTGATTAGTTTTTGGATTATGTTGCATTGTTGCGTGTCCTCCTTTATTAAATTTGCATTGCTTGCATTGATTCCTCTCAGGACGGTATTAGTTAAATTAATGTGGTTTTCGGCATTTAGTTATGATGTAGATTTCAAGTACCGGAACTAGTAATAGCTGGAAAGGTATAAGATGGGCTAGAATACTTTGAAGAAAAGAACCAGTGCAAATCGGGGTTCGAAAAAACTCTTAAAATAATAAAATAATCGTTGAATATATCGCAACCATTAGATCTTCCGACCCCGTGCTTGTTATCGCGTATTTTTCTTTTATTGCAACATGACTTGTTTTAATACCTGGTATCAAACCTGAGAATGATCAATAATGGTTAGTCCAAGATATTATATTCATTATACATTGGACTCTAAGCTTATATTCGACATTCATATCGACTCAGTAACATCAAAAGCCTAGAAAATGTTGGGATTCGTTCTCAGAACATGTAAAAAATTCAATAACCTTAAAACAACGAAAATCCTATATTTTTGCATACGTCCGCAGCTTATTAGAATACGCTTCACAAATATGGAACCCGCAATACAAATCATATGTACACAATCTGGAACGTGTTCAAAATCGTTTCCTGCGGTACTTAGATTTCAGTAGCTATCGTCCCCACTTAAATCACAAAGATTCGGCCGCGTACTTCAATATGTTATCATTGGAAGATCGAAGAAGCTCGGCTGATGTCCTCTTTCTACAGAAAATATCCAGGTCCGTCGTAGATTGCCCGGAACTCTTACAACGAATCCAACTACGATTTCTTAACAACCGAACCAGATCAGACAATATTTTTAGCCTCCCTCGAATCAACACCAATTCTAAGCAAAACTCCTTCATTTATCATGCATCACACATTTTCAATACATTCTATACACAATTTGACATGTTTAACTCACCACACTCACACCACACAGGCGATCTCTCGATACTTTACAATAACTATTAACATACCTTACATACACGCTACTAATTATACAGAATATATCCATTCCTTTCCCCTTCCTTCCACCAGCCCATCCACATAGGCTAATGTAAGTCTTTTTCTTTTTTTACACTAAATAATTAAGATACTTCAGGGAAAACCTATTACTAGTTTAATGATTTACACATATTTTATTATACTTTATAAAATTTTATAACTGTTGGTTTTCAAATAAAATAAAAATTCGTAGATACAACATATTATCTTAAAAACATTGTTAATAAAATCTTCTTTGTAAAGTCTGATTTATTTTTCATTTAAATTGTCTTTCCAGATTTGTATTAACTTTGAAGAATTATTTTATTAAAGAATTTTCACAACGTTGACAATAATTACCCAACCGAACCCATAACCGTTAGAACCGCCCAGTAGCCGCGACACTGAGCAGGTACTGGAGGTAAAATGGCTTCTGTATGAAATTTTTAATTCAATTGTCCGCGTTAGGGTCTCATTTGAGTGGAGTAGCTCGGGCTTATGGTCCCGTTTTCCGCCAAAGCCTTAATAAGCTAAGGGAAGAAAGTTTATTTCCCCACCGTGGTGAGGGGGAACTCCAAATGGAAAACCTAGAAAATTGCATTTTTAAATAGTCTCCGGGTTTGTGGTGTATCGCTTCGAGTATTTAACTTAATTAGAACACTGTTTTGCCGAAACTACTTAAAAATTAATTGTGTTTAAAGGTCCCGACCTATAAATAGTTTTAACTTTGTGTTAGTTTTTACGAAATTTTCTTGTTTATTTTTATGTGAATGTATCGTATTTGTAAAAACATTTTCCTCAGGATCATTGCCTTAAAAATAAATATGTAGTGTCAATTATATTATATCAAAAAAACAAGACAATCGAATAATATTAAAAAATACAAAATCATGATCAAACAATGGATCATCGAAAAAGGTCGTGCAATAATTAGTCACCTCACCCAAATATAATCGTATATCTCATTATTGTTACCACTACCTACCAACCTGATAATTTTGTCAAATATTTTTGCTTTATTGAAAAGTGTACTTTATATAATAATTAAAAAAATATTTGTATACTAGTCTGTCTCGACACAGGAGTTCCTAGTGAGACAGGCAAGGCAAAAAAAAAATGTAAACCTTATGATATAGATTCAATAAATAAATAAATAAAATAAAAATAAATTTACCAAACCACCACCATTTAAGATCATTATTCATAGTTGAAACGTTGCTCGAAATGTCTTTAGCCGTGTTTGGTGACTAGATCTGAATAGCCAGGTATTAGAGGCTTCAGCCTCTCAATAACAACAATAACTCAACAACATTTGGTAATGCCATAGTATCATTGGCTAAGTACGAAAGCAGTTGGGACTTTTGTGAGGTATTCAGAAAAAAAAAATTGTGGCAAATTAGAGAGAATTATTTTGAGAAATTTAATTTTCGAATGATCACTGTTAGTAAAACTGGAAATGTATTTGTGAAATTTTTTTACTAACAGTTTCTCTGATATGATTTGTAATTTAAATGTTCCAATTTAAAAAAAATTAAAGGTTTATTGAACATTTAATTTTATGCAGAAATACGCAGGAATATTTCATATCACGCATATCATCACAGACAACTAAAATTAGTCTGTTTGTTGATACAACACAATATTCCACTGCCCGGAGTAAATTGGACAATAATATTCCTTCGATTTGAAAAGTTTGAAGAAGGAATGAAATGTGTCATGGCAAACGTAAAGGTAAGGATGATGTTTGGATAGAACTAAGCAAATTTTACAGTTAAATTAATTTTCACCAATACCGCATATGTGTGATACTGGATGTAACGGAAAAGTTTTGAGCATTGATGCACTGTTGGCGCTTGTAGAATTTTATCCATTTCTCTATTTCCGTTCATTATATCATATATAACGATTCACTGTTCATTTGAACCCCAGTACAATTTGCATGTTGGACATTGCTCCTTCACTCATTGCGGTTTGTAGATACATCAAGGACACCAAGGACACTTTCTTACCGGGCACCAGCGCTACTTGATCAATCCAGCGCAGCGCATTGGTGAATTTCATTTTCTTCTCCTGCTAATCAGTTTGCCAGTGACCATGAGTTTCTGTAGGTTGGAGTTCTCAGTTTGGCAAGGAACATGTCCAAAGTATCTTAAAATACATATAGACATTCAAACATATTGTGGATGCCCAGCTTAGATATATTTTAAGTTGTACAGCGCCTTTGAGGTGATTTCTCACAAAAACGGCGCTATACAAATTATCCAATTATTATTATTATTATTATTATTCGGAATATCTTCCAGAATAGATATATTCGTAGGCCTGGATGTCCATGGAATCCTAAGCATTTTTCTCCAGCAGTATACGATCACAATTATTTTTAATCGTCCCGTTTTCACGATATAAATTGCGATTTAAATAAAAATTAATATCGTTGACTTCTCATGCTCAATGGAACGGTAGTCCTGTGTTTTATTTTATTTTATTTCCTTCGTTTTGAGCATTCACTGTTTGATTTATTATTAATTGTAATGTTTGCTTCATTTATATTCAATCACACTGTTGGGGACTTCTCAATAAATCTTTGGTTCGTCTTACAAACTGTTTATTTACACAATATAATAATGAGAGACCTGAGCTTGTGCGACTAGCTTCAACTGACTAGTAGGTAAATCTTTAATAATAACTGGTTTTGTCAACGCAAGACGGGTTATAATTATCAAACGAATTTAATAACTCAATCATTCAATTTGTCGGTATCCTAGCCATAAATATGTTTATTGCTTATTTGTCAAGAAACGAACGACAACGCCTATCGCATTGCACAGCACGTCATATTCGCATAGAAACAGTGATTGCAGTCGACCAATATTTGCGAAGTAGGGTTATATTTATCTCCTACGCTTGAAATTTATCTTTCGACACCTGAAAAAATATTGGCTCTGAAATTACTATACGACCAAGTAAAAGTAAGATAACACTGTCTGGCCCCGGGCCAAAACATTTCCTTTGTGAATGGCGGGACTCGTCATTCATCGCGGACACTTCGAAAATTAACGAAAGAGCGCAGGTATATGTATTTATAGCATGGAAAAACAATCGAAAGATTGGCTACAATAAGACCATCTATTATTTCCGTACGACGGTATGATCTTTTATGAAGGGCCATGCTTTCAATTAGACAAATTTTATAGTCAAATCGAAGAACTTAAAAACATGTTTAATCTTTTATATTACACATTCATGTTGTTGGCACCTGCATACTATTATAATTTGTTGTCTTTGCATATTTAATAAAAACAATTTATCGATTTTGACGTAAATGAGATAAATATACAGTTATTTTTTTTTCTCCATCTTCTACAATATGAGTCATGTAATAATATCAAACTACTCCGCGGGTTTTTGCTGCTAGGCCCTGCGGGCGGCTTTTCGTTCTGCTTCGCCCAGTTTAAGTGTTGGTGACTATTTATAAAGCATCACCCTTTTGCAAAACTAACTACTATTATTAACATTAAACTACAGAATACTTAAATTTAATAGATAGATATAAATAGTAGACATTCTTACATTAATACCGTGAATAATGAGGAACATAAATTTTCATATTGAATAAAAGCGAAAAAAATTTCCTCTTCTTCATACTTTTTTCCTTAAATATAGTATTATAGATGGCGCCACTTCCATTTGCAAAACGCGTATGGGCGAGATCTAAGTGTGTATATTACGGCAGCAGCTCCGTGGAAAAATGCACGTTCACGGACGGCTCAGAACGGTGTCCATGCAGTGTGGCGTGGAGATTTACTCGGAGCCGGGTTCCTTAATTTGAACCGTACGGGCATTATCGTAATTATATACTCCGATATTTAAGGAGATATAAAATAAACCATGTGAGGACAATCAAAATAGTACATAATACAAAAATAAAAAAAAAGTCATTACCTCTGCATACCACTACACAATTCAATTGCCTTGGTATGTACAAAATATTAAAATCATTTTGTGATACCTAGCTGTCAAATTTGAATAAATTTAACTTAAATATTTTGACATAATATAGTAATTAAAATTATGACAAAAACAGTGTACAGAATATGAACCATGTGCAAAAAACTGTGCATAGAATATGAAGCATGTGAGAAAAACGCGTTAAAATTCAATTTTCTGGCATAAAATAATTAATGTTTGCCATAAATATATTCTCATGATGAACGAAATATATTTTTCTACTTTGTCCATAAAAAGAATTGTTTTTTTCCTTTCCGTTATGTAAAAAAAAAAAGCTGCTAGCTTCGCTTCTTTGGACAGCTTTTTTTTATCTCGATCTTTTTATTCGTCTTCGGAAGAATCAAACAATTCCTATGATCTACCGCCCATACAAGTTTAGTTAGGCAACACTCATACAACTCTAGAGTAACATTTTAGCAGAAACTGTTAAGAGGCTAGACTTTGAACGACACGCGGAACACCCGCGTCTGTCATTCTGTCCCGCTCACAATAAGCTCACGTACACTTACAATGCACGCGAATGCGAAATGTGCGAATGAGACAACGCTCAAATTTACCTACAGAAATCGCTCGAAAAGGGCTTTATGGAGAATACACTTTTCTACACCGAAACTTTCACGAAATTGAAATTTTAAAAAATATATATTTTTTAGAAAGAAGAAGCTACGTCGGTAGCTTTTTATAATTTTATAATTCTTTATGAGAGTTGAGTTAGCAGTACTTTTTCTTTAAATAATATTTTTTGATAAATCTTACATGTTTGACAGTGAATGTTTACGTTAATACGAAACGCATCGAAAATTCGAAAACATACCGACATAGTTTTCACCCTTTAGAAGGCAGTTTAAAAAAAATATATTCATTTTGTGCAATTTTCGATGTAGAAAAGTGTTTTTCCCCGGGCGTCCTTTTTGTATGGGCCGAAAAGCGAAGTCTATCGTCTTAAGTCACTTAATCAATTTACGTCACGGTCGTAAACCGTCACGTGCCTCCGATAAGTCTTTAATTTTATGCACACTTAAGTCCCGCGCGGCGCTTGCATTTAAGATATTTTTATTGTAAGCTTACGATAGCTTTAGTGGACTACTATTATAGTTGCTCAAGTAAGCGCTTCTAGCCGTTATTCCGGCGCTTATTCAAAGCTATTGCTGGCGACCTGTTTAGCAATTCCTGCAGGTACGCAGCCAATTTGCTTTAGTGTATTGTCACCAAGCGCCGCCACTGAACTTTTCCAATACAAGTGGATGCGTTCATAGAAAACATGGGACTTGTAGGGAAAGGCGAGGAAGATAATGAAATTACTTTGCGGAATTATTATGCTGGGAAGTTTTTAAAAGGGGTAAAAAATGCCGTTTGCTAGTCGCAACAAGAACTGAATGCTTAATTTCACGTAGCGTATCGGTTCGTTTCATATTTTACTTGTGTGCATACTTTCGTACCTTCTTTTATGTACTTTTATCTACGTACTGTGATACTCGCATGTAATTCTTCTTACATTTTTTCGTATGTCTAAACCAACGATCAAAAGTATTGCATTTCTTGTACCATCTTGAAAAATAAATCTTGAATATACCGAAGAGGCCGAAAGGAATATTGAAAAAGCAGATCAAATCAATAACATGCGGAGATAGCTACCTTATTATACTAATCTTTTTTTTTCAAATAATAATAATAATAATAAAATCTTTTATTCATCAATAGATTTTTTTTATTTACAATTATACATTTTTGATTAAACATTGGTTCTATTGACGAAAAGGTCACTGCTCAGCTGCAATTCAGGATTTTTCCTGGAATGCAGCTGGTTTTCAGCAGCGCCTCGTCCTATAACGTCCTTCATCAAAGCATAAACAACATCTTCCGCTTACCATAAATATGGTTGCGAGAGATTTTCAAGTCATGTCAGGTCATTCGGATCCCGGCATACCTGGTGACAAATTTTCAAAATAAGTAATACTTCGCAGGCTAAAGCAGATTTTAACTTAACACTCGTAAATTTACTTATTCGATGATTGATTTTGATGTGCTATAAAACCATGAAGATTTTTTAAATTTTTATAAACAAGTAATAAAAGAGCCTATAACTTAAAAATCGTTAAGATCGATATTACACACTACGTAAGTTGATCTTGAAAACATAAACTGAGGTTTCGTATACCCAAGTAAAAAAAGCTTCTTTAAAACGATCTGAAACACTTTTATCGAAGAAAACAGTTTTAGAGGCACTCTCGGAGTCACGTTCGGGCTATTTTAGTTTCTCTCGCCCTCATAACTAAGGTTCTATCGCAAGCAAACTGCAATAGGTAATGCAGTGTATTGCAGTTTCAATATTTCACAGCAGGACTTCCCTTTAAAAGCTTTCCGTATATCCTATTTAACGTTTTCTTATTTCTTAGCTAATAGATAAAATGAGCTTGGGATATACGTAAAACCTTTCTAGAAATAAATATTTCTAACAAAATGTTCTACCTTCTTGGTCCCAAACTGCTATATTCGTAAATTTAAGCGTAAAGGTTTTTTGTCTCTAAACCTTTTTTAAACAACTGATTTACCGTAAATTTTCTTTTTACTGCTATAACTAGTAGTTCTGTGAACAGTAAAACTCGCGTGCTAAGTATGTTTCTTTTATTCTCTTGTTTAATAAATCAAAAACCTAATTTCCTTTGAAATTATGAGATGTGTAAGTAGGTACTTTTTTAAAAATTTGACAATTTCCCCTAAAAAAAGTCCATTGTAATCCCTTTGTCCCTTAAATAAGTATCTACTTTATTATAAATCATATATTTATTTTGTAAAAATATACTTTATAAAATAAAGACTTTTACAATTTTTCCAAATGAATGTCACAATATCAACAAAAATAATTTTTTCAGACCGTTAGGTACCATAATATTTATTATTCCGACCGCAAACTCTAGCCGAATAAAAATGTAGTATCCAACGCGGCTACAGACAAGTGAAATACCAAACGGTCTAGTTAAAACTCTTCCCTTCGCTCAGTCAACTATAACGTCAGTTTCATACATGCTCAAGGTCGATGGGTCTTCCACACACAATATATTTGGGTATATTGTGATGTGGGAAGGTACTGGTAATAAAATTAGTTGCAATTGAAGTACCTACGTAGAGAAAACTTGACTCATAAGATTTGATCTCAAACAATAGTTATGATAATATCTGGCAATGCTCAGGGGTCATTTATCAGAGAGACGTTGTAAGTATTTTACAATGTACGTGCAAAATTCTCAATGACAATCACTGAAATATATTTAAAAATAATACTATCAATTCACACTTCAAAAAGTCACCTATTGAAAACTCCTAGTTTTCTTTCACGCCGTTATAACCAGAAAATAATTTAACAATAAAGATATCAAACATATTTCGTTAAAGTCGCATCTCCGCAAATTTGAAAGAAAGCTCCCGCCGACAGGTAACGTCTGAAGTGTTATTTTTACGTGAAGTTTTTCATTAGCTGAATACACCTTTCAGTTTCTTTGGCAGTCTTGGCCAATTGCCATATTTAATCTCCTCCATCTCTTATGCCGCGTGTTGACAGTTTGTTTTCTTACACATCCGTTTCCTTTGTTACAGGTAAGCTAGACAAGCGACATGAACTAATCGACCAAGCTGGGGATATGTGACAAGTGACAGGACACGTGCTCCAGTGAAATGGAAAATGTAAAAAAGGTAACTTCATATTAACCTTTCGAAGTGGCGTTCCTTGAACAATCCTTAACAAAACTGCAAAAATAATGTTATTAAAACATTATTTAAATTATCATTTTTTCCATTCCGTGAGCATATGTATTTTCTTCTGTGTATACGCTGGCATTCCTTGGACTACTTTTTATTTGTTTTTTCTTGCAACGCACAATGTATTTTTAAACTTTTTGACAAAGAATGAATGATAAATACGCAAGAGAGACAATAGAAAAAATGTGAAAAAAATGAAATATGTGCAACGATCAATTCAAATGTCCCATTTTACTTCTTGCTGGACTTTCTCAGAAATCGCTTAAAAATTTACAAAACTAAATAAAATTTTAAACTTAAATCAATTTTTATGTCTAATTTATTAAATGGAGAAGTATTTTTTAAAAAAAGCCAAATTCTTTTGATGGCAATGACAATTTTCTTTTCCAAAAATATTAAAGTCTTGTGCGCTAAAAAGGGTGCCATCGATTCGGAATCATAGCACAATTAACAGCCTCTTCAAAGCAGAAAGATCTAATCGTGACGAAAGCAATCAATGCTTTCATGGGATCCATTATTTTGACCGGCTAGTTGTTTAAATCGGGCGTCATGGCTTAGGAAGTTTATTGATGAGGTAATTTTTGGCTATGGCCGTTTATATACGACTCTGAACGTTTTACGTTTGCATTAAGATATAACGAGACGAAAGGCGGAGTAATTGTGATTATTCACGAAGCTCTTTGATGCCTGACCACCGGGAGAATTAATCGCATTCCTCGCAATATCCGTGGATTTAAATGGATCAAGTGCTCCTTTATTCCGCTTTTATTTTCATCGCGGTCTCAGTGGTCTAGCGGAATGAGTGCAGTATGGCGAATACACAAGTTGTGTGTTCGATTTTCCGAGAAGTTTAAGTATTATGTTTTGTTATTGATATACCGAAATGTTTTTAAATGCACAACAAATACAAAATACATGTAATATCAATTGTACGGTTTCAAGTGGGTAGAAAATAATCCTTCCGCACCTGTTGTGGCACCCGCAAAAAATGCTAATAAATAGGTTTTTGAAATCAACGAATTTAACGAAGTCCATTTCTTCTTTCATATATTATAATTTGTTTCTATTGTATTCTCTTTGCTAAATTGTTGTGGTTTATGTCTGGCATTAAAATCTTCATGAAAACAACTCAGTTACTTATGTTACCAATGTGCAGAAAAGCAGATTTAAATAGAATAAATTAGAGTGTTGCCCCGGAAACCCATAGCAACGAAAACCTGTAGATCTTGACGACAAAGGCCGTGTCCGCAAGACCGTGACTCTACGTGACCACCGAGCAGATATATTATGTTATATCTCCATCTACATTCCGCTTGCTTCATCAATTCCCATTTCACGGACGCCCAAAGCCCGTTTGGCCGCGTATAAAAGAAAATCGCATTCTTTCGTTGACAAGTGACCCAAATCAATTACTCCAATCAAAACAGAACGTAAGTAAACCGAAGCTTTTACCTCGTTAAAAGCTTTTTATTTGGACTCGCCTCTGACGTCACGCCGCAAGATTTACGCGTTTTTGGGAGTTTTCAGTTGCTTTCAGAGATTTCAGCAGATTTTGGTCGGAGGTGTTGTGAATATTTCATGCTAACGTGTTTTGTAAACATATTCGCGCAGGAAACATTGTGCCCGGACTACAAATCAGGTGGCAGTTAACTTCCAGTCAAATGCTTAGGGTATTTGAGTATTTTCACCGTTAAATCGTTTTTATGACTTGATTTCTGTGAAGTGGCGAGCTCGCCATAATATACTGAGCCGGAAGTTAAAAGCTGTTGGTTCCCTGCGCCTGTTCTTTGAAAATCACTGATATTCTGAGCTCAACCGCAGAACGCAAATACAAGTAGGTCTTAATGATTGGTAACTGGGTTAAAAAACCTATGCGTAACTATTATTAAACCAATTAGTGCCTACATGCAACAATACAAATTTTACAATTAATGAAGACAATATTAGTGAAACTCAATCAAAAATCTGAAACAGAAAAATCAGAAAAGGATACGGGTACATCTGGACTCTGGAAATTGAGGTTTAACTCATTAAGTTAAAAATCAAAATAAGCATACAATTTTGTCCTTAATTCAACAATTTGTTTTAAATATTGACCGGTCGGTGACTGAATTGATCAAATGCGTCGTTGCCATTGTACAAACCATATCCTCCGCTTATAAAAATGGCAATAGGAGATTTTCAAATATTATCAAATTATTCGTAACCCAATAATAATGTATTAATTTCTTTCTTTAAAAAAAATACGAGTGTGCTTCAGACCACACGATTGAAGTAAAATTTCTTTAGCTCCATCTGTATGTATAAAATATATACATTTATTAATTTTCTACAAATATTTATTTAAATTTATTATCGTTCGCCACACCCGATCAAACCGTGTGCATCGACGTCCGCTCTCCCCCGCGTTTGGCGCGTCACTGGTATTTCAAAGTACTGTCTGGGATATTTAATGCACTGGCTATAAGAGGAAGAGAGAAAGAAAATGTGCGCGCGCACTGCTCTCTCTTGCTTCTACAGTGTGATACAGCCCGTTCGCCAACCCGTAACGCATTACACTTTTCGTAATGCATTCGCCAGCTTGCCTCCCAAGACAAGCGTGCGTAAAGAAGTTGTACTTCAAAAATGAATTCAAAAACCAAACATACACTGACAAAAATAATATTATGTAATATGTAATTTCATCAATTTTATATCAACGTGAACATATTCAAGTGCATGCCCTGTAAACTCCTTCTTATAACCCAGGAAATCTGCCTAAAGCCGCAAAAACAAAAAGGATAATATTATAATACTTAATATGAATGTTAGAAGTTTAAATAAACACTTCGACAAACTCAGTTCACTTCTTAATAATTTATATTTTTCTCCAAGGATAATTGTACCAGCTGAAACTCAAATGAAAGATGTAATTCCATTTTTTTCAGTTTGCAAAGTCATGTTTAACTTTAATTATGCAAGTGCATTATTTGTATTTAGAAATACAAATTTAACTGTAAAAAATGAGTAATGAAGCAAGATTATTAGTTATAAATCTTGAAAAAAAAGAAAAAAAAAGTAACAGAAGAATGGGACAATAATTATTGAACCAATAATTGATTGGTAGTTGGTGTACGTGTAATATTCCTGTGAAATGAGTTGTTTTATTTAAGTACACTAAACTTTTAAAGTTCAAAATTGTACTTATTGGAATTACTTATCACATCAGACATGCGATAAAAGTAGGTACCAAAATAATTTTACGGATAAATATTTTTTTTATTCGAAATGCGTATTTGTTTTGAATCCTTGGCGGATGCTAAAGTGAAGAAAGGTTACTGAGACATCACGTCTGGTTCCACTAAACTAGGTCCAGCAGACATACTGCAATGGTTCGTATGTATACTTACATATTCTTTGAATGACTAACATTTTCATTAATGGTGCTACATGTTTTGTTCGATTAGAAGAAATATAACGTGTTTTATTTTTTTTATAATGTCATTGGATAGATGTCGTAAGTTTATAGTTTTCAAGTTTACTTCGGTAGAAAAATTTCTTCTTTTGAATGGCAGTGATCCTGACTAAAATATTATTTTTATAAATACTTTTAGCTTCGCAAATCCTACAATTATATTGCCCCATGATTATTCACAGGTCTGTGCTAGTACCTACACTATAAATATAAATGTGATTGAAACTAGCATTATGTACCAATTCATCACATCTGTGTAATTAGTGAATATCCCCAATTTTTTATAACGTTGCAGGTTCTTTGTAATATCTATTTTAGCACAAGCTCACTGATGATTTAACAGAACACCTAGACAAAGTTTTCTCTTCTGAATATTACGTTGGACTGATCTGTCGCAATAAACAGCTTGTTTATACGTGCGCTAGATCCGAAGATCCATAAAATAATCCATATTGCACAGAACACGTTTATTTACTTCTCACATTGAGTGAGCCACTTGTAATAGGTGTAAACACAATTTTTATGTGTGATTTCCATGTCTTTTAGTTCCCCAGTTGCTAATTGTTCCGCCTTGGCAAGGTACAAGTGGCGAAGGCATAAAACTCCTCTCAAGTTAGCCGTCTGTCCAACGTAGGAATATTTATTTACATCCAAACAGCTGCTCAGGAAAAATTTATTCTGTCCAGCAAGCAGTATCAAAACAATATTAACCGTTAAACGACAAACACTACTTAACTTTATGAGTTATTAACGAAGTTATTTTTTGTGTGATTTAATAATAATAAGAAGACAGACATTTTTTAGCTCAAAAATAAGGAAAAAAATTATGGTACGATTTATAAAGAATCTAATTTCATCTTATTTTAATATGTTGAGCCACATTATTAACGTCATCGAACAAAACAGCATTTATCGAACTAAGAGTAAAACTTGTGAGTGACTTCACCTTGACTTTTACACGTAACATCAATTAAATATTGTCCCACTAGAGCGGTAGAGATTTTCAAGTGTTCAGTATTTAATTCAAGGCAAATGTTGTAATTATCGAAATACCTATACATATCATTTAGCTGCAGCATACCTCTTGTCCAGTGGTGCTGGATAAGTACGTCCATTCTGCCATATAGAACCTATAGCAGATCGTGGTTTCTGCGCTGGAAGTAGTTGTATAATTTATGGAGTGTCTACAAGATCTGTCAGAATCGGTTATTCTGATGCAAAATCCTGTCACATCCACGACAAATGTGCATAAAGCACGAACTTCATTAGATATACAAGAAAATACTTATAGAATAACTTAATTCTTTATTCGTTCTATCCACTCGCATTCCATTATTTTTTACTAATATATATTTATGGTAACATCACTAAATATATAATAACAAAGAAACTCGTCAGAATATGGCTTAACTATCTATAACACGTTATAAAAAAAATATTCAAAAGCTTTTCTTCATACCTAAACCTAAATCCTAGATTTACGCGGAGAAAAATGATATTCTAAAATACGATCATTATATTCGTAAAAATGGGACTGAAGTTCTTACGAACAAATTAACTGTGTTTCAATGTTTATTGGCAGGAAAATGTAAGAATAATTTGTTGGTATACGTACGAAATTACGTATACCAACTAATTATTAAATTACGTATACCAACCGTTTTTACGAATAAAATGATCGTATTTTAGAATAACATTTTTCTCCGTGTACCCAACATACCACCGTGGCGGTTAAACATGGCTCTTTAGCTTAAACTCTTTTTTTATTGGATAATCAAAAACAAGTTTATCATAATGATAAAAATCACTAACTCTTAAAGAGAAAAATCATAAAATAAACAAAATATTTCACGCTTCATAACTGAATCATAAAGATATGAACGCACGCTACTTACATATGTATAAAAGTTAATCTTCTTTGTGTCTTGTCACTTTTATGATTGGTTTTGAATTATTTTTCTGTTTCATCTTATTTCGAAAACGGCAAAGATGTCGCCCAAGGTGCGCAGCCAAGGAATATAATGTACGATTGAATCAAAGCTTCCCGAGGAACGCCGACGTTTATTTTGAAAAACTCAGGTCGGCGAGCAATTTAACGTGTGTTTCTGTAACTCAATCAAAATTATTTTGACAGCTTAAGCGCTTTTAGTCGTCAAGCCCGTTCTTCCATTGTGTCGTTAAAATATTATTTATGTTGAAATTTAAGTATTACAATTATTCCTGCATGTTTCTGGATATCAAAGATTATACGATTTGGGAGGCCAGAATGGGTAAAGCCGCCTCGGAAAACATTGGATGACCAACACATATGTCATATGTGCTGCGTGGCGGGCCGGATTGGTTTAGAGAGACCTTTCCAGTTGGTCTCTCTCGACCTATTTTCTTACACCGCAGCAAAAGGTTTAGATTCATGTGTCCGTTACCTCTGGACACAGTGACCCCTAGATTCCTAACCAGCCCTTATTCCTTTTTTCTTACCAGAACCTCATCTCCTGCGTTTCCTTGAAAATACCATCCACGCCAACATCCCCAAAGATGATGAGGGAAATAATTTTCTTTGCGGCCTTCTGTGTAGGGTTAATGCTTAAAAAATATACCTGACGTTTTTATCATACAAAATTATCACATCAATTTAATCGCACTCAACTTAGAGAAAACATTTTAAAATTCAATCTTAAATTTAATCCATAATGGTTTTAACATACAAAATTATCAGATTAGTAGGTTTTTTATTCAGATTTCTACCCAGATGATCTGATGGGGGAAATAAAAATAATTCAAGCAAATATTTATTATTTATTTAAATTTTTATTCTAACAGGACTTGGAGAATAGTGCAATCCCATTCTGCCATACCATTCCCTGAACTAGTGATATGATAAATTATCAAGTAGCCAACAATTACAACACTAGACTCCATACTCCATTTAATATAGTTTCTTCTCGCACTAATTTTATATTCAACTTTTGTCTTCAGAGATTGCATCATGTGGGGTTGTTATATTTTTTCATAAAAACATCGATTCATTTAAAAAGCGTATTCGTATGCAAATAAAATGCTACAATCCTTAAATGTTGTTATTATGTAACTGTAATTTCAGGTCTTATTATTTAACTCTCTATGTATTCATATATATTTTGCTAAATAGTATTATTTTTATATAGGTACAAACTTATTCTAATTATTTTATTTTCTAAATCTCTTTGTACTTATTATTTCATGCTTATCTTATATGGAAAAAACTTTCTAGTATTTAGCTAATTTAGCAAATTTTTACTAAATTTTGTTACGTACATATATGTTGCTTTTTACAATTGTTAAAACTGCATTTTTATACTTAATTTCTGTAACCAATGTATAAAATTTTTATGTAAAGGCCCATAAGGGAGTGAATAAATAAATAAATTAAGCATAAAATTAAATTAAACAAAATAAAAATAATAAATACATTTATATTAGGTAATACATATGCTCACCTATTTGAAAAGTATTTTTCTCTCTTCTTAAAAATCGTTTCTTAGAAGAACGCTATTAAAATATCTATATAGGACTATCTCTTTTCTGAAAAGACAATACCTTTGAAATTTGCGAATTTACGCATTTGTTTTAAAAACGTAGTGAGCTGTTTTTCAGGTTGGTTTATTGGATTTAAAAAGAATTCAAAGGTAAACGAATAAATTGTGGAGGTGTTTTCCTTCTGGATTCAGCTAGCCTTATTCCTAGCGGAATAAGGCTAGCTTTACACTCGTAAGTTTTTTCGTAAGTTTACGACTTCTGGCCAATGGGCACATTGGATATTCAATATGCAATATGCCCATTGGCTAGAAGTCGTAAATTTATGAAAAAAACTTACAAGTTTAAAGCTAGCCGAAGATGTGCTCTTTTCTGTTGCAGTCCTAAAATTAACTAATTAAGATGCATGTTAAAGAAGGGAATGTACTACGCGGCGCAGACATATGAGTAAAAAACCGCGAGAATTTAAGATGAAAGAAAGTGAAAAGGAAGCATTTCGGTACCTCAGACTCTTTATTATGCCGCTGTGAGAGCATTAAATAAAGCCAACACCTGGTGCCAAAAATATAACTCCCGTCACAACGGGCGCCTTTATTCACCGACGCCGGCGTCCAGCACTACAAAAGACGTCGCGACGCCGACGGCCGCGTCCTGACCAACGTAAGTGGACACCGATCAGAGGAACAATGCTCATTTTGACGAATGCATACCGAAATAGAGCTCACGTTCGACATATTATTGTGGGAGGTGTTTTAAATAATGGATCTTTCTCAAGTGCGAGTTACGGCAAGTTAGAAAATGAGAACAAGAAGTTTAATTCATACTGACTATTCCCTAATGAGTTAAGCAGATTTTATAGTTTATCTAAGATTTACTGTTTTTTTTAATGATAAACTAGTAGGGAGATACTTTCTTGTTTTATCCAATAATAGTAGAGACTAAATAATAACACATTCAATATTTTATTTTACGGTAACTTATTATAGAGTTCTGTTTTCCAAGACAACGCATTGGGCATTCCAAGGTAGAGGCAATTAAATTTTAAGAAGTCATATATCTCTTTGAAATTTAGTAAGTTTTCCCTTGGGCGTTCCGAGGATATCACACCGTTCTGCACTTTGTTAGAGTATCATTGATATGCAATGCAGTAGAGAGACCTAGCTTTGCTCAAATTGAATATGTTTACCATCAATTGAAAGAATTTTCACACTGTTATTATTAATTACTCTTGTTAGATATTTTTGATAACACTTTTGCTGTTCGCATTCAGAAATTTACTTTTGTCTGAAATTCAAAATTTTTGAATTCTACAAATTTTAAAACGTCAAAATTGTGACGGCCTATATGGCCGAGAGGCAATTCTTTCGACTAGCATTCCGAAGTTCACGGGTTCACATCCCGACGTGCGCAATTAAATTTTATTTGATTAATGTGCGTTTGTCATGATTACTTTTTAAAAAAATCTATATTTTAGTTGTGGCACGTTCAAAAGTGCAAGAAACTCTATAGTATCGCACTAGTGTAAGAATATGGCGATATTACAGAGTATTGTAGTATCGCCCTGGACTGCATCTTGTGGATGTGTGTAAGTGTGTACCCCTTCTGATTTGACATTTTGATATAATTTTCAGTAATTTGTTAAATTCCTATTTTGAACGCGCGACAGTTTAACTATTTTCGAGTAGTGTATTTAATCATTATCATTAATTAAAATTAGATCTCCAAACTTTTATGGAATTTTTAATACATAGTTTTATTAGATTATTTCGTTAAATGCTTAACTTAGCCCCAAACCCAAAATCGAAAATCCATTGATTTTCGTTTGAGTTTGGCTAATAATCTATTCAATAATTAAAATATTAGAATTTTAGTTTTTCACTCATTAAGTTAAAAATAAAAATAAATAAACCTTAAGAATTTGTATAATCTGCTGGGTTAGTGAATAACATATTAGAAAGGCTTAAAATTTGTATTTTTCTCTATTTTCTCAAATGACCCACATAATAACTAATCGATCGAAACCGTTTTTTTTTTAAACAATTTTTCTAATACAATTGAACTTTTTCTTGTGATCTTGGAAGCGATTTAAGTCAATGTTTTTATAATTATCCTACTAGTGCACATTATTTCAATGTGTTGCAGTACAAGCAATTTTCATGTTTTAGCATTTTAGTGGATCAATCCCGACACGGTGTTTAATAAAATTTTATGCTGGTTATAAATTCTCCAAATTGTTTTAGCTCCTGAATGTTCGTGGACAAGAAAATATCAGCTTTAGGTGGAGAGTCAATGAGACACGTTTTTAATGAGTTTGTTTTGAGAAGCGTTTAGTGGCTGAATCCGAAATAACCTCGGAATTAAAATTGCATAGCTTTTTATTTTTATGTGATCTTGTGGCTATTTTTTGTACGTTATTTTAATTTTTTTTGTATTTATGTATATACGTTATTTGCGCTTTGAGCAGATTATTCTTAGATTTTTGTTTGTTCTTTGTCTAATTTGATGATCTTTATATATCTTTGGTTACGCTTGGTGAATTTTAAATTTAAAAAAATTCTACACCATATTTCGTGAGATTTTATTTAATTTGTATGTATTAATGATATGCAATTGACGTTTTCACATAGCAAAGGCAAATTGTCTCCAATTCTTTATCAACCGGCTACAAATTAAAAATCTTTTTTTTTTTTTGTTAAGTGAAGTATCACGGTATTAGAGTCTAACTCAATGATTATTTTAGTTAAGAATTCTTACTTGGTTGCCTTCCTGAATTAATTCAGTCTGCATTCCACTTATAACCCCTTCAAGGAAATAAACTAGTTACAAAACATATAATCTTCATCGCCGAAGCCACATTCATTACAACAATGGAAACCCCTTCAATCCATCCTTATTCCGAACCGGTTTGGATTTCCCTTCGTCCTGTAATCCGGCTCTAAGGTGTTGTGAGGAGGTGGCTTTCACAAGTTCTAATCTGGTATCAAGGTACCGCTAGGACCTTACAGATTTACCCCTACTTGCTTATAACCCGTCCGCAGACCCCTGTGGAAGCTGTTGGCAACCTTTTAACTTCTAGAAAATGGGTGGAAATTGGCCTGAAAAAGGACTAAGTTGTCATTAATTTCTTGAAATTGTTCAAATTTTGTTTGGTCATATAAAAAATTATAATTTTATATATTGTTACTAACCCATGTATACACGGAGAAAAATGTTATTCGAGAAAACGATCATTTTAAAAGTAAAAACGGTTAAAAACGGGACTGAAGTTCTTACGAACAAGGTTTAACAGGGTTTCAATGTTTATTGGCGGGAACATGTAAGAATAATTTGTTGGTATACGTAATTTGGTACGTATACCAACAAATTATTCATACATTTTCCACAAATTAACAGCATTTCAATAAACATTGAAACATTGAAATGCTGTTAATTTGTTCGTAAGAACTTCAGTCCCGAATTTAACCTTTTTTACTATTAAAATGATCGTTCTTTTCTAATAACAATTTTCTCCATGTATGGACATAACTTTCGATATGTATTATATACCCTAAAGCAGTAATGAGCTATTGACGTTTTTTTAAGGAACGAGGTGAAGACTGTTCAAGTTTTGGCCAAATGTGCTCCTTTTATGTATTTAAGAATGTAAACAGTTGAGCTATCTTTACTTTACATGATAGTCAACTCGAATTTCGAAAATATTGCTAATTACCATGGAAAACCCAATGACATTTCTTTTCACATACATATTTTATAATCCAATCTTGACAATGTTGCATGATTGATGAATTGAAGAGTATTACAATAGAGTAAGTTATTCACAATAGAAAATATAGATTTTTATTTTGCTTGTTATGATTTTTGTAAGATTTCTATCGTGCGGGAGCGTTGTAGGCATAGAATTATAAATAAACTGTTTAAAGCGACAACATTTTGTGATTTATGAATTCAACCTAATTCATGAAAATTTAGAAAACGTAAATAGACTGCACTAAACCGTGTATTAAAAGAAATCAGATTACGAATAAGTGTTTATAAATTATACGAAAGAGGTTTACGACTCCTGTCATAGGGTGTCCCAAAATAAACATTTAGCTTTCTCGACCTGCTGTTCTCCTGTGAGCCTAATCCCATACGGACCACTTTCTTAAGCGGCCCCTTGACGACTATACTTTGAGACGATATGCTCAAATGTAGGGTGTTTTATTTTCTACGTATTTATATAGCTTAATGTAAATATTTAAAAAAAATAATAATTTGGATATTACTACGATGCCCGCAGGCAGAGTGACGAAGGCATCCCTATGTGAGACAAGATATAATAATTGGGAATTGGTTGGTATTCAGAACCATTAACAAAGCACACCAATGTTCCATTATGTTATACCGATAAATTTCCATTGCCGCAATGTAATTATGAAAGTTATATTAAAATACAACGTTTCACTGTGTACTCTTTTATATTTTTTTCATTATCTAAACTATATTATGTGAACATTTTCAAGCATCATCTTCACGTAATTTTTTCACCTAACTTTATTACATAAACATTTAATTAAAATTTTCAAATGTACTCATATTCTCTACTTAAGTAATGCTGGAGAAGCGTAGTATTGCAATTGAATTGAATTGTGAAAGGGACACACAATTAAATTTAAAAAACAAAAAACTTTCATTATGGCGATACCAAAAGCACATTTAGGGAATCTCAAATAAGCACTATTTAAAACATCCAATGAAAACACAAATTGTGGATTTATATTAATTTACACCAATAATGATTTCATGAGCATTCATCGGTTTTGAAATATAAGGTTTTCACTGGTGAAAGATGTAGAATAATTTTATCGGTTTACCCGCGTAACGTAGTCATTAAAAAGACTTTTAAACCCCTGACGTTTCAGACAGATTTCACTGTCCATCTTCAGAGACCTTATGTCTTGAGTTTTATCTCAAACTGATCTCTTACATATACATATATATTTTGGGAAAATCGACAGTTTACAATATGGTTATTTATACATACGTAATTAACCTAACTGAGAAACCAATTAGTAGAATTCCTCATCATATAAATTTACAATTATCATGTTTTGACTCATTGGGTTTCATAGGTGATTAAAAACGTTCCCAGTATGCTGCGCAATCTATCCTTGATTTCATAGCATGTATATTTAATTCAAATGGTCTTGCTCGTTATGCTTTAAATAATTTTTATATATTTTAAGTAATTATCGCAAAAAAAACTCTTTTGAAAGTTTTACTATAAAAAAAATTTTATAATTAAAGTTAAAAACACCACTTATTGTCCATCTTCAGAGGCCTTATGTCTTGAGTTTTATTTCAAACTGATCGCTTACATATACATATATATTTTGGGGAAATTGACAGTTCACAATATGGTTAATTTATACATACGTAATTCACCTAACTGAGAAACCAATTACAGAATTCCTCATCATATAAATATACAATTATTAAGTTTTGACTCATTGGGTTTCATAAGTGGGAATATTACCACTATGCTGCGCAATCTATCTATATAACATATATTTAATTCAAAGGATCTTGCTCGTTATGTTTCAAATAATTTTGATACATTTTAAGTAATTCTCTCAACAAAAATAAACTCTTTTGACTGTTTTACTATTAAAAAATCAAATCTTTAAAATTAAAGTTAAAAACACCGTTGTGTAAATACAGTGTAAAATAAGCATATCTTGTATTATTGAAAGACAATACCTTCGGAAGAAAGGTTTTTTTTTTAAATAAATGAAGATAATATTTGCGATACTCAATCAAAAGTCTAAAGAATTTCCCCAATATTGTCTTCATTAGTTAAAATATTACAATTAGAGGTTATTCACTAAGTTAAAAATCAAAAACAATGTGTTTCGAAACCATATGGCTTCATCCATCTTTCTACGCAAAATATCATATTTTTTACATACAGTCGTATTATAAAGTTACTCGAAAGATCACCCCTTTAGTGTTCCGGTTTAGGGACGCCGGAGAACATTTACCTAATCTTACGAGATTACACGTTAAATGTGATAGCGTCCGTTATCTCTCGTGCTGTGGTCCCAGCCCAGTCCTGCTTTCCACCTCCTTCCACTCATGGCCCCTCGGGGGACACTAAACTTATTCCCCGATAGGTATTCAATACCCCCCCCGGGAACCAGATATTGTTTTATCTTATTTACACCTTAGGTTTATAAAAAAATCAGCCGGGCTGAAATATTCGTGCGCAAGTTTTCACTGTATCTTGTCTTTAAAATGAGAACAAATAAGATAATGGTCAATAATAAATAAAGTCAACAGGAAATAACTGTCATAAGGAGTTAAGAAAACAATATTTTGTATAATTTGTTAAAGCAGATTTCTGTATCACCCCATTTTGAAACATTGACCCATTGACCAGCGGCTGATAATTAAAGTTCCAAAATGCTAGCAACTGAACAGGGAGGTTGCGAGGAGAAAGATCGATTATTCCTTGTTTCTAATTTTTCAACTAAAAATTTAATATCGATTTATTTCATTTAAAATATAATATATAAGCTAAGCAATAAAAATTCTCAAAACGCACGATGATAAATTATTAAATATCATGTACTTCTTGTAAGTATTTTTTGATCATAACTATTTACGATTTTTCAATAATGTCTAAACAAAATAAGTGTGTAAAAAAAATTGTAACATTTTAGTTTTTAAGACCTTAAATAAATAGAAAAACTGAGGTATTTTCGTCACAAAACACGTTCTCGGTTTTATTTTGTAATGATTTTAATTGAACTAAAATTAAAATTCTGAAAAGTGTCTTTACTAGATTATTTATTGATTTGTTTTGCTGTGTGTTTTTTTTTTATCTTGATCACACAGATTTTCTATTTTACATAAAATGCTTTAAGTTGTCGTAATATTATATTTATTTGAACATAAAAATTATTTTCTGTAGTTCATCAAATTGAAATGATTTTAATTTAAAAACTTATTCATGTAAACATTACAAAACTCGTTAATCGGGAACACATCAATCCGCGAAATTTTCCACCAAAATAAACAATGTAGATTAAATAATCCGATCTTTCATACGTGGCCCATTAAGAATAATATACGCACGAAATACTTCAATCTCATCATCACGGGAACTCCTATTTTAATACTGATTATGCTATTCCAATTAATCATAAATACCTTCCCAATTTTCTACAGTCAACTTAATTAATTAAGCACCCATCTATATTCAGGTGAGCCCAGTTTAGTTGTGAACAAGTTCACTGGGTCCAAGGATTAAGCACCAGCAGTTGAATTAATATAATATAAAGTTTAAGCTGTTATGACGGTCAGGTATTATATTTTGTACTTTGGGCCATTGAAATAGGGGATGGTATTAGGCTGTTTATTATAAAGGTATTAGGAGGGGTGAACGGAATTGTGCGAAAGGTAAGATAGGGTGTAATTGAGTACCTATGAAAGTCCATTTCTTGGATTTGGGAAAATGATTTGTTGGATTGCGTAGGTAAAAGGTACAGATTTTGAAAATTGTTTAAGCCACGGAATGCTTGTATTTTGAACGAAGCGAAAATTGTGCGGATTAAATTTATTTAATTTTTTAAATTACTGTAATTTAGTGAAATTACTTATTGAGTTAAACCTCTAATTGTAATATTTAATCATTTTAAACAATACTAACAAAGTTTAAACGAAAAAATGTAAAGAGAAAAGACTATAGGGTATATTTATTGATTGGAAAAATGCATTCGGTTATTAATTAGGAATTCTGACATATTTATATTTAATGATTTCCTCATTCCTAAAGCTCCTAAATTACCTAATTTAATACCTATACTGTTTTATGTAACATACAAGTGCCTGAGTTTTTATTAAAAGTGTGATCTGTTAAGATTAAGTGATTTGCAATTTCAGAGAAACCTTTGCCATTTAAAGAGTTTAATTGTTCTTTTATTCTGATATTAACATTTCGTGCTGTTTTCCCTTATAGATATCAGGACAATCATTGCAGCGTAGTTTATAAATACCAGAGTGGCTTAAATTATCATCTTTGTCTTTAGTATTGATTAAATAGAAATTTTTAAAATTAAATTGAAAATTTGAAAAAATAGTGTTTGTTTTATTTTTCAAAATATAAATATAATATGTTATTCGACGGTACATTCTCTCTGCACAACCCTTCGGTGATCCTTAATTATATTTTGGATGAGTACTTATACCGTATTTTTTCAAAACCGATTGCATATCGTCGGGAATCATCTGTCAAGGAACCAAAAGAATTCTTCAATAATCATAAATTCACTTTGTGGCATCATTTTAGTTGAATGAAAACACTTTGTGTACACCACGTATTTAATCAACATTATCAACTGTAATTAAATAATCATTGACAAACAAATAGTTTTTACTGTATAAATGTAATTAACACCTCTTTTAAAATAATTATAAATTTTTATTTTACGTTTTTGTTTTTAATACTTTTTAATTACTAATTTAATTAAAGTAAATAATCACCATTCACTTATTTGTCTATTGTTATTTTTGTCAATTTTCATTTTATTTATCCCGACATAGAAATCATAGATTGCGAAACCTGTTGAAAATTTTGATTACATAAGTTTTGTACAGAAAGTGATTTGTTTTCATTTAATTTCATGAACATTAAAATTTATTTTTTAATCGAACTTCAGATCTACAGAAAACCTAATTGGGTATCGTTTTGGCTCGAAGGCTAGGAAGAGAGAGATTAGAGAAATAATATGGTGGATAAGTGTCCGGCTATACAGATCCAGTCACCGCCATCAACTTCGCGAATGACTTTTCAAGTTGGTACCAGTGTTAATTCTAAATGGTGGTCTCTTACCCTGTCCTTATCGAAAAAAAACGCTTTACACATTTTTTTTCGCTTCCTGGAGTTTGAACGTAAGTCTAGAACCAAGTACGTGAGTCTAGAACCAAGAATCTTACCGCTCTAATCTATCTACTCCGTCAACTCCTTAAATTATTTTTAATCATATTGGACTTGGAATAAGGAGATTGTTTGTTTGAATGTTGTGCTCTTGAGCAGGATGTTAGATGAACCAAACAAAATAGCTTCTCGATTAGGTTAGTTAGGTAAAATTTATTAGTTTTAATGTAAAATTTTTAGTTAGGTAAAATAGATAAAACAAAGTTCTTCTTCAATCTTCGCAAATTCACTTTGTGGCGTCATTTTATAATTAAATGAAAACAAATCACTTCGTATGTATACACCACTTATATAATCAACATTATCTACTTGTTTCGAAAACAATTTCTTCTAAAGGGAGAATGTGAACATTAATCTCTAATTCAGTTCTCATGAAAATAGCAATCTTTATGTGTGGGCTACAAAAAATATATTTTTTCTGATTATTTGTATTAATCATTTGACTCGAAATTTTTTTATGTCTTTCAAATTAGCGTAAGCATCTAATTTTAACATCTATCGTAATTTTTTTAGTTGCATAATTTGCTTGCATTTTTGATATTAATTGAGTCGTTTTGTTGCGAAGCATCCGTTTTATAAGTTGATGAAGAAAAACAAATAATATTCGTATCGAAATTTTTGAGTAATGAATTCTTTACATTCTTCATTATGTATAATAAACTTGCGTATAGTATGCGTTCCAGAGTAGAAGATATTCTCAGTATCGCCCAGTTGTAAGACCATAAATCAGTATTGAAACCTTGCTTGAAATAACTTTGCCGTGTTTGGTGACCAGATTTAAATGGCTAGGTACTATCCCCCTTCCACTTTTATTTATCTTCCCCCCCCCCCATTACCTTTGCCCTCAAAACATACCCAATTTGTAGATGACATTGACTGGCATCAGTATTCAATATTCACAAAAAAATTAATATGAGAGTATGATTTAAGATTTTCACGGCTTAATTTTTGAGTTATTACGATGTGTTGCGCTACCTCATTCTTTAGCTAATATTTGAGACACCGTCACAGTGTCCATAATCATAGCAGATGTCCATAAAGGTGACTAAAGAAGTAGGAAGCGCAGCACGGCACAATAACCCAAAAATTTGTCACGATAATGAGAGTGAGGAAGTTTTAAAAGTTGAAAGTCATAAAATCTGGCCACTAAAGCTATCTTAAAGAAACGTCTCCTTTCTGAATTATGGTAGTACCTAGACACTGAAAAGAGGTACGAGGGGATATTTTACCAAGTTAAACATTCATGATACTTAGGCAAAATAATTCATCTAAAATTATTGTCCTGAAGAACCGAAACCGGTCGACGAATACAAATTAAAATGAAGTGGTTTAAAACAAAGCATTTGTTTCTTTTTGTTTAACGTGAGGCCGCAAAGTGTGTCATTAATATTGATAGATAATACAGGGTGTCCGGGGGTAAAGTGCATTAACGTCGGGAGGTGATTCTACATGATAGTGTAAGTAAAATAGATAAATAACTTTTTTTTGAAATTCCAACGTATAGGGGTACTTTTTTTAAAATGAGAAAATTAGTCTGGCGTGTGCGGCCCGCACTATTAGGTGTTTTCCGCTGTTAAGATACGCGCCAATCAAAACCAACATCGCCACAATGCGCCCGGCTGACTCACAGCAAATTTATCGGGCAAGTTTGTACCTTACACTAAGGATTTTTAATAGGTACGTTTTTTGGTATGGGAAAAAATGTTTGGATTTCGAAAAAAGTTGTTAATCGTTTTTACTCCTACAATCGTGTAGAATCACCACCCGAAGTTAATGGACTTTACTCCTGGACATCCTGCATAATAAAATAAATATCGTCATTTTAATTTTGCGATTGCTGGTATGTGGACTCGCGTTCTCTTAGTAACGAACTGTTCCACTTCGGCGGTCTTTATTAACTTATTGAGTTTATGGATGGTATTATTCCTCAACATTGTAACTGATCACCTTTAAAGTTTTACGTGTAACAAAATAACGTATGACCGGCTTTGTACTATAGATACGCTTCCAGTTGGGAAATGGCAAAGTTGTGTCCTGCGCCGCCGGTTTAACCGGATTAGAACGGTTTATATCCGCACTCGTTCCCTGCTTCCTGCTGCCTTCTGCCCGCCTATCTATCCACTGAAGGTTAAATGATAGAAGTGGGATTGTAGGCGTGACCGTGTGTCAGAAGTTTTTTTAAATTTTTTTAAATTTTTTTCAATGGCAAAGTTTGAACATGATGTAGGTATAATGTATAATGTAAGTATTAATTCTATTTTTTTTTTACACTCCTTCTAACCAAGGTTTCCTGTTGTGAGGCGGCTTGTAGTTTGTTAAACTTTTGTATTTATTTTCAGGCTGCTTTTATATCGTCTTTATAATGTTTGTAAGTTGTTTTTCACTTTGTTCTCTCAGTCATGTTTTTACTTTTATTTTAAATATATTCATTTCTGTAACTTTTTTGGTCAATTTCGTAGAGCATTGTATAGTTTCATAGCATGGAATTAAATATTTCTCTATCCAAAAGATGTGTTTAAATTGGGAGTAAACAGTATATTTTGACTTATTTTTCGCTTATTGGCTGAGCCTCATAACATACTCCAAGTGAGTTGCCATCTTCCCACTTCCCGGAATCAGTGGGACCATGGCAACCCGACTAGGATGATGAGGACTAACGTATGCTTTATTTGTTTGTTAAAAACGGTGTTCATGTTATGGTGTTGCCATCATCAGTTCAAGGTTTTTGTCAAAAGTCGTCAAAAAACCCAGGTTATCGCATGTACTAGGCCAATAACCAACATACCCTGCCATTGTTTACCCAAGTGTTTCGCTACATTTGTTATTTAGCAGGAGTGTCCAGGGTCATAGTGAAGTGTTCCGATACGTTTTTATTTTTAAATTTAAATAACATATATTTTTTAAATAATTTTTGCGTGTTGTAGATTTAAAGTAAACTTGAATTTTCTTAATTCTGCTGAAATTAACCTAACAATGAAGAAATTTGTAACATTGATCCGTTCGGTACCAATACAAAGCCGAAACAACTACATGGTTGACAAGAAGTCGCTTAATAATTTATAATCTCTATTGAAAAATCTTTTAAAGGGCGCTGTACTAATATTTAATATATTTCTACAATGCTCTAACTAATTACTAACTTTAGATTAGACAAACTGTTACAAAAACTTATGGGTAACAGATTGTATCCACCGGTTGATGATTTTCCAGCTTCTTTGTTTTGCTCCCTACAACAAGGGTGTTTTCAAGATCCTTCATTTCCCGAAAAATACCGTGAACATAGTTTCATCCCTTATTTTAACGTAGGCCCTAAGGAAGGTTTTTTTTTTTTAAATTAGGTCCACACAGGAGGCCCTGAGGAAAATAATTTCCCTCAGGGCCTATGTCATTTTTGGGGATTCTGTGTGGAGGGTATTTTTAAGGAAAGAAAGGAGAGGAAGTTCTGGGAAGGAAAAATGTATGAGGGTTGGGTAGGAATCTGTAGTCTAGATCATCCGCCGCCAAGACCTAGATAAACATTACCCCATGAACCCGGGCACCCCTGCTAAGTCACCAAACGTAGCGAACCACATGGGGTAACCTATGGCAGAGGTGTTGGTTATCCAATAAATGGTTCCCGGGGCGGCGGTACCCATTCCCGCCTCCCAAATTGTTAAAGTTTATTTCCATTAGGGCGTCCCGTGTGGAGTAACTACATATTGAATAAAAATCTTTCTCGAGTAGATAATAATTTGTTTGGCCTGTCTGTAGCCGAAAGGTCTTATGTAAATTAGTGATGACCGTTGTCTCTATAATCGGTATGAATAAAATTTCTAGGGATTAACTTCTCGGTGTATGTTGTAAGTACCTATCCCTGCGTGCACGTAGAAAAGGTGTTGTAAATTGCCCTACGGCCCTAGTATGGGATGTGCTCTCAAGATCTGAGCTCAGTGCGCCTGAAAAATTGCTTGGATTATTCGATCAACTGCGAATAGTTGGAAATATTATTCCTACCGTTAGGTCTCAAACAGATATTGGTAGGTATATAGAAGTCGTAGTTTATTCGTTTTTTAATTCATCTTATAGTCGACTTGCAAAGAAAGATTTGCTTATCAATAATAACATTCTAATTATGACCTCCGTAGCTGAACTGTTAGGGTTTGGGGGCCGGATATGGAGCTCGTTAGTAATCCAGCAAATATAATTCAAATAAAATAATGTTGGATTTATTTGTTGCAAGTTCTGAAATGCTAGATACTCTCTATATTACCATGGTGAAATGCAATCTTTCAGAACCTAAACGTTGCTTGGAATGGCTTTAGTCGTTGTTTATGACCAGATCAAAATAAACGGGTACTTCTAAACCCTCCTCGTTCCCGTTTCCTTCTTTTTCTCACTTCGTACACAACTGGGGAAGCGATAGTCCCTCATGTTTACTTTAAAAATACCACTCACATTATCACTCAGTCGACATATGGATCCAACCGGATGTAATATTAATTATTCATTTTGAAACGTAAAATATCCCTATTCAACTAGACCGTTCTTCCAACAGAATAGTCGACCCACCTACAAAGACGTCGATTATTAAAGCAACGTATCAACCCCCCTCTGAAGGGAATCCGACGTCTTACAAACGCGGGTGGTACTTCACTGTTATCCCTTACAACAAATGCTCGATACCTTAAGGTTAGGTAGGATAATCCTGACGACCATTGGCTAAAACTTTAACTGGATTGCGGTCCTCCAGTCAGATCCACGTATTAGGTCCTTCGAGCCGGATTTCCTCCTTGGAAAGCTCCCGTGTCTCGGGTAATGGCCTATTACGGATTAAGCAGTGCGGATTTATGTCCTTCTTATATCAAAGCAGTCCAAGACTGGGAGAAAAAGCCGGAGCGGCATCCATAAAAATATTTATCTGTGTGCGAATCGGTGCCCAGCATCTGGACCTGTGTACGGATTTATGTTCGCTCGGTAAATTTATGACCGAGATGACGCAGTTTGTAAAAAGCTCAGTTTTCTGGTCCGATTTTTTTTCGTTTTTTGGGGTTAGCTAACTAAGATGATATCTAACTTCGTACATTAAGAGCGATTGACCAGCGGCTGAGAATAAAAGTTTAAAAATGCTTGCAAAGGTTCCGATGAGAAAGATCGATTATTCCCCATATCAAATTTTTTAAATAAAAAAATTTATATCGATTTATTTCATTAAAAACTTGCTTAATATATACCTACATACACTCAAGTATAAAAATGCTCAAAACGCACGATGATAAATTATTAAATATCGTGTACTTCTTGTAAGTATATTTTGATCGTAAGTATTTATGATTTTTCAGTAATATCTAAACAAAACAAATGTGTAAAAAAAATTTGAATATTTTAGTTTATAATACCTTAAATAAATAAAAAAAACTGAGGTATTTTTGTCACAAAACACGTTGTCGGATTTATTTTTAATGATTTTAACTTAACTAAAATTCCAATTCTGAAAACTGTGTTGACTAGATTATGTATTGACTTTTTGTTGGATGATTATATGAGTTGAAATTTGCGTTGTTTAATAGAATCTATCGTTTGAAAATTGAACAAATCTGCCAACGACCAACGGTATAATCTTAGGACCAGTTGTTTCGGAAAATTTCACGTTTGTTTTTCCCTCAAATCGACATTCACCGAAAAATTGGGTTGTTTCAACCTCCGTCAGAAGAAATTTCATCGAAAATTCCATAGGACCAGTTGTTTCGGAATTCCCTTCAAATTTGAATTTCCTTCAAATTTGAATTTCCTTCAAATCGTCATTCACCGAAAAATTGGGTTGTTTCAACTTCCGTCAGCAGTGAAAATACTATAGAAATGTGATGTGAATGTGATCAGCCGAGTCCGGACGGTTAGCGAAATAATGGGAGGCGCATGCGCAGACGTCAAATTTGTGATTCGGCGTGGAACACTTGAATAAAATTTTCAAATTTATCGAACGTTATTTGTTGCTATTTACTGCTGACGGAAGTTGAAACAACCCAATTTTAATATTATAAAAATTTCGCAGAAGATATAAAGTAAGCTTATATACCTACTACCTTCATAACTAAGGCAAAAAAGTTAAAAAAAGTATTCTTAATAACAACTTAATAACATTCCGAAGGCCGCGGGTTCGAAACCGGTGTGCGCAAATAAATTTTATTTAATTGATTTGTGTTCTTTCACAATTAATTATTTAAAATAATATATAGTATATTTGCGGCACGTTCCAGAGTGGAAGATACTCTTAGTATCGCTCTGGTGTAAGACCAATATTCAGAATTGAAACGTTGCTTGAAATGGCTTTAGCCATGTTTGGTGACTACATCTGAATAGCCAGGTACTTCCCCACCTTCTTTTTCCTCATCTCCTTCCCTTTCCCACTTACCTTTAGCCTCATAACATACCCTAATTGGGGAAGTCATAGTCTCACTGGCTCCAGACGGGAGCAGTTGGGACTCTTGTAAGGTCTCTTTAAAAAAAATAAAAAAAAATAAGTTATTTCCAGAGTCAAAAATGCTTTGAACAGTGAACAAACGTTCTGTTGATAAATACACGTTTCTTATTAAACAATAATTATTATTCATTTGCAGATTTGAAATGCAAACAATAAGCGAATTACTCCTACAGTCAGTGTTTGTAAAATATGAAACATGCTCTGAGTCAGTCTTGAATCAAAATATCTGCTCAAATCTTGAATCATAATACCTCAGCTTGCTCAGTGAATTAGTGAAGAATTTCATTAATATTATTTTGTTAGTAATGAACGATTACGTTGAATGGTATTTGAAATAGATCAAAGTATACTTACTAACAATTGTTTCATACAAATTCATAGAGGTTTCCGTTAGTCTATTTTTCTTCAAGCAAGCGGTACGGTAGAATGGTAGTCGGTACATTAGCACATATTGCATGAACGGATACGCTTGTCTAATCCACGCGTGCACAAACTTTGAAGCCTGTATCTTATATTATTATAAGTCATACGTTTTTTTACGAAGTCATGCATTTTGGCGTAATAGGAAACATTGCAGGAAGGATTGTGATTATATAAGTGTATTTAAAGATACCTGTAAATTTGTAATTATTGTATTATTATAGAAAGCAATCACTTTGTAATTTGACATATTTAATAAAAATAAAACACTACAAAGCTGAGAAACCAATTATCCTGTACTTAATAATCAATTATAGGTACCTATCTAGTAGCCCAATATTAGGTATGTTTCCATTAAAACATTAATAATTTCCTTTTGTCACTTTTGATAACCCATTAGTCTATAATTATATGTTGGTTTTTCCCAATCCATTTGTATTAATGTATCCTCACGGTTTGTATAAATTTTATATTGTTGTCTCTCTCTATATGTATATAATGTGTAAAATGTGTAATAAATTATGTATGTGTAAAATACTTCTACGTTACCTGTTTGTGCCTATACTTACAGAGTTTAGTTTGTTATTTGGTTTTTAATGTTATCACTGTTATCAGTGACAACCCTGGCAAAAACCAAAATACGTAATTTTAAATATAAGTACCTATGTTAGTTGTGAATCTCTAACTTTAAGTTACAGGTGTAAATATATATGTAAGTCACTAGTTAAGTCAGTAGTTATAAGTCTTAGTCGTAAGTCACTAGCTATAAGTCTTAGATGCAAGTCCTAGTTATAATTATAAATCTTAGTTTATTTGTACAGCGCCCTTGAGGTGATTTTTCACGAAAACGGCGCTATGTAAATTAGCCAAATATTATTATTATTATTGTTGTCTCTCTCTCTATATGTATATATTGTTGTCTCTCTCTAAATATATATATATATATATAAGCACACATTTGTAGTTATTGTTTAGTATAAATTTGTACTCTGAAGATGCTTGAGTAAAGCGAAACCGGTCGGTAAAGTAAATTAATAAATATCGTGGTTTTAAAACAAAAAAGTATTTTATTTTTATTGTAATTATTATGTACACAATTAAAGTAAAATATAAATAACGCGCAAGAGGTTAGAAATAGAACATGTAAACGCTTCTAGAAGACATGACACGATAAAGTGAAAAAAAAAATTGAAGTCGTGTCACCAGTCGGAATAACGGATTAAATGACGAAACGGTGCATAAATGTAGATATCGCGAGAAGAGTGAACCAATCACTCACTCCATAGTGTGTTCGTTAAAATCGTTTTAAATTTTATGTATAGAGAAATACAGAATTTAACGTACCATTTTAGATAGAACATTGGAATTAATTACGCACACACATTTAAAGTTTAGCTTCCATACCCCTGCACTAGCTGTTCGACCTTTTCACTGCCCAGACAAATGTAATTGGATTAAACTGACATTAGAGCTGTGTGCTTTATATACTATCGGAGAGCTTTAAGTCTGCCCTCGTACCTGGAAAGCTCCGCTAACCGCCTTCCGCCAATCACAAGGCAGATTAGCGTCAACGCTAAAGTAACGTGGTATCTTCATTAAATTTCGTAGGTGTTATTTTCAAAATTACACTTGAAGATTAAATAAAGAAATGTATTCTTACCTCTTAAAAAATCATCATTTGAGATTTTAAAAAATGATCCTTACAACTAGATATAATTTTTTTAAAGGTGATATTTTGATAGATAATATGTTTCTGTTTTCCGTCGTGTTTTATTACAAGTTACAGGGAAATAAATCCCTTAAGGTAGATTCAGACTGGACGACGTACGTACGCATCGCTACGCCAAACAATGCTTAGCAACCCATACATTTTCTATGAAAATGGCCACAGACATCGCACGTCGCGATGCGTGTGGCCAATGTGATTCTAAAACATAAATTTTCATTGAAAATCTATGGTTGCCAAGTAGCCCAGATATTGTTAGGCGTAGCGATGCATACGTACGTCGACCCAGTCTGAATCTACCATTAGTCTCGCGAACTAAGGTTGTTCGTTATCTGGGAGGTGGTTAGTAAGCGTATTGCATGGTTTGCATTGTGTATATATATGTCTTTTATGTACGACAATTCAGCCAGAACCATTGTGTTTTTATGTGTAAACGAAATCGGTCTAAAAACATCCCATAATCACCTTATTTAAATGTGTTCGTAGCAAAGAACGCACCTGATAAACATTTCCGTCCATTATTACTCCATTCCGTCTACTTTCACCAGCAATTCAGAAAAATCCCTCTGTAAACGAATAAAGTTCCCAGCTTTTAATAAAGTCCCTTCACCCGGCCAAAAGGTTATTCTGTCTATGGCTGGGAACAATGAGAGTAAAAGTCCACCCGAGGTAATAGTCAAACAGATAAAGCCAGGTGAAATCTCGTCCCGGGCATTCCTCCTTTAATTCCACTTTTCTTCTCTAAGCTCTGATCCCCTGGAAGGTATAATACTAATGATCGGAAGTTAAAAGTTTAAAGACAGTTTTAAGGCGTTAACAACGGGTCATTTGTGAAACTCGATTCAAAGTTTTTCTCTTTTACTTTTCCTCTTTTTTTAATTTTCACTCTGTTTTCGTGAAACTTTTTTGGGGTGTTCTTATCTGGCGCAACCCCTAAAGGTAAACTCTCGACTTCTCTCTCAGAGAGGAGTGTTACCGGCTCCAAAGTTTTCTCTTTAAAAGTCTTTATAACCTCTTTTGTGTACCAGGTTTTACACTTAGAAGATCGGCGCTCAAAAAACTTTGTTTCTTTTTTCTTGCCCACATTACGCGATTTATCACATGGCAGTAAACTTTAAGGGGATTTTGTTTTATGAGTGCTTTTTGAGAGATAAATCGGGACTTGTTTGTAAATATGTTAGTATTACCATAAAAAAATGTTAATATTAAAATTTAATACTTAGTATTTGAATATTAATAAAATATCATCATTTATTTATTTAATATTTCATTTCAGCAGGACAGGATGAGAGATGCAATGCTCAATCTGCGAATTAGAGTGATTATTCATGTAAAACGTATGTCGATTAGACAATATTTTTCCAATGGTGCCCAAATAAAAAAAAAAATATTTTACGAATTTCTTATTTTAGTGTGGTTTACAAACCGTTGACATAAAAACACTTTATTTATTATTTCTTCTTCAAACTTCGCAAAATCACTTTGTGGCATCATTTTGAATTAAATTAAAACAAATAACTTTGTTTAAACCACTAATATAATCACAATTACCTACATGTTTCAAAACCGATGGTTTCTTCGTCAGGGTAGTAATGACATTAGTAACAAAATAAACAAACAAGTATAGACTAAAAAGAACTATGGACAAAAATATTTTAGAGAGAGGTGATTAATTAATAAAAAATATCGTTGTAAATATTAATTTGCTATTAACACTTTTATGTGTAATGATTGTAACTTTTTTTATATTGGAAAGACTTCTAGAAATTTTAATATTAGAGTTAAAGAACATCTAAGGTGTTTGAATAATAATAATTATTCTGAATTTGCCAATCACATTTTAGAAACAAATCATTCTTTTGATATAAATAAAGGGTTAAAAATTTTACACACAAACTCAACAGATTTACAATTAGCAAACTTAGAAATTTTAGAAATTAGAAAAAGTGTTAATAGCAAATTAAATATTATTAATAACCAAATATTTTTTAAAAATAGCCATCTCTTAAATTTATTTTCTTATTAATAATTATATTTAAAATAATTTATTTTTGTTGTTTAAACATCTTTATTATGTTTTGATAATTTATATAATGTAATTTTTCATATTTTTTAAATAATTTTTATATTTAATTTTAAATAATTGTTTTTTACGATATTTTTTATTAATTAATCACCTCTCTCTAAAATATTTTTGTCCATAGTTCTTTTTAGTCTATACTTGTTTGTTTATTTTGTTACTAATGTCATTACTACCCTGACGAAGAAACCATCGGTTTTGAAACATGTAGGTAATTGTGATTATATTAGTGGTTTAAACAAAGTTATTTGTTTTAATTTACTTTATTTATTATTTCTTTCCAATTATTCAGCTGTTCTGTTTAAGATTTGAATTGCGAGATTTGCTGTTTTGTTATATAGATTAACAAAAACAAAAGTTAATAAAACTACCTAGATTAACAAAAGTTAACCTAGATTATTTTTATAACATTTTTTTAGGTAATTACAAATACTTTGTTTAAAAATCTTTATTAGGATTATTTTATTAACGCTCCAAAAGGTGTTTTTTCTTCATATATTATTTACGAGTTTATTTTTTCTTTCATCTTAGTCCTTTTTTAAATTGAAGCATTTTTTTTCAAATTATTACTTGATAAATTAATAGCATTTTTTTTTCAAATCAACTATGGTCACTTCATATCGTTTACATTGAAATGCGCTAGGCGCCTTTAGCTTTGTGCTTTAGTGGGTACCCACAATAAGGTATGTGAATGTAACAATATTGTTCTTTCCAGTTATTATTGTATTTACCAATATTATTTTGTGTTATTTTTGTTACATTGAATAATTTTTAACCTCAACACAGGCTTGTCCTGGGGAAGTTAAAAATTGTAAGTATTATAAGCTGTAATACCTAACATGTGAAGAAACAATAAATAAATAAATAAAATGGGTATTTTAATTACATGTAAATAAAAATAAAAACGATAGCATTTTTTTAAATCTAAATACCTCACACGAGTCAAGTGCTCCCGTCTGGAGCCAGTGGGAATATCATCAACAATTGGGGTATGTTGTAAGGCTGAAGAAAGTGGGGTGGTGAAGGGGATGGTGAAGAGGAAGATGGAAAAGTACCTGGCTATTCAGATCTGGTCACTGAACGGCTGCAGCCATTTCAAGCAATGTCTTAATTCTGAATGGCGGTCTCACACCAGCGTTACTGAGAGTATATTTCAGTTCCGCAAATATACTACATCATTTAAAATTAATTATTTGTCAAATAACAAAAACTGCTAGCCGAGAGCATTACTTCTCGAATACGGAGGCTATCAGTATGAGTATAATATATTTTTTTTAAATCCACTGTCTTGACGTAACCTACACCTTGATACCTATACTGACCAAGTATGAATGTATTTCCCTCTATGTTGCAAGAAACAGTTTGTTAGAAAAATGCTGAGTCTCTTATTACTTTCCTTCTATTATTTCCCATTTCGATCAGCCGGCCGAGTGCGCACGGTAAATCTATACGTTATTACGTCCGGCGGTGCCCGGTCTCACCCGGTAGCGGCAGGCGGTACCTGTGCACCGTGGACTTATCTCCTACGCGATGAAATTAAGCAGTTTCCAGTCGGTTAGCCTTCATCTCCATTACCTGGGCCCGTCAGTCGCTCGTGGCGCCAATCCTACCCCCGTCCGCCCGTCACTACCAACCCCTACAACCCCTAGCTCCGAAACACCATACACTCCTACACCCTACAAGGCAACAGTGAAGAAATAAACCTGCCTATATGTATGTTGACTTTATAAGTTCTCTGTTGTTTGTTTAATAATAGATACAATAGAATCTTAATCAACATTTAATTATATGGCAATCAATTTTTAAAACTTTTGTTCTGAACATTACGCAGCCATTTTTTACTGAAATATCTTTTTTAACATTAACTCCAGACATGAGGCCCTGAGGAAAAAATCTGATACGTATAAAGTCTTTTGAGGAAAGGAAGGAGATGAAGGTCTGGAAATAAAAAAGGTAAAAGGGGAAGGTCGGAATCTGGGGGTCAATGTGTCCGGGAGTGATGAACGAATGAATCCATTCATCCCACTGTAGTGCAAGGTGCAAGAGAGTCCGGCTGGAGAGTTCAAAGGGTGTCTTTCAACGAGTCTCTCCCGATCCGACCCTCCACACAGCAGGGGGGTAAATGCACCCGCCGCCAAGACCTACAAAAACCTCACCCAATGAACCCGGGCACCCCCCGCGCTTAGTCATTAAACGTAGCGAACCACTTGAGGTGACCTACGGCATGTTGATTATCCAATAAATGGTTCCCGGAGCGGCGGTACCCAAAAAATTAAGTAGGTAAACCTACAACTCTTAACTTGTTTTCTATCGTGACTTTTGACGCTTGTATTGCAAGGCGCCACACGGAGAAAAATGTTATTCTAAAATACGATCATTTTATTCGTAAGAACTTCAGTACCGTTTTTACGAATAAAATGGTCGTATTTTAGAATAACATTTTTCTTCGTGCATAATATATGTTTATTATATGTTTTTATGAAGTATTGAAATTCTGACCATGCACACTGCAATAGCCATCTAGCTACTATGAGTACGTATCGAAAATAATGAAATGCAAATTGAGTAAGAAAATAAAGTTTGAACGATTTTTGTTAATTTTTTTCATTAGAAAAACTCTCTTTTTAATTTTTGAAGGCTATTTCCATCAATGTAATATATCATTGAAGAACAAGATAACAATCATAACCTAATTTTTTTAAATATGAAAAAGAACAAGACACAGAAAAATAATAAAAGATAATGGTCGCAACTGGGACTCGAACCCAAAACCTCACGTCCAACTGAGACATACTTATAGATAATATTGTTTATTCTGAAATTTTGAAATATGATGTTGACAAATACGACAGTCTCATAATAAATTGCAATGGCTGAATTGTTGCGACCATTATCTTTTATTATTTTTCTGTGTCTTGTTCATTTTCATATTTAAAAAAAAATTACATTATGATTGTTATCATCTTCTTCGATGATTTTTGTTAACGCTAAAACATGACACTGATATACTGCAGATATAGGTAAAATATAAAGCCCACGAGGCGAGTTACCGTGAAATAGTGTTTTCCTGTTTGATTCCTGTTTTTGCTTTCTTTTCTACGCATTTTCTACAATTTAAAAAAAAAATTCAATCAGTAGGTTTTCCCCTTGCCATAATCTTCAAGATTTCCACCCACAGACCAACCCCCTCCAAGCGCCACCCCCTCCCCATTCAGCCTCACTCGCAATGATATAGCAAAGCACCCATTTAGCCCCTTGCCCCGACCCACCTTGTCGCCTTGGCCATATTTAGTTGGGAGTTATCTTAACACTTAACGCAAGGCGACTGGACCGGTAAGCCACCATTATGGACGATATTTTTCCCATGAGCTCCTGGTACTTGGTTATTTGTGCTTTTCGTAGAGGTCGAAGATCTTAACAGGTAAAAGCGGCACGAATGAAACTAAACCAAAGCTTATGTATTTAATAAAATTGCGAGACATAATAAAATTTTATCTTCCGTTGGAACAGTGGTTATTGTACGTTTTTGGGGTTAATTAAAAAAACTGTTCATTTTACTGTGGAAACGAATTTATCGTCCTGTCAGAAGTCAATAATTTAATTTTTTTTAAAAATGTAATAAGCGATAGTTGTTGAATGAAACACTAGTATATATTGAATCATTTAGCGGGTAAGAGGTAACCCGCCGTAGCTCAGTTGATTAAGAGCACCTGACCGGATATCAGAAGGGCGCGTGTTCGAGTCCCGTCGGCGGCATGTATCTTTTCTCGGAAGATTGTTTCAATGTAGGTGAGTGTTTCAGGCTGATAATTAGTGCTTATAATAATTGTTACCCTTTGTGCTATGCATAAAATCTTGTCTTAAACATTAGTTTATCAATTAAAAAATAATCAATAATTTTATCATACATTTATTTATTTTGTTTAAAAATTATTATCCAATATTAGCATAGCATAGAAATGAAATAAGATAATGGTATGTTATGTACCTAGAAACTAACTGCACTTATATATATAAATAGTAATGAGAAATGTCACAAAAAGGTGTTTTTTAATGTGAATACCGTTCAAGAGTCCCAGCTGCTCTCAACCGCCTGGAGCCAGTAAGATCATGGCATCCCCGATTGGGGTATGTTTTGAGGCTGAAGGTAGTGTGATGGGGAAGGAGAAGGGGAAGAGGAAGGTGAGGACCTGGTTATTCAGATCCCGATCACAAAACATGGCTTAAGCCGTTTCAAGCAACTTTTTAATTCTGAATTGTGGTCTTTCCACACGGCGATACTGAGAGTATCTTCAACAATCGGTATCAGATAATACTGTCACCTCTTCGGAGTAGTTTGAAATATTATTTTTTACCATATTTTTTGGTATATTTTATATTTTCTGTGGTCTAATAATAATAATAATGGATATTTTGTAGAGCGCCGTTTTTGTGAGAAATCACCTCAAGTGCGTTGTACATTTTATTATGACTTCTATGCTCTACCTAGAACTATTATTTACAAATAGATACAGACAACATACTTACCTGGCAAATCACTTCCGATAAACACACTATAATTAGAAAGTTTATGCTTGGAGGAGATACGACTTTGCACGCGGAGGACACTATATTAATTGATTATAAATTGGACATTTCCTAATTTTACATTTGCTACACCATCACTTTTCATATTAGATTTATTAGAAAATTACTGCCAAAAATGGAGTTAATAAAATGAAGTTATTTCGAAAGACTTGAGAATTTAGGTCTCATTAGAACTGGAGAATTTGAATGAAATTAGATATACAAATAACTCACCATTAAGAATTTGTTAACATTTTTATGCAATTAGCAATGCCTAAGCATGAAATAAAAATCTATTGCGATAATAAATTATAACATGAAGGTATTCAATTTCTTATTATTGTGAAAATAACTCTAGGTCTTATTCTATTTAGTTATTTTTACCATATTATCGTTGGTTTTATAAAAATGTACCATCCACCTTGTACCTTGTTTGAAAGCAAACAACCTTAAGCCACCTCACCCACCTTGAATCAACTCTCCCCCCCCCCCCCTCTCTCCATCCTCTCACTCCCTCTTCACCATCCCACCCACCTTGGCGACTCCTTTTCTTTTCCTGACCTGATAGGAAGTGATATGGGCGGCTATTTGCTGGGCATTTATTACTTGAGCTCTGCAATAAAACCTTAATATATTTTTTATGTTTTTAACTTGTCGTGTTATTATTTTATGTATATTATGTATTTAAGTGTTTATATTATGTACGTAAGTGGAAATATGGGTAGAATTATGTGTATAAGTGTTTATAATTGATATTATGAAGTCGAAATTACAGGTGAGTACGCATGAAAAGATGTATCCATATGAAAGAAACAAAGAATATTTAAAAAAGCAGATATTTTTGGCAACCCGTCATCAGTATTTTAAAAGTTTATCTATAATATAAAAATTAATGTTTGTTTGTTTGTTTGTTCGTACCTTATACCGTTCATCCGATTGCGATGAATCTTTAGGAATATGATGTGCGCATATCCGGGATGGTTATCGGATAGTGAGCTCTGGCGTTATGAAATTATTTCCTATACTCTTCATACGATTGCGATTAAAAATTCATCCGATTGCTATTATTTTTTTTGAATTGTTGTGCACATGCCCGAAAATACTTTTAAATATATATACTGGTGAGCTCTGGTATTATGAAATTTGCATAAAAAAATTAAATAGTTCACGCGACTTGTTGAAAAAAATGGGTGTATTTTATGGAGTTATATAGGCGGCAGGGAAAAAGGTTGGGGTGGGTGTGCGAGAGGGTTGGTTGGGGAATTAAGGATGGGGGCCTCGCGGGAGGGGTGACGAGGAGAGGGGTAGGTGAAGGTGGAAGCGGAATACGTGAGGGGGGGAGGGTCGTGAGAAAGGGGAGAGGGGAGTGGGAACGCGGGAAGGTGAAAAGGTAACGCAGGAGGGGAAGGGGACGCGGGAGGGGAAGAGGAAGAGGAGTCAGAAGGGGAACGGAAACGGATGGGAAATGACACGAAGGGAGAAACTATTTATTTATTTAATTGGCATCAACGCATGCCAGGTATCAACTACTTATATTATATAAAATGGTATACGTACTGAGCACAGCAATTCCTGGTGTAAGTTTTCTGGAAAGAAGAGGTTCTACGGAGAGCCTTTCTGAAATAAAGGAACTCGGAAATTACGGAAAATTCACTACAAGACAGTTTACCAAGTAAGGCCCCAGAAATTCTCGGACCATATCGTACCTTGTTATTACTGTGTAGGTTTTCACAGGGGTTGGGAATTACTCTTTCTATCTGCGAGCAACCAGGCGGCACTAACTCGGGACGCTTTTACCTACAGCCTCCATACATCCCCCACTCCTTTCTCCTTCCTCTTCCTCCTCAGAGTGGGGAGGGATGGAAGGGGGTTAAAAACAACACTACCTCCTCCCCGGCGCGGGTGGTCACTCATAATAAGAAGGTGAAATCTTAAAAGTTCTTATTACTTGATTCTGAAATGTTTTATATAATCTACGGTTCACTCTGGCGGATTGGATATGAGGATTAAACTGATGAAAGGTAATCAAAATCGTCAACAATCGTGTTATTTTAAAACTCTACTCTACTCTACTCTAAATTAGAGTAACGTGATTTAACCATCGGTTGTTTTCGATGGCGTGAAAAGATCAGTGGTTTTATATATATACAAAAATTTCTCTCAAGGCCTATGTCATATTTGGGGATGCTGTGTGGACGATCCATTTAGGAAAGGAAGGAGAGGTAGTTACGGGAAGGAAAAGGATATCAGAGGTAGGCAGGAATATGGGGTTCAGTGTGTCCTGAATTGACAGACACTGTGGTGAAAGTCCTGCCGGAGAGCTCAAAAGGTCTCCGTCAGCCAGTCTCTCCCAATCCGGCCTATCACGCAGTTTGGGGGCAGACGCGTTCGCCGCCAAGATTCGAACAATTCACACCCCATGATACCGGGTACCCCTGCTAAGTCACCAATCGTAGCTAACCACTTGGGGTTATTAATGGCAGAGGTGTTGGTAATCCAATAAATGGTTCCCGGGGCGGCGGTACCCAAACCCGCCTCCCAAAATAAAATTCCCTGATTTAAGTACACGTTACTTACTTCGGGAATGCGGGACGGTGAAATTGAAATAAATATTTATAAAAATTACAAATAATAATTATTATTATTGCTTATAATATATCTGCATACGATCAATGAAATAGTTTTTTTCTATCAATCTTAATGATTCTATCTATTTGATGTATTGGTGTATTCGAAGAACAGCTTTGATGTACAATTTAATTCATAAGATTTGCAAAATCGAAACAGATTGTTTGATGCAAATTTTGGTTCATTGAATTAGATTTCACAGGGGAATATTTCACGCAGGACTAACAAATACACTGCAAAGTCCACCGGAATTATTATTATATTTGATCATATTTTTCCAATTTTTATTATTTATAAATTACTTTATATGTTTCTCAAACCCAAGTAACTTTAATATATCATTTTTCGCAATCAATTAAAAAATAATGCAGAATTCAATGCACGCTTACCCATGCATCTACTACGAACGTCATTACCTAATCTCGCACTTAAGAAAACAAATTAACTTTTAATCGAGTAGACCTAGCGATCAATGGCTCAATTTTCTCCCGAAGAGTATGTAAAGGTGAAGTTTGGCGTAGTTGGAACTAGTAGAGTTTGTAACAAAACTACTAACTGTAAGAGATATATAAGTTAAGGTGGTCATTGCCCCACAGGTTTGTTTAGTCTGGTCTAGTTTTTCTAAGGAAAAGTTACACCACCGTTGAATAGATGTTTCATTCTAACCAGTTTACCTAATCCTTATTTATGCTCTCCTAATAAAATTCTCAACGTTTTTTTTAATATTGAGTTTGAGTTAATAAAAACAAAATGTTATGATTTTTTTATCGCTCTGCTATTTTTCTTGAATGATAAAGCGATTAAATGTTGTGCTTTAAAGACGTAATATTAAAAGTTGATTTTAGCCAAATGACGTAATTGGTGACATGATTTTTTTTTCTACGTGTCTTTGAACAGAGATACGTGTGTAGCCTGTTATATAAGTAATAAAAGTTATTGGTTAAAAAAAACTCTTTGAAATATCTCACCTTAGATATTACATAATTAGCAAATGTCGTTAAACGCTATTTAGTGTCGTTAAATTCCATTTTAGATACTTCACGAAGCTATTTCTGTAAATTAAAAATAATTTTCCTGGAAATTTTTCAGGGCTGAAAACTATTAATAGTGTTTTTGTTGTTTGTTTTTGGGGTGTTATGCCGTGTTGAGCTACCTCCTTCTTTAGCCGACGTTTCGGATGTCACGTCGTCAATGTTAATCATCCGACGATGTCACATCATCGGATCTGCCGGATCTGCCCTGATGATGGACTCTGCAACGCTGTCCGAAACGTCGGCTAAAGAAGGAGGTAGCGCAACACGGCATAACACCCCAAAAACAAGCAATGAAAATGCTTTTGGCCGTGAAAATCTAAAAACGTTTATCATTTAGTGTTGTTGTGGAACACTGTTCGACAGTATTGTTTTACATTAGCTTCATACATGACGCCCTGAGAAAAAAAATTCCCCCGGGACCTGTGTCATCTTTGGAGATGTTGTGTAGATGTATCTTTAGAGAAGGAAAGGAGAGGAAGGTTTTATTTTTTATAGTGAACACCTCACAAGAGTCCCAACTGCTCCCGTCTGGGGCCAGTGAGACTATGGCATCCCCAATTGGGGTATGTTGTGGGGATGTACCTTGCTATTCAGATCTAGTCACTAAACACGGCTAAAGGCATTTCAAGCAACGTTTCAATTCTGAATAGTGGTCTTACACCAGGGCGATGCTGAGAGTATCTTTCAGTCTGGAACGTGCCGCAAATATAGTACCTATATATTATTTTTAATTAATTAATTATGAAATAACACAAATTAATCAAATAAAATATATTTGCGCACACCGTCGCGTTGGAAACCGCGACCTTCGGAATGGGAGACCCAAGCCTTGTCTCTGGACTACGTCGGCCGTCAAGATGAAAAAGGTATGAGGGGTAGTTAGGAGTATGGGGACCAATGTGTCAATCAAGGAGTGACGGAAGTATAAATCTACCCTTCCCACTGCAGTGCAAGGTGATGGGTCGAGAGGGTCCGGCTGAGGAGTTCAAAATGTCTACCATAACCAATCCGATCTCCCGAAACGGCCTACCATGCAGTAGGTGGGAAAACGCATCCGCTGCCAACTACTAGACCAACCTCAACCCATGAAGCCGGGCACCACTACCATGTCACCAAACGCGGTGAACCACTTGGGGAGACCTATGGCAAGGGTGTCAGTTACCTAATAAAAGGTTTCCGGGGCAGCGGTACCCATGCCCGCCTCCTAAATTATATAATAAGATGTTTCGACTGGTAGTTGATTGATTTAAAATCCCGCAGTGAACATTTTCGTAGATGCATACTTCTTTTTTATAACACAAATTCTGTGTTTAAACCATCGGTTAAAAACGAAAGTCATCTTCTCCCAATTTTTTAAATATTATTCGATGTTGTATTTTTGTAAGCTGTGAATTATTTTTAAGCGAAGCATTGTGTTTTTTCATCGTTGGTGTGAACGACGGTAGATATCGGTATATATATAGGTGTAAATGTGATTTTAATTCATTATTTTTTTTAAAGAAAGACAATCATTCCCGGGTTACTAATAACCCAACAACATTTGAAAATCTCCTACTACCACCACACTAAGCGGAAGAGGTTGCTTGTGTTGTGATGGAGGACTTAGCCAGCCAATCGAACACGGAACGCCTGGGTGGGAACCAAATGAGATGCCCACTCAACCACTGACCGGCCTAAAATTTTATAAAATTTATTTGAAAGAGTTATATTTTTTTCTAGTAGAGGTAATTTATCGTGTGGTTCACGTGTAATGGAACAGTAAAACTGTGGTTTTATAGCAACCGAGAGGTGAGAACTACTGATTGGTTGTATTGTAGGTGAAATAGAGAGTTATTCAGTGGTTGAAGAAACTTTTCTCATATAAGAAAGTTTTCACACCCCCCAAGGGTCAAGGAAGTATCTATAGTATCATCACCACCATCAAATCACGTAGGTACCGTAATATTTTGATTTATCTCATCTATTTAGTAGTTCGTTCTTAAAGGCCTTTCAACCAATTACTTGTAAGTCTTCTTCACCTGGCTCACTTTTACCAGAGATTTTTTCTAAGTTCACAGATCTGAAGAGCTTCCCAAAAAGCGGAATACGTAAACTTTTTCTAGAACAACTGCTTTCATATTAGAAGTTTTTATCACTAGTCCTCCTACCTACCTAATTATAATCGGAAAATAATCCTTCTCAAAATGTACTTCTCAACGGAGGATTAAATCGACGATGTATAGATGAGAACCCGATGCTTTGATTTTACACTACTAGGCTTCTAAAAGGTTGGTTTTAGGGGTTATAATATAAAATGGCATTTTAAAACTGCGTAATTCTGTTTTAATTTAAATTGTACACAAAAAAAATTGCATCTGTAAAAAAAAATTATTGAGAAAAGAGCGTTTTTTTTTTCTAAAATTTAAATTTCAAACTCATTTATGCCTTTGTAAATAGTCCCTCGGCTCATATACGGTGGTTTCGCAAACGGCTGGTCCCTAAAATGGAAAACCCCTTAAAAATGGACCTTGGGGTACAATTTTCAATGGGAGAACAAAATCGAATGTCCCAGACGACCGCCAATAACCTCTATGGCCTTCCCTGAATAAAACCAGGAATTCTTTTTTTAATAGTCAGATTATTTTAAATAGAAATAGAAATCAGATACGATATAAGCGTACATCGATATTCTATTTCTATATGACCGTTCTTACATACATATTTTTTTTTTCTCCTATTAGATACTGATCTAGTGACATCAATTATTATAACATTATTCCTATAACAATCTTATTGTTATTAACTTATAGTTATTAACTGACTAATGAATATGTTATTAACTTTTTAATTGAATGTTATTGTCACTAAAATATATTAATAACTTTACTGTGTAAAATAAAAGTAAGAAAATAAAAGGTAAAAAGGAAAAATATAAAAAGTAACCAATACTATATTATATTATATATATTATATATTCATGTTATTTTTTGGATGTAATAAATATGTAATAGTTTATATAATAATGTATTCCTGTTCTTTTTGATAAATAAAATAAATACTTTATACATCTACAATATAGCGTGTTTTATATTCATAACGTGAAACTACAGACATTGATTAAATAATGATTCTTAGGCTGAAGTAAATAAAACCATCATCTCCATCCCCTCATTACTTCCTTCAGTCTCGAAACTGGCTTCGGGCAGATGGGACTCTTGTTTACTAATATTTACAGTTAACAAAAGTATTTGTTGCAGAACTACCAAACAAAACATTCGTAAGTGTACGGTTTGTTTCATGGAGTTTGAAAATTTCATCAAAATTGAAAGTTATTTTTTTTTACATTTTGTCCACACAGGAGGCCCTGAGGAAAATAATTTCCCTCACGACCTATGTCATCTTTGGGGATGCTCTGTGGATGGTATTTTAAGGAAAGAAAGGAGAGGAAGTTGTGGGAAGGAAAAGGGTATGAGGATTGGGTAGGAATCTGGGGTTCAGTGTGTCTAGATCATCCGCCGCCAAGACCTAGACAAACCTTACCCCATGAACCCGGCACCCCTGTAGCGAACCACTTGGGGTGACCTATGATAAAATAATAACAGATCATGAATAGAAATTTCACAGATCTTAGAATGGGTTGATAAAAAAAAAATTACAATTCATAATAATAATAATTTTTGAAGTAAATTTTCACGTTTTGTATAAGTTTATTATATCGTTATAAGCCAATTGCATAAAACTGATACAGTAACAGAACTTGATAAAACTTTAGCAGAACGTGAAAATTAACTTAAAATATTTGATGAATTTTCAAATTTTTTTAATCAACTTGTCCTTAAGTTTTGATAAGTTCTTCAATTTCAGTGCATCAACCCGTCCTTAGTCGTGGTATGCATAACTTTAGTAAACGAGTTAACCGCTTGGACACATAAGCTTGTTTTCACGATAATTTAACGTAGGTAGACATAGGAATGACGTATGCCGCGTACCTGAGTTTTAATAATAAAGGGAATAATATCTTTCTGAAGTTTCCCGATATGATCAATGACGGTGAAAATATTTTTACTAATTCTGCGATACATAGAAGGAAAACAATAAGGGGTGATTTCTCACAAAAACGGCGCTCTAAAAATTAAATTAATTAAATTAAAATTAAAATTATATTAATAATATTATTATTATTATAATAAAGTATTGGTCAATAGTCATTCCATCACCGCGCAGTAGATTTTTATGGCAACGTTCAATGTATCTTATAGGTCTTTCAAAAAAACTCGAACAAACATTAAAACATCGGCCGGTTTGAATTGTGAAAGCGCATTTTTTCTCCAAGAAATTATTGCCAAACCGACCGTGAAATTGAAAATCCGTACGCAAGCAAATTGTCCACCTTCCCACTAGCGGTTCTGCGGTGGCTTCTCTCAGTGGCGGACCCATCGCCCCGACAATCTGCGCAATCAAATAAAAATATTTGCATATTTAACGGTATGTTTATAATGCTTATGGAATATCGCATTTTCATTGATAAACTGCTCTTAAAACACTCATCAATTCAATTTCATTACCGGCAACCCGGGCATTTATTGAGATAATACATTATTTTATAACTAGTAACTCACCCGCCTCACTAGACGTAGTCTGTTCTGAGACGGGTAATAATTAAAACATTAAAAAAGATAAAAGGTGTATAGGAAAATAGTCAGAAAATAAACAGAATAAACATAAAAAAGGTAATAATTAGAACATTAAAAAATATAAAAACAGGAAAATAGTCAGAAAATAAACATGAAAATACAAGTTGCAAGAACTATGGAACTAGTTTGTATAATAGGTGAGAGGTATAAAAATTTCTCCTACGACGCAAATCATATACCTGCGGATTGGTGCTAAAACTGCAAAAATGATTTTTTTACGGAATCGTATTTTTACTGCCGAAGTTCTTAAAGATGTATTAATTTCATTTCTAAAACTGAAAACATAACCCGGTTACGCTAAATGAGGTCATTGCTACATTTTGTTGAGATTCATAATTATATTATTGCCATAGCAAAAACATTGTAATTTTTTTTCTTCTGTGCAGTCGTGATTGATTTTGAAAATAGAAAAATATTGTAGGGAGTTCTGGAGACTGATTGTAATATTCACTACTGTTTCTGCAGTTCATAATTTATATTTAAATGCAACTGTTTTAAGCGCTATATCTATGGGAATCTTGAACTGAGCTGTGTACTATTTATTGGTGACAAAAAAATAAAGATACAAAAGGTGAGAAAGTGCGTGAAGTCTAGCCTTCGCGTTGTTACGCCCCTGCATTGCGTTGTGCGTCCCCCTTTAGTTTGCTCATTACGATGCACCCCGCGGATCCCCATGAAAGAGTGGTGAGTAAACAAATTTCCACCTAGACAGCTCGTCATAAAAGGCCGCACACACGTGAGGTAGGTAATCAGCGGGCTGACAGTCGCCTCCGGCGTTGCCCGCCCAGAATGACCCTGATCCCTGCTCGAGGCCTAATCCTTTTTATTGCTGGTTACAGAAGTCTGTAAATGCATGAATAAGTCTAATGCGTCGTGTACTTTTTTGAATGGCGGCAAACATACGTGGATTAATGTCAGATGTCAGAAGGTGAGGAAAAATATGTGCTTTTAACAATTCAGATTTGAAATATTTTTTTTGACATTTACCAAAAAAACCTCGATGAAGCATTTATTTCTTGGTTTGGACGTATTATGAAGTATTTACAATTTCTATGATTAAAAAACAAATTACAAAAAACCATGCTTTTCCAGCTTTCAATATTGAACCAAAGTTTTTTAAAGTCGATTATATGAGCTTATCTGACGCACATATTTGTAGAATTTAATCAGATACTTACCTCAATTTCGCTCCTTTACCGTACTTATACTGTATCAATCCACCTAGTATTTACTTTATTGATTGTGGACGATATAGTCCCGCTTGCTTTGGCAATGGAAAGATATCGTCGTTTTCACATGCAATAAAAAGAAAAATACGCATGGATAAATAAATTCAAAGCTTTCGAAATACGCTTTTAATACGTCCTTTCCTACGAAGCTCTAGTTTCACTACTTAAAAAAGCCCAACCCCAAATTATCCGTTGCAATTTTTTAAACCGGTCTCTATATTGTGATTGCATTCTCTTTTGGTCCATTGTGCGCACATGTGCCTGGCCCAGCATCCCATTAGGACTGGTCCAATTTCATCGGGATAAATCCTGGCAAGTCCTAAGGCGCGCGAACAATACCTATTAGTTGTACGCTGTGATAACTATAGTGGGAGGGGGTGTTTTTTGCGAACATCTGACAACAAAAAGTGGACAACCCTCTCTCCCCTACGGACCCCTGATTTTAAGTTTCAGGGGAGCATTAAGGAACTAGTTGTGCACAAAGGTAGATGAACCGTTTTCAAACTGCTTACCTTCAGTTAAAATTGCAATGTCTTTCATTTCATGTGAAAGACTACAATCCGGAATCGAAATTTGGAATCAAGTATTTGCGGTGTTTATTATTTAGTGACCAGTTTTGAATTGTAAGGTTCTTCCTAGTCTTCATCTTTCCGATTTCCTTCTCCTCTCCACTCCCTTCAGATATGATGCTATACTCACATAATCTCTGGGCAGTTGGGTCTCTTATGTGGTAACTACATAAAATAAACTTTTGCGCAACAAATGAAAAACAAAGGAATAATTTAATTAACATTATTTAAATTATTTCTACACCTATTGGCTTATTTGAAGCTACTTTAACAAAGCGAATAGAACTGGTGACCGTAATTCTTCTTCTTTCGTATGGTGGGGGGTCAGAGGTGGACATCTAGGTCTGCGAGCCAGTCCAGGGCCTCAGGCGTCACCCTGTGGACCTCATCAATCCCGCCGGGGAATCACCATACATACGGTGGTCTGCACCGCACCGCATTCACACATCGCCGACTCTTTAAGGCCCCATCTATGCATCATATGGGCACAACGGCTATGGGAGCACCTTATCCTATTGATGGTGGACCAGAGTTTGCGAGGCAATGTGAACCCAGGCTGTCTCTCAGTGGGGTCTTGTACGAGATGGGCATTTTCCGCTATAGCCGATTGCCACTCAAGTTTCCACCTGTCTTCTGGGGTGAGGGGTGATCGGAGGAGTCTTTCTCCTTCCGTCCAGAAGGGTTTTCGGGACTTCAAGCGGCATGCCGGGTGAGAGACGACATCATCGTGCAAAGAATTGCGCTTTTTTGCAGCGCCTTCTTGTATTCGATCAGTGTTGCAATCTCTCGCCTGATGCTTGGCGGGGTTATGTTTGCAAGTACGGGGAGCCAAGGGAGAGGAGTAGATTTTAAGGTTCCGCTGATGGTTCGTGACCGTAATGACGGGCTGTTTCACAAAAATGGAATATTTTATCAAATTTCAAAATTAACATTCAAGTTCTTCGAAAGTCCTATTCAAGTGCTGTTATTATGCAAGGTCTGTGAAGCAATATTAACAGCCCATGAAGAAATAATAACGGGACTATAAAATAACTTTTGCAAAACTTGAATTTTATCTCCGAAATTGGATGAATTGTTAAAATTTTGTAAAAAAACCCGTCGTATTAACTATTCAAACCCAACGGGAATATGCAATTAAATACATAAACCTTTTTTGTAGTTCAGATTAGAAATCCATTTAGTTCAGTTGACATCCAACCCTGTCGGCACGACACCCCCTTAAATCGGCAATAGTGTAAATCCTCCGGGAACCCCCGTGTACTCAGGTGTCGGCCCGGGGGCAGATTAAGTCCGCGGTGACTGAACCTATCTACCCCCCTTACTGTAAGGGATGATTGTTGTTCAGAAGGCAGGGTTTCAGACTGGAGTAAATATTTGTGAACTCGTATTGCTAAAATAAAATCATGCAATTTTTCGACTTTATGTATAATAACCTCTTTTTGTATTTCCCATCTTTCTCGGGACAGAAGTTAAGTCAAGACTTTCTATTTCATGGACCACACCTGGATGCCGTTTGATTAACACCTTAGATTACAGTCCATGATGATAAGCTAAGATGATGACAATATCCTAAATAATTTGGTTTACAGTCTCTTGGTGAGTCATTCAGTTTCTTCATATGCCTGGTCCTTTCACTTCACCTGGGATCGTCCTCGTTATTTTATTTTATTTATTAATTTCATATTTTTCATTTTTATTTTTTAATAGATTTGATAATATTTTTATTAATTTTGCCTGCTAGATGCCTTCACTCTCTTAATTATATTATGCTTAAATTTTAAAAATTGGTAAATCACGGCCGATCTTATGTCTGTTGAATGAATCACAAATGTCGATACTTTGGTTAGTAAAAGGTCTCGTATTTTCTAATCTTTCTTTTTCTCAGCATTAAAATAACCAAAAGAAATACCTACGTTTATTCTAGCGTCAATTTGCATATTCTGTCTAGAATAATGAATGAATTCTTTCAAGGTCAACTGAACTGTTTTCAGCTGGCAATGTCATTTCCATCATATTTATTTCTCTGTCACAAATAAAACCAGATACCCACCAAAATATCTATTTCAATTATTTTTTTACTTCTAGTTTTATTAGTAGGTACTAGAATTTCGAAATCAAACGATGCTTTAATATATCATTGAAGAAGAAGATAACAATTAAAATCTTTTTTTTTTAAATATGAAAATAAACAAGACACAGAAATATAATAAAATATAATGGCTGCAACTGGGACTCGAACCCAGAACCTCACGTCTAACCGGGACATAAGCATTAACCAATTTTTGCTATTGCACCCTATTATGAGACTGTCGTATTTGTCAACTTCATGTTTCAAATTTCATAATTAACAATATTATCTTCGACTAATGTTTTTTTTTCATATTATTGGCAGCTAACTTTATTATTGGAAACAAGTATTCAAAGAATGTATTTGTTACCTAGATAGTGTCTCGGATAAATATATGTTCTGGGTTCGAGTCCCAGTTGCAGCCATTATATTTCATTATATTTCTGTGTCTTTTTTATTTTCATATTTAAAAAAATGGATTATTATTGCTATCTTCTTCTTCAATGATATATTACATTGATTGGAATAACCTTCAAAAGTTAAAAAGAGAGTTTTTCTTATAAAAAAAATGTTTTTTTAATATTTTAAAACCCTGTATATTTTGCACCTAGCAGTAAAGTAGTAGATATATTCCATAGTTCGTGCTGTTGGTAGGTACTAATGAAACCAAAGCTGCAGAATTAACGTCACCGCAATCAACAAAAATGAAAAAAGCTATGGGGATTAACTTCAGCCACTCGTTTTCAGCAACTGTGGCACTCGACCTGCATTGTGCCCGCGGAAAGCTCTCAATAATGACGGATTAAGCGTTTTCATGCAGTTTTTGGTAAAACGCGGGGCTTATCACACTTTTTTGGAAAAAGCATTCCATCCAAAGCATCGATGAGTATTTCCGGCTGATCTAATCGTAATTTGCAAAGCTCCAGGTGCACATTTTTAAATTTGCATTATATTCTGCACAATAATGAAAGCATCATGATTTTTTGCGTGATTGAAATTCGTAGATATACTCTTAATGTGAACACTAAACAACTGAAACTTAACTGCCCTAAATCAGTGGGATTATAGCATCCATAATTAGGGTATGTTCTGTAACTTAACAAACTGTTATATTCTGAATTATTATTATTGTCTTTCACCGGGATTATTAGTTGGTTATTTTTATCTTTAAATAGGTGTATGCAGTTTTTTCATACATTTAGTATGAAAAATATATAAAATATACAATACAAAAATACAACTTGAGAAATACATAAAATTGGATTAAAAAATATATAATATTGAGATGTACATTTAATTTGGTTTCAGGGGACTAAAATAATATTGGTAAGTAACTTCGTGCGCAAATCATATATATTATATTATTTAAGAGAAATAGCACATAATTTGTTTTGAAGAGTTTTAATTTTCAATGTACCTACTATCGTTACTTAAATTTTAATTTTTCTGCTACCGGTTTCGACACATCCGTGCCATTCACTAGCAAACTTTGCACAGAAAGCACAGTTTGCTAGTGAAAGGCACTCCGACTCGATACAACAGCACAGTAATACAAGAAACAGCGCGTGTATCATGTGATCATATCGTGTAGGACTGTGATCAGTGGCGACATGTGATTGAATAATTATATTTTTTTTATAGATAAAAAATATCATTGGACAGCAAAATGAAATCTACTTCTTTACTCCAAATAAGCTCAGGAAACCCTGGTCAAAATCCTTTAGGTAAGTGCTGTTACACCCTGTGTATGTATAGAGCAAAAAAAATATTTCTTAATCAAGATTTTGCATTCATTTAATAATCGGCACAAAAATACGTTTCAAAATTGATAATGGGGGGTACTTATGTATTTGATTATATTCTTCAAAAGGAAAAAAAACATCGAACAGTTTAACGTGAGTATGAAATTCGACGAATTTGATTGGAGTAGTTACTACGAACAAGCGCACAGTAAACACAAATTTGAATTCCGTTTTCCTTTAAGTCCTCTTTGCTGGGACTAAAGCCTGTTTGCTTTCTAGCTCACCTTTTCATGGATCACCCTGTACGAGCCCTCTCTTCATATAATATTATACTCTTAACTGACAAAAGGTCTTTTCGTGAAAGGTAAATTCTTCGGCAAACATGTTGGCGTATAGGGTGAACAAAATAGACCGTCAATTAAATGAATTATTTTATTATTTTCAGCTCGAGATTTTTTGTGCATTTATTTTATTTTTTTATACTTAATATTGAAGGAATACACACGCTACGCAAATATTAATAAAAAATTACTTCTTGAGCCAGTCTTTCGGACAGCTTTATCCAAAATCAGTAAACTCCCCCAAAAAACACAAAAAAAGAAGCATAGTTTTTTCAGACAATATTTTTTATAACATTGATATCACTGATTGAGTATGTGACCGCAACCTAATAAGCAGCAAAAAGTCTCGAATGGAAAACTCAGGCGTAACAATGCTTTTGGTGAGCTTTTTCTTGTATAGTTTACTATATAACCGTAATAATTTTATGTGATGAATACTTTGTCTTTAAGTAAAATTTATTTAATAGTTTTAAATTATAATATGAGTAAGTTAATATTTTACCTGTTCGAGGGATATTATGGTTTAAAATTGTATACAATTTTTTTTTGTTGGTTTCCATATATAAAGAAAAAGTAGATCATAGGCACAATACAAGACTTAGTCAAAATAATGGTACGTCCATTCCAAAAATAAGAAATTAATAAGATCAACGAACATTCCCTTGTCTCGTACATACTATATTTAATAAAATGGCAATGAATATAAGAAAAAAAATCAAATTTCAAACACTGAACTAAAAAAAATGCTTTAAAAATGGGCAATAGATCAAGATTTGTTATACTAATACTAGCTGATTCCCATAAAATAAATTGTTTCTCCCTGCGTGCTTTGTTGTTATAATTAAAATTGTGAAATTTATCTGCGGACAAACTGCTTTACAGTTTTTTTGCAAAAGAAGGTGGAAAAACTATTAAATAATGTCACATAAAATTATACATGGTTACCTAATAATGGCACATTTAGTAAATATTTAATTTTTATATAAAAATCGTTCTTCAATTTTCGCAAAATCACTTTGTGGCGTCATTTTTTAGTGAAATGAAACCAATAACTTACTGTACACCACTTATATAATCTCAATTATCGACATGTTTAATTGTGATTATGTAAGTGGTGTACACCAAGTTATTTGTTTCACTTAATTTAAAAAAAAAAATGCAGCGTTACGCCCATCGTTCACGTAGCTATTTACAAGCGACGCTACCGCTACCTGTCATACAATTTTGCCAGTGCAGCCCCTAGCGGCGATTTCAAACACTAATAAATAATAGTATTGAAAATACAGACGAGCGGCGATCGCGTCGCTTGAACGTAGCTCCATGGAAGAAAGGCGTAATTCATTTGTCATTTCACGAAAATTTAATTCCTTGGAACAGGCAATCTGCCTAGCTAGGAGCTAATATCGACATAAAAAACTTTAAAACACTGGTACAAATTTGAAATATAGTATGTTATTATGAAATATTATTACCGCTATTTTTGCTATGTAAATGTATCCATTACAAAAAAAATAATAAATACAAGTTTAGCGGGAATTACAATGAAGAACAAAAAAAAATTAAAAAGTAGATACCACTTGAATGACAGAATGCAAGAGAGTTATTGAATACGCATACCTACAGACAGACCTTTAATACCCTCTTTCATATCCTTAGGTACTATATTAATCAGAGACACACTTTCACGTTCATTATACATTCTCCGGTCTACGTTGATTATAATCTAAGAATTCTGAATTCTAAAAAGTTGTTTGTAGGAGTATTTAAATAGTCAGGTAGTATCGAACCATTAGTACTTACTATAAAATCAATAAGTTTTTCTTATAATAAATTTCTTATAAGGTAAGTATGTAAAATATATTTGTGTTCTAACTGTGTGTAAGCAAACATAAATCTCAGTTTACCTCCAGGGCAAAACGTTGAACATAATAATACCTTTACAACTCGGGGCAATAAATATGTAGTGAAATACCGTTTGTTTGATAAAACGGGGTCGCTATCGACTCTCCCCCCCCTCCCCCTGTCTCCTTGGTAGGGGAGGGGTGGTGTCTGGGGGATGAATTAAACGCATTTATTTGGGGTAGTAATACTGCTTACCAACCCCATTCATGGTCAGGACTTTTTCATTTGTACCGTTCGATCAATCAAGGGCTCGAGGAATGAGACGAGTGTTTGTACTCGTAGGTATATTCATTAAGTCCTCTTTGATGCTGTACAACTTTTGTTTTATTTTACCTAAGTGGGAGACATTTATCGTAAGAAAGCAAATTAATTTGTACCATTCTATTCATCTGCTGCAAAGTAATTGTATCGAATGATATATAAAGTTAATTTTCTGGTAAAATATAATATAATATACACTGTAATAATATAATACTATAACCGTGTTCCATGCTCATGCAGCGGTTGCTTGGGGGTGATTGATTATTCGTGAAAATCAATGAAAAAAATCCTAATGAAATTTTTTCCAACCAGTTCAAATTGTATAAAAACAAGGTAATAAAATTTTTATTTTTGTTTGGTGTGTTTGGAAGCATGCTAGAATTATTATCTAACAAGCTTCTGCTCGCGACTTCGTCTGCGTAGGATTAGTACTTCGAGTAATCTATTTTCTTTTCCTAGGTCCCATCTACGTGTATACCAAAATTCTTACACTATTTATTTAAAATATGTATAATTCTTGATTCGATTCAAAGTATTAGGCGAGTACTTCAAACAAATTCAGTAATTTAAATATTTTCCAAAATAGAATTTTGATTTAACAATCATTGTTTTGCAAAATGTCATTCTCAAATTTTGACGTTTTCTATTAAACTATAATTATTATTTTCAATATATTGAAAATAAATAGCTCGCTTCATAAATTATAGCCTATATGTTATTCTGATGTATGAGCTATATTATTGTAAAGTTTCATTAAAATCCATTCATTAAATTTTGATTTAAAGAGGAACAAACATACATACATCCATACAAACTTTCACGTTTATAATATTAGTAAGATAAAATAATATTAACAAATAAAAGAATGGAAATTCAAAATCAATAGATGAATTATTGTTAATGCATTCCGAAAGTACACATCTGGCCAGGCATATCGCATTTATTTTGTTTGAAATAATATTTTATGTGTATTTGTATGTAGTGATTACTTTTTGTTGCAAGTAAGAGACTTGTATAAATTGTTTACCTCAATACAGGTTTTTTTCCTTTGCGAGGTTGATTATTATGTTATAAATTAGGTTTTAAGTCCTGTATGAAGTTATTAATATATGTTATTTATAGAACTAATTTTATTTGGTCTATCATGTTAGTTTCATTCGTTAACAAAACAGATTTTTCCCGTGCATTGATAATTTCTCATAAAATACCCATTTGTTCCTAAGGCCCCTTTCACACTGGCGCCGCTCCGCCGTCCGGCACTTCAGTCTCGCCTCATTTGGGTAATTGCGCTCATCCATCACCGTCCGGACTTTGATGTAGGTGTAATAATCTCATTTTGTATCGGACGTTTTTACCTTGTCCTAACACCTAGCCATTAGGGCGATCGGGATATTCATACACGGGGAGGAGGGCTCACCTTGTACTTTTGCCTCCTGTATAGGTATTCGAACGGCAGGCCGGGAGGGAAGGAAGATTGAAGACTTTAATGCTTTTGGATAGGTACACCTCCCTTACCGCCCTAAACTGTACTTTGATGGATACCGATCTCTGAGGCTTGATGGAAAACGTAGAAAGGGCCGTTAATGAGAATATGTACGATCATTTGCTTTTATCGCATTTTTTCTGTTTTCTATAATATATCATTAAAAAAGTTGAACACACCAGAAGCGCAGCTTCTAATATTTATTGGACATCTTTTAACTCAACAAGCAATAATTTTAAGTCACTAGTTGTATGTTTTATTTGCACTGGCATAGTTGTATGTTTTATTTGCACTGGCATTTATAATATTAGTATGACTTACTAATATTATAAATCTATAAAAATATTTTAAATTATAAACGCGAAAGTTTGTAGGTATGGATGTATGTATGTTTGTTACTCTTTCACGCAAAAACTACTGAATGGATTTTAATGAAACTTTACAATAATTATAGCTCATACAATAGAATAACATATAGGCCGTATAATTTATAAAGATAGATAGTTTCAATATATTGTAAATAATAATTATCGTTTATTAAAAAATGTCAAAATTTTAGAATGACATTTTGCAAAACAATGATTGTTAAATCAATATTCTATTTTAGGAAATATTTGAATTAGTGAATTTATTTGAAGTACCTTGAATATAATATACTTTGAATCGAATCAAGAATTATAGATATTTTAAATAAATATGTAATTTTGATAAAAACATAGATGGGACCTAGGAAAAGAAAATAGGATACTCGAAATACTAATCCTGCGCAGACGAAGTCGCGGGCAGATGCTTGTAGATCTTATATGTAAGTCACAAATTTTTTATAAGTCTCAGCAGTCAGTGGCTGGTCAAAGTAAGTGTTAGTTGTAGGCACTAACTAACTAACTAACTAACTAACCATCATGCCCCGCAGGGGTAGGCAGAGAGGACGGACCGTCAAACACCTCGGTCTTGGCACACACTCTTTGCCTCATTCACATTCATTCATCGTCTCATACATACTCTTCTATTTTTCTGACTCTTGACATGGCCCGACTCAAGTATCTGATTCACTTGATTGTGCCATGTCTTCCTCGGACGTCCCCCAATAAATAATTTTAGTTGTAGGTCTAAGTGATAATTTGTAGGTTAAAAATGTACTTTAAAGCGCTCTTGAGGTGATTTCCCCACGAAAAAATACGAAGAGCAATAAAAACAACCCAATCAATATGAGTCTGGAGATAGATTCAATGGATATTTTTAAAAGAAGTATCAACACTCATTGTGTCTACTTAGGTAGCTGTTTAGACAGTGCCACTATCGTCGATAATTTGATGACACGACATTGAATTTGTATTCGTGGTAAAGCAATTATTTATTGTAATGGCAGAGTTGTTTTCGTCAATGATCCTAATATTTTGATGGCATGGTAGATTTGTTTTCGCCATTGGGTTATTTTTTAACGCAGTAGTAGATTATTTTTACCATCATTTGGTTATTGCTATAACGCCACAGCAGAGTTGGTTTCACCAGTTCTCCCTTTACTCGAATTTTCATCGTTAGGACATTGTAAGAAAGCAACCATTTTTGGTTAATGAATTCGTTTATTTATGTAATTGCGTACCTACTTCTATGTATGTGCACGGTAGTGTTACAGCATATCGATTACAGAAATTTGAAATGCCGTGAGTAAAGGACAAAATTTTAATTGTTCAGGACAGCGAAAAAAAAAAAGCTTAAATATCTCCTGTTTTTGTAGACCTATAGTTATGATTTTTTGTTATAAAATGACATTGAAAAAAATCTTTCATTGTATGTAGATATAACATTTTTGTTAAATTTGTTTAATAATAGTATTTAATTTATCAGAAAATAATCTTCGTCGTAAAAGACTCACTTATTTTCCTAGAACTATTTCGAGGACGCAGAACGAAAGTAAAAAAAACGCAGAAAAATTACACGTTTAACTCATTTTTGGATTTATGTCTTCTACAGCATTTAAAATTTGGTATATCGGTATGGTTTACCAAAAATGTAAATATGACTTAGATACTAAAAAAATGTGAATGATGAGTATTAATGATAAATTTGTTTGAATTATGTATTTTCACTGTCTTTGAAATAAAAAAAAATCTATAAAATTCGTTCTATATTAATATAACCAGTGTACCTCTTATGTTGTAACTGGTAATTGAAAGTAGCAAGGTAATCAGGCGCACAGTTTAAGTGCGCGGAAACATGCGCATGTGCGGCACTTCAGCTCTCTATGAACCTTATTCATTCACATCTGCCAAACATTAAAGTAACGCACCTTTTGTTGGAGTTTGTGTTTTGGTAAGGTACATTAACTACTGGTCGGAACCGTATTCTTTCATTCACTATAATAATTTTATTAAATATGCTTTTAATGTTCTATTTATTTTGTACATAGATGAAAAAATATTACTCTCTTATAACATAGGTTTTGTTCAAATTGCCCTGCTATGGTAATCAAGTCAATAACCTTTCAACTCAAAGCAAAATACGTAGACGATTTAGCTACGGAGGCCGCCTTTGATTTTATTTATTTTTATTTATTATATATTTTCTATAGTGTAGGCAAGTATTTTCCGTCCTGGAACTTACTCTTCTTCCTTTTCTTTAAAAGACCTTCCACACTGCACCCTCAAGGGATGACAAATTCCATAAGGGAAAATACTTTTTGTGGCCTCCTGTGTGGAGTTAATGTAAAAAAAAACGGAAAAATAATCTTAATACATATATAAAATAAATGTTTCTTTGTTTGTCACTTATGGATTCCCAAACCATTCATCCAATTGCGATGAAACTTTGGTGATTTGATGTGTCCATACCGGCAATGGTTTCCATATTTAATAGTGAGCTATGGCGTTATGTAATTATTTCCTCTACCACTCATCCGATTAAACTTTGGTGAGTTGTTGTGTGCACCCCCGCGAAGGTTTATATATGAATTGGGGAGCTCTGGCGTTATGAAGTTTGTATTAAAATTTTACAATAGGTCGCGATTTGTTTGAAAAATGTGTGCGTTTCATATAGTTTAGTGGCAGAATGGTAAAAATGGAGAGGGAGGGGAATTCGAGAGGTGGGGATGGGGAACAATTTGGGTCAGGGATTCGTGGAGGGGGGGGGTGAAGGAGGTAGGGGTTGAGGGAAGGTGGAAGGGGAATGCTGAAAAAAAACGGGGACGGGAACGGAGACGAATGAGAAAGAACACTTAGGGAGAAACAATTTATTTATTTAAGTGGCAATGCAACGCCTGCCGGGTACTCGCTAGTATGAAATGAAAATAATAACATAATATCGAAAAATAACTAATTAGAACTGAGATGTTTCTTGAAATAAATTAAATAAAAATGTATGACGGGTGTGACCACATAATTATCACCAATCATTTTAAAAAGCTTAAGAGGAACTACTGCGCGGCCGGTTTCATACAAAATGTAGTTTCGGTTTTGCGACCAAAATACCCAACTAAAATGAAAAATATTTTTAAAAAAGTATGTCAAATATCTATCTCGGACAGGAGCTACCTTTTTTGGTTTTAAATGTTGACTTATAGGAAATAATTAAAGAAATCAGTTTTGGTTCATTTTGGAAGCAACTTTGGAATTTTTTTGTGAGTAATTTATATATTTTTTTTAAAAATCTGCCTAATCCTAGGTTTCAATGTAATGAAAAATAAAATGAAAAAATATTGCAAATCCGTTTCTTCGGGTAGTAATTTTAACATAAAAACTACAAGTTTTTGTTCCGATGTAAACAGTTAATTTGGAATTTAAATTTACACCCTTCAAAAATGTTTCTAAAAAAAAATTATTTAAAATTTTATATTTCATCATATTTTAAAAAATAATGAGCTAAAATTATTATTTTAAATGTTTACATTTACTCGCAAATAATTGTCCAATTTGCCTCTAAAATCATAAATTATTAAAATTTTTAATAGCTTATATTTTATAATTTAAAACAAAAATAAATAATGCAGCTCCTCCCCGAGATAGACATTTGACATACCTTTTGATTACAAAAATAATTTTTCAATTTGCTTGGGTATTTTGGCATCAAATCCAAAACTTTAAGTTGGGTTTTATAATATATTTTACTCACGTCCAATCGTATTAGATATATTTTATATCCAGTACCGTATTTTAATAAAATAAATATTAAATACATTGCTAATACAATAAAATACTGACAACATAATTATATGATTTACACGATCTTATTGTTCGCTTTGTTATTTACACGTTCTTAACAAACGGATTGCAATCTTTAGAGCACAGGCGTCGGGTAGGAATGCTATCCTTGTTCTACCGGTATTTCAATGGAAGATGCTCCGAGGAACTAGCCTCATTGATCCCCTCGGCACAGGTGCATAGTCGGGAAACACGCCAAACGCTCGCCCAACATATGCACACGGTTGACATTTGTCACATGAGAACGGGACGCTTCTACGACTCGTTCTTGTGTTCAACAGCTCGGCTGTGGAACGATTTGCCGGCCTCTGTGTTTCCTCCTTCCTATAACATGGGTCTCTTCAAGACCCACGTTCACTCCTTCCTCTCCTCAAAATGACCCCTCTCACAGCATCTTCAAAGATGACATAGGCCCTGAGGGAAATTATTTTCCTCAGGGCCTCCTGTGTGGAGTTATGTAAAAAAAAAAAAAACGTGTTCGTAACTTATAGTTGTCTTTCTTGGCTGTTTGGTTTTTTATTATTCACCAGATTTACAGGAACGGGTTTAGTTTTTCCCATAGGAAAAACTAAACCCTTTCATACACTTTTCCATATAAATGATCATCTAGTAAATCCACGTTATGCAAGTGTATTATATAAGTATAATTAATACAAAACAATACAAGAACAACACGTTAATCTACCAAACTATTAAATGGGAATATAATTCACCGTCTCCAGATATTTTCATATCAGAGGGTTCGGCTCTGTGGAATTCCTAATTTGACCGATAAATCCTACTGATCCCTCAATATAAATATTTAAAAAATCTTTCGTAATTCTACATGTATTTAAAATGACTGATTTTTGCATTTTTATATACAAATTCTTTGACAAATCTAATATGCCTAAATTTTTAATAAGAGAGCTAGGTATAATGCCAGTAGCCGAAATAACAAAAGGTAATATTTTTATAGTCTGAGAATGCCAAATTCTTTTAATTTCATTTCCTAAATCTGTATACTTTCTTATTTTTTCAGAAACAGATTTTTGAATATTACAGGAATTTGGAATAGCTACATCAATAATATAAGTTATTTTATTAATTTTGTCATGTAAAACTATATCAGGTCTATTATGACCAATTGGTCTGTCTGTTAGTATAGTTTTATCATAGTAAATTTTAAAGAAATTATTTTCTAAAAATGAATTTGGTTCGTATTCATAATATGGTACTATATTATGACAGTCAATCAAGTTATGTTTAATTACCAAACTTTGGTGAATTATTTTTAAAACCTGATTGTGCCTAAATGTATACTCAGACGGCGCTAATATAGAACATCCTGATATAATGTGTTCTATAGTTTCCGGAAAAGCCATACATTTTCTACATAAATCATCAATTTGATTTGGATCTTTGATTATATGCTTCCTATAATTTTTGGTATTAATTACTCTATCTTGAATAGCAAGCATAAAACCTTCTATTTCTGCGCTCAACTCTCCAATACTCAACCATTTGTTTGACGAAAGTTTGTCAACATACGTTTGGTTGAGATAATTGAAGTGTTTTGCGTGAATAATTTTATTTGACCAGGAATCTAATAATTCCTGGTTGGTATTTATAAAAATGTTGGTATTCTCGTCGTATAAATTTAAAGGTGAAATATTTCTGTCTGCCTTGCAAATTATTTTATGCAGCTCTGAGCTATTAGCTTTTCTATGAAAAAAATTTCTTAACATTTCTACCTGATTTTGTTTTAAAGAAGTTATTTTGACTATACCTCTACCTCCTAAATTTCTAGGTAAATTAATTCGTTCTATAGCTGAATTTGGATGATGACAATTAAACTTTGTTAACGTAGTTCTAATTAATCGTTCTAAGCTATCTAAATCTGTATTAGACCATTTAATTATACCAAATGAGTACGTTAATAGAGGTATTGCCCAACTATTTATTGCCTTTACTAAATTTTTAGCAGATAGATTGCATTTTAAAATTTTTCTTATCCTAGTTTGAAATTTAATCCTAATATCATTTTTAATACTAGTATGATCTAATCTATTCGATTGCGGGTATCCTAAGTATTTATAAACCTCATCCCCTTTCATACTTTTAATTTTGAAATTTCTAAATATACCCTCATCTCCATCTATAATTTTGCCTTTCTCTATATTATGGTTATTATTACTACATATATTACATCACTACATTATAGTTTATACCTTCTAAAAGCCGAAAGACATTAATGATTCAAATAAATAAATAAATAGTAATTATTTTTTTATATATTGATATGAAATTGGCGTTTTGCCGTAGTGGCAATTTTGATCTCAAATATCTTCTCTGGTTAGGAATTCCAAATTCAAATATATACAGCCATTTACTCATGTATTTGTGTTTCGAAAATTATAATCCATTTGTTTTTTCCTTAATTGTGTTTTTTTTCTTTGCGTCACTTAGTTTATTATTTTTCCCGTGATTTTTTCAATATGTTTTAATAGTTATTCTGCTATTCGGGACGGAGACAAATCCAACAGATCAAAGATCATAAAAATCGGTCCAGCCGTTCTTGAGTTATAAATGGTGTAACTAACCCGACTTTGTTTTATGTATTATGATTTAAAAAAATCGACTTTATGTTCCTTCCATACAAAACGCTAATTTCATATGTAAGGACCTAATATATAAAGTTGGTTGTTTGCAGGTGAAAAAATGTAATAATCGATAATTGTCGAATGAAACCCTACGTATATATTGAATCATTTGGCGGGTAGGAGATAACCCACCGTAGCTTAATGTTAGAGCTCCTGACCGGCATTCAGAGGGGTGCGGGTTCGAATCTCGTCGGCGACATGTATCTTTTCTCGGGAGATTTTTTCAAAATGGATGAGTGTTTCAGGCTAATAATTATTGCTTATTAACTCAGGTGCGGGGCATACGTCATTCCTATGTCTACCTACGTTAAATTGTCGTGAAAACAAGCTTATGTGCCAAAAGCGGTTAAAATAAATAAATAGTAAATATCGTTTGACTCTGCACAATTCGCACAAACTGAATATAATATATTTCATCTTTACCGAACAAGATGAAACAATAAATCTCCTTTGCAAGCGCCTCTCAAGTTCCACAGCGCCAACGATTCGATAATCTATCATTTTCTGGGCCGGCGGTTCTTGTATTTCAATTTAATCGAAATTATTAAGCACCCACTTGGCTCTACCTCGGTCCAGTGATCACGTGGCCTAGCATCCCCCCTCCCCCCATAGGGTGCTTCAGGGGGGTAGGTACTAGAACCCACCAACGATTGTTTGTAAATGCACCCACCTTTGTGGGGCACGTTTTCAATTTATACCTTTTAGCCATTAGACGCATGTAGGTGCATATGGTACGAGACGTGTGCATCTAGCACTGCGGGCAGTGGCGGCTCGTGGTTTATTTTATTTTATTATTATTTTTTAGCAGTGGGTTGGGAACGTTGCGATAGTCTCGCCAAGCGATCAATATTAACAACAACAAAATGGCAAAAAAACTCTGGAAACACCGTTACAGATTTTTTTTAAATAGCTGTCACGGGACGTCTGACAGAAGCTGTGAAACATCAAATTGATTTTTATTGAAAGGAGTGAAAATAAGAGTAAATACGTATTTATATTTTTGATACATATATCAATTATTTTATTAATTTTAAAATACACACATAAAAATATATTACAAATTAAAAATTAATTATTGAAGAAGAAGATAACACTAATAATCTAAATTAAAATATAAAAGCCCATTTTGTTTGGTCTATTCTATCTGATATTGTCCCAGTTGCGACCGTTATATTTTATTATTTTTCTGTGATAATTTAGATTATTATTGTTATCTTTTACTTCAATGATATATTTTACATTGATGGAAATATCATTCAAAAGTTATAAAAAGATATTTTTTCTTATAAAAATTTAAAAAATAATCATCATTTAGATTAGATCCATTGCCAGTTTTATCGAGAATAGAAGCAAATACCGCACATAGTTTTGTTGGCTGGATGGAAAGAGCCGACGAGTCACGAGGTTGGCCGAATGAAGCGTCGTCCTGTATTTCTACGCTAGAGTCTACTAGTTTTACCTCCTTTAGTCTCTAGTTTTACCTCCTAGGTGCGCAAAAAGATGTAAGTACCAACTATAAAATTGCAAAAAATTATACCTGACGAAGGACGTATAATATATTTATAGTTTCTCATTTCTCATAACAAAGTGAAATGGTGCCAGCTATGTAGATAATGTGTTCTGTCGATAGATGATATATAAATAGTTGACAAGGTCTCCAGGATGATTAGAAATGGCGCTGCCGTCGGGGTCGAATGACATTTCGTTTTTGGAAGAATCGACTTACTTGTATTACTCTTATTACTTGTAAGTACTAAAAGCGTTTGACTTTTTTTTTGTTTAGCCTAAATATTATTTTTTTAGTCAAGTACATCAGCGTCCTTTGTTTTGAGCCGCCACTGGCCGCTGTACACATGGGGAGGCTAAGCGCATAAATAAATACGTTAGGGTGGAATTGCAATTATTGCTTTTATTCCCGCCGTGTGCCACGCGTGCGCTCACCTCATGCCCCGGGGCCGGGATTTCTGATGCTAAGCCACTGCTCGCGGGCAGCACGGGACTATATCCCACCGAGACATAGCAATATATAGCGCATAGAGGCGAAGGTGGGTTATTGCAGTTATAGGTAGACTGCTGCTTGACAAATATTGGCCCTCTTTGCTTGCCCGTCGTGCAATATTGCCCGATAGCGCAGTCGTTAGCGCACGTTTTGTTTTGCGGCGGTCGGGTTCGATTCTCGTTCTGAGGATAAATAATAGTGTTTGATATTGGCGACAAGGTGCCAGCCGGTCGAGAATGCGGATTCTTGCCTTCTTGCCTGTGGATGAAAGTATGGTATTGGCAAACCAGTCGATTCATTGCTTTGGGTCATCTCTAAAACTGACACATTCCTTCTGTTTTTGTTGCTCTGAGTAAGCTAAATTGCAAATTTTTATGTCTATGCTGTAATATTGTACCTACATAATATTAGGCTTAATTTTGACGCACACATATCTTCCCGCCACAGCTCGAGAGGTTCAGAATTCCTTGTTAAAACGCCGTTCTGCAACGCACATTAATCAGCATCGTAACGGCATCGCCTCGCCTCGGATAAGTTAGTGAAATGAGGCAAGGCGATGCCGATCCGACGCCGAGCTGATACGTATGCGATAACCTTTATCCTCAAAGTAGAAAATAATGTTGAAAAGCATATTGTGACGGAAAAGGTACCACATACTGAATAATGCGCTGACCTTGAAATAGCACTAAAAACAGTAAATTTCATAACGTCAGAGCTAACAGAAATTTAGCTTTCCGTGAGTCAGTTAGCTTTCCGGGCGTTCATCATTATAAAAATGTAATTTTGTCTTGCAATTTTTTATCCTCCACCGTCAAAATTTAATAAGTGTTTAAATTATCTAAACACCAATCAAAAGATAAAAAAATTACAATTAATTTAATTATGTAATTATTTTGAAGAAGAGAGGTTTTTTACCTGATCTACTCTAAGGGACAATTCAGCTAAGAGCTTTTTAGCTTTACGCCGTTTGGTGGTAACGATGCCTCTATATTATGCATTCATAAAACTGGGTTGAATATGTATTGGAATACTATTGCAATAAACTTATTCATTCTCTTATTTTACAACCGTGGGGGGAGTCAATGCTTTTACCGAATTCCAACCATCTGCCACTAAAATTATATGGTTTGCGTCTAGGCTAATTTCGAGGCAATAATTTATTCTTGTAAAAAAATTGTTTTTTGTTTTAAGTCAGATATGTTATACTAATATATATTTTTCTAAACTTATAAACAATCAATATAGGTACATACTCTTATATTATATTTTTAAAGAAGCAAGTATTTTATTCGAGTAGCCAATTTATTTACCCCAGATCCAGTTGGTGGATGTCCCGACTAGTCTGACATACATTTTGAAGCTGGTTTTCTAGTTATTCTACCGGCCGCTAGTGGCGCTAATCATCGAAGACTTTCTTGTCTGAATTATACGAAACCTTTCTATCTTATAATATTAAATTCTACGCATTTTTGTCTCGTAAATTAATTCAAATAAACTCGTAAATTAATTAAATAAATTAAAACTCGTAATTACTGAAATTAATAAACATCAAAATACCACCCAGGGTAACAAGGCTTAACGACTTATTCCACATTAGCCGGACTCGTACAAATGCAGGTGTCAGGGATGCAATCAGAAGAATGTGCGAATCTTTTAATCAAAATCAAGACCTCAAGGATTCCGACTTATTTTTTGATACACAAAGTACTCTTAGTAGAAAATTGAAGGCTGTTTTCCTACATAATACAAAGTAAACATTTTAGGCGTATACGTATAACATTGTTTTTTGTATCTATATATGTTTAATTTTTTTTGTCTTATTTATATGTTAAAATTTTTCCAAAATAATATGTAAACTTTTATAAGTTAAGGATATTGCGCATTTTCTTTTTTTTTCATTTCTCTAATTGTAAAATAATATTCTCATTTATATATTTTTTCCTTATTATTTATAAGTAAAAATATCTTTATCTGTTTTTATCCGCTGTTAAAGTCAATTAGTGAGAAATAGTTTGAATGCAGGTGAGTTCTCTAGTTGTTATTTTTATGAATTATGAATTGACATCTCTGTATCAGGATTTTCTTCTTAATAAATAATTTTTAAAAAAACTTTGGTAGCTTCTCAAGTTTTTTTTAAAAGATAAAATTAGACAGAGCCTAAGAATTGTATTGGGCCCTTGAGTTGATTTTTCACAAAAACGGAGCTCTGCAAATTCATCAACACACACTGACTTCATTTCTTATATCGTCGATTACATAAGTACTAACCCACAGTACTTACCAGTATTTTACATCAACACGACCAAACTCATATTTTCTCCTGAAAACACGCGCACCTCGGGGATCTCCTCACATCTGCAGCTTTTACTTGAGTTATAGACTTTTTGTAAAATATAAAATACTGACATATTATTATTAGTAGATATACTACGTAATCGAATAAAGTGGGATTGTCCGAATCGTCCTATACGTATAGATGGAAATAGATATTTTAATTGCGAAATAATAAGAAACTTATTTATTTTTTCTACACGGCAAAACTAATATTTCACATTTTACCTAGGATTACTTAATGAAAACCCACAAGAAAATAAAACAAAACATAAAATCGTCTCTACGAAGGAAATATTTATGAATATTATTTGTTTACGCGTCTAGACAGACACGTGTGATTTTTATGTTGCTAGCAAAGTCCGAAGGAATCTATTTCCGTGATAAGTACTTTACAGCGTAGCGATGATGCCGGGCTTTTCGGAACTTGGCCGGTGACAGTTTTACAGGAGAGTGGACAATAAAAAGGCCAATTTATTGGAATGATCAAGAAAATTATAAGTGCAATACCCCGGATCACGTGGGATTTGGGAGACAACGGTATATTATCGAATAAATTGGTAAAAGGATTTCGTAATACTTTTCGATTAAATAGCAAAACAAATATTTCAATTTTTTTCTGTTTTTTTTTTTATTCTATTAAACATGACAACAAACTGAATTCGATTAATTTCGTTTGTTAGGAAACTTTCACGATACCGAAATATTCAGAAAATTTTGTAGAGGGGTGTTTTGTGAAAAATCATTTCAAAAGTGCTTATGATAAACCTGCGATCGTGTGTTTGAGTGGGTATATTGGATAAGTAATAACATATATATTTACCGCCTATCCTTACCTATTCACAATGATTCCAAAATTCCAAGTCCATATCTTGAGAATCGTGACCCCACTCCAAGTTCGATGGTGGACAAGTCTCCTTCATTCCTCGCGGTTCAGCGTTGCGCGGACACGTGCCGGACGCCAGTGATTCTTGATCACTCCAGCACATTGGTGATCTTCCTCTGCTACTTTTGCCTTCCACTATGGAAGTGACCATGAGTTTCTCCATGTTGTGGTCCTCCGTTTGGTGAGCAACGTGTTTAAAGTAATGCGTTGTAAGTATAAAGTTAGTTCCGCCTAACATATCCGAAACTTTAGTAGGAAGGGTTAAGTCCAAAAAGTAATAATATACATAATAATAAATAATTTACAAACGTAAAAACAAATATTATGTTGAAAAATTGGCTCGCCGAAAGTAATAGTTTGTATTAGACTCTAAGACAAACAATTTCTAACTGCATACACTTTTTTTATATATTTTTTTTATATCATGTAACATTTTTTATGCTATATCTGTTATAATATGAATGTATACAATAGTATTTTATCCACTGGAGCGACAGAGCAATTAAAATATATTTTCTCGCAGAGCTAAAGGAAATTTTTACACCCACATTAAAAAAATCATACCCCCGAATTTGAATATGGAGACATACAAACTGATTATAGTTCTATGTAGCTAATAAATCAACCTATCTTTTGTTTATTATCACACATTTGTAGGATTTATAAAAAAATATATAATTAAATCTTTAACCTTAAAACATTTTAAAGAATCTAGAGAATTTTTATTTGGTTATATTTTGAATGTACAATTTATTATATAGTCGTTTTAATAAAAGAAATTGAGAATTTGCCACATTTTGGCAACAAAGCAATCCGAGGTTTTGGAAATAGTGCCATAATGTGGCAAAAAGCGCTCGAGTGGTTATATGAATGTAAACAATTATTTTTTAATAGTTTTTTTTCATTTTTGTTATAATCCATTACGTTAAAAGAACCCATTGAAAAACTACTTAAAAGTAGTTTATTGGGACTTTTTCTCATTATATTTTTTTCTATCTAAACTGATGCTTGTAGTTAAGAAAGGAGAGCTCGTTAATATACATATATTTTTTTTATCTGTAGATACAATGAAAACAAATATAACAAGAAAAAAGTACAACTATGTAAGGATAAGCACAGATAAACATGAAAACCAATTTATAACATTAGAAAAGCAAATAAATAATTAGTGTTTTATAGATATAATGCATACATGATATGCAAAATATTTTTTTTAAATTATGTGTTTGTAGGCTAATGGATAATACATTTTTAATATTTGTACCAACATTAGAAAAGTACTGACCGATTCCTTTGTGCGGTGGTTGGGGGATGAAATATGTTAATGAAAAACTACCCCTTTGCTTTGCCACCCTGTCCCTGGACGATAAGAATATGAAAGGTGATGGTAGATTTCTCCCCTCACCAAATATGTACCTCCATCGATTGACAATGAAATGGCTACAATCTAGTACGCGATAAAAATCTAACGGTCGGGCCCATCCCTTTGTAAAGGTAACATAATATTTTCTATTTAGTTTATCCACCGTGGCCAAATTACTGTTCAATTGTAATCAGATTGGGTATTGGGTTGCCATTATAAAAAGGAACTCATCTGTGAGACCGATGCAGGGCACGTGTTCGCAGAGCTGATTGGCAGTTGCTGCGAACAATGTTTAAGAGGGTATTACCAGAGAATACCAGAAATTAGTCATTTTTAAATCAAATTCTAGATCTATTGATTATTTTTACAAAAAAACAAATTGGTTTTGAAAGATTGCTATTTTATCTGGTACACGCAGTTTTAAAATGAACTATGTGTATTTTAATGTACTAAGGTACCGTTGGTCGTTGGCAGATTTGTTCAATTTTCAAACGATAGATTCTATTAAACAACTCAAATTATAATCATAGGTACAACAAAATAATTTAATACATAATCTAGTCAACACAGTTTTAAGAATTTTAATTTTAGTTCAATTAAAATCATTTAAAAATAAATCCGAGAACGTGTCTCGTGACAAAAATACCTCAGTTTTTCTATTTATTTAGGGTCTTACAAACTAAAATATTTCAAATTGTTTTACACGCTTATACTGTTTAGACATTTTTGAAAAATCATAAATGCTTATGATCAAAAAATACTCACAAGTAGTACATGATATTTAATAATTTATCATCGTGCGTTTTGAGCATTTTTATTGCTTACTGTAGGTATATATTAAAGCAAATTTTGAATGAATTAAATCGATATTAAATTTTTATTTAAAAAAAATTATATGGGGAATAATCGATCTTTCTCATTGGAACCTCCCTGTACAGTTGCAAGCATTTTGAAACTTTTATTCTCAGCTGCTGGTCAATCGCTCTTAATACGTACAACGATTGTGGGAATGATGACGGCCTGACTTAGTGAATTGTGAATTCTTTTGCGTCAAGTGGTATGGTCAGATTGTTGATGTTAGTTTTTTATTATCGTTAGTTTGTATATAATAACAAACATTGCGTAACAACCATTCGATAAATATTTCTCTCAATAACAGCTGCTGCTCAATGAGGCCAACCGATAGAGAAAATAAATGGTTTTTGTGTACTCAGTTTTACAAACAAGTACGAATTATATTCATTACCACGCTATAAAATCTGCATTAAATTATAACAAGATCATGCGGAAACACGTCTTTTAATATCTCAATAAAAAAGCAAGATCATCATTGAATGATGGTTTTATGTTCAAAATAATTAAGTATTTTTCATGAAATTTATTCAAGTTGATAGCTGAATTTAAAAACTATAAATATGTTTCCGTAGTAGTAGTGATAACTCTACGATGCATTATTATCTAAGTAAGATTACATCGGGCGTACCGACAACCCAGGCAAACCTGTTTGCCTGCTTTGAGTAGAACGTAACTAATCACGATGTAAAGTTATATATATATTTTTAAATATTGTAATTATGTAGTGAGTTTAGAAGATTAGAAGTAGAGATTTTTTTAATGTGAATACCACACAAGTGTCCCAACTGCATGCACCCAACCGTCTGAAGCCGGGGAGAATAATAATACTAGAGAATAATAATAGAAGGAGATGGGAAGGAGGAAGATGTGGAAGTTCCCAATGGCCATTCAGATATCTTTTTAGATCTAGCCACCAAATATGGCTGAAGTCATTTAATTCTGAATGCTGATCTTACACCAGGGCGATATTGAGGCATCTTACAATCTGGAACTTGCGCAAATATAATTTATATTATCTTTAAATGATTACATTGATTTAATTAAATAATAATATATAATAAGTTCTTTAATGAACGTGTTTGGGGAAAGCAAAATTTTGTGATGGGTGGTACAAATAGTATAAGGATACTTTTCTTAATTACTTCCCTTGATATATCAAGGATACTTCTATATATATACATAGTGGGTAGATTTTTTTCGCCCACCTGGCATTTCACGCTCATAAAGCGTTTACTTCGCACAGAAAATCGAAAAAATTTAGAACTATCATTTTGATACCTACGTTTTATTATTTAGTTCTATTATTTAGCAAATGCTTTTTTATCGCGGCTGTGTCTGCACTCGAAAACATTTTCAATCGTAAGATTCGTAAATATAAGCCGAGTCTACGTGACCTGGCCACATCTTTAAAATGGCGTAGTACAGATATAATTGTGCAAACCTGTAGAACATAGATATTTTTTTTTTTAATTACGGTTGCAGGCAGCCCACGCGCTACTGACCTACATCAAATAGTCTACAACTCTCAGAGATCAGAATGAATTTTGAATGCGAACAAAACGCATTCATTCCAGGTAATCTGATCCAGCATGAATGGTTCCGAAATTACACTATAATTATAATCAGACTGCTGCTTTTGGGGTTGATTTCAGGGGGTAGTTTTTGTGACGATTGTCTGACGTATGGCGCATTGGACTGTGGGATGGGATTGAGCTATATTCACCTCGGGAGGTGAGTTGGGAACGGGACTTCTCCTCGGGGATATGGTTGGCGGAATAAAGGGTCTGTGGATAACGTGGGGTGTTATTTGAATTGCTTTGTTTGATTGATTTTAATGTAAATCATCTCATTATCATCATCAAATAATCCAAACTTTAATTTCTGCTATTTGTTTTTATTTATAATAGTCTGACTTCTGCTTTTAATCAAAATTCCGAAACCAAGATCCTAGAACCTGTATCCCACCGATTACGTTCTGGGACCCCATTCTTCAATCCAGGCCGCTCCCAATCGACGTCGAAAGAACACATATCGGTCGCCTTTTTATTTATTGTTTCGAAACTCTTTATTGTTTCGCCTGATCGAAATTTTTGAGTCTCGTCGAAGGTGGTGATTTACCGGTGATGTTGGATGCAATATATAATATACAGCAAGCTGAAGCAGCTGCTTTGAGACCAACAAGAACGTTTCGTCCTAGGGTAGTACCTCGCCAAAAAAATTAAGCTTGTCTCATTTTCATAAAAGGGATAATTTAACAGCACAAAATACTTTTTGAAACCTCTCCTTGTCATTAATGTCTTACGAAACCACAGTACAGAGATAAGTTTAAAAAATCCATTCGATACTCAGGTATCTCATAACAAGCAATTTGTAATATTGAAGAAATTCCCATCTCATAAAATTCGTCTCATCCATGACGGAAAATTGCTTGAAAATATTTTTTGTTTCAATTTCCTAAGAGAACTAGAAATAATAAATTAACTGAGCGTTTGCTACGTTCGGGTTCTGTTATTCGAAAAAACGATAATTTTAATAGTAAAAATGGTTAAAAACGGGACTGAAGTTCTTACGAACAAATTAACAGGGTTTCAATGTTTGTTGGCGGGAACATGTAAGAATAAACATTGAAAAACGTAAGAACTGCTGTCCCGTTTTTAACCGTTTTTACTATTAAAGTGATCATTTTTTCGAATAACATTTTTCTACGTGTGTTCGTTTTACTGGTTCAATGAATAGTTTTCAAAATTTATATTGCCTTGTCTATTAAATAAGTATTAATGTAGATTTTTTAAATACCTACCTACTTACTCATTAAATTTTAGTTTTGATTTATAATAAGAGAATATTAGAAACATACTTTTTGGAACACTTTACTGTTCGTGGATTGTAGAACTGCTAGTTATATAAATAAATCTCTCCCCACGATAGCCACGCGACAACAGAACACAGGGGGTAGAACTTGAAACAAGATACTTTTGTTTCCCCGTGTTACGTTTATAATATTCTCGTGATTTGACATAGGTACACATAAGAAAAAAGTAGAAATTGCCGCATTGAACAAAATACACTGAAATAGCGTAAGATAATGAAGCCTGAAAGCGCTTTCTGGAAACAACAGACCTCGGACTCTATTAGGAATTACCTTGAAATTATTTTTATTTATAGTTACTAAACTACTCTATATAAAAATATATATATCGTTAGGATAATAAATATTTTAAATGTGAAAATAATTATAAAAGTGTACTCTGTCCTTGTTCACTTTATTATAGGTTGGGAGGTACAAAAACAATCTAAACTCGTAAAAGTTATTGACTTATTTATTTATTGTGGAAAACAGTATATTCAATTACATTTCTCAAATTACAGTTTAACATAGGTAAATACATTTAATTAAATAGGTAAGTACTTCGATAATATCAGTCAGATGAGATGGAGCATTCTGTTAAAGAATATATTTATTTATATATTAAAATATGTAATATTATATTATAATTAAAGGTCTCCTTTGGTTCATTACTATTATGGATAACGCGGGGGAAAGCTCATATAAACACACACTGGTACACAAACATACCACAAGGTTTAAAGAAGGAAAGGGCCTAAAAACTCCTCGAATATTAAATAAATATGGAAGCCGTACTCTTGAATACCAGTGATTTTCAACAAAATCAATAAAAACTTAAAATTTGAAAAAAATGACAGATTATGCCCTAAAATTATTAAAAAAGTGGTTAATTAACGAAAACTTCATGTATCTATAAATATGTTGAATTGATTATCTTAATGTAGCTGCCTACATATCTTATTATTAGGCATTTACATTGAAATATCTTATAGATGTAATTCAAATAATCTAATGTTATTATGTGATCTATCTTAATGTTTCCTTAAAACTATAAATGTACATATTAAGAAATATTCCCTTATGTATAATATTAAGAGTGTTAAATTGTAGAACCTACAGACAATCTGCCTTATGACAGCTTTGTGGGACTACCCTTATTTTGTACAAATGTATTATATCTATACTATTCACCATCACCATATTACTCACCTTCCCCTTAATAGCTTATCCATACTACAACGAATATTATTAAAAATAAAAATAAACTACTTGCAATAGTTAGAAAAATATAATATCATGAAAAAACTCGGCCAACTTATTAAATATATGGCCCCTATTCATAGGTTCGAAAACCAAATAATAAAATTCGACTTAATAAATAAATAAACCGAATAATAATAAGAAAATTAACTTTATCCTATGAATAAGCTATGAAGAGGATGGCGAAAAACCCCCGATGTATTTTAAACGATTAGGTTTAGGTACCCACTGCGTACATATTTAAAAAAACATTAGGTATAATATCCTCATTACGTATCAAAATTGTAACTGCTCATCACGGCTAGGTCCGACATTAGATATTAATTAAAATGTAAACAATTAATAATTGTCCAGGAACACATGAATGAGTCAATCCGGTAGCAGGATACGCTTTGTTAAAAGCGGGAATTGAGTCCGCCTTGCGATAAAATGGCGTAATCATTCCAACCAAACGGTAATGAAGGAAATGAAACGCACGGCAGCTAATTAACAACGCATATTATTACGTTTTGTGTTAATTGGTTCATTTGGAGTCGGGTGATTATTGTGATAAGCCTGTACCCTTGGACTTTCGTCCTACCTACGCCAATGAATGTTTACTCGTAATTAAGAATTGTTCAGAAATCAGAAATGAAAAAGTACAATTCACATTACTTGTAAGGTATTTCCCAAACAATACTAAAGTGTGTAAGCTACCAACCCTATGTAATTAGCCTTCTGGGAATAACCAAAAAAATAATTAGATAGTTGGATAATCAAGACCACTTAACAACAAATGTAATAAAATCCATAATTGAATAAAATCCCTGTAGAGCCTCCCTCCCCCCCTCCCTGATATGTTTTGTATACAATCCCTAGGTTAAGAATATTTTTTACCAGTCAGAAGAATGCTTTGACAAGCTGAAACCGGTTACGGTCAATAAATTAAAAGTGGAAAAAGTTTTAAATTTGTTTTATTATACTATTAGAAAAAGTACAAGGTTAGGTTAGGTTTCAGATACCTATGGCTCCATATGTTCGAAAAACTACGAGGCAGTCTTGGAATGAATCCCAAATGAACGAAGCTTTCAGGAAGGAAAAATCCAAGAAGATGGTTTGAATGCATTGGCCTTCTCAGAACAGCAAAACATGTTATTTGTGACGCATTTTCCAAGTATTTTTGAAAATTTTGTAACTTAGGTTTAGTGTATGCCATCTTATTGATGGGTATAGGTGAGATGGCATATTTGAGGAGTGTTTTATTTTAATAATTTTTAATGAAAACCAAGCATGTCTTATTTTTTTATTAACATTCATGTTAGCTAATTGGTTATAGAAAAGTGTTCTATTGCCAATAATCTCATATTCACTGTATTTTTTTTAAATGTTCTTAGAAAAGTATGCCGTCACAGACACTCTTCCCTACATTATAACAATTTTACATTATTGTGGAACCGTAGAAATACCAATACTTTTTGGAGAGGATACACATTGATACAGAGTGTTAAGGGGATACCCGGTAGTGATTTTTCCATACAAACGTATTCCCTATTTATCTCTCTGGATTTTAACCCTAGAGAAAATTTTGTTTTTACATAAAATAGAAATCAACTACTAGCTTGTCAATACTTTCTGTTTTTTTTTGATAAGTTACTTTTTATAGAAGTTATTACCATCCAAAAATCAATAAAATTGACTGGTTTAGACGCCGTCAAAAGACTTCCAGTAAACAAACTAGACAATGTTTTTTTTAAAAAAAGCAAAACGTACAGGCATAAAATAGTTTTTTCTTATGTAGTTATGTAAAAAATTGAAAATCAGTCCACTTTTGGAGGAGAAAAATGGGGAATACAAAACCTCGATTTTAGTTAGGTATTAGTAGCCCGAGGTGCAATGTCCCATTCGCTCAATATCCGGTGGAGTAAGAGCAACAGTGACAGCAACAATTTAGTAAAATCTATTTTTCAAATTTCTCCACCACCGGATTTCATCCTAAGGGAAGTACCTACTGATTCCTAACATTATTTGGAGTAAAAAAAAGTAAAATGAAAATTTGGTCTTCGGTGACATTTTTTCCTTCTTTTTTGAACTTAAAACTTTCTTGAAAGATTAGGTTTTTTAATTGACAAAACTATTTATTGATATTCATATTGTTTGTGTACTTTCGCGAACAAATATATTTTTTTAATATTTCAAAGCATAACTTGTAAAAAGCGTTTATAAGTAAAAATACTATACGGTAACCATCTACGAAAGCGTAGAATATGAATGTACCGATTTGTAATAACAATAACTGTTAAGCCTATTTAAATTCATAATGGGTTTGTGAAAGAATTTCGGTATTTAAAATTGTTTGATCAACATGAAGTAAGATAGAATTAACATAACTTTGGGCACACAGATATGCCCACTATAAATCAATTTTTAAATGCAATAGATTAAAAAAAAAACAGTAATCTGTCCAGGTTTATAGGTCTAGGCTATAAAATCATTGTATCATAATGTAGATATTACATAATATAATATAAGGAGATAACACTGATAATCTAAACGAAAATATGAAAATGAACAAGACTCTGAAAAATAAAAGATTACGGTCGCAACTGGGACCAGTTGCGCCCGTTATATTTTATTTTTCTATATGCATTGATGGGAATAACCTTCAGCATTTATAAAAAGAGAGCTGTCCTAATTAAAATTTAATATAATATGTTTCACGAAAGCTACCTACTATATAGTTGGTTGAATTGTGATAAGAAACTTCCAACTGTACATTGTGTTCTTTATATCAAAATTACCAGGAACCTGTGATTCGCATCTCCCACGCAGAATACGTAATCACGTCTAAACACTCCTGCTAACTTCTGTTCTCCTGACGCCTATCTAAAGGTACAGCATAGTATTTCTCGCAATCAGTGAGCTGGCAAACTTTAACGCAACCATGACTTATTTCATGTAGGTAGCTAAAACCTTATCACTAATCACACCTTGCATGTAGCTGGCTTCCGGGATGTTATTAGTATTTATTAATTGAGATCTATCTAACTTGCCACAGGCATTCAGGAGTTGGGGAACTAAACTCAAGGTTCACTAACTCTTTTTTACTTAAGCATCATTTATTAGAGATATTATCATATATAAACAAAAGGTAAACAGGACGACGATCGATACACCTTGTACAGTAGAAAATAGAATAAACACAGAAGTACCTCGTGGACATGATTTGCGATCCAAATATTGGCATAATCGAGAAATCTAGGCATAAATTTCAAATTCAAAATTGTGTTTACGAAAATCAAAAGGAAGATCTACGATGTGAGGTGAGTGTAATTGGGACGGAGCGCAAGGTGTGTTGGGCTAAATGGAACATTTTTCTTAATTCATATTTGTATTTGTATGAAAGGCACTCCTAATTTTCTTCTTTATTCTACGATTTTGAACCTACTCCAAAATCCGTTTTTGTAATACATACTCCTTAAAATCATACAATTGACGGCTGGCGTAGTCCAGCGGTAGGACGTTGGACTCCCATTCCGAAGGCCGCGGGTTCGAACCCGGCGTGCGCAAATAAATTTTATTGAATTGATTTGTGTTATTTCACAATTAATTATTTAAAAATAATATAAAGTATATATGATTTTATCACTATCGCCCTGGTGTAAGACCACCATTCAGAATTTAAACGTTGCTTAATAATGGCTTTAGCCGTGTTTAGTGACTAGATCTGAATAGCCAGGTACTTTCCCACCTTCCTCTACCCCATCTCCTTCCCTTCCCCACTTACCTTCAGCCTCACAACATACTCCACAATTGGGGATGCCATAGTCTCACTGGCTCCAGAAGGGAGCAGTTGGGACTCTTGTGATCTTTCTCTATAAAAAAAAAATAAAAAATATGGATTTTATCGGCGATTTAGTAGTAAAGCGCCATTAATTGTGCAACGAAAATAAGAATGGGCTATACTATTGACATAAAATGCTGACAAATATCTGAAGTATGTATGTACAGTACAACATTTTATTATATTTATTCAAAACAAAAACCGTCTGAAATTTTTAAATACTATGTCACTTTGAATGGCCGAAACGTCTCTGCATTTTTTGCCATATAATAACAGTTGAATAAAAAATGAATCGCGAGTTGAACTTTTCTCACTTTTAGTTGAACAGATCACAAAAAAACAATGGAATCCTTTAGATTTTTTAGTTTGTTTGTGTTAGATACCGAAGCGTAAGGAATAAATATATATTTTTATTTTAAAATTAACTTCAAATTAACTTTAACCTCATACTGTTAGTGGGGTACGACGGTCTACACAAACTCTACACTTTCGTAAATAATTACATATGTATACCACTCATTGAAGTTTTTTATTTTTATTTTTATTTTTTTTATTTTTATTTATTTAACATTCTTTTTTTTTTTACATAATTTTACATTAAGTCCCGTTAAACTGATTTATATCAGTTTGACAACGGGTTCTTTTAACAATTACATTTTAGAAAATTTAAACAGGTACATAAAATATACACATTATTACATTATATATATATATACAAATACATCCACATATTTTTACATATATAAAAATAAAGAGCAGAGGAAAAACGAAAGAAAGAAAAAGAAAAAAGATTGTAATAATGGAAAAAACATTAAAAACGAAATTTACAAAAACGGAGGTTAGTACAAAAAAATTCCTTCACATAACCATTTTTTTAGCATATATTTCCTTTTGAAAGTCAATTCACAGCTTTTTATTGAATTGGGTAACATGTTGTAAATTATTGGTACGAGGTATTCTAGAGTTCTTTGACCATATTTATTTATGTATCTGGGAATAACAAGTCCATCGTTTGCAGTTAGTCTTGTATTATGAACATGTACCACTATTTTATTTTATTCAGATTGAGATGTATGTTGATTCGCAATTTTGAACCACAATATAGCACGAACAGATAATAAATTTACAGAGTTATATAGTAATGATTTTGATACATCATGTCTTTGTTCGTATTCAGCTTTGTTTAATAATAATTTTACTAAGGAATATTGTAAATTTTAAATTTTATTTAATTTGATTAAACCCAATCACCTGGTGGGTTGCTTTATCTAATTAGTAATAATACTGAGAATGCAATAGGTAAATGCATAATAACAAACATGATGACATTTTTTTGTGATTCAGTAAAAACCGCACATTTTGAATGTCATTTACCTGTTTCTAGGAATAGTAATAATTCCAGAATGACCGGTGATTTCATTTTGAACTTCTTAATCACACTACGTGGTTAAAAATGGGTAACATATGTCACCATTGTTACGTAGATAACATGTTTCAACCGGGACCGGGTTAGGAGAGACTGGTTGAGGGAGGCCTTTTCACCTCTCCAGCCTGACTCTCTGGACCGATCGCAGTGGGAGGGATAGATTTATACTCATATTTTTATTAGAAAAACTCTCTTTAACTTTTGAAGGTTATTCCCATCAATGTACCTAATATATCATTAAATAAGAAGATAACAATAATAATAACACTATCTAGGTAACAAATACATTATATGAATACTTGTTTCCGATAATAAAGGTACCTGCCAATAATATGGAATAAAAAACATTAGTCGAAGATAACATTGTTAATTCTGAAATTTGAAATATGAAGTTGACAATTACGACAGTGTCATATAAGATCGCAGTAGCCCGATTGGTAGAGGTGTATGTCCCGGTAAGGTTCTGGGTTCGAGTCCCAGTTGCGACCGTTATCTTTTATTATTTTTCTGTGTCTTGTTTATTTTCATGTTTAAAAAAATTAGATTATTATTGTTATCTTCTTCTTCAATGATATATATTTATACGTTCGTCACTATTTCTGAACACTTTGACCCTCGATTTCTACCCACCCTCCATTCCTTTATCCTTCCCAGAACTTCCTCTTCTTCCTTTTCTTTCAGTAGGTACCTTCCACGCAACATCCCTAAAGCCGACGTAGGCCCCGAGGGAATTTTTTTCCTCAGGGCCTCCTGTGTGGAGATAAAGTAAAAATATATACTATGAAAAGGTGCTAATCAAATAAAAAACGAGTGTGCTTTAGATCACATGACTGAAGTAAAACTTCTTTAGCTCCATTAATGCATGTATGCTTATATGTATAATATATAGATGTATATACATATATTAATTTTCTACAAATATTTAAATTTATTATCGTTCGCCTCGCCCGATCACACTTTTCGTAACGCTCTCGTCACGCATTCGCTAGCTTACTCCCTCCTCCGTGCTTACTCCCCAAGTCAAGCGTGCGTAAAGAAGTTTTACTTCAATAAGATCGGGTTAAAAAAATATGAATCGGTATTACATGTTAATTCATCGTACCACTATTACTGAGCGACAGATTTAATAATATATGTACCTACACTAATGATACGTTTTGGTGGTTTTCTTGGATGCTATATTTTCTTACGTACCTACATATACTACATAGATACTCGTACATGTTCGGATTTGTAACCTTTTGTTCATTCTTATCCGTTCTAACTTGTGTTTCCACTTTTGGTAATTAGGTAGGTACCTATATACTTACATTATATTATAATTATATGTTTTCTAAAACTGGATATAATATTAGGTATTCAAACACCATATTAAGGTATAGGTATATTGAACATTAGTTTTTGCCTGAAACATTAGTATAAAACTATGTACAATCAATATCCGCAAAGACTTACCTTGCCTTTTAAATTCATTAAAAACATTGTTTGTGTTTGACAGAAATCATAAAATATCACTTTAATTTATTTTTAATGTAAATAGGGAAATGTTAAATATTTTCGCTAAATTTAAAAAATTCCATTTTCATCAATTCATACATACCTACTCCCTTAAAGTTATTCTCTTTATTCCGTAAAATGCTATTAAATACCTTCTCGGAAAATCTTATTTTTCTTTTAAATTCCTAAGATTTTCATTATGTTCTCCGAGCAATGAAATAAGCCAGCACCTTTTAATAAAAATTAACTGTCAAATTTTAAATTAACTTTTACACGACGCCCGAAGGAAAAAAGTCAACCAATTGTCGTCTCTCGCCTGCTCTGACAGTTCTTTCATTAAGCCCACCTTTCTTACCTTCTTCGTTTCTACTTGCTTTCTATTCATGCTTCCTTCTGCTTCGTCTTCCCACTCCAACACCGTCGAGAGCTATTTCAGATATGCAGGGCGACGCGCAGGGTGACGATCTTTTGAATTTAAATTGGTGTTCTATTTTTGTGTAAGGTGTCTAATAAATGTTTTATTCTTATAACATGATTTACTTTGATGTACCTACAAATACTCTAATAATAGAGTAATTTCGGGGAATATGGCACGTCGTAAGCCTTTTTTGAAATAAAATACGAAATTTTTGAGATCAACTAGCCCTTATTGATTAAATCAGTCCTTTGAACTTAAAGTAATCAAAACGTATACTTTGAAGGTTATATTGGCTTCGAAACATAACTAAAATAATTTTATTTTTAATCTTTAATAATCTTAAAAATATAAATGTAGTAAGACAATATGGCCCAGGGCCATATTGGCCACAAATGAAGTGTGCCGTATTGCCCACCGTAACAAATAAAATAAAAAATCAAAAGAAATAAACTGTTTGTTACTTTGCAGAACAAAATTTGCAAAAAAGAAAAAAAACGTCCGTTTCCACTCCTGAGCATTCTTCGTGAGCCCATAATTTACAACATAGGTATTGAACCTATGTTTCACCTGTGTCATTCATAGAATAGAGATCGTCGCAATACAAACATTTAGCATCATAAACATTGAACCTATCTGGACTTTCGTCAGAACTGCCTTCGTACAATGGTTCATTTTCTTCCTCCGAGCAAGACATTTGTACCTCCTAAAGGCCTCTATACACTTCTCGCGAAGTTGATCGAGGTTAATCGAATACGATAGTGTAGAAATGAACTTCACTTTGCTTCGTGCAACCTCACCTCGCTTCGTCTGATTTCCGATCGTTGTCGGTTTTTGCACCGAGTCAAAGGACTCGAAGCTTTCCGAAGTCCGAACAATATGCGTCTCACTACATAAAAAGTATTAGTTACAATAAAACGATGTAGAAAAATTACTAACGCAAAGTCCTTGAATGATTATTTATGTATTGAATCCATAAAACATTGCAACATCCCAACTCATTGACTAATATATAGCCTGTAGGTACGTAACTAAAAAAACTTTTGGTTACCCTAGGACTTCTTAATACTGTCCGTCCCTACTCCCTGAACCAAATCAGGTCCCAGCGGCGTGGGCAGAGTGAATGGACCACAAAATTAAGTGTCACCACCTTTCCACTCTTTTCTACTTCTTCATTTCACTCTGTCACCTTTTCTTTCAGTATTCAGATGCACTCACCCCTCCCAACCAGCCCCTTCCACCCCTATCTCTCACAAAATCTCCACCACCTTGCCTTCTGTCATTTGAAAACCAGGTTTAATGTATTTTGAATTTAAATTAAATATCAGAACACAAAATAAACGACGCCCTTGAAAAATGTGTTTGTGCCTCTGAATAATTTATTTAAACTGTTATTAGTGATTCAATGGTTTGTTTCAATTTTGTTCTCAAATATTTTATTACCATTTGAAATTTATTTATGCTGGGGTCGCACCTGCGAGTATCGTCACGAAGCTTCGTGCTATGACACGATACGCGCAAATGTGACCGGCCATTATCGGAAATTCGTCACGAAAATTCGCATTTCAAAACATTCGTTTTTTTTCAAAAAAACAAAAAATTGTACAAAACGTACGAAGTATCGGTAAGCATTACTTCGTGACGATACACGCAGGTGCGGCCCCAGTATTAGAATAGTCTTCAATGTTAGATTTTGTATGTGACTGCCGTTTTGACAAACATTTTTTATTTTAAAATTATTTATTAATCAAGAAAATTGCAATTTATACAAATACATTATTTTTGTACAGGTGAGGTGGCAGATATAAACACAATTTATACATTTTTTTCTCCTTGACAAATAAAAATAATAGCATACGCTGTTCAACTAAATGGATATACTTTTTGAATAGTACGTTTATTGAAGTTTAATTTCACAGTGCAAGATATTTTCAGCGTTGAATATTATTGAATATTGTTCATAGTCAATTTTGTCACATTACTCAAAATCACTGTATCTTATAGCTTATCATCAGTACATAACTTGATATGAATAGCCAGACATTTATTTTTTACCTTCTTCTAGTATCAAATATCCAATCTACATTTCATTTCATTATATATAGAGGAGTGTCTATGGTTTATTTTTTATAGAAATGTGCAGTCTCATTACGCGATTGAAAATCGAAATTTTGCGCAGTTCTTTAAAACAAGAGATTCCGAAAAACTACTCTGATCCACTTTTCCTTTACTTAAAATAGTATAAAGCTTGGGAAACGATGGGTGTTTCAACTAGTTTGAAATAAATTAGTTTACTCTTCAATTGGCCTTGAACGATAGAAGTCTTCTTTTATAAACTTTATGTACCAATCTATCATCAATTTACTATGCGGGAACTGAGATAATACATTTACTTTAAATTATCCAGGTAACTCAAAACAGTGTTTTAAAATTGTTTTAATAAATCTATTCGATATTTATTTTCTTTGTTTGTTTTTACCTTAAAAAGTAAAACAATAATTTATTTATTTATTCAATTTCTGGAAAACGACAGTTCACATTTTTACAGTTTGTACATAACTAAAATAGCCAAAATAAAACCAATTATGGATTTACTCCTTGTGACTTTACATAAGACAGCCTAATATAATATACAAGGTGTTATTCATCTATAAGCTAAGTTCTATAGGATTGCGATTGTACAAACCATCTAAAAATAGCTCCCCGATCTGTGTACCTAAAAAAATAAAATTGTTTGTTGGATTATTATTTTTTAATAAATACTTACTTAAATATTTTCTACTTATTATGTCTTTAAAATTTTTTAATTAAGTTTAAGTTATGTATAAAAAATACTTTTATATTGGTAATAAAGTTTTTTTAAATAATTTGTAATTAAGTTTTTTAAGTTAATTTGTAATTAAGTTTTTTAAGTTAATTTGTAATTAAGTTTAAAATAATTGTAATTAAGATTTCAAGTTATGTATACAAATACTGATTATTTAGTCTAGCGATATTTATTATTGTATTTTAATTGGTTTTATGTTACCCAAAAGAATGTTTGTGTCTCAAATAAATAAAATAAAAATAAAACAACATTTTCCGTTTATTATAAAGATAGCATTAAATATCAAATAAAATTCTCACTAATTCGTAACTATTGCTTATTAGCTAGAGATCTTGCCCAAATAATCTAATTGTTTCAGTACATTATTTAATATATACCTGATTTTTTTTTCCTTTTTTTCTATTTTTAATGATGTCAGATGACATTTTCCTGGCGATATCCCCGGCCATATTAGCTGCCCCCGCGGTAGCAAATTGGCCGTGAGTCTACCGCATAAAAGTGTAATCTGATTTGGTTTACAAATGAAACGAGTCCCCCCAGACGAATAACTTGTGCCGTCGCGGGCTTCTCCTCTTCGCGATGCGGTGAGGAAGGTATACCATATTACCCATTCATGGCCCATTGGCAGGTTCTTAGATTTATACATACACGTTACACATGGGTAGGGGCTTTTTAATACCACTGTTATACCTAAATTGTGTAACGCTGGCAGTTTTTAATGATATTTCTATCTCATTGAATGTGGATATAACTTTGTGGTTTTCCTTCACAATTAAATGAAACATTTTTAAGTACCACCTTTTTCTTTAAATCATATTTTATAAAATTAACATTGACCGGTTTCTGAACAACCGTTCCATCCTCAGGGCAAAATAAATACTAACTTAATATTACAAAACTACTTATTGTAAGTGAACATACTATTTTTCACGTTTTTTTTTTCTCCATATTCGACGACCGGCGTAGTCCAGAGACAAGGCTTTGGACTTCCATTCCGAAGGTCGCGGGTTCGAACCCGGCGTGCGCAAATAAATTTTATTTGATTAATTTGTGTTATTTCACAATAAATTAATAAAAATTATATACACTAGATTTACGGCACGTTCCAGAGTGCAAGATACTCTCAGTATCGCTCTGGTGCAAGACCACCATTCAGAATTGAAACGTTGCTTGAAATGGCTTTAGACATGTTTAGTGACTAGATCTGAATAGCCAGGCACTTCTTCTTTCCCATCTTCTTCCCTTCCCACTTACCTTCAGCCTCACAACATACCCCAATTGGGGATGCCATAGTCTCACTGGCTCCAGACGGGAGCAGTTGGGACTCTTGTGAGGTGTTCTCTATAAAAAAAAAATATTATCGGCAGATACTTTTTTCATTGGAAACAAGTGTTCTGTGAATGTGTTTATTTTCAATAAAGTTTTTTTTGATTTAAGATTGACGGTTTATTTATTTATTAAGTCGGTTTATTATTCGGTACTTGAACCTATAGGTATATAGTGACTATATATTGGATAAGTAGGCCGAGATATCTAACTATTGCAAGTATTTATTTTTATTTTTAATAATATTCGTTATAGTAGGGACAAGCTATTAGGAGGATGGTGAGAGACCCTCTAACTCTCCTTTTATAACTTTTGAAGGTTAATCCCATTAATTTAATATATCATTGAAGAAGAAGATAATACTAGTAATCTAAACGAAAATATGAAAAAAGAACAAGACACAGATAAATAAAAGATAACGGTCGTAACTTGGACTCGAACCCAATTTTGTCAATCTCATATTTCAAATTTCAGAATGAACAATAATAGCTTCGACTAATTTTTGTTATCTAGATAGTGTCTCGGATAAATATATCGCTAGAACCACTTTTATATTTTATTTATCCGACCGGTTTCAGAACGACCCTTCCTTTGTCAGGGCCTAACATTTAATATATTAACATTAGAAAACTGTGGATGAGCATAATGTATTACTAAATTATTATAGCAATAATTATTAGCCTGAAACACACATCCAAATTGAAAAAACTTACCGAAAAAAGATACATGCCGCCGACGGGACTCGAACCCGCGCCCATGTATGTTTTTGAATAGATTTTATTTTGAATTTGAATTGATTTCATTTTGAATATGAATCGATTTTATTTTGATTTGAATTGATTTTGTTTTGAATTTAAATTTATTTTATTAGAATTTGAATTGATTATATTTTATTTGAATTGATTTTATTCTTAAAATTAGTTTATATATTAAGATTATTGGCTTTAATTTGAAATCCAATTTATATTTTTATTACTATTTATTTTTTCTATTGTTTATATTGTGTGTTAAATTAGAGATTTGGTTTGATTATGTTTTATGTTATTTAATTTAATTATATGTATTTTATCTTTATTTGACTTTTTATTTGATTTTCGGTCTTATATTGGAGGCACTGCTGAAAACCAGCTGCATTCCAGGAGAAATCCTGAATTGCAGCTGAGCAGTTACCTTTTCGTCAATAGAACCAATAAATAATCCAAAATGTGTAATATTGTTTAAAAAAAATGTATTTATGAACAAACGATTTGTTTTTGTCACTGGATTTTATGTCCGGGTTAAATCTTCCCCACAGGAAAACTAAACCCTTCCACACACTTTTCCACAATGGATCATCTAGTAAATCCACGCTATGCAAGTGTACTATATAAGTATAATTAATACAAAACAATACAAGAACAACATGTTAACCTACCAGAGAACCGACTATTATAATACGGGCATGTGCCTAGTGTGATAGTCGAAAGCATGTAAAAAACAGTACACAAATATTTCATGAATTAAAAAAAAAAAAAAAAACAAATGGAAAAATAATTCACCGACTCCAGATATTTTCATATCAGAGGGTTCGGCTCGGTAGAACTCCTAACTGGACCGATAAATCCAACTGATCCCTCAATATAAATATTTAAAAAAACTTTCATAATCCTACATGTATTTAAAATGACTGATTTTTGCATTTTTATGTATAAATTCTTTGACACATCTAATAAGCCGAAATTTTTAATGAGAGAGCTAGGTATAGTATGTAAGTATATTATTATTTTTACTATGTATCACATAGTAATAATAATAATATAATCGGATAGCAAAAAGACATCTACCTTTTTAACTCCAAATATGTAATCGCAAGTTAAAATCCTTCCGGTACGTGCTGTTACACTTTGTATAAGTTATTTTAAGTTGAAAATAAATAGCTTAACCTAATTGTACAATACTGCAAATACTAGGCATTGTAACATACACTACACAAGTACATCGGATATTATTATTATTTTTATTAATAACGAGTCCTCACTTTGATCTAGATAAATTTTAAAGTACATTGATACTCTATACACCTAGATAAACAATTTACGCGATTTCTTTCAAATGAATGAATCGAATCACATTGTAAAATGAAATTCATACTTGTAGCTAGATGATGGAACGTAGAGCTCCAACATTGCGTCAAGAAAACCGCAAGACCAGCCATGGCTACGACGTGGCGGAAACTTTCTGGTTTCCTCGTCTAGATTTAATGGCATTTAAATTAGGTTTTTATTTACTCATTTTGCTGTCGGTAACACAAGATTAAGATGTAAATAGCTTCACGGTTCGTTCGCAAAGACATTTTGTCGTCGTAAAGCGTATGCAAGGATTAGATGGTAATATGTATTATGATGTTGGTGGAAAGGAAGACATCTGGAAGGGAGGGGGATTTGTTTGAATAAAATGCTGAAAGAAGTTGTTTCACGAATGTTCCCGTGTTTGAAAAACCTTTGTACGTACCAAGGCATTTTTTTTTAAATATCTAAAGCTGGTGAAAGCGTTATTGAATATTCTGCAGAATATGTTTTATTTTTTTAAAGAAAGAAAGTTTTAATCCTCGCCATAATGTGCCAAAAATTTAAATAACCTAAAATTATGGGATAAACTGTGGAATCTAGGTGGATTATTTGGTCCAGACAGCGCCGGATCTGCCATACGTTCAAAAACGTGCAAAAAACCTGGCGCCCACTACGAAGGGGCGCCGTGATAAAATAAATATTGTTTTAAAATTCAATTAAAATATTCCCCGAATCGTTTAAAAATTACTCGTAATACGGAATTATTAGTTCGCGCTGGCAACACTCACTTTCCATATGCGTGAACCTAATGCGCGCGCATCGATGGTTAAAATTTAACGAAATACGGATTTGACTTACGTCAAGGAATTTTTTTCCAAATACAATATATTTCATACGAACGTAAGACCTATTTTTCCTTGTTGCTCTTACGACAATTGTATCGTTCGAAATTCAACAAACATTGTGATTGGTTCATTAATCGCTTCTCGTGCGGAGGTCCCTTCGTTGATTACAAGTTGCTCTTTGATGATAGTTCGTCGCTTTCGCCGCGTTATTGGTTTATTTATGTTGCCATTCGCGCGCGATTTGGCACCATATTAAACAAACTGATCAGAATATTATTATTTCTGAACTAAACTGCCTCATGTTTTATATTATATTTTGTTATGATGTTATTATTTTGTCCAGTGTCATAGATAGCTACCGCCAGGTCACTTGGAAAAGTTACTCTTGATTCTTGTTGGCGGGATATTAATTTATTTTAAACGTATTGCATAATTTTTTTATTTTTTTTTTTATATGTATATAAATTTTTTATCTGAATTTTAAAAAAAATTTGGGGGGGGGGGCGCCATCGGTACTTCCTGCACAGGGCGCCAGATTTCGTAGAACCGGCGCTGGGTCCAGACGGGAACGGTTAGGACTCTTGTGCGGTTTCGGTATTTGTTGTTGCCTTATGTGTGTAGGTATGTTTGCATTTGCGATTTTTAATACTAGATAGGATTTGGTTTACAGATAAAACCAAAGCTGTAAACTAGGCTGCGTGTGTCGGATATTTATCTATAAAGCACTTGGGTAAAACAAGCAGGTATATTTACGGGAATACTAATTTTTACAGTTTATTAAATGCGTAACTACCGGAGGGGAAACATGCACTTGCCAGGACGTTGAAACAGCAATAATTTTCGCAAATCATGTTGTGCGTCTTGGTACCGTTATCGGTGATACCAGCGCAGAAAATATATAAATACTAAATATTTATGGCTGTTAGCTACACGGTTTTCACATAAAACGAAACCAAAAAATTGGAACATAGAATTTTAATTATTATATACATATAGGCGCGTGTAATATCATAGTACAGATCGATAATTCTTTATGAGATAATTAAATTTGTTGCGAACTCATCCAAAATCAGATATTGCTCACGGTTTCACAATAATTGCAGTTTTGGACAACGAATTACTGTAAAAAATTAACGGTAATTTCCGATATTAAACTATCGATCTAGCGGTCAGAATTTCAACAAAAGCTGCCAAACTCAAAAAAACTTACAAAATCGACAAGTAATTACATTTGCAGACATAAATTTCGTTAAAAAGATTGTATCAACTTATTACCTCTATGTAAAATAACACATACTTTGCGAAAACCTGAACCAGGTATAAAACATAAATTCAGTTTTCATGTCTCGCAATGGATGAGATCAAGTGTCGTGAAATATAAAAAAAACTGACTTTCCAGATAAAAACAACTATAGGTACTAGTCCCGGAGAGAGATCGAACGTGACCTCATCCATCTAATATATTTTGTCTTTTTCATTTTCAAATAAGACGCTCAGGAAGGAAGAGGACGAACGTTGATGACGTTAGTACGAGCTGGCACTAGTTTACTTTCAGCTCGCAACGTCAATTCCTCATTCCTACAACATGGGTCTCTTCAAGACCCATGTCCATTCCTTCCTCTCCTCAAAAAAACCCTCCACACAGCATCTTCAAATATGGCATAGGCCCTGAGGAAAATTGTTTTCCTCAAGGCCTCCTGTGTGAAGTAAATGTTAAAAAAAATCCAACATGAGATATGAAGCTTTAAAATATTACATTTACGTTAAAAAACGAATACAATAACGACGAAAAATAGAACTGATACTCCTACATTCAAAAAACTTACAAATCGAACACCGGTAATGTTAAATAAACACCAGCGTTGACATTGCAAACAATAAAACAAAAATAGATTGTTCAACGGTAGAAAATCTGTTTTGTTGCGATCGACGACTTGTTCCAGAGTAAACTCTATTTTTTTTAAATACCTACCTATCTTTTTCGATATCACGAGCACGTGTGTTGAAATATTATCTCACAGTAGCCACCAGCCCGGCTAGCTCAGTCGGTAGAGCATGAGACTCTTAATCTCAGGGTCGTGGGTTCGAGCCCCACGTTGGGCGAATATTTTTTTGATAAAAAGAATTTTTGAAGTAAAGATAATTTGATCACTGAAAACAACATTAACCACTCTCAAACTAAAAATGTGAAACGCTTATGAAAGCTGAGCTAATTCAAACATATTATCAACTCACGTCATTTTTAACTTTATCATAATTTTTCTACCATCAATAAGTTTATTTATTTATTTATAAAATACAAGATTTTACACATTAAAATATTTACATACATATGATACATCAGATCACCATACTAGGCGATAGCCTGTTTCATGGTGACCAATGGAATATAATTTTATTGCTTTGTGATGTTTAGTATAAACATATGGACTAAATATATAAACATGTTGAAAATAGGAAAAGTTATAGTAAAAACATTAGAATGGAAATAAAATAAAATAAAATAGAAAACAGGAAAATGAAAAATAAGAAAGTGTAAAAAATAATAAGACAAGCTATTGTGCAGGATTAGATCATATATATATAACTCTTTTTTCTAGTTGTATATGTGTACATGTATGCATAAGCGCGTAAATACGCGCATACACTACATCCACACACACACACATATTCATATATGTATATACACGCAAACATATTTATACACACATATATACATATACCTACATATACATACTTATTTATTCACACATATATTTTAATGACATTTACAGCTCCATCTGAGTATTCCATTAAATATACAGGGCGTTAGACTTACATAAATAACTATTTGGCGATTTGCAGTCATGCTAGGGAACGATGAGAAGTTACCGAAAGTTATCCTATCAATCCTTATCGATCAATCCGTATTTTCACATCAACTTCAGAACATCAGAAAACATATTTTGCTATTTGCAAGAATCTTTTTTTTCTCTTCTCTCGGCATTGTAATTTTTGTTCTTACAGGTTTAGGTTGATTCATTTTGTTCCTATCTTTTTTATATTCTCTCGTTTGCTAGTGTCCAAATATGGATACAATGAATAAAAATTATCCCATTATTGGAGATTAAAAAAATATATATTTCTATTATGATATAATTTTAATGCACCAATGTAATTAATTTATTTAGACTTGTTTTATGTGAAAGCTCTAAGGACGTAAATAAGTGATTAAGTTATAAAGTATTAGGAAAATCAATCATAAATTGAGATTTGTTGATCATATTAGATCTTCAAATGATTCATAGAATTCGTCCTACTTTTACGAGAGTTTGGCTGGTAGTGTGAAGTGTTGTTAATTAGGTGCTAGATTGTCAATAAATAAACTTTCAAATTTGCCTTGAGAATTTGAATTAATTGACCTTTAACATGACGAATAATGAAAAACACGTCCATTATAAATATAACTTTAGTCACCCAATCTGTAAGTTTGCCAGGGCTAAGTGGGCAGGACTACCCCTGCGGTAGGTAGTCATCTTTTGGAGGCCGCAGTAAATAACGTTCGCTTCAGTGACTTGATGACTTAGGGGACCCTAAAGCCCAAGCCGAATCACAAATACGGACCCCTACACCTTGCTTTAGCCCAAATCGCTTTCAAAAGCGACCACATAAAACATCTCGGCTAAGGGTAGGTACCTACATACTTTCTACCATCGGTGGAAGTGTGGGAAATTTGAAGTTTTTGTTTTCTAATAAAAAATGTAAATGAACAATTCGATGGTAACCAACGAATAATATTTTGAAAATAAAGATATTTATCAGTTTTTGTTTATTATTTCTAGCGCAGATTCGTGAACAATTACGAGATGGTCTGAATTATTGAAAAAGCTGTTAGATTTTTTAAAATTTCAATGAAAATGTTTTTTTATTAAAAATATTGAATAATAATATTTTTTTGTTTATTTCAGCTTACCAAAGCAGTGTGTGCAATAGATACTCTGCCTGCCATAAAAATGTTTACATCTTAATAAATACATATATTGTGAAATCTTATCTTAATACATATTTATATAAAACAAAGTCGTGTTAGTTGCACCATTTATAACTCCAGAACGGCTGAACCGATTTTTATGATCTTTGATTTGTTGGATTTGTTCAATTAACATAATAACTATTAAAACAGGAAAAAATCACGGGAAAAATAATTATGAAGAAAATATATTTTTTCATATATTTTGTATGGAACGGCTTTTCAAATAATGTGCGTTGGTCGACATAATTTGAATCAATTCGAACTGTCAACGGTGTAGTGTGCCGAACATTGAGGCAACTGAAAACCAACTAAAACCGGCTGTTTTCTCTGTCTTGATTGGTCAAAAAGCTTGGTTAACCATAGATGAAGAACAATCAGCTGACAGCTGGCAACTATCAATGGCCGGCCAGGGCAACCAGCAAAGCAAGTCGCAAGTCACCGCTTCCGTTACCATTGACAACGGGGTTTTGTGTGATTGTGAAGTGTGCGGGCCATCACATTGTCATAGAAAGACAGTTGGCAGTTGAGAGTTTTCAGTTGCCTGAGTGGGCGGAGGCGCTTAGTCAACAGCTCAATTTCATTTTTTGAACTTAGAATAGGTACCTATTTATTTTAACTTAATAAAAACTTAATTTATTTCAGCTAATAAATTAAACACAATATTTATTGATTCTGAGGCGGTACGAAGTTTGCCGGGTCAGCTAGTTTAAAATAAAAATAATAAAATGGTGAACATAATACGGGCATGTGCCTAGTATGGCGGCCATAAATTCCACAAATGTTATATTTACTATTCAAATAATAAAGAAACATAAAAAAAAAAAAAAAAATTAAATAAATGATAAGGAGGTACTTTATTGCTTGTCTGCATTCTTCGCAAATTCAGTATTAAATCAAAATTATGAAAATGAAAGTTTTTAAAATAAATTTGATTTCATTGAACCAGAGTTTCGCAGGAAGCAACGAAAACCGAAGTTAGTATTTTTGATTATGTGTACCAGCAATAAACGCCGTGATTTGCAATATAATGGTTATAAGAAGACAATAAAAACAAAAGTGTGAAGGATGGGAAACCCCAAGTTATGCTTATAACTTGAGTTGAGTCATGTAAAGAGACAGAATAACAGAAGAATATCGGAGGATGTAAGAATGTGAACGAAGCAAGTAATGTGTTTCAATACTGAGTTGTTTGGCGGTCCGTCTTCTCGAGGACTGACTGAAACCGTGATGGTTATATAGTTATGAATATATTTTTTTATTAGAAATCTTTATTTTTCTTGCGTCAGCAATTGAGTTCATTAATTTTTGGTACCCACTTTTAACTATTGCCACTTATATACTTATTTATATTATATTACATACATACACTTAATTTGAATTACGAACATCTTTAAAAAAAAAAATCTTACTACAAATATAGTGAACAAAGTTACACAATTATTCCATGGACTAAAATCGAAGACAAAGTGAAAAAATATCTGCGTTGAGCGTGGATAGCAGAAAAAAAATGAAAAAAAAAAACACGTCATGATCTTCCTACATTCTAAAAATCTAATGTTTCCCTTATTAAAAGTAACTCCATTCCATTTCATTCACTCTTTCCAGTTTTGTCTTCCTGCGACGTGAAAGACACATTCACACGTTGATCAATTCCTAAAACAATTTGTTTTTTAGTTGTCTTTCACAGAAATTTTAACCTAAAATATCAATTTGAGTAACTATATAGTTAGTATTAAACCTGATATTAATGTTTTAATTTACAAAGACAACATTAGCCAAGCTCAATCGAAAATATGAAACAGAAAAATTAGAAAAAGATATGGTCACATCTGGGACTCGAACCAGGACCTTCGGTTTTCCGGCCGCGGCCCTACCAACTGAGCTAATGTGTCCTGATATTAATGTTTACACCGGTGTAAAAAGCATAATCGTACCGATACTCGTGAAGGTTTAGTATTTTAGTACACATACCATTAAATTTTATTTTATTACTATTCTGTCAAAGCAGTATTTGTTCAGCAGGTTATTTTTACTCACTAACTAACTAACTAACTAACTAACCATCACGCCGTTTCCCCGCAGGGGTAGGCAGAGAGGACGGACCGCCAAACAACTCGGTCTTGGCACACACTCCTTGCCTCATTCACATTCATACATCTTCTCATACATACTCTTCTATTATTCTGACTCTTGACATAGCCCGAACCAAGTATCTGATTTACTTGATCGTGCTACGTCTTCCTTGGGCGTCCTCGGCTTCTTCTACCGTCCACATTCGCGTCATAAATTCTCTTTACACTCCTTTCTTCATTCATTCGCTCAACATGCCCAAACCATCTAAGCGTCCCTTTCTTAATCGTACTTACTACGCTTACATCAGCCTTGCATTATTTTCGGATCTCCACACTCCTCATACATGGTTTTACCACACATACGCCTCAGGGATCTCATTTCTACAGCATTCAGTCTACTTTCATCCTTTCTCTGCCAATTTTACGCTTCACTGCCATACATCAGGGTAGGTACCAGTACTCCATTGTGGACTTTTTTTTTTTTATTTTTTTTTTAAATTTAAAAAAAAAAAAAATTTTTTACTCTAACTATTATAATACTAGAGCATACATATAATGAGAAATTACAAAATAAATTATAAAATTACAAATAGAAAATATGGATATAAGATTAATATTATAAGTGATTACAGTACAAATATGTTAAATATATAGATAGATATATAGGTAACATAGGTAACATACTCATAAATTTACTCAAAATCAAATAACATATTCAGACATACATGGACAGATGTGACTGTAGCTGCGAATGATGACATTAACATTTTGAAGGAATGGTTTGATGATAACTTACTTAGTCTTAATGTAGAAAAAACATCATATATGCCATTTTACCCTAATGAGCTAGTTGGTCTCTGCCTCCAATATTGGAGTGATGGTGCACATGCGAGGGAGGAGAATGTAACGATAATTATAAATTCCTAAAGAAAACTTCAGATGTCAAATATCTGGAGATCACTCTTGAACGTAACATGAAATTTAAGAAACACGTAGACAACTGTGTTAAAAGAATTAGAAAACTCACATATATATTTATACGATTAATAAATATCCTACAACTTCCAAGTATTAAAATGGTTTATTTTGCTCTTGTATATACAATCAGTGTTGCAGTATGGTGTAATCGCATGGGGAAGTATCTATAAGACGAACTTGTATCCGATAGTAACAACCCAAAAGTTATTTTTAAAAAACCAAGAGATTTTCCAATCAGTGAACATTTTGATAAATTTAAGATCCTACCGGTTTTAAAACTATTTGAAAGAAATGCTATTCTAAAATCTCTTAAAGAATCTAAACTGTCTTCAACGCGAAGTTTAAGACCTAGAACATGTGGGAATGTATATGTACCTACCTAGATGCAACACCACATCGGCACATTGCCATTACGAATACCTTGGCCCTAAGCTGTTTAACGATTTACCTGATATAATAAAAAGTGAGAAAAACTATTCTAAATTTAAAAAAAAAACTATCGTTACATTTTTATCGAAAACCAATAGATCTACAAATTTTATCAATGATTTTCAGATATATTATTTTGCTATTTTTATTTGTATCTTTACTTTTTGTCAAATATTTTTGCAATACTTTAAAAATATGATTTTAAAATTTTATTTTTGTAACTATACATATTTTCTATAAGCATTATGTTGTAACTTATACTAGCACATAGACTAGCTCCCCAGTTAGGCCCAAGATTATTTCTCTACTAATTGGGTATTTAAAATGGTTAAAGAATGTTATGTAACATATTATTATTCTGTTTATTTACTTTTAGATTTACAATTTTAAAAAAATACCCTTAGGCATATTTATTCATCACGTAGACACTCTCGAAGAAATCAATTACAACAAAAAGGTTTGATGATTCTAAATAAGATCCTATGAATAAATGATACCTACTCGAATTCTGAAAATAAGACAAAAACTATACATCTATATAAAATATGTTTCAAACTTCAAAAATATTATAAAGATTTACTTACAGTAATAAGATTACAGGCACGTAATCAATGGATAGGTACTAATGTATAGGTGCTTGGAAAAATATAAAAAATCTCGATTTATTAATCACTTTTTCAGCATATTTAAAATTCAGTGGTGCAATTTGATTCATTTTTTCAAATAGTCGAAATGATTTAATAATCGAATGAATATTTCGATACTCTCATTCAATTTGATCCAGATATCGTGTACTCAGATAACTCACTCTTCTCTTTAAATATCGTAGTCACTGTCATCGTTTTACTAAAATAAATGTTGTAATATTTTTTTTTGTTCAATGAAGCCAGTATAATTTTCTTGAATTATCTCCATACTGCCCTGAAGAAGCTACGATTGTAACGAAACCCGGTCGTCATAAAGTATATAAAAAATAACAGTAGTGTTTAATAAGTTATTGTTTTATTTTAAATTAAGTTGTCATTTTCCTTCTATTTTTTTTTGCCAATCATTTCGAATCCCAGAAAATTTCGTTTCATGCATGTTAACACATATCAGAAATATAGTGACGTAGCATTGTCTATTATCTTTATTTGATATGTTTTGACTCGCGGGAGTGTGGCTGGAGTGCGATATGTCGATAACCTATCGAACACCCGTGTTTTAATAATTTAAATATTTCGGAATCCTATAACGACTGGGGTGTTTTAACACATTTTGGCTAATTAGCAAACACCCTTGAACGTCGGCGTATGCTGGGAGTCCGCATGAGTCGCGCGTGCAGATTTTTCAGGAAATGTATGGACCTGTGCGAAGCATGTCTGCCTCTCAGCTTACGCTGTCTCGTACAAGTCCATACATTACAAAACAAATTCTGCACGTGCGACAAATGCTGACTCCCAGCTTACGCCGACACTGAACGTTCGCTAGCCAAAATATGGCCAACAGAGATGTTTAAAACATTGATTGGAATTTTTTTTCATAATTTCCCGTGCTTTGCACACTTTATGATCACACGATTAATCACAAAGATAATTTAGTAGTTTCTCTTTTTAACAAGAGAGGTATCGCATCTCTTCTGCATTATTAATTATTGTTAATGACATTTCGTAAATGAAACTATTGAAATATTATAATTTATAATCAATCATTGATCGTGATCATTTAAAAAAAAAAAAAAATATATATATATATATATATCAAGGATCTTATATAATTTCAGATAATAAACACAAAAGTTTTGTTTACAAAACTATGTTTTCCCGGCACAATGCCACATCAATGTCTTAAGTTACCACAAAATGCATTAGCGGCTAATCCACCCACACTATTTCCTCCCAGACTATAAGCTGAATAAGCTGCAGAGTCAATAAACCCCGTTTTTAAATGAGTCGCGTGCGATGTGTAATTCCACAAATCTAAATAGCTTGGAACTCACCTGTTGCCCCGTTTATTATATTTATCCGGTTAACTTCCGCCTTTATTGCGATGGAAATAATTATTCGTTTATTGCCGCTTTTATACACTATAATTTCATCGCGGCTAGTAATGTAGGCGATTGATCGTTTGGTTTGTAATAAATAAAATACACTGACTTCTATGTATGATCGGGATGTCACGTACTCTAATGCAGAGTGCCAAAAATACCTTTGAAAAAATTAAAGTTTTTTTTTATTTCCCTTCAAGTAGAACTGTCATATTATCTCGTTTGATCCCAATTACGAACGTACAGCCACGTTAAACTTTCCAGTCAGTCAAGAGTAAACATTGAACCATCATTATTTCATTATCGTAGATTTGTTTGTCCACAAAATGGACAAAATTTATAACCTAGAGACCTATAAACCAAGACCAATGAGACGCATGCAAAGAAATTTCTACTACATTTACTGTTTACTAAATTACGCTTTGTCACTACTTAGGTACTAGAAACAATAAAAAAGGTTATTATTTTCGTATATCTGGTGTGGATACTGTTTTATCTGTACGACTGAGTGTTTTGAGATATTTAAACTAAATCGACATTAATTTTTGTCATGGCATTGCAACCAGAAGGTTTTTTTTGACATGTCTTACATCATATCAATAAATAAATAAATCTTCATTATTGACGGTCTTTCGTCTAATATTTTTTATAAGTACCTAATTTTTTACCTCCAATTGACCTCCCAACGCTCTAATGAATCCGGCTTACACGCACCGCTTATAGAGATATTAGTGGGCAACGTCGCCTCTAATTGTATAGCTAATTGTATAGCTCTGTGAATACAACAGATGTTTCAATACAAATGTGAGCAAACTCTACAATAATTATTACTTGGAAAAAATATGTCGGTAAAATATTTCTAACTGCCTTCTTAATCTTGCATTTTTATTTCTCATAACATTATAAAAATTTTGAAACGGAGTTAATAATTAGTCAATGTTTGATTATTCTTCTTTAACTGACAAAATAATCTAATGCGGTATTCCATTGTTGTTCGATTATTTTTATTTAGTTGGTTATCCAATCGAGGTTGTCTTCCTGGCATAAAAGTCTGCAACTGTCAAATCTAGAGATCTGGCGGACGGTCCGTGTCACAGCTACTGAAGATTAATCGGTCTGCATGCATTCTCTTCTGAATTTTAATTATAACAACGGGTTGCAGAATCGTCAGACGCTCCTTTCTAATTTGTCACGTCTACTCTGCTCGATTAGCAAACATCAACTGCCAAAATCGATGGCATACAAAAGATGGATCGATAAAAATAACTTGTTGGCTCTACTTATTCATTATTATTAATAAATTATGGGAAGGTATTTATGGATGTAATTGTATAAATGAATTATATCAATGAAATAAGACATATTTGATTTATATCACAATGATCATCCCGACATAACCACACGTAAATACAATCCCCCATAGATTAATTATTGTACACAAATACCTCACAAAAAATTACTCGTCTGCACGTAGAAAAACGTTATTCTAAAATACGATCATTTTATTCGTAAAACGGTTAAAAACGGGATTGAAGTTCTTTCGAACAAATTAACAGGGATTCAATGTTTTTTTGGCGGGAAAATGTAAGAATAATTTGTTGGTATACGTACGAAATTTGTTCTAATTATTAATAATAATAATTTATTCTTACACTTTCCCGCCAATAAACATTGAAACCCTGTTAATTTGTTGGTAAGAACTTTAGTCCCGTTGTTGGGGACAGAAACAGGTCCCGCAAAGCGGAAGGAAGTGGATAAGAGAGGAATTGTCGACTTACCGCTTTTCTTCCTTCGCTTTCAATTTTCCGCTGGTTCTTACTTAAAAAGAGCTCACTAGCACACGATAGAACTTGATTTCCATATGCACTTTCCGACACGGTCGAAATACCAGCTCCGTATTCAACATGAGATGCTGACAGGAAGAAGTCCTAATTTGAACTAACTATTAGTGTGACAATTTTATTGCATTCGGTCGACAATAAAGGTAAGGAATCAAAAGGATTTTGTGGGTAGAATTATTTTCGTAAAAGGTACATTAGGAAGAATGCAAGGCACCAACACCCGTTTTTAACCGTTTTACGAATAACATGATCGTATTTTAGAATAACATTTTTCACCGTGTGCCCTGAAGGTATACATTATAACGCTGTCCGATACGTTAAAGAAGGAGGAAGCGTAACACGGCTTAACAAACCAAAAAATAATCACCGTAAGTCTTCAACTATGTTTAGTGATGGTAGTATGTCAAAACATGGAAAAGAGTACTCATAATCGGAATACCTGCCTTTAGGTTACCGGTTAATTAAAAGCACATCTGCACGTGCTCATTGCTCACCACTGTCACACAGTCATAGGTAAGTGTGCTTAAATTAATGCAGATTGTCACCTCGCTGTGAGATAAAATATGACGGCAGTCCAACTTCAGCTGGCTTCCTGACGCTCCGCACCGCTTTATTATACTCTACCGCACAGCGAGCCGGCATCACTTGATGGATTCTGAGAACCTGAAGTCTTTTCTAACTATTTTCTCCACTCCGCGGCGGGATTAAGACGGCAATTTGGTTGCCGTGTTCTTCATGTCAACCATATTTATGTTGATGAAATAAACATGGCGTTTTATAAGCCAGTTGCGTTGCTCATTCAGTTATCAAAAGTTGAAAATCAGTTCGTATGACGCAGCAAAACTTACGTTTGACGAGTTCTGATTTCACGAATTAGTATCATTCAACTCTGCGTTTACAGATATCTACCCTGGATCAAGAACTGCAACTGACTTAAGTGTATGAGTAATTTGTAATTGGAATGCACTAAATTGTGTATTTAAAATACCAAAAAACTATAGAATTGTGAGCTACACAGGCGCTATGAAAGATAGAGTTCATAGGACTATGAAACAATTTTACTCATACTATAATCGATAGCCTTTTTAGTTTTGAGAGTTAAAATTTTATTTGCTACCGATGAAACTTGTCTATTGCATATAAATTATTGATATTGCTCAAATACTTTTTCGATTATCATGGTGGTGTGTTATACCCTTTGTACACCATATTTTTTTTACATTAACACCACTTAGGAGGCCCTGAGGAAAAGAATTTCCCTCAGGGCCATCTAAGATTTGAGGAGAGGAAGGAGTGAAAATGGGTCTTGAAGAGACCCATGTTTTAGGATGGAGGAAACATAGAGCCGGCAAATCGTTCCACAGCCGAACTGTTGAACTCAAGAATGAGCCGTAGAAACGACCCTTTCTCATGTGACAAATGTCAACCGTGTACATATGTTGAGCACGCGTTTGGCGTATTTCCCATGACTACACGGAGAATAATGTTATTCGAAAAAAACGATAATTTTAATATTAAAAACGGTTATAAACGGGACTGAAGTTCTTACGAACAAATTACCAGTGTTTCAATGTTTTATATATACCAACAAATTATTCTTACATGTTCCCGCCAATAAACATTGAAACCCTGTTAATTTGTTCGTAAGAACTTCAGTTCCGTTTTTAACCATTTATACTATTAAAATTATCGTTTTTTCGAATAACATTTTTCTCCGTGTATGCACCGGTGCCGAGGGGATCAATGATACTAGTTCCTTGGAGCATCTTTCATTGAAATACCGGTAGAACAAGTATAGCATTCCCACCCGACGCCTTTGCTCTAGACCGCCTGTTTCCGCACAGAGTCGAGGGTTTTTTCAAGTATTGTGGGGCTCCAGACCAGAGGAGGCTGTCAAACTCAACCGTAAGGGGTTAATATAGTAAGATAACGAAATACTCCTTGATTATAGGCAAGGCGACAAGTTGAAACTGATTACCTTATTATTTTTAAGTGCAACAATTCTCGAAATACATATATTTTTTATGTACGTACCGCACAAGAGTCCCACATGCTCCCAACCGCCTGGGAAAGTACCTGGCTATTCAGATCTAGTCACCAAACACGGCTAAAGCTATTTCAAGCAACGTTTCAATTCTGAAAGCTGGTATCACTTCAGGGCGATACCGAGAGTATCTTCCACTCTGGAACGTGCCACAAATATACCTTATATCGACGGCAGAAAGGCTAATTGACGTAACCAACATTTTTTAGATTTCCATTTATTGATGCAAATTCATTTGTAAAAGAAACTGGGTTTATCTGTGTACTGGAGGTTTATATAATTTTCCTCGAGGTTTATTTATATACGTTCAAAATTATACAAACTTCGAGTATACAGGCCGACGCATTTTTTTTACAAGTGATTTGGCATCTTTATGCCGTAGATATTATTTTTAATTACAAAATTAAGAAATCACAAATGAATCAAATGAAATTTACTTGCAACTGAAAACAAGCAACTTTAATATTAAAATAGTTTCGTGGAAAGAGACGTCTAGAGCTGGCAGAATTCCGTCTCACAATGACAGGTGCTTCGAGCCGTATAATCCGTTGTCTTGGTTGTTCCAGAAATAAAAATAAGAAGCTTAACCTGTTGGTTTTAAATAGTTGGTCGACAATAAATTCATACCGGTGGAAAACTAATGTAAACAAAATTTAGGATAAAGTGTTATGTATTTTCCAATCAGGTTGTCTTCTACATCAGAATTTAATGTTATATATGCAAACCTAACATAATATAAAATAGAGTATGCTGAACACAGAACTTTTGTAAAATACCGAGCAGTGCCGAAGATATTACATACATTCTTAATTTGGGAGGCGGTTGTGGGTACATCTGCCTCAGGAACAATTAGTATAACCAACACCTCTGCAATGCATAGGTTATTCTAAGTGGTTTGCTATTTTGCGGACTAAGGGTACCCGGGTTCATATGGTTGAGGTTTGTCCGGCTTTTAGCGACCAATGTGTCTACCCACCAACTGCGTTGCAGGCTGCATCGGGAGAGTTTGATTAAGGGAGACCTTTTTTGAGACAGCATGACTCTTCGGAACATCACCTTGTACCGTAGTGGTAGGAATAGATTCCTACAACCGTCACTCCTGGACAAACTGACCATCAGATTTCTACCACTTACCGCCATACCCCTTTCCTTCCAATAACTTTTTCTCCTCTTATTTCCAAAAAATACTACCCACACAGCATCTCAATAATGATTTGGCCCTGAATGGAATTCATTTTCTCAGGGCCTCCTAAGCGGATCTAATGTAAATATAATATATCTATACCTATAAACCGAAAATTTGTTGAAAAATCTTATCGGCCGGCCGGTAAATTAATGTGTGAAGTCACGGACCATAAAATTATTGGCTTAGCCACACATGTCATATTGAATATGTAAATTGTATTGGATTGTGACTCGTGACGTCATGGATACTCATACGTTTTTTTCTTAAGGAATCCCCGCCTCTTTTCAGGAGGGATTTAAAAATACTTGACAATACTCTTTTGGAATGGTTGGAGAAGGTATTTGAGAGTTGCTTTTTACGAGTTGATTTCGTAAAGGCCAGTAAAAAACATTAAATCCTTTCTTTCGCCCTGTTTATTATAATAACAAGGAAATTTAAAAACGATTTTAAGGAACCAAGCGACGTGGAGTGTAAAGACGTCCGTCTACCACCGACACCGGGGCATTAGTGATGGGCTCACAGCTACAAAAGCAGGTACAAAAGAACGGCATAAGGTTTAATTTACAATTCGAAATTTGTTGAACACCGCCCACTCTGATTCATGCCGTAAAAAATAGTGCTAAATTGCAGTGTTTTGTTTTAATTTGTCAAATTCTGGCACAAATATTAAAATGCTTTCCGACCACTTTCTAAAGAAATTAATTTTCCACATTACACAATAAAACATTATCCTAAAAAGGGGTCATTGGTAGGAGATTTTGCACTTGGAAGAATTTTTTACCGGCCTGATATTTTATTTTTTGCCAGGCTAAAAAAAATTCTCTACTATTTCCAAGGCCAAGATGTGTTCTGGTCGAAGTATTTAATTGAAGCATCTATAATATTTCTAAGCGATTAAATTTTCAAACCAAAAACACATTCTTTTGAATGATTTTGTTTTATCTTAAGTTCACTTTGAAAGCTGGTAACACCGAGTCATCGAAGATTTAATTTCATGGTCGTTGTTAACTCTTTAAATATAATAAATTAACATAAATAGGAGACAACCTTGATTACTTGACAGCCTCCGTAGTCGAGAAGTAAGGCTCTAGACTAGAAATCCGAAAGTCGCGGGTTCAAAGACTGGCAAAGCATTTTTTTTATTGATTTTTGTTTTTTACAATTTAATCATTTGACACAATATAAGGTATATATTTGCGGCACGTTGAAAAATAGTCTTATTATCACAATTCAGAATTGAAAAACTGCTTGAAATGGCTTTAGCTGTGTTGTGTGACCAAATCTCAATAGGCAGATATTCCCCACCTTTCTCTTCCACCTTCTCCTTACTTCTTGCCCATCCCTCTACTATCAGTTAATTTTTTTTTTTTTTTTAATTGTATAACTACATGGATCGTTTTATTTTCAAACTCGGAACGGAGTTATATCACTACTTATGTGTACAAAACGCACACTTACATATAAAATATTATTATCATTATTTCTAATGCCCTCTCCTATTCTTCACGTTAATGTAAAAACAATGTGGATTATGAACCATATTTGTTCAGGAGAAATATTTTGTTTGCATATTATTTTGATTTGCCGAGAAAAAAAACTGTCATAAATGTTGGTCGGAATAATGGTGGACATTGACATGGAAAATGTGGGGGAACAGGTAGCCTTAATATTTGATTTTAAATATTTTAAATTTATTCTTCCAAAAGGAAACCGACCGCATCACGATACGATCAGTGTGTGTCGTGTGTATCGTGTTGTTTTGTCTCCCACATTACACCATCTGTATTTCTGTATTTATAAACCTGAAAGCAGGAAAGGTGTGTCTCAGTAAACGATTCGTGAAATTTACTGCGCGTCCACAATGATGTCGGAACTATTTTTTTCGGTAGGGTGGTTAAAATTTTAATAATAATTTTCCAAAAAAAACTGATTTAAAAAAAGTGTAATACGTAGTGTTACTCTTAAAATACCAAGGTTACGTGCATTTCTTATTTTGCCTAAGTACATACAAATATTATTTATTTATTTAAACGCCCGTGGGGCTTTTTCAGTTTTATTGTTTTTATATGATTGAATTGTTTAATTTTAATAAGTATCATTAGCGAAACTCAATCTGAAATAGAAAAATCAGAAAAAGATCGGGTCACATCTGGGACTCGAACCCAGGATCTTTGGCTTTCCGGGCAGATGCTCTAACCACTGAGATAATGTGTCCCTATCCGATTCGGTCATATTTAACTGTATCATACTTCGACTGAGAACTACCAATATTATTTTTATTTTTTTAGCGCATATTTTATTGGCTGCTATCTTTATTTTAATAATATTTATGCTAATGTTGTCTTCATTAATTAAAATGTTATAATTTGAGGTTTTACCTATTAAGTTAAAAATAAATAATAATAGTGTTTAATTTTAATAACTATCATTATTAACCTGTAAATTATTAATTATTGAATAATAACTTTTATTGTTATTATAGCATATTATTATTACTACTTAGAAACCATGATATATAATATTTTTAAATTAACTTAATTTGAATAATTTAATAACTTAATTTAATTTATCAACCATATTATGAATTTCCAATCTGTAAACTTCACCCACTATAAACGCAGGGACATCCCTAGCATGGCGGATGAAATAACACAAAATCTATAAAATATACACATGTATAATAAATAAATGTATTGTGAAGTCTAGGTTATTATATACTATTTGAGATTATCTAGGATTTTTAAAGACTACATGCAGTCTGAAACTGCTTTTTTCCCCCATTCTTTCATCTTCTATTAAGGCGTTTACTAAATATCTACCATCTAATATGTGTACTTACTATTTCAAGATTGCATTGCATCATATATTGTAAATTACTGTAATTCAATTTGTAATACTTTCATGTAAAAGCCCACAAGGGTGTAAATAAATAATAAATAAATAAATAAGCGATACAGTTCCATGATTTTATATTATTTTTGGTTTTTCATTTACCTCTCTTCTACAATAGTAATTTTTTTAAAAGAATTTAATATATTTAATTTTTTAATTTAATATAGTCATTTAATTTTTTATTTTATTTAATGTATAAATTTTTTTTTAATTTAATGAATTTAATTTTTTTTTTGTTAGACGTCAACCGAACAACTGCAGTAAATACCTCAAAAGTAAACCAAATAGTTACACAAAACTACGAATATATTAAGCTAGGTGGAAATATAACAAATAACGATATTTTGAGGTCGAAAAATCATTTACAAATATTAATTTATAATTTATTTATTTATATATTAAAATAATTATATACATAGTGTAGATATTGTGTTATTTCGTCCAATTTATTTAAACTGAAGACAATATTAGCGAATAAATTAATCAAAGTAAAATTTGAATGAGAAAAAGATTCAGTCGCATCCATTGAACCCTGGATATTAGCCTTGCGGTGATCTGCTCCAACCACTCGCTGCTAATTCGGCCCTATTCCCTTTGATCAAAATTTTCCTTATAATACTTCGGATGAGAACTACCAATATTATCTTCATTCTCTTAACGCAAATGTTTATTGGCTGCTATCTTTATGTATGATTGCAAGATTCTTCCCGAACTGCAATCTAGAATTTAGATAGTGTCTTGGATAAATACATTTTTTTATTATAATATGCGACTCTCTATTGACATTTCTACAAGTCTAAGTTGAACATTTTCCCGACAAGGCTAAGGCCCTGGTTTAATTTCTAGATCCGACCGAATCTTTTTTCTGATTTTTCTGTTAAAAAATTTTTTTGAGAGTCGCAAACATTTTTTTCAATGAATATCACGATTTGAGGTTTTACCCATTATGTTATTACAAAAATAAAATAAAATATTATTTTTGTGAAAATGAAATTTTTGGAACAGGCGGTACTAACATCTATATCTCACTGGAAGAGTTTCTTAATAGAAAAAGAATTTTCCGGGACAAAATATGATAATATCTATTGTTTATGATTTATTATGTGTAGCTCGGGAGATAAGATCAGAAGTATGGCGGAACACGGTGTGCTTGACGCGGTGCCAGCAAAAAATAACCAAGGTGTTATTTTTTTTGGAGAACAAAGCCAGCATTTATTTGAATAATTATTTAAATAGTTTAAATGCAGTTTTATTTTATTTACGCTAATTAATCAACATTTCTTTTTTTTTGTTTTAACGATGCAGGTAAAGCTTTTTTGATTTAATTAAAGACAGAAAATTTAAATAACAAATAAAAATCTTCACAGAATTTAAACAATTCATCACGTTTCAAAATTAAAAGTCTAGATCTGTGAGAGTTGTACTCAAGGTTTGTTATCATACCCAAACTTACTACACTTTTCTAATAAAAATTCCCCGATTCCCCGATAAATATTCTGATCTGGGGGATATATTTAACCTTTAAAATAATGAGTTTAATTATTGTTTATTCCAATTCTTTTATATATCAAGGCAAAAATAGACGAATTGATATTTTATTATATTATATGAGACTTCTTATCATTTTTACCAATGTATTTTATTTTATTATATGCTTTTGTTGAAACATTAAATTTTTTTTAGTGATTCATGCTTTCTTTATTGTTTTAATTTATTAAACTAGAATGTAAAAACCCATTAGAGCGTGTAATAAATAAATAAATATTATTTTATCATGGGTTGGATTTTTCACAGTACTTGGATAGAGACAAAACCTAAACGAGACTTTCAAAAAACTTGAATTTAATTTTGAAATTTGACAAATTGTTCAAATTCTGTGAATCAACCCGTCCTTAATATTTAGAACTTATAGCACGAAGCACTGATGAGTGACCTTTACCAATTTGAAGAAAACTGTTTTTGCCAATTTAAATTTAGACCTTTCGATTTCTTGGCCTCAATATTTGTATACAGTTGAGATTTGTCACAGGAGAACAAATCGTTTCTACAACTCGGCTGTTCTCTCCTACAACACGGGTTTCCTCCTACAACTCCTTACTCTCCTCAAAGTGACCCTTCACACAGAAACCCCAAAGATGACATAGACCCCTCAGGGAAATGATCTTTCTCAGGGCCTCCTGTGTGAAGTTAATGCAATAAAAGACAAGCCAATACAATTGTGAATCTTTTCAAAAAGGATTTTCCGTGTGTGAAAAGGTTTGATGAATTTCATTAATTGTAATTAAGTTCATGTAATCAGACTTACTTTTGGCTTACGACCGTGTCAATAACACATTTTATCGGTATATCTCTCCAAGGTGTGCTAGCACGGTCGCTCGATATGAAGTTACCGACCGATTGTCGGTAACTTCTCATCGTTCCCTAGGACAACTGCAGATCTCAAACGTACAAACGACAGTTGATATCGAATATAATAAGGACACTTAGTCATTGTGAACTGTCAACTATTCGTTTGCGATCTGCAGTTGTCGTAGGGAACGATGAGAAGTTACCGATAGTTATCCTACCGATCGTTATAGAGCAAGCGTGCTAGGGCCTCAGTAGTAGAGATTCGGTTGATGTAAGTTGTACCTTCCAAGAAATATCTTCCATTAAATATAAGAAATCTAAAAATTTGCTGAAAGCTCACATTTTCTTGTATTAATGTCATTAAAAATGTAATTAAACTGATTAAATGTAATGGTATATTATATAATGCCGTATATTATGTCCCGTTACGTATATAACGTAATATTTTTTGTTGTTGTAAGTATAGTGTTTATTTTTTTAAAATTAGACACTCTTGAGTCAAAACTGATGTCGACACTTTTTCATTATTCATTATTTAAAAGCTCGTCCGTTAAAATAAAATGTTTTCAGTGAAACCTTTTTACTGTTATTTGGCCATTTACCTTCAAGAAGACAAGATATATTCGTAAACATAGTATGTTTACTATTATGTTTTCGTAAATCTGAAATCTGTTTACTTTAAGAATTTCTATAAATTTTTATAATTATAGCGAGCCCTAACTGTAAAAAAGCTTAAGTATTTCGAAAACATCTATAAAAATCCAATGTTTAAGTCATGTCCGAGCGTGTGTCCTAAATCTACATTTAATTGTAGATATAAAAAGCGAGATTCGAATCACCGTTTAAAAGCTTTTCCGGCGGAGAAGATTATGACGTCACCACGCAGATACATGTTTAGTTTAAAGAATTAAAGACAGGTGATCTTGGTAATAATAACGATCTTGGTAATCTGAAAACATCTTCTTTATTAGAAAATTTAGTTTATATAATAATATGTTTTCAAAAAATACGCACGGCGTTATTCTATTCGGGTGGAGACACCAGTGCGGAGTAACTTAGATAGATTGTAACTGTGGTGACGTTATCTGAATCATTCGTATGGTGCATTTTTTCCGAGAGAAAAAACAACCCTTAATAATGTTTTATTTTATTTATTTATTTAAGGAACATAAACAGTATAATATATATATATATAAAAGGATGACAAAAAAAACAGACTAATTATTAATGTTCACAGATATGCATTTGAAAATATAAAAATGAATGTAAACTAGAAAAAAAAAACAGTATTAAGCAGAAATTAATAATAATAATAACAATACAAATGATAAACAACAATAAGACTGCGAAATAGGTTTTCAGGTTAGGATGGGTAAGGGGAGGAAAGGGATATCGAGGGCACCCACCACTTTCCCGAATCGTTTTAAGGACCAGATGGATCCCTCTATCGATTCTCACGTCAAGACTCTAATTTGTTTTTAAAACGAAGCTACTATTAAATGATTCTAAAAGCCCCCGACTGTCCCTACACGGCACAACATACATTTATATATACCATTAAATTTTAAGTGTTTCATCCGAGGCAGTTTGTTCTTGTTCTTGAAGCTAGTGGAGAGACAACATTTATAAAGAGGAACATATAAGTACATTACAAAATAAAATAAGGAGGAAAGGGATAAGGGAAAGTTTCCACGCAAGTAATATGATTGTATTAGGTACAATCAATTTAATCGTCCTAGAGTGTGGTACAAAGAAATTCTGTAGCGATTGTAACTAGCAGTGAATAAGTCGGCACATGTGTCTGTATTTGCAAATTCATTGTTATAGTAGTTACATGTCCTTTGTATAAATTCATTTTGATTGGAATTGGTGTTGCATCTATCAATGTAGAAAAGGGTATTTTGTCTGCTATATCGAATCGGTGCGTGGAAATTTATTTTGTTTAACAACTCCCGGCAGTCAGCTTTTGAGTTAATAATTTTGTACAATTATCAGCGACAATGATCAGCGACCAGCCTTCTGTTGAGTAGTTTTGTGATTCGAAAATGTTTCTCGATTTCGTCGTAAGAGTCGTATACGTTGAATGATTTGAAATTGAGGAATTTAAGAAATCGCTCCTAACTCTTTCTAACCTGTTAACGTAAACAATATAGCGCGGGTTCCAAACCTGTGAACAGTATTCCAGGTGTGGACGAACATGCGAATTGTAGAGAATCAAATAAGTCTTGGTGTTTTTGAAAAATTTGCATGTTCTCAGTACAAAACCTAGACTTTTTGTTGCTTTGGTGACAATGTGATCAATGATGTTAACGTCTAATCACGATTATAAGAAATACTAGCATCTTAGATGGAGTATTGTACTTATAAAAATTGGCGGATTTTGATCTTTTTGTACTTATATTTAATTTACCTATGCGAATGAATTATGAATTGTTTCTTTTTTTAATTCGAAGAACTCCATTTTTTAAAAATGAAAATCGCAATTTGTGTTACAATTGTCATACAGCCACAATTATTTTCTCGGTAAATCGGTTTAAGATGAAGCTATACGCCAAATTACTATTTAGATTTATCTTTACTACGAATTGGTTTACATTATGAATATTAAAAAATATGCTTTGGATACATTAAAACTTTTCCTACCTTCTCTATTTATTTGAATTACAATAAAAATACTAATTACTTAATTACGTTACAAAAAATATAAGCGTTAAGTACAAAATAATTTGTTTGTTCATTAAATAAATATGAAGTTATATGTATAAGAAACAACTTTTAAAAAATACCTCTTTATGGCTAAGATTATTTTTGACAAATAGTCAAATAAATTTTTTGACAAATAGTCAAACAAATGGAAATATCCATTTACTAACTTTTTTCATTCTTGTAAAACTATTCATAACAAAAATAAAATCAGCTTTGGCGCTACTTTCCTCGTGCAGATGATAACAAAAACACGCAGAGTGCTAAAGGGGTAAGAAGGTCAGTGGTAGAATGGGCATCGCGTTTGGGTCCCACCCAGACGTTCCGTGTTCGATTCCTCGGCTGGTTAAGTCCTCCATCACAATACAAGCAACATCTTCCGCTTAGTGTGGTGGTAGTAGGAGATTTTCAAATGTTGTTTAGTTATTCGTAACCCGGGAATGTTTGTCTTAAAAAAAAAAAAAAAAAGTAGGTTGTGGCTATTTACACCTTGTATTGAAATGCATTAGATAACAGTGCCCTTGAGGTGATTATTCACAAAAACGGCGCTCTAAAAGTATCCAATTCTTATGATTATATATTATTGTAACGAGTACAAAAAAATATTTTGTGAAATTTTCAAAATGATTGATTTGGCAGGGGATTTCAAAACGATTATTCGAAAGAGTAGGTATCTCTATCTTGATTTCTAGACTTTCGGTTTGGTTGTTGATATTTGGGTATATCAAAATAAATATTTGTCATAGACTGGCAGAAAAGTCAATAAATGTCGCATATTAAATAAAGATGAATAAATTTATCCAAGACACTATCTAGATAATAGCATTTATTTCGAATTGAATCTTGCAATCACACATAAAGATAGCAGCCTATAAGAATATTCGTTAAGAAAATGCAGATAATGTTAATAGTTCTAAGTCAAAGTTTGATACAGTTAAATATGACCGAATCAGAAAGGGATACATTAGGCCCGGAAAGCCGAAGATCCTGGGTTCGAGTCCCAGATGCATCCGTACCTTTTTCTGATTTTCGATTGAGTTTCGCTAATATCATCTTCATTAATTAAACCAAATACTTATAAAAAAATGAGAAAACTAAAGAGAGTTATTTTATATATACAAAATGAAGTAATAGTGAAAAGCACCAGTATTTATTTTTTCATATTCCCAAAATGACTTCATAGACAGTAACAAAATACCGTGTCACTCGACCTCTGAGTGTTTACAATTTCCTGACTCTTGCAAGATTTATGGAGGAAAAAAATGCTCCCTGACAAGAGCTTTACTAATGGCCGGCTTCTCTACAGCCGAAGCTTTGCATTCCAACTTACGCGATAAATAACACCGGAACATGCAAACCCAGCTCCATCGCGAAGGAATTGGCAAATGGCGCACACCTGAATAATTAGTTTTTTTTATCGCACAGAAAAATGTATTTTCTGTCTGCAACTGTTTGAAAACATAAATTCACACGAATTTTTAACATTTTCGGCCGTATTTCATGTTAAATTTTATTTTGGATTTTTTGATGCTTCAACGGCGATTTATTTCAAACAGAAAATCTCCCGTTTTTATTTATGCCTTGATAATATATGTTAATCCTGATTGATATTGTATATTATTTAGCACATTGCTGTTAGGAGGATATCTGGAGGGGAGTGCTCTTTAGGACATAAAGGTACAGGGTGGAGAGAACACGAAAGGTCATTTAAACTAAATTTAAATCTATTTTTTTTGCTTTTGACCACCAAGTATGAGAAGGTACTCATACTTGGTGGTCAAAAGCATTATTATTATTATTATTTTAGGACAATTATTATATTATTACATCGTCTCTGGCAATCATGTCATCTCAACAGTGTATCTATTTTGACTGTTTTTGTTTTAATTACAAATTGAGAAATTTTTATTATTGCATATTTCTTACAACACAATATACTTACTTTATATAAACTATATGACGGCCGCCGTGGTCGAGGGGTAAGGCTTTAGACTAGCAATCCTAAGATTGCGGGTTCATATCCCCGCGTGCGCAAATAAATTTTATTGGACTGATTGGTGCTGTTACACAATTTAATCATTTAAAAATAATATATATAATGAATAATTGCCGCACATTCAGTGGAATATACTCTCAGTATCGCCCTGGTGACTAGACTAGATCTGGATAGCCAGGTACTTCCCCACCCTCCTCTTTCCCATCTCTTTTCCCTCCCCACGACCTCCAGTCTCACAACATACCCCACTTATCGATGCCATAGTCTCACTGGCGCCAGGCGGTTGGGAACAGTTGGATATTCTTAATATATATTATTCAATATATATATATTTTGTGTACTAATTTAAGATAAATTGATGATGTTACATTAAATAAATTAAAATATTTATGCATTTATTGTGTAAGTCCGCAATCCAAAATGAAAACAGAGTAGATTTTTTTATATATAGACAGATAAAGACGACAAAAATAAATAAAAAAACAATTTTTTTTCACAATTTATAATTTGCTGGATTGGATTCGGTGAGAACGTTGTAGGATGATTAGTTCAACTTGGACACATTTAGATGAACTCCGAAGAAGGGATGAAGTCATCGCTATTCGTTACAAATATTAGGGTGAATCGTCACTTTAAACTTCAACTCATCGATGCGTAACAGATTTTTAAAATGTGTTCATTCTATCGGTACGACAAACGATACAAACCCTATGCGGAACTACCGAAGTACCTACCGAGATATCACTATAAATAATTGGAATCCAGCTTCTGTCCGATAGACCGTGTTATACAAATAGCAAATACTAATATAGTAGTTGTAAGATTCCTCTAAGACATGTTGGAATGTCTCGCTCGAGCAGAGCCGATGACGGGGAGGGCCCACCTTGTGACGACATGTTTAATACCTTTTAAACATTGTTGCTTCTCACCGACGATGAACACCTGTCTCCTCGCTGACTCGATTTTCTCATATCTGATTTTTTAATGAAATCTGGGTAATGCAGGAATTCTGTGACTCATGCACTGGTAATTTAAACATCTGTTTTCAGCGAAACAATTTGCTTTACATTATACCTACAACATATTTCCGGAATAAACTTGAAGGACAAAGATCATATTTGATATCATGGTCTTTATAAGTTTAGGCATAATAACACATTATCATTTGATAATTTGCAAACTTGCTTGTAAAATTCACAACGCAATCTGAAATGCTGTCAAGATTGAGAACTTTTGAAATTTGGGTCTTTAGTATTCGAATATACATTATGACTCACTCCTGCACACCGAATTGATAACGATTTTCTTTCTTTTGACAAATACCTACAGCATCCCTATTAGCTTGTTTTGAGTAGAAACAATCAAGGAATTAGAATAGAACGTAGAACGTAAAATCGAAAGAAGACAACTTCGATGGCTTTTTAAATTTTTTATTAACATTCAAACCTTCTAAACTACTTAAGTAGTTATGATTTAAGATTTTCACGGCCAAAAGTATTTTTGTTGTTTATTTTTGGGATATTATGCCGTGTTACGCTAACTCCTTCTTTAGCCGACGTTTCGGACAACATTACAGTGTCCATCATCAGGGCAGATGTGAGTAGTTTGTCAGGATGGACACAATGACTACATTCTATGCAATAACATGGTACATTTTCCACGGTATATATGTATAATAAATGACGATATGTTAACAATTAGATCAATCGGTAAAATTACAGAATAATTAATATGATATGAACAAATGAGTATAACCAATAAGAACATCGATAGTTTCATATACAGGGGTAGAATTTTGAGGTATTACACAATTATAATGATTTTTCATTTCCTTAGTATGTTAATTCCAATTAGGAATACAAGGTTTTCTGTGGGTTATAAATATAAATCATTATTATCTAATAGTTATTTCTTAATTGATTATATTTGATCTTAGAAGTAAAAATGTTAGTATTTTTTGGTTGAGGAAAGGGACCAAATGGTTGCCCCGACATTACTTTATTTTGCAGAGAACTGTGCTACTTTAAAACTTGTATGAAGTGATAGCACTACAATACCAAGTTACAATTTGATTTGAAGGATTACCTTGGAGAATTTCTGGTTGTGATAATTTTAACTCTTCGTACCTTTGTGTGAGAGAAGCGAACCTTGTGGCCATGTCAAGGAAACTCAGCTGCGTCGGCAGTAACTCACCTCGTGTTTGAATGTATCTCCTTTGCAATAACATGGCATTGATTTATCACCTGCTTCGTATATTAGTAAGCCGTAAAATTAAAGTTCACTTAACGTGTCAGTCGAAAACAAAACACGAAAATTGGGTCGGAAAACTGTCGTTGGTTATCCCACCTTTGAAAAATGTGTACTTTAGTCGAAACATTCATAGTCAGACGGTGAGCCATCGCTTAAATTGACACACGTGTTCTGGCTTAGTTGCTCTGACTGAGATTGAACGAAATATCTAATAGCTGCTATTGTTTTAGTGTAGGTAGGTATTCGGTAAAATAAATAATTCAATTGTAATTGACGTTTTTTGTCCAGTTTCCACATCGTCTTTTCATATGAACGGGATGAAAAGTGCTCTATTTTTGTGCAGATTTTCGTACAGTTTAAGATAGCCGACATTATTTGACGTCTTTCTGCCATTTATCGCTGTTTAACGAAACTGTATCGGTGGTAGTTCATCTTTCAACAATTTACCCCCCGAAATTATAATTATTATAAAATTATAATATTTTGTGAATTATTTACCAATTTCAAACATAAAATCGATAAAAAAATACCTTTTATAATAAGGTGGTGTTGATAAATTATTTTTAAGGGATTTATTTAAAGAGTCGATTTTTCTACATGTATGCTGGTATACACAGAACATAGACAAGTAGTTTTACCTTCATGCATCTGAACAAAAATATACAATATATTTCCATCCTTATGTACATCCTCTCTGCACACCTTTCGGTGACACGTAGTTATATTTTGCGTAAATAGCTATACCGTATTTTTCCTACACCGACTGTATACTGGACATGAGTATTTATTTTTTATTTTATTTATTTGATACGCAAACAGGATATTTATAGAACATTCTTGTTGGTAATATAAAACAGAATTAATACAAATATAAATATCCCTAGACTAATGCGTCTGCAGTAATCATATTTGCATATACACAGAAGCAAACACACGAAAAATAATGTCAGTATTTTTATATATAACAAAAAAAACTTAATTATAAAAATAAAAAAATTCTAATAAATAGAAAATATTTATGAAAAAATAATAAAACAACGAAAAATTCTTTTATTTTTATTTTTTAGGTGCACAAATCTTGGAGATACTTCTTAAAACAAGTTATATTATTTACAAAAATATCTATGATAGTGTGTGATTTAGCAAAATCATTGTATGATCTAGACATTCTACAAATAGGATTAAAATATCCAGTATTATTGGTAAAAATTTCGGTCCAAAATATGTAAAGATTTCTGGTACATGTGTTGACTAAGTTACTATCTACTCGATAATTCACAATTTTATAAAGCATAGTATGCGGGGGGTGGGATTCTCTCTCAAGGACAAAATATAGATTTGGTATAAATGTATTCGGGAATGCTTGTTGTCATATCTATATTATGTAGGTGTTAAGACAGTACCTATTATTCTTTGCATTCCTAGAAATCTGGACAACGGAATTTTTTTTATTTTTTCATCATTTTAATGTAAAGGCAAAGTGGTACTGAAACGGAGCTCCGAATCTGGAGACACTTGAATATTATTACATAGTTGTAAATAAATTAACATTTTACGAAACGCGGAAATAATTAAATGGTGTTTTTTATGTGTTTTGGGAGTCGATGTTAGTTCCTCCAATCATACAACGATGCTTTACCTCACGAACCAAGCCCGTGTTCTGACAAGATGGACACACAGGAAAAGTAGGAAAATCCGCTGTCAGGTGTCTCAATAAATGTGATTAATACCACCGATTGACAAGAAATGGGCCGTTACTAACCGAGAAAAACGACCATAGACGATTAATTTATACGAATAAAAAAATCAAATTAATTCGCATCTCTGATACTATTTCTTTCATTTATCGAATAACTAAAGCGAGATATGACAGAACCGAATACTTTACGCGTCCGTGCTTCAAACGTCGTCTAATTTATGTGCAATTATATTTTTGTAAGATTCATTATGGCTTATTTATGATTATTGCCGTTCGAGAGAGATATCTTATAATTATATTTGTGTGTTACAGGATAGCTCATCCAAGTTATTACTTCAATCAAAATCATTTGAAAACCTACCAACTAACACATTTAAAACTTGCCGATCCAGAAAAGTTAAACTTGACTGTAGCATTTATATAAATTATTTATTCGATTACGGACCTCAACTTAAAAAATAAAATTTATAACTCACCAGCAATATGTTATGATTTTTGTGGGTTTGTGTATTTAAAATAACTCGGGGTATACGTCATTCCTATGTCTACCTACGTTAAATTATCGTGAAAACAAGCTTATGTGTCCAAGCGGTTAATTTAATTTATTATCATCATTTTATATTTACATGATTACTTTTAAAACATTTATTAGCGTTTTTTGCACTGTACAAAGTAGCAAGTAGGTAAACCTGTCTATGAGTTCCAATAACAGACAAATTTTTGATAAAATCACTAACTAATGCAGTAATTTTTTTACAAGTAAGGTGTATATCTTTAATTTCTATAAAATTAAAAATCTTGTTTGATTCTGTGACTTACTTCTCAAACTATGTCAGTTTTTTTTTAAATTTCAGAAAGCCTATGTAGAATTTTTACTTTAAGATAAATGATTTTCTAGTTTAACATTGTAAATGGAAAACCCTCCTAGATTACGAAAGGGATATTTTAGATTTAAATTTAGTGGCAAAATCGGAAAAAAATAATTATTATGTATCGAAAAACTGACAACATTTTTTTTATTAATTTTTATTTTAGTAATTAGCCCTTATAGGAGAAATTTACAGAATCTACTAACAAGTCCTAGCTAATTAGCCAGAACTGTCCGGATTTTCTTCTTCATCAAGGGGCGGGAAAGGGAGGTTGAAATAATTTTTAGAAATCATGTAAACAATGAACTTGCTCTGGTTTTGAAAATCGAGTGCGCAAAATTTCGATAATCTCGCAATAAACGTCTACATTTTTATAAGAAATAAACTCACACCGGGACACGTCTTTATTATAAACATCTTACCGATTTTTTAATTTTTTGTATTAGTAATTTCTTCACCAGTGGTGAAATAAAAAAAGGTAACATCGCATCGCATTACCCCTTCTCATCTTAATAACTTTTATTTATAACGTTCCTCGTTTAAAAAACGATATTTTCCATTCATATCTCCAGGGGAGTAAGACGTCAATTATCCCCTCATGAGATATGATAATGAGTAGATTATTTTGGTCTGAATGTTCATCTCGAGACGATGAGGACACGTGCGTTGATCGGTTTGATAAGCCCGTCTTGAAATGATAACCGCAGTAAGATGCAAGTATCCCAAAAGGGCTTTTCCACGCATCTATGTCCTTATTTCTTTCATATACGGAAAATGTTTTTTTTACTTGGTGGCGATTTGTTCCTCCTAATGTCTTCTTTTAGTCTTTACCAATGAACTGGTGCATTCTGAAATCATGCCAACACCATTTGCAATATTTCATATAGGAAGTAGTAAGATTGTTATTGATGCCATTATAATGGTGCAATGCTATGCATGTGTGGCATAAGGCACTTTCCTATTAGCTCATGGTTATTCGTATGAATAATTACGTTTTGGCGAAGTCAAGATGACACAGACTTTTGAAAGTATTTTCTTTGAGAAAAAAATTGTATTATGAATATACCTACCTATATAATACATATATGGGCGTTTTTCAAAAAAAGTGTACATAGATAAAAGTCAGTGTCCCATCACTTTCAGGATCAGTAACTTTTGTTGTGTCGGTTTTAATGACCAACCATATATTTTACCAATATAATAACAAATAAATACCTTTATGGACTAAAAATAATGAATAAATCTATTAAATTTCGATATTATTTTAAAATAAGTAAGACTACAGGTCACTGTTTCTGGTATGTCCTACACCTACCACTACCAGTAAGAGTTCAAAAATTAATGTTATTTAATGTTATCCCAGTATTTATTTCTAATTCTACTAATAGTATATGATAATATTTTCGATTTGCAACCATAATATAGATTAATTATCGTGCAAAATAATTTAAATACCAGATATTGAGTTGTCCTACGAAATAGCGTATGGTGGAATTTCCACCTACGCTACCACATTATTGACGTCTTCCAATAAAAATATTACCAAATTGATGAATATTTTCGAAAATAGCAACCCTATTTAGTCTATGAAGGGCGGCCATGCTTGGTTTTTTACAGCCAGTTTGCCAAGAAATCGTAACAAAAGTGGTCGTTCTCGGCTGTACTAAAAAAGTGTTCCACCAACGCTTCCGTATTTCTCCAGGTAATTTACCAGAATGTATTAGACTCTACTTTGTATTAAATTGATTCATTTATTGTTTTATGAAATGTTTAGTTAGAACAAACAGAAGTTTCATAATTTATTGATAAATACATTTCGAAAAAATATTGACGCGATTACGCTACTTCTCTTACGCAACGGTCTCGTGAATGGAACTTAAAAGTGACGTAATGGAATTCTAAAGGTCGGTTCACTCTGTCCGTCTTTTAGTGTATTTGGGTGTGTTACAATTTTCTAATTAAATTTATATTTTGCATGTATCTTCAAAATGTAACTATTACATGTAGATATGTGGGTTGAGTGATATATGTAGCATTGAAAAAAAAGAACAGCATAGCTAAAAAGAAAAAATTATTTTATTTTTATGTGTATAATTTTTTTTCTTTTTTTTATTAATTAAGATTATTAAAGATTAATTCTGAAAGAGTCGAAATGGTGTCGAAGTACTAATATAGACAGCAATATGAGCAACTACCACTGTAGAGGCAACTCTGAAATTCAGTATAAAATCAGCTGGTTCATACAATTTTGATTAAGTAAGTATAAAATGTAGCATGATTTATGTTCCTGTGTGTTTTAGTTAATCCTGTACCTAATTAAAGTTGTGTACATTAACAAGAACCTTAATACCCTTTCAGCTTAGTTACCTATTTCAGGCTATACACGGTATGCACGTGTAGCCCATTATTACCTATCTAATTATTTGTGCATTTTTATAAATAATTTATTTTAATTTTATGTTCAAATATGCCGTTGAAAGCTGCAGAAAAATCAAAAAGGTACAGAGACAAAATTAAAAACGACCCTGAAAAATATGAAGCCTTTATGAAAAAAGAGTTACAAAGACAAAAATAACATCAAAATATAATCAGAGAGCTAACCAAAGAAGAATAGAAAAAAGAAGACGTTGGAGAGAACAGAAACGAAAATAAAAAGAAAAGAAAAAAGAACAAGTGGAAGAAAAAGTACTTGCGCGGGGGGCCTTCCACGGTGGCGGTAGTACGTAAAATCGCCCTTTTTTATAGAGAATACCTCACATGAGTCTTAACTGCTCCCATCTGGAGCCAGTGAGACTATGGCATCCCCAATTGGGGTACGTTTGAGGCTGAAGGTAAGTGGGGACAGGAAGGAGATGGGGAAGAGGAAGGTGGGGAAGTACCTGGCTATTCAGATCTAGTCACTAAACACGGTTAAAGTCATTATTAAGCAACGTTTCAATTCTGAATGGTGGTCTTACACCAGGGTGATACTGAGAGTATCTTCCACTCTTCCCATACCAGTCGCTTGTCGCGCCTTCAGCAGTGTAGCCACAACGTGCGTACACATACGACTGATATTTCGCGCCCGCTGTCGCTACCGGGCAAGCCTCTTAGTCTGGCCGAGGCCTTAGAATTCCTAAACGTTACCAAATTTTTCCCCTTACGCCACTGTCCTGTTATTGCTGTGATTTATTTTCTAAGATCAATTATTATATCTCAAAGAAATTTGTTCTTTTTTTTATTGATATAGTTCATGATTAATTTTAAATTTGTTATAATTAAACATTCGTAAAACAAAAACTTATATTCGTCTTTCTAGAACGCAAAATATACAGTAGAAAGTGTCCAAAAGTAGCGTAAAAGAATATTTTTATTGAAAAACTTAATATTTAATTCAATAAGCTTGATTATTCATATTTTTTAGGAGACTGATTGTGTTTTCAATTCGTAAATAAAAATCTGAAATAATGAATTTCTTTTAATTTTCTTTATAAACTTTACGATAAAAGTGACGTAAAAGAATTTCTTACCAATAGTATTAAACTTAAATTGCAATTATTTTCGAAGTTTATTGACATTTTCTATTTAAATACTTTTTGTCATGAAGTTCATTCTTTCTTTAATAAATTTACGTATATTTTTAATCGAAATGCAGCATCTCACTTAAGTGGAATTCCTATTACGTCACCGACATCTTTTTTGGAAAACTCCCATATACCTACCTATAATATACGAGGCATTTGCTCATACATCGTAAAATTATTGTACTATAGTCAAAATTCTAAGATACGTCCGTTCCAATTTCCAAATGGATATTATAAATATTTTCTGTTAAGAATTAAATATTTTATTTTATTTTTTTTTTTTTTTTTTTATTTATTTATTTATAGATACAAAAGAAAGTACAAGTTACACATTAGGAAGCTTTGCCTGTCCAACTAGGAAAATTTCCCGTTCCAGGACAGACAAATTGACAGGTTTAGTTCATATTATTCCTTAAGTACATAATTGCAAACAAAAATAAAAACAAAGATAAAAACAAGAAAATTCTTTTTTTTTTAAAATTGAGTTGTGTTACGAAGAAATATATAAAAAAGATACATACATTTTTTTTGTGACTATGCAAAAAAGTAATCTGTTAGCATATTAGCTATTCGGATTTACCGAATTAACCTGGTAACAAATAATATATTCAGAATTACAGAGTATGGGATAAGTATGTAAGTTGGGAGTGTTGAAAAGTGTAAACAAGGTATCTGATAACAAGATAGAGGAATAACAATAAGATTTACAATATAAAGATATAGAAATGTGTTGATAAGTGTGAACTTATAATACATATAGATATAAGCATGATTATTTTCACTAATTTAAAACATGTTTTCAGTACAAAATATATTATACGACAATACGAGTATACATCGCGCTCATGTCTTGAACAACTCATGCTGAAATATAAAAACAATAACTATAAATATAGAATATAAACAGAAAGTGAGAATACAAATAAATAGTACCTGATTTAGAGCTACTTTGGTAAAGATATTGTTAAATTGTTGCATTGCTTCGTACGTCATACATGCTGCGTTATGTATATTTATTATAAATAATCACCGCTGTAAGGTACCAAGTTTCACACAGCTAGTCTAGTGTGTGCGTGCATGATACGACGCAGTGATTTACCTACTCTGTGCAGAAGTAGGAAGGGGCGCACAACCATAAAATCCCAGGTATAAAAACATCAAAAAGGATGACGGAGCATTGCGAAGCAATATCGGACTCAATGAAGTGTGGTAGGAATTTTTATATAGTTATCTGGAAAGTTAGGTGATTTTGTTTATCAGTTAAACAGCATATGTTCACTTTCAACTCTAGGTGTACTGGATTCTCCAAACAAACATTTTCAGTTTTTAAATTGATACTTAAATTCATAAAAAATCCGAGATATTGGAACCAGAGTTATCACTCGCAGAGTGACAGACTCACAACTGAAATTAGTATGTTTGATTTTTTTGGAGAAATTTATGAGTGTAATTTTGTTTCTGGGTGCATTAAACTTAGTTCCTGTTGCACATATTGTGATGTATCGGAGGAAATTCATTCACATCTTTTCATGTGTTCTGAGTGATGAAATTAATATTATTTGATTGCTTGCTCGACCTGAAGTGTAGATAAATTAAAATTATTTGGTGGCTTGCTCTACAAGAAGTGTCGATAAATTAAAATAATTTGATTGCTTGCTCTACCTGAAGTGTCGATAAATTAATATTATTTGATGGCTTGCTCTACCGAAAGTGTCGATAAATTAAAATAATTTGATTGCTTGCTCTGCCAGAAGTGTCGATAAATGTAAAAACCCAATATAAAGAAAAAAATAAATTAAAATAATTTGATTTCTTGCTCTATCTGAAGTATTGATAAATTAATAATGTTTGATTGCTTGCTCTACCTGAAGTGTCGATAAATTAATATTATTTGAATGCTTGCTCTACCGGAAGTGTCGATAAATTAATATTATTTGATGGATTGCTCTATCGGAATTGTCGATAAATTAAAATAATTTGATTGCTTGCTCTGCCAGAAGTGTCGATAAATGTAAAAACCCAGTATAAAGAAATAAATAAATTAAAATAATTTGATTGCTTGCTCTATCTGAAGTATTGATAAATTAATAATGTTTGTTTGCTTGCTCTACCTGAAGTGTCGATAAATTAATATTATTTGAATGCTTGCTCTATCGGAAGTGTCGATAAATTAATATTATTTGATGGCTTGCTCTACCAGAAGTGTCGATAAATGAAAATAATTTGATTGCTTGTTCTACCTGAAGTGTCGATAAATTAATATTATTTCATGGCTCGCTCTGCCAGAAGTGTCGATAAATGTAAAAACCCAGTATAAAGAAATAAATAAATTAAAATAATTTGATTGCTTGCTCTATCTGAATTGTCGATAAATTAATATTATTTGATTGGTTGTTCTACCGGAAGTGTCGATAAATTAATATAATTTGATTAATATGTTTGATTGCTTGCTCTACCTGAAGTGTCGATAAATTAATATTATTTGAATGCTTGATCTACCTGAAGTGTCGAAGTGAGATAAATTAATATTATTTGATGGCTTGCTCTTCCAGAAATGTCGATAAATAAAAATAATTTGATTGCTTGCTCTTCCTGAAGTATTGATAAATTAATAATGTTTGAATGCTTGCTTTACCTGAAGTGTCGACAAATTTTTGAGGTGTTCATCTAGCACTTTATCAATTCACTTTTTCTACCCTAATTATTGCACCCCATATTATGTTTTTTTGTGTCTTTACTTACTGCTTACACCTTTTCATTCATATTCAGCAGGACTGTGTAGGTATATTTTTAAGGGGACTCAATGCCATCATCCGGCGAAAACAACAAGAAAATTTGCGATGTTTATTCTAAACCAAAATGCCCCAGGTGGTATCTGTCTAAATAAATATTTCATACTTATTACTGTTGGTTCTAAAATCTACATACTTTAGAGTTAAAGGATGGGTGTCTTCGATAACGTGGCACAGTAACCTTGACTGGTTTATTTATTTTTTCTATATCGTGCTGTCTTTCAAAATAATAAAGGTATGTATCATTATATAATTGAAACAGTTTCGACTTACCACCACGGTCCCACGCATCGAACGGCACTACCCAATTGCGCCATCTCATGGACCGGCTAGTAGCCAATTTTACACCATGATTTTTTTATGGTGATACCATAGAATGCATTTTCATCGACAGAAAGTCTATGTGCCAAATTTCAGTAAGTACGGAAAGTGGTTAATTTTCAATTCGCGTTAATTCAAGTAAACAAAATCGAAATTTAAATAGATAAATTTAAATTTAATTAACTCTAAAAACATTTCAAATTTACCGTTTCTAAATCTAATTGATTGACGCTGAGAGTTTTTTTCTCATCTTCTAAGAATTAATAAGCAAGGTGAAATATTAAATAAATGAAGTCGTGATTTTTCTCACTTTTTCTAGGCGTAGGTAGGTTTCAAGAATTTATCATTTTACCTCACTTTCCGCCGACGGTTCAAGACGGTTCTGACAGTTGACAAATTTCGTACACGCTGAACGATTCGAGTCCATTTTTCCAGGTGAACTAATCGGATTTTCCAACGAATTAAGGATGTCGAAATATTTGTAAAAAATATATATTATTTATTTCGAAACAAATTATTTGTATACTTGGGTGTTCAAAAAAACTCGTCGTTTGTGTATTTAAAAATGATTTTATTTAGTTTCTGAAACATTCTTAGGCCGATGAAGAGATTAAGATGCTGCTAGACAAATGGATCAATTAATCAATGGTGGCATATTTGGTGTATCTTATAGGCGAATCTAAAGATATTAATTTTAAATAATGAGGTGTCCCCCGAAATACACCGGCATTGTTTTGATCTTTCACGCATTGTTAGATCGAACTTTATAATATTGATGTCGTAGCCTACACCTGTCATGAATGTCGAACTCAGCTTTAACGAATATCTGCATGCATATTCATAAACTCATAACAAAGGAAAGCTCTGGAATGAAATTTTCCTACAACTTCCTGATCCGTGGGCTGAGACAAAAGAAAATCCCGAAACAATGTCAATATTAGCGGCTCACCTTTACCGCTTCGCACGATGGTTTACGAAAATGTCACCAGATTTCGCTAATTAATTTCTTGTCATCCGTTTTTGCGCGCTTTTCTCGCGCGCTTTTCCCCGTCGGCATGGAGATGACAGGTGGCTCGAGTACCCGGAGCAAAGAACGGGCGAGGAGGTGGCGCCGCACCGCCGACCGTGATTACCATCTTTCGCCAATTAGTAGAGCACACAAAACTCCTCGTAGCGGTATGCGCTACCCGGCACCGGCAGTGCCGCATTTGATTCTTACTATACCAGACATAATAACTAGTTCACCCCAGGATGGGTGACGAGAGATATGGAGATATGTTCTTTATGTGAAAACATTCTGGAGTAAGCAAATATGTCCTTTCAGGCAGTGATGAATGCAAGCATCATTTCAAATCCTACGCTTTAACAACTACTTCACAGGAATTTTGATATTATTTATTTGTAAACGAAAATAGAAGACACTCGCGTGTAATATATTTCATTAATATTCAGTGCTATCTGCTGATTCCACAAAACAAAATGTTTACCAGAATTAACGAAATAATACCACCCTGTGTATCTTTTGCCTTCTGCTCCCCGGAGCCAACGTGTCTACCTTTTGATTGAGATGATTATAATTATTAAGTTGGAAGATATTATTATTATTATTTACGTGGCAACACGGAGACAATGCCGCCCTTAATGACTTGTTGGGAAGTTTCAGGAGATTGTACCTGCTTAGGAATATTCCATCTCCGAAAATTCTCTAAGACTTAAAATTCAGAAATTATAAGCCTATGAGCTAATTGAAAATCTCCGTTGTGTACCCGAAGTTAAAATTTTGGTAATTATTAAGGATTAAATTAAAATATTGAATTAAAATTACGTTTATCGATGACTTATAATTTTTCGATAATCGTATAATTTTTGACGATCAAAGTAAATTGTATTATTTCTTTGATTTTTATTTATTTAACCTTTTTTGTTGTAATGCATATTTATAATTCATCTCAATTCATATTTTTTCTCTGACTATGAGATAATGTAGATATTAATAGAACGTTTTAATATGTTATTTGATTTCCTACCACATATTTTTTATTTACGTGTTTTTTAAATTTATTGTTTTAAATATTGTATGTATAGTATATTTGCATCACATTCCAGAGTTGAAAATATTCTCAATATCGTCCGTGCACAATACCACCATTCAGAATTGAAACGTGGCTTGAAATGGCTTTAGCCGTGTTTTTGTGACCAGAAGCGAGGTACTTCCCCAATTTCCTCTTTTCCCCATCTCTTCCCTACCCAACTATCTTCAGCCTCGCATTCGTGTGCGATATTAACATAAAAAATGTAATAATAATAATTTATTAAAAAAAAAAAAAAAAAAAAATAAGCCTTTTATTCTGGACTTCTGTTTGGTAAATGAATATTAGAAATGTTTTGTTTGTTATAATATAGGAGCTCAGTTTGCCTCTTGGTATAGGCCTCCTATGAGAAAAGTTTGACAGGAATAAGGAAACAGGACAGAGTGAGATGTAGCATAATGAGGGAGAAACTAAAGTTGCCGATATAGTTAGTTAATGTCACTGACTGGTATCCCAGAGATGTCAAGAGAAGTAGAGAACAAACACATAATGTGGGAAGACGGCCTAAAACTCACGGCTGAACATCAATGGAGAAGAGTAGCGCATGACAGGTCCCAATGTTAAAAAAATGTTAAAAAGCATCAACTAAATTAGCATGTCATACTTATTATTGAACATGACGAACCGAAAACTTTACAATAAAATATTGTTTTTAGATCATTGTAGTAAACATTAATTCACATTACCAACATCCTACTTACAATATTTTTTCTGGGTAGATACTCATTTTCTAGCGAAATTTGAAACGCTTAACAAATTCCTTATTTGGGTCACCATGAGCCTTAATAATAAGAAAACTCCACAGAAACTAATTTGTTGGTCCTGATTTTCCATCAAAATGCGGGTAGCTTGTAGCGTCTTACGGGTCTTCTTTCCTCTGACAATATAAGAGGATAAAACTTCCTCCAAGGTACACTTTAATTATTAATTAGCCCCCCCTTACTACCCCCTTTCCACCCTTGTCTCCGTATTTCCTATCCTGAATGTAAAATATGGAATAAATTAATGATGAACCGTAGTTGCGAAAGTAAATTACCGTAAAACTGAGCAGCCTGAAATTTGAATCGGGAAATTTTATCCATTATTTTTTTCACTTGCTTTCAGTATGCGAAATAATTTATGATGTCATATATTTTAAGACACTTTTTATCATAATCGCAATTTAAATAATAAACATATCCCAATTTAAGAGGCGGGTGTAGGTACCGCTGCCCCGGGAACCATTTATTGGATAGCCAACACCTCCGTCAAAGGTCAGAACAAGTGGTTTGCTACGTATGGTGTCTTAGAAGTTGGTGCATAGGTGGCCGGGTTCATGGGGTGATGTTTGTCCGGGACTTTGCGGTGGATGCGTTTGGCCACGGAAGATTGTGTACCTTTTTATTTCTCCAGCAGGACTTTCTCGAAACATCGACTTGCATCTCAAGAAATTCGTGAAACTCCATTTAATTTTTTAGAATATAATGTTATTATTAAATAAATTTTTATTATTGTGACAGCTGTTTCGGCTTACAAGGCCAATTTCAAACTGTGGTTGTAACACGTCGAGACGACTAATTTGTAAGGTCAATGTCAATTTTAAAGGTGTACAAATTGATTTATTATCGGTTAAACCAATTGCCTGAGAAAATAATTGCAACAATAGATTCTCTAGCAGGGTAGTTTGAAAAAAAATCCCTCAGGGCCTATGTCACCTTTGGTGATGCTGTGTAGAGGCCCTTTTTATAGAAAGGAAGGAGAGGATAGGTTCTGAAAAGGAATAAGGTATGAGGGGTGGGTAGGAATCTGTGTCCAGGAATGAAAGACGTATGAATCTATCCCTCCCATTGCGGTGCAAGGAGATGGATCGAGAGAGTCCAGCTGGAGATGTCAAAAGGCCTCCCTCAACCAGCCTCTCCCGAACCTGCCTGCCACGTATTAGGTGGGCAAACACATCCGTTGCCAAGACCTAGATACATCTAATCCCATGAACCAAACATAGCGAACCACTTGGGGTGATTTATGGCAGAGGTGTTGGTTATCCAGTAAATGGTTCTTGGGGCAGCTGTACCCATACCCGCCTCCCAAATTAATAATGTTGATAAGTTTACTAATGGCGTTACAGCTACGAATTATTTGGAGATGTTATATTGTTTAGGTTTTGTAAATATACTAAGAAGGGGGAATACATTATTTTCCTTACTTTATTAAATCAGATCTATCTTCGCAAAAACGAGGGAACTAATGCCATTACTATCTCCGACGAAAGCAAATTGGCTACCCTTTGATAAATTAGAATTATTGGTTATTCTTTCGAGGTATGTCTTGACCCGTGCATTTATGTCTCGTTCTCGTATTTGTATCTTCTACTACCTTCCTGGAATTCATTTGATTTCACGCAGTTCCTGCTACCTTATTATTACTATTATTTTTGTTTTTGCTTCTTGCTATCTCTTTCATAGTACTACATCTAATTACATTATGTATTATTTACTATTATATATTTCTCATATTTGTATCATGTACTACCGTTTTGGAATTCATTTGATATCACGCAGTTCCTGCTACCTTTTTGTCTTTGCTTCTTGCTATCTCATTCATAGTACTACATCTAACTACATCATTTATACCATATATTTTATATTACACACATTTACCACTGTAACTACATTTGAAATCGCATTTAATCACTTATTACTCGGGAACCAACTTCTATACAACACACAGCCAACACATACTTATGATTCAATTGCATTATGATACCGGAAATGATTCCGGTATAGACCTTAACATGAATGTCATTGATGATCTGAATAATCTAAATAACTATAAGTGGTGTGCTTACGGTGTTAAAATTATACACCAAAATATAAGAAGCATTTCTAATATTGACGATTTTTTAATTTTTCTGGATCAATTCAATTACCAATTTGATGTAATAATTTTATCTGAATGCTGGCTTAATAAAGATTACACCTCAAAAGTTATTCACAATTACTCTGAACACCACACAATTATATATCTCAATAAGTCTAGCGGGATTGTTGTCTACATCAGAGACGGACTTCAAGCTCAAGTTGATGAAATATTCATATCACAAGCCAACTGCTTAAAAATTGTATTGAATAATAACTTATGCATTTTTGCAATATACAGATCACCATCTTTTCAAAATATTGACACTTTTCTGAATTCACTCCAATCAATTATCAACAGCTCAAAAAAAATAGAACGACAAATAATTATAGGCGACCTCAACATCAATACGATTACCGAATACCACCGCCAATCCAACGATTACCTATGTCTGCTAACTGAAAACGGGTTCATTCAGACAATTATCAGCCCTACTCGTGAGCAGGGCAGGAGTAAATCTTGTCTTGACCACATCAACGTCAAAAAAATTAACCATGTTGACTCATTTGTCATTCACTCTACAATCTCAGATCACTATACAACAGCACTCTGCCTTAAAAACAAACCTCCTAATCCTGCTAAAATTAAACATGTTGCAAGAATAAACTATAATAACTTAATCGAGGACTTGAGCTCAGAAAACTGGCAAAATGTTCTAAACCAAACTGATGCCGACTCATCAATGAATGAATTTATCACTACATTACATTCATACATATCTAAACACACAACCAATAAACCTATACCACATAAGCAAATAAAACTCACGCCATGGATCACCCCTGGCCTTATCAAATCGATTAACATTAGGAACCAACTTCATGAAAAGGCGAATAGGTGCCCAGAGAATATTACAGTACAAGCTCATTACAAAAAATATAGAAACTTTTGCAAAAAACTAATAAAATCGGTGAAAGAAAATTATTATAAAAAATTTATTTACGAAAATAACTGTACTCCAAAACGTTTATGGGATGCGTTTCGCAATATTACTAAAACAAAAATAAATAAATCTTCCGATATTAAATCATTGAACATCAATAACGTAAACACCTCAGACCCAAAAATCATTGCGAATTTTGCCAATAATTATTTCACGTCAGTAGGAGTCACACTCGCGAAAAAAATTCTCAACAATCTTAATACAACAGAGTCCGATCTCGCTAATTTAACCATCTCTAATTTCGGTCATAAAATAGACAGTATCCAAACAACTTCAAACGAAGTCATGATAATAATTGACGAACTCAAGTCATCGAATGCTTGTGGTCCTGATAACGTCTCATCAATTCTGCTCAAAAGTACTAAATCCTTCATAGCAACTCCAATCGCATATATTTCCAATCTAAGCTTCGATTCAGGAAAATTTCCAAATCATTTAAAACACTCTATCGTTATACTGCTTCACAAAAATGGAGATAAATCGCAGATACAAAATTACCGCCCAATTTCTTTGCTCAATTCTGTCTCGAAAATTATTGAGAAAATCGTCAAGAATCGTCTTAGTCATTACCTTGAAAAAAATAACATCTTTTCCAATAGACAATACGGCTTCAGACCAGGATTGAGCACTGAAAATGCCATTACAAACCTGACGAACATCATCTCCAACAATACTGATAAAGGAAGAAAATGCATTGCGCTCTTTTTAGATCTAGCCAAAGCTTTCGACACTATCTCACACAAAATTCTCTTAAAAAAATTACAGCGCATCGGCATTCAGGGTCAGCTACTTAAGTGGTTAGGTAGTTATATAGGAAATAGGAGCCAAAGGGTGAATATTAACAATACTCTAAGCGATCCAGCTGATATTAACTTTGGTGTACCTCAAGGAAGCACTCTAGGACCACTTTTATTCAATATCTATATAAATGAATTATGTAACAGTTCATTTGCCGATCACATTATCACCTTTGCCGATGACACGGTATTAGTATTTGAAGGCAAAAATTGGAATGAAGTTCATAATAATTCAGAAATTGGCATTAACAAGGTAAAACAATGGCTTGACAATAATCTTCTCACTCTCAACACTGACAAAACTAAATTCATCCACTTCAGTGCAACTCAAGCGGGACAACCAAGAGAAACGCAAAGAATCATTATACACCATTGTAATGACACAAACATTTGCAATTGCAATACCTTAGAACATGTGGATAGCATAAAATATCTAGGAATTATCATAGACAAGAATCTGAGATGGAATGAACATATCAACTCAATTTCCACAAAGGTCAGAAAACTCACGCATCTTTTCATGGCTACTAGAAATATTCTACGCGCCAAAGATCTGAAACTAATGTACTATGCCATGTGCAACTCATTACTTGAATATGCATCTTTAGGATGGGGAGGATGTGCCAAATCAATACTGGACCCCTTAGCCAAAGCACAAAAATCACTTCTAAGGGTCATTCTTAAAAAACCATTTAGATACCCCAGTAATGATTTATTCAAAGAGATAGGAGTTCTGGATGTGAGGCAACTATTCATAAGAAAAGTTATTTTACACACGCAAAAATATCGTCACCTCTTCCCCTCCGTAGTACATTATCACGACACCCGACATGCAGGGAGGAAACCAATTGTTCCACTTACTACTATGACATCTCTTGCTCAAAGACAATACTCTTACCTAGGTCCAAAAATGTTCAATCTTATACCCGGTTCTTGGAAATTGAAAAGTGCAAACGTCCTGCGTAAATTAGTCAATGATTGGATTCTGGACTTAGGGAGAGTTGAAAGTGAACATATGCTGTTTAACTGATAAACAAAATCACCTAACTTTCCAGATAACTATATAAAAATTCCTACCACACTTCATTGAGTCCGATATTGCTTCGCAATGTTCCGTCATCCTTTTTGATGTTTTTATACCTGGGATTTTATGGTTGTGCGCCCCTTCATACTTCTGCACAGAGTAGGTAAATCACTGCGTCGTATCATGCACGCACACACTAAACTAGCTGTGTGAAACTTGGTACCTTACAGCGGTGATTATTTATAATAAATATACATAACACAGCATGTATGACGTACGAAGCAATGCAACAATTTCACAATATCTTTACCAAAGTAGCTCTAAATCAGGTACTATTTATTTGTTTTCATACTTTCTGTTTATATTCTATATTTATAGTTATTGTTTTTATATTTCAGCATGAGTTGTTCAAGACATGAGCGCGATGTATACTCGTATTGTCGTATAATATATTTTGTACTGAAAACATGTTTTAAATTAGTGAAAATAATCATGCTTATATCTATATGTATTATAAGTTCACACTTCTCAACACATTTCTATATCTTTATATTGTAAATCTTATTGTTATTCCTCTATCTTGTTATCAGATACCTTGTTTACACTTTTCAACACTCCCAACTTACATACTTATCCCATACTCTGTAATTCTGAATATATTATTTGTTACCAGGTTAATTCGGTAAATCCGAATAGCTAATATGCTAACAGATTACTTTTTTGCATAGTCACAAAAAAAATGTATGTATCTTTTTTATATATTTCTTCGTAACACAACTCAATTTAAAAAAAAAAGAATTTTCTTGTTTTTATCTTTGTTTTTATTTTTGTTTGCAATTATGTACTTAAGGAATAATATGAACTAAACCTGTCAATTTGTCTGTCCTGGAACGGGAAATTTTCCTAGTTGGACAGGCAAAGCTTCCTAATGTGTAACTTGTACTTTCTTTTGTATCTATAAATAAATAAATAAAAAAAAAATAAAAAAATAAAAAAATTTGGGTCATTCATTCGATTATTGATTTCTACTTATTCAAGTAAATTTAATCTAAGACCCTTTCTTTCTATGTATGGTTTAGGCCCCTCGTTGTTTAGTGGAGTGTTGAATCATTTCATTTAGCTAGTTTATTTTATATTTTTATTTTTATTTTTAACTTATTATCTTAAAGAGTTAAACCTCAAATTATAATATTTTAATGAATGAAGATAATATTAGCGAAAGTCAATCAAAAATCAGAAACAGAAAAATCAGAAAAAGATACGGATACTGGGTTCGAGTCCCAGATGTATCCGTATCTTTTTCTGATTTTTCTGTTTCTGATTTTCGATTGACTTTCGCTAATATTATCTTCATTCATTAAAATATTATAGTTTATTTTATTTTAAAGCAGACAAATGAGTCAGCTAATTGATTTGAAAAACATTTTTTTATTTTTAATTGATTTTCTGATTGAATAATCTTGTTCATCATTTTATGTAATGGTTATAATTGTAGGTACTTCTCACTAATATTAATTCAATCGAAGAGATACAACATCTTATAATTCTTTTAATATTGGGATGAGTTAAAAGCTCGAGTATCTTACTTAAACGCAGACTATGTCTGCGTTTGTAATAAATGTTCGTTTACGTGACGCTACGATATAAATTATTTTCATTAGCAAGATGAAGATCTTATCTTTCGAAAGTGGAAAGGTAACAGGGAAGCAGAAAGAGGCACGTGTATCTATTAATTCTCTGACTCCTCCGTCTCCCTCTGCATGTAGTGGATGGTATAAATCCTTCTCCTTCCGTCAGCAGCCGCTTAAGTACTCCGATATACAAACATTCAATTAAAATGCAAAGTAACACGGCAAAAGGTAAAGGAACAGTTACTCGGAGGGTGAGTCACTTACTTATACAATTACAACTGCGGGAGCATCTTGGCAAAGGGTGGTTCAAAACAAAATTTTTAAAAATGTATGTTTATGGCTAGTTTTACTATTTTAGATTTAGTACAAAAAATTGAAAAGTAATGCAGGGTAGTCTTCAAAAAAATAGTGCGTTTTTCCTTTAACCCTGCTAAATATTTCAATGCAAAAGTGAAAAAAAAAAACTTTTTGTTTCTATCTTTTTAATTTGGTACCTGCGGATTCGAAAAGAACTTCTACATTTGAATATAAAGCGTGGTGTTTTATCTCTATAACACCGTTTACATTAGGGATGATTAACATTTTTAATTGGCGGGCCAATTTATTCAAGTCCTTGTGTTATGTCTGTGAATGTCCTTGTTGTATATAGTTTTATTTGCATTCGGTAATGTCACAAACCTATTTAAATTTCAGAAATCGTTTTTTCCAACAAAACTTTTGTAGAGCGATAAAAAAGCACCAAATTTGTATATCTCCAAGGCTAAAACAATAAATTTTGTCGATTTTTATTATTCTGAAATATTAATGAACTTATAAAAAATGCTTGCCATTTTGGACAGTTGTTGATTTTATCGTTCGGAAAGTTAACAAAATTTTGGTCAAGAACACTTTTAGCATTTTAAAAAAGCGCTGCGCTGCAAAGATAATTTTTTTTCTACGCTAAGGTCGAGTTAGATAATTTTGTTTTATTGGGAATATGCACGAAAAAGTTTATAATTTCAAGCGGCTTATTCAAAACTTAGAAGAAAGACTGAAGTTTTTTGCTAAACCCTTTTGCAAAACAGAACTGAAACAGTTGAATATTCTTTACCCCAATTTTTTATTATTTTTTTATTTAGTCAATTGGGTAGTATGAAAAGGCTCGCGGGCCGAACGAAATGGGCTTATGGACCCCATTTGGCCCGCGGGCCGCAAGTTGGTCATCACTGATTTAGATCATATTTCTCATCGTGACAGTAAGGGAGACACGACAAAATCTGTGTGACCTTTGGAACTGTTCCCAAAAGCGAAGGGTTTAAGCTCAAACTGGAGCAACCTTAAAAGGAATGTTAGATAGACTTCAGTTTACAATTTTTTATTTTATTAATTTATTTACTTTATTTTATTAATTCATTTGCTTTATTTTGTTTTTTTATTTGAAATAAAAATACATGAACAGTGTAAGGAAGTTTACACTATCCAAATAGGAAGGTTTTCCGTTTTAGTCAAATTAGTTTAGTTCATTATTGGAAGGTTCATGCTGTTAATTAGAAAACTTAATGCTAAATGAATTACGGCGTAAGTGCCATTTATATAATTATCTGACTCACAGTCAAGTACTAGATTCTAAAAGTAAGTAGCAAATATAGTGAGTTTTTCTGAAAATAAATGATAGATTTAAGTATAATTTTTTTGGATGATATAAAATAATCATTTCATTACATCGGATGGTATTGATTTTTTTTCTAATCTTGGCTCTATGCTTTTTACACTCAATTAAAGCGGGTTTTTCGTTCTGCAGTAAAAGAGGGAAAAACTAGGGAGAGAAGAAAAGCGTCGTCAATCTGAACGAGTGTTTAGTTTTATCCTACTTTTTTATATGTAATGCTTGTGGTGTTACTTGATTAATATAGCTAGGAGTAGACTATCAAAAAACAAGATTTTACTGTGAACTGGAAATACTGGCAATATCGATATATCTACAGATTTTCAAGATAGCAAAAAGTTTTGAAATTGACTTTTTTTTGCTTGAGAAATTGTGGAGTCGATAGTATTAAAAGCCATAGAATAACCGACATAACTCGTTATACATCTAAAATAAATTTCTTACTTGATTCACCCTGTTGGCATGTTCGACAATAAGTAGGAAAATTTTCAAGAGTCTTTGGTGGAACACGGAAGTTAAACAGTCGTGTAAGAAGTGGGGTGGGGAGAAGAAGATAAAGTGGGTATGGGGGGAGGTGGTGGAAGATGGCAGAGATTCTCTTGTCTTGAAACGAATCAATTTACTGGAAAATAACGCTGGTTTTATTTGCAGAAAATTGTTTCAAATCTTAGTACAGATCATTTTACAGAAATAGACAATTGCCAAATAATACAAAGGTATCAAAATAATATCTATAAATTTTAAAGACAGCGGTAGGACTATAAAAACCACTTTTGTTAGTAAAATTTTTAAACGTGTAGGTACTGCAAAAATTACCAGATTCGTAGGTTCTCTGGAGAAAGACCACCACTCAGAATCGAAACGTTGCTTGAAATGGCTTTATTAGTAACCTGATCTGAACAGCGAGGTCCTTCCTTCATATTTTCTCTTCCCTATTCCAACAAGCCCCATAACCTACTCCAATTGGAGATTCCGTAGCTCCACTGGCTCCGGAGAGTTGGGTGAAGTCGGAGCTCGTGTGCCGTATTAAAAAAATTAACACATCGAAAACGAGAAGGGTGTGATAACGCTTACTGATATTTTAGATAATTATTATTGTAATATCAGCATCGTTTAAAATCTATATGAAAAATCGGTAACCGGACAACTAAACACAGTGACAAATCAATACACTTTTGAAAATTGATGGAAAGAAACTAGGCTAAACAGGTTTTAGGTTTCTTCTTTTTTCATCGTTGTTCACTTTTCCAAGATGTGTTGATTTTCCACTGTGTTAAGTTGTCATAAAATCTATATACTTTCACTTTTCCTAACACTCCTTGTAAACCATCTTGTTTCAATTTTCATTACAATACTACCGCTACTTCAAGACTAACATTATTTATTTACTTTAAAAATTTTTCGAAAAAATTATAATAATTAAAAAAAAAGTCATGCTTCGTTTCACATTTTTATTACAGATTTTCACCGTTAGGTACTTTAAAAATTATGCCTATTATACTTAGGTACTTGTTGATGTAATTTATAATTTTAGTTTAAAATAAAACAATCATACAAACAAATATAATTTTAGTTATATTACCCACACACAGGCAGAGCCTTAGTGGGTTCTAATTACTTACTTTTGTCATATATTTACTTACAATTCTTGGTCTTATGTTTTTCATCTAACTCTGTTTTGAAATTGTGTAAAAGTTATTTTTAAATGTGTTGAAATAGTGTGAAAAAATAAAAAAAAATAAGAAAAGAAAAAAATATGCTACAATAAAAGAATGGACCGAATATCGAGACATCTCCTGACTGCGTCGATCAAGAAGATGACCGATATAAACTCCAGATCAGTGTGTTAAAGGACTAGTATGCTTCCTTCGGTGATATTTCACAAATAATAATAAAATATTCAAGTATAATGTTTAGACTTATCTTATAGCTTAAGTTTTGACTTACGTAATTCATTACTTTATTTGTATAACCACTGGAGCGACAGAGAGAAATATAAAAAATCGCCTTTAGCGCTCCCCACTTTTGAAAATCAATTTTGAAAATTTCCCACCCACATTAAAAAAATTATTACTCCACATTTGTGTATTTAACATATAAAAAAATATAGTGCTATACAGCCAATGAATTCAACAATATTTTGATAATTATTCTATATTTTTAAAACGGATAGGAAAATTATTGAAAAATCTTCTTTATAAATGCCCGAAATTTGTGCTAAATTAGTATTTTGCAGTGGATATTTTTAATATCTATATTTATATTTTCTACGTTTTTATGTTCTCTATGACCTGTTTGATAATCAAATATGCAAATATATACTAGAAAACCAATTTTGTATACGTGTACATCAAAAGTCAGAATTTAAAAAATATTTTGAAGTACCGATATTTTCGAACCGCCGAAACACATTCGAGAATAATTCAAAGACAATCGATAAGGCCATAGACAAGAATTCTATTTTATCAACTATTTGATAAAACAAATTGCTGGCCATGAAAACGTTTCAAATAATTACAATAAATGTTTTGCGAATGGTACGAAAATCGGTCCATTTTTCGGAACGAAAGCAATCCTAGAAAAATTATGGTGGTCCAAATTTGGACCGAAATCGCTCCAGTGGGTAAAAGCCCTGTGAGACAATACACAGTTATTACTTTTAACCATAACTGTGCTATCCACCATATTGAAAAAGAAGCAAAATGCGGAAAATACTAAAACAGTTTCTAAAAAGTCTGATTTAGTAAAAGGCACACGAAACAGTACCAACTTGTACGTACATCTAATTCAAGGAGTGTACACTAAGGTGGGTCATTTTAAAAAAAGTGTTAAATTCAAACTCTAAGAGCGATAAAAGGGTGCCAAATGGGTTCAAAACGACGTGTTTAAATTTTTTTAATTTTCTGATACGATCTTCTTCCTCCGGATTCACTTCAAAGTTTAGAAAATTTTAAATTTTAGGGGTTATTTCTAGTGTGTATAAAAGTTACTATGAATCTTTTTAACGATATTTTTTGTAATCTTCCATATCAAATGTAGTATATATTTACGAAATCATTTACAAAAAGTCCCGGTTTTGGTTATTGGGGGCGTGAGGTGAGGGCGGGGGGAGCACCGATTGCACTAATACCGGAGAAAAAATGGAGGAATTTCGCCGCAAAAGTAAAGTGCTGTTTGATATTTCGTCTTGCAAATGCATTGATTTCAGTAAATGTGACTGTCCTAGAGATAAAAAAAATACATGTAAATGAATAAAGTTTCATTACTGACCGACGTACTACACGAAAAATGATGAAACGTATGAAACGTGGATATCGCTTCAACAAAACAAATGAAAACTGTATTAAAAGGGAAACTTTTGAAGCAAAAATCCTGGTGCCTGTCTAAAAAGCAAAGCACGGGTAAGCCTACTACCTCTCTGCTCGATGTTTCCACGTCTTCCGCATCAAATGAATCCGATTGTAAAGATGTTTTCAAACCTAATGTTGTACCTCAAATGCTTCAGAAGCAGACTGCGGTCAATACTGATCATTCCACAATGTCTAAAACTTATGATAGATATGGAGTGTCGGATAAGACAGCAGCAGCTATTGCCTCAGCAGTTCTGTATGACATCAAGTCTAACATTCCAGTTATTGACAAGAGTAAACTTCGCAGGGAACAAAAGAAAACCAGAGGAAATATTAAGGGTACAACACATAGTTCTATAAAAACCCATAATATTTTTGATGGTCGGAAAGATAAAACATTAATTATCAGGGAAAGGGAGGGGAAGCAATACAGAGAATGACGCATTGAAGAGCATATTTCATTGATGAAAGAGCCAGACTCAATATATTTAGGTTTTATTGCACCAAACTCTGGCACGTCGAAAGTTAGAAACCATTGCAATAGATAATTTGCTTGCTTCACATAAACCAGTAACCATTTCGGCATTTGTTTGCACATCTTGGCGGTAAGATATCTGGACATCAAACATATTCAGGCACAATAGGGACTAGCTTTGGAAAACTGTGAAAAAAAGCCGATGACTCATTTTCAGAAAACTGACAGAGAGTTGCATGAATTATTTACTAAAGACGTGGATACAGATCAGTTATATTTGCATAAAATAGTATCTGCAGTTACGGTAGGGGAATTACCTGAAGATTTGTGCTACAAATCTCCTGGAAAAATGTCTCATGCCAAATAGCTTACGCGTGCTAACCGAATTCTCCGTCTTTATGTTTCAACGGAAGCTCCTTCAGATAATCTTATTATTTTAGAAACGTACGTTGTTAAAGTTTATGCTCCGGCTTGGTTCAGCATTAAAACTCATAACAACTGTAAAGATAGAGCACGTCACCTGTGGTAGTTAATCTTAGCGCCTAGATACTTATCAGCTGAACTAAAAACTATAATTGATCCAGTTATAGAAAGAAACAGTTACTTCGCACACCCCGAAAATTTGCTTGTAATGTTGACTGACCCTCACAAGCATATCCGAGAATTATCTGCGCGTCGTGTTCTAAAAGCACGCAGTAAGAAACTAAGTAAAACAGGGCTATTCCAACTTCCAAACATAAACCTTGATGCATCATATTATTTGGAAGCAAAATGTAACCGAACCCCCAATACTGAAGAATATATATTGGATGAAGATCTTCAATTATTTGTAGCTCAAGAGGGAGAAGGTAGATTGCCTCTTCTGTGTCTGCCATGTCATGCTCAAGCAGTTAAAACAGGTGTAACGACTGTTATTGAAGCCTTGACTACTTTATGTACGAAGTCTGCTAGAGAAGATCTTATTAAGGTGAAGATTGAGTCTCGCAAAATAATGCCGAAATTTTAGAGTAAGAAGGATTTTGCAGGTATTTGAATACACTACCTTGAGATAATTTGAATTATATTCATATATGTTTTTAAGAAATAATTCGAAACATTCCCTCTATTTTGCGTTTTATTGAAAAATAGTTCATTTTTACTTGTTTATCTAACATTTTTTAAAGATTTAACAAGGGTGGATTTTTTTCTAATATGTGAAATTTCAAAGTCAATCCGGAGGAAGAAGATGATATCCAAATATTATTTAAAAAATAACGTGATTTTTCATCTTCATTTAACACCCTTTTATCACTATTAGACAAACCAAAACAAGAAAAAAAAATTCCCCATACATTCGTGACCCACCTTAGTGTACACCCAACGGGAAACCTGTGTATTTTCCCCCTGGAGAAAAACATAATATCATTGCCCTCTTTCGGTTGCCAGAACGTCTCGCTTTATTTACAGTGTACAGGAAGGTGGAAGAAGAAAGATTCTCCCGAATGTAAATTGAGTTTTACGTTGTATTAAATGCGGGCACAGAATTAAGCGAACAAGGTGGACGCAAAGACGAAATAACTACCGAATATATCTTTTTAAAAATATTTTCCAAATAAATGAACAGATTGGAAAGTTAATACGCCAAAGGTAATTTCTTTGTTATTTTTCATTTCGCTCAGCTCTTACTTAGATGGTAGGATATATACCATAGATATAAAACCAAACAAAAGTATTTAAATTAAATTTCGTCATCTTTTTGACATTAACTTCACAAAGGCCTTAAGGAAAATAAAATTCCTAAAGGCCAAGGTCATCATTGGGGATGCTGTTCGAGGATTTTTTTAGGAGAGGAAGGAGTGAATATGGCTCTTGAAGAGCAAGAGACGTGTGTTGTAGGAGGAAGGAACAAACAGACCAGATAATCGATCCACAGCCGAGCTACGTTGATATTGTCATATCCTATCATTTGCTAACGTTGCAACAAACTTTTAAATTTGAAAAATTATAATATTTTTCTGTTATAATAATTTTCAGATGATTTATACGGGGTGTCCGGGGGTAAACTTTTTTTCCCATACAAAAAGATGTACCTTAAGAAATATCCTTAGTGTTCGGTACAAACTTACCCGGTACATTTGCTGTGAGTCGGCAGGGCTTGTTTTGGCGACGTTGGTTTTCATTAACGCGTATCGTAACAGCGGAAAATACCTAATAGTGCAGGCCGCACACGCCGTACTAATTTTATCTTATTACCAAAAAAGCACCTCTAAAAATTGGAATTTCGAAAAAGGTTATTGTTCTTATTTACTTACACTCTTTGGCGTCCGGCGTAGTCTAGCGGTAGGGCGTTAGACTCCCATTCCGAAGGCCGCAGGTTCGAACCCGGCGTGCGCAAATAAATTTTATTTAATTGATTTGTGTTATTTCACAATTATTTATTTAAAATAATACGCAGTATATTTGCGGCACGTTCCAGAGTGGAAGATACTCTTAGTATTGCCCTGGTGTAAGACCACCATTTAGAATTGAAACGTTGCTTGAAATGGCTTTAGCCGTATTTAGTGACTAGATCTAAATAGCCAGGTACTTCCCCACCTTCCTCTTCCTCGTCTCCATCCCTTCCCCACTTACCTTCAGCCTCATTACATACCCCAATTGGGGATGCCTTAGTCTCACTGGCTCCAGACGGGAGCAGTTGGGACTCTTGTGAGGTATTCACTATAAAAAAACTCTCATGTAGAATCACCTACCTAAGTTATTGCACTTATCATTCAGCATTTATACATTCAACATATTATATATTACAAGTGGCTTAGGTATAACTAAGATTGATAACTAGTGAATTGCATCTAAGGATTATAAATATTGACTTAAAACTATGCTAATTTTTATGACCGAGTGCGTATTTACATACTACTGCTTTACTCGTATAATGACTTAAAACTACCTTAAAGCTAGGTATTTACGGCCAACATACTTATGTACATTTATAAATTGTACTGGCGCAGTCACGGGATATTCTTGACAAATCAGTTTCAATTATCAAGATGGCAATCAAATGTTTTATGTTAATAATATTTTGTAATGAAGATACTTTATACACGGAGAAATATGTTATTCTAAAATACGATCATTATATTCGTAAAAACGGTTAAAAACGGGACTGAAGTTCTTACGAACAAATTAACAGGGTTTCAATGTTTATTGGCGGGAACATGTAAGAATAATTTGTTGGTATACGTACGAAATTACGGGAACATTGAAACCCTGTTAATTTGTTCGTAAGAACTTCATTCCCGTTTTTAACCGTTTTTACGGATAAAATGTTCGCATTTTAAAATAAAAAATTTCTCAGTGTAGCTTGTGTGAATTCTTTAAACAGATAGTTTTGTAATGTCCCTTAAATTTAAATCAATTCTAGAGTTTTTTGAACCAGAATTACGCAGGACAGACAAAAACGTAATAAATTCTTAGTATCTATTGTCACAATTACCTATATATTCTTAGTATTGTATTATTTTGGTTCATCATAAGCCAGCGTTCACGACAGTTGTGGATCTCGGGGCGGTAGACAACTTCTGCTTAGCATACAACACCGGGGATTTGGGGGTGAATTAAGAAAGATTGCATAAATAATTTATTGCACCCCCAGAAAGGGTTCAGGAAGGAATGGACTCGTCAAGGTGAAGACGTTTTCACAGCGTTTAATGTTTACAATTTTAGGATTAATAAATTTATTGTCTTAAAATTACCAATAATAATCATATGAAGAAAAATTTCAAGAAAATCATTCAGTGGTGCATTGATTTCAGATTTAAAATTCTTAATAATTAGAATTGTTTAAGATAGAGAAACGTTCCCGTTTTACGGATAAACTGACAAAAATTTCAAAATCTCCTGCTAGCACCAAAGAAAGCGGAACAAATTGCTCATTTCGTGATGGAGGACTTGGCCAGCCTAAGAATTCAACTCACGACGCCTGGGTGGGAACCGGACTCAGCTAACTCAGCTCAGACTGGTCGAAATGGCTCCAGACTATGTGAATGTTGTCTGGCGACATATTATGAAGATAGTTTTCACTTTTTCAGGGGAGGTTTTTGAAATATACAGGGTGGCGCAAAAGTTGTAAACCGATGTTTTTTGGCCGTAATTTTATTTATAAATTTAAAAAAAAAATTTGCATTTGGATTTTGTTTGTTTGATGTCAATTTTTTTTTTCGTTTGGGCTAAAAAATTATATCAGCCAAGTGGCCGCCGCCACTTGTGAACGGACGTGCCCGATTTATGGCATCTTCCATCATTTTCCATAACCTTCCGGCGATTGGTTATCGCATTCTTGACGGATATTCTCTTTGAGTTCTTCAAGAGTTTGAGGCTTGTTAAAATAGACTCTAGATTTCAAGTTACTCCACAAAACGAAGTCTGGAACGGTTAAAACGGGCGATCTTGCCAGCTAGGGCAACTCACCAACAACGAGAGTTTAGGTGATTTGCACTGGCTGGTACACAATGAAAAAAAAAAAAATTGCGTGCATTTTTTATCTGGTTACTTTACAAATGTCAAAGGAGAACTGACATTTGCCGCCATTTGCAAAAATTATGGCATCTTCCGATAGGATGATGACTTTTGCGCCACCGTGTACAAGAACATACGTTGGTTAAGAAACATATATGTGTAAAAAAATTTGAAATATTTTAGTTTGTAAGACCTTAAATAAATAGAAAAACTGAGGTGTTTTTGTCACAAAACACGTTCTCGGATTTATTTTTAATGATTTTAATTGAACTAAAATTAAAATTCTTAAAACTGTGTTGACTAGATTATGTATTAAATTATTTTGTTGTATGATTATATGATTTGAAATTTGTGTTGTTTAATAGAATCTATCGTTTAAAAATTGAACAAATCTGCCAATGACCAACGGTATAACCTTATTATATTAAAAATTCACTTAGTTTCTCAAAATTTTAAAACTGCGTGTACCAGATAAAATAACAATCTTTCGAAATCAAATTATTTTTTTTGTAAAAAAGAGTCAATACTTCTAGAACTTGATTTAAAAATGACTAATTTCCGGTATTCTCTGGTAATATCCTCTTATCGTTTGTTAAAATGCGTTTAGTTCTCTAACTATATTTTACAAAATTTATCCAATTCCATTTATTTCGCGTTGCTTAAGTGACTCTTATTATTATTGTATCCCTTTCCTGTTATCTTTGTACCACTCGAACCTTATCAGGAACTTAGTATTCCACTATAAAAATATATCCAAATACACGGACGGCATTCCTCGAATCAATATTGTTTTCCCAAACCAAATTTAATGTAAATAACTGTTGTTGGTATTGTTTTGTTTTCCTTCAACTTTGAATTTTACGTGGAACCTTTTGTTCTCCATAAACAATGGCGATGTTAGCGACTCTGTAGAGAATTTATTCCAAAATAGAGGTAAGACAACATTCCTTATTTACATACACAACTACAATATAATCTAAGAAAATAAATCCTCCAGTGTTTCGAAAGTTTTTGTTAATAAGAGACTGCTCTCGCGTTTTGCACATTGAATTTTAATAGGAAGCGTAGAAGTTATGATGTAGAATCCATCTTTCAGCTTGCTGTATTACATATAGAGAGAGAGAAATAGAGAAACGTAAAGAAATAATTACGCGTTTCTTTACGTTTTTAATATTAAATTCGAAAAATAAAATATTAAAAAATATCTCGTACTCTATGTTGTGTTGTTTACCAGGACAAACATGAATTGTGGGTGTATTTGTATAGGTAATATTTATTATTATTTTTTATTTTTTTTAAATTGATAAACTGATGTTTAAGACAAGAATTTTTAGGAATAGCACAAAGGGTAACAATTATTATAAGCAATACAAAAATGTAATAAGCGGTAATTGTTGAATGAAACATTAGTATATATTGAATCATTTGGCGGGTAAGAGATAAGCCGCCGTTGCTTAGAGGATAGAGCTCCTGACCGGCAATCAGAGGGGCGCGGGTTCGAGTCCCGTCGGCGGCATGTATCTTTTCTCGGGAGGTTTTTTCAATACGGATGAGTGTTTTAGGCTAATAATTGTTGCTTAAAATAATTGTTAACCCTTGTGCTATGAATAAAATCTTGTATTAAACATTAGTTTATCAATTAAAAATAATTTATCTATTTGAAATGTATAGTTAACAGACTTACCAGTTACACGCAAAGGAATTTTAATGTTAGATTGGTGTAGTGTTTGTAAATATATAACGTAGTTACAATGTCTCTCAACAGATGTCGTTAGAGTATGTATTTTCAATGTCTCTTAACAGATGTCGTTAGTGAATGAAGTTATATGTAGTTTTAAAGTGTCTTAATAGTCTTGCATAATAGAGACACTGTCGGACGTTTGGGTCAATTATCCGAACGATTACGAAGATAGTCGATCATATCCGGTCCATACGCGGGCGGGTATCTTCAGTGAGCGGCATATTAACACAGATCATCCTTTAAAAAGGATGTTAAGTCCAGTTAGATATTAATTGTAAATACGACACGATAACAAAAGATAGGCTAGCTTGCTCAGCTTCTGAAATTGAAACTGGAAATTAATCATATTAACAGGCAATAAGCTCATTGCAGATGAAGTATTTATTTGAATTAAGATAATGTTATAAGCATGATTTTATGTATTCCGATTTTCCGTACAAGATTGCATGTTTTGCGATTGCAATGAAATACAATATTACCAATTGCCAAATACGTTTAAACTAGTATTATAACTGCTGTTCAAAATGTCGGAAACTAACTGCATAACAACGTTCAACAGGTTTAATAGAGGTAACATAAACCGAGCGATTAACTTGTCTGTTCCTTTCACAACTCTGCTAAGAAGTAGTCAGTTTGAGTTTGGACTTAAAGAAGTATGTAGCCAGCAATGTTTTTCCAGAGAGCAAGTCATTCAAAACCAGGTGTTGCTTAACTAAAGCACAGTCGACATCATTTAATTTGTTTTCTATCAATTTCTAATTATTAATTCTTGCAAATGTTCGCAAAACATTGAATTTTTATTTTCGCCATTTACCCAACAACGAAAATCCAAAACGACAATTAAGTGGTTTGGTAATACTAATTAAGTACCGTTAACATTGTTTATTATTCATATAAATATTAGCCCGGGAGCCCAGAATGGTAAACCCTACGTCATCGAGTACACGGATGAAACTACTTTGTAGTGATAAAGGACATTTAGAAAGCTTTAATAAAGCTGGTCTGCCGGTGCGCCTCTTGGCAGGTTCCGCGCAGTCAGTCTCATTTTCTAGATGACCTTTATCATATGAAAACATTCCCGTTTGTGTACTCGATGACGTAATTTATTTTGTCGAAAAAAATGCCACTCAATTTCCATGTCCTTTATCACTACAAAGTAGTTTAATCCGTGTACTCCATGACGTAGGGTTTACCTTTCTGGGCTCCCGGGCTATATGCATATTGTCAAAGAATGCATTTGATAATATCATTTCGTTAAAAAATATATTTAGAATCGAAACGTTGCGTGACACAAGAAATGACGTGTTTAGTGACCTGATTTGAATTGCCAGATACCTAATTCCCAACCTTATTCATTTCCACCTCCTTCTCTTCTCCACTCCCTTCAGCCTCACAATATACCTACTCCATAGTCCCAATGGCTACGGAAAGTTGGGAGCATTCAGGACATTCAGGACCCTACCTGTTCACATTTTTTAAAAACATCCTTATTTTGGTCGGTGTTTTCTTCAGTTCCACAGGGTCTGTGTACTTTCTACGTTCTTGGAAATAGTGATTCACACGTCCACTGGGACTAATAACCAGGTGGCTAGACGTCTCGAGTTGCAAAAACGATCGTGACAGTTTGGAGGTGCCGGAAACATTAAAGTTTCATCTTTTTCAAAGTTTTCTCCAACGTCGTGAAGACAACCAGTAGTTTTCGATTGCGGGGAATGAAAGCACAGTTTATTTAGACGTGACAAATAAGTTTTCTCGGATATAAATACCACAATGAAAAAATAAAAGTACAAGTCTTTTAAAAGAATTAAAAAACTTTTTCGTTTTTGCTAAAATAAAATTAACTAATGATAGGCAATAGACGACAAAAATCAATTAAGTAATCTTTTTTTACGAACGAATTTGTAGGTTATAAGTTTGCTAGGGTTATTAGGCTGGTTTTTAAGTTTGATATCCTAAACAGGCGTGGTGTTTTAGCTTGTATTACATAAAATTGATAACTAAATAAAATGCAACAATTATTTATTGCAGGAATATTGGATCCACCATAGAAATTCTCGAATGTAAGTGGGAAATATATTATGTAATTCATATTTGTTTTTTTTTTCGAACAAGATGTCAACTTTTGCACGCAAGAGGGATGCTGTACGGTGTGATTGAACTAATATTATACATTTGATATACAAGAGTATCTGGTTAAGCTACCGTTAAATCATCGCATTGCACTTGTTGACGTTATAACGAGGCTGATAAATTACCTCTGCGAGCTAACAGAATGCTGAAATATTAAGTATCCTATGGAGGTGAAATGGGCTTGCAGGATTGCTCCGAAATATTCTAGAATATCTAAAGATTTCTACGCAGTTTTGCAGCTCGATTAGAAACAGTCGTTTGTGTTTATGATGCATTTTCCTTTGATCTCGTACATTTTGGCAATGCATTGCTAAATTCGTTTTGGAAGAGTTATCTTCCAGAAAAGATTTTTAGTGTTTTAAGTTTCCATTGTAATATAAATGAATTAAATCATTATAATTATATAAAGAGGGAAAATTTTTAGTTGATTATTAATATTATTATTATCTTTGTGAATTTCTTATTATTTGGTTTAAATGGTGAAAAGGCATGCTTATCGCCATGTATTTCTTCAAACAAAATTTTGCGGGTTTTTTAAACTTTTAATGTATAGTTTTAGCGTTTTCCTCGATTTTGTAAAAAATAATTTTGTGCTTGTGATTTAACAATTTGGACAAATATCTATGATAACACAGAATATAATACAACGCTAGCAAAATTATACATGACTCAGAAGTAGTTTGAGAGAAAAATGTTGAGACTTCTCAGAACGATGAGTCGTCATAAATAAAAGGTAGTTTTGTAGGGACACATTTTTGTTTAAGAAGAGACAGTGAAACTTCTAAAAATAAATATGTTCTTTTTTCTAGCATCATCCTCCAGAAATTAGTGAACTTTTACTTTTGAAAATTCTTTATAGGTACTATATGTAAATGAAATAGTTTTGTAGGGAAACATATTTTTGTTTAAGAAGAGACAGTGAAACTTCTAAAAATAAATATGTTATTTTTTCTAGCATCATCCTCCAGAAATTAGTGAACTTTTACTTTTGAAAATTCTTTATAGGTACTATATGTAAATGAAACAATGAAGTTGTGCTTTAAGATCGCAGAGTTTCAATTGTGACAGCTTTTTATGTCAATATCAACGTCCAAACGTTTTTAACTATTTCCAACTATATTTTTAGTAAGTCAGTAATATAGATAATAATTATACAAAATAAAGTCGTAAAGGTATCAAACGGCCGCGAGTTCTCGTGTTGTATTTTTTTCTATTGACACATTTACCGGCATATAAAATTTAATTCTGATGACGACATCATATTCGTTGGGTCGTCTAATGGCTCTGCTTTGATCGTCCCAGGTAACGACCACCTTAATTGCTAATGTAGGACCATTACGGCTCCTAAATCACTGAGCAGACGTGGCCCTCAGTATGCAAATAAAATAATTTTCCGAATCATTACCTTGCCGAGGTGGATAGTAGAAGTCGAATAAAGCCAAAGAAAATCTTTCTTTCTTGTGTATTTGTTACGTTACTTCAGGTGGAACAAATCCTGAAAGTGGGGTCTTTCAGTATTTATTAACTATTGCAATTAGTTAGGGTAATTCACCATACTAAATGGGATATGACTAGCATCGGTCATAATCGAGAAAGATCCATACATTTTGGGATCGATTTATGTTGTAAAATTTATAATTTCAAATCTTTTGCCAGGAACATTATTTTTCCATACCCTTTCATGGTGAGTGACCGCACCAAGATCAAAATCAAACATTACAATTATTACAACATTACAGTTGTTTTTGCATCAAAAAAATAGGCGGTAATTAATACAAATAATGTTTTAAAAAAATGTGATGAGTGCATAAATTCTTAAAAAATACTTTTAAATTAAATTAAACAAATAACTTTGTATCAACACTATCAACCACTATTATACACAGTTTATATAATAGTGGTTGATACAAAGTTATTTGTTTAATTTCATTCAAAATGACGCCACAAAGTGATTTTGCGCAGTTTGAAGAAATAATACTTTTAATTTGCGAACTTAAATTAACGAAAAATAGTAGGGGGGGAGGGGAGTCGATCCTCTTTTAATAAAATAAAAAAAATTAAAAACATAAGTTTTACACATACCAATACAGCAATTTTTATACTGAGAATTCAAGAAAATTTTATTTTTCTCTTGTTCAATTTGATACGAAATTTGCCTTGCATTAAGTGTTTTTATTCCTTCAATCATCAGCGATCAATATAAATAACTAGTCGTATTAAAATTAAAATAATAAATAAGTAATTTATGACACTTTTAAAAAAAAATCTGTATGACTTAGATCGCCGCATACTACGAACCCTATTCGTAACGTTTAGCCACAATCTTGCAACATTAGCGTCGGCCGGGTGTAATGTGGCAATGGTAACAGAGCTATAGGTACGCAGGTATGTCACGCGGAGATATGCAAATGGAGCAATTGCCGTGTTGAGGAACGCGGGACATGCGCATGTCTATTATTCGGATACGGTGTGCTTAGCTGGACAGTTCCTGCCTATGGTCAGATTGAATGCTAGCAATTAATTATTGTGACCTTATTATAACCCGCGAACAACGAGAAAGCATTTAATGTGTAATGAATAAAGTTGCAATCGAATATATATTTTCAATCGAATTAAAAAAAGTTTAGGATATTTTTTGTTACCGCAAATAACAAGAATCAAGTTTGATCTCAAAAAAAAAATATTTTTGGAATCAAAATTTTATATTTTATGTAGGTACGTCTAACTTTTTTTATTACCTAGACATGTAATAAATAAGTCTCGCTCTATGATAAGGGCGTGAACTTTTTCATAGAAGTCTAATATCCAACCTTTCACCAAAAGTAGATGACATCAATAACATTTACATGAGACGTCCGGTGTATTGCTATCAGGGGGTTTCTCACCATCCTCCTAATAGCTTATCCATACTATAACCAATATTATTAAAAATACTTACAGTAGTTAGAAAACTTGGCTAACTTATCCAATATGTAGCCACTATTCATAAGTTCGAGTACCAATAATAAGAATAAATAAACCGTAAATCGTAAATCGAAAATAAACTTTATCATATGGATAAGCTATGAAGAGGATGGTGAAAACTCCCCTCAATTTAGTAATTGCACGACAGGTGAAATCTGCCTAGGGATGCTTTCATCTTTAGTTTATTAATGGACACAACGGAGAGAGTATTAAAGTTTAAAAAATACACATAAATAACAAATTATAATTACCTACCAACCATCCAATAACGGTGTACAACAATATGAGTTCCAAATAGTAATGAATAACTTTGTAAACACCTTGATTTGTACCGCTCATAGACGCTATATCTTCAGACATTTTGAATACACACCGTTACCAACATCGACGGCATGCTGAAAGGTTCCGGTCTGGTTCCATTATAAAAATAGCATTAATAGTATTCCTTTATTACGAGTCTACCTCTGCTCGTGTTTGTTTGTCGGCTACAGTAGCTACCTCACGATAACAGTAGTTTTTAGACGCGAGGTACCAGGCGACCATAAAGATGTAGGCGGCAGCGGGTGTCCAACCTGCTATAGTATTGCCCATGTGTGTACGCCAATGAATGTCTGGCACCGTTCCAAGCCTATTTGATTTCGCGCCAACAGAGTCGCGCACCTTCGCCATATACTCGTATACCGCTCAGCATAATAATATACCTACACGACTACTTAGGACTCGATAGTTTACGGCGTCTTAAATCTATCGTCTTTAAGTATACGACGTTTGCCAGTTTAATGATGCATATATTACCCCCGTTCAAAGATATATCTTTTCCGAATACTGGGCCCTGGGGGAGAGATGAACCGTTTTGTATCTGTTCGATGAATATATTGTTGTCAGATCGTTAGCTACAAATGCTAATGAAACGACACGAAACGGGGTTCTATTATGTTTTTGGCATCTTTATCATGCTCTTTTTGGGAAAGTATTTAGTCGAACGATTGTTAAAATACATTTGGGGTTATTGGGGGAGCTTTGTTAAAAGTAAAACTCACTTATTAACTTTCAAGTTATAATCAAAAAATACATTTTTAGTTTTTCTTAGATTAACGATTTTTAGAAATACAGTTATGTTATATGTTCACTGCTGCACCCAAAACTGCTTACGATTTGCAGCTTCAGACTGTAAACAATAACAACGAAACGAGACGAAATTGTTTTTGCTGGAATTGGGTGATAGTTTGTGTAGGAAAAAACAAGGTATGCAAGGAAAAAAGAATGACCAATCACATACCACTGTATCTCCGCGAAGGAGCACACAACATAACCACAATATAGTTAAATGGGTCCACCGCGTTACCTCGAGGAAATTATGCCACAATAAAACGAATAGTATAAAACTACATTATGTACTTCCGAGATAGTCAAACCTCTTTCTTTTACTTAAAAAGAAAGTGTACACGAAAAACACCAACAACTCGCTTTCAAGGTCTTCTTTTGTTTTCAAAACAAATACAATCGAAGTTTCACTGTTTTTCTTGCATCGTTCCAATTTTCAAACACTTTTGCAACGAGATGATGGTGATGGCTGGTAAACACAAACTAGCACATAAATAACATCCCGGTAGGTACTAAGCATATTCTCATTTCAAAACTAAACATTCACATTAAAACAAGAAAATAATGCCGAGATCGTTAATTTCACTTAGGCGCTCCGCTGACGAGGTAACTGAAACCAAACTAAAACCGGCTGGTTTCTATGTCTTGATTGGTCTAAAAGCTTGTTTAACCATAGACAAAGAACAATCAGCTGACAGCTGGCAACTAGCAACGGCCGGCCAAGTCAATCAGCAGTGCGAGTCGCGAGTCACCGCTTGCGTTACCAATGACAACGGGTTTTTGAGTGATTGTGTAGTGTGCGGGCCATCACATTGTCATACAAAGACAGTTGTATGACAGTTTTCAGTTGCCTCAGTGAGCGGATCGTCTTACAGAGGTGAGGGAAACATTGTTAATTTTATATTGTAATTGATTTGCAAAAAAATCTGTTTGTCCCCAAATGCAATGTAAAAAAAACAGTAGGATCACAGACATATTATTCATAGACTTGAAAATCAGGGAGAGGGGTAATAACCATCTGTAGCGGGGCGGAGAGGGATGAGTTGACGGTAACGATATGTGATTCGTTAATCCTTCAATATGACAGTATATAGGCATCACGCATTATAATATCACCATTTAGCTCTTAAAAGTAAAATCTGCTTTTGAATGAATAGACCTTTTTACATGGGAGCGCGAATTGTTCGCCCGGTTTGAACAAACTTGTGTAATCCATATAAAATGAAGAAAGGTTCGCTTGTTTTGAGAGTCGAATATTTTGTTACCGTGTTTAGTTAAGACACTTTTACAAATGTTTCATAATTTACTTATCACAGTAAACTGCAACGTGCACACGACGGGACCGGGAATTTCGGTTCATGTCTAAAACTGATCATATTATATGATGTGAATAAGCTTAAAATAATGACAAATAATGCCTGCATATGGAAGGTAATACGACAATTGGGTTTATACTCTTTTTCACTTCTATTTTTACATGTTTTAATAGCACAAGTTACCATTTTTGCCGTGTTATTTCGTAAAATGTACCGATAAGAGCTCGACGCTAATCCGCACAAGAATGATGATGTCACATTTTGACGATTCACGCGAACCTATACGCCAGCCCGGCCAGTTCCATGGAACCCAGAATTAAGGAGGGGGAAATAATACGCTTTTATCACTTAGGGCAGGTCTATACATATTCATATGTCTATGAGTAGGATTCGCGTACTTGTATCACATCTTAATAAAATGTTGACTAACTGTTTACCAATGAATCCTTTTGCTTTACATAGACGTCCCCTCTTACGCGCGAGTTGAATTAAATTGCGGTATCAAACGCTTATAATAATTATTCATACTTGCCTCCCCCAAAAGGTAAGGGCCTAACATACATCTATTTTGTAAGAAGATATATCTTTCTTATTTTGATTAATGCCCTTAGAGGAAGAGAGAATTATTAATTCGATACTTTCCGCTTTTACGTCAAGTTTCTTGGTTTCTTGACACAAGGTACAAGCCGTAAAGTGCCTTTGGGTGAGGGAGTATTCGTATTTACAGCGGAAACTGCACAAAAAAAAAGAATTTTTCCATGTTATTAAGAAGGCTCTTGCGTATTATAATAACGCCTTGACGCATCAGTGCAGGAATAGGTACATATGGATTTAAATAACATCAGGAATTTGGACACAATTTTGTCATTTTTTTGTAAGAACTAGATTTTAAAAGGCTTTTAAAAAACATTTTTGGTATTTGGACAAATTTTGTTCAATTGAATATTAACTTAGTCTATTTGGACACTAATATTTTATTAGGCGCTCCGCTGACGAGGCAACTGAAACCAAATTAAAACCGGCTGGTTTCTATGACTTGATTGGTCAAAAAGCTTGTTTGTTGCCAGCTGCCAGCTGATTGTTCTTCGTCTATGGTTAAACAAGCTTTTTGACCAATCAAGACATAGAAACCAGCCGGTTTTAGTTTGGTTTCAGTTGCCTCGTCAGCAAAGCCCCTTACTTTGTATATTCGCAGCATTGAAATTATTCAATTTTGGACAGAAATTTATTTTTAAATATTATTATATTATATCCAATAAAATAAATCCGAATCACCAAAAACGTTTCCAGTCGAAAAACCATTTCGTCCATACGGAAGATATTTTTATGGACTTTGTCCAATTAGAAATTTAAATATTATATGGAATGAGAATCCAATGTCTACAGAGTTATTTTCTCGTTTGAAAAGCTCTAAACGTGTAGACACAAAGAACTCTTATGTATTGCAAAGGAAACGGAAACGATATAAACTATTAGGTAAAACACTTAAATTTCAGAAGCGAAAAACAACACTCTATCGACAATATTATGAGCCGGGGTGGCTTGAAATGATCGTAAGGTGTTTTGATTGTAAATGCCAATTTTCCAAGGAAATTAATGGCTTTTGGAAATTGTTCAAAGATTTTCCGAACTCATATATTAAATTACAAGTATGAACTGGTTACAAGAAGAACAAAAAACGTGTTGTGGCTGCTTATTCGTATTGTAGAGAGAGTTTCTCAGATAAATATGTCAATGGACTTACAAACAACAACAATATATTAAAACATTTAAAAAAATAAAAATATTTCTGACGGATGCTGGTTTCAGCCTACCACGGCCATCTTAAGATGATAAACTTCGCTTTTCGACCCATACATAAAGGACGCCCGGGAAAAAACACTTTTCTACATCGAAAATTGCACAAAATGAATAATTTTTATACTGCCTTCTAGAGGGTAAAAACTATGTCGGTATGTTTTCGAATTTTCGATCCGTTTCGTATTAACGTAAACATTCACTGTCAAACATGTACGATTTATCAAAAAATATTATTTAAGGAAAAAGTGCTGCTAACTCAACTCTCATAAAGAATTATAAAATTATAGAAAGCTACTTTCTAAAAAATTTAATTTTTTAAAATTTCAATTTCGTGAAAGTTTCGGTGTAGAAAAGTGTATTCTCCATAAACCCCTTTTCGAGCGATTTCTGTAGGTAAATTTGAGCGATGTCTCATTCGCACATTTCGCATTCGCATGTATTGTAAGTGTGCGTGAGCTTATTGTGAGCGGGACAGAATGACAGTCGCGGGTGTTCCGCGTGTGGTTCAAAGTCTAGCCTCTTAAATGACTTACATTTGCTCCACACAGGAGGTCATGGAAAAAGTAATTCCCCCCAGGGCCTATGTCATACTTGTGGATACTGTATGAAGGGTATTTTGAGTAAAATGAAGGAGGGGAAGTTCTGGGATGAGGTATGGGCGGTGGGTAGGAATCTCGGAGTCAATGTGTCCCGGAGTATGAATCTATCCCTTCCACTGCAGTACAAGGCAATGTTCCGAGAGCGTCCTGCTCGAGAGGTCAAAAGGTCGGCCTTAATCAGTTTCTCTCGTTCCGGCCTGCCACGCAGTTGCGTCCGCTGCAGGTGGGCAGATGCGTCCGCTGCCAAGACCCAGAAAACATCAGCTCATGAATCTGGGTACCCCTACTAAGTTACTAAATGTAGCGAACCACTTGGGGTGATCATACCCGCTACCAAATTGAAAATGAAACTGCGTTTTAAATGCACATTGACCTCCGGAGGCATAGAAAAGAATTACTACCTCATGTACACGTGTGTAGACACCGCTCATCTTAATAATCCTCATAAAAAGGATGCGACTCGACTAACGAGTTAGTTATTCGACGATTTTATCTCAACTATAGTATTTTCGTATTTTGTTTCTTAATAGTATTGGATATAACCTACTATACCAATTTGGGAAGCGGGTATGGTTACAGCCGATTTGAGAACCATTTATTGGGTAACGATTTGCTACGTTTGGTGTCTTAGCAGGGGTGCCCGATTTCATGGGGTGATTTTTCTCTAAGTCTTGGTGGCGGATACTTCTGCCCATCTACTGCGTGTAGCGGGCCGATCAGGAGAAACTGGTTGAGGGAGATCCAACCTAGACCTCTCCAGCCGAACTCTCTTGCCCCATCGCCTTGCATCGCAGGGGGAGGAATAGATTCATACGTCCATCATTGACCATTGACAATGGACACATTGACCACCAGATTCTTACCCATCCCTTGTAAACTTGTCTTTCCCAGAACATCCTCTATCTTCTTTTCCTAAAAAGGACCCCTAAAAAAAATTAAAATGAAAAAAAAAATTTATTTTGTTAAAATTATTATTTTGGAATTCCACCACGAATTCTTAATATCAAAAATAGAAATATTACAAACAAGAAGGTGATTTTTTTAAGTATTTTATAATTTTATTTAATTTATATTTATTTTATTTTTATGATTTATGTTTATTTGATTTATATTAATTTGATTTATATTTATTTAATATACAGGGTGTTAAGGTACGTACTTGAGTTACTTTAACCAGTGATTCCTGACATTATTTGGATTAAAAAATATAAATGAAATTTTGGTCTCCGGTGACTTTTTTTATGACAATTTTTTTTTTTATTCAGATTTTTTTTCTTCAAAATGAAACTATTTTTTTTTCTTCCACATGACTTTATTGGTCACTCAGCCGAGTTACCGCCCCATTACTTACCCCGCCCCCAACTACCAAACACCTACTATTTTTTAAGTTTTTGTAGAAAAAAAAAAAAAAAAACTCAAAAATGTCACCGGAGACCAAAATTTCATTTTCATTTTTTACTCCAAATAATGTCAGGAATCACTGGTTAAAGTAACTCAAGTACGTACCTTAACACCCTGTATATTTATTTAGAAAACAAAACCTTAAGTTGGGTCCTTATGCAACGAAAAAATGATTGTGACAATATTTTTGTGATTGATCAATACCGTTGAGTAGATTTTATGAGAAAGCAAATATACAGTTAGCTCAGTTACTAGGATAAAGCCTTATAGTGGATTCAGTTAGGTTACATTACAGATTTGTAAATTTTTATGATTTTATAGATATACGATGTGATTCACTTGACGCAGCTAGAGATTTTGGTTCTTCTACTCGCCACTGCGCGCTTTAATCTGCGTGAAAGCCTTAAAACGCCTTTTTTCAGAATAAATTTAGAAGATAACTTTCAACATTAACATGTTTAATTTTCATTGATTTGTTGCTATCCTTATTATTTGTTGAATTAAATCAATAATAAATTATGATTACATATTAACTAATTAAATCAATTGAAGTTAACTGTATCTCATACAACTACTACTTTCTTACATAAATATACCGGTTTGTCTTTTTGTAATCCGTATCATGTTCTCTAATAATTAATGTAATAATTAAAAAAAATAAAAAATTTCGATTATGCCTCTGTCTGTAACACCTAGTGGAGCGACAGAGCAATTTAAAACTTTTGTCGGATTGCCAAAGGAAATTTTTCTACACACATTAAAAAAATCATACCTTCGAATTTGAAAATGAAGACATACAAACTGATTATAGTTCTATATAGCCAATGAATTCCCCCATATTTTATCTATTATCACATATTCGTAGGATTTATAAAAAAAATATTTTAAATCGTTAATTTAAAAACATTTTTAAGAATCTAGAGAATATTTATTTTGTTATATTTTGAATGTACAATTTATTATTCAATCGCTTTAATAAAAAAAATAATTAAAAAATTGCCATCTTTTGGCAACAAAGTAACCCGTGGTTGTGGAAATAGTGTCATATTGTGGCAAAAAGCGCTCGAGTGGTTAAGACGATAGGCTTCGCTTTTCGGCCCAAACAAAAAGGACGCCCGGGAAAAAACACTTTTCTACATCGAAAATTGCACGAAATGAATATATATTTTTTTTATACTGCCTTCTAAAGGGTGAAAACTATGTCGGTATGTTTTCGAATTTTCGACGCGTTTCGAATTAACGTAAACATTCACTGTCAAACATGTACGATTTTTCAAAAAATATTATTTAAGGAAAAAGTGCTGCTAACTCAACTCTCATAAAGAATTATAAAATTATAAAAAGCTACCGACGTAGCTTCTTCTTTCTAAAAAATATATATTTTTTAAAATTTCAATTTCGTGAAAGTTTTGGTGTAGAAAAGTGTATTCTCAATAAACCCCCTTTCGAGCGATTTCTGTAGGTAAATTTGAGCGTTGTCTCATCCGCACATTTCGCATTCGCATGTATTGTAAGTGCCGATATGCCGAAATACGCCAAACCAAATAACACTTGAGCTTTTATAGCTAGGTCGGTTGGCCCCATAAATCGTTAACTTTAAAACATTTTAAAGAATTTAGAGAATATTTATTTTGTTATATTTTTAATGGATAATATATTATATAGTCACTTAAATAAAAAATTACCATGTTTTGGCAACAAAGCAATCCGTGGTTTTGGAAATAGTGCAATATTGTAGCAAAAGGCGCTCGACTGGCTAATAATGTGTTTTTATTTTTGCAGGTAAGATGCCAAAATTATGACAGAAGTGCTGGGATTTGAAGCCATATGTCCTGAAATATAATTGTAAGTTTAAAAAATATATTTGTAATCTAAGAAATGACTTTTACATTGACAGCTACGCAATAACCACTATTTCTGTTATACGATTCGTTTATGAGATAGAGGAAAAGCTTACGACGGATCTATCAGCGGTATGCCTGTATCAACAAACCGACATACGCTGCGAGCAATTAAAACAACCATTCAAACAATGAATTCGTGGTTTTTTCAAAATTGCGATCTCCTTCTGTTAATTTCTTCAAGCGATGTGACGTCACACCTCGGGTGGGTTTTATCGCAAAAACTGTTGTTTATTGCGATAATGAACGGAATGAATATTCGTTACCCGCGGAATAATCACCTTTGCGAAACAACATCCGATCTATCTCGGTAGCATTTAAAACTGTGAAGCTAATGCTTGAGATTGTATAACTCTATGTAAAGGATACAGAACAAGGATAATTACAACACTGTTACAATAGTAAAAAATAATAATGTTACAGACGAAAAATAACCGACCTAACCTTTTCATTAAAATTATTAAACTCTAAATTTGATTGCTGTGAACTCATGCATTTAATAAATCTACATGTACCTACACGAACTACTAGACAAACGTTAACATTTTATATACACACATCTCATTCTAACTATAAATTGCATTCCCCAATACAACGATTATATAGTGTTGGACACTATTGATGTATTTGACAATAATTTGAATTTGGCAAACTTTAAACGCCGTATGTGCGAACTATTTCTACTTAATTCATAAACTATTGTAAATACCAATTTTATAATTTTTTATGAATTCCTATTATTATTAATTTGGAGGATATTGGCAGGCTATCTATTTTTAATTTATTTATAGTCTGTATTACCTACATTTTGTCAACTCATATTTTATCTAACCTATATTATGTGTCTTTATATTTTCTGTTACTTTCCTGTATTTTATTCACTCAAGCTCTTCACTGTAATTAATCAAAACATGTATTGCTTTATGTATGTAAAAGCCGTATGGGCGTTTTAATAAATATAAATAGTCAACACAAAAAATAAATAAAAATAGGTATTTTGATAATCGGAAATAATACTTGGCTAGTTTATATTACTCCAATTTTGGTGAAGGGTTAACGTTGAAAAAAATTCTCCATTCAGGCCCCGGGCATAATTTCTAAATGCATCCGAAAACTAAAAACTGCTTTAGGAAGGTGATGAAATACCCTTCCAATTATTATTAGAAATAAACCCTATTTTTATGCAAATATTTAAACTTTTAAAATAGCTCACCTTACATGTTATCTTAGAAAATATATTGTTAACTCTTATACAAATTTAGTACTCTATTAGATATTTTTTTAATATTATAAAAGTTATAACCACTCTTTTTTGTGCGTCAAAAAATTTTCTCAATTTTCGTTCGAAATATTTGATTTCATAGAGGTGCACATGCACAATTTAATTTTTCTGTGGTCATCTTCTAAATTTGAACATAAAGCGTGGTGTTTTCTCTTTCGGACGCCGCTGTTTAGATCATATTTCTTACCATGATAATAAATGAGATACGACGATTTCCATGAGACCTATGTGAGCTGTTTCCAAAAGCGAACAAATTAGCCCGAGGGGTTAAAAAAGCTACTACCACTTACAAAACCAATTTAATCTATTTAGATAATATATTATGTGTAGCAATATTTTTTCCCCATATTTTGAGATCCCATTAATAAAATAATAACCAGTTTGTCCATATACGATTGTGTCAACTTGTTATTGTATTTTTCAGTTCACATTTCAATTTTGTAACAACAGTAGTGGAAAAAAATAACAAATGCAGAAAACATTTTACGCCATACTACATAAGCTGACGTTATTAGTACCTTAATGCCCATACGGTTTAAATTTAAGAACCCGACCCCGAGTAAATCTCTGACGCCACACTCTATGGAAACCGTTCTGACCCGTCCATGTACGTGCAATTTTCAACGGAGCTACAGCCGTGATGTTCACACTTATCACTCGCTTAACGTGCCATATGCAAATGGAAGTGGCGCCATCTAGGTATAATACTTTTGAAGTTATCATATTATTATTTTTCCCGTGGAATTAAATTTGATATCTATTTTATTACTCTAAAGTCTGTCGGGGACAAACCTCACTCCTTGAACCTGGACACCCCTGCTAAGTCACCAAACCTAGCGAACCACTTGGGTTAATCTATGGCAGGGCCCATATAGTATGGGAGAAGAAACATTTTTCTCTTTCATTCATTAATAAGAAGATTTATGTTGGAGTGAAGATTGTTCCTGTCATTGGTTCACGGTCTTTATGTTCAGAATGTCTAAAATTATAATGTCTAACTATTAAATGTAAGTGTTCTTTAGTTTTATGTTGATAGTTGTTAGTTTTGCTAAAATGCGAAGCCTTATAAATGGTCACCAACACTTAAACTTGGTGAAGTAGAACCAAAAGCCGCCCGCAGTATTATTCGAAACATAACTATTCGTATTCCAATTTCGTTTTCAAATAAGCGATCAAAAATGATGTGATAAGTCCTGCAAGAAGTATTTATATTACACAAACAAACACTTTTGAATAACGTGAAAATTCTTAGATTATACACCACCCGCCACTTTTTTGGTATGCATAAAAACTTTTCCTTCGTGACATATTTTCTTAAATTTTAGAACCTCAACTAGAAATGCAATAAAAACGATAAATCGCCACCATTACGATTGATTTATGAACTAAGGCAGAACCCCGAAGATCGGCACTCGAATTATTAAAAAAACAACATGAGAAATAAAACAAATGTTTCACACCTGTTGGTATCTGAATTCGGGCGCCAAAACGAACGGAAATAATAAACGTAAGTCTTTGGATACCGCCGCATCTCCTCTCTTCTCCTGATTCATGGTCCATTAAATTCGGGAGCATAAATCCGAATAGAAGCTATTATAAATTTTCGATATTTTGACAAATTCAAAGGCTTGTGGGCCGCAGTTATTCCTCTTCAAATGAGTCGTTTTAAAATGATACAATACCAGCGTTTCATCCGGATCACTGAATGATCGTAGGTGCATCGTATCAAAAACAGGGTCCGGCATGTAGAAATTAATTTTTAATGTTTCATCTCGAAAAATATTTATTTTTTGAAGTTTTATTTATTCATTGAATTGTTTGTTACATTAATTAAGGATTTTTCGACCACCATGCTAGGCACATGCCCCCGTTATGGTGGTCGAGTTATTAAGTGTAGTAAAAATGGTGTAGCAAGTACCTACTTACATGATATAGATTTGTAAAATAAGTTACAGAGCATAACGCACGAGTTAAACATATGAAATTACACAAAAAATACACTTCTTTAAAATAAATAAAAAACTATTAAACTATTACTTATGCAAACATTGCAGAATCTTACTATCTTACTAATATTATAAACGCGAAAGTTTGTATGGATGCATGTGTGTTTGTTACTCTTTCACGCAAAATTTACGGAATGGAATTTAATGAAACTTTTCAATAATATAGCCCATACATCAGACTAACATATAGGCTATAATTAATAAATCTAGCTATTTATTTTCAATATATTGAAAATAATTATTATTGTTTAATAGAAAATGTAAAAATTTGAGAATGACATTTTGCAAAACAATGATTGTTAAATCAAAATTCTATTTTAGAAAATATTTAAATTGATGAATTTATTTGCAGTACTCGCCTAACATTTTGAATTGAATCAAGAATTGTAGATATTTTAAATAAATAGGTTAAGAATTTTGGTATAAACGTAGATGGGACCTAGGAAAAGAAAATAGATTACTCGAAGAACTAATCCCACGTAGACGAAGTCGCGGGCAGAAGCTAGTATAAAATAAATTATGAAATGAAAATAAATAAAAAGTTATAGAAATAGAGAAATATAGAAAAATATATTTTTTGTCGGGTCCGGCCTATCCCAATCCGGCCTGCTATGCAGCTGGTGGACAGATGCGTCCGCCACCAAGATTTGGATAGACCTTTGAAACCGGGCACCTTTTGTAAGTTATCAAAAGTAGCGAACAACTTAGTTTGACCTACGACAGAGTAGTTGGTTATCCAATAAACTGTTCTCGGGACGGTAGTACCCATACCAGCCTCCCAAATAAATAAAAAAATAATTAATTAGTTTTAAAAAATTAATTAATTAATTTGGAGCCTCGACCAGCGGTACATGAATCGTTTTCGTACGGATCTAGCAAAAGAATCACCGTCCTAGAAATATTAATTATCTAAGTTGTGTTTGTCGTACCCGGCAGCCCATCTGACGTATTGCCTATATTTCATCTGCTAAGGGATTAGCAGGAGATATTCATGGAGCGGTACGTCAGGTGAAATTGCAGTGGGTTTTAATAAAGTGTGTTTGCGTTCACAATTAATAGAACTTGAATCGTACTGAGACTTTGACAAATTTGAATCGAATAATCCGCCTGAATTTAATTTTATGGCAGCTTTGTCACACACTGGGTCATATTTTAAAACGGGGTAATTTTATTACTTTCGTAATATTATTATGGAACTAGCGCTGATTCTTGAAGACTCACGGTATGTTGTAATTTCATGGAAAAGACAAAAAAATATATTTAAAAATATTAAAATGTAAGTAGGTACTTTATCGCTTGTATGAAAGTGGTGTGACATTTTAATAAAATATATGCAGTGATTCAGTGAAGTACATGCGATTATACTACCTACCTACATTTAGACATCCATATAATTTAATATTTTCAATAAATCTTCTCCAGTTATCCAAAATTATTATATGTTTGTTGTTTATTTTTGGGATATTATGCCGTGTTACGCTAACTCCTTCTTTAGCCGACGTTTCGGGCAACATTACAGTGTCCATCATCAGGGCAGATGTGTCACACATCTGCCCTCATAATGAAACTGTAATAATATCCCAAAAATAAACAACAAAAATACTTTTGGCCGTGAAAATCTTAAATCATAAAATTATTAAATGTTTTTTTTTTTTAAATAATTTGATAAAAAATATATTAGTGTTTTACTATTATTTATTTAAAACTTTATCCCAACATTTGTATTGCATTTATTTTTGGAACAATTGACAGAAAAATTATCATACCTTCGCGTTATAAGAAAAAATGTAAACTACGCCAGGATATCGCAATAATATATTAAAAAAAAATTATGAAAATACCTCACAAGATTCCTAACTGCTCCCATCTGGAACCAGTGAGACTATGGCATCCCCAATTGGGGTATGTTGTGAGGCTGAAGGTACGTGGGGAGAGGAAGGACATTTGGGAGAGTAAGGTGGGAAACTACCTGGCTAATCAGATCTAGTCACTAATTACGGCTAAAGCCATTATTAAGCAACATTTTAATTCTGCATGGTGGTCTTATACAAGGGCGATACTGAGAACATCTTTCACTCTGGAACGTGCCGCAAATATACTATATATTATTTTTAATTAATTAATTGTGAAATAACACAAATTAATCAAATAAAATTTATTTGCGCATACCGGGTTCGAACCCGCGACCTTCGGAATGGGAGTCCAAAGCCTTACCCCAGGACTACCCCTAGACTAAGTTTATAATAATTATAATCTTTCCACCACTCATGGTAGGATTGAGAGTACAAGGGGAGGGTAGTTAGAGTGATCTAGTGTGAATTCGATTGTACCATGAATTGTCGTTTGGACCCGGATTGCAAATTGAAAATCTCAATGTAGTAATAATTTAAGTACAATGAATTTGTGGACCTATAGATGAAATGCATTTTTTTATGTGGTGTAAAATGATTTGAGTATCCCGATTTTAAATCAGCTTTTATTCATGTTACCAAATAATGATTTTTATTATATGTATCTAAATTATCCAGTTTCTTAACGATATTCGTTGTTCCGTCTCACCACATAATCTGAAATAATTGTGGAACTTCCGTGTTTATTTCGACTGCCGTAAAATGAAGCCCGTCTTAGCTGAGCCTCATCCCTCTCACCAGAAGACAAATGTATCAAGTTTAATTTCTGAGAAGGAATCAGACAATCAGGCTGTTTATTCTACCCTTCCGAGGATCTGCTTGTTATTCCGCTGCGGAATTAAGGGAAGCAATGATAAAGGTAATCTAGGCCACTTTACCTGTTCGCTGCTATTAAACTGAACGGAATTGAAAACAACATTATTTTTTTATAATTTAAACTCAGATCATAGAAATAAATATTTACTTGGAACATATTTACGTTGTAAAATAAATAAATTAAAAACAATATAATATTTAATTTTAAATGCACGTAAATAAACTTGAAAATTTACATATTTCGTTCCGCGAATTCTGGGCTATATTATGTATGATATAGTTCATTATATAGATTAATTCTATTCCCTCATTTTAGATTCTCAGTAAGACTATAAAGATAAACTCGCCCATCGCCAAAGCTTCGTCATTGAGCTTTTTGTTTCTATTTGGTTTAAAATTAGATTGTCATATTTTACATCGTCTTGTTTGTTTTCCATAAAGTTATCAACAATACTATTAGGATATAACATATGCAATATGTATCTCTCTTATAATATATTTTCGCTGTAGAAAGGTTCCGATTGAATAATGTTTTGTAATAGATGAATAAATATAAAAACTACATACATTATTTGAAATATTGTTATTTCGATATCCTTCTTAGTAAGATAAATGATCATCAGAAATAAATAAAATATTCAACATCGCATTCTTGTCTTTGTATTGATTACAAATTTTTGCCAGGAAATATAAATAATAAAATATGTTGGATCGACAAATACGCTTAAATCCTCCCAGTGAGACAAGCGTAGCAAAAACATTGTAATATTCTTCTTTCGTATGGTGGGGGGTCAGAGGGGGACATCTAGGTCTGCGAGCCAGTCTAGGGTCTCAGGAGTCGCCCTGTGGACCTCATCAATCCCGGAGCGGGCATTCGTTGACCACATGTTCGGTGGTCTGCATCGCACCGCAATATACATAATCTAGATACCGACTCTTTATGGCCCCATCTATGCATCATATGGGCACAACGGCTATGGGAGCACCTTATTAATTGTTCCTCGATATTTCGTGATTCCCCTTGGCCGGGAGACCTGTTGGTCTTCGGCCACTTATGTAGCGGCATAATTAGTAGTCGGAGACCCTCTTAATTTGGGTGCTGCATCACCTTACAAGCGCGGTAACAATGTACGTGCCGTGTACGACACATCGCGAACAGCGCGGCGAATTGTAATATTGATTTGTAACTACGATCAAGACAAAAAAATAATCTCCACATTGGATATCTGCTGTGTAATGTTAAAAATATATATTCGCCTTAATTATTTAAGAACTATGTAGGAAAATGTTCAGTCTTATAATTGTATTTCTTTATAGAGATGTGTCGCTTCGAAAGGGTAAAGTGTAAATTCTTGTTTCTTGTAGTCTCCCCCGAGGCAGTTCCCCATACAGCCTCCGAGGTAAAGCGCTGTTGGCGTAAGAAGATTACTTTACCTTCTTACCCTTTGAATTGATATACTCATTATGCGTGTCACTTGTTCTGAGGCTTTCGAATCCACCTTTAACCTTTACCACTCTGTAGGCCAGACATTCTGGCCGAAACGATTTTGGTAGGGAGCTCCATGGGCCAGAGGTTCTGGCCCGGCGCAGAAATAAGTTTAAGCACCGATTTCTATCTACCTAGGTAAATTGTTCGATCCATTATTTCCGAGAAGTACAAAGAGACGTTGCGACATGTTGGATAAATTAAAATTTCTTCATTTTAATTTACCGTTAATTAGATATTCTCTTGGAAACATAGATGTATCATTTTTACCTTATGGATTATTTGTCATATTCCAATATTTTCGGATCAGTCAGTTGTCCGTCCTACATTTATGACGGTTCTCCGAGGCTACTCCCACCTCCTGTGACCATAGTTTCTCGTTTTGTGGAACTATTACATTTCTTATCGCCCCAATATTGATATTAAGTACTTGAAAATAATAAAAATTGTAATCTGTAGAATTTTTTAATATGCATAGATAGTTAACCATCATGGAAAATAATGAAATTTTTACTTCTAAGTTGAATTATAATGACGAATGTAATTGGATAGATAATAGTGATGATGAAGACCTTTTTGCATTAATAATATTGATTTCAATGACAATGATAGTGTGATAGTAAGTGATAGGGAAGAAGTCGTTAACAATCCAAGTGATAGAGATAGTGGAAGTGACGTTATCCCGCCGAAAAGAAGGAGATTTGCTTATTTCAGCGAAGATGGTGATAATAGTGATGAAGAAAATATTGTGAAAAAAGTGGAGAGATTTGAAAGACAAAGTATTCAATGCATTTTATGGTGTTATTATTGATAATAAGACCTCATCCTCATCTTCAAGATTTTTTTTCGACATAAAATGGTGGCGCAGCTATTTTTTAGGGGGTTTAGAAGTTTCGGTTGTAAATTCATATATTTTGTACAAGGAAAATAAGATTTAAAAAACAATGAAAATCCAATGAGTAATCTTCAATTTGTGGATAGGCTAATTATTTAGCTGGTTGGAAATCATAGAGAAGGTGTAAATACAAGAAAAGAATACATTCGGTAGGCCCAGAACAGCGGTTGAATCATGTCAACGCCTAATGCGTAGAAAATGTATAGGGATTGCGTCGTTTGTGGTTCTGATAGAGAAGGAAGGCAAAGAAAATGAACAATGCATCACTGCAAAAGTTGTGACAACAAACCGGCAATTCATGTGGGAGAATGCTTTGAAAAATATCACATTCTAAAAAACTGTAAGTGATAATACAATACATAAGTAAGACATAAATTTTTAATAAATAATTGGACCGAATCGTCAGCTTATTTATTGTGATAAAAATACTCAGAAAGTGTCATTGATGTGTACACAGTTTTGCACACCTTGTAAACGCCGTGTAGAATGTTATCGAAACTTATTATTTATTGCATGTCTTGTGGGCTGGTCTATCTTTTGTTTCCTGTATGAAGGTCGAAACCTAAAGTAAAGTCACCAATGCAAAATAAGATCCCGTTTACTGGCCATAAAACCTAAGCCAATCAATTGTTCACGAGTTCAGGTAGACACCGGTCATCCCCTATGCGGTACAGGACAATTAGAAAGGAATGAATACCAGGATTTACATTCGTTTGTTTGTGTATTTCACCTATATTATACAAATTAATGCTATGCAGCAGAAGGAATTATGCAAATAAAACACATTAAAAGCACATGTATTATCCTTTAGTTACTTTATGTGTGATTTAGCAAGTACTTTATGCAAAATATGTACCAAATTTATCAAACATCTTAATGGTCATACGAATTATCAGATAGGGTGCTCCGAAAATAAAGTATCGAAAATTTCATTTTTAAATAAAAAACTTAACTTAAACCGTTCAAAATTTTAACCAGAGTAACCAATTGGTTCTGAAAAAAAATGGTCAGAGTGGAAAAGGTTAAAGCCTTAATCTACGCGCGTTTTGACGTACACGTGCTTGTTATTGTGGGGGAAGCTCGCAAAATGAATTTACTGCCTTATGTTTATGATAATTCAAGGCTTTATTCTGAAGGTGGTAAGAATTGTTAGGATTTAAGGTGGTGTTGTGATAACTTGGGGTATTGATTTAGATGTTTTATTACGTGTTTGTTGTTATCGTGATGAATTTTCTTTGCTAAATTATCTTTATGTATGTGGTACATGTAGATATCTATTCTATGCATCAGTAAATACCTACCGGCTATCTAAAAAGATAATGTGCATCTAGTTTGTCTACGTATTAAATGCTTTAATAACAAACAACATTTTATTACGTAAAATACGTCACATTGAGGTGGTGTAATTTTTTCTTTTATTAGAATACCTTGTTACATCTCTACATCTTATTATAAATATAATAATGTATTTTGGGCATGAAGAGCGAATGAACGAAGAAAGGAGTGTAAGGAGAATATAGGACGCAAATGTGAATGATATAAAAAGTCGGAGACGCCCGAGGAAGACATGGCATGTTCAAGCTAATCAGATACTTGAGTCGGGCCATGTCAAGAGTCAAAATAAAGGAAGAGAATGTATGAGACGATATTATATGAATGAGAATGAGGCAAAGAGTGTGTGACCACACGGAGAAAAATGGTATTGTAAAATACGATCATTTAATTCGTAAAATCGGTTAAAAACGTGACTGAAGTTCTTACGAACAAATTAACAGTGTTTCAATGTTTATTGGCGGGAACATGTGAGAATAATTTGTTGGTAATTTCGTACGTATACCAACAAATTATTCTTACATTTTCCCGCCAATAAGCATTGAAATACTGTTAATTTATTCGTTGGAACTTCAGTCCCGTTTTTAACCGGTTTTACGAATAAAATTATCGTATTTTAGAATAACGTTTTTCTCCGTGCAGACCGAGTTGTTTGGCGCTCCGTCCTCTCTACTTTCTCCTGCGGAGAAACAGCGTGATGGTTAGTTAGTTAGTTATAATGTACAATATTCTCTTATATGTACCCACATAAGAAATAAAAATCATTATAAATACCAATGATGTAGCGTTGCTTATTGCGAGACAATCATTTGGTTAATCAAAACCTTTAAGGCGAGGAAAAAATGGTTTGAAATCTACGATACTTGTTAAATACGATATTTGTTTGTAGTAAGTAAACCATAAAAAAGCAATACAAACAGTCATAAAAATTTATACTTTTTAAAGAACACATAAACTTAATATAAGTACAAAAAAGGTAATTATAATAGTTGGGAACATTGAGACAAAATAAAATAAATATTTTTCCGATTGTTTTAATTATTTCAAAAATACAATTGCCACGTGTGAAATAATTTTACGCTCACTTTTATGACAACTGCCAGGATACCAAAAGAGGTGTAGGCGAAGTGTAGAATAAGAGATACTTCTGGGCGGATGGAGAAAATAGTCGGTATCAAAGTGCGACCAAGGCGGGGAAGTTTTATTTCAAGTTGAGCAGTTGAGGTGAGCTTCCTCCGGGTTGTTCAAACTTTACCCCCCGTCTCAGTGATCTTTTTGCAAGAACTTTCCTGCGCTCCTGGTATGCAAGACTGAATTATGATATCATTTTATAGGATGCATCGACTGCGACTGCTTGTATGAATCACTTTGCAATTTTATTTCACCAATGTGATGTTGGTTTTGAGTGAGAATATAAAATGTGGAAAATGTTTAAAAAATTTATACGAAATCAATTTTCTGTACGGTCTTGTAGTATTTACTACCCGGCTTCGTTCAAAATCTAACAGCAAATTTAATATTGTCTTCGGACAGATACATAATTATTCAATGCTACATACGAGTAGATCGAGAGTGGGAAATTAAATGGTTGATTGCTGAATAACGAATTCCAATTTTCATGGTACAATAACTCACAATTCAAAGTTTTTCAAAATCAGTTTTAGACAATAATAATTATCCTATTATTTTTAATGTTATTCAAGAAGAATCAAATTCCGTTTTAATGTGTGGAAAATGGCATAGGGGTGATTTTTAAAAACCTCGCATATTCAGTCACCTTCCAAAATTTCATTCTCGGAATAAAACTTTAGATTTGTATGAAAAAACAAACCCGCTCGCCACAGAAAATCTTCTTTACAATAACGTGTAGATATTACATGTAGAATATACAATATACAAATAGATATTATTCAAGATAAATGTGAAGACCTGGTAAGCAAAACCTTCTGTATTTTAAAACGATTTGATTGTTTCAGATTACTTGTGTACCTCACTTTGCTAAGCAATTTAACAAGTGACCGTCAAATATACCGTCAACAAGGAATAATTATTAGCCTGAAACACTCATCCATATTGAAAAAATCTCCTGAGAAAAGATACATGTCGCAGACGGGACTCGAACCCGCACCCCTCTGATTGTCGGTCAGGAGCTCTACCATTAAGCTACGGCGGGTTACCTCCTACCCGCCAAATTATTCAACATATACCTAGTATTTCATTCAACTATTACCGCGTATTACATTTTTTCACCTGCAAACAACCAACTTTATTTTTATGTGAGAAAGGCATATAAGTGCTAACTCTCTCACTCGGTGGCGTCGAGACATATTATGTCTACCTATTTTGGGAAATACTTTAACTCGTCAAATATTGATTTTTTTTTAATTGATAAACTAACGTTTAAGACAAGATTTTTTACGCATAGCACTATATTGAAAAAATCTCCCGAGAAAAGATACATTTACATGTTTCAGGCTAATAATTATTGCTTATAATATTTGTTACCCTTTGTGCTATGTGTAAAAAATCTTGTCTTAAACGTTAGTTTATCAATTAAAAAAATAACTCTAATACACAGTTTAAGATAAAAGTCTTGATTTATAAGTTAGCTCAGTGATTGTAAAATCAATAAAACCTTCTGATCTCCGATAAAAATACCTCCTGCACCTCCCCTGAATCAATTGGATATCAAATATCCTCCATTAATGTTTAGAAAATATTATGATGAGTGTTCCTCTTACTCCGTCTTCTTTCCCGCCCCCTCTTACTCCCCCCTCCTTTCCCAGGGAAATGGCATTGTTCACCAACAATAGGTGTCTTCACAAATGTTTCTTTGTTTAGTAGCTGTGTTATTGTTTCCTTAAGCACGCGTGCAGGGCCGGGCTGGGATATTCTCACATCTATCAGTAATTCAAATGGCGCTAATGTTCTCGCATATGCCTTTATGCGCCGGGCCTAAGGACCAGGGGCGGGTGCTGACTCTTTTTTTCAATTTGTAGTGGAAAACGGAAAATAATCCATTTTTTAAGTTGAAATGATATAACCCTGACTTGCTTTGAATTATTTTTGGATATAGAATACAAACCGTAGACAAAGAAAAATCTTTGGTCTTTTTAACAGTTCTTCGCCTTTTTGTAAATTTTGGGCTGTTTTTGCATAAAAATCTCTTTACGTTATTTCAGCAAACGTGATTTTTTTCTTTGCTGTGATGAAACTTTGAAAGTGTGATAACTTTACTTGCGATTTACGATTAAAAAAATTAAGAAAAAACTTGTAATATCAGAAAGAAGTTTTCGCAAGCTACTGTTATGAATTGTATATTGTCCGCATTTTTTTAAGCCGATGAGTCGTTTTTTTACATTAGCTCCACACAGGAGGCCCCGAGAAAAAAGAAAACCCAATTTTCCCAATTGTATAATGCGTCATTTATGACCATGTTCATCGTTACCTGCGGTTTTTCAGATTTTTTTTAATAGGCACCATGCGTTGGTCATCCAATCTGAAAGGTGGATCCAATATAATTGGGCCACACCACTATTAAAGCACTCAGTAACACCCACATATGAATACTAGTCACGAATTACATTAATGGAAAATTCAGAAATTTTGTTTGCACAATATAATTTCTTGATGTGATATAAATAATAAGATGTGGTACTTAGAAATTTAATTTTTTTTTTTTATAAATTTTTAACCCCCCCCCCATTTTTTCCTTCCCCCCCCCTGGATCGAAATCCCTCTCCTTTAGGGTCATTCCCCTACATTAATAACAACGTGAAATTGTTGAACTCTATCAAAAAATATTTTTATGAAATCATGAATAAAAGTTACACTAACAATAATTATACTTGTTTTTCTTTTTACTGAATAAAAAGATGTTTATATATTTTAGTTAAATGGTCTTGATTACGATGTACTGTTTTAAATGTACATATGTGAAACACGTGACGTAATAATTGTACATATGTGAAGTGTAAACTCTTCTTCCATCCACAAGCAAATGCTTTTTATTGGAAGACCAGTATAAATTAACACGTACCATTTTTAAGATAAATAAATAATTTAAAAAAATAAAAATAAATTTAGAATTTTTAAAAATTTATTTGAATTCTACAGGTCGTTGTATAAAAACAATAATGAAATAAATTATGTTTTACCTCTGAATTCCCAGTTTTAAGCAAGTTGTACTTTTTTGTTTCACCCTGTATTTTGATCAAAATAATATGATTTCTCGCAAATAAAACTAGAAGGTTGAATATTAGCGAACGTATTAGCCTAAAGAAAATTACTGTTTAGAATTCCAGTGAGTCGAGAAAGTTACTCCATTCAAAGATTATTAAATAGGCTGCCATTAAAGCCAAACCTTTTTTTTAATATATATGAATAATCTGTTTCTGATCAATTTATATCATTTAAATAATAAACCCGCACATCGCCATCGCGGCATACGTCAACATTTGACATGCATTTGGCATCAACTCAAAACCGCTTTATTCATTTATCAGCTTTCGTAACCGGCTTTGCTCTTCTCGGTTATTTTAACAACTGACCTTTTAAAATATACCTTAAAATTTAAAACATTAGAGTAGTGCGTCTTTCTTGGCATTTTATAGAAATTTGTTGTTCTATACAACATGCGAAAAAGTAGGTGCATGGGATCATTTTCGGTGTTCAATTTTTTCACCACTTTTAAATAAAATCATTTAAGGGGTAACAATTATTATAAGCAATAATTATTAGCCTGAAATACTCATCCACACTGAAAGAATCTCCCGAGAAAAAATACATGCCGCCGACGGGACTCGAACCTGTGTCCTCTCAATTTCCGGTCAAGTGCTCTTACCACTGAGCTACGTCGGCTTATCTCTGACCCGCCAAATGATTCAATATATACTAGTGTTTCATTCAACAATTATCGCTTATTACATTTATTCACCTGCAAACAACCAACTTTATTTTTATATGAGAAAGGCATTGTAAGCACTTGACCGGAAATTGAGCGGACACGGGTCGAGTCCCGTCGGCGGCATGTATCTTTTCTCGTGAGATTCTTTTAATGTGGATGAGTGTTGCAGGGTAATAATTATTGCTTATAATAATTGTTACCCTTTGTGCTACGCATAAAAATCTTGTCTTAAACATTAGTTTATCAATTAAATATAAAAATCATTCAAAGTTGTAACCTTTTGCTCCACTCAACTCTCGGAAAATAAAAGATTCCTTTACTTGTTGTGTTTTAACTTCTCACTGTCCACTCGTAAAAAACTAACTTGAATATGGTATTATACAGATGTCATATAGATATTTCGTTGATTTTATTGAAAAAAAATAAAATCGTCCTTGTTTTGTCATTGTTAACATTTTAAATTGGTTCAATTCCGTCAACAGATACGGTAATACAATCTTTTTCGCTTCATACTATAATAATACATATATAACTTGTGAAAACAAGTGCTATAAATGTTTGAAGGCTCTATGTAACACAGCCTCGGTAAAAAAGGACGCTGCAGTATCCCAAGCGGCGAAACTATACCAAGATCGATGCTACTTCATTCTACTGCCAATAGATGTCGCACCAGTCCACGTTTTAAACTTATTTAACCAAATATCACGCTAAAATCAACATCATCGCATTTTTTACAAAATTGAGATCGGGAAATTATAATTATTTGGTTTTGTTAGATAGTTTGTTTTATACATTTTGGACCTTGTTATCTGACAACTTAAAATGCCTAATGATTCGTCTTAGCGACCATGATTTATATCACACTAAGCTTGGCCAAACTGAATTTAGGCAGGTTTATAAAAATAAAATCTATTTCAAAAGAACCTATTCAATTTCATTAATTTAAACATTTCCATGATGGAAAGGGATTTAAAATTGAGAAGACTGCCTTTAAATTTAAAAAAAAAAACGAATTAAGAAAAACTGCTCTTATAAAGATAAAACGTTTCAATTCAACATTTTAATAATAAATTTATTTCTGGGGCAAAACACTAGAACAGATAAAACGTTATAATTAAAAGAAAGGGCGTTGTCTGACGTCATTTAATCTTAATGGGAAGATAAACGATTCCAGAGGGAAACTAATAAAAATCCAATTAAATTATTTAAGTAGTTATAGTTTTAAAAAATGTGCTGTGTTTGAACTCGATCTTAGCTAATAATTTCATTATTTTTGTTTTGATCATTCTGTCTCACCTTATTCCATCTGAAAAAGCATCAACAACCATCGCAGAGTCACTACATAAATTGGCTTTGATTGCTGACAATTGCCTCAATTACCTTTATCTTAACACTAGTGCATACAGCAGGCCCAGGCATCAGCTATCCGGTTTCTAGGTGGACAACAGACAGGCAGCCTGGCACCGGGCACCGGGCACCGGCACCGGGCACCAGACCTCCCTGACCCAGACAATTACCTTCAATTGAACGAAATGCTTCTCCATGTAGAATGGAATGGTGTTGGCAATTAAAACCCGACACATTTATCACTTGATCTATTTGACAGTACCTTTACGTTATTTATTATGTTGCCAATCATTTATTTACTATTTTTCCTCCAAGTCTTATGATACAGACATTCTACATATTCATGGTCATTATCACGTGGTCTTTGTCCAATTATTTGGTCAAAATAGTCTATATAACAATTATAAGTTTTTTTATTAGCAATGGTCGGAGGCCGAACAATCAGCACAAGACAGTGACGTATGGAGGAGCCTTGCCGATACAGTGGGTCCCCGACCCGAATAAAAGAAGGGCAAGAAGATAATTATGATGATGATGAAGTTTTTTTTTTATATTAATAAATTATTTTTTTTAAATCTGGTCTGTTTTCATACAAAACTTATATTTACACAAACCAAGCTGAATTTTAATTTTTTATCAAAAGATGTAGCAAATATCAGGTACAAATATATGGTACTTTGTTTTTATACATTATAAAATATGGGCCATTAAAGGATTCAATTTTTCATCATTTTGGAGGCAACTTTGACAATTTTTTATGAGTTAATGGTAATCATTAAAAAAATAATCTTACCCAACGAACTATGTAAATATAATGAAATATAAAATAAAAATAAAACATTGAAAATAACCGCTTTTTAGGCCGAAATTTAAAATTCATATGGATAAATATGAGGTTTTCCAACGTAAACCGGTCATTTTTAATTTTAAATTTAAGCCCATCAAAGTTTCTTTCTTGTCTCGTCCACCTCTTCTCAGTAAAAAAGTTTGCCGGTTAAACTATGTTAAATACGTAATATGTGAAGTGATTCAATTTATCAACAAGATAGCTATCCCACCGGTATGACTATTGTGTGACGATGTGTATGAATGTTAATTAAGCAAGGAGTGTCTACTGTGTGCTGTCTAAGAGTTGGCTGTACATCCTATCTTCATAAACCTGCGGGAAATGGCGTGTAGGTTAGTTTATTCATTAAAAAATAATGCATTACGTGAAAAATATAAGCTGCACATCTCACTGGGGCATTCCTGTATCAATGTAGAATCGACGTGGATTGTCGTAGAAAGAGCACAATATATACCTATTCAGAACTTTGTTTAAAATTGATATCTCTGAAGCAATGCACCTCATCGGTTAAATATGGATACCTGTACTTCAGTCATTCCGTTACGGCGTCATAGTAGTCTTGTTATTAAAAATATGTATTGATCTTTATCGAATACGTGCTCCAAAGCAATTTGCTTGGCTTTATCTTATTTGTGCACTGTTGACGTAAACACAACATAAATTTTAAGAAGCTACGTTGGTATCTCTTGCATATTTGATTCAAAAGATGAAACGAACGATGGAAATTTGTAAAAATTTTGAATGAAATTAAAAATAAAATATAATTAAAAATAAGATAACAATAATAAAATAAACGAAAATATGAAAACGAACCAGATATAGAAAAAATAAAAGACAACGGTCGCAACTGGGACTTGAACCAAGAACCTCTCGTCTTACCTGTACGAACGCCTTTTCCAGTTCGGCTACTGTCACCATTTATTTAAACGTCATGTTTGTTAATCTCATATTTCAAATTTCAGAATTAACAATAGATATTATCTACGACTATTTTTTCCATATTAAAATGATGGGATTAACCTCCAAAAATTATAAACAGAGAATTTTTCTAATAAAAAATAAAAATATAATGTTGAGTTGAATCTCGCTTCAGAGAAAATCACCACAGTTTCGTCACAACAAATAAAAAAAAATATATATCCAGAATTTGTGTACGTATTATTGGTATAGGATATAATAACACTACTTGTATTATCATCCAACCTGTTTTAATTACTGTAATTAAGGTTAATTGTGTTAAGTGTGCCTCTATTGTATCTTCGCATTGTAATTGATTTATTCCAGTATGCCTATGTATATGCCTATTAGTATTTTGAGTGTGAGTAGGTTTGTTGACTAGGCCTATGTTATATCTTTGTAATGCAATTACTTTATATTTATTTTTATAATTAACGAGCAGCCGAGAATTCAAATTTCAACTTGCAATCGTGCCCTTGCAGCTGTACAGAACGGTTCCGATGAGAAAGATTGATTATTCTCCGTACCCAAAAGTTTAACTAATAACTCAATGTCGACGTCATTCCATTCAAAATTTGCTTTAATATCATGTATTGTTTCATAGTGCTTTCACACAAACGATATATCCCTGCATTCATAAGTATTAATGGTTTTTCAATAATGAGGTATCAAAACTAAGGCATTTTCGTCACAAAACACTTACTCGGATTTTTTTAATGATTTTATTTTAACTAAAATTAAAATTCTTAAAAGTGCGTTTACTATATTATGAATTAATTTATTTTACTATATAATTATGTATTGTATAATACAATATGTGTTTGAAAATTTAACAAATCTGCCGACGGCCAACGGTATAACCTTAATGTATTAAAAATAAACTCGGTTTTTCATAATTCAAAAAATGATACCTGATAAAATAACGATATACCTAAATTTATGTTTTTTTTTTAAAGTCACAACGTCAAGAATTTTATTTAAAAGTGATAAATTTCCGGTATTCACTGGTTGTATGTGCCCTCTTAATACTAGAAATGTAAACGTTTATGTCACATTTGTGAATCGTTCAGAAATGAAGACTGTTTATCCATTTCTTGGCATAAAAACGGTTGAATCAATATTCTAACTTTGGCCACTATTTCATCATTCCAGAGCACCTGACATATTTATTTTTATTTTTTTTTATTTCTACATAATATTACAGTGTTCACATAAAGTTATTAATATTTATACATAATAGCTAATAACATAATTTATGAACATTTTGTTGTGTTGTGTGTAAGGTAGGTTAGTGAATGTGAAACTGTGGTTGGGTAATGTTGTATGTTTCGTGAACACCTCACTAGTAGAACCTGTGCTGAGATGTTTACGTGGTTATGTTTAAGTGTGACAAGTATTTATGTGTTGTAGTAGACAGTTTCTTCTTTATTTATTTTTTAAATTAGTGATTATTTTAAAGTAATTATTTATTAAAAAAAAATTATAAAAAAATATGTATACAAATATATATTTTAAGTGTGTATAGTTGGTTTATTCTCGAAAAATGTGTTTAGTTATTTTGCATTTTTTTATAGTTTGTTTACGTTTGGTTTGGAGTTATTATGTTTTTAATGAAGTTAAAATCTTGATTTTTGATCCAGGCTGAGATAAGTTTTTTTGTGAATGTTTGTAGACGTATTTGCAGTTATTGGTTGCTTCAGAGTAATGGGCATACAATTAAAAAGTTTGGTTGCGTAATATTGAAAGTGTTTTTGTCCATGTGTGGTGTACGTTATCGGTATGTTCAAATTGTTCAATGTTTTATTTGTTGAGGACCTGGTTTTTATTGAGGTTTTTGGTTGAATTGGAATATGGAGTTTGTGTTGGAGAAGGTGTAGTAGTGCATATTTGGCATAGAGTTGTCTTATTGACATGACTTCTAATGTTTTGTAAATTTCGCTTGAATCTGTGTAGAATGGTACTTTCAGGATTAGTTTAATTATCTCTTTTTGAATTATTCAAAACATTAAAATAAATGACGTTTTACAGTACTTTCTGGATTTTACTAGTTAGTAGTTAAAACTTATTAGCCTCATTAGCATTCTAACTGACTGGGTACTCGGTATGTCCTGATTAAAGGTAAGCATCCTGTTGTATTGTGAAGTCCGCAGACTTTGGGCGGGGATGGGCGGGGTAAGGCGGGCGGGTGGGGAGTGGCTGGGCGGGTAAATGCACCTGATGAACTCTGATTGAACCCACTCACTTTAACACCGGTGACAATACAGGCTGGCTAAAAGTGGTCGCTTCAATTGGGCATTTCCTCGCGGGCCTGAGCAATGAGTATACCCGTTACATGAGTGGCACATCTTTGATTTCATAATGCTGTTATCTTAAAAGAAAACGATTCATTAAAAATATTTTACTACCTTTAAGGGGATACCCGGCAGTGATTTTTCCATACAAACGTATTCCCTATTTATCTCTCTGGATTTTAACCATAGAGAAAATATTGTTTTTACATAAAATAGATATCAACTACTAGCGTGTCGGTATTTTTTTGTTTTTTTTTGATAAGTTACTTTTTATAGAAGTTATGATCTTCCAAAAATCAAGAAAATTGATTGGTTTAAACGCCGTCAAAAGACGTTCAGTATACAAATTAGACAATGTTTTTTAAAAAAAAAAGCAAAACGTACAGACATAAAATAGTTGTTTCTTATGTAGTTGGTAAAAAAAATGAAAATCAGTGCACTTTTGGAGGAGAAAAGTTAGGTATTAGTAGCCCGAGGTGCATTGTCCCTTTCGCTCAATATCCAGTAGAGTAAGAGCAACAGTGACAGCAACAATTTAGTAAAATCTATTTTTCTAATTTCTCCACCACCCGGGTATCTTTTTAATGTTGACTTCTACATAAACTGCACGTAGAAACTTAAATGTAAAATATATATGCAAATACTGGACCCTAGACGAACCAGGAAACTACTCGATATGGACAGAAATTCGCTGAGAGAACTGGTAGGACTATTAACGGGACACTGCCATCTCAGGAAACACATGCAGATATTGGGAGTGGAAAACACTAATATATGCAGAAAATGTGAAGAGGATGAAGAGACTCCAATTCACCTATGGTGCCAATGTCCTGCCCTGGTGGGAACTAGGCTCAGATACCTGGGGAGACATACAGTAGAACCAGAAGACATAGCCACATATCCAATAACAACGCTGGTGAACTTTATTAAAGGGACTGGTTTGTTAGGATTGAGGTAAAATGGGAGATAGCACAATGGGCCTATGGCCTAAGTGCTCACGGGAACTGCTTGTAAACCGTCTCCGCCTTAAAAAAAAAAAAAAAAAATATGCAAATATTGTATTATTAAAAATGTATCAATATCCGGGAAATTGTTGCGCATCTGCATTTGGCAATAGGTCTCTAAATATCAGGTTCTGAGGGTTACAGTATATTCCCAGTCCTCCACGTTAGCTACCAAATTCTTGTAAAAGTGTTGCGAATTCTAATATTAAATCGAAGATCTCTTCCTAATGTATAACTCAAATAATCTAAAATATTCTTTACATTTCCCTGATACACGGAGAAAAATGTTATTCTGAAATACGATCATTTTATTCGTAAAAACGGTTAAAAACGGGACTGAAGTTCTTAGGAACAAATTAACAGGGTTTCAATGTTTATTTGCGGGAATATGTAAAGGCCGGTCTCTTGCGACCAATTTCACAAACAATACCTCAAACATTACCATAAACATGGGGCAGGGCCACAACGTTTGTTGTTTTCCATGGGCCACGAAAATAAATAACATTGTGGCCAGTATATATAGTGAAATAATATATCTATAATAATACATCTATCCTTTTATTTTATTTTCCAACTCAGATATATCTACTTCGTCAATTTCACAATGTACAAACATGATCTAAAAAAAGTAATTTAACTTCAGAAGCTATTCTTACTAATATTATAAATGCTAATGTGTGTCTGTTTATCCTTCTTTCACTTCGCAGCGGAGCGATTAATATACGTGATTGTTTGCATTGGAAGAATATTTGGAGGACTGGGAAGTGAAAACTACTTTTTATCGCGTTGGAATTTTCATTCAGGTAGGAAAATTCTTTTGTATGATTATTTCTACCTACCACGCGAGCAAAGCCTCGGGTAAAAGCCAGTGGATTATAAATGGATGGTATCTTAATATCGATTTCGGTGTAGTATTTAATGTCGTTATCTTGAAATCATGGACTTTCAATTATCCTAATTGATGGTCTCAGCGCACCGAGAATCCGAGACACCAACTGTTTGTGATTGTGGCTTGTAGGTGGGCGGCCGCGGTACGGTGGCTTGATTGCGTCGGATATGAGGTAAATGCACCTTGCCGTAACCGCTCCGTGCTCACCGCTCATCGTCTACCGGTGGGATTGTTACTCCAAAGGTAATTGCCTCAATTGGTCGCATCCTGCCATCTGGCGGGGAATGCTGACACTTACCTATGGATGTACCGTACCAGGGTTGGTAGACCATGTGTTCAAAATATGATTTTGTTGTAAATTATTTTAGAAACACTAAATAAAATAAAGATGTAACAAAACATTCACATCAATCACATCAACAAATCAGAATTGTTTGTATTAGGTATATTGTTGCATTTTTTATTTTTTTATTATGGTCCTATATTTAAATGTCGTTATTTTATTGGTCAATGACATAAACATATTATTCACTGTCATATATAAATGTATAGACTGTTTATAACGCAAATAAATAAAATAAAATAAAAAAAAATAAAATAAAATCAAATAAAAAAATCCTTGCTGATATTAACTATGTTCTGTAGCTCTTTGTAGTGTTTTACCGTTTTAAGATAGCCTTGATAGTATTAAACTGGTATGATCTAACACTGAAATTTGAAAAGGGAATAAATACTTGATTTGATTTCTGTTTTAATTGTTTGTTTTGTAGGTACAGGGAACCGATTTGAAGTATGCAATGTGAAAATATTTTCACATTCCTCTAAACATTTTTCTGTCTGGAAATTTGTTGTATATTCTATGTCCGGTCAATGGTATCACGATTGCAAACAGTGTTAGATAGTAGGTATCGTTTTATTTCGCAAGAGTTCGCATGAGGGCTACTATTAGTCAAATTTCAATAATCGATTATTTTTTTTAATTGATAAACTAATGTTAAGACAAGATTATTTATGTATAGCACAAAGGGTAACAATTATTATAAGCAATAATTATTAGCCTGAAACACTCATCCATATTGAAAAATCTCCCGAGAAAAGATAAATGTCGCCGACGGGACTCAAATCCCCACCCCTCTGATTCCTATTTAAGAGCGATTGACCAGCGGCTGAGAATAAAAGTATAAAAATGCTTGCAACTGTACAGGGACGTTCCAATGAGAAAGATCGATTATTCATTTAAGTGTGAAGCAGATAATTATAGACCAATTTCCAAGCTTTGCATTTTTTCAAAGGTGTTCGAAAATATAGTCTATGACCAGTTATTACCTGTGCTAAAGAATTCGATCAACGAATTTCAACATGGATTCTTTGCAGGTCACTCTGTTGCTACAAATCTTATACTATTTACAAACTTCTTGTCTGCCTCCATGGATAAACGTGTGCAAGTTGATACAATCTATACCGACTATAGCAAGGCCTTTGACAAGATCAACCACAAAGTCCTGCTTAGTAAACTTGCTAATTATGGTATTCATGGAGACCTCCTTCGCTGGTTATCCTCATACGTAACAAACAGGTCCCAGGCTGTGACAGTGGGTGGATTTTCCTCCATCTGGAAAGTCATCACTTCCGGTGTGCCTCAGGGGTCCATTTTGGGTCCTTTGCTTTTCTCTATCTATATAAATGACATTACCACATGTTTTCATAACGCTCATATTTTACTATTTGCTGACGATTTGAAGATATACCTTCCTATAAGTTCCCCGGAATGTTGTGAGTGTTTACAAGCAGATCTTGACCGACTGATGGATTACTGTCTCAGAAATAAGCTTTTCATAAATATTTCCAAATGTTGCAAAGTCACATTCACACGTAACTGTGTGAAAATACTACATGATTACACCATTTCTGGATCGCTGCTAACAAATAAAGATTGTATACGTAATCTCGGGGTTCTTTTGGACTCTAAGCTTACCTTTGATAAACACATTGTCACCAAAGCAACAAAAAGTCTAGGTTTTGTACTGAGAACATGCAAATTTTTCAAAAACACCATACTTATCTGATTCTCTACAATTCGCATGTTCGTCCACACCTGGAATACTGTTCACAGGTTTGGAACCCGCGCTATATTGTTTATGTTAACAGATTAGAAAGAGTTCAGGAGCGATTTCTTAAATTCCTCAATTTCAAATCATTCAACGTATACGGCTCTTACGACGAAATCGAGAAACATTTTCGAATCACAAAACTACTCAACAGAAGGCTGGTCGCTGATCAGATGCTCTTGTACAAAATTATTAACTCAAAAGCTGACTGCCGGGAGTTGCTAAACAAAATAAATTTCCACGCACCGATTCGATGTAGCAGACAAAATACCCTTTTCTACATCGATAAATGCAACACCAATTCCAATCAAAATGAATTTATACAAAGTACATGTAACTACTATAACAATAAATTTGCAAATTCAGACACATGTGCTGACATATTCACTGCTAGTTACTATCGCTACAGAATTTCTTTGTACCACACTCTAGGACGATTAAATCAATTGTACCTAATACAACCATATTACTTGCGTGGCAACTTTCCCTTATCCCTGTCCTCCCCTTACCCATCCCAACTGAAATACCTATTTCGCAGTCTTATTGTTGTGTATTGTTATTATTGGTTTATCATTTGTATTGTTATTATTCTTTTAATTTCTGGTTAATACTGTTTTTTTTTTTTTTTTTCTAGTTTACACTAATTTTTATATTTCCAAATACTTATCTGTGAACATTAATAATTGGTCTGTTTTTTGTCATCCTTTTATACACATATTATACTGTTAAGACTGTTTATGTTCCTAAAATAAATAAATAAATAAATTCCCCGTATCAAATTTTCAAAATTTAATATCGATTTATTTCATTCAAAACTTGCTCTAATATATACCTACATTCAAGTAAGCAATAAAAATGCTCAAAACGCACGATAATAAATTATTAAATATCGTGTACTTCTTGTAAATATTTTTTGATCTTAAGTATTTATGATTTTTCAATAATGTCTGAACAAAATAAGTGTGTAATATTTTTTTAATATTCTAGTTTGTAAGACCTTAAATAAATAGAAAAACTGAGGTATTTTGGTAACAAAACACGTTCTCGGATTTATTTTTAATGATTAAATTTTACTAAAATTAAAATTCTCAAAAATGTGTTAACTAGATTATGTATTGATTTATTTTTTTGTATGATTATATGATTTGAAATTTGTGTTGTTGAATAGAATCTATCGTTTGAAAATTGAACAAATCTGCCAACGACCAACGGTATAACCTTAGTATATTAAAAATTCACTTAGTTTTTCAAAATTTTAAAACTGCTTGTACCAGATAAATTATCAATCTTTCAAAATCAATTTAGGTTTTTTTTGTAAAAAAGAGTCAATACGTCTAGAATTTTATTTAAAAATGTAATACCCTCTTAACCCATATACCTAACTGCTTTTTGTTTAAAGTTATTAAGTGCGTTATGTATGTCGATTGCGGTGAAAACGTAAAAAAAGTCAGGTTAAGACTTTGTAGCTCACCTACACTGATTTGAAATTATCACGCCAACAAGTATTATCGTGATTTATTTTTGGTGTACAATACCGTCTTACGCTCTTATTTAGTTAACGTGTCGGATATCTTTACATCACCCGTCACATCTGCCTTATGATGCACGGAGAAAAATGTTATTCGAAAAACCGATCATTTTAATGTTTATTGGCGGGAACATGTAGGAATAATTTGTTGGTTAAGGTACGTAATTTCGTACGTATACCAACAAATTATTCTTACATTTTCCCGCCGATAAACATTGAAACACTGTTAATTTATTCGTAAGAACTTCAGTCCCGTTTTTAACCGTTTTTACGAATAAAATTATCGTATTTTAGAATTAAAATTTTCTCCGTGTGGAAGCTGCAACGCGGTCCGAATTGTTGGTTAAACAAAAAGGAAGCACAACACGGCGTAATACCCCAAAAAAAATTTTCAAAAATACCTACACGTATTATTACAACTATAGCGAAAGACAGCACGCTACTTCTTAGTTCTCCGAACCACAACTTTTTTTGATCACAACTACCTCTAAATCATTGTATTTGTCTTTGAGCTTAGTACATATATTTTATATAAGTATTTGACTGTATATTATTTCTCACGAGTGTAAACATATTTTTATCCCGAAACACCCACTCACTCATAATATAAACGTGTTTATTGACTGCTATTCACAAAGCTTTCACTGATCTGAAGGTACACAAAGAAAAGATATCTTTTCAAGAACAAAACTTTAGCAATGGCTGATGGTCGTATTTAGGCTACATATAATAACGGAGGAGAGGAAGTCATAAAAACTGCTCCATAATGGCTGAATATTAATAACTGAAGAGCAATTAATCATTATCTGTTCCTTGCCCAACGTCATAATTCTATGGGATGAGATTACTTTTAAACATTGTTTCATTGTTCAAAATACGCATATGGTATAATACAATGTACGTGAATAATGTTCTTTGCTTATGTCTTACAGATACTCATTATGCTTTATTAGTAACATTTTTTGTTTGCAACATTAAGATCTAGGTATTTGAACACCTATATCTTAATGTCAATTCAGAAGTCACAATTGACAGGTCACAAATCGACGATCAATGGCGTTTTGATTTTTTGACAATAATTGCCAGTTCAAATATATATATTTTTTTTTTATACAGAAACCTCACAAGAGTCCCAACTGCTCCCTTCTGGAGCCAATGAGACTATGGCATCCCCAATTGGAGTATGTTGTGAGGCTGAAGATAAGTGGGGAAAGGAAGGAGATGGGGAAGAGGAAGGTGGGAAAGTATCTGGCTATTCAGATCTAGTCACTAAACACGGCTAAAGCCATTATTAAGCAACGTTTCAATTCTGAATGGTGGTATTACACCAGGGCGATATTGAGAGTATCTTCCACTCTGGAACGTGCCACAAATCTGACATATATATATATATATATTTTTATTTTTATTTTTTATTAATTAATTGTGAAATAACACTAATTAATCAAACCAAAATTATTTGCGCACGCCGGGTTCGAACCCGCGACCTTCCGAATAGGAGTCAAGTGTCTTACCACTCGACCACGGACGAATGGTCTTTGTTAACCACCGATTTTCGGCCCGTGTCAGCTTTTGATGCAATATTGATCAGACGTTGAGCATGATGCCAAAGACGACTGTTTGGCAGGTTTATTTTTGTAGCATGAATTTTCTGCTTTATAAATAATATCATATTACATTAATACTCAAACTATCAAAAAAGACATCTGTTGGTTAATTTTTCATGGTTGATGATAAAGTTTACGCACAATCTATATCTATGGTTTGAGATATTCACGGCCAAAAGAATTATCATGATTAGTTTTTAGGGTATTATGCCGTGCTATGCTACCTCCTTCTATAAAAAAACGTTTCGGACAGCGTTACAGTGTCCATCATCAGGACAGATGTGTGATCACACCGGTACGCTCTCCGAAATGTTAGCCAAAGAAAAAGGTAGCGCAGCACGGTAAAATACCAAAAAAAAATAGATTAGATCCCTATGTTTATCCTTTTTTAAGCGAGTCCGCACAAGTCCACTGCACCTAACCGTCTGGAGCCAGTGAGACTGATTCATCGAAGAATTTTGTGAGGCTAAAAATGCTGGGGAGGAGAAGGAGATGGGGAAGAGGAAGGTGGGGAAGTGCCAGGCCATTCAGATCTGGTTACTAAACTATTTTAAATCCATTTAAAGCAAAGTTTCGATTGTGATTGGTGATCTTTCACCAAGGCGATGCTGAAAGTATCTACCCTTTTGAAATATACTACCGTTGTTACTACAAAATTTCTGAAAAATAAGTTATTAACATGCAGAAATTTTATATATCTATTTTGATTTTTACTTCACTGGATTTGACATTCGGACTTTCATCGAGTTTTTGTTCCGTTTTAATCGAGTTCTATAATGATTTTTAGATTCGCGATAATTAGTATTTATTTTGCTTAAGAAAACTACTTTTGTAGAATCTAAAAACTGAACTGTTCTAATTTTTCGACATGAATCTTTTTGTTGTTGTTGACAGCTACTAAATATTTTACGTTCAAGGAACATGAAACAAATATTCCCTTTACATATTATAAATAGTTTCAAAGCTAAGAATTCCAAAAGCTTCTTTGAGCGCTTTCATCACACCGTGTTCTTTCCCAACAGAAACTGAGGTCCCCTTGAGTGATCGTCCCGCCGGGCCATAATTATTTAATTTAACATTTTATAGCCGTTGACCGCGGACACGGTTCAAGGTATTGAGACTCTCAAGGTACAATATAGCAGTGCAGTTCTGAGGGTTGGAGTTTTTTTAAACAAATTAATTTAAATGACATATGCAAATAATCCACAAATTTATAGTTAAGTGGAAGATAATACCATGAATACCAGGCGGAAAAAGCGAAAAAACGATCATTTTAATAATAAAAATGGTTAAAAACGGGACTGAAGTTCTTACGAACAAATTAACAGTGTTTCAATGTTTTTTGGCGGGAAAATGTAAGAATAATCTGTTGGTATACGTACGAAATTACGTATACTAACAAATTATTTTTACATGTTCCCGCTAATAAACATTTTTCTCCTTGCGGATAGGTGCTTTCAAAATGTTGTTTTGAAGAAATAATGCTCAGGATTCTATGGACAGCACACAAATTTAATTTGTCCTTTCTGGAAGAGCTACGATAGGCTTTGAAACTATCTGCCTACAACGTATTTTGAGATATTTTGGACACGTTGCTGGCCAAACCAAGGACTCCAACCTAGAGAGGTCACTGGCAAAGTGTTTGGCAAGAGAAGCAGAGGAACGTCACCAATGCGCTTGACTTATCAAGTATAACTTGCGTCCGGTACGCATATCGGTGTCCGTAGTTATGGGGTTAGTGAGACTATGGCTTCCCCAATTGGCTATATTGTAAGGATGAAGGTAGTGTGGAGAGGAAGGATTGGGGAAGAGGAAGGTGCGAAAGTACCTGGCTGTACAGATCGTGCCATTAAACACGTCCAAAGCTATTTCAAACAACATTTCAATTCTGAATGGTGGTCTTTCACCAGGGTGATATCACTTAGAGTGTCTTCCACTTTGTAACGTGCTGCAAATACACGGAGAAAAATGTTATTCTAAAATACGATTATTTTATTCGTAAAAACGTTTAAAAACAGGACTGAAGTTCTTACGAACAAATTGACAGGGTTTCAATGTTTATTGGCGGGAACATGTAAGAATAATTTGATGGTATACGTAATTTCGTGATACGCGTACCGTATATTATTTTACGTCAATGGCAATGAAACAACACAAATTAATTAAATAAAATTCTCTAGGATTTGAATCCCTGACCTATGGATTCGTAGTCGAGAGCCTGGCCCCTTAAAAAGTTTTTTCTATCAATTAAGGATATATTTGTTAATTAGGCAAAACATAGGCTCAGAGCCTCCTGTGAGGAGTAAATGTAACAAATAGGCAAATGTTCGGCAAACATATTATTATACCTTTTTTATGAGTGGTATTAAAAGTTAATCCGCTCCACTAGTTGATACTATAATAATCATCTGTCAATAAAGCGTTTATCATTATTCCAATTGATGATTTTACCAGTCCAACCCTGCCATCTCTTGCGCCGTCATTAATTAATAAAAACAATAAACAAACACCTAACGCGCCATCAGTGAGTCATGCCCACATGAGATAATTATTACTAGGTAGGTGCCTACTGGCTGGTCGTTAAAAGTTACTAGTAAAGTAGCCCTTATTTACTAGTAAATTGGCGTCAATTTACCTCAATTACGGGGCCCCCGGTGTTCAATTGACGCCAGTTTTTTTTTTCTTCTCGGTAAAATGAATATAGCAATGAACCCTCATATTGACTACAGTAATACAACGATTTTTCGGACCACAGGTTTTTTGTAAGATTTCTCTTGATTACCCCTGGCGATGTAAAATTCATATGTAACATTGTCATCAAATGGGCGCAAATAAATTTTGTTTGATTAATTTGTGTTATTTCACAATTAATTAATAAAAATAATATATACTATATTTGAGGCATGTTCCAGAGTGGAAGATACTCTCAGTATCGCCCTGGTGTAAGACCACCATTCAGAATTGAAACGTTGCTTAATAATGGGTTTAGCCGTGTTTAGTGACTGGATCTGAATAGCCAGGTACTTCCCCACCTTTCTCTTTCCCATCTCCTTCCCTTCCCCACTTACCTTCAGCCTAACAACATACCCAATTGGGGATGTCATAGTCTCACTGGCTCCAGACGGGAGCAGTTAAAAATCTTGAGAGGTATTCTCTATAAAAAATAAAACAAATGGCAATTCAGCGTCATTTTGTTTTTTTTCTAGTTGAAAAGTCTTAGTTGAAGTTCATTTCAGCATTTTTTGAAGAAATTGCAATCAGCAGAAGAGGACAACTGTCATTTTGTTAAGCTTGTCAACCTATTGATTACACTTTGCTGAAAAAGCTGAAAACCACCTAGAATCGGCGTTCAACGGGGACCTTTCCAATGTTAAAAAAAAAAAACAAAATGGCGCTCTAGTGACACTTGAAGAGAGTGTTACATTTGAATTTCTGTGAAACAACTGGCCCTAAGTCGAGTACTCCGAACTAATTTAATAATTTAACGCATCGGTATACCTATTGTTGATACATTTATATTTTGAAATAGAAAAACGTATAGAAAAAAAATAGATTGGAGTAATAATCAAACACAAGATAAACTTAAAATCATCCGCTTGACGGACGCTCTACCAATAAGGAAGTTGAGTCCTTTTTTATTTTTTTTATCAATGTTCACAGGCAAACTTAAATACCACTATTTTTTTTTTTAAAGTTCGTTTTCATAATTAAATTAATTCTACAAGTTTGAATTTTATTAAGCCCGCGAAAACGGCGGCAAGGGCATAATACCGTGCTGGCAGAGTTCGTGACGTAACCCGGCCCTTGTTTGTGTGAAATATAAGGGAAAATATTTACAAAACCGGGACACGCTTAATATGGACGAAAAAAATAAATTAAAAAGTTGTAGTAGTTAGATATTTACTAGTACTAATCAATTCAGTTATTAGAATTTCTAAAAAAGTGCATTTTAATGGTTATTTATTTAAATTTAAAAACACGAAATGTCATATTTCAACGAAACTTGCAACAGTTCCTAACATAGCGGTCGGTGAAAAATTACACCGTTTTGGCGGGCTTTAATAAAATTCAAACTTGTAGAGTTAATTTAATTATGAAAACGAACTTAAAAAAAAAAATATACTGGTATTTAAGTTTGAATGTCATCTACATGAACATATTTTTTATAAGTCAAAATATTTTTCACTCAACTTCCCTATTGCGCTACCAAACTCAGATTTCATAGTTTCTTTACCTAATAGGTATTAGTTTGTCACTATCTAAATTTGGTTTTTTATTTGCGTTAGAATCATCCCAACGACTGGAGCGATTTAGGTCCAAATTTGGACTGCTTTTTTTTTCTGCGATTTATATCGGTCTAAAATTGAACTACATTTAACGAACCTACAAATATGGGATAAACGGTGAAATCTAGGTGGATTCATTAGCTCTAAATCGCAGTAAACAGTTTAAATATTTCGATATGAATATTTTGAGGAATGATATTAATTAAATCGAATGGCCAAATCAAAAACTGAAAAGCCAATCGCTCGAGTATATAATACAAAAATATGTAAGCAACAAAAATTATACAATGTTTATGGTTTTCAAATATTGTTTTATAGATAAAAACTGATTATAATAAAATGTTTAATTTGACAAGCAGTAAGTAGGTGGTTCTTCCTTTTTCCAACCAGATTTTATCCATTTGATTTAATTTCTGTTGTTTGCAGATATTTTGACAAATAGATACATGTTGTGACATAATTTTATTATTTTTTTAAATGTTATCCAGTATGGGTCTGCCATGGACGGAGGCCGAACAATCAGCGCAAGACAGGGACGTATTGATACGATGCAGTGGGTTCCCAACCCGAATAGGACGAGTGGAAGAAGATGATGATGATGAAATGTTATCCAATATTCTGATTTTCAGAAATTCCCGAATAACATAAAATGTCCAGGAATACCGAATAATAATTATAAGAATACTATTAGTTTAAATAATCGGCGTGTTACTGTACCACTGTAAAACTGCTGTTTTATGAGAGGACAAAGCCACGCTTTACTTTAGTGTAGGGTACATGAAATAGGATACAATAATTAGTATCATTAGTTTTACGACCCTGTTTAGATATTCAATCAATGTTGTTTTACTACCTTCACAATGTAAGGCAAATAAACCTACCCGAAAGAATTTGTTAAGAACAATCATGTTATGATTTACATGTTTATTATATTTTATTTATTTCTATTCTCGAACATACATTTTACAAATGATTTCAATAGTTTCAATAATACGAAAAAAATGTTAATCAATAACTATATATTTCTATTTTTGAAACTGATAATTCGTGGTGGAATTACATTATCATAGGATAATAAAACAAACTTAAAACTTTTTTTAAAAGAAGTTTCATATTTGTTTTATTATTTTTATTTTATTCTATTTTGCAGAAACAAACAGTGCATAATTACATTTAAGAAAATAGTTACAAAGTTATAGAAAATTATACAATAATAGTTACCAATGACATGTCGTTGATATATATATATATGATGTATTATACATTATACCTAAATTAAGTTAGTATATTATGTAAGGAGAGAGGGAATAGTGATTGTGTGTATGTGCGTGTGGATGTGTGTGTTATGTGTGCGAATTCTGTATGGTAGAAAAGTTTTTCTTAAATAGGGGGAGGGAATCAAAAAATATATCGGTATTTGTGCTTTTTTTAATTGTGTTGAATGTTTGAAGGATGCGGGAAATTGGGGAGTTGTAAAGTTGTTGTTTTTTTTCTCAAAAACTGAAGTTGGTAGTGGTGTTTTTTGAAGAACCTGTTCTGATATGAAAATTTAAGATACATTCATGATAAAGAGTTATTAGTTTCATACGTCATTTATATTTAAAGTTTCAAAATAATTTACACAGAGGGTTGCTTCTACAACATCATAAATGGGTACACTTATCAACTATTTTGCAAAATAGTTTGCTTTACGACACGTTTAACCAAGCTTCAAGGGCGCTGTGTTAGGTATTAGTAAGCGCCTGGATCTGACTGCTTTAACTGCGCCTGGCTCAGGGCAGGCTAAATCCCTCAAGGGCGCTGTGTTAGAGTTAGGTATAATTGGAAAGTAAGCGCCTGGATCTGACTGCTTTAATTAATTGCGCCTGGCTTGGGGCCGGCTGAAAACCTCAAGGACGCTGTATTTGAGTTGGGTATATATTATTGGCAAGTACGCGCTCCTGGATCTGACTGCGTTAATTTCGCCTGGCTCAGGGCTGGCTAAAAACCTCAAGGGCGCTGTGTTAGAGTTAGTTATTATTGGCAAGTAGGCTCCTGGATCTGACTGGTTTAATTACGCCTGGCTCAGGGCCGGCTAAAAACCTCAATAGCGCTGTGTTAAGAGTTAGGTTTTGTTAGCAAATAAGCGCCTGGATCTGACTGGTTTAATTGCGCCTGGCTCAGGGTCGGCTAAAAACCTCAAGGGCGCTGTGTTAGAGTTAGGTATTATTGGAAAGTAAACGCCTGGATCTAACTGCTCAAATGGCGCCTGCACTCGATTCGCTGCCGGATGTGATCTCATATTTCTATAAAAAAAACCCTCAATGCATTCCAGTGCTTACTTTTTCTTTTTTAGTTAACACTCTCTCGGTAAAAACTTTGTTAATTACTCTAATCGAACTTGCTTTACTTCAAACCTTCTCATTCGTATTATACTCGGGCCGCATCTGCGCCTATCCTCACGAAGCTTCGCGTAAACGTTTTCTTTTAATTTTAAAAAAAATAATACGTTTATGCGAAGCTTCGTGACGATGAGCGCAGATGCGGCCCCAGCATTACAATCATAGGTATAGATATAATTTACCGCGCATTCGCCTAAAGGGTCTCATTTTTACGTTAATCAGTCTACTTTCATCCTTCAACTGTCATCATATTTTCGCTGCCATACAAAGTTGGATTCAAAGTATTAAACTTATACCTTTCTAAACAATTTTATACAAATGAAAAAAATTACTTTTGGGTAAACTGTTATATTTATAGTGATTTACATAAAAGTAATCTGTTTCATGATGCCACAAAGTGAATTTGCAAAGGTTGAGTTACAATAATAACAAAATAAGATGCAATAATAATGGTTAAAACCGTCGGGGCATAATATGTATATAATTAAATGGATATTATCTTTCAAAATCTATTTAGTTTATTGCAGGATTTTCCACTGCCATCCGCGGCGATACATCGAGCGTTTTACTGCCAGTACTCTGAGCGGCATTTAACAGTTTTTCCCCGAAGCGCATCCACCTGAAGACGGCGCGACAGATAAACTGCCGTATTGATGAGCTTTGGGCAGCTTTAAGTTCCGCTTTAAGTCCCGCTCTGAGGCTGGTTTTAAGTTCAGCTTTGAGCGCTCATTGGATGGGCGGCTGCAGATCCGCTTCAGGGGAATTAGACTGCGCCACGGGACACGGGAGATGGAATCCGATGGGCATTGATGTTTAGTTTGGTTGGCATCAGGCATTGTTCAAACTTTGTCTGCTTTGTTGTGTTTGGGTATTGGAAAAACTTAATGATGCTCATTATGTTACAATCATTTTTTAAATATTTTGTATGGTTAGCTTAGCTTAATTAACACTGTGTTTTATTTAAATATTATGCCGAACAACACTTTCCCAATCCCAGTTTTGAAGTGAATTATTATTATTATTTTTTGTAATTTTAATGCTTAATAATGATGGACTAGAATATCTGGGTGATTTATATCAAGTAAACATTATAATCGTTTGTATCAGCAAATTCACTCAAACAGAGAACTCTGGCGATCAGCATTTTGCATCGTTTTATCTGACTGAGATTCAACGCATATACTTTCAGGTCACAAACACAGTTCGTCATAATCTACAACATTGAAATGTGGATTCAATAAAAATATTAATTCAAGTTTTTCGTAGTAGATACTAATATGTGTTTGAATTTTTTTTTTCAATTGTTTTGCAATGATCCAGCAGTTTTTTTAAATTTTATTTTGTCAGCATTTTCTATTTTCATTTCTGTTACTAGACCACCAAGACATTATATTTATATCTACCTATCTAAATTTCGTGACGCTAACTGCACTATTTACACGCCGACTATTAAAGCGCTCCTCGTCTCTACTGTACATCCATCGGCGGCGGTTCCATCAAAAAAGACACAAGCAGTCTCATTAACGAGGGACAACCAAAGAGTTTCGCGCTCGACCTCGCGTGGCGTATTGGCACATCGATGATTTTACTGCGTCCCATAAAATTAATATCGGTACCGGATATTAAATGCCAAGTGAAAGCGACAGAACTGTTAAACGCAAGGTAAATTGCAGGCATGTGATAATACTTCAATAGGCCGAAGTCGGATAAATGTTCGAACTTTGGTACAAAAATCGTCCTACACAGATAAAATAGTTATTATTATCCACTGGAGCGATTTCGGTCCAAATTTGGTACGCTTTTATTTTTCTGCAATTGATGTCGGTCCGAAATTGGACCACTTTTAACGAACCTAAAAATATAATTTAAACATTTAAGTTTAGCTGGATTTATTGGCTTTAAACCGCAGTAAAAAGTTCTAATATTTTAAGGAATTATATCAATTAAATCTAATGGTAAAATCAAAATCCGAACACCCATCGCTCGAGTGGGAAATTTTTTTTTAAATTTATGCTGTGCGCTGTCATCGTACCTATAATACTATTTATTTTAAATTTTACTTTAAGTTTAAATCTCTGTTTTTATGTTTAATTTATCTGAATCTTATGTTTTTCATATATTTTTAAATGTATTGTGTAAATTTTTTTTGTAGATAATATGGAGCCCTCAGCACGGGTAAACCACCTAGTGAGGCCAACATTATTGGATTTTATTATAAAATGTGAAAATATTGCACCAAATTAATAAATACAACAATTTTGTTATCAGGATTTTTCTAAAAAGTCCAGCACAAGTTTGGTATTTAATTGATGCCTATATATTTAAACATGGATTATTTCTTATCAGTTTTACAAAATATAAACAAGAATAAAGGTAGATTCAGACTGGGTCGACGTACGTACGCATCGCTACGCCAAACAATGCTTAGCAACCATACATTTTCTATGAAAATTGCCACAGACATCGCACGTCGCAATGCGTGTGGCCAATGTGATTCTAAAACATAAATTTTCATTGAAAATCTATGATTGCTAAGTAGCCCAGATATTGTTAGGCGTAGCGATGCATACGTACGTCGACCCAGTCTGAATCTACCATAAGTATAATAGAATCGTTTTCAAATCTTTGGAGCGTTGCGTTTATAATTTTTGTCGGATATTATGGTTTTGAAATCATTTATATTGAAGATTTTTATAATACATTGCATGAAAATAGTTTAAATGAAAAGCTGTTTGGTGTGACGCTGCATTTGATACTCCACTTTTATAATTCACCCATTTTGTAAGACGTTATTTTATACGGGTTTTGAATGATATAAAATCTGAGATCTGAAAATGGATGTATGTTTGTTAGTCTTTCACGCTAAAACTAATGCATGGATTTTAATGAAACTTTACAATAATATAGCTCATACATCAGAATAAAATATAGACTATTGAGTTCTGGCGTTATGAAATTTCTTACTAGAATTATAAAAGCGAAAGTTTGTATGGATGTATGTTTGTTACTATTTCACGCAAAAACTACTGAATTGATTTTAATAAAACTTTACGAAAATATAACTGATAGAATAACATAAAGGCTATTGAGCTCTGCCGTTATGAATTTATTTCCTATACTATTCATCCGATTGCGATAAAAATTTGGTTTTAAGTTGTTATGAACATGCCTGCGAAGGTTTCTCTTTAGCGGTATTTTTGTACTGGTGAATTTTAGCGGTATGAAATTTGCCAAAATAAAATCAATAGGTCACAAACGAGTTGTTTAAAAAATCAATATATTTTATGGAGTTTGGGGGAAAGGAAAAAGGATGGAGGAGGAGGGGAATCCAAGAGGGGCAGAGGGAAATTAAGTAGGGGGGATTCGCGGGTGGGGGACAATGGAAGGGGAAGGGGGAGAAGGTGCATGGGGAATGCGTGAGGGGAAGGAGATGCGGGAGGGAAAGGAACGGTTCGAATGGGAAAGGACACGCAGGGAGAAAAAAAATTCTTAATTTAATTTGCTTTGCAACGCATGTCGGGAATCAGCTAGTATTCATCATAAATGTAATAATTTTAAAAATAATTATATTAATTGACAATAAACATGACTTCAGTAAATGGGTTGTTAATAATTCGTTTTACTAAGTGAGGTATTCCCCAAACAATATTATAGTAATCTATATACCCAGGTAATTATGCCTACTGGTAATCAAATAATTAGAATTTCAATAGTTAAAAGACGACATAGTAACAAAAATGGGATAACCCATATAATAGAATAAATTCCTTGTAGACCACTCTTCTCCCCCTCCCCCATATAACATACCAATATATTAACCTTGGTTTGAGAAACAATTTTTCCAGTCTGAAGATGGCTTTAACTGGCTGAAATCGGTTACGGTCACAAATAAATGAAAGTGGAAATAAGTTTTATTTTGGTTTTTTTTATATTATTATAAAAGAATTCTACCACGAATTGTCAGTATAAAAATAGTTTCAATCAATGAAGTATCCCTGAAAAAATCATTTTAAAAACGTCAAATACGAATAATAGGTAATTAAAAAATATAGTAATTTATTGTATGATATTAATAATTTTGGTTAAACAATTAACTTGACACATTTCAAAATTTCCTACTACCATCATTAAAAGCGGAAAATGTTACTTGTACAATTATGGTGGATTTATCCAGCCCGGGGATTGAATATTTTTCAACTCAACCACCGAACGTTAATGAAGTATTTTTTTTTTCTTAAATAAGTCATTAATGACCCTAAAATGGCTTTGTATTATACCTGCTAACGTCGTTACAGAATTAAACATAAAACCTTAAATCTATTAGATACTATTATTTAGTAGGTATCAGGATTTCTCGTATAACGGTATTCCCCGGAAATTACAATTAAAGTCTTGAAGTCACGGTTCATTTGAATTTATTAATTCCATTTCGGCGTGAATTGTTGTGGTTTAGCGGTTGGCTCATAAAACTCACAGCCAGACTGCAGGTGTGGCTCATTAAATCCTTTACACCGCTTATAGGGGAGAGAAACAATCGCTTACCAGGGGTTGGTTAATTTTGCTCGAAGCGTTAAACCAACTTGAGAAGTATAAAAAGGTAGCAAAAAAGTGAACCATTTTTTTAAATATATACCTAGATTTTCTAATAAACATGGCCAGCGAACTTTTGAATACATGGTACCACGTATAATTAATATGCTGACATATGATTTGAAAAAATATTGCTCAACACAGCCTAGAATTAACGCTATTATTAAAAACATGGCTATTGGAATCAGATTTTCTATATTGATTGACTCCTAGTGCACTTTCAAATTTTGTTATTATTTTTTATGGGTACTAATTTATGATTTATTTTATTGCATTGCAATATTTTTTTCATCTATTATATTATACTTAACACATTTTATATTGAACTATGTTTTTTGTCCACACTGTTTTCCTGCCGACAAGCTACTTGCAGTAGCTTTGCATGTATAATGTAAACATGAAAAACCTTTTTTCTGTATTTAAAAAAAAATAAATCTTTCTCGTATCGGAAGAATTAGTTTATGAGATCCGTGATCTCAGCATGCTTATTGCATAGTTTACTAGTGTAAAACCACGAAGTACTGTGTTTCCAATTTACATATTATAAATATTACATAATTGTGTAATAATATTAATATTACACAATCGGTTCCAATTTTGAAAATTACGCGTAAATTTGTGTTCCTTGAACCAGATTTCATGAGGACAAGTAGCTACGCATAGACAACCGCAATTAGTATATTTGAAAGTCATATTTTATATTAAAAAATTCTTTGTGATTTCAAGGAAAAATCAAAAAAACTTACAACTAAGAGTCAGTATTTTTAAACAATATGTTTAGGATAGTGTAAATGAATTTATTTACGTCGTTATTTGGCGTAAATAAAATACATAAGTAGTTTTAACAAAGAAATATTGTTTCACTTATTTATAAGGGATAACCACAAAGTTATAGCATTACAAATATTACATCAAAAAGTAAAAAAAAAGTACTTAAAAAAAAAGTTATAATAACCTTTTAAAAGATGTTCCACCCCATCTCATCCGCCAAGCCCGTTTTGTCTGTATCCTTCCAAAGCTCGTACGAAATAAAGCCTACTGAGTTAGTTCACCCCTATATTAGGCTTGCCAGGGCAATTAACACGTCCTAATTAATTACTTCCATAGCCTAGCTACCTCCTCCACCTCCTCTACCTCCTGCTAACTCCTGTACTCCTGTTTACCTTATTGCCGTGTTCCTAGTTCCTATGGAGAAACAATGGGGACGACTGCAGTACGCTGTAGACTCCTACTGTGAAGCTATGGGGGTTTGTTTCCTGTGTTAGGGGATGCTCTTATTCAATTATGCTGAAAGATTTAGTGCTCAGATTAAATAAAGAGGTCATTTTTATATTATTACTTGAAATAATTAAAAGTAATATAATGTTACGTTCTTCATAACTTACAGGTTTCACAAACTATATTATCTTAGTCAACCATCTCCTATTAGATTTATTTGTACACCTTGTTATTTTTCCGTTTCCCTGGAGATCTTCAAACCGTTTCCTTGGTGATCTAAGGCGCTCCGCCCACTGAGGCAACTGAAAACCAACTAAAACCGGCTGTTTTCTCTGTCTTGATTGGTCAAAAAGCTTGTTTAACCATAGAACAAGAACAATCAGCTGACAGCTCGCAACTAGCAACGGCTTCCCAGGGCAATCAGCCGTGACAGTCGCAAGATGGTCGCAAGTCACCGCTTGCGTTACCATTGACAACGGGGTTTTGTGTGATTGTATAGTGTGCGGGCCATCACATTGTCATACAAAGACAGTTGGCAGTTGAGAGTTTTTAGTTGCCTGAGTGGGCGGAGGCGCTTATGGTTCCTAATACACAAATTTTCTTAATCATACTCCTACCATAAATATACAATAACCGATTTATCAGATTGATCTTATAATTCAATTTCCCAAAAAATCTTATTTCACAGTTACCTAGTTTTTGTTATTACCCCTCGATACGGTACCGCACAATCCGAGAACATTGAAGCTATTTATTATATCGTACAGTTTTAGAAATTTTGTGAGGTTGTTAGAAGAGAAGGAGAAAATGGTGAAGCGTAATATGAAGGTTACGAAGTAGTTTCCCACTCAGATTCGATCACTAATGCTATTCAATAAACCTTTTTTTTTCCTGAATAGTTTCTCACCTGGACGACTCTGAGATTACATAATATTTCAGCTAAGGAACGGGGTGACCTCTAAATTTTTTTTTATTATTCTTTTCTCTCTGAAAACATCGAGTAACATATAATACATATAAAACAATTCATCAAGTGAGTCCAGATCCTGGAAGCCCGAGCACTCTGTGTTTAATGCCCGTTTGGCAACTTAAGAATACTGTAAAATACTTTAATTTGACCTTTATTGAAAGATAAACCCTTTAAGAGGGTATTACCAGAGGACACCGGAAATTGGTCCTTTTAAATCAAATTCCAGACGTATTGACCATTTTTTACAAAAAAAATATAAATTGATTTTGAAAGATTGTTATTTTATCTGGTACACGCAGTTTTAAAATTTTGAAAAACTAAGTGTATTTTTAATATACTAAGGTTATACCGTTGGTCCTTGGCAGATTTGTTCAATTTTCAAACGATAGATTCTATTAAACAACACAAATTTCAATAATCATACAACAAAATAAATCAATGCATAATCTAGGCAACACAGTTTAAAAAAAAATATCATTAAATAAAAATTATAATCATTAAAAATAAATCCGAGAATGTGTTTTGTGACAAAAATATCTCTTAAGGTCTTACAAACTAGAATATTTAAAAAAAAATTTTACACACTTATTTTGTTTAGACATATTAAAAAATCATAAATATTTATTATTAAAAAATACTTACAAGAAGTACACTATATTTAATAATTTATCATCAAGCGTTTTGAGTATTTTTTTTACTTACTTGAATGTAGGTATATATTAAAGCAAGTTTTTAATGAAATAAATCGATATAAAATTGATAAATGTGTGTACTTCAAATGATTATTCAATTGAACGGGCATCAAATTCAAAATACATTTATTGCACAAAAATGGTAGGATTTTGTCATCTTCTTCTTTCTTCTGATTCCCAAGTAAGGCTTTGTAAGGAAGAAGAGGAACAAATCAGTGAACAATATTTCGATAAGTCCCAAAGCTGTTTCAATAATAAATATTCCGCCTAATCCGTTTTATTAGAGGAAGTATCTTTAACCAAAAATTAACAGAAGTGAAACAAACCCTCGTCAAACAAAGGACAGTAGATCGTACAGTATAGTAAATATAGTTTTCACAACTACTCTTACAGTCTCTCATGCGTCTAGGTAATCTTAAACAATGTTACGCACAACTCAATTTCACCTTGTAGCAAGTAAAGTAAAGTGCTTTGCTTCAACTCTCCCCTTTACTGTAAGGTATAATAAAACTACACAATAGAAAGCGTTGTCCCTCTTTTTGTTTTTTATAAATCTGCCGTAATTCAAAGATCTCGCAACATGTGTATATTGTGTTCCCGGCTTGCCTCTCGGAGCGCCACTGGTCAAGGGGGCGCGGGCTTTATGGCGCGCATCGGTCGCCTACCCCCCTCTTCCTGACAATAGACTGTATCCTGTTACGCCGCTGGACAATCACCAAGAAGCCTGGATTATTTTCTCCGGTACGGGGGATATCCTTGTTATGCGAAAAGTATAAAGAATGTACTATGATAAGTACATCATTTAGAATGTTTTTTTAATAATATATATTTGTGGTTGGCTCTGTTATCACTTTTTTGCAAGTGACATACGGCGTCTTATGATATAAATAACAAATCTGAAAAATGCCTGAAAATGGCCTTGTAAGCCGAAACAGCTGTCACAATAATAAAAACTAAAACACTTGCAGAACTTAATAATAAACATTATTAAATTTAATTAAAATTAATTTAAATTAAATTTAATAAAAAATAAATGGAGTTCTACAAATTAAACACAAAAACAATAAATAGTTTTTCCCAACCTTCCTTTACCATTTTCTCCCTTTCACCAATCACTGCGTACCCCGATTGGTGGTGCCATAGTTTTACTAGCTCTGGACAATTGGGAGCATTTCGAACGTTTGTGTGGTATTTACATAAAAAAAAAAATATATAACGTGGTGACGTGAATACAATCAACAACGGTGATAATTAAAAAAAAACTCTGTAAAAATGCCTTACTGTAATGTAATTTAACTTTATTTTTAACTGGTTAAATTTCTTCATTATGTTATTATACTTTTTGGAACCCTCAAGAATGTACACTGGATAGCGGATGACCACCTCCTTTTGCCACCCCGTTTCTCCCCCTGCAGCCTCCGTACCTAGAGCGACACGCCTGGCCGCGGCCGGAAAACGTAACCCTGAGTCGCAGGAACCGGGCGATGTTTATAACTAATTAAACAATAAAGAAAGAGTTTTGCTATTAGTTGGTTGTTACTGGGAAAATTTATTTTTAATCATCTTGTGATGACGCAACTATGCGCATTTCTTTCCACCCAACCGTACATCCAAGTACCTGTCCCTATCTGAAAGTGTATGGCCAATTTTCCTAAGTGTGGACTTTTGCAAAAATATATCATGGTACGATCAGTCTATTAATTATATTAGATCTATCAATCGATTCAATTAAAAAAGCTGGGCAGTGACCACCTGAGGCCCTAGCACGCTTGCTCTATAACGATCGGTAGGATAACTATCGGTAACTTCTCATCGTTCCCTATGACAACTGCAAATCGCAAACAAATAGGTGACAGTTCACAATGACTAAGTGTCCTTAATATATTCGAAATCAACTGTCGTTTGTACGTTTGAAATCTGCATTTGTTCTAGGGAACGATGAGAAGTTACCGACAATCAGTCGGTAACTTCATATCGAGCGACCGTGCTAGCACACCTGGGCCCCTAGCACACTCGATCGATAAGGATTGACAGGATAACTTTCGGTAAATTCTCATCGTTCCCTAGCACGACTGCAGATCGCCAACAAATAACTCAATCATTTTGCATTTCGTATGGCTGTAAATTTTTTTGGGCATTCCGTTACCGTTGCAAGATGCCGGCTGTTTAATGGTTCAGATTTTTTTTTTTCTAATGTTACAACTAGTACTGTTCGAAACTTCTCGTTAGATTTTTTTAATATAATGATACCTACCTGCCTGAAGAAAGTTTGAAAAATTATAGTCATATTCTGTACAAATTTGTTGAAATAATTTGTAAAAACAATTTTTAACTCTTTTCCACTAAATATATTGGTGATCGCAACCGATTTCAACCTGCCATTTTCGAATTGTTTTAATATATTTATTTATTTATTATTCATTTTCAACGCCCTGATGGGCTTTTACATAATAAGTGTATAATACCGTGATATACATGTAATACAATGTTTAAATAATAAGATAAACTCATAGCAATGAACCTTATAAAAATGGTAAGTTTAAAGGTAAGTGAAAATATTATATTATAAGAAAAGAGAAAAAATAAAAATAACTTAAAATGAAACCAGTTTTTAAATTGCAAATGGCATAAAAATAATAATATAGTGTAGGTTAATATGAGAAATTTACAGGTGAGTAATAGGTACATGAAAAAGTTCACAAAATAGATAAACAAAAGAGAGTATAAAGATAGATAAATAGAAAGAATAGAAAATATATAATTACATGAATAATTTTCAAATTGGTTTAATATAGTTTTCAAATTGTTTTCAATTTGTTTTAATATAGTTTACAGATTGTTTTAACATACATTTCAATATGTTTTAATATAAGTTTTCAAATTTTTTAAATACAGTTTTCAAATTGTTTTAATATTATTTTTCAAATTGTTTTAATATAGTTTTCAAATTGTTTTAATATAGTTTTCAATTTGTTTTAATATAGTTTTCTTATTGTTTTAATATAGTTTTCAATTTGTTTTAATATAGTTTCCAAATAGTTTTAATATAGTTTTCAATTTGTTTTAATATAGTTTTCAAATTGTTTTAATATAGTTTTCAATTTGTTTTAATATAGTTTTTAAATTATTTTAATATAGTTTTCAATTTGTTTTAATATAGTTTTCAAATTGATTTTAATATAGTTTTCAATTTGTTTTATTATATGTATTATTATAATGGTATCCCGCCACGAATCGTCAACATCAAAAATAGAAAAATTTAAAAAAAAATACGTAAAAAAATTGGGTTTTTAAAAATTAAGTCTAAAAATTAATCTCTTTATAAATCTTATGATTTTAGAAGATATTTTGGTTTTGATTAGTCAAATAAGAGAAAAATAGAAACATATTTTTCTGCCGCGAGGTCTACCGTTCACAGAACTACTAGTTAAATTCCGGTAGAGAAACAACTATCTTCAGTTGGGTCTTAAGGAGAAGAGAAAACAACTATTTTTTTCTTCTTCGCGTTTAAAAAATACAAGTGTTCCAATTATCAACACTTATATTACGCCTGTCACGACACTACATTATACTTCTCAAAAAACTGAAAAAATGTCATTTTAAATCTTTATTGCAAAATGACTGCGGCACCATAATAATTTCGCTCTTGTATCGCGATCATAAAAAACACAATTGCCATAAAGCAAATGATGAAAAGTTTTGCTGTAACAGCCCTCTGGGCGAGCTGTAGAACCGTAGAGCCGTAGAGGCGTAGGGGCGTAGAGAAGTAGCACGGCATAGGCTGTAGCGCGCAGGAGCCTTGGCGAGAAGTAATGGCATAACACCGGCAACTTTGTTACAGAGTACCATTACTTACCCCTTGAATTTCAATTACAATCAATATTTAGATCCCTGTGTGGGGCGGACTCGGACTAAATTATAATTATCATTGAAGAAGAAAGATAACAATAATAATCCATTTTTATTAAATATGAAAATAAACAAGACACAGAAAAATAATAAAATATAATGGCTGCAACTGGGACTCGAACCCAGAACCTCGCGTCTAACCGGGACATACGCATTGACACCAATTTTGCTATTGCACCCTGTTATGAGACTGTCGTATTTGTCAACTTCATATTTCAAATTCAGAATTAACAATATTATCTTCGACTAATGTTTTTTTTTCCATATTATTGGCAGCTACCGTTATTATTGGAAACAAGTATTTAAGGAATGTATTTGTTACCTAGATAGTGTCTCGGTTAAATATATAGGTTCTGGGTTCGAGTCCCAGTTGCAGCCATTATATTTTATTATTTTTCTGGGTCTTGTTTATTTTCATATTAAAAATTGAATTTAATTAAAAAAGAGAGTTTTTCTTATAAAACAAATTATAATTATCAGTTTAAAAGACACACAGATATGGAAAAAATAGGTAGGTAAGTATCCATATCAATAATTGTAGACGAATGTACAATTATTACATATATATTAGTATAACTTCTCCCAACCGTCTGGAGCCAATGAGACTATGCCTGTCCCAATCTATTTTTTCATTTTTTCATTGTAATAAGCGCGCGGTAGTTGTTGAATGAAACACTAGCATAATATATTGAATCATTTGGCTGGTAAGAGGTAACCCGCCGTAGCTCAGTGGATCAAGAGCACCTGACCGGACATCAGAAGGGCGCGGGTTCGAGTCCCGTCAGCGGCATTTATCTTTTCTCGGAAGATTGTTTCAATGTGGATGAGTGTTTCAGGCTGATAATTATTGCTTATAATAATTATTAATATAACCATCTTTTACAGCACAAGCTTTCTTATTTTAGCGTTCATAACATTTAGGACGACTGAAATAGAAAAAAGTTCTAAGGTTATTTAAAGAGTGACTAATTCTATATTATTATAGAAATTTCATTCAATGACAATATGCCTCTATTCATATTTCAATATTTACTCTGTCATATTTCACTAATTAAAAAAACCAATTCCAGCAGTGTAATTGCCCGAATATAGGAAAAGTGCAAACTCCAGGGGACGCCCACGCCGAGAGTACCTGGAGGACCTGCTGGTGGACATGCACTGCTCATCATATGCATAATTCAAAAGAGCCGCACAAGATAGGGAAGAATGGAAGAAGAAACTAAAGGAAATTGCTGCAAACCAATCCCAGGATTGAAACCAGAGAGAGAGAGCAAAAGTGTACCAATATACATACCTTGGTATTAAAATAGATGTCAACTTTAACTGGTCAAATCATATTGAAAATGTATGTAATAGATTAAGATCCATATTGGGAAAATTTTACCACCTAAAAAATTTGTTAATAAAAATATATTATACTGTATATACAACGCATTAGCAGAATCAATTATAGGATACGGAATAAATAGTTACGGATTAACGTACAAAACATACTTAAATAAAATAGAACAATTACAAATCCGTTTCCTAAAATTGAAATCAGGCAAAAAAAAGTCCAGTTATGTGAAGGTGATTATAAAAAAATGTTCTCCTTGTGTAATGTCCTCTCTATACACAGTAAGGTAAATTACCAATTAACGCTAGATGAATTCTGGAATACAGAATTCAAAAAACCTGTAAACCACAACTACCCTACTAGGCATAGAGAAGCACAAACGTTTATTATCAATAAATCTGAAAATGTATACGGAGATAGAACAAAAAGGCATAAAATTCCGGAAATATTTAACGCATTACCTGAAAATATAAAAAATGAGACATCTTATTCAAAAATCAAAACAAAAGTTAAATCTTTCTACCTCCGAAGAACATGAAATCAAATAATATAGTTCCTTTCTATTGTTTTTTCTCACCTTATGTTTGTACTGTGTAAAATATTTTTACTACAACGCAATTCATAAACATTATAATAATTAGTTTGTCGTAATAATTAGTATTTTAATATTAAGTATTATATTTAGTATTTACTATGTAAAACTGAAAAGTATACTCTATTAAATAATTAGAAAAAAAAATGAGAGTTTTCTTACAATCAAACTGATTGATCAGTTTCGTAAGATTTGTAAAATAAAATATTGTAAAATTAAAACTGAATAAACATATTAAAAAAAAAAAAAAACGATGTCGGGGCGACGACTACAGCTACTGCGTTTACAATTTCTACAATGATTGTAGTCGGATAGAGTTGATTTGAGTTCAATCATGATTATATCAATTTTAAGCGAAAAATTTGCAATAAATACAACCATACAAATTCATTGCAACTATTTTACCACCTGAGCAAGAAATACGAAGGCTACTAAATTGATCGAATAAATCTGATAGCATTTACATTTTTAATACTGAAAAGATACTCTGAAAGTATATTTTACATTGGTGTTGATTACAAGTACATACTTGATGACGGCCCTGCTTCAATGGCTATAAAATAATATCCAAGACTTTAAAGTCGCGGCCGTCATCCGCCATGTTGTAAATTATTGTCAACAAAAGCTAAGGCGGGAAAATTATTTGTTTTTGAATTACGATTGGTCCGCGGGGCGCCATCTTCTCGGGACTTTATTGTCCTCTCCCCTACCCCGCCCCTAACACGCCACCTAAAACAAGTTCCAAACAATGAATAACAAACTATAAAGGATAAATTTTATATCAGCTAGCCGTTTGATGCCTACTTTTGCTGGAAAATTAAAAAAAAAACTGAGAATGATTTAACTAAATATCTCAAACGTCTGAGGTGGTCAATATTCCCTGTTCATATTGGCAGATTTTTTTTAATTTTATGAGATTGCAGTACTTACCGTTCGTTTTCTTTTGTTAAAAGTAATAATTTTTCTGGGGCATGAATACTTAATACTTCAGCGATCGATTTTTTTAACATATTATTATGGTTCGTTTACTATAAAATCAATTCGTTTTTACTTTCAACGGCACCTCTCATAAGCAAGTTCGATTAAATGGTGGAAAAAAAGTTTCGTTCAATGATGCGCGACGACTAAAATCAGTATTTCTTTTTTGAAAAAACATTTTTTTTTTTATACGTTTTTAGATTTTCACGGCCAAAAGCATTTTCGTTGTTTGTTTTTGGGGTCTTATGCCGTGTTGTGCTACCTCCTTCTTTAGCCGACGTTTCGGACAGCTTTGCAGTGTCCATCATCAGGGCAGATCCGGCATGACATCCGATCTGCCGGATCTGCCCTGATGATGGACACTGCAACGCTGTCCGAAACGTCGGCTAAAGAAGGATGCAGCACAACACGGCATAACACCCCAAAAACAAACAACGAAAAAACATTTTTTTTATTGCATAATGTACCTACATAAACTTAATTACTATCCACAGTTGGTGAGCGATTAACTTAAGCTGGTCTAAATGTACTATTATTTTTAAAAATTCGACGTTAATTTGTATAGCACCGTTTGGTGAAAAATTACCTTAAGGACGCTGTACAAATAGTATTGTTCGATGCAGGTATTTGGATCAATGAGATCGGTGCAGGAAGTATTACAAAGAAATCGCTTGTGCTGGAAAATCTGTCAGACTACGTAAAAAGTAAGTAAATTTTAAATCATTTTGCAAGTGCGTCTTAAAATAAGCTAATATCTTTCCAATGCAACTTACAGATTTAGATTTAGAAGTTTATGGTTTCATGAAAATTTAATTTTAATATTAAACTGGGTAAGTAACTAACCTTTTAGACTTACAATAAAAATATAATAATGTTAAAAGTAGGTAGTAACGTTGGTTCATATCCCTATTATTAAGTCAGACGCTAATATTATTATGAATTTGATGAATATTATTTATAAACTTTATTACCTAGTTATTTCAACTTTCGTTATAAAATTAAAGTTTGATAATAATCTTATTTTAACGAATAAAACCTGCGTAAACTGTGCCCTAGATTTTGATAACGAAAGACAAATGTGTTACAAAAATTATTTTTCAATTTAACGGTAAAATAGTTAATTAATTAATGGCTAAGTACTTACACTATTTAAGAAACATTATTTATTATGGCGGTTTGTGTTTATATGCATATCTTAATATAAGAATAGATTAGTAAGTACATATTGACAAAAATGAAACTAAATGTCGTGGGAGAAGGTAGTTAGCTAGTTTAATCGTTAAACATAATTGCTTAAAATAAATTAAATTATTAAAAATTAATTATTGTATTCATAAGTAGGAATTACAAAAACCTCTATAAATTCAAAAACAAAATCAAGGAGCAACTTTTGAGTAACAATTTGAAGCAACTAATATGCCTAAATCAGATTACAGAATACAGTTTATATTGTGAAAATATATTTCGGAGATGGCCATTAAAATACATATATTTCGTTATAAAAAATATTTATCTGAATATTGAAAACTTTTAAAAATATCAAATTCATCTGATATTTGATGTCAAATATCAAATTCTAATATTACGAATAGTGATTGAATTATCAAATATAGACATAGACAAAAAAATATAGACATCGATAAAACTTTTTGTGTTTTATAGAACGTTATAAAAAAAGTTTTAATTTTTTTTATCACAATAGATTCATAACCTGAAACATTTCCACAGGCCGGCGGAGATTCGCAGTTCGGAGTAACGGGTCCAACAGGAAGAGGAAGGTGGTCTTGCCCACCGGAAGCGGTCTAGAATTAGTTTTTTCGTCAATGATGCGTGCCCACAGATAGATCTCCCGAACGGGTCAGTTGGCTGCCACACGAGGGATGGCGATTTGCGACTGTGCTCAGTTTACAAATGTAAAATAGTATAAAAATAATATTTATTTTTTTAGCTGATTTAAATCTAATTTTGTTAAAACATCGTTAGCAATTTAATAAAAATATGTATTGCTGGAAACAAAAAGCTACTTGTACCTACACCTCTACCATCAATTAAAACATGTACGAATGACTACGGTTATATTTTCATTGAGTGGGTGATAACGCCACAGTAAAATATGTTTTTAATCTAATGAAGTAAGATAAAATATTTTTTTTAAGTATTTATATAAAAGTAAAATATTTTTTCTATCCATGTGAGATTTTTGACCCAGAGTTTGTAATTAAATAATCATATAAACCACAAATTACAATCCTTTCGATAATCAAAATAAACATGAAACAGTTCAACAACAACAAGAAAAATTGTTTTATTTTATTTTTATAGAATTAAGTGTTATAGAATGTTCATCTGGATTGATAGAAATATTTTGTTATCAAAATAACATTTTTTTAACCACAGAGGATATAAAATAAAATCAAATATTGTATTGCGATTTCTTTGCAACCGACTCTACGGAATAGACAAATTGATATCGGACGTACCGATTGCAAAAAAAGTCCGAATGTGTGTCGTATTTTCTTTTTGTTATGGCCAGGACTTCCTCTCATTTTTGTACGGAAAACATAAACTTTTTGAGGATGTATATCTATGCTCTCTATTTCAACCATTATATAGCACTATATTTACGACAGTTTGTGTACATAAATTTGCCAGCTGCAGGGGGTTAGGGTATTCTTTTTCGAATTGTTTTACCTTCATCCTCTGAATTTGAACCAAGAAAGAATTACATTTGTGGAAATCTCAAAAAATATATATTATCTAGTAAGATTTTAAAAATCTTTTGTTATTAGAGAATTTGGGCTATGATGAAAAACCCTTATTGCACCAACTAATTACATATTTTTTGAGTTTATGTGAGAGTTTTTTTAATTATTTCAAGCTTTGGCCATCTTTTGGGTTATCAATTTATTCCGATGAAAAGGTTCAAATAAAATTTTTATTTAATTTTGGAGGCGGGAAATGCCGCCTAGGGAACTGTTTATCGGATAACTAACAACTCTCGCAGAGGTGGCTGGGTTCATGAGGTGAGGTTAGTCCAGATCTTGACGGCCGAAGCGTCTGGATCAGGAGAGACTGTTTGATTTAAACTTTTCCAATGGATCTTCTTCTCTCTTTCGGAACCTTGCACCGCAGTGGGTGGAATGGATGCATACGTCTGTCACTCCTGGACACTCTGACCTAGAGATTCCTACCCACCCCTCTTATGTTTTTCTTTCCTAGAACCTCCTTTCTATCGTCTACCCGGTATCTCCACAGATAACACAGGTACTGAGGGAAATTATTTTTTTCTAAAGGCCTCCTTTGTGAAACTAACGTAAAAGAAAATTAATAAAACAGTTATTTATTTTAAAATAAAACAATAACTTTGTATACACCACTTTTATTTTTTTATAATTTATGCCGACCGGGTTTTGCTACAACCGTAGCTTCTTCAGGGCAGTATAATCTCTACTAATATCTAACATATGTGTTATAATCTAAATAATATATTAGATATGTTAGATATTAGTAGAGATTATACTGCCCTGAAGAAGCTGCGGTTGTAGCGAAACCCGGTCGGCATAAAGTATAAAAAAATATAAGTTGTATTTACCAAGTTGTTGTTTTATTTTTAATTATAATGTCACATCACAAAGTAACAGCTTCATACGAACAATAGTTCATTCATTGTTTTTATTTCTTGCTAGAGCAATCCCGATGAGTTACAAAACTCATTTTAGGACAGGAGGAACTTACAATTCATAGGTAGGAGGTAGTAGTTACAATTTTACAAAGGTATTTTGATATCATAATATAAATTTTACATTCAGTACAGCATAGAAATAAAAATAAAGACAGGTTAAGTAGAACAAACAACAAGAGAAAACAAGTAAAGAGAGGGAAAAACAGATCCGAGTATATAAGATAGAACAAAAAATGACAAGACGATTACATATTTTCATTTTTAAATGTAGTTAAAAAATATTCTTTTAAAGCATTGCTTTGCAATTTTTTATTATGCTGGATGTTTTTGTACATATCTGGAAGCGAATTATATAGTGTATAGGCAATATAGTTCAGAGATTTTATCCCATATTTTGTAGTGTGTGTTTGAGGAATGCGGATTTTATTGTTATTTCGAGTATTGTGGTTGTGGATGTCTTGATTGTAAATTGGCTTGGTGTTAGTATGAGTTGATTGTTGGGTAATTTGTAGGATGGTGCTTGTGATTTCATGTTTAGGAAGGATTGTGATTGGAAGGATACCGGAAACTGAATAGATGTCCCTGACATGAGTGTCCCATGGAAGTCCATGAACATTTCTGAGAGCTCGGTTTTGAACTACCTGCAGGTCGGCTATCAATTTCTTTGAGGCAAAGCCCCAGATACAGCAGAGATAGGACAGGTGAGAGTGTACCATGGCATTGTAGACTGAAGTTAATAAAGGGATGGGTAGTAATCCTTGAAGCCTATATAGTACACCAGTTATGGGTGTAATTTTCTCCTTTACATGATTTACGTGGAGATCCCACGAGAGTTGGGAATCTATGATCAGACCCAGATATTTTGTGCTCATTTTCTTTTCGAGGGAGTTGTCTCCAATTTTGATATCGAGGCTGAGATTTTTTTTGTTACCGAAAAGTATATAGTGGGTTTTTTTTACGTTAAGGGTTAGTTTGTTTATTCTCAACCAACTTGTGAGATGGGAAATATCAGCATTCATTTCCGTTTCAAGCTCCGCTAGGTTCGGTTTAGTATAAAAAATTACCGTATCATCCGCATAAAGTTGTATAGTACCTTTAATACCCCACTTTGTTATGTCATTTACGTAGATTAGAAAGAGCAACGGTCCAAGAATTGATCCCTGTGGTACTCCACATGATATTTTACCTAATTCACTCGTTTCTCCCCCTAGTTCTACTGCCGAAAAGCGATTTGATAGGTAAGATCGGAAAAGTTCCAGAGGTGTACCAACAATTCCCAAATGTTTCAGTTTTTCGATCAATACGTTATGATCCACCGTGTCAAACGCCTTTTTTAGATCAATAAATATTGCCGCCGTAAAATCACCTCGATCTATATGTTTCTGCAGATTTGATATAAAATCGAAGGCTGCACATTTAGTGTTAGAACGTCGTCTGAAACCATATTGTTTTGACGTGAGAATTTTGTTGTGTTCAAGGTATTTCAGTAGTCTTTCTTTAATGACACATTCAAAAATTTTAGAGATAGCTGGAAGTATAGAGATTGGACGATAATTTTGGACATTTTTTTTACATTCGTCTTTATGTACAGGAATAATTTTCGCAATTTTTAGTTTATCGGGAAAGGTACCCTTTGATAGAGAGAGATTTATTAATAATACGAGGTCATCCACTAGTTCTTCCTTGCAGTTTTTGAGAAGGAGAGAGGTTACACCATCGGAACCAGCTGCCGCTTTAGATTTAAGGTTAGATATAACCCGTAAGATTTCCTTTTTATTAGTCCTGATCATGTTAAAAGATTGTTTTGCTTGAGGTTCCGTGTAGATCGTATTTATATCAGTTTTTGAGGTTTTTATGACTGATGCTAAACTTTCTCCAACTGAGAGAAAAAATGTGTTAAATGCAGTTGCAATCTCCTTTGGTCTCTTTACTTCTTCGTCATTTATGACTAGAGATTTACAAGCTATTGTTGGGCTTCGCGAGCTATTTGATAGAATGGAATTGATTGTTTTCCATGTTCGTTGTGGCTTATTCATGTTTTCATTAATCAATTTCGTATAATATTTTGTTATTTATTTATTCAATTTAATTTAGTTAATTTTACGTTTGTATACCTAAAGCGAATTGATTATAACTTACATACTATTACAATATCTCTTGTTTAACCCAGATAGCCTTAATAATTTTTTTAATATTTTTATTTAAATTATTTATTTTTGGTTTCACCATAAAAAAATCACAAAGAACCACAAAATTAAATTTTTAAATATTTTTTGATTTTGTGTTAGGGGGATGTGTTCCAATTTTGGTACGGTGGGTTTAAAGGTTATAGGCGTCTAAAAAGTTTATTAAATATTTTATCAATTGCTTATCAGTGCTCCAAAAATACTGGAAGAAAGTGATGATGAATGCTACAAAATAAGCAAAATTTGAATACAACCATCTGCAAAGGCCAATTCTGACCTCACTTATCTAAAATCTGGTGATGTAAAAATATCGTACGAATTGAACATTTAACAGTTCAAAGTGAAGTATTTGTGGAATATTTTGACGATGATGAGTGGTCATGACAATGAATAACATCATCGAAATATTCTGCAATTGATTCATTTTGAAAATGTGGCCCCGGAAATTTTTTAATTCGTATCTCATTTTTATCACCAAAATCTAGCTAGATAATTGAGGTGAGAATTGACCATTACCGGTGGTTGTTCTCTAATTGGAACACAAAATTTTCGTACACTAAAAATTTTGTTAAATTACGTTACATATGATTTTTGTTACAATATTTTTAAAAAATACGATATAAAATATATTTTTTGGGAGACTTTAAATGCTTTGGAATAATACACATATACGTTCTAAAATACATGTTTTTCAATTTTGTGATGGGCAAACTTTGATTAAATTTTTTAATCAAATAACGATTACAAGTATGCTGTTTGATGTTAAAAACGTAAAGGTTAGTTGGTACATCTGCAGTAATACAAGCCGGAAAAAAATATTTTTTTACTTTATGCCTACTTATAATTATTTTTTGTTCGAAACCAATACGGTAGGGCTATGTGGGAAAATGTGGTTCTTACAAACAATTTTGAAATTATAACCACGAAATGACTGGCACTTTGGAAGTTGTGAAATGCAGATCTAGAACGTCCTAAATGTGCCATATATCCTTTAATTAAAACATTAACACTTGTATTCACACTTTAAAACATTGATACCTGGCAATCTTAAACTCTTCCACCGTATCACTTCTGTGATTAATTAACACGAAAGCGACTTCAAAGAGACACTACGAGAGACGCATCCAGAGAAGACGGGAATAACTAGAGGTGAACACGGAATACTGAACATGGATCACGTTAATCCCAGGATCAAGTCATTGAAGTTTGAGGTGATGTCACTTCTCTACGGTGGTCTCATGAACAGGGATGGATTGGAACGAAGTTGAGAAAGACATACCGACGGAATCATTGAATGAACTATTTTCGGTAGAGCGTCTGTCTGTGATTGTAACTCTGGTTTTCAGCTCGGATTTTTTAAGACCGTAGAACATTGTGTCCTTATTTTAATTGTCATTTGCAAAATTGGAACTGATGTATGAAGAATTTAGACTGTCCTGTACTTTTCACGGGTCTGCGCTAGTATATGTATTAATAAGCAAATATACTCGTTTCGGTTGTATGTTCTGTGTAATAGACCTGTGTGAAATCTGGTTCAATGCACTCACGTGTCTTTTTCAAAATTAGGATAAAATAGCAAGCGATAAAATAGTTACCTACCTATATAAAATATTTTATTATTTTCTCGCTCACACCTAACACGGTATCCTTATCTACAAATGAAGGTCATCGTAGATCCCCAATTGGACACGCAGCGCGCAGTTCACCAATCAGTGAACTTACCTGTTACTTACCGGGCGACCTATAAAAGCGGGTGCACGACTCAAACCAACAGATATCCCGAGCCGGTCGTGGGCTCAAGACTTGATACTGGTAGTGAGATGTGTCGTCACTTCCAGCGAGGTCTTAGAAAAGTCCTGGGCTCAATACCTGATACTAATACCGATATGTCTCGTACCGTAGCCATAATATACCTAGAAGATTTTTGTCCTTCGAAGATAATGCACCGTGTTGCTATTTCTGTAAGTGTTGTTTTATTGTTTATATATACGGATTTTTACGGCTTCATAAAACTATTTGTTTTCCAACCCGTGAATAAATTATTTATTACCAATCTTGTTATTAAAAATATTTAATTGTCTTTTTCAAAATTGGAATTATATATGATTTATAACGTATCACCGTATTTATGTAATAGCACGTTCAATGATATCAAATTTATACAGCTTACTGTCTTTATACTTTATCTTTTCTTTGTAATTTGAGTTAGAAAAAACGTGAGGTGAGCCACTTTTAAAACTTGTATATTTATATAAAACTTTACATGGTTATTGCTTATAATAAAATTTGAAAGCGTATTTCATCGCCTTTCTAAAACCGTTTTTAGTTTTCAGATACGTTCACAAATATTCAATTTATTTGGATTGTATTGCAAAGCGGCAAAATTTTTACTTTCTGATCAAATACGCCCAATTTTTGAAAGGACTGATCGATAATGTATAATGAATCTTACTAATATTATAAATGTGAAAGTTTGTATGGATGTATGTGTGTTTGTTACTCTTTCACGTAAAATTTACTGAATGGATTTTAATGAAATTTTACAATAATATAGCTCATACAACAGAATACATAACATATAGGCTATAATTTATAAAGTTAGCAATTTATTTTCAATATATTGAAAAATAATAATTATTGTTTAATAGACAATGTCAAAATTTGAGAATGACATTTTGCAAAACAATATTGTTAAATCAAAGTTCTATTTTAGAAAATATTTAAATTGGTGAATTTATTTGAAGTACTGGTCTAATACTTTGAATCGAATCAAGAATTACAGATATTTTAAATAAATAGGTTAAGAATTTTGGTATAAACGTAGATGGGACCTAGGAAAAGAAAATAGATTACAGAAGCTAGTGCTTAATAATTTTGCAAATCCGTATGATTCTACCCTGCTTTTTGTGCACTAAATCAATTAAAATGCTTGACTCGTGAAACATTTCACTTTAACTCCTCTCCGGTTCACCACTGCCGCTGCGGTAAAAGCTGCCCTGGACCTGTTAAAAGTTGTTGGGAGACGTGAGAGACGCTTGGTAGAGAGACGCGGAGAATTTGAGGTGGGTGGCGACATGTTTATTAAGCTTAGCGAATGTCGGAATTAAGAGGACAGTTGATATTTTTTTGTTTATTTTGTTTATAACTAGTTTGAAGTCCTCGACGTTGTCCGAGATTTCCAAGAATTTTTCGAAATCCCATGTAGACACTAATTTTCCTCCTATTTTGAACGTCATGTGTGCAAAATTATATCAAGACGTATCAAAATTCTGCTAAAGCATACCCTTTCAAACAATATGTGCACGTATGAAATTGCTGTATAAATAACTCCCAAAGTATGTCTATTGGACCTAGTTCGGTGAAACCACGCGCGTTGACTATATTAATTTATTTTAGCATCTGTCAAACATTTTAACAACAGAAATACACATTTCAAATAAAGAATTATCAATTACCCTTTGAATTATTATTTAGCTTTTGCCCGCTGGTTAGTTAGTTAGTTTGTCATTTTATGGTTTGTCTGAATTATTTCCACAAACAGTTACAATTTAAAAAATGACACTTACTTTCAAATCAAATCCAAATTATATTGTTCATTGAACCGCAGTTACAAACAGATAGACAACCGAAAATAATATTTTTTATAAGAATTTACTTTCCTAAATATAATCATCAACGAATATAAAACTGTTGCAAATTTAATTAATTCACAACCGTTATACATAGTAGGGTTATAGAGATTTTGTTTATAAGTAGTTACTATGTAGATAACTAAGAACTTTCCATAACTTAACTTATATAACTTACCATAGTTAAGTTATTAATTTGGTAAGTTTTATGCACGGTATTCTTTAAAGTATGCCATCTAGTAAATAGACATATTTAAGTGTTTTTGTAGATAAACAAATTTGTTGTGAAAAACATCAATGTGGGTGGTTTTATTTTAAATTAATGTTAAAATGACAAGGTAACATTTCTGAAAATTCCTAATAACCTCCAATCAAGTCCCCTTGTAACGGAAATTAGCCCATAATTAATCGTCGACGCTCCGTGACGCCGACGTCGGCGTTGAAAAACGGCGCTTATCTCATTTGTTTATTTGGCCAACGACGGGACTGTTTGAAATCCAAACATGCTTAGACATTATAAATTATCACCGCAATTTGACAAAATCGGCCAGAAACTAGAACTAGACCACACGGACTATGAAATAAAAATTACAAAACATTATTTACTCGGAAAGATTCTTCAGAGCCATTGACCAGCGGCAGAGAATTAAAGTTTTAAAATGCTCCCAACTGTACAGGGAGGTTCCGATGAGAAAGGTCGATTATTCCCGGAATCAAATTTTTAAAATTAAAAATTAATATCTATCGATTTATTTAATTAAAAACTTGCTTTCATATATACCTACATTAAAGTAAGCAATACAAATGCTCAAAACGCACGATGATAAATTATTAAATATCTTGTAGTTCTAGTGAGTAATTTTTGATCATAAGTTTTTATGATTTTTCAATAATGTGTAAGCAGAAAAAGTGTGTAAGAAATCTGAAATATTTTTGTTTGTAAGACCTTAAATAAATAGAAAAACTGAGGTATCTTCTTCACAAAACACGTTCTCCGATTTATTTTTTAATGATTTTAATTTAACTAAAATTAAAATTCTGAAATTGCGTTTACTTAGACTATGTATTGATTTATTTTGTTGTATAATTATATAATTTGAAATTTGTGTTGTATAATACAATATGTCGTTTGAAAATTGAACAAATCTGCCAACGACCAACGGTATAACTTTAGTACATTAAAAATACACTTAGTTTTTCAAAATTTTAAAAATAGGTTTACCAGATAAAATAACAATATTTCAAAATCAATTTATGTTTTTTTGTACAAAAGAGTCGATACGTATAGAATTTGATTTCAAAAGGACTATTTTCCGGTATTCTCTGGTAATACCCTCTTAAAGAGTTGATCTTTCAATAAAGGTTAAAATGTAGTATTCAGATAATTTATAGTAGAATTTTTCCTTGTAGTTTAGTCTTCTTTTGAAGAATATTTTCATGTATGCACTTAAAAGCTCTTCCACTCGACTTTCCCGAGTTTCAACACGTTATAAATTTTTAATTTTTTTTATTTATTTAAGTTTTTTTTTCATAAGCCCCACACAGGAGGCCATGATGAAAATAATTTACATCAAGGCCTATGTCATCTTAGGGGATGATGTGTGGAAGATCTTTTCAAGGAAAGGTAGAAGAGGAAGTTCTGGGAAGGAAAATGTATGAGGGATGGATCTGGGGATCAGTGTGTTCAGAAGTTACGGACGTATGAATCCATTCCTCCCACTGAGGTGAAAGGCGATGAGTTAAGAGACTCCAAATAAAATCAAAAGGTCTCCCTCAACTAGTCCCACCCAACCCGGCCCGCCACGCGATTGATGGGCAAATGCATCCGCCGCCAAGACCTAGACAAACTTCACACCGTCAACCCGGAACCCCTGCCAAGTCACCAAACGTACCGAACCACTTGGGGTGACCTACGGAGTGTTGGTTATCCGTTATCAGTAAATGGTTCCCGGGGCAGCGGTACCCGAATCCGCCTCTCAATTTTTAAGTTATGTAGTTACAATATCTATATACGCGTAGTTCTCGTAATGGTTTTGTCGTTGCACGCGAAAATACTGGCTCACATCAAGAAATGTATATATATTTTTTCAATTAAGGTAGATAAGTATATTACACATTTTTGTAAGCACGTCGGAATTCCTTAAGAAAGTTATTAAACATAATATTATTTTACATGTTTTGTCTAATTGTCCAGTAAAATCTCGATGTTTAAATAAACTATATAATTATTTAATAAAATTCGAAAAATATAATTTCTCACGTTTTGAGAAAACCGGTATTTGGTGATTTTTTAAATTTAGTCGAAAAATCAAGGTTTTTTTCTGTAATCAGAAATTATTTTTTAAATGAAAAAATATGTTATACATTAAAAATATAAATAATTTTTAATAATTAAAAAGAATACTTAAGAACAACGGTGAAATTTGATAAATAGCAGGCGTGGTCTTTTTACACAAAATTGGTAAATTGGTTGTCGAGGTTTCTGGTTCACGTAATGTATACGTAATTTACCATCAATTACAGTTTTTGAACTGGCTTAGAAAGCATTGTCAAGTAAGAATACCCACAGAAGATCTATTTTCAAAATAAGGCATTTCATTTACAAAAAAAGTCTTATGCTATGAATATCTTAGATCAAAGGACAAATCTGTGTATTTGATTTGTAGCCTGAAACAGAGATCACATTATTTGTTTTTTTTTTCTTTTATAGGATCAAAGAGTTCCGACATTCGTGAAATGTCACGCACGTATCCTGCGACGTCACAGTCCCATGTCTTTCTCCGTAGAGCATATAAGGAGGGGAATGATTGGACCGTGCTTCTAGGAGTCATGTCACCCTCAAAGATTATTATTACTGCGTGATTCCTTAACAAGTGATTGTCTCTGAAATAAATCATTTAAACTCAAATGTTTCATCAAGCTCAATCAGAAACAAAATATTACGAGTGCATATTATTCACTGTAGTCTTAAACTCTTATTTCAGCTGTATGTTATGTAAAATAATAAGCATATTTTGAATAATAAAAATCATACTTTAATTAAATCTTAAAATCACCGACCGTTCAAATACTGATTTGAGGTGCTTCTGAAGAAATTTCAAATATAAAGCTGAAAATCTCCTTTTGTTTGAAACAGTTGAAACTCTAGAACAGCGAGGTGTATGACGCCATTAACATTTTAACTATGGGGCGTTGAAAAGCTGTGTATTATAATGAAGATCTTGATAACCTCAGAATTTTTTTATCAGTTGAGTCAAGGGTAAGGTAACATTTCAGATGAAACGATATTTAATATTTTTTACGAATAAATTGAACATATTTCTATAATCCACAATACTAGTCGAAATCAGGTGTATACAGTAATTTTCCTTTTATTTATAATGTCAAGTGTGCAAAATTTTTATCCGGTGTTGCCCGAACTTTTTTTCGATATGTTATGTAAACAGTGACAATCAAGTATGCAAAGTTTTATCAATCTCGCAATTGAGATGTGTAGAATCAAGTACTTACAACCACCTCCACTTTTTTCAAGCAATAATCCAAATTTGTTAATAATTCACTATTTTACCTAAAAAAGCAGATATTTGGCATTAAAAGCTGAACTGTGTGCCCATAAAACATGTGTGAATAAAATTATTAAATTATAAATGCGTGAGAATTACTGAAATTAATAATTTCTTTATGTTTTCTCAAAATTACGCTTTTTAAAGATTTCTGCATTTGATTCTACACACCTTAGTTATTAAACTGAGATTTATATATAAATGAAATTCTTCTCTGAGCAGGTCCCATCTATGTTTATACCAAAATTCTTAACCTATTTATTTAAAATATCTATAATTCTTGATTCGATTCAAAGTATTAGGCTAGTACTTCAAATAAATTCACTAATTTTCTAAAATAGAACTTTGATTTACATGAAATTTGATTGTTTTGCAAAATGTCATTCTCAAATTTTGACATTTTCTATTAAACAATAATTATTATTTATAATATGTCGAATATAGCTAGCTTTATAATTAGCTTTATATTCTGACGTATGAGCTATAGTATTGTAAAGTTTCATTAAAATCCATTCAGTAGTTTTTGGGTGAAAGAGTAACAAACACACATATATCCATACACATTTTCACGTTTATAATATTAATTAATAAGACTCAGAAAATAATTCTATTTGAATTACTTTTTACTGCTTCATTAATGTTGAGAAAAAAACTTTCAGATGGTTTATGCGTGTTGAAATTCAGTTTAATATTACCATGCTGATCAAATTACTATTTAACTTGATTCATCTTCGCGTTAAAAGTGTCGACCAATCATCGTCTCGGTATCTCTCCCACACCGCTTTGGATATAAGTCAACACTATGCGTAGGCAATCAGTTACGGCTGAAAGAAGCTGAGAGGACACTTCTGACTCCTGAAACATTTCTCTTCAATAATTCCCCTTAATTATCGGACATACTTGCTAAAAAGCTCGAGACAGTGTTTTATTACCGAACTCTGTTCACGTGAAAACGTTTATTTGTGTTGTCAATTTTTTACACGTATTCTTTTCGGTCTGTGACATCTTGTTTTGAAGACAGATGTTTCACCTGAGATACGTAGAAAATACAGAGATTTAAATATTATTTGTTTAAAATCTAGGGAAACGGTTGTAATTTTTCGACGAGTGGATATTGTAAAAAAATAAGTATAATAAAGATAAATAACACATTTCGTAATTCCAACTTTAAGGGTACTTTTTTGGTAAAAAGATGAAATTAGTCCGGCGAGTGCAGCTAGAAATTTTATTTTCCGCCGTAACGATACGTAACCACCACAACTATCATACGTCGCCACTCCGCGCCCTGTTGACTCACAGCATCTTTATCGGGTAAGTTTTTACCTTACACCAAGGATATTTTAATAGGTACGTCTTTTTTGTATGGGAAAAAAGTCGGAATTTCGAAAATTTATTCCTGTCATCGTGTAGAATCACCTCCACAAGTTAATGCGCTTTACCCCCGGACATCATGTATATTATTTTCCATGCGCATAAGTAAAGTTTTATTTCGCGAAGAATTATTTTTCAATGAATACAGAGTCGGTTACGTGTGGAATGCAAATGTCCAGAAAAAAATGGCATAATTTAAGCATTATTGTCATCAAGGCATCAAGTTTTCAATGTCACAAGTTCCTTTCACAAGCTAAATAAATTTAAGCTGAATTTAATAAGTAATATTAACTAAAGTTTGTTAATAAAATGACTAAATATTCGAATTTTATATATTTACTCATAAGAAGAATTCGTACTATCTAGGGAGTAAAATGTTGGTGTTGTTTGTGAGAGTATTCTCGTTTTTAAGTAGGTATCAGGTATCACAATAGAACTAAGGATTTTGTGATTGTGTTGTACCCTCCTACGCAGAAATACAGTGGTAAGTAATTGGTCATCCCGTTTTCTTATCATACCTTGATCCTTCCTACACATACTAACATGTACATTTGCAGCAAACACCATTTTCGTTTCGTTTATACTGAAGTATACCTACGGCTAGTTTTCTTGCAGAAATTCAAATGTGTGTTTCAATCTTCTATCAAATTTTAATAAGCTGTCAAAACCTAACAAGATGGTAGTTGTCTGCTGAAACCAACTAAAATCGGTATTTAAAGGGGAACCTTTCAACTGTTAAAAAACAAAATGGCGCTGAATGGCACCAATTTCAATTTCATCTGAAGTTGCATAATTCGTAAGGTGCTCCGCTGACGAGGCAACTGAAAACAAACTAAAACCAGCTGGTTTCTATGTCTTGATTGGTCAAAAAGCTTATTTAACCATAGACGAAGAACAATCAGCTGACAGCTGGCAGCTAGTAACGGCCGGCCACGGCAATCAGCAGTGTCAGTCGCGAGTCACCGCTTGCGTTACCATTGACAACGGGTTTTTGTGTGATTGTGAAGTGTGCGGGCCATCACATTGTCATACAAAGACAGTTGCCAGTTGACAGTTTTCAGTTTCCTCAGTGAGCGGATCGCCTAACTGTGCAGTTTTTAGGCAATATTTACTTACCAATGTATTATTACTGTTTTTCAGTGTTGCTTACTTTGGTTTACCAAAAATAAAATAAATATATTTGTTCTATTTTTTTCTGTAATTTGTAAATTTACTATTTAGAGTCAGAGAACGTTTTAATAATTGGAGAGTGGTGAATGGTTTGGTACAAGAATTTTCTTGTCGATCGCGAAGCAAAATCTGGTCGATCGCAGATATGATTGTGTACAATATTCCGTGTTTCAAAAAATAAAATTCGCAGTTTCTTATCATTCTTTTAAATATGAATGAAAATAAAAATTGATGTGCAGCTTAAACTATCCGAAATTATAAAAATAGCAAAATTATTTGGTATTTAACGATATCTCATTTAAAAATGAGAACTAAAGAAAAACCTTCCAAAATCTTATTAGATTCTTGTTGGAACTGTTGGAAGTCGGTCGCTATGATTTTAGATAAAAAGTTGCCATCAACCTCATAAATGGTGGGAACGGTTGGTTGCGCATGCAAATATCTTTTTTTAAATTCTTTAAATGTTAGTTTTCGTCTCTTATCTGAATATGAATCGAACAAAAAGACCCTCCACATATACGGAGAAAATTGTTATTCGAAAAAAACGATCATTTTAATAGTAAAAACGGTTGAAAACGGGACTAAAGTTCTTACGAACAAAAATTAACAGTGTTTCAATGTAAGGGAACATGTAAGAATAATTTGTTGGTGTACGTAATTTCGTACGTATACCAACAAATTATACATTTTCCCGCCAATAAACATTGAAACCATGTTAATTTGTTCGTAAGAACTTCAGTCCCGTTTTTACTATAAAAATGATCGTTTTTTCGAATAACATTTTTCTCAGTAGTATCTTCAAAGATGACATAGGCCCCGAAGGTAGCCCTGATGGCGTTAGCGTTAATGTTAAAACATTATAAATAAGGTAATTTTGTTAGTTCTTAGTTACATTTTAAAGAAAGGCGGGCTTGCCTTCGTTCGTGTTTTATTCAGATTCTTTTATCTGCTACATAAATACAAAATGAAAGGTATTCCTGTAGGTAGGTACCCCAACGTTGTATTCAAATAAACGCGACAACACCGACGACATTTCACAAGATACACCTAATAAAAATTCTTCGAAATCAATATGTTTTTTTCATGGGCGTCCAAATCCCTTTTACTTTACCCCCCCCCCCCCCCCCCCCCCTCTACATCACTTCCTACTCCACCCTCAATACCCGCCACCCAGAACCAGTACAAGGTGAATTCCTGACTTTTCCAATGCTTATTCTATTTCCATCGTACACAACCAGTCACAAAAAAGAAAAACACGAAGAAAAAATAGCTTTTAAATCATTTTCTATTACACAAATGTTTTATTGGTATCAAATTTGTAATAATTATTTGCTATATGTGGGATCCATAGCAATTTTACGATCATTTTAATCACGATACGAATTACTTGATAAATTATGCTATGAAAAAGGCAATAAGAGGCTAAATGGTAAAATAAGTGGGGAATGCGCGAGAAAGGCATGGCACGATAAATTGAATCAAATACTTGATTCAGGTTAAGTTTAGAGCCGAATTATAAACGAATATGTCGTGACTTGAAAATGTAAATAAAGTAAGAATAGTGGGCCTAGATGGAACCGTACAGAAGTCCATTGTTTTTGCCTACCTGTGCGGGGAAAACTTACGTTTAAGGCCCGGTAGTAAACGTTGAAAAGGAAGTAGAAAGGGATAGAAATATATAAATACGAATGTAAGAGGGAGCGTGCTAATACTGAAAACGATTATAATTTAGCGAAAGTAGTGAAAATATTTAATAAAACACGTCTCATTTCAAATAGAGCAAAAATCTCTCGACAAATGCCTAAGTTGCATTATTTAAAGACGCCTCTGTGATTATTTCACAACTATTACATGTTAAATAACAGAACAAAATATTTTTTTATTAATTGTTATTAGGTTTATTTTGTAGAACTCCATTTTGATTTTTATTTCTTTTATATATATATGCAATAATATAATCATTCAATGTATAAAAACAATTTATTATTATTAAAAAAATATATATATAAATATTTATATTTTTTTTTAATAATTATTGGAGCATACTTTGCGATTTTTCTCTACCAAGGGAATTTCGTGTTATTACCGTTTCGGTAACAAATGTTCATAGTCATAAATAACATATATTTTTTTAGGAACTTAAAAACTGAAAGTGTTCAAGAGAAATAGGTTTTACCGGGGCAATTATTTAGTTAATTAATTAAATGTAAAACAAATTACTTCAGATACACCACATATATAATCACAACTTTCTACGTGTTTCGAAACCAAAGGTGTCTTCGTCAGGATGATATGAACATGAAATATTCTGGTTCATTTTGACTTTTACGAAAAGGTCAATAGGTGTTCCATATAAATAAAAATCGGATATATTTATCCGAGTCACTATCTAGGTAACAAATACGTTCATAGAATACTTCTTTCCAATAAAAAAGGTAGCTGCCGATAACGTGGAGAAAAAAAATTAGTCGAAGATAATATTGATGAAATATAAAAATATGAGATTTGCAAATATAACATTTAAATAATTGGTGGCAGTAGCCAAATGTGTAAAGGCGCTCATCCAGGTAAGACGAGAGGTTCTGGTTCCCAGTTGCGACCGTTATCTTTTATTTTTCTGTATCTTGTTCATTTTCATATTTTCATTTAGATTATTATTGTTATCTTCTTCTTCAATTATATTTTATGAGATTTTCACATTAAAATAAAATGCATTACGCTATTGCCAATCAAACACCGAAAGAATATGAAAGCGATTGTGTAGAAGCAAAGATAATTATTTTCTTATGTGAATAATAATATGTATTTATAGATCATTGTTATTTATTCGACTCTTCTAAAAAAGTTCCTTTAACAAATAACGCCTTTATCGCATTCCACACGCAAACACTTATATCAATATATCTCCATACCTTTAGCTTCGGTAGGATATGCTTTCTTTACACCCAGCGATATAATATTTTCTAGATTGGCTCAACGAAAAATAATGAAAAATACTGAACGATAAGATTGAATGTGAACCAACTTTCTTGGAATGAATTGAACGATCTTAAAAGTACTATCATAAAAAAACATGAAATAGTTATTGAAGAAGAAGATAACAATTAAAAAAAAATGAAAATGTACAAGACACAGAAAAATAATAAAAGATAATGGTCGCAACTAAATGATCCCAGTAGCGATCATTATCTTTTATTATTTTTCTGTGTCTTGTTTATTTTCATATTTTGAAAAATTAGATTATTATTGTTATCTTCTTCTTCAATGATATATTACATTGGTGGGAATAACCTTCAAAAGTTAAAAAGAGAGTTTTTCTTATAAAAAAAAATATTAAATAGTTAATTTGTTTTACTATTGAAACTGGTAAAAAAAACTGTCCAGTAGTGAATGTAATGAAAAACATGTGCACTTTACTCCAGAGTCGAAAAGACTCTCAGTATCGCCCAGGTGAGATTCCAATGGTCAGAATCAAAATGTAGATTTTTACAATGTTCACATTACTCTTTTATTTTTAGGTTTCCGAATTTAAATTATCGAGCACTTTCGATCAAAACTGTTTTCATTGATGAAAAGAAAAAAAAAGAAACGTGGCCTTTTTTTACGTATTGGCTTTTTCTTATATTTAACAAATATACTAATTTCGTAGTTTAGTCGGTCAGTTCAATCTGGTTAAACAAAATTCTTCAAATTAAGTGTCCTTTTCAAAATTGACATCAGTTTTGTGAAGAATTCAGACAAGCGATAAAATCTACCGACAATAAAATATTTTATTATTTCAAAAATGGATTTATCAAGAATCAAGATTCGGGCTGATTTTTCACAAGTTTAAAAACTAAACATTCGATAGTGCTGATAACATTACATAATCAGAGTGATGTAATTGTCACACTACTTTAGCATAAAAAAAATATAATTAATTTATTTGATTACTAGAGGTGACTGTTCTAATGCCTTTCACATCAATGAATTCTTACAATCTACCTCCCGTACATTTACGGATGTGTTTGGCATTTAGTGTTGCGCAATATTGTGTCTAAAAGGAAAATAAATCGGAATCCTTAAAAGATCGCACTTTGCGCCCCTTCCGCTCCCTACATTCTTTCCTTTAAATTTACGACGTCAACTTTTGCATCTTATTTGTCGATTAGGGCGGGTGGGATTTCTCCCTTGTTAGAAAATTTGTCGGCCGTGTATCGGGGATTTACCAGAGGCGACTGGGTTTTAATAAAAGGGAGATTGCAATGAATTTGCAATGCATGAGGAAGATATGAAATTGTCTTCTTTCACCTTCGTTTTACTGCGGAATCTTACTTTTTTAATACATTAATTGTATTATATACTAAATAAATAAATAAAAAAGCTTCATGCCGCGTTTCGAATTCCAAATTTTCCAATTTCTTGTAAAAATATTTCATATATCTTTGAATTTTCTTATTTATTAAGAGATTTTGAAAATAAATCCGTTAGTAGCAGCTCTACTGAGCTTTTTGCAAAGGCAGATTTACATCGACTTTCTTTTTAATATCAATGTCTAATTCCGACAGAAAATATATATTTTCTTCGTTTGATTTCTAAATTTCAGCAATCTTTGAAATATTGTAGTAATATTTAAACGATCAAACACATAATACTAAACATTGAATGTTATTCAGGCCTCAATAAAACTTCTCTGTCTTCTAACAGCGCAATAAATATAACCTACCCCAAAGTATTCATTCTCCTAGAACAATTCAAACAAAAATATGGTATTTCCGCGTTTTTATTGTTGAAATAAATTAAGCAAAAAATTATGATTTTATTTTGAGGAATAAATTTTCTACCCATTTTTGTAATACCACCAAAACGATATTTTTATCGTGTGACGTCATTAGTGATGGCATATTTTTATCATCTCGTTTGTGAAAATACCCTATTAATAATCCATTAAAATAACACGGGATTCACGGCACCCCGGTTTTCGAGTTCCTGGGAAAAAAAAAATATTGGTACTTACGGATGTAATTTTTGTGTTGCAATTATTATTGTGCGGTATTTCAAGTATAATATTTTTAAAGGATGACTAACGTTTCTTTAAAGTAAACTGATGATGAACATTTCTTTAAAATAAACTAATTATCATTTCGCAAGAGTTGGACAGCCCAGTCTACTATACTCGTACTTGTATTCTTCGTTCTAAAGAAAGAAAGGGGGTGTGTTTCTTTATTGTTCTGTCTTCCCTTAAGAAAAAAAGACTTTGAATTCTCCGCGACTTCTCGAGCATGCATTTGATGTATCGATTCCGTGAATCGGATTAATTGGAAGTGTTTGCCATAGACGCCATCCCCGTCGTTTTGTGTGTATACTTTGTACAATATAGCCTGGAGTTTTTACGTCAGCCTAGTGTTAATTTTTTGTATATTTCCTGCTTACGATAATAGTATCTTACTGAACCTTACGATGCTCACCTTAAAAATTTATTTTATGTTCAGTCGTGGAAAAAAGTTGTAAATCTGTACGAATTCCAGAGATAGACAATGTATATTATATAAACCCTCTATCTGTTCAGAATACATTCGGCGAATTATCAAAAAATATTAAATTTAATGAAAAAATATGACAAGTAGTACGTAAATAAAAAATAATATAAGTATCCTAACACAATATACACTTACGAATATTTTTATTACAAAATATGTTGCATTACAACAGAACTCTCAAAAATCGCGGGTTATTACAATAAAGCATATAATAAATAATTGATGAAAAGCTCAAACCCTTAAAAAATCACTCTTTGAAAGTAAAAAAAAACCACAGAAATATGACCTTGCACAACACTAAAAAATAATAAAAATTGAAAATATAAAAACAAATTAAAATTCAGGATAAAAAATATTATATTATTAGAAGATAGGTACTTCATCGCTTGTTTAATTTTTTGACACATCGGGTCATAAATATATTGAAAATGGTAATAAAATTATTTTCTGTTAAAATATTGCGTTAGGCTTTTTATCACTTGTCCAATCAGTTCCAATTTTTAAAATGATACTTAAAACATTCCCGAGATCATTGAACCAGAGTTACAATCACAGCCGGCCCTTAACCTCTATTAATATGTGTATTATAATATTAATTTTATTACAGTTTATTGAGAAATAACCACAAAAAAATGTGACAATTATTATTTTTGATTTTCACGGCCAAAAGTATTATGGTGATTTATTTTTGGTTATTATGCCGTGTTGTGCTACCTCCTTCTTTAGCCAACGTTTCGGACAGCGTTACAGTGCTCATCATTAACATTTGATGAGCACTGTAACTGTAACGCTGGAAACGCTATCTGAAAGATTGGCTAAAGAAGGAGGTAGCACAACACGGCATAATAACCCAAAAATAAATCACTATAGTTACAATTATTGTCCTCAATTCTTGAGCTCTGACGATTTTTTTTTTCTAATTTGATCAGGTAACCGTTTTCATATTCTTATCATACAAAAACGTATATCTGATTTTTTAAAGTAAATACCACTCCTTAAAAAAATACACAGTTAGTAAACAACTCCAATAGAGTTCTTGTAATCGAATCAAAATTTCTCCCCTTTCTCAGGAAAACAGAAATAGCCTTAGGTGGGCTACAACTCCGTTTTATTTTTGTACTATCCCTTGTATTATTCCTGGCTGTATTTCCATTCCGTGGTCCGGTGGTATAAGTGGCCGCCTCTAATGGGTTTGTTTGGGTTCGCTCCCGGTCAGGCTGATTTGATTCTCCATTTTGCCTGAATAAACTTATGATGAAAGATCTATGGAGAACGTGTTTCATTTTGGTTACATATAAACCAATCGGAAAAGCCCTAGAAATGTAAACATTGCTTTCAAAGAAGTGTAACGGAAATTTATTTTTGCATGGTCTTATTACGTCGATGTCTTAAGGTTGTTTTTTTATCGAAAAGATCTTGATTTTTCCCATTTATATAAATACAGAACACTTAAGGCCCGGTAGCAGGCGCTGAAAAAGAAGAAGGGGGAGATACTTTAATACGAATGTTAGATGCGCGCTAATATTAAAAATTATATTCAAGCGAAAATTATGAAAATGTTTAAGAAATCACGGCTTGTTTGAAATAGAGCAAAAATCTTTTGATATTACCTTAATGGTACTGGCACACATGCTCATTAGTAGCATGCTCATTTCCCGGCTTGTACCCGCAAATCAATGAGCATGCTGACAAATAAACCGGTTGTTGATTTGTGAGCATGCCCATTTGGGCGTGACACACTTGCTAATAGGTAGCATTGCGGGTGGAAGGGGAAATGAGCATGTTCATTTATGAGCATGTGTGTCAGTACCATTAGTGCCGATACCATACGAAAAAGATCGGTTGTTCGTCAGTTCTTTAAATATTGTTATATATATTAGATTATAGTCAGAGGTGCTCATCACAGATGGCGCTGGTAGAGGTAATGTAGATTTTTTTTACATTATCTCCACACAGGGCACCCTGAGGAAAATAATTTCCCTCCAGGCCTACGTTATCTTTGGGGATGCTGTATGAAGGGTGTTTCTAAGGAAAGGAAGGAGAGGAAGTTCTGAGAAGTAAAAAGGTATGAGGGTTGGGTAGGAATCTGGGGTTCAGTGTGTTTAGATCAGACAAACCTTACCCCATGAACCCGGGCACCCCTGCTAAATCACCAAACGTAGCGAACAGTTCTGCCGGTAAAAGAAATATTTAGAGGTTTATAAGTATCATTGCTACGCAATATGTCGTGAGCTCAGAATTATTCCTACCGCCTGGCCTACTGGCCAGCACAAGCTACCAACAAGCTGTCACAGGTCACCCTAAGTGTTCGCTTCGTTTGGAGACTTAGCAGGCGTGCTCGAATTCATGGGGTTGGTTTGTCTTGATGCAATTTGGGTGGAGGGTGTGAGTACCGCCGCCCCACGAACCATTTCAAGGATAACCGACGCTCCTACCATTAGGCACCTCAAGTGGTTCGCTATGCTTGGTGACTTAGCAGGGGTGCCCGGGTATCTGGGGTGAGGTTTTCCTAGGTCTTGGCGGTAAACCTACTGCGTGGCGGACCAGATCGGGAGAGACTGGCTGAAGGAAACCTTTTGACTTCTCCGGTCAGACTCTTTCTACCATCCGCCTTGCACGGAAGTGGGGGGGGATGGATTCATACTTCCAAAGAGTATGAATATTATAGAGACGGCATGTTGGGTGTGTCCGCCTGAACAAAGTGTGTCTTTTCGAGAATTTTACCCACACGGCTGACATTGACGGTCACACTTCGGTCGCGCATTGTGCTCCTGGTAAAACGTTAATTAAATATCGAAAAATGGTTCACTGTGCCGTTAAATTATGTAAAAGCAGTTCTGCAAAGACAATCAAGAAGAAAGACGGTCTTACCTTTCATATGTAAGTGTTTAAACATCGCTTAAATAGACATTTTATAATTTCTCAATGTGTTCATTTCAACCGCCATGAAGCGCTATTGCATCAACTTTTGAAAGCAGAGCGTCAATGGGCCGAATCAGTCATCTTAGTTTATTATAATTAAAAATTACCAACAAACTTTTATTTTTTTATTAATCATAACCCACAAATATAAACTTTTACTCGTGTCATAGGTACGCGTTATTCATCATTTAGCTCTTTTCATCATTTTTAAACATTTTTACTTCTATTTTAATTTAATTCTCTTTTTACATATGTTTAAAATTTTAGTTCAAAGTAAATAATCACTGTATTGTTATGTAAAAGTCACATTTATGTGCCTCTGTGGCCGAGGGGAAAGGCTCTCGACTAGCAATCCGGAAATAGCAGTCGCGGGTTCAAATCCCGACGCGGGCAGAAAAATATAATTCAATTGATTTGCGTATTCACAATTTAATTTAATATCAGGTATATTTGCGCCACGTTCCAGAAAGGAAGATACTCTCAGTATTGACTTGGTGTTAGACCACCATTCATAATCGAAACGTTGCTTGAAATGGTTTTAGTAGTGTTTGGCGACTAGATCTGAATAGCAGGGAATTTCCTTTCCTTCCTTCTCCCCGTTTCCTTCCCCTCCCCATTTACCTTCAGCCTCACAACATACCATAATTGGGGATGCCATAGTCTCACTGGGTCCAGATGGGAGTAGTTGGGATTCTTGTGATGTATTCACACAAATATATGTGTATAAAAAAATGGTTAACTTTCGAAATTATTAGACACGGCGAATTAATTTTTAGAAAAAAAAAATTTGAGAACTGGTCGTTTTTACGACTCGTTCTTGGGTTCAACAGCTCGGCTGTGGAACGATTTGCCGGCCTCTGTGCTTCCTCCTTCCTACAACATGGGTCTCTTCATGACCCATGTTCACTCCTTCCTCTCCTCAAAGAGACCCTTCAGCCAGCATTTAAAAAGATGACATACACCTTAAGGGAAATTATTTTCCTCAGGGCCTCCTGTATGGAGTTAATAAAAAAAAATTTTAAAATGTCGGGGGAGACGAAAAAATGTGCATTTTAGACGAAAAAATATGCATTTTGTGTAATATTATTTCACTCACGTGAAGTGTTAGACTTTTACACTTCATTTCAGCAATTACTGCAATAAACATCTATTTACGTGCACAAAATAGGTTATTAGGTTCTTAGTTTGGATAAACTAAGTAATTCACGCGTATTTATGTAGATTGAACCAAAATTTCGAAAATATCAAATCCAAATATCAAAAGTAAGCGGAGTTCTACAACTTAACCTTTTTTAAATTTTTACCACTATTCTTTGTTCTGCTAATAATACGTTGCGTAATGGGATATTATAATTTATAAAAAAACAAACGTTTTTTTAATAAAAAATAAATAAAATAATTATTCCCATTCACAGTCCGGCCCTTATCTCCACATAGCTGCCCTCCCCCCGCACGCCGGCCGCAATACCCCGTTCCTATCCCCCCCTTCTAGCCGGGCGATTCGCAGGGAGCTACACTGGTTTCTGCTATTTTACATGCGATACAAAATAGTATGCCGCTTCCAGAGCATTATAGTTCCATGCATACTTCCATCAGTGGACACATTGACCCTCCGATACCTGCTAACCTCATTTACCTTTTCCTTCACAGGACTTCCTCTCATTCTTTTCCTAAAAATACCCTCCTCATAGCATCCCAAAGAAATAGGTCCTGAAGGAAATTTGGAGCTAAAAAGCTGCAATAATAGTCCACAATGGTTTTTTTATCTCGTAGTTTTTATCAGACCTATTTATCTAAAGGGAGACAATAGAGTTGATAATGTTTGTATCCACCTAATTACATATAAAATTTATTTTCATTAATTCTTGACTAGGAAAGATACGAACCGCAAGTTTAAGTTTCACGTTCTCATCGCTTAGTTCCGTCCAACGGTTACATAATCCAAGAAATAAAGTTGGAGGTCCAGCTACTTGTGAATACCTTATAAGCTCATCTTTCATTTTTACCACCGCCCGTCAATAGGTCGGTATAATTTTATTATTCGCAGGGTATATTTTCCCCGGAGGTATTCCCAGAATCACCTTGATATTTTATTTGTAAGGGGAGGCAGCTATCGAACACAAACCTGCTCTCAGCTTCTTCTATGGTAATGGTCATATTCATAATATAATAAATTATTACTCCCCTCTAGCAAAATATCTTTATCATCTATTCTGAGAAAAGTATATAATATCGTTTAAAAATTAATTTAGTAAAAAAAAAAAAAATCCGGTACCTCTAGGATATTCAAATTCAAGATATTCAATATACCTACATGGAGAAATTTTTTATTCGAAAATACGATTATTTTATTCGTAAAAACGGTTAAAAAGGGGACTGAAGTTCTTCCGAACAAATTAACAGGGTTTCAATGTTTATTGACGGGAACATGTAAGAATAATTTGTTGGTATATGTAATTTCGTACGTATACCAACAAATTATTCTTACATTTTCCCCCCAATAAACATTGAAACACTGTCAATTTGTTCGTAAGAACTTTATTCCCGTTTTTAACCGTTTTTACGAATAATGATTTTTACGAGTAATGATGATTAGGATTACGTAAAATGATCGTAATAGAATAACATTTTTCTCCGTGTATACAGGGTGTTAAAGGACGTTCTTTACTTACCTTTTAACCTTACCTTACCTAATCTTAACAGGAATTCCTGACAATATTTGGAGTGTCTAGTTTTTGGACTGTTAATTCGTGGTGGAATTCCATTGTATTAGATTTGAAATTAAACAACTTTGCACTTTGTTCCACTTATTTATTTTTAACAGGACCATTTTTATCCTACAACGGACATTTTCAGACTAGTCTGAAACCAAGACCAGTCTGAATGAGTAGGATGATGAAACAGTAGTATGATGAAACCGGTTCTGGTGAAAAAAAATAAGTGGAACAAAGTGCAAAAGTTGTTTAATTTGAAATCTAATATTTGGGGTGAAAAAAAAAATGTAATTTTAGTCTCCGATGACTTTTTATTGCTTTTTAAAAAAAAAATTATATATCATACACCAAAAAAATTCTTCTACATGTCGACACTGTTCAATCAGCCGAGTAACTGCGTAACCCCTCACCCCGACCCTAAATGTCCAATACCTTTGATATTTTATGTTTTTAGTTGTAAAAAAAAAATCACCGGAAAGAAAATATCATTTATATTTTTTACTTCAAATATTGCTAGGAATCACCGGTTAAAGCCAGTCGCCGAAAATATTTTATTATTTATTAAGATTTTTAATCGATATATTTATGAATCAACGATTTACGCTATTTACAGAACGAGATTTCTTATCTAAAAATTTAAAGATTTTTTATTTTTATCGGGGAGTAGAGTACATTTTTACTTTGTGATGTGATTCACTATGATGTTAGAAATAAAAAAATATATTAATAACAATGGTCGATATTCGATTGTTTTCCCCATCCAAAATATATTTTCATGGTCAGTTTTTCTGTTTTTACCCATATTTTTACTTGTACTATCATATATTATCTCATATACTTACATTTGCCCCCTTTCAAACCATAATTATTTAATTTCCAATAAATTATTTTCACATATCAATTTTACAAAAAAAACGTATTTAATAATGTTATATATATACTTTCAAAATGTATTCTAACAAAACGGCAATAACATTTTATTATCAAAATGTACGTGGTTTGAAAAGTAAACTTAACGATTTGTACTGCGAAGTGCTCAGTTGTAATTATGATTTAATTTGTTTTACAGAAACATGGCTGGACTCCACAATCTATGACCATGAAATAGTAGATGATCGTTATAATATATATAGACGAGATAGGGACTCATCGAATTCTCTTAAAAAAACAGGTGGTGGAGTTCTAATAGCCATAAAGAAAAAAATTACATCTTTTTTAGTCACAGCACGCAGCTCAAATTCTACAGAAGATTTATGGATTAAATTTAAATTACATGAAACATCTAGACAATACATCAACTTGTGTTTGGCGTATTTGCCTCCAGATATACCAATCGAAAATCTCACAGATTTTTTCGAAAAGTGTCAAACGATATATAATAACTTATCATCAGAGGATATAACAATAATAATGGGTGATTTTAATGTACCATGTATTCAATACTCACTAAATGTAAATGAAACTCACACTAGACCAGTTTTATATAATAGCCAAAAATCAATATCTCTTCTAGACTTTCAAAATATGACTGGACTTAATCAGTTCAATCACGTCTCTAACAATATAGATCGCATTTTAGATTTAGTCTTTTCCAACCATAACTTTAACATTCAAATTGCTACACATGTGCTATCCAAAGTTGACTCCTATCATCCCCCCATTGAATTCGATTTTTTAATGTCCAAATACAAACCCTTACCCACCAATCCAGATCACATCAAATATAACTTCAAAAAAACGGACTACATTAAATGCAATGAAATGTTATCACTTAATAACTGGGACGATCTTAACACCCTGAATTGTAATGACTCTCTGCTACATTTTTATAACTTGTTATGGCTATCAATTGAAAAATACACTCCACGCTTAAGAAACAGCAATAAAAATTTTCCAATTTGGTTCAGCAGTGTTTTGATCCATCAACTGAGAGAAAAAGAAAAGTTTAGAAAGAAATGGAAAAAATACAAAAATCAAAGTGACTATGACAGTTTTTCCATCTTAAGGGCTAGAGTAAAAGTATCCATACGTACATGCCTTAAAGCCCACGTAGATTCAATAGAAAATTCTCTCCCTAACAGTATCAAAAATCTATCAACCCTCATTAATTCGAAAAGAGTTTCTAATTCTCTCCCCAAAATCATGCGTCTCCATGACAAATCAGCAACAAATGGTGAAGATACATGTGAACTTTTATCTACTTACTTCTCTTCTGTTTTTAGCTCACCATCTAATTCTAAAAGTGACTCTAAATTTTCTTCCCCACTTTATAATTATCCATTGTCTCATATCAAAATAACCTTAGACGAGGTCAAGGCGAAGTTGAACACTCTTGATATTAATAAAGGTTCCGGCCCAGATGGAATTCCTCCACTATTTATTCGAAATTGTGCAGATCAAATTGCAGTACCATTACACAAAATATTTATCAAAAGTCTGAACGATGGAGTATTTCCCGATCTGTGGAAGGTTGCCCACGTCATTCCGATCCACAAATCTGGCAGTAAAAATGATGTAACTAACTACCGTCCTATCAGCCTATTATCTTGTTTTGGCAAAATATTTGAATCCATTGTATACAAAATCATTTTTAACCATGTATCACATGTACTTAGCCCTTTCCAACATGGCTTTGTAGCTAAAAGATCCACAAATACTAATTTACTAGAGTATATGGACTTTCTGTGTAAATCGATGAATAAAAAAACACAAGTTGATGCCGTGTACACCGATTTCAGTAAGGCCTTTGATAAAGTCAGTCACCCTATCTTAATAAATAAACTGGATAAAATCGGCATACACGGAAATCTGCTTCGTTGGTTAGAATCATATTTATCACATAGAAGTCAATTAGTTACTGTTAACGGTTTTAACTCTTCCCCAATCTCAGTTACATCGGGCGTACCACAAGGATCACACCTTGGACCCTTGCTTTTCTTAATCTTTATTAACGATCTTACATTTAAACTTCGTTGTAATTTTTCTCTGTATGCTGACGACCTCAAATTATATAAAGCAATTAATTCTATGGAAGATTGTGAACTCTTACAAAAAGACCTTAACACAATATGTACCTGGTGTGTTGACAATGAAATGGAACTAAATATAGCAAAATGCAAAGTTATAAATTTCACCAAGAACACCAATAGAACTGTATATTCATATACCATATGTGGTCACAATCTGGAAACAGTTGATTCGATTAAAGATTTAGGAATTATATTCGACAACAAACTAACGTTCAACCAACACATTGAATACATTGTGAGTAAATCAAATAAATTACTTGGTTTCATTATAAGATCAACCAAATTATTCAAGAATTCTAATAGCCTAATAATTCTATTCAATTCGTTAATCCGTAGTGTTCTTGAATACGGGTCAACAGTCTGGAATCCACATTATATTACACAGGTATCTAGACTTGAATCTGTCCAAAGAAAATTTACACGGATCTTGTCTTATCGATCAGGTGTGTACCATTTTCTAGATGGATACGAACAAAGACTAACATATTTCAAATTAGAGAGTCTAGTTAAAAGACGTAACATAAATGACCTCTTAATGCTTTATAAAATTGTAAATTATCGGGTAGATAGTAACTTGATCAATCAAATCAAGTTATACGCCAGGCCCAAATCTACCAGAAACCTTAACATATTTTGGACCGAAATTTTTACCAATAATACTGGATATTTTAATCCTATTTCTAGAATGTCTAGATCATACAATGATCTTGCCAAATCACACATTTTCATAGATATTTTTGTAAATAATATAACTTGTTTCAAGAAGTATCTCCACAATTTGTGCACCTAAAAAAAAAAAAAAAAAAAATTTTGTTTGTTGATTTATTATTTTACAACTGTTTGTTGTTTTATTATTTTTTCATAAACATTTTCCTTTTGTTAGATTTTTTATTATTATAATTAAGTTTTTTAGAGTTTGTTGTTTAAAAGATTGTTTGTTGTTTTATTATTTTTTCTAAACATTTTCTTTTTGTTCGATTTTTTATTATTATAATTAAGTTTTTTAGAGTTAAGTTTAAAAATACTGGCATTGTTTTTCTTTGCGTTTGCTTATGAGTATATTAAAATATGATTACTGCAGACACATTAGTCTAGGGATATTTATATTTGTATTTAATTTTGTTTTATATTACCAACATGAATGTTTTATAAATATCCTGTTTGTGTCTCAAATAAATAAATAAATAAATAAATAAATTTAGTGCCCTTTACCCCTGGAAACCTTGTGAATATGTGTATTGTAACTATATATATATATATAATATTATGCATAATAAATAATTATGTAGGTGCGTTATAAGATCTACCTATTGATCCCCACAGCGTTGGAGTCTGTAGTGCATTTGGTTTTGATTCGAGTTTCTGTGTAGTGCCAATATTTTACACATTAAGAGGCTAGACTTTAAACGACACGCGGAACACCCGCGTCTGTCATTCTGTCCCGCTCACAATAAGCTCACGCACACTTACAATACATGCGAATGCGAAATGTGCGAATGAGAAACGCTCAAATTTACCTACAGAAATCGCTCGAAAAGGGGTTTATGGAGAATACACTTTTCTACACCGAAACTTTCACGAAATTGAAATTTTAAAAAATATATATGTTTCAGAAAGAAGAAGCTACTTCGGTAGCTTTTTATAATTTTATAATTCTTTATGAGAGTTGAGTTAGCAGCACTTTTTCCTTAAATAAATTTTTTTGATAAATCGTACATGTTTGACAGTGAACGTTTACGTTAATACGAAACGCATCGAAAATTCGAAAACATACCAACATAGTTTTCACCCTCTAAAAGGCAGTATAAAAAAAAATATTCATTTTGTGCAATTTTCGATGTAGAAAAGTGTTTTTTCCCGGGCGTCCTTTTTGTATAGGCCGAAAAGCGAAGTCTATCGTCTTAACGTTAAGATGATCCACTAGTCCTTGACTCATTCGGAATTGGGCGGAGCGAACGATTTTTGGGCGTTTACCAATAAAAACCCTAATCTCTAGCAAACAACAGTGTTTTGTTATTCCGCAAGTATATTTTTAAAGATCGAAGCGCCGCGTAGACTAAGGCAAGTCCGTTTGCCCCGGGCCCTGGGCATAGAATGAGCGACGGGCTAAAATCCTTCCGTACATGGCATAAGGATGAAATTCGCACTTACAAATTCGTTGGGTACCGCCTATTTTTATTCACTGAAAAGAAACGTCGCCAAAATGCACGTTTTATTTTATTTTGTGAAGTTCAGATACAAATATTAAAATGTTTTCCGATCACTCTATAAGAAACTTAATTAGCTACATTATTCAATAAAACAACACCAGAAAAAGGATTTGTAATAGGAGATTTTTCACTTTTAACCATTTTTTATAGGTCAGACGCATAATTTTTTTCTAAGCGTATTAAAAAGCTTATCAAAAAAATACTCGATCACTTCAAAGGCCAAGATGTGTTCTACTCACAGTATTTAATTGAAGCATCTATATTATTTCTAAGCGATCAAATTTTCAAAACTAATACACAAGATTTTATACGATTTTGCGTTTTTCCGCATGTCTTCACCTTAATTAGGATTTTTAGATTAATAAAATGGGAATTTCCAAGACTTATCTTAATGGTTTTGATCATTAATGGACCACCCAAAATTGATTTTATTGGAGTCGTAAGGAATAATATTTTTGTCAGCGATGTTTAAAAAAACGAATATGTACGTACGTGAATAATATCATTCCTTATGGGAAATTTGATTTTCAGATTTTTATGAATAGATTTAAAATATCTTGGTAGGTGCTTCCCCGATCAAATATGCTTTAAAACCACCCCTTTCTCATCTCCCCCGTATGTCTTCATCCTCCGGCTCCACGTCGTAAAAAACCACACCTTCTGATATTTTCCTTTCCCCCTTATAAAAATAGCCTGACCCATCATTTCGTATGCCAGTTTGATAGCATATCAGTATCGGGTATACCTTCGACATACGTTTCCACACTTATGATTTGAGCTCAGTTTATTAACACAAGTTTAAAAATAATGAAAAATATCTTTTTATTACGTGACGCCAAAATATTGTAAGCGTGATAAGAATTTTAATGTTTGACTAGTTGTGTAATGTACATGTAACAAATCACGTGTACCAAAATCATTTGCTATATCCTAAGGCTGGGCGCGTACTTGGACAGCCAGGCTACCACGGCCAATAAGATCTTGATATTACTATAGAAATGTATTCAAACCACCGCGACCGACGACTAAAGATCGTTGGCTGTGGGAGCCAGTCGAAATATGACGATTTAAAAAGTGACGCAGCCGTGGCTGCGGGAAGAGTAACGAGTGGTTGCCTTAGTCCAGTCCACGCAATTTTCGTGACAATCAGTCATTTTTCGTCAAACGTGACAAATTTTCCAATTATTAATAGAGAGAATTTGATAAGAGAAATGGAAAATTAAAGATCACTCTGGGAAATATCTTTGAATATAGTAAACTAGACCTCAAGAAAATTAACGTTATTTATAAATAGTTCATATTAATTAGAGCTGAATATTTAGGAGGAATGTAAATATTGTGTTTAAAAATATTGTAGCGGGAAAATTACGTATTTTTCACTGGCTGCAAGCTTTGGCTCTCTTTGTCTATTGATAATCTATTTCAACAACTAACTTACTTGCAGTTTGTTCTCACAAAGATTATAAGTAATGTTGCTTTATCTTGTCTCCGCATAAAACTGATTGATATTGGTTAATTTCTTTATAACACGTGTATCACTATTAAAGTAGTTGTAAATTTTTTTGAGAATAATTTAATTGGCAGCAGATGTTACATAAATTTAATTATCTACATCGGCAAGTAATTGTGCTTTTTTACCTCTGCACACAAATTACAAAAACACGAGCTGGATTACAGACAGCATTGTTTTCGTGAATTATATTCTTGTCTCGCGAACTATTTTTCGCTACTATTTCCGAACGGGATTTTGAAAACATTTCTAATTTATTTCTAGTTAAATTACTCTATTACGAGAACATTACATAATAAATTCGATCACGTGGTAAATGTTAGTGACGTAAGACAAATTTATGAAATTGATTAAAAATAAAAATAGTTTGTCTTTGTCAAAAATTTGAAATAAATAACTTATTTTATTTGGGATTTTAAACTACCGATGCATCAAAACGTTTTTTCCACGATGTGATGGTGATTTTAAAAATATCCTGTTGACCTGAGACTGTAATAAAGATAACCAATTTGAAAACATTACTTATTTTATATTATATTAATAAATTAGTGCTTACCTAATTCCTTAGGATTATATAACCGATTTCGAAAGTTTTCGTTCCCATTATTGTATGACCGATCACATTTCTACATCAAATCCTCTCCCTTTCTCCTTCTAACGACAGGTTAATTTTCTAAATGTCATCAGAACCGATAAGAAAATATGCCAATAATTTGTCACACAGCATTTTGTTGTTCAAAACATCACAAGCTCATTCAAATGTTTGCATATCAAATAATCGAAACCTTTGGATGCAAAAGTAACAAGGTACAAAAATGTCCTCAATTTTATTGGTCTTACTAACCTGAAATAACAATCTTTTATTAAATCTAAATAATTATTTATTTATTTATTCTCTCCTTAAAGGCTTTTACATGCAAACATTATAATTGGTATATTGTACAAAGGAGTATTATAATCATATATTGTCCTTTTAAATTAATAACACAATATATTACACATAGTTCTTTTTAAATTAATAAGTTAGTGTTTTATTTAAAATCAAATTTTAACACTTGTACATGACGAGAGAAATTAGAAAATGAAACAGTCCCGTCCGCCGCCTTCTCCAGGACAATGTTTTCCTCCGGCCGTTGACACAAACATGCATACAAGAATTGTACAAGGTTACGCCTCCATCGAAAATGTTTATAGTAATGTGTAAGAAAATGTTTATGTTTTCGGTCGCAGGAGACCAGACTTATAATACACATCATAATAAACTAAGTATAACATATATAAATAGGTACAATGCAAGTCTGTATAATAACAAGAGTGCAAAAAAGATATTATGTACTATCAAAGTAATTACAGAACGATGTGCAAATAGTATAAAAAAAATGCTTTTAAAATGTAAAAGCTCCACGGCATATATGAAATTAAAAATTTCAAAATAAACCTATTTATAATATTTACCCTTAATTAAGTTATTAGTGCGTGAAGAAGAAAATCATTTAAATAATAAACAGTGATTACATTGGCACCCATTTTAATTTAATTAGGTTTATAATTTAGGTAAATATGGTTTTCCAGTAAAAATTATAGGACTTCAAGCTACAAACCATGCCTAAGATATATCTCCAGGGCTGGAGTAGGACGGGGGATCGTGTTTGTAATTTATAACGGGCGCACCTTTAGCCCCGGGCCGGTCCTGTCTCGGCCAATCTGCCCGAGAAATTGAGTCACTCCGGTTAATAAAATGAGAAAATACTATAAGGATCCGGTGGCCTCAAAGAAAACACCCGACCCCGTATTATAATATGCGCTGAGATCGATAAGAATATTTTTGTAAGTTTTCTTAACCCTTTGGACTTTTTCAAAGCGTTGAAGATATCGACACAAAAAAATCGACATAACTACCTACATTCATTTCATAAAATATTAAATGGAAAGTCCCATTGATTCTATCCCTAGCATGGCGGATGAAATAACACAATACCATGATATACCATGTACAAAATTAATTTAAAAAATACATAAATTCAATTCTTCAGCAGTCAGTTTTCTTTAACTAATTCTCTTTTATTTATTTCTAATGTGTTATAATAATAATAAGTAATAGTACGTAGAAGTAAAATGTTTGGTCTTTGGTTTCTTGTGCTGCTTATAAACAGGTAGGTATAAACGCACGAAACGCCGCTTGCGGTGGCTTCGTTATTTTAAAGCACATACTATCTTATTCCCAAAGTATCTACATAAATCATAAAATAGTACAGTAATTGTATGTTTAAGACCGGTTACAGTGCTCCACCGACCGTCGGTGCGTACGTCAGTAGTGCTTGTCATTTATATGGACATTTATAAATCGTACAGTGCTGGACCGACCGAACGCAAGCGTATATTTCCACGCACTGCGTACGAGAATCGTCAGTCGAGCGCAATAGCGCGTCGTTCAGCCGACGCGCTAAGGAAAGAAATGATCGCGTTCAGTGCTGCACCGATCGGTGGACCGACCATACGGATATTTACGAACTATTTAAAAGCGTCCATTTCGTGTACGACTGTACCAGTCCGGCGAGTTTGTTGTTCAGGAGGGCACTGAATGATACAAACTGACGGTCGTTTAATGGGTATCGCCAGAACGGAACGTACGCACTGACGGTCGGTGGAGCACTGTAACCGGCCTAAAGTGTAGCAACAATTTTATTGTTCAGACATAAGTTAATTGTAAGCATTATTACTCGCTATGCTCAGATTGACAGTGGACCCATTAAAATAAAAAAAATATTTTTATGTTTTATAAAGCTTTTTACCAAGCAGTTTCTTTTTGGCACAGATACCTATCTCACGACATTATTTATGTAATTCGTGTTGATGAATGTTAAAAACAACGTTTAAAAAAATTTGAATGTTTTCACCGCAATAAAGAAATTATATAAATCAATCTGGAAATAAGTAGTTCACGTATACTAAGCAATCATAAAAATTTTGGTGTGTGTATTTGAGTTTTTTGCACCGCAGGTCAATGACAATAATTATTATCACATTGTTGTGTCTGTGCCAACAAGTTTTCACCTATTCCTACTTCAGCAGGACTGGCTTCTACGGTGGCTTGCGGTTGGCTAGATAGCTGGGTCTTTTGCTTAGATTATAATGATGAACTGTCGTGAATGATCGTATATCGACCTAATGATCTATCGTGAATGATTTAAATGTTTTTTAAAGCATGATAAAACTTATAAACTAAAAATGAAACAATATTATTAAAACATGGAACAGTAACATAAAATATAATAAAAGCCAAAATACTAGTAAAAGACAATTCACGAAAACTGCATTAGGTACCTATAATTTGTAGGGTTGAGCAAAGTGCTGGTATATATTAGGCTTTTTTTATAAATGGAGTTAGTGAATGTGTCAATAGTACCTACCCCCAAACTTGATGACCAGATCGTGCATCCTTTTGGTTAATAAGCGTGTCTGAGAGTTGGTTTTGAATGTTTTGCAGAAAAATGTTACCTATTGTCTTGTGTTCTTACTTATTATATGAAATTGAAGAGTAGCAACAATGATTTTTAGTATAAAGTCATCGGTACACATATTAAAAGAAGCTTTAGCACTTTCACGAACGGTAGACGGTGAATAAGACTGTGTTAATAAACGGTCAAAGCCAAGAAAAATCAATGTAGATATAAACTCAATGAGGGAGATAGTGACTATACTAGATTCTAAAAATACTAAACTACACGACCACTTCAGGAAATACATGCAACTACTGAGAGTGGAAAATATGAAGATCTGTAGAAAATCTAAAGACGATGTAAATACTCAATTTGACGTACAGTTCCAAACCAATGTCCCGCTTTGATATAAAGAAGGTTCAGATATCTGGGAAGGCACACGTACAATGAAAACCCTGTTGCCTTTATAAAAGGTAGTAGCTACTGTAGGTAGGCTGCTGTAACAAAAACTTCATTACTGATATGTAATTTAATCAATGCGCTCTTCCAACTCTCCACTACAGATAGCCCTTAATGATTTTTTTTATATTCATTTTTTTGGTTTCATCATTAAAAAATTACAAAGTACTACAAAAATATTTTTTTTAAATATTCACTTGATATTATGGGAGGGGAGGTGTTCCAATTTTGGTACGGTGGGGTTACAGGCGTCTAACAAGTTTCTTTAAATTATTTTTCAATTGCTTGTCAGTGCTCCAAAAATTGACTTTTCTGGAAGAAAATGATGACGAATGCGACCAAATGAGCATGATTTGCATACTACCACCAGTAAAAGCCCTTTCTGACCTCACTTATCTAAATTATGGTGATGAAAATGTAGTTCAAATTGAAAATTTTTCGGGGCCACAGTTTCAAAATGAAGAGGAATTAAGGTTAATATTCCATTGTCATGACCACTCGTCATCATTCCACAAATACTTCATTTTGAAAATATGGCCCCAAAAAATTGTTAAAATTTTTAAATTCGTATACCTTTTTTTACCAAAAAGCTAGTGTGGAACTTAACTGAAAGAACCACATAACTGCAACTAGAATAAGTTAAGAACTTTAGAACTGGCCTCTGCTGGTAGCAAATTTTCTTCATGATACAGTTTTTTTTTGCACTGACAAGCAACTGAATTTTTAAAAAAGAAAACAGTTAGACGCCCATAGCCCACCGTACCATATTTGGAAAACAAAATTTTCATACACAAAAAAGTATTGTTAAATCACATTACATATGATTTTTATTACTAAATACTAAAAAAAACAGTTTACATGTTAATATAAAACATAATTTTTCATAATTTTTTAAAGTATTGTAAGGCACATATTACGTTCTTACGTTCTAAAATGCTTGTTTTAAATAACGACATCAAGTATGCTGTTTGATATTTAAATAGTAAAGGTTAGTGCATGCAAAGTAACATAAGCCATGTACAAAGTTATTTTTTTAATACTTTGTGCCTACTTATAATTATTTTTTATTCGGAACCAAAATTGATACGGTAGGGCTATGTGGGTTAACACAAACAAGAGACATATTTGAAGGTTAACATATACAGGTTTTATTTTTATTATATAAGACATTCTAAACTTCACCACTATGCTGAGTCTGTTCCGATGTGTATATATAATGTTTAATAATAGCCTTCTAATTATTTCTGAAACCTTGCGAATGTTTACCACCCATTTTGTCTGTATACTGTTTATTACCAAAGTATATCTATATATATTTTTTTTAATATTTATTATCTATTTATTAATCTATACACATTGTGATTTTTTAATGCCTGTCTCTTTAGGATATACCTGTGTAGAAACAGACGTAGAGGTACATAATTGTATACAAACATAGTTACATGCATATAAAGGTTAAATACATTATTATTTCTTTACAATCAAAAAGAAAGGTAATTAGAAGTGTGGATTAATCCTATAAAGAGTATGATCTTCCAAATCACGGGAAAAGTACTGAAGAACTGAAAAGAAAAATATATTTTAAAATGATAATTATGAAAGTTAGATTTGACGGGAATCTATTATTTTATTTGGGATAAGTCGTATGTAGAATGGTATTCCTGTCTAAGTGCAATTTATTTTACATATGTTTGCAATAGTGGGACGTCCTATACTTGCAAGCATTTTTTGTTATTTCGCGTTTGAATTTGGTCATTATTTCTGTTTGTTTAATCATAGCTGGTAGTGTATTGTCTAGTTTGCAAGCTATGTATTTCAAATGTCTTTGTCCAAAGGTGGTTTTAGCAAAAGGAGTACTTTGTTTTTGGCTCGGGTATTGTGTACCGTTTATCTTGCTTTAAATATAGAGTTTTGTTGTAAATTAACCAAAATGGATCTTGCAAAGAGCTGTTTTATGTTGAAAGTATGAAGTATTGAAGTTCGTTTCAGTGCTGGTAGTAAGAACAAGTTTGAGAATTATTTTTATGATTAATTTTTGTTGCTTTAAAAATGGGGTTGATGGCACTAGAAGAAGCGTAATATGGTAAACAAGGAAGATGAGAAAGCACAGTGGACTTGTGAACTGAGTGCTCGTGCTGTGCAGTCCATCTCATTGTCAATAATAAAATATTAATAATGACATCGGCGCACATTTCTCCCATCCTGTCTGGCTACCCGTCAGCGTCATAAAGAAGGACGCGAACCATATTTACTTCTTGAAGAAGGACAGGTTGCTCGGCGTCCACTCACCTACCGCCCATCGTTCCGCCCTCCGCCACCTTCCCCACCGCCTTGACCACCTCGGGAAGGGAAGGCGGATATTAGGAATAAGATAGCCCGCAGCAGGCAAAGCGGCCAAATAAATAATAGGTGAGGTATTCAAATACAGGGAAGAGAGGATGAAATAGGTAGGTATGTCAGATATTTGAGATTTTTTACTTCTTGCATAGGTATAAACAAAATTCACAAATTTTAAATTATTTTTCTTTCGTGGTGGTTAACAAATTCATTAACGAGATCAAAAGTAGTTGGTGACGATTACCTACATATTTTTTACAAGTTGAACAGTAGACCTCGCATCCAAAAAGTATGTATCCAATTTCAATATTATTTAAAAAATTAAAACAAAAATTTCTCCTGAAATCATAAGATTTGTAAGTAGCTGCGTAAATACTTACCTACTTAATTATAAATTACTAGCATATGGTCGCAACTTCGTCCGCGCAGGTACTTCGAGTAGCCTATTTTCTTTTCCTTAGGTACTTTCTATGTTTATACCAAAATTCTTAACCTTTTTATTTAAAATATTTATAATTCTTGATTCGATTCAAAGTATAAGGTGGGTACTTCAAATTAATTCACTAATTTAAATATTTTCCAAAATAGAATTTTGATTTAACAATCATTGTTTTGCAAGATGTCATTCTCAAATTTTGACATTTTCTAATAAGCAATAATTATTATTTGTAATATATGAAAAATAGCTAGCTTTATAAATTATAGCCTATATGTTATTCTGATGTATGAGAAATATTATTGCAAAGTTTCATTAAAATTCATTCAGTAGTTTTTGCGTGAAAGAGTAACAAACACACATACATCCACACAAACTTTCGCGTTTATAATTTTAGTAAGACATGATTCTACAATTTGTCCAAAGAAATTTCGCTTTCTCAAATTCAAATCTTTTTTCAAACTGCTTTCTAGCAAATAGGTTTTTTTTAATATTTAAAAGCTCAATCAAAGTAAGGCTTGCTTGAATAATAAATTTGATGCAGCAGATTTTTTAAACGGGTAAAGGAATGTAAAACAAATGTACCTATTGACAGTTAAAATGGCAAACAGTATAGAGTTAAAGAGTTTGAGAGTCCGTATTTTAATTTGATATACCACTGTACCTATTTGATTCCGCTTTACTGTTTCCTCAATATGAAAAATCCCTCGACAAATCCTTACTTTTATGATGTGCCAACCTGCTTAAAGTTACTATTCTATGTCTTTATACCGAGAAGAAAGAAAAATGAGCGAAGGGGGCAATTCCACCTGCGGTCGAGAGTAGAGATTCCCCTATGAAAAGCAAAATCTCCTCGTGAGAAATTTTTACCGTCGATCATAAAATCTGCGAAAGCGAAAACCACCCAAACGAGAAATGACCACTCTAGATCTTTTATCGCAGCGTCCAGGGACGACTAATCATTTTATCACTTTGTTTCGAGAAGTTTACCTTTTCATCTTGATTTTTATTTTGATCTGTGAGCCATCCATTTCAGTCTAGGAGACAAACATATCAAATGAGAGAATTCTTTCAAAGAGTAGTGTAATTTATGCAATACTAGCTTCTGCCCGCGACTTCGTCTGCATAGGATTAGTACTTCGAGTAATCAATTTCTTTTCCTAGGTCCCGTCTACGTTTATACCAAAATTCTTAACCTATTTATTTTAAATATCTATAATTCTTGATTCGATTCAAAGTATTAGGCGAGTACTTAAAAAAAATGCACTAATTTAAATATTTTCCAAAATAGAATTTTGATTTAACAATCACTGTTTTGCCAAATGTCATTCTCAAATTTTGACATTTTCTATTAAACAATAATTATTATTTTCAATATATTGAAAATAAATAGCTAGCTTTATGAATTATAGCCTATATGTTATTCTGATGTATGAGCTATATTACTGTAAAGTTTTATTAAAATCCATTCATTAAATTTTGCGTGAAAGAGTAACAAACGTACATACATCCATACAAAATTTCGCGTTTATAATATTAGTAAGATAACCGACTCCAGCACTAAGCATCGAAGTTCCATTCTAGCCCAAGTAAATTATTTAACTTAAAAAGTTGCTTGCCGCAACACGATTCAAGAAAGAAAAACGTGGCCCATCTAATGAATGTTCCATTGTTAAACAGACCAGTTTCCACTTCTTATGAGTATTGCATCGCGAACACGACGAAAGCAAATTTTTCCGACTCATTATTTTTTTCGTGTTCATCAATACTTTTGAATTAATTTCCTCCTTTATTTTTTCAGGATCTCATCAACACCTCAATTGGTTTAACTATAAAAATTATTTATTAAATTAAAGTCTACATAAATACTAAGGCTACGGCAATCGCCCAAATTACGATTAGATTTCAATTAGAACAAACATCCAGATAAGTTTAAAAATATTCAGAAAAACTATCGTTATTTTTTGGAAATTTTTAGATCTTGAGCGTGCATGAATAACCTCTCTGACTTTATGAAAATTGACAAATTCGAAAATCTAGGGAAGAACATTTCCATCTTATGACCATATCAAAGTCAGAATATATTTACATTTTCATATGCATCTGTATGTAATGCGATAGTGACCCTTGGGGAGGGTGGGGTGAAAGAGCACCGTCCACCTCCGCCGGGCAGTGTTTGTATGAAAAATATTCCAATAACATTTTCGAGTTTGGGGAGGGAGGGGCAGTTAATGCGATGGGGCACTGGACGCCTTGTTAGTGGAAAAGAACTACAAGCTACACACTTGTATTGAGATCTCAGATTTATTAGACCACCGATATAAATTTAAAATGTTTCAGTTTCCTTAATGTAAGATTACTGGATGAACTCTGAATGTAGGCACTAAAATAAATTGGTCCGTAACTAGTATGGGTATCAAAACTGATTCAGAATTGATTATAATCAATTAATGAGAAATTCTAAAATCATTTAGCAAATCGCGTGAAATAAAATTGCAGAGTAGTTTTATTGGTGTAAAAATAATTATAACAATCATATAAGTCAATTCCATTAGTTGAGACTTTTTTTATTTATCACAAGTAAGCACCTCTTTTCAATTACAATTGGTACTTTAATACTTTTACCGAACCTAGAAATTGATCCTTCTGGTGCATGTTACGACCGTCCCTTTCGCCCCACGTTCTTTTTTCCAATATCTTTGCTTCTCTTGGGATATTTACATACTTTTTGTGCCAAAATAATTTTGATTTGTCATACAAATTAGAAAGTTAATTAATTATTATTGAAAAAAAGCTGGTGTGTAATGACTAACTTATATTTTTTTCCATATTTATCTCTTTTGTTATCAAGGTGTTTTTCCCCAAATATGCTAGTTCCTTTTTTATTCCCGACTTAATCAGCTGCGAAATCGTTCAACTACTCGCTTTACTTCCGTCTCATCAACTTTAATTGCGCCCGCACTATTCCTGCGGAGATAAAATTGCCAAAATGGCCGCACCTGCCAAATGTTGATGGAAAAATCCACAATCTTTCCGAACACATGTAGTACGTAGGTCGTAAAACTGGCCGCCGGCTTGGTCAATAACTTTTTACCTCAGGGCGGTGGTTCGCCCCACTCTCCCCATTTATGTGCGTATTTTTTCGGTCCCCCCTACCGCTGGCTATTTTTATAGGTGCGATGCCACGGGCCACCGTATCTTGGATGATATCTTGTGGACTCGCGTTATTAAAGTGCCTGATTGCTGTATTTATTTACATTTTATCCGGGGGTCAGAATATAATAAAAATAATATCGTGAGAGACATAATATTATATTAAGAAATATGTTGCTATTACAAACAACACGACACTTTAAGCGGTATTTGGCGGTACCTACATCCCAACATGTACATCTTATATCACAAAAGTATCTTCTGGAGTTAATAATTAACAATAATAAAAAATATTTGAAATGTAAGGTAACAATGTAATGAAAGACAACGTAATGAAAGACTATAGTTTATTAATTTGAGTAAAAGTGGCAAGTGAAGCATTGGCCACGATGGTGTTCAAATTTATAATCTCCTTCCTGACTCCCTAAAAACAAAGAAAAGTGTAAATATATTTAAAAGAAAACTATTTAACCTTAAGTTAAAAGAACAAAATTAATTTTATTACGTTATACCTACGTAAGTTAAGAAAGTGAAATGTAAATTTCTTTTAACTGAAAAACGTTTTTCAATATCTTTCTAGAGCGGTCCCGGCTTTAGGTCCTGGGTTCAATTTCTAAATGCGACCGAATCTTTTTCCGATTTGTTTTAAATATTCGTTTGAGAGGCACTAATATTTTCTTCCAAGCTATGACTGAACAGTATACCTACCTAAGAGAATGAATTAGCATACCGTTCCAAATACACATCGAACATTCCATCCAAAAGGTTATAAAAAAATGGCAGCGGTTTCCATGGTTATTATTCAGTTTATTATGATAAATAATAAATATAGGTTCCTCATTCACTGCCATTTTTGTATAGCCGTTTGGACAGAATGTTTTATTGGTTTGCCAAGTCCACTTTAAGACCCATTAACCAGCGGCCGAGAATTGAAATTTCAACTTGCGATCGTGCCCTTGCAACTGTACAGGGCGGTTCCGATGAGAAATATTGATTATTCTCCGTACCCAAAAGTTTAACTAATATCTCAATATCGACTTTATTTCATTCAAAATTTGCTTTAATATATACCTACATTCAAGTAAGCAATAAAAATGCTCAAACGTGTGATGATACATTTTTTTAATAAAGTGTACTTCTTTTAAGTATTTATGATTTTCAAATATTGTGTAAGCAAAATAAGTGTGTAAAAAAATTTGAAATATTTTAGTCTGTAAGCCCGTAAATAAATAGACAAACTGAGGTATTTTCGTCACAAAACACGTTCTCGGATTTATTTTTTAATGATTTTAATTCAACTAAAATTAAGTGTTTTTACTAGATTATGCATTGATTTATTTTGCTGTAGGATTATGTGATTTGAAATTTATATTGTATAGTACAATATTTCGTTTGAAAATTTAACAAATCGGGCTACGACCAACGGTGTATCCTCACTATATTAAAAATAAAATTGGTTTTTCAAAATTTGAATAATGACTTTACCAGATAAAATAACAATCTTTCGAAATCAATTTATGTTTTTTCTGTAAAAAACAATCAATACGTCAAGAATTTGATTTAAAAGGGACAAATTTCCGGTATTCTCTGGTACCCTCTTAAGGGTATTTTATTTAGTCAATGATAAAATATTATTATTTGAGGTTTTGCGCATTAAGTTATCGAACTAAAATCATGTATGTTTTGTGGTGCTTTCACACAAACGAAGTATTGATTTTCATAAGTCTAAACATAAACTTTATGGCGCACAGTTTACACCAGCGCTGTGTAAGCGGGTTCTCCACAGAGCGCCGCACAGTGGGCTGAAAATCGCCTTTCATAGACATAGAAACTTGAATTTTCAAGGGTCTTTTTTTGGCTAGAAATGGATTCTGCTGATCATTACTTTGCTATAAAATTTCGTATAAAGCAATTGCGTGTACAAATGAAGGAGTTATCATTTTTTAAAGAAAAAATTGTATGGCACTGACATTAAAAATGAAGCTATCTCTGGAATCATAAGGTTGGCCATTACATCCTTACACACAGATATACTACTATTTATTTGTATTTTTTTGACATACTTCGTATTGTGGCGCAACTTGCGCGTTTTTTTAAAATCCTCAATGTTGAAAAAAAAACTTTTTTTATGTTGATGATTCATTTTCATTTCAGCCCACTGTGCGCCGGACCATCCCGAATTAATAAAAAAAATGTGACTATACGTATTTATTGTTTTGAATTATTTTGTTGATAACAATTTTTTTTGTCTATTTCAGGTAACTGCCTCACGATTCCTCCCCTGAACCCGAAGGCAAGACTTTAAGAACAATTTATTGCTTCCTGTAGGAAACTGCGCCCCTGAAAGATTTGAGGTAACCAATGAGACCTAACCAAAAAACTTTAATGTATTCTTAAATCACAAATTTTTTTCCAATTCGTGTGACACTTTTTTGCAATTTTTCTTTATTCATTGCATTGTGTATGACATAATCGGAATATTTTTCGACCACTTATTGCGGTGGTCGATAACACTAAGTGTCAAAAATTGAATCTAGGTCAAACTTTAACATAAGATTTTGAATAATAGTTTGACATTATCAAGATTATGGCTGGCTCCTCCCATCCCCTCCAACGGAATTGAAATTAATACATTGTTTGCAATACTTATTGCTTTCTTCTGCATCAAACCATCTAGAAAGAAACACATATCAGTTCCGTTGGGGGGAAATAAAATTCCTTGAGTTGTATTATTTCGTGTCAATAAAATTTTATACTTGTACGTAAAAAACTAAGTGTATTATTAAAAGGCTTCCTTTCTAATTCTGAGTGAATCCTAAAACATTACACTAAGATTAAATTATGGTTAGAAACCAATGAAATGCAATCTCCATTAAAGCTGGATAACATTATAACTTAAAACAATCGCAATATATCGGTTAAATTAGTTGGAATTAAATGCACCGATTAAAATAAGGTATTTCAGAGATAAGGTAGATAAGAATTTAGTCACCGCCGACTAGCAGCCAACATAATCTCCGTAATAATTTTATTTCTTACTATTAAGGTAGTATTCAAATTATTTGCTTAGGTGACAATTCTATTAAACCAATCTTGTTTCATCTGTCCGCGTGGTGTTATTTTGCAACCGACGAATTACTTTCAATTTCAATGGCTTCTTGTAAGAAGCCCTTCAGAATAAATTATCTACCCAACAGCAAGGTGTTGGGGAGAAAATCAGGGATGGCTTCTAAATAACATTTTTTATTAGATTTTTAAAAGCTTCGAGGGTGGAAGATTCTGAATTCAAAATACACCTCGCCTTGTAGTGAAAAAATCAGAAACTCAAATCAAAATAATATCGTACGGTCATCCGCAACCGCCGACCCTTTTAAGACATGGGGTATGTTCAGTGTTCACCGTCCGGCATACTAAAATAAGACGTTCCTGGGGCTGAGAAGCGCCCGCAGTCGCCAATATGCGTATTGATAAACTGCTGTATGCTGCCCGGTGGCGAGGGTTGGCAGATGTCACGTGGTATTGTCATATCCAATAGGTCGCATGGCCGGACTAAGGATTCCAAATGTATTTTTATTTAATATCCATAAAATAAAGAGGAATAACTGTATTTTGATTTCGGTGCTATTGTTTTTTAATACACGAATATGTCTTCTATTGGTTTTTTGTTTTTTGCAATTTTTTTTGTTCTTTGCTAAGCAGACGATTAAGTAACTCCTTCACATTTTAAACACTTGTTCACTGAAGGACATACCTCAAACCCATCTTCTTTCTTCCACCACTTGTGCCTTCCTTATCCTACAACAATTTCCAATGTCCAATTATTAAAATCAAATTTTTAAAAATAAATTTGAAATTTCTTCCGACTTCGCAAAATCACTTTGTGGCGTCATTTTGAATTAAATTAAACAAATAACTTCGTATAATAAGAAACCATCGGTTTAGAAACATGTAGGTAATTGTGATTATATAATAGTGGTTTAATACAAAGTTATTTGTTTAATTTAATAAATTTGAAACATTATTAAATTAACTTTGTCCTTGTACGCCCGGAGGCCATGGGTCCATTACTTTACTTTGTTTAAATCATTACGAACATGTTTAACTCTATCCTTGATTTCTTTTTCATGAGGTCTTCTTAAATTGACCATTCAGTAACTCGGCCTTAGAATAAATAATCTATTGTTTTTTGTTGTTGTTTATTTTTGGGATGTTATGCCATGTTACGCTGACGATGTTACCTAATGATTGACATTGTAACGTTGTCCGAAATGTCGGCTAAAGATGGAGTTAGCGTAAAACGGCATAACATCCCAAAAATAAACAACAAAAATGCTTTTGGCTGTGAAAATTTTAAATCAGATTTGTCAAATCTATTGTTTCTTTTCCTCTCATTTTTCGCATTTATTTGGGATTTCAGCTTCTGCAACGACATAGTGTTTACAAATGAAAAAAAGTTATTTTTTATGACCACTTTATTTGATTTATGTACGTCGACCGGTTTCGGTTGACCACAATCTTCCTCGAGACAGCAAAACGTTAGAATTAACCGATAGCCCGATTTTAAAGTTATTCCCCTCTCCCTATAAAACCTCCAATCTTCCCTCCCCTCTACCATAATATTTCCTGATGGTCTCTCCGTCTCTAATATGCTTTCTCTTTTGTTTTCCTTAAAATCTTCCTCTCTACTGAAATTGAGTTTATATGTTAATTATCCTGAGGAAGGTTGAGATCGACCGAAATCGGTCGATGGATATATATCAATCAATCAATATTTTCAATTCGGGAGGTGGGTATGGGTACCGCCGCCCCGGGAAATATTTATTGGATAACCAACACCTCTGCCATAGGTCACCCCTGTGGTTTGCTACCTTTGGTGACTTAGCGGGGGTGCCCGGATTCGTGGGATGAGGTTAATCTAGGTTTTGGCGGCAGATAATCTGGATACACTTAACCCCAGATTCCTACCCAAACTTCATACATGTTTTCCTTCCCAGAACTTCCTCTCCTTCCTTTCCTTAAAAATACCCTCCACACAGCATCCCCTAAGATGACATAGGCCCTAAGGGAAATATTTTCCCCATGGCCTCCTGTGTAAAGCTAATGTAAAAAAAAAACAAACAAAAAAATCAATAAAAAATCATTAAAAAAATCAAATAAATTTTTAACGAAGAATTTTTTCGTTTTTATAATATCAAGCCACAAAATGATTCCTTTCTTCGATAACATAGTGTAGTGATTTTTTCATGAAAACAGCACTAAAGAAATAATTTAAGCAAAATAATTATTAACACATTTTAGAATGTGGTCTTTATCAAATAATGTTTCCATTGCCGACCACACAAAGGACCAATTGGTCGTAGACAGTGTAGCCATGGCATCTAGGTACCTACATTGGAAAATATATTGTAAGAAAGGAAGAAAAAGCGAAGAGATAAGAGGAAGGATGGAAAAAGTTTTTAAAAAACCCACCGTGAAAATAGCTTATTTTTTAAAACATCGAAGTCTTTTTATGGTTGCTTATTTAGTAACAAATAACAATATGCAAATATTATGTTCTTATTATTACTGATACAGTCCTGTTGGTCAATAATGAAAAGGTGGAATCCGAAAGTTTGTCATTTTTATGCGAGACCCGTAAGTGAGATTGGTAATTCCGTGCATTTGTTCTGTGGCGTTATTTTCGGGACTTCCCATCGCGAATGGAAATATTGTTTTATTTTTACCTCGAGTGGTTCATAATAAAAAATAATCACGTATTTGTGCTCTATTCTTTTTCTTGTAACTTACAAGATGATATTTCTTAGAAGGGTGTAATTGAATGGACAATACTGCTTCATGGTTTTGTGCAACTTGCTCATTATAATAGCTGTCATATCTTTTCTATCAATATTCATTTAATCTAAGTTTGCCTTATTTATTTATTTAGAATTTACGGCACTAGTGCCATTTACATACATAAGTTTTTTTTTTTTTTTACACAGACATAAATAGTACAGTATTACGTTTTGATGAGTGAAAATTATATAATTATATTGAAACACATAACAAATAAAATAATAATGACTTTAAGAAAGACGGAAGCAAAAACAAAAACCTGTTATACAGTGACCTCATTAAAATGTTTAATTAGTGTAGCTTTATACTTCACAAGGGGTATATTAAGAATATCGGCGATTTTAGCATAAAAGTTACCAAGTGTTTGCAACCTATTTATAACTGAGTTATATCCTGAGACTGTGGTATAATTGTCACAATAATACATACTAGAGGACCTCGATCTAATGGTAGGTACATGAAATTGAATCAACATTAATATATCAGGGCTATCCAAATGATAATTTACAATTTTATATAAAAATATAAGATCAAAAATTTTTCTTCTATCACTTAACTTAAGCAATTTCAATGAATGTAATAAAAAATCATAATCTATTGTTTCTAAAGGAATTCCAAGTCTAAAGTTAATACACCTCAAAAATTTGCGTTGGACTCTTTCAATGGTATTAATGTGATTATTAAAGACAGGTGACCAAATTGAAGAGTTGTATTCTAGAATACTTCTAACGAGAGATGTGAACAGAAGTTTTAATGTATTCATATTTTTAAAATGGAAATTCTTACTATAAAACCTAACATTTTCATAGCCCTGTTAGCGATAGTAGTTATGTGAGATACAAAGCAGAGTTTCTGATCGAACATGATGCCTAGGTCGAGTATTTAGATTTCAGAGATTAAGTCAACATTACACAATGAATAATTATACATTATTGGATGTTTAATTTTGTGGAACCTCATAACTTGGCATTTGTTAATATTTAGTTGCAGTTTATTACTAAAACACCATTTGAAAAAGTTGTTAAGATTCTCTTGCAAGATTATACAGTCGTACGCATCATTAATGACCTTAAACAACTTCATATCGTCGGCAAAAAGTAAAACTTCGACATTGTAGAAAATGTTGGTAACGTCATTGATGAATAGGATAAATAATAAAGGTCCCAGGTGTGAACCTTGTGGGACTCCACTGGTAACAACAAATTCATAGGATAGACAGTCATTAATCTTAACAAAGAGTAATCTATCCGATAAGTAACTGATCAACCATGCTAGTAAATTGCCACTTATCCCCAATTTTACAAGTTTATTGATTAGTATTTTATGGCAGACCTTGTCGAACGCCTTGGAAAAATCAGTATATACGGAGTCTACCTGTTTCCTGTTAGTCAGTGCTGTATTTATGTAGTTAGCATATACTGTAAGGTTTCTGAGAGTAGATCTGGATGAGACAAAACCATGTTGGCAATTTGTAATAACATGTTTAATATTAGAGGATATTTTGCTTAGAATGATTTTTTCAAAGAGCTTAGGTATACTAGATAGAATACAAATAGGTCTGTAATTGCATACATCATTTTTAGAACCCTTTTTGAACACTGGAGTGAGATAGCTAGATTTCCAGCTATTAGGGAACTGACCTGTTTTAAGAGATTTGTTAAATATTAAGTACAATGGATAGGATAGACTATTTACACAATTTTTTAGAAATATGGGTGGGATATTATCCGGACCAGAACTTGTTTTTGGCTCCATGAGTTTAATAGAGGCTATAATATCATTGTGTTCAATCAATAGATCAGACAGTTGCAAGTTTTACACTATACTATAGAATTTGTATATATTTGCATCTCTTGCTCATATCTCTGATGTCTTTTCACATTTAAATTCCACAGTTAATTTGTTATTCTTTATTTAAAATGATTGCTATATTTTCTAATGGTTCTAACTGCGTCATGTAACTATTGTTTATGGTATATTTTACCGTAGAAATTAAATAAATTATTTAGCCTTTGTCCCGAATAATGTTGAATCCAAAAAAACTATCAGTGTTCAGTTGTTGATGGAATACTAATTTAATTTTAGTAGGTACTGTGTAAAATATTTTTACTACAACGCAATTCATAAACATTATAAAAATTAGTTTGTCGTAATAATTAGTATTTTAATATTAAGTATTATTATATTTAGTATTTACTATGTAAAACTGAAAACTATACTGTATTAAATAATTAGAAGAAAGTGAGAGATTTCTTACAATCAAACTGATTGATCAGTTTCGTAAGATTTGTAAAATAAAATATTGTAAAATTAAAACTGAATAAACATATTAAAAAAAAAAAAAAATACTTTTCTTTACCACTTTTCACGTATAAATCTTAAGAATTGTACGTTTATCGAATTTTAAATATAAAATGTAATAAAACATAACTGGTTTCGTTTTTTCAATCTTTTTAAAAACATGTATATTTTCGGATACGACATTACTCAGGGCAAGGGCTCAATTAATTATTAATAAAAGCGTTTTTACTTAAAATTTTCGATTAAGAAACCTTTTCAATTTATTGACACATAATATGTAAGAACCAACCGTATTTAACCTATACATCTATTTAAACTGTTTATTTATAAAATAATAGTTATTTTCTTCCAAAATCTGGCGAAAATTTTAATAGATTCAGACCACTTGTTTTTCTGTTCTGTAAAAACGAATCAAAATCGTGAATTGAGAACGGCACGGTATTTACCGTAATAATAATTAATAATGATCCCACCCACCTGATAGTGGGAGAAGGTTTATTATTTATTTGGCTGTTTCCCCGGGCTACAGAGAGCTACAGGGGGTTGCATGGTGTATGGTAAAGAGCTGAGCACTGTTTTGGTTTTGCACCTATTAAACTCCAGAGAATGCGAACGTTATCTAAATTACCCCGTGTATTGGGAACGAATGACTAAAATTTTCGGTGGAAAGTATCGTAGGTACATATATTAAATACCATTGCTGGCTAAATTAAAGCATTTAACCTATTTATTTTGTATATATAGAAACTAGCAATCAAATCTATTTATATTTAAGAAATCTAAGGTGGGCGGGTGCAGGAGATGGGGAGGTCGGCATGGGTTAATTTTTGCAAGTCTGCAGTTTTGTTCCGAGATTTACGAAATTATTTCGTGATGAAATTTAGCATTCTTTCAAAACACATAAAATATAAAGCTAGATTCCAAATGTTCATATGTCATCACGATCCAAATGTTCATATGTCAGCCCGGTATTGAAAGAATTATTTTAAATTCGTCAAGGTGAAAATAAACAAAACTTTTATTAATTTATCTTCTAAAAAAAATTGTTTAGGTTAGGATTTTTTTTTCGTCACTTTTCATAACTTTTCTTCAATGTTTTGTTATCTAACTGTTATGTTTTGATATGAAAATATGAATCATTATTTTTTGTTCCCCTTGAAAATGATTTGAAATTGTTATCTACGCTCCATTCTGCCACAATGATCTATTTTATATGTTTATTAAGGTGCTGATAAACGACCAAGATAAATGGCCTAATATTGCCTGGGTCGAGAGAGTCCGGCTGTAGTGATCTAGGTTAGGTCTGTCTTGACCAGTCCCGATCCGTACCGCCACTCGATGGGTGGGCAAATGTATTTCCCTCCAAGACCTATGAACCCGGGCACCTAAGTCACCAAACGTAGCGAACCACTTGAGAAGACCTATGGCACGGGTGTTGGGTATTTTCAATAAATAGGGCGGCGGCACCCATACCCGCTCTCCCAAATTGGATCTCCTACAATAACTTACAGACTTTGTCTAGTGAGGCAGGTAAAAGAACAGAAAATTTAAAATCATCCAATTTATATTAAATAAACGCCCGGGTTGCCGGCACTGAAACTGAAACTGAAAAAACTGTATAAAACTATAATAACTGTAATAAAATTGAAAAAATAAATAACGGGCGGCGGCACCCATACCCACCTCACAAATTGGATTTCCTATAATATGTCCATAAAACTTGTATAAAATTGGAAAAAAAAATAACGAAAAATTTATTTATTAGTTTTAATCGCGTACAAAATTGTGGCAAATTTGGTAATGGTCTAGGTGGCGAACAGAAATGCTCGTAGAGAGAAGGAAACTAGTTCGGCAACATTGTCGTAATATCGGTAGCCGAACGAACTCACCATCAAGACAGGGCAATACGTCGATAAGAGTCTTTGCAACAGGCTTCTTTCGTTCTTCCATATTGAGCGTTTGTAGACTGTAATAGAACAGTCATGATAAATGCACGTTGTTGATATCATCTTTTCCGCTGTTGATTTCCCTCATTCCTAGGAAAAGATGGCGTCCGGTCAGAAGCAGAAGCACGGAGCGGGAACACGGCAACCGCTCGCGCATAAAATGCAATTTCCTTTTATACCCGGCATGACATACCCGAGTCGTCTGACCATTATAAACTCTGCCATTCACCGTGGGACTGGTTGTCAACGGGGTTGGACCAACCGAACATTCTCCTGAAATGAATGTGTTTGACACAAGTTGAGCAAATTCAAATAAATTATGAAAATCGTTTCATCGTCAATCGTTTCAAATTATAAACTTGGAGTCTCATAATAAATTGTACAGCGCCCTTGACAAGATTTCTCTACAAATTATCCAATTATTATTAATATTATTGCTAGTAGTAGATAGAGTACGAGAAACAGGATAAAGTAATTGTTGTTTACAATAAGATAGTATTTGTTTTTTTGTATATGTGTGAATTTTGTGATTTGATGTATCATACGTATGTAAATGTTTTAATGTATTTTATAAATAAAAAACATGTTTTTTATTTGTTCATTCAGTTATGTATTTTGGATTTGTCCATACTATCATACTTGCATGACTTATAACACTTGTAATCACTAGGTTGGGCTCACAAGTCCATGTGTTTTATAAGACATCTCACAAATCAAATTAGGCGTATGTAAGAATTACAAGTAATTTAAGTAACTTTAACTTTTTTGCGGCTAATATAATATAAATTGTACATAATATGATGTATGGTACACATCTGAGGGAAAAAAAATTATCTTGGATGGAAAGAATCGCAAAACCGAAGAGACATGGCGTAGTTCAAATATTGTTCCATATAAAAACGAATCCTAAATCCAAGTACCTACATACTAAATCTGTTCGAATTGATTGAACTAACTACAGTCATAATTAGAGATACGCCGTTATTGAGATGTTTCCCTTTCCACGATCCCTAAATTCGCGTATTTCGTTCACCACTCTTCAATCTTCAATATTTGTGTTGCTTTTGAACGGATACTTTCAATTTTTTATAAGAAAGACTCTCTTTTTAACTTTTTTAGGTTATTCCCATAGGATAATTTCAACCGGGATGACTGGGTGGAGCTTTGTTTGGATGTTGCGTTTTCAATATTGCTTCGACCAGGTCAAGCCATACCGCCAACCGAACAGAACAGTCGTCAAGCAGAATCCCAGTGTATTCCACACTTTACACTATTCGCATACGAGATATTGTGAAACACGTAAATAACATAGGGAGCTTCCAGGACGTTGCTCCTGGTGGCAATATTGCAAGGATTTGCATACGGGGGTGGGGGCAATACACCTTGACGTTCTGAGTGCACTCATAAAAATATAATCAGAGGTTATGTTAAGCGTAGCTTTAACGAATTCCAAAGAAACGCGTTTGTTCACATTCAAATGCGATCTTTGCTATATACTATGACGGCATTTTATTATTTCATTTAAGATATTTAATTGTTGTAGTGGCTCTATCGGTGGTAATACTTCGAAGTTACATTTATTAAATAATTTTTTTTTTGAGAAATGTACTATTTTTGTAAACACTGTGAAATGGCGTTTTTTTGCATTATCGACTTTCCACCCTATTTAATACGACTTGCGAGCAAAATATAACTAATTTTACTGTTGTTCAATATTTGAAGATTAAAAAAAACGATGTCTGAATGTGGATGAAGCAAAGACTGTGCACCTACATAAAGGGCCCGAGGTATAAACCGCTCACTTTTGTTCACCTGCGACTGACTACTGAGCCACTTTGGTCGTCCGGGTCAAGGCGTTCAGTATTTTTAATTTTTTTTTTATAATGAACACCTCACAAGAGTCCCAACTGTTCCCATATGGAGCCAGTGAGACTATGGCATCCCCAATCGGGGTATATTGTGAGGCTAAAGATAACCGTAAGGGAAGGAGGTGGGGGAGAAAAAGGTCGGGAAGTTCCTGGCTATTCACTGAACACGGCAAAAGCCATTGCAAGCAACTTTTCAATTCTGAATGGTGGTCTTATACCAGGTTGATGATGAGTGTATCTTCCACTCAGGAACGTGCCGCAAATGTAGTATATATTATTTGTAATTAATTAATTAATTGTGAAATAACACAAATTAATGAAATAAAATATATTTGCGCACTCCGGATTCGAACCCGCAACCTTCGGAATGGGAATCCTCCTTTTCTCACAAAAAGGATCCAAGGGGCTTACTGCTCAATTTTCTTACGCGATGGACAATGGGTACTATGGCGATGAATAGTAAATAAAAAAAATTGTTGCAGGAAAACTGACACACAAATTTATTTATCGATGCGCACTTAAAATAATGAAAACTGAAATAATTTCGCTTGCCATATCCTGCACCAATCGAACTGGAACCGATATGAATGGTACACGCTGTAAGCTTATTAGAAATATTATTTAACGACTGTCTTATGCCTACTTGTTGTCCCTCTTCCGCTAGTGACAGTAAATGGGCATAAACAAGATAAATTTGGAGATGGTAGCTTCTACCGATGCACAAATTCGTTCGTAATGCTGAGCTTGTTTATTGCCTCCAACTCGCGTTGCGTTACTTTATAATATTAATGGGTTATTAATGTTACTAGGAATAAATAAGCTTATTAAAAAAACTCGTTGAATATACGTATAGGTTTTAAGTGTAAGTTATTTCTCTTGGTAGATTTCCAAGTAGCTTAAAAATAAATCATAATCCATCAAAAGTACCTACATCTAATAATCAACTACGGTTATTAAGAATGGTTTCGTTTCGGACCACCCTTAAGTATTGATTAATAGCATCGAAAAATTGTCCTTACAAATGACCACTTAGTCGCTATCTGCCAAATGTGAAAGGACGTCAAGAAATCACATTTGAGAGCAGATCCATCTACGTAACTTTTCCAAAGCACAATGCATTCCTTCTAATGTTCCCCGTTGAAAAATAGCTTCATAAAGCTCTTCCAAAGCTCGCCCGTTCCCCTTTTAAGGTATTGCGAGTTTGGGTTATTTTAGTGTAGAGGTTGCAGAGTTAGGATAAATGATTTTATCGAAAATATCTCGATGAAACATTGGACAGTATAGAATTTCAATTAGAATTTTAATTATCATTTCGTTTTCATTTCAGAGGTTCAGGTCTTAATATTGTGATGTTTATCGTTGTTTAACGAACTCTACACCCATGATCAACCATCCAACGCAACCTACAGATAATAAACATAAACATTTTTTAAAACAACGCAAGATAATAAACATAAACACTTTTTGCTTTATTTATTTATATTTCGTGGAAACCAACAACAATGATGAGGAAATCATGATCAACACTATACAACAACCTGCAGTCCACCTCGGAACAGGAATACATAGTGAGGAGGACTGATAAAATACTTCACTTTGTATTCTTAATTAACCTAATATTGTATTTTAATTTTAATTTGTATTGTCATTAAATAAAAAAAAATTATACAACACGTTGTGACATTGTCAACGTTAGAACGAGTCAATTCCATAGCTTGATCTCATTTTCAATAGCTTGTCCCTAAAAATATTAAGCTATTTTATCTCTATTTTACTTCTTCAATAGATATATACTTTTGCTTATTTTCCCAAAAATACCCTTTTGCACAAATTCACGGGTTCCAAGAAAAGTTCATCAAAATATAAACTCAGTTTTAACTCAGTGAAATAAGAATTCGGAAAAGTCATAAATTATTTATCTATTAATATAATGTTAATCGGAAAATTATAAAATTTGACCTGAAGTGTCAAGATTTCAGTCTCTCTTGATTTCTAACGGATTTGCGCCAGTCAAAAAATAAAAATGTTGGTCGTGCATAGCTCTGGTTTAATAAACTCTGAAACTCGGATTTGCTTTGAAATTAAATGTCATTTTCATAATTGGAACTGATTGAATAAATAATTCAGCTAAGCAATTAAGTGGATACCTTCCTATAGTACAACATTATTAATAAAAAATATTTTAATATTTTAATGAATGAAGATAATATTAGCGAAAGTCAATCGAAAATCCGAAACAGAAAAATCAGAATAAGATACGGATACATCTGGGACACGAACCCAGGACCTCTGGCAATCCGGGCCAAGATGTATCCGTATCTTTTTCTGATTTTTCTGTTTCGGATTTTCGATTGACTTTCGCTAATATTATCTTCATTCATTAAAATATTATAATTTGAGGTTTAACTTTTTAAGTTAATAAGTTAAAAATAAAAAAATATATATATATTTTAATTATTAATTTCAAAACTGGAACTGAAATGCCAAGATTTCTCATCATCCCTTCATTTTTTCTGGGGTCTGCACTGGTATTATATAAATGCAAGTATGTTAATTTCGAATTAGGAGTTACGAAATGAATTTGTAAGTGATATCACTTGGAAAGCCATCTTTGCTGACCAATGAAACACATCTCTTATATTTACTTCATCATTGATTGCTTGCCTCTGAGTTGATTCCGCTCACTTATCCCAGATATGACGTTGTTTGTAGACGTGTATTGTCATAAATTTGCCCGCATAACCAGCGAGAGTGCGCGGCGCGGACGGGCACCAGAACTCCTGTACCTAGTAGGTACCTAGTCGCTGTGAGCGATATACTTGCCTCCTCGCCCGTACCCGCCCCACGACCAGTCCCCTACTTACTACCTACTGACTTGCGCTAAGTAATTGCCGTGGTTTGATTCGGAGAGTCGCGTGGATTGGATTTCGACAGAAGCGAATCAAATTAAAATCATAAAATAAGTTTTCAGTTTAAGTACTTAAATTTGATTTAAATTAAACGTAACGATTAAAGTCGACAAGGATGGTTTCTTCAGATCCTCTCTTTATTCCTGTTCTAAAAAAATATATATATTTGGGAGGCGGGAATGGGTACCGCTGCCCCGGGAACCATTTATTGGATAACCAACACCTCTGCCGTAGGTCACGCCAAGTGGTTCGCTACGTTTGGTGACTTAGGTAAGGTTTATCTAGGTCTTGGCGGCGGATGATCTACACACACTACCCCACATTCCTACCCAACCCTCATACATTTTTCCTTCCCAGAACTTCCTCTCCTTCATTTCCTTAAAAATATCCTCCACACAGCATCCCCAAAGATGACATAGGCCCTGAGGGAAATTATTTTCCTCAGGGCCTCCTGTGTGGACCTAATGTAAAAAAATATATATATAATATGCGCATTGCTATGTTACGAATAACCGAACAATGCTTGAATTCCTCCTACTCCCGTCACCACAAGTGGAAAATTTCGCTTGTGCAATGATGTAGGACTAGAGCTAACAAATTAAGTTCGTGACAGCAGGGTGGGAGGGCGATGCTTTTTACCAATCAGCTACTAACTGGTACTGATTATGATATTGACAAGTTTTAGTAAGTTATTTGTACCATTTACAATTTAAAAATAAAAATGCTAAGAATATTTTGCAGTTGCATCATATCGTGTGATTGTTTTGTGGTTTTGCGAAACATTAACATCGTAAAGTTATTGAAAACTGATACGTTTTTTAGATTTTCACGGCCAAAAGAGTTTTCGTTGTTTCTTTTTGGGGTGTTATGCCGTGTTCCTACATCGTCGGATCTGCCGGATCTGCCCTGATGATGGACACTGCAACGCTGTCCGAAATTTCGGCTACAGAAGGAGGTAGCGCAACACGGCATAACACCCTAAAAACAAACAACGAAAATTATTGAAAACTATTTTTTTATACATGAATTAGCAGAAACCCGAAATATCCTGAATAGGTATGGAGAAACCCCAAATCCATCAGATTCTATACATATTAATTATCTTTCAGGATTCCAAAAATTCACTACATGCCCTTCATTTGGTGAATATCATGAAGCTTTTTCTGTATATGCAAATACGAGAACGCCTCCGAGTGTACACAACTACAAGTTATTTTAGATGTTTTGAATGACAATACTAAACGGAATTGTAATCATCATTGTACGAGTATTCTATACCTATTTGACGAATATCAAAAATGTTTTTTTTAATTTATGTTTCAAGACTGATTCTCATATTCACATCCTCCTCGATTCGTCCCTGCTGTAAACAAGCTCCTGCAGAAACGAAATTACCGCGTTCAAGTGAGTGGTGTCTGTGCATTTTACCTTTCGGGCAATTTGATGTATCGGGAGAGCAGACACAATAAGATAGCGGGGGCGGGTGGGGTTAAAAGTAGCCTTCCCTGAATGTAGGATGTGGAGGATGAAAACTGGCAGGATGGGATTGGAAAAATCTACAAACATCTCAATTAATGTTTTACATTAATTCAGATGATTGAAGTGTACACCGGTAACTTAGCCACGTAACTATGCAAAATATAATATCACCAGATATTTTATTTTAATACAAACAACATTGATTAACTCTTAACACAGCAGATAAAAAAAATATGTTATGTTTGTTCATTACGTACAAGCATTTAAAACCATTAAGTGCCCCAAAAAAGGTTACCTTGAACACTTCTAAGAACATGAAATACTATTAATTAAGTTATGAAAAGTATTTTTTTTATAACTTTTAAAATTTACACTTAAAAATACAGTAATTTTCCGGAACGAAATTAGATTTTTTTAATGAACACCCGTTGTCATGAATAAAAATCAAGAAAATCTAATGCATCGAAATATGATTAAATATATTATATTTCTTCAAACTTCGTAAAATCACTTTGTGGCGTCATTTTGAATTAAATTAAAACAAATAACTTTGTTTAAACCACTAATATAATCACAATCACCTACATGTTTCATTGAAACCATTGGTTTTGAAACATGTAGGTGATTGTTATTATATTAGCGGTTTAAACAAAGTTATTTCTTTTAAATTAAATATATTAAAAGCTATATGTATTAAATGACACCACAAAGTGATTTTGCGAAGATCGGGGGAGTAAATATTTTAAGCTTTTTTTTAAATAAGTAAACAGCAATCTATGAAGCCAAATTGTTCGAACAAGCTACATATTTCAAACATCTCAATATTTTTTCATGTTAAGATGATCCACTAGTCCTTGACTCATTCGGAATCGGGCGGAGCGAACGATTTTGGGGCGTTAACCAATAAAAACCCTAATCTCTAGCAAACAACAGTGTTTGGTTGTTCCGCAAGTATATTTTTAAAGATCGAAGCGCCGCGTAGACTAAGGCATGTCCGTTTGCCCCGGGCTCTGGGCGTAGAATGAGCGGCGGGCTAAAATCCTTCTGTACATGACATAAGGATGAAATTCGCACTTACAAATTCGTTGGGTACCGCCTATTTTTTTATTCACCGAAAAGAAACGTCGCCAAAATGCACGTTTTATTTTATTTGGTGAAGTTCAGATACAAATATTAAAATGTTTTCCGATCACTTTATAAGAAACTTAATTAGCTACATTATTCAATAAAACAACACCAGAAAAAGAATTTGTAAGTAGGAGATTTTTCACTTTTAACCATCTTTTATAGGTCAGACGCATAATTTTTTTCTAAGCTTATTAAAAAGCTTATCAAAAAAATACTCGATCACTTCAAAGGCCAAGATGTGTTCTACTCACAGTATTTAATTGAAGCATCTATATTATTTCTGAGCGATCAAATTTTCAAAACTAATACACAAGGTTTTATACGATTTTGCATTTTTTCCGCATGTCTTCACCTTAAAGTAATAATACCACATTCCTATTTTCTCAAATACCATTCCGTGTCTGTGATAAGACGAGAAGAAAAGAAATAACGGAATAGAATAACATGAAAGCTCTGTGTGATGGAATCATTTCATAACGCAAGTGATGCGATCGGTATCACGAGGGTAGAAGGAGGAAGTGGTGGGAGGGAAGGAGAGCTAAAGAAAAGTGCAATTCTCTCTCCATTTTGTTTCTGGAGTAATTCGGTGGATGTTTCTGGAAAGTTATTTGGTTCTTAAGTCTTATGACGTTAAAATATTCCTTTACAAAAGCGTTGTACCAACATGAACGCCTTGGAAAATTTCGTTGTGAAATTTATCTTTAACAGCTAATAGCAATTAACTAGAATTAATTTATTTTTAAAAATATCTATAAAAATTCAACATTTTCTATTTCCATTTACATAACAAGTACTTATTTAAAATGATTCACACACGTGTTGTTGTTTATACCTAAGGGTATAAAGCAGTAAGGTTTTGTTCTTCAAATATGTATAACTTTTTTTCTTCTACTGAATACTAATTAATAACAACGCAGTTTAATTTACGATATAAATTGGGGAACCGTGCTGTGAACCTATCCTGAAAAGTTGTCGATAGGGAAATTCTCCTACGATTCCAGATTGTTTAAAACCAATATCATTCATAGAAAAAATATATTTTTTTCGAATACTCTGTGGTCTGACATTATATATTAAAATGATAAAACACACTTTTTAAGATACCACTTTTTATTCGAATAAACAAATATCAGCTAATTAGGATTCGCTGAGAGACGCTGCGGCAGTTTGTTCTGACAGGTTGTGTTTTTTCCGCTCCGAGTATTTATTTCTCTAACGTCGGCTCCTCTGGCCTAATACCTTTGAAAACGTGTCAAAACACGCATTTTAGTGAAAGATTTATAATTTTTTTAGTGAAATTTGATTTTGCATTGTGCTAATAGCCATAAAAATGAGTTTAAAGTGTGCAAGTGCATTCGACAGGACACAAAGGATTTCATCAGACGAACACATCTAAAAAGATAAGACTCACTCATATTTCACTTATTATATTGCTTGACGATTTGTTTATTTTAACACAATTATGTCCCGAAGCTCACGCGGTCAGGGCAGCGTTGTTCAAATACTGTGTCACTAAATTTGACGTAGTACATATATTTTTGTTAATTTCAGTTTGCAGCTTTGTTCACACTTTCAGTTGGTAAGAAAGGTTTGGGAGGCACTGAACTCGAATTCCACGTGTTGACATACGTGGGTCATGTTTAGAATTTGGACAGAATCAGTCTCATTTACTGCTTTGGGCCGCTAGATGAGTATTCATAACAATAAAATAACTAAGCTATATTAAAACAACATAGCTACACACGGATGGCGCCGCATAATCGTATATTTGTTTACTGATGAATTCGTTTTTTTATTTTGTTCATCAGCTTTTATTGAACAACAAAAATTATTTGAAAGTACTTGTTCAACTTTATTGCAAGTGTCGAGTTGATCAATGTGCTTAAGTGAATGCTTTTAAGGATTTACGCAGCACAAGTGTGACTTGCACAGGATTACAAAGGGAAAAGTTTTGAGAAATGATATTTTCAATTTTATTTTGTTAAAGGTTTATCATTGTTTATGCTTATAAGTCAATTTTATCCCTTTAATCCCATTAGAAGTAGGTTGATCCAAGAGGTGGCAAGAAGAGACAAGTAGAGGCAAGAAGAGACGAGAGGATCCAAGATGCATGAAGAGCCAAGAAGAGACATTAAGATACAAGAAATAGCAGGAAGAGCCAAGCAGAGCCCACATGAGATGAGAAGAATCAAGAAGAGGCAAGAAGAGACAAGAATAAGTAAAAGGGGCCAAGGAGAGACGAAAGGATTCCAGAAGAGACAAGAAGAAACAAGAATAGAAAAGAAGATACAAGAAAAACTACGAAGGGACAGGAAGATCCAAGAAGAGCCGAGAAGAGGCAAGAAGAATGAAGACATAAAGAAAGGAAATACAAAATCATAACGCTCAATCCATTCCCTTCTTCCTGCCCATCCTAAACTCCAATATTGGCTTATTAGGTTGCCATGTATACCGGTCGATTAAACTCCAACCTCCTTCCTATCCTCAGAGCACTTGTTCCTAGTCCTAACAAATCAGTGCCCCCTGGTGTACCGGTCTCACCGGGACAGGATTGCTCCTGGCTGGGGTGGTACAATCGTATCGTATCGTATCGTATATATCAGCTAATTAGGATTCGCTTACCTCAAACTTCGTCAGGGCTTATTATTAACAGGGATTATGATTTTAAAATAATAAGCCTTGTGAAGCTTGAGATAAGTGAAACCTGATTGGCTGAAATTTGTTTATTCCAATAAAAAGCGGTGTATTACAAAGATGTTTTTCGTTTAATATAATAACTGTTTAATTTTACAATAATTTAATGATAACTAAAAATATTTTTTTCAGACACCTTATTCAGTTTTCCGGAAAATAATATTTCTATGCAGTATACGGGGCCATTGAGTGAGCTCAAGTTGGTCGTGTGTATCAAAACTACCGTGAAAACAACGAAGAGAAAATATCGTATAGAACAATGATATGGTTATGACGTTACTAAAACCCGTTACATCTTCGTGTTTAACTTCCCGGCATTATACGGTCTTATTGTTACACACACATTCTGTAATCGCAGGTCCTTTACACTTCCTTTACAACACTTCATTCACTCCTCCCTTACCTCCCTCTTTTAACCCCAACTTGCTCCAGCCCCATTATATTATGTGTGTCAAAAGTTTTTGACTTTCCTCGAGTGTCTTGGTTTAAGCAAGTTTCACCTCACATTACTCCTTATTATCGCGCTCAATGTGAGATAAGAACCGGAACTTAAGGGTTATATTCGTATCTTCGAATGTAAATACTTATCACCTTGGCTCTTGTAGAAGTTGTTTGGTGAACAAATTTTTTATTTAATTTTTATGATTTCATTGTTATTATTTACAGTTGTACTATATAATATTTTCGAAATAATATCTTCCTGACAAGCTACATAATTTCGTTGACTTAGCGGATTAAAATTCCCATTGTGTGAAAAATTGTAGGCGTTTGATTTTTTTCAATGTTAAAAACTATAATCATTAGTTCCGATCATATAAGGGGATTTTTTCTTCATATTTAATTATTGTAGGTTGTGTTCATGTCAACATCAATTATTTTCTTTACATTACCTCTGTAGCTAACAGCCATAAATGTTCGATATTTATTAATTTTCTGTACTGGTATCACCAAACGCTATCGAGACGCGCGAGATGATTCGCAGTTTTATTCCGGTTTCAATATTCCTAGCTAACGCCTGCATTCCCTCCAGTTTTCGCACATTAATTTAACTGTAAAATTCAATAGTGTTCCTGTAAATATATTTGACCTGTATTCATACGAGTGTTTTTATTAATAATTATACAACACCTCAGCCTAATTTACAGTCCTGGTAATAACTGTAAATCTAATCCTATTCAGGATTCATAATCGCAACACAAGCATATTCACACAAGGCGAACACAATTACCATTCTTCTATACAGGAGGCCATGAGGAAAATAATTTCCCCTAAGACATGCTTCGTCTTTGGGGATGCTGTGTGGGAGGCCTTTTGAGAAAATGAATGAGTTGTCGTAAATAAAAATCAAGAAGATCAACGCATCGAAATATGATTAAATATATTTAAAGCTTTTTTTTATGAGAAAACGGCAATCTATGGTATATTTATGAGGAAGTTCTGGGGGGAAAGGAATTGAAGGAGAAGAAAGGAAAAGCTGTGAGGGGTGAGTAGGAATCTGGGATTCAGTGTGTCCAAGAGTAACAGACGCATGAATCCAACCCTCCAACTGCTGTGCATTTTAGGATATCCATCACATACCCACCCTGGTATAAGTAATAGATGGTTACCCCTTCAAAGCTCTAGCAAGAATCTAATTTTTTGATTGAACGAAGCTACGTTTATTTTTAAACGAATCTAGTGTCTCTGCATATGTTGTAAGAAAGCAGTATGCAAATGCTTGACAGCAATAAGTGTTAATGACAACAAAATGTGTTCAACATAATGCAATGAGTGTTAGTATGACAAGGTATAAACAAAGCAATGGGAAGTCAGGAACTGCGTTGCAAGGCGATGTTCAGAGAGAGTCTTGCTTCGGAGATCAAAAGATCTCCCTCAGTCAGTCTCACAGACATTCAGTCCGCCGCCAAGACCCAAACATACCTCGTCTCCTGAACCTGGGCAATCCTGCTAACTTACAAAACTTAGCGAACCACTTGGGTTGACCTGTGGCAGAAATGTTGGTTACACAATAAATATTTCCCGGGACAGCGGTACCCAAACCCGTCTTCCAAATGTAAGTAGGAAGCAAAGATATTAGAATACAAGTAATAAGGTAAAGTAACTAATGCATAAGAAATTATGTAAATAATGAATTTTAAAGCATGTTTAAGTAGTGTGTTTTGTCTTATTTGTGAAATGTGAGACTATTCCAGATGAGATTATTTGCATGGCTCATCGAGTGAATCTATGGAGTGAAAGATATGGGGTAGCGCACCTTATGGTGACTAAACATTAAGGGCCTTACTAATAAACGTGTTTTAAATTTCACAAAATTTTTTCACGATACATAAATGGTTACTTATCGTAAAATTAATAAGGTGGTTAATCACTTGACAGGACTGTAGTAAAAACATGTTTTTCATTTATTCCGTTATGTTTTTTATAATAATAACAATAATTTTGGTAATAACAGTAATAAAATTGTACCGCCAAATTTTTAAAATTATATATTGAGTTAGTTTATACAACGTTAAAATATAAACTAATATATAGAAGGTTTTTTAAGTATGCAAAACATTTATTTTTAAATACATTCATTCTTTAGACTTTTAGGCATTTCATCATACATCTTACACATTATTTTTTCTTTTATTTTTAACTTAATAGGTAAAACCTCAAATTATAACATTTTAATTAATTAAGACAAGACATTAAGTAAAACCTTTTTTTTACGCACCAGATTTTCAGGTCCGGGTTTTGTTTTTCCCATAGGAAAAACTAAACCCTTTCATACACTTTTCCATATAAATGATCATCTAGTAAATCCACGTTATGTAAGTGTATTATATAAGTATAATTAACACAAAACAATACACGAACAACATGTTAATCTACCAAACTATTAAATGGGAATATAATTCACCGACTCCAGATATTTTCATATCAGAGGGTTCGTTCGGCGCGGTGGAATTCCTACTTTGACCGATAAATCCTACAGATCCCCCAATATAAATATTTAAAAAATCTTTCGTAATCCTACATGTATTTAAAATGACTGATTTTTGCATTTTTATATACAAATTCTTTGACAAATCTAATATGCCTAAATTTTTAATGAGAGATCTAGGTATAATGCCAGTAGCCGAAATAACAAATGGTAATATTTTTATAGTCTGAGAATGCCAAATTCTTTTAATTTCATTTCCTAAATCTGTATACTTTCTTATTTTTTCAGAAACAGATTTTTAATATTACAGGAACTTGGAATAGCTACATCAATGATATAAGTTATTTTTTAAATTTTGTCATGTAAAACTATATGGGGGCTATTGTGACTAATTGGTCTGTCGGTTAGTATAGTTTTATCATAGTAAATTTTAAAGAGACCATTTTATATTTTTTTGAAATCTATGAAGTGAAAGATATGGGGTGGCGTACCTTATGGTGACTAAACATTACTTAACCTTAAAATATAACATTTTAATTAATGAAGACAATATTACCGAAACACGAAAGACGCCGCCCAGAAAACTGAAGGTCCGAAGATGTGACCCGATCTTTTACTGATTTTTCTGTTTCAGATTTAGATTGAGTTTCGATAATATTGTCTTCATTAATTAAAAAAATATTTTCATTCAGATGCATCACGGATAAAACTTCTTATCTGTATACTGTATATAACAAAAATCTAATATGTAAATAAATTCGTTTGATATCCATATTAACTTATTTTGAAGGGTACTTTGGATATCGATTGCATGTTTGAAATTGATGAATAATGCGCTAATAATTATAATTTTATGATCATTTTATGGCCAACTGTAAAAGGTTTAACTGTCGGGTCACTACCCCATGTAGTGGTTTACTATCTTTGGTGCTTTAGCAGGGGTGCCCGGGTCCTGCTAGTGCTAAAGTAAAAACATAGATATTTAAATCAATTATTGTTTTCATAGTATCTCCGAGGTTACGTTAGTTTAGGTTATGGACTATTTTTCTTTTTTTTTATAACTAATTCATTTTACAACGTTTCAAAGGAGAAATGCCACTTTATTGAGTTGTTGTGGTATCACAATTGAAGCAATATTATTTATAAAAGGGTTTATTAAGTTGGCTACCATATATTGAAGTGAGGGTCGGGTCGAAAGTTCAAAGCAACTACCCCAGATGTATGTATGTTTTGTTTCAGTAGTATTTTCCTTTTGTGTATCTTTTCAGATGAAATAATGATCCACCTTTGCCTCCCGCCATTTCCTTCCCGTGAAAGTTTCTAGAAGTCCTGACAATGCAGTAGATGATGGATGCGTCTCATCATTTATAAGAAAACTTCACTTTGCTGACATAAGAACTCTCATTAGGTAGGAAAATAATGTAACCCTTCTGAAATATGTATACAAACAGATTTTAGGAAGGAAACCATGAGGGTCGTACGCACGTGCACTATGCAGTCTATATAAGCTGTAATTATGTGCACGAGTCAATAAATAAGCAATGAAGATTTATTTTTTAAATAACGTGTTAAATTCGTCAAATAAAACAGTAAACTTTCCCCATAAATTCTCAGTCGTAAATACATTTTCTTTTTTGTTTTTTAGTTGTACAGGTAGATCATTTTAAAGAGGTCCATTTGAATGTTTTTTTTTTCTCTATAAGTGTGTAAAAAAATACGGAAATTTTCAAAAAGTTTGGGCGAGTATTTCCAGCGAGTTTGGAAAACTCGCCCAAGTCCCCTCTTACCCCGCAAATGCCCAAAGATATTGGGCGCGCATCGACGTTTAAGACTCGCTATTCAATTCGACAATGTTTGTTTTCATATTTCAATCTTCAGCTTACTTACAAAAAATAGCTTACTTAATTATTAAAATTTAATTATATTTTTATCCGTACAGTAAGAGTACACCACTTCAAAAGCAACCGTTTCATTAAATGATTTACCTATATGTAGGTACATAATTTTTCATGTTATATAATAAAACATTATGTCCCATTATGATTCTTAAATATTCCAAATAAATTAACTACTTATTTGGTTCAAACTAATATTTAATTAATTTCATATTATCTTATTCTACTTTACCTTTGACCCACTAGGCTATATATAGTTGACTACTCAGTTGCGACAAGTGATGGAATTATATTTTTTGTTTTTAATTGAAAAACAATATTATTGGAGAGTAAAACGACATCAAATTTTTCACAATAAAAATACATAAATTTAAAAGTCGTCTAAAACAAATTTATATATTTTTATTGTAAATTATGGCGAGCCACAAAGTTAATGCTTATTACGAATATGTCAAATTTTTTACTCCAACTCTGGAATCTTTGGTTGAAATCCTTCGGCTACGTGCTGTTACACCTTGTCTGTCCGTTTTTCTTCAATTTTATGTAGTTCTCATTACTACATTCCTTACCTTGTACTTACTACATACTTTATTTTCAGGAATTGTCCCCACCCTGTTTGGATTCGAGAATATTGATAAAATAAAAATTATAATAAAACCATAAGCCTTCTCTTTACCTCAAAGCAAGCCCGCCTCTACGATCAAATCACTTTTAATGGATATAATAAAATCCATGCAAATATTCCTTTCCCGCTTATTGTATGTCGCGCAATGACTGATCGTATCTCAATGTCGCATTATGTCAGAATAATAATGAGGCATCAATTAAGATTAACTTGAGTACACAATCCACCCCCTTCCCTCTCTGGCCCCCTGTACCTACTCTCCATATACAACCTCTTTGTGAGTAAATTACCTTGTATCCTGTACTGTGCCAAAGAATAGAGCTTTGTCTGGGAATGTATAAAGAAGAAATAATAATATTATTATGAAGGTAGCTCGTCCTACTATAAGGGCTGCCTGAATATTTAATATACGGGTTAGTTCTTACGATGATATTGTCTTGAACTTTAATCCAAGATTTATGATATTACGGCTATTTGGAAATTATGGTTCTTAGGTAAAATAAAATACAATTTTTAAATCGATCAAATAACCTACTTTTCTTTTAGGACTACTTTGGACATGTGCTTTTCTCAACGTCTGATGGATAGATTGAACAAAAGTTAGCTGAAATTGCTTATATTATTTTTTCATTAGTTTCACACACGATGAAAATTAATTACCTCTGGGTCTATGTCATCTTCGTGGATGCTGTGAATAGACACTTTTGAGGAAATTAATGATAGAAGGTTCTGGAAAAGGAAACAGGTAGGAGGGGCGGGTAGAAATCTTGGGTCAGAGAGTCTATCGGTAGAATCTCTCATAGTCATGTTTCTTTTATATGTTCCTATTTATATAGGCGTAAATCATGTACATGTGTAAGCAAAGCATCATTAAACTTTTCGAGTGTAAATATTACAAAACGCGGAAGTAAACGCTAAGTTCGTTAGCTCACATCTTACATAATCAAACATAAAGCACCTTCACCCTTCACTTTGAGGTAACCCAACCCTAAACTCAGGACCATTGACAAACAGTGCATCAGAACAACCCTCCGCTGAACGTATTGGACTTATTTTTGTATGTAACGCGTTTTCTATTTGATTTTGCGTTTCTGTTAATATTCTTAACATTTCAAAATCATACTTGCGACGACCTTCAAAAGCTACAGGCGAATACTTGTACGTATAAAAGGGGCGACAAACGCCAAGCTCACATCAAAAGATTCTTTATAACACAATAGCGCTCGCCATACAATCCCACCAAACAGAGCACAGACGTAAAAATATAATGTGTTATAAGCGCGGTTCGACTCTTCGTTATTTTTTATTATTCTCCGTAACCGCTAGCGGCGCGATATCAGAAAATGTATGCAACCCCCCCCCCCCCGTACACAGGAGAGGGGGTCATTTTTAATACACGGAGCGCCGTGTCGAGCCGCTGTCAACCGTCAAGTTGACATATTTAGTACAAAGAAATGATCTTCCCTCGGCCGCTTCCGAATTCCACTGACCCCTTCTCCTGCCGTAGGAAGAAATATTTTATAACATAGTGTGTCGGTAGAAAAGATACTTTATAACACAGTAGGTAAATGTCGATGGGAGCTTCGTGTCTGTCCCTACCTCAATACAATGTGTGAGCTCTTGCGTCAGGAGAATTATTTATTACATTTGTTTACAGACTATTTTCCAAAAATAACACAGCTTTGTATTAGTTATATAAATATATTTTAAAACTGAAAAACAATAAAAATGATAGAAGAGAACGATTGGTACCTTCAATCTAAGTACACCTGAGTATAGCAATGATAAGAATAAATGTGCAGGAATGTAACAAAAAATAAAATTAATATGTCCAGAGCTTTTTCTGGAAAGCAAAAATATCAGTTCTAGTCGTCCTGAACTATCTAGCTTAGAAAAATCGATGTATGTGTCAATAAACAAAATAAGATGTAAAATTATTAAACATGAGTGTTGAATTGTCGGACAAAGCCCAGTATTATAATAAAGACAATAATGTTGTTTAGCCCTTCGTATAGGTACCTGTCTGCATAAATATATAATACGTATCTAATATTATTAAGGGAGATAATTTACTTATTGGCAGTGTTATCTGTGCAGTGAAGAAATTCCGCAACAAAATAGTTACTATTGCGTCGTGCGTCGATTGGTTTTTCACAAAAAAACAACCTGTAGAAAAATGTCCACTGGGTATGAAGATCTATCCCAGTTTTGATAAACTCGCGAACAAAGAAGACGCAACAAAAGACGCCACTGGCAATAATCTTAAATGTTTCTTATTGTCATTCTCTGCGCACGTGTGCGTAAGTACAGATACGTCTTTGTGGGTATGCGTGCAACATTTGGGGTTAACGAGACAAAAGGTGGGATTCTAAGTGGTAGGTGGAAACTCTCATATGAAAGGGCAGGAAGTCATTAAGCAATAAGTGAAGCGACTCAGAAGATTTTCAAAAGGCTCTCAACATAACACTTCTCATCACATTTCATAATGTATTTGATGAAGACGTTTTTACGAGTATGCTCGTTTTGGTAGCATTTTTTCATTGCACTGAAAAAATAAAGATCTTTCAAATGAAAGGCCAGGAAACCAGCTGTGACTGTGTGCGTATTTTCTTGTGATATTAAGACAACTTATGACAACAAAACTTCGAAAGTAATAAAATATCGGCCTTAGTTCAAAAGGTACTATTTTCCCTGAGTACATAAAATCAATATCCGTCGAGTTGTTACTCCTTTTGATAAGTTTCAAAAATACTTTGTTTACTTCTGTAAAGGATGTGTCTGGGATTTTCATCTGCAAGAACACCAGTGGAAATTATATTCTCTCTTTGTCGTGTAGTATTTACGTATACTTTCGTATAATTTAATTACTGTTTTTAATTTTAACCTTTTTGGAAGATATGTAGGTATGATTTAGAAATATAAAAGAAATACCTAAACGGAGAATAATGTTATTCTAAAATACGATCATTTTTTTTCCGAAAAGCGGTTAAAAACGGGACTGAAGTTCGTACGAACAAATTTATAGTGTTTTAATGTTTATTGGCGGGAAAATGTAAGAATAATTTGTTGGCATACCCACGAAACTACGTATACCAACAAATTATTCTTACATGTTCCTGCCAATAAACATTGAAACCCTGTTAATTTGTTCGTAAGAATTTCTGTCCCGTTTTTACGAATAAAATGATCGTATTTTAGAATATCATTTTTCTCCGTGTAGGAAGGACGAATCACAGAGGCCGGCAAATCGTTCCACAACCGAGCTATTGAACTCTAGAATGAGTCGTAAAAACGACCCATTCTCACTGGACAAATATCAACCATGTACATATAATTGACATTTGTGCAATGATGACATAGTTGGCCCCGCGTTTAGCGTGTTTCCCGACTGGGCCCGGTGCCGAAGATATAAGTGACGCTAGTTTCCATACCCTTCTCCCTAATTGAAATATATTATAAATACATTAAACATTAACAGCCTTATTAAAAAAAAAACACTCCGCGGCCGTTAAACGGTGTTTCTCTAGCACGTTGTGTAAAGTCTGTACATTTTGTTTTTCAAATTCTTACTAAACAGAATATATGGTTTTGATCTGACAACGTCGTATTTTACCAGCCTTACTAATAAACTTTCTGAAAAAATTTTACAATGGTCAAACAACCATGTATGAAGAATCCTTACTAATTAAGAACTGACAAAAAATTGTTCATGGAAAGATATGTACATTGCTTACACGGCCAAGGAGGGTAGTTTATCTGTTGTATATATTTGTTCCATTTGTAATTTTCAACGACTTTCGATTTTTTTTTTAATGTCCTATATATTTATTATTTTTTGAGATGTCGTAAAAACAAATACCGTTTAAGAACCAAATTTCATTACCTTTAAGATTTTCAAATCTAAAATATACTTAAGTGTTTAAAAACTGTGGTATTTTAAGCTTCAAACATCAAGTTGAAAAAAAAAAACTTACTTACCCCAAACACTTTCTATTAAAACATTGAAATATTTGGAAAAATTCAAAATTCAAAAAACACAGTCCTTTTATTTAATGATTTTGAAATAAATCTGTCCTCTCACTTTTTACTCCTTCACACAATCAAAAAATATAAAAAAATCTTGAAATTCGCTTTTCATTCCCAAAAATTTACAATAAAAAAACTCACGTTTGAATACATTGCTTGCACATCTTAAGACATTCATTTCTTTGATACGTTTACTAAAATATATAGTATTAGACATTTTAGTCACCAAAAAACATCTCTTTCTGAATATAACCTATAGAACTATTTTCTGACAGTTCAATTTAGAACACACGATTTTAGTGCCACAATTTGACTTAAACTAACGAAAAACAACACAAATTAATAGCAAATACATTGAGTACATGAATATAAGTGCGAATTAGTCATAAATATTGAAATCATTAACTAAAACATCATCTTAATCACACACACATTCGCGACCGACTTTTTTTCGTAGAGTTCGCATAAGCGGCTATTTTTTTTTAGCGGGAAAGCAATGGGTTGCCAAATCTAAAGATTCACAAAAACACCGTTTAACGGCCGCGGAGTGTTTTTTTTAGTAAGACTGTTAATGTTGAAAATACAAAAACAATTTTTTTAATGAAAAATATGTACCTACATTTGTAGGCATACCAATTACGGCGTCATTTTAAAATTCACTTTGAATGCACAACTTATTTAAACAAAAATTTTAACACATTTCGAAACTAACGGTTACTTAGTCAGTATAAAATGAAAATATAATTTATCCTTTTAATAGTTCATTCCATGTCAGTATTTTAAAGATTTAAAAATATATACAAATAATTCAATTTTAAAATCAACGGTTAAAATCAGCAGTGGGTAGGTATCGTTATTTTCGTCCCCACTCAACCATAACCACCTCCACCGTACTTCTATATTATCGTCTCTTCGCTCTCCCCACTTTCTTGTCTCTTAATAACCGGGATTACCTACATTATTGGAGTTGAACCGAAATCACTTAATTATTGTTTTCAACTCGGGGTTGACAACAGGGAGGGAACTGTAATCACGGCTAGGGGGTTCAACAACAGAGTTCTGACTGTGCAAAATATGAAGAGTGCATTTGTATTCAAATTCATATCAAAATATAAAGTAGAAAGATAATTTTAATGCTCAGACACGTTATATTTTTTTCATCTTTCGATTCAAGTTTTTTCGCTTTTCGTAAAGGTTGTTGCGCTCTCTTTTACATATTTTCCTGTACGTAGTATTTCCAAACTCTCAAATTTGTTTATTTGCCATTTTTATTTTGCCACATACACACGTAATATACCGGTAGTATTATGTAGGTATACTGTTATGTACTTGTAAAATATCTACATGACTATTCTATTTTTTTTTTTCTTATGTAATCTATAAAAAGTTTAAATACATGCGTTTATCTCTGTCTCACTAGGATATTACCTGTGTCGAGACAGACATATTCACATAGACACTTAACTAGTCCCGGCGAGAGCGCGTACTTCATTGACGTTCGTCCTCTTACTTCTCACGTGCCTTGTTTGAAAACGAAAAAGGCGGAAGTTGCTAGAACGATGACGCTGGGACTAGTATACCTATACTTCTTCTTCTTCTTCTTCGATGACGCTACAGTCCATATCGAGCTTTGGCCTCCCGCAACATTCGACTCCAACTACTCCTGTCCTCAGCAGCTGACTTCCAGTTTGTTACCTGGAGAAGCTGTGCCGCATCCCCTCTTACCTCGTCTCCCCACCTCAGTCTGGGTCTTCCCACTTTTCTCTTTCCATATGGGTGTCCAGTCATAATTCTTTTTGGGACACGTGTGTCCGGCATTCTCTGTACATGCCCAGCCCATCCCAACCTGAGGAGTCTAGTATATATAAAATATTTCGTCTAGTATGCATAATATAACCTAAAAAATTTCGTGGATTGAAAGGAATAACACATCATTTTCTTTCTTTGAGAATTGCATTTTAACGCAAGTTTTTCAAAGATTTGGTAATACTTAACGGGTGCGGAAGATCCCTATTGAAGATTTCATGTACATTTTTGTGCTTCTGAAGTTAGACTAACGCACATACGTTAATTTGATAATTATTATTGTTGATATTATGATATAATGTCAGAACTGTATTTAATTACACGCGTCTAGTCATGAATCTCGATAATTAGATAGGCCTTACCTTAATCCAGTTATCGTATAATCAACTATTATAATAAACCCCAAGTCTCATGAGTTTCTATTCATCATTTTCGAGTTACCAACTTTATATTATTATGCATTATAATAGTATATACCTATCGATTATTATAAGTTGAACGGCGTATCAATTAATAATATTGTGACAACGTAATGCCGGTATCAAAATATCTACCTACGCCTAATGGATTTTCGTCATTAATATACCTACTTATTACATGATTACAGTATTATTATCAAAGGCGGTATAAATTTTGTTTATTACTAAGAGGTGTTGTCATACCGGCAAACTCCTATAAGTGTTTTATAAATAATAATATAAATATAAATTAAATAATAATACTAAAGAAACACATACACATAAATGATTAAAGACTTAATTTTTGTTGTAATAACTTTTGTTATGATAATTTTGAGGGTTATCTATTTTTTTATTTACACGTATACGGCACAACATGTGCCATTACTATATTGACATAACATATAAATAGTACAACAACATGAAGAATAACAGTATAAATGTAAGTTAAATATAAGAAAAAAAGTATGTACTAAGTAAGGTAATAAGTAGTTGATAAAGCTAAAATATAAGAGCAAAATATGGTATAAAGTATAAGTATAAAGTGTAAAGTATAAAGTACAAACTATGAAGAATTAAGCAAAAATAAAATGTTAAATGTGACTGTAAAAACACACTGCAAATCTGATCTGAAAACTTTTCGCATATATGTAATGTAAAAAAATAATGATAACATAATTACACATTCCCCATACACACAAACGTGGCTTTATTTTGTGGTGCATCGTATATTATAAAATATATGAAATTATTACCCCGTAAGTTTTAACGTAATTTATGTAAATCATGAAACATATATTTTTTAATCAACACGTTAAAAAAACCATGATAAGAAAAGTAATGGTAGGGTTCCTACCTACATATATAAATGAGTAAAAGAGTGACGGAAAGCTGAATCAATATGATAATTTTCTTAAGGAACTCTAATTTAATGTCCATGGAGGAGTGATTTATTATTGTTTTTAATTCTTCTCGAGTAATGATACTCGATACAGATAAGATACTAGATAACAGACTTAAATATAGTAAAGTATAAGTTAGAAATAATGTAGCAAATTTGCGTCAACATTCAAAATTCTATGGCCAATGGCAATAAAATAATTTGTAGCTCCATTCTACATAAAACTCCGCCAATCTATCGAATTCACTCCAACCCTTGAATAAAATCGAAACATTTGCAGATCTCTCAAAACCAGTAAAAAAGGATGTGAAGTTAATTTGTTTGTTTTTTTTCCAACAGACATTTGAAATGTTTACCAATAAAAATTATCGTGTTTCATCTTTTGTTTCTGAAACAAACTCACCCCTAAAGTAAACTACCTCTCCACCTTATTATAAAGGAGAGAGGTTCTTGTAGAACACTCAGGCTTAAGAAATTGAAAGCGAACGGATTATTTTTTCATGAAATTAATATCTTTGTACGTAAATTTTATGAACTCTGAATTTTTTATTATCACTTTGATTTCTTTGATTTCTTGTAGTTAAGTTTGTTTTAAACCTACAGACTCATTAATTTTAAGTAAGACAAATACGCTGGATGTCCGGGGGCCAAAGTACACTAACTTTGGGAGGTGATTCTACATGATGGTAGAAGTAAAATAGATAATAGTTTTCTTCAAAATTTCATTACATTTTCCCATATAAAAATATTTTTCGGTTAAATATTTTTTTTACCATACAAACAATTTAACTAAAACGTTGAAATTTCGAAAATATTTTTTACTTGTGAGCTGTCGTGTAGAATCACCTCCCGAGGTTAGTGCACTTTATCCTCGGGCCCCTTATATTGTTTTTTGTAACAATAAATAATACATACGTTTATATTATTAAGTTATTTAGTTATTTTATTTTCGGGAAATCAACAATTTACAATGTTTTTCATTTATACATGTGTAATTTACCTAACTGAGAAACCAATTATAGATTTCCTCAATATACTATAGAATTATGTATCTAAAAATTTAAACACTATACTTACAACTAAAAAAATTACATTATTTTAACAAGAGGGAGATTGATATAACAGGAAATATTACATAATATATGTCATTACTCATTACATAATATATCATTACATTTTAAGCAGTTTGGTACACTTTTAATACATTTTTAATACAGTTTTTATATTTATTTTGATTACAATTGAAGATATCTACATCAGACTGAGTATTATTGTATGTTGAACATATTCTAAAACGACAAGCATTTTTATTAGAATTTGTTTTACAATGTTTTTCTTTAAACAGAATATAAGAACGTTCAAATAAATCATGTTTAATAGTTCAGGACAGTCGGTAATATTGTTCATGATTATGGTGTTGATACATGATTTTATGATTTCGCAAAGGGCTACAAAAAATACAAATTAAATTTTTGAGACTGAGACGAAGTACCTACTAACTAAAAACATTATACGACTGCACACATTATACCTACCTACTATAAGTGTATTACTTCTGTGTTTTATTCTCCCTCTGTCGAAAATACTACAAGAAACTGAAGCCATGGATTTCGAAATAGATCGGTGAAGACGTAAATTTATTGCGCTACAACAATATCAAACTCAAAGTAACACAAAATACACATAATATATGTGTACATTATGATAATTGTGCACGAGCTCCATTACTTAAAATTTTTGTGATTTTTTTTTATAATCGTAGTAATAACCACTCGAACGCTTTTTGCCACATTATGGCATTATTTCCAAAGCACTGCCACAATGTGGCAAATATTCTCTAGATTCTAATGTTTTACGTTAACCATTTTATAATATTTTTATGAATTCACCTATATTTTGCTAATAGACAAAATATAGGTGAATTCATTGGCTATATAGAACTATAATTGGTTTATATGTCTCAATTTTCAAATTCTGAGGTATGATTTTTTTAATGTGGGCGGTAAAATTTCCTTTAGCAAACCGAGAAAAAGTATTAAATTGCTCTGTCGCTCCAGTGGATAATATCACAAATTACTCTTCATTAAGTTATTGATCAAATCAGCTATTGATTCAATGTCAAGACGTATTAATTATTATTGGTATATTGGCGATGAATTAATTTAGTGTTATTATACGTCTACGCCATACCGATAATTATGAGATTTATTATGACACGTCTCGACTGTAATGATTATTCGTGGAAGATAATCCAGAGAAATGTTATTACCTTATTACTGATCTTGAGTTAAAGGTCAGGAAAATGGTTAATGGATAGATTAAGTTGTTGTGATGGAGACTAGTTATTATTATTATAAAAACAGATTTTTTTTTAATGTTCTTTTGGCCAATGAATGAATGAACATGCAGTACATTCTTCGGAAGCAAAGATTTTTTTCAAACAATGCACCTACAACTCCTACGTAGATAACGAAATAACATTTTCGCACTTGTTTACGAGTATGTTTATCATGTAGTAAAATATTGATAAAAAATAATGAAAATATCTTCTTTTTTGTATTAATACCTTTTACAACTACTCCCAACCCAACCTAATCTAACCTAACCTAACCCAACCGTCCGGAGCCAGTGAGACTACGACATCCCCAATTAAGGTGTATGTTGTGAGGCTGGAGGTTGTGGGGAGAGTAATGTAATGGTAAACAGGAAGGTAGAGGAATCCCAGGGTATTCATATCAGGTCACCGAACACGGCTAAAGCCATTTCACGCAACTTTTCAATTCTGAATGGTGGTCTTACACCAGTGCGATACTTGGAGTATTTCCCACTCCAGGACGTGCAATAATACCTACCAGGGGCGGTCCGTGAGTTTTAAGTGAATTAGAGTGCACTGAAATAAAACGAGGTTATTAATAAAATTAAAATTTTTGTATGAAGATCTTCGGGATTCTTTCAGTTTGGGCAGCCATAAACTAAAAGATCTTCATATAAAAAGTTGAAATTTTGAAAAAAAATAAAATTCATTTTCAGCTACAACAACGTCGTTTTTTTTTTTCAATCTTCGCACTCTAGCTCACTGAAAACTTACGGATCGCCACGCTACCTACTTAATTTATTTAATGAATAAATTTCGAAATAACACAATTTAATCAAACAAAATTTACTTGCGCAGTCTGGGGTTTGGACCCACGACCTCCGGATCGCTAGTTGAGAGCATTTCCCGTCGACCACGGAGGCTCATGGAAAATCTGAATATTTTATCAAAATAACAGTGGGTTGGGAAACGCTCAAGGCCCGAATTAGTTTATTATTTGAATCAATGTAAAACGTGAATTATTTTGTAATACTCTTAGTATCGCCCTGATGAAGACCATTAATCGGAATCGTTACTTTGCATGAAACGGCTTTAATCGCGTTTCATTACCAGCTCTGAACAGTGCTGCCAACTCAGCTCTCTTAGAGCTAGATTTAGCTCTAAAAGGCTGTCACCTCCAAAAAGGTTATTTAGCTTCTTTGCTCGTTTTTTCAGATAATCTAGCTCATTTTTTTATACAAAACTCGGGAAATAAAAATGACAATTTAAGATTTATTTCTTTAAGAAACGGTTATTTTCATGTTGAAAACTTTACCCTTTTTAGGTTTTTACCTCAGATCTTCTCTAACAAACGAAAATAATTTCTCTGGCTACACCCACGCCCACCTAGGAAACGAAAAATAATCGATGGAACCGGTGAATTTCTCCAACCACATCAGGTAATATCAAATTGTTCTGTTTAACTAATAATAAGACCGGTCAGTGGTTGAGTGGGCATCGCGTTTGGGTCATACCCAGGCGTTCCGTGTTCGATTCCTCGGCTGTCTAAGTCCTCCATCACAACACAAGCAACAACAGATGTTGTTGGGTTATTCGTAACCCGGGAATGTTTGTCTTTCTTTAAGAAAAAGAAAAGAAAAAAAAAAAAAAAAACTCTCTTATAAACAGTAATTTAATGTGAAAAATGTAAGAAAATCTAAATTTACTTAGCTGAAACACAATATCACTCAATAAGGCTAATACATATCGAGTAACTATTATTGCTTACCTCCATACAGTTTAGTAAATTAAAAAATGGTTTCATTAAATTTTCTCAAAGGCTTTTGAGACCACCCCCACCCCATTAATGCACAAACAAACTAATATTTACATCGTTTCTTTATGTCATAACTTCATATCGAAAGTAGGTACGTGCCCATCATAATAATATTCCCTTTCTCCCAATCTGTTTTATCTATCTTTCTTCGAGAAAGGTAATTCTCAGGTTGACTTCCCGGACATAAAGCACGGAAGGTAAACACCGTAAACCTATCCCATTTTTGCTAATCTCGGCCAAAACTTTCCTTTATATTGTTTGGCCAATCATAATAACCTTGGGTAATAACATCGATCATCATCCATGAGAGAAAATGTCGTATTTTCAATGGGGCTCGTTTAGTAAAGTGGTACTTTTCTGTGATAAAAAAAAAAAAAAAACTGTATTTACCTGGATCTAAAATCAAAAATATTTAATTAAGTCCGTTAATTTCTATGCACGGGAATAAGATATGGAGTCGAATCAAAGTCAATAAAATGTAGTTTTTTAACAGTAACAACGTGCTATCTGTATATCCGATATCATCACTGCAGGCCGCAAAATGTTAAATTAACAAGAAAACACTGAAAAGAATCCTGTAAAAAGTTTCAGGCTTTTTCTGAAAGTAAAGCAGCAAATCGACGCATTTGGGTACTGATGCATGAAATTATTTATTATGTAAATGACCAGGTTCTAACCATATAGCTTATCAACAATGTTTATCCAAGAAATATAGACCTTTGCGCAGTTTTGGCGACGTGGTTTTGGCGACGCGGTTTTGGCGACGCATTATTTCTCAAAATATGGCAGGCAGCACTAGCACGTAGCTCAGACTTTTCCCTCTAAAATAAACAGTGATCGGGTCGTTAGTGCAATCTTTATGTCCGTTTGAGATGGACGCTCCGTTGTCGAATCCCGCCTCCTACAAGGTGCGTAAAATTAATCGATTTCTCATCCAGGAGGGAGTCCTCCCTATTGAAATCCGTGAGGTCGCAATTTTGATCCCAGACGTTAGTAAGTAGAAAATTTGGCGTATTGAAAATGTGTACTCGTTGGGTGCCCAAAGTACTAATTCTTCTTCATTCGTATATTAGGGAGGGTTAGAGGGGGGGAACTAGGTCTGCAAGCCAGTCTAAGGCCTCAGACGTCGACTTGTGGACCTCGTGACTCCGCCAGGGAATAAATAAAGCGACCCCATGTCTCTGGTCCCATGTTTGGTGATCTCCACTGCACAGCATTCACACATCGCCGACTCTTTAAGGCCCCATATGTGCCCCATATAGGTACAGCGAGAACACCTTATCCTCTTAATGGCGGCCCAGTATATGGCGTTGAGAACCCAGACTGTCTCTTAGTGGGGTCGCGTACGAGATGGACATTTAGCACGTTGGACGATTGCCACTCAAGTTTCCACCTTATTTTCCCGTTTTCCATCTTCTGGGTTGAAATTTAATAGGAAGAGCCTCTCTTTTTCCATCCAGAAGGGGATTGGGGACTTTAAGCGGAATGCTGGACTAGAGACGACATCATCTTACAAAGGTGATGCTTATTTTGGAGCGCCTTCTTGTATTCGCAAAAGTTCTGGTTCGTGTCTTCTAAAACCTTTTTTCCCAACCAAGACGAGGCTTTTTGGGTTAAAAATGAGTTCACCACGTAACCACGGAATCAAAAAAGGCAACCATCGAAATGATGTCCATCGTTTTCTTCACATAAAGCAAAATTTTTGACAAGAAAAAGTTTGAAGACCAACTAGGAAGCATAGGAAGTGGTGAGAACATTGTTTTTTGGAGGAGATCTACGACGAATTCAAGGACTTGTGCTTGTGATGTTAAGTAACGGGGACTACTTCTAAAAATTGTGGAAATTTTTACCTAAAACGTCACATGCTTTTTTTGGTTTAAATAAAATTTTCGTGATTTCAATGAATAAAGGTATTTGATTCTTGAACAACCCTCTTACGTAAATAGGTTTGCATCCGTACCATTTATGGATATGATTTTCTGAAGAGATGGGGTGAACTAATTATCCAGTATACATCAATGCCTAGCCACCAAATCCTTTCTTCATTAACACTTATACGTCGTCTCATAATAATAACGTGTACTTTTATGCTGTAACAACTCTTTAATAAATATTTGTTTACATACAATATTATACGCCCATACGAGTTTTTAAAAATATGTGATATACATAACAATTTTGTGAAACAGTAGTCATGAAACCAAATATGCTATTTAACTTATATAGAACCCATGTAGAAGGATAGCATCATGCTAACATTGATTATTTTTATTGGGGGTATGCTATTATAGCCTTCTTATAACTATATTCCATGCAGTTTTATACAATTACTTCTACTCAGAAAGCATTGCCAACTGCATGCATACTAGGTACAAGCAAGTATCTAAATGACTATCTTCTGATATTGTTATTTAGACCGAGTGGTTCTTGAATAAAAGTCAAGTCGGGAATAAGTCTTCTATCAGAGTTTGAATAATTTTTGTTCTTTCATCAAGTAGTTGTAATTTTAGTTTCTATAGGTAGACCGAGTTTATAGTTAATATACCTAATTTATGTGACCTAACTTTAATATGTGATTCACTTAATCGTGCCAAGTATTACTCTAGCATCTCTGGCTTCTTCTCACATTCGGTTACGCGTCATATATTCTCCTGAAAATCCTTTCTCCGTCCATTCGCTCACCCTCTGAAGATGATGTATATCATGTAGTCCTAAGCTTTCGAGTGCCAACATTTCGAAATAAATTTACAACATTCAAACCTATAGCCTAAATATACTACCGTCTTTAAAAAAGACGTACTAAACTTGTTTCGACAATCAATAAGAAATATTTAATAATGCATAATTTTCTCATAAAATGAGTTTCTGTTTGTTTACCTTTTTTATAGACAAATTTACATTCAAAAGCTGGTAAAAGCATATTTTTTAACCCAAAGTTTTTCTCGATTTAACAAACTGACCCCAACCATCATTGAGTGTTATCAGATGAAAAAATATAAGTACCAATTTATGCCATGAAACTAACTGCCGTGTAAGTTTCTCGCTCTTTTAGTAATGGTGTAAACACTTGCTTAAATCACGGGGATAGTATTATTATTATGCTCAGATAAAGGTGAATGTTTCATCTCTATTAGATATATCACTTCATACCGCTCAAGCCATCAAATCTCATTTCTGTTAAATCCTGGTGTCTACGTCTATTCTAAAAATGATATGATTTGGTTTGTGTATATTATAGAAATGAACAGATTTCATAACTCGTAAATAACTTTCGGGGGTCCCATCTAAAACTTATTACGATTAATACTCACAAATTTATTTTTCAGAAACGAGGAGACTTTACTAGCAACAAACTGAATATATTTTAATTTTTATTAGAACAACTGCCTTTTTATATATTTTGAAGATTATTCCCATCAATATAATATATCATTGAAAGGGAATACAACACTAATAATCTAAACGAAAATTTGAAAAAGAACAAGAAACAAAAAAAAACTCGACGGGGCTCGAACCCAGAACCTCTCGTCTTACCGGGATGAACGCTTTACCAATTAGGCTGCTGCCACCTCATTTAAACGTCATATCTGTCAATCTCATATTTCAAATTTCAGAAATAACAATATTATCTTCGACAATTTTTTTCCATATTATTGGCAGCTACCTTTTTCATTGGAAACAAGTGTTATATGAATTGGTTTTGTAACCTAGATACTGTCTCGGATGTGTTGATTAAAGATGTATAATAAAGTGGAATTAAAACTAAGTTATTCTATTGTCATTATCATAAATTTATAACTTTGACGAAGGCGAGTGCAGATAAGAATTTGAAAGAAAAAATATATACCATTTTTCATTGTTTTTTGATAGTTTTATTATTCATTAAACAAACTATTCCAGATATTGAAAACTTTACCCCAGTAAAAATATCGTAAATGATTATAAAATCACTGAATTGAATAATTATCGTGTCTAAAGCACAACACTTTTAAAATTAGCATATATGGTAGAGTTTTTTCAAATTTTATTTTCTAAGTTTTCTATTGGCTTGTTAATTTGGAAGAAAGTGCATCAAAATCCCTATTCCCGAGCCGTGCCGACAAAACAATAAAGATTCATTCTTTCTTGATTGAAAAATAATCAGTCCCGAGGGTGTACCTTTATTTAAAAAGAAAAGCCATAAAAACCCCCTTAATGCCGCTATATTGTGCAATCCAAGCAGGTAATATTTGCACACGCAGAAAAAGGTTGAATCATTTTCAAGAACATAAAAATCAAATTAACGTTGAGCAACTTTTTTACTTCGAACTTATTTGTATATTTTTTCAAGTAAAACCAATCTATCGAATGACATATTTTGATCACGCAGCAAAATGTATTTTCATTTGTAAAATAATTTGAATCAATTCAAAATACGATTTTTTTCCTTTTTACTTAGGGGATCGACTTTTTATATTTGAAAAATGTTTAAGTATTGGAATAATTTATTTTGTCAAACATTGAGAATTGAGGGTGATGTTATTAAGGCCGGTGGGAGTTTGTAAATAATTTGATCAGGAATTTGTAATGGGAAAGTAAGGAGGAATGAAAAACTTTTGATTTTATTAGCTTCTGGGGAAGGAAATCGAAGGTTTGAATATCCCCCTGCCAATACTTTCGAATACTTTATTTGTAATCGGGAAAAGAAACTCTCGATTGTTTTATTTAACCTTTATTCTTCCTAATATTGACACAGGTATCTTTTCGTAACTTTTAGTTAATTATTTTGGGAATATATGTATCTACAATATTCTTTAAAACTGTAAAAAAAGATATAATGTTTTTGGGGTCTCATGTGATTGTTTTCGGTGGTAGCCATTTCGAAAATCTAGAGGGCCAATTTAAACAAATTATAGTTTTTATTTAGTGGGGTAATATCAGGCGACGTTCGGCATCGTGAAAATCTGCATAATAAGGAAGTTGACTGAAAAATATTTTGACTTATAAAAAATATGTTCATGTAGGTCAAAAAATATCGATTCTAAATGTATAAATATAGTTCTTATATTATTATTCGTAGAATTATTAAAATATTAAAAATAGCTATCAACTAAAAACGCTTCATGATTATTCGAAAGAATTCTGGCGTCATCTTCTGTACCCTGGTTTATACGAAAAATAACGGTAAATATTTAAAAAATGGGGACACGCTTAATATGGACTAAAAAAAAAAAAATTGTAGAAGTTAGATATTAACTAGTTCTAATCAATTCAGTTACCGGAATTTAGAAAAAAGCGCATTTTAATGGTTTTTTTTTTAATTTAAAAACACGAAATATCATTTTTCACGTGGAAACATTGACGCTTCAGAAAAAGTTTCAAAATAGATGGTTTCTAGTTATATTTAAACATATTGATGGTTGAATAATAGTGAAGCTGTTTTTTTCAGACGGAGTAAAATGTAAATACATTCTGATAATTCCTCAACCGTTGTAATAGTTTCGCGTCATTTATGGTGTCAAGTATATCAATGTCTATCGATATAATCTATAACTATATAATATACCTATTTAATTGAATATTCGAAGTCACACACTACGTAAGATGACCTAAATTACTAGGTTTTTATTTTTTTGACTCCCCAAACACGTGTTTTTTTATACATTATAAGTAATACCTGAAAAAATCTTCTCCCGTCCTAACAAACCGATTGCAATCTTTAGGGCAGAGGCGTCGGGTGGAAATGCTATCCTTGTTCTACCGGTATTTCAATGGAAGACGCTCCGAAGAACCAGCGTCATTGATCCCCTTGACACCGGTGCATAGTCGGGAAACACGCAAAACGCGCGCCCAACATATGTACACGGTTGATATCTTCACATGAGAACGGGTCGTTTCTACGACTTGTTCTTGAGTTCAACAGCTCGGCTGTGGAACAATTTGCCGGCCTTTATGTTTCCTCCTTCCTACAACATGGGTCTCTTCAAGACCCATATTCACTTCTTCCTCTCCTCAAAAAGACTCTCCACCCAGCATCGTCAAATATGACATAGGCCCTGAGGAAAATTATTTTCCCCAGGGCCTCTTATGTTGAGTTAATATAAAAAATGTATATTTCGATAATTTAAACATGTGTAATGAATATGGCATTATAAATCTTTTATAAAAAAAAATTATCTGTGTTTAAATTTGATCAAATTCACCCCTATTTACAGAACTAAAAAAAGTAGGATACAACCTCCTTGTCGTATTCTGGTCAGAGGCCCAAAGCTCTACAAGGTGGCCTGGATGACGTTATCAGCCTCCGTCCATTGCAGACAAAGCCTCTTCTCGCACAGCCTCCGGAGTGGTCTTTTTTTAATATTCGCAATATTTTTGCGACAATTGAAATTACGTGGGGCTTGAGAGCGAGCACTTCCATTACAGAACTAATAATAAATAATTCAAGTAACAACTCCGCGATAAGAGTGAATAGGGGGTATCCAAAAAAAGTATGATATTGCCACTAAATCTAAGATAATTGAAGTACTAAACGTGATGATGGAATGGAAAAAATCCGCGTACCCGCTGTTATATTGCATGTGCAAATGCAAGTTGTAAAATCGAGTACTTCAATTAAATGTGAATTTGGAAAAATCGCTGGAATGGCATCATTATTATAATAATGGCAAATAGATTAAATTCCTATAATCCCTTGAAAGGGGTAGCCAGGGGTGCTGGACGTACCGGAGGAAGAGAAGCAAACACTAGGAAACATCTGGCAATTAAATTTGTAAAGAGAATTAATCCACCTCCCCCACAGCTTTTTATTTACTTTTTCACTGCGATGTAAATGCTACCCAAACTTTTTTATAAAACGTGATATAGCACATTTTTAACGTAAAATGCTTTAGAATAGCTTAAAATTAACCATTTTTTTAATAAGAAAAACTATCTTTTTAACTTTTGAATGTTATTCCCATCAAATATTATTATTATTCTTGTCCCAGTTGTGACCATTATGTTTTATAATTTTTCTGTGTCTTGTTCATTTTCATTTTTCATTTTTTAATTTAGATTATTATTGTTATCTTCGTCTTCAATGATATATTACATTAATGGGAATAACCTTCAAAACTTAAAAAGATAGTTTTTCTTATAAAAAAATAAATTTTCATTTAGACTTTTATAAAAAGTCAATAGGTGTTCTATATAAATAAAATCGGATATATTTTTCCGAGACACCTATCTAGGTAACAAATATGTTCTTAGAACACGTGTTTCTAATGAAAAAGGTAGCTGCCAATAATATGGAAAGAAAATTGTCGAAGATAATAAACGTTGCTTACAACGACATTAGCCGTGTTAGGTGACCAGATCTGAATAGCCAGGTACTTCACTGCCTTCCTCTCCCGCATCTCCTTCCCCTTCCCACTACCTTCAGCATCACAACATACCACAATTGGGGATGCCATAGTCACACTGGCTTCAGACAGGAGCAGTTGTGACTTGTGCGGTATTCATATATAAAAATAAAAAACCGCACTAAATTTATGAAAATATATACAAAATAAATTTGTACAGCACCGGTTTTGTGCTTTGCCTATTGAGATTACATGCTGTGAATACATACACACACGTGTAGTCAATAAGTTTTCAGTCGTTGATTTTTAAATTCGTAGTAAGCATTAACTTTGGGACTCGCCATAATTTACAATAAAAATATATAAATTTGTTTTAGAACACTTAAGTTTTAATTAAACTCTACCGGTTTCGGAAGAACCCTAAAAATTAGATAACTTGGTAGCACTTGAAATTAGAAAACGTCTAAATAATAACGCTAGTATATTGAATAACCAAATTAATTTATCGTTTAATCCCATTCTAGATGTATTTCCAATAAACCTCTCTGTTGTTGCTGGAATTTCCGCATTTACCCCTCCCCCTTTTTAAACACCTAAATTTTTTTGTATATTATCTGTCAATATTTTAGGTTAGTTTTAATATTCTCCTGACGAAGGAAGGGTTCTTCCGAAACCAATAGAGCTTAATTAAAATTTAATGTGGTGTAAAAAATAATTATATAATTTTATCGTTGATTTTTATGATTAAATTTAATGCATCATTTGTGTCTAACACAAAAACACTTTGAAAATCTCTGATTTAATTTTCGGCCAGCTGTTGTGTTCGGGGCGGTACCTACTCAGAAAACGGAAAACCGCGCGAAAGGTAGAAAATAAGCGGTGTTCATAAATCACGAGGCTTTTAGATAACAGAACGAAGCTTTTATTTTATCTCTTTATCGGAATTACCGGACCCGGATTATATAAAAACAACGTTTTTAATACCTAGTACCTTCCCACGACATTAAAATAAATACCTCTCTACATTGATGTTGGTATTTCTCGGATGCTGAAAATACGGTTACATTCAATTTAATGTATATTTTTTTAAACAAAAGATCAAGTAATTATGTATGCCATTTCCCCGCAGATATATATAGCGGAGAAGATGCTCCGTAATACTGAATATTTAATAAACAAAATAAATTATTATAATTATTATTTAATCTGCAGTTCGAATTCGGCGTATTTTTCAGTTATACTATTGCATTGACAAGACAGAGTTTTTGAAAATAAGACACAATTTTTCTACAAATTAAAATTTGAATTTATTAATACTTCCACACGGAGAAAAATGTTATTCGAAAAAACGATCATTTTAATAGTAAAAACAGTTAAAAACAGGACTGAAGTTCTTACGAACAAATTAATAGGGTTTCAATGTTAATTTGCGGAAAAATGTAAGAATAATTTGTTGGAATACGTAATTTCGTACTTATATACCAACAAATTATTCTTACATTTTCCCGTCAATAAACATTGAAACACTGTTAATTTGTTCGTAAGAACTTCAGTTCCGTTTTTACTATTAAAATGATCGTTTTTTCGAAAAACATTTTTCTCCGTGCAATTTAGATAAGTACTACATAATTTCGTCACGGAAAGGTAATGCAGCTACAACTAACACTTCCCTATATTTTTTCCATCTTCATTCCGTGTCCCTAGTCCCTAACGCAATTTTTTTAAAGTTTTCATAGCGTTTAATGTTTCGATACTTATTCACATAATTGTAATACGTAGGTAGGTAACCAATAACATATTATGAATAACTGTTTCCGAAAAAATGAAAGCCCGCGCAATGGCGGCAGGTGCTTCAATATATAAATATCGGAAACGGCTCCCAACGTGTTATTATGTTTTAAGAAGATTATTTTTATTCGCTTTTTTATTTATTTAAATGGCGTTGTAAATCGTCGGTTGCGAGCAATTAACATTAAGCTTCATTTTACTCGATCTATTTTATTAGTTTATATTTCTGTGTTGGGTTTTATTGGTGTGTTCCACATAGGTAGCGTGCGCTCAGGCCACATATTATTATAATTTACTGTCTCGTAATTTAGCGATGAAAAATATTTCGGTTGTCTTAATTATTACGTTTTGATTTATATTTTAAACGAATTCCGTACCCACATCTATGTTATTTTTTCGTTTTTAATAGCAGATGAGAAGCGGGAAATTTCACATAAAATCGTATCTCACTCAACTCACAAGAAAAAAAATAGCAAATATTTTTCGTAGATGAATGAATTATTAACCAAAAAAATTAAAATTGGGGTTTTAGTTGGAATAAATAGTTTTCTTGCTCTCTGTCGTCATTTTTTTAAAGAAAAGGAAGGAGAGAAAGATCTGGGAAAAAATAAAGTTTGAGAGGTAGGTGGGAAACTGGGAGATCAGTGTCTCCCTCAAAAACTCTTTCCAAATCCCACCAGGAACACAGTGGTTTTGTTTAGGCATCTGCCGCCAAGTCCCAGATAATCCTCACCCCATGAACCTGGGCACCCTTACTAAGTCATCAAACGGGGTGACCTATGGTGGAGGTAAGTATCCAATAAATATATAGGATAATAAATAAATTCACAACTCTAAACCTCCCAAAATGGTTTACGAATAACCTGACAATGATTAAACTAATTAAAAAAATTTAAAGTCTCCTACTACCACCACAGTAAGCGAAAAATATTATTCGTGTCATTTGGAGGACTTAGCCAGTCGAGTAATTGAACTCATGCCGACCGGTGAACCGAGTATAAGCATTACCAATTCAGCCACTGACGGTATCTAAACTTTATATAAATAGATCGTTTATCAGTGGGTTCACCAGCATTATTTGACAGTGCCTTCAGAAAGCTAAACTTAAAAATACATGTCCCGTATAAAAATACCAACTAAAATACTGATAGCTAGTAATCTTACTATATTACTAATATTATAAACGCGAAAGTTTGTATGGATGTATGTGTGTTTGTTACTCTTTCACGCAAAAACCACTGAATGGACTTTAATGAAATTTTACAATAATATAGCTCCTACATCAGAATAACATATAGGCTATAATTTATACCCAAAGCTTACCACTATTTTCCATGTATTACAAATAATAATTATTTTTTAATAGAAAATGTTAAAATTTGAGAATGATATTTTGAAAAACAATGATTGTAAAACCAAAATTCTATTTTAGAAAATATTTAAATTAGTGAATTTATTTGAAGTACTCGCCCTTGAATCGAATCTAGAATTATAAATATTTTAAATAAATAGGTAAAGAATTTTGGCATAAACATAAATGACATCGAAGTACTAATCCTGCACAGACGAAGTCGCGGGCAGAATCTAGTACTGTAATAAATTTAACTCAATAGCTACCAACCTACAATCGTATTACTTACGATGTAAGATTTAAATTTATTATCATTAAGAATTAACGATCTTTGACAATGATTTCAATGTTTGGAAAGAAATTCATTGATCTGTTTAACTATTCGACACGTGCACCAAGTGAGGTTACTGACTGTCATTAGAGGCAGACTTTCTTCCATTAACCCTTGCGGTGCACTGAAAAAAGCAATCAACGCTTGAAAGATATTAATGGTTTATTTTCTCGATGAAGTAATTCGACTCCGGCGCGGAGAGTTTAAGGTTAAACAGATGTTTATCTGTGATCTATTGCACTAAAAGAATCATGGTTCAAATAAATTATATTATTTCAATGAAACTAAATATTATTATTATTTTTAATATGTGTTTGTTAATGCAACTTGTTGTGTGAATGCAAATGATTTGATATAATATTTTATGCTGGCTTTCTTTGATATTTATTGAACATATCTACGTTTGAGAACTGTTTGAAAAACACCTTATTAATTAATTCCTTTGTAAATGGAAATTTTGGTATTTTTACTCCTTCATTTCATCTGAACCTCATCATAAATTATATAAAAAAAGTGCAATTATTATCGAAATCCCCTTCTTTGTCTTACCTTGTGATTCCCAGAATTTATTGTTTATAGTAACAACATGTTTTGCTTGCAAAATGTATCTAAATTTATCTACATAAACAGTGACCAACCAGGTAAGTATGGTCCTGTATGTTTTCTACCATTAGAGAGAATAAATAAATAAATACTTACGAGAGAATAAATAAATAAATGTTTTCGCAGCTTCGTGTTCATTGGTCAAATGCATTGTACTACATATAGTTTTGTATCACTGATCGAAAACCCGGTGGATGAAATATTTTAGCCATAAGATGTAATAATATTTTATCTAGTCTGTTGTTAGATTGTAGATATATATTATGTAAATTTGTACAGCGCCCTAGAGATGATTTTTCACAAAAATTACGCAATACATATTATCAAAATAATATTATTATTATAGAATTTAAAATTTTATATATGTGTATTATGTTACTATCGTTACTACCCGTAAAAATTCACAGGATGTGACTTGACATCAAGAAAAAAACTGAGAACTTTTTGTTCAACAGAATTAAAAAAATATCAACACATTTCAAGTTTAGTTGAAAAATAATAAATTATTTTCGCACTATCTTTGCAGCTAGGTGTGGCAGCATCTGAAAGACTGTTCCATTAGAAATGAATGTCTAATCACATAAGTTTTCTACGCCATTTGAGAATTTGAAGTTTAGGTCATATATCATAATAATGCCGCCATGTTCCAATGTATAATAATAGGCGTGGACAATGTATTTCCAAAAGATAAAGATTTAAGGCGAAATAATGGATTAATTCCATCAAATGTTAGAAGTGGATAACCCTATATAAACTAACTAACTGACTAAATAACCATTCATTAGTCTATAATTTTCAATTTTAATCATTTTTCTCGTAATTGAATCCCTAATTAAAGAATTAGCATAATATTATAATTTATAGGGTTGTATATAATATGAATTTTTTTCAACATTTTTACGTAGAACTCAGAAAAAAATTGACACTGGAAATTCACTTGTCAATATTTTGTTTCGTCGTAAAAAACATTTTTCAGAAAGATTTTTCCATAGAGTTATGTATTATTTTTATTATTGTTTATTTTACTATTGCAGCAGAAGACAACAGTCAATCAAGAAAAGTGCGTCTAGACGGTAAACAAACGAATCGAAATGCCGGTCCATATTCCATAGATTGCCATAGATGTCACATTCAAATTTGTGACAGGAGGACCGCATGTAAATGGTTCATTGTCATGTTAATAATGTACTACATATAGGTACTTTATCAAATGTATTTAAAAGACCCTTTTTTTTAATTTCGTCAATTTACCTTCTTTCAATTCTTCGTCAATTGTAAAATTTGCGACAGTTTATGCGTTTGATGACGTGCGTACGAACCATCGTTGTCCGTTTTGGTTTCGTAGATTTTTGAGAGTTTTTAAAATGAATAAATTTGAATGAAAATGTAAAAAATAAACATTTTTAATTCGGTGCTTAAAATCAGAAAAATGATCTTTAAATATTCCATACATCTTCCTCGTTTGTGAAAATACCCTATTGATATGTATTGAAAAGGCGCTTATCAGAATTTACTAGATCTAAATAGACATTTTGGGTAACTAGTGTATTTTTTCTTTATTTCCTTCCCTACCCCACTTCCCGTTAATTAATATTATATTTGCAGTGTTAATGTCACTCTGGCACGTTGAGACCCAAAAAATGTTTTTTATGCATTTTTCTGCTTTGAGGATGAGTGAGTGAAACATCCTTATAATCAGATGACGGTAATGCCACATAAAACAGAAACAAAACACTACATTGTCGCCGTTCATTTATTATCAAGCAACCTGTCACTGCCCCATGAGAACATTTCGAATCTCACGATTCAAATGCACTCCAGATTAGAACACGCACTTGGCTTACACTCACTTACAGTCACTCCCCCTTTTGCTCATGGTTAGGTATGTCCCTTGACTCTTTCCCATTAGCTCATTAAACAGTAATGCCTCGATTGACGAAGCTTCTAAAAAATATTTTATCATTGTTATAAGTTAAAAAAATAAATAAAGTTGAAAAAAGATAACATGAAGGAAAGATTAGATGAAGGAAGATTGGAAATAGTATTTTTAAGAATCTAAGTAATTTTAAAATTTAATGAATAAAGTAGTTTTTTTTTGTTTGTGTAATTATGTATTTGTGTAATTGTATAAAAATAAATACGTGTTAATTTATTGTAATTTTGTAAGTGTAAAATGTTAGATAATGTTGTGAAGAATCGCAATTTCCGTAATGTAGTAGTCGTAACGACTCAAATATATATAAATATTTTTTTTAAATTTATTGGAGAAAAACAGATATACCTACACGGTTGCATCAACCAGAGAAGTTTTCATATAAGATAACGAATTGGTAATTTATTATAATATAATATTGTTTCCAGGTCTGGCTCTGAAAATTGTACGATTGAACGACTTCGCAAAATTGCTGACTTTGATTAATACCATCGATAAATACACAATAATTTTTTTTATTTCATAATAAATTTGTTGCATTCGAAAGGCATGTATCAGGCTCTGCGCTTATTCACCCGTAATTATTAATTAATGTTTTGACCATATGTTATTATAATTTAATATAAAGTATAATCGACGGCCTTTTGTGGTCGAAGGGCTAGCCTCTTGATTAGAAACATAATATATAGCTCATTTGCGGCACGTTGCAGAGTGGAAGATACTCTCAGTATCACCCTGGTGTAAGACCACCATTCAGAATTGAAACAAAGCTTGAAATGGCTTTTAGCTGTGTTTGGTGATCAGCTCGGAATAGTCAGGTACTTCCCCATCTTCCTCTTAACTTCTCCTTCTCCTCCCCAATACCCTTAGCCTCACAAAATTCCTCAATTGGGGATGCCATACTCTCATCGGCTTCAGACGGGAGCAGTGGGGACTCAAAAATATATATTGATATATATACAGAGCGTAACAGGACGTACCCGAGGGATTTCAACCAACGATTCCTAAGCTTATTTGGAGTAAAAAATATAAATAAATTTTTGGTCTCCGGCGACATTTTTGATGTTTTTTTTCTACAAAAAAAAATACTAGGTGTTGGACAGTTGGAGGTGGGTTAAGAAGCTGAGCGGTTACTCGGCTGAATGACCAGTAACGAGATGATTAAGTTTTTTTTTGTTTGATTTTGAGAATAAAAAATTTAAAAAAAAAATCATCGAAAAAGATACCGGCGACCAAAATTTCATTTACATTTTTTACTCCAAATAAGCTTAGGAATCGCTGGTTAAAATCCCTCGGGTACGTCTTGTTACATCCTGTTACATATTGAAATTCTTTCCATTCGTTGTAATAATTCTCAAAATATCTGAATATCTCATTTATTTTTAAACACGGGAAAACACTAATAGTAATGCAATTTTATTCACATTTTCTTATTTTTTTGTAATGATTACAATCTATACGATGCACGAAATTCGTACTTGGTTTTAATATTATGGAAGCTATTCGGAATTAATGTACTTCAATAAACGAAGCATTAATGTAATATTTATAATCATTCCACATACACAGTACACACCGTAATTTTTCACATGACTTCATTTGTGACATCGTCACACAGCCTAGATTTTAAATCCTAGCTTTTTATGAGTCCAATTAAACGTTGATAATTTTTTTTAATACTTTGGTAAGAAAACCGAGCTCGGCAAAGGTTTGTTATTAGGTGAATGGAAAATCTTGTGATAGTTTGTGTGGCGCGTACCAAGAAAAAATAAACTTATGTTGAAATAGCCAATATTTTGTCAATCAAGTCTTTTACTTTCTACAAAAAAATGGTGTCCACGCCTTTATTGTTCAGGAGATGAAGAGAGAAAGAGGACCGGTAAGTTTTTTTATTTAAAAAAAAAACATTTTTCTTTTTTTTTTTGACCTATAATTATGAATTATTATTAAAAAATAAAATTGAATAGATCTTTCAGAATACTTTTAACATTAACATTTTTTGTAAATTTCTTTAATAACAGTATACTTACACTTAATTTCCTAGAAATATTTCGACGACGCAGATCGAAAGAGAAAAAATTGAGAAAAATTACATATTTAACTCATTTTTGGATTTATTGTCCTTTCAAATTTCCGCTGTCGATATGTTTTCTTTTGGTTGGAATGCAAAATTAATTCAAACTCTTCGTGTCATTGACTCTTTGTCGTTCAACTTAAAATTTTTGTTCCAATATCTGCGTTGTTCGCACGTTGTTTTGAGTAATGCAACCTCTTAAGATTTTTTTTTAATAGTTATATACCTCACAAGAGTGCCAACTGCTCCCGTCTGGAGCCAGTGAGACTACGGCATCTCCAATAGGGGTTTGTTATGAGGCTGAAGGTATGTGGGGAAGGGAAGTAGACGAGGAAGAGGAAGGTGGGGAAGTACCTGACTATTCAGATCTAGTCACTAAACACGGCTAAAGCCATTTCAAGCAACGTTTCAATTCTGAATGGTGGTCTTACACCAGGGGGATACTAAGAGTATCTTCCACTCTGGAACGTGCCGCAAATATACTATATATTATTATAAATAATTAATTGTGAAATAACACAAATCAATTAAATAAAATTTATTTGCGCACGCCGGGTTCGAACCCGCGGCCTTCGGAATGGGAGTCAAACGCCCTACCGCTGGACTACGCTGGAAATAGCTGTAAATCAAAGATTTCCCGGCTGAGTAAGGTAAACATTGTCGCATTATAGCTCAGAACAACACATTTTCAAGGGATTGGGAATACCCACAACATGAAAATAAGAACAATCGAGAAGTTAAAGAACAGAAAGATATCTATTTTTAATCCTTTCCTTCTCCCACCATCGTGCATCTTTTAACACCTACCATTTATTAAACAAATATGTTTCACCTTATCAGGGACCCTCTTTTAACTAAGTGACTCTTCCAACATTAATAAAGCAGAACACAATACCATCTGGTTTAGTTAATAAATTGTATAGCCTACAGTACAGTAACGGTGGCACCATCCAGTATACGACATCTCCACGGAGTAGAGCCCTGGGCGTGGGAACTTCTGCACCTGCGGGATTCATCTTCTCCTCTCATCTCATTTCTCAGTCGCAGCGGGATTGTAGAATGTAGATTGTAGGTAGGTACAGTGGTATTGTGGTACTGTGGTACTGTGACAGTGTGAGTGGGTGGGAGAACAGCCTCAGCCAATCAGAGACCGAGATGCAAAGTTCAGGTTTAACGAACGTCTCGCACCGGGAGAGTTTATCAAACAGGACTTAGTGTGAAGAAGGAATAAGTCAAGTTATATTACTTTTAATGAAATGCAGCCAATAATTTTGTGTACACCACTATATAATCACAATTACTGACATGTTTCTAAACCGATGCTTTCATCGTCAGGATAATAAAAACACGAAATAATAAAATAACCAAAAGAGTATAGACTAATCCGAAGTCGACCATTCCGAAGGTGGCGGGTTCGAACCCGGCGTGCGCAAATAAATTTTATTTGATTAATTTGTGTTATTTCGAAACCGATGGTTTTTTCGTCAGGATAATAAGAACACGAAATAACAAAAGAACCAAACAAGTATAGACGAATTCGAAGACGACCATTCTGAAGGTCGTGGGTTCGAACCCGGCGTGCGCAAATAAATTTTATTTGATTAATTTGTGTTATTTCACAATTAATTATAAATAAATAATATGCACTATATTTGCGTCACGTTCCAGAGTGGAAGATACTCTCAGTATCGCCCTGGTGTAAGACCACCATTTAGAATTGAAACGTTGCTTGAAATGGCTTTAACCGTGTTTAGTGGCTAGATCTGAATAACCAGGTAATTCTCTACCTTCCTCCTCCCCATATCCTTCCCTTCCCCGCTTACATTCAGCCTCAAAACATACCCCAATTGGGGATGCCTTAGGCTCACTGGCTCCCGGCCGGAGCAGTTGGGACTCTTGTGAGGTGTTCACTATAAAAAAATTAACTAAAGACAAAAATATTATAGAGAGTGGTGATAAATTAATTAAAAATATCATAAAATCAATCTTATAAAATGAAATATAAAAATTATTTTAAAATATGTAAGCATTACATGATATACATTAAATTAACAAAAGATCATCAGGTTGTTATTTATATTATTTTTTTGGTTTTATAGTTAGTTTGGTCAATTACCACAGGTCTATTATCTATATAAAGAAGAGTGTTTGTCACCTATTGCGTAAGACAGGCGGGCGGCGTGGATGTGATTTTCATACAATCCTAAAGCTTTATTCCGATATTCATGACATTTTGCGCAATTAACCTTCAATACAAAAAGAAGGTCACTTTATAAGTCTGATTTCGAAAATATTCTATGTAAATCTCGGCCAACGGATGGGACATCAGCTAGTTGAAAATCTGTGTAGTTATATTTTTTTATTCACCAGATTTACAGAACAGTTTTTCCTATGGGAAAAACTAAACCCTTTCATACACTTTTCCATATAAATGATCATCTAGTAAATCCACGTTATGCAAGTGTATTATATAAGTATAATTAATACAAAACAATACAAGAACAACACGTTAATCTACCAAACTATTAAATGGGAATATAATTCACCGTCTCCAGATATTTTCATATCAGAGGGTTCGGCTCTGTGGAATTCCTAATTTGACCGATAAATCCTACTGATCCCTCAATATAAATATTTAAAAAATCTTTCGTAATTCTACATGTATTTAAAATGACTGATTTTTGCATTTTTATATACAAATTCTTTGACAAATCTAATATGCCTCATTTTTTAATAAGAGAGCTAGGTATAATGCCAGTAGCCGAAATAACAAAAGGTAATATTTTTATAGTCTGAGAATGCCAAATTCTTTTAATTTCATTTCCTAAATCTGTATATTTTCTTATTTTTTCAGAAACAGATTTTTGAATATTACAGGAATTTGGAATAGCTACATCAATAATATAAGTTATTTTTTTAATTTTGTCATGTAAAACTATATCAGGTCTATTATGACCAATTGGTCTGTCTGTTAGTATAGTTTTATCATAGTAAATTTTAAAGAAATTATTTTCTAAAAATGAATTTGGTTCGTATTCATAATATGGTACTATATTATGACATTCAATCAAGTTATGTTTAATAACCAAACTTTGGTGAATTATTTTTAAAACCTGAGTGTGCCTAAATGTATACACAGACGGCGCTAATATAGAACATCCTGATATAATGTGTTCTATAGTTTCCGGAAAAGCCATACATTTTCTACATAAATCATTTTAATACTTAATTAAATTGTAATACTATTAAGTATGCATGTTTTAATTGTAATTGAACATTAACATCCTATTGACAAACTGCTTAATTTCGGTTTAATGGGATTAAACCTTGAAAACCAATAAAAAAAAGCTATTTATAAATGATTAAATATAGTCCATGAAGCCATACATCGCTAAACGGCGCTATACGAAATAATCAAATTGTTAGTACTTTAACCATCCAGTGCATACTTAATTTCAATGTTAGTAAAGCGAAAATATCGGCATTTTATTAAAATATCTGCAAAAATCTAAATAATTTTACTATTATCACAATAGTCATATCGAGTAGTTTAGTCGAGTAGCGAGTAATTTAGTCCGTTTGCTTCTATTTTTGGGGCGAATAACGCCCTCACCATGCATCCATGCTCACTGGCTCAACCGCTAAACGATTGCGTATCCGTCATTAGAATCATAGTTCCATGGTCATTTTAGTAGAGTTGAATACAAAAATACGATTCTATCACAATAATTTACTGATACGTTATTCCACTATTATTCTGAATTGATCACATCTGGGGCCAGTGACGTCATTAAGTGTGATTGTTGTTTTTTAATTGGCGCCTTGAAAACAAGTGCTAAGATGTGACGGTGGTTTATCCGTGTTATTTATTTGTATGTTAGTTTTTGGTACCTAATTCATTTTATTTTCCGGGAAAAAACTATTGTAACGGGTAAATCTTACTAATATTATAAACGCAAAAGTTTGTATGGATGTATGTTTGTTTGTTACTCTTTCACGCAAAATTTACTGAATGGATTTTAATAAAACTTTACAATAATATAGTTCATACAACAGAATAACATATAGACTATAATTTATGAAGCCAGCTATTTTTTTAATATATTGAAATTAATAGTTATTGTTTAATAGAAAATGTCAAAATTTGAGAATGACATTGTGAAAAACAATGATTGTTAAATCAATATCCTATTTCAGAAAATATTTAAATTTGTGAATTTATTTGAAGTACTCGCCTAATACTTTGAATCGAATCAAGAATTATAGATATTTTGAATACATAGGTTAAGAATTTTGGTATAAACGTAGATGGGACCTAAGAAAAAAAAAATAGATTACTCGAAGTACTAATCCTACGCAGACGAAGTCACGGGCAGAAGCTAGTTAATTATATTTTACAGATTATTTTATGGCATCTGTACCTAATCATTTTGTATTCGCATTAATTACTGTACAACTAAGACTAAAACGTGAAAATAACGGGATTGTCTTCATTCTTGACAAATCGGTTCCAGTTTTTAAAATGACGAATACGATTTTCTATTAAAAAAATAGATTATATAGGTAGGTACCTACTTTGCCGTTTGTATGAATTATTCTCCCACTTAGTTCTAATTAAGAAAATGACATTTAAATTCAAGGGAAATTTAAGTTGATTAAATCAAAGTTATGAGGACCCACAGACAACCGAAATTAGTATAGTCGATGAAATTACTAATAATTTTATTACTAATACTCCATAAGTGATGCAGGTGATACAGTTCTAAATTTCCTGAGGATATTATCAGAGAATACCGGAAATTAGTCATTTATAAATCAAATTCTAGACGTATTGACTCTTTTTTACAAAAAGAAATTGATTTTGAAAGATTGCTATTTTATCTGGTAAACGCATTTTTTAAATTTTGAAAAACTAAGTTTATTTTCAATATACTAAGGTTGTATCGTTGGTCATTGGCAGATTTGTTCAATTTTCAAACGACAAAGGTATTGTAATATACAACACATCACCAGACAATAAAATAAATCAATATAAAATCTAGTAAACGCATTTGTCAGAATTTTAATTTTAGTTAAATTAAAATCATAAAAAAATAAATCCGAAAACGTGTTTTGTGACGAAAATACCTCAGTTTTTCTATTTATTTACAAACTCTCTTACAAACTTACAAACTCAAATATTTCAGACTTTTTACACACTTATTTTGTTTAAACATTATTAAAAAATTATAAATACTAATGATCAAAAAATACTTACAAGAAGTACCCGATATTTAATTATTTATCATCGTGCGTTTTGAGCATTTTTATTTCTTACTTGAATGTAGGTATATATTAAAGCAAGTTTTTAATGAAAAAAATATCGCTCTTAAATTTTTAATTTAAAAAAAATTGATACGGGGAATAATCGATCTTTCTCATCGGAACCTCCCTGTACAGTTGCAAGCACTTTTAAACTTTAATTCTCAGCCGCTGGTCAATGGCTCTTCATGCATTCCCCGATATCAAATAATTGTGGATACGAATGGAAGAAATAAATTTGTGGGTTCATTGCTTGTAGAATTCTGATATTATCTGTAGGTAGCAAACATTAGTTCCAGTATTGTATTATATAACATCCGCATCACAAACGTGATTTTTACCAAGAATTTCTACTTTGTCGATCTTTAACCTTAAGTCGAGCAGAGATAATATAGCATTTTTTTTTATTTCAGTGTCACGTCATGACCCCGATTCTCTGACATTATTTTAGTCATTTCTAGTGTAATATTATTTACAATAAAAATATATAAATTTGTTTTAGACCACCTTAATTTTAATTAAACTCTACCGGTTTCGGAAGAACTTTTCCTTCGTCAGGAGATTATTGAAACTTATGAAAATACTAGATACACAATTGACAGATATATATTGAAAAAAATGTAGGTGTTTGAGGTTAACAAAGGGGGGGGGGGGGATACCTGCTAATTGTAATTCTAAAATAAATCTCTATTAATAACTTTATAATATTAATATTAATAACTTAATATCAATAACTTCATAGCTTCTTTTCATTTGTTCCTCCTGTCATATAATTTTTTTGATAATAATTTTCCTCGCCGAAAGTAGGGGCGTATCAATTACTGTTGCTTGGAAGTATCTATCTCGTTTATCAATCGACCGCGCTACTTCTTTCAAAATGTTCTGATTCTTCAGAGTTTTTGAGTTTATTTTGAAGAACTCCACTATATTTAACAAATAAACATTACTATTACAAAACTGTTCTGCTATTTTGCAATACCTGTCATTATAAAAATGACAGGTATTTCGGAATCCAAATCCATTTTCGAGCTACGTAGGGACGACATATTTAAACAAATCTCTTTTTTAAAATTTGGGTATCAGTTGAAAAATCAAGTTTGTGGGGCTGAGTTTTAAACGTGAAAAGAATTATGCGTATATTAAATAATATATCTACATACAAACATTATCTTATATTAAGAAAACGTTTGATAGGGGCAATTAATGACTAAGAATTGTGACGACGTTGAAAAGTAAAGAGGTCATTCAACGGTAGAAGGTCTTAAAAGCTCACTGATTTATAGATTTAAAAATAACGCAATAACAACATCCTGTCATTCTGGGAGATAAAGGTGTCATCTAGGTACACACAATAAGTTTTCATTATCTTGATACATATAGCAAGAGGTCAACTATGCCATTGACGCTGTCATCGAACTCTTGTAATGATTAGCTGCTAATCAACATTATTTAATGGTGATTGGCGATTGTGTTGTCGAGTTGATTGACGTTCACAAGTCGAACGGTCTTTTTGTTAATTTCTAGGTAAGGATCCATTCTACCAATTAGTGTCATTGATTAGTCGACAATAACTATTAATTTATTTTGATTATCAGAAGACACTGATTCATCTAAACATTTGGCAGTATAATAAAGATTTAATTTATTCGACATACTCGTACCTACATGAAGCACCTACCATAATACAACTACTGCATTTTTACTTTGATTTTTTTTTACCATGAAATCATCAATCAAATCGTCATTATTGTTGATCGGCCATTAAAAAATATTGCCTGAGGCGTTTTCAAAATTTGGAAAATCCTAATCAGCCTTAAAAAGTTACTTTTATCAATTAATAAGAGTGTCTTTGGCGGGAAGGGCAAGATTGTTATACTAATCTACTGTTTTTTTCCAAGATAGATGACATTTTGAACACAAGTTCAAGATAAGAAGAAAATTACTATCTCCATCTCATTTCGAAAAACTCTGCGCAAAACTTGGGCAACGCCGGGGATTCAGCTAGAACGTAGTACCTATAAATCAAGAACACTTTATTCGTTAAGGATGTGGAAAAAATCCTATACCAACTTTAAGGATTCGATTACAGAATCAATGGGGTGATTCCGGTTTCTACTTAAGGATAAGGATTTTGGTTTTAACCTGAAAATGAATGACTTTTTCGTTTATTCGATTCCAATTCTCTCGGATGACTGCAAATTCCGGATCTAATAATTTTCCTTAACCTAATGAATTACTTTTTAATTAATGAATTTAACTATATTAGCGATACACAATCGAAAATCTGAAACAGAAAAGTCAGAAAAGATACGGTCTTATCTAGGAAAAGGTATGAAGTTCATTTCCTAGGTGTAACCGTATCTTTTTCTGATTTTTCTGTTTTAGATTTTTAATTGAGTGTCGCTAAAATTGCCTTTATAAATTACATATTACTATTTGAGGTTTTACTCATTAAGTAAAAAAGAAAAATTAATTTCTTTTTCATTAACTGCGTGATTCAAGTTCTTTCGGGTGACAGCAAAAAGTCATTATTTTAAGGTTAATGATAATTCCTTATCCGTAGGTAAGTAGAACCGGAATCGCTCCTCAGGATTTGAATGTCATTTCTTTCAGTTATTAGTTTTATATATTTACCTTATTCAAATTAATTTCGTCTTGGACAAATCGTTACTTAAAGTTAACTATCGGTTTCCCCACAAATCGATTTACATTCTCACACCTTCATAATACAAACACTCGGATCATTAACCATGTGCGAAAGCAATAGAACCCAATCCATCAGTCTTTCGTCAGTATAAAGAATATTCCCAGCCGAACAAATAAGTGTGAATTCTGGTGAGAAGGATGGGACAATATGAGAGGTATGAAATGTGAAACCTCAAATGATTATTCATAATATACTATATATAATACGATAAAGTATATATATATATATATAGATAAAAACGATAAAGTATATATATATATATAGATAAATACTATAATATAATACTATAAAGTACTTTTCGTTTCCTACTGAAAAAAATAAAGGTGAATAAATCTCTCATATAATTGATACTGTATCTTTAATAAACATGGGAACTAGTTTTAACTAAATTCCAAATGAAGATATTAATATCTTAAAATCATGGTTTTATACCTAAAATAAAATATTTCGTTTTCTCCTTATATTACCAATAACCTGATCAGAAAGTTAATTTTATAATCCACGATAAAAAATGTGACAATGTAGGTAAACTGTAAACAACGTAATCCTATGTTCTCTGCTATAAAGAACGCCTCTACTGAAATTAAATATCTGGGTGTAATCATTAATCAAAACCCGAATTGGAATAGTCACATTAGAGATCTAGGTCAGAAAATAGGGAAACGTAGGTATATAGGATAAGAATTATTTTATATGTAAAAATAATTTTAAAAATGTGTACCATTCCCTTGTTCCCTAGGAAATTATAGATTGGGGAGGATCTTACAAAAACAATCCTAATCTTTTCGCAAAGAATATAAAAGTAATACTTTTATAAAAATCCACCTTCTCAACTTTTTTTTTTTTTTTATTAGTTTCGGATACGAAATTTTGATCATTGTAAAAATGTGTAAAGAAAAAAATCATCAATAAATATTAAAAACTTTTACATACCTACTTGTGAGAAATGGAAATCAATTTATTATACCTAATTTTAAAACGACATACTGCAAAACCATTATATTTACCAAGCCATAAAAACATAAATAATTAATCAAAAATAAATAACAAATAAATAAAATTAAACAGTTTTTACAAAAAAACTTACGTTACTAAATAAATATTTTATACAAAACATATATTATTTATTTATTTATTTATAGATAGATACAAAAGAAAGTACAAGTTACACATTAGGAAGCTTTGCCTGTCCAACTAGGAAAGTTTCCCGTTCCAGGACAGACAAATTGACAGGTTTAGTTCATATTATTCCGTAAGTACATAATTGCAAACAAAAACAAAAACAAAAAACAAGAAAATTCATTTTTCTTTGAAATTGAGTTGTGTTCTGAAGAAATATATAAAAAACATACATACATTTTTTTTGTGACTATGCAAAAAAGTAATCTGTTAGCATATATATGTGCTATTCGGATTTACCGAATTAACCTGGTAACAAATAATATATTCAGAATTACAGAGTATGAGATAAGTAGGTATGTTGGGAGTGTTGAAAAGTGTAAACAAGGTATCTGATAACAAGATAGAGGAATAACAATAAGATTTACAATATAAAGATATAGAAATGTGTTGAGAAGTGTGAACTTATAATACATATAAATATAAGCATGATTATTTTCACTAATTTAAAACATGTTTTCAGTACAAAATATATTATACGACAATACTATACACCGCGTATAATACTTATAATATAAGTATACACCGCGCTCATGTCTTGAACAACTCATGCTGAAATATAAAAACAATAACTATAAATATGGAATATAAATAGAAACTATGAATACAAATAAATAGTACCTGATTTAGAGCTACTTTGGTAACGATATTGCGAAATTTTTGCATTGCTTCGCACGTCATACATGCTGTGTTATGTATTGTTTATTTATTATAAATAATCACCGCTGTAAGGTACCAAGTTTCACACAGCTAGTCTAGTGTGTGCGTGCATGATACGCAGCAGTGATGTACCTACTCTGTGCAACAGTATGAAGAGGCGCAAAACCATAAAATCCCAAGTATAAAAACATCAAAAAGGATGACGGAACATTATAACATACAACTTAAGGTGATCCCATAGTCCTTGAAAAGTAGCACAAAGTAACTGTAAGCATTCAATTTGCACCTTTTTTACCTTGTACTTTGGAGCTTTAAATTCCCATCTTACTTACCGTATTTTTTTCACAATTATAATGGGTAGTATAGACAGCCCAGATATATATAACACCAATGAATTTCATATACCTAATAGAGATACTCGTTCTAAAATCCTGTTTAAACTTTCGCTTGTACTTGGAGAAAAATGTTATTCTAAAATACTATCATTTTAACCGTAAAAACGGTTAAAAACGGGACTGAAGTTCTTACGAACAAATTAACAGTGTTTCAATGTTTATTGGCGGGAAAATGTAAGAATAATTTGTTGGTATACGTACGAAATTACATATACCAACAAATTATTCTCACTTGTTCCCGCCAATAAACATTGAAACCCTGTTAATTTGTTCGTAAAAACTTCAGTCCCGTTTTTAACCGTTTTTACGAATAAAATGATCGTAATTTAGAATAACATTTTTTTCCGTGTACCTAGATTACTTGCAGTTAGTATGTTATTAGTTATTCCTCCGAAAGCGAGGACTTCTGCCTATCAGAACGGGCCAATAAACAGAGCGACCCAACTGCTTAACGACTTTCAATGACCATCAACATTTTCAATGTCACTTACAGACAGTTCAGCAACCATCTTTTGACACTTGTCACAAAATAGTAAAACTGCCCTTGTGTAGGTACTTTATAGTTTATAATCATCTCCATGATATATTGGTGTATTTATACAACCGTTTTACGGGGAACATGAGAAAATAAATAAATAAATATATACGCAGAGTAGGTACAAAAAGCTATGCCACCTATATTGTTAATTTTTTAAATTGTTTCTTGTATTTTTAATGCTTGTATTATTTAACTTTAACATACAATAATTGTTTATGGTGTATTTATAACGTGGCTATTAAATAAATACATATTTTCTTGGTCGAGTTTTAAGTTTGTTTTTATAAAATTATTAATATTATTACATATTTACTAGTTATTATTTATTATTTATTAGTTAGTAGATAATAAAAACTTTACTGCCACAGGATCACATTCAACAAACCTCCTGACTTGCTTTGCTTAGTAAAAAACAATTTCACGGGGATATGACACAAATGAATTCATTTCAAAGGGCCCCATATGGAGAATTTCAATATAGGAATACTAAAATTCATTAAAAAATACAGTGGTAGGTTGACACACTAACACTTATTTTATTTGATAATGCTGGGGGGTGGTTCTTAGCAGGATTTGAGAAAACATGAAAAAGACAAACACCACATACGAAGTACATTACTTTATGTGAATAACACGATTTTTAAGTAGGTAAGTACCTACCTACTAGGTTTGTGTAGAAGGTTTAAAAAGGTAAATATTTTGTGAGATCTCTTGGACCAATTTTATGCAGAATAAGTTTACTTTTAGTTGACCACCACAAAATTTCTAAGGTCACAGAATATCACTTTCTTCACAGTTTTTGTAGTAAGTACAAATAATAAAGGTCATCTAACAGAATTTTAACTAACCAAAATAACATTCCTATCAAAGAAAACACCTTCTTCCTCTATATTTCTTATAGTTGTAACGTGTTCCTTTCATCTACAAATTGTTTTATTTGTACACATTCATTATCAATATTATCATGTAGCTTCTTAAAATATGAACTGCATTAAGGTTATCAGTTATCATACAAACATTACCCATCACCGTGGCACCAGATCAGCATCGTCTCAGAGCCGTTCCATACAGCAACGCACACTAATCAGCATCGCATCGGCATCGCTTCGCCTCGGATAAGGAAGTGAAATGAGGCGAGGCGATACCGATCCGATGCCGAGCTGATATCTGTGCGATAATCTTTATTGTTAACGTATCCACACAGAAGGCCCTGAGGAAAATAATTCCCCTTAGGGTTATGTCATCTTTGAAGATGCTGTGTGGAGGGTATTTTGAGGAAAAGAAGGAGATGAAGTTCTGGTAAGGAAAAATGTATGAGGGGTGATTAGAAATCCAGGGGTCGGGGTTATTATGAGCGAGAAATATATGAATCGATCCCTCCCACTGCTGTGCAAGGCGATGTTCCGAGAGTCCGGCTGGAGAGATCAAAAGGTTTCCCTCAACCAATCTCTCTCGATCCGTCTCTAAATCCGGGCACGCTTGTCAAAAAAAACGCTTGTCACCAAACGTAGCGAACCACTTGGGGTGACCTATGGCAGAGCTCTTGGTTATTCAATAAATGGTGGTTCCTGGGGAGCGGTACCCATATCCTCCTACCAAATTGAAAATTAGGTAGGCGTATAAGATGTTATCTAGTTACCTAATCATTTTACGCATGTGAATGTAAGAAGCAGTCGGAAACGCTGTATTAGAAGAACTAAAATGCGTAATTTATAATCATTTTAACAGATACAGTTATACATAGGTGTCGAAAATTAATTATGTTTTTCCTCCATATCTGACATAAATCAAATAACTATTAAAGAGTTCATGTTTGACCTCTACGCAATCAAAATGCGTATATTAATTTATTAAAAACAGGAAACGATAAAAAAAACATGATATTATTTGCAAATACCTTGAACGAATTTGTTTTATCGCGTGACGGTGTGTAATTAAATTTGACCGAAAAACGGATATTTTATTAATTAAGTTTCATGTTATCGCCTCATGGTATGTATTTATATACGTATTCTTATTAACTAGGTAGCTTATCGGGTGTCGCAATTTGCAACACTAACAGCACATGTTTTAACTTATACGTTTACATCACTTTATTTATCTTACCTCATCATCTAGATTCTAGATCTAGCATAATACAATATGTTAAACAACACATGTGTTCACTGTGGTTTACCTACTTAAAAACCTTGAAAATAAGATAATAATCGTTGATTTTATTGCTCGAGGAACACGACTAATCATTTTTTACGCATTTTGCTACCAAAAAAAAGTACTTTTGGACTCTTTTCGAAGTTAAAATTGACAACAATCATGTGCATTATAATATATGGTATATAATGTTTTCATTCTTCTGCTTTCTTTCTTTATGTACTACTAATATACAGAAAGAAATTCTAAAAAATCCCAAATTTCTGTGAGTGTTAAACCAGATCAGATAGTGAGACACATAGTTTAGAGATTATTATGAAAAAATAGCAACCATATTTCTTTAGATGAGGTCGATGAAGAGGCCGTAAGAGCATTTTAAGAAACAAAATACCTATCGAGAAAACATTGCAAAATTTGATATACTCGTAGCCCTATGCATATAGTGCTTAATTTAAATTCAGTGTTCCCCTATCTACCTACAAAAGTTTTAAAATAATATATTTAAAAAATATATTTTTTTAACTATAGTATATTAGTGAAACGATTATAGATACGTATTTTATTTAAAAAATTACGTGCACGGAGATAATTTTTTTTCTAAAATACGATCATTTCATTCGTAAAAACGATTAAAACGGGACTGAAGTTCTTACGAACAACTTAACAGGGTTGCAATGTTTATTGGCGGGAACATGTAAGAATAATTTATTCTTACATTTTCCCGCCAATAAACATTGAAACGCTGTAAATTTGTTCGTAAGAACTTTAGTCCCGTTTTTAACCGTTTTTACGAATAAAATGATCGAATTTTAGAATATCATTTTTCTTCGTGTGTTATATGGTTGCACAAACTAGCGAAGTTTCTTTATATTATATAAAGAAAACTCAGATGATTAGAGAAAACATATAATGGATTTGATAGAAAAAGTAAACCTTAAAAATTGTATGAAATTAAAAAAAAAAACAGATTTAAGTATCTAGGATAGATAATTTGAAATAAAAATATATACCTTCATAAAATAATACATTTCCTTCTTCAAACACAGCAAAATTATTTAGTGGCAACGTTTTAATTTAAAATGATTAAAATACTTACATTTTTATTGTTTAAAAAACCAACACGTTATTAATTACAACAATTGATTTAAATATGTCAGTGGATGGCGGGAGTTAACCTTAAAATAATACTCATTATAGAATAGTTTTCTAAGACAAACAAGATAAAAAAAAGAAAAACAACACAATGAGCACGTGAAAATTATACAACGCAAGTGTAGAGGGTTCGTAATTAGCACTTTGTTTTATTTTTTTTATAAAACGTTTTAGTAAATTTACCTGAGGAAAATTGTAAATATCAGCATCTCAAAAGACATTATTGAATTTTGTACACGTCCTTCTGAAATTATGAACTATGTAGCTACCTACAATAAAATAGTTGACCTCGGCATCATCAAAATACTAATTTCCGTTATATGTGTCTGTTTATTACTCTGGTTCAATAAACTCTGGGGCTTGGATTTTTTAAAATTTAAGTGTCGTTTTTTTAAAATTAGGCAGGTAGGTACATAACTATAATACTTTTTTTTTTTCTAAATTGTAATTATAATGCCCTGGGGTCTAATGGGTCTGCCCTAGTGTACAGTAAAAAATAGACCACGTCAGTTATCTAGTTGCCTAGATAACAGATCCTACATAGTATGCAGTTTTATCCACGCTGTTATTTTCATCATTTCAGACCGCGAAATTACAAGTTACGCGTGAGCATAATAATACTCCGGTAGATTGTTAAAATAATAGTCACTTTATCTGTGTGAAATATATCTAAAATGATATCTGTAACTAGATAACCTGGCCGACGCGACGTGGCATTTGCATGAAATATGAAGACATTAGAAATCCTATGCCAGCGCGTCCATATGTTACTTGTGCAGCGGCGGCAAAGCTTTGCTGTCCCCGAACAAAAGGTCATAGTGCAACGACTGCGGCGCAGTTCTCACACTATTCTTCAGGGGGAGTCACAAAAAAGTATATATCGTTCTGGATATTATAGATACATATTACATTTATACTACGTCATATTAGATATCAAACAGATCTTGTAGCGTTCTGTTATTTAAAACAGACACTAACAGATTCTCCAATACTTTGGATGGAGATTACTTTTAGGAATAATAGATACTCTATTATTATCTGCGTTTATTATACACTTCGCGGTTTACAATGTAGATCTCGCTGATCGACCTAACTATAAGCTGGCTAAATGGAATCCAAACGAGTGTTCCAGTGAACGCTCTCCCAGAGCTGTTTGACCCTCTCTTCGTTCCCACAGGTACTAACCTACCTGCCATCTAGCGGAATCTAAGGACAGCTCTTAGCACTGCCATCTATGTCTACAAGCCGGAAGCTTTTAGATACACTACAGATCTCTAATCCCTTGTTAAAAGGCTATTCGTGTGAATATCTACCTAGAAAAGCATTTCTCTCTTTCTCGCCTCTTCATAGAACCCAAATAAAAAAGAATTCGACCTGAGTATTTTGATATTTTTTATTTAATTTTTTTACTTTTTTAAATTTTTTTCAGACATAGACCCGGTTTGAAAATTTTTCGCGCTTCACGCTTCAACGCTATTTAAAAGATACTAAACAGCTGATATTCCTTAATGAGCGATTTTTCCTAATAACATTTAAACTTTGGTTTCAATTTACTTGTAAACGATAGGTCAAGTAAAAAAGGGCACAATAATATCGACTCCAAATGTGACGAAGATTCAGCGCTTGTATTTAGGAAAGCGTTTGGCACTATTTTGACCGTAATAACTTATTACTTTTGATCATTTTTGTCAATTTTTTTTAAGGTCATTTAACTCCTTGATCTGTCATTAATTTATTTAATAAAAATGTAATAAAGCATAAGCAGTATCAAACTACTTGTCCCTATTTTTTTCCCCTCTTAATTTCTTGATAATAAATTATTAAAATATATTTAAATAACTTGTTTTTTTTTTTATAAATAAGTACCTATGTAATAATATGAACTAAACTTTTCAAATTGAATTTCCTTAAACGGATAATACGACACTATTATTATTATTTATAACTTCTGTATTTAATAAATAATTGCACAAATGATTTAATTTATTTCACAATTTTATTCTTCAGTTAATAATCGGGGAGCAACGATAAATAATAGACTATTCCTAAATCCAAGCAAAAGTTCTGGAGTTCATTGAACCTGAGTTACAGACTGAGACACACCTGACATTAGTATTTTGAATAATTTAAAAAAATCGATCGTCCAATTCATTAGTCAGACATCTCCAAAAAACCGGAATTTAAGTTTAATATGCTGTTATATATTGTACCTTCTATCTAGTCAATATTCTGATTACTCATAAACATCACCAAATTAAGTGTAATGCACAAAAACTTGTAGTGAAATAAACAAAAAAATTATGTTTTCTTTTTTCAAAATTTTGGTATTTCAAAAATTAAATTTCAAAATGTCATTCTAAAGTATCGGACCGTTATGCTTCCCGGTGTTATTTTATAGCATATTTAATGTGTAAAACGCAGAGACTTGTAAATAATATTTGATTTACAGCGAGCATTCGAATATTGTCTCTATTATTTCAAAACTTAGTATTTGGAGATGTTTTTACCCGCATCGGAACAACGTTGTCTAGGGAGGCGGGTAAAAAGAAAACGGTGTAAATAAATTAAAATAAAATAAACGCCCGGGTTGCCGGCACTGGAACTGGAGATATCTGACTAATCATCTGGATGCCAATCTAAAATTCCATCTTTGGTCTAGATTTACTGTAAAACGTTTGCTCAAATAAAAAAGTTGTACCACAATATCGACTCCAAATGTTACGAAGATTCAGCGCTTGTATATAGGAAAGCATTTGTTACTATTTTGACCGTTATTACTTTTCATAATTTTTTTTAAAAAGTTCATTTAACTGCTATGTTATTTATATGTTATTAATTTATTTAATAAAAATGTAATAAATAGTAAGCAGTATCAAACTACGTGTCCCTATTTTTTCTCCTTTTAATTACTTGATAATAAATAATTAAAATATGTCGTATTATGCTTGGATGCATGCTCGACATATTTACTCGAATGTAGTAGGTGAGTTACGTACGATATACATGTTTGTAGGTAGATTTTTTTTTTAATGTTCGTACGGTATAAACAAAGTGACCTTTTCTGCCGAAGAAATTACTCCTGTTTTTTGTCCCTGCTTTGAGGCCAGGCGTGTTTATTATTATAACAGTCCAGCACAAAGCACATCATCTGCTGCTTCTGGTATTTTCCCACCATTCTAGTATGGACTGGATACCCACCCATACCTATCTATCTACACCTAGTATGAAGTCATCTATCTACAAGTACAGGGTGACTGAATATGTGACAAAAAATTAACACAGATAAAATGTAATGTTTCGATGCAAGGTAATTCTGCAAATATTCTTTACTGTATTTTTTTACAATTTTATGTTGCTTTACTGTTTTTTTACAAAGTCATATAGCGTGGAACTCCGATTAAAAATGTGCCAACTATGCGGAAAGAAAATTGGAAGAACAGGTTTTCTTAAGGGTTTCGTAGTTCATTGGCTTTATATAGGCATATTTTAAGGTCTGATATAATAGATTTTTGATGAATTATAGTATTAATGTGATTAAGCCACACCAAAAAAAAAGTATAAGTTGGCACTCAGTAGCAAAATTCTTACAATATCAAAAATAATAATTTCGGTTGGGTCTCTAAATCCGGTCGATTGTACTCTCTTTGAACTTAAGTATCCTTTTTAAAATTGGAACCGAGTGTTGTAATAAAGCGATAAATTGATAAATTTAGTGCATTTTTTTTACATTAGCTCCACACAGGAGGCTCTCACGAAAATAATTTCTCTCAGATTCTGTGTCATCGCTTTGTGGAGGGTTTTTTAAGAAAAGGAAGAAGATCACAGTGTGTCCCACAATATCAATATTTTAACTAATCGATGAAGTACTTACGTACATAGGTAAAATATCAATATTAAAAAATTTAAAGTAGATTATTGCCATTTTCAATTCACTCACGGAGAAAAATGATATTTTAAAATGTAAATGTTAGGCAGTAGATGTTGTAGCTCCTGTGTATGTAGTATCTTGCTTTAGCCGTTGATTATGATGATTTTAAAACACACGTCAAAGTGTGTCATCGACTTGCACACGTAAAACGGGTAGATATTCTGTTAAATCCATTAGCAAATATTATTCAATCATAATATTCTGCATGATCTAATTAATCCAATCGGTAAATTCAAAATCTTTTAACTTCTAGCGAATTAAATCGACGCTGGAAAGGATAAATGGCTAAAGCGCCATTATGCTAAATGTTCAGGAGAGCTGTTTGAAAGTTTAAAAAAATCATAACTCTGAAAAAGATTATCTGATTTTGTTGCCGCTTGAAAATTATAAATGCATTCATCAAACCTAAAAAATTGTAATACATATATTTTTAATAATATTAATAATTCATAAAATAATGGCGCTTTAGTCAAAAGTGCCTAAAAATTTAGGCAGGAAAAGTGACTAATGTGCATGTTTATGTTATTTTCACACGAGGATGAATAACTAAACGCTTTGTACTACACATTAATAGGAGAGGAAAAATACCTTACGGACAAATGTACCAATAATGTAGTGAGGAATAAAAGCTTACATTAGAAAAGTAATAGCTATTCCAAGCAATAATGGCTAATGATCCACCGTAAGTGATATCTTGACCGACATAAAGACTTACGGGCATGACGAATACATATTTAAACTATGGTCATTGGGTATTTTATGGTTAAAAAAAAGAAAAAATTAGTAAAAAACACATTTTGTTATATTTCGATCGCCAAAACATTTGTACCAAAGTTGGTTTCTACAATTTTAACTTTTCATTAATATTATTTTGAAACAATAAATATAGTATCATGTTATAATACGCTACGATGAGCAAATAACGATATATTAAATAATATTTAACCCTTGGAGGGTAAAGCCAAAAAAATGGAAAAAAGGGATTAATGGCCTACAAATTAAACTTTTCAATTAATATAAATTTGAAATTAAGAAGCCTTATTTTAAAAAAAGAGCAAATAACGATATAGTATAATAGTCAACCCTTGAAGGGTGAAAGCCATTAAAATATGAAAAAATAAAAATGAATGGCCTACACTCTGCAGGCCTACAATTTTAATATAAATTAAAACAAGCTAGAAAGGTGCAGCTATTAATTACAAATAATACAGAAATAAATAAAGACACTTTGATCGACTGTTAATTAACATGATCTGGGTCTTCAATGTCTGATTCCAAAAGCATATCTTCAAAGTTATTAATTTTTAATTGTTCATTCGTTCACCCGCACTGTTCTTGGACGACTAAAGCGCCCGTGGAATCCGAAACTATATTTATAGGTGGGGGCTTCCGACTAAACCGATGGTAAAATGGTAGATCTAAGCGACATTAGCAAAATGACCATCAATATTTTTTAAATGATTTATTCGCCAAATCAACTGTAAAACGTGGCAAGCATAATTAACTAAAGCGAGAAATCTTATTTTTTTTGGAAAGGAAAAACAGCTACAGCGACATTGTTAGTGATTTTCTATATGACCTATTTGACTTAACAACCAATATATTATTAAAACGGGTAGGGAAGAAATACTAATGTGAATTATATACTTTATTGTGGTAGGGAACGCGTGCTTAAGTAACTTCCATAGCCATTTCATGGTAAGGAAAAAAAGCTAATTCTACATGTTATCCTAAAACATGGAAGGTAAAAAAAGCTTACAAACAATTTGGATAAAATTCTGGAAAGGAAGAGTGATGTAACCTTCCACCACCCGTAATCTAAGATGACTTAAGTCGCACTCATATTAAAAGACCATATTTGCTGTCGTTTTAGTCGATAAAATTTAAAATAAGTAGCTATTTTGTGGTGACTAAAGCGCCATAAAAGTGCTCGGATCGCAATGAAACTAGGACCAATCGACGCAGAAAAAAAACTAAGTCGGACTGCATATATAACTCATATTCACCCGATGTGGTGTTTTAGTCACTCTTCCTTTCCAGCGTCGAAATAAACATGAATACAATCCCACCGGAACAACTACTAAGAAACAAAGTTCTATTTCACGTAAAAACTACCTATAGTTACTAAATGTTACGTATTGATTAAATTTTCCCGTGAAAAATCATGCGATAATTTCAATTTTAAAAAGATATTTAAGGATGGAAAAGACATCTCTTTTTTTACAAGAGGCTCGGAGGAAATAATTTCCTCAAGGCCTCTGTCATATTTAGGAGTGCTGTGGGGAGAGTCTTTTTAGGGAAAGGAAAAAAATTAAATTGGAAGGAAAAAAGGTGTGAGGGATGGGTAAGAATCTGGGGGTCAATGAGTCCAGGAGTGACGGACGTGTGAATCTATCCTTACCACTGCGGTGTACGGCGATGGGTCGAGAGTTCAATGGAGAGGCTCCGCAGTTAGTGAGCAAGCGCATGTGCAAACGAAAAACTTCGCCCCTAGAACCCGGGCACACCTGCCGGTGTGAAGTTACCAAACGTAGAAAACCACCTGGGATGACCTATGGCAGGAGCGTTGGTTATCCAATAAATGGTTCCCGGGCCGGCGGTATTCACATCTGCCTCCCAAATGTCATATTGCTTGACTGAATCCTTCACCCAATAAGTTTCAATTTTTAAAATGACACTTGAATTCGAACCATATTTTATTTAATTGAATCACATCTCACGGGGATGTACAGACAACATAAATTAGTATAACAGTTTCAGATAAGTAAGTAAACATTACTGAATTATAAAATACAAATCGAAATCTCCTACAAAGAGCGCATTTCTTCAACTGCTTTACGCTGAGTCTCGGGGGTGAATACAACACACATTTAACAGATGCCGTGTCACGAAACTGCATACTGTAGGTAAATTTCAGTTGAGCGCAAAACTAATTATAAAAGTCGCGACAGGGGATTTGCACTCTGAATGCACAATGCAATCTCGCTGCACCGGTGGTAGTTACTGCACCTACATACTTCCTCTAGAACCTACCCATGTACCCCCAGTTCGGATGCACTACTTATAAAGGTAGGTGCATTAAACAGATCTGTCTTCCGCACACCGCGCAATGCTGCTCACCTCTTCTGGGACCCTGGTAACAAATCGTGTGAATAGTCTAAAAGCATTGTTTTCAGTATTTAAAAGGAGGTTGTAATGACTTTCAACACAAAACAAGCATAAAATTGTTAGCAAAAAATACAATGGCACTAATTTTAAGTACTATTTTACATTAAAGGATATATGAATTCATCGTCGAGTTTTAGAAGTAAAGTTTTATAACAACTCACACCTAGTATCAAACATATTAATTCAATTTGATCACAGAATTTGAATAATTTTTTAAATTTCAAAGTTAATATCTAAGCAATGCGAAAATCTTATAGTTCTGTTATTATCCAGGAACTATGAATCAACCGGCCCACGATGAAATAATAATTGATTAGAAGATTTATACAAATTTTCAATTTTAACTTTGAAATTTGGTTAGTTGTTCAAAAACTGTGACACAATCCGTCTTTGGTATAGCAAATCTTGGTATAGAATTATCAGAAAAAGAACCGACCGTTATTTAAAAAAATATCGGCACAGAAGTTACTGAAAATAATCTACACAATCCTTGATGTTGAACCATCGCTAAAAACCCTTTATCCAAAACCTAGTTCGTCTTATTACAGGATTTTCTAGTGAGGACTGAATAAATATTAAATTTATATATTTATTTTTACATTTTATTTTTTAAAATGCCATAATTATTTAGTAATTAATACGGTTCCATGAGTAATCGGACTATGAGATTTCAGCGTCTGAATTCCCATAGTAAATTTATTCAGACACGATACTTCCTCACATGATAATTCATCAAATCATAACTCACATTAACCTAACCTAACCTAACCATACCTAACCTTACCTAACCTAACCTAACCTAACCTAGCCTAACCTAACATAACCTAGCCTAACCTAACCTAATCTAGGGTTAAAAACCCCAATCATAGTTTTAGACGCTTCGAGACATGATGAATTATCATGTTAGGAATTAACAACATCCGATAAAAAGTTTGTACTCAATATTCGTACTCTTATAAAGTTTCCACTGAACATTCTGGTCACCAATTAATACATACTTTGTCAATTCATCTAGATAGTCGAACCTGTCCACTAAGGCGGTGAGACAATCGTTAAAATTTATACTTACGTATCTTTTATATTTCACTTCTTTGGGGATGAGCGAATATTTATTTGCCAGCGAACAAGACCCTGACCTCTGAGACAGTGGAAGTATTGCATCCCCATGCAAGATCATGGAATAGGTGCCAAAATAATACAGGGGAAGTGAGTGATACAGGAAGTTTTGTAAGAAAATACAGTTTTGTATTGAAGTATCGGATTATATATTATACAATAACCCGATTTTACAAAAAAATTATACCGAAACACGCCCACGAGGTACTTCTCGTATTATACTTATACGGCTTCTTCTCATTATTCTGTTGCCCTTTAACATCGGATGTTGGCTATTATCAGAACAAATTTCAACCTGCATTCTACAGCATGATGCTTTATTTCATCCAGTTTCCATATGGGTCCTCTTTTTGTATGGATTCGGAATGAAGAAATAACGTGTTGTACTTTGGTACATTTTAAGATGGCGGACATCATTTGACATCGATCTGTCTTATGTCTTATTTATTAATACTGTGCGTGTTTATTAAAATACTATTTGAGTATATATACTAGTTGAGAACGTGCATTGTTCAGTTTTGTGAATTTTGGGTATATTTTTTTACGATTTTTTGACAGCAAAAGCAAATAAAAAGTGCTTTCATACGATCTTCGGTTACGTTCAAGGTGTTTTCGTACCCTCCCAAATATTATTATTCTCTAATGACAAAAAACCTGTATGATATCGTTAAGTATGAAAATAATGATAAGGTATGGCAAAGATTTTTTGCTCCCGATACAGTTTCCATATTATATTACATGGATCGGTATGAAAAAAAAAACACAATGTAAATCCCCGATAACTCTGCGGAACTGAAGTCGTACCAGTAATGTGCATTATAAAGTCACGAAGTATGGAATATTCTCTGCCTTGTCTTCAATTTTAAATTTGATGTGAATTTCGCACAAGACTTCCAACATCCCGGAGCCAGAGGGCATATGGCATCCCGAACTGGGGTATGTTCATCAGTCGCAAATTTGATTATTATCATCTAAATTCATATTTTTAGTTAATCAACTTCACGTAAACCTATAATTTACAACACATAATTTACATATAACACAAACCCTGAATATAATTTTTCACCTCCCGGGGCGCAGAGGTCTAGGGGGTAAAGGTAATGGTCTGGGGCTTAGAGTCACTTAAGCCAGTAGCAACATTAGAATCATCCCCACGTGGATTTATGACATGCACTGAGAAATTAGTGTCATTTACACAAACCGAACACGAAAACACATTTCCGTCGAAATTTCTAATGTAGGTACCTACTTAGAGCTTTATATTTCAGGTGGGAATATTTTTATCATTTGAAATGATAAAATGATTTCCAAATTTTTATCAATCGAAATGATCAAATCGACGGTCCCGAAGAACAATGTCGGCTGTGCGGTTTTGTAGTTTAACAGTAGACCTGTTTAAAGTTTCGTATTTGCATTTTTACTATTTTTGAGATGATAAAATAAAGTGTTGATAAATTGACATTCGAATTTCCGAAAATGCAGACTTTTATATAAAAAAAATAAGCCAACGAAAACACCAACGGGACGATTTTCAATCTAGCAGATCCGATCATTGTACTTCGGGGCCGTCATAATGATTTCAATATTTCAACGATATCAATTTTTTTTTCTTTTTGAACAATTGTTGAACAGTTAAAAATATGAAACAAAGATCGTCATATTATTATTTTGATAATCCTTATTTATAAAAATGGCACTGGGAGCACTAAGTGCCGATTTTGGCAAATTGTTGTGATTTTACGACGCCAGAGCATAATTTTCTTTAAAAAGTTTTTGATGAATTAAAAAAACAGATTTCTGCTTCTAATCGAGCTAAGAGAATCTCATTCCTCATCACTACGATTATATTATTCTCGTTATGTCTGGTAAGAATATTAAACCTGAATGAAAGTATCATAAGTTATTTATTTTTCCTAAAAACGAAATGAAAAATAATAATATCTGGGTATAATGTCACTAGGTAGTTCCAAGTGTGCAGTGGCGTAGCTTAATTTCTCATGGGGCGTAGTAATTTATGCTCCCGTTTCACGTAACCCCAGACCCACCCCCCGCCAATGGTGGGAGAGGAACACCGCCATATACTATATATCTACGTTTAACCTAATAAAAGTAAATTCCTAACTGAAAGTATTTTTATATAAAGATCTAGTTCCTGGTGCTTGAGAGTGGAATGTCAAATGAAAAATGGTCCTCAAATCAATATTATAATGGAGATATCTTTACACGATATAATACGTCCTTATTATTGTATTCCTTTATTCGATCATTCCTCGTAGATACCTATGTTCTCTACTAGCAAAACGTATTACGGCTTACCTACATTATAACATTTAACATTTTTTCCAACACATGCCCTTGGGTTTAGATATCGTTGCTAAAGATGAAGCCTTGCGAAATGGTTTCAAATCATACAAAATCAGGTGTTTTCGGTTTGAAAATTTGAACGCTTAAATACTGCGAGTAGAACATGTCTTGGCCTTGGAAATAATCGAGTTTTTTTTTAATAAGTCTTTTTGTAAGTCTGGAAAGAAATAAAATAATAGGCCTGTAAAAAATCTATTCAAGTTCTTCTGTTTTTTTCATTAGTTTTGAATCGAAAATTAAACCTTAGGCTGTCCGCATAAAGACTATGTGAATTTTGTGTCCCAAGACTTTACGTCTTGACTTTTCATTGTTATTATAGTAAACAAGGAATAAGAAAGAAGTTAATGTATGTTTCAAGCATTTACGAAATCAACCTGTAAAAAACAACTCTCAAATACCTTCTCCAACCTTTCCAAAAAGGCCTTCTCAAGTATTTTTAAATCCCTCCCAAAAAGAGGCGGGGATTTCGATTTCGAACTTTTAAAGACTATTCAATTCTCCTCAATTCTGTAGTGTTATAGGTCGCCTTTAATCCAGCCACGTCTACAGTAAGCCCCACGTAGAAAATAAAAATTAATAGGAAAATTACTTTTATCACGGTTTTCATATTTTTTCACCATTTTTACCTTATAGGTGCTGTTGGGTAACCAATTGTGTCAGAACGATGTGGTCCGTGACAATTTTCTTAAAATAGTGTTAATTTTTAGTGAGAACACTTACCCCTATTACTTGAAAATGATTTTACACTTACACATATCTCACTTTGTGTGTGAGATATGTATATGTTGATATGTGTTACTTCTTACACTAAAATATTCCGCGAGTTACAAAGCATCCGCACAGGTCCTTTTTTCACTCAAGGGCAGATTGAAAGCATAATGCGCACTAACAGTGTAGCACTTCTACCACAGTATGTTTAAATGTTTATGCTCACCCTTAAAATGGTTCAAGTGTACGCAAACGACATGCGAATGAACTTTTTAATACAATGTTTTGACGTATGGCGTGAGGTTTTTGTAATTTTTTGAGATACAAAAACTGAGATTTGAGATAGAAAACAAAAAATTGGAATAAAATATCGAATATTTCTTAATACAAAAATCCTAAAGTTAAAAATTGCTTACGGTTAGGTACTTCACGTGACTCTACTACCAGCTCAAGTTTAGCTTAGCTTAGTGCATGAATAAATTCCGTCGTAATCTCTTTGGCTGAATTATAATTTTTTTCTGTGGTTTGCCCAAATTTTGACCACTTCTTTATTAATATTATCTCATTATAAGATAAGAAATAATTTTCCATGTTGAATTTTTAGAAGAATCTGATTCTGATTTTTATAATTTTGCAGCTATTCTTATCGGAAACCAGCATGCCTACATACACTTGAAATAAAATGAAACAAATGAATAATACGTATTACACCTATAAACGATGGATGCACGTGGAAAGATCCTGCGAGTTTTTTTCTTTAACAATTTTATATAAAACTTTAATGAAAGATGTACTTCTATTCTATTATTAATTATGTTTGAAAAGTCAAATTTATATAACAGTCCTCATAAAATCTTTCTTAGTTTCGCACAAAATTTCATCAGCTTTGGACCCATTAAGTCAGAGATAAGAGAAAACATAACCTAGAAGACAACACCTGCATTTGGTCCATAAAGATTATAAGACGAGTTTTTAATGATTTGCTTACTGGATCGTCTTCAGACCATAGATTTTAAGAATCTTATAGAATTTTATGAGATTAAAACCCCCATACAAGCTTAGATATGAGAAAACCCATCTAAGTAAATCTGGATTTAGCCTGCAAAATGTATATAAAAAGAAAATAACATTTTTGTGACGAAACTGTATTCTATGATTTAATTTATTCTTTTTTGATTGGGGAGGTTAGTGCAGTCCCATACAACCCAAAAAGGGCATAAGAGATTAAAAAAATGTTACGACAATCAAAATATCGATCCTTGTTTGTTGTTGTTATACTTATTTTTATGAATATTAGTCAGAGTGCAAACATTTTGTTATATTCTTTACAACCGCAGAATATAATATTAAATTAATAACAAGAATTAATTTAATATAATATGCTTATTTATTATCTAGGCTTCCCGCACATTGGTAGATAGTAGATAGGTGGTTCACACCGCAAGATAATAATAACGTCGGTTTACTTTTTTTTAGATTTATGACATCTGCTGGTGATGGTGGATTTACAGAATAAAGATATATCTACAAAGAGGTCTGCATACTCAAAAACATGCAGGGTTGAGTTCCAGGAAACGTAATTTTTTTTTCTCAAAATACAAACACCATAATATATTATTTACTTATCTTTTTGAATGGGAGGAGGAGATTGGATATTTTATTTTATCTTCAAATACCCGGGGCACTTGTTGGCCTATCGTACATGATAAGATTTTTTTTAATTATTCAGTAATGATAATCAACCAGAACTAAATAGAATTCTGGCTGTTTGTGTTAAAATATAGGTAGGTACCCTCCATGTCATTCCTGTTCGTGAATTGTTTGAAGAATGTTTGTTTATGTAGATAAATTTCTCGAATTCTCACAGTGATAATGCCTATATTCTATGCTTTTTACTTCCAAAATTAATATTGTAATAATCTCCAAATGTTAGGTTTAGGTATTTTTGTACAAATAGGTAGTACTTATTCCAGAATGTGTTAGCTTCCATCTCGTATGCCTTGTTCGCACCTGACAAGTAGTAAGTCGAGTGGAGAGTAACTCGCTACTTGACTAACCAAAAGTCGACTTATGTCGGTCGAGTAGACTTCATTACTGAAGGCCGGTTTCTTGCGACCAATTTCACAAATAATACCTCAAACATTACCATAAACATGGGGCAGGGCCACAACGTTTGTTGTTTTCCATGGGCCACGGAAAGTAAAAACATTGTGACCCCGACTTAACTATCCACAAAGTGTGTAAACATTTTCGTCGGAGACGTCGCTTAGGCGACGCGTCGCAACATGACGGACAAAGTAAATACGCTAATTAAGCTGATTGAAATGCTTATTTTAGAAGAGGTGGAAGAAAAAATTAGTGAGATGAAAATAAATAAACTATGGACACGAAAATTGATTAATAGCCGCAAAAATAAAGAATTTCAGAATAGCATTTTCACTCCAACGGGGCGACATATTGCGTGTGTCTGCGTCTGCAGATGAACTGCGCATGTCAGTGCGCAGGGACGCGCGGAGGGGGACTCTACTCGCCGAAAAAATATAACCAAATGTGTATAATCTACTAAAGAGCTGACCAGCCTACTCTACTAAAATTGTGGTGTTCAGACACGTTTAGTTACTAATATACTCGCTACTCGACTAAAATACTCGCCCAGCAGACTGGGGCATTAGAGAGTAGATATATATGTACATAGATAGTTTTTTACATTATCTCCACACAGGAGGCCTTGAGAAAAAAAATCCCTCAGAGCCTCTGTTATCTTTGAGGATGCTGTGTGGAGGGTAATTTTAGGGAAATAAAGAAATAAGAAACAGGTATGAGAGGTGGGTAGGAATCTGGAGGTCGTTGTGTTGAGTTAGGTAGTAGGTGATCCACCCCTCCCACTGCGGTGCTAGGCCTGATGGGTCCTGGGAGTCTGGCTGGAGTGTTCAAAAAGAATCCTTGTCATGACCTAGACAAGCCTCAACCCATGAAACCGGACACCCTTGCTAACTTATCAAACGTAGCTAACAACGTAGCTTGTACGAGGTACAAGAAAATAAAAAATGTGCAATGTAAATATAATAAATTTAAAGATAAAATCATTTATTGGTCGCTTGATAATAATAATAATAATATTTTGATGATTTGTATAGCGCCGTTTTTGTGAAAAATCACCTGAAGGGTGCTTAGATATTATAAAGACGATAAATAGAGGGGTTTCTTCCCCAACAAAAACCTAAATCTACTAGTTATTTCTACGTATAGTTTGATTTAGTCATAATATACTATATTAGGTAGTATCTGAGCCTAGCTAGGAAGCAAAGATTCAACCCGATTTCTCCCATAAAATGTTCCTAATACGGGAGCGGCTCGCTGTTCCCTTGTACTTCTGCTAAACTTTGGTTCCTCTACGCGCCAATAGAGTCCTCTACTATCTTCAAATTTACGATCCAATCTACATAAAAATAAAATTTAACAATAAATTTTAATAATATAATCTAAAGATAATAATAATACTTGGATGATTTAAATATCCCCTTTTTGCGAAAAATCACCCCAGAGCTTTGTGAATATATATATAAATATATTATATTTGTACAATGCTCTCTCTTATTAAGGTGAAGACATGCGGAAAAACGCAAAATCGTATAAAATCTTGTGTATTAGTTTTGAAAATTTGATCGCTTAGAAATAATATAGATGCTTCAATTAAATACTGTGAGTAGAACACATCTTGGCCTTTGAAGTGATCGAGTATTTTTTTGATAAGCTTTTTAATACGCTTAGAAAAAAATTATGCGTCTGACCTATAAAAAATGGTTAAAAGTGAAAAATCTCCTATTACAAATCCTTTTTCTGGTGTTGTTTTATTGAATAATGTAGCTAATTAAGTTTCTTATAGAGTGATCGGAAAACATTTTAATATTTGTATCTGAAGTTCACAAAATAAAATAAAACGTGCATTTTGGCGACGTTTCTTTTCAGTGAATAAAAATAGGCGGTACCCAACGAATTTGTAAGTGCGAATTTCATCCTTATGCCATGTACGGAAGGATTTTAGCCCGTCGCTCATTCTACGCCCAGGGCCCGGGGCAAACGGACATGCCTTAGTCTACGCGGCGCTACGATCTTTAAAAATATACTTGCGGAATAACAAAACACTGTTGTTTGCTAGAGATTAGGGTTTTTATTGGTAAACGCCCAAAAATCGTTCGCTCCGCCCAATTCCGAATGAGTCAAGGACTAGTGGATCATCTTAAAGTATAGACTATAGACGAACAAAACTATTGTAACAGCTTATGGATAACATATTGCATCCACCGGTTCAGCGATCACTAATACAAAACTACATGAACAATGCATTGACCAATAAACGTGATACTGCGTCAAAATGTATATACATATATTATATTATTATGTAGATAATTAAAATTGTTAATTTTTTCCCTAACAGAAAAATTTAGACACAGTTCACAAGCAGATGACATAATTAGGAACACATGTTATTGGAGACGCTATTATTTTATCAGATATTTATTATAATAATGTATGTATATATATTATGTTAGTGAAAGTTTTTAGGAAAGCAAAAGCAAATTTTATGATGGGCGGCACAACAGTACGAAGATTTGATAAGAATTTATATTCCTAAATGTGATTCGTCCCTAGGTAAGATAGGTGTAAGGCTAATGTTATTCAGCCCATATAAAAAGGACGCCCGGGAAAAAACACTTTTCTACATCGATAATTGGACGAAATGAATATATTTTTTAATTGCCTTCTAGAAGGTAAAAGCTATGTCGGTATGTTTTTAAATTTTCGATGCGTTTCGTAGTAACGTAAAAATTCACTGTCAAACATGTATAATTTATCGGCAATTATGACTTAAGGAAAAGTGCTGCTAACTTAATTCTCATAAAGAATTACAAGAGATCCCTGAGGCGTATGTGTGGTAAAACCATGTATGATCGTGTGAGAAATGTGGAGATTCGAAAAGAATGCGAGGCTGATGTAAGCGTAATGAGTAAAATTAAGAAAGGAACCCTCAGATGGTTTGGGCATGTAGAGCGAATGGACAAAGAGAGGAGCGTTAGGAGAATATATGATGCAAGTGTGAATGGTATAAGAAGTAGGGGACGTCCAGGAAGACATGGCACGATCAAGTGTATCAGATACTTGAGTCGGGCCATGTCAAGAGTCAGAAAAATAGAAGAGTAGATATGTATGAGACGATGTAATGAGGAAAAGGTTTGGCGGTCCGTCCTCTCTGCCTCCCCCTGCGGGGAAACGGCGTGATGGTTAGTTAGCTAGTTAGTTAAGATTTACAAAATTATAAAAACATACCGACATAGCTTTTTTCTTTCGAGAACATATATTTGTTTTACAATTTTGTGATAGTTTGGGTGTAGAAAAATGTTTTCTCCTGAAACCCCTTTTCGAGCGAGTTCTGTAGGTAATTATGAGCGTTGTCTCATTCGCACACTTCGCATTCGTATGTATCGTAAGTGTGTGTGAGCTTATTGTGAGCGGGACAGAATGACGCGTGTATTCCGCGTGTGGTACAAAGTCTAGCCTCTTAAGGTCAAAAGAATTCATATTCTGCGCCTTCGTAGATGGTGTGGCGTAAAAAAATACTCGGATATAAATGAATTGAATCCATCAATTTTTCATATAATAGTAAAAATTAGGTATTAGGTATCTGCTTGCTTACCTACTATCTACAAATTGAACGAGGTAGTAATTTAATTTCCGATAAACAGTTCTAAGAACCATGATGTTTTGAAATAACCCTTCAGGTTATCAAGAAAAGATAATTTTTATGTTTTGATAAATGTGTTTTTTCTATAAGATCCTCGGTGAGTATTCCCTAATGTTAGGTTGACGTCGTAAATCGCTGCTATCTGAAAATACCGATGAAAGGTCACGACCCTTAAAGTGACGATAAGACAGAAAAATATATTTTCAAATGATTAATTTTGTACCTAAAACCGGTAGGTACCTTGAAATGTGTGCGATTAAATAACATGACGTTAGTCTCTTAATGCGCACATGTGTGTAATATGTTTTGCTTTAGGTCGGTACGTATAGGTACCTACCTAAATCTAAAGTAGGAGGTATGTGCATGTATTATTTAGAAACTGATATTTTATATCGCTAAGTGTGTAAATATATATATATACGCATATTATATATAACTTTATATATGTATATAAAGTTTTCAACTATCGAGAACATTAATTTTTAGTGAATTTGTAGTCGGTTGAGAAAGTGACTTATACGATGAAGAAGTTTAGGAAATACGGTTATAAAGTAGATATATCAACCTTAGTTATAAATAATATATTCAATGTACAAACGAAGTTGTACAGCGCTCTTGAGGTGATTTTCTCACGAAAACGAGGCTATATAAATTATCCAAACATTATTATTATTATTTCTTCAAACTTCGCAAAATCAGATACGTTTTTAGATTTTGACGGCCAAAAGCATTTTCGTTGTTTGTTTTTGGGGTGTTATGCCGTAGCACAACACGGCATAACACCCCAAAAACAAACAACGAAAATTCGCAAAATCACTTTGTGGCGTCATTTTTAAATAAATTAAACAAATAACTTTATATCAACCACTATTATAATAGTGGTTGATACAAAGTTATTTGATAAATTTAATTATTATTATTACTATATCTGGATATTCATATTTATCCAACATAACTTAAGCCATTTGCGCCAACTGTTCAATTCTGAGAGTTGGTATTTCGTCAGGGCGATATTGAGATTAGGTATTCTTATTATCATTTAGTGGTCCAAATATTTTATTTATTAATATTCTTGAGTTAGACCACATAAAAAAATCCTCGTAATTGTCAGGCAGGTATACGGAGAAAAATTTTATTCTAAAATACAATAATTTTATTCGTAAAAACGGTTAAAAACGGGACTGAAGTTCTTACGAAGAAATTAACAGGGAACATGTAAGAATAAACATTGAAACACTGTTAATTTGTTCGTAAGAACTTCAGTCCCGTTTTTACGAATAAAATGATCGTATTTTAAAATAACACTTTTCTCCGTGTAGAGTTGAATATTCTCGCAGTTACACCCTGGCGAAAGACCACCATCAAGAATTGAAAAGTTGCTTAAAATCGTTTTAACCGTGTTTGGTGATCAAATCTGAATAGCCTAATAGGTACTTGTCCAACATCTCCAATTGGGGATACGGTTTGGCACAGTTCTTGTACTGTATTAGCTGTAAAAAAATGCTCCTGCTAATTACTTATAGAAGATATTGTTTTTAGTTGAGATAAACACGAGTTAACAATTTTTATAAATGCATATATAATTAGAAATCCCTAATTTCAAAACATATCTTTGTAGGTGGGAATATGAATAATTAATGGGTTGTTTTTATTCCAAGTTAGTTCAGGTAGATCCACATTCTTCCCATGGGTCTTGCCTCTACGGCGTCACCTCTATATAATGTCATAGAGTATCACGTTTCATGTTGTAAGTTTATGTAGCATGTGGGTTTATTCCAAATAAAATTTGGGATTTGTAAAATATATGACATTAAATTTTTGGACCTGAGTTAGGTTGATATATCTATTATTTTTTTATTGAAATGACTTTTGAAGGTTATATCCATAAATGAAATATACCTGTCAATGAAGAAGAAATTATTATTTTATAATAATATTTGGATGAATTGCATAGCGCCGTTTTTGTGAAAAATCACCTGTATGATACTTTTCTGCAATCTTCCTTCCAACTACAGACGAGACAAACTATTATATCAACTAATGGCTAATATATTGCATCCACCGGTTTGGCGATCACTGATACAAAACTATATGTACCTACAATGCATTTGAATAATGAACGCGATGCTGCCTAAAAATGTACATATATTTTTTTATACTATGTACAGGCAGAAAATATACATGACAATACTGGGAGGTCAAGTGGGAATGAATTTTTATTAATATTTTGTAAATTAATTATAAATTTTTATTAATATTTAGTAAGGAGCACTTTAGAATTATTTTTAAGTTTATTTTAGTTAAGCGCACTTGAAGTGAAACCACACAAAACTGCGCTATATAAATGTTATTATTATTATTAACACTGTTAATTTAGAGAAATTTAGGTACAGTTAACACGCATAGGACATAATTGGGAACACATGTTATTGGAAAAGCCATTATTTAACAATGGTATATATTTTAATAATAAGATATAATATTTTTATTAATTGACATGTTAGGGAAAGGAAAAAAAAATCTGTCATTTTTTGTCATCATCTCATATTTTAAATTCGGAATTAACAATATTACTCTCAAGTAATCGGATAAATGCATCCGATTTATAATTCATAACGTATATGTAAAAAATCATATAAATTTGATATGTTTATCCAACACAATACCTAAGTTACAAATCATTCAAAAAGATATCCTGTCAAAAATATGGGGGAAATTCAGTAACATCACTCCCACCACTATTGGTTATCGGCTGAAATTTTTTTATAAATAAAAACAAATAATTTGCTAATTTGATAATTCTTTTACAGATTTGATTAGTTTAAAAGTCTCACACTTCCAAATATTAGACTTAAATCCAGGATGCCTCATCCTGACGCTGTTTTATCTTTGAGGGATACAGTTTTTTCAGCAGGATATTTCAAATTAGGAGCCCTGGTAGACCTTTGTCTTTGCCGAAACAAGTTTGAAGTTAGAAAAAAATATGATTTGGGTAAGACGGTATCCTGATTCCACACGGTATACCTGGAAGTATGGGTCGGGCCAATAAATGGGTTTCCTTTAGAGGCGGGTCATGAATAAAAAACAGTGCCCAAATCATAGTTTATATAATATTATGTATACAACCGTGAAGTTTTACATTTTTTTGAATTTTTTGTGAAAAAAATTTGAACATGGATTGTGAAATAGGGATTCCTGTACTGAAAAAAATAGTAACTTTTAAGGAAGCTTGCGCGGCCCGTTTCGCACAAAAATACGCAACCAAACTGAAAAAATATTTTTGTAAATAACATGCTGAGGTGTTACAAGTTATGTAATTTAGGAGTTTATGAATTAAAGTTTTCTTATGTCTTACTGTTAATCCCTTAAACTTGTTTTTACGTTTAGAAAGGTAAGTAGGTTATAATAATAATAATAATTGGATAATTTGTATAGCGCCGTTTTTGTGAGAAATCACCTCAAGGGCGCTGTACAATTTAAAATAAAATTCTTAGGCTATATTTAAGTTTATTATTTACAATTGTATACAGAAACATACTTACCTGGTCGGTCACTTCTGATAAACACACTTTAATAAGAAAGTTATATTCTATTATTAACTAATTATGTATCAAATATGAACATCAGTCCATTGAAAATGCAAATACGCACTCACAGTCAATATATTGGTCAGAAACTTCAACTCTAGAAATATATTAAAAAAAAATAAAAAATGTAGGTACATTACCTGTGTTGTTTTTTCGCGTATGTGAATAAAAAATAAAGAGATTTTTTCTGGAATGAAAGTAAAAATATCTGTGTAGTTAAATAATTATTATCGTTAGAAGCTTTTCCCTGGAAATTTTTCCTTGTGAAGCCATACTTCCCGTTTACACCTTTATCTATATTTGCATTTACCTATCCAGAGGACCTACTTTTCTGAATAATAAACAAGAAGGTATAGGTACTTTATTTTAAAAATAACAGGCCCTTAGTAGATACGTTTTTAGATTTTCACGGCCAAAAGCATTTTCATTGTTTGTTTTTGGGGTGTTATGTGTCGACGTCGACGGATCTGCCGGATCTACCCTGATGATGGACACTGCAACGCTGTCCGAAACGTCGGCTAAAGAAGGAGGTAGCACAACACGGCATAACACCCCAAAAACAAACAACGAAAAGGCCCTTAGTAGTTTCTTCCATCGTAATTTTTGCCGTTGTCAGAACCAAATATAATAATAATTTTTTTGTGTTTATAATCTACGCTGCTTTGTGCACGTCTTTTACCTACCTACTTACGCAATCAAAACATCATTATCACTTTTGTGGTCGTTTGTTATTACAAGTGGTCAATGTTTATGTACAACGATGTTTCCTATAGTGTGCAAATGATGTAATGCATACCTAGGCTAATTATAAAAGACACGGATTACGTACCAATAAACAAATACTGTTTGAACGCAAAACCTACAAATTATAATAATTATTTGTCTAGGACAATATGTTCTGGACTCTTTGGACTCTTTTTATAAGGTTATAGGTATTATACTTAAAAGGGTAACTCGACAGTTTATCCTCTGACAGTTGGCCCCCGAAATAATAAAATTTTAACTTTCAAATTTCAAAACTAAAATCGTATAACTTGAAATGGATATCAAACGAATTTATTAACAGTGGCGATTTTTTTTAAATTACACGCCAGTACAGTATATAGACAAGAAGTTTTATCCTTGATAAATTTTAATAAAAATATGTTTTATACTTTTGTCATTCGGCGGTACATCCTCTTTACATACCCATTCAGGAACACTTAGTTATATGTTGGGGTAATAGGTAGACCGTATTTTTTCTAAACCCACTGCATATTGCGTACTATTCTTTATGCCGGGGGCCCAATGTCGGGGATCAACTGTCATGGAATCACTTAAAATAATGTATAATCTTTTGCCTGTGCGAACTAATGGGTACCACTTCTTACAAACGTTGCGATACGATACGATACTATTGCAGCCCCCCGCCAGGAGCACTCCTGTCCACGTGAGACCGGTACACCAGGGGTCACTGAATTGTAATGTCTTGGAAAACGTGCTCTGATGACAGAAAGGAAGTTGGAGGATAGTCGATACACATATGGCAACCAAATAAGCTAATATTGGAATTTAGGATGGGAAGGAATCAAGGAATGGATTGAACGATATGATATTTTTTCTTTCTATATGCTTTCCTTTTTCGTTCCTCTTCTAGGATCCTTATGGCTCTTTTTGGATTTTCTTCTCTATTTCTGGCTTTTCTTGGCTATTCTGGCATCTTCTTGGACCTTCTTGGCTCTTCTTGACTCTTCTTGTCTCTTCTTGTCTCTTCTTGTCTCTTCTTGTCTCTTCTTGTCTCTTCTTGTCTCTTCTTGTCTCTTCTTGTCTCTTCTTGTCTCTTCTTGTCTCTTCTTGTCTCTTCTTGTCTCTTCTTGTCTCTTCTTGTCTCTTCTTGTCTCTTCTTGTCTCTTCTTGTCTCTTCTTGTCTCTTCTTGTCTCTTCTTGTCTATTCTTGTCTCTTCTTGTATCTTCTTGTCTCTTCTTGTCTCTTCTTGTCTCTTCTTGTCTCTTCTTGTCTCTTCTTGTCTCTTCTTGTCTCTTCTTGTCTCTTCTTGTCTCTTCTTGTCTCTTCTTGTCTCTTCTTGTCTCTTCTTGTCTCTTCTTGTCTCTTCTTGTCTCTTCTTGTCTCTTCTTGTCTCTTCTTGTCTCTTCTTGTCTCTTCTTGTCTCTTCTTGTCTCTTCTTGTCTCTTCTTGTCTCTTCTTGTCTCTTCTTGTCTCTTCTTGTCTCTTCTTGTCTCTTCTTGTCTCTTCTTGTCTCTTCTTGTCTCTTCTTGTCTCTTCTTGTCTCTTCTTGTCTCTTCTTGTCTCTTCTTGTCTCTTCTTGTCTGTTCTTGTCTCTTCTTGTCTCTTCTTGTATATTCTTTCCTCTTCTTGTCTCTTCTTTGTTATTCTTCAAGTAATGTATACCTTCCTAGCATACTTCCTCGATTATATTTATCAAAACTCAAAATCTTACTTTAACCCCTAAAGTATTAGGTCTCCCAGCCTGAACACACATAATTCAATATAATTTGTTGACATCTCATTTTATAATTACTGCGAGATATAAAAGTGTTATGAAGAGAAATTTGCTTTTAAAAGTAAAAAATCATTCTATGAAACAACAATGAGCATTTAAATTATTTCACAGGGTTTGCGAATTTTATAGTTAGCATTTTTAAATAAAAATAAATAAAAGTGAAGTGACACTAACGTATTTAATTATTTATACTGGGTTTTAACAAATGTTTCCAATTAGGTGAGAACAATATACAAAGAAGGACATACAATTACAAAAAATTACAGTTACATACAAATAAATACAGAAACTTACAATTACAAAAACAATAGAATCACAGTCACAATTATGATTTGTATGTATATATGTTTCCGTTCAAAATTATTATATTTTTATTTCCTTGTGCCGATGTGTAATTATCTGAAAAAGTCTCTCACTGGCTTTCAAAAATAGTATTTTATTTTTAAATACGCTCAAAAACAGCGAGAGTATTTGAAAATAAATAACATGCGGGAATATTTCATGACATGATATTATTTATTCATCGCTCGAGGGGTTAAAAATCAAACGGGCTTACTAAAATCAAGGAATGATTTATTTATTTATTTATTTATTAAAGAATTTTATACATAGTGTACATATTGTGTTATTTCGCCCGCCATGCTAGGGATGTCCCTGTGTTATGGCGGGTGAAGTATGCAGATTATATGGGTAATGAAGTACATTTACTGATTATAGAATAATTATGATAATGAGGTTTACAGTTAATGCAGCAATGAATTTATGATAATGAAATTTACATATAATATAGTAATTGATGATAATGATGTTTACAGGTAATACATATAACAAGATAATATGATATGTGTACTTAGTAATGGTGGGTAGGTAGGTGGGTACCAGGGTTTATACCTTTATCGATATAGCTTGAGACGGTGCCCAATATTGTCAACCCCTGGCCGTATTATTATTTCCCTACATTCCATTCAGATGGGGAGACCCTCGAGGCCCGAGGAAAGGTTATACTGTTTTGCCATCCCTCGCGCGCGTTACATTTATTGGAAAAACATTCCGATACAACGAAAACAAAATTCAATTCAATTTTCCTCACCGAACGAGACCAATGGAAAAGTATCCTGGTACAGGGGGTTGCAATTATTATCAATAGTGAGACCTTTACTTACCGTGTTTGGATACGTATTCTTTTAAATATAATATATTTTTTTAAATTGAGTGGGTCTAATCTTTACGCGCCGTTGAAGTAAAACTTTTTTGACTAAAAACTAAAAAAAAACATACATTTTGTAGGAGTAGGAAGATGATTATGTTGTTCATTTTTTTGTTTATAATTATTTATAGACGAATTTGTAATTTTTTCCTGCGATTCAGCCATTTGAATTAAAAGCAGCACTATTTTTATTGTCACACATCTGCCACTTTTTTTACTAGTATTGAAATTCACGAGAATCAGAGAGACAAATAAGATAAGTAATATATTCATTATGTAGTTAAATCATATAGATAATAATCAACAAAACATAACACAAACCTGTTGTAACGTCTGACATTTGAGTTTGTTTGTTATTCGTTGCTAGGCTTTGCAATAATTATTGTATCCACACCTCCGACGTTAATGTGATAATATTTACGCCGTTCTTCCACGTAGCTATTCACAAGCGACGCTACCGCTACCTGTCAAGCAAATTTGCTAGTGTAGCACCTAGCGGCGTTTTCAAACACTAATAATAGTATAGAAAACACAGACGAGCGGCGATCGCGTCGCTTGAAGGTAGTTCCATGGAAGAACGGCGTTAGGCGCTCCGCTGACGAGGCAACTGAAAACAAACTAAAACTGGCTGGTTTATATGTCTTGATTGGTCAAAAAGCTTGTTTAACCATAGACGAAGAACAATCAGCTGACAGCTGGCAACTAGCAATGGCCGACCTCCGCAACCAGCAGTGCAAGTCGCGAGTCACCGCTTGCGTTACCATTGACAACGGGGTTTAGTGTGATTGTGTAGTGTGCGGGCCATCACATTTTCATACAAAGACAGTTGGCAGTTGAGAGTTTTCAGTTGCCTCAGTGGGCGGAGGCGCTTAAGATGATACCCGGTGGTGAAGAAATAGATTTTACTAAAATATTGCTGTCACTGTTGCTCTTACTCCACCGGATATTGAGCGAAAGGGACAATCCACTGACACCTAACTAAAATGGAGGTTTTGTATTCCCCACTTTTCTCCTCCAAAAGTGGACTGATTTTCAATTTTTTTTTTTTACCAACTACATAAGAAAAAACTATTCTATGTCTGTACGTTTTGCTTTTTTTAAAAAAACATTGTCTGGTTTGTATACTGAACATCTTTTGACGGCGTTTAAACCAGTCAATTTTATTGATTTTTGGAAGGTCATAACTTCTATAAAAAGTAACTTATCAAAAAAAAACAAAAAGTACCGACACGCTAGTAGTTGATATCTATTTTATGCAAAAACAATATTTTCTCTAGGGTTAAAATTCAGAGAGATAAATAGGGAATACGTTTGTATGGAAAAATCACCGCCGGGTATCCTCTTAATCGAACGACATTTCTGGTTGTTATTTCCGTGCAAAAAAGATCTGGGTTACTACTCTTGGTAATGCTCCTAAAGAAGTATTATTTTAAAACGTTTTTGTAACTGAAAAATGTATTTATGTTGTCACACTTTACTTTAGGTTGTACATCATTTAGGTATCTTTAGCAGTGATTCTCCTAAAAATTAAAAATAAGAACGCAAAATAATAGTACCTGTTTTAGTCAAATTTAGATTTCTTTTCCAAAAACTCAATTTTTTTAAATATTTTTCTTGATGGACGTATGAAGTTTCTTCTAAAAATCTAGCTGCAGATAATTTAGTTAAATATTGATGAGAAAATCTTCTTAAATTCGCTTGTTTAAAAAAATAGGGATAATACAATAAAAGCGTTAATTATTGTAACCCTTGGGTTAATAATATAAAATATGGGGTGGAATTTTTTTTATTGTATTAGATCCTGGATAAGTTGACTAACTACTTTTGAAAACATTTCTTGGAATCGGTTCTAATGCTAAAGTATTACGTAGTAAAATTATTGATTTTGTATTTTAGGAATAGTTCAATAAAACTCATCCATCATAAATAGATACATTACGTGAACAAGCATGGTTTTTTTTAAATTCAGTTGAAGCGAATGCCTGTAACACAATATATAGGTACGTGTGTTAGGTATCATGACCCACCCTGTACTTACGCACGGAGGTATCCATAGGCCGAACTTCTTTACATACCCGACTTATCTTTGTATATCTTTACATGATAATAATAATACGTAAAAGGTGGCTTTTGTGTTGGCTATTTTTCATCCCAGAATGCCTCCGCACCAAACAATGGCCCCGTAAATCGCCAAGAATAACAATCCGTTCCCAGCGGTGTCCGGCCCGTCCGAAAAAATATTATTGTTACCACACCCAGCTGTCAGTCTGTCATTTTACCGGGACTTGGGCGATTCTTTGAATGGCCGAAATGTGTCGGTTCTCCCGCTCTCGCGATTTGTGCTCTTGTCTCTTTTACGCGTCTCCTCTGTTTGTCTGTCGACGTTTTGTTGTTTGTAAAGGGGTCGGTAAGTGCTTACCTACCGAGCTTGTGGGGTGGCCATCCTAGCTTTTTTTACAGAATTTACAAATGGACGAAAGAGAACCGAATTTTTTTAATAAAACTTAGCCATTGTATTGTCCCGTTCACATCGAAAATGAAAATATCTTCTTCATACTAAAACTTACCTAAAAAATAATAACTGGATGCAGTTCAATTCTGTGCAGATAAATCGTTTATTCAAACATTGTTCATTGAAACATATTTATTACATTTTTATAAAAAATAATATTATTTTAAGTAGGTCCCATAATTGTTTTTTCTATATAATTTAAATTTATTTTCTATATAATCACATTACCTACCTCAAAAGGTGTAACATATTCTGGTATGTGACAGGAATGCACAGTATAAATAATATGTAATAAGGAAGTTGAGTCCTTTTTTTTATTTTTTTTATCAATGTTCACAGGCAAACTTAAATACCAGTATTTTTTTTTTAAAGTTCGTTTTCAAATTAAATCTACAAGTTTGAATTTGCGGCAGAGTTCGTGATGTAACCCGGCACTTGCTTGTGTGAAATATATATCAATTATTATATTATCTGTAACTTCGTTAACATAAATTCAATGTTATATTATCTGTAAATTTCATCTATCAATTATTATTTTATCTGTAAATTTCATTGTCATAAATTCCTTGTTATATTTATTACCTGTAAACATCATTATCATCAATTACTATATTATATGTAAATTTTATTATCATAAATTCATTGCTTCATTAGCATAACACGGGCATGTGCCTAGTATGGCGGCAATTCCACAATTGTTATATATTTACTATTCAAAGAATAAAGAAACATTAAAAAAAAAAAAAAAAAACTGTAAACCTCATTATAATAATTATTATATTATCAGTAAACGTACTTCATTACCTTAAATTATATAATCTGAATACTTCACCCGCCATAACACAGGGACATCCCTAGCATGGCGGGCGAAATAACACAATATCTACACTATGTATAAAATTCTTTTAATAAATAAATAAATAAAGGAAAATATTTACAAAAATTTAAAAACACGAAATGTCATTTTTCAACGAAACTTGCAACAGTTCCAAACATAGCGGTCGGTGAAAAATGACATTTCGTGTTTTTAAATTTAAAAAATAACCATTAAAATGCACTTTTTTTAAAATTCCGGTAACTGGATTGATTAGTACTAGTAAATATCTAACTACTACAACTTTTTAAATTTATTTTTTTCGTCCGTATTAAGCGTGTCCCGGTTTTGTAAATATTTCCCTTATATTTCACACAAGCAAGGACCGGGTTACGTCACGGACTCTGCTGTACTCTTGCCGCCGTTTTCGCGGGCTTAAATAAAATTCAAACTTGTAGAATTAATTTAATTATGACAACGAACTTAAAAAAAAAATACCGGTATTTAAGTTTGAATGTCATCTACATGAACATATTTTTTATAAGTCAAAATATTTTTCACTCAACTTCCCTATTGCTATGTTATCGACAGATTTAAGTTAAAATTTAGATAAATATGTGAAGGAGAAGAATACAATAAATTATGCAGTGAGTATTGCATATTTTTATTAAAAACTTGACTATCATACACGGAGAAAAAATGTTATTCTAAAATACAATCATTTTATTCGTAAAAACGTTTAAAAAGGGACTGAATTTCTTATGAACAAATTAACAGTGTTTCAATGTTTATTGGCGGGAAAATGTAAGAATAATTTGTTGGTATACGTACGAAATTACGTATTCTAACAAATTATTCTTACATGTTCCCGCCAATAAACATTGAAACCCTGTTAAGTTGAACTGTCGTAAGAACTTCAGTCCCGTTTTAAACCGTTTTTACGAATAAAATGATCGTATTTTAGAATAACATTTTTCTCCGTGTAATCATTATTATAATTATTCGTATTTTGTTGGTGTGAGAGGGGAAAATAAGTTTTGGTAATAACTATTACTGGTATCAAAATTGTATTTTTTCACCTCATTCGAAAATCCAAGTAATAATGTTTTTATTGGTCTGTGGTTCGACCCACCGCAATATGTTGTCATCCTAGCAATCTGTTCCAGGTCCATGCAGACTAACACGTGTTTCGTTTTATCTGTTTCTGATGACCTTTTCTGTAGAAATATGGGTTTGTTTATTCATTTTTACGATCCTCATCTTTAGGTAGTCTCCCGCACCTTATTCCTTCTCGTAAAACTTTTTTTAATGTTCCAAACCTATTTTTTTTCAAAATCCAATTTAACGACTGTTCATTTTTCAGTTTAGAATATTTCGTTTTTCGAGTCTCCATCTTGTCTTTTATAAGTTCTCAAGGTGATTAAGTGACATCTGTTTTTATTTATGTATATCTACATAAGACACCTTTGAGAATTGTATTCAAAATTCAAATGGCAAATATCATATGGTGCAACATCAAAATGTTTATGGTCCATAAAACAAAACCATGTCTGAGCCTTTTGAGAAATATATTGTGAGATAGGCACGTTTTCTAGATGACATAAAGTTGTGTATTTTTTTTAAATCGTCAAGATAATCTGAGACAAATCTCCCATTTAGATACCACGCAGCATCACGTTCATTAGTCGTGTGAATTGTACAAATAGTTTTGTATTAGTGATCGACGAAGCAGTCATACAGGCAATCAGCCATAAGCTTGTCTAATCTGTAAAAATAGCATACATTTGTATCTAAATAGTATTTTTACCTGTATTATTTTGAGAATACTTTGTGGCGTTAAATTATCTACACACATTATGAAACACCACTTTTCATTTGAACAGCCAATCGGGTTTTGCTTAGCTTAAACTTCGTCGGGGTTTTATATATTTTGTAATAAGAGCTCCTTTTTTAAAATCAGTATTTTAAGCCCTGACGAAGCTCGAACTAGGCGAGACTCGGTTGACTTTTAAATATTAACTCAAATAAAAGTAATGTTTTACATATTGTGTCTTTTTTTTCATTTAACCTGTATTATTACTTGAGCACTCCTTTGTACATTCTACAAGTTGCATGAAACTCCTTGAAAATTTTAATAGTTCCACCCCTTCAAATGAAATCCCTTATCACCGCGCAGGTAGAATGTTCACCTGTACGATTTAAAAGTGGGGGTGTTATGTTCTATTCTCGGCCAATGAGAGGTATAAATAATGGCAGGTGCGCATGTACCTGAAGTAAGGAATGCTAGCCGTCTCGCTCGCTCCCGCGGTGCTATCGACCCACCTGTCTTGTTACCTGAACATCTCGGTCTAACCAATCGCGGAGGTGGGTGGAACAGGTAGATATATACATAACGGTGGCGCAAACAGGTATTTCGTAAAGACTGGGAAGTTTCCTGTTTTGCGCAATGGCTTTGACCTACATAAGAACGCCTACCGGTACCTGTATAGATAGATAGTACCTTTACGCCTATCTAGAATGATTTTTAAACGTAAAAATGATTATCACGATGCAACATAGGTATTTCATTTATTTATTTATTGTGAGCGTAATAAGTAAGATTAAAAAAGGGAAGCTTAGATGGTTTAGACATGTAGAGCGATTGAATGAAGAAAGGAGTGTCAAGAGAATATATGACGCAAATGTGAATGGTAGAAGAAGTCGAGGACGCCCAAAGAAGACATGGCACGATCAAGTGAATCAGATACTTGAGTCGGGCCATGTCAAGAGTCAGAATAATTGAAGAGCATGTATGATGAGATGTATGAATGTGAATGAGGCGAGGAGTGTATGCCAAGACCGAGTTGTTTTGCGGTCCTTCCTCTCTGCCTACCCCTGCGGGGAAAAGGCGTGATGGTTAGTTAGTTAGTTATTTGTTGCATCGGTGATTCAATCCAATATTTTATATTTTGTTAGAATTTTTTGAAAGATTTGAGTATTTTATTTGAAAAAACTAGTTATTCATTTTAATATTTCTTGTGTACGTGCGCGAATAATTGATTTACTTGTAAAAAACGTTTGTAAGTAAAATAATTATACGGGCGTCATCTATGAAAGACTAGAATATGAATTCTTTTGGGGCGTGTTATGGGGATGTTCAAAAACAGTGTTGAACCACAAATGTTGTGAAGCCATTCAGTTTTTTGTAGAGTTTCTTCAGTATCGATGTTTTTTGTATTTTCATTTATTAATTGTATATTATTTGAAAAATCGATATGATCTTAATACGTTCTACTAACAGTTCATCTGGTTTTGAACCAGCGACTTCTGGGCCCTGAGCCAAAGCTCTTAACGTTCTGCCACGAAGCTCGTTGGCACGCATATAGTATATACGTGGTTAGATAGGTATATTAGATATTTTTACACATTGGTAGGTACCTCCAACCGTCTCCCCATTAACCACCCCTTCCCAAAAACCTGCCCACCTCTCCACCCACCCCACTCGGCAATAACTCAACATTCACACAGTGACCACAAAGTCCCTTGGTCCGTGATTCCTTCTACGGCTTTTTGTGCGAAACTTCGGCATTTCCCCCTTTTGTCCGAGTTCCCCGGCCAAATCAAAACTTTTCAATATTCAAGACTTCCATGGACACGTTCCGCCCAAGCAAGTTTACAGCGGGGAGGAGAAAAGAAAAAAATTGCCTTCGGGAAGGGTAAAAAGTTGCGGGGAGTGGGGAGAAATTGTGGGATAAGGAAAAAACGCGGGGCGGGGAGAAAATGGAGAAGAGAAAAAGTTGCGGGAAGAAAAAAAAGTTACGGACAATACGTTCGCGAATTTGTGTTTCGTACTAGTGAATAGGTGGGTGAAAACACCCGTCCCTACCCCAGAACGACGCCTACGCCACTGGAAAAAAATTAAAAGTAAAAATTCGGATTCAATTTATATAATCCAATATTTTAAGCCAAGTTCAATTCTTGACGGCGTAGTTCGCAAAACAACCCCAATATATCTACAATATATATCTACTAAGGTATAAACTTTAGGGTTTTAATAATAATAATAATGTTTTATTCCAGGATGTGGGGAGGATAGTGCAATCCCACATATCCCGTATAGTTATAAATACAGTTAAATTATAAATAAAGTAGAACAATTATAAGCAGGTACAAAGTTATAAATAGGTAATCAATTTCTGCGTGGTCTTGAGTGAGCTCGGGCCCAGCGCTCTCTCAGGAGTGGCGCTTGGTGCTGGAAGGCTGCGTTCACCGCCGCATCCTGGCTCCAGTGACCCGGTGTCTCATCAGGCCGGCGAATCCATTAAGTCCTAGTTCCGTAAACATTGTTGAAGTGCTGCTGTATCTCCTGTATCCAAATATTCTGCAGGCGTTATTAGATGTGTTGGATCCGGAGTCGTTCCATTGAACTGATTCGGTATTGACACCATGTTTCACATGTATATGATGATATATATATGAAATATATGATATAAATGATATATATGATATATTTGATATATATGATATATATGATATATATGATATATATGATATATATGATATATATGATATATATGATATATATGATATATATGATATATATGATATATATGATATTCTATATACTTCTATAATATCCAGTTATAGGCACCTAATCAATAGGATTTGTGACAATTTAAGTGTACACCAGCTTATAGAAGTCGATTTACATATTATCTACGTGCAGCATCGTTTCAGCTTTTTACGCCTCGTTCCTCAATAATTTGCCGGCCTCTGTCAATGATATTACAATCTTATAATGCTATTAGCCTCCATGTTTCCTTCTTACTACAACATGGGCTTCTTGTGAATAGTTACTGCAATTGTATCTCTGTCAATGATATTACAATCTTATAATGTTATTAGCCGCCGTGTTTCCTTCTTACTACGACATGGGTTTCTTGTCGTGCTGTAATTTTATCTACGATACAATAATGTGTGTTGTTCAATGTACATATTAATTATCTATTAGATAATAAATTTGAATGACCAAATTTTTCCTGACCATAAATCATGCTGGCTAAGTGTTAAGAAGTCACTTCATACCCGCCACGGCCATAAATAATATAATTCAAATAATTAGCGCAGATTTTTGCACTGCTAACTGGCACCGTAAATCTCTCGGCCAAACTTAAAAGCGAAAAATATATCTGTGGACGTATGAGTACGAGGGGCGTTTAATAAATTAATAGTTCACTAATATTGCTGCCATTTTTATAATTGTAACTATCCTTTTTTTTAGAGATAGAAGCTAGAAATTAATTTACATTTAGGTAGGTACCTACATGATATTAAAGATTATGTTGGCTGAGGAAAGGTTCTAACCTATACGATAAAACTTGAAAATAAAATTAGAAAAGAAGAAAACAATATTTGTGATGGGTTTGCTCCGAAATAAAAATTTTCAAATTTGTTACCTGTTTATGACTTAATTTTCAAAATTATCCGCTACACATATACACAACAAATTTTCTAGTAGGTAGATATGTTTCTTCTTGACTAAGTATAATATGAGTATGGAAAAGGAAGTCGGTCTCCCGCTGTATAATTTTACCTCACCTGTCTGAATGACAGTCAAGCGTCCTACCCACCTGCATATAAATTATCTCAGTTGGTTGTTTTCAAAGAGTATTGTTACTCTAAGATTTGCAATTAATCTTGAAAGTTTGGTGTGGATAATGTCATATAGATATTAACCACTCAAGCGCTTTTTGCCACATTATGGCACTATTTCCAAAACCTCAAATTGCTTTGTTGCCAAAATGTGGTAAATTTTCAAAAAAAATTTTTTTTATTAAAACGACTATATAATATTGTACATTAAAAATATAACAAAATAAATATTCTCTAGATTCTTTAAAATGTTTTAAGGTTAAAGATTTAATTATATATTTTTTATAAATCCTACAAATATGTGCTAATAAACAAAAGATAGGGGAATCCATTGGCTACATAGAACTATAATCAGTTTGTATGTCTCCATATTCAAATTCGGAGGTATGATTTTTTTAATGTGGGCGGAAAAATTTCCTTTAGCAATCCGAGAAAAAATATTTTAATTGCTCTGTCATGTCGCTCCAGTGGTTAAAGGGTGGATAATATCTATATTAAAATTCACATTGTCTATGTAAATTTGAATAAATTTCCGACTACTTAGGTAGACACGTCTTTCAGAAATACATATTTTTTGCTTAGTAATAATTATTAAATCAATCAATATTTAAACTCTCCACAACTTCCTCACTTTTAACCGACTTTAGATATACACAAAGTCCGTTTTCAAAGGTGGACAGCGCTGATATCTTGTCCAGCGCTATGATTTATATTTCTCCCGATCCCCTCTCCCTCCTTTACCCTCCTCACCACCTCCTCCAACCCGACCAAGGAATGCACCGGCGACCGGGCACGGGCCACTGATACCGCCGAGAGGTGGGAGGCGACCCGCGGTCGAGTGGACCCGTCGCCAACTTACTATGTATCTGACACGATGTCGTAAATTTGAAAGTTCGGGACGCAATTCATGGTTGTCAGTACCCACCTAGGTGCTTTTAATGTATGATGCTCATTGCTGAGATCGTACGGAGCTCAACTACTTCGCCTATAAGTATCTATATATTTTAAAATAATGTTTTTCCATTGGGGTAAATTTTTGTGTTCTTTTTTATCAAAATTTTAATCCTACGGAACTGCAATCTCAACGAGTTTTTGGCGAGAATTATTATATTCTTATTATTTAACCGTCACATAACTTATTTAGTCAAAGTAGATGCTCGAATAGAAAATATTAAATAGCACTTTTTTTTTTTAAATCTTGAAACTAAAGCATAAAAAAATCTACGCATAACCCTGATACCCGTTGGGTAATCGTTCTCGTTAAAATATTGGACTTTTATTTTATTTTACAAAGTATAATATTATTTTTGGGTAGGTAGAGGTAGGCCTATGAAGGTAGAAGGTAGGTATCTAGTAGAAGGATTTATTTTCTAGGTGCCCTCAACAATCAAGAATTTCCATCGCGTGAAAATAATAAAATGTTTAAAAATAATATATTTGATTAATTATTATTTACGATCAAAATTGGATTACATCGACATTTTTATTTTATTTTATTTTATTTATTTTATAGAAACAAACAGTACATTGATTACAGTGTGATGACAGAGTTTACAGATATTAAGTAATATTTCATGGTGGGTACCTTTGATATGTATCTTTGTAATGTCTTGAGTGAAATGTATAATTAGTAACTACCGGGTGATTTGCGTAGTGTGTGAGTGTGTGTGTATGTGTGAGAAGTGGTGATCTGTGAAGGGATATGTATGCGCATTAAACAGTTGTATCATTGATATGATGCTCCTTTTAAATTTGGGCAGCGAATCTGAGAAAATGTCAATATTAGAGTTTAGGCAAACATTATTGAATGTATGAAGAGCACGGTTAATCGGCGAATTAGTTGCTGCATTTGTTTTGTAATTTAGAGTGTGGAATAGTGCTGTATGGCGTGTACGTCTTACAGGTATATTAAAATTAATTAAGGATAGAAGTTCAGTACAGTCAATTTTGTTATTTAAAATTCTGTGTATAAATGTTAAATCAGCTAGTGCCCGCCTTTGTTGCAAAGTTTGAAATGTAAATTCAAAGTTGTTGTTGAATTTAAAAGTAAGATATTTTATAAATTTGTTTTGAATATGTTCTATGCTATCTATGTATATTTTATACTGTGGGTTCCATATTGGCGATGCGTATTCCAGTGTACTTCTGACTAATGCAAAATATAGCATTATTATTGTCTGCGGGTTACTGAATAATACTGGGTTACTGACATGAATAATAATACCTACGCAGCTGATATTGAGCTTAAATTTTGTGAAATATAACCTCAAGAAAGCTAAGAACTTGATCAAACTATTGTAAAATTACCTTCAAAATATTCAATTCAATCTGGGATTTACACAGGAGTCCGACGAGACAATGTTTTTGAGCATTTAAAAATACAAATTTAGTTTACTCCGTTGGATATATTAAATGCACCGTATGCCTCGTGAAAAGTCCTCCCCTGAGCGTGAGCACATCTCACCGTGGGTGAGCGTTTGTACTTTGAAGTGATTTCCTATTAAATCTACGCCGAAATGCGATGTTACCTATTTGATTTATGAGGTATTTTAATATGACAGCGATTACCGCAATTTTGCCTTTGCAAATCTTATATCTAAGGTTTAGTTTAGTAAAATAACGCCACGGCTTCTGAGAAGATGAGAAATTCGTAGCTTTATGAATTAATGGCACAACTTTAGCCGAATCACTGATGTTCTGTTGTGGTTTTTCAGCGCGTTAGGTTAGGTTAGGTGCTCATGTCAAAATTATATCTAGTTAGATACAATACCTCATCACATACCTGTAAGATTTTTGATATCAGTATGTACATTGAAGGTCTCTGCTTTACACACACGATTTTCCTAAAAATCCCTCTGTAATTGTACGGGAAAACCATCTAACAAGGATTTTATTACTGACACAAATAGGTATCGGTATATAACCCCAAAACTTCAAACATATGTACCTACATACTATGTGACTTCAACGCGGTTGGTAATTTCGATTAAATATTTTGATATATTTAATTATATTTTCATAGATTAACCTCCGCCAAGCGTTGAACTGGACGTGCGTCGCCGAGTGAAAAGTGGTACATATAATTTTCTATAAGCATCGAGCTTATGTCTTATACAACACCGTAATCTACTCGTCCTATATGATTAAAAAAACCTTGCTGATTTGGATTTGAACACAAAGTATTTCTTTTTCTAATGGTTTTTCATTAAAATTACTAAATTTACATTTTCTCAGTTTTGTACAATGGAAGGCTACCATAAGATGTTTCTACGTTTATACCCAAAGTGAAGGATCGAGATAGATTCGTTAGTAGTTAGAAGGTAGGTTGGTACCTACCTTCCCCCCCGGATGACAAAAACGCGAAAAATTTCCGGCAAACAATACGCCATGAAAAATTGGCATGAATAATTCCGTCATCGCTTCAATTATCATTAATATTCCTTGAAGAAGGGTTTGGGCCAGTCATATCTGTTCGGAACACAAAGCTCGAATCTTAGCGGAATAATAGCGAGGCTCCGAGACAAAAGGGTCCACCAAACACCCGCCCACAGTTAGACGGGGTACTGTACAACTGCGGGGACAATAAGACGGAAAAAATAATAAGAAGAACCAAAGAAAGTATTAAGGATGAGAAAAATTGCACGCTCCGCGAGATGAAAATGAAACAATGAGTGCGCGAAGGAGGGGTGAGAAGATGAGCGCTGGTGATTTATCCCACGGTAACTGTGATGAGAAGAATGAGGGATTACAAATTATATCGCGCTGGAAAGTTCTGGATGGGGGCTGAAACTATACAAGAAGAACATAACGCAGGTATAAAAATATGATTTTTTTTAAAAAACAGTTTGAAGGTCTGCTTACTAGGTAGGTACTAGATAATGGCGTGCGTATCACGACTTTAATAATAATAATAATATTTATAATAATAATAATATTTGGATGACTTATATTGCGACGTTTTTGTGTTAAATCACCTCAAGGCGCTGTACAAATTTCAATACATTGCTACAATCTTACGTCTAACTACAAACCAGAGAAACATTATAAAAACTTATGGCTAAAACATTTCATCCTCCGGTTCTTCGATCCGTGATACAAAACTATATGTACAATTGTACAATGCATCTGACCTATTAACGCTATGCTGCCCAAAAATGTACATGTATTTTTTTATTTATTATTATTAGGAATATATACAGGACCATACTTACCTCGTAGGCCCCTTATACACAGTTTATTTAGAGAAATTTGACTTTCAATAGTATATGGTATATGTCACTGGTTGATAGGACTTAGGATTAAAATGTATAATAATTCTTGGGTAGTAAGATCCTATGCAGGTACCTACTTCCTATTTTCTTTAAAAATAATAATAAATGATAAATGATCATCAATAATTGATAAATATCACCGTCGCAAAACCCTTAAAGCAGCAGAAGAGATCCTTAATTCTGACCTTAAGGCTATGGAAGAATATTTCCTCAATTGGCGACTAAAGCCAAATGGGTCGAAAACAGTTGTGACAGCTTTCCATCTTAGCAACTCACAGGCAAACGCCAAACTCTGTGTTCAGTTTGATGGAAAAAAAATTTACCATGACCCCTTTCCCCGCTACCTTGGAGTTACTTTGGACAAGACTAAACATAGTCAGTAAGCTAGTTGGAACTAGTTGGGGATGCGACGCCAATACGCTCAGAACGGCATCCATTGCCCTGGTTTTCTCAACAGCTGAATACTGTGCTCCAGTATGGGCCAGAAGCGCCCACACTTCCATGGTCGACGTTCAGCTTAATGCCACAATGCGAACCATCAGCGGGACCTTAAAATCTACTCCTCTCCCTTGGCTCCCCGTACTTGCAAATACATCAGGCGAGAGATTGCAACACTGAGGGAATACAAGAAGGAGCTGAAAAAAAGCGCAATCCCTTTGCACGACGATGTCGTCTCCCACCCGGCATGCCGCTTGAAGTCCCGAAAACCCTTCTGGACGGAAGGAGAAAGACTCCTCTAATCACCCCTCAACCCTGACAGGTGGAAACTTGAGTGGCAATCGGCCAATGTGGAAAATGCCCATTTCGTACAAGACCCCACTGAGAGACAGCCTGGGTTCTCATTGCCTCGCAAACTCTGGTCCGCCATCAATAGAATAAGGTGCTCCCATAGCCGTTGTGCCCATATGATGCATAGATGGGGCCTTAAAGAGTCGGCGATGTGCGAATGCGGTGCGGTGCAGACCACCGTATATGTGGTCAACGAATGCCCGCTCCATTCATTCCCCGGCGGGATTGATGAGGTCCACAGGGCGACGCGTGAGGCCCTGGACTGGCTCGCAGACCTAGATGTCCCCCTCTGACCCCCCCACCATACGAAAGAAGAATGAGCAGTAAAACTAAGGTACTAGGTATATTTAAGATTTAAGCGGTAGGTTCCTACTTCGGTACATTTTCTATATTTTAGGCGAATCTCACTGCCTGAAGCAAGGGGGTTTATGGAGGGAAAGTGCTTTCCGAGGACAAAGAGAAGGGTGTGAGGAAGGTTGGGATGTGGCCGAAACTACGGAAATATATATTTTTTGTTTGGAGCCCGCAACTGTTAGTCACAAAGCTCTCCTGCCGCGTCGCTACCGGGCTTGTACTTTACCCATACTAATAATTTTAATAATTTGGCATCTAATTTCGTAGGAAGGTACATTACTAATCTAAAACATATAAATAAACTACGTCCTTTAAATCATATTTAATGAGGTTTTTGAGATACTTAGAGAAAAAACAAATCTTAAAATCACTCTTCAACTTTAAATTAGTTTTAGTGCTTCTTGATCGTTATTTACGTCTAAGTAAGATCTGTCCATTAACGAGAGAGATTCTTTACGAATGTAAATGTTATGAAGTCAAAAGTCGAAATGAATCAGAAGTTCGCCTATCAATGTAAATTCTCCTAATTGTTGAAAAATAAATCAAACATTTCGGCCGAAGTTAAATCTTCAAGGATGTTATTCGGAATATTATTATCTGACGGTATATAAGAGATAAAAATGCCCTGGAAAGTTTACAAGGACAAAATGATTCTTGAAAATTCAACGCTTTCCAAACACTGGCACGCTGCCAAGTTATAATATCTTATTTCATGTGAAAAGAAGGTAATATTCATATTTTATTGAATGTTTAGCAATGACGTGTTTGCCAAATAAATCGCACACGATCTTGTGCAAAGCAGGAATTAAGTGGTTGGATATATCATTCCTTTATACGTCCTTCATTTCATACACAAATTTATGGTGAAATTCGGAGAGGTAGGTACGCATTACTGATGTATTTTGTAATCGCGCGATAACCTTAGGAGGTAGGAACTATCATTCTAGGCCCATTAAGAAACTTAGAAATTATTTCACAATAGTCACATATATATACATACATTATTAGATGATGTGAACTACATAAGAACTCGGAGAATTTTGTTTATTTTTCTATTTCTATTCTATATTTTGATATAATAATAATATATACAATTTAACTGTCCCAAGCCACGGCGGTTATAACAACTCGCAATTATTTAATTTGCATTTAAAAAAAAATAGGTCACGCGAGTTGTTGGAAAAATGGGTGTATTGAATGGAGTTAGGCGGCAGGGAAAAAAGGCTAAGGGGGAAGGGGTATGCGGGAGGGTCGGTTGGGAAATAAGGAGGAAGGCTTTGTGGGAGGGGGGGACGAGAGAGGGGAAGGCGAAGAATATGGAAGCGGAACGCGAGAGGGAAGGGGGGGGGGGGTCGCGAGAAAGGGGAGAGCGGGAAAGTGGTGGTGATAAGGGAAGATGATAAGGGAACGTGGGAGGGCAATGGGACGCGGGAGGGGAAGAGGAAGAGGAGTCGGAAGGGTAACGGGGACGAATGGGAAATGACACGAAGGGAGAAACAATTTATTTATTTAATTAGCATTGCAACGCATTAACCTTTTCCACTCTGACCATTTTTTCTCAGAACCAATTGGCTACTCCGGTTAAAATTTTGAACGGTTTAAGTTAAGTTTTTTATTTAAAAATGAAATTTTCGATACTTTATTTTCGGAGCACCCTATCTGATAATTCGTATGACCATTAAGATGTTTGATAAATTTGGTACATATTTTGCATAAAGTACTTGCTAAATCACACATAAAGTAACTAAAGGATAATACATGTGCTTTTAATGTGTTTTATTTGCATAATTCCTTCTGCTGCATAGCATTAATTTGTATAATATAGGTGAAATACACAAACAAACGAATGTAAATCCTGGTATTCATTCCTTTCTAATTGTCCTGTACCGCATAGGGGATGACCGGTGTCTACCTGAACTCGTGAACAATTGATTGGCTTAGGTTTTATGGCCAGTAAACGGGATCTTATTTTGCATTGGTGACTTTACTTTAGGTTTCGACCTTCATACAGGAAACAAACGATAGACCAGCCCACAAGACATGCAATAAATAATAAGTTTCGATAACATTCTACACGGCGTTTACAAGGTGTACAAAACTGTGTACACATCAATGCCCCTCTCTGAGTATTTTTATCACAATAAATAAGCTGACGATTCGGTCCAATTATTTATTAAAAATTTATGTCTTACTTACGTATTGTATTATCACTTACAGTTTTTTAGAGTATGATATATTTCAAAGCATTCTCCCACATGAATTGCCGGTTTGTTGTCACAACTTTTGCAGTGATGCATTGTTCATTTTCTTTGCCTTCCTTCTCTATCAGAACCACAAACGACGCAATCCCTATACATTTTCTACGCATTAGGCGTTGTGACATGATTCAACCGCTGTTCTGGGTCTACCGAATGTCTTCTTTTCTTGTATTTACACCTTCTCTATGATTTCCAACCAGCTAAATAATTAGCCTATCCACAAATTGAAGATTACTCATTGGATTTTCATTGTTTTTTAAATCTTATTTTCCTCGTACTATATTATTAATGCAAAAAGGTCTTCATCATCACTATTATCTATACAATTACATTCGTCATTATAATTGAAGTTCAAGTTAGAAGTTCATTATTTTCCATGATGGTTAACTATCTATGCATATTAAAAAAATCTACAGATTACTATTTTTATTATTTTCAAGTACTTAATATCAATATTGGGGCGATAAGAAATGTAATAGTTCCACAAAACGAAAAACTATGGTCAGAGGAGGTGGGAGTAGCCTCGGAGAACCGTCATAAATGTAGGACGGACAACTGACTGATCCGAAAATATTGGAATATGACAAATAATCCATAAGTTAAAAATGATATATCTATGTTTCCAAGAGTATATCTAATTAAGGGTAAATTAAAATGAAGAAATTTTAATTTATCTAACATGTCACGACGTCTCTTTGTACTTCTCGGAAACAACGAATCGAACAATATACCTAGGTAGATAGAAATCGGTGCTTAAACTTATTTCTGCGCCGGGCCAGAACCTCTGGCCCACGGAGCTCCCTACCAATATCGTTTCGGCCAGAATGTCTGGCCTACAGAGTGGTAAAGGTTAAACTTTAAATTTGATTGCTGTGGACTCCTGCATTTCATAAATCTACATGTACCTACACGAACTACTAGACAAACATTAACATTTTATATTAACTATACACAAAAACTATAAATTGCATTCCTAAAACAACGATTACTTAGTTAGTCTTGGTAACCAATATTTAAACAATATTAATGTAGATATTTGACAATAATTTGAATTTAGCAAACTTTAAACGCCGTATGTGCCAACTATTTCTACTTAGTTCATAAACTATTGTAAATACCAATTTTATACATTTTTATTAATATTATTGTATATTTGGAGGATATTGACTATCTATTTTTACTTCATTTATATTAAATATTACCTTCATTTTGTCAACTCATATATTTTATCCGTTTTAGGGAAACAACCCGTTTAAACTCGCATCGAGGTAAATATATATGATGGAAAGGAGTATTCGAAATCTTTCCATGAAGAAGATGGCCGGCGTAGTCCAGAGGCAAGTCTTTGGACTCCCATTCCGAAGGGTTGCGGGTTCGAACACGGCGTGCGCAACTAAATTTTATTTGATTAATTTGTGTTATTTGACAATTAATTTATTAAAAATAATATATAATATATTTGCGGCACATTCCAAAGTGGTAGATACCTACTCTCAGTATGGCCCTGGTATCACGTTGCTTGAAATGGCTTTAGCGTGTTTAGTGACTAGATCTGAATAGCCAGGTACATCCCCACCTTCCTCACACCATCTCCTTCCCTACCCCGCTTACCTTCAGCCTCGCAACATAACCCCAATTGGGGATGCCATAGTCTCACTGGCTCCAGACGGGAGCTGTTGGGACGTGAGGAAGGCCTTTTTTCCTCTCCAGCCGGAACCTCTTGACCCATCGCCTTGCACCGCTGTTGACGGGATTCATTAATACGCCCGTCACTCCAGGACATACTGACCCTCAGATTCCTACCCACCCTTTATATCTTTTTCCTTTCCAGAACTTACTTTTTTCCTTTCCTTAAAAACTCTCCACACAGCATCCCTTAAGATTACATAGGCCCTGTAATAAATTATTTTCCTCGAGCCTCCTGCAGAGAGCTAATGAAAAAAATATAACTTCGGTGGTAAAATCTTTATTTCAGAATGCGAAAAAACATTTGATTATTCTTTGGCAATTTGAAACACATTCCTGATACAAATATATTTTAGACGTACAAGAAGCATCTGCCGTGAAATTTTAATCACAACCTTCTTTTTTCTCTCAAAATGGTTTGTTTTAAAACCCGCCTACATTACCGGCGAAGTTTCATAATAAAATATTCATGTAATATTTTGTACACTTATACTTTCATTATGGCGATGAATGGTGTGTAGGAAAGAAAAGGAAGAGGAAAGAGGGGAAAGCGGAGGTTCCCTTTGTCTATGGCGCTTCGAGCGTTAAGGAAACCACTGGGCTTTTCCTGTTCGGAGTAAGGAGGAAGTGAGGACGAGAGGACGGAAAAAACTCAAATGCTTTTTCCCAGGAGGCGGCGCCACCCTAGGTGATTTTTATTACATTAAAAATATATAGTTACCTACCTTACAATCTATCTATCTACCTAGGTACTTACCTACCAACGTACTAAAACTCATTTTCCACAAAAGTTCAAAGAATTCAGGTTTATACATATAATGAAGAATAACACAAGAAGTTCCTTGTGGGCTTAATTCGTGATCCAATTATAGGCCCGATTTCGGCCTATAATTCTTTATAAAGCTGTGCTTTTGAAATTTAAATAGGATGGAGGATGGAGCGAGTGTAAGTGAACATATGTGTGTTAAATGGAATATTTGTTCACATTCAAATTTGCATGGAAGGTATTTCGAGTATTAAATTATTTATTCTATCAGTTTATAATTATTATTATAGTCAATCTGCAGCTGCCTCTCAGGAATCGATCAATGTGTTAGTACTCCACCACAGAATTATTAAAAATAGTAATTTTGGTTGTGGCACTATCTGTAACTCCAGTTAAACGTTCTCTAGAATTTAGCTTTTAATTTCAGTTTCATTTCCAAAATTAAAAGTGTCAGTTTGGAGAACATATAATATTTTGAAAAGAAACTTTTTTTTATTTGCTATTCGGTTCCATTTCCAAAATTGGATCCAATTTGTCGAGAATTCAGATTAGAGAGGGAGCGAAAAAATAACTTCCGCTTTTTTTACCAATTTGACTTTATCTGATTTGGATATATTATGAGACTGAAAGGAGTGGGAAGGGGAAGAAGACGGGAAAGGAGACGGGGAAGAGAAAGGTAAGGAAGTACCTGGATATTCAGATCTGGTTACCAAACACGGCTAATGCCATTTCAAGCATGATTTATTTATGACCCCTTAAAAATACGTATATAACTGCTGTTTTTAAAAATTGACATAGCTTCTTTGGAAAAATCTAGATTTAGCAAAGGCTATTTTTTACAATAAAATAAATAAATTTGTTTTAGACCACTTTAATTTTAATTACACTCTGTAATGTAATTAAAATTCTCTAGATTTTCTCTAGATAATAAATTTGTTTTAGACCACTTTAATTTTAATTACACTCTGTAATGTAATTAAAATTCTCTAGAGTGTAATTAAAATTAAAGTGGTCTAAAACAAATTTATATATTTTATTGTAAATTATGGCGAGCCACAAAGTTAATGCTTATTACGAACATGTGGCTATTTTTTAATTGAAGAGTAAGCACAGATACAGATTTTACAATAAAATATATAAATTTGTTTTGGACCACTTTAATTTTAATTACACTCTGTAATGTAATTAAAATACTCTGGAGTGTAATTAAAATTAAAGTGGTCTAAAACAAATTTATATATTTTATTGTAAATTATGGCGAGCCACAAAGTTAATGCTTATTACGAACATGTGGCTATTATTTAATTGAAGAGTAAGCACAGATACAGACAGTAATTAATTACTTAATAATTTAAATTATTAAGTAATATAATAAATACAATAACTAGAGAATTTATTCCTCTGCACCTTAACGTGATTTGATCGAATTGACTGAGTGTCTAATCTCGACACTAATACCAAATTCAATGTTGAAGTAATCGACCTTTTTCATTTTAATTTGCTGAATATGTTTCTGAACCTTTTCAGGCAATGCTTTTATTTCAGTTGGTTTCAGTCGCGGGTACCTTCAACTTCCCTATATATAATTTTTCACTCCCATCCCGCTTTTACAAGAGAAACTTTACCTTTCTGTAGCGCGTCACAGATGTTTTTTGTTCCCCTGTCACACGTCACGCTGCTGGAAAAATTCCCTCATTTAAAAGTAAGTTTTATCACATTTTTTCCTCTTTTTTTACATTTTATTTGGAACCGTGTTTCCACACAGAGGTATTCAAATATAATTTGTATAAAGGCGGAAAAGAGTAAAAAAAAAAAGTTAAGTAAAAATAATGTTAATTAAATTTTAAGCTGTGAGATGACATGATTTTGCACGCAGAAGACATAATATAACACACTGCACAGTTTTTTACTATTGATTTTATATACATTGTATATATTAGCAGATTATGGCAAAAGTAGAGAGGAAATTAATTTTAAATATTTTAGATTTTTTTTCCCAAATTTTAGTTCAAACTGATACCGTCTGGAGCCAGTGAGACTACGGCATACCTAATATTATTTTGAATTTATAAATTTTGGAAAATCACTGACTTATTAATTAAAATTTATTTGCGCACGTCGGGATTTGAAACCGAAACCTTCGGATTGCTACCCCTTGACCTTGAAGAGCAAGGCTGGAGATTGTTATATAAAATTACTTCATAAAGACTTAAATATTAAACTTAAAAATTCTACTTCAATGTAAGCGAAATAATAGTTCAATGCATTGGCGCACACGGAGAAAATGTTATACTAAAATACAATCATTTTAATCGTGAAAACGGTTAAAAAACGGGACTGAAGTTCTTACGATCAAATTAACAGTGTTTCATTGTTTATTGGCGGGAAAATGTAACAATAATTTGTTGGTATATGTCCGAAATTACGTATGCCAACAAATTATTCTTACATGTTCCCGCCAATAAACATTGAAACTCTGGTAATTTGTTCGTAAGAACTTCAGTCCCGTTTGTAACCGTTTTTACGAATAAAATGATCATATTTTAGAATAACATTTTTCTCCGTGCACTAGTGGTGGAAATGATTTACATTTCAATTATAAATGATTTTAGGTAACCACTAATCGGCTAGCGATTTGTCTAAAAACATGAGTTTTCAATTTAGCTCTGAATTCTGTCGAATCTGATAATTCTATCTATATACCCATTAAAATACAAATTGTCTGTAACTAAGCTTATAGGATATTCTGTCATTAGATTGACCAAGAATGTATAGAGAAATACTGGGAAAATGGCCATATAACGACATTAATTATTCTCACATGCACCGTATTAAAACACAAAAAAATTGGTATTGGCGTTTTTAATAATTTTTCCCAGTCGAAGTTTATTTATTACTCATATTAAAGTATGTAATAATTCTACGTAATAAAAAAGGTAGATTTCAATTTGAAACTTTTGAATATCCAATCAACCTTATGAATGATCCGTATGTATGTCCCCAGCCAGGATAAAACATCTCAGCTTCGTTTCCTAGCAAAATACAAATGAGAGGAACTCGGCGTTTCCCAACAAATTAATGGAGCTAGAATCTGCTACTGTAAATCATAAAGCGTTACACATTGACCACGTTTCTGTTTGAAGCTGCGAGCTTCGAGCTTTGCTTAGTAATATTCAGCACGAGGTTATTTGCGTGTACAAAATAATATGCGAAGGGAATAGAAAACATGCGACGCCATTTCTCATTAAAAGCGGATTTAAAAGGTGCTAATTCCGGAAACATTTCCATATGACTGGAAAGCCCGATCCGGATGTTGCAAAGGATCTAATAAGTCACTTGCCACTTTGTCAAAAACATCACATTTCTTGAGTTCTATCGCGGTAATGCGTAGATTTTTTTGTGGCGTGGTCCTATTTCAGTTTTATTAATTATAATCATTATTAGCCAAGCATTTTGGAAACCATTTGCAATCACCGTTACAAATCTGTTTTGTAAAAAGTATATATATCAACAATATTTTACCAACAAAAAAATCTTAAAACGATAATTAATTTAATGATAAATATATGAAAAAAGTTTTATTGGTTATTTTATATGCTTGGTCCTGACAGATGAAAGTTTTATCAATCAAAATAGTGATTTCAAAGCTGGCTTAGTAGTAGAAACACGTATTATATATATGTAAAAATACCTGCTACACATTGTATCATGCCAAGTAGTGTGAATAACCACACGTTGGGCCGAATGTTTAAGGATCTCTAAAATCTAAAAACTTGTGGCTAAAGGTATCTATTTTTAATTCAATTCTGAATCAGATTTTTTTTTATTTCTTAAAAATACTCCACTGATTTTTGTGAAACGATGTTTCATATTCTGAAATCTAGTTGCTAGAACCGCATACATCCTAAAAGCACTAAGATGTAGAGTAGTATCAGAGGTAGGTCGTACGCGACGTAATCTTTTTAATATCGGTGACGTACTTACCTCTCTCAGAAACCACTATGGAGGAGGAATGCTTTGTCTCATTTCGATTTCCAAATTATTTAAAATCAATGTTTTGTATTTTTATATAACATAACCTATTTTTCCACTAAAAATTGAGATTGTTAACGAAATTAGTTACTTCACGCCACTGTTAATGATATCAACAATGATATCAACACCTAGGAAGGTAGTTTATTATTGTGTAAATGATTATTGCAAACAATGTAAAACTAATTAATAATGTAGTTTCGCGAGGACTCCGAGATAGGAAACGGCGAGGTTATTAAATCTTGAAAGTCGTTGCTGCCATAAAATTAAATGTTCAGATTTCTGGTTCAAATATAACTTTGTCTAGTAAAGTTTCAGTCACGGAACAGTTCGTATCTCTTCCCAACTTATTCTACTGCTACGTTCTCTTACCTTGCATGCGAAGGAAACAGATTATCAGGAAAATGAACGTGAACATTAAATGAACATTAATTAAAGCGAGAATGCCATGCAAATAACAAATAACGCTGAGTTAAAAATCTAGTAATTTAATGCGTGAAATATGGTAAAATAGCAGTATTGTATACAAGCGTTTTCATTTGATACAATAATTTATATTATTACAAACACCCTTTTCCTTTGTTACAGGTGTGTGCCATCTTATCCTTGATGAGTATTCGCAAAATAATTAATAACCTGTATCTATCATTTCGTTCATCATCGGAGAACCAAGTAAGTAAAAACATTCTAAATATAGATAGATCATTGATAACTATAATATAATAATAATAATAACAACATTTTTATGGCGTAGTGTTGATCACTTCAAGTGCGCTTAATTATAATAACATTTAAAATAATCCTACAGGGCCGGTCTCTTGCGACCAATTTCACAAACAATACCTCAAACATTACCATAAACATGGGGCAGGGCCCCAATGTTTGTTGTTTTCCATGGGCCACGGAAAGTAAAAACATTGTGGCCCCGACTTAACTATCCACAAAGTGTGTAAACATTTTCGTCGGAGGAGACGCGGCTTCACGAATTCTTACAATATATTGATAAAGTAATTTTAAATGAAGAATATACAGCATACGTATATACATTGCATTGAAAAGAGAACAAAAATTAACAAAAATAGTGCTGTTATAGCACAGGACAAAATTAGTAGAAAGTAAGGCGATCCGCTCACTTAAGCAACTGAAACCAAACTAAAACTTGCTGATTGCTATGGTTTCCAATCAAACTTCCTACTCAATTTTATAATTATCTCAGTTTGTTCAACCATAGATGAAGAACAATCAGCTGTCATGTTACGCAACTGACAGTGCGAGTCGCGAGTCACTGCTTGCGTTACCATTGACAACTGGTTTTTGAGTGATTGTGTAGTGTGCGGGCCATCACATTGTCATACAAAGACAGTTGCCAGTTTACAGTTTTCAGTTGCTTCAGTGAGACAAAACAATATTATAGAACAGAACAAAACAAGAACATTAAAACTAAAATATAGTATAAAACAGGTTCAGAAATAAGATTTTTTCTGAGTGGACATTCAAAATATAAAAATTCAAACCGAAACCAAACAATTACCAGAGACCATGGCACTACAATATGTTGAGAAGAGATTAAGATTCAAGAATGGTATGATTTTTTAAATAACATTTTATTTAAAGCCCGTTTCAATTCAGTCAAATTCTGCGAGCGATCATAGTAAACGGCTCGATTTGACCTAGAAAGTTCGATTAAATGATTATTATAGATGTGATGACCTTAGAGTAAGCTAAGTTCGCTAAGTTTTGTCGGACACATAGCTCAGACATATAGGCTAACGCCTTTACTTGCAATGCTTTGAAGGTCATTAAGCAGATCTTGAACTCTATTCTTTCAGTTTATGACAATACTTAGATTCACCAAAAATCATTTTCGCCGCAGCATGAACGGACCGGATTCTATTGAATTAATTCGTAGGTAGGCCAGCATACGTACTATTATAATAGTCCATACGTGAGACAACGAACGAGTTTATAAGTTACTTTGCTCCATCAGAGGGAAGGCATCTCCTGATTGATTTTATCTACATTAGATGGAAAAAGCCAGAACTCACAGCTTTTGAAATTTGCAATTCAAGAGAAAGACTATTGTCGATATTTTAATTAATTAATTGTGAAACCACACAATTAATTAATTTAAAACCAATAACAAATTATAGTATAGGTATTTCTTGTCTGCCTGTCGTTCCAGAGTGAAAGACACTTCTCCATCGGCATTCCTTCCGCACTTCTTCAGCATCACAACATATTCCAATTGGGGATGCTATAGTCTCACTGGCTCCAGACTCTGGTTGGGAGCAGTTAGTCCTCTCGTGCGGTATTCACATTTACTGAATCAAACTCAAGGCATTGAGATGTTTGCCCCGAGCCAACAGTTGCTTTAAGATTACATGGGCTTTGGGTCCAGATGTTGGAAGGGTTGGTTATTCCTAGGCCCTAAAACTACACCGCGTGGCCTTCGACAGAATAGGGTAGGACGGGCCACCCTGACCACCTGCAACCACCCTCTCGGTACAGAGCCACGTGTTCTTACGACTTGGGGGGTATTTACCAACAGAAACGGTTCGAAATCAACGCCGCAGAGGTAATACTAGATTATTATGTACGGATTGTTGAAGTCCATAGTATATATATCAACGTTGAAATCTTACTGTAAACAATTTTAATTTTATCTTTTATTTATACCAGTCATAAAAGTTAGAGCAACGCGACGTGATGTGATACGCAATGTTTCGACTCGCGTATTAAAATAAAAATATATTCGAACGTACAATTCATTTTTAAGATTTTTAAGAACTGTTTATGGATAGGCCAAACGAAGGACAATTGTTTATTCTTATTTATTATTACTGTACATGGTATTAGAGTTTATTTCAACTATCAATGAACAGAATCTACATATCCTGGCCATAACGGAGACCTGGCATGAAAACGGGGACTCTTTTTCAATAAAGAGACTCCGAGCTTTAGGGTACGTGGTTCTAGAAGAAGCTCGACCTATAGCCACGATTGCTAGGAATGACAACATCTCTAGCGTTAATCACGGGGGTATCGCGATCGTTGCTCGCCAGGGCTTACGTTTAACAAAGCTGTCAATTGGTGCATACTTAACTTTTGAATACTTGGGATGTCGAGTTTCTTCAGCAGGAGCGTCATTCGTTTTATGTACTCTGTACCGACCTGGCTCAAAGCAAATTACCTCTGACTTTTTCAATGATCTGTCGTGTTTTCTCGAGCGGGTTGTAGGGCTTTCCGATTCAATTTTCATAACTGGCGACATTAACATACACCTAGAACGTCCGGAGTCACCCAACACAGTTAAATTTAATGACTTACTAGATTGCTTCGGATGCCGTCAATGGGTTAATGCTTCAACTCACGATGCAGGCGGAACTTTGGATATTTTTGTCTCAAAGTCGAGCGGCCCACCCCTGGTAGCGGATAGTGTGGATGTAGGGTTATCAGATCATAGGCTAATTCGCGCTGACATTGATTATAACCCACCGAAAATCCCTTACGTTACTATCACGTCAAGAGCATGGCGTAATTTTAACTTTGACTACTTCCTGTCAGACCTAAAATCTTCTCTTCTTTGCACACATAGCATTTGGGATACAGAGTCACCAACTAAACTAGCCGAACATTATAATTCTGTACTTTCAACCCTTTTGAACAAATATGCTCCAACCTCTACAAAAACTCGACGACTGCGAAAGTCTGACGACTGGTTTGACGAAGAATGTCGAAGCCAGAAGAGATCAATGCGTAAATTGGAGAGGTCCTACAGACACTCGGGGGTTACGTCACGGGACGATTGGATGCAGGCTCAAAAAGAATATACGTTATTGATTCGTTCGAAAAGGTCTGAATACTGGACAAGTAGAATCGATTCAGAGCGTCAAAATCCACGAAGTCTCTGGAACTCAATTAAGACGGTCGTTGCCGATGTCCGTACACAAAATACAACCGAAATAGGTCCAGAAATCTTCTCTAACTTTTTTCTCGACAAAATTAAGTCAATACGCGCCCTAACAGCATCCGCTCCACCACCATCTTTTACAAGATGTAATAGCGTAAAATTTTCTGCCTTTAAACCTACATCCTTTGAAGAAGTAAAGAAGGTAATACTTACTTCACCGAACAAGCAGTGCTCTCTCGATCCTATTCCAACGTGGTTGCTAAAAAAGTGTTGCAATGAAATATCTCCCTTTCTAGTTCATCTTTTCAATAAGTCATTTAGCACCGGTGAATTCCCAATATCCTTTAAATCAGCTGTCGTAACTCCATTAATAAAAAAACCGCAATTGGACGCTGAAGATCTTTCAAACTACCGACCCGTTTCAAATCTCCCATTTATATCCAAAATCTTAGAAAAAATCACTGCTTCACAGATAATATGTCACTTAAATTCAAATGAATTGCTGACTAAATACCAATCTGCATATAGAAGGTTTCACTCAACGGAAACTGGATTACTACGTGTTCTGTCGGATATAACTCTTGCTATCGAGTCGGGCAAATTGGCACTCCTTTCAGTCTTGGACATGAGTGCCGCATTTGATACGATTGACCACGATTTCCTCATTAAACGGTTAGAAGAATCCTTTGGTTTAAACTGCGACGTTAAGAGCTGGCTGACATCGTACTTGGCTAATCGTAGGCAAGCCGTAAAGGTGGGGAAAAAACAATCAATATATGCAACCCTTTCATCTGGAGTACCCCAGGGGTCTGTTCTGGGCCCACTTCTCTTCATCCTCTTCACAAATGATGTCGCTAAAATAATCGAATCATTTGGTCTTCTATCTCACTGCTACGCTGATGACCAGCAAGTGTACTTTTACTGCTTACCAGAGGAAATAGACAGTCTAAAAATTCGCATAACTGAGTGTCTAGAAGCAATCACCCGCTGGATGACCTCAAATAGATTAAAGCTGAATCCATCAAAGACTGAATTTCTCTGGACCGCCACAAGTAGACGTCAGCATAACATCGATAACTCCCCAATATCCATTTCAGGAAGTGATATCACTCCTAAGACATGTATTAAACTACTGGGTGTCAATCTGGATGCTGATTTTTCCCTTAAAACTCAAGTGAACAGAACTGTAAGCACTGGGTTCTTTCAATTAAGGCAAATTAAAGCAGTGCGAAGAAACTTGCCAACAGAGGCGACTAAATTACTAGTCAATTCGTATGTTGTTTCACGCCTAGATTATTGCAACGGAATATATGCAAGTCTCCCAAAATATCAAATCAACAAATTACAATCCGTTTTCAACGCTGCGGCGAGACTTATCACCGGCTTATCTAAATATTCCCATATTTCAGAGCATCTCAAAAATCTTCATTGGCTCAAATGTCCTGAAAGAATCCAGTTCAAGCTCTGCTGGATGGTATTTAAGTCCCTTAATGGAATGGCTCCTGCTTACTTATCAGAAATGTGTATCCCAGAAAACTCCAATTCTCGACAGTCAACTCTTAGGTCAGCGGCATCATCAGCAATCGGAAGGTTGAAGGAGCCAAAGCGCACACCAAATACTAAGTTCGGTGAGCGTGCTTTCGGAGTGTCGGGACCTAAAGCCTGGAATGGACTGCCACATGACTTAAGAATGATCACAGACTCGGCGAAATTCAGAGCTAAACTTAAAACTCACCTTTTTAGACAGTCGTACCCATAAAGCCAAAAACAAAAACCTTCACTTTCACCTTCTCAGCCCGCGACATAGTAAATAAGTAATTGCATAAAAATGTTAACAAATTCTTAATGGTGAATTATTTGTACATCTAATTTCATTCAAATCCTCCAGTCCTAATGAGTCCTAAATTTACAAGTCTTTCGAAATAACTTCAATTTATTAACTCCATTTTTGGCAGTTATCTTCTTATAAATGTAATATGAAAAATGATGGTGTAGCAAATGTAAAGTTATGCAATGTCCAGTGTTTTAATATAGTGTCCTCCGCGTGCAAAGTCGTATCTCCTCCAAGCATAAACTTTCTAATTAAAGTGTGTTTATCGGAAGTGACCTGCCAGGTAAGTATGTTCTCTGTGTCCATTTGTAAATAATAGTTCTAGGTAGAGCCTAAGAAGTCATAATAAGATGTACAGCGCCCTTGGGGTGATTTCTCACAAAAACGGCGCTCTACAAATTATCCAATTATTATTATTATTATTATTATCGCTTCTGACAATGTCCAAACTGATCGCGATACTAGAACCAAAGGGATAATCTGTTATTAATCTAAAACTAAAACAACTTTTGGCCAAAGAATATCAAGATATGTTATTTGCAACAAAGCTGTACAATGCACTTCTAATTGCCATTTAATTAGACAGAAAACAACTTATTTTAAATATAAATCACATACCAAGTCTTAGATCATCAGCCAAGACAGATCTAACGTCGAAGATTTTATCAATATCATTCTCTCTCCAAATACGCATTTCCAATGATACGATGATGATTGTTTTTATTTTAAACTTAACTTTGTTTTATTATTAACATTTGTTATAAACTGCGCCTTTACCTGTAATTACGCATTTCCTATGTTATGATACTGATTTTATTTTTTATTTTACATTAGGTCCACACAGGAGGCCCTGAGGAAAATAATTTCCCTCAGAGCCTATGTCATCTTTGGGGATGCTGTGTGGAGGGTATTTTTAAGGAAAGGAAGGAGATAATGTTCTGGGAAGGAAAAATGTATGAGGGTTGGGTAGGAATCTGGGGTTCAGTGTGTCTAGATCATCGGCCGCCAAGACCTAGACAATGTACCCCATGAACCCGGGCACCCCTGCTAAGTCACCAAACGTAGCGAACCACTTGGGGTGACCTATGTTTTCTTTTTTTATTCACCAGATTTACAGGAACGGGTTTAGTTTTTCCCATAGGAAAAACTAAACCCTTTCATACACTTTTCCATATAAATGATCATCTAGTAAATCCACGTTATGCAAGTGTATTATATAAGTATAATTAATACAAAACAATACAAGAACAACACGTTAATCTACCAAACTATTAAATGGGAATATAATTCACCGTCTCCAGATATTTTCATATCAGAGGGTTCGGCTCTGTGGAATTCCTAATTTGACCGATAAATCCTACTGATCCCTCAATATAAATATTTAAAAAATCTTTCGTAATTCTACATGTATTTAAAATGACTGATTTTTGCATTTTTATATACAAATTCTTTGACAAATCTAATATGCCTAAATTTTTAATAAGAGAGCTAGGTATAATGCCAGTAGCCGAAATAACAAAAGGTAATATTTTTATAGTCTGAGAATGCCAAATTCTTTTAATTTCATTTCCTAAATCTGTATACTTTCTTATTTTTTCAGAAACAGATTTTTGAATATTACAGGAATTTGGAATAGCTACATCAATAATATAAGTTATTTTTTTAATTTTGTCATGTAAAACTATATCAGGTCTATTATGACCAATTGGTCTGTCTGTTAGTATAGTTTTATCATAGTAAATTTTAAAGAAATTATTTTCTAAAAATGAATTTGGTTCGTATTCATAATATGGTACTATATTATGACAGTCAATCAAGTTATGTTTAATTAACAAACTTTGGTGAATTATTTTTAAAACCTGATTGTGCCTAAATGTATACTCAGACGGTGCTAATATAGAACATCCTGATATAATGTGTTCTATAGTTTCCGGAAAAGCCATACATTTTCTACATAAATCATCAATTTGATTTGGATCTTTGATTATATGCTTCCTATAATTTTTGGTATTAATTACTCTATCTTGAATAGCAAGCATAAAACCTTCTATTTCTGCGCTCAACTCTCCAATACTCAACCATTTGTTTGACGAAAGTTTGTCAACATACGTTTGGTTGAGATAATTGAAGTGTTTTGCGTGAATAATTTTATTTGACCAGGAATCTAATAATTAAAATGTAATATTGTGTTGTTATTTGTATTTCTGTTATTATCTAACCATGTTATAAACTGCGCTTGTTCTAAACACAGGAGTTCCTAGTGAGACAGGTATAGCACACCATTTGTAAAATTTAATAAAAAAAAAATTAACCTCACTAGGACAAGCCTGTGTTGAGGTTAATACTTTATAACACGACAAAAATAACCCAAATAAAATTTTGAGAAAACAATAGTGTTACTGCTGCAACCGAAACTACTCCCTACTAAGCTGAAGGAAACTAATACACTATATTATAAAAAAACGATTAAACATATTTTGATATTTTATTTTAAATAATATTTTAAGCTTTTAAATTAAAAAGGACATAGTTGGAAAGAGGGAAAATATTCTGATATTAGTTAGAAAATTAGTCTAAGAAAAAGGAAACTCATTTTTTACATGTTGTAATATTATATATGTTATTACTATGTTTTAATATTATATTCATGTTATTATCCTGACGAAGAATGTGGAAGTGATTACAGTGGTTTACACAAAGTAATTTATTTTATTTAAAAAATAACTACATTAATGACATTAAATCTTGACATAAGAAACTATTGGAAAATAAAATTACTAGTTTATTTAAAACATAGTCGTAAAAGTTTCTGGAAAACTTTACCCAAATCATGAAGATGTAGGTACTAAAGAAGTCGCTGAAATCTTATTCAAAACTTTTTCAGCCACAGAACAGTATCCCTGTACTGTCTCTCTCTCCTCACCTAGTGAGGACGACTACGAATATATTCAACATTGTAGCATACCGTTTTTACGCTTGCCACTACACCATCTCTTTCCCCCGTACAGCGCCATCCTGCTCACCCAAACCTAGGCTAACCAGGCGACACAGACGCTTTCTGCGCATTTCCTACCCTCGAGTCGCCCCATAAACCACGCCCCGCAACAAGGAATGGCCTATATAAAGAGCTGCGCGGCCTAATTCAACCAGTTCGTCTGCAGCTTGCCCTTGGCTAGTACACTCTCTTAGTTGCGCCTCGTCCTTTTTAGACCCCGACTGCTGCCTTAGTTGCGCTTCGTCCTATGGTACGACCCTCTAAGCAGAACACAGTCGCCGCCGCCCGTTACCATAACGGCACGAGTCAGTTTTGTTGTTCCCAAAGACTAATCAGCAAGGTTCCCTCCGATCCCTTGCTCAGTTAATTATTGTTGTGATTTGATACATTGTGACTATTTTTACTATATGTGATCTGTGAACTTACCTTCAATAAATAACATTTTTTACCAACAAATATGTTACAACATCTATTTTATATATATATATATAAAATAGACTGGGTGTTAAGGTACGTACTTGAGTTGCTTAAACCTGTGATTCCTGACATAATTGGAAGTAAAAAATGTAAATGAAATTTTGGTCTCCGGTGATATTTTTGATGTTTTTTTTTTCTTTTTTTTCTACAAAAACATAAAAAATAGTAGATGTTTACTAGTTGGGGGCGGGGTAAGTAATGGGGCAATAACTCGGCTGAGTGACCAATAAGGTCATGTGAAAGAATTTTTTTTGTATAATTTTGAAGGAAAAAAAAATTGAAAAAAAAATTCTCATAAAAAAAGTCACCGGAGACCAAAATTTCATTTATATTATTTACTCCAAATATTGTCAGGAATCAAGTACGTACCTTAACACCCTGTATAAATATATATATATATATATACATATTTATTTAACCTGTATCTTACGTTGTATGCTGATGATGCGGTGCTGATTTCTAACAGTATGGAAGATCTACAGTCGCTTGTGTCTAGAATGAACGAAGTATGTCTGAAGAATGAGTTAATGATGAATGTAGGTAAGTCTAAAGTCATGGTATTTGAAAGAGAGAGTACGAAAATAGTATGCAATATAATTGTGAACGATGAATACTTGGAATAGGTGGATGAGTTTGTGTATTTGGGTAGTATGTTTACGAGAGATGGGAAGGCTGATAGAGATATTGAAAGAAGGGTAAATGCAGGTAACTCCATTAATGGAGGACTGAATGCCGTTGGCGCTAACAAAAAGCTATCCAAAGAAGCGAAGCTAGCAGTCCACAATGGAGTGCTTGCACCTACCCTGATGTGTGGCAGTGAGGCATGGAACTGGCAGAGGAATAAGGATGAAAGTAGACTGAATGCTGTTGAAATGAGATCCCTGAGGCGTATGTGTGGTAAAACCATGTATGATCGTGTGAGAAATGTGGAGATTCGAAAAGAATGCAAGGCTGATGTAAGCGTAATGAGTAAAATTAAGAAAGGAACCCTCAGATGGTTTGGGCATGTAGAGCGAATGAACGAAGAAAGGAGCGAAAGGAGAATATATGATGCAAGTGTGAATGGTATAAGAAGTAGGGGACGTCCGAGGAAGACATGGCACGATCAAGTGAATCAGATACTTGAGTCGGGCCATGTCAAGAATCAGAAAAATAGAAGAGTATGTATGAGACGATGTATAATGTGAATGAGGCAAAGAGTGTGTGGCAAGACCGAGGTGTTTGGCGGTCCGTCCTCTCTGCCTACCACTGCGGGGAAACGGCGAGATGGTTAGTTTGTTAAAATCTTATAAAAATGTAGTTATAATAATAAAAAATATCTGGCTCTTTGGATGTGGTCATAAAAACATAATATATAGCCATTTCAGGCAACGTTTCAGTTCTAGATGGTAGTCTTTCGCGGGAGCAATGCTGGGAGTATCTTCCACTCTGTCATCCCTTCCAGGAAGATTCTCAACTTCGAAACCACTTTCGAAGTCACTTTCCCACGTGACTACTATGATTGCAGTTCCGAGCTGCGTTATATGGAATGTAGATCGCCCTGATTTTAGCCTACCTCCAATAAATAAGAATGAACATAAAAAATCCTATTTGAAATTTATAGAAGGTTACTCAGGAAAGATGATACATTATTCTGGGTGAGTAGGTCTACATTGGAATTTAATTTCAATATAAAACATAGAATTATTTATTTCTTGTTAAGGAAAATTAATTAAATTTCTTTCAGTCCACTGAGAAATAACGTACTTTGTAAATAAATTAAAGGTATTTTCTTTGAAATGAGGACTAATTGAAACACAAAGGATCTACGTTGAAAGCTCTCTACCGTAAATCAACATTTTTTTGTTGCCTTTAATTAAATCGTAAGACTGCTTCGTATTGAAAAGCTCGCCTTAAATGAAAAAGGCTCTCTGATAGCTATTAATTAAAATAAAAACAAAGCCAAACTGGATTAGTTAAAAGAGGTTTATTATTTATACAAAATTTTGCAAAAAGTGGTGGGATGAATAAATACCCCTCCATAAATAATTAAAATAATTTTTATACCATATTAATATTTCGGCAACATTAATCAACAATAATTATTATAACAAAGGTTTCTATATTTAAGTACTGGTGAGCTCTGGTGTTATGAAATTTGCATAAAAAATTTGTTCCTAAGAACTTCAGTCCCGTTTTAACCGATTTTACGAATAAAATGATCGTATTTTTAAATAACTTTTTTCTCCGTGTAATTTTGTAATTTGATTTATGAATTATTTTTTAGATAATTTTAGATACATTGAATCCATGTGAGTTTTATTTTTCCGTGTTATTAAAACCGCTTACCCAAAGCACCTGTTAATAAGGAATTTGTATGTATTAGGGCGTTTTCCCCCCATGATGATGTTTAATTTTTCCATTTTCCTCCTCTTCCGATTTCCTTTAACCGTTCAGTGCCCATCCTGGGTAACATTTCCACCTTAATTCCCCCATTTGTCGACTTTTCTCCGGGCAGGGTGGCTCGTGATGTTATTAATGCCCCGCCGTGTGGAACTAATGTTTAATATTCTGTTATTTCTGAGAGCCTGGTGCAGTGGTGGTCCGTGGAATACTTTCATTTTCTTTTTCATTTTTTCACATAATTAATCGTTGGGTACTGATGAATGGATGATAACGATACAATGCATTGTTATCAACAACACAGCAGCGAGCTTAGTAAACTTTTTTTTGTTAACCCCTCGGGCTAATTTGTTTGCTTTTCGGAACAACTCATAGATATATATATATATACATATATATATAGGTCTCATAAAAATCGTTGTTTCTCTTTTACTATAATGGTTAGAAAGAGAAAAAACTTGAAAGAAAATACAGAAAAGAAATCTAATAGGTAACCACAAAAAAGTTAAAATGTTAACCTTTATAAAACCTAAGTATCAAACCTATATTTGAAAAAAAATTATGTGTGATGTTTATAATTTTTTTTAAATTATTTTTACATGAAACATTAAAAAAGTGACTTGACGATAACGTTTATAATACAATTGCCTAATAAAATATTTGTGTGTGTGTGTTTTTTTTTGTTCCAGGTGAGCCATTTAAAAAACTTTTTTGCAATAATTAAATGAAATTTTGTTCTTCGATGACTTTATTTGATTTTCTTTCTTCAAAACCAAACAAATCGATAGTATCGACATAAAATTGCGTAGAAAAAAAAAATTGCAGATAAACACAAATAAATATAACACGATAATATTTTCACATAAAAGTCACCCAATCCTCCGTAATTACCATCTGAACTACGTTCACCCTCAACGATTAGAAAAAAATCAGAGACCGTGGAGTATTATTGGCTCTAAATTCATCCTCGAAAAAGCCAAATGGACTTCATTCGGGACATCTCACAAAAATTCAATAAACTCGAAATATGTCATTTTTAATCCTCAATACCAGACATGCATTTACCGAATTGAAAATATTCAAACAAATTTTTTTAAATAAATTTCATATCGTTTAGAAAATCATCAGTTTAACCCTTTGAACTTTACTATCTACTTGCTTTAAAATCTGTAACCATAACAAAAATTATTATAAATGTACCTTAACTGGTTTATATTATAATACTCACTATTATGTAAAATGAATTTATATAATAACTCTGAGATTCCTAAATAAAATTAAATATAATTTTTTTAAATGTCATCACTGGTCACTCAACCGAGGAACCGCCCAACCCCTGACCTCGACCCTACTTGTTCAATACCTATAGATTTTAACTGTGTTAAGTTGAAACAAATTAAAAAAAAATATCAAAAAGTCACAAGAGGCCCACCTTCTTCTGCCCATCTTCTTACCCTCTCCAGTACCTTAAGCCTAACAATATACCCCAATGGGGGATGCCACAGTTTAACTGGCTCCAGACTTTTGGGAGAAATTGGTACTATTGTGCCATACTTAATAATACGATAATTGGTTGAAAAATATGTTTTTTATTTCTACGTCACTGACTCGATCTTCTTTCTTGCCGTATTCTTACAAAACTCGGGCTAAATGCTCAAGATATAAATGTTGGAAGAAAAATAGTTACGCCATCTCATATCTAACTAGACTCCGAGACCTACCTTTTAGCTATTATCAAGGTTCATGCATTTAGAAGAGAAGAGTTTTGTCATTTATTAATTCATTTTATCTTTCAGAAAAATCAGAAAAAGATAAATATGCATTAAAAAAATGAAAATAATATTGGTGGTTCTCATTCGATAACTGAGTTTCGCTAATATTATCTTCATTAATTAAAAGATTTTTTTAGTCGATTATTGATTCATGATTTCATGACTAGTACACTCACTCCAACAAAACAAATATTATTCAAAATTAGGACCCATGAAGTGATGAATGAATGAAGTGGGAAACTCTATTAAAAATCAACTCGTAAATTAAACCCGCCATAAACTGCCATCGTTGACATTTTGAAAGATCGCGATCTCGCCATGACAGTAGAGAGCTTAGACAGACCACTCACGTAGACAGTAGTTTTGTTTTAAAAAGAAAACAGAAACACTTTCCTCTATTATAATGATAGACAATACGTGTAATGCTTACGATCTACGTACGGATTATGTTACAAGCCGCGCTTAGCTCGAAATTACAGCCGAGCCGGGCTTAAAATAAACTGTTAAACTGGGCCATATAAAGGGACGTATGTGTATTCTATCAGTCTCCCTGTGAAGAAATAACCTGATGTTAGCGAGGTTAATATAATTGAAAGCATTTGGTAGATTACCTGGAAAGTTTTCCGGGAGTTTTCAAAATTGGTAATTTTATAGATTTCGATGTGCTCGTTCCGAATATCAACTTTGCCATCTCGTATCTTTGCCGTTTGCGCCACCATATCGGAAAAATGGCGCCTACACGGAGAAAAATGTTTTATTTTAAAATACGATCATTTTATTCGTAAAAACGGTTAAAAACAGGACTGAAGTTCTTACGAACAAATTAACAGTGTTTTAATGTTTATTGGCGGGAAAATGTAAGTATAATTTGTCGATATACGTACGAAATTACGTATACCAACAAATTATTCTTACATGTTCCCGCTAATAAACATTGAAACCCTGTTTATTTGTTCGTAAGAAGTTCAGTCCCTTTTTTAACCGTTTTGACGAATAAAATGATCGTACTTTAAAATAACATTTTTCTCCGTGTAATAACAGTTTTTTGACAATATCTCCTTTCCGACTAATTTTACGATAAAAACTTTTATGTACAAAATTAAACAACAACAAAAAATCCTACAATTTATGTGTTGACAAAATTTTTATACAATCAATAATAGTTTGGGCGTACGATTACTCATCTACACCACCATGTGTTTTTCCTATAATTTTTTCCTATACTATTATTGTTGCAGGGATAATAAAGACAGGTATTAGGGAATAGGGTTGTTAAGTGTCCGATGACACCGTGTGGACTGTAAAACTAATTATATGAAGCGAATTGCGAATGTATAAGATTGTGTTTTTTAATCGACAAGGGGGGAAGGAAACGATAGGAATGGCCCTTACCTTGATGATGAGGTGACAGCTCCCAGCTCTTCATACACGATCACTTTCCAATGTTGATGACCCGATGGTCTTCACGACAATTATAATATATTTATATTATTGTTATATGACCCGATGGTCTTCACGACAATTATAATATATTTATATTATTGTTATATGACCCGATGGTCTTCACGACAATTATAATATATTTATATTATTGTTATTTGCGAGATTTGCGAAATGCTTGTACAAGCCTGATCGAGTGTTTTTTCAAGATAACAACTGAATGTTTTTATTCAAAACAAGGAAGTCCAAAAGTGTTATTTTTTCAAGTGTTTTTAAACCATCTTCTTTGCTTCTTGGGTAAGGGCCGTGATGTGAAAGGAAGGGAATCAGAAGGAAGGAATATTTGGTAAGGAACATGGGTATAATGGATTAATGTCCTAAAGTTATTTCAACACTAAACAAGGGTACAGGTATAATATAATAAAAAAAGGTATTTAAAAATCCAAACGCTTATCTAGAGATCATTGCTAAAGCTGGAGAACGCTTCCTTCTCGAATTATATGGTTACAGTGATGTGAAAGGTAAGAAAAGCTTGTCTTTATAACGATTATAGATAAGCAATATGCATATTAAAGAAATTAAAGCTATTACAAATTGAAACATAATGGTACAATAATAACAAGAAAATACTAAATAAACCAGCACACCTAATGTGGTCTTTAAATTACTCGATTTTTCATAAAGTTCTCTGTGAGAATAGTGAATTACGCTTAGCATGAGGAGAATAAATGACTATTTTATTCTACGAGAAAGCTGCAGGAAACGACATCTAATTCCGCGGACTATAATTGCGAGGGATTTTATTACTGTTGTTGATATTTATTGCGTAAAAATAACCTTCAATAAAATATGCTTTTTAGGAAGTTCAGATTCTTTTACCCAATCAGAAAAATAAACTCTAAGCCGAAACATATACATATGCTCGGTCAGGAGACAGAGTTTCTTGCAGACAGACACTGTGGTATAAATGAATTAGTTGTGATTAGTTCAGGGGATCATTTCCCGACTAAGGTCAAAAATGTATGCAACTTTTGTTAAGAAAATGGTTTGTCTTTTTTTTTAATTTTATTAGAAACATTTACAGATTAATAACATTACATGCATTATAGAAAATAATAGATTATAATAATTAGGTTACAACCCAATAACCATATTCACATCATGCCCAAATAATAAATAAAAAAGTCAATAATTATTAAAAAAAAAAAATCTTCTTTTTTTTTCTTTGTTATATAATATTATAGAGATAGGTATTTCATAGGTATTTTAAAGAGTTTGATGGTGCAGGGTAGTCTAAGAGTTACAATGGTTTTAAATTCCTTCGCTATAATGACTTTTTTTAAAGTAGTTATCAAAAATCATAAAACTTTTTATTAATTGATTTTTTAACTAACTAACCATTATGCCGATTATACAAACTGTTTGTTCAAGTCATACATCGTCTCATAATACAATCATCTGTTATTATGTATCTTTACCATGACCATCACCGTGAACCAGATATTTGATTCACTTGAAAATATATATTTTTCTATTATTTACTGTAACGCTACGTACAGTATGTTAACCCGTTTAATCACAGGAGACCATATTTGTCCCAGCTCACATAGGTCTCACAGAAATCGTTGTTTCTCCCTTAATATCATAGTCAGAAATGTGATCTAAACGGTATTGGAAAGAGAATACAACAAACTATACATTCAAATCTAAAAGAAAACCCCAAAAAAATTGAAATTTACCCCTTTCTGAAACCAAAGTTTCCGATAGCAATTTGAAAAAAAATTATGGAACTTTGTGAATTTTTTAAGAATTTTTTTTACATGAAACGAAAAAAGTGATGTTACAGGAAGGTTTGTAATTCATTTATCTAATGAAATAAGTATGTGTTTTATTTTTTTTTCATTATCAGTAATTTTAGTTAGAAAAAAAGTAAAGTGAGCCATTTTGAACACTTTTTAAAGTTTTCGCAAAAAAAAAATTATTTAAAAAATACATAGTAACTTTAATATAGAAATTTGAAAGCCTATTTCATCACCTTTCGAAAACAGTTTTTAGTTTTCGAATACGTTAACAAATGTTCCATTTATTTGGATTTTATTGCAAAGCGGGAATATTTTTAGCCTCTGACAAAATACGCCAATTTTTTTAAGGGTACGTACTTAACAAACTTTAACCATTGATTCCTGACATTATTTGGATAAAAATATTAATAAAATTTTATTCTCCGGTGACTTTTTTGACATCTTTTTTTTTCTACAATAAAAATATATAAAGTTGTTTTAGACCACTTCTTTTTTTCTTGTCACATCAAACTAAGAAAAAACTTCTTCATAGCATCACTGCTCATACAGAAAAGTAACCGACTAACCCCTCACTCCTACCCTAACCGTCCAATACCTAGTTATTTTTTATATTATTATTTAAAAAAGAAAACATTCAAAATGTCACCGGAGACCAAAATTTCATTTACAATTTTTACTCCAAATAATGTTAGGTGTCATTGGTTAAAGTAAGTCAAGTACATCCCTTGCTACCCTGTATTCGCGTGGCACTCTCTTCTCCGTTCATTCACCATTTCGAACCAAATAAGTGTTCTTTTCTTTATCTTATCCATTACCCTTATACCACCCCTTCATTCTTTCAGGATCTCAACATTTAGATAGACTTCTTAGCATTGGTTGAGTAATACGTATTTGAATAAATTTAACGGTTTCAAACTGGTATTATTGTTAAATATTTTCTCCTCACGAACAAAATCTCAGTACCTCTTTCTATTAAAGGCGGAGGCAACGTTAAAAAGGTAAGGAGTTATATGTTACGTGAACAGCCTTAACCACGTCTGACGCTGAGACCTCCCGCTGGAAGAAAGGATTTTTCCTGCAGGAAAATACAAATATGTTCTTAGTCAGATCACGGAGCGCAGAAGTAATTGGAGACATTTATGGCTTGCACAGCATGTAATTAGTTTTGCATCTGGGTTTGAATAAATAATTTAAAAGTAAATTTATGCAATATTGGATCATTGGACGCCTCAATTATTGTGTGCCTATTTGTCTCCTTTAAATAGACAGAAAATACAAGTTGTATTAATGAAGAAAAATAAATCGTAATAATAAATCAATAAGAATATCATATTGATATTATGTATCTGCATGACCTTATGGGTAAGTACAAAAAGTCTTCCTAGTAATGAACACATCAACGGTGTTATGAATTCAGAAGAATTGATGAATCCATAGAATCCTTTGTTATTATTTATTATTTTATTCGAAGATAATTTTAAGAAATTGAACCATTTCAAAATCTCAAAAACAACAAAAAATTATGTATAACTTTCAAAATACATAGAATCTTTTCCTAATATTTATTATTTTATTCGAAAACAATTTTAAGAAACTGAATCATTTCGAAATCTCAACAACAACAAAAAAGTATGTATAACTTTCAAAATAAATCTAAAATATGTGTATTATGTATTGTGCAAAATCTTTTCTACAAAATAATTATTATGATGCATGGAAAGATATTTTATAAACTACTAAACAGATTATTAAAAAAATAACTTTTATAATATCTTGAAAGATTTGAGTTTGTTCATGGACAAAACTGCTTATTTATACTCATATTGTGTATGTACGGGCGCAAAAAAAATCTTAATATTTTAAGCATAACCTGCATTTTTAGAAATAATGAAAGCAGATTTTGAAATATTTTAAGTATCTCGAAAATATATTTTTCCGCTCGAAAATACCTAAGCAATATAAATATAATAAATAAATGGTTTTGTTCGTATAAAACATATTCTTTTAAGAAAGACCTACAAATAAAATATTCTACCGGGTGATTCAATAGAATATTACTTTGTTGAAAGAATTGTGTTTTATTCAGAGAAAATTATTTATTCATACTCATGTTGCGTATTAATAGGAGCAAACAAAAAACACATCTTAATATTTTAGAGCGTAACTTGCAAAAGAGGTTTTTGATTAAAATAATAAAATGACTGCCATCTAACGGGCGAGCAGATTATGAATTTTTTTAAGTTCCCCATTAATAAAATAATTAGTTGTAAAATGCGTTTTTGCTACGTTCGGCAGCCTCGTGAATCCAGAACAAGAATAATAAGAACGAAAATGCTTACATTTTTCTCCTAACGTTGCAGCAATTGAAAAGCGTGAACTAACTTCAATAGGAAGGAAAAAATATATTTAATCAAAAATTTATGTTTGCTCTTTGACAGTAATAGATTCCGCCACATACAGATTAAAAACAACCTGTCTCACTCACCCTTAAGGGTTAAGTTTTAACATTATTTTGGTTTATTTGCGTTGGTGCAAAATGAAAATAAAACATCACCTTTCTATTCCTTTATATAGCGAACATGCACAAATGCTCTTGTTAGGGATCCAGTCAGAAGAATATGGGAATTATTTAATCAATTCATCAACTCTGAAGAATTCCGAAATATTCTGTGATGCATTCTTTACTTTCACTAAAAAAAATTAAAGCTTTGGTTTTATAAATTAGCTCCATACAGGAGGCTCTGAGGAAAATAATTTACCTTAGGGCCTATGTCAACTTAGGGTGGAGGAGACCCTTTTTAAGAAAATAAAGTAAAAAGGATGTACAGGGAAGGAAAAGGGTATGAGAGGTGGGTAAAAATGTTCAGGTCAGTGTGTTCAGGAGTGACAGACTCGTATTACTAAAACGGTACAATTACTCCCATCTGTGTTTGTTTTTATTTTTGAAGGGTTCTCGCTTTCCTTAACTTCATCAAAAAAATCAAGAGCGAATCAAAATCAAAATCAAATTCAAGAATTTCTCATCAAAATCAAATCATGTCACCTTCCCTCGGGGCGGGGCAACTTTTAGAATTTCGGGGATAAATTTTATTCGTATATTTGTGTCCATATTTTCTTCAAAATAATGATATACGGATGGGTTAAATGCAATAAAAAATATTAATATATAAATATATTTGCTCTTGATTTTTCATCCAAGTTTCAAAAAATTATAACAATGTTCTAGCGAAGACAAGAACCCTTTGAAAATAAAAACGAACATAAATTGCAGAAATTGTACCGTTATCTGAAAGTCATAATCGCGCCTAATAAAGTTTTACTTAAAAAAAAAATACACCTTAATAAGGTTTTATATATCTTTAATAAGATCATTAACTTGACTTGTTTGCCTCAAGCTGCGACAGTGAGGCAGTTTGTACCTCTTTACAGCGTTATGGCATCTTATAGCCAGCTATAAGTAGTAAGTAGCTACTTGCTGCCAGTAGTCGCTATGTGCTATGTGCTGGTAGTGAGGTTATTAATTCGAGCTAACTGGATACGTCAAACGCAAACATTGGTGCTCTGTTAAGTTTTATTTCGGCTTGTACCAACAGAATATTACGTTGCTCGCCGGGTGCAACGGCAGGAGCAATTCATTTAATGCTTGAAAGGGTTATTTTGAATAAACGCTTTTAAAATCGGAAAAGCAGATAAGGTATTAACCACTCGGGTCTATCGTCTTTGTGTAGATTTTTGGTCTTAATCATGTAATATATTTAACATGCTTAACAACTTATTTTTTAAAAATTATTTTTAATTCGGGAAATCAACAGTTTATAATGTGGTTCATTTAAACATGTATAATTTACCTAACTGAGAAACCAATTATAGATTTCCTCAATGTACTATAGAATTATGTATCTAAAAATTTTAACTATTTTTGTCAGATTGATAAAAATTTTGTGTTATTTCCGCTTTGCAATCAAAGCTCATTAAATGAAACAACTGAACGTAGCCGAATACTAAAAACTGTTTATGAAAGGTAATGAAATACGCATTCAATTTATATTATTACAAATAAACATTCAAATTTGTAAATATTAAAATTTAGAATGCAAACATTAAAAATTATAAAAATGACACACCTGTGATGTTTTTTTATGTGAACACGTTACTAAAATCACGGATAACGTTAAAAAAACCGCTTATTTTATCATACAAATGTATAATAAACAATTCTGTCACCTCACTTTTTACCATATAATACAAAAATATATTTTTTTAAATTTACTAAGTATCTACAAAATAAGTAGTTTTTATATTTTTCTATGCTCAATTTTGAACAGAAATGTGAAGCGTGGTTGATTATAAATATTTCCTTTGTGTTTTAGGGTCGTAACTAGAACAATAAGGGAGTTATAATGATTTCTGTGGGAACACACGCGTTAGCTTGAAAACAATTTCAGTTTCCGCTATCGTCATATTGTATTGAAAAAAAGCTTAGGGGTCTGAGTGGTTAAGTATGTTCCATAATATTTTAAACATACACCATGAAAACAGATTGCTTTGCTTATACGAAGAATTATTATTTTATTTTATTTTTTGGTTTTTAAATAAGTTAATAGTTATCTGTGTCCTAATACAAACCTTATGTGAACATATATAATTTAAAACCGAAAACAAAAAAATGAATGGATCAATCACATATTTTCGTAATTCATGTTTAAATTTGTTTAAACATTTTATTATAATTTTATTAACTTTGTAAATGCTCCGTATACATTAATGGTTTTAAACAAAAAAAATGAATGGATCAATTACATATTTTCGTAATTCATGTTTAAATTTGTTTAAACATTTTATTATAATTTTATTAACTTTGGTAAATGCTCCGTATACATTAATGACTTTTGACTCTGGGTTTTTTTCCTGAAGTGGAGTCATATTTCATTTTTGTTAAAACCTTTGTCACCCTCATGGTAATAAATATGTTATTATAGTAAAAGTAATATCTAAATCAATTTGCACACCCCTTTCAACATTCATCATTTCTTTAATTCATCATCATTACATTCGTCATTCATTATTTATTTGTATTTTTGTTGTTTTTATTTCCAAATTTTCAAATACACCGACACAAATTTGATTTGACTAACAATATATTGGTTCATTAAAAAGTATTTATTATAAATATCGCGTACATTAAGAACCTGCTTATATGGATACACACTTATATGTTTGAAATTTGAGTGCGAAGGTAAACTCAATCAGTGGGTACTATGGTAAAGGTGTAATATGTGTAACGTTTCTGACAACTTAGCTTTAATCTCTTTGAGAACCAACTAGCTGTAATCTCCTGTGTTGCCGGGGTTTACGCAGAATTTGTCGAAATCAGATGTAGAAAGAAATTTTCATTTTATTTTGAATTGTGTAATACTGTGTCATACTTGTGTAATACTTGTCAATTATGTAACACCACCAGTAGTGTAAAAATTATGCTTTAGGGGGTGGGAAAAGGGATAGGGGGGAGAGTGGTTCTTATAAATTTACTGTAGTTGTGACTTTCCTTTTGTTTTGAAGGTCAAATGTCCAAATTTCATTAATCTGCAGGAATAAAACTGTAGATTTGTGGTAAATCACTTCTCGTTTAAAGATACAATAGTATAATATAAATAGATAATTATTACAATTCAAAGTAAGACTAGTATGACGGTTACACATGAGAGAGGCTATAGGAACATGCAATCGGGTCTATTATACCATACGTTCTCGTCGCACATTCATCACAGACATCCGTCACTAGTATTCTATAGAGTCAGACCTATATACATTACATTAAATTTCCTTTGAAATATTTTTTATTATATCCATGGTGCATTCATTATTTTAATGTCTGTATCATTTTTTTTTTAAATGTGTGACTTATTCCCGAGCAGCGAGCGTATCAGTGTCCTTCTTCCAGTTTGACAACAGCGCGCCTGTGCTGGAATACTGATGAGAGTCAGCCTCTCCTTGCCTCGCCTCCTCCTGCGTCCTTCTGCTCCCCTGGTACCTCCCCCGCCGCCCAACCACAACCCACTACCCCCCCCCCTGAGGGGGTAGTTCCATCCAAACCTGGCCGAAGGGGGTGAAAACATATCTGTTAAGTAGCTGTTTACCGAGGTGAGCTTTAGTTAACTACCCAAAGATAACTATAAAGTACTATTTTTTTTATACATCAACTAGCAAAGATTTGTGAAAAATCACGGATCTGTTTTTGATTCTTGACAAATATTTTCTTTTTTTTTTTTAAATAATAAAATATTATAATGTTACTCAATTAAAAATCTGAAACATAAAGTATCTTTTTCTGATTTTTCTGTTTCAGATTGTCGATTGAGTTTCGTTAATATTGTCTTCATTAATTAAAATATTACAATTTGAGGATCAACCCGTGAAGTTAAGAATGATATTTAAATTTTAAATAAATAATAACAATTACAAATAATTAATAATAATAACAACAGATGTTTTAATTTCAAGTTAAATGGTGCACCATGTGTTGTCAAGTTTGGGATCAGGCCGATAACAATAACACCCCTTATGTAAATGGCGATAAGATTTAAATTCCCGTTTACCAGCCTCCTATATTGATTTATACACGAAAAAACATCGCAAAAAGAATGTTTTATTTTATTTTGCGAAGTTCGGGCACAAACATTTAAATACCTCACGACCATTTTCTAAAGAATTTAATTATCCGCTTTATTCAATAAATAAAATGTACGCCAAGAAATCGATTTTTCGATTTCAGAGGAAACGTTGGCAAACATTTGTAAAATTCATAAGTTTTTTTATTTGCACTACCTACTATGTAAATATAAACGAAAATTATTAGAATTACATTTTGATGAACATAAATTTGAATTAAACGATTGATTAACATTTTACATTAATCTCTTGAAAATCTGGGAAAATTTAAAATGCCTCTATTTTATAGAACACATCTCCGAACTAGATATTTGCTTTGCATTTAGTTTTTTTTTTTTAATTTTCAGTTTGGTCAAGTATTTCAAATCCAAATTTTTCGTTGTGTTCGAAAAAGGTTTTCCCAACCGTTCATTAAAAAAAGATCTATTACTGTATATTTCTAACTTACATTTTAACTTATTTGCATACCTCCTGCGTCTGTCCTGACTTTGACCTGAGACAGAAATTTCCTAGCGAGGCAGGCATTTAAAAATAATTTATGATTATATTTTAACAAAATAAATACATAAATTCCACGACCAAGTACTTCCATCAATGGAGACATCAGTCGGGTATATCGGACAAATAGTTTAATCATCTGCTAATTAATTAACATTTTAAATAGTCTATGTTATCGTTATATTTTTTGCAATATTCGTTTTCTAAGTTTTCCCAGCCACTATTAAAAAGACTAGAATGTTCCATCGTCGATTTTTCTAGACGTAGATCTAAGCGTAGACATAATAGAATAAAGGTTATAAACTTCTTAACTAGAGATACCTACGCCAAGTTTCCCCAATTCCCAAACATCAATCCGCGAAGGCGTTTAAAATTATAATCAATTTCCATCATAATCTCTGGAGGAAAAACATTGTTCGTCTTGTATTGTAACAAAGCGAAAGACTTCAGACTTGTTTATTTTCAACGATCGCATTATAAATTGCTTCTCAAAGAATATTGGCACATGTCGGGGTGAGTTAGTTTCCTCCGATCCTTCTTGCATAACGAACCTTGCTGAAAGGTTTTAAAATGCTTTACGGCTCTGGCTAAACAAATTTCAATTAACTTTTCAATCACAGCGATGTAATCGGAATGCTTCGAGAATAATAGAAAATTAATAATTCATGAAATAAAGATTAAAAATCTAGACTGAATGCTTGGATTCATTTCTTTCTTGCGGGATTTTCGAGGAGTATTTATGTTTATAAATGTACCTGAATGAAACAAAATATCCACTTTCTTTCTCCTTTCAAAATGGTGTTTCAAGTAGAGTTTATTAGTAATATTAGTTTTCTTTCTGAGTGAGGTGATAGATAGAACATAACTTATTTACTTTATATAATAATAGATTATGGAGGTAAATAATACTTTTCTAAATAATTTCGCTATATATAACAAACATGCATGCATGTCTTGTGGGCTGGTCTATCTTTTGTTTCCTGTATGAAGGTCGAAACCTAAAGTAAAGTCACCAATGCAAAATAAGATCCCGTTTACTGGCCATAAAACCTAAGCCAATCAATTGTTCACGAGTTCAGGTAGACACCGGTCATCCCCTATGCGGTACAGGACAATTAGAAAGGAATGAATACCAGGATTTACATTCGTTTGTTTGTGTATTTCACCTATATTATACAAATTAATGCTATGCAACAGAAGGAATTATGCAAATAAAACACATTAAAAGCACATGTATTATCCTTTAGTTACTTTATGTGTGATTTAGCAAGTACTTTATGCAAAATATGTACCAAATTTATCAAACATCTTAATGGTCATACGAATTATCAGATAGGGTGCTCCGAAAATAAAGTATCGAAAATTTCATTTTTAAATAAAAAACTTAACTTAAACCGTTCAAAATTTTAACCAGAGTAGCCAATTGGTTCTGAGAAAAAATGGTCAGAGTGGAAAAGGTTAAGTCATCATTGGCCTAATAATTATACAATATAATGTACTCTCCACTAGGAGACTACATATTAGGTATGAACCATTATTGGATAACCGACACCTCTACCAATGGTCACCCAAGTGGTTCGGATGGAAGCGGGAGGGATGGATTCATACGTTCTCTCCTTCCTTCCCTTAAAAATACCCTCCACATAGCATCCCCAAATATGACGTAGGCAATGTGGAAAATTATTTTCCTGGGATTTTTTTTTTTGTTAAAGAAAGACAAACATTCCCGGGTTTCGAATAACCCAACAACATTTGAAAATCTCCTACTACCATCACACTAAGCGGAAGATGTTGCTTGTTTTGTGATGGAGGACTTAGCTAGCCGAGGAATCGAACACGGAATGCCTGGATGGGACCCAAACGCGATGCCCACTCAACCACTGACCGGTCAACATTTTACCTTCACTGGAAATTAATTAATAGTTTGACCAACGTAATTTATATGTATATAAAAGTTTTTATAATATTTTTAAGTAATTAATCATCTCTCTCTGTAATATTTTTGTCTAGAATTTTTTTTAGCCTATACTTCTTTGTTTCTTTTGTAATTTCATGTTCATAATATCCTGACAAAGAAACCATCGGTTTCGAAACATGTCGGAAATTATAATTATATACTGGTGTTAACAAAGTTAGTTGTTTCATTTAAATATATATTATACTTGTTTGTCATTATTTTTTTTCTTCTTATTTTTGTTTTTATGTTCATCTTTCATAAGTTTATATGGTAAAGATAAAGAATAAACGACGGATACCGGATTAGTCCAGCGGGTTCGAACCCGGCGTGCGCAATTTTTTTTTATTTAATTGACTTGTGTTATTTCACAATTAATTATTTAAAAATAATATAGAGTATATTTGCGGCACGTACCAGAGTGAAAGATACTCTTAATATCGCCCTAGTGTAAGACCGCCATTCAAAATTGAAAAGTTGCTTGAAATGGTTTTAGCCGTATTTAGTGACTAGATCTGAATTGCCAGGTACTTCCCCACCTTCCTCTCCCTCGTCTCCTTTCCTTTTCCACTTACCTTAAGCCTCATAACATATCCCAATTGGGGATGCCATTGTCTCACTGGCTCCAGACGGGAGCAGTTAAGACTCTTGTGAGGTATTCACTATAAAAATAAAATAAAACACAAAATGATATTATTATGGGTATTCCCTACAAATTAAACAGATGGTTTGATTTATATGGTAAACTGTCCAGTCAGTGGGGCAGTTACTTTCCTGTCGTCATAATTTTCAGAAAATTTACTAGCATGCCTCCATAAAACACACAAGTTTATTGATTAATTTCCTCAAATCCGAATTATGTTTTTGACAGTCACCGTATCTGTTTGGAATAGTAGATTTATAACAGGTGAGAAATCAATTTTAATGTAGAATAAAGCTCCGTTCACTTGCTGATTTAATGTCTTCCATGACCGTTTTTACCATACTGACCTAATTTAATATAAAGAAATTTAATTCACGGTATGACCTGTACATATTCAGTCTAGTTACCTGACTACCTATTGAACTTTCATTATAAAGGGTCATCATATTTCTCGTAAATACGTCAAGCGTAGAGTGACTTATAAACAAATATTTTTATACCATGTTTTACACACATACAAGGAAACTTTGGGAAGTAAAATAAGAAATAAATCATGAAAAAAATTTCAAACTAAGCAATTCTAAATTCCATAAGCAAAAAAAAAATTCTAGTGTTATCATTGCTTTACTTCTGCGAGTAATGCACGTTTTCGAATAACAATATGGCCACCTTCTCATTTCAAATTTTAAGTAGAACGGATAACAGAGTTTATTACGGTGTATTTATACGAACACTTCAAAAGCCACACAAAAATAAATAAAAATTATTATAACTTCTTTATTTTAACATTGTTTGTATAATGTATATTGGATCGTTTATTATATTATGACACAGCGCCCTTGAGGTGATTTCTCACAAAAACGGCGCTATACAAATTATCAAATTACTATTATTATTATATGTAATGTATATTATATTGGTAAACAATACTACAAACAGATAACTTATAATTTTTTTATATCTTTATTAGACCGTTTTGAATTGTTTTATTATCTACGTAGGTATTTTTACTCGCTATAAAATGTTATCAAAAATATCTTATACTTATCTCATTCATTTTCCATGAGTAACAATTTGTTCCACAAATATAATTAGATGAAATTGTTCATTAAAGATATTAAACAAGTACTTAATATGTGTATTATCACTAACAACATTATTATAAATACGTTTTAACTATTGGTAATATATTATTTACATGTATGATATATTTCACGCTTTAGCATACACAGGTACCTATAATTGTTGTTGTTTTTTGTTTTAATTTCGCATATCAATGTAGATACTTATTCCAGCACAAAATACGTGTAGAATTATTAATACCTACCTGTAATATTATTAATTACTGATAATTTTCTACATTTGTACAATCCTCTTCCTGCCACAAGCAAATGCTCTCATTGAAGAGTTGTGTGTATAAATACTATTTTATGTCTTAAACTTAAATTTCTTTAATAAAACATATGAGGGTACCATGAGATGGAATTATTGCTATTTCAATTATTCAAAAATATTGTAAGTTGGCAGGTTGACAGGTACCTACATAAATTTTACCACTTACTCGTATCATTTTATCGATGGTTTATAATTCGAAATGATGATTTATCAACCAATAAACTGTTTTTTTTTTGGTATCTTAAGACAAATGAATTGAATCCTAATCTAGCCACACTTCGCCACATTAAATCCATTATGTTTTAATGAGCCATGTGTAGGTGTAGATGGTGTGAGTCTGTTTTATTAATTAGCCTGGAGATTACGAATACTGAACATGTGCTCCAACATGACAGCGCCTACCAAAATTTCGTCAGCGATTAGCTAACAATATTCTTCCAGGCCTAGCGATCTCCTCTATTATTCTAAGCATTATATTCACGTGTAATGGCACTCCACACATCATCCTCAAAGATGACATAGACACCGAAGATTATTGATAGGATTGCTTTCTTCCTTTGTGATTGGTGGTAGGTAATATGTACATGCACGTATTCAGGTATTGAACTCCCAATTACTTTTTGCATGCCCTTCCGCACAAGGAAAAATGTTATTCGAAAAAACGATCATTTTAATAGTAAAAACGGTTAAAAACGGGACTGAAGTTATTACGAACAACTTAACAGTATTTCAATGTTTATTGGCGGGAAATTGTAAGAAAAAACATTGAAACCCTGTTAATTTGATCGTAAGAACTTCAGTCCCGTTTTTAACCGTTTTTACTATTAAAATTATCGTTTTTTCGAATAACATTTTTCTCCGTGCGTTTTCATGATTTTTATTTCTGATAAAAAAGGTTCTTTACATATGCACTTTTTTATACCTACCTACTATCTACCTACCCGTCGCAAATAGCACTTACCTAATTTACTACACTTATGTATATTTTAAAATTAGTTGTGTAGGTTTGTGAAGAACCATTTACTTTTGTAATCCGGAAACTCGTGAAAACTGACGAATCTATACAAAGCTAAAGGTTTTCAAAATAAAGCTTTTACCACAAAGTTAATAATTTCAAGAAATTAAATAATTAGGTATGTTTTATCTATTTTGGTACGGTAACTTATATTTTACAGGATAATTTGATTCTGTTGGTCTCAACGGGTAGCTTATCCGTGCTAAGGCACCCATTTTCGATGAGATGAATTAATAAGTTTTAATATAATATGTAGATATATGAATGCGGTGATGAAAAAATATATATAAAGATCTGCATATATAAATACTCAGATGAGTAAATAATAATAATAATAAAAAAACAAAAATCTTACTATATAATATTATAAACGCGAAAGTTTGTATGGCTGTATGTGTGTTTGTTACTCTTTCACGGAAAAACCACTGAATGGATTTTAATGAAACTTTACAATAATATAGCTCATACATCAGAATAACATATAAGCTACAATTTATAAAGCTAGCTATTTCCCATTTATTACAAATAATAATGATTCTTTAATAGAAAATGTCAAAATTTGAGAATGACATTTTACAAAACAATGATTGTTAAATCAAAATTCTATTTTGGAAAATATTTAAATTACTGAATTTATTTGAAGTAATGGTCTAATACTTTTATTCGAACAAAAATTATAGATGTTTCAAATAAAAAGGTTCAGATTTTTGGTATAAACATAGAAAGGACTTAGGAAAAGAAAATAGGCTACTCGAAGTACTAATCCTGCGCGGACGAAGTCTATGCTAGTAAATAATAAAATACATACAAGGGAACAACATCAAAATTGGACTGTTAGTTAATTCAGCTAGAATTAATCAACAGTCCGATTTTAAAGTTGTTCCCTTTCTCCCTATGTAACCCCCCCCCCCCCCTTCCTTTAGCCACCCCCTACATCTCTTCCTACCCCTCCACCAAACAGTCTATGATGTTCTCTCCCTCTCCCTGATATGCTTTATCTCTCTATTTTGTTTACCTGATATTTTTTCTCTGTATTATGATTTAGTTTATATATTAAAAATAAATAAATAAATTATTGTCGACCAATATAAATAAGAATAAAGTGGTTTAAAAAAAGTATTTGTTTCATTTGGTATAATGTCAAGCCACAAAGTGTTTGCTTTCTTCCATTTTTATTGCTATTATTCCTCATAAATTCCACCAAATCAATTAAACAAGATGTTGATATTTTCTGGGTCATTAGTAGGATATTTCAAACTGTTGTACGAATTTACCGGACCTTTATGCCTCCCAGCGTGATTTTATAGCATATTTTATATGTAAACACTGTTATTTGTAAATAATATTTGATTTATGGTGAGCATTCGAATATTTCTTTCCTAATTATCTTAAAATTTTGTATTTAGAGATGTCTGATTAATCAACTGGACGATCGATGTGTTTATTCTTTTATTGAGTAGGTTTGTAGTAAAAAAGGACAGAAGAGCCTCTTTTTGCGCATTCGGGATGTGCTACCCATGTAAGCCACTTTTAAAAAAACAGTATACTTCCAGAAAATGTTGAAATTATCAGAAACTAAAAAAAAAATTCTGTTTCATTATGTTTATGTACATATCTAAATATTTTTGTTTGTTTGTTTTATCCACGCATAACGTTAGGTAAGTACGTAATAACCAACATGTGAAAAACGAAACATTTTTTTAACTCCGTTTGCGTGGCTGATTTTGGCCCGTTTCATACTAAACTTAATTTTGGATTCGTAGGTAAAAACCTAACCAAACTGACATTTTTTTGTACTTAAATGGTATATCAAATATCATAGTCCGGACAGGTGCTACTTTATTTATTTTTGCTTTTAATATTTTAAATTGTGTATAGAAAATCGGTTTTGGTTCATTTTGTAAGTTATTTACAATTATTAAATTATTTAAAAAAAAATCCTGCCTTAAATCGTTAAATGTGTTTCTTTGGGTAGAAAATTTAATATATAAACGACAAGTCTCTTCAATGTAAAATAGTAATTTAATTTTACACCCATCAAAATTCATTTAAAAAAATATATTTTTTTTTTTCTATTTATAATTTAATGCAAAAATAAATAAAGTGGCACCTGTGCGGATTATATATTTGATTTACCTTCATTACAAAAATAATTTTTGATTTTGGTTGGGTATTTTAATTTCGAATCCAAAATTAAGATTTGTATGAAACGGGCCGAAACAATCCTCGCAAAGGTTCCTCGTAACTGCTCTGAACTGAAAGTTACCAGCTATTTGTAGTTGGTATCTAATTATAACAGCTTTTCAATCGACCGCAAAATTTTATCACTCGATGAATAATAAATAACAAACATAAGAGTGATTTATAAATCACGCGCTTCTGCTCGTCAGTATCCAGGTTTTTCATTACTCACTGTCGGTAGAGATGTGGTTTAAATATTTATGAAAGAACCTTAGAGGATATGCTCCCTTCTCTTATCAGAAAAACATGAAATTTTTGGCTGCAATATTGGACGACATGCGCAGGATTAAACCCGCAAAACCGATGATTTGCCACTCAGCTACATATAATTATAAATCTTAGTTTATTTGTACAGGGCCCTTGATGTGATTTTTCACGAAAACGGCGCTATATAAATTAGCCAAATATATTTTTTTACGCACCAGATTTTCAGACCCGGGTTTAGTTTTTCCCATAGGAAAAACTTAACCCTTTCATACACTTTTCCATATAAATGATCATCTAGTAAATCCACGTTATGCAAGTGTATTATATAAGTATAATTAATGCAAAAAAATACAAGAACAACATGTTAATCTACCAAACTATTAAATGGGAATATAATTCACCGACTCCAGATATTTTCATATCAGAGGGTTCGGCTCGGTGGAATTCCTAATTTGACAGATAAATCCTGCAGATCCCTCAATATAAGTATTTAAAAAATCTTTCGTAATCCTACATGTATCTAAAATGACTGTGATTATTATTATTATCGGTCTTTTGTCTCCATTGATTTTACGCAACCACAGTTATTGTTAATAAATCTGTAACTGGTGTTTAACACATTTAACACGGCTGCTAGACAGTAACTCATTTGATTTTACTTTTAATTTTAATTTAATTTTACTATATTATTTATTTTTACCTACAATGATTGTTTTTATGTAACAAATAAATTCAATAAAAAATTACAGCAAGTAATATAATATAAAAATTTTATACAGGTATATACCTCTACCTCCGTGATGCTTTACTGTTTTGATTTATCTATGTTATAATTTACATCAACAGTAATCCCATCTTACTGTAAAATTGCGATAACCTATTTTATTATATTGGATGGATAATATCTAGATATAAAATTAAAATGTATCTTTGTATAAAACTCAGGATTCCGTGAAAAGTAAATTTTTCAGATCGAGTGACGCAACTGATTACTGTGATGATTTTGAATAAAAAAAAAAAATCGTCACGAAAAAAATGTCTAGGTATCTACGTGAAATCATTTGAAAATATAAGTTGACATATAGACCCCGAGGGGAATTATTTTCCCCAGATTCTTCGGTGTGAAGTTAATGTCACAAGTTAATTAGAATCAAACGCGCAATTATTTTCTCAACTGTTTTCAATCTGGTTCAATATGTATAAACAATCATGGGAAACAAAATGCAATAAACTTCCTATGAGTATGATAAACTACTGATGATCTACATTATCACCGATATTCATAATCCAAAAAAACCAGGACTAGACTAAACATAGTCAGTAAGCTAGCTGGAACTAGTTGAGGATGCGACGCCAATACGCTCAGAACGGCATCCATTGCCCTGGTTTTCTCAACAGCTGAATACTGTGCTCCAGTATGAGCCAGAAGCGCCCACACTTCCATGGTCGACGTTCAGCTTAATGCCACAATGCGAACCATCAGCGGGACCTTAAAATCTACTCCTCTCCCTTGGCTCCCCGTACTTGCAAATATAACCCCGCCAAGCATCAGGCGAGAGATTGCAACACTGAGGGAATACAAGAAGGCGCTGCAAAAAGCGCAATCCCTTTGCACGACGATGTCGTCTCCCACCCGGCATGCCGCTTGAAGTCCCGAAAACCCTTCTGGACGGAAGGAGAAAGACTCCTCCAATCACCCCTCAACCCTGAAGACAGGTGGAAACTTGAGTGGCAATCGGCCAACGTGGAAAATGCCCATCTCGTACAAGACCCCACTGAGAGACAGCCTGGGTTCTCATTGCCTCGCAAACTCTGGTCCGCCATCAATAGGATAAGGTGCTCCCATAGCCGTTGTGCCCATATGATGCATAGATGGGGCCTTAAAGAGTCGGCGATGTGCGAATGCGGTGCGGTGCAGACCACCGTACATGTGGCCAACGAATGCCCGCTCCATTCATTCCCCGGCGGGATTGATGAGGTCCACAGGGCGACGCCTGAGGCCCTGCACTGGCTCGCAGACCTAGATGTCCCCCTCTGACCCCCCCACCATACAAAAGAAGAAGAAGACGGATATTCATTATTTTAGCCACAAACACGTTTCTATAATCATAGTTTCGTAGCATAGAAATAAACAATACATGTGTAATACTCAAATGTTATCAGAGGTTAAAGGCTACTATTATCTTTTCTCTTACGTGTCGGACGAAGTAATTCCTGGAACGCAGAAAATAATAGAAATAAATTAACTCAAAGGTTTCTCTGTTTTGTTGATGAAAGTGCAATTCAATTAATCATCGCGAGTTCTGCGATGACGCACTGAGAACGTTTATTACCCAGGATGATGTACATTTGTACTGTGATACCACCTTTGTTTGCATTTAATCGTTTGGTTTCTGTTTTATTCTCAATTTATAGGTATTTTAATTATTTCAGATAAGTTTGTGTTCGTTTAATGGCACCAGGAAGTTTTGAACTTCGAGGTTAACAAGAACATGTAAACATTTTCTTCGCTACTTAGAACTGCTAGGATTAATTGCACTCTTAAAATAACAAATGATCTTTATAGATAAACTCATTAAATATAAGTATGCTGCAACTAAGTCCACAAGGCCTTCTGTGGCCGATAGAATGAAAAAAATAATAATAAATCTAAACGAAACTTGGAACAGAACAAAACACATAAAAATAAAGAGGTAACGGTCGAACCTGGGGACTCGAACCCATGATCCCTCGTCTTAATGGAACACAGCGACTTATCCATCTCGGCCATTGAGACCTATTATTTTTGTGTCGTTTTTGTCGATCTCTTATTTCAAAATCAGAAATAATATATAAAATCTAATGTTTCATTATTTTTTTAAATTTCGTCCGATTGCAATTATTTTTTTTTTGAATTATTGTAAACATGCCCGTGAATACATCTATACATATACTAGTTAGCTCTGGCATTATGATATTTGCATTAAAATATGAAATGGGTCACTTTGGAATAAATGGGTGTATTTTATGAAGTTAAGCAAAAGGGAAAAAAGGCTGGGGGGGGGTATGCGGGAGGGTTGGATGGGGAATTAAGGAGGGGGGCTTCGCGGGAAAGGGCACGAGGGAGAGGGGAAGGCGGAGAAGGTGAAAGCGGAATGCATGGGGGGGGGTTCACGAGAAAGGGGTGAGCGGAAGAGGGGAGGGGGATGCGGGGAAGGTGAAAAGGAGGGTAGGAGGAAGAGGAGGTGTAAGGGGAACGGGGACGAATGAGAAAAGGCACGAAGGGAGAAACGATTAATTTATTTAAGTAGCAATGCAACGCATGCCGGTATCAGCAAGTTAACAATATTATCCTCGACTAATTTTCTCCATAATTTTGGCAGCAACCTTTTTGAATGATTACAAAGTTATTAAATCTTCGTACTTTCACTTTGTGGCGTCACTTTTAATGAAATTAAAACAAAGTTCTTTATTTTTATGTTTCACGTTTTGTTTAAATTTATTAGTATTACCTTCTTCTAAAAAAAAAAATGAGGCTAAATATTTTATTAAATTCTTTATTTAATAGCAGTTTACAGAAATCATCGTTATTGCCAACATAATCTTTTTTCTCTTCTTATCATAAAAGGTGGCCTGATAAATTAGCTAGAGTGCCCATTGCCTAAATTTCCATACATACACATAATGCGTCATGTGTTCTAGTTTTGTTTACTAATGCAGAATTAGCCTATTGCCTATAAAGAGTTCTTACATAAGAGGTTTGCATTGCGTGCTTTACTTGGCGTATTACATCTGATTATATGCCGAGATGTTTGTCAAGAATGCCTGTTTCTGTCTGTGTGGCCATGGTAATAAAAACTAGCCATAAACATAGTACACTTTAGTGCGATATTTAAATAAGAGATTTCAGGCGGGTGAACATATTTCAAGCTCGGTGCGGTAAATCATCATTGTTTTTATGTGTGTTTAGTTTTCTTATGAATTTTGTCAGATTCAACAGGAAGCATAAATTATTTTGTTCATAAAAGTTGAAGGTGCCCTCTAACTTAATGAATAAATTTCACAATATTGTAGGCATATTGTACAACAAATCAATGTATGGACTTACTTTCATTGCAAAAAATTAATACTTTATTGTCATGTTAACTTTTCCCAACATCTTGACAAGTAAAAAAATCCTACTTTTAGGTACCTAGATAGCTTAGACGGTTTGGACAAGTAGAGCGAATGAATTAAGAAAGGGGTGTCAAGAGACTATACGACGCAAATGCGAATGGTATAAGAATTCGAGGACGCCTGAGGAAGACATGGCACGATCAAGTGAATCAGATACTTGAGTCGGGCCATGTCAAGAGTCAGAATAATAGAAGAGCATGTATGATAAGATATATGAATGTAAATGAGGCGAGAGGTGTATGCGAAGACCGAGTTGTTTGGCGGTCCGTCCTCTCTGTCTACCCCTGCGGGGAAACGGCATGATAGTTAGTTAGTAAGTTAGATAGTATCTTTTATATCTAACATGTATTTATGGACCTTAACTTTTTCTTTCCAAAACATCCTCTCCTTCCTTTTATTAAAAAGACCCTCCACACAACATTCTCAAAAAATGACATAAGCCTTGAGTAAATTATATTTAACACTGTGTTGGGAAAATGTTAAAATTAAAAATACAAGAATAATGGTTCTTTGGTTATCCCACTTTAAAAAAAATAATAATACCATTTAATTATTCTTAATCAAAGTTTTAGATTTAGTGTAGTCACCTGTACTTATACACAATTATAAAAGAATAATATCAAAGAATAATCATTTTGAATTTAAGAAATATCGTCATAACGGTTGCTAAAATTATTTATTTCAGAAGAATAACAGTTTTTTGAGGTAGGTAAGGATTTAGGTATGCGAAAAAATAGACATTAACATATTATAGGTGCCTATCTACCTAAGTAGGTGTTTTAGATAGGGGTGTATTTTAAGTTGGCTTTAAAAGCAGAACATGAAAGTATTATATCAGGCTTTTATTTAACAGATCATAAGTATGGTCACATTATTTTTTGAGAGCTAACAACGTGACCCAAAATAAAACAAGTCGTTCCTTGTTCCAGGCACTCGAACGATGATTGAGGCTGGGCTCTAAAAAACAAAACCCCTTGACAAAGCAAATCCAACTATTGCTGATCGTGCCCTCTTTCCATTAGCCATTGGATCGTCGGAACTACTTAGCGATGGCAAATCCAAAACACCAATATTATCTAAATGATAATAAGAGATGTCCTGCCAAAATAATATCTTATGAGATGTAGATATTGTAGATACATAATACGCTTAGTTAAAAATTAACGTTGAAGTCCTAGGTCAGTGGGTAATTTGGCATCGCGTTTGGTACAAAAAAAGAGGAAGGTAAATATTTAATTATATTTATCTCGTGTTCAGGTTAATTAGGTGTACTAAGGTTGTCTATTTTCCTTACTTTGCTAGCAATCAACAATATTTTAGAAGCTAGTTGGGCAAAACTAAATAAGCTTAGTATAGTTAGATAATAAATTATAACTATGGCGGCCTTCACCGCATATTATATTAATACAGAATCTACTCAAAGATGTTTAATTAAAATACTAAAATGCAAAAAAAGGAAAAATAGTGGAAACGCGATTTTCTATTAGCGTTTTACAGAAAAAAGGTTCGTTGGTTATAGAGATAATAACGAGGGGATTTAGTTAAGTAGGTATCAAAGATTCAAGGTAATTAAAAAATTCATAAATTCAATATGGGTATGGTAACACTGAGAAACACAGTTTGGATTTTTGAATGTAACAACTGGTTTTTTTAAATCTTTATATGGGAACCTGGACCTTACTATACCTATGGTATAATACTATCCTACATAGGTACTTAGAATGTTCAGAATTTAAGTGTACTGTGATTATAATGGGCTGTGGTTTTTTGTTTTTTAAGGTTTTTTAACACTGAATGGTAGAGTGGGATCTCCTGACCAGAAAAAGCATCGTAGGAATACGGTAGTACGTAAACTCACTTTACAGTGTCCAGTTGCGAGATGGATGTCGGTAAGATTTCAGGTTAAGAGCGATTCACCGTTCAGCACAAGAAAAATCAGGTCAATTGCTCCCGCGAGTTTCTTGAGCGACTTGAATTGGAAGGTGAGGATTTTCTGAGCTCTATTGTGACAGGATACGATATGTGGGTGGTTCATTACATGCCTGAGATAAAAAGACAGTCGTTACACCAATTCTCCATCTGCCAAAAATTTATAAATGCAATTTTGGGGAAAAAATCATCGCCTCAATGTTTTGGGACTGAAAAGGTATCATTTTAGTCCAATTTCTGCCCCGAACTTCTGACCATCAATGCACAGCAATTTTGTGAGACCCTTACAAAACTCAAATAAAGCAATCAAAACAAAAGGAGGGGAATGCTGATGAGAGAAGTCTGCTTGTTACACGATAACGCTGTTCTCATACTGCGTTCGCTTTCAAGGCACTTTTGGACTCATTTGGTTAGGATGTTTTGAACCACTCCCTCTTTTTCCCCTGACTTGGCGGCTTCAGATTATCATATGTTCATCACTTTGAAGGCACACATGGGTACAATTGAATTTTCAGGTGCAGAAAGAGGTGCTGAAGTGAGCGAAGGAGCTGGCGGGAGAGTTCTTCGAGGAGGGCTAAAAAAACTTGTGCCACGGCTCAGTACATGCATTGAACGGGACGACAATTATGTAGAAAAATAGTCAACAAGCGTATCAACAATTTCCTGCAATTTAAAAAAAAAAACTCCTTTTCTAAAATAATATAAAAATTTTGTACATTAACTTTCTGAACATCCCCCGTACCTACTCCTGATTTTTATAATTTTCAATGATAATAAATCGAGGTTCTTACCTATAGGATTTATGTGCATAATTGGCACTTCTTTTGGTTTGGTAAAATAGGGTACTAGACTAAGTAGAGAGTAAATATATTTATTTTGCAATTTAAATGTAAAATACATTATTTAATTACTTAATTTTCATGATTTTTTAAATAACAAAACTATTCTAAATAAGTAATTTAGAACAACATAGTGTCAATGTTGCCTGAAATAGCTCCGTAAAAACTAGCTTTTCTTTGCGATACGGAATCAGTTCGTCTCTTCCTTTCCCGATTAAAATAACGGCTAGATTTAGGTTTATGCTACTTTATAGCCGAGCCATACATTCCCGTGAGATTCTTATTTAGTTACCTATAAAGTGTAACATTTTATAGCTTCCCTTATGCGGGTAGTTTTTCTCTCCCACACCTCACCCTCTTACTGTATAAAGGCTATAAATCGTTAACTTTTATATCACATTACGTTTGAAGCATTTCTACGAATGGATTGACTCAGTTTTAAAAGGCAGCCTTGATATTTGTACGGATAATTTATAAACATAAAGTTACTTACATGGAATCTGACACACCTGTATGTTTTTAAATGTATCTACTGTTGGAGTAATTTGTCCTTAAAAACACATGAAAACCAGAAAGGAACTAAATTGGTTCAAAAGTAGCTACATTTCTAATGTGACTTAAAATGAGTCAAACAAAGAAAGTAGTAATTTAAAAAAAATTTGTACAGGCAGAAAAATGTTATTCTAAAATACGAACATTTTATTCGTAAAAACGGTTAAAAACGTTTATTATTTAAACGGTTATTTCAATGTTTATTGGCGAGAAAATTTAAGAATAATTTGTTGGTATACGTACGAAATTACATATACCAACAAATTATTCTTACATGTTCCCGCCAATAAACATTGAAACCCTGTTAATTTGTTCGTAAGAACTTCAGTCCCGTTTTTAACCGTTTTTACGAACAAAATAATCGTATTTTAGAATAAATTTTTTTCCGTGTACTTTCGTATACTTTGTGTACTTGTGTACTTTCGTGTACCTACTTTGTACTTCGAAATCTTTACAAAAGAAAGTAAGGTTTTTGTGAATTTATTGAAATATTAAAAATTTAGTAGAAAAGGACGCTGAGAATGATTTGCAAGATAATTGCTTACCATTTCCTTAAGTGGCTTTTTATAAGGAAATATTATATTTCGAACACGGTAGCTTTCTATTTTTTTTATTTTCACTTCACTATATTTTTTATAAACTAAGAAAGGTATTTATTACTATTCTCAAGCAGGCATTTTAATTAAGCTAGGTGTGCCTGCTTTCCCCCACCCCTTTTCGTTTCAGTGAGCCTGTAATAACTCACGGTTCATCCCCATTTTCTGCATCCTTTAAAGTTTTGTGCCACCTCACAAGACGCTGAAATTCATTAAATCCCTCTCTCTTTAGTTTTTTGCTGAACTCATGTGATTGGTTTATTCCTTTTTATGAAATTTTAGTTTTTACTAGGTAATGTGTTGGATCGCGAGTATTTTACTTTCAACGTAGTTTGTAGGTTTTATGTTACTGCGACCTTACGGTATTGCTGTTTCCCTGATGCCGGCTTCTTTGTGTGCTGAAGAGGATACATAAGCGCTTTTATATATAAGGCTTCTCGTTCTAGATTCCTTGCTGATGTAGTCCGTTCATTGTAAAATGCTTAGCGTAAACCATCAATGTTTGAAATTTAATTCGAAGCTCTTATTTCGAAGGAAAGTTAAAAGGAAGAGAACGTGTTAATTCTGATCTCAATTATTTTTTTTGTCTTTCATTACAACCATATCAAATATTTTTTAGTTTAGTTATAGACCAGATATCTGCTCAAAATATTATAATTAGATTATAACAAATACGATTTGCCTAATAATTTCTGGATGCATTTAGTAATGAATATGTTTGACGTTTAGGGACATTTGTTTTTAAAGTATAGTAAGAATAAATTGTACCTACATAATACCCACCTGATCTGAATATAGTTACGTTATAGAGAACGCATTCAGTATGAATTTGTTACGAAAAACTGAGGTAAATGAGTCACTTTTGCCCGCAAGGAAAATCACGGAGAAAAAAAGCGGTTTAGAACCGTGTGGTTTGGAGATTTACTTAGAAAGTAGTGAGTAATAATTTGAATCTGAAAAAATCTAACAAAACCGCAAAATGCATTACGCAGTTTAAATTTTCAAGGGGAGTGACTCAATATTTATAAATAATGTCAAAAGATGATAGAAAATAAATTTGACTACTAAAAATCACTCATAAATCATCGCACTAGAAAAAAGTGAACCTGAGTTTTGAATAAACCAATGTCATAGGGAAAGACACAATAGTCAACAAATGTTAGCCACGATTTTTATACTTGTGCCAAATGGATTGACGGTCCTAGCTGTGAGGAGTAACCTTATCTTTTATACCGGAAGAAAGAACATCGTTATCCAAACCAATGTCCATGATAAAGATTTCAAACCGTCCGTACCATAACTTACACTTTTAGGATTATTATAACAAAGAAATAATAATGTATTTGTTTGTATGAAGCAGTTACTTTGTGATGTGACATTATAATTTAAAATAAAACAATAACTTTGTATACACCACTTTTATTTTTTTATACTTAATGCCGACCGGGTTTCGCTACAACCGTAGCTTCTTCATGGCAGTATAATCTCTACTAATATCTAATATCTAACATGTGTTCAGGGGATTGAAGAAATGGGCTGGGTTCCGCCGGTGCAGGACGTAATTGGAGTAAGGGACTGGGGGTTGGAAAGTGAATGTTCTTTGTCAATGGGGAACAACCTAAGTATCGGACTTTTATTTAAATTTATTTGATTGTTTATTACTTTTCTATTAGTGTTTATGGCTTTCCTTAGCTCTAGGGCTTCTAAATTATCCAATCTGATACCTATTTCGTTTTTGTGCAATAACGTTACGCCTGTATTTTTATTAAATGAATGGTCTGTTTCTATAAGATGGTTTGCAAATTCTGAGAACCCGGTACTGTGTAATGTACTTACACAGTACCGGTAAACGTAAAAAATAAAAGTTGTGTATACAAAGTTATTGTTTTATTTTAAATAATAATGTAGATGGCAAGAATCATACCTTTATAATATTATGGCTATGAAGATGTACAATATAACCCAATCACTATAAAATAAATCTGAATAACCTAAGCTTGCAATTTGCAATATTCTCTCGAACGAAGTCCTTAAAAAACTTGCATAAAATACCTTATGCCCGTCTCGGTTGACGTAATAAAATAAAATCCGTGCATAAGCAAAGAAAGGCTGCCTTGATGGGCGGTGGGCTTGATCGGGGGAACGGGGAAGCGAGGATGCCGTAGAACCGTAGACCGTAGATAGGCTTTAGAATGGTACGTACGTACGTCTTGGTGGAGACAGTTACCCCTCTAAACGGGAAAATATATATATTATGTGTTGTAGAACCGTGAATCTGACAAAAAACTGAAATGTGTTCTAATATTTTGTTAAATTAATGATAGCATTCATTCATTATTTTTTAAACTCCTTACATTCATTGTGATTATCGGTATGTATAAATAATAATGTTTGGATGATTTTTATAGCGCCATTTTCGTGAGATAATCACCTCAAGGGCGCTTTACAAATTCATTTATACATTTAACATATATGTATATTACAAATGGCTTATAACAAAGATTTATAGCTAATGACTTACAACTAAAAACTACACTTATTTTTAAGATCGAGTGGGTATTTACACAATATTGCTTTACTAGTACTATGACTTACAGCTATCTTAAACCTAAATATTTATGACTAACATACTAATTACATTAACAAACACATATTATTATTTCTTCAATTATTGTAATGTTTACCTGCTGCTCGTGCTGTCAGTGACAAATTATGAAAAATATTACAAAAAAAAAAAAGTTACAGTGTGGTCAAAGTGTAGTCACGGTGTGGTCAAAGTATGGTCAAAGTGTGGTCAAAGTGTGGTTAAAGTGTGGTCTAAGAGAGATAAGTCGATCAACGAAAATCGAATGTAGTTACAAATAATAGTTTGTCTGATTGACATGGAACTTTAATATGGCATTTTTTGTTTGCCAAACTTCTGTTACATAAAAAATTATTTGCCTAACCAGTTATTATTATTACGGTTGAAGAAATTCTGTAATAATATCGCATGGCCGAAGTAAATGTAAGTCATGAACAATATTAATAAATTTATCTGCCTACGCTTAGTTGTTTTGAATGGACACAGACAGGAGAATATCAGATAAGTATATAGAGAAGAAGAATCCGAGTACAGAAGAGTAGTGCCTACCTATGTATGAGACAATGCGTCTTGCAAATGAAGCAAGTAGTCACAGACTTATGAATATTGATATGTCTATGCAAGTAGTATAATTTGCCAAGGATTAGCTTATGAGGCGTTGACTTCTTTTTGTTAACCTACAAAAGGAAATTGCGAAATACTTAGGCTAATAGGTTCTACAGTGGGTGGGCAAATATTGCCATCATGTCAAAGTTTAACTAAGCCGTCGCGCAGTTGATTTAGTGAAAATAACCGTAGTCTAAATATAGTAGATTCCGCTTATTTGGGTCACCGGTTTATCGAGTCAGCCAGTTATTTGAGACAAAACCCATGGTTTTGTCTCAAATCACGACTGTCCGTGGTCGAGTGGCAAGACTCTTGATTCCCAATCGGAAGATCGGGGGTTCGAACCCAGCGGTCGCAAATAAATTTTATTTGATTAATTTGTGTGATTTCACAATTAATTAAATGAAAAAAAATAATATGTACTACATTTGCAGCACGTTCCACACCGCCCTGGTGTAAGACCACCATTCAGAATTAAAACATTGCTTAATAATGGCTTTGGCCGTGTTTAGTGACTAGATCTGAATAGCCAGGTACTTCCCCACCTTCCTCTTTCCCATCTCCTTCCCTTCCTTACTTACCTTCAGTCTCACAACATAACCGAATTGGGGATGCCATAGTCTCACTGGTTCGAGACGGGAGCAGAGTTTTAATAGAGAATACCAAAAAAAATTGAGTAGATACTAGGTTTGAGATTTTAATTTCAAATATAATTTGCTTCGGTATCTGGAACACACATTCCGTTTAATTGGGACAAATTCCGGTCTAAAGTCGATGCAAAACGTGTCCCAATAAAATAACTTTAGTTAAAAGGGGCGGGCGTATGGTATGCGGCACCGGTAATCAGAAGGGATTCCAATATTTTAGGATTAGGTTTATAAGCATCGATATAATAATTATAGATTAGTCCTCCAAACCTTTTTCCATTCCAAAAGTAGTACCACTTATGAGTTATTTCATAATACAAACTGCCTATCGAATTCCGTCGCATCTCTTGCGTGAAGTAGTTGTTTTGCTGTGAAAAAATTACATATTTTTATCTAATATTATTTTCTCGATACGCTGTCTCGAATTTATATGTTACATTCATATTTTTGAAATATTCATATAACTGATTGAATTGTTAATAATAAAGTCCGCGATGGCACATACCTAAAATATTTCTAACTGTCTCAATTTTGTGTTTTAAAAATGATCCTCACAAAGCTACTTCCGTTGCCTCGAACTTAGTGCAATTTCTATTTGATAAATGTTTTCATTAAACCATTTTTTTTTCGGTGTCATTTTTAAGACCCACATGGCTTGTTTTATTATACTTAGTCGAAGGTTATCAGTAATTAATAATGTGAAATAATTTATTTTAGAGGAGAGAGAAAAAACCAATTTAGAAGCAGGAAAATAAAAGTGAACCTATTATTTTAATTAATAAAGATTATAATCATATATAAATAAATATTATGTATCCAAAAAAATTTAATAAATGAAAGTCTTCTTTCACGATCCTGCTAAAAAATGTTTGTTCACTCTCCTGTAATTTTTTATCGCTTCGGAGGCGTTATGCGCTTAGCGAATATATTTGTACCTATGGCACATACGAGAATTTAATTTAATTTTTATAAAGTTCAAAACATATTCGAGATAGCGCGAATGATTGTAATTTGTATTGTAATGTAATACATACAAAAAAGCGCATTTTATTTGGGACAGCCGCTTATTTGACGCAGCCGCTTATTTGGGACAAAATGTTTAGTTTCCGATATATCCCAATTAACCGGAATCGACTGCACAAGTAAAGTAGGATCAGAGTTTATTTTTGCGTTTTCTTCCAATAAACCAATCGAAAACGGGATTTTCTACGTAATGTTATTTTGAATCCAATTCTCAGACCTCGCTTCAAATAAACCCTTGCAAACCAGGATGTTCCCGCCGTAAAGGATATTTTGTTTATACGTCCTGCATTCGTATGATATCCTGGCAGATTTCAAATACGGTATCCTGGGGGTACATAAATAGAAAGAGGTCGCTCGGCGTAGAATCTCATAAAATTCCGGTTGCTAGATAAGCTGGATTGAATTCGTGATTCAGATCGTATAGGAATGTATTTGTTTGGATTCAATGAAAAGAAATACGTTTTTAGCTACCGACCTGCTTCTGTTTTCCTGGTAGATTTATTTTAGCCCCCTTTTACTTAGCTATAACAAGTGATTTTGAAAAAAGTTTTGCTGACTAAGGTTCTTTGTATGTTCTTTAGATAATAATCATAAAGTACTTACCTACTTTTTAGCTACTTCATAGAGGTATGTGCGAAATTCTAAAAATGTATTTAGACAATAAACTATGAAGTAAAGTACCTTCATAGCGGATACCTCTTCTGAATAATGGTAAAACAAATAATTTTGATGAAGTATACAAACTCGAATGCTCCAGGCGAATGAAACTTTTGCGTAGGATTCCTGGAAATTTTGTTAGCAAACGAGTTGATCTATTGGTACCTACATTCTACTGTTTGTAGACTGTACCTACTCAACTCATACCTCTTCGCCAAGCTGCGCTCCTGCTTTCCAGGAAAACTTTTGTAAGATGTTCTACTGAGAATAATGAGTCTCAGAATTTAATGAAAAGGAGGTTTCTTTGATACATTTTCCATTATACCGATAAAGAGTTTTTATAATATAGCGACTATAAAAATAAAAAAGATTATAAAATAATAATTTTTCGACATAGGTACGTACACACGAGAAGAATGTTAGATTGGGATGGGTTAGGTTTGATCGACAGATCGATATTTACACAATAGAGTTACAGACTTAACTAGAAACTTATTTGAATTTGCGAATAAACATTATTGTAAACTTGGTTTGAAAAGAGGCAATATTTACAGCTTGACACATATAACTTTCCAGCTAGCAAAATCAATCACATTTAAAACACAATACATTCATTTTAATTTTTATGATTTCTGCAAAATTTTACAAATTACCTAAGAATGACTACTATTAACTTTCACATTTTATTTTGCTTTGTATTTTTTACAATCTATTTTGAATAGAATTTTGAAAATAGATATTTTTGTAAACACAAAATTTATCGATTTGTAAAGTAGGTAGCTAAATCCCCAAGTGTGTGTGCAAGTTTTTTAAATTTATTCTTATGATTGCAAGCATCCAAAAAAATATGTTTATTTATATCAATTATACAGTGACGTCCCGATGAATTGCTAGATAGACAGCTTGTAAGAAGGTATATATATTTAAAGTTAGAATCAATATATGTACACATTATTATACATTTTTATATTATATTTTGAATCAAAGGATTAGCAAACAATACCTACATAGTAAGCAACATAATTTAAAAAAAAAACCAATAAAAATGATTGAAGGATCGGAAAACAATTACAAAATACAGAAAAAATCAGAGAAAAAAAAGGATAAAGTCTTTTTCACGTAACCATTTTCCAGCATGCAAATGGAAATTTGTTCACATTTTTTTAAATTGAGTTTGTTATCATGTTGTAATCAGGGACATTGTAGGTATTCTAATGTTCTATAACCGTACTTAATTAGATATCTGAAAATAACACGATCGTTTGCAGTACAGTTAGTCTTGCCTTACGAGCTTGTTAGAATTGCAACAACAATATCATCACTGAGACATTTAGATACTCGCTTGTATGACTAAATGCAGTTGGCAATACTTTCTAAGAAATAGTAGATGTATTCAACTGCACGGATTATAGTTATAAGGAGGCTATAATAACATATCTCAATAACAATAATCAGTGTTGTCATAATACTATTCTTCTGCATAGGTTCTAACTAACCATCACACAGTTTCTCCGCAGGGGTAGGCAGAGAGGACGTACCGCCAAACAACTCGGTCGCCTATTCGCCTAATTCACATGCATACACCGTATCATACATATTCATCTATTTTTGTGACTCTTGCCATGGCCCGACTCAAGTATCTGTTTCACTTGATCGTGCCATGTCTACCTCAGCCGTCTTCGACTACTTCTACCATTCACATTGCGTCTTAAAATCTCTTGTCACAATTTTTTTCGTTTATTCTCTCTACATGTCCAAACCATCTGAGAGTCCCTTTCTTAATCTCACTATTACGGGTACATCAGCCTTGCATTATTCGGGAATCTCCACTTTTCTCACACGATTTTACATATACATAATTTATATTACAGCATATTTTACGAAATTATTACATATATCACGTGTTTGTGCACGTGTATAAATAAATAGAAATGTTCCAATAATTTGTTATGTTTAGATGTGTTCTGACCCACAATCTTAAGAAAAAATAGCACGAACAGAAAATAAAATTACGTACATCTTGTCTTTGTTTATTCTTGAATAATTAATTAATATTTTTATTTTATTTATTTCTATTCTTGAAATGATTACAGTGGTTAACGTGGTAGTACAAAAAATTGATAATTTTCAGTAATGGGTGTTAAAAGGTATGTAAAAAGGTTAGTATTATCAAATTATTGTTTTTAGCTTTGTTTCGTACTGCTTGTCTTTGGAGCGATTAGCATTGTCAGCACAGCGACCATACAATATCTCCGCCCAATTACCTGTCTTCTTATCTCTCTTATCTATGGCAGGTGTGCTCTCCAATCGCGTCCCTTATCACGACACCTGCCCATCTCGCGGCGTAATTACACCCTCGCCACACCTGCGCGTGCATACCATTGGCCAGGTGTCCGCCCAATCAGACGCTCACCTGGCCGGTGAAGCAATACAGCTACCTGGGACGACAGGTGGATGCGGCGGAGGAGCGACGCGATTGGACCGTGAAGCGGCGACACGCCCACGCTGAATCGATCCGCGGTACCGGCGCAGGTAAGGCTACCTCTTATTGGCGGGCTCGGGAGAGGTGCGCACAGGTGAGGCGCGAACAATGCAGCCCTGGAATTCAAACAATTATTTTTCATTATTTATCTTTACCCTTTACATATTTTATGTAAATACAGCACAAAAGTCCCAACTTGATGGCCGCCGAGGGGTAAGGCTCTCGACTCACAATCCGAAGGTCGCGGGATCGAAGCGGGATTTGTGTTACTTCACAATGAATTAAATAAAAATAGATTTAGTAGATATATTTGCGGCACTTTCCAGTGTGGAATATACTCTCAGTATCGCCCTGGTGTAAGACCACCATTCAGAATTGAAATGTTGCTTCCCCATCTGCCTATGCCCCATCTCCTTCCCCACTAAAAAAATTAAAAAAAACTGCTCCAAACCGTCTGGAGTCAGTGAGACTATGGCATCCCTAATTGTGTAAGTTATGGGGCTGAAGGTATGGGAAAGCAAAGGTTGGAGAAGTCCTGTCAATTCAGATCTGCTGACCAAACACGACTTTTTTTTACATTAGGTCCACACAATAGGCCCTGAGGAAAAAATTCCCTATGTCATCCTTGAAGATGCTCTGTGGAGGGTTTTCTAAGGGAAAGGAAGGAGAGGAAGACATGAGAAGGAAAAAGGTTTGAGGGGTGGGTAGGAATCTGGGGATAAATATGTCCAGGAGTGATGGTCGTGTGAAGCGATCCCTCCCACTGCGGTGCAAGGCGAGGGGTCGAGAAGGTCCGGCTGGAGAGATTAAAAGGTCTCCCTCAAGCAGTCCCTCCCGATCCGGCCTGCCACGCAGATGGTCGGCAGACGCATCCGCCCCAAGTCCCGGACAAACCTAACCCCATGAACCCGGGCACCCCTGCTAAGTCACCAAACGTAGCGAACCACTTGGGGTGGCCTCGTGGCAGAGGTGTTGGTCGTCCAATAAATGGTTCCTGGGGCGGTGGTACCCATACCCGCCTCCCAAATTAGAATATAATATCATGCCAAGCAAATTTTCAATTCTGAATGGAAGTCTTACATCAGGGTGATACTAAGAGTATCTTCCACACTAGATCTATACTATTTAGTAAGTAAATAACCATCACGCCGTTTCTCCGCAGGGGTAGGCAGAGAGGACGGACCGCCAAACAACTCGGTCTTGGCACACACTCTTTGCCTCATTCACTATCGTACATCGTCTCATGCGTACTCTTCTAGTTTTCTGACTCTTGTCATGGCCCGACTCAAGTATCTGATTCACTTGATTGTGCCATGTCTTACTCGGACGTCCCCTACTTTTTATACCATTCACACTTGCGTCATATATTCTCCTTATGCTCCTTTCTTGGTTCATTCGCTCTACATGCCCAAACCATCTGAGGGTCCCTTTCAGCCTTGTATTCTTTCCGGATCTCCACGTTCCTCACAAGATCATACATGATTTTACGCACATACGCCTCAGGGATCTATACTGTTTATTATGTTTTAAATCAATTAATTGTGAAATAATACAAATTAATAAAATAAAATGTTCTTGCGCACGCCGGAATTTGAACCCGCGACCATCGAAATGCTAGTCAAGAGCCTTACCCCTCGATCACATACACACAGAGGCCGTCATATGTTGCATTATAACATTTCTTGCAATAAGGAACTCCAGTCCAATTTTGTTTATTTTTTTAATGAATAATGAATGACCTTATAACTTAAGACGATAGACTTCGCTTTTCGGCCCATACAAAAAGGACGCCCGGGAAAAAACACTTTTCTACATCGAAAATTCCACAAAATGAATATATTTTTTTTATACTGCCTTCTAGAGGGTGAAAACTATGTCGGTATGTTTTCGAATTTTTGATGCGTTTCGTATTAACGTAAACATTCACTGTCAAACATGTACGATTTATCAAAAAATATTATTTAAGGAAAAAGTGCTGCTAACTCAACTCTCATAAAAAATTATAAAATTATAAAAAGCTACCAACGTAGCTTCTTCTTTCTAATAAATATATATTTTTTAAAATTTCAATTTCATGAAAGTTTCGGTGTAGAAAAGTGTATTCTCCATAAACCCCTTTTCGAGCGATTTCTGTAGGTAAATTTGATCGTTGTCTCATTCGCACATTTCGCATTCGCATGTTTTGTAAGTGTGCGTAAGCTTATTGTGAGCGGGACAGAATGACAGACGCGGGTGTTCCGCGTGTCGTTTAAAGTCTAGCCTCTTAAATAACTGCATAATTATTTTTATTTTTTATAGTTAGATTTAATAGTTCAAATAATCGTCAAAGTTTTAATTTTTCACGATCCCCTGAAAACCAGCGTATCCATAGTGAATCGTGTGACGTCATCACTCTCCAAAAGTTTTGAGTTTTTCAACAGGAGTTGTCGTTTTGTATGGAACAATCATGGAGGAATGATTTTTAGGTGTCAAAAGTCGAGGCGTTTTTTATTCAAGATTAATGTTTTTAATGTAGAAAAACATTAGGCAAAATGACAACATCTCATCGCTACTGTTATTGTAAACAAATACAGTATTATTATTGTTATTTATTGCAAATATACAAATGACATCGTAAGACGGGCTTCTAAGTTTGTGGTGCAGGCGTGAATTTTGCTCTAACGGTGCATAAATCACAAATCCCCTTCTCCTTTCCACCGTAAGATGTTCTGGCCGAACTGAAAATAGAAAGATGCTTGTAAATCCCATATCAATCAACTAATAACATGTTAGGTGTTTAGATTATCTGTAAAAGGCTGCAAAATAATACATTGTATTATGTATAACACATTCAGCCACACTGGTATTTATAATACACTGATCATGACGATTATAATAAAACCAATTCAAAACCTTGATACAAAACCAAAACAAAATGTCAAATATGAAACGATTATAACCTCAAACTTTCTGTACATTATCAAAAATATTTTTTACGGCTAACTAGGTACGACTTTCAAAAACAAGTAATTATTATATTTTGTTTTGAAAAGTTTTATTTTTTTATGTATATTTGTTACTTAAATTTTATATATCTGCTACCGGTTTCGACGCGTCCGTGCCATTTACTAGCAAACTTAAAACCACAAAAGTTTTTATTTCACTAGCAAAGATCTAGAGGTTCCAGATAATACCGGAAAATAGTCCTTTTAAAATCAAATTCTAGACGTATTCACTGTTTTAAAAAAAAAACATAAAATAATTTTGAAAGATTGTTATTTTATCTGTTGAACGCATTTTTTTAAATTTTGAAAAACTAAGTTTATTTTTAATACACTAAGGTTATACCGCTAATTTTCAAACGAAGTATTGTATTATACAACACAAATTTCAAATCATACAATCATACAGCAAATAAACCAATACATAATCTAGTAAAAACATTTTTCAGAATTTTAATTTTAGTTCAATTAAAATCATTAAAAAATAAATCCGAGAACGTATGTTTTGTGACGAAAATACTTCTGTTTTTCTATTTATTTAAGGTCTGACAAATTAAAATATTTCAGATTTTTTTTTAAACACTTATTTTGTTTAGACATTATTGAAAAATTATAAATACGGGGAATAATCAATCTTTTTCATCGGAACTTCCCTGTACAGTTGCAATCATTTTTTAACTTTTATTCTCAGCTGCTGGTTCTTAAGTGTAAATGTTTTATTCTTTTATATAATAAAAAAATTTCTAATATCCTTTAATCCATCTTTTAATATTGTATCTGAATTAATATGGCAATATTAATAATCTCGATAAACCTTACGCCAAATATCTCGGTAGACTACACGTAAAAGACTGAACGCTATGAAAGAACTTATGTAGGTGCTACTTTTTTTTAACACAAGGTGGAAATGTATATTTGGTTGTATTTTTGGTTCAATGTAAAAATAATAAAATTCATTTGTTGAATTCCCGGTTGAGATTGATAAATAATCATTAAAGATTCGCACTGATGAAATTCAACTAGCTTTGTTTCTTATTATTCAACTTGGCGAATAACTCTGGTAGGTACCTATTGAAAATTTGTATATACTTGACGTAATCAGGTAGGTACCTGACATCATACTTCTTAGCTAAACAAATAGGCACTACAGTACCCAGCATTCATGAAAAAATCAAACATAATAGTTCATTGTTTCAAACAAGGCCTTCCTTATTCTTAATTCTTACCAGGAAAAACTGCTCCACGTGTAAATCGCTTCTCAAGTGTTTCACCATCTCTAGTGTTAACTGTTCACTGTTCAGGTCTTTCAATTGCTGACATTATTTTAGTTTTACGGCTTTTGGCAACAAACGTCCTCTATTTGAACCAAGCCTATTTGGAATTAATTGTTTACTTGTTATGTCGTTAAAAACGAAGCTAATCCATCAACGGTCGCCATACCTCTCCGTTCACGAAATCAGGCAGACGCTTTTTTAAATGGAATTTTATTTTTATGATGGGCCTCAAAAATTTTACGACAAACGAAAGAACTTATCTAACTGATGGGTAAAAGAAGGTAAATAAGAAGTAAAATATACTTTTTTTTATTAGTTACTAGATATATTTATTTTTTTTACGTTTGTAGAAGTTACGTGTTTAATATCAATATAAAATACTCCTCCTCGGTGAGGAATCCCCACTAAGAGACCCTGTGCTGAGGGAGACTATATTTTTAATAAGTTTTCAGCGACTTCTATGGTAAAACTTCATTGTTTGGGTAAGGTTTTTTCAGAAATTTCTATGACGATGTTTATAATATGTTAGTAAGTTATTTTTCCGATAGTTCCTTAAGTCAAGATTTAATGTCCACTCGAGCGCTTTTTGCCACATTATGGCACTATTTCCAAAATCTCGGATTGCTTTCTTGCCAAAATGTGGCAAATTATTTATTTTTATTTTTATTAAAACGACTATATAATACATTTTCGTTGTTTGTTTTTGGGGTGTTATGCCGTGTTGTGCTACCTCCTTCTTTAGCCGACGTTTCGGACAGCGTTGCAGTGTCCATCATCAGGGCAGATCCGGCAGATCCGTCGATGTGAATTTGTTGTGTTAAGTGTGTGCTTAACACAACAAATTCACATCGACGGATCTGCCGGATCTGCCCTGATGATGGACACTGCAACGCTGTCCGAAACGTCGGCTAAAGAAGGAGGTAGCACAACACGGCATAACACCCCAAAAACAAACAACGAAAATGCTTTTGGCCGTGAAAATCTAAAAACATATAATACATTGTACATTGAAAATATAACAAAATAAAAATTCTCTAGATTCTTTAAAATGTTTTAAGGTTAAAGATTTAATTATATTTTTTTTATAAATCCTACAAATATGTGATAATAGACAAAAGATAGGGGAATTCATTGGCTACATAGTAGTACATATAATCAGTTTGTATGTCTCCATATTTAAATTCGGAGGTATGATTTTTTTAATGTGGGCAGAAAAATTTCCTTTAGCAATCCGAGAAAAAATATTTTAATTGTTCTGTCGCTCCAGTGGTTAATACAGTTATATTTGTTTTAATTTGTTTGATACTCTATCGGAGTTTGTTACATAGCCTTACTGCTAACAATGCAGAGCTTCTTTGAATAAAAATGAATTACACTTTGGTATATTTAGTAGATATGTCTGTTTGTTTGTATCTGGTTTTATGTTTGGGTAAGGTATTTGCATCTGTGTCTTCTGAGGTAATGAACCAGAATGTTTATGGCATAGGTTTTTTGTCTAATTGGAACATCAAACAATGTAGGATCGTTAGTTAGGTAATTAATTACAATGATTTCCAGCAAAACTTTCGAAAAAATTCCGAAAGAATTAAATTTATTAAAACTCTCGAAGAATTAATAATAAGTTCAATAAATTCAAAACAACCGTTGTTTGTGGTATATTTGCACCGTGGATATTAAGTAAATACATAAATAAAAACGGATGAATGGAGGAAGGTTGATCTAGGAGACAGCGATAACTCAAATTTTGATGTTTAAAAACATTCATAGTAGAAAGATTATACTTCTTTGTTTTTCTCGTTTATACAGTGAAATAACTTTAAAAATAATTAAATATCTCCTTCAAGCTTGTATGGTTTAAATATATGTTCTTACCTAACTACATATTTGATACATGCCTACCCACTAACACACCAAATCTAACGTTAAAATATTATGTAGATTATGGTAATGTAAAGATACGTGTACCTAGGTTGTTTTCAAGATGTTTGAGGGAAAACTGCTGATTAATTTTAACAAGAGTAAAATACGACCTTTTGTTGGGACTAGACGGTACTAGTCCAAACAATAAGTGAAGTCAGCGTTTTAGTATCCTCTGTCTTTTTCGTCTTCATATACATGACGCGTGAGAACGAAATCGTTGGGACTAGTATACTCTCATCACTGTAATTGTCAAAAGTACCACCTCCTGTATTTATCACCAGAGACAAGATTTAGGAAAAAATGGTTTTATTGGATAATATAAGTATTAAACTACCTAACATTATTATGAAAACTATGTACGTAGGTAAGTACTTAGATACCCGCCTCGTAGGGGCAAGTAGGGAGGAACGAAGGATTTTTTACATGAATAATAATCCCAGCATCCGACAGGAACAGATGAATCCATTCATCTCGCCTTCAATCATTCTCCTCACCAGTGGCGTACCTCTGTCAGCAATCCACACCCATCACGATTCTCTTGCCAAGTAGTGTGTTTCATTGCCGCCATGGGCGTACCTTAAGTGCGGGTAACTGGGTCAAGAAATGAATAATCATGTTATGACGGATTCACATTTTTATTGAAATGTTACGAATTTGAAATGCTTTTCGTGTCAAAGTCACAAATGGGTGGATCCCGGTGAGCAAATAACTGAGTGTTAATTGATTTAGAATGAGTTTTCCATACGCGCTGTTTTTCTTCAAAAAATCTTTACTTTAATATTAAGTATTGGAGATTTCTTTTTTTTAAGTCGGTTTCGATAAAATGCTGAGGTCGTGACCCCCTACTCCAATTTCTAAGATGGATAAGGCTCCTCCTCGCGGTTCTGCTCTGCATGGAGACCCAAGGATGTTATTGTTGATGATGTTGTGGTTATGTTGATGTAAAGCGGCGTCTCCTTCGACGAAAATGTTTACACACTTTGTGGATAATTAAGTCGGGGCCACAATGTTTTTACTTTCCGTGGCCCATGGAAAACGACAAACGCTGTGGCCCTACCCCATGTTTATGGTAATGTTTGAGGTATTGTTTGTGAAATTGGTCGCAAGAGACCGGCCTTTAAGGATGATATGTTAGTAATGGACGCCTGTGATACTTAGCCAATTCTGCGCATTGGTGACCTTACTCTGCTACTTCCGCCTTCCAGTTTGCCAGTGACTATGAGTTTCTCTATATTGGAGTCCTCTAAAATATCACATATCGGCAACTTTCTCTAGTTCGGGAATATGGATTGCCATTTTTTTCCCATCCTTGCCTTCTAAGATCCACGTCTTTGGCTTAAAATCTCTTTTGAGTAATTTAACACTTTTGATGAACTCCTTGGTCGTTAATTTGTGCGCCAGATTTTCTATTTCTTCACATATGTTGCAATACCTATATCGGTTTTTGTCTTATCTAGATTGTTTTGTTATAAGTTTACAAATAGACGAATATTGTGATTTCTCGAGTTAAGTATCTACCAAAAAGAATTAAGACTGGATATCCAGGTGGAAAGATAAAAATGTCCCAGACTGAGGTGGAAAGACGAGGTAAGAGGGGATGCAGAACAGCTTCTCCAGGTAACAAACTGGAAGTCAGCCGCTGAGGGCAGAATGAGTTGGAGGCGAATGTTGCGGGAGGCCAAAGCTCGATGTGGGCTGTAGCGCCATCGAAGAAGAAGAAGTACCTAAACGGAGAAAAATGTTGTTCTAAAATACGATCATTTTATTCGTAAAAACGGTTAAAAACGGGACTGAAGTTCTTACGAACAAATTAAGAGGGTTTCAATGTTTGTTGGCGGGAACATGTAAGAATAATTTGATGGTATACGTAATTTCGTACGTATACCAACAAATATTGAAACACTGTTAATTTGTTCGTAAGAACTTCAGTCCCGTTTTTAACCGTTTTTACGAATAAAATGATCGTATATTTTTATAACATTTTTCTCCGTGTACATATATATTTACTTTCATCTTCTTCCTAGATTGATTCGTTTGCCATGTTCTATCTTATTTGTATTTTGTTGAGTTTGGATTTTTCCCACTGATTTCAAAATAGATTTTTTAAGATTCTCCCATATTTCGTCAGCATTTGCATTTTATCTTTAAAGTAATTTTGAAATGCCTTCTGCTGACAAATTTCCACCCTTGTGCATTTCTTTGTGAGTTTCTTAATTGTTTTGAGATGAAGCTTAAAGTCCACTACAAGTAGTTGGTAGTCGAACTGCATTCAGCGCCAGTAAATAAAGTACTGAAATTACAAATTTATTTTTTGAAAATCTTTTTTTTGATTGGTTGATTTTTTTGTTATGTATGATACCTACACCTACGCCCCTGTAGCCTCCTAAGGTATCACAAAGCTTGCGCCAGCCCGGGAACAAGGAGCTTATTGACGCTGACCCCTGACTCAAGGCTTGTGCTTTATTAGAATAATAAAACTAAAGCACTAATCCAACGATGGCTTGTCTTTGACGCACCATTGGCGGTTCAATGATCTTTTGCGGACTTTCAACGTTCAAAAACGTGCGGCTATTTGACACGTGATGAATGACAGCAGTTTGTGGGTGATTCATGCCGAAAAATTAAATGAATATACTGTGTTGAATTACATAGAATATTATTCTAACGTGATATTGGAAAATGGAAAGTTAAAGCATATTAATTTAAGTTGAAAACAATGGATTTTATTTAAATGTAAAGGTAAGCAGGCATTCGAAAACTTATTTGCATTATACAAGCAATAATTATGTGGTCCGAATTAGTGAGACTGCATTCAAATAAAACAGGCAGTAATTCAATATTATTTGTTATAGATGCATATATTTCATGTGTACAGCGTCTTCCTACAATATTATTAAGTTATTAGAAAGATGTGTCTGGAGTAGCATACACACTTCATTTGTTAGGTGACTCCTCAATTTGTACTGCTCTTTCTGCCTGTAATTTCTAGGTCAATACAAAAAAAAAAAATCTCAGCTGGGAAAGCTATGTCCGCAATGAGGGCTAATTGAAAGTGATAAATAAGACAAGACACCATCCCAAATACTATTGTCTGTTCGCTGCCCTAGTGCTTGTATGTTCAATAGACCATTTTGCAAATTTTACAGGGGACGTTTTTTTTTGTATTTTACAGGCAAATTCTAAATAATTCTCGACTTTAGTCATTTCGTTTTATACCGCATTCAAAAGACATGTTTAAAACGAAATGACTAAAGACAGAATTATTTAGAATTTGCCTGTAAAAACACAGTAGTGCTTGTATGTTCAATAGACCATTTTGCAAATTTTACAGGGGACGTTTTTTTTTGTTTTTTACAGGCAAATTCTAAATAATTCTCGACTTTAGTCATTTCGTTTTATACCGCATTCAAAAGACATGTATAAAACGAAATGACTAAAGACAGAATTATTTAGAATTTGCCTGTAAAAAACACAAAAAAACGTCCCCTGTAAAATTTGCAAAATGGTCTATTGAACATACAAGCACTAGGGCAGCGTGATGTTCAATCTAAAAATTAAAATTCCGGTGAAACCTGGTAGTAAAAAGCTTTGAATAATTCACTTTCATTCACAACACCGTTATTATTATTAGACATATACAAAAGAAGCATCAATCGTCAAATTTTAGCGAAAAAATTAAACATACAATGCGGTCACTCAAATTTGACCTTGATAATGAGGAAAAAAATACGTAAAAAACCGTTTCGCTAAACAGTAAAGTTTATCAATTTCCGAGTAGCGCCGCCATGGCGGACGGATGCAATAATGATTTTAATGTCCTATCTGCCCTTCGTAGAACTGCCATTGCCTTCCTTTGTCCCTGGCAGACGATGGACCACGTCTCCCTGATGAGCTGGATGCATCACTGACCGACAAGATCATCAGCAGTCCGAGATGAAATCATTAACCTTATGAGTCGCAAGTCAAGCGTTCCACCTTAACGGACGGATTTAATTGGCGCGCTGAATAATGAAAGAGTCGGATGGGACTATTATTTATTTTCTTTTAATATTATACATATTTAACGATTATGATTTCTGTTTGCATTTTATTAGCATCGTCTTCTATAACTGTTTATGAAACTCTTAACGAAGCTTTTTATCGGTCCTCCATATTATAGTGAACCAGTGAGGTCATTAAAATTATTACGAAACTAAGATTCAATCTACGCTATAATCGTAAAAAAATGGTATACTGCCGTGGTACGTAAAAACAACGTGTTTTTATTGAGCCACAAGAAAGAAACTGTTTTTACTTAATACATCGGTATAATTTTAATACACACACATTATTGAAATAACAACATATTTCCACATAGGACGAAGACACAAGCCAAAGATGTGTGTATTCTTAGTGTGCCTTATATCGCCACGAATATAGGTAATGGGCATAAAAATCGCTTGGCAAACAGAGTCTAGAGGTCACGATTTCAAATGCTAAAGTGGTTTATTATTTATTTGTGAATAATTTAATAAGAAAAAAAATCGATCAATGGAAACAACCAGAATTTTAGCCTTAAAATATGAATTTTCAATTGTTGTTTTTTAAATCCGTTCATACATTTTTAATGAAAAAAATACTTTTTTAAAAGATTACGCTTATATTTTCCGAACAGTAATTAATAGTTTTTATATTTATTCTACTCGATGGAAACGGTAGGAAAAGTTTTGAATTATCGAATGCATATATTTTTTGTGTTGTTAATGTAAGCCAATTCGTAGTAAATATTAATGGAAAATAGTTATTTAACATTAATATCCACCGCACTACAAGAAACAACTACTATCTACTTTATAAAATACATTAAAGTTCCAATTTAGTTCAATTTTTGTATTATTTCTATTTATCTATAATGTAAAAACTTTTTACTCTCTTTTGTTTTTCTGTATTGTAAAGTAAACTTTTTCTTGTAATACTCATCTGTAAATTTCCAATATTAACTTACACTATATATTATTACTTTTATGCCATCTGCAATTTTAAAACTGGTTTCAGTTTAATTTATTTTACTTTTTCTCTTTTAGTATAATATAATATTTTTTACTTTCTTTTATACCTACCATTTTTATAATGTTCATTGCTATAAGTTTATATTTCTTATTTAAACATTCTATAACATATATTATATCACTGTATTATATACTTATTATGTAAAAGCCCATCAGGGCGTTGAAAATTAATAATAAATAAATAAATAAATAAATTAATCCCTACACTTATGCGATATTTCACACGTTGAGTTCACGACATGTAAACAATGCTGCTAGCCATGATAAGCAATTATCTGTGCATATTAGATATGTACCTACTAGTGTAACGGAATTTACACGTTCCGGATTAAATATTATTAACTTCAAACTCTAAAAATATTTTGAATAATTATTAGATATAATAAAAGACAAACAATTTCAATAAATGTAATAAACAATTACATTCTATTGATTCTAATTCTAAAATTAAAACACGTCAAAAAATTGCCTTGGATTCTTTCAATAATATTAATCTGATTATTTAATTGGTCACTATCAGGTAAAAAAAACCCGCTTGTACTTGCCCGCTTGGATTTGTCCGATGGAACAAAGAATTGTCCAAAAGAACTACTATGATAGGCACCGGTAACTAATCTTCGTAATGTTTTTTTTTGTTTATTTGTTCGTCTTTTTTTTTTTGTAATTTTAGTTTTATCCTGACGAAAAAAATTCATTAATTTTGATTAAATAAGTGAATAAGTTTGCTAGTGAATGGCACGGATGTGTCGAAACCGGTAGCAGAAAAATTAAAATTTAAGTAACGATAGTACATTGAAAATTAAAACCCTTCAAAACAAAAAGGAATAGTGGTGATTTTTCACAACAACGCGTAAATCTCCAAGTTCTTTTGTCTGTAATATGTATTTATTGATGTTTGTAGATGTTTACGGATATTTATGGATGATGATTTTTTAAAAATGTTTAAATGATGGATATTTTTCAGGTGTTATTTTAAAATGCAGACAAGCTTAAATAATATTTGATTTATGGAGAACACTCGAACTGACGGCCGGCGTAGCCCAGCGGTAGAGCGTTGGACTGCTATTCTGAAGGTCGCGGGTTCGAACCCGGCGTGCGCAAATAATTTTATTTAATTGATTTGTGTTTTTTCACAATTAATTATTTAAAATAATATATAGTATATTTGCAGCACGTTCTAGAGTGGAAGATACTCTTAGTATCGCCCTGGTGTAAGACCACCATTCAGAATTGAAACGTTGCTTGAAATGGCTTTAGCCGTGTTTGGTGACTAGATCTGAATAGCCAGGTACTACCCCACCTTCCTCTTCCTCGTCTCCTTCCCTTTCCCACTTATCTTCAGCCTCAAAACATACCCCAATTGGGGATATCATAGTCTTACTGGCTCCAGACGGGAGCAGTTGGGACTCTTGTGAGGTATTCACTATAAAAAAAATCGCTTTCCTCATTTTCTCAACACTTAGTGTTAGGAGATGTCCGACTTAATCAATGGACTGGTCTGGACAAACGATGTTGAGAGGCTAGGAGGCAGTATAATAATAATAGTGTGATAATTTGTAGAGCTCCATTTTTGTGAGAAATCACCTCAAGTGCGCTGTACAATTTATAATGAATTCTTAGGCTCTATATAGATTTATTATTTACAAATAGATACAGAAAAATACTTACCTGGCAGGTCACTTCCGATAAACACACTTTAATTAGAAAGTTTCTGCTTGGAGAAGATACGACTTTGCACGCGGAGGACACAAAATTTAAAACACTGGACATTTCATGATGTTTTGCATTACATGATTTACATTTGCTACCCCTACCGCAGTTCAAATACATCGATAAGGAGATTAATGCCATAAGTAGAGTTAATATTTATTTTGAAAGATGGAGAATTTTGGACTCTTTTTAAGACGGGAGAATTTGTACGAAATTAAAATGACTAAACTTAGAAATGCGAATTTGCTTATATTTTTGTACAATTAGTTATTTAAAATGTCGCGGGCTGTGAGGCTGAAGGTAATATGATACTTTATGGATCAAAATTCCGCTGACTCTGTGATCATTCTTAAATTATGTGGCAGTCCGTTCTAGGCTTTAGGTCCGGACACCACTCCAAAAGCATCACGCTCACCGAACCTAGTATCTGGAGTGCGCTATGGTTCCTTTAACCTTCAAATAGCTGATGACGCTTGAGAGTCGGGTATTGGAATTTTCATGAATACACTGAACCGATAAGTAAGCCGGAGTCATTCCTCAAGGGACTTAAATACCATCCAGCAGAGCTTGAACTGGATTCTTTCAGGACATTTGAGCCAGTGAAGATGTATGTTCTAAATTTAATAACCAATTAGGGTACCTACTTACCTAATATTCGACGTTGGGGTCTGGCAATTCCACTGTTTCAAGGCAGTTGGGACTCCTTCATAATATTTAGAATTTAAAAAAGGAGTACCTACTGCGATGGAATTTTCTGTAATTAAAAAATAATATGTATTTATAGCGAAAACAAACGATTTTACCAGTTAGGAACAATTATAACCAATAAATAAATCATTAAGTGACATAAGTTCGAACCATTTGATCACTTTTCCTCATTGTGGTCAAATGGAAAAACTCACAATTATCCAAAAATGAATTCTAATAATTCTACAGTGCACTTCTGTCTCTAGGCGCATTTCTAAGTAAAGAGCGGGTTTCATGAAAAATATGACATTTAAAATATTGCGGTCTAAAATGTCAACATGATACCTTATGTACCTTAGTGGTTAGCTCCGGGCATACCACCTGACCAAGGTAATGTCATATGACTTATGACGGCTGAAGGATGGAGGTTTGTGAACCCGGTCAGACTTTCACCAATTGTGGTATTCCGCAACAACTGACCGTGACTAATGTGAGATAATGCTCCTTTGTTCGATCCTTTGATATTCGCCGTTCCCCTAAACCTTATCAATTTCTGTGGTTTAATTATTTAACGCGATTCTGTTTATATTGCTATTGCCAGTGCGGTATTTGGTATTTGCAACGAATGCCGCTTTTCACTTATCAGCAGGAGATTGAGAGACACGTTATTGTTATTGCGCGGTACGCATCGGACATTTCCGCGTTACGACAACGTTTAAATCAACACCGACCATGTAGATATGAGATATTAGTGTTATTAGATAGCTATGGGTAACTTTGTCAGGCTGACCGGAATTAGCGGCAGCCTACACGTTTAATACATCTAAAAGTACATAATGTTAACTTGAGAAAAAACCGACGAATAATTGCAAGAGAGCATTGGCCACGAGGGTGTACAATTTTTTATTTATTAATTTAATATATAATCTCTTTCCAGACAGCCTAAAAATGGAGAAGAGTATAAATATATTTAAAAGAAACTGTTATTGGAGCAAAATAAAATCTTACCACTTTGCACTTAAGTTATGAAAGTGAAATGAATTATTTCTTTTAAATTAATAAATTAATAAAAAAATAAAACTACAGTTTAAAACCATGTGAGACATCAAAATTAATTTGTATTATATATTTGATTTTTCGAAACTTCAAATCAGTGGTGACAAAGTAATTTGTTTTCATTTAAAGCTATAAATCGGCTATAAAGCACCCGTTAATGTTCTTAACAAATATAAATCTTAACTTCAACACCATAACGATCGCCAATTTTTTTGAATATTTCCTTAAAAATCCTATCTTTCACCATGATGTAGATTTCATGTGATTAAATTTAACTATAAATAGTAAACAATTGTCAAACGTAATTATGGATGAAAGGCTCTTTCAAATACTAAATAAGACATAATTATAATGGGAATGGTAGAATAGTAGTTGTGTGTACTTATTTTTTTTAAATGTTAGACTTCAACATTCCTTCAGCGATACGCGAATGTGCTAGGACACAGTGCACGTATATATTTATTTTAAATTTTTGGCTCGCAAATAGTCTCTTATAAGATGTTATATCAATGTTAATCAATATCTCAGTTATAGCAATGATTCCAATTATAGGTGGGCACACTAATCATTGCAATATTCTTTGTGCAACCATAAGTTTAACGGGTTGTTTGTTATTAATTGTTAGATAGGTAAAAGCTCTTATATTTGCGAATCAGTGTCGCCTGCTGTTACTTTGGCTGGTATGTGTTAGCTAGATTTCTTCTTTTGTTCTCTCATTTTTCCTCGTTTCTCCACCACCCACCACCCACCATGTCACCGTGGACTAATGGTTTCACGGGCCAGAAACGGAAGTTACGGCTAAACTTAATAAAAAATAAATAAGTGTTGACAGCGCAAAACAATTTATAAAAAAATAAAAGCTGCCGTTAACTGAATTTAATCACAAATTAGTTAGTTAACGTTAACAAATTAGAATAAAAAATTCTGCAAAACTGTATTATAAAAACTCTTACCATCTCAAATAATCTTTGTGAACCGCACTCAACCTGGAAAATATTTTATTATAATTCAGACATTGATTTGCGACACGGTCGATAGGTCAGTTAGGTTGAGATATTCATCTGTACACGGAGAAAAATGTTATTCTAAAATACGATCATTTTATTCGTAAAAACGGTTAAAATCGGGACTGAAGTTCTTACAAACAAATTAACAGTGTTTCAATGTTTATTGGCGGGAAAATGTAAGAATAATTTGTTGGTATACGTAATTTCGTACGTATACCAACGAATTATTCTTACATGTTCCCGCCAATAAACATTGAAACACTGTTAATTTGTTCGTAAGAACTTCAGTCCCGTTTTTAACCGGTTTTACGAATAAAATTATCGTATTTTAGAATAACATTTTTCTCCGTGTAGGAAGGTACCTTCAGTTCGAAGTTTGGTTACGTTTGTGTGTTTTTTTAAGAAGTAAAGTATAGTGTGCTATAAATTTGCTTGATTATTGTTATTTTAAAAACAGCAAATTGCTGTTCAAATCTCACTCCAAAATAGGTGCAACTTATTTATTGGGTATCCGAAATTGTCATTGTCACAAAACATATACTTTTTATATTAGCTCCACTTTTGTTAGTCGGGAGGTCCTCAGGCCTGTCATCTTTGGGGATACTGTGAGGAGGGTTTTTTGAGGTAAAGGAAGGAGAGGAAGTTCTGGGAAGGAAATTGGTATGGAGGGTGGGTAGGGATCTGGGGGTATGAATATGACGGACGTATGAATCTATCCCTGCTACTGCAAGGCGGTGGGTCGGGAGAGTCCGGCTGGAGAGGTCCAAAGGTTTCTCCCAGTCTCTCCCGGTCCGGCCTACCACGCAGTAGATGGGCAAACGAATCCGTCGCCAAGACCTAGACAAGCTTTACTCGATGTACCTAGGCACCCTTGCAAAGTCTCTAACGTAGCGAACCACTTGGGGAGAACTATGGCAGGGTGTTGGTTATCCAATAAATGATTCTCGGGCGGCGGGACCCATACCCGCCTTTCAAATTAATTTAATAAATTAATGAACACAATGGATCGTTTATGCACTCCATTAATACATACCAGAAATAAACAATATACATATTATTTTTTTCCTTTATATTTTCCCATTTTTTTTTTTTACATAACAGTAAAATAATAAGAGAAAAGGGAACCCACTAAGGAGCAGTGCGTGGGTGATATAAGTGCATACATTTTATTTTTTTACCTGAAAATAACAGTGGGTATCTTAAGAAAAACAGTAAGTCTATAATTATTATAATTTGTTTAAAAGATTGTACAAAAGTGAATATTTACAATACATCAGTAAAAAAAGTAAAAAAAGATAATAAATACATAGTAAAAGAACACAAAATAAAATAATAATACAGAAATAAAAATTAAAATGAGAATAATGTAAAAATTAAATAAATAAAGATTCAACTTTTGCATTGCTCAGCCACAACTTTAACTTTTAGAGCGCCGTTTTTATTAGAAATCACCTCAAGGGCGCTCGTATCTTATTTGTTTTCTTGTAGATACTACTATTATTTAGTGCATTATTAGTGTTATTATATTTAGTTTTATATTATATTACCTTTTTATTAAAAAAAATTCTCTTACACTTTCGCTTAATATGTACAGGAACTATTTATACATATTTTTCCAAATACGAATTATCTACCTACTTTAAGTTATGATTTTTATTTCCCTTTTATGTAAATTGGTTTTATTTAATATATAAAATAAAATGTCACGAGAGAAGCAATCAATAAATAATAGACGAAAGAACTTCTCGATTGTCGCTTCATCATGCTATGTACTTATCTACTTAGTTAAATAACTAACTGGTTAAATTCAACAATCTATTTATATTACTTTGTAAACAATAAGTCAATATGCGGATAAGAAAACCAATAACTTACAGGTCAGATAAAACGCAAAGAAAAGTCTTGTTTTTAATTCCACTCTCGCCAGATGTTTTGGCGCTAACGATTGATACTTCAACATGTCCAATTTTTCTAATATCTCTCGAAGGTTCGATAGTAAAAACATATTTCCCCCATTTTTCACCCCAGCTATTTGCTATCGGCCACGACTTGGCCAATAAAGGCCCCCGTCCACAGCGAACCACCTTGGTCTATTCCTTTCAATTTTTCATAGATAATTTTCTTGTGTTTTTCTTGGACCACCCCGCGCGCGAGAATCATGACCCCAGTGAACTTCTGATAAACCTTTATTTTTAAATTTTATTACCAATCATCGTCATTATTAAGTGTCGAGCGTATCTCGATCACACTTGGGGAGAACCGATTGAAATATTGGAATACATCTTATAACATGCGTGAAGGCTTTTTCAAATGAAAATGTTGTATATTTTACTTTGTAAGCAGCGAAATAGTAGTATTAGAGAGAAATTTGTTTGCATTTCAAAACAAATTAGCTGACCGATTTACGATTTTTTATTATTTTTGTCATAACCGTTTTCATCTGGCGTTATGTGTTTTGCCCAATCTACCTACCAGCCCTGCATGAATCAAAACGTTAAACTATATTGATATCCTTGAATCTTTCTAATTGATTCTTATTTATAGGATCTGCTAACAAATCAGTGTCCCCTGGTGTACCGGTCTCATCGAGACATGTGTTCCTGGCTGGAAGTACCACAATAATATGATAACACAATCAGACGGGTGCGTGTTCCAGGAATCCACTGGGCGACGTAAACCCGCTGACCGCGTACATCTGGCACCGGCCCGTCTTGTTTTATTGCGAAACTTTCCCACTCTTGTTACAATATTTTATACGGTAAACTTGCTGCCAGCGTCCGAGGGAGGCCTAATTTATATTGTATCGGTGTATCTTTGACAAAAAAACTTTTTTCCTACAGATAAGGCATGGAATCATGGCGGGCGGAAGCCGCCTAGACGGGGATTTCCCGACTTTCTCGTTCCTGTCCGGTTTCCTTACCGAATTTCCTCCTTCTTTCTGCGTACTTTCTCCGTTCTTTTCGCCAGTTTTGCCCACTCCCCGTGATGCCTCGGCTAATTGATGGCAGTCGAGTCAGGGATCTATTGTGATGCGGTTCGGCGATTGCCTAGGAATTTGAAATAGGCCCGATAACTTATTTTGTGAGCAAGTAGTGCGGGAATCGACTGGGTGTAGCAGTGTATAAACGAATTTTGTTGATGTTTTAGATTTACTCATTTTGGCTGAAAGTTGAGAAAGTTGGAAATACGTCAACAATATTAGGATTTATATAAAAAAGCGATTTACGAGTATTAGTATTCATTATTATTGTCATACGTCAACGTTAAGAATACGCTAAGACATCCTGTATGGATATTGCAAATGAAAAAAGAAATGAAACTGAACCCCAGAAAGATACCTAATCTTATTTTTTAGTATTGAAAAGAGCGATTGCGCCTGAGAGGCGCACAGTATAAAAAACCGATTTATTAATAAAATGAAACAATTTTACTTTTCTTTATAACTTCAATTAAGTGATACATTTTTAATAAGTAAATATAACACAAATATATATTATCATTTTTTAATTTTAAGAAAATGTGTAAGGTTTTACAAAAAGTAACAAAAATTAGAGGTATTAATAGTAGTAACTATATATAAGGATTATTTTTTTAAAATAGTTAACATTTTTAGTATTTTGTCTTACTAACTAATTAATTACGATATAATCAGTCTCAAATTACAAAAAATATTCAAAATATCTAAAGTTATAGATAATTGATAAACATGCACAGAAGTTACACAGAAGATAAACATGCGCTTCTCGAGCGCAACGCTTTGTCATAGCAAGAAATCTGTGGTACTTACCGAACAGCAGCGGTCGTCCCTCAATAGTGATGACAGACGACTGAGTTTAATTGGGATTTGTTGTGAGGCTGAAGGTACGTCGTGAGGCTGAAAGTAGTGTAGAGAAGAAAGAGATGGGGAGAGGAAGTAGGAGTAGAACTTGGCAATTCAGATCTGGCTCAATGCTGGTTCTACATCAGGGCGAAACTGATCATCAACTAATAATAATTAATTATTTTAACTGAATTAATTGTGAAAAAACAAACAAATTAATCAAATAAAATTTATTGCGCATTAGATTTGAACCCGCGACCTTCGGATTGCCAGAGTTCTAACCCTCGACCACGGAGGCCGAGATTACAGCACGCCAATATTTTGATAATTACTTAGTTATACACTTAACGACATAATGTTACGCAAAATCATAAATGGAACTACGTACCCTTTAATATTTTTAGCAAAATCAGCTGAATGAAAACACGTTGACGATGTTCACAAATAAAATATTTTACCTCCGATTATCAATTGATTTCAAAATATAAAATCAGCATTCGATAAGTTTTGATGCTGTCATTTATATTAGCAACCTAATGCATAAAAGATAGAAGCTTTCAAATTAAAATAAACATCAATTCGATCATGTTTATGGAACGCCGTAAACATTTTTCTTAATTTTATTTTAATGATTCCTCTGACTTATTTCCGTCATAATATTTATGAATGGATTGATTGGATAATTGGATAGGTAGCCTAAACAACTAACCTATAAAATGGCATTTGTTTATATTCTACTTCATAATATTATGATAATCCCTCGCACCTATTCCTAAAAATAACTCCTATCGGCATAATTCTCATCCATCTTTTCGTGACCTTTTTTCTTCCACTTACGATCGAAATGTAATAATACGAGTACATCAGTACATGTACCTACTTTAACAAAAATTATTGTTTTATTTAAAAAATAAAAAATGTGTAATCAACAACAGTTTTTTTTTTTTTTTCATTATTTTATAATACGGGCCTCATTCTGGGTGCTTTACCTGCTGCTTCACAAAGCTGCGCTTTATAAAATCGAATGTCTCGAAAAACAATGTCGGATGTGCAATTTTCTAGTTTAGCAGTAGAGCTTTCGTTTCTGCGTTTTTACAGTTTTTGAGATCAAGAAATATTGTGTTATTTTTATATTTTACATTAAATTTCATTCAAAATTCCGTAAATGCAAACATTTAATCAACAAAATAAGCCAATAAATAAGTCAACACAACGAATAATTTTTTTTTGCAGATCCTGACATTGTTCTTCTAGATTGTGAAATTAGTTAATTGTTTTTATTAACATGTACTATTTCAACAAAATATGAGGTTTCCCTCAGATATATCATGTTCCAAAATGTTAATTAAATTTTAACTTTTTTTATCATTTTTAACCAATTTTAAAGACCTCCCACCAAACTGATCTGTATTCCGTACCTTGTGTTAACTGTTTACCTAGCAGTGCTGTGGAATCTGTAGATATCTCGCTGTCCCACGCACCGGGTGATGGATTGAACCAAAAGCTTCGTAGTGATCGAATCTCCAACCGGTGGCGGTGTTTACGAATGGGAGGCGAGACCATTTATCATTCGTGTTACCCGGATACCTAATACCTATCCAAGTAGATACCTACCCGAGCGATTTAAGAGAAGAAGTCGCTTTTGCATAGAGGCATCTCACATACCGCGTTGTATAGTAGAAAATTTAAAAAAATGTTTAACTACGTGAGGCTGGAAGTTCACAGTAAAATTTTGATATAAACCAGTATAACTTGAAATGAATCGACAAAAGTGAATTGAATATGCGATATTTTAAAAATGAGTAGCGTTTTGATATTAAGGGGATACCTTCATACAAACGTATTCCCTATTTATCTCTCTGGATTTTAACCCTAGAGAAAATATGTTTTTTTACATAAAATAGATATCAACTACTAGCGTGTTGGTACTTTTTGTTTTACTTTGATAAGTTACTTTTTATAGAAGTTATGACCTTCCAAAAATCAATAAAATTGACTGGTTTAAACGCCGTCAAAAGACGTTCAGTATACAATCTAGACAATGTTTTTTTTTAAAAAGCAAAATGTACAGACATAGATTAGTTTTTTCTTATATAGTTAGTAAAAAAAAATGAAAATCAGTCCACTTTTGGAGGAGAAAAAGTGGGGAAACAAAACCTCGATTTTAGTTTGGTATTAGTGGCTTGAGGTGCATTGTCCCTTTCGCTCAATATCCGGTGGAGTAAGAGCAACAGTGACAGCAACAATTTAGTAAGATCTTAAGATAGCACAGCGCATATTTTTTACACTTTTAATTTTACGTGAATATCTTTTCAATATATTTGCAAACTATATTTAGGAGATTATTTAGGGCAATTAACAATTCTACGTACAATTCGTCAGAGTCTTTCACCTTATTTGCATCGTAAAAATTACTGATTTACCTTTTTTGTTGCAACATGCAATGGGTCCAGTGCAATATTCCTTGAACTCAGAAATAATGAATTGGTTTTCGTCAATCATCTCTACTAATTATGGGTAGTACTCTCCACTCATTCTCCACTCTTCAGAATGTCGAGGCTTCACAACTCGATTGAAATTTTTGGTGCAAATAGAAATCTTCATGGAACAAAACCTTGTTCAGGTTTTGACCTGAATTTTTTTTTCTTACAGCATTGAATTTTTTTTGCAAATCGTATCGCTTTTTCCATGAAGGTGGTCGTCCGTACGATATGTCTCTTAAAATACATTACTAAGATTTGAGGTTATTCTTGCTTCATCACATTTAATAACCTTCATTTCAATGATCAGTCCCATTCCATAATGCCATTAGGGTAAGTTATGCAAATCAGTTGAGCACAATTTGAGCGAAAACGGAAATGGGCCGAGAATATGCGCTTAAAACAGACCATTCATAATACATCATAATATTTCAAAATGACGCTGATCATCGATTTGATAGTCATTAAATAATTTTTAATAAATTATGAAACATCTCAACGTAAGTTACAATTAATTGACAAGAATTTTTAAAAATGGATAGGTCGATTCGGGTGACTGGTCAAGTTGTCCAGGACAACTCAACAAAGTGGCACTTCATCATTCCTTTAGAAATAATTAAAGTGATGAAAAAATACTACTTAGGTTAAATATTGTATTTTACGTACATTTTTTTAAAACTTTTTGAAGGGGTGTTGAAATGCCACTTTGTTGAGTTGTCACCGATTCGTTACGAAAATGAATACGACAGAATGCTTTTATTCCTAGGTGGTTTAAACATGTAAATCGGATGCGGTAGCTCTCGGTAGACTTCGGACTCGATCGTTAAAAAGCTGATTGAGCAGCATTTATTTGCGCGTACACTTCAAAGAACGTATCCATTAAGTTTTATTAATGTAATATAAATGTTTTCATAAAGAAGTACCAGTAACCTCAATAGTATCCTGCAGCATGTAAGATTGAATTGCAAACAAAACACCGATAAAAATACAACAAGATCATTAGCGAACCAATATAATGCCGCCTTTTCATCTCACGATTTTAGCGGATGTCGGTATGGAAAACTGATATGCACAGATATGATTTTTAATGCTTTCACATCAAATTTTGACAGTGATGAGTCTGAAAGAAAACTACCGTGTGTTATTTTGGAATTTGATACGTACGTGGAAATGTAGTTCGCGATACATTTAAACTTTTGTCTTTGTAACCCTTTTTACTACCGGGATTCTCTTAAAAAATCGGTAAAAAAAAATTATGTAGATATTTATTTGTTGATTTTGTGATTTTATAAAGAAACGATAGATATGTCTAAGACATATCCTGAATAAAGATTTTTACTCAGAATGACGTACTTTGCCTTCTACCAATCAATACTACAATATGGCACTATGGGATGGGGTGGAACTCAAAAAGCACACAAAACCGACCTACGGAGCATAAAAATTATATTAAAAACAATTCAGCCATAAAACTGAATGAATATACCTCTACCACGCTACATTACAAATGAACAAATACGATAATCTAAATAAAACTGGAAAAACATATAAAATATTACATATCTTACGTAAATATTACTATAGTTATTTCACAATTAATTAATAAAAATAATATATGTTATATTTGCGGCACGTTCCAGAGTGGAAGATGCTCTCAGTATCGCCCTGGTGTAAGACCACCATTCAGAATTGAAACGTTGCTTAATAATGGCTTTAGCCGTGTTTAGTGACTAGATTTGAATAGCCAGGTACTTTCCCACCTTCCTCTTCCCCATCTCCTTCCCTTCCTCACTTACCTTCAGCCTCACAACATACTCCACAATTGGGGATGCCATAGTCTCACTGGCTCCAGAAGGGAGCAGTTGGGACTCTTGTGAGGTTTCTCTATAAAAAAAAAATATCTCAGAATTCTCCAAAATGTAAAAAAACAAAGGGGCAATGTAATTATAAATATCTTGGTTAATGTAATTTTAATACATTACCAGAAATGTCAGAAAAAAATAATAATTATGGGTAAAGCCACCCCGGGAACCATTTGTTGGATAACCAACACCTCTGCCATAGGTCACCTCAAGTGGTTAGCTACGTTTAATGACTTAGCAGGGTGCCCGGATTCATGGGGGTAAGGTTTGTCCGGATTTTGGCGGTAGGTGCATATAATAATTATAATATTTGGATGACGTGTATTGCGCCGTTTTTATGAAAATCACCTCAAGGGCGCTGTACAAATTTCAATACATTTCTACAATCTTACTTCTAACTACACACTAGACAAACATTGAAACAAAACCATCGGTTCTACGATCAGCCATACAAAACTATTATTTAATTATTTTCCTTATGGCCTCCTATTTATAGATAATGTAAAAAATAATAATTACAATATAAGAAATTACAACTATGTAAATCGTATCGTATTTTCTGTAAATGGTGTACCATCATTTTTTGAGTTAATACGTTACACATATATACATAAAAAACTCAATGCTTATTAAAAACTACGAGTGTACTTTAGACCACACGACTGAATTAAAACTTATTTAGCTCCATCTATATGTATGTAAATATAAATATGTTTATATGTATAAGATATATACATATATTCATTTCTATAAATATTTATTTAAATTTATTATCGTTCGCCTCGCCCGATTAAGCCGTGAGCATCGACGTCCGCTCCCCTCCTCGTCACTGGTATTTCAAAATACTGACTGGGATATTTCATGCACTGGCTATGAGAGGAAGAGAGAAAGAAAATGTGCACGCGCACTATTCTCTCTTGTACCGTAGTAACGCGTTTTCGTAACGCATTCGCCAGCTTACCCCCAAGTCAAGCGTGCGTAAGGAAGTTTTACTTCAAAAAAGGGTTAAATCAAAAAAGTATCTATATTAGATCTATTTTCGCTAGAAAAATTATTTTTCAGTTTGTTGCATGTTGCAATTACGGCAAGCTGATATAATATTATTACTTTAAAAAAAAACGGTATATCAAAACAGAAAGTTTTTCATATATATTATGTTTTGTTGTGTAGACTAGTTTCTTGTGGAATGACTCTTGTATTTAAAGGGTTAATAAAACACGGTCTATTCAGCTTTGAGCCACCTTCCTTATTCGAAAAGCAGAGCAATGATTTAATGTTGCTCTTGGCATGCTTTATAATAACGTTCAAACGTATTTTGTTACCTGCAAAATTTAATAAAAAAATTATTTGGGTAGGTGTCTCTGGATATTTAACGTAATATAGTATCTAGAAGACGAATTTAAAAATACCAATATATATTGGAAATTTTGTATGCGAGTATTTATAAAATATTAAAACACAAACAAAAGGCATGTTGTTGGGATTTGAAATGAGAATATGGTCAGTCCTACCGTAATGCTATTTATCCATTTCCGACTATTCCCTAACAATTATTACGTTTTTATAATTATTTGAAAAATAGAACATAGTGCAATAAGATTTGAATTTTTTTTCGCTATATATGTATATTTCACTTTAACCAACTCTTTACTTTAGGACAACTTGAAAAATTATCTGAATATGTATCTTCCCTATTTTCTGTAAAATTGTTAATATTATATGCATCTGTTCTTCCAGTGTTATTGTGTGCAGTTTTACAGTTTTCTATTTTTGGGAACCTGTACGTACAACTTCCTTCTCTACAATGCTGTGATCACTCTTAATACCAACTCTGTACTTTACGACAACTTGTATAACCATCTAACTACTTGCATAACCGTCTTCCCTTTTTTTCTATATTTGTTAAATCTGTATGCATCTGTTCTTGTTATCTTGTTGCGTACAGTTGTACAGGTTCCTATTTTAACTTCCTTGTCTTCACTCATTTTTCTGTATAAATTTTAAAATATGGCCAAGATCGATCACCCTTAATGGTGAAAGCCAAATAAAAAAATTAAAATAAAGTTTGTATAACATTGTACAGGTTCGAGTGCTTTTATTTTGAACTGAATACCGAACCAAAAATAGAAAGTTTTTGTTCATATTCGTTTTTGAAGGAAAAATCGTTTCCTACCTTATTTGTCGTTTGATGGCAATTTTTTTTTTTTTACTTGTATAAGTTTTGTTAAGTTATATTCATTATATAAGTCATATATACATTTTTTATACACGCTTTTCTACTACCATGCCCACGTGTAATTTTGGTTTTACGTCGACGTATGGAGGTGTAAAATATTGTCGTGCTGAAATCAAATATAGAAAATGATTTTATTTTATGTGCTTGAGCTCTTTCATGACAGTGGTAAGCGATTGGTTATCCTTTTCCTTCTCATGCTTTGTTTTATACCCTACAACTACTTTCACCAATTCCATCAAATACCATTTCAAAATAAAGTTGTTTTAAAGTACATTTTCAAGTTCATAATAGCTGCTTAGGTAAATAGTTTCAGATGCAACATTTACATGTATGTAGTAACTAAATTTGACATATTCTTCTACAAATTTATCGGGTTATTTTTGGTGTAAGAACGATTGTCAAAAAAGTCCATTAATCATTTGATTGTATAAAGCTAAAGGCCGACTAACACCGGTAACAAACGCTACAATCGGAAGCTGGGTGTAACATGTAACACGTGCATTGCTTACAATCTGTCATGGAGACGAATAGATCATCCATCTACATTATGATGGACCATAAACACGCTTCATCATCTATAATCCGTCACGTGTCATTAACCACTGACCAAAAACAATATTGTAGATTTTTTTCTCGAATGCTCTCGTATGTGATTGATTATGGGATTCGTCTATATCGGCTTCTTGTCTCCTGGTGGATTTATTAATATTATGACGAAAATATCAAGAGTTTTTAAAATATTTTTTTTGAAATATTTTTTTTGAAATCCATGCAGATATCAAAACAATTTGTCTTTACAGTAACTATTATCTCATTTTTGAAGCTTTTTATGAAAATAATTGATTCATTGGAAACTTCCATAGTCTTCATTGTTGTTATTATGTGTGTTCTACAAATCACAGGAAGCGCGCAGAACATTACTTATTTGCTTTGATACATCTGTCAAAATAATGTCTTTGATTTTTGACTAGCAACAATATGCTTTCACAGACCAACCTAGCCAAAACAAAATTAAGATAATTAGCTATTGATGTTTCGGTTTTTTTCCCTCCACTGTCAAACGGATTTCCGCTTAGATTTAGAATTTTGTTGGTTATGTTATCTCAGCTAATGATTTAAAATTAATGACATTTTAAAAACAAAAGTTGACGACACCATTCAAATTTGTTAAAATAATCTGTCACTCTAATTGTGAACATGCCCTCAAGGAATTAAAATGCGCGCGAAAAAAACTGAAGTCTTCTTTGTCAATGGTGCACACGGAATATTGTTCATTATAATATATTTATGTATTATGTATCACTGCACTGCACCAAGTGAGCATGTTAATTATTTTTTCTTTTGGGTACTTTAGGATACTTTAAGTAATTCTTTCGTTTAGTTTATCATAGTGGTTCCCAAACTACAGTAGAAATTTTCCCACGGATCCCGGGAATAGGGAATGAGTTTTCCTGCCAAAATCCCCGACTTGGCAATCTAGAGAATCATAAAGTTAACGGATCATCAGAATTCCGACTCATATATTTTTAAATTTTATTTTAAACCTTACGCGGACCCCCTGACGAAGCTCAGGGACCCACATACGTTGTTCAGGGACCCCCAAATCAATTTTTAATTTTCCACGGACCCCCTGAATGATCGTTGGCACCCCTGGGGGCCCATACGGACCACTTTGGGAACCATTAATTTATCATATGTTTTCTCGACAACAAAATTTGCTAGTAGATCACCTTCCAATGTCCAAATATTTCTCGCCTGCTTTTTCATGGTTGTGCTACATAAAGGAAAAGGAAACAGACGTCTTTTTTACCCCTATCGTAGGTCGGAAAGATATTTGGCTGGTCTCAAAGGTTAAAAAACGTCAAAAATGTCAAAATCAGAAAAATATTGTAAAAAAAAAGGAAAATTATTCTGACATCTCGTTCAACAATGCGAAATTACTTATTATAATTGTTGCTGAAATAACCCTATACAGTCCATACACGTATAATGTAATCCGTAACTACATTCAAAGACAAAATGAAAGGTACCTATATCACAACCTGCTTATTCCTTTTCTTCATTTCCTGTCCCTTAATTTATTTCTTCGCTTTTTCTTTTGCGCGGTTGCCATGGTCTCATTATCTTCAGGCAGTTTGGACGCTAGTGTGGAATCATACATAATATAGGCACACGATGCTATCATCCACAAAGATAGAAGATTTTAAATTCTTAAACCTCTCACGTACTAACATATAATTACGAGACGATTCGAGCTCTGCTACCATGTATATAAAACGTCGGCATATTGTTTTGTTGGGTCAAGTAAAAATATATTCCGGCACTCGATTGCGTTCATCATTCTCCCATTTCCTGAAGAGTCCTCCACCTCCGACCCTTGCAAACATTCACCCCTTCGAGAGCCTTCGAGCGGCTAGCAGAGTTTCCCTCTCAGCAGTAGCAGTCGACAGTTAATACACCTTTACATCTCCAGGACGGGAATCTAAAAAGCTAATAAGGCATTCTCCGAGCGTCGCGGCGCCCATAACGACCGCGATTTGTCGACGTCCGCCGCGACGGACGCTGGAGGCTGCTAAAGGGTGACCATTATTTTCAGACTTTCCCTATTAATTTGAAATACTGATTACACCTATTTTTTCTAAATTACTCCACAGTATCATTTATTGAAACAATATTAATAAACTGTCAACTTTTTTTCCCTTGTCCTGTTCTGGTCAGGGACCCATCGCCTCGACAAGTCGCCTCTAAGCGTCCCTATCCCGCGCTCCTTTAGCGGCCTTCGTCTAATGCGGGCCCAACCTCTCCTTGCTCAGCCTTATCCTTGTTTCTCCCAATTTTGCCCGGAGCAGCTCACTAGAGTCACTGGACTTCTTCCATTTTTGTTGTAATATAAAAAAAATCACAATGTTGATAAATAAATACATGACTTTGGATACAACTGAGGATGGAATATCAGAATCGAATCGAAATTGAATTATTAGAATCTTTCTCTTGCCGGGCAGACCTTGCAGCAATTTTTCAGATGGGTAGTGGATCCTTTGTAATCTATGCTTTTACACTATGTAAGTTATTTTACAAATATTATATGGATGCCTCTCGCAGAAAATAAAATAATACATTTTTAGTGATTTTCAAGGCATTTGTGATTGGTAAAAATGACAATATGAAAACTGGATTCAGTGGCGCAGTTGGTAGAGCAGTCGCCCGGACGAAACACATAATTGGAATTTTATAACAAATCTTTTGATATTTAATTTTGTACTTTTCCAGAGTTTTTAAATATTTTTTTTTTATAAATAATTTAAAAGACGGTCATCCCAATACGTAGGTAGAAATAATAATGTTTTTTGCCTACTCCTCCTTTGGCAGCCCGGTTTGACAAATGCTTCAGGGACTCTTAGGATCGTACAGGACCAATCGGGACAACAAATGGAATAAAACCACTTTTACTAGCTATTTTCAAGGTTCATACCTTTTCTCCTCCAATTTGAAACAATAAAAACATAGGTGGGTTTGTTTTGTTTATTAATATTCACTGGTCTATTTATTTATTCTTCTATTTACTCTCATACTATGTAGCATCAATAGTACTTACAATAAATTGTAGTAAAAATATCTAGGTATATCATTGAAGAAGAAGATAACAATAATGAACAAGACTCACTCAAGAAAAATAATAAAAGATAATGGTCGCAACTGGGACTCGAACCCAGATCTCTCGTCTTACAGGGACGTGCGCTCTGCCAATTCAGACATTGCCACCTATTACAAAAGCACCGTAATTGTGAAAGTCATATTTCAAATTTCAGAAATAATAATATTATCTTCGACTAATGTTGTTTTTTTCATTTTATCCGCAGCTACCTTTTTTTATTGGAAACAAGTGTTTGAAGAACGTATTTTTTACCTAGACAGTGTCTCGGATAAATATATCCGATTTTATTTATATGGAACGTCTATTGACTTTTTATAAAAGTCTAAACGGATATTAAATTTTTTATAAGAAAAACTATCTTTTTAACTTTTGAAGATTATTCCCATCAGGGGATTTCTTCTATTTTGTAAAAATATTATTACCAGGAATTTAGATAATTCAATAATACCCAGTAATAGTGAGACATAAGTATTCACCAAATTGATAGTTATCTACATAATAGGTAGTAAGAATACGTTAATCCAGTTAAAAATCATAAAACAGTCTATAAGACATGCTAATGTAAAAAAGTAATAGATCATTTAAAACATACCTAATAATTATGGCTTTCTCCATGTACCATGCATATCACATGGCTGAGACTTGCTATATATATAATTTTGTAATTATTCTTTGTCACAAGGGTATTCCAGAAGTTCCACGTAAGCAAATCTCTTTTCTACTGGCAGCAGCGCGGTTCGTTTTACAGAAAAATGCATACAATTTGTTTAACAGATTTCTCTTCAGGAGGAGAACAATTTTCTAGGACATTTCTCCTGTCTGTTAGGAAAGGCGAATGGGAGAGGGGGTTAGCGAGTGCACTCTGATGCAAATTGACCCTCTTTTTTACTAAGATGAATAAAAAATATGTATCCCTGCATTGAGTGACGCACGCAGATTGCATGCGTTATTGTACGTCGTTTTGCGTAATAAAGTAAACGTATTGAAATAGATAAAAATTACCCCGCCCAGGAATAGGACCTTCAGGCTCTGTCGTCTTTTGGAGTGTGCGTAGAAAAATGCAATAATGAGTTCTGGACTTGCGTTTGATTTATCTTCCGTCTGAACGTTTGATTTTCAATTCACCAAAAATAATATCATATTATTCATCATTAGAAATCTTCTTTCGGTATATCTGATGTATATCTAAAATAGGCACAACTTTCTTATATTTTTTCATCCATTCGTTAAGTGTTTTGTTAAACTATTTATTTATTCAAATTGATTATTAGGCGTACAGCTAAAAATTGATACCAAATGGCAAATAAGTAGGTACCTATGTTTAGAATTATGTATACAAAACTTTGTTTAGAATTAAGGAGCGTGAAACTCATAAAGGCTGTGTGTATTGTATAGTGTGCGTGCCCCAAGAACAGAAATAAAACTTTTCCCGAAAAGTTTTTGACCACACATTTTATTCGTTTTTGTTTGTCACACTTCCCAGGTAGCTCCAGGTAACTCCATTAATGGTGGACTGAATGCCGTTGGCGCCAACAAAAATCTGTCCAACGAAGCGAAGCTAGCAGTTCACAATGGAGTGCTGGTACCTACCCTGATGTATGGCAGTGAAGCATGGAACTGGCAGAGAAAGGATGAAAGTAGACTGAATACATGGTTTTACCACACATACTGAGGCGTATGTGTGGTAAAACCATGTATGATCGTGTGGGGAATGTGGAGATCTGAAAAGAATGCAAGGCCGATGTGAGCGTCATAAGTAAGATGTATTATAAGTAAGTGGTTTGGACATGTAAAACGAATGAATGAAGAAAGGAGTGTCAAGAGAATATATGAATATGTGAATGGTAGAAGAAGTCGAGGACGCCGGAGGAAGTCATGGCACGATCAAGTGAATCACATACTTGAGTCGGGCCATGTCAAGATTCAGAATAATAGAAGTGCATGTATGATAAGATGTATGAATGTGAATGAGGCGAGGAGTGTATGCCAAGACCGAGTTGTTTGGCGGTCCGTCCTGTCTGCCTACCCCTGCGGAGAGACGGCGTGATGGTTAATGAGTTAGTTTGACTTGGGCCACTTTAAAGTCAATGTGACCCACATGGCACGCACCTAGTCAGAAACTATGATTGAAATACAATAATTGGTAAAAGTGTTAAATACAATATGCTTTCCATTACCTACCTGTACTAATTCAGTAACTCTCAATCATTACAAAAACTTTCAAGTTCCAACATTTTGCATGGTTTTCAAACTTTGAGGCGGAAGTGAAGGGACTAAGAACACCGAGTGGAGGAAGACAACAAAAGTAGTCCCTCGGGAGTGGAAGGAATAGAAGAAGTGAGATCTCCGCAGGGTTTCGAACAAATGACCCGGTTTATATTTCGCTTCTTGACAAATCGTTTGCGGCAAGTCACGACTTTGCATCAAGATTGTGTACGACCCTTTTGCTATTACTATTCCAACTTTTTCTTACTTCCACTTGCTCTTTTTACTTCTTAGCTCCTGGTATTTTTTATTCCTTCCTCTTTTAAGGTTGATTCCACCTTCCCGCTAGATAAATATGTTGATCCGGAAGCAATGGCCCGAATGATGTTTGATGCTTGGTTCAATTGGTTGTAAGATCCCTTCAGGGAAGACAGTCCTTGAAACATACAAGAATAAACAAATTACATTGCGCTTGGAACAATTTTTAAGTCGGTATAGAAGATTTTTTTTAGTTAAGTTATGAAATTTCTGATGTGGGATAAGATTGCGAATTCAAACGCACCATTTGTTTTAGTTTTATAACATAGCAATTTATTTTTATTTATTTAATAATGAGCTATATTTTTGTGACCTTACCGCAGAAGCGCTTTGAATAACAAAGATAAAAACATAACTTATAACAACAGCGGAATTAATTAAATAAATAACAGTTAATTGCAGTAACTAAAGTAAGTAAAGCACTTGAAATTTAAAAAAAATCTCTAAATAATAACGCTAATAACCAAATTAATTTATCATTTAGTCCCATTCTAGATATGTTTCCAATAAACCGCTCTGTTATTGCTAGAATTCCCGCAATTACTCCCCCTCCCCCTTTGTACTCCCACTCCAGCACCTAAATGATTGGTATATATCTATCAATATTTTGTATCATAGGTTAGTTTTAATATTCTCCTGAAGAAGAGGGGTTCTTCCGAAACCGGTAGAGTGTAATTAAAATTTAAAGTGGTCTAAAACAAATTTAAATATTTTATTGTAAATTGCTGTAAACTTTATTTGTTTCTTTCTTGTGTTTTTATATGGTAGGTACTTTGTCAATCAAATCTACCGAAATTATAATGGGTCCGGCATATACAGCTATAAATATGAAATATACTTTATAACATAATAGCGCTCGCCATACAATCCCATACAGACCTGCCACACCTAAAATGATGATGTGTTATAAGTTATGAGCGTGGTACGTTACGTTATAGGCAGTAACCGCTGCTCACGCTATATTTGAAAAGTCGTGCGACCCCCTCTCCGCCGTAAACGGGAGAGGGGGTCATTTTTATTACGGAGCTACCAACTCAATTCCGTGTTCTATACAATGAAATGATACATGATAGCTAATTGAACTGACCCCCTTTCCTGCCGTAGGAAGAAATCTTTTACAGCGTAGAGTGTCGGTACAAAATATAAGTGGCGTAGGTCGCGCTCAAAAACGCTATGTGTGTCACTGGCTTAATGATTATAATGTCGGGAGAGTGTAAATAATTTTTTATGTTTATATAACATAATTTCAAATAAAATAAGTACATAATTAATCGTATATGAATCAACTATGTGGCTACTTTCAGTTCCGTTCAAATGAACTACAGGACAGCGCTACGCAAATAAGTTGACGATAAAGGAGGGCGCTGTCTAAGTATGACATAACGATACTAGGTGTGGTTTCCAGATTAAAATATAAAGATATAGCGTTAGTTCATGTTTACGCCACCGCCAACTTATACATGCAGCACCGTTATATATCACCAGCTTATACATTCCGTTAGATTGATATTGATGATTACCTGTTTCAATATAACTTGTATTTATCAATATAATAATAAATGTTGATGACAAATGTATAACATTATTTTTTTGATAGAACAGTTTTAGTTTGTTTGTTGAATATTCGAATTTTAGTCATTAAATAAGAAAACTTAAATATATTTTGTATTTAAGTACCTATTCCAGACATAGAGCATAAAAAGTATTTGAGCTTAAAAAATATTCCGGACAGATTGACCCTTGATGACTGTATTTATTTTTGTTAATTTATCCATGGTAGTTTAGAGAAATTATGGTTTGAAAATTAAAAATCTCATCGGATTGGAAAAGCATAGCTACATTTCATTAAATGATTTTTTACAACCATCTGTAGTTTTTACCGTCCAAAATATTTTTTTACCATAGTTTCATTGTCTTTCCAATGTTGGACGTTAATACTGCTATTGAGACAATGGGACACATAAAAATCGCATTGAAAAACACTAAAAATCAAACTGTTACTGTCTTGTAGTGTGGGTGCAATAGGAAACCTGTCAAATGATGTCCAGTTTGTTGTGAAAATTAACCTCCAAGCTTTTCAAAAGCACTTGGTATTGCTACTGACCATATCAGGAATCACAACCCACGAGGTTAGAGCTAAGCTTTAAAGTTTACTTATTAGAAGTTTCCCGAAAGAAAGAGTAACAATATAACCTATCCAGTCGGTTTTATTAAATAAACAAGAACTAAAAATATATAATCCCGTTATTGTGTGTATTTAGGTACCTAACTACAAATATATTTATTGATATGATTAAAACCTCTGTAACTGAAAAAAAAATCAAAAAACGTGTGATGGAAAAAAACACGGAATTTATTTCACGGGATTTATCACTACACCTAAATTTCATAAAAGATCCCAATAAGTGGAAGTGCTATTTGTCACCAAGCTTTTCCTTACCCCCATTCTTTTCAACGTCAACTTGACAAAATGCTTTTGTATGACCCATTTATACGTTAGAAAAAAATGGTTATGAGCTCATTAAAAATTGCTCTCGATATATAACTCCACGGTACCTAATGAATTTTACTTTGGGAAGAAGCTAGTAGTCCGATTGAGTGGGGAATTTATTACCTGATCCAAGATAATTCTTGTGTCACTACGATTTTTTCTCAGAAAATCGCAAACTTACAAGCGTGATTTATGTGCGGCTACCCTGTAAAATTCTTGCATAGTTCAGTTATTGGGATGATTCTCAGCATTTGTACTAAAAATTATGAGAATTATTAACTAAATAGGAAAAAAAAACACCTCCATTGATTTCAAAAATTTCCTTTTTTTCTGACGGTAGTCACACCCCGATCAACGGTTTTAATTTATTTTTTTATTCAGTACATTGTTTATTACAGTTGTTGAGAACTTTTCGACCACTATTCTAGGGCACATGCTCGTGTTGCGGAGGTCAATTTGTGAATATTATTTTTTTGTGTAAATGTTGCGCAAATGGGTTTGTACCCAGAAACCAAAATTTTTTACTAGCGTCTTCCAAATATTGTCCTCAAGAGTGAGAATAAATTAAATAATTGTTTACTTATTATATGGCCACTGCCAAACCGAGTATCTTTGGATATTAAATGCTGTAGGTAGGTATTGACTGGTCAGTGGCCGAGTTGGCATCGCGGATCCCACCCAGGCGTCTCGTGTTCAATTCATCGGCTGGCTAAGTCCTCCATTATGACACAAGAAACATTTTCCTCTTACTCTGGTGGCAGTAGGAGATTTTCAAATATTGTCGGAGTATTCGTAACCCGGGAATATTTGTCTTTCTTCTTGAAGAAAAAAAATCTGATAGTTTAGACTTAGGGAGTTTCTCACCATCCTCCGAATAGCTTATCCATACTATAACGAATATTATTAAAAATAAAAAATAAATACTTGCGAAAGTTAGAAAACTCTGCCAACTTATCGAATATATAGCCACTATTAATAGGTTCGAGTACCGAATAATAAACTCCGACTTAATAAATAAATAAACTGTAAATCGTAAATAGAAAATAAACTTTAGAGTATGGATAAGCTATTAGGAGGATGGTGAGAAACCCCCTTAGACTGATATCTATACATTGCATAAATGGCTTTGCATACAGTTGTGATAATAAATATTGAAAAATTGAATGAAAAATAATGATACACCAGTAAGAGAAGTAAAAAAAATGCTCTTATAATTAAATATATCGCTAGAGCAAGTTTCATCCCCCACATGATATAATCTCTGAGAACAAAATTGTACATAAAATGAGTGCGAGAAGGAACTATATTAAATGGATCACGGAGTATGGTGTTGTATTTATTGGGTACATGATAATTAATCATACCATGAGAGCTCTATAAATGTCCGCCAATGATTTTAACTAGATTAGCATCATACATTTTTCTTCGCTGTGACAATTCGAATAGTTTAAGTAATTGCATTAAATCGTTATTATTTATATTATCAATTGGATTATGTAACTTCTATGTGCCTTGAAAATTTATGATGTACTCTTTCAATTTTATGTACCTACGTTGTTATTGTGTAAATGCGGCCAGAGAGAGGAAATATATTCAAGAATGCTTCTGACCAGCGCGGCGTTATGTACAGCGTTTTGAGTGTATTAATATACATTAGATCTTCGAACGATCTTAATACAAATCTGTTATATTTCTTATAATAGTATATATACATTTTCAAGTCGTCATTAGGAAATTGACCCTTTCAAATATGTAAATGACATTCACTCAGCCGAGTTACCGCCCAAATCTTCATCCTGACATTATTCCTGACCGAATAAATTTTTTTTGGAATTTTGGTTTCCGGGGACAATTCAAATAGTTGTTTTTTCAACTTAAAGCGTAAACAATTTTATATTGTTACAGGAAACCAAAATTCCAATAACATTTTTTACTCAGTCAGGAATAATATCAGGAATCTCTGGTTAAAGAAAGTCAAGTACATCCCTTAACATCCAATATATGTGGATGTAGTACCTAACTTATGTAGGAGTAGTACTGCTAGTAGCTAGTACCCACCCACCCACGGTAACCGGTACCTACATACCGTCCTCGTTCCGGTAACATTCTAACCGCTCCCGCGTATTAAATTCCCAACTAATTGGCGGACCACGTGACGTCCGGATACTTCCCGCCATTTTTTGCGTCACACACCGGTCAAATAAAACTTTTACCGTCAAATATTTCCTTCTCCCTTTCGCCCGTAATACGCGCATAACGCCGTACTCTTTAAACTTGTGGAAAATCGCGAAAGTAGCTACCTAGCCTCAAAATTTGTGGAATGGGCGCTGGAGCCACACGTCCGCTGATGTTCATTACAATATGTCGTCGAAAGGTTTTTTTTAATTAAGGGCGATTTACAGGAACAAAGGGGTGACATTTCCCCTTACCGCAATTCACGGTCTTGGTTTTGATTATTTTCAAGGAGAAATGAAAAATGGTTACCTTTTTCGGGTGTAAATAATTCACCCTTCGGTGGTTTTCAAAAGCTTAACATTGCTTAATATGAGATTAAATTTGTTAAATGGTATGAATTAGGGTATCACATTAAAAGGTAGATATATTATACCTACGAGTATATCGGACTTTGAATACATGAAACTAACGTTCACAGTTTTCAAATCAGTTTTGTAATGATTTTAAGAAAATTTAAACGCTTGATTTTCTTGCAATTAATTAGTGAACATCCCACCTTGGAAGATGTTAATATAAAAAATTATATATTTTATTATTTCATAAATTTTTACTATTTGTTAAAGTTTTTTGTCATTTTTTCAACTACCATACAAGGAGAAAAATGTTATTTCAAAAAACGATAATTTTATTAGTAAAAACGGTTAAAAACAGGACTGAAGTTCTTACGAACAAATTAACAGGGTTTCAATGTTTATTGGCGGGAACATGTAAGAATAATTTGTCGGTATACGTAATTTCGTCCGTATACCAACAAATTATTCTGACATTTTCCCGCCAGTAAACATTGAAACACTGTTAATTTGTTCGTAAGAACTTCGTCCTGTTTTTAACCGTTTTTACTAATAAAATGATCGTTTTTTCAAATAATTTTTTTTCCGTGTACTAACGCCCGTGTTGTGGTAGTAATTTATTAACGATAAACTTAAAATAACTCTTGATTAATAATAATAATTGTTGATTGTAAATGAAATATTTTGAGAAAAAACACTTTTTGGAAGGTATGATGTAAAATATAAAGATGAATTGTTTGCACCCATAATAATAATAATAATAAAATTGGATAATTTGTAGAGCGCCGTTTTTGTGAGAAATCACCTCAAGGGCGCTGAAATAAATAAATATGCGATGTGATTACAAATAAATTGTTTAGTTCGTATAAAATGAAATAAAAATCCAATACTTTCAAGAAAGGCAATCTTTCTTGGAAGAATTGAGATTTTATAGGGACAAAACTATTTATTTATAAAAAATCACTTTCGTCCAAAAAATCTTAATATTTTTACTTGCAAAAAGGGTGTTTTCTAAAAAAAAATTTAAATACCGCCATCTGAGAACGAGCAGATTATGAATTATTTTAAGTCTATATAATTATTTTATTTTTATTTATTTAATATTTAAAGTTTTTTTTATAATGAATACACAATTTTTACATTTAATATAGTGGTAAAATAGTAGATAATAATAGATTTTTCTCACCATAAAGAGACGAGGCTCTTGTGTTTGGTGAGGGAATTTTAGTCCAATTATATAATATCATGTGTGAAAGTAAATAATACAATATGGCAAAAAACAAGGGGTAATTAAGAAAATGTAAGATTAATCAATAAATAATTTGAAAGAAATATAATAGTGAGATATTTTCAATCAATATCACGGATGTATATTCCAAGGTGGGATTTTCCACTGATCGGTTTTAAAAAAAAATTACTCCAACTCTCAATTGACATATTAAATTTAGAAACATAAATTTTAATTTTAACTCCGATAGGTAGCGCATAAATAGATTCTATCTCACTTCCTTTCTCAAAAATGTTATTAATTTTCACATTCATTAATCATAACTCTGACCGACAAAACTATCTGAAATGACATGTTAATAGCCCACGTTGGTTTTATTTCTGTACCTATTGACTGGTTGATAGTTGATGGACACCTACACGCTAAATGTGGGCGGATATTATGAATCTTGTTATCGTGTATTCAGTGCGTTCAGGAAAAAAATATGCGATATTTGATTGCACGAATTTAGGGATTAAACCACTTCAGTTAGAAATTTAGTAGTACTTATGTAGATAAAAAAAAAATACCAAAATTATATTATTTCTTTTATTCGTAGGTACAGTTGCAAAGTGGCTGCCATATATAATAAGAGTTAAATTATAAATGTAAAGCTCTGGCGTCTCGTGGCTTTAGTATGTTTTGCGAACCTAAAAGTGTTGGGCCTAAAAGTGTGTTGCTAATTGATAACTGAAGAAATATCGTCTGTTTTTTAATGCATCTTTTTAGTTTTTGTCTTGTTTTCTTGATTTGAGTGAATGTATGAATGCAGTGTATTGGAATTGGAATCTTCGAAGTTAAATTTAACCCACTTCCCAACATCCAATCGAGCTGAAACTCGGTGATGACTAGTTGTCGATGACAATACATTATTTTAACTTTTGGTAGCAATCGTATCGAATCGAACATATATGCATGTCTCTGAAATTCGATGACATTGCAACAGTTAATTTACGAAATAAATGACTTACTCAATCGGGATATGGCTCAGTTGGTAGCGTTGTTGACTACGGTTCTTGTATAGAAAGGTTCAAATAAAGGTTTAGGTCAATTTAAAAAAAAAATGTTTTAAAAGACTCTTTGCATTGTTATTATGTTTTAACAAAACTTTTATTTGTCGATTTATTATTTTTTTTTAATTTATGAAACGAAACAAATAGGAATTAAAATTACTTCTACTAACCAGTTATAATATGTTCTTGATAGGTATCTTGTGTTCTTCTATAAACCTTCATCCAGCACTAGTTAATTAATACATAAGTATAATTTATTCGTTGTATGCATGGCGTTAAAAAATTGTCTGAAAAATTTTTATTGTGAGAAATCCGGAAAATGTCATCGACTAGAAAAATTCTTATTTTTTCACATTTTCATAAAGTTTATTACACCAGTTCACCTAAGTAGGCCGCGACGAATAAAATCAGTAGGTATCTCTTTGATGCTAGCGAAATTCGTGAAAAATCATTCTTTTAACATTAACACACAAGATATAAGTCATATTATTTTGATCTGAGTAATCTCCCAATACAAACCTCCACACGTCCAGAGCACGAGTAGCGTTTCCCGCGGACTTGACAAAATATTTATTGTTTTTATTTAGAAACCGGTCACTTATCATACTGCCCCAGTTCATGGGCCGAAGTGAGTTACAAATCACGGCGATCTTTAGCACTCTTGTTGACTTTTTCCTACACCCAAATGCTCATATTTATAGACTGTCATATGGAAACATGAATAATCGATTTCGGGCGATCGCTTGACTAGCCAAACTGACTGCTTTATTTATTTTAAAGTTGGATCATTAGTGAGAGCTTTTTAAAGCAAACAACCGTGTGAAAGCTATCATCTTCATTAGCGAGTGAATAATTATTAAAAATTAACTTAACATTCCTTATACCAAACTATTTTCAGACACAACCGGAAATCGCACACTTCTTAAATTTGGAGCTGATTAAAACTATAAAAACACTTGATTATAAAAAAAATTCTGATATCTTTATTTCATATTTACATGGGTTATATGAAATCACCACTTTACTTTAGTTTGACTTGTAAGTTTATGACACAATCATACCTTTTTCTGACTAGTAAAATATAGATGAAAAGTGAAATGACAAGGGTAAAGTTGGACATAATTAATTGAAATATAATATATAATATTGGACATAAACATACGAAAAATAGTGATCTTCAAAAGAGAAGTAGGTACAATATTCATTAAAAAAATCTATCCATATCCATCTTATAAATAGAGTTATATCATTTTTAATTTTTTTATTGTTTAATCTATATAGATTATAATTCCATTTAATTTTACATGTTCGTAATAAGCATTAACTTTGTGGCTCGCCATAATTTACAATAAAATATATAAATTTGTTTTAGACCACTTTAATTTTAATTACACTCTACCGGTTTCGGAAGAACCCTTCCTTCGTCAGGAGAATATTAAAACTAACCTATGATACAAAATATTGATAGATATATACCAAACATTTAGGTGCTGGAGTGGGAGGTCAAAGGGGGAGGGGGGTAGTTGCGGGAAATCCAGCAATAACAGAGCGGTTTATTGGAAACATATCTAGGATGGGACTAAACGATAAATTAATTTGGTTATTCAGATTTACAGGAACGGGTTTAGTTTTTCCTATGGGAATTTTCCTTTCATACACTTTTCCATATAAATGATCATCTAGTAAATCCACGTTATGCAAGTGTACTATATAAGTAAAATTAATACAAAACAATACAAGAACAACACGTTAATCTACCAAACTATTAAATGGGAATATAATTCACCGTCTCCAGATATTTTCATATCAGAGGGTTCGGCTCTGTGGAATTCCTAATTTGACCGATAAATCCTACTGATCCCTCAATATAAATATTTAAAAAATCTTTCGTAATTCTACATGTATTTAAAATGACTGATTTTTGCATTTTTATATACAAATTCTTTGACAAATCTAATATGCCTAAATTTTTAATAAGAGAGCTAGGTATAATGCCAGTAGCCGAAATAACAAAAGGTAATATTTTTATAGTCTGAGAATGCCAAATTCTTTTAATTTCATTTCCTAAATCTGTATACTTTCTTATTTTTTCAGAAACAGATTTTTGAATATTACAGGAATTTGGAATAGCTACATCAATGATATAAGTTATTTTTTTAATTTTGTCATGTAAAACTATATCAGGTCTATTATGACCAACTGGTTTGTCTGTTAGTATAGTTTTATCATAGTAAATTTTAAAGAAATTATTTTCTAAAAATGAATTTGGTTCGTATTCATAATATGGTACTTACTATATTATGACAGTCAATCAAGTTATGTTTAATTACCAAACTTTGGTGAATTATTTTTAAAACCAGATTGTGCCTATATGTATACTCAGACGGCGCTAATATAGAACATCCTGATATAATGTGTTCTATAGTTTCCGGAAAAGCCATACATTTTCTACTTAAATCATCAATTTGATTTGGATCTTTGATAATATGCTTCCTATAATTTTTGGTATTAATGACTCTATCTTGAATAGCAAGCATAAATCCTTCTATTTCTGCGCTCAACTCTCCAATACTCAACCATTTGTTTGACGAAAGTTTGTCAACATACGTTTGGTTGAGATAATTGAAGTGTTTTGCGTGAATAATTTTATTTGACCAGGAATCTAATAATTCCTGGTTGGTATTTATAAAAATGTTGGCATTCTAGTCGTATAAATTTAAAGGTGAAATATTTCTGTCTGCCTTGCAAATTATTTTATGCAGCTCTGAGCTATTAGCTTTTCTGTGGAAAAAAATTCTTAACATTTCTACCTGATTTTGTTTTAAAGAAGTTATTTTGACTATACCTCTACCTCCTAAATTTCTAGGTAAATTGATTCGTTCTATAGCTGAATTTGGATGATGACAATTAAACTTTGTTAACGTAGTTCTAATTAATCGTTCTAAGCTATCTAAATCTGTATTAGACCATTTAATTATACCAAATGAGTACGTTAATAGAGGTATTGCCCAACTATTTATTGCCTTTACTAAATTTTTAGCAGATAGATTGCATTTTAAAATTTTTCTTATCCTAGTTTGAAATTTAATCCTAATATCATTTTTAATACTAGTATGATCTAATCTATTCGATTGCGGTACTAGTATGATCTAATGTATTCGATTGCGGTTAACCCCTGTGTCCTTATTAAAAGTATGATTGGTGGAAATAAGATGATTGGCAAACTCCGAAAAATTATTATTATTTAAACATCTTAAATGTTCCGTGATTCTAATATTTACATTTCTGGTTGTCTTTCCTATTTAGAATGATGGACAATCATTGAAACATAATTGGTAAATGCCCGAGTGGCTTAATTTATGATCTCTATCTTTAGTGTTTTTTAATAATTTACCTAAGTTGTTTTCAGTATAGAACGCAGGTTTAATACAAGGAGGCAATTTTTTTGTACTTAGTGAAGAAAAATTAGATATATATAAGATCCTACGCCATTGAACGGGATTTGTGATTTTATTATTAGTTTCAGGTTTACCAAATAAAAATTTATTAGTTGAAATGAGCTTAAGTTTTTTATTTAGGATTTTATCAATTAAGTGTGAGGAATAACCATTATTCAGAGCAATTTGTTTAATTTTAGATAGTTCAAGTGTGAAATTAACAGATGAAAGGGGGATTTTTACTAACCGGTGTACCATTGAATGATAGGCAGAATGTTTATGGGTTACCGGATGGTTTGATGTGTTATGTATAGTTATATCCGTGAATGTCGATTTACGATAAATATTAAATTCAATACTATTATTTACTGAAGTTAGAGTTAAATCTAAAAAAATAATCGTAGAATTACTGCCTACCTCCAACGTGAATTGGATATTTTTGTGAAATGAATTTATAAGATGAAGGAATTTATAAGATGACTCCCCCTTTGACCTCCCACTCCAGCACCTAAATGTTTGGTATATATCTATCAATATTTTGTATCATAGGTTAGTTTTAATATTCTCCTGACGAAGGAAGGGTTCTTCCGAAACCGGTAGAGTGTAATTAAAATTAAAGTGGTCTAAAACAAATTTATATATTTTATTGTACATTTAATTTTGTTCAATGCCTGTCTCACTATGATATACATATGGCGAGACAGACGTAGAGGTACATACATATATACAAACTTGGTTATTTGAATATAAAGGTTAAATACATTTTAAGTTCTCCTTCCTCTCGTGCCCTGTCCGTTCAACGGACGTTGGCTATCATGTTGGCTATGCGGACTTGGTTTACTGCGGCCCGGAACAGTTCTACAGTAGACTGGCCAAACCACTGCCTCAAGTTTTTCCATCTTCCGGCAATCATTCCCTGCATTATGAGATGCAGGACCTCGCACTTCTCCGGATGTCTCATCACGTACCCTAGATATTGAATTTTTCGGATTATTATTGTTTTAATAACTTATTTTTCTTTATTCATCCGAACCATAACATCTTCATTCGTAACTCTGTCCATCCAGCTTATTTTGAGTATTCGTCTGTAGATCCACATATCGAATGCCTCAAGTCACCTTATCAGTTCTTCAGTATGTGTCCATGCTTCCATTCCATAAAATAATACTGAAAACACGTAGCATCTGACCATTCGCATCCGTAGTCCAAGTTTTGTTTAATTTTTTAATTTTTTATTATTTAATCTATACATATATTATAATTACATGTTATTTTTTTTCAATGCCTGTCTCACTAGGGTAAACCTGTGTCGAGACAGACGTAGAATTACATAAATTGTATACAAACATGGTTATTTGAATATGAAGGTTAATTACATTTTAGGTTCAATACAATAAAAGGCAGTTGATTGGAAGTGTGAATTAATTCTCTAAAGAGTTTGATCTTACAAATCACAGGAAAGGTTATTAAACATATATTACATACATATATTAAAATGATATTACAGTAAAATGAATTGAAAATGGAATAAATTGATAGAAATATACATGATATTACATACATATATTAAAATGATATTATTGTAAAATAAATTGGAAGTGGAATAAATGGATAGAAATATATATTAAAATGATAATTATGTTAGTTTATTTGACGGGATACTATTTTTTTTAATTTTTTTTATTTTTTATTAGGTCGTACGTAATTGGGTATTTTTGTCTAAGTGCAATTGGTTTTATATATGTTTGCTATAGTGAGACGTCCTTTACTTGCAAGCCATTTTTTTATTTCGCTTTTGAATTTGGTCATTGTTTCTGTTTGTCTAATCGTAGCTGGTAGTGTATTGTATAGTTTGCAAGCTATGTATTTAAAATGTCTTTGTCCAAAGGTGGTTTTAGTAAAAGGAGTTTGGAGAATTTCTTTGGTTTTGGTTCGGGTATTGTGTACCGCTGTTTAGAATCTTCGCATTTAGAACAAGTCCTTGAGTGGCTTCTGCAGAGCTTCATTGAATATTTCTTCTGAATATAAGTTGAACAGCATAGGTGAAAGAATACATCGCCTGTCGCACGCCTCTCTTTATTTCTACTTCGTCTGTTAGACATTGTTCTACTCTTACTGTTTCTCCTTTAAGTTCAATACAAAAAAAAGGAAGGTCATTGGAGGTGTAGATTAGTCCTATAAAGAGTGTGATCTTCCAAATCACAGGAAAAGTACTGAATTACTGGAAAGAAATATATATTTAAATGATAATTTTGTAAGTAGATTTGACAGGATTCCATTATTTTATTTTATTTTATTTAGGTTAGGTCGTATGTAAATTGGTATTCTTGTCTATGTGCAATTTGTTTTACATATGTTTGCAATAGTGGGACGTCCTATACTTGCAACCTATTTAATTTTTTATTTCGCATGTGAATTTGGCCATTTTTTCTGTTTGGCTAATCGTAGCTGGTATTGTATTGTATAGTTTGCAAGCTATGTATTTAAAATGTATTTGTCCAAAGGTGGTTTTAGCAAAAGTAGTTTGGAGAAGTTGTTTGTTTTTGTCTCGTAGTATTGTGTGTACCGTCAGTGTTTTTAGGTAAAGTGTTTTGTTGTTTTGGTGTAAATTAACCGAAATGGATCTTGCAAAGACCTGTGTTATGTCCATAACATTGAAAGTATTGAAGATCGTATCAGTGCGGGTAGTGAGAGCAAGTTTAAGAATTATTTTAATGAATAATTTTTTTTGCCTTAATAATGGGGTCGAGGCACTAGAAAAAGTATCACCCCAAGCTAAAATTCCGTACTCTATGTGTGATAGACATTAATTTTAAAAGTTTTAGGTTAATGAAATTGCGTGTTTGTTTGAAGAAGTATATAAATTTAAAAATTTTATTTGTAATGTTATGGATATGTTCATTGGAGAAAGCACAACTGTATTTTCTGTAAGGGTTGAAATATGATTCCTAACCTACCTTGAGTACAAGGCAGGCATAAAATGGTCGTAGGAGGGTGGTTATTAGGGCACATGTTAGGGGTAATATTGAAATATTCGGAATGTACAGCCGACTGTCAAAGAGGGGTAATATAATAAAGATTAGACACAGTATTTGTGTTTTCACAAGAAACATTACAAAACTTTTAAGCATCAACAGAAAATACTAATATTTTTTTTCTAACATGGCTTCATAAACAAAAAATTTAGGCGCTGAAATTTTTTTCATTAATTTTATGCATATAAGTAGGTAAGTACCAATATTTTTGTAGTTAAGCAGGCACTTGTGAAGGGTCCATCTTCACACATTTAAAAAAAATATATGTGAATAGGTGACGTTAAAACTAATTTTAATAGTCGATTTTTGTCTCACGGATTTAAATATATTTTATTTTATTTTAGTTATTTGTAGATCTATATTTACAACATACTTATTATAACTTATATACTTTTACATTTTACATCTTCTCTAAAGGAATATTTTGAATTTATTCATCGGCGTAGTTTTATGCTTACGCATTATAAAATTTAAATCCTTCGTAAAATAGATTGTTTTGCGTAGGTTATTTTTATGTATAGTTATATTGGCTTGGTCCTTTTTTGGTGGTCGAATTTCACTGCACGTCCTTGTGTTATGTCTGTGTTGTGTTATACCTACAAATATTCATTAAAAAATCGCATTCTCGTCAGGTAGGACAATAGTGGACATCTACATTTTCAAATATACTTAACTACATAATTACTATTTGGAAAATATCAAACATTGATATTTCACTGCCAGCATATGTGTGGGTACGAATGACGTCATAAGGCTTTTTGCCCAAACTGCCGCGTCGCGTCGCCATTACACCTTGGTATGCCGACTCCCGTCGCGTTTGATGTATTCATAAAACCGGCGGACAAACGTACGAAGGAGGATTTTTCATAATGAAAAACACGAACGTACTCAATGGCGTACCTACCCACGGACGTACAAATGAGTACCTTCATAATATTATAGGATGTGGACTCGTCGGTCCACTGTAGGATCATTAGTAACGCACAGAAAATTCCGAAAATTTAATGAACTTTTTGTATTTTTGCTTCCCGACAATCTTGAATTAAGTTCGTAATCAACTTTGCTCTAGGAGCAAGTATTCATATTTATAGGCATCTCTAGTTCATTTTTCCAGGAGGATGCTTAGGGATACTAAGAAACTTTCGAAAAAGAAAGTGATTCTTATACAAATGGCATTCAATAATATAATTCATGATTTGACCCAAAATAAATTAATTACACGATGTTAAACTAATCTCGACAAGCAAATTTGTGAATTGAGATTGTGAATGCTGTAACATTCTGTGAATTATTTTGTGAAGGCTTTCATTTATTTTCTAGAAAAATGCTAAGCTTGGAATATTTTTTTTTTGTTTTGAGGCCGTTTCCGTTTCTACTTTTATTCCATTAAAACTGATGCGTGCTGACAGCTATCCTTTAAGTCTATTATTATTCAGATAACTTCTAGCGTACATTATAACCGTTGCTGGCAGGCTACAAGGGTAGCATCGGCTGCGACTGTACATAATCGTGTATCCTTAACTATCCTGTGACAATTTTTATTTAATATTATTTTTAACATCAACATATAATCTAAAAAAATGAATAGTTCTTCCCAATAAGAAGCAAGACCAACCCTTAACAAGGAGCAGAGGTAATTCATCACTATCATTACGTTCACCATTTTCTTTAATATAACCGTGGCTAGAAGGCTACCAGGATAGCATCGGCAGCGAGGCGGTCATTACCTCCAGTGATGGGCTCCTCGGCCTGCCGGTATGCGCTGCGCCAGGCGGTGCCGCCTTTATTGGAGCAAAATGATTTTTCCGAGGGTGGTGTGGGGTGGCTGCAGTGGGGTACCGCGCATTGTGCAGAATTTTAAAAATAGTTTAGAAATGATAATTTTGCGCTTTATTGGGAATTGTATCTGTATTAATTCGAACGGAGAAAGCGTTAAAAAATATGACGAAATCTAGGATTCAATCAAAGGCCTATTCCATAAATGGCAATTAATCACAAATTCAGCTCTGTTAGCTTAATTTGTTTATATATTTTTCCAACAATTTCGATGTTTTAAATTCCACTTAATAAAGAATAATTTATAAGTATAATGATCAAACTCGGAAAGTTTGTAATTATTTTTTGTATTTTTTATTCATGTTTCTGGATAATCTTCCTCGGATTATACTTTTATTAATTATTTTTTTACTTTCAAGTTATTTTTACTACTTAGTTTTTGTATTTAAATAAACACAGACATAAGCCTGCATTAGGAAACCATTACACAACAATTTTGTACTATGCTATACTGTTTGTTTACTGCAAAATCTGTTCATCGTGTAACAAAAAAATCTTTTTCGTCTATTTGCAGTCTATTTAGACATTACAAAATTGAATGCCATAGGAACTTTAGGAAACAACTTTGGATAGCACATTTGACTAGAGCGCCATTTTTGTGAAAAACCACCTTAATGGTGCTGTAAAATATATTATGAATTCTTATACTCTATCTTATTTAAAAAATATATACAGAAAACATACTTACCTGACAGATCACTTCGGATAAACACACTTTAATTAGAAAGTTTATGCTTGGAGAAGATACGACTTTGCACGCGGAGGACATTTTTATTTAAAACACCGGACGTTACATGATTTTTCATTTACTATCCCCATCACTATTGATATTTTATTTATAAGAGTATTATTGCCGAAAGTAGATAAAATAATTATTTTGAAAGATTGCAAAATTAAGGACTGAAGATTTTTTATGAAATGACCTTTACAAATGCTGAGAATCGTTTGAAATCATTCAGATTAGCAATTCGGATTAAGGGAGTTGAATCACTTCTAATTTTTTTTTTTGTAATTTCTTACCCAGCAGTGGAGAGTTATACTGGCCATGTTTACGTTTCGACATTGATTTAGAAGATGTTGATTTTGTTATATATAAATATATTTATCGTACGCCACTGGCCTATCTTTTCCCGCTCATTCCTGCAGGTTTTTCATCATAGGTGGCCGTCTTTCATAAGCGGCTGTGTTTTGCGGAAAATTAAGGTTTTTGAATAGGGCTGTCCGCATCCACTGGGGGCGGTTAATTCCGCTAATATTATACTCGCATGATCCTTTGATATTTCAGGGGGTTTTGTCGGCGTCATTAGCAATATCCGGCACCTGCCGTTTTTTTGCAATTGAACGTAAATGTAAACCTAATCGATTTATTTAACAAAACTAACTGGATGGTTACCATCTGGTTCCATAATAAAATACAATATTGAAGAACAATACACTACAATAACCTCACCTAACCTAATCTAAACTCACCTAACCTAGCCGTTTATTTTATAAAATTCCGTTTTGTGACTATTCTATTTAAGCTGCTGATAATTCAACAACACAAAAACAATCAAGACTTGATATTAATTAAAGGTATCCAATTTTTCCGAAAACTATTTACTCCAAATCAAACGTGTCACAATGTAATTAGTATTTATAATCTAATTAGTTCTACTTTTAAAAAACATTGCTTAATTGGAAATATTTTTAAATTCGTTCTTAAGTTAAATCTATATTTTTAAAGTCATTCAATTTTCGTCTTAATTGCTTTGTTAAGTTCACTCCAGGTTGCATCCTATTTTCGTTTCACTAGGTTGTTACTACATTACCTGCATACCATTATGATGTGCTTCATAAAATAAATTGTATAAAATAACACTTTATCTAAAACATGTGAATACCTCACCACAGGTTCTCATAGTGAGGTTTTCACAAATCATTACTGCTTCTATTTACATACTGATACTGATAATTTTACACTCTACTGCATTAGGAACATTTTTTGTATCAATTGCACTAAACTAATAATTTATTTATCTATTGTAAGTTGTGTGAATGAGCACAGAAAAATAAAATAAATTAATTGCATCGGTTACCTTATCAGCTATATGGCAGAGGTTTTAGCTTTGAGTCCCGGGTTCGCGGGTTCAAGGCATACAATAAAGATTATTTAATAAAATTGTTTCATCATAATTTTTCGTTCAGCACTAATAATTACTTGATGGAAGACGTTACGAAGGATGAAGCCGCATATCATGTCTTCTTAATCTACGTTAAGTGGTAGTTCCGCAGAGTTGATCCGGGCTACAGACTGCAAGGGCAATGCAGGATGAGGATTGTCTCGTCAAAAGCCAACCACCGATAAGAAAAACCACTAAGAGTCAATTTTTTAATAATGGTAAAATAATATGATATGAATGCTAGCGATATTTTTCACACTTCACATATTTCAATTAAAAAAAACCCTCTGCGCACTTGTTAAAAATATGTGATAATTATAAAGTTAGTAAAAAATTGCCTTAGCCATGTTTCGTTATCAATCTTGTACATATGCATCAGTATCCGATTAATCGTAGTCCCTTTGTCTTCCGTAGAAGAGAATCTCGTTTAATCTTAGGGAAAATAATAAATTGCGGAAATCTTATTAAAAAGATCCAGCACTTAATTGATTTGATCTAATTCCTAAGCTATCAGTAAAATTAAATAGCTTCCATTGAAAATAAAATATCCATGTTTTCCCCTCAGTAACGACATCCATAAAGCACGAAAACACAATCCCTTTATTCGTGCAAAGCGATTCAAATCACTTACAATATTACCTCCAGCGCGGAATCAATGGCCAATACATCTCGAACAATTCCAGATCCGACACCATCCGATCTGGCATCGTCTCCAATAACTATATACATTAATCTCCGTAAATCTCCACCATAGAAACGGTCCAGACATTCCGTGTAAACAAACAATTATGTTCGAAGACAGTTGTTGTTCTCCAACTGGCCGGAACTCAAAGAATTAGGACAATAAGAACGGAGGTAAATTGAAATAATGTTAGATTCAGAACTTAGCACATTCAGTAACAGAATGAGTGTGATTAATGTATGAGTAGTTCATTAATAAAATACCCTCACAGTGGCATATTTCGGATAGGCACTCGAGAACTAGAGACGAGGTGGCAAGGAATAAGATTTTTCATGGTTAACTTTGATCCAAAAGCATGGTTAATGTTGTTTATTATAACGACATAGGGCCGGAGACTCGAATTGGAGTGTTAGAAGACTATTGTTATTTTTTTTTAAAAATAAAGCTCAATTGGAAAAGTCATTATATTGAATTAATTACCAGTCAACTTTCAATTCGCATTATAAAGCTAAGTTTGATACTTGCTCAATCTAATACATAAAATCTAATGTTTGTTTGTGTGTTCGTATGTTATGCGCGGCTATACCATTCATCCGATTGCGATGAAACTTTGGTAATATAATGTGCGCATACCCGGTTATAGGATAGTGAGCTCTGGCGTTATGCTCTGGAATTATTTCCTATACTATTCATACGAATGCTTCAACTGTTGACTTGTTGTGAACATGCCCGTGAATATTTCTATATATACCTATAGTGGTGAGCTCTGGCATTATGAAATTTGCTTTAAGGGGACGCTGGAGAGGATAGCGGCCGCGGGAGGGAAAGGGGACGCGGAAGGGTAAGGGCACGCGGGAGGGGAAAATGAAGAAGAGGCGGAAGGGGAACGGGGACAAATGGGAGATGGCATGAAGGGAGAAAAAAATTATTTGACGACCGTCCGTGGTCGAGTGGTAAGACACTTGACTCCCAATCGGAAGGTCGCGGGTTCGAACCCGGCGTGCGCAAATAAATTTTATTTGATTAATTTGTGTTATTTCAAAATTAATTAATAAAAATAATATATACTATATTAGCGGCACGTTCCAGAGTGGAAGATACTGTCAGAATCGCCCTGGTGTAAGACCACCATTCAGAATTGAAACGTTGCTTAATAATGACTTTAGCCGTGTTTCGTGACTAGATCTGAATAGCCAGGTACTTTCCTACCTTCCTCTTCCCTATCTCCTTTCCTTCCCCACTTTCCTTCAGCCTCACAACATACCCCAATTGGGGATGCCATAGTCTCACTGGCTCCAGACGGAAGCAGTTGGGACTCTTGTGAGGTATTCTCTATAAAAAAAAATATATATATTTAAGTAGCATCAACGCATGCCGGGTATCAGGTAGTAATATATAATTAACGATCAACTTAGACTTATAATTAAAAATCAATAAACATTTTTATGAAATTATGTTGTCAGACCAATGCCATTGGAAATCTTATAACAACTGAATGATTACAGACTGAGAAACACACATACGGACGGTAAAAATCAAAGAAACCATTCCGGTCAATAGCAACCAAATAATGATCCGCTTCGTTTGCTCCGCCTTTAGGAAAACCTATCCGATCCAACTCTTGTTTACTTTACCTTTGGTTTTCCTATTTTCCGGACGCAGCAGTGTGAATTTTCCGGTGTTTTCATGGAACAAAATGAATGTTTGCAGTTTCAACTTCGGATAGGTAAATAAAGAAATCTTTCTCTTTGGTGAAGCTTTAAAATGCTGGATGTAAGCGCATTTAAAAAAAACTCGCAGTTTTACCTACTTAATATAAAAGAAACAAGTAGAATTCCTCTGTGGTAGACAAAGTGGAGGGCTCTTTGGATTTATGCCTAAGTGAAACGGTGGTGAGAAATATTACATATTTGTTTTTCATTCTTAGAAGATCCACACGGAGAAAAATGTTATTCGAAAAAAATGATCATTTTAATAGTAAAAACGGTTAAAAACGGGACTGAAGTTCTTACGAACAAATTAGCAGGGTTTCAATGTTTATTGGCGGGAACATGTAAGAATAAACATTGAAACACTGTTAATTTGTTCGTAAGAACTTCAGTCCCATTTTTAACCGTTTTTACTATTAAAATGATCGTTTTTTTGAAATAACATTTTTCTCCGTGCACTCTCAGGCAGGAACTCTTTCGAACATATTAAAAAAACAAGATATCGGCAAAAAAATTATGTGGTGAGTTCTGGCGTCGTGAAATGTACACATTTTTAAATATCTTGATTTTTAGTAATGCAAATTTTCTAGGAAATAGAGAAGGGAGCGTTTATAAGTTAATACGTAGGTACGTTAGAAATACAACTAATTTTATTTCCAACTTTCTCAAATCCAAATATTGAGCGATCTCAACTAGTAAAGCTCAGAGTGGGTATAATCACTAAGGGTAAGCTGAGTTGACAAATGCATCTGGTTCCCACCCAGGCGTCACACGTCGTAGATTCATTTCCTCCGGTTATCTTCTGCTTACAATGATAGTAGGTACTTACATTTTTTTATTATTAGTATAATTACTTATATAAAATTGCAAGGCTGATGTAAGCGTAATGAGTAAGATTAACAAACGGACCCTCAGATGGTTTGGGCATGTAGAGCGAATGAACGAAGAAAGGAGTGTAAGGAGGATATATGACGCAAAAGTGAATGGAAGAAGAAGTTGTGAATGCCCGAGGAAGACATGGCAAGTGAACCAGATACTTGAGTCGGACCATGTCAGGGGTCGGAATAATATAAGAGCATATATGAGAAGACGTATATATGTGAATGAAGCAAGGAGTTAGAGAGAGAAACGAAGTTAGAGAGGGAAACGGCGTGATGGTCAGTCAGTTAGTTAGTTAGTTATAACATAACATTTAAATAAACATAATAATACAATAATTTAAAAAAAAAACGCTTATACAGCCTATTGTGATATTAAAATAAATTTAAAAAAATTACGTATAAAAAAATTTAAAATAAATGTTTTCAAAAGATGTGTTAATTGCTTTTCTATAACTTCTGTCAGTGTTGTCGTTATTCGTAATCAGGGAATGTTTGTATTTCTTTTTCAATTCGTTATTATTTGGATGAAGCACAAAGTATAACTTTTAACAAAATGTATAGAAAAAAGAATTAACCTTTGTGTCCAGCTCACCGTCGCGTCGTTAATGATTAGCGCCGGTATCGCTTCCGGCGCTCGTTACCGGTGGCTCCGCCGCTACCGGACAGCGGCGCGAGCGTCCGGCCGCCACCGGGACGATATATGGACGGTGAATGAAGGCGTCACGAGGTCCTACGCCCTATGCTCTACGCCCGAGGGAGCGGATTCTTTCCGTCCTGAACTGATTGATTGGACTATATTAAAATGTTTATTTCCACCGTTATTGATTAGAAAGACTTATTTTTTGTTAGTTGTAAAGATTATTGTATAATAAAGGTAAAAAATATTATTTCTTCAAACTTCGCAAAATATGTCATTACTACGTTTTGAAACATGTAGGTAATTGTGATTATATTAGTGGTTTAAACAAAGTTATTTGTTTTAATTTAATTAAAAAATATTAGTGAAATATATACTACTGAGAATATTTCACTGAAAAATATATTTATTTTTACATATCCCACATTGTTACTTTCGGATATTTTTTTTCTTTCAGGGATTCTATAATTATATATGTATATAATATCGTCCTGACTTATTTTTTGAGAGTTAAATATATTTTCGAGAGCTTCTTTGATCATATTGCATAGTATTTTCAAGCCACAAATAGTAATTGCGGTTTTTGAATATTCACTTTTACATGCTTTTTTGATGTTGGTTAAGTTTGATGTTTTATTTTACAATAAGTTGTATAACAACTTTAATAACTTCATCTTTAAACACGATACATGTTCTTTAAAAATACAATATTTTCATGGTCTTACAAGTTTCACGAAGGTTTACGTAGTAAAAACGAAATGAATAAATCAAAAGTTAACCATTTATAAGCAAAGTTTAACATTTTTATTTTAAAAGATATTCCTAACTTAAAAGTGTTTTTTTATTATCAAGTTTAATTTGTGGAACTCCATTTTTATCTTACATAGATTTAATAATATTACTTTTTATTTATAAAAACAAACAAAAAAACACTACCGCAAGTTGATTCGAAATGCTAAACAGCGTTTGATTAAATAGCAGCTTGTTCATAAATAAACTGTTTTGTGATTTTTATAAAAATAAAAAATATATTTTTTTTTACTATAAAAATTAAAAATGATAACTAACGACCACCCACTAATAAAATATTAAACGAACAAATTATTTCTTATACCATAAGATTACCGAGACTAAAATTTTACTTGCTTCATCTTGCATTTTCTAAATTCGGGGAAACTCAACAAAACATTATGACAATAACAAAATACGTTGAATTTCTTTATTACAACAATAAACTAGAACCCTACGAAAGGTATAAAATGTAGTTCTTTTTATTTCATTTTTCTGACTTATATCCCGTACGGTGGACCAACCACATTCGCAATACAATGGAAGGCATATTTCCCTTGACCCTCTGCCCCCTGCTCTTCTGCCCCTGTCTGCCTTTTGCCTTTCCTATTGTTGTTTATGTCAACAATAACTTTAACTCCATTTCGGAGCGGCAATGCTCTTCTTTCACCCCCGCGAACCTTTTACTAGGGACGTCTCTGGACTTCACTAACTGCCCCTTCCTTGCTACTGGCTGCCCTTACTCGAGGGTTGATTCTTGCTTCATTTTATTATTGTTTTCTTGATTTTTGGAACGCAGCAGTGTAAATGTTATTATTTATTCTGTCAGAAAAAAAGACCTCGAGTCCCTTTTATTAATATTATGCCATTTTACTTGGAAATTCATCTGTAATTATGTTTTTTAATTGAGGTTTTTAAAATTATTTTTTAATGAGATCTTATACAAAAGTATTACTCTACTACATCAAAAACAATAATCAATATTACAATTAATGGTGCGCAGTGTGCAATGCTGTGGGGTGTGAAATGAACTGTATTTGATTCTGTTTCTAGGGTAATCTATTAAATTAATATCTTACTTTTCAACGTATTTATTATTTTTATAATGGCGTTAAAAACACTGACAAGTATTGTAAAACAGTAAGTCGATCGAATCTGCATGTCTTATAAAAAATACCTGCAATGGAACTTTTAATTCGATGTAGGTACTAAAATTAATAAAATATATTATATCCGCAAAAAAAACTTCACTCAGGAGGCCCAACTTTTCCCACATTTTGTCATCTTTGGCGTTCTGAGAAGGAAAAAGGTACGAGGGGTGAGTAGTAATCTTGAGGTTAGTGTGTCAAGTAGTATGACTCCAGCCATCCCAAAGTGATGCAAGGCGATGGGTCGGGAGAGTCTTCCTGGAGAGGTAGAAAGGTCTCTCTCAACCAGTCTCCCCAAATCAGGCCCGTCACCCAAAAATACAGTTATATATATGTTTTTAAGGAAAGGAAGTAGAGGATGTTCTGAGAAGGAAAAAGGTACGAGGGGTGGGTAGTAATCTTGAGGTCAGTGTGTCAAATAGCATGACTCCATCCCAAAGTGCTGCAAGGCGATGGGTCGGGAGAGTCTTACTGGAGAGGTAGAAAGGTCTCTCTCAACCAGTCTCCCCAAATCAGGCCCGGTCACCCAAAAATACGGTTATATATATATATATATATATATATAAATGTTGCTTACGAAAAGACAAAAGATCTGGAGGCGAAATTATTCTGTTCAAAAATATTTATATGAATAAAAAAAGCAATAATAAAATCTTCCACAATGAAAACTTGAGTCAAAACCACTACGTGTTATTTTATCACACAAAATGTGCTTATACTTTTCCTTCTGTCCCAATAAACTTGCAAACAATATATAGGGGCCATCTCCATTAAATCCCATGTTAATATTTCATAGCAAAAAGAAAACATATTTATAAAGCCGGGAATAAACCTACCTTTTCTTTGTTTACTGTTTAATCAAATATTTTCCGTTACGAAAATCACGATAGACTGACAGGCAGACATTGGTCAAAAATAAATGTTAACCCGAAATGACAAGAAAAGGGAATGAATTGTAGACCGGAAACATTGTTTTATACCAGAAAACAAAAGATGAGGATTATCAAAAATAACATGGTATGTATGATCAAGGAAAACCAAACATCATTCACGTAGAAGAAAAAAAAAGCTGAAAATTGACTACAAAAAGGTCTACATAAAATTTTGTAATATTGCAAAAGAAATTTCATGAAATACTAATCAGAAAAATTCAAATATATTTTTCTCTCGTAACATGATGTCATCGATTGTTTAGTTAATGTGCTGATCAAACTAACATATTTAATCAAATCCCTTGTGATTTGTCCATCATCTGCTAACGTCTGCCCTGATGATGGACATTGTAACGCTGTCCGAATCATTTCGCAGAAGAGCGAAATATTTTCGACTTACCAGTACTTTTTTTTAAATAGCTCCACACAGGAGATCCTGATGAAAAAAAAATCCGTGTCATCTTTGGGGATGATGTGCGGAAGGTCATTATTGGCGAAAAGATTGACAGGAAGCTTTGGGAATGAAAAGGTGCGAGGGGTGGGTAGAAATCTGTGGGAAATGTGTCAAGGAATAACGGACGTATGAATCCATCACTCCCACTGGGGTGCAAGTCAGTGGGTTAAAGTTTAAAAGTTTTTTTTATTCCAGAAAAAAAGAAAATAACATTTTCACTTACTGACTAACTAGAATTTGCATAACATTATATTATCATACAATATATTACAATACTATTCATTCACTTTCAATATTATTCTCTTTCACTACATTGTTTTTTGTGAATAAAAATGATAGTTTTTTTTTTTTAATTTACACACACTTTTTTCTTTTTTAATATCAACTGGAAGGCAATTATATAAATTGCCCCCCTCATAACTGATAGATTGCTTGCCGTAGTTAGTATGAATAGTGTTTAAATGTATGTTATCGTGTTGTCGTGTAAAATGTTTGTGTACTTGGGACGTTTTAATGAATTCTGTGTTTGTATGAATGAGTTTATTATTTATTTTGTATATAAGGAGACATATATTGTATTCGTATAGTTTTCTTAATGTTAACAGTTTGGTTTCCAAATATAGTTTTTTTTGTGGATGTTTTGGATTCGTAGTGAAATAGTTTTTTGATTAGTTTATTTTGAATTATCTGTAATTCATTAATGTATGTTTCATACGCATTTCCCCAGATTTCAATTAAGTAATTTAAATGTGAGTGTACGAGACTATAATATAAACTTTTTTAATTTAATTGGTAATAGATAAGATAATCGGCTAAAATCGGCTAAAAACCGTTGAGAGAATCTACCTGAACCAGTCTCTCCCGATCCGGCCCGCAACACAGTAGATATGAGACCTAGACTAACCTCACCCCATAAATCCGGGAACCCCTACTAAATCACCAAACATAACGAATCACCCGGGGTGACCTCAGCAGTAGTGTTGCTTATCCAATAAATGGTTGCCGGGGCGCGGTACCCATACCCGCATACCGAATTGAATTAATTCCCGATCAAGAGAGGAATTCATTTTTTTAACTCATAGTCAATTTCAGAAAAAAAATTATGAAGAGGGTACACGGAGAAAAATGTTATTCGAAAAAGCGATCATTTAAATAGTAAAAACGGTTAAAAACGGGACTGAAGTTCTTACGAACAAATTAACTTCGTACTTCGTTTACTTAATTTCGTACGTATACCAACAAATTATTCTTACATTTTCCCGCCAATAAACATTGAAACACTGTTAATTTGTTCGTAAGAACTTCAGTCCCGTTTTTAACCGTTTAAACCATTAAAATATCGTTTTTTCGAATAACGTTTTTCTCCGTAATAGTTGTAAGGGTATTTTTGTAGTCAAATGTATCATTATCACCCCACGGTCACTTGCGGGTTACCGCTCACCGCGTCAATTTAATACTTTTTCCGACACAATGGGCCGGGCTTCCGTGGCTTTCTCCGATGTCCGGTCCCATATCGTCCTTTATATCCGCGCGGAGCCCCGCTGAGACGGCGCGACGTCATACTGGTCACACAGGCCGGCTGTCATATTAAATTTGTATGGCCGGCGTTTATCCGAGTACCAGGAAGACAGAGGTGGGACAGGGTGAGCGACGGATTATGGTACGTTCAGACTGGACGACGTACGTACGCATCGCTACTCAAACAATGCTTAGCAACCCATACATTTTCTATGAAAATGGCCACAGACATCGCACGTCGCGATGCGTGTGGCCAATGTGATTCTAAAACATAAATTTTCATTGAAAATCTATGGTTGCTAAGCAGTCCAGATATTGTTAGGCGTAGCGATGGGCACGTACGTCGACCCAGTCTGAATCTACCATTAGGAGCGCTGTTATTACGTTTTGTTGGAACGAGGAATTAAGAATTTTATAAAATAGTGGTAGGCTTGTACTGATTAAATGTGAAAGATCTTTCGTTTGACGTTGTGTAATGATGAGAATTTTACGTACTTAAAGAGTGATGTGAGTAGGTTTATATACATACGTAGATACTATCATATTAAATTTGTATGGCCGGAGTTTGTTTGAGTATTAGGAAGACAGTTGTGAAACTGGGTGAACGGCGGATTACGAGCTCGGTTATCGTTTTGTTGAAATCAGGAATTAACAATTTAATAAGATAAAGGTAGGCTTCTACTGATTAAAAGAAAAATATGTTATACTCACGCGGTGTTTTGTTCTGTGTGACGTAAAGAGTTAATGATGATATATTGAGAATAATTTGAACTTCGTGGTTACAAAACAATAAACGATAGGCAGAAAAATCACGAAAAAAAGTAATATGGTAGTATATTTTGAGTTTCTCGCTATTGCTGAATACAAATAAATACCAATAATTATGGCGCAAAAATGCTAATACAATATTATGTGTCTGTGAATAAAAATTCCAGAAACAATTTACCCGTTTTTCTTCTCTTATTCGTATTCATACATTTAAAACAATTAAGACCCATTGACCAGCGGCTGAGAATAAAAGTTCCAAAATGCTTGCAACTATACAGGGAGGTTCCGATGAGAAAGATCGATTATTCCCCACATAAAATTTTTTAAACTAAAATTTAATATCGATTTATTTCATTCAAAACTTGCTTTAATATATACCTACATTCAAGTAAGCAATAAAAATGCTCAAAACGCATGATGATAAATTTTTAAATATTGTGTACTTCTTGTAAGTATTTTTTGAGCATAAGTATTTATGACTTTTCAATAATATTTGAAATAAGTCTGTAAAAAAAATCTGAAATATTTTAGTTTGTAAGACCTTTAATAAATCGAAAAACTGAGCTATTTTAGTCACAAAACACGTTCTCGGATTTATTTTTTAATGATTGTGTTTACTAGCTTATGTATTGATTTATTTTGTTGTATGATTTGAAATTTGTGTTGTATAATACAATATTACGTTTGAAAATTTAACAAATCTCCCAATGACCAACGGTATTACCTTAGTATATCAAAAATATACTTAGTTTTTCAAAATTTAAAAAGTGCGTTTACCAGATTAAATAACAATCTTTCAAAATCAATTAAAAAAAATAGTCAATACGGTTAGAATTTGATTTAAAAGGAAAATTTTCGGTATTGACTGGTTTTACCCTCTGATTGTTTGTAAAAGTTTAATTTTCTGAATTCTATAGTTACCATCATAAATTGTCTTGGTAATTACTGTCTGTATCTGTGTTATCTCCAAAAGATAAAAAATCTATATTTGAAAACAATGAAAAAAACATATTTAACAAAAAATTACACCTGCTGGTCCTTCTTAATAAAATAATACTTATCGCAAATATTCCGCCTACCGAGATACTGCAGCGCTACGAAAGCGTTCTTGGAGGTACGAGTGCACTCTTTCAGAGCACTTCTCTCCGCCAACGCATGGGAAGCTTATATCGCAGACCACGTCAGTCGAATAATACAATCATCATTCCCGTGGTTGCCTGGATGGAGTTTCCCCTGATGGCCCTCTGGAGACGGTCAAATATCTTACGTAAACGGCTGCTTGCATACATTTTTGTGTTGAAAATTTTTCACTTCTTTAACTTTTTTTATTTCATATTTTTATTTTATGAACGTGTTACGTATGTATTGTAATTTAGTCTAATTTCCTTTTCTTATTATTTGCCTAATTTATTTCGCAAAATGTAATGTATTGCATTGCACTACCCCTGCATACATTTTGGAATAAACTATTTTTATGACAATGATCAACTCTTATTTTTATATTAAATTATATGACGGCTGGCGTGGTCGACTGGCAAAGGCAAGACTGTCGACTCCCAATCCGAAAGTCGCGGGTTCAAATCCGCTTTTATTTGATTAATTTGTGTTATTACACAATAAATTAAATAAAACTAATATATAGTATATTTGCCGCACGATCCAGAGTGGAAGATACTCACAATATCGACTTGGTGTAGGACCACCATTCAGAATTGAAACGTTGCTTGAAATGGCTTTAACCGTATTTGGTAACCGGAACTAAATGGCCAGGTACTTTCCCACCTTTCTCTTCCCCATCTCCTTCCCCTCTCCACAACCTTCAGCCTCACAACATAGTCTCACTGGCTCCAGATGGGAGCATTTGGGACTCTTGTGCGGTATTCATGTAAAAATAAAAACTTAAATAATGACTTTTCTTAAGATGTTACGATTAAACAAAAATCTATATATTCTCTATCGGAAAATCCTGAACGTAAACAATGTCGTTTATTAGTCTTGTGACAGATACTTTTAAAAAATATATGCACGTGCTTTCTCTAATTTTGAAAGAAGTACCTAATAATAATTCCGAATCACAATCAATATCAACCATCTTTGAGAAACGATCATCAATTCTTCAAAATTATAAATGATATCAATATATATCGCTGGCAATTATTTTTATTATCGTGCGTCCATCTTTTGAGTGACGCACCGGGTGGTTCCAATAAATCATAAGTGGACACTGCGCATGACAATACTACAAAAACCGGTCCACTGTGAATAACCGGGCACAAATGCACTTTTTACTAGGGTTGCAGTTGGGTTATTGAAAACTGACTGCATAAGTGCACCCATAGAATTAATCTCGTTCGTCGACATCTACATAGTATTTAGTATATTACATAGTATTTTGTTGTAGGATAAGTGATGGGTTTCGTTAATTGTTTTATTCCTATTTTTTTTTCCTTTTTTTTAAAAAAAGTTTTCTAAAATTCCTAAGTTTCGTAGAATGATACTCACATTATCGCCTTTTGTAGACTACCATAGAGAATTGGCTTTAGCTGTTTTTAGAGACCAAATCTGTACAACTAAGTTTTCCCAATCATCACATTCTTCATTCCCCATCTCCTACCTCTCTACACTACCGCTATTCTAAAAAAATATCCCGTATTTTAAATGGTACAATTTTTTTATTTTTTTTTTGTTTGTTTTTGGGTTGTTATGCGTCATATCGTGTCATATTGGCGGATCTGCCGGATCTGCCCTGATGATACACTGCAATGCTGTCCGAAACGTCGGCTAAAGGAGGTAGCGCAACACAGCATTACACCCCAAAAACAAACAACGAAAATGCTTTTTGCCGTGAAAATCTAAAAAACGTATCGGTACAATAATTTGTTTTTCTTTTGTTACAGGTTTGTGCCTTTCTACGTGTCCTTCCTTGCTGCATACCTGAAATAATGTTTAGTCTCCAATAGGTACTTCTCTCTCCTAGACCCAAGTCAGTATAAACATTTTAAAGATCATTATTATGTAATCTCTAATATTTCACAAAAGCAAGTATTTGAAAGAGTTTTTTTTATCGAAAACACCTGAAAAACGATGAACGAGTATTTCTGATCATATTATATCAATTTTTAATATCAAGCAAATAGTAAATACCCTCAGTATCGTCATAGTGAAACATCCCCAAGTAGAACAGAAACAGTAATATGCAACCAGATATTAAATATTGTTCTTAATACTTCACAACATTCCTATTCCCTATTTCCTTCCCATCGCCTCTAATTTCAGACTCACAACATGAAATATTTCATTTCATTGGTGATATTTTTCTACGGTGATATTTCATGAAAAATTTATAACTTATGTCATTTTTGCATTGGCGTAAGGTACACAATAAAACGCACAGGTTTTGTTACTACGAGAAGACTTCTAAATGTACTCCGGGATAAAAAGATAAAAAACATTTTCATTTCATCCGCCAACCCTCCGCAGCATAACGGTTTAGTTACCCCTTGTCAGCCAGTGTTCCTAGACTGCATACTGGGCGAGTCAAACCAAACTCTGATGAAAAGGTATAATCAATTAACCTTCAATGGACGATTATTGGGATATACGAGTCCGGGGGTGCACCGGGCGCCGATGCAGCCAGAAGGATGGTAGGGGATGATAGTGGATGGGGGAGGCAATGTTAGGGGATGTAAAACGCTGAGTTAGTGTGTGGACATGGACCACAAGCGAGGTTTTTATACCTAGGTACAATCATTGAGGATCTGGTTAAAACTTTAGCTAGGCACTCCTTTGAATATGATTGAATCCAGTGTGCTTAATGTAGGTAATAATTTATTGTTACTTTATTATTTATGTTTATTTTAAGTTTTCAAGGCAACGGACGTTTATTAAATATTAATTGATACATGTAGATCGTAGATGTGCGTTTCCAGTCATACAAAACGATATCAGTTTATTTTGCCATGATTTTTTGTACCTACTTTTTTTAAACAATTTAACAATTTGTAACGATTTTTTAGTTATAGAATTTTTTCCTACATATGTGTTAAGGATATATTTAGCATTATTTTGTGCATGTTTGACTCTCAATTCATGGACTTTGTATTTTATGTTTATTTTGCGTAAATTTTACAAACTCTTTATTATTTTTAATAAATTTGTTTTATTACCCATCTTATAGTGAGAACAGACATCGCCTATATATTTGTATTATTACCCTTCTCATAGTGAGAACAGACATCGCCTATATATTTGCATTATTACCCATCTCATGGTGAGAACAGACATCGCCTATATATTTGCATTATTACCCATCTCATAGTGAGAACAGACATCGCCTATATATTTGCATTATTACCCATCTCATGGTGAGAACAGACATCGCCTATATATTTGCATTATTACCCATCTCATAGTGAGAACAGACATCGCCTATATATTTGTATTATTACCCATCTCATAGTGAGAACAGACATCGCCTATATATTTGCATTATTACCCATCTCATAGTGAGAACAGAAATCGCCTATATATTTGTATTATTACCCATCTCATAGTGAGAACAGACATCGCCTATATATTTGCATTATTACCCATCTCATAGTGAGAACAGACATCGCCTATATATTTGTATTATTACCCATCTCATAGTGAGAACAGACATCGCCTAGTGAGGCGGGTAACTTACTTGCATTATTATAATATTATATCTCAATGAACGCCTGGGTTACCGGTAAATAAATTAAATGTATTAGTTTTGTAATAAGCAGAATATTTCTTTATTTATTATAATATTTGTTCTATCGTGTGATCCTGTTTATACAGGTGTTCTGATTTTTAGATTTGGCAGGAATTTTGGAAACACACTTAAAAAAACTGTACCTACCCAAGCACAAAACAATTTTAGGGACATGAATTTTCTTTGGAATACGGCACACCATGGTTATCAGATGTCCTTTTTTAAAGCATTTGCATTTAAAAATGTTTTAATAAACATTAAATTTGCATATTTTAATTTAAAATGATTCTTCTTCTCATCCTCGAAACATTCATAAATACAGCAATTTTTTGTTGTTTTTCTAAATAAGTATCTAGTTATGATTCAGTTTTAAATATTTTGAATTCATTGAAATCCAACCTTCTGAAAGATCATTCTTTTTCTTGATAAAATAGCCGGAAAACGTATAAAGTAAATGCGAATGAAGTTGCTAACGATATCGGAATATAATGAATGTATAAATCTTTCATCTGCGTATTTTTCTAAAATATTTTTTTATTATTATTTCCCATGGAAGTTTTTGTTCGGTGAATAAAACTTTTCTTCGATTCTTCAATTATTCATAATCAAAATAAATCTAAGTATTATAAAAAAACTCACGTGTGTAGGTAGTTAGTTAAATAATACCTCACCCTACCTACGCTTACAAAAACAAGAGTGTGCTAAATCTCCACTGTGCCGCTGATTATTTAGTTTGCAATTCAGCATTACAATTCGCCGTGCGAACAAAGGCCGCAGTCGCGTGGACGGCGCGTGCGGCTTGGTTCGGGCTCCATAGATGTCACTAAATGTGCACGTTTTGGCAAAGGATCAGATATTATTTTTAATGATGAGAGAACTACGGGCAGATGCGGATGCGTTTTATCGCGCTCTTCACAAATGGTTATCTTGTTGAAAATGCATAAAAAAATATTATTAATCCTGGAGCTCTAGCACGGTGTAATCGACTTTACGATGTCGGATCGATAGGCTTAATTTCCGATGATTTTATATCGATGTTCCTAGCACGCTTTCACCATTGACAGGGTAAATAAGAAAATGATATACGCTGGCAACACTAAAGATATTTTTTTATAAATTGACTCTACGAAATGTCAGACGCCAAGCAACTACGTAAAAATATAAATAAATCGGCAATATTGAATTGAAATACTAACTTACATATGCATTGGCAGTCCGCATTTACTTTTTGACACTAAAAGCGAGTTAAATATTTAATTAGGTCTTTATTCGTATTTCAACAATTTTCGTTTCTCGAAGATCGAACGAAATAAATTAATTGCGTCTTAGATGCATTATTTATAGCCGCGCTAGGCCGCTGAAAAAAAAGGAGGAGAGATACGACAGTCGGAGGGAGCGCTCTAATATTGAAAACTATAAAATTCAAGCGAAAATTGTAAAAATGTTTAATAAAACAAGACTTGTTTGAAAAAGAGAAAAAACCTCGTGGGGATTGTGTCAAGTAGCGTTTAAAGAAACATTGTGAATTTTTTCACACATATCACTTGTAAAATAACAGAAACAAACGTGTAAATAGTAATTTTCGGATCTTACCTACTTTGCGATTTATTTCTATCGAGGGAATTTCAAATAATTACCGTTTCGGCGTGGGGATTGTATAGACACTTTCTTAACCGCTTGGGCACATAAGCATTTTCACGACAATTTAACGTAGGTAGACATAGGAATGCCCTGTACCTATTAAAGAATAACATATTTAAGAGCTTTAAAACTTCAAACGTTTCAGGAAAATATGTAAAAAATCTGTAGAAATTGGGAGAGCGGCTCCTTAAGTCTATGTATCGCGTATAAAACATATTTCAAGGAACTTCGTTGGTTTAATACGTTACTTAAATAAGCCATTAAAAAGTGCAAAAGGGTTTTCTTAATTTATTTTATGGTGTTTCATGAAAAGAAAAAGGTAAGTCAAGGGAAATCGTCACTGATAATTTTAACCACAATACAGTATTTTTTTAAAGTTGTTTCCTATATCCTTCCATTCATTTCCAGTTAATAAAAATGCTATGATTTTTTTATAAAATATGTAACGATTTATTGGTTTACCGACTCTTCTACAATAGATCAATCCAAGTGGTTTGTACGTTTGGTGACTTATCAGGGGTGTCCGGGTTCATGGGGAGAGGTTTGTCCGGATCTTGGCGCCAAATGCGTCTGCACGCAGAAAAATGTCATTCTAAAATACGAAAATTTTATTCGTGAAAACGTTTAAAAACGGGACTGAAGTTCTTACGAATTTTATTAGTTTTATTCCAGCAGGCTAATCAATAATTTAAGTACTATAAAATTTATATTGACGTAAAATATAGGTACTTTCAAATAAAAAAAACCATTGAGTGGATATCTCAGACGCAACTTATTTACATTGTTGGGTCAGAAATCGGTCCCGCAAAGCGGAAGGGAAATGGATAAGACAGTATTGCCGACTTACCGCTTTTCTTCCTTCGCTTTTCAATATCCGCTGGTTCTCACATCCAAATTGAGCTCACTAGCACACGATTGAATTTTTCTTTTCATAAGTTTCCGACACTGTCGAATAACAGCTCCGTATTCAACACTGAGATGTTGATGGGAAGAGGTGATTATTTGAACTGATAAATATTGTGACATTTTATTGTTTTCAGTCGACAATGTGGGTAAGGAAATAAAAAGGATTTTGTAGGTAGAATTATGTTTGGGAAAAGGTACATAAGGATGAATGCAAGACACCAACATACATTTTAAAATCGGGCATCCTTATTGAAATACCTTTTATAACAGGTTTACTCGCAAATTCGTCCACCCCTATGAATCTGCGAGGTATAACTAAGAGTTATCGTTGCATTCGGCATTCGTTGCGCATTACTACTCGCGCACAGCGGGTCACGTGCCGCCCCGCACCCCATTGTCCACGTGGGGGAAAACGGGCCTAATGGACATTCACAATAAATTGCCAATTGTAAGGCGCAGTACTAACTAAACTCACATTTACTGATAAAGGTACAGGAAGCTTCAGGATTTCCACTTGACAACTTCTCCTGTGCTTAATACTTATGCCTATGCAGGATGGATACATCCCTCTTGCAGTGGTGCACTTTCCCACTTGTGCGTGCTGCATTAGTAAAAATGCACACTTTCGCTGGCAAAAAATAACGCTGCATTTAAGGTTTTGTGAAAATAATTAACAGTAAGGTTTATAGGGTGTGAAAGAAAATCGAACAATCTGTAAAAATGTGAGGAGTTTCAACTTTTTTGAAAATCTCGTGATTAAATACCTGATTTTTTTCATCTTTATATATAAAAATCAATGTTTTTTTGTTTGTCCCTTAAGCGGTACCTAAACAATCAATTCGATTGCGATGAAATTTTGGTGATTTGTCGTATACATTCCCGGGAAGGTGTCTATGTATAAGGGTGAGCTCTAGCGTTATGAAATTATTTCCTATATGTACCATTAATCCGATTGCGATAAAACTTTGGTGAGTTATTATTAGCGCACCAGTGAATGTTTCTATATATAATAGTGAATTCTGGTGTTATGAAATTTATATATGCTTCTCACTTTTATTCCTGTTATTTAAGCACAATATGAAAAAAAAAATTGTGTATCCAAAGGGACTTCAATAAATAGAATTCAAACAGAATATCATTCTTTGAGTAAATTTCTCATGCACACACCTATATGTTATACAATGCATTCGATGGTAATATATTGGAATTAGTTACCACATAAGTACCTACCGCAGGGTGAAATAAGAAACAGTATCAAATGTTCATGTATCATAATTAAAATTTCAGGAGAAGTTCGGCTGTCGGCAATGAAATTTATATTAAAAATATGCGCATATCCGTTTGTATAAATTTACTAACAATCTGCTGTATTAATAATAATAATAATTTAAGTATTTTTGTTTTTATTATATGTGAATACCTCACAAGAGTCTCAACTGCTCCCGTCTGGAGCCAATGAGACTATGAGGTATGTTGTGAGGCTGAAGCTAAATTTGAATGGCTAGGAGATGGGGAGGAAGGTGGATACCTGGCTATTAATATAGGACCTAGTCACCAAACACGGCTAAAGCCATTTCAAGCAACGTTTCAATTCTGAATGGTGGTCTTACACGAGAAGACAATACTGGGAGTGTATTCCACTCTGGACGTGACGCAAATATATCTTATATTATTTTAAATAATTTTATTGTGAAATCACAAATCAAACAAATAAAATCTGCGCACGCCGTAACTTGAACACGCGACCTCCAGATTACTAGTCCAGAGTCTTACCCCTCGACATAAAACTATATATAAAAAATAATAACATTAACGCAAAGGGGTAACTGCCATTTTGTAATCCCATTTTCGATAGCCTACTTTGTAACACTACTTTATAGACTTAAACGTTACTTACTTAAAACGGCTTCGATTGTTCAGTAACTAGATCTTAACATCCAGGTTCTTTTTTCTTTTTTTTCCCTTCCCGCCATACTCTAACATTGGGGGTGCCATAACCCTATTGACTCCTGACAGTTAGGGTTCTTGTATGAAAATAACATTAAAAAAATTATCTCTAAGCAACTGTAATTTTATTTCTATTTTTTTATGTCACATTTAACTTGATACAAAACTTTTCATTCTCCGTCCCACATGAACTCAAATAAATTACTCATCGAACATGAGGGGGGAATAAAATTAACTAAATCTTTTGTGTACCTAACGTTTATTATTATAGGTAAAGTCTACTAGGGGGAGTAAATTTTGCCCGTAGGACGTGTGTACGGACTACCCTTAAAATGTTCGCAAATGGAAAAAGAGTATACGAAGTGATTTTTTGCAAAGCGTTTCGTGTTCGGGTTAAATAGAACTGGATTTTTTCATAGTTACCAGATTGATTGTTAAATTATGTAAATGTGGAAGTCAGTGAACTTTGTATTGAGTTGATGTACTCAGGTATTAAAATAAATACTTTCTACACGGTATCATTTTGTTGACAGTGGCAAAGGCGATAAGCATTTAATTATTGAATCAATGAATAATAAAAAAAAAATAACTGTTCCCGTCCGGAGCCATTGAGACTATAGCATCCCCAATTGGAATATGTTGTGAGGCTAAAGGTAAGCGGGGAAGGGAAGGAGATGGGGAAGAGGAAGGTGGGGAAGTACCTGGCTATTCAGATCTAGTCACTAAACACGGCTAAAGCCATTTCAAGCAACGTTTCAAATCGGAATGTTGGTCTCATACCAGGGCGATACTGAGAGTATCTTCCAGTCTGGAACGTGCCGCAAATACAGTTAATATTATTTTTATTAATTTATTGTAAAATAACACGAATTAATCAAATAAAATTTATTTGTGCACGCCGGGTTCGAACCCGCTACCTTCGGAATGGGAGTCCAAAGCTTTGCCCCTGGACGTCAAAATTACGAAAACGCATTGAAAAAATAATAATCATAAGGTTGTTTATTTCAGCTAAACAGAGCGGTGGGTGCAATACCATTTTAGCCATATAAATGTATACATCTTTAAAATTACGTTATTTTATTACATAAAATTAAATACAAGATAAAATAAAATAAAATGGTAAAAATATTTAGTACTTTTACTAAGGAGCCTTGAGGTAAGTTCTTCATATGGGGTGGTGTAGCAGCGCGTCTAAATATAACCCTCTGTTATATTTTTGAAGAGCTCAAATTGAATATGAAGAACGGGTCGTTTTTACGACTTTACTATAACAAACTAACTTAGCTATAATAAACTAATTCATTATCCTGTAGTGCTCCTTACGAGTCTTTACAAAATATTGAATAATATACATTACATACAAACCTATGCCAAGATTAGAAATGACAATAACAGTGCTTTTATAGCACAGGAAAATAATAATAGACAATAAGGATGCTATTTTAGCACAGGATAAAACTAGAAAATTAAAACTAAAAAAAATTTTCCCATATAATTTTAGATTCTACGAGCTTTATGCATATTAATATTTTTTGTTCGACCTATAAATAGCTAATCGAACATGGAATTAAATTAGGATAGTGATTAAAAAGTCGGCAAAATTAAAATAGAAATCATTTTGTTAATATAAAAAAAAAAATAATAGTATAATGTATCGAAATGGTGATAGTGTTTTATATCGAAATTATAGCGGAGGGCGCATTTAAAAAGTAGTAAATAATAAAAAATTTAGTAGCTACCTCATTTCTAACAAACCTTTTTTCATATGCAGAATTGTTACCTTCCTACAATTAGCAAGGGATATTATTTCCATTTAAAATCTCCTAGCAATGGTAGTTAATTTTCCAACATAATTTTGCAGAATCATCGTTCTCGTAAGCCACCGAATCAGGCATCTTTCACCCTTCTGTTTCACTGATGACATCCTTCAGTCCACGTGTTTCTGTGCGCAGAACTAATCATTCAGCATTCGGTTGACACGTGCCAGGTCTTTATTAGCTTTATTTATTCAAATCATATCGAGCGAAAATGATCTTGCATAAGTAAGGCCGAATCTAATACGCACACATACCTACTTACATAAAAAGCAACCTTCATAGTCATGGGAACAAAATCCATACCGTAATTACCATAATAGTAAAGTCAATATACTTAGAATACTAAGAAAGAATCGTTGATTATATTAAGTATCATTCGTGTAAAATGTAATTATATTTCTTACTATCATGTTTAAATAATAACAGGAAAAACAAAATTAGATCTACTTACTGTATTTTGAATTCAATTTTTTTATATAAATGACGGCCGGCGTAGTCCAGTGATAACGCTCTAGAGTCCCATTCCGAAGGTCGCGGGTTCGAACCCGGCGTGCGCAATAAATTTTATTTGATTAAAGAAGAAGATAACAATAATAATCCAATTTTTTTAAATATGAAAATGAACAAGACACAGAAAAATAATAAAAAATAATAAAATCGGATGTATTTATCCGAGACACTATCTAGATAACAAATACATTCTTTGAATACTTGTTTCCAATAATAAAGGTAGCTGCCAATAATATGGAAAAAAAAAAAACATTAGCGAAGATAATATTGTTAATTCTGAAATTTGAAATATGAAGTTGACAATTACGACAGTCTCATAATACATCGCAGTAGCCCAATTGGTAGAGGTGTATGTCCCGGTAAGACGTAAGGTTCTGGGTTCGAGTCCCAGTTGCGACAGTTATCTTTTGTTATTTTTCTGTGTCATGTTCATTTTCATATTTTTAAAAATTAAAAAATTAGATTATTATTGTTATCTTCTTCTTCAATGATATATTACATTGATGGGAATAACCTTCAAAAGTTAAAAAGAGAGTTTTTCTTATAAAAATATAAATTTAATTTGATTAATTTGTGTTATTTCACAATTAATTAATTAAAAATAATATATACTATATTTGCGGCACGTTCCAGAGTGGAAGATACTCTCAGTATCGCACTGGTGTAATACCACCATTCAGAATTGAAACGATGCTTGAAATGGCTTTAGACGTGTTAAGTGACTAGATCTGAATAGCCAGGTACTTCCCCACCTACCTCTTCCCCATCTCCTTCCCTTTCCCACTTACCTTCAGCCTCTCAACATACCCCAATTGGGGATGCCATAGTCTCACTGGCTCCAGACGGGAGCAGTTGGGAGTCTTGTGAGGTATTCACTGTTAAAAAAAAAAACAAAAAACCATTTGTTATTTTATAACTTTTTAACAATGCTGGAATTTGGTTGGTTTTACATGTGGCCAACGAATGCCAGGTCCATTCATTCCCCGGTGGGATTGATGAGGTCTACAGGGCGACTCCTGAGGCTCTAGACTGGCTCGCAGATCTAGAAGTCCTCTGATCCCCCATCATACGGAGGAAGAAGTTGGTTTTCTTATATAATATAATTTTATAGGTACTACTAATAACATAAATTTAAAAAATCATGTTTTCTCTTCCAAAAATATAGCAAATTTATTTCACCTGAGGCCCATTTCTCGTTAGATTTTTGTGCACAGTGTCTGGAAACTCTTGATATAAGCGGGAAATGGGGAGTCTAAAAATAAAATTTCTAACGAAATATTTCGATTTTTTAAAAACTTTTTTCCTTTTGAGGAACGATCTACACTTGTCGCATTTTAAAATACATTAACTTAAAAGTGATCTATTTCGACTTTGGCCTCTTTTATTAGTAGTTAAGTTAATTCACTTAATACATAACTTTTTTCGGATTTTAATGATATAATATATTTTTTTACTGAAAACAAAACAAGTTTTAATAGAAAGTTGTTATTATTTATTGTCACCCGCGATTTACCGTTGCTTCTGCAACTGTAACAATACCTCTCCCTGTGACATTTTCCATAGCGATAAATCATTTGCCAACGGTCAAATCCGCGCGAGCTTTATTTTGTAGAGGCAATATTATTATTTTGTACTGGTGCTCAAACTGTGTAAAACAGCTAATGAAATTACCCACCCCCGAATATAACATAACAACATTTTAACGTATTTTCATTTCCACATTAACGTTTTTACATTAACAACATTTTAACGTATTTTCATTTCTACATTAACGTTGTTATATTAACAGCATTTTAACGTATTTTCATTTCTACATTAACGTTTTTACATTAACAACATTTTAACGTATTTTAATTTCTACATTAACAACATTTTAACGTATTTTCATTTCCACATTAACGTTTTTACATTAACAACATTTTAACGTATTTTCATTTCTACATTAACAACATTTTAACGTATTTTCCTTTCTACATTAACGTTTTTACATTAACAACATTTTAACGTATTTCCATTTCTACATTAACGTTTTTACATTAACAACATTTTAACGTATTTTCATTTCCACATTAACGTTTTTACATTAACAACATTTTAACGTATTTTCATTTCTACATTAACGTTGTTATATTAACAGCATTTTAACGTATTTTCATTTCTACATTAACGTTTTTACATTAACAACATTTTAACGTATTTTAATTTCTACATTAACAACATTTTAACGTATTTTCATTTCCACATTAACGTTTTTACATTAACAACATTTTAACGTATTTTCATTTCTACATTAACAATATTTTAACGTATTTTCCTTTCTACATTAACGTTTTTACATTAACAACATTTTAACGTATTTCCATTTCTACATTAACGTTTTTACATTAACAACATTTTAACGTATTTTCATTTCTACATTAACGTTTTTATATTAACAACATTTTAATTTCTAATTCTAATAACGTATTTTCATTTCTACATTAACGTATTTACATTAACAACATTTTAACGTATTTTCATTTCTACATTAACGTTTTTACATTAACAACAACTTAACGTATTTTCATTTCTACATTAACGTTTTTTAAATTTTTTTCACAACAGAACATTTAAATATTTGTGAGCTCAGATGTTTATATCTACCTAACATTTAATATTATACTCGTCATCCAAAAATGAAAATTATCCCAAACTATCAATAATTTATTGCTTTCATTAATTAAATAGCTTAACCGCGATTCTTTTAAAATTAAACAGGAGAACCACATGATAGTCTTAGCTCCAGTTAAAAACTGTTGTGAGCTCTGGCGTCATGATAATGACTTTTTTCCAGGTCCACGCTCCACTTTTAGTATGAAACTTAAACTTTTTGTTTAAGTTTCATAGTTAAAGTTTATTAACTTAAACTTTATGTTATATTTATATACTCTTCGATCATTCAAAATTGAAATAGATTTCGGAAAATGAGTGTTGAAACTCAGACGAAACCGGGAGGTAACTTTTTTAAAACAAACAACAGGAATGCTAAGTGGAGGGTTTTTTTAGGGAAAGAAAGGGAGGAGAGGAATTTCTAAGAAGGTTAAAGGTATGAGGGGTGGGTAGGAATCTGGGGGTCAATATTTCTCCGTACAAGTCCATCCCATCCACTGCGATGCATTGCGGTCGAGAGAGTCCGGCTGGAGAGATCAAACGGTCTCCGCCCTCTCCCGATCGGGCCCGCCAAGCAGCTGGTGGGCAGACGTGTCAAGACATAGACAAAACTCACCCCGTGAACCCGTGAACCCCTGCTAAGTCATAAAACACAGTGAATCACTCAGGGTGACGGTTATCCAACGAATGGTTCCCGGATCGGCGGTACCCAAATCCGCTTTCCAAACTGATGGTTACTTTTAATAATATAATGGTATTGGGTCATTCAACTAACAGTTTGACATCAAACGTTAGCACGAGTAGAGACTACTTGTTTCGTATAAAAGCTCAATTATACCACGCATGTGCCATAGGTAGATCGTGTTACCTTGCATTGTGCACTGTACGTTGAACGTACCCTTTGTATCGGGACTTTGTTTTTTTTCTTCATATATAATCTTTTGTGCGCATACGCGATTGAATCGGGGTGGGTTTTCATTATTGGGGCACGCGATAGGGGTGGCTTTGAATTAAATTTAATTTGAATTATTATTTTGATTAGTGCATGTGAACGATTTCGCTATGTGGGCCCGCGGTGGGTACACGGGGAAGGTGAGATTAACCGTGTAGTCGCGTATAGAATGAGGGAGCTTACGCTAGGAACGAACAATACACGCTGTATAAACAGGGGCTTTTAGATGATTTTTGATGTTATTCAATGCTATTCGATGCTATTTGGTGCTATTCTATTTTTAAATTTAGTTGCCTACGTCTTTTAAATAAGTTTTTTCTATCTCTAGGTATGCGTAAATTTTTTTTTCTTGCCAATGAAAACTGTTTAGTAGTCCATACACACAAACTCTGAATACATAATACATACTTGACCGGTCAGTGGCTGATTTGACATCGCGTCTGGGTCCCACACAGGCGTCGCATGTTCGATTACTCAATCGGTCATATCGTGCTAATAATAAATATATTAAGATATAATAAGCCGGTTATGTAGTGTTATGTGAAAAGGAATGTACTTACTTTAACCAGTGATTTTAGACATTTTTTGGAGTAAAAAATGTAAATGCAATTTTGGTCTCCGGTAACATTTTTTATGTTTGTATTAGAGTGAGGGTTGGACGACTACTTGTCTGATTGACATGTGTAATATTTTTTTTGTTTGATTAAATAAAACTTATTTTGAAATAAACGGCTTTTTTCCGTTTTATACAGTCAACTGAACTATAATCCAACTAAACTGTAATTTTTGTTATTCATTTAGATACATCCGTCGATCAGGAAATTTGGGGTATACTTATTTCGATATTTTACTTTGTCATTTTATTTATTTTTAGTTTGTCGAGTTATTTTTGTCAATACAGATAACGAAATAGTAAAAATAGCTCACACTTTAAATATTGTTCTATTTTAGATAAAAGTAATTCACGATAATTTAAGACTTTTTGTAAAATATATTTGTATGACTGATTTGATAGGCCATGTTATAAAAAATACCAAATTACTTAATGATTTAACTCTCCCACATGCTTGCATCTTTCATTTTACCGCCAAACCATCACCACCCCTCTCTGTGCACACCGGCTGGTTTTGAACTCTGAGAACGGGCGACAAAAGTCATACCGTAAATGAGAGGGTTACCGGCATCATCCCTTATGTGTTTGGGGTAGTCCCCTCAAATGTCCGAAACCTTTGAAAAGTCACCCCACTGCGCTGAGGTGACTTCCACCTCGCTGATGTTAGGTTCAGTTTAATTTTTTAATCACAATTTTATTTTTAAAAACCGTAGTGATTTTTATTAGATATTTGCTTTTGTAAATGTGTTTCATATTGAGAAATCATCATCTTAAACAAATAAATCCTTTATTTGTATTTTTTAAAATCATTTTTCAGTCCTGGGAATAATTAATTGGATGACTAACACCCAGCCGAACTCTTTCAGCCCAGTCTTTTTTGCACCACAAAAAAGAAGAATTCATATATCCGTCACTGCTGGACTCACTGATTCCAGATTCCTACCCACCCCTCATACCATTTTCCTTCCCAGAACTTCCTCTCCCTCCTTTCATAAAAAAACCCTCCTACAGCATCCCCAAAAATGACATAGGCCCCAATAGAATAGGAATAGGGAATAATTTTCCTCACAGCCTCCCTTGTGAAACTGATATAAAAAAAAAATTACTTACCGATTGTGATTTATTTTTCTCAGAGGAAATATTTTCCTCATTTATCATAAGGTTGCAGATATACACACCTACATACTGAATATATTCGATCATTGACGTTAGAGCTCTGGAATGAGTACTGTGATCGGAATAACGGTCACCAATAAAGATTCTAAAAATTCCAGAAAAAGGTCAATAAATATTCTAAAAATAAAATAATTATGAACCGATATTGAAGATAAAACATTACTTTACGCATATTAAAATCCAAAAAGCACCGAATGATGTGATATTCAAAAGGTAAGATAGTTACAGCGAATTGGCAAAGCGAATTAGTCACCTTTTTCTTACTCAGGTAATTTTCTAAAAATCTGTTATTTTTTCCATTATTCACGTTTCTATAACTCATTCACTTATTCACCAGCGCGAGCCGAGCTTACCTAGCTGACGTCACTACGTAGGGGAGAGAGGTGACTTGTGACACACATCCAGCATCCCCCTGTGAGATAATTTGACATTGTGCCCGGCTGAGTCACCTTCTCCCCTCTCCCGTCTTTCCCTTTCGCTACCACTACAAAAAGCTTTTCCACAGAGTACCTACAGACAACCAGAAATCTATAAGCTATTTTTGAAGCCGAGTAAAAAGGGTGGATTTTGTTCGATGTAAGAAATTTCATAGAGGTGTTCATGCGTTAACATTTTTTGAAGGGTGTACTTACTGTCCTCAATATTTTAGTTGACCTGGATTTGGGGACCAAAGGTGATTATGAGCAACTTGTGTGAAGCGTGGGTTTAATTGTTTAGTAGACAAATGATGCATTCTTAGGCGCTTTTGTTCGAGTGGGCAATGTATATTATAATATATTTGAATCGTTTTTACTTACCTAATTAACGCAACTGCCAAACAAGTTACTAAGAGTGTGCTTTAAGACAAACAAGTACAAGTAAAGCGAATATAAAACTAGAAAGACTTTATAAAGTTTTCGGACATAAAATAAAATCAAAAATAACATAATATAGTTACAATACTCAAATCCTTGCTCCGTTCACATTCATTGTCTTTTTCAAAATTTAATTTCCACTGGAAATTACTCAAAGACTATTAATCAAAACTATAATTAAAAAACCATCAGATTATTCAACCTCCTAACTTTTTCAAGACTTTCAAGTCCCACCTCTAAAAATAAATATACAAAAAACACGCTGCTTCAAATACACAATCATTCCAAGAAATCGCATCATGCCACGGTACGTGTTGAGAGCAAAAGGCAAAACACAGTGGGTCGCTAAGCACGCCATTGAAGCATACCAGTTTTTCACAACGTACTATTAATTAGGTTAGGTTAGGTTGTGTTAGGTTAAGTAATAATTATTTGATACAGATGGAAACGGTTAATAAGCACTTTTTTTAAATAAACTCTTTTGATTCACCTTAATTACATTAAAAGCCAACTATTTACATGGGGGGGGGGGTCGTCTTGTGAAATTTTGCCCATATTTGTAATCACTCTCACTTTGGTATGTTGGCATTCCTGATAAATTTTTATATATAACGAGCGGCTAGAAGATTTTGAAGATATCACGAAATCTGGGCGTATTAGGTAAACACTAATTTAAGTACCGGAGTTTTGAAATTAAATGACGTAAAAAAACATGTTTTTTTTCTAGTAATTATTATTTTTTAAATAATACATTCACTTTTGTATCACAAACCATGTTTCACAAACCTAGCGTAGCCGCCAAACTACTTGAAAACTGGGATGTTTTTCTTGCCTTTACGCGAGCAGGCGCTGTAAAGGGGGCACTTTTTTTTGCATCACAAACCATGTTACACAAACCTAGCGTAGCCGCTAAACTACTTGAAAACTGGGATGTTTTCTTGCCTTGACGCGAGCAGGCGCTATAAAGGGGGCACTTTTTTGTATCACAAACCTAGCGTAGCCGCTAAACTACTTAAAACGCGTGCGTGTCATTTATTTTTTTTTCGTTCTAGGTATTCAAATAATTACACAAACCCGTTAGACAAACCCTGCTTGCCCTACAAACCATTCAAAACCTGGGATGTATATCTTGCTTAAACTTGCGTGCGTGTTCCTTTATTAATTTCGTTCTTAGTTTAGGTTATTAGATTAGTTTAGGTTAGGTTAGGTATATTAAATAAGACGTTCTCCGACGACATTCAGAAATTAATAATTGAGAATTTTTAAGCTGTTATTATAATAAAATGTATTAGAACACATATCAAGACAAGCACTGCTCTCTGTACAAAACAAAAAAGTAGAAAGATTTTTCTTTTGTTTATGGTTCGTTATTTTCAATTTTTTTTTCCTATGTGGTTTCTATGGACAGAATCAGACAAGATTTAATATGGCGTCCGCGTCAAAACGGAGGAATAAAAAAATATTACGTGTATAAAAGTTTTTACGAATATAAATTTAAATGTTTATATTTCCGCCTTTTTCGACTGAAACCGATGGTTCTTGTGGTAGTCAAGTTTATTGGTAGTTTATTTTTTTAAAATATATGCCTATTAAGAGCGTAGCGGCATGCGGCGGCTTATCGCCAATTTACCGTTCTCTTTTATAATTTAACATTTCCTGCAATCAACAAATCTCAGCAATCAAAAGGATAAAAATAAAAAATAAAAAAATTAAATTGTCTTAGTATATCCAATGTTAAAGTTCCCACGACCTAAAAAGGTCACAACCCACAATAAAAAATCTGGCGTAACATATCACACGGAATTCTTTTAATTTATAACGAGCACCTACGCTTGAGATAAAACCTTATTGTACCGGACGTGCGAATTAAAAAAAACGGTGACATAGGAAGGGCAAATTAAAAGAATGGCGACAGATGAAAGGGTGACACATGCCTACCCTTTTTTGTCACCGGCAAGATACACAGGAGAGAAATGATATATATTATTATACGGCGTTTTTATTATTTACCTAGGAATAAAAGAGTGTACACAGCGACACGTACGACGTACGAAAAGAATAAACTTTCATAATATGAATTATTGTTATTGCAATAATAAATGTATACCGGTTCCATACGGTACTGGGTGACCCACAACTTATTCCATTCAAAAATATAATTCAAAATTAATATAAATCTACGTTTTACCTATGTTTATCGTTAAAAAACCAATATCTAGACAAACTACTTTTTAGTAAACCCTGATGAAGATTGGTAATTACCTAACATTTCTTGTGAAAAATGTTGGTTCTTTTAATAATAAACGTGGTAAAAACTAAAAATTATTATATTTTAAGTTCACTTTATCGTATTAGTTTAAGTTTATTCTAAGTTTTATTAGTTAACTAAGTAATCTATTATTTAATTTTGAATTAAAATGAAGCCACAAAATAAGTTTTATGTGTTTGAGTAAATCAAAAAATATAAGTTTACATTTCTGTTACAACATTTCTAACAATGTAATAACATGTAATATGTAATAAAAATAATTTATTTAACATTACACACATGGCGGAGGTGATGTGATAATGCCAATAAAAAAAGCAAATTTTTGACATCGGGGTGCGATATTTAAAATTTATTTTGTCATGAAAAACAACTATTCTGATTGAATAAACTCCCTTAGCTCTTACTTTTCTTTTTCACTGTTATTAAGTTAATTCGATTATTACTTTTATTAAAGAGTTCTAATGACTTATCAAAAATATTTATTAAGTTTTTTTTAATTAATCGTTTTAAAATTTTGGTAAAGTAAATTTAAATACGAACGAATAAAAACATAATATTCTTGTGATTTTAAATAAAAAATTTTTTTAAATTTTATTAATCATCAACGAACTAGTGGGCTTTTACATATTTAAACAGTTTATATGATTTATTGCGTACAGATCAAAAAAAGTTTTTAAGGTTTAGATAACAGATAAAAATACAAACTTGGGTATTACATGAGTTAGGTGTAGAGTTGCAGTTAATGGTAGATTTTAATAATATACAATAAAAGAGGAAAAAAAATCAGATTTGAACTACATTTAAAAAATATATGTTATATTTAACACACGTAACCGCTTTTTATATTCATTATAAAACAATTGCACAATCGTCAGAACTTCTGTTTAAATAATTTAAATTCATAAAAGCTAAATGCTTTATACTGCTGTCACGCAAAATTACAGATTTATAAAAAATTGTAACGTGGGTACACTATCATGGAAAGAACAAATGAGTTCGATATGTTAATGATATAACATGTTTTTGGCATAATGGTATAATGCAATCATATTTGCAGCCTGTAACCGCCACTGCCTACACGGAGAAAAATGTTATTCGAAAAACCGATCATTTTAATTGTAAAAACGGGACTGAAGTTCTTACGAACAAATTAACAGGGTTTCAATGTTTATTGGCGGGAACATGTAAGAATAATTTGTTGTTATACTTACGAAGTTACGTATACGAACAAATTATTCTTACATGTTCCCGCCGATAAACATTGAAACTCTGTTATATTTTTCGTAAGAACTTCAGTCCCGTTTTAACCGTTTTTACTATTAAAATGATCGTTTTTTGAATAACATTTTTCTCCGTGTACGATTGAACTAGTGTGTGTTTTATAAGTACACTATGTATATGTGATAGTCTTTTTTTTATTTGACTATTACGGTAATAATGGTTTACTATGATTTATTTATTATATCTCTCATATAATTGAAGAATCAGTAAATCCAGATAATTTGGTTTGTTTCGGGTGACCCAATACAGGGTAGTTAGTTCTTATATGGGTGACCCCGAGCTCCATATATGCTGGACGGATTAGGGCGAATTTATTTTACAATAAAAACTTCCCCTCCGTCTTTACTGGCCTTATTTACGCGTTTCTAACTAGGCACACGTCCAGTGTATTGAGGTGAGCCTTGCTTTAACTGTGGTTTCTCGCGACTTCAGTGTGATAGCAGAATGATGAACAAGTACAAAGATGCATGTATTTATAATAAGTTGGAGAGTCAGCTGAGGTTTTAGGATAGTGAATTTGAGGTAGGTAACTGTATAATTTATTAAAAAAAAATGATTAAAAGACAAAAGAGACAAACACGTCATGTAATCGTGAAACCAGAGCCAATCAAATAGACTAGTTAAGTGTAGTATAAAATCACCTCAAGGGATATAACAGTATCAAACATAAATATATATAAAATAACTACAATAAGTACCTACATCAAATGTAGGCTTAAGGAATTAACGGAAAAGGGAGTGACTAGTTTTGTAAAAACTTCGTCATAGATGTTAAAAACCATTAAAATGTTATTCTAAAATACGATCATTTACAACGGTTAAAAACGGGACTGAAGTCCTTCGAGCAAATTAACAGGGTTTCAATGTTTATTGGCAGGAACATGTAAGAATAATTTATTAGTATTCGTAATTTCGTACGTATACCAACAAATTATTAATACATTTTCCCGGCAATAAACATTGAAACACTGATCATTTGTTCGGAAGAACTTCAGTCCCGTTTTTAACCGTTTTTACGAATAAAATAATCGTATTTTAGAATAACATTTTTCTCCGTGTAGAAGTCGCTCTATCCTAAACATAGTCCTCCTCAGTATAGGATCTCCCTGTGAGGAGAACTAAAAAAATATTTTATGTCTATTTTATATTTACATATTAATTTATTATGTCTTCTGTCAAGTTAAGTGCGCGTGCCACATTCTAACGCTAATATTTGTTAACCAATAAAAACCGTTTCCGATTCCAATAAGTGGTTAATATTTTGGAAAACTTTGATAAAAAACAATTAAAAAACAGTGAGCATAAAATGTGCCATTTTAAATTTTTAATCAAAGAAAAATTTTATCCAACGATTTAACAGTCTAATTTCAATATCAAGTAGAAATATAAAAGATGTTTAACGTTATTTCATCACGAATTACCTGCACGAATTGGTAGGTACCAACCAACACATATAATTATATATGGGTACCTACACATATTCCTACCTATTCATTTTCAATAAAATAAACGTTTGCAAACCGTTTTCCACATGTCCCACAATATTCAGAACAGATGTACATCCTCCTAGTCACCTACGCGAAAACACTGGTCCCAAACTTTAATGACCGCGACACCCCACCGTTGGCTTGGCGGGGTGACTCCAGTGCACGCACCGCGCGGGACCGTCGCGACGGTGGGTTAGGCGCACACGACGAGCGCACTTTTTGCATATATTTCTCATTTATCATCGGTAATGCAATGCTCCCCTGGGGTGCATTTGATAGGTGCCACGCTTGCTGCGTTTTCAGGGGCGTATCGGGTAACAAATGCCTTTCGATATTAAAAGTCATTTCTTAGCCAATCAAACCGTTCCGTTTAAAATATATGGCTCACCAAATATTCGCGAACGTTAAGGTCAAGTCATCATGAAAATTTCACATATCTTTACGACTGGCAATTTGCCCTGCTTAAAGACCACTATGATCGATACGTTGCTGTAAATGAATTTATTGACCAGATTCAGCTAGAATAGCCATTAACCAACCTTCGTCTTTTCTATCTCTTTCCTCTACAATCTTTTCAGCCTCTTAATTTACCTGTATATATGTTATCGTCCCAGGGCTTTGGCCAACTGGGACCATTGTGTGGTATTAATATAAAAAAAAAACAAAAACATCGTTTTAATTATGTGCACCATGTACCTAACTTCAATAAATTAATTTGTCAAAAAATTAGAGGGGATTTTTTTTTTCTAAATATATTTTTTTAAAGTGAATTGAAACTCGTGATAAGCCTAGTGAGATCTCGCACTTGCATGTAGTACAAACGTTGAAAAAAAAAAATCATAATGTTACAATTTTAAAGTATTGGCATTTAAAATCCAAAAGTTATCCAAAAAGCAATTACTTGTTTTTTTTTGCAATTTTGTTGCTTCTTTTAGATTGAAACTAAAACCCAAATATAAAAAAAAACAGCGTCGCAATACACTTACAGATAATCAGAAAAAAAAAGAAATACATCACAAGGAGAATACAAAAAGAAAACATTGCTTTTCGCATTTCGCATTTCGCATTTCGATTTTTTTTAATTTTTAATTTTTTTCGGCAAATAAGAATTTAAAAGAATTATGGAGCCTGGTCTACGATTCGATGTATTTTAAAATACATTTACTAATTGGTTTTAACCCCCTAGTAGCTGATTTTTTTCCACTGAATCCTAAAATATTACAACTTTGGAGTAGATTTACTTAAAAAAGACAGCTGAACTAAAAAAAAGTTGTACCACAAAAAAACTGTTAATGAGATTTAGATTCACCAGTTCCAGCTTGTACCACTAATATCCGGGCACCGTAGGTATATGGCAATGATTTAACCTTAAATTGTTAGTGTTCATGAATAACATATTAGTTTTTCCATAGGCAATTAATATTTTATCCAAATCTAATCTATGCACCAATCCATCTCTGCACAACGCGTCGTTTTGTCACACATGAGTAGGTTTTAGCAAAGGAGAGTTTATGTTTTGGAATAAGGTGAGGGTGATCCGGGAGTCGAATCCAATCCCTTCACTATTATTATTACTGCTGCAAGCGCGGCATCAACCACTCAACCACTGGCTCTGGGATAAATCATCAACGTGTCGAGGGAGGATTTTTCTGTTGTTGTGTTCATTAGAATGGATTGTTATATTAAGCTTAGTCCATCTCTTAAATAATGTTAAATTCGTTGAGAATTTTTGTTGTTATGTATTTTCAATGATCCTTAATTATGTCATCTCTGGTTTAATCAATACAAGAATTCTCGCCTACAGCTTTGAGAAAAAAAAAATTCTTGTGATTTTCATTACATTGCAGTTAAGATGAAGTTATACGCCAAATCACTATTTAGATTTATCTTTACTACGAATCGGTTTACATTATTAATATGAAAAAATATGTTTTGGATACATTAAAGCTTTTCCTACCTTTTCAACGAATGGAATTAAAAAAAAAATTAATTACGTTACAAAAAATATAAACGCAAAAAACTAAATAATTTGTTTTTTCATTAGATAAATATGAAGTTATATAAGAAAAAACTTTTTAAAAGTACCTCTTTATGGCCAAGATTATTTTTGACTTTATTGATTGACTATCTTTTTTTTTATTCTTGTAAAATTATTAATAAAAATAAAAAAAACAACTTTGGCGCTACTTTCCTCGCGCAGATAATACCAAAATACGCGGAGTTTTCAAGGGGTAAGAAGTCGAATATTTCTGGCGTTTATATTACTCTTAAACATAAAAAATATATTTTTACCGAAAAATATTTTACATTAGAAAAGGATGTAGGTATTTTTAGTTCCATTGTACAAAAACAACTTAAATTGTAAAAAAATTACTATAAAGGTAAATGCTTTTGAAGGAACATGACTAGAAAAAAAAATAAACACTACCAGTGATTTTCCACCATTCACAGCTCATTCAGAGTTTCTGAAGTCATAACTTGGTAAAGAAAATATTATACCATACCTATTGAGTAACTATACTTTCGCCTGTTAAAGAGCAGAAATAAATAAAAATATTTCTAGTACAAAAACACGAATTAATTATAATTCTTATCGAATTTTCCAAAAAAGTATATATTGTAACTCTTTTTTTTCCCATTTTTAGGTAGACAAAGTGCACACATAAAAATATTATATACTTATATACTATACAGGGTATTAAGGTATATACGTACTTAAATTACTTTATCCAGTGATTCCTGACATTATTTGGAGTAAAAAAAGGAAATTTTGGTCTCCGGTAACTTTTTTTTTTTCAAATTGTTTTTTAATTGTGTCACTGGTCACTGAGCCGAGTAACCTCTCTACCTTTTTCCCCTCCCCAACTGTCCAATACCTAATATTTTTTATGTTTTTGTAGAAAAAAAATACATCAAAAAAGTCACCGGAGACCAAAATTTCATTTACATTTTTTACACCAAATAATGTCAGAAATCTTTGGTTAAAGTAAGTCAAGTACGTACCTTAACACCCTTTATAAATATATAACAAAAGCAAGTATTGTGAACCCACTATTTTTGGTTATATTGCAATGTTCATCATCAGGACAGATGTGTAACACAGATTACACATCTCTCCTGATGATAGTGATGATACATCACGACACAATACCTCAAAAATGAAATATAAAACTATAAAAAAAATGTTGGTTCATTTATCAATTTTCATTTTTATTTACTGTCCTTGTGGGATTTTCAAATTTTATTTTTAATATGTATCTTAGATTTATTTATAAGCAAAGAATGTAGTGAAAAGTACGTACAATTATTGTAACCTAATAACAATACAAAATATTCAAAACGGCCGAAAATATTGCAAAATAATTTATTACAAGTTTAGTGCTACCTATTACGGCTAGGCAGATTTCCTTCTCTGAGGATTCAAATGCTCCAGTTATGGTTAGGTGCATTATTCTGTAATACATACCTCTTAACATAAATGATAATTTATCCAACTTATTTTCTTTCTGGCCCTTGAAACTACTAAAATTTCTTGTTTCTACATATTTTAACATATTTAAGACTGTAGCGCTCTGTGCCATTGTGCCACATCTCTCTGCTATAATCTAAACTTTGGGTACAGAAGGAATAGAGGATTTTCAAACGAGCTTGTTCAAATACAAACATGTGGAAACAATACCTCCCTGCGTAGGTACCATTTGTTTAATTGAATTATAAAATTTTAAAAATCTGTTAACCCTTAAAAACCCATCAACGGTAAATTAAAACTAAAGCGCACGATGTGACCAACGTAACGTACGGCCGCCGTAATCAAATTAAATTTCCACCAAAAATAAATCTGAATAATACAATTTTCAGCACGTGCCTTGGAAAATAATCATTATTTTATTGCGCAAAGAGATACAATAAAATGATGAATACCAGGGACACAGAATTACGGACACAAAAGGGGTGGCGGGGTTAGGATTTTTTTATTTTTTCACACGAGCGCGTCGAAGTGTTATTGTATCTGTGCGAACGCTTGCGCCCCTGAAAGGTTAGTTTTAATTTATCCAAATATTGCATTAGCGGGGCTTATGTCACTTGCACACAATAAGGATGCGATGCGCGCGGGCTATAAATCTGGGCGCATCACGCACCACTCGGGAAAGCTTTAAGCTGCAAAGTGCATTTATAAGGGAAGTGCAGTGCCGCGGCGCACGCGCAGCTTTGTGAAAAGGTTTTACAGGACTCTTTTAGAGGATGAGAGGTCGCAGGTCATGGGAAAAGAGAATTTATGGACGAAAGATTTCATGTGAAATATGTATTTCAATATACCTATTATATGTTGTCATAAATTAATTGTAATCCCATTACACCAGTAAAAAGCATAACAGATTTTAGGACGAAGCTCAAACTGAGTTACAAATTCTGAAGTGAATAGTTAGCCATGTTAAAACTGTTTTTTTTTTAGTTTTTTTTTACAATAGCTCCACACAGGAGGAGTGACGGACGAATAATTCCATCGCTCCAACTACGATGCAAGGTGATGTTCCGAGAGAGCCCTGCTGGAGAAGTCAAAATACCTCCTTCAATCAGTCTCTCACCATCCCATGAACCCGGGCACCCCTGCTAAGTCACCACGTAGCGAATCACTTGAGGTGATATATGTCAGAGGTGTTGGTTATCCAATAAATGGTTCCCGGGGCGGCGATACCCGTATCCACCTGCCAAATTGATAACCCGCAATACTTACATTTTGGAAGATAATATAACAATTTCAATTGACGCTAATTAAAATTAGCTATCTCTTCTTTTTTGTTCCCACACAGATTTTAAATCTTTCACAGCCCGCGATATCCGTAAGAAGGTATGTAACACATTCTACGGTTTTCGAGAATAAAAAAGTTAAAAGTATTTAGCGATTTAATTACAGTTTCGGTCAAATTCTAGTTTAGCAAAAGCGCCATCAACCAAAACGAAATGATGCTATTTAAAATTTAAACTATAAAAATCTCTCGATTTTTTTTATTACTTTTAATTTATTATTATTACTTTTTGAGGTGAATTGTTGTTGTTATAGATCTATAATAACAACCCACTTGTTATTATAGATGATAAATTATTGTCGATTAAGGTTGCGAAAACCGTTAAATAATTTTAACTCATCTACATTCTGAAGTCAAAAATGAAAAAAGCCTTACAATAGCCTTATAAATAACAAAAATCTTAGACAAACATCAATACTTCCTACTCAAAAATGTAAAAAAACAATAGGGCAGTTATTATTATTATTTAATTTGTACGGATTCAGAAAAAAAGTTCTGGCGCTGTTAAAAAATATGCTAAACTAATTAAATTATGTCATTTGTCTCTGTATGCATGCCTCTAGTGTTTCATATGTCTCTAGCCTCTCATTGTAATATCTGTTACTTGAGTGAGCTTGTACATAATTTTGTATATTTTTTATTGGTGATGTTTCTGTTTTTCTAATTGTTTGTATCTGTATTTAATTGTATGTATCTGTATTTAATTGTATGTAATTGTAGATTTTTTGTAATTGTATGTCCCTATTTGTACAATAACTGAGTTTTTATAACTGGATTGTTCTCATGTAAATGCGAACATCTGTAAAAACCCAGTATAAATAAATAAATAAATAAAATCATAAATATCTCGGAGTAAATTTTTTAATTCATTACCAGAAAATATTAGAAACATGAATACCAATATAAAAGAATTTAAAACTCACCTTACACTCAAAACCTGAACTATATCTTAACAAATTAAAACTATATAATAACACCCCTCCCCCCATACACACAAGCCCTGCTTTTCCATGGGGGTACATCAAACATATATATTATATAATTAATTAGTTTATAAAATTTATTTGTAATTTATGTATCTTTTTTGAATTATTAATAAAAAATAATAATAATATTAGTTATGCTGATAATTTTTGTTGTGTTCTGTCCATTCATTATTTTTTTGAAAATCATGTTACGTTTTCTCATTAGGTTTAACTTAACCAAAGCCGTTCTGGAAGAAACAAGCCGTGCTGTTGGAAGTTTGGCAACGTTGCGTGTAGTCGTAAAATTCTCAGTCATTTGTTCACATTCCCATATGGCAAGTGCGAATTTTTTGAATTGTGATGGTGATTTCGATTGAAAATATAGCGATTCTGTTCTCAGTATGTAATCATTGTTGAATAAAACATCAAGGTAACTTTTATACATATTTTTTACAGAAAATATAACATTTAATATTATATTTACTATCATTTTAAGCGTTTCAAGTGTCATCGCATAACCTGTAATGGTGTTTTTTTTTTTCAGATTCGCAGCCAATATTTGGCTACCAGTGAATTGATAAGATTAGATTAGATATTAGTGATCAGTGACTGATGGAAATCCATATGGAAGAATATGTCCTTTAATATTTTAATTATCAAAATAGTTATAGTAAATTATCAAGACAAAATCCTTCAGTAAGAAATAGTTATTAAACGCCAAAAAAATAAAATTGAAGTGTTTTTGGAAAATTACATTTTTTAGATTGTTATGAATTTGTCGATAGTTTAAAGCCATGTTAATACATTCATATTTCGGAATCGGGCGGAGCGAACGATTTTTGGGCGTTTACCAATAAAAACCCTAATCTCTAGCAAACAACAGTATTTTGTTATTCCGCAAGTATAGTTTTAAAGATCTAAGCGCCGCGTAGACTAAGGCATGTCCGTTTGCCCCGGGCTCTGGGCGTAGAATGAGCGACGGGCCAAAATCCTTCTGTACATGGCATAAGGATGAAATTCGCACTTACAAATTCGTTGGGTACCGCCTATTTTTATTCACTGAAAAGAAACGTCGCCAAAATGCAAGTTTTATTTTATTTTGTGAAGTTCAGATACAAATATTAAAATGTTTTCCGATCACTCTATAAGAAACTTAATTAGCTACATTATTCAATAAAACAACACCAGAAAAAGGATTTGTAAGTAGGAGATTTTTCACTTTTAACCATTTTTTATAGGTCAGACGCATGATTTTTTTCTAAGCTTATTAAAAAGCTTAACAAAAAAATACTCGATCACTTCAAAGGCCAAGATGTGTTCTACTCACAGTATTTAATTGAAGCATCTATATTATTTCTAAGCGATCAAATTTTCAAAACTAATACACAAGATTTTATACGATTTTGCATTTTTCCGCATGTCTTCACCTTAAATGAAGACTACAGCAGTCCACAATGGAGTGCTGTTAACAAGCTTGAAGTATGGCAGTGAGGCATGGTACTTTTACAATAGATCCATGCAGGAGGCCCTCAAGAAAATAATTCTCCTCATAGCCTATGTCATCTTTGAGGATGCTGTGGAAGTTTTTTTTATGAAAGGATGGAGAGGGTGTTCTGGGAAGGAAAAGAGTATGACGGATGGGTAGGTGAATCTGGGGGTCAGCGTATCCAAGAGTGACAGGCGAATGATTCCTTCCCTCCCACTGCGGTGCAAGGTGATATTCCGAGAGAGCCATGCTGAAGAAGTCAAGAGGTCTCCCTCAACCAATCTCTCCTGATCTGGCCTGCTCCGCAATTGGTGGTCAGACGCATCCGCCGCCAAGACCCGGACAAACCTCAGCCTATGAACCCGGGCACCCCTGCTCAGACATCAAACGTTTCGAACCACTTGGGGTGAATTATGGCAGAGGTGTTGGTTATCTAATAAATGGTTCCCAGGGCGGCGGTACCCATACCCGCCTACCAAATTGTAAAAGAGCAAAATTTGGCAAAAGAAAGTATAATTTAAGAGGTCACCCCAAGTGGTCTAGGTTTTGGCGGCTAATGCTTTTGCCAACCTACTGCGTGGCGGGCCGGATAGGGAGAGTTATAATAAGTCCGTCACTCCTAGACACATCGACCCCCAGATTCCTAACCACCCCTCATACATTTTTTTCCCCAGAACTTCCTCCCTTCGTTTCCCTGAAAAGACCCTCCACACAGCATCCCCAAAGATGACACGGACCCTGAGGGTTTTTTCCTTATTATCGATTTCTTGGCGCAGAAAATGCTGAATCAACATTTTGACTTCTACATTAGATAGGCCAAATTTTCATCAATCTAGATCTAGAGCACCTAATTTAGGTATTCAGAGCGTTCAAATAAGGTTGTTTTTAGAGTACTTTTTGGTACCTAAATCAATTTACCAAAACTGGCGCAGGCACTTCAAGCATTAACCCCCCAAATACATACGTTTCCTCTTTAAAAATCCTACTACAAATGCATGAAATACTATGACAGACTTTCATCTGTTAAATATAAAATCGGTTCACACAATCTACAAAACGCAATGTTGCCAAGTCTAACAGCAGGGCTTGTGTAACACTTAAGATCGGCTATGACTTAACCCTTTCAACTGTGAACTGAAACATTTATCATAATATAGCAGCCTTTAAAAAATTTCGATTAACGTTATATGTAGGTAATTGAATAAGCTCCCTCCATTCTTAAAATGGTGATAATAAACAGTGATAAAAGTGTGACGTGTAGTGCGCCCATGTGACAATAATTCTCGCGACAGGGAAGATCATGACTCGTGTTGAATGTCACCGGCCATACAAAAGTTTATTGAAAAAAACAGGGACGGAAAACCTTTAATGGTAATTAAAATATTTAAATAATTTAAAAAAATCAAATAACTTGTCTCTAGCTTGTCATGTCAGTTGAGTAAATAATATTTTATGTTTCGGGTAAAGTAGTTACATTTACAATAAGAAATACATATGGAATTTGAGGTTAATCTTTTATACCTACTTACTCTCAGACCAATAAAGTTTTTTTCCAACACTATGCATCTTGTCTTACTTTGTTACTAGGTGTCTATTATTGATTATTACAGTCCAGGATGTAGCTTGTGGCTTAAGTGATGTCGCTATTTGAAAATGAGCTATTCCAAAACTGTGCATAATTCTCGTGACTATTTTTAGTTGAACTCGCATAGTTTTATCTTATTTTATTTTAATTTTTTATTATTTATCTAAAAAAAGTTTATTTATATGCGATTTTACGATGCCTGTCTCCTAGGGCATACCTGTGTATAGACATATATAAAGGTACATAAATGTATACAAACATAGTTACATGAATATTATTGTGGTTAAATACATTTTAGTTTACATACAATAAAAAAGAACGGTAATTATAAGTTGTTTGTTTCTGTTTGTCCAATCGTAGCTGGTAGTGCATTGTACAGTTTGTAATGTTTTTAAAATATCCAAAGGATGTTTAAGCAAAAGGAGTTTGGAGAAGTTCTTTGTTCTTGGCTCGGGTATTGTGTATCGTTTGTGTTGCTTTATATAGTGCTTTGGTGTAAATTGATCAAGATAGATCATGCAGACAGATGTTTTATGTCTATAACATTGATAGTATTGAAGATCCTATCAATGCTGATAGAACGAGGAAGTTTAAGGATAATTTTTATGATTAATTTAGTGCCTTAAAATAAGGGGGTCGAGGGCACTAAAAGCAATACCCCAAGCTAAAATTCCGTACCTATTCTATGTGTGACTGACATAGTAAGTAATACACTGATTTTAAAAGTTTAAGGCCAAAGAAATTTACTTGTTTTTTGGTTTGTTTTGGAAAACAGATAGATTTAACAAACTGTCGCACCTAATTTCAAGTTACATTAGTTCATCTTTAAAGGTTGTTGATCCCGGGATTTTGAGACAAACTGACAGTTTACCACGAATAAGCTCCCAGGGGTTCACACGCGCGCACTAACGTGAGTAAAAATAGCAAAACGATAATGCGTTTAGCGCAATGATAAATCTGATTTGCGCCGGTAACCGTTGTTACTACTAGTGCGTATGGCAACCCTATTAATGCTCCTCCTACTCGTGACTTCTGCATCCCCGATGGGTGCTTCGACGTGGGAACTAAATATGTTGTATTAATTCTTAATTATTTTTTTGAATTTATGATTTGTAATGAATGTTTTATGTGATAAATAATAAAAATAAGCATTTCGAAACATCATGGGGAGGTACGAGTATGTACAAATGTACATAATATTAGGAGTGACGAAGGCATAGCGAAGACTACCAAAATGAGACTCGTCCGGGCGTTTATTATCCCCATGCACGGTGTGGAAATGTGGTGCTGAAGAAAAATGTGCAGGATTCCATGTAGTCAGACGCACAGATGAGTTCCACAGCTAGGCATTCACAAGATGCTTTCTAACTAACTGCCTACAATGTATTTTAAGATATTTTGGATACATTGCTCTCCGAAGAGAGGACTCCAACTTAGAGAAACTCGTATTGGAGGAGCCTTGCCCACTTACACTTGGAAATTAGGTAATATTGGAGTAAGTGTCACGATCCTCAGCAAAGAAGAATTGACGAATAATATTACAAAATAAAATGTTTGCCCGTTAAGTTTTTACGTCAGTTTTGATAGATTTTCTTCTTCTTCTTCTTCTTCTTCTTCTTCTTCTTCCCCTTGTCCTATTCGGGTCGGGGACCCACTGCATCGACAAGGCTCCTCCATACGTCCCTGTCTTGCGCCGATTGATCGGCCTCCGTCCATGGCAGATCCATCCTCTCCTCGCACAGTTTTTGGACTTGCCTCGCCCAACTGTGTCTGGGGCGGCCTACTGGACGTCTACCCTCTGGAATGGCACTCAGTATTTTCTTCGGAATTCGGTCATCAGACATTCTTAGTACATGTCCAAGCCACCTCAGTTGCGATTTTTCTTCATTAAAATAATAGATTTTCTTTTCATTAAAATAATTTAACATGTATATAATGAAAGTTAAAGTACATTCTGGATAATATATTAATTCCTGCAGAACTAAAGTACCTACAACCAATATTATGCTGTCAACGCTACAAAACTTTTCAAAAGCCCGCATAAGCTAGAGTAGACCAATTTGCACGAATTCACTTCCTTCCAATTGAGCGTGTTTTCTCTCGCCAATTCGGCCAATGAGCGAGATTAGTCATACGGCAACTAATTACCCCAAAAACATCCCTGTTCTTCTGCTACCCGCAGCATTCTGTTAGTATCCCCGCAGTTTTTACACGAGATTGAAATCAACACCGAAATTAACATCACCTCCGGCTTAGTGAACCAAATGCGGTAAAGACTGAATCCATAAAGCACAAATATGCGGGTATTCTTTAGGTCGGTGGACATATTGTGAAGTATAAACTATAGGTGGTGGTTCTATTGACTGAACACACTAAAAGTTGAGGATTTTATAGTGTGGAGGACAATGTGAGCCCGTATCTGCCTCAATAAAGCACCTCGAATCTAACAGCTCGCATTCACACGGTATACTGCCAATTAATGACTACACGGTGGTATTAATAAGTACCTTGATAATAATGATAGTAACTATTCTTACTTCCTATTTCATGAAGATTTTTCTGTTCCGAACCGTCTGGAGCCATTATGGCATTCCAAATTGAAGGATGTTTTGAGACTGAAGGTAATGGGGCAGGGAAGCATATGATAAAATTTAATACACGTATATTATTTTTTATTAAGTGATTATTGTTAAACGACAAAAATTGGATACAATGTATTTTCGCACGCCGGGATTTAAGAGCCTTACCTCTACAACTTTGAAAATGAGATATAAGACAGTAAATGTGGGGTATTAGCGTAGCAGGAAAAGAAGAATGAACCCTGTCCGTTGAAAAAGGTTTCGATTCTTAAATTAATTAGTAAACATCTTTATATCATCGTTTAACAGTATTGAATAAGTTGTGATAAATGAATAAGCCTACTCGAAATTCTAAGTGATATCTAGAACTTTAAAGTACTAACTGCCTTCTACAATATTTACTCTTAAAACAAAAAGTTCAATAAACCAAAAACAAGCATGTTCCAGTTTACTGCCGTTTAAAACTATCTGGGGTTATTGTCATCTCAAACAAACAAACTTTAACTACTCGAGTTACCTCTTTTCTGACCAAACACAACCTCAGAAATCTCCAGTGTTTAATTTGAGCTAGAAAAGGACTGAGGCTCGGCACGGCATAGGGGTAGTTTTGTCGGGCAGCCAGTCTAGTATAACGGACTCCCCTTAGCATAACCGTTTACCCTTATTCTCATCTAGATGTGATCCATCATTGGCACGTCTACCTACATAACAAAGTTCAATTATGCTTTAAGTGCTCTCTAATCAGGACCGAATCTGAGAACCTGAAGTGAATTTATAAATATTCGTTATGATTATTTCGGTAACATATTTCCGTATTAGCATCGTTTCGCATTATGTACCTACAAAAATACTATTGTTATATGTGAATACCGCACAAGAGTCCCAACTGCTCCCGACTGCCCGAACCCAGTGGATTATGACATTCCCATTTGGGGTATGTTCTGAAGTTAAGATGAAACCCGGTGGTGGAGAAATTTGAAAAATAGATTTTACTAAATTATTGCTGTCACTGTTGCTCTTACTCCACCGGATATTGAGCGAAAGGGACAATGCACCTCGGGCTACTAATACCTAACTAAAATCGAGGTTTTGTATTCCCCACTTTTCTCCTCCAAAAATTGACTGATTTTCATTTTTTTTTTACCAACTACATAAGAAAAAACTATTGTATGTCTGTACGTTTTGCTTTTTTAAAAAAACATTGTTTAGTTTGTATACTGAACGTCTTTTGACGGCGTTTAAACCAGTCAATTGTATTGAGTTTTGAAAGGTCATAACTTCTATTAAAAGTAACTTATAAAAAAAAAACAAAAAGTACCGACACGCTAGAAGTTGATATCTATTTTATGTAAAAACAATATTTCCTGTAGGGTTAAAATCCAGAGAGATAAAGGTATGGAAAAATCACCGCCGGGTATCGCCTTAAGGTGGTGGGGAGGGAAAGAAAATGGCGAAGAGGAAGGCGGGAGAGTTCCTGGCTATTCAGACCTGGTCACCAAACATGGTTAAAGCCATTTCAACCAAATTATCAATTCTGGATAGTGGGCTTGAAATGAATAAATGGTGAAAAAACACAAATTAGACGTGTAAAGTTTACTTGCGCACACCGGGATTTAAACCCAAAAATTTTATTTTATGTTATTTCAAATAACGACACACAACAAAACCAATTAATTCACCCCTTGTTTTTTAAGCTAAACTCCAACCCTGCATTGAATGGCTTGCCTTCAGTCCACCTCAGCAAATTTGTAAATTAGTTTGAATTGGTTTCAATCAGGCCCGATTAGGTGATGTATGGGGGGTACTGTACATATATTATATATGTACTAGTTACACAGCACGAACATAGGTAGCGCTGGCTTCATTATGCGCGTTACCATGGGGGTAGACGATCACTAGTAAAGATTTTTTGCTTTGACAAGAATCTCATAAAAATATCATAAGGGTGCTTTTGTGCGATGTTTTGTGTTTGGATTTTTTTTCGTCTTGAAGTAGTGAGATATTATGTCGTTCGCCTAAGAAATTACCTGCCACACGGAAAAAAATGTTATTCTGAAATACGATCATTTTATTCGTAAAAACGCTTAAAAACGGGACTGAAGTTCTTACGAACAAATTAACAGTGTTTCAATAATAAATAATAACTAGTTGGTATACGTACGAACTTACGTATATCAACAAATTATTCTTACTTGTTCCCGCCAATAAACATTGAAACCCTGTTAATTTGTTCGTAAGAACTTCAGTCCCGTTTTTAACCGGTTTTACGAATAAAATGATCGTATTTTAGAATGACATTTTTCTCCATGCAACATTAATTATAATATATATTGGCATTCCTACACGGCTTTGTCTGAGATTTTGATACTCGTTTTCGAAAACTTTTTTTTTTTTCGGAAAAAACATAAGTGGTCGTACATAAGTATTTTAAATTATTCAGCCTCACAAAATACTTCAATTGGGGATGCCATAGTCTCACTGGCTCCAGACGGGAGTAGTTAAGACTATTGTGCGGTATTCATTTTAAAAAAATGCCTCACAATATACCTCAATGGGCAGATGTATGTATTCCCACTGGCTCCACAAGGTTGGGAGCAGTTGGGACTCTTGTGTGGTATTCAGATAAAGAACACAATTAAGTTCTAAATCCGATTCCGCGTAAATTCCAAAACGACAAAACTCACTGTAGTATAGAGCTTTTGCCACTTCATAAATTCATTGTCAACATATCTGATAGGTCTACAAGTTTAGTGGCTAAATTGAGAGATCAATCTAAATATGAAAAAAATCCGGGTCGGCCACATTTTTTAACCGTGGTAATTTATTAATTAAAAATATTACTAATATTTGGATACGTTTTTAGAATTTTACGGCCAAAAGCAAGAAGGAGTTAGCGCAACACGGCATAACACCCCAAAAACAAACAACGAAAATGCTTTTGGTCGTGAAAATCTAAAAACCGAAAAACCGACACAGCGTTGCAGTGTCCATCATCAGGGCAGATCCGGCATCGTCGGATCTGCCGGATTTGCTCTGATGATGGACACTGCAACGCTGTCCGAAACGTCAGCTAAAGAAGGAGGTAGCGCAACACGGCATAATACCCCAAAAACAAACAACGAAAATTACTAATAATTGCTTATTTTTACACCGTTTTCTTCTGTTTTCAGTACTGTACGTTATTATATCTAATGTAAGTAGGTACCCTACCGTTTTCTATTACATCCTGCGGAATGAGAATAACCTCTAACCTTATATTATATCCTCTCCAATCTCTCCGTCGAACAGAATTGCATGATTTTAATATCAGGAACTAATAAAGCACCGCAGGTATTGAACAAAGCCTCGCTCTGTGTACACAGACTCCGGTAAAAGCTCTGTCTACCCCTTCCGCATAGAAAACCGAATACCACTTAAATCCAAACTTTGACGAAATATCTCTGTCTTATTCAATAGGGATGAAAGAGACATCTTTTGTTTCGGTTATTCGGAAGTTGTATGATGTTTCTCGTTTGGTAGCAGTGGTTGCAGGAAGAGCGCAAATGTCGTTTTGAGCACAATGATGAAAGACGATCATCTAAACTTATTGTTTGATAAGTAAACAAAATTTCCGTTCGAGAGAGCTCCCGTGTAGATTCATCAGTGCCGTGTTTCTCTGAGCTTTGTAATATTATGTTATACCAAAACTACGTAAAATTCAGGAATTGTCGAAATATAGGTAATAAGCAAATATACTATTTTTTGATCACTCCATTGAATTTCGATATGATTATTATAATTTCATATATTTCTTCCAACTAAAGTTTGTCTTTATATTACTGTATTCGGAAAGTGAAGTAATATCACAAAAAAAAAAACTCGCTGGGATGAGCGTATCGTTTGACATACTGATCTTTGCAGGCGATCAAAAAAGGAACAATTTTTTTTTTCAATTCCACAAAGTCTATTATATCTACAAAATCTTCACTTGCGAACTACTCCAAAGTTTGTTGAAAAAATAAATTATTACAAGAATATAGTATAATAAGCGTACAATAATACCTTCTTGAGTTTATTAGAGTGTGGGATTAGTAAAATACCTATACATGGAGAAAAATGTTATTCTAAAATACGTTCATTTTATTCGTAAAAACGGTTAAAAACGGGACTGAAGTTCTTACGAACAAATTAACAGGGTTTCAATGTTTATTGGCGGGAACATGTAAGAATAATTTGTTGGTATACGTAATTTCGTACGTATACTAACAAATTATTCTTACATTTTCCCGCCAATAAATATTGAAACACTGTTAATTTGTTGGTAAGAACTTCAATCCCGTTTTTAACCGTTTTTACGAATAAAATGATCGTATTTTAGAAAAACATTTTTCTCCGTGCAACATTCCCACTCCAGCGGTGTTAGAGTAAGGCAGAAAGAGGTTAACTAAAGCACGCTCTCTCTCTTATATACATAGTATCAGTACCATGCAAAAGTGGCAATTTTTTCTACCTACTTATTTATACATTATTGCAGAAGATATCAGTGAAATCTCGAGTCACCAATGTGTTTCACCTCTTACCTCCTCTCCATCTCCGTGGCATTATTATCCTTGCGAGTTCCAACCTATACACTCGATTGGAACACAATTCCTAGATACGTCGCCCACCTTCATCCTTCATATACTGTAGTTAACTTCCCTATCCTTGGCTGACAGGTAGGGCTGTGCTGAAAAAGGAGATAACATTTATTATAATTGTGAACAAATGTAGACTGTAGAGTCAAGACAGGAGTACCTTCAAAGCCCAGGTGACCGAATTAATATCTTTGACAATTCAGTGTAACTCTTTGGGGCCGAATTAGAAGCTCTTAGCGCCTCCGCCCACTGAGGCAACTGAAAACCAACTAAAACCGGCTGTTTTCTCTGTCTTGATTGGTCAAAAAGCTTGTTTAACCATAGACGAAGAACAATCAGCTGACAGCTGGCAACTAGCAACGGCCGCCCACAGCGATGAGCAGTGACAGTCGCGAGTCACCGCTTGCGTTACCATTGACAACGGGGTTTTGTGTGATTGTGAAGTGTGCGGGCCATCACATTGTCATACAAAGACAATTGGCAGTTGAGAGTTTTCAGTTGCCTCAGTGGGCGGAGGCGCTTATATTCGAGACATCATAATATCCCTGAGAATGGCTTTGAAATCAGTCAACCGGTCAGTGGTTGAGTGGGCGTCGCGCTTGGGTCCAACCCAGACGTTCCGTGTTCGATTCCTCGGCTGGCTAAGTCCTCCATCACAACACAAGCAACATCTTCCGCTTAGTGTGGTGGTAGTACTAGATTTTCAAATGTTGTTGGGTTATTCGTAACCCGGGAATGTTTATCTTTCTTTAAAAAAAAAAATTGAAAAAAAAAATCGTACCTTTTCATAATGCCACCAGAACAATTATGGACCATTGTTCTATTGGCTCTATTGCAAAAAAAATCATACTTCCAGTTGGTTTCCCCAGACAGAAATCAGCAAATACAGAGCCTATGTGAAGAAACGTGGTTCTGGGTCCCTAGCACACTCGATCGATAAAGATTGATAGGATAATTTTCGGTAACTTCTCATCGATCCCTAGCATGACTGCAGACTGCCAACAAATAGTGACAGTTCACAATGACTACGTGTTCTTAATATATTCGACATAAGTTGCTGTTTGTACATTAGCGATCTGCAGTTGTCCTAGATAAGAAGTTACCGAAAGTTATCGATACAATCCTTATGGATCGAGTGTGCGAGGGGGCCTGGAATAGACAAATGTCTTAGGTAGCCCAATATAGATAAAAACATTTCGAAAAATTAATAATTGATTCAAGATCTTTAACGATTTATGGGAGTAATCATTTCTCCAGAATTCCACACCACAAAAATCACCAGACATACCCGGAAAAAAATATTATTCTAAAATACCATCATTTTATTCGTAAAACGATTAAAAACGGGACTGAAGTTGTTACGAACAAATTAACAGGGTTTCAATGTTTATTGTCGGGAAAATGTAAGAATAATTTGTTGGTAAACGTACGAAATTTGTTCTAATAATTAATAATAATAATTTATTCTTACATTTTCCTGCCAATAAACATCCCTGTTAACTTAACTGAACTTCAGTCCCGTTTTTAACCGTTTTACGATTAAAATGATCGTATTTTAGAATAACATTTTTCTCCATGTAATATGTCATTTAAATTATAGTTATTTAAAAATGAGCTTCAGTTGGGCGGGAGATTCGTAAAATCTTTGACCGATTATTACCAATTTATTTACAATACTTTTCGTAAATCACAGCCCTTACACGGCTGCAACGTTTGATTTGGAACCCGTCTGCAAGATGTAACAATCTATCGTACAAAAGGTGAATAGCTACAGGGCGGGTGGCACTCAGATTGCTACCTTCCACTTCTCCTTGCAACCCCCAGTTCAAGGGGTGGCCCGGGGCATTGGCGTGTTTGCTCCATACTCAAATATGGATGATTCCTGCAGGATTCATTTAGCATTGTGGTGTTTGGGCAAACTAACGTGGATTAATTAAAATTTCAAACAAAAGATCGGAGTGAAGTGTGTACAATGTAAAAACATTACATGGCTCTGTTTCGTATTATAACGAAGAATAATTTCACCCTCGTGACAGAATTTATAAGAAGAATATATAAATGAAAAACGCGGAATACACAACACTGGGTTCGGTTACATTAAGTTCATAAAAATTGATGTACTATCGATAGTTTTTTAAAATGAAAAATGAAAAATGTGGAATACACAACACTGGGTTAGGTTACATAAGGTTAATAAAAATTAATGTAGGTACTCTCGATTGTTGTTTTCACTTAGACAATAATACACAGTAGGAGAATTCGACAAACGGGTTTCCAATATATGTATACCGATTTAAAATTCACAAAATTAAAACTATTTTCGTTGTTTGTTTTGGGGGTGTTATGCCGTGTCAACACGAAAATGCTTTTGGCCGTGAAAATCTAAAACGTATCAAAATTAAAACTATTCCAAAAAACTGGAATATATTCAGATTCTCTATATTATCTTCCTCCGTGAGTCACTTCAAGATCTTGGTTGGTTCCTTGCCTTCCTAGAAAATTATTCATAATACAACCATTCAAGTGCGTGTGATATACACGGAGAAAAATGTTATTCTAAAATACGATCATTTTATTCGTAAAAACGGGACTGAAGTTCTTACGAACAAATTAACAGGGTTTTAATGTTTATTGGCAGGAACATGTAAGAATAAATTGTTGGTTTACATAATTTCATACGAATACCAACAAATTATACTTATATTTTTCCGCCAATAAACATTGAAACAATGTTAATTTGTTCGTAAGAACTTCAGTCCCGATTTTAACCGCTTTTACGAATAAAATGATCGTATTTTGAATAACATCTTTCTCCGTGTACACCCAGTGGAAAGTTATCCTGAGAAGTTGTTAGAAAGGTAGGTAGTGCCATAAATAAAAAGAAACTGATTTTGTGTCACTTATTTATCAAAATAATATACTCAACTAAAGTATCTATTGGGTAGTTACATAATGTATATTATATACATTTCTTTTCAACGCAGTGATCCTGCCTAAGAAGTCGTTATGTTTACCGGAAATTATAAACCCCCAAGAAACACCCCACGACACAAACAGGCACAGTCTAGTAGGCTGCCGTTAGTCTGAAGGGCGGATTGTCATTGCTAAAGTGAGCCTGCTCTGATCTTGTCAGATGTAATTAATTGATCAAATTGTGCCAAGGTGGGTAAGTAGTGGGTGCGGAGGTAAGCGGAGAGCGGTGAGCTGTGATACGTGTAGCAAAAGGCTGCAGACTATATGCAATCCGTTACTACTAATTGGTAAATAGGTAGTACAAATTATCCTTCAAGAAGTATTGACAAGGCGCATTTTTCGGGAAGGTTTTCACTTTGTGATGTCATTATTTATTTTAATTAAAAGACAAAACAACTTTGTTTACATCACTTTTATTAATACACAATCTACATGTATCGTGAACGATGTTCACATCATCAGGAACAAATGTGTACTTTTGTATACATTTTTATAAATTTGTATACATTTGTATACATTTGTCTGTTTTTACTTTGTAATGTCATTATTTATTTTAATCAAAAGACAAAACAACTTTGTTTACATCACTTTTATTTATACACAATCTACATGTATCGTGAACGATGTTCACATCAGCAGGAACAAATATATACTTTTGTTTACATTTGTTATCATGTGTACAAATTTGTATACATTTGTTCCTGATGATGTGAACATCGTTCACGAAACATGAAGATTGTGTATAAATAAAAGTGATGTAAACAAAGTTATTTTGTCTTTTAATTGAAATAAAATTATCGCCTGCTCAAGTACCGTCTGAACCAAAATGAATTTGTATCCGCCTTCCTCAGCTCCGAAAGATGGATTAATTCCTGTTTGTTCATATTATGAAGCAGTTTATTTGTGATGTGACATTTAACTTATTGATAAGTGTAATAGCAAATGTGTTATACAAAAATGTAAAACTAAAAATGGCCTTAAATTAGGCAGAGAAGCCGAATAAATAAAAACATTTGTAACAATATTTATTTTATTATTTTATGAATATTTTTTATTGCGACGCTGCACAAGTTTTATGACAATTTTCATACCAAAAAGACTAGAAATTATGTTCAACCACTAATTGTAGCACGAATAAGAACGCTTTTCCAGACAGCACGCATATTGTCACCACTTGTCACGGTACCTACCATCGAATCCTGATTTCATATAAACCCACGTCTACTACTCGTAATACTTTATTTTTAATACTTTCACTCCACTTCTTGAATAATACTGACAATAAAATTGTAGGTGCAATAAATTTTCGAATTAACATAAACGTATGGCGAAACGTGAAGTTATGCACGGTGATTTATGATGAATATAGACAAAACCATTCACAGTATGAAGAGTGCAACCAAAATAAATACCTATGTTCGTAGGTACAAACGAAACATTCTGTCGGTGAAACTTCGTTCATTGTCCGGCAATTTTAATACAAGTCCTCCTTAATAGCACCTTACCCATCGCCCCATCACAAATTGCTGCTCCCTTCTACCTTCCTTCTTCCCTCTATCCCGTCCCTCACCCCTTCTCCTCTCACGGACCCACCGGACCTTGCCTACTTCGGACTTTACATAGTCACATTTAAGACATGATTACTCGCTACAATGGTAACCGTGACAAGGTTCTAGCCGCGCCATACAGATAAGAAATAAAATGTTTAATTATATTGCAAACATATATAGGTACTTTTAGCAAAAACACGTATCTCTAGCTAATTTTACATAAAAAAATCATACTTTACCACGGAGGAAAGAAGGGAGTAACTAAGGGACTCACAAGTGGTCAATCAGTATGAATATAATTCATTGGGGCAATGAATATATGAGGTGTGTAAAAGCAAAGGCAGCAATCTCCATTTCGGGGAGATTGCGATGTTTGCTTTTAAAATGACCTGGAGATTTATATCTTTGCTTTTAAATACAATATTACATACAAATATTGTATGTAATATACGTGTATACAATATTTAAATGTAATATTGTACGTAAAAGCCAAGATAGCAATCTCCAGGTCATTTCAAATTCAAACATATCAATCTGGCCGAAAAGGAGATTGCTGCCTTTGCTTTTACACACCTCATATAACATAATCAATGGGGCAACCCCATTTTTGGTAAATGTTTTGCGGTCTCTTTTAATTCATCTGGGTTTCATGGCTGAGGAAGTGTGGGAGGAGGAGTAATGGGAAGATGTGTTGGAAGCTGTATGGATATTAAAAAAACCTTAATCAAAGGTAACGAGTAGAGCTGAATAGTGGTAGCCCGCTTATATCAATAAAGTGAAGAAAACTAGATGTCTTCACTGGAACAAGGGGCAAACATTTTAGGTCACTTTCGGCCATTCGTACCCAAAGATACTTCTTTAAAGCGACTCGAGTTTTATACGCGTAGCAAACGCATCGCTCGTGAGTGTTCCCTTACTGTTTTGCCGTTATACCCTTAATCGTCGTGTTGTTTTGTGTTACTTCTAAGATGCGAACGCTAACAAATAATAGTAATATGGGGGATAATCAAGAGCGACGCGTATATTACGTACAAATCACAAATTGCTGCTCCGTGTTAGAATGGCTTTGGAAAACATACATGAAAATTGGCATTTTTTGGTAATCCCTCGCCGGGATTTAAATCCTAGTCCTTAAGAAGAGCCTTACTATTTTCGTCCTCGAATCCTCACTTGCTTACAGAACGATATATATCCCAATTTTTGATTGATTCTATATGTATATACATTCTACGTGAATATTTTCAATTGTGACATTTCTGAGCTGGCTCTTTGCAATTAGAGCCCTGTGACAGGAGCCCTGCTTCTGTCCTCAGGGAATTTGTCCGAGACAGTAATTATTATTATTATAGAGGTAGAGAAGGTGCCAGTAGGTAGGGCAAGTAAACGGAGCAAGTAGGAGTTTCGGACGATTAATTAAAATGTAAGGAAGCCATGGGATATTGTAATTTTAAGGTGGTACAAGTTGCACAGGACTTAAACGCGTGGCATGCTATTTTAAAGTGCTCTAAGTAGGTAAATGAGGTAATGTATATTTTGGTAGATGTTCAGTCAAAATTGATTTAGATCGTTCTGGAAAAAAACACTAAGAGACATATAAATTCTATGTCTAAGAAAATCAATAAGGCCGGATTCTTGCAAATTTCAACTGTATTTTGTTTTGCATTTGGAGGTCCCACAACACCACTGTTTTTTTTAATATTTTTTATAGTGAATACCTCACAAGAGTCCCAAATGCTCCCGTCTGCAGCCAGTGAGACTATGGCATCCCCAATTGGGGTATGTTATGAGGCTGAAAGTAAGTGGGGAAGGGAAGAAGACGAGGAAGAGGAAGGTGGGGAAGTACCTGGCTATTCATATCTAGTCAATAAACACGGCTAAATCCATTTCAAGCGACGTTTCAATTCTGAATGTGGTCTTACACCAGGGCGATGCTAAGAGTATCTTCCACTCTGGTGATGATCTGCTATTGACGTCACAAACTAAATTTGCGAAGATTGAAGAAGAAACAATAATTATTAACTAAATAACTAACCATCACGGCGTTTCCCCGCAGGGGTAGGCAGAGAGGACAGACCGCCAAACAACTCGGCCTTGCCACACACTCCTTACCTCATTCACATTCATACATCTTCTCAAACGTACTTTTCTATTATTCTGACTCTTGACATGGCCCGACTCAAGTATCTGATTCACTCGATAGTGCCACGTCTTCCTTGGGCGTCCTCGACTTCTTCTACCATGCACATTCGAATCATACTAACAATAATTATTAGTTTAAGATAATCATCAATAATCGACAATGCCTCTACCACATAATTAATAATGGTCGTATTTCTGATCCTTTGGATCTCCTTTCTCTTTCACAAAATATTTCCGTCGAAACTTCTCCTCCAACCTTTCAAACTTCTAGGCACGCCACAAATCACCTCGATGATAACTGCTACAATACACAAACACAAAAGGAAAAGTTGATGTTAGACAAATAGGCGTGAATCATTTCTCTCAAAGTTCAAAATCAAATTTGGACACGGGGTAAATTGTACATGCATCATTTCGCCCCAAGTACGAAATCAAAAGTGTCCGTTGGACATGTCTCATCTCGCCCCACCCAGCCTGGCGCCAGTTCGCCATCTCTGCGGAATGTCATTAAGGTGGATTAAACATTCCTCGGGGCTAGATGGAACACCTCAAGTTATAATAGCGCAATCATCGTCTACATTCATGCGTCCGTTATACTCTGGATATGGAGATTGGAAAATGTTCTTTCTTACAGCACACATCAGCTAAAAATAACATATTTTTATCTTCGCTAATTATAATATATTATTATTAAAGTACTGTTGAAAGTCCAAATCTAATTTTATAAAAAATAATGTTTGTTTGTTCGTATTTTATGCGCTGCCATACCACTTCCGATTGCGATGAAACTTTGGGGATATGATGTACGCATACCCGGGATAGTTATAGGATAGTGAGCTTTGTCCTTTTCCTGATGCCTTTTTTCTTCCCAGAACTTCCTCTCCTTCCTTTCCTTAAAACTACACCCCACACATCACCCCCAAAAATGGCATAGATCCTGAAGGGAAGGATTTTTCTGCGTTGTCCTAATCCATATATATATATAAAAATCAATTGCTGTTTGTTTGTCTTGCTAAAACTCGATAACGGCTGGGCCGATTTAGCTGATTTTGGTTTTGAAATGTTTGTCGTTGTCGAGGGAAGTTTAAACGGTGTAATATGGAAAACTGCGAGGAAGACATTAAAAACAACAATTTCATTTTCCCATATAAACTGTTCTACCTACTTACCTGTCAAACATTTGACGTCCGTCTCGAGGAGTGGAGGGGAATCCGGAAGGGCAGGGGAGAACTCGGGAGGGGGGGAACTCGGAAAGGGTTCCGCGGGACCGGGGAAGAGGGGGAGTAGAGTGAGGAGAGGGAAGGTGGAGGAGGAGGAGTGGAAACTCGAGAGGAGAAGGCAAGAACTGACACGGGAGAAGAAGGGGAGAAGGAAGGTGAAAGGGACGAATGGGAAAGGACGCGCTGGGAGAAACAATTTCTTTATTAAATGGCGTAGCAACGCAAGCCGGGTACTAGCTAGTACATCATAAAAAATATTGTATTATTATAATGCACATTATTTTTTAAACTATTCTTTATCTTTCCAAACCGGAGAAAAAATTAAAAAGAAGAAGAAAATCCATTTTTTTTTAGAATTGGTTTCAGTTTCTGGATGTCTGTTAGCTTTTTGGATCAAAAATCCATTGCCCCATCCATTGTATTTGATACCTCAACTTGCAATGTTCTATGTCCACGTAGCACATAGCACATTAATCTGGGCGGGGAATAATTCACGGCCGCAAAGGGTTGGGTCGGCGCGGGCCCGAGGCACAATGACATATTTGCCAGGCTCACCTTGGTCAACTAACGTTTGTTGTGGGCAATTTGGACATATTTGCCCTGCTCCTCACTACTAAAGACCCGAATGTGGCGCAAATCGTTAAATCAAACCGGCCGAAATTGCTTTAATTTTTGGGGATGAAAAACACACACCTGGAGCAAATATGGTTGTAAATTTAATTTAGGCCAACTATTAAAAACATTTACGAACTATTATTGCAATCCGTGGCACAAAATGTATAGTGGGCTGGAATGTAAAATGCATAATAGATTCGGCACTTACCTGTACCCTGGTATTGGTTCTAGAAACTAATCATCAGATGGTAAAACAGATATCTAACCCAGCTGGTCATGTCCATTTGACAGTTTTGTGTTGATTTAAATTTCTTGTTCATGATTATCATCATTATTAGTTTTTACTATTTTTATATAATATAAGCGATGTAGGGCTTCAACTCTTCCTCTTTTCTCCGAACTAGCCAACGAACTGAGGAATGTCGTAGACCCCAGGGACCGAGGATGTTAAAAGGGATCTTAGTAAAATAAAATCTCGATTACTTATTTGAACCGGACAGCTTTTCGGCTTTTCTTTGAACGCGACCTTATAAATTAAATACCATCTAATGGTTACCATGCAGTGCAATTAAAAAATTGTTATGAATTTGAATAATGATTTATTTCACCCTTACTGAGCCAAAAATGTCAGATGGAAACCGAGAAAAGATCTCCACAACTGTGGAAACTACAACACGGTTCTATTGATTCTGATGGTAGAAAAGTAAACGTAACATACGTTATACTGTAACGTATGTTACGTTTATGTATTGTATTACGTCACGGTTAAAGCCAAGGAAAGTTTTAACTCAGAATGGTAGTCTTACACCACGGCGATACTGAGAGCAACTTCCACTCTGGAATATTGGTGTATAACCAAAAATATATTACAGAAAAAATGAAAAATAAATAAAAAAAATAAAAAATTGTGTGTATATCACAGGTAAAATCAAGGGTAAATATAAAGTGGTTTTATTTAACGAGTTACAGTTAGAGATAGATTCAAATCATTCACATAAAGACTTGGACCGCTTGGACTAGATCAGTGGTCACCAGCATACGGCCCGCCAAAGATTTTCATCCGGCCCTCCAAAAATTCCCGATTTCTGTAATAAATAATTCATATAGGATATATTAATTTTATTTTTTTTTTTTTTATTTTGGTTGTGATTTCACGGTAGCTATATTTGAATTCATGAATCAGAATTTTATTAGGTACGGGTAAAAATGTTGGGTATTTGAGATAACCAGAGTTTTCGGTGTTTTTTTAAGTATTCGGTGTTGATCAGATGTTCCCTGGACACATTCATTTTTTATTGAAATTCTAAGAACGTCGTGCAGGTAAGATTAAAATATGGTAGTTCAGGCAAAACAGAGGCCGAATTAATAGTATTTTGTAAATATGTGAAAAAAAAAATTCCAAATTAAAATATACAAAATCAAAAAATCGACCACGACTAACGGATATCCATCTCGAATCTTACTTGCAAATTTGCACCACAAAATTAAAACCGAATTTAAAAGAAATAATTTCGCCAAAAAGCACAAACTTCGCACTAATCACAATTTACACGTGATAGTATCAACTTTTTATATTTTAGTTTGGACAATGTCTGTTCACATCATACGATATGTAAAACTAAAACGACCATATTATGTACAAATAAATTCAATGCTCTTGGAATACCGTTATTATTACTTTCTTCCTTTTTAATACGTAAGTAGTTTAATCTGTATGTGTGCAATGTGCATACACTTGAGTATTTCTCTTGATTGTTATTTGTAACTCAGTAGTTAAAATAACATCCATACAATATGTAAAACTATACTCGTGCAAAGAAAAACATTTATTAGTTGCCAAGGCCTTTATTATAGCCCTAATCCTTTTTTAATTAGTTGTAAATATAAATTTGATATTCCTACATTATTATAGATATTTTTATATTGTACATAAAATATACACATAGATAAATGTTTCAATTGGATTATAATCGGAATATATATATATATATTTTTTTTTAAAGGCGGAGACGGTTTACAAGCAGTTCCCGTGAGCACTTAGGCCATAGGCCCATTGTGCTATCTCCCATTGTACCTCAATCCTTTAATAACAACCCAGTCTACTGTATGTCTCCCCAGATATCTGAGCCTAATTCCAACCAGGGCGGGACATTGGCACCATGGGTGAATTGGAGTCTCTTCTTACTCTTCACATATTCTGCATATATATATAGTGTTTTCCACTCCCAATATCTGCATGTGTCTCCTGAGATGGCAGTGTCCCGTTAGTAGTCCTACCAGTTACTTTAGCGAGTTTCTGTCCATATCGAGTAGTTTCCTGGTTCGTCTCCTTCGGGTCGGGTCCTTTTTTGAGAACTTTGGATTGTCTGATTCCGGGTGCCCTCTCCCATTCTTTACAGTGCTGGGATTTGACCCACCTGTCAATATGTAATTTTGTGTGGAAAGCTGCTACTCACAAGTGCTTCTTTCGCCCCTTTCCTTACTAGTTCGGCAGCCCGTTGTCCTTAATACCTTTTTGTCCTGGTACTCAGATCAGGGTTATTTTATTGATGGTAGCTAGTTCTGTAAGAATATTCCTGCATTCCATCATCAATCTAGAGTCGCGTCGGTTACTTCGCGGTGCCATTAGGGCAGCCTTACTAACCGGAATAAGAATTAATTTTTATCCTGCCCCCCAGGTTTTCAAAAAAATTAATCCGTCTCTTTTCTCAAAAAAGTTGGTGACTACTGGACTGGATCGAGGACCTGATGATAAAGAAAATAACACATGTATTATGGGCGATGTGTAAATGTTGCAAAGTTATTTATTATAATTTCATGAAATATATTGAATTATTTGATCATCTAAAATTAGGTCACGTCCAGTTAATATTTAAACAAATACAAATAAGATATCGTACAATAAGTCACAGAATTTATCGTTTCCAAAGATTAAGTCAAAAAATGGTTTTGACCTACGATTTGTTGTTTGTGTGTTTTTTTTTGTTCGAATTGACAGGTAGGTACTTCTATAACTTACTCTCACCCTTTCTCTCCCCATAGGGTTGCCAGCTATAGTTGTGTTCAGAAAAGAACGTTAGTGGGGCCTACATGTGTTTTTGATGCTTCATAATACGAGTTTTTTCATGAAAATATGATAGACAACATCAGGTGTTGCCAGATAATGTAGCGCACAACCTCGCCGGGCCGGCGGTGGTTTTCCTTTTCCCGGCGTTTCCTCGCACGGCCTGGCAATAATTCCCGCCGTGGCCACATTACGCATTCCGTGAACGATTTCAGCTTTAATATTTTATTATATTTTATCGCACGGGTAGGTAGAGCGAGTTAACCGCGACACAGTGCCAGAAAATGAAAATTTAAGAAAGAATAATCCTAGAAAAGAAATAGTAAGAATTGGAATAAAGTTTATTTTCATCGGTAAACAAACTTATAGAGAACAATGATAATAACTGTTTTCTAAAACACACCTCTTTTGGATAATAATCCGCTTTCCGAGAGAGTTGTGTTACTTTATCTACGGATCCACAAATTCTTTTAACTTAAATTACTACCACACTTTAATTCGACTATAAGGGACATAAAACGAAAATTCACAATACAACAGGACTCAAACTAAATCATACAATCTATCTTCCGATCCACTCCCGTCCTTCATCAAGTTATTTATCATAACGCAGCCCTACCCCTTCGACATATATTGTAACATAAAAAAGATTATATTTTCACACATTTATCGTGCATTATAAGTAGTGGTATGGTCAAATATTTTTATTTTTAGATATATTTATGTATTTTATTTTTTTTGCCCACAACTTTCCCAAAAATAAATAAATACATACGATTAGCTCCACTCAGAGTTGGCGATTTGAAAACTACACCATTTTTCTTCAGAGTTTGGCGTTTTGACTTTGCGGATCATTATTTTCTATTCAGTTAAATTTTTTCATGTGACGACATCATTATAATTAAATTAAACAAATTACTTCTGAGTAAACCACTATATAATCACGTGTTATATAATATCCACATGCTTCAAAACCGATAGTTTCTTAGTCAGGATAATAACATGAAAAGTTATCATGTTATCCTGAAGAAGAAACCATCGGTTTTGAAACATGTAGATATTATAACATGTGATTATATAGTGGTTTACACAAAGTAATTTGATTCATTTGAGTATCATTTTTATTAGAAACCATAACATTTCTAAACAAAACATTTATAAAAGTGACTTCAAATAAATTTAGTTACCTTTAACAATATATTTAAATCACTTGTTTGCCCATCTTAACTATTTTCCTATCGGTATTCACTTTATTTTATCGGGCCATCTAAATATAATGCGTGAATATTTTCAACTCCTTTTGCTATTCCAACCTTTTAAATCATTTAAAACCCTTAAAATTCTTTCAAAATATCTTGTGTGGGGAATTCAAATCAAATACACAAAGTTATTTGTTTTCACAATTAAAAATGACGCCACAAAGTAAAATTGCGAAGATTGAAGAATATATTCAAGTCAAGTTTAAAAACTGCAATTATGATAACGGACATTGAAAAAAATATTGTATTCATTAATTTTTTCTTTTGTTGATAAAATATATAATTTTCCACCACTGTCACTATATTTAACCCCATACACGCCGCTTGTATATACGTTGCGCGGGAATTTTAAAGCAACACTTAACACGAGAAATACCGTCGAGGTGAGATCCGTGTATCGTATTTTAATAACTTGAACGTACCACTCACGTGACCGCACACGGGAAGGTGAATATTTTAAACTTTTTCCCTGGGAAGTTATCTGACGCGCCTGACGCGGGCTTGGTTCAGATTCCGCGTGTTTTATTCATTATTTATTTTGACAGCCCTACGTGGGCGACTTAAGAATTTAAATGCAACGTTGGTCACTTGGAAAACTCATGGGAAATGGAATGTAAAACGGAAACACGGGGTCTGAAAGTGTTGTTTATTTTAATAGGAAAATTGCGGACTTAAGACTGGATAAAAGTTTGAATTGAGGTTAGAAAAAAATGAGGTTGACATTCTCATATAGTGTCTTTGCGGCGACGAGTGCCCTACCATTATTGTTTATTTCGTTGTACGAGTAACGCCCATCGTTCACGTAGCTATTTACAAGCGACGCTACCGCTACCTGTCATACAATTTTGCTAGTGCAGGACTTTATTTAGAGATAAAGTTAAAAAACCTGTATCATTATAAAATATTGTTTACTACCTCCATTTTTCTATTTTATTTTAATGCATTCCTATTGGCTCAAAAATTCTATTAATTTGGAAAATGCGTTGTTGAATGCAATTTTTTTGTTGATAGAGCATACCGAAGTTCTGTTTTACCTCGACCGTTTTGAATTTCATCTGTCTGTAAATTTGTTTAAATGTTCGTTTCCGTTACAAAATGGTGGCTGTTAAATGGTTCAGTAGATGAGACTCTTTTTTCAAATGTAAAATCGTCGTGATTATTTGAATTTTCGTGTTCGCATTTTTTCAATATTATGGTCCCTTACCTACGTGACAGAAAAAAGCTTAAAAAAAATAGTTGTCATTGAGACACAGAAGTGCCTTTGGACAAATTGTATAGTTACTTATTTGAAATAATAAATATTTTTTAATAAAGTATATGATTTATAATTAAGGAAACAGGTTTTTAAGTACCTACTTACAAATCTTAATTTAATAATTAAGAGAACATTAGAATCATAATATTTGGACACAAGTTCTACTGCTCACACATCTACTACATAGTATTAGTTTTGGACTTCATTACAAAATGGATAATAAAAAGTAGAAAATAGAAAATAGAAAGGAGAAAATAAGTAAATTAGCATTAGATTATAAAAATGTACATATGTTTTTTTGTTATATGTATGCATTCAAGCACACACACACATATATATAGGTGAATACATCTATACAGATATAAACATACATACCCATACATGCACCTACTTTCAAGAATATAAATTTATGCTTATAAATTTGTCATTCAGATCTAGGTGTTATAATTTTTTTTTGTTAATTAAAGATTCAGATAATGCTTTAATCCTGTCATCCGGGAAATGCTACCATACCACCTAAACTAAAATTTAAAAAAAAATGTAACTATCCGCCTATATATATTTGCTTTCATTATGTTATTTTTTATTTACATTTTTTCTAAACCATAAAGGTATATATTATTTGTTTTTTTTCTATTGTTGATTTTTTTTCTTTTGATTTTTTCTATTGTTAAAAATGGTATTAACTAATACCACAGTAAATAATAACATTTTATTTGATCTTTGATCATTGATGATTGATGATGTGTGTTACTTTTAATAAATTGTGAAATTATTAACCCCGATGCAGGCGAACCCTAGCGGGGTTAATAATTAATGATAAACAATGTATTTTAATTGTAAAGAAATAATAAATAAACATTAATGTACAGAGGTAGTAGCTAATACGAAATATAATTTAAAACATAAAAAATACGTGTTAATATTGATAGCACCGATGCAACTTCAGCAATTTGTGCATTCGATCAAATCTTAGAATTATTCATAAAACTTTTGGGTGGAGGGTTGTTAAAATACAGTTCGGAATATCTCTACTAGGTATCATTCACCCAACGAGAGGAGTGGATATTGCATTATAAATATGGTGGACGCAATATGATGGTGTTCTCCGTCGGTCTGTGGAAAGCAGACGTCACCACAGACCATACTACACTGAACAATCTGAGCATTGAGCGAGCCACGTTATGTTGCTTATGGTGCTCGTGTGGTGAGCCTTGAATGTGCATTATATACTTGCGTGTGCGTACTCTTGCCTATCTATTTTGGAACACCAGTAACAGTATTTGGTTACAAGGTAATCTTTTTGTTTTTCACCTGAAAGAAAAATTAAATGGAAAATGAGAGATTATAAAAAATCTATATTGAAAATTTAAAAGTAGTTTATTTTTGTTTTCATCGCACACGGAGAAAAATATTATTCAAATAAACGATCATTTTAATAGTAAAAACGGTTAAAAACGGGACTGTTTTTACGAACAAATTAACATTGTTTCAATGTTTATTGGGGGGAAAATGTAAGAATAATTTGTTCTAATAATTAATAATAATAATTTATTCTTTCATTTTCCCGCCAATAAACATTGAAACCCTGATAATTTGTTCGTAAGAACTTCGGTCCCGTTTTTAACCATTTAACGAAAAAAATGATCGTATTTTAGAACATTTTTCTCCGTGCAGTTTCCAATAAATATAACTACCGAAATGTGTTAAATAGTAGGTCCTTCGAAATTTTTGATACTTAAAAGCTACGTGACTGTGATGCAAATACAAGTAGTCTACCGATATGCTACTCTTTAATGCTGATTTCCATAGGCGGCGCTACTCAAAATTTATTGAACTTGAACATTTTTTTCACTTGCGGCCGTGGTTTATATATAAATATATAAAATACGTTGACATGAGACTCATTAATAATATAGTTCTTCTTTGTCTTTATTAGTATCAAAAACGATTTAAAAGAACAATTTGGGGTAACACTTACTCGTACAATGAAATTAACAATAATGGTAGAGCACTCGTCACCGCAAAGACACTATATGAGAATGTCAACCTCATTTTTTTCTAACCTTAATTTAAACTTTTCTCCATTCTTACGTCTTCCGGTAAATTATAGTTACATAAACACGAATATTTTCCCACCTAAAGAACAATTTTAACATTCTTATCGTGGTCGGACGCCATTTCTGTCAATTACAGCGTATTGTGAATGCAATTCCGTAGTGCGCTACCAGCACTGTCAGTAGAGAGCAACTCATAAATGAGCCAACACTGAGCAACTGATTCGAAACTCGGAGTCGATGCGTGTCGTCGGTTACGAACACTTGCAAAATAGTATGGCGGGTACTCATGAGCGGTGCGTTCGCTGTTATATATATATCTGTAATACAGATACTTAAACGCAACGAAAAGATAGCAGATGTGTACATACAGATTCTGCATATACGAATGGCTTCACAGTGAGTGCTAGATTATTTTATGCGAGTTTTAATGAGAATTATGATTATCATTGATGTTACTTACAAATAGTTGGTACCTGAAGTGGGCTGTCATCGGGGTTCTATTTACCGGAGACCGACTTGGAAACGGTTCTTTATTTCCTCAAAAAATCAAATTACTTTGTAATTTTTTTACCAATTTTCTAATAATTTTTCATTTTTGATGAATTTTTCAAAAGGAAACCACTGGAACAAGGTATATCCACCATATCTAATATAATTTTTTTTAACACAAAATAAAGTTTTAAAATCTTTTTTTTTTTTATTTTGCCACAACTCATTACGTGTTGAAAATATACAATAAAGAACAATGATATTTATAGTAATTTATTTATTTATTGAAAATTTAATGTACAAGCCATTTAGTCAACAGCGTCCCTGGCATCTTCAGTCAGCTGCACAAATCTGCAGCAGGTCCAGCAGCCATTATTCGGCCTGAGCAACCTGCCCGAGTGCCCAATGCCCGTGTGGTGTGGTTTGATAACAGCTGTCGGGTCCCCCCGTCTCCCGTCTCCCGTCTCCTACAGTATCACATGGAAACCCGGTACACAATACCCCAAACTATAGGATCTTTCATTAGGGACGCTCGAAATTTGTTGGATTATGACAGCCATGTTGTAATAGTGACATGTCAAATTTGTTGTCAATTGTTTAGTAGTGTATGGAAAATCACGGTATGGTAAACTCTCTCTTAAGTGTTATCTTAAATCGCAGGTCTATGTGATGAAACTGCAAAAAATTGACGCCCTCAAAATCAACATAACAAACGCCATCCAGCTAATTCAGATAGATTTATACGACAAAGTCATTGAAAATTGGACCTCCCGAATACGTGCCACCAAGCAACGACGTTATATTGTACATTAATTTATTGCCCTACTGTCAATATATAAAAAAAATGAGGTGATAGCTAGATACACATACAACTGGTTTTATTTTAAATTTTGAAATCGATCGTCCTTATTGAAATACAGTATGAATACCTGGTACCTACACTTATTATTCCCCTACTGGTACAATCTGTAGATTCAGACTCCGGGTTCTGACTTTTGACTGATCACGGTTCAGAAATTGTATTTTAATAAGTAAGCAATACATGGCATTTTTTATTATTTTTTTACTGCATTTCTCTGATTCAACAGTTTTACTAACCGCAACTCTCAGCTTACGTTTTCCGACAAATTGATATTTCAACATTGACAAATCCGAATATCAACCCAACAAAACGCTTTTTAACCAAATTTTATATTTTTTTAGCCTTATTTACCAGTATCAAACCTAATATCGACTTCAAAAATACCTTTAATAATAATTATGTAGGGATATAAAACGAATTTATTTACAGTGTCGATTTTTGGTACTTATTCACTGGTTCGACAAGAAGTTTTATCCTTAATGCATTGAATGACAATTAGTTGTATTTTTTTTATTCGGTGATACATTCTCTCTGCACACCCCTTCGGGACACTAAAGGTAGGTACATACTGGATCGACGTATGAACGCTACGCTACGCCTAACAATATCTGGGGTCCTAGCACACTCGATCGATGAGGATTGATATTATAACTCTTGGTAACTTCTCACACAATGACTAAGTGTCATTAATATATTCGACATCAACTGTTGTTTGTACGTTAGCGACCTGCAGTTGTCCTAGGAAACGATGAGAAGTTATCCTACCGAAAATTATCCTATTGATCCTTGTCGATCGAGGGTGCTAGGTGGCCTGTATCGTTAGGCGTTGCGATGCGCACGTATGTGGACCCGGTATGTATCTACCTTTAGTAATTATTTATTATTTTACTTTTTATTAATTTTTCAACGCCCTGGTTAGCTTTTACATGATAAGTATACACAGATTATGTAATACAATGTCTAAATAAAAAAAAAGAAACTTAACAAAATGAACATTAGGTAAATGATAGGTGTAAAGGTAAATTTGGCTGAAAATAATATATTTTCAGTGGAACAAATATTTACATTGTGGATAAATAGAAAGAAGACAAAAATATAGTCAACAAAGTGAATAAGAAAAAATGTGACATTAATTTATCGAAAGGAACAGAATAATAAAAAAAAATAATAAGAATAATAGACCATTGACGTAGTTTTATGTATTTTTCAATTTATTTACTAATATTTACAGACTTTATGTTTCATGTCATCTCGTTTAAAAAAAAGTTGTTGCTACATTTTAAAAATGATTTCCATTTAGTCACAAATAATTTCCATAATTGGCCTCTAAAACCATGATAATCGACACATTTTTGGGCTATAATAAGCTTTAGAGTTTATCTATTTGAGAGTTCTAAGCAGGAATTCTTCCTAGTTGGACAGTCAAAATTCTCTCATAGCTGTAAATAATTTACGTAATGAAGGAATAAATCACTTAAAAAAAAACTTTCTCCAGCGAACAAGATTATACACCCTTTAAATAAAAAAAAATCGTTTATTTTAATTTTTAGAATTTGAACCATCAACTTTTTAAATGGGTATTTGAAACACACATTACGGGCTGTCTTCTTATAAGATAGTAGTATATATCTTCCTATGCACATCTTCCACTATTTCAACAGGTGCAGTCCTCCAATAAAAATGCAACTAGTCCAGACATGCTGCATGAGATTATAGACTAGCAAATTATGAATAAGGTATACGTAAGGCGTCATGAACACACTAGTACAGTAGAAACACGCATTACGGAACTGTTCGGCCTCCCTTGGCGATGCAGCGCCTCGCAGATGTTCGCAGAGAGAACGGTGCATCGGTTCGCTGCTTTGATGAGTAGCCGGGATGAGTAATGCTACCGGAGATCGGAAAGCCCTCTCGCAAGGTTTTTTTTAATGTGTTTATTTATTATTCTTCACATATTAATATTAAGAAGATATTCTGTGTTGTCCTCCACACTACTAATTCACCTGTATTGTTAAGGACATTCTTCAATCTTTTTTTTTATCATGGAGCGCGTCCTTTAGTTTTAAAATATTAGTTCTATTATAGATTTTTACAATGATTTACGTGTGAATTGATTGTAATGTTTATTTTCAGGATAAATATATTTAGGAATCTGATTGTTGAGTGATGGATTATGGGTTGGAATATTGTTTTTAACTAAATATGGTCAATATATTTGTAGGTGGGTAAGAATTTATTTTGGTTAAAGTTAATTTTCGTTGGTTCCTTTATGGTGCTAATGGGTTCATCAAACGTTACTTCGAACTAATTATTTAGGTTAATTTAATAATAATGATCGGCACATTGATAATGCAAATATCCCAAGTACGGGTAGGTACGGTGACTCTTAATTTACCGTGAAACAGTTGCTGAAATTTGTCGGAAATCGGTGATGCATCGCTCCGGCGGCTGGCCGTGTTAGTGGCACGGCCATCCGCACGGAAAATGCACTCGGTGGTTTCATTTTACACTCAGGTTTGTTTGCATAAAAATGTGTGTTCATGGTTGTTCATGGTATATGTTATCTGAAAGTATATGTAACTTTATTTTTGTACAGTCTACGAACACGTTTAATTTATTTTAATTATATCTGAAATGTGTTACAAGTTTGATTTAACCCTTTCAATTAAATTTTTACTGTACTTGATCAATCGAAATTAATGGATAAAATGAAGGTCGTAGTGGCGTGAATATAATGTAATTTACAGTTAAATTTGTCAGTTAACTTACGTTCAAGTTGTGTAATAACTTCTCCAGTAGGCTTAAGACCAAAAAGTATTGATTATTTGAAAAAAACCCGCGGTTTTTATACCGCAATAATTAGAAAATGCAACAGATATGTTTAAAGTTTTCATTAAATGAAAACATATCACTTTGCGTACACCACTTATTTAATCAAAAAATTAAAAATGTTTCGAAAACAATGGTATTTTTCGTCAGGATAAAAAATTTATACACTTAAAAAAGAAACCAACGGTTTCGAAACATTTTGACTAAATAAATGGTGTATAGAAAAATTTTGCTTTCATTTAATTAAAATGATACCACAAAGCGAACTTGCGAATATTGAAGAAGTTTTTCATTTATATATAGTTCTGCTGTGTAATTATTATTTAACAGTGCATTTTGATAATTTGGACCGGTCGGTGGCTGAGTTGGCGCCGTGTTTGGGTCCAACCCGGGCATGTTCAATTCCTCGGCTGAGTCCTCCATCACAACACAAGCAAAAATTTTCCGCTTACTATAGTGGAAGTAGAATTTTTTATACTATCCCGGGAATGCATCTCCTTCCTTTAAAAAAATATGCCTTTGGAATTAAAAAAATCTGTTCGCTTTAAAACTTAAAAATTCGAGTTTTACAAATTAAATTTGATAACCATATACAGGTAAGTTTACTTTAAACTAAAGCTCTTAAGCATATCAGAATGTCAAAAAATCATTCACTTTAATTTAAAATAAATAAATATTTTAAAATAAAACATTTAAATCCTCGTCAAGACCAGTCAGGGGCCGATTCACACCCAGGCGTCGTGCATTCAATTCCTCGACAGGCTAAGTCCTCCATAACGACACAAATACCGCTTAGTGTGATGGTAGTAGGTGATTTTAAAATATTGTCAGGTTTTTTGTAACCCGGGAATGTTTGTTACTCTTTTTTTTTAAATAAAGGAAAAAAAATTAAAATGAGATTGTTTATTTACATTTTACGTAATTATTTTTATTTACTTTTACATAATCTTCGCTATAGTAAAATGAAAATAAAACAACATATAAAGCATTAATATTCATGGGGTAAATTCTCACACAACTCAATACCACTATTTTTGTAATCAAACTTGAACTCAATTATCAGGAGAAATATTTGTTATTATATATACTTATATTTAAATATTATATGTATACAAATTTCCCGTCACCCCCGTGACTCGCCACTTGCCCGTTTATATCTTGGAACACACCCTTTCTTCAACCCCGACTAAATCTCACCCCACACTACGGCGATTCTCGATGCTCTATGCTCAATGCCCCATGCTCTATGCCCATATCGCTCTCTGCTCATGCTCAAACACCGTGTGGACTGTGGATGGATGAGACGAGAGACGTCATTATGTTATTTATTAAATTTATCCCGTGTCTGCCATTCGCAGGCTAAGTTAATCAAGGTTGAGATCACTTATGAAACATTTTTCTGTACAAAGACAAGGTATTTATAGAGTATTTTTTATAAAAAATACCTGTATAACTTTAAGTACCAATAAAATTTTTGACGTACAGATCGAGTTGTACAACATTACATACAATTGACCCGTAATCAATTTTTTTTATTACATTTTTCATTATCCTTACTATACTATTACTCGGCCACCATAACACGGGCATGTGCCTAGTATGGCGACCATAAATTCCACAATTGTTATATATTTACTATTCAAAGAATAAAGAAACATAAAAAAAAAAAATATACAAATTATCTTATTAAAATTCTTAGCGTGGTACAAATTTTTTTAAAACCACTTACATATATTTTAAAACCACTTACACATAATTTTTGATTAAACTTTTATTAACAGTCAATTTCAATTCATGAGCATATAATTCGTCATTTCAAAATTTGTCTTTATGTCTTCACACACTTTCTTCCCTTTTATTATTACTTCGAGCGATTGACCAGCAGCTGAGAATAAAAGTTTAAAAATACTTCCAACTGTACAGGGAGGTTCCAATGAGAAATATCGATTATTTCCCGAATCAAATTTATAAAAATAAAAATTTTATATCCAGTTATTTCATTAAAAAACTTGCTTTAATATATACCTACATTCAAGTAAGCAATAAAAATGCTCAAAACGCATGATGATAAATTATTAAATATCGTGTACTTCTTGTAAGTATTTTTTGATCTTAAGTATATATGATTTTTCAATAATGTCTAAACAAAATAAGTGAGCAAAAAAAATTTCAATTATTAATATTTTGTAAGACCTTAAATAAGTAGAAACACTGAGATATTTTTGTCACAAAACACGTTCTCGGATTTATTTTTTAATGATTTTAATTTAACTAAAATTATAATTCTGATAACTGTGTTGACTAGATTATGTATTGATTTATTTTGTTGTTATATTATTTGAAGTTTGTGTAGTTTAATAAAATCTATCGTTTGAAAATTGAACAAAACTGCCAACGACCAACGGTATAACCTTAGTATATTAAAAACAATAATAGTACGTAATAGGTATATATAACCATGTAGTAATTTAATTTAATATATCTTATCACTTGTACCGTACTATGTATGTCTTAATAAACAAATAAATTTTAGGTACTAGTAGGCAGGTAGGAATCTCGGGATCAGTGTATCCAGGAGTGACGGACGTATGAATCTATCTCTCCCACTGCGGTGCAAGACGATATTCCAAGAAAGGTCATAAGGTCTCCCCCAACCAGTCTCTTCCAATCCGGCCTGCCACGCAGTTGGTGGGATCCGCAAAGATCCGGACAAATCTCACCCCATGAACCCGAGCACTTTGGATGACCTATGGAAGAGGTGTTTATTATCCTATAAATGGTTTCCGGAGCGGCGGTTCCCGTACGTTCCATACCCGCCTCCAATCCTGCACCGTAACATATTTATTTAGTAAAACTGTAGTACATAAAGTAGAGCTAAAATTGTAGTAGGTATGTAAAGTAGAAATAAATCTGAATGTTATGTGGTTTTGATAACCCTGTTAATATTTCTTAATTTAGTTAAGTAGTGACTAAGATCAGTGTCAGAATATAACCCACCCCCCAGCACTTGCAATTCACCCGTAGCTACTAGGGTAGGAGTAGGTGTGCCAGCAATAGGGGGGGGGGGGGTCTGCACAAAGTCAGCGGCGATGACGCGAATAGAAATTGATTTAATCCTCGGTGACATAAATATAATGGATTTATTTGAATGAGTGAGTACCTTCTAGTATCTGCTGACTATAACAATTTATATAGTTGGGCGGTTACGTTGGTTACGAATCCGGGGGCCGCGGGTTTATAACACGGGATGCGTGTTATTTTGATTTACAAATTAACAATACTACGTTATAGTATATTCGCGGAACAATGAAGATGGGCAGATACTTATATCGCCATGGTTGAAGACAACCAGTTTAGAAGATGCTTGAAATATTTGCCATATTTGATGACACCTTCATATTCATCCTTGCAATATACTCTAACTAAAGATATCATAGTCTCAGTGGCTTCAGACGGTTGGGAGCTGTAAGAACGCTTGTGCGGTACCTACTCACTTAAAAAAAAATGCATTTAATAGGTTTTCTGGTATTAAATCACATTTTCGATGGATTTTCGGAATTAAAACGTGACTTTTTGTTACGAAATGTTTTTATGACTCAGTTTATAACCACCCACCCTTCGTTTTTTTTGTACATACCGATTTAGAAATTATTTACCAAAAAATAAATATACTAGCGAATACCTTCGCCATAGTATCACAATACAAAGCAGCGATATTCATTACACAGGACTGGCCACTTGATAGATATTCGCTGCAACTCTTGCATTTGACAACGTGTCATTCCAACACCGATCTGCACTGGCCCGTGATTGAGGACTGAGGGGTGGGATCTACCCTCACTATACAATACAGGACACTGGATAGTGATAAATATCTCTTATGAGGTAGATAAATAAATATTTTAATAAAGTGTTACCGAACTATTGTTGATAGGTAGGTAAAAGGTACATAAATTTTCTGTACCGAAGTTCTAATTTTTAAGATTCGTACAAATGTCCCCAAAAAAAACCGAAAAATATGTTTATTCTAAGGCCGCTGACGAATCAACTTTAAACCAAACTAAAACCGGCTGGTTTCTATGTTTTGATTGGTCAAAAAGCTTGTTTATCCATAGACGAAGAACAATCAGCTGGCAGCTGGAAACTAACAAGGGCCGGCCACGGCAATTAGCAGTGCGAGTCGCGAGTCACTGCTTGCATAATTACAATACAACTTTATCATTTTCATTGTTCATTTTTTATTTTCTGAGATATGTACTTTTAATATGTAAATGCTTCATAATCCTAGGCAAAAGTTATGGATTTTACAATAACACTATATTATCTTTATTGTTTACTTTTTATCTTCTCATGTATCTAACATTAGTGTATAATTGCTTCTTAATTCCAGATACAAGCAACGGATATTATAAAAACTGCATATCATTATTTTTATGGATAATTTTGTATCTTGTGTTTTTAATGCATAATTGCTTCATTATTCTAGGTTTAAATTGTGGGTATTATAATTACTTCATAATTCTAAGTTCAAGTTACAATTACTATAATAGTATGGCATTAATTTTATTGATAATTTTTTATCTTAAGTATGTGCTCCTAATGCCTGTATTTATGTTTGACCTACATGTTCCATACAAATGTTTATTATCGGTGATTTGAATATTTATTATCAAAATGTTAGAGGTCTCCGAACGAAATCCCATGTATTCCTTTCCGGTGTTTTGAATGCCAATTATGACGTGATATGCCTGACTGAGACTTGGCTCTTACCAAGTATATTTGACTCGGAATTATTTGATGAACGCTATGTAGTGTATCGTTGTGATCGTGATTATATCTTGTTAGACCAGGCACTCGGAGGCGGTTCACTTATTGCAGTGCGCCGCGAACTGCCGGCATGCCCCTCACCCCCCCTCCCGCTCATTAAGCGTGCAGAGATAGCCACCGCTACTCTTTCACTAGGTTCTGGAGCGCGTGCTTCTAAACTCCGTATATACTGCTCCTATTTCGTCCAAGGCGCGGAGCAGATTAAATCATTAAGTGACTTTTTTGAATTTATATCTACGATGCATACCAATTTCCCCAATGATGAATTCCTTCTATTGGGAGATTTCAACATACGACATGCCCCATGGCTTCTGCCTCCAACCACAGACGGTTCCCTGGTGCTAAATCGGTCCTCAATCGATGCACTATCTTTAACTCTTTCTGATTTTTTAGACTATACCGGCTTTCGTCAATTCAACAACCAGCTTAATGTAAACGAGCGTGTTCTGGACCTAGTGATATCGAGTCGCGCGTGCACTGTTATTGGGTGTGACACACCGCTAGTGCCGGAGGATGCACACCACCGCTCTCTGGAGGTGTCGCTGCGCTTGTCCCACGAACCAACCCTCCAAACGCCGCGCTCTCGCACCGTCCGCTCCTATCATAGCGCTGACTATGGGCAGATTAATAGCGCCTTAGCAGCCGTCAACTGGACAACGACTCTAAACAGCAGCAATGTAGATTCAATGACTGCGCGTTTCTATTCCGAATTAAATAAGATAATTGTCACGCATGTACCATCTAGATCAATTAACATAGACTCAAGGTACCCTCCATGGTACAGCACCGCATTAAAAAAAGTAATTAAAGATAAGCTTAAATTTCACAAAAAATACAAAATTTATAACCGTAACTCCGACTATCAAATTTTCTCTCTTCTCCGAGAACGACAAAAGTGTATGGAGAAAGTGTGCTATGATAATTACATTAATATGGCTGAAATTAATATTAATACTGATCCCAAACACTTTTGGACCTTTGTTAAATCCAAGCAAAAAAACTCTGAAATTCCTAACAATATGTTTCTTAAGTCTCAGCATGTATCGGGTGGGGAAGATATAAGTAACTTATTTAACACGCACTTCCAATCCTCCTTCGAATCCCCCACCCCGTCTACCTCGGCTACAACTCAAATATATAATCCGAACACCTCAACTCTCAATCTTAATAATGTTAATATAGACACTCAACTAGTTTGTAAATATCTTAAATCATTAGACCCTACCAAAGGCAGTGGGCCTGATGGTATACACCCTGTATTTTTAAAGAATTGCGCTAATGTTTTATGTTATCCGCTAAGTCAAATATTCAAAACTTCATTGTCTTCTGGCAGTTTTCCACAGGAATGGAAAAGTTTATATATTGTACCAATATTCAAAAAAGGAGACAAGCACAATATTGAAAATTACAGACCGATCTCTAAGTTAAATGTAATGGGTAAACTTTTTGAAAAAATTGTTTTTGATATCATTTTTCCATGTATACGACCACACATAATTTCAAATCAACACGGCTTTGTCACCAAAAAATCAACAGAAACCAATCTATGTGAGTTTGTTGATACAGTCCTTGTTGCTATGGATAATGGATATCAAGTCGATGTAGTCTACACAGACTACTCCAAAGCCTTTGATAAAATCCCACACAGCATCTTGATAGAGAAAGTCGAAGCAATGGGTATACACGGTGACCTCCTTCGTTGGTTAGCCTCTTATCTCAACAATCGTACGCAAGCTGTAACTGTACAAGGGTTCTGCTCTAGTTTCGTCCCCGTAACCTCAGGAGTTCCCCAAGGATCTCACCTTGGTCCCCTCTTATTTAATATTTTTATGAATGACGTTAACAAAATTATCCGCAACTCTCAGTTGTACCTATATGCGGACGACAAAAAGATTGTCAAAATCATTAAGTCTGAGATGGATTGTATAGAGCTCCAGAAAGACCTGGACTCTTTGGTTAATGTGTATTGTCTAGAAAATCGCCTCCTTTTGAATGCAGATAAATGTAGCGTCATATCTTATTCTCGAAAGAAACACACAGTATTGTATCCATACACAATTAAGAACAATATTTTAAACAGGGTAAATGTAGTAAGGGATCTTGGAGTTCTATTAGACAGTAAGCTTCTTTTTCAGTCTCACGTCGAGCATATCACGTCGAAGGCTTTGAAAATGTTGGGATTTATACTTAGAGTAAGTTCAGCTTTCAAAAATCCACAAACATTTAAAATTCTCTACATATCCTATGTCAGAAGCCACCTAGAGTACGCTTCAACTGTGTGGAACCCCCATTGTTCTACGTATAAAGCAAATCTAGAAAGAGTTCAGAAAAAGTTTATCAAATATGTCTCTTTTCGCGTACGAAATTATGTAAACTATGTCCCCGTAAACCTTAAATCTCTTGATCAACGCCGAGACACCAGAGACCTATTAATGCTCTATAAGATAATTCATAACTATATTGACAGCCCATACTTACTACAAAATATTCATTTTAGATGTCCAAAAAGAGTTACTCGATCTATGGATACCTTTTATATTCCTAAGAGCAAAACGAATTACCTTGAAAATGTATTTATAAGAAGAAGCTGTAGCACATTTAATAGATTATGCCCAAACATCGATGTGTTTAACACGAACCTTGCTAAATTCAAAACATTCATAAAAAAATGACATTCCATCGAATGCCATATGTTTAACCAAAAACTTAATTTCATTGAATTCTTTTTTTTTATTAATTCGTCACATTTTCTCTTTTACTTTTTTAATAGTTTGTATTTTAATGAAATCGTTTCCTCAAAGATATTATTGATATCCTTTAAAATTTAAGTGTAAACCTTAGAAATATCTATATCATAAAACACTTTATAAATTGAAGATGCATCAGAATTGTTTGTATTAGGTATATTGTTGCATATTTTTTTTTTTATTATGGTCCTATATTTAAATGTCGTTATTTTATTGGTCAATGACATAAACATATTATTCACTGTCATATATAAATGTATAGACTGTTTATAACGCAAATAAATAAATAAATAACCATTAACAATGGGTTTTTGAGTGATTGTGTAGTGGTCGGGCCATCACATTGTCATACAAAGACAGTCGCCAATTGACAGTTTTCAGTTGCCTCAGTGAGCGGATCGCCTTACTCTTCTTCTTTACATTACTACAAAAGATTTGGTATTAATTTTTTTTTTTAATTATAAAGTTTTTGAGGTTGTGAGGTGTTTGTACATTGGCACTATATCACTACATTTAGTATTAGAATCGAATTCTGAGTATCAATTTTCTTTCTATTTACCTCCCTCCAAGGATACAAAAATATTCTTCGATTGTTCAAGCTTTTACCTCCTTTTTGGCTTTTTTACAGCTCATACCTAATACTTCACCCCTCATCTCATTTGAGATGGGAAACCACAACACCTCATTTCAGGGTTTGAATACCTCACACAAATTCATTCTATCATGTCCTACCCAACACTAGTGTAAAAGTGTTGCAAGGCAAGAATATACGAGAATAAAGCTTATCATTACATTACTATAGCAATTACCTTATTACATTGAACGTTGATTAATTCTTGCAATAAACTTTATGCGGGTTTATAATAAGGGCGATGACTACCTTACAATGCTCAGGCAAGAGCTTTATCATTGTAAGGTATTCTAAGAGTAGAATTTGAAGTTTGATTTTACGCACTTGATTTTAGTCGATAGTTCTTGTTGACCAATATTGTTACAGAATTCGTTGAAAATCATATTGATCGTAGATAGTTAGTTATATCCGTGTCCCTGAGAAACATCCGTCCTGATTCAGTAGGTAGATTCTCAATTTTACAACTCATTACTGAATTGCTTACCGGAAAATATGCGTGTTGGACATCGCATTTTTTTTGCAAATAAATTATATTTGCGCACTTTAAATGTTTCATTTCAACTTCGTTACTACAGTTGAGGAAAACAACAGTTATTTTGTCATCATCAAAACGACTATGTTATATTTTCTCATTATATGATTTAATAATTCAAAGTTATCTTGCAGCAGCGGTTGGCAAATTCATTAGTAAGAGAGCCAAATATTAGCACATTTCTTTTGAGACACATTTCTTCATAAGAGCCCTGTTTTTAGAAGTCTATTAAAATAGGTTTACTGAATAATACTACTACTATTTATTATGAGTCACACTTCATAATAAACTTACTTAAAATAAAAATAAAAAAATGATGTAATTTATTTCATAATAATATTATATTTTTTTTATTACAAAAATAAAAGTATACGATACTTGTAACGAAAATTAAAAAAAAACAACGACATTTAATCAAAATATAGAAAAAAACTACCCACTCGCGAATATAAAAATATCTGACATGTAAATTTTAAAGAAATACATTTGATAATCTGTAAATAAACTATTTGCAATTAAATAATTTACTGAGAAACGCCAACCAAGCACTATTTAAAATGACTTGAAAAAAACTATCGTCAGTAAAGAAATGTTAAATTCCTAAAGCCAACCCGTAGATAAAAAGGGAAAGAGCGCATTCTGATGGAGGAGAATAGTATGGTTATAACGGGAATGCTTTGACTTATTTAGTATCTACCTCCCTATTAAATATTATTAATAATTAGTAAAGTATTATGTCATTTGTCGAAGAGCCGCACTCGAGAAGCCAAAGAACCGCAGTTTACGACCACTGTCCTGCAGGAACTTGTGATACCTATGAGCAACCTCCCCTAAGCATTAAAGTATAACACAACTAGCAATGAATTGATTCGGACAATGACTGCGTACATCTACTGATGTGCCTGCGCTCTTATACGCCATTCTACCATGCGTTCACTGGAACTAGTCACCGGTGGAACTAATCAACTGAGTCTTTATTAATTATTTTTGATAATAATATATATATTTTTTTTTGGATAATATGTATAGCGCCGTTTTTGCCAAAAATCACCTTAAGGGCGCTGTAAAAATGTATAATATATTTCTACAATCTTATATACTTACTTCTAACCCGTTTTTACCCGTCTCAGAACAGAGTGTGTGATTATTTTATCACAATGAACGCCCGGGTTGCTGGCATTTAAATTTATTTATTTATTAAAAACTACAGACTAGACCAAACCTTATAACAACGTATGTCTAAAATAAAGCCACCACTGGCTCAAACACTAATACAAAACTATAATAAAGTTTTGTATTAGTGAAGACACGGTACATAATATGTACCTACAATGCCAATTTGACCAATTAACACGATGCTAGGTAAAAATGTACATGTATATTTCGTAATTTTTTATATTTGTTTATTTTTGGTTTTTATTTTACTCTCTAAAGTCAGAAAACATACAGAACCATATATTTACCTGGTATAGGTCATTTGAGATTAATACTGTTTATTTAGAGAAATTTAGATACATTTTGCACGCAGAGGACGTAATTGGGAACACATGTTGTTAGAAAAGCTATTATTTAATCATGGTGTATATTTTAATAATAAAATGCAATATGTTCCTTAATGATCGTGTTTGGGAAATTTAAATCAAAATTTTATGATGGGCGGTACATATGAAAAATCTGTTCACTACCAGTGTTATTCCTTGTAAACTTAAAAACACCGATATAACTATAAAAAATTTGTTGAAAAAAGCAATAACACTTTCAGTTTAAAATTAATACCAGCATACCAGTATTTTCACAAATTCAAGAAGATCATTTTTGGTGTAAATTTTATGATATCATATGTGAATGATTTGGTTTTAATTTTTCTTCAAGTGTTTTCTGCTAAAGAAAACGATATTTTTTTCCAAGCAGTCATAGTTACTTCTTGGAAACCAAAAAACACAAACATTTTTCAACTTTTTTTTGGTAACACTTAAATCAAAATGAATTCTAACCTTTACAGCTATCTATATACACTATTTTTTTTTTTAAATGGAGACACGTTTAAGAATTTATGAATCAAACAATTAACTGGTTTATCAATGTTTTACCATCCGCTTTCAGATTTATAATTCTTCATAATTTTTTTAAAAATTATTAATTGAATTGTAAGTTACGATTCAATTAATAATGAAGGATTTTTCGACCACCATACTAGGCACATGCCGTGTTGTGGTGGTCGAGTAGCTTAAGAGCATACTTCATAAATCAGCATTATCACAAACGTATAAAAAGCAACAAGCGTATGCAATGATAAAATATTGATTAAATTTGTTTTATTCTACCCATTATTTGACATTTTCACATAAAATTAAATAGTAATGAGTAATGACATCCTTACCCTAATTGAAAGCTTTCCAAAAACATCAGCCCCGTTTCGGCGGATGCAGCGAAGTCACCCCCGGTGTGTAGCTACAAACAATATGGCGTCTCCCTTGCACCGGAAGGAAGTAGGAATAAGTCAGGCTTGTGCGCGCGCAGCTACCGGAAGTCCACTCCACTACAGAATTGGCGGGCACGGGAAGCCTTTTCATCTGGATGCAGAATGAAACCAGATGAATGAAAGTTTTAATGGTATGAGCTCGTATTGATGGGGAAGATCTGATACATCATAATGACTCACGTATCTATCTATAAATAAATAACTAATCGATTTAGATTTACATTCAAATATCTATCAGAAAATGTAAGTCCATTGGTTAGCAATTATTATAAGCAATAATTATTAGCCTGAAACACTCATCCATATTGAAAAAAACCTCCCATAAAAAAAATTATCTTTTTACTTTCTTGATGAACGATATAATATTACTATTTAAACAAAGTTCTAAAATTTATCTCTACGTAGCATTGCAGTGCAACATGGTTGGCATTTTTTTCTCTTGATTGATTTTGTGGCTGACTTATACAATTATCCACTGGAGCGACAGAGCAATTTAAAACTTTTTTTCTCGGATTGCTAAAGGAAATTTTTGCGCACACATCAAAAAAATCATACCTCCAAATTTGAAAATGAAGACACAAAAACTGATTAAAGTTCTATATAGCCAATGAACTCACCTATCTTTTGTCTATTATCACATATTCGCAGGATTTATAAAATAAAATTACAAAATCGTAAACTTTAAAACTTTTTACAGAATTCAGAGAATATTTGCCATGTAAATAGTGCCATATTGTGGCAAAAAGCTTTCGAGTGGTTATTTCATTTGACTATAAGCACATTAGCAGGCGTTGAAACAAATCAAAATCTTCTTTACACATAAGCATAATGTGTGACATTCGAGATGCCTAGACTTCCACGTTCCAGAATGCCTATGCCACATGACATTTTTGCTAACAGTTCTATCACAGTTATTTTAAATCCAAACTTTGGGAAACAGAATTTGAAAACACTAACCTACGACAACTCTCCAGTGAAACTTAAACTGATTGCCTTATTTCAATCTAGTTCCAAACATTACCCAATACAATACAACTGTCGATACAATCACGATAACATGTCTGTATTACCCTTACGATAACCATCGCTATGATTCATAGGCCCGTTCCGCAATACCCCGTAGGTGACATTTAGGCGTAGGGCTCGGGAACAGGGGACAGGGTAGGTTCATAACACCCCCCCCCAGCGAGGCACTTTATTTCCACAAATAGCGGAATGTCCACTATTTCTATTTTATTACCCTTGCCTTTGATATGATGATACAGGAAAGACTCATGAATATAGATTTATTGGGATATACCTCAAGGAATGGTATCTTGTTTATGGTGAAATTGCTGTTTTCTGATCGTTTATTCAAATCAAATATGAAGGATATAAAAACACAAACGGCGTATGGAAATAATAAAATTTGTAATGTAATAAAATATCCGGCTTTATGGATATTTTCAGGCAAAATAACGTATTGTTAAGTTTGTGAAAAAAAACTATAAGCATTAAGATAAACATTGTGCTTGATCGCTGAAAATTTGTATCGCGTTCTTTCTTTGATATATTGTTTAGAAAAAAGGAACTCCATCAGAAGCGTATTGTTCATATAAAAAAATGTAATAAAGGGTGGTTCTGATAAGATCGCTTGAAATGGATGGCAGGTTATTTATACATAATTACTCACGAGTCTTAGTGACTTGAATGCAAAGATGTTGTCAAAATAGTTCATTTAATTGTCAGGATATCAATTGGAATGGATACTACTGACAAATGACGTCAATACAAAGATTGCCAAAACAGATAATTTCATTGATAAATTTCTCATTGGGGAAGAAGATAATAGATATCTACAAGAAAATGAAATAGAATCAGACACAGAAAACTTAAAAGGTAACGGTCACCTTAACCAACTCGGCCATTGAGACCTATTCAGTTTTGTAGACTTCAAATTTCAAATTTAAAAAAGATTAAAAAAAAATTAATAGGTCCCAATGGCCGAGGAGTTTAAGGCGGTGTATCCCGATAAAACAAGAGATCCCGGGATTGATTCCCAGTCGCGACCGTCACCACTTTATTTATCTATGTCTTGTGCTTTTTCATTCTTCGTTTAAACTTATTAGAATTATTTTTTTCTCTAATTATGTATTTTTTACATTGGTGGGTATGTCCTTCATTATAATAATTCTGGGACCACCGCAGAACAGAATTCAATAATAAATCGCTTGCATACTTTCTTATGTATTAAACAAAATTTGTCTTCTAGTACCATGTAAACATAACATCATGTAAACATAATATGCTTACCAGTACTTGCACTCTAAAATTATTAATTCGAATTAAAAATTTAAAATTATTAGAAATCATAGATAGGCACTTGTAAAATTTATCATATCGATTGATATTTATAATCCATAATATCTACCTATTATTATTTTTTTTCTTTGCTCCTATGAGGATCTCTTACTTTTTATATTTTATATTTAAATATTTGTACCTTTTAAAATCTTATATTTCTACATTTAACTTTTTTTTATTATTAGATTTTATCATTTTAGTTTCACTTTTAACTTTTTTTTATTTTTGCTTAATAATTTATAGTTTGTACTTTATACTTTAGGTAAACTTTATACTTATACCTACTTTACATCATATTTCTCACTTTGTATTTATATTTTACCTTTTACCTACTACTTATTACCTTACTTACTACTTACTTTTTACTTTTTTTTCTTATATTTAGCTTACATTTATACTGTTATTCTTCATGTTGTTGTACCATGTAAATGTATATGTCAACTATGTTAATGGCACATGTTGTGTCGTATATGTGTAAATAAATAAATAAATAAATGAAATCGTCAAAAAAAAAGAATATATATATACGTATTATATATATATATATATATATATATATATATATATATATATAATATATATATATATATATAGATATTCCAAAAAAATTGATAAAATATTGTTCGAAATGGTTCACATGTTATTTATTTGATGCTGACGAGTGACTTCAATAAAAGATATTGTCTTAGTTAATTTAATTGTTAGTATATTGTTATTTATTTAATTCTGAAATATGAGGCCAATACAAAAGTTAAAGATTGTTTTTTGATTTATTTGTTTTATTTGTTTTATTTCGAAAATCTCTACAGCAAATTAACTTATATATTTTGAAATACATACCTAGCAAAAGGAATCAGCAAAATAATAATTCAAAAAGTCGATTTCTTAAGGAAAATTATTGAAAAAACTAATGGAAAGGTTATCTTCCCATTCGTTTAAAACCAGCCCAGCTACCCGGACAGCAGTAAAAAGCGGCAGCGAAAAAAGCGTCAAATAAAAATAATAGTTTTGAAAAAGGAACCCGAACGGCGATAACCGTTTTACCGTGACAATATCCATCGGGACTTCCCGCCGAACACCGATAGCGGGTAAACAATTTGAATTTGCCGCCTTTACGACATGGCTCTCACGTGCTGGCTGGCTTATCTGGAATCAACTCCTATATTTATTTGTATCGGCGGTCCCGAACCGATTTTTTCGGCTTTCTAGTTTTTGGTTTCGGTATTTGATGATAAAAATTTTTTTTAACTTTTTACTACACTCAAAAAACATTTTTTTTAATTGTATGTTCAAAAATGTGGAGCAAACAATACCTAACCCACTTTTCTAAAGTAAGAAATTTCATGAAAGCTTACACGGAGAAAAATGTTATTTGAAAAAAAAACGATCATTTTAATAGAAAAAACGAACATTTTAACAGAAAAAACGATCATTTTAATAGTAAAAACGGTGAAAAACGGGACTGAAGTTCTTACGAACAAATTAACAGGGTTTCAATGTTTATTGGCGGGAACATTAAGAATAATTTGTTGGTATACGTAATTTGGTACGTATTTTACTGCCAATTGACATTGAATCACTGTTAATTTGTTCGTAAGAACTTCAGTCCCGTTTTTAACAGTTCATTTTTCTCCGTGTATTTTGTCCGATAGTTATTACTTTTTCATACAGATTTCTGCTATACTGATTTTTTTTTTTTTTTTTTTTTTTTTTTTTTTATTGAAAATTTTTTGATACAATCAGGTACATAAATAATAAAAGGTATATAACATACTTAAATATAATATTGTATGAACAAAAAAATCCCACAAAGGCAAATGCCTGAGCGTGGGTATAATATTGAATTTATTATAATTTATTAATGATTACTTATTTAATTTAATTTTAATTATTTCAGTTGTTGATTTATGCATATTTATTATTAAAAAATACTAATTCTGGTTGTGCCTCTGTAACACCGGTTATATCTCTAGAGCTTTTGCTTTGAATTGTGTCATTGTTTTCAAAGTTGGAAGTGTTTGTTTGGACAATTCAGAAGCGATAAATCACCTACCTGTAACATAATATTTTGACAGAAAATGACTTTAATTTACATCAGTTTATACTAATCTAAAAGATGTTTTAAAAAATGTAATCGCAAAGGTTGACTTAAAATTTTCGTTTCTAAGATAGCATTCGGGCAACGATAAATAAATATAATGGAAAGATTTTTCTTTTGTGAGATTATCGTAATTTCTATAAATTCGTCTTTTGTGTCTCTGATATACTTTGATGTTCAATCGTGTTAATATCAACGGATACATGGAGAAGGAAAATGACACCACTAGAACAAATAAAAATAAAAAAAGAACACCAATAAAAAAATAAATAAAAATATAAAAAAAATAAAAATAAATAAAAATTTAAAAAATTTAAAAAATTTAAAAAATTAAAAAAATTAAAAAAATCCTTATCTTGAAATTCAAGCTTAATATGAGCAGTTTTTGGAAACATTCGAGAGGACCAACATTAAGATTTTATTTTTCAAATTAATTTTGTTTTGTTGATTCCAGGTTCTTTGCATTTTATCAACAAATGTCGCTCTCTTTCTACTCACGTGGTTGAACAGTTTAAATTTAAACGTGTGTGAAAGTCGTGGTGAACTCTTACTCCAATAGTTGTGTACCATTTCCAGCAGCCCTTAACCAGAACCGATTGAAGGTTCGGAGATGACGGTGGGCGGGGGACAGTGTGTGGGTGCGCGGGGTACTGGGAGGGGAGGAATTGGATGATCCACACTGTGGGAGAGTTATGGAGCAATATGACAGATATCTGCCTGGAGACGGGCCTGGCAATTTACCTAAATGGGGCATCAAGGATTCCTGCCAGGGGATGAAAATCAATTTTTATGATGAAGTTGAAGAAAATATCTTTTTTAACTTTGGACAAAAATGAGAAACAAAAAAAATTACTGAAAATAAAGAATCTTCGTTCATAAATGAGAAAAGATTCACACAGCATCAATAAAATCAGAATTTTATCGTATTTAATTGTCCATTGGGAAAAGTCGCTGTGTATCAACCAATCATTAATTACCATTTTACTCAGAATAAGATTCGCGGAAAACATATTGATATATTGATCTGAACACAATATTATAAACAAAAAAGTGTTTTTTTTTTCAAAAATGTGAAAAGCTTATCGAGGCTGGAAAGGAAAAATAGCTACAGTGCCATTATGTTAAAGGTTCAGGAGAGCTGTTGGAAAGTTAAAAAAAATCATAACTTGAAAAATCATAAATGATTATCTGATTTTGTTGCCGCTTGAAAACTACAAATTCGTTCATCAAACCTAATCAATTGTTATACCTACATATTTTTTTAATAATTTCGAACAATATGGCGCTTCAGTCAAAAGTGCCTAAAAATTTTGGCAGGAAAAATGATTAATGTGCTGGTTTATAAATCTAGTGGATTAGAAACGGAATTCCTAATAAAAATCACTTTGCAAAAAGGAAAATCAACCGCAATCACCGAAACTGAAGAAATTTTCTAAAAAACGTAACTTGAAACCTAAATAATTTTTTTTTTTGAAGACTCATTTTATCTTTTTATATTTATATCAAAAATTATATCATTTTGAGTTATCAGTGTTAAAAACAACATTGTTTGATTTATGTAAGTACATACATCAAAAGATTCATGGGAATTCCAAAAAAATAATTTGCGACAAGCAATACCAGTAATATTGTATATGTAAAAAAAAAATTGCCAGAGGTCAAAATTTCCCTAGATTTTGTGTTAATTTCCCTTTTTCCTAAAACATATTTTTCTCCCCTAGATCTAGGGAAATTTCCCTAGACAATACCATCACAGGCGCCCGTGGAATCCGGAACTATATTTATGAGTGGGTGCTTCCGATTAAATCGATCGTAAAATGGAGATCTAAGCGACATTAGTAAAATGATGTTCAATATATTTAAAATAAATAAAATTCGTCAAATCAACTGGAAATCGTGGCAAGCATAATCAACTAAAGCGACAAATATTAATTTTTTTGAAAAGGAAAAACAGCTAAAGCGTCATTGTTAGTGATTTTTAATATGACATATTTGACTTAACAACCTATATTATTATTATATTGGTATATTATTAAAACGGGTAGGGAAAAAATACTAATGTGATTTATATACTTTATTATGATAGGGAACATGTGCTTAAGTAACTTCCATATGCATTTCATGGTAATGAAAAAAAAGCCAATTCTACATATTATCCTAAAACATAGAAGGTAATAAAAGCTTATAAACAATTTGGACCAAATATTGGAAGGGTAGAGTGATGTAACCTTCCACCACACTTAAGATGACTTAAGTCGTACGCATATAAAAAAGACAATATTTGCTGTCATTTAAGTCGACGCAATTTCAAAAAAGTAGCTAATTTGTGGTGATTAAAGTGCCATAAAAGTGCACGCATCGCAATGAAACTAGAACGGCATATACGGGTGTTAAGGTTCGTAATTGACTTACTTTTACCAGTGATTCCTGACATTATTTGAAGTAAAAAACGTTATTAAATTTTGGTCTCCGGTGACATTTTTAATGTTTTTTTTTCTACAAAAACATAAATAATAGTTGGTTTTGGACAGTTGGGGGCGGAGTAAGTGGTGGGGCGATAACTCGACTGAGTGACCAGTGACGTCATGTCAAAGATTTTTTGTTTGTTGGAGAATATACAATTATTAACTCCTGTTGATTGGAAAACCCTTGCAATTTCCGGACATTTGTTTCTTTACAATAAACTGTTTTGCCATTTCTTCGATAATTGCAAATTCACTTTTTGGCATCATTTTAAATAAAATTAAAGTAACACACTATAAAATATTTTTAATAAAATTTATCATCATTTTTTTCATCGAGATACAAATACTTGATTCCAAATAAAGAAACCTTTTAAAAAACGTTCGGTTTATTTTAAATTTATTAACCAAGTTCGTTAATTTAATTTTTAATTTTTTATTATTTTTAAAGCAGCAATAAATCTTTTTTCGACTAGCTTTAACTCCCCTTAACACATAATCCAAATGAAAATTCGGCTATTGGTCGATAGGTGAAATCCAATAGCCGAAGAGCCTATGGAAGGCCGAGTCGCCGAGTGCCGGCAACCAAATACGGATCACAAAAACCATTCAAAAATGAGTAATGGTTATGGTTTTTGGTTAAACGTCTTCCACGGGATGCCCCCATCTCTCCCCCTTCAACTGGTTCCACCCTTTCGACAATTGAGTCTAATGGCGCGAAGCTCTCTCAGCTTGAACTTGACATTTGTTTATGATGATCTTTTTTATTGCATCATCCACTATTGATTCAGATCATTTAATTATTTTTTGCACGTGCACAGTGATAAATTAACACTTGAAAATACCTACTAAGTAATGTTTTTTCCAAAAAAAGGAATAGAACCAAACAAATTATGTTATTTTATAGATCTTTTATATTAAATTGTCAAAAAGAAAATTTGAGAATATTACTGAAGAGTGAATACCTGTATATACAAATTAAAGAATTTCAAAGCATTTTTATTGCATACATGATTATTATAGGGCTCAAATCAGTCAATTGAATTAATCTAATATTCGTTACCTCTGCAACAACTCGTCGCGTCAGAGTTTCAAAAGATTTTATTTCTTTCCATCTTTTGGAAATTGTAGAAAAATAATTTGGCGGTTTGTCTAATTATTAACAGTTAGATAAACATCTCAAATCTCCTCTGCTAATGATGGAATTGACGTTGAAAAATTGAAAATAAAGATGTTTATTTAGAAATTCCGAACAGAAAAGGCTTTGTTGAAATTTTTATTCCAGTATATAAGAAACGTGTAACATATTTTCTACACTATACTTAAGATTAAGGTAGGTAGGTTATTATACAAATCAACGAGTTTCTATGTGTGTACATTGTGTATACAAGGGTGGTATATATGTACCTAGGTAACATCCTACTTGATATTAATTGAATTATTCCTATCCATAAGTTTAATGCACATACTTAAAAATATTACATAATCCGCTAAACCAGGGGGAGAGTAATCGAATGATGAAATATATCCCGTTCCTTCTCATACATTTACTGAGCACAATGAGGATACTAGGGTGGGTTGTATCAATACATTTAGATTGGGGTGAAATGCGGCGTATTGAGAACCGTTGACAGTTAAAGCGCTCCTGAAGATTTTCCACCGTGTTTATTTATAGGTGATTCTGTGCAAAGTGGTATTTTGAAAGATTTATTGTCGTGGTGCTTCTCTTCGCAGGAAAATAAATTTATTTATTTATATTTTATTTTTTTATTTTAGCAAAATTTATTCAGAAAGCATGATAAAATGACAATGGGACAAAAAAATACAATTTTTTTTAAAAACTAGTTACAGAATCTCTTAATTCATGTTTTTCAAAGAAATGCCAACTTATAGCTTAGGATAACCTGATATTTGAATAGGTAAATGTTGCTGGAGCAATGACAGAGGTAGCTTATATTCACATCTTTCGAATTACCTATCAGTATTTCAATTTCTCCTACTGAAATCAAAATGCGGTTAGGTAAATGTTGCTTGAGCAATGAGGAATGACAGATATAGCTTATAATCACAATCTTAAAAATTACCTATCAGTATTTAAATTTCTCCTACTAAAATAGCTAAATGTTGCTTGAGCAATGACAGGGGTAATCAGTAATGTTATTCAAACAGTCTTTTTTCAGAAAAATGAAACAGCGGTGAGACGGTTAACTGAACTAATACTATGATGTAATTATATTTCCAAATTTGATTGTTGTCAAAAAAAGAAATAAGAAATTGGGAGGTACCGCTAATTTAATTTGAATTTTGAAAAAAATGATTGTATTACCTTTTTTAACGTAGACATGTCCTAGGCCTTCTGTGTTTAAACTATTATCATATTTGTCATATTATTATTCTCCATATTTCGTATATTAAATTTGGTTCTGTCAAGTTCTATTTGAGTTTTGTTATAATTTCAGTTTTTTGAAACAATTAACCCGTAATGGAAAAATTGTAGATCTCTCACACAACTTTAACTTTGATTTTGATGAATTGCAAATTCTATTAAACAACTGGCCCTAATTATCTAAGTACCTAAGCAACCTTAAGACGTATAAAAAGTGATTTGTTAAAATAAAAACAGAAAGAAGCGCTTAAAGTTATTTTTTATTTCTTTTAGAAAAAAAAATTAATGAAACATCAGACAACTTCGATTCAATCATAAGCTATGTAGCTATAAAATATAAATTTAAGAGGACACACAACTCAAAATAAAGTGGATTGGAGAGTTCAAAAAAAAAATTGGCAGAGTTTAAAACATTTTATAAGTTCGCTTTCATTAATTAATTCTATTAATGAAAAAATATTTCTAATTGCTTGTTACAATTTTTTGTTTCATTTCATAATCGTTAATCCTAACTCCAATTGTAATATGATAAAAAAAATACACATTTCATTTATAGAATTTTTAATTAATTTATTTATTTTGGTTTGTTCCAATTTCCAAGTTCCTGTTCCAATTTTGAAAATCAATGCAAATTGACCTCTAAAGAGCATTGAACCATAATTACACAGAGACACATTATTTTCATAATAAAGTATAACTGTGCAAACGAAAAAATACCTCGCAAAAATATAGTCATGATTTTCTTTTTGTAGTCAGGTAGATACTACGGAATTTTCTGAGGAAATATTTATATTTTTTCAATCCACTATTCATTAATATGAGTTTGCACCCTCACTGACACCCCACCTAGACATACACTGGCTATAAATTCAGGATGTATTCACGCATTTACTTACGGCCCGGGTGGATGAAATCACTGAGAACTCCAAAACCCCTCCCCCAAATCTCGTCTGTACTTGTGCACTCCTGGGCACTGTATCCCCTGGTGGGAGGTGGGGGTGGGTGGGAAGTACATAACACCCCTATTTCTATGGCTGGCGTATTTTATTAGAACATTTCCGCCTTTCGTCACTATCATCTGGATTTATTGTATCTGTACAGGGTGAAATTACTTAATTTTTCTTTTCATAATGTACCTAAGCATTATCTTTTATTTTTGTTGATCAGATAGGCAATTAAAAAATATATTTTTTTAAATAAATTGTTTGATTTTAAGTTTCTTAAAATTATTAAGCTCATTTCGGTTGAATTTCACACTCATACGAAATTTCTGTTATTTTATTTTGGTTCAAAACACTTTCTTTTCCAGAAACTAATTTTATGTCAACTGGTTCACCAAAGCTTTTTTGTCAGACTTATATACCTATTTATAATATAGTATACATACGAATAATATAATATACATATTTATGATAATGGCATTGAATTAAGTATATTAGAAAGTAAAAAATATATTTCTTTAACTATATTTAATACACATTATTAAAAGGGGAGCATAAGTAACCACGAAAATTAAAATATTTTTGTAAAAATGTCTGTATATTTCGACACATAAGAAAAGCACTTCGATCATACAAATATTTACCCTTCGGAAAAGAAGACTCCGCGTAGGTACCCTGAAAATAAAAGAGACACGTTACTCTAAAACTCTAAACTAACCGCTGCGTCCCGTATGGCGTAATAGGGTCCACGGTACACTCGGAGGGATACGGGATATGATGAGATCGTGGCGCCGCATAATACGGGATGATGCGGGATTTGTTTGGCGGGAATTTTCTCCGGTGTCCGCTAGAGGTGGCCCTTCCCTTGGGGGACATATCTAGCCGACATAGCTCGTAAACAAGGAATATTGAAAGAAAATATTTTATCTGACTATTTCAAAATACTAATACAGTTGTTGTGAAGGCAGCTCTAGCTTATTTTATTTTATTCTGTGAAACTTTTGAACGTGAATTTCAATGAAATGACAAAAATTAAATAAAACACTAAATTTTATATTCTATTATTATATTATTTTGCCATAAAATCTGGTTACTATAATAATCAATACTTACGCTTCGTTTTGTTTGCAGGCACAAATATAAGTTTCGTAATATTAACATGAAATAAATTAATTGTGATCTACGAATTATCAAAAAAAAATCATAAAGTACACGCATAAAAATTATTTGATTTTCCGAATCTCGTGAGGCTAATGCAAAAATGATATAGATAAAAACACTCAATTTTCATGTAGATAATGTAAATTATCTACATGAAAAATATACTACAACGATGTTTTTAAAGAGTTCCTAAATCTTATTATGGAATGCGTGTAGCGAAGTTATTTTTTAACTTTTGCGTTTCGTTTGCTTATTAATTTGTTTGGATTTTGATCTTCCATTACAAGATGATGACCGTTTAAATGTTCCGATAGAGATGAAATCGGCGTCTTTATTTTGACTTTCTCATTCGTATCTTTTCACCACTATGGTACCTACTAACCCGAAGAAAGTTTTAAAAAAGATTGTCACCGAGGCGGTAACACTTCTTTGGACACACCTTATGAGAAAATAAAAATTTACATAAAAATTAATGGTTTATATTATAAGTAGGAATATTAAGTTCCTACTTACAAATAACTTTTAAGTACCTATTTACAAATCTTATGATATTGGAGGATATTGTGGTTTTGATTTAATATTATTTTCAATTTGCGTTGTCGTTACTCTTCAGGAAACTACCATCATAAACATAATTAGGACAGATTATTTAATAGAACTTGAAAATATTTATTTATTGTTTTTGTGTTTAATTCGTAGAACTCAATTTATTTTTTTAAAATTTAATTTAAATTAAATTTAATAATGTTATTATTAAGTTCTGCAAGTTTTATAGTTTGAAAATGGCCTTGTAAGCCGAAACAGCTGTAACGAAAATACAAAGCTATAATAGTTGCTGAACTTAATAATAACATAATTTAATTTAATTTATATTAAATTTAAAAAAAAACTTTAAAATATTTCATATTAATAAATATTCAAGTTCTGTTATTATCTGCCTATGAAAAAAACTGCTCAATGATGAAATAGTAACAGAAATTGAATAAAACAATCGCCGCATTATCCCCAGTACTTATTATTAGGTATTCGTGATTGTCTCATCAAATACAAAATCACAATCTTCTCCATTAAGCAACCTGGCGGTGCGCGGCTCATACGCGAGGCTGTACGCAGATATTGGCCACGGGATGTGGACTGTATGAAGTAGGTGGGGAGTGTGGAGTATGGGCCATTCTCTAGAGACAGTAGTAAAGTGTATAGGTCTGCTGGGCCGAGGACGAGCATGCTCACAATAGGTAACCGGGAGATTAAGTGGTGCGAAGCATGAATAATGGACTGATGGTCCACGCGAGAGTAATCCCACATTCAGTTGGACGAGAGGCTGCAGGGACGCTACTTATATCTTTCGAAGAATTTGTCATCACATGATAATTTTATCTTTAAAAGGGTGAAGTGATAAATATTAAAATAAGATAAAAATAACACCAATATTACAAACTAAACGATAAATAAAATAATCAACAATGTGTAACTTCGTCACTCATCTGCGAAAAGTCATTAAAAATTATGGAAAAAAGACTTGATTACATAGGTTACGTTAGGTAAGGTTATGGGCTAAAAAAAATGTAATCACTTGTAATGACTTTCAGAGGGATGTTGAAATGCCATGCCAATTTGTTGAGTTGTCATGGAACCGTAGAACCGACATTAGAAAAAAAAATCCTCAATTCCCCGTAGATGTGCGCAATGTAACAAAATTTTTCACAATGTAGACATTCTTAGCCTTTAGAAATATCGAACAAGAGTAAAGCGTACGCTCATAAATTGATCGGTACAGTATTGGGAGCATTTTCTATCCTTATCATTTATTCTTCTTCCTCTCACCCTTAGCAAAAATTAGTTTTAAGATACGATAAAACTCCTGTCTCTAAGCTACTTTAGAATATATACTTGTATAAGACACGATAAAACTCCTGTCTCTAAGCTACTTTAGAATATACACTTGTAAAAGACACGATAAAATTCCTGTCTCTAAGCTACTTTAGAATATACACTTGTAAAAGACACGATAAAATTCCTGTCTCTAAGCTACTTTAGAATATATACTTGTATAAGACACGATAAAACTCCTGTCTCTAAGCTACTTTAGAATATATACTTGTAGAAGACACGATAAAACTCCTGTCTCTAAGCTACTTTAAAATATATACTCGTATAAGACACGATAAAACTCCTGTCTCTAAGCTACTTTAGAATATATATTTTTTTTGGCTTAACTTTAATTAACTTAAAATGTACATATTTGTATTGTATAAGCAGTTAGTTTCTTTTAAATAAAAATTATATTTAATTGGTGATTAAATCAGTTGCTATTATCAAATTTGTGAAGAAGGAAAATGACTATTCTTATGCAAATACTTTAAATTTTTTTTTTTTTTTTTTCGTAAGATCACTTTGTGGTTAGGCATTATATTTTAAATAAAACAAACACTTAGTATTTAACCACGTATATTTATTATTTGATATATCGACCGGTTTCGCTCCGACCGAGCTTCATCAGGATATAATAATAACTAAATACTAAGACAGAGTTGTTGGTTATATATAGGTTGAGTGGGAGAGGGAGAAAGAATATTACAAAAGAAACATAATTAGAAAGAGACAAATTTTTAGAAAGAGATAAAAAAGATTATCAATAAGTGGAAGGGAGACAACAATATATGTGTATCACATTTACATTTATAAACAACAGTTACTGGTAATCATAGACATATTGGAAGTTGGATCTATTATACAAGATAAAATTATACAATAATTAAATACAATAATATTACATATTACTAGTCAAACATCTCAGAACAACAATGTAACATATATAAGATCATGGGTTGGAAAAAATGGCAGGAAACAAGTTGAAGATAGGGCTATAAGGTGTATTTTTTTGATTTGATAAATTGGTTTGGTTATTAAGTAAGTATTCAGACTTTTTTGAATTTAACGATTTTCTTATTTCTAACGCTTCTAAGTTATCTAATCTAATGCCTATACTGTTTTTATGTAACATGCACGTGTCTGAAATTTTATTAAAAGAATGATCTTTTGAGATTAAATGGTTGGCAAATTCCGAGAAACCCTTACCATTTAAACATCGTAAGTGTTCTTTTACCCTAATGTTGACGTTACGTGCTGTTTTTCCTATATAGAAGGCAGGACAATCATTGCAGTTTAGTTTATAAATGCCCGAGTGGCTTAAATTGTCATCTTTATCTTTGGTATTAATTAAAAATTTTCCTAGGTTATTGTTTGTGTAAAAAGCCGGTTTAATATCTGAAGGAAGGTTCCTTACACTTAGATTGGAAAAATTATTTATAAATAGGATGCTACGCCATACTAAGATGATAATTTAAGCCACTCGGGCATTTATAAACTAAACTGCAATGATTGTCCTGCCTTCTATATAGGAAAAACAGCACGTAACGTCAACATTAGGGTAAAAGAACACTTACGATGTTTAAATGGTAAGGGTTTCTCGGAATTTGCCAACCATTTAATCTCAAAATATCATTCTTTTAATAAAATTTCAGACACGTGCATGTTACATAAAAACAGTAAAGGCATTAGATTAGATAACTTAGAAGCGTTAGAAATAAGAAAATCGTTAAATTCAAAAAAGTCTGAATACTTACTTAATAACCAAACCAATTTATCAAATCAAAAAAATACACCTTATAGCCCTATCTTCAACTTGTTTCCTGCCATTTTTTCCAACCCATGATCTTATATATGTTACATTGTTGTTCTGAGATGTTTGACTAGTAATATGTAATATTATTGTATTTAATTATTGTATAATTTTATCTTGTATAATAGATCCAACTTCCAATATGTCTATGATTACCAGTAACTGTTGTTTATAAATGTAAATGTGATACACATATATTGTTGTCTCCCTTCCACTTATTGATAATCTTTTTTATCTCTTTCTAAAAATTTGTCTCTTTCTAATTATGTTTCTTTTGTAATATTCTTTCTCCCTCTCCCACTCAACCTATATATATAACCAACAACTCTGTCTTAGTATTTAGTTATTATTATATCCTGATGAAGCTCGGTCGGAGCGAAACCGGTCGATATATCAAATAATAAATATACGTGGTTAAATACTAAGTGTTTGTTTTATTTAAAAAAAAAAAAAAATTAAATTTATTTATTTATTGAATCTATATCATAAGGTTTACATTTTTTTGGCCTTGCCTGTCTCACTAGGAACTCCTGTGTCGAGACAGACTAGTTTACAAATATTGTTTAATTATTATATAAAGTACATTTTTCAATAAAGCAAAAATATTTGACAAAATTTTCAGGTTGGTAGGTAGTGGTAACAATAATGAGATATACGATTATAAATGTGTTAAGCAAGCCGTTTGGCGTCTTAACTTAGGTATTATACCAATAGGAAATATTTCAACAAGCTGAAAATTACATTGCGAGGTGAAAATAGTTCACTTATTAATTCCGGCAAAGCTGTGAAAATTTCATGACACCAGAGTTCACTGTTTGAGGGCGTATGCAAATAGAAACTCAGATTTTTTATAGGTTATATTCATAAAACAGATTAAGAAAACTCGTACATTATTTTCATTATTAAACAATATATTTTTCAACGCTTTGAAATTTCCAATTAATAAGCAAAGATTGTCATATTGGAAAATAATATGTGTACAGAAACTGCTATTTTTTCCAAATATTTTTGGTTATCACTCTTCGAGGCTTTCACTGTTCTAACCCATCATTTCAAATTATGGAGCAAGGAAAGGAAACTGTTAGTCCATCCGCTCACTGTCAACTGAAAAAAAAACATATTCGTAGTTTTAATATTCGATATTTGATTTGAAAATAGTTTTCTGTAAAAAATTTCAAATCTACTATGATAGTTAGAATTTTTTTTCGAAAATCGTCTTATAGGTTCGTACATATATTTCTAAATGTATATATGAAATGGTCTTCAATTAACTGTGTTAAGTTTGTCAATTGTATTTTTAAAATCTATTTACGCCATTCATTAAACTACCTTTATAATTAGTTTTCTTGTGTAAAAATTATTTTCTTTTAATTGAATATTTTTATCCTTCCCGAAATAAGTTTTATTAATCTTGGGAATAACGGATTACAAATATTATTGTTATTATTTTGTAATATATTATCTTAATATATAAAACAAAGTCGGGTTAGTTACAACATTTATAACTCAAGAACGGCTGAACCGATTTTTATGATCTTTGATTTGTTGGATTTGTATCCGTCCCGATTAACAGAATAACTATTAAAATATCGGAAAAAATCACGAGAAAAATAATTATGAAGAAAATTATTTTTTTCATATATTTTGTATAGAACGGCTTTTCAAATAATGTGCGTTGGTCGACTTAATTTGAATCAATTCGAACTGTCGATGGTGTAGTGTGCCGAACATTTCGTGCATTTCAATGCAACTCAATTTCATTTTTTGAACTTATAGTATTTATTTTAACTTAATAAAAACTTAATTTATTTCAGCTAATAAATTAAACACAACATTTATTAATTCTGAGGCGGTACGAAGCTTGCCGGCTCAGCTATTCACTAAATAAAAAAAATTGTTTATGGCAAATTTATGCATAATGTATGTTCTGGCTTATTTTGATAACCCTTTGCACATCCCTATTTTGAGATGTTTCACTAATATAATTTGTGGGTAGAACGGTGGGTACATAATATATAATATCAGTACCTACACAGTGAGAGCCACTTGAGCGCTGTAAAGGTGAACGCTTGAGTAAACTCGAATGGGTTAAAACACCTTTTATGAAGGATTATGTTTTTAAAACGTTCTGAATTCGTCGGGATTAATTCGATGGTAGGGAAATCGAAATTATTCACAATGAGGGACGGATAGAGAGATATAATAACAAGAATAAAAATAGAATTGCTTTTCGATAACGGTTATTTTAACTGATTTTCATTTTATGTCAGTTGGAGTTTATTATTTTGTATAAATAATCCAATCAATTCAGCTATGGGAAAGCTCTTTAATTTTTTTTGGATTCACATATCAAGTCTAAAAATGTGATAAAATAATAAAATTTGTATTAACTTTCTGGTATCTTTACCTTAAGAGATGTTGCTTTTAAGTTTTTTTTTTTTTAAGTTTTTTTTTTAAAGTTTTTTTTTTTCGTCTATTTGCACCATACATAATGAAATTCGTGTGCAATGTCTCCTGTTAATATTTATCAAATTTTCACGTATTTATGAGAGTAAATTTAAATAATACTGTGTTATGATGTAAGTAAACTGTGTTATGATGTCAGTAAAGTTAAATAATATTTTGTTGTCAATTAAAAAAGTATTGTATAATGATATTAGATATTAGTCAATTTAAATAGTATTGTATTATTTAGATATTTAGTATATTCAATTTAAAAAATATTTTTTTATGATATTACTTAAACTAAATAATTTTGTTTTATAATATAAGTCAATTTAAAAATTATTGCTTTACGATCATCATGCATTACGATTCGTGAGAAATATATTACAAAAAATAATAGTGATTAAATAATTGTGTTACCTGCTTTGTCGCTTTATTTTTATTTATCAGTTCCAATTTTGAAAATAAAAAGCTCATTTATCTTGAATAATTTTGTAACCAGATTTTGCACAAACAACCGAAATTAGTATGTTTCATAAACTTAATTAAATAAGCTATTTGAGAAGTTGCACTACAAGGGCTTCAATCATACATGCCAAAATCAGAGTGTCACCCTAGTTGTGTTGAACTGTCACTTTGCTTCTCAATGGGTATAGTGTTTAAAAATGTATTTATGGTTTAAACATTGTTACAATTTCATCCTTACCTACTAATATTGTTGTTTTTTGTATGAAGCTGTAAAAATAATATTTCGATAAACGCCAATTCATTGGCACTGAATAAGAAAACAAAACTATTTTAAATTTATTTTATTACTAGCTGAGGTCCCCGGCATTGCCAGAGCATTGCGTAGAATTTCAAATCAAATTTTAAATGTAGACAGTAATTTTCTTCTCATTGTGAGAGTCAATTTTAGAAAATTTCTAAAAGTATAAAATTTCTTCCTTAAGGTGTGAGAAAGGGAGATAGGTAGAGTTTTTCGAAATTTCATGTAGACAGTCCTTCGAAATTGAAATGTGTGCAAAATAAAACTGTAGACTGGCCGCAACCATCTCCTCAATTGCGACTTGTGATGGAAAAATGTGTTTTTAATTGAAATTTCATCCACAATGTGTTTTTTTTTGCAGTTTTTGTGTTTTTTTTTAATTTAACTTATGTGTGCAAATTTTGTTTTTTTTGTTGTATTTAATGTAATGTACGCTTCTTCACTTAAATGTATTAAAGTTAACCTCAATACAGGCTATAGTCCTAGTGAGGTTAATTTCTATGTAAAAAAAATAATATTCATAACATGTGAGAAGATTAATAAATAAAAATAAATAAATACATAGTAAATAATATTACAAATTCTCATTGCATTCATACATAGTGAATAATATTACAAAGTCTCTTTGCATTCATAAATATTAAATAATATTACAAATTCTCATTGCATTCATACATAGTAAAAAATATTACAAGTTCTCCTTGTGAGACTTGGTCAATGAAAGCGAGCTTAAAAGGAGCGAAGTTTTAGATTTGGCAGATTATGAAGATGGACCAGGACAAGAAAAAGAAAATGAAAATCGCATACCGCATACCTCCGATTCGTCTTAGAGCACAACAGCAACACTAACCAAAATGGGTCGTGATTGGAGAAGCGAATAGCCGAAGGACTTTTCGCTCCACCTGTCTATCAGTCCATGTTCGAATTTTCCGTGGCTCACGTAATTAAATAAGCATTTGAAACTATGGCCCGGCATCTAAGAGCCCCGTTCTTTTTTTACATTAGCTGCACACAGGGCTCTCTGAGGGAAACAATTTCCATCACGGCCTATGTCATCTTTGGGGTTGCTGTGTGGGCTGTCTTTTTAGGGAAAAGAAGGAGAGGAAGTTCTGGGAAGGAAAAAAATATGAAGGTTGGGTAGGAATCTGGGGGTCAGTGTGTCCAGGAGTAACGGACGTATGAATCTATTCCTCCCACTCAGTTTTATCCTTTCTTTCTGCTCAAATCCTAATGTTATGTTAAAAGCTGAGTGTTGCGAAACATTTTTTGTCATCAGTACTAGGAAATTATAAATGTTTGAAAATTTTTCAACGTTCTTTTAAAAGTATGTCACCAAAAGTGGAAATTTATTTTATCTGCACCTTTTATCTTATTATTAAATTACTCTAAATCTACCTCGTGCATGACTGATTCGTGAAATTCCAACATAGAAACAATGCATTTTTCATACTTATTAGTAATTGACTGTAGATAAAAAATAATAATAATACGTAATTCGTGATTTTTACAGAGTTCGATAATTGTATTTTATCAATAATGCTTCCTATTTCTTCCGGTAATTTATTGAAGAAACATTTTCCTGTGGTATTTGGCAAAATAAATGTTTAGCTTAGAGCATACAAAGTTATTTTTAAGTTTAGTACGATTTTTCAGTTTTGAATGAGTATTTTTTATCTTTTTATTTTATAATTTGAATAATTGAATTTTCACAATTAAGAGCTTTGAATTGTTATAATTTTAAATATTAATAATAATTACATCTATCCTTTCCTATATTGGTAATACAGATAATCTCTTATGTACACTTTACACTTATGATTTCATTTGGCTTGGGGAATTAAGGGGAGGGGATCCGCGGGAAGGGGGAAGGCGAAGAAGGTGGATGGTAATACGTGAGGGGGGGGGGGTCGCGAGAAAGGGAATTGGAAGAGGAGTCGGAAGGGGAAGGGGGACGAATGGGAAATAACACGAAGGGAGAAATAATTTATTTACTTAATTGGCATTAGCTAGTTATTACTAATATTTATTTATATTTTACTTGCTCGCCTTCATTGCTCACCTTTTCATTTTTTTCTGTGTATATTGACTAAATGTAAATTATTTTAATTTGTGTATCTGGTAGGACTTACCGCACACAAAAGAGATCCTATACATAGGAATAATAATCCACAAATCTTTATCGAAAATTTCATTAAGCGATTTCTGAACACTAATCGCTGCCCTAGTGCTTGTATGTTCAATAGACCATTTGCAAATTTTACAGGGGACGTTTGTTTTTGTTTTTTACAGGCAAATTCTAAATAATTCTCGACTTCAGTCATTTCGTTTTATACATGTCTATTGAATACGCTATAAAACGAAATGACTGAAGTCGAGAATTATTTAGAATTTGCCTGTAAAAAAACAAAAACAAACGTCCCCTGTAAAATTTGCAAATGGTCTATTGAACATACAAGCACTAGGGCAGCGTAATGAAGCATTGAGTAAACACATCCACGGGTTGAAACGAGAGAACACAATTTGTTCATCTAAGATCTTCAGATCTTCTTCGTAACTACGTGAACGACTGAGATCTATTATTAGTAGATTATATAAATTAAAATTCTATATTGCAATATGCATACTTCGGATAATTTATTTATCATTAGCTGAATCTATTATAAGGTATGGAATTACAGCTTGGGGATTTTCCTGTAAAACAAATATAAATCATCATCCTTAATCTAGTACTTAAGATATTATATTAATTATGGACTAAAAATTGTATATTCTTACATAACACCTACACCAAGCTCAAGAGCCAGTTCTCTTAATTGGTGTAGAAACCAAAAAAATGATGTTTTCACCTTTTTGTTATACCTTTTTATTATATTTTTGTTTTTATTTTAGTTATTCTATTGTTAAACAATGATTAAAATGTAAAATTGTTGTGTGTAAGAGGTGAAATAAATTGAAATAAATAAAAAAAAATAAAAAAAAATGTTCAATCAGTTCAAAATTTATTAGTTACATTATTAACTCATGAAAGTTTATACGAACAAAGGCATAATGTTCCATACCTTTATCAAAATCTTAAAATTCTCTCAGTGAGAGCAATTCTATGATATAAAAATTATTTTTCAGCATATAAATAGCCCTTCGTACATAAATAGACTAGAACACTATTACAATACTCGTTTTACGTTAAATGAAGGACTAAGCATTTAAACAAATATGGACAAAGAACGCTGGACTACATGATACCAAATCGCTTACATATGTTACCTGCAGCAAATAAAAAATATGCAAACGCAAAAACAAATATTATGTTAAAAAATTGACTCGCTGAAAGAAATAGTTAGTATCAGATTCTAAGACAAACAATTTCTAACTTCATACACTTTTTATATATTTTTTTATCTCATGTTACACCTCTTTAGGCTATATCTCTTATGAATGTTAACAATATTTTTTTTAATGAATGTAAACAACTATTTTTTAATAGTTAATTTAATTTTTGTTATAATCCATTAAGTTAAAAGAACCCATTGACAAACTACTTAAAGTAGTTTATTGGGACTTTTTTCTCTGTTTTCTGTATTATGTTTTATTTGATATATGTGTATTATTATTTGTTTTAAATGTTTCTTTAAATAAAATTTAAAAAAAAAACTATGACTAAACAATGAATACCTACATGAATGAAATACCTGTGAGTCAGCTCAATTTTTCCGAAAATATATCACAACGGCATTAATATTACGAATCGTCATATATTATTCAACCCCTCAATATCTATTCACATCGCTTTACTCATAGATGTTCACCCTCTCACGATTGTGCGCTCCTGTTTATGCGTTTCCATTCCGCCGAGGTGATTCCATAGACCGTGTGAAATCTGACCAATGGATAAATTCTCTTCTTGATTCGGCGTGACGCGACACGCTGGATTGTGAACAATGCCATTGATGGTAAAGGCATCTAAATCCGCCATATTTTGTCGAAGGGGGTGCTACATATAATCAGTTTTATCTATTAATATCTGAATGCTAAATACATTTAGATAAGCTTGAGGAACAGAAGACATATACATACATTCATACACAGTAACTAAGAAAGTAATCGGCTAATTTTTTTTTTTAATGTTTCTTTATTCTTTGAATAGTAAATATAACATTTGTGGATTAAGCTTAATTCAGTTAAGCAGACTAAAAACTACTTATCTAAAATTTCCGTACTAAAAATAAGACAAAACCCCACATGGCTTGTTAATTTTTCTGATGCTTGGCCTAGTTTTCTGCTTCTTGTACAGTAGCTAGAAAAAAATTCAAGGCAGGGTTAATTTTTACAATTTTTAATATGTTTAAATAAAACAAATTACTTTGTGTAAACTACTATAATCACATGTTATAATTTCTATTTTAGATATTATAACATGTGATCATAGTGGTTTACACAAATAAATTTGATAAATTTAATTAAAATGATGCCACAGTAATTTTGCAAAGGTTGAAGAAATAATTTTTCCCTACGCACTCGTTTTCTTAAGATTAAGTAACTTATTGAGTGACTTTTTTGGCGTTGTTCTAGAAATTCCAGAGTGCGTATTACATACTGCCAAAATACAAAGTTCGACAGTTTTAATACTTATGACAAATAATTTCGGTAGTATAAAATCCATGATTTTATAAAATAAAATATATATTTATTTATTTCCACAGTACCACTAGAAAACGTTTTCATTATAATAATTATGTATTCATTCAATAATATACATACTTCTATAACCTTCAACTATATTGACACATTTTACCCCAGTATGAGACCGTTTCAGAGGTACCTTGTAAAATGTCAAATCCTACCTTATATTGGAGTATTTGGTTTAATAATACTCTCGTGAGCTCTAAAAGCTTATATATGAATTACAAACTTATCATAATCATAACCCTTAAACCTTGAATTAATATTTTAGAAGCTTTCATACCACACTCACTCGATTAAGGTTGTAATCACCATTTCATTTCACTTAACTTCTTAACCGTTTCACCCCTCACAATAAATTCCTTTTGCTACTCGGACTTAGGTGAGTATCATCATCAAACGTCATTACTCCTAATTACTCATTAGCAAGCGGACGCCCGGATTCTGCCCAGGATGGCTGCATAGCCAGCGAGGTGGACCAAGCCGAGATGAGCGAAGTCGAGAAAGCACACAGGAAACTGCCCTTTTATCTTAAAACTCTCCCGATTCAAACTCCAGTGAGAAAGTAAAGAACACGCATAGATAAGTCAAATCTTCTTCAAATTAAAAAAAGACATGTTGATAAATCAATCAAACCCTTTTGCTTAAGTCATTCCATTTTACGTGCAAAACACCTACACTATTATTTTACCCATTTATCTGTATCCTGATTCCGGTTCCATCAATCTGATTCCCAGTTTTGTTGTCCCTTTGTCAAAATCGTCAATACAATTTACTCCTGTCAAAATTGTAACCCTTCAGATGAAATGTTTTTTTAGTGAAGTGTCTTTGGATTGACATATTTTGGGACGGATTTGTTAAGAGATGGAGACCAAGGAGTCGCCTGTGGGGAAGTCAGTTATCTCCATCCAAGTTCCTGTGGGAGAGACTATGAGGCTAAGATAGGATATACTTATAATACAGGAGTTCCTCGCATATAATATCTGATGTAGGCGTATACCTATCGAATGTGTGGGGTAACCATAATTAACAAATATATATATTTTTTTAACTCTATAAAGTACTGCTTTGTGAGTTCACATTAAATAATCCTTAAGTCTGTTTCACTTGCTACAAATATTTACTTTATGATCTGGAAAATTCCTGGAAACAAAATTTACGCGAAATAATAGCGTACAAATTATTTAATAACAGCAATTAAAGAGTTGGAATCGTAAAAAACTAAACTTATGAAATCGGAAAAAGCTAATTTCTTTAAAAACTTTTGATTGTTATTAGTTAGCTTCAGGGTAAACTTTTGTTATTAAATCATTTTGTACTGAAATACTTCAGCAACGGCGGTTTATACAAGGTAGATTAAAATATCCTAGTCCTTTTGAAAATGCTTCTAATGGTTTTCGTGTTTTTTTCCACAATCTAGAAATGGGTATTTTATGCAAAAAATTTTCTTTCTCGGCTTCCGATATATTTTAAGGAGAATGTGGAAGAAAGAGATACCAACAATACTTTGATTTTTAATGCTTTAAAATCACTTTCGACTTCATAACCGTAAGCATCTAATTATCATTTTTAAATAGTAAGAAATAGAATATTAACTAACAATAACAGAGTAATTTTTCAAGATGATTCATTATTTTAAAACATAAAGCTGCTCTGATCAACGGTTTGCTACACAGTTTATTCGAGAGACAAAACATATGCTCATCCCGTGCTCCGTACTTCCACATAGCATTGTCACCCGAACTATATATTTGGTTGATTCTCCCGAGATTGAGGCTCGGCAATACACAGCGCAAATGGAGCACTAAACTTCGGCTCAGGGCATCTTACTTCTTGGTACCTACCCAATAACTAGCAACCAGGCAGAGGGTGGGAAGGTGGGACTGGAGTAGGTGCTCGTTTCCGCTAGGAGCCCCTGGTTATAAGTGACCTAATGATATTTTATGGTGGGAGATATGTTATGCCATTATTACAAAGGAGGGAGTAAGTAGTTGTCGTCTTGCCAATTACCAGCTGATACGGACTTGAACACCCTCTACCGTTGGTTACTTTGATCACTGATAAGGGTTGATGGTCTAGAAGTGGATGAAGAGAAAACCAAGAAGTTGTTGCTGTCTTATCCACAAAATATTTATTTCCTTGTGCCACGTTTGAAAAGTTTTCCTCGGCCCCTCTTTTTACCAATATTTTATGATTAATTTGTACGTAAAGGTACAAATTATTTTTTTTTTAAATTTCTAAGTTGTACCATATAATGGCCTTGAAATAAATCAATATTTAATATTCTAAAACAGTTCATTTTTAAAATCCCATATTTCACTTTGAGTCTAGTGTTGAGTATAGTGTTTAATATTATTGTTTTTCTTATTTCAGGTGACGCTTTACTACCAAAAGTTGGACCTGTTTTTATAAACTGTGCACCTACCGTAGAAAACAAGAACAAAAAACAAATAATTTCGAAAATGCATCCAAAAGTTGACCAAACCATAGCCCAATCTGATAGTAACCATAATATTTGTTGGGAAACCAAAGACTGTAAACCCGTAACAAACGGTATAAAGGAAGATGATAGTACTTTTGTTAAAGTAAAAGAAGAAATAATAGACAATAAGGCAGTCCATGACAATAATTTATGCGTAGCTGAACCTAGCAGTAAACACGAAGCTAAGCAAGAACCGTCCAAAGAAACAAAAACTAACGTCGATGTAGATGAAGTCAACGAAATTCCTCAACACGTGATACCAAAAACCAAACGAAAAACAATAGCGATTCCTGCCTTAGTGAGGATACACATAATAAAGAAAGATTCATCAAACGTCAATAATAATAATAATAATATACCAAATAAAGTTGCCAAATTATCAAAAGAGCAACTATCAGTCAAGGATCGTCTCTCAAAAATCCACAAAAGTGCCAAAAGTGTGTCTTCTAATAATAATTACGTTAATACTTCCGTAACCAGTGCAAAACATATCGATATAAGTCAAAAATCCTGTACTGCTTCTAACGACCCAAATGGAGGAAGGATGAGCCTGCAAGAGTATCTGAAGAATAATAACGCAGTTTTGATCATACCTGCAACAGTCACTACAACGACGATGGCTGCAGTTCAGCAGAAAGTGCCTCAACAGCGTAAAAAAGGTAGGTGTTTTCTTTTTAAATCGTACCTTCTTCGGGGTAGTACCTAACAGCAGTGTAATTGGTCAGAATCCGAAAAAACCATTTATGTTCTTTCTTTGGTATGGTCACAGATAATTATTATCAGGCGTTTTAATTAAATTTTTTTGTCAACTTGAACACCGCTTGCTGATTTAGGTAATAATGATATAATAAGGAACTCCAGTCCAATTTTTAAAATTTTTTTGATTGAATACATTTTTAAATAACTACGTTTTTATTTTTAAAGTTAGTTTTAATAGTTAAAATAATTATCAAAGTTTTAATTTTTCAAGATGCCCTGAAAACCACCGTATTTATAGTGAATTATGTGACATCATCACTCTCCAAAAGTTTTATTTATTTTTAACAGGTGTTGTCATTTTGTACGGAAAATCAATTGAGGAATGACTTTAGGTGTCAGAAGTTGAGGCGTTTTTTATTCAAGATTGACTGCTTTTATAGAGAAAAACATAAGGTAAAATGTCAACATCTCATCGCTACTGTTATTGTGTACAAAAACATTATTATTATTGTTATTCGTTGCAAATACAAATGAAATCGTAAGCCGGGGTTCTAAGTTTGTGTTCAGGCTTGACTTTTGCTCTAACGTTGCACAAATCCCCTTCTCGCCTCAATTGTACTTGTCCAATAGCACTGTCACCGTAAGATGTTCTGGCCAAACTAAAAATAGAAGAGAATATGCTTATAAATCGCAAATATTAACTAATCACATGTTAGTGTTTATATTATCTGTAAAAGGCTGCAAAATAATACATTGTATTATGTATAACACATTCGGCCACACTGGTATAATATAATACACTGATCATGACGATTGTATCTTATACTAAAACTAATTCAAAACATTGATACAAATCCAAAACAAAATGTCAAATATGACACGACTATAACCTCTAACAGGCCAAACTTACTGTACATTATAAAAATATTTTTTTACAGCAGCTACCTAACTACGACTTTCAAAAACAAGTAAAAAGATAATTTACTTACTTAGTAGTTTTTATTCCACGAAATTCGGCACTTTATAGTCCGTATTACATTTGAAAAACGTGACGTTCCGGTATCAACTCCTGACAAATTATCAGATTGTCCGTTAGTATAGCCCTTTTCCGTCATCATTTTAATTGTTGAGGGCCTAAATAATGTTTTAATTAACACAACAACTATATATGTCTAAATGTAAATAAGTAGTATGTAAATAAACCAATAACATGAAACGTAGATCATTTCATATATGCAACTTCAATATGCTATAACCCGTTGAATGGAAAACACTGACGACTGCACTAATACCAACTTGACAGTGTGTTTTAATGACACGATTTAAAATGGACTTTTCAGTAATTTTTTTAAAACTCTACGTTTAATATTATTTACAAAATATTTTTCACTGGAGTTCTTTATTATTGGAACATTCCTATAGCACCGTTTTCGTTGGAAAATCACCTCAAGGGTGTTAATACTTATCTTGTAAATAGAACAAATCAATCAACATTCGACTGCTTCTTAAAAGACGTAGGTATTTGTTTACTACTATCTGCTGATCAGGTGTTTTAAAGCATAGATGCAAATGTTGGATAGTAAAAAATAGTTATTATCGAGTTGCAACACGAGGGTGATGCAACGTTGAAAGGTAAGTAGATAATTTTATAGAGTTTCTTTAGTCTCTTACCTATGACATTTCGCTCATATTATATTACGATGTCCTTATAAACTTATAATAAAGTCAGGGAAAAATCGATTGGTAGATTTGAGTTGTTGTGATATTGACATGTGTTGCTTGGGTATGATTTTATTAATTTTTGAGTATGGCCAATTATCATGTAAATAGTCGGTATAAGAAAGAGTTTGTATTGTATAAATGAGAGTGAAACAAGAAGAGAGTATCGAGACAGAGTTGTGTGGCATTCTAATCTATCTGCCTGCCTTAATTACTTTTTTAGAGAAATATTGAACCTAGTTTCTTCGTTTAAAAAAAAAGTTATAGCTATAGCTATAGAATGCATTTTGAAGTATTACGTTGGTACGCATTATTTTATTGACATAATACGGTTTTGTACTATTACTATTTTACCTAGTTCATCGTTGGAGCATTAAGTCACAGTATAGCTATCTAATTACGATATTAGGTCATCACAAAATTAATATCAAAATATATACACTCAGTAAATGATACACAAAACCTTTTTGGTTTCTGTGTTTTTTTTATCTAACCTTTGGATAATTGTTTATATTGTTGGTTGGTTTGTCTGTTTGTTGGTGTGTTTGCCAGTGTTTCCGTTTTGCTACTGATCCGACGTGTCGCTTCTCTATGTATTGTGTACACAGCATTGAGTATCCCAATTAGCGGCTGTTTGTCTAGTTTAGTTTATAGACGCCATTCGAGGAACTGGTATACGCGGAATGGATCCTCTGTTCTAATTTATCTTATAAACATCAAAAAAACTAAAACAAACATTAATTTGTTTTCTAGTGCCTGTGGTATCGTAATAATCGTAAACGTTTCAACCATAAAAAAACAGATGATTTCATAGAAAATGCTCTGCCATTTTTTGTGAAAATTAATTACATATCTCATTCTGATGCTAAAGGAAAATTATTTTCATATTTCCAACTTTTAAAAATGTATAAATATCTACAATATTATTGTCAGTACTCTCAATTTTTATAATGTTTTATTTTTTATTGATTCCTTTTTCTTAAAGTTTTCGGGTATTAAAAAACCGTCCAAATACTTTTTATCTCAGAATATCAGAAAATAATTGCACTATTTATAATATATAGAGGTTTCGAGTTTTATTCCCGCACAGTGCAACATAAATCATATTTATTTATTCACCAGATTTACAGTTTTCAATATAAATGATCATCTAGTAAATCCACGTTATGCAAGTGTATTATATAAGTATAATTAATACAAAACAATACAAGAACAACACGTTAATCTACCAAACTATTAAATGGGAATATAATTCACCGTCTCCAGATATTTTCATATCAGAGGGTTCGGCTCTGTGGAATTCCTAATTTGACCGATAAATCCTACTGATCCCTCAATATAAATATTTAAAAAATCTTTCGTAATTCTACATGTATTTAAAATGACTGATTTTTGCATTTTTATATACAAATTCTTTGACAAATCTAATATGCCTAAATTTTTAATAAGAGAGCTAGGTATAATGCCAGTAGCCGAAATAACAAAAGGTAATATTTTTATAGTCTGAGAATGCCAAATTCTTTTAATTTCATATCCTAAATCTGTATACTTTCTTATTTTTTCAGAAACAGATTTTTGAATATTACAGGAATTTGGAATAGCTACATCAATAATATAAGTTATTTTTTTAATTTTGTCATGTAAAACTATATCAGGTCTATTATGACCAATTGGTCTGTCTGTTAGTATAGTTTTATCATAGTAAATTTTAAAGATTATTTTCTAAAAATGAATTTGGTTCGTATTCATAATATGGTACTATATTATGACAGTCAATCAAGTTATGTTTAATTACCAAACTTTGGTGAATTATTTTTAAAACCTGATTGTGCCTAAATGTATACTCAGACGGCGCTAATATAGAACATCCTGATATAATGTGTTCTATAGTTTCCGGAAAAGCCATACATTTTCTACATAAATCATCAATTTGATTTGGATCTTTGATTATATGCTTCCTATAATTTTTGGTATTAATTACTCTATTAATTATATTATTATTATTTTTCGTGCACGAAAGCTATCTGGTCTGGGTGTTTGGGTGTCACATGGTCGGATTGATTAATTAACTGACAATAATGGCTTTACAGCTGTCAAAATAAGAACAGAAAAGATGAAGAACATAAACTATAAATCTGACCCGGAATGATTTTTTTGAAGTAAAACTTCTTCGGATTACGACGAGTAACTCAGATCTTTTTTGGACGGAAGTAACATTTTATCGGAAATTACGTTCGATTTATTTCTCATCATATTAAGTCGTAGGTATGGCAACAGTGAGTGCGACACCTGTCAGCGAATTACAAAGCGTCAAAACAAAACAAACGACTGACGTCACTTATTTTGAAGACGTCACTTATTTTGTATAAGGTAAATTCAACAGAATGTTGTTATGTTTTATTGATAATTACATAATTTAACAAAAGATTTTAGATGAAAATATTGGTTTGTCTTATTTTTTACAAATTAGCACTAGCAATTCAATTCTTCTGCATCAAGTATTATAATAATAACCCTCGAAATCAAGTTTGAAGAATGTTAAAAGTCACAAAATGTTTAACCCTTCTTTCTCTCTGATTCTTGTGAATTCTAGCTATTGAAGTAAAAAGTGACAGCAGTGTGACAATAAAAATAGTGTTGTTTATAATTCAAATGGCTGAATCGCAGGAAAATGTTACAAATTCGTCTATAAATAATTACAAACGAAAAAATAAACAACCTTTTTTTATTTCTTCAAACTTCGCATAATCACTTTGTGGCGTCATTTTGAATTAAATTAAACAAATAACTTTGTATTAAACCACTATTGTATAATCACAATTACCAAATTTTTGGTAATTGTGATTATGTAATAGTGGTTTAATACAAAGTTATTTTTTTAATTTAACCTTTTTTTATTTTTGTTTTTATTTATTTATCTGTATAATGTTTAATTACATGCGATTTTTCATGCCTGTCTCACTAGGATATACTTGTGTCGAAGCATACATAGAGGTACATACATTTTAAACAATTTTTTTCTCACCGATAATAATATTACATTTGTGCACGAAAGCCCAGTAGGCTAGTGCAATTAGCGCAAAAAAGGGGGTCGCGATCGGAATTATTCCGGTAGTCCCAATTTTTTTATATGTTTTACATAGTCATCTCCTGATGAAAAATCTGAGTTTTCGACCTTGGCGCACTTGAGCTTTCGCCGCCATTTTGAAAAAACCAACCGGTTTCGCGCCAAAATCTAGTTTTTCTCAAATATCTCGTTTCCAAAACAAATTTTGGCTAAAGTAGCTTAACAAGTTTAGTAGAACATAAAATTACCTACAACTTTTATTTAAAATAAATTCTTCTATCTCTAATACATATCGAGATATGCAGTCGTAAAAATGTGTAAAAGTTTATAAAAACAGGTAAATTGCAAGACTTGGTTTGGTTTTTTGTACATATCTTTTTTCCAGTACAATTTTGTGAAAAAAATACTGATATCAATTTTATAGAGAATAAAATTTGATAATAGAAACATAATAGGTATACGTTTAATGTTTTTATCTCAATGAGGTATTCAAAAAAATCTACTTATATCAATTTTGTAGAGAATAAAATTTCTAAAAGAGGTGTGATTTTTATGTTTTTTCAGTTTTTTTCACTAATAATAGGTGAAAACAGAGAATTTACCTTACATTTTTACATATTATAACTATGAATTAACGAGAGTGGGGGGGATCACACCCTCCCCTACATTCAAGTGAAGATAAGAATGTGGTATTCAATGCTCAGGAAAATCAGGCTTTTCAGGCAGTTCAATCTAAACTGATTGATATACTGAAAAAAATAAAAGTAATCGGACCTACTTCCCAGCTGTGGGTTCAGTACTTCCAGATGACAACACTGACTGAGCTGTATATTGAAGCGGAGCATTCTGGAAATTGGAAGCTCCATCTTGCAACGGTCCTAAAAATTATACCTCTCTTTCACGCAGCCGCCCACTTTGATTACGCCAAAAGTGTACATCTGTATCTTCAAGATATGTTGACATTGAAAGAGAAGATGGATCTAATAGAATATAAAAGATTTACTAAAGAGGGTTTCTTTACGATTCGACGATCTCATAAATTTTGGTCAGGGATTTGGTCCGATATGACCACTGAACAAACTCTGATGATCGATGAAAACATCTGGAGGTTTGACCCAAGGACGAGGAATTACATACAGTTCTATTCTTCGTTGGACTGCTGGATTTGTTTATCTGCGTAGCATTTGTGAGGGTATCGAGTAATTCTGTGGAGTTGAATAAGGAACGTCAGAACAACATGTAGAGATGAGGCCTACACGAATTAAGAGGGATGATGAAAACGTCCAAACTCTCATAGATTGGTTTGCTTGCCATGAACCATTTTCTAAAACAAATGTGATTATGTCTATAAGCAGTGGCACGATCGGGGATAGCAAAGAAACTTCTCACATATGGCTGAAAAGATGGGAAACTTCGCTATGTCTAAGGTTATCAACCAGAACTTTGGAAACCTACACTTAAAACGTAAGGATGCTATAGTTTATCTTGCGGTGGTGACGAGCGGCATAAAAAATCAGGGTGTGACTGTGACAATATTCATCCATTAATGCTATTCCATCGTATGTGTACTGCCAAAAAGTCTGAAATTGAACTTAAAGAATACTTCCAATATGAACTATCTACTGTCCTACTGTCTCTTTTCTCGGAGGAAGGCATGCGAAAAAGAACCAAGTCCATATTTTACACATCGTTCAACCCTTTACCAAATAACACAGAACTGGGAAGCAGTAAAATACACGTAGTTGATGGAGGATATTTTCTACACAAAGTTGTATGGAGTCATGCTCAACCTTTTTCAATAATTTTTCAGCAATATGTCAGGTATGTACAAAATCATTATGGAGCCAATACAGAAGTGGTGTTCGATGGATACCCAGATTCGGCTGAAAAGAAAAGCACTAAAGAGTTACAACTTCTGCTGAAGTTTCGTTATGAAAGCAGTCACCCAAAAGTGCCTCAGGAAAAGTTTCTGGAAATGAGAAGAACAAGTCTCGTTTTATTTCCCTACTCAGAGCCTCATTTGAACGATCGCAAATAACGACAGTACAAGCTGAATAGGATGCTGACGTTCTCGTAATAACCAGAGCAAACTCGTTGTCATCTCAATCTGATGCAGTCATAATCATTGGTCAGGATATCGACCTGTTGGTACTCCTCACAGCTCTCTCACTTCTAAATGTATATTACCAAAAAGTTGGTAAAGGCAAATCACCTTGTACTTATTGTTACTTGTAAACGTACTTATTCGTATATTCCAAGTTCCAAAAGCAAAGCGGGAAACAATCATTCTGGCTGCCGAACAATTCTTTGCACTTTTGTATGGTGGCAATGAGAAATCAAATTTGGAAAATTTAAGGTACATCCTTTTTGTCAAAGGAGTGAAAAAAATCAATTTTTCCAGGCTACCACATACCAAAGACGCAGTCCAGCAATATGCTTCAAGAACTTACTTGCAAGTGCAAACTTGGCTTGGTCACCATAAAGATCCAACTGAATGGGGGTGGAAGAAGGACGCTGTTGGGTTACTAACTCCAGTACCAACGTTGTAGGAGGCTGCACCTCAGGCGTTGCTGAACTTTATATCATGCCAATTCAAAAAAGGTTCCGCTGGAGAGCGCACTTGTAGAAAGACAGGTTTAAAATGCTCCCTAATCTGTATTCACTGTAATGGAAACTCGTGCGAGAATGCTGTGGAAGCCTTCGTTGATGATGATGACAAGGAATTTGGTGACCCAGTCGCCACAAATTCGGCTGATGAGACATAGGAAGTATATGTGTGGCCCGTAAGTGGCAGTAAGAAACAGAACTACAGTCAATAGTCAAAATTTTTAAAGAATATTTTTTTTTTCTTCTTTTTTTAATATGTTGTAATTACTTTGATGGTTAATGTTGCTAATATGTATGTTACGTGTTATTTCAATAATAATTGTTTAAAAAAATAATAATCAAGGTATGTCAAGATTAAAACCTTATTATTCTTCTGATTCAATCTTTCGCCCAATTTTTGTATTAAAACCAGGATACCTAATTGAGATAAAAATATTAAACATGTACCTATTATTTTTCTAATATGAAATTTTATTCTCTATAAAATTGATATCAATAATTTTTTTACAAAATTGTACTGGAAAAAAGATATGTACAAAAAACCAAACCAAGTCGTGCAATTTACCTGTTTTTATAAACTTTTGCACATTTTCACGACGGCATATCTCGATATGTATTAGAGATAGAACAATTTATTTTAAATAAAAGTTGTAGGTAATTTTATGTTCTACTAAACTTGTTGAGCTACTATAGCCGAAATTTGTATTGGAAATGAAATATTTTAGAAAAACTGGATTTTGGCGCGAAACCGGTTGGTTTTTTCAAAATGGCGGCGAAAGCTCAAGTGCGCCAAGGTCGAAAACTCAGATTTTACATCAGGAGATGAGTGTGTAAAACATATAAAAAAATTGGGACTACCGGAATAATTCCGATCGCGGATCGCTAATTGCACTGGCCTACAGTAGCGGAAACCTTCCGGTGGAGCTTTTAGGACAGCACGTTTTTGATGTAAGTTTTATATTTTTTTCAATCCCGCTAATTCCGCAGCACGTGAAAATCTCGCAAATACACGCGACCAAATATAATATTGCTGAAATCGGCGGGATTGATGATGAATAGACGGGGTTCATATGGGATTACGGGATTGTAAACTCTAGTTGTATGAAAGATACTGAGAACGTTTGAGTATAGTCAAAACCATCCATATCACAGGTGGTTTTATTGTAGTTCGTTGTAAGCATCTATCCATAGTATGTAGTTTCCTCGCCTCCATCTCCGCCCAGAGAGCTCGGAGTGAGTGGCGGCCGGCGGCCATCTTCGCAGAAACATAATCCCGCCATTATTACCTAGACGGGCGCCGCAGCCAGTATAAATCTTGTTATGAAATCAAAATCAATGTGTGTGCGCTTAATTATTGGCCTTACGCCTCGCGCCGCCATTTTACGTAAGTTCCTGCTGTAAGGTCTGACATACACTGCCATTCTCAATACATTTATCACCTTCCGTTAAGCTCTGCTTCTAAAATTAACAAAATATTTTCATCGTTTTTTGAGTTTTGTATTCAACACCATTAATTTTATTAAACTTTCTCATTACTTAGTTTATAAACTTGACGACACACCAGCGTTACCGTAAGTTAAAATTCTCTTTAAAAGAAAATACTCAATTTATTTCGTATGGCTTCCAACAAAGATATTTACATTAGATAAAAAATTTAAATTATTTAACGAAAGTAATTTTTGCATTGCTTTGTGATAAATTAACTAGTTCATGTGAAACGGTGACTGTGTTTGCGATGTATTACCATTCGCTCACTCATATTGGAAACTGACCTACCTATTTAATAAATTAATAATAATAATGTTCTTTATTTTATTGTTCTTTTCCAGGAAGTGGGAAGGTTAGTGCAATCCCACACATCCCAAAGAGAGTATAAGTACATTTTAAATTGACAACATTTTATAAATAAAAGTAAATATGAAACTAAAAATGAAAAATAGAATAAAAATAAAAATAAAATCAAAGCATAGAAACGCAGGAATCCATCGGATCTAAGATTGTGGGAGCCAGTATCTTTCTCCAATGGTCTTCTTCTATGCTCGATTCTGGAGTCAGACGGAATTTTTTATTATTTTTATTTTTGTTTATTTATTAAATTGTTAGTTACATGTTTTGAGGATTTTACGATCACCATGCTAGGCACATGCCCGTGTTGTAGTGGTCGATGAGAATATTTCTGGAATGGTTTTTTCCTTCTCCTCAGTCCTGCAATCCTGGTTCTTAGTAGAGCTTTAAATCCTGGAACTCGCCCTTCTGTGAACATTGTGTGTTGGAGCCAAATTATTGTTGTTATTATCAGGGTTGTTGCGGATGCAAAAAAAATTATATAATTTTAGATAAATAGAAGTTTACATCCGCGGATGCGGATTTCAGGATTTTTTAAACATATTTCAATTTTAAGTACATAAAAAAATGAAAATCGATTTAATTTTAGTCATATTTTGAGAAAAAAACTCGAACAGATTATTATCTTACTTATTAGCAAATAGCATTTAAAGTCTTTGTTTAATTATATTTATTAAATAATAATAATACAACATAAGTCCAGATACTGCTTTTTATTACTGGCGGCATTTTTATTTACTTTTCACTTAATATTCAAATCGAAATATTCATCAACCCCCCAAAAAACTGTAAAAAAAAACGGTAAACAATCGCTGTAATTGATTCACAATGGGAATCACATAGATAACTAAAACAATACCTGTAGGATCTTGTTGTCACCGATGGTAACTATTGTCACTATTGGTCAGTTAGCGAGCGAACTTCGTGCTTGTTGCTATTTTCATTCAACTTCTAAGCAACTATCAAACACGCACGAGGCACGCGCCACTCTGGCCCCGCCCACTTTCTTTACATGTCGTTACTTGTTGCAGATATCTGCATGCGGAGGTTTTACGGATGCGGATGAAGATGTCTAAATTAATGAGGATACGGATGCGAATATCCGTAACACCCCCTTTTAATTAATAATAATTAAATTATTTATATGGCGCGGTTTTTGCGAAAAATCACCTCAAGCGCGTTGTACCTAAATTGAAAGTTGATATTTTATATTCAATGCGTTGGAAATTGAAAAAAAAAATTAATTAAATTTGTAAAATTCTACAAAGAACGTACATCTGGGTACACAAATTTAAAAAAAACTTTTCTTTATAACACTAGGAAGAGCATTCTTCAATGGGATTCTGTTTACACTGTCACTTTATCCAGCGGCTTTCATCTATTCATTTCAATTATTGCGCCTACATCGGAATGCATCAGTGCCCTAATGGTGTAACAGTAAAATTTTACATTAAGTGGCATGCAACAGTTTCAAATCCGTAAGTGCTTACGTCATAGCGTTCTCTTGGGAATAAACGTTCCATTTTTGAATCCATTTGAACTTTATTCAACCAACCACGAGGCTACGATCTCTCATCACTTTGTACCCGGCGATTGGTTTATTCACCGTAAACCATTCACATGTCACCATAGACTTCGAACAGTGATGGAGTGTGATGGATTCTGATTTGGATTTAAAGAAATAGATGTAAAAAAAAATTAAACATCATTTTGTTTTAACAGAACCATTTATTTATTTATTTAAACCGGTAAAAAGTCTTTTACATAAAAGTGGTACATGGAATCTTAACCCCTAAAAAAATTGGCGTATTTTGTCAGAGGCTAAAAATATTCCCGCTTTGCAACAAAATCCAAATAAATGGAACATTTGTTAACGTATTCGAAAAATAAAAACTGTTTTCGAAAGTTGATGAAATAGGCTTTCAAATTTCTATATTAAAAATTACTAAGTATTTTTTTAAATATAAATTATAAACTAAAATTACTGATAATGAAAAAAATAAAACACATACTTATTTCATTAGATAAATGAATTATAAACCTTATTGTCACCTCACTTTTGTTTCATGTAAAAAAAATTCTTAAAAAATTCACAAAGTTCTATAATTTTTTTTCAAATTGCTATCGGAAACTTTGGTTTCAGAAAGGGATAACTTTTAATTTTTTGTGGTTTTCTTTTAGATTTGAATATATAGTATGTTGTATTCTCTTTCCAATACCGTTTAGATCACATTTCTGACTATGATAGTAAGGGAAACACAACGATTTCTGTGAGACCTATGTGAGCTGGGACAAATATGGTCTCCTGTGATTAAACGGGTTAAGTTCTCAGTGAACGTAGGAGCTTATCTATATTATCAATATATAGGAAAGTATAATAATTGACGTAAATATATAATAGGAACAAAACAGCTTTATGAGTGTATATAATATGCGTATTTGAATAATAATATAATCCACTACTGGATGGTCTTTTTGGGCTTCTATCACCATGTTCAACATTGATGATTTTATCTGTGCTTTTTCTTCGAGCAACAATCTCAAGTCTTATGCCGGGTTACTAAGGCCTTTTGTGTAAATTACAAACAAAATTGGACCCAATATTGTTTCCTGAGGAACTCCAAGGATTTTTTAAATTGGTTCCCGTCCTGAACTTTGAACCTTAGTTACCTCTTTTCTTTGTTTGAATACGGATAGCGACTGATGGTTTGACTAGTTGTTTTCTTCAGTGAAATTCGACTTTGTCAATCAGCAATCTGCTCTATCTTTAATTTTTTGACACTTATATTGTCCCCGGTTTATTTATTGTTAACTGTTATGCTTCAGGCTTAATCAAAAGCTTAACAATCAACCTATTTGAAAATTTGACAAGCTGTTCGTGGGATGAGCGAGCATTAGTGGTTCATGGGGACAGTTCACATGAACAATGGCACCGAACGCCGATTTGACGTCATATTATTTGGCGGATGGTTATAACACTTGGTTCTAAGTAACTACTCAAAGTTATTGATCGACAAAATCCAAGCATACCATTTTAAAACTATGCTAAAAGGTGATGTGATATGCAAACAAAAGGTTATTGAAATTCTTCATTAATTACTGAAATATTTTTCATGGAAGCAGGCTCCCGCCGCCATTGGCCAGATCGGCCACGAATGCCTGATGACTGGTGACTGTGCCCGCTATGCGCGCGATACTTGACACCAATTAACTCCCTGATGGCACTGCGTGTGTCGCAATTCCAGGACACATTGCCCGGAGACGATCAAATCACCCGACCATCATCTGGTTTATTCCTCATCAAACTGTGTCTGGGCAGGCACCGTCATCATCTGCAACTTGGAACTGGAAAATGACATGAGTTATATATGTCCAATTGTCGACAAGCAACCACAACAAGATTTCTTATTGTTTTGTCACAGTAATTAATTTAACGTAATTCTGATTAAATTAGGTGGGGTGGCTTTTGTAGCATAGTGGTTCACGCATTTCATCTTCAGACGTGTGGTTTCATGTTCTATTTCCCATTTTTCTTTTCGTATAAGAGTGTTTCAATGCTTTATGTTTCTTAAAAGTCAATTACATGTGAGTTGAAAATTAATAAAAAGTAATCAATCTTTCAAGAAATCAAGTTGTCTAGATTGTTGGTTTTAATTATTTCGACCAGTAGTTAAGCAGTTTAAGAGTTAGTCGTCCCTTACTTTGACATAATATTGACACCACCAAAATTACTCAAGTGCACAATCTGCTGATTTTTATATTACACATGTAGGTGGGAATGCAACGCACCGTAACGTTATCTCATTTAGAAAGATTAAAACCCGTTTAATCACAGGAGACCATATTTGTCCCAGCTCACATAGGTCTCACAGAAATCGTTGTTCCTCCCTTACTATCATAGTCAGAAATGTGATCTAAACGGTATTGGAAAGAGAATCCAACAAACTATATATTCAAATCTAAAAGAAAACCACAAAAAATTAAAATTTACACCTTTCTGAAACCAAAGTTTCCGATAGCAATTTGAAAAAAAATTATGGAACTTTGTGAATTTTTTAAGAATTTTTTTTACATGAAACGAAAAAAAGTGAGGTGACAGTAAGGTTTATAATTCATTTATCTAATGAAATAAGTACGTGTTTTATTTTTTTTCATTATCAGTAATTTTAGTTAGAAAAAAAGTAAAGTGAGCCATTTTGAACACTTTTTAAAGTTTTCGCAAAAAAAAATTTATTTAAAAAAATACAAAGTAATTTTTAATATAAAAAAATGAAAGCCTATTTTATCGCCTTTCGAAAACAGTTTTTAGTTTTCGAATATGTTAACAAATGTTTCATTTATTTGGATTTTATTGCAAAGCGGGAATATTTTTAGCCTCTGACAAAATACGCCAATTTTTTTAAGGGTTAAAACATGAGCTAAGATTTAAACTATCAAATTCATTAATTCTTTTAGAGAATGTTTGTCGCATGGTATGGTGTGAATTTATAAACAATATACATAGCTGAAAATTTTCAAACTTACTAATTAAGATTTCGGCTACAAAAATATTATGTTTTGAAAAATGTGAACTTTTTTCAACTCTTATTCACTAGATCGAACCGGTTTCAACGTGTTACTGTTATCTTCAAACTGGTAGTTACGTATTTATATTATTATTATATATATTTTATTTGATAAACCAATGTTCAAGAAAAGATTTTTATGCATAGCTCAAAGGGTAACAATTATTATAAGCAATAATTATTAGCCTGGAACACTCATCCACATTGAAAAAATCTGCCGAGAAAAGATGAAAACGAGTCCCGTCGGCAGCATGTATCTTTTCTCGGGAGATTTTTTCAACGTGGATGAGTATTTCAGGCTAATAATTATTACTTATAATAATTGTTACACATTTACATGACCAAAACTGCTGTATTTATAAATGTTTGTGTTTTTTAAAGCTATGTATAAGATATCCCAAATTTATTTAAGTTTGTTTTTTAAAATCCCTCTTAATAATAAAAGACGATATTGCCTCGTGCTCCTGATATCTCCCACTCCAAATAAAATATATCCTTGATAAAATCTAACGATGCGCCATCTACAGTAAAAGATAACTGGCCACTTTTATTTCTTCGTGCGTTAACGGGTCATTAATTAGGACAAAAATAAACTGTAAAATAAAAACGTTCGCACGCATCTGGCATCAGATTAATCGCGAATTTCGATAGCAATCAAAAGTTTCTTCCGTTTCCGTAACCGGTTTCGCTGTTGCCATCTTTTTATCGGCACTAAAGCCTGACTTATAGTCCGGCGTAATCACCTCGTAAACAATCAACGTAAAATTATACGGCAACGAGTTATTTACTGCCTTTTGGGCGTAATTATAATCAAGTATCTTGGGGGGAGGGGCCGAAGCCCACCTTGGATCATACAACTGCAGTTCGGGATGGATGCAGTAAAGTTGTGAAAAGGAGAGATCCAAAATTATTACACTAAGTAAGATCTTCATTTAAAATTAAACAAAAACCTAAACCATCTCCATATTATATTATAACAGGATTTACATAAGGATTTGCAGTCAACTATTTTTGTTAGCAGTTGTGCTATATATACTCCTTTGCATATGACGATATGGCTTTCCGGTAGGGATAGAATGACGACAAGGGATGTTTTTAAATATTTTTTCAAGTTCGATTTTAACCACAATTCTTAAACTTAAATAACAATACAATTTATTAATTCTACATCTAAAACTACGTATTATAAATAATTGCGAAAAAAAAATAAATCGCTGGGTTTAATTTTATTAAAATATTGTTTTGGTTATATGAAACTTCACAAAGATATTATGGTTTTTAAAGTTTTTAACTATTTTCCTAAGCATAACAAGATACTGAAAAACCGATGTCTATGATTCATAATAATAAAATATATATTATGATAATAAAAACCACTATTTTTAATGTTAGAAACATTTTTTCTCTGTTATATCCAGGATAAAAATGTATCAGTTCTAATGAACCATTGTAGTTCAATGTTCTTCCATCACTACTGCCCACGTAAAGATATAAGACTTCTGCCGTGGATCGGGCGCACACCCCACCACCCACCGCCCCACCGGGTATCAATCTCCTAGCAGCGTCTCCCATAGATGTTCATCACACCGCCTACAAATTACCTATAAAATTATCCTTCAGTGGCGTCTTAGGTACAATATCCCGTCACACCCCATACAAATTACCTATAAAATTTCAATGAAGCACCACTTCGGCCTGGGTGACGCTAAAATAAGGTCATAATTTGTGAAAATGAAGTTAATCAATCATCATAACTTTTATAATGAGTATAATGAAGATTTCAAGCACCGATTGAAATTGGTCATTAATGTTTGAGCTTTTATGGGTTTTGTAAGCAGAAATTTATTAATGTAGTATAAAAAACTAAGTTTAATAAGTGGGTTACACTAAGTTAATTATCACAAAACTTAATTGTCCTAAAACGAGTGATCTATGTTGGAATGTAATTTTGTTGTATCGAAGGACCTTTGTATGCATGTTATTTGTGTAATGTAATTTGTCACCATTGGACGAGGAGAAAATATGACACCAGCAAGAAAAAAAAAGAAATAGGACTTTCTGTGGGCCTTGCAGTATTCTCCTTTTGGCTGCTTCGCACTGCATTTATGGCGGAATTTTTGTAAAATGGTAGTTAACGGAATGATGTACTTTTGTAGCGGCGGCGGATTTAAACCGGCAGAGAGCGAAAGAGCGGAATATTGAAGTGGAAATGTTTATTCGGCGAAGATCAATTTATGACTGACATTGGGGGTAATAAAATGACGGCACACACAGAGGAAGGAAATGTGTAATATTATTATCTCCCAAGTAAAGCGGTTCATGAAGGAAGGTAAGTCCGGTGAGCAGTACATAAATGAATATGAGTAGTAGATAAATGTAGGTGAGAGGTATATTGTGTAGAATTCCCAACTATATGTATTGGAAGTGTGATTGAGTATCCGACGCAGGTCAAAACAATGGATTCATTTAGTAACTCATTTATCAACGCCAGACCTTTAATGTATCAGTTGATAGTCCGCATAGGGTTACCTGTAATTTATGATAAGAAGGTCCATTTATAGGATAATTTGGTCAATGATTGTTTAGTCCACACAGGCCAGACCTTTATTTTTGATTGGATATTCTGATAGATGGTCAGACCATTGTTTGTGGTTGGGCAGATGGAAAGTTCATGTAGTTACCGCAGACCTTCACGGAGAAAACTTTTTATTATTACAAACGATTATTTTATTCGTAAAAACGGTTAAAAACAGGACAGAAGTTCTGACGAACAAATTAACAGTGTTTCCATGTTTGTTGGCGGGAAACGTAAGAATAATTTGTGGGTATACGTACGAAATTACGTATATCGACAAATTATTCTTACATGTTCTCGCCAATAAACATTGAAACCCTGTTAATTTGTTCGGAAGAACTTCAGTCCCGTTTTTAACCGTTTTTACGAATAAAATGATCGTATTTTAGAATAACGTTTTTCTCCGTGTCTGGTGTGTAATTTGGCACTGTTGCATATCTTAAAGACACGTCAAATGCGTGCCCAATATATGGGTTGACATTTGTCACATGAGAACGAGTGGTTTTTGTGTTCAACTGCTTGGCAGTGGCGGCTCGTGACTTTTGGTGAGCTAGAGTGCTAATATTAACAAAAATGGCAATATTTATATCTTTTATTCTATTGATGATTTTTTTCGAAAATTTATTTTTTGTATGAAGATTTTTAGGAAATCTGTGCCGCGTACGGCAAAACTGAAATTTCCTGAAAATCTTCATACAAAAATTAAATTTTCGAAAAAAAATAATATTTTTCGGCTACAACAACATCAACAATGCCATTTTTGTTAATATTATCACTCTAGCTCACCAAAAGTCACGAGCCGCCCCTGCTGCTCGGCTGTGGAACGATTAGACTGCCTCTGTATTTCCTCCCTCATACTTTCCTCCCTTTCTTCAAGCCCCATATTCACTTCTCCCTCTCCCCAAAAAACCCTCTTGTTTGGGGGAAATTATTTTCCTCAAGGCCTCCCGTGTGGAGTTAATGATAAAAAAAAATGTCTGCATATGTCAAACCTTTGAGGTGTGATTGGGTGGTCTATATAGGTCAGTCTATTTCCAGTCTCATACAGAGTGAATTCCACATTATTTTCGTTGTAGATGACGCTGAAAAGGATCGAAGTAGGAGGCTGAAAGTCCAGTTAAAGAATATTAACCTAATAAAAATTAACTAAATATTAACCCAATATTGGTATCTTAGCCCTTCGCTAAAATGTAATTACGTACCTAAACTTATTTTCATTTTTTTTATAAGAAAAACTCTCTTTTTAACTTTTGAAGGTTATTCCCAACAATGTAATATATCATTGAAGAAGAAGATAACAATAATAATCTAATTTTTTAAAATAAGAAAATGAACGAGACACAGAAAAATAATAAAAGATAATGGTCGCAACTGGGACACGAACCCAGAACCTTACGTCTTACCGGGACGTACACCGCTACCAATTGGTCCACTGCGATCTATTACGAGACTGTCGTAATTGTCAACTTCATATTTCAAATTTCAGAATTAACAATATTATCTTCGACTAATGTTTTTTTTTTCATATATTTGGCAGCTACCTTTATTATTGGAAACAAGTATTCAAAGAATGTATTTGTTACCTAGATAGTGTCTCGGATAAATATATCCGATTTTATTTTTATGGAACATCTTTTGACTTTTTATAAAAGTCTAAATTAATATTAATTTTTTTTTTTATAAGAAAAACTCTCTTTTTAACTTTTGAAGGTTATTCCCATCAATGTAATCATCATTGGGATCATTATCTTTTATTAATTTTTCGTGTCTAGTTCATTTTCATATTTTAAAAAATTTGATTATTATTGTTATCTTCTTCTTCAATGACATATTTTCATCTTCAAGGTATCATTGTACGCTAGTACAAAATTTTAAACTCGTCGTTGAACATTTTCTTTTAGATAAGATTTAAAGTAAATCACCCGACACAATGGCTGGCGGTATAGCAGTATCGCCCGGTGGCTTCAGCGCTGGGAAATAATAATATAACCTTATAGCAACTTATAAAACCTGCGTCTTTTTGGGATTTGAAACCCCTTAATTAACTCTAGTCGCTCTTTGTAAGCTAGCCGACTTATCTCTTTCTCCGCAAGATGTCTCCGGAGTTCCAGAGTCAACCGTAGTAGCTACCCGCCCACCTAGGTCTTAAACTTACTATAAATATTCCTATTGCGGAAGAATTTTAGAGAATTTGGAACGTTGTTTTTGAAAAGCCTCTGTTTATTACTAGCATTTCATGTATCCAAAGTAAAATTCCTATGGGCATAAAAAAGAGTAATTAAATAAAATATAATTAAAATCAAAAAAATAAAAAACACCCAATGTGTATGGGATCAACTAAGAAATGTATTCGCATAATATATGATGTGGAAGAGAAGTCGAGTTCACCCGAGGAAGACATGAAACAAATATTATTTTATATCATTGAAGAAGAAGATAACAATAATAATCTAATTTTTTTAAATATGAAAAAATAAAAGATAACGGTCGCAACTGGGACTCGAACCCAGAACCTTACATCTTACCGGGACATACACCTCTACCAATTGGGCTACTGCGATCTATTATGAGACTGTCGTAATTGTCAACTTCATATTTCAAATTTCAGAATTAAAAATATTATCTTCGACTAATGTTTTTTTTTTCCATATTATTGTATAGATGGGAATAACCTTCAAAAGTTAAAAAAAGAGAGATTTTCTTATAAAAATATAAATATTATTTATTTATTATTTATTTTCTCATGTTCTCCATAAAACAGTTATACACCAATATATAATGGAGAAGATTATAAATTACAAAGCAGTTTTACTACTTAGTGATATGTGCTAAAAGATAGTTGCTAAACTGTCTGTAAGTGACATTGAAAATGTCGATGGTCAAAGCAGTTGGGTCGCTCTGTTTATTGGCGCGTTCTGATATGCAGAAGCACTTTCGGAGCATAAAAAAGTGCATGGGATCTCCCACGAGTATACTTGTTAGGGACATAAAAATTAACCTCTTTTAACATAGGCGGATTAAGTATAATACCAGAGATTAGCTTAAAAAGGTGTTTACCTAAAAATATTTTTCTGCGGGCTTCTAAGGTGTTGAAATCGAGCATCCCTTAAATATATACTTATCCATGGTAAAGCGAGGCGTAGGTACGTATATTAGCAAAATGGAGAAGATTTCGATAATACGGGCGTAGAGAGCGGATGAACGATGAAAGGAGTTTTGTGAGATGGCACGATGAAGTGATATAAAAACCTAAAAAAAAACTATCTTTTCAATTATTGACAATATTATTATTTCCACATTAGAACTACCCCAGTTCACGACCCCAAAATTTTACTCCAAACCATTCATTAATCCGAAAGATGTCAGGTTCACTTCAGCTATTCGTTTGTTTGATTTTTACACAAATCTTCATTTATATTTCGGGATGATGAAATTTTACGCACTTAACCTACAAAACAAGAGAAACGTCACTGTCTAAGTCTGATTTTGAAAAACTCCGTGTACCTTGAGCAACACCGGTGAGTGGTATTATTTATATAGTATTTATTTATTTTATATTTTATTTTATATAGTAGTATTTCAATGCCATTTCAGCCACATTTCAATGTCGTTATTTTATTGGTCAATGACATAAATATAATTATAACCAAATCATGAATTTATAAAGCCTGTTTATAAAGCTAATAACCACTGGAGCGACAGTGCAATTAAATAAAACCCTTTTCTCGGATTGCTAAAGGAAATTTTTCCGCCTACATTAAAAAAAATCATACATCCGAATTTGAATATATAAAGACATACAAACTGATTATAGTTCTATATAGCCAATTAATTTACCTATCTTTTTTATTATCACATATTGGTAGGATTTATAAAAGAATATATATATATATATAATATCTTTATCTTTAAAAGATTTTAAAGAATCTAGAGAATACTTGCCATATTTTGGGCAACAAAGTAATCGGTGGTTTTGGAAATAGTGCCATATTATGGCAAAAAGCGTTCGAGTGGTTAAATAAAATAAATAGTATGAAATAAAACACTGTTTTGCAAAAAAGTGTAGAAAGTTAAGAATAAAACAGATTACACATATGCATTGCCGCCATCTTTGAATACAATTTTTGTTTAATTCTCATCCCGTATTTGCATCTTCTACATTTGTTTGGTGTATTATAATCTAAGGTCTATAAGGAGCCAACCGCATGAAAAGGCATCTCCGCCCTTTATTTCATTCCCGCACTTCTTCCGTTTCCTTTAAATAAGTCTCCCCGCAATTCGCGATTCCACTTTCGTTCTTAATTCAAAAATGACTTCTCGTTCTTAATTTAAAGTTGACTTTCCGTTCGGCTGGCGGTTGAACATTACACGCTCGATAGTTTTGCGGCAGTCCTTCATGCAATTAGCAATATTCGTCCATCTTACCTATATAACTGTTTCGTTTCTTTTTAAATATAAGAAAAAAAAAATACTTTGCGTTAAATGTTTTATTAATTTATTGCTTTTTCACTTACATTTACCAATCGCTGCCCTAGTGCTTGTATGTTCAATAGACCATTTTGCAAATTTTTCAGGGGACGTTTTTTTTTGTTTTTTACAGGCAAATTCTAAATAATTCTGACTTTAGTCATTTCGTTTTATACATGTCTTTTGAATACGGTATAAAACGAAATGACTAAAGTCGAGAATTATTTAGAGTTTGCCTGTAAAAAACAAAAAAAAAACGTCCCCTGTAAAATTTGTAAAATGGTCTATTGAACATACAAGCACTAGGGCAGCGCAATGTAAATAGTCTATTCTCTATGAAATAAGTGTTTGTAGACGAACACAGGTTTCAAATCACAAAAAACGTTGTTGCAGTTTTTCCTCATTTTTATGCTCCAGTTCGAATTCAAAGTTACGTCAAATTATTGTCAACAACCATATCGGTTTTGCTTTTGCAAGCTTTACTACTGATCACAATTTGATCAAAAGCTGAAAAGAGCCGAGAATAGACATTCAACGAAGAATTTTCTAATGGTTAGTGTTAATAATGGCGCTAATCGTCGATTTCATCATCGTTGGTTGACCAATCACAACCTAAAGACAGGTTGGTTCACAGATATTCGAACGTAACATTGTCATTAAATGACCATTCAGCGCCATTTTGTTTTTTTGCAGTTTAAAGGTTCCCCATTCAGCGTTGTGATTTGATAGAAAGCTAAAACGCACTTAGAATCGGCGTTTAACAGTGACCTTTCAAATGTAAAAGAAATACAAAATTATACTGAATGGTCATTTGATGACAATGTCACATTTTAATTTCCGTGAAAAAATTAAGCCAAGTTGTAATTTGCAATTTTGTTCAATAATATTTATTACATGTATATAACTAAACACCTATATTTAAAACCGAGAAAATAAATTACTGTTCATGGGTAGTTTTTAGTTTTTAATTTCGCCTACGACCCTCTTAGAGTTTTTAAAGACAGATGCGTTCCATACTCCCGTACCTAGATACCTAGTAGCCTACATTGCACAACCGGGAATCCTCCGAGAGATCTGTCTTATTACATCCCTTACTGCTTCCTTCCTCTAGCAACGACCGCCAGCCTTCCCAGTCCTCCCCCTCCCGATTCCCTGTCTTTTTCCCTTAAATCCTTTAATACCCGACCTCGTCCAATTAAAACAATTAACAGAAGTAAAGTCGAAAGTTTTCCCGTCGCAGCTCCAAAGTCGATGGAATTCCACCTAAGAGGTTGTGATTCCTTCCACCGGGATCCCCGAGGGACGGTTTCCTCAACACAAGTTATTATCTTCTAGTATTTTTTTTTTATTAGTAATTTTTGTTATCTCCCAATACCTACAAAACTAACTAACCGAACATCACGTCGTTTCCAGCCAGAGGTAGGCAGAGAGGACGGACGGCCAAACAACGATGTCTTGGCAAACACTCGTTGCTTCATTCTCACTCATACATTGTCTCATGATGTCCTTCTATTATTCTGTGACTCTTGGCATGACCCAACTCGGGTATTTGATTCACTCGATCGTGACATGTATTCCTTCGGTGTCCTCGACTTTTTCTATCATCCAATGCTAATCTTAAATGAAACAATATAACTTTGTTAAAACCACTGATTTATTTAATTAATGCCGACCGGTTTCGGAACAATCGCTCCTTCCTCAGGGCAAACATTTAATAACATTAAGAACATTAAATAACATTAACATCAAGACTATCAATTTCCAGTTATTCAAATCTCCACACCAAAGAAAGGGGATTTGTGCCATTAATGCCCGGTCAGTAGCCGTGTTGGCATCGCGTTTGGGTCCCATCCAGGCCGCATGAGTTCAATTCCTCCAGGATAAGTCCTCCAACACGACACAAGCAACATTTCCCACTTACTATGGTGGTTTTTTCAAATATCGTAGATTTTTCGTAATCCGTTAACTTTTTGTTTTAAAAAAAAATATCACAATTTTCCTTATAGATTCTTCAGTCACCTAACTTGTGTTTTTCAACATCCTCCATCCTGCAGGCTTTTTGTTAAAAATACATGTATTGTTCATAGTTGTTACAATCCTTACCATAGTCAGGAGGTTGCAGGTTTGAAATCTTACGCATATTCAAAATATAATTACTTTTATTTGAAATTTTAATATACACTAACACTCCCAAGTCTGGGCTTAGTTATTCTGCGGCTGTCATTATAATATCGTTTCACGTTATTTCTACCGAGTTATGATATTCCTAAATTAATATTAAATCAAATTTATTTTTCTGTTATTTTTAAGTTGTTACATAAAGTACATACTTTATTATTTTTTACGCGAGTCATTTTAAGAGAGATTTTTTTATTATTATGTAAATTTGAAAAAATTCTAAATACAGTACAAAGTTGTGCTTTTTTTAAAGCAAGAATCCTTCACCGATGTCGCTTATATACCTAATGGCAATAATCTGTATTTTTTAAGGACTACATGAATAAAAAAATTCGTTTCATATATTATATTATTTTTATCATATTTTAATCCATTTTCATCCACTTTTATATTGGTTGTTATTTCTAGGGAGCTGTACCTGCACAGAGTAATGAGTTGAATGATTTTGACTCTTTCGGAAATCTTATACCTAATACATTGGTATACTTTTGCATGTATTTTAATCTTAGATACTTTATAAAAGTATTTAAAATTATAAGTATCAATCTTTGTCATACAGATGAATTAAATTTTTTTATTGTGGTTCGAATATATTTTTTGTTTTTTTTTTAAATATACTATTTATGTTGGTTTTTACGTTTATTGTTCTTGTAAATACATTATAATAAAACTTATATACCGGCAAGAGCCTAAAAAAACAGGGTAAAGGACTTCCATTGAAGGCCCGGTATTCCTCCGTATTTTCTTTATGTATTTCTGTATTTAGAAGAAAGAAGCCGAGAGGTGGGTGGGAGGCTATTAGCGGTAAATAGCAATTAAGAAGTGAACGCTCCTCTCATTTATTGGATACTTTGTGTTTGTTTTAACTGTCTATTTAATTGAATGAAGCTACACAAAGCCGGTGGAGCTGCGAAGGAAGACGCATGGCTTTTGTTCAAATGTAGGAGAATAATGGTGTCACTTTTTATGGATTTGTGAGAAGATAAAACGGAATTATTGCCTTTATTTTACGTTAAAGAGAGTTAACGTTGCATACCTTTAGGGTTAGTACCTATGTAGGATACGCCAAATAGATATTTATCATAAGAAGATAATGCTTAATTTTATTTGTGAGAGTGCACGTGAATCAATGACTCTTTTACCTGTAATCGGTTTTGATTTTTTTTAAATATTAACTTCACACAGGAGGCCCTGAGGAAAATAATTTCCCTCAGGGCCAATGTCATCTTTGAAGATGCTGGGTGGAGGGTCTTTTTAAGGAGAGGAAAGAGTGAACATGGGTCTTGAAGAGATTATTATACTCATCCGGCAAATCGTTCCACAGCCGAGCTGTTGAACTCAAGAACGAGTCGTAGAAGCGACCCGTTATCATGTGACAAATGTCAACCATATACATATGTTGGGCGCGCGTTTGGCGTGTTTCCTTACTATGCAGCGGTGCCGAGGGGATCAATGATGCTAGTTCCTCAGAGCATCTTCCATTGATATACCGGTAGAACAAGGATACCTCGGAATAATCACACTGCCTGCCACAGACACTGTTCTTCATAAAGTTAGATTGTCGTGAAACCTTTCGATGAAGATGTTCCGATTACAATATTTTATTTTTTAAATATTATTTAGAAACTAAAACTGATAATAAACAATGTATTTATTGAGGGTTCCTGAGCTTTCAACCTCTAGTATTATCAATTTTGATGCGATTTATTGCTTTGATTAGAGACCTCTGGGTTTACCTCCCTCCTCAAACAATGGGTCTCTTCAAGACCCATGTTCACTTCTTACTCTCCACAAGAAGAACCTCCACATAGCATATTCATAGAAGACATAGGCACTGAGGGAAATTGTTTTCCTCAGGGCCTCCTGTGTGGAGTTAATATAAAAAAGGATCTAAATATTACAATTCGTAATATTATTTCCAGAGCTTGTTCTTTAGTATACGTGAAGTTTAACAATGCGTTGAAAGGCTCTATTTGGTGGGTACCAAAAGGTTATAATATGTATATTTTTAAGATGTGTAAATATAGTTTTTAGTATAATAATTTTAGCTGACAATGAAATAGGACACACACATAATATAAATTATAATTATGCTCGATAATGCTCGAAGGCATATTTGAAAATGAATACGACTCGAATAATTATATTTATTGTCCGCTTCTATCTGCACTGAGCGGGGATGAGGGGTAATATATCAAATAATCAGTGGTCATATCAGTTGACCGGGAAGTAGTTGAAAAGGTCATATTCGGACATGACCACTCCGGGTAGTTATTGTTCCCCGGGGGTAGATTGCGGATTGAAAATGCTTGGGGTGAAATTGACCCGAGATTTTGTGTGGTAGAGCAAATAATTGTGTTTATTGGGCTGTTGTTAGATTCGAGTGTGTACAATAAAGAGGAAGACTAAGATACAATTACTGATTATGGTGATATCACAATTTAGAATGCTTATGTGACAGAAATATCTAGTATAATCATAAGTCTGTGACTCAGATAATATCATTTATTTTTTCTACTCTTTTAAGATCGCGTCATTTATTAAAGTTATCAAACATTCCGACCGTCTCAACAAACAATGTCAAGTGTGCAATTAGTAACTTATTTTTAATAAGTTAAAACACAAATAAACTAAGTAGCACACATCCATTCTAGCAATATATATTTCATATTAGCACACATTTATTCTGGCAAGATATATTTGAATATATATCTGCAAGATATACTGCCACCTCGGAACAGGCTTAGCCTAATGAGGTGTCATATACCTAAAAAAATGTACTTAAAATGTATTTTTTTGGTTAATAAATAATAAAAAAAAATTAAAAAAATATTTCCTATACTTTTTGATTTAAATATATTATTCAGTAGGGTTAAGTATATCGGCTTTTTGTCAAAAATTAAGTTTAGTGTTTATAATAAATATTATTTTTTATGAAATAACTAGAGGTATACCCAAAATATCGAAGGCGGTATATTTCTTGCTCTCCAAAATATTAAAAATGTTGTAGGTTACTTATTTTGAATGTCCACCTTTTATCCCATTTATATATTTATTTATGTTTGAATAAATTAAAGAAATTGAATTGTTGTAATACTAGCAATTGGTGTCTAAAAAATCATACTGTCTTTGATGGGGTACCTTAAAGTAATGTTTGTTTAAAAAAGTTCGTTTATTTGGCATATTTGTATCTATCTGATTTTTTTTCTTATTTTCCAGTTCCGGTTCAAGATGGTGGCCGTGTTGAATACAACATTTTATCTTGTCAAAGTTTGCATGATCGTGATTCCTACTACTAGCTGTCAAATCGAAATAATCTTAATATTGTGGCACCTACAGGCATTGGTTATATTTGTTTTGATAAATTATAAAATTCCTCATTTTTGGTAAAAAAAAAGTTACGTAAAATGTTTATCGTTTATATTTATGTAAGTGGGAATTTGTACCTATTTTAAAATCGTGTGATTTCAGAGGAATTTTTGGATTTTGATATATAAAATAAGAGAAAATTAGAAAAATACCCTTTTGAATACGAGGTTTACAGTTCGCAGAACCACTAGTTATGGATTGCATTTAAAAATAGTATTGCTATAATTTTTTTATTTATTTATTGTTTCTTCACATGTTAGGCATTACAGTTTATAATACAATTTTCAAACTCACTAGGACAAGCCTGTGTTGGGGTTAACAGTTATTCAAAGTAACAAAAATAACACAAAATAATATAGGTAAAATAAAAATAATACTTGATAGAACAATATATTAACATTTCTTATGGTGGGTACTCACTAATGCACTAATCTAAATGCGCTAAGCTAGCGCATTTCAATTTAAATAATATGAGGTGACCATAGTTGATTTGAAAAAAAATGATATGCATTAAAAAAAAGTACTAAATTGGAAAAACAAATGCTTTTTATTTAAAAAGGACTGAGATGAATGAATCAATATACTCGTATGTAAATAATATATTATGCTCTTAATTTAGCAGGAAAATGAGGAAAAAATGATTTAGACAATAATATAATATATAAATATAAATTGACTTCTTGCAAAAGTTGCCCTGCATTCTTCCAACAATCTGATCCGTCCTGCAATGGCCATTATTAAAACAGGGTACGCATCATAAAATAAAGGATATATATTTGAATAAGTATAAGAGTCATTACATTATACGCTTATTAGTGTAATTATCCCCATTCCCCATCTATCTGTATCCACACACCATACCGAATTAGTATTGGGATGACCACACGATTACTAATGACCACTCCGCAATAAATAACATTTTATGTGACGAAATAAATAATTTATTATTTGATGGGGTGAGCCCACGAAATAATGAGCTGGTACACACTTTGATTACTAGGTATCAAATGTTCATCTACTCGCATTTTCTTATAATCAAATTACGACAAATATTAAAGATATTGAAAATTTTGAATATCGATGTTGCATTTATTTGCGTTGGAAGTTGAAACAGCTGTCACGACAATAAAAAAACTAAATTACTTGCAGAACTTAGTATTAAAATTATAAAATTGATTTACATTAAAATAAAATGGATTTCTACATAAAAAAAAAACAATTTTTAAAATTTGTTGTAATTTTTTTTGTTTATTGATTAATATTTTTTTTTAAAGGAAGACAAACATTTCTTAGTCACGAATAACCTGACAACATTTGAAAATCTCCTACTACCACCATAATAAACGTAGCTTATATCGTAATGGAGGACTTAGCCATCCGAGGAATTGAATACACGACGCCTAGGTGGGACTCAAACGCGATGCCAACTCAGCTACTGACCGGTATATACTGATTGTAACAGCACGTACCCGAAGGATTTTAACCACCGATCCCTGAGCATATCTGGAGTTTTTTCAATTTTATTTATAAACATATTTAGTGTTACAATATTTACAACTTAATATAACATAACATTTGAAACACTCTCCTAATAAAGCAGATGCTTGTGTTTAGGAGAGGACAATTATATATTTTTACATCTATTCAAATTACAAATATTATTATAAAACTATTAGTAATTTTATAAGAAATTACATCGAAAGAAATAAAAACATAGGTGAGTTATAAATGATACAAGACAAGAAAATACAATAAAAGTAATGCAAAGATAAAGTAAAATAAATGATTCAAAGGAAATAATAAGCAAAACATAATATCAAACGATTGTTAAAAATGTAGTTGTCATTTTGCTGTCCGATGATATTTTTTTTCAATTAAAAACAACTTAAATATTTTTCCATCACATGTTGCAATTAAATAGTCGGGTAGGTATAGTAGCCGGTAACGTGAAAAATTTTTAAGCACTCCGTCTGATCTCGTCGCGACGGTGGAAGTTGTGATCATGGGAAATATATTTTGTTTTTCGTTTTCATTAGAAATCTTTAGCTGTCATACAATTATTAATCTTACAATAATTATAATATTTAGTGATTATTCACGGGCGCTAATACATTAATAAAAAAGTAAAGTTAAAAAACATTAATATTAAGAAAGTGACAATTTAGCAATTTCTGCAATCAACTATCCAAGAATTTTTATTTGTACGCAATCATCATCAAAAATATTCTTCAATAAGCAATTCCTATGATCCTGGTACCATCAGCACTGTCTTCCACACTCTGTCCTTTGACAGCAATGAATAAGAAGTTTTTAATCTTGTTTCCGTATCTCTCCATCTCCCCGTTCCTCCCATCCCTTTGAGCTTCTGCTACCCCGGCGTGTATTTCCCTTTTTCGCTATTTTCACTTCTTTGTGGGCCTTCTTTGTTTTTCATTTACCCATTGCTCAGTATGCTTTGACTTTCCCAAAACAGGGATCGGAAAAAGGACCCAAGTTTTGATATATTATGCACGAAACAAATCTTCACAGTTTTTACTATCTTTTTCCCAAGGAGAAGAAATAATCTGTATTTATAAATAGTACACCTAATAGATTATTTTTGTAACTAGCAAAGATCATTTTGTTTTTATGAAGTAGTTATCAGTTGTAACGAGTAAACAATATTTTATGGTCACTGCAAATATTCCTAACTGCAAATGTAGATATTATTTAACCTGATGTCTTTCACATACCTACGACAGTAAGGATCTCACATTATAATATAATATTGTAATAGTTGCTACTTGTACACTACACAAATTTTTACTGGTTTTACCGGCTTGTTTTGTTATGTATATAGTAAATACTCCAGTAAAAATAATAAATTACATTATAGTATGAAATATAAATTCTTAGAGAAGATTTTTAATTTCATTTATAATTTTTTTATGTTATTTATTTATTTATAAATGAAAAAGTATGAACTAAAAAGGTAGTCCAACAATGCTATTACAAGATGGCTTGTTTTAAAATTCTACCAAATCAAAATACGTCTTCATATTTAATACGTAATGTAACATTTTTAAGTACATTCATTTGGAGTTTTATGGATAAATTATCTTAATTAAATAAATATGTATATTTTGCTTAATTATAAATATATTCATAAAATATAATATTTCGAAGTACATAAAGAGTTTTATGGATACATTTATCTTAATTAGAGAAATAGGTATTTTTTTTAAAACCTTAAATACAAGTATAATATTTCTTCAATCTTTGCAAACTCACTTTGAGGCATCATTTTATTTAAATGAAACAAGTATAATAAATCATCTATCTTACCTACCTGAAAATAAACATTTTTTGTAGGTACATTTAGATATTCAAAAATACATGGATTGTATGGATTATCATTTATTAACAACAGCTTTGTCATTTTGGGGCAGGGTCTATCTTATTCTCAAATTTTAAGTTTTTATTAAGTTTGTTAAAAGACACTGTATTCAAGAGTTCGCCCTCCATTGAGTTTTTAGACCCTTGGCTTTTTGTAATAGCTTTCTTCCGCATTATCCATTAAAAATAAATTTAAAAACAATGGATTATGGAAAAAAAATACCTAATAATATTTTTGTATGAAGTAAAAATTTAGAAATAATAAATAATAACATATCGGTTTGAAATCACAGATAATATTTATGAAGTGTGGTGAAGTCTCCTAGCCCTGATTCGAGAATACGTGTTGAATTTGTGAATCTCGAAGCGAGAGTAATCTGCCCTCGCCAAAGGGTCTTGTAAATATTTCCCAAGATGAAATTGATTAATCAGTTGTTCTGTATAGAGAAAAGTTTCTGTAACTTTTATCGGCCTTTGTAGCTGGATTTGGACCGGGAGGTTTTTGTATATTATGCTGCAATAAAACAATTTCACGGCGAAAGATTCATATCCTAATGTAAAATATATCCTATTGTATACCGCGGAGTGATTATATTCATCATTAGTATATATTATATTTATTGTTATGTTCTGCTTATTTGAGTCGTGGCTCACTAGCCCACGATGTCTACTAAGTAATAACAACGTAAGTTCGTTTACGGTTTATTGCGAAGGATCATAAAGACAATGGTATCGTACGTAACGTCTGATCACAGGTATGTTCTATTTATTAGGTCTGGCCGGCCGCGACGCTCTCCGACAGCGACTGCCCGCTAATGTGCTCATTCGGGAATCTTCGGCTGTACCGATCATTCCCGAATGAACGTGATCTATTAAGGTACACGCTTATATCTATACACTACATTTATCTATCTAGACATTAAAAAAACATGTACTTACTATATAACCGAAAATGTATGCTCTACGGCAAAGCCGTTCTGGAAGAAACAAGCCGTGCTGTTGGAAGTTTGGCAACGTTGCGTGTAGTCGTAAAATTCTCAGTCATTTGTTCACATTCCCATATGGCAAGTGCGCATTTTTTACATTGTGATGGTGATTTCGATTGAAAATATTGCGATTCTGTTTTCAGTATGTAATCATTATTGAATAAAACATCAAGGTAACTTTTATAAATATTTTTTACAGAAAATATAACATTTAATATTATGTTTACTATCATTTTAAGCGTTTCAATATTTGATAATGGAGTGCTGCAAGCTTGAAGTATGGCAGTGAGGGCTTGGTACTTTTTTTTACAATACATCCGTACAGGAGGCCCTCCAGAAAATAATTCTCCTCATGGCCTATGTCATCTTTGGGGATGCTATGTGGAGGGTTTTTTTATGAAAGGAGGGAGAGGATGTTCTGGGAAGGAAAAGAGTATGACGGATGGGTAGGAGAATAAGGGGGTCAGTGTGTCCAGGAGTGACAGACGAACGATTCCATCCCTCCCACTGCGGTGCAAGGTGATATTCCGAGAGATCCCTGCTGGAGAAGTCAAGAGGTCTCCCTCAACCAGTCTCTCCTGCTCTGGCATGCTACTCAATTGGTGGGCAGACGCATCCGCCACCAAGACCCATACAAACCTCAGCCAATGAACCCGGGCACCTCTGCTAAGTCATTAAACGTTGCGAAACACTTGGGGTGAATTATGGCAGAGGTGTTGGTTATCCAACAAATGGTTCCCGGGGCGGCGGTACCCATACCCGCCTATCAAATTGTAAAAGAGTAAAATTATGCAGAGGAAGGATGAAAGTATAATTTAGGAGGCGGGTATGGGTACCTCCGACCCGGGAACCATTTATTGGATAACCAACACCCTTGCCATAGGTCACCGTGGTTCACTATGTTTCGTGACTTAGCAGGAGTGCCCGGGTGGTTCACTATGTTTCGTGACTTAGCAGGAGTGCCCGGGTTCGTGAGGTGAGATATGTCTAGGTTTTGGCGGCTAATGCGTTTGCCCACCTATTGCGTGGCGGGCCGGATCGGGAGAGTTTTCATAAGTCCGTCACTCCTAGACACATTGACCCCCAGATTCCTGACCACCTCTCATACATGTTTCCTTCATAGAACGTCCTCCCCTTCCTTTCCCTGAAAAGACCCTCCACACAGCATCCCCAAAGAGGACACGGACCCTGAGGGTTTTTTTCCTTATTATCGATTTCTTGGCGCAAAAAATGCTGAATCAACATTTTGACTTCTACATTCGATAGGCCACGTTTTCATCTTTTTAGATCTAGGGCACCTAATATTGGTATTCAGAGCATTCAAATAAGGTTGTTTTTAGAGTACTTTCTGGTACCTAAATCAATTTACCAAAACTGACGCAGGGACTTCTAGCATTAACCGTCCAGATACATACGTTTCCTCTTTAAAAATCCTACTACAAATGCATGAAATATTATGAAAGTCTTTCGTCTGTTAAATATAAAATCGGTTCACACAACTTACAAAACGCAATGTTGCCAAGTCTAACAGCAGGGCTTGTGTTAACACTTAAGACCGGCTATGTCTACGGCGATTAAAACTATATTCCGAAAAAACTATTGTAAAAGGTCACCGTAGTTATTATAATTTCGCACAGTAATTCAATCGTGAAGTAATTCGTTTCATAATTTTCAATACTTTGGGAAGTCTTATTAAGAAACGGTAAGAAAATCAATAAAAATGCAAGATACTGAATAGAATGATCGAAAACCGGTTGAAAAGTGATGAAGAAAAAATAATATCTTTTGCAGTTACTTTCCAATCCTTCTACCGTTAAAATCGGTTTGGCGTCCCAATTTATTTGTCCCATTTTATTTGGTTAATTTGTGTAAATTAACAATTTTTGGTTTTGTGTAATTTACAAATTATAAGCAATACAGCAGTATATTTGCGCACTTGAGTGGTACTGTCAGCATTGCCCTGGTAAAAGACTATCATCATTCAGAATCGAAAAGTTACTCGAAATAGCTTCAGCCGTGTTTGGTGACCGGATCTAAATATCCAGATGCTTCCCCACCTTCCACTTACACATCTCCTTCCGCCCACCATTAACTTTAGCCTCACAACATACCCCAAATAAGGATGCCATGGTCTCATTGGCTCCAGGCGGTAGGGAGCAGTTTGAACTCCGTGCAGTGTTAAAAAAAGTAGTATTGGAAATATGGACGATTTTATTCCCATCTCCTTCCCTTTCCCACTTCCTTCAGACTCACAACATTGGAATTGAGGAGGTAAACCTGGAAAAAGTTTGTACTTACATTTTTTCTGATTAGCGAAAAATATATGTTCAAATAGGCTTTAACACTTTGATCACCGCTGGTTGAAAGGAGAGTCGCTTACGATTGGTCTTCGCAGAAAATTAATATGCCTTTTCCTCTGTTTTATTCCGCAGAAGATAAAAGTTTAATGAATGAAGGTCCTTATCGCTCCTCTGATCTCGCGTTCAGAAGGAGTTTACGTTATAGCAGAATTGGAACAACTGCCGAATTTAATAACAATAGATTTAATGAAATATGAAGTCTCGGCCAACTTTGGATCGCTTTTGATCCTCTGTGTATTCAGTTAGCCCAAAGGTATCAAAGTCATTTGAATGCTAATTAAAGTCTGCCAATTGAAATAATAAAAAAAAACACATCGTTAATGAATAAAGTTTCGGCGAGTTAAAGGCTTCCTTGCGTTTTTATTGACTCAAAAATAAACTAAATTAAAATTCATTTTCGCCCGTCTTGATCTGTACACGCTTCATTATTTAATTAAGGGTTTAAATGTTAATAAAAAAACTAGAAGAATCATTTCGAAGTCATGGCTTGGGGCTAATGCTAACCTTTCTTTAGAATTTTACAATCTCACAAGGCAATTAAAATAGCAATTTTTGACAAGAATTTTACAGCTGAATATCCACTATGTAATTATTTTATACACCTACGCTTTCCATATTTATTACAGTAAAATTAATTCGGAAGAAAAATCACGGCGCAAATAAAAAATATGTCAATATAAACTAACAATCTCCCTTTCTTGCATGTTTTACGTAGGGATAAAAAAAAGTTAGATTAATAAAAAACGGTGACCGGGAATTGTTCCCCCGACAGTTTTTGACGGCCGGCATGGTCGAGGGGTAAGGCTCTCAACTCCCAATCCGAAGGTCGCGGGTTCGAACCCGGCATGCGCAAATAAAACGTAATTGATGATTTTGTGTTATTTCACAATTAGTTAATTAAAAATAATACATAGTATATTTGCGGCATGTTACTCTCAGTATCGCCCTGGTGTAAAACTACAATTCAGAATTGAAACGTTGCTTGAAATGGCTTCAGCCGTGTTTGATCGTTGTGACAAGATCTGAATAGCCAGGTGCTTCCCCTCCTTTTTCTTCCTATCTCCTTCCTCTCCCCGATACCTTTAGCTTCACAACATACCCCAATTGGGGATGCTATAGTCTCACTGGCTCCATACGGGAGCAGTTGGGACTCTTGTGTGGTCTTCATATAAAAAATTGGCTTCCTGAAATTGTAATTATTATAAAATTATATATTTTTTGCATTATTTACCAATTTCTAAAATATAATAAACCTAAAATAAACTATAAAAATCTTTAAATAAACCTGAAAAAAAACCTATATAAACCTAAACACACATAAACCTGAAATCAACTTCAAAAATCTTTTAATAATAATAATAAGTTGATATAGATTTTTATTTTTTTTAATTTTGGGGTGTTATGCCGTGTTACGCTATCTCCTTCTTTAGCCAACGTTTCGGACAACGTTACAGTGTCCATCATCAGGGCGTAGCACGGCATAACACCCCAAAAATAAAAACAAAAATACTTTTGGCTGTGAAAATCTAAAATCATATCAGTTGATATGGAGAACGAATTTATTTATTTTTTTATTCACCGAAGACAATATTAGAGATTCTTAATCACTCATTTGAAATAGATAAAGCGACGATCGCTACTAGGAATTGAACCTAGGACCTTAGCCTTGCCGGAGGGATGCTCTACCACTAGTTAATAGGTGCCTTTCCCCTTCTGTCCCATATCTAGGTTGCGTATTTTTACTGGTTGATAACTTTTTCAATGATTGCAAGTTTCATCTCGAACTAAATCCTATCTCGATAGTACCTACTCATATCGTCGAAAAATTTATCCCTTTTTATTTAATGTATATTTTCATTAAATACTAGCGAGTACCCGGCATGCGTGGCAATGCCACTCAAAGAAAGTGTTTATATTTTAATTCTGTTTATTAAAGTCCTTTTGGGTGCAATATTTTTTTGTTTTTCCCTTTGGTGCGTACACGAATAAAAGTGAGAAGTATGGATTGTACATTTTCCCCATGCTTTCCACTATCGTTAGTATGTATCCTACTTCCCCTCCCTCGTCCCACAACTCTCCGTCGCCCCTCACCTGTGTGTGCTCTCCCATGGACCCCTTACCCTCCTGCAATCCCCTTCTACCTTCCCCGCCTTCTCCCTAAGGAATCGTGGATGGGTAGGAATCTGGGGGTCAATGTGTCCAGGAATGACGGACGTTTGAATCCATCCCTCCCACTTCGGTACAATGTGATGGGTCGAGAGAGTCCGGTTGGCGAGGTAAAATATCTCCATCAATAAGTCTCTCCCGATCCGCAGTAGGCCACATGCGTTTGCCTAGTAGGTAGGCAAACGCATGTGCCGCCAAAACCTAGACAAACCTTACCCCGTAAAACGTAGCGAAATGTTATCCGGGGCGGCGGTATCTATACCATTCTCCCAAATTTAATATATATCTATAGTTGCCGAGTTCGCATCGCATTGGGCTCCCACCCAGGCGTCGTGTGTCCAATTTCTCGGCTGACTAAGTCCTCCATCTCGACGCGAGCAATATTTTCCGCTTATTGGGAATTGGTTGTATTGGGAAATTTTCAAATATTGTCAGGTTATTCGTTACCCGAGAATGTTTGTCTTACTTTAAAAATAAATTATGTATATAAATATATAAAAGACTGTTTATTTTAAATGACAAATAAAACAATGTGTTGCTCTGGAGTATAAAAAAACGACGATTAAAGTTTATTTGTCATATAGAGGTTGTTTTTATAATGTTTTACAATCGAATAAAATAAAATTCATAATTCAAATATAAAGGAATTCTAGATGTTTCTAGGTAGGTACTTAAATACTAGGTAGGTAGGTAGGTAAATAAATATAAAGGAATCTTAGACATTTCTAGGTAGGTACTCTTATTCCTTTACATATATACATATATCCTCTCTGCACACCCCTCGGGGACACTTAATTATATTTTGTGCTTTATTAATTTATATTATTGTATTAAAGTATGCCGGGGGATCAACAGTCGTGGAACCGTAAAAAACGTACCTACTCTTCCCTACTAACTTGAGAGAAATCATACACTACCGTCAAACTTTTTGATTAACTATAGGTTTATGTGGAAACTTTGCATCTACGTTCTACTTAATAACATTAATTCACTGCTAATAAAAGAAAAACCTTTTAGAATGAAGATTGCTGAGCCTAAGTGGTATGTAGATAATGTACTATTATGCACCATGATTATAAGTAAGCTAAGGAGCTACACCAGACGTCCTATGATAATATGACACCGCACAACGCCATAATAATAATTCTTTACGATTTCGCAGTACATGAAGTGCACCGCAGTTAAATGGTTATCATCCTGTTGGCAATAGAAGTAAGGGACGCTCCTACCAAAATAATAAAATTTTCTTTAAATTATATTGCCCACACAAAAAGCTTAACTTTAGACTACTTTAGAGGAAGTAAAAAGAATGATTGACTTTTGGATGGAATACATAAGATGAATAGTTTAATTTTTCATTTTAAGAACCCGCTAAACTACCAAAGCAGTTTTTCAGCAGGTCAATTTAACAATATTAATATTACATTAAATCACACATACAACAAGATACCACAATATAGAAAATACATAGTTACAGAAGATTAATATTTCAGGTAACTACCATACAAAGACAGACAGATACAACGCAGGCAAATTTTTCATAGTCATATTTAAACATAAGATTACAAACAATAGCAGTATAAAAAATCTTAATCTCTTAATAATTTTATTTTATTTTTATAAATGACACAAATTACTTTGTGTAAACCACTATAATCAAAACTTATAAATATCTACATGTTCCAAAACCTCCATGTAGATATTATACTACGTGACTATAGTGGTTTACACAAAGTAATTTGATTCATTTAATTAAAATGATGCCGCAAAGTAATTTTGCAAAGATTAAAGATTTTTTTTTTTTTAGATCGGTGTTTGATACGATTTTTATGTGCATTGGTGTCTTACAATATAGAAGGCACAAGGTAAGTAAATTTCGTATTTATTAATAATTTTTGGAATGGACTTACCTTCATTTTTACTTTGTGTCATGTGCATGATCTACTTTTTATTTGTATTGAATCCGACAATATGTTTTGGCATACAAATTTAAGAGGGTATTACCAGAGAATACCGGAAACTAGTCCTTTTTAAATCAAATTCTAGGCGTATTGACTCTTTTTCACAAAAAAACATAAATTGATTTTGAAAGATTGTTATTTTATCTGGTACACGCAGTTTTAAAATTTTGAAAAACTAAGTGCATTTTGAAGATACTAAGGGTATACCGATACAACAAATTAAATCAATACATAATCTAGTCATCACAGTTTTAATTTTAGTTAAATTAAAATTAATTAAAAAAAATCCGAGAATGCATTTTGTGACAAAAATACCTCAGTTTTTCTATTTCTTTAAGGCTTTACAAACTAAAATATGTAAAAAAAAAATTTGCACACTTATTTTGTTCAGACATTATTGAAAAATTATAAATACTTATGATCAAAAAATACTTACAAGAAGTACACGATATTTAAAAATTTATCGGTGTTCGTTTTGAGTATTTTTATTGCTTACTTGAATGTAGGTATATATTAAAGCAAGTTTTGAATTACATAATTCGATATTAAATTTTTAATTTAAAAATTTGATACGTGAAATAATCCATCTTTCTCATTGGAACCTCCCTGTACAGTTGCAAGCATTTTTAAATTTTTATTCTCAGCCGCTGGTCAATCACTCTTCAACCATAATATTCTTCGAAAATTTGATTAATAAATTTTATATTATTATTACTAAAAATAAAAAAATGATTATATATTTTACAATTATGTATTAAGTATTTATTATTAAGTGTATTACGGACTGCCCAGATATGCCCCTAAAAGGTCCCAAACGATTTTGCGTCCGATGCTATTTTTGGTGAATGACTTTGAATCCAAATCTATAGCATGGAGTTCGCCTGTCAGCCATCTTGTATGACTAAGCTTTGAAATGATTTGCACGTGCAACGTTTTATAAAAAAACTATTATAATTTAATTTTTATATTGATATTGCTTAATTTTTCATCTTGCCCCTCACCCCGCGGCATCGTATTGTTCTCATATAACTCTGTCCAGGGCCTTTTAGGTTATGAAAATCTCCTCATAGGTTCCTCGATCATCGAAGACCTTATGTACATATATAAATTTAACACTGGCATAATACTATCTTGCAAACCATAGCAAATGCAGTGTAGACTAATACTTTTATCTGTTGGTTCAATGGAGGGACTAGCTTTATAATACCTAGTTTTACATAATATAATCTACCCTCGCGTATTATTCGAGTCAAATTTGTATTTGTAGTCCGTACTCTTACCTATATAGGTACATAGTCAGCTAAGTTAAGTATAATAATTGAACATGAACTCACATTTAAACAATTTTTTTAAAGTTTGTTCTAGCCCTGCTTTGGATAATACTGTAGAAAATAATAAGGCGACAAGGTACAGCCAGGGCCGGGGCGGGAAGGATTTTTACAGTGGAGGGCGTCCCGCTGAGATTGCCAACTCGGCCCATGAAACATTACACATTACACGACGCTATGAAGACTACCGGGGGTTTCAGAATCACGTGCAAATCATTTGTAGCTTTTGTTTAGTGGACATTCGAGATTATACACGCAGACTTATAAATTACAAAAAGCGTTTCAAAAGAACTTACATACATTTATGAAGAACTAGCCTCTGCCCGCGACTTCGTCCGCGTAGGATTAGTACTTCGAGTAATATAATTTCTTTTCCTAGGTCCCATCTACGTTTGCACCAAAATTCTTATCCTATATATTTAAAATATTTATAATTCTTGATTCGATTCAAAATTTCAGGCGAGTACTTCAAATAAATTCACCAATTTAAATATTTTCTAAAATAGAATATTGATTTAACAATCACTGTTTTGCAAATTTTGACATTTTCTCTTAAAAAATAATGATTATTTTCAATATATTTTAAATAAATAGCTAGCTTTATAAATTATAGCCTATATGTTATTCTGATGTATGAGCTATATTATTGCAAAGTTTCATTAAAATCCATTCAGTAGTTTTTGCATGAAAGAGTAACAAACACACATACATCCATACAAACTTTCGCATTTATAATATTAGCAAGATAAGATAAGATAAAATAATGAGAAAGCCATGACAAAAACTTCTTTTTTTATTTATTAACGCCGATTGACGGCTTTTACATGGAAATTACAGTTATTTGAAATGTATATACAAAATAAAAATAAATAAATAAAAATATTAGTAAGTGAAATATAAGCGGGAAATTACATGAGAGTTAAAAAGTTCATACGACAAAAAAATTTAAGAAGTATTTTAGTAACAACATAAAAGTACATAAGCTATTATAAATACAAGTATTTAGAAAAAATAAGAGAAACACAATTGATTATAATTAAATTGGGAAGCGATGACACACAGCTCTGATTAAAAAATGGTTGTATGTTGATATTCTTTCAAAATTTATACCATCATCAACAACATATTTATTACCAAATATATGCAGACGATTCATTATGGAATTTGATTCAGCGGTTGATCCTGTATTGTTGCTATGCCAAGGTAATTTGTAGCGAACTGATCTGCGCGGTACTTGAACACATATTAATGAAAGAAGTTCAGGAGAGTTTAACAAATTATTAACAATTTCAAATAAATAAAGTAAGGCAAGCTTTAACTAACTAACTAACCATCCCCTCGTTTCCCTGCAAGAGCAGGCAGAGAGCTCGAACCGAACAACTCCGTCTTGGCACACACTCCTTGCTTTATTCACATTCAAACGTCATCTAATTCGTATCCTCGTGTTATTCTGACTTGGCCCGACTCACATATTTTGCTAACTTAATCTTGACTACTACTACCATTCAACATTTTAAGCCTTGACTTACGATTATTCTAAAAAATATACAATGTAGGTATAAATATAGCATTTAAATTATTTTATTTTTATTTTTAAAATAACTTAGTGAGGAAAACCTCAAAATGTTATATTTAATCACCGAGGGCAATTTTAGAGACTCTGAAACGAAAATTTAAAACAGAAAAAATAGAAAAAGATGTAGTCGCTTTTAGAAATTGATCTCAGGTCCTTAGCCTTGCCGGAGTTATGGTCTAACCACTGAGATAATTCGACCCTATACCTTCGAGCGTATTTAACTGTATTAAACTACAACTATGATCTACCAAATTTGTCTTCATTTTCACAACGTATTTTTTTATATTCTTTGGCAAGGCTAAAGTCCTGGATCCAATTCCTATATGACACCTATCTTTTTCTGATTTTTCGGTTTCAAATTTTTGCTTGAGAGTCAGTCTTCGATGATTAATTGTTTCAACTCATTTATTTAAATACCTATATAAAAAAAAAAGCATCAGTTTTTCATCGCTTCAAGAATATGATCTATACAAGATAGAGACATATTTACGATCACTATGGTAAATATGTCTCTATCTTGCGCTGCCCGGAATAGCTCCCCCACACTTCTAATACTGGTGCACTATCGTACATTTTGCACACATTTGTCTCCTACTAGGCCCTCGGCGACCCTCTATATTGCCTTTTAATATTAATTTAAAATTTAATAGAATTATTAATCAACAAAAAATTATTTTGTACCTACCTACTTTATCGCTTGACAGATATGATTTGTATTTATTTATCAGTTTCAATTTTTAAAATTAAAAGTTCTTTAAAATAGTATATAATAATAATTTTACGCAATATGCAGGGGATGTGCACCAATTCATCCATGCATCAACAAAATTAGTTTATTTCATTTATCAAACTCAATGCCACTATCTATCTGTCTTCTAACATCTGTTATACAACCGCACAATGCAAAAATATTTGAATTTTTTTTAAGTCTATTTTTTACTATTCCACTATCCGTGATGCCTCAAAATTACCTCATATTCCTTCAATGTATTTCTGAAACAGTATACACCCCTCTCCCCCCAGGGCAGGGGGGACAGGGGAGGCACGCCGCTGGATACTGGATGGAAACCAAATACATTTGTCAAAGTTAATGTTCAACGTAGGCCTTTCGTTTCCAAGTCAGACTGCGTTAAGCCGCTTGTTGGGTCATACCTTTTATTCAAAGCCTTTATAATAACGTCGACGATTTTATTACCCACCGGGATATCAAAAATAAATTTAACCTTTGTAAAAAAATATTATATTTTTAATTTTGTTTAAAGAAGTCACTAGATATGTAGGTACCTACCTACATTCTCGTACCTACGTGTATAAATACTTCTACATTAATGGTTAAGAGCGATTGACCAGCAGCTGAGAATAAAAATTTTAAAATGCTTGCAACTTTACAGCAAGGTTCCAATAAGAAAGATGGATTATTCCCCGTATGAAATATTTTAAATTAAAAATTAAATATCGATTTATTTAATTCAAAACTTGCTTTAATATATACCTACATTCAAGTAAGTAATAAAAATGCTCAAAAAGCACGATGATAAATTATTAAATATCGTATAGGTACTTCTTATAAGTATTTTTTGATCATAAGTATTTGTGATTTTTCAATAATGTCAACAAAATAAGTGTGTAAAAAAAATTAGAAATATTTTAGTTTGTAAGACTTTAAATAAATAAAAAAACTGAGGTATTTTTGTCACAAAACACGTTCTCGGATTTATTATTTAATGATTTTAATTTAAATAAAATTAAAATTCTGGAAACTGTGTTTACTAGATTATGTATTAATTTATTTGAAATTTGAAATTTATGTTGTTTAATTATCTTTTGAAAAGTGAACAAATCCGCCAACGACCTACGTATAACCTTAGTATATTGAAAATAAACTTAGTTTTTCAAAATTTTAAAACTGCGTGTACCAGATAAAATAACAATCTTTTAAAATCAATTTACGTTTTTTTGCAAAAGAGTGTCAATACGACTAGAATTTGATTTAAAAAGGACTAATTTCCGGTTTTCCCTGGTAATAATACCCTCTTAAGATCAATTGTTTGGATGCGTCCGTAAATAAGCAATACGAATAATATGAATAAATAGTTTTGTTCTTAAAAAACCCAATTCTTTAAAGATATGCACATTTTTTATCGGTGATTCAATCCAATATTGTATTTTCAAGCCTTTCTTGGTAAAATATAACATTTCGTATTTAGGTACCTACTGGCGTAAACAAAAAAATCATCTTAATATTTTACAACACAACTTTAAAAAAATGAAAAATTTTCCTAAAATAATTAAATTACCACCACCTACGAATTCTTATCAATTTATGTGTGACCTCCTTTATGGAGAAAATGTAAAAAAAATTTTTTTATTAAAAACAAATGATAAAATTTTTCAAAAATGAACTTAAAAAAAACGTAGGTATTAAGGGATGTAATACCATACTTTTGAAGCATAAAATCTTTAAAATATTTATTACACTTTTTATATGAATACCACACAAGAGTCCCAACTGCTCCCGCCTGGAGCCAGTGAGACTATGGCTCACAACATACCCCAACCGGGGCATGTTTGAGGCTGAAGGTAATGAGGTGGGGAAGGATATAGGAAGTAGCTGGCTCTTCAGATCTAGTCACCAAACAGCGCTAACGCCATTTCAAGCAACGTTTCAATTATGAGTGGTGGCGTGCGCAAATAAGTCTTAATTTGAGCACGCCGAGTTCAAACCCGCGACCTTCAGATTGGGAGTAGAGAGCAGTCAAAATTAATCTAATGTAAGAATTTTCTTACAACCTAAACTATTTTAAATTTCAGAAAATGACAAATTCGCAACAAGCAGATTGAAGTTATTTATTCTTTAACAAAGTGATATGTAGCCAATGAAGGCTAAGAAGAAAAAGTTTTTTTTTTAAATCTAGGAAACCTTTAAAATTGTGTAAATGTGTCTAATTATTGTATCTTTTATTAAAGAATTGAAATTTTAAAATGTGTTATGTTTTAAAATGAATAAAGAATTTAATTGAATTCATACTATAAAAAGGGCAGCCCTCGTATTTTCAGCGGGTTTCCACCTCAACTAAATCTCAACATTGTCACATAAAGAGTATTAAATTCTGAACAAAAGGTTGGGTTAACAATTTTAATTCTTGTGCCAAAGTTTTTCCCGAGCCAAAACACACCAAAAATACATTATGCGCCGACCCTGGCCACCTTACTGTCTCTACTACCTCAATGCGTTAACGCGTAATAACCAATAACCTTGGCCGGTTTAAATTCTAATGATAAAGATATTACTATATAGTAATAATTATACAATAAAATAATATTATCTAAAAATTTAGTTATCTAGAATTGAAATGTGGCTAATGGTGAGTTTTTTTTTCCTTTTTTACATACGGGTTGGTGTTTATGGAATTTGTATTAAATTGCGGGTAATAAAACCGCGGGTTATAAATAAAGTTTTAAAAATTCCATTGCCTTACTCGCAATAAAAACACTTAACGCAAAAAAAATGTTTGTTATTTTCTCTTAATTGTTAGTTTAGAATATAATTATTGTTAGGGCGATTTTCGTGTGTAACTTGTAGGTGGGTACGTTATCATTGTAGGTATCACTTTGTGTAGGTATATTCGTAGTTTCAATGGCTCATATATCTATAAACATTACTGAGTATGTATGTTAAGTAGTCATTTTTTAAATACTTTTTAAACGTCATTTAAACATGAAGGGTCTTACTAATAGACATTTTTTTCTATTTTACACAACTGACAAACAATTGTTTACCATACAAACAACATGGTTATTTATCATTCGCTTAAAATTTTAATCACGTTTATTGGTAAAGGGGGAAGTGTTCCCTCATGTGAATGTCTAAATAATTCTTAAGATTACATTCCTCTTTCCCCCCCCCTGACCCTAAATGTCCATTATCTACTAATGTTGGATGCTTTTAGTTGAAAAAGTCGCCGGCCACCAAAAATTTATTTATATTTTTTACTCCAAATAAATCACTGGTTAAATATGTCAGTACGCCCTTTATAAACATACATTGCATAACCAACTTGCTACTTACAACATCGATATAAAAAAATCAATATCATAAAATAACGTATTAGACAAAAGGGGTTTCTCACCATCCTCCTAATAGCTTATCCATACTTTATTATTAAAAATAACAATAAAATACTTGCAATAGTTAGAAAACTCGGCCAGCTTATCCAATATATAGCCACTATTCATAGGTTTAGTACCGAATAATAAACTCCGACTTAATAAATAAATAAACCGTAAATCTTAAATCGAAAATAAACTTTGTAGTATTCATAAGCTATTAGGTGGATGGTGAGAAACCCCTTTAGTCTAATACGTTATTTAATGAAGTTGTTAATATTGAGTTTTTATGATTTGAGAAATAATGATCAAAGAATTTATTTCGCAAGATATCTAAAAAATTCACCGTACAGCTCTTTGGCACTAGGTTCGTGGTTTTCGAAGCTGCCGATATTTTATAAAAATACACTTCAATTTCAAATACCTATAGCCCTGCAGCCATCTCGAAGCGCGTTAGCTTATTTCAAGATTCAGCCTATTAAGTATTGTGTAGTGAGAAGCGCTTCCTGCGAGAGCTTTTGCTACAGAGGCTTTTGGCAGCGAAGCACATTTGGGAAGGTTTTATTACCGAGGAGATGAAGTCGTATGCATCCTTTCAGGGATGCTGTATTATTTCATTACACTTGTGACAACGGAACTAAATAAGTTGCTTATTTCCATTCATTAAAATGTCTTTCTTACACACTCTATCTCCCAAATTATTACAGAAATATATTATTATATAGACCTCCGTGGCTCAGCTATTGTGGGTTCGTTTTTTATCATTAAGTTAAATAAATAAATAAAACGTATTTTCGCAATTAGAATTTAAAAGATTTGAAAAAAATCAGTAATTTTCTGATATCAATTATTCCCTTTTTCTTCCCTTACTTACGTCAGCCTTACAATAATCCTTAAATGGCAGTGCAATAACTTCGTAATATTCGATATAATATGTGTTGGACGTGTCGACTACGGGTTTGACATTAGTTGTGCGCTACTCAGTGCTAGTAGCACGCTACGCGAGTTGCATTCCCGTCTATTACTCGTTTGACTAAAATGACGTTTGTCTTACCGGAATACGTTATAAATGATTTAGCGGAGACGGCGTGGATTGAGGTTTGGAAAATGATTAAACAATTAATATTTATTTATTCAATCTTCCCGAAATCACTTTGTGGCGTCATTTTTAATTAAATGAAACAAATAACTTTGTCTACACCACTATAAAATCATTATTATCGACATGTTTCGAAACCGAATGTTTCTTCGTCGGGATAATAAGAAAAAATGAACAGAACATTTTGTTTTTATTATCCTGACGAAGAAACCATCAGTTTCGAAACATGTCGATTATCATGATTATATAGTGGTGTACACAAATTTATTTGTTTCATTTAATTAATATTTATTTCAATGTACCCCTGGGTGAACCCAAAATCTTCTTATATATAGTTTTATTACGTTTGTAAAGATAAAGAAAAACAGAAAAAACATTGCGATGAAAAACTGACATGTTTCGGGCGGAGAAGAGTAAGAAAAAATGTTGGAAAGCTCTGTTCAGTAGCTTACCCCGTTCATACGTATAAATCGAATTCGTGTACGGTTGCACAGCGCTCAGTGTACTCATATAAGTAGAGTACCTACTCGGTACAGCGTACTCTTATAATAGTACAGTATCTACTCTGAACATAGTGTGGGTTGCTTAACCAGCCGAAGAGTAGGCGCACGCCCCCTACCGAAAATAATATTCTGGCATCGAACAATAATATAAATAAAACTTGCAGCCCCATACAGACTAATTTATAGCTCAATGTTTATTGTAATTTTTGCAACGTATGCCGTGCTTTACGACTGCGCGTTGTGTTCACCTCATTTTAGGATGTTTGGAGAAGCCTAATGGCGAAATGAAAATGGCCGGGAGCGCCGTTGAAAGGCGCCATTTAAATAGGATACTTTATTTTAGTTCAAGTATCAGGATTCTGCAATTCAGAGATGAGTTGTTGTTAGTGTTGCAGATTTCGGTATTTTATGAGCAGAGGCTTTTACCTACTCCTACGTATGATCTCATAACTCACTGATATAATAAGGTCTTAACGTATCTTGTGCTTTTATAGTTTGGATACAGAATGGTTTTAAATCATGAATTAACTTAATGTTAGACATTCCTCAGCATAATATGAAAAGAATCCGTATTATTCGAATACGTTTTGTTAATTGAGTTTTTTCGTATTCAGAGGAACGTATATGTTGACTATTTCGCATTAAAATGTGTATGCTCTAGAGTGTAGAGATTATTGAATTGATAATAATTTTTAATTATTAAATAAAAAACCACAAAATATGCCAATTCTTGGTGAATTTAGAGGTAACTTTGGTTTAATTTCTAACTAAATTGAAGATATTTAGTATGAAATAGCATGGCCGGCGAAATAACACAATATCTACACTATGTATAAAATTCTTTTAATAAATGAATAAATAAATAAATTTATTAGAAATGTTAAATTTAAAGCTGAACCTTGCTAAAAAAATCATTTTAATTTAGCAGTAGAATATAATTATTATTTGAAATTCCATAGTATTTTTTTTTAGATTGCGTGTTTATTATGAGTACATTTTTTCTTATTGTTCAACCGAAAAGATAAAACGACAATTAATTAAGTCAACCAACCATATATTATTTTTACCACGAAATTGCCTCTTGCAATTAACTTGTTGTATCCGACACAAGAAAAACCTATTTTAGTAATTGAGTCACTGGTTTCCGAATTAATTATAGAAAAACAAATCTTGATTCAGGCCCCTCACCTCATGTAAAAGTAAGAACTATGGACAATAGAAAACATAAATCAATCTGGTGCAATCTTGTTTTTCTAACCGAATTTCAATCAAGGAGAATGAAGGCCTGTTCATTTTCTGTATTTTTGTAGCTCGTACCTACCAACAACAAGTTAGGTAGTGTAAGTTCCAATCGCTGTTTTTTTATGCATAGCACATATCAATCTATAGTGCCAAATACTGTGCTTGTTATTCAGAGAACAATTTGTTCGCAACAGTATGATTTGAATCATTGTTATTATAATTTTTTATCAGCCGCTCAAAATAATACACGGAGAAAAATGTTGTTTGAAAAAACGATCATTTTAATAGTAAAAACGGTTAAAAACGGGACTGAAGTTCTTACGAACAAATTAACAGTGTTTCAATGTTTATTGGGGGAAAATGAAAGAATAATTTGTTGGTATATGTACGAAATTACATATACCAACAAATTATTATTACATGTTCCCGCCAATAAATATTGAAACCATGTTAATTTGTTCGTAAGAACTTCAGTCCCGTTTTTACTATTAAAATGATCGTTTTTTTCAAATAACATTTTTCTCCGTGAAAGCTTTTTTAATATATATATATTTTTTAATTTGTATTTATATATTTAACACTTGTAGGGCTTTTACAGAAAGAATTTTTACTTTTTTTCTTAGAAAGATCGATTGTCGTCGTTAGATCTTAATTGCAGAAAATTTTTCGCTTTTGCAGCGCAGCGAATTTTTAATTATTTTTAAAATCTGAGTTGTAAAATACCAAAGGGTTTCATGACAACCGTTTGTCTGTCTATTTTGAATCAGCTGCCCAAAGTTGCAAGTCTTTTTCAAAGTGTTTTTTAATATCTCAGAATAAAAATCGAAAGCATTTAGTGTTTTGGAATAGATAGGTTTGCGACACCAACGACTGCAAAGTTAACAACGTCAAGCTGTACGTACCCTACCCCCGCGCCGTGAACATGGATAAATGAACGACAGATCGGAACAGACAAAGTGGGATCGAGCGCGCTATAATTAATATGATTTGTAAGCAATAGGCGTAAGCGACTTTTGTGAAAATATTTAATAAAACACGACTCGTTTACAATAGAGCATAAATCTCTCTTCAACACCTTAAGAAGCATTTAAAGAAACATTGTGAATTTTTTCATACATGTTACCTGTAAAATAACAGATGCAAACCTGTAAATAATAATTTTTCAAGCATACTTTGCATTTTTTTTCTATCGAGGGAATAGAATAATAATAGAAGAATAGAATTTTATGTAATTAACTTTTCGGCTATACAAATCTTCAGAAAATATTTTAAAAAATAACGTACATTTTTTAAGAACTTTGAAATTTAAAGTGTTCAAGGGACATATTTTATAAAAATCGGTAGAAAATCGGAATTCCGGCCCTTAAGAAGGTTTATCATTAGTGATGTAGAGGTATCGTTGGCCAGTTTTCCGAATAGGCAAATATGGCCAATAATATGAAAAATACACTATCCGAACATTTCAATTGTTACCAAATATGCAAATTGCGCTAATAAGGATAGCCAAGTGAAGTGCCACAATAAGGCCAATATTATGCCACAATAAGGCTAATACTGTACAATTATGGCTATTGTTAGCCAAATTTGCCATAAACGTTAAAACGAATAGCCAGATAAAGTGACACTATTAACAAAATTACTACATTTGCATATATCATAAACATTAAATAATGATAAAATCATAGGACGGGTTGTTCCACAGATTTTGAACAATTCATCAAAATTTAATGTTAAAATTCAAGACAAATTATTAATTCATCATGGCCTGTTGTTTCACGGTTCTTGGATAATGACAGAACTAGATTAGGATTTTAACAGAACTTGAAAAATAAACTTTGAAATTTGATGAATTGTTCGAACCCTGTGCCCAAAAAACAATTTAGACGAATTTAATAACCAACGGTTTCTTCATCAAATATACAAAGTACATATATTATTATCAGGATACAAAGTCATTATTTAATTAAAATGGTGCCATAAAGTCTTTTTACAATGATTGTTGAAAGAAAATTTATCATGTTTGCGATGTATCAATTTTTTTTTTTTTTTACTAAAAAGAAAGACAAACATTCCCAGGTTACGAATAACCCAACAACATTTGAAAATCTCCTACAACCACCACACTAAGCGGAAGATGTTGCTTGTGTTGTGATGGAGGACTTATCCAGCCGAGGAATCGAACACGGAGCGCCTGGGTGGGACCCAAACGCGATGCCCACTGAACCACTGACCGATCGTGATTTTATTAGATGAGTGATTTAACAATAGCCTCACGCATAGGTACTCAATACTTTTAGCATGACAACCAACGGGGCCAGCCATGTCGGCACATGGGAGTATAATGTCTGAACAAAATTCACAAAAAGTAAGCTTTTTATATGATTATGATATCGTTTAGTGATCAAAAAGCATTATTTTGTTATCATTATCCACCTTTTTCGATAATAATTTTCCTGTCATGTTATTCATAAATTCACACACATATTATATTATAGGTCATTTTGTTTTGTTTTTTTTATTTTTCAAATTAAGTCTCAAGTATGTCAGCATAGAAAAAAAAACTTTTATCAGTTTTTTAACTCTCAATTTTGAATTAATATTATTTTAGAAAACATTAGTATGCGTTAGGCTGAGCTTTTTTCGTGAATACTTATTCCTTAATACCAAGTGCAAAGCATCTTAACTCAAGAATGCATTGCCGTGATGAATTGCGTTTGCGTTCCTTATTTGCCTTTTTCCTGCAATATGGGAAGGCTCAGAACCGCATTGGGGAATCTATTATAATAATATTTAATTAGTGATTATTAAATTTTAAAAAATTATCGTGAAGGACTTTTGAGAACCAATTAAATTTACCTCTCGATAATTGAGTGCAAAATAACTACGGAACTGTTTCCTTTCGAAAGCTTTATTAATTCTTCGGCAGCCATAGTTTATGATCTATTGGCAGAGCCAAGAAGAGGCAACAAAGGCCATGACGAGACAAGAACAGCAAGATAAAGGAAGAGAGAGTGAGAAGTGACTAAGAGAGCCAAGAAAGACAGCAATAAAGAAAGAGAGAGTGAGAAGTTACTAAGAGAGCCAAGAAAGAGAACAAGAAGTTAACAGAACCCAAAGAATCCAAAAAAAGCAATATTAAGTAATAAGAATTAAGAGACAATAAAAAGAAGCGAGATGAGGCAGAAAATGGCTAATATAGTCAAGAAAGATCCAAGAAAGAGCCTAGGAGAAGGAGGAAGAGTCAGGAGAGACTAAAAGAGACACGAATCGACTAGAAGATACAACAGTAGCTAAGACCAGAAGAGGCAAGAAAATGACAACAATGCTTGTTCCACCCTTTAATCCCCCTATGTCCTAAATTCCAATATTCGCTTCCAGTTGCTTCCAAGCGGGTATGGGTACTGCCGCCCGGGAACCATTTATTGGATAACCAACACCTCTGCCATAGGTCACCCCAAGTGGTTCGCTACGTTTGGTGACTTAGCAAGATCGGTCGAGAGTCCGGCCAGATTGAGAGAGACTGGTTGAGGGAGACCTTTCCTAGACCTCTCCAGTCGGACTCTCGACCGATTGATTCGTTCGTCCGTCACTCCTAGGCACGCTAACTCTCAGATTCCTACCCACCCCTCATACCTTTTTCCTTCCCAACACATTTTCTCCTTCCTTTCCTAAAAATAGAGAGACTGGTTGAGGGAGACCTTTCCTAGACCTCTCCAGACGGACTCTTGGCCGATTGATTCGTTCGTCCGTCACTCCTAGGCACGCTAACTCTCAGATTCCTACCCACCCCTCATACCTTTTTCCTTCCCAACACATTTTCTCCTTCCTTTCCTAAAAATAGAGAGACTGGTTGAGGGAGACCTTTCCTAGACCTCTCCAGTCGGACTCTTGACCGATTGATTCGTTCGTCCGTCACTCCTAGGCACGCTAACTCTCAGATTCCTACCCACCCCTCATACCTTTTTCCTTCCCAACACATTTTCTCCTTCCTTTCCAAAAAAGAATCCACCACACAGCATCCCCAAAGATGACATAGGCCGTGAGGGGAATTATTTTCTTCAGAGCCTCCTATGTGGAGCTATTGTAAAAAAAATAAAAATAGTATATATGTACATTTGCATCGTATTGGGAATTTTAAAAACACCCACATTCAATCAAAATGAAAATAATCGAGACGATATGATACGAGTCAAATTTAATTTAATCTGGGCAGCAAAATGACGTTTCGTTCATTTATCATTTTACAATAGGTAGCTTTCCCGATATTATTTTAGTCAGGAAGGAACTAAAATTGAACTCTCTTTTCAGCATATTATTTTTAAACGTTTGTTGATGATCTTCCTGACAATAAAAAAATCAAGTAAACTTTCACCCCGACGGACACGACGTTTGTTAACAGTCCGGATCTGCCCCGGGATACGTAAAGTTTTATTGGCAGCAGATTAAATGTAATTTTCCGTTGTAGAGCACGCAGTGAGGTGAATTTTTCATTTTCTACGAGCCGTTCTCTAAACAAATGTCGTACTAAAATACCTATCTGCAGAACTATTTATTAAAGAAAGTAATTTCGCGAGCAGATTGTTACATCGAGGTTCCCGACATTGGGACGATTTATGCGATGAGAATTGCAAGCTCAATGGCGAAAGTAGGTATCTTTAATGTTTTTGTTCATGTAGACACTACAAAACTTTATTAGAATTTTCCTAGAAAAGTTCTGGATTGTAAGCAGATTAAAAAAAAAACGTCTATTTTCGTGAGGCTATAGAAATCAAACAATTCCGTTATTTTAATCACCTTTCTGATGACTGGCCTCAATTAAAATATTTTTGTTACTGGAAAAAAACACTCGTTTAAAATCATTTTCATCTGTAAATAAACATGCCAACAGCGGAATATCATTAATTATATCAAAAATACATTACTGCGGATCATGTTACCGCGACAACTCAGTTTGTTGGAGCAGTCGCTGGATGTAATGAGGTTCCGTGTTCCGAATTCCTGTCGCAATGTTATATTTTCGTATTTTTTATTAAATATATTAGAAAAATGATTATTTTTTAAATACGTTGCATTACATTTGGTAAATTTCCACTGTAGAGTGTTTTCGCCTTTGTATAAGTGGTTGTCTAATGTGTAATTTCGCATTGTCAAACAGATCGTATAATTAACACCCAGTCCTGTAACACCAAACAATAATCAGACAAGGGTACCTCCGGTTTTCCGTCGTTATCCTTCTGCCGTTAGATGTTGTTAGCCTTCAGCCGTTAAGGCTCCGTCTCGTAACGCCTTCACCCGTTAGCCTTAGAACAACGGCCATCCGCCCCGGACACGGTTTCCGGTTACAAAACTGATTCACTTTAACCGTGGGATGGATTTAACCTAGGGCCCTGGGCTCTTGCTTATACTGGTACTGCGCCTGGGAACTCTGGCCAGGGTAGGAGCCAGTTCTCTAAATAAGCTTATTTTTGTAATTTTTTTTTCAATTCTATGATTTCGTATTTGTTGAAACAAAAATCTGTTAACATTCGACGTTCGACTTGATCTTTTCGATAGCCTTCTGCTTTAAAAATAAATAACATAGGTCACAATAACAGTATTTTTAAAATACCCTTAGTTTATACATCAATACCGTTATTTGTATTCATTGCCGTGTCTTTGAGGAAAACATACGCACTTGTATAAATGTACGTCACCACAGTTCTAATTATTTTATTTTATGATTGTTGTTTAGTAATTGTGAAGATATAATGCAAAGAATGCTTAATACATTTTTTGGCATATAAAGACTCCAAATACACATTTTTTCTGGGGGTAGGTACATATCTGCATCGTACCGGTAATATACCATTTACATTAAGATAATAATATAATATAACATTAAAACAGCGATATGATATAAAAATATAGGTTATAATAATAGATAAGTTGCAAAGATTTATATTCAACAGCGGAGTTTTCTTAAAAATCACAATTATTATAAGCAATAATTATTAGCCTGAAACACTCATCCATATTGAAAAAACCTCCCGAGAAAAGATACATGCCGCCGGTGGGACACGAATCCGCGCCCCTCTGGTTGCCGGTCAGGAGCTCTAGCTTAGTGGATAGAACTCCTGCCCGGCAATCAGAGGGGCGCGGGTTCGAGTCGCGTCGGCGGCATGTATCTTTTCTCGGGAGGTTTTTTCAATACGGATGAGTGTTTCAGGCCAATAATTATTGCTTATAATAATTGTTTCCCTTTGTGCTATGCATAAAAATCTTGTCTTAAACATTAGTTTATCAATTAAAAATAATTAAAAATTACATTGGCGTTGGATATCTCGGGAAAATAATAAGGCTTTTCGACAGGTTAATCATAAAAATTAATGCCAAATCTTCACAATGCCCATTATCCGAGGATATCCAATCACTGGAGAGCCCTGACGATTGTAGATTGTGTAGACAGTGGAGTAATATGATGTGTTTAAGTTGTTCGGCCAGTTTCCTCTCCTTTATCTGTCTGCTGCCAGTGACAATCCACTTCCTGCTCCCCGCCGGTCCGGCAGATAACACAGCTAACACTGCCCCCCTGCGGCAAATAATCTAACTAACAAACTACTTCATTAGTTATGTACGCCGAGTTTAATAAACATTGTCGGGGCAAGTAAATTTTAGTTTGTGTTTTTTTAGTACTTATTACCGATCGGTGTCTGAGTAAACAACGCGTCGTGTTCCCACCCGTATGTCGTGGGTGTAATCCTTTGACTGACTAAGTCACAAGCAGCACCCTTTAATGATGCAAGTAGGAAATTAAAAAAATATTATCAGGTTAGTTGTAACCCGGGAATGATTGTATTTTTCTGTTTAGTGGAGAAGCGAGAAATCAGAAAGTAATAATCTTCTTCTTCTTCTTCCTTGCTCTGTTTCACCTCCTTGCCTAGGTAGGCTGTTGGGGTCTTGGGACCGGCTCTCCTCGTTCTCAGGTTGTAGATTCTTCGGTTCTGGGTATCGCTTTCATCCAGGCCGTTTCTACGTAGGATTTTGGAGCATTGAGTCATAAAATTGAGAAATGTAATAATCTAAAGTAATGTTAACAGAACGCGTAAAGAAACCGAAATTACATAGATTCATGTCATATTGTAACATTTAAAACACACACTTGTTTGAGTTTTCAGCACTCTACTCGAACTATAATGTTTTTTTTCTTACTAATAACTGATGTCGATCCTCCTTATTTTTATATACATATTTGAAATTAAATTTATCACTCTTGTAACTAACCAATCATTATTACATAAAGAATATTGAGATGAATGTTGTGCTCACCTATAATTAGAAACATCATTACAACCATGTATAAATGTAAATTACTGTAAAAATTATGTGATGTATTCTGTTGGCGAGCCAATAAATAAATAAAAAAATAAAAAATAAAATAATTGAAAAATTAATCAACAATTCATATTTAATTTAACTTGCATTAATTAAAGTAATTAAGATCGCCACGAAAATTGATTTCCAATTTTATTGTAGTATTATTTTTAGAAATCATATTACCTAACTTTTAAACAAATTTGATTAACATTTGTATTTAGCAAATTAACCAATCCTTGACCGCAAAGTGGCAATGTATCCAAAAAGATATTGTTTTTTCTAGGTAATTGAAGTTAAAAACTATCTAGTTACTTTTTTTTAACACTAATTGTTTAAACTTTGTGATTTATCGTATTTCAAAATTATTAATTTACCTTCTTTCTTCGTATCTATCACTTTTCTAAAATATTGTTCTACATACTATGCCGACATGTTTCGTTTCTATCGTAACAATAAAACACAGAAAGTAAATCATAAGTATAAGTAATCATTATCAATTATACAAATCATGAATAATAATTTGTTCCTATTTTGAATATCCTAGTCGACGACCTCCGTAGTCGATGGGATATATATATATATATATATATATATATATATATATATATATATATATATATATATATATATATATATATATATACATATATATATATATATATATATCGATATATAACGGCGTTCCATGGAGCTACGTTCAAGCGACGCGATCGCCGCTCGTCTGTATTTTCCATACTATTATTAGTGCTTTAAAACGCCGCTAGACGCTGCACTAGCAAAATAGTATGACAGGTAGCGGTAGCGTCGCTTATAAGTAGCTACATGAACGATGGGCGTAATAAGTCTCTCGGCCAGCGTCCGGAGGTTTCAGGTTCAAATCCCGGCGTGCGCAAATAAAATTTGTTCGATTGATCTGTTTTATTTTAGAATTTAATGATTTTATATAATATAAGGTGCATTTGCGGCACTTTACGCAAATCAAAGTAGGGGTCATGATCCTCAGCAATGAGGATAAGAATAAAAAAAATGCACTCCGTGGTCAAAGGGCAAGACTTTCGAGTAGCAATCCGGAGGACGCGGGTTCAAATCCCGGCGTACGCAGAAAAATTTATTTGATTTTTTTGTATTATTTTTATAAATTAATATGTAGCATGTATGTAGTTCCAGAGTGTGACATACTCTCAGTACTACCTTGTAAAACTTTGCTTGAAATGGCTTTAGCCGTGTTTGATGATTAGATGTAAATATCCAGATCCAGGTACTTCCCCACCTTCCTCTTCACCATCTCCTTGCTCTCCCTACTTACCTTCAGCCTCACTACATACCCTAATTGTGGATGCCGTAGTCTCACTGGATTCAGACGGTTGAAAACAGTTTGGACTCTTATGCGGTATTCACATAAAAAAATAATCTGAAATCTATTTTAGAAAAAATAATACAAATAAGTAATTCAATATGACTCAATTAGCAAAATTAAGCAAGGTCCAGAAAAACTTAAATATACTGCGTTATGTCTACGCAGAAAGAGCGCTAAAGTCGAGCGTGAAAAGGCCAAAACGTTTTTAGTATGAAACTCAACAGTTGTTAGCGTCGCACTAAAAGCCAACTCTGAAACAAAAAGACCGGAGAGTTTTTCGTGATAACTTTCGACAATTGGCGCTCTTTTGTCTTTTTGGCGGGAACACCGCAACTCGATTTGGCGATTTCCCGCCTCCGGGGAGGGGTAGGAGAGGGGAAAGGGAGGTCCAGTCTAACAGTTGCAGGCACAGTTTAAGACTTCCGATATAAGGTTTATAGAGTATTCGGTTAAGTTTTAAAGAAAACCTTTAAGCTGCCTTCAAACTGTTAGCCTTAAAAGGAAATTACTTGGTCCGACAAGATATATATATATATATACAATCGGCGCCCTTTTGTCTTTTTGGCAGGAACACCAAAACTCCTTAATTATTTATATATATATATATATATATATATATATATATATATATATATATATAAATTGATAAATGATATTAAAACACGGCTAAATGGTGTTATGAATGGTGGTCTTACACCAGGGCGATACTTAGTGTATCTTCCACTCTGGAACGTGCCGTAAATAAATATATTATTTTTATTTAATTAATTATTACAAATTAATCAACTAAAATTTATTTGCGCACGCCTGGTTTGAACTCGCGACCTTCGGTTTAGGTGTCGAGAGTCTTACCCCACGACCGCCCCGGCCGTCAAATATATTGAAATGATGACCAAGTGTACATGTAGCCTTGAAAAGTGAAAACAAGAAACATTTCAAAAAAACTCTTTACACACTCACTTTCCAAAAAAACTCTTTACACTCTCACTTTCCAAAAAAACTCTTTACACACTCACTTTTCAAAAAAACTCTTTACACACTCACTTTTCAAAAAAACTCTTTACACACTCACTTTTCAAAAAAACTCTTTACACACTCACTTTTCAAAAACACTCTTTACAATCTCACTTTCCAAAAAAACTCTTTACACGACATTTCCACTGCAGTTATTGATCACATAAACGAACAAATAAATGAATGTAGTTTCATACACCAATTTTTTTTCATCTTGGATAAGCAGGTATTTATAGACACTGAAGGTACTACAAAAATTGCATGTTCTATTCTGAAATATCACTCAAACTCTGCTACTAGAAATATAACATAGTAAAATAATGTAATTGTATAGCAGTCGTAGAACCGTAGAGCCGTAGAGGATTGGAGACGTAGACCAGTAAGACGTAGCTACCAGGCGCCCAGAGTGCCTACGGCTGTAGCAGCAAATCTTGCGGTAGGAAAGTGTCCACGGCGACGTTTCAGCATTTCCATTAGCCCGAGTTGTGGAGTGCCGGTTGTCTTGCGGACCTATGAGTTGTCTAAGAAACGACTTATATTTTGAAGGTTTATTATCGCTTGCCTGGTTGGGAAATTTATATTTGAAGCAGGATTTTATAGTAGAAAACTAAAATAAGTAATTTTGTTATATTCCTCTAGTTATTACGGGTTAAAATTTATGTTTAACTGTTTGACCCCACACGAAGGCTCTGAGGAAAATAATTTCCGGTGGCCTACGTCACTTTTGGGGATGTTGTGTGGAGGGTAATTTAATGAGAGGAAAGAGTGAACACGGGTCTTAAAGAGACCGATGCTGTAGAAGGGAAAAGCACAGAGCAGCCACAGCCGAGCTACTGAACTCAAAAACGAGTCGTAGAAGCGACCCTTCTCATGTTACAAATGTCAACTGTGTACATATATATCAGGCACGCATTTGGCGTGTTTCCCGACCATGCGCCGGTGCAGAAGGGATCAATGGCGATTGTTCCTCGGATCATCTTCCATTTTAATATCGGTAGAACAGGACAGCGTACCTACCTGACGCATGTGCTCTAAAGATTCTGATAACGTGTAAAACGAAACGCCCTTTTCTGCACAATGTCAAGGATTTTTTTTTCAGGTATTTTGGGGCTTTAGACCAGAGGTGGCCGACAAATTCAACGGTGGGCGGACTTTGCGAGTTTTACAGAGTCAACAGTAGAGTAGATACTATTTGCAGTAGGTATCTACGGACGTTGTACAGGTACAATATACCTAGTTTCTGGTATCCCGACCCCCGAAAAACAGCTAGCGTTTTAAATAGGTTTGTTTGTTGAAATATTTTTTTTCCAGTATAAATATTTCAAATATAAAACAAAATCACGTTTTACCATTTTTTTAAGGTCCTTGAAGCTTTTCACAGGTTTAAGTATCTAAGTCGGGTACAACTTTTAACCCCCTCCATAAGTTGAGTATGATATTGAACGAATCGTCAAATGTGACTAATTCTTTGACTACGTAATAATCTATAATAATTAAAAAAACATTGCTTTCTCGTACACCAAGATTATTACCTAGATACAAAGATAACTTAAAACTTTCTTTGGCTCATAAATAAACGATAACAGTACTTCCGCGAAGGAGCTAACCCCAAGGGCTGAGCAACTTGCGTGTAAGGAATTTCATTGTTCGCTTCTCAGGGGTAAATAATTCTAGTAGTTCTACGGGAATATCCTGGTTAGGTACGGCAGCCAACTTCATAAGAACTATCTTGATAAAATATAAGAAAACTCTAATGGAATACGTAGAACAACATTACGGAGAGAACTTAATTATTGTTTGGAGAAAGTTTGGATAAAGAAACTACTACCTTCGTACAAATAGTAACGGTTAGTGATTCTTTAATTTTTTTAATATTGTTATAAAATGATTTAAGGAATAAAGTTAACAATAAATGAACAAAAATGTCTTTACTTTTGCACGAATATTTAATCAAAATATTAGAATACGCGTTTCAAAACCCTCGGTTTTTGCATCAGGATATAGGTGTAATGAAAATTGACAGATATTAGAATACATAATAATTATAATAATTAAATTAAATATTTTCTAGAGCGCCGTTTTTGTGAAAAATCACCTCAGGGGCGCTGAAACGAGTATAGATAAAAACATTTTAAATAGGTGGTGATCAATTAGTTTAGGTATCATAAAAAACAATTACATAAAATAATAAAAAATATTGCATTTTAGATAACCAGATAGATATATAAAAAAACCTTTTATAAATTCTTATCAACATGGGAATTATTATGAAAATAAATTTAAACATGGCTATTTGAAAAAATTTATATACATATAAAAATATATATATTTGGTTTTTAATAGTATTTAATTGAATATTTCTAATTTCCGAAATTTCAAAGTTATCTGATTGTTAAACCATTGAATTTGTATGTAACTTGAGCCAAAAACCCTTGAGATGAAACAATTGAGCCTAACCCGTGTAGCAGAAAGCGTTGATGATCTTTCAAATATCAGCTGTTTTATCATCCAGCTTTGAAGACATTTTCCATGTTTTCAGTTATGTTGATTATTGGTGGCTGTCACCCAACCGAAGTCATCAGCCCCTTTCATTTGTGGGCGACCTCTGCTTCTCTTCCCCAATGAGCGATGCCATTCGATGATTCTAGAATTCCAATGAAATGTATCAGAAACGCAACTTGCCCAGCTTACTCTCAATTACATGTGGAGATAAGATATGAGATGAAAGTTCAGTTCCTTAAATTTTACTTTAAATCAGCTCACGATTTATTCTGTCTCGCGTATAGTTCTAGTAGCAACACACAAAATTTTCCATATTTATCAAGAGTTAATAATGATTCATTGGAATATTAAAATTTTAGCCTTTGATTTTTAGATTTAAAAATGAAAATATAAAACAATTCGAATACAATCAAATAAGACAGACTCCCAGGGGTAAATTATTTTTTTCAGTGGAAGACTTACCTTAAACTAAAATAAAATAATAATTTAAAATATAAAAGCAATTTAAACACATTCAATACATATAAAAATGCGAAATTGTTATACGTTAAATTGATTCATTATCATATGTAGTAGAAAACAGAAAAATAATCATAAAAAAACAATTTGAACACTGTAGAGTGATAATACAAAAACAATTTGAACACCAATATAATAATACAAAAAACGATTTGAATTCTGTAAAATCATAATAAAAAACAATTTGTACACTAAAATAATAAAACAAAAACAATTTGAACACTGTAAAATAATAATACAAAAATATTTTAAACACTACAATAATATTCATATTTTTATAAGAAAAAACTCTCTTTTTAACTTTTGAAGTTTATTCCCATCACTGTAATATCATTGAAGAAGAAGATAACAATAACAATCTAATATGTAAATGAACAAGACACAGAAAAATAATAAAAATAAACTGGGACTAGAACCCAGATCTCACGTCTTACCGGGACGGCGCTCTACCGATTCAAAAAAATTAAATTTTTATTTTAAATTTAAATTTTGGATCCCAGTTGCGACCATAGGTTTTATTAGTATTGAACACTGTAAAATAATAATACAAAAACAATTTGAACACCGTAAAATAATAATATAAAATAATTTGAAGACTGTAAAATATCAACATTTTCAAGGGTAAATAGATTCATTACAGTGATACTGCCAATCGGGAGTACAGTCACTAATTCCGGTCACAAATTAGAACACAATCAAATACGTAGGTGTAAACTATTACTATCAGTAGTCCCTCCGATAAGAACAGTACGTTATTTACCAACCGTACAATATGCGAGTGTATTTCATAAGGACAGATATGTATGGCAGAAGTGTAAATGATACAAAGACGACACAACACGTAAACTAACTTCTACCTCTCGTACCTAGTTCCTACCCTACATCCCCACACTCGTGTAGTGCTGTAGTAGTGAGTCCAAATAGTTTGAACCCATAAATTCGTTTCGCCAGGAGAGACCAGAGGTTTTGCCAGTCAGTTAGCAGCAAGAATGTTGCTTGGATGATGCATTGCCCACTTACAACTTGTTCACTTACAGTACAAATGTTAGGAAATGGGCGCAACTTAGCTAGCGGTTGAGGAGCAAAGTTTTGTCACAAACCGCCGAGGAAATTATAAAGACACGCGCGGAGTGAATATTTAGATGTGTTGTGTTTGTTCATCCGTGATGTCGCATTTATGTCATTGTGATAATACAAGTTTGTAGTTGATATTATACCTAAACAATGTTATTTCAGAGGTTAAACATGATTGGTAATAAAATATTTGTTTATTCAATTACATACTAGCTTCAGCTCACCTTTCGGTCACCACTGTCGTCAGTCGTCACACAATTTTGCCAATTTTTCACGATTAATTCCATAAAAAGTTAAGTTTTTAAAATCTATGGAATTACAAATATTGAGTAGAAATTTTCTAAGTTTATCTAAAATATACAAGTATACAGAGTAACAAATCGCTTGCTGAGGCTTGGTTTGTACTATGTCCACAAAAACTCGTATTGAGAAAACAAGGTTTGAAGTTTTAAAAAATCCTATTTTTGTTTCATTTACTTCAAACTAATTGTTATAAATAATAATATAAAAAAGGTAAATCTACCTATAAGTAAAAGAACAACATAATTGGTTGAATTTTTTTTTTGGAATAAAGCATACTCACGAACGAAAAGGACACTTTTTTAAAACAAAATAGCAAAAAAATGAATGTTGGTTTGTACCACGTCCGTATTTAATGTTGGTTTATACTATATCCATACTCTGGGCGGTGATAGACCAAACCAACAGTAATTTCATCCTATGGCACACCAAACAATAATAAACTTTAACATTCTCATACATAAGGTTTTAATAAATAATAATAAAATAAAAAATATTAAAAATTCTTCATAGAAATTAGAAAATTTAGTATTGTCGTATGAATAAATAAAATGTATGGAGTAATCAAACATTAGTAATTTTTAGATATAATACACTCCAATCCTCATTTTTTTGTAATTACTGTGGAGATGTTCAAAATGTAAGCTCCCGCTGAAAATTTGTTTTTTTTGGGTGTGGTTATAGTAGATAAAAATATGATTAATATTACAGCATTCTCAGTTTTAAAAAAAAAATAACATAGTACAAACCAACCCTCAGAAAGCGAAATGCATGACACAAACACCGTAGAATTATGTAAAATATTTGCTTCATCTTATAGACTGAGAAGTTATTGGGTAAACTTAGCACTAGAATTGGTTCGTGTAATATTTATCTCCCTCCTTGGAATTAATTGAGCGTGTAGGTGCTAGCTGGCTTATGAGAACGTACCGTAACCAATTATGAACCAGCATCTTGCAATTTATTTACCTAATCTACTTACAAAAACAACCACAAAATACTCGCGGGTATATTATTGCTGCCTCGTTGATTTTAAACACGTATTATTTCAAAATAGATAGTTTGCTCGGATGGATGAGAAATTGAAGTACCCACACCTCCACTCAAACATTTAAGTTAGTATCATCATAATATATGAAATTATATTTTCATTGGCATAACTGTTTTTGAATTATTACCATTCTGAAATGTTCACTCCCACTTTAGATACCCTATTTATTTGAAAGAAATGTTCTTGGACTCATCGTTTTGGTACGGCGATTTCAATATTTTAGTATTACATCACTTACATTCTTTACGTAGATTTCACCCTGCCACATTATTAGAGGTATTAGAAATAACCTAAGTATTTTCTTAACAAGAGCAGAAAATCTTTACATGTACATACATCCCTTAAGTTTTAGCTCGCAGCGTTATATCCATGGAGCTTTGGAATATCTCTGTTTGACGACCGTCCGTGGTCGAGTGACAAGACACTTGACTTCCATTCGGAAGGTCGCGGGTTCGAACCCGGCGTGCGCAAATAAATTTTATTTGATTAATTTGTGTTATTTCACAATTAATTAATAAAAATAAAATATGTTATATTTGCGGCATGTTCCAGAGTGGAAGATACTCTCAGTATCGCCCTGATGTAAGACCACCATTCAGAATTGAAACGTTGCTTAATAATGGCTTTAGCCGTGTTTAGCGACTAGATCTGAATAGCCAGGTACTTTCCCACCTTCCTCTACCGCATCTTCTTCCCTTCCCCACTTACCTTCAGCCTCACAACATACTCCAATTGGGGATGCCATAGTCTCACTGGCTCCAGAAGGGAGCAGTTCGGACTCTTGTGAGGTTTCTCTATAAAAAAAAATGTCGTTTTCAGTTTGCGTGAAACCGGGTAGCAAAACTGGTACTTAAAAACGATTACTGTCTTCATATCAAATAAAATTGGTTACCTTTTTACATCTTTAGTCATTACTGTAGTTTCGTAGGTTGCACGAGTTGGTAACTATATGATCTCTTGTCTCATTTCTGCACCTGCAACTAAATGATGTGAAAGGGTGTTTTACACCCACACAGGGTGAATAATCACAAGACTGTTCACAGCATTCGAAATAAATTACAAATTACTTAAGGCTATTTTGGCTGCGCGGCCGGTTTCATACAAAACGTAGTTTTGGATTTGAGTCCAAAATACCCAACCAAACTGAATTTTTTTTTTGTAATTAAAAGGTATATCAAATGTCTCAATCTCGGACAGGAGCTATTTATTTATTTTTACTTCAAATTATAAAATATAGGCTATTTAAGATTTTAATATTTTATGATTTTAAAGGCATAACTTATATAACTTGGACAAGTATTTGCGAATAATTTTAAACATTTAAAAACATAATTTTACTTCATTTTTTTTTAAATGACGAAATATAGAATTAAAAATATTTTTTTTCAGAAACAATTTTGATGGGTGTAAATTTTGATTAAAAATTACCTATTTACACAGGAACAAAGACTTGTCGTTTTTATATTAAAATTACTACCCAAAGAAACGCATTTTTAACATTTTTTTAGTTTTTCATTAATAATAATTAAAAACAAGGATTAGACAGATTTTAAAAAAAATAATTTTAATCACTCACAAAAAAATTCCAAAGTTGCTTCCAAAATAAATCAAAACCTAATTTCGTTAATTACCTAAACGTCATCACTTAAAAGCAACAAAAAAATGAGCTCCTATCCAAGATAGATATTTGACATACCTTTTTATTAGAAAAATAATTTTAATTGATTGGGTATTTTGGCCTCAAATCCAATATAACGTTTTGTATGAAACCGACGAGTTCCTCTTAAGCACATTATTTCGCCAAAACCCTTTCCATTTCGAATCATCGTTCCCAATATTTATTCAGTTTTAATGCAAAACTCGCGTGGTTTGAAATAAGTTTACCAAATTGAATTACGGCAGAGTGTTATTATTACATGGGGAGGTGGGGATATATTGTAAACGCTTTCATCATTGAGACGTGTTAAGGAAATACGAGTAGTTCTCTAGTTCTCAAAACACAAAACGTTCAACATTATATCACTTTCCCCTTTAAAACAATAACCTCATTTCGAGTGGGTTACATGTTACGTAGATCGGTAGAATCTGTCCAAAATTCAATATTCCACCCTCAAATTGTACAAATTTGTAGAAAACTGTGATCTTTCGTTCGACTTTAAAGTTTGGAAGATGTTTTTCATTTATCCCTTTCTGCAAAAGAGAATTAAGGCCTTCTTTTTAACTGTACAAACAAATTCGCACGTATGAACTCGAATTGGTTTAAGCAAACTGGCTTCAGCTGAACGAATATTATAAGGCGCACATGCACATAATAAATATATTTTTTTAATCATTAAATATCTCAAGTCCTCGAGTTTTTCCGGGCTTCACAGAGAGTTTTTTTAGAACCAGCTGCAGACAGTAATTTATTTTTAACGTCAATTATGCAAAATTTCATAAAGAAGAATAAAAATTCTGCTAGTGAAGTTTTGGAAATCTCGTGTAGACAGTGACTTTCCTCCTGTTTTGAAGGTCAATTTTGCAAAATTTCATCAATCTCAAAATAAAAAAGGGATCCCTGTGTTTATTGTAGTGGTATAATGATGGAAGTGGCTACAAAAAAAAACCATCATTGATCCCTTCGGCACTGTGCCCATCGTTGGTCGTAATGAGAACGGGTCGTTTTTGCGACTCGTTCTCGTATTCAACCAATTGACGGTTTTGCATGTGCAACTTCTACTTCTCCATGCTTTTGAGTGAAATATCTGAAATTAAGTTAAACAAATAACTTTGTATTAAACCACTATTATATAATCAATGTTTTGTTATTTAATGTCATTACTACCCTGACGAAGAAACCATCGGTTTCGAAAAATGTAGGTAATCGTGATTATATAATAGTGGTTTAATACAAAGTTATTTGTTTAATTTAATTCAAAATGACGCCACAAAGTGATTTTGAGAAGTTTGAAGAAATAAATATCTGAAACACTATATGTATTTAATTCCTCTTAAAACCTTAATATTTGTATAGGTGTAAAGAGTGTGAAATGAGAAAATTGTACTGAAAATAGATCATTAATCTTTTGTACAATAATGAAAAATATATATAAATATTTTTATAAATGGCCTCTGCACAGCTTCCCATATATGGCGTGGTGGGAAACTCAATAAAGAAATTAAGCTTTAAAAATCATCTTCTGAAGTAGCTCGGAAAAAAAGTATTTAATTGTTATTATATTATGTAACTTATTACATGCTTTCTAGGACAAAAATGTATTTAAAAAAAATGATTCAGGTAGGCACTTAGCGGGTAGGCCTATAAAGTTGAGAAGTTTGAAGTGATCACGTAGATTCTACTATATTTGAAATTATCTGGGAGGTATTTTATATCCTAGTAGGTATTGGTTATGTGGTAGTAGCATGGTAGTTGGAGCAAGTTCTGAAGGTATGTAGATCGCTAGTTTGGAATAGCCCGAGGAGTCATGTTGCCCTTACAGTTCTGTACCACTATCTCCCATCTTAGACAGCAAGATTAATTACAGGCGAGATAAATTCCAAGATTCTCTTCGATCATGGTCACTACTAACTCTAGGTGGTAGCTATTTATTTGTGCGAATTCAGAAGATTTGTTTGAAACTGGAACAAAAAAAATCTATTAGACTTAGTGGAAAAGAAAACAAAACATATTTATTTATTTTGTATTTCACGTCCTGCTGGGCTTTTACATGTTTTTTTTTTGGTATGTTTAGATCTATCAAAACTCCTTTATGTACTGATTTGGTTTTCCAGTCCCAACTGTTCCCCTCTGAAGCCAGTGAGACTATGTATGCTGTGAGGCTGAAAGTGGTGGGGAAGGGAAGGAGGTGGGAAAGAGAATGGTAGGGAAGTATCTGGTAACTAAACTTTTCAATTCTGAATGGTGGTCTTTCACCAGGGCGATACTATCTATCTATCAAGGATTTACTACTATTACATATAATTTTTAATTAACTTTTTTTTTGTATTTCTTGGGCATTAACTATGTAACAATTTCTAGGCATTTTGTTTTGAAGAGTTTAAATTTTCAATGTACTATCGTTACTTAAATTTTATTTTTTCTGCTACTGGTTTCGACACATCCGTGCCATTCACTAGTTTTAAATTTGCTCGTGAATGGCACGGATGTGTCGAAACCGGTAGCAGAAAAATTAAAACTTAAGTAACGATAGTACATTGAAAATTAAAACTCTTCAAAACAAAATTTAATTAACTAATTGTGAAATAATCCGAATGAATATAATAAAATTATATTAATTTGGATTATTAGTATTTGATCCCGCGACCTTCGCGTTGGAAGTAGAGAGCCTTACCCCTCGACCACGGAGGCCGTGAATACAGCGCAAAAATTCCAACCGCTTCCACTGTCACAAGCCAGTGGAATTATGGTATCCACAATTGGGGTATGTTGTGAGGCTGATTAGACGGCAGAAGTAGGATGGAGAAGAGCAGAGGAAGACTGGTCCTCGTACATTGATATTCAGATCAGAAATTGATGAAAATGGTTATCAAAAATTCAACCACTGTGAAAGTTCAAACCATTTTTCCAACCATATTTATCATGATAACGACATTCTTTAAAAATGTATATAGTTTTGTGAAATCAGGAGGTGATTCGTAGGTATATATTCATAGGTATACACTTTTAGAGTTTAGGAGACGGGAATGGGTACCGCCGCCCCGGGAACCATTTTTTGGATAACCAACACCTCTGCCATAGGTCACCCCAAGTGGTTCACTACGTTTGATGACTTAGCAGGGGTGCCCGGGTTCATGGGGTAAGGTTTGTCTAGGTCTTGGCGGCGGATGATCTAGATTCACTGAACCCCAGATTCCTACCCAACCCTCATACCTTTTTCCTACCCAGACCTTCCTCTCCTTTCTTTTCTTAAAAATACCCTCCACACAGCATCCCCAAAGATGACATTGGCCCTGAAGGAAATTAATTTTCTCAGGGCCTCCTGTGTGGACCTTATGTAAAAAAAAGGTACATATATGTAAGAGAGTAAAATATTCAAAATGTGAAAAATACCAATATCACATACGTTGAGTGAGTTTTTTTTCCAAGAATTCAACTCAAATATTTTCTCAAGAATTAATTCAAAAATCCGGATCACCATCTTGAAATTGAAAATTATTTTCGTAATAACGATTGGAATTTAATCTGTTTAATAATTTCCGCGAGCATCTTATATCAGCAACAACATATTATTGAGCATAATTCCAAGTATTCGACCCCTCGCCTCGTCTCGTACAGTAATCTTCCACCCCAAAGAGCAAGTCTTCCACCCTGCTTGACCAACCCTGTTCTTGGTTGAACTATGCGAAATATTTTTAATCAATCTCAATTAGGTCCGAGATATGCCCGCGGCCCGCCATCACCGTGACTTGAGAATGCCTGAACTCGACTTATTAAAATAATACGAAACTTATAATATAACGCTGTAAGGGATGAACGTCTTGAAAAGATGTGAGGTGAACTTTGAAATCTTACGTATGAGGTTGTTTATTTAATAACATACAAGCCTCAGGCAATACGGTGTTAATAAAGCAGGGAAAACATTTTTGTATAATCTTGATATGGAAGGGATTCGAAATTTGTGGATATTATAAAATAACAATTTAAATTAGCGATGTTATAGCGTATCTATGTCAAACAATATGATAATGTCGGACATTTTATTTATTTCCATTACAAACATCTGAAATACATAATCATTTTGTGGAATGGTAATCATAACGCTACATAAAATAGTATTATGATAACATTGGTTATTATTGTTGGGGTGTGTTATTATAGCCTTCTTATAACTATATTACGTGCGGTTGAACACATCTACTACCGATAAAGTATTGCCAACTGCGTGCAATCTAGATACAAGCGAGTATCCAAATAGCTAAAACCTGATATTGTTGTTGCAATGAAAAATAATTTTAGATACTTTTTATAAATTTGGCGAATAATATGACAAGACGTATAAAAAGGATAGCTGATAAAATTACGTTTTTTTTACTAACCACACACAGGAGGCTCTGAGGAAAATATTTTCCGTCAGGGTCTATGTTGGGAATGCTGGGTGATGGGTATTTTAAAGGAAAGAAAGAGAGGAAGTTCTGGTGAGGAAAAAGGTATGAGAAATCTAAGGGTCAGTGCGTCCAGGGTCGTATGGGTCCATCCCTCCCACTGCGGTGCAAGGCGATGGGTCGAGCGAGACCAGCTGGAGTGGTCAAAGGGTTTCCGCAAACCACCCTCTCCTGATCCGGCCCGCCACGCAGCTGGTGGGCAGGCACCACTGCCGCCACTACCCGAACACACCTCACCCGATGAACCTGGTGCCATGCTACAGGTAAACCATAGACAATTTTTTTTAATAATTTGCAAATAATTCTGCCTCAATACAGGTTCTTCTAATGAGGCGTGTTAGGTCTAACTTTTAATATGCTGAATTTTATATGCTTTCTTATTACTGTTCTCATATACCTATTTTTTTCCAATTCTGTTTTTATTACAACCGACATGTCATAAATTGTAATAAAAAATAAATAATATTTTTAAGATTTATTAATTTTTATGATTCATTAATTTCAAACTCTTCATACCCATTGAACAAATCAATTATGAGAAAATAATGAGAGCACTTAATTTAACTGACTTATCTTGTAGAAGAACCAAGAGCCATGTAGTACTTTTATTCAAATTATTTAATGGAACAATTGACGCACCTGACTTAACAAAACTAATAACATTCCGAGTACCAAATCGTAACACGTGGCTTCCAGAGCTGTTCTTTGTTTATGGTAGATTCAGACTGGGTCGATGTACGTATGCATCGCTACGCCTAACAATATCTGGGCTACTTAGCAACCATAGACTTTCAATGAAAATTTATGTTTTAGAATCACATTGGCCACACGCATCGCGACGTGCGATGTCTGTGGCCATTTTCATAGAAAATGTATGGGTTGCTAAGCATTGTTTGGCGTAGCGATGCGTACGTACGTCGTCCAGTCTGAATCTACCTTTATCCTTCGAAAACTTACTATTTTATTAACTCCCAAATCCAAAGACTACATATGCTTGAAAATAAATTTAGTTCAGTTGAGATTTTCGTTTATTCATTATCAAAATATATTTCTGAAGTTTCAAAAATTCTGTTTCCCGTTTACTAATAATGGATGAGATATAATGATATGACATAATTTGTATATTATTGTTTCTTTTTCAATTATGTTTGTATTATGATTGTTATAAAAGCCCTAAGGGCGTGAATAAATAAATAAATAAATTGTCTACTGTGTTAAATAAAAATACCATATTTGTAATAAAATTATAAAAATACACATATATTTTTAAAAGGAATACATCTATAATAATTTATAGTAATATCATCCCCGTTACTAATAAACGTGCTTTAAATTTTACATAACTGAAAAATATGTAACAAAAATTTACATTACATTAATAAATCAGTTGTGTAATATCAGTGTGGCCTCAATGAACTATCTAACCATCACGCCATTTCCTCGCAGGGTTAGGCAGAGAAGACGGACCACCAAACAACTCGGTCTTGGCACACACTCTTTGCCTCGTTCACATTCATACATTCTATTATATTATTCTGACTCTTGACATGGTCCGTCTCAAGTATCTGATCCACTTTTGCGTCACGTATTCTCCTTACACTCCTTTCCTCGTTGATATGCTCTACATGCCCAAACCATCTAAGGGTCCCTTTCTTAATCTTAATCATTACGCTTACACCAGCCTTGCATTCTTCGCATCTTCGCAGATCTCCACATTTGGAACGAATAAGGGGTGTTCGCGGGAGGGATAACGAGGGAGAGGGAAAGTGGGGAAGGTGTAAGGGGAATGAGGGAGGGGAACATGGGAAGGTGGAAGGGGGTACACAGGAGAGGGAGAAGGGCGGGGAAGATAGAAGGAGAATGTGGGAGGGGGAAAAGGCCATGGGAGGGGAATGGGGGCGGGAAGGGGAATGGGAAAGGACCCTTAGGTGAGGGGTGACGAAAGGGTGGGGTTCAGGGAGGGGCAGAGGGAGGGATTGCAAAGTAGAGATAGTAACTGTAGAGGAAAGCAGGAGGTAAATTCGGAAATTCCATGCTTCTCTCCCTGACAACTACTGTACGTGGCCTACTCACGGGTCGGATAACCTTCTAATTTTTTCCTGTACGCACCAGACGCAAAACAAAACAAATTATGTTTCCACACGGAGAAAAATGTTATTCTAAAATACGATCATTTTATTCGTAAAAACGGTTAAAAACGTGATGGAAGTTCTTACGAACAAATTAACAGGGTTTCAATGTTTGTTGGCGGGAACATGTGAGAATACGTGTTGGTATACGTCATTTCGTACGTATATCAACAAATTATTCTAACATTTACCCGCCAATAAACATTGAAACACTGTTAATTTGTTCATAAGAACTTCAGTCCCGTATTTAACCGGTTTTACGAATAAAATGATCGTATTTCAGAATAAAAATTTTCTCCGTGCAAAAGGAATTCGATACACAGAAATAAAACACTAGCACTTTCTCTCGGTGGTTAACAACGCTTGCCGGGTACTAGTGGTATATAATATTCAGCTGAATTTAGATTTGATTCACTTAGGTGAATATGAGCAACCTTAAGGCGAATCTCCGAATCAAGAGTTGCAACTGAAGACGGAGTACAAAGCAGTAACTAACTACTAGCAGCCAGAGTAGCTACCAGCTACTAGCTACCAGCTACTCGCTAGCAGCTACCGATGGGATAATCCAATTACTGCGAATTGAAACCTTCCTTCACCGGCCACTTGATTGCTGCTAAATGAATTTAACCCTAATCCTGTCTCTCTGATTCCTCCTTTCTCCCGTGCTTCCTTGATCGGAGTGTTTGTGCCTAAGGTGATGAAAGCGTAAAGCATTATACTTTGCAAAGGATTTCTTACCTTATTGCTTAAGATTTGGTACCTACTTCATTAAATATGCAAAGTAAGGCTAATAATTATTGCTTATTATATTTGTTACCCTTTGTGCTATGCATAAAAAATCTTGTCTTAAACATTAGTTTATTAATCAATATTTGACGAGTTAAAGTATTTCATCACATAATATGTCTCGGCGCCACCTAGTGAGAGACTTAGCACTTACATGCCTTTCTCATATAAAAATAAAGTTGGTTGATGCAGGTGAAAAAATTTAATAAGCGGTAATTGTTGAATGAAACACTAGGTATATATTGAATCATTTGGCGGGTGGGAGGTAACCTGCCGTAGCTTAATGGTAGAGCTCCTAACCGGCAATCAGAGGGGTGCGGGTTCGAGTCCCGTCGTCGGCGACATGTATCTTTTCTCGGGAGATTTTTTCAATATGCATGAGTGTTTCAGGCTAATAATTAATTGCTTATAATATTTACATGCATAGTAAATGTCATTTAGATATATTGAATATGGGTTATTAACAATACATTAATATTGCCACTCTATGTTATTCGGAAAGGCCGGCAAATTTCTTTTTTCCGAAATAAAAGTTTCTGGTGTTTCAATCTCGTTTACATTTGATTTTGCGATTCTCGGTCTGTTTAAGATTTATGTGAAACTCTCAGGCAAAATGGTCATGCTGTAATGCTTGATGGTTTATCACGATTTGATAAAAAAACATTTTTTTACGTTTTTTACTTAAAATACACATAAAGACAAATCTTCCATTTCTAAAATGTTATTTTTTTAAATATCTGAAATGCACTTGTCTCTGCCATTACTCATCAAAATCATATCTTGATTAAGGAACTCACCCCTTTCTAAGATTGTTTTCCCTCGTTTCACCGTTGCAATCAACCCCTTATATTGAGCAATGCAAAGTTTAGGGGATAGTTGACTAGTTGAGGGTAGCGGCGTAGGTAGAAACTAAGAAATAAATGATTTGGCTTCTATCCACTTGTGGATACTGAATACTCTATTCAAGGAAGTAAATTCATTTGCAAAATTATAGGGCGACTGACCTTAATTAAACTCTCAAAGGATGAGCGAAGGAATTGGTTGACTGGACAGCATAAATTCCTCTACTGGTGCTGGTGTCCTTCTTTTTCCTTCCAATTACTCCTTATTCTGCGACTTACGTCACCTGATTTTATGCCTCTCATTTCTGCGTCCTTCAGCTGTTTATTCCCCCTGTGAGAATCAGTGTTATATGATGACGCGTAAAAACATTTTTGCTCTTTAAATTTACTAGTAATTTAATTTTAGGAGATTCCAAAAGACAAGCATGTCTAATAAAGTTACTTGGTTTTCAAGAATCTAATTAATAGCGAAAACTTTTCATTGTGGACTAAATTTTGTTCTACAACTAATATTCATCTTTGTTCTAGAGCGAGGAACAGAACAAGAACCAACAAACGTTAATTACACAGAACTCAGGTATAGGATTGTTGTATTGTAATTAATAAATTTATTACCAATGTTTAGGGGAAGAAACATTACTTCAGTCGCCTCTTAGGGGAGTTACATTATTGTATAATATAATCTTGGAGTTAGTTCAAGGAACGGTGGACCTTAACGAAGCCTTGCGGTATGCCATACTTCGCTTGCAAATTATTAGAACCTTACCAAAAGCGATAAACCTTTCATATAGGTGTTGTTTTTTGATTTGAGGATTGATCAAGCTTTTCGGTGAGGTTGTTCAGGATGCTGGAGGAATGTATTGTGCTTAAAACCTTCCCCTTTAATCCCTTAATGAAAAGGCGGGTCCGGTGAGGAACCCAAAACTTTCACCATCTTGTTTCAACTCGCACACGGCAACTTGTAACAATGGCAGGCAGTGAAATGGTGACCAGCGCGGATGCGTAATGTGGAAGGTGGGATAATAAACGATGGTTCTAAAATCTACCATATTCATTTACGAAATTAATTATAATTGTATTATTGGCCTGTATTATTAATTTCTTAAAAATAACTCACTAATGCTAAAAGTTTAATTTTATCAATAAATGCAAATAATACAAATGGTTATTAACCGCAAGAGTATTTTATCGAAATCCGTTTTGAAACAGTAAAAATTAGCTTTGAGTATACAAGGAGTGAATCAAAAAGAGGCATTTAAAAACATTTTGGTTAATAGATAGTTAAAACAGATAAATAATATGAATTATATTTCTCAAAAAAATCATATTACTTATTCAACTGAGTTGGTAACGAGTCGGTTCAAGAAGACGTGAGCTCAATTCGTCGGCTGGCTAAGTCTTCCATCGTAACAAATGCAACATTTCCGCTTTGTTATTGTAGTGTATTGGACTAGCAGGTTAAGCAGGTAAGCCACAGATGGCAGGAGTAATTTAGCTTTCCGTCAGATGGCGGGATAATAGAGTTCTCGATAGGATCGCTTACAGACGATCAGCACAGGGCCGCCGGCCAAAATTCACCTACTAGTCACCTTAGTATAGTCGCGTAGCTCAGAGTTATTATTTGTAAATAAACAGTTTGCAACGAACCAAGTCATCATTGAAGAAACTTCCAACTGTGTTTGAATGTGAATAAACCAAACATATCCTCGAAGAGATAAAACATGTTCATTGTATTTGTCACCTTACCAAAATATACATTATTCGTAGCGGAGTCTCGGAGACCCTTAATGGTAGAAAAGTAGCAGTAAACAATTTCTCTTGACCCGTCACTTAGCACGCAGAAGCAGGAGTCTCTTGCAGTGATGGAAATTAAACGAAGTCTTGGAATTCGCGGAGTTAAAGCCCATATATTTCTATCATTCCCATTTCGCATAACGGATGGCCTGTAATTTGGAAAACCGGCCCTAAACCTGCGTTCCCTCCGGAGGAATAGTGCTTGTGGGTATTCGTAGGATCCTATTTATTTACATGAGCGTAGGTAGTTTAATGTCCGTTAATTGCGTCATTACGGCACTTTTCGAATATCATGTACTTTACCTCTGTCTATTATTTTTTAAATGCATTATACGGATAAGTGGTTTGTAATATCTATCTAATGTACATATTTAAGTCTACATCGATGAAGGTAAACAGGTACCTACAGAAGGGTTAAAAAAATATGTTGAAGTAAAAATTCTTTACGCACGCTTGACTTGGGGAGTAAGCTGGCGAATGCGTTACGAAAAGTGTGATCGGGTGAGGCGAACGATAATAAATTTAAATATTTTTAGAAATTAATATATGTATATGTATATACATGTATACATTTCACATATAAACACATGTATCTGTGGTATAAAGCACGCCCGCTTTTTTTTCATCGTAAGTAACGTGTATTTTTTCCGATTTTTTTAACGCTGCAAGGCTATTTTTTTTTTTATATCAAAAATGGGTTTTTAAAATTATTTTTTGTAATTAGAAAATTACGAACCTCGAGATGTCTAGTCAAGACATAATTTAAATGTCTACAATAACTATTTTAGTAAATCTATTTTAAGAATAGATTTTAGGTAGCTGTATGATTATAATAATAATAATATAAATCTTGAAACGAAGAACTTGTTTCACTAAAACTTGTAAAAAATGAGGCCTGGCGTCATTAAATGTACAGCTTTTCATTCTGAACTTACGGGGTGGGGTTAGATTTTTACAAAGCTTTGAAATATTATTTTAACTTTAAATAAATGAGGCAACACGTCAGGATTGTTTTCCCCGTAGCATTGTTACTGTTAAATTATGATACTTTTTACTTTTAATCGTATTTTCTTATTCAAAGATACTGTAACCTTTCTGAGGTTATATGTACTCAAATATACAATTATTGTACACAGTGTTATGCGCCATCTGTATAATTTGTAACGGAAATATAATACGTTAGTTTTGGTACTAGTATATTTCCTAGGTAGCTATTATATATCTACCGAAAACTTAAAACTGTTAAGAGGTCTTGTGTACCTACCATGTCCCTTTCTCAAATGTTGACCACCCTTTCTTGAATGTTGTCCACCGCTTCTTAAATTCACCCCCTTATCCAAGAGTTACCCCTCCCCTTCCGCCTCCCCCCGAACGACCCTCGCTGGACTGTGTCTCTAACTTTACTTTTAATAGTTACTGTAAACGCTCGCTTTTGCTTACAATTCTAGGTAGTAATTTGAAGGTCCGACTATTAAATTTGCGCTGCGACTGTTGGGCTGATAATTAAGGTCACAAGGTACAATTACCTATTTGTCATTAGCAATTAATTGCTCGAAGTTAATATTCGCAGAATTTAATTTCGGAAGTTTAAAGTTAGTATTTTAAGGGCGCAGCATTTGCGTGAGATTTAAAAGGCGGTAAATAATTAACAACCTTTCTTGTATTTTGACTAATCTGTTTTTTTGACGAATTAAGGAAACTGAATAAATCTTACCCGTATAAAGATAATGAAGTGCACAAGTATAATAAAAAAATGAACGTTTGTTATCTCAAAGAGATTTTTGTTTCAAAACATTAATGAAATTGATTTTTTTTTTAATTTCAACTCGTCACTGCGTAGCTATTAAGTTGTCAGTTTAAAAATATTTTTATAAATATAATAATTTTTTACTACAACTGTGCAGTACAGTTGTTGCGTTTATGAAAATTACTAGATAATATTTTGTCCTACTTGAGAATCGAACCCATGGCCTCCCAAACTTTAAGCAATAAAAATCTTACAAAAAAGACATCAATTAGGTCCACTTTCTTAATTTAAAATTTGACCCAATCTTAGCTTAATGTTTTTAAGGACCTTAAAATAGATTAAAGTTACTTTTTTTAATATTATTATCTCTAATGGCCAAAAATAACCACCCTAATAGCAGCTCTTGTGAAAGTAATATAAACATCTTGTAATTATCTCTGGGCGCCGCCCATCCTGTCCTCCGCCCACTCCGCCCGCCCAGCCCCAGTGACGGTTCCCAACCCGCCCAAGAATACTGCAGAATACCGGAGCAGCCTTCCCTTCTACTGTGCCGTCGCCCGCCCAACATAAGGTGACATTCTTGACCCTCAGAGCAGCTTACACGTGTCTTGGAATAGTTTTAATACCAAATTTAACTGTTTGGGCGACCCATATAATTTACGCTTAATCCACGCATAGAATTTCGACTAAAGTTTAATTGTGTTGGATACAGGCGCAGTTGTGAATTCGAATCTGAAAGATATTAAGTACAATACATATACTTTTATGCAAGTACGCACTAAAAGAGTAAATACAACACTCAAAAAAAAACTTCCTGCTTTTTATATAAAATCCGCAGTCGTACATGTAGAAATCGATGCAAATGGGTGTTTAATCTAGAAATAATTTTAGGATTTAATTCCCTTTTTTCCATGTTCCATCTCTTCTCCTTTGTCTTCCTTCATTTCCATATAAGTTCCTGCTTGCGAGGCAGCAAAGAAGAAGAAGATGTTTTGATGGACTACCCACCGCGCTGTACAGTATAGTTGTAACCTCGTATCTTTGAAAAGAAGTCGAAACTCGTTCGCGCTCCATGCAACACAGTAATATCAAATTTAACTGGCAAGAAATATTATTTTCAAATAAAAATAATATAATCGTCGTCGACATAATAAACTGTGCTGTGTGCCATCATCTCGTGAAAGTGGAGCTGGGATCCTCACAAAAAGGTAGGAACTTCGATTCCCTTGCTCCACAATTCCCTTGAATGTGGCATTTAAAACACAATTCATTTATACCCTCTCCAATCGGTGAGAAATTTACAGTCCACGGGTGTCATCGGACATTCAACAATGGGTATTCTTAGTTGATATTGTAATTCTGTATAGTATAGTTGATATTGTAATACAGTATTATCATTGAAGACAGTATTAACCACTATCAACCGAAAAATATGAAACAGAAAAAACAGAATAAGATTCAGTCGTCTCTGGGAATTGAACACCGGACCACTACCTTACTGGACATTAGTCTGTATCAGCTGATACTAGCATATCAATGTCCGCAACTGAATGTCTAAGAACTACTCAGATTCTATCTAAATTAAATTTGCAATATAGGTGGTGTCTTGGATTAATTTATACATTTTTATTTTAATATGCAACATCCATTGACTTTTTACAAGTCTGGATGAATGTTAATATTTTTTATAGTGGACTAACTTATAGAGCAAAATCTCAAATTATAATATGTAAACATCTAATCCGATACTAACCACTAACCACTCTCCTAGGTGCGACCGAATCTTTTTTTGTCTTTTCTGTTTCATATTTTTCGTTTGAGAATCGTTAATATTGTCTTCGATGATTAAATATCACAATTTGAGGTATTAATCAATAAGTTATTCAACTATAAAAAGTAGGATGTTACATAATTCATAAAATGTTAGTCTTTTTCTAAATAAATGTCAGAAAATATTATTTCTTATAAGTATAGTAAAAATAGAAAATAAACATTTGCTTATTCGGCAATTCAATGTAACTATCCCTGAAGTGGACGAATTGAACCGATATGTTTGTGACAAAAAAGATTATAACACAAACAAACATTTTGTATGGAACGAACTCCATCAAGGCCCAGATAAATCATCCATCTTCTCCCATAAATCTTACCGGACCGGACCGGAGTGGACCAAACTATATAATGAGCAATCCTTTCTGGGGGCATTTATCAGCTCCCACCGCAAATATATAGACGACCAAATCCCGTATCATCGGGGAAATTTATCGGCAATCCAGAAGGCTAAGTACACAGAGCCGAAGCCACTAAAAGGTAAACCGAACTCCAATAATCCTAATTGATAACCTACCCCCACCCACTTATATCGATAATATTAACTAATGCTGGGAAATCTCCAAACCTAATATTGGTCCACGTCTTATAGTATCCACCGCAGATCGGTTCGACTTGCAGATTCTGCAAATATCGGAATTTCTCCTCGAGGTTTAGCCCCATCAAAGCGGACCTTTTCCGATTATAGCTTACATAAACACTCCATCCATTATGTTTGCTCGTGGCTATCCCACTACTAACAAGTAACAAGTATGTCTCCTGGAGCCGTAGCTATCCTTTAGTCCGTAGCCAGTACCTATACCGGTAGCAGTGTTCAGTGTTCAGAGGTACAGATCTATTATAGACTATCTCTCTCCCCTCCTTAAGGAAATCTTCTTACAGTTTCGGCATCCGTTTGAATCAATTCTTGGAGTTCTATTGGGGAAAATCACTTGACTTTGGAAGATCCTTTCCGTGTTTAGATGTACCGGAAGGATTGCGGGGATAGTAGGGAATTAGTTCACGTGGAATCAGAAAGATACCTTTGTAGTTCAGCGGCCCGGATTAATTTTATAACTGTTTGGAATAATAACATGGATAGCTAATTATAAAAAATAAACTTATCCAATGCTTATTACGATTGTATTCATTATCCACATTATTAAGGAATTATGATATGCAAACTTAAGGGTACACTTGGATTAAAAAAAATGTGGGAATATATTTTAATTCTTAGATAAAAAATGTGTTATCTTCTTTTCAGTTCAAAACCAAGGTTTTTTATTTATTTATTTATCAAAAATACATTTGTACAAAATAAGGGTAGTCCCACAAAACTGTCACATGTCAGCTTGTCTGTAGGTTCTACAATTTATCACTCTTAATATTATACATAAGGAAATATTTGTTAATACATATTATATAGTTTTAAGGACACATTAGGATAGATCACATAATAATATTAGATTATTTGAATTACATCTATAAGATATTTCAATGTACATGCCTAATAATAAGATATATAGGCAGCTACATTAAGATAATCAATTCAACATATTTAAAGATACACGGAGTTTTCGTTAATTAACCACATTTTTATCATTTTAGGGCATAATCTGTAATTTTTTTCAAATTTTAAGTTTTTATTTATTTTATTGAAAATCACTGGTATTAGGTATTCGAGAGTACGGCTTCCATATTTATTTAATATTCGAGGAGTTTTTAGGCCCTTTCCTTCTTTAAATCTTGTGGTATGTTTGTGTACCATTGGGTGTTTATAAGAGCTTTCCCCCGCGTTATCCATAATAGTAATGAACCAAAGGAGAACTTTTGTTGTAAGTATGCTCTCTGAGCCATATAATAGTTTTAAGTTATTTCTCTCTCTGTAAATATTTGGTGTAACAATTTTTTTTATTATGGCAGTTTGTAAATTTTGAATATATTTAATGTAAATAGTGCTTGCCTGTCCCCAGGTTCGAATTTCACAACTAAGGATGGATTCGACCATAGAAAAATATATGAGTTTAAGAGTGCAATGAGGCAAAATAAATTTTAAGTTGTAAAAGTTACTAACTATTGATCGTAGCTGGTTACAAATTTTTGCCACTTGTTTATCCCATTTAAAATTATTATCAACAATTATTCCCAGATAAGTATATTCATTAGTAAAATCAATTTTTTCACAGTCGCAAATATTAATGATTTCATTATGAATACAGTCGAAACTATGAGCAGTGATTTTAGGTATATTCCACATTTTCAAACTCGGTGATCTTATATACATGCATTTGGTTTTTTAACATTAATAATTAGTCCTACATCATGAGCCCGTTTGAGAAGCTCGTTAAAATCTCTTTGTAATTCTTGTATGCCAATTTCAGGGTTTTCATGTGATACTACAAGAGCAGTATCATCAGTATCAATTTCGAAGAGGTTTTAAATAATAATTATTATAGACCCCTACTTAAGGAAATAGTTCACTCGCTATCCTGCAACCTACGTAAAACTTTAAATTAAAGTATAATTATAATTAATATTAATATATAATTATTATAACATAATAAATAATATATATAACGGCAAAATATTTTTTTACCCATAATAAAATAATAAAATAATATAACTATCGTCTTGGAATGAACTTTTAAATAATATGATAGTAAGTATATTTTTCGCAGTGAAAATAATTAATTTCGCTTCCTACTTAATGAAAAACGTACAATTTACAATATAAATAACTGCCAAACTCCCATTCCTCGCGCGATATTCTTAAATCTTGTACAATCCCCTAAGCCATTTGTGATTTTCCCCAAGTTTTAGATTTATGTGCTTTTAGTTCAGCGGAGATTACGAAATCAAAGTGTTGCGAACTTAATTTCGCGTAGGCCTTAGCATTTTTCCGGAGTCGCTCCTCGGAATTCAATGAATAATAACAAGGCCATTTGCTGGCCGGATTACTTCATCAGCAAGAAAACATAAAGTGGCCAAAACCACTTTGATTCTCTGCATACATTAACTACTGTACGGTTATTTATTTTGCGGCTTAGCCGAGTTGTTTGAATTTGGGCCGTAATGCTCTGAGTTATGCCTTTTCTATTCCATATTAAACAGCTCGCCACATCCTGAATCAACCGACGGGCATCGGCCAATGAGGTGATCGCTTCTTCTAGTATTTACTCTCGCCGGTTCTGCTCTCCTATTCCTACTCCTACCCTTTTACTAATTTTCTATTGGTAATAGCAAACTATCGAACTAATTTTCAGGAAAAATAGGCTAATCTCTGCGAAGCTAAGATTAAGAGGCTTCGCCATAAATTGTTTTACTACAATACAATAAGAATCTATCGCATTAAATAAATTGCAACTATTTAACACATCTACCTACCTATAAAATATTTTAAACAATCTTAACCAACGACCTACCCATCTTCTAGCGCAGACTTGAGATGACTTTAGAGAAAAATATTTTGTTGTCATAAGACAACATAGCTCTTTGTGTTTCTTACTGGGATCGTCCAACGGCGTTGACGGCCGGCGTAGTCCAGCGGTAGGGCGTTGGACTGCCATTCCGAAGGTCGCGGGTCCGAACCCGGCTTGCGTAAATAAATTTTATTTAATTGATTTGTGTTATTTACACAATTAATTATTTAAAAATAATATATTTTAATTCCTCCCTCTTCCTCGTCTCCTTCCCGTTCCCACTTACCTTCAGCCACATAACATACCCCAATTGGGGATGCCATAGTCTCACTGGCTCCAGATGTGAGCAGTTGGGACTCTTGTGAGGTATTCACTATAATTTATTTTTTTTAAATACTCTTTAGAGAACCTGCTTACACAGCGCGGGTGTAAACTGTTCGCCCCAATGTTTAAGCTTAAATTTACGGAATTCAATATTTTGTTTGTATGAAAACAATATGAAACAATACATAATTTTTCTTCGATGGCAAACCTGGAATAATTAAAAAAATTTTATTGACTGTGTGTGAGTCGATCACTGCTGGTAGAAGTGTAAATAATATGACAATTAAATTTTAAAATCTCCAAGTGATATATTTGTACTTAGTTTACAATATAATAACGCAGCAAAAAAATTATCGGGCATATAGTTTTTATTTATTAAAATAATTTAATAAAATGCCCTATGTTATTTGTCTTCACTGCCGAATTTGTAGAAACCTAACAGTACCACCTTTGTGAAATGGTCATTTCTGCGTTTATTTGATAACCAGATCAAAATATTTCCAACCTTCCTCTTCCACGCTAATTTACGCCATACCTTTACGGTATTGAGGATTAAGAATCGACATGTTCAGGGTTATATGAAAAAAGTCAATTTTCAAACACTTTGGCCTCCATTAAAACACCTCCATTAACTTTAAACTTCATATTATCATCGATATTAAAATATCTTTTTAAAAATGACTCGTAATAATGGGTTGTACTTATTCATTTATAAAAAAAAACTTGCACAAATTCTACATTCGCCCTTTGATCAAAATTGTGGAAAAATGTATCAAATTTAGGCAAAATAGGTTAAAATGTTATTTTGGTTTTCTTATAAATATCGCGACGTTCAATATAATTGCACAACGATATAAGAATAGCAACCCTGACGCGAAAAGAAAAATGGTTCAAAAAATTATGGTGCAATAGTTACTATAAAAACTTTAGGCTTTTGTGTTAGATCTCTGTCATAATAAACCAACGAATATTTACCATAAAAACACGAATTCAGACTCTTTTAAGGGACTTACGCTCGTGTTAACCTGTTTTTCATTCCACCTTCCCTTCTCCCAAAACGAGCGGAGTCATTATTCCTTCACGAACGTTAAATCCGCGAACTTTCCTGTTTTTTATTTTTGCCTTATTACCCCTGCCGTGAGGGGCTATCCAAAAGTAAAAGGGCAATCGACACCCCCACCCCCAGCCACCCACCTCACTTTAAATCAACCCTCGCTCGCATAAATTATAACGGTGTATTAAACCCAAACAAACTCTCACAGCCGTACGAAAATGTAATGTATAAATACTGAAGGATTTTAAGTTTGGTCGATATTTTAAAAGATGATATTTTATGTTTGGTGGGTGTTTTTTTTAGTTCTTTAAGCAGCAATAATTTATGATTTGCATGTCCTGGCCCTAACTCAGAGCTGGATACAAGGATAAATCCCAGAGAAGTTCATCCACCTTATATTTATTGTCTCTTCTTGTGACAGGGTGCCCATATCATTTTAGTGTGGTATTTTCTTTATGAGAACCTTAAAATAAATTTTAAAAAAGTAAATTTTAAATAAATTGCGCAATTTGTTACTATATAGAAATACAGTTATATAAGTATCATATTTTGTTAAACGATATCACTAGTATGGGAAAACCTCTAGTCCAAGTCGTGCCATGTGAAAAATCCGTCGGTGGGAGAAAGAAGGAGTTGGAGACATGTAAGAAAGCTGTCACTCGCAATGTTATACCTTTTGTCTCGTTAGGAGTTGAAACATTAGAAAACACTTAATGATGAGTTGTATGAATGTAGATGAAGCATTACGCATATGTCAATGGGCTCTGTTGTTGACGAGTAAAGCCCCGACTATGAATCCGGAGTTAGCGGGTACGAATTCCGGTGTGCACAAGTAAATTTAATATAATAAATTTGTGTTGTTTCACAATTATTAATTATTGAAAATAATAAATGTAAGTATATTTGCGGCACGTTCCAATGCGGAAGGTACTCTCAGTATCACCATGGTGAAAGATCTGGAAACGTTGCTTTAAATGGCTTTGATCAGATATGTTTGACTAGGTACTTTCTCCACCTTCAATAATTGAAACGTTGCTTTATATGGCTTTGAACAGATATGTTTGACCAGGTACTTGCCCTACCGTTGTCTTCCCAATATCCTTCCCATACTTATCTGTACACACTTTCTTAAGCCTCACAACATACCCCTATTGAGGTTTGCCATAGACGCAATGGCTCTAGACGGTTGGGAACAGTTGGATTAATGTGCAGCATGCACATTATAATTTTTTAATACCTTCAAGGAGTACTTACCCTCGTATGAACACAGTGTTTTCAGCAAATTTGAGCTGTGATTTGTGATTTTTAATTGTAATACATAATACTTTGCAAGGGATAAATTTAGGATCACCCGGTGCAATCGTGGTACAAACTCTTTCGCTCCTTTGGAAATCCACTTTCTTGGGCGGTCCGCCCTGCATACAATGCGCGGATCAGCCGCCCACGAAGCGCGGCTAAGTCGCCGCCCTCCGCCCAACGATGTCGACCGCCCTGCGCCAGCACTCGTCACCCGCCCAGCGCTGCCTGAGGAATCAAGAAAAATACAATGTAATGTATTCGGTATTCTTTCTCGTGGTAATTCGTGGCCGCTGCTTTGTGTCGGAGATCAGAGCTCAAAGGTTGTAAGGAAAATGGTTTTCATGGTAGAACGATTTCAAGACAACTTCATCGCTCTAAACCAAAAATGTGTCTGCTGTATAAAATTTTATCGTAAAATATTACCATTTTTTAGCTTCACTGAAAAGGGAAAAAATTTCATAGATTTTTTTCATATAATTTTTTAATAAAATAAAAATTTAACTTTAAAAGTTAAAAAAATTGCTGTTATTATCTTTGATTTTGCATATTGTTACTATTATATTTATTTATTTTTTCTATTTTATAGTGTAATATAAATATTTATTTTTATACTCAATACTCACTGGATTATGAGATTATTTCGTAAACATATAAACAATAATGCCCTATCTTTTATTTTGCGAAGTATTATTTTTATCACTCTGTTAAATGTTCCTAATTAACAAAAACAATAATGATCATCTCTTTCTGGTTTGACACATAATGTGAAATAAAATCATTTACTGTCAATGCTTTAATTTATCCTTTTTTTTAATCGTCACTCATATTATTGGATGAAATTAATTCTAAAGCACATTGTAAATTGTAAAATATTTTACACTGGTTCTTGCATTTACAATTCCATTTGCAATGATCTATAGTAAAAAAAATGGGTATGTGAAAAATGCATTTTGGTAAATGATTTGATTTGAAAAACTTTTTATATTCACAATAAATGGAGATTGATGCGATCATGCAAAATTAATGAATGTTATTTATATACCGGTAGAAAGATACCTACATTACATGACCATCGGTTGACCATAAGATGATGCGGTTAATGTTAAGAAGCTTTAGAGGTAGTTTTATCAATTCTAACAGCTTTTAATTATGAACCTGTAATAAACGATGTCAGCCTATTGGCTATGAGTTTGTAGTATATTTAACATTCTTTAAAATCAAATTTTAATAAATTTCCGCATTAGACCTGCGATGAAATGCCTACCAATAAAATGTGGTCGACACTTATCCACCCTTATTACGTGTACTAATAAAGTAACAATTTATAGTCACCTTTAATGATCCAAAGTTTGGGTGTTAAAAGTTTGTTAAATTGCCGTGGGACCGAGTTTCGCGGATAGCAATAAAATATAATATTTCCACCCCATCTGCCTACCTCTGCCCACACCTCTCTCCCGGTACTCGTTAGGTAGCTACCTAACAGCATCTCCTCGGCCAAGTGGAAGCCTTCTCCACTCCTAGGTATGCGGTGCGAGTGGGTAACAAGTTTGCGAACTTAACACCCTGTATAAAATAATATTTATGGCATTTACGCGATGACAAAACATGGGACACCCGCAGTGTCTGTATCTGGTATAGGTGGAGGGTAGGTACTCGTACATGGACCCCTCCAGGGTTGTCAAATGAATCGAGAATTTACATTTGGCATTAAAAAAATGTTCTATTTATTTTGGAATAACTTTTGAAGGTTTATACCCATCAATGTAATATATTATTGAAGAAGAAGATAATGCTAATAAATCTTAACGAAGCGTGAAATAGAACAAGAGACAGACAAATAAATAGGTAACGGTTACAATATGTTTATATGTTACAAATAAATTAGTTAAAAAACATTGTAATTATTCAAAAAGTTAGCTTCCAAAAATATGGTGAAAATTAGTTGAGGACAATGTTGTTAATTCTAAATTTGAAATATGAGACGACAAAAAAGACGAAAATATTATAGGTCCCAATGGCCGAGGCGCTGTGTTCAGGTAAGACAAGAGATCCTGGGTTGGAGTCCCAGTTGTGACCGTTTTTTTTCTTGTTCTGTTTTATGTTTCGTTTAGATTTATTAGTATTATCTTCGTGTTCAATTAAAATAAAGTAGTCTTATAAAAAATGGAGCCCGATTTATACAGTGGGTTGATGTATTGGAAGTTTTTCGATATTTTGGTTTTCATTTTTGCTCTATGCATTAAAAAGTTTTACATTATTTCTACTTATAACTACGTTCTCCTTCAAAATTATTTGACTACTTCAGATTTGTAACAGGGAAACCACCAGAAAGTTAGGGGTAAATTGTTAATAATACAGGAAACAAATTAAGGATTAATCAGTTTTATGTTCAAAAATCATTTAAATAAAACCATTTAAATCTTGAGTGCACCTAACCAATTAAAAAATTAAAACTCTTTAAATCGGTAGAAATGTATTGCTTATTCTGTATGTAGAGTTGTAGAGCAAAATAATTACACCTACATCATGTTGTCATTTGATTTATAAAATGAGAAGTGTTGCAGATAATTTAGCGGTTTCAAAACGTTTTTAATTTCAATTCTATTTGCTAATAATCTAATAAATAACTTTTACCCATTTTTCTTTTTTAATAAAATGTTCTCATTTAATGTTCTATACCTATCTTAACACATACACATAATTGTATGCGCACAACGATTTACACTTTGTTGTATTTCAGGTCTCATCATTTAAATTAAATGTAACGAAATTATTATTATTATTTTTGTATATTGTATTAGTTTCCTTATAGGTACAACTTTATTTTTTTAATCTCTCCTGTAATATTTTATACCTAACGAGAACTTTGTTTTTTCTCTTTTATCGGTTTGTAACACTGTCAAATAATATTAAACGGAGATTGGAACACACTTACTTTTCTATGACATACATACTTTCTGTTTCTTACTATTTGAGGCTTATGTTATTATGTATTATTTAAATTCGGTTTTAATCACCGTTTTAGTACTTTGGTAATTTGTACAAAATTTTATTATATGTAGGTACCTAAATTATGTGCTATTTTCTTAAGAGTGCCGCAACCATATTCATCTTGTTTGATACATATTGTAATCAACTAGGGTGTTAATAAATAAAATAAAAAATGTAGATAACGACGCTTAATGTGAGAAAAAACTTTATTTTCAGCTAGATAAGAAATTCAGATAAACTGTTTTTGAAGCTAGAAAAAATATTTTAGCAGATGTAGTTCAAGACATGAGCGCGTTGTATATTCGTATTGTCGTATAATATAATTTGTACTGAAAACATGTTTTTTAAATCAGTGAAAATAATCATGCTTGCAAATAATTTATTACACATTGCATCTACAACGCTTAAAAAATAAATCATATATATTATTGTATACATAAATTATATCTAATATTGTAAATTTTAATGTAGTTTCTCTTTCTCTATGTTTGTATTATTAGTTCACACTTCTAAACATATAACCTCACATAATTTCATATCGTTATGTTGTAAATCATATTGTAATTCCTTCATATCGTTATCAGGTACCTGGTTTACACTCTAAATACTACCAACTTACCTACTTATCTCATACTCTGTAAATCTGAATAAAATATATGCTACCATATTACTTTTTCTACAGCAGAGTCACAAAAAAAATGTATGTATATATTTCTTCATTACACAACTTGGTTTCAGAGAAAAATATTTTTTTTTGTTTTTTTATGGTTTTTAGTTTTTGTTATGTAATTATGTACATTTCTTAAGGAATAATATGAACTAAACCTGTCAATTTGTCTGTCCTGGAACGGGAAACTTTCCTAGTTGGACAGACAAAGCTTCATAATATGTAAATTGAACTTTCTTTTGTATTTATCTATAATAAATAAATAAAAAAAATAAAAATAAATAAAGCTCAATAGAGAAACGATATCATCCGTAAGAAGTGCCAGCCCTAATTTCTGAAGTCAGCCAGTACTTACGTTTCCCAGACATGACGGATTTGGATGTCTTTCTTCATAACTTAGCCTGTTATTACAGCGGGTTATAAGGGACGCGACTTGCCTCGAAGGTATGGCGTTTATAAAAACCAAACGTTAACGCCAAGTTAAAAACGTTAAGTTTTTTTGTCCCATTTTCTGGGAGGCTTCTCAGTTGATTGCTTTCATTGTCACCAAACGGTTACATCAAATACCTTTACAAGTGTGTCTATTCTTTTGTGAAATTTTCATTAAAGTTTTCCTGGAAATTTAATTAAGTTTTAAAGCGCTTTTCACTTTTCCACATTGCTGTAATTGTGTCCGTGAAGACCATCGGTAAGGAATACACGGATGGTCCCTCATAGATTTAAAAAAATTACCTTTTGTAACTTAGTTAACCAATAGTAACGCTGTTGTGTGTGTTTTTATGTTTCTTTTTATTTAATTCCACTATTTTATTATAATAGTGTGTTGTAAACTGTGATTTAACACAGGCTTTCCTAGAAAGACAGGAATAGTACATCATCACTGTAGTTATGACAACCTCCGTGGTTGAGGGGTAAGGCTCTCGGCTAGCAATCCCAAGGTCGCGGGTTCAAATCCCGGCGTGTGCAAATAAATTTTATTTATTTCTTCAAACTTCGCAAAATCACTTTGTGCCGTCATTTTGAATAATTTTGTTTAATTTTATTTGTTTAATTTTATTTAAATTTTATTTGTTTAATTTTATTTAAATTTTATTTGTTTAATTTTATTTAAATTTTATTTGTTTAATTTATTATCCTTCACAAATAATTAATTCAAAAAATATTGTATAGTGCATTTGCAGCTTATTCCACACGGAGAAAAATCTTATCCTAAAATACGATCATTTTATTCGTAAAAACGGGATTGAAGTTCTTACGAACAAATTAACAGTGTTTCTGTGTTTATTGGCGGGAAAATGTAAGAATAATTTGTTGGTATACGTACGAAATTACGTATACCAACAAATTATTCTACATGTTCCCGCCAATAAATATTGAAACACTGTTAATTTGTTCGTAAGAACTTTAGTCACGTTTTTAACCGTTTTTACGAATAAAATGATCATATTTTGGCCGTGAAAATCTAAAAACGTATCCAAAATGATCATATTTTAGAATAACATTTTACTCCGTGCAGAGTGGAAGATACTGTCAGCTGATATAATAATAATAATCATAAAATCGTTTATTCATCAATAGACTTTTTTTTACAGTACAGGTACAGATTTTAGATTACTCATTGGTTCTATTGACGAAAGGGTAACTGCTCAGCTGCAATTCAGGATTTATCCCGGAATGCAGCTGGTTTTCAGCAGTGCCTGGTGTAAGACCACCATTCAGAATTGAAACATTGCTTGAAATAGCTTTAGCCCTGTTTGGTGACCAGATCTGAACAGCCAGATATCTTCCCACCTTCCTCTTCTTCATCCTCTTTCCCTCCCAACAATCCCAATTAGGGATGCCGTAGTCTTTCTGGCTCCCGGAACGGGTTGGGACTCTTTTGCGGTATACACATAAATAAAAATATTTATTAAATAACAAAATAAATAAAAAAAAGAATACTGACTAAAAACATACACGTAGATAAAAATTAAATTGTGTAAAAAGAAATAATCTTAGCTAAAATTAAATTATGTAAAAATAATTCATATAAACGTCATAATATAATGTTAACAAAGTGATCAAAGATGAATCAAAAAATAAAAGAAAATTAGCATAATGAAAATGGAAAAATAACAACATATTAGGGGTAGAGAGTTAGCATATAACCTTTTGACTTATTTTTTCATACTGTACAAACAGTTAATTGTCCTGAGCATAAATAGAAAATATAAAAGACGTTACTTCCTTTTATCTTCTTTTTGAAAAATTAATGCCGTGTGTAGTGTGTTTTTGAGTATGGAATGGGGAATAGTGGTGTGTCTCATACTGGACAGTGGAAAACAATATTTACTAGAATCAAACCACTGCCAACAGCGTTGATGATGATTTTGAAGTTAAAAAATATAGGTCGGATATATTTGTTCTTTCTTCTAGAGTAGATAATTTGTGGAATAGTTATTCGACTATCAGTGTTTGGAATGATTTAAAAACTAAGTGCTTCAGAATTATCATAATTATGTTTATTACATTATTTGTTTAAACCTGAAATGTTCCATGGTAGCAGTATCAAATATTTTTCCTTTGAAATTAAACTCTTTAAGCATAAATTCTGACGGTAGTGTAATTGGTCAAAATGGAACCGATTTAAATTTTATTTTTAGTGCGATGCAAGTCGGTAGTGTGTATTTTTGTTTTAAATCAACTTCGCTATGTATTTAACACCTAGAAATTATACACGTATTAAGAACCCAGACACTGTTATTATTTGTTATATAAACATAATGCTATTTGCAGCTCTAAAACTGATTTTTTCTGTCTCTCTATTGTATAACGCTATACTTTTTACCTACTATCTTTAATATTTCTATTTTTGAAACTGATAATTCGTGGTGGAATTCCATTATAATAGTATAATAAAACAAATTTAAAACTTTTTCCACTTTTAATTTATTGACCGTAACCGGTTTCAGCTTGTCAAAGCCATCTTCAGACTAGTGCCATCAAAGCCATCTTCAGACCAGTCTGAAGATGGCTTTGACAAGCTGAAACCGGTTACGGTCAATAAATTAAAAGTGGAAAAAGTTTTAAATTTGTTTTATTATACTACTACTATCTTTACTTCTATGTACGATGTGTAAAACCTTTTTATGTTTTCTTTATCATCTAAAAACACCTGTATGAACTAAAACATAAAAATGTAAATATATGTAAAAGCCCATAAGGGCGTTAATGATTAATAACATAAAATAAAATTACCATATCCTCCACCAGAAGGATGTCTAGTATACAAATATGTTGTAAATGCTGTTTTTTGACAGTTCTAAATGTTTTGTCAGTTTTACGCCTTTCTCCAGCAATTTACCTTTTTTAAATCGTCGAAATTCAAATGGTTTTCTTAATTAAAACAAGGAGATTTTTTACGATGTGCATAGTAGGGTCTCTTTTGTTCAGCAAAGGCCAATCTCGTTCATTCGTTTAAATCTCATTTACCCACCTCAGTCAGCTCACCGCTCTCGATAATATTTCCATTCCCATTGTCGATACAAATCTCACTACAAAAAGACGCCGAATTTACAATGTAAATTTTCCGTGTCTTCGTCGCTTGTGGCGCAGAAATGAGAGAAATGACTTCACCAATAACGCGGGCATATTATGTAAAGTGCAGCAATTACTCGAGACTTTTCGCCGAGAGTACCGCAGAGTACCGTTCCGTAATGGCACTTTTTACCCGCAGAAGGTATGACGCACCAAAACGTTATTTAATGTCACGACGTTAAAATTAACATAAATAATAACGTCATTTATATTTTTCCCTCCTCTCCCGACCGCCTGTCTTTTTTTGCAGGCATCTCCGTGTTGTGTGAAGGCGAGATACTTAACGGAAATTGGGAGCACTTAAACTCAGCTTACGTACGTATATTATTTTATAGAGCTTTTCCTTGAATAGGGAAAACAATCAACTCCCTATCTGGATTTTTGATTAATGAGATTTTTTCCGTGATTACCTTTGAAATATTCCCATGTATTAGGTCTGACTTAATTTATCTAAACCATTATTAAAAAAGCTTTACTCCATAGAATAATTTAGTCTTATATTGCAAATAAAAATGGGAAACCCAGTAGATAAACATATGTTGTCAGTTATCAACATTGTAATAAGTAACTATTAAAATATATTCCATAAAATACGCAGTTTTTATGGAATATATTTTGAAGACGCTGACGGCCGGCGTAGGCCAGCGGTAGATCGTTAGACTACCATTCCGAAGGCCGCGGGTTCGAACCCGGCGTGCGCAAATAAATTTTATTTAATTGATTTGTGTTATTTCACAATTAATTATTTAAAATAATATATAGAATATTTGCGGCACGTTCCAGATTGGAAGATACTCTCGGTATCGCCCTGGTGTAAGACCACCATTCAGAATTGAAACGTCGCTTGAAATGGCTTTAGCCGTGTTTAGTGACTAGATCTGAATAGCCAGGTACCTCCCCATCTTCCTCTTCCTCGTCTCCTTCCCTTCCCCACTTACCTTCAGCCTCATAACATACCCCAATTGGGGATGCCATAGTCTCACTGGCTCTAGACGGGAGCAGTTGGGACTCTTGTGAGGTATTCACTATGAAAAAGAAAATTTAAAAAAAAAATTACATTTTGAACATTTTACAGGAACCGAGAAAAACTGTTTTATCTACGTTGTTCTACCACAGGATATATTTTAAATTGCGGTATGTGACAAATGGCAATATTGTAAACTCAACTCAATGCAGCCAAAAATATTTACAGCATTGTTCGGGTGACGTCTTCAATTCCCTTTCTTACAGACAAATATCTTTAAGGTAGGTCCATAATACAATCAATTTTTTATCCTTGCACTCAAAAATGTAATTTTGTATTTCACTCAATCCAAAAGCGTAATCCATTTATACCGCGCCCCCTCCAGCCCGCGAACCTGCGAGACTTCCCGGGCATAAAACGCAGATTTCTCGGGACAATTTGAAGGTTCTATCAATCTGGGGCATTCCTCCCACCCCCCTCCCCGTAACGGGCCGTTATTCCCGCCGCTAGAACATTATTGCACGTTAACGACCGTTTTAAAAAGCCTAGCCCCGCTAAGCCAAAAGGGGTTGTCACATTTTCTTTTTAATTTAACCTCCAAAGTTTCCTTCCCTTGAATGGCACTTGGGCGCGCTAATATCTCCGACCATTTGTTTCATTGTCCCAAATGAATATTTGAATTTTCCTCCTAATAACCACCGTACAAAAAATTCTGGCATCCGCTTAATAGGTAATAGAGAAATTCCAAGCCATAAAATGATAAAAGTGTTATAAAAGATTTTTACTGCCATAAGTACACGTGGAACGAAATGATAATGATACTTTTGATTGGGTCGGTATAAAGTTTGCGAAATTTTACTGTTCATGGCGTGATAAAATCATTTTTACACTAGTTTTTTAAAATACGCCAAACAGATGTCTTAGATGCTTTCGAAGCGACATTTTTCTTTAATATCTCCACGCGAAAATAATTTCCTTCAGGGTCTATATCGTCTTTGGGTATGCTTAGTGGATGGTTTTTTAAAGGAAATGAAGGAGGGATATTGGATATTGGGTGTTAGCGGATCCAGGAGTGACGGAAGAGTGAATCCATCCCTCCCACTACGGTGCAAGGCGATGGTTCGAGGGAATCCTGCAAGAGAGACTTAATGGTCTCCCTCAACCAGTCTCTCCCGATCCGACCAAGTAAGTGGGCAGAAGCACCCATCGCAATACATAGACAAACGTCACCCCTTGAACTGGGCAACCCTGCTAAATCACCAAACGCAGTGAATCACTTGTGGTTTGTTTTATGGCCTTTCGGCTTACGGCTTTTTATTCAATGATATTTATATTGCACTAGCTGACCCGGCAAACTTCGCACCGCCTCAGAATCAATAAATGTTGTGTTTAATTTATTAGCTGTTCGAATTGATTCAAATTGTGTCAACCAACGCACATTATTTGAAAAGCCGTTCCATACAAACTATATGAAAAAAATTATTTTCGTCATAATTTTTTTTCCCGTGATTTTTTCCTATGTTTTAATAGTTAGTCTTTTAATCGGGACGGAGACAAATCTAACAAATTAAAGATCATAAAAATCGGTCCAGCCGTTCTTAAGTTAATGGTGTAACTAACCTGACTTTTTTTATATATTAAGAAGATTAAGATTAATGGGAATAACCTTCAAAAGTTATGAAAAGAGAGTTTTTTGCTTATTACTTTAAAGAGTGAAGTGTTATTTTCAAAATCAAAAATTAACACAGAATAACGGGCATTTATCTAAAAATTTTCATTATTAATTATTCATCTTTGAACACAAGTGAGTTAGCCACGATAAAATTGGAGCAGTCGTAGAATATAAACTCCTAATGACTGCTATCAGAATCTTCCTTCCTCAGTTAAGACAAAATATTATTAGACCTCACATTTTTTATATTTGCAGACAGAAAAAAAATGTACACACGAAGTTTCCACAATACAAACTAATGCACATTGTTTGTGTAAATTTGCCGACCGAGAGCATCGATTCCAAGTGCGTTTTTTTACCTCTTTGTACTTTGTACCAAGACGGAGACTTGTGGCGCCCGTTAATTGTTGTTTTAATGTCTCCCCGAAATACTAACATCGAAGGAGGGTTATACGATACACGCTGCTCGACTTCGTGTTCCCTTCATCATATAATAATAAACAAACTCATCCTCTGAACCATTTTTGCCCTTTGTTTAAAACGCAGAGTTGAACAGTTCGGGGGCTAGGCCAAACAAGTCGAGACTTTTAATTAATTAATTATTTTAATATCCTCGTTCCTTTACATCATTCTTCAATCTAATATATTATAAATAATGTTTGTTTGTTCTTATGTTATGCGTGGCTCTACCATTCACACGGACAAAAATGTTATTCTAAAATACGATCATTTTTTTCGTTGTTTGTTTTTGGGGTGTTATGCCGTGTTGCGCTACCTCCTTCTTTACACATCGTCGACACATCGTCGGATCTGCCGGATCTGCCCTGGTGATGGACACTGCAACGCTGTCCAAAACTTCGGCTAAAGAAGGAGGTAGCGCAACACGGCATAGCACCCCACAACCCCCAAAAACAAACAACGAAAATGCTTTTGGCCGTGAAAATCTAAAAACGTATCTACGATCATTTTATTCGCAAAAATGGTTAAAAACAGGACTGAAGTTCTTACAAACAAATTAACGGTGTTTCAATGTTTATTCTTACATGTTCCCGCCAATAAACATTGAAACCCTGTTAATTTGTTCGTAATAACTTCAGTCCCGTTTTTAACCATTTACGAATAAAATGATCGTATTTTAGAATAACATTTTTCTCCGTGCATCTAATTGCGATGAAACTTTGGGAATATGATCTGCGCATACCCGGGGTGGTTATGGGATAGTGAGCTCTGGCGTTACGAAATTATTTTCTGTACTTTTCATCCGATTGCGATGAAAATTTGATGAGTTGTTGTGAACATGCCCGCAAAGGTTTCTGGGTATATCTATGTATACTGGAAAGCTATGGCGTAATGAAATTTGCATTAAACCATTTAAAGAAGTCACATGCGAGTTTTTTTTTTTTAAATGGGTGTATTTTATAGAGTTTAGCGGCAGGGAAACAAGGCGCGAAGAGAAGAGGAATGCGGTAGTAGTGGAGGGGAATATAGGACGGGGGAATGGCGGGAGGGGAGAAGATGGAAGGGGAAAATCGGAGAAGGTGGAAGGGGAGAGCGTGAAGAGGGGTTGTGACAGCGGAAAAGGGGCGAGGGAACGCGGGGAAGGTGAAAGTAGATCGCGGGAAGAAAATGGGAAGTGGAAGGGGAATAAAAACGGAAGGGGAACGGGGACGAATAAGAAAGGACACGAAGGGAGAAACATTTTATTTATTTATGTGGCATTGGGATGCTGAGTATCAGCTAGTAATTTAAAATTTAAAAAAAAACTAAAATTTTACTGGTTTCCTACCAAACTCTTTCTTACAAAAGTAATGATTTGTCCTAAGTTTTTTAGTTCAAAGCATCAAACATACTAATTTCGGTTTATTTCAGAATCTATGCGTGGTTGGATATGATTTTAGATTTTCACGACCAAAAGTCCATCATCACATCTGACCTGATGATGAACACTGTGACGCTGTCCGAAACGTTGGCTAAAGAAGAAGAACACCCCAAAAATAAATAACGTAAAATCTGTGTGTAGTTGTTTGTCCCCGTAAATTTTGGATCAATAAACTCAAATTTGGTTTAAATTTAGTTATCATTTTAAAATTTTGGGTTTAAAGTGACAAAAAACCTGTAGTATAAAATTGTATTATTTCAAAAGTTGTAACCGTTTTATCCAGAATCTGAAATTCAATTTATCCCTTGATTTTTCTTGGTTTGGTTCTAGAATAATTCTAAAAGTGAATATATTTAACGTATTTACTAGTGAAGAAGTTAGTTCACGAATGGATTTTTTTTGTATGTTATCTTCACACTAAACTCGTAAAAGGCCCTGAGGAAAATTATTTTGTGATCTGTGTTGATCTGTGTCATTTTTTGGGGTTTCTGTGTGGAGTTTGGTTTTTAAAGGAAGGAGAGGATCCTGTGAAGTAAGAGGTAGGAATCTGAGGGTAGTGTGCCAATAAATGACGGAAAAATCAATCCATCCCTTCCACTGCAGTTCAAGATGATGGGTAGAGAGAGTCCCGCTGAAGAGGTCAAAGGGTCTCACTCAACCGGTATCTACTGCTCCAGCCCGCCACGCAGCTGGTGGGCAGACGCATCCGCCGCCAAGATCTGGAAAAAGCTCACTCCGTGAACATGGTCGATGGTGTATTTTCTGTTTCAGGAAAAAGTTAACAGTCTCATAATTTTGGCTGTTCTTATGGCAATCCGTTGGAAAAGATATAAAATATCTTTCAAATTTTTATTTTGCCACTAAATAACGTTTTATATAAGATGCCTGCATGGTAAGCATCACTCTGAGGTTATTATCATGTAAAAGTTTAATAAAAATTGTCTTCACAATGTACGTCGTATCCCAATTTTTCTCAAAAAATAGTGTTATTGTTAATTATTTCCAAATCTTTGAAAAAATCTTATTGATAAGTTTGCTACATCTGGCTTCTAGATATTGCCATATAAGTAAAAAACAACGTATGAGATGAAATAGATCAAAAGTACTAACCAATTTTGATACGAGACGCACTTGGACAATGATCACGGAGTTCAGAACTCCAGGTGTTCGCAACACACCCGGGATATGGGTAGCATAAATAAATATTATACCAGCGTGAACTTGAAAATATTCAAACAAAATCGGTGCGCTTTTCAACATTGTCTGTTTATAGTCTTAGTCGCTACAAAACGCATTTGTAACACACCTTTTTTCGGTAAACAATTCGTTTTTTGGAAACGATTCAATACCGGTTGGTTAGTTTGGTCTTTGTTAAAAATTTATGAAACCAAAATCTTTAAATATTTCTAGTTAATTTATTACAGCATTGCTTATATTTTATATTTAATGAAGTTTTTTTTTTTCATTTAAGACATACTTTACAATTAAGTTTATAAATTCTACAAAAATAGAATAATTTATTATATGGCTTTAGGTTTACCTTCTAATTTCTTATTTCTCCGATTTTCTTATTTCAATTTTAATATTTTCATTTCATGAGTGCAATAAAATGCATCAATTTTTATGTCTAACCCGTAATTGACAGTTGTTCTTAATTCATATTTATTATTCATTACCCACAAATAGGCAGAGCTTTTTATGAGTTACTAGCTGATACCCAGCATAAGTTGCAATGCCACTTAAATAAAGAAATTGTTTCTCCCTGCGTGTCCCTTCCCGCCTCCTTGACGCCTTCTCCTACCGCGTGCCACTTTCGCCTTCCCTCTCCGCTCTCCCGCTTTCACCCTTCCACTCCGCCCTCCACCTGTCCCCCTTTTCGAGACCCCCCTCACGCATTCCCCTTCTACCTTTTCTTTCTTTCTCACTCCCTTGTCCCCCCTCCCGCGAACACCTCCCCCCCCCTTCTTAATTTTTCTCCGCCCCTCTCGGATTCCCCTCCCCCTCACGATTTTTTTCTGCTGCTAAACTCTTTGACCTATTTTAAATTTTGTATGCAAATTTCATATGAAATATACTTTACGACCTATTAATACTCTTACCTACCAAATATACATAAAAAATTTTGTAAAAATTATCGATCCGTTTCAAAGGAGTCCGACCACAGACACCGTGACACGAGATTTTTATATATGTATATTAGATAATTACTTCATTCTTTTAATTTCTTAATAAAATTATGTATGAAAATTGCTTTATCTAGGGTTTTTTTTTAAATATGTTACTAAAAAAACTTAAGTCCATAAAATAATAATAATCTTATAAATCAATAATAACAGGTTTAAGTTACCTAGTTTTCACTTTAAAAATTCCACCATTTTTTCTTTTATTTTTAATTAACTTTCCATTTCTGTGGTAAGCTTCAAATAGGATTGGTGTATATCGCAATTTTTTGAACAGTCAAAATCTTTTGAAGAAGTAACATTGTTTTCGAAGAAAACTTTCAGCGATTATTATAGAGCCATACTTACTCTCAAAGTGATTTTTTCCTGATATTAAAATACCACACGATTTATTTGAAATTTGTTATGCCTGGTTTTCATCTTGAGTACAATTATGTTAGTCTTCACTACGACAAAACATTGACTTAATGGTACCAGGCTTCTAACCACCCCGATATGTTGCTTTCCCTTTCTTTTGCGTTCTCTTTTGCTGGTGTTAATGATCTGGACATTTCTGTGGAGAACCTTAAAAAAAACCTTCATCAAAATAACATTTACCTTCGAAAGCAAAATAATTTTTTTTCATTAATTAAAAAACCACGTTCTTTTCATATCGGTAAGAAATGAAAAATTAAATAATCTCTAAAGTTGTTGGCCTAATAGTAAAATACAATTTATATCATCAGTCCGGTCAGTAGTTGAGTGGGCATCGCGTTTGGGTCTCACCCAGGCGTTCCGTGTTCGATTCCTCTGCTGGCTAAGTCCTCCATCACAACACAAGCAACATCTTCCGCTTAGTGTGGTGGTAGTAGGAGATTTTCAAATGTTGTTGGGTTATTCGTAACCCGGGAATGTTTGTCTTTCTTTAAAAAAAAAAAAAAAAAAAAAAAAAAAAAAAAAAAAAAAAAAAAAAAAAAAAAATATATATATATATATATATATATATTCATTATGGATTTGAATACCCACATAATATTATTACCAGTGGTTCTGTGAATATAATGTTGACTACTTCGAATAAAAAGGTACTATCAAACACGACCACCATCTTGACAGAATTGTTTGGAAACGGAATATGCAAACAAATTACAGGCAGACGAAAGGCAAAATCGGTCGAGTCAACACCGTTACACTCAGTAAATTATGGCAAGTTTGCTTTACCTGAAAACTTACATAAACCTCTGTCCTTTCATAAAATTTTTACCATTAGGGGAAAAAATAAAAATCAATGCAATATTATTTATAATTAAAAGTAATTTTCTTGAAAATCTTGGTCTCACTTAATTCACTAATAAGACCCAACTTTATCTTTTTTTAAATTTTTAATTTCGCATACTTACCTATTGTTTTTTCTTACATTGTTGTACCTACGCATTGGATGGTTAGAATTTATTCTTTGTTATTTCTTTGTAGTATTTTTTTTAAGTTTACACTGTCTTTTTGATTAAAAATTTAATGCGCTTGCTAAAAAATAAATTTATTTCATCTTTAATAGAAAGTGATGTCAACGTGCAACCTCCTCTGATTCCACAAAGCAATTGCGGTCCATATAACACGAACCTCTTTCTTCCTCTTGTGTCGGTGGCTAATGAATAATTCAGGGCTCTCTCTGCTCCTTCCGAGTACCCCTTCCTCGCTCTGTTGGCCGCACTGTACTCTCTGTACAACACTGTCAGTAGGGTAGTACTTACTGCTGCATTTATCGCTGAACATCAACAAGCCTCCTTCGTTTGCTACGTATTCGTTTTTCTTGCGAACATTATATTTAAAAATATGTTTTCTGAACAATAGTTATTGAGATTTTAAAAATATGAATATTGCTTTTTTATGACAGCAAAAAAAGCTTCTTTATTGAAGGGTTAGCAAAATCTCAGGAAACCATGGACTGCTAAGCATCAGATACAATTATGTTTCCCTCTAACGTTTTCCGGGATATTTTCGACATCCATCGCCGATCCGTAATCTTGTCTCTGGTGAAAATCATGGACGGATACAATTTTTTTTGTAAAACCCAATTGCGCCCATTTGTCTGGACAATTATATCCCCTGGGGTATCATGAGCTGATGGTAGGTGGGATGAGAAGGGGATGAAAAAGATGAAAGTACCTGGCTACTCAGATCTGGTCACCTAACGTGGCTAAAGCCATGCTCAAGCAATGTCTTGATTCTAAATTATAGTCTTTCACCAGGGCGATACTGAGAGTGTCTTCCGTTCTGGAACGTGCCGCAAAGAGTCCATATTTTATTTCAATGAATTAATCGTAAAGCAACACAAATGTATTATTATTATAAATGAAATCGCCTCGTACTATATGATTATATCGGCCTCTGGTGACTTAACATCTCGGTTAATCTCAAACAAATTTAAAAGTCAGAGTTTTCTCCTTTTGTTACCTATTTATTTCCATTCGTTTCCTTCAACTGAAATTGATAAACATCATATTTAATTCAAGACATAGTCACTGCAGTAATAATATATCTTATTATTAGTTTATTTGTAAAGTTTCCAGTCATTCGCCTTGTAGCACTGTCAGTGTTTAGCTATTAGCAGCAAGCTGTGCAACGTTTTGAGTAGGCATAGGTATGTGAGTACCGGACACTACTATATTTTGCAGGATAAAATATGTATTTATTTAAATAACCATATTCAAAACTCCAAGATTTATGCCGTCTACTCAGGGAAATGCCAGATCTGTTGTTGCCCGGCGTTTTGTGAAAATTCGAAATGATTCCTTTTCCTACGATGGTCAAGGTTTTTCATCAATCTTCGCCTCCTGATTTTTGGTATAGACTTAAAATAATACATCGAAAAATCTAGAAATTTCTCAAGTCTTTATTCATTATTTTCTTTTTGCTTGCTACGAGACGTGAGGACAAGAAGACATGAATACTGTAAATGCTGTACGAGTGTAAACGCGTGCACCCCCTATGCATGAGACTACTTGGATTTTTCCTGAAATTAAGGGCCAAAGAAGGTTATATTGTGAAGAAAATTTATGGTTTTAACTTGAATGTATAGACAACATTATCGAATCTATCTTCTGAACACGTGAGCAAACATTGACTTGAATTGTGTTTCCACCAAGATCTCTGTTATTTCAATTCACTATCTGAAAGCAGTGCACTCCGCTACACCATTTCACACTCTCTCCTCAAATTGAAAAATCTTTTCATTTCCTTCACGTAGTGCCAATTTACCTTCCATCCCTCGGCCTTTCCTTCGCTCCCAGTATCCCCAAAGCATTCGCTTGGCCATGAAAAAGCGAGTTCACTATGCGTGCGGATTGAGAGTAATGGGATTCCATTAGTCTGGTGACAGCACCGTTTACCTGACAAACCGAAACGTGGACCGTACGGCCAGAGGACAGGCGACGAAAACCATTAAGTCCCGTGCCGGGGTACCTTTTGGAGAGTTGACGTATCATTTATTCTCTTTAGTATTTAGGATGATATTTTAAGCCTAATTTTCTTATTGGGTGTGCAAGAACAATAAGTAATGCGGACACGGAGAAAAATGTTATTCTAAAATACGATCATTTTATTCGTAAAAACGATTAAAAACGGGACTGAAGTTCCTACGAACAAAATAACAGGGTTTCAATGTTTATTGGCGGAGCATGTAAGAATAATTTGTTGGTATACGTAATTTCGTACGTATACCAACAAATTGTTTTTACATTTTCCCGCCAATAAACATTGAAACACTGTTAATTTGTTCGTAAGAACTTCAGTCCCGTTTATAACGTTTTGACGAATAAAATGATCGTATTTTAGAATAACATTTTTCTCCGTGAATATTTACTAATTGAACCAATTTATTTTAGAGAATGCCGTGAATCGCAAATTGATCAATAATCATTTTCCACTTTCTCTACACTTTTCATGAGATTTCGCAAAACTAATTTTGTGTTATTGAAGAATACGAATATTTAGCTAGGTACTATCATTTATTTTTCTAATAACCACGTATTAGGACCATTTATGATTTATAGGAACTTTTGAGAGAAGAAAATACTTTCTTTTTGTGACAAAAATGTCAAGTTTTCTAGATATCTCAATTCACTAACGCTAACGTCAATTATATTATGTATTTTTTGAATTAGCCATTCAATAATAATAAAATACACAGCATTATTGTTAAATAAGATACAATTACTATTATTGAAACTCCAATGGTGAATCCAGCAAGTAAGGATAATAAAAAAAGTGAGTAAAATAATTAACATTCAAAGATAAATATGCAAGTAAAGCTTCAGTAAGGGTCGGTATATTCAAATATTATCTACTTAAATGACTAAGAACAGATAAATAAATCTTGACTAAAACCCCTACAGATTTCAGCGAGGCCACTTCAGTGAACTCGGATTAAAACACACACAGGGGCGCTACAGTGCTCACCCTAGCGGAAAATAAAGAAACGGGAACCCCTGCAACCAACAACCAACCCTTGATAGGCTTTTCAAAATTCCGCTAAAAAAATCGCATCTTTGACTGATTTCTCTCGGCCACTTGCTTTCTTTGATCCATCCCGCCATTGATATTAGCTCCGTACCAAATAAAAAGCTCTGTGGTCAATATAAATTATTTGAAGTGGATGAACTCACTCACATAAAACATTCCGTGAGTTCATGATTCTATTTCGGAAACATTTTGAAGATGAGCTTCACTCTTGATAGTCTTTGATAATTTCCATTGATGACGGTAATGGAATGTCCGGCACATTAAAACATCGTCGTTAGAATGATTATTGATTATGTTATTATTTTTAAGACGGTCGTTGAAGCGGTCATAAAACATGTACAGTGGGTGCGTAAATGAAAACATCAAACTTAATTAGGTGAAAGACTTCTCCAGAATTACTCAATGATTATATTATTAAAAAATTTTGAAACTTAAGACCGATTGACCAGCAGCTGAGAATAAACATTTTAAAGTGCTTGCAACTGTACAGAGAGGTTCTAATGAGAAAGTTCGATTATTCCCCGTATCAAAATTTAAAAAATAAAAATTGAATACGATTTATTTCATTCAAAACTTGCTTTAATATATACCTCAATTCAAGTAAGCAATACAAATGCTCAAAACGCACGATGATAAATTATTAAATATCGTGTACTTCTCGTAAGTATATTTTGATCATAAGTTTTGTGTTATTGATGATTTTTCAATAATGTCTAAAAATAATGTGTGTAAAATTTTTTTTAAATATTTTAGTTTGTACGACATTAAATAAACAGAAAAACTGAGGTATTTTTGTCACAAAACAAGTTCTCGGATTTATTTATTAAAATTTCAATTTAACTAAAATTAAATTTCTTAAAACTGTGTTGACTAGATTATGTATTAAATTATTTTGTTGTATGATTATATGGTTTGAAATTTGGGTTGTATAGAATCTATCGTTTGAAAATTGAATAAATCTGCCAACGACCAATGGTGAAAAATTCGTATAATGCAGGTTATTGGAAATTTATTTAAATAATAAAGTATCAATTATTTGGTATATTGCTCTTATTATAAATTAGTTACTTTATTGACATTGCTTCCGAAATATAAATATTTTTAAAAAAATCCACTACTGCCATTAACAGAGTAACGTATTTCAATGCGAATCATCTTTTTTTACATGTCTCATTATTCGTTCGTAATAAAAAGAGGCAGATAAATTATTACGTAATTATGTATTGGTAATGTTATAAAAGTGCATAACTCAGAACTGTCAGAAGGTCAAAATATTTCCGCTTTGCAATAAAATCCAAATAAATGGAGTATTTCTGAATATACCCGAAAACTAAAAACTGTTTTAGGAAGGTATGATTTATGCTTTGAAATTTTATAATTAAAAATAAATATATCATTTTTATAATATTAAAACTTTGAATCAATCATAAAAATGTTTTAAAAATTGTTCACCGTACGCTTTTTCTGAGAAAGGAAAAAAATCAATTTTATTAGACAAATGTGTTATAAACGTTATTCTTAATTCTGTTTTCGTTATTTTATAAAAAAATTATTAATAAAAAATTCACAAAATTAAAAAAAAAAATAATAAAATGTGGTCGGAAACTTTGGTTTTGTAGTGGTGCATTTTTTTCTGTGGTTAACTTCTAGATTCAAATATAAAGCGTGGTGTTTTCTCTTTACAGTACCGTTCAGATCATATTTCTCACCATGACAGAAAAGATACACAGATTTCTACGAGACCTACGTGAGCTGTTCCCAAAAGCGAACAAAATTAGCCTGAGGGATTAAAGCGAAGTGTTTGTTTCCTAACTATTATTTTTATGTTTATCACCGCAAAGTGATGGTTCTTGCGAAAATTGGTAATAATATTTTTTATTGCCCTGAGCTCACTACCCCTAAATCTCTTTATCCCTAAAGACAAGGTAACGGGCAACCGGACAATCGATCGATTCGAAACTTTCTCTGTGGACTTCCATTTCCATAAAGGCCTGTGTAAAGTTCCAGCAATGTTATTACACTTTATGGATGTCGGATTGTACCATCCCTAGCGTAATGGGCCCGCCTGACATGTTTACTGTACCTGCTAATGTGAGAAATAGATGAACGGCGGAGACTTATAGGATCCCAGGAATTATGGAAGAGATTGCGCGATTTATGGCGTAAATGAATGATTCAGTGATAGTTTATATGACAAATGAACAAAGGTTTGAAAGTTAATATTACAGTTGTGAAATTAAATGAGTTACTGTAACATTTTGATAACGACCATACCAATTTTCGAATAAAATTCCACAAAAATTTCCAAATAAAACTATAATGTCATTCGGCTCACTTTTGCAAAATATTGAGTTTTATTTTGGTATCGCGGATAACTGTAGAGTTTAATTCTGAAAAACATTGTAAATTGCAACATCTATCAGATATCGTATTAAATTATATGTTATTATCACCCGATCAAATTTTGTGATTTTCTACCGTTATTCCCACACAAATAGTAAAAGCAATTCTATAAATACATAAAGTTTTTTTTTTAATTACATTTTCAAATAAACAATGAAAACTTTTATCTAAGTGTTAATAATATCTAAGTTATGTATTTAACTTTTATCTAAGTTATGTATTTATTATTCGATCTTAAAGGTAATACTTTAAAAAAATATAGACTTACTGATACAGACCAAATATTCAATTGTTGTGACGTACTAGGCATACGCCAATTATATGTTAAAACACTACTTAACTACATTTTTGACCAAAAAAACAAACTTCAACAAACACAAAATATCACTAACAGACCAGTTTGACGAGCGTACAAAGAAAACATAAAAACTCCGACGGTAAATACAAGCTTTGGACAAATACACTACCAATATCACGCTATAAAAGCATTCAACAGTCTAACACACGAAAATAGAATTGAGGAAAACAAAAATAAATTCCGACACAAAATTACAAAATGGATTAAAGAACAAAAAAGACAATATTACCAAAATCTCATAGCATAAAATAATAAAACATAAAGTAACACACAAAACCAATATAAAACACAATCACCCACAAACACATAACACATAATATAAATATAGCTATTTAAACCTTATATAATATTAATTTATTTTTAATATTACTTTAATTTCAAATTTCTGTTTTTAAATTTAATTTATCTTAATCTTTTGTTTTTCATATATTTTCAAATGTATTGTGTAAAATATATTTGTAGGTAAAATAGAGGCCTCAGCACGGGTAAACTACCTAGTGAGGCCAACATTATTGAATTTTATTATAAAATGTAAAAATATTGCATCAATAAAAAAAAAAATAAAAAAAAATTATAGCTTACTTGTTTACATACTAGTAGGTACTTTTGTTGTATTATCAAATATACTAATCATTCGGTTGTTTATCTTCTCTTTCTCTGGACGTATTAATCTTTAGGCCGACCATAAATCATGAACTTTTCAATGAATTTACGACTTAATAAATGACTCTGTAAAAGGTTTATCCTTCCGCTGTAGATCTACATAAATCATTACGTTGCAGTTTATAGAATGAGACGGGCCGGGCGATATATCTTCATAAAGAGGGCCTTTAGTACAGTGATTTGGAGTGTGCCGAGAGCACTGAGAGATTGTTTGGAAAAAGGAAGTTCGTTATCAGGACCGCCCACGCCGGGCCGGTGATGCACCTTGTCCGGACCACAAATGCAACTATATCTATGAGTCAAATGCCAGAGATTACGTGTCAACTGTCAACTCAAGCACACATTTAGTTTTGTCAGTGTTATCATTATAACGGTATATTACTCATCTCGTGGAATTACACATTTAATTATAAATATCGTGGTTAAACCACAAGGTAAAAATTCCAGGGAATTGTCACTATTGATAAGGTGTATTTGAACTCATTTGGTTATGTTAGTATTCCTGATACTTTACAAAGAGGTACGATGCTATATCGTAGCCGACTTACGCGAGGCAAGTTTTTTACAATAAAAAAATATTTTTAAACAATATTGGCCGCGAATTGACGCGGTTTCAAACGCGAAAGTAAAATTCCATTTTACGCAATTGATATTTAGAATGCACTATTTTCCATCGCCTAAAATGTAAAAAGTTGCCTTTTATATTAATTAAGGTAAATCTAAAGGTTTTTTCTAAAAAAAATATTCGTATTAAGCGTATCCAGTTTACCTTTTTTTTTTATAATGTGAAGCGGATACTTTGTGGTACGATATCATAATTTTTAATATTCCACTCACATCCCTTTTTTCTACTTACCCCTTCCCCTGTGGCTGAGTCCGTTTTTTTGTAACCCTCTGCAAATTCCGCCCATTTACCACGCGTATAGTGGAGTGTTATTCTGCCCTGAAGAAGCGACGGTAGTATCGAAACCTGGTCGGCAATAAGTATAAAAGGTGTAAGTGATGTAAACAAACAAAGTTAATTAAAAAACTAGCACAGACCCATGAAAAATCACGGGATGTTGTAACTGTAGGATTTAGTGGGTGAAGCAGAAAGTATTTATAAAATACTATTTATATTATAATACGATATTTGTCCATCAAAAAATATTTGCTAACGATCGTAAATTTACCACTCGAAGGAATACTATTGATAATATCAGTAAACTTAGATTTAGATCTGTCAAAAAGGTAAACAAAAGAAATGCACATTTCAAATACATAATTGTCCAAATAATGAACTCCAGTGAAAAATATTATGGCTTTAAAAAAATATGTTCATATAGACCAATAAACGCTGATTCTGAATAAATTAAGTTTTAGTAAATAATATTAAACGTAGAATTTAAAAAAAATATATTAAAAAGTCCATTTTTATACCTGTCATAAAAACACAGTGTCAAGTTGGTATTATTGGATTGGACAGTGCTGACGTCACTGTGGCCCATTCGCTTGAAGCTAGCGTATTGAAATGATCAATAATTCATGTTACTCGTTTATTTACATACTGTTTATATACAGATTTAGACATTTAAGAGTTGTTGTGTTAATTGAAATATTATTTAGCCCCTCAACGATTAAAATTTTGACGGAAAAGGGACAATTTGCAGACAATCTGATAATTTGTTAGTTAATAAATGTCATGTTTTTCAAATATATTACGGACTATGTAAGTGCCGAATTTCGTGAACTAAAAGCTACCTTGTAAGTAAATTATATTATTACTTGTATTTGAAAGTCGTAGTTAGCTGTAAAAAATAATTTCGATAATGTACAGTAAATTTGGCCGCTTTGAAGTTATAGTCATATTTGACATTTTGTTTTGGTTTTGTATCAATTACCAGGCTTACGATGTCATTTGTGTTTGCAATTAATAATAATGTATATGTATACAATAACAGTAGGGATGAGATGTTGACATTTTACATAATATTTTTCTATATTAAAAGCAGTTAATCTTGAATAAAAAACGCCTCGACTTCTAACATCCAAAATCATTCATCCTTTGATTCTTCCATTCAAATTGACAGATTGACAAAAAAAACCTGTTGAAAATAAATAAAACTTTTGGAGAGTGATGACGTCACACGATCCACCATGGATACGGTGATTTTCAGGGGATCTTGAAAAATGAGAACATTGACAATTATTTTAACTATTAAAACTAACTATAAAAATAAATATGCAGTTATTTTATTCATTAAAAAGAATAATAAATTGGACTGGAGTTTCTTATTGGCAAAATACCAAAACAATAATTCAATATAATATAACCTGAAATAGTAAGCAAAAGAAAGTTTCATATAAAAAAAATTGTGTGTGCATACGTTAATATACTCACAATATTAATTATGTGTGTTACAAACCAATAAAACGGAATAAACTAGAGTGTAGTTAAGTGAGGTATAGGATCTTTATAGCATAGATTAAAAAATAAAATAATAAGAGTTGTACCTATAAACAAAACTAACGCAATTTAGCAAATATATACATATATAATCAATAATAAGATCTGAAATAAAACAAAGTGTAATGTATAAAAGTTAGTTAGTAGGATGGACATATATATATTAATGTCTATTGTAGCAAATATAATTTACTCGTAAGGTTTAGAATGAGAGAATATGTTATAAAAAGAATTATGATTTCGACGGTCCTGAAGAACAATATCGGATCTGTTACAAATTTAAAATGCCATGGTACACTCTCACCTGTCCTATCTCTGCTGTATCTGGGGCTTTGCCTCAAAGAAATTGATAGCCGACCTGCAGGTAGTTCAAAACCGAGCTCTCAGAAATGTTCATGGACTTCCATGGGACACTCATGTCAGGGACATATATTCAGTTTCCGGTATCCTTCCAATCACAATCCTTCCTAAACATGAAATCACAAGCACCATCCTACAAATTACCCAACAATCAACTCATACTAACACCAAGCCAATTTACAATCAAGACATCCACAACCACAATACTCGAAATAACAATAAAATCCGCATTCCTCAAACACACACTACAAAATATGGGATAAAATCTCTGAACTATATTGCCCATACACTATATAATTCGCTTCCAGATATGTACAAAAACATCCAGCATAATAAAAAATTGCAAAGCAATGCTTTAAAAGAATATTTTTTAACTACATTTAAAAATGAAAATATGTAATCGTCTTGTCATTTTTTGTTATATCTTATATACTCGTATCAGTTTTTCCCTCTCTTTACTTGTTTTCTCTTGTTGTTTGTTCTACTTAACCTGTCTTTATTTTTATTTTTATGCTGTACTGAATGTAAAACTTATATTATGATATCAATATACCTTTGTAAAATTGTAACTACTACCTCCTACCTATGAATTGTAAGTTCCTCCTGTCCTAAAATGAGTTTTGTAACTCATCTGGATTGCTCTAGCAAGAAATAAAAACAATGAAAAAATCATTTTGTGGATTTATTTTAATTTCCTTTTGATGATTTAAAAGCCTGTCTTTTCGCAATTTTGAATGAAACGCAAAATATCGAAACAACGCTACATTTTTCTTGATCTCAAAAACTGTAAAAATGCAGAAACGAATATTTAATATGTATTTTTAAGCAATTGAATAAATGAAAGTTTTTTAGCCCTGTGAAAAGTAGCCTGATGAGAAGAAAAATATGGAAATGATGTTAACAGCTATGTAAGTAGAATGCTTATGCTATTCAGGAACAAAATGCTATTCAGGAACAAAATGCTATTCAGGAACTAAATGCCAGCTGAAAAGACCTGGAAAAGAGGCAAAATATTGATAAATCGGGGACATTTTTACACCCTGTACTATTAATTATTATGAATTCTATATGTTTGGGTTCCTTTTTCTTAAAATCTATAGAATGAATTTTACTTTTTATTAGTATTTTTGTTCTTGCTTTAATTCCCACGCAATTGTTTTTTATGCAGTTGATTTATTCAAACATTATTAAAACGTTTTATATTTTTTATGTTATTAAATACCATTCCGTATCGTCAACCTCGAAATATAAGGACTTATGTAATCAAGATAAGTAAAATATTTAAATAGTAAGACCGGTCAAGCACCAGTCGAGTTTGTTATTACCTCGCTTCAAGAGAACTCTTCAATTCAATATCTTCATCCAAAAACCAAGCGAGCAAACATCAAACGACAAAATTTACATAGAATACATCAGATTTTTACGAGAGCAATCTCCTTTCTGAGAATTCATTATGCAGTAGTTGTTTTTCTTATCTGCTGTGTGGCCATATGTGTGGACAATTTGCCCTTTCGACGTCTGTAGCGAAGAGTGCGACGAACGATTGCGGAAAAGAGTGAACTCTCACCGATGTTATCGGACATAAATATGCAGTTTATGAACCTGCCATCCGGTGCCCAGCCACGAGTATCGCTCTTACCTAGAAGCGGAATCCCTTTCAAAGTACTTTCTGATATAAATGATGCAAGGGCTGAACTGTTTTCAATCATATTTATATATATTATATTTAAACTAACTGAATGTTCCGGCATTGTCCGAGCTTTATGCAGAGGTTGTCGAAATCAGATATATTCAGTCATTTTGAATGTCAAGGGTGCAAAATTTTGTAAAAGGTATTAAAAATCTGCTTTGGGGATGGGGGTAGTTTAACGAAATATCATGTACACAGTGACCTTTCACTTATTTTAAAGGTCAAGTTTTGCAAAATTTCATAAATCTCGGAATAAAACTAGATTTGTATAAAAATCAAATCCACGCCACCCGCCCGCCATAGACATCTTCTTTGTGGAAATAGAGAGAAATTTTCTGGTAAATTAGAATTTAATAAGAACGCCCAGAGGTTTTCACTAAACTTGTATCAAAATATGCTTGGAAAAGCCGTAGGGGAGGAATCCACCATAATCTTGAAGAGACTTGTGTTGTATGAGAGACGATAAACAATAGTCGACAAGCAATTTTTGTAGCGAAAAATTTGGTACAGGAAAAATATATTAAAATATATATTTTTTTTTAGTTTTTTATTTAGTTAAAAGAAATTTACATTTCACTTTCTTTAATTAAGTACAAGGTAGTAAAATTAATTTTGTTCTATCAACTCAAGGTTAAATAGTTTTTTTTAATATATTTATACTTTTCTCCATTTTTAGGGTGTCTGGAAGGAGATTATATATTTAAACACCCTCGTGGCCGACGTTTCTCTTGCCACTTTCAATCTTAATAGCATTTGTGTACAATTTATTATTTTGTCTAGTAGATATAATGCTCGTGTATTGTGACGTTTTTATAAATGTTGTGTGTGCGTATAAGTTCTGTTTGTATCTTGCAGATTAAAAGGCAAGTGTTATATTCGTACAAAGTTCTTATTTTCAGAAGGCTCAATTCCTGGTACAGTTTTTTTGTGGGAGTATCGGGGTTATAATTTAAAAGTTTTTTAAAATTTAATTAAAAATGTAATTGCACTATCTACTGCTCGTTTTAAGCTCCGAAATGCAGTATATTTATGTCGTTGATATTAAATCAAGTAATTAATTTTTAACTTTAAAAGTTGTTGATAAAATTGTCCCATGGTTTGTGAGAAAATTCACCTTTGAATAAAATTCACAACAGGCATTACAAAAAATCAATAAGTGACAAGTAATGGTTGTATATCACATAAAATAAGAATATCAGTTTTTTAAACTTCAAGAAAAATTACGATAAACCATCAGATTGTATTACTATGTATATGAATTTTTTATATTGGAAAACATCTAAAGAAATGGTGAAAGTGGACATGACCGTACAGCAATCGATGAATTCGAGTAAATTTGTCAGGTAGAACGATTTTTTTTCTCTATATTTTTCTGTTTCAATATTATTTACCTAACCAACTTATAACAAAGTCTCTTAACCACGAGCTCTGGTCCCTGGTACCTACCGATAAGGTCATCCGGTTCATCAGCACTGAACCGCCCACACCTCCCCCCTGGACCGGAAGGCGGGCATTGATAATATAATACTGTTTCCATAGGTACGTTGATTAAGGTACTCCCTTTGTCGCCATTACAACCATATTATTCTACTACTGTTTTATAGGTAGATTGTAGCTGTCAAAGAATGTTAACAGCCGTCAAATTGATTTGACAGCTTTAAATAATCTCGTTGCACACTTAAAGGCAGCGCCGGATTTGATATAATGATTCAAAAATATTTTTAAAAACCTGGCGCTAACTACGAAGGGGCGCCGTGAGAAAATAAAGATACTAATAAAATTCATGAATCATTTAAAAAATACCCTTAATAAGGAATAATTATTATGCGCTAGCAGCACCCACCTTTCAACTTTCTCTCTCTGCGCGCGCATTGTGTTCCATTGACGGTTTCCAAGTTCCAAATTTGTCACAGATTTTTTTACAAAACTAATATATAAAAATTAATGTTTGTTTGTTCTACCTTATGCGCGGCTATACCGTTAATTCGATTGCGATGAAACTTTGGGAATATGATATGCGCATACCCGGGGTGGTTATATAGTAAGCTCTGGCTTTTGTGAAATTGTGCTTATTATGAAATTATTTCCTATGCTATTCATACGATTGCGATTAAAATTTATCCGATTGCTATTAATTTTTTTTGAATTGTTGTGAACATGCCCGTGAATACTTCTATATATATATATATATATATATATATATATATATATATATATATATATATATATATATATACTGGTGAGCTCTGGCATTATGAAATTTGCATAAAAAATTAAATAGGACACGCGAGTTGTTGGAAAAAATGGGTGTATTTTATGGAGTAAGGCGGCAGGGAAAAAGGGCTGTGGGGAGGGGTTTGCGGGAAGGGGGACGAGGGAGAGGGGAAGGCGAAGAAGGTGGAAACGGAATGCAAGAGGGGGAGGGGGGGGGGCTTTTGTTCCTTTCGTGCGATGAAACTATTTTGAAAGTGAACTTTAGTTTTTCACGAAGACTTTTTACAAATGTCATAATAATTATCGTAACAAAAATTGTTACTCTCACTTGGGCTTACAGTTCTCTGTTCTACTATTGACTTACGACCATTTGACGATTCAACATCTCTTGTATATCGCAAACCGCTACCGTGTGGCACTCGCGTACATGAATCTAAAGGACAAAGTGTAATGTTGCATGAATGATATTGAAACCATTTGTATGAAAAACGTTTGAAATGATTTGTATTCAAAGTGGTATAAAATGAACCATTTAAATTTTATTTTTAATTGTCTAATAAAATTTTAAGGATTAATAATTTTTTGGAAGTTTGAAGAGGCAGGTAATGAGACATTACAAATAAAAATTCAGTGGGTAAATAATTTGTTTGCACACTTTTCCCCTCACCCTGACTTAGACCCTTTACGTAACCCTTTCTAACCCAGATAAATACACATATATATATATATATATATATATATATATATATATATATATATCGAATTAAATTAAACAAATTAGTTTATATTTTAGTTAGTTATTAGTTAATATCTACATGTTTCAAGACCGACGGTTTCTTCGTCAGGATAATAAAATGAATAAATAAAAATTATGAAATTAATTATTATTCATGTTTCCTGACGAAGAAACCATCGATTTTAAAACATGTAGATATTATAACATGTGATTAGTGGTTTACACAAAGTAATTTGTTTCATTTAATTAAAATGATGTCACAAAGTAATTTTCCTAAGATTGAAGAAATATATATCGATTTTTTTTTACTTATTTTGTACATATTACACGAACATTAAAAACATATTTCTTTAAAGTTGTGCTCCTTTAACTTTTTAAATTGCCGTGTTACATAGACAGTTTATTTTTTGTAGTTTTTACCTCGAGTGAAGAAATTTCGAGGCTACTACAAATGTTAACCACTAACGAAGGTTTATTGAAAATTTGTTGGGTACCAAAACACTGAAGGACAATGTTTGTTTTCAGTTGTAAGAGTTTTTAATCTGAATGAAAAGAATATGGGGGGGGGGGCGCCATAGTACAAGGCGCCATATTTCACGGATCCGGTACTGCTTAAAGTGTTGTTGTAAAAAAACATCATTCTACTTCCTCGTGTATTTAACACTTGTGTTTTTTTGTCATTTTTCGCTGAAATGTTGAAATAAAATTCTCATTGAAATATTGCTAAATAAACGTATTTCAGCAAAATCCTCTGGAATTAGCTTTATAGCTTTGCTTACATTTTTCAAATTTATTTATGTATTTTAGCTTTGGAATACACTTTCAAATACTATAAATTTTGTGCGTATGGTGGCATGGGATAGAGTTTAAACAAACAATTCCGCCAGAAGAAAACTTTTGTAAACCCTCTATTTAATTACCTGGTTCTCTATTTTTATATTTATTACCTATCTTAGTTTTCACTTCCTACCATATAAAAATGTCAAGAATTTTTTAGATATTGATAAAAATATTAATCAAATTAGCGGTTTAATTTAAATAAAAAATGGTTCATAATCACATAGTTAAATCATAATCAAAATTATTTTATTCCGGAATGTATGGAGTTTGGTGCAATCCCACACATCCAATAAGTATATACCTGCAGGTGACAGATATAAGTAATATTAATATGCCGTTTGAATTTAAGGATAAGCTAATCTTTATTTACTTTACTAAAAACAGGATTCATGTGAGTATGTCGTACCTCCGAGCTTATACATAATTGCAAGTAATGAACAAAATTACTTAACAGTAACAACAAAACGTCTTATCTGAAATTCACCACACAACACAAGGAATAAATTTCCTGATAGTTGATTCAATGTATTTAAGTTGATGCAAGTCCGGGGAGGGTCCGGGCAGCATAGCACCCACCCACCTTCCACCCTCCACCCTCCCGTCTCCCGCCAAGACTCTGAGATCTTCGGAACTTTAAACTCGGTTTCCACTTACGTAGTTACCGCTTGTTTGACTACAAGTTTGCCCAATTTGGTTTTGGTCAATGGCCACGTTAATGCCAACCTTTTGGTCAGCACCGAGCTTACAGCGTGCAAAGCTCGGGTCTTTGAGATCTCGGCCAAACTACTTGGCGTTAAGTTTAGAGAATTAATTTACCAATCTTCGTTTTATCGTGGTTCGTTATATTAATTACACTCTTATTGAGATACATAATATTATTAAGTCAAATAGACTCAGAATCAGAGGGAATGTACCTTCCGACATAAATGTCAATTATAAACCATTTATTTAACAGGTTATTATCCTTAATTGATAAACTAATGTTTAAGACAAGATTTTTTATGCATAGTACAAAGGGTAACAATTATTATAACCAATAATTATTAGCCTGAAACACTCATCCATATTGAAAAAACCTCCCGAGAAAAGATGCAATGCAATAAGCGATAATTTTTGAATGAAACACTAGTATATATTGAATAATTTGGCGGGTAACAGATGAGGCGACGTAGCTTAATGGTAGAGCTCTCGACCGGCAATCGAAGGGGGTGCGGGTTAAAGTCCCGTCGGCGACATTTATCTTTTCTCGGGAGGTTTTTTTAATATGGGTGAGTGTTTCAGGCTAATAATTAAAGGTTATTATCCATTTCACAGCTTATATTAAAAGATTTTTGGTATGGAATGAATCGATAGTGTTCGGCTTCAACATTCATGTACTAGTTAAAAGCTAGATTGACGTTGTATTTTATTTTATATAAAAGAATATTTTTATTTTTTTTAAAATTAAGTCCCGATTTCTTCGTACTACGAAAGTATTCTACGTTACTTCATTTCTACTTACAAGTTAATTAGGAATAGTACCTTCTTAATAAAAATAAAAATAAATCTTTTAATTTGCCAATATTGAATTATATCACCCACATACAGGGATTCAGGCAGTAAGTGTTTAATGAGTTCCCATTAGTAAACTTTGTTTTATTCGTATGTCATTTTTATTTTAAATTTTGTATACTCAGGTTGCGAAAATATAAGAAAAAACAGGCTATAATTTAAATCCTTCATTCGCTGATTTTACTATGCACTTGCACTTTTGCAATAGACTAACTTAATTCTTTTTACAAGTCGTGAATTTGTAATAAATTATCTAGGGAAAATCTGGAATCCGTAACAATTTTTCCCTACCATGAATATATACCAATATACAGGGTCTCTAAGTCTATATATAACTTACGGTGAAAAATGTTTAACGCCTTTCTATTTGTATAGAGAGCAATAGTTTTAATTCAGTAAATTGAAATGATTATTTTAAATTTTCACTTCGTGGAAAATAAGAATCTAGAAAAAAAAATAATGGACAATCTGGAATTGTTTGTTAAACTTGCCTTAGAATGATTTTTTCATTTATTTAAAAACATTTGTCAATCGTGCAATAAACTCAAATTCACGCATTAGAAAGTTGAAAAATTCGGTGGGAGGCATTTAAAAATAAATTATCGTAAAAATAACTAGTTACAAAAAATTGGATACGAACGCATTTAATAAATAATTCCGTGCTAAGTCTATTTTTGAGGAAATCGTGTACATAGTATACACAAGTAGTTAGTTACCTGTTATGTATGAGTGAGTTCTATCTAGTAGTTAGTGGTACTCACCACTTCATAAATTGACGCACACATCAACATTTTGCAATCGGACATGCCTCGTGGACACGAACGCTAATGACTTAACGTTTACATTAGACTCAAAGTCCTTGAGACTAGCAGCAAGCTAGCAGGGTCTAAGATATCGGGAGTTTGGGGCTGGAGGAGGTTTGTTGGGAGGAGGGCGGGGGTTGAGTGGACAAGGTGTTTAAAGTTTCAGGCGGAGTTAAAAGCCTTCGCGACCAAACTAAGCGTGGCTAAGTACTCCAGGGTGGACTTTGGCTTTCAAACGGGTGACCTCGTCAGTCCCAGCGAAATGCGTTTTAATTCAATATTTTGTCAATACCATTAAAAAATACTACACTACCCAATCTTAATTTTATTTTCTATTTTCTACACATAACTTTATTTTCTACATATAACTACTTTGGATAAAAAATGTAAAAGTTGAAAATCTCTTCACTTGTCCTGAAAAATAATTGAAACTCAGATAATTTGATGTATACTCTGAGTATCCAACAGCGATCTACGGCATTTTAGTTCTTTGGAGGTAATGTGGCCTCCAATTGAAGAGAAGGAGGTATCAGTGTGTCAAGATATTAGGCGCATGCTCGTCGGAATGATAACACTCGATTGTCATTACGATGTTGTTTATTTACATATTAACAGTTAAGATTTTACACTGTCGTAATATGTTCGTAATATATAACGACTCGGAAACCGCAGGTATGAGGGTCATAGCTGGCTCGCTGCAGATGCGATTTATATAGCCGCCGGTTGAGTAACTACTGGAAGGTAGGCTAAACACGCACACGCGAGAAACTTCCCAAAATTTCGACGCGGGCGTTGCGCATTGCATATCGCAGTTCTTAGACCTGTCCAGAAGGTACCAAAAAATAATTATTTCGGCACCGGTGATAACGGTGTCTATGGTACCGCCACTTAAAACAGATACGTAGGCAGGTAGGTACGGCTACGCTAGTAGGTAGCAAATGCTGTGCAATAGGTAGACATAGGTAGGTCGCTGTTCTAAAAAAATTATATATAAACTTACTGTTATGTCATACTTTAATTTATTTATAGTTATAATGTAAACGCGACAATTTTCGGCTAGCGTTACTAACATAATATTTTCTATAATTAGCTATGGAACTATTAAATATTGAAAAAAATATTTTTTAAAGCTTATTTAAAGTTTTTTTTCGTTTTAAAAAGGGATACGATTTGAAGCATAAAATGAAGTCAATTATCATTCAAACTTTTGCTTTTGAAAACCAATTCCATTTTTTTTAACAGCATTTACCGTCTACCACAATCGCAAGTTTTTTAAGGCCTATTTTCGTGAAAAAGTATATTTTAAAGTTAAAACGTGTTAGGTGGCCCCATACCGTTTTCTAGTTGTCAATGTGTTTTCAAAAACGTCTCGACTGGATTCATACAACCTCACTGGTAAGCTAGATCTTTTTGATCTATGTCTTTTTAGTAATTTTTCAAGATCGATTTTATAACTAAATTATAAATGGACGTTCCGTGTTTTAAATTTTATTTTTGAAGTGTAATAAGTTTCTTCCTTGTTACCATTTTATCATGATCGAAGGTGTTAGAATCCTTTGCTATCTGGTGCTAACTAACTGAACACATCTGCGCAAACACGGGATTAAGGGAGGCTGGACAACTGTCCGGCGGACCGTGTATCTGTGTATAATTTGCACCCACCGAAATGGCCGCCAGATATTTTTAGATTAGTGGGCGCCTTGGTGATGTTTGAGCAACTGTGCTCCTCTTCTTCGTAAGTAACTTGTATCTTGTAACTTGTAACTTGTTGGCCGGGGGTTGTTTCCGAGATAAGGGTGCGCGGTGACCGTCTTAGGTGCGTTAGAAACCGTTAAGGGTTACTTTCTAAATATTGGCCGATTAGATAAGATAAACTAATAACCGTTATAAATTGGCTTAATGAATTATTAAAAATAAAATATTCCAACAATAAGACATTTCTCCATTCACTATTTTATTATTCCCACTCACCTTAAAAACAATTGTACCGTGTATATTTACTAAAGGGTGCATAGATACTTATTGTGACATCTACCACTCTACACGGAGAAAAATGTTATTCAAAAATACGATTATTTTATTCGTAAAAACGGTTAAAAACGGGACTGAAGTTCTTACAAGCAAATTAACAGTTTTTCAATGTTTATTGGCGGGAACGTGTAAGAACAATTTGTTGGTATACGTAATTTCGTACGTATGCCAACAAATTATTCTTACATTTTCCCGCCAATAAACATTGAAACACTGTTAATTTGTTGATAAAAACTTCAGTCCCGTTTTTACGAATAAAATTATCGTATTTTAGAACAACATTTTTCTCCGTGTAGCTATTATTGTAGGTACTTCAATAGGTATACAGTTTTATTTATTTTATGCGAATAACGCCCAAGAGTCTTAACTTCTCCTAACCGACATTATAGCATCCACATGTAGGGTATTTTTAAATACTAAATGCAGGGGGGGGATAACTATGTAGGGACAATGAGGGTGGCAACTCAGATCTGGTCACCAAACTAAGCTAAAAGCCATTTCAAGCAACGTTTCAATTCTGAATGGTGGTCTTATACCAGAACGATATTGAGAGTATATTCAACTCTGGGACGTGCTACAAATATATCTTATATTATTTTAAATGATTTAGTTTCAGTTCAGTTTCAGTGCCGGCAACCCGGGCGTTTATTTAATATAAATTGAATGATTTACAATTTGCTGTTCTTTTCTCACTAGACAAAGTCTGTTCCGAGGCGGGTAAATAACATAATAAATATATTTACTTAAAAAAGATATGTATCAGAAGAGACATGCATTAAATTGTGAAATTACGTATTAAATTATTCAATCTAACTAAATTTACTTGCACACGCCGTGAATTGAACCCACGATCTTTGGATTGCTAGTCGCGAGCCTTCTCTCTCATCCGCGGAGTTCGTATTATAATAAATTAAGAAGACAGGATGTATTTACATAAATCAAATTATATTCCTAACAAATATATAACACCTTCTAAAAAGTTACCCGTGACTTATCAGAAAACACCATTTTAAGGACTTCTCTATATTTATTGGACTAGCAATAATTGCAATGTCCACTTTTGATATCATATAATTTTAATAATTATTATACAGTCTGTTCAAGCAAAAATTTTGTTTACAGCTTTTTGCATTGATCCATTTTGAACTGGAGAAAGGAGTGTGTGAAAAAACATAAAATTAGTCCGGTGTGTGCAGCCAACACTATTATTTCCCGCTATTACGATACAGGCCAATCACAACCATCCAACGTCGCCACAACCACGCCCAGCAGGCTCAAAGCAAATTTATTTTTGTACCTTACACTAAGGATTTTTAATTGGTAAGTCTTTTTGAATAGGCAAAAGTAGAGTTGGAATTTCGGAAAAAGTTGTTAATATTTTTTACTCCTACCATAATGTAGTATCACCTCCCGAAGTTAATGCCCTTTACCCCGGATATCCTGTATAATGACAATGAACCCCTTATGTATTACCTCAGTGCATTTTTACATGAATTGTAAATGTTTTCCACAATACCTTGCTTATGCTTGCTTGACAAAACTCACAACAGTTTCCCGAAAAGGCCAGTTTTTCATTATTCTTATTAATCTACCCCACACAGACCCTCTCGTCATCGAGTCAGTGGCGCAGCGGGGGCCTGTCGCAATATCCCCTTTAGAATGAATATGATTATTTTTCCCCAGTTTCCCGCTACGCTACTGGAACCCCAGCCGTAATGTGTGACAAATATTGTCAGATATCAATAAATGGAGTGTCACAAATAAACGTTTATTCGTTCGAGTGAAATGTTTTGGTGCATTTGACTAGAAGAAAAATGCTACACGATCTGAATTTGGATGAATTGGAAGTACCTTAAGTGGAGTTAATTCGGCAGTGCCCGTTTCATAAATATTTTACTATGGAGTGCATATATTTGTTTTTTATTTAGAAGTTTTATAAAGTACATATTTTTGTTTTTTATTTTGAAGTTTTATAAAGTACATATTTTTGTTTTTTATTTAGAAATTTGTTTTTTATTTTGAAGTTTTATAAAATACATATTTTTGTTTTTTTATTTAGAAGTTTGTTTTTTATTTTGAAGTTTTATAAAGTACATATTTTTGTTTTTTATGTAAAAGTTTGTTTTTTATTTTGAAGTTTTATAAAGTACATATTTTTGTTTTTTATTTAGAAGTTTGTTTTTTATTTAGCAGCTTGTTTTTAATTTTAAAGTTTTATAAAGTACATATTTTTACTTATGATCGCGTTTTTTTAAAACATTTTTTTACATCATTCAGCTAAACTTACAAATGATTTGTAAGATAACCTTTTTTGTAACTGTCTTGTACTTACCTTTTTCCTTTTTATGTCGGTCATATACTTTGAAGATTAAAAAAATTATCGTTTCCTGAATTATTAAAAAACCATGTCAACGCAGCAATAAAATTTTTCGATCTTTTAATGAATTACTGAGTTAGCCCAGTATTTTTAATAATTTAAATGTAATGTACGGTTATTTATTATTTATTACATATTACTCAGTAATGTCTAATTATAACGGAAGAGAGTTGAACCGCTTTTAATTATGATTTTAATTCTGACTATTGCGTAGGTTGCGTACTTTTTCTTGCTAAATTGCGTTAATTCAAACAGTATAAATATTTTTTTAAATAAAGATAAATATTGTGTATTTGGTAGCACGATTTGGTTAAGGTAATGATTTGTATGTATTGTTTTTGTGTTTAATTCGTAGAACTCCATTTAATTTTTTTTTAATTTAATTTAAATTAAATTTAATAATGTTTATTATTAAGTTCTGCGAATGTTATAGTTTTTATTATCGTGACAGCTGTTTCGGCTTACAAGGCTATTTTCAAACTGAGGTGTTTCATAATTAGATGACGATATTTATACGATTTAAAATGTCAACTTGAAAGTGAGCAAATTGATTTATTGTCGGTTAAACCGAATTCTTGGGAAAGTAATAGATTTTCCCCCATGGGTATTTAGAAATTTGTAAATGTGTTCTTAATTGTTTAATAATGATGTTACTGCTACTAATATTGTTTAGGTTTTGTGAAAATACTTAGAAGAGGTGAATTTAATATTTTCCTTACTTTATTAATTAATGTTAAATTAGGGTCGTTCGTGAGTTTATTAATTTCTACTTGTTCGAGTAAATTCAATCGAAGACTTTTCTTTCTACATGTAATGGTTTAGGTCCCTTGTTGTTATGTGGGTTGTGATTATTCACCAAGAGATGTTCTGAATGATTTTCTTAAATAAATATCAGAGGCACCTGAAACCTGTTTCTCTGTTGAATTCTAAATTTTATTTTGAAAAATATTTGTAAACAATAGTATATTTTGCCAAAAAGAATTTAACAGAGTTCTATCTAAATTTTCGGAGGCGGATATGGTTAGGCGCCCGGGAACCATTTATTGGATAACCTAAACCCCTGCCATGGGTGACTCAGCAGGGGTGCTCGGTTTCATGGGGTGAGGTTTGTCTAGGTCTTGACGGCAGATATGTCTGCCCACCAACTAAGTGGCAGGCCCTATCGTGAAAGACTAGTCGAGGGAGAACTTTTGACTTCTCCAGCCGGACTCTCCCGATGAATCGCCTCGGGAGTTCGCACTGGGAGGAATGGATTCATACGTTCGTCACACCTGGACACAATGACTCTCCTTCCATTCCCTAAAAAATCCTCCACACAGCATCTTCAAAGAAGACGTAGGCCCCAAGGGAAATATTTTTCCTCACGATCACCTGTACAGAGCTAATGTTAAAAAAAACATCCATTTTACTGATTTTACACTGTAATATATTTAGTTCATTTAGATATAAAGGGGGATCCCCTTATCTGAAAAGACTATAATTTGAAATAATCCGAAGTATACGTATGTTATTTTTTACCTGAAGTTCGCGCTATAATTTTACGCTTTGGTAGTTACATTTAATGAATCATTCTACTTTGAGAAGCAATGGATGCTCGTTCATTCTACCTGTATATATTTTCTTACCGAAATTAACTCTTCTATTTTTTTAATGAATCTTCACGCCCGTTCTTTTTTCAATAATAAAATATATAATGACATAATAATTTGAGTATACGTTTACTATGATGAAGAAACCTTTGGTTTAGAAATTTTTTGATATTTTTAAATATTATCTTCACACAGGAGGCCCTGCAGAAAAAAAGTTCTTTCGGGGCCTGTGTTATATTTGGGGATCCTTTGGAGAGGGAAAGGAAGTAGAGGAAGTTCTGGGAAGGAAAAATGAATGAGAGAATGGGTAGGAATCTGGGATTCCGTGTCCAGGAGTGACGGAAGTATGTAATCATTGCGGTGCAAGGCGATAGGTCGAGAAAGTCCGGGTGGATAGGTGAAAAGGTCTCCGTCAACTAGTCTCTCCCAATCCAGTCCGCCACACAGTAGATGAACAAATGATAAGCAAAAAGATATTCACTAGATAAACGTCGCCCCATGAACCCGACCACCCCTGCTAATTACAAATTTTAATTAAATAATAATTACAAAGTATTTTATTTTTATTAAATTAAAATGACGCCATGAAGTGTATTAGTTATGATTGAAGAAATAACAGCACATTTCGGTATTAATATATAAAACATAAAAGAAAATTCACCCACACAACTGAAGAAAGCAATTTTTTTCAAGTATATTTATTCCTATCAAATATTTACACTGGCATACTGCTCGTGTCGGCAAAAAATTCCTCTTATCCTGTCACATTACACGTGTATGATTTATGATCCCTGGGTACCATATTCTGATAGATGTCGTGTATTAGGTATGCGTAAACTAAAGGACTGCTGATATTGCTACATTAGCTGGAGGAAATGTCTAAGGAGATAGGGAAGCTAATCGTGATGTGACGTTTTGGTCCGTTCACGTTTTTGATAATAATAATATGTAAGACGTCGTGATAAAACGGATAACAAGTTTTTTTTACATTTTTGAAAATAGCTGACCTTTGAAGATCGATTCTATTTAAGGTGATGCAACATTTCATGTAAAATCCATAACACTCCTTACGTAAATGGCAATAAGATTTAAATTCCCGTTTAACACCAACCGCCTGTTTTGATTTATTCACCAAAAATACGTCGACAAAAAGCGCGTTTTGTTTTAGTTTGCGAAGCTCAGGCACCAATATTTAATAACAATATATGTTTCATGATTATTTACTGGAGAATTTAATTTTCCACATTATACATAAACTTTAAGGCAGTTTTTATAGGCCTGATACTTTTTGGGTTTATAAAAAGACTAACTATTAAAACATTACTATTATTAAATTATTAAAACATATTATTTACATTTATTTTAATTTTAGAAAAGTTTTAATTTGACTTATAACTTCTGTTTTCTTAGGTTTTTCTCTTTTTTGTCTTCGCTTTCGTATACCATCCTTTATTCTTATAGCGTACATTTTACCAAATTTCATGTTATTTTGTTGTAAAATGGACGTAAATCCGTTAATAAATAAATACTCGATTGCTTCAAAGGCAAATAAATACTTATGTGTTCTTCTCGCAGAATCGAAAATGTTACTAAGCCATCTAAATTTCAAACAAAAATCACATGATTTTGCATTCCTTAGAAGTCACCTTAACAAAAAAAATATAAAATTATTTATTGGTTGCCAAAATAATTTCAAGTTTCTCAATTGTTGTCAGCATGTACTCAATATTAGAGATACCAACTTAAGAGGAATATAAACGTTAGAAATATTTGACTTATTACCCTTTTAGCACTCTGCGTGTTTTTAGTATTATCTGCACGAGAAAAGTAGCGCCAAAGTTGTTTTTATTTTTTTTGTGAATAATTTTACATATGAAGAATAAATAAAAGTTAGTCAATGGAAATAGTCAAAAATAATCTTCAGCCGTAAAGGAGTATTTAAAAAAAATGGTTTCGTAGATAATAATAAATGTGAAGGTATATAAGTTCTTATATACTTTCACATTTATTCCATGAAAAAACAAATTATTAAGTAACTAACTAACCAACTAACCATCACGCCGTTTCCCCGCAGGGGTAGGCAAAGAGGACGGACCGCCAAACAACTCGGTCTTGGCACACACTCCTTGCCTCATTCACATTCATACATCTTCTCATACATACTCTTCTATTATTCTGACTCTTGACATGGCCCGACTCAAGTATCTGATTTACTTGATCGTGCCACGTCTTCCTTGGGCGTCCTCGGCTTCTTCTACCGTTCACATTCGCGTCATAAATTCTCTTTACACTCCTTTCTTCATTCATTCACTCAACATGCCCAAACCATCTAAGCGTCCCTTTCTTAATCTTACTTACTACGCTCACATCAGTCATGCATTATTTTCGGATCTCCACATTCCTCACACGATCATACATGGTTTTACCACACATACGCCTCAGGGATCTCATTTCTACAGCATTCAGTCTACTTTCATCCTTTCTCTGCCATTTCCACGCTTCACTGCCATACATCAGGGTAGGTACCAGTACTCCATTGTGGACTGCTAGTGCTTATATTCTTTGTCTGCCATACATCAGGGTAGGTACCAGTACTCCATTGTGGACTGCTAGTGCTTATATTCTTTGTTATGTAATTAATAATTTTATTTTAATTCCAATAACAAGAAAAGGTAGGAAAAGTTTCAATGTATCCATAACATATTTTTTCATGTTCATAATGTAAACCGATTCGTGGTAAAGATAAATCTAAATAGCGACTTGGCGTATAGCTTTATCTTAAATATTGTACATTTATAATAAGTATAAACATTTGATTTCATAAATACTTGCACAATGGTGAACAATGAATGGCTTAATACGTTTTTGTTCAATTCAGGTATGCCTAATAAAATAATACTCACATAACTAAGTGTCCTTAACATATTCTACATCAACTGTTGTTTGTACGTTAGCGATGTGCAGTTGTCCTAGGGAACGATGAGAAGTTACCGATAGTTATCCTATCGATCGTTATAGAGCAAGCGTGCTAGGGCCTCAGGAATTTTTAGAAGACAGTAAGTACCTACTACGAAACACGCTTTGTCTAGTGAGGCTGGTAAAAAGAAAACTATGTAAATAAATTAAAATAAAAAAAAACGCCAAGGTTGCCGGTAGTATAACAGTGTTCTGTGAACAGTTGTTGTTTAGATTTTTTATTTTATAATTTTAATAGCATTAAATTATTTCGTACCCTCAGAACACTATTCGTAAGTCAAACATGGCTTAAATTTGTTTAATTTATTTTTAGTAGAGACTAGATCTGCAATCTGCATATCTTCCTTCCTTTATAACTTGATTCTTCTCTTTTTTTCATATAAAGATAACCGTTTATTGTTTTTCTACTAAGGTTGACGACCGAATGACGTTTTCAAATACATCACCAGTTGAAGTAATTCTTCGGTCAAGTCACACAAATTAATTCGAGTCTCTTCTTTACACAGTAATAAAACCAACGCTGAAAGAAGTGCTGAGGGTGTTGATCACCAGAAATCAGTTTTATACGAGTAATCGGCTTCTAATTCAGGTACTGTCATCAGGAGACGATAAAAATGAATCAGAAGATTTTGCGGCGGAATCATTTTATTTTCCTGTGTCTAAGAAATAGAAACAATGGGTCTCTAAGTAATAGTTACCGCTTGGGCACATAAGCTTTTTTTCACGACAATTTAACGTAGGTAGACATAGGAATGACGTATGCCCCGAACCTGAGTTATTACGCGTTTCGATTTTCTCCACTCCTTCTGCTGTAGTCTATTTACACTGTTCTAACCGTTGCCATTGAAGCATATATCCAGGCTTTAGCATTTTACAACATTCTAGGCTACCTGCTTATATACTAATTTCGATCAGATATGGTACGAAATTGCATTTTAAAGCGTGTAAACAAGGAAGAAAAAAAATAATAAGCTTGGTAGACATGAAATAGTCTATATGCAACGAGTATCTGTGGCGGTATGGCGTTTTTTTTTTAAATCTACAGTTTTATTCCGGTATTATTGATGAAATTTTGCAGACCTGACCTACAAATCTAGAGGAGAGTGACTGAGACATTTTCACGATTATTTTAACCAAAAATTGTCACACCGAAAAATAAAAAAAAAGGATTTTCTGCTGATGTTCAAAATTAATTCACAAATCGCGCAACGTTACATTGCAAAGAAAGGTTCAATCGTAGTTTCCTTTGAGTTTTGCGACATGTTCTTTGAGCTTCATCCCAAAATTACATCATCCCAAATAAAGCACGAGTACACCATCCCGTAGAGTTCCGTGTTCACAATAATTCATGACATTTCGCCTTCATAATCAAAATGAGACCGTAATAATGATAGTGTATTGTCAGTAGTCAGTAGCCATGTATGACAACACGATGTGTGTAGCGGCGCATACTTCAGTCAACCTAAAGGTCAATAGCTTGAAGAACAGACGGTGGAGAGTAAACGGACCGATCTTCTTCATTGCTTTAATCATTTGTGACAGTGCGACCGTTGATAGGTAGAACGAATAATGGGTTCATTTTACTTATTGAACTCTGTGAGGCAATCCAAAGTTTTTAAAATTATATCTAAAATCTTTTTTTTTAAATTTTCTATTAAAAGAAATATACCCACTTTATGGCTTAGATATCTACATCTCTCGTACGACTACAGTTCACAAAGATTTCCCGGATGATAGCCAACCTCCGATAAATAGGGAATCAGAAGATATAACCATCTCTAGAAGTCCTTCCGGGCTGATGAAGATTTTTGCTTTCGCAGAATCCACAAGTATAGTATTATGGCCAGCGAACACGGCAGCAGTTTCACAATAGAATACCTTCCATTGGTGGCGTAATCACCACTAGCGGATGTACCTACAGATTGACACACCAGTCTCCAGCACCGCAACGGGCCGAGAGAGCTCGAACGGAATCATTCTGGTGTCAATCGACACGTCCGCTATTGGTGACCGCACCGTCAAAAGCAGACTACTAAAAGAAGATCTATACAATTTTTAAATCGTAAAATTTCCTCTAAATATTATACGAGAAGTAACGTAAATATTGAATGACATGACTTGAATAGAATGTTATTTTTCTGTTCGTAGTGGGACGCTGATGGTAAATTATGATTTTTTTTATGCTGTTAACATTATGTATAAAGAAGCCTTAGTTTACTACTAAAAATCTTGTCACCAAGCATTTTTGTTCTTAAAGGACGCTACCCGCCTAAGCCATTGAACGTAATCCGTCCAACGACCACCAGATTATCTCGTTCATCTTTTTTTGTGCAAGTAACCTAACTACGATGAAAACTCTACCGATTCTGACTCCTAATATTCAGCTCTTACTGAAACATCACGTAACTTAGTAAATCTCACGAAAACATTTTTTTTTCACCGAAAAGGTTTTCTTACATGAGCCAACTTCAACAACACGTCATGATCCTTGAAATTAACCTTCTTAACTCATCTAATTATTCAAAAGAATTAAGATGCGCGACCTCCGACCTATGTGCGTGGGAGCTTTGTTTAAAACGAGACGTATCTCAATTCTCAATTGAAGCCACCATACAACACACAATTACACATCGCCACACGTTACCTAACCGAGTAACTTCTTCTAATTCTTTGGTACTATATCTGTATGTCCGACGCTTTTCGCTTTTTATTAGGTCAAAAACGGGTGAACTCGGCTGATTATTATTATTATAGACGCACAAGAATAAGGGGGGCGGGGGACACCTACCTATCCAACTTTAGTCTCGTTTAGTTCAATTTAAATTCCAACGAATGTGGAACGACGCGATTCGACAGACCGGTCTTTCTATAAGGGGGGGAGGGGTGAAATTAAAATTAACGATCAGAGCGTATAAACTTTAATATATTTTAATTTAAATGTGCTCTCTTAAGTGAAATTTGTAAGTTAAATGGAAATAAACAATGTTTTAATTTTTTTAATTTAAACATTTTGTGATTATCTTATTTTTCTGTTATTTCCACGCAAGTACCTAGTAGATCCGTAATTTCGAAACAGTTTAATAAATAATTTGACCGGTATACTGAGAATTTTTTTATTCTAAAATACGATCATTTTATTCGTAAAAACGGGACCGAAGTTCTTACGAACAAATTAACAGTGTTTCAATGTTTATTGGCGGTAAACTTTAAGAATAATTTGTTGGTATACGTACGAAATTACTTGTACCAACAAATTATTCTTACATGTTCCCGTCAATAAACATTGAAACCCTGTTAATTTGTTCGTAAGAACTTCAGTCCCGTTTTTACGAATAAAATGTTCGTATTTTAGAATAAAAATTTTCTTCGTGTATGCTGGTAATATTTTTAAGATGATGGTATTTTAATTTGTTGGCTGTATAGATCACTACACAGAAAATTTTATTGATTCAGATTTTTTTTTAAATACCTTTTCACCTTATATGATAGGTACTCTTTACTTATCAAATACAAGAAACCTTATTTGATTATCTTAAAATTATTTTCTGAAATGCTTTATTTTATTTTTTTATATTTTGATCTTTTTCTGAAAGGCAGCTTGCTCAGCTACAGGGATGGGGGTTTGTTTTTGTGTATAAGTACCTACATACCCTCACCTTATGAACAATCTGAAATTTCATTAATCATCCTTATCCTTTAAAACCTCTTTATTTATGAAATCTTTGAGTGGAGCGATTCTTAAATGTTAATTTAATTTCGACGGCTCTTGATTAAATTATCGTCCATCCAGAGCAGTAAAATCCGAAATGGGGCGCAATTTCCCAAAAGTTTATTTAAAAGCATTAGTTCCATTAGAGTATACACTCCACCCCTTGATAATATACAAAATACTTAAAAGTGTTTCAAAGTAGACAATCGAAAAAACCCACTAATAAAAAAATAAAGCTATTTATACCAAACCACTTTAAAACTACACCCATGTTTCGTATCTTTCGATGATGTGCCACTTTACTGCAGTAAATAATGGGAACAGTTTAAACGGATTGTGACCTTAAGCCCCCGTTACACGCATCAAAACAAAGTAATATAAATCGTTGGCCTAACGATTCGTTTTAAATGTAGACTGCCCATCTTTCAGTCGCTAATATGCGTAAGATTCCCCTACAGTCAAAGCGGCTTGGGTGCGCACTTTGGTATTTGCGGCTAAAATGGCCTTTATCTACCTCGTTTCAGTAATATTATTTCTGAACACAAACAACGTTACGTTAGACGTTAAGTATTAATTCAAGTTTCTTTAAGATTTAACAAGGCCTTGTAGTCCGGTCAAAATAGACATTCAAGGTTACAATAATTTGCATGAATCTGAAAATTGGTTTGAATGTTGAGAACACCATTATAAATGAAATGTGAAAAGTCCCCATCAATCGCATATATGCAGAAAAAAATTTTAAGGTCAAAGTTCTCAAATATGTGTTTTTTTGCATTTTTCAGCCAAACGGTACGTTTATCATAAAAATATAAAAAGAACAATTTTAGATCACGCAATTATGTATAGAAAATATTCTTACACTTTTTTCTAAGAATCACCGTATCTGAGATATAGCGATTCAAAAAGCGGTCGATGGGGACTTTTCACACTTCATTTGTAATATTGTTTCCAACATTCGTACCAATTTTTAGCTCTATGCGAATTATTGTAGGCTTACCCCTATTTTTTGAGCTAACTTGACCGGACTATTGTCAGATACGTGAACGGGGGTAGTAACCAAAACCTATTTTCTAAATAACTTTGAGTATTTACGGTAATTATTTGGTAGTTTCTCGTATTCATTTCTTTGCCAGAGGAAAAAAAGTCCCGAATGTCAACGTCATCTTTCATGAGAATTTTATATTTGTTTGCAGATTTAATTACAAAAAAAAATTATATAAAAAATAAGGAGATCCGAATTTAATTTATTGAAAGATAAATATTAATGTGTTTTATTTAAATCATAAATTTCTATTTGGTTGGTATTATAAATTCACTGCATACGAATTATTAGCCCTCTCATTTCATTGCAGATGGACTGTAAACGAATACCAGCATCAATGCACATACCTTTTCATTAAAGTATGTCTTGATGGCAATAAGGTTGATTCACGTTTATTAACGACACGTACTGAGTCTTAGGTACTTCATTGACCAACGTGTGGGAAGAGAGCAGGCTTACGCGGCTGGCGTGTGCCAGAGGGAAACAGAAAGACCTGTTATTTAAATAAGTTGAAAGTGGGCGGGTTAAATGGGGAGGTTAATGCCGCCCAATAAAAATATGCTCCATCTTCAAAATGAAAAATTCTCGCTGCCTGATCTTAAAATATAACTTATACGTGTAAATATGAATTATGCACGACTTTACCTACAATTGTGAAATTGTTTCGGTTCGAGAGTGATAATTACCTATTTTCCAATTAATTGGGAACCTATCAATGGTAACAGGTGATTTAATTTTATCAGTCCAGCTGATCAGTGACGTTCTTCTTCTTAATGCCTCCATTTTGCCTCAGACTATGATTATCTCCAGAGATAAGTTTTGGTTCAGCGATCGATGTTGAAGATACTTCTGGAAATATATAGCGAAACATATGAACACTTTTTTTCTGACGCTTAACAGTCCATTCAAAATTTATAGTGAAGTTTTTTTTCCGACTTCACAGAAAAGACTTTGGTCTACAGCCGACGCCAAAACCAAAGGCCAAAATTATTATGATTAGTTAGTTATGCTAAAATTATATATTAATCTTGGTAGTTGGAGTGCGCTCGTACAGAGATATTTAAAGTGATAAGTCCTTAGTCTTATCAGGGGGTTTTATTTTATTTTAGACAGATATTTTTCTGAATTTTTTAAAGCATGATCATGCGTATCAGCGGCACCTACATGTTTCTTTTTTGAAGTTTTTCTGTCTCAAATGTTTTCATCCAGTAAACCCTTGAAAACCCACCCTAAACATTACTGAAACGTTTCTTTTCGAAATTAATCTCTTGTAATTAAGCATTTAATGATCTTCTGCGGTGGACCTGCCAGCAACCACCATTTTTACCCTTTCGGAAAACCACTGCAATCAAACTTTGACACGGCCTACAATCACCAACTATAAATTCGGGGCTTTTCTTCTGGCCGCCTCACTGTTTGATCACTGCGGTTCCTGAAGTTGAGCCTCTCTAAAGATACAAGTCAGTCATTCTAACCAAACCATTAAACAAAAAATACCAAGTTCTTAATTTCTTCTACTAAATATAGGTACGTATAAACAAACGCACCTAAATTCTAACGCTTGACAGATTATACCCCAATTGAAGGCAGTTTCAGTGGGAAAACTACTAGGCAGAATTTTGAAAATGTGGTAGATGTGTGTATTTAGGTTCTTCCAACATTTTAAAATCTTAAATGAAACAAATCACTTATTTAATCAAAATTATCAATAAATTTCGAAAACAATGATTTCTTCGTCATAATTTTTGGCGTCCGATACATCGTTGTCCGCATCACTCCACGCAGCGATGAGTGACGGAGCGTTGTCGACATGGAAATTCGAGTTTGGAGACCTACCAATGACTCACGATCTTGATCAGCAATGAAGAACCGACTTAAAAAGAAATAAAATATTTGAATCTGTTTTTTTTTTCAATGTATAATTTTATTTGTTTGTTCTGATTGGTCATTAATGTATGTAAGGAGAGAAAGAAGTGGTTTTGCTAATGACCCTAATGGATTGTCTTAAAGTTAGGTGTTATAAATTTAAATAATTTCTCGTGAACTTGTATTACTCCTGATTTTCTTTGAGATTTTTTGTCATATATTAAAAATAAAGAAAATTTAAATAAGAATTCTCATTTTAAGACTTTACGGGTTTATGTTATGTTCACTATTTTATGTTCAATAAGTTATTATAAAACCGTATGTTTCCTAAATAAACTTAAATAAAATAAAAAATAAAGACTTGCCTAAATATTTTTTTTTTGACATTTGGTACTGGAAGCAGTTTAAAAGGTGATTTTGTTTTTTTTTTTTTTTTAATCTATATTTTTGTACTTAAATTATCATGTGAAAACATTTATTGTATCGATCAAAATTTTTGCTGGGCCCATAATTAGGACAAATTTTGAGCATTAAATTTATTTATTTATACTGGGTTTTTACAGATGTTCGCATTTACATGAGTGTTCCTTTTTTACATTATATTATCTAAGAAATCAGTGTGGGTGTAAATAAAAATCCGATCGTTCCCAATAAGGCAGGCAGTTTTTTAACGTTTCACCTCTTAAAAGCATAATCAACCTTTGAATATTTTTCATTCCAGTCAATCTCACGCACATATATCAACTTTCAACCCTTTACGGCCCCGTACCCTGCTAAGGCCGCGGCAAGTGGGCGGGGGTGGGGTAGGCGCCGCTAATATCTTACGCAAGCCGCCCACCGCGCTGGGCGGCAGGGCGACTGGGCGGCCGGGAGGCTGTGTGCAAGAAAAATGACTCCTTTATTAGTGTAGCAAGCTCGATTTCCGCCCGTCGAGGATTTAGTTGAAAAACTTAACCCTTTGAAATCCAATAGTTGTAAGATTTTATTTTAAAATATTATCGAGTTGCAAATCCACTGTAATATTTTGAATAAAATACTTCAAATTAATTTAATAATTATAATTAGTCGAAGATATATTCAGAAATTTTAAATATGGGATTAACAAATATGTCGTTTAAAACGGTTTAAATAAGAGATGGCAGTATCCTATTGATAAGGTGTTTGTCAAGGTAAGACGAGAGGTCCTGGATTCGAGTCCCAGTTGCAACCGTTATCTATTTTATTTTTCTGGGTCTGGTTCTCGTTCATATTTTCGATTAGATTATCGTGTCTTCTTCATCAATATTTTTTTTTTCATTTCACACACTTTATTACATTATTTTAGAATGAACAGATTTCACCGGCTATGAACAATTTCATATATCCGGCATAAGGGTGTAATTATTGGTCTGATCTAATATAATTAACAACAAACGTATAAATTTTCTCTCAGAGGTAAAAATCTTTCTGCTTGCCCGCCTTACCTAGCTAGTTTTTCTACAGACCATCTACTTACCCTGGACCATGGATTACTCAACACTCTATGGACCAGACCCGGCTATGTCATACGAAAGGAGCCATTAGATCATCTCAGACCAGCTCATCAGCGGGCAACACTGACAACATTCTTTCTCTGCATGTGGTGAAGGGAGCCACATTGGCGCTTTGGTGGATCGGGACATCCAGCCTGTCTTGTGTGTCTCACCCTGTCTGGCACATATGGCATCCCCAATATTTCCTGAGGCTAAAAAGAATGAGGAGGGGAAGGAGATGGGAAAATTTATATAATATAAATTCTTACCCAAAATATCACTATAGAATGAAAAAAATTAAATTTTATATTTTTTTTATTAATGGTAATTTTAACTTGAGAGTGCCTTGTCAATGGTTTTCAAAACTGCAAGGGTGGGTACTTAAATTAAAGGCCAACATTAGTTCACTTTCTTTTTACAGCCTTTCCTTGGGCATTCTTCAAGCCGAGGCCTAAGTAATTTAGTAGTAAAATCCTAACAAATGACACTAATAACGGTTTCTAATTGCTGGTGTTTCCGCGGTAACCCCCGCCAGCCGAACACCACCACTTTTAAGGAAAAAACCACCCTAGCCACTTTTACTTGGGATTTGGGACGTCAAACTCTGGACACCTACCCATATATCTACCTCCCTATAAAAATCCGAAGAAAATTTTGATTTTAAAGGATGCGATTAAATATACTTTTTGGTGATGTGATCGATAGATGTAGGTAGAAATAGAACGATTCAAGATAGATATAGCAAGAAATAGAACGAATCAAGTTCGAATCCCAGCCAGTATCGATTTATTAATTTTTCAACTAGAGTTATACCAACTGAAAGAGTGCATAAGTAGGTACAACAATAAATAATGGCTTAAAATGAAGCCATGCGAATTAGAGCATAATCATACAAAATCGTGTGTATTTGGTTTGAAAATTTGATCGCTAAGAAATATTATAGATGATTCAATTAAATACTGCGAGTAAAATACATCTTGAGCTTGACAATTATCGAGTATTTTTTTAATAAGTCTTTTTGTAAGTCTGAAAAAAAATAAAGTATCAGGCCTGTAAAAAAATACTTTGTAAATTGAAAATAGTCAGAAAACATTTTAATATTTGTGCCAGAATTTCACAAAACAATGCAATTTCGCGCTGTTTTTTTTTTTGGCCTGAATCAAAATCTTATGCCGTCCGCTTATTGACTATGTTCATTTTACATTAGTTACCGCCTGTTTTCAGTGCTGGACGGACGTCTCTACACTCCACGTCGCTTGGTTCCGTGAAATCTATTTTAAATTTCCGTATTATTATAGTAAACAATGCGAAAGAAATGAGTTAATGTTTTTCAAAGGCCTTTACGAAATCAACTTATTAAAATCAATTCTCAAATACCTTCTCCAACCTTTCCAAAAGAGTCAGACATTTACCTTTACGGAAATAGCTTCATCTTAAACATCTATCAAAATGTTTAATTGAAATAATGAAAGAAAACCTCTCCTCCTGTAAAATTTATTAATGGTCGTTTGGACAATTAAGCAAACAGGCGACGTACTGTCAAGTATTTTTAAATCCCTGCCAAAAAGAGGCGGGGATTCCGATGTCGAACTTTTCAAGGACTAGGAGATCACCGTGAAAAAATGTTGTATTATTTTGGACAATCGTAATTTGATTACGATGATCGCGTATTAATTTGCAAAGATTGTAACTTTTGAAGCAAAACTTCAGGAATCATTTTAATGATTTTATGAATGCACATGCGTTGTTATTGCGTTGGTAAGAATACTTGTTTTCTTTTAAACCTTTTCAAAGTCAACTGATATTTGCGTCTAACTGCAAATTTTATTTTTGGTATATCTTTCTACGCACTCGCGTTGATTAGTACATACCACTACATACTTTGAGTACATCACCGTTACAGACTTTCAATCATTGTTAGCAGCTACTTCTGGTCTCGAGCTCCAAAGTACTTGACTCGTGCAGAAACGGGCGGTCCGCTTGACATATTTCCCTGTCTTATCAACGGATATCCCACAGGCATCTGGTGGGAATGCTGTTTATGTTCTACCGGTATTTCATTAAAGATGCTCCGAGGAACTACTACGTTTATCCCTTCGACACCGTTGCATAGTCGCGAAACACGTCAAACATTTATACTTGGTTGACATTATTTATCTCATGAGAATGGGTCGTTCTTGAGTTCAACGGTTTGGCAATGGAAAGACTTTCGTGTTTCCTCCCTCCTACAACACCATATTCGCCATAGCACCATAGCACCCACCACACAGCGAATCCGAAGATGACATAGGCAGGAACTCTGAGAAAATCCTGAGTAACGGATTTTCTTCGGAGGCCTCTTGTGTGGATTTGATCCTAAAAAAATACGTGTCTTTATCCATGTTCAAGTTTTGCTTTTTTGAGTAAAATTATCTAGTTTTATATTAAAAAAAATCCATTTAGCTGTGATGAAAATAATTTGAGCTATTTCAACACGGTATCTGTATAGAGGAAGGAAATGGGGAAGAGGGAGTTGGGAATGTACCTTGCTAACCTTGTTAAAAAACATTTTCTACGAACCTTCGGTTATTTAATCACTGAAGACAATATTGGAAAATGATTCAGTAGAATCAGGAGTTGCATCCAGCAACTTCACCTTGCTGTGGTGCAGTGGTTAGAACAGAGCCTCGACAAAGCTAATGTCCTGGGTTCAATTTTTACATGATACGGAATCATTTTTTTAATTTTCTGTTTCAAATTGTCGTTTGAGAGTCGCTAATGATTCAATAAAATATATTTTCGTGCATTTTATGTCTTATCTTATTGAATCGAGTTCTTCAATACCAACCTTCCTAATCAACCTGCCATATCTCTATCGGTACCTATCTTTAGCCTCATAACATTTCCGTGATTAAAAGGGGTGCCATAATCCATTTTTTTTTTTTTTTTTACATAAACTCCACACAGGAGGCCCTGAGGAAAATAATTTTCCTCAGGGCCTATGTCATCTTTGAAGATGCTGTGAGGAGGGTCTTTTTGAGGAGAGGAAGGAGTGAACGTGGGTCTTGAAGAGACCCATGTTATAGGAGGGAGGAAACACAGAGGCTCCGAAAATTCTTCAGTAAGAGCTCTGTTGATGTGTCATTTGCAACGGATTGAACAAATTTCGGTTGTGATTCTGTCTGTAACTTCATTGGTTAATAACGGTTCATTGAACTCCAGAACATGGATTTGCTCCGGATATGATTTCATTTTAAAAAATTTAACCAATTTTGACAACAATTTGGACAAGCGACAAAATAGGTTCCTATCAAAAATATTATATTTTAATTAACTAATTAATAATTCTTTCTTTGAGATGCGTATTTAAATTGTTAAATTTTTTTATAGATGTCGTGATTTATCAAGTGTGCTAATGGTGATTATTCGAAAGATTAATTTATGATCTCTAAAATTGACAAGTTTATTTTTGAGAGGAAATTTTTTTTTAATTATAATAATACTAATTCTCGTACGATAGGGTATTTCCACATTTTTTTTATTGCTTAAAAAATTAACCAAAAAAATTACTATTATTACGGCATTTTTATTTTATTTTTATATTGACGAATAAATTTTCTACAGCGAGTCTGAGTTGCCCAGTTTTCGACGTGTGACGTCATAAGAGTCGCTTGTTCTTGAAAAATTTCCGGCAGTTCTACTTTGTTTGTTTGATGACGTACGTATGAAGCATCGTTGGCAATCACGGGCCGTTTTGGTTTCGTAGGTTTTTGAGCGTTTTTAAAATGAATAAATTTGAATGAAAACGTAAAAAACCAAACATTTTTAATACGACGATTAAAATCAGAAAAATGATCTTTAAATATTGCATACATTTTCAACAGAATCCCTCGAAAAAATAAAATCGTAAAAAATACCCTATTATAATATCCCTCGATTTTTCACACGTATGTAATTTTCCTACAATTATAATATCCCTTGATTTAAAAACTAATAATTTCAACCATAAATTCCATGCTCTCCAAATTTGAAATGCATCGGTGTAAATAAAAATGATGAGGTGATGTTCAGTTGTTCAGTGTGTTGTGTGGCGCAGTGGGGACTTGAATATTATTTACGGTCGACTTATCGACATAAAAACGTCCATTAATATTGCCATTTACGATCTGCGCCGTACTTTTGGCCCGCATTAGTGTATCGTCGTTATGTGATTTGTTATAATAGGTAACGTGCCGTAGGAAATAACGTCATAAAATGGTGTGTGATTGTCGCTAGACTTCTGAAAGAATATTTCTGAAAATAAAGCAGAAGTTTGCCGATAATCTTTAAAAAAATCATTTCTTCAAGGATTATGCACTATGTGAGATCGATGTCATTTTTTAAAGTATGTCCGATATTACGGGACTTTGGTAGGTGAGACTAAACCTTTTAATATCGCACTAATATCCTTGTCTCTAGACCGAGTGGTCGTGGCTTCAAAACTTGGCGTGAGCATTAAAAGTTGGTAAATTTCAAAATAGAGGTTAGGGATATATAGATATTGTACAAACGTTATACGAAAAAGTATATCAGTACTTACAAATAATAGATACACATCAGTGCAATATATACTGTTGTGTTGACAGATTTTGTGCCCCGTTCAATTCCTACTAAGAAAGGAAATGCCAATTCAATGTATTGGGCAGGGGCAACCTGCTCCGCACTTACCTTTTTAGAATACTCTCGGCAGGGCGGCAAAGTTGACCAGGGTCGTGGGCAGGGCCCTTTTGTACATATAAATAGGGTTGGGGCAGTTTAATGATTACCAGTGATTTATGTTAATAATAAGTTTATTGAATAGAATATGCAAGAAGAGGTTTTACTCCTGAATAATATGACAATCACGTGTGCTTCAAAAACAATCCCTTACTTGGTAACGATTTCGGTCGTGGCGTAAATGTATAGTAAGTAAGTACCCTATCCATTCGCTGATCTATAAAGAGCATTTAAATGTGAGAAGATTTTGTATAACTCATAACAATTCTTATCTTTTTACAAACATAATACAAAAACGTATCAGATATGTTCACAACAAATTATTTTTAATTTATTTAAAATGTCTGCATATTATGTATTGGGAGTTCGGTGAAATCATATGGTGAACGATATAAATTTGTAGTGCTACGGTTGTCACAAAGGAAAATGTTATGGAGTCGAGTAGATCAACAGGGACACGTATATTTATAGTTAAGTTAAATAAAATGTCACAGATAACGAGGTTGTTTCCAGCAACGAAATTTAATATTTTAAATGTATCATAGTAATTAGTCCGTGCTCAGGACAGAAATTTTTTTAATTTTTGCAAATGTTTTACCCAAGTTTACAAAAAACTCATATCTTTGTCATTTTCGGATATATCAAAATTCTATAATATATTTTTAACAAAATAATAAAAATAGAAGATGACCTTATTCAGACTATCTTATTCTCCACATAATACCTAATACATATTAATTTTTAACAAGTTATAATAGGTAACGTGCCGTATAATACATATTAATTTTTAAGGTGCTCTTGTTTGACGAAATGTGTTCTGCCCATAATCAATCCTAAACCGTGATATTGTGTGTGTTTTTGTGTGATAACGTCATTTTTATCTACCGCGAGATATTTTCTGGTGACATAGTGACATCTGTGGTTACAATTACAAATGTTAATTTACATACCTGTTGATAACGGTAGCCACGTTAGATACCACCTAGTACTTACGCATTTTAGATTTTTTTTAAATGTAGATTATAATGAATAAACAAGTCAGTCAGTTAAAAAATTGCAATGACATTACGTAAGCATTCATTAAGTCCTCCGCTAATGTAACAAGTGTTAAGTTTTGATTTGGTGAAATCGACATTAAAATTATGGTCTCTGAATACCAAAACATCAGTCTTAAAAATTTCGACTATGCAAACATTCATTTAATGCGAAAATTCATTTATTCAAAAAACCACAACACAGTGTTCCTCTAGCACACATTAAAAAAATGGGATAAAATCTCTGAGCTGTATCGCCCAGGGCCTGCCCTACGCAATTTGAGCAGGCTGCTCCGGGCGCCAAATTGTCATGGCGCGCGCCGAGGCGTTGATAATATCTAACACCAAACACATCGCCCTAACGATTCTTTTTTATAAGACGGGGCTGCACAAACATAAAAATTATCCAAATATTATTGGTTACCATGACGTCTATAAGTTATATCAAGGCGCCAAAATTTTACTCGCGCCAGGCGCCGTTTGGTTTAGGGCCGACCCTGATTATCTATACGCACTTCGAATATGTACAAAAACATAACAAATAAAATTGCTTTTAAATAATATTTTGTACATTTAAAAATGAAAACATCTCATTTTCTTGTCATGTTCTGTTTTGGTCTTGTTTCTTTTTTCTTTGCATTCTTTTCCCCGTATTTGTAATTACCGATATATTAAGTCTATGTTCCAGTTTTGTTTTTTCTTGTTGATTGTTCTACTTGACTTCTTTATTTTTATTTTTATTCTGTATTGCATGAAAAATTTACATTTTTAATATCAAAATATGTATCGTAAGTTCCTACCCTCCTGAAATAGTTATATAACTGATCTGGCAAGAAGTAAATATAATAAAAATTTTAACAAACACACCAAAATATTGACCAATATACATTCCATATACCTATATCCTATATTTTTTATCGTCATCAGTCATCACATAACAACTCAAATCATTGTCGTTTCCATTCTTGGAACATTTTATTTCATATTTGAAGGTTACCATAAAATAACTTCCCCAGGTAGGTACTTAGGTACCCACTGGTAGGTATGGAGTTACCTGATAATTCTATTTATTATACAAATTTACCGCTGAATTCAGATAGCTCTCAGAACTTTTAACCTCAAGTTATCGAAGTACACGAAGCAGCGGTTGTATTTTTCCATGTGCATTATTTCGTGGTTTGTTATGTAGTTGTTCTTTATTTTAAGGTCAGAAACACGGTTGATAATATCTGTCATTTCCTGTTCACGGCAGAGATAACATAAACGTCAAACCTCAATGATTCTTTGTCTCCTAAAACCACATCCAATAACAAGTGGGAATATATATAGGTAGACATTTAAAGGTATCATCCGTAATAATATACATTTCATGGAAAACCCAACATTATTATTTATTGGTTCAATAATATTAACGTTATTCGATCATGCGATAATTTATTCTCCAAAGTTTCCTCAAAGGTCTCTAGTTTCAGCAATTGTTTCGAAATTTCTACACCGTCGAAGACCGTTATTTTCTTAAGTTGTCAGTCCGGAGCATTTATAGTAAATGTAAGTTTTTTAATTGCGATTAGTACCAAAATATAATTCCGACGTACACGTACACATATCAGAGAGTTACGAACGCTAAACTATAAAATAAATTTCTTCAAACTTCGCAAAATCACTTTGTGGCGTTATTTTGAATTAAATTTAAAAAAATAACTTTGTATTAAACCACTATTATATAATCACAATTACCTACATGTTTCAAAACCGATGGTTTCTTCGTCAGGGTAGTAATGACAATGTCAATGTGATGGTTTCTTCGTCAGGGTAGTAATGACAATGTCAATGTCATTACTACCCTGACGAAGAAACCATTGTGATTATATAATAGTGGTTTAATACAAAGTTATTTGTTTTAATTTAATGTAAAATAAATAATTAGCAAAGAAAATAAAATAGCCTTATGAATGCGAAAAAATAGAAAAATATCTATAGGTATTATAAAAAAATAAGGATAAACAAAGTGTGCAAACGCAGTATTTATTTCCACAACATTTTAACTAAATTACATGTATGTATGTATATAATATCGTGGGGTAATTACTAGAACTAGGTAATTCCGAAATCAGCGTTTTTGAGTTACAAACTAAAAGCATAACACCATTTCCTCGTCTACGATGCTACAAACGGAAGAATCATAAGGCATTGGAATCATCAAGTAATTTGAATATATTTTTATAAGTATCTTCAAAAAACGGTATAGTACTTAAATTAGGAAACTCTATTTACCTCGAGTGTTTTTCCATTCTAGTTCATTTATAAATCACCCCTCCCACTACCCCCACCTAATAACATGTAATTCATTTCTGTACTTGTTTTAAATTTTAAGGTTACTTTTAAGTTTGCTAGTGAATAGCACGGATGTGTCGAAACCGGTAGCAGAAAAATTAAAATTTAAGTAACGATAGTACATTGAAAATTAAAACTCTTCAAAACAAAATGTCTAGATATTGTTACATATTTAATGCCCAAGAAATACAAAAAAAAAAGAATTGACTCAATTCTCAATTTCTCAGTTAATTGCACCTTCCACCTTCTTTGCCACCCTTTCATCAGGCCGTCACTGCTCTCCCCGGGAAGTCCAATAATAATATAACTCCGACACGTCTCGCAGATTCCACGACGTCTGAGCATTGCCCCCTACCCCCTATTACACCCTCACCAACCCCCCCCCATGACACCCCTCGTTATTATTACCATATCAAACTTGATTGCTCCCTGAACCCCTGGTTTGATGAAGACGATCTAACCTGAGAATCGTGGCGGGCCAAAACAGTGCTTTGAATCTTGACACGAGATGTTTCAAACTTTATATTTAATTTATATGAGTATCTGCATTAAATTTTTTTAATCTATGCTTTTACACCCACAAAATGTATAATGTCAGAAATAAAGCTCAACTTGAAATAGGTTTACGTAGCAAAATTAAGTGACTAGATCTGATAATGATCCATGTACCTACTTCCAAAGCATCTTATCTCTCCCATTCTCCTATTCCACTATTTTTCACCGTATGACATTATTACAAGCAATAATTATTAGCCTGAAACACTTATCCACATTGAAAAAATCTCCCGAGAAAAGATACATGCCGCCGACGGGACTCGAACCCGCGCCCTTCTGATGTACGGTCAGGTGCTCTTAATCCACTGAGCTAAGGCGAGTTACCTCTTACCCGCCAAAAATTCAATATACACTAGTGTAACAGGTACTGCTTATTACATGTTTTCACCTGCAAAAAAACAACTTTATTTTATATGAGAAAGGCATTGTAAGTCCTAAATCTCCCGCTAGGTGGCGTCGAGACATATTATGTGTACATTTTTTTGTGAAATACTATTCCTTACGTAGCAATGATTAAACAAAATACCTAAGACTTGGCATACCGATCCAAATACACTCTGTACAGATGGTTCTACAACAATGGCGGCGGTTACTAGTCATTATTCAGTTTATATGAAAAATAATGAATATTGGTTCCATTTTGGCCGCCTTTTTTGTACGACCGTTTGGACAGAATGTTTTATTGGTACGCTAAGTCCTCTCTATTTTATTTAGTCATTGACATATATGAGACGTCATTGTTCCAATGCCTGTGGGCACTTTACTATAACTTCGTATATAGAAGGCATGCTATCTTCTACTTCTGATTGTGCACTCTCCTATGGGAGGTCCGCTATCATCAGGGAATTTTTTATCCCAGATGCAGCAACCCGAAATAGGTACCAAAAAAAAAAACATTTGATACGTACCACTTTAATTTTTAAATTGAAGCAATATTCGTTTCTTCGCCTTCTATGCATATTTTTTTTTTTTTTTAATTATTACTTTGGGCTTTATTAATAGTCTTTTTGCAGTCGAAAAAAAGTTTTCAGTATTTAGTATTCAATACCCAGATAGAGTTCAATTGCGAGTAGTCCAAGTTGACCGCACCTGCCATTTGAAGGTATTTCGATGTTAAGTACACCTCCCCGACGTCCTCGGCATAAAGACTAAAGACGTTCTCTCTCCTGAATACAAATTGTCCACAAATTGGGCGTCTCCCCCAGGAGTAGGGAACTATCGGCCCGCGGCCCTTTGTCGGTTGTTAAGTGCCGAATAAAAAACTAATGTCCTCGCCAATGTGCTGCGAAATGCCTAATGGCATACGGAGTCAAGTAATAACTACTACACGAGTGGAGTTTAGATAAAGGAATGGATTATTGCAGAGAATTTGTTTCGTTTACAATTTAATAACCGTCTTCTAATGATAATATTTTGTATTTGTTATAGGTAGGTAGGTATAGCAGATACGACTATAATAAAACTACATGATGGATAAAAATACTTTACATTACTAAGACGGGAATCTTAACCCATGACATTTTATGAAAGTAATTTATTCTAATGACAACAACTACTGTATAAGGTTAATATGTTTTTTTAGTATACTAACTACTGTATAAGGTACATTTCTACCACGTATACAATATTATTATACGCTCAACAGATAAAAAGTAGTGGCGTTTCTTATTCGAGTACTTAATTATGTACGCTTTACGATTTACGATCGCTTCTTATTGTCGTCCATGTGTGCATTTTTTTTCGTTCTCCATTCCAGATATTTCTTTGATATTGAGTAGCTGACATAACTTTTAATCAAAGGTGCGTTACCTTAATAATATGAAATGAATATTTCGAAGCTCCATAGCTCAAGATGGAAATATGGACCTGGACATGCCAAATGGAAATTGAATAAATTTTATGATGACAAGTTTGATTAAAATTTTATGTTGTTGAAGTAGTAAACAAGTAAATTCTTTAGTGAAGATTGCGTCCCTCGTGTAACTCTTACGTTTTTTTAACCTATTTTTTGTCATTTGAGTGAGATTTTAAATTATTTTATGATTTGGTAATTTTATGTAAATATTTGTATGTTAACTGAGATTTCATACCTGGAATGTGTGAGTGAATTTAACATTGAGTACAAAAAAAAATAGTATTTATTAATTCATTTAAATTTAGTATGTAGTTTTACAAATTGAACACAAAACTCACAAATACGTGGCTCAAACAGTTAATCGTTTCAAAAACATTTTCGAGGTAGTTTATATAATAATAAAATACAATTTATAATACCAGGAGCACATAATAACAAAGAACATAGAGCCGTGGATCAGAAGACTTAAAACATGTTATATTGGCAGAGTTCTAGAAATAAACACAAAATTTATAAATAAATGGTTCCACGTTAAATATTTTCTAAAACACTTTCTAGGAAGCCAGGAAGCTGGCCAGAACGCTAGTATTTCCACTGTGAAACATACCATAATATTATAATAATAAAATAAAAATATAATCTACCAGGAGCACATATCGAGCCGTGGCTTATTGTACACGTAGAAAACATATATCGGAGGAAGATTTTTAATACGAGATTCCTCCATACCTGAGTGTCCCAGAGACAGTAGGCGGCTCGCTGGCGCCGTACTAACGCGCGTTGGCATCCTTCATTTGTCTACCATACCTTCTCGCCTTTATCGTGCCCTGTTAATAATATTACTCGGAAGAGAATTTTTTCATGCAACCGTGTAAACAAGTTTTTCTCTCGACTCTTAACGCTTTCGAAATACATAAAATGCCATCTCCAAAATAAAAGAAAATGTTCCATTAAAAACTTTTGAATAGCAATTTGACGAGTTTTTTTTTCGATATTAAAAGAAATTTTCCCTATGAGACCACTCCAGGATTAAAAATTGACAATGATATTTGTAAAACCAATTACTTCCTTAACGTGCTTAAGTAATATTTTATTAACTATTTTGTCGCTTACCTAGGGAATATATTTCTAAAAGAGAAATAATTTTGGCATTTTACGTAAATACATTTAATCTCAGGACACCATAAACTAATACATTTATCATGTTTCCGAAACTTTATCTAGGGCGGCTAAGACTTTATAATTCACTATTCACTTTATAGTGACGTAACCAACCGTTTTTCGTTAAAGCAATATTATCCATTCGTAATCTCGGTTATTAATGTCGGTCATCGATTAGGAAAGATAATCACACGGCTTAGTCCGCTATATTCATAGATATCCTTAGTAAATTATGTACTTCCTTATTGTATAAAACACCCTCATCTTGGATATTTTGTAAAAAAGATAAAGTTTATTTCAGATAGTATAATGATAGTGGATTTTTAAATTCGGTTACATAATACCACTCCAATAATGTATCCTAAAAGTTTTATTTCTTTTTCATTTCTTAAATAACCTTGCACAGGTAACCATTTATTTATAATTTAATTTGTAGTATTAGAAAGGACAAGGAAACATATCGTAGAAGGTCGTTATCTCATTATTAAGGAGTCTATAAATCCTTTCCTCAGCATGAAAAAAATTCGAATGTCCAATATCGTGGTAAAAGTCTGTATTATCTACTCTTACGTCCTCGCACATAACAGTTAAAAAATGTTGTTTTTATTTTAGCCAAATAAAACCATATAATAAGACAAGTTATTAAAGAACAAAATGCATTTAACATTCCTAAGTTGAAAATATACGCAGTGCATTAATGGTAGATTCAGACTGGGTCGACGTACGTATGCATCGCTACGCCTAACAATATCTGGGCTACTGAGCAACCATAGATTGTCAATGAAAATTTATGTTTTAGAATCACATTGGCCACACGTATCGCGACGTGCGATGTCTGTGGCCATTTTCATAGAAAATGTATGGGTTGCTAAGCATTGTTTGGCGTAGCGATGCGTACGTACGTCGTCCAGTCTGAATCTACCTTAACAATTTACAGGCGTAAATTTAGCAAAATTATTTTTAAGATTACTGGTTTCGTATTCTGTAATTCTAAAATTGGTCGCTTACATAAATAAACCACTAATTTTGTGAGTTTTTTTTTAAATGTTTTATTACATCATTGTGTCAAAATAAGCATTATCATTATTAATTCGATATCCAAGTGAATGGGAACAAGGTACACAGTAACCTCTTTATCATTCATCTGAATGCGATATGTTCAGAAGTTCAAATTACACCTTGCGTCGTTCAAATCTGAGTTCCACGGAATTGAAACCACAACTCTTGAAATAAATTGCATTGCGTTCCAGATAAGAATACCTCCACCTTCAGACACAGGTCCCTAAATGATGACTCAATCATTTGACGTGACGCGCGTCAGCCTGCGCAACAGGCTTCCCCTTTTACTATTTTACTGGCGGGAACAGGTTATATATAGGTTTACGGGAAAAACCAAACAACCCCGTAGGGTAAAATTGGTAGTACCGGAGGATATAAAAGGAAATAAAATTTTCAAAAAAAAATTATTTTGTATGAAACGAAGGAAACACTATTTTTTTTTTTTTAAATAGGCAATCACCCTTAAGAGATTGCTTTGGAAACAATATGTATATTATTATTCAATAAAAATTAAGAATCTATAATTTAAATTACTGTTTTAGATAAAGTCTCTTTCTTATGAGTTTTTCCATGATAACAAAAATTTTGTCGCATTTCATGACGGTTATGAAATCTGTGACTGTGAGATGTGACTTTATTACTATTTTTGGACGCTAATTTAGACATTGCAATTAACTTCAAAATATGGTCATTTTTATTTATTTTTTTTATTTTTGAATATAATCTAAAATATACGTAACCCAAAGAAATAGGAACTTCCCACCTTGCAATTTTCAATCTCGCAAATTGCAAGCAATTGAGGAACGCTTTCACAAAACGAAATATCTACCACAAATAGTTTCTTTAGGTGCCAAAAAAATGGTTTATTCAGATTTTAAAAAATCTGTATATTTTCCTGCTTCATATTTAATATAAAATTGATAAATTTTCACAAAGTAAAACACATACCTACCTAAATTTATGTAAAAGTGAAAAATCGTGGTAGGTATGTACTCGAAATTCAAAATATCTATTGTTTTCTTATTTCAATGTCTGAGTAGGCCCAAGTAATAAAAGAGAAACTTTATTTCTGATTCCCTATCGAAATTTTTTTCTGGATTTTACGTACCTATGTACAGATCGACGCATTATATTTTAAATTTAATTAAAAACAATAATGTTATTGTAGAACTAAAATGTATTGACATTGCGTTTTGAAATTTTTTTTTAAACGTGTAGAATGCCAAAATTCGCAATTTTAATGAAGATGGCTATTCTCTCATCGTGACTAAGAGTTAATTGAATATTCGTTTAAAGGTTAACGGAAAATATTTACCCCGAGTATAAATATTTTAAATTTAATTAAAAACAATAATGTTGTTGTAGAACTAAAATGTATTGACATTGCGTTTTGAAATTTTTTTTAACGTGTAGAATGCCAAAATTCGCAATTTTCGACCATTTTATTGAAGATGGCTATTCTCTCATCGTGACTAAGAGTTAATTGAATATTCGTTTAAAAATTAACGGAAAATATTTAACAGGTACATATTTTGAAACCTGAAGTGAAATAAAAAAAAATGCTTACCCGTTTAAAATAAACCATATAATATCTGATCTCGTTCACCTCTGGGCCTATTCTCTCTCCATTCTCCATTCACCAAGAACACGTTGTTAACAGAGCAAACATCGTTCAACCCACCTTTCTGTCGCGACTACTTCACTTCCTGTTCCGGTAGCGAAGAAGGGGGCGGGGGTTGTTTCCGCAAAGTGATTTCCGATTTATGGGGGCAATTTGGCGCATTCTGCGGCCATGTCCTCCCCTACCTGTGGCGAAGGGTCCCGGCAAATCAAAGCCTTGATGGAATGCCGTCTTGGATTAAAAGGAAACCCTTTGTCTTCAATTCGGGCTAAATCGACCGTTAACGTGTTTTCTTTTGTATCAGGACCTTTCCTTCGGTGATAAATTGAGCGTCTTAAGGAAGGCTTGGCTGATTGTTTTCTTTTTATGTTACCTACAAATTATTCGGGTCTTTTATCTTTGACCGGTTTATGTCTCACGTATTTCGATTCGTTTTTATGAAATGTGGTGTTATATATTTTTTTTAAATAAAAAACTTCGACTTTACGACTCAAATGGACTTTTACTGCGATTTTGAAAGTGTTTAAAGCATTTTTAGTCGAATCATGAATATGTTGTCTTTAATTTGAGATTGTGACGTTCATATGTTCAAAAATAAGATAAAACCGTTATGGAATATGACTCTTATAAATGTTAATAATAATAATTTTTAAATTAATTTGTTAGGGATCATATTTCATTATCTTGCAACCTACATATTTTAACCCACAAAAGGTAATCGTCATAATATATCCTCTCAAAAATAATAGTAATATAAATATTTGGAGAGTAAAAATTTTAAATTTATTATAATATGTATATGTATTTTTATAACGATTTATTAGGTTCTATCGGATCTTATTATTTACAAACAGATACAGAAAATATGTTTACCTACCTGGCAGATCACTTCCAATCATAATAATAATAATAAGTGGATAACTGATTTTTGTGAGAAATCACCAGAAGGGCGCTGTACATTTTATTATGACTTCTTACTTCTTAGGCTCTACCTAGAACTATTATTTACAAATAGATATAGAAAACATACTTACCTGGCAGGTCACTTCATAAACATAGTTTTATAAAAAAGCTTATTCTTCGAGAAGATACGACTTTTACAGTAGGTATATGTCACCTTACCTGACATTTTAATCCAAAACCATTTATTTGGCACATTTCTATGACGAAAATATTTTTCATGGCCATTGGTTTTGTATTTCCATTGATAATTGTATGTCGAAGTTCTAACATAAAGTTTTTAGGTTCAATTTATTTTACAGGGTTCTAACTAACATCAATTTGAACCTTTTGCAATTGCCATTATATTCGTATATGACCTAAGAGTATGGATACTCTTAGTATATGACAGTTGATCGTTTTCATGGGGTGCAGTGTAGTTCGTCATTTTAGTTGGATAGGATACTAATTTCGTCTTTTCTTGTTCTTAGGTATAAAGTTTGCAAAGACGAATTCTGACAATCTATTTAACAATATCTGATTTTTAGTTTCAATATTGTGTGTAGCATTTTAGTTTAACATTTTTTGAAGGAAAATATTTTATTAGAACATGGCTCAATCTTGGAATGGCATTATAGAAATGTAATTAGAACCTTGTGCAATAAATTAGTGTGAACTAGCTGGTTGCACATGGTTTTATCTACAGGTTTAGGTATGTTCTCAAACGGTAAGGATACGTCCCATTTAAACAGTTGCTTTCAAAATATGTTAAGCTAAAATACTTTACAAGACTTAATCTCAAAATCAGAAATCAGTAAATAGATTAATTAAGAAATCGCCTTTGCAAACTTTGACATCTCATATCTCAGAACAAGGTAAAGTGAAGTAAGAACCCCGTCTAACCAAAGTGACGATATTTAAAACACTGGACATTGCATGATTTTACATTTGCCACTCTCCGTTATTATTGATTTCCATTATGAGAAGATTAGTGGCAAAAGTAAAATTGGTGTATTGAGTAGTAAATAACTCTGAGGTGTAAAATTATTAAAATGTATCATGTAAAACATATTGTTAAAAATAAAAATTATATAAAAATTAAAATAAATATTTTGAAAGATTGAAGAATTTGGAGACTCTTTTGGACTAGATATTTTTTATGAAGCTTACACGCTTTAAAAGCTCACTCATATAACTATTTGAGAATTCGAATTATCTGAATCGAACAAGATTATTTTAAAAAGTTGTATTATTACTTTTAATTGTTATTTTAATAATTGTTATTTTAATTACTGGATATTTTAAGTATTGTAGGTTTAGTAGACCCTTGAACAATCACGATTTCTGACTTCACTAGTCAATATTAACTCTTAGAAATTATTACAAAAGAAATACACATTTAAAGTTTAACATTATATTTTAGCGTTTTTTGGGATATTTGTCACCCTGGAACGGGCCGCAAATGGGGATTTAAACACGTGACAACCGGATTCATGGCCAAGGATGTATGTATTTATTACTTCCATGGAGGAAATGTGTAAACAAATCTATATGAGTATATATTTAACAAAAAATATTATTATTTACATATTTTTAATTTTTATTCCCGTAAACCCTTTAAATGCCTGGTTTTATCAATGAATGGATTAGATTAATGCACCTAGTGTGATGTAAACTCACAAGAATGTCGAATATTTAAGTATAGCCATAACTTTCACAACATGAAAGTTGCCGTTATATAGTTTATGGTTGACAACGGGTAATACTAATCATATCTTCGTTTATGGTTTTAGTGTAATGGGGATTTTATTGTGTAATTGAAGTGATCATTGTCCAACTTCTGTTTTGTATTTGTATCTTCTGGTTTATTGAAGGTACGCTCTTGCGCTTGTCGGTTCCCTGAGTCCATTTGAATGGAATCGTTTTGGCAATAAACCACTTAATGGCTACGACATAAAACACCTACTTTATTATATCTTCCAAAGTTTTCATCGTAGATTAAACTATATACAGAGGTAATCTTGTAAACCAAAACAATAGGAATATGTTGAAAACTTTTAAATCATTGACTTGGGCATGTTTTTCCACTTCGTCAAACGTACTTCTTCTCAAATCGGTTCCTCATTGCTGAAAATCGTAACACCTACTCCTGTTTTCATGATGGACAAGGGTCCTCCTCTCCTCAAGGCCCTGCGTTGCGTGGAGAGCTGCAGACACCGACGTACCAGGCGCCAGTAATGCTTCATGACTTCAGCGCATTGGTGACCTTTTTATGCTTCTTCTGCCTTTAACTTTGAAGTGATTATGAGTTTCTCCAAGTTGGAGTCATCAGTTTGGCGAGCAACGTCTCCAAAGTATCTTAAGATACGTTTTAGGCAGATAGTTGAAAGCCTATTGTGGGTGCTTAGCTCTTCCAGAATGGACACATTTGTGCATTTGACTGTTTATGGATTCCTAAGCATTTTCTGTAGCGCCACATTTTGAGGGCGTCTATTCGTGTTTTTATGCTGGCTCTAAGTGTCCATGTTTCTACACCATACAGAAATATAAGGAAAATCAAAGCCCGCACTATTCTTGGTGATCTTCGTTATGCCTCTGTCACTCCCTCGGAAATCTTCTTGTTTTACCGTTAAACATTTTTTAAAGTTTTGAAAGAAAACAGCTTCAGACATGCTGAAAATGACTAGAAATATATGTTCTACAAATTCTACATCGTCCATGGCAGCGGATTTCAACCTGTGGTACGCGTACGCAAAGTAAAAATTAGGGGTACGCAATATCGTGGCACGAATGTAAGTTTTAAAACGCAGCTCAATGTTTTCAAATTTCAGTGGTTTACGCTCGGTGGTTTGGCAGCTTGAATACTGAATAAGCCTTGAGGCTCTACCTATGTGAAATTGAGCCAAATATTGTAATGATAATTTTGAATTGCAAAGCAAGCTTAAGGGTCACATTGACTCTATGTTAACACTGTATAATTGATTATACAGGATGTACAAGGAATTCGTGCTTTTATTTTAACTACTTATACAGGAGAAACTTGCGTTCTACAAAATATTTTGATGTTAAAAAATTAACCTCTCAATCACTAAGTGAGTTTGGAGTTGTATATGGAAAACATGATTTTTTTCCTCGATATAAAAAGAGACTTGGAACAAAATTTGTTCATTAAATATACGGATTTACTCTATTTTAAAATTGGAACTGATTGCGATTAGAATTCAGACAAGCGATAAAGTACCTACCCACTCGTGCAATATTTTTATCAGAAAATTATTTCAATTGTCGAGAATTAGGGAGCGTGCCACGTCCTCTCTACAGCTCAGTGATGTGAAAAGCCGAGCTCAGCATCAAGACAAAGATGGCAGTGTTTAAAACGGTATACCGTCCGACGCTCACTTACGGCCACCAGATATGGATGCTAAACGAACAAACACGCTCTAGAGTCCAAGCTGCTGAAATTAGGTACTTGAGAGGAGCTGCCACTTTACGCCACGGTTACGAAATGGGATCTTATAAGAAACTCTACGATCCGAGATGATCTAAGCATTGAACCACTACTACTCTTCATAGAAAAATCGCAACTGAGGTGGCTTGGGCATGTACTAAGAATGTCTGATGACCGAATTTCGAGGAAAATACTGAGTGCCATTCCAGAGGGTAGACGTCCAGTGGGCCGCCCCAGACACAGTTGGGCGAGGCAACTCCAAAAACTGTACGAGGATATGATGGGTCTGCCTTGGACGGAGGCCGAACAGTCGGCGCAAGATGGGGACGTATGGAGGAGCCTTGTCGATGCAGTGGGTCCCCGACCCGAATGGGACAAGGGGAAGAAGAAGATGAAGAGAATTAAGACTATACCATGATTTTTCATGGGTCTGCTTTAGTACACAATACAAAACATGACCAACATGATAGTATAATAATTTTTTTTTTAAACTTTTTCCACTTTAATTTATTGACCGTAACCGGTTTCAGCTTGTCAAAGCCATCTTCAGACAAGTACAAATTATTCTTAACCTACGGATTTTATACACAACATAATAGGCAGGGGGGAGGGGGTGGTCTACGGGGATTTTATAATGGAAATCCACCACGAATTATCAGTTTCAAAAATAGAAATATTGACCAACATGACAAAATGATTTATCCACATTTTTATGTAGGATGGTTTGGAGAGTAGATTGGTTTTCTTTCTGAGAATAATAATTCTTAACTAAAAGTGGATATCTTTTCCGTCTTGCAAACTGTTTCCCTTACGGGTGTGTTGTTCATCTCGTGTTATTAGAAGAAAAAAACACGTCACACGAGCGTTTCGCTGTTCAGGCAACAATCCACCCGCCTCCCCCTCACTAATCATCCCCGCCTTCCCCTCCCCCGCCCTGAGACCTGTGCCGTGTGATGGATTACATAGTCGATTAGGGTGGACCAATGGGGAGACGGGGCAGCCGGGGCACGGGGTAAGAGGCTACACGCCCCTGATCGCCATCCGGGCGCCGCGACGTACTCACTTTTTTGCTAATGCTCCGATGTTACCGGAGATTTACATCGGACGTTGCATAAAAAAATCTAAGAAATTGAAAACTATTATTAAAATTTTGAGAAATGCATAAAAAGTTGCATGTCAATCTTACCTACTTACGGCAGAACATACTCTTTTTCATAAAAAAGGTGTTAGGATAATCAGGAAGTTTAGCCAAACCTTTTTTCTGGCCCCATTAACGTGTCTTTATTATATTAATGAATTAGTGAATGTAGTTTATTTATTCATAATGTGCAATGTGCATTGGTGTTTTATTTGGTATATTATTTTATATAACATTGGTTCTGTTTCATGTTATTATTAATTATTCCTACTAGCTAATCTAATTTGGGCCGTGTTGTAGCGAGTGGTATATAACTTCATTTTAAGAAATTAAAAAAATTAAATTAAACACGCATATTATTGCAATTATAAAAACAATGCAGGAATAATTTTGATTAAATCAAAACAATGGAGGTAAATAAAACAAAGACAGGTTATTAATTATTTCAATTTTTTTTAAAGAAAGACAAACATTCCCGGGTTTCTAATATTTGAAAATCTCCTACTACCACCACAGAAAGCGGAATATGTTGCTTGTGTTGTGATGGAGGACCTAGCCAGCCGAGGAATCGAACACGCGGTGCCCGGATGGGAACCAAACGCGATGCCCCCTATTTTTAATTATTAATTTACGCGTTGTAGTAATTTTAATTATTTTATCCAATTAATTGTAACATTTTTTTAATCAGTCGATCGTCCAGTTCATTAGATCGAATTTTGATTTGAGTATGCAATTATATGTAAAACCTTCACTACTATTTACACAACTTTTAATTACAAAAAAAACACACTACCCAAATTATTCATAAACACCACCTAATCAATTATATTGTAGATTAACTCGTAGCGAATTAAACAAAATGTTGATATTTTCTGGATCACTAGTAGGATATTTTAAAATCTCATACTAACATACTCCTGGTGATATTTCATATCATATTTAATATGTAAAACACAGACGCATGTAAACAATATTTGATTTATGGTGAGTATTAGAATATTGCTGTCTTCATTATTTCAAAACATAAATTTGAAGATATCTGACTAATCAACGTGGACGATCAAATTATCAAAAATAAAAAAAAGTATCAAATATTAAAAATATAAGCATTATTTTTACATTCCAGAGTATAAAAGAACGAAAATATTATATTTACGTGATGGAATTCACGATATTTTCAGCAAATAAAAACATTTAAAAAATCACCAATCATTGAAGAGTTAGGTGCGGGGCAAGGGGTTGAGTGGTTACTCGGCTGAGTGACCAGTGACGCCAAGTGGAAACATTTTTTTTATTTTTAATAAAAACATGTTGAAAAAAGTACATCGAAAAGTCACCGGAAATCAAAATTTAATCCGTATTTTTTACCCCTAATAATGTCAGTAATCTCGATAAGTAATTCAAGAACGACCCTTTAACACCCTGGTTACTTAGCCGATTAACCGTCCAGCCCCTCATCCAAACCCTACCTGTCCAATACCTACTGTTTTTTATGTTGAAAAAAAAAAGTCACCTTAGACCAGAGACAATTTTTAAACATTAATTATACTGGATGTATACACTTAAACTTGAAATGGTTTATATTAGTATATTGAGTAATTTATGTATTTACATTTTTTCAGCTTTCAGCGACCTGGATGGTCAACCCTGCGATTAAAAAATAATGACAAATAGCTGATAGCTACTCGGAGAAAAACGTTTTTCGAAAAAATGATCATTTTAATAGTAAAAACGGTTAAAAACGGACTGAAGTTCTTACGAACAAATTAAGAGTGTTTCAAGGTTTATTGGCGGAAAAATGTAAGAATAATTTGTTGGCATACGTACAAAATTACGTATACCAACAAATTATTCTTACATGTTCCCTCCAATAAACATTGAAACCCTGTTAATTTTTTCGTAAGAATTTCAGTCCCGTTTTTAACCGTTTTTACTATTAAAATGATCGTTTTTTTCGAATAACATTTTTCTCCGTGTACGGGCAATAATCTTCCTTACTCCCCCAGATTAAATAGGTTTACCTTAAAGTCATAAACTTGCTACTACCTTCCTCCAACTATATAACTTTGTTAGTATAACCTCCTATCCTCATCCTCCGAATAAACTCATCAAGGCTAGACGCAGACAGGATTTCTGACACGGGAGGTGCTAAATACCTTTGGTCAGGCCCTCCCGCATCTCCCCGGGGACCAACCAAGTATACTTCACTCAACTGCCTTAGTTATGTTATCCGGGTAGATGGGGAATATAGAGGTGTTAGAGTTGTGTGCTGATAATATTGCGAAAATTTAGATAATTTTAAATAATATTACACTAAAATAGTAATAGTAAATTGAGAGAATTCGCGTTAAATAATAAAATAAAATACAGGCCATTTCAATAACTTCATATGCGAAAATTAGCAATTCTAAGCTCATTGTTTAGCTTTTATCATTTTTTTAATATTAAACCAGCAGACTAACAATAGAATAAATTGTACAACACAACTGACCGGCGATGAATTTCAAGAATTTCAAGTCTAAATGCTCTACAATGTTGAACGTAAATGATTTCTAAGACAATAAAAACACTTTATACATTTTATTCCCATGTTTGCTTTGAAAAAACTATATTTCTACGAAGGGTATTATCAGGATCTTCGAACTATGCCAAAATCCATAAAATGCAGAAAAATCGGAAAATAAATGTATTTATTTATGTATTTATCGATCTCACACCCTATTGAAAGCAAACTAAAAAAGAATAATCTAACGCTTTTGTACTTAGAAATAATTGAATTAATAACATTCACATGACTATTTTTACCTTAAACTTAAGAAAACCTGCTACTATGTATTTATAAAACTAATTTGCACTTGAAGTTCCAGCCGACGACGTCCCAAATTGCTTCACCACTCTCTAGCGTTCCCCACAGCCTACAGATGAAGTGTTAATTTCCCAGACATGAATTTCCAATACCTTAGAGACATGAGGTAAGCTTTTCGGGCCGGACTACATCCTCTACATCTTCTCCAAACTAATCTTATCCCAAACATGACCTTCCTGTTACCAGTGGAACCTTCTCTCACCCTCATTTCGGAATCCACCCCTTCTCACACTTGAGACCCAGAGCTTTCAAATTGACAGTATTGCTTTCCGATGAGAATATTTCCTGGTTAGACAAAACTTATTCATACGTCTCTTTTTTGTACTTAAAATTAAACGTTTTTCTTGTTAGTAATATATTTTATTTTATCGAAATATTACATTGGATTTTCAAGAGATTAACATTAATGAGTTTTATATATGTTAGTAATTAATGTAAGAGATTAGTGTAAAAAATAAGGTGAAGGTGTTTTCCTCGAAAAATATTAATTTATTCATCAATATATCTATTTTGTCCCCTTCAAAGTAATCCTCCTGTATATATATATATACTTAATACTATAGATATAATATACTTGTGCCAGCGCTTTTTCGAATCCTCGAAGCACTTCTGATGGTCGCTTTTTGGCATGGCCTTGAGTTCTTCCGGCGATGCGGTCTTTATCTCCTCAATTGTGGCAAAACTTCGGCCTTTCGTGGATTTTTTTCATTTTTGTGAACAGGAAAAAGTCACATGAGGTCGATTCCGATGAATTCGGTAGCTGAAGCATGATCACGGTGTTGTTTTTGGCCAAAAAATCACAAACAAGCAACGATGTGTGAGCAGGTGCATTATCGTGATGCAAAAGTTATGAATTGTTTTGCCACAAATCCGGGAGTTTTCTACGTATTGCTTCAAAAATTTAAATGGTATGATCCAAACGACATGCTGACATCCTCAGTTAGCCAAACGATATGCCGACATCCTGATCTTTTCTAATAGTGATTCGACGATTGTCCGGAACAATTTTCTTCACTGCTCCAACGTTTTCAAATGCCAGTAACATTTTAATGGAGTTGGGGCACTTAATTTTATTTTTCAAAAAAATTTAATAGAAATTCTTTGATCTATTTTTTTCGATAGCAAAAAATTGCCAAGCACAACAAAATACGTCTAACCATTATATATGTAAAAATACAAACCAAAAATGCAAAAGGGCTGATATTGTCAACATATATTGGGTTTTACACAGGTTTTAACAAATTTTTTTTCGAAATCGAAATGTACGTAGCTCGAGAAATTCGAAAAGTCACCTTTTTTTAACAGATCTGATCTCGTATGTAGCTTAAAAAAAGTCCAAATAATCCAGGGTAGAGCAATGAGATAAATTACATAGTGCAATAAGTATAAATTCAACATAGAAAATGCACAAGGAATTAAATATATTTAAATATGTTTTAAACAAAGAATTTTCTCTTATTATCAATTAACGTTTTATTTTGTTATCTATAAAGTTTTTAACAATTTACTACCAACTTACTTCATATACAGGCAAATATACATACCCTATTACAATAAAGAGTTTTAATTGCGTGAATGGCATACAAGACAGAAAGCAGTTTTAGATTTTAAAATATTGAACAAATCTAAAGCACAGAAGTGTTTTCTGCGTAAAAGCATCCATATGTGTGGATAACTTCCTATTTAAATTTAGAATGTACCAAGATTAAGTACGAGTACGTTCAGAAAAATGTGAAAATATAGCTATTAGAAATAATAAAAGTTTCAAATAAACAGTAAAAATGTACCAATATTGTTTATTTTAGACCACAACTATTTTATGTTAAATAAAAATAAAATAAAATAAAAACCTCGATGCATTCTAAAAACACATTTTGGATGAATACAACCATTTGTATGTTGATAATTATTTAATCAAAATCATGTGAAAACAATGCCGAACGAAATGAAGAAAAAATCAGCAGTTTTAATTTTTTTCTTCAATCTTTGCAAATGCACTTTGTGCCATTATTTTATTTACATGAAACAAGTTACTTTTGTGTAAATGTAATGTGTTTACACAATTATTATTATAAATTAATTATTAATTCATGTTATTATCCTTTGAAACTGTAATCAATTAAATAAAAAATAATTTGGTTATCTAATAAATTGTTCTCGGGGCGGCGGTACCCAAACCCGCCCCCAAATTAAAATTGATTAGTGCTTGCACAAAAATGTACCCTTAATAATAATTATAATGATTTTTTTTTTTTTTTTTATTGGCAAAATTTTTTGATACATACATTTACAAGTAGATACATACATAATAACATAAATGAAAAGGTAACAAAAAAAATCCCACAAAGGCGAAGCCTGTGCGTGGGCATTATAATATGTGGGTATAAAACAGTGGTGGTTAAAATAAAAAGATTAAGAATTAAAAATATAGTACATATATGTGCAGAGGTAATTGATGTTGCAGGAATTTCTGTGATTGTATTTTTATATTTAGATGTGGATATATATATTTATATATATATATACATATATATATGTACACACATGCACATACACATATACATATGAATACATACTCATACTCATACATATATACACATGTATACATACTCACACACATGTATACATACTCACACACATGTATACATACACATACACGCAATTTTATATATATATATTATTTAAATCTAATGATTCGGAAAGACATGGCATATTTTAGTTATTAAAAATGTAAACAGTACAAAATTATAGGAAAAAATTATTTACTTCCATATTTTTTAACCAACTTTTAGTATATTTTTTATATAAGTTCAAGTTATGGCATGTGTTGATGGAATTGGGTAAGGAATTGAACAATTTTGGGGCAATACAGTAAATGTGCCTTTGGGCCAGCCTGGTTTTGCAATGAGGCACTGTGTACATGCAAGTGGTTAGTCTTTGACTAGAGCGATTTGGGTTTTTATCGAAATTGTTAGGACGAGTAAATATAAATTTGAGACATTGTAAACAGTAGATCTGCCTTAGTTCCATAATTTCAGTTTCCTGAAATAACTGATTAGTGGGATAAGTTTTGGTCTTCTGGTACATTATTTTAATGATGGACTTCTGGGCAGTTTCTAGAGGTTTCACATGGTTATTGTATGTTCCTCCCCAGGCGATTATTCCATAGGTAATGGATGAAAGCACCAATGCATCATAAACAATTTTCATGGTTCTTATATTGACAATATTGTATAGATTACATCGTTCGTTGCTTTAATTTATAAGTTACGATACCAGGATACCAAAGGAGAGCCGAAGATTAAGGGGTGGTCGGTTGGTAACTAACTGCTACAGCATAATGTGTTTGTCCATTGGATCAGTGACCAGGGGGCCATGTTAATCCATGTCAAGCTTCGTCGTGTCATGTCACTCCGAGCCACGTCACTGCAAGGCTAATCACGGTACAAGTTTACCTTGCGGATGTACTTGTAGGTAACATATCGACTTTATTGCGAACCTTTCAATGGCGACATCAATGGTCAGTTTTAGGTTATTATATAGTGAAATTCACTTCCATCATACGTACCACGGCCTATAAATGAAGTTGTTATCTATATTAGATAAATATATATTATATTATTTACAGACTAAAAAAATTGTATATTCTTACATAACTCCTACACCAAGCTCAAGAGTCAGTTCTCGTAATTGGGTAGAATCAAAAAAAAAAGAAGATGTTTTCACCTTTTTCTTATACGTTTTGTTAAATTCTTATGTTTTATTTTGTTATTCTATTATTAAATTGTAAAATTGTTGTGTATAAAAGGTAAAATAAATTGAAATAAAGAAAAAAAAATATATATATATATAGGTGTAGATGGTGGACTAATAGCAAATAAAGTCAAATCTTTAAAAATAAATCCATTTTTTGGGAAACGAAGTGGGGAAAAGGGATGCGGGAAAGTACCTGTCTATTCAGATCTGGTCACCAAACACGGCTACAGCCATGTCAAGCAACGTTTCAATTATGAATGGAGGTCTTACACCAGGGCGATACTGAGAGTAACTTCCACTCAGGAACGTGCCGCAAATATACTTCATAGTATTTTAAATAAATATTCTATGTGATAGCACAATTCAATCAAATCTGCAAAATTTACTTTCAAACGCCGGGATTTCAACCAGCAACATTCGGATAGCTAGTCGAGAATCTTACCCCTCGTCCACGGAAGCCGTCCTTGTGCAAATCATGTAGATAGGTATGCTTGAAACCAATTACACCTGACCAAATGTTTTTTTATTTATTTTTTATATAAATCTTGTTCCTGAACATATAATATAAAGGATATTTTTTATCTTTCTCATAATTAATTTAGTGTTATTCAATGTTAATATTTTCCCGAGTTTTCCTGTCACCCAATAATTATAACTCAGCGAAAATGAGGAGATTGGGGCGAATAGGTCACATGGCAAAAAAAAACACAAGATTAAATTTCCCTCGTGTTTACATTTTTATATTTTTGCCACCTTTTTCTCCGTCGCCAGTTTGTCGGGGGAGAATCGGTAAATACGAAGGCTAAGGTGTTATGCATTGATTGGCCGGGCAATTAATTTTTAATTAGGGATGTTTTTGTAGCTCGGGAGGGATTGTTTCAGGCTATTTATCAGAATTACCTCCTCTCGCTACAGTGGCTGAAGGCGGTGAGATCCATCGATACTCGTTACCGTCGCCCAGCTGAAGGTGATGAGTTAACGTTTTTTGGTTGTTTTTAATTAAGTTGAAGGTGATTGATTCTCGGCCGGATTCGTTAAGTAAATAAAAGGCTTTTCTCATATTGAGCTAAATGCCCTATACGATAGTCGACCTACATTTAAAGTATGTACTATAGTAGGTGTAAACTGACAATCCAAAACAGCTTGCGTTTTTAATGCTTTGATTTTGTGATGAAGATTCGATTAATATTGAATACATTTAAATATTTTAGCGTAGGTACCTAGGTAACTAAATATTTAAGTCTTTGTTGATTGATTATGCTTTCAAAAGCGTTGAACAAGTAAAACATTTGACTAAGTAATAAACTAATCTAGATTAGGATTTAAGTAGCTAAGGATTTTTTAAATATCGTTTTTTTATTAAATAGATTCTTCTTCTTCTCGTGCCCTGTGCGTTCAATGTACGTTGGCTATCATGTTGACTTTGATTACTATGCGGACTTTGTTTACTGCGGCCAGAAACAGCTCTACTGGCCAAACCACTGTCAGCCACTTCAGCCACGATGTCCTCCTTCTTCCAGGGCCCCGTCTTCCGGCAATCTTCCCCTGCATTATGAGATGCAAGATCTCGTACTTCTTCGGATGTCTCATCACTTGTCCTAGATTAAATTGATACTACGCCATATTCCGTATGAGGATCATTTAAAAACTAAAAATATTATGTAAGTGAATCTTTGCGCAAACTGAATAGTCTTTTTCTTAAGTTGGTTCCTCGATGCTGGAGATCGTGACATTTACTCCAATGTGGATAAGGCTCTTTCACTCCTCGCGGTTCTGCTCTGCGTGGAGAGCCAAGGACACTGACATACCGGAAGCCAGTGATACTTGGTTACTCCAGCGCATTTGGGTCCTTCCTCTGCTTTTTCTGCCTTCCACTTTGCCAGTGACCATTAGTTTCTCCAAGTAGGCGAGCAACGTGACCAAAGTATATTAAAATACCTTGTCGGCAGATGGTTGATTTCTTTATAGCTCTTCCAGAACGGATACATTTGTGCATCTGGCTGTCCTTGGAACTTTGAGCATTTTTCTACACCACCACATTCGAATATTCGTTCATGTTTCCACTTAGACGACCGTCCGTAGTCGAGTGGTAAGACACTTGACTCCCATTCGGAAGGTCGCGGGTTCGAACACTGCGTGCGCAAATAAATTTTATTTGATTAATTAGTGTTATTTCACAATTAAATAATAAAAATAATATATTTTATGTTTGCGGCTCGTTCCAGAGTGGAAGATACTCTCAGTATCGCCCTGGTGTAAGACCACCAATCAGAATTGAAACGTTGCTTAATAATGGCTTTGGCCGTGTTTAGTGACTAGATCTGAATAGCCAGGTACTTTCCCACCTTCCTCTTCTCCATCTCCTTCCCTTCTCCACTTACCTTCAGCCTCACTACATACTCCAATTGGGGATGCCATAGTCTCACTGGCTCCAGAAGGGAGCAATTGGGACTCTTGTGAGGTTTCTCTATAAAAAAAAAACTCCGTATTGAAAAATCAACGTCCAGATGAGTCTTCTCTTGATGGTCTTCTTTATGTCTGTCACTTCCATTCACCGCTGGCTAGGTCGAGGGGTAAAGGCACTCGACTCCCAATCCGAAGGCCGATTGTTCGAAATTTTATTTTATTAATTTGTGGTAATTCACAATTAATTAATTAAAAATAGAAATAGTATATGTGCGGCACGTTCCAGAGTGGAAGATATTCTCAGTATCGCTCTGGTGTAAGACCCCTATTCAGAATTGAAACCTTGCTTGAAATGCCTTTAGCTGTGTTTGGTGATCAGATCTGAATAGTCAGGTAATTTCCAACCTTCCTCTGCCCCATCTTCTTCCCCTCCCCACTACCTTCAGCCTAACAACATACCATATTTGGAGATGCCATAATCTCATTGGCTCCAAACGGGAGCAGTTGGAACACAAAAAAAAAATTGTATTTATATTGTCTTGCAAATGGCATGTAATGCATGCGGGTATTAGATACTTAAAATAAAAAAAATTAATGTCAACGTTTTTAACATTTTTCTTTTCATTAATTCTAAAATAAAATATCTAAGTAAAATAATCTTTATTGGATACACAAATGTCTCGCATACCTACGGGAAGAATTTTAAAGAAATCAAAGTTAATTGATTACATCTTCTAAAATAATGTTTTAAGCTCGAATCCCTCCGCTACTCCTTCCCCCATCCTTTCCTGGAGGAAGTATCCGTGCAATAATACTAGGAATAAGTAATATGAATTCCTGAGCTTTCATCGTATATGAAACAGGGGCTCACAATCCCATTAAAATGATTTTTTTCTAAATATACGAATAGAACAGTTATAATATAAAATGTATATTGATTTACGTCGTCTATTATACTCTATTTGGCCAAGCAGGGAATAAAAAAATACATTTGAGGTGTGGAAAAGCAAAGGCAGCAATCTCCATTCCGGCCAGATTGCTATGTTTGCTTTTGAAATAAAGTGGAGATTGCTATCTTTACTTTTACGTACGTTATATACAAATATTGTACGTAATATACGTGTATACAATATGTGTATATAATATTGTAACGAAAAGCAAAGACAGCAATCTCCACGTCATTTCAAAAGCAAACATAGCAATCCGGCCGAAATGGAGATTGCTGCCTTTGCTTTTACACACCTCATTTGTAATCGTAAAAAAAAGTGTAAACTGTCCTACGATGATCGCAATATTTCAAGAAAAAATAAAATTAGGTTATTTAAAAAAATATATCAAAAAGTACATCATCTGTTTAGGTGTATCCCAGATCCCAGATATCATTAGTGCATCTGGTTTATATTCATACTAGTGAAAAAAAATTGTACAATATTACATGCAAATATTGTACGTGATATACGTGTATATAATATGTGTTGTTACGTTATATAATATTGTAAGTAAAAGCAAAGACAGCAATCTCCACGTCATTTCAAAAGCAAACATAGCAATCCGGCCGAAATGGAGATTGCTGCCTTTGCTTTTACACACCTCATTTGTAATCGTAATAAAAAAAAGTGTAAACTGTCCTACGATGTTCGCAATATTTCAAGAAAAAATAAAATTAGGTTATTTACAAAAAATATATCAAAAAGTACATCATCTGTTTAGGTGTATCCTAGATCCCAGCTATTTTTAGTGTATCTGGTTTATATTCATACTAGTGAAAAATGAATGAAATCCCAGGTTTTTGCTGCATTCCTCTTGTTTGAAACCCCAGCAAAAAATATTCTTCGCCTCGGGCCGTGTGTGTAATATAGCGAAACAATAACCCGAGAGGTGTCTTCCGCCCCGTTACCCTGACACCCCATCCTCCCCCCGTATCACCCCGTGCCGCCATTTATTATTAACCCTCAAGATGAATTGTATAAAATGAACCCGTTTCAATATTAATAAGTTTTGAAAAAAATACGATAAACGGATATTATGACATTTAGATGGAAGACACTAAAAATATATTCTTACGGCTCGCGATGTCATTTTGCTCGATTATATATATTTTGGTAGGTAAATTCATTAAAAAGGGCACATATTTTTGACCAAATAATAGAATTCTGAAATTTTTAACAACCATCGACGTGTCAGGTATTATCTTAAAAATTAAATACTTCGGACAGTTATCTCTTATATGTATTTTTACGTCATTTTACACGAAGAAAAATGTTATTTAAAAAAACTATCATTTTAATAGTAAAAACGGTCAAAAACGGGACTGAAGTTCTTACGAACAAATTAACAGGGTTTCAATGTTTATTGGCGGGAACATGTAAGAATAATTTGTTGGTATACGTAATTTCGTACGTATACCAACAAATTATTCTTGCGTTTTCCCGCCAATAAACATTGAAACACTGTTAATTTGTTCGTAAGAACTTCAGTCCCGTTTTTAAGCGTTTTTACTATTAAAATGATCGTTTTTTCGAATAACATTTTTCTCCGTGTAATAACTTAATTTCTTCGATATCGCTGTTTTCTTAGGAAAATCACCATCAGCACTTGTGTTACTAGTAGAGCTTACAAAATACTTGTTATTTTGTAAGCTCTACTGTTTGTTATTATAACGTAAGCTGTCAATAATTATCACACAAATCGCAAGATTTGAAATGACCGTGAATAAAGCCCCTGCAAAGTACCACCATAATACGGTAGGTAGTTACCATAATACAGATTGGTAGTCAAAAAGCCATGTAAAACAAACCTGTAACAAACAAAATGAATAAAGAAAATTTAAAAAAAAAAATTAAAAAAAGTGGTGCACGTTGTCAAGGTAGTTATACAAAACATAACAAGTAAGAAAGTGATTGGATACTTACTTACTTTATATTTTTGTATACATACATAATAAGTAAGTAAGTAAGTATCTAGTGCTGTAATGTATAGCTATCAGAATTATTATCATTATGAAAACAATCAGATAAATCTCCAAGATATTCGTTTTCCGGAGAACATAAAAAATTAATTGATAGGTAAAAGTTAATCGAAAAAACTTTTAATTTGAGTAATAATCCATAGATGTTTCCTTAGGTGTTTGAAATTTATGGAAAATTAGATGTACAAATATTCGATATATATTGTACCGTACTGAATCTCGGCATCGACTGACTGAAGCAAGAAGGCCTGAATATATTATGTACTAGTACTAAGGAATGGGGGTTAAAGGCGCCTGAAGCCTCCCTTATTGGATCAGATTATTGACTTTATTAAACATTTCTACTAGCAATTTTACGGGTCTCGGGCCCAAGGTGCTCTGGGAAGAAATTGAACTTCATTTTATGAAGTTTTTTTACATGTTTATGGAGAATGAAACGTGTTTGCGAAAATGAGAACCAGAAATAGCTTAATGAATTGGGGGAGGAGATAGAGAAAATATGGATTAGGAGGTACCTGCAGATCTTATCAATAAACATAGATAAAGTCATTTCTAACTTGTAGTCTTGTAAACAGAAGACTAGTGCAAAAAAATTATTTCTAATTTTATCTTTACCAAAACTAAAATTTCCTCTGAAATCATAAAATATGTAAGCAAGTGCTTAAATATGAACCATAGATATTTTAGATACGTTTTTAGATTTTCACGGCCAAAAGCATTTTCGTTGTTTGTTTTTGGGGTGTTATGCCGTGTTGTGCTACCTCCTTCTTTAGCTTCTGCCGGATCTGCCCTGATGATGGACACTGCAACGCTGTCCGAAACGTCGGCTAAAGAAGGAGGTAGCACAACACGGCATAACACCCCAAAAACAAACAACGAAAATAGATTTTTTACTTTCTTTTTTATATCAAATAAAGAATCACCCTTATTTGAAATAAACAAAAATCACCCATTTTTAATTCTTTTTTTTATACTTTCTTTAGAGATTTTTTGCATTATTTTCTTTAATAGATTGTTCTAGGGTACATGCCAAAGAGTTAATTTAATGATAACAGGTTTTATTTTCTTTCTTTAAAAAAAATACATAATTTCATGTTCTAACCAACGGAAAATACTACGTTAAAAAATTATTGATTATATCGATAGTTTCATTAACTTAGGTCTATGCATTTTTCTTTGAGTGGGATGATGCGAATTCAAAGTCCGCACCTCGTTTAATGGTAGTAATTTTCTCGCATATCCTGTCAGGACTGGGTGTTATGATGTTGACTGTTCGGTTTTATGGACCTTACAATAATTGCTTTACGTATATGGCAAGGAAATATTTGTTTTGTGAATACTGCTATGACGCAAAGGATCTTTGACAGCTGTTCATCTTCACAACTGTTTAAAAAAAACCACAAATAATTAAACTACAGCACTTTGTGAAGCTGAAAGGAGTGGGGAGGGGAAAGAGATGATGAAGAGGAAGGTTGGTAAGTACCTGGCTATTCAGATCTAGTCATTAAGTACGGCTAAAGCTCATAAAAGCGAAGAATCAAGAACGCTTGGAATGATTATTAAAAATAAAATTATAAATTTCAACATGAAATCACAAGCACCATCCTACAAATTACCCAACAATCAACTCATACTAACACCAAGCCAATTTACAATCAAGACATCCACAACCACAATACTCGAAATAACAATAAAATCCGCATTCCTCAAACACACACTACAAAATATGGGATAAAATCTCTGAACTATATTGCCTATACACTATATAATTCGCTTCCAGATATGTACAAAAACATCCAGCATAATAAAAAATGTGCAAAGCAATGCTTTAAAAGAATATTTTTTAACTACATTTAAAAATGAAAATATGTAATCGTCTTGTCATTTTTTGTTCTATCTTATATACTCGGATCTGTTTTTCCCTCTCTTTACTTGTTTTCTCTTGTTGTTTGTTCTACTTAACCTGTCTTTATTTTTATTTTTTTTGCTCTACTGAATGTAAAACTTATATTATGATATCAAAATACCTTTGTAAAATTGTAACTACTACCTCCTACCTATGAATTGTAAGTTCCTCCTGTCCTAAAATGAGTTTTGTAACTCATCGGGATTGCTCTAGCAAGAAATAAAAACAATGAAAAATGAAAAATCTTTAAAAAATAAATCATAAAAAAGATAATTATCATACTTGCTAATACAACTTTTCGGTATCTAACGACTGCCATGGCGTACCATTGTTCATTTATTGTTTTTTAAAGGACACACTGAGGAAATATTAACCACATTAGATTGTCTCTAACAAAGAAACCCATTAAAATTTTACTGCCATAAAATTTTGAAACGCGCAATAAATTTAATATTTTTTGTCGGCCATCTCCACAATAGAAAGTAAAACGTAACTCAGCTAGCTCTGCAAAGCGTTAAACCAATTACAAAAGTCTTTACTAAGTGTAATATTACTGTAACAGCAATCATAACACGGGTAGTGCTATCTGCTATCTCCACTCATCCCTCATCCCTTATTTTTTATAAAAGGGGGACACTTTAAAGCGTGCCCTCGTAAAGAATCTGGGTGATTTTGTCAACTATGGTTTTAGTTTGTACATATTAATAAATAATATCACTCAATGTTTCTAATAATATTTCATGTTTGTATTTTTACCTAGGTTTCACATAGACCCCATATTTTTTAAGTTGTGTCAATTTTATCAAAGGCGTTTTATGCTCGTAATGAATAGTAGGAAAAAATAAATAATTAATTAATTAAAGCGGAAATTAGACAAGTATGTGATTTTAATTTATCAGAACACGACCGAACTGTAAAAAGATAAAGGCCTCAGGAAAAATACCGATTCTATATTTAATGTTCAAGGAGGTACGTTCGGTCGGTGTCTGAGTTGGCATCGCATTTGGGTCCCACCCAAGCGTCCCGTGTTCACTACTTACATAATTTTCAAACAAGTTCAAACAAATCCCTATTCATCCCTCATAACTTTTTCCTTCACAGATTTTCCTAGCCTTCCTTTCCTAAAAAGACCCTTTACACCCCAAAGATGACATAGGGCATGAAGCCAATTTTTTTCCTCAGTGTATTTGGGGATGACATAGGCCCTGGAGTGAAAATATTTAAGAAAATTTTTAAAAAACGTACAACTGTCGACTCTATGTGACAGAGCGACATTTGCTATAAAAATAGTAAACAACGAAGTATGATTTAATTTTTATTGTATATTTTTCTTGCACGGAGAAAAAAGTTACTCTAAAATACGATCATTTTATTCGTAAAAACGGGACTGAAGTTCTTACGAACAAATTAACGGGGTTACAATGTTTATTGGCGGGAGCATGTAAGAATAATTTGTTGGTGTACGTAATTTCGTACGTATACCAACAAATTATTTTTACATTTTCCCGCCAATAAACATTGAAACACTGTTAATTTGTTCGTAAGAACTTCAGTCCCGTTTTTACGAATAAAATGATCGTATTTTAGAATAACATTTTTCTCCGTGTGGTTTTACATAACACGGGCATGTGCCTAGCATGGTGGTCGAAAAATCCTCAATTAATGTAACAAACTATTCAATAAATAAATCAAACTATTTAAAAAAAAATCATCAGTGAGAATGTACAAATGATATATTTATTGATTTAGAAATAAACTTTGCCTTCTGAACTACCATTTAAAAACGTGCACCGGTACCCTAATTGCAATAATGTTTTAATTTTACGATTAACACTTGTGCATAATAAAGAAGCGATATAAACTCCATCAGATGCGGTATAAATATGCTTCAGGGAAGAATAACCAAGCCACGGGGGAAGCTTTAGTTTAATTGGCAAATGGAATTGTGTTGCGTTTTAACGATTGTGTTAGATCGTTAACAAATGTTCAGATTCGGAGTAAAATCAAAGTGCGAACTTCTCCACAATGCAGTGCGGTGGTTTTATTGGGCTTCAAATATCATAATAGGTTATTGAAGTAATTTTCTTATAAGTGTTAAAATTTCAGGAGAAAAACTCATTATACGGAGAAGGCAAATTTGTTTTTCATAATTTTTATTGCATATTTTCTGAGTACATACCTAAGTAGAAAAATATTATTAAAAAAGAAATATTAGATACTACATAGCCTCTACAGCTTTATATGAATAAAAAATCTTATAATTCCAAAACCACTCTACTAATTGATTTTTTGTTGTTCATATGTTTATTTTGATTAGTTTATGCACACGTGTGTACATACAGACTTACTGTTTATTGTATGTAAATAAATTTATCACCTAATGCAAAAATATGGTCGTACAAATGTCTGGAAGGGCGTGAATTACAGGAGAGCAGAAAACAGAATTCAAAATATTCTGATAGATAATTAGAGATCGGATCAAATGCATTTGCATATAATTTGCGATAATACATCTTATTTAAGGCTTTTTCGTCATTCGTGCATATTTCATCACTAATGCCGACCTATTTCAGACTTTTTATTCTTTAAAATATGAATTATTATGCTGAAATGGTCAAAAAGATCGTATTGAATTTTTTTTAAAGCCATTTTTTTTCTTTAGAATTTCATTTCAAATCAATCGTGAAATCGAAAATTTCCCAAAGAACTGCGTTCCAAAAGACAAACTTGTTTTAATCGTTATTTTGAAATTGTTACTTCTTATTTGGGCGCTGTTAGTGCGTATTTAGAATTAATGGTAGATATTTGCATTTGCGTCGCCATTTTAGTAGTGCATATACGAATATAATCCAATACTAATAATGTTTTTTTTTTCTTTTGCAGGTATGTGGCACGTGGAATAAAGCAAAATAATCTCACGAATTCGCCTTGAAGTGGTAAGTGAAAAAGGTTCTAGACCAACCTTTTCTTTTCCTGGATAATTTATATTTTTCGACAGTAAGGTTAGACTGTTAATTATTCTAGCGAAAGAAAAATCGTTGTTCAATTTTAATACAAAATTGTCACCTTGAAGTTTCGGAATGTTTTCTGCATGAACCGACGCAAAATAAGGTGTACATTCAATTAAATCTCATTCCGATTCACGGCGCTGACAGTTGTTTAAGTTCTTCTTCAAAGTTCCACTCCCTCCCTCTCCCACCCCATCCGCCATTTTAAGTTTCAGCCCCCTCTCTCTTACGGTTAACCACTCGCGACTATTCTCCCCCAACTCACTCCTAACTCTGTCCACCTCCACCTTTGAGCAACCCCCCTCTCCCAATGGTTGATGAATTCTTGGCCCTCAGGGTTGAAACACCTACCCTCCACTTTTGTTATCAGTATCTCTTGGTAGGTGGCATATTAGTGCTGGAAAGCATTTATGAATAGTCAATACTTAAACTAGGTAAAAAATAAATTAAAAAAAACGATTGTTGTGATGCCCAAAACATAGTCAAACACAAATATTATTTAAATGTAATAAATTACTTTGTGTAAACCACTAATCACATGTTATAATATCTACATGTTTCAAAACCGATGGTTTCTTCATCAGGATTATAACATGAATAAAAATAACAAATGAAACAAACAAGGATAGAAAAAAAGAACAATAGAAAGTATTATTTACTATCGATGCAACACGATCGTATACCACCTAAGAAAAACGGAATAACGATGATGCGTTTTGTGTTTTTAGAATGTTTGAAACCCTGGAAAATTTTTTCGTTCATTCACTCTACATACCAAAATTATCAAAGTGCCCCTTTCTTAATCTTACTCATTACGCTTATGAATCTCCGCATTTCCCATATGATCATACTCGGTTTTACCCCATTTTCGCTTCAGGGATCTCATTTCTTCATTCACTATACTTTCATCCTTCATTTTCCAGTGCTATGCCTCACTGCCATGTAGGTACCAGTACTACATCGTGGACTACTTGATTAGTCTCTTTGGACATGTTTTGTTAGCGCCAACCACAACCGAATAAATTCCGTCATGTTGCACAGATTATGAATGCCAAAAGAATCTTAATCGTTATTGTGAAAATAAGTTCCGCTCTCAATGAAATAAGTAGGTAAAGAAAATTACTTTTATAGGTACGCACAGTAAATATTTTCGGTCAAAGCTTTTGAACTATTTTAATAAAACTTCAAAGTCAGCTGTGTGCCCGAACAAAGGTGAAGTACATGAAAGATTCTCATGACGCATGGCGTGACATCTAATTTCCACCACTCCTCCCATAGCCCTGGGAAGATGATCCCACACCTCGACTTCAATTATTGTGGCTACAATGGGTTCTGTAGCGTACTGTTTATAGTGTTTAGGTTTAGATGGATATCCGGATGAAACAGAACAATGAAAAAAACAATAACAACATAATAAAGTAACAGGTTATGCGTATTTTTTAATTACTTTTTCCTCGCTTTTCTTTAATATTTAGTTTTGTTACTGTTTTGAATAATATAAATAATAAAATTAACACTATTCTGTTACGTCAAAGTAAATGCTCCAATGTGGCGTACCAGGCACACTTCTCTTTTTCATATAGAAGCCCACAAACAGCAAATAACTCACCAATCACTCGCGCAATCACAACTTATACCCATGACGAAAAATTATTACAATTAGACATTTTTCACGATTCATTGCAAATATACAATAGTAAATATTAAACTTTAATTAATCAAATAACTCAAACAGTCAATTACATTTAGTGAGCACATAATTTTTGATTTTAAAACGTAACTTTTGCTCCACCCACAATCTTTAATTTTTGTTATTATTAATCAATCAAACCAATGTTTGATTCTTTTCATTAGTTTCATCATAATTAAGTTTTAAAACCCAGGCGAAATTACTTAATCACATTTTACAGATTTACGTAATAGGTACAAAACCATGTAATTTATTTAACATACCTTACAACTTATATTTAATATACTGTGTATATCTTATAAACAAATAAATAAATTTCTTAAATCTTTGCCAAATTACTTTGTGGCATAAAAATAAATAAATGTCAAAGTTCTTATAAGTTTTGTCTTTTGTTTATATATATATATTGTTTCGAAATATTTACAGAGTATTAACATGAAAAGTTATAAGATTAACATTGTAAAGAGCATAGATGTTAATAATCCACATTAAAATGTTCACAGAATTTACAGTTCAAGATTTGTCTATGTCTACGTAGAGATACTAACTATAATTAGAAATAACAAGACATAAATAGGAGAGATAAGGAAAATAAAACAAAGTTTAAAATATAAGAGTAAATAAGAACCATTCACATTCGAGTTAAAATATAACAATTCTCAATTCATGACGTATCGTGTTAGTAGATTGCTAATTTGCTTTTTCACATTCACACATTCGAGACAGTGGATTGAAGTAGATAATATTGTTATTAAATAATTCAAGATAGAATATAATTTGTATGAATCCTTAAATTACTTATCATGTTTCCTCAAGTTTCGTCACTGTTCTGTTATGTCACTGTTCCATTTTGTCTCTGTCCTGTTTTGTCATGGAGCCGTTTAGGTGGTAGATGGTGGAGGTAGGTTTCGATCGCCACCGGCGCCGGAAATACACACCCCGAGAGCCTTTGTACGGCCGGAAGCGAGTCGGCCGCCATAAGCCGGGGACCCTGGCAGAAACGAAGTGGAACTTGCGACCACTCCCGCTCCGGGTGCAGAGTATGAACTTCGGATCATCGCGATGTCTTTTTTGTTAGGGTGTGGTTGTAAGGTGTTTTAGTTGACTTGAAATACGACTTATGTGTAATATTTTTATGAGAAATTATGGAAGCCATCTTTGGGGATGCTGTGTGGAGGGTCTTTTTGGGAAAGAAAGGAAATAATGTTCTGGGAAGAAAATAGGTATGAAGGGTGCGTAGGAATCTGGAAGTCAGTGCATCCAGGAGTAACGGATGAATGATTCCATATCTCCACTGTGGTGCAAGGTGACGTTTCGAGAGAGCCCCTCTGGAGAAGTAAAGAGGTCTCCCTCAACCAGTCTCTCAGTCCGCCAAGACTCGGATAACCCTCACTCCATGAACCCGGGCACCCCTGCTAAATCACCAAACATAGTGAACAACTTGGAATGTCTCATGGCAAAGGTGTTGGTTATCTAATAAGTGGTTCCCGGGGCGGCGGTACCCATACCGGCCCCCAAGTTGATACTTTTACCCACTCGACCAAAAGCTAGATAGGTTGGTGTGTTTTTAAATTAATTATTATAATTATATGATTATTAGATAATAATTATAAATTTAAAGATTCTTTATTTTTTTTATAAAACCTAGAAATATGCTATAAACGGTGAAGACTAGGTGCTTTTTTTAGCTTTTAACCGCAGTAACATATGAATGTGTCCATTTTAATATTTGGAGGTATATTATTAATTAAATCGAATGGCCGAATCGAAAATAAAACACTGGATTTGCAAAATTTATATAATAAAATTTGTTTCAAACAAAATATCCTCTATAGGGTAGGGCAGTAGTTAATTGCCTCTTGAAGTCAATTTAAAAAATCTTTTAAAAAATTATACAGGGTGTTAAAGGAGGTACGTACCTGACTTACTTTTACTAGTGATTCCTGATATTATTTGGAGTAAAAATATAAATGAAATTTTGGACTCTAGTGACTTTATAAAAAGTTTTTTTTCATGTTTCAAGTACAATCTCTCACCCCGAGCCTACCTATCTAATATTGATATTTTTAAGATTTTATGTTGAAAAAACTCACAAATGTCACCGGAGACCAAAATTACGATTACATTATTTACTTCAAATAATGTCAGGAAACACTGGTTAAAGGAAGCCAAATGCGTCCTGTATGTATTATGGGTAGGTAGGTAGTTTATTGAATTCTCCAAACAAACATTTCAAATTTTGAAAAATGAAACTGAAATTAAAAGCAGTAGTTCTAGAGTTCATTGAACTTGTTAGAAACGGTTGTGCCTCCGTTTGTAACTCCGGTTCTAAATTAGTATTTTTAATAAGGTGATGAAATAATCTCCGATTTTATTATTTGTTAATGTCGTGTTCAATACTACATTACTGATTTCCACTGGGCATAAAAACCTGAAGCAATTATATTTTAACCATTCTACAGATAAAACCTCATTATAAAATCAAAAGTATAAATTTCTAGAACAATGCTTGCATGAATGTGTGGGAATATGTATGAATGTGTATGTGTGTGTGTGTGTGTGTGTGCTGAAATTACAGCCCAGCTCGCGGGTAGGTGAGGGAGGCGACAGATTGAGGTGTCACCGCAAGACAGCGGCTGTACGGGGAACACAATGGGGACGTGGCTCGGGGCGATACACCGCCCGAGGCACGCCACCGCGAGCCGGCAGATTAATAATAATATGTACGGGTGTACTACAAGGATCTGTGTTCTGTGTACCACGGCTCCAACTACCGGAGGTGTGATTTATTTTGCGGTGTTTTGCTGTTTTGTACGTTTTTTATATGAATTTCTTTTTGAGCTTGGTTTACTGCGGAGACCTGGCAAATGACTAATATACGTGTCTACAAAACTGGAAGTCTTCCCATTGATGGTTTCCTTTAATTCTTTTTCAAATGCCGTGGTGAAGAGCAAACCGGTTTTTTAATTGTATTATATCAAGATATATTTGTGGTTAATGGGAGGTATAGAAAGTGATAGCTATTGTGCAATGAACTCATCCCATACCCTTTGTCTTTATTTGAAAACAATAAAATGATGAGAAAGGGAAAAAAATTAAAAAAGGAAATAAATTAAACAATTTTTCAAAAAAAATGCGTTAATAAAATAAATATTTTTTTAACCGCTTGGGCACATAAGCTTGTTTTCACGACAATTTAACGTAGGTAGACATAGGAATGACATATGCCCCCGTACCTGAGTTATTAAAACATACATAAATTATAAATTAAATCTAAGTAAGAATCGTGGATCCTTACCAGGCCCAAGAGCTCGTCTTGCCTGATAAGGTATGCAAGGCCAATATAATATTTTGTAAAATCTACAGGATGTTAAGGGACGTACTTGACTTACTTTAACCAGTGATTCCTGACAATATTTGTAGCAAAAAAATTTAATGAAAATTTGGTCTCCCACGACATTTCATAAAAATATAATAATGTTTTATAAAAATCTGTAAATATTTGGGTTGAGGGTTGGACGGGTACTCGACTGACTAACCAGTTTTTATTTTTTTTTATTTTGAAGAAAAGAAAATTGAAAAAATATACCTATATCTAAAAAAATCACCGGAGACCAAAGTTTTATTGTATATGTGAATATCTTTTACCACACAGGTGATATTTTTATTTATTTATTTTATTTAAGTTTTTCTCCAAGCAGTACTGGGAGGATAGTGCAATACCAGTCTGCTATATTACATATGCGATGCGATATGCGATGGTAAAATATTGACAAATAGAACGAAACACAGAAATGAAGGGAAAAGAGGAACGTTAATAAGAAACTTACGAGAGTGATTTCAAGAAACGTTCAAGGGCGATTTTAGAAAGAATCTCTAACTCCGAAACTAATAGCCTTTTTTGTTTTTATTGAACTTGTTATAGGGAACTTATTTTAATTTATTTTTACTCTATACTTTCTTGATACTCTACCAAGGGACCTAATTCCTGAGGCCTCATTCTGCTCATATCAGATTCATTGTGGTGAAGGTAGTTACAATACACAATTACTAAAGTATCTTTTTCAATTTATCGACAGAGCAATAAAAATAAACCGTCTGCTTCAACAGTCGGGGTTGTAAAAAGGTAACAAAATAATCACAACTGTGCAATTATACGACCAAATAAATTAAAGAAAACAACATTTTATTATCATCGCAGTCGTTCGTGTATTAAACCGAAACAATCGTTTTTTAACATAGTGCCTTCCGAACACAAAACAATAAAGCTATCAACGCCGTAATACATACTACACCCGCTCAGGTTTTCCGATCGTTTAGAACGGGTTCGGCAGTAAAATAAAATCAACGGTAAAGGGTGATATCCTCCCCTGCCCGTGGGGAGAGACGGTAAGGGGGTGGAAGCAACAGGCAGCAATCCGGGGAGGCGGGAAAACACCTGCCATCTATTGACAGTCACGAGAACTTTTCCGATAAACGTTGAGCAACTAATGTACTGAAATAGCAGACGGCACTTTTGCGCTCGAATTGGCTCTTGAAAAATTGAATGTGTTGATTCAGACATAAATTCTAGGGTAATTTTATTTATTGGAATTGGAACATTGGGTTCGATAACTTTTTGGCGAGATGATACTAGCTTCCCCTGGTGTAAAATTTTCCAAATGGGCATCAATTTTTTTTTGTAATATGGTACCTACCTTAAATGTCAATGCAAATTTTGCAAATGGTATTAAAAATGTTTAGTATTCACTTGTATTATTATGACATATAATGTGTGAATGGTAGAAGAAGTCTAGGGCGCCTGAGGAAGACATGGCGCGATCAACTGAATCAGATACTTGAGTTGGGCCATGTAAAAAGACAGAATAATATAAGAGTAGGTATGTATGAGAAGATGTATGAATGTGAATGAAACAAGAAGTGTATGTCAAGAGATGTTTGGCGGTCCGTTCTCTCTGCCTACCTCGTGATGGTTAGTTTGTTTGTTGAATTATTTCAATGTAGTAAGGAACCTACCTTGTTGGTCATGAATGTATGATTGACCACAATAGGTTGTGGTTTTAGAAATGAAAAGTTTAGCTTAGTTACAATAATACAAAAAACACAATAAAATATTCATATTTTAGTACGTTTTGTACAATATTCGATTCAAAGTTTTTTTTAAATTTTATTTTATACATTAGTTACAAAAAACATAACTTTAAAGAATTGTAACATGTTTTTGACTCTTCGCAAAACAGTTTACTTCATAAGAAGTCTTACGTAGGTCATTTCGATTCGCTAATATTAATTATTGTGGGAATCACCCAAGCTGGCCTCCTCTCGCAATGCTATAAGTTTATCGACCCTTTGGAATAACAAGGTTCCATATGTTGCTTTAACGTCATGCAATAATGAATTCTAAGGTAGCTTACCATAGATCCCATAACCGCGTGTCGTTTCCTCAACAGATGGAACCTTGTTATTCTAAAGGGTCGATATGTAGACACCGTTTAGCTTCCCGAAACTTAACTGTGAAATAAATCCCATAGTTAATTTTTTTTTTAAATCGTTAAAATTTATATATATTTTTTAAAATTATAATATTAAATAACATGTAACCCTGAACAGGTGAAATTATTTGCTTACAAAACATACAAATTAAATAATACTCTGCCTGAGTGACCGTCTATTGACCGCGAAAGCATAGATTTATTTACCACGTACCTAAATACGAAAATACTATATAATTATATATAGTTCCAATGTCCCATACGTTTCGATAGCCGTCCGAGTTACCGATTGCATCGCAGCCATTGGAGATTGGTGGTGACGATTTCGATCAAACGAGATGCCGAACATACCAAGAGAAAAGATTATATTAGGGAGAAGTGGAATAGTCACATTACAGAGCTAAATAAAGAGATAAAGAAAATGTGAATATGTATTTGGCGGGTTAAGATATATTTTAAATGTGAAAATAATCATGTGTACTCTGCTCTTATTCACTATTTGCTTATCTACGGAATTATAGGTTGGGGAAGATCTCACAGAAACAATTTTAACTGAAAGTTTCTAAATAATCACCATATTTTTTTTATTTATTTATTTTTATTCTTATACATACATTTTATGATTAAAATTAATATTCAGAAACAGGATTTAAGAAGGTATGTAAAGGGGTTAGTATTTCCAAACCACTCACTGGGAGAACCATCATAAAGGTAATATTTAAAAAAAAAATTCCTTCTCAACATCAATTTGAACCTTTTTCAATCGCCACTTTGTTTGTGTTTACAGTTGATCGTTCTAACGATGCGTAGTTTAGGACCAGTTGTTTCGAAAAATTTCACGTTTGAATTTCCTTCAAATCGCCATTCACCGAAAAATTGGGTTGTTTCAACCTCCGTCAGAAGAAATTTCAAGGAAAATTTTATGGAAATGTTTCAAAAGAGAAAAGATTCTTTTTTTCGTTTCAAATTTGACACGCAATCACGTCTTCCTATATTTCAAATACGAAATGAGTTGTTTCAACTCCAAATAACGTTCGATAAATTTGAAAATTTTATTCAAGTGTTCCCCGCCGAATCACAATTTTGACGTCTGCGCATGCACCTCCCATGATTTCGCTAACCGTCCGGACTCGGCTGATCACATTCACATCACATTTCTATAGTATTTTCACTGCTGACGGAAGTTGAAACAACCCAAATTTTCGGTGAATGACGATTTGAAGGAAATTCAAATTTGAAGGAAATTCAAATTTGAAGGGAATTCCGAAACAACTGGCCTTAGGAATTTTCGATGAAATTTCTTCTGATGGAGGTTGAAACAACCCAATTTTTCGGTGAATGTCGATTTGAAGGAAATTCAAACGTGAAATTTTCCGAAACAACTGGTCCTTAGTCCATCACTTTTGTTGAAAAGGGTTCTAACTTCGCCTTATCACATTCTGATGTGTCAAAGTTTGCAAACACGATATCTCGAAATATATTCACCAATGTCTGATTTTGAGATTGAGTCTTGTGTAAAGTATTTCAAATTGAAACATTTTAATTAATGAAGACAATATTAGTGAAACTTGATCAAAAATCTGGAGCAGAAAAATCATTAAAAAATATGGCCATATCTAGGACCTTCGGTTTTCCTTCGGCCTTTCGGTCGCGTGTTCGAGTCCCAGAAGTGACCGTATCTTTTTCTGATTTTCGTATTTTAAATTTTTGATTGAGTTTCGCTAATATTGTCTTCATTCATTATAATGTTTCAATTTGAAGTTTAACTCACTAAGTTAAAAATAAATAAAGTATTTCGGCTTAACATATTTTAAAGGAAAATATTTAGATAGGACGTGATCCTAACATGGAATGGTATTAGAGAAATGTGGTTAGAACCTTATGAAATGAATTGTAATGGCCTAGCTGGTTGCAAATGGTTCTATCTGCACGTTTAGGTAGGTTTTAAAAATATAAGAATAAGTACTTTCTATTTAAATATTATTTTTAAAATGTGTGAAACCAAAATAATTTACACAAGATTCAACCACAAAATCAGAAATTGGTGAATAGATTACGAGAAATTGTCTTTGCAAACTTTGACACCTTGTATTTCAGAACAAGGTAAAGTGAAATTAGTGAAATTGTCTAACCAAAGTGTTGATGGAGTACTAATGATAAAGTGTTTTATACATAAGTCTACGTCCAATAGTAAGTTTACAGGTCCTCCGATCACGGAATATCAATTTTATCAATTGAATTCGATAATATATTAGAAAATGTATTCAATGTCTACCTATCTACCTCGTTACCTAGTAGGTACCTATATAAAATCGAATATTCAGAGAGATAGCTACGCTTTGACTGTATAATATTAATAATAACTAACTTTTTAGACTACATAATAAGGTTTTGGGGAGTTACTAAAAATAAGTCATACTTTTAAAGCCGATTAATGATCGTTGGTTGGGTTTCACGTACTTTCTAAGTAAAATTTAGCAAAGCTGAAGTAAGTCATTAATTTAAGTATTTACCCCCGTACACAGATAGTATTTACCTAGAATGAAAACCATATTAATTACCGCATGAATTCAGTCGAACTATTCACGTCCGCCGCGGTAATATTTCACGGGGCTAATTCAACCCTGTTTATTTGTCGGGAGTGAAATCGTAATAAAGCCGTCGATCCGCCATATTTTGTCCATCGGCGTGTCGGCCATGACGGTCAATAAACGTCATCACGTACATAACTCGCACATAATAACACCCGGGGGTAATTCGCGCCAAATGACCTACATACACCGTGTTTTTCGGTTATTAAAACTTTTCAAACTCATTCGGCAGTTTTTTAATCGTATTTCTCAGCCGCTATTATTTGAAGTTATTACACTTTTATTACCATTGAAATTGAAGCATTTTTGTAATCCAAAATTTTTTTTTCTATAAAAGCAGCCTTTTTTATGTTAATTCCGCACAAGAGTCCCAAATGCTCCCAACCGTCTGGAGCCAGTGAGACTACGGCATCCCCAATTGGTATATGTTGTGAAGCTGAAGGTATTGGGGAGGGCATTGAGACGGGGAAGAGGAACGTGGAGAAGAATCTCGCTTTCCGGATCTGGCCACCAAACACGGTTAAAGCTGTTTCAAACAACGTTTTAATTCTGAACGGTGGACGATAATGAGGGTATCTTCCACTCTGGATGTGCCGCATATACACCTTATATTATTTTAAATGATTACATTGTGAAATAACACAATTCAATCATATAAATTTAACTTGCTCACGTTGGTATTTGAACTCGCGACCTTCGGATAGGTAGTCGAGACCCTTACCGCTTGACTAAGAAGGCCGTGTTTAAGTCTTACCATGGACGTTATAAATAAAGCCCAGTAGTAGGTCACTAAGGTACTTTTTTCTATCCTAACTCTCAAAATACGAAAATGAAAAAAAAGTTTTTTTTGTGTGGATTTAACCAACTATATTTGAAATGTAAATAAAAGGTTATTATTAAAACAATATCAATCCTTGGAATTCCACCGAATCCGTGGCAGAATAGCTAGGAACTCACCGCACTTGCCTCTATTTTATAATATTTTAAACCATATAAAATACTCTTTGCATAATAAAATATTTTTTTCGCTTTGCAAGAAAATAGTGTGGGTTAATTTTATTTAGCTTGTTGTTTAGTTACTTGCAATTATTGATTTTTGATTTGTGAAAAAGTGCGTCAAGAAGTCCGTGTCAAATATCGTAATTTTTATTTTTAAAAGTCATAATAATGTATTTATTTACAGAAAAGCCATATGACTCAACAAACTTTTTTTTATATAATGTAATTTTTTCGTATTCTAAAATAATTTTTATATTTAATTTAAAATAATTGTTTTTCACCATATTTTTTAATTAATTAATCACCTCTCTCTATAATTTTTTTGTCCATAGTTCTTTTAGTCTATACTTGTTTGTTTCTTTTGTTATTTAATGTCATTACTTCCCTGATGAAGAAACCATCGGTTTCGAAACATGTAGTTAATTGTGATTATATAATAGTGGTTGATACAAAGTTATTTGTTTAATTTACTTAACAAATGACTTATTTTATCGTGTAGAATGCTTTTTTAGCTGGAATACATTAAAAATATTTTCGTGTTTCTTAATATAATAAAAAAACTTTTATTTATTTAGAAAAAACTATCTGTAAATGTAAGTAGTTATCCTGGGGAAACTCGTAAGATACATACTCAATGTTTATTACAAATATATCTAAAGACATTATTTGGTGAGACTATAAATTTTACAAAAATATGTTTTTGTTAAAAACAAGTAAGTTATTACGAAATATTGTCAGCCAGTGCATGGCGGGCCTCTTGGCATTTTACTTTCATAAAAATTAACGATGTGTAACTTATTGTGGCATTTCCGAAATCTCAAATAAAAGGCTGTTGCACGCATTATTTTTTAAGTCAATTAAAAAAGCATGCAATAGTCTCGCTCCCGGCTGCGGACGGAACATTATAATTCCGAATTCAAAACTCGAACCGAGAACGGTGATTAAAATAGATTTACGGATCTGCTAAACACTGCCAACATCCAACTTGTCAGAAATTAACGTTGTACCTTTTGTAGGTAGGAATTCACCTAATTAATATGGCTCTAATAGGTTGTGAATTATGAGCATCAATACAATTCGACAGAAATTTAAGTAGTAATGTGATAATCTTTTTTTACTTGTTTTACAAATACAAGATTTTTAAAATTGTTTGAACGCATATCTACCAATTTAATGATTTTTATGACCCTCCAAAAGTTTTCTAAATTCTTCGTACAAATGCGCTAACCGGTTTCATTATAATCGTGTCTTTGTAGAGCAATAAAAGTGGGTACACAGACATACCTCCGGAATTTATTCCTGCCTGGAATAAATTTTTACTTACTTTCGGGTGAAAGTAATAAAATGTTTTCTAAATTATTATGTCGAAAATATTCCTTTAACAGATGATTAAATTATAGTACAGGGCCGGCGTAGTCCAGGGGCAAGGCTTTGGACTCCCATTCCGAAGGTCGCGGGTTCGAACCCGGCGTGCGCAAATAAATTTTATTTGATTAATTTGTGTTATTTCACAATTCATTAATTAAAAATAATATTATATATACTATATTTGCGGCACGTCCCAGAGTGGAAGATACTCTCAGTATCGCCCTGGTGTAAAACCACCATTCAGCCGTGTTTAGTGACTAGATCTAAATAGCTAGGTACTTCCCCACCTTCCTCATCCCCATATCCTTCTCTTCCCCGCTTACCTTCAACCTCACAACATACCCCAATCGGGGATGCCATAGTCTCACTGGCTCCAGACGGGAGCAGTTGGGACTCATGTGAGGTGTTCACTGTTATTTTTTTTTTTAATCAATCAAATTAGTATTAGTTTTTGGGTTACTTCTAGAGGTTTAACAGCTTGGATCCATAAGCCTTTTTTCACGATAATTTAACGTAGGTAGACATAGGAATGACGTATGCCCCGTACCTGAGTTATTAACATGAGTGTTACATTCATTGTCTAACTGCCCAAAGTTATTATTGAAGTTTTAATTTATTCCGCAAGATATCAAAATATCACTAAAATCCCAAAATTGAACACCAAACATATTTAAAATGACTACCTCTATCTAGAAATATTTTTTTGGAAAATAACCTAAAAAAGTACGAGAGTCCTCATGTCTATTTATTAATTGTTTTCGGTTTGATACACTGTCAACATGTATAAATAATTCGTATATATATTAAAAACAGTGAAAATTTTTGTTTTTCTAAATGGGCACACAGTTTTTTTTTCCAAATAGGTGTAGATACAACGGATATAAATTCTAGTAAACAAACATTATAATTTCTAACGTTAAATTTTTATAAATAAAACCTTCAGCATAATATTAGTAAAAAAAAACTAAAATAATCGGTTGACCCAAATAAAAATAACCAAAACAGTCATAAATAGAAAACATTCACCTTAATTCCTTTCCGACGACACGCCAGCTTTGTCACAAAACTTTTTTCTTTCTTTTACTTGCCACAAATACGCCGAACAATTTGTATCATATAACCGTAAGAAAAAAACAACCTTCCCGTTTTTGCAAAGAAAACTTCTTAATCAAAATAAATCTGTCAAGAATAATCGTAGAACCATAAACAATAAACAATGTCCAATGTTTATGGTCACTTCCCACGCTTTTCAATTCACCTTTCACCAAACAGGGGGCGGAAAGATGGCGGGGATATTTCTTAATTTATTTACAATCCGGGAAAATTGTAAAAATGCGAGTGTTTTCTTATTACGCAAACAACGTGAAAGGAATTGCTAAGATGGGCAAAAACACAAAATTTGTTAAACGATTTAAACCTTAATCTTTTGTGATTCCTGAACAATGATCCCAACTTAACTTCCTGAAGTCAGTAGGAATATCACACCCATTATTGGGGAATGATGATGCGGAAGAAAACATGGGAGAGAAAGGAAAAAAAAGATAATCGGAAAGCACATTATATGATCGTATTGGTCATTTCCTAAAACATTTCAAGAATTGTTTCAGTTGCAGATTACCGTTTTATACCAATTCGCAACGCGATGCTGAAGGTGAGAAAGTGAAATATTTCAGATTTTTGTTATTGTGTAAATCATTTTAAATTATGTAAATTAAAAACGAAAAAAGCAATTATTTCAAAATAAATCATGTTGATGTGAAAACAAATTAACTTTACCCAACAGACATATTTGGAAAAACACTGGAAATTTTTTATTTTTTTATTTTTGTGTTGAATTCATAAAATTTCATATAATTTAAATAAAATTTTGTAATGTTATTATTATTGTGACAGCTGATTCGGCTTACAGGGCCATTTTCGAATAGTTTAAAAATTGCCTTTTAAGCCGAAACAGCCGTCACAATAATAAAAAACTAAAACACTTGCAGAACTTAATAACATTATTAAATTTAATTTAAATTAAATAAAAAAAATAAAAAAATTAAATAGAAAGATCATTCCCCTTTTACTAATGTGTTATTTATAAAACGATCGGTAAAAATTTGTGAAATATGTACCTAAATATTTACTTATTAGAAAATATATTCCGTACATATAATTTTATTCGAGTTTAAATCAAACTTGGTTCGGACAAAATGTGCCATCGGCAAGGCAGTGTTATAGTTTATATCATAAATGAAAAGATTTGTTATAAAATTGAATACTGTTCTACAATAAGGTATTGGATAACAAAACATCATATACTATTGAAAAAGTGCGTTCTCTACACATCATCAACCTACAAAGTTTAAAACGCAGAAATAACTTTTCGCTTACTTTTGAATCAATTGTTTTCCGATTGTAAACATTCTGGTACCCTTCCTCTTTCGTGTATCGTCCATTTAATGTTTTTTTACCCTTTTATAAAGTCAGGCAGAGTTGTTGTCCCATTTTATTATTGTTTTATCTATTGCCCTCTCCATTTTTATGTACGGGACCAAAATATAAGATGCATAAAAAGTAAGCAAAAACTATCCCTTAGTAACTATCTAACCACCCCCCACCAGCCAGAAATAATTCTATCAAGTAGCAATGTCGCCTTCCTGTTATAAAATTCAAGTAAAATTTGTAAGGTTGCAGGTCTGATACGTTAAAGCTGCACCAGTTTTAATAATATTTTGATGAAAGCTTTTCAAAAGTCGTAATAAATACCTAGATAAATAAGCTATTTTTAATGAGTGAAACATTAATGTACGGTAAATAAACACGGTGTCCGGAAACTCATAGTATAGGCAAGAAACTGATGAGTCTACATCACATAGAAACTCCAAAGAACATTTTTTGATCACCATTTTTTTTTTCGGCAACAAATTAAAAATTTGGTTGGAGCCGGATCTACGCTTCAACGTATTTTAAAATGCATTAGAAGGCTGGTGTTAACCCTCTAGTGACTGATTTTTTTCAACGTTGACTCAATTTACTAGAAAACGAAAGCTGCCTACAATATTACGATAAACCTAAGTTTTCATTTTTCAGTATTCAGTTTTAGCATTCCAGTGCGAAGATACCGATTCTAGAAATTTCTCAGTATCGCCCTTCTGAAATATCAACAACGGATTCGAAATATTGCTGGGAACGGCAACTTTAATATCGACATTTTAACAGTCAGATAGACACTTTTCTACATACACATTTCACTCAAAATTTTCTTCCGCCTTACAACATTCGCAGTCTGATTTAACATAGTCCCATTAGCTTCGGACAATCTCTCGTGTGGTCTTAGCAATGAGATGGCAAATTTAGAGAAAAAATATTATTTTAGCGGCCATCTCAAGTTATCTTCAATCTATTTGAACACTTTTTACCAACGAAGCAGTATTTTATTCAACATAAAATGTGTTTACGTACACAGTCTTGCGTCCCTCTTTTACAGTTCAAGTCCACCTTGGCAGATCAATTCCACGTGGCTTGCAAAGTGGGCGGAGGCGGGTCCGCCGTCCACCTGCCCGCCCACCGCTAACTGACAGAATACCTGTAGTGGGCGGGGCCTGTCTCCTTCTCCCGACTCCCAGCATCTATCTAGTGTGCTGTCTCCACTCGAGTCGCTCTATTGCAAATCTGTCAGACTGGTGCAATGAGTTATTCTTCTGCCAAATGTTTTCGCTATTTGTTTCGAGACGTCGAAGATTGATGGGCGGTGTGCTCTAATGGGAAGATGCCAAAATAAATTACGAGAATTAGCACGGTGTATTAGCTTTAATACCTGGGCTTTTAAAGCAAATGTTTGATTTGATATGTAGAACTTTAAATTTTATTGTGCGTTTATTTAAACAGCATTTAATGAATTTCAAGAATAAAAAAGGGTTTTCTTTGAAAGTAAAAGTAGTTTTATTGCTTTAGTTTATATTAATGATTTGCTGTGTTTTTATTGTATTTGCGCACAAGATACAAATATAATTTTCATAATTTTTTGAGAATGGCTAATTTAATCACCCCAAGTGGTTTGCTACGTTTGGTGACTTAGCAGGGGTGCCCGGGTTCATGGGGTGAAGTTTGTCCGGGTCTTGACGGTTGCACTAACTGCGTGGCAGGCCGGATCGGCAGAGAAATCGAGAGACACCTTATGACCTCAACATCGAACATCGCCTCGCACCGTTGTGAGAGGAATGGATTAATACATCCGTCACTCCTGGACGCACTGATCCCCAGATTCCTACCCACACCTTTTTCCTTGCCAGCACTCCTTCCTGTCATAAAAAGACCCTTCACACACCATCCCCAAAGATGACATAAGCCCTGAGGGGAATTATTTTGCTCAGGGCACACTGTGTGGAGCTATTGTAAAAAAAAACACGTAATTGTTAGAAAATACCTGCAGATTCAGTTACCTAAATTTTAAAAGTCGTTATTTTAATTTTTATATCATTTGATACAAGCAGATTTTTGAAAAAATATGTTTTTCTACACTTTTTGAAAAAATAATATGTTTTACGTAATTTCTCGTTTTGTTTATAACTACAATTACAAACGAAACGACTGTTTAATTTTAAAAAACTAATATAAAGATTTACCAACGTAAAACAATGCGAAGGTATCTGTATCTAATACCAGCACTGGAATACTATAACGTTTATTTAACTCCTTTGACATCCTGATTAAAACATTCGGCAGATAAGGGCGGTTGCTTCACTCCCTTACGGAATGAATTTCTTATTGTTTTTCCCTCACTTAGGTGTGGGGCAAAGTGAGCCGAGGTCTCTTTTTATGCATCCGTTTAATGCGAAGACATTTTGTCCAGAACGACTCTTTTATTGTTGACTCTCATTTTATTGGTGAATCTTGATCGCTTCTCCGTGAGCTCGTCTTTATTTTAATGTCGCGGTTTGTTTCTTGGGGTGGACAAAAAATAATGTTAACGCAGGAAAATAAAATGAGCTTCGTTTGAAAATACAACGCAAAACTGATCTAAACCCCATGCAAGAGCAAGGCTAAATAGAAGTGTTAGGTAGGTGAAAAAATCTATTTAAACAGGTTTTACCATCATCCTAAAGGGATATAAATGTGGTTACGTTAGTTCATCATTTAGTAATGTAGGAATTAATCGGACGAACGAATAATATTATTACTTGACGTGTCAATCAATCTGATCTAGCCATCAATGTCTAGCTTCCAAGTTATTCAATCTTTTATTTATCGAGTTTATCATAACATTCCGTTCATTTTGGTCGGACGGGGTTAAAACTTCACTTTACCTTGTTCTGAGATAAGAGGTGTCAAAGTTTGTAAAGACGATTTCTCACAATCTATTAACCAATTTCTGATTATGAGTTTGGGTCTTGTGTAAAATTTTTAGTTTTCTAAAGGAAAATATTTAAATATGACGTCTACTTGCCATTAAAACATTTCTAATCGTGCAGAGAGAACCATATGCAACAAGCTAGGGCCTGATAATTAATTTTAATAATGTGGTTCTAACTACATTTCCCTAATGCCATTCCAAGATAAATCCACATCCAATTGAAATATTTTCCTTAAAAGTATGTTAAACTAAAATACTTTACATAAGATTCAACCTCAAAACCAGAAATTGGTGAATAGATTTTCAGAAATCCTTTTTGCAAACTTTGACATATCAGAACGCGGTAAGGCGATGTTAGAAATATATCCAACCAAAGTGACGAACTAAACTTCACTTCATAACAACGATCAACTGTCAGATAGAAACAAAATGGGCATTGCAAAAGGTTCGAAGTTAGAACTTTGTAAATTAAATGAAATCTTTAAAAGTTTGTTAGAACTATGTGAAACAGGTATTTACCGAAATACAACACAGATGGCTCTGAAAATTATTTTGGTTGTAGAAATGAGCAAAATAAACGGTTAAAAGTCATTACGAAAAAAAAGTCAGTTAGAACCTTATCCAAACAAGTTTTTTGATTCGTTAATTTTTTGGATTCGAAACATTCCATAAAGTCATTTAAAAATTATACAACAAACAATAATGGTAGATTCAGACTGGGTCGACGTACGTATGCATCGCTACGCCTAACAATATCTGGGCTACTTAGCAACCATAGATTTTCAATGAAAATTTATGTTTTAGAATCACATTGGCCACACGCATCGCGACGTGCGATGTCTGTGGCCATTTTCATAGAAAATGTATGGTTGCTAAGCATTGTTTGGCGTAGTGATGCGTACGTACGTCGACCCAGTCTGAATATACCTTAATGGATCGTTTGTTGGCCTTTCGGCGGGATCACAAAATACTTCTCTGTTCTATGACAATCGTTTGAATAAAATTTTATTGGTAAACCACCGCTTTTTCAATAAATATGTTTACTGTTTGGTTCGTAACTCTCATAGAATAACTAATGTCAGTAGCCTCTCTATTAATTACAAACATCGAACGGCACCAACTGACAATAATTTCAATTGACCCCATTCTACTACCGCATCGAGTCAATCAGAAATTGAATGTAGCATTATATTCCCCTTAAATTTTTTTGTTCAATGAATTTTGATAAATAATCATCAGCTTTGGATAAAGTCAATCGTGAATGTATGCTGTACGTGTAAGTAAACCATATATAAATCTGAAAGCCTATGTTCAAGTGATAATAAAATGATGTATCGTTATATAATGTTTCGTGAGTTCAAACTTTTAAAAGAATATTTTTTTTATTCAGGGGTTGGTGTGTTTTAGCAAGCCAGTGTGCGTTTTGCGATCAGGGAGGATTCTATCTCTACGATAACGGCAGCGCAGAATCGGTATTGGAAAATAAAAACAACTGTAGGAGTAAACTAATAAAGTTTTATACTTCTTAACACCGACCTTTTAAAGAGGTGGCTGAGGGAGGTGGACGCAGGAAAGGGAGACCTCACAACTTACTACCGACTCGATACAGCAAAAACCAATATTTGAATACTACACGGAGAAATTCTAAAATACGATCATTTTATTCGTAAAAACGGTTAAAAACTGATTTCTTACGAATAAATTAACAGTGTTTCAATGTATACTCTTACAATTTCCCGCCAATAGACTTGAAACACTGTTAATTTGTTCGTAAGAACTTCAGTCCCGTTTTTACGAATAAAATGATCCTATTTTAGAATAAAAATTTTCTCCGTGTAATATTTCGGATTACGCAAAAAGATTTATTGGAATTAAATTTTTTACTTACGTACCAAATACACAATTTTTTAATATGTTTCTCTGGTAGTCTCAATGTCATATAAATAATATTTATTCAAACTAATAGACATGTTTCAAAACCAATGGTTTCTTCGTAAAGATACAACGTATATTCAATTATCGTGATAAAGAAACCATTGCCTTTGAAATATGTGGATTATGACGAATAACGTAACTTTGCGATGATTATACACGTAATTCATTAAAGTTATATCTTAAAATTTTACCGTTACAATGACCTATAATTTTCAGTTAAAAAAATCTTAAAATTTCATTACGCCAGTGGCTTACAATCATAACTTTGTACAATTACACAAACGATATTTTAATATTGTACCTTTCAGTCGTAGTATATTGTTGGTATCGGGCATTATTTTATTCCAAATACCATCGCAAAGTAAGAAATAATTATTATTTTTAAAAAAATTTTGTTATATTGGATTAATTTCTAAGCGGTGTTGTAGTAAATTTAAAAAAAAAATCAATATTATACATTTAATCAAAATACATGGAGAAAAATGTTATTCTAAAATAAGATCATTTTATTCGTAAAAACGGTTAAAAACGGGACTGAAGTTCTTACGAATAAATTAATACTGTTTCAATGTTAATTGGCGGGAAAATGTAAAAATAATTTGTTGGTATACGTACGAAATTACGTATACCAACAAATTATTCTTACGTGTTCCCGCCAATAATCATTAAAACCCTGTTAATTTGTTCGCAAGAACTTCAATCCCGGTTTTAACCGTTTTTACCTACGAGTATGGATATTAGAGAGACGGCATGTAAAGTGTGCCCGCGCGCTCCAAGTGTGCCTTTTCGAGAATTTTAGTCAAACGACTTGCACTGGCAGCTGGTTTTTGGCCGTTTAATACGTTCCGACAGCAGCCATTTTACATGGTGACAGCCAATGTCAGCCGTGTGGAAAGAATTCTCGAAAAGGCACACTTGGAGCGCGCGGGCACACTTCACATGCCGTCTCTCTAATATCCATACTCTTAGGTTTTTACGAATAAAAAGATCGTATTTTAGAATAACATTTGTCTCCGTGTGCGATCGCTTTATAATAATAATTATTGCACAAAAGTTACATAACATATTTGATACAAATATTTTTTTTTAAGTTAACTTTTTATAACTATTCTTTTACATCTTTTTTATGCGTTTATTGGTTTACAAAGAAAATCAAAAAAACTTTCTTATCATGTATTTTCGCATCTACTTCATCCCCTCGTTCACACTCTCTTATTACATCCCCGAACGTTTCGGTAAATCCAGATATTTATTAAGTTCTGCGAGTAAAGACGCGACTCGCGGATAAATTCCTATGAATTATAGATTTCACACATGCCGTCTTCGGTTTCTCGCGGAAAAAATAATATCCACAATCTTTGCGGCAAATAATAATATGTAAATGCGGCAATAAAATCATCTTAATTTATCACCTAAAGCAATCATAATATTACCCTTCATCTTCCACTGTTTGATATTACATATTATTATATAAGGTTTCTTTTACAAAGGACTTATTCAGGGGGGTTTCTAAATACGACTGAGTCCCCGGGCACAATCAAATAAATTTTAATACTTTTTTCCCATTCCATTTGTAATCCTCTGATAAATGAATATCTATTCATGGTATAAAACCACTAGAATAAATAATAAAAAAGTATTTATTATTAGTTAAATGAAACAAATTACTTTGTGTTAACCACTATAATCACATGTTATGATATCTGCATGTTTCAAAACCGATGGATTCTTCGTCAGGATAATAACATGAATAAAAATAACAAAAGAAACAAACAAGTATGGACAAAAAGAACAATAGACAAAATATTATTAAAGAGAGAGGTGATTAATTATCAAAAAATATCATAAAAACAATAATATAAAAAGAAATATAAAAATTATTTTATAATACGTTTACATTGCATTATAAGATATTTTAAAATTAACTAAATCCAATCAGTTTGTTTAAAACCAAAATAATTTATAATAAATATAATTATTAATATGAAAATAAATTTAAGAGATTGCTATTTTTAAAAAACTAAACAAAAGGGGTATTTCACCAGCTTCGTGCAAATATATAAAAGTATGAAATAAATAGCTTTGTTTTGATTAACCCTAAATTTCATTCTGTCAATCTTCGGCGCCTGATATCGACAATACAACGTCCTCCCGCTAACCGCTACATCCGCTCCTCCGTTAGAGCGGGACACATGACAGTATTTTTTTTTTCAAAAGCCCAATATCAACTATTACCAAGTAAAACTATTGCCACCACTACGCAAGGCCATATGAAGTGGTACCAAAACAAATTCTCTTTCTGACATATGAGTTACCTACTCAGTGTAAGTCTTTAATATCACCAAATGGACATGGAACAAACATATGCTCAAACATTTTCAATATCCCTTTATTTACCGGTCATAATTTTCGTTTATATTCGTTAATTTATTTTATCATAGTGTAGGTAAATTTTTTTATAAGCCAAGAAGTTTTTCGGAAAAAAACTTGATCTAGTGCATCGAAGAATATTAGCCTACAAAATACATTTATTCGGGATTATATGTCAGTAAAACGAGCAGAAGTAGAATCATTTAGTATAATTAAATTCATATTATGAAGACACGGGCCTCGCAAAGCCCGATCCTCCTTTCAACATCCCAGACTGGCCAAAAGATTTCTAAGCCACTGATCTCATATATTTTGCTTCATGTATGCCTCATGTAGGCCACCACTTTTGTCCTTAGAATAAAGCGAAAAATACAGAAATTTATGCGATAACTGTTTACATGTCTATTTAAAAGATTTTGAACAAAGTCTTAACACGCTCCGCCAAACATTAAATATATTATATGTTCTCTTACGTAACTCCTCGGGAGAAATGCCCAGGTTTTGTGTTTTTTTTAGCTGAGACATCTAATATTAACTCCGTCTTTATAACCAAAATGGTAACCCACAAACACCCTTCCGAATTATTCCCAAGTGAAATTTGTTTTTAGTTAATGTAGATTTTTTTTTCTAATGTTTTTTAAAGTCTTTATTTTTAGGTCTAAAGTTGTGGTGTTTGGAGTAAGTAATTAATAAATGGAGGTTTGTGTAAAGTTGGCCTTTTCAACTATTCATTTTGGGATGTTACGCGATGGATAAATCTTCAAAATTTAACACCTTAACGAAGACTCGAAATGAGACCATAAATTCCGGTAAACTCTTTAAAAACATGTATGTTGACCAAGACAAATATTACGAGTCTCACCAGTGCGTCACCGACTGAAACCATTTCACAATATTTTGAAATAAGGTGTTTCGCAACATTTTAATGACTGAATATTCCAAAAAACATACAATATTCACACTGCAGAGGATTGAAAACATCGATATAAAGCGATTATTAAACCAAATACCATAACCAAATAACACATTAAGAAAATCATGTGCAATGTTACATAAATCCGAAAATAATAAACTTTGAATTACACAATATTCTAAATTAATATGATAAAATACAACTGTCTTGGCATTATTAATACAGCGCCTATTATTTACAGTTTTTGTGCAGGCTTAAAGGTCTTGCACTTAGTTCATTGAGCCCAGTCTTGATCCAGATGGCTTGTACCATATTCTCCAAGACAATACACGCAAATATCTTAGTCGTTCAACTTGCTCGGCTCAAGGGATTCTTGTGCTTTTTTTTTGTGGGTTGATCTACATTGAGCTTAGGTGGTCTTTACCTCCTAAGTTGTGTTTTTAGAAAAAACGTCGAGTATTTATTCATTTTTATATGCAGACGAAGTAATTTTAATGCCGGTTTTAGCCCATACGGTTGTGCCCCGAGAAACTTGTATACAGACATTTTTTCACAATAAATATAAAAAATGTTACAAAAAAATCACCCAAAAATTTTACGTAATAAAAGTTAAAATATACATAGTTACAGTATATGGCATTTCACTAACCTGAAAATTATAAAAACTTAACTATTAATCAATTCAATATCGGTAAAAACTACATCAGGATATCGAAAAAATTAAAACATGTGGTACCTTGTCAGCGGGCAGACATGTACCGACAAGTTTCTGCTGTATTGCTTTGGTTTCGAAGGCGTACACAGGGCGGAGGTCATACAAAATTTTAAGTAATAAATCTTTTTAGAGAAATACGGTTTTACCCCGCTGTACGGGTTTGTACAGGTCTCCGCTACTAACGTAAACGAGTCAATAACTCAACAAATCGTATTTAAATTGAATAAATGACATAGTCTTAGATTAATCAAATTTTCTATTACTTTATTTATTAAATTTGTATCATATTCTCATCGAATTCTGGCCAAAAGGATAACCAACCTCGTTAAACATGCACACACTACAATAGGGGTGAATTTTTATGACGCATTCCATATAAACTCAACTCGATCTGATTATTTGGAACAAGTTGTACGTAAGTAATACAACAGCAAAAAATATCACTTTCTCACGTAAAAAAACAGCCATCTTCATATCACATATGCCCCCCTGGTTGTGCAGAAGTATAATACTGTATTCTGAAGGGGTAGGTATAACCTAGGGGTAGGTATTGTCGGGATTAGATGAAGAGGATTTGGTTTACGCGTGGACTGGCATACGAGTGCGTCCTTAAGAGATTGACAATATACAAAATTACATACAGAAAACATTTTCAGACACAAACGAATGTCAACACATTCCGTGCGGGGGATGCTGGCGAAATATAAAAGTTGAAATAGATGTCTGGAAAAATGTACGTTTGAAATTTTTTTTTTTAATAATGTTTTATTTCCATTCAAGCGAAGTTATTATTTGGTTCATGTTTGACCCGTTGACATATTTTTTATTAACAATAAAAACAGTTAAATATTATATTTATTATCTTTTACGTTAGCTCCACACAGGAGGTCTTGAGGAAAATAATTTTCCTCAGGACCTATGCCATCTTTGGGGATGCTGTGTAAAGGGTGTTTTTAGAAAAGGATGGAGATGAAGCTCTGGGAATGAAAAAGATGCGAAACCTCTGCTAAGTCACCAAAGGAAGCTTGCCACCCGTGGTGACCTATATACGGCAGACGTATTGTTACGTTATTCAATAAATGGTTAAGCTACTTAAATTTTAAAAATTATGATTTCTGAATCCAAATATATTATTTTCAATATTTTATAATCAATTATTCTTTTCAGTTGTATTTGGGAAACCTAAATAACACATTTCGGTGTATTCATCTTTAAACGTAAAAAAACTTGATTACACCATCTTTTTCCCGGATTTTTCAGAGCGTACAGTTATGGATGTGAATTTGTACCCTAAAAGTTTGTTATGGCGCTTTCTGCTGAAATATATAGTAAAATCTTAACATTTTTTGGCACATTAAAGTTGCATTTAAAAACTCTTTGGGTTTTAAAAGCACCACTTGGAATTATTATTTTAAAATCGAACAATAACTTTGTTAATCTACCACCGCATGGCAGTATTATTACCCTAATAATATAACAGAACAATTACGAAAGAACTCACCATTTAATTCTGGGCAGAAATACGGTTACGGAACGCCATTGATAGTTATTCACTTTAATTAATAATTTTATAAATAAAAAATCTAGCGCTACATTCGAAAGGTTATCCTCCTGTACAGCCTACATACACTAAGGTCCCCAGAACAAAAGTTTAGAGGTCATAACAGTAAAACATTCTTTGTCCAAAGTAGCAGTTAAGTAACTTTATTTTAGCTAAGGAAAATATATGAATATTTTACGTGTTTTAATTTGCGTACAAATATTTTTTTGGGGAACTGACGAAACAAAATGTACTACAGTGTTCACATGAATTCTAATGGCCTTTTTAGCAGAATTGACGAGCTGATTATGTTAAACAGTATTGTTCTATTATGTATTAGTTTTATAATATTCGGTTTGTTCTGGAGAATTAAGCATCTATTCATATGGGATAAATTAGAGGCGATAGCTCCCACGCTACTATATTTAATTTACTAGCCAAAACAGTTGGGGTTTATTAAGAATTTTTGATAGAATTAACTAAATTATATACCTGTACGGCTAAATAGAAGAAGTAGGTATACGTGTTAAATTATTTTATTCGGAGAATCATTATAAGGGTGAACAGCTTTATTTTATTTTTATTTATATTTGAAACAAACAATTATGAATAAATATTATAAATAAAATAAGTGTAAACATTTTCCGAGTTTTTATAAATAATAGAAAGGTAATCGGTACTTATGATGTGTCCCTTTGAAGTATCTGGAGTGATTACCTACACATATACATTTTACGGGGTGGGGTTCGTACATAGATAAACGAAAAATATATATAAATATATGTGTTGTATAAATGTATGTGTTTGTCTGATTTGAGTTAATTAGTAGAGAATTGTGATGTGAAGAGAAGAACAAAATGATTAACACAAACATACACCCCTAAAAACTGAGAAAAGTATAAATATATATTTATATATATATTTTTTTTAAACTATTTAACCTTAAGTTGATAGAACAAAATTAATTTTACTACTTCGTACTTAAGTTAAGAAAGTGAAATGTAATTAATTTTTTGAACTTAATAACTAAGTGAAATGTAATTAATTTTTTGAACTTAATAATTTTTTTTTAAATGATGGATAGTGTTAAGTTCAAACGGTCACAGACGTCCCAAGAAAACATGGCACGAATCATGGGAATCAAATAATAAAAATAATTCAGAATAATAATATTAAGACATAGTTAGCAATTTTGGATACCATCTATCTAAAAATATTCAGATTTGTAAATATTTTCGAAAAACCGTGTTTCAAATGCACTTTCCAGCCATCCATAAAACCTGAATTTTCTTGGGCCATTTCCTTTCGAATTACCTTCTTCAATCTTATCTCGCATCCCCCCGGAGTTAAGTAAGAGGGACACTTTGGTATCGGGTTATTTGTAAACATAACAGGTCGTGTTTAAGTAGCTAGAGTGGGGTGAGCCCCCACTTCACTGAGCCACCATACACCCTGGCGCCACTGATCAGTAGTGTCCGGAATACATAATTGATTCGCTTGCTGTGACCGTGTTAATGAGGTTACTTGCCATATGATTATTTCCGTACACAGCGTAAGGACAATCAACACAGCACTACCATCAGAGTGATTAAATTTATTTCCGTATGCCTACGTGCATAACCAAAATTATGTCTTCGCTCTTATTTGGCTCGCAAAAAAAGTAGTAAGTTAATTATATAAGTTAAGTAATTAAAAAATATTTATGCAGTACAAGGGAAAAATATAAATAAGAAGCTACGATTGTAGCGAAACGCGGTCGGCATTAAATATACTAAAAAAATGTGGTTTTTATTAAGTTACTGTTTTATTTTAAATTATCATGTCAGAGCACAAAGTTTCTAGGTCTTAGCTTTGTGTGCCGGTTTATTTATTTCAAGTAACACAAATTTATACAAAAAACTTTCTTTAAAATAAACATATCGTTCGAAAAGTTTTCACGGTGATTAAAATGCAAGAAATCGAATTGGTTTTGAAATCAATTTTCGGGATGAAACAACCGTACGATTAGTAAAATTGTGTAAAGAGATTAGTTGGAAGACGTGATATGAGATTATAAAAAAGTTTGTGAAAGAGAGTACATTTTTAAGATATAAAAAAAACTGTCTATTAATCAATGAAGAAAAAGATAATACTAAAACATCTAAACGAAACATAGAACATAATAAGACACAGAAAAATAAATAAGGTATTGGTCGCAACTGAGAAGCGAACTCAGGATCTCTGTCTTACCGGTACAATGCCTCAACCAACTCCCAATAAGGCCATTGGGACCGTATTATTTTTACATTACTTTTGTTGATCTCATTTTTAAAAATTTTGAACAATATTATCTTCAACCAATTTTTCCTAATTAATTAATTATGATTATTAGTATTGTCTTCTTCTTGAATGATAATTAATACGTTGATAGAAACAACCTTCAAAAGTTATTTCAATTAAATTAAAAATATGTCTTTCTCATCCAAAATAATTATTAAACTGGTTTGGATCTGATATTTCGATTATTACCAAAACATTCGGATTGCTTTTCCCTGGTCTGTGCTAACAAAAAAGCTTTTAAGTAAAAGCAAGACCATTCTTTAAGGTGTCAAAAGTCACGATGTATTGTATTAGATCAAACCACAAATCCTTCAGCCGGAGGTCGTGTTGTTTTGTTATTCAGTTAACTTGAACTGTGTCGCCTGGTTTCTCCGTGCCTTGGTACGTGCTGTTTACCGGTAGAAAAAATAAAGCGAACCAAAAAATAAATAAACAAGATTCCCCGTTCCATTGTCTCAGCATCGCTTTGGGTACTTTTACCCCCCTCCTTTATTCAATCTCAGCGCGGTATGGAAAAAGTTGCGAATAACAAGGAAAAACGGAAATCATCTTTCATTCTCACCCCGAAAAATTGTCAATATTAAAAACAAAATACTTTAAGGTTTTGTTAAAGTTATGTCGGTAACTTCCTCTCTGTATTATACGTGATTTGGTAGCTCTTGTTCTTTCTTTTGGAAATGTATTAATTATTTTTCTTCAGTCAAAAAAGGATAAGTTGTTCAAGAGTTACATTGAGTTTTATTGATTAGATAATCTTCGATCGTTTGGTTATTCGGTAGTTAAGAGATTTTTGCTTAAATTATTAAGAACAATTTTCAGAATAGGGTTCAAAGGTGTACTTTTTAACTCTATCAAACCAATAATTCGTTCATAAATATTATAAAGAGGCAATTGAATAAGAAGATAATATGTAAACTTTTTAACAATTTCTGTTTCTGTTCTTCTAGCAAAACAAAATCTTCCACGTCCAATGTTTTTTTTGGAAAAATTAGGAAGGAAACTGAAGCATTGCATTAAAAATTCTTATTGGTTTTGAAAAGGTCTTATCAGAACGGACATATCACTAGTAGTAGAAAATACTGTTTCATTGGAAAATACTACAAGTTTTTCCTAGAAATAACTAAATGTTGTACAATTTAAATTAATAAAAAACTTTAAATTATTTGACTTTCTAATCAATCTTTGTATCGCTCAGATAAACCTTTGTTATAAACCAGATAAACTAATTCTTTTATATTATATATTATATTTATTTGTACTGCGCCCTTGAAATGATTTTACACAAAAACGGCGCTATATAAATATACATGGCTATATAAATCAGCCAAATATTATTATTGTGTCAGATCAACCTCCCTCTAATAACTATTAAGGGAAGGTACCACGGCAAGAATACGTGGCTTATAAATGAGTCGGTGAAAATGCGCGGGAAAGTATGATATTTCAGCGGAAGAATGGCGGAAACGGATATCTTCTTCGGATCCGATTGAAAGTTAGTTTTCCGAACGGAGGCTATCTAAAATTATTATAGACCCTCACCCACTGCCTACCGTTATAGACCCTCACCCATTGCCTACCGTTTGGTCCTTCTGCCGGGTGCTTACACACTAATTCGACATCACATAAATGTACTTTAATATTTAACATTTATTTCTGATTCTTTAAATTGTACTTTAAAAATAATACAATTACGACACTTTTTGTGTGATTATGAATTATTATATTCAGCCCTTTACTTAGACTGGGGAAAATCTAGGTCGTAATTTAGATTTTTTTTTCAAATTCCTTCGACACGTTCAATTTTGTAGCAGTAGTTAGTAGGGTTGCATATCATCACATATTCTGTAAAACTTGACTCAATTTTTTTACATGAATGCAGACAATTAACAATACACATTTTTTTATTAATTTAGGATCATTGTGACATTTGTAAATTAATTTATCTAATGCCTCCCCACATCTATAAACTAACACACAAAACAAAGACCCATATGTAAATAAATAATAGAAAATAGGTATAAGAAATCAGAAAAACCCACTGTCCGAACATATCGCTTTTTTATCTCAACGCATTCCTTTTCCTCGGAAAATGGAAAATTATAAGAAAACGGTAATAATTCTTGACATATAAGTACGTCAAAACCATATAGCCCGAGTCACATTTCTTTATACATTTGCTAGGGGTTGGTTCACAGCGAGTAACTGCCGCATAATAATACTGTAATTCTGTATACAATATCTTAACAGGCCTATAAAGTGAATTAGGTTTACAAAGACATTCGCATAATGAGCCATGCTGGACCGGGCGTGATGTTCCATACAAACATTTCCTTTACTGGAATGCAGATAAAACTTTTTTCATGTGTTTCAGAGGGAAAATTTCAGATTCAAATTTTGCAAAAACTAGCTCTCGGACAATGAATACGTTTTAGGTATAATATTTTCACGTCCATATTGTAATTTTACTATAAAATTGTTTTAATTTGTATGCTGTAATCATTCTTTATAATATTTTACCTAAATGCTTCCTACTAATTGGTAAAATGTGTTTTTATATATAACAATTTTGATGGGTTTCATGGAAAATTTACTATTTTGGCATGTTGAAGGGTGGATACGGGGATAAGTTAATTAAAAGATTGCATCAGTTTTATATCATTTTATTAACCCATTTCCACATATTTATATAGTGAAATTTGAAATTAAACAAAATGCGTAAAAAAACAGTGTAGGAGATTAATTGACTGATCAGTCAAAGTTCTCGAAACAGTATAAAGCAAAACACCACGGCCTGGTCAATCGGTGCACGCGTAACATTTTATTTTTATTAATATTTTTCATATAATTACTGTATTAAGTTCCCCACACTCTCAAAATCGGCCTACGGAAATGCCACCATCCAGAATTGAAAAATTGTTTGAATCGGTGTATCAGCTTTGAATAGCCAATTTATTTCCGATCGTCTTATTCGTCTTCTTCGTCTTCTTCCCTACATCCTTCAGGTAAACAATAATCCAATGATGAGTGGGTTTTGGGCAGTTGCAATGTTTGCGTAGTTACATTTATTTTTAAATGTAGGTCCTTCTTGTTTTCAAAACGTGATTAAATTTATTGAACAAAATAAAACTGAGAAAAAATACGCGAAATTCAACGGCCCCTCGAATAATTTAAAGCGGATTTAAGAAACTCCATCCGTTTCCTGTAGGAGATTTACATTTCTTTTCGGGGATTTATTTCGCCAATTTTTCTCAGAGCGGAAACTATAATTACCTTCCGGCGGACAAAACTAAGACGTGGAGTATTTGCAGAATCCAGAATCAAAGGTGAGGGCCTGCCTGGACCCCCTAAAGGGGGCCCGGGCTCTGGGGTTTGGGGGGTGGCGCTCTGGAGTCTAGAACACTATGCTTCTACGAATACAAATTGGCTGATTAGAAAAAAAATGACAAGAGTAAAACGGACTGAGTATTTGGGTTAATAGGCGGAACTGAAAATGTTAACTGTATCTGTAAGGGTAATAATATGTTTGTATCTTGTGTACAAGGGTCCGCCCCACGGAGACATCCTCTCAGCGGTATGGTTTTTTGGCATGTGAATTCATGGGAAAACTATTTACGCAGTTTTTATCTGTCTGCTTTTTTGGGATTAAATTGCCTCTGTTATTCTTTATTCGCCCGCCTCGGTCGTGTTTCGCCTCTTGTAGTAGGTAACATTTAATTAACTTAAAACACATGTGCGGAGCGGAAAACACCGCTTTGTATTCTATTTGGCCTAATATTTATTTCGGCAGACCGCATTCTCTTTGTTTTATCAAGTATCCTCATCGAACATTCTTTATAAAAAAATGCCCTCTCGCTATAACGCCGGCGTATTTCTTCATGTTATAAATAATAGAATAACTCCTCTCTGACAACTAAATCTTAGAAAATTGTTTTTCATATTGCTATACATTCGATAGGCCGTTCTCAGTGGAAAATTTTAGTACTTTGGACAAATCTTTCAAATCCTTTTTCAAGTAATTGACAAACCTATGAATCTAAACCAATTATGCAGATTGGTACCTATTTTATGAAATGATGATTTATTTTATAAGACAGTTTTCACTTGGTATTTTCACTTTCCTGTTTACAGAAAAAATATGCGATAAGTCTAGTTTTTTAACTGTTAATTCATGGTGGAATTCCATTGTATTAGATATGAAATTAAACAAAGTGAAAAAAATTGTTTAATTTCATATCTAATATGCGATAAGTATTACGATTCTCTAACTTTTCAGCTGTGTTAAGCCGTAGAACCATATGTATATATTTTTTTTCCTTTTAATAATTTGAATGATTTTTTTTGGATTGAATGGATACAGACTACAATTAAGAATGGGATATACACTGATATACAAACAAACTTAAAGACTAATCTTATGTACTACTTTCTACACCTTCTTCTAAGGTTGATCTTTCGGGTTTCCCGGCCATCACAAAAGTGCTTAATCTCTTCAATCTGCGAAACTTCATTGGCTTGAAAGTATCATGGTTTTGATATTTTAATAAATATCGCAGAAGTTAAAGAAGATTGTAGCCTCATTCCTGCCTCTCTACTTACGTCATCTAAAATCTAAACGGAATACTATTCAGTCTTCCGTACCATACGCCATACAGAGTCGAAATTAGTATTTCAATGATGGAAAAAAATTATAGTTACCTATATAAAGGATTTCTTAAACTAACTTAATTTAAAACTCACCTTAAAAATTATACTGAAAACTTGAACTGAATCATGTCCATTAAAACCAATATAATAACTCCCCCCCATACACACAAGCCCTGCTTATTTATGGAGGTACATCAAATACATATATTATGTAATTAATCACTGCAAAAAATATATATTTGTAATTTAGATTTAATTGCTCGGCTGTGGAACGATTTGCCGGCCTCTTTCCTCCTTCCTACAACATATGTCTCTTCATGATCCACGTTCACTCCTTCCTTTTCTCAAAAAGACCCTCCAACCAGCATCTTCAAAGTCGAAAAAGGCCCTGAGGGAAATTATTTCCCTCATGGCCTCCTGTGTAATAAATATTCAAAAACAAAAATTTAAAAACAAAAAATTGAAAAAAGGATAGGCAGTTATGACCGCGAAACAATTTGGTCTCGTTACACACTCATTGCTTCATTCACATTCATACATCGTCTCATATATATTCTTCTGTTATTCTGGGTCTAAGTCAAAGTATTAGGTTTACCATGTCTTAGGCCATGTCTTTCTCGGGCGTCCCCGACTGATGCCTCCACAATTCTTCGATCATTCTTCATTCGTCACTCTTCATTCTTACACTCTTTTCTTCGTTCATTCGTTCTCATTATTGACAATCATTATTGACAAGCATTGTTAATAATCATTATTGATGATCGTTATTGTCATTATTGACCATCGTTATTCTCATAATTGATGATCATTATCGACGATCTTTATTCTTACTATTATTGATCAGTCGACCCTTTGGAATAACAAGGTTCCATCTGTTGCTTTAACGTCATGCGATAATGAACTCTAAGGTAGCTTACCATAGATCCCATAACCGCGTGACGTTTCCGCAACAGATGGAACCTTGTTATTCCAAAGGGTCGCAGTATTGGCCATCGTTATTCTCATTATTGACGATCTTTATTTTTACTATTGATGATCAGTATTGATGATCGTTGTTCTCATTATTGACTATCATTATTCACGAACAGAATTGACGAACAGTTTAAAACTTTCTCGTTTACTTTCGTCACTATATTCGACACCGAAAAAAACATTTTTTTTTTAATAATTATTATCTTTTAAACAATTGAAAATATTTTTCTGGTGGATGTTCACGTTCACAAAACGAAACATTAGAATGCTTGTCATACATACAACAAGAACGTCACGCGTCGTATTTCAATGTGTTCAACATTTAGATCATAATTTTGCTGCAAGAAAAAGTATGTTTTTAGTATGAAAAATATCAAAGAATGTATTCACATTACTTCACCCAAATAAATGTGCAATAATTCGTATTTTCGCGGCATAAATCAGGCGATTACGTGACGTCCGACGCGGTCCGACTGCACCATGGAAAATGTCTTCTTTTTAATTCTAATGCCGAAACAAAGCGGTGCAGCTACATCTCTTAATGCAGCACCGTAATGAACCGCCCCTGTGCAGCACATAAATAACGTTATACATGCAATAAATCGCCGCAAACCGAATTTGTTTCACTTACATATAACGTTCACCGCGATCCGACACTGGTCTGCAGTTTCCGCCCACGACCCACGACCCCGGGCGGCCACGATTCTATTTCACTTATTTTCAATAGAAATGGTTCTTAACTTGTGATTATTTAAGTGTTTCCAATACTTTTTGTACTTACGAATATACGTAATATGTACTCACTTATTATTATGCAGCGATAAAAAATATCTTACCGATGGGCTAAAATTGATTGGAACGATAATTTGGGAAGAAACCACATTTTGTAGGTGTGTAGCAACAATTGGTACAACAATGTGTAGGTACCAATGACAGAATGGATAGTAAAATTAATGAAAAATCCATTTATTTGATTATTACACAAATCAACAGTTTTAGAGTCTTTTTTCGTTGTTTGTTTTTGGGGTGTTATGCCGTGTTGTGCTACCTCCTTCTTTAGCCGACGTTTCGGACAGCGTTGCAGTGTCCATCATCAGGGCAGATCCGGCAGATCAGGGCATCATTGTCGGATCTGCAACGCTGTCCGAAACGTCGGCTAAAGAAGGAGGTAGCACAACACGGCATAACACCCCAAAAACAAACAACGAAAATGCTTTTGGCCGTGAAAATCTAAAAAAAGTTTTAGAGTCGGTAATGGATACCGCCGCTCCGGGAACCATTTATTGGATAAACAACACCCCTTCCGTAGGTCACCCCAAAATGGTTTGCAACATTTATGACTTAGCAGGAGTGCCCGGGTTCACAGGGTGAGGTTTGGCGGGTCGGATCTGGAGAGATTGATTGAGAGGCACCCCTCATAACTTTTTCCTTTTTTCTTTCCTTGCCCTAAAATACCCTCGACACAGCATATCTAAGATGATATGAACCCTGAGGGATTTTTTTCCTCGGAGCCTGCTGTGTGCAGTTAATTTTAAAAAGTCTTAAATCAAGAATGATAAAATTTGGCACACATGACCTTCAAAACAAGAGGATGATAAACTACCCCCATTTTATTTTCCTACTCCACAGAATTTTGATACTTCTTGATGAAATATATAAATAAAGAAAATTCCAGCACACAATATATGATTTCGAAAAAATCTGCTTAAGCCCGGTAGCTTCGTTCCTTCCCACAAATGCAAATGCAGCATAATATACCAGCCCAGACCTGTTAAAAATACCCCGGGATAGTCTGAACTCTCAAAAAATCAGTCCCTATTTTGTAATGTGGCAAATAAAATAATTAACTTAAATATATAAACCACTAAATGTGATTAGTGGTTTACGCAAAGTAATTTATTTAATTTAATTAAAACAATTAACTCTTAACAGTATTGTATTAATAATTAGGTAATTTATCGCTTGTCTGAATTCTCTACAATTTTGAAAATGACACTTAAATTCAAAGCTAATTTGAGTTGGCTGCCACAGGTCACCCCGAGTGGTTCGCTACGTTTGGTGACTTAACAGGGGTGCCCGGGTTCATGGGGTTAGGTTTGTCCGGGACTTGGGGGCCTTGGAGTAGGAGATATGGCTTCACGCGTCCATCACTCCTGGACATATTTATCCCCAGATTCCTACCCACCCCTCAAACCTTTTTCCTTCCCAGGTCTTCCTCTCTTTCCTTTCCCTTAAAAAAAACCTCCACACAGCATCTTCAAAGGTGACATAGGCCCTGAGGGAATTTTTCTTTCAGGGCCTCCTGTGTGAAGCTAATGTAAAAAATAAAAAGTTCATTAACCAGAGTTTCGCGGGACAGACGCACAACCAATAGGATTGTACGGCCATCTCTATTTATTTAATAATATATTAGTAATCCATTCATTAATTTTATATTAAATCGTTATTAAACATATATCTCATATATTTAATACATAGGCCACCATAACACGGGCTTGTGCCTAGTATGGTGGCCATAAAATCCACAAATTTTATATTTACTATTCAAAGAAAAAAGAAACATTAAAAAAAAAATTAAAAAATTGATAAGAAATACTGGCAAAATTTACGTTTTAATACGTTTCCCCCATTTATCCTCTAGTGAAGGTACACCCACAAATCTATCCCTAGAAATCAGCATGCAAATTCCGCCCGAGTATTAAACTTATCAAGCAAGTTTCCGAGTAAGCAATGCATCGGTAATCAGTCTGCGCTGACTTAGCAGATGTTTTAACTCATTACCGATGCAAATTAGTCATTTAACCCTACAAAATACGCTCTGTCTACTTGTTTACTGTGTGTTTACTTTGAGGTGTGGTTCTAAGGACTAATGTAAGGAGTCATACGTTAATTAGAGATAATAAAAAATAAAATAAATTGTTTCACTTCATTTGAAATGTCCCATTTAGCGCGATAAAAAATGGCTATTATGAAAAACATTTATTTTGAGAGAAAGGAAAAATTTCACGTGACGGGGGGGGAGGGGGGGTCCCACTAAATCTCACCAAGGGGAAGGGGAGAGATCAAAATTTTTTTTTAAGCAGCTCACGTAATTAATATGTGTACCCTAATAGGGAAATACGTTAATACATATTTCTTAGTGTGATGGATCAGGTGACCTCCTTGATGGACGATCCTACAATATTTTGAATTTTAAAATTTTGTTTAATTCAATTTTATGCTTATTTTTTTCCTATTTGTTTTCATTTTATGTTTTAATTAGACACCTACCTAATTTGTAATGTCATTTGGTTTCTTCTTTTCGTTAAGAATTTTAATTTACTCTGTGTTATAGTTGTTATGTAATATGGCAGACTTGTAATATTGACCGGTCACTGGCTGAGTGGGCATCGCGTTTGGGTCCCACCCTGGCGTCGCGTGTTAGATTCCTCGGCTGGCTAAGTCCTCCATCACGACACAAGCCACACCTTCCGCTGTGGTGGTAGTAGAAGATTTTCAAATATTGTCAGGTTATTCGTAACCCGGGAATGTTTGTCTTTACCCTCCCAGTCCTGCTGGAATAAAAACTTAAATTACAAAAATATATATGTGTGGGTATATCTCGTACTTTTTCTTTTGATTTCCTCTTAGGGAACCTTTTAGGATTACAATCATCAGGTTTAGCTTCCTGTGGACTGCATTACAGAACAACTCTGCATCAGTAAGAATGCAAATATACCAGTCACGTGGGTTTCGAAGTCACTGTCTGTGACGTTTTTACATTAACAATGTTAGTTTGTGGCTCCTCGTGATCTTACTAACATAATTAGGGGATCGGTTATGGGTACCGCTGCCCCGGGAAGCATTTATTGGATGACCAACACCTCTTAAAGTGGTTTGCTTCGTTTGGTGATTTAGCAGGGGTGCCCGAGATGCATCCGCCTATCTCTGCGCGGCGGGCCGTATCGAGAGAAAATTGATTTATTATTTACTGAGTTAGTTTCTACGACATTAATGTAAACAAGATAATATTTCTAATAACTTTAAATATTTTTGCAATAAACATAACATTTCTTTTTAAATACATTAATTCTTCCTTCATTCTTCAGACTTTCAGGCATTTCATCATACATCTTTAGTCCTTTGTACATTAGGCAGTTCTGTGATTTGGATTTCTTCATATGTGGTAATCCAATTCTATTTACACTTCTGGTATCTTAATTATGTACATCTCCATCTTATGTACATTAAACCATTTCATTCTTAAAATATTTTGACATTTGGTTATTTATGGACAAAAATTAACACATTACATAACATTATCCTTTTTATTGGAATCCATTTAGCTGCTCTCGTATGATTAATTTTCCCAGTATACATCTCATAGCTCTATTCTTAACATAACATAACATCTAGCTTGTTCAAACTTCCTTCATCGGCCTATGACTTCCTAGAGCAATAATCTAGATGTGGAGCAATTATAGTTTTATAAATGAGCTCGTTGTTTGTTTTTGAGGTGTTATACCGTGTTGCGCTACTTCCTTCTTTAGCCGACGTTTCGGACAGCGTTGCAGTTTCCATCATCAGGGCAGATCCGGCAGATCCGACGATGTGTGAATGCCGGATCTGCCCTGATGATGGACATTGCAACGTTGTCCGAAACGTCGGCTAAAGAAGGAGGTAGCGCAACACGGCATAACACCCCAAAAGCAAACAACGAAAATGCTTTTGGCCGTGAAAATCTAAAAACGTATCGAGCTCTGTAGTGTTTCCATTCCTATGAAAATTGACTTTTTTGATACCATCTTTAGCACATATTCAAAATTTGCTGTGAACGTTAGTTTTTAAATCAGTATTACTCTGATCTCATTTATTTTTTCAATTTTATAATTATTTTCCATCAAATTTAATTCTGTGTTACGCATTCTATTGCCTATTTCCATATATTTGAAAATATTTATAAATGGAGGCAGGCATTTTGACTTCTCCGGCTGGACTCTCTTGGAAAATGCCTTGCGCCGCATTTTTTTTTATTTTTTATAGTGAATACCTCACAAGAGTCCCAACTGCTCCCTTCTGGAGTCAGTGAGACTATGGCATCCCCAATTGAGGTATGTTATGAGGCTGAACGTAAGTGGGGAAGGGAAGGAGAGGAGGAAGATGAAGGTGGGGAAGTACCTAACTATTCAGATCCAGTCACTAAACACGGCCAAAGCCATTTCAAGCAACGTTTCAATTTTCAATGGTGGTCTTACACCAGGGCGATACTAAGAGTATCTTCCACTCTGGAACGTGCCGCAAATATACTATATATTATTTTTAATAATTAATTGTGAAATAACACAAATCAATTAAATAAAATTTATTTGCGCACGCCGGGTTCGAACCCGCGGCCTTCGGAATGCCGTCAAAAATCCCGCAATGGGAAGGATGGATTCATACGTCCGTCTCTCCTTGAGACAGGCTCCTTATATATTTTTTCCTTGCCAGACCGTCATGCCTTCACTTTCCCTCAAAAGACCCTTCACACAATATCCCAAAAATTGACATTGGTAGGCCCTGAGGTGAATTATTTTTCTCAGGGTCTCCTGTGTGGAGCTAACGAAAACTAAAATAATTTTTAAAGATCTTGTACAATTTGAAATACGTAAGCCATTAGATGGGGACATTTCTCTGGTTTTGGTATAGTTTTTAATATTCTATGCCATACAGAAGAAAGGCGAAAATATAATAACAAACCGCATGATAATACGCGAGTATGGCGGATGAAATAATACAAAAAATTGTATAATTGTACAAAAACCAAAATTTCAAAATTTCAAAATAAAAAAACCTTTTTATTTTTATTCTACAGCCTACAGTTATTACAGTTACAGAAGAGCTTTTAAATATATGTTTGCGCTCCTGTCCGTCTCAATACGATCCCTATTTGTTGATGATGATTCCATTTTTCGCCACTGTAATTTATTAAAATCGACGAATGTGCCGAATTTTTTAATGATAATGTTTGCATAATTTTGTAGAGTTTGTGAAAAATCACCACAAGGGCGCTGTAATAGAAGCGTAGATTTAGTGGTATTCTTTTTTAGTCCACATAATAACATATTATTAGCTTCGTTAATCTCTTCCACTATCTTTAAATAAAGATCGTAATAATTAGCATAGTGTCTGAAAAAATTAGTTTTCACAAGTCTGTTAAAGTGTTCGTCTTTAGTTGTTGCCTCATAAACACTCGACAATTTTTTATTATTAATGAATATCTTTTTTAATAACTTAAAGTCTTCATCTTTACCTACCTCTTGCATAGTGTTTTTTTCAACCTTAGTGCTGTCTGCACAACGCCAACAAGCAGCGTGTCTCTCCGCTAAGTATTTGTTGTTCGTTAAGCTTCCGTATGCAAAGCTTAGAATAAGTTGGTCTCTGTACCGCCTTGCGAGAGTGCAGCCTCTTCGGGAAACTTCCGCCACACGGAACTTCACAATACAAACACTGTACAGTGCCAGCCAGAGAAATTTAACATATAATTACTAATGCGCGAAAAAAAATCTTTGCGAAATCTAGTCGACAAATCTAAGGACATTTTCTACGATTGCCGTAGATAAAGAATAAACACGGTAGGTTTTTCAAAAACGTAAATTATTATTTTATAAACGATGATGTAACACAGGTTACATCAAAAACTCCTTTAAGTTCTGTCCGAGTCTTGACGGCGGTTGCTACTGCACACCAACTGAGCGAGATCTTTTGACGTCTCCAGTAGGACTCTCGGAAAACCGCCGTGCACGGCAGTGGAAGGGATGGAACATACTTCAACCACTCCTGAACACACTAACACCCAGATTTCTACCCACCCTTCATACATTTTTCCTTCCGGGAACTTCCTCTCTTTCCTTTCCTAAAAAGCCCTCTAGACAGAACGCCAAAGATGACACAGGCCACAAGGGTAATTATTTTGCTCGGGGCCTCATGTGTGTAGCTAAGGTAAAAAAAATTCCTGTCAAAACTAACACAATTCAGTAGTCTTGGAAACTCCATTTTCGGACCTTTCGCCCTCACTTTGGGGTATGAAGAAATGTGTATATACGTACTTTTATTGCAATCGTTTGGATTAAAATATTTTATTAGTAGCTCATAATTTTATTATACTTGTATCATGGATTCAGAAATCAAAATACTCAATCAGGTGCGAAATAACGCCACAAATATATAGAACATCAAGGCCACTTTTCCTTGGCCAGCCGATACATTATACATTAGCGTAGTTATATTATATCTTCTGTGTTTGCATTCGTTCTCCTAACTTATCTCTCCGTTGCGTTTCCATTCTATTGTGAATTTATTTTAACTTATTTTTATTGTACAGTGATTCCTTTATACGGATTTCACTGAGAATAAGGTCTGATATGCTCGTATAGTTTTGTTCAAAACTGATAGTGCAACATTTAATGTTTTGAGTGTGTTATGAGAGGCGTTTCCGCGTTTCTATGATATTTTAAGAGTTACACAAGCGTTTTGCTTAAGAATCTATTTTATACACGCTTGTACTTCCATTATATGATAATCCGTTAAAAATTGAATTCTTTGAAATTGATTCTGGGTTTATTAGACTTTAGGTTTCTAGATAGGTATTTTGTTTAACAGATTTGAATATTTAGACTAAACATTTTGAATAATTATAGTTTTTTTTTTCTTCCCTTTTCTACATAAATTCTTTCCTAAAAATAATGTTATTTTTCAAAAGATTTTTTTCCTTTGAAATAAAAATCTACGTATGTTTTCAAAAATTCTTTATTTGTAACCGGACCGTGGACCGTAAACGAATGGAAAAATTACAAAAAATGTTTTAAATTGATTTTAAATTACATTAAAAATGAAATTCCACCATGAATTGTTTCAAAATTTAAAAATAACTTTTTTTTATTAAGTTTAATTTGAAGTACCTAAACCTATTTTTTCCATTAATTCCACACAGGAAATTTTTTTTTCTGTGTGCAATTAATGGAAAAATAAGTTTACTTCAATATATCATTTTTTTTAAATTTTTCTGCTTTTTAAATTACATTGTGTACTTGGGTGATCTGTGCCTGTCTCACTAGGAAATCTTGTGGAATAAACTGGGAATTAAACAATCATTTGGGGATGCCATGTGGAAGGAGTTGTCTGTTATTGTAATATTTAATCATACAAAAGATTTTCACTACAAATAAAAATCGTACAGGTAAGTCCTATATCCGAAAAACCATCTAGGTCGTATCCGAATATATTTGCAAACGCGATAATGTCTAGGGATGGGCAGACTCATTAAAGAGCACGAATATTAAACGGCATGGTCTCTATATTTAGGCTCTCGCACTGGTACCTACTATATCAAAATACAACCAGCCATCGGAAATAACAGCCGTCCACGTCGCTAAACGCCATACATGTATTATTTAGTCATCAGTGTTGGATTTATTTTATAATATCATTACGAATATTAATCAACATGACAACATATTATACATCACATTGCTTTGTGAAAAAAATATGTTTCAATGCAAAAATATGTTGCAATGCCAATTAAATAATAAAATTGTTTCTCCCTTCGTGTCATTTCCCATTTATCCTGCTCCCCTTCCGCCTCCTCTTTCTCTTTCCCTCCCACGTCCCTTTCCTCTCTCCCGCTCACCCCTTTCTTGCAACCCCCCCCCCCCCCCGCTCCACTCAGGCTTCCGATTACACCTTTTTCGCCTTCCCCTCTCCCTCTTCCCCTCCTTAATTCCCCATCTGACTCTCCCATATACCCCTCCCCCTAGCCTTTTTTCCTTGCCGTTTAACTCCATAAAATACAAATTTTTTTCCAACAACTCGCGTAACCTATTTAATTTTTTATATAAATTTCATAATGCCAGAGCTCACCAGTATATATATTTGGAAATATTCACAGGCATGTTTACAACAATTCAAAAAAAAAATAGCTATCGAATGAAATTTTAACCGCAATCGTATGAATAGTATAGGAAATAATTTCATAACCGCAGAGCTCACTATCCTATAACCATCCCGGGTATGCGCATATCATATTCCCAAAGTTTCATTGCAATCGGATGAACGGTATGGCCGCGCATAACATACGAACACATAAACAAACAAACAAACATTAATTTTTCGATTATTTTTTTCTCTTTTCTGTACTTTCATTCGAAACTTGTCTTCTGTATATATCACATAGACTTAAGGTGTGCTTAAACCAAACCATCAAATGCCTCTTCTAGTCTTCAATGATTAAAAACCTCCGGGCAATAAAAAAAAACGTAGGAAACGCACATTTATATTTAGTGACTTAACAAACATCTATGCCATCTTATTAAGTAAACACCCGTCATAAGCATAAATAATTTCTTTTCCACCTGCCAAATACGTCGAGTATAAAACGTTTGGTAACAAAGATTTCATTACCAGTGGCCATCAGACGACACTTGCATTTCGTAATCAAACAAAACATTCGCAATACATTTGTATACACAAAGGTGAACTAATTTACCTCTATATTTTCAGTGGAATGTGTCGCCAACGCCGCTAAGTGTTAATGAATTAATCTTCTTTGAATCAAGCCGGACGTTTTGGCACAAGTTGAAATCCGACTCCGGTGCACTAAACCCGCCCAGCTCCCCTCAACCCCCCCTCCCCACAACTCTCACCTCCCTCTCACTTATATCGTGACCGCAAGTTTTAATCAATTAAAAGTTGGCATCACGGTCTACGCAAATATATAGGTGGTTTACACACTGAGTCAACCTGACAGATTACCACCATCTCATTTCCCCGTGGATATAAGACCAGGATTCTCATGGACCAGACAAGGACGTTTTTGGTTTGTTGGGCGCAGATAGAACGCCAATTATTCCAGTCCGATGGATATCACTTCGAATTACCGTGGACTTGGGTGGATGGCTTTTGGTCCACGAATGGGTAGTAAGTTTTCCATTATTATGGAGGCAAGAATTAATTGCCTGAGTGAGGAGCCCACCGATCTATTATACGCTAAGTTTAAATGCCTGCTTCGTGTGATGCGGTCATTCTGCCTATTTACAACCCGTCATTTCATCTGGAGTGACTATTAATCTAGTTTTGTACGGTCGCATTTTAATATATATTGGGGGTTTGGGATTAACAACTTTTAGTATGCGATCTAACCGGTTAGTGGCTGAGTTGGCAATGCGTTTGGGTCCCAACCAGGCGTGGTGTGTTCGATTACTCGGCTGGCTAAGTCCTCCATCGCGACACAAGCAACATTTTCCGCTTATCGTAGTGGTAGGTGGAGACTTTCAAATATTGTCAGATTATTCGTAACCTGGAAATGTTTGTCTGTCTTTTAAAAAGAAAAAAGAAAAACAATACACATACACGGGACACGATAAGCATGTTCGAAAGAACCCGTGAAATTTCGCGTTATAGTTTAATGTTATAGTTATAACGTTATAGTTGCAGGATTTGTGACGCCGAGAGTATTTAAAAAAAAATGACCTTTCAAAAGAAGAAATTTACATAACGAATGTGAGTAAACATGAAAAATTATAACATCCATCCAATGGTTTTTTTTTTAATTATATCTATATATTCAATAATAATTTTATTAAATTAATCAAAATACTTTATTTAAAAACAAGTTCCACTGTTTAATTAGTTTTATCCCTGAAAGCTGTTTCGCCTTCTGAAGGCATTATCAAACTTCAGAAGGCGAAACAGCTGTCACGCCTAATAATAATTACACAACATACATTTGTTTATAAATTGACTAATAAAATTATTATATTAAAAAAATTAAGTTCTACAAAATAAACTTAATAACAATAAATATCTATCCAACGACATAACAAAAATACAAGACACGTTATATTCGTACTAATCGTACAAAAAATGTAGCACCATATAACCATTTAAAGAATATGTACATGAACGGGCCTCTAAAGTATGTCCACTGGACCTAGTACATTGAAACCAAGCACGTTTTCTCAGTTATGTTAATTCACTCTTCATCTAAAGCTGTCAAGCATTTGTACAAATCAAATGGGTGTGTACGCATTTCGAATAAAGAATCATTTATATATTAAATAATTTTGATGCCTCCCTCCTCCCTTTGTTGCTTGTGATATGAAAATTAGTTCATTGAAAGCTCATTAAAGCTCCGCTGACAAGGCAACTGAAAACCAACTAAAACCGGCTGTTTTCTCTGTCTTGATTGGTCAAAAAGCTTGTTTAACTATAGACGAAGAACAATCAGCTGACAGCTGGCAACTAGCAACGGCCGGCCAGGGCAATCAGCAGTGCAAGTTGCAAGTCACCGCATGCGTTACCATTGACAACGGGTGTTTGAGTGATTGTGTAGTGTGCGGGCCATCACATTGTCATACAAAGACAGTTGGCAGTTGAGAGTTTTCAGTTGCCTCAGTGGGCGGAGGCGCAAACTTGTAATATTAAGCAACACGCAGGAATATTTCACAGCACTTAGGTACTTACCCATGCACCAAAGACTAAAATGAGTATATTTTCTAAACCCGTGCGCAATAACGCATAGTCAAACAAATTAAATAAAAAAACTTCCTGCCTGCTAAAGATTAAAAAACGTTTGCCAACGGCTTAAAATTTGCATAATACAGGTTGAACAGATTCAATGCACATTGAAGTATTAAGTTCGAGTAAGTTCATTAAATCTAACCGGGATAAACAAGTACATTAATTTATACCAAGTAAGTCGTGGAATAAATTCCACCTTAAGTAATAGCCCCCAAAGACATGGACCTTCTTACTCCGGCCCCGGATTCTGTTAACCTCAGATTTATGGCCCCCGTGGGACCCGTATTGCTCGTGGGTCGCGAATTATCATTTACTGTTGGATAACGACAAACTACCGTAAGTTTATTTGTTTCAATTAATAAATAAGACGAGAGGAAATCTACTCGAAATGAATGAGTCAAAAAAACTTTTTATTTATATTAGCTCCACACAGGTGGCCCTTGGGGAAAATAATTTCCCTCGGGGCCTATGTCTTTTTATAGGGTGCCATTTGGAGGGTCTTTTTAAAGAAAGAAAGGAGAGGAAGTTCTGGGAAGGAAAAGATATGAGGGGTGGGTAGGAATCGGGAGGGTTAGTGTGTCTAGGAGTGACGGACGTATGAATCCATCCCTTCCACTGCGGTAAAAGTCGATCGGTAGAGAGAGTCCGGCCGGAGAGGTCTAAATGCCTCCCTTAACCAGTCTCTCTCGATCCGACCCGCCAAGCATCTGGTAAACGGAAGCATCCGCCATTAAGACCTATACAAACCTCACCCCCATAAACCCATACACCCCTGCTACAGATTGCTAGACTCACCAAACATAGTGAACCACTTGGGATGACCTGTGGATGTTGGTTATCCAATAAATGGTTCCTTTAAAAAAAAACTATTTTTTGTCAACTGTTCCAGGGGTGCTAGCATGATCGATCGATATGAAGTTACCGACCAATTGTCGGTAACTTCTCATCGTTATAAGATGTAAGAATAATTTGTTGGTATACGTACGAAATTACGTATACCAACAAATTATTCTTACATATTTCCGCCAATAAACATTGAAACCCTGTTAAGAACTTCAGTCCCGTTTTTAACCGTTTTTACTATTAAAATGATCGTTTTTTCGAATAACGTTTTTCTCCGTGTAGGACAACTGCAGATCGCAAACGAATAGGTGACAGTTCACAATGACTAAGTGTCCTTAATATATTCGATATCAATTGTCGTTTGTACGTTAGCGATCTGCAGTTGTCCTAGGGAACGATGAGAAGTTACCAACGATCGGTCGGTAACTTCATATCGATCAACCATGCTAGCATGCCAGTGCTTATTGTTGTCAATCACATGTATTTTTAGGATCCATGACAAAAGATAAAATTAATAAATAAAATAAGAAAAGTGAAAAATATTTTTCTTTAATTATTATAAAATTTTAAAGGTAGAAGTTACCCATTTGTTTTTCCAGACACCGTGTATCATAATAATATTTTAATTATTTTATTTTCACATGCTAAAAAACCTTATTTTGTACAATTTTTCTGCATTATAGAATGAATCATCTTCCACGGGAGTACCTATTTTATTATTTTATATTCTGTTTTAATGCTTGCTGACATTTGTAGGCGGACATCAATTTTTTAAATCATTGGTACCTATAAATTAACGTATAATTGCAACAGATGTTAAGCCTATTTTGCAATATTCGAAACATCCAACACCCAAAATGAAAGACACTTATATTCGCCATCTTTGCAAAAAAGGGAAACGGTTTGATTTATATTTTTCCCACGTATCCTACCTTTTAAAATACATAAACAAGTTGTCACAAAATCCTGTGAATAAAGCAATTATATGTTTGTCCCCGCTAAGGCCCGCCGAGACCACGTTTCAACTAATTTTTCCTCCACCGTTTCCATCGTGGTTTGTATTTATTTATCTCTCTTGCCCCCGATAAATCCCGGCGCGCCGCCTCTGTGCCGTGAAATTCCCGTGCCGGTGACTGTGGGCGGATTGTTTAATCTTTTACTTCGGCTACCTTTTGCTACATCCAGTGGCGGCGCATTGCGGTTGACCGATCCCAAACTCTACATTATTCATGGTTGATTCAGACTTTGAATGTAATCGTAACAATTTTTTTTTTACATATTTGAAACGATTTGATAATTATACACATTTTAATTTTAAATAAAAAGAAACAATAGTGTACACATGGAGTAAGAACTGTTCGCTCAGAGAAGAATGCAATACTTTTCAAAACGAGGATACATTTTTCAATTGCCAAAAAATACCATATAAAAATAATTAAAAATACGGGGTACATTATATATGAGAGAGTGTTCTTCATACAATACGTGTGAGGAGGACAGTTTTTGACCCCAATTTAACATGAAGGTGATGATGATTGTGATCATTATGATGTGGAATGTCATCTTGTTGAGGAATGCCACCATCACGGTAAGGAATTTCATAATCATCACGTCATCATGACTAACTGGAATCAACCGTAGCCTTAAAAAGCTAGTTGTTGTTTTCGTTGAGTCTTAAGTGAATCCCCGCAGAGTTGTTTGATGTCGAGCTTAGAGTTCACAGTTTGTACCATACCTCGTAGGTTTATAGGTATGTAGCCTTAAAAAACTTTCATAGAGTCTCGAGCAAATCTCCGCATACTTGTTCGAAGTCGAGCTTAGAGTTCATAGTTTATACCATACCTCGTAGGTATATTATACTATATGCGTAGGTACAATATTATACCAGATTAAAGACACCATTTTTAATTCAGTTAAGTGCGCTAAATAATACGTCTTTTATTAAACCATATTTCAAGAATCTTTCGAATAATTTCTTTTCCTGCTTTCACCTTCTCTTTGTATTTATGTATCTATTCAACCACTCAAATTTTCCCCCCCTAATTTGCTTCCAGAAATCACCCTTAAGTGTACTTGGTTTGTTTCAGCCAGGCTTTTGCGATTTCCCTCAGTATTTACCTACCTTTGTACTTGTACAAGAAAAAAGATTAAAGGTTTTTCTGGGAAGATGAATAAGTTATCACATTTACCATTTTTAACTTTTGGAATATTTTTACAATGTTCGGCTCTCAAGTGTAAACGCACTCTTTTAATTATAACACAAATCATCTTTACTTATCTTTACTTTACTTGACGGTTACCTCGAGAGTGTTTTCTCTTGGGGTAAGAATAATCTCGTCGAGTTCAATGTTTCAAAAACCCAATAATGTCTGATTACGTCTAAAAGGGATCGAAATGACAATCTAGTCTCCTTCAACGGTAGCATTCTTCCAAACAGGTCCTCCATTGATATGCTCGGTGTGACCAGCTCAGGTACGGGGGCTCCATCGAGGCCAGAGTTAAGTTGGCCTCTCAGAAACTGGGCGTACTGTACAGGGCCCGCAGATACTTTAATTGTACACAACTGCTAACCCTGTACAAATCGCAAGTGCGCTCTACGGTTGAATTTGGCAGCCATCTCTGGTCTGGAGCCCCGATGTACCTGAAAAACACCCTCGACTCTGTGCAGAAACGGGCGGTCCGCTTGATAGATTCTCCTGTCTTAACAAACGGATTGCAATATTTAGAGCACAGGCGTCGGGTGGGAATGCTATCCTAGTTCTACCGGTATTTCAATGGAAGTTGCTCCAAGGAGCTAGCGTCATTGATCCCCTCGGCACCGGTGCATAGTCGGGAAGTATGCCAAACGCGAACCCAACATATATACACAGTTGACATTTGTCACATGAGAACGGGACGCTTCTACGACTCGTTCTTGTGTTCAACAGCTCGGCTGTGGAACGATTTGCCGGCCTCTGTGTTTCCTCCTTCCTATAACATTCACTTTCACTCCTTCCTCTCCTCAAAAAGACCCTCCTCACAGCATCTTCAAAGATGACATAGGCCCTGAGGGAAATTATTTTCCTCAGGGCCTCCTGTGTGGAGTTAATGTAAAAAAAAAAAACTTACTAATGGTGGGTAGAACTCATTATTTTCAGCAGGTGGTGGAAATCGTTATATTATATCATTGCGTGGATTTTTTTTATATTGTTAATGTATTTACTTTGTTATGTGGAACCGCGCGTTAATCCCAACGGATATAAGCTAATTGAACCAAGGCACACGGAGAAAAATGTTATTCGAAAAAACGATTATTTTAATGGTAAAAACGGTTAAAAACCCCAGGCCCGAGAGCCATAACGTGGCCCGCGAACGAATTATAAATGGCCCGCGTGAGCAAGTTTAAAAATTGCCGCTATTTTGTAAATCCTTTGGCAATCAGTTTGATATTCAGTTGGAATTACTTAACTGCAAAATCATTCTGTACTAAAAAACCTTTATGCAAAAAAAATATCTTCAATGTTACAAACTTCTTCAAAAGAATTTGTAGATCTCTGGAAAATTGTGCCAAAAGAAGTCGTTCCTGCTATTCGACCTGTCCTTTCAATTTTTAAGTAGTTTCGGATCAACATATATTATGTTCATGAAAAGATTTTTTTCATATCTTAATTATATGAAATATAAATACCGTACCTTACTAATAGAGTAACACATTTATGATTTGTGGTAACTGTCAACATCTAAACTGACGCCTAACGAAGGAAAATTATGAAGGAAGAAACAATTTCAGAAATCACATTAATAATAGGTACCAATTATTTAGATTTTGATTTTTCTTTTTTTTCATAATTTGGCAGAAGATACTATTAATTCTTATATTTTAATAATTGAAAAAATATTAATGTTGCAGTTTTTTTGTTGCACAGTACCATAATTAATTTACGTTGTTATCGAAAGTAATACAAACAGGAACAGTCAGGCCCGCTTGTGATTTTTAAATCGTCAATTTGGCCCGACTGTTTGGGCAGGTTGGGCAGCTTTGATCTACATAATTGACAATGTCTTGATTGAGCGTGTTAACTGTGAACTAATTTTATCAATTTGACTATCCTATGAGGGGATTTTCCTAGTTTAGCAGTCAAAATCTATATATTTTATAAATCTTCTCACATAAAAAGATATGCGATAATATACACAAGCTTGAATAAAAGTGGCAAAAAGTGCGGAACCCAAAAATCTAGAAAAAATCACGTTCATATAAGTTTGTCCAAACCATTAATCTTTCTTTACATAATTCAATCTCTTGTGTTTATGTTCAGCCAGCATCTTGGGCTATTTTTGGAAAAGCAATTTACCTATGAATAAATGCTTACTCCACGTATCGCCAGCAGATGCGTGACGCAATACTACCTACGTAAGACGTAATAATTTGGGGGTAGGTTTTTTGGGAAGAAGGTAAACAGTGTACATAGGAATTCTTTCATTGCCATGTTTGTCGATTTACGACATTCGAAATGCTCCATAAAAGCAAAATTTCTACGACGAAATCTAAATGCTTTATTATGCAAATTTTATATCGTCGAAGAAAACTTATTGCCGCGCAGATCCATACGCAGATAAACGGGTTTTATTACCCTGTGGTAGAAAACCACGAAGCCGTGGTTATATTACGTATTTGGAATCAATAATGCATGTTTTAAATTGAAAAATCACAAAGGAATGAGAGTCAGGAGGACGCACTTCCGCTTTTCGCGATAAAGATTATTTTTCCTTCAGTGAAATACACGCAAAGATATTCGTGGTGATTGCGCGGGGAGACATTAGAATAGTCGTGAAGCTTTTTGAAATATTTTTATCGCTTATTGGTTATTGTTTAGGCATAATATCTATCGTTTTTTATTCAAATTGTTGGTGGAGATCAATAAATTGGTTTGTTTTTAAACCCCTACTATTAAAGAAACGAATAAAGCACACGTGAATGAATAATAAAGATGAGAATAAAATATATTTTCTTTTTCAATAATTATTTATCGTAAGTTCACTCTGTGGAAATTTTAATAAAATAGGTCTTTAAACAATGTTAATTATTTTCATTTAAGTAATAAAACAAAAGGCCCAAATGGTTTAAAATATTGGTTGGTAAGCGACCATTTTAATTTTTTGCTATTTAATCGAATTTGGGTGTTCAAAGCTCACGTTGTTACTATACTATGTTACTATCCCAGTTTTTTCATTGATAGTATCATATTCTCAAACCTACCAAGCACCGTTATTATATTACACATAATTATATTAAACCGTATAATTATTAAAATTAAAATCTGAAAACAGTTCAGCTGAAACTATTTATGTTAGTTAAGAAATTAAAATGACGCCAATGAGAGTTTTTTCTGCTCTGACGCAAGTATTTTTTTTTATATGAATACCGCATAAGAGTCCCAACTGCTTCCGTTTGGAGCCACTGAGACTATGGCACCCCTAGCTTGGAGCCACTTAAACTATGGCACCCCTAGAAATTAGGGTATGTTGTAAATCTGAAGATAGTCGGGAGGGGAAGGAGAAGAGGAAGAGGAAGGTGGGAAGGTATTGTTTGTTATTGGATTCTAAAATCTACGATGCCTAATGTTATCACTGTAAATATTACTTCCACTGTAAGTTTTGAAGTGTGATTCGTCGTATAGGTGTGTTTATTGCTTACACAAATGACTCGCATCGCTGGAAGCAATTTGCAAAAGCAAGACAGGAACAATAATAAACTATTAATTTACCGACGGAATTGGCAATCATCTCTAAGGTAACATTAAAACAGACTCACGCTTCACAATAAACACAATTATATTGTTGAAACATAATTTCACGAGGCTTTAAATTAAAGATTTTCACATTTTAACCATCTGAAGACTGTGAGATCCGCATATTAAGGTTTGGTGTGGGGATAGAGGAAGCATAGGAAAGTATGAAGATAGGGGAGATCTCGCTTCTTTTATATCACGTCACTAAATTAATCTAATTCTACTTATTTAAACAACACAATAATAACATTATTCCATTTTACACTGAATAATTTATTTGCGTAAATTCTAGAAAATTTTGTTACTTTTTTTTCTATCTAGAGAGTAATTTTTTAAAATCAGCGATATTTTAATTTCAATATTCGAAAACACAAATAAAATAAATATTATGTTACAAGCGCAGAACCTTGAAAGATCACGGTTAGTCTGAATTTTCGACAAACCAATCCCAATTTTGAAAAAAGCAATTAAAATAATGAAAATAATTGATGGATCGAATGTCGAAGTCATACAGTCTCCCTTGACCAGTCTCTCCGTCCCGCCACACCTTACTTGGGCAGATGCATCCGACGCCAAGATCCAGGCAAACCTCACCCCATGAACCCGGGCAACTCTGCTAAATCGCCAAAACTAACGAACCACTTGGGGTGACCTACGGCAGAGGTGTTGGTTATCCAATTAATGGTTTCCTAGGAGGCGGTATCCATACTCGCCTCCCAAATTGTCTGAATTCTTCAAACACTTACATCAAATTTGAACTAGACACTTTAATTTTAAATCGTATCCAAGTTCTAGAGTTCATTAAATCGTAACAGAAAGATGGACAGAATCACAACCAAAATTAGTATTTTTAATTTAACTAATAAGTTGGTACTTTATCGATATATCGCTCTATTACGATCAGTTCCAATTTTGGAAAATGACAATTAAATTCAAATCAAATCCAAGTTCATCGAACTGAGTACAGTCACATAATAAAATTTTGTGCTTTTGATGATTAATACTAAACGGCACAAATTCTTCTCCCAAAGAAAACATTTCAATTTAGGGCAAAAAACTTGGTTAAAACAACATATTTGCTAATCGTCTAGGCAAAAAAAAAGAAATCTCACAAAAACGGAACGTTTTCAAGTTCACATAAAAAAAACGATGGTGTAACATTCCAGGTCGTAGGTAAAAATTATTTACTTTACAGAAGGTACTACGTAGACATATACCTATAATGAATTCTACTTATATCCAGAGTTGCGTTTACCTTTGTTTTGTGAAGCCCACGGACACACAATATCCGACCGGATATTTGAGGTCTAACCCAGTTCTGAAGGGTTCTACGGTAGATATTGCTACTCCGTAGGTTTGCCGTACCTACGAGTGGTGTAGAGTGTAGAGGCCACGATGACTACGCCAAACGGCTACGGGTATACAATTCACCTAGGCACACAGAACGCAGGCTTTTTAGCCAGTATGACGAGAACCCAACAGACAACCACAATATGATGGATTTATGCTGTACTTCTACTTACATTATACATAACATGTATTTATCAATGTTATTACACCCATAATAGCATCGGCGATATAATTTTGCAATCAGTTCCGAATCCTTCTAACTCATGGTCAATTGCTCTAAAAGATAGATACCTAATCTAAAAAAATCTAATATTTGTAAGATCTACAACGATAGCTCGTATTTATGATACCGCATAAAAATTCCAACTGCCCAGAGCTAGAGGAACTATGGCACTCCTGTTTTGGATGACTGAAAGGGAAGAGGAGAGCTGAAAGGGGCAGAGAATACTAATAAAGTTTTATTTTAGCTTGGGATTCCGTATTTGATTCCATGAATAGATAGAATTTATTAATTTATATATATGTTACAAGATAAATCCGTTATTTTACAAATAATTTGTTACACTTTGCAAATGAATAATGATGAAAGTATTAAAGATTTCAAATATTGTCAGCCTGTTCGTCAAATTGGAATGTTAAATAAAATAAATTTAGATTTTAGTTTGGGATTATTCACTACACTTTTAACATAGCCACGATTTGTTTTGAATAAAACTTCGTCAAACCCCTTTGGAATTTAGATAATGTTAATTATTATGTTATGAATGTATGTATTAGTGTTATTAGTTATTACTAACACGTTTTAAATTGAGGTTGCACATAATGTTTCAAAGAACTCAACGATATCACCAAGTCTTGATATTTTTTTGATCTGTGGTTTTACCGCACTCAACTTTAGTAGAGTGGCATTGGAATTCAAAGTGGGCGCACTCGAATACGGATATGAAGTCACTTCTGTACCCTTCTTCATGGCTATGCTTTCACCGCTTCCAAATTTATAGGAGGATTTTTCATAATGAGATTCTTTAAATAAATAACTTTCATTTAGGATGATTTTGTCTTTGGCTTACTTTCATCAAATAACAAAGCATCACAGTCTCGATATAATGTTTTTTTGTTACAACCTTTTTCAGCAAAATGTTTTCAATCAACGAAATTATTTTCACCTAAGATACGAATGCTAGTACAAGAATGCTTTTCACAAATTTACAGATCAACACGCTGAACTTTGCAGATGAAGGCGTGCCATTGTTGATGTTTTAGATAAAATTAATTTTGGATAAAGAAACTGAATAATAAAAACTGTTAATTCATTCATAATTTCGACAATTTGGCCGACTACGGAATTAATGGTGTCAATCTATTGAATGTTATTTTAGGTATCCTTTCTTTTAAAAAATATTTTGTGTTTTCGTTGTTTGTTTTGGGGTGTTATGCCGTGTTGCGCTACCTCCTTCTTTAGCCGACGTTTCGGACATCGTTGCAGTGTCCATCATCAGGGCAGATCCGACAGATCCGACAAAAACAAACAACGAAAATGCTTTTGGCCGTGAAAATCTAAAAACGTATCTTATTTTGTGTTATTTATAATATGTACATAAATGTGTGTAATTAGCTGTTATTATCAATATTAGTAACTAAGTTTTTTTTTCTTATTTCGAATAGTTAATGGAATACATTATTCGTATATATATTAATAGAAATTCATCTGAAAAGATTTTTTCGGTCGATCTGAAAAATCACTAAAAATCATGTAGCGTCTATTACCTTTACTAAATTTTTTATGAGCAAACAATTAATAAAAACAAAACAATGTAACCGATTTGAAATTGAATTTAATTCCGATTCAGTATATTAATCCTAAAATGTATTAATTTCCGAAAATACCCAACCTTAAACAATTCATTTTGGTCGCCCTAATCCATGTAAGTAACCTGTAACCTGTTAGCAATCTGTGTGATGGGTAAAGGTTAATTTGTACAAGGTTTGCTTACACGGGGCAAACATCACGGCGTACTTCCGCTCCTACGTCAAACACTGTAGCGAGGCGAGTACTTCCGATCCCTTTGTTATTCGGTTTTAAGGCTGGTTAAGGTATTTTTTTGGACTGATTTTAGATTTATGTGTGCTTAATAAAGAGTACCCATGATAGTTAATAAAGGGTGTTTTAACTCGTTCTTTGTAATAATATGAATTATATTCTGAAAACGGAGCCAGTATTGCCTCTATTTTCTAGGGCAGTCGATAATTTCGGATAGTCCTGGTGCCCCGTATTCAGTATCAAAATTTTGTTTTGAGAGGGCATAGGCCATGTTTATTGACCTTTTGGAATGCGGGTATGAGTACATCCACCCCAAGAACCATTTATTGGATAACCAACACCCCTGTCATAGGTCACCCCTTGGTTCGCTTCGTTTGGTGCAGGAGTGCCCGGTTCATGGGGTAAGGTTTGGCTAGATCTTGGTGGCGGATATGATATGCTTGCCCACTTATCCCTGGACACGAGATATTGCCATTTCTCATCCCTTATTATTTCTTGTCATTCCTATGTCTACCTACTTTAAATTATCGTGAAAACAAGCTTATGTGCCCAAGCGGTCAAAATAATATAAATATTGTTAGTGGTCAACCGCACGAGTTCAATGTGGCATATATATACAAATATATTTAGTATAGAAAATATTGGCTCCAGCAAAATCGAACGAAAAAAATCCTTTCGAAATATGTTTTAATGTATGAAGATTCTCTCAAAACCCTGTTTGTTGACTTATGAAAATGGATACGTGAAGATAAAATAATATTTACCAATTCCTGTCGAGGGGGAAAATTATTAATTACAAATTATGAAGGGAGCGATAGATCAATACAAAGTATGCACATATAGCTCTAAGTAGAAATATTTTCCTGTTTATATTTATTTATTTCCTAAAACGTAATCATAATTATTGATTTTTTCTTAAAAAGCAATTACTTTTTGGTTAGGCATTATATTTTTAAAATAAAACAAACACTTATTATTTAATCACGAATATTTATTATTTTATATATCGATCGGTTTCGCTTCAACCGAGCTTCATCCGGATATAATAATAACTAAATACTAAGACAGAGCTGTTGTTTATATATAGTTTGATAGACGGAGGGAGAAAGAATGTTACAAAGGGACATAATTAGATAGAGATAAAATTATTTGAAAGAGATACAATTGCTAATTAATAAGTGGAAGGGAGACAACAATATATGTAATCCCAAGTAAATATACAAACAATGATACTCAGATAGAATATAAAGGTTTGATGCATTTTACGTTATAAAAGAAATTACAATAATTAAATACATAATAATAATACTTATTAAACATCTCAGAACAACAATACATAATATCATGGGCTGGGATGAATAGCGGGAAACAAGTTATTACAAGGTTGTATATTTTGATTAGATAAATTAATTTGGTTATTAAGTAAAAATTCTGACATATTTGTATGTAATGACTTTCTAATTTCTAAAGCTTCTAAATTATCTAATTTAATATCTATACAGTTTTTATGTAAAATGGAAGTTCCCGAGATTTTATTAAAAGTGTGATCTGTTGAGATTAAGTGATTTGCAAGTTCAGAAAACCCTTGCCATTTTACTAGCATAAGTGTTCTTTTGCTCTGATATTGACATTTCGTGCTGTTTTCCCTTATAGAAAGCCGGACAATGACTGCAGCTTAGTTTATAAATACCCGAGTGGCTTTAATTATCATCTTTATCTTTAGTATTGGTTAAGAATTTTCCGATGTTATTATTTGTATAGAAAGCCGGTTTGATATCTGAAGGAAGGTTCATAACACTTAGTTCAGAAAATTTGAAAATGATAGTGTTGAGTGTCATTATTAAAGGAATTTATTTGTAGACATTTGATTTTGTTTTTTATTTAGGATTTTATTGATTAATTCCGGATCATAGCCATTATTTGACGCTATTTGTTTGATAAGGTATAATGTTGATATCTACTCATTAGAATTTCTAATACGTAGATAATACTCTAGAGAACGCCCACGCCGAGAGTACCTGGAGGACCTGCTGGTGGACATGCGCTGCTCATCATATGCAGACTTCAAAAGAGCCGCACAAGACAGGGAAGAATGGAAGAGAAGAATAGAAGAAATTGCTGCAAACCAATCTCAGGATTGAAACCAGAGAGAGAGAGATAGAAAATTAATGCCTGTTGCAAATGGTTTGCAATACCTACTTGATTTCAGTACCACGGAGCCAAAGCATTATCGAAAGTGGCACACGTAATGGCGACGATATTCCGACAATTATAATGATAAATAAACAGGCGAATGTTGTCCTAATGACGTCAGTTTTCCCGCGCACGCGAGCACATGGCAGCCATCTTACGTGTTACCATATTATCAAATTGCATTACGGCAAGCATTATTTATTGGGTTGTTGTGTTTGTAAATTATGTACACACGTCCCTACTCGGTCCTCAGCACAAACTGGCAGCGTGAATTATTCTATCTGTGTAATTAGGAGTATGACGTAGGTAAGCAATCGCGCCATGAAAAGAATTTATATATAAAGGTTGTTGCCGCTATAATGTCAAAGTTGACGAGGTTGAGATTTTTCGAATTCCCTTACATTTTGATTTTCTGACATTTAAACGGAACCAGTTAAATGCCAATTATTATTATTATCGGTCTGATATGAATTTCTCTTACAAAAAACATCGCTATGTATTTATAGACTTTGCAATCATGGCCGTTGTTAGTAAAAATATGTGGTGATGGGTGAATCTTTGGTGTTTTTAAAAATGTCCGTTTGTTCGTTCGGCACTCCTGCCAAATCACCAAACTTAGCAAACCACTTGGTCTGACCTATGGCACAGGCGTTGATAATCCAATAAATGGTTCCCGGGTGGCGTTGCCCATTCCCTTCCAAAATTATTTAATAGATTTAAGTATTATTTCAAATGCAAATTAACAATCTTAAACTGAATGTATTTTGGTATTTGGTTATTTATAATTTTATGTATAAAAATTAACACCTTATATAGCAGTATCTTTTTTGCATGCGTCGAAATAAGTTCATAAAATTATTTTTTAGCATACTTGCCTTTCCTTAGTAGGTATATATCTCATATCTCTGTTTTATATTTTTAGCAACAATTTAAAATATGATATATTAAACACTGGAGAAATAAAATTACGTTTGTAATTTTGTATTTTGTTTTTTTTTCACCTTTAATCTCTTCCAGGTTTTGTTTTAACACAGAACGTATTATTATTTCCGCTTCCGTAATTTTATGTATTATTTTTTTTATAACGCACCAGACTTTTTGGTCCGGGTTTAGTTTTCCCCATAGGAAAAACTAAACCCTATCACACAATTTTCCCTTAAAATGATCATCTAGTAAATTTACGCTATGCAAGTGTATTATATAAGTATAATTAATACAAAACAATACAAGAACAACACGTTAACCTACCAGACTATTAAAAAGCAAAATAATAAATAATAAATTAACGTATTATTATTTCCGCTTCCGTAATTTTCATTCTGATACAAACAGCGACTGCAGATGTTTAAATGGGAAAAAAATAAAACTCAGCTCAAAAAATATTATAACCTTTTTTTAAATTTGTAAAAAATTATTGACAAATTTACAAGTCCCGATCATCCGCTTTCTTCTCATGCGCCTTGTATTAAAACGAAAGAAACAAAATATACAACTATGACGTCACGTACTAACTCTCGCTGGGACTAGTGTAGGGAGACGGCAGCCGTGGACGAGGGGTAAGGCCTCTTAAATCTCAACTAGAGATCCGGAGGTCGCGGGTTCAAATCCCGGCGTGCGCACATAAATTATATGGATTAATTTGTTTTTTCACAATTTAATCATTTTAAATAATATAAATTTGCGGCACGTTCCAGAGTTAAAGATACTTTTAGTATCGCCCTGGTGTAAGACCACCAATCAGAATCTTGAAATGGCTTTAGCAGTATTCGATGACTAGCATAGCCAGGTACTTCCCCACCTTTCACTTCCTTTCTCCTTCCTCTCCCCACTTACCTTCAGCAACATAACATACCTCAATGGGGCATGCCATAGTCTCACTGGCTCCTGAAGGGATCAGTTAAGTACTAAACCTTGTAAGGAATTCACGTAAAAAAAAATATATAAATTATTTCCTAATTTTATAGTTTTGAGTCATCTATTCAGAAAATTTCCAAATTCAACGAAGAAGAAAAAAATCGTAGGTACTACCTCTCCCCCTTCCTCTTTTAACTGTTTGGTTTTGCATATCACCCGGAGGACCCTTGTCAAGGCACCAGGGGCGGAGGAAGCGGGGTTGGTCGACACGAAAAAGGTGTTTCTGACTTAGACACACTTCTAAGCGACGTGAGAGAAAATTATCCCCATCCCTTGGCCAGGAGGGGCGGCCCACCGTCCCGGAAATGTTAATGGAGGGCCAATTAATTTACCTAAGTGAAAAAATGCCTTTTACGGAGATCTTTGGGGGATTTTTTAAATTTACGAAGTTATGATGGTTGTTTTATTCTGGAATGGAAACTGATAAAACGTTTTTACGACACTGCAAGTCTGCTCTATCCGTGTTTTAAAGATGGAAGCTTAAAACCTAAAAAAATAACCATCACAAATATACATTTATCTCTCCCAAACCAAACGGGTGGTGATTTTTAAATTTGTATAAACGCAGAAGAATTCAGTAAAAATACATCTACAGGCTACCAAAATGGGGTTCATCGTAGGTAGTCGCAATATCAATAACCCAAAGAAATCTGAAAGAATTTTTTTTTTGAAGTACGGTGAGATACGTACATCTTTTGAGCAGTTTTGGAACTAAATAGGTGCGAAAAATTACCATTAACAAGACGGAAAAACTTAGTTGTATGGGTTAGTTTAACATGAAAACTAATTGACATATATGATCTATAAAGTCGAAAGGATTTCAAATGCTTTAACTTCCAGTTGCATAAAATGATCGTAATAATATCCCCAAATCACTAAAATTGTATTCATTGAATAGTGAAACATTATGGAACATATTTTTCTCATTTTATTCGATCTTTTACTGCGGGAAATAAAGCCTATGTTTGTCCGAATTTTCTTTTAGGACAAGTTAAACTTTTCATTCCATTTACAACAATAAACGTTGTTTATTAGTTCACATAATAATAAATAATTAAGTACCCCGTTGACATTGTTACTTTTATGATGTTTTGTTATTCAACAGGGATAAATATATATTTTTTAATACTTTTTACTCGAACGGAATACGTAATACAATTCTGTAAAACTGTTTTGGGTATTCCACGTGAAAGCCATTCACATTTATAGGCACATTTTCTTGAAAGAGCTAATCGCTTATGGTTTATTTTTATGTTTTTCATTTCCCGAAATGTAAACGAAGAGACGATGAATGTAGAAACGACTTTCTTAGCAATAGTCTTTGATATTACGGTTGTAAAGACATATCAATTGCTGGTTATTTTTTTGTAAATGTTCGAATTGGAAAATATAGATTCCGTTCTATGACTGAATCATTATTACATTTTTAGTGGTTCAGAAAAAAGTGAGATTATACAATTTCTAGTTAAAGGGGTATTGCGGGCCTGGATGAAATGAGATTTTTTTTTTACTTAATCATTAAGTTTCAGATTATGAAGTTTAACATAATATCCTTTTAATTTTAGACGTAAACTTTATTTCTTTGGTGAATTGTGTGCTGATATACACCAACAGGTGTTAATATGTGTTCAACATACGGAGGAACTTTTTTTAATTTTTCACAAATCGCCCTTGAGGTGATTTCTCACAAAAACAGCGCTCTACAAATTATCCAATTATTATTAACACTTTAGGCTGACTGACGACTGGAAGATGTTCATCGTGGTGATCTACGCACATTTATTTTAGAAAAATTTCTTTCATCCTTGTAGTACCGCACAGCCACTGGTACATCAAGGTATTTCTCAAAGCAGATACCTACACCTCACAAACTATCAGTCCCCGCGCAACAGTTTTTTGTTCCCTGGTCCTAATGGAAATGTAATTCCACCGCTGACACGTCCTGCCCCCCTGGTCGTGTAACGCCATCCCTTCTCAAACCGTGAGGCTTTCCGGCTGCGAAGGTAGTGGCATCCTCTCTCTCCGACCCTCCCAACCACCCCCCAGCCACCCTTAACCGAATGACAGGTTGACAGAGCGCCGTGTAAGGCTTTTTTGCCAACCCCCTAATGGTAACACCGCTCAGGGGTGGTCGGGGAATTGAAGATTTTAATCTGCTATTTTAACTCTTTTGCATATTAGTTTTTTCGATATTTTAAAATTTCACGTTAAGTTTTACACCTTTCTCACCAACTTCTGATTCTGTATTTAATTTATTTTCGACTGGAACTTTGTATATATTTTTACATTTGATTTATAAAGCGCCTTTGCAGGAAAGGGGTACGATTTTTGCCATTTTTTATAATTATTCCGTTAATTGAAACTTATTTTTGTCAACCTATTCTTATTACTGATTAAATTTATGAATAAATTCCAACTCATTATATATATTGTGCGGATATTTGTATTCACACAATACAACGCAGAAACTCTAATTGCGTTATATGATGGTCTCATTGTCAGTAGTCAGTATAGGGGTCGCGTCGTCTCTAAACTTAAATGGATCACCGAATTGGAAAGCTACCTGTCGTTGCTATTACAGCATTTTAAAAATAGAAATTTTGCGAAATCTAGCTGCAAATCTTTTAAAATTGAGAGTACGCGCTTTCTTCAACAATGTATTACCCAATTCTTAAATGAGAAAGCTTTCTGTTGGGAGAGCTTATTTTGTCTTAAAACGTTTTATTTCAATTCAGCCTAAAATATCAATACCCCTGGCCAGCTGGTTTGACGGTAGACGTCATTTCAAACGCGTTATAATTCAATTAGCCACAGCCTACATAACCCAGATACGGCAACTTTGCGAAGGTTTTATATCATGCCGAGAGCGAGCGAAGAAAAACACAGCCTAAAAAGACTGGCATATCCTCTTCCTCAGTTTTACCGCGTATTCGTCGACTTAGTACGTACAGTAGTGTGATCGTACGAATATAAAAATAATATATAGAAAATATACGATATTGCTATAAAGCTTTTTTGCGAAACTAAAGATTTCTAACTTCTCGGAGAAAGTAAGTGGGTTAGGCGAAGCAGAAGGAGATGTTATGGAAAGCTACATATTCGGATTAGGTCACCAAAGTCGTAAGAGTCCCAACTGCCCCCAACCATCTGAAGCCAGTAAGACTGCCGCCGTGATCGTGGGCTCTCGACTAGCGATCCGAAGGTTGCTGGTACAAATCCCAGCGGTAAATTTTATTTGATTGATTTGTGTTCATTCTCAATTTTAAAATAATATTTAGGTGTATTTGTGGCACGTTGCAGGGTGGAAGATACTCTCCGAATCGCCCTGGTGTAAGACACCATTGTAACTTGAAATGCCTTTAGTCGCGTTTGGTGAGTAGATCTAAAAAGCTAGGTAATTCCCCACCTTCCTTTTACCCATCTTTTATTTTATGTGAATACCACCCAAGAGTCCCAATTGCTCCCGTCTGGATAATCTGTTATGAGGCTGAATGTAGTGGGGAGGGGAAGGAGATGGGGATGAGGAAGGTGGGGATGTATCTCCATCTCCTATCCATCTCCATCTCAGTTGGGGATGCCATAGTCTCACTGGCTCCAGGCGGTTGATAGCAGTTAGGACTCTTGTGCGGTATTCACATAAAAAAATATTGTGAAATAACACAAGTCAATTCAATAAAACTTACTTGCGCACGCCGGGGTTTGAATCCTCAACCTCCGGATTCGTAGCTGAAGCCACTCAACCATAGAAGGCGTACGTCGTATTGCTTCATGGTTTCTGCAAACTACTACAATACCAGGACCTGATATCGTGCATATTCAATAACCTTTTCAATGCCTCAATCTCAAACCTTCATAATCTACCCTTGACAATTTAATAGCTATCAACCTTCCACGGTGGGTCCTTAATAACTTCGAGAGTCAAAACAAGCCAGAGTCAGCAGGAATCACCTCATACATTAATCAAAGTCGTGTCACCTTTATAGCTCCTGTATCCAGAAGGTACAGTAGATACATTTAGCCAATTAATCATCTCGAACTCATTTTACTTGGCTTTACGGCGTTGAATTTAATCTAACAACAAGCAAAATCATGATTCGGAGTAAAAAACTAAGGAATATTTTTAACCCTTGAATATACAGCGTTCCTGAATTGTTTAATTTGTTTTTTATTAATTATTATTATTATTTATAATTAATTAAATTTTTTTTATACATTTATACATTATGAAGAAAAATAATAATTCACTAGCAGTAAAAACCCGCCCAGTGGGGGTTTGCTGCTACGCCCTGCGGGCGGCTTTTCGTTCTGCTTCTCCCAGTTTAAGTGTTGGTGACTATTTATAAGGCAACACCCTTTTGCAGAACTAACTACTATTAACATTAAACTACAGAATATTTATATTTATATTTAATAGGTTGATATATAATAGTAGACATTCTTATATTAAGACCGTGAATAATGAGAGGAACGTAAATCTTCTTATTATTGAATGAAAGCGAAAAATGTTTCTTCTTCTTCATATTTTTTTCCTTAAATATAGTATTATAGATGCCGCCACTTCCGTTTGTAAACCGCATGTGAGCGAGTGATAAGTGTGCATATTACGGCAGCAGCTCCGTGGAAAAAGGCACGTTCACGGACGGGTCAGAACGGTTTATATACAGTATGGCGTTGGAAATTTACTCGGAGTTGGGTTCCTTAATTTGAACTGTACGGGCATTACCGTATTAATATACTTCGATTAGAAGTTCTTCACATCCACATTTTGTTTATATATTATGTGTGAGTTGGTATGTATGTATGTTTGTTAATGTATATGTGGGCATGTATATATGTAAAAATATAAATGTGTCTGTTTACACATATTTACACATGTATGCATGCAGATATAAAACTAAATAAAAGAATTATGTATATGATCTAAACCTTCTATGGGTCTTTTTCTATTGTCTACTTTCTATGTGATGGCACAAAATAATAATTCAGCATATATTTACCCCGCAGCATAAAGAGAAATTATAACATAAATACAGCATTAGATTCACGCACAACGACGGGTTAATAGTTCCAAAATTTAATAATAAGTAGGGACAGAGAACGTTTGAATACAACATCCGAAAATATTTCATTTATTACCTGACACTATACAGCAATGTAATTCTATGAATAAGGTTAAATATATAGTGAAAAATTGGCTATCGGAAAAAAAAAATATTATTTATGAAAAATGTATGAAAAAATGTTATCAGTAGATATAAGATGTAAATTATGTATATGTCACTAAATTATTAGCACCTGCTGACAAGCCAATTCAATTGGCTAAGCATGACTTGTTTGTTGATGTATTATAACTATGCTTTCAATTAAAAAAAAAAAAAATTATATCCTATAATAATTTTTCCAATTTTCAGCATGTTTTTATATTTAATCCATATGTTTGCACTAAACTTCACAAAAAGTCATTACATTATATTCCATTGGTCACCATGAAAAAGGCAGCCGCCCAGTATCTACGTAATTATCACTATTTTATAAACAAAATAAATAAACAGTCCTCTTAAGGGTTCTGACAGCCTCCGTGGTTGAGGAGTAAGGCCCTCGACTAGCAATCCGAAAGTCGCGGGTTTGAATCCCGGCGGGCGCAAGTTAATTTTATTTGGTTTATTCGTGTTATTTCACAATTAATTAATTCAAAATAATATGTAAGTACTATATTTGCGGCACGTTCCGTTGAAGATACTCTTAGTATCGCCCTGGAGTAAAACCACTATTTAGAGTTGAATTATTACTTGAAATGTTTATAGCTGTGTTTGGTGACCAGATCTGAATAGCCAGGTACTTCCCCACCACCCTCATCACCTCACCACTACGTCCAGCCTTACAAAATACCGTAACTGGGGATGATATGGCCTCACTGGCTCCATACGGGAGCAGTTGGGCCTCTTGTGCGGCATTCACATGAAAAGGGGGTTCCTGTTTCGAAGCGGACTGTCAGTTGTTGTCTCAGCAATGTTATATGTTACCATTAAAACTGTTATTCTCCAAAAATATTTTCAGTTTGATTCGCGCTTTCTTCTCACGCGCTTTGTATCAAAGAAGACACAAAAGACAGTATAACGATGACCTCACGTTTTATCCTTCGCTGGGACGTGTGTACTATATTTTTTTCCTTTAAATTTGCTCATTTTTTATATTTATTTTTTTATGTAGGTCGAGTCGAAAGGAGACGGTTTACATGGTCAAATGGCAAGGCTCTCGACTCCCAATCCAAAGGTCGCAGGTTTGAACCCAGCGTGCGCAAATAAATTGTATTTGATAAATTTGTGTCATTACACAAATAATAAAATAAAAATAATATATTTAGCATATTTGCGGCACGTTCCAGAGTAAAAGATACTCTTAGTATCGTCCTGGTGTAAGACTACCATTCAGAATCTTGAAGAGGCTTTAGCCGTGTTTGGTGATTAACTCGCCAGTTATTAACCGCCTTCCTCTACCCCATCTCCTTCCCCTCCACTAAACCATCAGCCTTACAACATACCCCAACTGCGGATGCCATAGTCTCACTGGCTCCAGACGGGAGCAGTTGGGACTCTTGTGCGGTATTCATGTAAAAAAAAAAAATAATGTAATTAAATTATTTATTTTTTAAAGTTTGGGTAATGCGTTCATTTTTTAATTTTTTTCCTAACCAGTAGTAAGCTTTCTCTTCCCAGTGAATTTATAACGTGTAAGGTTTTTTTTTTTATTCGTGATTTTACTGGTCTTCTGAAAGCAGTATCATTTTGTAGTCTAGCTAATGATATTTATTCTGATTCCACGATTTGTTTTTCAAGAAGATGTTAAATGTAGAGTGGAGCATTTTATTAGAAATATTAAATAGTTACCAGTATATTAATTGCCTTGGCAATATTTTAATAAAATTTCTACTTCAATACTTTATTGAACCGAATGTGGATATTACATGAACTCTTACTCATATTTAAAATAAACACATTACATTTATTTACATACATTTATATACCCAGGCACTCACGTAATATGTTACTGCAGTTATACTATTCTTCAAAAAAACAGTGTATCTCTTTTCTGACTTTGAATACAATCCAATACAAAGTTTAAAAGTGTAACACCCGCCGCCCACGGGAGCAGGTGGCAGGTGGGCGACCCCACCTCCCGAGGGCGGGGCGCGGACACAGTAAGGGCGGTGCCGCCCTCCCCTCCCCCTGCTATACCTCCCTAGGGCGGGCGCCGCACCTCATCTTGGGCGGCCGTTTTTCACCACGCTGTGAAGGTGGAAGGTGAACCCACACCATGGATTCTTGTGGAGGCACCGTGAAGGTGATTTAAGGACGTTGCTAATTTATATCAGGTTTTAATTAATCAGAACAGATTTTTTGGGTTCTTCTTATTATCGTGATCATTTTTATTAATTTACTTAAAAAACACGAGATATTATAATTATTGTAGGATTTGTGAAATTCAAAGTGTTTGCCTTGGGATCATTGCCTATCGAAAACAATATTTTCAATTTACTTCTTAATATAATTAAACTTTTTGTTGATAAATAATTAAAGAGACGACCAGAATGAACACCATCAGTATAATAACATCATTAGTGATAAACATCTAGATTTTACAATTTTCAAAATGCCAAACATTTAAAGAAAAACAGTAGGTACTCGTATGAAATAAAGAATTATAATTTCATGAAATAATTATGGTGCCTACTTTATCGCTTATCTGATTTGATTACATTACTCATCAGTTCCAGTTTCGAAAGTTCATTGCGTTTTTTTAAATTACCCCTTTTAATTTCTTCAATATTTGCAAAATTCATATTATTATCCTGACGAAGAAACCATCGGTTTTAAAACATGTAGATATTATGACATGTGATTATAGTGGTTTACACAAAGTGATTTGTTTCATTTAATCTCATTTGACTATTTTTATTCTACTTTTACGCAAAAAACAGGAAAATAATTTAAAATAACGCACGCAAATACAAGCAACCTACTTGATTCCGTGCAAAGGAGACCCATATACCGATTGATATCTGTATATCTGTAATGCACGGACGTAACGTGGGTATGGTATGTCAGTTCTACATGTAGAGTACACAAGGAGCTAACAGCATTGATCCCCGTTGCTCCTACCATTCTTCTTCTCATACCAGACTCAAACATTCGTTATATCGATGATGCCATTGTCCCACCCGTTCCTGGTGGTTTGGATTGCGTGCGTGCGTGTGTCAAATTATTAACGTATATACATATATGGGGGTATGCATATAATATATTATTATCTTTATAAGATATTTACTGAACGAGGGTTATTTTTCATCTTCTACGTCCAAAAGTTAAAATGATAAATAATATGACATAGAAAATAGAAAAACATAATATTTCATATCGCGTCCCATACGATTATCTGAAATTTATTCGCGGTTCTAAGGACCAAAATATGATCTATTTTCTCAACCAAATGTTCCCATTCGCCGCCGTATATTATCAAAAATAAATCAGACTTACGTCTAACAAATTAGGGCAGAAAATATTTTTGTAACGATCCAATTATAGGCGTACCGCTGAAAGCTCAGTTGTAGCTTCTCCCCTTTTACGTAAACGGTTCATGTAACAGAAAGAGAGGATGAAGCGGAGCTTTTAGCGGCTAGACCATACCGGGCCTTCCCACGTTGGCGGAAATGTATTATTCTATTAATCAAAAACTAGTAGAGCCTTGAATAAGGTGCCGTTCATTCTTCATACATATTCTGTAGAAGTGAAAATTATTGACCTTGGAATTTTCGAGCCCGTTTACAAAAGCGCCTGCGCGTAAAGTGGAAAGATAAGTGATGTTTTAATTATTAGGAATAACACTTTTCGATAACTATAAATACCACGCAATACCAAGTTATCAAATTTTCACATATCTTGGATTTTAAAACAACGGGAATAGAACTTTTACATAACTTGAATATAATCTTTGAAATTTGATGATTTTTTTTACATAGGTCTTTTTTACATTATTTTTTACACTAGTTTTTTTACAGTAAGAAAAAGTATCCTTTAGAGTTATGTCATCTTTGGGGATGCTGTGTAGATGGTCTCTTTAGGGAAAGAAAGGAAAGAAAGATCTGGGAAAGAAAAGACGAACGTACGAATCCATCGCTCCCACTGTTGGGTCGAGTCCGACTAGAGAGGTTCGCCACGTAGTAGATAGGCAAACCCATCCGCCGCGAGGACCTAGTATATAGTAAACAAACCTCAACCTATGAAAACGGGCGCCCCTGCTAAGTCACCAAACGTAGCGAACCACATGGGTTGACCTAAGGGTGTTGTATCCATGTGTTCTTGGTATCCATAACCGCTTTCCAAATTGAAAATCCTTCAAATTCTATAAAACCTCATTCAATTTTTCTTAAAAATTTTAAAGATTTTTAATAGATATTTTATTTTTTTTAAATAAATAAAAATAAAAAATCTAATTCTAAGAGCAGAGAAGCAACTGCAGATTTAATTGCTATTCCTGAATTTGTTCTACAGCAATAATTTTAATCCAGATTTTGTATCTGATGGTCTCGCAAACATAAAAATTTGCCAATGATAAATTAAAATCATATAAGGAAATCAGGAAAATGCTCCTGGGTGCTTTTTTACTCCCATCTGAACGCGACTTATATAAATTTTTTTGGAAACAGGACACAAAAGGGTAGATACTTTATAACCTTATCTTTGTTAGGAGAAGAGAATGTTCTATGTAGCTACTCGGAGTTTATGAAGAGGCAGAACGGATTTGATTACCCGATTCATTTCGCACAAACATAAATAAAGCAAGGTAGCTTTTTTCTTGAATTGACTCTGATTATGGTCCATTGGGATTCTCTCCTGTAAGGCCAAAGACGAAAAATGTATTATGAAACCTGTCGTATACTCTTTGGGCGTACCTATACATTATGTGATTGTGTTTACGTAAGCGTGTCAATACTGTAACTCAGTTATAATGTGTCATTACAATTACGTGGGCGTAATTACATATTTGGTATAATATGTGATTACTTGAATGTGTGTGTGTATTAACATAATAATATTATTACATGAGTGATGGTGTTGATATGTTAGGGTGTGTTGTTAGTGTATAATAATGTGGAAATATGTAGATGTATGTGGAGCGTTTGTACGAGTATGTGTGCGGATGTTTCGGTAAATCCACCTAATTGTGGACGCCTGGGAAGATTCAGACCACAGTTATGTAACGGCGAGATTGGATCGGCGGATGGTACAAACGACCAGTGCCGGTACGTGAGAACCAAAAGTTTGGTTGATTTTTTTTCAAAATTAATTAATTTATTTAAAACTTATATTTTTATCAAGTTTATTCGTTTATGTCATAACTTCAGTTAGGAAATTCTTACAGGCGTGAAGGAAAATATTATTTTAGGTTAATATAACGTTATGTTGCAAAAATATATATATAATAATACAGCTATCGAAAGGTAGTTACACTTCTTTACTGAACCTTTCTTACTCCGGCGTTGAAGGTAAATGCACGAAAACTTCTGGATGAGTCCAATGGACAAACGACTAAAGACGAAAGGAATCGTGCTTCTCTAATGGTAATAATATGTCTGATTTTATGTCAAAATATCTATACGATACTTCATTAGGTACTGTTAACAAATCGCGACAAAATTCTTATTTGTACGGATTTCTAGTTACATATCTCATTACATTACAAATGGAAGTACCAATGAACCAGTTATTATTTCGTATCGTAGATCCAAAGATATTTTCGAAAAATTTCCCGGCGGTTGTCTTACTTTTAAGATATTTCGAGCCTTCCCATCCTTCAGATCATAAAAAAAAACAGTTTTCCATCTTAATTATTTTTTTAGATATTGACTGCTTAACAATAAATATTATTAGGTATCTTACTTCGAAAAATGAATTACCCTCAATACACATGTTCTACGTCACTGACTCCTGCGAAATCTCTTATCCACACGTAAATTTCGTATCCCTTATACACATGTCTGAGCAGAAGAGTTATTGATTGTAAATTGTTTACCCCCTATCCCCCCGAGGGGGGTGTGAGAAGGATCGGTGTCGGATCACCCTCACCTCCCCTTAGGTGCGCCCTTGTCATGCCACAAGTTTTCCTCATTAATATCAGTCTCAGTGCTGTCCGCTGGAGGGGAGGGTGGGGTAAAACGGCTCTTAAAAGGGGGCACGAAGGTCCACTTGATCAAAAAACAGATGAAATACGGAGAAATTTGGCTAAGGTTACCGGGACATTACTGAGGTGAACGAAGCAAGGTAGAAGTTTTTGGTATCGGGTGAACTTTGTGATGTGACATCCACAAATAAAAGTGGGATTCAGAACCTACCTGGATGACTTCTGAAAGCCGGTGAAACTTCAATATGCATAATTGAATTCATTATCTAGGACTAACTTAATCTATTTTATATTGTCTGAATGTTTTTTTTTTTTTTTAATTTCAGTAATAATCCATTTATTCAGAATGATTAATTTCTATAAGTTATATCACGTTTACATTTCCTTTATTAACTCCACTTCTATTCGGTATGGATTAATATTTTTAAATTCACAAGAAGTATTTAAAAAAATAATAGTCAACTAGGGTGTAAAAAAAATGATACGATGTTTTATATTTACATCATATATCAAAGACTGAATAATGGAATTGTACAAAACAATGATTAAAACGACTTGTGAAAACGGTTGTTTAAAAAAAATTATACAATTCACTCCGTTGACGATCCGTGAAAGTTCTATTCAAGTTCTGTAATGATTTCAGATTTATTAAGCAACTAAATATAATGATCAATGATATAATAACAGAACATGATAGATTGACAAACTTTCTAAATATGTCCTTTTGAAATGTATCATTCATTAAAAAAATGTGTTAGTGTTTTATATATGTACTTATTCCCAAAGCATGACGAAAAATACAAGTCAACTAAAAAGGCGAACTTTGACTTTTTTCTTAGGCTTCTTCATTGAATTTATCCGCATTTTTAATAACATAAACGATGTGTTAATTTTTGCCTTATATTGTAACCGTATGACCGGACAATTCAGAAACATTCAATTTCAACACCTCCACTTGAAATGCCCCCTTGTTGAGTTGTCGTGGAACCATTGTAACTACGTAGAACATTCCTATTGATAAAATACAAATCACAAAAAAATGTATAAAATACATTCTGCTTAATGAAATTACATAAACATTTTTTTCCACGGTAGATGACGTGGACCCTTACTATTTAATATATTTAATACAGTTTCAGCCGGCCCTGACAGGAAAGGTGTTTTTTCCCACATCCTCGTGCCATTTTTTGCCCGTCAACGGTTTTCTCGAACTTTTCTCGTTGAAAACTTCAGTCAATGGATGTGAAGGCTTATGAAATGTTTTGTGGTTCATACATACCTACTGTCATCATTTATACTTCCCGAACACTATCTCATAAAAAAAATGCTTTAATTATATATCGAAAGATATTTTAATTTAGTGAATTTTGAATTTCGACCGGTCAGTGGTTGAGTGGTCAAAAAATACATTTTAGTAATTTTTTTAATTAAAAAAAATTTCAACGAATAAGGGCTGTTTAAAGTGTTGGACTGAGATCGATGCTTTCAAAATTGACCAATATACTGCTTGTACTGGGTTAAAATCATTACCGCTCATGAATCATCCCCAGTACATTTGTCTTTCTTTTTTTTTCTTTTTTTTCTTTTTTTTTAAAAGAAACACAAACATTCCCGGGTTACGAATAACCCAACAACATTTGAAAATCTCCTACTACCACCACACTAAGCGGAAGATGTTGCTTGTGTTGTGATGGAGGACTTAGCCAGCCGAGGAATCGAACACGGAACGCCTGGGTGGGACCCAAGCGCGATGACCACTCAACCACTGACCGGTCAAGCAAGCAAGACCGCTTATATCCCTAGATAGAGGTTCGTGGGGTTCATTGTCTAGGTCTTGGTGGCGGATGATCTAGACAGATTAAACCCCAGATTCCTACCCAACCCTCATACCTTTTTCCTTCCCAGAGCTTCCTTTTCTTAAAAATACCCTCCACACAGCATCCCCAAAGGTGGCATAGGCCCTGAGGCAAATTATTTTCCTCAGGGCCTCCTGTGTGGACATAATGTAAAAAAAAAAAAATTTGGTCCCTCCTGAATATTTTTACAAATGGTTCTTCCGCGGTATTGGCTTACGTCGACGATATGATAAATAATTTCGCTGTTTCGATTATCCTGCAGGAAAACACTACAATTTTCACGTTCACTTATCTGAAAACATCATTAATTACATAATTTTACAATTACAGAGTTAAATTACTCGTACCTATAACGTCAGAAACTCTGGAACGTTTTTAATCTACACTTAAAAATTCAGCACTAAAAGTCCCACCTGTTATATTATAAAAAAGCAGCATTAAAAAAAATGCTAAAGTTTCCTGCTCATTAACTTCCATTCGCAGAAATTATACCGCCGTAAAACACAACATAAACGGGAAGTTAATTTTAATCGATCATAAAAACCTTAAATTGAAATTATGGCCCGCTGTCAACCGTCCCCGTTCCGGCCGTCACTTGTCCCCGAGCGCCTTCCATTCCCCGCCGATAGCCCCTCGCTCCCCTCTCGAGAGCCACCAGCTTTCGGAAGTCTCACGGAAAAATAATATAATAATAAAAGACTAATTACTTGAAAATTTCCTCAATAAAACCAACACGGCGGCCGGGACGAAATAAAGACGGAACGGAGTGCAAAAATAATAAAATAAATTAATTAAAAACACCCCCTTCAGTGAATTCCCGGGTTCTTCTTAAAGTCATCCCTTTCTCTTACCTCCCTATCAATCTGGGGGCAAAATAGATTTGCGCCGCGCCTTAATTCCTTGCCAATTTTTGAAATGATAAAACTGTCATTAAATCCTTTTCTTTTCACCTTAATTTTGGGGTGGCCTTTGGGGGTAGATTCCTTGAATAAAAACCTCACCCTCAGATGAAACCTTTATTCTGCAAATAAATTACAAACATTCACAAAAATCACCAATTCATTTTAAGCTTCCGACTTGGTTTGGCTACGACCAAACCAACCCTTTGACTCAGTGCCAAATTGCTCATCATTTCATTCGCAGTGATTAATTTCGATTTTCTTTTCGTCTCTTTTTTACCAATCTGATTGTATACCTTTTCAGGGGTGGTTTCATCCCTCCCAGTTATTTGAATCCCCGCGCCTAATTTAGCATCAACATCCGGCTCCTAATCAACCAGCTTTCCCCTTCCGTTTTCTTAGGAAAAGATTTTCCGAAAGCTGTGTGCTCAAATTACTTTTGATTTGAGAACACGGCGGGACTTTCTAAGTGTATCCGGGAGTTATTTTAATGTTAAACAGTTTATCAAGACCCCTCAAATTGCTAATTAATTCCTCTTTTTTGGTGAATATCCACGGACTTTATTCAGAAATTCTAATGGTATATCATTGTTAGAAACATTTAATAATATATAACATTAACTTCGCCATAACACAGGGACATCCCTAGCATGGAGGGCGAAATAACACAATATGTACACTACGTATAAAATTCTTTAATAAATAAATAAAATAAAATACTTATTTTATTACGGGTAGGTACTAGGTACACACATGTGAATAATATAACAATACATGAAAATATTATTGTTTAACAAACGATCCAACTCACACATTCACGCATATAATGATGAAATTAATATTTTACGGTGAAAAATTGTATTGTACTTACATATAGGAGTAAGGGCCACAATCCTCAGCAACGAGGAACCAACTAAGAATTATGTATTTTATCAAATCTGATCCATGTTTTACACAGGTACGATAAAATATCACAAACTAACCTAACGATTTAACAATATTCAATAATAAGTTATATGTTGATGTTTTCATAGTGAAAAACATTTCAATTCTTTTTCTTGCATGGATAAACCAAAAAAAAGCTGACAGCTTTTAAAGTGAAATTTTTAACTCATTTTAAATATCGAGGTTACCAGAAAAAATGCAGAAAAGTGTATTGTTGCTTCATTAAATATACACGTAGTGCGTGGGTAACAATCGCAATGCCTTTAGGTCCAAACACATTGTGGATATTAAATTTCCTGGAAATCCAAAAATTCACAAATTTCAAACAAAGCCTAGAAGCATCAACAAATCAATCATTTCGCGTATTTGGCTGACGAACAATCAGAAATTGTGATACCTTCAATTTGTTATTAATAAATACTAACAGTGTTGTTATTCCAGAGCTACCGTGTGCTATTCGTACACGATATAAACAATCTGATGGATGGAAAACATCCGCAGATCAATCACAGGAGTAATTATAGTTTCCGTACATTTCCGATCGATGCTCTCTCTCTTGTTTGATGGTTTACAGTAAGTTAATCTACAAGTAGGAAGAGGGATATTTTGCAGCTTTGGATATAAATGTGTACCGAAATAATTATGAAAATTCAGCGTTCGTAATTTGCTTTACCGTACTTTTAAAAAAACAGCTTGTAGGATGTCAAAAATGTAATTCATAATACGAAAACACTTCCCTGATATGCGTTAATAAACATTATTTTTCATTTTTTTCTCAGCGTGTTGATTCACAATTTTTTTTAAATACAAAAATATTTTCTCTATTAATTTAATGCAAAATACATAAATCAATTTTAATCCATCTAATCTATCATCATAAAGAAATGCATAAAAACGAATATGATATTTATGTTATTGTAACAATTTTGAAAAAAACTAAGCGTTCAAAATATACATTTTTTATTAGAACAACTCTCTTTTTATAACTTTATAAGGTTATTTATCCCCATGAATGTAAAATAAGTAAAAAAAAAAAAAAAATGTCGTAGATATTATTGTTAATTCTGACATTTGAAATATGAGATTGACAAATATGACGTTTACATAATAATTGGTGGCATTGGCCCAATTGGAATGGCGTTTGTTCCGATAAGACTTGAGGTTCTAGGTTCGAGTCCCAGTTGCGACCGTTATCTTTTATTTTTCTGTGTCTTGTTCTTTTTCATATTTTAGTTGAGATTATTAGTGTTATCTTCTTCTTCAATAATCAACATATAGTTTTTTTAAATATTACAGAAAACCTTTTTTTCGTAATATATGATGGTTATTTCACCAATACTATTTGCATCTTATTTTTTCCATTTGATTGTACCACATGCGTTTTAGATTATTATTTTTCTTTTTTTAATTAAACAATCGGTTTAAAACTAATTATTAAAAAACCGTTTAACATTAGGATATAATATCGTATGCAATTATTGTCCACTTAAGACAGCTCCAGTCTTTAGGGGAGTTTGTTATTTTTTCCGCCCTACGCGCCCTTATCTAATAACCCTTTTGAGAAATCATCCCCCATAGAATCTGCACCTTCCCTTGCCTTATAGCATCCCCGAGTAGCATCTGAGAACAAGATATTTTCTTCCTTATTTTTCGGAGAGGCCTGCAATGGTTTTGACTTTTATTTTTTTGTCTTAAGTAGAAATTCGTGTTATTCGTGAAAAAGTGTTTTGTATCTACTTCAAGATGTTTTTTTTAATAAACCCCATCTTCTGCCTATTTATCAACACATTCTATGGGATAGTGGTAAATAAATTATATTCACATCACCAATCAGCTCAACTTCATACATTGTGCATAGACCTTTTGATATTAGAATAAGGAATTCCAGCGAAAAATATTATGCAATTATTATAAGCAATAATTATCTGCCTGAAACACTCATCCACATTGAAAAAACCTCCCGAGAAAAGATAATTGCCGCCGACGGGACTCGAAACCGTGTCCTTCTGATTTAAATTAAATTTAAATTATTTAATTAAAAAAATATTAATTAATTAATTTAAACACGGGTTCGAGTCCAGTCGGCGGCATGTATCTTTTCTCGGGAGTTTTTTCAATGTGGATGAGTGTTTCAGGCTGATAATGATTGCTTTTAATAATTGTTACCCTTTGTGCTATGCTTAAAAATCTTGTCTTAAACATTAGTTTATCAATTAAAAAATAATTAAAATATTATGGCTTAAGAATATGTGTATTTATGTAGATCAACAAACTGATTGTGAATATTTAATTTGTCTATTTATTAACATCCTTTTTAGGGTATTTTATATATGAAGAGTAAAAATTAGAATTACATAACTGCCTCAGTAACAACATTTTGTATTTGTTTAGTGTGATAAATTGAACATGTCTACAGACTTGGTAAAATTATTTTCAATTATAAAATTATTTTTATATATTCTGGGTAAAGAGGAACACATATTGTAGTTAGTCCCAAGACTTCTGCACTGAAATAAATCCCGAAGTATTACGTAGTGGAATCCGACAGCTTATCAATGCAAGCAATTCTGGACTATCAACTACCTAATTCTTAAATTTGTATATAGAAATTACAAGTCAGTGAAAATCCTTCCGTCATGGATGTATTTTTGCACTTTGGCATAATGCAATCACAGTAGTGACGAGATGCTAACATATTACCTGGTTTTCTTCAATACTAAAAGCCCAATACTACGGTGACGTCACACAGCCAAAAACAGATTTGGTGTGATTTTGGGAGATCCGAAAAATACAACTTTATAATTTATTTTAACTATTCAAACTGTTAATAATAGTCATTGTTGTTAAATTAAGAAAAAAGTACTCAGAAAGGAACTAGAGGTAGGAACTTTAACTTACCTAATTGAAAATTTTAATGAAATCTCTTTTCATTTTCAATAAGTACCCATTGAAAAACATTTCAACAAATTATAAAACGCTGAAATTAAAAAAAAAAAAAAAATTTAATGTTAATTTTCACAAAAGAATGAAAAGAACTTAAATATATATTATAAAAATGGCCTGTTTCGTGCAGTTCTCCAAATTGAAAGCATTGGTAGTGTCGAAACTTGTGCCAAATGGCATCAGGCAAAAAAGTAAATATCTCCCTTATTATTCCATTTGAGCTTTTCTTATTCCTGTGTTATCTTTCGGGAGGCTCTGCAAATCTGCGCCGCCACTGCACTGTAGCGGGCCACCCCGAACAGGGGGCGGCATAATGCCACTGATTTTTAATGCATTAAAAAAATAATTGATATTTCATCTTTCCTCTTGCGAAAGCTTGGTAATTAAAATGATCCTTCAGTTTATCAAAATACTGCATTTAGTCCGAAATTGCATATTATGACTGTAAGTGAAGAACTCCACAGCGTATATATTTGGTGTCGGGAGTTTCCAAGTTCGATTCCCGAGAAACGTAATATATTTTGAAGTAATATTTATTTTGACATTATGTTGAATCAATATTTCATGTAAAATTATTCATTACAGAAACTCGGGTGATATATTCAATTATGTTAACTATTTTCGAGCTACTAAGCAATCAAAACAACCTTTTATAATTTTCTGACAAGGGAAGTGTATACGTTAGAGATATTTTTTTTTGTGTGGATATTACAGAGGTCTGTAGGTGCCTACGTTTATTGTACAGGTAATTTATACACATATACAAAAAATAAGTTAAAAATTATTTTATTATTTATTACTACTTACAGTTTTTTTTATGTAACCATAGTATTATTAATCACTTCTAAATATCTGTAATAAAACAAAAAAAAGTGTACACTCCTCTTCCAGCCACAAGCTAATGCTTCTATGGAAGAGTAGTCTTAGAATAAGTGATCGCAAAAAAAAATCTAAATCATATATAAAATGTATTTACCTTTTTGAATAAATAAAATAAAAAATATATAAAGAAGACTGTGACGGGTGGCGTGGCTTTGATTTTTAGACAAATCTAATTTTTGCTAATATGACCCTCAAGAGGAAGGTCACCATCTGCGATTTCTAAAAACTTTGCGAAAAGCCCGGGCAATGCCGGGAACTTCAGCTAGTTTGATATAAAAGTGGGCACCGTTCTCTCAGTTCGCAAGGAATAATTTGATATCAAAAACATTGATAGATGTATAATTGAAAGTGGTCACTATATAAAACTTATTGTTATTACAAAACAAATATTTTTTTACTATTTTCTTCAATTACTTTTTTTGTTGCTGAACATTAAATAATAAACTTTTACATAAGAAAATTGCAAACAATAAATAGGTAGGTTAAAATCATAAATCGTTTAATCAAATTGCTTATTTTGTTTCACTTTGTTTCTTTTTAAATAACTTTTTTATGTTTTCAACTAAGTATATTCTTACGTTAATGGCACGTGTTGTGCCGTGTAATTGAAAATAAATAAATCAATTAGCCTTTCCATAGAAAATTAAGCATTTAAAATTTTAAAAGAATTTTCCAGTCCAAATACGTAATAACGGCTATTCTTTGACGCGACCGCTTTCTTCCTTTCTTCGTCCTTCGAGGATCGCCTTGCTGCCTCGATGCAAATTTTATTTGGCTGGCAAAAGAATTATTCACGGTCGACCGACCCGCGGCCCGGCCTGATATATAACGTAATTACGGGCGGGAATTTAATTAGAAGAAATTAATGGAAACTCCGCTTCCCTGCTTTGTTCTCCTTTTCCAGCCGGCTTCTTACTCTTCTTACCTCGCCGGCAACCGCAACTGTGATTCGTTCACCCTTTGTGTTTTTCTTGAACCCCTTCTTCTCCTTCCAAGAGGATAGCAATCGCCAATCTTTTCATTCTCGCAATCTCACACTTTAACACAAATTCACCTTCGAGTTAACATTTTTATCAAATAAACTAACAAATCATCTCTCCAGGTTTTTAGTGGTATAAAAATAAATATATTACCTACAGAGTTGCAAAATAAAATCTCGAATGCGAGCTCTGCCGAAAAGAGTTCTTATTAAACTTTTCTGTCTTGAATTTTTAAGCCATCGCACTGTTTAAACATCAATTGATTGTGAGCTACGGAGCTATTAGCTGTCCTTTATTCTTTGTCTGGTGCCTTCTCCTTTCAGAAGTTGACTGTCATTGGGCCAATATTTACCTATTGACGCCCGCGAAAACCATATCGATAGCTGAAATTTGAAATACTGTAAAGCACAATAAATCAAAAAAATAGTATATGTATTTTCTTCGTTTTTTTTCTTTCGATCTGCGTCGTCGAAATATTTCTATGAAAATAAGTTCATCTTTTACGACGTGCATTTTAAAAGGAAATTTTTTCTGAAAAATTAAAAAAGTATTCTGGTTTCAATTTTCTTTTATAAAAAAATTCGGTGTACAAAAAACAACAGATATTATAATTTTAAAAAAACACTAGGTTGTTGAACTCTTTCGATTACGTGAATTGAAAGTTGAAAATAAATACTCTATTAAAATATTTACATTATAGTATCAACTTCAATATGGTCTCAAAGTGACAGGATACCACATGGTACGGCGAGCGGTAATGATAAAAAAGGGACAATGTAACATTTTTATTTCCGGCCCTGTAGATATTGATACCCTCTTTGATGCATTTCGACACGATAAATGAAAACACCGATCAAGCCGATAATGTACTAGATAATATATTTATCCAATCCACCCCACTCAAATATTCTCACGGATGAAGATTCTGTTGATGACTCTGCAGATGAAGGCAAAGGAGAATTGATTGATTATAAAAATGGAGTACGGTTTTCTCAAAAAAACCCTTTTTTCAGGTGAGGCATCCTGATTGTATTGTTTAATGGATAGAACTGATCTAATGGATAAAGATGTCTTAAATTATTGAATTGGCATCCGAGGTTTGAAACGGTACACGTTAATTGATCAGATGAATTCATGAATGAAATATCAAATCTAGAATTTCGGAGAGAAATCACTCAAGTTAATCTTAAGGTGTTGATAGATAGATAGATTTCTTATGGATATAAGATTCAACAGTTCATGGATAGACGTCGATGTGCTAGAAAATCTTACGAAGTCCAAAAAATGTTTACTTATTTCGTCAAGTATCACATAAAACTATTATAGATTAAAAGAATACTACAAAATAATTTTTTTTTTTTTAAATCGTTTTTATTATTTTATTGTAAAAAGCTTATAAATATATTGTTTTATAACACTTGATCTGAGGTTATTCCGCTATTTACATTTTTTCATAATTTTGCACTATTTGCACCCGTATAGCACCCAATATATTTCAGTGAAAAATAACTTTTACAAGAAAACCAAAAAAAACTTTTTTTATTTTCACTTTGGTCCAAACTAAATAAACCCAATGAAAAACGAAAATAAAAATTAATAAAAAAAAAAATCTGTTAGTAATGGGTTAAAACATTCTGCTAACTTTAAGACCAGAGGCCATATAGTTAGTAACATTTTTTTTTCAATAAATTGCTCACTAATAATAAATAGGTTGCTAGAAATTTCGATATGACAAGGTATAAACAACGTATGATTGCATGTTTTGTATATTTAAAGGTAAAAGTCCGTTTAAAAAGAAAACGTATTTATTGCGGTTTTTCTGAAAATTTGTCATTTAATCGAAGTTAACGCGCCGCGAGCACAATCTTTTCTTGCGGCTCTTTATTTATTGAGTCAAATTAATTCCTTGATTGTACGAGTATGTATGTACAACCATTCAAAATTACATTATTTAACGATTTGTCATTTTTCTTTATATTATTATAATATCAAGGACTTATTTCATCTTATATCCAAGGGCAACGAGAAATACCACCACCACTTTTAGAAATATATTGTTGACAAAATGTTTCCGAGTGTAAGTCGTGATATAGTTCCCGATCCCTGGCCTAGGGGTGTGATTCCGTTAGTTTTTTTTTATACTTCTTCCTTTCTGTGAGCCACAGTCGTTAGTGGTTATTCAAGCTTCGAATCATTACTTTTTTTCGTAAGGGTTTGTTTTTCAATCTTCCAACTTGACGAATATTAAAGACGAATTCTGCAGAGACAACCGTAGATTCATCATTTTGAATCCTTTGAATTTAAGTTAGGATAAATAATTGTTTTCAGTAAAATAACCTAAACCCGAAACACGCAACTGATTATAATATCACTAGACTTACCTTTTCCCAAAAATTTTTTTTTACTTTTTGGCTTGACTTGTAAACTACTCTTAATTCATCTACGTAAGTATTGTTTCACTCAAATATTTGTACATTCCCTGTACAGTAATTATTTTATCACTATTTACATATCTCCAACTAATGTATAAATAATAGTATATTTTAGTAATTAAATGTATGATTAAAAGTAATATTATAAACCCTAACAATCTCTACTATTATTATAACTTATTTTTATAACTTTTTTTCATTGCTTTTTGGTATTTGGAGTTGCTTTGTGTGTGTATGTTTGCATTTGCGATTATTAATCCTAGATGGGATTTGGTTTACAGGCAATACCAGGGCTGTAAACGAGGCTGCGTGTGTCGGATATTTATCAATAAAACACGTGGGTAAAGTAAGTCAGGTATATTTACAGATATACTAATTTTTACAGTTAATTAAATGCGTAACTACCGGGGGGGGAAACAGGCACTTGCCAGGACGTTGAAACCGGAATTAATTTCGCAAATCATGTTGTGCCCTTGCTACCGTTATCGGTGATACCAGCGCAAAACATAATGTTAATAAATAAATGTTCTCAACTTCTATTTTACTATTCTTTGCTGTTTTACATGCTTATTAGCCCTATATTTTATTTACACAATTCTCATTAAGACATCTTTTCAAATAAATTATACTTTACTATTTATATACCTAGCATTTACTCATCTTCATCTAAAGTTACTCACATATGTTTTTTTTAATACATCTGATTACTTAGTATGCATATTTCTTAGACATTCAAACGTCGCAACACCCAAACAAGACGTCATTTTGCTTTGTTATTTTCCTATTATTTTCTATTTACAATCCTTTGACGTTTTACACGCACATGGGCTATTTTTTACTTATGCAATTCTAATTTCTGATATTATAGTACATGCATTATACTACAGGCAGTACAGGCAGATAAATAAATAGCATAAAACCCAACATTATCAATTTTCTAACAAAATGCTCTAAAACAATATTGGGTACCCCTCACTCGACACTACACGAGAAAAATGTTATTCTAAAATACGATCATTTTATTCTTAAAAGCCGGACTGAAGTTCTTACTAACATATTAACGGTGCTTCAAAGTTTATTGGCTGGAAAATGTAAGAATAATTTGTTTTAATACTCGTATACCAACAAATTATTCTTACATGTTCCCGCCACAAACACTGAAACCCTGTTAATTTGTTCGCAAGAACTTCAGTCCCGTTTTTAACCGTTTTTACGAATAAAATGATCGTATTTTAGAATAACATTTTTCTCCGTGTAACCGCAAGATAATTCCATTGTTTTCACACTTCACCTTTAGGTTGGTAATTCGGTTCCTATGGAAATAATAACCACAGAAAGCAACAAATAATATTTTTTTTAAGTTTGTAATATAAAATATGAAATTTCCAGTAGCAGAGCATGCCATAAAAATTAACCACATTGATAATTAATAGTAATTCTCATATCCGTCCATGTCTTAGTTCTGGCCATGTTAGGATTTAGATTGTCGAAACATTGTTCCTCTACCAGTTTTAGGATCGGTCCTTTCGTGGTTCCTATGTCTTCCGAGTGTACGCTTTAACTCCTCCCTTAATTCTTCGCTGATTCCACCTTGCTCTGGTTCCCGTTCTGCCAGGATCGCAGTATGACGAAGGGTGAATATCACCCACGGGTCACGCTCTGGAAATAAAACATCAAAGAGCAGATGACACAAGTGGGCGGGACACGAGCATGAACGGAGAATCAAGTTAACTTAATTAACCGGTGATGTTAGAATTCAGATTCCGATTCTGCATATGTGATGTAATCTGAGCAGGGATGTGATTAGATTATTTCTACATGTGAACTGGGATGAACGGAACCGAGTCACTGTTAATTAAAATGTCTTGAATTCGGTACCAGGATATCTATAATATTCTGGCATACATAGTTTTCTAACAAATAGAGTAAAGGTTCATAGGTCCATGTTCCAACAATTAAAAGCCTGCTATTATATTACTCCAATTCCGAAGGTCGCGGGTTCGAACCCGGAATGCGCAAATAAATTTTATTTGATTAATTTGTTTTATTTCACAATTAATTAATAAAAAAATAATATATACTGTTCCATAGTGGAATATATAGTCTTAGTATCGCCCTGGTGTAAGACCACCATTTAGAATTGAAACGTTGCTTGAAATTGCTTTGGCCGTGTTTAGTGACTAGATCTAAATAGCCGGATACATCCCCACCTTCCTCTTCCCCATCTCCTTCCCTTCCCCTCTCACCTTCAGCCTCACAACACACCCCAATTGGGGATGCCATAATCTCACTGACACCAGACGGGAGCAGTTGGGACTCTTGTGAGGTGTTTATTATAAAAAATAAAAAAACATTAATATTACTAGTAAATTGACGGAGGTAACGCAGAAGACTTGTGTTACGTCTGTTTCCCATGTAATGTGGTAAATTATTTTAAATACTAATATCTATAATATAGATAATATTAAGATAAGATTTTAAATACTAATATCCTTAATGTGAAATATAATGTGAAATATAATGTGAAATATAATGTGAAACTGATAAACTAATCAATAAATAATATTAGTAAAACACGTAACAGTAAAACAATATAAAATATAAACTAAAACAGTAATGTTGTTAACATTAATAACTAAAACAATAATTATCTATAATAATTACTATAAAAACTTTACCAATTATTAATTCAGGTACTGCCATTATACCTAGCTCTCTCATTAAAAATATAGGCGTATTAGATTTGTCAAAGAATTTATATATAAAAATGCAAAAATCAGTCATTTTAAATACATGTAGGATTACGAAAGATTTTTTAAATATTTATATCGAGAGATCAGTAGGATTTATCGGTCCAATTTGGAGTTCCACCGAGCCGGACCCTCTGATATGAAAATATCTGGAGTCGGTGAATTTTTTCCCCATTTGGTACTCCGGTAGGTTAACATGTTGTTCTTGAATTGTTTTGTATTAATTATACTTATAAATACACTTGCATAGCGTGGATTTACTAGATGATCATTTTGTGGAAAAGTGTGTGAAAGGGTTTAGTTTTTCCTGTGAGGAAAATTTAACCCGGGCATAAAGTCTGGTGAAAAATAAATTAAGCTATATGTTCTCTAAAATATCCAATCGGGCGTAATAAAGTTTTGCTAATTACAAACATGCTCTACAACAAACGCTTCGTGTTTTTGTACAGCTTTTTACTTTAATGAAACTACATACATACATACATGTTTTATTATGTTATTAACTAACTAACTAACTAACCATCACGCCGTTTCCCCGCAGGGGTAGGCAGAGAGGACGGGCCGCCGAACACCTCGGTCTTGGCACACACCCTTTGCCTCATTCACATTCATACATCGTTTACGCCAACGCCAACGGCATTCAGTCCTCCATTAATGGAGTTACCTGCATTTACCCTTCTTTCAATGTCTCTATCAGCCTTCCCGTGTCTCGTAAACATATTACCCAAATACACAAACTCATCCACCTGCTCCAAGTATTTAGCGTTCACAATTATATTGCACACTGTTTTCGTACTATCTCTGTTATTATAGTATGATAATAATTGTAATAATAATTGTACTAGTAATACTCCTTTGTATACAACCTATGTATTAATAATGGATGCATGTAAGGCGAAAATAAATAAATAAATAATATTTTAACAATATGTTGTACAGTCATTTCTTTTTTCCGCCAACTTTTCTGAAAAATACACAAATTTATGCACCTTACGCTATGAAATATTTTAATGCCACCATATAAACTTTAACAATTATTATAAGCAATAATTATTAGCCTGAAACACTCATCCATATTGAAAGAATCTTCCGAAAAAAGATACATATCGCCGACGGGACTCGAACCCGCACCCTTTTGATTGCCGGTCAAGTGCTCTACCATTAAGCTACGGCGGGTTACCTCCTACCCGCCAAATGATTCAATATATACCTAGTGTTTCATTGGGTTCGAGTCCCGTCGGCGATATGTATCTTTTCTCGGAAGATTCTTTCAATATGGATGAGTGTTTCAGGCTAATAATTATTGCTTATAATAATTGTTACCCTTTGTGCCATGCATAAAAAAATCTTGTCTTAAACATTAGTTTATCAATTAAAAAATAATAATTAAAATAAACTTTCTTCGGAACTTAAACTAACCCAACAGTAAACCAAAATAATTATCTTATTTTATTGTGTAAATACGAAAAAGTTTTTAAATGTCTAGCAAATAACTGTGTTATTGGCTGTTTTTAAATATATTTTTTGTATTTGTTACGTAACATGTCTTCGGTTTTCATCTCAAAATATTACTACTAAACAATGATCTTTTGCATTATAGCTTTATATAACTTTGTTGAGTAATATTATGTTAAAATTATCACACTCAAAGTAAAACTATCAAAATTACAGTTAGTGGCATAAAAATAAATCTGTGTTATAATTAGCTAATAAGGCAGTAAAACTTAGACAATGTATCTGTGTTAAGAAATTCTTATTGAATAATATAAACCATTTATTAAAAGCAAAAAATCAGTTGAACTCTAAGGACGCCCATAAAAATTCCTAAAAATAATTAGATAACTTCCTCTAAATTAAAATGTCGGTATATTCTGGTGTCGTACCTTCAAAAACAAAACTGAAAAGACCATTAGGAATCAAGTTATATCGTTAATAACTAAGTTGGTAGTGGAATCCTTGCGCCGGCATCCCTGCCAAGTTCAAAGTTTAATTATAGAGCTAATTAATCCACCTCCTGCCGCTCCTGGGCTCCTGGACCCTGATACTTTCCGGTTCTCATTTTTCTTCCTACTTCTTCTACCACGCAGAGGAGGCGGAGCTGGAAAAGTCCTGCTCCACGTCGGATATTTCTTTGGCTTGCTTCTAAAAGGGTCAATGTCAGTTTTTCACAAATATTTTTTACGTATTTGACTCAAAATTATTTTCTAATCGAGAAAAGATTTTTTCATTTTCGAGGGTCAATGTTACATTAGAAAATATGTTTTTTGTTTGATCATTTAATTCGAGGTAACTTAATGATTCCGTGTCGCAAATCAATTTGATATATTTTCTCAATCGTAACTTGCATTGGGGGTTATGCTGTGTTAATAAATACGTGTACAGAGTATATATATAATAAAATGTTATATTTCAAGGACGAAATTTCCTGACTTACGAATAACCTCACAAATTAAAATTTCTCCCTGCTCCCATTCTTAAGAGTAAAAAATATTATTGCTTGTTCATTGATGGGGTCTTAACTTGCGAAAGATCAAACCCGCAACTAATATTTGCAACTCTCACGCTTTGGACCACTCAACCACGAGCCGCTTAAGATGATAGTCTTCGCTTTTCGGCCCATACAAAAAGGACGCCCGGGAAAAAACACTTTTCTACATCGAAAATTGCACAAAATGAATATATTTTTTTTATACTGCCTTCTAGAGGATGAAAACTATGTCGGTATGTTTTCGAATTTTCGATGCGTTTCGTATTAACGTAAACATTCACTGTCAAACATGTACGATTTATCAAAAAATATTATTTAAGGAAAAAGTGCTGCTAACTCAACTCTCATAAATAATTATAGAATTATAAAAAGCTACCGACGTAGCTTCTTCTTTCTAAAAAATATATATTTTTTTAAATTTCAATTTCGTGAAAATTTCGGTGTAGAAAAGTGTATTCTCCATAAACCCCTTTTCGAGCGATTTCTGTAGGTAAATTTAAGCGTTGTCTCATTCGCACATTTCGCATTCGCATGTATTGTAAGTGTGCTTGAGCTTATTGTGAGCGGGACAGAATGACAGTCGAGGGTGTTCCGCGTGTGGTTCAAAGTCTAGCCTCTTAATAAGTCTCTACGAAGACATACATTTGTGAAGTCGTATATGTCATGCTAATAATTTAAGTAAATACAGCGTTTAACTCCAGATACGTTTTTTACATATTAGCTTTTTTCTTATTATTACCTTCAAACACTCACTAATAAATATATTAGTGGTCGTAAGTTATGTGGGAAATTATGCATTTGATTAAATAAATTAAGAGCTAGAAAACCTTAAAAACCATTAATGATTCTATTTCTTTAAATATCCTTAATGTAAATAATAATTATTAACTAATAACATCACAAGACAAATCCACTCGGTTTTTAAAGTAGGTAGTTTCTATCATCCAGCAAGCCCACGGTAGATTGACACTCTACATGAGTGCAGGGGTTGAAAAGGATAAACCTCTTCATAGAAGAACCACCCCTCTGAAGGGAGAATCAGGGAGTAGGCTCGCTAAATAGGTACTACTTTCTTCGCGATTGATGGTAAAATAATTCAATTAGCTCTCACCGCGAACTTAACAAATGCCTTAATTGCAAATTGTAATTTTTCTATTTGGTTATTATTTCGAAGATTAGCCTATATTTTTGTATTTATTTATTTATTATTCCTGTACAAACTAAAATGTATTGTTTAGCATTTATTATTAACCCTACTAGGGTTCGCCTGTATCGGGGTTAATAATTTAATAATTAAATAAAAGTAACAACATAACAGTACTTTAAAAATAACAATGATATATGAAATTTGTGGAAAGATCAAACAAAATGTTATTATTTACTGTGGCAATACTTAACAATAGAAATAATCAACAAAAAAAATCAACAATAGAAAAAATCTAATAATTTTTTTTATCTTTATGGTTTAGAAAAAATATAAATAAAAAATAACATAATGAAAGCAAATATTTATAAACGGATAGTTACATTTTTTTAATTTTACCTTAGGTGTTATTGTTTACATTGAAATTATTTAACCTCACTTGGATAAGCCTTTGTTGGTGTTAACAATCAAATTTTATAAATTAAGTACACAAAATAATATGGGTATTGAAAATATAATATTGTTACATTTCTTATGATGGGTACCCACCAATGAACTAAGCTGAAGGTACCTAGCGCACATCTAGCGCATTATTTATTTATTTATTCATTATTCATTTTCAACGCCCTGATGGGCTTTTTCACAATAAGTGTATAATACGGTGATAAATATGTAATACGATGTTTAAACAAGAAAGATAAACTCACAGCAAAGAACATTATAAAAGTGGTAGGTATAAAGGTAAGTGAAAATATTATATTATAAGAAAAGAGAAAAAATAAAAATAACTTAAACTGAAACCAGTTTTTAAATTGCAGATGGCATAAAAATAAAAATATAGTGTGGGTTAATATGATAAATTTACAGGTGAGTAATAGGTACATGAAAAAGTTCACAAAATAGATATACAAACGAGAGTAACAAGATAGATAAATAGAAAGAATACAAAAATAAAAATGTAAACAATATGGGGTGACTATATACTTTATTTTATAACGTGTATTCTTCTATGGTAATCAACGAGCTTTATTATCGTTAGTGAAACTTTAATACGACTCGATCATACGTCAATAAATTCAAGAATTCAGTTCTTCGTGCTGTTTTGTTTGGTCGATCTTTAAGACGCAAAGAAAATATTGACAGAGTACAATTATTAAACTTTTAACTTCAAATTCGATCAAAAACCTAATCGAACCAAGCATAAAAACACACAAACCAATACGATTCATATCAATTCTTCACACTTTTTCTATACGCAAAATTTACCTAGTTATCCATAGGAATGGAATGAATCCGTATGGAATGAATCCGTACGGGACTATGGTAGGTTTCTACCACGAATATTTTGTTATGTTATCAAAATTGGGAATGGGTGAAAATTAGAACGCGTAGAAAGAGGCCAATAGAAAATCTTTATACAAAACTTAATGGATTTGAAGCCGTTATATCCAACAAAACTGAATAATATTTTTAATCATTAGGTCAAGCATATATATAGGACAGATGTGTGCTATTATATTTATTTGAGTTTTAAATTGTGATATAAAAGCCAATAAAGAATTTTATTTTTCACGATTATAGAGGCAAGTTAAGCAATCAATTTCTAAGTAACAAAAAAATAAAATAAAAATAAAAATGTAAAACGGCGTTTATATCGAAGAAATATCAATTTACGTATTCCAACGAATATCAGTATTTTGTAATTTAAATAAACGCCCATCAAAACGCTTTTTTAACAATTTTTATTGTTATATTTAATATTTTCGTATATTAAAGTAAACATGTTATTTTTAAATGTTTATTACCAACCCGTAAATGATAGCCAACGTTGCCTTTAAAATCATGAAAAATTGAATTCTTTAATGACCTATACATTTCACCATTTAAATCACAAATAAATAAAGTAGCACATATATAATTTTATATTTTCGAAATATCGAAAAAAAAAATTATAATAAAAAAATAATAAAAAAGCACATGTCCGTACTAGATATAAATTAAAAATTTGGTTTTTCATTAAAAATCAGTTTACATATTTGGGTTTTTCGGTCTCAAATCCAAATTTAAGTTATGTGTGAAAACAGTGCTCCTTACTATTCAAACCTTGTCACTACACTTATCTTAAGGCAATTAAATTGACTTTTCATTTCTGAATGGCCCGTTTTCACCGTGGCGTTACTGATTTATTCTTCCTCTCTTCAATAGATATCATTCGATTACCCTTTGCACATAATTCAAATTTCTTTAAATATGTAACTTTTCTACGCGTCTTACGCGTATGTTGCTTTTTAGCCCCTGCGATTGCTTTTAAAATAAGATGTGATGTTGTCAAACGCGCCATCAAATGTCGATATTAAATTTAAAGTTTTAAATTTCACAGCCTTTAGAACACTAAAACGAACCAAGTATTCTTAATAATAAATATATGAATCTAGTACCGGCCAAGTACTCAGCCAGTTTCTCGTGAACGTTAATAATATCTGAGAATTTTTTATTTTTAATCCCACCCTCTCAAATTATTGTACCTACCAACTCAACATTAAAAAATCCACATCCAGTCTATTTGCCAGTTAAAACTTTTCCTGCGGTAAATAATATAATGTACAATCTGTCCACCCGGCGGTATATATATTTTTTTTCAATAATTCCTCTACAAACTTTGCTTCGTTTTACAAGTTAAGCTAGAAGGTACGCTGGATGTTTTTCAATTTTATGTTTTTCATTTTTTCTCTGTGGAGTTCTGTCAAAGCGAGGAGACATCTGAATTAAGTTGGCGGCTTGTTGAAGCGATAATCATGTCGGTGGCGAATTTTTATCAACTTTTCCAGAAGTCCTGAGAATATAAAACTTATGCCTAATTATGCGCGGAATCATTTTCTGGCATGGTTTTATTTCAACTTTTACCGAAAAACGGGGAAATTAATTCAAAAAATTAATAAAGTAGTTACGCACTCTTTTATCGAATGTACGTCAGAGCTGGAAAAATAAAATCGATCTGTCGCTTTTCAATACATTACACATATTTTTAATATATTTTGAAAAACTTAAAACAATTTTAAGTATAAATCAGAATATTTTAATTAAGTTGCTACACTTTTGGTAATAATAATTTCATGATATTTTTTAATCATTTTCGATATGAATAGCATTTAACGGTACTACGTTTGTGACCACATAAAAATATTGACACTTTTGTGTAATAATACCGCTGCATGGGCGCTATGCAATACAATTATTACTTTTTTAAAAACCTTTGTTAACGCGCATAGGTCGCATTGAGTTTTTTTAATCGTTTTTGCGCAGCCTTAGTGTCGCCCTGAAGAGGCTACAATTCTGAATGGAAAGGTTGTGAAATGGCCTTAGCCATGTTTAGTGATCAGATCTGAATAGCCAGGTGTAGCGAAACCTTCCTCTCTAGCAACTCCATCTGTTCCCCGCTTCCTACATCCTTACAAAATTCCCTAAAAATTGGGAAGTTCTGTCCCATCCCAGGTTCATCACCACTAAATGTTTCATTATAGGGATTTATACTTTATGTTATAATAGCAGTCGTCACCATGACTTTCTCAAGATACCCCACGGCAAAGCAGATGATCTTCACAGCAAAGCATGACAAGAGGAATATGCTATTGAACGAAAATATTAAAAGAGCAGATATATTAATTGCTCTTCAAAAAACCTAAAGGTGTTATTTAAATACTTATCTTCGCACATAAGAACGCTAAAACAAAGAAATCTTTAACTTTAAATGGTTAATTTATCTGTAAAAAAAATATTGACCATAAAACCTTAAGTAAAATTCTGTATAACCCAAAGACTACGATGGGCTGGACATGTAAAAAAGATTGCCAGATGACAAGACCCCAAAAATTATAACAAAGTGGGTGCCCCAGTGAAGGCGATCTAACGGCATACCGATGCTGAGGAAAAGGGGGAAAGACTGTGATCAAATAAAAACAACTAAACGTAATTATTTCTTCTTCTTAAGTCGATTCCTATTTGCTGAGGATCGTGACTACTTCTCCAATTTCCATGATGGACAAGAGTCGTCTACTCCTTGCGCTTCTGCGCTGCGTGGAAGCCTCGGACACCGACGTACCGGACGCCAGTGATACTTAATCACTCCAGCGCATTGGTGACCTTCCTCTGTTTCTTCTGCCAAACACTTCGCAGTGATCATGAGTTTCCAAAGTATCTTAAAATACGTTGTAGGCAGATAGTTGGAAGCCTATTGTCGATGCGTAGCTTTTTCAGAACAGACATATTTGTAAGTCTGGCTATCCGCGGAGTTCTAGGCATTTTTCTCCAGCATCACAATTCGGGGCGTCAACCGTTTTTTTCCGCTGGCTCTAAGTGTCAATGTTTTCACACTATAGAAATAATGGGAAAATCTACGCCCAAACGAGTCTCATCTTGATGGTCTTCGTTATGTCTCTGTCACACCAAATCTTTTGCCTTTTAAAATTTGTGAATTGGACTGTAAATCCATAGGCCGCTGGTTCAAATCCGGCTCGAAGGACCATGAATAAAGCGTGTTTTTGTGGTTTTTTTAAATCGAAGGACCTTGAAATTTGTATGTTTTATATGTTTTAACCACTGTACAAGTAGAAGGTATGCACATAAGGAAAATGAGAGAAATTACTCACTGCGGGACTTGTAGAATTTTATTTTATATTTTGCCGGTTTTTAACTTGCACTTTTGTTGCGGAATCATTAGTTTTAGAGCGGTAGATGCGGAGTAGGAATGCGGATATTGAGATACTTGCGCGGTGGTGGTCGATTATTGACTGATTGTAAGTAATAGGAAAAAAGTGACATGGCTATAAGGAAGGGTAGGAAGAAAATTTGACAATACCAACTACAAGTACAGCAGTTCATGCATGTCTATATAGGTTCGTACATACACGGAGAAAAATGAACTGTTAAAAACGGGACTAAAGTTCTTACGAACAAATTAAGAGTGATTCAATGTTTATTGCCGGTAAAGTACGTACGAAATTACGTATACCAACAAATTATTCTTAATGTTCCCGCCAATAAACATTGAAACCTTGTTAATTTGTTCGTAAGAACTTCAGTCCCGTTTTTAACCATTAAAATGATCGTTTTTTCTAATAAAATGTTCGTTTTTTCTATTAAAATGATCGTTTTTTCAAATAACATTTTTCTCCGTGTATGTATGTATGTAAGTGTAGTGTGTAAATGCCCAACCACAGATAGTTGAAAACCTATCGAGGATGCCTAGCTCTTCCAGATTAGACACATCTGTGGTTCCGGCTGCCCATGGATCCAAAATTTAAAATCATTTTTAATAAAATTTCAAGCTTTGAGAAGCGCTAGTGAAGTGTTTTGCATCAGTTCTTCGGATATTTCCACTGCATCCTCCGCAATTTAATTAGCCACCACAAACGTGTAGAGAAGCCGTAATGAACCTTGTCAAAGGCAATATTGTCATCATCTTTTTTATACCGTAATTAAATATACGTCTCGCGTAACAAATTTCCATTGTTTGTGTATTTTTTATTCAACATCGCTTAAACTTTTTGAATAAATTAAAACAACTCTTATTAGTTAGCTGATAATATACCCACCTACCTATTCATTTAAATTTTTTAAGCATAATTGTAAGAAACTGAAGAAAATACTGATGGAATAATTACATTTAACATTCGAGTGGGGAAATCATCGTTATCAAAATACTGATTACGGTTGTCTGTGGTGTGCGCTTATTGGTCTAGCGTAAAATCTGGTTAAAAATATTTCTTTGAATTTAAGTGTCATTTTCAAAATTGGAACCATTGGTGTGAAGAATTCAAACCAGTGATAAAGTACCTACCTATATAAATTATTTCAAAAATTGGAATGGATTTGGTAAGAATCATTAAATCAGACTATCCTGTGAATTTTCACAGGCCTGCGCTTAGTCTATAATAATTATTATATTATGTGAATAACTTTGTTGAACATTTATTTAACGTTTACAATAATGTTTAAATAGTCTTGGAATAATTTTTCATATAACAAATTTTTCTATTCTTTTCAAGATATGAGTAGGTACGTACTTACGAAATATTCATACTTTTAACTCTCAGGTCACAAAAAAATATTACAGTTCCGACACCCATCGCCATAAACTTTTATCTCGACTACGTATATTATGACTTCTTCCTGCGTAACAGGGAAAATATCGAAAGATTAAAGATTGATCAGATATGATGCAACGCCTTAAGGGTAGTTTGGGGGAATAGTTCCAACGAAGGGAACAGTGTTGTTGACTCAAGTGATGCAATAGAAAAATTAATAGAAATTCTAAAAAAAACTATAATTCAAAACATAATTAAAAATTCCTAATTCAAGCTATAAAATGTTAATATGAATTGTTTGTTAACGCCCGTAAATACGCAACATGAATAAATAATTTTGTCCGTATAAAAACTCAATTCTTTGAAGAAAAGCATATACACACAATATTGTATAGGTGATTCAATGAAATATTGTATTGCACGCCTTTCTTGGAAGAATTATGTTTTTATTCGGATAAAACTATATATTCATATTCATATTGCGTATTTACTGGCGCAAACATTTGATTCATCTTAATATTTTAAACGATAACTTGCAAAAAGAGTTTTTTCCAAAAATAATTAAATAACCACCATCTATGAACGAGTAGATTAAACATTAATTTAAGTTTACTCTAGTACCTAAAAATAGCTCACGGCTATAACATTATCAAGGTAATATCGTCAAATAATCTTACAAGAATCAGGAATCTTATTTGTTTTACGAAATAGATAAAGGTTTTTTTTTAGTTTTTAATTTAAAGAAATTGATTACGTGTTTTTTCTGTGTACTTCTCTTATGTGTGTCCGAGAATGTTAGCATATAAAATTATATAATATTCCTTCTTGGTGCTTCACATTGATATCCCCAATGCTCAAGTATTTAAAAACCTTACCGGTGCCCTCGTAAAATCCAACGACTCCGCCGCAGGACAAACGTATTAGAAAAATGATCGACCTTTAGGACTCGAGCGACTCACGGGACCTGAGGACATCTTCCTGCGTCAGCAATCTCACCATCCAATCTCGAGGATCCTCTAGAAAATTGTTTTGGTGGGGAAACACACGACTTTCTCTGTAGGTATGGTTTAAATGGTTTCTTCTAAGACTGCACTGTCGCATCAAGCAGATATTTTCTTCTTTGAATCATTTAATGTTCCTATTTTCTAGGCACGCGTGGGTTTTTTCGTGATTCGGTAACGGAAGTAGAATACGGTAGAAAACCCACTAAAAATATGCATTTTTTAACTTATTTTTCCTTGTGTACTCTCATTTTAAGAAACATTCTAATAGGAAATTTCTACAGTTTAGCTATAACGTTAAGATATTGGTACATATACAAGCCATTCTCTTTATTTTTTTATTCACACCCTAATGGGCCTTTACATGAAAATTAACACATTGGTTACATTAATTAAGTATAAAAAGTCGTAAGTTGTAATAATTGTAAGAAAGCAACACATATGTCTATAACAAAATTTAATGCAAATTAGCTAAATACTAAAACGTTGATTCAGTATAAAATAATAAGTAGAAGAAAGTATAACATAAAAAAGTAAGTTTGTTCATATATTAACAATATTAATTACATATGTGTCACAAACCAATAAAACAGAATAAATGAGAATGCAATTTACTCGTGACGTAAAGAACATTGTAGTTGAGATTTTTAAAATAAAATAATAAGAATAAGGATATTAAAAAAAAGACGAGTGTGCTTTAGACCACACGACTGAAGTAAAACTTTTTAGTAATAACTAAGTGTAATTCACAGTGAAATATTATAATTAAAAAATTTGTAATAATGTGTTCATTTATCGTGTTGAATTTATTTTGAATTCAGGCTTGTGATTGGCTTTTTTTGAGAGTGGTGATTTTGCTTGTCAATCGCTGTGGCGAGTGGTGATTTTCATCTAAACCCCTTTTTACATGATTTGCGGTTGATTTTTCTAAGGATCTCAAAAACCATCTTGTAGCAACGGACATTGCGCATATATATGCATTTATAACTCAATTTCATCATTTTTGGAGAGTAGCGTTTTTGCTTTTAAGTCCCACATACGTCGAATGTATTATATGTACAATATGTAAAACTACATTTAGTATAGTGACAAAAGCTTTGATATATATAAGCCAGCGAAAGAGGTACTCTAGTGGTTTGAGCAAGAAGGCGAACAAACATTATATTTTTCATAGAAAATGAATTGACAAAAGTGTACGTAGTTTTTCGTATTGCATACCTTCCCTTCCATACATGGAGAAAGCTTTCCCTGTATAAGGGTTGATAGGTGTAGGTGGGCCAACCCCCTTAGCCCCGGGCTGAGGTGAAAATGGAGCAAGTCCCGTGTTCTTTGCGGTGAGTCGTAACAAGTAATGTCTCGCTGATGGCGGATTACGCCATCATCTGCCATCTAATGCTATCGGATGCCATCACTTGCCATCCGATGGCTATCCCAGTATTGGATTTGATGGCATTTGACTTACAATATGCTTGAGTTTTGATGGATTTTTCGTTCTTTAAAGTTATTGGATCGCTTTTGAAATGCTTTGTTCTTGCTATGAATTGCATTTTTCCTTCTGCGTTTAACAACTCTCTAGTTTTACTCCGTGTTTATTTGTTTTAAAAAGTAATTGTGTAAAACTTTTTTCCTTACGAAATTTTTGTGCGTTTTGCATTCCTACATTGTATTCTGAAAATCATGACATTGGTGTAAAAAATAAAATCCAACTAACTAACCACCACGCCGTTTACCCGCAGCGGAAGTCAAAGAGGACGGACCGCCAAACAACTTAGTCTTGACACACACGTCTTGCCTCATTCACATTTATACATACATCGTCCGTCTTAAGTATCTGATTCACTTAATCGTATCATGTCTTCCTTGGGCGTCTTCAACTTCTTCTACCATTCACATTTGCGTCATATGTTCTCCTTTCTTCGTTATTTTCGCTATGCATGCCAAAAGCATCTGAGCGTCCTCTTCTTAATCTTACTCATTACGCTTAGATCAGCTTTGAATTCTTTGCGGAACTCCACATTTCTCAAACGATCATATATGGTTTTACCACATTTACGCTTAATCTCTCTTATCTCTATCTACAGAGTTTGGTCTACTTGCATCCTTCCTCTGCCAGTTTCGTGCCTCACTGCCATACATCAGTATGGTAGGCACCAGCATTCCATTGCGGCCTGCTAGCTTCGCTTCTTTGGATAGTTGTTTGTTAGAATCTAAATAGACTTTTCCTTAAATGTATATATTAACTAACTTTCTATCACGTTGTCCTGACACTTATTTATTATTTTATTATTTCATCTCCCGCATTTCCACATCCTCATCCCTACTTAGAGTCATTTTGTTAATAGGAAGCTACGCACTCTTTATTATTCGCACTCTAATTTCCAGATACACCCCATTCTATGCACTACATCTTGTTAAATCTTCAAATTATTTATATTTAATTTCATTTACATACAAATTCACCCACATCAAGTAAGAGTCAAATTTATACAGTAGAGCTGGGCCACTTTGTATGTATCGAAGCAGGTAGCTCGCAAATTAAGCGCTTTAAATGCAATAACTCGCTCTGTTTTCCGACTATTTTCATATTGTATTACCCGAGAAACGTATCTACGCAACTCCCAAATTACCCCGGTCCCCCAACAATTCCAACATGGTACTCACTGAAGAGATAATCCATAGAAGGCCCTGAGGAAAATAACTCCCTCAGCGCCTTCTATGGTTTCTTTCTTGGGGATGCTGCGTGGAGTGTTTCCCTGAGGAAAGGGAGGAGAGAAAGTTCTGGGAACGAAACAAAACAACGAATGGGTATTTTTAAAATTTTTATTACATGAATACCACACAAAAGTCCGAACTGCTCCCGTCAGGAGCCATTGAGACCATGGCATCCCCAATCGGGATATGTTGTGAGGCTGAAGTTAGTGGGGAGGGGAAGGAGATGGGGAATAGAAAACTCGGGAAGTGTCTTACTGTTCAGATATGGTCACCAAACACGGCTAAAGCCACTTCAAGCAACGTTATTCTTCTTAATTATAGTCTTTCACCAGGACGATATTGATTGTTTTTTCAGTGGTTTAGTGTGTCCAGGTCATCCGCTGCCAAGTCCTGGACAAACCTCACCCCGTGAACCCGGGCACCCCTGCCAAGTCACCAAACATAGCGAACCACTTGTGCTGACTAAGGTGTTGGTTATTGAATAAATAAATGGTTTACGGGGCGGCGGTTCCCATTGCCGAATTGCGAAGTAGTGCGACCAATACCAATTTTAATTAAAATGTATGTAAAAATGTTGGTTAATTCGGGCACACGAACACGCGCACAACATATTTCTGTTAGTTTATCTCTTCTTTGGTCGTACTGGAATTGAATCAACATTGAGATGACGTCACGTAACAAGAATTGCTATTATTTTGTTGTTATTTACGGATGATGAAGGTCTGTTTTACCAAAGTTCGTTTATTAACAAAATAAAATCTCAAAGATAAATAACGATGTTAAAGTCTTGTTTTCTTAAACTGTAACTGAATCCATTCGATTTATTTAACAAGTACCTCTACCTGTGTTATTTATTTTAATGTTATACAGGGTACAACATCACGTACCCGAAATATTTAAACCACCGATTCCTGAGCATATTTGGAGTAAAAATTTAGATGTCATTTTACTGGGCGTTGATCTTTTTTTTCAATTACAAACATTAAAAATATTTTTCCATCACACGTCGCAACTGAATAGTCGGATATAGACTACCGAGTCACGTGATGAAGCACTCCGTATCGTTCCAGCAGCACGGTAACACACGAAACAGCGCGCATATAACGTGATCCCGTCGCGACGCGTAGGAGTGTGATCAGTGAGAATGAAAAATATATGTTTGGTTTTGATGGAAAAAATATATCATCGGACGGCAAAATGACATCTGCTTTTTTTAGTCCGGATATTTTCAGGAATAGCTGGTTAAACCCTTTGAGTTTTATATGTTGAGTTCTGCTTCATTTGTGTTGTTTTTACATTTTCTATTTCCTGCGAATGGCATATTAATATTAATTTTTTTATAAGAAAAACTCTCTTTTTAACTTTTGAAGATTATTCCCATCAATGAAATATATTATTGAAGAAGATGATAACAATAATAATCTAATTTTGTTAAAATCGGATATATTTATCCGAGACACTATCTAGGTAACAAATACATTCTTTGAATACTTATTTCCAATAATAAATGTAGCTGCCAATAATATGGAAAAAAAAAACATTAGTCGAAGATAATATTGTTAAATCTGAAATTTGAAATATGAAGTTGACAATTACGACTGTCTCATAATAGATCGCAGTGGCCCAATTGGTAGAAGTGTATGTCCCGATAAGACGTAAGGTTCTGGGTTCGAGTCCGACTTTCGACCATTATTTTTTTTTATTTTGCTGTGTCTTGTTCATTTTCATATTTAAAAAAATTTGATTATTATTGTCATCTTCTTCTTTAATGGCATATTAATACTTTTTTTTTTAAATATTACTCTCATAATTTTTTTTTAGAAAATTTTTATATGAAAAACTCTTTTTCTGACTATTGTAGGTTATTCCCATTGTATTTTGTCCCAGTTGCAATCTTTTATTTTTCTATGTCATGTTCATTTTCATATTTTAATTTAGATTGTTTGTGTTATTTTCTTATTCATTGATTTATTATAAAAGACCAATATGATTTCGTCCGGAATCCTTCAGTCAGTTTTCGTGTGAAATCTAAATGGCGAAATGGCAAAATGAATTTTAAAGCCAAATTAAGCTATTTTCATGTTATGTAAGTTAAAAAATCATTCATTGTCACACATATAATATAGTTTTTTTTTAAAGATATATATCGTCCTGGCCTTTGTGGTCAAGGGGCAAGACTCGTGACTAGCAGTACGGAGGTCGCGGGCTCGCATCCTGGCGTGCGCAAGTAAATTTTATGTGATTGATTTGGGTTTTCACAATTTAATCATTTAAAAATAATATAAAGTCTATTTTCGGCACGTTCCAGAATGGAAGACACACTGAGTATCGCCCAGGTATAAGACCACCATTCTGAATTGAAACGTTGCTTGAAATGATTTTAGATGTGTTTTAGCCGGGTATTTCTCCACCTTCCTTTTCCCATCTCCTTCCTCTCCTCCTCACAACACACACCAATTGGGGATGTCATAGTCTCAATGTTTCCGGGCGGTTGGGAGCAGTTGGGACTCTTGTGCGAAATCCACATAAAATAAAAATAAATTAAAAAATATAGGATATGTAGGTACACTTTTGTGGAGCTTCACAGGGCTGTAGCTTATTACATCTGACCGCAATTCCCAGCGCTACATAGATGCATTCGTTTCAATTGCACCCCTGGGAAGATGTGCCACAGTTACTTCTACTTTGGTCAAACAACTGTAAATTGAACACAGGAGCTTTGAGACAAACTTTAATACGTTGTGCTTTATCGCTTGTTATGTCATGTTGCACCAGTGGGCTATCTGCTTTATTACCGTGTTGGTAAAGATGTATGATTTTACCTTGAAAAATTCACCATGATGAGCTTACAATGAACCACTCTCTACTGTGAAAGTAATTTCCTTTCACAAAGAGTGAAAATTTCATTCGACAGTGTGTGAATCCTCTCTTCTATCAACATTGAGGATGGGTTGTTTCACAGAATTTGAACAATTCATCAAATTTCAAAGATAGTATCAAGTTTTGCAATAGTCCTATTGAAATTCTGTTATTTACAAAGTACTACGAAACAACCGTCTCAACTTGGCCTCAAAGTGTAAAGATAAAGCGCTCTACACACCACTATGCAAACAGCCCAGTAAGCCGGGCTGTTTGATAAATCGCTTGCTGTGGGTTGGTTTGTACTATGTCCACTTACGGTTTTTTTAAACTATGAATGTAGTACTATTAATCATATTTGTATCTACTATATCGACACACAAAACTAATTTTCAGCGGGAACTTACATTTTGAACAACTTTTTTTGTTCTATCTCCATAGTAATTACAAAAAAATGAGGGTTGGAGTGTACTATGTCCATTCGCCAATACTATTTTTTTACTATTATTTATTCACACCTTTTGTACGCGTATGTAAAAATTACTAAAGTTTGAATACCCAATACATTTTATTTATTCATATGAAAATACAAAGTTTTCTAATTTCTAATGAAGAATTTTTAATATTTTAAGATTTATTATTATTTATTAAAACCTTATGTATAAGAATGTTAAATAATTGTTGTTTGATGTGCCGTAAGTTAAAATTACGGTTGGTTTGGTCTATCTGCGCCCAGAGTATGGATATAGTAAAAACCAACATTAAAATATGGTCATGGTACAAACCAACATTATTTTTTTTACTATTTTGTTTAAAAAAAGTGTCCTTTTACGTTCTTGATTTTACTTTATTTTCAGATAAAAATTCAACCAATTATGTTGTTCTTTTACCTAAAGAAAGATTAACCCTTGTATTTTATATTATTATTTATAAACACTAGTTTGAAGTAAAGGAAACACAAATAGAATTCTCTTAAACCTCAAACCTCGTTTTCTCAAAATGAGTTTTTGTGGACATAGTACAAACCAACCCTCAGCAAGCGAAATTGCATCGTTGGTAGGCACAACCGGCTGCCGAATCCTTTGCGATTTGTAGCCATTCTGCAAACAGCCCGGCATGCTGGGCTGTTTTCAGCATGGTGTGTAGAGCACTTAAAAGCCCTGGGTCGACAAACATACGCTACGCTACGCCTAACAATATCTGGACTACTTATATAGCAACCATACATTTTCTATGAAAATAGATGCTTCAGAATCACACAGGCCACACGCATTGCAACGTGTGACCTGTGTGATTCCGAAGCTTTTATTTTCATAGAAAATGTATGGTTGCTAAGTAGTCCAGATATTGTTAGGCGTAGCGTAGCGTACGTATGTCGACCCAGTTTTTATCTACCCTAAAGGTTATGCAATGGTTGAACTTAGGTAGCAGCTTATTGGATTCTATAATGTTCTTATTTATCTAAACATACCTACCTAATAGTAGGTACCTCTATCATTCTTGTATTGTCTATACGCTAGTCATATTTTTCTTAATCCTTGTACAGTTGTACCGCCCATCATAACATTTGCTTTTGCTTTCCTAAATACGTTCATTATAGAGCATATATTATTAAAGTAATTATCAGGATTAAATAATAGTACTACCAATAATATGTGTGTTCAACCTCTGTTTATTTTTTTTATATTTATTTATTTCTATACTTGTACATACATTTAACAAATAATTAGGTACAATGGTTTACATAGTAGTACAAAAAAAGTTCATATACAGTGGAGTAACAGGATGTAAAAAGATATGTAAGAAGGTTAAAAGTAGCATTTTGTGAACACCTCACTGGGAGAACCTTTGCTGAGGTGTTCGCATGTTTAGGATTAAGATGATCCACTAGTCCTTGACTCATTCGGAATCGGGCGGAGCGAACGATTTTTGGGCGTTTACCAATAAAAGCCCTAATCTCTAGCAAACAACAGTGTTTTGTTATTCCGCAAGTATATTTTTAAAGATCGAAGCTCCGCGTAGACTAAGGCATGTCCGTTGGCCTCGGGCTCTGGGCGTAGAATGAGCGATGGGCTAAAATCCTTCTGTACATGGCATAAGGATGAAATTCGCACTTACAAATTCGTTAGGTACCGCCTATTTTTATTCACTGAAAAGAAACGTCGCCAAAACGCATGTTTTATTTTATTTTGTGAAGTTCAGATACAAATATTAAAATGTTTTCCGATCACTCTGTAAGAAACTTAATTAGCTACATTTTTCAATAAAACAATACCAGAAAAAGGATTTGTAAGTAGGAGATTTTTCACTTTTAGCCATTTTTTATAGGTCAGACACATAATTTTTTTTAAGCTTATGAAAAAGCTTATCAAAAAAATACTCGATCACTTCAAAGGCCAAGATGTGTTCTACTCACAGTATTTAATTGAAGCATTTATATTATTTCTAAGCGATCAAATTTTCAAAACTAATACATAAGATTTTATACGATTTTGCATTTTTCCGCATGTCTTCACCGTGTGTTATCTGTATCTAAATTTCTTATAATAAACAGTGTTAATCTCACTAAACGAATATAAACAAATAATAAAGTAAATTTAACGTCACGTTCTTTAGTCGAATGCATTGTAAATAAAGTTTTGTAATAGTGATCAAAAAAACTGGCAGATGCAATCTCTTAGCCAGAAGTTGATAAAACTAGTGGTTTGTCTATTCTTTAGTCAGTAATAAGAAGGAGCATTGTTAGATCTATATTTCATATTTTGACAGAGCCCTTGGGGTGATTTTTCACAAAAACGGCGCTATACAAATCATTAAAATATTATTATTATCATTATATTCTGGTGTCTTCCGGCTAAGATTTATTGCGAGTGAATTACAACTATTAACTAGGTAGGTCCCTATCATCGACTTCTGATGTTAATTCAATGTTTTGCCTAGTATTCCTCTGTTCGCATACCAACCTATGTATATAGTGACGAATAAGGAAAAAAATCTAAATTGGTTTCTCCCCGCTGAATTGTTCCTGTGTTGTACTCGTATGTCTGATAAATCCCCCTTGTGCCTGGATCCGGGGGGAGCCGGGATTTTATTTGCTAATAACACGACAGATAAATTAGGTAAGATAAAAAGGTAATACTCGCACAAGTGCTATAAAACAGATACGCAGTTAAAACTGCTTTCCAATTAAATTGACATTTTAATATACACGTAATGTAACGACAATGGACAGAGTACCAAGTTTATTAAGTTTACTTCGAATACGTAAATAACCACGGAAGAAATTTTTGAACAATCCATATTTTTTACTGATTATGTTCCGATATGAATTTTTTTTTTAAACTGTTTTTCTTATTCCTACTTTTGAGGTAAAAGTTGAATTTTTTTACTCGAGAATTGCCATCATAATATTAGAAAGTTACTTATTATTTATTTACTTAACATTTTTTTTAAATTTGTTTTCCTTTTTCCAAATTCGCGGTATAGAAGCCAATACAATTTGTTCATATTCTTACCATTGTATAAGCATCATCTTTTAAATGTTTTATTTGACATAGTCAGTTGGTAGTAAAATGAATGAAATATTTGAACCAAATATGTCAAAGCTTTTCTTCTTATCTCTGTACCTCAAGACGTTAGTCAGCAAACCTAATTGAATTCGATCGCTGCTTTTTACAAAGAAGTACTACAATTGTATCTACTTAAAAAATTTAAGGTTCTTCGCATGCAGGCCCGTCCATTTCTTTAAATGTTCCAGATATAGTGCCTTGTATTTAAAACTTACCAAATATAAATGAGACCTAAAAAAACAATACAGGTCTAACTTATGAGCCCTCGGGTATACCGGAACACCCCAACATAATACGTGGTCACCGCATTTATTATACTGTGAGTAGCTACTTTTCTTCGTGTGTTAGATAAGTAATAAGGAAGTAGGCAAGTTCCACCAACTTACCTCCGTAGAAGCAGGCAAAGAGAATGATATAAAAACAGCGTGTGTTCCGCCACTTGACCCAGCCATTCTTCCTCAAGGAGTTGACTTTATACCTTATACCTCCCCCACCCTTCGAGACGAACAAAGAAAGCCGCGTTATCATAATACGGCCCAAGACGCGTTTATTGCTCCCGTAAGAAAGGCCCTCCTCGCTTGCCGGACAGTATCCTCGTCCTGGGGACTTTTATGAAGAGCTTACGGTACCATATGAACCGACGTAGGTAGGGACACAATAGATCTGAAGGTAGCAGAAGACTTAGGTATTTTTATAATAAAAACCTATTCGCACTCGTAGTAAACATTTGATAATGAATAGGAACGATTACAATTTACAATAATTTATTATTCCAATGATCCTAAAGAATATGGTTACCAATAGCCGATTATTAGATTTGTTTTTAAATGTTTATTCCAGATTTCGTGAAGGTTAAGTAAAAAATATTGACTATACACGGTGGTATAAAAATAAAATAAACTCCAGTTTAAATTAAGTTAACATAAACCCTAATCCAAGTTAACATAAACCCTAATCTTTGAATGTATATTTTCAACTTGATGTTGATGTTTTAACCAGAGAATACCGGAAATTAGTCCTTTATAAATCAAATTCTAGACGTATTGACTCTTTTTTACTAAAAAACATAAATTGATTTTGAAAGATTGTTATTTTATTTTATTTGTTATTTTATTTTATTTGTTATTTTATCTGGTACATGCATTTTAAAATTTTGAAAAACTAAGTTTATTTTTAAGATACTAAGGTACCGTTGGTCGTCGGCAGATTTATTCAATTTTTTAAACGATAGACTCTTTTAAAGAACACAAATTTTAATTCATATAATCATGCAGCAAAATGAATCAATACATAATCTAGAAAACACATTTTTCAGAATTTTAATTTTAGTTAAATTAAAATCATAAAAAAATAAATCCGAGAACGTGTTTTGTGACGAAAATACCTCAGTTTATTTCTGTTTATTTAAGGTCCATAAACTAAAATATTTCAGATTTTTTTACACACTAATTTTGTTTCGACATTATTGAAAAAGTATAAATACTTATGATCAAAAAATACTTACAAGAAGTACACGATATATAATAATTTATCATCATGCGTTTTGAGCATTTTTATTGCTTACTTGAATGTAGGTATATATTAAAGCAAATTTTGAATGAAATAAATAAATATTAATTTTTTTATTTAAAAAGTTTGATACGGGGAATAATCGATCTTTCTTATTGGAACTCCCTGTGCTATTGCAAGCATTTTTAAACTTTTATTCTCGGCCGCTGGTCAATCGCTTCTATAGTGATTTGCAGTACAAATGCTAATAAAATTGTTATTGGCGGTAGTTTTCATCCACTATTGTATTATTATAATATCTTCAACGCGGAAAAGTAGTTTCCGTTAGCTCAATTAGGTATTTATGTATATATCATTGAAGAAGAAGATAACACTAATAATCTAAATGAAAATATGAAAATGAACAACATACAGAAAAATAATAAAAGATAACGGTCGTAACTGGGACTCGAACCCAGAACCTCTCTTAATTCAGCCATTTCCACCTATTATAAAATCGTCATATTTGTCAACTCATATTTCAAATTTTGGAATTATCAATTCGACTATTTTTTCCGTATTATCGGCAGCTATCCTTTTCATTGGAAACAAGTCTTCAAAGAACGTATTTGTTACCTAGATAGTGTCTCGGATAAATCTATCCCATTTTATTTATATGGAACACCTATTGACTTTTATCGGTAAGACGAGAGGTTTTGGATTCGAGTCGCAGATTAGACCGTTATCTTTTATTATTTTTCTGTATCTTGTTCATTTTCATATTTTAATTTAGATTATTAGTGTTTTCTTCTTCAATGATATGTTAAACTGATGGGAATAATCTTCAAAAGTTATGAAGAGAGAGTTTTTCTTATATAAATTGAATATTTATTTATATGTGAGCAAGTACGTTTGTACCTAGACATACAAATAGTATGAAATATAAAAAGATATAAGGGGAAAATATATACTTTTAAATGTTGGCTTGGAAAGCGTTCAGCATATCTCTTCACATAATTAGATGGCAATAAATATACCTCAAAAGGGCGATTTGTGCCGTCCGCTATCGCCCCCCAGATGTGAAAACCACAGATTTCTGCCAAATGGACCAATTGATGCCGGATTGTGAATTACCGATTGATCTATTTACCGATAGGACAACGGGCAGAATTCGTCCCACGTGGGCTATAAAACACGTGGTAAGTAGATACGTAGAAACGTGTATGGAGTGGGTGCTCACACTACTTACTCTGTGTATGGACCCTTTTAGGTATTCGGAAGCTTGTGATTTAAGATCGATCGTTTTTATACCCACTAGGGTAAAATAGTTTAATTCGAGGAATTGGATATATTTGGGTTTGGATTCGATAAGATTTGTGTACAATAAATATTAATGGAAGCCTTTACAGTAATCGGTGAACGTGTAGGCACCTTAGATTTTTGAAAAAAAAAAATTATTCATTATAATCATCAACATGGTTTTGGGTTCATTTTCCGAAGGTCTACATATATGTAGGTACATATTGTACTGGTACCTACGGCCATTGCAGGAATAAAGAGCAAAAGACAAAATAACGATTTTTCAGTTGATGTAAATATTTTATTATCCAGTACAAAACCTTGTACATTGTTATAAAAATGCAATTCTGTAACATAAATATATTTACTTTTAATATTGGCAAACCTTGCAATCATACCTTGCAATTGCAAATCTTGTTTAACAGGATGAAGCTTTTCGTAATGTGTAGATCTGTAGGCATATAGCACATACAAAGGTTTGTACTGTGAAAGTGTAATAATTTTTTTAAATTAGATTTATTAACATTGCCATTGTTTATTGTGCTTCCATTTTTCTACTAAGTATTCGTTACTGACCACACTATGTCTGTTCTGAAAGAGATACTAATTATCGTTTCAAGGTTATGACTATATTAAAATTATGGTTTCAATTTTTTATTTTATTTTAATAGTAATAGCTTATTTGTGTAATAGCTTCACACTAAATAATTTAACCTAATATAAAATTATTATCTCCGGCCTATCTAAATATTCCCATATTTCAGAGCATCTCAAAAATCTTCACTGGCTCATATGCCCTAAAAGAATCCAGTTCAGGCTCAGCTGGATGGTATTTAAGTCCCTAAATCTAAGGATCTGTTGTTTCTGTATAACCTGCTTAATAATAATATTGATAGCCCCGAATTACTATCTATCATTGGATTAAATGCTCCAATGCAGCGTACCAGGGACACTTTTTTTCATATAGAAGCCCACAACACCAATGCAGCAAATAACTCACCAATCACTCGCGCAATCACAACTTATACCCATTACGAAAAATTATTACAATTAGACATTTTTCATGATTCATTGCAAACATACAAAACCAAATTATAATTTTTTTTGTTATTTTATTAAATTTTAGTGCGCACATACTTTTTGATTTTAAAACGTAACTTTTTTTCCACACATACTCTTTCATTTTTGTTATTATGAGTCAACCAATGTTTGATTCTTTTCATTAGTTTCAACATAATTATGTTTTAAAACCCAGGCGAAATTACTTAATAACATTTTACAGATTTACGTAATAGGTACAAAACCATGTAATTTTTTTTAACATACTTTAAAACTTATATTGAATGTACTGTGTATATCTTATAAACAAATAAATTCAATGGCCCCTGCTTACTTATCGGAAATGTAGGTATTCCAGAAAATTCCAATTCCCGACAGTCAACTCTTAGGTCAGCGGCGTCATCAGCTATCGGAAGGTTGAAGAAGCCAAGGCGCACACCAAATACTAAGTTGGGTGAGCGTGCTTTCGGAGTGTCAGGACCTAAAGCATGGAATGGACTGCCGCATGATTTAAGAACGATCACAAACTCGGCGCAATTTAGAGCTAAACGTAAAACACACCTTTTTAGACAGTCGTATCCATAAAGCAAAAAACCAAAACCTTTACCTTCACCTCTTCTCAACCCGCGACATAGTAAATAACTAATTGCATAAAAATGTTAACAAATTCTTATTTGTGAGTTATTTATACATCTAATTTCATACAAATTCTCTAGTCCTAGAGTCCTAAATTCTCAAGTCTTTCAAAATAATACTCAAAAATATAGACTAATTGATTAGACCAAATATTCGACATGTTTGACGTACTAGTTATACGCCAATTAAGACGTTAAAACACATGAACTAATTAAATGGTTCCTTTTTAACTCAGAATCAAGTCAACTCAACACCTCTTTGAAAAGTCATTAAAATATAAAAAAATAATTTAAAAATAGCTCATAACCTAACATATAAAAAAATAATTTAAAAATAGCTCATAACCTAACCTAACGTAACTATCCAACAATAAATTGAAAATATAAAAGTCAATAAGTGTCACATACAAATACAAATCGGATACTATTATCCGAGACGCTATGTAGGTTACAAAAAAAATTGTTAGAACTTTTTAATCATTTTAAAAGAGAGCAGCCAAAAATATGAGAAATAAATAGATGAAGATAATATTGCTAATTCTGATTATAAAATATGAGATCGACAAAAATGCCGTAAAATAAATATGTAGTCCCAATAACCGAGTTGGTTAATGCGCTGTCCCGGGAAGACAAAGATCATGGGTTCGATCCCAGTTGCAACCATTACCTTTTTTTATTTTTCTGTTACTTGTTCAGTTTCGTGTTTCATTTGGATTTATTAGTATTATCTTTCTCTTCAATAATATATTACATTGTAAAAACATTAATTTACCTTGGTTTTGTACATTTAGTCACGGAATTATTTCTTATTACTCGTTTATCCAAATCACGTACGCACTTTACTCACAGGGCTTTGTAAAAAAACAAGGTAAACTAGATAAAACAAAATGTTTCATCTTTATCTGATCCGAAATTAATTCTCCACACGCATGTTTAAAATATATTAAATTACCAAAACGCTTTGCGTAGGTAGGTACAGTTTTATTAAGGTGGGAAGTAATTAATTGAATATATTAGAAATATATTATATGGCCAGGGGCGTACCTGTGGGGGTGATGGGGTTATAAATCACTGGCGTCTCCCTTTCCTTTCTCCTCTTCCTTATTCTCATTCACTGGTCAGGGGAAAGGGTTTACAAACCCTCTCTATATGTATGGTTGTACAAAACATCGGTGGCAAGAAACATTACAAAAAATGATTTTCGCATAAATGATTTTCTCGAAACAGTTTGTACCAATTTACCAATACAATGTGTGTAATATTTTTTTTACATAATTCTTCAGTGTTTTTTTTTTTAAATAATATCAATGTAAAAATAATTCATTTCAATTAAAAAAGGTTGCATTGGCGAATACTGATTAACAAAATACATTTTATTATTTTTCCAAAAGCTATTATTGTCGATTGGGTCAGTAAAACAACAGAAAAAAATTATTGTGAATTATAAAACTGTATTCTGTATTACCCAAATGTAAATAACTGCGTAATTTATGCTAAATAAAGGGCGTATATAAGCGGGGGTGTATGGGGTTCAAAATCCCCTCATCCGCATCAGTAATGCGTAAGAAAAAAAAGAAGTTGGTACTCTTAAATGACAATCCTGAAAATACAACTAAACTCATATTTGCACCATCTCTTTTATCAATGTGATTGAATAATTAGTTGTGGTAAATAGAGGTCCCAAACATCTTTCTAGTATCTCGTCCCACCACGTTCCTGTCGTCTATATCGGTTCCTCATTGCCGAGGACCTTAATCTCTACGTAAATTTCTACGGTGGACATGGCTCCTCCTCTCATCGCGGTTGTGCGCTGCGACGCACAGTGGACTGAAAATCGCCTTTCATAGACATAGAGACTTGAATTTTCAAGGGTCTTTTTTTGACTAGAAATGGATTCTGCTGATCATACTATGCTATAAAATTTCGTATGAAGCAATTGCGTGTACTAATGTAGGAGTTATCATTTTTTTAAGAAAAAAATGTATGGCACTGACATTAAAAATGAGGCTATCTCTGGAATCATAAGGTTGGCCATTATATCCTTACACACAGATATACTACTATTTATTTGTATTTTTTGATATACTTGGGTATTGTGGCGCAACTTGCGCTTTTTTTTTAAATCCTCAATGTTGGAAAAAAACTGTTTTATGTTGATGATTCATTTTAATGCTTAAATGCTTTACATATGAGTATGTTTTGTCTAGTTTACAATATTTTATTGACACTATAATATAGCATAGTAATGATCAGCAGAATCCATTTCTAGCCAAAAAAAGACCCTTGAAAATTCAAGTCTCTATGTCTATGAAAGGCGATTTTCAGCCCACTGTGCGTCGCTGCGTGGAGAGCCAAGGATACCAACGGATCGAACGCCAGTAATACTTGCTCACTACAATGCATTGGTGACATTCATCTTCTGCCTACCACTTTCCCAGTGACTAGTTAGAGACCTCGGTTTGGCGAGCAACGTGTCCAAAGTATCTTAATAACCTTTGTAGGCAGATTGTTGAATACCTTTTGTTGATGCCTATCTCTTCCAGAATGGTTAGATTTGTGCCTCTGGCTGTCCAGGGAATCCTGAGCAGGCATATCACGAAACACCGTCTCTTCCGTCGAACATCGAACTTATGGCAACTTCAGTATTGCGTAAGAAAACTGATGGCAGCCCTACTACAAAAGGCCGAAGGTAGGGAGGGTCAACCGGACATGCTTAATTCAATCATGATAACGGCGGTCAGAAACAGAGGACAAGAAATAAATTGACCGATTGCCTCCCCAGCGTTTGGCTCCCCTGCTCCCTTCGCCTTTCCTTTCCAACCTGTACCCTGAAGGGACGAAGGTTCTGTTTGCATTTGAATATTATTTAAATAATTAATGAATGGCGAGTGAATTATTGTCCAATTGGTTCTTGGTGCGTGTCCCATATTGTTGCGACATTTGCAGTGATGTTCGCATCGGATGAAAGATTAATGATTTGTTTTAATGCTTGGAAAACGCACATCGAATCAAATAATGAAACTTTGAAATACTTCAAATAAACCAATCTGTTGTTTTGTCGAAAAAAATCTCGTTTGGTTAGTTCTAGCTGGCGTCATGACATTTTCGCGGGCTTTCAAGGCATCTTCAACCTGCGATAAATGAAAAAAGGTACGGGCGCGACCGAGACCCGCACTCTCGTACAAAGATGGCAGCCAATAAATGGGAAATAATTTTGTTATAATGGATAATAATGGGCTAACTCAAAAATTTCAGTTGTGATGAAATTACACATGACAAAATTACACATTTGTGACAGACGGAATTACATTTGGAAAAAAATAACTCTTAATTAAGGTTATTAAGGTTATTCATATTCTAGCCTTCATAGATGGCGCGCGTTTAATTATTTTTTTCGTACATACGCAATATGAATATTATAGTATATGAATTTTTTTGACAATCACTTTAAATTTCACCTGCAGGAATTACGACGCCAATCTCGGATAGAAGAGAGTTTGAGTCTCGGTCGTGACCGTATATTTTTATTATCATTGACTTCTTTTGGTCCATATTTTCATTAATTACATTTTCATTAATTACATTAAAATTTACATTATTATTACAATATAACAAAAACTGGCATATGAAAAGAAATGAGCAGCCGGATTAAAACTTTGCCCCGGGTCAGGAGATTTTTGCCACGCAAATGGGTTTATTATTTATTTATTGATGCAATATTTTAATATTTTATAATAAAATTCAATAATGTTGGCCTCACTAGGTGGTTTACCCGTGCTGAGGCCTCTATTTTATCTACAAAATTTTTTTATACAATACATTTGATACACATACACAATATACACAACATAAGATTAAGATAAATTAAACTTAAAAACAGAGATTTGAAATAAAAGTAAAATAAAACATAAATAATATTATATAAGGTTTAAATAGGTATATTTATATTATGTGTTGTGTGTTTGTGGGTGATTGTGTTTTATATTGGTTTTGTGTGTTACTTTATGTTTTATTATTTTATGCTATGAGATTTTGGTAATATTGTCTTTTTTGTTCTTTAATCCATTTTGTAATTTAGTGTCGAAATTTATTTTTGTTTTCCTCAATTCTATTTTCGAGTGTCAGACTGGTTGTCTGGCTATAGTTGGCTACTTTTTATTTGAAACACTTGCAATATTTTTAAAATACAAATAACGGAATTCGGCATCTATGTTGCTGGGGTATAATATACACTTATTACTTAAAAAAATACCTGTGTTTATATTGGTCAAGCCTCGTTCGCCCGTTAGGTCGCAGGGTCGCCGCGAAGATAACAATTCACAAAGTGGGGTCAATCCGGGGTTTCGTGGGTCAATCTGACCCCCATATATTTAAATATGGGACCTGAGTTAAATATCTATTTGAAAACGCCCAAGTTTAACCGATAACCTCGATCTGTTTTACCTTAATTAAATATAAACGTTAGATTGAATAGCTGGGATTTTATGGTAATTTACAATTAGTTTTAGAGTATCTTGACTCCATTATTTCATTTCTACATCAAGTGAAGTTATAAAATAATTTACACTGTACTATTTTAATTTTTAAGTACTGTAATGTTTGAGATCAATTTATTTTTTATTTCAATTCTAATAATGCTACTAACCATAATAAATTCATTTTTGTGTGTGTTCCTTCCTCAAGGAAAGGTATTTTGATGCAATGGGGCAAGATTTTTTTAATAAAATTATAAACTTAATCAATGGATTTACTTTACTTTCACTAGTATATGTATTTTTTTCAGTGTTTTAAATGCACTATAGCTATTTAGTTGCTTTTAAACCCTCAGGCTAATTTGTCCGCTTTTGGGAACAGCTTATATGGGTCTCTCAGAAATAGCTGTGTTTCTCTTAAAACAACTATCTAAAACCTTTAAACGGTGTTAGAAAGAGAAAACACCGCGCTTTATTTTCAAATCTAAAATTAACCAAAAAAAATTCAAATGTAACCTTTATAAAACCAAAGATTCACACCGCGATTTGAAAAAGATTTATGAACCCTGTGAATTTTTTATTAATTATTTTTGCACGAAACAACAAAAAAAAATGAAACGATGAATATAAAATTAGTATTATAAAATGTGAGTATGTTTTTTTCTTTTTTTTTAGTAATTTTAGTTTGAAAATCGTAAGATGGGCCACTTTTAAAACATTTTTATGTTTTCATTAAAAAAAATTACACGTTTATTTCTAATAATAAAATTGGAATTCGTATTTCATCACCTACCAAAAACGTTTTCAGTATTCGGATATATTCAGAGATATGCCATTTATTTGGATATTATTGCAAAGCGGAAATATTATATATATATATATATATAGCGTGAATAAAAAATTATTTAAAATTACTCAATTTATATTCAACATCTGAAGTATAACATTGGTTTATTTGGTTTTTGTCTAAAGTAAACCGCTTTGCCTAAAAAATTAACCTACCATTTCTTTTTTCTTGGCACCAGAGAGGGGCATGTAAGACTTGATATGATTATCCTTAATATCTACCTACCCTAAAAATTATTTAACACGTGCTGTCCTCGTGTCAAAATGATTTGTTTAGCACGTCAAGCAGAGCCTTAGCGGTACCATTATACTTACTCCGACCCAAAATCTGAAGAATTGGTAGGTGCCAACCGCAGTAGCACCTGCTGCCACCCCTCCCTCCAACCCTTCAACCGACCCACCCTCTGGTCACTCCCTAACCCCGTGTCTCCAGAAAATGAAATATTACCACCCTCTCCTCTTGATGAACACCATGAGACTGAACGTACCGCTTGGCTACCAACTTGCAATGTTTTTGTGAGCATACGCTGTTATTTTATAGAAAATATCTTTATATACAGTCACAAGGCGTTTAAATATTTCTAAATATGTTTAAATACTATGTTGAAATCAGTATAATTAAGTACAATAAAATGTGATAAAATAAGAATAAAGTATTTATACGATATTGACGAATGAACTAATAATAAAACTTATTGTTCAAATAGAAAAAAATTTAATTAATGAAGTATTGTCAAAACTCTTGTAGATGAAATATTAAAAAAATCTTATTTTTTAACCATTCTTTTACGAGTACAGAATTCTCGTTGCCAAACTTTAACCTGAACTTCTTTCAATGGATAGGAATTTAAAAAAGTAATCACTTACCCAGAGTAGAAGATATTCTCAGTATCGCCCTTCTGTAAAGTTGAATCAGAATTGAAACGTTGCTTGTTTACTAGATCAGAATAGTCAGGTACTTTCCCATCTTCTTCTCCTCCCCACTACCTTTACCCTCACAACATAATCAAATTGGGGATGACATGATCCTACTGGCTCCAGACGGGAGCAGATGGGTCTCTTGCGCGGTATTCACATTTAAAAAAACCCTTGGGAACCAAAATTTGTACATTTTATTTACGCAATAAATAAATAAATCACGACGAAGAATGCATTGGTCACTATTACATTTGGGACACATGAGTATTTAGAGCAGTTATTAGTAATCGTCACGTTGGCGTTGTAACGCTCGGACAAAGAAAGCCATTAATACAGATTCATTAAAAACATTTAGTTTTTCTCCAATATTCTTGCTTTCTTCGCTTTAACCAATCAAAAAAGGTAATAAAATAGTACAAAACTTTTTTTTGATTTAATAACCATTGCCACGTTATCTAAGTAGGAAGAATGTCGATAAAACGGCTCGAACTGAGGCTCCTTTATCTCGAGTTGAGGGTCATGAGGTGTCACCGAGGAAAAAACTTTGTACCGTATAAACTAATTAACGACCGTATTTCTGTAGTCAATTAATCGTTATTACAGTTAATATAAATGGTACTGCGCACAACTTTGAACAAATACCTTCTCGAATCGGTAGGTAGGTGCAGCATTGTTATTGTAATAATACTAACTAGCAGTGAAAAAACCGCTCCGCGGGTTTTTGCTGCTAGGCCCTGCAGGCGGCTTTTCGTTCTGCTTCGCCCAGTTTAAATGTTGGTGACTATTTATAAGGCATCACCCTTTTGCAAAACTAACTACTATTATTAACATTAAACTACAGAATACTTATATATAATAGTAGACATTCTTACATTAATACCGTGAATAATGAGAGAAACATAAATCTTCTTAATATTGAATGAAAGCGAAAAATGTTTCTTCTTCTTCATATTTTTTCCTTAAATATAGTATTATAGATGGCACCACTTCCATTTGCAAAACGCGTATGGTCGAGATCTAAGTGTGTATATTACGGCAGCAGCTCCGTGAAAAAATACACGTTCACGGTCGGCTCAGAACGGTGTCTATACAGTATGGCGTGGAGATTTACTCGGAGTCGGGTTCCTTAATTTGAACCGTACGGGCATTACCGTATTAATATACTCCGATGATGATATCAAATTTATTTCCAAGGGAAAAATAATAATATGAAAACTTCACAATTATTTTAGCTGATGGCGCCACTTCCGTTTGCAAAACGCGTATGGGCGAGATATAAGTGTGTATTTTACGGCAGCAGCTCCGTGGAAAAATAATACACGTTCACGGATGGCTCAGAACGGTGTCCATACAGTGTGGCGTTGGAGATTTACTCGGAGTCGGGTTCCTTAATTTGAACCGTACGGGCATTACCGTATAATATACTTCGATACCATTATCGCTTAATGTCTTCAAAGATTATTTACTGCAACTTTCTCTCAAAAACACCTCGTCTTTCGTTATTCTTTGAGATGATTTTTGTTCTTCTCAAGGGGAGAATATATTTGGAGAACGTCGTGGAACTGATGCTTTGCATTTTTCAGGTTGGTGTTATTTTGCTGTGTATTCTTTATATTATATAAAGCTCGCGTCACGATATTCGTCCAGGCTAAACTCCGAAACCACTTTTAGGTAACAGATTTTGATGAAATTTGGCTTACTGCCCGGAGAAAAATTTTATTAAAAAAAACGATAATTTTAATAGTAAAAACGGGACTGAAGTTCTTACGAACAAATTAACAGTGTTTCAATGTTTATTCTTACATGTTCCCGCCAATAAACATTGAAACCCTGTTAATTTGTTCGTAAGAACTTCAGTCCCGTTTTTACTATAAAAATTATCGTTTTTTCGAAAAACATTTTTCTCCATGTGTGTGTAATTTGGTCCAACTTAAAATAGGATAGTTTTTATCTCGATTATTGACCTCAATATTATTAATGCGAATTAAATGTTCATTAAATGTTTGTTATAAGACTAGGCTATGTAATTATTTGTAAGTTCCATAAATTTCTAATAGATGGCGATGTGAGTTAATTTGCATTTTTTGGTTACCTAGGTAATGGCGTTGTGTTTCGATTTCACATCAGTCTACTCCACGTCATAGGGTTGTGTTTCGTTAGCCTCGGCAACGCGTGGCCGGGTCAGCTAGTAGGAATTTATAGTATTGTAAAAACGTATTTTTCAGTGTCAGGAACATTTTTGCACGCAGAAAAATGTTATTCTAAAATACGATCATTTTATTCGTAAAAACGGTTAAAAACGGGACTGAAGTTCTTATCAACAAATTAACAGGGTTTCAATGTTTATTGGCGGGAAAACGTAAGAATAATTTGTTGGTATTCGTACGAAATCACGTATACCAACAAATTATTCTTAGATGTTCCCGCCAATAAACATTGAAACACTGTTAATTTGTTAGTGAGAACTTCAGTCCCTTTTTTAACCGTTTTTACGAATAAAATGATCTTATTTTGGAATAACATTTTTCTTCGTGTGCTCCCTCCTGTGTCAACTGGGGGAAAAGGTGGCTACTGTTGGGCGTTTTGTACATATAAAAATTATAATATTTATATTATAATGTTTATGGAATATAAGGAAAATAAACATGTTCACTACTTCAAATGTGTAACTATTCAATAAAAACTGTAATAAAGAAAGAATCTCTCATTCACCTAAAGGATGTAAGAATTTTAAGATGTTTTATTGCTGATGAAATTGCATTCTTGCCTTTTATATATATAGAAAATAGATAAGAATGAGTTATTCATGCACACCGCACATCAAATATAATTACGAGTAAATTCACAGTGGGCTGACATCAGTCCGGAGGTTTCAAAGATAAGAAACGAAACTAATAAAATTTTACCTTGTACCTCGGGCAAATGTCTTTATTCGCATATACATAAATATTCTATGTTCCTTACTTCTTCGTTCTCGTTTTGGCTTATAAATAATAATTAAGGTCACATTGTATCCTTTTTTCTGCAGAACACGAACGATGTAATTACTAAATATGATTTCTACTATCACTCTGAAATTAAACGTAAAAACGAACCGTTTTATCTCTGAATTCCATTCATCGTTTCCATATTACACTATTGTGGCAGCCATTTTATGGCGGGAAAAGATAACCCTTGACTTTGGCCAATCAGAGATATCTCGTGTTTCCATTCGTCCATTTTAAAATGTCGATAAGAGCGTGGGATTTTTTAACAGTATGTGATCTAGCAAAATGATGAACGCAGCGTCATGATTCACGAACAACTTCTAAATCGTTTTCATTCGGGGTCAGGGAGCCATTTTTCTAAGGTATACCTTTCTAAGGACTCAATCTCATCACATTATCTCAATCACAGGTTAGCAACGATCTCCATCTGACAATTTGTTGATGTATATCATACACCCTAAGTACGATTCTCTGTTAAATTCATTGACGCTGTAATTTAAAAAAAAATTACATGTAATCATGCCAATACGATGTCTCAATTTTTGTTAGTATTTCATAAATTGGAATGTATTGCATTGCACTTTACCTGCTTTCATTCTGAAATAAATTATTATTATTGTGCTTTAAAATAAGACACCAACTTTCTCTAAGATTGTTTTGGTCTAGTTTGTTCACTGAATTAATTCATGGGAAGATAATTTAGGCCTGGTGTATCAGTTGATTTTAAGCTTAGCTTGGTTAGAATTTCGAGCATAGTGCGACTTGGAACATAATCCGTAAATAGGTCAAATGACTATATAGATTTTACCAATATTACACCTTTTGTCTATGACTATGACTTTAGTAGAGGGATGTTTCTTTTTTCTTTGAAAAACCTACTACTTAACCAAAACTACTGTTCACATGAGTGGTATATCTACGATATTTACTATCGTCATCATCGGGACATATCTATGCATCCAAGATTATAATCGCGCAATATTTTTAGGCGGGTTAATTTACGAGTTGTTTGTGATAATGTTCCCCACCCCAATCAGCATAGTGCTATATGCGACTACAACATTTTTTTTCTGGTGTCAGTGCATTCATAAAATTATAACTAAATAATCGCCGAAAACAAACTGTCCTGAAGTTGAAACTTAAAATCCCTTCCAAATTATTATTGATTGATTGTCGATTAAAAACATCAATATTACTCAACACTGTGAATATAATGGTTCATACTGATAAAATTATGCAATTAAGGTAAATTTCAGTGAGATGCAATTACTTATGTAAACGTCAAGTTTGACTTGTGACTGCTAGCGCCTCGGCGTCTAAAACATGAACTATTTTGCGACTTATCAAGGCTCAACTGGCCGATTTAGACCGCTTAAATTTGAGCGGAAATGTCGTACTTAGCGAGGATAAGGACTGACGGAAATACCGGACCTTAGAAAGGTAAAATAAGTCTGAAACAAAGCTAAGCAAACCACATTTGAATCAACAAACGCATCTTACAGCCAAAATTTAAAAAAAAAACATCGCTCAATGTAAGGGGGTAATAAATCGTGGTGTGTCTCTTCCTCAGTCGTGAGTCAAAGTTTCTTCACCAACTTTATTTATTTTATATATTTATTATACAAAAAAAAATTATGTACACGTTTACATTGAAAGGAAGCTTTGACGGTCCAACCAGGAAAGTTTCCCATTTTATGACAGTCAAATTGCCTAGTATAGTTCATATTAGTTCGTACTGTTATTTATAGAACTTAATACTAATTGAATAACATTTCCATACTTTACAGATTCACAGTCAAGAGCTAGTAAAAAAAATACAAAAAAATTAAAAATACATAAATGGATTAAATAATAATATTTCCAACTTCCCGATGTAAATTTGTCTAAATAAACAATAAACAAGGTTAATCTCAAGTGAATATGGTACTAGATATTTTCTGTATGGGGTCAAAAATAAAACAATAGATACATATGTAAATTTTACGTAGCATCGCGTCCATTGGTCAATTGCATTGTACATATACATAAACATAAACGTAAACAAACTATAAAAAAATGTATGATAACTAAACACATTTTTCGAGAATATATCAACTATACATACACTTAAAAAAAAAATATATATATATATATATATTTTTTAAATAATTTTTTTTATAAATAAACAGTTTAAAATAAGCACTAATTTAAAAAATAAATAAAGAAGAAAATTTTTACTAAAACACATAAATACTTGTCACACTTAAACATAACCACGTAAACACCTCAGCACAGGTTCTCCTAGTGAGGTGTTCACGAAACAAACACTATTACCCAACCACAGTTTCACAGTCACTAACCTACCTTACACACAACACAACAAAAAGTTCATAAATTATGTTATTAGCTATTATGTATAAATATTAATAACTTTATGTGAACGCTGTAATATTATATAGAAATAAAAAATAAAAAAATATATATATAGTTTTGTATCCGTTATCGATGAACCGGTGGTTGCAATTTTTTAGCCATAAAGTTGTAATATTGTAGAAATACAAGTATAATATAAATTTGTAAGGTGCCCTTGAGGTGATTTTTCACAAAAACGGCGCTACACAAATCATACAAATATTAATTTCATTATTATAAAATATTCGCCACATATGTGTTAATACTTCCTTCGCTACAAATCCTGTAAATTTCTTTCATCATTGATAAGGACAACTCCTGAGAATTCCAATGAAACATCTGTAACCCGGGTCGACCCGTGCCGATAGCACTAGGTAGGTAGCCCATAAACTATCGAGAACGCTCGCATTTTCAATACTGATGCCATCTCAAGTATGTATCAATATTTACAAAACATATTTCTTATAATAATTATTATATCCAGTAAAATTGGCATATTTGTTCAGATGTAGGTACATAATAGTGATAGTATTACTTTCGCATTCGTTAGAAATATTGTGAGTTCCTTTGGCAGAGAATAATACTTATATCAACACAATTTAAAACGTTTTTTTTTTGTTTTTGACCCTTACCTTTTTCATCCTGTTATGGCCATCTTCAAACTTTTCCTTTAGATTTTAAATGCTCTCGAAACAGAATGAATCGGACAAAAGTGTGATATTTCAATTTTTTATGTGAATTCCGCACAAGAGTCCCAACTGCTCCCAACCGCCTTTACCCAGCGAAACTATAGCACCCCTAATTGGAGTATGTTGTTAGACTGAAAGGGTAAGGTGAAGGGAAGGAGATGGAGAGGAGTAAGGTATGTAAGTGGCTAATTATTGGTAAGAAGGAAAATTGATAAAAAAAATATTTTTCCTCAGTGAATTTTTTTTTTAATTGATTGATATCAATGAAACAAAGAAGAGATGTAGAAAAGACCGATTTCAGAATGAATAGATTGAATAATCTTAATCGTCACAGTAAGAAACATAGAATAAATATTAACACAAGAAGTACCGTGTGGGTGTGGGTGTATTTCACGTAGGTACCAATTAATTATAAACCCGATTTCGGCCAATATTGCCATACAAAATTGTATTTCGCCAGGATTACGAAATTCAAACAGGATGGCGATATTCAATTTAAGATGATACCCGGTGGTGGAGAAATTTGAAAATAAAGATTTTACTAAATTGTTGCTGTCTGTTGCTCTTACTCCACCGGATATTGAGCGAAAGGGACAATGCACATTGGGCTACTAATACCTAACTAAAATCGAAGTTTTGTATTCCCCACTTTTCTCCTCCAAAAGTGGACTAATTTTCAATTTTTTTTACCAACTACATAAGAAAAAAACTATTCTATGTCTGTACGTTTTGATTTTTTTTTTTAAAACATTGTCTAGTTTTTATACTGAACACGTCTTTACGGCGTTTAAACCAGTAAATTTTATTGATTTTTGGAAGGTCATAACTTCTATAAAAAGTAACTTATCAAAAAAAAAAATACCGACACGCTAGTAGTTAATATCTATTTTATGTAAAAACAATATTTTCTCTGGGGTTAAAATACAGAGAGATAAATAGGGAATACCTTTGTATGGAAAAATCACAGCCGGGTATCCCCTTAAGGCAAGTGCAAAAGAGAGGTAGACGGCGTTCTAAATGATCTAGAAACAAAAGGTATCTACTCAATGGCATATTTGTTTCCATTTAAATTTGTACGGAAGGTACATCTACCATCATATGTTTATCCTACGGTAAGAAACTATGCATCACTATCAAAATATACAGCTAAAAAATACGCAATTTACAATATACAGTTATTTAGTTACTTCTTGAAAAAAAATCTGTATCTATCTTGTCGGGTAGGAAAAAGATCATTTCATTCGAGTACTCTTATTTGTAGATGTTTACAAGACAATCATCAAATAAATCTAAAGCCATTAAAACTCTGTTTATAATATATCAAAATGCCGACTTTCTTCGGTGCTTTTTTAAATAGGAAATCTTCACAAATTAATCAATTCAATAAAAATTCAATCAATTACTTTTCTTTTCGCTCAAATCACAGCGAAAACCCTCCACTCTCCACTCTTCGCAAATCCCACTTTCCTTTGTGATATTTTTTCCACTCGAGTTGTCGGTACAAGCCCCGGTAACGAGCTTCCTCATACAAACTTATTACCTACGCAACATCAAATTTGTAGAACGCATACCGTTTAATAAATTTTAATTTATTCAAAGCCTCCTCGCACTTCCACGAATTTAATAATGCCAACTCCAATTTCTTCTGGCACTTTGATACGGGGATGAAAAAGCTAAAAGTAGATTGGTAATTTGGGCATAGAAACATGTTTACAATCGAATGGCATTTAGAATAAGGTTTTTTTTTGTTTATGCTTCGATTCGAAATTTATAAGACACTAACGAGTACCCGGCAAGCGTTGAAATTCCTCTCAGAGAAAGAAAGTGTTTGTGTTTTAATTTTGTTTATTGAAGTGCTTTTTGATACACAATATTTTTTGTTTTCCCGTCTGGGGCGAACACGAATAAAGCAAAAGATTTTCCGATGCGTGGGCAGGTCACAAACATTTGGCCGTGTGAAAAGCATGGATTTTTCCAAAATGTATCCACTGCTATCCCCTACCGCTACTATGTCTCATTTGCAATCCCTCCCTTTACCTCTCCCTCGCCCCCCACCCTTCTGTTACCCCTCCCCTGCTTGACATTTCCAATTCATCCTCGCTCCCGCCCTCGTTTCCCTCCCACGTTCCCTTTCCCTCCCTCGTTCCTCTTCCACAATTGAATTGAATTTTCCTCTTGAATTTTTTTATTTAACTTTCATAACACCAAAGCTCACCATTATATATATAAAGCGCATAAAAAAACACCAAAGTTTCATTGTAATCGCATAAATGGTGTAGGAACTCCTATGGGTCAAACAAAGAAACATTTTTTAATACCTATGTATATTATGGATTAAACGAGTATATTGACTACGTCAATATGGAAGTCCGTTAAGGGGTTACCCGGCGGTGATTTTTCCATCCAACCGTATTCCCCATTTATCTCTCTATGGATTTTAACCCTAGAGAAAATATTTTTTTTACATAAAATAGATATCAACCACCAGCGTGTGTGTAACTTTTTTTTTTTTGATAAGTTACTTCTTATAGAAGTTATGACCTTCCAAAAATCAATAAACTTGCCTGGTTTAAACGCCGTTCAGTATACAAACTAGACAATGTTTTTTTTTGTACAGACATAGAATAGTTTCTTTTTATGAAGTCGGTAAAAAAAAAATTGAAAATCGGTCCTCTTTTAGAGGAGAGAAGTGGGGAATACAAAATCTCGATTTTGACGATCTTAGTTAGTAGCCCGAGGTGCATTTGTCCCTTTCCCTCAATATCCTGTGGAGTGACAGTGACTGCAAAAAATTAGCAACAGTGGCAGCAACAATTTAGTAAAATCTATTATTAAAATTTCTCGATCACCGGGTTTTTTTTCAACTAGAAAGTACCTTCTATTTTTATTTTTACAGAATCAATACAAATAAACATTCAACCCACAAATCTAGCTTGCTGTGCGTGGTAGTTCATACCTACTCTAGTTCATTCTATTTATCCATTGTTCTTGCCATGAGACTTTTCCAGCTTCTGAGGTAAAGTAATCTTTAAGAATATCTCTGATTTGAAATCCATCTATGTTTAGAAACCCACCCCTACGTGCCAGTAGAATCATGCTCTGTGTTGATTTCGTTTTCGTTATAACTATAATATATGGTATTCCATTTTTTTCTAAATAAGCATCCCGTAGTAAATTATGGAGGAAACATAGTGTAATGATATAATCATAGTGCACTGACTTCTGCTTGACTACTGCGGTTGGCAGTCGCTGCCCGGGCCGTGGACGCTGCTATCCGAAAGCTTCTGGCAGCGCCGCACAGCAGTGATAATGGGTCGCGGCAGCCGGTCGCAACTGCCAAGTCGGGACTGCCGAGATCCGAATGCTACCTTAAGGCCGCACAACCGCTCAAGCCGCTCCCAACTAGCAAGCAAATAATTAAAATATTCAATCAAAAGGGCAAAATAAAGTGTACGAAATTAATTATTGAACTACCTTCTTATAATAGTGTATTCAAGCATTCTTATCAAATGATTGTCCCTTTTGACCGTAGGTTTCACTCAGTTTCCTATAATGATTAATGAAATACCAAGCTGCGTTAATATTTTTAAAAACTTTTCCATGCGCCAAGCCATTACTTGCACATTTATGAAAAAATCAAAACCAATAATATATTATCGGTCAGAAATCATTTCACACATTTTTAGATTTTCACGGCCAAAAGCATTTTCGTTGTTTGTTTTTGGGGTGTTATGCCGTGTTGTGCTACCTCCTTCTTTAGCCGACGTTTCGGACAGCGTTGCAGTGTCCATCATCAGGGCAGATCGACGGATCTGCCGGATCTGCCCTGATGATGGACACTGCAACGCTGTCCGAAACGTCGGCTAAAGAAGGAGGTAGCACAACACGGCATAACACCCCAAAAACAAACAACGAAAATTTGACACATTCATTTGACATTTTACTGCAAGCGTATTTTAAAGAAAACTAATTCTTCGCCCTTCATGGATGTTTGCCGGGAGCCAGTAAAAACCCGAATACATAATTATAGTCACAATAATTAAATTTTTTATTTTTAATTTATTAATGAATATTAAATTTCATTTTAAATATTGAATGACCAACACCTCTGTTATATGTCACTCTAAGTGGTTCTCTACTTTTGGTAACTTTGACTGATAGAGGAAAACCATTTGACGTCTTCACGTTGAATAAATGGATTCATACATCTGCCATTTCTGGACCCACTGACCCCCAGGATTCTTACCCACCCCTCTTTCCTTTTTTCTTTCCCAGAACTTCTTCTCCTTCCTTTCACACATCATCCCCAAATATTTCATAGGCTCTCAAGGAAGTTATTTTCCTCAAGGCCTCGATTTCACGTAATTATTTATTTGCTAGAGCGCCTCTGTGCATTGTGCGGTCTAATGAGGACGTAGCCAATCGTTATTTGTTTATTTTGAATCCATATTGCACCCAATGAGAAATGGTTATACCTAATATAAGAGACAAAGAATTCTACACGGAGAAAAATTTCATTCTAAAATACGATCATTTTATTCCTAAAAAACGATTAAAAACGGGACTGAAGTTCTTACGAACAAATTAACAGGGTTTCAAAGTTTATTGCGTAATTTCGTACCAACAAATTATTCTTACATTTTCCCGTCAAAAAACATTGAAAAACGGTTAATTTGTTCGTAAGAACTTCAGTCCCGTTTTTAACCGTTTTTACGAATAAAATGATCGTATATTAGAATAACATTTTTCTCCGTGTACACTACTTAACCACAATTTATTGCGTGTAAAGTATCCGAAGACAATGAAAATTCGAGTGATATTACGTAAGTTTTTCTGTACAAGTTTGTGGTTCTCGCATTTCAAAAATATTAGTTTATTTTTATGTTCCTGATTTACCAAAATCCCCAGCATTTTTCTCTTCAGCTCCTTATCGATTCCCAGCATTTTGTATTAGTCGATATAATGTAATGTAATTTACATAGCACTATTTTTGTGGAAACAGGCTTAATGATGCTTTACAAAGAAACCAAATGAAATGAACATCGTTCTGAAACATGTTGATTGTGTATAAATAAAAGTGATGTAAACAAAGTTATTTGTCTTTTCATTAAAATAAAACTTTATCCTTTAGCTAAGTATAACTACTACCAGCACATTAATAAATTTCTTAGATATTAGGTTTGATTCGCTGTTACTTGTTTCAAATCTTTGCGCCCATAACCTGTTGTTTACTTGTAATATTTACAACCATCAGGCTAAAGTAAAAAAATACATACATTCAACTTTGTAAAGTGCCCTTCATTTACAAAAATATCGAAAAGTTAATAAACAAAGTTATTTTTTACTAATGTGGGATGTCATTTTTCTGCGTCCTTCACATTACGGATCGTAAAAGCTCTGATACAATTCCTGAACGCTGAAAACTGAAAGCTGCTATGTGGAATGGCCTCCTTTTACGCAAAGGGAAAAATATAAAACAGGTTCCCAGAAAACAAGACGCCACGTTGATGCCTCCAGGCCTCTAGTTCTATCCATACATCCCTTATAAACTCATTATTTTTAAAACGTAGGTGCGTCTTTTCATTACAGTAAGACTGAAGTGAAAAGACAGATGGTTCGTTTTATTATTAGGCATGTACATTGAAATATCTAATAGATGTAATTCAAATAATCTAATATTATTGTGTGATCTATCCTAATGTTTCCTTAAAACTATATATGTATTAACAAATATTTCCTTATGTATAATATTAAGAGTGATAAATTGTAGAACCTACAGACAAGCTGCCATATGACAGCTTTGTGACCATTATTTTGTACAAATGTATTTATGCTAAATAAATAAATAAAAATAAATTAGAAGTTAAGTAATATTAGCTATTTTTATGATTATTTTAAATTTAATGTTGTACAATCTACACTAATAATTTCGATTGTTTTGTTGTCTTGGTGTGGTGTGAAATATTCCTGTGTGAAATGATTTACATTCTATAAAAAATATATTATTTTAAAAATAGAACTATTTCACAAATTATTATAATAACAAAAAACAAATTATAATAACAAAAAACAAATTATAATAAGAGTTTATTCCGGAATGTACGCAGAGGTAGTGCAAAGCAAAACCATCCATATTTGTAAATAACAAATAAGAAATTAAACAAATATTAAGAAAAGAAAATAGACAAAAGGGTTCATTAAATAAAAAGAGAAAAGAAAAATATATTGCGGAAAAGAAGTGAAAAATGTTAAACACAAAAATGTATCCAGAGGGCCATAAGAGAAAAGTTCATCCAGGCAATCAATGCAGAGTTATTTTAAATGTAAGTGTTATTATTTGTATTATTGCTATAATTTAATAATAATTGGATAAAATTTAGGCTTATTAGATTTGTCAAAGAATTTATAAATAAAAATGCAAAATCAGTAATTTTAAATACATGTAGGATTACGAAATATTTTTTTAATATTTATATTGTGGGATCAGTAAGATTTATCGGTCCAGTTAGGAGTTCTACCGAGCCGAACCCTCTGATATGAAAATATCTGGATTCGGTGATTTTTTTCCCATTCACAATTTAATTAGAAAGTTTATGCTTGGAGATGATATGAATTTGCACGCTGAGGAGATTATATTGAAAACACTGGACATTGCATGATGTTACATTCCACCACCACTGTTGGAATTCATTTTCAAGAAGATTGGTGCCAAAGTTGAGTTAATATTTATATTAAAAGACTTGAGAATTTTAGAATTCTTTAGGACTGGAGAATTTTCTTGAAGTTACCTTTACAAAAGTACAAATAAGAATTGGCTCTTTTTTTTACACAATTAGTTATTTACAATGTCGCGGGCAGTGAAGGTGAATCGACTTTATGGATAAGTCAGTCTGAAAAGATGAGTTTTAAGTTTTGCTATAAACTGAATTGGTTTTAAATTGCGCCTCCATTTATAAGTTTGCTTATGCAATTGTGCAATGCTTATTATCTTGTATTTTAAATTAGCTTATTTCGGAATTAGGCTAGGGTGGGAGACATCCACGGTCCCTGTCTCGCGATAATCAGCTTTCGGGTCGGTTAAACTTAAGGGGGAGAGTGGTCGTTTTTCGCCTGCAGGGCTTGTCTTAAAATATGGTCGTTTAGAGCATTAATATATACTAATATATTTACAATGATTGAACATGAAAAAACAATTTTGTATTGCATTTTAGTTTTGAGTAGAGCATACATTCTTAATCGTTCATCCTTCTGACAGGCATTAGTGGGGGAGGTGGGGAGGTAGGAAACAACAGAAAGAAGTTTTGTGAGTGGTTGTGGCAAATCGAGAATTTACTATGTCTCACTCACCCTCTCCTACCCTAGCCTAATTCCGAAATAAGCTAATTTAAGTAATACACGGATTGCACTTTATTTGTAATAAATATTATTATGATTATTTCTTATCGTATTTTTTGTTTTTTTTTTTTGTTATATTGATTCAGTCCTCACTGTAAATAATTTTGTTTTTTAATTTTTCTTTATTCAATAAACTGCTAGCTACTTGTTTTGATAATTTTACGACCACCACGCTAGACACTTGCTCGTTTTGTGGTGCTCAGTTATCTATAGAGTGCATTGATTGAAATTTATATGCTTATAATAATTTAAATTATATAGATATTTTACGTCTCAGCTAACTATTCAAGAGTTTTAATTGAATTAGCTTTAAAAAAATTCTTCCTTGACAAACTTTAAAAGCTTTTGATCAGCCTTGTACCTATATGTATATATATACTTATGTATTTTGTGTAAATGCTGCTACCAACCGCTTGGAGCCAGTGAGACTATCGCATCCCCAATTGAGGTATGTTTGAAGCTTGAGTTGGGAAAGAAGGAGTTGGGTAAGAGGAAGGTGAGGGAGTTCCTGACTATATCTGGTCACAAAACACGGCTATTTACCTAAGAAACGATTCAATTCTGAATGTTGGTATTATATACACCATGGACGATACTAAGCGCATATTCCACTCTGGTACATGCCGCAAATATGCAACATATTATTTTAGTTGAATAAATTGTGAAATAACACAAATTAATCAAATGAATATATTTGTTCACGTCGCGGTTTGTAGGCGTGACCTCCGGATTGCTAGTCGAGAACCTTACCGCTCGACTAAAGGGTGTGTTATATGGTATGATTTATTGTACGGCTATTTACCTAAGAAACGATTCATATCTGAATGTTGGTATTACATACACCATGGACGATACTAAGCGCATATTCCACTCTGGTACATGCCGCAAATATGCAACATATTATTTTAGTTGAATAAATTGTGAAATAACACAAATTAATCAAATAAAGTATACTTGTTGATGTCCCGGTTTGTACCCGTGACCTCCGAATTGCTAGTCGAGAACCTTACCGCTCGACTAAGGGGTGTGTTATGTTAATTGTATGATTTGACTAAAACATTAATTCACAATAAAGCTTTTTCATGTATTCTTTTATGGTTTCATTTAAAAATGATTTAACACCAATTTTAATTTAAATACGCTGATCACGGAATGGATGTCTAAATAAATTTCAAGATAAACATGTTTCGAGTTTACGAAGACAGTTAATATTATACATTGCTCTGTGCCTCACTGAATGGAAAAAAAATGATCCGATGTATTTCATTTCTTCCGCGAGCTCAGTCGAGTCATGAAAAATTCAATTTTATCGATGAAGACCTGGCAGCGTGCGAGCGGCGTGCTTATTGACTCATTCGCTCATCGCAGCCCGACGAGGGTATCAAAGCTAAATTCCTTGATTTCACGTCAAGCAATACAATTTGCCAGAGTTTTACCGTAAGAATAAACCTCGCATAAACAGCAGGGTGGCGGGGACTCCAGCTTCCTCCCTGGACTTGTACCTTATGCCTCGCACCCCCGGGGGAGGGAACACCGCCCACAACCACCCCGACTCATACCTCCCAGATACTTACAGACCCGCGCTATACACGAAAAAAAAATTCGCCCTAAGAAATAAAGTACTAATAAAAAAATGTGTTATTTTACTGTATATTTATAATAATTGCTGAAACGACATATCGCACGCTTTCAGGATCTGTACGGAGAAAAATGTTATTCTAAAATACGATCATTTTGTTCGTAAAAACGGGACTGAAGTTGTTACGAACAAATTAACAGTGTTTCAATGTTTATTGGCGGGAAAAAGAAATGTAATAATAATGTATAAGTACGAAATTACTTATATATACCAACAAATTATTCTTACATGTTCCCGCCAATAAACATTGAAACCCTGTTAATTTGTTCGTAAGAACTTCAATCCCGTTTTTAACCGTTTTTACGAATAAAATGATCGTATTTTAGAATAACATTTATCTCCGTGTGGCAACACTACCTAGGTATGTGTTAACAGTTATCGGATAATTCCTAAAGGGGTGATCTGTTCCGGTTTGATTATTTGATATTTCACTGATATATTTCCCACAACGCACTTCTATTGGTTAATCTCCTCATTGTTTGATAAATTAATTTCAATGTGAAACATCTTTCTTTGTCTCTATTAATCCTGTTAATTTGGCTTACATGGGACTTGCATTATTCTGGAATCTCCTAATAAATGATATACATGTTATCTACCTCATCTTATAACCCATATTTTCAAAAGAAACAGTTGTGAAGGCCAATTAATCGATTGGCGACCTTTGCTGAGAGACAAATTTTGGCCGCCCCTCGGTATGGCCGCCTGTGTGCATCGAACACATTGCGCAAAGGGTCGTGGCGCCCCTTGATACTTGCACAGAATCCCCAGGGCATATGAATAGCGATGTAATAGAAATAAAAAGAGGCAATCAACGCTGGGAATAAAGACGAATCCAAGGTGTTTCCACGAGACAAAGAAAACCAACTTTGATTGACCCTGGGGGGTGTTTTACTGTTAACTTTTACACCCATCTATAGGAGAATCCTCCCCCATATTGTATTTCGCATGGTACGTCTACTTCTTGAGGGGGTGGTTACTTGTGACGTTGAATTATACCTTTATTGTTCTGTTTTGAGTTGTGTTTCTTGCATACATTTGGCGTTGTGGAGTGTGGAGGCTGTTTTTGTTTTTGCGAAATTCACAACGGCATGTTAATAAAATTTCTTCCGTTTGCTCTCTATTTGGGTGATGACAAAAACAAGAGAGAGAGAGAAAACAAGAGAGAGTCCGGCTGGAGAAGTCAAAAGGTCTTCCTCAACTTGTCTCTCCGGATCCAAAGCCCAAGCCTATATATTCCTATTGGAATGCTCCAGTTCCAAAGCCAAAGCATTCCAAGAGAAATAGGCTTTGATGTAATAAATATTATGTGTACATTTGGGTAATGTACAGCGATAAGAATGAAAGCACTTTTGTAAACTACGAAAGAAATGTCATTATACTCATTATCATGTCTTCATTAAAAAAGAGTTGGTGGTAAGCAGATTTAAAGAAAGGCAAATAACGCTTAATTATGTAATATATCATTGAAGAAGAAGACAACAATAATAATCTATTTTTTTAAATATGAAAATGAACAAGACACAGAAAAATAATAAAATATAATGGCTGCAACTGGGACTCGAACCCAGAACCTCACGTCTAACCGGGGCATACGCATTAACCAATTTTGCTTTTGCACCCTATTATGAGACTGTCGTATTTGTCAACTACATATTTCAAATTTCAGAATTGACAGTATTATCTTCGACTAATGTTTTTTTTCCAAATTATTGGCAGCTACCTTTTACATAATATTGTTAGTTCTTAAATTTGAAATCTGAAGTTGACAAATACGACAGTCTCATAATAGGGTGCAATAGCAAAATTGGTTAATGCGCATGTCCCGGTTAGACGTGAGATTCTGGGTTCGAGTCCCAGTTGCAGCCATTATATTTAATTATTTTTTCTGTGTCTTGTTCATTTTCATATTTAAAAAAAATAGATTATTATTGTTATCTTCTTCTTCAATGATATATTTATTGCATTGATGGAAATAACCTTCAAAAAGTTATAAAGAGAGTTTTTCTTATAAAAACAAAAATGCTTAATTATGCATTTACCTCTTTGTAATTGAATTTAAAAATGTCACAATTTTAATATCATGTATATGAACCGTTTATTAAAACCAAAAAATGTCTTCAGTCAGCGGCCAAGCGATGGCAAGAGTCATTAGATCACGTACATGCATTATTCCAGTCACCTTAATTAAACTTTCAGCCCGGAGATAGTTGGTCTCGAATTCCTCCGCAGCGAGACTACTTGCCCCTCTCTCCCTCATTCCCTAAGAGAACTAAAAAAGCCATCTGATTTGCATAAGTACATCGTTAAGGGTCGCGGTGAGAAGGGGAGGCGGGGGCTAATGCGTCTGTGGGGCGAGTCACTCCAATATGGGGGCACTCTGCTCCAACTGTTCACGGATGCACGGGGCACGTCGTGAAAGTGCCCAATCGGTGACGTGTCGAATTCAACCCTGAAGTTGTGATAAGCAATTGAATCATTGTAAACTTTTAAATTTGTTTTTTTTTTCTTTATTTTTTCCCATTACATCAATATACTTTTCAATACATGTATCTTTTCTTGGGAGATTTTTTCAATATGGATGAGTGTTTCAGGCTTATAATTATTGCTTATAATAATTGTTACCCTCTGTGCTATGCATAAAATCTTGTCTTAAACATTAGTTTATCAATTAAAAGTAATCAATATTTGACGAGTTAAAGTATTTCACCAAAAAATGTAGACATGATATGTCTCGATGCCACATAGTGAGAAAGTTAACACTTAATGCCTTTCTCATATAAAAATAAAATTGGTTGTTTGCAGGTGAAAAAATGTAATAAGCGGTAATTGTTGAATGAAACACTAGTATATATTGAATCATTTGGCGGGTAAGAGATAAGCCGCCGTAGCTTAGTGGATAGAGCTTCTGACCGGCAATCAGAGGGACGCGGGTTCGAGTCCCGTCGGCGGCATGTATCTTTTCTCCGGAGGTTTTTCAATATGGATGAGTGTTTCAGGCTAATAAATATTGCTTATAATAATTGTTACCCTTTGTGCTATGCATAAAATGTGGTCTTAAATATTAGTTTATCAATAAAAAATTATTAATTTTACATAATTTATAAATACAGTAAGACGTATAACACAAGTAATGTAAAAGTTAGCCCAAAGAAGGTAACGGGAACCCTAAGGCACTGCCTGTGTGTGGGTAATATAAACAAAAATGTTATATTACATCAATAAGTACAAGTAAAAAATGTAATTTTTGTATAACTCAGGTGCGGGGCATACGTCATTCCTATGTCTACCTACGTTAAATTGTCGTGAAAACAAGCTTACGTGCCCAAACGTAAAGTTAATTATTAAAGGTTAATGTTACTAATAAAAAGGTGTATAATCAGTTAAAATCATGAAGGAGTTACTCCAATATGAGGACACGTTGTTTGAAATATTCAAGGATATAGGGGGCACGTATAAGTAATAAATCAAATCATGATATGTGACAAAAAAATATCTCAAGTATCCCCGCTGCAAACCGTGAGGAACTTTATTTTTCTGCGCAGGGTCTTCGGATTTTGTCTATTCTTACCCTTTCCAAGCCATTGGTTAGATGGGCATACGTTTATATCGCTCATTAAAAAAAAACGATTTGATATCAATTAATTACCTTAGCATTTCATTTACATTGTGCAATCGGCTCACTAATATGGCAAATCACTTTCGATTGTTTTCTTTACTGAAACCTGCGAATGAAAACCATTGAAATGTTGACGTTATTAATTATTAATTATTACCAATTAAAGTTTGTAGAAGTTAATACTTTTTTGGGAATGAATAGGATATTACTTATACTAAATAATGTGAGGAGTAAATTTACTAGTGACCTAGCAATAGAAAACAGGACGTGTTGGCGCAACTATGCATGTATATACACCTACCTTTCTTCCTTCCACCAAGATACCTATATCCCTTCTGACTACCCACCAGGGGACTATACTATGTGTGAGCGATACAATCTACATGTGTTCAAACCAGTCTGTTTTTGTGCACAAAGCAATAAACATCGACCTTATGAAGTCTGTTTTTAAGCGATGTGCAGTGATGTAGCTTCATCCCTCTTCGTCTAGATACTAAATACTATTACTAAAGTCTGCTTAGGTACTGTGCAATGGTCGCCTGGACCTCTCTTTACCAAACATCGACTATTATCGGAAGATATTATGTGCATTCTGTGCAGTGATCGTTCATCCCTCAGGGCTTATAATATCGATTGTACAAGTGATAACCAGTGACATAACTCTCAAGAACGGAACAAGGAATTCAGGGTAAGTCAGATCCTTTCCAAAGTCCAAAATTATCATCCCCATAGTCGTATCACGCCACCTTATATATTTATTTTGAATACAGTCCACTTCTTATGATTCGCATCTTTGCGACTACAGGACGTGACACAATATTCTTACAAGAAAGCAATAATAAATTCAGTTTTTTAAACAATTTTAAAAAACTAAGTTTTTTTAAGGCAATATACACATACCTAATGTAATTTTTTTTTTTAATTTTGACCTTTTTTATTATTAAAGCCTACTCAACGCACCAAACAATAATAAACAAAGCAGCCTCTTGCTTCTGTGAACAAAGTACATATATCTTCTAGTTTCCATAAGTACACCAGGGTAGGCACCTTGTTATTTGCTCTGAGCGGGATCCACCTTGGCGACGCTCACCGGAAGTGCCGAGCAGAGGCCGTCGCGACGCCGACGCTTGGCGGGAAAGGGTAATTATAAACAAACGTCATTAGTTTGTTGCTCACTTCACTATCTACTTCCGGGCGCCGTTTAAACTTTATTATAGCACTTTATTCGGGCACTTTTGCTGGCTTAGGTGGATGCCTACTCTAGCTATAGAAGCTGTATGCATTCATGTAATGCGTTTTATACCTACATCGATATATGGTTCGTTTTGGCAGGATTCTTTTTTTCGTATTTTGGAAGGATTGCAAGAGTCTGGTTTCTTAAAAACTCGGGAGTCCATAGTTGAAATAGTTTGCCTCCCTGCTTCTTGAAATTTTGTCCATGCAAGAGCAATTGAATATTTTGTTGCCTGCTTCATTAATTTTTGTATAGTGAATGTAAAATGCCTTTAAACGATTGAACGGAACGTATTGTAAGTAACATCGACATAACATATCGACATTTAGTAAACGCCGGTACCTCGTAACTGCGACATAACCTACATGACTGGTACGAACTCAGTTCCACATCGCGCACGGAGAAAAATGTTATCCTTAAATACGATAATTTTATTGGTAAAAACGGTTAAAAACGGGACTGAAGTTCTTACGAATAAAATAACAGTGTTTTAATGTTTATTGGCGGGAAAATATAAAAATAATTTGTTGGTATACGTACGAAATTACGTATACCAACAAATTATCCTTACTTGTTCCCGCCAATAAACATTGAAACCCTATTTATTTTTTTTATTTATTTATTTTCATTTTATATTTTTTTTTTCCTATTTATTTGTTCGTAAGAACTTCAGTCCCATTTTTAACCGTTTTTACGAATAAAATGATCGTATTTTATGATAACATTTTTCTCCGTGCGTGTTACATTCTGATGGGTGAAGATTACCCTCTATTACCTCTCTCCGATAAGATAATTTTGTTTTAATAGTGGCTACCTATTTGCGATCGTACCTACATCTTAATTTGTCCCTACGAATCTAAATCATGAGACGAGCAACGTATTTATATGTATTCAAAAATTTCAAAACCCCCACATAAAAGAAAATTTTAAAAAACATTAAAAAAAGTTACTTTAGTGTTGAGGAAATCGGAACTTTTAGGTATAGGTGCCTTTAGCCTATTCATAAGTAGTGTAGGTATAACATCTAGTTACCAATACGTATATTTTGTATAAGCTCCTTTCCTAAATGACTTCTCTAACCACTTCCTCTTGGCCCAAATTTATTGTTAGGTATATCATTACTTAAACAGCAGAGAAAACGCGCACAGAGGAACACTTTTACTCTCGATTATCTTAATTTCCCTCTTAAAATATGTATTTACTCCAGTTTTACAAAAACAAGGCTATGATAATAACGTTGGTCCACAAGCGAAATGATCGCGTTAATTTTGTTCAAAATTTTATATAAAGCGGGATAATTATAAATTACATTTTCATTAGCAGCGATTTGACGTTTTAAAACTTTAAATCATTCTGTTTTTAGTTCGAAGGGAGGCCGGGAGATCTTTTGGCCTCCTGTCGCCGCCTTTGCCTGCCATATCGCCCATCACGTTATTCTAACAAAAACACTGCGCTAATTTTATGGCCACTATGTTAATTCTAATGGCTTTGAAATCAACTTTACATTGCGTGATTTCAATAGTGTATACTCAGCTCAATGGCGCCTGAATCAGGTTGAATTTGGCGCCTATTGAAAACAAAAATTAACAGTTTCGGTCTCTCAGTATAGTCGGTCGTTCATATTGTATTTTTCTCCGACGCATCATTTGATTCAGGACCTATCTATGTACATTGCTATTCTATTCGCGTTAGATTAATGGTTTAAAATAGTTGTATCTTTCATTGAGAGTAAAAATACCACGCATATATACCCAGGATATACGTTTTTTTTTTACACTGTGGTTTAAATATTCCCAATATCACGTTTTTCATTCAGGTAAAACCGCTCGGTAGGCTAAAACATATTCAAGTATTTAGAAAAAATAGGTACCTATACATATTTAGTCATTGACGATAAATCGCCGCATTTTTTAAAATTATATTAAAATGAGAATATTTTTACTGATTTCCTACAAATTTTACGGATGGCATTTTGAGTGTTAACAATCATCAATTCAAATAGGTGATGCTAATGAAATTGCTTTTTTTTATTTCGCCTAATAGTTCGCCCAAATGCCCAGATGCAACACGGAGAAAAATGTTATTCTAAAATACGATCATTTTATTCGTAAAAACGGGACTGAAGTTCTTGCGAACAAATTGACATGGTTTTAATGTTTATTGGCGGGAACAAGTAAGAATAATTTGTTGGTATACGTAATTTCGTACGTATACTAACATTTTCCCGCCTATAAACATTGAAACACTGTTAATTTCTTCGTAAGAACTTCAGTCCCGTTTTTAACCGTTTTTACGAATAAAATGATCGTATTTTAGAATAACATATTTCTCCGTGCACAATTTTTTTTCATAGCACAATAAAACATTCACAATATGGAGAACTTATAATTCACAACGAACAGTATAATACTCATAAATCTAAACGAAACATGACACGGAACAAGACACAAAAAATAAAAAGGTAACGGGAATCGAACCCAGGATTTCACGGCTATATTATAGATGTATATGCATTATTATTTTTTTTTTATTAAAACTTAAATTTTATATTATACTTAACGTTTCTAATTTGATACTAATCATTGAAAATTAAAACAATACAAAATAAAAGTGTAAAAATTGCTTTGAATTCTCGATATCACAAAAAAAAAAATTTTGCGTGTGTTTTCTTATTCCACGTGGTTCAATATTCATAAAAAAAATCTATAAATAATGGGGAATTTAAAATATGTTCAAATTAATCATTCGTTGATTATACTAAAAGGCGCCTTAGATGGGAGAGGGGTGGTTCAAAATATAAATTAATTATTTGAAATTAAAAGTTTGTAGTAGTTGCGCTTCCGTCCATAGAGCGGAACTCGGGACTTTGTTGTCGGGTCATTTAATAATCGGGCTTAGCGTCGGGCACGACTCTAAAGGGAGGTTACTTGGAAGGGGCTGTTTTATTTATTGTTAGAGAGATGCTTTGATGACAAGGTGCCTACCCAAGAATTGCTACAAAGAGAAAGTAGGTACCTAGCTTTTTTCGACACGTGGACTTCAAACATCAAGATGTTTTATATATTAAGATGATCCACTAGTCCTTGACTCATTCGGAATCGGGCGGAGCGAACGACTTTTGGGCGTTTACCAATAAAAAACCCTAATCTCTAGCAAACAACAGTGTTTAGTTTTTTAAGTAGTATTTTACTTACTCTAAGACACGAACTGGTATACATTTAATATTGTTTAATATGGTTCCATGTCTAATCGGACTATGAGATCTCAGCGTCTGAATTCCCATAGTGAATTTATTCAGACACGATACTTCCTCACATGATATTTCATCACATCATAACTAACATAACCTACCCTTCCATTTCCTCCCCCCTCCCCTCACCTAACCTAACCTGACCTAAGGTTAAAAACCCAATTATCAGTTTTCGACGTTTCGAGACATGATGAATTATCATGTGAGGAATCACCATCCGATGAAAAGTTTGTATTCAATATTCATACACTTAAAAAGTTTCCATTGAACATTCTGGTCACCGTTTAATGTTATTGGATATCTTTGAATCTTTAGAGCATAAAAGCAATGATTGAAACCAGCGCCCTTGTGGTGATTTCTTACAAAAACGGCGCTCTACAAATTATTAAATTATTATTATCACCTCAATCTGTCCCCTTCCGGGGGACGAATAATATTTTTAAGGAGATAAATTCTAATAAAATCCTTATCTATACTTTTTAGCGACCATCATAAAATTTCCTTTTCGTTTCATAGATAGGTACGTTTATTAAAGAATATAATATATATTATTAAAATAATAGCATTTCCCATAACATTCTGTTCCCAATTAGGTCCTCTGCGTGCGAACTGTAACTAAATTTCTCTAATAAACGTTAAACAGTGTTATTTTCAGGTAAGTATGGTCATGTGTCATGTACATTATCTCCCTGTATAGAAAGTTTATTTTTTTATTTTATTTATATTGCGCCCAGAGGGCTATTAAATAAATAAAGGCAGTTTATACAACTTTAACATGAGAAAGAAATAATATAAATAAAGTTACGATAGAAAAAAGTACATACATGAAATTAAAATACAAGCAACAAAAAATTTGAAGTAATGAAAAAAAATACATACGTGATTTTAAGTACAAACAACGAAAATCATAAGTATAGTGAGAAATAAAAAAAAAAGTTAAAGTATAAAAAAATACATTCATGATATAAAATGGAAGCAACAAAAAAATTAAAAGTGCGGTGATCAGAAGTTTACAAAATTACAACATATCGACCGCTGTATCGGGGAATTAACAAGTTGCATGAATTCGGAAGTGTCCAATTTGGATTTTAATATTTTAGATAAGAAAGTTAATTTGTGATGATGAAAAGAGAGAAAAAAACCTTTTTTTTTAAATAGCTAAATAAAAGCTACTACAGGTTATGATGGTTTATAATATACATGTAATTGCTAAGATGCATGATGGACGATTCTAAAATATTTTATATTAATTTTATCTTTCATTTTTCATTGTGTTTAATTTTTATTAATTTAATTTTATAATTAATTTAACATTTTTATGGGATAAATCTTATTATATTTTTATGTTTTAATTAGGTACCTAATATGTAATCACAATCACCTTTTATTTCTTCTTTTCTTTAAGAATTTATAATTTACCATGTGTTATAATTATTTACGTAATATGGCAGACTGGGATTGCACTATCAACCCAGTCCTGCTGGAATAAAAACTTAAATAAATAAAAATAAATAAATAACAATTAATACGATAGGTAGAGATATGTTTAGTCAATTTGCCGATGTACACGAAGAAAATTTTTAGTTAGACGGTTAAAAACGGGACTGAAGGTCTTACGAACAAATTAACAGGGTTTCAATGTTTATTGGCGGGAACATGTAAGAATAATTTGTTGGTATACGTAATTTTGAACGTATACACCAACAAATTATTCTTACATTTTCCCGCCAATAAACATTGAAACACTGTTAATTTGTTCGTAAGAACTTCAGTCCCGTTTTAAACCGTTTTTAGAATAACATTTTTCTTCGTGTAGTTTAATAAATTTACCAAATAACTTTCTTAGTGAGTGGATAAATGATTTTATTATTTCATGTTTACATTGTTTCAGTGACATATTCCATCTATGTGCGAATACATATTGCCCAAGTTTTTAATTCTGTGTAGTGGTATATTGAGTTGTGCCCGGTCATAGTATTACCACCATAAAACGGTAGTACTGAACTTTTGTTTCTATATAAATAAATAATGATATTATAATATGAACATTCTAACGCAGCATTACGTTCATTAATCGTTCATTAATGAACATAGTTTAATATTAGAGATCGATAAACCGTTGGTTGTAATCCAGTAAGAAACAATATTATATATTTTAATAGAAATAATATTTTATATCGGTCCAGCGCCCTTGAGGTGATTTTTCACAAATTTGGTTTTGCTTAAAAATGTTAAAATTGAAGGTATTAGGTAATGCTTTAGTTCAGGACAAAATAAAATTAGTCCTTTAAAGAAAATCAATCAACTCTGTTTTACACCAATGTCAATCTACTTGAATTTCCTTTCAAAAGCTTCTTTACGTCCGTCACAAAGATGTGTGATTTTATAATGTAGTTAACTAGATAACATTATACGATACGGTGTTATTATTGAAATCTGTCACGTGTCCTCCAAATGAGACAACAAAGCTCACTACATCATCTGGCAGGAAGTACCAAGGTACCTACCTAAATAAGTGCAAATTAAGTGACCGGAAATTCCGGAACCACCTTTTAATCGACATCATGAAGAAACTTTTACAGGAGCAAAAAACAAAATGGTGGAACCATTCCTGGCCATGTCTGCTCAAGTTAGGTATGGTTCAATACAAACTAAAGAAAAAACGGAAATTTACTAGTAGGTATTTTTTTTAATATCTACCTTATTTTTTTTCTGGTGGACCCCTGCCTTCTTTTTGTTTTGGCAGATGCTACATCCATTCAAAATCTTCACGTTTCAAGGAGCAAGGAACAAAAGCTTCCTTCGGCATTATTATCGCTGCATTGTTCCTGTGTTCCTATTGAATGACGTTTGCATTTCTTCTTCTTGTTTCGCATCTAGTGTCGCCATTTTGTTTTTATTTTCGTCCCTTTTGTGAAACAAAATAATGAATTACAAATTCATGGGGATTATGAAATTACAATATGCTTCGCGGATCAAACAAAAGTAATGAAGTTAATTCGCGAAGTGTTCCTCTACCAAAGAATATTAAATTAAATAAAACATAAAGTCTAAAACGTTTTACTTTTCGCCTTCGACATTGTGTAAAAATATAAGTAACTTCTTATTTGTATGCTTTTGTAAAGGTCCTAAAGAGTCCTAAATTCGCAAGTCTTTCATTTGGCAGTAATCTTCTTATAAATGTAATACCAAAAGTGATAGGTGTAGCAAATGTAAAACCATGCAATGTCCGGTGTTTTAAATATAGCGTCCTCCGCGTGCAAATTCGTATCTTCTCCAATCATAAACTTTGTAACAAAATTCTGTTTATCGGAAGTGACCTGCCAGAGTATGTTTCTGTATCCATGTGTAAATAATAAACTTAGGTACAACATAAGAATTAATAATAAATTGTACACCGCCCTTGCAGTGATTTTTCACAAAAGTGGCGCTCTACAAACTATACAATTATTATTAGCTTTTAAATCTGTGTGTTTCCGGAGCATAAAGACCAAATTTATAACCCAACCTAACGAATTTACCCTCTTTCGACTTCTGTAAGAATGCACTGTTTTCTCTTACCTTGGATACGTTTATGTCTTACCTTGGTAATTTTATCATAATTTAGATCTCATAAACATTCTTTATTTTTTAATCTCGGCAGTTCATTCCACAAGTAACTTTCATAACCTTACCTTAGGTACTTCACTTTTCATAACCTTACCTTAGGTAGGTCCTACTGTAAATATGTAGATACCAATTTACGTTTTTTGCATAACAATATCTTTAAATAGGGTGAGTTAGTTCCAATTCCAAATATCCTTACAAACAGAGATAATAAGTATGTATTTCAAATTTGCAAACGATGAAATTTAATTAGTTCCTATTTCAAATTTACCAAAAAAGAAATTTAATAAGTTCCTTTTTTAAAATTTGACAACAAAGACATTTAATTAGTTCCGATTTTAAATTTGCCAAAAATTAAATTTTGTTGTTTTAAAAAATTCGCCAGCAAAGGAATTTCATTAATTCCTATTTAAAATTTACAAATAAATTAGTTAAATGTATATTACTTTATATTTCATGTTTCCCTACAAAGAAAGTAAATATTAGTTCAAATATTATTTTACCTACAAAGAAAGAAAACTAATTCCTATTTCAAATTGAACTACAAAAAAAGTTATCCTGTTTAAAATTTACCTACAAAGAAAGTTAGTAAATTAGTTCCTATTTTAAATTTGCCTACAAATATTATAAATTCGTTTCTATTTCAAATTTGCCCACAAAGAAAGCTGAGAACGCAAGTTCACCCAGATATATATATATATATTATGTCAATGGCTACATCAGGTAAAACCGCCGTATGTATCTTGTACGTGACTTTACAGATTTGTTTCATGTGCTAGGGATTTGGTATTTTATCAAACTTCCTCCACGCCTTGCAGCTGCGTAGGCCAGCGTGGTCTCTACCTATGTTATTATTATTATACCAAACAGCATGGTATATTTTTAACCTGAACGTTAGTTTTATTACCGCCAAATTCCCCCGACTGGCACCTTCGGTTTGGTTAGGTTAGCCCACCTCTATAAATAGCCGAGGAACAATGAATAAGGTCGGACCCCGGGGAGATGATTAAATTTATCGTCACGTGTACTAGAGGAATAAAGAAATATCACCAAAACGAAGTAATTCTCAATAAAATATATATTGAATTATCTAGGACATGTAGGTTATGAACTACCCGTAACTTTCTGTACAGTGGAGTCAAACCAGTTCGTGCAACCGGTTGTAATACTACCTGTTATTCCTAGCCAATTAGTTACCGGTCTGAACCGTTTGCTAAAATCTAAAAAATGTTAAATCTCCTCAGTTATAAAACAACTTATTCGGCTTACATTTTTAAAAATCTCGGCTCACTGGTGCAATATTGAATATTTGGAGCCGGTGAATGAGTTTGTATTTTTGGGAAGTATGATTAGGAGAGATAGGAAGGCTGATAGAGATATTGAACTAAGGGTAAATGCAGGTAAATCCATGAATGAAGGACTGAAATCGTTCAAAGAAGCGAAGCTCGCAGTCCAAACTGGAGTGCTGTTACCTACCCTGATGTATGGCGGTGAGGCATGGGAAGGCGAAGGAAATATGAAAATAAACTGAATGCATGAGTTCCCTAAGGTGTGTTTGTGGTAAAACCATGTACGATCGTACATGTGGATATTCGCATATAATGCAAGGCTGGTACGTGTAAGATAAAGAAAAGGACGCTTAGGTTGTTTGGGCATGGATAGTGCGAATGAACAAAATAAATGAGTGTAAGGAGAATATATTAAGCAAATGTGAATGGTAGAAGAAATCTTATATAAGAATACAAAAATGCGTTAAGAAAATGAATAAAATTTTAGTTCTCAGTCGAAGTTATGGATACAGTTAAATGTGACCGAATCGGATAGGGACACATCAGTTGGTAGAGCTCCGCCCCGGCAAGGCGCAGGCCCTGGGTTGGAGTCCCAGATGTGACCGTATCTTTTTCTGATTTTCCTGTTTTGGAATATCGATGGAGTTCGCCCTGGTGTAAAACCACCATTCAGAATTGAAACGTTGCTTGAAACGGCTTTAGCCATGTATGGTGACCAGATCTGAATAGTCAGGTTCTTCCCTACCTTCCTCTTCCTCATATCCTTCCCCTTCCCACTACCTTTGCCACTACTGCCACGCTGGGAACACATTCTCATTCATTGAATGAGTAAGGTACTCAAGGTATTTATTTATGACTCCAGTACCTATTTACTGTTTAGGTAAGAATTATTTTCTCAATCTCTCTAATCTCTTGTTCTTTGCGTCAAACAACAAAGTCCTTCCGCACATGGTGAACACTTGAATCTTGAAGCGCCATTGTTTCTCGCTCGCCGGTACAGACTATAGAAACCCATAACATAATCCCAATACAAACTACAAAATATTAGTCAATTAGTCACAGAGCCTCGCGTGGACCATACCTTACTTCAGGGCATTTATACCTTGAAGCAGATCGTCAACCTCTTGGCCACGAATGAAATAATTGTTTTTAATAAAAATATAGGTACATGATGATTGTGAAACCAGAAATGTTAAGAAAATTAGATTGCCGCATCTGAGGAGAGTCACATATCGGACTAATAATGTACGATAAAATGCCTGAAAGTGTGAAGAATTTAAAAAAATATGTTGTGCTTATTGCAAAATTATAATATTATCAATAATGAAACATAACCATGTACATATTAGTTTATATACGTAAAATGTTAGTGTTAAGTATTATATTATAATTACAATTATGAGTCAATAAATAATTTTAAAAATATATATATAATATTATTATTTTTGGCACCGTTTTATTGGCAAAAGGGCATGTGTAACGAACAGTTCTTAAAAATCTTAAGATCTTATGTAACGAGCAATTCTTTAACTCTGAGAGTGTAACAGCGTCCTTGAGGTGATTTTTCAAAAAAACGGCGCTACATAAGTTATCCAATTATTATTATTATTATTAACGAACGACTTGTATGACGAACAATTTTTAAACTCGTAAGAGCTAGTGTAACGAACAATTCTTAATCTCTCAATAGCTTGTGTAACGAACAATCTAAATATTTTAATTGATGAAGATAATATTAGCGAAAGTCAATCGAAAACCAGGACCTCTGGCAATCCGGGCCAATTGGCCCGGATTGCCAGAGGTCCTGGGTTTGAGTCTCAGATGTATCCGTATCTTTTTCAGATTTTTTCGTTTCGGATTCTCTATTGACTTTCGCTAATATTATCTTCATCAATTAAAATATTATAATTTCAGATTTAACTCATTAAGTTAAAAAGTTAAAAATAAAAATAAAATATACAACAATCTTAAACTCGTAGGAGCTTGTGTAACAAACAATTCTGAGGAGCTTGTGTTACGAAGAGCTCACGATATTATTACAAAGCTAATTATGATATGACAATATACCTACATATTTTCTATTACTATTTACTAGGTTGTCCATTATATTTTTTAAATAATTATCTAAACTACTTCCATTTGATCACTTTCAATTCAGATAAAATATATTTTTTTATTTCAATAATATTACTAAATTGCCATATTTAATGAATTTTTAAATAGGTTTGTAAATGAAAATTAGATAAATATCTATAAAAAAGTAGGCATCAACTATGATAGTAGCAATAGAGCTTGCCTTTTAAATGTAGTTACATTGGGTACTAAATATGTCGATGTCGATAAGTTAGTCCTGCAGGCTAACAGTCTTTGCTGTCGGTGATTTAAGTATCCATCGGGAACATAGAAAATGAATGCTGTCCATCATAACAGAGTTTTCAAACCATCCACGAATCAGTCTGAAGAAAAGTATAAAAATGTATCTTAAATACTTCTGAAGTCCGTAGTTAGTTAAGTCCAAGCATACCCAAAAGGAAATCGGTAAGATTGAGCCACGGTTAGTAACCATACTCCCTCATATAGAGAAATCTCAGAAATTTGTTCTTACATAATATATGTACAAATAAATATTATAACAAAAAAACCACCTCCAGGGCGTTATACAAATTATTTTTAAAAGTATAGATAATAATAATCGGATTATTTGTTGTGTTTTAAGAAAAATCACCTCAAGGGTGCTGTACAATGTGTAATGAGTTCTTAGGCTATATTTAATTGTATTATTTACAAACAGATAAAAAAAATCTCTCTTTCAAATCCCACATTTGACATTGTCTCCCGCGCCAACAAAATGCTTGGATTTGTTCTTCGTAATGCGAGATCATTTACTAATGGAATTGCAATACGTCGAACATGTGAAGCACTTGTTCGTAGCATCCTGGAATATAGCTCCATTATTTGGGCCCCTTCTGAACAAAACCATATCCTAGAAATAGAAAAAGTACAAAAAAGATTTTTGCGTTACCTGTATATGAAGGAATATACGTACTATCCATTCCTGTATCCGTCCTTGTTCTTAACAGGGATGCTCGATTTCAACACCTTAGAAGCCCGCAGAAAAATATTTTTAGGTAAACACTTTTTTAAGCTAATCTCTGGAATCATACTCAATCCGGCTATGTTAAAAGAGGTTAATTTTTACGTCCCTAACAAGTATACTCGTGGGAAATCCCATGCACTTTTTTATGCTCCGAAAGTGAGGACTTCTGCCTATCAAAACGCGCCAATAAACAGAGCGACTCAACTGCTTAACGATTCTGCATTGACCATCGACATTTTCAATGTCACTTACAGACAGTTCAGTAGCTATGTTTTAGCACATGTCACTAAGTAGTAAAACTGCCCTTGTGTACTTTGTAATTTATAATCTTCTCCATGATATATTGGTGTATAACTGTTTTATAAGGAACATGAAAAAAGAAAAAAAATTACCGGGTAGATTACTTCCGATAAACACACTTTTATTAGAAAGTTTATGCTTGGAGAAAATACGTCTTTGCACGCATAAACTATAAAAAACACTAAACATTGCATGATTTTACATTTGCTATTCTCCTTTACTGATCGATATTTCATTTATGAGGAGATTGGTGCAAAAGTAGAAGTTAATAATATATTTATTTTGAAAGACTGGAGTAAAAAAACAGCCAATTGGCAATTAATATATTTGATTTATGATCCATTATAATTTAAAATAATATATATTTTTCGATATATAAATGTGACGGACCCCTGTCACACCTTGGCATCTTGCAGGCAAGACCCAGCTGAGGAAAGCATACGACACATGTGCAGTGTGCACCGATACCAAGGTGTGGGACGAGGTATATACACTGTGCACTGGGCACCCTGTACCAAGTGGGAACAAAGCTATTTGAGGTGTACCCGGTACCTACCTAGTGCACACGTGTTACTTAGATGGGGGGTGCATAGTTCGGAAAGTACCTAGGTACTTTGTGGAACCAGAGATGTCTCAGTTTTGCTGCATTCATTGTGTTTTATTTTCAGAATCCAAAAAATGGCATAAGAATCAAGATGCCCGAGGGAGACTTGGCAAGATCAAGTGAAAAAAATATTTGAGTCGGGCGATGTTAAATAGTTAGAATAAGAGAATAATGTAGGTATGATACAAATGCAAATGAAACAAGTACATAACAAGACAGAGTTGTATGGCGGTCTATCCTCTCTGCCCATTCCTCCAGGGAAATTGCGTAATGGTTAGGTTGTTTGTTTTTTAAGGAAATTATCCGAGAATATAATTATGACCGGTTAGTAGCCGAGGGGATAATTGCGTCGGGTTCCCAAGTGGGTGGAATGCTCTCCTAACTAGATCTATGGCCTCCCTTCCTGAACAATCTACAATATCTACCTACATCTTCCGCGAATAATGATTGAAGTAGATTCTTATGTAGGTATAGGTGGTAATCAAAAAATATTGTCAGGTTATTTATAATTTGGAAAATTTCTATATTTTTTACTATTAATATTTTTGATAATAGTAAAATAAACTTTATAACGCCATTTTACAATACCTACAATTAACTTTAGGGGTCGCTCGTCCTACGACTTTTATTTCAGATACAATAATTTACGATAATTTATTTCAGGTAAGTACAACAAATTTTTACATATATTATATGTTTTCCGTTAGGTTCTGGTAAAAGTAATTTTTTTAAATAATATTAGGATATTCATTTTTGTTTTATAAGAAAAACTCTCTGTATAACTTTTGAAGGTTATTCCCATCGATGTAATATATCATTGAAGAAGAAGATAACAATAATAATCTATTTTTTGTATTTCTTGGGCATTAACTATGTAACAATTTCTAGACATTTTGTTTTGTGCTATTAATGTCCCTTTAAGCAATGATAATTATAATAATGAAATTAACATTATAAAACAAATAGGTCTAAACAATGGTTATAAACCTGAAATAAATCGCTTAGTTAATAAGAAACAAACAAAAATTTTAACAAAAAAGTACATTTATAGTGGCAATAATAACAACGAACCTGGTAAAAACTTAATATATAAAAAACTTCTTTTTACAGGCGACTTATCTTTAAAAATATCCCGCATATTACCAGATCACATTTTTCCAGCCTTCTATACTAATTCTAAAATAAAAAATTTAATTAATAACAAGGATGTTTCTAATAAATTCGACTATTTCTAATAAACGGGATATACACTTTGGAATGTAATGATTGCGACGCCCAGTACGTAGGAATGACTACTAGAAATTTTAGAACTAGAATAAGGGAACATGAACTCTGTTTACGAAATAATAACTATTATGAATTCGCCAATCATTTAATAGAGACAGGCCATAGCTTCAACAAGGAAAAAACCAAATTTAAACATATAAATATAAATTCATACTTTAACTTGTGCGCTTTAGAAACTTTAGAAATAAACAAAAAGATTAAATCAAAAATTAATTTAGTTAACAAAATAATAGCACCCTGCAAATCTCCCCTTCTGACTATGTTCCCGTGTGATATTGACCCCGCCCACTGTTCTCCCCTTCCCCCAAAATCACCCCTCCCACCACCCCCACCTAATAACATCTAATTCATTTCTGTACTTGATTTAAATTTTAAGTTTAGTTTTAAGTTTGCTAGTGAATGACACGGATGTGTCGAAACCGGTAGCATAAAAATTAAAATTTAACTAACGATAGTACATTGAAAATTAAAACTCTTCAAAACAAAATAATAATCTAATTTTTTTAAATATGAAAAATAATAAAATATAATGGCTGCTACTGGGACTCGAACCCAGAACCTAAAATTTGAAATATGAAGTTGACAAATACGACAGTCTCATAATAGGTGCAATAGAAAATTGGTCAATGCGTATGTCCCGGTTAGACGTGAGGTTCTGGGTTCGAGTCCCAGTTGCAGCCATTATATTTTATTATTTTTCTGTATCTTGTTCATTTTCATATTTAAAAAAATTAGATTATTATTTCTTATATTGATATCTTCTTCTTCAATGAAATATTAGGATAATTTATGTAGCGCAATTTTTTGACAATATCACCCAAAGGAAGCTAAAAATAATTATAAGCTCTAGAAAATTTTACGTTAGAAAAAAAGCATTTTCCTTTAATATAATAATAATAACTATGTATTATGAATAATAGATGAGTATGTATGGGACGATGTATGAATGTGAATGTGGCAAGGAGTAAGGAGTATATGATTGCCAAGACCGAGTTCTTTGGCGGTCCGTTCTCTCTGCCTACCCCTGCGGAAACGTCGTGATGGTAAGTTAGCTAGTTAGTTTTAGTTATGTATGTACTTTACGTACTGACATAAAATAAAATAAAAATAAATAATACACCACATCAGTTGAATAAAATTTAGGTGCTAACCATTTCTTATTGTGATAGCTACATTAAAATAAATATTTTATACCTGTTTAACGTGTTATACGTTACCTACCTATTAGGTATAGTATGTTTTTTTAATTTTATTTAAGTCCTCCATCACAACACAAGCAACATCTTCCGCTTACTGTGTTGGTAGTAGGAGATTTTAAAATGTTGTTGGGTTATTCGTAACCTGGGAATGTTTGTCTTTCTTTTTAAAAATAAAAATAAAAATAAATTTATTTCCACATATACGGCACACCATGTGACATTAACATAATTGACATAACATATAAATAGTACTACAACATGAAGAATAACAGTATAAATGTAAGTTAAATATAAGAAAAAAATGGTAAAATGTAAGTGGTAGATAGTAAGTTAATATTAAAAGTAATAAATTAAAATATAAATATAAACAGAAAAATATGGTATTAAGTATAAGTATAAAGTGTAAAGTGTAAAGTATAAAGTACAAACTATAAAGTATTAACCTAGAATAAAAAGTTAAAAGTGAGAATGAAATAATGAAAATAAAAAAGTTAAATGTAGAAATATAAGATATCATTAAAAGGTACACAGATGTAAATAAATTACAAAAGGTAAGAAATCCTCATAGGAGCAAAGAAAAATAAATATATGTAATTACTTTTTAATTATCATTAAAATAAATTACCCTTCGCAGTATGTAGTTGGTGTACCCAAGATGAATTCTCCGAAGCGTTTTCCTTCTCATCGTTCAAAAATCGCTTTCCCAAAATTCATACGTGGAATTCAAAAGAACGAACAGTCGTTCAATTCCTCAGAGGGCGGGCGGTGAGCTTCCAGAAACCGTCGCGAATCCCACCGGTCTCCTGGCCTGGCGCCACCGTACGGCATCGCAGTTCACGTCTCGCTCACCTATCCCGTCGACAAACACCAAACACAATCCAACTAGTGCATATATTCATAAAAAAAGACGCATCAATTGTATGCTCTGTTTAAACTTGCAACATGAATAAGTATGATTTTTTTATGTAGTGGTGTTATTTTATTTGTAACGTTGGGGTGAGTGTTTGGTGCTTTACAGTTCTATGTAGGTTGAGTAAATGGGTGTTTGTCCCGCTCGCTCCTACGGGGTATCGTAGTGGGGATGCGCGGAGGAGACGCTCTGGAGAGGAGAGATCCAGTCAGTCGGCCGGCGGACGTCCGCCGAGTGTGATATACATTAAAACCGCGCTCGATCTCCGCGCATTTGTCTTCCCGCTGCTTTGAGGGACGCACGTCGCGTCCGCTTGTGATGGTCGCACGCGGCGAGAGCATGTTCGGGTGCTACAATGACAGTTACTCGTATCGGCTGTGGAGTTTGGCCAATGTTTGGAGCACCTGCCAATGTGAGTAAAAAAAAATAGAACCGAAAAAATTAAAAGTGCTTTCCAAATTTCTTATGATTTTCATATATTTATGCCAATTTCAACCGCTTTGCATTTTTTGTTGATCTTTCAATGGTCAATTACCGTGGACACCGACTTTGTAGAGCCTCGTTTATTTTTTATCCGAGTGTGACAGACAGCACTATTACTTTGTGAAGTGACAGTATCAAAAACTTAAAAAACATTTTTTCAAAACAGACACATTTTACAGTTGGTATGTACACGACGATTACAGAATTGATCAAGAAATCATTCACCATTGTTATCCGCTATTTTTTTTACAAAACATCCAAAATTGCGCAACTAATGTACCAAATTGTACTGAGACTAAAGTGAAGATTTTTATTATCCATGAATATTTGATCACAAAATAAGGTGCAGGTTAGATTGCAAAACTTTTAATTTTATTTGCGGTGAAAACATCACAAATAATCGCTCAAAGAACAACATCGTAAAGCTCTTCAAACAAAACAATAAAAAAACACAAATTATTGTTAAATTAACTTACAAAAGCACTAGTAAAATATTCTGTTTACAAAACGGTCGAAAAACTTTTGTTATGTTGTAAAAAGTGTGCCATAAAGTCATTAGAGTATTGAATATTGTCATTGCTCCGGCCACTGAGATAAGTTGGGCAGATTTGTCGTGAGTCACTGGGACTGTTGATTGCGATTTTACAATGTGTAGTTTTACCTCGCACGTAATAACCCAAAGTTGCAAACAATCTGTTTGCTTGGTCGTCCCTCTCCCATTCTCATTAGTCGGCCGCTCTCCGCTAGTGCAGTACCTACGTACGTTACAAACCTCTGTGCCCGTGCCTGACATACTATAACATCACTCTGTGCCCGACATAATATATCTGTGCTTTGCCATTACCATTACCATGTACTATCCAAGTTTAGACACATTATCCATGTTATGATTTATTAGTTAGTACTGTTTGGATGTTTGTGAACTCTGTGTTATTTCGATGAATTGATTGAACCTGTGAACCATGAGGTGCAAGCGTATGCCTACTTCTACAGCCGCTAAGCTGGCAGCTTTCCGTAAGCTTTTTTAATTTCTTTTTCTTTTTTATACCTGTACACTTTTTTCATTTCACTGCACATTTTTTTCTTTATTTTTATTTACTTATTATATTCTTCTTAATTTTTTGCAAGGCGAGAAAATATTCCAAACCAAAATATGTACACTTACATTATTTTTTGCTAAGTTTTTTTTAGTAAAACATTATGTGGGTAACCTGGATGTTTTGTAATATTGTTATCAATGTATTCATCCAGAAATATTAAAAATATTATTAAGAATTATTATGTATCATAATCTACTTTCCTTTTTTCATAATTTTCCCTCCACTATTTTCTTTCATTATTCAATTAATATATTTATTTTATATTGTTGATGTTTTTCATTTGATTTACTTAGGTACTTAATTATTCAAATTAAGATTCCTGCTGGTTTAATTCGAAAAATAACAGGTCTCTGTCTTACGTACTCGTATAGGTACTATTTGTTTGTGCACGTTTATCCGTAAATTTACAAAAATGTAATACATATTTGCATGTTAAAGTCTAAGTCATCTAATGCTCTGAACTTAGATACTTAATAGGCTTAATAATTATAAACTGCTAATCGATTGTATAAGTATAAACAAACCACAAAAACCTTGTTTTACCTATTCAACAAATAAATAACCACCATTTTTAGCAAGCAGCGGTAATTTACAATTTCAACCTGTTTGTCCAACAATCTTACTAAATATAATCCGAACCCTCGTTATTATTTCTTATGTCTCAATTAGCATTATCCCACCTGTCACAACACCTTTGTGAATCGGCACTGTATCCAATCCTCTATTTCAACAATTATGTAGGTTCTCACTTCACAAATAAAAATCAACAATAGAACCCCTTGATCATTATTACAAGGGTCTAAAAGTTTTAAATACAAGAAAGTGTGCAATTCTTTATTATTTCGTACCTGTTTTCTACCTGCTCAATTCGTAGGGTGAAACCCTTCGGCTTAAATGATTTAATGCCTCGTTTTGTATTATTATTTGGTCGCCGTCTTTATTTAGAGTCAAGTAGTAAGAGCCACAATAATGTATTCTTTGTGTTCTTTTCTCCCCTCGGATCTTCCACTCGAGTCAATCTTCTACCTGCTAGTTTTTTCAAGTAACCTTCGCGTTGATATGTGATCCTGGTAGCGTGAAACCTGTTTTAGTCCCTCCCAGTCATGCATGGCGGCGCATTATAAGAATATCAGGTAGAATTATCGGAAGAAGAACCGCCTACTTTTTTAGACTATATTTGTGGATCCAAGATGGCTTCTTCTCATACAGGATGTGTTGTGTTTACGGTTCATTACGTCGACCATTTTGATTGTTTCTTTTTTCCCGCCAGACAGGTGCGTCCGTATGTCGTGAAGCAACGACCATTAAGTAGGAAGGTACCTATCTCAAGTAGGTACTTGCCCACATTCTTATTTGTAAGCTAGAATAGGTACTCCGCTTAGGGGAACGGAATGTTACTAAATTTAAATTTTAAAAGGTCCCCTAGGTGGTTTTTGGAAATGTTTCTATCATTAAAAATACTAATCTCGGTTGTCTGTGCGGGAATGGGTTAGTTATTCCCGTGTAAATTTGTTACGATCAATGAACTAAAATTTGCTTTGAATATAAGTGTCATATTTAAAATTTGTAGGTAATACCTACTACTTATTCAGAGAAGCGATAAAGTACCTAGTTACCTCCCTGTTATCAGATTTTTTTTTTAATTAATTAATAATTCTATCTTTTACATGTGTATTTATTTTGTTAAAAATTATACAGATTTCGCGAAGACAAACGATATAGTAGATAGGTACCTACTACCTACCTACCTATAACGTAATATTTTTATTGTCTTTAAAATTGGAGTAATATCCCGTGATTTTTCACGGGATTTCAGGTTTGACTTTGATAGAATGGCAAATAGAGTAAATTAGCTTAGTTTACAAGATCTATAAGCTCCCTTATAATGATGGGAATACGGATTATTGTGATGCTTTATTTTTTTTTTGTAATTAAAGGTTAGTTGTTAACATGTTAATACTTCTATGTTACCTGTTTATTATTTGGTTTTCAATGTTATCAGTGACAACCCTGGCAAAAACCAAAATACGTAATTTTATATATAAGTGTTAGTTGTAAAATTCTAACTTTAAGTCCAGGTGTAAATATAAATGTAAGTCACTAGTTAAGTCAGTACTTATAAGTCGTAGTCGTAAGTCACTAGCTAAAAGTCTTAGATGTAAGTCAATAGTTATAATAATTATAAATCTTAGTTTATTTGTACAGCGCCCTTCAAGTGATTTTTCACGAAAACGGCGCTATATAAATTAGCCAAATATTATTTATTTTTATTATTATTAGCGGAAGATGGCTGCTTTTCTTTTAATCCTTCTAGAGGATTTGTTTGGGCTTTTTATATTTTTTCGAACACTTTCGTCATACCGGGCGAGGTTGATAGGTTTGTTAGTTACATTAAAATCTCTTAGGTACACCGTGTTCAGAATAAAAACTTAATCATTACATCGACCATTTTTATTGTGTCTTTCATCCACCAGGCAGGTGCGTCCGTAGGTCGTAAAGTTGAAACCACCAAATTACAAGGTACTTTTTTTTTACTTTTTTACAGTCTTATGTTCTAGATACTTCTGATACTTACACACGTTCTTAGGCTCCAAGTCCTTTGTAAGATTTGAGAATGCTTCGCTTAGGGGCAATGGAATGTATCTAAATTTGAAATTAAAAGGGTTCGTTAGTGTGTGATTGTGTCTAAATTTAAAATGTTCCATTGTGTCACTTGTGCTTTGTATTTGGTAGTTAAATGTTCCCGTTTAAAATTAAAAACATTTTGTTAAATGTATCATATTGTTTTCTACATACATTTATTTAATTTCTTGGTTTTGGTTGAGAATACGATTGCGTGTATTATTGCGCATATCGTACGCAAATACAGTTAGTAAGTAGGTAGTACCTACCTTGCCTAGCCCTGACCACTATGACATTCGCTTGTATTTTCGCGGAATTTTTTGGTATATTTTTTTATGACGTCATGTGTTCGGCGATTCGTAAATATTTACTTAATTTATCAATGACACGCTTCTTCTCACACGATAATGTCAATGAAATCGCGTGTTTGTTTTTTTGTTATGAACTAATAACGTAATAATTTGCTATCATAGATTAGGTAGGTATACAAAGCATTAAACAACATTCATTTTATTCCTACGTTGTTTGCAATCAACGTAAGTTCAAATAATATATTATTTTAACAAACTCTAAACAATACGAACATTTTAAGTTGCAATTTATTATTTCTCCACCTTGCCCAGATTCATTCATAAAGCTCATTTGATTTTACAAAATGCGATGCTTTTATAACCACTACCGCCATCTATGAGCGAGTAGCGAAAGCTTTATAGTTCACGATGCTGCGGTCGGCGGCGGCGGCAGCACCTCGCGGTCTCGCAAACCCGTTTTCAATGAAATCTCAATGTTATGTCCCCATTTTGTCGTAGAATTTATTCGCATTTTAATTACGTTACACTTCCATGCCAAGAATTCACTAAGAGACCGTATTTACAACCAAAACTGTGTGATTACATTATTCTACTATTTTATTATATGCGTAATACGTCTACAGTAAAGCTACAACCTAGTAATGTAATGACGAATATCAAAACCTAAAGCTTATAGGTAGGTACAAAATGAACATAACTTTGTAAATGTAGACCTTGCCCAGTAAGAATGTACCTATAGATTATTTTAATTATGCGTAAAATTTGAACCTATTTGCTTTTGATATCATCTGACTAAATACAACTTACCGTAGGAAAGCTTTCAAAGCGATAATCATCAAAAATCAAACACAAATTTTAAAGATGTGTGGACATAAATACAGGCGTAATGGGTTTTCAAATAATGTTAATTGCTTCTTGCTAAATAATTTGATTACCAAAATAAATATTACACTTATTTTAGTGAGAAGTTTGGTAATCTGTATTTACCTTTGTAGATAGTGAATTTAATTTAAACACACCTAAAACAACAACTTACTAGATACCTACACGGAGAAAAATGTTATTCTAAAATACAATCATTTTATTCGTAAAAACGGTTAAAAACGGGACTGAAGTTCTTACGAACAAATTAACAGTGTTTCAATGTTCCCGCCAATAAACATTGAAACCCTGTTAATTTGTTCGTAAGAACTTCAGTCCCGTTTTTACGAATAAAATGATCGTATTTTAGAATAACATTTTTTTACGTGTACTAGCCCAATAAACACAAATTGGCGTACAAATCTTACCCTTCAATTTCTATATCATAATTATATTCCCAGGTAGGTTGTGTTTAATGATTTTGTTGATATAAATCAAATTTTTAGTTACCTACTTTAAAATAGTACTTTTGTTTCCTTTTGAAGTGATACCTACCGAAGTTGTATGATAAAAGGCTGGTATTTTAATTATTCTTTAAGCTCGGCTTAAGATATGTTATTTAAGTTTGGAAAGTTGTGCCTAATCCGGACAACTCAATGCAATGCATGTAAATTAATTATTTTAAAATCTGTAATAATTTTAACTCTAAACAGCAAATCAGGTTTGTCTTAATTCTAAAGTACTCGAAAAGCGTTAAAAAAAACCTCTCAAAACTCTGTAATCTCTGGCGTCGTGAAATTTGCACTGTCTGAAATTTCTAGGTCAACACAATTATTTTTAACTTCGAAAGTCATTTCGGCAAATATATTTTTATTATTGGTCTTTGTATATTATTGTAACTAGTCGAATAGAAAAAAAATATTGATTGAACGGGCGAACGAAGTACACGGAGAAAAACGATTATTTTAATGGTAAAAACGGTTAAAAACGGGACTGAAGTTCTTACGAACAAATTAACAGGGTTTCAATGTTTATTGGCGGGAGCATGTAAGAAGAATTTGTTGGTATACGTAATTTCGTACCCATTTTTAATCGTTTTTACTATTTAAAATTTAAATTGATCGTTTTTTCGAATAACATTGTTCTCCGTGTACGGGTACGGTTACTAGTTATAAGTAGGTACTCTTTTCTTAAAATAGATGATATTTGTTTTGTATGTAGGTAGGTGCCTACTGCCTACCTACCTTTCTTATTCTTTTTGGTTGACAAGGGGGTTTCTCGCCATCTTCCTAATAGCTTATCCATACAATAACGAATATTATTAAAAATAAAAATAAAATACTTGCAATTATTAGAAAACTCGTCTATGGTTAAACAGCTTGTTTAACCATAGACGAACATCAATCAGCTGTTATCGTAGCAACTAGCATGGTGAGTTTCGAGTCACTGCTTACGTTGCCATTGACATTGACAACGGGTTTTTGAGAAGTCGTGTAGTATGCGGACCATCACATTGACATACACAGGATAGCGAATTTAGTTGCAAATTGGTTTTTTTTTTCAGTTGCCTCATCAGCGGAGGCACTAAATCGAAATTTCAAAGTTTCCGGGTTGGGACTTGTGACAAAACAATGATACGTTAATTCGAAACGTATCAAAATTCGTCGATACTTTGAACTCAATCAGTCCAATATCTCTGACGCCAGTATTTGTTTTCATCTGTCGCTTGTTTCTCTTGTTCGATAAGGGCATTGCCTTATTATAAGCAACAGAAGTGACCCGTGGCCGTTAATTGGCAATATTTATAAAATATGGCTCCGTAGGTATTCCACTTTGATTACAGTTCGCGCAGCGAGTAAAGCGCTTCACCTAGTTTGTCAGCAGTGCGTAATTTGAATCATTATATGGTATTGATAATAGACTCGGTTTAAAAATTAAATGTGCAAATATTACGGTTAATAAAATGGCAATTTCTTAACTGCGCATCATCTAAATCTAAGATCTAAGCTATACGTATACCTATCCCGCGGCTGAGAATAAAAGTTTAAAAATGCTTGCAACTGTACATGGAGGTTCCAATGAGAATGATCGATTATTCCACGTAAAAAATTTTTAAAAATAAAAATTTAATATAGATTTGTTTCATTCAAAACTTGCTTTAATATATACCAACATAAGCAATAAAAATGTTCAAAACGCACTATAATAATAAATATTAAATATCTTGTACTTCTTGTAAGTATTTTTTGTTCATAAGCATTTATGATTTTTCCATAATGTCTTAACAAAATAAGTATGTAATAAATTTTTTTATATTTTAGTTTGTAAGACCTTAAATAAATAGAAAAACTGAGGTATTTTTGTCACAAATCACGTTCTAAGATTTATTTTTTAATGATTTTAAATTAACTAAAATTAAAATTCTGAAAACTGTGTTTACTAGATTATGTATTTATTTATTCTGTAGTATGATTAAATAAATTTGAAATTTTTGTTGTTTAATAGAATCTATCGTTTGGAAATTGAACAAATCTGCCAACAACCAACGGTTATAACCTTAGTATATTAAAAATGTACTTATTTTTCAAAATTTTAAAACTTCGTGTACCAGATAAAATAATAATCTTCAAAATCAATTTAGGTTTTTTTGTAAAAAAGATTTAATACGTCTAGAATTTGATTTAAAAAGGACTAATTTCCTGTATTATCTGGTAATACCCTCTTAAACCAGAGCTTTCGGTGTGTTCAATTTATTCATATTGTAAACTATGTTATGGAAATGAGGTGGTTACCTATTTACTTCATAATTTTTAACGCATTGTGAGTAGGTGCATTAAAAAATTAATTCATCACTTAAGAAACTAGACCAGCTTATATATACCTGTAAACATTTGTAACGTGACAGCCTCTGTGGTTTACGGTAAAGGCTCTCGACAAATCCAAAGGTCGCGGGTTCAAATCCTGGCTTGCGCAGGTAAATTTTATTTGATTAATTTGTGTTATTTCACTTAAAAACAAAAATAGTATATTTATCATATCTGAATAGCTATAACTATCTTCAGCCTCACAACATACCCCAATTACGGAGTGTCGGGACCTAAAGCCTGGAATGGACTGCCACATGACTTAAGAATGATCACAGACTCGGCGAAATTCAGAGCTAAACTTAAAACTCACCTTTTTAGACAGTCGTACCCATAAAACCAAAAACAAAAACCTTCACTTTCACCTTCTCAGCCCGCGTCATAGCAAATAAGTAATTGCATAAAAATGTTAACAAATTCTTAATGGTGAATTATTTGTACATCTAATTTCATTCAAATCCTCCAGTCCTAATGAGTCCTAAATTCACAAGTCTTTCGAAATAACTTCAATTTATTAACTCCATTTTTGGCAGTTATCTTCTTATAAATGTAATATGAAAAATGATGGTGTAGCAAATGTAAAGTTATGCAATGTCCAGTGTTTTAATATAGTGTCCTCCGCGTGCAAAGTCGTATCTCCTCCAAGCATAAACTTTCTAATTAAAGTGTGTTTATCGGAAGTGACCTGCCAGGTAAGTATGTTCTCTGTGTCCATTTGTAAATAATAGTTCTAGGTAGAGCCTAAGAAGTCATAATAAGATGTACAGCGCCCTTGAGGTGATTTCTCACAAAAACGGCGCTCTACAAATTATCCAATTATTATTATTATTATTAATTGAAGATGCCATAGTCTCACTGGCGCCAGACGGTTGGGAGCAGTTGGGACCCTTGTGTAGTACCTAATCACGGTAAAAAAGAAAAGAGTTCTTTGACAGATCTAATATGTGGTAGGTACACGCAGAAAAATGTTATTCGAAAAAACGATCCTTTTAATAGTAAAAACGGGACTGAAGTTCTGACGAACAAATTAACAGTGTTTCAATGTTTATTGGCGGGAAAATGTAAGAATAATTTGTTGGTATACGTACGTACGAAATTACGTATACCAACAAATTATTCTTACATGTTCCCGCCAATTAACATTGAAACCCTCTTAATTTGTTCGTAAGAACTTCAGTCCCGTTTTTAACCGTTTTTACTATTAAAATTATCGTTTTTTCTCCGTGTACTTACCTAGGTCTCAGGTTGAAATTACACAGACGTGAATTTCACCTACCAATATCACTGTCCGAATTACACACGGAATTAGACTTGGAATAAATTACACATGGAGAGAATTATACCTTTCGTAGGTTGGCAATCATCAGAACAATAGCCCGGAACTGCACTCGTACGGGTCACATAGATTTAACGTATCACCTAAACGTATCACATAAAAATTAATCATTATTTCCAACGTATCACATAAAAATTAATCATTATTTCCCTTGGTCACGCCATAACTTCAGAAATACTTGAACGACTGTGATGAAACGCGATGATTGTAGGATAGTAAGCTCTGGCGTTATGAAATTATTTCCTATAATATTCATCCGATTGCGATGAAAATTTAATTTAGCTGATACCCGGCATGCGTTGCCGGGTATCAGCTAGTACAGTATAAAGACAATTAGTTTTATCCTTGATGCATTTGAATGAAAATATAAATACTTTTTTTTTTATTCGGCGGTACACAATCTCTGCACACCCTTTCGGAGAAACTTAGTTATATTTTGGGTAAGTAGGTATACTAGTTATATTGTAAAGAAGATGATCAACTAACTGATCAATTGTCATGAAATCGGTAATCCTGTGTGTTTCGCTTCTTATAAATAATATAGATATTGGAGTTTGTTATAGGTACTAAAAGCAGAAGATTTCACTTTAATACGTTTTGCAATAAAACTGATTAATATGTGTGAAATTGTATGCAATATGACTTAATTAAATTGTTATTCTTCATCTATTAAGTTTTGGGCCAAGTTATCTCATTAAACTTACAAATTATTATTTAGTGCTTTATTTTATCGACTAACTTTTCATCATATAATATTAAGTATTTTAATATCTGCTGTGAAATCTATTCCATTAATTTATTAAAATCCTCAAAGCGAGCTTTCAACACAAAAATCGTTTGAACTCGCATAAAAAAATATTTAGGTTAAAAAAATATGACGTGTTATTTGTCGGGTTTTAACATTTAACCATTTGAAGGTAAATATCTAAAATTGTAAAAGTCAAGAGTTAATCACCGCCCCAAATACGAGATAATTTAATATGTAAATGGCGGTCTAGGCGGGTTGCCTTTTCCTCAGTTCTAATCAAAATTTCAGATTCGCCAACACATAATATTATCAAAGTGGACGGTATTGAGGTCGGAGTCATCATTTTACGCTGATTATTTGTGTCCCTGATGCTAATGACCTGCCCAACTAATTCATTGGATAAATTAAAAACGCTCTAGAATATATTTATCACAATTTAATGCAGTAATAACTAAGCGAGGTGACGCCTGAATATAAAACTAAAGTAGAATGAAACAATTCAGACGTATTTTTGCTGCTTGGTGACGATAATCGTTATTTATCTTGAAGTGCCAACCATTCTTTCTATTCGTTCAGAGTAACCCAAATACACGCACTCAGGTTTTATTACTTTCATTAGCTACCTATAGTATATACACTATGTATTCTAATAATAAGCAGTCATTTTGTAAGTTTTAAATTAGGTCACTTAAAAAATATTTATCCGTAGATCATAAATCAAATCGACCGACGACGGCTCTTCAAATCGAGAGCCAAATATTCCCATCATCAGATTAGGTAACTTTGATATCTTGTATTACATATATCCTAAACGAACGCTACGATCTAGGAAAGCTGTGCATTAATGGTCATACACGTGTTTAACTTGGAAATACATCACTCACAAGTATACGTGGAAGAAGTCAGGGATGTTCCAGGAAGATATCAACTACCGGAAGAAATTAGAAACATTTGTGTCAAAATCCAAATAATAAACACTGTGAAAAAACATTTAAGACAAATTTAACAAAAAAAATGTTTCCAATTGAATTAATCTTAAGAATAACTCATCTTAATTAGTTTCCTTAAGTGACATTCCCTTCTTCAAATAAATTAAAATTTATATTTTTATTACTTACTACTTACAGTATTTTTAAAGTAATTATAGTAATATTAATCACTTTTAAATATCTGTTATAAAACCAAAAAATGTACACTCCTCTTCCATCCACAAGCTAATGCTTTTACGGAAGAGTGAGTAAGTAGTCTTAAAAAAAGTTATCGTAAAAAAAAAACAATCTAAATCATATATAATATGTACACTTACCTTTTTGAATTAAAAAAATATGTATATGGCACGAGGATAATTAAATACTTTGGTCAATTCATGTCAAGACTAGGGGTTAAGATTTCAGGTCACTTCAGTAAAACACACTCCGGTTAGTAAATAGTGTGAGTTTATTTACGATAAAAACAAAAAAATGATTTTTATTTTATCTAATTTTATTTTTAATTTATTTAATTTTATTTTAGTTAAATTTTAATTTAATTTAATTTTAATTTACTTAATTTTAACAATTCAATGTAAATATATTTCATTTAATTAAATGATCATTTGCAATTTTTTTTAAACTCTACCCAGATGAAAGTCGGCTCGGCCACAATGATAGTTTTGAAGGAATTGCTGTTCTTATTACGAAATAGAAATAAGAAAGTTTAAGATGATACTTAGAAGAATTTATAATCTGTTTTTTCATAGATGATAATTATTTTAAGAAAAAACACTCTTTGCCAGTTACGTCCGTACATTCTCAACATGAATAAATAGTTTTGTCAATTAAAAAAACAATCTTTTAAGAAAGGCTAACAAATACAATATTGGATTGAACCACCGATGCAATATTGTATTTGTTAACCTTTCTCAAAAGATTGAAGTTTTTTAATTGACAAAACTATTTATTCATATTCATTTTGCTTGTGTACTTGCGCGAACAATTATTTTTTATCTTAATATTTCAAAGCATAACTTGTAAAAAGCGATAACCACTGGAGCGACAGAGCAATTAAAATGTTTTTTCTCGGAAATTTTTCCGTCCACATTAAAAAAATCATACCTCAGAATTTGACTATGGAAACATACAAATTGATTGAACTGAATTACCCTATCTTTTGTCTGTATCACATATTTGTAGGATTTATAAAAAAAATATAATTAAATCTTTAACCCTAAAACATTTAAAAGACTCTAGAGAATATTTATTTTGTTATATTTTGATTGTAAAATATATTATATAGTCTTTTTATTATAATTTTTTTTTTTTTTTAATTTACCACATTTTGGCAACGAAGCAATCCGAGGTTTTGGAAATAGTGCCATAATGTTGCAAAAAGCGCTCGAGTGGTTAAATAAAAATACTATACGCGCGCCGTTTACGAAAGCGTAGAATATGAATTATTTTGACATTCCCCTAAAGGTGTAATAATAATTAAAATAAATAATTCATCGAAGGTATCCGCTTTTTTTTTAATGTTTCTTTATTCTTTGAATAGTAAATATAACATTTATGGAATTTATGGCCGCCATACTAGGCACATGCCCGTGTTATGGTGGCACATGCCCGTGTATTTTGAGTTACTTCAGTGTAAGGAACTCAAGAATTTTCTTCATTAATGTGTAAACGTCCTCTCGTGCAATTATTGTTATGTTATTAATGTGAATGAGTTACTGGTTATTTGACAACTCCTCGCGCTTTACCTCACAACAACATAACATTTGTGTTTATCAACCATCGTAGTAAGGTATATGCGATAATGGCTACTGAGACTTCGACCTCATAACATTTCACTCAATACGTCAGACAATATCGCTAAATATTATCGCCAACTACCAAATACCGAATGGGGGTATTCGTGTTATTATTGGTTGCCGTCGGAAATTTTAGCGAGCGAATTAAATGTTATTTTATTAATACATTTTCAGTCCCCTTTCTTGAGTTGGTTAGTTGGTATCAAACAACACGATGACTACGCACTTAATTAAATCACCCTTGCTTTACCTATCAAAGTTGTTTACGAATATATATATCTCAAAGTAAATTTTTGACGCCAGCATCTGAAGTCACTGCGCGACTTCGAGAGCGTATTTATTTGAGTTTGCAAACATCGACACAATTTTTTTTTTCTCCCAGTATTTACTCCTATCGGAGGCTGACTATCACTAGGGCAGTCTTTTCCTTGCAGGCCTCCCCATATTAGATAGATCTCTCAATGTAAATCTTGGTAAATATCCAGATAAGCTGGAAATGGCTAATAAGATGCATCATTTTGCTTCTCCGGAGACTGAAATAGACGCTACTCTTTGTGATTGAACTGAAAGGCTGCACGGAGAAAAATGTTATTATAAGTAAAAAATACTATACTCGCGCCATCCACGAAAGAGTACACGGAGAAAAATGTAATTCGAAAAAACGATAATTTTAATATTAAAACGGTTAAAAACGGGACTGAAGTTCTTACGAACAAATTAACAGTGTTTCAATAATTATTCTTACATGTTCGCGCCAATAAACATTGAAACCCTGTTAATTTGTTCGTAAGAACTTCAATCCCGTTTTTAACCGTTTTTACGAATAAAATTATCGTATTTTAGAATAACATTTTTCTCCGTGTGATAGCTCACAGCATTTGCCTCGATTTTATGGTACATATTTTGTTCCTTCAAAAATGCTCCTAGCATACATTTTTTTTTAATTCGCGTGGCAAGATATAATGTTTCATAAAACGATTCGAGCTTGTCGTTTCGTCACTTGCAAATATGTTTATTTTATCTGTGAAAAAGCGTGTCGCAAAATTCTATGTCAAACATTTTTTTTTCTAAGTCATATGATACTCTATTTATTAGCAGGAAAACCTCATGTTATGACTTATTTTATTGTGAGAGGGTCTCTCACCATCCTCCTGATAGCTTATCCATAGACGGTAAAAATGTTATTCTAAAATATGATTATTTTATTCGTAAAACCGGTTAAAAGCGGGACTGAAGTTCTTACAAACAAATTAACAGTGTTTCAATCTTTATTGGCGGGAAAATGTAAGAATAAACATTGAAACCCTGTTAATTTGTTCGTAAGAATTTCAGTCCCGTTTTTACGAATAAAATGATCGTATTTTAGAATAATATTTTTCTCCGTGTACTATAAAGTTTATTCTCGATTTAAGATTTAACGGTTTATTTGTTTATTATTTAAGATTAACGGTTTATTAGTTTATTATTCGGTACTCGAACTATGAATAGTGGCTATATCTTGGATAAGTTGGCCGATTTTTCTAACTATTGCAAGTATTTTATTTGTATTTTTAATAATATTCGTTATAGTATGGATAAGCTATTAAGAGGATGGTGAGAAACTCCCTGAATATACTTATTTAGCTGGATAAAAATTCAAAAATGTGTTTGTCTATCTTCGTTATGTAATTTTTATTTATAACATTAGAGAGAAAAAATCTTTGGGAAACTATTGTGACCGGAAAACTCAGCAATGTACAACTTCATGACTCCTTTAAAAAGTGATGAAATTTAAAAAATAAAAACTTGGTTCAATAGGTTAGGTTATGGACTTTTTTCATCATGTGTAATGACTACGGAGGGGTGTTAAAATTCCATTTGTTGAGTTGTCATGCAACCGGAAACTACATGGGATAGTTTTTTTTTCAATTTATAAACAAATTATCTGATGGACGTTACAATTTCTAAAAACATAATTTTGCAAAAAACAAGTAAATAATTACGTAAAGTATTGTCAGCCGGTGTACGACGAATGATCGGCATTTAACCCTGTAGGTACTTATTTACCCAATTCTGTGACGCCATTCGGTGTTGGTGAAACGACTTAGGCATTCTTTTGGTGCCTTCGATATCCTCTACTATCGGTGATTTGTTATAATTAAGGAAGTATTTACCCATGCTTTCCTGGACTACCAATATGTTGTGTATAGCCTTGCATTTGTTACTCTTATTATCAATATGTATTGCGGTACCCACATGGAGAAAAATGTTATTTTAAAATACGATCATTTTATTCGTAAAAACAGTTAAAAACGGGACTGAAGTTCTTAAGTTTCAAAGTTTATTGGCGGGAAGATGTAAGAATAATTTGTTGGTATACGTAATTTCGTACATAACATTTTTCTCCGTGTACTATTAACTCGCTCGCTCTGATAACATCCTAATTGCAGTCCATCCGAAGTCTTAACTAATGACATCCTCCGATCTGGCAATCTCACCTGAAGTCCTAACTAATGACTTCCTCTAATCTGCCATCGCACCTGATGTCTTAGCGGATGACCGGAGACTCGTAAGAATATCTGACATCTCACCTGGGCGGAATGTGGGCGGGAAGCAGCATGGAGTGTATTTCCCGCCCACGCTAGCGGCGCCCGGAAATGCTACATTAGCGCCGACCGTCGGGCGTCATCGTAAGTGAAATCCGCCTTGCAAAAAAGCGCCGCCGACAATTTTAAGGCCCATTTGAATTCATTCCAACAAAATGACGATTTAAAACGTGCGGTTACGGATGACATACGGACGTGGAAGAAACGCAATTATAATATGGCATTGTTTCATTCGCGGAAAAAGAAATGGTAGAAATTATCCATTTTAAAATATTAAATTAAACTTTTTTTAATATTTGAATGTTAAGTTTTATAGAATATTGTAAACTTATAAGTTTTCAAGCGGGAATTTTATTAATTTAGTTAAATACGGCTGTGAATCTGTGTATCTGTGTATATATTTTTGGTCAATTATATGGATAAAAAGGTAGTGTAATTGAAATGATAAAAAGTGTGTAATTAAATTGTTTTAAAATATTTTATTATTAGGGGACCTTCAGGTCCCCTAATTAGACTTTTAATTTAATTAATTAATTTAATTTTTTAATTAGGACCCCCCCCCCCACTGGTGAGATTAAGTGAGATTTGGCGTGACCCCCCCTTCCCCTAACATGAGATTTTTTCTTACTCTCGAAATAAATGTTTAAATAATAGCCATTTTTTTTATTGGAAAGTATGGGACACTTCAAAAAAATTTATTTTATTTTTATTATCTCTATATAAATTTATATTCTTTAAAAGTTGACGTGCGATTTTTATTGCCCCCCCCCCTTCTCGGTTTAAATGAGATTTTAATGGACTCCTCCCCCCATTTTGAGCTCAAGTAATTAATTTATGCCCCCTTATATATTTTTCGTAAAATTGGATCAACATTGAAAAAAATCACAAAAATCTGATATAGAATCCATTTTTTATATTAGCTCCGCATCCAGACAGGAGCCCTGATGGAAAATAATTTCCATAAAGGTCTGTGTCATCTCAGGGCTTAGGGGATGCTCTATGGAGGGTATTTTTAAAGAAATGAAGGAGAGGAAGTTCTGGAAAGTAAAAACCTAGGTATGAGGGGTGGGTAGGAATCTGGGTGAATCACCCAGTGCGGTGCGAGGGTCTACGGTGGTTTAAATAAATTATTATTTTTATTTTCGTTGTTGCAGTTCCCCCCCTTACGGGCTCCGAAGATAAACCCCTGCCCCCGGCCGAGGAAGAAGACGGCGAGGGCTTGTCCCGCGGAGCCCGAGGGCCCCGCGCCCCCCGCTCGCCCCCCTTGCCACTAGGCCCCGGGGGTCCCCACGTGTGCCCCCGCTGCGGGGGCGCCTACCCCACCAAGGAGCTACTGGACAAGCATGAACTGCTACACCTGCCCAACACGCAGGTGAGAGGAATCATTGTACGTGAAGTCATATCTTACTCTATCCTTTAGGGGCCCCCTTGAGGAGGTTCTGTGGTTTGGCCCTTTGGCCTCTGAACCTAAACCTCTGGGCCTGTTCTCCGTGCTAAAAAAAACGCTCCAAATTGATAATTTTTGCTTTATATCCACGATATCGATTATCACTCGAAAAAATGGTGAGTACCTAGGTATTTTTGTTGTATTGCCGGAAATCTTTTTTCCTATTATTTTTCTAATTAAGCTGTTGTTGTTTTTTGTTATTTTCTAAAACTAAAGATTTAATTCATTGTTCAATATCAAATTTTTTCAATAATGGCAAATTCATTTTATTTTAATGAAAATAAAAATAAACACCACTAAATAAACGACAAATTTCGAAATCAATATATCTGTACCTTAGGGGATAAACCATGGAAGTCCACTTTTAGACGGTTTTAAGTTGAATACGCAGAAAAAAATGTCTGAATTTCATTTCATTATTGGATGAAACAATGAAATCTGTAAACAGTATATTTAACTGATTTAACTAACTACAAAACCAATGGTGTCAAATTTACTTTCGAGGATAAATCAAACTATATTAATATATTGACATATTTGTCTTAACTATAGCTAAAAACGAATGAAATTATAAAATATACCATTCACAGATGGTAATTATTGCAGTAAGTAAAAAAGTTATAGACCTTCAAACATTTAGTTCTCAAACACAAAAATCGCATCCCTGAACAATAGTCCAAAGTGGACTACCGTGGTTTATCCTCCAAGGTACAGAGTTGTTTCTATTCCTCGGTAGGTACCTACTTGAGACTATGTTTAAAGAAAGTTTTTGTTAATCGAAATAAAATTCAGTGCAATTTATTAAAAATCGTTTTTTACATCACTCTCTGGTGATTATTGCTCTCATTTATTGTACACCTGCCCTAAATGATAATATTATGGTAATTTAATTCAAATTAATCTTAGAAATTTATCAATTATTAAATTTATTTGTTTATCACGTGTATATATATCGGTGATAAAATTCTGCAATTTATGCACTACAGTGATTAGCGAATATGCGTTTTATTTAAACTTTATTACTGTATATTATATATTATGTTGTTATTTTATTAGTTGTGATAAAGGGGATTTAGGATCAAGGCCGCACGGGGAGAATATTATTTGTAGGTACCTAAATGCAGATATGTGTTTTTATTCACTGTTTCTCAAAGTTGAAGAATTATGTTTTAAATTTTAAATCTATTACCAATACCGATTTTGTTATAAATCGATGAAATGTTTAGGAACCGCTGTATCCGATTATCAACCTATCTATAATTAGTTTGAGAATGTTATTATTATTAATTAACTGATGTTAGTACTAGTAATACGAAAACCTAGGAATGTAAACTCGTGCCCGGATTGGCGTACCATTTTATAATCAATAAGACCGGTCAGTGGTTGAGTGGGCATCGCGTTTGGGTCCCACCCAGGAGTCCTCCATCACAACACAAGCAACATCTTAGCTTAGTGTGGTGTTAGTAGGAGATTTTCAAATACATTTGGGTCATTCGTAACCCGGGAATGTTTGTCGTTCTTTAAAAAAAAAAGATATTACGATTTTTCTTATAAACAGGGTTAACAGGACCTACCAGAGAGATTTTTCCCAGCGATTCCTGAGCATATTTGGAGTAATAAATGTATTTTTCATTTTGTTGTCTGATGATATTTTTTCTATTAAAAGCAAAAATCTTTTTTTTCGATCACACGTCGCTACTGATCCCATAGCTATCGGAAATACCGCGTCATGATGGGTTCGAGTGAAACATGCGCGGTGTCGTGCATGCGGCATGCTGCTAGAATGAGACACAACGCTATCAAAGCGCGCTTCTCTAGAAACAAACTCAGTTGTGACGCGTGGTGAAAAATATTTTTAATGTTTTTATTAGAAAAAAAATGTCCTCAGATATATATTACTCAAAATGTGCTCAGGAATCGCTGGGTAAAATCTCTCGGGTACGTCCTGTTACACCCTGTATGTATATATATCATAACTATACTTTGAAACGGCCCAGATTTTTGACATGGTACCTCTGCCTGCCAGTCGAGCATCCAACCAGCAAGCAACATCCAAGGGGGTAGCAATCACATGGGGAGGGGTTCGATCCTGGGAGGGGCAAGAGAAAGGGGGTGTAAAATTCATTAGAAAGTTTTTTTGCAACATCTATTTACCACAACTTATCATTTACAACACATTGATAAATAAAAGATATGATGCAAATAATATTGTTGTATTTTTCAGGAACGTAATCTACGAAAACTATTCTCTTTTTTCGTACTGAGGCCGATGGGTAGGATTGAATCCCCTAAACCCAACTCCCTAATATACGCCCTTGACCCTATCGAAAATATTAAAAATAGTTTATAATACATATTATGTATAGGTATTATTTGTTGTGCTAGGTATGTTATATTTAGGTGTGACAATTTCACCATCAACCGTAATATTATTTCAGATAACACGTGTTTTTTGTTGGGTGTGTTTTAAACATTATTCGTCACATATTTAGACAAAATTTCAAAATATGTTTTGATATTGACCCTGTCCATCGATTATGGCGTCATACAAACTATAAACAAAATTCCACTGGTAGCCACTATTCGATTTTCATCTAAACTCGTGTTGACAGTCCACTCTTGCTTTTCATGCTTGTTTTCCGTTCTCTTGTTTGATAACCCCTGACCCTTGAAATGGCGATGTGGATTTTCTGAAATAGAAAGATAACAAGGTTTTTATTATTTAAACCTCTGCTTACCTCCTAGGTGTCGTGCTATGCTGTGCTGGTATTCTGTAAACACACAAACAGGAAAACGAAATATCTGCTTTGATACTAAAAAGTTGAATATTATTATTAAAAAGTATTATTCATCAGTTTCATCACTTTATATGATTAAAGTTGCCATATTATTGCCATATTGAGCTGATTTTGACCGATTGCTTTTTTGTTTCAGTCATGCAAGATTTGCAACAAGCCGTTTGCCAATGTATACCGCCTGCAACGTCACATGATCAGTCACGACGAGAGTGCACTGCTAAGGAAGTTTAAGTGCAACGACTGCGACAAAGCCTTCAAGTTTAAACATCACCTGAAGGAACATCTCCGTATCCACAGCGGAGAAAAACCCTTTGAATGCGGGAATTGCGGCAAGAAGTTCTCGCATTCCGGTTCCTACTCTAGTCACATGACCTCTAAGAAGTGTCTGGTCATGAATCTGAAGATGGGTCGGATCCGACCCAATAATCCCGCCCTAAACCCTGAGAGGAGCCCCTCCAGAAAGCGGACCGCTTCATCTCTTTCGCAAATGAACAACAACTCGGCGCCGAATAACAACAATTCCTTTTTGCCGATTTTGCCTAAGTACAATGAGGCTGCTGCAGCTGCTTTCTTGGCGTCCATGGCACCGAGGGAAAGCCGATTCCCCTCCTCTCCGTCTCTGGGACCTCCTGGACTGCACCCCCTCTATCTCCCTACCAGCATGGGCATGCACCACCCGGGCGGTATTGCCCCATACAACTTAACACCGTCTTTGAGCCATCTTCTAGAACAATTGGCTTCCTCCCAGTACATCCCGCGTAAAATGGAGTCAGAAATCAATACCAAGGATTCAGCGAGCTATCTTTCCGATCCTGAGGACATGATCGAAGAAGTGACAGAAGATGAGGACAAGAGATCATCTCTGGGAGACGAAAGGGAACTGGTGATGGACATTGAAGACGATGAGCCAGTGAGAGTGAAACAAGAAATCCATCTTGAACAGGAGCGAGAGCGTGTGGAACCAATTCCTCAACACCATGTTGATCGCAGCTCTCCCTTGATGAACAGTAACCCCATTGGATTTGGAGGACTTAACATGATATTGGAGTCTGTCAATGCTTCAGTAACTAAACACCAGCTGCAAGCTAACATGCATAAACTTTCTCCTCATTCTTCCGGATTGGCATCCCCTCCCACTTCCGCTCCCGAGATTTGTGTTAAACCAGACCCAGATGAGTCATTACAGTGCTCTCGTTGCTCCAAAGTATTCAACCACAAGACAGAACTTCTTCAACATGAACAAGTTCTGTGTGGTCAACTGTTCCGAAAGCACGAAGGATTGGCAGCTCAAGTCGCAGAAACTCTGGCTCTTAATCGCATAGAATCGGAAATGCACGCATCAATCAACAGCGGCATGAGTGGAAGCGAAGACGAAGACTACTCCAAAGACATTGATGGAAAACAAACAGAAAGCGAGCGTAAAGTTCGAGTCAGAACCGCGATTAGTGACGAACAACAATCTATTCTTAAAGAGCACTATGCTCGTAACCAAAGACCCAATCGGGAAGAATTTAAACGAATTGCCAATCAACTTGGACTGGATAACCGCGTTGTCCAAGTCTGGTTTCAAAATAATCGGGCCCGCGTTCGAAGAATGACACAGTCAACGTCATTTTCTGAACAGCCATTAGACTTGTCAGTTAAAAAAAGTACTTATTCTACTACCTCCAGTCCATCAGTGTCTCCCTCGTGCAATGCTTCGTTTGCCCATTCCGACTCCGGAGAAGAAGCTGTTAACCTTAGCCAGAAATCTTCTCGTAGCCCGACTCCTTATCGCCATCCCTATCAACCAAACTATCAACATTCCAATTGTTCATCATCCTCCATCGCCGATTTCAGGCACTCTCCTTCGCCTAATGACGCTCTTCACAACGGGATCAGAAGACTGCCCCAAACTCACTACAAGATGCAACCGAATCCTGTTGTTGGACACGCAGCCATGGACAAGCTGACAGCCTACAAGCTGGGCTACAGTCCCGATACTCTGGCATCACACTCCCCGTTGTTAAACAACCATCTGCACTCTGACATCGGTAGAACCTTCAGCTCTAGCCCGGGCTCGGAGAAGCGCTCCTGGACTGAGGATTCTCGCGTGTCCCAGGACATTGATGGAGATGAACCCTCTGCGAAGAAGAGCCGCATCAAGAGGGAGCCGAACCTTGGGGAAGCGAAGGAGCCAGAAGGTCAGTTCGTCTGTGACCAGTGTGAAAAAACCTTCGTCAAGCAGAGCTCTTTGGCCAGACACAAGTATGAACATTCTGGTGAGTTACCTTCATAATACACTAGCAGTTAAAAACAAGGCTAGGCCCTACAAGCGGCAGGCGACCCGTCGGTAGCTTTGTAACAAACTACTTTGTTACGCAGAGTTTTTCGAAATCAGACGTGAACAGTATTTTTTCTCTCATTTTGAATTTTATTTGCAATATTTCATCAAGAAGTTTCAAAATTCTGCTTTACGGGGTTGGAAAAGGGGATGGAGGTGGTTTTTCAAAATCTCGTGTAGACGGTCACCTTCCTCTTATTTTGATAATCAAGTGTGCAAAATTTCATCAATCTCGAGTAAAACTGTAGATTTCTATTAAAAAACAAAGCCAAGTCACATGCCATAGACATTCTTCTTTATATAATATCATCTATGTGAGTTCAATGCCGCGTATGATTCAATAATTTCAAAATACGTTTTCTGGCGCTTTCAGTTGAACAGCTCAAGCCGCTTTCATTGCTGCTTTCAAATTTTGAAATTAACCAATAGACTGTTTGTACTCGTTTATAGTAAATACCGCAACTGAACCATCCCCAGTACTAAATAGTTTTTGTCCCTCCTGAAGATTTTTACAAATGGTTTTTCTGCCGTCTTGGACTCACACCGAAGACATACAACAGATTGAAGTCTAGGCTTTTCTAATCTGTTCCCATTGGTTGCTCTCTTTTAATTCCTTTCCTCTGTGAAATTCCAATTCATTCTATTAATAATTGAGTATTATTTTGTTGTAGGTCAGAGGCCCTATAAGTGTCTAGAGTGCCCCAAGGCGTTCAAGCATAAGCACCACCTGACTGAGCACAAGCGTCTCCACACCGGAGAGAAGCCCTTCCAGTGCTGCAAGTGCCTGAAGAAGTTCTCCCACTCGGGTTCCTACTCCCAGCACATGAACCACAGATACTCCTACTGCAAGCCGTACAGAGAGTAGATCCTGACTCGCCCACTTCCAAACCCTCCGCTTTTTCCACTATGACGTTTTCCCATCGCCAGCTTAACACCAAATATTAATGTTCCTTCTATGTAGTTAAGACAATGTTTCTTTATTACTATCACTTGTCGAATTTGATTTAAAAGTTAAAAACCACTCAGCTAAGTTGTTTGAAAGTGTAAAATTTCATAAGTTTTTCCCAGTTAATTCTAATCGTAATTTTGTTTAAAATGCTTTATTATTTACTTCTGCATAATAACTATGCCGTTTGTAAATAATTACATAAATTGTCTAGCTTCAATGTTTAATATTCAAATAAATTAATGTAATGTAAAGTGTATTTGCTTTATTCATTAAACGTTTCATAAGTGTAATTATATTATGAAAAATTGTTAAAAATTCTGCTCTTGGCTCCTTTCTGATTAACGTTAAGAATTTAAGTGTTGAAAATGACAATTTTTTCTAAATTTTAAGTGATGTATTTATAAAAGCTTAGAGGAATATGAATATAAAAACAATAACTCATTGAATGTAGATTAATATTGTATAAATAAATACCTCCTTTTATGTGATGAGTTAACATTGGCCAAACCTTTTATTGTGATTGTAAAATTATACTTGTAAGTTTACTTGTTTGGGTTAATTGTCTTTAATGGATGATAACTGACATAACGGTACCTGTACCTAAATACTCATGTTTAAGTCGTGCCATATTATAATACTTGTAAAGTATAATTACTCGTGGATTCCATGTGCCAAAAAAATATTACTTGAGTGCCAAAACCAAATACTTTTATTTAATAATTTACCGCTAACTTGTGCCAATCGATGTGTGTTGCACCCCAACATATATTATTAACCTGTTATTTTTGTTGCCTTTTACCTAAGATGCTTTCAAGCCAAATTTCTGTAACTTCTCAGCAATAAGCTGAAAGTTATTCTTACTGTAATTTCTACACTAAATCCTTGGATGAATAGTTGTAAGCCGGTTTACCCGGAATTCTTGAATATTATAAAATTGTATGTAAATAAAGAGATTTCTATGACGCTGGGACTTCTGCCAAGTATATTTACTTAATAATACAATGTCAATGTGTTGTAAATAATATGTTGTCTTTAAAAGTTCTTTATAAATAATATATGTAATCTTATTTTTTATAAAGAACTTGTGAGATTAATAATAAGCACTGACAAAGTTTCTATATAAAGTATTTCTAAGTAAGTAATTTTCCTTAATTACAAACCAAATAGTTGTATTTCAATTTAACCGATTACAATTTAATAAAATTCCTGATATTGTATTGAAATTAAGCCATATTTAAAAAATATACCTATGTAGAATGTATTAATAGAAGTATTAGGATAAGAAATTATTTATTTATTTCAGTATCGTGAATCTACGTGCCATAAAGACACCTCCGCCTCAGGTGTTAATGTAAAATGACAATATACACAATTGCTACAATAGGTTAATTTATTATTAACATATTATGTATCTTTAAAGTTTACATTTGGTCCATCTATTAAAATACAACATTGCAATTCTATCCAATCAGAAAACCAACAAGATAAAATTAAATCTTTCAATGTCTTTCACACAATCTATAGAACAAAATAATATATCGAAAGTGTTACATATTCGTATGTATTATTCATTGAATTGTCCAAATGTCTTAAAGTTGTAAATTCATACATCGAACTCATCATACAATGTCATTCCAAAATATTTACTCTCTGCGAAAATTAATAATGAAAGTTATGTTTTGAAAGTATATTGTATTAGTCCTAAGATACTTGAGTACATATATAAATAAAAATTGCATTAAATGGATAGTTTATTATATATTTATATACACTTATTAAAAGTTAAAAGGAAATTATATTCTGACAATAAATAGGGCATATTGCCACTTTTCACTGCAAAACATGAATCTTAAAATTTGTTCCATTTTTTTGTTTATTTTATTTTGTTAATGTTAGAAATCAACTCACATAATATAATAAATCCGATACTTGAATGTCCACTTTTTAATATTTTATTTCCACTGACAAAATGTTACGTCCAGTATTTTTGGTATTATTTTCTATCTATTTATGTTGTTTGTATTTTGTTAAATCTTCTTTATGAATCTCTTACAAAGATTTTGTAGCTACAACTCAATCCTGCAGTATTTGTGAAATAAAGTTTTAGAATTCAAAGACTAAAACTATTTTGTAAATGAATGAATATTGTTTCCCAAAGCATTCCCGTGTGGCCATTCTTTTGCACTTGTTAAATAAAGGGAAATCTAATTTAATACATTTTGAAGGAAGTTGCTCACTTACTAATGGTGTTTCTCAAATAGATAATTTAACCGTGTAGTCTGTCTGTCAGGAGTTAGATTTAACAACCTGTAAATAGTTACCCTAATAACTATCGAGGTTTCTAATACAACGAATGGTATAACATACATTATAGTATTCTGAGCTTCAAACAAAAAGGGTTGCATGCAACGAATTCAAACCTTTTTTTACTTTCAAGTCATTTCCATTTTTTTATGTTTATAATGTAAGCTTGTACAATTATTTTACGATATTTCAAATATGGGCTAGATAAACCAAAGAATACTTAAGATAATTTGCCAACATTTTCATTGACACACAAATCTGTACATTAAATGTGAAGTCAATAAATGTTTAGAATACGATTAACCTTTTTTATTTGCTTGTAGTGTATTATTATCCGAACTTTATATTATAAAAAATTGTATCCAAATGTTATATTTTAAGAATTTTAGTTATTCTTATTGTAATGCTTTACATTGAATCTATGTATTATTTTCTTACTTATATATTTTTTTATTTTTCATATTCTAAGAATGTTAATTCAACCACCATATTTGTCACATATTTTTTATCACAGCATACAGATTACTTCACTGTATACAAATATTGGTCTAAGAGGTAACATGATTATTTTTTAACATACTAAATTTAGAAGATATTATTATTATAAATAAATACATATACATAAAAGATATTATAAATAGTATTCAGCATGAATATTTTACTCACTATGTATAGAAATACATAAAATTAATAACTATAATCAAGTCTTCTTATTTTATACCTATTATTCATTCTGCAATTAATTGACATAATATGTAATGTAATAGTTCGGCCCCTTAGGGTCAAAAACACGTATCTCATTTTTCTACAGATCCGTGTATCTGTGATGATAACAGTATCTGTGATTTTCTACAGATGCGTATCAATGTATGTATATGTTTATCCGTTGAACGAATGGATACGTTTCTTTGTCACCTAACTTAATGTGTTATTTTGTGGCAAGTAACATCCGTAACTCAAAATCGATAAAAATTGAGATACATTTCTTTGACTCTAAGGGGCCGAGATAATAGTGATAAGATAAAATTATTTATCCTCAGAATTGATTTATATTTTGATGGAGATATTTACAAATTTCAAACACAATATGCCACATAAAGATTTGAATGTGAACTGAGGACGCCCGTTTAAAAAACGGAATGATAAAAAACCACACATCGGACGCCCTTTTCACACTGGTCTTAAAAACAGAATGAAAAAAATTGGATTATCACGCAGATGCTGCGTGCATGCTTCCTTGCGACTGGGAGCGGGGTGTAGACCAGTGAGGGGTCAGGGTGTAGTGGGGCTTACACCGAAACGATAAGCCGGCAAGTATGAACAGCTTCATACAAACCTATGAGCGAGAGTGTTCTCACAAAATTTTAAAAACAGACAGGGTGTGCCGGCCATCCATCCAACAAAAAATGCCAGATCTGTTTTCTAATCATGTCGGACATGTGTGAACGGCTCCATATATTCTCCACAGACTCTAGAGAACCGGTGGGAACGGGCCCTAAAAAAAGTTCAAATAACAATTAACATTAACAAATAACAAAAATTCACATGACGCTTTCTGTATTGGAAAAAATAATCTTTAGCCATCTAGTCCTAAGTAAAATAACGGAAACAGAACACAAACAAATTTACAGACAAATGGAATGCCAACAGGCTCAGCTAAAACAGGACTACGCATAATATTGTATCTATTGCGCTCCTAGTAGTTTATTTAAAATCATAGTCCACAAGGTATTTAATATTCAAAATAATAATATTGCCGCCTATGTTTCACCTTATCAAGCGCGTGCTTCTGGAGTTTGTTCAAATCTGAAATGGACTGTTTAAAATTTACTACATTAGCGACATCTTCCAATCTACATCGAAAGCTTTTCCAACTTCAGCCAAATAAAGTCTTTCAATCGGATGTGTAAAATAATAGGAAGATTTTGATTTTCAGTTCGAAAGGAAAGAGACATCTCCTGACGGATACCAAAACTTTTTGCTAAATTTCCAATAAAGAATTTAAGTGGTTCTTTCGAAAAGGGAAGATGACACTCAGTGCAATAATATTTTGATTTTGTAGAAGTATTATAAAAATCCGTAAGATGTCATTGTAGGTAAAAATATTCAGAGCTTTTTTATCAATTTATTTTGAATCAAAAATACTAATTCAGGCTGTCGGTGTATCCTCTGATGCAATGAATTTAAATTTACTTTGAATAAGAATCATTTTCAAAATTAGAACTAATTGGTTTGACGAATTCAGACGAGCCATAAAGTACCTCTACCTATGATGTAATAAATAATGTATTATTTTTATAAAAAAATATTTTAATCGTCATTACCAAGAATTCAGACCATTCCGTGATTTTTCAGGAATCTGCACCAATTATAATACGAGTTAAATAATGAAAATAATGTATTACCTCTCATCGCTGCGTTCGTGGGCGAAATACACGCGAATGCGAATTCAATTAGCTCGAAATAAATTCAAAATCAAACGCGTTCGTGTGAATTTCGCCTAAGTAAACCGCAGAGTTAGGCGGCCCGCTCATGGAGAAACTAAAACGGGTCGTTGCTATGGTTACAACCATAAATAAACCCGTTAGGCGCTCCGCCCACTGAGGCAACTGAAAACCAACTAAAACCGGCTGTTTCTCTGTCTTGATTGGTCAAAAAGCTTGGTTAACCATAGAATAAGAACAATCAGCTGACAGCTGGCAACTATCAATGGCCGCCCAGGGCAACCAGTAGAGCAAGTCGCAAGTCACCGCTTGCGTTACCATTGACAACGGGGTTTTGTGTGATTGTGTAGTGTGCGGGCCATCACATTGTCATACAAAGACAGTTGGCAGTTGAGAGTTTTCAGTTGCCTGAGTGGGCGGAGGCGCTTAGGCGATCCGCTCACTGAGGCGACTGAAAAATGTCAACTGGCAACTGTCTTTGTATGACAATGCCATCACACTTCACAATCACTGAAAAACCCGTTGTCAATGGTGACGCAAGCGGTGACTCGCGACTCGCACTGCTGATTGCCGTGGCCGGCCGTTGCTAGTTGCCAACTGTCAGCTAATTGTTCTTCGTCTATAGTTAAACAAGCTTTTTGACCAATCAAGACGTAGAAACCAGCCGGTTTTAGTTTGGTTTCAGTTGCCTCGTCAGCGGAGCGCCTTACAACTGCGCGTTGCTATGGTTGCCAGCCAAACTTCTCTCATGGCGCATGTCAATTTTACGATTTCAGACATCACATCAGCTTGTTTCACCACAGACGACGAACATTTTAGCTGGCACCTCGAAAACTGACAACAAAACTGGCATATCCTTGGCAACCAAGAACTGGCGCGTCGCCGTCCGCAGCAACAAGCACGGCGAGTTGCCAGTCACTGCTTGCGTTGCCATTGACAACGGGTTTATAGAAATTATGACATACACGGGATAGCGAATTGAGTAGAAAAATGTTTTTTTTTTCAGTTGACGGTGAGCGGATTGACGTAGGAGTACGATATTATCATTGTTGGCATGCACAGAAGTAACTTTAGTTGCAGCGACAGTATGTTGGAAACTTTTTCAAAATTCATACATAAATATGAAAAACTGCTAAACTTTCAACTTTTCAATTTTTATTATCGTGAATACCGCACAAAAGTCCCAAATGCTTCTGTCTGGAGACAGCAAGTCTATGACATCCCAAATTGGGGTATTTTGTGAGGCTGGAGGTAGTGGAATGGGGAAGGAGATGGGGAAGAGGAAGGCGGGGAAGCTGGCTATTAATATCTGGTCACCAAACATGGCTAAAGCCATTTCAAACGATATTTAAATTCTGTGGTCTTACACAAGGCCAATACTGCGAATATCTTCCACTGTGGAAGCCCTGCTAAGCCATCAACCACTTGGGGTGACCCATGGCGCAGGTGTTGGTTATCCAATAAATGGTTACACATTGACAAAAAATTTATTCTAAAATACGTTCATTTTATTCGTAAAAACGGTTAAAAACGGGACGGAAGTTCTTACGACCAAATTAACAGGGGTTCAATGTTTATTGGCGGGAAATGTAAGAATAATTTATTGCTATACGTAATTTCGTACGTATACCAACAAATTATTCTTACATTTTCTCGCCAATAAATATTGAAACACTGTTAATTGGTTCGTAAGAACTTCAGACCCGTTTTTAACCGTTTTTACGAATAAAATTATCGTATTTTAGAATAATATTTTTCTCCGTGCAGGTGCGGCGATTCCCAAATTGTTAACGTAGGTAGCTTTTCTTAGAGAAATATATATTTTTATATCATTGAAGAAGAAGACAACAATAATAATCTAAATTTAAATATGAAAAATAATAAAACATAATGGTCGCAACTGGGATTCGAACCCAGATCTCACGTCTTACCGGGACGGGTGCTCTAACCAATTCAGCCATTGCGATCTATCACGAGACTGTCGTATTTGTTAACTTCGTATTTTAAATTTCAGAATTAACAATATTATCTTCGACTAATGTTTTTTTCTTCATATTATTGGCAGCTACCTCTTTTCATTGGAAACAAGTATTCAAATAATGTATTTGTTACCTAGATAGTGTCTCGGATAAATATATCCGATTTTATTTTTATGGAACACCTATTGACTTTTTATAAAAGTCTAAATGTTTTTTTTTTTTTTTTTTTTATTATTTATTAACCAAAAAATACATGTTATGTACATTCTTTTAGGTATATGCCACCTCACTAGGCTGAGCCTGTTCCGAGGTGGCAGTATATTCAATTTTTTATAAGAAAAAATCTCTTTTTAACTTTTGAAGGTTATTCAAATCAATGTAATATATCATTGAAGAAGACGACAACAATAATAATCTAAATTTAAATATGAAAATGAACAAGACACAGAAAAATAATAAAACATAATGGTCGCAACTGGGAGTACCTACTGGGACTCGAACACAGATCTCACTTCTTACCAACTCTTCAATTCAGGCGCGAGCGGCTGCGGCGCTAGAACCGCTCGTGTAGGCTGGGCCATACGACGTTCATAGTAAATTGTGTCTGCTGCGGTTTACAGGCGGTTTTCCACGGAGGTAGAACCGCTCTGTAGCCTGGGCCTAATAAATTACTTGCCTAATCCGAACGGGGCACTAGAGGGAAACCCTTTGACTTCTCCGGCCGGACGCTTATCGCCTTGCACCGCATTGCGGGAGATGTTTTCTTACATCCATCACTTCTAAATCTCATTTTATTTTAATTTTCTTTTCTTAAAATTGATGTGTTTTGTTTTTTTTTCTTTTTTTGCCCGTGGGTATATGAATTGTACCTACGAGTTCTCTAAAGTCATCCAACTGTATTTAGCATTACATATATTCTTATTGACTATATTGTGTTTGCTTTATTTATGTAATTTGTAATCTTTTTTCTATGTTATGCAGTTGTTTAAAATTAAATTTGTAAAATGTAACGATATGTAAAAGCCCAATAGGGCGTCAATAAATAAATAAATAAATAAATAATTTTCACAATTACATTTTATAATACAGACTAGCTCTTTCATAACTTTTAGTAGCTCTTTTAATACCGAAATGTTATGAAAGAGCCAAAAGACACATTTTTTGTAAATGAATGTTTAATTGATTTTTTCGCTAGTATTCAAGGTTTTTTCATATGAAATTACCTACTTTAAAAAATAAATAATGATTGAAGAACCAAAATACATCTTTTCTTTCATTAAAAGTATATTTTTTTGCTCTGTTTAGTAAACTGGCATGAGCCACTTCTCCCCCTGCACAATGGTGCTGTGAAAGGGGTAGAATTACGTCAGGGGCGTCTGCACATTTTCACTGGAGTAATTTCATTGTGAGTACATATTAGTAATAAAACAAATCAATTATTTAATAAAACAAATATATTTCAATATGAAATTAAATCCCAACAAATATACATCTTTAACGGTTTTATTTGTGAAATATAAATTGTTTTCCTATTTCAAAATAAAATAAATATAAATGTGCCAGAAATACAACCCAAAAATGTCTACAATATTTTTTCTTATCAAAACACCAATTAATTATATCTAGGTATTTATTATTCAATTGTAAAATTTCCATTTAATAAAATTTTGCTTATAAAATTGTGATGGGATAATATTTCTGGCAATTATTTAAAAAGTGATTCACTACTACACATTTATTGCACATTTAGAAGTTTATATAATAATATAATATATTATGTAGATAGGAAATGTGGAACATTCAAAAACTTACTCCCGAACAATTAGTAAAAAAGAAGTAGGTACAATACATTCAATATCGCTCGGTTTCGCAATAATTTCATAATAATCTCTCCCCTTCCTTCTTACTCCAACACTTCTTCGAAAATATATTAATATTATATGATAAAGGTGACTCCCCAAACATGGACAATTAAATAATAGCAGACTGCGTGAGATCCTTACATTGCCGTTTTCACCTTCGTCTAACAAACTCTCCTAACAACTCTATCGTTTGGCTAAAGCCATGTTATTATTATCAGGAACGCTTACATTAATAAGGCAACGAAAAACTATCGATAAAATATTTAGTCACAATAAAAATAATGTTTGTTTTAGCTTTGGAATGGGAATGAGCAGTTTGGGTTGAGATGAGCGGCAAATATACAAGCTCAAACATGTTTTAAATGTTTTCATTATTAACTAATTGCAATTCAAAACTCTAGCGCAATTAATGAAAATATTAATTATTGCACCGCTTTCTTACATACTTAAAATTAAGCTATTGAAGTGATTTATAACTTCATTACGTGCAATGCAGAGACGATAGCAGGCATGTTTCACAAATTATGTCCATCCCTTTAATGAAAATACGACAGTGCATGTCAGATTTATTCATTATTGCACATCATCAAACTTTATACTTTTTTAAGATTCACCTCATTTCTTATTGCAAGATTAACATTGCTTTTTTGGTACTTCGGGTCAAAATCATATGTAAACCAAATTCTTTTTTACAGAGATCAATGAAGAATTATACCATAGATTCTAGGTTTTTTACACGAATGAATTTTTGGGTTGCAGTATTTCAATAAATAGAAATTTCTCTTTGATGAACCCCACATCTTTGTCAATAAAAACTGTTTTATTTCATCTGCATTCATCCATATTCTTCTACACATTCTTCTATAACTCTTGACATTAACCTGTTAGCACTCGCGATGGGTAAAAAAGAAACGATGTGATTTTTAAATCCCGATAAAATGCCAACTAAGATCTCCTCAATGTTTATAGTCTCAGTACTTACAAAAAGATGTAAAACACCCATTTTGTTATGCTTGTACATTCAGCCATTGTGGACGTGTAAAGAGCTCCCGGCCCTTTTTAACCGACGCTAGTATTTGTATAACAAAAATTTCCATCTGTGAATTTATATCGACTATTTTTTTTTCACAGTAAAAGACATAAGGAAAATTAAATTTTTGACGCAATTACACGTAGAAAAATCTTATTCTAAAATACGATCATTTTATTCGTAAAAATGGTTAAAAACGGGACAGAAGTTCTTAGGAACAAATTAACAGGGTTTCAATGTTTATTGGAACATGTAAGAATAAATTGTTGGAATACGTAATTTCGTACGTATATCAACAAATTATTCTTACACTTTCCCGCCAATAAACATTGAAACACTGTTATTTGTTCGTAAGAACTTCAGTCCCGTTTTTAACCGTTTTTACGAATAAAATGATCGTATTTTAGACTAACATTTTTCTCCGTGTATGCTCGATGATTAAATTTTAAGTGCATCGTATGTTAATAATATCGCTAATAATTCATGTTGACAGTACTGAGTACTGTGTTTTATTCGATCTACTATAAATAAAACACATGAATAAAACAGGTTGGCACTGAAAAACATAGACAAAAATCTTTGAAAATCTCGGGTCTTTTTAACCCTACGCCTGTGCCCGTATTTCAAAGTTAGACGCGAATGCTCCCAGGTTAATAGATAAAGTATTTAATTCAATCGAGCCGTTGTCTTCTCTAGATTACACGTTATCGAGAATCATTCAGTATCCTTGTTTCCTATATTCATTCCTTTGCTGTCTCATTTCTAGTTATCGGTCGAACATGGTTTAACACACATACGCCTGAGGGATCTAGTTTATATAGCATTCAGTCTACGCTCATCACCTTTTCCCAATTCCATGCCTCAATGCCATACATCAGAGTTAAGAAATCAGACCTCCGCTGTGAACCTTATTAGGACCTACTGCAATATTCCTTTATCAGCCCTTTAATCTTTCGCGAACATAATTCACAAATTCACAGGCATTAAATGCTCGCTCCGAGGGTTTTAGATAAGGATTTTTCCTGAACACAGCCTCTTATTGTAACAGCAGTGAGGCAACAGAAGCTTGGTCATCTGCTTAAATAAATGATTCACACAAAATAGTTGAATTGGTTTTATAATAACATGAAATGAACAGGGCAAGATGTAGTTGAGCTTTGTGAGTGGAATAATAAACAATACGCCATGAGTAATAAAAGAAAGAACAGTGGTACCTAGAATACACATACATTATGGGCTATTTTTAATCCATTAATCCTAAATCTGCTGTATCACATATCATTTCGTTAGTTAGCACCAATATCCAATCCGATTCCGTACAAAGTATATAAATATGTATATTTATTGTAATTATGTTGTAAAACAAATACAAAAGTAGTTGTAAAATTAAAAATTGTCACCTTATTTCTGTCTATTGAACGGCTGATTCTATTGGAATATTAACTTATTCATACGATCCTTTTGCTAAAACCTTAAAATAAATTCAGTCTAACTCAATACAATGGGTTCCCACGAACTTTACTGGAGTATTTTGAGGAACTTATCTTCAATATAAATAAGATCGTCACGGGAAACAATGTTAAAGAATTATAAAACGCTTTGAATGTATTTATTTGGGTTGTTTATTGTTAAATCTGGTGCTGTTTTTCTTCAATATGGAAGCATAAAAAAGTACGATGGAATATTATAAAAATAATATTACACTCGATTTGATGAGATCGCCTAACAATATTTCGTCTGTAACCCAATTACAAAAAAAACTTGAACACTGCATATAAAAATATTTCTTACTCTGCGGTTTATATATTTCGCGAAACCCATTGCTTTATATCACAATCTGTATCAATCACTTTAAACAGTTTCATAGAAGGATTACAATCTCAATTACGGTAAACCTAACAATATCGAATCACACACAAGACACGGTTTACCGATCAAATAATTTGCAGATTGCTATACACCCAAAATAATGCAGAAATGTCCGAAATATTTACATAAATCCTTCATTACACTTCAACATTTCCTAATATTATAGACTGGATGAATGTTTGGTTACCGGAGAAAAGACCTCGGTGGTATTCTTCTTTTTCACATTCATCCCCTTTTGACGGGAGGATGGAAGAAAAGCCCTTGGAAAAGGCTTTCTTCACTCGAAGAGGTCAGATTCGTCATTTAAATCTTCTGAAATACCGGCGAGGTCTGTAATCCAGAGGCCCTAGCACGCTTGCTCTATAACGATCGATAAGATAACTATCGGTAACTTCTCATCGTTCCCTACGACAACCGCAGATCGCAAACGAATAGGTGACAGTTCACAATGACTAAGTGTCCTTAACATATTCGATATCAACTGTCGTTTGTACGTTTGAGATCTGCAATTGTCCTAGGGAACGATGAGAAGTTACCGACAATCGGTCGGTAACTTCATATCGAGCGACCGTGCTAGCACACCAGAGAGCATCAAGAGTCGATATTAAAAACATTTTGCTTGGACCTGACGACACCCCACGAATTTTGATTGATCTAAAGTTGGATGACCGCAGTGTTTATTTCCTAAAGGTATTTCACAATATTAATTTATAACTGCATAAAAAGACAAGATGCTGTCATGTTGGTACCAAGTTTGATTATGTTTAATAAATAGACACCGAGTTTTTACAATATTATATAAAAAAAGATTTAATCATAAAAGTTTTTTACGTTTATTTACACCTAGATTGAACGTCCAAAAGCATCGGTATTTTTACTAATTGAACAATGCCCATGACATTATTTTAATAGGTATATATTTTCTTACTTCTAATTTGTGCTGCTTTTTAAAACTATATGGTTTTCCCAAAAAATAAAATAGAACATACATAATGCAGAACTTTTCTCTTGACGTTGATAGATTCAGGCTTGTTTTATTACTCCATCGAATTACTCAACTTTTGAATGAAATGTAATACTATTTTATGTAACCTCGTTATTTCATAGGAAACAACAACACGCTATCAAAAAAATAAATCAGAGAACGGTGGCAAATCTGAAGCCATAATAAATTAATTAACATTCTTAAGGTGAATGTCAAAAGAATTCATATTCTACACGGAGAAAAATGTTATTCGAAAAAACGATCATTTTAATAGTAAAAACGGTTAAAAACGGGACTGAAGTTCTTACAAACAAATTAACAGGATTTCAATGTTTATTAGCGGGAACATGTAAGAATAATTTGTTTGTATAAGTAATTTCGTACGTATACCAACAAATTATTCTTACATTTTCCCGCCAATAAACATTGAAACACTGTTAATTTGTTCGTAAGAACTTTAGTCCCGTTTTTAACCGTTTTACTATTAAAATTATCGTTTTTTCGAATTACATTTTTCTCCGTACTCTTTCGTGGATGGCGCGAGGATAGTATTTTTTACTTATAAAGTTATGCTTTGAAATATTAAGAAAAAAATATTTTTCGCGGAAGTACACAAGCAATATGCATATTAATAAATAGTTTTGTCAATTAAAAAACTCGAATCTTTCAATTTAGACAAATAACAAATACAATATGGGATTGAATCACCGATGAAATATTGTATTTGTTAGCCTTTCTTGAAACATTAAAGTTTTTTAATTAACAAGACTATTTGTAAATACTCATATTGCTTATGTACTCTCGCGAACCATACATTTTTCATAATATTTCAAAGTAGGTATAACTTGTAAAAAGCGTTTATAAGTAAAAAAAATACTATACGCGCGCCATCTACGAAAGCGTAGAATATGAATTCTTTTGACATTCACTTAACAACTCAACATTCTTGTCAATTTGAAATTACAGAAGTATTAAACATAATTTTTTCGTTGGACACAAACTACAGTCAGATAAAATATTTTCACTTATAATTAATAATTTTTCCTTATTCCTTTATACACTTTTATTTAAAATTGAAATATAATTTGGTACTGGCAGCATCTTATCTTTTGTCTATATTAATTAATCTAATTTACACCACAACATCAAGTAACGTCTACAATATAATTATGTCAACAGTCAACACCGCAATACGACGCAATAACCATTTGTTATTATTTTACATTTCGTTTAAAATTCGATGATCGATTTTATGTATGGCTAATCTATGTAGGTGCTTTAAGCTATCACGAAGTGTTATCGAAAATTTAACACAGAGATGATAGCTTTTGAGGAATAGTACTTGTGACAAGTGTTGCTTCATTCACTTTCCAATAATCGACTACCCACCCGAAACGATAAAAAAATACAAACTTTTCTTTTTCATCATTTTTCAAAATGCAATCAATAGAATGCAATGATTTTTATTATTCGGTCTATTTTTTAAGTCTCAAGAATTGAAAATAAATTGCTAATGTGGTACATTATTTTGGAAGACTAAATAAAATTAGTACTTTTGTAATAATTTTTTTTAAATGAAAAATCTAATGAATCAGTCAAATTTCACACATTTATTAGGAATTTTATCTATTGAATCACGTAGGGGCGCAACAGAATATGATTTAGATTTTCTAGAGCAAAGGTTTTTGATTGGTGTTTTTATAGTAAAACAAATATATTATCTCAGTTTCTACCTTTTTGTACATAATGAACTGAAAAATTCAATCCAACCATACGTACTTTGAAATTAGAAAAAAGTTCTTTTCGATTAAATAATGCCAAAGAAAAACTTTTGACGTGAAAAATCAGCGGAACATTAACGGCACGCGCCTGCAGTGAATGGATTTGATGTAATGAATGTTTTTTTTTTTTTATTTAATTGACGATTTTAAAATTATTTATAGCTATTACATGTTTATAATTTGTATGAATTGTTATAGTTATGGAGTCTGTGGATCGCGGCTAGATTTGAAGGTTGTGGTGAAGTAAATGGTTGGACATTCCTTCAAATGTAAAATTAAAGATGTTCTTGAAACTATCTACTTCTCATTGTGCTCTTTCTTATATTTGCCTACATTCTATATAGGAACCGTCGGAATACCTACATTTCAAAAATTCACTCTCCACCTATCCAATCGATCAAAATTGGTTTCTTACATTAACATATGAATTTTAATTTCAGTTTAAGGCTAATATTCCAAAAATACAACATCAGTCATCATTGTAATTACACGAATATAAAATTTAATGTTCTGAAGAAAAGTACAACAGGTTTTACGGAAAATAAGGAAGGATTCACTTGTGATTGATGGGCGAGGGTTTCCCAGCGAAGGCAACACATTGAACTAGTACAAGTCTCGCCTGGAAACACAAAACCTTCAAAAGTGAAGGTGGTAAAATGTTTCTAATGTCCACTACATACAGTCAAATAAGCCTGCTCTATTGTTGGACAGCTTTCATTGAGTACAGATAAATAGTTAATATCGACAGTTTGATTGTCTTCAACAGATGTCTCGTGTTCAAAGGGGTTAGGCCGTGCGATCTGTGATCATGATCCAAGCCCCTGACTTATTGTTTAGGATTTGATTCTACTGCTTACTGATATTGTTTGCGAAATCCACCCTCGCCCGATCTGGTAGAACGGTTTAATTCCTAGATTATTTAAATACATGTATAAAAAATTAAAATGTCACTGTTTGGTGCGTACGCACTCATAATGATAATATTTAGTAACAGTTAACTTTGAATTAATTAACAAGATAACATTAATTTGAAATCACACTTACTAGAGCTAGATAAACTTATTACACCAATATACGTAATGAGGTACATCAATTTGGCACAGAGAGATTATCTTATACTAACATATATATTAAACATATTTGTAGGTATGTAAATATAAATAATAAACATTTGAATATTTCCTATTTAGTACTTCGATGTTCTATTCGTCATCCTTTACGTTTCGTTTCATTTTCTCTTCTCATCTATAAAAATCACAGCACTTGAACGCTCTCGCATCCTTCATTCAATTTACAAATAGGAGGTATGCGTGTACGTGTAAATATATAATATATATTAGATCAAAGTTACGACAAACACTTAAGATAAAAACACCAATACGTAATATTACAACCTAGATTAATTAATTTGGTAATTTTAAAATCATTTATATCGACGTAAGAATTGCCAAAACATTAATGAATTTTGATAAGCATCTAAACTAGTAAGAAAAGTTTTGAGACACCAATACGAATATGTTAACAGACACCAAATATATATATTCTAAATTTAGGCATTCTTCGACCTAATGCTACTAGTAAAGTTATCATTACTCGACTCTTTATTAAATTGTTTTAGCTAATTTCTCGTTATCACCCGTTAATATTGCATTTTCGTCACTAATTCAAATTCATATTGCAACAGGCGTGTCTCGCCAGACCCCGATCTGTCCTTCTTCCTACTTCCTACTTCCTATCCTTCTATCCCCCGCAGGTATCCCATCTTGTCTCGCGATGTGATCAAGTCTCGATACCGAGGAGTTAAATATTTTATAATTATCTCTTGTTTATGCTATTGTAACAACCGACGGTGAGAAGATAAGGCAACTTAAAATCGATTTATGTATCTTTGTAAATATTGAACAAATTCCTCCTTTGACACATCTCTATGGCTCTATTTTAAAGGTATAGTAAAAAATATCTGATAATATATTAAATAATTTCAGCGAAATGCCCGAAGAACGAACATATTTTCACTACATATTTATATCGATAACTTTTATAAATTTTCCCCGAAAGCTTCCTGTTGCAAACAATATTCTTTAAGAAGTTTTCGATTTCAGGATTCGTTCCGCAGACATTTCGCTGTTTGTAATAAATTGTTTCATATTTGTATAAAAAAATCCACAAGTGAGCAAGTGTCGTAATCGATACATCAATTGACATTTAAAGTTAATTAATTTATTTAGTCCCTTCACCCTGTCATCAACGGGGGTTATGGATGTGGGTGGTGAGGTGCTTGGAGAGGTAGTCGGCGCGCGCGAAGCACTTCCCGCAGGCCTCGCAGTGGTAGGGCCGTTCGCCCGTGTGGATGCGCAGGTGACGGGTCAGGTCACTCTTGCCCCCGAAGGCGCGCCCGCAGAACAGGCACACGAAGGGGCGCTCCCCCGTGTGCTTGCGCACGTGCAGTTTCAGGTTCTCTTTGGACCGGACACACTTCCCGCAGAAGGGGCACGCGAATCGCCTCTCGCGCTGCCTGTCCGCGGAGTCTGCCCGAAGGTAGCTCAACAGCGAGGCCTCGGACGTGGCGACTCCCAGCATGGACGCTCCCAGCAAGGATCCCTCCGGGTGGAGGTCTCTGGTGGGCTTGTCGCTGCTGTCTGGCTGCAGACCGCTGACACTGCTTCCCGCCTTCTCCCCGACTGAACTGTCTGCCATCGAACTGATGTTGGCAAACGACGTTTCAGGTTTCTTAGGAGCGGTCTCGGCTGCGGGTGACTTTGGTTTGGAAGTGGGTTCCCCCTCGCCTTTTTCGCAATCGCTCTCCGCTGTCAAATTTTCGGATGTATTTGTAGGAACCACGGAATCGACGGTGTCGTCCTGATCGATTTCGTCGACTTCTCGTGACTGAGACGTTCTTCGGAATTCGGTGTCTGAATCTTCAGGATCAGTAACGGAAGGTTCCCGACGGAAACTAGAGAGCGAGAGATCCATTTCTCCCGACCGTCCGAGAAGAGTGTCATTGGTGCTGGAGACGTGATCGCTAGAGTCGCGTGAGCGGGATTCACCGCCCTTACCGTGAAGGCGCTCCAGAGCGTGGTTGAGCCGATGCTTCTTAAAAGACTTGAGGTATCTGAATTGCATACCGCAAACGTCGCAAGTGAACAGTTTGTCGGCCGGGAGTCTCGCGCGGTGGTTCTGTTCTCGGTGTTTGACATAGGCGGATCTGTAGCGGTAGCTCTGACCGCACTGCTCGCAGACGAAGGGCTTCTCGTCCGGGCCCGGTGGGTGCTGCAGGGCCGCGTGGCGCTCCAGCAGCCAGGCGGAGGGGAAGGATGCGTAGCAGGCCGGACAGCGGTGGGGCACGTCCTCCAGGTAGGGCAGGGAGTGGGGGTGCGGGTGCGGGTGCAGTGGCGGCGGGGGCAGCAGGTGGTGCAGGGCCCGGCGCTGCAGCAGGGCCAGAAGAGCCCCGGGCCAGCCCAGGGCGGGGCCCGCCATCGGAGGCCCCAGGGGGGTCCCGCTGCGGCTCGACCCTGGAGAACTGTCCACCGTCAACTGAACACGTAAAAGTAAAACATTAAAGGACGTTTTATTTTAAAATTACATAAATAAGGAGTCAGTGGAATATATCGGTTTCTGTTTCATCTATCAAAAAGGTGATGTATAAAATTACTGTACCTGAATACTTTCACAAAATATCTACATAATTTTAAAGGAAAAGTTTGAGGGGACTATTTTAAAAAGAAACACAATCAATTTAGTGGTTTGTATAGCATTTATTTGTCAAAATTGTATTTTTACAGCTATGATATGCATGTTTTTGTTTCGAAGGTGTATGTAACAAAGAAAATATTCCTACTCCGGAAACATAATTTCGAAGATTATTATGAACGGATAAAATCTCAACAAACCATTAAAATATTATATTGATCGGTGTTTGAATAAAAACATATAATTTAATATTGTATAACCATCGGCACCCTCTTTCCATCCGACATTTAACATATTTAAAAGGTTACATTTCTGACAACTGACACAGCTGAAATAATATTTACAACAAAAACACTCATAATCATTAGTAGCTACTTGTTTAATAAATATGCGACATGACATTTCAATGCTTAATATTAAAATTAATTAAATAGTAAACCATATAATATTTTCTTCTCTACGGGCTTTCTCCGAAATCATATCGATCACTATTGTTAAATCATTCAGAAGTTATATGTTTTTTGATTGGTGTTAATTTAAATAATAAATTTTAGAATGACATTTAATATTTAAAAAAATTATAATAATCATTTTTACTACTGCGAATATCATCAAAATCAAAAATATTTTATTATGCACCGTACGAACATTGAATTGTTTGTTATAATTTGTTTAATATTATCTGCGTAAAGCCGAACCCATATGTTATTCGTGGTGGTGAAATAATATTGATAACGCAGGCACATGTGTATATTGTGCTTTTATTGTTTGCACTGAGATTGAGGAAATTAGAAGAGAACGACTGCGCAGTTTTTATTAAAAACTTAATTTTGGATTTGATACGTAAATACCGAACCAAGCTGAAAAGTTATTGTTTCAGTCAAAATGTATAGTTATGATATTTAGATAGTAAGGTATTTAAAAAAATCAAATTTCAATGATTTTAGGGGCATCTTTGGTAAATTATTTGTGAGTTAATAATAATAATTATAAAAAAAATATTTTTTTTCCTTTATTTGCTATAAAAGAAGTATTACAACATACAATGTAAAAAATAAAAATAAAATGATGAAAACAGCATTTTGATGGGCGTGAATGAATTACAAACGACCGATTTAAATTTTAACATAAATTTGTCGTGTATAAAGTAAAATTTCTACTAAATCTTTATTTATTTTTCATTATATTACTCAGTAAGAAGGGTAAGAGTTTTTCAATAATTATAAATAAGACACAAAAATGCCAAAGTCGCCCCTAAAATCACGAAAATTGACTTATTTATTTACCAATATTTAATAATTTAAAACCAAAATAAATAAAATAGCACATATTCGTGGATATTATATTTGCAATATCTTTAGATTATAAAAGTAATTATTCAGTATGGTCTCAAATCCAAAATTAATTTTTGTATTAAAAAGGCCGCGCAACCGTTCCTCTTATGAGCAATAACCATTTTTTATTCATGTTCGACTTTACGCAACGCACGAGCAATATTTTGAATAATTATTCGGTACTTGTATGAATTTGTGAACATAATCTATTAACTAAGAATAATGATTTTGTGCACCGTGAATGAAAAATCCTATATTAAATAAATAATGACCTTTAACTACTAGAGGAACATAATAAAACATCGCAGAAAGACGACGTGGAAAAACCTAGTATTTCAATAATGATTATAATCGGTGCTCTTACCTGGGCGCTAGTATTTACAAATAATTATTGAGAATTACAACAAAACAACCATTTTAATCTCGTCATTTAAACTTCGAGTCACCATCTTTATAATATTATACAATATGCAACCGGAAAATTTAAATATAATTGATTTCAGTATCTGTCACCGGTCAAAGAAGAAAGCTTCAACAAAACAAAGAACTGTTAATGTTCCCATTCGACATAGCTTCCTACTGCCAACTTTTTAGGACTCAACAGCATTTAATAGCTTTGAATTCGATAGGAAATTGAACAAGTCCACAGATTTTAGTGCATGAATACAATGCATAATGATTGCATTCGTGATTTATAACTTATGTGTACAGTTATTGCAAATAAATACAATTTTTAGAATAAATGCAGGTTTTGATACATGAATGCATTATAAACTTAAATATAATCATACAGAAAGGGTAATGTTAACAATGTTCGTAAGGATAACAAAAATAGTTGAAGGATATATAATTTAATATTGTTTATCGTGAAACAAAGCTGCACATAGGTTTTTTTCAAACATTTTTATTTTGTTTTTGTTATCGACGCGGAAATATCAACAAGCTACGGATTATTATTATAATTTCAAATGAAACTTAACGTTAAATTTACTAACCATGAAAGGTACCATTTTTATTGCTTTTGAAAGAGTACGGGTACATTGTAGTAGTCTATAAAATAGAAATTTGTGTAAAATTTTTTACCGAAAATGAACCAATAGACATCCTTTTTACTTCTGACAAATTTAATTGATAACAAATAATTTAACAGTAGATGTCTTAAATCAAATATATGAAATAATTAAAACAATGCTTCTAGGCCACCTAACCATTCCAAAAAAATGTATGACAAAGACGTGTGTGACAGTTATTTAAAAAAATGAAAAAACACTAATTCCCTTGATAGAAATCGAGGAAATTAACAACCTGTTGTTTTGATTTTATTATTACCAAATTATAATCCTAAGGTTACGATGTAAAATTGATATGGATGAATTGTATTTTGTCGAATAATAAAAACTAGAAACGACATGCTCCTTTAAAAACCAACTCGCTTCTGGTTTTGAAACAAAACCCTTTTTAAATACGATTCAGTTTGAGTGATTATTTTGATCGATCGACAACAATCTCCTAATCTTTGAAATGGAGCAGTGACTTAAATATGATCTGTCCATGAAATGCCATATCATATCTATTAACTGTACAATTTACCACATAATATTATACCGTCTTAAAGTTGGTGATTAAATTTCGCTACTTATTACTTAACCGTGTTTCGCAGCCTTCGAGAAAGTCTTTTAAGGCAAGAGGCACTCTAATTTACATACTGTGGTCGCAAATATTTTCAAAATGTTGCACTACGATCATCCTGATGTGTTTATACATTTTTTTTATAAAATTACGTGTAACTCAGAACTGGGCATTTTAAAGATATAAGACTACCGTTCACTACCACTTCAAGTCTGATTCAAATGTCAGAAGTCTCTCCGGATTACAGCATCTATCTATTATTGATTTTTTCAAGTTAGAAAGCTTATTTTTAGAGTAAAATTTCTCCCAAATGACACGATAATCTGAAATACGAATTCTGTCATTCACAAACAGACTTTTCCTTAATCGATCATCTCAGGAAGTAACTAATTCGACGATAGAAAAATATAAACGTTTGGATAGATCCTGTGAGACCTTGTATTCATTATTTATTTTTTTATGTTTAATTTTAAGGTGCTATTTAGAAGCTTTTACATTTTATTTTACATTACGCTCTATTTTCGAAAATTGTCCTACCCGTGATACTATTTTTAATTTTGCATCCAAAAAAAAATCCGAAGCAATAAAAAATTCAGCTTTGTTTGTTTGGTTGGTTAATCGTATGAGTAGAAGGTTTGTATGTTATATTCTTTATTAGATAAGTGAGAGTTTTGCCCAGATCCGGTCCTCGCGGCTAGTGAGTGAATAAGTGAGTGAGTGAGGGAGTTAGTTAGTTAGTAGTACAGTGAGATGCAGGTGGGTGAGGGTGGGTGGGGTGATTAGCTCTATGTAGGTACGGTGTCGAAGGGTGGACAAATGTTAAGATTTGAATAACTGCACTTGAGGGATGATATTTTAGTTTCACTGTGGGAAAGAATACGCCTCACTATACATATCTATCTATTTACAAGTTACAATACATATAAATATATCTATTTCATCCACTAATCATAAATAGTATCTCTGAAAGTTAGGAAACAAAATAGCATTTTTAAATTGTGTGTAATCTATTTTATAAAACTATCTGTTATAAAAACTCGTACAAATCTTGATAATTTGTTTATTTATATTAATGTACTTTAATTTATTTAGTTATTGCTATCTTTTCTTGTAAATATTTAATATCTTTGTATCTTAACATAAGGAGAGGAACATCAATAAAGGTGTCAGTATTGCTCTACAGTTGGTAACAAGTCACATTACTAAATCATAGAAATTACAGATTGTGCAGCCCTTCAAATAGCAACATTGGTTCTACGCTCACGCGCTTCACATTACTGTATTATTTCACAGTTTCACATTCCTGTTCACTGTCCACTCTACACATGTGACACTCTAAACTCCACGCTTCCTCGGCAGCACATACTGTTCAAACAATTCTAGGAAAACGTAAAACGGGACTATTACAATTAAATAATATTCAGATAATCGCATGTATAAAAATGCAGAACTAATTAATGTTGGTACTGTTTATTGTACTTAAAATATCAGAAAAATAATTCACTGTATCTTCATTTAAGAAAAAATAACTAATGAAATGTTCTTGTGAATCTGTAACAAAATAAACAACGACAGACGTACTTAAGACACATGAAATAATTTAATCAAAAAGTAAAGATTGGCTCGTTGAGGCTCTGAATAGAAATAATATTAATATGAATATGTTTAATGGAATGTTGGTGCTTTCAGGTGGTAGTAGAATAGGAAAATAACATATAGTAAGCAAATAAAAGAAAGCCAAAACTAGTGTTGTTTTCACCTTGATTGACTGATATTTTCCAAAATGTTCTCACTACCATTAATTACGCCCTCGTGATACAATGTATTGTTTAATTTAAGTAAAAGTAACTTTTAATTCACTATAATATATTAGGGATTACAACAATAAGGCGGTCACGTTATTGTAAAATCTTCAAATTGAGTTATCAAGAAAGAAGAGTTAGTCAAAATAATTAATTTTAAATCTCCTTAGACGTCTTCAAAGCAGAATTTTACTTGCGTTTGAGAACATTTAATGTCCTTAATCTTATGTTATATCCCACGGAACCTTAGTTCTGAGGTTATATATATATATATATATATATATATATATATAAATTGGTTTTTAAAAGCCATAATATGTTGGCATACGTGATCTGGAAATGCATCCTTATTTATATTTTAGAATCGAATTAGCAAAATCCAACAAATGGCGGTCAATGAGATCAAAATTTTGAGATCCAAAAAAATAATAATACAAAACATTAAGCTCTATTTTATTTAATTTAAAATACTTTCGTAACAATACACTGAATCTTTAAAACTTCTTTTCAGCAAACTCTAAATTAAACGATCCTAACTTTTGTGAGTACCAAAACTCACAATTTTTTTAACAAACGAAAAACGTCAAATTTTTCATTTATTTAATCAATCAAAATATCACAGCTTTTATACTCCTCCGCAAACAATTCCTCTCCGTGAAATTAATAATAAAATAATTGGATATTGACGTTGGACCCTATCGAAGAAAATGGATTAAGACTTTCTTAAAAATGTCTACTTATTATTTGTTTTACTAAAACTATCTATGTATTCTAATTTAAATACATACCCTCATGTTTTTTCTCATACAAAACTTTAGGTAGGCACATAATAAATTTCACACGATAAACAATGAAATAAAATAATGTTAAAATGGAGATTAACAAGGATAAAGAAAGTACCTAGTGATATTAAAGATGGTTAAATATTTCTTTATAATAACGGAACGTTTGGACTTTGGAAAACTCATAACAACAATGAAACTCTGGAATCAGAGATTTTACAATAACGAACACGCACCAGTCAACAATCCCTTACAGATGTCCTAAATGATTGCAAACGCACTTTTTGTTTCCAATGTGAAATAATATCCAATGATCAAGATTTATTAAATAATTTTATTATTTGTTCTACACTACTTTTCACGCTCATTTCAGCCGAAAGGTGACACATATTAATACGAAGACGCTCGTTTCTAAAATATGATTTATTCTCTCTACCTAAATTTGTAATGTCATTAACATTAATATTGATAAGAAATTTTGCTACTCTCGAATTAATCCCATCATTATTTACAGTAATTTCGTATGCTTCACTCGACCTCGGAGTAACGAGGATCTCGAGACTAATTTATAAAAACATTATTATTTCAGTGTAACAATTTGATGGCGATAGAACATTGTTACTCCAAGGTTTCCAGACAGTCATTCAAAGAGATATTGTGACCACACATTAGCCACGATAAAAATTATATTTTTCATAATAATTAAACTAGTAATACAACTTATTTCTCTTGAAAAATAAAATACGAAATATTAAAATTTTAGATCTATTTTAAACTTTTTCTAGATGTATATACAACTGAGGAACAAATAAACTTTAAAAAGTTAAGCATTAGGATGATGCAGTGTTTATGTTAACCATTTAAAATTATTACAAGAGAAGAAACAAATATTATAATGGGATCTGAATATACTGAAAAAAAACATAAATAAAGATTCATACAACGCTGTGAGTACAAGTGGATTTTAAAGACAGCACTTAAAAACCCACTACGAAGGAGAGGAAGAAAAGACCTACTTTACACACACACATTTACCTCAAAAATCACATTTTTAAGACAGTACATTTGAAAATCTGTGTCTTTCTTGACATGCCATGGTTTATGTAAAATGACCCATTTAGGAATATAAAAACAAAGTAATTTGAATGAACGGATTGAAATACCAAACTGTAACAGTTAATTGGGAGACACGTATTATTTGGAAGTTAATGCATTCATTGTTCGAACAATCCCGAAGGATATAATGAATAATAATATATATATATATTGTTTTTGAATAAAATTTATCAAGGTAGGATAATAGATATGGCGATCGAAGCAAAATTGAAAATAACAATAATAAGGATATGTTGGAAATAAATCCTTTAAGAAAATTGGATACAAACATCAACCTGGTTCTGAAAAACTACAAATCGTTAACTATGTCACTTCATATGAATAAACAAACTAAGGGGAATTACGTAAATATTTTAAGAATACAACAGCTAAAGTTATAATAGAAAAACGAAGAGTTTAATAAATGATTTTATCAACAATAAACAGTTGCCTTCTAGACTAGAGACTGTTCTCGGACGCCCCAATATGATATGAGATCGTGCAGCATACTTAAGTCAATATATCACACTTTCTGGGGGCGAGGGTGCCCCCAATCGAAACCACAATCAAAAGCACCAATATTTTAATCAAGAAGGAAAATTTACAACACTAAACTATAAAAATAATGGTGATAATTGGTCAATTATTAGCGAAAAAAATCTACCAAATTGTAGACAAATACCAACATTTTCGACGAAGCAAAAGGGCTTGTTTGTTTTAAGTTGGTAGTAACTACACTAATAATAATTGAGACTCCTTGCATGTAATAGGTACAAAAAGTGAGTTAGATTTCGCCGAATTGAAAAATGTTCTATTTGCAATAAATAACAATGAAAGAGTCAGAAAATAGTTAATTTCCAATTTGAACGGATATTTAGCCAGCGGACGATTTCAACAACTTAACAAACGAAACGCACCGTTTTTAAATTGACGAGTTTAATAAAAAATACCCCTGTGTAACTATTCTGTACAATAACAACCTAATCGCTTCTTATTATTATCCTAATAGAGTAACAAATAATCTGCCACCGAAGTTTAGGCATCAAATTCAACAAAGATTTTGACTCGCAATATAATTTAATGAGTTTAAAAATATGCAACTTAGTTCCGGTTTGCTCCTGTGGAATCCGACCACTGACTATAATAATTGTAAAAAAAAGAGACGCTGATGTAAAAATTTCTTCTTGATCACTTCTTAACCAGGAAACAGTAGAGGTTAGAAACAAACAGTTCTCTAAAAAGATCATTAGGGTTATATTTTGTGTGCTACCATTACACAATCCTACCATACGTTTTAAAGCACTCAAATAGTCTACACTACGTTCAGCAATCAATCTATCCATCCGAGGAGAAAACAGGCGACGAGTATATTAAGTATGTCAAATTAAAAACCTTGCCCCAAATAGGATAACAAAGTTGTAAGTATTGGCAAAATAATTATATAACTAAGACCTCTAAACAAAACTTAATTGTATTTTATAATGACAAGAGTTAAGCTTTTCTATATAACGTAACTCTAGGAGCAATCATCTTTCCGTTAAATATATCACAATCGAGATGAAAATAATAATAATAAAAATTAAAGTAGAATAATATATTATTATAACGCTTTCATTCTTTTAAAAAATAATTTGATTATAACGCTATACTGAATCAAAAACGGCAAACATTGCATGTAGAACAAAACATGCACACCATAACACGTTTGAATTGAAACTTCTGACCATTTATTTATACGTACGTATTCATCGAATCGCTGACAAAATTTAACAACAGTTTATTTTCGTATCCTTAATATGTCTTATATCAATTATTTATCAGTTCGTTTCAGATCACAGTTGCGGCTTTTTTTTATTTAAATCACATTCCGGGTTGTCACCCGCTCGGCGTGAACCTCCCCGACCGAGATAATCGTCTTTTGACATGTAGGAGATCTCGAGGGTTGCGAAAATTTCACAGAAAATTCACTAAATAGTCAGACACGTTTGGGGGGAGGGGGCGGTGGCTCCTAGTGCGGGCTCCAAGACGGATCTCCTTGTGAGCCCCCCTAGTGCGGGTTCTCCTCCTCAGTGTCCAGCGGGCTCGGAGACAGGAACTTGCGCACGTACTTGGGGTAATGAGTCTTCTCGTGCGCCTTTAGTATGGTTGACCTCGAGAAGGTCTTTCCGCACAGGGCGCACCTGAACGGTCTCTCTCCTGAAACCAAATAACGACATTTTAACTAATAGGCAATCTTAAAAATATGGCTAAGATATCGATTGTCTGTCCATCATGAATGAACTTTTATAATAAGTACACCATTAAAAATGTTTCATCACCACCTATCTACATTCTTGATACTGCTTTGTTTCTTTCGAATAGTTAGGAAGAGTAAATAGAGTAAATAGTAACCAAGACTACTTCTCATCACTGATGAACAGAGTCTGGGTTAGTCGGATATCGGATGGTGCGAAGGACTCACCCGTGTGGACGCGGCAGTGGTCCTTCATGTGGTGACGCAGCTTGAAGGCCTTGCCGCAGAACTCGCACTTGAAGGGCCGGTCACCCGTGTGCACGGGGAGATGCGCGATGAGCGACGACACGTCCGGGAAGCTCTTGCCACAGAACTTGCAGAGCACCACGTTGCCCGGCTCCACGGCCACGAGCTCCATGTCCAGCGGATGGTCGTCGGGCGGTGGCAGGACCGGCAGGTAGGCGGGTTCTCCCAGCGGCAAGGGGGGCAGGGCGCGCCCCAGTACGGCCTCGCGGTACTTGAGGGTCTCCAGGGAATGCGAGAGGATGTGGCGCGTCAGTTTGCTCTGGTGCGGGAAACCGGCCCCGCAGTACATGCAGGGAAACACCCGCCCGTCGCCCTCCCGCGCACCCCCTTCGAATGACTCCTGCAACCACAAAAAAGAACATCAACTTCTTTTCCGTACTCCCGTTGACATCAACGGTCGGATCTTACGCAATATCTACTACTTGAACTACTTCTAAGGTATCGTTTACGGAAATTGGACAGTGTGAATATTTTCAATGTTAAAAGATTAAATTTAGAAGTTGACGCTCATTTTTGTTTGGCAGAGAGTGCGGGGCGTTGTTCGGAATATCGAGTATCGAGTGTCGCGCCCTCAGGGCCGGTTCGGCGCGGCGCCTGTACAGAGCGGGGCTCGCGGGCCCCCGCACCACCCGGGACCGTCATCTGTTCTGTTCACGCGGAAAATATGCTTTCGAAACGCTCGATAAATGAAAACAGAAACCAAATATATATGTGTAAAATATATATGAATAAAAACAACCATGGCCAAAAAACGAAGGTCAACTTCTTGACAGCAAGGCATAGAAAGGGAACGTATGTTTAGTAGCATAGCACATTGACTTAGCATGCAATACATATAATTACATAATAAAATAAACATCAAAACTGCTCCAACGTACTTTCAAATTATACATCTTGATGCATCGAATTATGCCTCATCTCCGGTACAAATTTTGTATTTCTTACTATTTACTCTCAAATATAAATCATACTGTTAAAATTTAAAAAATAAAATCATAAAAAAAAAAATTCTCGCAAGGACAAAATTTTGTTACAAAAAAAGCATGCACTTTCCTACCTATTGAAATGATAGGCACAACAAAACAAGCAGAAAAAATAATGCAAAAAAATTAAAGATAAAAATCAAAAACTGTAAAAAATTATTCACAAAATACAATACTGTTAAGAAATTCGACTCGGTATCTACAAGTAAAAATTATTTTATATTGGAACGCTTATAAACAAATTCGAAAAAGTGCTAATTTATTTGTAATCTTTGTTTATAACGTTAACAAAACGATTGGAATTACTATAAAATGAGATCAGTTTCGGTTATCGAAGAAGTCAATTGGATAGCTTTGCTGATTAAAAAAGTCCATCACAACTGGTAAACAATTCCTAAATAATCCTGCTGGGTAAATTCAGAGCTCAGTCAGGGTATAATTAACCAGGATAGCTCAGCTAATAAAGAAGGCCATAGAATTCAATTGAATACCTTAGCCGATCAATTTGTCAACAGGTAGTTAGCTCTGCCTGTTAAAGGGCCATTTGATATTATTCCTCAGCTATTATATTATTACTCAGCCGATAAAGAAGGCAACTAGGTAGCTCAGCTGGTAAATAAGTCAAATAGGTTTGACGGAATATAACAATGTGAATACCTAGCCTTGGAAATACCTAGCTTGAGAAAGAATTCGGTTGAAATTTTCAGAACCAAACTATAGCTCAGGTAATGGTGGTTCGATCTGGTCAAAATTTGAACTGGGTAACTCAGATGAAGTTAGGTTGCTCTGGATGAAAGTTTTAAGTGTTTTAAGCTGGTATTTGCACCAAAATACTTAATTTTTGGGTTTCTTGCTGAAGTAGTAAATAATATTTGAGATTAAAATGAGACATTAAAAAAATACAAATTATAACACAATACAAAATAGAAAGTGTAAGCACTCACCGATTCATGGAGAGGGTGGCGATACTCGGAGGAACTCTCGCCACCGCTTTTGTCATCAGGCAACCGATTCCAGTCCATTTCCTTCTTCAACGACTTGAAAAACAATACATCATGCTCAATTAGCTACAAAAAATGAAAAAAACTGACAACATACCCTAAGGTGGGAATGGTTCCGGGCAGTTGGGAACCTTGTGGAAGAACCACAGTAAATAAAAAAAAGACAAAAACAAGAAAGATATTGGCAGAGTATTATTACAGTTGTATAAGCACAAAAAACTTACTAGTGGAACTTGTTGAACAGGCGGTAGTCCTGATGGTCCTGCGATGGGTTCCCCGCTGATACTCCTCCCTAGACCAAGTCTCAGCTCCAATGGATTGGATGACATTAACGCTGAATTATTATTATTCGTGTTTATACTCATATTTAAACCTGAAAAAGAAGATTCAGGGATCAGACATGGATTCGATAGAGAGGTATTAAAAGATTAGAATTAAATTATTGGTGGTAAAATACCCAGAAAATAAAATACAACAGAAATTTGTTTAATGCCAATATGATAAAGCAAATAATGATACAAAGAGAGATAAAAATGTTAAGTTATGATGGAAGAAGCATAGACGAATTACCTATATTATCACTATGTCCACAATTAGAATGTAATGAAGAAAGGTCATCTTCTGGTGAGCTGGTCCACATGGGTTCATCTGGAGGTTCTTCTTTCCCGCCTGGGTCTCTTGCCGGAGGCTCGTGGTGTGGTTCCTGTTTCATCTCTTGTCTTAATTCATGCTTTGCTTCGTGTCTTCCCTCTGCCCCCCCCGGCTCGTGCTCCTGTTCGTGCCTCGCTTCGTGCCTCGACTCCAGTCTTGCTTCGTGTCTTCCCTCCTGTCTTTCATGTCTAATTTCTGATCTCGCTTCATGCCTATCCCTAATTTCTTGCCCGTGTCGTGGTTCATATCGGTCGTGCCTATTTCTCCGGACGTGCATTAGAGGGGATGCCCTTGGAGGACTAGATTCTTCTCTCACGAGTCTTTCAGGCACATGTTGTTCTATACCTGTTCTAGTTGGAGTCAGGTCTTGAGGCTGAAGGGCGTCCGCCTCACCGCCGCCTACTTCGGTGTTACTTGCCCCTGAATTGAGGTTTGTCATCTCGGCCAGACCTTTTACCTACACATTAAAATAAATCATTATATAAGAAAAATACAAATAAAATTTTATTTGGTTAAAACAAGTTCTTGACAATCCAAATATATATAAAATAACGCTATTATCTAAATATACAAAAAATCCCATAAGGGAAATCAGATAAACAGACATCACACCATAGGATTCTAAAGCAGTCGTAAATAAATCATTGGAGTGCAATGCAATCAAGTCTGGAATGAGATAACACTGATACACTCTCTAGACTCTCTACCATAGTCTTGTGAGGGCAAAGGCATCAACGTAAATATTGGGAACTGTGTAAACTATAATATACGGACCATTGATATACGTAGAAGTAAAATTAACGTGGCCGGCGTGGTCCAGGGGCAAGGCTTCGGACTCCCATTTTATTTGATTAATTTGTGTTATTTCACAATTAATTAATTAAAATAATCTATACCAGAGTGGAAGATACTCTCAGTATCGCCCTGGTGTAAGATCACCATTCAGAATTGAAACGTTGCTTGAAATGGCCATGAACTTCCTCACCTTCCTCTTCCCCATCTCCTTCCCTTCCCCGCTTACCTTCAGCCTCACAACATACCCCAATTGGGGATGATATAGTCTCACTGGCTCCAAACGGGAGAAGTTGGGACTCTTGTGAGGTATTTACTATAAAAAAAAATTTAAAAAACGAACCGATCCAAACAGGTGATGAAACTGAGGAGGCCAAAAAGTTTTTTTCTGCTACCTATCGTGTCTTTAAATAACATTTTCTTTAAACACAAAAAGTTTTTTAAAAAAGCGTGTGAACATTTGACCCCATATTGTGGGGAAATAGACAATATAATCAACGTATACACGGAGAAAAATGTTATTCTAAAATACGATAATTTTATTCGTAAAAACAGTTAAAAACGGGACTGAAGTTCTTACGAACAAATTAACAGGGTTTCAATGTTTATTGGCGGGAACATGTAAGAATAATTTGTTAGTATACGTAATTTCGTACGTATACCAAGAAATTATTCTTACATTTTCCCGCCAATAAACATTGAAACACTGTTCATTTGTTCGTAAGAACTTCAGTCCCGTTTTTACGAATAAAATGATCGTATTTTAGAATAACATTTTTCACCGTGTATTATTGAGACTTAAATCCACTAAATAAGAAAGATTCTGGGTAAGCGATATTGGCATTGGGATATATTATCAGACAATGAGAAGGTAAATTCATAGTGTAACTGTAAATGTGATTGAGAAATAATTGTACGACAGTAAATAATACCTTGAGGCTCTCTGCAGTCTTGAGCAGCGCGGACAGTTGGCAATACTGCACGTTGACCTCTCCCTTGTACATGAACTCCACAAGGGTCCGCAGCTCCGCGAACTGCACGTCCTTCAGAATGACGATCGGATGGCGAGACGGATGGTCCAGGAAGAGCGATTGGAAATACGACGAGCACGCTGACAGAACCACCTAATAAATATTTAAGAGTTATTTTGACTGAAACTGACAACTGCAACTGAATGGTTTTTGATGTAAACTTGTCGTGAAAATATTGACCAAGTAAATATGATTTTCTTGTTGTTGTATTTATTGAAGATGAATACATTAATATGGCAAAGTTTTTTTGTTAGATTCTACCGAATTTGGAGAAAACAAGTCAAGAATAGTGGAATCAGGGACACAATGAAAAATAATTATCGCACTCAAAGCAGATAATGAGAGTAAATCCATTAAATTCCACAAAACAATGGACGCTCGAACTAAAAAGATAATTAAAGCCATACCATGCCATTATATTCAATTATATTGAATGCATTTATATTAAAACATATATTATGTCGGGTCGATTCCAATGAGATTAGAAAGAGTTAATTATATCATCCGTAAAACCAATAGTGATAGTAATAAATAGTCTTATCTTCAACTAAAACAATAGATAGAACATTGCCGATAAGAGGGATACTCGAAGTAGTTTTGGTAAGATATCAAATTTATTGTAATCTTGAATATACCAAAGCTAACCAATAAGAGAAAATCCCTTTAATTCGATAAAAATAACTATCACATGTCCTTACAGATAAGAAAGATATATATGAAGCGAATGAATATGGGTTGTACATCAGTTTCAATGGAAAAAATCTGAATATCCGTATGTTTCAAACAGCCTTAAACAACAAGAATAATGTGTCCAATGCTCCAAAGTTCAATGGCAAAATTTTCTTAATGTCTGGGCAGTGCACAGTATTGAATAACAAGATGAATGAAGTGTACACTATCCGATGTCCATACCTTATGCGCCCTGATGGAAGCGCCCTCTGAACAGGCTAGCGTGACGTCCACCAGGCTTTCGTCCTGCAGCAGTTGGCTGAACACTCCCAGCAGGTTGCTCTGATGATTGTTCCACCTCAGGCAGTAGTGCTCACTTCCCATGTCTGAGCTAGCTCCCGCCGCTGGAACAAAGGAATTAAATGGTCATTGAAATGCTATCTTCAAAATACTAGACGAAATTCCAACTGCTTCTGTTTCATTTCTATGCACCTATCCACTCATTAAAGGCGGTAGATCATCATTATCCCTGTTTACAACCTTTCAAAGTCTTCCAAATGCTAATACAGATTCTTCTAATAAAGAAAGACAAACATTCCTAGGTTAGATAAGAATAACTTGACATTATTATAAAAACCCCTGCTACCATTTACATGATATACCATTACATCATTACATATCAATGACATACTAAATGTGGCTTTTGTATTCGAGATTTTGTCCATATAAATACGCTTAAAAGTGTCCAGGGCAAGCATACACAATGCGCACTAATAACCAACTATATATAGTTAAATCAAGTTATAATTAACTTGGTTATGAAAATCTGAATAAGCATGCTATTCGTCAATCTTAAAACATTTATTTAGAGAACGATATAAAATTTACCTATAAGAAATGACTGTATCAAGATAGCATTTACAAATTTGAAACCCTATCGGAGTTAAGTTTAAGTGTGAACAAACTAAATATTCAATGTTCCTCCCCACACTCAGTTTTCTCTCAGGAAACATGAAACATCTATACATTTGCATATTATACTATACACACTGCAGGAAAACGAGTTATTACTCAGAGATTTTACTAAGAAAAAGTCTTAAGGTGAGTTGTTTAATGACTTTGAAGGTTGTATAAATAAGTACCAATTTTCTATGCTACAAAACATAGCTGCAAACAGTATTTGGTAAGGCGTGAAATAATTGAAATGCCCATTGCAATAAAACAATTAACGGTAAGAATAAATTATTATGCTTGGTAGATTAGGAATTTTCGTATAGGTCATACATATCAGCGAGTAGAATCGACAATCCCGAGAATATACTCAATAAAATATTTTAAACCTTTATCTGTCCATATTTAGAATTAATGCATTAAGTATGATTGTCCGCGCAAGAAGAGAAATTTGTAGAATGATTAGAGTTACGTTCATTGTGATAAAAATATGATCGAATCTCATCCTGCTACTCAAAAGATAACATTCTTTCCAAACAATCACTTTTTTGTTGACGACTTATCATAAATATTGATAACATTCAAATACACCTGTCTTTCTAGTGCGTAATTCGCGGGACTAATGTAATATGCTAGTATGTCAGTGCGAGGAGTGCTTGTATATTTATTCCATTGAATCGTAACAGAACAACATTGAAAAATTATCGAATATTAATAGCTTTCCTCATTTGAGTCCCAAATGAGCCCCGCATTTGCGGTGTTCAGTAAACAACCGATCGGCAATAAAACCAAATAAACCGCATTGAAATTCGTGATGCTTTTAAAAGGTAAGATAATAAATTATCAAAACAGCGTACACAACAATAGACATTTTAAATTAAGCAACAGAAATTGAATCATGGGAATTTTTAATTTGACTCTCCGTGCCAAAATTGAGGCATGTTTGCTGACACTCAGTTCTTACGTTAACACATGCGTGCTAAACCAATATTCAGAGATAACTTCACAGTAGTGCACAGGTCACAGGCGCCTGTTAAAGAGCACTTTTTTGTGAATCACAAGGGTCAAACTGACACTACGTTCTGAGAATTTGGAAAACTGACACCGGCTGCAATGACACCTGATGCAAGACTGACATGCGAACTTTGTGCCAAAATGGATTTCCGTGCTATGTGTACACTCATCCCTTTTATGCTTCCACTTGATAATGATTAAGATGATAAAATGACTATTGTAGCCAACCTGACTTCTGTCGATGAATTAATGTATGCATGTATTAACAATGATAATAGATCCGAAATCTGCTTGTATGATATGTCGTGTTGAGCCTTCTGCCTTTTTAAAATAAGTTTATACGCCCAGTTCACACAGATTTTTTCACATCGTGTTTTGGCGATGTGCACCTCAAGGTCGACCGGGGCCTCAACAAAAAAACGAGTCGAACATGGCAAACATGACATGATATACCATGATTGTTATTCGGACGTTAATTCCGCCAGTGGTGAGAATAATAGAAACAAGTGGATCAAAGGATCCGTTTTGGATGTTTTTAGCACTTTCCAAGTAGAATAACTTTTATAGTTTTCTTTACACTAAATGCATAAGAAGGGAAAATAGTTACAGGGGCATGGATAGTAGATATCAGGGGTTGACTAAGAGAAGACTAATTTTGAAAAAAAGGTCATAAAATGAGCTGTGGTCGACGCTACTTTAGATGTATTGGGTAAAAAGTTCGACCCCTTACCATTTTAGAAAAGCATAATCTATACACGGAGAAAAATGTTATTCGAAAAAACGATCATTTTAATAGTAAAAACGGTTAAAACCGGGACTAAAGTTCTTACGAACAAATCAACAATGTTTCAATGTTTATTGGCGGGAAAATGTAAAAATAATTTGTTGGTATACGTACAAAATTACGTATACCAACAAATTATTCTTAATTTTCCCGCCAATAAACATGGAAACCCTGTTAATTTGTTCGTAAGAACTTCAGTCCCGTTTTTAACCGTTTTTACTATTAAAATTATCGTTTTTTCGAATAACATTTTTCTCCGTGTACCAGCTCTTTACTGAATCCTACAAATTATAGTAGCGTAGGTAATGTAGTTTTATTGATTTATCTTATAGGATGGTTTTATTTACTTTCTAGTTTATCAGTTTCACATAACACGCTTCATGCTTTAAATGCTTTAAATATAATTTGTGGTGGCTCGCTTAATTCTATTCTTATAATCTATGTAAAAGCCCACCGGGGCTTAAAAAAATATCGAGTTATTTTATTAACAGAATTACGTACGTCAATACTGTTTCAATTAAAAAATGTTCTATATTTGGTGGTTTTAAAAAGAACTGGAAGGTGCAACGACAGCATATGAATCACAACAGAATGCAGATAGGGTGTTAAAGAATTTCTTCCAAAATATATTCTATTCTATGCAGTCAAACTTGCCCAACAAGGAAAAGACTAGCGGACCTTTTCATTGACGAAGACCAAGATGTTTATGAATGAGTCGACGGTATTAACTCCAAGCCCTACCGCGGAACGATTCCCAGAACTCCCAACCGCGCTCGTAGAAGAATGTCTGAAATACTATGCCTTATTTTTGTTTGGGCAAAAAGCGGGCGACCTTGGATGTAACCTTATTGTCGCTTTAGCAAAGGGCAAAGTTGTGATCTAAGACTGCATGTGGGTAATGAAAGACCAATACGATTTTTTTTATGTCTCGTCATAATTTTATTATGGTGTTTCAAATTTTAACCATATTCAATTTGGTTACAGGGTAATAAATTACGCATGAACGGTTGATGGGAGGACTGTATATTGTACAGTGTACAGAGACTACATAGTGTATTTTGCCAGTGTCGTACTCTTCCATCTATCTACTCCTTCGGAAAAACGACTCGAGGATTAGCAACATAGATTTTTTTTTATTAAATTTATTTCTATACTTGTACATATTATAGTAGTACAAAAAGAAGTCGACCGATCAATGGCTGAGTTGACAAATGAAAAATCGGGTTCCTACCCAGGTTTTTTTAGTTCACAAGCAACATATTCCGCTTATAATAATTATGGTACATAGTTGTAGATTTTCAAATATAGTAAGTTTATTCTTAACCGGGAATGTTTGTCTTTCTTTAGAAAAATATCCAGAAGCTCAAATATATGTACTTACATATTTAACCCTTGGAATGCCAGGCTCCCGGGACCCAATCTACTAAAATGCCATGCTGACGGCCGTGCCCAGCTGAGACTATTTTCATAATTAAATGCATTTTTTGTAAAACTAACATCTATATATTATGCAGGTACCTAACTAAGTTATGGATTTCTACCCTCGATGTATAATTTCAATAGATTAACCCTCTCATTTCTAATTTAAAACACCACATAGGAGTGATTTCATAACACAACTCACAACTCTGAGAGCCCCTACCTAAAATATTTCTAACTGCCATATTCGTGTTTAAAAAATATTTTGACGTCTAATCTATTAAGAGTTGGGCAGAACTTGATGGAAGACACATTTGCTCCGTGTAGATCCACAGAAGATAAAATGAGATTCTTCTTCCAATCTTTAGACCGCGAGATAATCAAATTTATTAATTTAAAAAAGTTTTCTTAAACCAATATGTTTGGTTTCGGTGTTAATTTTAAAGTTCACAGTTTAGGTAATAATACTCGGCCGATGAATTCTACATCTGATTGATATTTCGAAATTGACATTTAGTCATAATATTGCAGATCCCATTGTCGTTTTTAGTGGGGAAATATTAGTCAATGAAATAAAAGAGGGACGTCTAATGAACGTTAAATATATATAGATACATATATTTTTTTAATGAAAACAGTACATACTCCACCATAGAGTAGCTTCTTAAATTCAGAGAAATGATTTTTTGATCGTAACCGTCAGCTATTTCGGCGCACGAAAGGTTAAAACGGCCACAATTTTGAAACCGGAACGTAACAAACAAATTTACAAACAGATGAAATGCCAAATAGTCGAGTTAAAATAATTAATAGATCTCATAAATAACCCATGCAAACTACGGAAAGACCATCCACTTAGCATAAACTACGCCATAAACAGAGCTCCTAAAATATACAATAAACCATAAAACTCAAACTGCACAAGTCTAAAATTATCAAGTGCGAGCTTTTTGTTGCCCGCGAACCCATTCTCTTTACGCCATCATTATTTTGACACGTTTATCGGCATTATAAACAAGATATCGAGCCATTAAAATAATAACATGTTATATAATTGGAAGTGATTGAAAATAATGGCAAAGCTCCAAGCACGTGGCCAGTATCCATATGTGCAGTGTGTAGTGCGCACCCAGCTGGGTTTTATACAATGTGTCGGATTCAGGAATGACTCTTCCTTTGGAGAGTGTGTTTCAAAATAAGCTTGCAACCGAGTGCACGTTTTTTTTGTAGTTTCTCGTGATATTACATGAAAAAATAATAAAATATGAGGAATTTAACAGTGTCAAATTCCTTGAAACAATTTTTTGAAACAACTCATCCTAAGAAAAGCATTTTGATGGGCTTAAATTTAAATAATAATCTAATTTTTTAAAATATGAAAATGAACAAGACACAGAAAAATAATAAAAGATAACGGTCTTAATAAGACCGTTATCTTTTATTATTTTTCTGTTTCTTGTTCATTTTCATATTTTTAAAAATTAGATTATTATTGTTATCTTCTTCTTCAATGATATATTACATTGATGGGAATAACCTTCAAAAGTTAAAAAAAGAGTTTTTCTTATAAAAAAATATTACGTTTAAAATTTAAAACGATGGAACATAAATTTTCCGCTATAAATTTAAAATCACGCCAAAAAAACTTTTTTTTACAATTTTTATTTTTTATTTTATATTTTATAACATTTGCATATGATTAAGCCAGATTATTTTTCACTAATATCTACCATTAACACTAAAAACTGAATAATTTAATGGCCTCTATTTTATAATTTAAAATCACAAATAAATAAAGTAGGAATCTTCCTTACTACAAAACCCTACCCTCTGATTAAAAAATAATTATTCAGTTTGGTTGGTTTGTTTGACCTCAAATTAAAATTTAAGTTTTATATAAAAAAAGGGCTACGCAGCCGTTCCTCTGCAAGTGCAACAATATCGATAAGTAAATCAAACAAATAATAAAAGAAATAAATTCAATCAAGTGCAACAAACAAATATACTAACTATTGTCTGGAAATCCGTTTTTAGGTATTATATAACTTATATAGACTCGAGCAAATTACTTGTATTTTATTTTGCATTGATGGGTTGCACGCAGTCACTAGCGATGAGTTTTAAATATTTATTTTCTACAAAAATAAAATCTTACTAATATTATAAACGCGAAAGTTTGTATGGATTATCTTACTTATATTATAAACGCGAAAGTTTGTATGGATGTATGTGTGTTTGTTACTCTTTCACGCAAAATTTACTGTATGGATTTTAATGAAACTTTACAATAATATAGCTCATACATTAGAATAAAATATAGGCGTATTATAAAGTTAGCTATTAATTTTCAATACATTGAAAATAATAATTATTTTAATAGAAAATGTCAAAATTTGAGAATAACATTATGCAAAATACTACAATTTAAATAGGCACTATTGAATAATTAATCTTCTTTATAAGTTTGGCTTTACATAAGAGAAACTTGAAATTTGATTAGCGAAAACCATAACCGCAATACAAAGTGTTTGTCATTAAATTTAACCAGAAGCATGTTATCAAATTTATTGATAAAATTGTAGGTATAAACAAAGCTTTTATCTGACCACCGAATCGACTGTTTTACTGTGGTTAAACTTGTATATTATACTGAGGTACACGCTACAGGTATTCATGCAACATAAAATATTTGACTTATAAAGATACAAGTTACTTTTATTACCTATCTCCTGATCCGATTCAGAATACTAAGACTAAATAACCGTTGCGTTTTTTTCCTGCAAGGAAGAGGGAATGTACCGCCACACTATGTTTGTATCTAGGATTCATACTTTTTATGAAATATACTATGTATTCCGTTGTACAAATGTTTTCGGAAGCCAAAAATGCGTGCATTCTTAGTGTGCCTTATTTCGCCACGAATATAGGTAATATGCATTAAAATAGCTTGGCAAAACCCAAAGGTCAAGATTTCAAGCATGAAGTGTGCTTTTTTTTAATATTTATTTTGTGAATAATTTTATAAGAAAGAAAATAAATGCATCAATATAAACTGTCACAGATAATAATTTTAACAGTATTTAAATTATATTTTTAAAATGTTTTATCTTTTATGCGTTTATACAATTATAATGAAAAAATACGTTTTGCAATGATTCATAAAGTAATTTTTTTATAAAACCTACTTACTACTAAAGGGAAACTGGTAGGAAAAGCTTGAATTTATCCAAAGCTTATTTTTTGTATTTATATTGTAAACAGATTCGTACTAAAGATTAATCTAAACAGTGATTTAGCATTAGGCTTCGCCCTTATTTTTAAATGACCTAATGAGCTGAAAATACCTGCATACCAGTGGCGGTCCGTGAGTTTTCAGTGAGCTGAGTGCTAAGATTGAAAAAAACGACGTTACTGATCTTATTGTAGCTGAAAGCGATTTTATTTTTTTTCAAAATTTCAACTTTTTGTATGTAGATCTTCAGGATTCTTTCAGTTTGGTGATGCGCCGCATCCATAAACTAAAAGGTCTTCATACAAAAACTTGAAATTTTGAAAAAAAAAAATTCATTTTCAACTACAACAACATCAATAACGTCGTTTTTTCAATCTCAGCACTTTAGCTCACTGAAAACTCACGGACCGCCCCTGCTGCATACGTCTCCAAATTTCTTATAGAATAGTTGTGCAAATTTAAGAGTTCGAATTTCAGGTAGGTACATAAAAATAACTTCTTAAGGTACACATAACTTCTTTAGTATAAATATCTTCTTTAATAATTCTTTTCACTATTTTTTTAATACTTTGTAATACAGCCGAGTATATTTACCCAAGTATGAGGTTATAAATCTGATATGATGCAGAAAAATATGTTAAACCACAATAAAAAGTTTTTAACAAATTATCCATTACGAAAATGACGTGTCCATTTGGACAATCTTTATTTCCCTTTCAAATTAACTTCTTGGGTTATAAAAAATCGTCAGAAGAAATCACTGAACAGTCGAAAAATTCCCCTTCCTCAAAATATGAATGTATTCTTATGTTATCTACCCTATAACCTAATGAATGAATAATGTACTCTATTTATTATTATCTTTTCCATTCTTATCACGATAATTTACTAGGAAATGAAATATGTTGACATGGACTTTTTTCTCGCTAACGCAAATTTATGACGTTACCCAATATTTCGCAAGCTGGTACCTGCCTGGAGAATAAGTCGCCCGTTCATGTTGGCCCAACTTGTGTAACCAATGCGCTGGCCCAAAGTGTCGTTGGCGTATATTGGCCGTTGCAACGTGTTGACCGTCAGGCGACCCGATTATAACAGCGTTCACGCGTTGGTGTGTAGTTGCCAACGTTGGCCCAACGCATTCGGCCAACATGTGGTGGCAGCAATGTACTTTTTTCATATTTAAAGTAAATTGTATAATGTCATTAGATTCACATACCTATCTAACGAAACCTTTTTTTATTTCTGGGAATAATACTCTCAATACCGCCCTGGTGAAATATCACCTTTCGTAACATTGCTTGAAATAGCTTAAGCTGTATTTGGTGACCAGATCTGAATAGCTAGGTACTTTCCCATCTTCCTCTTCCCATTCTCCTCACCCGCCCCATACTTTCAGCCACACATCATACCCTAATTGGGGATGCCATGATATCACTGGCTCAGGTTGACAGGAAGCTGTTGGGCCTGGTTCTTAGGTAGTCAAAATTCTTCTATTTTCAGGGCAGGCAACAGCTAGGGCAAACGCCTCTACCATAGGTCACCCCAAGTGGTTAGCTACGTTTGGTGACTTATCAGGGGTGCCCGGGTTTATGGGGTAAGGTGTGTCTACATCTTTTGATCTGGACACACTAAACCCCAGATTCCTACCCACCCCAGATTCATTTTTCCTTCCCAGAACTTCCTCTCCTTTCTTTCCTTAAAAAGACCTTCCACACAGCATCTGAGGAAAATTATTTTCCTCAGGCCCCCCTGTGTGGAGCTAATTCAAAAAGGCAATCTTCAGTACTGCACGCCACTGCTATTTTTGGGCTATAAATACCAAAAATTTAAAAAAGATATTAAATGACAATAATTACAGGAAAAAATAAATTGACTAAATGTCAAACAATGCTTATTATTTCTTCTTTACTGTGATTTTTTATATTTTTATATGTATAAGTATGAGCAGATTTACTAAGTACTTTATGCACTATCAACGCTGTAATCTCAGGCGAGTATCCACCATTTAATATTATAATAATATCTCTAGATTAGCGACATAGAAAAAATCTTGAATATGAAACAATAGATGAATACCTTCATTATTAAGGAGAATACGTCCATAATGAAATGATTCATCATGAAGACCTCCGTGGTGGAGGGGTAAGGCGCTTGACTTGCAATCCGGTGGTCGCGGTTATAATCCCGGCATGCGCATGTAAATTTTAGTTAATTAATTTGTGTTCTCTTCACAATTTATTCATTTAAAATAATACATATTATATTTGCGGCACGTTCCAGAGTGGAAGGTACTCTCAATATCGCTCTGGTATAAGACCATCTTTTAGAATTGAACGTTGCTCGAAATGGGTTTAGGCGTGTTTGGTGACCAGATCTGAATACCCCGGTACTTCCTTACCTTTCCTTTCCCCATCTCCTCCTCTCCCCACTATTGGGGATACAATAGTCTCATTGGCTCCAGACGTTGGGAGCAATTTTAATTCTTGTGCGGTATTCACATAAAAAAATAAGACTTGAAGGGCTAACGTTTTCCTTGGATTTCCTTTTCTTTGAATCGGTGAGTTCGATTCGTGTCGAAAATATTCTATAAATAATAAGAGTTTGAATCGGAAAGATAGATTGAAATATTTTCATTTTACGACGATTCGGTAAAAAGTAACGAATCGTTCAAACTGTGATATAAATCAAATTTTTATAAGAAAAACTCTCTTTTCATAACTTTTGAAGGTTATTCCTATCAATGAAATATAACATTGAAGAAGAAGATAACACTAAAAATCTAAATTTAAATATGAAAATGAACAAGACACAGAAAAATAATAAAAGTTACGGTTGCAACTAGATGTGACGTACTAGACATATGCCAATTATACGTTAAAACACTACTTAACTACATTTTTGACAAAAAAAAAATTCAACAAACACAAAATATCACTAACAGACCAGTTAGACAAGCGTACAAAGAAAATATAAAAACTCCGACGGTAAATACAAGCTTTGGACAAAAACACTACCAATATCACGCTATAAAATCATTCAACAGTCTAACACTCGAAAATAAAATTGAGGAAAACAAAAATAAATTCCGACACAAAAAAACAAAATGGATTAAAGAACAAAAAATTCGATATTACCAAAATCTCTTAGCATAAAATAATAAAACATATATGTAACACACAAAACCAATATAGAACACAATCACCCACAAACACACAACACATAATATAAATATACCTATTTTAACCTTGTATAATATTATTTATGTTTTATTTTACTTTAATTTTAAATCTCTGTTTTTAAGTTTAATTTATCTTAATCTTATGTTTTTCATATATTTTTAAATGTATTGTGTAAATTTTTTGTAGATAAAATGGAGGCCTCAGAACGGGTAAACCACCTAGTGAGGCAAACATTATTGAATTTTATTATAAAATGTAAAAATATTGCATCAAATAAATAAGAAATAATAAACTGGGACACGAACCCAGAACCTTTGCGACCAATTATCAGTTTGTCTGTATCTTGTTCAATTTCGTATTTTAATTTAGATTAATAGTGTTATCTTCTTCTTCAATGTAATATAATTCGCTAATTCGTATTCCTTCATCTTTTCACATATTCCGGTCTATATCTCGTCTAAATCTTCACTTCATCATTCCATATGTCCTGTCGCGATATAATGTAAATTACACATAAAATGATCAACATGTGTAATTTAACGTGTAATTATCTTTGTGCGTGTCACACGGCGTAACATAAAAAGGTGTAATTAGAAAAAAAATGGACGTCACAGTTGTTGAATGATGGTTGAATGTTACTTAACCACTTAAAACCAAGTCGCCAAATTGAATGTGCGAGGCGAGCGGCACATTAAAAATACCCACACATCAGGGCTGGATTGGAAGGAGGGCTTTATTGTAAAGGGGAATTCGAAAAAAACGTGAAAGGGGGTACAGTGAACAGACAATCCGTAGAACTGTAAACTATAAAAATAATAATAATATTTTTTATTGATTTCTTACACAATTACAAGTTTTAATTTAATACATGTAAGAAATAATGTCACATAAATACATTACAAAAATAGTTTATGAATATGTGTAAAAGAAATTTATAGGAATGTTGCAAATTCAAAGAAAATTGCAGGCAGTGGTGTTGATTTAGTCAATGTGGAGAGACTCTTTCAAGAATAGAAAGAATTTCCCTTTTGAATCTCTCCTCACCGACGTCAAATATATCAATCTCGGAGGAGATTTGGTTCAGGAGCAATATACTCAATATAATATAACTATGTATATGACTCTGATAACTTAGGACCATTCGACAATGAAATTGATTATGTTCACGTTGTTGCGCTTCCTCCTTCTTTAGCCAAAGTTTCAGACACCGTTAGAGTGACCCTCATATCTGCCCTGATGATAGACATGTATTATAGTTAAGTACATTTTTCAATTATTATTTTTTATATTTTTTATATGAACACCACACAAGAGACCCAACTGATCCCATCTGCAGCCGGTGAGACTATGGCATCCCCAATTGGGTATGTTGTGAGGCTGAAGGTAGAGGGGAGGGGAAGGAGATGGGAAAGAGGAAGTTTCTGGCTATTCAGATCTGGTCGCCAAACATGGCTAAAGCCGTTTACTTCATTTCTATTCTGAATGGTGGTCTTGCACCAGGACGATACTGAGAGTATCTTACATATTATCTTATGATTTCTACTGCACTAAACTAAATAGTTTAGATATCTTTAGTTCGGCCAAAATTTGTTTCATTTTTGTTGGTGTTGGGTGGCGAACTGTCGGGGATCAACTGTCATGGAAGCTGTCAAGGTAGAGCTTGTGGATATTTACATTTAACAATATGACATTTTAAATTATGAACAAATAATTTACAAAAACTATTGAAAATCCATTGGAAGACTAAAAACGCCCTGAAACGGAAACTTAACAAATAATATTATGTTATTTAAAGTTTCGCTTGAAAGGTGTAAAAAGTTTATTTCATAGTGTAAATGGACTACAAACACTACTAACATGAAATAACAGTTTCCAAATATAAATTTTTGATAATACTAAGATTCACATCAATAGTGAAATAAACACCTCATTTGAAATATGCAGTTAGTTTTCATATTTCTTTAATAGCTTCACGGAGTAATTAATATATTGAAAGTCGTAAATTAGTTTCATAAGAACAATGTTTAAAATTATAATGAATGAATCACACTACATTAAAGCTGAACAATTCGATTTTTAAATACGTTTTGATTTTCTGTTCATGCATTTAAGGGCGTTTTTCACATAGCGTTTTCCGATCCGGTCCCCTCTACGTCCACAATTCGTGCACATGTATACAAAATAACACGCATCTCTTATGCAAGCAATAAAAATAGATTGCTGATTGGTAGCCGCAGAGAACATCCACGTTATTTCATATACTTCGTCTGTCCACGATCAACAAACAACACATGTAACTCGGAATACACTGGGACTGACCGATTAGCATGTTGCCTTTTGTGAAAATGTCGCACGAAAAAAATTGTTTGGTTATCGTAGTGGGATTCGATTTACAGTGTTATCGCCAGGTAAATCAAAAAGTTATCTACTTGAATAGGAATGCGAGGAAGTGCCTGTCTATTCGAATGTTGTCCCTAAATATTTCAGGAGTCTTTAAGTAATGTTTCAATCCTTAATGTTGGTCTCCCACCAGGAGGATACATCTACTGAAAAAATAACTTTAATTAAAGTGAACATGTTGTCAGCATCCGTTGCGGACTTCACGATCCACCCGTTTGCCAGCCAAGCGTCCTACAAGTAACAGGATATTTCAAACATTCGTCGTCCTCCTCACTTTTCTTCTGCCTCACAACGTACCAAATAAAATTATTTGTTCCATCGTCTAGGGTTTAACTCGTCTGTTTGATCTAGAAATAATAATATGCTTTGTTCGCAGCGGAATCTTATTTATCCAGTACCTACCTACCTTTCCCTAACCATAATCATTAGCTTTTCAAATAATGGAACACTATTGTAAAAAGTTGTTCAAATGCGAGTGTTTTTGTTTTGTATAAAGAAGAAGGATTCTGAATATCATGGAAGTAAATTGTTAGTGTTGTCGGTGTATATTAATATAATCCCAGATTTTAGAATTTTTCGTAAGTTTTGTCGATAATTACCCTGAAGTATCGCGGTGGAACTAACTAGATTGTGTTTTGCGCTCTTTCACAGAGAAGTTTTAAGTGATTCGAAATTCCGTTTTCCTTCCATCCCTTGTTCTGTATTACATACACTATTACCCAATTCTAACACCGTTTCGTTTTGTTTAAAGTGTTTAGAGTCCATTTTCAAATTCATCTGAAGATGTACAATTCGTGTGCAGTTTCACTTGTAATATTGAATTTTGTGTGATTTTTTTGTAAAAATAGCGTTTTATTGAAATGTCGCGCAACTTGTCGCGTAACATCGCACAGAACATTGTCGGGCGACAAGTGTCTTTGGCCAGCACAAGACACACAAGGCACGAGAGAACGGAGACCTTGTCAGGTCCGCTGGGTTAATCCGACATTAGAACAGTCAAGATCAAGGCCGCCCGGCGAATGCGCGCGACTCGCGGATCGCAGCGGGCCCGTACGGCGAACCGGATTTCGGACAATCCATCGCGCACAATGAGTTGCGCAATAATGGCCGTGCCCAGTTATGGAATAGCCGGTAGTGGGTAACTAGGTATAAGTATGCATGCGGAGGCAGCGTGAACGGTTTGGACGTCACTGCTCGGCGTCGGATGCAGCAGTGTGAATTGACCCTTAGGTTGCCTCGCATTGATGGACAATGGAAGACCGTGACTTCTAGAAATATAACAATCTCAATAACTCAGGGTTATCAAAAAAAATATATAATTCCTTACGATTTTCAGTTTTGTGGCTACCCTGTAAATATAATAAGATATAACATTTGTAAACCTACTGTATATATTTGTGCAGATAATCAGGCTTCAATGTTGTAACGGCGTTACGTTGTTACAATATCAGCCTATACGATATGTTAGGTTCTGACCAAATGCCTAGAAAAAATGCTTCTGATCTTACCAAACACATTTTTCTGGATGGCGGATATTTATTTTTTTATAGTGATTACCTCACAAGAGTCCCAACTGCTCCCGTCTGGAGCCAGTGAGACTATGGCATGCCCAATTGAGGTATGTTATGAGGCTGTGGCTAAGTGTGGAAGGGAAGGAGACGAGGAAGAGGAAGGTGAAGAAGTACCTGGCTATTCAGATCTAGTCACTAAACACGGCTAAAGCCATTTCAAGCAACGTTTCAATTCTGAATGGTGGTCTTTCACCAGGGCGATACTAAGAGTATCTTCCACTCTGGAACGTGCCGCAAATATAGATACTATATATTATTTTAAATAATTACACAATCAATCAATAAACACAAATCAATTAAATAAAATTTATTTGCGCACGGCGCACGTTCGAACCCGCGGCCTTCGAGTCTAACGCCCGTCTTGTGGCCTAGAAATCAGTACAGTCCTTTAACCTTTGAGACGCCTGCGACCTATACCATCGTGCGCCGACGCTAAATATTCACCATGCGCTAGCTTATTCTATTTTCGTAATAACTTACTAGTTTTTTATAAACTGTACCGTCTTTAAAAAAAAATATTTGATAGGAATACGAAAATATTCTTAAAGTTTCATTATATTTTCCATAATGTTAAAAAAGTGATTTTTACATAAAAGAATAAAGAAAACTCACGACAAACTTTACAAACTGCGCGTTGAAAAATGACGCAGTTGTGACTTTATTATTATTTTTAAATGGCTGCTCTGAACGAAACGAAAAGCAAGAACTCTTATCTCAATGTTCGTTTTGTTGCCAATCGAAAAAGATTTATTTTAGCAAGCTACGAACATTTTTTACGATGTAAATTCCAATTAAAAGAAAGTAGATTTTGAATGCTCCTATCGGCCACGGTGGTGTTCAAAGAATACAAATTTTTCGTGGCCGATATGCACTTCCGGCACAGAAAGAGTTAATGACCAAGATAGTCAGTTATCTCTTGAGAAGAAGGATGCCTCCTCACTTATTTGATGCAAGCAACGAAATTTTACTAAACGTCTATATAAAAAAGCAAAAAAAGTTTGGTTATTACATCTAAAACACTCAGAAGGTAAGTAAGTACTTTAATCAAAAAATGAGATAAGACAAGACATCATAATTATTCTGTAATTCTAAAAAGTTTGAGTAAATTTACCTAAATACTGATACAGTTAGGTACTTAATTTGTTACGGCTTTTTCTTTATTGCAATAATAAATTGTTTTCATTATATTTTAGTGAAGTAATATTACAAAATCAATACAGGCATTAAGAATCGAAATGCGTGCCAAGCCAGGTATTATCGAATCATTACGGCTTCATTGCCAAGGTCAACGAGATATAGAAAGATCTCAAGGAAATAATATTGTAAAAATACAGTTTTGAGTTAGCCTTGCATTCCCATGCTGCCTCCCGACACGAGCCTCGTATATTAATATAATTTTATACAGGGTGTCACAAGATGTATCCGACATACATACAGTGGAAGATACTCTCAGTATCGCCCTGGTGAAAGACCACCATTCCGAAACGAAATTATTAATGGCCTATAAATATATACTATAAATGGTTTCATATTTGAAGAAAGAGGCTACGGGCTTCAAAAGGGGAAGGCAGTCAACAATAAATTAATAGCTAAGTACATCTTCTTCCACCCCCCAGCCTTCAGCTTCGGAACATACTACGATTGGGGATCCCATAATCCCAAAATACGGCTCCAGATAGTTGAGGGCAGTTTTGGATTCTTATGCGGTATTTAAATACAATGTTTGTATTCTAAGTATATTTGGAATGGAAAATGTTGGCATAATATGCCGTTTTGCTCCAAGATGACATTTAAAAAAAAAATGAAAAAAAAATGAAAAAAAAACAAAGAAATATTAATGAAAATATGGTCAGCCCACCAACGCAATGGCCTGCTTCTCGCTCCGTCACTTACTATCTAATAATGTGAAAAAGGGACAGTGTTGTACCACGTGAAACACACCGTTTTAAGGTGAAGACATGCGAAAAATTGCAAAATCGTACAAAATCTTGTGTTTTAGTTTTGAAAATTTGATCGCTTAGAAATAATATAGATGCTTCAATTAAATACTGTGAGTAGAACACATCTTGGCCTTTGAAGTGATCGAGTATTTTTTGGATAAGCTTTTTAATAAGCTTATAAAAAAATTATTCGTCTGACCCATAAAAAATGGTTAAAAGTGAAAAATCTCCTACTTACAAATCCTTTTTCTGGTTTGTTTTACTGAATAATGTAGCTAATTAAGTTTCTTATAGAGCGATCGGAAAACATTTTAATATTTGTATCAGAACTTCACAAAATAAAATAAAACGTGCATTTTGGCGACATTTCTTTTCAGTGAATAAAAATAGGCGGTACCCAACAAATTCGTAAATGAAAATTTCACCCTTCTGTCATGTACAGAAGGATTTTAGCTCGTCGCTCAGTCTACGCCCAGAACCAGGGGCCAACGGACATGCCTTAGTCTACGCGGCGCTTCGATCTTTAAAAATATACTTGCGGAATAACAAAACACTGTTGTTTGATAGAGATTAGGGTTTTTATTGGTAAACGCCCAGAAATCGTTCGCTCCGCCCGATTCCGAATGAGTCAAGGACTAGTGGATCATCTTAAACAATTCTCTACACGGGGGCGACGTGTTAAAGTAACAGAGAATAAATGTATTTATTTTTTAAATATAAAAAAAACACTGAAAGAAGTGTGATCTACGCCAATTAGAGAGAAAACTAATGAAGCCAATTTACATAAATCTCTGGATTCCCTGACCCAAAATATGTCAATGGAATTGGTTATTTTTTCAAGAAATATTTGAAATGTTTGATTTAATAAGCCAGGAAAATTTAAGGGACACGCCCCCGTCCCATAATTTTTTCAATGATAAAATATTGAAAACGGCGTAAATTTTTTTTTGTATTTGGAACATTAGCAGGTTTAAAATATAATGAAAAAATAATTAGGATACAACCTAATAACCACTGTTCACATCAAGCAAACATCATAATATACCTGCATATTAAATACATAGGTATATCTAATCCAGTGTGCTAATAATATGCGCTGTTCTTCTTCTTCTTCTTCTTCGATGGCGCTACAGCCCATATCGAGCTTTGGCCTCCCGCAACATTTGCCTCCAACTCCTCCTCTCCTCAGCAGCTGACTTCCAGTTTGTTACCTGGAGAAGCTGTGCCGCATCCCCTCTTACCCCGTCTTCCCACCTCAGTCTGGGTCTTCCCACCTTTCTCTTTCCACCTGGGTGTCCAGTCATAATTCTTTTTGGGACACATGTGTCCGGCATTCTCTGTACATGCCCAGCCCATCCCAACCTGAGGAGTCTCATATGGGCTGAGATGTTGGGGGCCTATTATATATCGTAATAAAATGCGCTGTTAGTAGCCAAAAAAAAAAATATAGGTAACTGTTATACATGTAGTGTGCCAAAAAAACTAATAAAGCCATGTATTTATACGAAATATCAAAATATTTAATTGTTTTTAAATAAAAAGTTCTAAGAAAGAATTTTGCCTGAGCCTCAGAGAAGCAATTTCAATATTAAATATTGACTTATCCCTAGTTTTCTTTCTTAGGACTCTAATATTAATTGACGACAAACGGGCTGGACAGTCAATATGACCACTCAAGACTTTGTATAATGCGTTCAGATCTGATTATTCTATAAGAATCGACGGTCAATTTAAATAACAAAAGAAGTTCATTCAAATTTGGATTTTTCTCATATCTATCTATGATGATATATTTGATTATTTAATAAATTTTCACATGTAGCACACGCTTTGTAAGTAAACATAATTATAGCAATGACAATAAAATAATTTTGTTTTTATTCCACTTTATTATATATCTTTAACCAACCGGTTTCGGTTCGAACTAAACCTTCATCAGGGGTGAATAAAATATATTAAACAAAATACAGAGCTACATGGTATTTTAATGAAAAGTAGAAGAGCTTATTTAATATTTTATTTTATTTTATTTATTTGCGTTATAAACAGTCTATACATTTATATATGACAGTGAATAAGTATGTTTATGTCATTGACCAATAAAATAACGACATTTAGATACAGGACCATAATGAAAAAAAAATGCAACAACATAGGTAACTAATACAAAAAACAATTCTGATTAAGTGCATCTTCAATTTACAAAGTGTTTTATGATATACATATTTCTAAGGTTTACACTTAAATTTTAATGGATATCAATAATATCTTTGAGGAAAACATTTCATTAAAATACAAACTACTAAAAGTAAAAGAGAAAATGTGAGGAACTAATAAAAAAAAGAAATCAATGAAATTAAGTTTTTGGTCAAACATATGGCATTCGATGGAATGTCATTTTTTTATGAATGTTGTGAATTTAGCAAGGTTCATCGTGTTAAACACATCGATGTTTAGACATAATCTATCAAATGTGCTACAGCTTCTTCTTATAAATACATTTTCAAGGTAATTCGTTTTGCTCTTAGGAATATAAAATGTATCCATAGATCGAGTAACTCTTTTTGGACATCTAAAATGAATATTTTGTAGTAAGTATGGGCTGTCAATATAGTTATGAATTATCTTATAGAGCATTAATAATATTGTGATCCCAGCTTAAGTAAGTCATATCCGCAATGTTTCTCCATTATCTACCTTTTTCATACCAACAAAACTCACGAATAAAGCCTGTCGGGTATTTCCTGTTACACCCCATACTTATAAATACATTTATACCTACATGAATGTATACCTACATAAAAAATGATATTTTAATATTGTGCCCTTCTACTGAGCTACGTTTTCTGTTTTACTTTGAATATATATGTGCTTGTACGTTTAGTTCACTTGCTAACGTTTAGTTTGTACTATCTCCACAAATACTCGTATTGAAGTAAAAATCTATTTTGTTTCCTTTACTTCAAACTTTTTTTTATAAATAATAATATAAAATACAAGGGTTAATCTACAGGTAAGTGAAAGAACAACATAATTGGTTGAATTTTTTTTGGAATAAACGCATAATCAAGAACGTAAAATGACATTTCTTTAAAACAAAATAGCAAAAAAATGAATGCTGGTTTGTACCATGACCATTTTTAATGTTGGTTTATACTGTATCCATTCTCTGGGCGGAGATAGACCAAACCAACAGTAATTTCATCCTATGGCACATTAAACAATAATAATTTATCATTCACATACATACGGTTTTAATAATTAATAGTAAAAAAATAGTAGTACACTCCAATCTTAATTTTTTTGTAATTACTATGGAGATAAAACTAAAAGTGATGTTCAAAATATAAGTTCCCGCTGAAAATTTGTGTGGATATCTTACTAATATCTTACTATCTTAGTAATATTATAAACGAGAAGTTTGTATGGATGTATGTATGTTTGTTACTCTTTCACGCAAAAACCACTGAATGGACTTTAATGAAACTTTACAATAATATAGCTCATACATCACAATAACATATAGGCTATAATTTATACCCAAAGCTTGCTATTTTCCATGTATTACAAATAATAATTATAGTTTAATAGAAAATGTCAAAATTTAAGAATGACATTTTGCAAAACAATGATTGTAAAATCAAAATTCTATTTTAGATAATATTTAAATTAGTGAATTTATTTGAAGTACTCGCTTAGTACTTTGAATCGAATGAAGAATTATAGATATTTTAAATAAATAGGTTAAGGATTTTGGTATAAACATAGAAGGGACCTAGGAAAAGAAAATGAGCTATTCGAAGTACTAATCCTGCGCAGACGAAGTTGTGGGCTGAAGCAAGTAGTATATAAAAATATGATTAATATTATTGCATTTACAGTTTAAAACCATAAATGGACATAGTAGGTACCAACCCTCAGCAGCGATATATAGGTATGATAGTTCTCTCAAAATCTTTTAACCTTCAGCAACGCGTTCCTACGTTTGGTCGAGTGCGCTTTCTAGTGGGCGGATCTCCGCTTCTAGCTCCCAGCATCCAATGTTCTTCCATCAGGTCGGTAATTATAGATGTATATCAAAACGTCGCAGATCAAAGATAGGGTTGTTTTATGGTACCTAACAATGATAGCTAAAACGATGTGTATGCAATTTACGACATTCGCGTAAAGAAGCAGAGAATGTAAATTTTGCGAAATATATGTTTGCACGTCTTACTAAAAACTCGCGAACGGTTACCTTTGGCTCTGACGCCACGAAATATACACATTTTTTCTGTAAAGAATTTTTAGGTTAACGTACATACCTACAAGAATTTTAGCCGGTATTTTAAATTTCATCACAGCTTTGGAGCTTTAATTTATACCTAATCAACTTTCAATTATTTATTTAAGAGCCAAGTTGGGCCACATTTTTCAAAAAGCACACGGAGAAAAATGTTATTCTAAAATACGATCATTTTATTCGTAAAAACGGTTAAATACGGGACTGAAGTTCTTCCGAACAAATTAACAGGGTTTCAATGTTTATTGGCGGGAATATGTAAGAATAATTTGTTGGTATACGTAATTTCGTACGTATGCCAACAAATTATTATTACATTTTCCCGCCAATAAACATTGAAATACTGTTAATTTGTTCGTAAGAACTTCAGTCCCGTTTTTAACTGTTTTTACGAATAAAATTATCGTATTTTAGAATAACATTTTTCTCCGTGCAATAATAAATTGGCAAGATCTCTCATTCTTGGACAACCATAGAATGGAGATTTTCAATAATTAACATCCTTGAACTATTGAGGAATTATTATTTAATGAGTAGAACAACTAGTCTAATTGAATAAATTACCTAGCTCGAAGAAGTTCCGGGAAGGAAAAAGTTATGAGGGATGGGTAGGAAGCTGGGGGTCAATCTGTTCAGGAGTGACGAACGTACAAAACCATCCCTCCCACTGCGGTGTATGGCAATGTGTCTAGAGCCTGACTGGCGAAGTCGAAACGTCTCCCTAACCAGTCTCTCTTGTTCCGGCCCGCCACGCAGTAGGTGGGCAAAAGCATCCGCCGCCAAGACCTAGACAAACCTCACCCCAAAAACCCGGTTACCCTGCTAATTCACCAAACGTAGTGAACCGCATTGGGGTTACCTATGTCTGGGTTTTTGGTTAACCAATAAATCGGGTTGACGGTACCCATACCAGCCTCCCTAATTGAAACATATGGTATTTGGATTTCAATTTAGATTTTCAAAATTTCAAAATTCTATATACATGTTAACATTAAACATCTTTGCAAAGACGTGCACCCACTTTCGCACATAGATAATAGATATACATGGTGTTAAGGTACGTACTTGAATTACTTTAACTCGTGATTCCTGACATTATATAAAGTTAAAAAAATGTTGGTCTCCGGCAATTTTTTTTTCTTTAAATCAAACAAAAAAAAATCTTTCGCATGACGTCACTGGTCGCTCAGCCGAGTAACCGTTCCACCACCTACCCCGTCCCCAACTGTCAACACCCGCTATTTATTTATGTTTTTGTATAAAAAAAAATTTAAAAAAACATTAAAAATGTCACCGGAGATCAAAATTACGATTACATTATTTGCTCCAAATAATGTCAAGAATCACTGGTTAAAATAAGTCAAGTACGTACCTTAACACCCTGTATAGGGATATTCTATATATGTCGCTGAGCTTCGACCAATCTGCTTGAACTATAAATGCGGCTTTGCAATCGGTGTATAGGCAGAAACAAAGGCGGGGTGCCGCTATATATACGCTATTTGCAGTAGTTATAAATGGGTAAACAACGATATGGGCGACACTTTTGTGCGGGTTCGATAATAATGGTTCTTCCCGCATCTCCGTTATTTCCAATATCCTTGCATTGCAGGTAGCAAGACTGTGTAGCATGGGAATCAATATGCATGATACTAAAAAAATATGTTTGTTTTCATCGACTAATGTGCTTAAAAATAAATAATAATACATAACCGGTAAAACTCTGTCCGGCGCCATGTTTTGTTAATGTCAAAAACCGACTTGCAAGCAATTCATTATATCGTTTTTTTAGTTGTCTCATATCAATATTAAAATTAGAATAAATATATTTGTCACGACAATTTTTTTATCTAGCTAAAAATATCTACTCGGCTTCGAAACAATGGCTGGTAGTGATAAATTTGATTTGAGTCAAGGTGAATATTTTATCATAATTAAAATATTGTCATAATATGAATTATCTATTAGTGATTTCTAAAAGAAAATAACGCATAATAAAAGAATAATGATTTAAAAATAAAAATAAACTAAAATAGGCTATTTCCTGATAGGACAAACATAGTATGATTGAGTAGACTTTTTTTATCATTGTTCCATTATAATCATTATATTATAATATGAAGGTCGTAAAGCTATTTATAATTTACATATTTATTTTTGTTGAACATTTATCAGGTTAATTCAATTTATTTAGCCATCAAAAAGTGCATGAAAAATCTGAAATTTTTGTGCAATGTTTCCAAACATAATGGAAATGTAGAGATAAGTTTTATTTTAGATAACTCTCGGATTCCAACAAGAAGATAAAAGATTAAATGATTCATCATTCATAATTACGATTATCATCTTATCACACGGAACATGTATAATAAATATATATTTATATAAAGTATTAATAGCGACTGTATAAATGCGGAATAGAAACTTCTAAGACTTTTCCAGCTAATTTATCATTGTTTCAAAAATCCGTTGTTCACATAATATTTTTATCGTCACACAAAAACTTTCGCTTAGCATATGTACCTACAATTAAAAGATATGTAAATAAAATAGCAGCGATGAAAACCAAATAAATAAAATTAACGCAACTGGGACTCGACCCCAAGAGATTTTGGGTTTTCTGGGAATCTGAGTCCCAGTTTCAGCCGTAACTTTTTTTTAATTTTTCGTTTACGTTTATTAATATATAATCTTCTTCAATGATAATATACCTTAAGTTATTTTTACAATAGATATTCGAACACAAATTGTTTAAAAAAATGCATTGACTTCTTTTGTTTGCATCCAGAAATTTCATTGTTTATGACGTTTAGGTACTTTGACCCTGGACTTCAATGCGTAGTGGCGAAATTTGTGAAGCTTTGGATCCAATGGAAACCCTACCCCTTTTTATATAATAAATGTACATTACAGTATTGACTAGGCAATGAATGTATGGCATTACAACGTCATCACCCGAAGAGTTGCCAAGTTTTCAAACAAGCTGATATCTAATATGAATATAGGTTTGTTTTATGATTCTTGGAATGTTTAAAATGCTTTCGGTAAACTATATTTGAACGTATTGACAGCTGTTGGCAAACATAAGACTATATCTACTAATATAGTGATATAATAGACTACCCACATAAATATTCCGACTAAATTTCTCGAATTTTCAGCTGTTTAGTAAGTATGCGAACAATTATTTTGAGTGGCGTAGCAACTGTCCAGGATTATTAATACTAGAATGTGATTAAAATGCACCAAATATTGACGTGATGTAAAAAAAAAACACCAGAGATACTAATTTTGCTTTCTTTGAAAATTAATTATTACTGGAAGGTATATTTTGAATTCCTCAATTTTTTTCTGTTAGGAGGTTCCCGGGGAACTCTTTTTTTCATCAGAACCTACGTCATCTATTGGGGATGTGGCGTAGAGAATATATTGTTCAAAAACATTATTTTTAGGTGTAAAAAACGAGAAATAGTAAATCTTTCATAACATTATTTGCTAAAAAAAAACCACATTAAATTATATTCGTCGTGATTAGATATGCCTTCTTCTGCTAATGTAAACAAAATATATAAATATTAACAAAAGCTATCTAACAGTGAGCTCTGGCACAGTGAAATGTTTTGCAGTTTACATTTTTCATTTTACATTTACGCTTACATTTTCTTTAATAAAAATATATAAATTTGTTTTAGACCACTTTTACATTTTCAGCTGGTAACGCCATTTCCATCGTGAGGTATGTAGTTTTGAAACATCATGACACCATTTTTGTGTTATTTCACAATTTATTCATTTATAATAATAAATGGTGTATCTTCGGCAATTTCCAGAGTGGAAGATACTCTCACTATCACCTTGGTGTAAGAACACCATTCAGAATTGAAAAGTTGCTTGAAATGGCTTTAGCCGTATATGATGACCAGATGTGAATAGCCAGGTACTTCCCCACCTTCCTTTTTAATTCCTCTCCCGACTTCCTTCAGCCTCACAACATCCCCCAACTGGGGACGCCATAGAATCACTGGCCTCAGATGGTTGAGAGCAGTTGGGACTCTTGCGAGGTATTCATATAAAAATTTCAATTGTATAGCAAAACTTTTTGAGTAATACGTACCTTCATGAATATTCGTGAAAATTAAAAACTCATTTGATTGTTAGCGAATGATTTGCTCTAACGCAAGTAACGAATATTTTTACTATCGACTTGTTATACAGCTATCTTACATCCTTAAAGATAATCTATAAATAACTATTTTTTAAATATGTAGTAGTATGGGTTAGGCAAATTCTAGATCTCATTCATTATAATTATTACATTTGACCAGGACGTGTTTCTGCGATATCCGACACAAAGCCTCGATCAATCAACTTCTGAGACTCGAATAGAATAATCAGATTATTGGCACATTTTTGGCATACAGACTTCTTACAATACTTACCTACAATAAGAAGCAGAGCCTATTTTGGTAAGGAATTCAGGAGTTTCAACCAATAAATGCATTCGATGAGATTAGGTGGAAATCTACATAATTCAAATGTAATCATTATTATAGACCTCGCGTCAAAAAAAAGTTTAATTTTGTCTTATTTAGTAAATCGAAAATTTTGAAAGTAGGTACCTAAATACCTATAACTCCTTACGACCTTTATAAAACACTAGAAAAAAACACGTTAGGAAATAACAAGGAGTTATACAATTTTTTAATTGAAACGTCACTATCTCAAAGATAATTCCCTTTTCAAACTTTCTTCAAGCAAGTAGACACCATAATAAGAGAGTCCAAATAAACATGACAAGTTAACATTTGAAAAAATAATCTTTACTGAACCATTCGAACGGTCATAATCTTGAAACGAAAACGGAACGTACAAACAAATTTACAGACATATTAGATATCGTTTTACGCCTCTCGTCAAATAAGCCAAATAAGAGAAACCCCCTTCTGTCTTTAGTTATTCACAGTAGCAGAAATATGGTCTCATGGGATGCACACTAAAATAATCTTTAAAGCGAAATATTCGGGTTTTACCGACAAAAACTCGCACGAACACGTCCTTGAAAGACAGATCCGGCAAATGTATAGTCGTACAGCATAAATTAACAGATTTATTTTATGCATTGACGTTAAAAATATCCATGTGCTCGGAGCCAGTGTATCTAAGGAATCCCTATTTATTTCACTTTTGCAAGAATTGAGTTATCGGGAAGGAGAAGAAGACCAGGACCCCTAGCACAGTCGATCAATAAGGATTGTATCGATAACTTTCGGTAACTTCTCGTCGTTCCCTGGATGACTGCAGATCGTCAACGAATCAATAAGAGGAAGGTCGGAAAGTACCTGGCTATTCAGATCTAGTCACCAAATACGGCTAAAGCCATTTCAAGCAATGTTCCAATTCTGAATGGTGGTCTCACACCAGAGCGATACTGAGAGTATCTTCAACTCTAGAATGTGTCGAACATATAGTACGTATTTTGTTAATTAATTAATTGTGAAATAACACAAATAAATCAAATAAAATTTATTAAAGGTTGAATTCTTTGATGGTTTATATTATATAATTTAAAACACAAATAAAGAAAGTAGTACACATTCGTAGTAAATATTCGTTATATCAAATATGATTTAAGATTTTCACGGCCAAAGGTATTTTTGTTGTTTATTTTTGGGATGTTATGCCGTGTTGCGCCAACTCGGCATAACATCCCAAAAATAAAACAACATAAAATTCGTTATATCTTTTGGTTTAAAAAAAAATCTTGGTATTTTGGCCTCAAATACAAATAAAATTTTGTATGAAAAAGGCCGAGCAGCCGTTCCTCTTATCTGAATAGATAAATACTCAATACATTGTTTATTTATGCCAATAACTAATGGCAGTTACTAGGTATAATATAATATATATATATATTATAATATCTACAAAAAAATATATTATTATTTCATAATAACAATATTTGCTAGTAAAAAAAAAAATGTGTAGCTCCGCATAGGAGGCCGTTAAAAAAATAATTCCTCTCAGGGCCCATGTCAACGTGGATACATAAACACAGTATTTAAGATTTTATATGATGTATTTTAGATTTTAGCGTTCGAAAGAACTGTGTTTAGGAGGCCCTCTAATTCGTAAATTATTATCTAATTCGTAAAAGACTTGCTCACTTGACCCATAAAACATACTCCAAAAAGGAAACAGGAACAAAATCTGATTCTAAGTAAAAATTATGATATTCTACATTAATATACAGCGAAGACAATGACTTTGCCAATATCTGGCCACAATATAATTCACGATACATCCTCCAAATATAATTCTAAATTGATGATAACCAATTATTTATTATGAATTATGACAAACTCACAATTGATTTTTTTTTTACTTCGTATATAAAACTTGGATTTGAGGGTAATACTGGCATTTTCCGAAAGACAGTCGAGCAGAATTTAAACAAATAAAAAATCAACCCGTAAAAACAAAGTTTTTTTTGCTATAATACATCTATTTTTAATTGTCTTTTAAAACTGTAATACGTTTAAAAATTGCAATCGTGCGTGCTCATCTATGTAGGTACACGACGTACATACATAAATATTTACATAAATATACTTCGTTAGTGTCTGTCATAACATAATGCTTTAGATGTGTAATGTTTGCGTCTACTACGTACTCTGCCGTGTGTCTATGATTTAAACGTCTGTACACTGTAATTTTCTGTGTGTGTGTGTTTAATTTTAATGGGTTACGCGTGTATTCAATGTCAAGTTCGCAGGGGCGTAATCAGTGATTTATTACAATAATATGCGATAACCCGACCGTTTTTTAATGATTATATGCATTAGTTACCTACAGTCGATACAATGTGTTGTGAATGTTATTATTTTACCTGATTTTAACAAAAACAATGACTGTTGTCATAATTTTTATAAAACAAAGGAGCGTTAGTTAATGTTAAGAGGAAGCCACAAGGCCAAAAATGTATGCATTCTTATTGTGCTTTATATCGCCATGAATAGAGGCAGTAGGCATATAAATCGCTTGTTATAGATAATTTTAGCCAAAAAATTATATATTTTTTAAGTTGTTTCATAAATGCGTTCATGCATTTCTAATGAAAAAAAATTTTTTTTTTAGTAGTTTACGCTTATACTTTTTTATAAAGCATTTAACGAATTTATTTTAATTCTACTGATTGGAAACGATAGAAAAAGCTTCAATTTATCCAAATCATATATTTTTTTTGTATTTACAATGTAAATCAATTCGTAGATTAATCGAACATAGTGATTTAGTATCTTCACTTTAATTTATCGTTTACGTCTGAAATCAGAGAACTTTGATTTGAACACAGCGGGTTCCGGATTTCAGATTACCGGCGCTCAGCGCCCGAGTTCGCCGGCGGGAGGCAGTTTGTACCGAGTTGTGGACATCTGTAGCTGGCTTCACTGTATGCGGTTTCGTACGTTTATTTAAAAAAAAAACACATTCTTGTCGGCGCCTCTGCGACAGTCGGCCGCCCACGAGCCGACTCCGAAACCCGCGTTCTCTGTGTTTATACACAAAAGATATATTCGGTGTATTTTAAGATTTTTGACTGGCGAGTTCGTCATTGTGGTGATTATGAAAGAATGTAACTAACTATGGATCATTTTGAAATCATTGCACATTTCTATGTGTTGTGCAGGTGCCGATACACTTTAAGTTTATATTTGATATGTTTTTAAGATAGCTTCTTGGGCGAGAAAGAACAACGTTACACGACCGCTTCGCGCTAGAAAGTAATGCAATAATACCAGCCTCGTAACAGAATTTGTCTAGTGCGGCGAGAAAAAGAAAACTATATGAAAATAAATTAATAAAATAAACGCCCGGGTTACCGGCACTGAAACTGAACTGAATGCACTATGCAACGGTTGGGCGCAATTTTTCAAGTGCACTTCGAGCTCAGTTGTTTTCTGTCATGGTTTTGACATCATGTACATAGAAAATGGAAATCTATACAGGTCTATATACATGAATTAATTAGCAATCAAGATATATTCTTCACATGGCTAGGTATCTTTCATTCACGTCGGTAAGTATTATACTAAACTTGATCAGTACCTACCTATGCAATGAAATTGTCATCCGCCTGATATAAATAATTATAAATTCAATCCTGCATTTAATTATTTTATGGGGTGTAAAAAATCCCCGACGCGATTAAATAATTGATTAATAAATTATAATAGTTAACATGCATTATGCATTATGCAAAACTATCAAGTTAATTAACATTATTGAGCATCACTCTTATCCGGTAGACGTCAGCAGATGAGAATTGTGGATGTAGGTAAATGTAGATGTGTTGATATTCTGAGTACGGTGGGATGTTACTCTTCGGCCAGGATTACTTTCTAGAACTTACTGCAATCTTCGTAATCAGAAGTCTTATATAAATTTCTTCAAGAACGGCTCTACACAACAGCAACCGATTTCTTGTAAAAATAATCTAATTTATAACGTGACCTGACAGTTGATCCCGACAGTTGGCCCCTGAAATTATAATAATTATAATGTGTTTGCCTTATTTGTCAATTTCAAACCAAAAATCCATAAAATATCAAATAATCAAAAATACCTTCAATAAATAAAGGTTGGTATGGATATAAGAACACTATTTGTAGTGTCAATTTTTTGTATTTAAACGCTGGTGTATAGCAGTGGTATTACAGTTATTTGCATCAGCATTCGCAAATGCGGATTATTCGCATTAATTCAGATATCTTCATCCGCACGCGCATCCGCATCAATTGATGCGGAGCATTTACGGATGCGGATTCATATCTGCAACAAGTAACGAATTGTAAAGAAAATGGGAGGGGCCAGAGTGGCACGTATCTCGCGCATGTTTGCTAGTTGTTATCTTCGTTGAAGCACGAAGTTCGTTCGCTAACTGCCTAATAGGAAGGCACATATTGGTGACAAGATCCTACAGGTTTTGTTTTAGTTATCGATGTGATTCCCATTGTGAATCAATTATAGTATTGGTTCACTGTGTTTATCCAATTTTTTTGCGTGGTTGATGAATGGAAATATTATTTAAATCCCGCCGATAATAAAAAGCAGTATCTATACTTATTTCGTATTACTATTTATTAAATATAATTCACTAATTTTTATTTTTTTTTATTAAATAAATTTTATCTTTTTTAAGTTAAAATGCTAATAAGTTTTGTTCTTAAAATGTGATTAAATAAAACATATTAAAATTAAATCAATTTTCATTTATTTATGTACTTAATTGAACTATCTTTAAAAAATCCTGAAATCCGCATCCGCGAATGTCAAATTTTTTGCATCCGCAACAACCCTGGTATATACAGTATATTGTACACAAGTAGTTTGATCCAGTTGATCCCTGAGAGTTACCCCCCCCCCCCCTCCCAAAATTAATGTTATTATAAAAAAATATACGTTTTTGTGCATTATTTAAGAATTTCAAACCAAAAATTGGTTTCCAAAATACATTTAACATCATACATAGTATGGATATCTAACAAATTTATTTACAGCGTCGATTTTTTGTACCTAAACGCTGGTACATACAGTATATTGTATATAAGTAGTTTTATCCTTGATGAATTTTAATGAAAATATGTTTTATACTTTTTTTGTTCGGTGGTACATCCTCTCTGCAGACCCCTTGAGGACACTTAGTTATAATCTGTTTATGTAGGTATCCCGCATTTTCCCTAAACCGACTGCATATGGTACATAAGTATCCCGGAGGATAAATCAAGGAATCAACTTTCATGGAATCGATTTATAAGATTCAATCGAAGATCTTTTTCAGCAATTGCAAATAAATCGAAACTTCAGCTCTGTACCCTAACCAAATCGTACCTAAATACCTTATGCATTTTATAATAAATTTATAAATACTGAAAACATTATAATAAGCATTTTAATATAATCGGTTCATAAGATGAAGTTATACGCCAAATCACTATTTAGATTTATCTTTACTACGAATCTGTTTATATTATGAATATAAAAAAAATATTCTATGGATATATTGAGGTTTTTCCTACCTTTTATTTTTATTGGTATTAAGATAAAATTATTAATCTCGTTACAAAAAATTTAAGCGTAAAGCACTAAATAATTTATTTTTTCATTAGATAAATATGATGTTTTATAAGAAACAACTTATAAAAAATACCCCTTTATGGCTAATATTATTTTTGACTATTTCCATTGACTAACTTTTTTTCATTCTTGTAAAATTATTCATAAAAAAAAATAAAAACAACTTTGGTGCTACTTTCCTCGTGCAGATAATACCAAAAACACGCGGAGTTCTAAAGGGGTAAGAAGTAAACATTTCTGGGGTTTATATTCCTCAAGTAGTACATTCCCGTAAAGTAGTCGGAATATCTTGAGTTGCATACAATGTATTTATTATGTGTAGCTACATAACGTAGAAATGAAGGCAATTGAAAGAAAAATTATAGATTTCGTCATTTGGTCGTAAGTACGGTGGTCTATAGAATTATTTTTTCGAATTTGCATTTTATTAAAGCGAGGTAAATTATTTTAATGTGTTTAATGTATTAATTTAATCTCGGCACAAAGACTCGATGACAGCCATTCTTTCAACTTAAAAAAAAATTTAGACCCTTCCCCCCTCTTGGTGAGATTAAGTAACATTTAGTGGGACCCCCCCCCCCTCAGATTATTTTCTTACTTTCAAAATAAATGTTTTTCGTAATAGCCATTTTTCAACGGGCAAAATGGGACATTTTTTTAGTATCTCTATAATATTAACTCTTTTAAAGTTGACGTCAGATTTTTATTGACCCCCCCTTCGATATAATGAGATTTGGTGAGATTTTATTGGACCCCCCCCAATTTTCGCTCACGTAATTAATGTATGCCCCCTAAGTAAATATTCATGCTTTAATTCAATGAACTTTAATTTTTTAAAATAGGAACTACTTATCGTATCAGACAAGATAGATAAGGTAGCAATATTATTTTATGAATTAATACATGTTTTGTTCAAACGCTTAGATGAATTAATTTAGTGGCGATTCGTTACTGAACTATGTCCCGTGGACATACTTTAGCGGCACAATCATCTTATATTCAATGGTAATCGTTTTCATAAGCGGTGCTACATTTTTTTACATCTACTCCTCTCATGACGCCCTGAGGAAAATTATTTTCCTCATTGCCTATGTCATCTTTAGGGATGCTGTGAGGAGGGTATTTTTTTGGAAAGGAAGGTCAGAAAGTTCCGGTAAGGAAAAGGGTACGATGGGTAGGTAAAAATCTGGGTTGTCGGTGTGTCCAGGATTGACGGACGTATGAATTCATCCCTCCCACTGCAGTGCAAGGCGATGTTCCGAGAGAGCCCTGCTGGAGAGGTCAAAATATCTCCCTTAACTAGTCTCTCTCTATCCAGCCTGCAAGGCATCTGGATCCTGAGGTAATTTTTTTTTTTATAAATGTTTTAATCCTACGAATAGAATATCCCTTGATTTTTCACGTGTCTGCGCTGGAAAAAATGAGTCCTCTAAAAGTGAATAAAAATTAAATTCTATGATAATATAGTGAGCTTTGGTGTCGACTTGTAAACTAATATCATCATAAAATCAAAGATGACGTAGGATTAATTCAAGGTTGTGTATTTTTCGTAAAATTTCAGGGTGCTTTTCACAAGGAAGTTTTTATTGATAATGTAAATACGTACAAATGTTTTGGATATATGAATAGATTTCATTTTGCATAGAGGTAGGAGGAAAATGCGTGTGCGAAATTAAATTACTTCTCTTGTAAATGTACACGAGAAGCCAAAAAAGACGGAGAAAAATTACATTTTTTGTGGCACGGTGATCCGCGTAGAATGTGCTGAAATTTAATGTTCATTATTCTAATGTGAGAACACGGAGAAAAAAACTCAACATCATAATACACGTGATCTGTTTGTTAGTTGGGAAGGCAGGACAAGATCAGCTGATTACTTATATGGGCACAAATAAAACTTACATGATTTTACACTAAGTATTAATCGATCGGATGCGGATGACAATATTGTTCGAAATGTTTGCCTGTAAAATAAATGCCGATGCTTTTTTATGTTCCTAAAAAGGTGTTTTATTTATTTCATTCTTACGATGTTTAATTGATCATTTCGAAATGATTATCGACGATACCAATCAAAAAATTTCAGTCCGAAAGATTTTTAAAAATGTGTTTGTGGCCGGTGAAGAGTTTCGTCTGCTTGGGGCCTGTAAAACTATGAAATATTTATGAAATATTCAGGTGCTGAAAGTCAATAGAGGATAATTGAGAGATACTCTCAGTTTCGCCCTAGTTTGAGAAATCCATTGAAAATCAAAACCGCTCTGGCTGTAGGGAGCAGAAACAAACTAATTTCATTCACATAATAAACTAACTAACCATCATAACGTATCGTTAAGCAGAGAGGATGGACCGCCAAACAGCTCGGTCTTGGCACACTCTTTACTTCATTCCCAGTCATACATGGTTTTATACTGTTCCTTCTGTTATTCTGACTCTTGAGATGACCCGACTAAGTATTTGTTTGGTGTGTTCCAAAGGAAACTTTGGGAAGGAATAAATATACAAGAGGTGAGTTGAAATCTAGGGGTTAGTCTGTCCGTATAAATTTTTATCTTGTTACTTATAAATCCATCCATCCCACCGTGATGCAAGGCTAGAAGGGTCAGGAGAGTCTGGTTGGTGAGGTCAAGCAGCTTTTGGGCAGATGAATCCACCACCAAAATATGGACAAACCTCTCCCCTTGAACCCGGGCACCACTGCTAAGTCTCCAAACATAGCGAAATACTTAGGGTAACCTATAGCATATATTATCCTCGTGCTCTCCTTTCTTTGTGCAGATCTTAACAAATTTCATACGCGTGCTGTAAATGTTATATTGGAACCGCCTCAATGAATCATTGTTTAGAATATTGTCCCGGCAAGACGAGGAACATTATTCGATCTCCTTTTTATTTTCTGCGTCTTGTTTTGTTTCATGTTTCGTTTAGATTTATGAATAATATCTTATTATTATTTATTGAAAAATAATTAATAACATTTAAAAAATTAGGTCCATTAAAAAACAAAAAAAAAAAGTTCTGATTGCTAGTAGACTTGAACGCAGATCTTACGCTTTCCGGACTAACGACCGTACACACAATACAAAGGGAAACACGTTTCCCATTGTGCTACGTTACTTCTTGTTCAACCCGAGATTATTTTTTCTCAATAAATATTATTTTCGGTTCGGAAAAAAATAATGTGATCAAATACTGCATGCGGCTCTTGCTACACGCGTCGCCATTTAAACATTATGCAATTTGTACGGTCTTGGCAATTTAGTGCAGTGTTGTCTATCGATGCTCATATTGCACTTATACTGCAGAGAACTCACAGAGCAATCTGGCAGACAAATAGTACGCACAATGATAAAGACATATTGATCGTTTATTGACAAAACCTATAAATTTATTCATTGTTACTATTTAAATATAACTTCTCGTATATTATTTTACAGATAATGAATATGAAAACAACTTTTTAATCCGTTTTGTATCCGTTTCTATGAAACATCGCACTTTTTATGTAAATATCCAACTGCCCGTAGGCAGCGCGACTATGGCATCCCCAATTTGAATGTTTTATTATTCTGGGGAAGAGGAGGGAAAGGAGATGGTGTAGAAACATTGAGAAGTACCTGTCTATTCAATTCTGGTCACCAAACACAGCTATTTCAAACATATGGAATCTGAATGGTAGTCGATCACCAGAAGTACTTGAGGATCTACCATATTAAGGAGGGAAGGGAGATGGTGTAGAAACATTGAGAAGTACCTGTCTATTCAATTCTGGTCACCAAACACAACTATTTCAAACAACATCTGGAATCTGAATGGTGGTCTATCACCAGAAGTACTTGAGGATATACCATATAAAGCATGCTTTCTCCCTCGAGTTCCTAAGTTCAGACATTATTATAGAGAATACTATTGGTTAGATCGGCTTTCATCCATTGTTGATACCTTTCCTGCCCAGCATCCTATCAACCATTTCTACCAAGGTCATTTTCTGTTCCATGGCTCTCAATAGTCTTTGAATTCCCTTCTCAAATACTGTCCCTACTGTCTACTAATGTTCACTAACGAGACCTCCGTCAATATGCAGACACAGCTCACAAATATTTATGTATGGATGTAGGTGTCAATTGGCGCTAACGTTCGATACAAGATTGGGCCAAACTCCTTTCAAGGTCGGCCCATATATAATATTATGTCTGCAGCCGCTCTTACACGCGCCGTCCGCCCACTTATTTTAACATATTATTATTTGTAATTTGCTAATTTAATGTAGAACCTGAAGCCCGTATACTCATTGATATACAAAACTGTCAGAAGTTATGTAAAAGTTATAGCCGGCATCACAATCTACGGGATTTATATAATGCTATAAAACGCCACATCGAGTTAGAATTACAAAATCAACTCAAAAACTAACTAACTAACCATCACGCCATTTCCCCGAAGGGGTAGGCAGAGAGGACGGACCACCAAACAACTCGGTCTTGGCACACACTCTTTGCCTCGCTCACATTCATCATACTCTTCTATTATTCTGACTCTTGACATTGCCCGACTCAAGTATCTGATTCACTTGATCGTGCCATATCTTCCTCGGGTGTCCTTGACTTCTTCTACCATTCACAGTTGTGTCATATATTCTCTTGACACCCCTTTCTTCATTCATTCGCTCTACATGTCCAAACCATCCCTTTCTTAATCTTACTTATTATTTATTATGCTCACATCGGCCTTGCATTCTTTTCGGACCTACACATTCCTCACACGATCATAAATGGTTTTGTCACACATACGCCTCAGGGATCTCATTTCTACAGCATTCAGTCTACTTTCATCCTTTCTCTGCCAGTTCCATGCTTCACTGCTATACATCAGGGTAGGTAGGTACCAGCACTCCATTGTGGACTGCTAGCTTCGCTTCTTTGGAAAGCCTTTTGTTGGCGCCAACGGCATTCAGTCCACCATTAATGGAATTACCTGCATTTACCTCAAAAACTAATTAGTACAATGTAGTAGTAATCTAGGTGAATCCACAAGGTAGCTGGTATTGATAATTCTAGTTTAGAACGTTTACATTTCAAACACTAGACTTGACAATCATAAAGTTATCTTTAGGCTCGTTGTTGGCAGGTTCCAAAAGGAAAAAACTGGGTACATCACACTAACGAATCTATTCATGAAACCTTGGTATCATAGTGCATATGTATATGGATTCTAAGGTTCGCGAGTACGGTAGATAGATGACTTACAAGAAGACATAGGTATACGGCGCTTCCGCATCGCTTCAAATAATAATTAAACTAAGTCTTCAAATATTTAGTCTAAACGTTACTTGTCATACATAGTTCCCCGACAGTTAATCAGACAGTTTCCTCCCGAAATTAAATTTTTACAAGATTACTTTTTGTGCATTTTTTCCAATTTCAAACCTAACATCGATATTCAAAAATACACTAATAAGTTGGAATATAACAAATTTATTTATAGTGTTGATTTTTTTTTTATTTACACGCCGGTAAATAGAGTATACAGACAAGTAATTTTATTCTTAATGCATTTAAATAAAAATATGTTTTATATTATTTGGCGATACATCCTCTGTGCACGTGTTTTGCCTGACTTTGTAAATTCGTTTTTTTATGTGAATACCGCACAAGAGTTCCAACATTTCCATTAAAGCCAAGCAACGTTTCAATTCTGAATAGTGGTCTTACGCCAGGGCGAAACTGAGAGTATCTTCCACTCTAGGACGTGCCGCAAATTTACCTTACATTATTGTAAATGATTAAATTGCGAAATAACACAAATCAATCAAATAACGTTTACTCGCGCACCCCATTTGAACCCGCGCCCCTCGGATTGCTAGACGAGAGCCTTATTGTATAAAAGCTCAATCTAGTATAAGGAGTGAAAAATATTAGCATAGAAAATGTTCGTATTGTTACGATTGCAGTTTCGCAGAGTTGTTTCGGACCGCAACTTGCAATAATTCCCAGACGATAGCCAACCTTAAATAGGAGAGAGCACGAGAAGAAAAAGAAAGAGAAGAATGGCATACAACTTCGAAGAATATCGGTGTTATGTTGTTAGTTGAAGGTGTTTTCGTATATAATTTATCAATGATTGTAATGGAAAAAAACTTGACAATTAATGCGAAGCGGAATTATTACAATGCACATATACAGGGTGTACAGGACGTACCGATAAAACTTTAACCAGTGTTCCTTCATGAACTTATTTAGAGTAAAAAATGTAGATGGTTTTAGTCTCTTTTTGTCATTTTGGTCTCCAGAGATTACAAAAAAAATCACCGGAAACCATAACTGAACAGCAGTTATTAGGACAGTTACGTAGCGTCCGGTGACACCCTGCATAAATTATGCCGTTCTTATTATAGATCCAAACCCACTTCAAAACTTGATTTTCTCACGATAAATCTGTACGAAATGTGGAATAGTTTATTTAAGAACCTTGACAGACCGCGGAGCCGAAGTTGAAGCTAAATTTATAAATAATTCCAACTGGAATCCGCGTAGGTTATTGTAATTGTTTATTGAGCAGAGTGCCGTTTCGCAATGAATGGAGTGTAAGCAATGCGCTGCGGTGCGGTGACCTTGAGGTCGTAAAACAATAGCACGGTTAAGGTCGGGACTGCGTTGCTTTTATATTGGGAGATGTAGTCGATACGACACGAGCATGCGTTCTACAAGCGTGCGCTAGTTGAGGCCCGCTGACCGTATACTTTTATGTAGGAAGTGGTGTATTAGGAACAATTTTATTATAACGATGTTCAGTTCGACTTCAACTATAATACCTACAAGTAAATAACTTACTAATCATCACGCCTTTTCCGGAGTGGTAGTCCGAGACGATGGACTGCCAAACAACTCAATATTGGCACAATATCCTCGGTCACACACATACCCTTCTGTTATTTGGATGCTTGACATGGCCCGACTGAAGTTTGAAGACTGTTTTTCTTTGGCGTTACTGTGACTTTTTCTTTTATTTAAATTCGTTTTCAATCGTTTACAATCCATTCTTCAATGGGGTCAAAAACATACCCAACAAGTAACTACAAATACAAAGGCAAAAAGCTTCTTCTTATTATATGGTACTAAACTTTACAATGAAATCCCACTCTCACTTAAAATATACACATTATAACATTTAACTCTCAAATAAACAGCTGGAAACCGAAACCACTCAACTGCACTAAAAAATACAATCCAATTTATTTTTAAATTATTTCAGAAAAAAACACTACATAATATATTTATATTAACCATTGTAGTGCCGAAAAGCGCCGTGGCGCTCATAGGTAGGTGTGCAAAAAATGACAACATCGCTTTCCCTTTTTTTCGGGCTGGAATTTACTTCCAGTGTTATAAGCGCACTAGAAGAAAAATGTCTAGATACAAAAAATAAAACAGAATTACGTACTTCATCGAAACGGACTTTTGGCTTGGAAAAATTGCCAGGACGAAATTTACGAAGATGTGTGGTATGCAGCGTAAGGACACTAACGATGTGAAAGATCCAACCTGATTTGCTCATTGTGTAAAAAAGGACTGCACGGTGTTTGTGCAAGTGTCTGCAATCTTGTACATTTTCCATACATTTTCTGTATTTTTTTGTCAATATTATCATAGTTTGAAACCTTCTGAAGAGAATGTTGAAATATTTTTGAAAATTAGTGTTTTGTAACAGAAATTGTAAGTGTTTTTCTTGTTTATATAAATTATCTATGAAAATCCACTTTTTACTGGCCTTTTCAGCATATTTTGACATAATATTTATGGTACTAAAAGAGTTCTTCAATCAATTCATATTATTTATATAATAAAATTTCAATTTGTAAATGAAATCTTCAGCACGGGAGATCTCAGTGAGGATATCAATATGTCTACTTGTAAAAAAAGGATATTAATAAAACGTTTATTATTGCACTAGCGTACCCGGCAAGCGTTGAAATTCCACTCCATGAAAAAAAGTGATTGTTTATTTTTTCTGTTCATTGAAGTGCTTTTTTTTTAAATGTTTGAACTCTAGTTGCTGAACAAAGTGACTTATTAAGTAAAATGCCAAAGACATAGGCATAGGCCCAAGACAATACTATTTACCTTACACAAAAGTTTGAAAAAAAAATATGAATTGTTTTTCGGCTTGGCGTAGTTAAGTGGTACTACTCTCAACTCCCAATTCGAAGATCGCAGGTTCGAGCCCGATGCGCATATAAATTTTGTTTGATTACTCTGCAATATTTCACAAATAAGTAATTAAATATAATATATAGTATATTTGCGCAACGTTCCACATCGGATGATACTCTAAGCATCACCCTGGTGTAAGACCACCATTCAGAATTGATAGAAAAATAATGTTTTTTTTTTAAGTGGCTTTTTTTTAAACTGAAAACCATGAAACATTTAATACCTTAATATCTATTCAAAGTTTATATATAAAATAATAAAATTAACTTTAAAAAAAGGTTCGTACATACATTTTTATTTTTTTATTATTATAATTAATATACTATTAAAAATAATGTCTCTTTTGTTAGCTGTATTGAAACGATTTTTTTTTCAATTTATTTAACACGTAGCAGATAATAAGTTTCATTATTTTTTAGCGTTTTAAAGGATGTATTTTTAAACAAAATGTGATAAATTAAATAAACAAATCACTGCAGTTAAGTTTTTTTGGCTTTGAACATTTTTATAAACACCATTCGTTAAGAAAACACCTTCCAAAATTGTAAATTTTCTTAGGTCTCCTTATGCCCTAGCACGCTTGCTCTATAACGATCGATAGGATAACTATCGGTAACTTCTCATCGTTCCCTACGACAATTGCAGATCGCAAACGAATAGGTGACAGTTCACAATGACTAAGTGTCCTTAATATATTCGATATCAACTGTCGTTTGTAGGTTTGAGATCTGAAGTTGTCCTAGGGAACGATGAGAAGTTACCGACAACCGGTCGGTAACTTCATATCGAGCGACCGTGCTGGCACACCAGATCTACAATATTCTATTATTTATTTATTACATCAGTGAGTACGGACTTTTATATGGAATAGAATCCCAAAGTTGAATCGATTCCAACTTTCATTCTCGAGCGATCGGTGTTCAGTTTTTGATTTGGCCATTCGATTTATTTAATATCATTCCTCAAAATATTAATACTGAAACAAATAAAGTGTTTACTGCGGTTTAAAGCTAATGAATCCACCTAGATTTCACCGTTTATCCATATTTGTAGTTTCGTTAAATGTGGTTTCATTTTGGACCGATATCAATCGCAGAAAAATAAAAGCGGTCGAAATTTGGACCTAAATCGCTCCAGTATATAAATTGATCATAATGATCATAGATTCTCGTAGAATACAACAGGTGGAAACTCAACATCAGTAACTACAACTGTAAAGTCATTCAGAGTGATTTTGTGAAAACTCGTTCAATGGGGTTGCCATAATTATTGCTACGGAAATATCGATAGTGGAGAATGTAGTAGACAGGTATTATTTGTGTACCAGCTCAGTGATAGGCAGCAGTGATAGGTATGAATTTCTCACCTATCTCAGTACTTTTATAATAATTTATCAATGTTGATGTAATGCTCAAACGAGGTTATGATAATATAATATAAAAGGTGATTCAGCATTATATCCAAAACGGATGTATTGAGATAAATTTTGATACCTGAGGACAACATATTTAACCTTTAAGAATAAGAGAAAAATAATAAATCTAAACGAAATATGAAATATAAAAACCGAACAAGACACAGAAAAATAAAAAGGTAACGGTCGCAACAATCGAATTTATCGTTTGAAAATTGAACAAATCTGCCAACGACTAACGGTATTAGTGTATAAAAAATAAACTTAGGTTTTCAAAATTTTAAAACTGCGTGTAACAGATAAAATAACAATCTTTCAAAATCAATTTATGTTTTTTTGTAAAAAAGAGTCAATACGTCTTGAATTTGATTTTAAAATGACTAATTTCCGGTATTATCCGGAATGTTAAGTTGCATTGCAACGCAACCGGGTCAGCTAGTTTTTAATAAAAGGCGAAAAGTTGTGAAAATTTGTGTTCTTTAACTGTTTAGATGAGTGAGATAGGGACTCAAGAATGAGAAAGCGAATACGTCTGCACGAGTTTTAATAATCTGCCGTTGCTATTCTGATTACGAGTGACAGGTCAGATGAGTTTTGTTTATTAAGTTATTATTGTTATTAAATTTCCAGAAGGTGTTCAATGATAATGATACATAACTAGCTTCTGCCCGCGACTTCGTCTGCATAGGATTAGTACTTCGAGTAATCTATTTCTTTTCCTGGGTCCCATCTACGTTTATACCAAAATTCTTAACCTATTTATTTAAAATATCTATAATTCTTGATTCGATTCAAAGTATTAGGCGAGTACTTCAAGTAAATGCAGTAATTTAAATATTTTGTAAATAAAATTTTGATTAAACAATCATTGTTTTGCAAAATGTCATTCTCAAATTTTGACATTTTCTATTAAACAATCATTATTATTTTCAATATATTGAAAATAAATAGCTAGCTTTATGAATTATATATAGCCTATATGTTATTCTGATGTATGAGCTATATTATTGTAAATTTTTATTAAAATCCATTCAGTAAATTTTGCGTGAAAGAGTAACAACATACAAACTTTCGCGTTTATAATATTAGTAAGATGAATCGGAGCTGAATTTGTCATGTACTTGTCCCCTAAATTTATTTATTTTTCACAAGCCCTAGTAGGCTTTTACAATATATCTATGTTAATGAAAATTCTTAATAATGAAAATAATTTACGAAAATATTAACATAATAAAACATTAAATAAAAACGCGAACAGAATAAAATTATTCGGCGCGTCGACATATTATAATATCACTCCTCGTATAAACAATACCAAATTTGATTTTCTCTAACTCACTGATTCTGATATTAAATGTAGCAAAAATTGTGGAATGTATGCCTATTTGTGTTTAGAAATATTAACGTAATGAAATAAACAACATTTATATTGATCAGTTTTAAAGTGAAATATTTTTGCCTGATCAGAATGTTTATTTTGTTAAGCAAATGGGTGCTACATCATGTCGCAAGATCATTTAAGAACATGGATATTTATTAATTGAAGCAATGCAGGACAGTTAATTTTCTAATGCTATTTTATGTAATATTAGTGCTTATTCTTCTTTCTGTTGACTTTTTCTTTTAATCAATGTTTTGTGTAAGAATATGAAATTTTTTGTTGATATGATGAGTCCCAACTTCTCAGAACCAGTAGTTCTATGACATCCCCAATGATGTGCTGAAAGGATTGGTTTGGGGAAGGACGTGGCCATTCAGATCTCGTCACTAAACATGACGTAAACCATTTCAAGTATTTTATTGATCGTGATCATTCAGCAGGGCGATACTGAGAGTATATACCACTCTGAGCAGATGCACCTAACCATCCAGATTAGGTAATGGACTTCAATTTAAAAATAGCCAAACTAACGGTATTTACGGAGCGGTCCAATTAAATTCATATAATAGCTCAGAACAGTGATATTGTACGAGTTATCTAATATGAGTATGTTCCATTATATTGTTTGAGATTATAGACTGATATAGGATAAAGGATTTGGTAAAGTGCATAATTGGTATGATGAACCACCAAAAAGGGGGATTTGGCGCCCATTAGGGAAATAATACAAAATTAGTTTGGCATTGGACGGTCCATGCGTTCGAATGCCATTTTTATGTGCAAAAGTCGTGCCATCAAATGCTGATTTTATTTTATCTTTTTTTAATATTCCACAAATGTATAAAAGGCTTTTAACGCTCAAAAATCTGACGGAACCAAAGAAATAATTTCAAAAGATTTTCTTAGAAATTTTACGATAATTAGTTACGGACATGGTAACTGGTTGGTTTTTGGTTTTAGTACTTTTTTATGAAGCAGTTTTAGGACAATTTTTAGATTTTAGGAGCAATGACGCGGCGACCGCCTGGGGAAACTGGGCAAGGATTGAGGCCTTCAAATCATTGAATAATTTCGTTGAACTTTATTCTGCCCAAATAGTTCGTGTGTCTGGTGACTTACGTGTTCCTGGGTTCATGTAGTGAGTAGTTCTGTCCGGGTTTTCGTAAACTAAACTAAACTGTCTGCTTACCAACTGCGTGGCTAAACCTGGTGGTCATCCTCTCCAGCTAACTCTTTTAACCTCCCAGATTCCAACACATCCTTATATGTTTTAAATCCAAGAACGTCCTCCACTTCCTTTCCTTGAAAAAGACATTCCGCACAGCATCTCCAAAGATGACACAGACTCTGAGGGAAATTATTTATCTCAGGGTCTCTTTTGGGAGTTTATTAAAAAATACACGGAGAAAAATGTTATTCTAAAATACGATCATTTTATTCGTAAAAACGGGACTGAAGTTTTTACGAACCAATTGACAGTTTTTCAATGTATAGCATTTTTCTCCGTGTAGTGATTCAATCACTTCAGCCGCTTTCCAATGATTATTGTGGATGTCCTTGCCTAAAATAGTGTGGATTTAAAATAATAACTTTAAGTAACAATCTTAGCTTTTTACGTTAGGTACTTTCTTTTTTCTTTAGGCAAATATAGCACAAGAGTTCCAACTGCTCTCAACCGTCTAAAGCCAGTGAGACTATGACATCCGCAATTGGTGCATGTGGTGTGGGGAGGGGAGGGGGTTAAGGAAGAAGAAGGTAGGGAGTAACTGGCTATGTAGATCTAGTAACTTAACATGGCTAATTCCATTTCAAGAAACGTTTCAATTCTGAATGGTGGTCTTACACCAGGGCGATTCTAAGAGTATCTTCCACCCAAATATACCGTATATTATTTTTAATAAATATATTCTGAAACACAAATTAATGAAAATACAATTTACCTGGGCACGCCGGGATTTGAACCCGCGGCCTTCGGACTGCTGGTTGAGGGCCTATCCCCTCGACCACGGATATCGTCTGCTAAGAGTCAACACAAATAATTGAAATATTTAATATAATCATCAAATTACAGGGTATGTTCGGCAAAATTCGTACTCATATAACATTAAAAATTAAAACTAACTTATTCTGTGCAACCTCTCGGAAATACACTTAGAATAACTACATTTCTCAGAATTGATCGATGCACTATGAAACAGTAACGAAGTGGTGTACTTTTCGATCGAAATTAAATGCCACCCTTCTTCGTCGCAGAACGCTACTAGCGGCGTTCCAAGAAAATTCACTGAAAACAATACTTTGAATGATATTGCAATTACGACAAATAATATAAAATAATCGACCTGCTTCCATTATTTATTTAGTTATAATGCTTACACTTACTAAGTACTATTCCTGGGAAGATTTTTTTTCTAGTTAAAGACAATGACAAGTCAAAAAATTCAATTTTTCAATGAATGTTGCGTAACACTTAAATGCTCAAAATGTCATAATATAAGAATATATACGAGTATGTAGTATGTTTATGGTCCCTGGTAATAGATAGTCTCAATTTGGGAGGCGGGCATGGGCACCGCCACCCTGGGAACAGTGTATTGGAACACCTCTGCCATAGGTCACCCCAAGTGGTTCGCTATCACGGAGAAAAATGTTATTCGAAAAAACGATAATTTCAACAGCAAAAACGGTTAAAAACGGGACTGAAGTTCTTACGAACCAATTAACAGTGTTTCAATGTCCATTGGCGGGAAAATACAAGAATAATCTGTTGGTAGACGTACGAAATTACGTATACCAACAAATCATTCCTACATGTTCCTACATCCTGTTATCACGTACCTGGTTTATACTTTTCAATACAAAGTTTTGGTTTCAGAGAAAAATAATATTTTTTTTGTTTTTTATGGTTTTCAGTTTTTTGTTATGTAATTATGTACATTTCTTAAGGACTAATAATATGAACTAAAACCTGTCAATTTGTCTGTCCTAGAACGGGAAACTTTCCTAGTTGGACAGGCAAAGCTTTCTTATATGTAAAATGTACTTTTTTGTATCCTTCTATAATAAATAAATAAATAAATAAATAAATGTTCCCGCCAATAAACATTGAAACCCTGTTAACCCGTTCGTAAGAACTTCAGTCCCATCTTTAACCGTTCTCACTTTTTCCGTGTACGTTTGACTTCACAGGGGTGCTCGGGTTCATGGGGCGAGGTTTGACCGGATCTTGGCGGCCGATGCGTCTGCCCACCAACTGCGCGGCAGGCCGGATCTGGAGAGACTGGTTGAGGTAGATCTAACTTAGACCTCTCCAGCCAGATTCTGCCGACCCATTGTCTTGCACCGTAGTGGGAGGGATCCCCAGATTCCTACCCGCCCCTGATACCATTTTTCTTACCAGAACTTGCTTTCCCTCCTTTCCCAAAAAGACCCTCTACACAGAGTACCTTAAAGATGACATAGGCCCTGAGGGAAATTATTTTTTTCTGGGCCTCATATGTGGAGCTAACGTATAAAAAGTTAAATTTTATGACAAGTTGCACGGAGAAAATGTTATCCTAAAATAGATCATTTTATTCGTAAAAATGGGACTGAAGTTCTTACGAACAAATTAACTGTTAATTTGTTCGTAAGAACTTCAGTCCCGTTTTTAACCGTTTTTACGAATAAAATGATCGTATTTTAGAATAACATTTTTCTCCGTGTGGCAGCCGAATAATTAAATGAGTCCCCCAGGTATCGCGGGTTTAATCATCTACTACCTAAATTCCCAATCATTGCACAAGCAACATTTTCCATCTAAAACGATAGGAGTAGGAGGAGTTCAAATATTGTTAAGAAATTGGTAACCTGAAAACTTTTATGTAATACAAGGAAAAAATTTCAGTAAAAAAAAAATTGTGAGAGCCTAAAAATTGAAAAATTTTAGAGTATTTTCTAAAAATTTACTATTGTTTACTAAAAAAATAATAATGGTCATAACAATGTGTTTCTTTATGTTCTAAATTCAATAAAATAAAAAGCTACTTTAAATGCATTCTCACACTCATTTACAATGGTAAAATTCCTCAATGGACTCGTGTAAAGACAACATTAATTTAAAATAACCACAGCATGAAATTATGTATCCCAACGGCTCGATATATTTAGAACGTATCTATTTTGCTTTGTTGAAAAAAACTTCATAACAAATTTAACATCAACCCAAGGTCAATCCGGGCTCCCAGTAAGGTGACAAAAAATGAAGATATTTTTTCTATTAAAATTTTAGGGTTGTTACGAATTTTATTAACGTTATCGAAAATATCTTTATTTTAAATTTGTATTAGAAGAACTCTCTTTTTATAACTTTTGAAGTTACCGGGACGAAAACCTCAACAAATTCATTTAGATTATTAGTGTTTCTTATTGATCAATGATCTTTATTTTTATTTTTTGTGAATACCGCACAAGAGCCCCAGCTTTTCCCTTCTGGAGCCAGTGAGACTATGGCATTGGGGTATGTTGTAAGGCCGAAGGTGGTGGAGTGGGGAAGGAGACAGATTAGATCTGGTTACCAGCAATTTCAATCAAAGTTTCAATTCTGAACGGTGTTCTTACACCAGGGCGATCTTGAGAGTATCTTCCGCTCTGGAACGTGCCGCAAATCTTATCTTACTAATATTATAAACGCAAAAGTTTGTATGGATGTATGTGTGTTTGTTACTCTTTCACGCAAAAACTACTAAATGTATTTTAATGAAACTTTACGATAATATAGCCCATACATCAAAATAACATATAGGGTATAATTTATAAAGCTAGCTATATATTTTCAATAATATATTGAAAATAATAATTATTGTTTAATAGAAAATGTCATAATCTGAGAATGACATTTTGCGAAACAATGATTGTTAAATTAGAAAATTGTTAAGTTAGAAAATATTTAAATTAGTGAATTTATTTGAAGTACTCGCCTAATACTTTGAATCGAAACTAGAATTATACACATTTTAAATAAATAGGTTAAGAATTTTGGTATAAACGTAGATAAGACCTAGGAAAAGAAAATATTAGATTACTCAAAGTACTAATCCTACGCAGACGAAGTCGCGGGCAGAAGCTAGTATACTATATTTTTAAATAATTAATTGTGAAATAACACAAATTAATTAAAAAAAAATTATTTGCGCACGTCGGGATTTGAACCCGCGCATTCGACCTGATGGTCGAGGTCCTATGGACTACGGAGGCAGGATTAATAACCAAAAAATCCAACTACTTATAGATTTTGCATATGTTTTGTTATTTATTAATAGTTGACGTAAATGTTGTTTTCATAAAATTTCAATAATTTAGGTGCGATGGCTTACGATAATTGGGTTGATTGGATAATTAAATTTATATTTAAATCGGTAGAAAACGCTAATTATCTACTGGTAATAGATATTTTATTACCCGGTTGGCATTTTAAATTATTGCACCGATATAAATAGATTTACTTCCTCACTCTTCTAATCTTAAATATAAAGTTTTATCATAAAAACAACATATATTTCATTTCATGTTCTGAAGATCCTGTGAACATTAAAAAACGCAGGAGACGACTGTATTTTTTTACAGCAGTTCCATTGTAAAACTACAGGATTTTGTGGCAATATTCGGCACGTTCCAGAGTGGAGATACTCTCAGTATCGCCCTGGTGTAAAACCGCCATTTGGGTTCGAAACGTTGCTTGAAATGGCTTTAGCCACATTTATTTACCAGATCTGAATAGCCGAAAACGTCCCCACCTATTGCCAATTTCCCTCCCCACTCCCTTCAGCCTCAAATATACCTCATTTGGGTACGCCGTCCGTACGAAAGCTGCGTAAAAGCACAAACGTGCGACAGAGAAAGGCCTGGGCGGGGACCTTAAACTCGTCTATTGCGACGATAAACGACAGGCCAGAATTAAAGTGTGGCGTGTACTCCATTACATATAGTGTATATTATTCGCTTACTCGGTGTCCGGGTGCGTACTGGTAACACGCGTTACTGTTCTCGTCCCAGACGTGACGTAAGCGCCAGACAGTAACGAATTATCGACAGGTATAACTCTACCTATATAGGAACACTGTACACTGTACGGCCTTTGTTGGCGGCTAGCCTAGGCGCATCGAAATGGCTAAACTAGGAAGGTTAAAAATTTACCTTTTATTCGAATTAAAAATGATTCCACACAAATAAGAAATTACAGCTAAGCAAAGAGACACGCTAATGCACCAAACTGCAATACCACACTTGGTCAAAACTTAAAAAAAATATTGTCTGGGACTTCCGGAATAACTGATTTGGTACGAAAAGTAACAACAATAAAATACTAATCGATTTCTATCTAGTTTCATGTCCCTTACTGAACGATTGAAACAGCGGAAGAAATAAATTTTCTTGACGGCTTTAAATGTTTGATAATAGTCGGAGTGACTAAGACAGAAAAGGTTATCAAATTTCATTTAATTTTAAGTATTGCAACATTTTATTTTCAAGTATTGTCATCAACTATTCAATAATATTTTTGTTTAATTTGTAAAAAAGTTGTTTTTCTTCACAAAAAAGTTCTGCTGTGTAATTTTATTATTAAGCGTGACACCTATTTTTGACTTCCGAACGGATTAAGTTTAATAATACCATCAGAAGGCGAAATAGATGTCACCCACAAAAATAATTACACTCCAGAACTTGTATATATATAAACTGTTTTTATTTATTTATAAACTGAATAAATAATATTTCAATATTATAATAGAAAAACTTTTTAAAAAGGTGATAATTTATTTACTAGGCGTGCTTTGAAAGTGTTCAATTATTTCCTGGATCAAGAATTATTTTATTTATTAAAGTTGACAGCATTTCGGAACTGGCCCTAGTAACTTGTTCAGCCTTTATAGTCCAGTCAAGTTAAACATGAAAAGGGGGTCGTGCTTGCAAAAGGTCCGATCTTTCTGAATTTTTTATATGTTGTTAGGACCTAAACCAATATTAAAAAAACAGATTTGCAATTTCCAAAGTGCTGTGCAAGCGGCGGTGTACCCAAAAAACCATAAAATTTTCGGACTTTTTTCAGTTTTTGCTTAATATCTCAGTGAAGGAAGGGTCTGACCGGTATAATTGTTCAATACTATTTTAAAGTAGACTAAATTTGCTACAATTTGAGACCAAAGGGAGTTCTATCCAGCAATTGGTTTTTAAGATACAGTTCTTCGAAAATCAACAATTTTTTCCAAAAAATGATTTTTTCTCGAAATGATCACTTATTTTGTGAAATATTTTCTAAAATACGATTCCCACCTCAAATATTATATGAAATGAAGTTGTAGTAAATTTAATTAGCGTTCATTTGAAACCAAATTGCTACCTGTAGGCCCAGCGGTTCTCTCAAAAATTGCAGATAACCAAAGTCAAAGTGGGTTTTGGGGGAAATGCAAATAAACTGATCCCACGTCTTTTTATGGCTTTACTCATCAAACAGTTACAATTTATTTATTTCTGTTATTGTTAACAAATTGTTTGATGGAAAAAGAATAAGACAATTTACCTATCGGGAATTACGTGATCATCAAACATTGTTTTATATATCTACATACTAAAATGCTTGTACAAACATCATGGTACCTGCTATAAGGACAAATTACATTTACTCAAAAAAGAAAACTAATATAAATCATGTAGGATTGTGTTTTGATGGCCAAATCATGCCATTGTTTTTATCTTAGATGGCACGGGCTTGGGCTCGCGCAAAGATGGTGTTTCGAAGGCTGCGATGGACGCTGGGAGAGGCGTCCAGTCTGCAGACGGGTCCTCTTTATCGTGTACCATGCACAATTTACCAGAGGACTGAGCAGTAGAGTCCAGCCTTTCTGCATCTGCACAGCTCCCAGAGCACCCTTTCTTGCATTTACATGAAATTTTTCGCAGAAGTGCAGGAGGTGCGGGATTAACGGTGGTGGGGATGGGGATGGGGGTGAGTCCCTGAAAAGACAGCTTCCACCCCCAATCAGTGGGATTCTAGTTGACACACCGCTACTTCTGAACTTGGAGGTAGCACCTTGCTGCATGGTGGCCTGCGGCTTATGGCCTGTGGCCACGGGCGAGGTTTATGCTCGTTGAAGTGACAAACGTCTTATACCTCAGGAAATCCGAAGTATCCTTCGCGATGTCACCCCCATATGAAGCCACAAAGCACTTGATATCTGCTTCTCTCACGGCTTATGGGGTGGACAAAGGACGACCTCCACTTGGTTAGCAAGTGGTTCACTCTTGCTCAAGAGTGTGGTGATTTTGGTCTTTCCTTGGCCAAACGGTGCTGTGATAGTATAGCACCCGGTAAACGCTTGGGTGAATAGTATATAACGTCCCTGCACACCCTAGCACGGTCGATCTGAAGTTACCGACAGTTTACAATGACTACCATGCTAGTACCGGTGGAGTAGTGACAGCAACCAGCTTCGCCCTTCGTTCTCTTCTGTACGTAGACTTTTGTCTCTTCAGCGTCTAAACCATTGAGAAGAACGAGCAGGTCGGCGTCTTCTCCCACTAAAAAGCCGTTTGTACTTCATTTGATTTGTACTTCACTGCTGGAGGTCACATTTTGAGCAGAAACATAGTTCTGCATACGTGGGATGTTTTTGTCTCGCATTACTGCTCTCGGGCGGGTCACGCACATAATGCCTTCCATCTCATGAAATGCGTTATCACCATTTAGGGTGTAACGTTCACCTCCGTATTGTCAGAGACAAATTGGATAAAATCTTCTTTTCCTATTGGTGGCGAGGATTCATCTCGCAAGATCGCCGAAGTTTCAAGCTGCACAGCTACTGAATAAGAACAGGATATGCCCAGCGCAGCGCGCATATTTTTGGTAAAAGTAGATATTCATTTCAATCAGAAGGGAGGAAACAAAATATCGAGTTCGTACAGCACTATCAGAGCATGAGAAAATAACACACACTTCTTCTTCCATGTTTCAAGGAGGCCACGCATGTTTTTGAGAACAACAGTCTCAAAAAATAGCTGTACTGACTCAGGGATGACAGAATCAACATTGTTGAAAAAATCCTCCGAGGTGGGATACTGACTGGTTTTATACACTTGTGTGCGGGTATCTTCAACGATGATTTCTGCTGCTGCCTTCACAACTCTCAACCGCTCTTGCTGCGCACCGCCTTTTTGTTCCTTGTACCAATCATCATACAAATTTTTATGGCCGATGTTTATGAAGCAGACGAGTGTCCCTTTGTTGGAGCTAAAACGTTTTTGAAGGTAAGTTTTCGCTGTTCTGACATCAGGGATACAATCACCCTTAATTTGCTGCAGAAGGTGTGATAAATAAAAATGGCATTCATCACTGTTTTCCAATAAGTAATCGTACACATACTCCATCGCTTCTTCAGAATTACTGGCTGGACGATACCCTCTCTTATTCCCAGTAGCAGGTGGTAATCTTAATAGGCTCACGTAGCACAATCTGTGTGTTCCGTCTGCAGCAACCAGGTCGCCAATGGCGAGGAGGCGCTCCTCCAATCGTCACCTCGGCGTTTAGCTGTATCTAAAATAGTTTGCCTCATGCCCAACTTATCAACTGTACGGACCACATTCCTTCTTGCCAAGGGCAGTTTGCTTTGTTGCCCGAGAAATTATTCAATGATAGCATCACCACACAAAATTCAAATCCCTCTCAAGGTAGGAGCCAGTTTACTTGATAATCTTGTCGATAAAGTCTTCGGTTGGGAAGCAGAATCCCTTCCTTCAACGTTACACACAGCTGTATATCTCTTCCTGGTTGAAATTTTAGAGGGAATTTTTATTTTCTGTGAGACCACGTTTTTGACTCACTTCAATTAGTGTTCGAATTCCTCGTTCTTTGATGATCACAACAGGACCTGTATCGAGGTCCTCACGACACACAAAACACACGCTCGGACGGATAGACATTTCGCAACATTTTGAGAGCTGCCCTGGAAGGGCCGGGTGCGGGCAAGGAGGTCAAGGGAGGGGACAACGAAAACACTTGTGGAAAATCCGTCCGTTATCTGCCATTTTTGAATTTTTGAGTGAACCGCTGGGCCTATAGGTACCAATCTGGTTTCAAATGAACGCTAATTAAATTTACTACAACTTCATTTCATATAATATTTGAGGTGGGAATCGTATTTTAGAAAATATTTCACAAAATAAGTGATCATTTCGAGAAAAAATCATTTTTTGGAAAAAATTGTTGATTTTCGAAGAACTGTATCTTAAAAACCAATTGCTGAATAGAACTCCCTTTGATCTCAAATTGTAGCAAATTTAGTCTACTTTAAAATAGTATTGAACAATTATACCGGTCAGACCCTTCCTTCACTGAGATATTAAGCAAAAACTGAAAAAAGTCCGAAAATTTCATGGTTTTTTGGGTACACCGCCGCTCGCACAGCACTTTGGAAATTGCAAATCTGTTTTTTTAATATTGGTTTAGGTCCTAACAACATATAAAAAATTCAGAAAGATCGGACCTTTTGCAAGCACGGATGTACATCTTGACTGGACTATTAGTCTATTATAGATTATTTAGTTGAACGTTTTGAAGGCTACTGGATCGTGACCCGGCCAGCGGAATAATGTCACGGTTTGTACCATCGCTCAGAGATCCGCAACCTTCATTCGATGATTTGCGGAAACATTTAATACGATTGACTGGTCCACGGCTCACGGCCAGCCTTTATGATATATATATATATATATATATATATATATAATTATATTGGAAAGTTTCGGACTCCACCATATTTGATGAGAAGTAAATCGACGATCAGAGACATTTAAAATTTTTTAGAAATTTAAAAGTTATATATTTTGTTCAACATTTGATTAGCTGTCGAGCATTACAACTTAAGGCCCATTAGCCAGCGGCCGGGAATTCAAATTTCAATGTGTGGTCCTTCCCTTGCACAGAGCGGTCCATATGAGAAAAAACTCAATATCCACATTATTTCATTCAAACTTTGCTCTAATATATCAATATTATAAAAGGTAGGATTTGTGAATATTTTTCAAAATCAGGAACCAAGTCAGATTTTTGGTTTCTATTTATCAATATTATAAAAGTTATGATAAAAAACAAAAGCTTTGAGCAGCTGTTATTTATATTTATATTATTTGCTTACTTACATGATATTATATAATTATTGAGCTAGAATTCCCTCACCAAACACAACAGCCTTGCGTCTTTATTTATATTATATTATATATTATATTATATTTTTTTGGTTTTTTATTGATAATTTCATTAATAGTTTGCCACACCTTTTTGTTGTTGTTGCCAGCAATATTGATTTTTTCTTTATAGAAATCTTCTTTAGTTTTCCGGATAATGTAACATAATTTATTTCTAAATTTTTTAAAATATACGGTTAAGAAAGGCTATTTTTATGTTCCTTAAATACTGTTATAGCATGTAATAATTATACATTTATTGTAATAAACATACAAATATTAAATAGTTAAAAATTATAAAAAAAAATATGTTAATTACTAATCGCTATCGTAATATATTAAAGAGATTTATTCGCGAAGTCTCACTCATTAAAATTAGTCATGTCAGAAATAACTTCTCTGCAATCATAAATAACATGTTTGATTCATCTTTACTTAATCGAACTAATCTTTTACAAACCGAAATTTACGACAAACCCTGAAACCCTTATCTTAGTAATGTAGTTTAATGAATTTACTGTCATGGTCTCGTTATGCCACTACAATGTAGACCAAAGAATTGCAGAAATCTAATGCAACGAAGTTAGACTACATTGTTCACGAGCGCTTTAAATTAGCAAATTGTACAGCGCGTGAAACAGGTTGTCAATCTCTGCGTCATGGACCAAAACCATAATGATGGACTGCGTTTGATTTGGCGGGAAAAGGCGTTCTAAATTTGAAAAAATTACTTCCAGGATGTAGCGTAGCATTCGCGCGGTAAAAAAGTGATAGAATTCATGTTGGCAAAAAATGACGAAGCTTTTAAATTGTAAAACTAACCTGGCATGTGAATTTTCACGGTAGCTTGAGTGGGGAGCTGGGACACGGGAATTCAAAACTAAGTGAAGTGCCTACTTATTATTTTCTTCGTCCTTCTTTTAAATTACCACCTTCAAACTGGCTTAGGTCCGGCATCTAGTTTCGATTATCGGACCTTGTAATAATATATTTAATTCTGCAGAAAGGGGTGAAAATACGTTGGTTTCACCGTTACGTTGTACCTTGTATATAAAATGGCTAAGGATTTAAAAATAATTAACGTACCTACTATCATAGACCGGTAAAAAAAATTCTGGATAGTCTGTATTCTTGACAAACAATTTCCATTTTTAAATTACAAATAAAATAATTTTCTGTTTAAATTAAATTACAGGTAGGTACCTACTTTATCGCTTGTCTTAGTTCTTTAAAGAATCAGTTCTAATTTTGAAAATAACACTTATATTCAAAGCAAGTTTGAGATCATTGAACCACGTATGTTAGATCTCTGGTATTTTTTTTTATTTTACCTCAAAAGAGACATTCGAAAGCAATGTTGAGGAGAACGAAGATGACGTAGACCCCGAAGGAAATTATTTTTTCCAAGGCTTCCTTTGAGGAGTTAATCTAAAAAAGGGTTATGAAGGAGACTTTGAAATTATTAGAGATAGCTAAAGCCATTTAAATACAAACAGTTTTCTTCCTCGTAGAAGATCATCTATCCAACGTCTGGTAAAAATAGTAAAACTTCATTTTAATTTGATGCAGAGCAATTAACGTTGGGAAATCTCTTATGAATTAAATTAAAACATTTGTTCATTTAAAGCAGATACTTTGTGATGTGTCATTATAATTTAAAATAAACCATAACCAATTTTTATTTTTATATACTTAATGCCTACCGGGTTTCGCTACAACCTTAGCTTCTTCAGGGCAATACATATAATGCTATTCACATTTTTCAATTTATTATTTTATTTGAAATGAAAATAATTTCATTATATGTTAGGTGAAAATTAAAAAGATGAAAGATGAAACAAATCTCTTTTATGTTTACCATCCTTAACTAAATCTTCTGTATTCTATGGTACAATGATGTTGCAGATTCATTGCAATTTGTCAAAAGAGTCTAGAACTTTTTTTACAATTGGTGAACCTAATTGGTGTTTTTTATAAAAAATGTGTATTTGGTAAACAGGCGAAGATAATTCCTGGCTCAAAGGTTAACGACTGGCAGTGTACAAAGATTCAGAACAATGGTTTAAAATTCATTAGATGGGCCTTCTACTAGAGTCTATAGTGTCTAGACAAACGATTGATGTTGGGTTCAATGATCTATGAAATTTATATCCTGAGTGTCTTATGAGAGGAGAGAAAAGGCGATGCATTCGTATAAAAATCGTTATTATATTAGAAACTTAAGCTTTCGATAAAAGCGGAAAACCTAGAGTTTTGAAAAAAGCTGTTTTATAATAGTGGTCGAGTCTTTTCTACGTCATTGAATCATTGGTCTATTTTTAACTCCCTCATCAGATAATTTAATATAGGCGTACCAAAGTTAGGGAACGTGTCATAAGGAGTTATTATGTATGTATCTACTTGTAAATGTATGTATCAAAAAATTTTGCCAATAAAAAAAAAAAAAAAAAAAAAAAAAGAGTCCCGTGACTTAAACAAGTGATAAGGGATAAATCTTGGTTTTTCTTCGAGGACGTGTGCTCAAAATTCCTTAGAGATATAAGGAAAAACTAAGCGGTAAATAAGATAAGGGTTCATGGTTTAGACTTGTAAAGCGCAACAAAAAAAGGAAAATCAGAGAGAAAACCCATTTATCGTCCAAAACGATCGAAAAAGAACAATATTGTTAGTAGCAGTGGACATGGCCAATTAAATCACATATATGTGTATATGAAGATGTATGATCGTTGATGAAGCAAGAAGTGTATGCCAAGTCAGGGGAATGTGACGTTCCACTCTCTGAGCTTGTCTCTGCATCTTATCTGCAGCTTGTCTCTGCATCCCTAACAGGAATATATTATTTATTCGTGCTTCCAAGACCAATCTAGTGTGAATTTTATCAATGATTTAACTCTTAAAATATCTAAAAGTGCTTCGTTGTGTTAAGTTGATTTTGCCAATTATTAGAATGAACAATAAAATATTCATTAAATATTTTTTTAATACAATAAACAGTATTGCTCCTAACAATAGCGGGTAGATTGTTTGGGCGAGATAAATTTGCATTCATTCAAAACATAGACCGTAAAATTTTTTGCAATAAATAATTATACATACCTTACCTACATAATTTTTTGCTAACTATCTAGATATATTATACAAAATAAGAAAACTCAGTTGTATAATATAAGAAAAAATATACACTTTATAAGGAGTTATCCGAAAACTAAAAACTGTTTTTGAAAGGTGATGAAATATATTTTCAAAATTAATTATTTTTCAGAAAAATATATTTTTTTAAAGGTACCAAATTTTAATGGAAACATATAAAAACTTTTGAAAACGGAACACCTTACGCTTTTTTAAAGTAAAAGTCTAATACCTCAGGAAAAAAATCACATGCTCATTTAATTAGAAAAATGTATTATATGAACGTTTTTATCACCTAACCTTTTTGTCATTTCATGTAAAAATAAAGAATGAAAAATTCACAAAACTTTTTTCAAATTGTGTTGGGAAACTTTGGAGTTTTGATAATTTCATAGATGTGTGTATTTTAAGTCTTCCGTGGTTAACTTTTAGATTTGTGTATAAAGCGTGATGTTTTTTCTCACCGCGATAGTAAGGGAAACACAAAGAGTCCTATAAGAGCCGTTCCCAAAAGCTAAGTAAATAAGTTTAGATTGGTTATGATGATCTATTATAAGATTCAGAGACAACCAAACAATTTAATAAAACAACTTTTATAATAGAACATACACAGTAGATAAAATTTGCATTTAAATAAAAGTGTATTAGGTATATTTTTAAAAAAAAGGAGAAATGAGAAAGAAAAAAATGTATTTAAACATTTTAATTAGGGACTAAATAGTTTTTTTCCCTCATATTTGCATTGTGTACAGTATTTAAACAGTGCAAAGATGATCATACAGTGTCAAGTAGCCACAAAGAGTGAATTTACGACATAGGTACTAACTAGTTAGTTTTTATTTATTAGTTGGGTTAAAATTTAAAAATTAATAAACTTGTATTTTGTTCCATTCTACCTACTTAAAGCAAAAAAGAAAGGAAAGACCATGAAAAAAAATACAATAAAAGAATAAGTATTCCATGATACATACTGGTTCGAATGTTATTTTTTTAGTATGTTAGGAATTTTTAGTGTAAAATACATCGATGTCTGTGCATAATCCATAGGTGCTATCTACAGGTTCTTCTTACAAAGACACTTAAAGTTAGTGTTGCTTTTTTTAAACAAAAAAATTGTCCGGAGATCGAGTAACTTTTATCGAAAATAATATTTTGTAAAATGTACGGGCTAGCAATAGCATTATCTTATAAAGCGTTTGATATTAGACATCTAATATCTCGGCGTTGATCAAGAAAATAATAGCTAGTATTTTACTCCTATGAAATTTTGTTCTTATTGTTTGGACATGCCCATTGTGTAACGAGGAAGTCGTTTAATAATTTTTACACAATAGTATAATGTAATTTGTGGCACTCTGTCACCTCTGCCTATCCACCTGGCATATTTATTTATAAAGTATTGAACTTGAAGTGTTCATTGTGTAACACGCACAGTGGGTTTAAGTATAATCACATAATGCAAGTGCAATCGTACAAATGCCACACTCTTATCACGCGGCCTTGTACGCAATATTTGCGTCTCATGCCTCGTACCCCACACCACACACTATACAATATACTACACCGAGCATTGAACACTAGAGCACACCTGTACACTCTGTACAGGTATAGTAACATAGTATACCTCTCCGGGGAGAAAATTTAACAAGTATTCCGTGAAATGGCGAGTTTCATTGGGTTTGGAGCGTCTCTTCAAAGATACGTGTGCTGTTTGCTCAGTATTGAAACGTTACAAAACTGAATCTTAATAGATGGATACTTTCTCAAGTGCACCTTTAATGCTCCAAATCAGGGAAGACAATATAATTTTCTTCCAAAAGTAATTAGATTTCCAACACCAATCTTCAACAAAATCTTCACTTGATATAATTATCACTAGGTTAATAATTAATGTTTGGATAATATTATTTGATATATTTTCTTTTCTTTGTCATCATAACTATAGTGATGTACTTTAGCTGCTACTAACAATATTGTCATGTACTTTAACTGCTACTAACAATATTGTGATGTACTTTATCTGCTACTAACAATAGTGTGATGTTCTTTAGCTGCTACTAACAATATTGTGATGTATTTTAACTGCTACTATCAATATTGTGATGTACTTTAACTGCTACTAATACCATTGTGATGTATTTTAACTGCTATTAACAATATTTTGATGCACTTTAACTGCTACTAACACTATTGTGATGTATTTTAACTGCTACTAACAATATTGTGATGTATTTTAACTCCTACTATCAATATTGTGATGTACTTTAACTGCTACTAACACTATTGTGATGTATTTTAACTGCTACTAACAATATTGTGAAGTGCTTTAACTGCTACTAACACTATTGTGATGTACTTTAACCGCTACTAACAATATTGTGAGGTACTTTAACTGCTACTAACAATATTTTTATATAATTTAACTGCTACTAATAATATTGTGAAGTACTTTAACTGCTACCAATCTAATATACAATACTGCCGCTATGGGTAGAACCACAGTATTCTCTTGGAAAGTCTCTACGACGATGCTGTGTATTTCACTTATGACGGCAAAATAACACCTCAGCATTGGTTCTCCTTGTGAGGTGTTTACAAAATACTTCTACTAACCCATCTACATTCAGTTACTGATTATTATTTTGTTATATTACTCGTACTTATTATTATATATGTAAACTGTAAACATGCGTAAACTGCATATAGAAGAAGAGAAATATATATTTTAAATATATAGACCTATAAAGTAAAATACCCTAGTATAAAACCTAGCAGTACCTAAGCAAGCAAAAATTAATTAAATATGCACAATGTTTGTGTTTCGTTCAGATGTTAAAAACAATTTCACTGCCTCCGTAGGAGATTACCATTCGGAATCGTATTTTGCTGTTGAAATGACTTGACTGTGTCGTTACTGCAACTGAACTTCCTCTTCTCTCATGTATTCCAAAAGATATGTTACGATATCAAATAAGGCGTATTTACTTGTCGTATTGGAGCTATTTCACAACCTCTCAGTAAGCTATTCATTAGCGCTACTCGTAGAATAACGTGTAATATAACATACGTTATTCTACTATTAGCTCTAAGAAACAGTTGTGAAATAACTCCTAAAAATCTTATGTATGTCTTGCCCACCCTTTTTTCTTACTCATTCTTTTATTCATAATATTTTATTACTTTTATCACATTTACCTTCCTACCAGAGATATCTACACTACGCTTATCACATGGCATTCAGAAATTGCTTTAACATAATTATGTTATATCTATAACCTAGAACTAACCTTAAATCTTTCAAATTCCTATGATTTTCACTCCACTTTCTCCCATGAAAGTGTTTTCCCTTTATTTATCCATCTGTCACACATCATTTGCTTTTGTTTAGTAGCTGCCATAGGTCACTCCAAGTGGTTCGCTACATTTGGTGATTTAGGGGGCGTGCCAGTGGCGTGGGTTCATGGAGTGAGGTTGTCTAGGTCTTTAAGGCGAATGCATTTGCCTACCTCTGCGTAGTAGACCTAATCGGGAGAGACTGGTTGACGGAGATCAAACCTAGACCTCTCCACCCATCGGCTTGCACCGCAGTCACTCTTAGACACTTTTCCCCCCAGATTACTATTCACAACTCATACTCTTTTCCTACCCAGATCTTCTTCTCCTTATTTTACCTAAGAAGACCCTCCACACAGCGTCCCCAAAGAAGACATAGCCCCCCGAGGGAATTGTTTTCCTCAGTGCCTCCTATGTGGAGCTAATAAAAAAAAAAATTAATTATATTATGCAAGATTTTGACAAAAGGAACCTTATTGAATTTCCTACAATGCTTACGCATGTATTATTTGTTGAAGACCACACACATAGTTTCCGAATGCACCTTTATAGTCAGCCGGTCCGAAAATTTCCACGAATATAATGTAATATTATTGACGAGTGACACCTGTCGGTAATCAGGTTAAAATGAAGTTTCCTCGAAGTCATGAATAAGCCTTCTTGGAACTGCTTTGCTCTAAAGTATGACACAATTTCGATGAAAATAGAAATTTTAAATAATGTTTTACCAAAATACTGATAGAATTATTACATTAAAAAAATCATAATTATAATACGTAGCGTAGATTTAAAATAATATTAATTTAATAAAGTCTATGGTATTCTTTGTTTTTTTTAGATTGTGGTAAAGACATGTAATTTGTAAAATTATTTAAAAAAATGTTTTAAATTAGGTTTTTAAATATCTCATTTTTCCTGAAATAAAGCCTTTTTCATAATTTTTTTTTTGTTATACTTAAAATAAAAACCAGAGGAAACAAAAAAAATTCTACATTAAATAAAAATGTTTTAGCCATAAATACAGAAGTTATCCACCGAACTAGGTAATGCTAAGCCTGTTGAGAGATAAAAGAAATTTATTTTAATTTTATATTAATAACTAAAATTATAATTAAAGTGGGGGTACACCAAGGATCTGTCCTCAGCCCACTGCTATTCATAATGGTCATGAATTATCTAACAATCCAAGAAATGAACAACAATATTCTCAAGACTATGCTTTTTGCAGATGATGTAGTACTGATAGCAGATAATCATTGTGACTTACAAAATAGCCTGGAAAGGTGGAGAAAAATCCTAGAGGATAATGGCCTAAAAATTAGCAGGAAAAAGACTGAATATTTGTACTTGCCATTTGAAAACACAAATGCTGTAACTCCTTCGATGCAACTGGATGGAGTAACATTAGCTAACTGTGACACATTTAAGTATCTCGGCTCACTCATCCACAAAGATGGAGGATGTGCAGCAGATGTTAACCACAGAATAGGTGTGGGATGGAGTAAATTTAGATCCGTAACAGGAATCCTGTGTGACACAAAAATGCCTATAAAACTAAAAGGAAAGGTATACCAGACTATTGTTAGACCCGCGATAATGTATGGCTCCGAATGCTGGACCATGTACAACTCCTACACCAGGCAACTTGAATCAGCAGAAATGCGAATGCTTAGATGGTCAGCAGGAGTGTCACTAAAAGATAAAATTAAAAGTTCACGCATTCGTGGTAGCCTGGGTGTCACAGACATAAACAATAAGCTAGAGGAACGACAGTTGAGATGGTATGGTCACATAAAACGGAGACCACCAGAACACACAGTGAAGCAGGCAATGTCTATGGAGCTTCATCGACAGTCATCCAGAGGAAGACCAAAGAACTCCTGGATGACTCAATGCTCAAAAATTCTAAGTAGAAACGGCCTGGAAGAGAGCGATACCCAGAACCGAAGAAGCTACAACCTGAGAACGAGGAGAGCCGACCCCAACAGCCTACCTAGGCAATGAGTTGGGACAGTGCAAGGAAGAAGAAGAAGAACTAAAATTATAAGGAAATTGGAAAAAATTAAATTCACGAATTAAAGAAATGAAAAAAAAAACTTTATTTTTAGAGATAAAAAGTTTTCACGTGATTTTTCATGTTTAGTTAGGTAGGTACCTACTTTTGCCTTTTAAAGTGAGTTAAATATGCATTTTAAACGATTTTTTTTTAATATATTGCTCACATGTTCGAATTCTACAAAATATAATATCATATCGTGAAATCTGAATGCATAAAATATACTATAGTCAATAAGAGTGAATCGCTTCAAAGCGTGGAGGTGATTCAAGGTGAAATAACCAGAAAATTAATTCAATCCGTTTTGGAAATAGTGCATAATGTCTAATGGCTGGAACTCAGACAACCACGTTGCTATTATTATCAAATATATATTAAAAAGGCATTTATATTACCTACTTCGGCAATGCACTGATATAACAATAATGGCCCATTGAATTTTAATACCGATGAATAATTCATGAAATAAATTAAATTCTTATATAAATTTGCACAAAAAGAACTATTAATAGTAGTTTATCTTCAGCGGTAGAAAGAGAAGATGAAATTCTGCAAGTCTTGCTTCCAGGTCTTTTCTTAAATCATATAGGCCCGGTATATCAGCCAGTCCGTATCCTTACTCGGCCTTACTAAAAAAAAAACACTCCGCGGCCGTTAAACGGTGTTTTTGTGAATCTTTAGATGTGACAACGCTGGAAATTTTACTTGTAAATTGGAGTTTTCATAATAATCCGCTAGGTGGTGTGATTGATGCGCCTGCGCATTGCTTTACCGCTGAAAAAAAATAGCCGCGAATGCAGAAGTTAGTCGGTCGCGATTTTGTATGTGATTAATATGATCTTTTCGTTAATGATATCAATATTTATGACTAATTCGCACTTATATTCATGTAATCAATATATTTACTATTAATTTGTGTTGTTTTTCGTTAGTTTAAGTCAAATTGTGGCACTAAAATCGTGTGTTCAAAATTAAGCTGTCAGAAAATGGTTCATAGGTTATGTTCAGAAATAATTTGCATTTTAAGATCTTTATTTTATTATAAATTCTTGAAAGTGATGTTTTTTGGTGACTAAAATGTCTAATACATATTTTAGTAAACGTATCAAAGAAATTAATGCCTAAAGATGTGCAAGCAATGGATTCAAACGTGAGTTTTTTTATTGTAAATTTTTGGAAATGAAGAGCTAATTTCAAGATTTATTTATATTTTTTTATTGTTTGAAGGAGTAAAAAGTGAGGTGACAGATTTATTTTAAAATCATTAAATAAAAGGACTGTGTTTTTTTGGAATTTGGATTTTTTCCTAATATTTCAATGTTTTAATAGAAAGTGTTTGGGGTAAGTGAGTTTTTTTTTTCAACTTGATGTTTGAATCTTAAAATACTACCGTTTTTAAACATTTAAGTATATTTTAGATATGAAAATCTTAAAGGTAATTAAATTTTGGTTCTAAAATGGTATTTGTTTTTACGACATCTCAAAAAATAATAAATATATGGGACATTAAAAAAAAAATTCGAAATTCGTTGAAAATTACAAATGGAACAAATATATACAACAGATAAACTACCCTCCTTGGCCGTGTAAGCAATGTACATATCTTTCCATGAACAATTTTTTGTCAGTTCTTAATTAGTAAGGATTCTTCATACATGGTTGTTTGACCATTGTACAAATTTTTCAGAAAGTTTATTAGTAAGGCTGGTAAAATGGCGACGTTGTCAGATCAAAACCATATATTTTGTTTAGTAAGAATTTGAAAAACGAAATGTACAGACTTTACACAACGTGCTACAGAAACACCGTTTAACGGCCGCGGAGTGTTTTTTTTTAGTAAGGCTGACTGTGTATGACATTCCTCACTCCAATTTAAGCGTGCTAAATCTACCGCTCAAACTTCGATAAGCGGCAGAATAGTTCCTTTTTTAGACGCTGAGGCGCTAGCAGTCATATGCCAAATATGACATTTATGTAAATAATATTTGAATACTTTAATTAATTTTACAAGTATGGACTATTATATTCATCGAACAATTAGGAATGACGATGTAATAATTAATTGATAATCATCCAACAATAGTCTAATAAGTGATTTTAAAAGTTTCAGTTTTTTTTCAGCGGTTAATTTCCATAATAGTGCACTGACTCTAGCAATACAAATAATAATTAAAATTAGTGTACCTTTTTATAATAATACCATGCTGGTTGAAGCGTAAAAATTTATCAAAAATGAACTTGTAAATTAAATCCGCCTAAAAATAAACTCGTCGTTTTTGAAATATCGCGATTTCCCCGTTCGTAGAGATAAAGTAGAGAGCATAGACAGCGGATTTGTAGGGAAAAAATAAACACATTACTCTATTAAATTCATAGAATATACACGTAATATTGGTGAAATCTAGGTTTTCGACCTGTGTACGGATTATGTTTCAATCTGTGCTAAGTTCGACATCCCAACCAAGCCGAGCTTCAAATCAACTGTATAATCAACAATATACCGGGCTATAATAATATACATTTATAATACGCTTATATTCCGGCTAAGCATCCTTTTTCTCTAATATTTTAATATACTCGTATATTTTAATCAAAATGAATAGCAAAATCTTTAGTGTGGACATGTGTTATTTTATTTATTTTTGTATCTAAATATAAAGTATAGGCCATTAAGTAATTCGATTTTTCATGATTTTAGAACCAAATTTAGCTGTTTTTTTTATATTTAGTTAATATTAATTATTTAAAAAAAGTAATTTCACCCAACCTACCAATTAGTCGCAACTAAATAAATATAAAATAAAATATAAAACAGATTTACAATGTACCCTTATTGGGGATGCCTTCGTTGAAAATCTTGTGCGGTATCCTCATACAAGAAAATTTATTGTATTTTTTCAATTGATTGCAAATAATAACAATCAGGCCCCCCTGCAACTATGGTGATATTAAGTTTGGTGTTTTTTTTAAATACCTACATAAGAAAAATTACATTGACTGCCAATGTTGGGGATAAGGGATTTATATTGACTCCGTCATTGATGACCAAATGAAGATCCAATGACGATCATCAATTACACGTGACGGAGGTTGAAATTGTAATCAAATTATATACCTATATCCTACTTAATATATATTCCTATACATCATATTCGATGGTGTGTGCAAGGCTGTCCGAAACGTTGAAACAAGAATGACAAAAGTTTTCTAAAATAATATTATTGACATTCTATTGTATTGAGATTCTAAAATCATATTTGAATCCATATCTTCAAGATTTGAAAGAAACATTAAATCGGTATATTATGTATATTATTGGTATACCTACATATGTAATATGAGTTCAATATTAGTAAGTACGTATCTACTTAAATTACAAATACTCGATTTTGACATTTGATTCAGCATTTCAAACGATGTTATTTTTAAATTATTTATTTTGGTCAACACTTGGCATTTGTGTGTCCATATTTAGCCACAAACACTAACGCATAGAGATTTGTGGATATGTATTAGGAAACTTGTTATTCAAACATGGGACTATGGCAAAAAATATTACATGAATCCCCGTGCAAACATTATAAAGGAAGCTTCAGGAGAATAACAACAAAGGTGCAAAAAAACGATATGTACAAGAAAATACAATGAAACCTAAAACATATTGTCAAAACATTTTATTTAAAAAAAAAACATTGATAATTCTCGACCATGCGCATGCGAACGGGCAAATTCATTTGATAGATTGCCGTATCTGATGGTGCTCCTATGAAGTAACGTCATTGATTCATTCAGAACCAGTACATTGACTAGTTTTAGGGCAGTCAAATTATACCAGTGGTGTTACGGATATATGCATCCGCATCCGCAAATGCGAAATATTCGCATTCATTCAGACATCTGCATCCGCATCCGCATCGCATAAATTGATGCGGAGCTTTTACGGATGCGGGTTCATATCTGCAACAAGTAACGACATGTAAAGAAGTGGGCGGGGCCAGAATGGCGCGTGCCGCGCTCGTGTTTGCTAGTAGCTATCTTCGTTGAACAAACAAAATAGCAATGCACACATTGGTGACAAGATCCTACAGGTTTTGTTGGTTTTGTTTTAGTTATCGATGTGATTCCCATTGTGAATCAATAACAGTGTTGGTTCACTGTCCTTATCCAAGTTTTTTGCATCGTTGATGAATATTTATAAAAATGCCGCCACTAATAAAAAGCAGTATCTGGACTAATTTTGCATTACTACTTATTATATATTGTACACCAATTAAAAAAAAAATCGTTATAAAGCTTTAGACTTAAAGTGCTAATAAGAAAGACTAAAAACTGATATGTAACATGTATTTACGTACCTACTTAAAATTGAAATATCCTAAAAAAATCCTGAAATCCGCATCCGCATCCGCATCCGCGGATGTCAACATTTTTGAATCCGCAACAACCCTGGTTTATACCAGCTTATGAGAAAAAAATGACACTGTAAATAAAATCGTTCAGTATCCATACCAACTTATCATTAACTTTATTTTGGAAGGTTTTTTGGTACATAATGCACAAAAAAAAATTTATATTTATTACAAATATCATTTCGGGCGGAAAACTATCAGGGGATCAAATGCATACCGGTTCACCATAGTACACCGTTTACGTTTTCGCATGATTACGCGTCCTTTTTATGATTCATTCTTGTGATCAAAGGCTTGTGGATTTGAAAAGCCTACACCTGTAAGCCTCCACAAAATCGTTCTCTTCAAGATCCAGGTACATTCTAAATTTCCTTTACGGACAGCATTTTCAAAGATAACTTTGGTCCCGTTGTCAAGAAGTGTAAAAATGGTTCTATTAAATAGGGCAAAATGATTTACACTCAGAAAATAATAATATCAACAAGCACAGAAAATACAAATATGTGATCACAATTCCACCTGTTCAATTTGATACACACACTTGGGAAGAATAGTGTATATCACTATTGAATAATTGCATAACACATATGAAAAATAAATACTTACCAAATAAATACCAAATGCATACCAAACGACCAACCAATAAAATTTTGAATATCAATTTATATCGTTTTCAATTATTTACGATTCCTCATCATTTCACCTTTGAACCCTTCAATAATACATTATGATTAAGTAGGTAGTTACTGTACCTAGGCCATAATAATACGTCTCCCTATTCCTGGAGCCGAGTTCAGGCACTGAGATGAAAGCGTCGGATAGCACGGGCCATAAAATTTGCCAGTAATTTCTTCTGCAATTTGCGATTCGTTTTAGCTTGGAATTTTTATTTATTGATTTATTGTAAAAGATAAAACTTTGCCCATGCGTATAGTCGTAAAACGGAAAATCTTTATCATGCATGTAAAATGATTGCACTTATGTGTTTAGAAAATACCTTCATATCTGCATATCGATACCGAACATGTGTTCATACCCTGATTGTTAAGCGACTTAGGAAAAATATGATATTTTTCTTGGTCAATGGTTAGCATAGCGCATGGCGGTGAAAATTGGTATGTGATACACTATTTCAACACAGAAACAAGTCCAACTAGGTGATATGGAGATAAATATTCAATTTGAAAAAGGCGATGATATTTACAAAAATAATAAATATATTTAGTTTTTTTTTTTTTTTTTTTTTAATTTTTATTATTTTTTTTATAATTTGTTTTTTTTTATAGAGAAACCTCACAAGAGTCCCAACTGCTCCCTTCTGGAGCCAGTGAGACTATGTTGTGAGGCTGAAGGTAAGTGGGGAAGGGAAGGAGATGGGGAGAGGAAGGTGGTAAAGTACCTGGCTATTCAGATCTAGTCACTAAACACGGCTAGAGCGATTATTAAGCAACGTTTCAATTCTGAATGGTGGTCTTACTGAGAATATATTCCACTCTGAAACGTGCCGCAAATATACTATATATTATTTTAAATAATTAATAATGATAATTCAAAAAAAAAAATCTCGTCGATTGTATGAATAAGGGATATTATTTATTTATGGAAATATACAGACAAATAGGTATATGTAGGATGTACTCAACTCGAAAAATCCAGTGACAGTATTAACTGAAGTCTTTTTTCGAACACGTGTCTATTTTGAGCTGGTGATTCTTGGCCCATAAAAATAGCAAGTAGGTATGTACTAGAATTTTAGGAAAATACCAGTTATGCAACAAATATGATTTTTATTCATCGTTAACGCTGGTATAAGGATATTTAAGATTGTAGTAATTGCTGATTAAACGAATGATTATCTTCACAACTAAAAATAACTTTGTTTAAGTCATGGCTTGTGATTTTGATTCAGTCAAAAAATAACACTGAATTAATGCCTTAAACTAACCTAACATTCAATTAATTCTCTATAACTCTCCCAAAAGAAAGAAGAAGATTTATTAGGTATCATAATATATCGACAAACCAAATATCCCAGATAGGGAAGTTGAGTGAAAAATATGTTGACTTATAAAAAATATGTTCATGTAGATGACATGCAAACTTAAATACCGGTATTTTTTTTTAAAGTTCGTTTTCATAGTTAAATTAATTCTACAAGTTTGAATTTTATTAAAGCCCGTAAAAACGGTCGGTAAGAAACGGGAGAGTGTGTGACGTCACCTGAGGTCATCCGATCCCTTGTTTGTGTGAAAAATAAGGGAAAATATTTACAAAACCGGGATACTCTTAAAATGAACGAAAAAAAATAATTTAAAAGTAGCAGTAGTTAGATATTAACTAGTACTAATCAATTCAGTTACCGGAATTTCAAAAAAAGTGCAATTTAATGGTTATTTTTAAAATTTAAGAACACGAAATGTCATTTTTTATTGACCCCTATGTTAGGAACTGTTACAAATTTCGGTGAACCATGACATTTCGTGTTTTTAATTTTATTAAATTACTACATGGTATTATAATCTTAGCGGGCGTTTTGGCAGGCTTAATAAAATTCAGGCTTAGTAGAATTAATTTAATTATGAAAACCAGCTTAAAAAAAAAACTGGTATTTAAGTTTGCATGTGAACATTGATAAAAAAGGACTCAACTTCCTTATTGTCTAATTTTATTAACTCTGTAATATATGTCCCTAACGTAATGTGTATTTATGGACAATTTTGAAAAGGAAAACTGTTACATTATATTGTACGGAAGTATCGAGTTTCTTTAAGACTTTAATTAAATTAATTTATAAGAAAAACTCTCTTTTTAACTTTTGAAGGTTATTCCCATCAATGTAATATATCATTGAAGAAGAAGATAACAATAATAATCTATTTTTTTTAAATGTGAAAATGAACAAGACATAGAAAAATAATAAAAGATAACGGTCGCAACTGGGACTCGAACCCGGAACCTTACGTCTTACCGGGATATAGACCTGTACTAATTGAGCTACTGCGATCTATTATGAGACTGTCGTAATTGTCAACTTCATATTTCAAATTTCAGAATTAACAATATTATCTTCGACTAATGTTTTTTTTTCCCTTATTATTGGCAGCTACCTTTATTATTGGAAACAAGTATTCAAAGAATGTATTTGTTACCTAGATAGTGTCTCGGATAAATATATCCGATTTCATTTTATTTTTAACCGTTATCTTTTATTATTTTTCTGTGTCTTGTTCATTTTCATATTTAAAAAAAATAGATTATTATTGTTATCTTCTTCTTCAATGATATATTACGTTGATGGGAATAATCTTCAAATGTTAAAAAGACAGTTTTTCTTATAAAAATATGAATATTCATTTAGACTTTTATAAAAAGTCAATAGGTGTTCCATAAAAATAAAATCGGATATATTTATCTGAGACACTATCTAGGTAATAATACATTCTTTGAATACTTGTTTCCAATAATAAAGGTAGCTGCCAATAATATGGAAAAAAAAAACATTTGTCGAAGATAATATTGTTAATTCTGAAATTTGAAATATGAAGTTGACAATTACGACAGTCTCATAATAGATCGCAGTAGCCCAATTGGTAGAGGTCTATGTCTCGGTAAGACGTAGGGTTCTGGGTTCGAGTCCCAGTTGCGACCGTTATCTTTTATTATTTTTCTGTGTATTGTTCATTTTCATATTTAAAAAAATTAGATTATTATTATTATCTTCTTCTTCAATGATATATTAAATTAATTTGGCATTAACCACTTGTTTCTGACCAGCGTTTTCCCGAAGCGATCATCATTTGTAATTTTTTTTGGCTGAATCTATAATGTTATTTACTACCAATAGTTGATTGAATAGGGAGATGCCGAGAGGCGCTTACAAGTGGTCGTGCAAAAAATATAGTCTACACCATTGCAACCTCTTCCTCTTTCTCATAAATGATGCGAATAATAGAAAGAGAGGTTACAGCGGGGCCGAAACCGGCAAGGGCATAGAATGGCTGATCGAACAAATCAATCACATAGCAGATCGAGTTTGACAGTTCATTTCCGCCGCATCCCAAATGTCAAGATGACGCGGCGACGGTTGTGACGTTATTCGTTGTGGGCCGATTTTCCCACACGCGTGGCCAAATTCATTACACTTTAATCTTAGGTGTTGCCATGCGCGCGCGAAAATATTTTTATTCTTCCAAGGTCGCCATATTGGTATGTGTATTATTATGTATTGTATGGGGCAGGGGTGGGGAAATCGCGGTTTGCATAAGCCAAATCAAAGGAATGCAACTTTGCCGAACGGTTTGTACACAAATCATAAATATGTAATGTTGTATTCAGCTAAATAACTCCTTCAGCTTAGTTAGTACCCATCTTAATATATAAAACAAAGTCGGGTTAGTTACACCATTTATAACTCAAGAACGGCTGAACCGATTTTTATGATCTTTGATTTGTTGGATTTGTCTCCGTCCCGATTAACAGAATAACTATTAGAACATCGGCAAAAATCACGGGAAAAATAATTATGAAAAAAAATATTTTTTTCATATATTTTGTATTATATACTTTGGTTGACATAATTTGAATTAATTCACTGTCAATGGTGTAGTGTGCCGAACATTTTGTGCTTAGTCAATGGCTCAATTTCATTTTTTGAGTATTTGTTTTAACTTAATAAAAACTTAATTTATTTCAGCTAATAAATTAAACACAACATTTATTGATTCTGAGGCGGTACGAAGTTTGCCGGGTCAGCTAGTTATGTATAAAAAACATTAATGTAACAATGTTGTTCTTTCAAAATAATATGTTGGGTTATTTCATAATATTAGCTGGTCGTGAGTTTGAAAATTGAAATGTAAACAATAATACAATGTGAAGAACAAATATGTTTCCGTTTTTTTTTTTTTATTCCGAAGTTACATATTGAGTAAATTATTTAAAAATGATAAATTCCCTCCAAAGTTACGTCATTACATTGTGTGAATTTTTTAACTGCTCTTTAAAGCCGTGATTTTTTTTCAGTGCATTCTGTGTGATTCGTACTTATCTTCACAGTCGCTAGTTTTAATAATGCTTGGCTGTCTTTTCAGCCCAATTTCGATAAAATTTCACCTCGCAGACGTGTATAAGTTGCTTATTAAAATAAGATTAGTTAAATACTTTAAATACGTCATATTCAATGTATTCAATGCAGTTTTCACAACACAGAAAAGTGATCATTTTCCAATAATAGAATTAAAACAAGGCACAAATAACTAATAGCCGTAACAATTATAAAAAGGCGGCCTCCTCATAAAAACAACAATCAAATTAAATTAAAATTAGACAAGCGTTCAAAAAAACATAAAACCTTTGACGAATATAAGATTTGGACAAATATACTACTAATAGCAGGCAATAAAAGCATTCAACAATCTTTCCCTCGATACAAAATTCAAATAAAAAAATTATTTTGTATCCACCCCCATTACCACTACACAAGCCAGGGTGCTGTTAAAATGATTTACCTGTAAAAAACCTTTTTTTTATAAATGAAAGAAAATTCGGTACAGAATTTGACACCCCTGGTAAATGTGGTAATAGTAGGTATACGTAGATCGGTTGGTCGAGTTGGTCCGCTGCACAAGCGATAGCGCGCTTTATCGACGCTATTGCACTAATAATAATAATGTATCTTTATCTAACCAACCAGCTGAGAGCTGAGGTGAGTTGCAATCACCCACCACTACATCGAATAAACATCATCGCATCACCACCACAAACATATCGACACCTTGTCGTGAATTTAATAAAATTGCGCTATTAAAAGAATTAGTCCAGCTGTTTCACAGAAATTTAAATGTAACATTGTCGTCAAATGTGTGTTGTAAGGAAGGCGAAGGAATCTGAGGGTCAAGAGTGATGGACATATGAATCCATCCCTCTCACTGCGGTGAAAAGGTCATGGGTCGAGAGTAAAACAACAAGTCTCTCCCGGTCCATCGCGTCGCGCAGTAGGTAGGCAAACGCATTCGCCGCCAAGACCTAACACTTCCAACTCACCAAACGTAGTGAACACCTTGGGGTGACCTATGATACACGGAGAAAAATGTTATTTGAAAAAACGACCATTTTAATAGAAAAAACGAACATTTTAATAGAAAAAACGATCATTTTAATAGTAAAAACGGTTAAAAACGGGACTGAAGTTTTTACGAACAAATTAAGAGGGTTTCAATGTTTATTGGCGGGAACACGTAAGAATAATTTGTTGGTATACGTAATTTCGTACGTATTTTACCGCCAATAAACATTGAAACACTGTTAATTTGTTCGTAAGAACTTCAGTCCCGTTTTTAACAGTTTTTACTATTAAAATAATCGTTTTTTTCAAATAACATTTTTCTCCGTGTAGGGGCGTTGGTTTTGCAATAAATACGACGGTACCCATAACGTCCGCGATAGTTGTATGTATAATATTGATACCCGACTGTGTAATTTAATATTTTTTTGCAATGTTCTGTCAATGGCACACCGTAAAACGTTCTTCGCACCTGTTTCATTTTTGTTGCAAATGGCACGGTTGGTATATAGTGCACGGTTGCGGGATGACAATTTATTTAACCGCATCCTGTGCAGTCACAGCCGCCTTACGAACAAAATCTGGACTAACGAACATAGGACCGAGGTCAAGTTGAATTACAGAATTTGTACAATTCATAAAATTTCTAATCTAACTATTCTTCAAAATCATTTTTTTCCCCTTCCAAATGTCGTCACTGGTCACTCAGCCGAGTAACCGCACAACTCCTCATCTAGTAATTTTCAAAATATGCTTAGTTTTTAAAATAATAACATTAAAAAATGTCACCTGAAACCATATTTTAACTTTAATTTTTTACTCCAAAAATTTTAATTTTTTTATACGAATACCGCACAAGAGTCTCAACTGCTTCCGTCTAGAGCCAGTGAGACTGTGGTATCCCCAATTAAGGTTTGTTGTGAGGCTGAAGCTAGTGGGGAGGGTAGGAGATGGAAAAGAGGAAAGTGTGAAGTTACCTGGCTATTCAGATCTGGTCACCAAACACTGCTCCCGGCTAAAGCCAGTGAGACTGTGGCATCCCCAATTAGGGTTTGTTGTGATGCTGAAGCTAGTGGGCAGAGTAGGAGATGGGAAAGAGGAAGGAGTGGAGGTACCTGGCTATTCAGATCTGGTCACCAAACACGGCTAAGCTATTTCAAGGAACGTTTCAATTCTGATCGTGTCGCAGATATACTAGGTATATATTATTTTTAATTAATTAATTGTGAAATAAACTAACTTAAGCAAATAGACCTATGTTTGAAAATCTGGAAATTCTGACAGTCACAGACATATATGTATATATAATGGAGTTCTTCATGTTATTGCGATCATCCACAGACAAGTTGCCACAAAAAAACTCAACACGTAAATACGCTACAAGGTCCACAGAAATCTTATTAATACCAAAAGCAAACAAAACAATATTCCAAAAAGGACCATACTATATGGTCATTAAAATATATAACAACCTTCCACAGAACATTAAACAAATAAAAGATACACACAAATTAAAATGGTCACCAAACACTTTCCTTGTTAACAAATGCCATTACAACTTAAGTGAATACCTCACCTAAATGAAACACCTATTTTTATTGGTAAATTTGTAGTTTTTTTATCTGTATAAACATTGTAATATAAGATGTATGTGGATGGCTGGAACAAATGGGGTCTACCCATAAGCTACACCCTTTGTATTTTTTATTTGTACAATAAATATTTTTTGATTTTGATTGAATAAAATTTACTTGCGCACGCCGGGTTCGAGCCCGCGATCTTCTGATTGGAAGTCCAGAGCCTTACCCCTAGACCACACTGGCCGTAAACTGTTAGTAATCAGTCAAGTAGGTCCTTTAACAACCTGTATTAAACAGGGGCCAAGGTCAAAGTTCTAGGAGCACAAAATTTATATATATAAATATATATATATAATTTTTTTTTGCTTAAAATCAAGGGATTTTTTCTTCTGTTTTTTTTTTTTAAACAACGCTTTTAATAAACAAAGCTCAGCATATCAAGATAGACTACATACATTGTAAAGAACATTACAACGTTGACGTTACCTGGAAATTCAGGAGGAAAAGCGTTGCTAATTTGATGACGCCGGAGCTCAATGTTCGAGCTTGTTCCTACAGCAAGCGAATTGCGAGCAATGTCAATCTCGTCGTTGGCTTTCATTAATAAGATAATACGAATTTTCTTTTGATTTTTTTTTATTGAGTACAATAACTTCACGAATTTATATCATTATTTAATAATAATAATTGATAGGGCAATCTAAATTAATCGATTATCTCACCATGAATTATTCGAAAACTTTCTACTTAAGGAAAAGCTATACGCAATATTACTTTTTAGATTTATCTTTATTATAAATCGGTTTACATTATGAATATGAAAAAATATGCTATGGATACATTGAAGCTTTTCCTACCTTCTCTATTTATTGGAATTAAAATAAAATTATTAATTACGTTACACAAAATATAAGCACGCAAAAATATATTTTATTAAATTCGTAATAAGAATTAACTTTGGCTCGCCATAATTTAGGAGAATATTATTCTCCTGACGAAGGAAGGGTTATTCCGAAACCGGTAGAGTTTCATCAAAATTTAAAGTGGTCTAAAACAAATTTATATATTTTTATTGTAAATTGGTTTTTTCATTACATAAACATTCCCGGGTTACGAATAACCCAACAACATTTGAAAATCTCCTACTACCACCACACTAAGCGGAGGATGTTGGTTGTGTTGTGATGGAGGACTTAGCCAGCCGAGGAATCGAACACGGAACGCCTGGGTGGGACCCAAACGCGATGCCTATCAATCACTGACCGAAGAAAAAAATAAAAACAACTTTGGCGATACTTTCCTCGTGCAGATAACACCAAAAACACGCGGAGTTCTAAAGGGGTAAGAAGTCAAATATTTCTGGCGTTTACATTCCTCTTAATTCCTACATTCCTTCGACTTAAATATAACCAAATTTAATCTAATTAAAAAAAATGTCAATACCGCACATGAGTCCCAACTGCTCCCAACCATCTGAAGCCAGTACGACTATGGCATACCCAATTAAAGTATGCTGTGAGGCTGAAGGTAAAGGGGAAGGGAATGAGATGGGGAAGCGGCAGGTGGAGAAGAATCTCGCTGTTCAGATCCAGTCACCAAACATGGCAATGGCGGTTTTATTTAGATATTGAAAGTATCTTCCTCTCTGAAATGTGCTGCTACTAAAGATTTTATTTTAATTTTTAATGATTACATGTGAAATAGCACCAATCGGTCAAATAAAATTTACTTGTACACGCCGAGATTTGAACCCCCGACCTCCGGATCGCTAGTCGAGAGCCTTACCCCTTGACAACGGAGGCAGTCATTGTTGTAATTTGTAATGTATATATTTTTTATAATTCCAATCTCACGTAAAATTATTGACTGGAGTACCCACTTACTTATTGAACAGTCATGTATGTCGGTTATTACTATGGTAGATACTTTTTGAATTTTTTATCTGCAGGTCGTTCTGGAAACATTGTAAACCTCTCATTCAAAAAAGTATTTTTCTAATTTACTCATATGTAATAAATCTCAAACGAATTTCGTCTGTAATCATAGGAATTGTAAGTAGCTAGGTACTTAAATACGTACGTACGTATTAACCATATCTCAATCGTACGAGGTAGATATCTGCACGGAAAAACAAAAACAATTTAATATAAACAATAAACATCCTTTGGTGTTTGAATTACCCTGCTTAATCCATTGACATATTGAAAAGTAATAATAATTTTTTGAAAAGAAAACACGCACAGCGGAAAAAATCCACTATTTTATTATACATAAATACAAATTAATGTTGCTGCGAGGAATTGCCAACGGGTCGTCGATTTTCTGCGTCTAACTCGATGTCGATTATTACATTTAAGTCTCGGTGCTCAAAATCCTTAGAATATAAACAAACAAAAAAAAAACCTATTTATTTTAACTTACTGATTAACCGGTTTCGAAAGTCGGTATCCTTAACAACATTAAAATATTTAGATATGGCCATCACTGCAATGAATATCAGATATATTTAAATAAGTATCACTTTGTTTAAAGTAGCATATTAGTATGAATCTTCTATACCTATAATATTCCGAAATTCTGTTCTTAAAAGGCAAGACGAAATCAATATTTTCTTAGAAAATTAGTAATAAAGCTCGCGTTTATCCCTTGCATTGCGGCTTTCTGAAGGTAATTCGCCATTTTCGTGCAATGTCCAAATTTCGCATTGAAAATATTTCGTGCACAAAATCAGTGCCGATTTATCAATTTTTGCGCATTAATATTTCGTCAAATATATTATATTAGTACATTCGGCGCACACACGCGTTTGTCATCGCAAATTTCCTCGCCGAAAACTGACTCACCCACGTGAAAAAAACATGTCCCAGCTCACGCACAGTCATATTTTATTTATCTTTGCGTCACGCATGCTTTAAACACGCACACACTGACACGCACAGGCCGCACGCACCTTTTGACCCGAACTTCATAAATATTAGCCTTTAATTCGCCAAGCAATAATATAGTCTGGCAGGGTAACGCTGAAGTACACTGAATTGCTTTGTATGAATGGTAATTTCTTTGTAAGAAACAAACAGATTTTTAACACAAATATGAAAAACATAGTATGCAGATGAGTTAATAGATTTTATGCTTAAAAGTAAGGTTACTTGAAAAGAATTCTCATGCTAATGTTTGTTACAGATATAATTAAAATTTTATTTTAAACTAACAAGAAAATAAAGGAAGAAGGGAAGAGAAGATAATATGATGGGGTTAGAAGATGTTCTAGATACATTCTAATCACACGCATTAATTTATGATCGTACGCATTACGGTACGATATTTCTGAAGTATATTTTTTAAGAATGACGATATTATTAAGAGCCATTGATTAGCGGCCGAGAATAAAAGTTTAAAAATGCTTGCAACTGTTCAGTGGTTCCTATGAGAAAGATCGATTATTCCCCGTTCATTTAATTTTCATTAATAACTTGCTTTAATATATATCTACATTCAAGTAAGCAATAAAAGTGCCCAAAACGCATGATGATAAATTATTAAATATTGTGTACTTTTTGGCAGTATTCTTTGATCACAAGTATTTATGATTTTTCAATAATGTCTAAACAAAATAAGTGTGTAAAAAAAATCTGAAATATTTTAGTTTTTAAGACCTTAAATAAATAGAAAAAAGGAGATATTTTGGTCACAAAACACGTTCTGGGATTTATTTTTTGATGATTTTAATTGAACTAAAATTAAAATTCTGAAAAATGACTTTACTAGATTATGTATTCATTTATTTTGCTGTGATTATATGATTTGAAATATGAGTTGTACAACATTATTATATATTTATTTATATATTAATATTTCGTTTGAAAATTGAACAACACTGCAAACGACCAACGGTATGACCTTAGTATATAAAAAATAAATTTTGTTTTTCAAAATTTAAAACATGCGTTTACCAGATAAAATAACAATCTTTCAAAATCAATTTATGTTGTTTTGTAATAAGAGTCAATAAATATAGAGTCAATACGTCTAGTATTTTAATAAAAAAGGACTAATTTCTGGTATTCTCTGGTAATTTGTGTGTTAAACTGCAATTATGTGCTGGGAAATTTTCCTAAAGTTAGTTCTGCATGGGGCAATTAAAAAAAATCATTATGTCATGTTTGTTCTGACTGTATGTGCAGGTGGAGTACGGGTCATTATTAAAAAACTAAAAATAATCGGAATTGAACAAAAATCAAAACATCGGGAGCTGAAATGGTGGGATATGGGATTTGATAGATAGATTCTGTGTAAAGCATAAATTTTAGATTGACGTGAGTGATCTTGTACATTTAAGTATCAAAAAAGAATGATTTCATAGTATAGAGTAAAGAAGTGACTTATATTTAAGAAACATGTGGACAAAGTGTTGAGAGACCTAAACTTTGGTAACTGGATGATGTTGAGGTTAATTTCTCCTCCTTTGGATAAGGAAGGGGAGGGAAACATTATGCAAATTTAAACATTAAAATCGGCCAGAGAAGTGGCGTTTCGTAAAGGCAACCAGAGCTTTATAAGTAGAGTTAATGATGGTGAAAAACAATGCAGGCGTATTTCGGATAGCGACTATTTAAAAAAAAATAACAACTAATAGTGTTTCTTTGCATTCATTCAAGTAAGTATTTATCTGAAATAATCCTTGAAATCTACGCGTCGAAAAGTTTTGACAATTTCTATAGCAATAAACGTTGACGGTGTGCTTTTCACATCCCTGCTTGATTTGATGAAGCCAGATAAGTTTGGTAAATGGAATTTTATCACGAACACTTAACATTTTTTTTTACATACAACTAAATAATGACCGCACAGGGATATGCGGAGATAATAATGACCACATGCGTAGGTGAATTTACATAGATCGATGCCCTATTTTTCATTTTATGCTCATTCTCTGAAACTTTTTACCTTAAGATTCAAAGGTATTTAATACTTTGCTCATATGGTAATATCTATATATGTGGTATTTCTTCGTTATGTAATGACTGATGAATTGATGAGCCTTTAAGAATCCCAATATCCGGAACTTTGCTTTTATTTGATTAATATATGTTATCTCACAATTAATTAATTAAAAATAATATATACTATATTTGGGGCACCTTCCAGAGTGGAAGATCCTCTCAGTATCGCCCAGATGTAAGACCACCATTCAGAATTGAAACGTTGCTTGAAATGGACTTAGCCGTGTTTAGTGACTAGATCTATATAGCCAGGTACTTCCCCACCTTCCTCTTCCCCATCTCCTTCCCTTCCCCTTCCCTTCAGCCTCACAACATACCCCAATTGGGGATGCCATAGTCGCACTGGCTCCAGACGTGAGCAGTTGGGACTTTTGTGAGGTATTCACTATAAAAAAGAGTAGGGAATGGAGAAAATAGGGCCTTACTGTTGATTATGTTTCAGTGTCTGCTTCTGATCAATGCTGCATTTGTTTGTCAATTAATCTTGAAGGTCATTTATAAACTCCCAGTATTAAAATTTACTTTTTACTAGAAGGTTGTTAAAACGTTAAAACTCTAAAGTGTTAAGAAATGAATTGAAGAGTCTTAGAATGATAAGATGGTTGCCTACTGGATAGCAAACAAATTAGTTAAAAACTATTCCACGAAATTTAGAGCTGGCGTGACACATTGATCGTTGACTGTCTACCTTCGACTACATTATGCTGAAATAGTGCAAATCGAAATTGTTAAGATAGAAAATCACCGGTACTGACAATCTATACAATCAGAAGCCTCTTTTTTAAACGTCTTAACTTTTTAAATATATGTCTGACTATCTTCTGCCCGGTAGGATTAGTACTTCGAGTAATCTATTTTCTTTTCCTAGGTCCCATCTACGTCTGTACCAAAATTCTTAACCTATTTATTTAAAATGTGTATAATTCTAGATTCGATTTAAAGTATTATGCGAGTATTTCAAATAAATTCAGTAATTTAAATATTTTATAAAATAGAATTTTGATTTAACAATCATTGTTTTGCAAAATGTCATTCTCAAATTTTGACATTTTCTATTAAACAATATTTATTATTTTTAATATATTGAAAATAAAAAGCTAGCTTTATAAATTATAGCCTATATGTTATTCTGATGTATGAGCTATATTATTGTAAGGTTTCATTGAAATCCATTCAGTAGTTTTTGCGTGAAAGAGTAACAAACATGCATACATCCATATTAGTATATTAGTAAGATATTCTTTTTGAAAGCCCGATGATATCTCGGTTGATAAAACAAGCGCGCCAAGCGTTCAGAATCATGAGACACGACTTGATTTTAGAAGAGTTGTTCTATTTTATCCACGTCCACACCTAAAGTGTTTTGCAGACGCCAGAGTTTTCTTTTGCTACAGTGCTTTGTCAATACGATGGTGACCATTTTGACTCCCGTGATTGACTAGAAAAAATGTCGGGCGTTTTGTTAAGTTTGAATGGGGCTTATTGTAATATCTGCCTCTGGTTTGTTATGCACCAATGAGCTGATCAAACCTAAGCCACGTAAACCAATAAATGCTTAGAATGACTAATACCGAAGTCTCTGCCTTAAACAAGAACCACGAGCATCAGCCTAACAATTAGACCAGGAGGGAACGAATATGGTCATTTGAGTGATATCGTCTACCCTTTAGAGTAACGAGCGAAGTATTTTGATTCGAATGAATTATGACAACGTTTCTACCCAAAGTACCCATCAATATAGTGAAATGGTAATCAAATGGCTAACAAGTGAACTTGGAGCGAAGATTATCTAGTGATTATATTGATTAGAATCATCTGTTTTACACCAACTCACTGCAACAAGTGAGCAACGTGGTAATCAGGTAGAAGCTCACAAGTGAGCAAAACTTTATTCGGAACCAGAATTATTCTGTCACTCTGCAACAAGCTTGTCCCGATAGTTCAATTGGAGGGAGTCTATCGATCCAAGACAATGAAAGTGACTTTCCTGCTGGGTCATATAATTTTTGATTATAGTGGTTTACACAAAGTAATTTGTTTCATTTAATTAAAATGACGCCACAAAGTAATTTTGCAAAGACTGAAGAAAAAATTTAAAAATTTGGATTTCAAATCGAGGACTTTTTTACGATTGTTTTTTTTTTTTAATTACTAAACATATCACTTTATACGAAACTAAAAAAACACACTTTTTATAAAAAACATAATTTTTATTTCGATACATATAAAGCCAGTGACAAACGCGAAGTTCACATCAAAAGATACTTTATTTCACAATAGCGCTCGCCATACAATCCCATACAGACCCGCCACACGTAAAAACATGATGAGTTATAAGCGCGGTTCGGGTCTTCGCTATTCGGCGTTATTCGCCGTAACCGCTCCCGATGCGATATTTGAAAAGTTATGCGAACCCACCTCCACCGTAAACAGGAGAGAGGGTCATTTTTAATAAGCAGCCGCCATGCTCAAGCAGCTGTCAGCCGTCAAGTTGACAGATCCAATATAAAAAAATCGTATTTCGCGGCCGCTTCCGAAATCAACTGACCCCCTCTCCTGCCTTAGGAAGAAATCTTTTATAATGTAGTGTGTCGGTAGAAAATATATTGTGTTATAAGTATCTTTTGATGTGAACTTCGCGTCTGTCCCTTGCATAATGTATCTTATAAAATTGTAAACTTCAGTATGAGTAAGCACCCAGTAAGGCTCACACACCTAACCAAACAATGTTTTATAAAAAAATACTTCTAATGTGACAACAACAAAAAAAATTTAAGCATATAAAAATTATAATTAGATACTATCAATGAATATTTTAAAAAAAATAATGGCTCCCATACGCTGTTTTAATTATTATACTTTAATGTAACATAATTAAAGCAATCAAAATTGCAACGATGCGCATAATCATGCAGCAAACAAAAAATCGACTCGATTCCAGATACAATACCAATTTTACTGGCAAACAGTTTAGCCCCACTGAGTGGTTCCCTGCTTAGGAACGTGGGATTAAGTATACACACACGATGATTGTAATAATTCCTTTTTATATCAGATTCACGAGTGGAGTAGTCGCTTTGCAATCGCAGGTAACAGCACCGTGACCGTACGTGCGTACCGGGGCTCGCGTGATTGCAGTTTAAATGCTGTTTATCATTCCATCTTCTTCTTCCGGCGGTCAGCTGCTATGACATGATGCAGAGATCGCTAGACCCACTCCCCTCTCATACTGAACCATTCGAACATGTCAGTTCCAGCAGAGTGTCATCATGCCATGACGATACTGATGAGATCCTCAGTACGCTTAACTCACTGAGTACTTTTGTGCCTTGTACACAGAAAATCGTCAACAGTGACTTTTTCTGTCCTTTAAGGCACAAACTGGCACGGGCTCACAAAAAAATCGTTATCCCTCTGTACTGTTGTGAGATTTGATTTAAGCAGTGTTAAAAAGAGGCCATTTGCATTTAAAAGTTTAAAATAGACACTTTCAAATAATTTTAATATATTCCAAAAATACATTAAACGCCATTGCATGCGTGTTTGCGAAAAATTTGTCAAAGTTTGTAATTATTTTATCACAGATCGCTATAACCTTTGTAATACGTTTGTGCAATTAATTATATAATAAAAAATGTATAATTATATCATTGCTTGAAGAAATACTTCAAAAAGGAACTAGTTAAATATTATGATTTATTTTTGGGGGTATTACGGTGTGTTTCTTTGTTATTTATTGCTTGAAGAAATACTTCAAAAAGGAACTAGTTAAATATTATGATTTATTTTTGGGGATATTACGGTGTGTTTCTTTGTTATTTATTGCTTGAAGAAATACTTCAAAAAGGAACTAGTTAAATATTATGATTTATTTTTGGGGGTATTACGGTGTGTTTCGTTACCGCTTATTTAGTCAACGTTTCGGACGGCATTGCAGTATCCATCATCAGGACAGGTATGTAATCTGTCCAAAACGTTGGCTACAGAAGGAGTTAGAGCAACACGGCGAAATAACCCAAAAATAAATTACGATAGTAAGTTTGGCCGTGAAAATCTAAAATCATATCTAGTTAGAACTTAGAACTTGTTTTAGGTGTTTATGTCTGGATGTTTTGAATAATAGTTATATATAATCAAATAAAATAAATATTTAAAAGGTTTGCATAGTTTGTGTTAGGCGAAACAGAGTTACGCATAAATCAAGTTAGTTGAGCAAAACTTTGATTTTATTTTTAAAAAAACATTCATTTGCTGCTAGTCTCGATGTTGTTTGTTGGGCAAAAATGTCTTGAGCTCACGTGAGAAACAAATATAAATGAATATTTAATTCATTTATTGTGGTTGAGGAAGTGATCCGGTCATAGCAGGTCACTCCTCGCATTAAGTGGAAGCTTAACAGGGGTTTAAAGGAAATTACTTTAATTTATGATCCCAGAGACCTTTTATTCGCACTTAACAAATATTTATGTAATCTTACTCAAAAATCAAAACCAACCGACGAGATTTGTGGTGGTACATTCTACTGTCTTCTGGTCAGAGTATGTGGTTATCTGTCTTATCTGCGAGCTATTATTAATAAAATTCTGCATTATTGAACAACAAGAAATAAAGAGCCTACTTAGTTACTATTTGTATCAATTGTATTATTATTAATCATTAACAATACATTGGAATTAGACAACAAGTTGTGTATTTTCAGAATAGTTACCACTTTATAAACTTGTCGTAGGAAATTTGTTAACTCTTCGTTAACAAAACACTTAGGCGATTCGCTCACCGGAGAAACTGAAACCAAACTAAAACTGGCTGGTTGCTATGGTTTCCAACTGAACTTTGATCACGGCGCTACTCAATTTATTGTAATTATCTCAGCATGTTTAAGCATAGAGGAAGAACAATCAGCTGTCATCGCAGTCATCTGTCGCTCTAAAAATGAAAAACAAAAAAACTAGAAAACTGACAACAAAACTGTGGCAACCAAGCAAGGCGGCAACGGCCGGCCACGGCAACTAGCAAGGCGAGTCACGAGTCACTGCTTGCGTTGCCATTGACAACGGGTTTTGTGTAGTGTGCGGACCATCACATTGACATACAGGTTTAGTATACATAGCAAGTTTATTTGCAAACTGTTTTTTTTTTCAGTGGCTCGATTAGTAGAATATTCGATGATTAATATTCGATACGGGTTTATTTACTGAAAAATGAGCAATTGGACTTGTTATCAAAACAAGGACAATGATTATTTGCTGAACGAACGAAATTTACTTGGTTTACGTGCCATGGTTCACGGGGTGAGGTGTGTCTAGATCTGGGCACACTGAACCCCAGATTCCTAACCAATCCTCATATCCTTTTCCTTACCAGAACTTCCTCTCCTTCCCTTAAAAATACCCTCCACACAGCGTCCCCAAAGATGACATAGGCCCTGAGGGAAATTATTTTCCTCAGGGTCTCCTGGGTGGAGCTAAAGTAAAAAAAAAAAAAAAAAATTAACTGAATTTTAAATACATCAATGATTATTCACAATCACATAAGATACTCACAGACACATGTCTATAAATCAGCATGCTTAAATGATCATACTTTTCAACTGTAAACATTTTCTCATAAAGAGCGTGCTTGTTTTATGCATGCTCGTGAACAAGGAATTTAATGAGCTACTCTTAAATAATTATTTGTCGAATCGACAATAATAACGTTCATGCTCACAAATCGATACTAGTAACATGCTCACCAAAAAAACCTGCTTTTGATTTGTGAGCATTCGTGCTCACAAATCGATACTAGTAACATGCTCACCAAAAAACCTGCTTTTGATTTGTGAGCATGCTCATTCGAGCTCAATATTAGCAATGTAGTGGCATACACGCTACTAAGTAGCATTTGCTCAAATAGTAGCATGCTTTCGTGCTACTAATGAGCATTACTCTCCGTAGCATTAGTGGGTATTAACACAATAAACAAATAAAAATAATCAATTTGATTTGTTAATTATCTATCGATTATTTCAAGCACATTCAAATTGCAAAAAAAAATAAAATCAATATTTCTACTGTTACTATTACTAAAATAACTTAGAAGATAGTACATGATGTCATCGTTCTAGTAACTTCTGTCTCTCTCGTTTCGATGCAAGGCGCTTGAGATGGAAGAGGCGGTCCACGACGTGCGAACGAGCTTTCGTTGGAACTAGTATACACCAATTTCTTGTTTATTTTTTATAAATTCGTGTCCAAAAGTAATTTTTTTTTAAATTAAAAATATATTTTTAATTTTTCTCTCGATTTCGAACATTCTTGAAAAAATATCATATGGACTATTTTTAGAATCGAAATATGTCTATTCCTATGTCAGGATATCAGCCCAATGTACATTTTAAATAAGAATAATAATTAAATTTAGTGAATGTAATTTTAAGTTAATTACGTCCAACATGTTGCCAATGTTTGACACATATGTTTTCAAACCGATTCTATGCGGTTTTTATCACCTTGCCAACTATAAAGGAGTATCGTGGTGAATTATAATAAAACATGACATAACCTATGCACGCATGTTGCATGTCAAAATACAATAACTAAAATATAGTATAATTGCGTATAAAACATGTATGGGTTGGTGTAGTTTCGTTTAGATCACGAAGTTCCTACAAGGAAACATAATTATACAGAAATAATTTACAGAAAAAAACACGCTAAACAAAGCAAATCGGTTATTCACCGATCTGCAGTTCCATGGTCGGTAAGTTCTAGTCTTTATCTTCGAATATTCTGGAATTTTATTTCTTCTACGAAGTCTTCAAACGACGACTATCTCTTGGTTTAAGCGTCGATAGAAAACCTATTGTTAAGAGGGTATTACCAGAGAATACCGGAAATTAGTCCTTTATAAATTCTAGACTTATTGACTCTTTTTTACCAAAAAAACATAAATTGATTTTGAAAAATTGTTTTTTTATCTGTACACGCATTTTTAAAATTTTGAAAAAAGTGTACATTTAATATACTAAGGTTATACAGTTGGTCGTTGGCAGATTTGTTAAATTTTTCGAAAGATAGTTCTTTTAAAGAACACAAACTTCAAATCATATAATTATACAACAAAATAAATACAATACATAATCTAGTCAACACAGTTTTCGGAATTTAAATTTTAGTTAAATTAAAATCATTAAAACATAAATCCGGGGACTTGTTTTGTGACAAAAATACCTCAGTTTTTCTATTTATTTAAGGTCTTACAAACTAAAATATTAATTATTTTTTTTACACACTTATTCTCTTTAGACATTATTAAAAAATCATATATACTTATGATCAAAAGATACTTACAAGAAGTGCACGATATTTAATAATTAATCATCGTGCGCTTTGAGCATTTTTACTGCTTACATGAATGTAGGTATATAATAAAGCAAGTTTTGAATTAAATAAATCGATATTAAATTTTCAATTTAAAAAAATTGATACGTGGAATAATCGATCTCTCTCATTGGAACCTCCCTGTACAGTTGCAAGCAGTTTTAAAGTTTTATTCTCAGCCGCTGGTGAATCGCTCTTAATCTAGTCCAAGTAGTAAACTGCTGAAAATCGCTCTAATTATCATATGTTATATGCCCTCGACATAGGACGAAAACAGAATGAGGAAAAATAAAATGAGGTTAAGTATAATTAGAAAAAAAAATAAAAATCCTTTATGCATTGACTGCCAACCGCACGAACCCATATGCCCATCGTACACATAGTAAATGTTATGAAGGCACCTATCCAATCTATCCATGTACGGAAGACCTGGTTTAACTCGACAATTTCATTTTTCTGTAAAATATTTATTTGTTCCGTTTCCGGTTTCAAAAATCAGCTGCATCAACTTTATTTTTCAAGATTTTCAATAATATGGCACCTACCTATCTCAAGAAAATTTTAACAAAGAATTGTAATTGAGATAGTGACGCTTTTGGACAAATTGCAAATAATTTATTTTTCCAAATAAATTAATTACGTACTTACAAATCACATAATTTGACAGGAAATTGTTTTTGTTTTATTAAATCAGAAAAAAAATTGATTTTTTTTAAACGCGAGGTAAAATTACATGTTTTGACAGGAAATTGTTTTTTAATTTTTAAATCAGAAAATATATTTTTAGACGCGAGGTCTACTGTTCACAGAACTGCTTGTTATGATGTTATGTCATACTGAACCCATCACAATTAGAAATAATATTTTGTCATTCAATAGCTCACCATTTTTAAAATACGAGAAAAAAGATTGAACGTTGTAATGAATCGTCTTCTCCGATTGGAATTGTGTACATAGGTACTCATCTAATGACGGATGAGTCTTCTATACATCGAGCGGTGTGTGAACCATAGAATACGGCTACCACGGTTAATAAGTAGATATAATAATAATGTCAGCAAGCAGCACCCAATACATGAGAGTAAAGTGTGTCAGCTAGAAGTTGGAGTTGGAGTTAAAGTTTAATTTGATGTTTGAGTTGGAGGTAGGTAGTGCTGTGAGCTGTGAATGGTCCAGCCAGTTCTCACGGTCTCCAAACCAAACCCCGGTGCACTACATATAAAACAGCAAGTAATCGTATGCAGGCGATTAACATTATAAAGGTAGTTGAATGCAGCCAAACGACGATATTCTGAAACTCTGTTTTTTTTGTGTTTGTTGCTCCTAAAAAACATTTTAGATATGTATCAATTTCAACAAAATATTATATTAGAAGGCTCTGCGGTGCGTGGCATACCTACACATACCGAACATCCCGTAGAAAAAGGTTGTAAGTCAAAAAAAAGAAATTTTACAGGAGAGCTAAAAAGAGATCTCGCTATGGATTTATCTACCATGGCATAAATTCGCCAACTTAAATATGGCTTTCGTGGGGCATAGATAATTTACAATCACTTTATTATTTAGAGATAAATATAAAATTATGTGAAACAGAAATTTTGACTTACGATCCTTTTCTACGGAATTGTTACTACTAGGGAATGTTAAGAATTTGAAAAAAAATGTGAGATGCGGGTATGGGAACCATTTATTCGATAATCAACACCCCTGCCATAGGTCACCCCAAGTGGTTCGCTACGTTTGCTGACTTAATAGGGGTGTCCAGGTTCATGGAGTCAGATTTGTCTAGGTCTTGGTGGCGAAATCGTTTGCCCACCTACTGCGTGACGTGCCAGACCGGGAAAGACAGATTGAAGGAGACCTAACCTCTCCAGTTAGACTCTCTTGACCCATCGCCTTGCACCGCAGTAGGAGGGATGGATTCACAGGTCCGTCACTCGTGCACAGTTTGATCCCCAGATTCCTACCTAGTCCTCATACCTTTTTCCTTCCCAGAACTTCCTCTCCTCCCTTTCCATAAAATACCAACCACGCAGGATCACCAAAGATAACTAAGGCCCTGAGAGAGTTTTTTTTTTCTCAGGAATTGAATACTTCGTATGTGCATGAAATTTCTATGAAACTTATGAGAGACTTAAGCACATGTCTGTAAAAGAGGGGTTTCACTTGGAATTATGCTCCAATTATCGTTTAAAAGATAAATAAAAAAAAATTAATTCAAAACTAATCAATTTATTTTCACGTACACTCACAAAAACAGTCACATACACCTCTCTCCTTCCATAATATACTAACTAACTTAATTTAGGTAAAATTTATGATATATCGCACAAAAACATCGAAGGTAAAACGGGCATGAAAAATCATATCAAAATATCATGACATTGACATTGACCAAATTGTTAACTTCAACAAAAATGTTGTAAGTATTCTTGTGTTCATTGTTAGAGATCTCACAGTGATAGTATAATCAACAAAGTAAAATGATAAATTGTGAAACACAAAATTGTTTTTAGATTTGGCAAATTTTTGGCTTCGTCCAACCAAGTGTATCAAAATAACTTAAAATAGGAAATGGTTTATTTCTGCGTGGAAATAAAACACAGAAATTAGAAAAAATTACAAATATATTGAATAATCTAAGAGGTAAATGGAAACCCACATGTCTTCTACAGATATTTCATCAAGCGCAGAAGTAAAACAGTCTAACTGATGCACGAAAAATTATTATAGTCTTTGGCAGAGACCCGGAAGCCGTAACGGCTAGCAGTTTCACACAACTTAGTGGAAAAATTGTTAAAAAATACCAATGGACATTAAAAAGATAAAAAAGCAAAATTCCTTTTGCTAATTGTAAAGTGAACTGATTTATAGAAACCAATTTTGACCAAAATTTTGGTGTTCGGAGTAAAATAAATTCAATTTTCATATGTAGTGGCCGATTAAGGCGATTGTACCGGTAAGACAAAAGATCCTAGTTCAAGTCCCAGTCGCCACAGTTATTCTATATATATTTTGTGTTGTGTTCTTTTCCATATTTTCGTTTAGATTAATTCGTATTATCTTCCTCGTCAATGATATTTTACATGGGTAAAACATTCAAAAGTTATCATAAGAAGAGTAATTTCAATAATGTTCATTTAATGAGAAAAAGGTCAATAGGTGTCCCATAAAAATAAAATCGGATATGTTTATCCAATATACTATCTAGGTTACAAACCAATTCTATGGAAATTTGTCATCATTTGCAGCAGCCAAAAATATGGGATAAAATAGTCGAAGATAATATTTTAAATTCTAAGATCGAATTATGAGATCGACCAAAATTACATAAAAATGAGAGGTCTTAATGGCCGACTTAATTAAGACATTTGTCCCGGAAAGACAAGAGATCCTGGGTTCAAGTCCCGGTTGTCACCGTTACCTTTTGTATGTATCTTGTATCATCTTCAATAATGAATAAATTCACATAAAGTATTTTGTTTTGCCTCTGTTGTATTGACGCCTTTCAAACCGTTCCAGTTAATTGAGTTTTGGTTTAGTAAGTGTTGGACAATTCCGTTCTAGAATCCTTCGACGGGAAAAGATAAAGGTGCGTTAGACTAGTACTGCTGTGACATTTTCACACTTGGAAAGTTCACGAAATGATATGCATCTCATACCGGTTGTCGAGTATCACGATGCACGATGCAAACTAATACATACTTGTAAATTATTATAAAGTTATTTGCTTGTAACATTTTAACACGGGCAATTATTACTAAGTGTAAAAAGTTATGAAAAAAAATCATAAATCAAAGCATAAAAATGTACCCGTATTAAAAAGAAGCATCGTTTTTCTACAAATTTGTGTGAAGTGCAAAACTCGAGAAAAAGTTACTCCTGACCGTGTGGTGTATTAGACGCAATAATTCGATAGACCGTTATGTGATTCTACTTTCCCACCGTTCATAACTTTTCCTTCCTAGAACTTTCCTTCCCAGCATGCAGAATCCCCTAAGATGACGATTTTTTCAAGTTTCCAGCGATACTCGGAAAGTACGTAGTTTTTTTTAAATTAAAAATTTGGTTGTACCAAATTCTGCTTTCAGGAGTCGGAATAGGATATGGGGAGTGATTTTACGAATTATCGTGTAAACAGAAAACCTCCTCGTATTTTAAAGGACTAGTGTGCAAAATTTCATTACTCTAGGAATTAAACTTTAGATTTGTATACAAATCAAATCCACGCCAGAGTGTAGGGTCAAAACTAGCAAGACTTTTCGAAATTCTATTTATTTTTTGCGTAAAACCAAACTTAAAGTCCAACTTTTCGGAGCCAGTTAGCATTATATGTACATGAATGGAGGTACTTTTAAATATTCCTAGGTAAAAAAATCTTGTCATCCATCGTAGATTTTTTTGTCCGCATTCAGATGGGAGAAAAATAGCACACACCAGTCTTTCTCCAGCCAATGACAGCTACTGAAAAGTTTGTCATCGTACCGCGTGGCTGACATGTTATTATTTTAGTGTCCATCATTGGCTGGAGAAAGAGCTCTTTTACTCCTGCCTGTACTCGGATTTACGGTTGGTTGTACGCTAAAGAGACGCGAAGAGAGGAAATACGTGGATAACTACGTACCTACTTTGCGTTTGCAAAGTTAGGGATTCCCATGCGATAAAAAATATAATGGATCGGTGTAAAATGTTCCTCTGTTGTATGCGGTGCATTCTGTTCAACATATTTGAAAAGTATGTACATATGAAACGGCCGAATTGTTAGTACCGATTATATTCTTAATTCGTAGAATTCTTGAAGATGTTTTTAGTATTGCAGCATAAGAAAACCGTTCAGAATACATTCATTTCGTAATCATAATAATACTAAATATTACGTTTCCCTGAGGAAGACACTTAAATACGAGACAACCATTCAAAATAGATGCAGTTCTTGCTATGTTCAGTTACCATTAGTTTTGAAAAAAAGTAGGTGCTTGGTACAAAATGAGTTTGTAATGAAATAATATTTATTGCAGTATTCGTTTATACATAGAAACACACCCCACGAATGAACTGTCCCCAGAGTGACTAAATAATATGTTAGATGGCGATATTGAATGATTGCAGTAACATCTAATCCCCCGGCAACACGCATGTGATCCACGTGGATGACCTAAAACCCACACTCACATTCAAACAAACACACACAAACAAGATCAAGTAATAATAACGAATACACATAATCACAAAATTAAACGGGAAATTTAGCCTCTTCACTGAAAAGTCTATTTCATTACAGGGGTGGGAAAATTGTTTTATGTCTCATTGCAGAATACTTTTTACGAAGTCCTCGTAATTTGTTGAAATCGTGAATCGTTTCAAGCCTGGGTTTAACACGATGTGTTGGTCACGATCTTTAATGGCAGGGTTGCAAATGCTCTGTGTGCTAATTAAAAGTTGCCACGGTAAGTGGAATTATATTGTGTGGTTATGGTGGAACAATTGAAAAACTTGAGAATAATTATGCTCTTTTATTATGTACTATTGTTTTGCATCTGTGGTCATTTTGCTTAGTGTATAAGGTACCTATTTAGGTATATCTATTTCTCGAACTCAGATATAAGTGAGAACCTTGTTATTAAATCCAATCTTCATTTCGATGTGGGCCATCTCGAAAATATACCATGAAAAATAGCTACAAACGCAGTAAAAGGGAAAAAAATATAAGAAATGTAAGGTAGTTACAGCGACGGGTAAGAGATTAATCCCGAAGTAGTTTGTTAATAAACGATTATTTTAAAGCTCTGTACAAGCTTTAAAAAGATGGTGTGTATATAGTGTATTTTGCATACAGGTCTTACATAAACATAAGTTAGTTATTCTGTAAAAGAAAATATGTTTCTTTTAAACTATATGAAAATATGATAGAAGTACAAAGTAAGCTCATGCGTAGTATTTTCAAATACTGAGCAGCTTTCACTAAAAATAAATTTTAATTTTAGTTTTTGTTTGTTTTTTAAAGTGGATGATAAGTACCTATTTGGTACTTCGGTATCTACGGGTAGCCTTTATTAGGTACCTACCTACTGATCTATATTTTTCTAAAACATTATTATAAACTAGCTTCTGCCCGCGACTTCGTCTGCGTAGGATTAGTACTTCGAGTAATCTATTTTCTTTTCCTAGGTCCCATCTACGTTTATACCAAAATTCTTAATCTATTTATTTAAAATATCTATAATTCTTGATTTGATTCAAAGTATTAGGCGAGTACTTTAAATAAATTCACTAATTTTAATATTTTCTGAATTAGAATTTTGATTTAACAATCATTGTTTTGCAAAATTTCATTCTCAAATTTTGACATTTTCTATTAAACAATAATTATTATTTTCAATACATTGAAAATAAATAGCTAGCTTTATAAATTGTAGCCTATATGTTATTCTGATGTATGGGCTATATTATTGTAAAGTTTCATTAAAATCCATTCGGTAAATTTTGCGTGAAAGAGTAACAAACACACATACATTCATACAAACTTTCGCGTTTATAATATTATAGTAAGATAAGATAAGATAATAATAACTAGTTAAAGATCACGGGATACTCTTAATTCTTGACGAATAAGTTCCAATTTTGAAAATAAATTCAAACAAATTCGAGTTCTAGGCATCATTGAACCAAACAATTTAAGTGGCGGGAATGGGTATCGCCGCCCCGGGAACCATTTTTTGGATAACCAACACCTCTGCCATAGGTCACCCCAAGTAATTCGCTATGTTTGGTGACTTAGCACGGGTGCCCGGGTTCATGGGGTAAGGTTTGTCTAGGTCTTGACAGCGGATGATCTACATACACTAAACCCCAGATTCCTACCCAACCCTCATACCCTTTTCTTTCCTAGAACTTCCCCCTAAAATACCCTCCACACAGCATCCCCAAAGATGACGTAGGCCTTGTGGGAAATTAATTTCAAAGGGCCTCTTGTGTGGACCTAATGTAATGTTCGATTTGTAATACATTGTCATTTATATTTATTAATATATTGAATTCAAACGCTTCTCAGAACAATCGAAAACAATGTGGAATTTTTAATAAATAAAATAAACATAGATACGGACTTTGCGAATCCCTGATCTTGATCCGGAAGAGCTTTAAAGCTTTGGAATCAAGAAATATTCCAGAGGTAACACTTATACTCGTTTATAGGAATCTGGAGAGAAGTGAAGATGTTTGTTAGCGACGTACATATTTACACGTGGAGACATAATGTATTTATAATATTCGTGCAGTTTAAACCTAACTCTACAAGTCCTTATATTATCATGTATGTAATAATAATATGTACGACATGTACATTCAACCTACGCGTTTTCAAGCTTTTGAAAGCAAAATAGAATATCCTCGTAGGCTTCCCACATGTTTTTATGCCCTCTCAATTGCGTATTTAGCGAGCTAGTTCCTACGCAGCAGAGCGTTTTTCTCCTACCGACTTGCTTATTAGATTCTTATGCGCCGGTTCAGGCATAGTTGTTAAGCCGGCCTTAAGTCCGGATTAAGGCCGTTTTAACAATATCGACGCTGCAAAAATAATTTTAAAAAATTTACCATTCTGACCTTTCGCGTCACGTATTTCATACCACGTCTCTTCAGTTGGTTTATGAAATTACCATGTACTGGACGATTTTATAGGAATGGGAAATATTCAGAACAGGTCACTAAAAGGGTCTATTTATTGTTATCAAGTTTAATTTGTAGAACTCCATTTTATTTTTTTATATATTTAATAATATTATTAAATACATAAAATAAATATATAATTAGGGACGTATGGAGAAGCCTTGTCGATGCAGTGGGTCCCCGACCCGAATAGGACAAGGGGAAGAAGAAGAAGAATAATATTATTATTTAATTTATAAAAACAAATTTTTTGTTGTTGTTATAAAAAAGTTCTGCTATGTAATTATTATTACGCGTGGCAGCTGTTTCGCCTTTTGAAGGCATTATCAAATTGTTTTTATAAATTAAATAATAATTTTATTAAATATATATTTAAAACAAAAAAAAAAAAAAAAAAACAAAAAAAACTAAAAGAGGCTTTTTAAAAATACCCTTTGCCAATTGGTAATTTATTTAATTTAAACTGAACTGTAGTAATCTAATTTTTCATAACACATAACACGAACTGAGAAAATAAAGGGTTAGAGATACAGAATCTACTTTTGAATCTACTATACTTTGAGTATTTATATGAACGAAGCAAATACAAAAATAGGACAGATATTATTAAAGGATTTAACAGCGTGGCCCCGAAGGATTTTAACCAGCGATTCCTGATCAAATTCGAATTAAAAATGTAAGCGTCATTTTGCTGTCCAAAGATATTTTTTCAAACAAAAAATGATATCACACGTCGCCACTGATCACACTGCTACACGTCGCTATACGAGACCTGTCTCGTAGTTTACGACGCTGCCAGAACGAGACGGAGTGCGTACATGGGATCTGCCGGCTGTACTCAACTAATCGGTGGCGAAGTGTGATGGAAAATTTATATTTTTATATATATATTTTTTTTTTAAGCCCTCGAGCCTTGGAAGGACATTACTAGTCACAAATATCCTATTCCATTAGAGCCTCTGAAGGACAGATCTGACCGGGGGTCCGTACATATAAAAGTATATGTTGATTTATCGTCGTCGGAAAGAGAAATAATTATTCTTCTCTGTTTATCTCAAATATATTTGGTAATATGGATGAAATCCTAAAAAATACAATGTTAATGATTAAAAATTGGCAGGATTTTTTCTTTGACCATTGAAAGCGTTTGTGCCGTTCATACGATAAACAATTTCGGAGGCGGTATGGGAACCGTTGCCCCGGGAAACGTTTAATGGATAATTAACACCTCTGCCATAGGTCACTCCAAGTGGTTCGATACGTTCGTTGACTTATCAGGGATACCCGGGATCATGGTTAGGTTAGGTTTAAGGTTTAGGGTTAGTTTGAGTTTGCCTAGGTCGTTTCGGCGGAGATGTTTGCCTACCTACTGCATAGCGTTGAGGGAGACCTTTTGACCTCTCCGGCCGGAGTCTCGACTCATCACCTTGCACCGCAGTGCGAAGGATGGATTCAAACATTCGTCAAACTTGGACACATTCACCCCCAATACTCATTCCTTTTTCCTTCCCAGAACTTCCCCTCATTCCTTTCCATAAAAAGACCCTACACACAGCAGCTGTAAATATGACAGAGGAAATTTTTTTCTAAGAGATTTCCCGTGGAAATGTAAAAAAGAACTTTTAAAATACCATAAAAGTACACGGAGAAAAATGTTATTCTAAAATACGATCATTTTATTCGTAAAAACGGTTAAAAACGGGACTGAAGTTCTTACAAACAAATTAACAGTGTTTCAATGTTGTTTGGCGGGAAATTATAAGAATAATTTGTTGGTATAAGTACGAAATTACGTATACCCACATATTATTCTTAAATGTTCCCGCCAATAAACATTAAAACCCTGTTAATTTGTTCGTAAGAACTTCAGTCCCGTTTTTAACCGTTTTTACGAATAAAATGATTGTATTTTTTAATAAAAATTTTCTCCGTGTACTATGTTTGCTAGGACTAACTAACTGGCGTTGCTATCTGTATGACAAGGAAATTACGTGAAATAAGACAAAACTGCGCTCCACAAATATTACGTTATTATTATTACTATTAAAAAAATTATGAAAAATCTAATTGTTTGCAGCTACGGATAGACAGAGACTTTAAGTAATATTCTCACAAAATGCTAAAATTACTATTTATAAGTACCAACTTTAGACATGTCTGTTGTCTCACCATGCAATCAACTTTCGTGCGTATCATCAGAACGTACTACACGTGGAAATCTATTATAGTTTCAGCCACACTTGCTAATGTGATCATTTCGTGCAAGGTCAACCTAGTACAAGTTATTTCAATGCGTTAAATAAAATGTATTACGTAAATATTACGAAGAATGGACCGAAGCAAACATTTATAAAAACCGATAAATATTATATAAATGTTTCAGGGTCACTGACTAATGCAGTAATTTCATGCAAGATAAAAGCCAATCTAGTAGATGTTAAGGATATCAATGCACGAAGTTGATATGTACCTACAATTTACAAATACCCGGAGCTAGCATTAAAAAATGCGATATGAAGATAATTGGGGCATTACAGGACGTACTTGAACTTACAATAACGTAAATGAAATTTTGGTCTCCGGTGACTTTTTTTGTCTTCAAAACCAAACAAAAAAAAAACTTTCTGCCACATATCATCACTGGTCACTCGGCTGAGTAACCGCCCAACTCTTCACCCGCACCCTACACGGAGAAAAATGTTATTCTAAAATACGATCATTTTATTCGTAAAAACGGTTAAAAACGGGACTAAAGTTCCTACGAACAAATTAACAGTGTTTCATTGTTCATTCGCGGGAAAATGTAAGAATACTTTGTTGGTATACGTACGAAATTACGCATACCAGCAAATTATTCTCACATTTTCCCGCCAATAAACATTGAAACCCTGTTAATTTGTTCGTAAGAACTTCAGTTCCGTTTTTAACCATTTACGAATAAATTGATCGTATTTTCGAATAACATTTTTCTCCGTGTACTCTCCAATATTTACTGATTTTTTAAATGTTTTAAGTAGAAAAAATATCATGAAAAATGTCACCGGTGACATATTTTCATTGAAGAAATTTTTTTGTAGAAAATTTCATTGAAGTACATTTTTAACTCAAAATATTGCCAGGAATCATCCACTGGTAAAAATAAGTTAAGTACATCTTGTTTAAAAGTACATATTATGTATAATAGTTTAAAAGTACAATCTAGTAGATTTACTTTAATGTGCGCCGAATGTCTAAAGATTTTAAAGAATGACTCGCAGCAAACATAAAAAATTCCAAATAATGGCCTTGCTTTGTTTTTGCACTGGTATTCATAACCCTGTTGGAATTGGTCGCCTTGGTACAAAGTGACGTTCGCACGCACACCAGTCACTGGTCTAACAGTCACGCATCCTACTATCAAGGACGTATGTTTGGAGAAGCCAGCGTCATACTAGTTAAACGATTGGTCATCCACTGCTCACTGCTCACTGCTTATGTCAGGTTAGCAAAGGAAACGTTGCAGTTTCTAGTTTGCAGAACACCCAATTTATTACTATTCATGTAATTTACACAAATCGTAAAAAATCACGTGGTCGTCTCAAAAGTCAGTTCCAATTTTGAAAATCGTAATTAAAATATATTACAGGTAGATACCAACTTTATCGCTAGTCTGGATTATTCTTCACACATTCAGTGACAGTTTTGAAAATGACTTTAATGAAAATGATTTTTGAATTTACCAGATTTTGAATTGAACCAGATTTCACGCAGAAATGCACGGAGAAAAATGTTATTCTAAAATACGATCATTTTATTCGTAAAAACAGTTTCTTACGAACAAATTAACAGTGTTTCAATGTTAATTGGCGGGAAAATGTAAGAATAATTTGTAGGTATTCCTACGAAATTACGTATCCTACCAACAAATTATTATTACATGTTCCCGCCAATAAACATTGAAACCCTGTTAATTTGTTCATAAGAACTTCAGTCCCGTTTTTACGAATAAAATTACCGTATTTTAGAATAACGTTTTTCTCCGTGTGCACGGACAATAAAGATAATAAGGGGAGGTAGATTCTTCTACTTGAAGCTGACAAAAATGTATCGGTCTCAATATCGTATCAGTGTAAAGGAAGAAAGAAAATAAACATTATTGTGGGACTGAGGTTAAAGTGTGGAAGTGAGGTGTTGGAAAACGCCTGGCTATTCGCATCTGGTCAATAAACACAGTTAAAGCCATTTAAAGCAATGTGTATTGATTCGAGCAGCTAGCTACCACTTTGAAATATGCCGTCAATTTACTTTACAAGAATAATTAATAAATTCAGCCTAGATAAATAATATCACACCATCAAAATAATAGCGCTTGACATTCAAATACCAATAAATTCGCTGTTTTAAACGCATCCCTCAATGTAATACTTTTGAATGTAAAAGAAAGACTCTTTCAGATTTTAATTTCTACAAACAGACACGCCAATAAAAATATTTAAATTTTGGATTGTCATTCTTGTAAATTTTATTTACGACTTTACACGAATATAAAAGTACACATTTAATTAGACAAACGTATTTCAAAGGCCATTGACACTTGACTTTTTCATTTTATATATCAAAAGTGACAAACTTTGACCGGGTGAACTGTTGGGCAGTTTTCTATTTTGTAGAATTATTACAAATTATATGGAAGCGTATATGGGTCAACTTTTAAATGCAAAGAGAAAGCTTGGTGTTTGCTCCCCCTAAATCTATTTATATTATATGTCTGAACATACTTTAAAATAATATAGAGCGAGTTTTATTAGTATCATTTTGACATTGGGAAACAATAAGGAATAAACGTTAACAAACATGGCGGTGTGGATTATGTGAACACCAGAAAAGTATACTATAAAAATATAATACAATCTCCAAAATTTTAACGTTACACGCGCTTCTACAATCAAAGAGGTTTAATTCTGAAAAGAATTCGGCCACCATAACACGGGCATGTGCCTAGTATGGCGGCCATAAATTCCACAATTGTTATATATTTACTATTCAAAGAATAAAGAAACATTAAAAAAAAAAAAAAAATTTACTTAATGGCGCTACGTATTGCATTATTATGAAATAGATCCATATACCTAATTGTATTATATTTAGGTATAAAATTAAAGTATTTTTATCATTTCGTCGTTGCATTTAGAATATGAACCATGTGAGACTGAGTATATTCTGAGAAAATCGATAAAAAACTATTTAAAAAAATAACGAAACGAAAAATAACAATTCTATTTATGGACAAAGTAGAAAAAATATATTTCGTTAATTATAAGAATATATTTATGGCAAACATTAATTGTTTTTCCAGAAAATTGAATTTTAACGCGTTTTTTTCACTTGCTTCATATTCTCACATGGTCCATATTCTATACACTATTGACAGCTAAACATTACAAAATAGTGTTAATAGTATGTACATACCCAAGCAATTGAATTGTGTAGTGGTATGCAGAGGATATGACTTTTTATTTTTTATTATGTACTATTTTGATTTTCCTCACAAGGTTTATTTTATATCGCTTCAAATATTTGATATTTTTACATAGCTCATATTATAGAAGATGGAGAATTTTTTTTTTTTTAATATATTAAATCATTTTCGTCAAAATCGTCACATTGTTTACATTAATATACAACGACTTTTTTTTAATAAAAAAATAATGAAAGTAAAATAAATGTATAGGTTATTAATAAGTGTTAGTACTTACTAGGGAATAAATAATATGTGTTAATACAAAGTTTTAGCTACAATATCACGCTTAAACAGCTGTCTTAAAACCTATTAGACGGGTATAATAATGAAAGGTTTGAGTAGGTAGGTAGGTACTGATATTTAATCCAACGAGAATTATTGCATTATTATTATCTGCATCTAGGAAGTACTCGATTATGCACCGGTGGACTTTCCGGGATATGAAAGTAGGTTCCTTATTAATTCTTGATAAAGCAGATACCTGAAAGGAAAGGTTATTCACGAATGAAAAATAAGATGATTAAACTTTAGAACTCTAGATCAGACATGTCCAACCTGCGGCCCAGTTAAAGATTTTTTTTTTTGCTCGTAAAATTATCACATTTATATTATACTAGCTGACCCGGCAAACTACGTACCGCCTCAGAATCAATAAATGTTGTGTTTAATTTATTAGCTGTTCGAATTGATTCAAATTATGTTGACCAACGCACATTATTAGAAAAGCCGTTCCAAACAAAATATACGAAAAAAAATATTTTCTTCATAATTATTTTTCCCGTGATTTTTCCGATGTTTTAATAGTTATTCTGTTAATCGGGACGGAGAAAAATCCAACAAATTAAAGATCATGAAAATCGGTCCAGCCGTTCTTGAGTTATAAATGGTGTAACTAACCCGACTTTGTTTTATATATTTATTAAGATTATTAGAACAAATTTCGTACGTATACCAACAAATTATTCTTACATTTTTACGCCAATAAACATTGAAAACCTGTTAATTTGTTCGTAAGAACTTCACACTCGTTTTTAACCGGAACAGGAATACCTAGTGAGGAGGACTGAGGATAAAATATGTCACTTTGTATTCTTAATTAGTTTAATATTGTATTTTAATTTTAATTTGTATTGTCATTAAATAAAAAAAAATAAAAAAAAACACGGGAAAAATAATTATGAAGAAAATTATTTTTTTCATATATTTTGTATGGAACGGCTTTTCAAATAATGTGCGTTGGTCGACATAATTTTAATCAATTCGAACTGTCAATGGTGTAGTGTGACGAACATTTCGTGCTTAGTCAACAGCTCAATTTCAGTTTTTGAACTTAGATTAGGTACCTATTTATTTTAACGTAATAAAAACTTTCAGCTTATAAATTAAACACAACATTTATTTATTCTGAGGCGGTACGAAGTTTGCCGGGTCAGCTAGTTAATAATAATAATTTATTCTTACATTTTCCCGCCAATAAACATTGAAACCCTGTTAATTTGTTCGTAAGAACTTCAGTTCCGTTTTTAAACGATTTACGAATAAAATGATCGTATTTTAGAATAACATTTTTCTCCGTGGACGGAACTAACGGTCAGCGTTTCAGCAACTGCTGAATGCTGTTTATAGAATCGCGTTAATGATGTGTTTTTGTTTTTATACTAAAAGCTGCATTTTTACCTTCTTAGCAGGAGCTGAAAAAACCCTATTTGCTAAATGTAAGCACGCAAATGCGAAAATCGACACCAATAAATAATTAATACAGCTTGACACGGATATCATTGCAGTCAGTGGCGTGGTTAGTGTTTGTTCCGTTAGTAGGAACAGGACACCTAGAGAAAAATGATTCCCCTTAGTTTCTATGTTATCTTATGCTGTGTAAGGGGTCTTTTTAGGAAAGAAAGGAGAGGAAGTTCTGGAAAGGAAAAAAATACGAGAGGTGGGTAGGAATCGTGCAAATTCATCACTCAAGTCAAAAATCTCACTCAAACCAGCCTCTCTTGATCCAAGACTCACACCCAATATGAACCCGGGCACCCCTGATTATTCACTGAACTTAGCGAACCACATGGGGTGACGGTACCCGGGGCGGCGGTATTCGTACCCGACTCCCAAATTGAAATCGAATGAAAATCAAAGCTCCACAACAGCGACAAAATTAGCTTCGTAGCTCTGTTACCCTGACAAAAACTAATTTATTGTAAATTTCTACTACTTCTACAGTACCAGTAAAATGTTAAGATGTTCATTACAAGATTTATAAGGTATTTAGAATATATGTACTAGCATAGCCAAATCGACGTTTGACCGCCTCAACAAGGGAACCCTCCCGAAGGGAACATGGATGTACCACGCATTTCGTACATTATAGATAAGTTCTCAAATTATTTTTAATTATTATACCCACTCCAGCGGATATCTACTTATAAACTGGTTGCTTGGCTTGGGTAGGAAGGGGTCCGAAAAACTAATAAATCATGTCTGAGACGATATATGAATATGAATGAGACAAAGAGTGTGTGCCAAGACCGAGGTGTTTGGCGGTCCGTCCTCTCCGCCTACCACTGCGGGGAAACGGCGTGATGGTTAGATAGTTACTTAAAAGTATGCATGGTTACCTATTAATGGCGCATTTAGTGAAAACTTAGTTTAAATTTAATTTAAAAAAATTAAAAATTGCAGCGTTATTCATTTGGAATTTCACGAACGTTTGGTTCCTTAGTACAGGCAACCTGCTTAGCAAGGAACTAATATCGACCTATATGTATTACGTCTACTAATATAACCTATGTTTATTACGTCATTTCTTTCTAAGATAATAAAATGTTGTCACTTTTTACTTCATAAGTCGATAGCGAAATAATATATTGGCACATTCACAAGATGTAATCACACACTATACAGCCCAACTTAATTCCAAGGTCCTCTGAAGAACGTAATAAAAACTCGAGTGCAGCATCACACGTAGTTTTGTGGTTGAGTCCGATAAAGCGTGCTTTAGAATTTTAAATTTCTAGTGAGCAAGACGATTACTGTGTTCTAGCAGCGTGATTTAAAACTTTAGTCTCTCTATCTGCAAAAACTCTGGAATTGACTATGGCTTCATGAAATTTGCATAGCTTTACTGCTCCAAATTTCTAAGTAAGCGCAAAAATTATTTTCAATTTGAAATGATAAAATGTTGATAAACGAAAGGTGCATTTGCTCTCTAATATCCATATTAAAACAGTATTATCTACTTCCTACATTGTTATGTAATCTTCAATGAAAGATAACATTACCATCGTTCAAATATTAGCTAAGTTGCACATTTACACATGACTTGATGCAACGAATAATAAACACTGTTTTCAAGTGCATGTCTCCATTTTACGAAAAAAAACGAAGAAAACGTAATTCCAGTTATAAGCACTATAAATTCAATCATTAAAATGGTTCCAAAGCATTTATTTAGTACATTTACTTGAAAGCTAAAAGTATGGGTTGTAAAAAAAATGGACCACTAAACGTCCTGGCAATATCCAGAATCATAATCTGCAAACTTTTCTGAATTCAAAACTATGTTCAGTTTACGGCACTCGGATTTTGCACAATGACTCAGTGCCTGCACTATAATGGAAATCGTCGGAAGATACAGGTCAAGACAGAAAAAACTTGTTTTTGATGAAGATTCTACTAGTACGGGAAACGTAGTATCGCAGGCTCCGGAAAATTAGTACTTTCGAATTCTTGAAGAAGGTACGGTACTTTTGCAGAGAATTTGAGCTTTAGGATGTACTGATGCAATAAAGTCGCGTTTATTGTAATAAATTCTGTGAATCATTATTTACATGAACTGAACACACACTGTGCGTTGAAACATACGTACGCGAAGAATTCGCTAGAAACAAGAGTTCGATTATTGGACAAAAAAAGCACTCTTAGTTATTAATGTGTAAATCAAAGTAGACAAAATATTCAATACTACAAATAATTATAGAAATACTGTAAAATAACTTATAATTCAATATATCAGCAAGATATCAGAATAATATTTAATTCTCTGAATTTTATACCAAGCCTATTCAAAACCTATTTCTATCAAGTTAGGTATAACTTATATAATTTATTTTAACAACCTTCCATTAAATCTAAAAATTATCGAAATATTCATGAAATTCAAGTTAAATGGAAAAATTACCTAAAACCACTATAAGAGTCCATATCTGTTATAATTATTTTTAAAATCTTTAAATCTGTTGAAAAAAATGTTTTTATTTATTGATTGTAAAAAATACAAATATTAAATAATTTAAAAAAATATTCATTTGTCAAGTAAAGTGCATTGTGTAAATAAAAACAATACGATGCCTTATACACATGCCCACGACAGATGAATGCTTACAAACATGCACATACGCACTTACGACCTTACCTTGCTCGCTGAAAAATATAAGCAATAACCGTACCGCCCGCACATTTTAAACGTGTCAAAAACAGAAACTAGTACGCCAAATGTCACTCATGTCAGAGTATTCAATGTTTACTTTATTCTATACAAAATATGAACATGCCTGCTGTGTGCGAATTCAAGAGATTACGCTTATGTGATAGTGTCTAAACAGGCAGAGAATTTCAGAACAAATTCCGACGGCTAGAAAATATAGTAATCAGAGCCTCTATTAATTAGTTCAACTTTACTAACGTAACAATGATTTCTATGGTTATTTTGCGGGAAAAATATGCTTTATACTACTAAATCGGCTACAACCAGCAGCACACGCATTCTTAGCAAAAACTTGATAAGTGATAAGGTTTTTTTTTTAACGATATTTCTATTTTTCTTTCTGCCTTTCCTGATCTAATGCTTTGCGCATGCCACTGACCCGTGGCACATTTAGCAAGTCGGATCATACTCAAGTGCACGGAGAAAAATGTTCACTCTAAAATACGATCATTTTATTCGTAAAAACGGTTAAAAACGGAACTGAAGTTCTTACGAACAAATTAACAGGGTTTCAATGTTTATTGGCGGGAACATGTAAGAATAATTTGTTGGTATACGTACGAAATTACGTATACCATTAAATCAATAAACATTGAATCACTGTCAATTTGTTCGTAAGAACTTCAGTACCATTTTTAACCGTTTTTACGAATAAAATGATCGTATTTTAGAATAACATTTTTCTCCGTGTGTGTTCACCGGGAGAGTATATCAGTATCAGCGTAGGCACGCAACAAACAAACTGCACAAGTAATTTGTGAAAACTGCATCCTATTTGATAATAGGAGACCTAGTGCAATGTAGAGATAAGAGATTGTGTTTAAATTTACGCTTTAAATAGACATAATAATTCTAACCTTGTTGTCTTGATCATAGATCATTTACTTAATGACTAAAGATAGTGCGGCCTTGAAACATTTGAGCGTTGTTCCCCGTGCTTAGATCTTTCTTGACACAAATGATAAAGCGGCAAAAAGCTTAGGTCATTAATTATTCAATAAAAGGTCAGTTGATTATGCAACTAATTATATAAGTTTTATTTTCAGGTGCCCCTCGTCGTGTGGTACCGGTGATGTTGATAAGGATTAAACTGCGGTTAGATGTTTATTTATACAACTCCCGAATAATTATTGGCTTTCACAAAACACCGCAGTTAACAAAACATTGTAATCACACAACTCCACCTCAACATAACACAAATAAATTTATAAATGTAACAAACACAAGAATAGAAAACTTAGACAGACCAAAATATAAACGAGTAGAAGATTTATTTATTTCTATGCTAGAACACACAGTTTACAGGAAAATAGATAATTAGTGTAAGTAATACAAAAAATGGTTCTAATATAAAACATGGTAGTAGAGTGTAAAATAATCAGTAACTGTATGTAAATGGTGAATTGTGAACACCCCATTAGGAGAACCTATGCTGAGGTGTTCGCATGTTTCAGATAAGGTGTTAGTGAAAGTAGATTACTAGCATCTATTTGCATCAAAATGTTCAAAACAAAGTGAATCATAATTGTATACAGAAATATCAAAAATGTTGTGAAAAAAAACGAATATTTTACTCCTGGAATTGTAATTAATGAAGCAGTTAACACGAAAATAAAATATTTTTTTTTAAACATTACCATTTTATTTGTAAAGTAATAATCTCTATTTAAAGTAGATCTAATTATACGATGCGATACTAACTTATCTAATAAATATAACACATATATTTGCACCCTTGAAGTGATTTTTTTCTTAAGAAAATGGCGCTATAAAAATCATCCAAACATTATTATTATTATTATGTACTATATTATATATATAAAATAATATTTGTTTTCCATTCGACAGCGAAAAGCAAAATACACTTGATTATACTAAAGTTGAAATATGTATAAAATCGCTTGGTATCGCCTTGGAAAACGCTTCTGTGAACTTGGTTGATGTAGGGTAGAATCTCTTTGAAGAAAGAACATGGAATTTGGGATGTGGGTATACGTATTACACCACTGGAACCAGTTATGGGATAACAAACACCTCTGCCATAGATCACCTTAAGCGGTTCGCTACGTTCAATAACTTGGCAGAGGTGTCCGAGTTCATGAGATAAGATTTATCCTGGTGGCAGAAGCGTCCTGCTGCGTGGCGGGCTGGACCAGAAGAGGCCAGTTGAGAGAGATCGTTTGATCTCTCCAGACAGACTCTCTCGACACAACGTCTTGCATCGCAGTGGGAGGAACATACGACCGCCAGATTCCTACTCATCCCACATACCCTTTTCCTTCCCAGAACTTCTTCTCCCTTTACTTAAAAAGATCCTCCACCTAACATCCCCAAAGGTGGCGTAGGCCTCGATGAAAATTATTTTCCTTAAAGCCTTCTGCTGGAGTAAATGTAAAAACATATGAAAAATGATGCCAAAATTCCAAGTCATAAAAGTATTTGACAGAACGAAATTCTAACGCTAGAGAATGTCAATTTTGTTCTAGTAGGTAGTAACAAGGACAATCACGGTGTTAAGTATGGCTTTCTTATTAAGTAAGTATGTCACATACGTAAATTTGAATAGCGTAAATAATATAGCATAATATTAATGAATGGATTCGCCAGTCAGACGAGATACCCGGTCACTGGAGCCAGGATGCGGCTAATGGTATCCGACAACACGGTGGTGACAGCAACCTTCCAGCACCACAACCAAGCGCCACTTCTGATTGAGCACTGGGCCCGACCTTCCTCAAGACCACGCCCTGCATAATTGATTATTTATTATTGTTTATTTTTTTCTATTCGATTTGTTTCTTTTCGTAAAAATTAACGTATTCACATATTTGGGCACATAAGCTTGTTTTCAAGACAATTTAACGTAGGTAGACATAGGAATGACGTATGCCCCGCACCTGAGTTATTAACCTACAAATATCTATGTCCATACGGGTGTATACATGACGTGTGGGGTTGAACTGTCCTTCCCACATCCTGGAATAAAACATTATTATTATGGAGGCACTGCTGAAAACCAGCTGCACTCCAGGATAAATCCTGAATTGCAGCTGAGCACTGACCTTTTCGTCAATCAAAATGTGTACCTATATTGTAAGAATTTTTTTATTATTGATGAATAAACGATTTTATTATTATTATTATTAAACATTGTTAACTATGTAAGTAAAAAAAATACGTAAGCTTTCTGAAGGAAAGCAGAAAATAACGTAATTGTCACGTGAAGCTAATAACATCAATAAAAGTATGCAATTTTCATGACCGGAGGTTACTAGGCAATAAATTATCGATCTTACTGACTGTATATTATAATGATTATATTTTTATTAACACGTTGCTTTGCCACTACAAAGATTAGCGCAAAATAAAAACGTCATGCCAATACGTTAGATATACAAAAACACGTTAACATCAGGTAGTTATGATATTCCAAATTTTCATGTTTAAGGGAGATGTGTTTGAAATCCATTAAAATACAGACAAAAAGTAAAGAATTATTATTTTTAACATAAACGACATTATTTTAATACTGGAGTGATTAACAAATTGAGAAGTGGGTATGGGTACCGCCGCCTGGGAACCATTTATTGGAGAACCAACGCCTCTGTCATAGGTCATTCCAAATGGTTCGCTACGCTGTAATGACTTAGCAGGGATGCCCAGGTTAACGGTGATGGTGTTTGCCCGGATCTTTGCAACGGATGCATCTACCCACCAATTGCGTGGCAGGCCGGATCGGGAGTAGATAGTGTAAGGAAACCTTTGACCTCTCCAGCAGGTCTCTCTCGACCCATCGTCTTGCACCGCAGCGGTATGGATGGATTCATAAGTCCGTCACTCCTGGACTCACTGATCCCTAGATTCCTAATCACGCCTCATACCTTTTTCTTACCGGAACTTCCTCTCCTTCCTTTCCTTAAAAAAATCTTCCACGCATCATCTACAAAAATGACATAGGTCCAGAGGGGTATAGTTTTCTTCAGGGCATCCTGTGTGGGGTTAATGAAAAGGCATATTTTCCTAAGAAACGTTGAAGAAATAATAACCTCTATAATTATGTCTACAATTCTTATTAAATTATATACGATTTGACTCTGTGCCGAAACGGGCGGTCCGTTTGATATATTCCCCAATCTAAACAAACGGACTGCAATCTTTAGAGTACAGTCGTCAGGTGGAAATGCTGTCCTTGTTCTACCGGTATTTCAATGTCAGATGCTCCGAAGAACTAGCGTCAATGCTCCCTTCGGCACCGGTGCGTAGTCGGGAAACATTTGTGCACGGTTGACATTTCGCTTAATGAGGGTTGGTTTGTATTATGTCCACAAAAACTCGTGTTGAGAAATCCTTTACTTGAAACTAATTTTTATAAATAATAAATATAAAATACAATCTAAGAGGAATAATCGATCTTTCTCATTATAGCCTCCCTGTACAGTTGTAAGCATTTTTAAGCTTTTATTCTCAGCTGCTAGTCAATCGCTCTTAAGTATCTATTATATACCAATCCACTGCTTAATTTTGCATGAATAAAAATAATATTTATTAAAAAAAAATTAAAGTCGAGAAACAATATGGGTAGTGATTACTAGTAGGCGGCTAGGCGGTGGCAAAACGAAGAATTCCAAGTTGAAAATTTGCAAAAACATCATTCGGAGATATTGAGGTTTGAAGTTTAGAATTGATTCGTTATAACAAAAACATATCATTTCAAAAATTCAAATTTCAATATCTCCGAATGATGTTTTTGCGGATTCGTGACTTGGAATTCTTCGTTTTGCCACCGCTTAGCCGCCTTCTAGTGATTACTGACTTAGTAGTTAATTAAATATTAATTTCTTATTGCCATCTTGAACGTAAAATGTAAAATAGCATCGCTAATCACGACTTCGTGATAACGCGTCTCGAGATTGTGTGGTGTCATAATAAAGTGATATAAAACCCTCGATTGGACCATGCAATTATGCATTTTCATAAAATAAGCTTTAAAAAAATATTCAGTAAATAATTTGTTCAACTTGCTGGGGCATAATCCGTGGTCGAGTGGTAAGACACTTGACTCCCGATCGGAAGGTCGCGGGTTCGAACCCGGCGTGCGCAAATAAATTTTATTTGATTAATTTGTGTTATTTCACAATTAATTAATAAAATAATATATACTATATTTGCGGCACGTTCCAGAGTGGAAGATACTGTCAGCATCGCCCTGGTGTAAGACCACCATTCAGAATTAAAACGATGCTTGACGACTGTTCGTGGTCGAGTGGTAAGACACTTGATTCCCGATCGGAAGGTCGCGGGTTCGAACCCGGCGTGCGCAAATAATTTTTATTTGATTAATTTGTGTTATTTCACAATTAATTAATAAAATAATATATACTATATTTGCGGCACGTTCCAGAGTGGAAGATACTGTCAGTATCGCCCTGGTGTAAGACCACCACTCAGAATTGAAACGTTGCTTAATAATGGCTTTAGCCGTGTTTAGTGACTAGATCTGAATAGCCAGGTACTCTCCTACCTCCCTCTTCCCAATCTCCTTCCCTTCCCCACTTTCCTTCAGCCTCACAACATACCCCAATTGGGGATGCCATAGTCTCACTGGCTCCAGACGGGAGCAGTTGGGACTCTTGTGAGGTATTCTCTATAAAAAATAAAAAAATAAGAAAGGACTCATACCGAGAATACCTCATATTGCATCTATTTTTTCCTACAACCATTTATTATGATGAAGGAGAAGGGGGCCTTTTTGGCCCGGAGCACTGTACGCCATTATATCAAAGTCAAAAGTCATTTCATATTACAACGTTGACATATCTGGGAAACAGGTAGTGAAATGAAATCTGTAATATTTAAAATTTGTATAATTTTATATATTTACAACCTCTTACATCTATAAATTCAAGGTGGCGCAAAAGACATCACCCTATTGGAAGATGCCATACTTTTTTACAAATGGCGACAAATGTCAGTTTTGCTGTAATATTTGTGAAGTAAACAGATACAAGTTATACGTCAATAAGACATAAATTGTTATACTCTCCAATAACGCCGAAAAAATGTTTTTCAGACGACTTTTTGTGGGGTTTCTTGAAATCACGAGTCTATTTCAATAAGTAACAGATTTTTGAAACCCTCAAAAAGAATATCCGTCAAGAATGCGAGAACCTATTGACGGAAGGGTGATGGAAAATGCCATAAATTGGGCCCGTATGGTCATAATTCAAGAAAAAAAAATCAAGACATCGAAAAAACACAATCCAAAAGTTGGATCAAATTTTTTTATTAATAGAAAAAAAATTAAAGCCAAAGAACATTAGGTGACAACTTTTGCGCCATCCTGTAGATAGCGATAGAGAGAATCTACAATATATTATCATAATAAAAATCAAATTTTAATGTTAAGACAGCTACAGATTGGCTGTCCAACCTCAAAACATCATATTTTGAAATTTCATATTTCTGCTATTCCGTGGTTTTTAGATTATAAAAACGTTAATATTTCTGTTGAAATTTTGCATGAAATCAATTCGTGTAAATTTTAATGTTTAAGGGTAAGGTTAAATGATATTAAAAAGCGAAAGTGTTTCTTAAAGGACTTTCTTAACATACTTTGTCATAACATTTACTATGTTTTGAAATTGACAGCCGAGATGCTAGCATACCTTTCGTTATGATTCTGAATAATTATTACTTAAGTGTATTAAAAACATTAACCCTTAATAATAACAAAGAATTTTTTCTATCAAACATCTATTTTTAATTTTCGGGTCATCTCTTGGTGGTATAAACTGGTAGCCAATTTCAGAAATATGCATGTGTGTAGTGACACTAAATGTTTAAAAAATACATTGTTTCGAGAATAAGTCTATCTGCCGACTTTCAGCTCGATCAGATGTCGTGAAGTGGGTTAATTACTACTTCCAAGATTTGCATTAATTTATTAATTAATTCATCCAGGAAAACTAAATAGAAATTCAATTGCTTACATTTGAAAAGATTAAGCTTTAAATTTATCCTTTTTGTGTTGTTGTAGTCTGAATCTCCAAGACCAAGGGCAGTAAGATCGCTTGCAGTAATTGGTTATTGTAGGCTCATCTATGTAGTTGATTGCAAATCAATATGCTGAGAAGTTTTATCAATTAGGGAAGTATAATTATCTAATGGAATCAAAAGAGTTTTGTATGCACGAAGATTTCACTGTGCATTTTAATGAGACAAGGAGTATCATTTAAGCAAGATAGAAGGAACTTCAAGTATTTCAAATCGTGAAGAATTTCTGGTCCTGCGTAGCACGCTATTCAAATCATCTGCTTTATTAGCAAGCTTTATTTCAGATCAGATTAGCAGCAAATAATCCATATTACTAGAACCTACCTTCATAGGAACATGTTAGATGGACACGAATTACAGAATTTTCTTGTGTATCTAATGCATCTAATAGGGGCACTGCAATTCACTCATTCTTAACACGTTATAACGTTAGGTTTGTAAAATACTTGAATAAATAACACTGCTCTGCAAGCGATCGCAAAATCATCTTGACAGTAAAGAGCTTACAATTCACCTCTGAAAATCACGCAAAACCGTTTAAATTCACGGCACACGATTGCCAATAGGCGCTTTTAAAATTCTAACGGTTACGACACGGCGTCGGCACAAAAAAGGCAACAAACTTACGTTCCTTATCACAATAATGTTGCAGCTCTTTTATTTACACTAAATAATGGTGAGACAAACGATGAGAACAATGTTGAAAAACGTATGTCTGCTACCTCAAAACGAAAAAAGTAATAATTTTCTTGCATTTCCTCATATCACTTATATCAAAGGAATGAGATGCCGCGTGCCATTGCCGTCGTGAAAATTATAAAAGCAGCCAATGGGCGATTTTAGTAATACCGCGGAGATGGATCGTAAACGGGAATGGCTTGCACCATCTCATTTTTTTAATACGAATGAGGGAGAGGCAAGAAAATTATTACTTTTTTTAACTACGCCGTGCCGTTTCAGCGAGAATTATAAAAGCAGTTAATGAGCGCTTTTATTATTACCGTGACGACCCGCGGAAACGGCACGGCGACTGTTATGGCTAATGCCATCTCATTTATTTAATACGAGTCAAGGTAATAATTAATAATGAAAGCGCTCATTGGCTAAATACGAGTAGTATAAAAGGACTATTAGTTTTAGGTCCTGCGATGCAGCGAGGTTTGACGGAACTGGCGAAAAAAATTAATACCGATCTCCTGTTTGCGTTGAAGAGGCGATTGAGTTTTAGCAGGTAAGGTTACTGCGTTATTATGAATGTGTAAAATAATTTTAATTACCACGAAATTAATTAAGTTCACATTGGTAACAAGGTGGGTACCAAATAAATGAGAAAAGTTGTTTTTGAACCCACGCATGGAAGTTACATTTCCGATATAAAACCGGGTGTATTTTTAACAAATATGTGGGTAATAATAACCAAAGCAAAACACCAGCTTATAATAATGGTTCTTTTATAAATTCTTCTATAAATAAACCTTTATGTAAGAATTAATTTATGGAACTCTGTAAATATATCTACGACTAACAACAAAATGCAAGAAAAACATATAGGTCTCCATTTATTAATAAATTAAAAATATGTATATATTATTGGTACCTACCTAGGTAAGTCACTTTATGAAATTAAATTAAAATAATAGTATACATTTGAACACACTGTCAAAATAATTAGAAAATGTATTTATACATTTATAAGACTAAGAAATATTCTTAGACTAGAAAACTTAAAAAGAGTGTACTATGCAATTGTTCAATTTATATTGCAATATGGTATTATTGGTTGGGGCGGAACTTATAATAATATTTTAAATCTACTCAAAATTGTTCAAAGATATTGAAAAAACCATCCAAATTTTCTACTAAAATTCTCATTTCAATATTCAATGTACCTACAATAGACAAAATATATAAAAAATATTCAACAATACAAATTTACAAAGAAATACAAATAAATAACTTACAACCATTCATCAACAAGATATCAGAATACTATCAAAATCCCTAAATTTAGCACAAAGCACACACAAAACTCGTATCTCCATACGTATAACATATTATAACAAACTATATTTATATCTGAAAGTTATCGAAAATATCCAGGAATTTCAGCAAAAATTTAAAAAATATCTAAAACTACTATAAGAGTCCATATCTCACTATTATTATTATTTCTTTCAAACATTGAAATCCGTTATTGATAAATCTTGCATTTTCTTAATTATCCGTAGTTTTTGCCATATTGTATTATTTACCTTCATACATGATATTATAATATAATTGAACTAAAATTCCCTCACCAAACACAAGAGCCTCGTCTTTTTTTGGTGAGGACATGTAAAAATTGTGTATTTATTGAAAAAAAATAAACCTATAAATATTAAATAAAAAATAAAAACATATGGCCTAATTAATATATATATTTTAAATTTTACACAACTGATAAACAACAATTTTTGTATGGTAAAAGGTTGTTTAACAGTTGTGTAAATTTTTTAAATCTCTATATAAGCAAAATCACCAGTTTTCAGCATTCGGAAATTTGACATAACAAAAGCGCACTCCAGCCAAATAATGAATTCCGAGAACACGTTTCGGATAAAGATTGATGCATGGGTTACAAGTAAATTTACGACTGAAGAAATAATGAATATTATAATAATAATAAACATTGAATTGCATCGAATGGTATTATTAAAATATGTCAAGTACGTACCGTATCACCAGATATTTCGTAGAAACAAGTCATTGGTATTGATCCTTGAAATAATTTCTAAAACTAAAACTGTTTAACTCTTATTTTGTCTGTGTATTGTTTGTTTCTAAAATTACAATTATAAAACACAATAAAAATGTTAATCCTGAGGTTTGCCTAAAAATTTATGTAAGATTTAAAATATTATTTTTATCTTTATCGATCAGGAATCTTCTTTTAATTTTTCCCTTTTTATGGCGTGCCCAGTTGGGTATGTTGTAAGACTAAATGTACCATCGAAGGAAAAGAGTTGTGGTAGAGGAAGGTTGGAAAGTAACAAGCAATTCAGATTTGATCACCAAAATACCTAGCAATTATTTTAAAAAACGTTTCGTTATGTAACGGTGGTTCTTCACCAGGGAGATACTGAGATTTTTATTAATTATACGTCTCCTAAGTATAATAGTAGCGCTAGTAGCGTCACCTAAGTAAAGCGTCACTCAATTTGCACATGTCATGACGCTTGCTCATTCCGGCCGTATGCAAGTAGTTCCTTTTCCATTTTGGTAACCAAAAGGCTGCATGCATTATGCAACGAAACTGTGTGATCCAATTTAAAAGCATGAAGTCACCCAATGTTCGTATTCTGTTTCGGTAATGAGAAGAGCGTGTTTAAAAATAGCTTTAATCGATTCATTGCTGCGAGTTCAAAATTTTCCCATAGAAAGATACCTACCAGCCTACCTATGTTAGTTCCGATTTACAAATGCAAACTGTTCTCCAGGTATTATTTAAATTAACCACTGGAGCGATTTCGGTCCAAATTTGGAACACTTTAATTTTTCTAGGATTGCTTTCGGTCTAAAAATGGACTGATTTTCGAACCGTTCGTAAAACATTTATTGTAATTATATGAAATATTTTCTTGGCCAGCAATTTATTCTATCAAATAGTTGATAAAATAGACTTTACGTTTATGGCCTTATCGATTATCTTTTCTAGAATGAATTTTGGCAGTTGGAAAGCTTCAGTTCTACAAACGAACTTCAAAATAATTTTCAAACCAAACTTTTGATTTGTTGAACACATATAAAAAAATGATTTTCTAGTATATATTTGCATCTGTGATTATCATAGAAATATTCATATGTCTGTGGTGATTATCAAACAGGCGATAGAGAACATAAACACGTAGAACAATATTCATTATACATATTTAAAACATCCACTAGCGGCATTTTCAAATCTTTAGATCACTAAAGCACAAATTTCGCACATTTATAAAGTTAAAGATTTTAAAACATTTTTTCTATCATTTTTAAAAATATAGAAGAATTAGTAACATATAGGTGAATTTATTGGCTATATAGCACTATAATTTGTTTATATTTTTCCGTACATAAATGTAGAGTAATATTGGTTTTAATGTGGGCGGGAAATATTCAAAATTAATTTTCAAAAGTGGTGAGCGCTCTAGGCGATTTTTTATAATTCTCTGTGTCGCTCCAATGGTAAGAGATGGGCTATAATCTCTTGCGCTTGTAGATTTTTTTACATTAGCTACACATAGGAGGTTAGGGTTGCCGTGTGGAGTGTCTTTTTAGGAAGGAAGATAGCGTTCAAACTATATGAAGTAACTTGTCAAAATCTAGAGAGGAAATTGGGGAATACGTGTGTATGAACAAAAGGCCGTCCGGTTTCCTCTTAAAAAAATATTTTACGTGAGCGTAGGTAGGTAAATATTTTCCAATAAAATAGCATACATTTAATTATCAACGCCAAATGTTAGAATGTTAGATACTCTCAGTATCGCGCCTGAACAGAAACTATAGAGTAACAATGCATGAAATTTTTTAAGCTTGGTTTAGTGGGTAGATGTGAAAAGCTCGGCTCTTTACCATCTTTACTTCCACTGCATCACAACTTTACCCGAAATAACAATAATCCCACTTTCCGAGATTTATTTTATTTATTATTATTATTTTTTAATTTATTTTTTATGTCATTTTCATAACACTATAGTTAACAACCGTTCTGTAAATTGCCATCTCAACACAGGCGTTTAACACCCAGTGAGATGGGCAATCCGTCATTAATTTATTTATACGTACCTAATTTTGAAATAATTAAAATTTTTTTTAAATGAGGACTCCCGTGGGGTGTGAAAAAAACAACGAAAGGTACGATACTTATGATTAATAAAAAATAAAAACGTAACATTTAAGCTACTGATGATTTTAGCCGTGTTTGGTAACCAGATATGAATATCCAGGTACTTCCCCACATTTTCATTTTCCATCTACTTCCCCTCCCCACTATCTTCATCCTCGCAACCACAATATACCCCAATTGGGGATACGATAGTCTTATTGTTACCGGCTTCTGAGGGTCGGGAGCAGTTGGGATTCTTGTGCGGTATTCATGGAAAAAATAAAATTATAAAATAAATTATGTCGAAAATATATGCGGCAAAAATGTTAACGCAGATAACTATATATAGAAATACGAAAAAAATCATCAAACCATTTTAACTGATTAATTGGAGCAATTATATATTAATAAAATAATATCAATCACATGCTTCGATTAATAACTTAATTTTAATATTTTATAACTTAACGTGTCTAGATATCAAAACGGACTCTCACATATAATAAATTGAATTTCCTCCTACGATTTATTACACATTGTGAACCGGATGCACTTTAAAATAATAACAATGCATTCGCATAATAATTATTTTGCAAAACTGAAAGATTTATATCCTCTCATTTACTCAACCGGGTGAATGGTAACCACATGGCTATTTATTATTATTAAACCATTTTATTATATTGTTACGAGAACTTATAAATTACCGTATCGCTGGATAGGTTTTTAGATTTTCACGGCCAAAAGCATTTTCGTTGTTTGTTTTTGGGGTGTTATGCCGTGTTGCGCTACCTCCTTCTTTAGCCGACATTTCGGACAGCGTTGCAGTGTCTATCATGACGATGGATGAAACGTCGGCTAAAGAAGGAGGAAGCGCAACACGGCATAACACCCCAAAAACAAACAACGAAAATGCTTTTGGCCGTGAAAATCTAAAAACGTATCTAGTACAATAATGTATTAAATTAAAGTAAACAACTTTTATTACATCACTATTTACATACTGTTTCACAACAAAGGTATTTAATGACGCCAAAGAGAAATTTTGCAATCACTGAAGAAGTACCCGTACAATAACATTGTTCAAATGTAAAAAAAAAAACATTGTCAAAATGTACATTAATATTGCCCAAATCGCAGTGAAGAAGGTAGCGCAACACGGCATAACACCCCCAAAACCAACAACGAAAATACCATATATATATATATATATATAGCTGCTCTTAGTGGTCTCGCGAAAAGGGCACACAATATATATAGTATACCTCCTACAACATGGTTCTCTTCAAGATCTAGGTTTACTTCTACTCTTCCACAAAAATACCCTCCACACAACATCCCCAAATACGACATAGGCCTTGAGGGAAATTATTTTCTTCAGAGCCTGTGTGGTGTTAATGTAAGTGTTTCAATTCTGAATTGTGGTGTCTTAACAGAGGCATTCTGACCGTTTCATATACTGGGGATTCTCTGTTTTCAAATAAAATATCTAATTATTTTAAAAAGATTTATCGTGGAACGAATGACGTATAATAATTATATTTATAAATGGGTTATTTGGTATTGATGTGTTTAAACTCGCGGAAAAGGACTCTTCCATTATATTAACAGCAAGTTAAGTAGGTAGGATTTGCAATGACTTTGGACTCTGATTAGATATTTTTATTAACAGTATTTATCGGCGTACACGGAGAAAAATGAACTGTTAAAAACGGTACTGAAGTTCTTACGAACAAATTAACAGTGATTCAATGTTTATTGGCGGTAAAATACGTACGAAATTACGTATACCAACAAATTATTCTTAATGTTCCCGCCAATAAACATTGAAACCCTGTTAATTTGTTCGTAAAAACTTCAGTCCCGTTTTTAACCGTTTTTACTATTAAAATGATCGTTTTTTCTATTAAAATGATCGTTTTTTCTATTAAGATGATCGTTTTTTCAAATAACATTTTTCTCCTTGTAGATAATGTCCATGAAGTTAGTCAGATTTCTGCTTTTTTATAAAAAAAGCATTTTTTTTCTTAATTTCTGGAATCAGAGGAATGGATAATCCCTAACGGAACTTATAAATTAACAGTACGTAAACACAAAAGTTCCTTCCCAAATCCATCTCCTTTCAGCAATAGCATTAAATTCACATGGCAACTTGTTGAATGTAAATGGTGCATTGAAATTAGTATTTATTCAGTTATATCATCCAAATTATCATCCCTTTTTTGTGGATGTACGTAAAATCAAAAATACTAATTTTGGTTGTGTGTGTGTCCGTGTCACTTTGGTTAAATGAACTCAATTTTAAATTAATGTTGGTACGTGTCATTTTCAAAAATGGTACCTAGGCACTTGTTATAAAGCATTTTAATAGAAAATCCTTTGCAATTATATGAATTCCAATTTTGTGTCTTGATTGAATAATGTATGAATAAAATGGAATCTTGTAAGTGGAAAATAACCCACTTACCGATATCCGATCGAGCTGAAACTTGGCAGGTAGACTCAATGTTGATAATAGTGCAGTTTTTGTGGTGGCAATCAGGCGCACACACGCGGACATGTAAGAATTTCTTTGAAATTCGATGTCATTACAGCAGTTAATATACGAAATAAATGTTCGTCTTATCAATGTGGTTGATTACGATCACTGTGCAGGAAGGTTCAATCCTCAGTCACACCAAAAAAGACATTTGAAAACAGACGTATAACAGCAGTACATTAACTATTTTTACGGATTCGTTTTTTTTTTTCAAAAATCGAAATAATTTGTCGAGAATTTGAATAAATCGAAAAAGATTTCTACAGTTCTTCGTGTTACTTTGAAAAATTACAATTATTATACTTTTGAAATTAGCTATCACTTTGTGGTTATCCATTTTATAATTAAATGAAACAATATATCTTAGTTACAACCACTGATTTATTTAGTTACACGCCGACCGGTTTCGGAACAACCGTTCGGCGTGTAACTAAATAAATCAGTGGTTGTAACTAAGATATATTGTTTCATTTAATTACAATTATTAAATTAAATTACAATTTAAAAATTGTCATTAAATACACATATTCGAATTTTGATTATGTTTTCGTGAATGAATGAAGTGACATTTCACAAGTGCTATTAACGCAATAAAAACTATAATTTTGGACATTAACAAAAAATTTTAAAAAAAAACGTACGGATTATTTCTGCGCAAAGTGGATTTTTTTAATAGAAGCAATTAATTTTGAATTAGCGCCATTATACTTAAGTTAAACCTAAAAAAATATGTGGCGTATGGAAGTTATATAAAATATGACGTGTTGGTTGCGTGGTTGAGTAGGTAGGTACCTACTTTTAATAATGTTATTTACTTGGAGCACATTACCAAGAAACCCCAACTTTAAAAGTATACATATCCAAGTAATCCGTCCTATCAAATATGTAAGCCTACTAAATAAACAGTGTTACTTTTCTGAGAACAGTGTAAGTTGCTCTTCCCATTCTAATATAATACCCATTAGATACGTAGGTACTAAATAATAAGTATCAATTTTTATTTATTTATTAATAGTAGTTCTTTGAACAGTAGTAGACCTTGCGTCTACTAAATTAAGTTTCTTATTTTTTTAATAATTAAAAACCAAAAATTATTGTGAAATCCAACGATTTAAAAGTAGTTATGTAGTAGTTAATACCGTACACAATAGTTAATAATATAATAGTTATAATAATAATACGTTAATACCTACCTACTTAATTATGAACCATATACCAAATAAAAAATTATACAAATTTTCAATTAAAAAACTTACTAACTCAACGACATATTTAAAAAAAACTTGAAATTCAGGAAGGTAGGTAGGTACCTCAGTATTTTAAAAAAAATCTGCTGAACCATTAAAACAGTCACCGTCTTGAAATGGAAATGGTGCAAACAAATTTACAGAAAGACGAAGTACAAAATAGTCCATTTGAAAAAGGATTTCGCTATGCTCACTGCTCAGTCAGCGTTTAACAATCACACTGTATATACAAGGAGGTATGCAGAGAGGATTTAATGTCAAATAACTACTGTCTGGCGCACTCTCCTTGTTCTATCCTACTCTTAACATGACCCGATACAAGTAATACCTTAAGTAGTTCGCTACGTTTACTTCATGGGGTGAGGTTTGTCCGGATCTTGGCGGCGAGACATAGGTCTCCTGTATGGAGCTAATGTAAAAATAAAAACAAATCTGCTCGGAGCAAGTGGGACTATGTAATTCCCAATAGTTAAAGGTGTGTGTGAAGCTAGAAACACGAAAATAGTAGATCGAAGGTCGGGAATTACTGGGCTAATCAGATCTGCCCACAAATTCTCATGCCATTTCAAGCAATGAGCAACGATAAATGTGTTTTAGGGATTTCTTTTAAATGTGTTTTAGGGATGCGGAACATTTCGAACTTCTTCTATCAATTTCCTCGCTATGGATTCATTTATTTCATATCATGTTCACAAACTATCAACTATCTAAGTCTTCTATATAAAATATACTCCAAAAATGTTTGAATCTCAAATAACCGAGCTCATAGGCAATGTGCAGTGCAAGCAGTTAAAATTAAAAGTAAAAATAATTACTGAAGTCCAAAAAGGTTTTTGTGAAAGTAAATAAATATAAATCGATAGATTTTCCGGTGAATTGTTAAACGTTTCAATTTTAGGAATTTCCCCATTTGCTCGGTGATTTTCTCATCGTTTTGTTCCAGTTTTCTTCCAAAATGGTCAAAGTAGACGGATGACGAGAAAAGTAGACGTGGGGATTAGACACGCCTAGCTTCGATGGTTCTCTCTGTTCTGTTGAGGCACCGTTAGACCGACTTAGAGCCAGACAATTCGAATAAAACGAACTATTCTTTTTGGGCAGCTAGGTTAGGCGGTGATTTTTTTGGACCGGGGAATACCCCGGCCTTTTCATTTCAACGCCTTGAATAATTGCTCTAACGCTGGCCGGAGTGATTCTCGTGTATTTTATTACGAATTTGCACAGATAAATTATGTGTTGCTCTTCCGTGTAATGATTGAAATATTTATATCATGTTTTTGTTCTACCATTAAAATGTACACTCCAGATTTATAATAGACATGATTGCGATAATGTTATTATAGACTCATTGGGTAAGTCCACGCATCCAGTATTTCGCTTACTTGCATGGTAAAGAATAATAAATAATGTGCAGTAATCCATTAGGTAAATATACATTTTTATACATAAGTAAGGGGAAAGAGAAAGTAAAGAAATTGGGATTACCTGGCCAATAAAGACGAGTCAATTAAAATGGATACACTCATTTCTGGTAATCTTAAAATATAAGTGGTGGTCTTATGAGGATAGTTTTAATAAATTGACCCTACGAAATGTCAAACCCCAACCAATTACGTAAAAATCTTAATAAATTAGCAAAGTTAAATCGAAATAATTTAGGTACTTTTTGAAACTAAACGGCAGTTTCTTAGTTAATCAGGTCTTGGGTCATATTTCAACCACTTAAGTTTCTCAAAGATCGGACCCAATAAATTGGTCGCGTCTTAGTTGAATTATTTAGGTATATGGATCGCGTCTACGAATTTCAATTCCAAAAGCAACGTTAGTTAAACTCCGTACATTAATAAGCCAGTAATTTTACATAACGAACTAAACACATAAATGCGTAAATTGACACTATTGGCAGTTAACCCAAACTTATGGACCCCGGGCTAAAATTCATCAATCGTATGTCGGAATAATTCTTATCAATATATATCAATATATATCTTACTAATATTATAAACGCGAAAGTTTGTATGGATGTATGTATGTTTGTTACTCTTTAAATTGAAATTTAATGAATGGATTTTAATGAAACTTTACAATAATACAGCTCATACATCAGAATAACACATAGGCTATAATTTATAAAGCTAGCTATTTATTTTCAATATATTGAATATAATAATTATTGTTTAATAGAAAACGTCAAAATTTGAGAGTGACATTTTGCAAAACAATGATTGTTAAATCAAAATTCTATTTAAAAAAATATTTAAATTAGTGAATTTATTTGAAGTACCTACTCGCCTAATACTTTGAATCGAATCAAGAATTATACATATTTTAAATAAATAGTTAAGGATTTTGATATAAACGTAGATGGGACCTAGGAAAAGAAAATAGATTACTCGAAGTACTAATTCTACGCAGACGAAGTCGCGGGCAGAAGCTTGTATATATATATATATCATACCGTGATTGTAAATATTGATAACTGACCATGGATGACGGAATTGGTCAATATCATATTGATATAGGGTTTTATCGATCGTCCATGCTAGATCTCCTGGACAATGGCTATCTGATTTTATAATGTAATAATTATTATAACTCTAGTGTACGTGAATATGTATGTAGTTTGAATGTCTCTCAACAGATGTCGTTAGTATAGGTAGTTATATATGGTTTTAGTGTGTCTCAACAGAGGTCAGTATTTGTACTATATGAGAGAGAAACAACCCTTGCCCGTTCGGGTCTAAACCCAGAACGGTTGACGGCGAGCACGACATTGGGCGGCGGCTCACTGGCAGATTATCACAGAAAATCATTTAGAACAAACGTTAGGTCCAGTTAAATATATGATATCCTTATACCAGAATACTTTTAGAGAATGTTTACAAAGTTTAGTGTTCTAATATTAAACCTAACGGCGGGTTTTGGCATTTTTAAATTTGAAAAGATACTTTTTCTAAATGGAATATCTTTTTCAACGCAACCATGTGCGAGTATATTCAAATGGCAATTGGTTTTATTTCAAATTACAAAGCTTTTAAACATAGATATACAATTATTTTATGTTATACATAACATCAGTTTCATTAAAATTAATACATTTTTTCAGGCGAAACGACCTAATAATATCATTTTAAGGACTTACGTAATAGGTGCTATAACCATGTTATTTATAGCATACCTCACAACTTGTATTATAATTTATAATTATAATGTACTGTATACTAATGAATAAATAAATTAATTAATTAAAAATATACTACTTTTGCATAAAATGCTGAAAAAATATTTATCTAAAAACAGATTAAAATATATATAGTTAACACGGTGTCCGGAAGCTAGTGGTAAAAGCGAGATTTTTTTTTTTTTAATTTTTTTTATAGAGAATACCTCACAAGAGTCCCAACTGCTCCCGTCTGGAGCCAGTGAGACTATGGCATCCCCAATTGGGGTATGTTGTGAGGCTGAAGGAAAGTGGGGAAGGGAAGGAGATGGGGAAGAGGAGGGTAGGAAAGTACCTGGCTATTCAGATCTAGTCACTAAACACGGCTAAAGCCATTATTAAGCAACGTCTCAATTCTGAATGGTGGTCTTACACCAGGGCGATACTGACAGTATCTTCCACTCTGGAACGTGCCGCAAATGTAGTATATATTATTTTTATTAATTAATTGTGAAATAACACAAATTAATCAAATAAAATTTATTTGCGCACGCCGGGTTCGAACCCGCAACCTTCCGATTGGGAGTCAAGTGTTGTTACCACTCGACCATGGTGAACAATATCAGAATCAAAGGCCTCCGTGGTCGAGGGGTAAGGCTCTCGAATTTAATATGATTAATTTGTATTGATTCTCAAATTATTTAAAAAAAAAAAAACATATCGCACATCCCGTAGAAAAGTGGCGCAAGTCAGAAAAGTTAATTTTACAGGAGAAAAAAAACAAATGAATAATGAGTAAATGGTTCCGTCCAAAAGAGATACTAGCGACATCTTGCGGAGATGGAGTGATCTAAAACAAAAACAGACAATCACAATCACTTTACTTTTCAGAAATATTATCGTCAAATGGAAAATTTTAACTGACGACTTACGAAAATTTTGACACACTTTTCTATGGGTAAGGGTAAGATACTGTCAATATCGCCCTAGTGCAAGACCAGCATCCAAAGTTGAAACGTTGCTTGAAATTACTTTAGCCGTGTTTGGTGACCAGATCTGAATAGCCCGGTACTTCCTCGCCTTCCTCTTCTACATCTCCTTCCCCTCCCCAATACCTTCAGTCTCACAACATAACCCAATTGGGGATGCCATGGTCTCATTGGCTCCAGTCGGGAGCTGTTGGAACTCTTGTGCGTTATTCACTCACATAAAAAAAAATCGCAAATAGAACTTATTTGTTTATTTCTTTTACGAATTAAAAAAAAAATACAGTTAACTCCCAGCGAACGATATAAAATAAGTTTACTATAGATAAAATTCGAAAACCAATTTTCAAAAAAAAAAAGTTACACCACTACCACTAGTTTCCGGACACCACGTACAGATACACTAGCATCACTAAAATTTGAAAATCTTATTCGTGCCAAAACAAACTACGACATAACATAATAACTAATAAATCCAGACACATTGATGCCGTTTATTGATATAATATATTGTTTAATAAAAAATAGCACTGAAGGAGTAGGGATTGTATAATAAAATGTTTTTCTATAATAATGTATTTTTTTTCTTCTTTTCATCTTAGTCCATTTAAAATTAAAGGTATAATATTAAATCACTGTTACACTTTTGGCCGTGAAAGTCTTAAATTATATTTATTAGTAAAGTTCAAATCAAATTTAAACACATGGTCACCCTACACATTTACCTTATAATGTATTAGCTTCCTTCAGCTTAATAGGTACCCATCATCTATAATGCTGGGGCCGCACCTGCGTGTATCGTCACGAAGCTTTGTGCCCGGTCCGTGATGATGTGACCGGCCATTATCGGCTATCGTCAAGAACATTCGAAATTCAAAACATTCGTTTTTTCAATTTTTTTTTGTTTAGTATCAAAACGTAAGAAGTATCGGCAAGCATTAATTACTTCGTGGCGATACCCTCAGGTGCGGCCCCAGCATAAGAAACATACCTAACAATATTGTTCTTTCAAAACCTATATAATTTGGTGTTATTTTTATTGCATAATAAAATTATTAACCTCAACGAAGGCGTTTCCTAGGAAAGTTAAAAATTTTATTGTTAGCAATAATACCCACCAATCATGTAAAGAAACAATAAATAAATGCCTGAAAACAAATTTTCATCGAAAAAAACTGTTCAGTATTATTAAAAAAATCAACTCACCTGTGTAGCGCCGAGCCAAGGGTCTCCATTCAATACAAATTATTATAGATGCTTAACATCACACAATTGACTTGATTACTGTAAAACTCTTAGGGTCTAGTGTGGTCAAAGAAATCTCCATGTTCTCTGTACCATGCTCTATATTGAAGAATCGGACCCTTCGCGTCCTCAAATAAACTTCTTTGAAAAAAAAATGTTAAAAAAGCGCCGATTTTATACTGTAAAACTAAAAATAAAACTGTTTATTTTAATAAAATGGATTTTTTTTCATGGCGAATGGCGACACTTTCTCAGGTTGACTGTAGCTGTTTGAAGGTATATCAAATTTTTCCTTTGTGTTTTAGCGGCTTTGTTTCCGTCGGACGAAATAAAATAAAAAAAATTATGTTACTTCAACAAAAAATAGTAGTAGGTATATTATGACAATTTAAAAAAAAAAATCACCCTAATATTAAGTAAAACGATTAATTTTTCTATGGGAAGTCAAATATCTGAATCAAATGTAAGTTAAATGATAATAAATAACAATTTTATTAATAAATAGCAAGATGTTTCATAAAAATATAAGTGGGCTATTAGTGTTATTTCTCGAATAAAAAAGGTAGGACTTATACATGTTTTGTGTTTCAATGCGTAAGAATTGTATAAAAACCGAACACAAAATATTAATTGAATCGGCACCTACTCATACGATCAAACAAGTCATATTATTAAATTAAAAATTCTTGCAAAATTTTTGCACTGACAAAGATTGTTCACAATATAGAGGTATCCTTACTTAGAAGTAAATCATTTTAAAGAGGACTTGTTTAAATATATTTGTGAAGACCGATAAGTTTCCAAATCTGTTTTGCAATTATTGGTGTAAACAAATAAATCTTCTATATACGAATACGATTTGATATAAAAAGGTTTAAATATATTTTATACTGAAACCCAGCCAGATGGAGTGAACAGAAAACGATTTTTATAGTAGAGATATTCGATCAATGAACTAACGAATATTTTAGCTTTCTCGCACTTTAATAATGTACGTCATATATACGAACTTATTTATCATAAGCACTTCGAAAGAACTTTGATCATTTTGAAGCTGCAAACCCTGAGATTCATAGTACCTACAGACTTAAACATTAGCCCCCCTTACTAATAATCGCGGTATCCGCCGACTCATCCTTGGTTTTGTAAAGTTGGCCTTAAACCTGGTTTAATGCCGTTTTAACCATGCACACGCAGTGATAATAAGTCAAATTTTCACTGTTACGTCCTAATACGATGCGTATTAGTTATACTACGATTTTGAGTAAGAGGGTAAGAATATGTTAAAAGGGGAGTATGTCGGTAGCCATACAACTGCAAGTCGAACGTCCTATCCATCAGTATTTCAATAACCTCTGAGCCGTGATAACTGTGAATCACCTCACCAGGAGATGACCTCATAAGAAAAGGTTTTTTTATTTTACAGAATTTTTTATTAAATATCTCAAAGTCGGTTTTAGAGTACACCCAAGAATGTTGTCAAGATTCCTACCCATGTACGTTAATATTTCTTAATCCGAACTTAAAAAGTAACTGAATAACCAGCCGCTGCAGGCGAAAGGTTTCACACAAATAAAAAAAAATAATGTTCACGGAGAAAAATTTTATTCTAAAATACGATCATTTTATTCGTAAAAACGGGACTGAAGTTCTTACGAACAAATTAACATGGTTTCAATGATTATTGGCGGGAACATGTAATTAATTTTTTGGTGTACGTGATTTCGTACGTATTCCAACAAATTATTCTTACATTTTCCCGCTAATAAACATTGAAACACTGTTAATTTATTCGTAAGAACTTCATTTCCGTGTTTAACCGTTTTTACGAATAAAATGACCGTATTTAGAATAACATTTTTCTCCGTGTATTATTATGACAAAGTTCATTTTTCATAACTGATTTGATTAAATCGTTCATTTTCAGGACACATGTTAAGCCCAACATTAAATGAGTATAATGATAACTAAACATCATACTTAACGTTTATTATAATATTGTATAATTTTTAGGACAGGTTTACTCGAGATGCAAAAAGATTAGTAGGAAAAGTGCTACCGCGCTACTCCTAGTAATTAAAACAACCAAGCAGATAGCTTTTAAATGGCAAAGCCTAAGAGGTCGGATTACTTCGATTCGGCTTGATTACAGTTAAGTCAGATTAAGGTACTTAGCTGGATAAGTGATTTTTATAAGTATCTGATAATTAATTTCTAAGCCTAAATGGTTCGAAGTAATATTATTTTTATTGTTCGCAGGTAGACTTTTATGATTATTTTGGCACAAGACAGGATTGGCGAAAAATACGAACGGTAGGTGCTGTACGTTTGACGGTTTGAGTTGAGACAAAATGATGTTAGAAGTATAATATCGTGTTATTTAAACAAATAATCTGAGTGTAAAAAATATTCTCATTACCTGGAATGGATAGGAAAATTTAAAACTTCCAGCAGAACTGAAAACTGATGAAGATAAAGTTAGACAAACCCTCAGAAAAATATTTGACAAATTAACAGATGATATTAAATGAGAAGAAACTTACTAAACAATAATGAATCCGAATATATTTGGGCTGTATTAGGACACCATGGTATGTAGGTATGATTTTCGTAGGAACAACTCTAAACTAATATATTAACTGTACATTAATTTTCGAATAGTCTGACCGTATATACTACATACACTGTTTAAAGTTTAAGTATTAGTGGGTTAAATTTTCAAGCAAATATTTTTATTTATTTATTTCGTTTTATGTATGAACGCAACTAGGCCTGGTTGCTATAGTGTTGATGTTTAGTTTTGTGTTTGCAATATTTATTGATCTACAAAAAAAATTTTTACTCTATTAATCGTAGAATTTTAGGTTAGGAAAGTAAAAAAAATCGAATATCTGAAACAACATTGGAACTATTAAATAGTTGCGTACTGAAGCAGCAAGTGCAAGTTGATGAAAAAAATTGTATGTATCTTCCAACAAACTATGGGGTTCCTAACTAGATCCACTATTATTTTTTTCTATATTCTACATAAATGAAATTTCTGCTTTTCCCATCAAAGGAAAAATAGTAAGCTTTGCTGAATAATTTCGTATTAATAGCCGGAATGATACTTTCAAAGAAGTTGAACACTGGCTAATTCAATAAAACAATGTACTCAATCTTTTCTATAGACACAAAGGGGCAGCCGGGGAAAGAACAGTATCTAAAATTACATAAAAGCGGAAACAATTTTTCACACAAAAAAAGTGTAAATTATATTGATATATAAATAGACGAAAATCTTCGGTGTAATGCTCACATAAATGGTAGATATTACAAGAAAACTTACAAAAACAAAGAATTAAAAATAATAATATATAGGTATGTATTATGTATCTGTGACCGAAATTATACAATAAAATCCCCCCAGACTTAAATATAAAAAATTGCAAAATGTCCTGCATTGGTTCAATAATAACTACATGGTTGATTGGCTTGGGTAGGGAGGAGTCTGAAAAACTAATATGTAATGTGACTTAAAACTATACATGGTTACCTATGAATGGCACATTTAGTAAAAACTTAGTATAAATAAGTATTAATTTAAAAAAATAATAATAATTTAAATTGCATTTGGCACTTTACAAACTTTGATTCCTTGAACAGGCAATCTGTCTAGCTAGGAACTAATATCGACCTAAAACAACGTAATAACACTTGTATTCATTTTAAATTTATCTCTTATTATGTAATATTATTTCTGTTAGTTTGGCTTTAAATGTATCAAATGTAAATAAATAAATAAATAAGGCATTTTATCCCGAAAATATATATAAAAAGTTAACTATTCCACTTTCGTCTCGCATATGCTGTAAGTACTAGGAAGGACGACTTTAAATCACGTGAAGCAAATATCTAAAAACCAAAAGGTATTATAAAAAATCTATAATATGTAGGTATTATAAAGACCAAAAGCTTCCACAATAACGCCAACAAAAGAAATCTTCAAATAATACTTTTAAAGCAGTCCCGAAATTCAAAATATCTGAATATAAGCTAAACATCTATAAAAAGTTTTTAAAAAATGAAAACAATACAAGAGATAACCATAAATATCATAATGAATAATGACAGCCCATAAATTTTATCCGATTGATTTGTGTTATTTCACAATTAATTAATTAAAAATAATATATACTGTATTTGCGGCACGTTCCAGAGAGGAAGATACTCTCAGTAAGACCACCATTCAGAATTGAAATATTGCTTGAAATGGCTTTAGCCGGGTTTAGTGACTAAATCTGAATAGCCAGGTACTTCCCCACCTTCCTCTTCCCCATCTCCTTCCCTTCCCTGCTTACCTTCAGTCTCACAACATAACCCCAATTGGGGATGCCATAGTCTCATTGGCTCCAGACGGGAGCAGTTGGGACTCTTGTGAGGTGTTCACTATAAAAAGAAAATCATTCAGTTATATTATAACAAAAGAAAAAATTTGGAAAAAATGCAACTCCTTTAATCTCTAAATTCGCTTGCAACAACAGCAGTAAAGAAAACGAATATTGCAAACAAACAAAAACCTGAAAGAGACGAATTCCACATTGTAAAAAAGACATAGAAGATGAAACAAGCCGTATTTAAATCAACCTATTCTTGCTCAGCAAAGTCACCCCTAATGAAGAGCACAGAGAAAAAAACTATGAACCATCTTTTATCCTTATAATTTGTTATTTTTTTATTATAAATATATATATACACGCAGGTATCGAAACAAAAAAAATAACCTGACACAAATATTGCTCTAGAGTTCTCTGTAATTACAATACCATTAATAAAAAAAAACCCATGTACATATGAATGACCACTGTCGTCTGTGCTAAGCCTAAGCATTTGGTTATGACAAATGTTCGCACATGTGAAGGAACTAGGAACTAGTAACCTACATCCGGTTTGGTCTTGTGATATGGATTGCTCTTCACATATAACTAACAACTGGCATGAAAACATATCGTGGTTTACGAAATATCATTTTATCGAATTTGTCAAACGTAATTATAAAAAAATCAAGAAAAGAGAGATCAGAATAACTGAACACACAAGATCATAAACATTGTATTTATTAAAGTTCGGGGTTCTTTTGGAGATTTTTATTAAAATAATTAGTGAATTTGCTAGGCATATACTGTGCATTCGCGAAAAACGGCACAAGGACAACGCTTCGTGTCTGCATTATGATATGGCGGGTACGGACGGCAGTCCATCACGATCTGACTAGAGAATCTGAACAAACTATACATCTTAATTATATATTCAATGCATTACAAACACAGTCCAAAGTTGCAATGCTTTGAAATAAACGAAAAAAAAGTATTTTAATAATATATATTAAGTATCACGGTTCCCGAACTAGACTTTAATAATTAATTCATAAATTATTAATTAATTAATATAAAATAATATTGAATAATATTAGATAATATAAATGAATTAATTATTGTAAAAGTAGAAATTATAACATACATTAGTGTTAATACTAATTTATAGCAATAAATTGTATCACATGTCACACGGCGTTGTATATTTATTTTCACTCAATTTGCCCCGATTTAATTTCATTCGTTACACTTGTAGGTTATATTATAAACATTATATGAAGGGAATATTAAAAAAAAGAAATGTTTAACAATACCTACTGAAAGTTTTTATTCTATGTAACATTATTTTTTTTCTTATTTAACTACGGAAAAATATAAAATAAAATACAGATATACTGTCTGCTCTACCAGGTATCGTAGGTTAAAATAATGGCTAACTAAGTCCTCCACCATCGAACAAGCAACGTATGGCGGTGGAAGGAATTTTTAAAATATTATTAAGTTATTCGTATTCCGAAAATGTTTCTTTCTTAAAAAAATAATGTCACTATTACAAATCTCATTGTGGAAATTACGCGCGACGTTGCAAACTGAAAATAATTGCATTAATCTTCAAGTTCTAGACAGTAACTTTCGTAAAGTCAAATTTTCACTATCCGACAATTTTTGCGGTCCGACAGTATTTGCGCTAAAGAAAAGATTGCAATAATGTAATGGATTTTTTTTTTTTTGTGGACACTTAACTAAGGTCGTGTCTATGAATGTTGCTCAACCTTCGTGATCGCTTGACGAAGTGCTGTTTTGCAATATGGGAGAAGTCAAGCTCCCAATTCGGGAAGCGGACATGGGTACCGCCGCGCGCCGCCCCGGAAATCATTTATTGGATAACCAACCCCTCTGCCGTAGGACAACCCAATTTTGACTACGTTCGCTACGTTTGGTGACTTAGAAGGGGTTCTCGGGTCCATAGGGTGAGGTGTGTTCAGGTTTTAATTTATACACCTACTGCGTGGCGTGAGGGATCGGGAGAGGCCGGTTTGGGAAGGCTCTCTGACCGCTCCCCACACGAAGAAAAATGTTATTCTAAAATACGATCATTTTATTCGTAAAAACGGTTAAAAACGGGACTGAAGTTCTAACGAACAAATTAACAGGGTTTCAATGTTTATTGGCGGGAAAATGTAAGAATAATTTGTTGGTATACGGACGAAATTAGATACGTATACCAACAAATTATTCTTACATGTTCCCGTCAACAAACATTGAAACCCTGTTAATTTGTTCGTAAGAACTTCAGTCCCGTTTTTAACCGTTTTTACGAATAAAATGATCGTATTTTAGAATAACATTTTTCTCCGTGCAGCTGGTCTATCTCAACCTATCGTCTTGCACCGCAGCAGTAAGGATGAATACATACGTCTGACACTCCTGAACACACTGACCCCTAGGTTAGACTAGATTCCTACCCATCCCACATACCTTTTTCCTTCCCAGAACTTCCTCTCCTTTCTTTCCTTAAAAAGCCCCTATACACAGTAACCCTAAACATTCCAATGGGAATATGTTGAAATAGGTCAAGCCAAATAACGCTGGAGGTTTTATAGCTACGTCTGTCACTAGCATAAAATGAATAGATGTTTCGAAAAGTTTCTACAAAAACTTCGCTGGTAACCAATGCAAAAAATCCAACTTTTTGAAAGTTGTAGGAAAGTGCATCAAGATAAAAAATAGAGTGCATTTCTAAAAGCCGTGCAACAATCTATTATAGTTGGCACATTATCACTTGGCACTTGAATAATATGCAAAAACTTATTTCTGTTCTTTGTCCACATAATATTTATTTCAATAAAGTAGGTACGTGTATATCTTTTTTTTGTATATGGCTGACAATTGGGTAATTTTGTTAGGGAACAATTCAAAAGGTACATACTAATCAAAAACTAAAATTAACAAACACCCTAAGGGAAATTGTGCTAATTTCTTTCCATTAGACAAAATTCAGAGACCTAAAGATATTCGGCAAAATATTGCACCTAGATACCTAGCAGGTTTTTGGATATGATAATATAATAAAATAAATTAAATGAAACAAATTACTTTGCGTACACCACTATAATTAATAAACCACTATATTTTATAGTCGTTTACACAAAGTAATTTGTTTCATTTAATTAAAATGATGACACAAAGTAATTTTGCAAAGATTGAAGAAATAAAATAAATAATTTGTCACCTTTGTAAAAATAACCTCAAGGGCGCTGTACATAGAAGAAACATAACATTTTAAAATAAATTGAGGATAGTCAGGTACCTACTCGGAGAAAAATGTTATTTGAAAAAACGATCATTTTAATAGTAAAAACGGTTAAAAACGGGACTGAAGTTCTTACGAACAAATTAACAGTGTTTTAATGTTTATTAGCGGGGAAAATGAAAGAATAATTTGTTGGTATACGTACGAAATTACGTACACCAACAAATTATTATTACATGTTCCGGCCAATAAACATTGAAACCCTGTTAATTTGTTCGTAAGAACTTCAGTCCCGTTTTTAACCATTTTTACTATTAAAATGATCGTTTTTTCGAATAACATTTTTCTCCGTGTACTACCTACTTTTTTTTACCGCATAATTTATTAAAATATTAAATATGAGGATTAATTATTTAGATACTCGCTTGAAACTGCCAGTTGGAAATACTCTCTCAGAAGTAGTAGATATTATCAACTGCATGTAATATCGATGTAAAAAGGCTGTAATAACATACCTCAATAATAATAATCAATGTTAACTCAATACCTACTATTCTTCTCTATGGGTTCTTTATAATTATATTTAGTTATCGATTACTTCATGATTACTATTCCATAACATTTTAAGATGTTATATCACATGTTTGTATAAGGTCGTATAATAATAAATATTTGATGCCGACCGAGTTTTGCATCATACAAAACTAACCCTTAGCCGATGCCGACGTTCAGCGATGAACATCTTGTTATAAATAATATTAATAACGATCAAGTAATCCAAATACTTGGTAGTATGTCATAATTCATAATTCAATAGTCAGAAGAATGGAAGGTGTGTATGATACGATGTACGAATGTGAGTGAAGCGGGCAGTGTGTGCCAAGACCGAGTTGTTTAACGGTTGAAAATTAGTTAGTGATGCCAAAGTAGTCAGAGTTTTATTGATTTTTAATATCATTCAACAATATTTGCTTACTACGAACAAATTTTTTTTTTTCAAAATGTAATAATTTTTTTTGCTTTAGACTAACCCTTTAAAGAACCATTTTTATTAGATTTCTTCTAAATATATTTTTTTCTCTCTGTACTCATGAAAATAAAAATTTAAAATAATACTATAAACTCTGCTGAAAAATATTTCAATATAGTTTAAGAAGTTATTATAGCGTTAAGTTAATAAAAAAAGTCCTTCTAAGTAATAATAATAATAATTGGATAATTTGTAGAGCGCCGTTTTTGTGAGAAATTACCTCAAGGGCGCTGTAAGTAAGTAAATTTAAACTTCGCAAAATCACTTGGTGGCATCATTTTGAATTAAATTAAACAAATAACTTTGTGTTAAACCACTATTATATAATCACAATTACCTACATGTTTCGAAACCGATGGTTTCTTCGTCAGGGTAGTAATGACATTAAATAACAAAAGAAACAAACAATCTATATCTAGTCTATACTTGTTTGTTTCTTTTGTTATTTAATGTCATTACTACCCCGACGAAGAAACCATCGGTTTCGAAACATGTAGGTAATTGTGATTATATAATAGTGGTTTAATACAAAGTTATTTGTTTAATTTAAGTAAATTTAAGATTATCATTATCTTGGTGAAATATAATTTGTAACGGAGATTGAAATTTATACACATTTGTCTTCTTTATATGTACCTTGTCAAATAAATGGTAAGTAGGTATTATATTAAAATTTCTTAAATAAAAAAATATGAAGCGTTCAAAACCAAAACTGCTCTGAAATTTGTTTTTTTTACTCTTTTGAATTTAAAAAAAAGGCCAGATACGAGACTTGAACTCGTAAACAGCATATCTATAACTAAGCTATGGTAACCCCATTATGTTAATCGCAATCTCACAGATTCTACACAATATATCGTTATCTTAAAAGTTTCAAACTAATTTAGCGGGCAAGTTTATTTTGTAAAGAGGTAGGAATAAATTAATTGAAATGCACTGAAATATCACCACTCAAAAAAAAAAAAAAATGTACACATATAAAATGATAAATTTCTGCATGCACCCCAAACGAATAAGCAGTGATCAAATTAATCCAGACACCATTGTCTTGATACATTATAAATGAAAAGTTTGCTCACCCACGCAAAATAAAATTGTCAACTTTGTACACAGTTACTTGATCGGATAACTTATAATTGTTTGAATAAAATATATTATTATAAACGTTGAGATATATTAAAAATGCTATACCGCATTATGTTACTTCAATGGATCGATAGAAATAAACTGGTTTTATGTTGGTATTGGTACAGAATCATATCAATCGGTATCCGCGTACATTATTTGATATGATAATAAACGATAAATATTATTTCACGGAATAGATAACCTTTAAAAAAAATATAGCGCATCATTCGCTATCTAGAAAGTAGATATCTATTCGTGCAATTTTGTTGAGAAAATTATAGGAATTTTTTGCCAAAAAAGAATTTGCTGTACGATTTTTGTAAATAAAAATATTTTATTAAATGTTTTTGATCTTACAATTGTTGCAACGATGCCCAAAAGGCGCTTATTTATGAAAAAAAAAAATCAAATTTGAAAGTGAAATTTTTTATTAAATTATAAAGAATACGATTGAGATATAGTGTTGATAGTAGACACCAAACAAAGGGTCAAGGAGAGTAAATTAATGCATAGAAAAACAGTTTTTTAAAAATAATATTATTAGGTTTTATATGTTTGTTGTAAGTGTGGGTGCTTTTATTAAGGGGATTTAAATTTGAAAATGCTCGACTGCAGAGCAATTATGTAATAGGTAGGTACTAAAGAACAATGCAAATTGCATCATTTTTATATCGCAATAATACAATATTTGGTAATAATTTCATAGATAAGCGCAGAAAAAATATTAAATAAAATGACTTGCTACCCACGGGTTTATTTTCAAACTATAAAAATGCCGATAATAGTTTTTTTTATATCACTAAGCAGCGCTCACTACTTTTGAGAAATTGGTCAGATGATCGGTTTTTAAAAGATTGAGTGATTAAAATAGATTATAAAAAAAATTACAAAGATTAGATAAAACAATTAATAATAATGTCTGCGTGGGAATAATTCAAATGTATGACAAGTCGGCATACAAGATACGTGGGATAATTTATTATTAGCAATACTAAATTGATAATTTGGATGGCGCGGTTTTTGAGAAAAATCACCTAAATGGTGCTAAATTACATAGTTTAATATGAATAATAAGTATGAGAGTTGTAGGCAACAATATAATATTTATAGAAATGCATAATATTCTAGAATATTAGTGTTCTGTCATTCTGAATGCACATCTCTCTACACGTGCGGTCGAGGCTGGTTATTACTTATAAACATGATAGGTATATTGCCATTAATCATTTCGTACGTTCACATAATTTATTTCATTGGTACCTACAGATTACATTTTGCTACATTGTGCGAGATAAGATTATGGCGGCAAATGGAAAACTTAATTGTGTCGCACATAGGAAAACGGGGAAATAATGTACGTCATTTTTCTACACAAAGTTATAAAAATTCTAGATGGAAAACTTCAAATGGTTTCTAATAGGATTTGATTACAGGAATGCATACATTTATTTAGTTCGGTACTTATGTGTTATTTGTGTGAAATAAATATATATTATTTAATACAATTGGTGGGTTTGAATTAAAATGTTTTCAATGAATGCCTAAATTTGAATAACCGTTAAAATGAACAATGAGATAAATGGAAACACTATTTGATAACATCAAAAGTCCGTAACGCTTCGGAAAACATTTTAAAAACTTACTTTCAAAATCTTCTTCATAAATCATTTGTCCATAAAATGATCACTGCATGCACTAATTCGTGCACTTTTGAATTTCCAAATTGCAAACGTTAATTTCACAAAGAAAAATATTTAATCGTATTGCATCCGAGTGCATACAACTGTTAACCGTTATTTACAAGTTAGTAGTTTGATAACTCGACGAAAAAAGTTTGGATAGAATGTTAAGTGTGGCGCGCGGGAGGAAATAAAACTTTTGTAGAGAGGAAAACTGTGACACTGTCGTTTATCGCGCTTCGGCGCCGGGAGGATCGTTCAGTGCAGAGGAAATGCAGAGGAAAGGTCAACTTCACCTTGGGATCGACAGGAAACTGCGGAGAAGCCGAACGAAGAAAACCTCCCGTCGGAGAGTCCTGGCTCCGGAGACCGGACAACGTCATTTAGGAAGTTGCAGCGACTTTGTCAACTCGCGGCGGCTGAAACTACTCGGCTGAAAGCCCAGCAAACTGGCGAGACTGACGCCTGGGCCACCACGCGAAAGTGTCGCCGTGCCAATCAAACTGTCACTGCATAGGACCGCCAAAACTTTAAAACAAAACAGCGCGGGCGGGAAAATAAAACTATTCAAAAATAAAGAATTCTTAATTTAATTTAATTTTGAACGCACTAATTTTTTTGTTGTTGCGGATTACGTAACGCCACTACCGGTGCACTTTCGGTTGTGATTTATTTACCTTGTTACATATAAAAGTGTTTGGTTCGGCTCGGCGGCGCGAAGGACCGGCGAGAGGCAGGTTTGCCGTCCAACTGTCTGAATCGTGTCCGGCGGCCCCCCTCCCGGCGGCCCCCGCGCTCCCCCCGCCCCACCACCCCGCCCCCGCCCCCGCCCTGGGTGGATGCACCGCCCCCCTCCGAGGAGCGACGCAGGCGCCGCGGGCGGTGCACTTTTTCTTGAGCGGAACGGAAAATGCAGCGTAGGATTTTCCGCCGCCGAAATAATCGATGTCTCGTCGGCGGAACTCGACTATGGCCCATCTAACTCACTTACTATTCCTATACTCTTATTCCTCTACATGTAGAGCTTTTGTTCTGTTTCTCGGGGAAATTGTAGACATACATTAATGCGACACACATTCTTACTGGAGGCTCATGTAATATTGCCCTTTAAAAAACTCTTCATCTTAATAACATAGAAAATTTTTCAAATATTGAAAAATAGTATCATATGCACAATTTACACGTATTATTGCACATTATCTGCTTTCATTTATATACTATCTGGTATCTAATTAATTGTTCGCCGCAGGTGTTATTTCACAAATATGCCAATTTGATAAATAATTAATTCAATATTATTATTTTTTATCCTTAAACATAAACATAAAAAAAAACATTTTCGTTTAAAATAATTTAAATTTAAATTTTGTTAATATTTTCCTTTCTCTGAAAATTCGTCCACTATCTTCTTTATTGCTCCCTACATTTTGTTTGCAATTTTCGATTCTTTAGCCTATTAAAAATATATTACTGCTACCTGGATTCAACACGCGAACAGTATGTTCAGATCACAGGTAAAAGTAAAAATCAAAATTCCTTACAAATGAAAATAAAATAAGTGAAACGAAAATAACTTTTTGAAAAGCACACAGATTAGTGGAGGCTTTACAAATTAGGCAATAATTTAGAGGTGGTATCTTGTTGCGTTTGATAAATCGAAATACAGTATTAACTTAAAAGTAGATGAAAGCTTGCTCTTACTTGCTGTTAGTAAATATATAATAAATACATAGCCTCTGGCGAAAGATCATCAATATTTTCAAAAACACAATGATTAGGAGAAACGCGTCAGGTCCAAGGGCTATCACGATAGCTCAGTTGGTATCACACACACGGAAAACGAAAATTGTAGAGTTAAAATTTTGATGCACTTTTTCTAGTAGGTACCCAACCATGTATGGGTTATGAGATGTTATGAGATGAACATTAAAATGGTTAAGTTTTTTAACCCTAAGTAGATTTTATTTTCTGTTTAGTATGTTGGGAATAATTTTACGTATATTTATATATGTTATATATATATATTTTAAATTTATTTATTTTTATTGTTTTTGTGTTTAATTCGTAGAATTCCATTTAATTTTTTTGAAATTTAATTTAAATTAAATTTAATAATGTTTATTATTAAGTGTTATAGTTTTTATTATTGTGACAGCTGTTTCGGCTTACAAGGCCATTTTCAAACTGCCATTTATTTATATAGTTTATAGTTGATAACTTTACGACCAAGGTTTGCTGAAATTCAAATTGCATTCGGGAAAAACATGTTGTTTTTTCAAAATGAAAACCTGAGATCACACAGAGGCATAAAGATGCAATTGGTTTATTGGGATAAATTTAAACCTGTATAAGAAATTGGTAATATGTATGACTTGTGGTGGCATAAGCTAAAAGTCACCTATAGTAATGTACATAGCCAGCTTTTACAAGATTTTGCAAAGCTACGGAAATTTTCCTGGGGGGACGGGTGTACTATTTCGCAGCAGTTCTCCGTCACCGCTTGGGAAGCTTATGGCGCAGATTACGACATTCCAAGAATAACATCATCATGTCAGGGAGCTGCTGGGATGGAGTCTCCAAAATTCTCCCTATATGTGGATACCGTTCACATATACATCATCACAGTTACATCATTCGACAAAATTTTGTGTCCGATGGGTCGAGTTCGATTCTTACAGCGAGCACCTACGAGTTATAAAACTTTAGCTTTAACTTTAAAAATGAACACTCTTTGTGTGGAAACTACCGAATATATTGTGTATTAATACAAAAATAACGTTGAGTCTCAGGTTCCTACTTACAAACAAACATATTGAGCCTCAGATGAAAAATACGTGAAGGGGGGGTTCGGTAGCGAAAAATTCCTATTTTTATTCTCGATGCACCCAAATCTTTTTTTATTTTCTGATATTTGTTTTAAATGTGAAAACCGCACTAGAGTCCCAATTTTTACCAACCCTATCGAGCTGGTGAAACTATGGCACTACCAGTTGTGGTATATTGTGTGGTAATGGGGAAGGGAATGAAATGGGGTAGAGGAAGGTGGGAATGAACCTAGGTACCTGATTTCAATTCTGAACGTATGTCTTTTTGAGAGCATCTTCCACTCCGGGCTATGTTTTTTTTATAATTCATGTTGTATGAATGCATATTATAAATATGGTTTCATTAAGTGATAACGAGTATTATTGAATAAGAATAATAAGCAGTTATAATATATAATAAATATATATAATAAATAATAAGCAGTTATAATATATTTAGATTTTGGGAGGCGGGAATGGGTACCGCCGCCCGGGAACAATTTTTTGGATAACCAACACCTCTGCCATAGGTCACCCCAAGTGGTTCGCTCCGTTTGGTGACTTAGCAGAGTGCCCGGGTTCATGGGGTAAGGTTTGTCTAGGTCTTGGCGGCGGGTGATATAGATACACTGAACCCCAGATTCCTTCTCAACCCTCATACCTTTTTCCTTCCCAGAACTTCCTCTCCTTCCTTTCCTTAAAAATACCCTCCACACAGCATCCCCGAAGATGACATTGGCCCTCAGGGAAATTATTTTCCTCAGGGCCTCCTATGTGGACCTAATGTAAAAAAAAAAAAATAATAATAATATAGACACGTAATAGAAAAGACGTAAGTTCTACATAATGACATGTACCAAGTATTTTCGTTATTTGTTTTTGGGGTGTTATGGCGTATTGCGCTACCTCCTCTATGATATATTATGTAATAAAGCCATAACCGAAAAGGGGTTCGTAAAAAGTAGGAAATTTTGAGCTTCAAAGTAGTTTTTTTATATGCTATACTAGTACTTTTTTCTATGCTTACAACAAAAACCTTTTTAAAAAATCAGTATTTAATTATAACTTCGTAGTTCTTCGCCTTAAATAAATTGGTTCAAACAGTCATTTGAACATTCACCTACCTACACCTACTTATCACGAATTTTTACAAGGTTCGTGTGGGAAAAAAATGTGAATAGAAAGCTTCGTAAAAAAATTGCTCCTAGTGAAAGCCACAAAATCGATCAATAGTAGAAAATTTATTTTATAAAAAAAAAAAAATCGTGTTGCTAACCAGATTCAACTAGTCCGGAAGTTGTCTTTTGACGTCACATAATTATCTGATTGATGATTTTTTTATAGATACCCATTTTTTGTAAATACCGCACAACAATCCTAATTGCTCCCGTCTGTATAATATATATTTATTATACGAAATGGAAGGTAGATGTGCCAATCATGTAGTTAGAAACATTAAAAAGCTACTGTATAAAATGAAATATATAGGCAATAGGAATTCTGTCAGGAAAACGCATATTGAGTACGAGTATCTATATCTTAAAAATATAAAAACACAATAATTGTTATAAAGCTCGACATGCTTAACTTTACAGTCAAATGTTAAATTTTGGGATAGAAAAAATCAGTTTTTGAAAAAGAGTTCTAAATTTTCGTTGTTTGTTTTTGGGGTGTTATGCCGTGTTGCGCTACCCCCTTCTAAAGAAGGGGGTAGCGCTGTCCATCATCAGGGCAGATCAGGCAGATCCGACGATGTGATGTGTGATGTGTGACATCACTCGGATCCGTCGGATCTGCCCTCGGATGATGGACACTGCAACGCTGTCCGAAACGTCGGCTAAAGAAGGAGGTAGTGCAACACGGCATAACACCCCAAAAACAAACAAAAACAAACAGAAGCTACATCATCCACAATTTCTTAAAGTTGTTAGGCAGAAGGAAGTGAGGGAGAAAAAGATAAATGCGAAAAGTAAGTACGTATGTGGTTATTCAGATTTATTCACTTATATAATGCAAATTCTAACAATGACTATTAATAATGTTTATTTATGAATAATTAATTAATAAGAGCAATTTATATTATTAATCAATGGCTATTATTATTTTACACATCTATTTATTGGGGCGGATACTGGATGTATGTTTTTTAAAGAAAGCATTTTTTTCCTAGAGAAAGGTCACACCGTCTGTATCTGATTTCGAAAAACTTTGTGTAAAGCCCAGGCAACGCCGGGGAATTCAGCAAACTCTCTTCTATTAACATATTAGTAGGTGTTACATATTATTTATTTTGCATTTTTTATTGACTGGTACGATTGCAGTTTTGCAGAGTTGTTCCGGGCTGTAGCCTGCAGGGTGAACAAGTCGTCATCCATTATATGAATATAACAGGAAGAAGAACATTTGGTTCGATACAAAAAGTTAAAAAATATATATTTATATATTTAAAAATGTTGAGTTTTTATTTCTAACCCACATCCTCTCCGAGTTCAGATTTAGTGAAATTATCCTTCTTCCTCAGATGAAAAAAAAATACGTAAAATTATATTTCCCATTGACGAGGCGTTTATTGGCTATTTATACCCGCTCCTAATCATTGCTCCCATGTGGCACGCAATTATTTCATGGGTCGATAGATCTTGTAGGCTCACTGCATGCTCCTACAAATCCGCCGCGGCCGCTCACGATTTCTGATCATGACTCATAATGTCCTTTACTCTTCCAGCAAGGTTACAGAGTCACAACTAGTTCCCACAGTACGAGACAACCGCACGATCCAAAAAACTTCATATCATCAACAAAATTAAACACATTCGCAAAAAAAATCAACCCCTACGATTTAATCATCGCTTACAACTTGATACAAAACTTCCCTTTCTACGAGCTTGTAGTATGATTCGCAAAACTTATTTATTGTTAATAAAATGTAAGATGGTCTTAAAAGGGTGAAATCATCTACGTTTACTAATACGGTGTGCAGTAGTTTGGTTTGGGTGTTTTGTTATAGTGCCAAGGTTAGTTAAATGTTGGAATTAGAGAAGTTCAGGTTGCGTTTTGCGTACTTTCTAAGCCTAGCTTTTTCAGGGCTGAAGAGCGATCTAATTGTGAAATAGTTTATATGGGCACTTGGTAAAAAGTGGGTGCATTAAATTTAAAAAAAAAAACTTTTTATTACTGATTCAACATTTCAGATATGTTAATTTTTCAAAAGAAGCAAACACATTGTGACTTGACATTTTAAACAAATGAAAAGAAATACTTTGTTTTAAGTCACCTTATTTTTATTCAAAGTCTACCGGTTTCGGTACCTCCATACCATCATCAGGACTGTTACTTCTGTATTTGTTGACATTATTTTTGTAACAGTCCTGATGATGGTACGGAGGTACAGCAACCGGTAGACGTTGAATAAAAATAAAAAAGCATTTTCTTTTCATTTATTTCAGATATGAGTAGTCGGGTATAGCCTAGCAGGTTACGTGATAAGCACTCCGTCTCGTTCCAGCAGCACAATAACGCATGAAACAGAGATTCCGTCACGAAATGTAGGAGTGTAATAAGTGGTGACGTGTGATTAAGAAAATATTTTTGTTTTTAATAGAAAGAAAAATATCATCGTACAGCAAAATGACTTCTCCCTTGTGCTCCAAATATGCTCAGGAATCAGTGGTTAAAATATTTCAATACGTGCTGTTTACACCCTGTATACATATTATTCCTCCATGGAGGTTGCGATTGTAAAAATGTTTATAAAAGGTTTTTAACCCTTCAAAAGTCAAAGGCTAAAAATATTCCCGCTTTGCAATAAAAACCAAATAAATGGAACATCTGTTAACTTATCCGTAAACTAAAAACTGTTTTCGTAAGGTGATGAAATAGGCTTTCAAATTATATTATTAGAAAAAAGCATGTAATTTTTTTAAATACAAAACTTTTGGAAGAAAACTTTAAAAAGTTTTAAAAATGGCTCACTTTACGTTTTTTCTAACTAAAATTACTGATAATGAAAAAAAAGCACATACATATTTTATTAGATAACATTTATAAACATTACTGTTATCTCACTTTTTTGTCATTTCATGTAAAAAAAATTCTTAAAAAAATATAATGTTTAATTTTAATTTTTTAATTTTTTAATTTTTTTTTTAGTTAACGTTATATTTGACTAGGCATATAGTGTGTAGTATTCTCTTTTCAATACCGCTTAGATTATACTTCTCACTGTTATAGTGGAGTCACAACGAATTCTATGAGACCTATGTGAGCTGGGACAAAAGATATATATACAAAAATCTAAAATACGATCATTTTATTCGTAAAACGGTTAAAAACGGGACTTTTCTACTACACTAAACTGCATTTTCCCGCCAATAAACATTAAAACCCTGTTGATTTGTTCGTAAGAACTTCAGTCCCGTTTTTATGCATTGTACAAATAAAGTGATTGTATTTTAGAATACCATTTTTATCCGTGTGGTCTCCTGTGATTAAACGGGTTAAATGTTGGGCAAATATGAATCCTGAAATGCAAGATACTTCCCAATATTTAAATTTATTCCTCTTCTCATTCCTCTTATTGCTATAACCTCGTTGGCTTCTACTTGTTCGGACTCTTGAAAGATGTTCACATAAAAAAGTAATTTCCATTATAAAATTCAATATTTGATTTGAATTTAAAATGCCTTAGAAATATTTGTTATGATATCCAAAGTGTGACTATTTTACTAATGTCAGAATTACAGTTCACGAATTAAAGCAAATGCGCTTTTAGCATAACGACCATACGGAATAACAAGGTTCCATCTGTTGCGGTAACGTTATGCGATAATGAACTCTAAAGTATCTTACTATAGATCCCATTATCGCACGACGTTACCAAGGCAGATGGAACCTTGTTATTCCAAGGATCGATAATGAAATGAAAATAGGTAATGCAGTCGCACTATGTGTGTAACATAATATTGCACATTACCGAACGATGGTTCTCTACAATGACGTCACCTGTCACTTTACGCCTCCACTGTATCAAATTAGGTGCTGCGGGACAATAAACGCAAAACAAATTATGTTTTTGGTTGTGCTTGATTTAAGATGAAGCCATGCGAATTAATGCAAAATCATACGCAATCGCTTAGAAATATTATAGATGCTTCAATTAAATACTGCGAGTAGAACACATCGCCTTGGAAATAATTGAGTATTTTTGTAAGTCTGGAAAAAATAACGTATCAGGACTGTAAAACTACTTTCAAGTCAAAATCTCATTATGAAACCCTTTTCGGATAAAGTTATATTGCATAAAGTGGCAAATTAAGTTCTTTAGAAAAATCATGGGAAAACATTTTTATCGCCCCATTACATAGGCGAATGGACGTCCGTAGATTCTACGTCGCTTGGTTTCGAGAAATGGATTTTAAGTTTCCTTGTTATTATAATAAACAATGCGTAAGAAAGGAGTTATGTTTTTTTTTGGCCTTTACTAAAACAACCTGTAAACCACAACTCTCAAATACCTTCTCTAACCTTTCCAAGTCTTGTCAAGCAGAAGACTTGGAAAGAGGCGGGGATTCCGATTTCATTTTTCAAGGACTAAGGAATCACCTTAAGGTGAAGACATGCGAAAAAATGCAAAATCGTACAAATTCTTGTGTTTTAGTTTTGAAAATGTAATCGCTTAGAAATAATATAGATGCTTCAATTAAATACTGTAAGTAGAACACATCTTGGCCTTTGAAGTGATCGAGTATTTTTTTGAAAAGCTTTTTAATAAGCTTAGAAAAAAAATTATGCATCTGACCTATAAAAAATGGTTAAAAGCGAAAAATCTCCTATTTACAAATCCTTTTTCTGGTGTTGTTTTATTAAATAATCAGCTAATTAAGTTTCTTATAAAGTGATCGGAAAACATTTTAATATTTGTATCTGAACTTCACAAAATAAAATAAAACGTGCATTTTGGCGACGTTTCTTTTCAGTGATTAAAAATAGGCGGTACCCAACGAATTTGTAACTGCGAATTTCACCCTTCTGCCATGTACAGAAGGATTTTAGCTCGTCGCTCATTCTACGCCCAGGGCCCGGGGCAAACGGACATGCCTTAGTCTACGCGGCGCTTCGATCTTTAAAAATATACCTGCGGAATAACAAAATACTGTTGTTTGCTAGAGATTAGGGTTTTTATTGGTAAACGCCCAAAAATCGTTCGCTCCACCCATTCCGAATGAGTCAAGGACTAGTGGATCATCTTAATGTTTTGTATTATAATAAACAGGATAACACGCAGAACTTCGTGAACTCCAAAAAATCAAGGGATATGTAGGCATTGAAACAATTGTGGTACAAACCGGTGGAGTCTTTACGCTTTTTTTTAAATTTCCTTTCTGTATTTAAAAAAATTAAATATTAAAAGTATTTATTATTGTATGTAAAATGTAATATTGTCCCCATGCTAGGTGTTTATCTGTGTTGTGATGGACATTTTTTAGGAGTATAAAATGTGGAAGATTTTTTTAAAAATGTAATAGCAGTAGGTACAATTTCAACACCATAAATATCTATATTTATCAAGGGTCAATTAATTCCCCACAGAACTCTCAATAGGTTAATTTATTAAATACTATAAACTGCCTAAAATAAAATTAATCAAACAATAATTATCAATGATATAATCAGCGTAACTTACCGATACGCAAATTTTAGAAACACCACTAAAATATTGAAAAAAAGTAAAGATTCATAAAAAAATTTCAAAATAATCAACGCTTTACAACTATTGTTTTAAATTTTATTTTTTTTATTTTTTAAATACAACCGACACGTTTCGGAAGCAATGCTTTCATTTTTTAAGTGTGATTGATGTTTTAATATGATTGTGGGCAACATTTTTTTTTCCAATTGGACAATAGTTTTGTAAAATATTTTTGTCCAGTTTGATTTTCTGTTTGTTGAAATTTTACCCTTTTTATAGTTAAAACAAAATTTAAAATCTATGTAATTATAATTAAAATGGATTAGCCGTGAATAGGAGATAATGCTACGGACACACTTGCTCATTTGAAGCCAAAGAGCATGCTACCTAGTAGCAATTGCTACCTAGTAGCACGTGTGTCAATGACGTTGCTAGTAATGAGCATGCTCATTTGAAGCCAAAAGAGCATACTCTCAAATCGACAGACGTTTGATTTGTGAGCATGCTCATTGGATTATCGGATGGAAGGGGAAGCCTCTAAGCATGTGTGGACAGGCTGGCTTATGAGCATGCTCATTTCAATCCGATCTCATTTCGGAATAGCATTCCGCATTTGAGTATCTCGTTTTTGTATGCAATTTTAGAGAGTAGCTCGTCAAATACTGCGGAAGCATTCGTAAATGATTTTTATATCCGTTGATATCTCGGATTTCTACTAACAAATGATTACTTGCTCTAAGGTTTGCTCTTCTAGTGATCCGATTACGAACCCAAATCGATCTTTTAATTTTCTTATCCCTTCAAAAATTTGGCGATTTTTGTCAGAGGCTAAAAATATTCCCGCTTTGAGATAAAATCCAAATAAATGGAATATTTGTTAACGTATCCGAAAACTAAAAACTGTTTTCGAAAGGTGATGAAAAATGCTTTTAAATTATATTATTGGAAATAACCACGTAATTTTATAAATATAAAATTTTTGGATGAAAACTTTTAAAAGTTTTAAAAATGGTAACCTCACTTTTTTGTCATTTCATGTAAAAAAAAAACTTTAAAAATTCACAAAGTTTCATAATTTTTATTCAAATTCTGATCGGAAAGTTTGGTTTCAAAAAGGTGTACATTTTTTTTTGTAGTTTACTTTTAGATTTGAATATATAGCGTGTTGTATTATCTTTACAATACCATTTAAATCATACTTCTCACTATGATAGTAAGGAATCTCTATGAGACCTTTGAGAGCTGGGACAAATAATATGGTATCCTGTGATTAACCGCGTTAATAAAATAAAATCTTTTATTATCCTTATAATTTTCTTAAATAATTAATAATTGCGTTGCAAGCAATAAGATGTTCTGGGCGAACGGAATTGTCTCTACGATATATGATAATAATACGATGACAGTTATTATTTGACATGAGCATGCTCTTTAAAGAGCATGTGTGTTCAATTGTTGGCTTTGAGCATGCTCTTTCATGAGAAAGCTCAAGCCAAGCCTGTTCATTTATGAGCAAGTGTGTACAGTTGTGTGAGCATGCTCATTAAAGAGCATACTCATAAGCCGGCTTGTAATAAGCAAATGTGTCAGTACCTTAAGACAAAAAAAGGTTAAAAAATAATAATCTTACCAAATCTTTCTTTACGTGAATAACGCATAAGAGTCCTAACTTCTGAAGCCAATGAGCATATGGTATTTTGTCAGTATGAAGGTAGAAGGTAGGGAAAGGAGACGGGGAAGTACCTCGCCATTCAGATCTGGTCACCAAACAAAAAGCCAATTCAAGCGACGTTTCAATTCTGAATGGTGGTTCTAAATTCATTGAATTCGTGTATAACCAGACAAAACCGGAAAATTGTCCTTTTTAAATCAAATGCTAGATGTATTGACTCTTTTTTCCAAAAATTATAAATCGGTTTGATTGTTATTTTATCTGGTAAACGCAATTTTTAAATTTTAAAAAACTATGATTATTTTTAATATACTAAGGTTATAACGTTGGTCGTTGGCAGATTTGTTAAATTTTCAAACGAAATATTGTATTATACAACACACATTTAAAATCATATAATCATACAGGAAAATAAATCAATACATAATCTAGAGATACTTTTTAGAATTTTAATTTTAGTTTAATTAAAATCATTAAAAAATAAATCTGAGAACGTGTTTTGTGACAAAAATACCTCAGTTTTTCTATTTATTTAAAGTCTTAACAAACTAAAATATTTCATATTGTTTACACACTTATTTTGTTTAGACATTATTGAAAAATCATAAATACTTAGGATCAAAAAATCCTTACAAGAAGTATACGATATTTAATAATTTATCATCATGCGCTTTGAGCATTTTTATTGCTTACTTGAATGTTGGTATATATTATAGCACGTTTTGAATGAAATAAATCTTTATTAAATTATTTGTTTAAAAAATGTGATATAATACGGGGAATAATCGATCTTTCTCATCGGAACTTTCCTGTACAGTTGCAAGCATTTTGGAACTCTAACTCTCAGCCGCTGGTCAATAGGTTTTAAGATAAAGTCCTAACAGATTTAATAAATCTCGTTTACGCGGGTCTTTCTTTTCAGTTTCCCGTGAAAAATTCCTTAGCATCGCACGAAATGGAATACAAATTCTTTATTATTACAAGTGTCCTATGACTGGGATCGCTATTTTCTCCAGAAGTTAACCTAACCCGACCCATACCCACGATGCTTTCATGCAATTAGATGCGAATATATTACCTTTGTAAATTTAACTCGTTCAATTATGTTCCCATGGAAAATAAACACCAACCAAATGCAATTACTCGGTGTGATCCACATACCGAATTTTAATTTAATTCACATCTTTTTAACAGGGTCTTGTTACAACTTCTAGGACTTGCTTTCAAAAGTTTGTACCGCACTTATAGACGGTGTCTGGAAACTCGTAATACAAACAGGAAACTAGTGAATCTACATCGTATATTTTGGAGAAGATTTTGTGGTGTAACTTTTTTGATTTAAGCTTTGGTTTTCGAAAAAAAATTTTGGTCAAATTAAAAAAAAGGTCACTAGGGAGTTAATGTAACTGTGTAAAATCTTTAAAAATGTGTCGCAGATTAGACCGGTTTAGTGCTATTTCGCAATTTATCAAATAAAAATAAAATAAAGTGTATTTGCGGCACGTCCAGAGCGGTAGATTCTCTCAGTATCGCCCCGGTGGAATACCACTATGCAGTGTTGAAACTTTGCTTGAAATGGTTTTAGCCGTGTTTTGAATAGGTCTGAATACTTTATAATCTGGTACTATCCAACATTCCTCTACCCCATCTTCCCCTCTCCACTACCTTCAGCCTCACAATAAACCCCAATTAGGGATGACATACTCTCACTGGCTCTAGATGGTTGAGAGCATTATAAACTCTTGTGCTGTAGCTAAGCGCCCTTCAGTGCCCTTGAGGTGGTGTCTCACAAAAACGTCGCTCTGCAAATTATCTCAGTATTATTATTACTCAGATAAAAAAAATCAATAATCGCACATTTGAATTTAGACATTTCTCTAAAGTGGCTAAGATAGATAAGGTTATATTATTTTGATAATTAAATATTTTAATTTGTCGTAGATAATAATTTTATTATTGTCAGAATGCAATTAGGTACTATAATGTAAAAATTTTCATAAAAAACAATAATTTCAATTATTAAATTATATTAATATATTTTTATATGTAAAAAACGCTCTCTTTCAAACGTCTAGATTTATTATTCTCAGACTCTGAATTTGGTAGCACAGAATTATTCGGTAGCTCATTAATATTTCTATTCAAAATCATATGTGATAACATCAAAACTGCGCAAATACTAGCTAATTAAATAATACATGTATTTAATTTATTTTATCCCCTGATTTGAATAAGCTCCTATGATCATAATTCACTGGTGTATTCTGATAGTTGAGTTCTTTTGATGGTAATTAATTTTGATGGTCAGTGAGACTATGGCATCCCCAATTGGAGTATGTTGTGAGGCTGAAGGTAAGTGGGGAAGGGAAGGAAATGGGGAAGAGGAAAGTGGGAAGTACCTGGCTATTCAGATCTATTCACTAAAGACGGCTAAAGCCATTATTAAGCAACGTTTCAATTCTGAATGGTGGTCTTACACCAGGGCGATACTGAGAGTATCTTCCACTCTGGAACGTGCCGCAAATATAACAAATATTATTTTTATTAATTAATTGTGAAATAACACAAATTGTCAAATAAAATTTATTTGCGCACGCCGGGTTCGAACCCGCGACCTTCCGAATGGGAGTCAAGTGTCTTACCACTCGACCACGGACGGTCGGTTATATCACAAGAGACTTCTGGATAAAATTGTCTTTTAGGTCAGTCTACCAAACCAATATGAATTTGGCGCATATGTGAATACGACGTGAAAAACTCGAGCGGCAGACGTATACCGTGCTCTACAGAATACTGATTTTGATGATTGGCGCGCAGATTTCAAATTTAAACGTTTCTGATGTTGTGTTGAATAAGTGTAGGTATAAAACAGAGAGTACATTTTAAATAAACACTGATGCAATATATATCTGAAAATTAAATATGATGTTTTAAAAAAACTGTTAATTTTTTTTTGTCATCTCAAAATTCTACGAGTAGAACGTGTATATAATACATCTTGGCCATAAATTTTATCCAGCCATTTTTTAAACTTGATAAAATAGAGCACTATAAAAACGCTTTTAAGTGTCCAATTTTCTTCCCACCAACCATTGTGTATGTATTATATATGAAATGAACTAATTAAAATATTTATTTAGACCTACATTTTTTTATTTAAGAAAATACTGACTTTAAATATTTTTTCTAACAATTTCAATTTATTTTATTTAAATTTGTTTTTCTAATAAATAATATTTAATGCAGATATCTAATACATAATATAACATCTTATGAATCTCGACTACCATAATACGGGCATTTGCCTAGCTTGGTAGTCAAAAAGCCATGTAAAATAAACCTGTAAAAAGAAAAATTAATAAAGAAAATAAAAAAAAATAAAAAAATGAGACATAAGCTAAAAAAGGGTTTTATGTTTTACCTCAAAGAACACGTTTCGACGAGATATTGGTAGGTACGCAATATTTCCCTCCAACTGTATTTCTCTATGGTTTTGAGCCAATTTGAGGCCTATTCAGATAAAAGCGATAGTCTGTCGCTGTGGGTAGCGCAAATGGATTCCGCCGAGTATGAGCGTACTCTAATATTGTATGAGCTTTCGAGGCTAGCGACTAGAAACTATAACCGACAAATTTCGCCATACCGCCTGGCTGATTACTCGAGTTTCGATGGCCGCTTGCGACCCATCTATCCTTTTCCTAATCCTCCTTCTCAGCCTGACATATTTTTCTTATATTTGTCTTTCCTATCGGACGTTAGCTATCATCGGATCAATATTCACCCCGCAGTTTGTAAACAACATGCCCAGATTGCCCAGAGCAACGATTGGTGGTTGTACCAATCGCTTTCAGTAATGCACATAATCCCAAAATTTTCCAAGCAGTTGTTCTTCTTGTTCAGTATTATTTTAAAAAATAATACTATTGTTAGTTAATATGTATAGACGGAGAGTAGATGGGTTCACGTACCAGACTTCCACATGGACCATTGTCTGAACATTCGCAAACCTTAACAAAAGTAAAGTGTATTTAACCTTACCAAACGTTTCGCGTACATAAAAAGTAATGACTAAACGAAGCCTGTCTATTCTAACAATAAATCAGATAAGAAAGAGTTTCGCCTCTCCGTTCTGTATTGAAAACTGTGTGCATGTATTGCATATGCATACGCGTTACGTCGATGTGCAGTCGAAACGTCGCGTCGTAAAAAAACCTACACCTTTTCGTTCAACGACTACCAAACTATCGGGAGTTTTTTGCAACAGTAATAATTACTGGACGTTCTATTTTTAACAATGCCTATTTTATTAATAGCAACGTATTAAAACTGTTAAAATAACAGATAAAAATAAAATATTGTTTCTTATGTAATATACTGAAAATTTATATTATATAAAAATACACTTACCAAAGATCGGGAATAGCATCAGGTACAAATGGCTATTTCTTTCATATTCATTTTTTTCGGTTTTTTCAACATCAGGGTCTATGCTGGTTTTTTAGTTATGTAATGAACCGTTAATTACACAGAGGTTTGACGTACTTATTAATTGTGGTGATTCTACTACAGATTTTGAAGAAATCATTAGTTCTTCTTTTTGCCACTTACATAGACGTAACCAGTAATTACAAGAATAAATTCAAATCGGGTTAATAAAATTTATTAGAGATGAAGCGTGAATTCTTTAAAATAATATATTCTGCTTGCCTGATGTAATATTTGACCTAAAAGATGAAACATACCGAAAAAGATTCATACATCATCTCGATATGACGATGTAAAAAGTAACTAATAATGACGCAGGCCGTTATCCTCTTCAAAACGCATTAAGCACCGCTGGTAAGTATTTTGACCTCAAATTGAAAAAAAATACAATTTGCACAGGCGAGCCATTAAGATTCGTTAGTCGCACGCAACAAAAGACACCGAAAGCCTTATTTGAAGCCTTCAAAACTAGGAAGTAGGGTCTCGTCATCTTTCTGCTCGAATAGCGGCCGGCGAGACAATGACACCTAAACAAAATAGTTAAATGCATCGCGAAGTATAATAGACGCTTTAATGAATGGTGGAAAAAAATAGAGTGACAATACGAGAGTTTCTAGCCTATTGAAGGTTATCATTTTTAAATGATCGAGAGTTAGACAATGCAATTCTGTTTATCAAATTGCTACCTTCACCGTTTTCTTGTTGAAATAATAAAGTTGTTTATGTTTACTCAACACAGATAGCTTTAAGTTTTCTCTCCGATCTCAAGAGATAAATCGAGTCGTCTTTGAAGATGCTATGGCTTGTTTTTATAGAGAAGTTGTGAGTCTGAAAATTTAAGAGACTTATTGAATGTCGTAGAAAGGAGGAAACACTCGCCGTTCGGCACAAGAAAGACAATTATTTACACATTTTGCACTGGCGTTTAGCTTGTCTCCAGGCTTCTGAACACTTTCCATTGAAATGTCGGTAGAGCAAATACATCATTCCTAAACTCTTTTTTATCCCCTTCAGCCTTGACGGCCTCTGTGAGGGGTAAGGCTCTCGATTAGCAATCCCAAGGATTCAAAACCCGGCGTGTGCAAATAATTTTTATTTTATTAATAAATGTTATTTTACAATTTATTAAAATAAAATAATATGTTATATTTGCTACACGTTCCAGAGTGGAAGATGCTTTCAGCATTGCCCAGGTAAAAGACCACCAACCAGACTTGAAACGTTGCTTGAGCTATGAACAGCCAAGAACTTTCCTACCTTCCGCTCCCCCATCTCTTTTCCCATTGGGGATGCTATAGTCTTACTAGTTGTTTGTAGCGGTTGGGACTCTTGTGCGGTATTCGCATTTAAAAAAGACATAATCATATATTATTTAAGTCAAGTAAAATTTCGACATGTGTTATCAACGGACAGAAAATTGAACGAGAACTGGGAAACTTTGGTAATCATCCCAAATTAAAAACCGTGAAAGTCCGATCGCAAGCCTTCACACAAAACAGCCAAGCATCCGTTGATCGATGATCTTTTAGAGCTGTAAAATACATCTGCAAGACAGCGATGATGACTTTCCCCTTGTATTTGGCATTTTATCCTCGATTTGAGTTATATGAATTGGCTAGATTTGGTTTTACTGTTCCATACATCAAACCGTAAGTTCTTTCCTCATAACTTTTATGAATTTGCAAAGCTAGTTAGACAAGTAAATACGTCATAACATTTCAGTTTTATGGACAATAATTATGAGCTACTTTCACAAAGTTTTAAATTTTTTTTCGGTTTCAAGAAGGGTTTTTTAAGACAGTTGTCTATTTAAATTTGTGAATTTTAAAACCAGAAATTTTATTTAAGAAAATGAGTTAAATTTTTGCTAATCAAGAAAAGTGATAATTTTTTGATCATAATCATAAAAATTATAAAAATGTAACCAGCTGACATTTAAAAAAAAATGTGAATAATGCACAAGAGTCCCAATTGCTCCCGTCTGGAGCCATGAGACTTTAGCATCCCCAATTGAGGTATGTTGTGAGGCTGACCCAATTGGGGATGGCATAGTCTTACTGGCTCCAGGAGGGGAACGAGATGGGGTAGAGGAAGGTGGGGACATAAATGTAACAATCTTTCGAAGTATTCATGATCGAAAAAATTAACCAATTAATTATTAGATATGATAGTATCTGAAATTTTCATGGCATTCTTGCGTTTCCTTCTTATTTAGCCAGCGTTTCGGACAGTGTACCTAGGTTCGAAACGTTGGCCATAGAATAAGGAAGTGCAATAAGGAATATAGCCCGAAAATTAATTGATTATATTTTTTCATGCCGTTAAAACGTGAACTGGGTTAAATCGTCAAAAAAATTTTTTTTTAAAGTTTATTTTTCTTGATTTTTCATAATCTATTGATAATATTTTTTTCTAAGCAAGAGGCTCTTTGTTCACACGGAATTTATGAAAGGCCTACAAGGTTCAAAGGCATCAATTTCAAAAACCACTTATGGTTAGGTTAGGCCAGAGGTTCCCAATCCCGTGCCCGCGGGCACCGTGGCGTCGGCGGAACGATTCGTATGTGCTCGCGGAACGATTCGTATGTGCCCGCGGAACGATTCGTATGTGCCCGCCACAATTCGACAGAGACAGATTTTTTTCAAAAACAATAATTAAAAATGTGAATTATTTTTATTTGTTTGTTAGAGTTTTAATTTTTTTGAGTGCCTAGATTTATTAAATACGTTCGTATGTTTGCGATATTGTATGTATGAGTGGTTCCTAATGATAAAACCTATTTTCACTGTTTTAGTTGATCTAGAACAATTTTAAAGTTATAACATAAAGCTAATTGACACTTGTCGGCCGCTTAAAAAGAATTTAAAATTGACATTGGCGTCACCCCTCCCACCTCTGTTGTGGTGCCCGCCACCGTACCAATATTTTAGAATGTGCTCTAGAGTACAAAAAGGTTGGGAACCCCTGGGTTAGGCTTTTACGTTAGTATGGGTATAGACTTCTTGTGTCAAATAACTGTGGATTTTCCCTTTAAAAAATTTCAAAATTTTAATCCAACTTTTTTTAATGTGAAAACCGCACTGATCCCAACCGTCTGGAGCCAGTGAGACTATGCCATCACCAATTGGGTTATTTTGTGAGGCTGAATTTAGTGGGGAGGAGAAGGATCTTCGGACGATGAAGGTAAGGTAAGGTATTCAAATCAAGTAACCAACCACGGTTATTTTTTTAAAAATATGAACACCGTACAAAAGTCCAATCTAGACACTCGTCTGGAGACAGTGAGACTAAGGCATCATCCCCAAAGGGGTATGTTGTGAGGCTGAAAGTATTTTGGAGGGGAAGGCGATGGGAAAGAGGAAGGTGGGGAATTACCTGGCTATTCAGATCTGGTTACCAAACACGGCTAAATCCATTTCAAGCAAGTGAATTCTGAACGGTGGCCTTACACCGGGCGATACTATGATTACGAGAATATCTTCCACTCTGGAACGTGCCGCAAATATACTATGTATATATATATATTTTTTTTTTTAATAAATTAATTGTGAAATAACATTAATTAATCAAATAAAATTCATTTGCACACGCTGGGTTTCAACCCTCGACCTTCGGATTGGGAGTAGAGAGCCTTACCCCTCGTCCACGGTGGCCATTAAAGCCATTTCAGCAATGTTTTTTTCTGAATTCAGGTCTAACACCGGGGTGATACTGAAAGTATCTTCCACTCTGGAAAGTGCTGCAAATATACTATGTATGATTTTAAATGAATAATTATTATAAAATGACACACATTAAACCGACAAAATTTTCTTGCGGAAGCCGGGATTTCAATCAGCGACCTCCGAGAGAATTACCTCTCGACCACAGAAGCCGTCAAGCCGCCAATCTAATCTACACATTTAATCGAAGCAATCAATCGAATCATTAATACAAATCATTTGGGAACAAAATATGAATTATCATGAATTGAATAATTTAATTCAACCATTTAATTAATTTCACGTTATTTTTTTTAAAATTAGCTTCCTACCAATTTATAAAATTAATTAAAGAAAGGGATTATTAAATGGCCTTAAATAACTTAAGAACTTTGGAAATAACATTTCATAGTATTGCTTCATCCTCTTCGTGGACACAGAAAATTTTACGAACACCTTTTTTGTTCCGAAATAACAACACTTTACGTACATTGTATATTTAATAATTTCTTCTTTCAAAAGATTGGAAGAAAATGGTTAGACACCTACAATAGTTCATGTTTACTAAGTATCCTACAGAGTAGAAGGCACAAAGGAAATGTTTAAAAAATGCAAAAATTTGAAATTTAAATTTGATATATTATATTAATACATTTGCCTTGCAGTATTTTAAGTGTGACTGCCGATGGGGTCACTAGGAATGCGCAAAAGGATTACAGGTGTATTTAAGTTTTTTTTTTTAATTTTTATAAATACAATAACATTATTATTTAATTTATAAAAACAGATTATTTATAAGTAAGTTCTGCTATGTAATTACTATTACACGTGACAGCTATTTCGTCTTCTAAAGTCTTCGGATAACAATTTTTGCTTCTAGGCCTTGCGGGCTGCGGGCGGCGCGTCGGTAGCTTTGTAACAAACTTCGAAATATCTTTTTAAAATTTAAAAAAAATTCTTTTAATACATAATGTAATGTTAACATATAATTTTTATATTTCACTTTTTCAATTGTTTTTATGATATTTTTAAGTAATTAATCACCTCTCTCTGTAATATTTGTGTCTATGGTTCTTTTTGTCTATACTTCTTTGTTTCTTTTGTTATTTTTATTCATATTAATATCCTGATGAAGAAACCATCGGTTTTGAACCATGTAGAGATTATAACATTGATTATAGTGGTTTACACAAAAGTAATTTGTTGCATTTAAATAAAATGATGCCACAAAGTGAATTTGCGAAGAATGAAGTTTTATTTACCTACTACCTACAAGTTTTATTAATTTGTGATATAACCTAATTTGATGTTTAGTTTCCTAACCACTCGAGCGCTTTTTGCCACATTATGGTACTATTTCCAAAACCTCGGATTGCTTTGTTGGCAAAATGTGGCAATTTTTTTTTTTAAAACGACTAAATTATATATTGTACATTTAAAATATCACAAAATAAATATTCTCTAGATTCTTTAAAATGCTTTAAGGTTAAAGATTTAATTATATTTTTTTTTATAAATCCTACAAATATGTGATAGTAAACAAAATATAGGGGAATTCATTGACTACATAGAACTATAATCAGTTTGTATGTCTGCATGTTCAAATTCGGAGGTATGATCTTTTTAATGTGGGCGGAAAAATTTCATTTAGCAATCCGAGAAAAAATATTTTAATTGTTCTGTCGCTCTAGTGGTTAACAGAATAATTTTGCCGTTAATTTAAGGCACTTGCACTTGATCGAAATATCGTGTATTCATTTGCATGTTTTTTCATCTTCTGGAATTACTTAAATCTATATACTTGATTAATATTAGGGTTTGTACCTTAGTACATACTAAAGCTGAGTTATTGCTATTATTGTATTTTTAAACTTTTAATATCTTTGAAAAATCTTACAAATTGAAATAAATTAGTACATAAGTGTTCAATAATACTATCAAATTTTACTTTCCTTTTATCGTCTGATTTAAAATTTTCCATAGATTTTTTTACCTTAGCAAGTTTTTGTGAGGATTTTCAGTCCCTTTGCGAAACTTACAATTTACCACAGATTATCCAATTTACAGACATACCTTTTAAACCAAATTTACATTGTCTATCGACATTTTAATATCGCCGTAATCCATTGAAGTGTTTATATTTTATCGTTCGCTTTAAAAAGCTTGAACTCTCTTTTTTATCTTAATTGATGACGATGACATTCAAAATCAGTATTTTTTCCGCGTTTCGAGAACAGGAATGACGAGTATCTTTAGAACAGCAGAGAGGCTGCTGAAAACATTTTTTGTTGTTGCTGCAACTTAATGTGTACCCACCGAATAGACCAGACTGTTTTTTTCGTCCAGTCAGGCGGCAACTGCAATTTGTATTATTTAAAAAGTGTATTTGAAATATGAATACAAAAAAAGAATGTCTAATAACTTATGCATGCTCTAAGCCAGTTTTTTTTGCCAGTCAAATCGCATCCTTTTGAACGGCCGTGCATGTGATAAAAGCAGCACACATTTTTTGCACGACGGAAAATTGAAAAGTTACGTTTGTCTTGCGTTTCTGTCGCGGAATATTTGAATAATTACCGCCAAACCGTTGGTTAAATTATGCAAGTATTGTGTGCTCAATTGTTGAGGAAACGGATTGTTCCTTGCATTGAAACAAAAGTTTGGCATCTTTCTAAAATTTGCCTTTGTATTATTTGCGTATGTAAATTCTTCCTTGGTCTATCAATGTCTGGCTATCTGTCGGTGTTATAGGGAGATATGTTGGTCTCTAGTTCGGCATTTGACCTTTGCCAGCTAATCGTTATTACTATTGAAGTTAGCAGGGGTGCCCGGGTTCATGGGGTAAGGTTTGCCTCAATTTGGGAGGCGGGAATGGGTACCGCCGCCCCGGGAACCATTTATTGGATAACCAACAACTCTACCATAGGTCACCCCAAGTGGTTCGCTACGTTTGGTGACTTAGCAGGGGTGCTAGGGTTCATGGGGTAAGGTTTGTCTAGGTCTTGGCGGCGGATGATCTAGACACACTGAACCCCAGATTCCTACCCAACCCTCATACCCTTTTCCTTCCCAGAACTTCCTCTCCTTTCTTTCCTCAAAATACCCTCCACACAGCATCCCCAAAGATGACATAGGCCCTGAGGGAAATTATTTTCCTCAGAGCCTCCTGTGTGGACCTAATGTAAAAAAAAAATGTTTTTTTTTATATTAACTCCACACAGGATGCCCAAAGGAAAATAATTCCCTTCAGGGCTAAAGTCATCTTTGGAATGCTGAGTGGTGGTTTTTTTTTTTAGTAAGGAAGGAATGGAAGTTTTGAGAAGAAAAAAGGTACTTTTGTTGGGTAGAAATCTGGGGCTCAGTGTGTCCAGGAGTGACGGACGTATGAATCCATCCCTCCTACTGCGGTGCACTGCTATATTCCACGAGTCCTGCTGGAGAGGTCAAAATGTCTTCCTCAACTTGTCTCATCTGGCCTTCCCATCATGTTTCAGTCCATCTTTATTTTTATTTTTATATATGTAAAATATGTTTAAAGTTGTTGCCTGTCTCACTACTTGTGTCGAGACAGACGACTGTATTAAGTTAAATCGATTGTATTAAACCATACTAGAAACAAATCAATAATTTACTGTTCAATGGCCGTATAATTACAAAATACATAAAAAATATTAATTACTTTTAATTTTTGATTCTACAAATAATAAATGATAATTATAGATTCACATACTATTTTAAATTATATTCAATTCACGTTCAACTTTGTAGTTAAATGCAATTAGCTGATGTCTATTTATAGCTACGTTTAAAATTTTAAAATAGATATATCAAATAGCAAACAACGTCAAGCTCAAATGACGTTATTAACGCTGATTAAACCGCCGGTTTTTAAATAAAAACAAATAACACCAAAATTGTATAGATGGACCTTACCTACTGCAAAGACACGGAACAGGTAAATCCTAGAAGTGTGATCTACACCGTTTGAAAGAAAACTTCCTTCCAGCATAAATCATCCATAAAGATTTTATTGATGGTAATTTTGTGTCTTTTCTGAGCATGACTGCATATCACCAATGAACAAATCGACAACCAACAGATTCCGTCGAATAAATTAAGGATATTTAATCGTCGTCAACTGTTGTTTGTTCATTGGTGATCATTGATCATCAATCGTCACAAGCTATACTACCGCACGGAGAAAAATGTTATTCTAAAATACGATCATTTTATTCGTAAAAAGGGTTAAAAACGGGACTGAAGTTCTTACGAACAAATTAACAGTGTTTCAATGTTTATTGGCGGAAAAATGTAAAAATAAACATTGAAACCCTGTTAATTTGTTCGTAAGAACTTCAGTCCCGTTTTTACGAATAAAATGATACGTACTTTAAAATAACATTTTTCTCTGTGCGAAAATACTTTTATCAACGAACATTTCCGGGTTAGATACTAATAATCTGACAATATTTGAAAATTTCCTACTACTACGAGAGTAAGCGGAAAATGTTGCATGTGTCGTGATGGAGGACTTAGCCGGAATTAAATAAACGACGCCTGGTTGGGACCCAAACGCGATGCCAACTCGGTCACCGACCGGTCTGTGCTTGTGCTAGGGGGCCAGATGACAGGCCAGCTAGATTTCTCATCTGCTCATGAAAGATTTTCGATATTTGAAACCTTTTTGATTATTTTCGCAGAAGTAAGGATAATTTGAGCTTACTTGGGCACACGCATACACTTCTTTGAGATAATTGTGCTTATTATTACAGCCGACGCATTTGCAGTGCCGAGAGGGGCGATGCAATAAAAAGTCAAACCGCGAGGCATTTGGCCAAAAAGAAATCTTGGACCGGTTTGGATGCAAACAAAAAACGAACGATTCTAATACCATCAAATCCTATTACACGTTGCAGGAAGTCATCATTGCTGCGTTCTCCCGCCTTTTGGTCTAACGGACATTCGAATTCATTCCAAGCGCAGGGATCGCCAACGAATGCTGCAGCTGGTTCCGGGATGAACTCTTTGTTTTGTTTACTCTGTTCAATTACCTGATTCTCGCTAAAGACAAAACATAACGTAGGTAAAAGAAAAGTGAAGAAAAGGCGTAGAAAAAAAATCTAACCTAACCTAACCTACTATTTTATCTATATATTTTATCTATTTTATCTTATACTATTTTGTCAGTGTTCTGATTTATCAGGTTCATACTGATTCATTTTTCTGATCACTTTGGTTCTCGCTTATATTCCGCTATTATATTCCCTGTCGGATATTTATTTAAAGTATTAATCATAGGTATGCGCTAAGTTACAGAATATAATAGAGGAGATTTTAAACAAAAATAATAAAAGTTAAAATCAATTAAAAACTAATATAATTTGGTAATTAGAAAATTGAATTATATAATAAAACAAAGCGTAATGTTTAAAAGCTTGTATTCAAGGTATTCGTATACAGTAAATAAAAATATAATTATATCGTAACCGACGAGTTCATCGAAAATCAATTAATCGAAAGCAAATTTACAAAATACACAAAAAAAGGTTGGGTTAGGTTAGGTTAGGTTGAATTTTAGTTAGTTGAACTCGTTTTCGATGTGAACCAATTATATGATGTACTCCTTAGATGTACAATATTAAAGGAGAAGATTTTGTAAAAAGAAAGATAATAATAAGTAATGAATAAGTTAATTATTACCAGATGGAATCGAAAATAGTACCTTTTGAAAATGGTATTATTTATAGTATACGTTGTTGTTGATGGTTGCCTACCGCTGAATAGTGAACTGTTGGTTGCAAATATTCGCGCCACGAGCGGGCACAAAAGAGCGGCAAAACGTGTTTTGACCGATAGGTTATTGAGGTTAGGTTTTTGTGCATGGCGGCTGCGGACTAAAAAAGTGCAAGACTAGGACCACGCATCGGACAGCAAATCCTTAGGTTCGACGTCTGGAGAGGACGCATCGGTAGCATGAAATGGTATAAGATTCATTAGATATTTATTTATTAAAACTTTTTCATTTGTACAAAGAAGCGAAACTAGCAGTCCATAATGGAGTGCCTGGATCTACCATTATGTGTATGGCAGTGGAACACGGAACTGGAGAAAGCAAGAAAGTAGAAAGATGATGTAGAAATGAGATCCCTGAGTCGTATGTGTGGTAAAACTACATATGATCGAGTATATAATGTGGAAATTCGAAATAATGCAAGGGTAAGCGTAATAAGTAAGTTTAAGGAAGGGACGCTTAGATGGTTTCGGGTGTAGAGCGAATAAATGAAGAAAAGGTGGAATAATAAGTTCGGATTAAAAAAAATAATAATTTAGCGGATAAATATATATTTTTTAAATTGTTGTTTTTTGAGTAGCGCAAACCTATGTATTTAAATCACGATCAAAATATCCAATTTTGAAAACCACGATAAAAATAATTTTCTGTAAAAATATTTTATTCCTGGTATGTAGCTACCTAATGAACAAATATGTGTGTTTTAATGTTATCATTATTAGGTATTATTTAAATTAGAACATAATTTTATGCAAGAATATTCAGATTAGACTAAATATGTACTTAATCCCATTATCGACTGCAAAGTTTTCCATGTCAAGTTTAAACACATTTTTGGTGGGCTGTTTCACAGAATTTTAACAATTTAACAAATATCCAAGTTAATTTTCATCTGTGTACAAGATTTTTTCAAGTTGTAATTATATTGTTTTTTGTAATTATATCAGTATTGGCCAGATTTTTCACAAAACTGAATTAGTAATAGAACTTGAAAATTACTTTTGAAATTTGATGAATTGTTAAAATTCTGTGAAGCAACCCGTCCCTGGAGTCTTTCATTAACTTTATAATTTATCATTTCTATTTGAAATTGCTAAATGGTGATCGAAATGTATTTCACTCGATTACTTTATAATGTTAAGTGGGTTTCACCTCGGTACGGGCATCTTCAGATAGACATATTGTTACCAAAACCAGAAAATTGGTGTTGGAGTTAATTCCAGGTAATTTCAAAGATAGGTACTAAAAACGACAATAATTGTGTTGGATTGGTGGCTGAATATACCTTTCCCTATAAGTAGTGGAAACTACATTTTATAGATTCGGTAAAACCCAAAACACACAATATGAAATTATACTGATGTACTCGACATAATACAGAGCATTATTCTCTAGATATTTGTGCTGTAATAAGATGTGAGAGTGGAATCAAAAATCCACGAAATTTTGACGCAAAATAATCGGTTTTGTCGATCAAATTATTAATAAAATTCAAACTGACTTAGGTAAACATTAATGGAAGATACTGCGAGTTTTCGGTAAAACCCAAAGCACATAATATGAAATTATAATGATGTACTCAACATAATACAGAGCATTATTCTCTAGATTTTTGTGCCGTAATTTGATGTGAGAGTGGAAAAAAAATCCACGAAATTTTGACAAAGAAGTGCATCGGTTAGTAAAGTTCGCAAAAAGTGACTATACCACGTCGACCTCAGATTTACGAACATATTCGTGAACTCTTTCATCAATAAAATTAGCTATTTGCGAATCTGGCACAAAAAATACACCCATTCTTTTATTTAAAAAAAATAATTACTTGGTGCAAAACTGTGAAAGATATACTTCTTATATTATTATACTTTAGAAACGATATGTAAACGCATTTGCGTATAAATTATTAACTCATTAACTATACCTCTGCACTTATGGTTCTTAAAATACGTGTATATTGGACTGCACTAACCCAAATCTCAAAAAGTGGCGTGGTTCTAGCATTGTTTGTAATAACCGTCACTTTTAACATTTTTCCTTTATTCTTTTTTCTATGGGTTGAAGAGGGATTCAAATCATCCATCAAAAAGGTTGAAAACGCGCTGTGGTTCACCTAGAATCTTTAGAAGGGTATTTTTTCCGATAGGGCAAATATAAACTTTTAAAATTTTTTTTTTTTCATACCAAATTGAGCGGCTCTAAAATTTACGAGAAATTCATCCTAGCAAAGAAAATGCCATTGTAGAATATACTATGTCTTATACAGTGTTACCCCATGCTTAGAGCATGTTCATAAATTATATATTTATATGTTATTGTACAATGTAAAAACTACATCTTGTTGCGCCATGAGGTGATGTAGGCTGCTTCAGACGGCCGATCTGCATCTACAGATGATGATAACATTACAAACGAGGAAATGGAACGTAAGCAGAGCTTTTGTCGTAAATAGATTTTTTGCTTTGTTATGTTAGCCATATTTTTTTCGGGGCAAGAAGATCCTGCAATCCAGTTGGCTCATCCCATAATTTTGTGGCCTCAAATGTGAGATTTTTCTTGGTCGTGTACGATCGTGTCTTCCTTGGACATCTCTAGCTCTTTCACATGTCCTACCACATCATATTTTATTCTCCTGACTCTACTGTCCTAACATGATCAATCGTCGCTTGAGTGCTTAATTGTCCAATCTCCTTTTTAGTTTTCGTTCAATCTTCATTTTAACATTAAAAAATAATGTATTAAAAACGATAATTAATCACTTAACTAAGAATTATTTAAACTAACGAGACCTTTATCTTAAGGGGAATAGCTTCATCCTAAACACCTATCATAATGTTTCATTGAAATCATGAAAGAAAACCTCCTCTTCAGGAGAAGCTTACAAATGTTCGTTTAGACAATTAAGCACGCAGGCGACGCAATGTCTACGCGCAAACCACCAAAATGAAATAAATACAAGGGCACATTCTTGATCTTTCATGGCACTTTCTTTATTATATTGGATTTCATTCGTTTCTCCTGACTTCATTTAGATCTAACTTGTCTCTACTTTAACTCTTGCTGCAAAAACTTATAGTTGCTTCAAGGATTCACCTTTGCCTTGATATTTTTTCTTGACGAATTCTTCGTTTGTCTTCATCCTTTTCAATATTCGTATCATAGAGTTTGGCGAAGAAGCTCTAACATGTATTTAGGTATTTTGTGCACGTCTTAGACCAAAAATCTGCAAATTTCAAAAGACATCTTAAAACGGGGATATTGAAAATGGATTGCTATTGTTATCGCCACGTTTTGATCAATTGTTTTTTTGAAAATGTCACGCGACATTGCTGCAGTATTCATAAAAGAGTGAATGACTTTATTGAATGACGAATTGTCAGCGGATTTGCCGAAGGGATCTGAAGGAGTATTTCAAAATAAAATATTTGAGAATTGGCTTGCAAGTACCTACCTTCCGGGTAAATCAAACCAAATAAAATAATTACATCAAAATAAAAAAAAATTAAAACAATTTGGGAGGCGGGCATGTGTAAGTACCACTGAGCCGGAAATCATTTATTGGCTAACCAACACCTCTGCCGTATGTCACCCCAAGTGGTTGGCTACGTTCGGTGACTTATCAGGGCTGCCCGGATCCACAGGACGAGGTTTGTCAGGGTCTTGGCGGCGGATGCATCTGCCCACTAATTACCTGGCGGGCCGGATTGCGAGAGACTGGTTGAGGGAGGCCTTTGACCCCTCTATTCAGACCCAGTGGCAGGAATGGATTCACATCTTTTTCATTCCCAAAACTTCCTCCCCTAAAACTAACTAACTAACTAACCATCACGCCGTTTCCCCACAGGGATAGACAGAGAGGACGGACCGCCAAACAACTCGGTCTTGGTACACACTTTTTGCCTCATTCACATTCATACATCTTCTCGCATATGCTCTTCTATTTTTCTGACTCTTGACAAGGTCCGACTCAAGTATCTGATTCACTTCATCGTACCATGTCTTCCTCGGGGGTCCCCTACTTCTTATACTATTCACACTTTCTCTCCTTCCTTTCCATAAAAAGATTCCCCTCACAGCATCCCTAAGACGACATAGGTTATAAGGGAAATTATTTTCATCAGGATCTCCTGCATAGAGCAAAACAAAAAAAAAACTCTTCTACTTCCCTAACACAAATCCCGTATTTCGAAGAAATCTACCGCCACCAGAAAGCATGTTCAACGTCCCGTAAACAACTACCTACAGAATAATGGTTAGCCTCTGGTTTGAAGACAAAAGAATTGTCTTAACGAGCAAAGTACCTCCACATTAAAAAAAAATGTTGAAGTAACCAAATACTTAGGGTACATTACGAACAAACTAATAGATGGTGACGACATCGACAGGCAGAAAAGATTTTAGTCTTTCACTCACAGATGAAAAGCATGCTCTTCTTAGCTTTCCATAACACCTTGTAAATATGCGAGCTCAGAGCCAATTACAAAAAGAGGACCATGGAAAGGCTCGGATGCAATACAATAATGCATTTCGCGTGCTGTTCGAACTTCTCAGTTCTATGTTCACGGAGTTCCTGGATTTCCCTAATAGGAACCAGGATGACAGGAATGAGCGATGTTCTTTTCATGGAATCGTGGTTCGAGTATCGAAATAAATTTGGAGTAAGATATTAACAATAATAATAATATTTTGATGATTCATGTAGCGCCACTTTTGTGAAAAATCACCTCAAGGATGATTTTTAAACATTCTTCAATCCGATGGATCGATAGAGACTAAGAAGCGGTAAATCGATGATGTTTCCTTATTTATACGTATGTAATAATAATAAATTAAATCGTTTATTCATCAATAGATTTTTTTAACAATATTATCTACACATTTTAGATTATTCATTGGTTCTATTGACGAAAAGATCACTGCTCAGCTGCAATTCAGGATTTCTCTTGGAATGCAGCTGGTTTTCAGCAGTGCCTCTAATATAATACAGAATATTGACCGGTCAGTGGTTGTGTGGGCATCGCGTTTGGCTCCCACCCAGGCGTTCCGTGTTCGATCCCTCGGCTGGCTAAGTCCTCCATCACAACAAAAGCAATATCTTCCGCTTAGTGTGGTGGTAGTGGGAGATTTTCAAATGTTGTTGGGTTATTCGTAACCCGGGAATATGTCTTACTTTAAAAAAAATAAATATATATATATATATATATATATATATATATATATATATATATATATATAAAAATAAAAATAAATTAAATAAAATAAAATAAAAAAAATTAAATTAAGATAAAATACATACAATTAAATTAAATTACATAAAAAATAATCAAACAAAATCTCTAATTCAAGACCCAATATAAATAATAGAAAAAGAAATAAAAATATATATTTTACATATTTTCCCATTTGGTCTCTGGTGGGTTGACATGTTGTTCTTGTATTGTTTTGTATTTATTATATTTAAATAGTACAATTAAAGTGCACGAATTTATGATCAAGATGATCATTTGCGGAAAAGTGTGTGGAGGGGATAAGTTTTTCCTGTAGGGAAGATTTAAACCGGACATAAAAGTCAGAAGTAGAAATAAATGTATATATTACTAGCTGACCCGACCACGCGTTGCTATGTCTGATGTGAATTTTACGATATGAAAAAAATATTCGCCTGTAGAATCAAGAATTTTGTCATTTTATTCGAATCGGCTAAGAAATCCGTCATTCCGTAAAATCCGTTAGACACAAAATTTTCCCGTTTCCCGACACTCCTATCCGCCAGATATGACAGAAAATCCGTTAAGTTGGCAACACTACGCCGTTACCTAGGTAACAAAAAAATGCAAATTAACTCTTCTCTGAACTTCAAATAATTGTCCCAGGAAAAATATTTTATTCGCAATAATAAATATTGAGGTAAATAATGGAGATAAAAACTATCCTATCTCTTAAGTTGGACCAAATTACGCGCAGTAAACCAAATTTCATCAAAATCGGTTGGGTAGTTTCGGACGAACGGTTTACCTCGGACGAACATTGTGACACGAGATTTTTATATATAGGTTAAAATAAATTATATGTAAATTGGAATTTAAATTATCGATAACTTTTTTTTTACTTATTACTTTATTACTCTTACTTTATTATTACACTTTTTTTTCTTCTTATTTGCATAAGTGCTTGTACATTATATATTAAGGATGTCAGCGGGTATATTGCACTAACTTCGGTAGGTGATTTTACATGATGGTAGAAGTAAAAAAAAAACTTTTTACGTAATTCCAACGTTTTTTTTTCCTATAAAGTAATTTTTCCATAAAACAACCTTTATTATTGAAAACTACCTCAAAATGATAGAATTTGGTAAAAGTAATGTCTTTTTTGTTTGTATTAGCAAGAGTATTAGTTTGTATTAGAATCACCTCGCCGAAGTTAGTGCCCTTCACCCCCCAGAAATAGGTATTATTAAATATGTGTTTATATATAGTACATACGGGATGTGCGGGATTGCACTAAGCTCTCCAGTTTCCGGAATAAATAAAATTATTATATTTACAAATTAGCACACGACCAAGAGAGTAACATTGTTGCTTTTTGCATATCAGCTAACAACATCACCTTCAACAGTGACGCGTCCCGATTAAACAGTGTACATATTACTTCTATGCACAGATCCCTAGAGTCCTAAACATGTGAATTTTTCATTAAGAGGTAATTCCAGCAATCCATTTTTCCGTTTTTGTTAACAGCGCGCGGGTGTTTTCACGACCATGAAGGTAAACTGTATTATTTTTAAATTTAATGCGAAATTTTGTCAAAATGAGCAGCGCAAACAGACGACCTCACACGGCCGCCTCTCGGCGGCTAATGAATCGGGAGAATTTACGTCTCGAACTGCCATAAAAATGATCAAACGGGAGATGGTACATGAATGAAAATTATATACTTCTTAAAATTAATTTATAATTTTTCAATAATGTCTAAACAAAATAAGTGTGTTAAAAAATCCGAAATATTTTAGTTTGTAAGACCTTAAATAAATAGAAAAATTGAGGTATTTTTGTCACAAAACAAGATTTATTTTTAAATGATTCTAATTTATCTAAAATTTAAATTTTGAAAACTGTGTTGACTAGATTATATTATATTGATTTATTTTGTTGTATGATTATATGATTTGAAATTTGTGTAGTTTAATAGAATTTATCGTTTGAAAATTGAACAAATCTGCCAACGATTAACGGTATACCCTTAGTATATTATAAATGCATTTAGTTTTTCAACATTTTAAAACTGCGTGTACCAGATAAAATAACAATCTTTCAAAAACAATTTATGTTTTTTTGTAAAAAAGAGTCAATACGTCTAGAATTTGATTTAAAAATGACTAATTTCCGGTATTCTCTGGTAAAGCACTCTTAAGTAATAAAAATAAATTGCTAAAGAGCTATAGAACCCTATGAGAGCAATGTCGGGATTACACTTTGAACGCGGGATGTTATTTCTTCTACGAACGGTGCTTCAACAGTGGCCTCATCCAAATATTTGGCTGTGTTGCGCGCTACGCTGCATTCGGCGGATGTTACACGAGTTATTTTATTTGATCTAACATGATTATGCATCGCATAGATAACTAGGTTTTTTTGCCGTTTTAACGTGGGAGAGCCGTCCCGCCAAACCAACCGTCGCGTCGTGGGCTGTGATTGAAATAGAAAGAGAGAAAAAAACATGGATTCTCATGCTGAATAAACACGCAGCATATTAAAAATGCCACCACGAAAAAAAATATCATGGCCAAATAGCATTGATACAGAATGCACTAGATTGGACATTGATGACCAGCGAGACGTAGTGGTTTTGGCTCCGTAGTAAGCGTTAAAAAATGGTTTGAAAGGGAGATATGTAAATAATACGAGTGCATGGTAGAGAGAGCGCGCTAATATTACAAAACGTTTACAAAAGGAACAAGCGAAAATATTGAATAAATAAATATGAGTTTTTCAAAATTGAGCAAACATCTCTCGACAAATTTCTTATGTAGGATTTGAAGAAAAGAATGTTTTGAATGTTTTCATACGTGTCAAATAACAGAACCAAATATGTTTTTTTTGTGTTTTTCCGAACATACTTTGGATTTTTTCTATTACTTTTTCAACTCGGCAAATGTATTATATAGATTATCCAAAAAGTATAAATTTTCAATATCTTAAAAACTTAAAGAGTTTATATGTATTATAGTATGTTATTTTTAAAGTTAAATTTTCGCGTGCTCGAATCCCATTTAATTTATTTTCGTAAATAGAAAAAAATTATATTTCATGATATACCTATGCAGAACCTTTCGTAATGGTCTTTGTAATACTTGAAATTGAATTTCGCCCATCCTCCCTCTTCCTTGATACCTCACTACTTAGGGTAAGGTTGCTCAAGACGTACCCCCTAAGGAAATAATACTGCAATATTCAGTGCAATTGAAATAAAATGAAATGTTATGCATGTGTCGAATCTTTATTTAGGTGCCTTTTAATCAACAATTCTCCAACTGTCAAAGAGTCCCAACTGCCCCAACCGTCTAGAAGCAGTGAGACTATTGCATCCCTAATTGAGGGTATATTGTGAAGCTGAGGGTAGTAGTAAAGATGGATATTTGGAAGATGAAGTGTCCGATTGTTTAGTCCCTTGTCAAAACACCGCTAAAACTATTTAAAGCAACGTTTCGACTGAGAACTGCGGTCTTTTACCACGGCAATACTTGGAGTATTTTTGATTCTGGAAAATGCCACAAAAAATTCTGAATCATAATTTATAATGTTTTGTTAAGTCTGTAGTTAGAAGTATTGTACAGCGCCCTTGAGGTGATTTTTCACAAAAACGACGCTATACAAATCATCCAATTATTATTATTATTATTTTTAATTGAATTAACACAAATCACAAAAAAATTATTGCGCAGACCTGGATTTTTCTTTTAGTTTTATTTTTATTGTGTTTTTAATAATAATAAGGTAACAGTTTACATGTTCTCGTGTACGAATTGTGAAAAATTGGTTCAGGTTTTTTTTAAAGTAAGTTTTTTTTAAATAATTTTTGTAAGTAGGAAATCAAAATTAATAAGGTATTGCGAGATGAAATTTCTTACAAATCAATAGCTAGATGAAAACATAACAAAATATATTTGAACTCGTGACCTCTGAATTCATGGTTGAGGATCTTAAATACTCGACTGTGCGGTCGGAGGCTGTCTTACCAAGATCCATCTGCGTATCCATATGTTAGCCCAATAACAGTCGATTGCGAATCTCGAACGAAGTGCCTACCTGCCATATTTTAAATCCTGGCGACATCCAGATCCGACGCTTATGTTGTAATTTTTACCTATCAAAGTGATATTTTTATTTTTCTCTCCCGGGTGTTTTTTCTGTGTTTCTTTTACCAGAATGCAAGCCGTTTGAGCGCTTTCCGAGAATAGAGACTCTACCAATTAATTCCTAGAATGGATGCAACGAAGGTATCCAGGTGAGATACCATTGGATAAATTAAATGATAAACTATGTTGAAAACGTTCAGATAAAAATACTTAAAATAACAAAAAAGACTTGTGAGACGCATGAAGGCAAATTGAAGTTAAAACTCGAAATATCGTGGACTCATTATGAGTGCGAAAAATTCAGGGTCACCCGACTGATAAACCGTTAGAAGATTGACGAATGACACTGTGGTACAGAGGAAGACACTGAACATCATGGTTTTGAACTTGTGGAGTCTGGACGAAGCGTATGAGTTATGAGAGTTGCTTATGATGAGTTCTGTCGAAGAAGCTGGACACTCTCTATGACCAGCAATAAAAAAGACAACAGAACAGAAGAGACTTAACCAATAAAAAAGCAATCACGATAAATTTATATTTAACTTATCGTTTAAGAAAAATAACAATTATTTTATTCCAGAACAATTATTTTTATTCAAGAAGGGATGCAGGGGTGGTGACTGGTAGTGTAATGCAATTCAATACAAAAGTGACGATAATAATTGGATCATTTGTAGAGCGCCGTTTTTGTGAGAAATCACCTGAAGGGCGCTGTCACCTCGAAATCACCTCAAGGGACGATCACATAATATTACCCACATTGGCCCTGAGGGAGAGAAATATTTTCCTCAGGGTCTCCTGTATGTAGCCAATGTGAAAAAAGTACCAACCTAACTACATCAAAATTTCAAAATCGAAATAAATAAAATTGTAAAAAAATGATGTAGTCAGCGCCATAAACTTCCCATGCGGTGACGGAGAAGTGCTTAGGAAAATTCTCGGATGCTCAAAATGCTCACCAATTCCCAGTCGGTATCCTTGGCTCTGTACCGCGAGCAGTGGAGGAACCTTGTCCACCATAGTAATTGGAGTGCACGGAGAAAAATGTTATTCTAAAAAACGATCATTTTAATAGTAAAAGCGGTTAAAAACGAGACTGAAGTTCTTACAAACAAATTAACAGGGTTTCAATGTTTGTTGGCGGGAACATGTAAGAATAATTTAATGGTATACGTAATTTCGTACGTATACCAACTAATTATTCTTACATTTTCCCGTCAGTAAACATTGAAACACTGTTAATTTGTTCGTAAGAACTTCAGTCCTGTTTTTAACCGTTTTTACTATTAAAATGATCGTTTTTTCGAATAACATTTTTCTCCGTGTGGGGGTCACGATCCACAGCAAAGAGAAACCGATTTAAGAAATAACGAGACCCATATATTTTCTTTATAAGTTGTAAAAATGTAAGCCTATAATGAAACATAAAAAAACAAATATTAGGAAATTGCATCTTATAATGAATTGTGAGAAGATTGTAAAATATGATATTGATGATTTTCTAACGCATTAAAATTATTGTTTCAAAATATGTTCCAAATCAAACTGTACGCCTTCATAAACCTGATTACATTTTCGGATGCAAAATTGTGCAAGATATGAGTCTGGCAAAAATGATTAAGCACCTTAAACTAAGACGAAGTGCATGTTGAATATGATTGTTATGCAATAAATTTTATTTGAGGCTATGTGCAATAGTAATTTATTGGAGGTGCTAAAAAAAATAGGCAAAAGTATTGAAAATAGGCGTGATTAAGAGGAAACAGGATCCCCGAGAAATTAGAATAAGAGGTATTTAAATAAACAGTTTCTGTGACTGTCTGTATAACGCACTCCCCCTCCCCCCCCCAATATTGAACGAAAGGAATGCACCTCAGGTGAACCGAAATAATGTCGGCAAAATTGAGGTTTTGTATTCCCCATTTTTCTCCTCGAAAACTGGAAAGATTTTTAAGATTTTTTTAAATGATTGTATGTGCCTATTAGAAGTAATAATTATATGTCTGTGCATTTTGCTTTTTTTAAAATACATTGTTAAGTGTGTGTCGTTTGCTTATGGCGTTTAAACCAGGCAATTTTATCAATTTTTGGAGGGTCCTAAATACTAATAATAATATCTTAACAATAAAAACAAAACGTACCAACACGCGTGGTCTATATCTATATTATATTAAAAAACAAATTTGCATCAATGTCAAAATCCAGAGATGAAATTGGGGAATACTTTAATATGGACAAAACGCTGCCCGGTTTCCTCTAAATGTAATTTTTTTCTTCCTATGTGTTATTTTGAAACTGGAGCCACTAACGTATTTGTCTACTTCAAAGAATTTATTTTAATTTTTATGTGTGTACCGCACAAGAGTTCCAACTGCTCCCATCAGTCCGAAGCCAGTGAGACTATAGCATCCCAATTATTGGGGTATGCTGTGAGGCTGAAGGTAGTGGGGAGGTGAAGGAGATAGGAGTAAGAAGTATCTGGCTATTCAGATCTGGTCACTGGACAACGTTTAGATTCTGAATTATTGTGTCCAACCAGATCGATGCTGAAAGTATCTATGTAACGGAAAATCTGGAACGTTCCGCATTATAATATGTTTAAAATATTATAATTTGAGGTTAAACTCTTTGAGTTAAAAAGTTAAAAATATAAATATTTCATCCTAGACTTGCAGATAAAGTCAATAGATGTCGCATATTAATAAAAGTGATAAAATTTATCCTGACACTATCTAGACGGCATTTAGTTCGATTTGAATCTTGCAATCATACATAAAGATAGCAGCCAATAAAAATATGCGTTAAGAAAAATGAAAAATAATGTTGGTGGTTCTCAGTCGAAGTATGATGATACAGTTAAAAATGACCGAATCGGATAGGGATACGTTGGCGCAGTGGATAGCGCGTTGGCCCGGATTGCTAGAGGGCCTGGGTTCGAGTCCCAGATGTATCCGTATCTTTTTCTGATTTTTCTGTTTCGGATTTTCGATTGACTTTCGCTAACATTATCTTCATTAATTAAAAATTGTTTAATTTAATTATATGCTTATTTGTTTATGCTTATATTTTTTTTCAATTTATGTTTAATTATGTACCTACCTAATATGTAATCTGATTTTATTTCTTCTTTTAAAATTGAATAGACTAAGATTTCACTACCCTCCCAGTCCCGCAGGAATAAAAAATTAAATAAAAATAAAAAACATTAAAAAAAAATACTATACTTCACTCTATTATACAAGTTAACAGATACATTTGTAAAGAAAGATACGATTTTCTTCCCTATATCGTTGTAGACAATTAAAACCAATTTGTAAGTAGCGAGTAAAACGTATCGCTTTGTTTTTGTTCAGAAAAAATCCTTGGCTATGTTTGACCGGCCCTAGTTACCCAAAACAATGGGATTCTTACTTTTTCAATATAAATTGACGCTACATTGTCGAATATAGTGTCATACCTATTAGAAAACCAATACTCGTTTGACATAGTTCTCCACACTTGTAATAAAGGTCATAAACTAGATAGGCTAGAATTATTAGAAATAACCCGCCTAACTAAAAAAGTTGACCCTATCCTTGTAATGAATAAGAAATTAGAATCATATGCAAAATCTCCGCTCTTATATCCATTGTAATTTTCTATCACATATGTACTGTGTTTGTATTAGGTCCATTATAAGAATAATCCTACCCCAAATTGGATGCATGTGCAACATGATATGATATGCCACCAGTAAAAGCTGAACGTGTCTTAAAAAATCAAAAGATTAATCAAAAATTCCATATAATCATAAATATTATAATAACGATTGTAATTAATAATAGACTCGATAACAATAAAATTATGTCGCTAATAATTCATTTTACTTGTAAGGTATTTCCCAAACAATACTAAAGTATGTAAGCTACCAAGTCCAGGTAATTAGCCTACTGAGAATAAACAAAATAATTAGAAAGTTGGACAGTCAAATACCACTTAGCAACAAATGCAATAAAACCTATATAATTGAATAAAATCCTTGAAGACCACCCCGCTCTCTAATTTGTTGTGTATAAAATCCGTAGGTTAAGAATAATTTGTACCAGTCTGAAGATGGCTTTGACAACCCGAAACCGGTAACGGTCAATAAATTAAAGTGGAAAAAGTTTTAAATTTGTTTTATCTACCAAATATATATTTCCCTTTTCATGCAACCTCACTTAAAGCAGCAGATAAAGTAGAAATACACGTGTCCGTTAGCTGTGACTCACTGCCTTAATACACACGTTCAGCTTTAACTGATGGCATATCATATCATGTTGCACATGCATCCAATTTAAGTATAACCTTCGCAAGCAAAGCCCACGAGAAAAACAACTCAGTTAGGTAGAATAATTCAACTGCACAATTAAATCGATCAGCTTTATTTGCGTGACCGGTGAGATTTGCAGGTAAATCCATTTCGGCACGTCACATTAATGTGTTTTCCGTTGCCATAGAGACGCGAAATAACGCAACACGAGGAGGAGCGACGCGCTCGACTAATTTTTCATAGACGAACTGAAAAAAAACGAAAAAAATAACAAGAGGCCTCTGGCTCACAGTGACGCGAAAAAAAACGCTAGGGAAACGAATCGATACGAGCGTCTGGGCGTTCAACTCAAATGCAACGCTGGAAAAAAATCTTTCATTTCGCGATTCGGGGAAAAATCTTCGATTAATTTTACTAACTAAATAAACAGTCTTCTCGTCAAGTTCGTTCAACGATTTGTAATCATTTCGATGATTATTATATATTATTTTTGTAATTTGTTCATCGCTTTCCGATGTTGTAAAGAATAAAGAATCTGTTTCTTGATTTAGAGTACTAAAATCGTACTTGCTTTTGCCCCGCGTTTGTTCATCTTATTGAAGCTTCGGCGATGCTATGAAAAGTGCATTTGTATCCGATCCTCTTAAAAAAATCAGTTACATAATAACTATTAAGAATCATTGACGAGTTCGCTCGTTGTTTTAAAGAAGCTATGTTAAATAAGTTAGTTCTGGTTTGTGAAAAGAACGTTCTTTCTGCAATCAGATTAGCATTTTGTAGGTATACTTCGCGAGATTACAGATAATATTCCGAGAAAAACTCAAGAAATGTGAATTTTAATTTTACGATAGAATCACAGCGGTGAGTAGATAGTAATAGTTTTTTCGTTAATGTTATAGTCATTTTTAATTGTAAAATTCATAGTCATTTTACCGATAGCAGAAAATACAAAGAATTGATTCAGCGTTTCAGGAAAGGGCCAACTATATGGCTGCCTAACAATAATAATAACTAATAACATTACATTTATATTGCGCAGTTTTGTGTGGTTTCACTTCGAGTGCGCTTAACTAAAATGAACTTAAAAATAATCCTGTAGTGCTCCTTACACAATATTAATAGAAATTTATAATTAATTTACAAAACATTAATAAAAATTCATTATTAATAAAAGTCCATTACAAGATAGAAATAACGAATACTCACACAGATAGTCTACTCACACAGATAGACACGCTTTGGACATATTCTCCAGTATCTCTCGACTATTTTTTTAACGTGCACAATTATTTATTGACATTACATAATAACACAAACTTATGTAACTGAGTCAGTGGCGGTTCGTAAATTATCGTGATATAGAGTTGAATCAAAAAGTTTCTGTATACATTTTTTATTTCAAGTTGAAATAACAGATTATTTTCGTATTATATTCTAGAAATACCACTAAACATTCCTTTCGCATATTTATTTATTTATTACGTCAACCAGTATGATTTCCTTTCACGTCATACCTCAACAAATCATCTTCGACAGCCTCCGTGGTCGAGGAGTAAGTCTCGTATCGACTAGCAATCCGAAGGTCGCATATTAGAATCCCGACGTGCGCTAGTAAATTTTATTTGATTGATTTGTATTATTTCACAATTTATTAATTTAAAATAATATATAGTTTATTTGCAGCACGTTCGAAGAATGGAAGGTACTCTCAGTAAGGCCCCGGTGTAAGACTACCATTCAGAAATCAAGCGTTGCTAAAGTGGCTATAACCGTGTTTGGTGACCATCTGAATAGCCAGGCACATGCTTACGTTCTTCTTCCCTATCTACTCACTCTCCGGACTACCCTCAGTAACACAACATGCCCCAATTGGGGATGCCATAGTCTCACTCCAGGTAGTTGGGAGCAGTTGGGACCCTTATGCGCTGTCATTGTCTAAATGAGCCAATAATAAAATAAAAAATCTCCCCGATGGACGTTCCTATAATATTTTAAATTTTGTTAAATTTTAATTTAATTTTATTTTTTGGTTTAATTTTACTTATTTATGTGATGAATCTTATAGGTACCTACACACCTAATATTATGTAATCTCGTTTTATTTCTTCTTTTCTTTTAGAATTTATAATTCATAATATGTAATATAGTTGTTTACGTAATATTGCGGACTGGAATTGGGATAGGGACTGAGATAACAAAAAAAAAAAATAACGTTCAACATAATTTTATGAAACTGTGAAAATCAATTAAAATGTTGCATTTAATATTATCTTAAGAGCCATTGACCAGAGACTGAGAATACAAGTTTAAAAATACTTGCAACTGTACATGGAGGTTCCGATCGATGAAGATCGATTAATCCCCTATCAAATTTGTTAAATAAAAAATTTAATATCGATATATTTCATTCAAAACTTGCTTTAATACACACCTACATTCAAGTAAGCAATAAAAATGCTCAAAACGCACTATGATAAATTATTAAATACCGTGTAGGTACTTCTTGTAAGTATTTTTTGATCATAAGTATTTATGATTTTTCAATAATGTCTAAACAAAAAAGTGTATAAGAAATATCTGAAATATTTTAGTTTGTAAGACCTTAAATAAATAGAAAAACTGGAGTATTTTCAACACAAAACACGTTCTCCGATTAATTTTTTAATGATTTTAATTTAACTAAAATTAAAATTCTGAATTATGTGTTTACTGGATTATGTATTGATTTTTTTTTGTATGATTATATAATTTGGAATTTGTGTTGTATAATACAATATGTCGTTTGAAAATTGAACAAATCTGCCAACAATCAACGGTAAATATAACCTTAGTATATATATTAAAAATAAACTTAGTTTTTCAAAATTTAAAAAAAAAAACGTTTACCAGAAAAAATAACAATACTTCAAAATCAATTTATGTTTTTTTGTAAAAAAGAGTCAATACTTACTCTGGTACCCTCTTAAGCATTTTTTTGGAATAACTCTTGTTATAGGTAATAAGTAATAACTATTAACGGTTATACCCATCAATGTAATATATCATTGAAGAAGAAGGTTTTGTCTACTAATAAACCTGAAAAATAAAAATACAACTGGGGCTTAAATCCAGGATCTCTTATCTTATTGTGACAAATGCCTTAACCAACTTGGCCTATGGGGCTCCATATTTTTAATGTCTTTATTATTTTTCGCGTCTTGTTTTTTTCCTTCTTTTTTTTGTATTTTCTTCTTCCATAATATCTCAAGCATTTATCGTAAATAATGCACCCCACTGAATTATAAATGCAAACAAGTATCTGTGTACCTACACATATTTTATTTTCATTATGCAAGTTAAGTAGATATATTTATTATATGGAAGTATGCGTATAAGTTAATCGGTTATTTTTTTATACGACGCAAATTGTGTTAGCATTCCTGTCGGGGTGTAGTGATTTTTATTGTTGTCTTCATCGCTATAAAACTTGTTTGTCAGCCATAAAGCAGATTGTATGCACACTATGTGGTTTTATAATATCCATTCAAAAAAAGAGTTCTACTGCCTGGAGCTAGCGGGACTAAGGCAACCTCAAATCGGAAATTTGGCTGTTCTGAAAGAGGATTGAAGTGAAAGTAAGTAAACGAAGATTACATTGAATTTTCAATTTTTTTTTCTGAACAGTGGTCTATAAGATTTATAGGGGAGAGTTCGCATGAATGACCACTTTTTTACATGTGTTAATCGGTGGCGTCCATCCATAATAGGCCCAGCCTCTCCTCCCATAATCTCAGGAGTTGCTTCCTCTACTTTTGCATGGAACGGCTCCCTGGACCACTGGAATAATTGCATTAAGAATTTTCAGTTAAGGTCGGTCTTCTCGAACAATCTCTGAGGATCGTGATTCCCACTCCAATTTCGATGGTGGTCAAGAGTGACAAGGTTTCTAGACTTACTTGTTCACTCCGGTATATTGGTGACCTTCCTCTGCTTCTTCTGCCTTCCACTTTATCAGTAACTATGAATTTCTCCAAATTGGAGTAAACAGTTTGGCGAGCAACGTGTTCAACTTATTTTAAAATAAGTTGTAAGGTAAAGTTGGAAGCCTATTGTGAATGCCTAGCTTATTCATTTATTATTATTATTTATTTATTTATTTATTTTCTCATGTTCTCCATAAAACAGTTATACACCAATTATCATGGAGAAGATTATAAATTACTAAGTACACAAGGGCAGTTTTACTATTTTGTGACATGCGCTAAAAGATAATTGCTGAACTGTCTGTAAGTGCAATTGAAAATGTCGATGGTCAATGCAGAATCGTTAAGCAGTTGAGTCGCTATGTTTATTGGCGGGTTCTGATAGGCGAAGTCCTCACTTTCGAAGCCTAATAAACTACATGGGATCTCCCATGAGTATACTTGTTAGGGACATAAAAATTAACCTCTTTTAACATAGGCGGATTGAGTATGATACCAGAGATTAGCCTAAAAAAGTGATTACCTAAAAATATTTTTCTGCGGGCTTCTAAGTTGTAGAAATCGAGCATCCCTGTTAAGAACAAGGATGGATACAGGAATGGATAGAACGTATATTCTCTCATATACAGGTACCTAACGCATAAATCTTTCTTATCCAGAATGGATTCATTTGGGCGGCTGACTGCCCATGGAATGCCGAAAATTTTTCTTCTTTTTGAGGGTGTCTATCTCTAACAAAATTAAATTATAAATGAATTATTTCGGTACCTACGTTATTAACTATTTGATTATCTCAAGGATCGCAAGCGCGTCACGCACTTGGGCTGTCTGCCGTAACTTCTAGGAACAATGATCGTTAAAATACAGCGAAGCAATTCATTATTATTATTATATCCCCTATGACAGCATCGTGATTCACACATAGGCAAAAACAAAACACCGAAAACATGTTGAAAGCCACTTGAAGGTATGTTATGGTCTATGCTTTGTGCAATCTTTTGTCGCCCTGAAGATGAATTCAGTGGCATGTTTTATAGAACAATAGAATGTAGATATATATCGAATGCGAAAAGGCGGAGTGAATATCCCACGTTAACAAAATTTCAAATGAGACGAAAACACTTTTATTAGGTTAGTTTAGATTCTAAGTCTAATTGACTCATGTTATAAAAAATAAAACGATTATCTTCTTTGTATGTATGTAATCGTTTTGTGAATAAAGTACTTATTTAAAAATAATAGTTATTATTTTTAAATTATGATGTTGCATATTTTTTTTAAACATTTCAAATATATTTTTTTACTTTGTTCATTCTTATGTCTTACATGGGATGGTCCGACGCTTTCTACATTAGAACCCGCTTCTTCCGCGGGGGTGTAAACTGTGTGTCCTAAAGATTTAGCCTTGACTGACAGAATTCAATACGTCGCGCGATACTTCGTTTGTGTGAAAGCACTGTGAAAATGCATAACTCGTAGATACAGTCAAATGGCACATTTATAAATGTTGTTTTATTCCTTTGGGCTCATCTTTCTTTTGTATTTTCTAATTCAAATAGGTAACTTGTTCTTATTAGATAGTAACCGTCCATATGCGGTATATATTATAATAAAAACATGATATTAGGGAAAGATTATTTGAGAAATAATTTTAGGGAAAACTCAGTAATGGGGGAATTACTTTGAAGGGAAAACTGGCGGAGGATGCACATTGAAGGGAAAAATAAAGTCAAAGAGGCTCCACTTTGAAGGGAAAACTTTGTGGTGAAGGATCAACATTGAAGGAAAAATTTGTGGCGGAGGATCTATTTTGAAGGGAAAACTAATAGAGATATGGGGAAACACTTACATCACGTACTTAAATGACTTAATACAGAACAAAGTTATTAAAAAACTTTTCAATTATAATCCAGACACTCCCACAAAAAAATTATACCAGGAATTGAACATTCTGAATATAAGAACTTTGTCCGAATATAACACTTGCCTTTTAATCTACAAAATACAAAATAGACTTTACACACAAAAACAACATTTATAAAAACGTCACAAATACACGAGCATTATATAAGACAAAATAATAAACTTTACACAAATGCTGAAGACTGAAAGTGGCGAGAGAAGCATTGGCCACGAGGGTGTTCAAATATATAATCTCCTTCCAGACACCCTAAAAACGGAGAAAAGTATAAATATATTTAAAAAAAACTATTTAACCTTAAGTTGATAGAAAAAAAATAATTTTACTACTTTGAATGTATGTATGCAAGTGAAATGTAAATTTCTTTTAACTTGATAATAAAAAAAAATAAAAAAAGTGATGAAGGATCTACCTTGAATGTAAAACTGAGTGTTGGAGAATCTTATTTTAATGGAAAACTGAGTGGAGTGGGATTCTTTTTAATGGGAAACTGAGTAGTGGGGGATCTTTTTTTAATAGGAAACTTAGGTGTAAGGAATGCGTTTTTCATGGGAAACTCAGTGGTGGGGGATCTTTTTTTAATGGGAAACTTAGGTGTATGGGATGCGCTTTTAATGGGAAACTGAGTGGTGGGGGATCTTTTTTTATGGGAAACAGAGTGATGGGGAAGCCTTTTTTAATAGGAAACTGAGTGGATGGGGTTTTTTTTAGTGTTGAACTGAGTGGTGGGGGATCTTTTTTTATGGGAAACAGAGTGATGGGGAAGCCTTTTTTAATAGGAAACTGAGTGGATGGGGTTTTTTTTAGTGTGGAACTGAGTGGTGGGGATCTTTTTTAAGTGATGGAGAAATTACCATGGAGAGAAAACTGAGTGATGGCGTTATCATAGGAATGAATAGTTAAGTGGTAGAGTTTTTTTTATAAGCAAGGAAAAATTGGTAATTGATGGTATTATGTGAAAGAAAGAGACAGCGAGACGAATATTATGGTATGTGACCTCTACTTACACGCTGTTTACATGTATTTTTTTTTTTACATTAGCTTCACACAGGATATCCGAAGAAAAAACACCATCAGGCCTCAGGGTATATGTCATCTTTGGGAATGCTTTGTAGAGGGTCTTTTTAGGAAATAAAGGAGAGGAAGTTCTGGAAAAGATTAGGGAAAAGTATGAGGAGTGGGTAGGAATCTGGGAGTCAATGTGTCCAGGGATGACGGACATATGAATCCATCTCTCCAACTGCGGTGCAAGACCACGGGTGGAGAGGCTCCATCTGGTGAAGTCTAAGTTAGGACTCCCTCAACCAGTCTCTCCTGATCCGGCCCACCACGCAATAGGTGCGCAAACGCATGCGCCGCCAATACATTGACAAACTTCACCCCATGAATCCGGGCACCCCTGCTAAGTCACCAAACGTAGCGAACCACTTGGAGTGAGCTATGGCAGGAGTTTTGATTATTCAATAAATGGTTCCCGGGGCAGTGGTACCCATACCCGCCTCCCAAATAGAATTCAAATGTATCTATTAAATATTGAAATGATGTATTTCAGTGAAAGTGAAAATTTTCTTACTGAAAAATAACAATAATAACAAGTAACAAAAACAAGAACATAAACATCACGGTTTATAAAGTAATCATCTCTAATTTCATTAGCATTATTGATATTGGGGTCCATAAACCACATTACGAACATATTTTATGATTTCTTACCTTGAATTGCCTTACACTGACATTATTCTCGGTGCCCAGCTTCAGCTGACAAACATCATCGCAAGTAATTCTTATGCGAACCTTAGCAACTATTATGCCGTCTCTCTCGGAACCATTGTAATTTATAGAGAGGCAATAATCGAATCGCGGTTTTTCGGCAATGCAACGTCTATAAAACGATGTTCTCTGAAAAAGGGAATGTTCGCTATTATAAAGGTAAAAAAAATATGAGCCAATGATTAGTTTTATTAGTGAGGTGGTAGGATTTTAGATGCAGTTTCTTTTCGTGGTTCATCCTACTGGTTTTGATAGACATTGCAACTATCGAAATATTCGGATAGTGCAATTATTAATGGCCTGTTTTTGGTTACCAAGCCGCCATTTTTTGCAGTTCATTTTTCGGAACACTGAAATACCAATTAAAATGTACAAGATGCTTCAATTTGAATTTGAAGAAGGTATGAAAAAAATATTGCATTAAATGAATGTTGCAAGTTTGACTGGGAGATTTTTCCATCAGGGGCGCTGTAAGCGAAATTAAGATAGTTAATTCTGAAGAGGCATGTTTTATTAAGTAGGTATACATTTAGAACACCAGTCTTATAATTGTTTACTGTACATTTCTGTAATTAGATAGATACATACATGCATATGAGATGTCCTTAAAAATTCACAGGAATGCACATATTTAGATATACAGAGATAATCAAAGGAATTGTGTCATACAGTAGGTGGAGAATTTCTCATTTTGACATTCATCCGACTCGAAAATAAACTGGACCACTTTATTGTTTTCATACCAAGAACACCCCATTATCAGTGGCGGCTCGTGACTTTTGGTGAGATAGAGTGCTAATTTTAACAAAAATGGCATTATTGATGTCGTTATAGCCAAAAAAAAAATTTTTTTGTTTTTTTTTTCGATTTTGTTTTTGTATGAAGATTTTCAGGAAACTCCAGTTTTGCTGTGCGCCGCACCGATTTGCTGAAAATCTTCATACAAAAAAAAAATTTTTTTTTCAGCTACGACATTAACAATGCCTTTTTTGTTAATATTAGCACTCTAGCTCAACAAAAGTCACGAGCCGCCACTACCCATTAGTTTATTTTATAGATAATAATATAAATTTCTTAAGTAATGGACTGCTGAAAAATGTGTGTTTTTTAAAAAACGGTTAAAAACGGGACTTAAGTTCTTACGAACAAATTAACAGGGTTTTAATGTTTATTGGCGGCAACATGTAAGAATAATTTGTTGGTATACGTAATTTCGTACCTATACCAACAAATTATTCTTCAATTTTCCCGCCAATATACATTGAAACACTGTTAATTTTTTCGTAAGAACTTCAGTTCCGTTTTTAACTCTTTTTACTATTTTTCTCCGTGAATTAGCTCGACACAGAAGGCCCTGAGAAAAATAATTTCCCTCAGGGCCTGTGATCTTTGGGTGTGCTGTGTGGAGGGTTTTTTTAAGGAAAGGAAATAGAGGAAGATCTAGTATGGAAAAGAGTATGAGGGGGGGGGGAGGGTCTGTGTGTCGGTGGGTCCAGGAGTGACGGATGTTGATAGAGTGCTGGAGAGGTAAAAAAGTCTGCCCCAAACGGTCTCAAAACAACAAAAATTGACGCCATGATTAGTTTCTTAGAACAGGCACTTCCTACTAATGGTGACTGGGCCATAATGAATTAACGCCTGTACTGCTACTTATACTTGACGAAATTTTACTTGTAATATTATTATCGTTGTGCACATATCCAATCGAATTTCCATCTATACTTTGGTAACTATATAATATTCTATATCAAATATAAAAATAAAATAAAATAAGTAAAAATATGGTTGAAATTAAAAATAAATTAAAATGATTACAATTATTATAAATATTTATTAGGTACGCATCTAAAATTTACAGTACAATAATTTACGTGTAATGAAGCGTAGGAAAATATAGACGAATATGTACGGACTTCTGAATTCATTATGTGAAAATTATTAAATGGATTTATCAATGTCTGAATCTTAAACTGGATCCAAATCAGTTTCAGTGAGATTTAAGTAATAATTCTATTCATTATTAAGATTTGAATTAAGTCAGATAATAGGCAGCATGTGTGTGAAACGTGATCGAGTTGTAATTTCCATAAATTAAATGTTTTTAAGGTGTTATTTTAACTCAGTAGGATAAACTAAATGATCGGATAATATTCAAACTACCTATAAAAATACGAAAAGCCTTGATGGCGCGTGGCAAAACTAATTTAGGTACTAATTTCAATAGAATTTAGAAATCTTTTAATCCAAAAAAACTAACGGTTTAAAAAATAGTCTAATCCAGAATCCAAATAAGCAATCACCATAATTTATTTATGTGATGCGACCTAGACTTTCTAAATAACCAGTAATCAACTTTCAATACTATTTTAGCGAAAACAATAGGGTATTTCCACATTTTTTATTGCTTTAAAAAAATAAGCAAAAGGTTAAGATTATTATGGCATTTTTATTTTATTTTTATGTTGACGAAAAACTTTTCTACAGCGAGTTTAAGTTGCCCATTTTTGTAATCTCGCCAAAACGGCATTTTGGACGTGTGACGTCACAAGGGTCGGTCGTTCTTAAAAAATTTCCGACATTTCTACTATGTTTGTTTGATGACGTGTGTACGAAGCGTCGTTGGCAATCACGGGTCGTTTTAGTTTTGTAAATTTCTGAGCGTTTTTAAAATGAATAAATTTGAATGAAAACGTACAAAACAAACATTTTTAGTACGATGATTAAATTCAGAAAAATGATCTTTAAATATTCCATATATTTTCAACAGCATCCCTCCTTTGTGAAAATACCCTATTGAATATTCAATTTGAAATATTTAAACAATAGGTGTGTCTAAATGATTTTTAAGAGCTCCAGAGCTCAAAATAAAAAAAGCGGTCAAAATAATGTCAGAGTTCCTGGTTCGAGAGTTTTTGTTGTTTCAGATAAGAAAAGAAAAACGAGAATAAAAAAGTAAGATGAAGCAAGAAGAAACTTGAAGAAGGATGGAACTATGAGAAGAAGATATAACTTTCGTTAATCAATTCTAAGACCCTTGTCCACCCTGTAGTTATATGTTACCTAGCACTATATAGATATGTTACCTAGCACCATATATATATGTTGATTGAACTCTAACCTTCATAGTCCAAAAAAAAAATCAGTGTCCCTCTACTGGTCGCACCGAGATAGATGTACTCCTGGCATGTTAAAAACTCTTATCACAACATCGGCGCTTAACTGGTTACTGCACAACAAATAACCTTTTGCAAACCACTATAATCACTAGTGATAATATCTAGATGTTTCAAAACCAGTGGATATTTATTATAGCATCTGATTATAGTGGTTTACACATTTACTATCGGTTTTGAAAAATGTGGATATTATAACATGTGATTATAGTGGTTTACACAAAGTAATTTGTTTCATTTTATTATAAATTTAATAGCAGTGGAAATTATTTTTTAATTTGCAAGGAACGATGTGACTATTAAAGTTAAAACGGTTTCGAATCGAACGTTTCGAATGACTCCAGGCCGATTAAATTCGTCTATGAATAATTTTGAATTTGGAACAATTAAATCGAACGAGAATAATTTGGTGCCGGAACCGTGCAAAGCGCGTTCCGACCTTGAGGCGCGAATTGTTGGTTCCTACGCGGTGCAGCCAAACGAGAAACTAAAATACATAAAGCCGACATCGGACCTCACAATGTGTGGCACGTTGATTTTAATATTAGAACGCAAATAAATTAAGGTATCTCAGTTGCTTTTTTTTAAAAGATATTTTCTTCCGATAAGTCGCTAGGTAGGTTTCCTGACAACCTAATCCGACTAGTAACATTATTCTATACTGAAATACCGGCCCAACGCTAATATATCGTAATCGATAATTTCACGAGGCATTGAGAGTTATGTGTGTATACGAAACCCTTATTAAATAGGAATCAATTATTCCATATCAAGATGATAAAAAGCGTCAGAGTAACCATTATTGCCTGAAGTGGCATATAATTAAGAGGCTGTCATTCTGTCCCGCTCTAAATAAGCTAACAAGCACTTACGATACGTGTAACGTAAACTCTCATAATTACAGAAATCGCTCGAAAAGGGGTTTCGGGAGAAAACATTTATCAACACCCAAACTGTTAAGAAATTGTAATTTAAAAACAAGAATATATTCTCGAAAGAAGAAGCTTTGTGATTTGTTTTTATAATTTTGTAATTCTTTATGAGACTTTAGTTAACAGCACCTTTTCCTTAAATAATATTTTCCGTTAAATTATACATGTTTGACAGTGAATGTTTACGTTAATACGAAACGGATCGAAAATTTAAAAACATACCGACATAGCCTTCACCTTTTAAAATGCAATTATAAAATATTTATTTCGTGTTTTCCCGGGCGTCCTTTTTGTATGGGCCGAAAAGCGAAGTCTATCGTCTTAAGATTATAAAAAATCCACTGAGAAAAGCTGTGCCTGTTTCATGGTGTTCAAGCATTTAAGATTTTAAAGCCTAATTTACATTTCGCAACTAGTTGCATGCATGTTCTAAATAATTGCATGACACCAAAAAGTTGGTGTAAAATGCACAAATTTATTATCGTGCAACCTTCAGTACCACAGTAATCATGGTACCATCGACGCCAGAGCTTTTTTCTGCAATGCAAAATGTTGTTGTGCACATGGCGATGTACAAAATAAAGACTATCATGAAAGAAAAGACGATGTTTGATTGGAGATTGCTTATCAAGAAAACGTTTGGGTAAATTGCAGTTAATCTATGGATTGGTCAATGAAGATCAAGAAAGCTATAAAAACTATTTTCGACCACCAACAAATTTTAGAAACTTGTAGTTGGTCAGATGCCATACTCGCAATACTAGATTATTTCCATCACTATTTAATTATGATGGGTAATCCGAAGAGTTTTATAAATAACAAATTTTAGAGTTTTCATCTCCATAGCTTCCATAATTTCCTTGGAGGCATTCCCATCTCATCGCATCTCTATTTTTGTACTGGGATTGTTTCGGATCCCAAAGAAGTTTTTCAAAAAAGTTTTGCTGGTACCTAATCATTGATAAAATGTATATTTTTAACAGGATTCTAGCGTTATTTTGCCATGTTAGACGTTAAAACGCAGTTACAAGGAACGCGTCCGCTCAGTTGAAATACTTTCGCGACACTAGTTGCATCATGTTTTTATGTTACGCAATTATGTAATTGCACAATACCAATGGCACCGTAATATTACGCTAGCGCGATTTTAATTTTCCATTTAACAACTTGTGCATGCAAGATCACTATAGATAACTATCAGTTAATGTTATGAAACAACTAATGTTATGAAACTAATGTCATAAAACCACTTTTGCGCAACTATTTGCGTAATGTAAATTCGTCTTTAATTTCTTTAGAATATATGTAGATCAAGAAATGTTTTTCATTTAATACAATCCAAATAAAGCAATTAAAATTCACAAATAACACGACAATGAAAGTTGTTGGTAAAATTAACCAGACTGCACTTTTATGCAGTTATTATTTTACGTGTTTTTAAAGTTTACACACATCTACCTGGAATTAAGTCATTAAACATTTTCTGCGTACTTTTTCGGCGCCGTTTATCAAGATACAGGTACTTAATAAGGTCTTGTTAATCCAAATATAATATGGTTTGTCAGCAGCTGCCCATAAAATTTTATTTGCGTACATTTAGTATATTTTTATACTGTATATTATTTATCTTATTTATATTTATCCTACCGCCCATGAGGTGATTTTTCAAAAAACGGTGCTCTACAAATTATCCAATTATTGTTATTATTTTTATATTGATGTCCTTGTGTTCCGTGTTATGGAAGCAATTTATATTAGAAATCAATATTATTAATACCGTTCATAAAAATTAATTACCCAAAGACAATTCGGTAATTACGCTAGGTGTACAATACAAGTACCTGCAAGAAGATTCATCTAAGTAGATTGTAATAGCCAGATTTTCTTTACCTTAACTTAAACGATTATTTTCTCTGTCAACCATTCCTTTTTTCTCACAACATAAGCACACCCAGATTTGAAAATCTTTTGGGGTAATAATAAAAATCATATTTTTATTATACTAGGCTCAGTGAAACGTGTAGATAGAGCTTAACGTATCTACCGAACAATAAAAACGCCGAAATGCCATTATGTAAGTGTGCTACACACAGCGGATAAGTATGCACCGAATATACGTGAGAAATTAGCGCGCGTGTGTGTGCGGTTTTATTCATCGCCGCATGTATCGTTCGTCCACTTACAAATTGAGACGAAAGTAACAACCACTAAAATAAATGGTGTATGGATTTTAAAGACAATTGAATTGCTTTTATTGTATTGTAGTCTGTGCTACAACAAATCTTTTCTACAACAAATCTTTTCAACAAATATTTCTCAACTCGTGTACATGTAATATTTATATCCTGATATTTTTAAGATCGTTTAATATTATCTTTGTGTATCTAATATTATTATAACTGTAATAATCACAAATTAGCCAAAAAGCGCAGACCCTTGAAAAAATCATGAAATCTGACTTTAGGTACTTGATTAAGAAATAAAAAAAAAAATTACATTCAAATTTTATAAATAAAGTAATTTTCTTGTGAAAATATTACATTATGGGTAGGCATTTTATCGATTGTTTGAATTCTTGATGCATTAGTTCAATTTTTTAAATTTATTTATTTATTTATTAAAGAATTTTATACATAGTGTACATATTATGTTATTTCGCCCGCCATGCTAGGGATGTCCCTGTGTTATGGCGGGTGAAGTATGCAGATTATATGGGTAATGAAGTACATTTACTGATAATATAATAATTATGATAATGAGGTTTACAGTTAATGCAGCATGACAATTAAGATAATATTTTCCATTAAAATATATTTTCTATTAGAATATATAATACGTATGTATGAACTTTATCAATTGTCTGAAATCTTAGCCCAATAAGTTCTAATCCTTAAAATGACACTGCAATTCATTACAAATGGGAGTTCATTGAACTTCAGTTACAATCACAGACTGACCCCCGACCGAAAAAAGTATAATATCTAATTAATATTGTACGATATCTAAGCTCCTGCCGACAAGCTACGATGCGCGCTGTTTCAAATTTCCATTTATTTCATTTTTAATTATTTTTTTTTTATTGCATAATATATTCAATAAAAAAAAATAATGATGTCAACAATGGTTTTAGTTTAGCACCACTAGGTCAAGTTGGTATGATTTAATTATTTATTTTATTTAAAAATGGAAGATCTTTGCATGACATGTGAAGATGTGACGTATGGTATCTAATTTAGTCCTTAAAACGTAGGTCTGAAATACAAGATAAAGTTTGTTTTATCGCTTGTTCTTAATTTTATTTCTAACTGATAATCAAATTCACTGGATCTTTTGGGGCCTTGGAGCAGATGTGTCTTACGTAAATTGGCGGCCACTAGTTTATTTAAAATCGGTGTAGATAACATTCTAGAAATTTTTCTCTTCGTTCACCGAAATCGTAAAAACATATAGAGTTTTTTACAACATTGCACAATATCTGTGAGTTTGAATATAGGCACCAAATTTTTAAATTATGAAGCAGAAATAGGATCCAATGCCCCGGGAACCATTCATTGGAAAACCAACACCTCTGCCATAGGTCACCTTAAGTGGTTCGCTACGTTTTGGTGATTTAGCACGGCGATTTTCCCGGGTTCATGAGGTGATGTTTGTTTAGGTAATCTACTGTGTAGCCGGATAGAGACTGGTTGCGGGAGGTCTTTTGACCTCTCTCGACCAATCGACTTGCACCGCTGTCGAAAGGATGGATTCAAACGTCACTCATGACGCACTGATTCTTAGATTCCTACCCACCCTTCACACCCTTTTCCTACTCAGAACACCCTTTGATTTTAAAAAAACCTCCACACAGCATCCCCTAAGATGATATATGTCCTAAGGGAAATTATTTTCTTTAAGAGTAGCCGATTTAAAAGTAGCTAATTTAAAAAAAACTCTTTTTTCAAATGTAATTTTTATTACGTATTTAATTATCACATTACTTCCGACGGTCCTTTACGTTACAGAGGCTTGTTGGTTATTGCAGTGTGTGTAAGCCATAAAATTAACTTGTGTGTATTTTCAAAGTATTACGAGACGATCACACTGAAAAAAAACTGCACACATTTTCGGCGATGCGTTAGAGCCAGCTTGAAAATCGGCGCACCTGTCAGTATGGCCGCGCTTTTAAATAACATGTTCTGTTCTACATTCAAAAGATTTTGGCCATAGATAAGAGAATTTACTAAATTCTAAGGATGGTCCTAATTGGTACCAGAGTCATGGAATTGCCGATCATTGAATATTGTGGGCGTGTCTAGTGTCTTTTAAAATTAAATTAAATTTTAATATTTTAATTAATGAAGATACTATTTGCGAAAATCGATCGAAAATCTGAAACAGAAAAATCAGAAAAAGATGCGAATTCATCTGGGACTCGAACCCAGGACCTTCGGCTTTCCGGGCAGATGCTCTCACCACTGAGCTAATATAATCCCTTTCCAATTCGGTCATATTTAAGATGATACCCGGTGGTGCAGAAATAGATTTTACTAAAATATTGCTGTCACTGTTGCTCTTACTCCACCGGATATTGAGCGAAGGGGACAATGCACTGATAACTAAGTAAAATGGAGGTTTTGTATTCCCCACTTTTCTCCTCCAAAAGTGGACTGATTTTAATTTTTTTTTTACCAACTACATAAGAAAAAACTATTCTATGTCTGTACGTTTTGCTTTTTTTAAAAAAACGATAAAATTGACGGCGTTTAAACCAGTCAATTTTATTGATTTTTGGAAGGTCATAACTTCTATAAAAAGTAACCTATCAAAAAAAAAACAAAAAGTACCGACACGCTAGTAGTTGATATCTATTTTATGCAAAAACAATATTTTCTCTAGGGTTAAAATCCAGAGAGATAAATAGGGAATACGTTTGTATGGAAAAATCACCGCCGGGTATCCTCTTAACTGTATCCATACTTCGACTGAGAACTACCAACATTATATTCATTTTCTTAACGCATTTTTTTTATTGGCTGCTATCTTTAGGTATGATTGCAAGATTCAACTAAATGCGAATATACCGACTGACAAATCATTCGTTTCAATGCACCGAGTACACACAAACGAAAATTTGATTAATTTTATTATGTACGCTTAGAATGGAATTGTTGATTTAATTCCTCCAATTCATTCCAAACGTCATTACTATGGATTTGAGCACTATTGTTACAATTAGATTGTGAGGAATGTACCTCAAAATTAATTTTAATTTATTATCGTTCGCCTCCGTAACGTTCGTAACGCCGGATATTACGCCTCTCGTAAAGCTGTAAATTCCGTAACGCATTCGCCAGTTTACCCCTCAAGTCAAGCGTGCGTAAAGAAGTATTTACGTCTAAAAATTATAATCATTGGTAATTATTTTATGGACCACCGATTTGATTACATAAAATATCATATAAAATATCATGCACGGAGATAATATCTACAAGTTTTTGTATACAATTTGAAGGTGGGTAGGTACTATTCTTACGCAGAAAAGTAAAAAACACTGAAAAAAGAGAACACGTCCCAAAAATATAATAAAATGGTATTAGAACTCCAAATAGATAAAATTATTACATCCGTCTCGTTTTTGAGCACTCGCATCAACCGACTAGAAGTAATTTTCTTTTCGCATTATAACCCATCGTTCATTTGTGTGAGTAACAGTCCATTACGCGTGCTTATATTATAATATATGTAGGTATTAGGTATATGTAATTGTGTTGGTGTGGGTCCGCCAACTGAGAGACAAGGACCGAGTGACCTCCGCCAAACATTTTTTGACAGCTGAAAAAATCGCTTCTAATGTTGCCGTAGAGAAAAAACGCGACTAGCTGCTCTAGGCGCTGGCGCTGCGTGCAACAACCGCATTGGGTTTTTTCGAAATAACACTAACCGGAAACGATGGCTCCATTGCAATTTTGGTGAGTGCACCTCAAATAATATGGGAGAAATCTTCACCAAATCTAAACTGGAAACATTGTTTGTAACCTCGCGTAAACTGTTTCCACTCTAAACCAAATGAACCAACCAAAAAAATATTTGTAAGCAGGTACATAAATACTTTTTACATTAGCTCCACACAGGAGGTTCTGAAGAAAATTATTTCCCTCAGGGCCTGTATTATTTTTGAGAAGCTGTGTGGATGTGGAGGGTCTTTTTAGGAAAGGCAGGAGTGAAAATTCTGGGAAGGAAAAGGTAGGAGAGGTGGGTAGGAATATGGGTGTCAGTGTGAACAGAAGTAACGGACGTATGAATCTATCCCTCCCAATGCTGTGCAAGACGATTGTTATTACAGGTAATGTAAAATTTTAACAGAATGTTAACTATTAATTTTAATAAATACTAGCTGATGCGCGGCAAGCGTTACAATGCTAATTAAATAAATAAATTGTTTCTCCCTTCGTGTCATTTCCCATTCGTCCCCGTTTCCCTTTCCCCCTCCCCTCTCCCGATCTCCCCTTTTTTTATATTTTGGAATTTCATAATTCCATATCTCACCAGTATACATATAGAAGTATTCACGGGCATGTTCACAACAATTCAAAAAAAGTAATAGCTTCGAATGAAATTTTAATCGCAATCGTATGATAGTATAGGAAATAATTACATAACGCCAGAGCTCACTATCCTATAACCATCCCGGGTATGCGCATATTATATTCCCAAAGTTTCATCGCAATCGGATGAACTGTATGGCCGCGCATAAGGAACAAACAAACAAACATTAATTTTTATATTATAGATTAGAATTATATTAGAAAGTGATTTTTCACGATCATACCACAACTACTAACCATCATAATAAGTATGTCTAGTTTTGCTTGTTTTAGTTTTCCGGTTACAAAAAACTTTTGGTAAGCGATAAGAAACTTTAGCTCCGCTTGCGTTAAAATTTTTTATATTGTGAATTTAACATTGTGTTATGAACTGTTTTCAGGTATCTTATTTATCGGCGCGCAGGTTATTGCAGCTCCACATCAATTATAACATTTGAAGGGTTTTGACAACCGATTCCTGAATATTTAAAAGCATACTAGTGTACGTACAAAAAAATACCGAAGAAAGTGCTAGTAAAAGAATGAAGGAAATAAATTTTACAATTGGAAAAAATAAACGTAAAATGTTTCATTGAAGAAGAAGATAATACTAATAATGTAAATTAAAATATGAAAATGAACGATAGGGGACACGAACGCAGAACTTCTCGTATTACCGGGACGTGCGCTTTTTCCTATTCAGCCATTGCCACAATAATAACATGTTTTTTGTCATCTCATATTTAAAAATTCAAAGTGATCACATTTTCAAACCAAAAACACGTGGTTATGCTTTACTTCGTAGTGCGCCTTATGTAAAGTAATATCGTTCCGTTGGTGATCACTTTGAGATTAATTTCTGAAAAAATAATTCTTTAACACGTTGTCGAAATGTTATATTATGGAAATGAGACTAAAAAAGAGATGTGATAAGTTGAATGGCAGAAAAGAAAAAATCAGATATAGTTTAACGTTTATAGTTTTTAGACCTCAAGAAAGAGTTTCGAATACAGTCAGTGAATGAAGAATGATACGAATGTTTAATTCTCATGAAAAACTATTTACAATTCATCAGGGGAATTGTTTGAAGCACGGTTTTGGTGTGATAGCTTGATTTAAAAAAAAAAAAATATAGTGGACCACTTTACCTTACCTTAAAAGAGTCCCAACTGCTCCCGTCTAGAGCCAGTGAGACTATGGCATCCCCAATTGGGGTATGTTATGAGGCTGAAGGTAAGTGGGGAAGGGAAGGAGACGAGAGAGAGGAAGGTGGGGAAGTACCTGGATATTCAGATCTAGTCACTAAACAAGGCTAAATCCATTTCAAGCAACGTTTCAATTCTGAATGGTGGTCTTACACCAGGGCGATACTAAGAGTATCTTCCACTCTGGAACGTGCCGCAAATATACTACATATTATCTTAAATACCTCATTGTGAAATAACCCAAATCAAATAAATAAAATTTATTTGCGCACGCCGGGTTCGAACCCGCGGCCTTCGGAATGGGAGTCTAACGCCCTAAGAATATGGATATTAGAGAGACGGCATGTGAAGTGTGCCCGCGCGCTCCAAGTGTGCCTTTTCGAGAATTCTACCGACACGGCTGACATTGGCTGTCACCATGTAAAATGGCTGTTGTCGGAACGTATTAAACGGCCAAAAACCAGCAACCAATGTAAGCCGTTTGGGTAAAATTATCGAAAAGGCACACTTTGAGCGCGCGGGCACACTTCACATGCCGTCTCTCTAATATCCATACTCTTAGCTAACGCCCTACCGCTGGACTATGCCGGCCGTCAAAGTTAGGCCGTTTGAAGGGTAATAAAGTAGGTTCCTATAATATAACTTGTAAACACTGCAACAATATAATGTTGGAATGTTCCATGGAATTATAAAAGAGAATGAGGAAGAAACAAGTCACCGTAGCAATTAAACAGATGGACCATGAATCTGTTGGACAATATATTAAATCGTGATTTAAACCCTAGACTATAAACCTGGATCGACCTGCAATAAGTGTGTGAAATCGACCCACAATCGATTACCGACCATTGACCGTTGTATTCAAGGCGGAACGAGTGATTTCGAATACAGGATGCATTGTAATACACTAATTGGTTTGGTAGATTTTCCTAGGTGGTAAAGAGGTGAGTATAGAGGTACTGACTGATGGTGTTATTTTATCACGATGACAATGCACGAAATACCGGCTGAGTCATACTCTCGAATGTGTATTATATTTTTAATCAAGGCTTTTAACAGCACCTTACGTTACAGAGCGAAGCCTTCCCCTAGTGGATCCACCTAAAGGCTGTACGTTGTAAGACTAGTGTCTTTTTTGCAATTTGTTTATCACAACTTATATCGGATTAATGGGCTCAGGAATCGTGGGAACATTTTTTTAAAAGCACGGGTAGGTTGTTTCATTAATGATATTATTTTTTTATTGCGTATTCCGAAGCCACATGTAAAAATAATGGCCTTCACACACAAATATTACCGGTACAACAATGACTAGATTTTTTTTATTATAACACAGCTAAAAAATGTTAGTACGTTCTATTAAAAATTAATTATCATCATAACGCGCAAAATCAAATTCTTGTGTTACAAACGTCGATAAATCAACTCTAGATATGGCATGCCTTACAAATTTGGTCGAATAATTCAGCCCACCAATGAGTAATTTATATAACGAAACTCCCTATCTAATTCCATCGCTCTGCTTCGAAAGGATTATATCTTTGGAGACATATTGCTACCTGCAGACCAACAAAAGATAAAAGCAGTTCGCAAAATAATGTACTTTCTTTATGATAAATGTCTTCGTAACTTAATTTGTAGAAACAACAGTTTTGGTTTAGGTGTCGTTTTTAATATCCTACTCTAGACATTTACGGTAAATGGTTATTAACATCTGTTCTGATTTATGTACTTATTTAACTATATTCAGTTACTAAAACAACACGTTTCGTAGTGAAACAGATACAGGTACATTTCATTAGAGTAAATTTTCTATTTCCTTTGAAAAACTGTAAATGATGTTACTTTTCTATTCTCAGAATGTCTCACAGGTATTTTAAGGATAACAACATTTCGACCCTTTGGAATAACAAGGTTCCATCTGTTGCGGTGACGGCATGCGATAATGAACTCTATGTTAGCTTACTATAGATCCCAAGAAAAGCAATGTTAGCCGGCATTAAGAGGCTAGACTTTGAACGACACGCGGAACACCCGCGTCATTCGTTCTGTCCCGCTCACAATAAGCTCACGCACACTTACAATACATGCGAATGCGAAATGTGCGAATGAGACAACGCTCAAATTTACCTAAAGAAATCGCTCGAAAAGGGGTTTATGGAGAATACACTTTTCTACACCGAAACTTTAACGAAATTGAAATTTTAATAAATATATTTTTTTTAGAAAGAAGAAGCTACGTCGGTAGCTTTTTATAATTTTATAATTATTTATGAGAGTTGAGTTAGCAGCACTTTTTCCTTAAATAATATTTTTTGATAAATCGTACATGTTTGACAGTGAATGTTTACGTTAATACGAAACGCATCGAAAATTTGAAAACATACCGACATAGTTTTCACCCTCTAGAAGGCAGTATAAAAAAAATATATTCATTTTGTGCAATTTTCGATGTAGAAAAGTGTTTTTTCCCGGGCGTCCTTTTTGTATGGGCCGAAAAGCGAAGTCTATCGTCTTAACGTCTAAACTAAATTGAAATTACTTTGGGAATGTATTAATAAATTACTTTGCAAAGTAGGTGAAACTCAAATATCATGGTATTCTGGACCTATAGGAAAGAAGAAAAAATATCACAAGATTGAGACGGTTGATCATTATTTGAAGATCGGCGCTCGATTTCACCGTAAATGGTGGGTGGAGACAATTGAGGATTGTTGAAGGAGACAATCGCCAGAAGACTTGTGAAATAAGAAAAAGAAGTTGCTGACAACAGACATTGTGACTGTTACACCCCAAAAAGGCAAATATTTTATAGCTAATACAGGACGTAAAAGTGAGGACCAGAATGCCTAGCTAATCAAATTTAACTATAGTGATAGAGCTATTTTAAATTATCAGAATAATTCTGAAAGAGATGTGTCCTCTAGCTAGAAAGATGCCCATGTATTTTTTTTTTTTTTTTTACATTAGCTCCACACAGGAGGCCCTGAGGGAAAAATTGTCTCAGGGCCTATGTCATCTTTGAAGATGCTGTGTGGAGGGTTTTTGAAGGGAAAGGAAGGAGAGGAAGTCTTGGGAAGGAAAAAGGTTTGAGGGGTGGGTAGAAATCTGGGGATAAATATGTCCAGGAGTGAAGGACGTGTGAAGCCATCCCTCCCACTGCGGTGCAAGGCGATGGGTCGAGAAGGTCCGGCTGGAGAGATCAAAAGGTCTCCCTTAACCAGCCTCTCCCGATACGGCCTGCCATGCAGATGGTCGGCAGACGCATCTGCCCCCAAGTCCCGGACAAACCTAACCCCATGAACCCGGGCACCCCTGCTAAGTCACCAAACGTAGCGAACCACTTGGGGTGACCTATGGCAGAGGTGTTGGTCGTCCAATAAATGGTTCCCGGGGCGGCGGTACCCATACCCGCCTCCCAAATTGTATGTATGTTGGTTGCTTTTTACATTCAAACGCGTTCCTCTAGGCCAGTTTTTTGACTAACTTATCAACATTTTTGTTTTGTATTGTTGAACTAGTCTTTTCCAAATGGATGTGGCTGAAACGAAGACAAAAAATATTTTCGGACTTTTTTGCATTCAGTGACTATGAGCAAAATTGAACACATGTTCAGCATGAAGAAAGCATATCTTGGGTAGATAATATAAGGCCGTATTTTTATTTGTCTATTGTTGTTTTCGTAATTGCTGGATAAATAATAGGTATATGTTTGCCTATAACCCAACCGCCACAACAAATAATCGATTCCTCTCTAATTTTATCACCACGCAAAATTAACACCAAAGGATCTAACTACCCTTACTAATTTTAACGGCATCTGCAATGAAGTGCTTATTTGCTCGTAGATTTCTCGACAGCTCGGTTTCTGCGCAGCACAAAAACGTATTGATAAGGATTTTTGGTTCAAACTGAATCTATAGAACGATATCCAGATGACAGCACACTGAAATTCATCACCATTAGTAGAAGCGACTATAAGGCAGATTGAGAAAGGGGTGGAATGATTTCATGGAAGAGGATTGGGGTAGTCGAGGGCACCCACCACTTTCCCGAATCGTTTTAAGGACCAGATGGATCCCTCTATCGATTCTCACGTCAAGACTCTAATTTGTTTTTAAAACGAAGCTACTATTAAATGATTCTGAAAGCCCCCGACTGTCCCTACACGGCACAACATACATTTATATATACCATTACATTTTAAGTGTTTCATCCGAGGCAGTTTTTTTCTTGTTCTTGAAGCTAGTGGAGAGACAACATTTATAAAGAGGAACATATAAGTACATTACAAAATAAAATAAATGAAAAGCAAATTTAAGCACGTTCCTGTGGCAGCATACAACACAAGAACAGCATCTACAGCTTCTGGCAAGCCACAGGCAGTCCCGACGAGAGACAGTAAGCAGTGGGACGGGAAGGTGGTCCTTCAAACCCTTCACACCGTCCCCGGCAGAACAGTGGCAAGATGTGACCCCTGTGAAGACGGTGGGATAGTGGAGAAGAGACTTCTGAATTGAGGATCTGAGGATTGGGGTAGGATGAGAAGAACTGAAGATTGGTAGCAAATGGTAAAGGAACGAAGCTGATGAAGAACTTTTATGGAGAAGACTAAATCTGACTCGCCATGATAAGGGAGGTCATTGATAATCTCCTCAATCTCCATCTAAAATCTCCTACTACCACCACAGTAAGCGGAAGATGTTTCTTGTGTTGAGATGGTGGACAGAGGAGGAGGAGGAGCCAGCCGAGGATTCAAACACGCGACGCCGGGTGGGACTAAAACGCGATGCCCATTCAGCCACTGTTGACAAATTGACCTCGGAGACTCGAACGGATTTCTGCACACAAGAAAAAAAGGTCTTAAAATTCACAAAAATCATTTATAACTTGTCTTAAAACAACTTGTAAAATGTTATATTATGCAACAATGTAGTCGAAAACATGTTTTTAAACATTTTGTTTTAATTTCCATGGAGGTACATTTTTTACTTAAATTTTAATTTTTATGCAAAACAGAATGTCTAGAAATTGTTACACAATTAGTATTCCATAAAAACAAAAAATGTTTTTAAACATTAAATTTAAGTGTTCATTTTATAGCAAATCCAAAAAAATATTATTTGATTCTGTTTATATAAAACACTACGTTCATACTAAAATTAGAAATATGATGTATAATGAGGTACCTACCGAAGACGATAAAATGTTTAAAAATTAACGCACGTAACATTCAAGTTTATTGTAATAACAAGTTAACAATCCGCATGCGTTTCAATCCATTAATTTTAGGCGCGTTAAAAAATGTTTATTACGTCATTATAATTAATTAACATGAGTAAAAAGCGGGCCGCGATCCATTAAACTTAACTTTAAACCATTAATAGTTGGGATGCCACTAAAACATGAAATAAGCTCGATGTTGAATTCTCAAGAATACTTTATTTTCTGAACTATTTGGCCTATATAATGCTGTACTGAAATTTTGAATCCTGCGTGGATAAAGATATAGAACGCACAAGATGGGCCTTAGTTTTAAAGAAACAGCTACAGAATGTTTCTATTTCACACCTCACTACGGCTAAGCCGTGAAATTTATGAAGTCTGGAGGTTTTCAGTCTAGTTTTGTGGTTTAAAACAATCTCATCCTTCTTATGTATTAGATTCATCGGCGCGCCGGTACAGCGTTGGTATAGTTGTGCCATTGCCGTTAAGGGGACACCCGGCGGTGATTTTTCCGTACAAACGTATTCCCTATCTCTCTGGATTTTAACCTTAGAGAGAATATTGTTTTTTACATAAATAGATATCAACTACTAGCGTGTTGGTACTTTTTGTTTTGTTTTTATAAGTCACTTTTTATAGAAGTTATGACCTTCCAAAAATCAATAAAACTGAATGGTTTAAACGCCATCAAAAGACGTGCAGTATACAAACTAGACAATGTTTAAAAAAAAAACACAAAACTTACAGACATAGAATAGTTTTTTCTTATATTGTTGGTTAAGGTGGTCCAAAAATTTTTTTTTTGTATTTTTCATTTGGCCACCCCGTAAATTTGTTACATGTATTCATAGTAATAACGTAGTGAAATTTCAGCGAGATAGCTCAAGTAGAAAGGGGTGCTCAATCGAGTGTTGTTTTTGAATTTTTTGTGTAAAATGCTTAATTTTTACTTTTTGTTACAGGACGGTTTTGTGTGTTAAACTATTAAATAAATATTAAAATAAACTGCTGATGAGTTTTATAGACAAATTTAAACAGTTTTGATACATATTTAGTAAACTGAAGTGAATCAGTGTAATAAAATATGTTCATCTACTCGAAAAAAAATACGATTATTTTCTACTTGGGATTCGAGATATTGGGCCATTGATGAGGCTTTACCAACTTCCTACTCTTCGATTCAATCCAATATCTTCGACATGTTTTATTTACTCCGTTATCTCCACATATTAAATGAATCCAAAAATGTGAACGATTCCGCGTATGTACTTATTCAAGAACTTATAGAATATGGAGTAAATCTAGTATTCCGACCGGACAACAAAATCAAAAACTGATTAAGTTTCATAAGAACTGGCTGCTATTGAAGAAAAATAGAGGGAGAAAAAAAAATAGGAAAAGCACAAAAAAGATAGCATTTGTTTACAAAATAATTAGATTTTTTTTTTGGTTTTTGCCCATGCAAGCGCTTTGAATTTGATAACTACAGGAACGGGGAAACAAATATGATGCTGTTTTTGACACAATGCAACAGTGGAATGTCACAAATGAAGTCCGGGCTCTGAGTTTTGACACTACTGCTTCTAACACCGGTGCCAAAAAGGGAGCTTGCACTCTTTTAATAGAAAATATAGGACGTGATCTTTTGTGACTTGCTTGTCGTCATCACGTATTTGAAATAATGCTTTCAAAAATTTATTACTCTGTGTTTTGAGTCATCAAGCTCTCCTCAAATCCCACATTTCAAAAGATTCAGCGATATTTGGGAAACATTACCGAAAAAGCACTACAATTATCTTGACCTCGATATGAACGAAAATACTGAAAATACTGTTCGCTGAAAATATTCTTGAGAGTCTTACAACCGCTCTATCTGGAGAGAATCAAGTTCGTGATGATTACGAAGAGCTAATAGAGCTCACCATGATTGTTTTGAACAAACCACCTGTGATGATACATTGGCAAGTCCGATTCATCATGCTCGTTGGATGGCAAAATTGTTGTATGCTTTGAAGATTTTTCTCTTTCGAAATAATCAAGAGAGAAGAAAAACAAAGTGTTCGATTTGTTAGTTTTGGTGTGCTCACCTACACCAAAGTTTGGATCAAAGCGCCTCTGGCAGCACATGCACTAGTAAATGACTTACTACTTTGGAAAAGCTTAAAATTGTACGAAGCCATTGATTCCCAAATCAGTATCAGGGGTGTTTTAGAGCGTCACTTAAGGTATTTGTCAGATGAACTAGTTGCATTTGTCGTTGTTTGTTTTTGGGCTGTTATGTCTAGTTGCATTTGCCTTGTTTTCTAACAAGCTGTCTGATGCTGAGAAACAGACCGCTGTTCAAAAAATAAATACGGATGGCGGTAATCGTTCAATGTGAGGTGATTCTGCTAAGCTTGCCTTGGAGGTTACATTAGAAGCTTTTGCAACATAAATAACGTTGAAAACGCTCTTAGTTCTTGATGTCAAGGACTCTTTCTTGCAATTACCCCCTGAGACTTGGAATGACAGTGTTGATTATCTTCAAGGCAAAAGCTGCGTCAAAAATTTGCGTGTTGTTAATGATACAACAAAGAGCGGTGTTAAACTATTTGAAGATTAAAACACGATACTCACTAAGAATGAGGAAGAAAAACAATTTTTATTTCACATCGTTCAACAAAACAAAAAAAACGTTTCTACTGAAACATTCAAAAAGGAGTTAACAAACAAAGTTTTGAAAGATTGCGACTAATATTACGTTAATTATTGCTTTGTTACCAAATTTTGTTCACATTTAAATGCTTTGTATACTTATTTGATTAAAATACTTGTAATATTAGTAAAACTTAAATTACGTGATTTACTTCAAATCCTGAACTCTTTGTCACAAACTTCTAACTCGATGAGCATCCCCTTGTATATAACATAGGGGGCTGACATTTTTTTCACATAATAGGAATTGTGGGTGTAACAAATGAAGGGGGTGGCTACACCTATATTTGAATTTATTTTTTTTACTATGTGGGCCTGGACCACCCTATTGTTGGTAAAAAAAAAAGAAAATCAGTCCACTTTTGGAGGAGAAAAGTGGGGAATACAAAAAACCTCGATTTAAGTTAGGTATTAGTAGCCCGAGGTGCATTGTCCCTTTCGCTCAATATCCGATGGAGTAAGAGCAACAGTGACAGCAACAGGAGACGCTCTACTCATACTCTCAGGGGATTTTTGACAAACACGTCCAGTTATCCCCAAGTCTACACCGGCAGACGAAATCAATGCATGCTTAAAAAATCACTTCTCTGGCCACACATATGTACAAATACTACGACAAACAAAAATATGAGAGTTACACTATTGCTCGAAAACATTTTGCTCAAAAACTTTTACAAATAGGAGAAGGCACATATCCAACTGACCGCCTCATTGAACTCAACAATGATTTCTGTAACTCAGCCACTACTGAAAACGAACTCATCGACCAAATTTATCCGTACATTGTTCGCAACTACAGCAATCCGGAGTGCCTATTTCAAAGGGCAATTTTGGCAACCAAAAATAATATTATGTATCGACTATACCAAATTTTAATATTGATAAGAAAATCCCCGGTGGAGAGAGAATATACAAATCGATCAACACAAAGAATAGACGTTGAAGAAAGTGTCAACTTCCCAATAGAATTTTTAAACTCTTTGCAAGTAGGAATGCCATTACACTGCCTTCGACTGAAAATTGGATCTCCGATCATACTACTCAGAAATCTCAACTCACCAAAACTTTGTAATGGAACAAGGATGGTTGTCAAACAGATACCGAATTTCATCAATGAAGCCAAACTCATGACTGGAAAGGACAAAGACGCACAGTATTTATCTCCAGAATACCATTGATAATATGTTTTTCGGTTGTGTATTTAAAATACAGTTGTTTCTTCCACAAAACATCACTATATCCTCAAATTTAGTGTCAAAACTTTGACTTCAAAAATATCTTCAGCCATCATTTAGTTCCAAAAATAAAGTATATAAAAAAATTAAAAATATTTATCATAAGAAAATGATATCGCAAATTTTGATACAATATTGATAAGTGAATTCATCCCAATTCATAACCCTACTTTCTTGTAGTACGTTCACCTAGCGAATTTTGTCTCTATGTTCATGGACTTTATTACCCTAGAAACGCATCTTAATTTGTAAAAAAACTAATTAAAAAAGTAATTGTAATATTCGTTATCCTATATTTTTAATTTCATATCGTGGGGCCGGATTTTTTTTTAAAATGATAAATTATTTTGCTAAGCATGTCAGGGGCGACTTCTAAGAATTCATACACGGAGAAAAACATTATTGAAAAAAAACGATCATTTTATTAGTAAAAACGGGACTTCTTACGAACAAATTAATAGTATTTCAATGTTTATTCTTACATGTTCCCGCCAATAAACATTGAAACCCTGTTAATTTGTTCGTAAGAACTTCAGTCCCGTTTTTAACCGTTTTTACTATTAAAATTATCGTTTTTTTCGATAACATTTTTTTTAATAACATTTTTCTCCGTGGATCTACAACTCTTTTTAATCGAATGTTTCTGGCTTTCACCCTTCAAGGGTGTTCCAGGCTTTCAATTGAAATTAGGAGAGAAGGAAGGCGAGTTAATTTTACTTACGCTTACTATTAAAAGCAATCTTGAATAAAATATAAATTTAACGATTTAAAATAAGTCAATTATATCTTTAATTCCTACAATAATTTTATTTAAATGGACAAATTTCAAAATTTTATGGAAGATTGGAGTTGAGTTTAGACTTGAGATGTTGAATGGATGCCAATTTAGGTAAAGCTTGATGTATTTTATATATTTTTTTTATATCCAACTGCTCCCGTCTGGAGCCAGTGAGACTAAGGCATCCCCAATTAAGGTGTGTTGTGAGACTGAAAGTAGTTGGGAGGAGTAGATTATGGGGAAGAGGAAGGTGGAGAAGTACCTGGCTATTCAGATCTGGTCACCAAACAAGGCTAAAGCCATTTCAAGCAAAGTTTCAATTCTGAATGGTGGTCTTACACCAGGACGATACTGAGAGTATCTTCCACTCGGTAACTTGCCACAAATATATCTACTACATATTATTTAAATGAAAAAATTGTGAAATAACACAAATTAATAAAAAAAAAATTTTATTTGATTAATTTGTGTTATTTCACAATTCGAACCGACGACCTTCGGATTGGGAGTCAAGAGTTTTACCCCTCGACCACGGACGGCCGTCGATAGAAAAGTGGATATTTGTTTACAGAGGGACAACCAAATAATATATGATCTAAAGTTCCCACCACAGAAAGAACGATCTGGGGAGTCAATCACGTGATTTTAAAAAAGGTAAGTAGGAACGGAAGAATGTCCAATTCTCTTATGAATAAGTGAGAAAAATTATTTTTTGGGAGAATTGGGATTGGTTGAAACCACACTTTTGATGGGATAGCCTTTTATATTGAGGCACATCAGGCTCCTTTGGATTGACTAGCAATGTGCCAATATTCTATGCGAACATTCGGGGATTTATCTCTAAGGATAGATCAAATGTCAGATGGGAATGTGGTTTATGGGAGGTGATGATTGGGTTGGAAGACCCATGATGCCAACACACCAGGAATCCAAATCATAACCTACACACATTAATTTTGTGAAATTATCGAACCTTGCCATTTTTGTTAAAGACATAGAAATAATGGGAATGTTTTTAAAATAGTGTTATTGTATAGTACATAATAAAAAAAAACTAAAGCATGCAGTTATATTAATTTCAAACTAAACATTCGGGGGGAGTACAATATTTATTTATTTGTAAGAAATAAAGAGCTTTTACATAATACACAGTGAAGTAAAGCCGCAGAAGTTTCTTATGCTAAAGATCATCGGAAATAAAGTTTTAATATCTTAACATTAATTTTTGGTTATAGGAAGGGGGGAGGAAGGGGAATATAGGAAGTGTCGTGACCAAAGAAAGGAAGTATTTGTCTGTTTTATTGACTACAAAAAGGCATTTGACGGGGTAAAACATGCTGACCTAATGAAAATGCTTGCGGATTGAGCATTGACACCAAATACCAGAATATCATTAAAAATCTGTATTGGTTCCAAACAGCAGAAATAAGACATAGGAATGAGAGATCTAAAGCAAGCGCCATTTAGAGTGGAGTACGACAAGCTTGTATCCTGTCGCCACTATTGTTTTATCTCCATTCCAACTATGTCTTTAAAAGAGCCCTAAGTAATACCGAGAAGGGTCTGAAGATCAACGGAGCTGTCATTAATAACATAAGATACGCAAATAATACTGTATTACTAGCTGACAGTATCGATGAGCTCCCAGAACTATTAAATCTTGATAATAATGCTGGTGAGCAACTGGGCTTCATAATCAACGTCAATAAAACATAATGGATGACATTTGGACAACTAGATCACTCTGGATCAGTGATACAGTTAAATGGTTGCAATGTCGAAAAGGTGGAAAGATTTAGATACCTCGGCAGCATTCTCACGGAGACTTTTTACCCAGATGTAGAGGTTAAGTTCAGAATTGAAGCAGCAAGAACTGCATTCAGTAAAATGAAATCCCTCTTCCGCAATAACAATATCAATTTAAAACTAAGGCAGAGAATGTCAAAATGCTATGTGTGGTCGGTTTTGCTGTATGGATGTGAGACATGGACTTTGAAAGTAAATTCCATGAACAATTTAGAGGCTTTTGAAATGTGGCTTCACCGGAAAATGCTCAAAGTCCCATGGATTCCCAAAAAAATTTTCGAAATTATTATTTTTTTTAAATTAATCGAAGATAATATTGTTATTCCTGAAATTTTAAATATGAGTTTGACTACTATGATGGTTTATAATAGGTGGAAATAGCCGAATTGGTAAAGGCGCCCGTTCCGGTAAGACCACAGGTTCTGAGTTCGAGTCCCAGTTGCAACCGCCATCTTTTATTTTTCTGTGTCTTGTTCATTTTAATGTTTTAATTTAGATTTGGTGTTATCTTTTCATGGTGTTATCTTCTTCTTTAATGATATAATAATTATTGATTGCCTTTTCTGGTCAATTTTCTACATTCAACGTACGAACAAAAAATATTAGGTTCCATAGCAACGGCTCTACAAAGGACCACCAAACGGGTTGTCGACACCTGGGTCATTATGTTGGTTTTGCGCGTGCGAGAAGACGATCTGTATATATTTGCCGGAAAAGTCAAGGCCACATTTGTTATTTACCGGTGTGCCCGTTACTTAATATTATTCATAATTCAAAAGAGGATGGCTATCGCAGCTACCGTCTTTATATTAATTCAACCTCATGAAAAAAGTATATTTAAGATTCAGATTTTATAACGGAAATGGTTGGGGAAACCACCTAAATGTTTTGGATAATTTGTTAAACAGCTTTTGCAAACTGTAAGGTTTGATCGACAGAGATTTTTATATATATATTTAGTTTTAAATTAACAAATTTGCGGTGAAATCAAAAGTATTGTTATAAAACCTGTTGCATCCAAAATTGCTTACGAACTACAGCTTCAGATGCATTATTTATAACGGACTGTAAATACTAAAAACGAAATGTTGTTTGCTGGAGTTGGGTGATGGTTAATGTAAGAAAAAAGTATACCTACAAGGAAAAAGGAATGACCAATCACTTACCACTGTATCTCTGCGAAGAAGCACAAGACATAACCACAATATACACGGAGAAAAATGTTATTCTAAAATGCGATAATATTATTCGTAAAACGGTTAAAAACGGGACTGAAGTTCTTACGAACAAATTAACAAGGTTTCAATCTTTATTGGCGGGAAAATATAAGAATAATTCGTTGATATACGTACGAAATTTGTTGTAATAATTAATAATAATAATTTATTCTTTCAGTAGTTACTTTCTTGTAGTAATCGGTAGTTTGAGGTAATTATCGCCGCAAGAAAACAAATGAGTACAGAACGATATTTACGAATAGTCAACTTTCTTTGTACTTAAAAACGAGATTATGTACACGATAAATAGTAACAACTTGCTTGCAAGGCAACCCCAATCCTTTTTTTGTTTTTCTAAACAAATGTAATCGAATTTTCACTATTTTTCATGCCATTGTTTACGAATATCTGTAAGCTATATACAAGAAAACATAAATACTGACATTGTTTTTCATGTGTTTGCTTCTGTGATATTTATATTTGAATTTTAATTTGTTTTATATTACCCACAAGAATGTTCTATAAATATCCTATTTGTGTCTCAAATAAATAAATATAATTTGTAGATATCTAAAAATACACACAGCATTTAATGTTTGTTTAAATACTGTCACTGTTGGCAAACGAAATTTAGACACGACCTTCAAAATCGGCAAGTTTCTCGATATTTAAGTAGAAAAAATATGTTAAACGCTTCGGTTTTTTCGCTTCAATGCTAAAAAAGACATCGGCGTCATATTATGCATTGAATAAAACAAATCCACTCTCTAAATTTGCATAGAATATTCACTATGCCCATAAGACAGGCCTGTGAATAAACTTCATAATTAAGTACTGATGCTAAGCTTGTTTAAGCCAATGCTTTTTATTAATAAAGAATTAGTTTTTTCTCCGGCTTATTATATTAATGTATTTTTACAACTAATTCATATGTATCCATTTAGTTATATCTAATCCATAATTGGCAGATATTTTTTTCTCCAGTGGCAGAAGCCAGTCGTTGCGATGTGGGTCGGGATGAAAATATTTGTACCGGTATCCAATCCGGAAAATAGAATCGCGTTGTGCTATATCCGTTGCCATATATTATGTATTAAATATTATAATATACGTGTATATACAGGATGTTCGGGAGTAAAGTACTTAAACTTCGGGAGGTGATTCTGCATGATAGTATAAGTAAAAAAGAAAAATAACTTTTTCGAAATTCTAACTTTCAGGGGTACTTTTTTGGTAAAAAGATAAAATTGCTCCGGCGTGTACAGCCAACACTATTCTTTTTCGCTGATACGATACGTAACAATTTGTACGTAACAAGTTTGTGCCTTACACTAAGGATTTTTAATAGGCACGTCTTTTTGTATGGGTAAAAAAAAGTTGGAATTTCGGAAAAAGTTATTCATCTTTTTTACTCCTACCATCGTGTAGAATCACCTCCCGAAGTTAATGTACTTTACCCCCGGACACCCTGTATATATTGTATTAAATAAAAAAAAAATCTCTAATTAAGGAGGCGGTTATGGGTACCGTTGCCCCGGTATTTTATTGGTTAACCAACACCCCTGCCATAGGTTACTCCAAGTCGTATGCTATGTTTGGTGACGTAGCAAGGGTGCCTGGGTCCGTGAGGTGAGGCTTGTCCGGGTCCTTGGCGGTAAATGTGTTCTGCACACTGACTGCATGACAGGCCGGTTCCGGAGAGACTGGTTACATCGCATTGGGAGGGATGGAGTTTCCGACTTTTACCTTTCTTTTCTTAAAAATACCCTCCACAGAGCATCCCTAATAATTAGACGAAAACACAATAACAATAAATAATACGATTAAAAAAATCACGTTATTATGCATTAAGAAAAACGAATGTTACCCATTCAAAAACAGTAATTTTGTATTTCTGACATAACTCGGTTCCACTACGTATTGGCTTGGATACCTTGACCATCACTCAAACAAACTGATCTAACTGATTACATTCACTGCTTTTACCGATATAAAACAGTTTTTTTTGTACAATAAAATATATAAATTTGATTTAGCCTACTTTAAATTTTAATTAAACTGTACCGGTTTCGTTAAAAAATTCCAAAATAATAACGCTATTATTTTGAATAACCAAATTAATTTATCGTTTCGTCCCATTCTAGATATATTTCCTATAAACCGCTCTGTTATTGCCGGAATTCCCGCAATTACCCCGCCCCCTTTATTAACCTCTCACCCAAACACATACATTTTTGGTATGTATCTGTCAATATTTTGTATCGTAGGTTTATTCTAATATTCTCCTGACGAAGGAAGGGTTTAATTAAAATTTAAAGTGGTCTAAAACAAATTTATATATTTTATTGTAAATTATGCTGAGCCACAAAGTTAACGCTTATTACGAATATGAAATATTTATTATTTCTATTTTATACTCTGAACTGGCGAGTACCCAGCCTGCATTCCAATGCAACCCATAGAAATAAAATGTTTGTGTTTTAATTGTTTATTGAAGAGCTTTTTTATACACATTTTTTTTGTGTGGCCTGAGGTCTGTGGTCACATACCCACACAGACAGATGTAAGTGAGCAGGCCACAGTTGTCCGCGTAGAGTCCATAGATTTTCCAAATTTACCCTGGTTATCCCCTACTGCTCCTATGTGTCCTTCGCAATCCATTCTTATGCCTCTTCCTCGTCCCCAACCCTTCCGGTAAACGTAATATTTTTAGGTGTGGGAGAGGTGCGAAGATGGATCACCTCGGCCTTCGACTAGTATCGGGGCTTAAACGCAAAACTAGTAACTACGGGTGAACGGAGCCCTATCGGTACAGCCTGCCGATACCTTTCAGTTGAGGATGGCCTCGTAGGGGTTGTGGTTTTGGGACCTCTGGTGAACAGAAAGGGACGGCGCTTGAGCCTCGTGAGTCCGATCACCTGCAGCATGTACCTGATACAACATCAGTGACTCCATTACTGATACAACATCAGTGATTCCATTTTTGTTAATATTAGCACTCTAGGACACCAAAAGTCACGAGCCGCCACTGATTATAAGTACCCATATCACCAACTTTAAGATAACCAGGGTTTAATTGCTAGATAATATTGGGCACAACACTTTTTATGTGTCAATGTACTAAAGCTCTCATTCTGATAACTGCAAGATGAAACCACACCAGAGTCCCAACTGCTCCCAACCGTCCGGAGCCAGTGAGGTTATGGAATCCCCAATTGTGGTGTGTTGTGAGGCTGAAGATAGCGGGGATGACGTCGGGAAGTACCTGGCTATTCAGATCTGATCACCAAACGAGGCCAAAGCTATTTCACGCAACGTTTCAGTTCCAAACATGAGGGCGATACTCAAGAGTATCTTCCACTCTGAAACTTACAGCAAATATACTATATATTTTTTTTAAATAAGTAAATTGTTAAAAAAAAAACACAAATTAATCAAATAAAATTTACTGGTGTACCCTGAGATTTGAACCTGCGATCTCCGGCCTGCTAGTTTGGAGCGTTACCCCTCGGCCACAGAGATCGTAATTTTTTTTTGCTAAAGACAACTACCGACTAAAACGAATATGTTATACGATGGATATTTATGGTAGTCGATAGTTTTCTATCATAAATATCCATCGTATAACGGGCATGTGTCTAGTGTGGTAGTCGAAAAGCATGTAAAAAAACTGTATACAATAATATTTTTATAACAAAGAAAAAAAAATATTGGTAATCAAATCATATGTTTAATATAGGAGTATAATATGAAAATCACTGACGTTCACAAGTAACAATTTAAAACATTAGTTACAGTTATCACTATTTTTATCACAGTTTTCTCACGCCTATATAAATACAAAGTATTTTTTTTATATGCTTAATGTGATTGATTATTTTAATTATTTACTTATAAATAATTATCTATTGGACCGACCGCATCCAGCCATAATAAGTGGCACTTATTAAAGATATCCGATAACCTTCACAATAATAAGAAATGTTTAAACAATACCTGAAGAGTTGTATTATTATGCGATAATGGCGTGTTATTATTTAGGAATTCTCTCGGCGTATAAAGTCATAAATTATAATATATCGGAACTTTTTATTAGTCACGACTATTTACAAAATATTATTTATTTATTCATTTTTTCATTAGGTATGTAGGATGAGTTTTGATTATCTATTGAGAGGCAGATAGGATACTGAAAGACATGAAGAATAACACACAAGTTCGGTGTGTCTTTATGTGATACCAAACTGGTGACTTGTCACACAGTGTTCTGAATTATAACACATAATAAGTACCTAAAACGCAAAGAAAGAAAAACTAAAAAATAAAAATAAATTAAATATATATTCTATTGTTCCTATTAAATACATATATATATATATATCTATATATAAATACCTTTTGCATAATATTATTATATCTTCCTTATAATTATGTTGGTTAGACACCCAGATGTGTCGACTATATAACAAGATAAGAGTGTGCTGAAGTAGATATTTTTATCGATAAATTGCACGGATTCAAAAAAAAAAGTTCGGGCGTTGTTAAAAAAATTATAACTAATTAAAATGTGTCAAATATCGCGGCGTCTCCTCCGACGAAAATGTGTACACACTTTGTGGATAGTCAGGTCGGGACCACAATATTTTTGCTTTCCGTGGCCCATGGAAAACAACAAACGTTGTGGCCCTGCCCCATGTTTATGGTAATGTTTGAGGTATTGTTTGTGAAATTGGTCGGAAGAGACCGGCCGTTATGCACGGCTCTAATGTTTTTATGCCTCTTGCCACTCATTGTAATGTATTATTTGAGTGAGCTTGTATATAATATTTTTTTGTGATGTTTACTTTCCTAATTGTATGTGCCTGTATTTAATTGTATGTAATTGTAGATTTCCTGTCCTGTCCTGTCGTGAGGTGGCGCTAGTGAGCTAATGTTTACTTCGACTCCGTGCTATTTGTGACCGTAAAATTAGATATTGTGCAAATATTCAGTGAAATAGAAAAAAAGTGGTAAAGAAACGATTATATCATAACATACAGTGTGGATAAAACCTAATAACAAGTAGAATCTGAGAAAACCGTGAAAATATCGCGATTGAGTTCTAACATCTTCAGTGCATTTTACGCCCATATACCGAAGAAACTGAGCCTAAGGGATAAAAAGACAATTAACGGAAAGGAAAATAGGGAGTAAAAACTTATCATAGTGCATTTTTAAATAAAATCAGTGAAATTATAACCTAAATTCGAAGCGTGATATGCAAGATTGCTTTAAATTGATTTAACGCCATCTGTTGAAAAAATCAGGAGGTACGTCAACAAGTATCGAACCGAACCATTCGAGGTCGAGAAACGGCTATCCAGTCACCACATACGACGTGTTTTTGTGAAAATCCACGAGAGGGCACCTGTAGTACCAAAACAACAGACTATCTCAACATCATGGAAGAAGTTATGAACGCACTTCGTAAAATCCAGAACGAACTCGACGCGCAGAAAAGTACGATCCTGAAAAGCGGAGAAAAAGTAGCAGAAACAGTAATACACAATATAAACAGCATACTGGAAGAAAAGTTTAAAATTTGGGATGATAAATACGACAACCTAAAAGAAAAGTTGGAAAACCAAGAAAAACGAATTTGTTTCCTGGAAAAACGGGCACAAAAAAATAATATCGTCTTTTTCGGCATTGAGGAAACCGAATCCTCATACCAAATGTTGGAAAACATTATTATCAACTTTGTAAAGGAATATTTCTCTCTAGACCTAGATCACAGAGATATCCAAGAAGTTCAGAGAATAGGCAAAAAAGGAGAAAAACCTCGACCAATAATTGCTACATTTACCACACTTGGCACCAAAATAAAAATATTTAAACAGAGAAGAGAGGCACTAAGAGAAACCACATTTTACATAACGGAAGACTATCCGAAGTCAATACTAGAGAAAAGAAAAGAGCTACAAGTGCAGGCAAAAATCGAGAGAGAGAAAGGCAATATAGCAAAGATTAGGTATGATAAACTTGTCATACAAGTCAAAAACAAAACCAAGGACAGCAATAAGAGAATTCTTACATTATCTCCTGAAACATCTACAGATGTAACAAAAGTACAGGCCAACAAGAAAAATAAACAACAAACACCAAAAACAAAAACTCCTAGCCTGTCTGAAGGAATTGGGAAACCATGCTAACATAACTTCTTCGTAAATAAAAATCAAAACAACATGCCCAGAGCCGACAACTTGTAGCAACTGTCGCCCATCTCCGACACAGGTAACATGCAAAAAACAACAGTAAACGACAACAATAAAAACAAGAATAAAAACAAAAATTAAAAAAAAATAATAATAAAAAATAAATAAAAATAAATTGAAAAAAATAAAATAAAAAACAACAACAATAAAAAACATCAATAAAAATAAAAAAATAAATAAAACAAAACAAAAAAAATATATATTAATTAAATAAAAATAACGATAAAAACCATAACTCATCTTCCAACCCGGCTGGTCACCGTGGAAGATCAAGACCAAAACCCTCTGAAGAAGAAATTCTAAACTTGCTCAAAAATTCAAGAAGTGACACAAACCCAAAAAAATGCTTAACCCTACGAAAAAAAAACAAGAGATAAATGAAATTTTTTGGAGGAGGCCTTCACCTTCGGCTGAGAGAAGGGTTCTTGCTTATGAAAAACTTGAGATATCTATATTACATTTTTCGCAAATAGCATTAATTACACTTTTTATTACTTTCCACAACTCTGTAACATACGTAATTGCAAGAAATAAAAGGCTTTTTTATTTATTTATTTATTTAATTGTAGATTTATTTAATGTACCTGTAGTTAATTATAAGTAATTGTAGATTTTTGTTATTGTTCGTTAACTGAGTTTTATAACTGGATTGTTCTCACGCAAGTGAGAACATCTATAATATATATGTATAAATAAATAAATAAATTAGTAACTCGCTCACCAAGCACAAGAACCAGATTCTTCTCTGGTGAGATTGCCGATATGTAATTTATATAACACCACTTTACCCAATTATATCTATATTAAATAAATATACTTATATTTTTTTACAACATTTTTAGAAAAGAATATATTCCCAATAGGGTAACCCATTATAAGGTCACATTTTACATGGTCACGTGTATGAATTATAAGTAAGTACCTATGTTAAATAATACGAGAGGAAAATTATAAAGCAATGTTTGGAAGAAAACATAAAATAAAAGCTTTGATCTTTGTTAGGTTGCAAAATTGTATCTATTTTCTTCCTTCCTGTATCCATAATCCATATCTTAATGCTTCATTTTATAAGTCTATAATTTATTTATTTTTGGTTTTATTGCAAGAGGGAGGACATTAAATAATTTTAAGGAGAAATGTTGCATCTTCATTGTATAAAAGTCGTTTTAGTTGTTGGTTGGTGGAATTAAACTCTGCTATAAGAGTACATTTTTATAAATTTTATATAATATATACGGTGTCCGGAAACTCATATAACAAGCAACTACATCACGTAGAGAACCGAAAGAAATATTTATTAATTCAATCTGAGGATTTCGATTTTTTCTACAGTTTTTTGTCAACTAAACATTTTTGGAGTCGGGTCTACGCTTCGTCTAATGTTAAAAAGTTTTTTGTTTTTAGTCGATATACCTACTAAGATCGAAAAATAAGTGGTGAATTGAAAGGAATCTATATCAAATTTGGAATCGAGTTTGTGGCATAACTTTTTTTTTTTGAGTTTTTCGAATACATTGAGTCCTGCGGGAAGTGAGTGGGAAATCCAGACTCACCTATTTCCCCCATTATCCGCAAGTTTCTGTGGATTGCCGGCCGCATTTAACAATTTGTGATTTGCAATTTATTTTAGCTAAATAGGAATTTCGCTAAAATTCAAAAACAAAATAATTTATATCTTACGACATACCAATATTTTCATTATGGGATAGGATAAATTTACAATGCATTAGTAATGCAGTAAGGTGATAAAAAGTGAAGTAATTAGTATAAAAAAAAAAAAAAAAAACAGGTGATATTAACAAATCATTATTAAGTTTAAATTATTTTAGAGATAAATCAAATATATACGTTTCACATAAATGAAAATAAAACATAAGAAAGTTCATAAACTAGTGTATGAAAGGAAATCTTTTTTTCTATTTAATTGCCTGACAACAAAAACTTTTTTTTTATTTAAGAAATAATCTGTGAGTGTGATTTGCAAATGCTTGTCCTTCAGCCAACAAAAGAAAGCTACATTGATTGAAGAATAAAGGTGAATACAAGATGCAAGTTTTTTTTCTCTCTTTTTTATTGAGTACCGATCAAGAGGCCTTATTGCTGCCAACCGTCTGTAGCCAGTGAGACTACGACTTTACCAGTTGGGATATGTTGTGAAGCTGAAGGTAGTGGGAAGGAGATTAGGGAATTAGGAAGGTTGGCAGATACCTGGCTATTCAGATCTGGGCACCAAATAAAGCTAAAGCCATATCAACTTACTTATATGTATATACATACTTACTTACGCCGTAACGTATTTCGATCGAAGTTGATTGGTCCGACATTTCCAAAAACTAAGTTTTCCGATAATTAGGAAAGCAATATTCGAATGCTCTACAAAAATCAAATTAACCTATATTCTCCAATCTTTCAAAATAAACATTAACTCTAGTTTTGGCACTAATCTTCTTATCAATCTAATATGAATAGTGGTGGGGGTACCAAATGTAAATTCAAGCAATATCCATTGTTTTAAATATATGTAGTGTCCTCCTCGTGAAAAGTCGTATCTTCTCCAAGAATAAACTTTCTGATTAAAGTGTGTTTATCGAAAGTCCTATTTATTTTTTTTAATGATAAATTTAGATAGAGCCTGAGAAATCATAATAAATTTGTTCAGCGCCCCTGAGGTGATTTCTCACAAAAACGGCGCTGTACAAATTATCCTTTTTTTATTGTTCTTCTGACTTTTATGTCCAGGTTAAATCTTCCCCACAAGAAAAACTTAACCCTTCCACACACTTTTCCACAAATGATCATCTAGTCAATCCATGCTATGTAATTGTACTATTTAAGTATAATAAATACAAAACAATAAAAGAACAACACGTCAACCCACCAGAGAATTCACCGACTCCAGATATTTTCTTATCAGAGGGTTCGGCTCGGTAGAACTCCTAACTGGACCGATAAATCCTACTGATCCCTCAATATAAATATTAAAAAATTCTCTCGTAATCCTACACGTATTTAAAATGACTGATTTTTGCATTTTTTTTGTGTAAATTCTTTGACAAATCTAATAAGCCTAATTTTTTAATAAGAGAGCTAGGTATAATGCCAGTAGCCGAATTAACAAATGTTAATATTTTTGTAGTCTGAGAATGCCAAATTCTTTTAATCTCATTTCTTAAATCCGTATATTTTCTTATTTTTTCAGAAATAGATTTTTCAATATTACAGGAATTTTGAATAGCTACATCAATGATATATGTATTTTTTTTTAATTTTGTCCTGCAAAATTATATCGGGTCTATTATGACATGACTAATTGTTCTGTCTGTTGGTATAGTTTTATCATAATATATTTTATAAAATTCATTTTCTAAAAATGAATTTGGTTCGTATTCATAATATGGCACTATATTACGGCAGTCAATCAAGCTATGTTTAATTACCAAACTTTGGTGAATTATTTTTAAAACCTGTTTGTGCCTAAATGTATAATTGGACGGCGCTAATTTAGAACATCCCGATATAATATGTTCTATAGTTTCCGGAAAAGTCGTACATTTTCTACATAAGTCATCAATTTGATTTGTATCCTTGTTTATAATTTTTAGTATTAATCACTCTCTGGAATGGCAAGCAAAAATCCTTCTATTTCTGCGCTTAACTCTCCAATACTCAACCATTTATTTGAGAAAGTTTGGCAACATACGTTTGGTTGAGATAATTGAAGTGTTTTGCGTGAATAATTTTATTTGACCAGGAATCTAATAATTTACCCGAAACGAAAGCTGAAATCCCAAAAAAATTATACCATTCACAAAATGGACTCCAAATAGATTCACTACTTTTCACAAACTTTTTTCCAGACACCGTGTAGGTACCTACGTATCACAAAATCTAATTCGAAAGCTTCTAATTTCAGTTTTCCGAATATTATACAAGGTGGGGCAGAGCAACTTGCTTATTTGAATGTTTAGCCCTGGAGCGATGGTTGCTGCGAGGATGGTGAGGGTAGTCACATTCGAGACGGCGGGGCTTGAAGTTTTATCTCTGCTTGGTTTAGATAGAATAATGGAGTGGACGAAGGCGGAGCGCACGTTGGCTGCCGAGGTATATTTTTTCTTAAGAGATCAAACTTCAAGCCCCACCCTCTCGAATGTGTCTATCCCCATCCTCCTCACAGCAACCATCGCTTCAGGTCACCAAATTCAAATAAGCAAGTTGCTCTGCCCCACCCTGTATTACATGGAGATACAATATTTTTTTAATCCCAAACCGTCGATATATCAATATATATCATTGAAGAAGAAGATAATAATAAAAATCTAAATTAAAATATGAAACTGAACAAGACATAGAAAAATAAATGATAACGGTTGCAACTGGGCCTCTAACCCAGAACCTCTCATCTTACCGGGACGGGTAATGGTAGAGCTACGGGCTTCTAAAATGTTTTCTTAAAAAAAAAAGTTGCTTGTCAATGCAAAAAAACTATCTTTTCTTGAAGAAAGTGATGAGAATGCCACTAAATAAGCAAATATGCATACAACCACCCGTAAAGGCCAATTCAGAACTAACTGTTCAAGATTTTGGTGATAAAAATTAGATATGAATTTTAAAAAATCCGGGCCACTTCTTCTGTATTTGTGGAATACTTCGATGATGACGAGTGGTCCTGACAATGGAATATCATCATCGAAATATTACACAAATGCTTCTATTTGAAACGGTGGCCCAGAGGCCCTAGCACGCTCGCTCGATAACGATCGACAGGAAAACTATCGGTTAATTCTCATCGTTCCCTAGCATGATTACAGATCGCCAACGAATTAGTGACAGTTTACAATGACTAATTGTCCTTAACATATTCTATATCAGCTGTTGTTTATACGTTAGCGATGTGCAGTTGTCCTAGGGAACGATGAGAACTTACCGTTATCCTATCGATCGTTATCGAACGAGCGTGCTAGGGCCTGTAAATTTTCAAATCAATTGACATTTTCATCACCAGAATTTAGATAAGTGAGGTCAGAATTGGCCTTTACTGGAGGTTTTATGGTGGTTATAAGAAACTTGCTAGACGCCTATAACCCTACCGTACCAAAATTGGAACACCTCCTCTCCCACATTATCAAATAAATATATTTTTTTAATATTTTAACAGTAGGTACTACATTGTATTTTTTATTATTATGAAGCCAAAAAATAAATTATTAAAAAAGTTGCAGGTCTACCTGGGTTAATCCTTACTTTTGATCAAAGATTTTACAAAAAAAAATGTAATTTACATCTTACATTCATCGTAAATACGAGAAAATCGATACGAATTTTATGAGCATATCTCGACAGTTTTATCTCAAATATACAAGCCTCCGCATGTTACGAATGTGCTTATGAGCTTGATAACGGCAATACATAAATAAAATGCATTTATGCGCACTAAAAAGAGTTTATTAAGATAAAGGTGGAATGCATCAGTCTTATGCAATTTTATGGATCCAGTTTTGCTTTTTTAATCAGTTCTGATAATAGAGTATTTCAATTTTAATTAAATTACCTAATTAAATAATTAAAAATTAATAATTCTAATTAGCTTTATTTTATAGTGCATTATGGGACCGATTATTAGAAAAAAAATATAATCCTACCTTTTCTTAAAATGTAATTTCATTTAGGCTTTATAATATATATATATATTTTTTTTTAATTAGCTCCGCACAGGAGGCCCTGAGGAAAATTATTCCCTCAGAGTCTACATCATCTTTTTAAGGTCTTTTTATAGAAGGAAGGAGAAGCTCTGTGAAAGAAAAGGGTATGTGGGGGAAGGAATCTGGGGGTCCAGGAATGACGGACGAATGAATCTATCACTCTAATTGTGGTCAGACGCATCCGCCGCCAATATCCGGGCAAACCTCGCCCCTGACCCCAGACACCACTGTTAAGTCAGTAAACGTAGCGAACAGCTCGGAGCGATCTATGGCAGAGTAATACAATAAATGGTTCCCGGGGCGGCGGTACCAAAACTCGCCTCCGTTACTGGCCCATAATCACATTTGTTGTGGGATTTGCAAGGCGAAAGTATTTATAAAATATTGGCCTTATTATTCATTCCTTTGAAAAACAAATATTGTCAATTTTCCTTACATTCAAATTATTTATTTTTGTTCACAAATAACAGAGACAATCATAAATTTCTCTAAGGAATGAATATGTTTCAATTTACAAAATTCTATAAGATAGTTGGTAAATAACGCTTTCTTGAAAGTGGAAAAAAGCGCAGACCGAACGATTACGTTTTTATTTTATTTAAAACAATAACATTTTTGGGCAACATGTCTGTTTTATGTACATAACAGATTATGAAATCCGACTTTACTAATTGATTTGTCAAGATTAACATCAATAAATTTAAATGAAAGAAATAGGTACCCCTTTTAAACACAGAATTATAATATTTTTCTGTTTTAAAAAAATATATATATACATTTTTGGTAGGTATTTTACCTCTTGTCTAAATTCCAAGTAAGAAATCCGAGTTCGAGAGATTGAACCAGAGATTAACCGATCACAGAGGGACTCACAGCCGAATTTTGGTACGACGGGCAAATGGGTGGAAGGAAAGATGGTAACGTGGAAAGTCGGAGATCAAAAGAAATATTTAAGGCGCTGGTAGTACATAATTCTAAGATAGCATTTTTAATAGTATTTCTGGCCTAAAATTTGTAACCATTGTGTTATTTTTAGATACAAGAAAAACAGTGAAAGAAAAAGAATATAAAAATTTTGGAACAGAGGAAATATATAAGGCGAGAGCTTTTTTTAATAATATTTCTGACTGTCCTGCCTAAAATTAGTAACCATTTTGCTATTTTTGGATGTTACAAGAAAAACAGTAATTGAAAGAGAAAAAAAAATTTTAGAACAAAAGAAATATATGTGGAGCTCGTAGTGCATAATTATCAAATAACACTTTTTAATAATATTTCCGACTCCATCCTACCTATTTCTATTAACCATGAATGTCCCTTGATAAGCTGCAGTGTTACTTGTTGGAATAGAAAGGTCATTTCTGCCCTTACTTCTGGTTTGATGTTCGTGTTCGAATGTTTTCATTTTATATTTATTTTTATGAGCATAAATTACTATCTTTTTAATGTAACACTGTCGAACATCTAGTACCTTAAATTGCCTGAAGAGAGCATCGCTCGAATATCTGAAAGGTTTCTTCATAATAACACGTAAAATAGATTTCTGTGCCTTCTGTGTTTGCTGATTCAGAAAAAAATGACACTTTATTTCTAGTGTTCAATGAGTAATATTCATAAAGTTGCATAGGTGCCCATTATTTAAATCCTCCCTTCCGACGATTTATTACAATAATGTCACTAAAGAACAGAAACTTTTAAGAGGCACAATAAATCCACCATACCTATTATCGTTTTTACTTTTGCATAAAAAGTGTGATAAAAATAAATTTACGCAATTTGAGAATTTATTTATTTTTAATGCAATTCGTTGTTGATAGGAAGGAAATCACCAGAAGATATGTCAAGTGCATGGATAATGTTATATTTTCAGCAGCTGTGAAAATGATATTAAATGTCGCTAGGCCACAATTCAAATTTAGTCGTCTATTTTAAAAACTAGATAAATCTATTAATTTATTGTTTCTTTAAATATTTCCACAATATTAAATGATTTTCGCCCATTTTGTCACGTATATTATCGAGGATTCTGACTCACATATTGCTGTCATTTTTATCTCATCTGTTTTTAAATAACAATATTTGTATTATCTTCACAATTTCTAGTATTTTTAAAAACCCTTCAATTTCTTTATTAACCATTGTTTTAAGAGAGGGATAGAGTAAAGCAAAGTTACACTTAAATACCTACTGTATGAGAAAATCCGAGAACAAAATGATCTGAATGACTTAGAAACGATGAACGACCTTATATACCCTGGCTCATCTATAAGTGGGGAAACAGAAGTGAAAATAAGGATTTGCCTGACAAAAAACGCATGCGCTAAAAGCAAAAGATATGGAATGACAGATGTAAGATGAAGACCACCAAAGGAGACTCATTCGGGGGCTGATGTTCTTAATTCATATAGGCACCTGTGGTATCACGATCATCAGGAGTTATCCAAATGAAGCGGATAGACGCTGTCAAAATGTACTGCTGGAGAAAAGTGCTCAGAATTTTATTGAAGACCAGGACCACTTTTTGATTCATTCCGTTAGAGCTAGGCATCCAGAATAGGCTTTCAAATGCCTGCAAAGTATTTTAAGATACTTCGGAGACGATGCTTGCCAAACTGAGATCTCGAAGTCACCGGCAAAGTGGAAGGTAGAAGAAGCAGAGAAAGACCATCGATGAGTTGAATTGATCATATATCATGGGCGTCCAGAAAGACGGTGTCCGCAAATCTACACTCAGTGCAACACCACCGCTAGGAATGAAGGAGCCTTGTCCACCAAGGAAATTGAAGTGGGGGTTACGTCATCAGCAAATACGAAACGACTACAGAAGTTTGAGATTATTTCAAAAGAATTTGTAGAGTTCAGACATCGAAGAAAAAATCGAATACCGAATAGCAAGTTAGCAATAATTCTAGATAAGGCTTGATAGAAAAAATTATATGGGTTATTCTTGGGAGTGCCTTGATAAGGGAGAAGAATGTCACTAAATATTTGATCTCAAGGAGGTTAATTTTTTAAACCAATTGAAAAAAAGCTTTAGTAATATTATCGTAATATTATATATTTTACCAAAAAATGCACGTTTCTTTGCAGTAATTTTGGCTAATGAGTTTCCCGAACCAGTTGATTGATTGGTTGCATCACAAGTGCATTGATAATATTATGCTCCACAAGTTCATCGTTGGAGCTAAATAAATAATGTTATTTATTGCTTTCCAATACACTTGACGATTTCAGATATTGTCTGGACAACAAAGTAATAAAACAAACAAAAATACGCCGATAACCATGTGGTATTTAACTTTTAATAGATATATGCAAATTGTAGAAAGTAATGATAGCATTGTAGGTTGCCGGGTATTTGTAGGTATTTATAGCACCTTAACCATAATAAGTTTAGAGTTCATTCTCCAATGTCCAAAATGCTGTGACTTCTTAATTCAAGCATCTTCAACTCAGCTTGTCAATTCTAACTTTTCAACCCAAACTCAGCCAAGGCCTTGCATTTTACGGTTATTTTAATGTATGTATTTATTAACGCCCATTTTAGAGTCTTTTACACATTAATTAAAAAATTATACATAACTGAACTGCTTCAGTAATAACATTTTGTATTGTAGTGATCAATTGAATATGTCCACTGACATGGTATAATTATTTCTCTAGGCAAAGAGGAAAACATATTATGATAGTTAGTCCCAGAATTTCTGTATTTTAAAAAATTACGAATTCAGCAAACTATTCTAAATCTAAATTATTTTTGCCAGTTTTCACTTAGGGCTCCGTCAAACAGAAGGCGTACTTACCGCGCGTCAATGTGTCAGCGTAAAGGCTCCTTCAAACAGGCACCAAAGCGCCGTAACGTCGCGTACTTTCTATTTGAACGGCTTCGACGTGTTCAGTACAACACAACGCAGCGTTATACGTCCGGGACGTTTTAACGCCTTGACGCGCGTAAGTACGCCTCCTGTTTGACGGAGCCTTTAAAACAGAAAAAATCGCGATTTTTAATATTTTCTATTTATATCACCTAAATCGTAAATCCCGTCAAAACCTTATCCACACTTTTACCTATTAGCTGTAATTTTTTATTGTTTCTTTTTTCATGTTATAGATACTTATGTATATTATGTTATTGTTGGACAATAATAGTTCGTAAATAAATAAACAAACTAGTATAAACCTACTCACATTAAGCATATCAAATATGAATGGCTGTAAATAATACGTGTTGTTCCCTCTGAGGTACACTCAATCATTTCCACATAAACAAAAAGTAGTAAAGTCATTTACCAACAGAGGGGGTTGTTTCGTCTCCCCTGTTTACAATCTCAATATACTCCATAGCCCCCGGTACATGGCGGTACACGGGGCGCTTTATAGGCCGGGTACCAGTCGCCTATGTAACTACCATCTGCCAATAAGGACTATTCGTTCCAACTTCCAAGGGTGATTTGCTACCCCAGTGAATCAAAACTACTATTTTACTATGTGGAACTAAGCGGGTAATCTAATGGTGGGTATATATATTCCAGCAATGTGCAGATTTATTTTCCATTTTCCAGAAAATTAATCTTGTTATGTTGGTAACTTTGTAGGTACATAAAAATAATATTTTTTTACATGAGATCCACACAGGAGTTCCTGAGAAAAAACATCCCTCAGGGCCTACGACATCTTCGGGGATGCTGTGTGGAGGGACTATTTTTGGAAAGGAAAGTGGGGGAGTTCTAGGAAAGGTGGGTTTGAATCTGAAGGTCAATACGTCCAGGAGTGACGGACATATGAATCCATCCCTTCCACTGCGGTGCAAGGTTATGGGTCAAGAAATCTCCCGATCCATCCCACCACTCAGTAGGTGTAATGCACCCGCCGCCATTTCATTTAAAACTTGCTTCAATATAAACCTAGTACGCAATAAAGAGGCTCAAAACGCACGATAGTATATTATTTAATAGCGTGTACTTCTTGTAAGTATTCTTTGATCATAAGTATTTATGATTTTTTAATAATGTCTTAACAAAAAAGTATGTAAAAAAATATGAAGTATTTTAGTTTGTAAGACTTTAAATAAACAGAAAAATTGAGGTATTTTCGTCACAAAACACGTTCGGGGATTTATCTTTAAATTTAAATAAAACAAAGTGTGTGTAAGATACCATCGAAATCATTTATTCGTTTGAAAGGCCTGTCAATGCCATTATGTATGAAATATAACATCGTCCAAATGTCCGCCGCGGTTTCTCTGGTTGGCGCTCATCCGAAATGTCCAAATTTCAAAAATCCCCACAAGAAAAAGTCTAACGGGGTTAAATCACAATCTCGGTGGCCTGTTCACATCACCTCCGTGAGATGACCTTGCCCTCAAATCGCTTGTGCACAATGTCCAATGTGGCATGAGCTTTGTGGCGCGAAGCGCCGTCCTGTTGAAACCACAAGTCGTTGGTGTCCATATCATCCAATTCAGACCAAAAGAAGTTGGTAATTATCATGGTGCTCGCCGTTGACGGTGATGGCCTGGCGAACGTCGTTCTCAAAGAAAAATGGACTGACGACGCCGCCAGCCTAAAATCTACACCAAAAAGTGACTTTTTGACTCTTGGATCTCATGCGGATTGGTATCGTCCCAAATTCGACAATTTTGTTTGTTGACGTACCCTCGAATATTCCTCTCGGTAGGACGCCTCTCATGGTAATAACCTCTTATATATTAGCATAGGAAATAACTCTGTTTGTGGACTAACTGTGGCATTCGTACGAACTACCTCTCCCTTACTTATAAGCGTCGTATTACGTCGTAACAGTGAAAAACTTGACTTATTTATCACTGGGTGTGTATGGTTAAAACGGTTTTAAACCAGGTTCAATGCCAACTTTACAAAACCAAAGATGAGTCGGCGGATACCGTAGTTATAATTGAATTATATTAGAATCAATTACCCGAACAATTAACAGAAAAAGTTATTTAAAAAAATATATTAAAAAAAAAAAACAATTGTTGTACAAGTATACTAGTATAACTATAACTTTTTCTTCGGTATATTTTGTTTTGCTTAACATTTTTATTGTATTTTGTACATATTTATCTATAATGTTTCATACTTTATATATTATCTTTTATTACCCTATCTCTTTTTATGAATATGCTGACTTCTTTATTGTCATGCATGTCTAATTAATTTTAGAATAGAAATTAATAACTACTGTTTTTCTTAACTTTTTTTTATTTTCTGAAGAAAATAATTCCCCTCATGGCCTATGTCATCTTTGGGGATGCTGTGTGGAGTAGTTTTTATTTTTAGGAAAGCATAAAGAGGATTTTCTGGGCAGGAAAAGGGTGCGAGGGGTGGGTAGGAATCTGGGGGTCAGTGTGTTCTCGAGTAACGAACGAATGATTCCATCCCTCCCACTACGCTGTAAGGTGATGTTCCGGAAGAGCCCTGCTGGAGAAGTCAAAAGGCCTCCCTTAACCAATCTCTCCCGTTCTGGCCTGCCACGCAATTGGTGGGCAGATGCATCCGCCGCCAAAACCCGGACAAACCTCACCCCATGTACCCGGCACCTAAGGCAGAGGTGTTGGAGATCTACCAAATTAGTTGTAATGAACAAGTTCTCCTTGCCTAAGCACAAGCATTCACTTTATTAGGAGAGTGTACGAAATATTATGTCAAACAATATTATTATGTTGTAATAAAAATTTTGGGATTTTTTTTAATCGTCAACACAGGGCATTAGGTGCCTTCACCGTTAGGACCTATATAAAGTTTTCTCTTCACTGGAATACAGAGCACCAATTTCTACCGACTATTTTCAATGGCTCTCAATCGAAACTTTTGCATATAAATTTCGTTAGCATGTATCTCCAGTATGTGAACCCGCCACAATGGACTTTTCTCCAGGACCCTAGGTCATCGTTCCTCACGGTGTCATCTGGGGGTGGCAATCTGTTAAAAAAATAAATCAAGTGTTACACATAACATTAGTTCCCAATAAACCAAATGACATATTATTATGTTAAACAGTTAATTAATGCGAACGGTTTGTTTTTCACCGTAAGGGGTTATACGCAGTCAAGAGGCAGAAAAAAAACGACATTTCAAGAATTTTTCATGGAAACACATTTTAATTTATTAACATAAATTTTTTTAAATATGAGTTTGTACCGTTCAACTCTATTCTGGTATTTTTTGTTTTAAAATAATGATTTTTAAAGCTGTTATAGTGTTTTTCTCAAAACTGTGTTTTTAAAACCGGTAAGCGAGATTCCTCAGAAACGGCTAAACCGATTAGTCTCAAATTTTTAGACAAAAAGTTATTTATATTTTAATAATTATTAATGATTTTCATTTATATATACGAATATTTTCAATTTTATAAACAATTTAAGGCCATTATTTTCATCAATCGATTATATTTTTTTGAAAAGCCACAATTTTCTTCATAAATATTTTTTTGCTTATTCCAACTTTCAATCAAGTGCTAGATTGTATATTAACAAAATATTTATTTTATTTTTAGAAGATCCAATCCAGTGATATCGTGCTCAACGTCAACCATCTTATTTTAGGAGTCCTACCCGAGATCGGCTACAGCAGCATTAAAAATCATTACTACAACAACAACGGAAATTTAGAATAAAGTTAAATATTTCGTAAATAAATTTCGTAAGTATAGGACGTAAATAAATTAAAATTCCTTTTCAGGAAAAATAATTGAAAAATAGCATTTTCGGAGTCCTGACTGCAAGTAACATTTTGAAGATTTTCTATGAATCTACCGACATTAAATTATTCAAACAAACATAATTAAATTATTTTAAAATGATTGAATAATATTCACTTTTAAAGCCACAACAGACCAGAAGCTTTCTTTAAAAGCTTTCTTTAAAAAGTCGCAAATGGGATCTATGCTTCAAAGCATCCGTTACTAAACTTCCTAAGTTAAAACTTCTATAAATCTTGATACAAAAATCCTTGTTGTACATTTTTGTCAGCCGAATTCAATCAGTTGGTTGTGAGTCTTTCACATTCAACACATTTTTGTAATGTAAAATATGGATAATTTTTAAAATACGTGGTCTAAATACATTGTTTTTTGGCTTATGGGGGTCGCCACACTAAAAAGGTTTGCGAATCGATGATCTAGGACTCTAGGTGTTCTTTGGTCGTTATTTAGCAGTTCTGGGATGGAAATATCGTTGTTATATAGGTAGTACCTATAGGTATTCTAAATGTTACTTTTGGGCGTTTTACACGATGGCCTCCTTGGTCGAGGGGTAAGACTCTCGACTTGCAATCCCAAGGTCGCGGATTCGAACCCGACGTGCGCAAATAAATTTATTTGGTTGACATGCCTTATTTTACAACTAATTGATTCAAAATAATATATAGTTTATTTGCGGCACATTCCAGATTTGAAGGTACTCTCAGTATCGCCCTGGTGTAAGATATTGAAACATCGCTTGAAATGGCTTCAGCCATGTTTAGTGAAAAGCTCTAAATGTCCAGATACTACCCCGTCTTTCTCTTCTCCATCTCCTTCCTCTCCTCATTACTTTCAGCCTCATAACTCACAACATACCCCAATTGGGATGCCATAGTCTCACTGGCTCCAGGTGTGGCTTAGAAGGCAAAAATTTTTGGGTCCCGATATTGTTTCCACATGAAAAAATGACCAAGTGGCTTAGACTTTCGGACTCCAATCGAGCCTTAGTCTTAGCCTATTTCAGCATATCGCTCGTTATGTGTTCCCATTGGGAATGTACGGCGAGCGATATGCCGAAATACGCCAAGCCAATTAACGCTGGCGCTTTTATAGCCGAGTCTGTCAATAGCATGAGACAGCAATTATCTAGCCGAAACAAACCGAGTCTTCTTTATCAACAATAATAACAATAGGTATGTCTGAAACTTTTTATTTCCTACAGGGAAAGAATTTGGAAACCCATTTTTTATGTGTTTATTTTAATTTTCATTCAGTCGGCGTCTATTTGGCTAGTCGAAATTAAAACCAAATGGTTTTTTTTTGTTTTTATTATTAGTTTCGTGCATTCAACTTTTTGTTCCACAAACGATTGAGCCCTAATCAAAGCGGTAATGGTTTTTTGTCGGAAATTCGACCCTGGTGGAAAATCCAAATCTCGAGTGGCGATACCTTAAGAGCGATTGATCAGCGGCTGAGAATAAAAGTTTAAAAATGTATACAACTGTACAGGGAGGTTCCAATGAGAAAGATTCGATTATTCCCCGTATCAAATTTTAAAAGTTAAAAATTTAATATCGATTTATTTTATTTAAAACTTGCTTTAATATATACCTACATTCAAGTAAGCAATAAAAATGCTCAAAACGCACGATGATAAATTATTAAATATCGTGTACTTTTTGTAAGTATTTTTTGATCATAAGTATTTATGATTTTTCAATAATGTTTAAACAAAATAAGTATGTTTTTTTTTTTTTAAATATTTTAATCAGTAAGACCTTAAACAAATTGAAAAGCTCAGGTATTTTTGTCACAAAACACGTTTTTGGATTTATTTTTTAATGATTTTAATTTAACTAAAATTCAAATTCTCAAAACTGTGTTTACTAGATTTTGTATTGATTTATTTTGTTGTTTGATTATATGATTTGAAATTTGTGTTTTTTAATAGAATCTATCGTTTAAAAATTGAACAAATCTGCCAACGACCAACTGTATAACCTTAGTATATTAAAAATAAACTTAGTTTTTCGAAATTTTAAAACTGCGTGTATCAGATAAAATAACAATCTTTCAAAACCGATTTATGTTTTTTTGTAAAAAATAGTCAATACGTGTAGAATTTCCGGTATTCTCTGGTAATACCCTCTTAACGAGCTTAACAATTAAGTTAAAAAACCACTTCCAATTGTGGTGCAATAGCCTCAAAATCGACAAGTAGTCGTTAAATTCAACGAAACACCTCCTAAAAGTTGCAAAGAAACCTTGTCAAACTTTTAACAATATGTAAAATATTTATGAACAAAAATCGTTCATTGTACTTATACAACGAACAATAAATACTTTTTTCAAATCTTAAATTACCAAGATCAAAAGTTGGGTATATTTTTGATACCAGAGTTCATTCTTGCTCCAACAGATTTTTAACTTTAGCGGTAAGGTATAACATACATGTATGCGGGAAGGTTTTTTTTTATCTGTTATATTTCAATTAATATTATTATTTAATTTATAAAAACAGTTTATTTATAAACAACTTCTGCTTGGTAATAATAAAATACAGAACAGAAATTGTTAATAAATAAACTATTTTTATACATTAAATAATAATATTGTTAAATGAAAATAAAATTAAAATGGAGTTCTACAAATTAAACTTAATATTTAAAAAAAAAATTAAGGGTGATCCCCCTCAACACTTGGTCACCAGACAGTTTTTCTCCCGGACAGTTGATCTCCCCGACACTTGATCCCCGAAAAAATTATTTCAGGAATGGAATAGGTACTCACCTTGTTTTCTGAGATGGTTACTGTTAGTTACTAATATAACTAGCCCGAGATTATATAAATAACTAGCTGTCCCGGCCACTCGTTGCTGTGACTAACGAAACGCAACGCCATCTACTGGATGTTACCTAACCTAGATAATCAAGTGTAGTGTCAATAAATTAACTCACATCGCCATCTGCTAGAAACTTACGAAACTTACAAATAATTACATGTTCGTAATAAGCATTAACTTTGTGGCTCTTCAATGGTACACCGGTTAGTAAAAATCCCTCTATCATCTGTTAATTTCACAATTGAACTATCTAAAATTAAACAAATTGCTCTAAATAATAGTTATTCCGCACACATAATTGATAAAATCCTAAATAAGAAACTTAAGCTCATTTCAACTAATAAATTTTTATTTGGTACATCTGAAACTAATAATAAAATCACAAATCCCTTTCAATGGCGTAGGATCTTATATATATCCAATTTTTCTTCACTTGGTACAAAAAAATTGCCTCCCTGTATTAAACCCGCGTTCTGTACTGACAATAACATAGGTAAATTATTAAAAAACACCAATGATAGAGATCATAAATTAAGCCGCTCAGGCCTTTACCAACTATTTTGCAATGATTGTCCATCGTTCTACATAGGTAAGACAACCAGAAATAAAAATATTAGAATCAATAATAATAGGTAATTTTTCGGAGTTTGCCAATCATCTTATTTCCACCAATCATACTTTTAAAAAGGACACAGGGGTTAAAAATTTTCACCGTAATAATAAAAGCCAAAAATTAGATAAATTGGAAGCACTTGTAATTAAAAAATCCCTAAATAATAACGCTAATACATTGAATAACCAAATTAATTTATCTTTTAGTGCCATTCTAGATATGTTTCCAATAAACCGCTCTGTTATTGCTGGAATTTCCGCAATTACCCCCCCTCCCCATTTGACCTCCCACTCCATACTTCGTATCATAGGTTAGTTTTAATATTCTCCTGACGAAGGAAGGGTTCTTCCGAAACCGGTAGAGTGTAATTAAAATTTATAGTGGTCTAAAACAAATTTATATATTTTATTGTTACAAATAATTGTCCCATATATAAAAAACATCTAATTCGCAATATTAAATATTGAGTTCAATAATCGAGATAAAAAACTGTCCTATTATTTAAATTATTTTTGATCCTGTACGGTTATGACGCAGATCTATAATAATGTAAAATAATATCACTCTTAAAAAAATGCATAAAACTACAGCTATATAGTAAAATTTTATGTACATTTAATTACCTACGCTGACATAAATATAATAGGTACTAAACCATTTTTGGTGATGGTTATTTTGCGAGATTTATTAAAATTTTAAATATATACTTTTTAAACAATTACAGGACAGTAGATAATAGATTATTTTTTGAATGAATAAGAAAAATGTTAACGAATGTCAAACAAAACAGAATAAAAAATAATAAAAATAAATACGAAACAGTAGACAACGACAGCTACTTGCGACACGTGGCTAAAATAAAGAAAATTAGACTAAATGTTTTTTTATTGTATAGATACTATTTTTGCAACCAGTATAATAATATTCATTCTGTCAGAATATCGTAATATTTAACTTGGAAAGAAACTTTAAATTTCGCTAGTGCATCTTTTCTGCTTCCCAAACATATCAATGTCCAAAACTCCGTTTACCCTCTAATAAATCCATATACGCGGAGAAAAATGTTATTCGAAAATATGATCATTTTATTCGTAAAAACGGGACTGAAGTTCTTACGAACAAATTAACAAGGTTTCAATGTTTAGTGGCGGGAACATGTAAGAATAATTTCTTGGTATACGTAATTTCGTACGTATACCAACAAATTATTCTTACATTTTCACACCAATAAACATTGAAAGACTGTCAATTTGTACGTAAGAACTTCAGTCCCGTTTTTAACTGTTTTTACGAATAAAATATTCGTATTTTAGTATAACATTTTTCTCCGTGTACTTAATGCGACTTCTTTGCTTTGGTTTACTACTCCCTGAAAAGGGTACTATTTAGCATCGACTTATACACAAAACTTTGATCACTTAGAAAGTTCTACCCCAATTGACTTTCAATTATCACATAATCAGAATCACAATCTAGTTCCGAGCTAGCCCACAATGCCTTGGTGCACTAGTTGATATTCATGCTACAAATCGCGTTCTCTGAATACCGTTGTCTCCATCAGGCGAACCATATCGCCGATCAGGCATGACCGCCTGGATTTTAGGTTTTCCCCAAGCGTTGAACCTAGCAAAAAATTATAGAAAATGCTACCTGATAGTAACGTCAGGTCTCTGGTCGCGAAGAAAGGCTTTATCTAAAATGCACGCCGAACGTGCATAGCCAAAAAAACGCTTAAACAGTCTCTTCGTCGGTGACCGGAATTGAACCTCGAGCAATGAGATACTCGAGATAATCTATATTGAAAAATTAATTCTCGTTATCTAGGAATATTATATAAATTTGAGGATCCGGCAATGCTTCGTAAATGATTTACATCTGTATTTTTTTAATGAACACTGTGGTTTATCGACTCTTGTCTTTCCTCTTATTCTAATCCTCCACATAACATTTCCAATATGACAAGCCTTCCCCTTCAGCTTGCAGCTTATATTCAAAACTAAAATAAATAGGTATGTAGTATAATGTATATGCATCGACTAATATACCTATATGTATTTGTACACAGATCAGCAGAATTTGTTGATGTATTCTGCAAAAGGCACTTTTATATCAAATCTTTGGACAATCTGGTCACTTATGATTACCAACTGCTTTAATTGTACAAAATACGTATATTTTATATGTGTCCATATTGTCGTTTTGTTACTAACCACAGTGGCCACCAAATACACCTCCTAAATTTTCTTGGACAAAAATAGCTTCATCCAAATATTTTTGGACACATAAGCTTGTTTTCACGATAATTTAACGTAGGTAGACATAGGAATGACGTATGTCCCGTACCAGAGTTATTAAATTATCGTGAAAACAAGCTTATGTGTCCAAAAATATTTGGATGAAGCTATTTTTGTCCAAGAAAATTTAGGAGGTGTATTTGGTGGCCACTGTGGTTAGTAACAAAACGACAATATGGACACATATAAAATATACGTATTTTGTACAATTAAAGCAGTTGGTAATCATAAGTGACCAGATTGTCCAAAGATTTGATATAAAAGTGCCTTTTGCAGAATACATCAACAAATTCTGCTGATCTGTGTACAAATACATATAGGTATATTAGTCGATGCATATACATTATACTACATACCTATTTATTTTAGTTTTGAATATAAGCTGCAAGCTGAAGGGGAAGGCTTGTCATATTGGAAATGTTATGTGGAGGATTAGAATAAGAGGAAAGACAAGAGTCGATAAACCACAGTGTTCATTAAAAAAATACAGATGTAAATCATTTACGAAGCATTGCCGGATCCTCAAATTTATATAATATTCCTAGATAACGAGAATTAATTTTTCAATATAGATTATCTCGAGTATCTCATTGCTCGAGGTTCAATTCCGGTCACCGACGAAGAGACTGTTTAAGCGTTTTTTTGGCTATGCACGTTCGGCGTGCATTTTAGATAAAGCCAAGGCAGATTTTAATGGAGAAGAAGAAATTTTTGATGGAGACCTAACCTGGACCTCTGCAACTGGACTCTCTCGATTTATCGCCTTGCACCGCAGTAACGGGAGGGATGGATTCAGACATCCGTCTCTCCTGTTCACAATGAGCCCCAGATTCCTACTCACCCCTTATACCTTTTTACTTCTTAGAACTTCGTCTCATTTCTTTCCCTAAAATACCCTCCACACAGTATCCCCATAGCTTAAATAGGCCCAGAGGAAATTATTGTAAAAAAAAATTACGTCTTCCTTTGTCACAAATTTTGATACATTCATTCTTTGTATAAAGGCTCAAACTCAAACAAACATATTATTGGCTTAGTCTGACCTTACTTTGAGGGTAGGAAAGAAACTTTTTGTTGAATGAATACTTACCCCCGCGTATATAGAGGCTTGCTTGTGCCAGCCCTTAAACCGCGGAACCAAATACGACATCAACGTTGGCAATCACGTGGAAGGGGATTGAGAAGGAAGAAGAAATATTATATCTGGTGGCAACCGTGTTGAACATCTTGGAGCATTTTTTAACCTTGTCGTTGATTTCCTAGAATGTCCAATAGAAATGCGCCACGTTTTACTACTAGATTTGGATCTAGTTTGAAATTTGTGTCAATTCAAACTAAATCTTCTTTTGGGCAAATTTGTATCAGGCTCCACTTAAGTATATTTAATAACCTTCCAGACTAATTCCTTGTGTACTTTTAAAAAGATTGCTATATTATTTGTGTTTGCCGAGGATTGCCAACTTTCTTTTCATCTCTATCCTTTCTAAATTAATGTTATATTTTTATTTTTATTGTTAAAGTGGCACTTTATCCCTTTTGAAAAAATACTTGCGTAGTATATAACATATGTGTTTTTCTATCTTTTCATCTTGGTCCTTTTTAAGTTATTAACATAAAATATTATTAAAAATCAAATATCTCCCTACATGTTTACTCCAATATACATGATATATATATATATTGTTAAGATAACAATATTGTTTCTCGACATTATGTTACAAAATTATTAACCTCAACCCGGGCTTGTCCTAGTGGGGTTAAAAATTCAAATGTAAAAAATAGTAATAAAACAACAAACAAATAAACGAAAAACATGTAGTTTCTTCTTTTCCAGGCAATACGATAAGACAAGCAAATGACATCTAAAATTCGAAATTCCCACCAACATGAAATAAATAAATGTGCACTGTCTGGGATTTTTAGATCAACGCAGCTACTTACTTAAGGCACCGCGCGATCTTTGAAGCTCTAACATATCCAAATAAGCTAACGCGCTACACACTGTTACATCTTATTCAATTGTTCAAGTAAAAAGGTTCCAAAAATGAGTCTACGGGCACACGGTAACTCGTTTACGTAACTGACTGTCTGGCCTTCAATACCTTGCAAAAGTTGTGCGAGAAACCACAATAAGGAAAAAATTCTGACAGATTAGCATTTAATATACTCATTAGTTACCTACCTCCAAATGGGCAGATTTGTCCTGAGTTATTCAAAAATTGCGAAAAAACAAATTATTTCAGTATTCACAACAACTTTATAAATAACAAGCTGAAGTCCATGGTTTTCTGAAACCAGACTTCCTCTTATTTTGAATGTCAAGTGTGCAAAATTTCATCAATCACGGAATAAAACGTTAGATGTGTATAAAAAAAAAATTGTATAAAAAATGTGTATAAAGATGTGTATAAAAAACAAACTATTGATGTTATATATCTGTTACATATTATTATTTCGAATACTATAAATTTTATATTATTGTAGAAAGCAATCACTTTAAAAAAGCTGTAAAAACCAATTGTCCTGTACTTAATAATCAATTAGAGGTATTTGGTAGCCCAATATTAGGTATTTTTCCATTAAACTATTAATAATTTCCTTTTGTCACTTTTGATAACCCATTAGTCTATAAAATTATGTGTTGGTTTTTTCCCAATTCATTTGTATTAATGTATCCCCATGTTTGTAATAATTTTAAATTGTTGTCTTTTTCTATATGTATATATTGTTGTCTTTCTCTATATGTGTATATAAGCACACATTTTGTAGTTATTGTTTAGTATTAATTTGTACCCAGAAGATGCTTGAGTAAAGCGAAACCGGTCGGTAAAGTAAATGAATAAATATCGTGGTTTTAAAATAAAAAAGTGTTTTATTTTTATTAACTATAAATTTTCAACAAAAATTCGTAAGTATATCTAATTGGTTCTCAAATAGTTGAAGTGATTAATTACAATTGGCCATGAGCCAAATTACTATGAACCAAAAATATCAGACTATAAAATAAATGCTTTTTTTATTTCGATTTTTCATCGAGTTGGTGACTACGAATCAATCTATCAATATAATAAAAATAGTGCGACATTTACAAAGGCCGTTTGTGATGATCGTGAAAGTTACAAGACTAAACACTTTTACTAGCATTTTACTTTCACTTACGCAATAAATCGGGAAAACCCAAAAAAAAGCTGTAGCCAAAGTGATTACTGATTATGTGATTAATGATTAAGTTTTAATTATCTACAATAAAACCATATCCAATGTTCTGAAAAAACTCTTGATTATTTTATATTTGTACAACAACAGCCCTCAGCTATGGATTGTTGAACAAGAGACAAAAAAATACATCTCGTACGTTTATTATAACACATTGGTTTGATTTGAGTACAGGAAGGTACCTAGAGAACAAAAGACGAAATGAAATATGTATCGAGGAGTGGAACACAAGCTACGATGTAATACAATAGAGGGTTAGTTTGGTGTAGCATGTGGATGAATCCACCCGAACATATCAATTTTTTTCTGATATTCCAATAACAATTTATTTTTATCATATAAACGTCGTCAAATTTTACTACCCGTGTCAAAATGAACCTAAAATGTTTAGATAAAAAATGGCTTCTAGGAAACAGACTATCAAGCGTCAGTTTACTGCAGACAAGCGGAATGGGGATCAAACTATACAAAATAGAATCATTATTGTTACTGTAAGCCAAAAACATTAATAGACGTGACATTAACAACCAAATAAACCTAAATAATAGTCCGATTCTTAGGTTGTTCCTTATTGACAAATTCTCTCCCCATCTACCCCTACATAATCTTCTGGATTACTGGGGATCAATCCATTTGTAGTAAACCCACTGTAAAAGTATAAATACATGTTACTCGTAGCTTTCAGATTTTAGAAGAGTATATAGGTACTTCCCTGACGAAGCTACGGTTGTACCAGTCAGCGTAAGTTAAATAAATGATAATGGTGTTTACAAAGTTATTGTTTTATTTTAAATTAAAACAAAATTTTTTTACCATACTTTTTCATCAATGAGTCAAAAGCGTTTTAACCGTTTGGACACATAAGCTTGTTTTCACGATAATTTAACGTAGGTAGACATAGGAATGACGTATGTCCCGTACCAGAGTTATTAATAACTCTGGTACGGGACATACGTCATTCCTATGTCTACCTACGTTAAATTATCGTGAAAACAAGCTTATGTGTCCAAACGGTTAAAACGCTTTTGACTCATTGATGAAAAAGTATGGTAAAAAAATTTTGTTTTAATTTAAAATAAAACAATAACTTTGTAAACACCATTATCATTTATTTAACTTACGCTGACTGGTACAACCGTAGCTTCGTCAGGGAAGTACCTATATACTCTTCTAAAATCTGAAAGCTACGAGTAACATGTATTTATACTTTTACAGTGGGTTTACTACAAATGGATTGAACCCCAGTAATCCAGAAGATTATGTAGGGGTAGATGGGGAGAGAATTTGTCAATAAGGAACAACCTAAGAATCGGACTATTATTTAGGTTTATTTGGTTGTTAATGTCACGTCTATTAATGTTTTTGGCTTACAGTAACAATAATGATTCTATTTTGTATAGTTTGATCCCCATTCCGCTTGTCTGCAGTAAACTGACGCTTGATAGTCTGTTTCCTAGAAGCCATTTTTTATCTAAACATTTTAGGTTCATTTTGACACGGGTAGTAAAATTTGACGACGTTTATATGATAAAAATAAATTGTTATTGGAATATCAGAAAAAAATTGATATGTTCGGGTGGATTCATCCACATGCTACACCAAACTAACCCTCTATTGTATTACATCGTAGCTTGTGTTCCACTCCTCGATACATATTTCATTTCGTCTTTTGTTCTCTAGGTACCTTCCTGTACTCAAATCAAACCAATGTGTTATAATAAACGTACGAGATGTATTTTTTTGTCTCTTGTTCAACAATCCATAGCTGAGGGCTGTTGTTGTACAAATATAAAATAATCAAGAGTTTTTTCAGAACATTGGATATGGTTTTATTGTAGATAATTAAAACTTAATCATTAATCACATAATCAGTAATCACTTTGGCTACAGCTTTTTTTTGGGTTTTCCCGATTTATTGCGTAAGTGAAAGTAAAATGCTAGTAAAAGTGTTTAGTCTTGTAACTTTCACGATCATCACAAACGGCCTTTGTAAATGTCGCACTATTTTTATTATATTGATAGATTGATTCGTAGTCACCAACTCGATGAAAAATCGAAATAAAAAAAGCATTTATTTTATAGTCTGATATTTTTGGTTCATAGTAATTTGGCTCATGGCCAATTGTAATTAATCACTTCAACTATTTGAGAACCAATTAGATATACTTACGAATTTTTGTTGAAAATTTATAGTTAATAAAAATAAAACACTTTTTTATTTTAAAACCACGATATTTATTCATTTACTTTACCGACCGGTTTCGCTTTACTCAAGCATCTTCTGGGTACAAATTAATACTAAACAATAACTACAAAATGTGTGCTTATATACACATATAGAGAAAGACAACAATATATACATATAGAAAAAGACAACAATTTAAAATTATTACAAACATGGGGATACATTAATACAAATGAATTGGGAAAAAACCAACACATAATTTTATAGACTAATGGGTTATCAAAAGTGACAAAAGGAAATTATTAATAGTTTAATGGAAAAATACCTAATATTGGGCTACCAAATACCTCTAATTGATTATTAAGTACAGGACAATTGGTTTTTACAGCTTTTTTAAAGTGATTGCTTTCTACAATAATATAAAATTTATAGTATTCGAAATAATAATATGTAACAGATATATAACATCAATAGTTTGTTTTTTATACACATCTTTATACACATTTTTTATACAATTTTTTTTTTATACACATCTAACGTTTTATTCCGTGATTGATGAAATTTTGCACACTTGACATTCAAAATAAGAGGAAGTCTGGTTTCAGAAAACCATGGACTTCAGCTTGTTATTTATAAAGTTGTTGTGAATACTGAAATAATTTGTTTTTTCGCAATTTTTGAATAACTCAGGACAAATCTGCCCATTTGGAGGTAGGTAACTAATGAGTATATTAAATGCTAATCTGTCAGAATTTTTTCCTTATTGTGGTTTCTCGCACAACTTTTGCAAGGTATTGAAGGCCAGACAGTCAGTTACGTAAACGAGTTACCGTGTGCCCGTAGACTCATTTTTGGAACCTTTTTACTTGAACAATTGAATAAGATGTAACAGTGTGTAGCGCGTTAGCTTATTTGGATATGTTAGAGCTTCAAAGATCGCGCGGTGCCTTAAGTAAGTAGCTGCGTTGATCTAAAAATCCCAGATAGTGCACATTTATTTATTTCATGTTGGTGGGAATTTCGAATTTTAGATGTCATTTGCTTGTCTTATCGTATTGCCTGGAAAAGAAGAAACTACATGTTTTTCGTTTATTTGTTTGTTGTTTTATTACTATTTTTTACATTTGAATTTTTAACCCCACTAGGACAAGCCCGGGTTGAGGTTAATAATTTTGTAACATAATGTCGAGAAACAATATTGTTATCTTAACAATATATATATATATATATCATGTATATTGGAGTAAACATGTAGGGAGATATTTGATTTTTAATAATATTTTATGTTAATAACTTAAAAAGGACCAAGATGAAAAGATAGAAAAACACATATGTTATATACTACGCAAGTATTTTTTCAAAAGGGATAAAGTGCCACTTTAACAATAAAAATAAAAATATAACATTAATTTAGAAAGGATAGAGATGAAAAGAAAGTTGGCAATCCTCGGCAAACACAAATAATATAGCAATCTTTTTAAAAGTACACAAGGAATTAGTCTGGAAGGTTATTAAATATACTTAAGTGGAGCCTGATACAAATTTGCCCAAAAGAAGATTTAGTTTGAATTGACACAAATTTCAAACTAGATCCAAATCTAGTAGTAAAACGTGGCGCATTTCTATTGGACATTCTAGGAAATCAACGACAAGGTTAAAAAATGCTCCAAGATGTTCAACACGGTTGCCACCAGATATAATATTTCTTCTTCCTTCTCAATCCCCTTCCACGTGATTGCCAACGTTGATGTCGTATTTGGTTCCGCGGTTTAAGGGCTGGCACAAGCAAGCCTCTATATACGCGGGGGTAAGTATTCATTCAACAAAAAGTTTCTTTCCTACCCTCAAAGTAAGGTCAGACTAAGCCAATAATATGTTTGTTTGAGTTTGAGCCTTTATACAAAGAATGAATGTATCAAAATTTGTGACAAAGGAAGACGTAATTTTTTTTTACAATAATTTCCTCTGGGCCTATTTAAGCTATGGGGATACTGTGTGGAGGGTATTTTAGGGAAAGAAATGAGACGAAGTTCTAAGAAGTAAAAAGGTATAAGGGGTGAGTAGGAATCTGGGGCTCATTGTGAACAGGAGAGACGGATGTCTGAATCCATCCCTCCCGATACTGCGGTGCAAGGCGATAAATCGAGAGAGTCCAGTTGCAGAGGTCCAGGTTAGGTCTCCATCAAAAATTTCTTCTTCTCCATTAAAATCTGCCTTGGAAACATTAATTTTGCGTCCACATTAAATATTTTCTATGGAGTTTCTTGTAAATAGTCTAATTAACAATCCCATATAGAAATATATATATAATAAAACATAAGTTCTCAAGGGTTCCTAAGAAAAAAAAATCATAAGAAATTTGGTTCGTCAAAGCACAAATTTGATTACAATAAAATATGATTTTTAATGCACTTACCAAAAGAAAATGCAGATAGATACATTAATTATCTTTATTCTAAAATAACAATTAACTCGATTAATCCCTTATTTATTAAAAATAATCCATTTGCAAACATCGATATCTCGAACAATCTAGGTTTGAGTAGCAAAAATCCACTATTTTTAAGATAACGCACTTTATTTTTAATGATTTCGACATGTAAACAGGTTAAAAACAATGATAATTCAATCATTATTACACTGGTATTCAAATATATTAGGAAAGGCGACCAAAAAAACACATAAATACGGAATTTTACAGAACAAGGTTTTGACAGTCAGCGGTTTGATAACAATGTTTTCAAAACTGTAATTTCAATTTTTTTTTTTATTAACTCCACACAGGAGGCTCTGAGGAGAATAATTTCCCTCAGGGCCTATGTCATCTTTGAAGATGCTGTGATGAGGGTCTTTTTGAGGAGAGGAAGGAGTGAACGTGGGTCTTGAAGAGACCCATGTTATAGGAAGGAGGAAACACAGAGGCCGGCAAATCGTTCCACAGCCGAGCTGTTGAACACAAGAACGAATCGTAGAAGCGTCCCGTTCTCAAGTGACAAATGTCATCCGTGTATATATGATGGGCGCGCGTTTGGCGTATTTCCCGACTATGCACCGTTGCCGAGGGGATCAATGACGCTAGCTCCTCGGAGCATCTTCACCGTCGAGGGTGTTTTTCAGTTACATCGGGGCTCCAGACCAGAGATGGGTGCCAAATTCAACCGTTGGGCCCACTTACGATTTGTACAGGGTTAGCAGTTGTGTACTATTAAAGTATCCGCGGGCCCTGTACAGTACGCCCAGTTTCTGAGAGGCCAACTTAACTCTGGCCTCGATGGAGCCTCCGTATCTGAGTTGGTCACTTAGAGTTACACCGAGCATATCAATCTAGGACCTGTTTGGAAGAATGCTACCGTTGAAGGAGACTAGATTGTCATTTCGATCCCTTTTAGACGTAATCAGACATGATTCTTCTTACCCCAAGAGAAAACACTCTCGAGGTAACCGTCCATTCTTTGCTTCAAAGCCCTCCGAGCCGTTGGAATTTGTGCACCCTTTGGGGGCTTGTCAAACAAAAAGCTATCATGGACTGTACTGTCATCCGCGTAGCAATGAATTGGTGCACATGTCAAAAGATCATTAATGTGCAACAAAAACAAAGTCAGAGACAGAACCGATCCCTGTGGGAGTGAGTGTCAAGTCCTCGGTGCCAGATCCGGTCAAAAGCCTTGGAAATATCGAGTGCGGCCGTTTGGGTCTCACCGAAACGTTCCAGGCACCGCCCCCAAACATGCGTCACATACGCGAGAAGATCACCGCACGAGCGGTTCTGCCGGAATCCGTATTGACGGTCGTTAATAATTTTGTTCTTCTCGAGGCATGTGAGCAGTTTGTCGTTGATCACCCGTTCCATCACCTTGGATAGAACTGATGTGATCGCTATGGGGCGGTAGTTGGCCGGGTTGGAGCGGTCACCCTTCTTTGGAATAGTATGGATAACCGCTTTTTTCCAACCAGAGGGTACAGAGCCAGAATTCAGGGACATTTTAAAAAGCTTTGTCAAAATCGGAGCTATTTCTGCAGCGCACCTTCGCAATACCAGGGCGGGGATTCCGTCAGGCCCACTAGCTTTATTAACACCAAGCCCTCGTAAAACCTGGAGCACATCCCGATGCCGGATCCTCAGCTTTGACTCAACATTGCATAGTTTATAAAGCGATGAACAGCTACATATTTTGATCATTAATAGAAGTAGACTTTCAGTTCTCAAATATCTGCAGGAAAATCTTTTACGAATGGTAGGAAAATGTGGTCCAATTTGGGACCGATTTCAATCGCAGAAAAATTAAAGTGGTTCAAATTTGGACGGATTTCAATTCAGTGGTTAAAGATTATAAATTATCTTTGAAGTAGTTAAGCTACTATCTAGATATACGCACATTGCGATGTTACAGAGATTAATATAATCCGTTGTTTTTTTTTGTTCAATTTATTAAAATGACCCTCAACATATTATATCAAAGGGTATGTACTTCATCCCTTGTACGAATTCCTCCAGTTTTCGCACTTCTTCCTACAAATATTATAAATACAAATATATTCTTAAAAATTCCTAACGGACATTATTGCTTTCTAAGAGGTGTTGTTTCCAAAAATTTATCAATTCAGCAAATATTTTAAGTTAATTTTCACGTTCTGTGTAAGTTTTATTCAATTTCTTTTTTATGTGCTAGTTGCTTTATAAAACTGAACAATCACAGAAATTGAATAAGGTTTTCACTTACGTGAAAATTAACTTTAAATATTTGATGGATTGTAATTTCTTTTTAACAACCCTTCCTAAATAAAGAAGATATGATGACAACAAAGGTTCATTTAATTTAGATTTAACACACCACGATTTGATGACAAAAACATTTAAAACAAATCATCAAATCAGTTCCAATAAGTCCTCGAATTCAACCCTTACTTGTATATCGGTCAGTCTATCTGGGCGGAAGTGCCTCGCTACCCCATACCTCACCACCTAAGCCCGCTAGCCAAGTACCCAAGTACCCGAGTGGCCCGGTGCTCAGGGCGGGGGTGGGGTGGTTGCGGTGCGGGGTGGGCAGGGGGTCGCCCCGCCCCGGGCTGTCATTGGCCGGCCAGACAGGGGGTGTGACGACGCGATCACGCAGGGAGCACGAGCGTACTACGCCCCAAAGGGTAGCAGACGGATGGCTCTTAGATTAGTGGCTTTATTGTATTTTTTTTTGGTCTATCTGCACCTGCATATATTATTATTAGATATGATTAGATTTTGTAGGAATTATTGGAAACTGGCATTAGGTACATTTTAGCATTTTGAAACATTTCTTTTTATTTTTAGTGACATAGGTAGTTGAAATCTGAAGTTAATAAAATAAGGAACGCTAGTTAGAAATATTGACACAATTATTATTTTTGAGAGTATAAACTTTTTTTTTAAATTTTCTTTATTTATTAAACTGTTAGTTACATGTTTTGAGAATTTTACGACCACTACGCTAGGCACATGCCCGTGATGTGGTGGTCAATAAAAATATATATATTTTTTTTTTCACTAGACTTTATGTCCGGGTTAAATTTTCCCCAGAGGAAAAACTAAACCCTTTCACACACTCTTCCACAAATGATCATCTAGTAAATCCACGCTATGCAAGTGTTTTACATAAGTATAATTAATACAAAACAATACAAGAACAACATGTTAACTTACCAGAGTACCAAATGGGAAAGTAATTCACCGAATCCAGATATTTTCACATCAAACGTTTGGGGTCGGAGGAACTCTTATAATTGGACCGATAAATCCTACTGTTCCCCCAATATATATACATTAAAAAACTTTCGTGATCCTACAAGTAGACATTTAAAATGACTGATTCTTGCATTTTTATATATAAATTCTTTGACATATCTAATACGCCTAAATTTTTAAAGAGAGAGCTAGGGTATAATGCCACTCGGAGAAAAATGTTATTCTAAAATACGATCATTTTATTGGTAAAAATGGTTATAAACGGGACTGAAGTTTTTACGAATAAAATGATCGTATTTTAGAATAAGTAACATTTTTCTCCGTGCAGTAGCCGAAATAATGGATGGTAATATTTGTATAGTCTGAGGATGCCAAATTCTTTTAATCCCATAAATTATATTTGCAATACATTAATTTTATTTTTATACCAGGGTAAGTTCAATAGCTGCTTAAAATTTTCTTTGGATTTATCTTTTCTATACTCCCTTTTTTTATCTATTTTTGATTTCGTAGTCTAGTTCATTAATTCATCAAAATCAAAACTAAAATTTCATGGACTGGTAAAAGCATAAACACATGTTAATAAATTTAATTTTTGTATTTTCTTTTTATTTCTCTACTTTCTTTTCTTTTTTTTATCTATTTTTGACTCTCCAGTTTATTAATTTCATCAAAATCAAAAGTATGGAATGGTTGAAAAGCATACATGTTAATCATTTTTACCATAAGCTACTTCCATCCTACCAAATGTTTAGGCAAATGGGAGATGAATTCTATTGTATAAAAATTACTTTACAATGCCAAAATATAAAACAAATCATTTTTTAATACAGCACTATTCTTGGGAAGTGTATGCAGGGTACTGGGAAAATTTAAAACATGACGCCATGGAGGAAAACATATATATTTCCTCTCAGCACTACGCTTTGTTTAATCCTGTACTATTGGGTAAATTTAAAATATTACGCCATGAAGGAATATGTATATATTTCCTCCAAATACTACGCTTTGTTTCATCCAGCTCTATTATTAGGTAGTGTATGCATGGGAGAAGGAAAATTTAAAACATTACGACATGGAGGAATATTATAATATTTATATATTTCCTCCAAGCACTACGCTTTGTTGACCGTTAAATATCAAGCATTGTGCAAAAAAAGTTGGTATAAAAACATGAATTGACTCTAGATACTATGAACCGTAGTAGATACTTACCCAAAAAGCATAAACTAATTTAATTATCGGTAATATAATTAAGCAACAATGCATTAACGAACATCCAAACGACCAAAAAATCGATTTAAACATTACACAACTGTTGGTCGTCTTTTCTTCATGTCAAATTCCTTTATTCTCTCTAAATATCAGTATTATCAAATTGAAATAATAATGCCAAAAAAGTCTCCTTAAAAAACGAAGAAACAGTTGTGAAAGCAAAACGAAGTAGATTGCACGCCATTGTATGCAATTCCAAGCCCCTCTGTCTTTAAGGCGGCGTGTAACTAACTGCATTAAAACGAATTCGACTGTAATTACCAAATTGTTTTTACTCTAACTTTTTTTATATTAATCACTGTCTTTATGTTGTACGTCGGCAATTAAAGAATAAATCATTTCAATGAAGTTTTTTTTACTTCCAACAACTAACTCCAACTATACCCCTAGGTTAGTAGGAATATCGCATATCAAATCTATTCTAATATCAACATTGCAGTTATGTTAAATGTTTTTTTTAAACTTTTATACAGGTAGGAAGGGAAAAATAAAGTGATACTAAACAAGCTACATAGTTCATGATGGCTTCATTCAGACCAGAAAATAATTGCGTCGACTTAAAAATTCCAGGTAGTAAAGGCTAAACAAAAATGAAAGCCTTCTAAGAGCTCAATGTTATAGAGATTACATTGCTTCAAATAATTACGATATTATCTGCTAATAACTAGAAAATCCTTACATTTGGGGGTTCCCCTCGCTGCTGTTTTTAAATGCCTTTCGGCCGATTCGCACTAGTTCGCGGGAACCGGTTAGTAGAATAGTCGGTAGTCAAAATTGTACGTCTCGTCATCGTTCCGCTGTCAAAATACAAAATAATAAAATACTTATCATTGTTTTGATTCTACTACTTAAGTATTTAGTAACCTATATGTACAAATTTCATGATGCCAACCACCGTGCGTGAGTTTTTTGGTGAAACATATTAACTTATTTTCTCTTGCATACTTACTTGAAAAGATATGTATACCTATACCTACATTCAACAAACTACACCCTAAATTTCTCATTAAAATATACCTCACACGGGCAAAGCCATTTTGAACTACACAATTAAACTTTGTAATCACTGCTATTATGCCTTCATTATCGATACAACCCACAAAGAATATTCACCAACACATAATGATATAATCAAACAATGTTTCGGTCTGTATAACAAAAAAATGTGCAGAATGTTTTTTTAATTTAATTTAATAACACAATACCGTTTACATTAAAATATAATAATACTATCTGTATTTTTTTTTAATGTCTTGTAATTTATAATATTATATCCTTAATATAATAATGAAATCAATTCAAAATAATACTATGACGAAAATACGCGAATTCTCAGCACAATGTTCTCCTAGTGAGGAAATAACGTAAATCATTTAAATTTAAAGTATACCTACGTAAATCTATCTTACTTAACATTACAAAATAAGAATATACTTTAAATGATATAATTGAATTTAACTGTAAAATAATTAAAATACACAATAAATAATTATGTATGTCGTACTAGCTTCACTGAAAAATTCCCAGATTTTTTTGATTTAAAGAAAAAAATTTCACCGGACAGCAAAACGACATCTTCTTTTTGTACTCCAAATACGCTCTAGAATCGCTGTCAAAATACTTCGGGTAAGTGCTGTTACATCCTGTATACAACAACTAACATTGCCTGATAAAATAACTTTCGAAGTAGGAACCATCTCACGTAAATCACATCAATCTGGAAATCGAATAAAGTGGGCAGAATGAGCAAAAAATATGATTTAAAAAAATCACTCTCTGAAGGGGTGACTCTACGGGCCATCTTATCTCCACATACTCCTAGGGAATAAACATAATTATTTACATTTCATCACAACATATATAATCTTCTCAATATAATAATAAATACCAATGAAGTTTTAAATTAACGTTCGTGCAAAAACGATTTATCTACACACTTACCTGAACCATCGGCAGACGAGAAGATTATTCGATTTACTTCTGTTTGTATAGACCTAACAACTGCCGTGTTGGTGGTACACACAAAATTAAAGAATGCGTGTGCACTGACGATGAAAGAAAATTTTGAGGAAGTTGTGTAACCATTTGTAAGTTATTTTTTAAAACAGATTGTTAGTTCAAATTAGCCGCTCGGTTTTTCCTGAAACAGTATTTATGATAAACATTTTCTCATCGTCGATGCTCTTTGAAAACTTTTTAAAATAACAAAGGGCGGCACTCTCGTTTACAACAATCTAAACCGTTAAAAGTAATTTAGATAATCAGACAACAACCTTAACCATAGATTATCAAACTTTAAAGTTCCTAATAATATTACTTGCACACTTTTTATTAACGTATGTCGGGATAAACAAAACATGAATATGAATAGATCATCTTCGACTCTAAGTAAGGTAGGGTAATTCTGGTTTGAAGCTGAATAGTTAGGTGCATAATAAATAAAAAATAAGAGTTCAATTGATCTGTAAACATGGCAACCTAATAAGCCAATATTCGAACTTGGATGGGCAGGAAAAAGAATGTTGATTGAGAATTGTTTTTTCTTCTCTACATCTTTTTTCTTTGTGTCTCTCCTTACATTTCCTTGCCTCTTTTTGGCTCTTCCTGGTTCATCTAGCCTCTTCTTGTTTCTTCTAGGCTCACCTTGGTTCTTCGTGCATCGTGTCTTTTCTTGCATATTCTTATTTATTACCGTCCCTTCTTGCCTCTTCTAGTCTCTGCTTGGCTCTTGTTGGCTTTTCTTGCCTCTTTTTGCATCTTCTCGCCCCGTCTTGCCTCTTCTTGGTTCATCTTGAATCTTCTTACCGCCGCTTCTAGTTTCTCCACCTCTCCTCAGCTTTTTTGGTATTTTTGGATCTTCTTGCCTTTTCTTGGCTTTCTTACCTCTTCTTACATTTTCTTTCATCTTCTTGCGTTTTCCTGGCTCCTTTTGCCTCTTCTTGCATCTTTTTGCATCTTCTCGCCCTTCTTAGCTCTTCTTGGCTTTTCTTGAATCTTCTTACTTCTTAACGCTCATTCTTGGATATCCTGGATCCTTCCTTGATCTCACTTACTAACTAATATTTTCACAGAGGGGGCGTCACACCACTTCTTCCTGCACGCAACCCCGCCTTATTCACACCCATATACCGTCTCACTCTTTTTCTTCAGTTATAATGGTTTGTGACATAATCCGATTTATTTAGATCTTCTAGCATCCGGTAAATATCTAAATAAAATAAAAAGAAAACCTAAGCACAAAATTAAAAATTAAAATTATATTATCTATATGCAAATTTCGTGTATGCACAAAAGACAATACTCTGAAAAGTAATGAATAAAAACTGGAAAAAAGCATTCGTAAACATTAAAGAAAAAAAAATCTCTATAAAACATTATTTAAGTTGTTCCAGAAGATATCTGTATATCACAGCTAGAACTCTGAAATTGGAAACTCGATCCCTCGAAGGTAGATTCGCACAGCTTTCTTTGATTAGAGTTTTCAGTCTCAAACAACTTTTTTCATCTCTCAAAGTCATTGCCGCTACGATCCATGAATCCTTTAAATATAAATCATACCACTAACAACTGAGACAATCCACCAAATTCTTTGTTTAATATTTTTCAATTGGTCAATATGAAATAAAAACAGCGTTGAAATGTACTGTCAGAATGAAATTATTTCATTACACGAAACTCAAAGTTGTAACATGCCCTGAACTAGAGGGTAGATGTTTGATTAATCTATACTAAATCCATATACTAAATCTATATTATTATAGCTTTTAGTACCTACATAGTTACAAATGGTTCACATAATTTGAACTTCACCAAAATTGGCAATTAGCAATTTGGGAGGCGTGTGTGGGTACCGTCGCTCCGGGAATGTTTATTGGATAACCAACAACTTTTCCATAGGTCACCCCAACCGGTAAGCTATATTAGGAGACTTAGCAGGGGTGCTCAGGTTTATGAGGTGTTTCTTCAGGTATTGGCGGCGGATGCATCTGCATGGCGCGGGCGAATTGGGAGAGACCCTTTGATCTCTCCAGCCGGACTCTCTAGACCCGTCACTTCCCGCCGTAATAGGAGGGATAGATTCATACGTTCGGCAATTCTGGACGCACTGACCCCCGAATTCCTACCCAAAACTCAGGCGAGCCCTACACGTTCAATATTTATTGTGATCTGCAGATATTTATTGAACGTGTAAACTGGCGAATTGGCATATCACAATTTGCATCACAAGATATCTAGATTCCTGAATTCCGTATCGTGAATGTTGAACAAATGTGGAATGTCTTGGATAGCACTCCAGTTCATATTGATGGATCACGATCCATCAATATAAATCGTGAAATAGATCGCGATAATTATTGAACGTGTAGCCTTTGCCTCATATATTTTTAATTCCCAGAACTTAATATTCTTCCTTTCCTTACAAAGATCCTCCACACACCATCCCCAAAGATGACAAAGACCATGAGTGAAAATATTTTAATAAGCATACCAATCATTACGGAAGCTGTCATTAACTAGAAGAAATATTCAGTAATCATTTCCCTTTCATCATTCTCCTAGGTCTTTTACAGATCAACATCAGAACGTGAGTACTTTTAAAAATTTGGCACACCATTTTTTTCGGTGCTTACTTGATGATGTAATTCTTGGCCAACGGTCGGAGGCGCCAGGCTTTTTCTAATGTGATTATCGTTCCATATTCTAAAATGGTGATTAGCGCTTGCGTTTTTGCCGCTGCTCGCTGGCCCATTGCGTATATTTTTTGCGATACTTTTGCGTAAAGATTATATCTGCGGCGGAAAAAAATACATCGAAAATAACGGTTTCCGCGTTCTTCTGATGCCTCCGATGGCCTATGATCCGGAGTTAACGAATTAGTTTGAAGGGGGCAAAAATATGCAAGTAACGATCGCGAAAATATCCAAGAATTGCGTACTGTGTTTCGTGTTGCGGTCTCAATTTTTGTTACAGTATTATTTGAGTAATTTGTGAGTTATTTTCTGAATCCACAGCTTTTAATGCGCAATATAAATTTGGTTTATATCTCTACCTATGGGTTACGTCTATCGAACAGATTTTAACGATAGTCCAACAAGCAGGGTTGCCGATTAGCGGGAAATACCCCAAACTGCGGGAAATATTTCAGATTTTTTAAGAATTGGGTATTTTGCGGGGGATGACTTTTTGTGGGGAAAATGCGGGGATTCTGTGCATTTCTGGATTTTCCAACCATATTAAAAAATAAGCACATTCGGTGGAAGTTTATTTTATTTTATTTTAGTTTGTTTTATGGCAGCACTGTAGCATTTATTTGTAAACGATAATGTTGGGGGGATTCCCGAAGTTCGGGACCCAATCTCGAGGACACATGAATTTGCTAGTCATGGAACTTCTACGACAGAAGGATTCTTTTCTTACACAGATACGTCTTGTGGTTTTGATGAATTGGTGACTTGTTGTTGGAAATTTTATTTTATAATAAGTAATAACGTGAGCTTTGTGAGAGTCTTTTTTAAAATGGATAAATGGTTGGATAATTTAGGATTTTTTCAGGAAAACTCATTTTCGGACCTGCTAACCCTACGTGTGGGGAATTTGCGGGGAATTTGCCATTTTGCTCTCCCCGATTCGGGGATTTTGAACATTCGTTGCGGGTATTTTGGAACATGTGCATTGACAACCCTGCCAACAAGCAACCGTCTACAAATTGCATACATATTTATGCACAAAATAGCAAATGTAACGTAATGTAAATGTAATAAAATTCTGTTTAATATTCAATTTTTTTAAAGAAAAACTCTCTTTTTTACATGTGAAGGTTATTTCCATCAATGTAATAAATATATCATTGAAGAAGAATAAAACAATTATTATTGTTAACTTCTTTTTCAATGTTATATTTAATAGTTTGAAACACAGAGACAGGACACGATTTGAGCCATGAGCAATATTACAATGATGTTCAATGAAGGAATAAGTTCGGATCGAAATATGATGTATCATTTCCTGATCATTTTAATGATGCTGTATCTACAAATCGCACTGAAAATTAATAGAAGATTTTCAAATCAAATTTATATTCATTTTTATGTTGTTTAGTTAAGTATGCTTACAAGTCTTCGGCCGTTCAATGGTTAAGTGGCATCACGCGTGGGTCCCATCCTCGGCTGGCTAAGTCCTCCATCACGGTACAAGTAATATTTTAAGCTTAATCTGATGTTAGCATTGATTTTCGAACATTGTCAGGTTAATCGTAACCCGGGAATGTTTGTTTACCTTTGAATATGTGTGTACCATTTAATTGTTTACCTGGTAAATTCATCATAATTTAGTTCATTACCCTTCTTTATGTAAAGTGAGTATTCCCCGATTTAATACAGTCAGGCTCTTCATCTTACTAAATAATAGCATATTAACAAATATGCCCGATTGTCATTCAATTTCAATAGATTCGCTGTCCCTTAACTCTTTCAGATTTTAGTATTTAAATCGACCATAATTATTAAAAATATTAAAATTTTTAATTTAAACATATTTGGTTTGTAAATTGTAGACACTTTTTATTTATTAACAAATTTTCAATCTCTTACAAATATTTATTTGAAATAATATATGTTTTATCATAGATTAATGTTTTCGGGAGAATCTATGGTAAACTTTTAAATGCAAATACAAAGTTTGGAGCTTTGTCTATCATACATCTCACTGATATACAAAATTTGAGAGCATGAGTCTGTAACAAGCCAAGATAAATATCTCCCGAAAGACCCTAGATGTCAACTTCGCCTTGGCTAAAACCTTCTATAAAGTAGAGTAATTAATTACCTATCTGCTGAAAACTCGTGAAATCTAGCGGACTATTGTATGGTGACTCAGTTTAGCCGCCACCGTTGTGAAGAAATGTGATTAATACTGCGGCACAATGTTTGCGAAATGATCCGTGAAAAATGAAAACTTTAAAATGCCTTTGTCGCGATCACGAGGTATGAATTACATCGGTCGATTTTGCCACCGGATACCTGGAAAACGTTGACAAAGGTGATACCAGTTTGGTAAAAATATTAGAACCCACCGACAGTTTTTTGGAATAGTTGTGAAATTAAGTAAGTTTTTGAACGGCATTTAATAATTATTTATATCTACCTAATAAATATTTACTACTGGACTTTACTTAAATTTCAACGCTTTTTATTAATCATTTAAATTGAAAATTTGTGAACAAACAATATGAGAACTTGTTGCATTTTTTATAGTGGAATGGATATTTCAAAGTTTCGTAACGTGTACTACCTGATATCGAATGTGTTTCAAATCCGTCAATTAGATATATGCTTTCTTAATTATGATCAAACAAAAATTTGGTATTATTAAAGCCATATCACACAAGCAATTATTTACTAATCAGATTCGTCAGAGATTTCCTTTCTTTAACCAAATATTGTTTAAGGTTATTGAAAAAAATATAATGACTTGTCTAGGCTTCTTTGCTCGTGCTGAAATGAGATTGATATCTGTAAATATATGCATTACTGCAGTAGGTACTCGAATTATCAAAATTCAAACAAAGTGGGCGGTAGCCAGAAAATTCTAAGTTCATAATTAATTCTTAATTATCCCCTGTTTTTGCAATATTTTATTATTTACTTTCATACATGATATTATATAATTGAACTAAAATTCCCTCACCAAACACAAGAGCCTCGTCTCTTTATGGCGAGGAAAAGCTATTCTTATCTACCATTTTAACACTGTATAACATGTACAAATTATGTATTTATTGTAAAAAAAAAAACTACAAAATTTGAATATAAAAAAAATAATAGGTATGTTATATTTAACTAGTGTGAAAATGTGTGCAGTGCTGTTTTGTTGATTTTTTTTAGAGCTTTGATCTTCGATTGCATATCAGAATTGATAATATTATTCAAGAAATAAATTTGGTCAGACCAAGTTTAATGTTTGTGGATGTAAACACATTTTGTTATTTGATTGTGACGGTATTTTCTTTTCTATGGCTGAATGTCGAGTAGGTAAGGCTTTGCTCGACGTAACCTTAAGTGAATGTGTCTATATCTCTGGACATGTGCGCTTCGAACATAAACACAGGGGACATGTTGTCCGGGCAACCGAACTTAAAGGTAAAAACTTATTCACTTAAAGGTAAAAACGTCGAGCAAATCGAAACGCGAGTTAGTAGGTACTCGGTTAAAGCGAACAAAAACAAGTGAAAAGACAATAATGTTTAAAAAATTAGGTATCTAGACAAGCTGATAAATTCGTTGGAGTTTCAGTGTCATTGAAAAAACAATTGTTAATATAAACAATTAATAATAATCATGTATTGTTTCATAGTGCTTTCACACAAACGAAGTATTGAATTCCGAAAGTCTAAACTTAAACTTTAGGGCGCACAGTTTGTACCCGCGCTGTGCAAGCGGGTTTCCTACAGAGCATCGGAACATCCCTATTAATCTTCTTAATATATAAAACAAAGTCGGGTTAGTTACACCATTTATAACTCAAGAACGGCTGAACCGATTTTTATGATCTTTGATTTGTTGGATTTGTCTCCGTCCCGATTAACAGAATAACTATTAAAACATTGGAAAAAATCAGGGGAAAAATAATTATGAAGAAAATAATTTTTTTCATATATTCTGTATGGAACGGCTTTTCAAATAATGTGCGTTGGTCGACATAATTTGAATCAATTCGAACTGTCAGTGGTGAGTGTGCCGAACATTTCGTGCTTAGTCAACAGCTCAATTTCATTTTTTGAACTTAAAGTAGTTACCTATTTATTTTAACTTAATAAAAACTTAATTTATTTCAGCTAATAAATTAAACACAACATTTATTGATTCTGAGGCGGTACGAAGTTTGCCGGGTCATCTAGTATTATAATATAGAACAATTATTCTTCTTCCTTGCTCTGTCCCAACTCATTGCCAAGGTAGGCTGTAGGAGTCGGCTCTTCTCGTTCTCAGGTTATAGCTTCTTCGGTTCTGAGTATCGCTTTCATCCAGGCCGTTTCTCGGTAGGATTTTGGAGCATTGAGTCATCCAGGAGTTATTTGGTCTACCTCTGGATGACTGTCGATGAAGCTCGATGAAGGAATAGACATTCCCTGCTACACCGTTTGGTCTGGTGGTCTCCGTCTTATGTGCCCATACCATCTCAACTGTCGTTAATATAAATAATTAAACACATTATTAATATTAAACAATTAAATTAGTAACGTAAAGCCTTTATTTTCGTAAAACACAACTTGTTTGGTGTTTAAAATTTTACGTAAAAACTTTTAATTTATTAATTTTTTTTTTTTTTTAATTATTTAAAGAAAATATTAAGATAATACATATATCATATTTTTCATGTAATTTTTTATTTTATTTATATTGGTAAATATATAATATGTTTCTTCATATAAATTAATACCTCCCTAATTGAGAATAACTCGTGTTTAGAGAGGGATATTATTAATACACATATGTTAAGTTGATAAAAAATGTAATTTGCCTTTGAATCAGAAATTAGTTTACTTAAACTATAGTTCAATAGTTCCAGTAATGGAAACGATGCCAGCAAAACCGAATCAAAAATAAAATAAAATAATTAAAATCAATACCACAACCGTAATGCCATGATAAAAATCGGAAACTTACCAAAACATTTTACAAATAATTTTTTCACTTGAATTTAACCTCTCAATTAGTAAGTTGGTGCTGATTAGAGCTATCTTTGATTAGAAACGATATGAAAAAAAAATCAGGCCACCTCATAAAAGTGTTGGGTAATGTTCACATAAAGCAGTCACGCTTGGTTGTGCCTTGCGCCGAAGAAGATTTTTTGCCCTCTGCGATGACTTGTATCGTCGCCCGCCGAATGGACTCGCTAAAAAAGTCGTGCATCGCGAAAAAAGGCTATACGCAGCGAGGTTTGCGTTTTGCCGGGTCGGTGACCTGCCCCCCATTCTTGTCTATTCACTGCACCGGTACGCCCCTGAACTATTTCGGACTAATCGGACAGGGATGTGCAAACATTAAGAAATAAAATCTTGCACTAAATTCATACCAACTTGCCGCATGTTTTTCTAGAACAGCATTCACTATTTAGTACATCGATCATGGAAATTTGAAATGCTGTAAGGGGCAAAAATCCAAAAATGAGTTAAATTATTAAATATTTTTCGTTTTTTTGTCTCGTTCGATCATTTTTGAAAAATGAGTGTGTACTTTACGAAGTGCATTTAAAAACGATTTTTTTTATAAACAATTGAAAATAAATAAAATTCTGCTATTAAAGAAATATACAAAAATGTTAAGTATTCTGAAGAATCTATTCAATGTTATTTTATAATAAAAATTTTTTTTAAAGAAAAGTAAAACATTATTTTCGCTCAGCTGAACAACCGGTCAGTGGCTGAGTTTCGACTCCTCCATCACGACATAAGCAACATTTTCCGCTTAGTGTGGTGGTAGTAGGAGATTTTCAAATGTTGTAAGGTTATTTGTAACCCGGGAATATTTGTCTTTCTTAAAAAAAAAACCATTTTGTCCTTTACAGCATTTCAAAAAATCTTGATCGAAATGCAAATACCTAATACGTTCAATTGGCTTTTAAATAAATAAATATATATTTTATATACATATTTTTTTTTATAAGAAAAACTCTCTTTTTAACTTTTGAAGGTTATTCCCATCAATTTAATATATCATTGGAAAAGAAGATACCAATATGTTCATTAATTTAACATACACATTATTTTCATCCTTTTTTTAAAATTGTTCGCTAGTAATAAATAAGAACGGAAAAACCTACACGTTGAGAACTCGTGGGATTATTAGTTTAACAAAATGAACGTGATATTAATATAAATTTAGATTGCTTTCTACAATAATTTAAAAAAATACTTTTATTACTACTTAGTAATACTTAGTAAATAACTAAATTATTAAATAAATATGTGAACCAACAGGTTTCGGTTCACACTGAACCTACTTCAAAATTTAATAAAAACTTTTGTATTTCATGGAAATAGAGTAATCTAGAAACTCCACAAATAAATAAATCCCAAAAAAAAAAAATTATCCCTTCGGCAATTTGGGAGATATTCTTCACACCTAACAAGCACCCGCAGAGACGTTTTGGGGGATTATCTTCCAGCCTGAAACGGTCTCTTTAAAGTTATAATATTTTATTTTGTATTACATTGAGATGTGTGATTTAAACAGTGTTAGAAAAAGGTAATACCGCAATATCAGTTTGCGTACAAAGGTTTACTAAAGACTCTCCTGGAAAAATGGAAACAATTCTATGAAACAACATTTGGCTTCTGAAAAATTATCCTCAAGATTTACAACTTTTCATAACTCAAAGGAATGTAAAAAAAAGTGATTGTAAATGATTCGATGCAGAACCATGATGTGGTACAGAAAAAATGTTTTTTCGTCTTATGTACCTGTTTGCCTACCTTATCTAATATGCGTTTATGGAGGCCATTATGATTTAAACAGTTTTTATTTTTATGTATTTGGTTAGGTAAGATTATCGGACGTGTCCTAGATCTCGCTCGGCTACCATAGTTAGCGCACCCCTGACATATAACACGGTTTTTTGGGTCGTCTGCATCTATCCGTCAAGGCTAGCTGCTTGCCGAAAACATTTCGCAAGAAAGCGGTAAAAAACCCACTTGGAAAAGGACACCGATACTATTTTAGAACAATTTGCTGAGAACAAATCTGACTGCGGTCAAGCTAGGCCGAGTGGCTTCAGGGAGGTAAAGGGCAGTAAGCTTTCTACGTCACAGGAGGTCTCGGTTTTATTATGTTCATCGTCAATTTTATCGGTTATGGTTGTTAGCGCATCGCACGTTGTTATAACACCTTTTGAAGGAACACAATACCTTTGCATAATGGAGCAGAGAAGGTTGAACTTTCTGATCCTTGACCTTGAAAAAAGATTCGAATTTCCAGCAATACCTACGTAGTTTCATTTTTATAACGTTGCACTCGAAGCTTCTTTACAAACGTTGCTAAACGAGGTAGCACAATACGGCATAACTCCTCAAAAAATAATTAAAATAAGTTTATTTTCGTGTCGTTTCAGAGGGTAAAATTATCAACTTGGCGAGTTACCACCATTCATAAAGAACGAAGTTTGAAATGGCTTCAGCTATGCAGTTGTCAGATACCAGATGGTGTAAAAGTCTTCTTCATTTTAGCAAATGATTTTAAAATATGTAATCACAACTAGAAAAATAAATTTATTATGTTAAAAGGTAGGTATATATTTCTCTTTCAGTTAAGTACACACTAAACATTTCTTTATATATGTTTACTTCCTAAGTAACATATTATTAATCTTGAAAAAGTACATTATGATTTAGATAGTTTTTTCAAATGTATTCTATTTTCTTAAATCTGTATTCTATTTTCTGTTTTCAAGCTACCGATAGGAGATTGTATATGTGTACATCCATCTTGGCAATTTGGCAATTGGCGAATTTGGCAGCCATCTCTGGTCAGGATCCCCAATCTACCTGAAAAAACACTCGACTCTGTGCAGAAACGGGCGGTCCGCTTGATAGATTCTCCCGTCTTAATAAACGGATTGCCAACTTTCACAGGCGTCGGATGGGAATGCTATCCTTGTTTTACCGGTATTTCAATGGAAGATGCTCCGAGGAACTAGCGACATTGATCCCCTCGGCACCGGTGCATAGTCGGGAAACACGCCAAACGCGGCCAACATATGTACACAGTTGACATTTGTCACATGAGGAGAATACAAGTGGACAAATCACGGATCGCTATACTTCTCAAGAACCCTTATAATTGTATTATAATCTTAGTATTTATTTACATACAGAGTTACTGCCATAGTAAATTGAATAAAGACTTCTGGGCCATCTTCCATTAATAGTAAGGTATCTCCCATACATTATCTATAACTAACCATATTTCACATTCCATCTCTCTATTCCCTCTGCCTTACACAACCATCCCGAAACGAAGAATTCCGGAATAATTTTAGTCGTACAAATTACATTTGAATTTTAAACATTACGCAAATTCACACTTACTACCTACAAATACACAAATATGAAAAATATTTATAGCCTTTCACGCTAGCGACCAAAGCCTAGTAAAAGTATTACAAATTTTTAGATTCAATAGAAGATCAAAGCTACAAATCGGTTAGAAAATTATGAATTTATGTCGTCATTATTACAAATACTGATCTGGTCCCCATATTATAAATTACAATTCAGACTCAATCGAAAAAATTCAACATAAATTCCTAAGACACATTAATTTCAAACTCGGTATTCCTATTGAAAATATAAAGTATAATTATTTGATGAAAGAATTAAATTTATTAAAAATCTCAGACCGAAGAATTATATTCGACTTATTATTTATGTTCAAAATTGTAAATGGTAGTATAGACAGTCCCGATTTAACTAACCTCATTGAATTTCATATACCTCGAGAGCTACTCGTTCTAAAGTCCTGTTTAAATGTAACAACACCAGGACTGCGTATTCCAAAAACTCGCTTGTACCTAGGTTGCATGCAGTTAGTAATAGATACGCTGATGTAGCGGATATATTTAACTGCACGGAAAGTAGATACAAAAGGGCTATGCTATCTTATATTTTCGATCAATATTAATTCAATCTAAGTTTACCTTATTTATGCTATAGAATTTGGATATATTTGTACCTATCTCTTGCTCATATCTCTGATGTCATTTCACAATCAAATGCCACAGTTAATTTGTTATTATTTATCTAAAATGATTGCTAATATTTTCTTATGGTTCTGATTGTGTCATGTAACTACTGTTTATGGTTTATTTTACCGTAGAAATTAAATAAATAAATACACTTTTCAATCGATTTCCATTTTTTAAAAGTCTAATTAATATCCGCTAAATTAAAAAAGAACACAAGACATGCCATATGGGCGTGTTTCGTGATCCAAAAGCCTGACCATTCTTAGCTTGGATTTCATAATCTGAACTGTGTTTCACCATCAGACAAGTGAGAGAGAAAAGCGCTTGCTAAATGGATGGAAACAAAATTTAATAAATCATCCAAATATAATAATACAATTAAACTACGTGCGGAAAGAGCAAAAATAACCTAGAGTATATTACATCCTAATGGCATCAGTTAAAAGTCACTTACATTATGTGCATATGTCTATCGACCAATAAATGCATATCGCCAACCATTCCGCCTACCGATAAATATGTGTTACGGAAATGTACCTGGAGCGAATGCAGTCCTTCAGAGCACTTCTCCGCCATTGCATGGGATGCTAATGGAGCAGACTACGACAATCCAAAAATACCATGAACATCACTTCGTGGCTGCCTGGATGGGATCCCTCCTGATGACTCACTGGAGATGGGGGACAGTCAAATATCCAATGACAAACATTTGAATAATTTGTAAATTAATTTTATATACATATATAAATATTTTATTTTTTATTTTATGCCTCTAAACAAAGTTTTACTCCGAATTATGATTACTCTTATTAGTATTGCATTGCACTTCCCCTCCTTCTGGAATACCCACTCGAGCGTTTTTTGCCACAATAAATGCACTATTTCCAAAACCACAGATAGCTTTGTTGTCAAAATATGGCAAAAATTCTCTATAAAATGTTTTAAAGTTAATGATTTGATAATATTTTTTTTATAAATCCTTCAAATATGTAATAATAGACAAAAGATAGATGAATTCATTGGCTATTTATTTATTTATTTATTTATTTATTGGTAAGAGACAGACAGCTTATACATAAAATATAAAGATAAATATATACATTGTTAAATGAAGTCAAGCCAAAAAAGTCTCCTATGTTAAAGTTGAATGGAGATGGAGTTTTATTACATACAATTAGTTTTGGGTGAGAAGGAGAGGAAGAGGAATATAGGATGAGGATAGGAGATGCTCCGATTACATTCCACACTCTTGTATTAATTTTCGATCGTACGTGTTACTTCTAATCGATATTATATAGGCTATATAGAACTATAATCAGTTTTATGTCTATTTACAGATATGATATTTTTTAATGTGATGATTAGTGAAAGTAAAATAAAAAAGACCCGTAAACCTCTGCAGTAGACTGTAAAAGAATGAGTAACTGAATATTAATGGCTATGTACTAATGTTTTGTGAACACCTCACTAAGAGAACCTGTGCTGAGGTGTCCGCATGTTTGAGATAAAGCGTTAAAATTATATTAGGTTAGTAGCAGTTAAAGTTCATTGTATATATAATTAGTAACAATGTAGTGAAAATATAAGAAAATTATACTATGTGAATTAAATTTAATGAAGCAATTAAGACGAAAAGGGAATAAAACGAAAAACATGTAAAAGATAGTTAATGGAAGTATTCATGTTTTCATTGCTTATCTTAGAAATATTTAGTTACTTTCAAATAAATTAAACGAATAAAAAGTATATAATTTGTATATATATAAATAATATAATTTGGGAGGCGGGAATGGGTACCGCCGCCCCGGGAACCATTTATTGGATAACAAACATCTCTGCCATAGGTCACCCCAAGTGGTTCGTTACGTTTGGTGACTTAGCAGGGATGCCCGGGTTCATGGGGTAAGGTTTATCTAGGTCTTGGCGGCGGATGATCTAGACATACTGAACCCCAGATTCCTACCCAACCCTCATACCTTTTTCCTTCCCAGAACTTCATCTCCTTCCTTTCCTTAAAAATACCCTCCACACAGCATCCCCAAAGATGACATAGGCCCCGAGGGAAATTATTTTCCTCAGAGCCTCCTGTGTGGACCTAATCTAAAAAAAAATTGGTAAAATTACATAAATACTTCACGAGGTCTAAATTATTTTCAAATATTACAATAAAAAGTGTTTTTCTGGTAACTTATTAAACCAATCTTGACTACAATGTCCAACAAACATACGATAATAATATATCTGTGTACATTGTAGGCACATTTCTCAACATAATGTAAGTTGGAAATACATGTAGTGCAAAATGTTCGTAGCAAGAGTACACATAGTGCACCTATTTCCGATGATTTTAGATTTATCATTGTCCACTTTTGTGCAGCAGACCTCCTACGCAGACGTTGAACTTCTTTTTAGTATGTAATAGAAACAGGGTGGAACCTAGAACATGGGTTTGCATAAAATGACGTAGGTAAAGTAAAGAGGGGTGTTGTAAGTGAGCATATTATTTTTAGAAACACATTATTTGAATACTTGTTTCCACTGAAAAAGGTAGCTGCCAATAATTTTGAAAAAAAACATTGGTCGAAGATAATACCTACCTATTGTTATTTCTGAAATTTGAAATATGTATTTGACAAATACGACAGTCTCATAATAGGGTGCAATGGCAAAATTGATTAATGCGCATGTCCCAGTTAGACATTAACTTTTATTATTTTTCTGTATCGTGTTCATTTTTATATAAAAAAATATTATTATTGGTTACTTCTTCTTCAATGCTATATACTACATTGATGGGAATTACCTTCAAGTTAAAAAAGGTGGTTTTTCTTATAAAAAATTAATATTATTTTTAATGAATTGTGTTCTCGTGAGAATGATCGGGATATCATTTTTGTACTGTTTGTTTATCAAGACTGTCAGAAAATGCGTTAACCGTTAGGCAAGAAAGAAATATTTTTCTGCGGAAATTTGAACTCTGTCGACCGTTTCTAATCATTTTATCAACTGAAAGGGTTCCTGATAACACTTGCGATTAAATGTTGGATTTTAGGCCAAATACCCAACCAAACTGAAAAATTATTTTGTAATAAAAAGGTATGTCAAATATCTAACTCAGACATAAGCAATGTAACTACCATCGTATAATACCTTAACAACTCAAGCGCTTTTTGTCACATTGTGGCACTATTTCCAAAACTACGGCTTGCTTTGTTGCCAAAATATGGCAAATATTCTCTAGATTTGAAAATCTTTTAAAGTTAACGATTTAGTAGTATTTTTTTTTGTAAATTATATGAATATGTGATAATAGACAAAAGATATGTGATTTTATTGGCTATATAGAACTATAATCAGTTTGTATGTCCCCGTATTCAAATTCGGAGGCATGATTTTTTTTAATGTGGGTGCAAAAATTTCCTTTAGCAATCCGAGAAAAAAGTTTTAAATTTCTCTGTCGCTCCAGTGGTTGAGAACTTTTTACTCTTATTATACTTACACTTTTTACAACATTATACGAAAATAAAACTCATTCCCACTTGCATTATACCTGCTTACGTCTTTCGTAATCAGTTTATTATATATCATGTGTTATATATACACTTATAACAATACTCCTTAACGACTTAACTGTAATAATGTACACATGTAAAAGCCTTAAAGCATGAACAAATAAATATAATCCTTCACACTGCAAATGGCGGCTGTTATTTTTTGTTTATTTTTTTTTTGTTTATATATTTTTTTTTATAGAGAAACTTCACAAGAGTCCCAACTGCTCCCTTCTGGAGCCAGTGAGACTATGGCATCCCTAATTGGAGTATGTTGTGAGGCTGAAGGTAAGTGGGGAAGGGAAGGAGATGGTGAAGAAGAAGGTGGGAAAGTACCTGGCTATTCAGATCTAGTCACTAAACACGGCTAAAGCCATTATTAAGCAACGTTTCAATTCTGAATGATGGTCTTACACCAGGGCGATACTGAGAGTATCTTCCACTCTGGAACGTGCCGCAAATATAACACATATTATTTTTATTAGTTAATTGTGAAATAACACAAATAAAATTTATTTTCGCACGCCGGGTTCGAATCCGCGACCTACCGAATGGGAGTCAAGTGTCTTACCACTCGACCACGGACGGTCGTGTTTGCACGAGACATAAGTGGAAAGTTTATAAAATGCATTTACCATGAACACGTGTTCTTAAAAAAAGTTCCATTAGAGTAGACGGGTGAATTTTGTTACAAAATTATTATGTGATATTTTTTTATTGGTTTTACCGATTTGGTCCTGTTCAGGGCCCCGCGCAGCCCGACCACACGGCGCGGCGTTTCGCGTGAACATCACCACAAATCACCGGGCCGTAATCTCGCCAGTATTGAGCGGGGAACCAATAATGCTACAGAGACATTTATTAGAATAAAGGAAACTCTGCCGGATTTATCGCCTCAATACACACTTTGATCAAATGTCCAATCTTCATATCGTTATTGTACTGTCGACGTTGTAGTCATTCAAAGAGATGTGTTCGGGTGTTTTCCATAAAAGTAAAAATCATTATTTTTAATTCAATGGAAACACATAACTTTGTGTACCTACACCACTAATATTATTATAATATAATTTTATATCAGTGGTGTACACAAGGTTATTTGTTTTTATTTAATTAAAAATGACGCCAAAAGTGAATTTTGCGAAAATTGAAGAAATCAACAGAAACCTGATCAAGAATGGGAAGACTATAAATAATAGCTTTCCAAAGGTACCGTGAACTAACTACTCATAATAAAATGTAATTAGTATTTAAATTATATATGTTACCAAATCTACTTTAAAAGGAAAATATTACTAAATAAAAAAATGGTAATATGGTCACGTGCCAGGCGTATTTGGAAAAACCGCGCAAAAATTACCTTTCTGACTTTTGGTCAAATATCCGTAGAAAAACAAAGGAATGGTTTTTTTGCGATTGTCTTCTGTTTAAAATAAGATAATGTATCTTATTATTCATATATATTTATTTATTTTTTATTTATTGATGGAATATTTTTACATTTTATATTATTCAATAAAGTTGGCCTCACTAGGTGGTTTCCCCGTGCTGAGGCCTCCATTTTATCTACAAATAATTTTTACACAGTAGGTACATTTAAAAATATATGAAAAACATAAGATTAAGATAAATTAAATTTAAAAACAGAGATAGTAAAATTAAAAATAAATAATAGATATTATATAAGGTTTAAATAGGTATATTTATATTATGTGTTGTGTGTTTGTGGGTGATTGTGTTTTATATTGGTTTTGTGTGTTACTTTATGTTTTATTATTTTATGCTATGAGATTTTGGTAATATTGTCTTTTTTGTTCTTTAATCCATTTTGTAATTTTGTGTCGGAATTTATTTTTGTTTTCCTCAATTCTATTTTCGAGTGTTAGATTGTTGAATGCTTTTATAGCGTGATATTGGTAGTGTCTTTGTCTAAAGCTTGTATTTACCGTCGGAGTTTTTATGTTTTCTTTGTACGCTTGTCTAACTGGCCTGTTAGTGATATTTTGTGTTTGTTGATATTTGTTTTTTTGGTCAAAAATGTAGTTAAGTAGTGTTTTAACGTATACTTGGCGTATGTCTAGTACGTCACAATAATTGAATATTTGGTCTGTATCAGTAAGTCTATGTTTTTTAAGTATTACCTTTAAGATCGCTTTCTGCGCAATTTCTATGTGTTCGATAGCTGAATTTGTTGCTCCTCCCCAAACAATTATTCCATATTCTATTATTGATTGACAAAGTGCAAAATATATTGTTTTCACTTGTTTTATTTTGTATATATTTCTTATGTTAAGGAAAATATGTATTGTTTTGAGGAGTTTATTTGTGATTTGTTTGATGTGATGTGACCATCTAAGGTTATGGTCAATTACAATTCCTAGATACTTTATTTGTTCTTTTTTTTCTAGAGGAGGGCAATCACAGTTATTGGTGTTTGAACATTCGTGTATTTTTATGGTGTTTGTGTTATTTTTTGGCTGTCCCGTGCTATTTATACTGTACGTTGTATATTTTGTTTTCGATATGTTTAATGTAAGTATGTTTGAGTCTAGCCATGTTTTTACTTGCATGATTCCTAAATTCGCTATGTTAAATACATTTTTCCAATCCTTAGATTTAAAGAGTAAAACTGTGTCGTCGGCATAACTAACTATTTCACCGTCTATTTCCATGCTGCAAAGTTCATTTATATAAATAGTGAAGAGAACGGGCCCTAGTATGCTTCCTTGTGGAACTCCATATGTGATCGGCAGTGGTTTGCTAGTATGGTTGTTAATTTTAACTTGTTGTGTTCTATTACTCATATAACTTTTTAATAGTTGGAGTTCCTTGCCTTTGATACCCATGTTTTCTAATTTTTTAAAAAGTGTTTGGTGGCAGATTGAGTCAAAAGCTTTAGCTAACTCTAGATATATCGCTATGCATTTATACCCTTGATCTAAGTTGCTATGTATATAATCTATTGTACGCGCCAAAGCTTCTTTCTATTTTTTCTCTGAATCCATATTGTTTATCCGAGATTAATTTGTTTTCTTCCAGGTATTTTATCATTTGGTTTTTTACTACTCTTTCGAAAATCTTTGAAAGCGAGTTCAACAATGTGATTGGTCTGTAGTTAGTTATTTCCATTTTGTCTCCAGATTTATAAATAGGGATCACTAGTCCTTTTTTAAGAGTACTAGGAAAGCAGGAGTGTGTTATACTAAGGTTGATTAAGTGTGTTACGGGTTTTAAAATTTCGTTTTTTATTACCTTAATGCAATCCGTTGTTATCTCATCTAATCCAGGAGCAATTCGGTTTTTTAAAGTGTTTATTATTTTGTCAATTTCCTCTTCCGAAGTTGTTTTTATTTTAAATCTGTGTTGTGACGGTTGCGTATTTATGTTTGTTTGTGTTAGTGTGTTTGTGTTAAGAATTTTACGGTTCGCTAAAACTTTTCCTATACTTGCGAAGAAGTTATTCACATGATTTGTTATAGTTTCTTTATTTTTATTGGTATCTATTTTTTTTGAGTTAATGTTTAGATGTTCGATGGTATTTTTCTGTTTGAATTTTTGTGTGTACGTAACTTCTTTTAACATTTTCCATATTTCCTTTGGGTTATTGTTTTCTTTTTTTCAAGTTTTTCTCGATAGTACAACTCCTTAGCTACTCTAATAATTAATCGTGCAGATGTTTCTATATCTTTTATAGTAATTAAGCTGTGTTATGTCATACGGCGTATGTTTAATTTGTAAATTTTGTCTCGTTTACGAATACAGTTTAATATTCCCTGTGTTATCCATAGTTTAATTTTTTTAGCTTTGTGTGTAAGTTTTACTTGTTTTAGATTAGTGTAATTATTTATTTCTTGCGCTAACATTGTTGTAAATTTATCCCAGGCCTCTTCGACATTCTCTATTCGGTATATTGTACTCCAGTCCATTTTTTTGAGTTTTTCTTTTAAGTTTGTGTAATCAATTATTTTTTTTGTGATTATTTTATGTTGGATAGGTTTTGTGTTTTCGGTATCAATTGCTATCATATTCATGTAGTGATCTGTAATAGTGCTTTCAAGTACTACGGTTTTGGTCTTTAGTTTTGTTTTGATCATTATATGATCTATACAACTTTTTGTGTTTTGTGTGACTCGTGTTGGAACATTTATCGTTGGTTCCAGTCCATGCTGTGCTAGTATTGTAAGGTATTCTAAGTTTTGTGGGTGTCCGTTTTGTAGAGTGTTTATGTTTAAGTCTCCAATGATGATGATATTTTTGTTTTTGTTGAGATCATTTAATGTATTGTTAAGTGCAGTTAGAAAATTCGTAATGTTGTTTTTGGATGGAGATCTGTACATTGCAAGAATACACGTTTCTTTTTCACATGTTATTTGTATGCAGTTGGAGTCTATGATATGTATTTCTTGAACGATTGTGTTTATTTTATCATTGATGTATATCACTATACCATCATTTTGATTTTTGTGATTCTTTGTATGGTGTGTGTTATAGTCTTCGATTGTTTTTGGTATATATTTTTCATTCAACCAGCATTCTGTCAGCACAATTATATCAAAATTGTTATCAAGCTGTTGTAGGTAAATAGTAAATTTATCAAATTTTTTATTAATCGATCTAATGTTTTGGTGTCGTATTTTCACTTTATTTTTTTCTTTTGTGATATTAACATATGGACCAATAGGTCCATATGTTAATATCGCTTGTAGTTATACAGTGGTGTTGGTTGTCTGAGTCTATATATTACATGATAATTTCGTTACAAGTTTTCCCAGAATAGCTAACGCAAAAATTTCGGCAAAGAAATATTAAAAAATATATATATTTATACAAATATTAACTGATTTTATTGTTTCTACACAAACCTGAATATACACCCTACATGAAACAATTCAAAGGTGTTTTCGAAGAATTAATTACAATTATACTTCTTTAAAAAGTTGACAGCTGGTAAAGCGGAAAAAAATATGACACCCGAATGTCATAGATAATTACTTAAAAAAATATTCAGAGGGGCTATTGGCGCAAGCGATTCTGACCTTGTTCTTCATACAGTTTCTTTATACATAAGGGTTAAAATCGCATTTAAAAATAATAAAATAATCCAAAATTAGCACCGCGCGCGCCGGCGCGTTTATGACATCGGACAGGACCTTTAGTTGGCCGTTGGCCCACCGGTGGCCACCAATGAAAATTAAATATATTTATATATATATTTTTAAATCATTATTTGTTTACGAGTTTCTATTACAAAATAATATTATTAGTAACAACAGTTGTATAAACTACCAAACTTACGTTTTTTAGTCTTTCGACATTCGGAACTTTTACTAAATAAACAAAATATGATATCCTTCCAAACAAAAAATAACAAAAAAATACATCTCAAAAACTAAATTTCTTCGGGTAAACAGCTGCTGCAATACGGTACTACGTGTTCAAGACACAAATATTGTTGACATTTATGGCAAGAGTACTTAGTTTTTCTGTTTTTTTTCCATTAAATATCAAATATCAAACACATATACGTATATAAACAGTAAAATATTTTGATATATCTTGATTATTTTACTTAAATACACGGTTACACGGTTTCGCGTTCGACACCGGTTTCGCGGCCCGGATAAAAAAAATACACAACGTGTGTTCACAAAGCAGTTTCGTCTTGAACTGATGTGGGAGAAGTGCAATGCGGCACCGAAATTGAAATTGAAATTGCAATTGAAATTGCAACAAAAAACAATAACGGAGAATAAAGTTATTCGAACTTTTTAAAACACCCGGTCTCACAGACCAATAGGTCACCATTGGCGGGTTAAAGTTATCCGGTCACCGTATGAGACGATGTTTGGATGAGATCTTTTTCTTCCAAAATAATTTATGCTTGAAATGTCTGTCAATCATTAATTTTTTTAAACTATGTTTTAAACTATATGCAATACCTACACATAGGATGCATGGTTTTGTCATCTTGAGAGTAAATATGACGGTATTGGAGATTTAGTCGGAAGAATTCTATGTGTGAGAGTGTGGAATGAACGAGGGTCGTGTCCAGTGGCGGCCGCTGCCCTGAAAATGTGGTGGTTCACTGACAATCAGTACGAAAAATTATTATTAATAAGCAGCATTAGGTAAAAATAATTCTACCAACCTTATATATTTGTAGAGAAGGTCTACTCTAAACTATTATCGAAGGGCGAAAACTTCTTTCACTTTTAAAAAAAAAAAATATGTTGATAGAAATCTTTGTACATTACTAAGAAAAAATGTTTTTTTTCCTTTTTACGTTGCAACACAAATAAGTCTTTTTTTACGATGTTTAATTTATGTTATTTTATTATATTGTGCAAAATTGTCAATTTAAAGATTGAATTCCGACCCGCATTTTATAATTAAAAACACAAATTAATAAAGAAGCACACATCCGTACTATGTAGACATTTGCTGTACCTTTTTATCAAAAAAAAAAAATTTTGGTCATAAGGCTGCGAAGAAAGCTGGTGGCACACGCTGATAGCTACATTTTTGATACGTATTGCGATGCGCGACGAGCTAGCGGTGTTTGAGATTTTCAATACAAAAATATAATTTGTTCCGCTAATTATATTAGAGGAATATCCGATAATTATTATAATTTGGGCGGCCCTACTATCTTGTTGAGAATTCACTCTTCCTGATAATAATATTCTTATTAGGCGATATATTTGTATGTGTAACTATTAATTATTAAAGGGAGTCCGGAGCAGCGCTTGCTAACGCACTGCCTTGAAATGACCCACTTCGGGTCGCAACTCCGTCAACGTTCGGGACGTTGCTCGGCGGTAAAGCCCGCCCATCTATCATAGAGTAAGAGGCACTGTTGCAAACACCACAGTATGTAATATTTTTAACGGGTTTCATAGATTATAGTTTTCAGTAAGATATTATAAAGTAATTTTATGCCATAAAATTTACTAGTGCAACACACGAACACACTGTGCAACCAGCAGCCCTTGGTTGTATCGACACTTATTTTGAAGGAGGGAGGAAACATGAAAGCTGTGCTATTGAGTAAAATAATGAATTGTAAAAACCGACCCATCAGTCGGTGGAAAAAGTTAAAGATAATAATGTTGGGGACGCTTTACATATTGGAGTGCATCGGTAACGAGAGATCAAATGACGCTAGTTCTTCGGAACACCATTCATAAAAATATCGGTAAAACAGACTCATTATTTCCACGGTACTGGTATCTATCCAGGCCAGAGGTGGCTTCCAAACTCAACAGTTGGGCAACTTACGATTTATTACGACTCAGAAATTGTGCAGGTACCTACATTAGTAAGAATCTGTTTTCTCTCTCTGAGGGTTTTTATCAAAACTAGGAAAAAACATTTCCTCAGAAACTTTATGGTTTAGAAAATTTACAGGCTGCGCGTAATAGAATTTATTTTATCTTTCGACGGGAAACTAAAATTGACAATAAAATATAATTTTGTAAAGATTTCATTTGATGCCTACGTCTTGCAAATTATGACCTATGATGCATTCGTGCATTCTTAAAGCCAGTCAATACGACGAACTTTATTTATTACACTTAGCTAATAGATAGTATTATGTTTTACGAGAACCATTCGTTTGCAAAAATTAGCAGGTTTATGGTATATTCCCGGTTATCCGTTTTACAAATGCTTCTGAGTTATTGCTAAAACTGCATCCCTGCATTTATACCTCATTTAAGGCTATACAACAATAGTTGTGGTAATAATGAGATGTTAAATATCATTCTGCAAGTTTTGACTTATTGGTAGTTTCAAACATAAAGTTAAACACAAAAAATGTGTTAGTATGTATTCTGGTACATTGTTGATAGAAGGTAGAAGCAACACATTATATCTAGTATAAATTCCCAGACACAGGTAGCTCCCTTTTGGCGGATGCATAAACAACTTGCGTGATTATAATCGCGATTTGGTTTTATTCATCTTTTATATATCTAACACAATTAAAATTTTTTGGTCTAATAATAGAAGCATAATAATATAATAATAATATACTGACTCGGGTTTTTACTGTTAGACCCTACAGGCGGTTTTTTTATTGGTTTCGCCCAATTTAGTAAAGTCTAGTGTGGTAGTCGAAAGGCATGTAATAAAACTATATTTGAAAATATTTTATGAATAAAGGAAAACAAAAAAGGGGAGTTTTGCCCCTTTGTATGTAAATTAGCAGTTATTAGAATGCTTGCGAAAATTAATTCACTTCGTAGAGTAATGCGTGATTGCCTACTGTATCTAGTGTTTGCCTTATCCACGGGAAGACATTGTGTTAGGTTGATATACTTCAATTACTATTGAAGAAAATTTGTAATAATAATTCACAAATTATTTGACCAATTAACGCGATGCTGCCTAAAAATGATCATGTATTTTATTTTTTATTTATTTTTTATTATAACTTTTTATTTTATTATTTAAACTATGGGCCATTTAAGGACACTACATCTACTTTACATCTACTACATTTACTACATCTACTACATTTTTATTTTTTTATTTTTTATTTTTTATTATAGCTTTTATTTTTTTATTTTATTATTTAAACTATGGGCCATTAAAGGACACTACACTACATCTACGCCTTTAAAGAATAACATCTACGCCATTAAAGGTACATGTTTGTTGTATAATTTCGTTTATTGGACATTGACTGGACGAATAAAAACTAATTTCTACCTAGTTATATACTAAGAAATTTACTGCCATTCGGAACTCAACAAATTAAAGACAGGCGCCGAAATTTATATAAAAACACTTTTTGTTATATGAATCTTAGTTATGATTTTTGAATTTCTGCTATTTTTTAAATCCTGGAAAATTTAAAAATGGAACAAAAATGTTGGAGAATTGGTCGTTTAATTGTCGTGAAATTGAGTAAGAAATTTCAAGTTTTGAAAATTTTATTTTTGACATTTTCACATCGGGGATAATGTTTTAACACTTCAAGGGTTCTTTTTGAAAATAAACTTCCATTTGCAACCATCCAACCTGTACAGTCATTTAGATTTTGATAATACTACCAGATACATATACATTGATGATTTGTATGTACAAAATCATTGCAAAGGCGCTGCACACATATTTTTCCAATGCATTATTACAACTTTTACTCAATTCAGTTCAGTACCGATAAATCAGAGTGTAAATATATTCTTTATATATGCTTTACATTATCTACTTCATTAGGTGTAACCTGTTCTAAAGTAGGCGACAGGAATTATCAATAAAATATATTTCATAGCAATGTTATCGACAAATTAGGTAGTGTTAAATTTAGATAAAAAATATGTGAATGAGAGGAAACGACGACGATTAGGTACTCCAAATATAGGAGAAAGAATAATAAAAAGTGGAAATGCAGGAAAACACTGCTAGCAACGCATGAAGGAAACTATTTTTTTTTTCATGAGGTCTTCAATTTCCTTGAGATTTTTCTGAATAGTGATGTTTTTCTTGAAGGTCAACATATTATTAGTAATTTATTGCTATAGTCTGTAGAGGGAGTTTGTTGTTTGTCTGAGTTTGTTGTAGGTATATATTGTAGCTGTTTCTAAACATGTTATGGTGTCTGAGCAAAGGTTGTCATATATTTCGGTACCAAAGACTCCCTTGCGTTTTTTATTTGTCGGTTATCACTGTTGGTAATATTCATTGACAGTTTTAAACCTTATTAACATGTATTTTTTTTTGGTTTATCTTAAGGCATATCAGCCGGATAGTTTTAGTTTTTAAAAGGCTTAACACTGGAAAAGCGGCTTTGTTGGATGACTGAAATATAATTTTTTTATATTTTTATCAGATGACCTTGAAAAGTAAATGGATATTCCCCCAGTCAGTTATACCATATCATATAACGATCGCGAAAATTTGAATTGCTGCAAACGTCAAAATGTTAAATGTTCAGGTGAGCAAAAACTATGTTTTTTTATTTTTTCAAAAAAAAATTTCTTCTACCTTTGTACATCTATAAATATGAATTCTTATTTAAAAATAACAAAGAATACTTAATTTTTTTTTGTCAACTTCTTTCAAAACAATATGTATAATTAATTTTTAATCTTACAGAAATATATACTCATACAATGCGCGTCATAAAATACGCACTTATTTTCCTAGAAACGCTTCGACGACGCAGACCGAAAGAGAAAAAAAGCGGATAAAAATAATGACATATTTATCTCATTTTAAGATTTTTCTCATTTTTCGATTTCCGTGATCGATATCATTATCCTCTATTATTAATCTCAAACAGACTGAATCAACCCGCACATCGGGCAATAACATAAAACTGTAAATGTTGTGTACAATATATCACTAACGAGCGTGATGCTTCGCAAAAATGTAATGAAAGGATCTCCATTGTACATAGTTATTGTGTTAATTTTTTGTTCGTTTCGTGTTATTAGATCAATATTATGAAAGGAGCACGGTAGTAGTTTTTTTTAACATTAGCTCCACATAGGAGGCCCTGAGGAAAATAGGGCCTTTGTTATCTTAGGGGATGCTGTGTAGAGGGTATTTTTAAGGAAAGGATGTTCAATGGGAAGAAAATATGGGGGTCAGTTTATCCAGGAGTGACGGATGTATACATTCATCCCTCCAACTGCGGTGCAAGGCGATTAAGGACATATTAACATTTTTTTTAATAATACAAAACATTGACTCGACCTAAAAACCCATTTAACCCATTGGGCTCCGCAGCGATTTTACCTTGACTAAAGTGCATTATGTCTCCCATCGTCCGCAGATAAGATCGGTCGTGGCGAGAGCAATTAACCGTATAGCACTATCACACGTCACATCACGTCAGCGCACGCAGATATTACGTACTCCTGCATGCGGCGGACGATGTAAATTACCCCATTTTTAACCTCTTCGTACCTTATTAATGAGATAAACCACAAAAACGAATCTCTTCAAACCATATTACTTTCGAAATTACATTTTGTTATTATTTTGTTTTAACCACTCGAGCGTTTTTGCACATTGTGGCACTATTTCCAAAACCTCGGATTGGTTTGTTGCCAAAATGTGGCAATTTTTAAAAATTAAAACTACTATATAATATATTGTACATTAAAAATATAAAAAAATAAATATTCTCTAGATTCTTTAAAATGTTTTAAGGTTAAAGATGTAATTATATATTTTTTATAAATCCTAGAAATATGTGATGATAGACAAAAGATAGGGGAGTTCGTTGGCTATATAGAACTATAATCAATTTGTATTTCTCTATATTCAGATTCGTAGATATGATTTTTTTAATGTGGGCGGAAAAATTTCCTTCAGAAATCCGAGAAAAAATATTTTAATTGCTCTGTCGCTCCAGTGGTTAAAGAAAAATCTCCTATTATCATCACACCTACCGAGAATATTGTTACAAGTTGTGAGTACTCCGAATTTTCTTTGTCGTGAAGTACATACCTTTTGTATTTAGATGAATAACGCACAAGAGTCCCAACTGATCCTGTCTGAGGCCAGTGAGACTACGGCATCTCCAATTGGGTTTGTTGTGAGGCTGAAGTTAGTGGGTTAGGGAGAGTTACTGGCATCCTCAATTGGGGAGGCTTCAGCCCCACAACATAACCCGATTGGGGTGTTGTCCAACTGTCTATTCAGATCTGGTCGCCAAGCACGGCTTCACGGCTAAATCCATCACAAGAAACGTTTTAATTATGAATGGTGGTCTTACCAGGGCGATACTGAGAGTATTTTTCATTCTGGAACGTGTCGCAAATATACTACTTATTATTTTAAATAAATAAATTGTGAAATAATGCAAGTTAAAAAAAAAAATTTGCGCACGCCGGGTTTGAACCCGCAACCTTTGGATTAGGAGTCGAGAGCCTTACCCATCGATCACGGACGACCCTACCTGCCGAACGTTACGAAAAGTATTCACTTTTTATTACGTGTTTGTTCATGCTACGAATGATTCAGGTGATTGTTTCACAAAATTAAATTCGCTGAAAGTCCTGTTCAAATTCTTTTATCTACAAAGTATTGTGAAACAACCAGCCCGTGTTGAAATAAGAACAGATGTTGGATAGAACTTTTACACAACTTGATTTAGAATTAAGAAAATTGATAAATTGTACAAATTCTGTGACACAGCCCGTCCTAACAGTATCGCCCCGGTGAAATACCACAATTTAGGATCGCGCTTTTTCCCTGTATAGTTATGATGTACATAAATAAAATAATGATATAGCTTTCATAAATAACATTGATCCTACGAAATATTATTGAAAATATCGTTTTTTTACATCTGGCTGAAGGTGTTAAGTAAAATTTTCGCATTTTAAATACACTGTATGCGTTCTATAATAATATTATTAAATTTAATCAGACGGGTTTCACTGGTTGCAACCAGATTATACTAATAAGTATTTTATTGTGTAATGAATAAATATTAAAAACCTTTCAAAACACAATAATATGCTTCAAATGATATTAATTTTTCTCTTTCTTCAACTTAAAAAAACATCAATTAATGAATATTAAATTTTTTAAACATATATTTTCACAGAAAATGTATGGTTCTAAGTAACCATATTGTTAGGTGTTGCGATGCGTACGTACGTCGACCCAGTATGTATCTACCTTTATTTTAAGTTTGCGTTTAATTAATGACAATACGAAAATTACAAAATTCGCCTTTCTGCTTGACAATTAGGTTCTAATTTTAAGAACTACCTAATTAATTAAGACTGACGAGGCAACTGAAACCAAACTAAAACCGGCTGGTTTCTATGTCTTGATTTGTCAAAAAGCTTGTTTAATAATAGACGAAGAACAATCAGCTGACAGCTGGCAACTAGCAACGGCCGGCCACGGCAATCAGCAGTACGAGTCGCGAGTCACTGCTTGAGTTACCATTGAAAACGGGTTATTGAGTGATTGTGTAGTGTGCGGGTCATCACATTATCATACAAAGATAGTTGCCAATTGGCAGTTTTCAGTTGCCTCAGTGAGCGAATCGCCTAACTCTAGATTAAGAATTACCCCGACGACCTTTCCCGATTTTCCCTATACTACATATTTGACTTAGAAAATGGAATAGAGTTTAATGTCACTTTAAAAAATACATTGTATTCGGTAGGTCCATAAATTGACAGCAATTCCCTTATTTTTTAAATAGCTCTTCACAGGAAGCCCTGAGGAAACCTGCCTTCCAAATTGTATTGGCATATCTGCGAAATCGCGCTAGTGGTGATTGATGTGAAGAGTTAGTACTATGATTATCGCAGTGGAAAGATGGTGTTTTATGGAGAACATGAATAAATAAATAAATAATTCTATGCCTTGACGTTTGAAGTATTGTTATATAATGAAACAAATACTTTGATTTTAACCACTGTATAATTTAATTTAAAGTTATGCACATCAATCGGTTTCGCTTGGCCTAAGCTTCATCAGGTTAATAATTAAAACGGAAATACAGTTCATCAGTTTAAAATAATTTCCTGATTAAGCTTAAACAAAACGAAAACGGTTGGAGAATAATTATTAAAAAAATAGTGATTTAAAAAAGTGTTTGATTAACTTACTTTATGAAAATAGTGCTTAATTGTGTGACCACTGATCAAGTTTGGTGCTCACTGATCAAGCGTAGGGTGTGAACCACGATCATGTGAACTCTGAAAGGATAAAAAGGAAGTATTCAAAAGGCCATCATCTTGAACCATCAAACACATTTACAGTTAGGTGAAATGCATAAACAAGTCAATAAAGTGTTTAATAATTGTAGGGTTATAAGGCGGCTGAATGCCATGCTCTGTAAGAACAAATCGGAAGCTTTCCCAGGGAGACATAGTTTTGTCAAATGAATACATAACATGATAATGCTTGTTACGGGTCAAGGCAGGAGTCACAAACTTGCACGTGCATTCTCTGCCTACGCATGCGGATAAAGAACAAGTTAGTGACTAACTTTAAGCGGTGCCAAACCTACGACATTGTGTATTCGGCATAGAATTTACTTATATTTACGAAGAGCTTAATTACTTAGTTAAAAATATTAAATTTTTATGAACGCAATAATTTTAACGTCTCTGAACTAAGATTTACCTAGCCTAATTCAAACAATAGCCTTAATCTAGTCTAACTCAAACTGAACCAACACGGGTATACCAATAGAGTGAACATACGTAACTGAGACAATGAGCTTGGTTTCGCTGCACTAGGTCCAGTGGACATACTTTATTGGGCCGTTAACATGGCTATTTGATTCGTACATACATAGTCATTGATTGGCTGTCCTTTTCGCACGAGCGACACAACATTTTTATTTTACTAATATAAATATATAACCTGTCTTGAATTCCTATAGTATCATTGAGTATAATGGATACATCTTCCTAGGTACATCGATCATATCTTTGGTAAAACCAAAATATAGGGGTATAATTTGTTATTGTTGTGAATAATTATATAATAATATTTAAAAGATATGTAAGAAAAAATTATACGTTTTAAAATGCGAATAAATTGTAAATACATTCCAAAATGGGCGAAATTTTGCAAATTTACCAAATCAGAGAACCTCATTTACTTATATATATATATCTAAAAAGACTTGTACATAAAATATATGTATGCAGTTTACAAATGAGAATATCCGTATTCTAATATATAGGAAATAATAATAATGTATGTAGGTAGTGTAATTATGAGGTAGGAACGTAATAGGTATGTGAATAGAGAAATACAGCTCAGGTGAGACAACTGAGAGTAACAAATAATACAAGAATAATACAATGAAAAATAATGAAATAAAAATACTTTATCCCTGACGACAATATTAGCGTTTTCTTTCCGAAATAAATGCTATATAGATAGTGTCTTGCATAATTTTATCATTTTATTTATTTAATGTGTGACATCTATTGACTGTTCTGAAAGTCTGTATAAATATGTGGTCTAATATTTTACATTTTATCTTACACTTCTAATACTGATTACATACATAATTTTTACATTTTACTTTGAATATTCTTAAACTCAGTACACGGAGAAAAATGTTATTCGAAAAAACGAACATTTTAATAGTAAATACGGTTAAAAACGGGACTGAAGTTCTTACAAACAAATTAACAGGGTTTCAATGTTTATTGCCGGGAACATGTAAGACTAAACATTGAAACACTGTTAATTTGTTTGTAAGAAATACAGTCCCGTTTTTAACCGCCTTTACTATTAAAGTGATCGTTTTTTCGAATAACATTTTTTCTCCGTGTACATTTTTAATTTTACTAGGAACTTATACATTTGGATTCCTTTATAAAGTGGACAATTTCTTGTTTTTATTTTGTTCATTTTGTTTAGTCTAATGTTTTCTTTCTGTCATGTATGGTGTATGCGAAAGTCTTTATTGTATTGTAGACTCTAAAGTAAGTTGGTAGTAAATAGTAAAAAACGTTGTAGTTAAAAATTAAAACATTTTAGAAAATTCTTTGTTTAACACTCATATCTGATTATTTAAGCATTTTATTTATTAATTTATATATAGTACTTTCAAAAATGCATGATTCTCTATTCCGGATTATTTTGAGATTTTTATGCCCACATTAGTGAGATAGAGAATATTAGAACATTGGTGTGGTGCAACAATTGATTTATAAATTAGTAAACTTGTTTAGTGTCTGTAATGTGTAACTCTGCAGCAATGAACTCACACGGAGAAAAATGTTAATATAAAATACGATCATTTTATTCGTAAAAACGGTTAAAAACGGGACTGAAGTTCTTGCAAACAAATTAACAGGGTTTCAATGTTTATTGGCGGGAACATGTAAGAATAATTTGTTGGTAAACGTAATTTCGTACATACAACAAATTATTCTTACATTTTCCCCCCAATAAATATTGAAACACCGTTAATTTGTTCGTAAGAACTTCAGTCCAGTTTTTAACCGTTTTTACGAATAAAATTATCGTATTTTAGAATAGCATTTTTCTCCGTGCAGATACTTAGATTTCTGTTGTTTTTGGATTCGCTTTGAAATTAAGTGTCATTTTCAAAATCAGAACTGCTTATGTAAAGAATTCCGACAAGTGATAATACCTAGCTGTAATATAATATTTTAAAAGTTTGTCGTAATAATTAGTATTTAAGTATTATATTTAGTATTTACTATGTAAAACTGAAAAGTATACTGTATTAAATAATTAGAAAAAAATGAGAGATTTCTTACAATCAAACTGATTGATCAGTTTCGTAAGATTTGTAAAATAAAATATTGTAAAATTAAAACTGAATAAACATATTTAAAAAAAAAAAAAAAACAGAAAATTGTTTTTAATGTGATTTTCAAAATTGGAACTGATTTGTCAAGAATTCAGACTATCCCGCCAAACGTAGCGGACCACTTGGGGTTACCTATGTGGCAGTACCCATATCCCCCTCCAAAATTCATATGACGATCAAATTAATATGACGACCCGTGGGACTTGCCGCTAAAGAAAACACATTAACTAACTAAGTCTTTAACTTGGCAATATTAATAATCGTGTGTGAAATTACAGGATATTAAATATTATAACTTAATTCCGCGAATACGCATACATAAAGGCCGTGCATAAATCACTGCGGTTTGTTCTCAGTGAGCACGTTAATTGAGAAGGGAAATAATACGTTTTAATTTTTATGTGTAATGTTTTAACGTGATTACCACAATCTGAGGAAATTCATCATCGCATTAATTATTATTGCGTGCATATCAAAATGATTTACATCTCTGTCATTATGATCAGCAATGCACTTTTATCACTGACTGCATAATTATAATATTGCCTTAATTTAAAAATAATAATAACAGGATTGGGAATTTACGTACATCCTTGGAATATGAAAGAAAATTGGGGTAAGAATAACACGCTGTTAAAAGACTCTTAATTAAGTTTGACTGGAGTCTTTTTGTAAATTATATTCTTGTTTGTAGGCGCTCGCATCACGCTAAGATCAAAGGGTTACCTCCTAAAGATATTGTTAAATGTTAAACCTATCCCAATAACTTTACATTACTTTATTGACTCTGAAAGTTCTGCGAAGGTGTATTATGCGTTAAATGTGGGTGAATAAATTATTTTTTGCAACTATCGAAATTTTTATTTATTTAAGTTTCATTTCCATTCATGCTTTTTTGGCGATTCAGGAATACGTTTGACGTTGACGTTTGACCACCTCCGCTGTGGAGGGACAAGGGTATTGATCGGAAATCCGAAAGTCGCGGGTTTTAATCCCGGCGTGCGCAATTAATATTATTTGATTATTTTGTGTTATTTCACAATAAATTAATTAAAAATAATACATATTATGTTATACTGTTAAAAATAATACGAGATACTGGATAATCTCGTACGTAGTATATTTGCGGCACGTTCCAGAGTGGAATATACTCCCAGTATCGTCCTGGTGAAAGAACACCATTCAGAATTTAAACATTACTTGAAATGGATTTAGCCGTGTTTGGTGACCAGATTACAATAGTAAGGTTGTATAACTTCTTCTTTCCCATCTTTTTCCCCTCTCTACTACCTTTAGCCTCACAACGCACTTTAATTGAGGATGCTATTTCTCACTAGCTTCAGACGGGAACAGTTGGGATTCTTGTGCGGTATTCATCATCATCCACGCTAAAAACATCATTATAACGCGTTCAGGTGTTTTCCTTTATATCCTAGAGCTAGAGGTCGTACTTGGCGTCATCGTTCTAGTGTTTTCGTAAAAGACGTGTGAGAAGGAAGTGGACTATGTACGAGCTCTCGCTGCAAGTAGTAGGTACCTATATTAAAAGGAATACACAAGCCAAAAATGTCTGTAATCTAAGTGTGCATTGAATCACCACGAAAATAGGTCATAGACATAAAAATCGTTTGGCAAACGAAGTCCTGAAATGATTTTAGGGCAAAAGTTTTTATTTTATTAATTTTATAAGAAGGGATTTATCAAGGGATTATTATTTAAGATGTTTTTTAAATGAAATACGTTTCTGAAGAAAAAATAAAATTTTTAGAAGTTTACTTTACTTTAATTTTTAATAAAATATTTTATTTTTTTTACATTAGGTCCACACAGGAGGCCCCGAGGAAAATAATTTCCCTCAGGGCCTATGTCATCTTTGGGGATGCTGTGTGGAGGGTATTTTTAAGAAAATGAAGGAGAGGAAGTTCTGGGAACAAAAGGGTATGAGGGTTGGGTAGGAAACTGGGGTTCAGTGTGTCTAGGTCATCCGCCGCCAAGACATAGATAAACCTTACCCCATGAACCCGGGCACCCCTGCTAAGTCACCAAACGTAGTGAACCACTTGGGGTGACCTATGGCAGAGGTGTTGGTTATCCAATAAATGGTTCCCGGGGCGGAGGTACCCATTCCCACCTCCCAAATTGAAACAATTTAGTTTTAATTCTACTCACTTCAATTAATCCAATGTTTATTTATTGGTATCCATATTTATTTTTATTTTATTTATTTACATTTGATACATTTAAAGCCAGAATAACAGAAATAATATTACATAATAAGAGAATATATTTTAAATGAATACAAGTGTTATTACGTTGTTTTAGGTCGATATTAGTTCCTAGCTAGGCAGATTGCCTGTTCTAAGGAACTAAAGTGTGTAAAGTGCCAAATGCAATTTAAATTATTATTATTTTTTTTAATTGATACCTATATACTAAGTTTTTACTAAATGTGCCATTCATAGGTAACCATGTATCGTTTTAAGTCACATTATATAATAGTTTTTCAGACTCCTCCCTACCCAAGCCAATCAACCATTTAGTTATTTTATGTAAACAGATTCGTCGTAAAGATTAAAGCCCTGTTCAGACACAGCTATAAACTATAAAACATAGCACGCCAAATATCGCTCTCCGTACAATCCCTTCAGACCGTTCACTCCTAAGCGCTTTATGCGCAGATCAACCATAGACAATGCACTTCTTACGCCGTAACCACTACTAAGGCGATATACGTACATATAAGTGCCCCCCTCTCCCGCCGAAAATAGGCGAGGGGGTCATCGTATAGAATACTCGCGAATGTCAGCTGTCAAATTCTCAGATCTAGTATGAAATCTACAAAGAAATTGTATTTCGCGGCATTTATCTGACCCCCTCTCCTACCATAGGAAGAAATATTTGGGAGCGTCGTGTGAACGGTACAAAATATAAGCGCTCGCGGTTCAACAGATATCTGCTCGCGGTTTATAGCTGTGTCTGAAGAGGGCTTAACAATTTGGGAGGAGGGTATAGATACCGCCGCCCGGAAATAATTTATTGTATACCTAACACCTCTGCCATAAGTCACCCCAAGTTTGGTTACTTAGCAGGGGTGCCCGGGTTCTTTAGAAACTTTTGACATTTACAGAAAGACTATCTGGGAACACCGCCTTTCACCGCAGTGAAAGGGAATGGATTCGCACGTCCGTCACTCCTGGAGATACTGACCCCCAGATTTCTACCCTTGAATTTCATCTCCTTCCCTTCCTTATTAAAACTCTACACACAGCATCCCTAAAGTGATCCCACAATATCCCGTGATTTCACATTACGACAACACAAGGTTCTATCTGTTTATTTAACGTCATGCGATAATGAACTCTAAGGTAGCTTACCATAGATCCCATAACCGCGTGATGTTTCCGCAACAGATGAAACCTTGTTATTCCTAAGGGTCGACCAAAAGTATTCTTATTCTGGATCATGAACCGCTTCCTATTGGGTGAAATTTTGAGATGGGTGAAGAAAAGATTTGTAGGAAAAGATTTTTTAAAGCAGATCTTAAGGGCGATTGACCAGCAGCTGAGATAAAAGTTTAAAAATGCTTACAACTATACAGGGAGGTCAAATGAGAAAGATCGATTATTCCCCGGATCAAAATTTTAAAAATAAAAATTTAATATCATTTCATTTTATTCAAAACTTGCTTTAATATATAACTACATTCAAGTAAGCAATAAAAATACTCAAAACATACGATGATAAATTATTTAATTTTGTGTATTTTTTGATCATAAGTATTTATGATTTTTCAATAATGTCTAAACAAAATAAGTGTGTAAAAATTTTTTGAAATATTTTAGTTTGTAAGACCTTAAATAAATAGAAAAACTAAGGTATTTTTGTCACAACACAAGTTCTCGAATTTATTTTTTAATAATTTTAATTTAACTAAAATTAAAATTCTTTAACCAGATTATGTATTAAATTATTTTGTTCTGTGAATATATGATTTGAAATATATGATATGATTTGTATTGTTTAATAGAATCTATCGTTTGAAAATTGAACAATCTGCCAACGACCAACGGTATAACCTTAGTATATTAAAAATACACAAATAAAATAAGAATCTTCAAAATCAATTTATGTTTTTTTGTAAAAAAGAGTCAATGTGTCTGGAATTTGATTTTAAAATGACTAATTTCCGGTATTCTCCGGTAATACCCTCTTAATGAGGTCCGGATTAAATAAAGGGAGATATGGGAATGATGATTCGGCCACCATAACACGGGCATGTGCCTAGTATGGCGGCCATAAATTCCACAATTGTTATATATTTACTATTCAAAGAATAAAGAAACATTAAAAAAAAAAAACAACGACAACATATAGGAGTCGGAGAATCGATTCATTCTCATGCGGTTGACATCCACTGCGAACGAGTATTCTGTTCTCGAATTGATTCTTCACTTCATCATAACGAGGCTTCGTTATCTGACACCTCGTTAAACGAGGTGGGTATAATTGCGCCCACCACATTTAATAAATCAACTTGATAAATTCCGGACAAAAAGTATTCAATTACACAAAAAACCGTTGAACGTAACTCATTTAAAATTAAAGGAACAAAATTGAACCTCCTTTTAGCAACATGACATAAGTTATCGCGGATAAATCTGCCATTTAAAAAATGTACACACGATGCGCGGCGCGTGCGTGCAGCGTGCGCATGCGTGCGACACGGAATGCGCATCAACTGTCTCTTCAATTATACTTGTTTTTGCGAGTGAGCTCCGGGCCCAAATAACAACACCTCGGGCGAGACGTCGGTGAACTTGGTCTAAATATCACAGAAATATAAATATCTACATATCTGTTGGAAGTTAATAGGAATGTATGAATGGTGCAAAAGCTAACGAAAGCTATAAAATAAAATAAAATAAAATTGCAAGCATAGATAGCAGAAACAACTTCACACACGAGGCTCTGAAGAAAAAAAAATACCTGAGGGCCTATGTTTTCTTTGGGAATACTGTGTTTTTTTTTTAACATTAAATCCACACAGGAGGCCCTGAGGAAAATAATTTCCCTCGGGGCCTATGTCATCTAAGATGCAGTGCGGAAGATCTTTTTGAGGAGAGTAAGGAGTGAACATGGGTCTTGAAGAGACCCTTGTTGTACGAGGGAGTAAACACAGAGGCCGGACATAAAATGAAAAACGATTAAAAAATTCGCTCTTAACTTTGTAATAACTTTTTCCATAATAATTCAAGGTTCATCCGCTTAATAATTTAATTTTCTTTTATTTAAACTTTGAATGAAGTGAATAAGATGAAAATTCAATGAGCAAGGATTCCAATCAACTTTAAAAAGGGTGGTTTTGTTTGACGTGTTTAAAGATTTCGCTTGTAACCGGATCGCTTTGTTCCTAACTACATTTCAAGGTCGAATTTGATGCCATAACTTTGGGAATGTATTCTCCACATGTATAGGAAGATTTTTAGATAACCAAATAATATTCGTTTGTTGGATCGGCAGGACCAGACTCCCCCTTAAATGCTACTTTCGACGATAGGGTATGTTCACAAACGAGGGATTCTTTTAAAAATGTATAAATTATTTAAAGATCTTTTTTCTGATTTAAATTTTAATCAAAATGTTTGTAATTTATGTTTTCATTCAAAATTAAAAACGCTGAAGAGACCAAAAAACCGACCAAACCAAAACGGCCATTGGTTCGCAACGACGCCAAATACGCACGTCAACAAACAAACAAATTACTGTTGTCAGAAATTTTTCAAAGCCGGTCATAGCTTATGACGTCACACGATAGCCACGCTCCAAAATATCGTTTTGGCGGTATTACAAAAATGGGAAACTTAGACTCGCTATAGAAAATTTATTCGTGAACATAAAAATAAAATAAAAATGCAATAATTATCGTAATTTTTTGCTTAATTTTTTATGCAATAAAAAAACGTGAAAACACCCTATTGTCATGAGATTTTTGGTTTAATTTTAATATGTCATGATTCGTTAAATATTTTCGCTTAGGCGCTTCAATTATAATCGTTTTTTTAATATTGACGCGTTCCCTCTAACATATGTATTTACATATATCCCTTTCAAACCATTTTTTTTAACGCTAACTCTGAAGCATTAAATGGAAAATTTCGCTTCTTCATAGGTAATATCGAAAATAAGCATGAGTAAACTCCCAGGTTAGCGGGTGCTCTGTTTGTTTGTTAAATGCAACCTTTTTACAAAAAAAAAACTTTTCAGACATCAGAGAATCAGCGAATTACTTGAACACTTTTTTGGATTCACTTTTTCGGTTAAAAGAGTTAATTTTTCACAATTTTTATATAAATAACTCTTGATAAAATAACATTTAAAGGTTATATATACCCATCAATAAAATATATCACTGAATAAGAAGATAGTACTAATACATCTAAACGAAAATATGAAAAATAAAGAGATTAAAGTCAATTTTTTCGATGACTTCAAAATAATAGGTCTCAATGGCCGAGGTGGTTAAGGCGTTTGTCCCCGTATTTTTTTTATTTCTCTGTGTCTTGTTCTTTTTCATATTTTCGTTTAGATTAATTTATACTTATCCCAACCTCTATATCGATATCTGCGAAGATTATACTCAATTTTTAGCTGTTTATAATATATCAACCAATCCGATCAACATCTGGGTCTTCAACCACCCCAATAATTTTCAAACTATGTTCTACGACCACCTTGGAAGGGCAGCAAGCTCCTTGGATCTGAACCCAAAGGTTACCTTTATTCTCCCAACCCCACTCCTTCTGGCCTCACAACATTATTATTAGAGAATGCCATACCATAATTACCTCTGCGGAAACACACGAAAAATAAAATTTATTTAGGTGGTTGAAGGTTGAAGTACGTGATTTTCTGCTTTCTCATCCCTTTCGGGTTTTTTTTTTATCTTACTACAGTAGTAAAGCTATTTGCGTACGGTTCATCAAATTTTATTACCAACATTATAAAACCGAGACTTTGTAATACTCACTTATAAAATATATAAAGTACTTTCATTTCCTCCAAGGTACGTTCATGATGCACTTGCAGAAATCCAACTCGCAACATCCGTCTTAAATTCAAATGCGTAAACCACACCGCCATGCGCCATGGAGATCGTCAGTAAATGTCATTTATTTTTACTACTTAACGTGACGAACAAATTGTATGCAATCCCCCCGTGCAGTAATACATTTTATAGATATTTAGTGTCCGTAAAAGCAGATAATTCGCAAGTATTATAAGCCATTCCGGCCTTTATCGTCATTGTAGAAATATCTGCGATGGCTATATAACACAAAGGAAGGTTTAAAGGTCCTGAATGAGACGATCGACGGTATTCTTACTTGTGCAACAGTTAGGTTAGGCTAGGTGCTAGGGGCTAGATGATGTATTATTCACCAGTCTTTTGACTTTGCCGTCGCCACAAACGAAACATCAAAAATGCATGCAAAATTGTCAATACCAAGTAGTAATTAATACGAATTAACTATCAGTAATAATTACAAATAATTATTTTTTCAATTCTATTTGAATATCAATTTTGTATTCTTGATTGATTGAATGAATACACTGGAATATGGAAGAGCTGAAAATCGGCAGATATAATCGTTGTCGAGGATAATGACTTTTATCAACTGGTGGACATACACGCATTTCTCTGAAATTTAAGCTTCGTTAGCGGGGTTCAACTATTTTAGTCAATCCCTAGGAGGAAGGTTCAATCCTCAGTCAAACAAAATAATTGTATAATATTTAAGTTTTAAAAGACATTTTAAAGATAACAGCAGTTAAGAGCCTACCCTTGGGAACAAAATTTCAATCCTCAATGATTATTTTAAATTTGTAAACGAAATAAATAAGTTAAATTTAATAAGCATCATCACACATCTGCCCTGATGATGGACACTGTAATGCTGCCCGAAACTTTGGCTAAAGTGGGAGGTAGCGCAAAACGGTATTATAAACCAAAAATAAGTGACTATAACATTACATGATGAACTGACGAACACGGTCACACAAGTAACTTTTGAGAGGTAGCGATTATTGATATGGTATATGGAAAACAGTAGAAGAAATTCTGAACAACATTATTTATTACACGGGATAATTACCTGATTCTATGTAATTATCATGTCAAATTTGTTTACTTTTCCTTCAAGCTTTATTAGAAATTATGTAAATTGACTTCCCATTGCCAGGCAGAAAATTAAAATTGTCGGGAGTTTTTTTTTAAATGAATCGTCTATCTAACATTTTCGATGTGAAAAAGCGCATTACATAATAATGTGAGCGTTACCCTGAATTAAGATGAACATTACGAATAGAACATGTTTGAATAGCCGTGATTGTGTGCGATAGGAAGAAGCGGAAGTCAAATAATCTCTAATAATAAGGAAATAGTAAAATGTACATATTTTTTTTTTAAATAAAAAATATAAAAACAAAACAATATTAAATAAAAACTTTTATAAATAAAACACAAAAAAAAACAATAGCGATCTAACCTAACCTAACCTAACCTAACCTAACCTAACCAAATAAATAAAGCCAACATCTGATTCACGCTAACTTTCCAACTAACTAACCATCACGCCGTTTTCTCGCAAGGGTATGCAGAGAGGACGGACCGCCAGACAACCCGTTCTTGGCACACACTTTTTGCCTCGCTCACATTCATCATGCTATTCTATTATTCTGACTCTTGACATGGCCCGACCCAAGTATCGACTTCTTCTAGCATTCACGTTTGCATAACATACGTTTGCATACACTCCTTTCTTCGTTCATTCGCTCTACATGCCCAACAGTTCTGAGTGTCCCTTTCTTAATCTTACTCTTTACGCTTACATCATTGCCTTGCATTCTTTGAGGATCTCCACATTTCTCACACGACCATACATGGTTTTACCACAAATAAGCCTCAGGGATCTCATTTCAACAGCATTCAGTCTACTTTGATCTTTCCTCTGCCAATTTTATATCTCACTGCCATAGTATTACATCAGGTTAGGAACTAGCATTCCATTGTGGATGAAATATAGTTGTGAACGATGAATTTTTTTTATTTTTATTTTTTTTTTAAAAGAAAGACAAACAATCCCGGGTTGCGAATAACCCAACAACATTTGAAAATCTCCTACTACCACCACACTAAGCGGAAGATGTTGCTTGTGTTGTGGTGGAGGACTTAGCCAGCCGAGGAATCGAACACGGAACGCCTGGGTGAGACCCAAACGCGATAATAGGTGAATGAGTTTGTGTATCTGGTTAGTATGTTTTCGAGAGATTTAAATATACACAAGTGTATATTTTTTGGGATTCTACTATAAATAAAAATATCGGTAGGTACATAATTATGAAAATGAAATGTTACTATCAATTTTATTAATCATGTATATTTACATTTTGTGTGTAATAGTTATGTTCATATTTTGTTGAATAAATTTCCAAAAAACAACAGGTGGATATGTATGAGACGATGTATTTTTAATTTTTTATTTGATATAATATTTTTACATTTCATAGTACAATCCAATAATTCCAACAGCACGGGTAAACCACCCACCGATGCCTCCATTTTATATACAAAAAAATTATGCATAACACATTTTAAATATATATTATATATAATATTGGTGAAGAAAGAAAATAAATATAAACATAAGTGATAAATTAAAATTAAAAATAGAGATTTAAAATAAAAGTACAATTAAAATCGGTTTATTTATATTATGTGTTGTGTGTTTGTGAGTGATGTGTGTTTTATACTGGTTTTGTGTGTTACCTGTATGTTTTATTATTTTATGTTATGAAATTTTGATAATATTATCTTTTTCGATCTTTAATCCATTTTGTAATTTTGTCTCTGAATTTATTTTTATTTTCCTCAATTTTACTTTCAAGAGTTAGACTGTTGAATGCTTTTATAGCATGATATTGATAGTGTCTTTGTCCAAAGCTTGAATTTAACGTCGGAGTTTTTATGTTTTCTTTGTGCGCTTGTCTAACTGGTCTGTTAGTGATATTTTGTGTTTATCGGAATTTGTATTTTTTTTGTCAAAAATGAAGTTTGTTGTGTTTTATCGTATAATTGGCGTACATCTAGTACGTTACTTTTGATGTATTTTTGCCCGCTGTTATAGGTTTGAGTGTATAACATATTATAACATTGGTGCACCAACTCTATCAAAAGGTTTTCGGTATTATAAAACTCTACAAAAAAAATTCTTTACTTAAATTTAAAATAAAAAGATTACTACCTTACTCACCAACTTACTACAAGAATAAGAACCTAAAACCGAATGAACATCCCAAAATTAAATACATCTTTTGGCGAGAAATATTATATTTTTCATGCTAATAACGAATTCCAAATTAACTTTTTAAAAAAAAGTGGAGATAATCAAGTTTAAAAACGAAATAAAAATATGGTTCATTATTTAAAGATAAGAAAATCATTCAAATAATGAAGTAACACTAACAATCCCTACAGTCAACCAACTAAAGTTTTTTGAATTTTTAATTTAATGAGTTAAAGTTCAAATTATAATAATTTAATTAATGAAGATTATTTAATTTATTTTTTCGTAATTTTGTGGAAATGAACATGAAATGAAAATGTAATCTTCATACAACAATCCAGTCTGCCCCGGAACAGGAATCCCTAGTGAAGAGAAGTTTGAATAAAATTCTTTACTTTTTATTTTTTATAGTCAATAATATTTAAAAAAAGTTAAAACCTCATATACTTTAATCAGTTGAAATTTTTTGAAATCTGCGAGCTTTTTTGTCAGGGGTTATAATCAACTTTATAAGATAAACGAACCTGACGTTTAAAAAATATTACTGAAATATCACAAAATACAAAGTATGAATTATTTTCAAACTGAGAAAGATATCTTTATAATAATAATGGTGCGTTATTTTTTAGGATGAGGTCTGATTTTTGTTGACCATTCCGCTGCACTTTACTGAGATGTCACAATAAAATGTTGCTCCCTCTCAAGCTTCCTTCGTAATAATAATGAGGACTTTATTACTCAGGGACTTTATTTTGCTTGCCTTTTCGACATGCGATTTGTATGGAATTCAATGCAGTGTTGCACCCACGCCCGCAGCGCGGTAATTGCATAGAGTCGAGCGGTCGCAATTTTGGACGCAAGTAAACCCTCGCGTTTCCGATATAAAATAATTGACTGGGGTAGTCTCGAAACTTGCTTTATTGAGTATAAAATTGTGAGAGAAAATAGATTATAATTAAGCCTTTCGACTGGCAATCCGGAGGTCGGTTCAAACCCCGGCGCGCGCAATCAAATATTGTTTGATTAATTTGTGTTATTTCACAAATGATAAATTTATAGATACGTATTATATACGTACACCGTAAATATTTTTGCGACACTTTCCAGAGTGGAAGATAGTCTTAGTATCGCCCTCGTGTTAGACCACCATTCAGAATTGAAACATTTCTTCAAATGGCTTTAGCCGTGTTTGGGGACCAGATCTGAATAGCCTGGTCGTCCACCTTTATTTTCCCAATCTCCTTCCCCTCCCCACTACCTCCAGTCTCACAACATACTCCAATTGGGGATGCCATAGTCTTACTGGCTCCTGAAAGTTGGGAGCAGTTGAGACTCTTGTGCGGTATTCACAAAAAATTCTAATAATACATCCTCGAACTTCATTTAACACATTGGCGCCACCTTGAAATAAATACAATTTTTGAAATAACTTATGAGTAGGCACATGACCTGTGTCGAACAAAATTTTTTTGATTTGTCAATCGGTGCAGTTTGGAATCTTGCAGTTTTCCCTCCAAACTGCAAGATTATACAATTTAAATACCACGGAGACAAACAAATTTAAAAATATAAAAATATGGCTAAGTAAACCTGAAGTTGAGGAAATCATAAAAAAAATAATTATAAATACAATCCACGGTCGACAAACAAAAAGATGTGGAAATGAAATTTTTTTTTAAAATTATTTAGTTAACGAACATGAAGATGAGGAAATCAACCAACATAGCCAACAACTTAGAGTTGATGAAATCAACAAACGTGAAGATGAGGAAATCAAGATGTAATACCATTACAACTACCTATACGGTCCGTCCGTTTCGGACTGCATTTATCTTGTTATATTTAATTACTGAAAACAAATTGTAAAATTTTCATGTTAAGGCGTTAATAAATAATAAATAAATGATAAAAATAAATCTTTAATTATCGTTAACACCATCACAGTAACACCGCGTATGTTGAAAAAACACGGCGGGCGAAGGATTGACGCAAATGCTGAGTGATAAGGGTACACAACACACCCGGGTAGTGGGAATTGTTTACAATGCATAATATGATTTGATGATTTATTTATGTTGCTTCAATTTCATTGAAAAAATCAGTTCATTTTTCATTTAAGCCCTTTTTAAGAATTATTAAGGTTTCAATTTTCTATCAATGTGAAGGAAGCCGGTTTTGAGACTGAAGCAACTAAATTACAACAACAAACCCGCGCGTTTTGGATGAAACGTGCGTGCACTCCGATCATGTCATAGATTATGGCGGCGAATAGTTGCTTTATGGGGTCGCCTATATGCATGACAAGCCACTGTCGACCAGAAAATCTGCCGGCCAAGCATCTAACCAACCAACCACTTAACCAACCAACAAACAAACCAACCAACAACCAACCAACAACGAACCAACCAACCAACCAACATTTAACCAACCTATCAACCAACCAACTAACCAACCAACCATACAACTAACCGATCAACCAACCAACCATCCAACCAACCAACCAACTAACCAACCAACAAACCAACCAACCAACCAACTAATCAACAAATCAACCAACCAACCAACCAAGCAACCAACAAACCAACCAACTAACCAACCAATCAATCAACCAACCAATCAACCAATTAACAAACCAACGAACCAACCAACCAACCAACCAACGAACCAACCAACCTACCAACTAATCAACCAACAGCTGACCAAGCAACCAGCCAACCAATCAAACATTTATGTGCATAAAATTTCTATTTTTGACAGTGTCTTAAACCTAATTTTTCTACGCTTACTATATATTGATACATTGTCAGTCACATTTATAATTTAATTTGACAAGTTCAACTCATTAGAGAAATCACTTACTTGCTATCTACTTACTAATTTCACTCTTTTTCACGCTTTCAAAAAACTCTACAACTAAAATTTTGCAAAAATATTTTTCCGCAACACGAAACGCAAACTAACACCGGTTTATTTTTACAAAATTTTCAGTTGAAATGAAGAAGTTATTATTATTTATCATTCATACTCTGTCACTGTTTACAATATGCATTATTTCATGTAAAAAATCAATTTCTGTACGCTTTGTGTGTGCTTTTAGTTTTTATAGTGCCAGTGGCGTGCCGAGGGGTTCGCGTGGTAGCGATTAACCCAACCATTAAAAACTCATTATGAGGTGTAAATCTTGTTTCATTTTGCGAACCACAATGACTTTTGTTTGATATGAAATGCAAGTTTTAGATTAAAAATATATAAATGTCAAATTCTGAATAACAAATTGAAACAATGTTAGATTATACGCAAAATCGTGAAGAAATAAATTAAACGTCTATATTAAAATAAGTTAATTTACAAATTTTTTTTTAAATCAGTTCAACGAATAAATCTTTGAATTTTTATTAAACATTTATTTATAACGCCCTTTTTAGGTGATTTTACATACGAATAGCAAAAATTATAATTGAACTGCACCGGTAACAACATTTTTTAAATTGTTTAGTGATAAAATGAAGATGTCCACTGACTCGGTATAATTATTTATTTCCATTAGTACTCTGGGCAAAGAGGAATACATATGGTAGTCAGTCCAAAAATTACTGCACTGAAATATATCCCGACGTCTAGCATTCATTACATAGTGGAACCCGAAATCTTAGCCTCAATACCAGCAATTCTGGACTATCAAATGCATGATTTAATTTAATTTTTATTTTTTTATTTATTTATTGTTTTTGTGTTTAATTCGTGGAACTCCATTTATTTTTTTATTAATTTAATATAAATTTAATTTAATAATGTTTATTATTAAATTCTGCAAGTGTTTTTGTTTTTATTATTGTGACAGCTGTTTCGGCTTACAAGACTATTTACAAACTGTTGTGTCCCACAATTAGACGACGATATTTATACGATTTAAATGTCAATTTGAAAGTGAGTAAATTGTAAAGTGTTTAACCGAGAATAAATTAATTTACTTTTTAATCGTATAAATATCGTCGTCTAATTCTGGGACACCACAGTTTAAAAATGGCCTTGTAAGCCGAAATACCTGTCACAATAAAAAAATAAAAGCATGATTTAAAATTTTGTATGGAAATACCAAGCCAGTGAAAGTCCTTCTGGCAATTAATGTAAATTATATTTAATAAAATTATTATTTACCCATTTTAAAACGGGTTAAAACATTACAACTTATTTTGTATTCTTTCAATAGCTTGGATATGAATGTTATAACGTTAGTTCCAGACTGGAGAATTGTACTTACCGTATTAAAGTTTGGATCTTAAATTCTCATTCCCGAACTAGGTTTTGAACACAAAAACGTACTATGTAATTGGATCATCGTCAACTAATCATTCGTATTTTACAAATATTGTGTATATGCTGTTATAAACAGAATCAAACTTGCAATAAATTACATACATTATTTTTGCATCAAAAATCGTCGGACAAACAGCAATAACATTGAAAAATGGTTAAACTCCAATCTTTTTTGCGGAAATCATTATATTAACCCCTCAGGCTAATTTGTTTGCTGTTCAGAACAACTCATATAGGTATCTTAGAAATCGTTGTTTCTCCCTTACTATCATGGTTAGAAATGTGATCTAAAGGGTGTTAACAAGAAAAAGTACAACGCTTTATATAAAAATCTTAAAGCTAACCACAAAATAATTAAAATATGCACCTTTATGATTCTAAAGTTTCTGACCGCAAAAAGTAAAGTAATTATGAAACTGGGAATTTTTTATTAATTATTTTTACATGAAACGACAAAGAAGTGAATTGACCCATAACATTTATAATACATTTGCGTAATAACGTAAGTGTTTGTTTTTTCCGTTATCAATTAGAAAAAAAGGAAGGTAAGCCATTTTTAAAACCATTTTATTTTATCACTCAATATTTTTATATTTCAAAAATTAAATGTTTATTTCAAATTTAAAAAGTTTGAAAGCGTAATTCATCAACGTTCTAAAAAAAAATTTTTTTGGATTCGTTCCGAAATATTCTATTTACTTGTATTTTATTGCAAGGCGGATATTTTGACCTTCTGACCAAATCGGCCCGAGGTTTGAGTGGTTAGAATCACGTGACTCGTTTACGTATTCAAGCGAGAAGTTTTTTTACGGCTTGTCTGCAGTTCTAATAATTGTAATAATAAAGAATGATAAGAAGCAGATTGCCGTGTGAACAGTATCTCTCTTTCAGAGTATCGAATGGTCACACGAAGAATTGCGTTCCGGACTGAGTCTGAAGTTATTTTATTTTATACCGCGTCCAGGTCAACACGCACTGCGGTAAGGTCTTTAAAAACAGGGTGCCCATTACAACTAGTTTTGTTGGGTCTACTGAGGTATGTAGATATTTATCAGTTGGCATCTATGGGCATAGTAACCTTAAATGCATTCTCAGATAATGCGTTAGGTTAACTGCTGTTTGCATAACTATCTTCCAGGTTGGTTCCGGGTTATTTAATGATAATAATAAAGACACAAAACCTCGGTTTCCTTTCAGATAACATTATCGTGTCTTGCACATGTTTAATTGAAAATACTTAATAACCCTTATGGAGAAAACTGTTTATTCATATCTTGGAACTTGGAAGTAACTCTTGCACTATAACGATGTTTTATTTGCCTGGAATTTTAACGATCATTATTGTTGAAAATGGTTCATAATGCTTAAACACCAACTTGTGGTGTAGGTACCTACATAATTTATATATATATATATCTTACTAATATTATAAACGCGAAAGTTTGTATGGATGTATATGTGTTTGTTATTCTTTCACGCAAAAACTATTGAATGGATTTTAATGAAACTTTACAATAATATGGCTCATGCATCAGAATAACCTATAGGCTATAATCTATAATGCTAGCTATTTATTTTCAATATATTGAAAATAATAATTATTGTTTAATAAAAAATGTCAAAATTTGAGAATGACATTTTGCAAAACAACGATTGTTAAATCAAAATTCTGTTTTAGAAAATATTTAAATTAGTGCATTTATTTGAAGTACTAGCCTAATACTTTAAATCGAATCAAGAATTATAGATATTTTAAATAAATAGTTTAAGAGTTTTGGTACAAACGTAGATGGGACCTAGGAAAAGAAAATATATTACTCGAAGTACTAATCTACGCAGATGAAGTCGCGGGCAGATGCTAGTATATATATTACTAAAATATATATTACCTTCACCATAGCTATACTGAGAGTATTACGTTAAATAATGTTGTTATTTTTTATTTATGTAACCATCTTATTTATAAAATTAAATTAATTAAAAAATACATTCTGTGGTCTTATGTATATATACAGAAAGAGACAAAATAAAACATAAAATAATGGTAATAACAGTAAGTGGATTATAATACGCGAGTCTGGGACGTGTAAATAGTCCCAGATCTCTCTGAGCGTAATACTCAAAAATATATAATTATGAATTTATTGGCGCGAACAATAAATAATATGTCACAAAAGAATGGATGCCTGTACAATTCCTATTGAAAAAACAGAAACACTAACCTTTAATTGTCGTTCTCTGCTAGTGTAGGAGGCCTCCCTTTTTATTCCAAAATTGAGGTACAGAATATCAGCCCAATTCTTGATATTATTGATCTGCAAATGTTCCGAAATCAACCTTTACACTTCGGAAATAAGTTCACAATCCAAAAAGCAGGTGTGCTCCAAATCCAGCAATGATGAAGAGAGTGTTTTGTCATAATAACAATTTCCATGACGACAGTTTCCAAGAGAGAATTTCTATGACTACAATACACTATATTAGTGTTTCTATTATCAACAAAGACTCTCAAACAACCATTTACGTAACATAAAAATATTTTAATTATTTTTTCGAACAAACAAAACAAAACGTATTACAATGCCTAACCAGTAAGAAAGTATGAAATTAAAATCTTACATGGCAATAAAGAGAAAGCGACAGAAGTGTAGATAAGGGGTTACTTACAAGACATACAAGACGTGTAAGATCGATTTTTTTTCATTCACAAACTCTCGTTTGGACTACTATAATATTATGTGCTCTGATTTTAAAATGTCAAAATAAAAAGTTTGGATCACAAAAATTCCGATAATATTTATGTTGCCAAAACTACCACGAAACGCCAATGCCATTTAGAAACCGCAAGAAATGTGAGTGTGTCTTCCGTATCCGCTAGATATTCGGAATGTGTGAAACAGTATCATGATCTATTCGTGTTTTAATTAGAGAGTCAAAGAATGTCATCACTTGGTTTTCGAGATTTATCCTTAAGTTATTTTATATTTCATGATTTACAAGTCCCGCTTGCAACCCAACGCATACCCACTCGGGTCACGCACGCGAAATAATAAGCCTGTTTATAAAAAAAGAAGTACCGGGATGGTATGAGGCAAAGGAGGTAGAGTGGTGGGTATAGAGTGCGGAGGTAACTTACCTGCGTTATGCGATCAAAATTGATGCCATGAAGTGATAACGTTGCGTGCGCGGGTCAGACGGCCCTGACTGAGGTCATGTGGTGTTGGGGGGGGGGTTAAGAATATTTAATAATCATTTAATCAAAAATGTAATTTTTAAAATTTTCATCAAATACATATTTTAGAACTTTAAATATTCTCGTCTTGTCTGTTTTATAATGAAAACCTGGCTCATAACTAGAGATGCTCTCTCTACACGGGGCGTTTTTATCAATCTGTATCTGTTGGTAGTAATGTTTTTAGATCTTGTTGGAAGGGTAAAAATAATAAGGGTAAAAATGACCGAAGGGAATAGGATCGAATAGCTCAGTGATCCCCGAGCCCCGAAAAGGTGGTCCTGGGTTCAATTAGTTCAATTATTCCTAAGCGCGACCGTATCTATTTCTGATTTTCTGTTTCAAATTTTAAGTTGCTAATATTATCTTCACTGATTAAATATTTACCTTTATTTAAACCACTATGTTCCAGAAAGCTAATTATATTGTAATTAAAGATGCCACAAAACCAATTTACAATTATTGAAATAAGTCAAATAGATATAGGTATTAAAGCTACAATCACATGATAGAAATGACGAAACTGGAAAAACGTTCGAGTGTTTTTTTTGTGTATGTAATATAATATAAGAATAATATTTTAAAGTTGCTTAGATATCAGGTATTATAATATTATCAAAGCTTTCAACTGACTAATCTTGATTGATAGAGTTATTCTGAAATCTGATAAAGCAAGCCATGAGAGTATAAATCTATCGCGGAGAGAGTAATGTTCCCAGGCGAGTGCGTGGTATGTTTTCTTCTTCATTCCTTGAACTGGCAGAGTTCAGATGGCAATCTGTAAACGGATTGGTGGAATAGAGGAAACTGATCGTTTGGATGATCACAGGTTCCGCACTGGGTTCAAATGCAATTTGGTAAAAAATATAATGGAATAATTTTTTTTGAATATTATTCTTTCCGATAAGAACTTTGAAAGATGGATGTGCTTAGGAAATTCTGAACGGATCACTGAACGCGGTAGTCCACACAGAAACATTGTCGAATGAAGGCTAGAAGTCTACAATGGAGTGTTGATACTAACCCTGTAGATGTATGATGTATGATGTATGGCATTGAGGAGAAGGATCTGTCAGAGGAATGACAAAAGTAGAGTTAATGCTGTAGAAATGAGATGCCTGGACAGTATAGGGTTTGTGGAAAGTACCGAATACGATCATATTGCAAATTAGAAGATCCGGAAAGAATGTTCGACTGATGTAAGTGGTAGCAGTGAAAAGGAAGGATCCTTTCGACCCTGATCTCCAGTTCTCTTGTGATCCTGTCGGCTGGAGTGAGTTACATAGTCCCAAGGGTTCTTCAGAAGTCTCTTCTCCACTATCCCACCGTCTTCACAGAGGTCACATCTGGCCACTGTTTTCCGTCCCACTGCTCACTGTCTCTTGTCGGGACTGCCTGTGGCTTGCTAGAAGCTTTAGATGCTGTTTTTGTGTTGTATGCTGCCATAGGAATATGTTTAAATTTGCTTTTGCTTTCTTTTATTTTGTAATGTACTCTATATAAATATTGTCTCTTCACTAGCTTCAAGAACAATAACAAACTGTCTCGGATGAAACACAAATAATGTTACAATAAAATATATAAATTTGTTTTAGACCACTTTAATTTTAATTACACTCTACCGGTTTCCGAAGAACCCTTCCTTCGTCAGGAGAATATTAAAACTAACCTATGATACAAAATATTGATAGATATATACCAAACATTTTGGTGCTGGAGTGGGAGGTCAAAGGGGGAGGGGGGGGGGTAATTGCGGGAAATCCAGCAATAACAGAACGGTTTATTGGAAACATATCTAGAATGGGACTAAACAATAAATTAATTTGTTGGTACAAATAATGTTGTTGGTATAAATGTATGTTGTGCCGTATAAAGACAGTCGGGGGCTTTTAGAATCATTTAATAGTAGATAGCTTCATTTTAAAAACAAATTAGAGTCTTGATGTGAGAACCGATAGAGGGATCCATCTGGTCCTTAAAACGGTTTGGGAGAATGGTGGGGGCCATCAACTGATGTAAGCGTCAAGAACAAGTTAATAAAGGGACGCTTAAACGGTGTAGATACGTGGATTGGGCCAATGGTGAAAGTAGCGTAAGGAAAATATATTATTACGCGAAAGTGAATGATGGACGTCAGGGACGTCTAGTAAGACCATGTTTTTGGTCTTTCGCTTTCGGATTAATTCAAAAGGACCTTTGGATAAGTTTAAAATTTTTCTAAAATCTCATTCTGATGCCTCAAAATGTCTCCATCAAGCTTTCAAATATTTACCACGCTTAAAAATAGTTAGATAACTAATATAATTAGTTAATTATATAATATAATAAAACTCAGTAAATATTATTACTCAAACAACATTTTTTGGGTCAATTCAGGTTACGGTAGTGTAATCCATCACTGCATTAAATGCAAAGAATCCACAGTATGAAGCTTTCAAAGCTCCCAAAGCTTCCAAAAGCATTCGGCCCACGGCAATTGAACCGGCTGGTACTGTTTAAAACACAAACCCCACCTCTTAATCGATCATGTGACAATTCCTAAACGGAAATATCAACAAACAACCCATCCATGGGATGGCAATCGGCATGCTCTAATCGACTTTACCTGTCCATTTCAATTTGGCTGTGCATTTGGAATATTAGTGACGTGTCTGGTGGCTAAGTGACAATAGAGTTTTCAGCTTTTAGAGTGCAAACTAAACGAACCTTTCAAAATGATACTACTCCAAATTCGCAATTATAAATAGATTTCGTCGGTAGGTAACTATTGTACTGTTGAAAGGGATATCATCCTATTGAGGTAAATGGACCAAGCAAAATAATCAATGTTGAAGTGTGGACTGTGCACTAGTGCCAATTCCAACAATGACGTGTGTCACTGTATTTATTTAATCCATCTGCAATATTGAATTATGTTTTCAAATAAGCACCGAGCTATCGAATTTAACCTTTTTTGTTTAAGTTTTTTCAGTTACCGCTGAAACGGACTGTTTCATTTATTTTATTGGCCGTCTGGTTTACTAACTTTCTTTTAGAATATTATTTTATTTTGACTTTGTTTTATATATTAAGATATATCTGTCAATATTTTATATCGTAGGTTAGCTTAATATTCTCCTGATGAAGGGAGGTTCTTCTAAAACTAGTAGGGTGGGAATAAAATAAAGGGTCTATAACAAATTTATTAGTAATAATAATTGATTAGGTTTTTTTATCTATCGAATAATGATAGATATTATAATAAATAATATATATATATATAAACTATTAAATTTAAATAGACAAATTAAACTTGAAAACAATAAAAACTGTCTCATTTTTCTACTAATCTTGTGCAAAAACAGAAAAAACTTTTATTTATTTTTATTTTTAAGACAGAGAACTATTAAGGGTTGTTCGTCAGTTGTATGTCTGAGGGTTAGGAGCACGTTTTATTGTTTTCCTAATGTACTTTTAAAACCGACATGATATTTTAATTTTGTAATGTTGAATCACAAATTTAATTTCCAGAGTGTCTACCTTTACTAATAAACTAAATTATGGATTTAAAAATGTAGGGGAAAAATACCCTTACTATTTATTTCACCTATTCGTTAAAAGCACATATGCAATTTATAAGTTCATGCAATCCATTCGCAGACATAAAGCTTTTACCAAAAGCTGTTCCGAGCAACTACCCCTTTTCTGAAATAACTGACCCGGAAAGCCGTCTGTCGGGAATCGATTCAAATGCCTCTCGACCCACTTCCGTCGCATGTAGTAATGCCTCATTTATTATTTCTATCGGAACCGAAATATCCCGCGCAGTCCCAACCCAATACCCACTGCGACCAACACTTGCACAATCCGTCAGTACCGAAATACGAGACACGAGACACGAGACACGAGTACCTTCTATCGGAAACTCTACCGGTACCTCCCTATCAAACCGAAATAGCTATTCTAGGAAACTGTCTAGCGTAGACCTGTCAGGTTAATTTTATTAGCAGTCGGTGGCACTGCATCCCGGTTGCATGAAACATTAAGGTATTGTGTAACTCTCCCAAAATCACGGTACCTATAACGGTCTGCGGCCTGAATTTCAGGTTTTATAATGAATGTCTGTTGGATGTTAAGTGAGCGTAAGTGCCTGTGAGAGAGATTAGAATTAACCAAAGTTATGACCGGAGTGGCGGAGTGGGTTGTGTGAAGTTTGTATTTGATTGTTAGGAGTAAATTTTTGAATTACAGATTAAATTTTCGGAAGTTATTTTTTAAAAAATATTATCTTCTTTCTTATTAGCAGATACCAAAAAAGCACCGATAAGCATTACGTAGATACCTAATATAATTTTTAACCCTAAAAGAACAATTGTGAACATTATGACAACAAGGAAAGGGATGAAATATAACTGGTTTGATTTCAGCATAAAATTTATGTATGTAGATGCACCATGCAGTCATAAAATCATTGCCTTTCAATTATAAAATTTCCTTGAAAAGGTGAAATCAATCTGGTATCAAATAAATTATAGAAATAAAATAGTTATGCAACGCTGAAAACTATGAAATCAGAATATAGTTTGATATTTGATAAACTATTTTGAGAAAGGAAAACCTTCATCGAAAATTGAAGCAGTATATCTGCAGTGGGTGCGTAATACCTCCAATATGGAAAAAAAAATTCACAGTAGAGTGAAAAAACCACATTTTGATGCAAGAAAATAAAGTTGACAACCAAACAATGTTTATTTATATTTATAACTAGCTTCTGTCCGCGACTTTATCATAATTCTTAACCTATTTATTTAAAATATGTATAATTCTTGACTCGATTCAAAGTATTAGGCGAATACTTCAAATAAAATCACTACCTAATTTAAATATTTTCAAAAATAGAATTTTTATTTAACAATCATTGTTTTGCAAAATGTCATTCTCAAATTTTGACATTTTCTATTAAACAATAATTATTATATTTTTATAAGAAAAACTCTATTTTTAACTTTTGAAGGTTATTCCCATCAATGTAATATATCATTGAAGAAGAAGATAACAACAATAATCTATTTTTTTGAAATATAAAAATTAACAAGACACAGAAAAATAATAAAAGATAATGGTTGCAACTGGGGCCGTTATCTTTTATACCGTTTAAAAAAAAAATTGATTATTATTGTTATCTTCTTCTTCAATAATAATTATCATTTTCAAAATATTTAAAATAAATACTTAGCTTTATAAATTATAGCCTATACGTTATTCTGATGTATTAGCTATATAATTGTAAAGTTTCATTAAAATCCTTTCAGTTAATTTTGCGTGAAAGAGTAACAAACACACATACATCCATACAAACTTTCTCGTTTATAATATTAGTAAGATTTTTATAAATGTTCACAGTAAATGAAAATATATCTAAATATCCCTTAATTTTCCTGCTTAAAAATTAGTTTTTTTCCTGTAAAACTAAAAAATCTCACATTGCAGGTATTACTCGGCAAGCGACGATTTTCTCCGCGGATTATGCGGTTCTCTGCCAGACTGTGTTGTCTTGACCCTTAACCAGGTCCCCTAGCATACTCGATCGATAAGGATTGATATGATAATTTTCGGTAACTTCTCATCGTTCTGTAATAGGACAACTGCGGATCGCTAACGTACAAACAACAGTTGATGTTGAATATATTAAGGACACCCAGTCATTATGAACTGTCACTAATTCATTGGCGATCTGCAATAATGCTAGGGAACGATGAGATGTTACCGAATATTATCCTTATCGATTGAGTGTGCTAGGGGGCCTGGTGCAGAAACGGAGGGTCCGTCTGATAGATTACCTTATTTTAACACACGGATGGTAATCTTTAGAGCACAGGTGTCAGGTAGGTGTGCTTTCCTTGTTCTACCTGTATGACAATGGAAGATGCTGAGATGAAATACCGCCACCTTCCTCTACACAGTATTCCCAAAGATGATATAGGCCTTGAGGAAAATTATTTTCATCAGGGCCTCCTGCGTGGAGTTAATGTAAAAAAAAAATCATAAAAAATTTTCATCCTACGTGGTCTTTTAAGTTGAACCCCATGTTTATATATATATATATATATAAGAACACACCAAGAACAAGGTTTCGCACGCCGCATACCACTCGACTTTGTGTACTGTGCACCGTGTAGTTCAGTAATAATCAACCCTTTTAGCCGGAGGGCCAATTTATCGACACCAAATTTATTCGAACGCCGCAGGGGGCAGGTTATTTACAAACAAAGCAAGGCAGGCTATTCACTTATTTATCAAACAAATATATTCTATTGATTTTTATCATTCTTAAATATTAAAGATCATTTAAAAATATTGTGGTCGGCTGATACAAAACAGTTAGACAAAAGTTTGCCGAGAAACCCATTCGTATTAAGTAATACAAATATTGAAAACGATAAATTTTGTTCATAATCTGTTTCTCTCCTGTGCATCACTGTAAACTTATGTATCACTTAAATGTAAAAGCCTTTTATGGCATTTAAATAAATAAATACATAAATGTTTGATCATGGCACCTGGAAATCCGAACCATAGAAATTAAATAAGAAAAATCAAAAATAATTTGGTCTTGGTAGGTACGTTATAAAACCATTCCACTTAAAGTATAGATTATAGTGCGCACAGACAAAGTATCTAAGGCAAAAAATTATTACCAATAATGTTGAGCGGGCGATTTAAAATTTTGAAGAAAGTTTTCCGCTGAACCCTTTTGAAAAATAGAACAGAAACAATTGTTTTATTGTCAATTTGTGATATTTTATTAAGTGGGTCGTAATTAGCTCGGAGACCGCGGGTTGGTCATTACTGGTGTAGTGTGCTTACTGTATCTCCCTTGAAGACGTTCTGAAGCGCCACCTTGCACAATGCGCTTTCGGCCTGCACTTTCTTCGCGGCCTCATATAATGAAGCACACCGCTCTCGGTACACGGCAACAACTCCACTTCATCGTCAGCAACTTTCTTTCAAAGATGTGGACCAGATACGCACGTCTTCAGGCCGCTCTTGGCTGTCACGCTGACAGACTGTTGACAAAAACTCCTTGATGAAAAAAATTTCTCAGCGCGAATAACACACTTAGTTCAAACCACTCACTGAGGAGAAGTGTGTTCAAGCTTTGAACTTGAATTATTCATACAACGAACATTTTAAAATGACGAAATTTATTCTTGAATAGTTTAAATAATATAATCATTTTTATTGGCCTGTCTGAGGCCGAGTGGTGTACATTTGCGATACCCATATAGGTTTTAATAAGTTTAGAACACACTACTAACATTGTACATTTTTAATGTGGTTCAAATAAATTTAAACTTTCTAGGCTTGGTTTTTGCATTCTAGACAACATTAGCACAATGAAGTACTTTAGGACTTGACTGGATAAAATAAACTATTTTAATAATCGAAAATTAACTAATCCCAATGAAATATGAAATAAAGAATATAAAATTAACTGTTTTTTTTGTAAAAAAATTCGTTCGTGTACCATTGAAAATTGTTAATATTTTCTTCTTCTTCAAAGATTAAATATTACATTGAGAGAGACTGGTTGATGGAGGCCTTATGACAGCTATAGCCGGACTTTGTCGACCCATCGCCTTAAGGATGCACGTCCGTCACTCCTGGACATACTGACCCTCATATTTCTAACCCGTCCTCTACGCCCGGTTGAAGTTAAACTTATTTGTCTGCTGTGTGCAGGTATTAATTACTATTCCACCAAAGGAGAGAACCATTTAAAAATAAAAACAAACGCAGATGACAGTAATTTTACCGATTCCGAACGTGATTTCCGTTTGAAAACGTTATCTATTTCCGTCCGAAAAAGATCTGAATTACGCGTCACATAGCGCCAAAAGAAATTTTACTTCTAAAAACAGTTTATCCCCATGAGAATTGCCTTTTTGCATCCGTGTAACTAATATTACATTGCGAAACATTGTTAGAGACCACTTGATTGGGTATACAATAGCACAGTTGACGACCGTCCGTGGTCGAGTGGTAACAACACTTGACTCCCAATCGGAAGGTTGCGGGTTCGAACCCGGCGTGCGCAAATAAATTTTATTTGATTAATTTGTGTTATTTCACAATTAATTAATAAAAATAATATATGCTACATTTGCGGCACGTTCCAGAGTGGAAGATACTGTCAGTATCGCCCTGGTGTAAGACCACCATTCAGAATTGAGACGTTGCTTAATAATGGCTTTAGCCGTGTTTAGTGACTAGATCTGAATAGCCAGGTACTTTCCTGCCTTCCTCTTCCCCATCTCCTTCCCTTCCCCACTTTCCTTAAGCCTCACAACATACCCCAATTGGGGATGCCATAGTCTCACTGGCTCCAGACGGGAGCAGTTGGGACTCTTGTGAGGTATTCTCTATAAAAAAATAAAAAAAAACATCGCTTACATCACACATCGCGTACACTTACCCATAGCATACACTTACACATCACGTACACTTATCCACCATGTACACTTACACATCGCGTACACTTACCCATCGCGTACACTTACCCATATCCGTAATTGTACTGATATACGAAGGTCATTTCCGTTTGAAAACGTTATTTCCGTTCGAAAAAGATCTGAATTACTACTCGTCATATCGCGCTTAAAGAAGTTTTACTTCAAAAGTAAATATTTTTATAGTCCGCGGAAACAAAACGAACATTTGCTTATTTTTTATAATAAAATATATTTTACCGTGGCATTAGATACCAAAGTATTCGTATGATCGATGCTTCAATTAGAAAGATTATGACATGAAACAGGATAGTTAGTATCACTAAAAATTTCAATTAATAAAATATTAATAAAGGATTTATTATTTAATGTTTCAATCATACTGATACGAAATTACAATTTGCAAAATATATTTTTCTTCATTAAGGCTAATACACAAGATTAAACTTAGTCCCGTGTATTGAATTTTCGCCATATTATTACAGTTTTGGATGTATTTTATGATTTTAATTTTTTTATACGTGAAAGTCTGTGATTCTCAAACTTCGGGTCGTGCGCGTCGAGGCCTTAATAAGTATTCCATGGTAGATAAGGTTCATATCTAATATTTACGGAATACCACACTATCGAGTCCCTGAAGCTGATGATCGTTAGCGATTATCAATCCGGTAACCGGGTACTCTCTCCATACAATGCATATATTATGCGTGCTACAGAACCCGTGCTGCACACTACCCGGCATTTCAACAGCTGTCGAAGTGAAAAAATATCTCTACAATACATTGCAAGAGTCGGGCGTCTCTGTGTGCCGTGTGCCGGTGCTTATTATTTACAGTTTTTGTGCAGGCTTACAGGTCTCGTACAGTAAGTACTCTTCTTTTTATGTGATTTTCATTCATGAGTCCCAACTACCACTATCCGGTGTGCTCAATTTGGTTACCAGATAAAAAAAAGAGTCACAAAACAGAACACAATAAAATAATAGATTACGTTAATTTAGGTTACATTTTACAGTTAGGTTAGTTTTTTTTCTTAAATTTTCTTTAATGTTTTTGTTACATAAAAGTATTTGTAACAAGGTGTGTGCACCCTTTTATGCACACCCTTATATTTATGGTATCGGTGTGTGGCACATTCAGTATTTGCCAACCCTGGAATATTTTGGAGTAACTGTTGACAAACCTGCAGGCTGGATTCAAATCTCGAGACTTTAAATGGAGCTCGAGATTATTTGTGCGGCAGCCGAGAGGGTTGGGCGACCCCTTGGACTGACATACGACGGATCGACTTCAAATCGCTAAAAATGATCGTGATCATACATTTGACAAGTCACTCGCCATCTTTGGAATTGACTGAAAGTCATCCTGGGAGGATGATTGGCATCTGGGGACATCAACTCGTCCCGCTTTCGGAAGGCCCTTTTGGCTGGTAGCCAATGTTCTGCAGACGTTCCATTCTCACGATGTGAGATTCTTTTCCAAATCTGCGCCAGGAGTTTTAGGTATTACGGTATCACCATCAACTTATTTACCTAAGCTAGATTCCGAACGTCTTTTTATCTTGTATTTCAAATACGTTATTTTCATTTTAAACTAGAAAATCTAATGTTTGCAGATGCACTTGCCATATTGAGTCTACAATGATCATTATAAACATATTTTTTTCAGCATTTCAATAATGTAAATTTTTGCCACACAATCCAACGGTTTCATTCTGTTTTGTCATGGAATAGCAACAATTCATTAAATACAATTTAATCATAAAAAAGCAGGTAGCGGAAGAAGATTGAAAATAAAATCTCTTTTTCGCTTACCCTTTGGCATCATCATTTGACTTTCGCTGCCACATTAAATCCGCTAAACGCACCGGCATCACCGTGCCATTAGTCGGCACGCACGTGCGCCTCAAAATCGTTGCGTGCTCTACGCACTACAGGCGACGGTGGTGCCATAGGTCACGAGACGCGATTAGCTTGCCGAAACATTATGCGCAAAAAGTGCTACGCTCAGTTATTTCTGGCAAAATTACTTTCCAAATTACGTCTCAACGTAATGAAATACGCACAGCCAATTTTTTTTATGTGTTAATAATCAAAACATCCATTGGTCACTTAAATCGGTTGGGATATATTTAAGGTTTTACACCCCGTGTTTCACAGTCATTCCGCGATCTTGGGGGGCCGCCAAGGAAACTATTTATCCAAACACCAACCAACACCTCTGCCATAGATCTCCCCAAGTGGTTCGCTACGTTTGGTGACTTAACAAGGGTGCCCGGGTTTATGGGGTGAAGTTTGTCCAGATCTTTCGGCGGATGCGTCTGCCCCCCAACTGCGTGGCAGGTCGCTTGGGGAGACTGATTGAAGAAGACCTTTTGGCCTCTCAGGCACGATTCTCTTCGAATATCGCCTTTCACCGCAGTGGGAGGGATGGATTCATACCTTTGTCTTTACTGGACACGCTAACCCCTAGATACGTATGCACCCCTCATACCTCTCCTGCCCAGAACTTCTTCTCCTTCTTTTCCTGAAAAGACTATCCAAACAGCATCCCCAAAGGCCCTGAGGGGAAATATTTTCCTCAGAGGCTCCTGTGTAGAGTTCATGTAAAAAAATATATAAAAATTATTAATTTTTTTATAAGAAAAACTCTCTTTTTAACTTTTGAAGGTTATTCCCATCAATGTAATATATCATTGAAGAAGAAGATAACAATAATAATATAATTTTTTAAAATATGAAAAACAGAACAAGACACAGAAAAATAATAAAACATAATGGTGGCAACTGGGACTCGAACCCAGAACCTTTCGTCTTATAAAAATAAAAACGGATATATTTATCCGAGACACTATCTAGGTAACAAATACATTCTTTGAATACTTGTTTCCAATAATAAAGGTAGCTGCCAATAACATGGAAAAAAACATTAGTCGAAGATAATATTGTTAATTCTGAAATTTGAAATATGAAGTTAACAATTACGACAGTCTCAATATAGATCGCAGTGGCCCAATTGGTAGAGGTGTATTTTCCGGTAAGACAAAAGGTTCTGGGTTCGAGTTCCAGTTGCGACCATTATCTTTTATTATTTTTTTGTGTCTTGTTCATTTTCATATTTTAAAAAATTAGATTATTATTGTTATCTTCTTCTTCAATGATAAATAAAAAATACGTCGCTATTAGTGTAAGTAGAGAAAATGATACGCATAAGAAGTCGAAGAGCGTTAGGGGAAGACATGACACAATCAAATGAATCAAAGGCATGAGTCGGGTCATATCAAGAGTCAGAGTAACAAAAGAACATGTATGAATGTATGTTACGATGTATGAATGTTAACGAAATTAAAATTAGGGGAAGACATGACACAAACAAATGAATCAAAGGCATGAGTCGGGTCATATCAAGAGTCAGAGTAACAAAAGAACATGTATGAATGTATGTTACGATGTATGAATGTTAACGAAATTAAAATTAGGGGAAGACATGACACAAACAAATGAATCAAAGGCATAAGTCGGGTCATATCAGGAGTCAGACTAACAAAAGAACATGTATGAATGTATGTTACGATGTATGAATGTATGTTACGATGTATGAATGTTAACGAAGGTAAAATTAGGGGAAGACATGACACAAACAAATGAATCAAAGGCATGAGTCGGGTCATATCAAGAGTCAGAGTAACAAAAGAAAATGTATGAATGTATGATACGATGTATGAATTTAAAGTAAAATTAGGGGAAGACATGACACAAACAAATGAATCATAGGCATGAGTCGGGTCATATCAAGAGTCAGTTAACGAAAGTAAGGTGTGTGCGATGAGATGGAGTTGTATGGCAGTTTATCGTTTATTTTTTTTAACATTAACTCCACACAGTTTTATCATCCACAAGAAATTATCGTCATCTTTGGGGATGCTTTGTAGAGGGTGTTTTTTAGGAGAGGAGATAAAAGGAAAAGGTTTTGATGACACCCATGTCGTAGGAAAGAGGAAACACAGAGACCGTCAAACTGTTCCACAGCCAGGCTGTTGAACTCAAGAACGAGTCAACAATGTGAAGCGTGTACACATGTTAGGCGCGCGTTTGGAGTGTTCCCGACTATTCACCTGTTGCGAAGGAATTAATGACGCTAGTTCCTAAGAGCATCTTCTATAGTAATACCGGTAGAATAAGTACAGCATTTTAAAGACAGTGCTCTAAAGATTGCAATCCGTTTATTAAGATAGGGGAATCTATCAAACGGATTGCCCAATTCTGTACAACCCGCAATCTGTCTATCTCTGCGGTAGAACGGCGTGACGGTTACTTAGTTAATTAGCGATTTGTTATGTAAAGTCTCGATAATAAATAAGAAGCTTAATTTTGATTGATATATGTATATTGATAAATTGATATCCTGAAGCAAATTCTTGGGCAAATGATTCCAACAGCCTTCCAGTCTCCATCATTAGGATATGATGACCATCTGAATCATAATCATCAGCTGCGAATAACGATTTAAAATACTTTATAATCTTTGGTCAGAATCTTGAAAACGAACAATTTTTATAATACTTAATTACGTTGATTGATTCGTTATGTAAATATTGCGTTTATCGTGCTGAGCAAAAAATAATTAAATAACTGGTTATCGGGTATTTCAAAGTTAACCCCCGTTGAAATATCTGTTTTCCATTTGTATATACGAATAATTATCACGGCTACATTACATAAGTTCCACACAGGAGGCCCGGAGAAAAGTAAATCCTCCGGGTTCTTTGCCATCTTAGGGGTTGTTGTGTGGGGGCGTCTTTTTATGAAGGAAGAAGATGAAGTTTTGAAAAGAAAAGAAGCATGTGTAAGGGATTACCTCTCCTTATTCCTACCCAAAACCTATGACAAAAAAAACTATGTGACCAAATTCAGTGCAGTGATAAACTTCAACCGAGTCACAACCGTGTTTGAGATCATTACTATTATTTGAACTACTTTTTGGTAAACTACGGTGTGTGTTTAATCGAAAACTGGCTGAATAAATGTACTGAGCGCTCAGAATCTGTGAAAGGGGAAGGTGACGCTTCTTTTATCTTGCTGAGGTTATGTGATTGACTTTGCTTTTGCACCATCCGTGTTCCTCCAAATCCTAAGTATCTTTAACGGTATGAGGGGTGGGTAGGAATCTTAGTTTCAATCTGTCCAGGAGTAATGGACGTATGAATCCACCCTCCCACTGATTCTAGAGGCAATTTTGGTAATTTTCTGTAACTAAATGGAAATAATTAAGATTTTTTTACTCAGTGGAATTATATTATTTTGCGCAAATACAAAGTATATGGTTTTAGTATAATCTTGTGACATCATAAAACCGCTTAACTTTTGTTAAACATAGTTATGAAATTCATTTTAAACCTGCAAGGTTTTTTTTAACTTTTCGCACCGTATGTGTATTTGAAAATACATTGATTTCTATTTTTTTCCTTCCTATCGGCGATAAACATCTGACAGGAGCTATTTTTTCATTGAATTTTTACTACTCGTTCAGGCGGTATACATTTTTATTATTATTAAGGTGGTTTTTATGTTCAATGTTGACCTTTTTTTTGTCTAATTTATATTATGTAATTAAAAAAATAATATTTTTAGAATCAGTGTATAATTAATCATTTTTGTTGAACACGCATTTTGAGATCTAATGTTCCTTTAACAATATGTAAGTAGCAATAACTTCCAAAGTATCTACTGAAAAATAAATTAAAAAGTAGGTAACAACAAAAAATATAATAAAGAAATGACTCCACCAATTGTTATAAAAATTCAATTTAAACTAACACTTACTCATTTAATTCAGATTTGAAAAGGTTAAAATGGTGTATTTCAGACAACAACTCATCGATTATTGCATTATAAAATCTTCACTTCTGAACTTGAATCTCTCTCCGTCTGGTAAATTCACGTGTGAAACTACGCACCAGTAAAAAGTAGCAAAGAAACCAAAAAAGCATGGCACGCATGAGAAGACTGGTTGCATTTCTTCGTGGCTTCAGCGGTGGGCGTTCATATTATGAATATTCATGGGATTGGTATTTTTTATAGCCGCGTCTGACTTCTCGAGAGGCGTTCCTCGTTGGACAAACAGACAACATTTCAGAGAAATAATAAGGTGTAATAATAAATCTGCGACGAGGTATAGTGTACCTATATCATTGCATTGTTGTTAGTGCTTAAGGTCAAGGGTAATGTAAACCACTATTTTCGATAAATTTTTACTAGTGGGTGTAGATTATAAATATAAATTTTTTTGCCTTACTAAATTAAAGATTTTTCCTTCCGTTTCCGTTAGTTAGAATTAAAAAAAAAGTTAATTATTTTACAGTTTTATGGCCAAAATAATCTATGACAAAAAAACCACTTCATGAAACAAAGCCAACTTACTTTGTGGCAATATTTTAATTCAAAATTATTAGTTGGTTTTTATACAATTAACGTGGTTAAAACTGAGAATTCTATAATCTTGATATATAAAACAAAGTCGGGTTAGTTTAGTTACACCATTTATAACTCAAGAACGGCTGGACTGATTTTCATGATCTTTGATTTGTTAGATTTGACTCCGTCCTGATTAACAGAATAACTATTAAAACATCGGAAAAAATAATTATGAAGAAAATAATTTTTTTCATACATTTTGTATTTTTATTTTTATTTTTATTTATTTATTAAAGAATTTTATACACAGTGTACATATTGCGTTATTTCGCCCGCCATGCTAGGGATGTCCCTGTGTTATGGCGGGTGAAGTATGCAGATTATATGGGTAATGAAGTACATTTACTGATAATAGAATAATTATGATAATGAGGTTTACAGTTAATGCAGCAATGAATTTATGATAATGATATTTACATATAATATAGTAATTGATGATAATGATGTTTACAGGTAATAAATATAACAAGGAATTTATGACAATGAAATTTACAGATAAAATAATAATTGATAGATGAAATTTACAGATAATATAACATTGAATTTATGTTAACGAAGTTACAGATAATAAAATAATTGATGATAGTGTAGATATTGTAGTGTAGTATGGAACGGCTTTTCAAGTAATGTGCGTTGTTCGACATAATTTGGATTAATTCGAACAGCTAATAAACTAAACACAACATTTATTGATTTTAAGGCGGTACGAAGTTTGCCGGGTCAACTAGTTTATAAATAAAAACCACTTTTGCGCTTGACATCGTGACCTCTAAACTCCGTTCGCCAAGCGACTTTAATTCCTATTACCTATATTCCTGGCGATATAAGGCACAGTACGAATACCTAAATTTTTGGTTTTTATCTGTCTCTTGAATATGTTTGACGGCCACCGCATCATTAGGATGTAGCGTGTTCAAATCCCTGCGTATGCAAGTACATTTTATTTGATTGATTTGTATTATTTCACTACTTAATAAATTAAATATAATTTAAGGTATATTGAATGGCTTTAGCTGTGTTTGGTGACCAGATCTAAATAGCTAGGTATTTCCCCACCTTCACCTCACTTATACACACACACACACACATACACACTCACAGAGACACACCGCACGCACGCACGTACGCACACTCACACACACACACACACACACACACACACACACACACACACACACACACACACACACACACACACACACACACTCACACACACACACACACACACACACACACACACACACACACACACACACACACACACACACACACACACACACATACACACACACACAAACACACGCAGACATACACTTATACAACACAATGTACAAAAAATACGAAAATACTAAATTAGGATGTATTTTCAGGAATCACTTAATTTTATTGACCATGCAAAATAAATTAAAAAAAGTATGTGAGTGAATGATACACACACACACACACACACACACACACACACACACACACACACACACACACACACACACACACACACATACAGAGACCCCTTTACTTATACAACACATACATTGTGTCATTCATTTTTATCTTTATCTTTATCTCAAATCATTCCTTAGTATGCATTAACTCACCTGGTAAAATGTACACTCGCCAGATATTTCATAGAGACATGTCATTGAGTCATTGTAATTATTTCTTCTATAATCTTGTTTACTACTCATTTTTATTGGGTGCTGCTTGTTTCTAAATAATAAAAAGATATTTTGGTAGAAAGCAGCCAATTCGTGGTTTTAAATATTTATTGAAATAAAACAATTACTTTGTTTAAAAACACAGATATGTATATTTATAATCTATCTCTTTCTCTTTATTACTATGTAAGATTTTAATTTCATGATTTCATACTGTTCTTTTACTCGATGTTATGTTTTGTCTCTTTCTATATGAACCTATATATAAGCTCACTCATTGTATTTTTTAATTAGTTTAATTTTGTACCCCGATGAAGCTTGTGTTAAGCGAAACCGTTCAGTTAAACAAAGTAATTGTTTTATTTCATTAAATAAAAAGAACTTACGAAGTGTCTTCACTATTATAAATAACCTAATATGAATATTTCCTAGTAACAGATTATGATTCAAGTTAACGTCTAAATCACACAAAGACTCCCACCCATCTTTGCGAGTAGGCTACGAGAGTTCGCCCAAGTCCGTAGCCCCCGTGGCCGAAGTTTATAACCCCGTACCGGTGCTACGAAATCCGCCGCTACGAATCTTCAATCCGCTGTACTTGGCGCTGCACCTACCCTACCCGTATACCTGATGCCTGTGCCTGCTGTCCTGGTCGATCGATACCTTTGTCTGATGGGCCGATGTACCGAGAAAGCTGAACTGCAGGCCCGGTCTGCGACGCTACGACCTCTACGCCGCACCAAAACTAGGGATAGGAGCATGTCAAATAAAATAAAAATATAAAAAAACATAAAAAAACAAAAAAATACCTACTACGAAAACTTATCGACGATTTTAAATATGCTTAGTTTGTAATATTTATCAGCAGCTTTCAAAGCTTACCTACTTACTTTATTATCCGAAGTTTACGTAATGAAAGTGCAATCCTTCCATTCCTCAGAAATGCCTTTTATACAGTATCTCCAAAGATGACATAAACCTCAAAGAAAATAATTTCTCCAAATATACCAGTAGCTCTGTAGTCTACAGTGGAAAACCTCGCGTTTCGCGTCCGAATTGAATGTTTCAATTTTTTTATTTATTTCATAAATGAAAACCAAAATTTACTCTGAAATCATTTTTTTTTTAAAAAGGAACTTAAAAACCTACATACTTAATTATAAACAATATATTTTACGTAACATTTTTCTTTTATGTAAATAAGTACATAAACACAATGCGTGTGACAATATTTATGGAAAGCACGATTTTTAATTATCAGATATATGTACAAATTCTCGACTAAAATATGAGCTAAAAGCGTTGTATATACGAATGTTTTATTTTTTTATTATTTATTAACCAAAAAAATACATTTTAAGTACATTTTTTTAGGTATATGCCACCTCACTAGGCTGAGCCTGTTCCGAGGTGGCAGAAATGTATACGAAATTTTTAAGGCTACGCACATAACATGCGATATCATTTCTGAGATATATTTCGCCAAATTGAAATGATTTAAGTTATGCATTACGCCTATTATAGGGGAAAAACCAACAATCAATTTAAAATAATTAATTCATTATACCTATTTTCCCCTTTTAGCGATGGTATTCGATAACGAAATAAAGTGCAAAAAACGAATTGACTAAAAAAAATAATTAGTAATAATTTTGTTGTGGTCACCCTGCCTTCAGGCGGTGAATGGCGTAGCAACAGCGACCTGGTCGCACACTGTCTACGCGCTTTATTATTTAGGCTGGTCTCGTCGGCTCCACCGGTAAAATGTCTCATTTCGTAAAGCCTCCCCAGACAGGCGGCTGTTTTTAATAAAGCCGACAGCTAGATAATACGTATTCGCAAATCTTTTCATTATTTATATTTTTATCAATATGTTGCTAGATTCGGTTATGTTAGGATATAATGAGATCCCTGAGGGGTACATGCGGTGAAACTATGTATGGTCGTGTGAAATGTGGAGATTCGCAAATAATTTAAGGCTGGCATAAGTTTCAGAAATTCCTTTAAATTCCATTCCAAAACCTGTCCACCCATCGTAACTCCCTTCTTTCCAGGCACTTTTTCCTTTATTAAAAAAAAACCCCTCCACACAGCACCGTCAAAGATGACATAGGTGTGGAGCTAATGTAAATGCTAATGAAGATACGCAAATAAATAATCTACCATACAAGTTTTAATACAAAGTCCATAGATTTTTATAGATGCCCCATCACTCTCCGCGCCCCAAACACGTTATGGATAACAAAGTATGGACAATATTGAGATGAAGGCTTAGTATATATACTATCAGAAAATGATATCATTTTAATTTTGACACCCCCGTGGTCTAGGGGTAAGACTCTCGACTGACAATTCGAAGTTCGCGGGTTTGAACCCGATGTGCGCAAATAAAATTTATGTTGTATTACGTCACAATTAATTAATAAAAAACAATATAAAATATTTTTTCGGCACGTTCCAGAGTAAAAGATACTTTCAGTATCGCCATGGTCTAAAACCACCATTCAGAATTGAAATGTTGCTTGAAATGATTTTAGCCGTGTTTGGTGACCAGATCTGAAAGCCAGGTACTCCCCAACTTCCTCATCTCTTTTCCCTCCCGCCACATTTAGCCTCACAATATACCCGATTGGGGATGCCATAGTTTCACTGGCTTGTGAAACTTGGAAACTCTTGTGCGTTCATATAAAAAATAAATAATTGATCCAGTATTTATACAGCTTTTAGAAATATAACCATGTCTAGCGCAAACACACTTCTTCTCCACGTAAATATCCATCACGTAATATTAAAGAAATACGATCGTGCAATAGAACTTCGTATACGTAAACAGAATTATTACACTGAATAACACGGGTTTTATTCAAATTAGTCCACCTCGAGAGATTTGCGGATTAATGCACTCGCTGACTCCAATGCCCTCTGAAAGTCTTTTGATGAAATTTACCTTAAAACGTAAATGAATAAATTATTATGTCTTGAAGCTGCCATGTATTTCTTTTACGGTATACAAAAGGAAAAAAATACCTTTTTTCTAAACAATTATTTACGTAACTTCTATATTAATTAAATTTTTTTTAATTACTTAACCACTCGAGCCCTTTTTGCCACATTACGGCTCTAGTTCCAAAACCTCGGATTGCTTTGTTGCCAAAATGTGGCAAATTTAAATTTTTTTTTTATTATTAAAACGACATAATATATTGTACATTCAAAATATAACAAAATAAATATTCTCTAGATTCTTTAAAATGTTTTAAGGTTAGAGATTTAATTATATATTTTTCATAAACTCTACAAAAATATGATAATAGACAAAAGATAGGGGAATTCATTGGCTACATAGAACTGTAATCAGTTTGTATGTCTCCATATTCAAATTCGGAGGTATGCTTTTTTTAATTTGGGCGGAAAAATTTCCTTTAGCAATCCGAAAAAAAATATTTTAATTGCTCTGTCGCTCCAGTGGTTTAAAATTAGATCTACTTAATGTGGTTGAGTATAAATAATGTATATTATTTGTATTTACGCTTTGCTTATTTCTAAATATTACATATTATCGAAGAAAAAAATACTTTGTGGCTTAATTATTATACCAAATTGTTTCATTTGTAATTATTACATAGGCACCTTCGATCAAGTTCATTGGTCGAAGATAGATACACAATTTTTACAATAGCTCCGCTCCGCTTGAAATCAATATTTAGATAAATCTTTACTACGAATCGGTTTAAATATATATTTTGTTAAAATGAAGGTTTTCCTATCGTCTTCCTAAATTATTAAAATAATATTGATGGTTACATTATAAAAAATAGCTGTCCCGGCCACCTAACCTACATAACCAAGTGTTGTGTCAATAAATGAACTCACACCGCCATCTGTCAGAAACTTATGGAATTTACAAATAATTTCAAATCATTGTCGTATAAAAAACATTTAATTCGCAAGATTAAATATTGATGTCAATAATCGAGATAAAAACTGTCCTAACTTTTTGTTGGACCAAATTAGACGCAGCTGTGTGACCAAATTAGATTGTGTCGTAATTAGGGACTGCTTGGGAACCAAAAGCGATGCCAACTCATCCACTGACCGGTAAGTAAGCAGAATGATTACATCAAAATCGGTTAAGTAGTTTCGGAGTTTATCTTAGACAAACATCGTGACGCGAAATTTTTATAGGTATATAAAGAATATCAACGAAAACTGCAAAAAAGTTGTTTTTGTGTTAAAAATATATAAACGCATATAAGAAACAACTTTAAAAAATACGATATCAAGGCTACAATTATACGACACTCGTATGTGACAGTTTTCTTTGATTACATTTTTTCTTTCTAATTAAATTATTTTAAAAATAAATCAAAACCACTTTGAGCTTGAGATCGAATGTGTCTAGACTCCATTGGCCAAGCGAGTTGTATGCCTATTATCTAAATTCGTGGCGAAACAAGGCAAATAAAGAATGTGATCAATTTTGGCTGGCGGCTTCCTCTTAATCTAGGTACAGTTTTAATGTCACTGAGAACTAAGCTATACATTTGGATGGGATGCATTTACACAGTAAACGATTGTGTTTTTGATTTGTTCAATCTTCCGTTTTCTCTCTGTCTTGTTTGGTGTGTATGAAAGTCTTTATTTTAATGTAGTTTGTCTCTTGAGTTGGTCGAAACATAAACGTTATTCTTCTATATCTATCTTCTACATTGTGGTTTCTCGTTACATGTGTGCGTTAGTGTTATATTAATATTGTGAAATTGGCCTACTGACAAACTGATACCGACAAAGAATAATAAAAAAATTACAATAATAATCATTAACTCATCCTGTTATTTGTATGCTTTTTTTTTATTTTCACTTTACTAATTTCACTTTTCTTTAATCTACGTTACTATTTTAAATACTCTCATCCTCTCGTGTACTATACATTTTGTTATGAACAGGTTTGAATATTCGTGATAATTTGTAAGTTTGCTTCTATGTGTGTATTTGCCAAATAGTATTTTTTATATTTTCTCTGTACCCTGTAACTCAAAAGAAATTTGGTTTTAAAAAATGTTATGTAAGTAACATTAAAAAAAAATTATATTAAGTTTTAAAACTAAAGCACGGTACAGATACGAAGCTCACATCAAAATATACTGTGTTATATAGTATCTTTTCTACTGACAGAATTCGTTATAAAAGATTTATTCCTACGGCAGGAAAGGGGGTCAGTTGAATTCGGAAGCGGTCGAGGGAATATCATTTCTTTGCACTGGATATGTCAATTTGCCGGCGCTCCGTGATACTCCGTGTATTTAAAATGACCCGCTCTCCTGTTTACGGCGGATGGGGGGTCACATAACTTTTTTGATCGCCCGATCCGATCGCCCCGGTAGCGGTTGCGGTTAGCGGATTGTATGGCGAGCGCTATTGTGTTATAAGTATATTTTTATGTGAGCTGCGTGTACGCCGCTACCTTAAAACATATCCAAGATCCCTCTCAATAGCTGCTTTCATAATTTCCACGGCAACGGCATGGCGACGGCAACGGCTAGCGGCATTTAATTTTTTTAAGAGCGATTGACCAGCAGCTGAGAATACAAGTTTAAAAATGCTTATAACTGTACACGGAGGTTCCAATGAGAAAGATCGATTATTCCCCGAATCAAATTTTTTAAATTAAAAATTTAATACCGATTTATTTAATTCAAAACTTGCTTTAATATATACCTACATTCAAGTAAGCAATAAAAATGCTCAAAACGTACAATGATAAATTATTAAAAGTTCGTGTACTTTTTGTAAGTATTTTTTGATCATAAGTATTTATGATTTTTCAATAATGTCTAAACAAAATAAGGGTGTAAAAAATTGAAAAATTTTAGTTTGTAAGACCTTAAATAAATAGAAATCTGAGGTATTTTAATTTAACTAAAATTTGATTTTTTAAAACTGTGTTGACAAGATTATGTATTGATTTATTTTGTTGTATAATTATATAATTATTATATGATTCGAAATTTTTTTCATTGTTTTTATTTCTTGCTAGAGCAATCCCGATGAGTTACAAAACTCATTTTAGGACAGGAGGAACTTACAATTCATAGGTAGGAGGTAGTAGTTACAATTTTACAAAGGTATTTGTGTTGTTTAGTAGAATCTATCGTTTGAAATTGAACAAATCTGCCAACGACCAACGGTATAACCTTAGTATATTAAAAATTAACTTAGTTTTTCAAAATTTTAAAACTGCGCGTACCAGATAAAATAACAATCTATCAAAATCAATTTTTTTTTGTAAAAAAGAGTCAACGCGTCTAGAATTTGATTTAAAAAGGACTAATTTCCGGTATTCTCTGGTAATATCCTTTTAATACGAGTGAGGGAGATGCTATAAAATGAATACTTGATAAACATCTGTATATATCGTTTGATTAACTATTATTTAATGTGTAAGTAAGAAAAACAACATTATTGTGATAAAGGAGGTACGTTTTATGTTTTTTTGCCATTGCCGTGCCGTTACCATGTGAAAGCCAAAAGGGATTTTAAAATAAAGATGGAAAAACATAACTCTTATTCCGCGGCAAAGTTCCCGTGATCCTTGGCTCTTAATTTTTTTGTTCGTTTTACGTGGAAATATTTTAATCAATAAATTATTCATGAACTAGGTATGCACTCGGTAAGAACTTGAATTAGGTAATCTGCACCTTGATATGTTTAAAACTTTTTTGTTTATTTTATAATTTTAGTAAATAAGCATCCCAACTGTTCCCACCGGTCGGGAGCCAGTCAGGTAATTAATTGTATTACCAATTGTGGTTTGTTGTTTGGCTGAATATATTGGGGAGGGGAAGAAGATGGGGAAGAAGATTGTGGGAAAATACCCGGCTATTCAGATCTAGTCAACAAACATGGCTAAATGATATGGTGGTCTTTCTCCAGGGAGATACATGGTCTAAATATATGTTAACATCTTAGCTATTTCGGTCACATCTTGGCCCTTCATAATATTTTGTGTTTTGAATGAGTTGCTATTGCAATAATATTATAATTCATCTCATAGATAATTTCGTGTCTGCGGTGAGCACTTTCGTGACAATACATAATTTAGTGCATAACTTACTTTAAGGTCATTTGAAGGTTCGCTACTGCGATGCTAAATAGCGATTTTATTTTATTATGAGAATGCAAGAAATCCGTCTACTAATGAGGTTAAACGAATGCTGAAAAAATACGATAACATCTCTTTCTGTTAGTTTAAATTTTAACTAGCCGAGAAGTTTAGCTTTTTTTAAAGAAAGACAAACCTAAGAAATAAAACATATAAATCCTGACATTATTTGAAAATCTCCTACTACCATCACACCAAGCGGAAATGTGGATTGTGTTGTAATTGAACTCGCAACACCTGCTCGGGAACCAGACGCCAAGCCAACTCATCCACTGACCGGTAAGTAAGCAGAATGATTTAACATTTTATTTCACAACGAATGCAGGGTGGTGCAATGCAATTTATTTCATAAAAGACACCTCCGATTAAAATAATCGTCTACGAATCCAGAGCTCGTGATACGGTACGATACAAATGTACCGACCCAGCCAGGAGCACTCCTGTCCCGGGGTGACTGGTACAACAGGGGGCACTGATTTGTTAAGACTTGAAACACGTGCTCTGAGGATAAGAATTACGTTGTAGTTCAATCGACTGGTTTACAAGGCAATCTGAGCCAATGTTGGAATTTAGGAAGGACAGGAATAAAGGAATCGATTGAAAATTGTATTTTCCCTTGAAGTCTTACTTTCCTTGTCTCTTTTGGCTCTTCTTGGCTCTTCTTGGCTCTTCTTGTCTCTTTTTGACTCTTCTTGGTAATTTTTATCTCTTCTTGGCTCGGCTTGTCTCTTTTTTACTCTTCTTAGTCATTCTTATCTCTTCTTGGCTCGTTTTGTCTCTTTTTGACTCTTCATGATCATTCTTATCTCTTCTTGGCTCGGATTGTCTCTTTTTGACTCTTCTTGGTCATTCTTATCTCTTCTTGGCTCGTCTTGTCTCTTTTTGACTCTTCTTGATCATTCTTATCTCTTCTTGGCTCGTCTTGTCTCTTTTTGACTCTTCTTGGTCATATTATCTCTTCTTGGCTCGTCTTGTCTCTTTTTGACTCTTGGTTATTCTTGTCTCTTCTTAGCTCTTCTTGACCCTTCTTGTGTGGATGCCTCGGGAATGAAAATCTGTTACTACCAATAGTTACTATCTAACCATAATGGAATATTTTTAACACATTTTCAATTCATAGAAATACGAAATTAAATATTTAATTGTGTGTAATTAAAATGTGTTATTTCACAAACAATTATTATAAAATCACACAGGTTTTGAGCGAATACACTTTAGAAGCCAAAACATGGCGATCGATGAAAATATATATTTTGATTAGGGTAGAGCAGTGCTACATTTTGTAAAATCTTTACGAGAATCCGGCCGTGTGTGGAAGGCCGAGATAAGAACGTATTTAATCCTAAATAATAACATTAGCAAAAAATGCACCCAAACATTTACATATTATCTCTTTTGCCGTTTGAATATTAACACAAAAACCATACGCGATAAGAAAGTGGACGAAAAAATAATCAACACGAGATAAATAAAACCCAAACCTATCCCAACACAAACTTTGTTATCTACCATTTAACATGGAACATTTGTAATAACATTCACAGAACATCTTATCATTTGACTAATGAGCATTTTTACGATACATGAAATGTGACAAGCCGATTGAAATATTGGATCCATGTTGATTTCGGATTTTTGGGCGTTCTGACCTGGTGTTAAGTCTGGGAACTTTCATACATTGTTTTGGGATAGTTGTAATACGGTTTTTTTTATGTTGAACACATTAGGTAGATTCAAATAAGAGTATTAGTTTTAGTTTTAATAAAATCCAACACTATAAACCTAAGGTAGGAAATGGAACCGTCAGAATTAAAGTGATCTAAGATCTTAAAAATCTAATCAAGAAACCGTTGTGAGATTTTATGGTTCTTTTCTAAACTTGAATAAAATGCATTAAGATTTCATTTGCGAATTATGTACCTGATATTCGTAATTTGGAAAAAACGTGTAGTTTTAAAAGCAATCAAAAACATATGAAAAAAAATTGGTAACATTAATATTCCTCACTTTAACATCTGAAAAATTTTTCTAAAACATTCCTAAGACAAAGAAGAACAACGCTTTTAGTAAAAAAAACTCGTTTAATACATTACATACACCGAATTAGCACAATGGAATCATTAAATTCGTTGTCTTTGGATAACTAAACAAGATGATAAATAAAACAACAAGGAAATCATAATTTACCTCCCACAAGCATTATAAAATTTTGATACGTAAGATTACTCATTTTACATAATTTTTCAGATAACCTGCCAACATATCTGATAACAGAAATAGCAAGTAATAATCCCCACGCAGTCGGTAGTTTGTTGAAAAGGCTTCGTTTTATGTTTTATGGTTTTATGGTCGCCTTGTCAGAACGCGACGTTTCACCTTCATAAGGGCAAAGCGGACAAAGTTTCGTATATTCAGTGTATGTATATGTTGTGGGTGTGGGTGTGGGTGGTTCGAGATGGGATGAAGCTCAACGCGTTCCGGGTTGTGCGAGGTCAGTAACGTTCTAACGACGGGTTCAGTCCCGTTTAACGCCCTCGCCCGGGTTAATAACGGACAGCCGTTACCCCGGCCGAGGGTTCGACAAATTTAGAGGATTTCGTTTTCATGAATATATGGCTACTAATAAGTTCACGTCCTCTTAAGCCAATTTGAAAGAAAGCTAACAAGGTTTTAGTTTGCCTAATCCTTAACAAAAAACATATGGACCTATACTGTTCTCCTTAAACGTAATACCTTCTCTTGTATTACTCCTAACATCTTAGAACATTCTTAATTATATTAAACGCCCAAAATTTTATTGGAATGCGACTACTTCTTCCATTATCATCATCACGATGCTATATTCCAGGATGGGATTTGGCCCCCTTCACTAATGCCCTGTTCTGAATGTGATCCCTCACCATTCAGCGTACATTCACTCACCTTGTGGGCGTTTTACACTATATTTTTTTCATACGAAAAATCTGAACTTACTCGATCATTATTTTCAAACATTTAATTACACGATTGCATACAGAAAGTTGTTTTTAGAGGAGAAATAAGTAATAACCCCTTAAAAATGGCAACAGTTACATAAACATTTATCATATGAAAGCATCTTTCATTTGCATTTGCCGTTGCCGTCAACAAATATTCATCACCAAAATCCGTAATACTTCACAATAATTAATATACATCCACAATCAAGAATAAATATATTTTATTATGTTACGTATAGTCTTTGTCTCGATATTTTAAATACAATATTAAAAATACAACATTTCTAAATAATATATATTATTTAAGAAAAACAATGACAAAGGCCAGCTGAACTCAAGTTATGTCTGTCATCTTTAAAATAAAAATAGAACTTGTCCTATTTCTCACCTCGAATCTATGTGTATAAAAAGACCATTCATATGGCAATTGGTATGAAAAAAAACCTCGTGTGAAATGCACGTCAGTTCACTTCTGGTACTCCTCCAATCCCCTTCTTCTTCTTCCATCTGCTACATTTTTTTTTTCTTTTCGTGCATCGCTGCTCAAAAAAATCCCCTTTCCGAATCTTATCCGTTCTCCCTATACTTTTCTTTGTACATACATACTGTTCATTTTATCAAACACTTTCAAGTTCTCGAGAAATGGTCCAATTGACAAATTTTATTCAAGTTCATAATTTATTTCTTATTTTCGGAATATCTCCAATTGTAGTATTTAATCATTGATGACAATAAATAATAAAATTATATATTCATCCTAGATTTGCAAAAATGTCAATAGACACCGCACATTAAAATGAAAATGGATGTATTTATCCAAGACACTTTCTAGATTTCATTTAGTTCAGAATAATTCTTGCAATCATACATAAAGATAGCAGATAATAAAAATATGGGTTAAAGAAAATTAAGATAATGTTGATAGTTTCTAGTCGAAGTTGATACAGTTATATATGTCCGAAGGGGGTAGGGTCGAATTAGAGGAGTGGTTAGAGCAGAGCCCCGACAAGGCTAAGGTCCTGGTTTTAATTCCTACTTGCGTATTTTTTTCAGATTTTCCGCAATTTATTTTTTTGCTCCCTGGGAAGTGTACCTATCTAATGAGAAATGTTATTCAGGGTGATAAGGTACAAGTGATTCTAGACATTATTTGGAGTAAAAATAGTAATAAACATTTTGGTCTCTTTTTTAAAATACTTTTTTTATAATTTTTTTTCATAACTTTAAACAACAAAAAGCAGCAGGTTATGGATATTTAAGGGTTGTGAGGGATTTATTGGTTATCCAGCTAAAAAACCTGGAAAAATAAATGTAAAAAAAAAAAAAAACACACACCTCTAAAAAGTCACATTATTTACTTCGATTAATGTCAGGAACTACCGCTTAAAGTAAGTCAAGTACGCCCCTTGTATATAAAATAAAATTAAAAAATACAAAAAACAAAACCAAATTAAATGAAAACTCTAACAAATAAAGCAAAAAACAACAACAGTAATAAACCTAGACCCCTAGGTTTATTACCCACCTCACCATTATTTCACTCGGTATAACATATTTTCTAAAATACTTCGTCAAAGCTCCGAACCACCTCATTTTGCTCCTTTTTTGTTTTTTTGCTCCCTTTAGGGCAAGATATGGTTAGGGAGCGATACCCGCCCGGGCGATTCGGGCGAACGAATTATACAGAGTATCTCGGTTTGAGTGCTGCGGCTTTATCGCACCGAAAACATCTGAAAAAGCGACCCGCTATCGTTATTTATGAAAGAAGCATAATTCATAAAAATGTGCCAGTTGTTGCAGTAACACTTTAAGTGTTCGTGCACTGCACATGGTGGCCCGAAGGAGTTATTGACTTCGAATAACGTACATGGAAATGTTAAAGTTTCATGAAATAAGTACCGGATAAATAATATTGGTTCCTGTAAAGTTGCAACTGGTGACTCTTTATGAGGTGGGTCATAAAATGTTTTTTTTTTTTGGTTATACGACATACATTTTTGATTGAAGATATCATGCAAGGCAGGCCGCATTAAAATCATCATTTGCTTCGTCATCAAATCATGTTCATTAAAAATTATTGTTAAGTATTCTATAAAAAATAGGTTTTATGAGTAGGTAAATGAATTCTCAATAAATTATCTTAAAAACATTTTTTAAAAGATGCTTTCTAATTAAAAAAAAAATAATAATAAAATGATAATAAATTTAAAAAACTGAAACCCAACCCCATAACTTTAAAAAACAATTATCTCTATGGATCGTCACACTTAGGAACTATGATATATAATCTTTTTTTTTACTTAAATTGATTTGTATAACTCTAATATCTATCAAAATTATAATTAACCTATTATGATAAATTATTATTATCAAAATATTTAGAAACCTCGATGTATATTATTTATAATTTAATTTAATTTGTATAATTTAGTAAATTATAATTCAATTTATCAACCATCATGCTATGTAACTTATAAATAAATTATTATTTATCGGTAACCCACATTTCCATAAATTCATTGTCATATTATCCGTAAACTACACTATCATCAATTATTATATTATCTGTAACTTCGTTATCATAAATTCAATGTTATATTATCTGTAAATTTCATCAATCAATTATAAATTTCATTGTCATAAATTCCTTGTTATATTTATTACCTGTAAACATCATTATCATCAATTACTATATTATATGTAAATTTCATTATCATAAATTCATTGCTGCATTAACTGTAAACCTCATTATCATAATTATTATATTATCAGTAAACGTACTTCATTACCTTAAATTATATAATCTGCATACTTCACCCGCCATAACTCAGGGACATCCCTAGCATGGCGGGCAAAATAACACAATATCTACACTATGTATAAAATTATTTTAATAAATAAATTCTAATATTAACTTTTTATCGGTGGAAAATAGTAAAATGATTTCGATGTCTTCTCAGCCGTTATTTTATTTCTAGTTCGTTTATAGAAACTTTTTGAATGTTCGTAATAATGAATATGAATGATTTGAGGAATGTAAGAGAAGGCAGAGAAGAATAAAATAAATTGCTGCAAACTAATCCTTTGGATTGAAACCAGAAAAGAAGAAGGAATGTGTTCCAAGACCGATTTTTTTGACGGTCCATCCTCTTGATTTTAAAAACGTTCGAGAACATTATCTCGAGTGCCCTAAAGAACAACCCAAAAGACGATCATTCCTGGCAAAAAAATATTGTACGTTGAAGACCTCTACCAGTAAACCATAAAATCGCGAGTTCAAATCCTGGTTTGCGCAAGTAAAATTTTAACTAAACACAAAAATATTGTATATTTGTATAATCTGATAATACTAATACGCTAGTGTTTAAGAACCCACTTCGAGTACATCTCTAACACGGCGCCTTGTGCAAAACCATCTTCGTACGTGAAGTTTGTTACCAAGCTAGTGCGTTATCGCCCGCCGCCCGCCAGGTACTGCCAGTATATTATCTATCACCCAATATGATATGTATCCCGAACATGATTGCAGATCGTCAACGAATAAATAACAGTTCACAATGACTAAGTTTTCTTAATTTATTCGACGTCATCTGTTGTTTGTACGTTAGCGATCTGCAGTTGTCCTAGGGAACGATAAGAAGTTACCGAAAGTTACCGATACAATCCTTGTCGATCAACCGTGCTGGATATTATTAATGAGTAATTTTGAAAAGCAAGTTACGTCTGAAAGGTTTCAAGGGATGTGCGTTGATTTTGGTTATAGAAATCTATTTCATAATACTAGAAAATAAATAAAGATTTTTTTTTTATAGTACATAGATATATTATTCGAAAAATATTTCACTGGTTAGATGGGATTTTATTTTATTTTATTTATTTGATAGACAAACAGGATATTTATAGAACATTCTTGTGGGTAATATAAAACAAATTAAAATATAAATATAAATATCCCTAGACGAATGTGTCTGCAGTAATCACATTTGCATATTCACAGAAGCCAACACATGAAAAACAATGTCAGTAATTTTATAAATAACTTAATCACAATTTTTTTTCGTTAAAACTTAATTACAAATTTATTTTAAAAACTAAATTTAAAACTTAATTACAAAAATTACGGTATTTTTATACATAATTAAAAAATATATGTACAATGTTAGTAGTTATATACATAACTTAAAAACTGAAATATATTTAAATTAAAAAAAAAACTTAATTATAAATTAATTTTAAAAACTAAATAAAGAACTTAGCATTTTTATACATTACTTTAAAATTTTCGGTTAATCATTAAAAAAAATAATAGCACGATTTGCAGGGGTTTTACCGATTGATAATTTTTATTCAGATGGCTTAAAGTTAAAGTGTGGTACAAAACGTCAATTGTTGGGAAAACGCAAAAAACCAACCGTCACAATTGAATGAGGACACTTAAGAAATGTAGAGTTTTATTATTACTTGATGCATTTTTTTATTCAAGTATATTAACTAGTTAACTTCAACTAATGATTTTTTTAAATATCTAAAATAGTTTTTTTTTACGTTCGTTCCACATAAGTGGCCCTGATAAAAAAATCCCTAAGAGCCCATGTCATCCTTGTGTGAAGGGTATTTTTATTAAAAAAAAGGAGAAGAAATCCTGTGAAGGAAAAAGGTAAGAGGGGTGGATAGAAACTTGGGGGTCAATGTGTCTAGGCGAGACAGAAGTGTGAAACCATCCCTCCCACTCTAGTCCAGGTCTAGTCTCCCTTAAACAGTCTCCCCCGATACATCCCGCCACGCAATAGGTGGTCAAAAGCATCCGCCGCCAAGATCTAGACAAATCTCAACCCGTGAACCCAGTCACCTCTGCGAAGTCACCAAACTTAACGAACCACTCGGGGTAACCTACAGCAGAGGTGTTAGTTATCCATTAAATGGTACCCGGTACGGCGGTACCTACACCCGCGTCCCAAATTAGATGGATAATTAAAGAAAAAATGGCACTGATACATTTTGATCTGAATTTAAGTATGATTTTTAATCAGTTTAAGATGGTGTAAATATTGTAAATCTATCGTATATAAGTAAACATTTTTTATGCATAGGCTATTTAAACATACATATTCAAATTTAAAGTCTGCAATCAGAAAAAAAAAATTAAAATTTAATAAATACAGTTTATTCCACTTGACTTTCATTGTCCATATCCACACAGTGGTCCTCGGTTAATGCGTTGTAAAATCGGTGGCATATTTCACTTATTAAACCTGATGAGCCCAGTGATTTCGAATTCTGATTTATTGATTACTATCCCCGTTTTTTTGATTTTATAGGCAAGTCAGCTTGGTATTTCGGCTGAAAACAAAAGTTTGTAGAACTAATAATAATAGTAGATCTAAACGCTAAAAACCGATGAATTGTGACCACTCTAGAGAGATCATCCTTCTTCGCCGTGAAGCATTCTCGGATGAAGTTCCTGGGAGCATCTTCCATTGTAATGCTGGTAGAACAAGAACAGCATACCTGCTTGACGCCTGTGCTCTAAATACAATCCATTTATTTAGATAGGGGAAATCTATCAAACGAGTCGAGAATTCTTTTCAGGTATTTTGGAGCTCCAAACCAGAGGTGACTGCCAAATTCAACATTGGGTCGCACTTGCGATTTGTGCGTCAGCAGTTGTGTACTATTAAGAGTGATTGACCAGAGGCTGAGAATAAATGTTTTAACATGCTTGCAACTGTACAGGGAGGTTCCAATGAGAAAGATCGATTATTCCCCATATCAAATTGTTTAAATTAAAAATTTAATATCGATTTATTTAATTAACAACTTGCTTTAATACATACCTACATTCAAGTAAGCAATTAAAATGCTCAAAACGCACGATGATAAATTATTAATTATCGTGTGCTTCTTGTAAGTATTTTTTGATCCTCAGTATTTATAATTTTTCAATAATATCTAAACAAAATAAATGTGTAAAAAAAAATTGAAATATTTTAGTTTGTAGGTGCTTAAATAAATAGAAGAACTGATGTATTTTTGTCACAAAACACGTTCTCGGATTTATTTTTTAATGATTTTAATTTAACTAAAATTAAAAAAATGTAAATTGTGTTGACTAGATTATGTTTTGATTTCTTTGGTTGTATGATTATATGATTTGAAATTTGTGTTGTTTTATAGAATCTATCGTTTGAAAATTGAACAAATCTACCAACGGTATAACCTTAGTATCTTAAAAATTCAGTTAGTTTTTCAATTTTTTAAAACTGCGTGTACCAGATAAAATAACAATCTTTCAAAATCAATTTATGTTTTTTTTGTAAAAAAGAGTCAATTCGTCTAGAATTTGATTTAAAATTGACTAATTTCCGGTATTCTCTGGTAATACCCTCTTAATGCGTTGCGAGCCCTGAGCTGTACGCCCATCAGCTTCTGATATAGTAACTTCCCTATTAAAATCGACTTTCTTACTTTGTTCGGAAAGTTCCGATGTCCGACCTATTTGTTGGCTTTAAATTAATGTATTTAATTTGTTGGTTAATGTATTATTATAATGAATGTTGATTTTACCTAATGTTTAATTAATTATTATTATTTCTTTAATAATACAGACAGATATCCTCCTGTGAACAAAACATTCTAATGATTTCATGTTACACATTTGTGTAAAAGTATTTTTTTAGCGTAAAATTAAGTTAATAAGTAAAATAATTTTTTTAATATGTGTCGTTGAGTCATTAAATATGAAAATAATGGCTATCTTATTATCTCTCCAACCTTGCGTAATAAATTTATAATAACTGTCATTATATTGACGTAAATGTACGTGCTTGGATATCTTGCAGATTATGGGAAATTATTTTTTAATTGATTATATTGTGTGTACGGGTACTGCACGTTATGTGTACCCTAAAATATAAACTAGCATTAAACTATGTCAAGCACATTATATAAATATTTTCATTAAAAATGAAAATATTTCAAAGACCCAATCATGTCTTACGACTAAAAGGGATCGAAATGACAATCTAGTCTCCTTCAACGGTAGAATTCTTCCGAACAGGCCCTCCATTGATATGCTCGGTGTAACTCTAAGTGACCAGCTCAGGTACGGGGGCTCCATCGAAGCCAGAGTTAAGATAGTCCTTCGGAAACTGAGCGTACTGTACAGGGCCCGCGGACACTTTAATAGTGCACAACTGCTAACCCTATACAAATCGCAAGTGCGCCTCACGGTTGAATTTGGCAGCCACCCCTCAGGAGCCCCAAAGTATCTAATAAAAACCCTCGACTCTGTGCAGAAACGGGCGGTCCGTTTGATGTAATTTTATTACACTTTGATTAATTATTGTCTTGAAATTTAGTTGTGAAATGGTGGCCTCAGAACGGGTGGAGTGCCCACCGAGGATCGCATTGATAAAAATACAGTGTAAAAAAAACTTTGTGTTATGATAATAAATTAAAAAATAGATTCTCCGGTCTTAACAAACGGATTGCAATTTTTAGAGCTCGGGCGTCGGGTAGGAATGCTATCCTTGTTCTACCGGTATTTCAATGGAAGATACTCCGAGGAACTAGCGTCATTAATCCGCTCGGCACCGGTGCATTGTCGGGAAACACGCCAAACGCGTACCCAACATATATACACGGTTGACATTTGTCACACGAGAACGGGTCGCTTCTACGACTCGTTTTTGAGTTCACCAGCTCGGCTGTGTAACGATTTGCTGGCCTCTGTGTTTCCCCCTTCCTACAACACGGGTCTCTTCAAGACCCATGTACACTCCTTCCTCTCCTCAAAAAGAACCTCCACGCAGCAGCATCTTCAAAAATGACATAGGCTCTGAGGGTAATTGTTTTCCTCAAGGCCTCCTGTGTCGCGATAATGTAAAAAAGCCAAATAACTAATAGATTAATCAATATAAATGTAGAATCTTGTAAACATAAAAGCCAAAAAAATATACATTTTGGTAGTTCTTAGACGACGAATAATGCAGTTAAAATGTTAATATGATTGCTCAGTGGTCAGAGTAATTCTCGGCAAGGCAGCCTCAATTCCCAGATACGACAAATCTTTTTCTAGTTCATTTATTAGTTTGAAAGTGTTGCTAAATATTAACCAAAGATCGTTTTCCACCAATTCGAATTCAAATAAATTTTAAATTTATAATTATTTTTTTATATGAATAACGCACGAGAGTCCTAACTGCTCCCATTTGGAGCCAATGAGATTGGGGTATGTTGTGAAGCTGAAGTAGTTGGGTGGTGAAGGAGATGTGGAGCGGAACGAGATGGGGAGGAAGGTGGAGATGTACCTGGCTATTCAAAACTGGACACCAAACACGACTAAAGCCATTTCAAGCAACGTTTCAATTCTGAATGGTGGTTTTACACCAGAGCGATACGGAGTATCTTCCACTTTGGAATGTGCCCCAAATATGCTATAAATTATTTTTAAGTAATTGATTATGAAATAACACAAAATATTTAAAAAAAAAATTTACGCACGCCGGATTCGAACCCGTGACCTTCGGATCGGGAGTCGAGAGTCTTACCCCTCGACCACGTAGGCACGTAAATGACTTTTTTTGTTTTTGTTTTTTTTTAAATTATTTATTAACCAAAAAAATACATGTTATGTACATTCTTTTAGGTATATGCCACCTCACTAGGCTGAGCCTGTTCCGAGGTGGCAGTAAGTAGGTTCCATGTAACAAAATACATAAATAAGTCATTTAAAAAAGCACGAACTAGCGTCAAAATCTAAAAATACGTACAATAATTATTAGAACTACTCGCGATCTTAGCAAAACCAGTAAGTGCAAAAATTTCAGCAGTGTTATTAGCATCAAGTCGTGCTGAGTGGGGCCAGGTAATGAATCGGATCCTGAGAATTGTGACAAGTGACTTGAATAAGGTATCAGTAGTGACATCATCGCCCAGCTGCATATGTCACTGTCACGTTATATCACTCTCAAGAGTCTAAAGGCATTATTGCCGGACGTGCCGAAAAAGTGGTTTCACCCTCGATGCGTTTTACATTAAATTAAGTCGAAATGGTAACACTTTCAGGACGGTTTTTACGGTTTACTAATATATTCAACGGTTATATCATCTCAAGAATGCGTCACATGGATCTCATAGTCAATGCTGAAGACATAAGATCGATCAAATTTACGCTGATTTTGGTTTGGCCATCTATAGTGAATGAACAAAGAAATTATTATATCATTCAAGAAGAAGATTATACTTATAAATCCAAACGAATTTAAAAAAAAAAGACATCGAAAAATAAAAATGTAACGGCCGCAACTGGGATTCGAACTTAGGATCTCATGTCTTACCTGGACAACCACCTTAACCAACTCGGCCATTGGGACCTCTAAAATTAGCATAAAAATTACTTCAAAATACAAGTTCGTTTAAGCGTTTTTCCCTGTAAGACAAGATCCTGGGTTCGACTCCGAGTTGTGACCGTTACCTTTTTATATACCTGTGTCTTGCTCTATTTCGCATCTTCGTTAGATTTATTGGTATCATCTTCTTCTTCAGTGATATACTACAAACCCTTCAATTCCCATGTCAAAGTTAATAAAGATTTATCTTTTCTCTTTAAATAAAATAGTTTATATGTATGGTTAAGACAAAAAAAATATATACTAAATAAATAAAATACCCCCACTTTGTATGGGTATGTCACCTACATGTGACACTGGGCAATCTGCAGTTAAGACTCTGAAAAGACATACCATTTTTATTATTCTAACGGTAGGAATATAATATCAGTTTTATAATAATATTTATATAAATAAAGTTTTATAATAGATAATATTTATTTATATACAAAAATAAAACAGAGCACGAGAATGAATTTGACAAATAGCGAGTGGCTAGTGTTGCCAGAAAAAAATTACGAATAGAGTTACTACTTGCCTTTGCTATGGTAGTAGTGGAATTTAAATATACAATTTCGATGTGGTAGAAAAAAAAACTCTCACCTACAGGTGACACTGGGAATTGAAGAGTTGTTTAACCTTCCAAAGTTATTATAATAAGAGCTATTCTAATAAAAAAATTAAGAAAGTAGTGTTTGTAAGGTGAATATAAGACGAGATGGTGGAAGTAGTTGGGGATGCTCGATAAGACATGGCACGACAAAAGGAACCAAACAGAAGGGCCTATATGAGCGCAGAGTGTGTACCAAGGCAAGCCAAAATTTGTTTGACGGTTCATTATCTTTACCAACCCCTGCGGGAATGTTCGTTAGTTAGTAAATTAGATTATAGCTTTGGAATATCCCTTTGATTTAATAGGGGAAAATAATTATTTTTATTTTTAACTTTTTAATTTAATGAGTTTAACCTCAAATTATAATATTTTAATTAATGAAGATAATTATTGTTAACCTTTTGTTCTAGCAGAAAACGCTTGTTTATTAAGTTACGCTACATTGTGATTTAAATGGCAGAATAGTAAAAAAATAAAGTTTCAATGATGTACACAATAGAGAAGTTGAGTCCTTTTTTTATATTTTTTTTTATCAATGTTCACACGCTTACTACAACTACAACTTTTAAATTTATTTTAGTCCATTTTAGTGTGTCCCGGTTTTGTAAATATTTAGCTATATATTTAACTCAAACGGGGACCAGATGACGTGAGACGACGTCACACGGTATCTCGCGTCTTACCGGGCGTTGTGGCGGGCTTTAATAAAATTCAAACTTGTAGGATTAATTTAATTATGAAAACGAACTTCAAAAATAAAAATATCAGTATTTAAGTTTGCATTTTATCTACATGAACATATTATTAATTTTTTAAAATTATATTTTTTATCTTTTTTATTTTAATTCTTTCTCTTCTTTTTATTTATTCCATTTATTTTTGTTTGTACAAGACACGTTCCATATGTTCCACATACCATCCTAATTTGACTGCCCTATAACGGGATTCTTCCTAGTTGGGCAGCCAACACATTTTATAAATAATGAATAATATATGTATACAAAAAAAAGTAAATTAAATAAAAAAATTATAAGTCAAAATATTTTTCACTCAACTTCCTTATTATTGCACTGAATTATAAAGTAAGTTTTAACCGACAATAAAAATGCGATTCGAAGTAAACAGCCGTGCACATTAGTCAGAGGGTTATCGTCCCCCGGAGTTCTGCATTTCTGCACACTTTCATAATAATGATTATGCTTTTCAAAATTTTTTTAAATTTTATTTTATGGCGATCCTTAATGTGAAATATATTATGAATACAAAAAATATCTGGTTCAATTGTTTTTCCTGTCGTTTCGCTTGAGTAGAATTAAAACGAAATTCTTAATTATTTTACGAAAAACCATAAAAAGTGTTTTTTCGTTAGAAATTTATGAACGCATAAGAGGAAAGATTTAAAAAAAGTTCTATAGCTAAGATTATCTTTGACAGTTTCCCTTGATTAACTTTACCATAAATGTATTCGCTAAATAAATAAAAAAACATTTTTGCTCTAAAATGGTGGCTCCTAGACTGTTCGCCGAGCGGTCTTTATGCCTATCACCAATTACTTTTTGTGATATATGACGCACTAAGTTTTCCACCTTCTTTAAACCTCATCCATCCATCAAACCGTCTCCAACTCCTCCCCACTACCAACACACCCCCATTGGGGATGCCATAGTCACACTGGCTTCAGGTTGGGACTCTTTAAAAAAAGCCCTAATTGGGGTTGCCGTAATCTCGCTGGCTCCGGGCAGTTGGGACTTTTGATATAGTTTAATTATGTGCGTATTCGGTTGGGAGACACATTATTATATTTTTGAAATAGTCACGATTGTAGACGCCGATATCAATGTGTATACAAAGTAGGATTTTTAAAAACTAATATAATATATACAAACAAAATGATTTTATTTTGCCTAACACTAGTGAAAATAGAAAAAGAACTGTAGTAAAAGTGAATACTCAAAAACATTCTTGGGCAGATGTAATCGCGTGTGTCCCTTCGCCTTGTACGCACTTTATAAATGTATGAATGTCGGCATCCAATCTGATTTACAAATCCTTTGTTGTTATTATCACAACAAAGAATAGTTGCGCAGAATACACATGTGTACGTTTTACGCAGCATGCGCACAGAACTTTAAAACATATTATTAAAAGTAGGGAATTATTAGAAAATATAAGCGTATCCGAGGTAACGAGGCCGATGTTAATTGACTTAACGCAAAAACGGTCACGCACAGTCCTCATTTGCACGAAGATAAAGCGAACTTGTAAAACTTCCTCCCCCTTTTGGTGCACAATGTAAATGAAAACGGTCAGAACAAACAAAAAGGAAAACGTATTTTTGGGCACTCCACAACCCACACGAGCGACTAAATTCTTACACAAAGTTTTGCTTAGTCTGAGGTCCAGTTATTTCTCAGAATTTGATCAATTCATCAAATTTAAAAAAAAAAATCGAAATTTGAAAATTAACTTTTAATTATTTATACGCAATTCTAATTCTTATTATACAGGGTGTTAAGCATCGTACTTGATTGACTTTAACCAGTGATTCCTGACATTATTTGGAGTAAAAAATGTGAACGAAATTTTTGTCTCCGGTGACTTTTTTGATGAGATTTTTTTTTTTTTTCAAAAACTTTTTCTTCAAAATCAAAGAAAAAAAATCTTCCACGTGTCGTCACTGGTCTCTAAGCCAAGTAACCAACCAACCCCTCACCCCGCCCAATACCTACTGATTTTTATGTTTTTGTAGTAAAAAAAAATAAAAACTTTAAAAATGTCACTGGAGACCAAAATTTTATTAACATTTTTTACTTAAAATAATATCGGGAATCACTGGTTTAAAGTAAGTCAAGTACGATGCTTAACACCATGTAAACAATATTTTAACATTTTTCTTTGAAATCTTTTAATTTCACAAAATCAGATCGATTTTTTTAATCATATTTTTACATTTCTGTTTTGTTCATTTTTAGTACAATGTTTGTGAATAGGAGCCCACAAGAGTCCCAACTGCTCCAAACATTCTGGAGCCTGTGAGACTACAGCATAGTCAATTGGGTTATAGTGTGAAGCTGAAGGTAATGGGGATGGAAAGGAGACAGGGAAGGAGTAGATGGGGGAGCAGATCTGTCACCGAACACGGCTAAAGGAATTTCAATCAAAGTTTCAATCCTGAATGCTAATCTTTCACCAGGGCGTACTGAGAGAATCTTCCACTCTGGAACGAGTCGCAAATATAACTGCTATCTATTATTATCTTCAAATAATGAATTGTGAAACAACTCAAATTAAATTATTTTAATTTACTTGCGCACGCCGGGATACGAACTCTCGACTTCCGGACTGTTTGGCGGTATTCACATACAACTTTAAATATAAAATATGGAGTTCCTCAAGGATCCATATTAGGGCCTCTATTATTTCAAATATATATTAACGATATCTGTCAATTAAACCTAAATGGGGAAATTTTTTTATACGCAGATGATAGTGCTATATTTTACTTTGGCATAAACTTAGAAAACTTACTTGAAAAAGCTCAACTGGATCTTAATAAATTAAATGACTGGCTAATTAAAAAATTATTAACTATTAACACTAAAAACCTTGTTTATAGAATACTTTACTTCTAAAATGATACATTTCTATTAATGGCATATAAACCATCCTATTCTATACGTTATTATTCTGCGTCTCGTAATATTTTCATTAGTGATCATAATAAAATGAAAAAAAATTAAAACAGTCAATTAAATACGTATAATGGTATAACGCGTTTCCGACATTTCCCCTGTATTCTATCAATAGCCACAAAACATAATAAAGTGAAGCATTTTTATTAATTCCCCTGTTGTTTTTATTAAATTATTCAATTCGCGCAAGAAGCCACAAAGGGCTTTCGCCGATTGCCCACTGTCGCGGCTAATTCTGCAGTCCGGACAGCTTCACGCACCGAAGGGTTAATAACGTAAAAACGCGTGGGTCGGGCAAAGAAGCCCGCCTTCGACCGAAGGATAAATCGGGAAAAAACGACAATCCAATTATTACAAATTACATTCGAGTACGCAACGAGGAATACCAGTCGTTGACTCGCTGAGCTTTGCACGGGTTACCTCATTTATGTAAATTTTAAAATGTAACATGAACATTTTATCAGTTTGAAGCACATTATATAACACTGTTTTATATTTTAGGTTATGACTAAATTCTTTTGACATATTACATTTATTTGTATTACCGACGCCCTTATTGACTTACGAGTAAAATGTCTAAACAAAATTAAAAGTAAACTTATTAAGTGGATATTACCAGAGAATACCGGAAATTAGTCGTTTTAAAATCAAATTCTAGACGTATTGACTCTTTTTTACAAAAACACATAAATTGATTTTGAAATATTGTTATTTTATCTGGTTAACGCAGTTTTAAAATTTTGAAAAACTAAGTTTATTTTAAATATACTAAGGTTATACCGTTGGTCGTTGGCAGATTTGATCAATTTTCAAACGATAGATTTTACTAAACAACACAAATTTCGAATCATATGTTAATTATATAATTATACAACAAAATAAATCAATACATAATCTTTTCAACACAGTTTTAAAAATTTTAATTTTAGTTAAATTAAAAAAAATCAGTTTTTCTATTTATTTAAGGTCTTACAAACTAAAACATTTCAAATATTTTTTTATATATTATACTATTTTTTTTAGACATTATTAAAAAATCATAAATACTTATGATCAAAAAATACATACAAGAAGTACACCATATTTAATAATTTTTCATCGTGCATTTTGAGCATTTTTATTGCTTACTTGAATGTAGGTATATATTAAAGCAAGTTTTTAATGAAATAAATCGATATTAATTTTTAATAAAAAAATGATACGGGGAATAATCGATCTTTCTCTTTGGAACCTCCCTGTACAGTTGCAAGCATTATTAAACTTTTATTCTCAGCTGCTGGTATATCGCTCTTAAGTAGATAATTTTGTTTTTAATTTAAAATATAGATTAATTTATTATATAGATTAATGTTTGTAAGAATGTTTTCAATCGATACATAAATAATTTCATATTCCGTCAAGATCAATTCACAATCTAATTTATTTCATTTGCCTACATGTAGAACCATGTTGATGTGATGTAACGGTATCTTTTTCTGATTTTTCTGTTTCAGATTTTTTAAATAAAGTAATGTGAGGCAGTGTGTCACTATAATAAGTAAAAAATAAATCGAGTTGTTTATGAAAAAAAATGGGTTCAGGGGTAATAAATTTTTATTTAATACCCCTGTATTATCTTTTTCTGATTTTTCTGTTTCAGATTTTTTAAATAAAGTAATGTGAGGCAGTGTGTCACTATAATATGTAAAAAATAAATCGAGTTGTTTATGAAAAAAAATTGGTTCAGGGGTATTAAATTAATTTTGTTTTTAATATAACTTTTACCTTAATCTCCAACATCAGAGAATGGACGGTTACCTAGAGTAGGTTTCCTCTCTTCATGTTTCAAAGACCCAATAAAGTCTGATTTTCTCTCAAAGGGATTGAAATGACATTCCAGTTGCAAATATGCCTTCCATTGATGTGCTTGAGTGTAAGTGAGAGCTCGGAACCAGCTCAGGCACGGGGTTCCATCGAAGCCAGAGTCAAATTAGCCCCTCAGAAGCTGAGCGTGGGTACTACACAGGGTCCGCAGATACTGCAGATCGTATATCTACTTCGGACCCTGTAAAAAAATCAAGTGCGCCCCACTGTTGAAATTGGCTGCCATCTCTGGTCTTTCACTCCTTTATAACCTCAAAAAAGCCTTCAACACATCACCCCCAAAGATAAAGTACGCTCAGAGGAAATTTATTTTCCTCGGGCCTCACGTGTGGAGTTAATGATAACAATAAAGTAGTTCCTTAAATGTAAATTGGAAAGTTATTGTGATTAGAGGGTTCTAAAAGAATGACTATAATATAATTACAATCGGTCGTGAGTTTATTTCGTATTCCTATAACAAAGAAGGTGGTTTTTCAAATTCAGAGTACCTATTTATTTAGAAAATTATTATTATTATTTTATTTAATAAAGGTAGTATTAGTGAAACTCAATCAAAAATCTGAAACAGAAAAATCAGATTTTTGATTGAATTTTAATACATTTTCTTCATTAATTAAAATATTATATTTTGGGGTTTAACTCATTAGGTTAAAAATAAAAATAAAGATAATTAATCTGTTCTTCCTGAAAGAATGTGACACTTTATTTCGTAAAGGGGGAACGAATTTGTTAGAAAAACTAACTTTGCGATTTATCAACTGTAGTGAAATTATGAAAAATATGAACACAAAGAATGTCTAAAAATTAACTTAGATATTTTTATTTATAATATTTCTTTAAAGTCTATCTAAAGGAGGTAACATCTACTAATTGTGTACTAAATTATACAATTTCAATTACCTTCTAATTTTCAAAATTGGAACCGATAAGTATAAACCATATTAGACGAAAAAGTTTTTACCAATATTATTTTATAAATTTTTTAATAAATGTGTGTTTATATATGTATTTTTTTGTTTAAAATTTTGATAGATGTCAATACTTTTCAAATTCGATTTGAATTAACATTTGGAAATATAATTTCTGCCTTTATAACGCAATGATCCCCATGCAAATATTTAAAAAAAAACTTTCAGCTTCACAAATTCAGTTATAATATCGGTTTAATGCCCTCCAGACAAGGAAATCAATTGAGTTATAGACCTTTTGCTGTTGCCGCAATCGAAATCCAATTACTTACGAGTATTTACACGGGCGTAAACTGCAAGAATATTACATGTTTCTGATGCGTGCAATTACAATTAATGTATGCAAAACTTATGTGTTAATAATTACGTAGTATTTTGACTAATGTGTGTAATTTTTTTTAAATAATTCTTCTCCGCAGAGGTGTATAATTAAAGACTCACATTACTCAGGTAAGGAGCCATTTAAATAATCCACATGTCATTATTCATTATTAATGTAATTAATTATAATTAACTTCTTTTTCTAAGTCGGAAAAGGGAATATGCAAATATTTTGTTTTATGCGCTTTTAATTAGAACTCAATTAAAGAGTTTGCAATAATTTCTAAAAAAAGAAATTGATATAGAATGCTTCAAATTTCATGTAAGTCAAGAAAAAAAATCTTTTATGTTTTCAGTTCAATACTGGCAAAATTATTGTGTGGCATCATGTTGAATTAAATTTAAATTAGATATCTGGGAATTTGTGTCTTCAGGAGGGACGGATGTATGGACCCATTCGTCCAATTGCGGTGCAAGGTGATGGGTCGAGACAGTCCGGCTGGAGAAATTAAAAGGTCTCCCTCAAACAGTCTCAATCAATCTGGCAGGCTATGCAGTATGTGGGCGAATGCACAACCGCAAAGACCTAGAGAAACCTGGCCCCATGAACCCACAGTTATTAGTCTTAGTTCTAAGTCACTAGGCATAAGTCTCTCATTTAGTCACTAGTTACAAGTCACTAATAATACAAATTAGTTGCAAGACACAAGTTAGTAGTCTTACCAAGTCACAAGTCATAGAAGGTAGTCGCTAATTATAAGTCACTAGTAATAAAACTTAGCTGTATGACATCGGTTATAAGGGTATGTTGTGAGGCTGAAGGTTATCAGGGGGAAAATGAGATGCAGAGGAAGGTTTGGAACGGAAACGCTGGCTATTCATATCTGGTCACTAAAGGGATTTTAAGCAACGTTTCAATTCTGAATAGTGGTCTTACACATGAGAGTATCTTCCACTCTGGAACGTGCCGCAATCACACTATATATATTTTTTAAATTAATATTTACTGAAGACTTGGCTTACGGAAAGAATTTATTTGTATTAGCTTACAATGACATTTTATTCTAAAAACTTTAAAATTGTTACTTATGTTTTTCATAATTTTTCTTTTATCTTTTTATAAAAATATTATATTTCTGTAAAAAGTTTAATTTTATTTTATATGTATAATTATAAAAATGTAACTATTACATCACTATAATAAGTAAGATCTTTGATGTAAAGAACCCGTTAGACAAACTACTAAAAAGTAGTTTATCGGGACTTTTGTCTTATTTTTGTAAAGTGTATAAAATAAATAACTAAAAAAAAAAAATTAATTGAATAATAAAACAAATAAATCATTTATTTGCGCACGCCGCCGGGTTAGAACCCACAGATTGGGAGTCAAGAGCCTTACCCCTCGACCACGGAAGCCGTCAAGTGATTCCTCGGCTGTTGAAAACATCATACATTCCATCACATTTATGTTTTATTGTAATGATTATAATTACATTTTATTAAACTTTTCCTTTTTTTATAAAGGAATATTTATAATTAAATTACTATAAATGATATTCGATTGTACAATAGACGGTTAGCCAATAAATTATTTAAAATAACTTATTTAATAAATTAAGTCCTTACCTGCATTGTTTTTACGTTAGATTGTTTTTTTATTGAAAAATATTAATCTTTAATTTTAACGGAAATAATTATTCCTGAATCAGTGTTTATTTTATAATGTTTGTATTTAATTTAATCCGTATTAACCATCATTCCTATCAATAATTATCAATAAAAATATGTACCTACTAATGTTTTATTTTTATCTTGTTCAAAATGAAGTCATGGATTACGTGGTTCAAGACGCACCGAATTTAGAGTAGCAAGAAGGGAAAATTAATAAAATTATTTAAAAAAAACTTTCACAAATAAATAATTAAAATATAATATCGAGATATTATTTTTTTATGTTTATATAAAATGTACGCAACTTAATAAAAAATCGAATAAATTTTTTAAATTAAATTAGTAAGACGGTCACGTCCAGCGCAGCTGCGGGGTTTAATATGCAGGTAGGTTCGGTCTTTTACTTACGGGTTAGGTAATATTCAAGCTCGGAGACTTGGGTGTTCGACGTTACCATTACCTTCAACCCTCGGATCCTTGCTCCACACGGCCCAGTGTTACGCCGCAATAAAGACGTCTACACGACGTCCTAAAGGAACCTTAAGCGTCGGCGTCGATGTTGCGACACTGCACCGCCTTGCACAGGGATTGTACAACGCTGGAGACACAGCATGGTTAGTGATTAACTAGATTTTAAGCTGCTTGTCGCGAAATAATCTTGGTTTGTTGTACTGGAACGAGAAACTTACAAATACCTTGTTTGATTAACGAAAGGCGAAATAAAAAGTTATTACTCCATTTATTCAGGCTAGACAAATAACTTAAATAATAAGAATGACATTTCCTTTAAGATGATCCACTAGTCCTTAACTCATTCGGAATGGGCGGAGCGAACGATTTTTGGGCGTTTACCAATAAAAACCCTAATCTCTAACAAACAACAGTATTTTGTTATTCCGCAAGTATATTTTTAAAGATCGAAGCGCCGCGTAGACTAAGGCATGTCCGTTTGCCCCGGGCCCTGGGAGTAGAATGAGCGAAGAGCTAAAATCCTTCTGTACATGGCAGAAGGGTGAAATTCGCAGTTACAAATTCGTTGGGTACCGCCTATTTTTATTCACTGAAAAGAAACGTCGCCAAAATGCACGTTTTCTTTTATTTTGTGAAGTTCAGATACAAATATTAAAATGTTTTCCGATCACTTTATAAGAAACTTAATTAGCTAATTATTTAATAAAACAACACCAGAAAAAGGATTTGTAAATAGGAGATTTTTCGCTTTTAACCATTTTTTATAGGTCAGACGCATAATTTTTTTCTAAGCTTATTAAAAAGCTTTTCAAAAAAATACTCGATTACTTCAAAGGCCAAGATGTGTTCTACTTACAGTATTTAATTGAAGCATCTATATTATTTCTAAGCGATCAAATTTTCAAAACTAAAACACAAGATTTTGTACGATTTTGCATTATTTCGCATGTCTTCACCTTAACTGGATTTTAAGCCGCTTGTCGCAAAATAATCTTGGTTTGTTGTACTGGAACGAAAAACTTACAAATACCTTGTTTGATCAACGTAAGGCGAACTGAAAAGTTATTACTCCATTTATTCAGCGAGACAAATAACTTAAATAATAAGAATGGCATTTCCTTTCATTGTGACAGCTTTATTTGAGAATAGAAGAATATGTGCGAATTATCCCGCTAATTGTTGACCGGGGATGATAATTTTAACGCTTATTTGCTGACAAAATTACACAAAAAAACATTTGTAATTGCTACACGGAGAAAAATGTTATTCTAAAATACGATCATTTTATTCGTAAAAACGGTTAAAAACGGGACTGAAGTTCTTACGAACAAATAAACAGGGTTTCAATGTTTATTGGCGGGAACATGTAAGAATATAATAAACATGTAAGTTTACCAACAAATTGTTCTTACATTTTCCCGCCAATAAACATTGACACACTGTTAATTTGTTCGTAAGAACTTCAGTCTTGTTTTTAACCGTTTTTAAGAATAAAATGATCGAATTTTAGAATAATATTTTTCTCCGTGTAGGATCTCAAAAATGATGTTTTTTTCGGTTCTTTATGTGATGTATGTGATGTATGTAGATTCTTATATAAGAGTTTCCAGTCACCGTGTATATGGTTGAATACAATATATTTTTTCTGTTATATTTAAAAAAAAAATTATCGAGACGAACTTTCTATTCAAGGACTATGTAAAAAAAAAAAGTTTTCTAAGCACCATACGACGTCAAAATGTACCAAAGTGTGTTCATGCTGTACCAATTTTTGTTGATATAATCTCATGTTTATGAATTTTACGTAGATAAAACTTATCTACGGTGTGTTCTTTCGCCACTGCCTTGCGTAGAGCAATGAATGCAATTATTGAAACTTTAACTGTTGGCCGAAGTTACTATTTGCTTCGATGTAAAAGACAGGATTTGAACACAAAGGTGTTTTTTTTAGTTTTATTTATCCTATATAATTTTAACATTTTTTTCTCAGGAGTTAATAATTAATGAACAATAGATTATACAAAAATGTTTCTTACATGTCAGTGGTTTACGATTAGACATGAGAAAAATAATATGTATTAATAAAAATATACTGAAATAATATGTTGACTTAAGAATTGCTTAAGTGTGTTTTTCTCGACTTGTTACATTAAACATATCGATATCATTTGAATATTTGTTTGCTTAAATACGTTAGCGAGGAAATTGTCGGTTTACTGCATAATTTTTTTGTGAATGGTGACATTAAAATAGGTCCTTATACCTAGTGAGTCGAGTATATACTTAATTTGACTACACTCAGGAGTTCGAAATAGTCGAGCTCCGAATTTACAATTTGAAAAAAAAACATATTTCGCTTACTTACCCTTCGCCGAACCAAAGGTGTATGTATTTTTAAGTTATTGAATAAACGATCATGAATTAATTAATATGGGAATGGAAATTATCGGAATCATTCGCATCCTTTTCCTATATTCATCTTTCTCTCTCCCTTACCTAAAATAACTTTAAGACACAAAAAACTCCAATCTTTAACCAAATTTAGAATTAGAAACTTTTTTGGAACTTTAATTAATATCGTGTTTTTATTCTATCTGTGTTATTTATAAACTGTTTGTTTCTTAGAAATAAATAAATGTTCGTACACGGAGAAATTGTTATTCGAAAAAACGATCATTTTAATAGTAAAAACGGGACCGAAGTTCTTACGAACATATTAAGAGGCTAGACTTTGAACGACACGCGGAACACCCGCGTCTTTCATTCTGTCCCGCTCACAATAAGCTCACGCACACTTACAATACATGCGAATGCGAAATGTGCGAATGAGACAACGCTCAAATTTACCTACAGAAATCGCTCGAAAAGGGGTTTATGGGGAATACACTTTTCTACACCGAAAATTTCACGAAATTGAAATTTAAAAAAAAATATATTTTTTAGAAAGAAGAAGCTACGTCGGTAGCTTTTTATAATTTTATAATTCTTTATGAGAGTTGAGTTAGCAGCACTTTTTCCTTAAATAATATTTTTTGATAAATCGTACATGTTTGACAGTGAAAGTTTACGTTAATACGAAACGCATCGAAAATTCGAAAACGTACCGACATAGTTCTCACCCTCTAGAAGGCAGTATAAATATATTCATTTTGTGCAATTTTCGATGCAGAAAAGTGTTTTTTCCCTGGCGTCCTTTTTGTATGGGCCGAAAAGCGAAGTCTATCGTCTTAACAGGGTTTCAATGTTTCGTAGCGGGAACATGTAAGAATAATTTGTTGGTATACGTAATTTCGTACGTATACCAACAAATTATTCTTACATTTTCCCGCCAATAAACTTTGAAACACTGTTAATTTGTTCGTAAGAACTTCAGTCCCGTTTTTACGATTAAAATTATCGTTTTTTCGAATAATATTTTTCTCCGTGTACGCATCCATTAAATGCTTTTTTATGTGTCATTAAAATCATAATTTTAAGCACCATTATTTTGATACGAAAGATGTTACACTTAAAGTATCTAAATTATTTGCGTCCGCCAAGTTTCGAACCCGTGACCTTAGGATCAGTAGCCAAGAACCTTAACTGCACGGCCACCGCGGTCATCAAAGTAGAGTTAGTAGAATGACGAAGAAGTGGTAGGAGATGTATGATGGTGATAAGATAAGGCAGGGCAGTAGGAGGATGTACGGGGAGGTACATAATATGAAGGAGAATGAGGTGCAGCATAAAGAAAAAGGATGTGTCAGGTTCTTCGGGCGTCATTCCTAGCAATCATGGCACAAGATGCTTATCTCCCGTACGAGATAATAGTAGGAAAAGCAGGGGCTCTCAATTTTCAACATATTGAAAATGCCAATCACCTTTTGTTATTTTTATTTCTTCTTCTTGTGGTGGAAGAGAGTTAGTGCAAGGGGTAATTGAAATAGTCGACAACATCGGGAGTCCTTTGATTCTATATATATATTATGTGCTTTCGGGAAACTGGTGGAGAGGATATCGAATTATTCAGATCTTTTTCATTCCATTTTTACCATACAGCATATTTATTAGGTCATGAATTATTGTTCCTACGCCAATTTTTTTTTTTGTGTTGTAATTATGTTTATGAGCAAAATTTAAAAGAAATGGAGCTACAGAGGCACGACGAAAACTACCAAGATGAGTGTTGATTTTACCCATATTTCTACGCGGTGTAGAAAAATGGACTCGTCACACAGAAGGCGTACTTACCGCCCGTCAAGGCGTTAAAACGTCCCGGACGTATAACGCTGCGTTGTGTTGTACTGAACGGTTCCCCGTCTAATCGGACTATGAGATCTCAGCGTCTGAATTCCCATAGTAAATTTATTCAGACACGATACTTCCTCACATGATAATTCATCACATCATAACTCACATTTACCTACCCTTTTATTTCCCCCCTCACCTCACCTAACCTAACCTAACCTAACTTAATCTAACCTAAGGTTAAAAACCCCAATTGCCAGTTTCCGACGATTCGAGACATGATGAATTATCATGTGAGGAATTAATAGCCGATGAAAAGTTTGTACTCAATATTCATACACAAAAAGTTTCCACTGAGTAGACCAGTCACCGTACTGAACACGTCGAAGCCGTTCAAATAGAAAGTACGTGACGTTACGGCGCTTTATTACTGACGCCTTGACGCCGCGATAAGTACGCCTCCTGTTTGACGGAGCCTTTGGAGTCAACGATAAAATTGCTCAGGATTTCATGGACAGCAAGACGCACAATTGTTTCCAATCTGGAAGAGCTAGGCATCCGAAATAGGCTTTCATCTATATGCCTACAAGATAATTAAGATACTTTGGATACTTTGCACACCAAACTCCAGCCTGGAATAATTCAAAGTTACTGGCAAAGTATTTGATATAAGAAGGAGGGTCACCATCGCGCTGGATATATATATATATATCTAGGGTCCGGTATGTCCGGTATGTCTTGACTCTCCTTGCAATGCGTGAGCCGCGATAAGTAGAGGAGCCTTGTCCACGTGGAAATCGGAGTGAGGGTCACGACTCTCAGCATGATGAAGAAAACCGACTTAAGAAGAATAATATAATGATGTTTTAATTTGATAATTTAAATATCTAGTGCAAACCTGTTAGTAATTACGAGATATTATTATTATTTTTTATTTTTTTATTTAACTTTCATTTTTTTACATATTTCAACATTAAGTCCAGTTAAACTGATTTATATCAGTTTGTCAACGGGTTCTTTTAACAATTACTTTTTAGAAAATTTAAACAGATACATAAAATATACACATTTTTACATTATATATACATACATCCACAAATTTTTACATATATAAAATAAAGAGCTGAGGAAAAACGAAAGAAAGAAAAAGAAAAAAGGTTATTACAATAAAAAAAACGAAAATTATAAAAACTGAGGTGAGTCCAAAAAAATGATTTCACATAACCATTTTTTTAGTATACATTTCCTTCTGAAAGTCAATTCAAAGCTTTTTATTGAATTGGGTAACATGTTGTAAATTATTGGCACGAGGTATTCTAGAGTTCTTTGGCCGTATTTACTTATCGTATGTATTTACTTAGTTATCTGGGAATAACACGTCCATCGTTTGCAGTTAGTATTGTATTATGAACATGTATCACTATTTTATTATATTCATAATTGTAGGATTTGTAAAGCTGAAATTATTTGTAAAATAATTGCCTCGGGTTCAATGCCTATCAAAAAAATAACTCGACAGACGTCGAATGAACATCGTTAGTGAACTTTAAAAAACATTGGTGATTAGTATTTAGATCTGTCAAATTTTACTGACAATTTTAACAATGACAGACGACAGATGTCGAATAATGTTGGCTATCTTAAACTGTACGAAAATTGGTTCTAAAATGGAACACCTCCTATTTTCTATGGAAACTTGATAAAAAGCGTAGTGTAACAACGCCATGTTTTAGTTATTGATTAATTTCACAGTGGAAGCGTTAAGCTCTAAAAATCAATGATTTTTTAAAAATAATAAATAAAGAAATCATTTTAAAACCCCTTGCAAAGCCTAAACTCTGTGCAGTGTAAGGGGGGAGTTTGGGAGTTGGGGGGCATGACGTCATCTCCGCCCTCGCTATTATTTATGTTGTGTGTGTTCCACGCATCCCATTCCGCGCTGCGTTAGTATTCCTCATTTGAGCTCCTCGTGTGTAATAATGCCCGCTTATTCACACAGAGCCAAGAGCGAACAGCTCCGTATCTTGTTCTTGCCTCTTTATAACTATTGTTCTCAGCCCACGCGCAAAACCAGAGGAAAAGGGCATTTTGAAATGAAAGGCGTATTTTGTATGTGACGCATTCACTTGTAGTAACTCATTGCGGCTGCATCTCTGAAATATTAACTAGTACGCCGTATAATAAGTCTCTTATCGATCTTTTTTTTAATGTTTCTTTATTCTTTGAATAGTAAATATATAACAATTGTGGAATTTATGGCCGCCATACTAGGCACATGCCCGTGTTATGGTGGCCGATTTTTTAAACAGTGGATATATAATATAAAAGAACATAAAATAATGTAAAGGAAAGTAAGAAGAACTATATTATAATACAAAATGAAACATAATCAATGAAGGAATGTAAATGAAAAAAAAATAATAATAAAAGAGTGTTTGGAAGAATACAGCAGAGATGAAAGAGTATAAAAAGTATAGTAGATGTAAAAATATAAAGAGGATGAAATATTAATTATATATAAAAGCAAAATTAGCACTGTAGAGTGGGCAAATAGCAACGGATTACAATGACTATATTTTATATGTGCACGTAAAGTTATAATGGTAAGTACAAATTTATGTACAAATGACTTCTTATTGAAACTCCGGCTAATAATAATGCCGACATTGTTATTGCTACATTTTGTAGTGATGCACCGAATAATTCGAACATATCAGAGGTGTCAAACATTTTAAACTAACAATATAAAATAATATTTAAACTTTCGGCTAGTAAAAAGTTAATTCCAAATGAAAAATTTTAATCGGTGGTACAGATAGCTATGTTATTTAAAGAAATTCTTCAGAAAAATTCCCCAAACAAATTCTCTAAAGAAATTCTTCAAAGAAGTTCCCTAAAGAAATTCTTTAAATAAATTCTTTAAAGAAATTTCGACCCTTTCCGGATATCCATTTTTGGACACCGGCTGAAAATTGAGTAACGGTACTAGATCTTTTGATGTCCATATTTAATTCATTGAATATTTTGGGTGCAATGTAAGAGTATTGTCTCTGTAAAAAGGTGGTTCTTGTTGTAGGAATTATGCATTTTTCATCTGTTGAGTAGCGTGTATGTATATTTTTTTGTGTGGAATTTATCATACCATTTTTCCAGATATGGACAAGCACTATCTTAATATATAGTTGGCGAATGTCTAGGGCTGCGAGTTTCTTAAAAAGTGGCTCTGATGGATGAGACGGGGAACATTTAAAGATGATTCTTAGCAAAAGTTTTTGAACGGTCACAAGAGGGTAGAGAATAGATGCTGCACAACCTCCCCATCCTATAATGCCGTACGTCGCTATAGATTGAAACAGAACAAAATAAACACTTCTTAGAGTTTTTATGTCAAGGATAGATCGAAGAGAATGAAACATATAGCATAACTTACGGAGTCTCTTTGTTGTGGAGCTAATTTGAGCCTCCCAGCGTAATTGGTTATCTATAATGACACCTAGGTACTTTATTTCATTTGACGGTTTAAGAATTGGGCATGAACAGCTGTTAAGAAGAGATACTGGGTGAGTGTCTAGGTTTTGCGGGCAAGAATGAATGATTAGTTTAGGAAGGTTTTCTGGGAGAGTGAATTTTCGGATTGAGAAAAGTATGTATTGTGTTTTTTGAACATTTAGGGTGAGGAGGTTAGAGTCTAACCATTTTTTTACTTTTATCAGTTCATTATTTGCTTTTTCAATTGTTGTTTTCCAAGTTTTACTTGTAAATATGATAACAGTATCATCTGCGAAAGATATTATATTGCCGTCGATATCTAAATTCAATAAGGAGTTCATATATATGAGAAAAAGGAGCGGACCTAGAACAGTGCCTTGAGGCACGCCATAGGAGATGGGTAAACTTTTACTCCTATATTCTTGACTGGAGTGGATGACAGTTATTTGTGATCTCTGTGAGAGATAGTTTTTAAACCATTTGAGAGCAGTACCTTCTATCCCAATCTGTCGTAGTTTTTTTACAAGGATGCGATGTGAAATAGTATCGAAGGCTTTAGACAGATCTAGAAAGACAGCGAGAGGTTTATTGCCTTTATCGAGGTTATCGGATATCAGTTTGCTAAAGGTTGCAATAGCATCTTTGCGAAAACCATACTGGTTTTTTGAAAGGATTTTATTGTCCTCGAGAAACTTGAGGAGTCTTAATTTTACTACTTTCTCAATGATTTTGGATATTGTGCTCAACAGAGATACAGGATCCATTTTATCTTGTTGGTAACTTATTTACATAATAATATTATAATGATTTCTAACGTTCAATCAAAGACCTAAGCTATAAATCGCAAGAAAATCGAAAATTCAACGGCCTTAACCTTACTTCATTCATTTTTCTATAATAATAAAAAAAATGGTGATTTTTACACTCGTGAAAAATCTCACCAAGGCAAGGGAGCAGTAGGTGTAAATAAGTTTTATCAATGCTCTAATTTATTTATTTGTAAGGCTGGGTTAAACCCGCTCAAATAGAAGAAGAGGGAGAGATACGATAATACGAATGATAGAGGGAGTGCGCTAATATTAAAAACGTTAATATTCAAGCAAAAATTGGGAAAATGTTTAATAAAACACGACTCGTTTAAAATAAGGCAAAAACCTCGTGGGGGTTGCGTTAATTAGCATTTAAAGAAATAATATGATTTTTTTAAAAATATTATTTATATTATTTATTCGTACTTGATAAAGAAAAAACGGATTGAGGTGTGAGGCTGAGAACAATATCAATCCAATATAATTGATTTAATTTCTACAACAAAATAAAATAATTTACATTAGTACTAAATAAATGAAGATCAAATAAAAACCCTTTTATGCACTGCTAAATTGTTAATACGTACATTTTTATTTTGTAAGTAGGCAATTCATCCTAAAGTGCCATTAAAGTTAAGAAAGATAGTTAAAATTTTGAGGATAATGTACAAGAGGACATGACATAAAATATTGAAGTCTTTCAAGTCTATGAATTGTATAGAACTGAATAAACACGAGAATTGTTGATAGATAGCAAATACGGAATACTTAAGCAAACGATATATGCTTTTGATGGAGGAATGATTTTTACAATTCAGGAAGATTTTTTATTTTTTTATTATTGTACAATAGATTTTTTTCCAATTTTAGTACAATTTCACCAAATCGTCATATATCAACATTTAGGTAGGTGACTCTTCAATAAATGATTTAATTCATTCAGAGAACAGTCACATACATCCAAATTCTTTGCTACCTCATTTAACAGCACCACTTCCCCTGTCATGCTATGCTTTGCCAGGACGTCAGTTTTGCCGTTTGGTACTTTGAATAAGTCATGGTATCGTCTTCGCTATTGTGGTCTTGTACATATAAATCATAGCATCCAAGAGGAATGGGCTATCGATAAAATTGTTCCAAATTTTGAAAGACATAATAGCTAGACTTGCTTTCCGCCTAGTTTCCAGGCTCGCAGAATTAGTTTCCTCAAGTAAGTCGATATGGTGCAAGATCCTAGGATAGGTTCCATGCGTCAGCATGTAGAGATATCTGAGGAATTTCTTATGGATTGCTCCAACATATCAATGTACTTCGGGTGGTACGGTGACCAAACATCGTTCGCGTACTCCAGCTTTCTTATCAGAATGCCATCAAACAATGCTAACATATCATCTTGGTTATAAAATTGCTTGCATGTCCTAATTTCGAACCCGAGAAGTTTGTAGCAAGACTGAGTGAGCTGCGATATATGGTCCGAGAGTTTCAGTTCGGGATCAAAGTCGACACCGATGTTACACATGATAGTGTATCGCCCTTTATCTTATAATCGTAAAGTATAGTATTTAGAGAACGAGTGTAAGACATCGTGATACATTTTTTTGTGTTGAAATCTAATCTTTTTATCAACGACCATTCAGATAGTGCATCCAGATCAGCTTGCATTTTAAGACAATCTTGTTGGGAGCTTATTTCTATCAGAATTTTAAGGTCATCTGCAAACAATAGACATTTGCTATTCCTAACACAGTTTTGGATGTCATTTATTAGTATAAGAAACAACAGCGGTCCGAGGTTAGACCCTTGACGTATTCCAGATTTCGCAGGGTTTTCTTTTAGTTCTGTCCATTTACCGAATCAAATTGGCTTCTCGATTTTAAATTTAATGAGAAAAAGTTAAGTGTTGGTAGGTTGAAGCCTATTTTAAACATTTTTTAAATACGAATATTTTAACAATTATTATAAGCAATCATTATTAGCCTGAAACACTCATCAATATAGAAAAAATCTTCCGAGAAAAGATACATATCGCCGACGGGACTCGAACCCGCACCCTTTTGATTGCCGGTCAAGTGCTCTACCATTAAGCTACGGCGGGTTACCTCCTACCGCCAAATGATTCAATATATACCTAGTGTTTCATTTAAAAATTACTGCTTATTACAGTTTTTAAAGATTCTTTCAATACCTATTGCTGAGTGTTTCAGGCTAATAATTATTGCTTATAATAATTGTTACCCTTTGTACTATGCATAAAAAATCTTGTCTTAAACATTAGTTTATCAATTAAAAAATAATAACGAATATTTTAATTATTTAATATATCAGCAGCGTCGGACGGTACCTACATTATTGTTGTTTGAAAGAATTGAAATTAAGGGGGTAAATAAAGTCTGAATAAAAGAAGAATTATCAATAATAAGTTTAGGGAAAATAGGGGAAACGGAATAACTTTTTAAAACATTTCCAATGGGTGCTTTAGTTTTATTATTCCCATTCAGGTTAAACAAAAGTTCACTATGTTCATGTTTGACAAAAGAAGCAATAAATTTAGTTTTTGGTTTTATCGGTTTGAAAATCGTTTTTCTGCGAGAAGATTATAGTGGTAGTGATAGAGGAAGGGAATTGAAAGAGAGATGAGGTGGAAGTTATCTCTGCAAAAGATTTTTTTGCAGGCGGGAATGTTTTTGATGTCTGTAAGTAAGAAATATTGCCTGAAGCCACTGCTTGCTTAATATTCTTTTGTCTAGTTAATTCTGGATGGGCCAAACTAACAGCGGTATGATTGCCCTTACAATGAGTGCAAATTAGATCATTAGATGAATTTTGGCAATTATCAAAAGGGGTATCTTCTCCGCAACGAAGACAACGTGGAGGGGAACGACATACGGATTTCGAATGTTCATACCGACAGCAGTTGAAACATTGAATTGTCGGGATGGCAAGGTTTGACCTTCAAATGTTATTACAACAGATTGTGAAGGATTCCATATGGTGGTTCCACTAGATGTATCCTTGTAATTCAATCGGCGTACTTTCAATACTTTAGGAGTCACTTGCCCAAAAATTTCTGATTCTGAGAGATCAGGTGGAAATACTTGTTATCGCCCCATTCTTGTTAGGTTGTATGTAGGGATAAATGATTTAAATTTATGATTTGAAAGTGAATCAATGTTTTTTTACAAATTCATTTGTTAGGGTGGCGGATTTAAACTCAATGGTAATTTGTAGCGGTCTTCCGGTGTAATCGATCCATTAACTATACCAAGGTTTTTGTTATTTGAACTAAAAATGAATTTCCCAAAATCCAGAGGATGAATTATTTTCTTATCTTCAGTTCTTTTAACGTTAACAATTAAAGGATAAGGAAAGATAATGTATTAGATCAGTAGTTTTAGTTTCAGATAGAATGGTATCCTTATGACTTCCCTGGGAGCTTGAGGATTGATTGGTTTGAGAAAAAAAAAATATTTTGGGGGGTTCAATCAGAGAGAACGAAGGTCTTTGTTTACAGGAAGGGAGAGTTGTAGAAATATAACTAACATCAGAGTCATATCCATCTGGAATATTGAATATGGATTCGGGGTCAGGAGGCCGATTTTCGTCTTCCTCCATTTTTATAAATTATTTAATGATATTAAACAATTTTTTTAAATAAAAAGTAATAAACAGTCTATTTGATTGACTGTACACACGATTTTATCGTAAACAAAATTATACAAACAAATTATAATCAAAACAAAAGTGTAACAATAAGTTCTTATCTGTAGTAGAATCAGGAGTTAGGTAGGTAGATCGTCCAACAAAGAGCACTTCAAGGTAAACAAACCCACACTCTACTGAAGTTCAATGCGGAATCGACGTACAATTTTAGACTTCAATAGAGGCAAAGCAAAAACATCAGCTACATTAGCAAAAGAATTACTAATGATTTTTCCAAAAGAAGTCACCGAACACCAAAATGTAATCTAATTTTTTTACTCCAAATAATTAATTTAATTATTAAAATAACTATTGTACCTATTTCATCGCTTATACGAAAATATGATTTATGCTAAACTTAAGTTCGAATTTTGAAAATAAAAATATCATTCAACTGAAAACCATTTTAAATCATTTTACACATGCTCCCATCCACCGATAACGCAGTTAGAAAGTTTAAATATTACCTTAATTCTGTTTTTTGATTTTTGTTTGTGTGTTCCGGGTCCGGTCAATCCTGTCAAGATGGTAGCCGTGTTTGATAATACCATTATATTCCACCAGAGCGCGCAAATCAGAAAAATCAGTATTACGGGAAGTCTACCGTTCACAGAACTATTAGTAATAATAATAGAATTCATGAAACATTTTCAAATACCGAAATTATTTCTTAACCAGATTATTAATTTGTTTGGCCTGTCCAGCTCCTGAGAGTCGAAAAGTCTTTTTTTATATTCACCCCACACAGGAGGCCCTGAGGAAAATAATATTCCTGAGGGCCTACGTCATCTTTTTAGATGCTTTGTGGAGGGCTTTTTTAACGATAGAAAGTTCTGGGAGGGAAATAAGCAGTGAAAAAAATATAAGGGGTGGGTAGGAATCTAGGGGTCAATGATAACTCATCCCACGAACCCGGACAACCCTGCTAAGTCACCAAAAGTAGCGAACCACTCGGGACGACCTTTGGCAGGGGTGTTGGTTATCCAATAAAATCCCAAATTGAACATTTCAAGTAAACACTAATTAAATGTAAAAACAGGCTCGTATGGCTAGTGCTGTTGAAACTTTTCCAACCAGATAAACATTACAATTGTCGAAAACATACTTATTGCCCTTTCTCCTTTAATTCCGCACACAAAGTAAGGAAGTAATAAATGATAAAATCCCACCATATAACACAACATTTGGATTACATGAAAGCCATCCACGTGTTTTCAGTAATAAGATCAGCTTCGGAGCATCCATCGCTGCAATCTGCAATAATATTTGAAGCTGCACGCTTTCTAATCTGTTGGGATTAAACTTGACATAATAATATTATTTGCTTAGCAAATATCGAGGAAAACAAACCGGCACGTGTGACTAATGACATAATAATAATAAATTATTGTCGATCTAAAACGCTAGTCGTTGTGGTTATGAACAATGAGAATACAATACATGATATTTAAGACCACTTTTCTAAAATACTTAAATCAAACCTAATTATGTTGAAAAAACTGTTACTTTTTACTCAATTAACGCGTCACGATTTGATGCTAGGTGCTCCTGTATGCAGAACTTTTTCATTTATATGGTTTCACAATACAACTACTGTGACGTGAGCGTAAAACGAGTCTTTATCATATGTAAATCTAAATAAAAGAACCCATATAATTTTTTACAAATAAAAAAAAAAATATCATCACAATTGGCCAAGCCTCTCCTGGATATAAAAATTACTCACACAATGAAAATAATAAGCCAACACCGTTACATATAGGTACAAAATAAAGGCCGTAAACTCAATCTTTTAGAACAGTAAGAAATTAATAAAAATTCTAATAATCCTAAAGCTAGTTTGATAAACGAACAAATTTTTTTTTTTTTTTTTTTTTTTTTTTTTTTTTTTTTTTTTTTTTTTTTTTTTTTTTTTTTTTTTTTTTTTTTTTTTTTTTTTTTTTTTTGACGGATCGACGGATCTGCCGGATCTGCCCTGATGATGGACACTGCAACGCTGTCCGAAACGTCGGCTAAAGAAGGAGGTAGCACAACACGGCATAACACCCCAAAAACAAACAACGAAAATGCTTTTGGCCGTGAAAATCTAAAAAAAAAATCTAAAAACGTATCCAAATTTTTTTTTATTCTCTAGCCACTCCTAGATACATTTATTAGAGAATATAGGAATACAAGTTTGTATAATAATGCAGGGAAAAGAAAATCCTTGAATCAAGCTAATTATTAATTTGGAAATATCTTATTGTAACTTTAGACAATAAATATAAAGAATAATTAATAATTTCCGATATTTTACTCGGACATCAATAATGGCGTAGGTAATAATGTTTTTTTTTTCAGTGTAAGCAACTGTATGTAAATAATATAAAAAAATATCATGTGAAGCACTTGTGCGCAGCATATCCTAGAAATAGAAAAAGTCCAAAGAAAGTTTATGCGTTACCTGTATATGAGGGAAATACATACTATCCATTCCAGTATCCATCCTCGTTCTTAACAGGAATGTTTGATTTCAACACCTTAACAGGATTGCTCGATTTCAACACCAATACAGCCCACCAAAAATATTTTTAGGTAAACAATTTTTTAAGTTAATTTCTGGAAATATACTCTATCCTATGTTGAAAGAGGTTTTTTAATACTACAATAGCGAGGAATTCTGCCTGTCAGAACGAACCAATAAATAGAGCGACTCAACTTCTTAACGATTTTCATTTGACCATCGTCATTTTCAATATCACTTACAGCAGCAACTATATTTTTACGCAAGTCACAAAATAGTAAAATGGCCCCATGCCTTTTTAATTTGTAATCTTTTCTGTGATATATTGGTGTATATACATTTTACGGAGAACATAAAAATAATAATAATCATAATAATTTGCGTCTGTGACTGGCTTCACCACAGTTTCATAAAGCCTTCAGAAGACGAAACAGCTGTCACGCGTAATAATAATTACACAAGCAGAACTTGTTTTTTTTATAAATTGTATAAATTATACAATCGAAAATATAAAAGACAAAATTGAAAGGGAGGTCCACAAATTTAACTTGAATCGCATAGGGATACTTTGGCGCAGTGGAAGCGCGTTGGCCCGGAAAGCCGAAGGTCCTGGGTTCGAGTCCCAGATGTATCCGTATCTTTTTCTGATTTTTCTGTTTCATATTTTCGATTGAGTTTCGCTAATATTATCTTCATTAATTAAAATATTATAATTCGAGGTTTAACTCATTAAGTTAAAAAGTTAAAAATAAAAATACTTATCCTAGACTTGCAGATAAGTCAGTAGATGTCGCATATTAATAAAAAGTGAAAAAATGTATACTGACACTATCTAGATGGCATTTTGTTCAAGCTGAATCTTGCAATCATACATAAAAGATAGCAGCTAATAAAAATAAGCGTTAAGAAAATGAAAATAGTGTTGGTGGTTCTCAGTCGAAGTATGATACTGTTAAATATGACCGAATCGGATCGGGATATGTTGGCGCAGTGGTAGCGCATTGGCCTGGAAAGCCGAAGTTCCTGAGTTCGAGTCCCAGATGTGTCCGTATCTTTTTTTGATTTTTCTGTTTTAGATTTTCGATTGAGTTTCGCTAATATTATCTTCATTAATTAAAATATGATAATTTAACTTGAAAACAACAAATAAAGAACTTCACGGGTATTTCTCCATTTAGATGAGTATTCCCGCAATGTTCCCCATTTCGGAAATTTTCCCCAAAAACAAATTTCCGGAAATTACCAATAACTACGTGCAATAATTATATTGATGGGAACTCGTTGTTATGGAAATTATACGACACCGCCGAACATTAAAATTAATTGCAAGTAATTCCAAATCAGAGATACCTCACACGAAACAATAACGGCAGGAAATGACGTTCAACATCCACGCACTTCCGACATGAAAAAGTCGCGGAATCTCGCGTGAAGACATTAACAGGCCCCGACAGATTTGGCAATTATTTCGGCCGGTTCGGTTTCGCCCAAATGCACATCCGACACCTGCAGCGGGTCAACACCTGCAGGCCGATGAATCAAGGTGCCTGGTGCAGGCGGAGCAAATAAGGTGTTAGCGTGTCCGAGGTAAATGTCTAATTGACGGGCAGATCAATAACTGTTAGTCTTCGGTGTTTTTAATAAAGGAGAGCGTTCGGAGCATTGAAAGGGCGCATTCGTTTCAGACTTCATTATTTACCGACGCAAATCTTTTGATCAGTTTTGTTTTATTACTTATTGAAAAATGCTAAATAATATTTTTTACACGTAAATTACTTGTACAATATTATGACAGACGGGTATTTTTTAAAAATCGTTTTTTATGTGAAACGAGACACATTTTTAATTGCCTAATCGGCTAGTCGAGTTAGGGGGTACTTTCGTTATACAAACGATTCCGCTTAATTGGGTCACATCGAGCCTTACATTTAGTCCAAATAAGCTGCTGTCCCAAATAAACGGAATTTAAGGTAGGTGAGGATTTAATATGTTTTTTTAGAGTAATCTCGAATGCCTTCTTAAATGTCATTATTTGTTTTTGTATTTAATTACAAAAAAATAATTATGTAATAGCTGCAGGTACAAATAATGCCCCCAATGTGAGTATTTTTTTAATTTTCCAGGATAGTAAAAAATAAACCTTTGAATATGAACGCAGACTTCCATTTATCTGTATTTATTTTAGACATCATCTGTACTAAATGATTGAAGGAAAATAGGAATTGGAGTATTTTTCCAGTGCTCAGCAGTTACTTTAGCAGTATTGACCTTTTTATTGTGCGTTTTTTTTTATAATTTCATGTTGTATCTTACTTTCTAAGATGATAACATTCCAAAATTTGCTTTAAAATTATCGTGGTTCAGCTTTTTAGGCAACTCCTTTGATTTATAAAGGATCGCTAATATTCACACCTTGACCAGCAACTATAGAAAACTATTGATTTAATACCTCCCTGCTGACATCTGGATTATTTCCCCACGTTTTCTTCTGGATGTTCCTGCTTTTCCTTTAAATAACACTCATTCATAGTAAAAACAAAAACATTAGTCGGTTTTTTTTCTATTCCTGCCCCAATATTTCATGTTAGCACATACATTTTTGGATCCATGTTTGTGGTAATATTGTCGCTGGAGACCCGGCTTTAAATAAACATTAAAAAAAATGGTATCTAATATAATTTAAATGAATTCTGATGACCGGGAAAATAGGTAAAAACTGTTAATTTTTTTTCCTATTCCTGCCCCAATGTTTCATGTTAGCACAAACATTTTTGGATCCAAGTTTATAGTAATATTGTCGCTGGAGACCCGGCTTTAAATAAACATAAAAAAATAGGCGTCTAATATAATTTACATGAATTCTGATGACCGGGAAAACAGTGAAAAACAATTTTTAAAAAAAGTGAGATAAACAGGAATGTCAAAACACCGGATATATTTTATGTCTCTCATACCAATAAAGCCGCCTCTACCATACTGTATTCAGTAGGATAACTCTAGCTTGAGATGAACAATAATGATTTTTCACCTGTTTTAAGGTTTCTTTTTATTGAAGACTCATATCTTGAGGTAATTCATCGTTGTATAATGTTCAATAGCTTTTATGATAATATCAGAAAACACGACCTGACGTTAAAATAGAACAAGAGTATTTTGTCTCTTCGTGTTGGAAAATGTTTCAACTTGTTCGTTCGCATCGCCAAATACTAAAATATTTGAAATGTGACCAGGGAAATGGAGAGTAAAACCTAGTACGTTGTCGTATAAGACAACGGACTAGGTTTATATTTTCAACTTATCACGATTGACTGGATGAAAGTCGCAAAAAAGCTAATTACGAATCTTCAATATATGTAGCTTCGGGTATTGAATTACGCCCTGTTGAAACATTTTAGGTGAAATTGGTTTTAAAATCAGAAGCTCATAATAATCTGCGTATTAAAGGGGCTGTCAGTTTCCGGTTCCGAGCTTTCAGGCTGCGTAAGTAATGGGCGATGCTCGCTACAGATAAGACTCAATTTCTGATCGTTATAATTACATGGGTTTTATTTTTCGCGGTTTCGTAAAATACGAATATAAAATTAGCCTTCAACTAAAATTCTTTTCATTCAAATACCATCGACAGCAGTAGATGTTATTAACATAATGTTCTAATATTTATACTATTATGGCAGCTAAAAAGTTGCCGCGAGTTTTTGCTGTTAGGCCAGTAGCTTTGTAACAAACTTCACGTATGGAGATGGTTTTGTATAAGACGCGGCATCAGAGATATACTCGAAAGTAAAAAATTAAATTTCAACCGTACAGTCGCTAGGGAAATAATACTGATTGCCCATATTTATACTATATATATCTGGAGGGGTCATCCCTCAATAAGCCTCTTCTCGAAAATGTGCACATTCTTAGTGTGACTTACTTTGCACCGCGAACATAAGTAATAAATATAAAAATCTCTTGCAAACAGGAGTCTAAAAACGGTCCATTTTTGAATGAAAGTTGTTTTATTTATTTTTTTAATAATTTTATAAGAACAAAAAAAATTAACAAAGGAAATTGTAATTTTTTATGTTGTTTCTTATACGCGTTCATACACTTCTTATTATTTAGCGGTTTACGCTTATATTTTTTATAAAGTAAATATTTTTATTATAATTCTATTCAAGCGAAACAATAATCACAGATACAATTTAGTCAAAGCATATTTTTTGGTATTTATAATGTAAATCAATTCGTAGCAAAAAATAATGAAAAATGGTGTTTTCAGATTAAGTTTTGCCTTTTCACATTTTACAGTATTTGCATATGGTTGTACAGACCAATCTTCAAGTAAGAACCAATCGTCAATAGTAGTTATCTAAGTGAAGCCATTTATTATGTTTTTTTAGTTCCTTCAAAAAAATATTTTTAGGGTTTTTCTCAACACTCTCCAGCAATGTCGACAAACTTACGCGGTTGAATTCACGCACTAATTTTCCACTTAAGCGAAAGTAAAAATATAATGATGATGGAAATTGATCGCAGGAAGGTGTGGTTAGTTTCGTTGGTAACACATTATGCAGCAAAAACTACGTGAGGCTAAAAACAGAGACCAATACCAATATAGAAATTATTTTTCTTATGTGCATTTGGCAAATTGATTTGAGGATAAATTGAAGTAATAGGATCTTATTAAAAGTTGTACAAGTGTTACTTAAAAAATATAAAGTATTTTTAATTTTACTTGGCGTTAATCATATTGCATGCATTAACCTATTGTATCTCTTACAGTTCTGGCTCATAAATATAAGCCAATAATATTAATATTACGAAGTATGTGAATGTTACTTATGTTGCGCTATGGCATTCCCGATAGGAACATATTGCAAGGCTGAAGGTAGTGAGGAGATCGATCTGGTAGGAATAAATAGATCTGGTCTGGCTAAAACCATTTTCAGGGAGCAAGGTTTCGATTCTGAAGGATGTATTTCACTACGTAGATAATAGAGAACACGAATTTATTTATTAGATTACTTATAAACAGTTATATATTATTTAGATAGCTAATAACATTAACGGACGTGCATAAATGTACCTATTGTTTAACCTTTCAATTATACTAATGTAAGAATACGATCTAAAAAAGTTACATTTCGAATTTTTTTTTTTCAACGTTTTTTACATAAAATGACACACTACTTGCACTCGCCTCGCGTAGAGGGTCGTAACTGACACATACTCTGTTTTTGCGTATTAAATATGTCGACAACATCTTTATACGGCGAACTGGAGTATACAATTGTTATTCAGTGTTGGAGTTGTCACAATAAAATGGTTAAATTGCCTTTATGTTGGTTTGCAAGGTATTTGGAAAGAAATCAAGTAAAATAAATAGTTCAGGGCTGTCGATTTTATTGAATTTGCGATTTTATGTAAACATCTGAAGTTATTTATTGTACGTTCGGATAATTTTAATAAATTAAGTTGACATAGTGGATCAGTGGTCACCAACATACGGCCCGCGGGCCGGATCTGTCCCGCCAAAGATTTTCATCCGGCCCTCCAAAAATTCACGATTTGGTTGCGATTCACGCTGGCTATATTTGAATTCATCAATCGGAATTAGATTAGATGCGGTTAAAAAAAGTTGGGTGTTTGAAAGAACCAGAATTTTTGGTGTTTTCGTAGAAATTCGTTACTCGAAAATTTCCAGAAACCTTTCATTTTTTATTGAAATTCTAAGAACGTCACGCCTAACGGATTCCCATCTCGAATCAAGTGCTAATTATCGGCACCACAAAATTAAAACCGAATTTAAATAAATAAGTTCGTTAAAAAACGCGCAAACTTCACAATAATTACAATATACAATAATAATAATAATAATAATTGGATGACTTGTATAGCGCCGTTTTTGTGAAAAATCACCTCAAGGGCGCTGTACAAATTTCAATAATTTCTACAATCTTACTTCTAACTACACACTAGACAAATATAAAATGTAAGTAGTTTAATCTGTATGCGTACATACAGATGAGAATTTTTCGTAATTATTGGTTTATTTGTAACTCAATAGATAAAATAACATGCATAATGTAAAACTACACAAATAAATATTCTTATTGGACTCTAATCGGAAAACGAATTTATTTTTCATCCGGTTCCCGGGTTTTCAAAAAATGCGGCCCATTTCTCAAAAAAGTCGGTGACCACTGGAGAAGATAATCATAGTATATAAAAAACGGACCGCATTGGCTTAGTAGCATTTTTAACTGTATTAAATGTTCATCTAAGCATCTTCAAGCATTTTAACAAAACAACAACGCCTTTCGACTGAAGAACAATTATTAAAAGAAAAATTAAACTCCAACCCAGAATCTCTTGTCTTACCGGGTCACAGCGTCATAACTCGGCTATTGGAACCTACATTTTTGTCGATCTCATATTTTAAATTCAAAATTAACAATATTATGTTGTGCTAATTTTCCCCATATTTTTGGCAGCTATCTTTTGTAACGATTACAAAGTTCTTTAACGAATTTATTTGTAACTTAGATAGTGTCTCAGATAAACATATCTGATTTTATTCATATAGGTCAACTCTTGAATTCATAATTCTTTAAAGAATTATTAACTCGTAAAATAATGTCGGTACCTATTTTATCGCTTGTCTGATATGGTAAAAAGTTACAATTTTCAAAATCGAAAGTCAATTCAAGATCAATCAATCAATTTTCAAGATCACTGAACTTGAATAATTTTACGCGTGCACAACCAAAGTTAGTATGCTTATTTACATAACATGTATCAATAATTCGAGCCCTTAACATACACATTGATAAGTTTAAAACAATTTTTGCCTCAATTACCCAAGAAAGATTTCTCACCTTTGTATGTATGTAAGTACTCTTTGCGAATATGTACCTCACGCACCTGAGCCTGAAGTAATACTCCACACTGCCATGCCACGATTTAAGTTTAAGTAGTAGTTTTCATCAATTCATCAGTGTTAATGACTGTGACGATGTAAAACAAACCATGACTAAACGAGGTATCGGGCTATCTAGCCGAGCACTGCTGTAAATCTGACTTCCCACTGCCTATGGTGGAAATCAGATACAATCATCTGTGAAAAATTAACATCCATACCATCGGTACACTATAAGCTATAAGCCATAGAAAATAATATTCGATTCACTCTAATTGCTTGAACCCTCAGCCCTTTCAGCCCGGCATTTTTGATTCCATATTAGAGCTTATTATTTTTTTTTTATGTTTAGATAAAATGTTAGATTTTTTTTTGAAAAATATCCGTGTTTTTTCAATTTATTTTCTTTGTTTTCTGGTAATTTTTTTTTGTAAGGAAGAAAAATAGGCAACATGCAAGCAAGCGTAAACAAGACCGAATGCTGTGTTTCAGTGACGTTTTGCAAGGACATCACTGTGAAAAGTAAGGTTACACCTTATTTGTACTTACGTTATTTTTTTGCATTGTATGGACTTACATTAAAGAAGAGCACAAGAAATACGATGTGGGCTTATTCCGTGACACAAAAGTCTATAATTTCCAACACAAAACTGCGTTTCATCTTCATTATCAAATTCAAATAGAATGACGATATATGATGTCAAGCGAGTGTAAGAGAGACAGAGCGCGTGCTAAGTGGGCTAAAGCTAAGGTATTAAGTCAGTGGCGACGTTGGTTTCCATTTGAATCTACGGGGAAGGTATTTTTAAATTTGGGAGGTGGGTATGGGTACCGCCACCCGGGAACCAATCATGCGATAACCATCACCCTAAGCTGCTCGGAGAACGTACTTGCGATTTGTATAGGGTCAGCAGTTTTGTACTATTAAGAGAGTATTACCACAGAATACCGGAAATTAGTCCTTTTTAAATCATATTCTAGACGTATTGACTCTTTTTTACAAAAAAACATAAATTGGTTTTGAAAGATTGGTATTTTATCTGGTACACGCAGTTTTAAAATTTTGAAATACTAAGTTAATTTTTAATATACTAGGGTTATACCGTTGGTCGTTGGCAGATTTGTTCATTTTTCAAACGATAGATTCTATTAAATAACACAAATTTCAAATGATATAATCATATAACAAAATAAATCAATACATAATCCATTAAACACAGTTTTCAGCATTTTAATTTTAGTTAAATTAAAATCATTAAAAAATAAATCCGAGGACGTGTTTTGTGACAAAAATACCTCAGTTTTCAATTTATTTAACAATTTGTCTTACAAACTAAAATATTTCAAAGTTTTTTTAAACACTTTTTTGTTTATACATTATTGAAAAATAAATATTTATTTTAAATAATTTTTAATTTGAAAAATTTCATACGGGGAATAATCGATCTTTCTCATTGGAACCTCCCTGTACAGTTGAGGGAATTTTTAAACTTTTATTCTCAGCCGCTGGTCAATCACTCTTAAAGTATCTGCGGGCCTTATACAGTACGCCCAGCATCTGAGAGGTTAGCTTGACTCTGGCTTCGATGGAGGCCCACTTGCCTGAGCTGGTCACTTATTGGTCTGGAGTTACATCAGGCATATCAATGGAAGAGCTAGCTGTTAAGAAAAAGAAAAAGCAAGATGCTTCCGTTGAAGGAGATTAGATTGTCATTTTGATCTCTTTTAGTCGTAATCAGACATGATTGTGTCTTTAAGATATTAAATTCGACCTGGTTATTCTTACCCCAAGAGGAAACTCCCTCGAGGTAACTGTTCTTTCATTGCTTTAAAGCCCTCCGAGCTGTTAAAATTTGTGTACCCTTTGGGAGCTTGTCAAATGAGCTTATCATTGACTGTACTGTCATCTGAATAACAATGAATAGGTGCCCACGACAAAGGGTCATTGCTGTGCAACAAAAACAAAATCGGAATGTATGCATATACATATATATATGAGTACGTTGTGCACATATATGCATATATGATTATGTGAGTATATTTGTGTGTGTATGTATGTATGTATGTGTGTGTATGTATGTATATATGTATATTGTATTAATAAGTATGTATGCATTTTTCTTCCTAATAACTGATTTCGATCCTCCTTATTTTTATATACATATTTGAAATTAAATTTATCACTCTTGTAACTAACCAATCATTATTACATAAAGAATATTGAGATGAATGTTGTGCTCACCTATAATTAGAAACATCATTACAACCATGTATAAATGTAAATAACTGTAAAAATTATGTGATGTATTCTGTTGGCGAGCCAATAAATAAATAAAAATAAATAAAAAATAAACAGAATCAATCCCTGTTGAACGCCAGCATTTATTGAATGTGAAGAAGAGGTAACAGTTTCAGAGATGAATCGTCTGAATCGACCTCTAAAGTAGGCTATCCTCGTATAGAATGTAGGAAGTGGTAAGAAGGCAGTTTATTGACAAGCCCTCGGTGCCAAACCCAGTGAAATGCCTTGGAAATGTCCACCGAGTCTCACCGTAAGGTTCCAGGCACCGCCCCCACACATGCGTCACATAAGCGAAAAGATCACCGCACGAGCGGTTCCACCGGAAACCTATTGACGGTCGTTAAGAATTTTGTTCACAATCACACGTTCCATCACCTTGGATGGAACAAATTTGATCGCTATGGGACGGTGGTCAGCCGGGCGGGAGCGTATCCTTTTTTTAGAATAGGTTGAATTTTTCCAACCAAAGAGCCCCAGGGACATTTTAAGCTAGAACTCAGGGACATTTTAAAAGCTACGTCAAAATTGAAGCTATTTCTGCAGTGCATCTCTGCAATATCAGGGCGGAGATTCCCGCGCAGACCGCTAGGTTTGTTAACATCGAGCCCTAGATAGACTTGGAGTACATCCCGATACCGAATTCTCAACTCTTTCATATAAAAACCGCAGTGAGGGACCGAAACGATGACGGGACAGTATCTTGATTATCGAGGGTTGAGTTTTCCACAAACATTATGCATAATAAATTATCCTTTTCGGCGGCGGTGTTTAAATCTTTTGGCTTATACACAACATACTAAAAAATACCATCAGCAGTTCCAAAGGTGAAGTCTCCAAGGGACGTCCTCCGTGGTCGAGATGTTAATCTCTCGACTAGCGTTCCGGAAGTCATGATCTTGAGTTATATATGTTATTTAACAATTTAACAATTAGTTGTTTCGCGACTAGATCTGAATTGCTAAGTACTTCCCCACCATCCTCCTCCCCATCTCCTTCCCATTCCTGGTACCATAAAACTAACAAGATACCCAAATTGGGGATTTCAAAGTCTGGATGAGTAGCAGAGATTTTTGTGCGGTATTCATATAAAAATACAAAATAAAAAGTATTTCCCTCCTGGGTCTTTTGTAAGTAGCAAATATTATGTTTTTTGTAGTTACGCAAAATAGAAAATAACGAAATCCTGAAGCCGATTCCTTTGTGATATCAAAGGGCGCACTTAATGCCCTCACATCTTTCAATATAATTAAGGTACAAAGAAGCCCGACTGATGCGATGCGATGGGGGGAACAGGAACAGAAAGCAAAAATAAACAAGCTAGGACAAAAGCGGAACCAAAGCGGACGTTCCGGATCTATGTTCACTAAATAAAAGAATGAGCTAATTCTAGATGTTCAGGGTGGAGTCACAATTCCCGGTATGTTTTAAAAACATTTTTGGATTCAGCGTTTTACAAAAAAAAAGCCTTTCTTTTTCTTCTTAATATATAAAACAAAGTCGGGTTAGTTACACCATTTATAACTCAAGAACGGCTTACCGATTTTTATGATCTTTGATTTGTTGGATTTGTCTCCGTCCCGATTAACAGAATAACCATTAAAACATCAGAAAAAATCACGGGAAAAATAATTATGAAGAAAATTAATTTTTTCATATATTTTGTATGGAACGGCTTTTCAAATAATGCGCGTTGGTCGACATAATTTGAATCAATTAGAACTGTCAATGGTGTAGTGTGCCGAACATGTCGTGCTTAGTCAACAGCTCAATTTCATTTTTTGAACTTAGAGTAGGTACCTATTTATTTTAACTTAATAAAAACTTAATTTATTACAGCTTATAAATTAAACACAACATTTATTGATTCTGAGGCGGTACGAAGTTTGCCGGGTTAGCTAGTATGAAATAAAATAAAGTTTTTTTTACACTTAATTTTAGTAGCATTTCTTCCTTTTTTCTTTTGTCTGTGTGTGACTTTAGCCATGTTTGGAGACTAATTCTGATTAACCAAATACTTCCTCACCTTCATATAACTCCTCTACTTCACTTCAATCACACAATATACTCAATTGCTAATGCCACAGTCTCACTAGATCCACGTGATTGGGAGCAGTGCGGATCCTTTTGCGATGGGTACTCACATAAAAAAAATTGAAAACAAAACACAATAATTACTTTCAAGAACCCGTTCGGCATTTCGTATAATAAAAGTGAAATAAATTAACTGGATATTTTCATTACATTTTTTATACCTTTTTACCTTCAGCGCAAAATAATTGTTGAAATACATTCAGAAAAATGGATGAATATTGTGAAATATCAACTCTAGTTCACTTCTTATAAAATAACGTTAGTTATATATAGTACATTTGCCGCTCGTTCCAGATTACACTACGCCGCTTCAGTTCGTTTTTATCCAACAAACCAAAATGTAAATCAGGAGAAATGGCGCTTTAAAGTTTTTTTTACGATAAAAGCACATACATTTTGGAGGACGTAAGACAAAGAGCGTTTTTAAAACCCCTTAAATAATTTGTTATAATTTTTTAAAACAATTATCGTATAAATAAAGGCTTTTTGAGAACAACTGCCTACTTAACTCAATTTCACGATAAATGGTCTATTGGACAAAAACGAACTAGAGCGACGTCTATAAGCGCCGTATCGACCTGGTGTAAGACCACCTTTACAATATCCCCCAATTGGGGATGCTATAGTATCACTGGCTCCGGATGGTTGGAAGCAGTTACGTCGCTTATTATTAATATATTTTTTTAACTAGCTCCACACAGGAGCCCTCGAAGAGGAAATAATTCCCCTTGGAACTTTTATCATCCTTGGGGACGGTATGTAAAGGGTATTTTTTAGGAAAGGTAGAAAAGCAAGTTCAGGAACGAAAAAGGTATAAGGGGTGGGTAAGATCCTGAGGGTCAAGTGTTCAGGAGTGGCGGAAAAATGAATCAATCCTTCTCACTGCGGTGCAAGGCGATGTTCCGAGAGAGCCCTGCTGGAAAGTTCAAAAAGTCTCCCTCAACCAGTCTGGTTGAGGGAGAACCTCCCGATCTGGCCTGCAACACAGTTGGCGGTCAGTCGCATCCGCCACCGTTATAATTTTGATAAGTAATTAAATTTACTTTTACCGAAAATGATTTAATGTTTGTATTTTCTTCCGTGACTTATAATTTGCTTCACCCTGTTCACACAGAGTACATGTGTTGTTTTATGTTGTTTTATGGAACTGCAGTTTTTTTCGAGTAGGAAGCGTACAAGGCAGCGGTATTAGGTATGGCTTAGACCAAATCTATGTATACCTGTGGAAGGTATCATCCCTGCTTGACCAGCGGTTAACAACTTTTAAATAGCCATTAAGTCGAAAATAAATAAAACACGACGTTTGATAATCAGATATGATTTGAGCATTACATGGTTTATATAAAGTATTGTCGAAATATTTTGGGTTTTTGAACCCTGTTGCGTTTCAACTTTAGCCAACCCTTCGGACAGTCGGATTAAACGTCTACTGACCCCAGATTCCTACCCACGCTTTATATCTTCTTCCTTCCCAGAACGTCCTCCTATATAGCTAAAGTATAAAAAAAATGAATAAGCAACACGGCAAAATATCCCAAAACATTAACACTGTAATGCTTGACAATGTCATTTGGTCTTCTTTCTATGCTGTCCACATGTATCACATCGAATCCGTACAACATCATTCCTACGAGGAGTTGCTTGGAAATTAGGACTCGAAAGAGGCTAGATGATGAATATGATGAAATTGAACAAACTTTAAACATTTCTTCTTTAGAAAAACGAAGAAAGGACTTTGATCTAATTTGCATATTCAAAATTATCAACGGTATTACTGACTCGTCTGATTTGTTACAACTCATCCATTTAAACATCCCTTTCGTAGACTCCGAAATAATCAATTGCTGTTCGTCAATCAACATTCTACTAATTATGCATACCATTTTCCTTTGTCCAGAATGTCAAGACTTGTCAACGGAAGTCAACGCATAGAATTTTTTGGTGTAAGCCTAAATGACTTCAAGCAGTCGATACGAAATGTGTAATTATAAAAGCCTATTAAATCCTTCTTCATGCTTTGACTTGTAGCTATATTCTATTTGTACTTTTATAGTATATATTGTCATTGCTCTTTTGTTATATACGTATGCTCTCCCTCACTGACATATATATGTTTGTATTTTTCGTGTTATTACTGTATGGTAAATGAACTAAATGGTCCGTCAATAAAATAAAATAAAATAATAATCGACTGGCGGCATCCGAGGGGCAAGGTTGTCGACTAGCATCCGGAGGATGCAGATTCAAATGCGGACGTTCGAAATTGAGTTTTATTTTATTAATTTGTGATTTTTAACAATAATATTAATTTAAATATCGCCTGGTTGTAAGACCACCATTCAGAATTGAAATGTTTCTTAAAATGGCTTTTGCAGTGTTTGGTGATCAGATCTGAATAGCCAGGTACTTCCCAACCCCAAGAAATTAATTTCCCTTCAGTCTAATGCCATCTTTAGGGATGCTGTGTGATGAGTCTATTGGAATAAAGGAAGGAATGAACCTAAGGTTATGGGGTCTCAGCGATGATTTATTACTCGTTGGATGAAATTCTCCACGGGAAATGGATCGAAAAAATACGTTAATAAAATAATTTGAATAAAACTGCTGGGGTCAATTAATACATCACTGGCCAGTAAATCATTTACCCTCCACTTTTATTTAGGGACATCAATTTATTGACGATGAAGATCTCGCAATTATTCTTCGTACGATATCAATTTTTATTTGACGGCCTCCTTGATCGAGGGGTAAAACTCTTGACTCTCAATCAGAAGTTTGGAAGAACTTAAACTCTCAAACCGTGGGTTTGAACCCGGCGCGGGCGTGCACAAATAAATTTTATTTGATTGATTTGTGTTATTTCACAATAAATTAATTACAATTAATATACAGCATATTTGCGGCACGATCTAAGATACTCTCGGTATCGCCCTGGTGTAAGACCACCATTCAGAATTGAAACGTAGCTTGAAATGGCTTTAGCCGTGTTTGGTGACCAGATCCAAATAGCCGGGTATTTCTCAACCCTCACATATCCCTTCTTCTTCCAACCCACTATCTTCAGCCTGACAACATATCCCAATCGGGAATGATATAGTCTCACTGTATCCAGACGCAGTAAGACCACCATTCAGAACATAAACTTGGCCTGAAATGGCTTTAGCCGTAATTTAATGACTAGATCTGAATAGCCAGGTACTTCCTAACCTTCCTCTTTCCCATCTCCTTCCCTTCCCCGCTTATCTTCAGCCTCACAACATACCCCAATTGGAGATGCCATAGTCTCGCTGGCTCCAGACGGGAGCAGTTTGGACTCCTGTAAGCTGTTCACTATAAAAAAAAGAAAAAAAAGACGGAAACAGTTGGGACTCTCGTGCGTTTTTTTCTTTTAAAAAATTCCTGTTTTATAACATGCATGTGCATAGCAAAATAAATTCCAGTGTAGAATTAGAGTTAATTAACTAAACAAAAGAGGAATTTCCCCGGCTTCTCGCAAATATATTCAAGTATGAAACAAATTGCTTTGTTTTGATTAAAAGGGCATTACCAGAGAATCCCGGAGATTAGTCCTTTTTAATTCAAATTCTAGACGTATTGACTCTTTTTTACAAAAAAACATAAATTGATTTTGAAAGATTGTTATTTTATCTGGTACACGCAGTTTTAAAATTAAAAAAAAAAACTAACAGCCTTACTAAAAAAAAAACACTCCGCGGTCCTTAAACGGTGTTTTTGTGAATTTTTAGATTTGGCAACGCCGTATTTTACTTGTTTAAATTGTAGTTTTCATAATAATCCGCTAGGTGGTGTGATTGATGCGCCTGCGCATTGCTTTCCCACTGAAAAAAAATAGCGGCGAATGCGGAAAAAAGTCGGTCGCGAATGTGTGTGTGATTAAGATGATTTTTTCGTTAATGATTTCAATCCTTGACTAATTTGCACTTATATTCATGTACGCAATATATTTACTATTAATTTGTGTTGTTTTTCGTTAGTTTAAGTCAAATTGTGACACTAAAATCGTGTGTTCTAAATTGAACTGTCAGAAAATGGTTCTATAGGTTATATTCAGAAATAATTTGCATTTTAAGATCTTTATTTTATTATAAATTCTTGAAAGTGATGTTTTTTGGTGACTAAAATGTCTAATACATATTTTAGTAAACGTATCAAAGAAATTAATGTCTTAAGATGTGCAAGCAATGTATTCAAACGTGAGTTTTTTATTGTAAATTTTTGGGAATGAAAAGCGAATTTCAAGATTTTTTTATATTTTTTTATTGTGTGAAGGATTAAATAGTGAGGTGACCGTTTTATTTCAAAATCATTAAATAAAAGGACTGTGTTTTTTGAATTTTGAATTTTTCCAAATATTTCAATGTTTTAATAGAGAGTGTTTGGGGTAAGTGAGTTTTTTTTTTCAACTTGATGTTTGAAGCTTAGAATACTACAGTTTTTAAACACTTAAGTATATTTTAGATATGAAAATCTTAAAGGTAATTAAATTTTGGTTCTAAAATGGTATTTGTTTTTACGACATCTCAAAAAATAATATATATATAGGACATTAAAAAAAATATTCGAAATTCGTTGAAAATTACAAATGGAACAAATATATACAACAGATAAACTACCCTCCTTGGCCGTGTAAGCAATGTACATATCTTTCCATGAACAATTTTTTGTCAGTTCTTAATTAGTAAGGATTCTTCATACATGGTTGTTTGACCATTGTACAAATTTTTCAGAAAGTTTATTAGTAAGGCTGGTAAAATATGACGTTGTCAGATCAAAACCATATATTTTGTTTAGTTAGAATTTGAAAAACGAAATGTACAGACTTTACACAACGTGCTACAGAAACACCGTTTAACGGCCGCGGAGTGTTTTTTTTTTAGTAAGGCTGTAAGTGTATTTCTAATATACTAAGGTTATACCGTTGGTCGTTGGCAGATTTCTCAATTTGCAAACGATAGATTCTATTAAACAAAACAAATTTCAAATCATATAGTACACAAGAAAATAAATCAATACATAATCTAGTCAACACAGTTTGAAAATTTAAATTTTAGTTAAATTAAAATCATTAAAAAATAAATCCGAGAACGTGTTTTGTGACAAAAATACCACAGTTTTTCTACGTATTTAAGGTCTTGCAAATTAAATTTTTAAAAAAAAAATTCCACACTTATTTTGCTTAGACATTATTGAAAAATCGAAAATACTTATGATCAAAAAATACTTACAAGAATTATACTATATTTAATAATTTATCATCGTTCGTTTTAAGCATTTTTATTGCCTAGTTGAAAGTAGGTATATATTAAAGCAAGTTTTGAATGAAATAATTTGATATTAAATTTTTAATTTTACAAATTTCATACGGGGAATAATCGATCTTTCTCATTGGAACCTCCCTGTACAGTTGCAAGCATTTTTAAACTTTTATTCTCAGCTGCTGGTCAATCGCTCAGCAAAATTAAACTTTTTTTTACACTCTCGCAATATTGGACAATGCAACTTCCTCCCGCTAACCGCTGCACACTCTTTGTTAGAACATAGGACACACGACAATAAAACATTTTTCCATAGCCCAATATCAACTTTTTTAATGTCATCATGATGAAACTTTACACCCACATCGCATTTCTTGCTTTTTTCTTTTGCCTGTGTGTGACTTTAGCCATTTTTGGAGACTAGTTACTAGTTAGCTAGTTAGTACTTCCTCACCTTCATATATCTCTTCTCCTTCACTTCAATCACACAACCACAATCTCACTAGATCCACATGATTGGGAGCAGTGCGGATCCTTTTGCGATGGGTTCTCACATAAAAATAAAAACATTGAAAACAGAACACAATAATTACTTTAAAGAACCTGATCGGCATTTCGTATAATAAAAGTGAAATAAATTAATTGTATTATTTTCATTACATTTTTTATACCTTTTTGCCTTCAGCGCACAATAAATTGTTGAAGTACATTCAGAAAATTAAAAGATAATTGCCTTAATTTATAGTTCCTCACTCCTGGCGTAAGGTCGCCAGGCTGCAGGCGGCTGCAAAAACCCGTGATTAATTAATCAAACTCAATGCGGGCGGCATTAGCCCGGCCCGCCCCTAACCGGCCCGCCCTACCTCCCGCCTTACCGCCCGCCCTAGCTTCCGCCTCCCTAACCCACCCTGACCTGCCCACCGCGACCTGCCTGGTTGGACCTGTCCTAATATTTGATCAATCTTATTAAGTGCTACCACATACACAATATTGTCCCATATTCTGGGATGTATCATTTAATATCATAGGATTGGAATAATAGTATGTTGACGCAGTTGATAAGTTACAATTACGATACATTAGTGGGTACTTAGATTCTATATACAGTGTCCGAAAACACGTAGTACAAGTGGGAAACTGATTAATATACATTACTAAGAGAACATTTTTTTTAAATCATCGTTTTGAATTTTATGTTTTCTCGAATGAAAATTGGTGAGTTGCTGAATAAATAACAAAGCTAGATATTTGAAATTTACCCACTTCTCGACATCCGATTGAGCAGAAACTGGTTGACATTGCGTTCTGTTAATGTTTTTCATGGCACTCACGCACACAAACATGCACATTCACGCATTTCTCTAAAATTGAATGAAATGATGGCGCAACTAATGCCAGAAAGTCGAAACTGTTTTACTAAATAATAAAAATAGATGTCTTGTAATAAAACAAAAAAATGAGTGCGTCTAACCTAAGCCCGGTTGAAGTAAAACTTCTTTGACTAAAAACTATATTAAAACATACATTTTTTAAGTGGCGGAACATGATTTGGTTTTTGATTTTGTAGACAAATGAGTAAAATTTTCCTGCGATTCAGCCATTTGAATTCTAAATAACAATATTTTTATTATCACACTACTTTTCACTTCATTAGCTAAAATTCACAACAATCAGAGAGAAAAAAGGGGTTAATATTCATCGTATAAAATAATACAAATCAAAAAGCTCAACTAAAATGTTTAGTTAAATCAAATAAACAAACATTAAAAAAACCTGTTAAACTTACCTTATACAATTAATAAACAAAAATAAATGGGTGACGTCTAACGTTTAAGTTTGCATTGACGTTTTGTTATTCGCACTCATAGTTGCCATACCTACGACGTTAATATGATGAATTATAAATCGAACGTCATTTCCGTTTTAAAATGTTACTTCCGTCCAAAAAATATTTGAGTTACCCGTCGTAAAACCCCTAAATAAGTATTACTTCAAAAAACCTTATTTTTACAAGTAAATTTTTTAGATCTGATTATTTTATCTGAGTATTTCGATTTTTTTTTTTAATTTTTACAAATTATTTCAGCAAGTAGTGATAGTACCGATTAGTTAAAAGATTTATATACCTGGAAATATTATTTACTATTATTAATACTATTAATCAAAACCTAAAAATTAAGAGCAAAAAAAATTCCAACTTCGCACTCGATTCACCCGAAAATGAAACCTCAAATTAAAAAGTTTTCCCACAAAACAAACTCGAAAAGTGATGTAGATTATCCGCTTGTACGACGAGTTTCCGGTCACCGTGTCAATATTTTTTTGAATGTTTGAAGCTCATCTGATATTTAAGATGGAAGGGTCTCGTTTCCCTACTTAAATATCCGAAAGCTGAATTTCCAAAACCAAAGCTGAAATTCGGAATGTAAAATCTTCCGTAAACGCTGCCAAAATCTATATATAATACAGAATAAAAAAATAAACCTTTAACTTTTCAAAACCACTTGAGACATTAAAATATCATAAAAATCGATGCTGGCTGTGGATTGGCTATCTTTTTTTTAGATAAATACCGCACCAGAGTCCCAACTGCTCCCGTCTGGAGCTAGTGAGACTATGGCATCCCCAATTGGGGTATGTTGTGAGGCTGAAGTTTGTACGGTGGGAAAGAGGATTCACGGTGATACTGAGTGTATTTCCTACTTTGGAACGTGCCGCAATTATGTACCTACTACATATTATTTTTAATTAATTAATTGGGAAATCACACAAACTAATCAAATAAAATAATCTCGTCCAAATAAGCGACAGTTTCTGTACCTCGAAAACTTCAAACTTCAAAAACTCGGCTAAAATAGTTATAAGAAGGCTAAAATATCATACCTCAATCACAACCATCATTGTTAGGCATGATACCATTCTTCTGTAAGGTTTCTGATTTATATTTTTCTGCAGATTCTAAACTTCTGATTTCTGAACTGTCAGACGGAGGAGTGTTTGCTGATAAATGCGTAATATTTTTGAATTTTTTTTTTTATCATATTTAATATATTTTTGTCATTTATAAATTATTCATTTTTATAAATCTCTAACTGGCAGCCCTGTTTCAACACAGGCTAACTCTATGTTCTTTCAGTGCCATTTCAAACAAGTATAGTTTTGTGAGTGACAATACTCAATACCAAACTATTCCACTCAATAGACCAATTCCTAAAATCCAATGAATTGCAAATCAAATTACGAAGTATTTGACGGTATTTCTATTATTTTTATTTATTTGATGCAATATTTTTACATCTTTAATATATAAAACAAAGTCGGGTTACTTACACCATTTATAACTCAAGAACGGCTGAACCGATTTTTATGATCTTTATTTTGTTGGATTTGTCTCCGTCCCGATTAACAGAATAACTATTAAAACCTGGGAAAAATCACGGGAAAAATAATTATGAAGATAATTAATTTTTCATATATTTTGTATGGAACGGCTTTTCAAATAATGTGCGTTGGTCGACATAATTTGAATCAATTCGAACTGTCAATGGTGTAGTATGCCGAACATTTCGTGCTTAGTCAACAGCTCAATTTCATTTTTTGTACTTAGAGTAGGTACCTATTTATTTTAACTTACTAAAAACTTCATTTATTTCAGCTAATAAATTAAACACAACATTTTTTGATTCTGAGGTATGAAGTTTGCCGGGTCAGCTAGTATTATAATAAATACCCAATTATGTTGGCCTCACTAGGTGGTTTACCCGTGCTGGGGCCTATATTACTTAAGAGTACCTTTGCTTAATAAATTACTGATTCCCTCCTGTATATAACTGTAAACTTAAAAATCCATGTTCACCTTATTATAAAAGCCTTAATGGGGTTTAAATAAATAAATAAAATAATCAAAGCGTCGATTATTGATGTGAGTATTTAGCATAGGTCTGTGTAATTTTTTTATTTATAATAATGAGTTTATTTCGTTTCTACTGTACGTACAAGTACATAAAAAACATTTTATACGTACCGTCAAAAATAGGAGTTTCAATTATTTTCAGAAAGCTCGTCCGGGTAGTGCAATGATGTTGAATAGATAATTGTAAAAAAAATACTTAAAATCTTTTATTAGCTCTCATAATATTAGCTAGTAAGCAATAATATATGAGCATTAAATAGTGAAACACAAAATAATTTGTACTGAAGAAATTAAATATAATTAGTAATATCTATTATTTTTAATTGATAAACTAATGTTTAAGACAAGATTTTATGCGTAGCACAAAGGGTAACAATTATTATAAACAATAATTATTAGCCTGAAATACTCATTCATATTAAAAAAAACCTCCCGAGAAAAGATACATGCCGCCGACGGGACTCGAACCCGCGCCCCTCTGATTCCCATCGGCGGCATGTATTTTTCTCGGGAGGTTTTTTCAATATGAATGAGTGTTTGTGGCTAATAATCATTGCTTATCAAAGATATATCTAGATTCTTATGATTAAGTCTTATCCATGTGCTGAACCACAGTAATAAAAAATACTTTTTTTGATTATGTGAATAAAAATTAACACAATTCTAAACATTCCTTGTAATAAATGTCTACTTGATTACAATAGTATTATTCGTCATATGATAATAATCTCTCTCTCTCTCTTGTTTCAATCCTGGGATTGGTTTGCAGCAATTTCCTTTATTTTTTTCTTCCATTCTTCCCTGTCTTGTGCGGCTCTTTTGAGGTCTGCATATTTGATAATAATATATTGTTTAATTTTACACTATTAATTTTCATTTATTAATCTTAAATTTTTAATTTTATTATTTTATTTTGAATTTTTTAATATTCTTTGTTAACCTCGATATGGTTTTAGTTCTGGTGAACAGACTTTAACGTGTGAACAGACACTAAAACAAGAAGAAAACTATTAATCTTTCTTTAAAACTTGCCGCTCTGCGGACGAGCCATTTGTTCAATATAAAATGCTTAATTACCAAAAGCTCTTTTCATTTCTTTAAACACCAGTATTTTATATATAAACTGCTGCATCCTTGAAGGAATATCTATGTACTGTACATCATTACGCCGCTATGATGCTACGCCGCTACGTTGCACAGCGCAGCACCGTAGCCGCTACGCGACGTGTCGCATTCCCCGAGATGCCGCATACTCCAAGATTCGGCGTCCTGTCAACCGTCAAGCAGAAGCGTCTGGATTAAGCAGGTTAGCCACAATCTGGAGGATACGACTGAGTTTATGGCGTAAGGTTAATAGAATTAAATTAAAGTAATTATAACATGAATGACATGCAATACGTACTAAACACATTTGGTATTTTCGCAAAAACTAACATAATAAAACTGGGGCTATAGTTGGTAATGCTTGGCTTTTGTTTAGTTTCTAAATAAGTCTCTACAAAATTATTTTACTACGAACCTATCACAGTATGCAAAGAGGTAGATATATATATATATATTCATTAAAAAAAAAACAACTTGAACTTATTTTCAGGAAATGTTAAGAATTTAATAGAGAATATTTAGATCAATTTGTGATTTTTGTGTAACACTTTAAGCTTTTATCATATTTATTTATGCGCATGAACTTATCAAATCCTGTTCAACTACGCAACGAAGGGATTATCTACATTAATTTCACTGAGAATATTTGCTTTGCTTTGATATTAAATTGAACCGAGAATGTTAATGACAGTGGCTTTTGTTTCAATGAATACATTTAAACATTATTTTCCATCGAATGATAACCCCACTCAAATCATCAAAGACTTTGTAGATTTTATATTGATTCTCTAAGGTGGGTCGTCAATATATGCAACTTTTTTGAGCAATTTCACTTTGTAAAAGCATGTTTTCAGTTAAATTAAACTTAAATTATCTTCATTAACTATGTCTTTTGGTTTCCATTTTTTGTCAAAAAAAAACTAAATTAGCGTAGTTAAAAATTACCATTACTTCCATTAAAAATCAGCGAGCACTTGAAATCTAAAAAAACTATAATCAAAAGCTTGAGAAAAATGTTCAAAACACTTGAAAGTAACACAAAACATACACCTACATCCAAAAGGTCGGTTTCGGCCTGAAATTGACGTTGCTAAATAAATGGTATCATTCCTTCCACACAAACGATGTATTGAATTCCGTAAGTCTGTACTTCAACTTTCGCGCTGTATAAACGGGTTCCCTACTGAGCATCGGGCCATCCCATATGAAAGATGAAAGATTTCAAAACAAAAATTGGAATTTTCTTAATTATTTTGAAAACTTTTATGATATAACAAATTTTAATCTAGGGTGGGCTAATAAACTAGCCAAGGACTGTAGATAAAATACCTATTTTATATTTTCAGATGTAAAATTATACGTTTTGTCCTCTGCCCCAGGCTTGAATAAAGTGAAAAATGTTTTATTGAAGTGTGTTGAAAAAAGTACGAATAAAAAGCTGTATTTTTAAACTTAATATTCGCGATTCGACAGTTTTATGACTCTCGTGACAAATAATAGAGTTTCCAGTCATTTTTTACGGTTCTACTCGATATCTTTAATCGCAAGCTACTATAGAAAGTCATATTAAAAATGCGTTCTGAGTTCTGATAGGTACCTACTCTAAAAAAACAAATTCGATTTATACTATATATAGCTATTGGAATATTTTATATATTATTTCGTATGTATTTAAATGTGTTTATTATTATTTGCTTAAATAATTTATTTTCACATCTTGATTTATTTAACTTTTTCTAAAATTATTTCCGGTCCACCCTAATTTATTATACACGTGTCTGTTTTAGCGATTATTTTACATCTAAGAATAGACTTAAATAAAACGTCAATACAAAGAGAATAAATTATAAAACTGCATTTTCGAAAATATACAAGAAAACTTTAATTCATTATTGCGCAGTACCGGCAAACGCCCACCTAAATGGGGAGGCAGTTTCTATTCCTGGATGTTCTACACGTGTAGCAGGTTTACCGAGAAGGAAACCTTTACATAACAATTTTTTTAATTCGTAAAGCTCTATTACACAGAGATTTCAAAGCTGCTATTTGAATAATATTATCGAAATTGCTTCGTAAGACAAGTTAAATATTCGCTCGATTCGATTAGAAGAACTTTTGAATTCTGTTTGCGATAAACGCGCGATTTGGCGGTCACATGGCGCAGTTGGGTCTGTCCGTTATGACTGGCATTACGTCGCTCTAGTTCGTTTTTGTCCAACAGAGCATTTTTCGTGAAATTGAATTAAATATGCAAATATGCTCAAAAAGCCTTTATTTATGCGATACTCGTTCAAAAAAAAATTATAAACAATTATTTAAGGGGTTTTCAAAACGCACTTTGTTTTACGTCCTCCAAAATGTATGTGCTTCTATCGTAAAAAAAGTATAAAGTGCCATTTCTCCCGATTCGCGTTTTGGTCTGTTGGATAAAAACGAACTAAGCGACGATTAATCAATGCTCGATAACTATTATATCTTAATTCGTAAGTATATATCTGATAGTAACCCTACGACGTTACCGTTCTAGCTTCTTGCCTGTGTTAATTTTGAAATGAAAATATGTGCAGTTCCTACCGGTATATCATTTAACCCAATACCTACCCTTCCCCATCCCTAACCACATCACCTTTCTGGAAGCTTTTTTGAACTTGGAACAATGACTAGCAAGTTGGAGTGCATTTGATTCTGAAAAACTGAGAAGGAATACCTTGGAAGCAAGTTCCCTCCGAGCCGTTGGAGTTTGTTGTCGTTTATTAACTAAATAGAGGATTTTTGACCATTTCCAATTAAACAATATCGTTTTATAATCATTTGAGTTTTTTGTGATAAAGCCTCGAGGTATCGCGGTGTGTATATTTGTGATTGTGTTGTGTGTTCCTAGAAGTAAGTGGTTGATTTCCTCCTTACTGTACCCTACTGTTCCCAATACATATTATCAACCAATTCCAGCAAACACCATTTCGTTTCTTCTTCTTCTTCGATGGCGCTATAACCCATATCGAGCTTTGGCCTCCCGCAACATTCGCCTCCAACTCCTCCTGTCCTCAGCAGCTGACTTCCAGTTTGTTACCTGGAGAAGCTGTGCCGCATCCCCTCTTACCTCGTCTTCCCACCTCAGTCTGGGACTTCCCACTTTTCTCTTTCCAGTCGTCATAATTCGTCCATAACGTCCAGTCATAATTCTTTTGGGGACACGTGTGTCCGGCATTCTCTGTACATGCCCAGCCCATCCCAACCTGAGGAGTCTCATATGGGCTGAGATGTTGGGGGCCTGATTGGCCAGCTGAGAATAAAAGTTAAAAAATGCTTGCAACTGTACAGGGGGGTTCTAATGAGAAAGATCGATTATTCCCCGTACGAAATTTTTAAAATAAAAAATTTACTATCAATTTATTTTAATATCGATTAATATATACCTACATTCAAGTAAGCAATAAAAAAGCACAAAACGCACGATGATAAATTATTAAATATAGTGTACTTCTTATAAGTATTTTTTGATGATAAGTATTTATAATTTTTCAATAATGTCTCGACAAAATAAGTGTGTAAAAAATTTGAAATATTTTGGTTTGTAAGACCTTAAATAAATAGAAAAAACTGCGGTATTTTTGTCACAAAACACGTTCTCGGATTTATTTTTTAATGACTTGAATTTAACTAAAATTTAAATTTTTAAAACTGTGTTGACGAGATTATAAATTGATTTATTTTGTTGTATGATTATATAATTTGAAATTTGTGTTGTTTAATAGAATCTATCGTTTAAAAATTGAACAAATCTGCAAACGACCAACGGTATAACCTTAGTCAATTAAAAATTAACTTAGTTTTTCAAAATTTTAAAACTGCGTGTACCAGATAAAATAACAATCTATCAAAATCAATTTTTTTTGTAAAAAAGAGTCAATACATCTAGAATTTGATTTAAAGGGGACTAATTTCCGGTATTCTCTGGTTACCCTTTTAAGATTTATACACAATTAAGGGGTTACGTTTTCATCGCAAGAAAGTTCTCTTCAAAAACGAAGAATTAGTTTTCCCCAAAGTGCATTCTTCGTGTGCATCTACCTGACGGATGTGCATTTAATGAGACGAATCGGATGATGAAACGTTAATCAAGATGGAACATCTTGGTGTAAGACATCTAGGATTGATGATCATCCCGTGCACGAGTCTCGCAGCCTCCGTAAGGCGGGGGGAGGGCGGGGGCGGCATTCCGGAGACAGACAGCTCCCGGGGTTAACACGAATTTGGAGGCTGAGTAGAAAGGCGATTCTGTATATAAGATTTGCAATCTGCACCTATGTCAGTGATTTAAAAAATATATATTATTCCATAAATTTTGTTTTTTCGTAGTTGCTTAGGTACAACGTAGCTGTTTACGCAGATTCCAGAAAACTAGAAACGCTATTTATATTATGACCACTCTTAAATATATAGATACTCTTTTTTTAAACAAACTTTTTACAAATTGCAGAAAATTTTAGTGTTTTGTTAACACATACACAATAATTCATAATATGTTGAGATAATGGTTTTTATAGTAGTAATGGTAGAAAATATCTTCTTTATATATAATAATCTCGTGTCACAATGTTCGTCCGAGGTAAACTCCGTAACTGTTTAACCGATTTTCATGAAATTTGGCTTGCTGTGTGTAATTTTGTCCAAAAAATAGGATAGTTTTTTATTTCGATTATTGACCTCAGTATTTATTATTTAACAATTATTTGTAAGTTCCATAAGTTTCGGACAGATAGCGGTGTGAGTTAATTTATTGATACAAAATTTGGTTATCTAGATTATATAACCATCCAGTAGATGACGTTGTGTTTCGTTAGCCACAGCAACGCGTGGAAGGGTCAGCTAGTATAATATAAAATATTTTTTCTTTTTCATTGAATTAATTTTATTTTTATTGTAATCATTATTTTTGTACCTCTGTCATTTTCTTTCCCCTTTTGTTACATTATATTACATTACATTAGCTCCACACAGGAGGCCCTAAAATAATTTTCCTCTGGGACTATGCCATCTTTGGGGATTCTTTGTGGAGTGTATTTTTAAGGAAAGGAAGGAGAGGAATTTCTGGGAATGAAAAATTTACGAGGGCTGGGTAGGAATCTGGGGTTCAGTGTGTCCAGATCATCCACAGCTCTGAAGTAGTCAAAGCCCATGAACCCGAGCATCCCTCCCAAATCATAAAACGTAGCGAACCACTTGAGATGACCTTTGGTAGAGGTGTTACACAAATAACAAATTTTAAATGTTTTCATAAGTAGTAAAATAGTTAAAAATATAAAATGTAACTTAAGTCATATAAATTTAACGCAGCAATTATCACATTCCAGCAGCAACAAATATTATTGTTCTATGAAGTAGATAACATGCTCATATCAGTTACAACTTTGTCAATTTAGGCATGATAAAGGAGACAAAGGAAATTATGTTTTGAAAGCTTTTCTACGTCAATCCTTGCTTTTCCAGCGCCTAGATACGTGGAGATGGGCTGTTTTTACCGCCCTGGCTCGAGGAAGGCTGTTTTGCCGTCCCAGCAGCCGCTCGGTGGGCGGAATCCACCCAACTGCGGCTCTGGAAGAAGACGCACATCGATCAATGTCGGCCACCCGTGTGCCCGGTGGGCTTGGGCGGGGTGAGTGGAGAGCCGAGGCGGGGGCGGCTGGGTGGGGGGTTGCAGGGCTGCACTTATCGTTTTGTGCAGTGGCGAGTAGCCGGCCGGCAGCCAGTGGTGTCTGGATTAAAACGTCGTAGATTGGGAATATTTATTGAGATTTAATATTACTCAAGAAACTGAGGAGGAAGAGCCTCCCAGCACTGCTCCTTCTAATCAACTTTCAAAATGCCATGTTGATAGTAACTGTTTCCGACGTGCTAAGGGATGTTAGATAGTTATTTTATTTAAGGTTTTGCACAGTTATTCCATTATTTACAGTTGAAGAGCTGGGAACATTTTATTACCTCATAAGTACTCTGCCCAACTAGTACGCTTAATTAATCCTTCGGTATTCTAATTTTGATGAACCGATCGTAAGATTTTACAAAATTACCGTAGTCACGATTAGGTTTATGGAATAACTGTTACAATTAAATCTTGGTGAGAAGCTGACCCAGATACCTATGGTATCTGGATACATCGCCAAACACCCAGTAACCTTTCCTGAGTGAACCTTATTAAAAAATACAGGAAACAACTATCAAATAATTAAAGTGAACCATGGGAGATGGCACAGTTGGCCTATTGCTTGAGTATAGTGTAACATATTCGAGTTATAAGAATTACTCAAACTCGAGAATACTCGAAAATCGATCTCTTAGAAATGTTTATGGACTTCAAAGGGACACTCATGTCAGGGATATCTATTCAGTTTCCGGTATCCTTCAAATCACAATCCTTCCTAAACATGAAATCACAAGCACTATCCTACAAATTACCTAACAATCAACTCACACCAACACCACTTTACAATCAAGACATCCACCACCACAATACTCGAAATAACAATAAAATCCGCGTTCCTCAAACACACAACACAAAATATGGGATAAAATCTCTGAACTATATTACCTATGCACTATATAACTCAATTCCAGATAGTACAAAAACATCCAGTATTAACTATTTTCCTCAGAGCCTCCTGTGTGGAGTTAATGTAAAAAAAAAAAAAATCCAGCACAATAAAAAATTGCAAAGCAATGCTTTAATAGAGTATTTACATTTAAAAAATAAAATATGTAATTGTCTTGTTCTATCTTATATAATCGTATCTTTTTCTTTCTTTACTTGTTTTCTTTTTTATTTGTTCTTCTTAACCTGTCTTTATTTTTTTTAAGCTGTACCGAATGTAAAAGTTATATCGTGATATCAAAATACCTTTGTAAAATTGTACTACTACCTCCTACATACGTATTGTAATTTCCACCTGTAATAAAATGATTTTTGTAACTAATTGGGATTACTCTATCAAGAAATAATAAAAAATAATTAAAAAATAAATAAACTATGAACAAACCAATCCTTTGCGAAATGTAAGAAACACAGTGCACTAAAATAATGATTTAGTACTTGTGGATTTTATGTAACCTTTTATTTAATTTACTTCCTTTTCAAAATATATGAAGTACGCTGCGTAAAATTAATGTTTGAATATTTGTAGGTTTTCAATAAGCTTTGATTTAATATTATTTGCAAGGGGTCTTGCATTTGTTCCTTGCGGCACTCCCTAACAAGCATTCCTTCCCAACAAATAATATAATTACACGTTACGTTACATATTACCTTCATGCCCTAATGTGTCGCCGCTGGCGGCGAGCGGCTTAGCCTCCCCGAGGAAATTGTACGTAATACCGAACTAACAACCTGCCGAGGGGGGGCAGAGAGCTTGGGCGGTGGGTGGCTGCCGAAACGTGACCGTTTTGTGAGGGCGCGTTCGTGTGCGCGCGTGCAACGGTCAAACTACACAACCGTATTCAGAACGGAAATTTCTGATAGGTACAAGAATTAAGCATTGTCATAAAATGGTCCCCTTTTGCAAAGTAAAACATGCATAATACCTATATTACACAGATCTTTAAAAATATTAATAGCAATCTAACAAAAAAACAACATTGTTATCTTTGAAATGATTATTGTAAATGACTGAGAACCTATATTTTTAAAATTATTTGATTTTTGAAGGAACTGGTATATTATGAAACAAATTTACATTTGTATGTAAACGTCAACGAAATAAAATGAAATTATGATTAAGATTGTCATCAAATGGCCATTTAGGAAATTTTTATTTTTAAATTTTAAAGTTTTCCGTTAGATGCCGATTCTAGGTGAGTTTCAGCTTTCTATGAAATTGAAATAACCTGACAAACTAAACAACATGAATGTTGTCCTCTTATGATAAAAAACTGAAACCGACTTAAAAATTTTCATTTAACGGAAATCTTTGAATTGACAAAAAAATGACGCTCAATGGTCATTTGATGCTGATTTTAGGTGAGTTTCAGCTTTCTATGAAATTTAAATAAGCTGACCATCTAAACAACATGATAGTTGTCCTCTTCTGCTGATCACATTTGATAAAAAACTGAAACCGACTTAAAATTTTCATTTAACGGAAATCTTTAAATTGACAAAAAAATGACGCTCAATGGTCATTTGATGCCGATTCTAGGTGAGTTTCAGCTTTCTTTGAAATTGAAATAAGCTGACCAACTAAACAACATAATAGTTGTCCTCTTCTGCTGATCACATTTGATAAAAAACTGAAACCGATTTAAAATTTGCATTTTTTTTTTTTTTTTTTTTTTTTTACATTAGGTCCACACAGGAGGCCCTGAGGAAAATAATTTCCCTCAGGGCCTATGTCACCTTTGGGGATGCTGTGTGGAGGGTATTTTTAAGGAAAGGAAGGAGAGGAAGTTCTGGGAAGGAAAAAGGTATGAGGGTTGGGTAGGAATCTGGGGTTCAATGTGTCTAGATCATCCGCCGCCAAGACCTAGACAATGAACCCCATGAACCCGGGCACCCCTGCTAAGTCACCAAACGTAGCGAACCACTTGGGGTGACCTATGGCAGAGGTGTTGGTTATCCAATAAATGGTTCCCGGGGCGGCGGTACCCATTCCCGCCTCCCAAATTAATGGGAATCTTTGAATTGATAAAAAAATGACGCTCAATGGTTTATAGTTTTGGCTTTAGAGTTTTTTTTCTTCATTTTATAAATGATGAAATGGATTGTTTTATTATTTTTCAAGTAAATTCTTTACAACGTTCACCTGATTGATGAACATGAACTTCAAACTACCATAGCAAAACATCTTCTTCTGTAATTTATTTATTGCACAGAGTTGTGATCAAGTTCTTTTGGTCCTTGTGGTACTCCGGACTCTAGTAAGATTTGATCTGAGCAGTGCATTAATTGACCTTTCCCTAATACTCCTGTCTTTAAAGGTTGAAAGTGACTATGGTCACCAGGACTTCTGTAATGATTTCAGAAATATTTATCTGCTATTAATCACCATCTTCGAAGCTAGTATTATAAATATTTTATTAATTAACCCAGAATCTAAAAATATTTTTGATTTTAATTTTAGTTTCATCGAATTTTAAATATTTATAAATCACTTCATAGAATTATGAAACAATTATCACTAGAGTACTAAATCGAACCGCCTCTAATTGCACCAATTTAATGGTCAAAAAAGTGTGCAATAAGCCTGGGGTAGTTGAAAATGCAGCCGAAGTTGGGTAGGTGCCTAAATCGGGGTGGGTTTGTTAATGCCGAGGGGTCTAGAGGGGGTGGGTAGTGGGTGTTGGGGGAAGAGGGGTAGGCGGTACAAAGTAAAGGAGAGTATTGATTTCGATTCGCTCAGGAAATTGTGCAACTAACCAAGTAGACTCGATAGATGGGCATCGTCATCGTTCGAAGCCTTTTTTACAGATATTTCAAACGAACCCGTGGAAGGGGGGTGCGAGCGAGATACAATTTCACTGCAAGTTTTTTATACTCAACTCTCTATTAGTTTTCCGTTACATGTTTCTTTGTTACTCTCAGTTAATACGATTTCGAAAAAGACAATGCATCAATTCATTTGTTTCAATATCACAGTAAAAAGCGGAAAAAATTGTTTTCGTATCATTGTGACTTTTGTTAAAAAATTAAATTTAGTAACAAAAAGTGTGTAAAAAACAAAAACATTACTAAAGAGATTATAAATCTATTTAAATAGATGGACTTTTTTGAGAATACGTTTTCATAAAGCAATAAAAAAATTATACTTAACTCTGGTGGTATTATCTTCGACTAATGTTTTTTTTTTTCCAAATTATTGGCAGCTACCTTTTTCGGTGGAAACAAGTATTCAAAGAATGTATTTGTTACCTAGATAGTGTCTCGGATAAATATATTTATTTGTCCCGGTTGCATCCATTATTTTTTATTATTTTTCTGTGTCTTGTACATTATCATATTTAAAAAAATTTGATTATTATATATAATATTAATAGATCTCATACCTATTCAAGAAAAACTTATTAAATATCAATTGAAATAACAAACCCATCAATAAACGCGAACTCAATGTACGCGTTGTAGGTAAAGACGGATCACCTATACCTCACTACTATATCACTAATCAGTCTATTCACAAAATGGCGCTATACAAAGTTAACATTTCATCATTATTATTATAATACATGCTTACTCCTTGGCCTTAAGAAAGTTATTGAAAAAAGTGAATAATATGTAAAGACAATTTATATACAAATTTACAGTTTTTTAATAGATACAATTTTGCAACTTGACTTTCAAAAAAAGAAAAAGATCGACATGAAATTTTGATAAACTACCCCTTCCCCTTCTTCCACTCGTTAAAGCAAAATTTTGATATTTATTGAATAAATTTTTTACATTAAACTTGACAACTAAAAGGGGAAAATTACCTACTCTACGAAAAATCATGGGATGTAACTTGACTTGCTAACATTAAAAGTGAGAACTTTTGTTCACCAGAATATATTAAAAAAACACGTTTCGAGTAAAATATATTTTAGGTTTGTACTTTATCGATTGTATTTATCTGAAAAAACTATTTTTATCTTTTTCTTCACATCCACCAATTTTTAAAATATCTCACTTAGTAAATTGAATATAACTCTCGTACGAATACGGAGTAAAATTTGTTGTTAAAAAAACCTTTTGCTTCTTTTCCATTACAAAGTCTACATGATATTTTTTCATCAACTATAGCTGGAATGCTTTGTTTCCAAGTTATTATTAACCGATAGCAAGTCTAGCAAATAACCCAACCGATTCATCGTCAAACTTTTACAACTGAAAATAAAATCGCTAAGTACCTACCCGGGTTGCATAAGAGCAAAAGAGGAAATCGCGACGGCACGATGACTGCTGCATCCATCAGTGTCTCCCCACCTTCCCCCCCCCCCCCCCCCCCACCTCCTTGCAGTACGACCCCCTCCCAGCACCTCCCCTATCCTAATCCTCTCTCCCTAAGACGAGGAAATGAGAACATTTCAGTTACGTCTTGTCTCATTTAGATCTATATAAATTGAAGCACTGGAGGATATTGTTAAATCCTTTAAAATGCGACAAGTCCTGGATGATTTTTGAAAATTGTGCAATATAAAATTTTTCAGTGAAAAGAAGCAAGGAACACTATTTATTTGAAATACACAATTAAAATGACAAAATAACAAACTAGTTTACTAAATTAGTTATGTTTTTTTTACAAAATATTTTTTTATAAATGCGTTTAAAATCTTTTCTACACGTTTTCTATTTGAGGTTTCTTTGTTCAAGAAAGAACTTACCGATAATTATTTTTTGTATATGTACATCTATTTCTATACCAATTTCACCTTTTCTTGATTGAATTTATTTATTTATTATTTTTAAGTTGGCTCACGTGTGCTTATAATTTGAGAAACCACACATATATATAAAATTTACAATTTTTGGCAAACACAGTTGAACTAAATTAACTAACTAACTAACCATCACGCCGTTTTCCCGCAGTGGTAGGCAGAGAGGACGTACCGCCAAACAACTCGGTCTTGGCACACACTCCTTGCCTCATTCACATTCATACATCTTCTCATACAAACTTTTCTATTATTCTGACTCTTGACATGGCCCGACTCAAGTATCTGATTCACTTGATCGTGCCACGTCTTCCTTGGGCGTCCTCGACTTCTTCTACCATTCACATTCGCGTCATAAATTCTTTTTACACTCCTTTTTTCATTCGTTCCCTCAACACAGAACTATAAATATTTCAAATTTAATCGTATTTAATCACTAACAAAACGTCAATATTTGAGGTGGGCATGTTTTCTTACTTCCTTTTTAAATTTAAACTTATTTTCAATCTTAGTAATTTCAATGGGGATATTGTTGTAAAGTTGGATGGCTTGGTACATAGGTGATTTTTGGGTGCTTCCTTTCTTCCTTGTTTGCAAATCAATTTGCTTTGTATTTCTCGTCCCGTGTCGATCGAGCTGAAACTTGGCAGATGCATTCTATTAACTTGGTGGCAATCAAGCACTTATAAATTATTATTTTTCAGAAATTTAAAAAAAAATTATGTACTTTATAAGAAATACATGTCAGCCCTACCATCTCCGGATTTGCGGTTCGGATCCGGTTAATTTTAATAACTGCGTAGGATGGTTCAAATCTCAACAAACTAAAATATATATATTTTTTTAATGTTTAAATCCTTATCTTTATGTTTGTTGACTATAGGTTGTGTTGGTGTAATTTAAGTTTAATCTTCATTTTTACTTAAACTTATTTTTGTTGTTATTATGTTGTTTACCTCCATGGCATTTTAATTTTAATTTGGAAGGACATTGTATAAAATTTTCATTGTTTGTTTTTGGGGTGTTATGCCGTGTTGCGCTACCTCCTTCTTTAGCCGACGTTTCAGACAGCGTTGCAGTGTCCATCATAACACCCCAATAGCGCAACACGGCATAACACCCCAAAAACAAACAACGAAAATGCTTTTGGCCGTGAAAATCTAAAAAACGTATCATTGTATAAAATGTTATAGTATAATTTTTCGTTGCTAAAATAACGTTTGGTTTTTGTTTCTGAGTGGAAGTGGAAGTGGAGTTGATTTTTTTGATTTTTTTTCTGAATTGTTTATGATTTGCTCGTGTAATTTTTTTTATGAACTTTCATATATCATCAAATATGATATTTTATGTCCAAATTTGTAAGAATTTGGTCCTGGCAACATCTTTAGACGGACTTACAACTATTGAGCTTGTTATAACTGAATGTGCCCATAACTTTATGCTCTCTTACTTCCCGTAGATCCAATATTCAAAGGAGTTACATACTCAAGGTCTGACATAACTTTTATTGCACAAAACTTTACGTATTCCTAACATCAAAAGCTTTTCTCGTTGACAATTCGAGAGGACGGACGCGCGGACGTCTTTAACGTTCACTAACTTAATAATAATTTATATATTTTATTATATTATTATATTTTTATTTGGAAAATATTAAAGAGTAAAACCTCAAATCGCAATATTAAATCATCGAAGACAATATATTAGCGACTCTCGAACAAAAGTTTAAAAGGAAAAATCCGAAAAAAGTTACGGTTGCATCTAGGATTGACCAACATTAATTCCAAATTGTATTCCAAATATTACAATTTGAGGTTTTACTTTTATTATCCCAAAAATAAAAATAAAATATTCATCATAGACTTTAAGGAAAGTCGATACATTTAAGCAAGAATGAATTTTTTCGTGTAGAATCTTGCAATCATATGTAAAAAATGGCAGTCAATAAAAACATTCAAAAATTAAGATAATGTTAGCAGTTCTTGGTCGAAGAATAAAACAATTAAATTAAATGTGACCGAAGGGGACAGGGTCGAATTGGTAAAGGCGCCCGTTCCGGTAAGAGGAGAGGTTCTGGGTTCGAGTCCCAGTTGCGACTCTCTATCTTTTAATTTTCTGTGTCTTGTTCATTTTCATATTTTACTTTAGATTATTAGTGTTATCTTCTTCTTCAATGATATATTACATTGATGAGAATTATTTTCAAAAGTTACAAATCGAGAGTTTTTTTTATAAAAATTGAATATATTTAAAATTGTTAGTTTAACCTGCAATTTTACTTATACGCATATTCCCTTACCAATAAACGTGTTTTAAATGTTACTCTACTGATAAACGACCATTTATATATTGCAGATGTAAAAGGTAATTTATCAGTTGTGTTAAATTTAAAACAATTTTATTAGTAAGATCCACGTAATAACATGACTGCCCTAAAACGGGATTATTCCAAGTTGGGCAGCCAAAACATTTTATGAATAATGTATAATATATGTATAAAAAAAAGTTAATAAATAAAAAAAACATTTCGTGAGCGATATAATTGAATTGAGGGGTCTGAGGTCAAGTTGTTCAGGGCGCCAGGTTCTCGGTTCTCAAGAATTCAATTATCTGCTAGGTATATCACACGTCATTGCACAATCAATATTTCCAGCTTTTAATGATGGAGTAGGGAGAGTCCAAATATTGTTAGGTTTTTCGTAACTTTGGAATGTTTCTTAAAAATACCTATTTAGCTACCTACCTGCATATTATATTTGTCCTCGTATGCGATACTTTCTCAAGTTCTTATTCTAATTTGCATAAATATTTTTTTTTTCGTAGATCACTACAGTCAAGAATCGTCTTAAGAGGGTATTACTAGAGAATACCGGAAATTAGTCCTTTTAAAATCAAATTCTAGACGTATTGACACTTTTTTACAAAAAAAAACATAAATTGGTTTTGAAAGATTGTTATTTTATCTAGTATCCTACGCAGTTTTAAAATTCAAACGATAGATTCTATTAAACAACACAAATTTCATATCATATAATCATACAACAAAATAAATCAATACATCATCTAGTAAACGCAGTTTTCAGAATTTTAATTTTAGATAAATATAAAAACCATTCAAAAATAAATCCTAGAACGTGTTTTGTGAAAAAATACTCAGTTTTTCTATTTATTTAAGGTCTTACAAACTAAAATATTTCAAATTCTTTTTACACACTTATTTTGTTTAGACATTATTGAAAAATAATAAATACTTACGATCAAAAAATTCTTACAATAAGTACACGATATTTAATAATTTATCATCCTGCGTCTTGAGCATTTTTATTGCTTACTTGAATGTAGGTATATATTAAAGCAAGTTTTTAATGAAATAAATCGATATTAAATTTTTAATTTAAACAATTTGATATGGGGAATAATCGATCTTTCTCATTGGAACCTCCCTGTACAGTTGCAAGCATTTTTAAACTCTTATTCTCAGCCGTTGGTCACTCGCTCTTAAAACTTATATTGAATTAGCTGATGTTCCCGGCATTGCACGGGCTTTACATAGAGTTATTAGACATTAATTTTCCTCTATTTGAACGTCAAGTGTGCATTATTTCATGAAGATACACCAAAAATCTGCTTTAAGAAGTGGGTAAAGAGATTTCCAATTGAATATAAGGAGTTTTAAAGAGAACATCTATTTTATTACAAAACAGCAAAATATTGATAAGGTTCGTCGATTCCATTGGAGATTGCAATTACGAAAAATTTAAATTGAGCTGTTTCCTGATGGTGTCACAATTTCCACCACCCTGTCGACTACGACTGTAGTTTGATTTATGCGGGGTAGTATGTAGTAGGGGAAGGTGCAGAGAGTGGTAAAGTGCCTGGAGGTTTGAGGTCAAGGGGTGAATTGCAGCGTCCATTGATACCAACTTAACCCCCACGACAATCTACCCGTCGCATTGAGATTGGCAAGAACTTAAGTAAAACATTAGTGGAAGGTAAATGTTATAAATCTTCTAATGGACTGTTCATTTGCTTTAAATGAAAAATGATTTACAACTCTACAAAAGTTATTAAAAATAAAATAGTTTCATTTATTAAACAATATTTGACGATAAAGTACGAAGTTTCTATTTTAATGAAGTTGAAACATATAATATTTCTTCCTAACACAAAGTTTTAAATTTTGGTGGTTCTGTTCGAAGACGAAAAAATGTTCAAATTGGAATAATTGATTAGAACTACAAATAGGTACATGTTTTTAAATAGTCCAATGAAGGTAGAAAGATACCGGGTCGACGTACGTACGCATCGCTACGCCTAACAATATCTAGATTGCTTAGCAACCATACATTTTCTATGAAAATGATCACACGTTGCGATGTGAAAAAATAATAATACTTTGTATTAGACTCTAATACAAACAATTTCTAACTGCATACGCTTTTTTATAACATGTTTCACCTCTTTAGGCTATATCTCTTTTGATATGAATGTATACAATAGTTTTTTTAATTTCATTTTTGTTATAATCTATTAAGTTAAAAGAACCCATTGACAAACTACTTTAAAGTAGTTTATTGGTACTTTTTCTTTAAATAAATTAATAAACATAAAAAAAATAAAAACCAATGCCACAGATCACTCCAATTGGTTCGCTACTGTGATGACTTAGCGGGGATGCACGGGTTTATGAGGTGAGTTTGCCAAGGTCTTGGCGGTAAATGAGTTTGCTCACCAACTGCATGGCAGGTCGGATCGGGAGAGACTGGTTAAGGGATCCCTTTTGACTTCTTCAGCTGGACTTTCTTGACCGATCGCCTTGTACCGCAGTGGATTCAAACTTTCGACGCACCTGGACACATTGATATCAGTTTCCTACCCACCCAACAGTACCCTTCTTCCTTTCAATAAAATTACCTCCCCACACAGCATCCTCGAAGATGACATAGGCCCTGAGGTTTTTTTTCTCCTCTTATTTCTCTTCGTTTTAACAAATATTGTATCGTATTATATTATGTATTACTTTTCATATGGGAACTGGGCTACCTAGCTACGAAACGAAGCAGAGGGAGGATTGCGGAAGAAAGGACGAACGGACCAACTAGTGAATTCTGAAATATAGGTGGGTCATAAGTCTTAACATCTCAGGCCTCCATTTTCGCTTTAAAATAAAATTGAAAACATATTATGGAATATTTCTGAAAATATCCAAAAACGATCAAACTGTTTTTGAAAGAGGATAAAATTCATTTTATAAATCCAAATATATCTACACACAATTTTTGAAATATAAAAATTTTGCAAACATAAAAAGTTTTAAAAATTGCTCATCTAATTTTTTTTAACTAAAATAAAAAATGTACTTATTTTATTACACAAACATATTAGAAACATTACATTTTTTGCCGCTCAATATAAAAATGAGTAATAAAATGTTCCCAAATTTTTAAATTTCAAACCGGCCAATTTTTTCATTATTTTGTGGTATAACTCAAGTCCGGGGCATACGTCATTCCTATGTCTACCTGCGTTAAATTGTCGTGAAAACAAGCTTATGTGCCCAAGCGGTTAATTTTATATTTGAATATAAAACGTAATTTGTTCTCTTTCTAACTCCATTTATTTCATATTTCTGGCTACGATAGTAAGAGAGACAAAACGATTTCTATGAGACCTATAAGAGATGTTAAAAAAAAATTAACCTGACTGGTTAAAACCTATCATTCAATAATAACTTCATAAAAATACACATCATGTAAATATGTGCAATAATGTGCATCCATATAAAATTGTAAATGGACTTTACAAAACAATTTGTATCACTTCCTACAAAAAACTATCTACCATCTAATCTATCCCCATGTCGTATGGTGACCGTATTATTATGTTTTCGCATGTCAATAACTCATTGACGGAACTAACCTACCCAAAAAATGTCAATGTCCTTCCACATGGACACGATGCTCCCATTCTACTCAACTGGTATTAGTGGGTTATCCAAATTATTTTACATTTCACGAAACGGAATAAATAGTTTCTGAGAATTCTGTAACGTGATACGAATGTGGGTTAGAATTTTGTAGGAAAAAAAATATCTAAATTTACATTTCTGTTTTTGTTAATGCGGTGGTTATCCAATGGTCTTTTATGGAGATATCTGATAAAAGTGGGGAAGACATTTTTATAGAGTTCACCTCTGATGCCACTTATTTTGTTTTCTTGCAACCACCGAACCGAAAAACCAAGTGTTTTTTTTAAATTATTTATTTATGTGATATCGCACAATCCTAATTTATGATTCCAGAAGGGGTAACTTAAAACCCCGTAAATTTTGACTCCCTAAACATAAATACATTTACATGTGCAATAAATGGGATATAAAATTTTCCAACACAGTTTTATAAATAAAAAATATATGATTTTCGAGGTTGAAAGATAGTCAAAGTCATGTCATTTTACAGTACACATACTCCACTCAAGAAGTACAAGAAAAAAATATAGTATACTGGCTGACCCTCCCACGCGTTGCTGTAGCTAACGAAACACAACGCCATCTAGTGGATGGTTACCTAGCCTAGATAACGAAGTGTTGTGTCAATAAATTAACTCACATCGCCATCTGTCGGAAACTTACGAATAATATCAAATAATTTTCATATAAAAAACATATAATTCGCAATAATAAATATCGAGGTCTAAAATCGAGATTAAAACTATCCTATCTTTTAAGTTGGACCAAATACACACAATCAGCCAAATTTCATCGGTTAAGTAGTTTCGGAGTTTACCTTGGACGAACATTGTGACGCAAGATTTTTACATATAAAGATAAAGATTACAATACATAATTTCACCTTGGTAGTTGTATTATATAGAAAGTAACATCTCAAAAACAAATATTTTATAATTTTGCTAAAATTGTAAAAATTATTTTATTTTATCAATTCAAAGCGCTGCAACCGTTAATATACATAAATATTTCGAACTAGCTTATGCCCGCAACTTCGTCCGCGCAGGATTAGTAGTACTTCGAGTAGCCTCTTTTTTTTACCAAAATTCTTAAACTATTTATTTAAAGTATCTATAATTCTTGATTCGATTCAAAGTATTAGGCGAGTATTTCAAATAAATTCGCTAATTTAAGTATTTTCTAAAATAGAATTTTGATTTAACAATCATTGTTTTGCAAAATGTCATTCTCAAATTTTTACATTTTCTATTAAACAATAATTATTATTTGTAATATATGGAAAATAGCTAGCTTTATAAATTATAGCCTTTATGTTATTCTGATGTATGAGCTATATTATTGTAAAGTTTCATTAAAATCCATTCAGTAGTTTTTTGCATGAAAGAGTAACAAACACACATACATCCATACAAACATATTAGTAAGATAAGATAAGATTAGTAAATTAAAAAAAAAAAATCAATTCATTTGTCTTATAAATAACAACAAAATTAAAATGACAAATAAACACGAAGCCCATTCCTCTTGTTATTTTATCGTATCTCCCTTCGCTTATCCCTCGGCAGCACTCCTCGCTCTCACCCCCGATAAGAGACCGTCCCAGCTCCTAACCTACCCCAAGGGTGCACCCTCCCCTACTCCCCTACTCCCCTACAGGGGAAGTGTGCCACCGCGTGACATACATATTTGATATCTCACTCCTCGAATAGCGGGACAAGTTGCGGGGGACATGGTCGAACTGATAAGGCGGAACACCCACATTTTTTCTTCATCTTTTTGTTGTTGAATGTTTGGAAGACTTTTTTTGTTCGTTTTCGATAATGAGTTGAAGGAAGACGAATGATTATTATGAAGTATTATTAATTAAATGAAAACGTATAACTTTGTGTACACCAATTATATAAATAAGGATAGTTTTCATCCATATCTGGAAAAATGGTGTGATAAATTCTACACAAACATCTACAAGCCGCACAACAAAAACCACTTTTTCGCAAAGACAATACACATATATAGCACCTAAAATATTCAACGAACTAAATAACGACATAAAAAGATCTAGTACAGTGACTCACTTTGCAACCGGTGTCCAAAAATGGATATACGGAAAGGGACGACATTTTCTTTAAGGAATTTCTTTGAGGAATTTCTTTGAAAAACGTAGGTGTATGTACCACTAATAAAAGTTTCTGATTGTAATTAAATATGTATGTATGTATATGTGTATATACATATATATGTATATATATATATATATATACATATGTATGTAGATTAATTTTCTCGGCTTACCCGCGTAACGTAGTCCTTAGAAGGACTTTTTAACTCCTGACGTTTCGGACAGATCTCACTGTCCATCTTCAGAGGCCTTATCTCTTGAGTTTTGTATCAAACTGACCACTTGCGCATGTCTGTTCAGTTCAGAAGTCAAGACCTAAGTGAGTGCATTTCAAATTTTATGTCGTGAACGAAGAACATTACGCGGTTAAACCGAGAAAATTATTCGACATCTTACACCCGTGGAAACCTTAATCATAACTATAATTATAATTATTATATTATGAATTGCCGAAAGTTTAATTATTTCTTTTACATCAATTACTTAAAACTGTTTGGCGCCTCTGACTTTCTTGTACCTACTCAGTGATACTGTAGTCTAGTACTCTAGCAGTACCCACGGAGAAATATGCTTGTCACAATAATGATTCGCACCGTTTATTCGGCGGACAAACATTTATTCATTCTTCTTCTTTCGTATGGTGGGGGGTCAGAGGGTGACATCTAGGTCTGCGAGCCAGTCCAGAGCCTCAGGCGTCGCCCTGTGGACCTCATCAATCCCGCCGGGAAATGAATGGAGCGGGCATTCGTTGAACACATGTACGGTGGTCTGCACCGCACCGCATTCACACATCGCCGCCTTTTTAAGGCCCCATCTATCAATGCATCATATGGGCACAACGGCTATGGGAGCACCTTATCCTATTGATGGCGGACCAGAGTTTGCGAGGCAATGAAAAAACAAGGCTGTCTTTCAGTGGGGTCTTGTACGAGATGGGCATTTTCCACGTTGGCCGAGATTGCCACTCAAGTTTCCACCTGTCTTCTGGGGTGAGGGGTGATTGGAGGAGTCTTTCTCCTTCCGTTCAGAAGAGTTTTCTATAATTCTATACACAAGGACATATATACGTAAACACATATATACATAGCATAAGTTTATAAAATTTGTAAAGAATTAATAGAAATTGTTGAAAGGTTGGAAAAGTATAATAAATCGCGGTATATACATTATTTCATAAACCCAATTTTTTTGTTAAGAACTTTAAAAATACAAAAACATATATAAATCTACAGATACCCAAAGTTTTTAAGATGTCAACTAAATATTCTAAATAAGTCATTGAAGTAATATTGTAACAAAAAGTAAATATCCGTAAACAATGAACAGTGTTAGAAAGAAAGAATAAATCTTTTCAATTGGAAATAAAACACATGTGTAAATAAAGGACGAGAAATTATTGATTAGGAAGAGATTAGCATTAACTTGGTGATACATTCCCTTTTTTGTGTGTGTTTTTTTTTTGTGCTATTATATAATAATAATTAATATATTCTCACAATGGCGCCCCTTAACCTGCCACTAGTTCTATGTTGGCAGGAATACAAAATATCTTAATTAATCAATACTGCAAAAACTATTTGTGCAATACCACTTACTACGCAATGTGTCACCTTACCCTCTATGTTTGACATCACTTATTATGACGTTTACCCTAAGTGCCCCCCTATCCCAGTTCTCCCCTAGACATTGCACCCTACCTCAGTAGCAAGTGTTAGAAAGTTCTACTTCAGGATGTAAAAAGGTACCTTTATGGGGGAAATGTTGTGTGTTGTTATTTGTAGATACTACTAGGGTAAGGAAAAACCTTTTATTATTTTTTTTTTTATAGAGAATACCTCACAAGAGTCTTAACTGCTCCCGTCTGGAGCCAGTGAGACGATGGCATCCCCAATTGGGTTATGTTGTGAGGCTGAGGGTAAGGGGTGAAGGGAAGGAGATTGGAAAGAGGAAGGTGGGGAAGTACCTGGCTATTCAGATCTAGTCACTAAACACGGCTAAAGCCATTATTAAGCAACGTTTCAATTCTGAATGGTGGTCTTACACCAGGGCGATACTTAGAGTATCTTCCACTCTGGAACGTGCTGCAAATATAGCATATATATTATTTTAATTAATTATTTGTGAAATAACACACATTGATCAAATTAAATTTATTTGCGCGCGCCGGGTTCGAACCCGCGACCTTCCGATTGGCAGTCAAGCGTCTTACCACTCGACCACGGACGGCCGTCAAAATATTACTTCACGAACATTCGCAAGCTCGCCCCTCGGTCGAATTTGGCATCCATCTCTTATTATTACAATCTATAGAGCACAGGCGTCTACCGGTATTTCAATGGAAGATGCTCCGAGGAACTGGCGTCATTGATCCCCTTGGCACCGGCGCATAGTCGAGAATCACACCAAACACGCACCCAACATATTGTTACCGACAAAAGCCGTATATTGTTAAAATGCGATAAAGGTTTAGTAAGATAAGTTCTTCGCCACTGGTCGCTGGGACCAGAGCCAACAGCGGTGTGCGAAATCTTCTTCCGTGGGAAAAACATACTATAACGTGTCAATAAGGATTTCAATGATAAGGCCGTATCCGTATTGAACAAGAAATTTCCGTATATTTACAGGTTAACAAATTCTTTATTTATAAAGTTATAATATTAGAAGAGGCTTACCCCGGGATCGACCATTTAATAATCTAACAGTCAAGCTAATATGATGAAGGTCAGCAGTGAGCTGGGGAACCGGAGATCTCTCATACGTCTGTATGTATATGTAAATTATGTATTGATATAAACCACTCGAGCGCTTTTTGCCACATTATGGCACTATTTCCAAAACCTCTTTATCTAACCTGACGACCGTCCGTGGTCGAGTGGTAAGACACTTGACTCCCATTCGGAAGGTCGCGGGTTCGAACCCGGCGTGCGCAAATAAATTTTATTTGATTAATTTGTGTTTTTCACAATAATTAATAAAAAATAATATATGTTATATTTGCGGCACGTTCCAGAGTGGAAGATACTCTCAGTATCGCCCTGGTGTAATACCACCATTCAGAATTGAAACGTTGCTTAATAATGGCTTTGGCCGTGTTTAGTGACTAGATCTGAATAGCCAGGTACTTTCCCACCTTCCTCTTCCCCATCTCCTTCCCTTCCCCACTTACCTTCAGCCTCACAACATTCTCCACAATGGAATGCCATAGTCTCACTGGCTCCAGAAGGGAGCAGTTGGGACTCTTGTGAGGTTTCTCTATAAAAAAAAAAAAAAAAAAAAATTGCCAAAATGTGGTAAATTTTCAATTTTTTTTTTATTAAAACGACTATATATTATATATTGTACATTCAAAATATAACAAAATAAATTATATTCTCTAGATGCTTTTAAATGTTTTAAGGTTAAAGATTTAATTATATTTTTTTTATAAATCCTACAAATATGTGATAATAGACAAAATATACGGGAATTCATTGGCTACATTGATCTGTAATCAGTTTGTATGTCTCCATATTAAAATTCGGAGGTATGATTTTTTTAATAATGGCGGAAAAATTTCCTTTAGCAATCCGAGAAAAAATATTTTATTTTCCCAGTCGCTCCAGTGGTTATAATATATCTCTGCACAATGTAAAATTTTGACCTGTAATATTTTTGCAAAAGTTCGACAGGTATTCAATAAGTAAATAAATTGAATGATTTTCAATAAACGTTTTGCTTATTACGCACAAATCACATACGCTTCAGGGGGTTTCATGTTACCCAAATCCCAAAGTTTGCAAAACTCTGCGTAAGACAAAATATAGGATATCTACTGTTAGTGTCTTATACATATTCGGAAAAGCACGTGTGTTCACTTATGGATTAATACATTAATTAAGGGGACGTACAAAATTACGTGGAGTTTGAAATTAATTCAAAAAGTGTCACAGGGATGCAGGACTAAGGCAGAATGATATTAATTGTTTTCCGTACGACTTATTATGTGAATATCATAAAAGGGCTCCAACTGCTCGGCGCCAGTGAGTTGTGACATCCCCAAATGAGTTATATCGTGAGGCTGCAGGCAGTGGAAATACCTGGAAAATCAGATCGGATCACTAAACACGGATTTTTCTTTTTCAAGCATTTCAAGTTTCGTTTCTGAATAGTGGTTTTTCACCAGGGCGAAACTGGGGGGTAAAATCCACCACTAGAATGTGCCTCAAACGAACTATTGTATTATTTAATGGAACTGTGTGATAAATTATAGAAATATCATTATTTTTGTTAAATATTATTTTTATAATTGGTTTTGAACCCACGCCTTTAGGATCAGTAACAAATGTCTTAACTGCTCGGTCACGGAGGTCGTGAAATAAAGGAAAAAAGATTTATTACAAGTAAGAATTTTACATATTCAATTCTGACTTTACTTCATATTACATCATGTAAATATTACCTTCTTTACATTGGATTATTACCACACAGATAAATAACTGAGAGAAATAATTCCCCTCGGGGCCTATGTCCGGAAAGGAAATGGAAGAAGAAATGAAAAAGGCATAAGAGGTGGGTAGTAATCTGTGAGTCAGTGTATCCGGAGTGGTGGACGTATGAATCCATACCTCCCACTGCGGTATGGATTCTCTGATGTTCCGAGAGATCTACTGATGTTCCGAGAGAGTCCTGCGGGATAAGTCAAATTTTTTAACCAATCTCTCCCTTTCCTGCCTGCCACACTGTTGGTGGGCAGGCGCATTTAAGAACTCCGGCACCCCCGCTAAGTCACCAGTCGTAACGAACCACACGCACGTAGAAAAATCTTATTCTAAAATTCGATCATTTTATTTGTAAACACGGTTAAAAACGGGACTGAAGTTCTTGCGAACAAATTAACAGGGTTTCAATGTTTATTGGCGGGAACATGTAAGAATAATTTGTTGGTATAACGTAATTTCGTACGTATACCAACAAATTATTCTTATATTTTCCCACCAATAAACATTGAAACACTGTTAATTTGTTCGTAAGAACTTCAGTCCCGTTTTTGACCGTTTTTACGAATAAAATGACCGCATTTTAGAATAACATGTTTCTCCATGCGGGGTGACCTGTAGCAGAGGTGTTGTTTATCTAAAAAATGGTTCCTGGAGCAGCGTTACCCATATCTCCCTAATTTAAAAGCTGTAGTCGTTTCGGAAGCTCTCGTTGTAGGTTTAAAATAATGATGTCTCACTAGTGTTTTGAATAATTTGTGACAGGAAAACAAACAAACATAATGTTAATATTTATATATACAGTGGCTTTAACTTCTGGAAAACAACAAGAAAACAATAACAAACAACAACGTTCGCAAAAAAGAGAACCAGAACAACAAGTTGCCATTTTATTCATACCGGTGTCAAAACTGATACAGGATGATTGACGATTGAAAAACATTCGTGATTATTTTTAATTGATAAACTAATGTTTAAGACAAGATTTTATGCATAGCACAAAGGGTAACAATTATTATAAGCAATAGTTATCAGCCTGAAACACTCATCCACATTGAAACAATCTTCCGAGAAAATATACATGCCGCTGACGGGACTCGAACCCGCGCCCCTTTGATGTCCGGTCAGGTGCTCTTAATCCACTGAGCTACGGCGGGCTACATCTTACCCGCCAAATAATCATTCAACAACTACAGCTTATTACATGTTTTCCCAGGTTGTTTGCAGGTGAAAAAAATGTAATAAGTGGTAGTTGGTGAATGAAAAATTGGTATGTATTGAATAAATTGGTAATAGATATGGATTAAGAGCACCTGACCGGACATCAGAAGGGTGCGGGTTCGAGTCCCATCTTTTCTCGGGGGAGTGTTTCAGGCTGATAATTATTGCTTATAATAATTGTTAACATTCCTGATATTTGCATTTACTGCAGTTAGACCCTTGAGATGAGGATCTATTAAAATAATATTAAAATACTAAATAGACCTATTAAAATCCTGATTATGACGTAGATTTAGATAATGTAGTCAGAGAACTTGCTGCAGGGACGAAAATCTTTCCACAGCCGAAAAAAATTTATTGAAATCAAAAACGAGTTGTTGAAACAACCCGTTCTCAGAAGATAAATAATGTAATTTCTTCAATCTTTGCAAAATTACTTTATGGCATCATTTTAATTAATTTAAACAAATTATTTTGTGCAAACCACTGTAATCACATGTTATAATATCTACATGTTTCAAAACCGATGGTTTCTTCGTCAGAATAATAACGTGAATAAATTATTATCCTGGCGAAAAATCCATATTATAACATGTGATTATAGTGGTTTACACAAAGTAATTTGTTTAATTTAATAAATAAGTTCAATCAAGTATAAATGTAGGGCGCGCGTTTGGCGTATGTGCCGCCTACGCATAGGTGCCGAAGGGATACATAACACTAGTTCCTCGGAGAATCTTTCATTGAAATAGCAGTGGAACAAGGACAGTATTCCCACCTGACGCCTTTATTCTCTCGTTTGTTAATACAGAGGGATCTATCAAAGGGACCGTCCTATTCTGCACTAAGTCAAGAATAAATTTTTTATTTTTGGCTCTAGACCAATTATATAGATTTGGCTGTCAAATTCAAAAGTGGTTAAAAGTTTATAATGGTGATTTATATTAAAGTATGTAGTAGAATGTACAAACCTATGTAAATGGGTGTAAGGAAATTAAAAAATAATATTTATTAGCTGGCGTGTACCCGGCGTTGCTCGGTGTTATGAATGGTTTGGAGTAAAGTTTTGAGGTTTTCAATTCTAGTGGACCCCAAAACTGGATGGAAATTTAGCGAGGAAATAAATTTTGTAAAGAATTGATTTTTTTAAAATTTGAATTTGAACCCGACTGTTGTGAGTCTACTACGATTAATAGCGTAAGGTTTAATATTATGTATTACTTTTATTTATTTATTATCTGCCAGTCTAAAACCCAATAGTCAGAGACGTGAAAATTTCATATTTACATTTAATAATATTAATTCGTCGTTCGCGATTAAAATTTATTAAATAACGCGAATTTTTACCAGCTTTAGTTTTTTTAATCATTTTTCAATTTAAATTTTTAATTATTATTTAAAAAAAAAGAACAAATACGGCGTTAACATAAGATCCCTCGTTGCGAAGAACTACCTCTTTGCTGAAAAATAACATCACTTTTTCCAAAGAATTCACCAAAATAACGATCCAAAAAATAACGCGACATTCTTAGGTAGCTACTAATGTTTAATTAATAATGATTAATGTGATGAAAAAAACTGTAATTAATAATTTTATATAATTAATATAACGTCAAAACCTGATGCAAAGTAAAACTGTTAATTCCCTGAAATCTAATAAATAAAAATCATGTTGACACGGACTGAACACAAAAAACCTTAAAAAATAGTCTTCGCATTCAAAGAACATCCAATGTGAGCAGATCAATGTCCTTGGGCACCTACATACGAAGTACACAATGTCTTGTACTTGTGTAATTTCCTCTAGTGTCTGACGAGTGACGCGCCGTTCTGTTGGGCTGATTTTATCGGATATCAATACATTCGTGGAATTATTCATTTCCAATAGCAGTCAGAGAATATATGAATCCCAACAGGGAGTTACAGGACTATATAATGTTTTCCTTGACGTCACACAGTCCGTTCAGTGCGTTGCACCCCGTCGCATATCATAGAGCAGCAAACCTATCGACGTACTTTCATTTATCGACGAGTAAACTAGACACTGACGTATTCATTGACACTGGGAAATTAATAGAATAAAGTGGCGACTTGAGACTGCTCCTACATATTAACGTCATTTGTATATAAAATGTGTGTATTATTTGGTAGAATAGGACGGTTGGTGTTGGGATAATATGAATGGATTTCGGATGAAAAAGTATTACGAACTTGAGATATCGAATATTATCATCATCTACTACTCATCGTCAAACTCATCTACTTCTTCAAAAATTTAATTTCTTATAAAGAGTATATTACGCTTTATGCCACTCTAAATTGGAATAATAGGATGGGTCTCGGAAGCATCAAAACACGTAAAACAACTGATGGTAACTGAGAATTGCATCATAAAGACCACAAGGACGTCAACAGCAGAAATTTTTAAACAGTTGGATGTTTCAAGTATTCAGAAAAGCTATATGCCAAAAACAACGCCTCAAAAATGAATTACAGGCAAATACCTCACATACTCATAAGACCAGAGCGAAACCAACAGACATAGTAAATAAAACAAAGTGTAACTATACCTTTGAAAGCTCTGAATTATTAACCAACTCCCACTTAGTATCAAACAAATTAAAACAAATAATAACTACATTAAGGAAATTAAATCTTGGCTAAAGGAACTACCGGAAAAATAACTTACTAGCATATTTAAGACATCGTCGTAGAAGTTTCTGGAAAACCTTACCCAAATCATGAAGTCGAACCAAAGAAGTCGCTGAAAACTTATCCAAAACATAGTAGCCCTTAGCACAGGATCTCCTAGTGAGGAGGACTACGAATATAACCAGTATCTATTTTACACAAACATATATATTAAACATGAATTCTTTTAAAAATATTTTAAAAAATAAGTATAGTTACTTATCGAACACGTGAAAAATTCTGTAAAATTAAAAACCACATAGATTATCTGTTTCGTGCGAAAGTGCAAAACTCTCGAGCGACGCCAAAGTTCACCCGCTCTATTGTCGTGTCCACCATAAATAGATCCTTGCATAGCAGGTAGGTATTTATTTAAATTATTGTGTTAAAAAATACGACATACAAAAAAAAATATTTTGTATTTTTTTTTATTGATTATTTGATTTGACGCCCAGCTTCGGTTTTTACGTAGATTATAAAACAGATTATTAGATACTAACGAAATTTCAAAAATTAAATAAAGGTTTTAAAGATTGAAGTAATGTAAGGACTGATAAAACTAAATAAGAAACAATTTTATTAAAACACGTAACATTAACATATAATATAAAATAGAACCGAAAACTACATTATCTACGCTACTATAATTCGAAGGTTTCAGCAAAGCGCTTGTATAGATTACGTTTAATTATATAAATGAATTTAATAAATATATCAATTGCATCTACCCCCAAACTTGTAGCCAAATTATACATCTTTTTATTTAGTGAAGGTGTCGGATAGTTGGTTGTGTATGTGTTGCAGAAAAATTTAACATTGCGGATTCCTAGTCGTTACATGGAATTTAATGGTGACGGTGGCAGTGCTGCCAATTGAGTTATCAATTAATGAAAGACGGCAGACGTTGTCGAATGGTAAGACACTCGACTCCCAATCCTTGAACCCGGTGTGCGCAAATAATTTTTTTATTTTTTTTTATAGATAAACCTCATAAGAGTCCCAACTGCTCCCTTCTGGAGCCAGTGAGACTATGGCATCCCCTATTGGAGTATGTAGTGAGGCTGAAGGTAAGTGGGGAAGGGAAGGAGATGGGGAAGAGGAAGGTGGGAAAGTACCTGGCTATTCAGATCTAGTCACTAAACACGGCCAAAGCCATTATTAAGCAACGTTTCAATTCTTAATGGTGGTCTTACACCAGGGCGATACTGAGAGTATCTTCCACTCTGGAACGTGCCGCAAATATAACATATATTATTTTTATTAATTAATTTTGAAATAACACAAATTAATCAAATAAAATTTATTTGCGCACGCCGGGTTTGAACCCGCGACCTTCCGAATGGGAGTCAAGTGTCTTACCACTCGACCACGGACGGTCGTCAAATTTTGTGTTGTTTCACAATAAATTAATTAGAAATAATATAAGGTATATTTGCGACACTTTCCAGAGTGAAAGATCTCTCAGTATCGCCCTGGTGTAAGACCACCATTCAGAAATGAAACGTTGCTTGTAATGGACAATTTTCTATGGACAACTGCAGTGTTATGACCAGTGATTTCCCGCGGTCCTTATAATCTAACCACAACAAATAATAGTGATACAAAAACCCAAGAAATATTTAATTAACTTAAAAACGCACTACTATTTAAAAGTGTTAGTTGATAAAAATACCAAAGTAAAGTGATTTTCTTGCACAAGTAAACTATTGAACATAACATAACCTCAAACGTCAAAGCTAGTGTATTTTGTCTAAGCAATCGAGAAGAGTCAACAATAAACACAGTGTTGCCAGTATAAATTTTTGTGAAGGGGCATTTCTGAACAGAATAATTTTAACAAAAACAATGTCTCCCGCTCGAAGCAAAAATCAAATTTCCGAAGATAAAATAAGCACGGATAAAATAATTGAATATATTGATAAAAAATTTGAAACTTTGAAAAAGGAAATTTTCATAAAAATTGATTCACAGACTTCAGAAACTACAAAGAGCATCGAGTTTATTAGTGCTCAATACGATGAACTTTTAAAAAAAATGGATGTTACAAATAAATTAAACCAAGTGATACAAACTGATTTCGAAAATATGAAAAAAGATTTGTCTGAAAAAAATACTATCATCAAGAAACTTGAAATCAGATTCGCCGACTTGGAGACCATTTCAAAGTGTAATAACCTAGAAATAGCTGGGATTCCCCAACAAAACAGAGAACAACCCACTGAAATCGTAAGAAAAATTGCTGCTGCAGCTGGGATCATTATAAAACACACGGATATAACTGACGTCATCCGAATCCCAGATAGACGCAATGGGGCTCCACCTAAACTTCTTGTTACTTTCTCTGAAAAACATCAAAGAGATTCCCTCCTTGAAAAAAAGAAAGACATAAATTACGAAGAAATCAAAGATCTGACAACATCGCCAATTTTCATTGGGGAAGAAATAAGCCCCTATCACAAAGAGATTTTATGGAAAGCCAAACAAGTGGCTAAGGAAAAAAATTACCAATTTGTGTGGTATAAACAAGGAAAAGTTATGCTAAGGAAACAACAACATGAAAAAATTATTTACATTAGGCATTTAGACGACTTGGTGAGAATAATTTAATATAAAATAAATAAAAAAAGCCTTAACATCCACTTAAGAATTTAGTTTTCTAAAATGAATACCACAATAATTACCTCTGAACCAAAGACTTTAACTACTTTAAATAATTATTTCAAAATTCTACATACAAATATAAGAAGCATAAATAAAAATTATGATGATTTGCAAATTCTATTAAAATATATTGGCCTCCAGTTTGACATCATAATTCTCACTGAATGTTGGATAAACGATAAATATACACCGATGGAAATTGCTGGATACACTTCCTACTCAACCTTAACTAGTAACAAACAAAATGATGGCGTAATTGTATATGTAAAAAATGAAATAAAAGCCGAAGTGAAAGAAATTAATATTATAAATGCCAATTGTCTTAAAATTAAAATCGGAATGGAGTCGACTATATTAGCAATATATCGATCACCTTCATCTTACAATTTAGATCATTTTATTAAATCCTTGGATGAGGAACTCTCTCTACAAAAAGATACGAAAAATGTATTTCTTATTGGAGATCTAAACATCAATATTCTGCATAACGGCCATTCCCAAAAAAATGAATATCTGCAGACATTAGCCTCACATGGTCTTAAAAGCCTTATAAATGAACCCACTCGAAAAGTCGACAATTCCAAAACCTGCATTGACCATATTATGAGTAGAACAAAAAAACATACGCAGTCTGTCATATACGAATCAACAATAACTGATCATTTTACAACAATCCTAGCCATAAAACAAAAAAAAAGAAAAGAAAACTCAAAATAGACCGACGACAATAGAAAAATCTGAAACAAACTGGAATGCCGTTAAGCAAAACTTGCAATGTACTGATTGGAAAAAAATACAAAATATTGATAACACAAATGATGCGTGGAATAGCTTCATTGATATAATCCAACATACCATATTGACCAATACCAAAAAAACTGTAAAAAAAAAATTCACATAAAAATATACACATTAAGCCTTGGATCTCACAAAATATTATAAACTGTATACGAAAAAGAGACGAACTATATAAAAAAGTTAAACATAATCCTTATGATATGCACATGCTACGATACTACAAAAGATATAGAAACATTTGCAAAAACATCATTAACACTACAAAAGAATCCTACTATAAACATAAAATAGAAGCATGTAACGATAATCCCAGAAAAATGTGGCAAATTATAAATGAAGTGACCAATTCAATATCCACCAGTGATACAACAAAAATCGATGAACTGAACATAAACAAGGTTCCCACTCTATTTGCCGAAAACCCTGACAAAATTCTTGATCATGTTAATCATTTTTTTACAAACATCGGATCAAAATTAGCAAAACAAATTACACTATGTGTTAATGATGCAGTTGAACCAAATGAAGCTTGCAATCTGGAAAGGGAACTAAATTTCAAACAGATAACCGTTGACGAAATCAAAAACATAATTACTTCCTTAAAACCAAATGTATCGTCAGGGGATGAACTAATCTCAACCAATGCAATAAAACATCTCAGTTAAGAAATTACCCTCCCACTGACACACCTTATCAATCTGTCTATAACTAAAAGCATATTTCCCACGTCCCTTAAAGAAGCAACTGTCATACCCATATATAAACAAGGATGTAAAAATGATATTAATAACTATCGACCGATAAGTCTTCTAAGTACTTTTTCGAAAATATTGGAAAAAGTACTAAAAAAACAACTTATGAAGTACCTAGAAGATAATAACCTATTATCGAAATCTCAGTATGGTTTTAGACAAAACTTGAGTACTGCCGACGCCATAAACGATATCATAAATACGACCACGAAAAGCTTAGATGGGGGAAATAAATCCTTGGCAATTTTTGTAGACCTACAAAAGGCCTTTGATACGATAGACCATAAAATCCTGTTCAAGAAACTTAAAACAATTGGGATGTCAAACACAACTTTAAATCTGCTAATAAGTTATATGTCAGAACGTTCACAGTGTGTTAAAATTGAAAAGCGTAAAAGTAAACCTCTCCCAATCAAATACGGTGTACCCCAAGGAAGTGTCTTAGGACCTTTATTATTTTTGATATATATAAATGATATCTGCAACTTACATATCAAAGGAAAAATCATTAGTTTTGCCGACGACACTGTTATTTTATTTAATGAAAGTGATTGGGTAACCACTTACAAAGAAGCTGAACACGGACTTGTACTTCTACAAAAATGGCTCAAGCAAAACTCACTTACACTTAATGTCAACAAAACTAAATATTTAACGTTTTCAATAACAGCCAGAGGACAACCAGCCGAGGATTATGCTCTCAAATTACATGATTGTCAAGGAAAAAATTTAACACAATCATGTCACTGCCCCACCATAACACACTCTAGAAACATAAAATATCTTGGCATTGAAATCGATGAAAATTTTCGATGGGACTCTCACATAAATAGCATTACAAAGAAACTCACAAAGCTCATGTACTATTTTAGAAACATACGCAATATACTAAATAAAAATGATCTATATAAAGTCTACTATGCTCTTTGCCAATCACGCATAGAATATGGGATTATTGGATGGGGATCTGCCTCAAACATTCACATGAAGCAGCTTGTTAAAACACAAAAAGCAATAATAAAAATAATCCTGAAAGTCCCCATAAGAACTCCATCAAAAGAAGTTTTCAAAAAATTTAATGTGTTCAGCATTATAAAACTGTACTCAAAAAATGCACTACTCAAATTTAAAGAAAATTATGCATACCTTGCTGACCAACACACCTATACTACAAGGACAAAATCTTCAAATCTACTAAACATTCCAAAATTAAATACAGCTTTCGGCCAGAAAAACCATTATTTCCATGCTACAAAATTATATAATGCCCTTCCGATTGAAATAAAAAATACCATGAATATACAAAAGTTTAAAAAGGACATCAAATTATGGCTAACGAAACATGAAGATGAGGAACTAATTAAAATTATTAAGTAACCCCAACGCAACCTACAGATAATAAACATAAACACTTTTTAAAACAACGCAAAATAATAAACATAAACACCTTTTGCTTTATTTATTTATATTTCGTGGAAACCAACAAAAACCAACAACAATGATGGGAAATCATGATCAACACCATACAACAACCTGCAGTCCACCTCGGAACAGGAATACCTAGTGAGGAGGACTGAGGACAAAATACTTAACTTTATATTCTTAATTTACTTTATATTGTATTTTCATTTTAATTTGTATTGTCATTAAATAAAAAAAAAAAATAAAAAATAAAAAAATAAAAAATGGCTTTAGCTGTGTTTGATGACAAGGTCTGAAAAGCCAGGTACTTCCCCACCTTCCTATAGCCCGATCTCCTTCCCCTCCCCACTATCTCCAGCCTCACAACATACCCCTATTGGGGATATTATAGTCTCACTGGCTCCAGACGGGAGTAGTTGGGACTCTTCTGCGGTATTCGTATAAAAAAATGTTAAAAATTCCGTTAAATTAAAGCAGCATTAGAATGAACTTTACGCACAGGCGACCAAAATAGTGAATTACATACATACCTACATATACTCCACGTGTCTTCTAACTAATGCACGGAGAAAAATGTTTTTCGAAAAAACGATCATTTTAATAGTAAAAACGGTTAAAAACGGGATTGAAGTTCTCACGAACAAATTAACATTCAATGTTTATTGGCGGGAAAGTGTAAGAATAATTTGTTGTTATACGTACGAAATTACGTATACCAACAAATTATTCTTACACGTTCCCGCCAATAAACATTGAAACCCTGTTAATTTGTTCGTAAGAACTTCAGTCCCGTTTTTACTATTAAAATGATCGTTTTTTCGAGTAACATTTTTCTCTGTGTGATATGAATCTAAACACTTGAAATAACCTAACTTATGCAATCTAAGCATTTGAAATAATTTTTTTTGCAATCCTGAAATAAAGGTCATAATATTATAATGTATGTTATTCATACGTAAAAGGTGTGTACGAACACAAGAATCATGATCAAAGCTGGAGTGTTAAGCTAGAATAACTATGCAATACTAGAGTTGAACTATAATATTATGCACGCCTATAACGGATCGAAAGAGTTTGATTATGAAAACTCCGCAATAAGCAGAATTTATCAGAAATTCAGTGGAGTTTATCGAGAATTATTTAACCACATACTACCGCTTATTTGCAACTTCTAAGATAAATGGGCATAATGGTACAACCGGTACAAAATAAGGATAAAGTTAAAGCGCTCAATCGACTACCAGGACAACAACGTAGAATTAGCCGAGATCCTATTTATCACCCAGATTATCTAGATTTTACCTAAATCAGGAAAACGATTTTGCATCTCTTGGCTTCTAGTATTCCCCTACCAACACTTAGGTTATGATATAAATCTCGTACGATACCCAGTACAATTTGGAAGGCGGGTATGGGTACTGTTACCCCGGAAACCATTGATTGAATGACCAACACTCCTGCCGTAGGTCACCCCAAGTTGTTCGCTACGTTTGGTGACTTAGCAGGTATACCCGGGTTCATGTGGTGAGGTTTTTATAGGTCTTGGCGGCGGATGCATTTCCCCACCGACTGTGTGACAGGCCAGATCGGGAGTTGGGGAGACCTTTTCACCTCTCCGGGTAGACTTGCAACGCAGTGGGAGGATTCATACATCCGTTACTCCGGAATGATTGTCCCACAGATTTCTACCCACGCCTTATACCGATCATACAATATCACTTACTTTGGTTAGCTTCCCTGTCGATTTATATATTTTTCTATCTCTCATTATACAATGATATACAAGGAAATCAGGCTACAAAGCGAGGATAAAGCGAACACACAGAATAGTCTACTGTACAAAGTTTAAGATGTATTGTAGGAACTACATGAAACTGGAGACCATTTAATATAGAATATAATATGTAAATAATAATTAGCAATTTGTAAACTTAAATTTACAAATTACTAAAATAAAAATTAATAAATAATAATAATCAAAAAGACCCTTTCACGCCGTCTCACGAATACATTTTTGGACTATTATAATATTTTTCATTGTTTTTATTTCTTGCTAGAGCAATCCCGATGAGTTACAAAACTCATTTTAGGACAGGAGGAACTTACAATTCATAGGTAGGAGGTAGTAGTTACAATTTTACAAAGGTGTTTTGATATCATAATATAAGTTTTACATTCAGTATCTACAGCATAAAAATAAAAATAAAGACAGGTTAAGTAGAACAAACAACAAGAGAAAACAAGTAAAGAGAGGGAAAAACTGATACGAGTATATAAGATAGAACAAAGAACGATTACATATTTTCATTTTTAAATGTAGTTAAAAAATATTCCTTTAAATCATTGCTTTGCAATTTTTTATAATGCTGGGTGTTTTTGTACATATCTGGAAGCGAATTATATAGTGTATAGGCAATATAGTTCAGAGATTTTATCCCATATTTTGTAGTGTGTGTTGGAGGAATGCGGATTTTATTGTTATTTCGAGTATTGTGGTTGTGGATGTCTTGATTGTAAATTGGCTTGGTGTTAGTATGAGTTGATTGTTGGGTAATTTGTAGGATGGTGCTTGTGATTTCATGTTTAGGAAGGATTGTGATTGGAAGGATACCGGAAACTGAATAGATTTCCCTGACATGAGTGTCCCATGGAAGTCCATAAACATTTCTGAGAGCTCGGTTTTGAACTACCTGCAGTTCGGCTATCAATTTCTTTGAGGCAAAGCCCCAGATACAGCAGAGATAAGAAAGGTGAGAGTGTACCATGGCATTATAGACTGAAGTTAATAAAGGGATGGGTAGTAATCCTTGAAGCCTATATAGTACACCAGTTATGGGTGTAATTTTCTCCTTTACATGATTTACGTGGAGATCCCACGAGAGTTGGGAATCTATGATCAGACCCAGATATTTTGTGCTCATTTTCTTTTCGAGGGAGTTGTCTCCAATTTTGATATCGAGGCTGAAATTTTTTTTGTTTTCGAAAAGTATATAGTGGGTTTTTTTTACGTTAAGGGTTAGTTTGTTTATTCTTAACCAGCTTGTGAGATGGGAAATATCAGCTTTCCGTTTCAAGCTCCGCTAGGTATATCTGCCTACTGACTCAATACCAATAACAAAGAAGAGACCGATAAGTAGTCCACCGATATATATCGTGCGTTTGTATAATATAAATTTGGATTCCTCAACTATTTCGAGATAACCTACAAATAATGCAAATTCATGTTTACGACAAACACCAAATGCATATAATCATCAAACTGAGAAAACAATGCGGTATTCCTCACATTATTATTATGAAAGTTGTTTTCGAAAGTCATTTATACGCTAGTGGAGCAAATGACGACGTAAAATGATATTCAAAGGTCACTGAATATTATGCAGAAGTTGTGGTATACATAATGCTTCATACATTAAACTAACTTAATTTCGGAGGCGGATATGGGTACAGCTGCCCCTCGATAATTAACAACTCTGCCATAGGTCACCCCATGTTGTTCGCTGCGTTTGGTGACTAAGCAGGAGATCTTATACGTGGTGACCCGAAACAGGAGAGATTGGTTGAGGGAGACCTTTTGACCTCTCCAACCGGACTTTTTTGACCCATCATCACATTGCACCGCAATGGGAGAGATGAATTCATACATATAACAATCTTGGACACGTGGTTCGCTGCGTTTGGTAACTAATCAGGGGTACCCGGGTATCTTCCAGGCCCCCTAGCACGCTCGATCGATAAGGATCGATAGGATAATTATCGGTAACTTTTCATCGTTCCCTAGGACAACTGCGGATCGCTAACGTACAAACAACAGTTGATATTGAATAATTTAAGGACACTCACTAATTGTGAAGTATCAGTTATTCTTTTGCGATCTGCAGTCATGCTAGGGAACGATGAGAAGTTACAGATAGTTAGCCTATCAATCATTATCGATGGAGTGTGCTAGGGGACCAGGTATCTTCCGGGATCTTCTGCGTGGCGAGCCGGAACAGGAGAGATTGGTTGAGGGAGAACTTTTGACCTCTCCAGCCGGACTTTTTTCGACCCATCATCACATTGCACCGCAATGGGAGATATGGATTCATACGTCCATCACTCCTGGATATTTGACCGCTAGATTTGACACTAGACCTTTTTGTTTTTCAGAATTTTCTTCTACTTCCTTTCCCTAAAATGACACTCCACATAGCATCCCCAAGATGACATAGGTCCAGTGGAATTTTTTTTCCTCGGGTCCTATCGAGTGGAGTAAATTGACATTTAAAACATGTAGATAGACTCTTACCAGCGATATCTGAGTTAATTTTGACTAAAAGATGTCACTAGAGACCAAAATAGTATGACCAAAATAGGAAAGGAAACACAATAGCCGATTTTACGGATCAATAACAACTATGGCGAAATTACTATCAGGGAATGATGCCATGTGATAAAATAAACAATAAGCATAATATGATTAGATATCTTCACGGTCAAAAGTATAATCGTGATTAATTTTTGGGTTATCACGATAATAACGCCTAAAAGAATAGATAATATTTAGAATTTTTTATTTGCTGAAGTTTATATCCATACCGTAAATGAATGAAAAACTTGAGGTTTCAATGCGCGACATAAACCAATGTGAATATCTTCCCATTTATTGATTTCAGAACCGCTGACAAAAATTTATAATAATATGACTCATTTTTTTATTTTAAAAAAACATATCCAAGCCTTTCGTCAATACGAAATGAGTGCAAATATGAGATTTCTCAATCAAAGTGATGCATCACGTCGCGTCGTGTAAAATTCATGATCAAGGCGCTAAAAATAACACTCCTTAAGAGGCTAGACTTTGAACCACACGCGGAACACCCGCGACTGTCATTCTGTCCCGCTCACAATAAGCTCACGCACACTTACAATACATGCGAATGCGAAATGTGCGAATGAGACAACGCTCAAATTTACCTACAGAAATCGCTCGAAAAGGGGTTTATGGAGAATACACTTTTATACACCAAAACTTTCACGAAATTGAAATTTTAAAAAATATATATTTTTTAGAAAGAAGAAGCTACGTCGGTAGCTTTTTATAATTTTATAATTCTTAATGAGAGTTGAGTTAGCAGCACTTTTTCCTTAAATAATATTTTTTGATAAATCGTACATGTTTGACAGTGAATGTTTACGTTAATACGAAACGCATCGAAAATTGGAAAACATACCGACATAGTTTTCACCCTCTAGAAGGCAGTATAAAAAATATATATTCATTTTGTGCAATTTTCGATGTAGAAAAGTGTTTTTTCCCGGGCGTCCTTTTTGCATGGGCCGAAAAGCGAAGTCTATAATCTTAAGCAGAAGGCTATATGGTTTCAATTCCCGTTTAACATCAGCCGCATGTTTTGATTTATTCATGAAAAAAAATAGGAAAATATTTCAATTTGCGAAGTTCGTGCACAAATATTTAAATATTTTACGATTATTCTCAAAAAAAAATAATTTTCGACATTTTAGAATTAAACCATAACTGAAAAGTCTCTAAACTATTTTTAAGCAGTCTAATTTTCAAACCAAAATCACATGATTTTGCATTTCTTGGTAGTGCATCACCTTAAACACTATGAAACTTTTAAGCTGCAGAATTTAATAATTATATTATTGAATTTGATTTACATATATTTACATATTAGGATTTACATATCAGGATGTTCTATATTAGCGCCGTCTGAGTATACATTTAGGCACAATCAGGTTTTAAAAATAATTCACCAAAGTTTGGTAATTAAACATAACTTGATTGAATGTCATAATATAGTACCATATTATGAATACGAACCAAATTCATTTTTAGAAAATAATTTCTTTAAAATTTACTATGATAAAACTATACTAACAGACAGACTAATTGGTCATAATAGACCTGATATAGTTTTACATGACAAAATTAAAAAAATTACTTATATTATTGATGTAGCTATTCCAAATTCCTGTAATATTCAAAAATCTGTTTATGAAAAAATAAGAAAGTATACAGATTTAGGAAATGAAATTAAAAGAATTTGGCATTCTCAGACTATAAAAATATTACCTTTTGTTATTTCGGCTACTGGCATTATACCTAGCTCTCTTATTAAAAATTTAGGCATATTAGATTTGTCAAAGAATTTGTATATAAACATGCAAAAATCAGTCATTTTAAATACATGTAGAATTACGAAAGATTTTTTAAATATTTATATTGAGGGATCAGTAGGATTTATCGGTCAAATTAGGAATTCCACAGAGCCGAACCCTCTGATATGAAAATATCTGGAGACGGTGAATTATATTCCCATTTAATAGTTTGGTAGATTAACGCATTGTTCTTGTATTGTTTTGTATTAATTATACTTATATAATACACTTGCATAACGTGGATTTACCAGATGATCATTTATATGGAAAAGTGTATGAAAGGGTTTAGTTTTTCCTATGGGAAAAACTAAACCCGTTCCTGTAAATCTGGTGAAAAAAAATATAAAGGAATTAAATAGAGTTCTAAAAAAATAGAAGAAAAACAATTAAGACACTTTTGAGGTTACCTTAAAATTGAAACCAAATAAATATAACAGATTTGTTTGATCTGAATGATCATTTTGTGTATACAATTGATTTTTCGTAGTTACGTCAAATGAGAGAGAACACAAAACTAAATGAAATTATATGCCTACCTGCAGCGAAATTTTACAAATTTGCGCCTATCATATTATTATATTGACCAAAGATCACAGATATATAATTTAAGGTATGTAAAATACTAGAATGACGAATGGCGAGAACCGTCAAAACTACGAGCATTAATACCAACATTACAATAATATTAAATCTAATACACTCGTCAAAGAGGAACTCACTAGGTTTCCTAATCCGATTAGAGTCATTCAGAATCATTTTACTGTGCACTTTGCAATCAATTCGTTTGAAGCAATATGGACCTGAATCCATGAATGGACATGATTACTTCTTACACCTTGCTTGTATCGCACACGTGGGCTATCGAATGTCTATATATGCCAAACTGGTATAATGGACTAGGTGTAAATCACTAGTACACTATGGAAACATTTACAATTTGAGAGATAAGTATGAGTACCGCCGCCCCGGGAACCATTTATTCGATAGCCAACACCCCTGCCATAGGTCACCCGAAGTGGTTCGCTCTTCTATTATCGCTTCTTTTTTCTGTTCTTTTTCATATACAAGCTGTCCGAGGGTAAAGTGCACAAACTTCAAAAAAAGAAAAAAAAAATAACTTTTCAAGAAAAGTTAAATAACTTTTTTGAACGTTTTAAGGTAGTTTTCGGGAATTTTTTTTTTTTAAATTTCGAACAATGTTATTTACAATTTTTACTTCTACCATCATGCAAAATCACCTCCCATAGTTTGTGCACTTTACTTCCGGACATCCTGTATGTTATTTGTTTTTCTCGTTCTCTTACCATTTCTAAATAAATTATTTTGAAATTTTATTTGAATGCGTTGTTTTGCTTTTTTTAACATGGGTGTTGCTCTAAAAAAGGTGTATCTAATACGATTTCTATCATGTGTAGAATAAAAAAAACTGCAGATATGTATAAATACTATTAAGATTAATAAATTTGTAAATATATATCATATCGATTAGAACATGGTGAGGACAGAACCGGATCTTTTTTTTTAAATATTGATTAAAGTATTGAAGACATAAGCCGTCAAAATTTTAATATTTTTGGCCGGCCGATAATTAGCATTTTGAATTGTACTGAATTTTCTTGTGTGACAAGACACTTCGGTATACGTTTTAACTTCTTCATTTTTGGAGATATTGAAAAACTAATCGTACTATAGTTATTAACGATTTAAATGTTTTAAAAAAAACCATAAAAATAAAACTAAAAACCTTCATTAAATAAAATAAATTCTCCTAGGTTTATATTAGTCGGGGAATTTTGCCGGGTAACCATCACCATGTGTGACACTCCATCCCCACGCACCTTTTTTTTCAAAAATAGTCTAAAAGTTAACTTACGTATAAGTTGATTAGTTTTCTCTAAAAATAAACCATCTAAAAGAAATGTATTTTTATAAGAATGCTCAGAATAGCCATATCAAAGTGTCTGTTGTTTTCCTTTTGTAAACAAGGATGATAAACAATGAATTTGTATAAGCATATTTGCGGTGTTGCTTACATTACGAACAACAAACCGTCTGTTATTAGATCCTGGTTCAGTGCGAGCTGGAGCCAGGTTTCGTAAAGACGTGACCATCACTTACCCTTGGTCCAGGGGTTAACAGTGCGGAACAGAGCCCTGGCTTCTAGTAATCTCACGGTGTGGTAAGTTAGAGGCTATCAATTATTTTTCAGTACAGTTTGTTCCTGGTCGTGACTCGGTTGCGCCTCCCGTAATCAACTATCTTCCATACTATCCCTTGAGACCATAAAATGTTGGAGGACATAACCACCTTCCACGCCAGCAACAAAAAAGGGAACTACAATATTATCTTTATATATCTGTACCTTAAAGGATAAACCACGCACGGAGAAAAATGTTATTCTAAAATACGATAATTTTATTCGAAAAACGGTTAAAAATGGGACTGAAGTTCTTACGAACAAATTAACAGTGTTTCAATGTTTATTGGCGGGAAAATGTAAGAATAAACATTGAAACCCTGTTAATTTGTTCGTAAGAACTTCAGTCCCGTTTTTACGAATAAAATGATCGTATTTTAGAAAAACATTTTTCTCCGTGCGGGAGTCCACTTTGGACTTTGGTTCAGAAAAAGCATTTTTTGTGTTTGTGAACTGAATGTATGAAGGTCGATAACTTTTTTACGTACTGCAATAATTAGGATCTATTTCATAATTGCATTCGTTTTTGACCATAGTCAAGACAAATGAATATATTTTGGTTTTTCCTCTAAAGTAAATTGGACTCCAGTAGTTTAGTAATTAATACTGTTTATTCGGATTTTATTGTTTCATTCAATAATGTAGTGAAATACAGAAAAAAATCTGCTTATTCAACTCAAAACCGGCAAAAAAATGGACTTCTGTAGTTTATTCTTTAAGGTACAGATATAATTTTTGCAAAGGTCTACTATAGGTTGCCACGTTAAATCACGTTCAGATGACGTCACATGGTTGTCAATCTATCCGCATTTTTGTCATGATATGATCACGTGAGAAGCGTTTAGATCTAAGTAAAAAAAAAATATTTCAGATTATTTTTAATTGACGAATTGACATGTGTGATAAAACTAATTGACGTTATTGAACGAAGTGTTGACAAGTTGACAACACGAAGGTTTTGACCGTTTTGCATTTAGTCTGTCCGTAAATTTGTTTGTATGTTCCGTTTTCGATAAAAGATTGATTTTGACATTCTAAGTTTGAAAAAATAATTGTCATTGAGTTAGTGACGTTACCTTGGTCAAATTGTATCATTCTCTATTTGAAATTTAAAATAAAAATCATTCAACAATATAGTTTAAAATTAAGTTGTTAATTACATAAGTGCATTCTCACAAATCCTATGATTGAGAGAGAAGTTTGGTTTTGATTTATTAAATAAGAGAAAATTTAAGAACATCACATATTCCAAGTTCCAATCGATGATTTCAGCTATAAATCGTAAAAAATTAAACGATGAAATGTTTTTGAGGAAAGAAATGAATTTCTACAGGCTTTATTACGTTTATCATTAACCCTTAAGTACCAAGGTGTGGTCTGACAGACAGTTGGACCGTTGTAAAAGTCCAGTTACCTATGATAGGGTAGTAGTAATACCCTGTGCTTCTCTACACCCCTCGTGTTGTCGCTCGGCTGCGGTAGGATAGTGGTAGTGTCGGCTTGTGTGATTTCGGCGAGTTATGACTGATATAAGATCGCGAATGGTCTGTCAGACCACACGTCGGTTCTTATGTAACTTTTTTTGGTTATGATTATTTTTACCTAGAAACAAGCAACCAACCTAGATTCTGTCACATGTGTCTCTCAAAATTAAAACGCAAGACTGCTTTCAAATGTGACACTTTCATATGAGTGCCTTCAATATAGCAAGCCTGTGTGCAAAAACTGTTTGTAATTTTTGATAATTCCTACTACTTGACGCCTTGTGGTTTTTCGTAAAACTGCTGATTATTTATGTTTTCTTAATTTGATAGTTTACCTAGTTATTTAACTTTAAGAATAGTATGTTTTTGAGAAGAAAAAAAAACAGTTTGATTAAAAACATTATATTAAGTTAAAAGTCTAGTTTCTTTTTAAAAAAATCGACGTTTGTGATGTTAATATTTTATTTACAAGCAATGTTTTTAGAAAAATACAAAAAAAAAATACAGTAATTTTTTATATTAAAACTATGGTGGTCTAGCAGACCACAGGTAGGTTCTTATGTAATAAAAACGGTACCTCGGTACTTAAAGGTTAAAGTATCATTTAAAATCTTATTTTTTTTACCATTTTCACATTGATGACTTTAGCTTATTCTCTATGGTTCTTTTATCGCAGACTATCCCGTCTCCAAGTGCACTTAATTCTATACACATTTACTTGCACCACTTTAAACTGCAGCGACTGCGAAAATTTCAGCCATCCATTAATCTGAGCTGATCAGCTATTGAGACCTTTCTCATGGGCAAATAATAGAGCTAATTCATTGTTCCTGTCAAAACCGAAGGAAAATAGCGTTGAATTAGTATTATTTTATGATACCTACATCCTACATGTTTATATTCATAAGTCAGATAGATAATTACTTTTAACTTTTACTTTTGACTTTAACCTTTAAGAGGGTATTACCAGAGAATACAGGAAATTAGTTATTTTTAAATCAAATTCTAGACGTATTGACTCTTTTTTACAAAAAAACATAAATTGATTTTGAAAGATTGTTATTTCATCTGGTAAACGCATTTTTTAAATTTTGAGAAACTAACTTTGTTTTTAATATACTAAGGTTATACCGTTGGTCGTTGGCCGATTTGTTCAATTTTCAAACGACATATTGTATTATACAACACAAATTTCAAATTATATAATCATAACCCAAAATAAATCAATACATAATCTAGTAAAAACATTTTTCAGAATTTTCATTTTAGTTCAATTAAAATCATTAAAAAATAAATCCAAGAACGGGTTTTGTGACGAAAATATCTCAGTTTTCTATTTATTTAAGGTCTTACAAACAAAAATATTTGAGATTTTTTTACACACTTATTTCGTTTAGACATTATTGAAAAATCATAAATACTTATGATCAAAAAATACTTAAAAAAGTACACGATATTTAATAATTTATCATCGTGCGTTTTGAGCATTTTTATTGCTTACTTGAATGTAGGTATATATTAAAGCAAGTTTTGAATGAAATAGATCGATATTAAATTTTTAATTTAAAAAATTTGATATGGGGAATAATCGATCTTTCTCATCTGAACCTCCCTGTACAGTTGCAAGCATTTTTAAACATTTATTCTCAGCCGCTGTTTAAAGGCTCTTAATGGCTGAATTGTGTGAATGTGGAATGGAGTTCAGAACATATATTGAAGAACGTCTCCTTCACCAATTTCCCTGAAACACATCCGTGCTAAATCCGTTTGACTCCCTATTCTATTGGTGGTCTGAATAAACTCGCCATCCTATTTTTAACTCCACTAACAAAGAAGAAAAATAACCACAATGATTATGACAATACCCGACATTGCGTGTTTGATACTCGGCGTGCGCAAATAAATTTAGTTTAATTAATTTGGGTTATCACGGAATATTTAACCACACGGGCCACGTAGTGCTATATTTGTCACAAGAAAGCTTGGTGTTCTCTATTTCAAAATCTGTTTATATTATATCAACCCCTCCCACTTAAACTAACGCACCTTCAAAATCTCGATTGTTGTGGAGACCAGTTTAAAGTGTATTTTGGTCACTTTTCCAGTATTTTAATAAATATTTTTACTTCATTTAACATATAAAATGAAAATGATTTACAAAATTTCAATGTAATCCGCTAATATTTGGAATTATGGTGAATAAAGTAAAATTTAAATCGCTCTCCTCTACTATAGGAATTTTGAATTAACGTTAGTATTATTGTGTCTTTTTTACATTAGCTCCACACAGGGGGCCCTGAGTAAAATAATTTACATCGGGGCCAACGTCATCCCAAAATATTGTCGCAAGTCTCGCGACGAGCGGTCGTTTAACGAGACTGACACTGCAAAAGTAAACTGCCCACAAACATAAATTTAACCCATTCGGGACCATGTTCCAATATGGAACTCAAAATAAACATCGAAAAAATACTTACGGAACTTAACAAAATTGGCAGTACAAAAGCTGCGAAAGAAGCTAAAACCGAAATTGAAACAATATTAATCAATATCGAAGATTCATGGAAGTTTGAAATAACATCACTACAAAACACTATAATTGGTTTGCAAAATAAAGTAATTCAAAATCAAGAGGATTACATAAACAAATTAGAAACGTTGATAAAAAAAGCGTCAAATGAAGAGAAAAAATATGAAGAAAAAAGCTATGCAATGGTGGTAAGGGAGAAATCGCACCCAATACCTAAAGCTAATTTTGCGCTACTAATTTCCTCAAAAAAAGACAAGCCTGCAGATGAAATCGAAAAAATTTTAAAAGACAAAATAAAAGTATCCAAACTAGGAATAGGAATTTCTGGACTAAAAAAAACATATCAAAACAAAATAATACTAACATGTGAGAAACAAAATGATACCGAAAAAATAATAAATGAAATAAACAAAAACCCAGATATTGGAATACATGCTGATGAAATAAAGAAAAAAAAACCTTGCATTATCATTAAAGGAATTGATGCTTGCTACAAAGAAGAAGAACTTTTAATAGATTTGATAAATCAAAATGAAGACATAAAAAACGCCATGACCTCAGAAACTGATAATGAACCCATTATTATTAAAAAAAAGCTCAAGAACAAAAAATCTGATAAATTATCAAATTTTATTATCCAAACAACACCAAAATTAAGAAAAATAATAATATCGAAAGAAAGGATCAACATTGGATACACAAAAGCACACGTAGAAGACTGTGATCCACTCATGCAATGCTATCATTGTATCGGGTATGGACACACATCACTAAGATGCCTTGAAAACCTGAAGAGTCCCAGATGCCTTCACTGTGCAGGAGAGCACAAAATACAAGACTGTCCCAAAAAACAAGAACCTGCCAAATGTCACAACTGCACAAACAGAAAGGGTTACCAAAATGACCATCCAGGTAACAGTTACTTATGTGAATTCCGCAAGAAAATGTTAAAAAATGCGCAAATGCGAATTGAATACGAGTAAGTTTGCATGTTGCATACTTATTTTTTTTTTATTCTCTTAAATATGAATAATTTCTTCACTAAAGAATTAGATGATTCGCTAAATATTGCGGAACATGTTTGTCACACTTTAAATGATTGCAACAACATAGTAGATAACATACCGAATTCATTCTCAATATTACATCTAAATATCCGATCAATGAAACAAAACTTTAATGAATTCTTACTTTCAATTAATTTATTAAATCACAAACCGGACGTTATTGTGTTAACTGAAGCATTCACCAGCGCCTACAATAAATTTTGTATACCTAGTTATAGTTACTTTATGACACATTATGCTATTAACAGAAATAGTGGTATTGTTGTATTTGTTAAATCTTGCTATTCAAACACTACAGTGGAAGAAGTACCTATGCAGCGAGTCAACTGCTTAGATATTAATGTAAATATAAATAAAGTATGTTTTAATATTATCGCTATTTACCGAACGCACGGATCAAATGAGTATACATTTATGGATGAATTAAGAAGCATTATCTTATCAAAAAAAAATAAACAGAACATAACTGTAATTGGCGATTTTAACATAGACGTTTCTAATGAAAATAATAACAAAATAAAAACAGAATTTATCAATCTTATGTCTGAAATGAATTTTATATTATGTATAAAAAATTATACTAGAGAAATTACGGGTCAACGTCCAACATGTATTGATCATATATGGTGTAATACTAAACATACTGACAAATTACTTACGATTGTATTAAAAAATAATATTACTGACCATCACACTTGCATCTCTATACAACAACTTAATATTAATAATCACACAAAATCAGAAAGCAAAACTTTCATAAAAAAATCATTAAACCATGATAAATTAAGTACAAAAATAAATACGGAAACGTGGCGACCCGTATTGGAATCCACATGTGCTGAAACATGCGCAAATAATTTTGATAAAATTCTCTGCAATTATATAACAACATCAACTGATATTAAAACTGTAAAAATTAAAGCAAAATTCAAAAAAATAAAACCATGGATCTCACATGGCTTAGTTGTGTCTATTAGAAAAAAAGAAGAGTTATATCGCTTGACAAAGAAATTTCCCTTGGATAAAAAAATATTCACGTATTATAAAAAGTTTAGGAACAAATTAACATCTTTAATAAAAATAACTAAGGAAAACTTTTACAAAAATGAAATTAACCTGGCTAAACAAAATGTAAAACATATTTGGAAAACAATAAATCAAATAAATAGTAGAAAAAACAAAAAAACTCCAATTAATAAAATTTATATCGGAAAAAACTCTATTAACGCCATAAGGGAGCCAATAAAATGTGCTAATGCTTTTAATAAATATTTCGCTAACGTCGGACAAAATTTAGCTACACGGATCGAGGAAAATTATAAAATAGATAATTTCGAGAAGGACTGTCTTAGACAAAATAATCTGTCAATTTTTCAACCAGTAACAATAAACGATATAAAAAATGTTATAAATGATTTAAAAGGTGGATCTGCACCAGGATTTGATGGAGTCACAGTGGAAATATTGAAAAGATACAATAATTTACTAAGCATTCCAATTACACATATTATAAATATTAGTTTGAATAGTGGAATATTCCCTTCCATTTATAAAAAATCTATCATAACACCCGTTTTTAAATCAGGCAACTCTGAGGAAATATCAAATTATCGACCCATATCTCTTGTTTCAAACATAGCAAAAATTTTTGAAAAAATCGTAAAAAAGCAACTCATGCACTATATTGAAAATAATAAAATACTAAGTCCTAACCAATTTGGTTTTAGAAAGAAACTAGGCACTCACGATGCCATTGCTGAACTAACCTCAACAATATATAATGCATTGGATAAAAAAAACAAATGTCTTGGTATTTTCATTGATTTACGAAAGGCTTTTGATAGTATCTCCCATTCAAAATTAATTAACAAATTAAATAATATTGGTATTATTGGTAAGGTAAGGTATTGGCTACAAAGCTATCTAACTCAAAGAAGTCAAAAAGTAAAATTAAATGATTCACTAAGTGTAGATGAAACTCTAGAATTTGGAATCCCACAAGGGACTGTTATTGGACCAATTTTATTTATAATTTACGTTAACCAAATGTTTAAGTTACCACTTAATGGTAAACTTATATCTTTTGCTGACGACACTGCAATAATTATCGAAAAAAAGACGTGGAACGATATTACCAATGCAGCCAATCAAGACATGAAGGTTATAAAAAAATGGTTCGATAACAATTTATTATCACTTAACACAGAAAAAACATATTATATCCCATTCTCTCTACAAGAAGAAGTGCCAAATAACTTAATTAACATAACAATTCATTCCAAAAATTGTGTAAATGACGGTACATGTAATTCGGACTGCGCTAAGCTAAATCATAAATCAAATGTAAAATATCTTGGAATCTTAATAGATCAAAACGTTAAATGGAAAGATCATATCAATCTCACCGTAGAAAGAGTAAGAAAACTTATCTACGTTTTCTATAACATACGAAACATCTTAAACAAGAAAACTATCAAAATCGTCTATTATGCATTAATTCAGTCCTTATTACAGTACGGCATTATTGGTTGGGGAGGGGCCTTTAAGGCTTCCTTACAGCCCATAATTACAATACAAAGAATAATTATTAAAATCATCCTGAGAAAACCATACGACTTCCCTACTTTAGAGATATTTCGGGAATTTAATGTACCATCTATCACAGAATTGTATAAAAGAAACGCCTTATATCAAATTTATAAAGAATATTTTATTAAAAAAATTCACCCCTCAGATAACATAAGCAATAGATTCAAAACTAAAGGCTTAATAACCATCCCTATGCTTAGAACCACCACGGCTCAGCATCACTACCTGTATTTAGGTGTGAAATGGTACAATTTATTGTTGTCCAAAAACAAAATTAGTATAACCGAAACTTTGAAATATGAACAATACAAAAAACAAATTAAGTCCCTGAAATTGGATAATGATATATTGTAACCTTAATTTACACTTAGTTTACGCTTAGTTTAATCTGCACTATTCAATGTAAAAAAAATATATATGTATTATTGTCTTTTAATAAAAATTTCTTTCTAAATTGTAAACCTATGTAATAATGTTTGTATTTATCTTATAAGTTTTTGATTATTGATTACAAATTTAATTAGAACGTTATTTTTTGCTGTAAATACTCCTCCCATAAACACGAGCTCTTTGAGCTCAACTTATGGAGTAGTAGAATAATTATGTATAATTGTATAACTTGTCAATATATAACCACCTGTATGTAAAATCTTTTTCTTATTAATAAATAAAAAAAAAAATAAAAAAAAAAAAAATAATAATAATGTGTGAAGTGTCTTTTTAAGGAACTGAAGAAGAGGAAGTTCTGGAAAGGAAAAACGTATAAGAAATAGGTTGGAATCGGGAGTTTAGTTTCTCCAGGAGTGGCAGACGTCACTGAACGAATCCATCCCTCCAATTGCGGTGTAAGGTGATAGGTCGATCCGGCCGGAGAAGTCAAAAAAACTCCCTCAACAAGTCTCTCGAGATCTGGCCCAGCACACAGTAGATGGGCAAGTACATCCACCGCCAAGACGCCAGGACAAATCTCATCCCCCATAAACTCGGGCTCCCCTGGTAAGTCACCAAACGTATCGAACCACTTGGGGTGAACAACATGTGGCAGAGATGTTGGTTATCCAATAAATGGTTCCTGTCGCGGCGGTACCTATTCCCGCCTCTTAAATTGAAATGAGCCTAGGAAAAAGAAAGTTTTACGGTGACATTTGGTGACAGATATAGCCGACTTTGACCCGAGTGGTTAACATAGAATATACATCTTTGGTGTGTATGCGGCACGATCCAGAGCTCCAGAGTGCTAAATACTCTCAGTATCGCCCTGGTGAAAGACCTCATTGAGATGCGAAACGTTGCTTGAAATGGCTTTAGCCATTATTAGTGACCAGATCTGAATGAACTTTACAACCAATCTCTTTCTCGTATCCTTCCTTATATAATATTTCCTTCAGTTACTGAAAATACTCCAATCGGGGATTGCCATAGTCTTTATCTTGTGCGGAATTCACATTTATAAAATAAATAAATTGAAAATATTGCAAACCGTAACATTTCATTCTCGGGCGATCATGTCTATGTAACCCTTTTGGCTTTTAAATTAAAAACTAAAACAAAACATCAAAACGTCCGCTGATATACGAATAAACCACAATTTAATTTATTATCTTATATTTGACAGCCATATAACTGATTGCACATTTGAACTAATAAATGATTTTTTTTTTAAATTTAATTACTTGTTTATTGATCGTCAAAATTAAATAACATATCTTAATATTTAATTGGCTCTATTCGGCAAGCATGGTCATGAAAAGACATTAAACAAATTGGACTCCAGGGCGGTCGTTATCTCCTTATTAGCAAAAAATGTCGTTAAATTTTAATAGCTGCAAAAAAGATAACAATGCATTGCATGCAACATATGTAAAAAGCAATCCTTTATACAGAACTTTTATAAGTCCTACGACTACGGCAGAGCAACGGATTATTCTCAAGTTGGTTCCTCATTTCTGGGGATCGTGACCGCCTACTCCAATTTCCACAGTGGACAAGGCTTATTCACTCCTCGCGGTGCTGTACTGCGTGAAAATCTGCGGATGACGTACCAGATGCACAAAAACAATATAAAATCTTAGTTCCTCATCTCAATAATGCTGCAGTTCTTTCTAACACACTAAATAATAGTGTGTAAGAAAAACCTCTTGAAAATGAAAAATACAATGTACATATGTCATTTCTGCTTACTCCAAAGGAAAAATGAAATCATTTTCATACATCTCCCATTTCATTAAAGAAATGAAACTCAGTTGCCGTGTCGTAGTGCCGTAGCCGTACACGGAGAAAAATTTTATTCGAAAAAACGATCATTTTAATAGTAAAAACGGTTAAAAACGGGACTGAAGTTCGTACGAATAAATTAACAGGGTTTCAATGTTTATTGGCGGGAACATGTAAGAATAATTTGTTGGTATACGTAATGTCGTACGTACACCAACAAATTATTCTAACATTTTTCCGCCAATAAACATTGAAACACTGTTAATTTGTTCGTAAGAACTTCAGTCCTGTTTTTAACCGTTTATACTATTAAAATGATAGTTTTTTCGAATAACATTTTTCTCCGTGTAGTAATTATAAAAGAGGCATGTTTAATGTTCGTATTCATTAACCAGTTTTCGTAGATTTGTTTTTGTTTTCTAATTATAAAAAATTCCGCTTATTAAAAAGCTTCTCAGCACCCACCTAACTGAATGAATTTGTTTCCTATTGCTCTTAGCCTATAACCTTAGAAAAGAGGACATTTAAAGTATAACGCGATCAAGTCAGTGCCGTCGAGCAAGACAGTTTACAAATGGCGGCGATTTTTGTTGATTTACCGCAAGCACATTAAATAAATACGACTATTTTCAACATTTAAGTTTACTTAGCGACAGAACTGATTTCGTAATTTGGCGGTTGCGGGTTCAAATCCATGCGTGCTCAAATATTAGATTTTTTTGCATTTAATTATTAATATATTTTTTAAATACTTTCTGTGTTGATACTCTAAATACTGCTTAACTGAAAGACCACCGTTTAGCGTTTATATAATCGATTTTTTTTTTACCAAAATATTATACTTAATATACTTATATTTAATAGGTAAATATATAATAGACATTCTTACATTAAGAACGTGAATAATGAGAGGAACACTCTTCACCCCAACATAAATATTCTTATTTCGTTTCTTCTTCTTCATACTTTTTTTCTTAAATATAGTATTATAGATGGGGGCCACATCCGTTTGCAAATCGCATGTGAGCGTGTGATAAGTGTGTATATTACGGCAGCAGCTCCGTGGAAAAATGCACGTTCACCGACGGGGTTCGGTTTCCATACAGTGTGGCGTTGGAAATTTACTCGGAGTCGGGTTCCTTAATTTGAACCGTACGGGCATTACCGTATTAATATACTTCGATGACTAGGTACATTTCGCCGTTTGTTGGATTGGAAAAAATGGGACATTTCTTCATTACTGCATAGCAATAACGTCGATAGCCAATGTCGATGAATGATTCTACAAATTGCACCAATATCTGGCCAAATGATGTAATAAATTTTACTATGCATCGTGATATAATAAAATTAAGAAATTAACTTTCTGAAAATATACATTTGTATGAATATAATATGAGCCTTTTAATCTACAAAATACAAAATTGACTTTTACGCACAAACACAACATTTATAATTTTTTAATGCGTACATGAACACTATCTACGACAATATAATAAATACATTGTGCGCTAATACAGTTAAAACTGGGAAGTGGTGGGAGTAGCGTAAGCCATGGGGGTATAATCATTAACAATATCCTTCCCGATTGCTTCAAAACGAAGGATCGAATATATATTTATATATTCTTTTTTTCTGTTTAATCTCAAGATAAGTGAACAAAATTATAAAACTCTAAAGAGTTCTACGTTAAAACGTACAATAATTTTAAGATAAGACATTATGTATTAAAAATTATTATTAATTATTATTATTATTATTATTAATAATTAATAATAATAATTAATTATTATTAATTAATAATTAATAATTAATTAATAATTATTATTAATTATTAATTATTATTTACAACTATTATTGTTAAATTAATTAATATTAAGTAGCTTCGAATTATGTAATTAGTTCGAAAGCGAAATATTTATATTTCTTTAACTATATTAAATAATAAAAAATAAAAACCAAAATTTTGCTTGTTTCAGTCGCAGAAAAGCGCCTATCACTAATCCAAAGGCGTAGAATATCTATATACTCGTATTGAGTTACCTATTATTACCGTGAAGAAGAAAGGGATAGCCTAAAAATCAGTTAAAATTTTAAAATTGGTAATTAAAACACGTTTCTGCTAAAAATATTGTAAAATGGGTACCTAACGTACGTAACGCTTGTCTCAATTCTTCAAGCAATATGTTCCAATTTTGACAATGACACTTAAATTTAAAGCAAATTTTAGTTTATTGAGTCAGATTAACGCAAATCACATACAGCCGAAATTTGTATGATTGGTGATGTTTTTAAAATTAGAGGTATCATCACTCTCAAGGATTATTTGGACATATTTTTATTTGGTTAAATCCACAAACTTGTATTTTTTCATCTGTCTGGGAAGCGAAAGCAATCGTGGTGGGCAGATAGAGAAACGCGGTTTCTCTTTAAGAATTTGTAATTTGTAAAGAATATAAGTTTTTAATGCTGTGTTTGTCTCTAATTAGTGATATTATCAACCGTGCTAATTGTAATTGATTTGTGAGAGCTTTTATGTGAAACACTGTTGACAAACCTTTAATAAAAAATTAGTAAAAAATACATTAATATAATATTCTACTGTGAAACGAAGGAAAAAACTCTTTTTTAAATTACATAAATCCATGTGATCAAATTAAAACAAAATTTTACCAATACGTGCAATGAAGAAAAAATCCGAAACATAAAACAGTTTCACATAATATACATCGACTTGAAAGAAAATTGCAATATTCATTATTAGACCTTTTCAAGTGAAGTAAATGATATTTTTTTTTAAGTTCTAAAAATTTTCCTAAAATAGTCGTAGAATAAATTTGACCCTACTTTGGGTACACAGACACGCCAACAAAATATTCAACTTGTTTACTCATACTGAACAAATAAGTTTAAACAATTATTATGTACAATTATTATACAATACTCTTACATTGCACCCAAAATATTCAATGAATTAAATATGGACATCAAAAGATCTAGTACCGTTACTCAATTTTCAGCCGGTGTCCAATAATGGATATCCGGAAAGGGTCGAAATTTCTTTAAAGAATTTCTTTAGGGAACTCCTTTGAAGAAGTTCTATAGAGAATTTGTTTGGGGATTTTTTCTGAAGAATTCTTTAAATAACATAGCTATCTGTACCACCAATTAAAATTTTCATTTGTAATTAACTTTTTACTAGCCGAAAGTTTAAATATTATTTTATATTGTTAGTTTAAAATGTTTGACACCTCTGATATGTTCGAATTATTTGGTGCATCACTACAAAATGTAGCAATAACAATCTCGGCATTATTATTAGCCGGAGTTTCAATAAGAAGTCATTTGTACATAAATTTGTACTTACCATTATAACTTTACGTGCACATATAAAATATAGTCATTGTAATAATCCGTTGCTATTTGCCCACTCTACAGTGCTAATTTTGCTTTTATATATAATTAATATTTCATCCTCTTTATAGTTTTACATCTACTATACTTTTTATACTCTTTCATCTCTGCTGTATTCTTCCAAACACTCTTTTATTATTATTTTTTTTTTCATTTACATTCCTTCATATGCTTTGATTATGTTTCATTTTGTATTATAATATAGTTCTTCTTACTTTCCTTTACATTATTTTATGTTCTTTTATATTCTATATCCACTGTTTAAAAAATCGGCCACCATAACACGGGCATGTGCCTAGTATGGCGGCCATAAATTCCACAATTGTTATATATTTACTATTCAAAGAATAAAGAAACATTAAAAAAAAAAAATTATAAGCAATAATTATCAGCCTGAAATACTCATCTACATTGAAACAATCTTTCGAGAAAAGATACATGTAGCCGACGGGACTCGAATGACGTCCTTCTAATGTCACTGAGCTACTAATACTAAAAATAAAAGTTGGAAAAAAAAATGAAACACTACTATATTTTGAATCATTTGGCAGGTAAGAGGTAACTCGCCTTAGCTCAGTGGATTAAGAGCACCTGACCGTACATCAGAAGGGCGCGGGTTCGAGTCCCGTCCACGGAATGTATCTTTTCTCGCAAGATTGTTTCTTATGGATGAGTGTTTCAGGCTGATAATTATTGCTTGATTTAATTGCTAACCTTTGCGCTATGCATAAAATCTTGTCTTAAACATTAGTTTATCAATTAAGAGTGATTGACCAGCGGCTGAGAATAAAAGTTTTAAAATGCTTGCAACTGTACATGAAGGTTCCAATTCCCGGTATCAAATTTTTAAAATTAAAAATTTTATATGGATTTATTTAATTAAAAACTTGCTTTAATATATACCTACATTCAAGTAAGCCATACAAATGCTCAAAACGCTCGATGATAAATTATTGCATATCGTGTACTTCTTGAAAGTATTTTTTGATCTAAGTATTTATGATTTTTCAATAATGTCTGAACAAAATAAATGTGTAAAAATTATTTTAAATATTTTTGTTTGTAAGACCTTAAATAAATAGAAAAGCTGATGTATTTTTGTCACAAAACACGTTCTGGGATTTATTTTTTAATGATTTTAATTCAACTAAAATTTAAAAAAAAATTATTGTGTTGACTAGATTATGTATTGATTTATTTTGTTGAATATATGATTTGAAAATTGTGTTGTTTATTAGAATCTATCGTTTAAAAGTTGAAAAATCTCCGAACGACCAACGGCATAACCTTAGTATCTTAAAAATACAATTAGTTTTTCAAAATTTTAAAACTGCGTGAACCAGATAAAATATCAAATCTTTCAAAATCAATTTAGGTTTTTTTGTAAAAAAAACAGTCAATACGTCCAGAATTTGATTTAAAAAGGACTAATTTCCGGTATTCTCTATTAATACCCTGTTAAAAATAATAAATAAGTTTAAATCATAAAATCTACCTACCTAAAAAATAATTCTGTCAAAAATTAATAATTTCAAAAATGACAATAAAAGTTTTTCCGCTCTGCCACAGAGGTCGCCTTTTAGCAAAACAAAATTAAAACATTCAAAGTTGTCTTTACGAGTCTCCATATCCCACGAGTCGCTCGGCCTGCCCACCTATCCAGCTACCCAGCTATCCAGCCCTGGTCTCCTTATAACGCGCTCGGGATTGAGTCGGGCACGAACATCGGGCACGACTTGCGCGCCGCGTGCCGATACCGAATGCCTTTGTACACCCAGACTTATTTACTGCCTGCCCCTTGCCTGTTTGTTCGTCATGGAATGGTACGCCATCACTGCTAAGCAAATAGAAAATAGGCAATACACGAGTACGTATTATGCATACATCATGCTCTGTAGCCATTGCAGCTAATGGTATTTAGAATTTTATTAAATATATTATTTTGATATTCGCACAGGCCTCTGAAAAATCACGGGACTTGTGAAAACTCATTTAAAAAAAATATTTTTAATTTTTGTAAGTTCACTATTTAGGGGGCGTGTGCGGGTAGCGCCATCCCGGGAAGCATTTAATGGATAATCAACACTCCTGCCATAGGTCACTCCAGATGATTCTCTACTTTTGGTGACTAGAATGGGTGACCGAGTTCTTGGGGTGAGGTTTTTGTAGGTCTTGAGTCCCAACTACACCCTTCTGGAGCCGGTGAGACTACGGCATCCCCTATAGGGAATCTCCACTTATTTATTGCTTAAAAAAGAATAACGATTATTGCGGCATTTTTATTTTATTTTTATGTTAACGAATAATTTTTTTACAGCGAGTCTAAGATTTTCGGCTCAAAGTTTGAAATGGCCCGTTAGTGTATGAATATTATTTTTTGAGAAAAGGTCTTTCACGAGGGTCTCAAAAATGTTCGAACTATATATTTAGATCTTTTTGCTTTGATTTATTTACCAGCAGATTCTACACGGTTAGTTTATGGTCGGATGAGATTAATTTAAAAACAAAATTTAACGGATGAAGCAATATTGGGAGACATTATAAATTAAATAAATCAAATATTTTTTCTTACACGACCATTTGTTATTTTTTCAACCGACCGTGGTTAGCTTGATGGACTCCGCGGTACAGGGGTATGGTTCTCTATTATAGCAATCCGAAGGTCGCGGGTTCAAATCCCGGCGTGCGCAATAAATTTATTTGATTGATTTGTGTTGTTTGACAATTCAATAATTTAAAATGTTAAATAGTATATTTGCGGCACGTTCCAGAGTGGAAGAACACTCAATACGTGCTTGCCCTTCGTCCTTCCCCTCCCCACTACCTTCATTCTCACAATAGCCCCAATTAGGGATGCCATAGTCTCATTGGCTGCAGGCAGGAGGAGTTGGGATTCACATACGGTATTTACATAAAAAAAGCTTCATTCTAACTGTCGGAACTTGGCAATTACCCGAGGCTTAATTATACGAATAATTTATTTCAGTATAAATAATTAAATAAATAAATCACATGAAACGCTACGCTTCTTGCCAGAGAAATGATGGATCATAGAGCAGTTTATTAAGGCAGTTCATAACGCCATCCGGTTTCGTTTAAAGTTAACCCTTTAGATTTCAGACATATTATGTTAGAACGTAAGAAAATTTCCGCTTCGCAATAAAATCCAAATAAATGGAATATTTTTGAATGTACACGGAGAAAAATGTTATTCTAAAATACGATAATTTTATTCGTAAAAACGGTTAAAAACGGGACTGAAGTTCTTACGAACAAATTAACAGGGTTTCAATGTTTATTGGCGGGAACATGTAAGAATAATTTGTTGGTATACGTAATTTCGTACGTATGCAAGAATAATTTGTTAGTATACGTAATTTCGTACGTATACCAACAAATTATTCTTTCATGTTCCCGCCAATAAACATTGAAACCCTGTTAATTTGTTCGTAAGAACTTCAGTCCAGTTTTTAAACGTTTTTACGAATAAAATTTTTAAACATTTTTCTCCGTGTATCTGAAAACTAATCCCAGTTTAAGAAAGGTGATAGAATATAATACTCTCAATGATTTATGAATATTTCTTAAAAAATTCAAATAAAAAAATTGTTAAAAATGGCTCACCTTCCGTTTTTAAAAAAAAATACTGTAAAAAATTAATGCTTGTAAAATAACTGGTAACGAAAAAAAGAAAAACACTCATTTTTTATTAGGCAAATGTACTTATAAACCTTAATATCACCTCAAGTTTTTATCGTAGTGTCGTAAAAAGTATGAATAAAAAAATCTTGGAAATTTATACATTTTTCTCAAATTGCCATCGGATATTTTTGGTTTTATAGAGGTGCACATTTAAATTTTTCTATGGTTTAATTCCAGATTTTTATGTAAAGCGTGCAGTTTTGTCTTTCTAACATCGTATAGAACATGTTCCTCACCAGTAAGTGAGATACAACACTTTATCTGAGACCTATGTTAGTTGAGACAAATTTAAACAGTGATTAAACGGGTTTTCAGCTTTCGTAAGATGCTATCAAACAGAAGTATTTCAATAAGTCAGTTTACGAATCAATTTCACGAAGAGATTTATTTATTTGAAGCTACGCAATGATAGTGCAATTATTGAACTCATCATATCGTTACTTACCCTTTGGCGACTCAAACTGATTGCGCAATGCTGTCCAATCAATATTATTTATATTGCGTTCGATTATTATTGATTGTACCAGTAAATCGTACAGATCTAGTGTTTCTGTTATCGCGTTGCTTAATACTCCCGATAGTCTAGCATTATTGCAATGTAATGTGCAAAGGTTTTGCCGTGTTTGGTGACCAGATTTGAGTAGCCAGGTACTTCCCAATCTTCATCTTTCACTTCCTTCACTTCCCCACTCATCCCAAGCTCGCAACATACACTAAATTCGAGTCCAAAGAATAAAGAATGTAGTACCTTCCGTATAAATTTGAATGCAAACAAATGTTTCATTTTGCCAAAACGCTTAGCGTTCCATCACACTTATACTGGCTTGAAATCATCAGATCTCCATCCCATTTTAATTTCAAGAACTTAGTTTTATTCGGAAATATACATACAAATTGGGAAAATATTTTGATCATAAAACACACACATAGTTGGGAATCTTGTGCCAAAAAAAAAACACGAAAAAGAAAAACAAAAAGTTTCTATCAATTCGATTCATTTCAAATATAGGTACTCCACCCATTCCAAATCAATCCATTTCAACCCAACGACATTCAATTCGATTCAAATGTCAATTTTAATCGAACAGTTCAAAAATATTGTGGACATTGTTTAAATGCGTTTTTTGTAGAGTGGAAATTTGCTTCAGCAACAAATCATGATAATAAGTATTACATGCCGATAGCAACACGTGGCACTTTGATTGGCACCCACGCATCAGATTATTCATAATCTGCTATATTAACGACAATCCTCTTCCGTATCTTTTCCCACTTAACCTTTAGCCTTTCAACAAAGTACAATGTTTACTGGAACTGCATTTCTTCGACATCGCATCTGTAATTTAAGTATCGAGACGAAACGAGGGTGGGTGGCATGAGTGTTGGAGATCAATTGAAATGATAAGGCATGTTGCGGCGGATGCTAATTCACCTCAGCTCATAGTGAAGAAACTGAAAAATACATACAATCCCTTTAGGCTTTCAAGTCTGACGCCAGTTTATAAAAAAACATTGAAACTGACAAAACTACCTATTTAACCTTCACGCTGTTTCCAGGGGTAGGCAGAGGGGATGGACCGCTGAACAAGTCATGCTACCCACTCCTTGCTACCCACACCTTGCATTATTCAAAGTCATTTTACATAACATTCTGTTTTTTTGACACTCGGCTTGACCCGTCTCAATTATTTGGTACACTTGATCGCATCATGTCTTCTTCGGGCACCCCCGACTTCTTTCTCCATTTACTTTCCCGACATATTCTCCAACAATCTAAGCGTACCTTTCTTTGCACAATCATTTAACATCAGAGTATATAGTAAACAGGTGTCAGCACCCCATTTTGAATTGCTAGCTTCGCTTCTTCGGGCATTTTTTTTGGAGCCAGCTGCCATAAATATTTTATTATAACATGTTTGTTTATAGGTATTTTCTTCTAATTGAATTTCCTCTCTTAATTAGCCAAATATCTTAATTGCTCAACAACTTTTGACTTTTTTTTTCTAAAAGGAAGTCTAATTTGATTCCTTTTCCTTGCTCGGGTGTGTGCTACAGATTTTCATTTGTTCTCTGAAATTCAGGTGATGTATTTCCATTAATTATTTTGTAGATTAAAAATACAGCGTTGAAGTAAATGTCTTGATATTTAATTTTTCGATATTTACTTGTCTTTCGTACGTCTATTTTCTTCAGTATAATTCGAATTGCTCTCTTTTATAGTATTGTCATTTGTTTCACATATCCATCGTTGGCTAAGAATAAAATGCTTCTACATTAATACACGTGTGGTACAATATTTGCTTTGAATACATTTTTTATGCACCTTCACTGTTTTTAGAAATCTTCTTACTCTTCCCAAAACATAGTGAGTTTTTTTATTTTAAAATTTATATTGTGTTTTGGGGAAAAGGTCTGTTTGGAGTCAAGTCAAAGTTGTACGGAGTTAAGTTTCTCTTCTGTCACCTCTGCTTCTTCTGATACTTTGCCAGTGATCGTAAATACTCAGGTTCCGAGATCTCTGTTTGGCAAGCTACGGGTTCAAAGTATCTTAAGACAATAATAATTAGACAATATTTGAGAGCTTACTTATTTTAGTTAACTCTTCCATAATGACTAGATGTATGTACCTGGATTCCATTGTATCCTGATTATTCTTCTTCAGAACCACATTTCAAGATCTACCATCAGCGATCCTAAAAATCTTATTAAATTGCATTAACTGTATATGATAAGCTACCAAAAATCTTGACTAATTGATGACAAACACAAATGATTAAGTAACACGTTGAGTAACTCCATTGACGTATGGTAGGTCGTGCGGTGCTCTTACGTGGATTTTTTACCTATTTACATTTTTGTAGAAAGCTTTGAAGAAATGTCAAATCGCTTTTGTCAAATCTAAATGATACAAAGTATGGTTTTATATCACGATCGCCGGGATTTGAACACATTGACCTCTGAACCCTGAGCTGAAGTCTTACTGCTTTACAACTTCACTCGCATTTAAAATGCCCTAACAAAGGTCGTATATTATCAGACGTTGAGGTATATCTCTAATTATTGTCCCACTGTGCAATTCTCTCACACACACGTAGGGAGTATTCTTATACTTGCACAGATGGGTTTGGCTATAGGGGAGACCGGGCAAAGTGGGTTACACGGGCAAAGTGATGTATCGAATATTGCAGTTATTTGTTTTATGGTAGTTACACATATGCTCATAAATGAGCATGCTCGTTTCCCCTTCCACCCGTAATGCTACCTAGAAGCATGTGTGTCACGCCCAAACGAGCATGTTCACAAATCAACCAGTCGTTGATTTTTGAGCATGCTCATTAATTCGCGTTTGGAATGGGAAATGAGCATGCTACTAATGAGCATGTCTGCCAGTTCCATTACACTAAAGAGATAAACCGATATAACAGTGGTATGTCGTAATTAAGCTTATCTTTTATATTAGGCCCACGGGAGGCCCTGAGGAAAATAATTCCCCTAAGGGCCTATGTCATCTTTGGGGATGAGATGAATTATTGGGAAGCAAAAAAATTATGTGAGATGGGTATGAATCTGGGGTCAGTGGATCCAAGAGTGACGGTTGAATCCATCCGTACCACTGCGGTTCAAGGCGATACCTACCTGCTCGTGATAGTCCTGCTGGAGAGGTCCGGTGGTCTTCCTCAACCATGCCCTCCCGATCCGGCCTGACACGCAGTTTGTGGGCAGAAGCTTCCGCCGCCAAGTACCGGACAAACCTCACCTCATGAACCCGGGTACCCCTACTAAGTCACCAAACATAGCAAACCACTTATGGTGACCTATGGTAGAAGAGTTGGTTATCCAATAAATGGTTTCCGGTACCCATACCTGTCCCCAAATTGTTATTTTTATTAGGTACATCTATTTCAATTGATCAATCGCTTTCATTTACCAATTATTAATAGTCTTTGCTTATGTTTTTCAGAAAGTCATTTTATGTTTCAATTTAACTAAAGTATATTTTTGTATTCATAATCGTAGTTAAGATTTCACGTTCAATGAAATCAAATTTTGCTTTGAATTTTAGAGTAACTTTCGAATTGAACTGATTTTGTGAGTGTGATAAATGATTCAAACAAGCAATAAAAATATAGTATACTTTTAAATGTACATTTGTGGTTATCGATCTAAAATAAATTATACAATATTACTTTGGTTGAATCCATCGACCAAATAAAACTTAAACCACTATTTTTTTTATTAATATTAACGCCGACCAGTTTCGGAACAACCTTTCCTTCCTCAGAACAAAATATATACTAACCTAATATTACGAAATAATGAGAGAAAATGTATATGTATTATTAATCGTTAAAATGGGGTGGAGGCATGACTAGGGATTAGCAAAGAGTGGGGGAGGAGATAGAACAAAGGGTGAATGTAATCAATGTAAGATGGGACTGTGAGATAATGTTTTTTTTAAATAATTTTATGTGATTTATTAATTTCTAAGGCTTCAAAGTTATCTAAGCGTTTACTAAATTATTTTAGTTGTCTTTGTCAAAAGTGGAATTATAATATCCCGCAATTTTTCGGAGGTCTGCGCTAGTCATATATTATATTCGACACTCTTTATGGCTTTGAGATATAAAAAAAAATTATTGTTTTTCGGAGGAGTCTACTCACTTTGCCCCTGTCTCCCCTACGTGCATATACAGGATGCACCTATCGGAGGCCGCACTGTGATCCGTCGTGGGTGAGATCTGGTCACGACTCACGCACCACGGCCCAACGCCGGACTATTTGTTTTGCTTTATCCTACACCTTTGTACTGAGTTCACGGAATGACTCGACTGTGAAGATACTATATGAAGCGTCAGCCATGTTTCAAGTTTACAGCCATCCAAGATTCATTCGAAGATCTAAAATATCTAAGCTATAAATCGCAAACAAATTGTAAATTCAGTTTAGGCACATTATTTAACAATAAAAGTCTGTATAACAAAAACCACTTTTTTATCGATATATCTATTCATATTCTATAAATATTAATATTACTTTTGAATGTAGCTATAACTTTGTGGTTATTCACTATAATTAAATGAAGCAATATATTTTTGTTTGAACATTTGATTTTGAACTATTTTTTTATAATCGCCGACTGGTTTCGTAACAACATTAAATCCCTTAATGATAATGAGTACATAGTACATAATATACAATAATATCAATATCCTATCTGAGACATGTTCCCTTTCATCGTCCGTTCCATCACCTCCCCTCACTCTTCACTAATCCCGGTCGGCGCAAGTAAAAAGTCTAATGTTTCAAACAAAGAAATATTGATTAATCTATAAATATTACAATCACATATAGTTTTGTTTACAATGGATTGTCCGACAAAGCAGTCACGTGACAGCTTTGCCTGCAGGTTCAACCAAATCATTATAATATATCTTGTTATTTAATAACTTACTAACTATTACGCCGTTTCCCTGCAGTGGATGCATAGGCAGAGAGGATACACTGCCAAACAATTCGGAATTGGCACACATTCCTTGCTTCATTCACATTCATTAATTGTCTCATAAAACTCTTCTATTTTTCTGACTATTATCATGGGCCATCTCTAGCATTTGATTAATTTGATCGTGTCATGTCTTCCTCGGACGTCCCCGACTTCTTCCGCGTCATATATTTCTTAGTCACACCTACTATACTTACATCAGCATTGTTACATTAGTCGTTTAAGTATCGCCCTGGCAAAACTATAATTCAAAATTGAACTGTTTGGTGACCAGATCTGAGTAGCCAGGAAGTTTATCACCATCCTCTTCCCTGTCGCCTTCCCATCCCCACAACCTTCAGCCTCACAACAAGCCACTAACTTCAGTCTCACGGAAACCAGATGGTCGGGACCCTTTAGCAGTAATTTTGGAGGCGGGTATGGGTACCACCGCCCCGGTATTTTGGATAACCAAACCCCTGACGTAGGTCATCCCAAGTGGTTCGCTATGTTTTGTGACTTAGCAGGGATACCGGGGTTCATGGTGGAGTTCCTGCATAGTTATTGGCGGTATATATATTTGCCAACCTACTGCGAGGCGTGTCGGATAAGAGTAGTTCGCACTGGGAGGGTAGTTTAGTCGAGTAGCGAGTATATTAGTAACTAAACGTGTCCGGACACCACAATTTTAGTAGAGTAGGCTAGTCAGCTGTTTAGTAGATTGAATCCATTTGGTTCTATTTTTTCGGCGAGTAGAGTCCCCCTCCACGCGTCCCTGCGCACTGACATGCGCAGCTCATTCGTTACGCGCAGTATGTCGTCTCGTTGAAGCGAAAATGCTACTCTAAAATTATTATTTTTTTTGGCTTTTAATCTATTTTCATGTCCGTATTTTATTTATTTTCATTTGTTCCATCTCTTCTAAAATAAGCATTACAATCAGCTTAATTAGCGTATTTACTTTATTGCGTTGCAGCCCGTCATGTTAAGACGCGCCGCTTACTAATGAACTCTACTTGATAGCAGTGCGAACACTTTTTGATGAGTCAAGTAGCGAGTTACTCGCCACTCGACTTACTACTTGTCAGGTGCGAACAAGGCAATAGAAAGAGACAGGTAAAATACCCTTCTGTATTTTTAAGATACGTAATATTATATGAGGGCATTAAGAAGAGAAATAATTTTTATGGCACATTCAATTATAGTTTTACAGGAATTGTCGTATTAATTTTTTGTTTATGTGGTACCTAAGTATATTTTGATTAAGCATCACAGACTGGTTGTTTGAGGTGTTGAAGAATAAAACAAGTATAATTTATTTTATTCATTATACAACCATTTAATATTAAATTGTCTTAATTTCGCTGTTATTTACAATAGATTTGTGTAGTATGTACAGCTGTCAAAAAAGAGCGCCGAACAGAATGAACATATGGACACTACATTTCACTCGAAAACCGTAATATTATCATGGTCAGACAACCTGCATGGAATTCGGACGCAAAAAAGTGTAGTGCAAAGCGTCCGTAATATTTCTACACCACAAAGTCCACACCAAATTATTTCACCTACAACTTAAAAAAAATTTTGCCTCGTACAATGCAACATTTTACAAATTTATTATAACCATATTTTTATCATATAACGTTATTTTTCACGGTTTAAAAATTGCTGTTGTTCATATTATAACAGGTATCTAGTAACCTAGTCATATGAATAACAATTTAATAGCACACATCTGATTAAAGCCAGGGACAGATACAGCGTTAAAAGCGCCGGCGTTATTGGCTTGGCCTACTTCACCATATCGCTCGCCATACATTTGCGATTGGAATGCATGGCGAGGAATATGCTGAAATAGGCCAAGCCAAATAACGCTAGCGCTTATAACGCCGTGTGTGTCCCTGGCTTAATGCAGGGTGTAACAGAACTTACATGAAGGATTTTAAGTTGCGATTTCTAAGCTTATTCATGTAGAATTAAACAAAACTGTCATAAACATTTGCTGTCAGATGATATAAATGTTTTCTAATAATATTTTTTTAAATCACTTGACGTCACTGATCGCGCTCCTACACGTCGCGACGGGATCACGTGAAGCGCACGCTGTTTCTTGTGTTACCGTAACGCTGTAATGAGACGGCTGCTTATCACGTAACCCGCTAGGCTCTACCCGACTACTCAGTTGCGATGTGTGATGGAATAATAATCTTATTATAATATTTTAATTAATGAAAATAATATTAGCGAAAGTCAATCGAAAATCCGAAACAGAAAAATCAGAAAAAGATACGGATACATCTGGGACTCGAACCCAGGACCTCTGGCAATCCGGGCCATGCAATGGTATGTTGAAGAATTTGTTGGTATACGTACGAAATTACGTACACCAACAAATTATTCTTACATGTTCTCACCAATAAATATCGAAACACTGATAATTTGTTTGTAAGAACTTCAGTCCCGTTTTTAACCGTTCTTACGAATAAAATGATCTTATTTTAGAATAACATTTTTCTCCGTGTATTGTCATGAATATATAAACAATAATAATTATTTCGTAATATCACGGTTCTGTCCGTGTTCGGTTAAAACCAGAAAGCGCCTGGCCGCTCTGGTTCGTGAAATCTATCGATCCTAATAATATAGAAAGTAGATTATGTAGGTACCTATTTATGTTAGACAACTAACAATGAACTATAACATTAAAAAAGGGTGGAGGAAGAAGTGACAAAAATTGCAGCGAAGCAATTAAAAATGTTTATTTATAGATAAGTTAGAGGGTTCTTTTACTGTAAAGTTGTGCGCGATATAGGAATTTAATTGCAACTGATTATATAAATGACTGAAATATATAAATTTGAACTCAAAATCAACAACTTCACGATGATTGTTACTTGACCACATTACTTATAAATATATCATTTCGTTTGTAGGTATGTCGTCTATGATTGCCAGCTTTGGTTATGAACTCGTCGTATTTGTTTTGAATTTATATGTCGTTATTAAAATTGGAACTGTTTGTGCAGAGAATTTAATCGGGCGATACAGTACCTATAAAATAATATTCTGACAGAAAATTATTTTAATTGTCCTTTCCAAAATTGGAACTGATGCATGATATGTCAAGGTACATATATTATGTATGTAAAATAATAATTTTTTATTAGAAAATTATTTTTATTCTGTAGTAGGTGATACCCGGCATGCATTGCAAATGCTAATTTAATGAATAAATTGTTTTTCCCTTCGTGTCATTTCCCATTTGTCCCCGTTCCCCTTCCGACTCCGCTTCCCCTCCTACCCCTTCCCCCTCACGCATTGCGCTTCCACCTTCTTCGCCTTCCCCTCTCCCTCGTCCCCCCTCCCGCAAAGCTCCCCTCCTTAATTCCCCAATCGACCCTCCCTCATACCCCTCTCCCCAACCTTTTTTCCCTGCCGCCTAACTCCATAAAATATACCCAACAACTTGAGTGAACTACTAAAATTTTGTATGCAAATTTCATAATGCCAGAGCTCACCAGTATAGATATAAAAGTATTCACGGGCATGTTCACAACAATAAATAAAAAAATAGAATCGACTGAAATTTTAATCGCAATCGTATGAATAGTAGAGGAAATAATTTCATAACGCCAGAGCTTACTATCCTATAACCATCCCGGGTATGCGCACATCATATTCCCAAAGTTTCATTGCAATCGGATGAACGGTATGGCCGCGCATAAGGTACGAACAAACAAACATAAATTTTTATATTATAGATTTGATTTTTTTAGCCAGTGAGACCGTGGTATCCCCAATTTTGATTGATTGTGAGGCTGAAGGTAGTGGGGAGAGAACTAGTATCCATTTCTTTAAAGAATGCTCCGCAGGAGAGGTGAAATCTTAGTGCCGAGGATATATTTTACGTTGAGGTCTTTTTTAAAAGTCATGTAAGCATGGGGGATTTATTTTACTTGTGTAATTCAATAAAAAATATTAATAATCAATCTCTGCGTGGCGTTAAATACGAGCAAAGCTGTGTGAAGTTTAGTAAAACAACCGCCAGTCGTAATCGCTGCATTCAACATTTTACATAATACTCATGCAGCAAGCATCGAAGGGCGATCGCTTTTCATCGCCGAAGATCGTGCTTTTTGCAGAAAGTCCTCCTATACATAGTACATAGAGCAGATCCGCTCGGGCTAATCGACCAGCCTATCCGAATGGCCAGGCCGAGCGTTTATTCGGTATCTTCATCCCTGTCGCTAGCGCGGGTCGGGGTGGTGTCGGGCGGGGATGGTGGTATCGTGATGATGGATTCGGACTGTGGGCTCGATGATGGGTGAGCGGGAACGCGCATGCGTCGTGTCGCCATTGTCTGTGCAGTTTGCTGGACGTACCGAGAACAATGCGCTTTCCCGCCTCCCACGCAATACTGCAATATCCTCCGGCAGGTAAGGTGCTTTTCAAACATTGGATATTCCAGAATTAATTTCCTCAAAAAAACACATTTAGAATATATAGGTAAATCATCAATTCTCCTGTAAAATTCACTTTTTTTACTTAGGACACTTTTCAGTGAGATGTGCGTATATGATTTTAAATAATTGAGATTAATTACTAGACCACGTTTAATTATTTATGTAAATAATGTAAATTTAATATTATGATGTTATATTTAAGATGTGCAATTTTGTTTTATTATTATTGTGACAGCTTAAAAACCATTACCAAAGATGAGAAGATGTGATGATAAATGTTAATTAAACAAAAAGCGTATACTATGATAATAGTGTATTAGGTTTTATCCTCTGTCTATCCCTCTGGAGAATCGGTGCAATGGTTGATTAGGATAGGTTGAGTATAGAAAAAATAACAATAGATAATTATTATTTGGTCAACGAACCTTTGGCGAACATGCGACAAGAATTTCCAACATTCATCCAGACAGCATAATAAAATGTGAATCACAAAAAAAAGATTATGTAAATATATATTTTTTTTTTGTTAAAAGAAAGACAAACGTTCCCGGGTTATGAATAACCCAACAACATTTGAAAATCTCCTACTACCACCACACTAAGCGGAAGAAGCCGAGGAATCGAACACGGAACGCCTGGGTGGGACCCAAACGCGAATAAGGACCGAAACACTGAATCACTGGCCCCGCAAATTTGAATCGATAGTAATGATAAAAATTTTATCGGTGCACTCACACAAATTTTAGGTCATTGATTTAACAAAACTATCCAGTAAACATATTTAATTATCGTTGTATATTCATAGGTATTATAAAATGATTTTCAAAATTATTACCTCAATACAGGCTAGGCAACTGAGAAACCTCAACTTAGAGCTATGCATTATAGAGTATTCTTTACATGTTACCTATTGTTTACATATAATTTTCTAATGTCAATTTGATGTTTTTCACAAATGTATTAGCCCTTGTACTTTTTATTTAACGTGTGTATTCTTAGTTGTAGTTGCAAATGTTTTAAGAATAAAGATAAATTATTATTTTTAATATTCTTCATAGTTTCATAATCCCCGAGTAGATTTGTGATCTGTGCGTAGGCTTGATAATCCCGGCCGCATCTTCTCTCTGGTTTTATGATGATACTCTTATAATGTCCCGGGGGCTTTATTATCCTCTGCCACCTCCCCCTGCCCCCGTGCCCCTTACCCTGTACCCCACCCAACCCCACAACCTCCCAGCCGCCTGGGCAGATCAGATGGGCAAACCAGGACCACTGTACCTCACCTTTATCACTAGTAACTCGCAAGCCTCGCATACCAGGATGCCATGAGCTTGTACAGGTGCAAAGTCGTCCATCTTTCATGTAGAAATCTTAATAGTGCAGGTGTGTATCTTCAGAGAAAATGTACAAATTAGATTTTAAGAAGGGTGACATTTTCACTTAAAACCTGTGATCTCCGTCTAATTAATTATGTATTTATTTAAGTAACTTTATTACTGATGGTGCGGACAATACTCACAACAATATGTATGTTAGCCCGTTTAATCACAGGAGACCATATTTGTCCCAGCTCACATAGGTCTCACAGAAATCGTTGTTTCTCCCTTACTATCATAGTTAGAAATGTGATCTAAACGGTATTGGAAAGAAAATACAACAAATTATACATTCAAATCTAAAAGAAAACCAAAAAAAAATCAAAATTTACCCCTTTCTGAAACCAAAGTTTCCGATAGCAATTTGAAAAAAAATTATGGAACTTTGTGAATTTTTTAAGATTTTTTTTTTACATGAAATGAAAAAAGTGAGGTGACAGTAAGGTTCATAATTCATTTATCTAATGAAATAAGTATGTGTTTTATTTTTTTTTCATTTTAAGTAATTTTAGTTAGGAAAAAAAGTAAAGTGAGCCATTTTGAACACTTTTTAAAGTTTTCGCAAAAAAAAAATTATTTAAAAAAATACTTAGTAATTTTTAATATAGAAATTTGAAAGCCTATTTCATCACCTTTGGAAAACAGTTTTTAGTTTTCGAATACGTTAATCGAATGTTCCATTTATTTGGATTTTATTGCAAAGCGGGAATATTTTTAGCCTCTGACAAAATACGCCAATTTTTTTAAGTGTTAGTTATGTTACCTCTACCCGAAAAACCCACAATTTGCAAAGGAGTTCAACAAGTCGTTAGCTTTATTAATTGATCTTCTTACTTCCCTCAATAGACTTTCACACAGATATTTGTATATTTATACAATATATTGGTGGTTCAATTTAATAAATATCCTAGCTCGTAGGACCAATGATGGTGGCGCTGGTTTTAAAATTACTTCGATCGCAGTGTGATGTAAATTACACATTAAATTAATTAAAATACATTTGCCTTTAATGCATAGGAAAGGTTGGGAGCCCAAAGACTTAGCTAATCTACTTCAAATGTCTCTTCAATAATCCACTGCAAATGTCAGTTCAATAGCCGCTGGTTTTTCTTCTCATTCTTATTCATATAAAACACAATAGTTCTATTATTCTATAACACAACCACAAATATATCCGTCGCGGCGGTTCAAAACATGTGTTTTGGCGGGGTACAAAAAAATACAACGGGTTACAGCGGATAATTTGATTATTATCAAATTAAACAAGAATGTTTGCGGTGTGGTTAACAGTAATCCATATTGCGACTTTTCTCGGCGTGTGGAACGAACCGGACTTCATTTGTTTTTCGAAGCGCTCAATTTCAAAGTCTCTGGGCAAAATAAAGGAAAAGGAGATATGGAACATTAAAAGGCTATTTGAATTACTCTGATTAATAGCAATCGAAAGTACTTACTCAACTCACGCAAACATATATTGATAAACATAAACGAGAAAGATAAACAGACTTTTTTTAACTTTGTCAGTCAGGGTTCTTTTGCACATCTAGAGTTAAACAATTTGACTATATAAATCAGCCCTATTCCACGACAAAAAGTTTGGCCGAAGCAAAAAACTTCTTAAAGCCAGCTTATTGCAATATTGTTGTACCAAATATACCTGCAACCTGCAACATCGAATTATATGTTTTCCTAATTTTCTGTTTATAAAAATCCAATCAATTGAAAACAAGGGAGATTTAATGCATCAGGGAAAAGTTATCTTTAACTTCATTTTTATATTCCGAGTTACACGAGAACAATCTTTAAAGTTTTCCCAGAAAACAAGATAAAACCTGATTAATACTAACGCATTTTGGTATGACTTCGCACTTTTTATTGGTTAGATTTGATCACGCTTTTGATTCTGGAAAAAACAAAGTCATGCGTGCAACAGTTAATAGATTCCCAACGAATAATCCAAAAGAAATGAGCGTAGAAAAGGCATTTATATGAAGTGATATTTACTTATGGTTTGAAATATTTTCAGAGTGCTAACAATTATTCCATTAATGAAATAGCCATCGGGATGTGCATACATACACAGATATTCATTACAATTAAAAGTGTTTTTATTTTTCCATATTATCAGCAACTACCTTTTTCATTGTAAACAAGTGTTCAAAGAACGTATTTGTTACCTAGATAGATTCTCTGATAAATATATCCGATTTTATTTATATGGAACAACTTTTTGTCAAAGAATATTCTCTTTTTTTATAAGAAAAACTCTCTTTTTAACTTTTGAAGGTTATTCCCATCAATGTAATATATCATTGAAGAAGAAGATAACAATAATATTCTTAATTTAAAATGAACAAGACACAGAAAAATAATAAAACATAATGGTCACAACTGCGACTCAAAAGTTTTTCTTATTAAAAAAAAAAAAAACAATTAAAAGTGTTTACAGCATGCGTAAATAACGGTTGGGTTGTTACTAGGTGGTGATGCGATGTGTAAGTATATAATAATAATAATTGTATAATTTGTAGGTGCAAAGAAAGAAAATAAAGAAATAAATAAGTAATTTAGATAATAATAATAAAGAATACATATTTGCCATGGATTCCTGCCAATAAAATTAATAATGATGAAAAGAAACAAATAATATGGAATCTTCCTACAATAAAGTTTTTTAAAGTCATTGGGGTTGATGTAATTTTTTTTTGAATAATCATTAACGTCTGTATTCTACTTCGTTCGATTGAGATGCATTCTTTAATTGCACGGTTTAGGAGATCAATTAATTTAAACGTAAAGATGTCTTGAAGTCAAATTCAAAGTGCAGCTTCCTCGTTAAATGAAAACGTTTAAAAGAGCTGTCGACCTGCGAAGCCGAGCGGTTAAGATCCTTAATTAAGTTAAAATCCAGAGGTCGAGAGTTCAAATCCGTGCGCAAATAAATTTTATTTAATGAATGAGTTATTTCAAATTAAATTATTTTTTTGTATATTTTAAGAAGAACTTAATACTAATAAAACTAAATGAAAATATTAAAAGAACCAATACTTTATTTCATCTCCTTTCCTTCCCCACTCCACAGCCTCACAACATAACACAAATGAGATGCCATGGCCGTACTGACTCCTAGCAGGGCACTTGGTATATTCAGAAAAACTTATATATAATATTTGTACTTGATAAACTAGCCCACCATTATTACAAATATTCATTATTTTTAATTGATAAACTAATGTTTAAGGCAAGATTTTTTTATGCATAGCACAAAGGGTTCAATATTGACGAGTGTTTCAAGCTAATAATTATTGCTTATAATAATTGTTACAAATATTCACAAAAACTTCAAAAATGTTGTTTAAATGACATTTAAACAATATATTTTTAAGCTTCCTGACTTGTTTGCGAGTTTTGTTAAAAATAATATAAAAATGACCATAAATAAGATTATCATATATTTCAATTTAGTCCTGTTTAAAATATACGGAAATGCGCTCTATGCTAAAAGAATTCACAATATTAGATAAACACCGTAAAGGCAACATGGCACTAAAAGTTTTATGTCATAATTATTCCATGTTAATTCCTGAGATGATTCGCCATAAAACCTACTGCGTAGGTCGTAAAATGAAGCCCGTGAGCCGAGGCAGTTAAGCGGAAGAAACCACCTTGTGTTTTGTGTAATTGAACGATTAACTCTGCGTCTCATAGACGGACAACTGGGAGAATGTATTACTTGTTCACTTAAATGTTTATGATGAATTTATCAGCACGATTTTATTACAACCTCGAAATTTACATAGTCTAACTACTGGAGAGATTTTTGCCCTATAAATGCGTCATTTTAAATGTCTAGAATTGCTTTTCGGTTTAAAAAAGCCAATTATCTCTTGATTCGGCAAAAAAATATTAAAAAAATATTTGTAGCTCCCACATTTTTTATTTTGATCTTATAACTAAGCTATTGAAATGCTTTATCTATTATAACGTCGTAAACTATTTTAGAACGATGTTAAAAATATTTTTTTCGTTCAGAATTGCTGATCAGTTGTTTACAGTTAAAAATTAAGTCCTTTTTCAAAAGATATGTACCTTTCATTATCAAGTATACCACAGACAACACACAGAAATCGAAAATATTCTATGTTGACTCGAATAAGTACCTCTGACAGCAGATTCAAAGTTTCAAACACACAGGAACCGCGTGGTTATAAAGTTTACCTTTTTTTTATAAATCCTACAAATATGAGATAAACGATATAATAGAGGTTAATTCATTGGCTATATAGCAATTTAATAAGTTTTTTTGTCTTCATATTAAAATTCGAAGATATGATTTTATTTACTGTTGGCGAAAAATTTTAAAAATGATCATCTGGAAATCTCGAGCAATCGAGGCAAATTTATTTATTTCGCGTGGTCGCTCCAGTGGCTAAGCTAAAGTCATTTAGTTACGTTATTTTATAAGGAACTGAGTTTTTATATGAACACCACACGGAGTACAAACTGCTCTCAACAGCTTGGAGCCAGTGAAACTATTGCATCCTCAATTGGGGTATGTTCGAGGCTGACAGTAATTGTGAGGTGAAGAAGATGGGGAGATGAAGGTGGGGAAACATCTGGCTATTCAGATCTGGTTGCCAAACATGGATAAGGCCATTTCAAGCAACGTTTCAGTTCTGAATGGTGGTCTAACACCAGGGCGACACGGAAAGTATATTCCACTCTGGAAAGTGCCTCATGTATACGATATGTTATTTTAAATGATTCAATTGAAAATAACATGAATCAATCAAATAAAATTTAGAGAGAGCCTTATCCCTCGACCACGGAGGCCGTCAAAGTAATTAGTTAAAATAGTAAATTTCTTTTAACATCGAAATTATTTTTTTGTTTCTTTCTGTGGTAGGTATTACTGTTTACAATTCAATTTTACCCTCACTATTTATTACAAGCCTGTGTTGAGGTTAATAATTTAATAAAGTAATAAAAAACACAAAATAATAAAGGTATTGAGAGGACAATAGTGTTACATTAATGTTTCTTACAGATAATGGGTACATACTAAGAACTAGTAAAAAAAAAAATAGAAAATATGTATTATCTACATGATACGTGTATATTTTCTACATAATAAGTGTTTTAAATGCGTTTGAAATTTTGTTAGAATTTTTTTTGATATTTCAAATATCTTCAGACTATGAATATTATGAAGAATTTTTGTAAATATTGGTTTTGTGCAAATAACATGATGAGATTTTCTGTGATCAATAATTGATATTTTCGTTTTTCTTTTAGAATTTGAATTTTTTCTTTGATATTTCACTAAGATTAGGTACTTAGGTACACGAAATTCTTCGAATAGTAATTTTGTGGAATAATATTTAGGTTTTTAAGTATAACTTTAATGTTTAGTATTTGCCCAATATTTTGCTGGCTAGTTTAATGAACCGATTGTATTATTTTTTGTATAACTGTATATTTGTTAAACCGACTATTGACATGATCCGGCTCAAGTACCCACATACTTAATCGTGCCATATCTTCCTAGGGCGTCTCAGGCATCTTCTTTCATCTACTCGCGTGTCAAGATATTCTTCTAACAGCCCTTTTCATGTCTATCCCCTCTACATGTTACGCTAACATTGTTCGTGCATTATTTTCTAAGCACTTCAGTCTTATCACGAAGGTGCTTTGTTTTAACATACATACATGATTTCATTTCTTTAGCAAATCTACAGCCCTCGTAATTTAATTTTACTGAATTGTTATTTTCTTTACACTCGTTCATACTTATTTTCCATGTACATATTCTGATTTAACTTCAACAGAAAGCTCTGATTATAAATCCCTAAAAAATCTGATTGCAATCAACGGAACCCACAGATTTGCCATGAAAAAAATAACCGAATACCGAAAACAAAGATGACTGTTAAAATATTTACTTATGATACAATTATACGTTATGGTACCAATAATGTAGGTCGATGATAGTAAAATATGAAAATAAACATTTTTGATTACCTACAGTATGAATTTAATGTAGGTTAGTGCATAAATCAATAAAATTAAAATAAATCAGATTTCTCTAAGTTTTAAATGAGTAGTAGATATTTTATAGTAAAGACTCTAAATTAGTATCTCATTCTTAATAAATATATCCGAGTAATCCTGTTCGATTTTCGTACTGCAGTCAGCAATTAAATAATTGGCCCTATACCAGCCACGTACCGGTTCGTTAGGGACTTTGCATAGCGCATTAGAAACTTAAGTCGTGATAGTCTATGTTGTCTATGAACTATAGGCTATACGCCTCCGTGCGTTGAGATTTGCTCTCTGACCATAGATTTCTACTTGAGATAAAAAGCATCATGTTAAACTGTTATTATTAAATATATTATATTATCTTGTCTTATGAATATTGATACAATGTATCAGGTATTTAGTAGTCGAATACAGGGTTTCTCTAAATGGGGCTAGCGAGGCGTTTTTACTTATTTCAACGTTGTAGTAATAAGTTATTTGCTGGATGCGACTTCACAGCGGCTTCATTCAACAGCCAATGGAATGCAATGTATCTAGATAATATCTGAGTGTCTGTAGATAATGATTTCTGGGTTGCTGATAACAGGATTATACCAATATTTTTTTTTTTTTTCAATTGTTTAAATTATAATATTGTTACAGTGATAAACATAGTATGCCAAAAACAAATAGTAAATTACATATTTTTAAGTATTCCACGCCAATTAAGAGAGCTAGCTCATGAGTTTGGTGTAGGAGTTATTTTATAATTTTATATTAGTGTACAAAAAATATAGTATTACGTACTATAATTGTAACGTTAATAATTAAATAAGGCATAAAATTAAGATAGAGTATTTTGGCTGATGATGTTATGGTTGTTATTTTTTTTATAATAATTTGATCTCTTTCTTAAATGATACTAAATCTGTAATTTTTTCACCTCTTCGGGAAGATTATTGTAATATTTTATGCCATTGTAAATATAAGTGTAGTGCATTTGTTGTGTTGAAAATAGGGGAATTATATTTGTATCTTAATGATGAGTTAAGTTTAAATTTTTTAATTGTTGAATGTTGGTTGTTTTTTCAAAATTAATTTAATAATTATTTTTTTACCACATTTACAGGACATTTTTTTCATATGCACCTCCCCATCCTATGATTCCATACTGAATTAATGATTGGACTAGTGCGTAATAGACTTTATTGAGATTATTTAACTTGAGAATGTTTCTTAATCAAATAAATAATAATAATAAAATCGTTTATTCATCAATAGATTTTTTTTTTAAATATATATACATTTTTGATTAAACATTGGTTCTATTGACGAAAAGGATAAAAATTCAGGATTTCTCCTGGAATGCAACTGGTTTTCAACAGTGCCTATAATAATATATAGATACATTTCCTAATGCGCTTAACAAGTTCACATATGTGTCTTTTCCATTTCATATGTTAGTCTATAATTACACAGAGGTACTTTATTTCAGTTGTGTGGTTTAATATGGTACATGAGTTATTACAGACATTTTTCTTACATTTGCTATGAATAATTATAACAATGTTAGGGTGAGTTCTGAATTTATTTATTGAGAAAGGAATATAAACTGTTTTTTGCATTAATTGTAAGTAGCTTTTTAGGAATTACATGTCATTATTTGCATTTTCGTTTACATTTTGAACAACATGAAATGATTAGTAATGAGGTCGGAATTGAGCCAGTATGTCATATTAATATGATGTGATTAATTACTTGGATCGAGAGAGCACTAACATGATTTGCATGCGGTTTACGAAGATCGTGAGTGAACCAATGTGATAATTATGTGGATTACTGAGATCGAGAGTGAACCATCTACGTGGGTTAGTTAGATATCTACTAATATTAATAAGACATTTGGTTAATAAGACTGATGCTAAAAGAGCATACCAACATGGTGTGTGTGGTTTGCTGGTGTCGGGAATGGTTCAACAATATGTGCTTTACTGAGATCGTGAATGAACCAAAATGATAATTATGTTATTTACTAGGATCATGAGATTCATGAGCAAACCATCTTTGTGAATTATTAACTAATATTAAAAGTAAATCAACCTCTCATTTGTCGTAAGCCCGCCGGCGCGGGCGGGCGGGTGACAGTCTAGAGGTTAAAAAATAAAATGCGATTTTAAACCTTATGTATAAAGAAACTGTTCATTGTACAAGGACAAGGTCAGAATCGCTTGCGCCAATATCATTCCATACTTTGCTTTGTTTACACTACTCTAGCCTCTTGGAATGCTCTGATATTAATGTTCTATGGAATACGGCCTTAACGTCTTGAAATACGAGGCTAGACTTTGCACCACACGCGGAAGGTTTGCGTATTTCATTGTCTGTCATTCTGCCCTGCTCTAAATAAGATAACACACACTTACGATACATGCGGATGCGAAACGCGCGAAAGGGACAACTGCCGTAAACTCTCATATTTACCTACAGAAATTGCTCGGAAAGGGGTTTCGGGAGAAAACCGAACCGTTTTTCTACACCCAAACTTTCACGAAATTGTAATTTAAAAAAATATATGTTCTCGAAAGAAGAAGCTATGTCGCTATATTTTTATACTTTTGTAATTCTTTATGAGAATTGAGTTAGCAGCCCTTTTTCCTTAAATAATACTTTCCGATAAATTATACATGTTTGACAGTGAATGTTTACGTTAATACGAAACGCATCGAAAATTTAAAAACATACCGACGTAGCTTTCACCTTCTAGAAGGCAATATTAAAAAAAAAATCATTTTGTGCAAATTTCGATGTTACTCACTGAATTATAAACATCACATGTCCGTTACTTAGACCGTTACTACGAGATTAGACCAACATGATAATATGTGGATTGCTAATATCGGATATGTTTCAACACGATATTGGTTTACTAAGATCGTAAGTCAACCAAAGTGGTAATTTTGTGGATTATTACTGATATCGTAAGTGAACCGTCTACGTGGGTGATTTACCAATATTAAAAGTGGATCAACAAGACAAACTAGTTAAAAAGACTCTTACTAAAATTGTAGACCAACCGCTGAAATCTGGAAAGGTTCAACACGTGGTTTTCTGAGATCGTAAGTGAACCAACATAATGTGTGATCTGCTTAGATCATTAGTGGATCAACATGATGTATGGTGAATACAAAGGGAATAGAAAAATAATATTTGTTTTTTTTATTTATTTTTTTAAAACTATTCTTTATTTTATTGTTATTGTTATTTGTTAACCTAAAATACATGGTTACGTATAAATACATTATTGGTATAACCACAACCACCTCACTTGGCTGAGCCCGTTCCATGTTTGCAAAAATTTAATAATGTCGGAAATGAGAACAAAAAAGAAATTGAAGAAATTAATAAAATAAGAGAAAAAATAGACAGAAATGGAATATAAGTGAAAGAAAATTAAAGGGAAAAGTATATAATGGCGTAATGTATTTTATTTAACATATTTTAAATATTATTAATTATCTCACTTTTCTCTCTGTATTTATGCCCGAGCATTGCCCTTAAAAAAAATTAAATATACAAAATTGAAAAATTTGTGTCTATATTTTGTACTTGTTTCTTGAAAAAAAATCGGCATCGACATCGGAGGTGTATTAAACAAACGAAATTGGGAATGAACCGACAAGCTGTAAGGATTACTAAAAAAATAAGTAATCCAACGTGGTATTTTGGATAACGGAGATCAGAGTATTTATTTATTTCTAAAAGTGTGGTCATTAAAATATAAGTTTGTTAAATAAAATGATAAGATTGGGAAGCTCTTCTTAGCTGATCTATTACACAATGAGACCTATAATAGGCTATAATAAACCACTATGACTCATCGTCTTATATGGGTCTTATGAATCAAATGCGTCGGTTACAGTCATTTTAATGTTGTTATGACTACAATAAATTTATAAATAGGTAGTTATTAATTAAACTAAATTACGTGACTTGCCACGATACTAAATAGTAGAGTAACCGACGATTATATGGTTTTCTTGGTTCGAATATCAGCACACATAAAACACAACTGAAAATTTAAAGGCTTGTCTATCATAAAATTATGTTTAATTTTGAATATTATCAGGATTTCGGTCATTGTTTTTTTGATACTGCCACTGTATATGTTGGGGTCTTTTAAAGGAAAGGAAGGAGAGGAAATTCTGGGAAGAAAAAATTATGAGAGGTGGATAGGAATATGGGTGACAGTGGGTCCATGAGTGACATATAAATCTATCCCTACCACTGCGGTGCAAGGCGATGGGTGCAGAGAGTTCTGTCCTGTGAAGAGAGTTCTAGAAAAGCCAAACTGTCTTTTTTAACCAGTCCTTTTTCTTAACCAGACCCTTCACACAGCATCTTCAAAGGTGACATAGGCCCTGTAGGAAATTATTTTCCTCAAGGCCTCCTGTATGGAGTTAATATAAAAAAACGTCTCTCACGATCCGGACCGCCACGGGCAGACGCATCCGTCGCCAAAATCTAGACAAACTTCACCCCCCGTAAAAAGGGGAATCACTACTAAGTCACCAAACTTTTAGGCTTCCTAAAGCTAATCCTTCAGGAATCCAAGACTGTTGAAGAATTATATGAATCATGCCTACTCTAAATAAGAATTTGTCTTATTATCACTGGATATTGTTAAACCAACGTTAAACCTACGCGTTATAATGTGATTTTTGGTCGAATTATCCCAAATATTTTAGTCCAAGTTTAAATTAATCAAAACAAAAATGATTCATGTTATTAGAGACCAAAGTTTCATTTACATTTATCTCCAAAAATAAATTTCAAAATACAAAAATAATTTTTTGTTAATAATATTACATTATAAGGAGGTACTTTATCGCTTCTCTAAATTCTTCACAAAATCAGTTCTAATTTTGAAAATAACGCTGAAATTCAAATCAAATTCAAGTTCATTGAACCAGAGTTACGCAGGACGCACAGACAACCAACATTAGTATATTTTTAATGTCTTTTGAAGACAATGAAAAAAAAACAAAGTCGTAATTCCGGTAGGTACAATATTGAATATATAAGTATAGGTATTTTAATGTCTTTTGACGACAATGAAAAAAAAATCAAAGCCGTAATTCCGGTAGGTACATTATTCAATATGCCTATTGTAATTTATGTTACGATTACAAAAAAGGGTGAAAAATTAAATAATAAGTATATAGAAGAGATAAATAAGGTGCCTCAAATTATAAAATAGTTTGTTACTTCACCGGAACTAAGGAATAAAATTAATTTAATTTCTTTAAAATTATTGAATAAGAAGACAATAATAATCTAATTTTTAAAATATAAATAATTAACCAGACACAGAAAAATAATAAAAGATAATGATCGCAACTGGGACATATTATATATGCCTTATATTGATGGGAATAACCTTCAAAAGTAAAAAAGAGAATTTTTCTTATAAAAATTTGAATCTTTCAAATAAATTTAAAATTGATTTCTTCAATGATAAAATTAATTTATTAGAAACACCAATAGAACAAACTAATGAATGGTTGAATGTACTAATTTATTTTATTGACTTATTTTGACATATCCCTTTCTTCCATTCGCACAAAGAAATTTTCATAAACGTTTGGATTAATATTTAAATAAGGTATATCTGTAAATATTTTGGTATATCTTGATTCACATCTACTCTTACAACTTTATTTTAGTTTTATCCCAAAATGCCACTTGACAGCTGCAATACTATGAAGCTGAGATAACTATTTTCCAATGTATGGGAATAGGAACAATTACAGTATCTCCAATGCGCTCCAAATGCTTTATATCGTCGATGGTTTTTGTCTCTCCTGGAAATTTCCAAAATTAAGTTACGTGGAGATGGATTCACATTGACGCCAAGTATGTTTTTAATAATATTCTCAGAAATTTCTACAGAAGGAGCTTTTTGAATACCAATACTTTTTTGGAATAGAAAATCTGTAGGACGTCCCCCTAAAAACTCGCGAACGGTGAGCTTCGATTAAAGAACTTTTACAATATGTGCCAGCGAAACTAAAACGAAGAAATTTTAATGAAAAGTGTCTTGTAGCACATGTTTGCAAAAAATTCCACTGTATGAATTATTAACTTATTGTAGTTATGTAGTCATTTTATTTCAATATTGGTGTTAAAAAAAATTATTTTTATTTTATTAATTAATTTATAATTTTACCAATTTTATTAACTTGTTTCTATTTTACACGAGCTTCTTTTTTATTTTATTAGGAACATAATAATATATATTCCTAACACAGCGAAATATATTTCTATTGGCTAAACATTTACAACAATGCTCACATACTTTACATATTAATTAAGTTTTATAGAAATTTACAGTGAAGTATTAAATCACTAACGTATTTATTCCTTAATTTCTTCGAATGCTGCCTTCTCGATCATTGAATACGCATATTAATTAGTCAATTTCTCCGTAATACACACGCAGACGCGCCTAAGTCGTTGCAATATCACCTTGTACCCCACCCCCCGGAGACCTCCCACTTTCCCACACAGCACATGAATAGCTTCACCCGGGGCGCAGAAACAGACGCGGGTGGTTTCTAACATAGAACGAGGAGCAGATACGATCCCCTAATGAATTGGCATGTCCGATTGTCTCTAGCCTCTTTGTCTCTCGTTCCCGGACAGCCGGTAAAGTGCATTAGATCGCGTGGAATAGTTAAACAGGCGGTGGCAGATGCCCGAACATTCCGGCCCGACTTGCGCCGCAGACTCCGTGATCGGGACTAACCCGCAGCGGGGGAAGACTTGCAAACCTTGTGTAGGAACAGAGCATGGTTTTTATTATAACATATCACTGACCATGGGGAAACATGGACACGCAGAGCCAGCGAAAGAAAGCGGATATACGCCCTCGAAATGTGTTGCTGGCGAAAAATACTTAGAATTCAACGGACAGCCAGACGTATAAATGAGTCCATTCTGGAAGAGTTAGGCACCCACAATAGGCTTTCAATTATCTGCCTACAACGTATCTTAAGATACTTTGGATACGTTGCTCGCCAAACTGAGGACTTGGAGATACTCATAGTCACTGGCAAAGTGAAAGGCAGAAGAGAAGGTCATCAATGTGCGGAAGTGACCAGGTATCACTAGCGTCCGGTATGTCGCTTTCCTTGAAAAAGAAATTAGAGTAGGGATCACGATCCTCAGCAATGAGGAACCGTCTTGAGAAACCGAAAAAAATCACTGATACATAAAAATCACATACTTGAGAAACCGAAAAAATCACTGAAACGTAAAAATCACTTACTTGAGAAACCGAAAAAATCACTGATACATAAAAATCACATACTTGAGAAACCGAAAAAATCACTGAAACGTAAAAATCACTTACTTGAGAAACCGAAAAAATCACTGAAACATAAAAATCATATAAAACTCAAAGGTGCCCAACTGGTCAAATCAAATAGAAGTAGGTATAAAAAACTTATATACAAATGACAAATATCATTGTGCGAGTTGGGTACGGGTACCGCCGACCCGGGAATTACAAATGGGCTGAAGTTCATTATTCTCAGAATGGTTTGTAATGTCGACTTAACGTCTAATCCGCCGCTGCTAGGTGCCTATCCATTTGCAGTACCTATGTACGTACTACGGACCTGTGCAGTATGCAGTAGATTTAGGTAGCGGATAGATGAAATGTATCAGTTGAATAACGCAAGGGCGTACCGTGATGTGAAGTAATCGATGAATTTAACGATAAACAATTGAAGTTTTACTTTTTTGACTATATAATTCACTTGAGGGATGTTTTTCTTATTCTTGAGTTTTAAAATTACCTACCACTTAGGAAGTGAGATTTTCGATTGCACCGTGGCCGTGGCAGGATGCTAGACATTTATAGGCGAATTAGTAAAAATCGATCCTCTCATAACCTTTAGAATTTATTTTGATTTTAAACACACACGTGTTTTAATGTAGCTTTTAAAAACTTTAAACATCATTTTCACACATGCCATTTTTGAGGGTGTCATGTGGAAGGTTTCTTTGAGGCGAGAAGGATCGAGCTTAGGTCTTGAAGAGGCGTATGTTGTAGGAGGGAAGAAACAAATAGGCCGACTATTGAACTTAAAAACATGACCCATTCTCACGGGATAAATAAAAGCATCAACCGTGAACCTTTAAGTATTTTGCAACAAGATTGTTTTTATAATAATAGTATTCTGAATTTAAATTTGACTAAAGACCAAAAACAATTTTTCCTGATTATGCGCACCAGTGTCGAGAAATCAATGACGCTAAATCCTCTGAGCATCTATACTTGTATAACGAGTACACCTTACTCCTGTAGTCCAAAGATTGCAATCCGTTGAAATCATTGGGTAGGTTTCCGAGAGTTTTGAAAATTGATGATTTTAAAGATTTTGATGTGTTCTTTCCGAATATCAACTTTGCCACCTCGTATCTTTGCCGCTCGCGGCGCCATATTGAAAAAATGGCGCCTAACTGTAGTTTTTTTGACAATATCTCCTTTCCGACTCATTTCACGATAAAAACATGTAGAAAAAATAATCTAGAATTCCTACAACTTATGTCGAAACATTTTTTTTGTAAAATCAAGAGTTTTGTATACTTCAATGTGCGATTTGGCGAAAAAACTCATTTTTGAGGTACACATCATCTGCGATGAGATTATCAGACTTATCTCAAGCCTCTTCGTTTTCGTTTCCATCATATTCCATTTTGTACATAATATTATGTTTTATATAAAGATACGAGGTGGCACAGTTGAAATTTAAACTGCTAGAAGGCGCGAGCGGTGAAGATACGAGGTGGCAAAGTTGAAATTGGAAAATCTATAATATTAGGTCCTTACATATGAAATTAGCGTTTTGCCGTACTGGAAACTTTGATCTCAAATATCTTCTCTTTGGTTAGGGATTCCAAATTCAAATTTATACAGCTACTTACTCATGTATTTGTGTTTCGAAAATAATAATTCATTTGTCATTTTTTCTTTGCGTCACCAAACGCTCACAAGTAATTTTTTGGAATCAATTTTCGCTTGGGGCATGGTTTGGCTGATTCGGCAGGGTTCAGCCATTGCGATGAGCGCTTTCGCCAATTTCAAAACACCAATTTCATATGTAAGGACCTAATATTAGGTACCAATTTTCAAAACACCTGGAAAACTTTCCAGGTAACCCCTTTTTTCGTACCAAATGAATACTAATAGGGGAATCAAACAGACAGCCAGTTTCTGTACAAAGTCAAGGATTTTGGGGCTCCAAACCAGAGATGACTGATAAAACCAAAAAAAAATCATAGATTGAAGAAAACTCACCTGACATAATTTTCTGAAGGATTATTATAACTGAGAAAAAAAAGTCTTACGAACCCCGTCCATGGCAATATAAACTTGCGAGTACTAAACTACTTGAACTTAGCCGCTTAAAGTGGTAACTAGAGGAAGACGCCTGCGTAATCTCCCGTCCTCTTCTCGGCGTAGATATCCCAGTGGACCGCAGCGGCGCTGACTCGGGCTCCAATTGAACAGTTAAGGGTTGGGGGGCGGGGGAGGGCAGTTGGGGTTTGCGGTGGAAAGGGGAGGGGAGGTTAAAGGGGGATTACCAGTAGCGACAATTTGTTTACGTCGATGCACTTTACTCGTGCAGTATTAAATTGAATGCTTGATTAGGTTTCTTTGGTAAATAGTATGATGTATACCTACACAAGTAAGATAATATATAAGGAAGGCACCTCTACTATGCAAGATAATAATAACGCCTCCAAGAGTATCAACATTTTTAACAGTAGCCTTGAAGGATTCGAGAGGCATGCAAATGTCAATAATTACCAGTTACAACTTTTTGTTTCTTTTATTTTGTTTTGTTCGTGTCACTTAAAAAAATTATATGTAGTTAATGTTACAATGTGTATTGTAAATGGACACACAGACTGTAATATAAAAAAAATAAAATAATAAAAAAATAAAAGATTTAATATCTCCGTCAAATTTTATATATAGGTACATTTGATTTTAACATTTTTCGCAAACACACATATACGGATATCGTTATACATAATGCATCGAACCATCCAATTTCAAACCTTACTTAGTAGATTAATTAAGGTTCCCTTATCTTTGAACAATTTTAACATTGAATTAAATATTATTAAACCAATTGCAATCAACAACGGTTATAGTACAAAATTAACAGACAACATGTTATACAAAAAATATAAGAAAAAGTTTATTAAACAAATTTAGTAATTAAAAACATACCACATACTATCCATCCGGCTTTTTACACAAATAAGAAATTAAAAAAATATGTTTTAAATAACAAGGACAGGGGTGATTTTTTTGAACAAATCTGGGGTTTATAAATTAATTTTTAACGATTGTAACTTTTTTTATATAGGCAAGACTTTTAGAAATTTTAATATTATAGTTAAGGAACATCTAAGGTATTGAATAAAAATAATTATTCTGAATTTGCCAACCACATTTTAGAGAAAAATCTGATACAAATAAAGGGTTAAAAATTTTACACACAAACACAACAGATTTACAATTAGAAATCTTAGAAATTTTTGAAATATTAAAGTATTAATAGTAAATTGAATATTATAAATAACCAAATATTTTTTACAAACAGCCATCTCTTAAATTTATTTTCATAATACTCAATACATATATTTATTATAATTTATGTTTGACGTTTTTGTTGTTTCAACAAAGTAATTATTAATTTTAAAATATTCTTTTTATATATAAAATGTAATGTTATTACATTCTAAAATAATTCATTTTATTTGATTGTTTTTTTATGATATTTTTAGATAATTAATCACCTCTCTCTTTAATATTTGTCTGTTGTTCTATTTTATTTATATTATATTTACTTGTTTGTTTCTTTTGTTATTTTTATTCACATTAATTTCCTACGAAGAAACCATCGGTTTTGAAACATGTAGATATTATAACATGTGATTATAGTAGTTTACACAAAATTATTTGTTTTAATTAGTAAATATTCTAATTCTATAAAAGTTCTGAAATTATTTCATCATGGCTCTGTTGTTTCACATCACGTTGAAATTAACCGAACTTGAGTAGGACTTTCAAAGAACTTGAATATTAGCTTTTAAGTTTGATGAATTGTTTAAATTCTGCGAAACAAACCATTCATTCTAAGTGAGTTTTTCTTGCAATGTATTAAAAATTCAACCTTTTTTTTCAAAGTTGCATCACTTGCTAATCGTCACCCTGGAAATTAAAACTAACTAAAACCATGATTCCGATAATTTAATGTATTCACAATCTATCAAAGCTTTCGTCTAATGCAAGCAACGTACATACAATGCAACCCCATCGGTGTCTCCCAGAATCCCCCACTCCTCGGCCAGTGGGAGGGATGTTCAGAATTAATACCACCCCATGAAACCGAACTAGAGTCTCCTTCTTCCTGGGGAAAATTCTGCGCTACCGACACTAAAGGCTAAAATCTGCAGTACCCTTCAGAATGCAGATGGATGACGATAAGTAAAGGCTTACCCAAAACCGCATTACACAAGCGCAACTACAACATAATCGTATTTGTGAGGTATTACAATAAATTATTCGTAAGTCAGGAAATATAAAATTTGAATGTTAAGTAACGATTTTAACACTGAAAGTGTTCACATTTCAATAATTAGATGTATCAACCATTTAAATAATCATTTAATAGTGTTACATATCGTATGAATCGGATACTTTTTGAATTAAAAGATTTGAAAAAAATAAAAAAAACTTTGTTAACATCATTTTTATTTCACGATCACACTAGTCTGAAAAAGCTTCGATTGTAGTCAAACATGGTTAGCAAAAGGTATAAAAAAATTATAGTAACAAATTTTATTGTTCAATGTACGTTTAATCTAAAAAAACTTCGGTTACTAAAACCAAGAAATAATTTTAACATATAATATTTTACTAAAGTTCATTACAGTTTGACATAATTACCTTTACTTTACTGCAGATCGTTAACGTACAAACGACAGTTGATATCGAATATACCAAGAGCGATATGGTACTTTTATTTAAATTAGTAAATGGCACAATTGACGCACCTGATTTAACTAAACTAATAACATTCAGAGTACCAAATTGTAACACGAGGCTTCAAGAGCTGTTCTTTGTTTATCCTTCGAAAACTAATTATTTCAATAACTCCCCAATCCAAAGACTACATAGGCTTGGAAATAAATTTAGTTCAGTTGATATTTTCGTTTATTCCTTATCAAAATTTATTTCTGAAATTTCAAAAATTCTGTTTCCCACTTACTAAACAATGATGTAACATAATTTGTATATTATTGTTTATTTTTCTGTTATTTTTGTATTATGATTGTTGTAAAAGCTCTATGGGCGTGAATAAATAAATAAATAAATAAATAAATAAATATATTAAGGATACTTAGTCATTGTGAACTGTCACCTATTCGTTTGCGATCTGCAGTTGTCCTAGGGAACGATGAGAAGTTACCGATAGTTATCCTACCGATCGATATAGAGCAAGCGTGCTAGGGCCTATGGGGTGCTAGCATGGTCGATTGATATGAAGTTACCGACCGATTGTCGGTAACTTCTCATCGTTCCCTAGGACAACTGCAGATCGCAAACGAATAGGTGACAGTTCACGATGACTAAGTATCCTTAATATATTCGATATCATCTGTCGTTTGTACTTTAACGATCTGCAGTTGTCCTAGGGAACGATGAGAAGTTACCGACAATCGGTCGGTAAAATAAAATAACAATCTTTCAAAATCAATTTAGGTTTTTTGTAAAAAAGAGTCAATAAGTCTGGAATTTGTTTTAAAAATTACCAATTTCCGGTATTCTCTGGTAATACCCTCTTAATGTTCTAATGGTCTGCGTAGGTTCATAAAAATATCATCTGATTTTTTTTTCTATACCGGGACTTTGAATTGAGGTTGAAAAAGCAAAAACTTTTCCTTTTTTGCTTGGAAGGCCGGGGTAGTAATATTTCAGGGCAGCAGAGGAAACGAGTGGCAATTATCGCGGAAGGCCAACTCCACAATGACATTATTAAATCTCGAGTCCTTGAGGAGATGATACAAGGAGAAGACGGAGTTGATATAATAAGCTCGGAGGCATTACAATGCTCCTTGAAACTTTCCCCGGCCCTCAGCCCTCTCTCCTCCTGTCCACCCGATGCAATTCCCAATTTAAATTCCTAAAATGCACTCTTAGAACCTAAGGGTCTGTCTGTGACGAATTTTATGAAGGGGCTTAATTGTGGCTTTCATTATTATTATGTTACCAGAAAAACTAAATAAAATTTGATGAAAATGAGTTTTTTAATTTTTTTTATATAAATACTTCACAAGAGTCTTAACTGCTCTTGTCTAGAGCCAGTGAGACTATCATCATGATGGCATCCCCGATTGGGGAATTTTGTGAGGCAGAAGGTAGTGGGGAGGGGAAGGAGATGGGAAAGAGAAAGGCGGGGAAGTACCTGGCTATTCAGATCTGGTCACCAAACCCGGCTAAAGCCATTTCAAGCAACGTTTCAATTCTGAATGGTGGTCTTACACCAGGGTGATACGGAGAGTATCTTCCACTCGTGGAACATGACGCAAATATTCCATATATTATTTTTAATTAATAAATTGTGAAATAACACAAATTATTCGTAATAGAAGAACCTTAGCCGGGCGTCAAATATTAAGACGTCTTGACATAAAGACACCCTGATGCTAGTTTTTTTTAAGACATTCTCTTACTCCGTACAATAATTCAATCAGAAGTGGTCGAAGTCGAAAGGCTTATCAACAGGGCGTGGAATTAGCAGTCCACAGGTAGAATTCGATAATCAGCGAATGTTAACTTATTCCAATTTCAGAACAAGGTATATTTGGCCCAGCTATTTCGCTGAAATTCACTTGGGTCAAAGTCATCAAATATAATTGAGCCCTTGCCCGAAATAGTGTTGTATCCAACAAAACTATCAATGTTGGGTTATTGATGGAATAATGTTGGGAATATTATTACGCATCTTTTAAAATAGTTATGGTAATGAATTTTATTTTAGGCCTGTAGCAGCATTTTAGATGTCGGTTTGTGTAAAGAATTTTGTTTAAAGCCATTTATTGAAATCACGGAGATTGGTTTAATTCATGGGAATAAATGGAGAAAATGAACGTATTATAGCTTCAACTTAGATACACTTCAACTAAAGAAAGCATAAAAGTAGAATTCGCCAAGAAAAAATATTGTTAAAGCTGCTTTTTAGCCTTTGAAACAGTTTTGTGGAATAATGCTTTATGTTGATCTCAAGACTAAATTTCAATTGTAAATAGTTTCATTTATTCATATAGTTTTTGTGCTTTTTAAGCTCAAATGCATCAATGACTTATTAAAATTGATGTTAAAAGAGCATAGTGCATTCTTGAGGGTCAGAAAAGGAAAAAAAAAACGTTTTGGTATATAATGTTGTATGTGAAATTTTTATACACATTTTACCACGAATTCAGTACAAATTCTTGCAATAAGTTCTAATTTAATAGCCCTTTTTCACGAATTTTCCTTTAAAAGTCTTAAGAATTGTATTTTAAATATAAAATGTTATGAACCATAACCGGTTTCGTTTTTTCCATTTTTCTCGAAACAAGAATATTGTTTGATACAACATTATTCCGAGCAAGGGCTCAATTAGTGAAATAAGCTGCATAATTGTAATTAGCTGAAAAGCTTAACAATATGTTAGTTGTCCTCTTCTGCTGATCACAATTTGTCAAGCTAAAACTGACTCAGATCGCATGGAGGACAACTATCATATTATTAATCTTTTTAACTTATTACAATTTGATAGAGAGCTGAAATGCACCAAGAATCAGCGTTTAACGGGGAACTTACAAATATCAAAAAACAAAATGGGGCTGATGGGCCATTTGATGACAATTTACATTCGAATTTCCGTGAAACAACTGGACGTTGATAAGAACTTACTACTCGATTTTGCCCGAGTTTCAATGCTACATTTTCAAAATATTTTTTCAAATTATACAAAAACATGAAACATTTTTATTAATATTTCGAATGATGATTAGCGACACTTTTAAAAATACTTTTGCTTCATTGTTAACATTCGCTTGAACACTTGAGGGAGACATACCAAATTTCATTTAATTTTTTATTTATTTATTGCACATTCCACCCAAAATACCCACGATCAATCACTACATATCTATCACAAAATAACACATCGTCACAAAACTTCTTTTGTCTCATTTTCTATTATTGTCATGCATTATTGAATTATACTTAAGCTTCTATGGCAAACTTTTAAATGTAAAAGGAAAGTTTAGTGTTCTCACTTAATAAATCTTTAAAAAATATATATATTATATATATATATATATATATATATATATATATATATATATAATATATAGTAAATATATACATATATAGTAAATAATAAACAAAAAATATTACTAGACAATGATAATCGGTAACCGCACATGATTGGTAATACCAATAAAATGATTATCTTGATCAAGCCTACGGAGATACGATATTGGCTGCGCAATCTCCAGATTCCTGGGTAATCTCTTCCTCGGTTCTGCACGACCCGCGACCCTCCACTAGTTCTAGCAGACTCTGTACACTCTATAGCAGTTGACCGGTGGAATGCGTCCATTTTAAACGGCTGCATTACTGCCTGTTCTGGTACTGCCAACAAACAAACCCACTGGTTTAGACCAGTTAAAATTATGATACGTATAAATTGTGATAAGGCAGATTGGCTATCGCATTTCGTGATTTTAATGGATGGAAAGGGGTCTTAACCCCTAGACCAATGGTTTCCAACTAGTTTTTCATCAGCACCCTTTCGAGAAGGTGCCCAAACTCGCGTGCCCCTTCTAGCCAAAATAATAAATAAAAATTAAATTAGTTTTTCCAAATTTAAAAACTATGAAAATTTATTTAATTTGGGAACCTGTTTTAGGTACCGCCGGCTCCGTGAAAGACCGAACCGGGAGAGACTGGTTGAGGGAGATCTTTTAACCTCTTTAGACGGACTCTCCAGGAACATCGCCTGGGACCGCAGTGGGATGGATGGATTCATACACCCTTCACTCGTGGAGACACTGACCCCCAGATCTCTACCCACCCCTCATACGGTTTTCCTTCCCAGAAGTTTTTCTCCTTTCTCTCATTCCTCTCCTTCCTCTCCTTCCTCTCCTTCCTCTCCTTCCTCTCCTTCCTCTCCTTCCTCTCATTCCTTTCCCCAAAAGACCCACCACCCAGCATCTCCAAGAGTAACCTAACGTACGGAGATGAAGATGAGAGGAGATGAAAGTACGCGTACTACTAATAGAGAACCACCGCTCTAGATAAAAAAAAATCAAATATATTTGCGGTTTTCAACGTTTCCCCAAATGAAATAAAGTGTTTGTAAGTTGAAGAAAGGCTTTTCAAGGGTATAATATTTAGTTATATATTTATAGAGGATTTTTTTTTAAATAACTAAGCGCTTTTACCACGAAAAAACACTGTTAATAAGACAAACTAACGTATCATAATGGTTGTGGTTACATCATAGATTCAATTACTTCATAAAAAAGATTATTATCCATGCACATAAATATATAGAAAATTTTAATAAAATTAATCACAAATACAATACAAGAAGTCACAACAGAAAGGATCTCTTCGTCCCAGGGAGCAATACGGCAAAGTATCAAAAGACGTATGCGTATCTGGGACCGAAATTATACAATAAAATCCCCCCAGACTTAAATATTAAAAATTGCAAAATGTCCTGCATTGGTTCAATAATAACTAAATGGTTGATTGGCTTGGGTAGGGAGGAGTCTGAAAAACTATTATATAATGTGACTTAAAACGATACATGGTTACCTATGAATGGCACATTTAGTAAAAACTTAGTACATAGGTATTAATTAAAAAAAAAATAATAATTTAAATTGCATTTGGCACTTTACACACTTTGGTTCCTTAGAACAGGCAATCTGCCTAGCTAGGAACTAATATCGACCTAAAACAACGTAATAACACTTGTATTCATTTTAAATATATTCTCTTATTATGTAATATTATTTGTTATTTTGGCTTTAAATGTATCAAATGTAAATAAATAAAAATAAATAAATTACACGGGAGTATCATATTATTATTAGGCTAGCTTCTGTACGATTGAAATTTAAGAACCCTTTTAAACTTTGGCATTTCCGATTAGGATATGTTGGAAGGCTGAAGGTAGTGAGGAAGGGAAGGAGATGTGGAAGAGGAAGGTAGGGAAGTACCTGGCTATTAAGATCTGGTCACCAAACACGGCTAAAACCATTTAAAGCAACGTTTCAATTCTGAATGGTGGTCTTCATGGGTGGTGGCACCATGGTCGATCGATATGAAGTTACCGACCGACTGTCGGTAACTTCTCATCGTTCCTAGGACAACTGGAGATCGCTATCGTACAAACGACAGTTGATATCGAATATATTAAGGACACTTAGTCATTGTGAACTGTCACCTATTCGTTTGCGATCTGCAGTTGTCGTAGGGAACGATGAGAAGTTACCGACAATCGGTCGGTAACTTCATATCGATCAACCATGTTAGCACCCCAGGGCGATATTGAAAGTATCTTCCACTCTGGAACTTGCCGCAAATTATACTACATAGTATTTTTAATCAATTAATTGTGAAACAACATAAAATTAATCATATTAAATTTATTTGCGCACGCCAGGTTTGAACCCGCGACCTTCAGATTGGGAGTCAAGAGCCTTGCCTGTCGACCACGCCGGCCGTCATACTTACACTTACAAATCTTATGACTTCAGAAGACATTTTGTCTTTAATAATTTAATCATATGAAGAGTGTATAGAGGCAATTAACAAAATAAACGAAGACCTAATAAATATATCGAAATGGCTGAAATTAAAAAAAATTGTAACTGAATGTAAACAAAATAAAATAAAAAGTAAATTAAATCAAATGCCTTGGTGTAATACTTGATTTAAAACTAACTTAACTCTTGGAGGTGAATATTGCTTGCGACCTCCATTGTTGAAGTACGACTATATAATTTTGTTATTTAGTCGTATTTCCTAGATGCAGTCCATACAAATATTGAATAATTACAGATCAGTGCATTTAATATGAACAAAATAAAGTCTTCCTCTAAACACGAAGGCTGTGTCACCTATCATAACCAATCGTGTAAATCGTGCCCAGACTCTAAGTGATCCGAGGCTCTAGGATAGGTCACGTTTCGATCCAGTGACAGGGCCGGACAAAGGTCAAGACCTGGGTAAACCCTCTGATAAAATTCTAACTTAATTTGTGGTTTTTGCACATTTCAAACCACGCTCAGGGCCGTAGTGACGAATAAAAAATAAACAATTTATTCTCGTCCCGTATAATTGCTGATTTTTTTTTTTACTTCAAAAATATTGCTAAGACATTATTTTTAATACTATGTTAAAAATACTATTAAACATATATACTTATTTTAACTTTTATTTAAATCTCTACATTCTTATATTTTTGAATTTAGGTACTATAGGGATAATATTTCTTTTGCTTTCTCACTGCAATTTACGTTGAATTAATGGTTGTTTTTTAAATGTGAACACCTTAAAAGAGTTCTAACTCTCGCCTGGAGCCAGTATGACTATGGCATCCCCAATTGGGATATGTTGTTACGCTGAAAGTAGCGCGGAGGGGAAAGAAATGGGGAAGAGGACGGTGGCTGTTCAGACATGGTCACCAAACACGGCTAAAACCAATTCAATCAGTATTTCAATTCTCAATGGTAGCAATACACCAGGGCGATACTGAAAATCACTGGATTTTTTTTTGCGTTTCCTCGGGGTCGAACCCTCCGGATTGCCAGTCGATCACTTAGATGTTTATAATAAATATTTACAAATACAGTACACTCCTCTTCCAACGACAAGCTTGCGTTTCCATGGATGTAAATGTAAATTAATGTAAATCCTATATAACGTGAAATTACCTTTTTCTTTAATAAATAAACACAATATGTATTAACAAATATATTCATAAATATTTAGGTGTCGGAATGGGAGACAAATAAATGGAACGGATTATTAATAGGAGATAAAGTAATAACAGAGATATTTACTGAAAATATGATTAAATTTGAAATTAATTTATTACTCTCTTTATTATTTTGTTACTTCTAAAAGTGGTCGATCAATTTGTCAAACTTAATTGGTTTAAAATGAATTTATACAATTGTTATTATGTTATACCTTAGTTCGGTCCTGACAAATAATCAGGGGTGCTATTAGCGGGTTAGCGGAGGCTGTGTTTTAATTCAGCAGGGGTCGCCGTGCCAACCTGCCGAGAAGAACTGCGTGCAAATCGGAGGCACGAAGACGTTTCACGAACTTAGGCCGAACAATGGAGGGCAAAAATGCAGCAGGGAAATCGGTGGGAGATATCTCGTGTCGTTTCCGAACGGCTGCCGAGGCTACGAAAACGCTCAAGCTAGTAACAGTTAAAGATAACTGTTAGAAGATAAATACACCTACTTAAAATGCATCGAACTACTTTTTTTTTTATTTTTTTTATTTTTTTTTAATTTCAATTTATTTCACCTCTTACAAACAACAATTTTACAATTTTAATCATTGTTTAACTAAATAAAAACAAAATATAATAAAAAGGTATAACAAAAAGGTGAAAACATCAATTTTTTTTTTGGTTTCTACACCAATTAAGAGAACTGGCTCTTGAGCTTGGTGTAGGAATTTACTTGTTTGCTTATGTTTAATAAGTGTTCAGCTCGTTTGTGTCCATTAAATATCACTAGATAACTTCAATTCTATACTAATAATCAATATTTATACTGGTAGTTAGTTATGTGTGCAGTACACCTCACGTCGAAAAGAGTTTGTTTCTAATTTTCGCTTGTATAATAAATCGAAACCAAAATTTCCTCTGTAATTATAAGACTTGTAAGTAGGTACTTAAATACCAAACATGTATGTGTATATTATCGAAGTAATTATAGGATGGGGCGGTACATATAAAAATCAAATACAAACAATTTACATATCACAAAAACTAATAATAAAAACCATTTTAAAAAAACCCTATTCATATTCGTCAAAACTCTTATTCGAAGAATTTAAAGTCAGATAATTAAGTGAATTATACTTTTACCATGCAACATTACAAATTTATAAAGATAATATTCAAAATAAAACTGCACCCTTTAAAAATAACAGAAATCTTAGACAAACATCAATACTTCTTACTCCAAAATGTAAAAAAACAATAGGGCAGTGAAATCATAAATATCTCGGAGTAAAATTCTTCAATTCATTACCAGAAAATATTAGAAACATGAATACCAATACAAAAGAATTTAAAACTCACCTTAAAAAGCACACTCAAAACCTGAACTAAATCATAACAAATAAAAACTATATAATAACACCCCTCCCCCCCTCCCCCCATACACACAAGCCCTGCTTTTTTATGGGGGTACATCAAACATATATATTACATAATTAATTAGTGTATAAAATGTATTTGTAATTTATGTATCTTTTTTTAATTATTAATAAAAAATAAAAAATATATATTTTAATATGGTAATGCCCGTACAGTTCAAATTAAGGAACCCGACTCCGAGTAAAAAACGTGCCGTTTTCCACGGAGCTGCTGCCGTAATATGCACACTTATCGCTCTCTCACATACGATTTGCAAACGGAAGTGGCGCCATCTATAATACTGTATTTAAGGAAAAAGTATGAACAAGAAAAAAAGATTTTTCGCTTTCATTGAATAATAAGAAGATTTATGTTCCTCTCATTATTCACGGTCTTAATGTAAGAATATCAACTATTATATATCTACCTATTAAATATAAGTATTCTGTAGTTTAATGTTAATAGTAGTTAGTTTTGCAAAAGGGTGATAAATAGTCACCAACACTTAAACTGGGAGAAGCAGAACGAAAAGCCGCCCGCAGGGCCTATCAGCAATAAACCGCGGAGCGGGTTTTTCACTGCGAGTTGTTATAAATATGCAATTTGTCCAACGAAAAGTCACTGTTTCGACGACACACTTCAGGCAGGTAGAAAGTACAATAAATAAATAAACAAAAAGATTTCATCTTTCAAACACGAATCATTTTTATGTGACACCACACAAGAGCCCCGGTCAGGCAGTTAATGCGGTTCTTGAAGAGGCCCGGATTCTATAAAGCAGGAAAAACCTATGCCGGTAGCCCATACGAGCCGACTAACCCAAAAATAATTCGAAGAAGCGACCCGTTCTAATGAAGCCACACATCGACAGTGAACATCGTGTCCATCGAGTTTCACGCACGTGTACCTACGCTACTAACTCTTAAGAGCTGGTTCCATTAAAATACCTGTAGAACAGACTCAGCATTCCTATATTGAGTCCGTGCATTCGACATGGCAACGGATTTTCAATTATAAGGACCGCTCTCCTTTGCACAGAATCAAGTAAGTTTATCAAGTATTTTGGGGCTCCAGCCCAGAGTTGGCTCCCAAATTCAATTGATGGGCATACTTGAGATTTCTTCAGGGTTAGCAGCTGGTCACTATTGAAGGTTTAGCTCTAGACCTACACAAGGCGATATTACTACACCTAAAATTAAAACGGCTACTGTCTTAAAAGGGAAACGGAACGTGCCAACAAATAACAAGTCAGACAAATGCAAAATGGTCGGGTTAAAACAGGGCTTCGCTACCCTCAGCCAAATATGTGAAAAATTAATAAAAGTTGATTGGCTTCATTTATCGGTCCATTTAGAACAGTGGTTCCCAAACTCTTTTAACCCATGGACCACTTTTCGTAGTCAAAATTTGCCCATGGACCCCGGGGTAGGGAATGAGTGATCCTGCCAAAATTCCTTTCTGAACGATCATCCATACCATTTGGAGGGGGGTGGCCACAGAGTTAGAGAATTGTAGGTTATGAATTCTATATTTTACCTAGGACGTAAAAATTGCTAATAATTTGTACATTAATATTTATAATAACATCCATATTAATAAAAATATGTCTACCCCCTGACATTGTTTAGGGGCTCCCTAAATGATCCCCGGGAAACATACGGACCACTTTACTTTGGGAACCACTGGCCTACATTGATAAGTAAAGCCAAGACAACATTTTGGTTCATTACTATCGAAACAAGATAATTTTTCGATCGCTGAGGTTCCACCTGGACCACTTTGGGAAACAATGGTTTAGAATAAGTGATCCGAAGCGTCGCTCGCGTCGCGTCGGGGAGGTACAACCCGGTCAGATTCTCTGCTAGCCATTCCCAAAAGAAATTTCCGCTTATAGTTCAAGTAGAAGGAATATAAATATTATGCATGTTAACCTGTGACAGTTAACTTTTTTTTTAATTGTGTATTAAATTTTCACTATTTTAAATAATTATTATTGTACTTTCTAATGTTATTAAAGAGATAGGTAGTGCTTAGAACATTTAGAAGAAACCATTACCAAAAATCTATTAGATATGTACACAAATCGTCAACAATAAATACCCAACATAGCGTTTTGGTCTAGTTGTCGAAGTGGCAATACCAACGGATTAATAAAATAAAACAACATTTTTTTCGCAAAATGGCTTCGTGTTAAAAAAAATACCTATTTTTTATTTATTCAATCCATCTCTCAATACTTAATTTAAACCATCATGCATCTCAGTGGTGTGCAGTTCACAAAGTCTGGAAAGCTTTGTTTTAAACGGATTACTATTAACATGTGCGTTTTTTTCATGCCATTTCATCATAACGGCATAAACATAATCATTTCTCTTAAACATAGAACTGTGAACTTAAGCTTTTACAAATTAAGGTCATTATCTAAACGGTTTTAGAAAGAAACCACGCTTTATATTCAAATCTAAAAGTTAGCCGCAAAATAATTAAAATGTACACCATTACGAATCCAAAGTTTCCAACCGCAAATTGAAAATTAATTGTGAAACTGTGATAATTTTATTATTATTATTTTTACGTGAAACGACAAAAAAGTGAATTGAGTTTAACATTTATAATACATTTGCCTAATAAATTATGTATGTGCTTTTTTTTCTTATCAATAATTTTAGTTAGAAAAAACGTAAGGTGAGCTATTTTTATTACTTTTTTTTATATTTGCATGCAAAATATTTATATTTCAAAAATTGTATATTTATTTCAAATTATAAAATTGGAAAGCGTATTTCATCACCTTTTTAAAACAGTTTTTAGGTTTCAGAAATATTCCATTTATTTTAATTTTATTGCAAAACGGAAATATTTGCCAAACACTCTGATAAAATACGGCCGAGGCCTGAGGGGTTAATTACATATAATAAAGTAGAAAACTAGAAATGCCTTCCATAAAAATTTGCATGAAAAAAAAATTCCATTCGGTGACCGGGGAATTGCCTGAATTACCCATGGACATCCAACGCATTTGAATTAGATATTATTTAATGCTGATTTGAAAAATATTCGGACGACAAAACATGGCCAACTATGGCTGAATTTTGCAGCCACCTCTGGTCTGGATCCCTAAAATACCTGAAAAACCCTCGACTCTCTGCAGAATTGCGCTGTCCGTTTGATAGATTCTCATATCTTAACAAAAGGATTGCAATATTTAAAGCAACAAGCATCGGATAGGAATGCCGATCCCGTTCTACCAGTATTTCAATGAAAGATGCTCCGAGGAACTAAGTCCTTCGGCAAATTCGCGCAGTCAGGAACGCGCGCCCATCATTTGTACACATCTGGCATTTGTCACATGAGAACGCGTCGTTTCTACGACTCGTTCCTGAGTTTAACAGCTCCGCTATGGAACGATTTGTCGGCCTCTGTGTTTCCTCCCCCCTACTACCTCCTGCATCATTTGTCTCTTCAAGACCCAGGTTCACTCCTTCCTTTCCTCAAAAAGACTCTCCACACAGTATCTACAGAGATGGCATAGGTCCCGAGAAATTATTTTCCTGGGGTCCTTCTGTATGGAGTTAATGTAAGAAATAAAATAATGAATATGCTAATATCGAACACGCCGGTAATCTGGCCTCATACAAAAGCTGCATTAAACAAAATTTGTCTTCTAGTACCACGTAAACATAATGATCATGTAAACATAATATGCTTACCAGTACTTGCAAAACATTAATTCATTAGAAATCATAGGTAGGTACTTGTAAAATTCATCATATAGGTTAATATTTATAATCCATAATATCTACTTATTAATTTATTTTTTTTTACTTTTTCTTTGCTCCTATGAGGACTTCTTATTTTTTTATATTTAAATCTTTGTACATTTTAAAGATATCTTATATTTCTACATTTAACTTTTTTTATTATTATTATTTTATTCTCACAATTAACTTTTTTATCTTGCTTAATAATTTAAAGCGTGTACTTTATACTTTATACCATATTTTTCACTTTACATTTATATTTTACCTTTTACCTACTGCTTATAACCTTACTACTTACTTTTTACCTTTTTTCCTTATATTTAACTTACATTTATAAAGTTATTCTTTATGTTGTTGGCTTATTTATATGTTATGTCAATTATGTTAATGACACATGTTGTGCCGTATATGTGTAAATAAATAAATAAATTACGTGTACGCCACTGCATTAGACCCTAACTTCTACGTCGTACAATGTTATGTCCGAGTCTATTATCATCGAGATAATCAACTCATCAAAGATTCAAAGGTCTGAAAGAATTTTAATTTAACACATAGCGTAATGTATTCATTGCCACATAATTGCTCTTTGTTCACTAATTATCCGTAATTATATTAAATTCGCAACGTCTTGTTTTATGAAAGAGTGGCTCCATCTAATGTAATATTCTGGAAACGTTTCACTGGCACAAATATTTTCCTGGAACAACTAACACGAACCCAAAGTCGAAATATTTATTGAAGATGTGTTGCATCAATCTCCCGCTGATTATCATTAATGATGAACAGTCTCTTTGAAACCAACACAAAGCATAACGTCGTTGCATATCGTCGCATTAATTCGTAGACTGCGAAACTCCAAATTTTAAGCAAATACGTTTTTAATGCCATCAGAGGCCCTAGCACGCTCGCTCTTTAACGATCGATAGGATAACTATCGGTAACTTCTCATCGTTCCCTAGGACAACTGCACATCGCTAACGTACAAACAACAGTTGATGTCGAATATGTTAAGGACACTTAGTCATTGTGAACTGTCAATTATTCGTTGGCGATCTGTAGTCATGCTAGGGAACGATGAGAACCGATAGTTATCCTAGCGAGCGTGCTAGGGCCTCAGGTGTGCTAGCATGGTCCATCAATATGAAGTTACCGACCGATTGTCGGTAACTTCTCATCGTTCCCTATGACAAGTGCAGTTCGCTAACGTACAAACGACAGTTGATATCGAATATATTAAGGACACTTAGTCATTGTGAACTGTCACCTATTCTCGTTGTTTGTTTTTGGGGTGTTATGCCGTTTGCGCTACCTCCTTCTTTTGTCGACGTTTCGGACAGCGTTGCAGCGTCCATCATCAGGGCAGATCCGGCAGATCCGACGATGATACATCGTCGACACATCGTCGGATCTGCCGGATCTGCCCTGATGATGGACACTGCAACGCTGTCCGAAACGTCGGCTAAAGAAGGAGGAAGCGCAACACGGCATAACACCCCAAAAACAAACAACGAAAATGCTTTTGGCCGTGAAAATCTAAAAACTTATCTGTCACCTATTCGTTTGTGATCTGCAGTTGTCCTAGGTAACGATGAGAAGTTACCGACAATCGGTCGGTAACTTCATACCGATCGACCATGCTAGCACCCCTGGTGTTAAAATTAGTCCCGCATCGACTAGTAAAACTCGCAAATTTTAAAAAAAAACTTTTTTAGATAAACCCAAATTAGGAAACTGCTAATTGTTCGCAGAAAAGTATGTATCTTTTGTAAAATACGTTCCTTTATGTAAAGACATTGAAATCCTCTCATACCTTTTCCTACCCAGAACTTCCTCTACTACCTTTCCTTAAAATTGCCTTGAGGAAAATTATTTTCCTTTGGGGCCTCCTGTGTAAAAAACAAAAGATTATAGGTAATACGTTGTATTTTTTTCATTTCACATTATATGAGCACAATCAATATAATTTTGCATTGTACTCTAGGTACCATACCTTAACGTCCAGTACAGCAGGAACGGGACAGTATGATGTGTAAAATAAAAACATATTTTATATATGTTAGTCCTAGTTAGAACGCCCTGATTCAATCTGTATATTCAATTTAAAATAAATTTGTCTTGTATTCAATAACCGTAATGGTAGTCGTCAAATTGCATCGCATCGGCATAAAGATTCCATATACATGGGCTTCTAGAAACTTTACTGCATATAAAAGTGATGCATGGCAATGCTTTTATTTTAAATGTTACATAATCTAAACACGAACCTAACAATGGCACCTGTCCGCTGCACAGGAAGTTAGTTTAGCTTTTGCAGGTGTACTCAAATATACTTAAATCCAACACCATCGTATCCGCAAAAAGGTAGCTCTGCCTTTTGCCAAAATAATTTATAATTTATTTAAACTAATTAACAAAATGCAGTCAAGATTCTTTAAAGATCAAGTTTTCTTGGTAGCAATCCCAAGAGCTTGAAATAAAAATAAACTCACGATAATACCTCTTCAGATGAAGGTATACATGTTAATATTGATGTTTTTAACATATAATTCCAATTTGGAAAAAAATCGAATAACATAATTTTCTGGAAAAGTGTTATTGCAGAAAAAGATAATAATAATAAATCTAAACGAAACATGAAACAAAAAAAACACCTCAGAAGTAAAAAAAGGTAACGGTCGGAACGGAGACATGAACCCAGGATCTCTTGTCTTATCGAGACACAGTGGCTTAACCAACTCAACCATTGGAGCTTATATTTTTTTCTGTCAATTTTGTTGATCTAATATTTTAAATTCAGAACTGACAATATTTATTACCTTGAACTAATTTTCCTCCTATGTTTAGGAACTATCTTTATGAATGATTATATAGGTTTTTTTTTATTTTTATTTTTAACTTTTTAACTTAAAGAGTTAAACCTCAAATTATAATATTTTAATTAATGAAGATAATATTAGCGAAAGTCAATCGAAAATCCGAAACAGAAAAATCAGAAAAAGATACGGATACATCTGGGACTCGAACCCAGGTCCTCCGGCAATCCGGGCCGACGGATAGGGATACGTTGGCGCAGTTGGTTAGCGCGTCGGCCCGGATTGCCGGAGGACCTGGGTTCGAGTCCCAGATGTATCCGTATCTTTTTCTGATTTTTCTGTTTCGGATTTTCGATTGACTTTCGCTAATATTATCTTCATTAATTAAAATATTATGATTATATAGGTCTTTAAATATTTTTTGTAACCTAGAAGTTATTTAGAAGAAATTTAGTGTCTCGGAAAAACAATATACAATACCCGATTTTATTAATATTGGGAACCTGTTATTTAAACTTTTTCTAAAAGTTTAAATAAATATTCTCAAAGGTTTATTTCAATTATACTTTTGAAAATTATAACGATTCCGATATACCAATTTCATCAATGTAATATATCATTGAAGAAGATGATAATACTAATAAAATTAGTAATAAATCAGATACAGAACAAGACACAGCAAAATAAAAAGGTGACGATCGCAATTGGAATACTAACCCAGGATCTCAAATTCAATATTTTATATAATGAATGGGTACTTTATCGGTTGTCTGAATCCTTAAACAAACATTAGACCATACAATTTCGAAAATGACACTTAAATTCAAAAGAAAATCTGAGATCTAGAGTTCAAAGTGCACACAAAAATAATCTTAAACAAAGAGTTATTGTAATTTTTTTATTTATATTTAATAGCTCAAAAGAGTCTTACCTGTTCCCATCTGGAGCTAGTGGGGAAGAGAAGGAGGAAGGTGGGGAAGTACCTGGCTATTCAGATCTAGTTACTAAACACGACTAAAGTCATTTTAAGCAACGTTTCAATTCTGAATGGTGGTCTTACACCAGGGCGATACTAAGAATATCTTCCACTCTTCATTGCCGGATATTTAAAAAAATACGTGTTCATCTGAAGTCAACGGGGAATCCCAGTTGTTGATTAAAAATAATAATAAAAAATAGAATCTACATGAAATTAGTAATAAAAATAGAATGTACATCACGGTAATAGGGAAGTCCGTTTTTCTTACGAATCGAAGAACATAATAAGTTCGTACTTTCGCAATTAAAGTAGATAACTATAATATATTTATATAAATTAACTTGCACAAGAATGTAGAATAAACGTACTGGCGACATAATGAACGCCTGATTACACGATTACGGATAATCTGTAATTCGTGTAATTATGTGTAAGATCGATTCTGCCGCCATTGGGTATTATTTGCATACACATTTCTTGGTAATTTTAACATTGAGTTTTCCGCAATGTGGCTTCAACGATAATAAATAATAATAAATCACGTAGTGTTGTTTTTTAAATTGAAGACATTTCTGTTAACTAGATGTATCGATCTTGGATGTAGACGATAATTATTGCTAGTGCGAAGGATGTTCAATGTTCACTCCCTCTTCAGTATAGCATTGCAGAATTGCATTATGTTGGTTGTTGGTACCTAACAACTTTATCGCTTGTTCAATAAGATTTATACTTATCAGTTCAAAATTTTAAAAATTTAAGTTTATTTGACTTGATTAGTTTTATGCATTACGCGGGAACACGATTATTTCGAATCACGTATTCATGCACCGATAACCGAAATAATAAGTAAATTTTGTATTTTCCCTGTTTTTTAGTCATAAATGCCATTATACGATTATTATGTAAGTATTGCAATTTAGCATATTTTATTTTATTTAATCATTGAAGACAATATTAAGTATAGGGTATATCTACGAATCCAGCCTTTCCGTGCGTTTTGCTCTAACCACTGAATTCTAAATCGATCTATCCCCTTCATTCACATTTAAAATATACGAATATATTTTTATTCACCCCTGAGGAAGGTTCAGGTCGAACCGAAATCGGTTGGATAAAGAAATAATAAAGTGCAATTAAAACTAAGTATTATTGCGTATATTAGAATCGAATTAGCTTAGTAGGTAAAGTAGATACCTGGGTTTGATTCCCAGAAACCCAATCTTTTTCCGATTTTTCTTTTTCAAATTTTCTTTTGTGAGTCGCTAACATTGTCCTCAATGATAAAATATTACATTTTGTTTTGAAGAGTTTTAATTTTCAATGTACTATCGAAACTTAAATTTTAATTTTTAATGACACGGATGTGTCGAAACCGGTAGCATAAAAATTAAAATTTAAGTAACGATAGTACATTGAAAATTAAAACTCTTCAAAACAAAATGTCTAGAAATTGTTACATAGTTAATGCCCAAGAAATACAAAAAATAAAATATTACAATTTGAGGTTTTCCTCATCAAGTTGTTAAAAAAATATACCTACAATTTTTATTTAGCAGGGTAACGTGTTGATGGTTATTTCGTGAATGGATAGTAACAAATAAATAAACAATTCCTTGAATACCTACCAGGTTCTCAGAAACCCGCAGAGATCAGACCGTCCAATTGAAAGACCAGGTGCTCTCTTTCCCATACATCCAGTGCAGTTTCCATTACACCTAGCAAATATGTACTTAAGGCTAGCTGCTACGTATTGTGGAGGTAATGAATTTACTATATTACTAAGAGTTTCCCGGATATTTTTCCTACGCTTAAGAGCATAGAATTTCTACTTAAAACATCGTCCATGTTTCAATACGTCATATTTAATGATAACATCAAATTATATTAATCGGTTTACCGCGTTGGTATTAAAAAATAAAAGCATTTTTTGTCAAATGATTTTTATTCTAAGCATTTGTTTAGAAATTAAATAAATATTTGGTCTGTATGTGGCTTTACCAGAATACATTTCTTTTTTAAATCTGAATACCTCACAAGAGTCCCAACTGCTCCCGTCTGGAGCAAGTGAGACTACGGCTTCCCCAATTGGGTATGTTTTGATGCTGAAGGTAAGGGGAGGGAGCAGGTTAAGAAAAGAAAGGTGGGGACGTACCTGGTTATTGAGATCTTATCACCAAACACAGCTATAGTCATTCAAGCAACGTTTCAATTCTGAATGGTGGTTTTACACCAGGGCGATACTGAGAGTATCTTCCATTACGGAACGTGCCGCAAATTCACTATATATTATTTCTAATTAATTGAGAAATAACACTTAAATAAAATTTATTTATTAAAAAATATTAATTTATTTGCCGGGTCAACTATGCCTTGTTACACAACCCCTTCTTTAGCTAACGTTTCGGACAGCGTTATAGTGTCATATAAGTGTCATACCATTTAAATTATTATGTAGCACTATAGCTATATAGTATCCCACCTACATACATAAGCATGCACTTCACCACGGTGACCACAGTCTTCGATTACACATCCTGGTGTGCTAGCATGGTCGATCGATATGAAGTTACCTACCGAGTGTCGGTAGCTTCTCATCGTTCCCTAGGACAACTGCAGATCGCAACCGAATATGTGACAGTTCACAATGACTAAGTGTCCTTAATATATTCGATATCAACTGTCTTTTGTACGTTAGCGATCTGCAGTTGTGCTAGGGACTATATCGATCGACCATGCTATCACCCCAGGCCGTCAAACATCATAACAATATCACTTTTGAAGTTACAGAGATTGAAAATATATTTACATTTAAAAAGGAATTGAGGACATATCGTCGCCTGCGTGTTTAATTGTCCAAACGACTATATTTGCAATTTTTATATGAAGATTAGGTTTTCTTTCATTATTTCAATGAAACATTATGATAGGTCTTTATGATGAAGCTATTCCCGTAATGATAAAGGTCTCGTTAGTTTAAATAATTCTTAGTTAAGTGATTAATTGATACTTTATTTATAATTTAAAAATGAAGATTGAACTAAAACTAAAATAGATATTAGACAATTAAGCACTCAGGTAACGATATGTCCGCCTCAAATAATAGTGTTTTGTTAGTGATTGAATGTAATAAAAATATTTGATTAATGAAGACATAGTATATAGACAGAAGTATACTAGCGAAACCCAATCGAAAATCTGAAACAGAAAAAGATACGGCCACATCTGGGACTCGAACCCAGAACCTTCCCCTTGCCGGAGCGCGGCCAAAACCACAATATTCCGAATCAATCGTTATTTGATTTATTTTACTATTTTACCAGGTTCTTCCCTATCTCCTTTCCCTCATAACAAATCATAGAAAAAAAACGATAGAAAAATACAGCATTTACATTGAAAATAATATACCTACTGTAATTTTTTTATGAAAATTTCTTTCGCAGCGCATATTAATTTATTATTTACCCGGTCACGGCGAGTTCATCGAAAACGAGTTCATCGAAAACGAGTTCATCGAAAACGAGTTCAACCTAACCTAACCTAACCTCTCGTTGTTGATCAATTTGCCTTTGATGAACTCGTCGGTTACCAATTTACCCATATTAAAGCACGCACGAGGTAATTCTACGAATTATTGGCAAAAAAAATCTCATCTTAACGTAAATTTAAGCGTTATTTTTTTAATAAACTTTTTCTGTGGACTCCGACTAAGTATGAATACAGACAAGCCGCCTCCGTTTTGTTGCCTTTACCGTCTAACTTTAAAATATAGGCAGATATAGTGTTTGGGCAGGCTTTTTAGGTATCAGTTTTGGCTGCGGCTATAAATTAGTCCAGCCCTGCCCCAAAAACGCTATTCGGTCCTGTCTGGCCATATTTCTCAGCCCCGGCACGAAAACCTTCGTGAGGGTGCAAGCGCAGCCTGAATATCCAAGGAAATAAAAAAAATCGCAAGACTAATGACAACGCGTTGCACTTTAAGGGGTTCTTACCCAGTATAGTAGTACTTTCTGGAGAATGATTCCTAAACGTAGAGCAAGCGAAATTGCTTTTATAAAAATATTTTCCATTTTGAATCTTAATTTGATCTCTTTATACTTACACGTATTAATGTTAATAACTTTCCACTGCAAATAAATAATAAAATTGATTAAATGGGAAAAATAAATAGTATATTCATTATCCGCCCGGGTTGCCGGCAATGAAATTAATGAATAAAAAATTTATTCATTATCCGCCCGGGTTGCCGGCAATGAAATGAATGAATAAATAAAAAATAATAAAAAAATTGCTAGTTGAAAACTTTATTTTTATTTTTTATTCATTCATTTCATTGCTGGCAACCCGGGCGTTTATTAAGGTAATATAATATTTTATAAACAAGTGTGTAACCCGCCTCACTAGACGATATCTGTTCTGAGATTGTTCTGAGTATAACATCAATTTTGACTGTAATGGGTGAATTTTGTGCCCAGTGTGGTAATCGAAAATTATGTAAAAAAACTGTGTACAAAAATATGTTATGAAAAAAAAAAATAGTGAATTTGGACGTCCCCATCGAAGAACTAACCCCTTTGACGGAAATACTTTTCAGTTTCTTGCAATGAAAAAATTATTTAAATGAAAACAAATAACTTTGTGTAGACTATTTATATATATAATCACATGTATCGACATGTTTCGAAACGAAGGGTTTATTCGTCAGGATTATAAGAACATGAATAAAAATATCTAAAAAAAAAACAAGTTTTGACGAATAAGAACTATGTACACAAATATTATAGAGAGTGGTGATTAATTACTTTAAAATATTATGAAAAACAATTATATAAATAGTTATAATATAAACAATTATTTTAAGTTCTGGTAGTTATAATATAAACAATTATATAATAACTACCAGAACATTAATTATAAAAGGAATTTTTAATAATTAACAAAAGATAATAAGGTTGTTTAAATAACAAAAATAAATTATTATAAATGTAAGTATTAATATGAAAATAAATTTAAGAAATACCTATTTTTAAAAAATATAACCAAAATTTTAATATAATTTTTAATTTACTATTAACACTTTTTTTCTAATTTAATTAATTAATAATAAAATTTCCAAGTTTGCTAACTGTAAATCTGTTGTGTTTGTGTGTAAAAATTTTATCGCTTTATTTATATCAAAAGAATGATTTGTTTCTAAAATGTGGTTGGTAATTTAGAATAATTATTATTATTTAAACACCTTAAATGACTCCACAAAGTGAAGATTGAAGAATATATTATTATTTATTTAGTTGTTTTTGTCCGTTAGAATCATCACAGACGCGTTTGTAATAAAAATTATGTCATGTGCCATGCATTTACGTGTGCATCTGCAAAAAAGAAAAATGAATATAATATGATCTGTCATAAAATCATTGCATGTATTGTTTTCACATTTTGCTGTAAATGTACATGTATCTATTTTATACAAAGCAACTACGAACCGCTCTCCACGGCTCTCGGCGAGCATCGTGAAACGGCGAAATATCATTATGTAGTATAAATGTAATGGACTCCCTGAAATTGTTAAGAAAGCTAATAGTCTTGCAGTTTCTCATGGATTATATCTATCTATATGTTGTGAAGTCCAAATTTTAGTAAGTAGGTAGAAAATAATATTATAATAGTCGTAGAATATATTAGATATAGGATGTAAAATTTTTAAACTAAAAAAAAAATTCAAATAAAAATAGCCGTGCGGTTTAGTCAGAACGTAGCCTGTAGTAAAGTAAAAAAAATACATTTCACATTTATGCGTGAATCAGATGGTAGCAGCGCAGAAGAAGGTGTTCACCTTCAATCCGGGATCGACAATATAGCCAAAGCTATTTCCAACGTTATGGGGGGCTTTACCAAAAGGCAAGTAGTAGCCCAGCTAGCTCAATTGGTCGAGCATGAGACTCTTAATCTCAGGGTCGTGGGTTCGAGACCCACTTCTTCTTCCTTGCACTCTCCCAACTCACTGCCTAGGGTCGGCTTTTCTCGTTCTCAGGCTGTAGCTTCTTCGGTTCTGAGTATCGCTTTCATCTAGGCCGTTTTTGTGTAGGGTTTTGGAGCATTGAATCATCCAGGAGTTCTTTGGTCTACCTCTGGATGACTGTCGATGAATTAGACATAGACATTGCCTGCTTCACTTTGTGGTCTGGTGGTCTCCGTCTTATGTGCCCATACCATCTCAACTGTCGTTACTCCAGCTTACTGTTTATGCCTGTGACACCCAGGCTACAACGAATGCGTGAACTTTTGATCTTATCTTTCAGTAATACTCCTGCCGTCCAGCATTCGCATTTCTACTGATTCGAGTTGCCTAGAGTAGGAGTTGTACATAGTCCAGTATTTGGAGCCATACATTATCGCGGGTCTAACAACAGTCTGGTATTTCTTTCCTTTAAGTCTTATTGGCATTTTCGTGTCGCACAGATTCCTGTTACGGATCTAAATTTAATCCATCCCACACATATTCTATGGTAGACATCCGCTGCACATCCTCCGTCTCTGTGAATGAGTGAGCCCAGATACTTGAATGAGTCACAGTTGGCTAACGTTACTCCATCCAGTTTCATCGAAGGAGTTACAGCATTTGGGTCTTCAACTGGCAAATACAAATATTCCGTCTTTGTCCGGCAAATTTTTAGGCATTATCTTCCAGGATGTTTCTCCACCTTTTCAGGCTATTCTGTAAGTCACAATGATTATCCGCTATCAGTACTACATAATCTGCAAAAAGTATAGTCTTGAGAATACTTTTGTTAAGGGAGATCCTTGGTGTACCCCCACTTTAATTGAAAATTTTGGTGACATCCCTGATGTGCATCTTACTTGTGTTTCTACATTTATATACATATACATATCTTATATGGAGAGCATATCTGGTATGTTATGAGATCTCAATGCCGCCCATATCAGGCTTTGGGGTATCCCGTCAAATGCTTTTTCCAAGTCTATAAATACCATGTGTAAATCTTTGTTTGCATCTCGATATTTTTCAACTATGATTCTGACTGTTTGAATAGCATCTATTGTTGATTTCCCCGATAAAAAGCCGCATTGATCGTCGGGTATTTTTACAATTTTCCTAATTCGTGTGTTTATAATCCTCTCATATATTTTCATGGTGTGAGACATAAGCTTTATCCCTATATAATTGTCGCACTTCCTAGAGTCTCCCTTATTTTTTGTAAAATGGAAGGAGATAGCTCTTTCTAAAGCTTTCTGGCATTGGTTCTCCAGTCAGTACTTTATTATACAGGTTTCAAAGCCATTCATATCCCACTTCTCCACTGCTTTCCCCTTTTTAATTTTTGATATGGCTACTTTAACTTCCGTCGGAGTGATTACTTCAATTGGCCCCAGCACTGGTTGCTCTGAAATATGAGTTGTTCTTGGAAATTCTTCGTTCAGCAATGTAGAATAATAATCTTTCCATCTTTCGCATATTTTGATTTCGTCTGTGATCAACTCACCGTCAGTCCCTTCTATATATTTGGGTATTCTAATAGATTTGGCCCTTTCTTTCCAGTGTGCTGCGATTTTGTATATTCTTTGCACTCCATTAGTTGTTTCTAGGTCATTATACAGCTCTTTCAATGCCTCATGTTGTGCAGAGGCAACTAGTTTCTTTGCTTTCTTTTTGACTTGCTTATACACTGTCCAGAGTTGCTCTTTCTCGCTATCGCACTTACAGTTTGACCAGTTTTTGAAAGCAGTTTTCTTCTCTTTTACTCATTTTTACACCTCATTGGTCCACCACCATGATTCCTTCTGTATTTTCAGTTTAACTTTGGAGAATCCCAGTTATTGTTTGGCTTCCTGTAAACATACCTGTTCAAATGCTTTCCACATTTCAGTTGGGTTCTGTATATTTTAATTTTGGAGATCTTCTAGCATCAAGTTTTGGAGTTTTGACGATAATGGTTTCCGTTTTCTTTTCGAGATATTGAACCACTTAAATTTGGTTGTTGGTTTTATCTTATCCTTATACAATTTATCTCTCGTTACATGTAATTCCAGCAATAGTATGCGATGTTGTGTTGCAATGGGTTCACCAGGGATAACTTTACAGACTCTGAGCATTTTTCTCATCGCCTTTCTACATAGACAATAATCTTTTTGTGTTGCAGCATTTCCACTTTTATAGGTTATGAGATGTTCTGGTTTCTTTCGGTAGAATGTGTTCATGATTGTGAAATCGTATGCATCTGACAAATTTAGTAGCTCATCTCCTAGTTCGTTTCGTGCTCCATATCCAATGCCTCCATGGCTAGTGTCATGGCTTCTATTTAACATCCCCACATGCCCATTCCTATCTGCCTCCATCACGATAGCTTCATTGTCTGGAATTTTTTGAATTAATTTTTCCAGCTTGTCCCAAAAACAGTCTCTTTCTTCTCTATCACATCCAATTTGTGGTGCATATGCACATATGATATTCCAGTTTTACACATATTACCAGTTTTAATATTACAATTCTGTCATTTGGTGCTATTCCTCTTATCGTATATTCATGAAGCCTTTGCTGTAGCACTATGGTTACTCCGTTTCTGGTACTACTTTCGCCGTAGTAATACAGTTTATAATAATTTGTCTGTGTTTCTAGGTAACGGTACTTGTCTATATTTGTATTTTGCCATTTTGTTTCTTGAAGGCATGCAATATCAATCCTATGTCAACATCCTTTGCCAATTCTTTGCTTTTGGCTGTGAGCGTTCCCAGATTCCAAGTAATGGCTCTTATCTTTTCAAACCCAGAACGACTGGCTTTCCGCCGCTTCATTTTCTTACCCCTGGAGTTCCGCAAGCTGGCCCTGATACAATATCAGTCTCTGGATCACCGAGGAAAAAATCACCCTCGCTGCCAGACAGGGTAGTGCATCTTTGCGTACGATTTTCCATGAAGCTTTGGTTGATTTGACTATATGGTTTTTTTATCCACCGATGGTCGTCAGACGTGGAATTAGAGTGATCCAACTGACTAGGGATGCATTCGCTGTCATTGCCCATTTGGCCAATTATCGAATTTATATAAAGAGCCTGGATACCCATTAGATATGGTTTATGCGACTAGTTCCCGAATACGTCGAGTTGCCACAACTATCATTTGTAAGCAGCCTCTGCCGTTCACTGTTTCTCACTTTAGCCGTACTTTTGGGGTCCCATCATTGATTGGATTGGTCACCATCAACTTCACCCTCCAGTCCGTTGCCCGTTGGTCACCAAGTGGAGGTATGAGAAGCATGGGTGGGAGAAGCTATGTCGGTCCAGGCCCTAGGACCAATGTATTGTGCACTATAGCCACCCAGCCAAGGTGTTCGAGGTTCGAGCCCCATGTTGGGCGCCAAATGTAATGGTTAAGTTTTACTTAAATTTTATTTGATATAATTGTGTGATGAATTTAAATAGTTAAGCTCAGATTGTGTGGAATTATTTCAGGAATGTATAAGTGAATTATCTAACAATAATAATAAAAGAAGAATGTGAAACAATATGAGTTTATTATATATTTACAAGTTACAAAATAGCAAAGGAGAGCATGTAAATTTAACGACTCTAATTTTAATATTAATATCGGAAGTGTGTGCAACCGAAAGTTATAGATATGTTATATAAAGTTCACACTTGTAACAATGAATTTAATCATTACAATCTAACTATAGAATTAAATGCCGGGCGCTAGGAACGTTTAAGAAAAACGGCCAAATGTAAAAAGAATTTAAGGTAAGCCAATGATTAATAAAACTATCAAGGTTGGAATTTAATAGTTGCGTAGGTTGACATTCGATGTTTAGCCGCCATGGTGAGCTTCAAGCCTCGTACGTCCGTTCTTCCTGCTCTGTTGAGTTGAAAGCAACTGAAGCTGGCTACAATACTGCTGAGATGATCTGCTGCGTTCGCTGTCAACGAACGTATTCGGTTGTTCAGTTTATATTGCGTACGAACCTCCAACAATGCTCTACATAAGTGGGGTGAGTAGTATCAAACCGCTACAACTTCGTTAGGTAAATCACAACCTTATGGTCAGTGGAAGAAAACAATATAATTACATAAATGTATCAGATATTCAACTACTAAAACAAAGTAAAGTATTATATACTCACGATTTAAACGGGCGACATACGCGAAGCTCACATCAAAAGATCCTGCGTTATAAAGTGTCTTTTTTACCGACACACCACGTTATAAAATATTTCTTTCTACGGCAGGAGAAGGGGTCAGTTGAAATCGGAAGCAGTCGAGAGAATATCATTTCTTTGTACTGGATATGTCAACTTGACAGCTCCGTGCATGCTCCGTGTATTCAAAATGACCCCCTCTCCTGTTTACGGCAAAGAGGCATAACTTTTCTAATATCGCGATCGTAGCGGTCACGAAAAATAACGCCGATTAGCGAAGATTCAAACCGCGATCACAGCACATCATCTTTTTACGTGTAGCGGGTCTCTATGGGATTGTATGGCGAGCGCTATTGTGTTATAAGTATCTTTTTGATGTGAGCTGCGAGTCTGTCGCTACCTTTATACTAAGAACTTGTAGGTGATCGTATACCAGTTTACTTTCCTACTATAATTTTATCGTAAAATCGTGTTCTCATTGTTTTGACCAGTATTTTTTAATTTAAAATAAAACAATAACTTTGCATACACCACTTGGGTTTCGCTACAACCGTAGCTTCTTCAGGGCAGTATAATCTCTACTAATACCTAAAATTTATAATATATTTAGGGGATTGAAGAAATGGGCTGGGTTCCGCCGGTGCAGGACGTAATTGGAGTAAGGGACTGAGGGTTGGAAAGTGAATGTTCTTTGTCAATGGGGAACAACCTAAGTATCGGACTTTTATTTAAATTTATTTGATTGTTAATTACTTTTCTATTAGTGTCTTTCCTTAGCTCTAGGGCTTCTAAATTATCCAATCTGATACCTATTTCGTTTTTGTGCAATAGCGTTACGACTGTATTCTTATTAAATTTATGGTCTGTTTCTATAAGATGGTTTGCAAATTCTGAGAATCCGGTACTGTATAAACGTCTTAGGTGTTCCTTGACACGGGTATTAATATTTCTTGCAGTTTTGCCAATGTAAAATGCGGGGCAATCGCTGCATTGGAGTGAATAGATACCCAAATGGCCGAAGCTATCTTCTATGTCTTTAAAGACATTCTGCTCATTGACACTTCTCAAATAAATTCATTTTATTTGAAGTTTTGTATATTTTTCACAAATAAGACAAAATTAAATTTTAGGCAGTTTCATTAAAAAGGCGATTTATCAAGTTTTAAGATTAATTTGAAAACTACTTTGCAATTAAACTTCAATGGTTCAGAAGGGATAAGCTGACTGCGAATTCTAAAGGCAGGGTGTTCTGAAGACTGAAGGCTGTGTCGCTGGGGTGGGTGGTAAAGGGTGGAAGTGGGTGGGGGTGGGTGGTTATGGGGGTGGAAGGTGCGGGTGGCGTCAGGGGGCGGAGGAGACGCGTCTCGAGAGCGTCGCAGCGCGTGTAGACACAATGGACGTCGTACTCTGCGATCGAAAGCTGCTACTTTTAAAAAGCCTATTGTGTAGAAACTGTAAGGATTGGAAAGTACCCCGTGGATCTAAAGAGATCCTTTACTGAAACTCGACACTGTACTTACATGTTATGAGTTCTTAAATATTGTGATTTTAAAAAGTTCTTTCGACAGATAATATTTTATATACCTTAGAACTGTTTAATAATAATGAAAATATAATTATTAGTTCTTATCTAGTGCAATATGTCAAGTATTTTTAATAAAACTAAAGCTTAATTTATTTTGAGCCAATCGCAAAAATCGTGAACTTTTTTAAATCGTGTGAGTGAAGAGAAAAAAAATGTAAAGAAGAAAGTGGTGTAGATTGCACTGAACAACCAAAAACATTTATAATTTAAAACACTGGATCAGTAACCTAGCGACAGCGAATATAACAAAAGACAACGATCGGAACGCCGTTCTGTTGTGCGCGTCTCCTTGGTTGGTTGTGTTTTATTATCTACAAATTTATCCTTCTGAATAGTTCCTGATAATTAACTTGATTATCAAATGTAAAAATATCATTTAAATAAAAAAGTGAATCCAATGATGTTGTATCATTAAAATGGTGACCACCCGACCTTCCACGCAATTAGACACAATTATACGAAAAATTTCTTTTTAAATTTTCGCACCACAACAAACCAGTCAGAACGACCGACGCATAGGATCCTGAGGCCAGAGAAATCGAAAATGGCGATTTAATTAGGGACCATCATCGCACATGGAGACCATGGTTGCACAGGTGAACGAGTTTTGCTGACACCATATAGAGATTACCAAAACAGCGGAGCTTCACATCACGGAGACTTCGTGACGCAGTATCCAATCGCAGCAGAGCTTCACATCACGGAGACTTCATGACGCAGTACCCGATCGCAGCGGAGCTTCACAACAAGGAGACTTCATGACGCAGTACCCAATCGCAGCGAATCTATCTTCACGAGAGACGTTTGGCTGAGAAAAAAACATCACCACAGACAGCAGACCATTAGGAATTCGTTTCAAGTCAAGTAAATGTTTAAACAAAAGACTATTATTTTTACATAACCTAATTTCAAAATTTAAAATTTGAATTTAATGTTAATGATTATTATCTGTTTTGAGAAATTATTCTATTATTAAAAAATAATTTGAAATAATTTAACATTAATAAAAATGTTCTAAAATTAGTAGATTTTCAAAAGGTTTGCGCCTCAGATAATATCACACGTATCTGACTTATGGTTTATAGAAAAATGCATAGATGGTACCCCAAATCAGTTTGATAAATTATCGATAATTTTAAATATGTATATTTTAATATGATTTAATTTAATGTTTTTTCGAATTTTTTGCTGATGAATATTTTTTTAAAGTAACCGCCTTATATGCGTTGAATTGTCAATATCTGAAATAATGCCATGACAACTGAGGAAAATATTCTCATCTCGAAGCAAACAGCGGAATCCAGTTTACAAACATCAAGCAACAAGATAATTACAGATTCAATTACAATGGAATCATCAAGCGGAACTAGTAATGAATCAAACATCCACCATGTCTCAGTCAGATTACCACCATGTTGGAAAGAAAACATATCGCTATGGTTCGTTCAAGCCGAATCTCAATTTTCAAACTCACGTATTAAAGAAGACTTTACAAAATACAATATCATCATCGCAGCACTCGATTCACAAACCTTACAATGTTTTAGTGATATTGTCACGAAGCCACCTGAATCAGACAAATATTTAAAACTGAAAACTGCACTTATCGACAGACTACAAGATTCGGCTGAAAAAAGACTTACACGACTTTTAACGGGCATTCAACTGGAAGATCGAAAGCCCTCCGGACTTCTTCGGTATATGATGGAGCTAGCTGGACCCACATTAGCAGAGAGTGCAATAGTACGTACACTCTGGCTACAGCGTCTACCCCAACATGTCCAGGCAATCCTGTCAGTTCTTCCCGATAACAACACAAACCAACTGGCATTAGCTGCCGACAAAATCACAGATGTTTATACATCAACAGAATGTGGTGCAATGGATCAACATAACAAACCCAGCACATCAAGATCCGAGAAAATAGAAAATTCAATATTACTTCAGCTACAAAAACAAATTTCTGAGCTAACACACGAAGTGTCACAATTGAAAATATCTCAAAATAACAGTTTTTCAACCTTCCGAGGACGGCAAAATCAGAGCCCTCGTCGAAATAATTCCTATCAGAATTCATCTCAGGAGAATCCTGCTAGAAGACCGAGGTCTGGGTCTCGCGGTCGATCACCTAGAAGAGATCCTGATGGATATTGTTATTTCCACAGACGGTTTGGAGAACATGCATACAAATGCTACGAACCTTGTACTTTTAAAACGAAGAATTCGGAAAACGACAGCGGAACCTCTCAGTAGGGACATGTGAGATTCCGAGTAACACATGTCGTCTCTTCGTATACGATCTGCAAACTCGACAAAAATTCTTGGTGGACACTGGCGCAGACGTTTCAGTAATACCTAAAAAACCATCGTATAACAAAAATAATATCACTTCCGACAACTGCCCAACTACATTGTATGGAGCCAATGGAAACCCCATCAAGACTTATGGCACGAGAACAGTCGAACTCGACTTTGGACTACGCCGTGCGTTGAAATGGCGTTTCATTATTGCTGACGTATCAAGACCAATTCTAGGTGCAGATTTTATCCACCATTTTAACCTAACGGTAAACTTACGAAAGGCAACAATCACAGATCAATCAACAAAATTAATGATCAAAGGAACAACGTATAAAGGACCTACATCTGGTATCTCTACAATTTCCTCGTCACAGAAATTTCGTGACATCTTGAGCAAATACCCTACATTAATGAGGCCTAATATGAAAATACCGGATACAAAAAAACACTCTGTGACTCACTGCATCGAAACAAAAGGACCACCTGTCACGGAACGTGCCCGCAGACTATCACCAGCCCTATTAGAGGCAGCGAAAAAAGAATTTAAGTATCTGATGGAACAAGGGATTTGCAGGCCATCAAAAAGCAATTGGGCCAGCCCTTTACACATGGTGAAGAAAAGCAACGGAGAGTGGCGTCCTGTTGGCGATTATCGACGATTGAACGCTAAAACAATCCCGGACAAATACCCTATATCTCAACTGCAAGATTTTGCACACAAACTTTCAAATGCAAAAATCTTTAGTACCATAGATATGACCAGAGCATATCATCAAATTCCAGTTGAACCAGAAGATGTACAAAAAACAGTCATCATCACACCGTTTGGATTATTTGAGTTTACATCCATGCAATTCGGTTTATCTAATGCAGCACAAAGCTTCCAACGTTTCATGCACGCGGTAACTAGAGACTTGGATTTTTGCTTTGTATACATAGATGACATTCTGATTGCTTCTGAAAATGAAGAAGAACATAAAATACATTTAGATTCTTTACTTAAACGCCTGGCTGAATTTGACCTAGTAATAAACATAAACAAATGTCATTTTGGCGAACCTACAGTCAACTTCTTGGGTCACACAATTACCCAAAATGGAATGTCACCTATTAAAGAAAAAGTTGAAGCCGTCATAAATTTTCCATTACCTAAAACAGCAAAGGAATTGCGACGATTTTTAGGCATGTTGAATTATTACCGAAGATTCCTTCCCAATGCAATTAACACTCAAACAAAATTATTCGACTGCATTGCTGGTTACAAGAAAAATGACAAGAGAATATTGGTTTGGAATCAAGAACTGACGGAAGCATTTGAGGAATGCAAACAAAACCTAGCGACCGTGGCTTTACTTGCACATCCAAATCCCAATGCAAAAATAGCTATAATGGTAGATGCCAGTGACGTAGCTATGGGAGCCTCACTACAACAGTCCAACAGAAACGCTTGGGAACCGCTAGGATTCTTTTCAAAAAAATTCACACCCGCGCAACGAAAGTATAGTACTTTTGACCGTGAACTTACTGGTGTTTATGAAGCGGTAAAATACTTTAGAAATCATATTGAAGGACGGAATTTCATCATTTACACGGATCATAAACCAATCACCTTCGCCTTTAACAAGAAACGTGCCTCTAGCTCTCCACGCCAGGAAAGACAGTTAGATTATATAGCACAATTTTCAACGGATATTAGACATATTTCAGGACAACTCAACACAGTAGCTGACGCACTATCTCGAATAGAGGAGATTAATTGTCCTACTTCTATTGACTATAGGCAGATGGGAAAAGCGCAGTGTCAAGATGACGGATTTATGAAGGCAAAAGATGACACCGCCCTCGCCTTACGTCAAATGGTGATGCCTGGTACTGAAACTTCAGTATGGTGCGACATATCAACAGGTCACGTCAGACCGTTTGTACCTGCTTGCATGCGAAATCAAGTAATTGGAAGTGTACATAATGTTTGCCACCCTGGCATCTCGGGAACAACAAAGACAATTAAACAAAGATTTGTTTGGTCTAACATGGCAAAGGACATAAAAAACTTTGTCAAACAATGCATTCATTGTCAAAAAGCTAAGGTTTCTCGACACACTGTTGCGCCATTAGCAACGTATATATTACCAGAGGATCGATTTCGCAATGTACATATCGATCTAGTTGGACCCCTTCAGAAGTGCAATGAGTACCAGTATATACTAACAATGATTGATAGATTTACTCGATGGCCCGAAGCAATTCCCCTGAAAGACATGACAGCGGAAACAGTCGCCACTGCACTCACAACCCATTGGATTGCTCGTCACGGAACCCCTGACAGCATAGTAACCGATCAAGGTCGTCAATTTGAGAGTCATCTATTCAAAAAACTCACAGAAAAGTTTGGAATTAAACACTTGAGAACCACAGCGTATCATCCACAAGCCAACGGCATGATTGAAAGATGGCATCGTACTTTAAAAGCATCTCTTATGGCATGTGGAGACCAGAATTGGGTTGAAAACCTTCCACTCGTTTTACTAGGCCTGAGAGCGACAGTGCGTGAAGATCTAAAATGCTCACCAGCTGAATTAACTTACGGTAGAACTCTAAAATTACCTTGCGATTTCTTCACAGTAACTCCTCGAGAAGAACCCGATACATACGTCGGACGTCTCCAAAGAAAGTTCGAAGATATCAAATCGACTCCGGCCAGTATCCATGGTACAGGAAAATTCTTCATTCATAAGGATCTACCTACTACTACACATGTGTTTCTCAGAACCGATGGTGGAAGAAAACCACTCCAAAATCCATATGAAGGTCCATACAAAGTTGAAGAACGTGATGAGAAAACATTCGTTATTACCGTAAAAGGAAAACCAAAACGCGTCACGATAGACCGTCTAAAGCCTGCTTTTGTTCCTGTAGAAAAAAATGTTCCAATTTCTACAATTGTACCTAAACCACTTCCCGAAATTACCCGAACCACAAGATCTGGTAGAAAAGTTCATTTTCCAGACAGATTGGGACAGTTTAAAACATAAAAAGGTATTATTATTTTTTACGATTATATTAGTGGGATGAACAAGAACTAGGAGAGATGTTGTTAAGATCTCATACCCACACAATACCCAACAAATTAGATTAACCATTTTTTTAACGCTGATATCTGATTCATCCATGGCGATAAGCGGTATTTTATTTTATTTATAATTGTTTGACTAGTAATATGTAATATTATTGTATTTAATTATTATATAATTTTATCTTATTGTATAATAGACCCAACTTTCAATATGTCTATGATTACCAGTAACTGTTGTTTATGAATGTAAATGTGATACACATATATTGTTTTTTCGTTGTTTGTTTTTGGGGTGTTATGCCGTGTTGTGCTACCTCCTTCTTTAGCCGACGTTTCGGACAGCGTTGCAGTGTCCATCATCAGGGCAGATCCGGCAGATCCGTCGACGGATCTGCCGGATCTGCCCTGATGATGGACACTGCAACGCTGTCCGAAACGTCGGCTAAAGAAGGAGGTAGCACAACACGGCATAACACCCCAAAAACAAACAACGAAAATGCTTTTGGCCGTGAAAATCTAAAAACGTACATATATTGTTGTCTCCCTTCCACTTATTGATAATCCTTTTTATCTCTTTCTAAGAATTTGTCTCCGTCTAATTATGTTTCTTTTGTCATATTCTTTCTCCCTCTCCCACTCAACCTATATATAACGAACAACTCTGTCTTAGTATTTAGTTATTATTATATCCTGATGAAGCTCGGTCGGAGCGAAACCGGTCGATATATCAAATAATAAATATACGTGGTTAAATACTAAGTGTTTGTTTTATTTAAAAAAACATAAAATAACAATAATAAACAATATAGAAGAACAATAATATAATAAACAATGCATTGTTTTGATTTGAGTTCATTGTAAAGTTAATTAGAATTTAAAAGATTTAAGGGTACAGTGGAAAATGTCAATATGGATTTTATGAGATTTGCAGATACGCCCGAGTAAGGAGTTTTGTGCGTATTTCGATTCAAAATGTTGTATATAAAATAAGGTACTCGATATGGTATTGCGTTCAAGGCAACGAAATGCAATCTTTTCTAATAGCGCTGGGGAGTCAATGAGGCAGTTCACAACTTTGTACAGAAACAGTACTTCAGAAATTTTTCTTCGTTTGTAAAGAGCAATAGGAATAATAGGATTACACTGATGATTTTCAAAACGATACGATAGATGTTTCAGGATTTTTTTTTTAATGTTTTCAATTCGGTTAATATAAGTTTAGTATTGAGGATTCCAAATGATAGATGCAAATTCGAGATGAGATCTTACGTATGCCATATAAAGTAGTTCAAGTGTAAAAGTTTTATTGAATGGTTTTTTGACGCGTAGAATGAAGCCCATTTGTTTGTGGGCTTTTTCTAAGATATTTTTAATATGATCTTTAAATAGTAATTTAGAGTCAAGTAATATTCCAAGGTTTCTGATTTTTTCTACACGTTGGAGGGGAACATGATTTAGATGGTAAGCATGAATGATTGGGTGATATTTACGTGAAAATGTTATCGCATTAAATTTATCTATGTTTAGAAATAGTTGGTTTTTACGCAATATTCATTAATTCTATTAACATATATCCGAATATCGGTATCTTCGAATAAGAAATAAATGATAATTTGAATAATAATTTTCGTCACGACTACTCTTTTCATGGTTGAACCGCGTTCAAAATATAACTTATATTTAATACTTAACTTTTTTTTTCATTGGTGATGAAATGTTGGGATACTCAGTTATTTTCTTGGATTGAATCTTAAATTTTCTTGTAAGTGATACCTCACAAACGTCGTATTCCACCGGAAACGCTTGATTATTTCACTTCTAAAAAATGGTCGGATACTACTTGTTGATAGTTACGAGTCCCTCTTCAACATTGACATATTATCAAAGGCGCCTCGTCAAATTTAAAATTAATCATTTTATGCGGTGATGAAAAACATTTTTATTTCTTGGTTTTGGGCTGTCAATTTTAAAGATCAAGAAAAATAAGCCATAATATTAATAAATATACTAGTTGACCCTACAACGTTTTGCTGTTGCTATCGAAACAAATCGCATATACTGGATGGTTACCTAACCTAGATAACCAAGTAATGTGTCAATAAATTAACTCACACCGCCATCTGTTAGAAACTTATGGAACTTACAAATAATTACATAGCATTGTCATATAAAAAAATATTTAATGAACATTTAATTCGCATTAATAAATATTAAAATCAATAGTCGAGATAAAAAAAACTACCCTATCTTTTAATTTTTTTTTTTAATAAATAATACCTTACAAGAGTTCCAACTAATCACCTCTGGAGCCAGTGGGACTATGGCATCCCCAATTGGGGTACGTTGTGAGGCTGAAGGTAAGTGGGAAAGGGAAGGAGATGAGGAAGAGGAAGGTGGGAAGTACCTGGCTATTCAGATCTAGTCACTAAACACGGCTATGGTGGTCTTACACCAGGGCGATATTGAGAGTATCTTCCATTATGGAACGTGTCGCAAGTATAGTATATATTATTTTTGTTAATTAATTGTGAAATAACACAAATTAATCAAATAATGTTCGAACCCGTGACCCTCGGAATGGGAGTCCAAAGCCTTGCCCCTGGACTAGGCCGGCCGTCGAACTAGAGTTGAAACTGGACTACGCCGGTCGTCGAAAGTTGGACCAAATTACACACAGTAAGCCAAATTTCATAAAAATCGGTTAAGTAGTTTCGGAGTATATCTCGAACAAACATCGTGACGCGAGATTGTTATAGTTTTAATGTTAAAAAATATTGTGAACCTAGCGTTACCTTTCACTTATGAAGTGGGTCGATGCACTCCAATTGTATTCGCACGTGGTGGCATACAATTGGGTGTTGTGGATTCTAAATATACCTTTACACCAACTCTTTGTCAACCGGACGCATCTAAAAAGGTTTTCATTTATGAAGCTTTAAGATGATGAATTACTAAGTAATTAAAAATCATGCGATTTTGGTATGAAAATTAGATCCCTTAGAATTATTTTAGATGCCTTACTAAAATACTGCGAGTAGGACACATTTTTGCCTTCGAAATCCAATTTTTTGATTAGTCTTTTTATAAACCTAGGAAAATATCAGGCCTATAAAAACTTCTAAATCTCCCACTTAACAAACCCTCTTTCGGTTATGATTTGTGCGGAAAATGTATGTATTTTATTAATGGGGATAATTATATTCGTTAAAATATTTAAATATTTGTGTAATAAAATAAAATAAATCTGTTTTTTCAATTCTAAATAAATGAATGAATGATTATCACCCCTTGCGGTATTAGCGTGGAGTGTGTGTATCAGTTGAATTGTAACGAAATAAATATCAATGGAATTTGTAAAAAAAAACTAAAGAGATGCGTGATTTTTTAATTTGTCGATATGATTTAATTTGATTTCAGTTTTCTTTAAACTGACTGCTACCACTGAACACTGTGCGAAATTTTAATTTTAAATTTCGTCCGTAAATGCGCAGTTGATGTTTGTGCTTTGTTTTTCAGGAGCACGGTACATCCGATGTGAGCGATTTATTCATACAAATATCCGGAAAACCAAATAAATCCGTAAATAATGATGGAAAAATCACGTAAGTGCCGACATAACAGGACATCAACCCCACAACATACTTTTGTGGAGTTATATTATAAAATAAAAAATATATAAATAATTAAAAATAAATTAAAAAATATTAACCGAGTAGAATTATAATGTACCTACAAGTGATTTTTTTCGAAAAAATTGTGCAAAGTTACTCACTTATATCACGTGAAAGAGTTTATGCACTTGATAAGACCAACCTATAGACTTATACCTATTCTTATTCATGACCTATACCTACCTAAATACCTACCCTTGATAGACGGAAAGCCGATTGAAAAATAGTTAGTGAATGGAACACCAAAGTTATCACAGGAAATTAGAGTTAGAATAATTTCGCAATGGAGTCCGTGTTAGACACAGCACGACCAAGAGAATCGTTTACTTTAGTCGGGACATGAAAACAACAGGAATATAAGAAGGGTTATATGTGCAACGTTGCATGCATATAAGCCAATATAGGATATTTGCCAATATTTCTGTTATATTTCTTTTTTATAATTATTTATAGTGTACACAACAGACAGAGAAATTATAAAGAAATACCAAAGAATAAATACCAACCTATTAACATGTTTTACTTCGAATAATGTCAGGAAACACTGGTTAAAGTATATCAAGACCTATGTCCCGTAACGCCCTGTATAATTTCAAGTAATCAGACATCCCAGGATTTTTCACGGGTCTACTCTAGTAATATTATAAAATCAATGGTGAGATATTTCACGGAATTCGAAAAATTCATTAAATTGCAAGGACAATTTTCGTGAAAGTTTTATTCAGTTTTGTTATTATTTCGGTTCTGTGAAGCATCTGACTTTTATTAATATTATAACATAACTTGATTAGAACTTTCACAGAACATAAAAATTTACATTTAAATTTAATAAATTGACGAATTCTGGGAGACAACCGGCCCTAACACTTTACACGTGCATTGGACTCGGAACATCATATTTTAGAACCTTGGCCTTGGATCTAGAACATAACCCGGACGCTCACCGCCTTAGATAACAGTTTTTCCATATAAAATCTGATTTAATATTAAGCGAAGTATACAATTTATAAGTAATGATTTGAAAGAAATGGAGGAAATGTTTATTATTTTGTGTTTTTTATACTATATAAAACCAACAAAATATTGAACCAACACACTGTAAAATTGATAACAAATAGCAAGATATATTTAAATAGCCTAGTAATTTTCAACATTACTAAAGTGGCTCTGCACCTATGAAATATCAGAAATTACCATTGTCATAACATATCGATGGCTTAGACAGATATGATATATATCATTGAAGAAGAATATAACAATAATAATCTAATGTTTTTAAATATTAAAATATGAACAAGACACAGAAAAATAATAAAATATAATGGCTGCAACTGGGACCCAGAACCGGGACATACGCATTAACCAATTTTGCTATTGCACCCTATTATGAGACTGTCGTATTTGTCATTCATATTTCAAATTTCAGAATTAACAATATTATCTTCGACTAATGTTTTTTTTTCCATATTATTGGCAGCTACCTTTTTCATTGGAAACAAGTATTCAAAGAATGTATTTGTTACCTAGATAGTGTCTCGGATAAATATATAGGATTTTATTTTTATGGAACACCTATTGACTTTTTTGTCTAAGTCTAAATGAATATTAATTTTTTTTATAAGAAAAACACTCTTTTTAACTTTTGACTATTTATGACTGTAAGTAGTAGTCACAGGGAGAGGTCGTATGTGACGCTATAGTTCTAAAATCATCTGTCTTTTTCATTGTCTTACAGGACGTGTGAAAAAGAATCATTTTTGCCATGCGTTTTTGCAAATTTTACTATAAAGAAATTAATCTGACTATATTTATATTGAAAAATTCGAACACCGTAAACTTTTTCGTCATGAACTTTGCACATCGGTTAAAGTAACTACTTCAACTGACTTAATTTGCATGTTTGGTTTCAGAGCAATCAAAGGACGAAAGCCGTTTTAGGGCAACAGTATGTTTTAGTGTTTAAAATAAAATAAATGCACGACTGAAAGACCAAAGTAATAATCAACTTGCAAACGTTATAAGGTCAATGTGAAGACAACTATAAAAAATATAAAACTACAGGCCGCCTCAAAAGCGGAAACTCTAGTTAGGAGGACTGTGAAATTTGTGATATTATTCTTGTATTAAAACGATAGACTTCGCTTTTCGGCCCATACAAAAAGGACGTCCGGGAAAAAACACTTTTCTACATCGAAAATTGCACAAAATGAATATATTTTTTTTATACTCTCTTCTAGAGGGTGAAAACTATATCGGTATCTTTTCGAATTTTCACTGTCAAACACGTACGATTTATCAAAAAATATTATTTAAGGAAAAAGTGCTGCTAACTCAACTCTCATAAAGAATTATAAAATTATAAAAAGCTACCGACGTAGCTTCTTCTTTTTAAAAAATATATATTTTTTAAAATTTCAATTAAGTTTCGGTGTAGAAAAGTGTATTCTCCATAAACCCCTCTTCGAGCGATTTCTGTAGGTAAATTTGAGCGTTGTCTCATTCGCACATTTCGCATTCGCATGTATTGTATGTGTGCGTGAGTTTATTGAGAGCGGGACTGAATGACAGACGCGGGTGTTCCGCGTATCGTTCAAAGTCTAGCCTCTTAAGTTGTATACTTAGGCATGCACAAAATTTAGAATAGAAACTAATGAAAATACAATTGGTACTCCTTTCATTTTTGTTTTGCATCCTCCGCAATATATGTCCCATCCCAATCCAAGGTTTAAGATTAGACAAACGAAGTGTAGGTAACGTGTTAACAAGCGATTAAAAACGCACTTGTATTGTAATTTATAAATACATCTACCGTCAATTATATTTTTCCGTTCATGCATGGCTTCAATCCGTAATAGAGCTCTAGTAATAATATAATTATTCTATAAAACTCTTCAATTATGTTTATTTAACAAATGTTTCTCCTAAGTGCTCGTTATAACATTATACCTAATAGTATAAGGAAAAAAATTAACAACCTTCCAGGTCGATTAAGATTTATTAAAATATCCCAACCATAAAAAATATATATTTGAAGTAGGCAAAATACTTCAAAAGCTAATTTTTATGCATTATCTTTTCAAAAATTTTCCTTCTCCTTTTAAAAATTAGAAACTTTCACTCGCTGTAGAAAATGTATTCATCAATACAAAAATAAAATAAAAATGCCATAATAATCTTAATTTTTTGCTTATTTTTTTGGCAATAATAAAACGTGGAGATAATTATGGTGATTTGATGTCAGTACCAAATTTATTTATTGTAGTAAGTAATCGAAAAGAATATAACCCTACTGGGGTACCCCGTTCTATGGTCACATTAAATGTGGTTTGTGTATATTTTATTAGTAAGTACCTATGTTAAAATATTGCTAGTGAAAATACATCTCAACCAACTTAATCTCAACAACAGCCAATACATTTCAACAATGCAATGGCTTTGGCATAGTTCTTCACGAAAGTTCTGGCAACAAAACGTGATTCACACCAATTGCTTCACTTGAAAGAAGTATCATTGTTACCTACATATTTAAACTTTATTTTCCCTAACATTCATACAAGATAATTGTTCTCCATATTTTAACATGAATTATCGATGAATGTCGGGTTGATTTATGAATTGATATAACATAACAATAAAATTAACGCTCAATTTGGGAGGCGGGAATGGGTACCGCCGCCCCGGGAACCATTTATTGGATAACCAACACCTCTGCCATAGGTCACCCCAAGTGGTTCGCTACGTTTGGTGACTTAGCAGGGGTGCCCGGGTTCATGGGGTAAGGTTTATCTAGGTACTGGCGGCGTATGATCTAGACACACTAAACCCCAGATTCCTACCCAACCCTCATACCTTTTTCCTTCCCAGAACTTCCTCTCCTTCCTTTCCTTAATACCCTCCACACAGCATCCCCAAAGATGATATAGGCCCTGAGGGAAATTATTTTCCTCAGGGCCTCCTGTGTGGACCTAATGTAAAAAAAAAAAAACGCTTTTTATGTTGGTAAGAGTTGTTATCATTCAATCATCGATATTGCAACTATACATTTTTTTTTCTTTAAGTTCTGATTATCACCTGATTTTGCCTACTGAAAGTATTCTAAAGCTATTCAACACTAGTAAATAAACTATAACGTTATACAAAAGTATCCATTAAATCCACTTACAAAGTTTTCCTTCGTCTATTCCTAAATCTCACAATTTGTAGACACTGCGCGAACAAGTCGTACATCTGCCCCAAGGTAAAACGCAGTAAGCAGTACTTTTTAAACAGGTTTTAAACATTTTTTGTTAAACTTCGTGCTCGTTTGGCGTGTTATTGCATGTCGCGATACACGCAATTATGCTAAAATGCGTGAATTGCTTAAATCGTAACCCAGCGTCGTTCTGCAGAAATAAGCTAGCCAACAAAGTGGAAAAAAATATGTTTTTTCTATTTTCTTCTTCATTATCTTGACGTCAAAAAAGAAATAAAAAAACTGAACTATCTGGTAAAATAGAAAAAAAAATTAAATACCTGTCCCACATGATATGCAACGAAGGACGCAGTTTTAATACTAGCTAGTAACTAAGAGTTAAATTACTAGATAAAAAATATACTAGTTATAATTATAGAATTACAAAGATTATATTCTTTTAGTCTAGAATTACAACTAAATACACAGTTTTAATACTAGCTATTAACTAAGAGTTAAATTACTAGATAAACAAAATACCAGATATAATTACATGTAGAATTACAAAGAGTGTATTTTTTAAATCTAGAATTACAACTAAAGATGCAGTTTTAATACTAGCTAGTAACTAAGTGTTAAATTACTAGATAAACAAGATACCAGATATAATTTTAGAATTACAAAGATTATATTTTTTTAATCTAGAATTACAACTAAAGACGCAGTTTTAATACTAGTTAGTAACTAAGAGTTAAATTGCTAGATAAACAAGGTACCAGATATAATTATAGAATTACAAATATTATGTTATTTTGATCTAGAATTCCCACACCAAACACAAGAGCCTCCTGTCTCTTTGGTACGGAAAAGCTATTATTATAATCCTATTTAACACTATGTAACATGTGAAAAAAAATTATTCATTGTAAAAAATACAAATACCAAACACATCTTTAAAATAAATTCTCTCAATACGAAGTCAATTCCTTATCCACTGGAGTGACAGAGCAATTAAAATATTTTTTCTCGGATTGCTAAAGGAAATTTTTCCGCCCACATTAAAAAAATCATACCTCCGAATTTGAATATGGAGACATAAAATCTGATTATAGTAATATTTAGCCAATGAATTCCCCTGTCTTGTGTCTATTGTCACATATTTGTAGGTTTCATAAAAAAAATATAATTAAATCTTTAACCTTAAAACATTTTAAAGGATCTAGAGAATATTTATTTTGTTATATTTTGAATGTACAATATATTATATATTCGTTTTAATAAAAAAAAAAAATTCAAAATTTACCACATTTTGGCAACAAAGCAATCCGAGGTTTTGGAAATAGTGCCATAATGTGGCAAAAAGCGCTCGAATTCGAATTATCTTCTGAAAAACATCGATTGCAAGGGAATTTCAGCATGATTTTCGGATTCCATATATAATATGTATGTAGATACGATATTGAAGTGGTCAGTACAGAAGTGGAGTAACCCACAAAAATGTAGAGCTAAAATAAAGGCTATTTTAGAGTTGACGTCAATCAATCGATGTCCGCGTATTATTCAATCCGTTAAATGTTTGAGGGCGCAACACCTGAATAAGTTGTGAATGGATAAGAAAATAATAAATAATTTAAAATAATAACAATAATTATTTGACGGCCGGCGGTCGAGTGGCAGGGGTCTCAACTCACAATCCGAAGGTCGAGGGTATGCAATGCGGCATGTGCTAATAAATGTTATTTGAATAATTTATGTTATTACACAATTAATTAAATAAAAATAATATATCGTATACTTGCGGCACGTTCCAGAGTGGAACGTGCCGCAATACTCTCAGAATCGCCCTGGTATAAGACCAAAATTCAGAATTGAAAGGTTACTTGAAATGGCTTTAGCCGTGTTAGGTGACCAGATTTGAATAACCAGGAACTTCCCCACCTTCCTCTTCCCCATCTCATTCCCCTTCCCAAAACCTCACGCTTCTCAGCTTCTCAAAAGCATGCCCAGCAAAAGAACAAAACAGATGTTTTTGGACTTTTACTGAAAATGAAAATAATTGGAGATTGCCGTATTTATTTTATATGTATTTTATTTATTTATTTAACTTAAAATAGATTCCCTTCATGTAGTCGAATATAAACATATGTACATTTTTAATATCACTAGGAACAAACCTATATTATGTATTTGGATTCCTTTGTACAAAACAATTCTGTAAATTTTTTTTGGTAATGAAAATGCATTGGTAAATTTTTTTAAAATCATTGCTTGTTCTGGATTATTTACAGTTTTTAAAGCTACCTACATTACTAAGATAGAGAAAACTGGAACAGTAGTATATGTGTGGTGTAACAATTGTTTAATAAATTAGTAAACTTCTTTTCTTCGAAGAAAAGACCTTCCTAGCCATTTTTTTGGCAATAAAATCGGCATTTTCTCCAAGAGATGATATCTTCGAGTCTAGAATAACTCCCAATCACTTTATCTTATTAATCTTTTTCTAAATTTTCTAAACAAAAATTGAAGATTTTATAATTTCTTTAATTTTTTATAAAAATATTAATACCGCACAGGAGTCCTATCTGCTCCCGTCTGGAGCCAGTGACACTATGGCATCCCCAATTGGGGTATGTTGTGAGGCTGAAGGTAATGAAAGAAGATGGGGTAGAGGAAGGTGGAGAAGTACCTGGCTATTCAGATCTAATCACTAAACACGGCTAAAGCCATTTCAAGCAACGTTTCATTTCTGAATGGTGGACTTACACCAGGTTCCACTCTGGAACGTGCCGCAAATATAGTGTAAATTATTTTTAATTAATGAATAGTGAAATAACACAAATTAATCAAATAAAATTTAATTGCGCACGCTGCGTTCGAACCCGCGACCTTCGGAATGGGAGTCCAAAGCCTCGCCCCTGGACTACGCCATACCTCAATGCTTCTATTTCAGTTGTGTTGGTTTGTTTTATTCTGCAGAACGATTTAAATTCTCTTTTTATTGAAATTAAGCGATGGTTTCACTTATTATAAATCACTAAAGCATAACTAATTAAATAAAAGAAGTCTGATTAATGCATTATGTCTCCGACGAGGAAAGCAGAGATGGTGAAGTGCCAGATAGATGCGTTAGAACTCATTAACAGGCAATCCTTTATTTGTGCACATTTTATGCACACATAAAATCTCGATTATGTAGTAATTAGAATTTTAATTACATGCTTTAATTCCGTATTACTCTTTTCACAGTAAATATTGTAGTTTTCAATTACTAAATGGGCGTTAAAAGCTGTAATTATGAAATGTTTAAGGCTATTTTTAGGTGTTTTATTCTTAGTTTCGCTGATTAGCACATTAACGAACTCGCATTCATCGAGAATGTAAATTAATGTATAACTTTTGTTTATAATTGGGGGCTTTTTGTGTAACTGTCATATTGTACACTTATCGTCAGTCAAGCTGAAAGCTTCCGGCGTTAAGCTTACAAAAATATGAGTCTAATTATAGTTTAAAAATATCTGAAAATACCTTTGGGAAAGGAACGACTGAAATAGTTTTTTTAATTTATATTCTTTGGGCCATTAAAGCAATCTTTTGACGATGATTTGTCGAATCAAGTTTTGCAAGGTGTTTTATGCCAACAATAAACTGTGTCTTTTCTGCGAATGAAATAACAAAAAAATAATCAAATTTAATATGGTTATTACTAACCTGCTTATGTTTAGTATATTGTGACAGATATTTCGTCGTTCGAAGCTACTATCAAACTTAAATCTAGAAGATTTTGACTAGTTGAAAAAGAATAAAAGATAAATGGAGTTATGATAATTAAATACCTTAAAAACAAACCAACTGCATTACTAAAAAAGTTTTGTTGGTTTTCTTCTTGTTATTTACGGCACATTTTTTTGTTTTTTTTTTCTTTATTTATGAAATATTTTTCGTACAGTTTTTTACATGCTTTTCGATTACCACACTAGACACATTCCCGTATTATGGTACCGTACATGGTATTTATACTCAGTATCGCGCTAGTGAAAGACAAAATTCAAAATCGATATTCAAGCTTGAAATGGCTTTAGGCATGTTTTGTGACCAGATTCGACACAAACGTATTTCCAAACTATCATCTACCGCATCTCCTTCCTCTACCCACTACGTTCAGCCTCACAACAAAACCCCAACTGAGAATGTCACAGACCTACTGGCCCAGGGAAGTTGGGACATAATTTAAAATATATGGGCAAGTTAGGAGAGATACCTTAAGAAAAAAGATTACCGCTGTCCGTAAAATAATATATACCTACAAAAATCTGTCAACCAAATACATGTGCATTGGAAAAATTCGAACATCGACAAAAGTGTCACACAATAAAAATAAAAAATTACATTAAAAAAAAAATCCTACGAACCCGAATCTCTGGGTTAGCATATTTACCATAGTGGGTATAGAGTTCAGAACTCTAGTTCGCACACTGCAATCATAATTATTGTTTTCTGTTCCGTCTAAGGCAAATAATAGTTGACGGTATTCATTATCTTTCAAACGTTGTTAATATAATTCACATAATAATGAGGACACTCATTATTAGAGCCGTGAATAAAATATGTTTATTAGGTTAAAAATAAATAAATCAATTTAATGGAGTGATAAAAATTGCCATCTTATGCTTTGTGACATAAGGGGTACTGTACAATAATGTCCGTATGACTGGAAATACGCACTGCCTAACCTTCTATACTCACATACAAATATCAATATCTAGTATTAAAATTGATAAAGTTATACATTTAACTACAGTTTGACTTCTTGCAATAAACATCAGCTATAAATCAAAATAAAATAACAGTCCGGGTTTCCGGCACTAAAATTGAATTTGAAAATTGATTAGAAATTTATTTAGTTGCGCTGTTTTCTTATTATAGGCTTTTTGGTTGTGTAAAATTTTACTGTACATGAAACTGAATAACTTTGCAATTTCGGGTCAGTCATCAATCGCTATGTTCTGTATTGCTTGCTAATCGATCCCCCCCCCCCCTCTTTCAATTTTTATACAAAAGCAAGTACTAGCCAAATAAGTGTCAATTCAGGAAACTTGTAAAAATTAACGAAGCCGTCCAATTGTGACATTATTATGAAATGCTTGAAGGATTTTAACTGTGGCTAAACTTTATTGTATCGTTTGCTAAAGTGTCAAGATATTATTGTTTTATTTAACCTAGCTGATGAACAATTCACACCACAATTTAACATCACAATGTGTCATGGCGTCTTTAATTACTATTAGTTTTTACCCATCAAAAGACTCCCCAAAAGTAATTCAAAATACAATTCATAAATGAATGTAATTAAAGCAGTTCTTCTAGAACTCTTGATAATCTAGATGGAAGCAAAAAACAAGGTTTATCAGTCTATTATCTCATTAGAATTAGGCTTCCTTGTTTTTTAAGTGTAAAGAATTTCAAGCTTCGTTGAATCCAGACACAATCACATCATTATTTAACCGTCATGTGCACGCATAGTTTGCAAACTCGTTATGCATAGCACGGTTGCTAAATACTAAATACGCTTTATTTATTTTACCATACATACATGATTTTTTTTTCACAAAATTGTTAATGATTAAAAAAACAAATTATTAAGTTTCTTTTATAATTTTGGCAGGTGTCTTCTCCTTGTGAGTTTACAAAATGTTAATGTAAAGAAAACACGCAAAGACTATAAATGTCAGCCACTCTGCACTGTAAAATCTATACGTAGCAATTACTTATTTTTTTTACTTTAACACTACTGATAAACAAACATTTAGCAAATATAAATGGTTGTTTACGAGCTCTGTGAAATAAAATAAAACATTTATAAATAAGATGGCATATGTTTACGTTAGGTTTGGAAATACAGTTTTTATATGGAAACACGCTATATTATATAAATATGTCTTTGTAAATAAATTATCAATTATTTTTTTACAACGGATCCACTAAGCAGGCCTCATGGCCTATATCGTCTTCGGGGATGCTGCGTGGAGGGTCTTTTTACAGAAAGGAAGGAGAGGAAGATCTGTGAAGGAAAAAGGAATGACGTGTGATTGGGAATCTAGGGGTCAATGTGAATCCACCCCATCCATCCGGTTCGAGAGATTCCGGCTGGAGAGGTCAACTAGTCTCTCCCGATCAGGCCCGCCTCGCAGTCGGTGGGCAAAAGCATCCGCCGCCAAGACCTCGACAAACCTCTCGCAATGTACCTGGGCACCAAACGTAGCGAACCACTTTTGGTAACCTATGGCAGAGGTGTTCATGGTTTCATGGTTTGTGGTTTAATCCAATAAATGGTTCCAGGGGCGGCAGAACCCATACCCTCCTCTCAAATTGTTAAATTTTGAATGAATAATGAAAAAATGTAATACGTACAGAATGTCATATCTTTTTTAAAGATATTACATTCTACCAGTCATCGTTAAATTTCTATTACGAATACACATTTGCGCCCGTACCGCACATTCACAAAGTAAACAAAGGAATATCTGCTCCTGCTTTCGTTGTAACACGTCCGTTACATCTGTACCATATACCCATAGACATATGAATATGTATAGACCTGCCCTAAGTGATAAAAGCGTATAATTTCCCCCTCCTTAATTCTGGGTTCCATGGAACCAGCCGGGCGGGCGTATAGGTTCGTGTGAGTATATAAATTGTGACGTCATCATTCTTGTGCGGACTAGCGTCGAGCTCTTATCGGTACATTTTACGAAATAACACGGCAAAAATGGTAACTTGTGCTATTAAAACATGTAAAAATAGAAGTGAAAAAGAGTATAAACCCAATTGTCGTATTACCTTCCATATGCAGGCATTATTTGTCTTATTTTAAGCTTATTCACATCATATAATATGATCAGTTTTAGACATGAAGCGGAAGCAATCAAAATTCCCGGTCCCGTCGTGTGCACGTTGCAGTTTACTGTGATAAGTAAATTATGAAACATTTGTAAAAGTGTCTTAACTAAACACGGTAACAAAATATTCGACTCTCAAAACAAGCGAACCTTTCTTCATTTTATATGTATTACACAAGTTTGTTCAAACCGGGCGAACAATTCGCGCTCCCATGTAAAAAGGTCTATTCATTCAAAAGCAGATTTTACTTTTAAGAGCTAAATGGTGATATTATAATGCGTGATGCCTATATACTGTCATATTGAAGGATTAACGAATCACATATCGTTACCGTCAACTCATCCCTCTCCACCCCGCTACAGATGGTTATTACCCCTCTCCCTGATTCTCAAGTCTATGAATAATATGTCTGTGCATATACCCCACCAAATTCAATCCAACGAGCCGTGTGAGGGTTAAGCAACGACACTTGAGAATCATCGCCCACATACGAAAGACGGATGCTCTCCCGGTCCGGTTAAAACGCTAACAAATGCCAAAGAAGACGATTTAGTACCAGACAGACCTGCGATGGATTTTATTGAAGAGAAACGTATGGACAGCGAAATGTTCAGATGACGCGATAAACTCTATAAATTCCCGACTCTCCTCTGTAATTGTGATTCAATTGAATTGGCTCTGAAATTGATTCCGTTCTTGGGACGCTGGAGATTCGTTTTATTGCAGAGATGCTGAATTGTGATCTTTATATGGTATGGTATGCACTTAGCAGCCGAAAATTTCCGCAAATTAACGACCCGCAATTTTATTGATGGCTTGCCGGGGAATCTTTTATGTTGCTTTTATGAACACACAAAATTTAATCGATTGTAAAGTGAATTCAAATTGACTTGGCCATAATAATATCGCATTTTATTTCCGTTGCGTTCATGCTTCCGTATTACATTCTTGATTATTCAATTTTGGGAGAAAGCGTCATCTGTCTTTTATGGCTCTAGTTTTTGGTAAATCATTTGTATGAAAAAAAAGTAAATGAAAAATAAATTTAAAAAAAATTAAAGAAATCTACTGCATTTTTGACAAATCTTTATTAATTGCATTGGTTATTGCTTTTGACGGGTTTGATTTTATCATACTGCATATCCCATAGAAAAGGGTCGTAAGACAAAAAATTCAGTTTTATAAAAAAAAAAATTATATCTGAAGAGCAAAGTAACTAACTAACTAACCATCACGCCGTTTCCCCGCAGGGGTAGGCAAAGAGGACGGACCGCCAAACAACTCGGTCTTGGCACACACTTCTTGCCTCATTCACATTCATACATCTTCTCATACATACTCTTTTATTATTCTGACTCTTGACATGGCCCGACTCAAGTATCTGATTTACTTAATCGTGCCACGTCTTCCTTGGGCGTCCTTGGCTTCTCCTACCATTCACATTCGCGTCATAAATTCTCTTTACACTCCTTTATTCATTCATTCGCTCAACATGCCCAAACCATCTTAGCGTCCCTTTCTTCATCTTACTCATTACGCTCACATCAGCCTTGCATTATTTTCGAATCTCCACATTCCTCACACGATCATACATGGTTTTACCACACATACGCCTCAGGGATCTCATTTCTACAGCATTCAGTCTACTTTCATCCTTTCTCTGCCAGTTCCATGCTTCACAAAAAAAAAAAAATACTTAAGAGTAAAGTGATTGTTATTATCTATGCCCCACGAAAACCGTAATTAAGTTAGATCACTCCGCGAGATGTCGCTAGTGTTTCGGTCTGCTTGTTTCATCAATCATTTGTTTCCGCTCTCCTATATAATTTCCTTTTTTTGACGTACGATACTTTTCAATAGGACTTATTAATCGGTCAAAACTATATATATTGTTAAAACTATTATCTTTTTTTTTAAATATGAATACCGCACAAGAGTCCCAACTGCTCCCAACCACCCTGAGCCACTGAGACTATGGCATCCCAAATTGGGGTATGTTGTAAGGCTGAAGGTAAATGGAAAGAGGTAGTCGATGTGAAAAGGAAGGTGGGGAGGTACCTCGCTATTCAGATCTAAACAGCAGAAACAGCTAACGGTGTTTTAATCAACGTTTAAATTCTTAATGTTGGTCTTACACCCGGGCGATCCTAAGAGTATCTTCCACTCTGGAATGTGCCGCAAATATACCGTATGTTCTTTTAAATGATTAAATTTTAAAAAACGAAATCTATCGAATAAAGTTTGTCGAGATTTAAACCCGCGACCTCCGAATCGCTACAAGAGCCTTACCCCTGGACCACGAAGCCCGTCAAAATACCCTAATGTTGATATTTTAAGTACATTCCCGTTTTTTCACCAATTAGCTCTTTTGAAACCTATTCAGTTTTTGAAAAAGAAGAATATTATACAAACAAAAACCTTTAGTATTTCTTCTTTTTTATTCCAGATCTTGAAGAACATAAGAAATTAATTTGCACCATAAAATAGCATTACTGTTTATTTAACGTAGTATATAGTATCGCATGATTTGATAAAATAATTTGTATACAAAATTGAATCGTTTATTAGACAATTAAATTAACCCTTTCAACTGAAATATTAACAATTACAAACACATCTAGTGCTGCGTATAAACAGGTAGGTATAATCGCGAGATGAGCCACAAGTTATGGAAAAGGAACGAAGTAACCGCAAACGGCGCGAAATATCGCCTACGGTCGCATCGTTCGTTTCCCATAATTCGCAGCTCGGCTCCCGGTAATGTCTACCTGTGTATTCACAGCATACGAGCTTAAATTACTGTATATACTTCTAGGCAATTTATTATTTATTTTGGTATACTTCATAATCCATAATCTAGCAGCAGCCTCACGTCTCAACTAATAAAAATTCCAGCTAAATCCTGCACGGAGAAAAATGTTTTTCTAAAATACAATCATTTTATTCGTAAAAACGGTTAAAAACGGGACTGAAGTTCTTTCGAACAAATTAACAGGTTTTCAATGTTTATTGGCGGGAACACGTAAGAATAAACATTGAAACACTGTTAATTTGTTCGTAAGAACTTCAGTCCCGTTTTACGAATAAAATGATCGTATTTTAGAATAACATTTTTCTCCGGGTGTGTGGAAAAGAGGTATTTATTTTCATTGTATAAATCTCCATTGGTAGCAGCTACCTTACCATCGGTATTCAAGGTGTAACAGGATGTTTCCTATTATATTTATATCTATTTTATTAGCTGGGGTGCCCTGATTCATGGGTGAGGTATGTCTAGGTATTGGCGGCGGATGATCTGGACACACTGAACCCCAGGTTCAGTGTGTCCAGATCATCCCTTTCCACTCATACCTTTTTCTTCCCAGAATTTCCTCTCCTTCCTCTCCTTCCTTTCCTTAAAATTCCCCTCCACACAGAATCCCCAAAGATTCATAGGCCCTGAGAGAAATTATTTTTCTCATGGCTTCCTGTATGGAGCTAATGTAAAAAAAAATCTATCTCAGATCTGGACCAAATTATATAACGACCTCTTTGTTTTCGCCTACTACAAATCAGCTCAAAATATGATGCAGTTTCGCCAGATTTCCGTTTGTACTACGAATTTTCAAACACGGTAGGTAAAAAAGGGCACATGCAGAAAAAATGCACTACATGCAAAGCAAGAGCTCTGCCATAAATCAGAAAATATATTCATACTGTAAGCTCCGTATCCAATAAACTTGCACCTTTTTTTCTTGTTGTCTGAAATGAAAAATGAAGACTTCTTCGAGAACTAAAAATAAGAGAAGACACATTTTTGTTCACTTGTTGAACCAGATAAGTGATTTCTCAATCTAGTTGGTACATAATATAGAAAAAAACATCAACTTTAATATATGATGACCCAATCCACAAATATATTAATAATCTCCAATAATACGCTACTTACCGCATTAGACATTGAGATGGTGACATTTCTTTGGACAAATGAACAAACAATACGTAAAATATTTATGGTATAAGATTGAAATTAAATAGTTAGATATTAAAAGTATCTACTTACAAATCGTATGATTTCAGATGTTTTTTAGTAATAGAAGATATTATTAGAAATACACTTTTTGGACGCGAGATCTATTGTTCACAAAAATATTACTTAGATTTATTATTAAAATAGTTCTAAATACAAAGAAATACCCTAATTTTAATTTCATTCAAACATCAGTACCCAATGAATGTCAGTCTATCATTAGTATCTACCTATGCCAACTACCCACTGGCCAGTGCAAAGGGCCGCTCTCTCGGTTATATGACGGTTTACAATAAGCTGTATTTTTTTTTTTTATTTGAGACATAATCATGATATTTATAGAACATTCTTGTTGGTAATATAAAACAAATTAAAATACAAATATAAATATCCCTAGACTAATGTGTCTGCAGTAATCATATTTGCATATACACAGAAGCAAACACATGAAAAACAATGTCAGTATTTTTATACTTAAAAAAACTTAATTATAATAAAAAATAAAAAATTCTAATAAATAGAAAATATTTATGAAATAATAATAAAATAACAAATAATCTTTTATTTTTATTTTTTAGATGCACAAATCATGGAGATACTTCTTGAAACAAGATATATTATTTACAAAAATATCTATGATAGTGTTTGATTTAGCAAGATCATTGTATGGTCTAGACATTCTAGAAATAGGATTAAAATATCCAGGACTATTGGTAAATATTTCGGTCCAAAATATGTTAAGGTTTCTGGTAGATTTGGGCCTGGCGTATAACTTGATTTGATTGACTAAGTTACTATCTACCCGATAATTCACAATTTTATAAAGCATTAAGAGGTCATTTATGTTACGTCTTTTAACTAAACTCTGAATATGGTACACACCTGATCGATAAGACAAGATCCGTGTAAATTTTGTTTGGGCAGATTCAAGTCTATATAATGTGGATTCCAGACTGTTGACTATTTGTATATACCTAACATTTTTCAAGCACTGTGTTTCCAAAACCTACCGTTTTAAGTCGGGTAAATGTGTTTATAATCATTTACCTACCGGTTGGCATTAAAACCACTTTATAAAGCTTTGCCTTAATATTACAAATATAGTTAAAACTGCATTTCTCCCTTTAAAATAAATACGCACGTGGCCCAAAACCTACGTTTAAAATCGTAAAACAACTTGTCCCGGACTTTGCCTGCAACGGGCGGCAAACGCAATAAACCATCTAATGCATTTGGGGAACAGGTTTGTCGGGATAATTGCAACGCGAGGCGCGTGCCCGCGCTTATAAACGTCATCTTGCGAATCGGTTATTTTAACAGACACCTTCTTCCAAATTAACGAGTTTGCCGGGGCTCGTAAAGCAAGGGTTGCCAGGAATTATTGACTCAAAATCACCGCGAATATTGCAAATTTTATATATATTATATATATATATAATAATAACAAAATATATATAACAAATACATGTATTTTGTTATTATTGGAGTGCTAAATAAAATTCCCAAGCATACAACAAGCCGTATGTATCATTTTTTTTGTTTATTTTGTTGTTGTTGGGTAATAAGGGATATTATAATACTAGCGTTAGTTGATTAAATTATATTGGGAATCTTTCACCGTAGTCTGGTTAGCTTAATGTCGAAAATGCATATTACGATAATAAGATAACTACACGGAGAAAAATGTTATTCTAAAATACGAACATTTTATTCGTAAAACTGTTAAAAACGGGACTGAAGTTCTTACGAACAAATTAAATTGTTTATTGGCGGGAAAATGTAAGAATAAAAATTGAAAATGATCGTATTTTAGAATAACATTTTTCACACATTTGTAAAGTGCAGTTTTATGTTATTTCACTTCAAATAAGCTTCTGTTACAAAAGTGTCACAGCAATGTTTAAATTCTCCGGAAAAAGTGCGTATAATTGTTAGTATAATTTTTCATTATACAGTATATTTTTTACCAAAGAAAATTAAAATATCAATATTCGGACCCTTCAATAAAATATGCTCATAATATTTATCATGGTAGTTACTTTACAAATTATTTTACCAATGATTATGAAAAATCAGAAGAGGCAACCCTGAAAAGAGACAGGTGAGGAATTAGAGGATTCATTTGTTTATTCCTGTTTTACGTCCCTATCACGAAGAAGATACAATGTTTGCGCTTTGAAATTTGAAGCAATTATGTCATGCGATAGAAAGCTGATTGCGCCATTATGCCGCGGGAAGTTGCCCCCGATGTTTACGACTTGACAATTACGTCATTTTGATATCCCTTAATGAAGACATGTGCGTTTTTAATATCTGCGTTTCGGTGCTGGCTCGCTGTGGGTGCACGTTTCAATTCACTCAGGAACTCTGTAATTAATAATGTCTACCGACGGTTTTATTACCGCTAAGTTTTAAGTGCGCCGAGAGCCACAAAATTTTTAATTTTGTTAGGCTAATTCTTTTTTTAAATTATAGTAGATACCACGTAAAATTAGTAATACACCATATATTAAAGAAGAACGTTGAAGAGGACCCACCACTTTCCCAACTAAGGTAGAGGAAATTGTGTGTTTACCTCGTTCGCCGTACACGTGAAGACTCTACTTTTTTATAAAACGAAGCCACATTTAATTATTATGAACAACTGTAATTCTGATTTGGATTCCTGGACATGTTGGCATCGTTTGCAACAATATTGCGGATTCCTTGACAAAACAAGGAGCATCCAACCCTACTGTTACCCTATCTGACATATTTTCCATCCTTAAAGATAGATACCCAATATTTGGGCAGAGTATTGGCACATTTTTAGTCAATCCAAGGGAGCTTGTTATGCCTCAATACAAAGGTTCCATTAAAACCGTCGATTCAAAAAAATTTCCAAAAAGGAAATTTGCCACTTTTTAAAATTGTTTATTGTTTATTCTTCACATTTTAGGTATAACAGTTTACAATACAATTTTTAACCTCACTAGGACAAGCCTGTGTTGAATTGGACATTGTTTAGAATTGGACATTGTCTCATACCTTTTAACCTTTTTTAAATTCACGTACTTGACTCCCTAGATTGTACAGTCTGTGGTCCAGAAGTGGGGCGTTTACTATTCACGAAGAGTGATTTTCTCACATTAGATCACATATTTTTGGGTTGTCCCTTAACAAATATTTTCTTTTGTATCAAGATTCTATCCTCCCTCTAGACAGGCTCTTAGATGACATAGGCCCTGAGGAAAATTATTTTCCTCAGAGCCTCCTGTGTGGAGTGAATGTAAAAAAAAGCCTTTTTATATATATTTAAATCACAGTATTTTGTATTTAAAATATCAGCTGCGTTTACTAAGCATTCTCGAACAAGTGATTTCGTCACATTACCAACAGGCAACCGTCAATTACCATCATTGAACGCATTTTTCCACAAAATATCAGCGTGCATATTTATCGTCGTCCGTTCGGACATGTGCGCGGGACCAATTACCCGTATTTATGGCCTCGGAAAGGTCCTGTAGACCGCCCTGATGACCGCGGAGGCTTTCAGACGTCCCTCCTACTGAGGCCCGACGTCTCCTGGACGGCAGATGCCTTATCGGAGGAGGGATCGGCGACGGACCCGAGCTCACCAGCTATTCCCAATATCCACTGTGCACACACTCATACACTGTCTCACTGCGCCTTAGAACGTGGAGATCTCCTTTACACGATTCGTTCGTGTTTGTGCTAATACAGTGTTTTGAAGAACACGGGTTGTAACGTAATGAGGCTTGTTCAAATTTGCCTTTGATGATAAGCTAAAAAGGTACTTCTTTAAAAATTTTGTATAAACAACTTATTTACAAAAAATTCTGATAAATTAATTGTACATCTTTTAAACTTTTTACACCGTCTAAAAAGTATCACAACTATTTTCACAATGAGAAAATGGGCTTTGAAGTTTTGCTTCTTCATTACGTCTATAATAGTAATGTTTTATGTTATGTTATTTTTTTAATGCTATAAATAACTGTACACTTCGGCAGTTTTACACTAACAATTCAAACAAAAAAACGATTGCGTGTAAAAGACCTTCATTTTATCATCGTGAGCAATATTGGGTTGTGACATTTTTAGAGGGTGTGTTATTTCAGCTAGGAACTGCAAATGTAATAGATGAAAATTATAAAATGTAATAGAAGAAAATTATTAAAAAAAACTAAAATTATTATGTGTAAGAAAAGCTTTGAAGAGTTGACATTCAAGTATTAATAATCTTTGTAATAATCAAAGTATTTAAATACCTAATTCATTCAGCTAAAATGAGGGTTAAAATACATGATTATCGATTATAAATGCGAGTAAATATTAAGCAGTGGAAATGGTCAGAATAATAATTATTATTACTTTTATAATAATTATTGGCTTTTTCGACATTACATTTTCTGTAATACGCAAAACATAATAGGTGCATACCTAATTTATTATACACGGGGGTTACATGTGAATTCAATGGTGACCGTACTACTCTTAAATAGGTTACATTAGGTTAGGTTGGGATATTAAAAAAATATATATATAACTTTTAACAACTTTTCGAAGGGGTTTTGAAATGCAACTTTGTTGAGTTGTCATGAAACCGAATTCAAGTTACCATTATTATTAGTTGCCAATAAAAAAAAAAACATTTAAAATATTTTTTTTTAGTATATTTAAAAATGAAAACATTTAATATTCTTGTTGTGTTTTGTTCTATCTTGTTTCTTTTTATTATAAAACGAAAAAAAATTAGATAAGAATTTTTTTTTGCAGAAACAAACATTACAAAGTAACTGTTTTCTTCTATGTAATTTTGTACTGTTTGTTTACCCACTAATGTATTTATCATTAAAGAAAAAAGATAATACCAATAAATCTATACGAAGACATGAAAAAAATCCAAAATCTCTAGTCTTACCGGGACAATTGCCTTAAGTAACTCGGCCATTGGGACCTCATATATTTAAGTCATTTCTGTTCATCTTCTCATACGTAAATTCAAGAAGGTTAAAAAAAAGTATTACCAATATTATTTTTAATATTTTTTCCCATACATTTCCAAATTGGTTGTTATATTTTTAAATGATCATAAAGTTATTAAAAAGTGGTTTGTAATCGGGATAGTGTCTCGGATAAACCTTTTTATTATTTATATTACCTTTTCTAAAAATCTAAAAAAAAAAATTTAATTTGATCGGAAATCAGAAAGACACGGGTGCGAGTCCCGTTGGCGTCATGTATATTTTTTCGGATTTTTTTTAAATGTGGATGAGTGTTTCAGGTTAATAATTATTGCTTATAATAATTGTATAAATTAATATTAAATTTTTCAATAGGTATTCTATGTAAATAAATCGGATAAGTTTATCTTTTTCAAGAATTTGGTCTTTACTGTGGAGGGCCATTAATGTCTTACTACCAAGACTACAACACGTATTTTATGCCACGAGAAGTGTATGTACTTTTTACACTTGCTTATTACGTAATCCAGGGTAACTCCATACGTATGGGAGTACCGGCTACCTGCTGCCAACATCGGCACAAGATAGATCATCGACGTAATAAATATCAAAGTTTCCTTGGATCCGGCGGGAAATACGTCTAATTGGTGGAATACGTAATCGGAATCACGGTGACGTGCCGCTGGCTGTGAGCTGCTTGCTCGGGCCAAGGGGCCGGACCCGCAACAAGGACTAAATTATATTTATTGCTTTAAAACACACAATCAGTAATTACAATCATAATAGTGCGCGGCTGAAATGGATCAAAGAATCTAGTAGATCCGTAGTAAGTAAATCCGTAGTAGGTTTTTCTAAGGAATAGACCCCAAAGTTTGTGTCTATAATAATAACCAATTCGGTGGCTTCTTTGTTCACTCCTGACGGTCTGCGTGGTCGAGAGGTAAGGCACTTGAATAGCATTCCTAAGGGCGCGGGTTCAAATTCCGGCGTGCGCAAGTAAATTTTATTTTATTGATTTATTCATTTTCACAACTGAATAATTTAAAATAATACAGGGTGTTAAGCATCATACTTGACTTAACCAGTGATTCCTGACATTATTTTAAATAAAAAATGTAAATAAAATTTTGGTCTCCAGTGACATTTTAGATTTTTTTTTTTTTTACAAAAACGTAAAATTCAGTCGGTATTGGGAAGTTAGGAGCGGTGCGAGGGGTTCGTTGGTTACTTGGCTTAGAGACCAGTGACGACATGTGGAAGAATTTTTTTTTGATTTTAAAGGAAAAAATTTATGAAAAAAAAAATACATCTAAGTCACCGGAGATCAAAATTTCTCTTACATTTTTTACTCCAAATAATGTCAGGAATCACTGGTTAAAGTAAGTCAAGTACCTACGTTGCTTAACAACCTGTATAAGGTACACTTGCGGCATGTTTCAAGAGTGGAAGGTACCTACTCACAGAATCGGCCTGGTATAAGCCAACTATTCAGAATTTAAAAGTTTTAGCTGTATATGTGACCCGATCTGAATAGCCAGGAACATCCCCACTTTCCCACGAACTTCCATTCTTCCTCGTCTCATTTCTTCCCTACACGGAGAAAAATCCTAAAATAGATCATTTTATTCGTAAAAACGTTAAAAACGGGACTGAAGTTCTTACGAACAAATTAACAGGGTTTCAATGTTTATTCTTATATTTTACCGCCAATAAACATTGAAACACTGTTAATTTGCTCGTAAGAACTTCAGTCCCGTTTTTACGAATAAAATGATCGTATTTTAGAATAACATTTTTCTCCGTATACTACCTCACAACGTACACCAATTGGGATGCCTCGGTCTCATTGACTCCCGTCAGTTGGGAGCAGTTGGAGCTCTTGCGCGGTATGTCCACATTGATCCGGCTCCACCACTGCCAAGCCGACCCTGCGAGTTGCATTGGCGGGTGGCATTTCATGCCAAGGTGAGAAGAGGTTTAGCGGGGAGATAGACTGACGCCTAATCCCATGTGACCATTGACACTATCTGAATCCGGCATGATACGTCTGCCATTTGCTCAAGGTATTTTATTTTATTAATCATCACCGCCCTAAAGAACTTTTACATATGTATATGTAAATGGGTATAACAAGAGGTAGGTGTAGAGGTGAAATTAAATAATAAAAGAAAAAGGTAAAACAAACAAAAAAACAGTTTTTAAACTGCCGATAGCATAAAATATAACATAAAATGATAATAATATATGAGTTCTTAATACATAATTTACAAATGAGGTGTGTAAAAGCAAAGGCAGCAATCTCCATTTCGGCCAGATTCCTATGCTTGCTTTTGAAATGTCATGGAGATTGCTACCTTTGCTTAAACCTACAATATTGCATACAAATATTATGTACACGTATTTTACATACAATATGTGTATGTAATATTGTAAGTAAAAGCAAAGATAGCAATCTCCTTGTCATTTCAAAAGCAAACATAGCAGTCTGGCCGAAATGGAGAATTTTGGATTGGCCGAAATGGATCATTTTGTTTTGCGCGCCTCAAATGCAAAAACATAAAAGAGTAAAGATAAAAACATAATCGTAATAATTTAAATTCATAAAACTAAATGTATTATACTGCTATAATGCAATAGTACAGATGTTACATTATCATGGAAAGTACAAATGAGTTCTATATGTCTATGATAAAATATTATAATAACAAGAGTACAGAAAAATAATACTCGTTACCCTATCAACTTATATTACTTACTTACTTTACTTACTTAGTTTACCTTACTTAACTTACTTACCACCCACACATATATTTACTTATGCTGAAAATAAACCCCACAATCAACATATACAATGAAACTGATATTTTAAGATTAATAGACGCATTATATTATTTAAAAAAAATTGAAGACTGTGCTCCACTACATATGTGAATTTATAGTGTGGCGGACAACATATAATATCTTGTAATATTAATGTGTAAAGAATAACAAAAATAATACAATCTTAATATAAGGATAAACATGAAAGCATTGAAGTATAGTTTGTGTTAATTTAGCAACTTTTATTAGGCCCTATATAATGGTTGTTTCGTAGAATATAGCTTAATTGAAATAATGATTAAAAATATTCTAACAGACTGATTATAATTAAATGAAACAAAACCACATTGTGTAAACCATTATGTCGAGGTTATTTCTCACAAAAATGGCGCTCTACAAATTATCCAATTATTATTTTAGACTGATTTTTAGTTTGGACACTGATTGATGAGGATAAACATCGATTGAACTATATTTATTGCCAAGTCTGTGCAGCCTTTGAATAGGCAAGTTTTCGAAATACTTATTAGCAAATTTGGGAACATAATACAGCGCAGTCAGACGAGTATCACGCGCAGGTACACGCAAATTTCCTGGCTAGTTATATATTGGGTCCAGTTTTTCCTGTCCATTTGAAAAGACAAACTAAGTCATTTACTGCGCGTGTTGATGATAAGTCGCTTAGGTTAAGTAAGATCATTAAAAATGTATAATAAGGAAGTTGAGTAAAAAATATTTTAACTTATAAAAAATTTGTTCATGTAGATGACATGCAAACTTAAATACCAGTTTTTTTTTTAGTTCGTTTTCATAATTAAATTAATTTTACAAATTTGAATTTTATTAAAGCCCGCCATAACGCCCGGTAAGAGGCGGGAGAGTGTGTGACGTCGTCTCACGTCATATATTCCCTTGTTTGTGTGAAAAATAAGGGTAAATATTTACAAAACCGGGTCACGCTTGATACGGACCATAAAAATAAATTTAAAAAGTGGTAGTAGTTAGATATTAACTAGTACTAATCAATTCAGTTACCGGAATATTGAAAAAAGTGCATTTTAAGGGTTATTTTTAAAATTAAAAACACGAAATGTCATTTTTCACCGACCGCTATGTTAGGAACTATTGCAAGTTTTGGTGAAAAATGACATTATCTTACATGCAATACCTACTAACAATACATGTACGCCCACGCCTGGCTGGCCAATACTTGTATCGTCAATTGGCAATCTTAAGAATATTATTTTTTTAATAATAAAAACTGGAAAAAGTGGAAAAAGTTTTGAATTTGTTTTATTAATACTATTATAATTAAATTCCACCACGAATTATCAGTTTCAAAAATATAAATAATAAGAAAAACTCTCTTTTCAACTTTTGAAGGTTATTCCCATCAAGGAAACAGATCATTGAAGAAGAAGACAACAATAATAATTTAAATTAAAATATGAAAATGAACAAGACACAGAAAAATACTAAAACATAATGGTCGCAACTGGGACTCGAACCCAGATTTCACTTCAGATTGGTAATAGATCGTAATGGCTGAATTGGTAGAGTTATGTTTTATTATTTTTCTGTGTTTGTTCATTTTCATATATTAATTTAGATTATTATTGTTGTCTTCTTCTTCAATGATAATCTTAAGAATTTTAAAATTGACAAAACTACCGAGCCAATTATTCCATTGCCCTTTCAAAATGGTGAAATATTATAGATTAGTTTTTGGTCTTTAATACGTGTGTTAAAAAATAATATTACTCAATAAATTATGGGAATTTTTCAAAATGCGCACGGAGAAAAATGTTATTCTAAAATACGATCATTTTATTCGTAAAAACGGTTAAAAACGGGAATTACGTATACCAACAAATTATTCTTACGTATTCCCGCCAATAAACATTGAAAACCTGTTAATTTGTTCGTAAGAACTTCAGTCCCGTTTTTAACCGTTTTTACGAATAAAATGATCGTATTTTAGAATAACATTTTTCTCCGTGCGGAATGGAACTGTGCTTAGCCCGAATTTGAGAGGTAAAGATACGATCTTCCAATGTTCTAGAATCAGCGTGTTTCAGTCATTACTCCGCGCTGTTCCTTCAGATCCCTCGCCTCATCACAAACTCACAAGTAATAGTACCTAACTACTGTATACAGATAGTTACGTGTTTCATTACACCACATATCATGCCAAATCGCTTGCTGAGGGTTGGTTTGTAGTATGTCCACAAAATAAAAAAACCCGTTTTGAGAAATCAAGCTTTGAAGTATAAAAAAATTCTATTTTTGATTCCTTTACTTCAAACTAAGTGTCATAAGTTATAAATCTTAATATATAAAACAAAGTCGGGTTATTTACACCATTTATAACTCAAGAACGGCTTAACCTATTTTTATGATCTTTGATTTGTTGGATTTGTATCCGTCCCGATTAACAGAATAACCATTAAAACATCGGAAAATATCACAGGAAAAATAATTAGGAAGAAAATTAATTGTTCATATATTTTGTATGGAACGGCTTTTCAAATAATGTACGTTGGTCGACATAATTTGAATCAATTCGAACTGTCAATGGTGTAGTATGCCGAACATTTCGTGCTTAGTCAACAGGTCGATTTCATTTTTTGAACTTAGTATTTATTTTAAATTAATAAAAACTTAATTTATTTCAGCTAATAAATTAAACACAACATTTATTGATTCTGAGGCGGTACGAAGTTTGCCGGGTCAGCTAGTAGTAATATAAAATACAAGTGTTAGTCTACCTGTAAGTAAAATAACAACATAATTGGTTGAATTTTTATTTAAATAAAAGCACAATCAACAACGAAAATGACACTTTTTTTAACAAAATAGCAAAAAAATTTATGGCCATATTTAATGTTGGTTTATACTATATCCATACTCTGGGCGGAGATACACCAAACCAACAGTAATTTCAACCTATGGCACATCAAACAATAATAACTTAACATTTACATTCATAATTTTATAAATGATAAAATATTTAAAAAATTTCACGAGGAATTTTAATAAACAATAAAATATTTAAAAAAATTCATGAGAAATTCGTAAATTTTGTATTGTTTGAATAAATAAAATGTACTCCATACATCAAACATCATTTACTTTTACAAACACGTACATAAGGTGTTAATAAATAATAGTAAACAATTAGTATTGGCCAATGAACATAGTACACTCCAATGCTCATTTTTTTCTAATTACTATGGAGATAGAACAAAAAATGATGTCCAAAATGAAAATTTGTTTTTTTTTAGTGTATTGGTATAGTAGATAAAAACATGATAAATATTACTACATTCACAGTTAAAAAAAAAAAACAAAATGGACATAGTACAAACCAACCCCCAGCAAGCGAAATACTGGCAATGGTGAATTCTAAAAATGTTATTATGACTTCAAACATTTTTTTTTTTAATAGGATATCATATAAGATATTACATACTTAAGTACCTACGTTTACGTTGATATATTGTATATAATGGTTGTTACTAGGTACAAATAAAAATATTTTTTAAATGATAAAACATAAACAAATCTAAACGCTCCGGCTTGGTCGTCATCAGATACCGCACGAGACGCTTTTGCTGAGATATTGACAACTGTGTGACGCCATCCAATGCAAATTCCCTTGGCGTTTCTTCATTCTTTGTATCCGTTTTTACTTAAATGTTCCAAGGTGCAAATTAGATGCATTTACAAAATTAGAGAAAAAACATTTTAAGGGAGTTAAAATCTTATGTTAAAGGAAAACACCTGCGCTTAGAAATGAGCAAGCAGGTGCTATTAAATATGATTTGATAATTATATTATGTTTGTAATTTATGCACACGGAGACGCGTCAAACCACGATGTCTGGTGGCGGCAGGCAAATAAAGGATGACTTCTTCGAATTATGCAAATTCACTTTGTGGCACCATTTAATAATGAAATAATTAAAAACACTTTGTTTTTACTAGGGATGTTACGAACATTCGCATTCGCATATGCGAATAATTCGCATCATTTTAAACATTCGCATCGACATTCGCATTCGCAACAATCGATGCGAATGTTTAGCGAATGCGAATGTGTGCAGATCATGTTGTGTCTCGCCCACTGTCCACGTGCCCTATATACGAGCCCCTTAGAAATCGCCTCATGGGAGAAAAGGCTGCAAAATTGCTTTTTCTGAAATATAATATGCCTCTTTTGAACTTCGATTATTAAATTGCTTAATTACGATTATATCTTACTGTATAAGAATTGATTTATTTTTTTATTAAAATGATGATTAATGTTGACTAAAGGTTTTTTTTTATGTGATTCCTTAACATTCGCATTCGCATTCGCACATTCGCATTCTGAACATTCGCATTCGCATTCGCATTCGCGAATGTGAAAAATATCACATTCGTAACATCCCTAGTTTTTACCATGATACTCTTTATTTAAAAAATCAACATGTTTCGACAACGATGTTCTCTTTATCAGGACATTAAATGTACTAAAAACTAAATTATCAAGTATAGAAAGACAGACACGGTAGAAATGGAAGTAGTGGGGGGAGAGAGGTGGAAAGGGGAGGTGCTTAGAAGATCAACAGAGGGAGGGGGGAGAGGTGGAAAGGAGAAGTGATTAGAAAATCAAAGACAAAAATTACAATGGAAATATGGGTTATTCGCAAAATTAATTTGATTTTTAACAATATTTAAGTTTACTGTTGACATTTTTCCTAATTTCTAATATTTCTAAAATATTCATTTAAAATTTTACACACTAACGTTGGTGGTTTTCACTTAGATCCTGATAAAGAGAACATCGATCTTGAATGTTGATTTTTTAAATAAATATTATCGTGGTAAAAACAAAGCGTTTTTAATTATTTCATTAAATAAAGGATGAGTTTATAATGAATACTCAATTACAGTCAAATGATAGTGTTTGTGAATTATATTTTATCTTAGTTTTGTGAAATTAGTGACATATTTTATCAATTCATCAAATGTTTTCAATTGCCAAAAATCTTTCTTGAACGGACAGTCAATTTTTTTGGTCTATTTGGGACGGTTTGTTTTTTTCTAAGCGTTTTTTCAGTCTTGCTTAATATGGGTTTTATTTTTAATCGGTACCCGTGTAGATCATACTTTCAGTGATTTTCTGTTCAGTGTTTATGGTTACATTAAAGTAGGTGGCAAATCAATTCGAAAGTCCTGCAGTCTCGAGTTCTTGTTAGTATTAAATTTTTATGTTTTAAACTCGCACGTGATTTACTCGGCAACTCTGAACACTAGATAATACCTGCGCATTCCATTCTTGATACTTGAACATAATTTCTATGAAAATTTATTATTGTAACCAATTTTATTTAGATTAAATCACATGTTTTAACAGATAGTTTTCCGTAAATATTGAAAACATGTTTAAGAGGGTATAACCAGAGAATACCGAAAATTTGTCCTTAAATCAAATTATATTCGTATTGACTCTTTTTTACAAAAAACATATAAATTGATTTAGAAAGATTGTTATTTTATCTGGTAAAGTTATGTTTTAAATTTTGAAAAACCAAGTTTATTTTAAATATAATAAGGTTACACCGTTGGTCGTTGGCAGATTTGTAATTTTTTTAAACGAAATATTGTATTATACAACACATTTCCAATCACATAATCGTACCGTAAAATAAATCAATACATATTTAGTAACTATTTTAAAAAAATACATATTTTCCTTTACAAGAACTTTATTTAAGACTTCACAAAATTCTCGCAATACTAGAAAAAGACTTGCACACCAACTAGAAATACCTAAAACAAAAACATCCTTTGGACAAAAACACTACAGATAACAGGCTATAAAACTAAACAATTCACTTCGAACACAATATAAAACATCTAATCTTTCAAAATACAAAAAACATACATGGAACTGGCTACATTCCTTATAACCCTTAAATTATAATCATGTTATCACATTCATAACTTTATGGGAATTCAAAATAAATTTTCTTTGGGTCAAAGAAATTATTTGTGTCAGTCTACACTTATATTCAATATCCTTCCAGAACATATTAAGACATCTTGTTCACTTTTTGATAAATATTAAATTATCGGTGTTAAAATTGCCATCAATTGGCTCATCTTTGTCCTGTGTTGTTTTATCAATAGGTACATAAATATTTTTTGTTCTATTTTTATTACATTATAAAATTATTATCTTCAAAACAGGCTTGTCCTAGTGAGGTTAATATTGAAATATGAACAATAATACCTACCATGTAAATAAACAATAAATAAATAAAAAATAAAAAGTAAAGACACATTTCAGAATTTTAATTTTAGTTTAATAAAAATCAATAAAAAATAAATCCGACAACGTGTTTGGGACGAAAATACTCAGTTTGTCTATTTCGACGGTCCCGAAGAACAATGTCAGATGTGCGATTTTGTAGTTTTGTAGTAGAGATTTTTAAAATATCGTTTCTGCATTTATACTGTTTTTGGTATCACGTAACATAGTGTTGTTTTGATCTTTGGCATTTCATCTCACTGCATTAAAAAAATCCGAAAATATAGACTTTTAAATCAACAAAATAAGCCAATAAATAAACCAATAGAACGATTTTCAATTTTTGTCAAATCTGACATTGTTCTTCGGGACCTTCGATTTATTTCTATTTATTTAAGGTCTTACAAACTAAAATATTTCAAATTTTTTTACATACTTACTTTGCTTGGACATTATTGAAAAATCATAAATACTTACCTATGATCAAAAAATACTTACAAGAAGTACACGATATTAAAAATGTATCGTTACGCTTTTGAGCATTTTTATTGCTTACTTGAATGTAGGAAAATATAAAGGCAAATTTGTAATGAAATAAAGTCTATATTGAGTTATTAGTTAAACTTTTGGGTATGTAGAATAATCAATATTTCTCATCGGAACCACCCTGTACAGTTGCAAGGGCACGATTGCTAGTTTAAATTTTAATTTTTAATGGGCCTTAATTAAGTAAACGATTTATTGTTAATTAACTACGTAAATCTATTTAATTTGTTTCCTAGTGTTAGCCGAAATCTCAAGCGTTTCCCGGGCTACATTTTATTCATGGGATGGGAAGGGAAGATGGGGTAGTTTTTTAAAAAATCATATAGACAGTGACCTTCCTCTTGTTTTGAAGGTTAAGTGTGCAAAATTTCATCAAAATCAGAATATAATTTTAGATATGTACAAACACATTCTAATTTATATCTACGCTGGAAGGGATAAATGACAAAACCGACATATATTCGTATGGTTAGCATCGATATAATATACTCGTATATAGCATTATTTCTTTCTATTCCCAACTGTCTGGAGGCAGTGGGACTATGGCATTCCAAACTGAGGGGACAATGTATAAAACAACGGTACTTAAAATGTGAATTAATGGTCTTTTGGTATAGATAAAAAGCGAAACATTAATTTTCATTAAGCTTAAAAGTACATGGTCAAAATTTACTTAAATATTTAAAAAAATAAAAATAATACGCAAAATGCCGTGTTTGCAGAAAAGTTTTTTTTTAATTATTTTTTGTGTTTTATTTAATTGGAGTTTTTTTTGCATATATGAATTATTATGGTTATCTTGACTACCATACTAGACTTCTTTTGCCCTTATCAGCGCCCTTGAGATGCTTTTTACAAAAACGGCGCTATTAAGAGGATACCCGGTGGTGATTTTTCCATACAAACGTATTCCCTATTTATCTCTCTGGATTTTAACCCTAGAGAAAATATTGTTTTTGCATAAAATAGATATCAACTACTAGCGTGTCGGTACTTTTTGTTTTTTTTGATAAGTTACTTTTTATAGAAGTTATGACCTTCCAAAAATCAATAAAATTGACTGGTTTAAACGCCGTCAAAAGATGTTCAGTATATAAACCAGACAATGTTTTTTTTAAAAAAGCAAAACGTACAGACATAGAATAGTTTTTTCTTATGTAGTTGGTAAAAAAAAAATTGAAAATCAGTCCACTTTTGGAGGAGAAAAGTGGGGAATACAAAACCTCCATTTTAGTTAGGTGTCAGTGCATTGTCCCTTTCGCTCAATATCCGGTGGAGTAAGAGCAACAGTGACAGCAATATTTTAGTAAAATCTATTTCTGCACCACCGGGTATCATCTTAATCAACATAACTCGTGTTGAGGGACCGCGTATAGTAACAAATTCCCGGTCATCGCGAGGTGAATATTCCGGGCCAGAAGAATCCAGAACTAATCTGAACAACCGAACGAAGAATAAGCTATTATTACACAACGAATACAGTATTCGCCAGAGAATCCCCCGTTATACCGAGCAAGAGCCTCTAAATAAGTGGTCAATTTAGGTAATCAGTATGAAAAAAGCTTATCTTGTAATTTGAGCGTCATTATGTTCCGATAACTAATGCACTATCATATTGCCGACCGTTCTCTGTACCCCCTCATCCAATATGCGTAGGAATACTCCTTATACTAATATCAAAGTGAACCATACAATACGCACATAGAGCTAAAGTCATACCCTGTAATTTAGCTTTTAACAGTCATTACGGGTTGCTATTATTAATGAGAACGAGAGGCAGGGTGGAAATCGAAATTATTTTAACTTTATTTAATTTTAATTTATTCAACCCCTAGATTGCTTTTACAATCAGTGAGCAGTGGCGGCCGCTGCCCTAAAATGTAATGGTTACTATTACTATTACTAAGCAACATTAGGTAAAAAAATATTCCACGAACCTTATTTGTAGAGAAGGTCCTACTCTAAGCTATTTTCGAAGTGCAAATTTTTTAAAATTATAATTTTAAGTACCGTTTCAGAGAGTAGACGTCCTGTGGGCCGCCCAAGACACAGTTGGGCGAGGCAACGCCAGAAACTGTGTCAGGAGAGGATGGGTCTGCCATCGATGGAGGCCGAACAATCGGTGCAAGACAGGGACGTATGGAGGAGCCTTTTCGATGCAGTGGGTCCCCGGCCCGAATAGGACAAGGAGAAGAAGAAGAAGGAGAAGAAGAAGAAGAAGAAAAAGAAGAAGAAGAAGAAGAAAAAGAAGAAGAAGAAGAAGATGAAGAAGATGAAGATGAAGAAGAAGAAGAAGAAGAAGAAGTAGAAGAAGAAGAAGAAGAAGAAGAATAAGAAGAAGAATAAGAATTTAAAATTGTTTACACAAATCTTCTTTACGTACTAAGAAAAAAAAACAGTACTGCACACGAATAAACTGTGCAACCAGCCGCCCTTGGCAGGGAGTACAACTTTAACATAAACAACACATTAAAATTTAAAAAGGACAGTGATCCCTTAGGTTTACAAAAACACTACAGATGGTTTAAGAATAGGGTAGGAATAAATAGTTTATATGGACCAATACCGTTCAATTCGTTGGGTACCACAGGTATTCACTAAGGACACCCGCTCATTTCTGACCCCTTGAAGTGGCGCCGGGCATCCGCGTCACCTCCCATTAAATGTCAAATGGTCGAGTTAAAACGGAACTTCACTACGTTCAGTCAATAAAAATTAGCTTCCGAATCAGGCTATCAAATTACTTGCGTCAGTCACGTTTAACAAATAGAACAAGAGGCCATATTGTTTTTGCTACCAATACTTTGAATTGAATAGATTTGTCAAACAAGGTGTTTTTAAATATCGGGCCGAGTCTAGTATCAACCAAAGGCGTTTATTTTGAGTTTTATTTCAATGTTATGAGTCTGGGTGAAGTTATGATTATCACTTGACTCAGTTCACCGTACTAAAGAATACCTAACCCCGAACCGGTCCTGACAACTGCAGGTCGGTTATGATAAAAACTCCTACATGAAGGATAGCCAACCTACAATTATTAAAGCATACCTTTTACTTGTACACATGCGGACATCGTTTCTTGCCGCATTTATTTTGCATAACATAAGCAATATAATATTCTGTGTTCTACTTACCAGAGTTTATAACCGCGGCCTTTTAAAGATTCCGTGGGAAATTATTATTTACAATATTGCGGATATCCCACAGTATTAACTGTTTGTGTTTAATTGCTTAACACAGGGTGCTTAGAAATGTATTTACGCCCGTTAGAGGCTTTTACTTGTATGCTTATAATTATAATACTAGCACGGATCCATTCAAAATTACAAAAAATGAAATCATTTTTTTGGTATACTTAAATAAAAGTGTTAAAAATTTTACACACAAACACAACAGATTTACAAATAGCAAAGTTAGAAGTTTTAGAAATTAGAAAAAGTGTTAATAGTAAATTAAATATTATTAATAACCAAATTTTTTTTAAATTCCTAACACTTAAATTTATTTTCATATTAATACTTATATTTAAAATCATTTATTTTTATTGTTTAAACAACCTGATTATTTTTTCTTAATTTTTAATATTTCTTTTAATATATAATGTAATGTTTACGTATTCTAAATGAATTAATTAAAATATCTCATTTTATATAATAAATTGTTTTTTTATATTATAAGTAATTATCACGACTATCTACAATATTTTTGTCTATAGTTCTTATTTGTGTATATTTGTTTGTTTCTTTTGTTATTTTTATTCGTGTTCTTATTATCCTGATGATGAAACATGTCGATAATTGTGATTATGTAAGTGGTGTACACAAAGTTATTTGTTTCATTTAATTAAAAATGACGCCACAAATTAATTTTTCTAAAATTAAAGATTTTTAATTTTTAATTGATAAACTAATGTTTAAGACAAGATTATTTGCATAGCACAAAGGGTAACATACTATGTCTCGACGCCATCTAGTGAGAGAGTTAGCACTTACATGCCTTTCTCATATAAAAATAAAGATGGTTGTTTGCAAGTGAAAAAATGTAATAAGCGGTAATTGTTGAATGAAACACTAGTATATATTGAATAATTTGGCGGGTAACAGATGAGGCGCCGTAGCTTAATGGTAGAGCTCTCGGCCGGCAATCGAAGGGGTGCGGGTTCGAGTCCCGTCGGCGACATGTATCTTTTCTCGGGAGGTTTTTTTCAATGTGGATGAGTGTTTCGGGCTAATAATTATTGCTTATAATAATTGTTACCCTTAAAGATTTTTTTATTTTTTTTTAGTTTGCTGAAGTATTTTGACTTGAAATCCATATTTAAGATTTGTGGAAAAAATTACCCCTTTATAGCCGAAGTTAACTGTTACTTGTTAGAGGTGTTGCAAAGAACACAGATAAATGAACAAATCATCATCAACGAGCATTATTTCTTGAAGAACTAATCTCCCTTTTGTAATCATTAAATGAGTAATTTCTTGACGAATTTGCATTTTACACTCTCATTACGAATGCATAATAAACCACTTACAGCGTACTGCTGTTGGTTTATCTTTAGTACTCAGCTGCACGGTGCGTAATTATGTATTATTGTGAAACGATTTGTTTACACTTGTTTTTACAAAATAATTGAACGCAGATTATAAATTAGCATAAGAGGGTTGTATTATCAATCAGCTGATCTATCAAATAGGTTTGCAAACTAGGCTTGCAGCACAGAGGGTAATCATTCCATAAATTATATCTGTAATTTAATTAAACGGTTTGCTCGGAGAAGATGAATGCGTGAAGATTATGTCATCGGAAGACAAGGCACGAGACAGGTAGGAGGAAAGAGTGACATTAATGATCAGAGATTAGAGAAGAAAGGGACTACCGCTCTTCTACCTGTAAAGTCATTTCTTAAACAAGTGCAAGCTTCTTCTGAATGTGCATTCATAATGTGCAATTAGAAATATCGTTGCATTTAATAGCTTTAAGTTCGTAAATTTATAAATGTTGCGATCTTGGAATAAGGAGTGTGTATTTATGTTTTTATTTCTTACGTGACCCCGCATAAGAATCCCGTCTAATCGTAGTCCATAGCAACCTTGATAGGGGGAATAAGGAAGTTAAACCCTTTTTTGTTTTTTTTTTTTAATCTATGTTTACATGCAAACTTAAATAGTACTATTTTTTAAGTTCGTTTTCATAATTAAATAAATTTTACAAGTTTGAATTTAAAGATGCGAGAGAGTGTGTGACTTTATATGTTCCCTTGTTTGTGTGAAAAATAAGCGAAAATATTTACAAAACCGGGACACGCTTAATATGGACGAAAAAAATAAATTTAAAGAGTTGTAGTAGTTAGATATTAACTAGTACTAATCAATTCAGTTACCGGAATTTAGAAAAAAGTGCATTTTAATGGTCATTTTTTTCAATTTAAAAACACGAAATGTAATTTTTCACCGATACTTGCAATAATTCCTAACATACCGATCGGTGAAAAATGACATTTCGTGTTTTTAAATGGAAAAAATAATCATTAAAATGCACTTTTTTGAAATTCCGGTAACTGAATTGATAAGAACTATTTAATATCGAACTACTACAAATTTTTAATTTTTTTTCGTCCATATTAAGCGTGTCCCGGTTTTGTAAATATTTTCCCTTATTTTTAACAAGGGAATAGATGACGTGAGACGACGTCACACACTCTCCTACCTCTTACCGAGCGTTTTGGCGGGCTTTAAATAAATTCAAACTTTTAGAATTGATTAAATTAAGAAAACGACTTAAAAAAATACTGGTGTTTAAGTTTGCATGTCATCTACATGTAAATATTATTTTTAAGTTAAAATATTTTTTACTTAAATTAGTTATTGTGTAAGCTAAAGAAAGTTAGAATGAAAGTCAAAAAGTTAAAATTACCGAGAGGGAAACGTGTATCTGTCAAAACTCATTTAAAGCTAGTTCAAGAAACCTTTCGATTAAAATGTGTGGTCTTGCACATAGATACTAATTAGAATAGGTTTCATAAATCGTGAAATATGGAAAAATCCTCCGTGATTACAGGGATTTAAATTCGTAGCCAATACGCAGAGTCAAGAAACTCACCGCTCTGTCTGGAAGGTTATTACATCATTCTGATTATTATTAGACCAACGCAGACCCATAAAAAATCTCGGATGCTCTGAATACTTGACACATCAGTTCCATTTTTATATAGAAAATTAATATAATGTTCTGTTAAAATATTACATAATATAGGTAGATACTTGATCGCTCGGCCAAGTTCTTAACACAATCTATTCTCATTTTTAAGTCGAGTCTTTTTTTCATTGCATCAGAGTTACACAGGCTCACTCCAATTCACCTATGGTGCCAATGTCCTGGTGGGAACTAGGCTCAGATACCTGGGGAGACATACCGTAGAACTAGAAGACATATCCACATAGCATAGCCACATATCCAATGACAACCCTGGTGAACTTTATTAAAGGGACTGGGTTATTGTTAAAGGGTTAAGGTAAAATGGAAGATAGCACAATGGGCCTATGGCCTAAGTACTCACGGGAAATACTCGTAAACCATTTCCGCCTTTAAAAAAATACACAGACTCACAACCAAATATTTATGATCGTTATTTAAGAGTGATTGACCAGCAGCTGAGAATAAACAGGGAGATTCCAATGAGAAAGATTGATTATTCCCCGTGTCAAATTTTTTATATTAAAATTTTAATATCGATTTATTTCATTCAAAACTTGCTTCAATATATACCTACATTCAAGTAAGCAATAAAAATGCTCATAACGCACGATGATAAATTATTAAATTTAGTGTACTTCTTGTAAGTATTTTTTGATCATAAGTATTTATGATTTTTCAAAATAGGCGTGTACACAAATTTGAAATATTTTAGTTTGTCAGACCTTTAATAAATAGAAAAACTGAGGTATTTTATTTTTTAATGATTTGAATTTAACTAAAATTTAAATTTATAAAACTGTGTTGACTAGATTATGTATTGATTTATATTGTTGTATGATTATCTGATTTGAAATTGTGTTGTTTAATAGAATCTATCGTTTGAAAATTGAACAAATCTGCCAACGACCAACGGTATAACCTTAGTATTCTAAAAATACACTTAGTTTTTCAAAATTTTAAAACTGCGTGTACCAAAATCAGTTTGTGTTTTTTTGTAAAAAAAGAGTTAACACTTAATAATAACACGGGGCTAATTTCCGGTATTCTCTGGTAATACCCTCTTAACAGATCTTACAAAACTTTTATCAAGGTTTAAGTCAATGCTTAAGTTAAAAATCTCGAGAAATAACTTAAGGTCTTTAATACAAAGCGAAAATGCTTGATTTTAATAACTTTTTTGATAATATTAAGCCAAATGTAAATGGAAAGTATTATACACAAATGACATAAGGGCTACAAAGGCGGGGCGGGTTAACATTACAGGACTCCTGAATGTCATACAAGTGGGTCTAATTGTGGGAGTGCACTGTGCTGTGCTCGAGGTGTATGGCCGATGTGTCGACCTTTGGTGACCTTCCGGCAGTTCACTGTTCGGTGGTAGGAAGCTAGGAAGTCGTGTCATCGAGGGTAGGGGTGGGAAGCGCAGGACGTAAAGTACAGTTTTACGGCAAGTAGGTACCTATTTTTGCTTGGGTAAGGTTGTTATGTGGCATCGTACAATAGTCCCACCGGCCAGGGCAAAGTCTTAAATGCAACCTCAAAATTGGGGTAAGTTTATTAGTAGTGGTCGAAAATAGTGAGTTTCTTTTGTAATTAAATATATGTTATAGATATCTATATATATATATTTTGTGTGTAGCAATTCACCGTAAGAAGAGTGCTATGTGATATATTATTTTGTTGGGCGGCAGACTTGATTATTTCCAGAAGTAAAACGATATTTTTTAAACTTTCAGTCAAGTGTAACCTTGCAGGCGACTAGAAACTATATACAGACACACAATGCCAAATTACAGTCGAATAGATAAATGCAAAACCACAGAAAAATATTACTTTTTGTGCTTAATTTTTAAGTTTTATGTGAATACCGCATTTGAGTCCCAGCTGCTCTGGTTTGCTCTCACTAGCTCCAATTGTTTGGAGCCAGTAGGATAATGGCATCCCCTATTGCGTGTCGTGAGGCTATATGTCGTGAGGCTGAAGTTTCTACTTGGGAGGGAGATGAGAAAGAAGAAGGTGATAAAGTACTTTGCTATTCAGATCTGGTCACTAAACACGGTTGAAGTCATTTCAAGCAAAGTTTCAAATCTGAACCATTGGTCTTTCACCAGGGCGATGCTGAGAGTAACTTCCACTCGGGAACGTGTCGCAAATATACTATATATTGCTTTCAGTAAATTGTTTATGGGACAACATAAATTAATTTTTAAAAAAAATTGTGAAATTTTCGTTGAAATTTTGAGAAAAATTGAGGCTGAAGATAGTGGAGAGGAGAAATAGATGGGGAATAAGGTGACGAGGAAGTACCTGGTTATTCAGATCTGGTTACCAAACACGGTTAGTTTCAAATCTGGATGGTGGTTTTTCACTAGGGCGATTCAAGGAGTGTTTCAAATATTCTATCTATTATTTTCAATGTTATTCGTGATAAAATAGAAATTAATTAAAGAAAATATACTCACGTTCGGTTTTGAATCCTCCGGATTCGTAGTCGATAGCTTTAACCCTCGACGACGCGCGACGGAGGCCCTCGGTCATGTTATTCGGCTGTTGAAAAGTGCAATAAATATTTTAGCATTTATGAACTTCAAATCCTACAGAAGTTCCACATATTTCCAGTATTGGGAAGAAAATGCTTCAGTTTGCTCTGTTGTCCAGCTTTATGAATAAAATAAAACAAATTAGTGTAGTGTTTATTTGTTGTACTTTATATTTTTTCTCACACTTTAGATAACAAAAGCTTAAACGTGAAAATTACGTTTAAAAATACTTGTGTTTTTATTGTCTAATACGGCCTAAAGTAATTGTTCCGGAGCTTTTCATCGAAAATATTCAAACATCGAAACATCGAAATATGGACCAAAGTAATTGTTTCGCTTTAAAACTTAGAAATACGAACTAAAGTAATTGTCCCGCATTAGCGCTTCGAAATACGACCTAAATTAATTGTCCCGCATTCAAACTTCGAAATACGACCTAAAGTAATTGTTCCGCATTCAAACTTTGAAATACAGCCTAAGTAATTGTCCCGCATTCAAACTTCGAAATACAACCTAAAGTAATTGTCCCGCATTCAAACTTCGAAATACGACCTAAAGTAATTGTCCCGCATTCAAACTTCGAAATACGACCTAAAGTAATTGTTCCGCATTCAAACTCCGAAATACAGCCTAAGTAATTGTCCCGCATTCAAACTTCGAAATACAACCTAAAGTAATTGTCCCGCATTCAAACTTCGAAATACAACCTAAAGTAATTGTCCCGCATTCAAACTTCGAAATACGACCTAAAGTAATTGTCCCGCATTCAAACTTCGAAATACGACCTAAAGTAATTGTCCCGCATTCAAACTTCGAAATACGACCTAAAGTAATTGTCCCGCATTCAAACTTCGAAATACGACCTAAAGTAATTGTTCTGCATTCAAACTTCGAAATACAGCCTAAAGTAATTGTCCCGCATTCAAACTTCGAAATACGGGCTAAGGTAATTGAATCTGAAAACTTAAAGATCTTGAGAATCTAAAAACAAATATATAGTTTTAATCTGTATGCAATTTTTGAGACCCTCAAGAGAGCTAAAAACCTCGGTACGTTTTATGATAGTTAGCATTGTATTTACGTTTCTGGTGTGCGGTGCTGAACACGCCGAGGAAGAAAAGCTCCGTGACGTACCTCGCCTTCCACCTAACTTTCGTATTTTCGTGCGATGAAAAATGTTCCACTTCCGAGCTGCAGCGATCAATAAATGTCCCATCACTCATTCCCGGCACAAATCAAACTGGCATGTGACTTATTAAAATATTACATCGAGTATTTGAAACTACTCTAAATCTACAAGAAAATGCTTTATTCTTAGAAAATGCATTATCCATTAATTATATTGTAAGGAAAGACTAGTGTTCAATCAAATGATTTTTAAATGTAAGAAAATTATGCAAATAAATTTCTCGAAATACTATTTAATGATTTTTTGTAAATTGATTATGGGTTACATGTTTTTGGGTTTTAACGATTATCAAACTATACAGCCCGTATCATGAAAGTCGTTAATTGATACCTTTTTTAATTTGTAATGTATAACGAAGACTACTATTACTACTGGCTGAATTAGTTATAGGTATATTCACATGTTCATAACATGATTTAAGAGTGATTAACCAGCGGCTGAGAATAAAAGTTTAAATTGCTTGCAACTGCACAGTGAGGTTCCAATGAGAAAGATAGATTATTCCCCCTATCAATTTTTTATAAGTAAAAATTTAATATCGAATTATTTCATTCAAAACGTGTACTTCTTGAAAGTATTTTTTGATCATAAGTATTTATCATTTTTCAATAATGTCTAAACAAAATTAGTGTGTAAAAAAAAAAATTTAATATTTTAGTTTGTAAGACCTTAAATAAATAGAAAAACTGAGGTATTTTTGTCACAAAACACATTTTCGGATTTATTTTTAAATGATTTTAATTTAACTAAAATTAAAAAAATTAAAACTGTGTTGACTAGATTACGTATTGATTTATTTTATTGGATGATTATATGATTTGAAATTTGTGTTGTTTAATAGAATGTGTTTTTTTTTTATCAATATAATTTTTTTTTACTTTTCGGATTAGTTTTGGCAACGTCAACGTTTGTTAATTCAAAATTAATTATTTAAAAAATAATATATAATATATTTGCGGCACGTTCCAGAGTGGAAGATACTCTTAGTATCGCCCTGGTGTAAGACCACCAATCAGAATTGAAACGTTGCTTGAAATGCCTTTAGCCGTGCTTAGTTGAAATATTTTAGTTTGTAAGACCTTAAATAAAAAGAAAAACTGAGGTATTTTTGTCACAAAACACGTTCTCAGATTTATTTTTTAATGATTTTAATTTAACTAAAATTAAAATTCTGAAAACTGTGTTTACTGGATTATGTATTGATTTATTTTGTTGTATGATTTAAAATTTGTGTTTTTTAATAGAATCTATCGTTTGAAAAGTGAATAAATCTGCCAACGACCATAGGTATAACCTTAGTATCTTAAAAATAAACTTAGTTTTTAAATATTTTAAAACTGCGCGTACCAGATAAAATAACAATCATTCAAAATCAATTTATGTTTTTTTGTAAAAAAGAGTCAATTTGTCTAGTTTTTGATTTAAAAACGACTAATTTCCGCTATTCTCTGGTAAAAACCTCTTAACTAGCCTAATAAATTTGCGTGTACCTACACCTGATACTCGTCTGCCTGCGCTATGTTATGTTCCCAAATCTGCTAATAATTATTTCGAAAACTCGCCTATTCAAAGGCTGCACAGACTTGGCAATAAGTATACTTCAATCGATGTTTATCGTCATCAGTTTCCAAACTAAAAATCAGTCTATTAGAATATTTTTAAAAGAGCTATAAATTTATCGCATCTGCACCTTTAATCGTTATTTCAATTTAGCTACTATATTCTACAAAAACCCACAATATAGGGTCTAATAAAAGTTGCTAATTTAACACACTCTGTACTAACTATTCATAATGATTTTAGATTTTCACGGCCAAAAGTATTTTTTGTTATTTGTTTGGGCAGATGTGTACACAGCATGTGTACACATCTGCCCTGATGATGGACACAAAAACGTTGTCCGAAACGTTGGCATAACACCCCAAAAACCAATAACAAAAATAATCTTTTCATGTTCATCCTTACATATGTTAATAATGACTTTAACAATTTAACAATTTCCTACTAATTTTCCTGTACTCTCGTTATTATAATATTTTATCATGAACATATCCGACTAATTTGTACTTTACATAATAGTGTAACCACTCTATATTATTTCTATAAATCTGTTATTTTGAATGATAGCAGTATTAAACATTTAGTTTTAGTTTAAACAGTTAGTTTAGTATGAATTCGTTTTATAATGAATATTAATTTTAGTAAATTATATTATATTATATATTATATATTATATTATATATTATATATATTATATTATATTATATTACTCGCATCATATTATTATGTTATGTTTTAAGGTATATGCAGTTCAAAATCTGTTTTTTTTTTTTTTTTTTCTTTAACTTTTATTTATATCATTAAAATCTATATTTAATTGCACCACTACACCTACCCCTTCTAATACTTATTTTTATTGTTATCTACAAAAAATTTCTCTTGTATTTTTTTCTATTATCTAAACCTTTTCTTGATGTATTTACACTAACTCATAGAATCTGTATATATATGTAAAAGCCCATCAGGGCTTTGATGATTAATAAAAATTAAAAAAATGATTTCTGTGACTGTTCTACTGATTTATCCGATTTCTTTAATATTTCTTAGAAATTTCTTTGCATTTTTATGTTTCTGTTATCTTTTAATGTCTCTTTATGGTTCGTTATTTTTCTGAGGGTCACAGTTTTTAGCAATTATAGACTGTATGCCACTGGATACTACTGTACGTATTGATATTATATTATCAAAATAATAACAAGAACACGTATTAAATATCATCAGTAAAATAATGAACATTCTCAAAACCACAAGTAAAAAAATCAACAGACAAAAAAGACAACAGTCAAAAGACATTGTCAATATCCAAAAAGCCACTAGTCAAATAAATCATCAGTAAAAAAATGCAGGAATAAAACACCGGTCAAAAGACAGTGTCAACAGACAAAAAAGCCACCAGTCAAAGAATTTGTAAAAAAAATACAAGTAAAAAATGACCAGTAAAAAAACAACTAATAAAAGGTCATTACTAAGTTAAACGAAGCCACGAGGAGTTGCTTGCGGGTTAACAGCCGCGTATTGCGCTAATTTATTTAAGTTCCAACCAAAAGTCGATGCATGTGTTATGTGTAATTTCCCCAGTGATAACGGCGCGTATAATGTCTAATGCGCCAGACGGCCTTCAGACGCGGCGGGGGAGAGTGAGGTAAAACGGGGGTTGTGGGAGGCACGATTCCCCCCCTAACTCCCATATAGACAAAATAACCCCTCCTTTTCCCTCAAACACACGCAGGGTGGGATTCGTTTAGTTTGTGAATTATGCATTAAATCGTAAGTGTGATCTGTGAAAGAAAATTGGTGTAAGATGTTTCGACCCAGACAGACCAATGAAAGAATTTCGGTAATTAAAAAAATAAATATAGATAAGCCGGCCATTATTAAAAAAGTGGAAAACCAACAAAAAATTCAGTAACTGCCTTACACAACTGATTTTCGAGGTAAATCGGTTTTTACCGAAAATATGAATAAATCACTATAAAGAACATACAAATAAAAATAGTGTAGGGGTTTCGATTTTTAGTTTTTTCAAACCAACGTCAGCAATGACTTGATTATATGATAAACACTCTGATCGAGAAGACTTGGATACATTTCGAATTGAATCACTACCTACAAAGGGAACTTACACTTAGGTAAAGACCTCACTTTGAGTCACTATGAAATTATTGTATCGTGTAGATAGATACCTGCTGATACATTGGCTCTGTAATATGTCTATAAATACATCTGTATGTGTGTGAATATACGATATTTATACATAAATATGTACGTTTTCATTTACTAATATTTTATTTTGTTCCTCTTTTTTTTAAGTACTTGTAATAATAATGCCATGATGAACGGTGTTGCCATTCATAATTGGAATCATCGCTCTAACCGTATTGAAAATGGTTATATTATTTTGTTGAGCCAATAAATAAATTAATACATGTAAAAAAAATCATACTTTGATACTGGCCTTGAACGCAGAAACTGCTGTAAAAATTGTAAAATTTGATTTATTTTAATTTTTTTTTTAATTTATTAGAAATTCTTGGAGGTACATACACAATCGGAGCTACTCCCTTTGGAAGATAGACCCCCCTCTAGGAAACGCATCCTTCCTGCTAATGTCTCAATGTCTATATAATATTTACGTACTTTTAACTTTATAATTATTATTTCTAATGCGGCTCTGTCGCCCCACCCCCGCTAGGGCAGGGCAGGCTGCAGTTTATCGGAGCAAGAAACCCCCGGCCGAGAACAAAAGACTGCCACTCTAGACTTTATATAAGGACAGGCGCCATTTTTTGCGTAATTAACGTCAAAATGTTAAAGAAACTTTAATTTTTTACGTTTTTCTACAAAGCTTCGGTCTTTGGATGAGACGCTTTGTTGTCGCTCATTCGATTTATTAGCGTGATGTATAACGAAATTTTGTTTCAAAAGCAGGCAGGAAGATGAAAAGAAGCATAAATTGTAATTAACAATACGTCTTCAACATTTCGACTCCAACATTTCAGTTCCCCGATAGTTGACACCCCGGATACTATTTTTTATTTTTTTTAATTAAAACAAATATTCCTGGGTTACGAATAACCTGACAAAATTTTAAAATCTCCTATTTCAACCACAGTAAGCGAAAAATGTTGCTTGTATCGTGATGGTGGCTATAGCCAGCCGAGGAATTGAACACGGGACGCCTGGGTGGGACCCAAACGCGATGTCAACTCGGCCACTGACAGGTCGAACTTATGTATACCATTATATCGGTTTACGAAAATATGGTATATCTACTTACACAAAATATACAACAAAAGTATAACACATATCTTAATTCAAATGTTAATATTAGGATAAAATTACTATTCTATTTATTGTACATGTTAACGGAAATGTATGTAATCCGTCATTGTGTTCAATTCCTAGGAAATGTATGTAGTTCCTAAAATCGACAGGAAATTTGTGAAATAAATTATATTAGACACATTTCCTAGGAAATCTATATATTTCCTAAATAGCAATCGGAAATGTAAAACATTTAATAATAATATAACTGTAAGGGGTACTTTCTTCTGTATCACAAATCATGTTACACAAAACTAGCCTGGCCTACTGACTACTTGAAAACTGCGATGTTTTTCTTGCCTTGACGCGAGCAGGCGCTATAAAGGGGGCACTTTTTTGTATCACAAACCATGTTAATTACTTAAATAATAGACCGATTACTTACCAAATGAAAGATTAACTTTATAAGAATATAACAAATAAAACAACGTGTTTTATTACAGAAAGCATTCTTTTTATACATTTCCTAATACGATATTGGAATTATATACAAAGCCTAGGAAATGTATACATTTCTCAGGATACGTATGTATTAAATAATTTTTAAAACAATATTTTATACATTTCCTAAATAGCTTCAGAATTGTATACATTTCCTATGAGTTGTATACAATTCCTAGATTTCATACATTTCCGGTAACCAGTGGCGGCTCGTGACCTTTGGTGAGCTAGAGTGCTAATATTAACAAAAATGGCATTATTGATGTCGTCGTAGTCGAAAAATATTTTTTATTTTTTTTTCGAAAATGTATTTTTTGTATGAAGATTTTCAGGAAATCTGTGCGGCGCACAGCAAAACTGAAATTTCCTGAAAATCTTCATACAAAAAATAAATTTTCGAAAAAAAATAAAAAATATTTTTCGGCTGCAACGACATCAATAATGCCATTTTTGTTAATTTTAGCACTCTAGCTCACCAAAAGTCACGAGCCGCCACTGCCGGTAACATATAGATATACCAAGGAATAAGTACAAAAAATGGACAATGTTAAATAATTAGTTTGATCGGAAAGTTACTTTTTATATCAATTTTAAAAAATTATTGTTTTGGTTCCTAATTACTTGATCTCCATTGTTGTTAATTATTTTAATACTTAAATTTAAATTTACGTATCTTTTGAGCAGTTTTTTTTTTTCGATTACTGTAAAATAACGTCTAGCCATTTCAAAAAATTATGTTTTGAAATCCTCTGTATTAATAAATTGGAAATTCATATGTCATACAGTATTTATTCTGGTTTAGTAATGTATAATTTCTATATAATTTCTATATCTTAAGAATTTCAAAAAAATATAGTACTTTAGGATTCATAATATTATGTTTTATACTAGCTTATAAATGTGGAAATTCTAACTATGCAATTGTAAATGTTCTCCAAAATGCCCTGGAAAGAATCTCAGACTTGTTATCTCCCGAAAGAAACCATTCATCTGTTCTGTATGAAATTACTAATGTTATCCAAAATGACCCTGGTAAAATAATTACATCTTGGCGATTCTTTCAAGGAAAAAGAAACAATCCCGTCACTACTAATGTTCTCAAAATTTGTCTTGACAGAATCGCCATTCCTTTCCATTGTAAGAATATGTACTAAAACACAATTTGGCTGTCCTGAAACGGGAATCCTTCCCAGTTGGACAGACAAAGGATCATCTTGTATTGTATGTTTGTATTATATAAATAAATAAATAAATAAATAAATAAATAAATAAATAAATAAATAAATAAATAAATAAATAAATAAATAAATAAATAAATAAATAAATAAATAAATAAATAAATAAATAAATAAATAAATAAATAAATAAATAAATAAATAAATAAATAAATAAATAAATAAATAAATAAATAAATAAATAAATAAATAAATAAATAAATAAATAAATAAATAAATAAATAAATAAATAAATATCCGCACCAACTTATTAATATAGGTATTTTTGAAATTAGTAAATAATGTATACAAAATATTTTATTATATTAATAATTTTGAGGGCCAACTGTCGGAGATTAACTTTCGGGTCACCATAAAAAAATATATGCAGTGAATAGAAACAAAACAGAAAGACACTGGGGACGGAAAAACAGATGATCATAAAGTAGAAACACACAGCCGATGTTCAGAGAAATAATTGTGAAAATTTAAATTTCAACCTCGTTCGACTTTCGTACAACGCAAAATCTTGTTGCTCTATTAAATTACAACATTATAAGCTGCAATTTGAAATAATGAATTACTAAAGAAAATTGCATTCAATTAGTAAGATGTTTTTTTTTAACAATAGCTCCACTCAGGAGGCCTTAAGAAAATAATTCTTCTCAGGGCTTAGGATGCTGTGTGGAAGGTGTTTTAGGAAAGGAAGTTCTGGGAAGGAAAAAAGGTATGAGGGGTTATACATTTCTGTGGAGAAACTTAAAAAAAACCTTCATTAAAATAACATGTACCTTCAAAAGCAAAATAAATGTTTTTCATTGATTAAAAATCAACGTTCTTTTCATATCGGTACACGGAGACCATTTTTATTTTCAAATACGATCATTTTATTCGTAAAAACGGTTAAAAACGGGACTAAAGTTCTTACGAACAAATTAACAGTGTTTCAATGTTTATTGGCGGGAAAATGTAAGAATAAATTGTTGGTATACGTACGAAATTACGTATACCAACAAATTTTTCTTACATAAACATTGAAAATCAGTTAATTTGTTCGTAAGAACTTCAGTCCCGTTTTTAACCGTTTTTACGAATAAAATGGTCGTATTTTAGAATAACATTTTTCTCCGTGTGACCTGGGGGTCAGTGTGTCCGGGAGTGACGGACTAATAATTTCCTCCCACTGTGGTGCAAGGCTATGTTCCGAGAGAGCCCTGCTGGAAAAGTCAAAAGGTCTCCATCAACCAGTCTCACGTCATCTGACCAGGCACGCAATTGGTGGGCAGATACATCCACCGCCAAGACCGGATAAACCTCACCCCGTGAACCCGGGCACGCGAGCAAGTCACCAAACGTAGCGAACCACTTGTTAGTTAAATGGTTCCCGGGCAGGGGGTACTCATGCTCGACACTCAAATTGCTTAATATTATTTGCAATTCATTTCATTTTCATTATTACATGATATCATAATTGTACTTATTATTCCGCTTCATCCAATACGAGACCAAAAATAATATCAGTCGTATTTACTTTTTATGTAGAGAATCCTAAATGGAGCAAAGAAGTTTCTTTACTTTGAGTTCAAATATATTATTTTCCATATAATTGGAGCTACTAGGGCTGAATTATATGCCCTAATCTAAATACAGTTTTACTGTAATGCTTCAATTTATTGCCAAAATTTTAGATCCAAAAATTCAAAACTGCATGCTACCCCTTTCAAATGGCATTTTTCTATCAATATTCTAATTTTCGATATTTCCAATAAACTTCTTAACAGTTAAATAATTTATTTTTTTGTTAGAAAGCTGTCACTACAATTACGAAATACGATTAAATATAATTACGATAAATTGTGGTTCTAACCAAAGTAATTGATTTATTTCATTCAGTGGATTAAAATTCAATTTTGTAATTTCTTTGCCAACGTACAAAACTAATTTGTTGCATTTTAACTTAATATCATTTAAAAAGTAGTTGCACTTGATATTTCATTAAACTTATGTAGTCAATTACAATAGGTAAGTTGAGTCCTTTTTTATTTTGTTTATCAATGTTCACGTGCAAACTTAAATACTAGAATTTTTTTTTAAAGTTCGTTTTCATAATTAAGTTAATTATACAAGTTTGAATGTTATTAAGCCCGCGAAAACGCCCGGTAAGAGACGAGAGAGTGTGTGACGTCATCTAATCCCCGTTTGTGTCAAATATAAGGGTAAATATTTACAAAACTGGAACACGCTTAATACGGACTAAAAACATAAATTTTAAAAGGTGTAGTAGTTAGATATTAAGTGGTACTAATCAATTCAGTTGCCGGAATTTCGAAAAAAGTGCATTTTAATGGTTATTTTTTAAACTTAAAAACACGAAATGTAATTTTTCACCGAAACTTGCCTACATAGCGGTCGGTGAAAAATGACATTTCGTGTTTTTAAATTTTTAAAATAACCATTAAAATGCATTTTTTCGAAATTCCGGTAACTGAATTGATTAGTACTAGTTAATATCTAAACTTTACAAATTGGCAATTGAAAACACCCAAAAGTTAGAAAAAACGTTCATTTGAATACACAAAAAACGGTACCAAGCCCTATTCTCAGCGCATTGTTCTGCATCTTCCAAATCACGTAAAATCGATTGTATAACTACGTTTAGAAGATAATGTGTCCTACTCCGCCCCCACCCCCTATAACCGCTACTCGCCCCCTCCCTCTCCTAGTTCCCTGCAACCTCCTGCATCCTCTTTCACCCCCGGTACCTCGGGAGGCTGTGAGAAAACGCAGCGTGGGAAGTAGAGAACAAAGGGTTGCTTGCCCCAACACGCAGAGTGGTAAGTATACGTTACATAAGCAATGGGGTGTATTTAATCTAATTTTATCACGTCTAGGGGTTATTTAGGGAAGATTTCTCCAAATACTTTTACCCGGGCACACCACTACTAGATTGTTGATTATGCATTGTAATCACGATATTATGTTGTAAATCTAGGTATATCTATAGTCTCGGGTCAAAATATTATGAAAAATGTAGTATAAAACACATTTCTTGAATCGTTTGAAACTTTAAATTGTTCGTGTACATGTAAAGAATAATCCGATCTACTGGTTTTTATGATTTGGTAGATTATTTGTGTAAACGTGTGCCTAATTATATCAAATAAAAGAAATTCAAAACATTGAAACAATTGAGAAACTTGACACTAAATTACAATTTTTACATTGTCACACGTCAACCCAACACTACAATAGTTTGTTGTTGGCATATATTAGCCCCTATATATTCAAACAGACCTGAGAAAGGTACGTTTTTAGATTTTCACGGCCAAAAGCATTTTCGTTGTTTGTTTTTGGGGTGTTATGCCGTGTTGTGCTACCTCCTTCTTTAGCCGACGTTTTGGACAGCGTTGCAGTGTCCATCCTCTGCCGGATCTGCCCTGATGATGGACACTGCAACGCTGTCCAAAACGTCGGCTAAAGAAGGAGGTAGCACAACACGGCATAACACCCAAAAAACAAACAACGAAAAAAGACCTGAGAAAGGTTCAGACACTACCGAAATCGATTACGTTTTAAATAAAGTACTTTAGAAAAAAAAAAATTATACAATACAGTGATTATTGCTCCTTGGAAAAGTTTCACGTATTATTAAAACTATGAAAATCTTCACCTTTTTTCCATTTTGTAAAATCTTTTACAACTCGACCGAAGTCGAGAAATAAAGCTAGGTAAACACGTTGGGAACTTCAGACTAATGTCCTCCGTAGGTATTTGGCGACGTGGCTCTGAATAATAAAAAAATAATAGATTCATAAAAATATTAGAAAAAAGTAGCTTGTCTCGCGTCAAGCCAGATAGTAACTACCAGAGAATAAATGTACAACGGTAGAACAAACTTAACATAACGCCTCGCCTCTGTCACACCAAACTGTTTTTGAACGGTCTAAACTTCAGTCCTTGCTTTAGTTTTCGCCACCTTTATTTCCGTCTGGAAACTTATTACCTTCGTTCATCAAAGTCCCGGCGGCGCCCGCCCAAAAAACCAACAGCACGCTTCTTATCAAAGCGCATTTTTTGTCTTGCGCATCCAGACACAACAAAGACTCAAAGGCTCGCAATCAACCCCCGGCATCTACAGCCTGCTAAGCCCGCATGCAACCATCCAACCAACCAACCAACCTAACCACCCCCGGCCCCGATTCATCATTCATTTCCTTAATCCCGAATTTTCCCACGTAGGGGTGGCTGGGAGGTAAAGGGGTTAAGGCGGCGTGCGGTGTGAGGGGGTACGGGGGTAGGAGAACTACTAGAAGTAGTAGTTATAGAAGGTGCAACGTAGTGGGCTGGATAATACTGGCTGGAAACTCAAAGACAAGGCACAAAGCGGTCAAGTTTGGGACGATGACTAATTACGATCAGTAATTCTCTATTGGACTATGAAACATGTTATGCGATCCTTGCAATAGACTCGTAATTCAGATAAATTATTCATGAAACAATAATTAGATTCAATTTTTTTTTTAAACTAGTACAAAATAACGATAAGATATTGTATCCATGTAAATTTAGATGAACAGATAGAATAAGGAAGGATTCAACATCGATCTTAACATACAAATATTTATTTTATTTATTTATTATAGATAGATACAAAAGAAAGTACAATTTACATATTAAGAAGCTTTGCCTGTCCAACTAGGAAAGTTTCCCGTTCCAGGACATACGAATTGACAGGTTTAGTTCATATTATTCCTTAAGAAATGTACATTATTACATAACAAAAACTAAAAACCATAAACAACAAACAAAAAAATATTTTTCTCTGAAACCAAGTTGTGTAATGAAGAAATATATAAATAAATACATACATTTTTGTTTGTGACTGTAGAAAAAGTAACATGGTAGCATTTATTCTATTCGGATTTACCGAATTAGCCTGGTAACATATACTGTATTCAGATTTACAGAGAATGAGATAAGTAGGTAAGTTGGTAGTATTTAGAGTGTATACCAGGTACCTGGTAACAAGATGGAGGAATTACAATATGATTTACAACATAACGATATGAAATTATGTTAGGTTATATGTTTAGAAGTATGAACTAATAATACCTACATAGAGAAAGAGAAACTACATTCAAATTTACAATATGAGCATACAATTTAGAAAACAACGTTCTTGATATTTGGACATGTTGTGTTTTCTTTCAGATATTTTGTTTCCATTCAAATAAAAAAAAAAAAAAAAAATAATGTATATTAAAGGTGTTTAAATATTGACATTTAGGCATTTTTAAAATAAATGTATTTAATTTTGCCGGTAATGACCGGCAAAAGTTCTAGTTCATGATATTCCGTACAACATCAGTAGCAACATGATTTAAGGGGTAAAGTTGTTTTTTAAGTTTTTTTTCGTTGTTTGTTTTTGGGGTGTTATGCCGTGTTGCGCTACCTCCTTCTTTAGCCGACGTTTCGGACAGCGTTCCAGTGTCCATCATCAGGCAGATCCGGCCGATCCAACGATGATCTGCCGGATCTGTCTTGATGATGGACACTGCAACGCTGTCCGAAACGTCGGCTAAAGAAGGAGGTAGCGCAACACGGCATAACACCCCAAAAACAAACAACGAAAGTGCTTTTGGCCGTGAAAATCTAAAAACCTACTTGTTTTTTTAAGTGTTTTTAGCAGCACAACAAGTTTCAGACCCACAAAAAATTATATTTAATTTTTCTTTCTGTAATATAGCGATATAGTGATTTTTTGATAGGAATTGATTCAATTGATTAACTTTTTTTTAATTGCCAAAATGAAGGCAACGCATTAAGTCCCCATACCTTTGTTAGTACCCCTTGAACAGCCACAGCCAGAGCGGGTGTTTGTATATAGGCGTGTGTGCGGGTATGTGTCAGATGGGCCGCGTCTCTTACTTTAGGCTAGGTAGGTAGTAGGTAGTAGGTAGTTATAGGTAGTTGGTTGGTTGAGGAGGCTCCACTTTGGGTAGGCGGCGCAGCGAGCGGCCGTTCACCCCAGACGGCTCAATAACCCCCGCCCACCCCCTGCAGCCGCCCGCCCTGCCCGCCGCCGCCCAGCCCAGGCCTGCCTCAACACACCACCTCCACCCCCCATCTCCCTTGTGACCCCCGCCCTTAAAGGTTGCGTGAGAACATGGTGCACAGTTGATGTTTTTACATTTTTTTTTGCTTTTTGTGTGAAATACGAAATTGAATCGCTGAACATTTTACATGGATACTTAGAACATTTCTTAAAGTTCTTAGTTTCTTTCAAGCCTTTGTTCTTAAGCTTACTAATTGAAAAAACACTTTTTTTCCTGCTAACCCTTCACTGAAGGAGTTACACCCGTTCCCGTTCCCGTTCCCGTTCCCGTTCCCGTTCCCGTTCCCGTTCCCGTTCCCGTTCCCGTTCCCGTTCCCGTTCCCGTTCCCGTTCCCGTTCCCGTTCCCGTTCCCGTTCCCGTTCCCGTTCCCGTTCCCGTTCCCGTTCCCGTTCCCGTTCCCGTTCCCGTTCCCGTTCCCGTTCCCGTTCCCGTGTCAGTAATTCGTATTAACCTTAAGATGGTTTTTTTGTGTGATTTCAGATTCACAAAAAAACCCTGTTCTATGCATTAAATTATTTACATTCCTTAAAATAATTATCATTCTTCAAAATACATGCACCCTAAGCACAGATTGTTTTATACAATTTAAAATGTTGAACAATTTTCGGTATTAAAATTCAAGTTTTGTGATGATTTTATTCAAGTTCTGTTGTCATTTCATATTGGGCCGGTTATTACACAGCATTTTGATAATAACAAAACTTGAATAGGAGTTTCACGTTTTCAAATTTGTTTCACGTTTTCAAAACCCGTCCTTACATCATTCTAATCAACAAACCTAAATGACAATGACAAAAAACGTAAACAAAGACAAAGATATTACCACCCTCAGTGGAAAGTAATAAGAGCTGCTATTTTTCATTTCGCACCTCTACACAATACCTCTGAAATATCTTGGCAATATCCTTCACTAACCCCCCCTAACCAACCTCGGCTAACGAACCCCCGACCGAGCCCTCCCCCCTCCGCCGATGTGAATCCACCCGACCCCCGCCTACGCAGGACGAAACAAAAACAAACGACGTCTGAACGTGATGCAACGTAGGCCAGACTGGGTTGGTGGGCGGCGGAATCGGGTTTGAGGGTGGGATGGGGGTTCGGTAGACTCGTTTGGGTGGGAAAGGGGGAGGGAGAACTCGATAACGTGAAAAAACGTAGCCGAAATTAAAGATGACGTTGCGATAGTGTACGATTTATAAAGAGAAGTAACTTTAATTGATTTTTGCAATTTTTTGCTCAAGTCATGCATCTTTATTTTCTTGCTACGCAGCTATTTTTATAGAAGAATTCGTATTTTGCTTCATAATCTTAAATATAAAGGAGAAATATTATTTGTCTTAGTAAAAATTCTTGTTTGGTTAGTTATGGCGTAATGATATTTGCACAAAATTTTTGTCAATTTTCTAAGTCATCGAAAAGTTTTTTCTGGTTACAACGTCATTTTATACGTATTTATTTATTTAATAAATGAATTTTGTACATTGTATAGATATTGTGTTATTTCATCCGCCATGCTAGGGATGTCCACGTGTTATGGCGGGTGAAGTTTAAAGATAATATAATTTATGGTGATGAAGTATACTGATAATATGATAATTGATTAACGTAAAGTTAATGCAGCAATGAATTTATGATAATTAAGTTAACGTATAATATGATAATTGATGATAATGAAGTTTACAGATAATATAGATACATATATATTTATGATAATTAAGTTTACATATAATATAATAATTGATGATAATGAAGTTTACATATAATATAACAATGAATTTACGTCAATGAAGTTTACAGATAAAATAATAATTGATAGTAATGAAATAATAATTGAAGTTTACAGATAAAATAATAATGGATAGTAATGAAGTTTACAGATAATATAACAATGAATTTATGACAATGAAGCTTACAGATAAAATAATAATTGATAGGAATCAAGTTTACAGATAATGTAACAATGAATTTTCAATAACGAAGTTTACAGATAATATAATAATTGATGATAATGAAGTTTACGGATAATATAATAATTGATGATAATGAAGTTTAAAATTAATGCAGCAATGAATTTATAATAATTAAGTTTACAAATGGAAAAGGAAGTGCTGAAATAAAAATAATTCTACTAATCACTATTTAGTTTGACAGTGATTTAGAACCGTTGCCCGGAGCGGAAATAACCTACTTCTATTTTATAAATACCTGCTTATATTTTGACAACTGATAATAAATATTTTTTGGTGGATAAAAAAATGGTCTCAAGTAAAACATAATGATGTCAGGTTATTTTAAGTTATCTTAACGTTGTAATATATTTTCGTGAATACCACACAAAAGACTCAACTGGCCGAAGACAATGGGACTATGGCTTCTCCAATTGGAATATTTTACAAGCGTGAACGACATTGGAAGAGAAAGGAGAAGGTTGGAAAGTACCCGACAATTTAAATCTGGTAACTTAACACTTCTAAAACCATTTCAAGCAACGTTTACTTAATGGTGCTTTTTCATCAGGGCGATGATAACTACTAATCTATCTTGTATATATATATATATATATATATATATATATATATATATATATATATATATATATATATATACCACTCTAGAATATGTATATCGAAAAGAAAGAATAAAAAGTTTTTTGTTGTAAGTTGAATTTAACCAAAATATTTATTGAGAATCATATAGAACATGAAAAAGTATGAAATATCAATTTTAAAGTGTGTTATCAACGAATAATACGACCGGGACACTGAATCAAATCTGCCTTCTAACTTATATGAGAACCTGCAAAAAAGGAAAATGTTTTTCAATTCATTTGTTTTCTAAATGAATACGGCACAAGAGTTTCAACTGCTCCAAACCGCCTGTGGCCAGTGAGACAATGGCATCTCCAATTGGGTATGTTTTGAGGCTGAAGTTAGCGGAGAGGAGAAATAGATGGGAAAAGGGAGGTGGGGTAGTACCTGACTCTTCATCTGGTCACTAAAAACGGCTAAAGCCATTTCAAGCAACATTCCAATTCTGAATGGTGGTTTTACACTAGGACAAAACTGGGAGTATCTTTACTCTGGAATGGTCGCAAATGTACTCTGTATTTTTTTTATGAATAAATTGTGAAATAACGCAAATCAATCAAATACAATTAACTTCCGAACGCCGGGATTCGAAATCCCAATTTTTGGATTGCTGGTCAAGAGCCTTACCTGTCGACCACAGAGGATGTCAAAAAGTCATAAAATGATTTAATAAATAAGAAAAAATTGTAAAAACAGATGTAAAAGAAAAAGTTTATAGGATGTCGTATAATTAGGACGCTGAATTTTTTTAATGTCACTCTTACTCTCTCGAATATCAGGCTGACCTTAATAAAATAATCTAAAACCGAGGTTTTATATTCCCCATTTCTCATCCAAAACTGGACCGATTTTAATATTTTTTTTCTAACTGTGTAAGAAGAAAATTCCATACGTATGTACTTTTTGTTTTAAAAAAATATATATCTTCTTTGTATACTGAAAGTCTGTATACTGAAGGCGTTTAACTTTTGAAAGCCAGCATAGGAAAAATATATTTTTTTCATTACGACGTAAGAAATTTGACATTTCTTGCGAATCCAACATTTACAACATTTCTTTTGTGATATATTAGAAAAATTACATGAAAATAATGTAGATCTTTCTGATAGTACCAGAAATCTATTCTCTCCACAATGAATTTTTATCAAAGACAATGAAAGAATATAGAGTTTCTAAACCAACTCCGTCCATATTTTGACGCGGCGGCCATTTTGTCGGCTATCTTTCTTGCCCGCCGCATCATAGACAATTTATTAAAATTATTCCAATAGGCTAGACGCTATGCATTATTTCGTTACGTCAAGAACGAGAATGGCCCAAGCGATTCTGACCTTGTTCTTGATAATTTATTTATACATAAGGGACAAAATCGTTTCCAAGATCGATGGTACACCGGAGTACGTACGGCCAACTACAGGTTAACCCAGGCAATTTTAACGGTGTTTGGAGGGTCCTAATTTCTTCAAGAAGTATCTTATCAAAAAAACCAAAACGTAACGACACGCCAGTGGTCAATATCCATATTATATAAAAAAAATATTTGCAAAAGTGTTAAAATCCAGAGAGGGTATTGGGGAATACGTTTGTGTGAACAAAACGCCACCCGGTTTCCTCTTAACACCTTTTTTATCTAGTAGCTGACTCAATTAGAGAGACTGTTTCTGTATGTGCAAAAGAGTGTTGGTTTGATGGCTGGAGGTGTACAATTGTATTAATGCTTTTATATTACTTACTACCACCTTTCACAATGAATGCAACAAGAACATGATGTACTACTATGTATGCAACAAAAATATCACTTATCCAATACATCTTCCGTGAAACATGTTGAAATCAAAACTTAAATCCCGTTTAAATGCTATATGAAACTTTCCGATATCACTGCGTAGCGGCAACATAATGTTTTTGATTAAGTTAGATGCATTGTATTACCTCGCGTCACAAACACTCACTCATGCATTCTACCTAATAACTAACACACACAACCTCTCAACTCAAATACGTCGTTCAGAATCCTGCAAAGCCTCAATTTAAGTCAAACTAACCCCACGCAAAAAAGTCATAAAAACTCTTAAACATATTATTTTTGGGAGTTTTCTGTGCCTCCCTTTTGAAGAGTTGGTTTATTTTACGTTTCAGCGTTTCAGGAAAGCTTTCAGCGCAAATCTTTACTACCGAAACTCACGACGCTAGCCACGAACGATGGATCACAGTTTTTTTTAGTTCAGGCTTCACTTGGCTCGGCCTTTTTTGCTAGACTGGCAATTGATTTTTTTTTTCATATCTCCCCCGTCGAACAAAGCATTTTTGTTTTTCACTATTTTCTTTGATCGAGCAAGGGACGCCGGTTTATCTGTGGTTATTGGAGTGTGTTCGAGAGCCAATAATAATTTTCGCCCCGTTCAGTGCACTTTGTAGAATACTCTTTCAAAAACGGCGGACTTCCGGAAAGCATTCAGTTTTTTCCACTACAAAAAGTTCGAATTTACATCCTTTAATCCATGTCATTCGACGAGACAAACAATCCTACATTTTTCTTGTCTGCTTGGTGTTCCTCTTCAATCAATGGTTCGATGTCTGGTTGAATGTGTATCTCTTCTAATTTAAATCCATTCATTTTAAAAATTATTTGTTTTCCATCAAAAAAATATACATAATAACTATCATACAAGTTTGAACCACCGTTTGAAACCATAAATTGAAATTTTACGAAATTGGTAAGCTAAATATTTAAAAAAAAAAGTAATTTATTAATATCTAAGATTGAAGACTTATTCATTCAACGTAACCAAAATTTCATAATAGAATATATTATGACTATTGACGTTCTCAATTTTTTTTAAATTATTCGCAATTCCAGAAAACTGCAATTTACAAGACCATAACTGTGTGTTATATGTAACAGATAAAAATATTCGTTTAAATTTTAGAGAATGTATTCACTTATTGTGCGTAAATTGAATATTTTTGCAAGCTCCAAAAAATTTCAAGACCAAACTATCTAGTGGATTTTCAGAAGATCATATAATATTATGGATTATTATAACAAAATTTTTTAATTTCCTAAAGTCCCATAACTAATTTCAGATTTGATTCCTAAATTAGCAACAAATCTGAATAATCATTTTACAATATCCTATGTGTGCTGTTTTATCTATTTTAGTTTTGAATTATAATATATTATAGGCTAATAAATAATTCTATGTTGTATGGTTTTAGACGCAAATTTTGCATTTTATGTGAGTTAATTGTAATTATTTAAAAAAGGAGGATTGTCCGATCTACAAAAAAACATATTGTTAAAAAATTATGTTTTTGGAAAGGAATTTTAACTTATATACCACAAATGTGTGTTGTAACGTAAATCGGTGAATAATTACATTATTTGCATGTCAGAACGCCATTTTTTATTTAATTTATTCTGTCATTAGTCATATTTATATAGTAAATAGAGCAAACATTAAAAAAAAAATTATCATTAACTCACCAATAATTACCAAAATTGACTCAAAAATCGTTAAAAATGAATTCTTTAAGTTCTATATGTTTGTAATTTAAAACACAAATAAATTAAGTAGCACATATTCGTGCTAAGCATTGGCTGTACCTTTCGATAAAAATTTTTTTTTATTTATAATTATTAAAATATTTTTTACTTTAAAATATTTTTTAATAATTATAAATTTAAAAAATTTTAAAGTAATTATTTGGTTGGGTATTTTGACATTAAATCCAGTTTTGTGTGAAAAAGACCGCGCAAACGTTCCTCTTAATACATGGCGTCCGGAAACTCGTAGTACAAGCGAGAAACTAGTGAATCTACACTACATTTAGAGTCGATTTTGTGGTACAACTTTTTTTGGTTTGAGCTTTTGTTTTCGAATAAATCGAGAAAATGGTTGCTACGGGGTTAATATCAGCTGTTTAATGTACTTTAAAATGTGTTGAAGCATCGACCCAACTTAAAAGTATTTTTAACCCTCTAGTTGTCGAATTTTTTTTTTAAGTTTTAAAATGCCCCTATCGAAAAAATAAAGTATTTTTTGGGTTCCCTATGTAATATAGACTCACCAGTTTCTTGCTTGTACTACGAGTTTCCGGACAACGTGTATATTGAAAGCGATGTGGTTTAATCACTAAATGTATCTTAACACAAACACAGACATTTGAAACATTACATTTAATTATGTATAACATGGAGCTCACAAGTGAAAAACGCCTCCCCGTTACTCGGGGCAGGGTAGTTAATTTAAATTGAATCCTGCCCGATGTGTTCTCGACGAGTCGTCAAGTGGAAATATCTCCTCAGACAGTCATCTTGAGACACGAAAAAGAAACACCGAGAGCGCCTGCCGGTTGCCTGGTGCCTGATGCCGGGTGCCTGGTGCCGGGTGCCTGTTTTAACGGCGGTATCTCGTACAGAATATCTATCCTCGCATTACGTTGCAGCACATAAACCGCCGCGCTATGCATTGTTCCTTGGACAAAAATCAACATTCGAATTCATGAATTTTGATTTTGTTATTGAAAAGATGAAGATATAAAACTCCTAGGACAATAGTCATTTGGATTTGGATGATTGTCATCGGCTAATTATGAGCCTTCAACTTAGCGATTACCAAGAGCGATGCGTTAAACACATTATCAGCTGCATTTTATCACTTAAGTAAGACTTGTTTACACAAAAATACCTTGTTTTTACCGTCAAACTACAGTGGAATCTACTGGCACAGGTATTTATTTTGAAATTATGTCATTACTTTCTTTGGTTGTTCTACATTCTCTATGATGCCTCCAAAGTCATCACCTAAATTACACGCTTGATTAATGCATTACTCAACTCTGATAACGTTTTAAAAAAACATCTCCAAATATCTCCTGGTAGTTCTTACTTTTTAGCATAGATCTGTTAATAAATTTTTATTTCTCAAAAAATTACTGCATCTGTGCGCGACTAAGGATTTTATGGTCTGTAATTCAATGAAAAACTTCGAACTCGCAAAAGTGTACTTCGATAGCGAAAAATAGCATCGATTCGGTTGTTTTTGAAAAAATGTGTTTGCTCTTGAATTTTTTTGACGTGAACGATCAATAGCAGAATCAGCTTATGACTTACGACTATTTTATTTAAAATTTTATAAAAAGCTGGGCGAAGATAATCGAAATCCTCATAGATTTCGTATATGCAATTAGGCTTAGCTTAACCAATAAAAGCGGTTCCCGTTGGGTTTGACAACTCTTTCAAGTGAAACTAATCAGCCTAGACCAAGTCATACTTTCGAAAGACCCCTAAAGCCATCCGAGGAAGCTTTGCTCAACGATCTCAGCTCAAAGGTCACGGGGTGGAAAAGAGGCTAATAGTTAAGATTTCCATTCCAAGAGTGCTTGGAAACGGCTGTCACATAAATCAAATACATTTAAAATGCTTTTAAATGAGAGAAGACAAATGTATATCGGGCTCTATTGGTGGTAATATTTATGACTGGCAGTGTTCACGCATGTTGTAAAATAATCGATGTGTTTTCCTTACCTTTCGCATATTCATCTAATTAGGAGGTTAATAAAATGTAATAATTAATTTTATTAATATATTTCAATTGTTTTTAAAAAAAACCGAAACCACATTTTTTAAATTCGACCAACTCATTCCCCCAATCGATTGAGAGTATCATACGAGTATTCCTGTTGACTACCTTCAAGCGACGCGATCCCCGCTCGTCCGTGTTTTTCATACTATTATTAGTGTTTGAAATCGCCGCCAGGTGCTCCACTAGCAAAATTGTATGACAGGTAGCGGTAGCGTCGCTTGTAAATAGCTACGTGAACGATGGGCGTAATAGCTACGTGAACGATGGGCGTAACGCCCATCGTTCACGTAGCTATTTACAAGCGACGCTACCGCTACCTGTCATAAAATTTTGCTAGTGCAGCGTCTAGCGGCGATTTCAAACACTAATAATAGTATTGAAAGTACAGACGAGCGGCGATCACGTAGCTCCATGGAAGAACGGCGTTAACCTCTTTCATCACTGAAATGGAAAATAACTACAAATAAAGGCGTGATAATGGTCGGAGAGGTTCAGAAATACATTAAATAAGTAAAGGAATCTTCCAATACATCCAGTCTAAACCTAGAACTATACTTATAATTCACTTAGAAGAAAAGTCTTAGGATTCGGTTTAGTTTTAAATAAGATTTGTAAAATGATGTAAGGACGAATATTTTTTTGTTTTGGAATTGACTTTGACCCGAGTTAGTTAATATTACATTATAGGTAAATACAATGCTCACTAATGGTATTGTTATATAAACTGCTGCTAGGCACACACCTCACCTATTTTTTTTAATAGTTGCTGTAATTAGTATAACGTATTTATTTAGTGAACTACAATCGTTACAATATTTTATTACAACGTAATAATATGCGCGATACGTGCTTTAACGATTTAGTAGACTTATTCAATAATACGAATCATATATATTTTAATTCTATATGTAACCGGATAAACGATTTTTGTCCTCTCCCCCATACACCTCAATGCACTGTGCGCCATGCCTGGGACGGACCATTTTCTTTATTAATGTACCTGAACTCACGAAAACTCCACTTTTCTAGTCCTAGAACTTTATATCGGGATGAAAATGAATTGCGAATATATTATTTTCTCAAGAAAAAATCACCACAAAATTGCGTAGAAAATCGGAGAACCTATCACTTTCCCTCCTCTCTTCTTTCACTGGATGGTAAACCTATAGTCCTACAGCCAAAATTATAGAAAATACTGATATGCCAGAGAGGTAATCATAACAAAATCGAGAATTACAAATACTTATTATTTTTTTTATTTTTTGGTAGAAAGCAGTCACTTTGCGGTTTGACATATTAATTGAAATAAAACAATCACCGACAGGTTTCGCTTAACATAAGACCCATCAGGGTATAAAAATTAAACCAAGTTTAATTAAATCAGTTTAATTTTTATGCCCTGATGATGCTTATGTTAAGCGAAAGCGGTCGGCGTTAGAAAAATTAAAATAAATAATTCGTGGTTTCAAACAAAGTGATTGTTTTATTTCAAATACTTATTAATTTTTGACTGAAAGAAGAACTGACGAAGGCCTATTTAATATCGAGTGTTTTGCGTTTTGTCTTTCTGTAATTTTTTTTTCACGTTCCGTTTCCGTTTCAAGTTGGTCTCTGTATCAATGGTTCAATAACCACTGGAGCGACAGAGCAATCAATATATTTTTTCTCGGATTGCTAAAGGAAATTTTACCGCCCACATTAAAAAATCATACCTCCGAATTTAAATATGGAGACATATAAACTGATTATAGTTCTACGTAGCCAATGAATTCCCCTATCTTTTATCTATTATCATATATTTGTAGGATTTATAAAATAAATATAATAAAATCTTTAACCTTAAAATATTTTAAAGAATTTAGAGAATATTAATTTTGTTATAGATTCTTTTTTCAATTGATAAATCGTCGTGTTTATTTGGACTTCACCTTGCATTTTTTTGTCAATATTATGGCACCGAACTGCCTGAAGAAATTTAAAAAAAGAATTGTCATGAGACAGAGAAGTGTTTTTGAACAAATTGTATAATTTCTCCTTCGATTTTTTTATAATGTTGTTTAAAATACATGGTTTGTAATAAGGTTGATTATTATTTACCTAAGTACCTAATTAAAAATATTATGATTTCGGATGAAATTTTTGTTTATATTTATTAAATAAGAAGAAATTAGAAACATACTTTTTTGGACGTGAGATCTAGTGTTTACAGAACAACCAGTTCGATTTTATTTGATAAATTTTGTAATAAATCTAACTTATGTATTCCTTTAAAGACTCAGTTGGATATTCAATTATTCAAGCTTCTACAAAAAACTACTGCAAATAATTACAAACTAATAAATTTACTAATCTCACAATTAACAAATTTACTATCTATAATTTGAGAAAAAAATATCGCCTGAGAACGTCTGCGGAGCGAACTCATAAACTCCGTACTGTACCGTCACCGTAGTATAGTCGGCTGTATTCGAAGGTCCTACGGTCACGCACACCACGCTACGCAAGTGCAGCGGCTGAGGGCTACGGCCGGACGTTCACCCGAAACCTGTAGGGGTAGGTTTAGGGGTAGATCCGGCAAGTACCGAAGGCAGTGCCGAATATCCGTAGCGATGGGTTGAGAAGGATCTACCGCCACCGCAGCCGGCGCAAAGGGAACCTCGACCAACCGACCAGCCCTAGCAGTAGCGACAGTCCCATTATAACGAACACTGCAAGATTTAGAGTGAACGTAAGCCCTCACTTCAAATGTAAAAAGCTTTCAAAATTAATTAAAAGTTTGTACATTAAATCACTTCAATTAAAAACGGAATGGTTCTTTGTTAATCAAAGATTATTTTAAGTCGTTCGTCTTATGTAAGAACATATTTACAAATGAGAGAGGTGAATTAGATGACCTTAAACCGTTAATGAAATCTACAAATAGGAAGGTACTATTAGTCCTGTGAACGCGTCCAGAAATATATGTTTGTTATTTTCTATAATGTAATAAATCGAAACCAAAATTTCCTCTGCAATCATTTTTTTAGTGGGCATTTAAATACGTACTTAATTAATTACATACTGTTGATATTTAAAGCTCGTAACATTTTTTTATTGATTCACACAATTTTTACAAAAAAATGTCCCCATCTCAATGAAAATAATTATTTTTTCAAACTTTCTTCAGGCTGGTAGCAGGTACCATGGCAATGATTTTTCTGATTTGACAGTTTATAGTGGAAATCACGACCGAGCAAACTCTGGCAGGATAAAAAGGTAGTATCCAATAAGGCAACCATCTTGAACCGGAATGTAACAAATAAATTTACAGACAGAAGAAATGTCAAATCTTCGAAATAAAACAGGACTACGCTATTTTTTTGTTTGTGGTTGACAGCTCTATTTCAATTTCTTTCATTAGGGTTTAAAGTTTTTGATATTATCAGTATGTCTGGTTTCTCAATCGCGACCCACAATAATGAGTTTTTTTGGATAAATAAATACATATCTAATTAATAAAAATAAATAGCGTAGGAGCAGGCAGAGAAAGCCTTTTGCCTCACACCTCCATCCTGGCAAACACTCCATGTTACACGGACGTTAATACATTTGCTACATCTATTTCTATAGAGTATAGATTACCTATCTATTTTCCAACGCTTAATATAAGTTGAAAACAAAATAAAACAGAAACTGCTCTAATCGTATATACCTACACTTCGCAAAAATAAAATATCCATATTTTTTTAAGAAATAAGAAGAGAAATATATCATGGAATGCATTTTTTCGTATTCTCTTACTGCAAATTGAAAGTTCGTAAAGGTTATACAGTCTCGTCCATATAAAACGAAGTTCTCACGTGTGGCGTAAAGTACAAAGTACATAGCAGTAGATAGCACGAAATACCCATCCCGGATTACCTCGCGATGCATCCCCTGTGAATCGTGACTGTTGATGGCCTACGAAGTTCGTAGACCTCTGTCGTAGGCAGACAGACCGTCTACGCATCGTAAACCCACGAGTTCAATGATTTCGTAGAGGTGTCTGTGCGTGCGTATAGCCACATAACCGTATAAACCGCCGATGAAGTAACTATACAGATAATACGTTACATTTCTTAGTGAATGCTTTGTTCTTGAATTTTGTTTTTGAAAAAAGGTTACTTTTGTGTAATGGTAAAAGTATGTGCTTTCAAAAATTCACTACTAATATCGTATCGTACCATATAATTGGTATAAGTGAATTATTTCATTACCCTCGTGAAAATCAGGGGATATAATAAAAATCCACGGTCAATAATGAAACCCCGATCAGCTGCTTGCATGCTGACTATTACATCACTAATTATTGTAAAAACGGCGTCATAAATGCATTATATAGTATAGTATGTTTTGAAAATGTTAGGTATTATTTATTTTTTAATGTAAGGATGTTACGTTGGTACATCACAAACGAAATTATCTTGTTTAGACCAAATTTGAAGTTGACAGTTAAAATAATTTTCTATTGAAAATATTATATCATGGGTACATAACTTTATCGATTGAAAATTACAATTTCAAAATCAAGTTGAGTTCATTGAATCAAAGTGTATTAAAATATTATAATATAGATAGGAAATTGTTTCAATTAGAATATTACAATTTCAAAATCAAATTTGAGTTCAGGAAACGTAAACATATGATGTAAATACAAAAAAACAATGGTTATACAAAAACAGAATTAGCCAGTATCCTTAACTAATGTTCATTAGTGAGTGTCAATTTAAAATCTTTCAGAGACTAGGTTGATCTTAATTATTGGGGTGGAATTTTGTGTAATCAAAGAACCTTTGTATGACATGTGTGTAATGTAACCACTGCACAAGGAGAAAATATGTCACAGGCAAAGATAGGAAACAAATGACTTACAGCGGAACTTTTGGAACTTTCTTCTGTCGAGCTAGTTTATAGTTTATATATTACACGGCATTTATAGCGGAATATTTTGTATAGTTTGTAGCGGATTTATCTTTAACGACGGCGGACTTACACCGGCAGAGGTAATAGACGATAAATGGAGGAGTTTTGCTTAGAATTGGTGTTGCATCGAGGGAGGCTAAAAATTTTGTCTGATCTGGTTTGTTTGTTGGAAACTCGGAGTTGAATTCGTTGTGAGAATCTATGACTGACCTGGATATCTTCTGCACAAAGAGGACATCAGCCATGCATCTTTGATCTTCTGATAACATATTGAAGTACAGGGGTAAGTATAAGGGTTTCACACTTGTGAAGCGTATTCTAAAGCTGCGGACATATGCAAAATGCTGAGTCGATATGAATATCGAATATAAGCTTAGAGTCCAATGTCACTCCTAAGTCTTTGACTTCTGTTTTTTAATTAGTATGCAGCCGTTCAGAGCATATTCATTAATAATGATATTTTTGTGTGAAATTCACGACGAAACACTTTTTACATTAATTTTAAGGTGTGAACAATAAACATTAAGGCGATTTAGGTCCTCCTGCATTTTTTTGACAGTCAGCAGTATATCTGACAGGATAATAAACCTTCATACCATCTGCATAAAGTAATGTTTTGGAGTATTTGAAGCATTGGCCTGTATCATTAATGTAGAAGTTAAACAGTAATGGTCCCAATAAAGATCCATGTGGCACACCTGAGGTGGCGGATACACCGTCCGATTTAAAGCCATCTACAACTACAACTTGACTACGTTTTGATACGTAGGATTTGCATTAGCTTGCATGATAATATGTCGTGATTCACTAGATCAAAAGCTTTGCTATAATCCGTATATATTACGTGTACTTGCATGCCTTGATCCAGATTGTCTTGCAAGAATTCTGTAAAAACTAATAGATTAGATGTTTTTGTTTTTCACTCATAAACCCATGATGGTTAATATTGAGTGAGGATTTCAAGGCGGCAAACATCTGATTGTATGCTATTTTTCAAACACCTTGCTGAAGACATACAATTTTAAAATTTGGCGATAGTTTTCAACGTCACATTTTTGCCCAGTTTTGAAAATGGGCGTTATGAATGCTGTTTTTTCCAAGTATTGGGTACCGAATGACATAGGTATTCAGCAATGATAGAAATCGCCAACACCATTTTGAAAGTCTCTCCTATCTTATTATTATTTTTATTTGACGGTTGCTTAGGATGGGAAAGATACTCTAAATATCTACCTGGTAAAAGATCACCATTCATAATCGAAACGTTTATTTAATTGCTTTAACTGTGTTTGCTGCCAGGCCTTCTCAACCTTCGTCCTCCCATCTCATTCCCTTCCCCAATTCAAATATAAAACATCTAGAGCCTTTACTAATGCCATCAACCTAAGTCTCTTACAATATTTATCATATAATATTTCCATACCCGTTGAGCGTCCTTTACATATCGGCAATCCAAGTTCTCGTAGTATAAACTTATCGTATAACGCTATCTACGTGTAACGTGTACGTTGTTTGGAAGGAACCCGTTGGTGTGGGTGAATATTTGGCGGGTGCAAGTCGGTATGGGTACACCGTAGATACGTGCCATTTTTGTTTTACGTTTTTGCAAAGCCTTAGTGTGCGTTTGCTTTTTATCTTTTGCAACGTCTGGTCCCCGGGGAAAACATTTCACAATTAAAAAATCTTGATTAATTTGAGCCGTGCCAAAATATTTCGGTTTCGATATTTCTGGCAAAGGATTTATATGAATTTTTTTTTTTGGACAAGTTATGAGAATATTGACACTGACTGATTTTTTTTCGTTAAAAAAAACTGATCATTGCTAAAAACATATTACTTGTTTTCAAAAATAAGATGTTTTTTTAAGTGAGCCTAGTAATTATTTCTTGTAGGTACGTATTTGTATCGTACTTTTGAAGCCACCTTAGGTAATAAACATTTGGCTTGAGTCGAATGTTTGCGGGTTTGACAAAAAGTGTTTAGAAATAAGAAATGTAAGCCAATAGGTTAAAATTTTGGTTGAAATGGAAATTAATACATTACCAAAATAATTAAAGAAAATGGTATTTGAACTTTTAAGTAAGATCCATATATTAGTTTGTAAATAAATGAAATCAAATTTTGATTTTTTTTTTCAATTTATGGGTTTCGGTTAAAAAATATTTTATTGTTTTTAGGGGGCATACATTAATTACGTGAGCTGTTTTTTTTTTATTGAGACCCCTTGGTGAGATTAAGTGAGATTTGGTGGGAACCCCCCCCCCCCCCCACCCCCCCCCTATCACGTGAGATTTTTTTCTTCCTCTCGAAATAAATGTTTTTCAAAATGGATAACTTCAAAACAAAAGTGAAACAATAAAAAAAATATTTTATACTACCCTTATATAACCACCCCCCCCTCCCCCCATCGGTATAAACGAGATTTGGTAAGATTTTACTCGACCCCTCCCTCCCATTTTGAGTTCACTTAATTAATGTATGTCCCCTTATCAGCTATGTAAGGAATTTGATTTGTTAACTACCAAAATATTATAGTGGTAAAAGATATTTTAGTTCAGTTTCAGTGCCGGCAACCCGGGCGTTTATTTAATATAAATTGGTTGATTTACAATTTTCTGTTCTTTTACCTGCCTCACTAGACAAAGTCTGTTCCGAGGCGGGTAAATAACATAATAAGTATATTTATTTAAAAAGGATATGAATCGGAAGAGACATGCATTAAAAATATGTATTAATAATATGCATTAAAAGAGATATGTGGAATTAGACACGTATCATGTTTAATATAAATCAAATAATTATAAGATTTGGCTAAGTATTTATTGTTTGTCGTTAAATGCACCTTTGAAATCCTTTTGCGAATTTAGATTGAGGAAATTGAGAAAACCTTTTTTTTTCATGCAATATTTCATGCATAATGCCAAGATGCGCCTTATATATGTATTGCACCTAAGTTTTTCCCTTCTTCAATTTTAACGGTATATTTAAATCTTACAACTGCACAGTGATAATCAACTTTAATTTTTTTCAGATACTATGAAAATTTTCAATACTCCATCACGTCATGTGATACTTCGTGACCTTTCAACGGACGTAACCCCTAAGGTTATTTAATTAATTTCATTTCTCGAATTAAAATACAGTAATGAAGTCGAGACAATGATAATAATTTCTATCAAATTAATCTGTCGACGCACGCACACCCCTACCCACCCGGGGAGGAATTAGGGGGTGGTGCACTCCTAAATATCCTGTGAACATGAAGGTGGGTGACAACCCCCCTGCCCTCCTCCGATGGCTGGTTTGGGGGTGGGACAAGGAGGTTCGTCGGTTGTTTGGGCGAACGGGTTAAGGAGGTAGGGAGTTTGAAGGAGTTGCGGGGATGGGATTCGCGGCCCAAACGCCAGTTGGGCCAGTAATTATTGATGTTCTGTCTGTTCGCCCATCCCAAGACGGGGAACCCCACCCCCTCCCCCCGCCCCACCCATTAAACTTTAACACACTAGACTCTTGCACCGGCGGAGTAAACAAAACTTTTTCTTCTTTTTGACGTAATTTATTTAGCTGCGGACAAAACAACCTGAGAAAGGGCGAAAAGCTCGTCGAAATAATATTATGTATTTTATTATGCCGGCAAGCTTTTTTAGCATCCAAATAAAGTGACTCACTTTCAACGTCGCGCATCGCTTCGTGAAATAGGACCTCCACTCACTCGAGGGGGGGTTGAAAATAATAAAATATATTATATACATTGATCAAATGCGTGGTTGAACAGTAAGATACGTCTTTGGATGTAAAGTCACGAACTCAAAGCGCACGCCAAGTACCTACTAAAACAAAATATATATATATATATATTTTTTTTTTTAAATAATTTACTTAATAATATAATATAATCAGTTAATATTAGAGTCTCAAGTAAGAAAACCAGAGACAAGTCATTGTTTCATATCGAAATTGCTTTAACGAGTTTCAGACAAAAATCTTTATATGTTTATAATAATAAACGTATTGATGCTGATGTTGCATCATGTCTTTTAGATTTTTTAAATATTTGTTGGTAGACATTACAGTTAAACATTTTCCTCTATATTAAATAATTAGAAGTCATTAAAAAAATAACTGAAATTTATTATTTAAAAAATTGTTAAAATTATTCTTATCTGTTATCTTATATTTGAAATTTTATTTAAATGTTGTTTTTCTATTTTTTTTTTTACTACTCTTTATATTTTTCTTATCTCCTAGCCACTAAAATGGCACCCTGTCTGTATATTATTTTATGTTTTTTGTACGTTTATTTTGTTTTTTTAGCTTCTATGCAGGGTGTTAAGGGACATACTTGACTTACTTTAACCAGTGATTCCTGAAATTATTTGAAGTAAAAAATTCAAAAGATATGTTTGTCTCCGGTGATTTTTTTCTCAACATAAAACATAAAAAATCAGTAAGAATTGGACAGGCAGGATCGGGGTGAGAGGTAAATCGGTCACTCGGCTGAGCAGCCAGTAGAGACATATGGAAGATTTTTTTTGTTAGGTTTTGAAGAAAAAAAAAAGTTTTTATTTGTGCTTGATGTGAACAAAAGGTATTGAGTTATAACCTATATATTATAATATGGTTGTTTAATGTAAGTAATGTTATTAGTTATTATATCATCTTGTTCCTAATAAATAAAATTTGAATGAAATTAACATTACGGTTCTCTTTCGATTTGACTTTGGAGATATATATTTTTTTTTATAATTATTTATTACTAGCTAATTCTCGGCGTGCGTTGCAATGCCACTTAAATAAAAGATATTGTTTCTGCCTGCGTATCCTTTTCCATTCGTCCCCGTTCCCCTTCTGCCACCTCTTTCCCACCCTCGTCCCCTTCCCCTCCCGCTTTCCCTTTTCACCTTCACGGGTTCCCCTCTCCTCTCCGGGGGACAGCCTTCTGAAGTTAAAACAGTCGTTAAGTTTTCTGAAAATATTAATTTTTCTGGGCAATTTTCTTAATTTTTCTTTCCGGAAGAACTTTCTACAAAATATTAGAAAACTTTTAAAAAAGATGAATGAAATAGGTAAAGTCGTTATGAAGATATAGCGTGACCAAGGGAAACAGGGATTCATTTTTATATACATAGATTTGAAATACATACATATGACAGATTTACAGAAGAAAAACAAATGGTTGTTAAAAAATATTTACAATAAAGTAGTTTATTTTTAACAAAAATACCCAATATAAAGATAATGATATTTTACATATTGTAAATCCCTAATTTCTAATATAGGCTCGTGGAAATTTAAAGTGGGGAGGAGGACTAAGGGATCATTTAATTTAGAGTATTGATTGATTCTGAATGGTTGTCTATCAATAAAGCGAGATCACGCGTTTGAGCATTTTTATTGCTTACTTGAAATGTAGGCAAATTTTGAATGAAATAAAGTCGATATTGAGTTGTTAGTTAAACTTTTGGGTTCGGAGAATAACCAATATTTCTCATTGGTAGCGCCCTGTACAGTTGCAAGGGCACGATCGCAAGTTGAAAATTTAAATCTCGACCGCTGGTTAAAAGGCCTTAAGAAGCTAACTGCTACTCCACATAGGATACAGTATATATTAAAATCAAAACCAAAATGTCCTCTGAAATAATAAGACTTGTGAGTGGGTACTTAAATACATAACTACCTACTTAATTAATAAACATGTCAACTTCACAATGAAAAAACACAAAATTTTCGCACTGCGCCAGTTGATTCTATTTTCAAAATTTCTGTCTTACCAGTTAATGTCTTTATATATCTATTTTTTTTATAAAAATAGAACTTAATCTTCCCGTAAGTATTTTTAGTTTAGTTTATATAAACTACTGTAGCGTACGACAGGGTAAAACGGCCACCATCTTGAACCGGAACCGGAATGTTATAAACAGATGAGAGCCAAATGGTAGATTTAGTATAGTCGAGTCAGTTAAAATACCATTTCAACACGTCACGTCGTCACCAATAAAATAAACAAGAAAAAAAAATTACAAAGTTGTTTACTTTCTTACTAATAATTGTTCTTACTACGTGTTCCGTACATCATAACATTTAAATCAATCACACAGCATCCTAAAGATGACATAGGCCCTCACGGAAATTATTTTCCTCGGGGTCTCCTCTGTGGACTTAACAAAAAAATACGTTTTAGAGTCAGGCAATGAGGCAATGCCATTATGGCAAACCGGGATCGTTCTGTTTTCATGTCTAATAAATTGAAATATGTACCTGAGCTTCGGCAGCTTTTAACAAAATATTAAACCAAAAACTAACTAAAAAACTTTGTTAGCCTATTCATAAAATATATTGCATTACTTCGGTAGAACTTTTTTAATTTGGTAGGCGGGAATGGTTACCGCCGCCCAGGGAACCATTTATTGGATAACCAACACCTCTGCCATAGGTCACCCCAAGTGGTTCGCTACGTTTGGTGACTTAGCAGGGGTGCCCGGGTTCATGGGGTAAGGTTTATCTAGGTCTTGGCGGCGGATGATCTAGACTTACTGAACCCCAGATTCCTACCCAACCCTCATACCTTTTTCCTTCCCAGAACTTCATCTCTTTCCTTTCCTTAAAAATGCCCTCCACACAGCATCCCCAAAGATGACATAGGCCCTGAGAGAAATTATTTTCCTCAGGGCCTCCTGTGTGGACCTAATGTAAAAAAAAGAACTTTACATAATATTAAATGTAAAATTTCGATTGAAATTTTCAACAGCTTTGACGTACCAAAAGTACAACGAATGCCAATAATATATTATTGAAGCTATTCAAAAATACTGAATCATCTACTAATGGTAGATTCAGACTGGGTCGACGTACGTATGCATCGCTACGTCTAACAATATCTGGGCTACTTAGCAACCATAGATTTTCAATGAAATTTTTTGTTTTAGAATCACATTGGCCACACGCATCGCGACGTGCGATGTCTGTGGCCATTTTTATAGAAAATGTATGGGTTGCTAAGCATTGTTTAGCGTAGCGATGCGTACGTACGTCGTCCAGTCTGAATCTACCTTTAACCGTGCATCCATCAAAGTAGATCGAACAAAAACGACATACAAAACATTCAAAATTATAAAACCACATTTGGACAAAACAACTACACTTTACACAAAACTCCACAACATCCTTCTACGGGACATAAAACTGATTAAAAAATGTAATGAGTACAAATCAAGAGTAAAATTATGACTGAAAGAGGTCAATGAAAAAATCCTAATAAAGACACTAAAAACTACACAGAGGAAAAATAAACTATAATTAAATAACTTTAGTCCGCCTCGGCACAGGACTCCCGAGGAGGACTAAGGAATACAATATCTATACTTAAATTCACCATCATATTTTGTATGTACAATTATTTTGTATAGTCGCTAAAATAAATTTTAAAAAATAATAATAATTTAAAAAAAATATTAATTACTTCTTTGGTTGCCTTTTCCATAGTGTAATAAAAAGTCAAATCTCCGAGTATATCCGTGATTTGATCTATCAATCTATTGGACTTTACTGCATCTAAATAAAATCTAACCAAAACGTTTTTAGCCTTTTGTAAATAACAATCATTAATGTTACACCTTAAAAAAAAAACACAAATTCACTTTTCGGTGTCATTTAATTAATGACAATTCTTTTCATTTAACAATCGTTAAATCAATCCCAATACTATTGCTAGCTTTTTTCATAAAACCAAACGTAAAATCTATCCCAAAGTTATAATCTTTTTCGTAATATTGATCCTAAAATCTATCCCAATATTTCATGCTCATTACCGTAATACTGCGCTATTCGTAGTCGAAGTAGACCTAGCAGGCTGCATCCGAGCTTAGTGCCATTCCGGCGGCTCTCCCATCGCCATAAAGTTTCGGGCCCAAGACGAATTTCAGCCATCAAGAGGTGGCTCGGCTAGACCAAAACAAATGTGCCCTCCATCCCTCCTGGGTCCCACCATAACCCGACCTCCTTTCCTCCCCCACCCATTAACCTGTCTGCCTGTTTGCCCAGAGACTGTCATACTGAGAGGCCGTTTATTTTACACGAAAATCCAATGGCGGGGGATTTTATGGCACGTTAGATGAAAATACAAAGAGTTTCTTGTGCCCAGAACGCAAGGTGTGTTACGATATTATGTTATGGTTTCCACCCGTGCTCTAGCATTATAATATTTAATTATATTATGTATTCAACAAAAATTGATCAGTTGTTATTCAACCGGAGTTATGCCAGACATCAACACAATATCCCAACGAAAATATGATAATAAAATAACATGGAATTTTAAAGAAAACGGTTGCAACTGGGACGCGAACCCAGATCCTCTATATCTATAGATAACGGAACTAAAGTCGGTAATTTTTATCTATGTCATATTTCAATTAAAGAATAACTAACATTATCCCCAATTATTAATTTCTTTCTAATGTAATCTTCTGAATGATTGAAAATTTCTTCGAATGCATTAATAATTTTTTTTAAATGCAGAAATTGATTAAAATTATGAACTGTCTAACCGCCATACCAGGATATATTTGTAAGCTAGATGGTGTTTTGGAAATTTACATCTATTCGATTTTTATTTATGTGGAGAAATATTTGACTTATTTACAAGGCGAGAATATTTTTTTGACTTATTGAAGTTTACGGCGGCTCCCTCATGGGCCGGTAAGAAATCGACATAAACCGGGTGCTGTAAAACCCTACGCTGAAAAGTCCAACAATGGACCGTGTTGCAAATGGTCACCTAACTTTAACCAACTTAACTTTTCTTCGCGGGGTCTTACAGCTCTCGGTTTATGGATTTATGTCGCTTCCTCATCGACCCATAGTTAATTTAATCTCCGAAATAATGTATTATTAAGAGGCTAGACTTTGAACGACACGCGGAACACCTGCGTCTGTCATTCTGTCCCGCTCACAATAAGCTCACGCACACTTACAATACCTGCGAATGCGAAATGTGCGAATGAGACAACGCTCAAATTTACCTACAGAAATCGCTCGAAAAGGGGTTTATGGAGAATACACTTTTCTACACCGAAACTTTCACGAAATTGAAATTTAAAATAATTTATATTTTTTAGAAAGAAGAAGCTACGTCGGTAGCTTTTTATAATTCTTTATGAGAGTTGAGTTAGCAGCACTTTTTCCTTAAATAATATTTTTTGATAAATCGTACATGTTTGACAGTGAATGTTTACGTTAATACGAAACGCATCGAAAATTCGAAAACATACCGACATAGTTTTCACCCTCTAAAAGGCAGTATAAAAAGTATATTCATTTTGTGCAATTTTCGATGTAGAAAAGTGTTTTTTTCCCGGGCGTCCTTTTTGTATGGGCCGAAAAGCGAAGTCTATCGTCTTAACAATTTTCGAGGGAAAAAAAAAAAAGAAAACGAAATTAAAAAGATAGCGGCTGCAACTGGGACGCGAACCCAGGTTCTCCAGTGTAAGGCAAGAGTTGTTAAAGAACGCAATATATCGCATATGTTTCTTCCCATTAATTTGACGTCTAGTAATTATTATCAATTACCTGACGTCCCATCGCTGGCTTTCAATATACTGACGCGCCACTGGCCGCCTGGCTCTACCATGCCCGGGGTATCGCAACGCAAAGAGACCTAAACGAACCCCTTATATCTAACCCCTCCTCCTCCCCTCATCACCGCCCAGCCCAACCTAACTCAACCCCCGAAAGTGCGCCGAAGTCCTCCCTGAAATGCACGCCCACACTCCAAAACTGCCTCTGAACACCTTGAAGCTGCGTGCTTGTTAAATCTGATTAAATTTTTCCAAAAAAATCCAAAAATATCGCTTGAGGTTTATTTATACGTCCCTGACGGCCTCCGTGGGTAGAGGACACGACTCTCAAATAGCAGTCCAGAGGTCGCGGGTTCAAATCCCAACAATTTGTTGACTCAATTTTTTATTATCTTTTTTCGTCATATTTTAATCTTTATGTTTTATTTTTCTTATCTCTCTTTATACGTTTGTGTTATATCTTGTTATTTCTCATTATTGTTAATATGTCTACAAAGATAAAAACCAATCTAATTATGTGCATTCTGTGAATATTTTCAAGTGGATTATTAACATCTACGCTCTCCACAATGTTAATCTTACAAATTTTTATGTTAATAATCCGTAAATATTTAAAAAAATAATAAATAAAAATAAAACATGCAATCTTCCGTTTGCGAGTGGCCAACCTGCCATAACACAACACAAATCATACAACCTACCTTTTTACTATTTTTTTTATTTTATTTTATTACAAATAATTTAATATGATTTAATTTCATATAAATGCAAATATTTCACATTTTTTACATACAGTTTGAGAGACAGACATTGCCGGTAACAAAAAAGCTAACAATGTTTTTTTTCCTACCACCAATAAATACAAGCGGAAAGGGTTGATTTTGCAATGATGGAGGATCTCGCTGGAAGAGATTTAACAGCAAGGGTGGGAAACCGACGCTTTTAACCTGCCGCCGCTGATTGTGATTACTCCATACATTACCTGCCCTCATTATACACCAGGCTCCACGCTCATACCGTGAAACTTTGTGAAATTCATAAAAAATTAAGCAAAAAAGTTAGATTTTTTTTTTTCAATACTTGCCAAATAAAAAAATTAAGATACATTTCTTATATTTTTGTAATAAAAATAAAAACACCTTCATAATTATTATTTCTTCCTTCTCAGTCAGTTCTAAATATTTATGTTTTGAAAGGGGGGGATAACTACTTTTTATCCTAAACGTGCATTGCTGTCAAAAGTAATGCTAAGATTAAACTTGGTTATTTTAATTTTTAAAAAAATTATGGAATTGCTAAGTTTAAAAAACTTTATTGGGATTTTTTTTAAATTTTGCGGTATGAACGTGGAACACGTGGAAATTGTTCGAATACCAGTAGTGCATAACTTTTTCCAAAAATCGGGTCTGAAGGGTTTAACACTCGCCCAGTCACCCGAAGTTGCACCCTTTACCCAAACTGGCAAATTTTCCGACCGGATATCTCCCCTCGCCTCCTAGCGGTATCTCAGTGGACCTCCCCCCCCCTTTTCTACCCTCCGCCCACCATTAATCCCCCACCCCCAACTTCCCTCCCAATGTTCTATCGCGTGGAGCATTTACGACTCGAGGCTGAACGGATTTCAGGGGGAGAGGGTGGGGGGAGGGAAATCAGTGCAGTCGATACGTATGTATTGAATTATCATCGTATAAAATCATAAACAGACTTTCTCTTATTCAAAATCCCTGCTGCCATCCTAAAACCCCAGATAGTTTAATCGTTAAATAAAGTTAATTATGACGTAATAATCATAAGTAAGTAATCAATGATGCTCTCAGAAATAGTGATTGGTCTTATGTCGTTAATACATAAGACGTTGACACTGCGGTACACCATTTTTTTTCAAAAAGAACCTCTGGCCAGCAACCCCAAGATTTTTTTCTTCAGGGTCTCCTGTGTGGAGCTAATGTAAAATAAAAGTTAGACAACTTAAACAATGTCGGACGTAAATATCATGAATTTAGACATTTTAAACGTGTCTCTTTCGGAATGTAATATTATGGTTCCATATATAATCGGACTATAAGATCTCAGCGTCTGAATTCCCATAGTAAATTTATTCAGACACGATACTTTCTGATAATTCATCACATCATAACTCACATTAACCTAACTTAACCTAACCTTACTTAACCTAACCTAACCTAACCTAACCTAACCTAACCTAAGGTTAAAAACCCCAATTATCAGTTTTCGACGCTTCGAGACATGACGAATTATCATGTGAGGAATTAACATCCGATGAAAAATTTGTACTCAATATTCATACAATTAAAAAGTTTCCATTGAACATTCTGGTCACCAATATTATACGATATCGATGTTAGTGTCAGTTAATATGTTGGAATCGAAAACGAAGATGATTGTGATGAGTCCGATAATCCCATCGCATATGATTTTATTTTTATTTTATTTATTTGCGTTATAAACAGTCTATACATTTATATATGACAGAGAATAAGTATGTTTATGTCATTGACCAATAAAATAACGACATTTAGATACAGGACCATAATAAAAATAATAAAATATGCAACAATATACCTAATACAAACAATTCTGATTAAGTGCATCTTCAATTTACAAAATGTTTTATGATATACATATTTCTAAGGTTTACACTTAAATTTTAATGGATATCAATAATATCTTATATAGGCATATAAATATAGGAAAAGATTTCATTAAAATACAAAGTAAAAGAGAAAATGTGAGGAACTAATAAAAAAAATAAATCAATGAAATTAAGTTTTTGGTTAAACATATGGCATTCGATGGAATGTAATTTCTTTATGAATGTTGTGAATTTAGCAAGGTTCGTGTTAAACACATCGATGTTTGGGCATAATCTATTAAATGTGCTACAGCTTCTTCTAATAAATACATTTTCAAGGTAATTCGTTTTGATGCAGATGAAATTTCGTTCTGTGACATCTCGATCGATACCGAAGGCGAACTCGCAACGCCTGGTCCATAAAATGTGGATTAGGCCTACAGGTTACAGACACCACGACAAAATAAAACGCGCCGCTTAATCTACCTAAAGGTGGTGTGGAAATTAGTTTTTTAGCCAAATCGTATATTGAAGAATACTTTGCGGCGCTCGTAGGCCAAAACTATTGATTTTACAATTAAATTGTTAATACAATTAATTGTAGGAAATTTTTTTAGTGTATTTTGTACGTATATGTTTTTATCGTAAAATGAGTCGGAAAGGAGATATTGTCAAAAAACTGCTATTAGGTGCCATTTTTTTCAAAATAGCGGCGTGAGCGGCAAAGATACGAGGTGACAGAGTTGAAATTCGGAAAGATCACATCGAAATTTATAATATTACCAACTTTTAAAACTTCCAGAAAACTTTCCAGATAACCCCTTTTTTTCGTACCAAATGACTGCAATAACATTTAAATAATGTTTTGTCTTATCGCAATTTTCTCTAGTCACATTTTAAAAATAAAAATAATTCTAAAGCATGACAGAAAACAATTCTCGGTATAATTTCCAAGAGTTGATGAGTAGTCAACATTTGTTTACGTGGACTTCGTAAATATTCATGCGCACAGGACCGTGCATTAATTGTATAAGTATGCAATAATTAATAACGGGACGATAGTAATGTATTGAACTGTATATTTATTATTGGTTCTAAATTTCAAAGCATGTTTATTGTTTTCAGCTAGGTGTCAGAAATGCTTTTAAGGCTCCGTTGGAGTGTTGGAGGCAGTTTGTTAATTGAATTTTGTTAGTAATAATGAAAATCAAAACATTCTAGAACTCGCGCAATTCCGGGACAAAGGAAGATCCCTTACTCGAATCATGCGGTACCAATCTACCTTTTTTATATAGAGAAGTCTTCACCCAGCAGTGGCTGAACAGTGGCTGATAATTCATACAATCATGTAGAATAATCATATGTAACATCTGCCAGTTGGGGTGGCTTCCTCAAATGGAGGAAGGTATGAGGCTGAAAGAAAAGAGAATGCAAAGAAGAAGGGGTAGTGTAGGGTTGGGGAGTACCTGCTTATTCAGATCTGGTCACTAAACAGTCGTTTTGAACAACGTTTCGATTCTCAATAGTAGTCTTTTACCGGGACGATACTTAGTACCATTCTAGAACGTTTCGAAAATACAGTACTTAATTTTAATACCACACAAGAGTCCCAAGAATCCAGAGCCAGTGGGTCTATGAGGTATGTTGCGTGAGCTGAGGAGAAGGATAAGGTGAATTAAAAGATGAAGGTTTGAAGGTACTTGACTATTCAGACCTATACCAAACATGGCCAAAACTCGTTGCGTCGTTTCGATTCTAATTGGTAGACTTTCACCGGACAGTACTGAGAGTATATAGCTCTCTGGTACAAGCCACAAACGCGCTATTGAATATAAATATTATTTTAATAGCAAGTGAAAAAACCCATGTAAATGTATTTTTTTACGCCGAGTTTCAGACCAAAGTCCCCAGCCAAGGATCGTAGCTTCTCAGCCACGAATGTAAACATTACCACATTATCACACAATCAATTCCAAGTGCCTACAATTAAATCAACTTTTGCCAAAAAGCACGAATCCTACCTCTCACCTCTAATATTCAACACCTTCTTAAAAGAAACCACTTACTCCATCACTGATAAAAATCTAAAATGGCTACATAAACAATGCAACATTTGGCTACTACACAAAAAAAGAGAATGCATCACCAAGTTAATGCTAATCTCTTCCTAAACTCTTCCTAATCGATAATTTCTCATGTTTTATTTCTAATTATAGAAATTTATTCTTTCTTCTTTTTGATTTATTATTCTTGCAACCTGTATTTTCATGTTTATTTTCTAACTATTTTCCTGTTTTTATCTTTTTAATGTTCTAATTATTACCTTTTTTCTGTTTATTTTTAGTTTAATTATAATAATTATTACCCGTCTCAGAACAGACAACGTCTAGTGAGGCGGGTAACTTACTTGTTATATAATAATATAACCTCAATAAACGCCCGGGTTGCCGGCAATGAAATTCAATTGAATTGATTATTCCGGTATTTTTGCACATTATCATTTTCTAGGCGATATTTCACAAAAGCATCGCTAATAAATTATTTTACTATTATTATTAGGATAAATTCAGTTTTGCTTTCCCTTTTAATTGAAGTTTAATTGATCCGCTTCAAAAATGCCGCAACGTCAACCGCTTTAAGTGCAATAACCGCATAACGACATCACATCATGAATGTTAAATTTGTAGACTTTTATTTAATAATTCAAACTATCGAGGGGAGCTTTTAATAGATATTTGTTTGCCCTTAAGACGAGTTACTGCCACTGTGAGGTATGTAATGTGCGGTGTGCGTGTCTAACTTGAGTTACAAAACTGAGTAATAAAAAAATTTCAACTGAATTTTTCTTAAATTATATTAAATGTATAAATATCTACACATAGTTGATTAAGTGACGTGTTGTCTGATCGGCTATCTGAGTAACTAGGAACTTCCTTACCTTCATATTTCCTATCTCCTTCCCCTCTGCATTACTTTCAGCCCCACAACATATCTCAATTGGGTTTGCCATAGTCTCACAGGTGGTTGGGAGCAGTTGGGAGTCTTGTGCGATATTAACATTTAAAAAAATGCTTTGCTGATTATTACCACAATATCTAGTATAGAGAAAAATATTTTGGCTTATAAAAAATATGTTCATGTAGAAGACATTCAAACTCAAATACCAGTATTATTTTTTTTAAAGTTCGTTTTCATAATTAAATTAATTCTACAAGTTTGAATTTTATTAAGCCCGCGAAAACGGCGGCAAGAGCATAATACCGTGCGGCAGAGTACGTGACGTAACCCGGCCCTTGCTTGTGTGAAATATAAGGGAAAATTTTACAAAACCTCCACACGCTTAATATGGACGAAAAAAATTAATTTAAAAAGTTGTAGTAGTTAGATATTTACTAGTACTAATCAATTCAGTTATTGGAATTTCGAAAAACGTGCATTTTAATGATTATTTTTTTTTTATTTAAAAACATGAAATGTCATTTGTCAACGAAACTTGCAACAGTTCCTAACATAGCGGTCGGTGAAAAATTACATTTCGTGTTTTTAAATTTAAAAAATAATAATAATAAAATTCAAACTTGTAGAATTAATTTAATTATGAATACGAACCTTTAAAAAAAATATATATATTGTTATTTAAGTTTGAATGTAATCTACATGAACATATTTTTTATAAGTCAAAATATTTTTCACTCAACTTCCCTATTGGGTATGCCATGGTCCCACTGGCTCCAGACGGTTGGCAGCAGTTGGGACTCTTGTACAGTATTGACATAAAAAAACCTAAGGACATAAACATACCCCAATTAAGGATGCCATAGTCTCACTGACTCTAGACGAGTGCACTTGGGATTCTTGTGCGGTAATCACAAAAAAAATAGTATAATAATAACCACACGATTCTTCTTTGGACATTTCTCGTTCAAGGTACCCACATGAACACATGACACACAAAGTAAAGGTCACATTAGTATGTTAGCAGATCCAACCCACTTGGCTGGTCGAAGGAAAAAAGCTTGCCAAATAATTCCAGATGAAAGTCTCGCCATATCTTCTGTTTCTCTGGGAAACTTTCAGAGTAATGGTTGTGAAAGTGTGTACTGAAAGCTTTTCAAGAACCATATAGAGGAGTTTTCATACTAAGAAATACATAAGTATCACCAATATCACCATAGTTCATTCATAGTTTCTCACATATTATGTTCTTGTGGGTGAAGTATACAGAATACATTATATGCATTATAACTTCAACTTTTAAGTTTTTCTCTTGTACTTTTACAATATTTTCAATTAATATATTTACGACTTCTATCTCCGACGGCCTGAATGATTGACAGGCTCTCGACTAGCAATCCGGAGGTCGCGGGTTCAAATCCAGGCGGGCGCTAGTAAAATTGAAATGTCTTATTTGTGTTATTTCCCAATTTATTTGTTTTAAAGAATCTGGAGTAATACCACCTTTCATAATTGAATCGTTGCTTGAAAAGGCTTTAGCCGTGCTTGGTGACTATATATGAATAGCCAGGTAGTTCACCACCTTCCTCTTTCCCATCTCCTGCCCTTCCCACTACCTTTAGTCTCACAACTTGCCATAGTCTCACTGGCTTTAAACGGTAGAGAGAAGTTACAGAGAAGAGTCCCTTGTGCGGTAATTCGATAAAACTTTTTTTTTAAAGGTTAAAAAAATCTAAGATGAAATAATGAAATGTCTCAAACGGTGAAATCTGGCTTCATGAAAATGGAACAGCTTTTAAAATTTGTGTTATATGTGATTACCGCCAGTGATGAATATATTAGTAGTGGTTGAGTGGGCATTGCGTTTGGGTCCCACCCAGGCGTTCCGTGTTCGATTCCTCAGCTGGCTAAGTCCTCCATCACAACACAAGCAACATCTTCCGCTTAGTGCGGTGGTAGTAGGAGATTTTCAAATGTTGTTGGGTTATTCTTAACCCGGGAATGTTTGTCTTTCGTTTAAAAAAAATATATATATATATGTGATTACTGCATGAGTCCCAGCTGTCCGGGACATGTGAAACTAAAATTGTGGGGAAGAGAAGGAGTTGAGAGAGAGGAAGGTAGGAAGGTACCTGGCTTTTCAGATCTATACCAAAAACTGTTACAATCATTGTAAGCAACGTTTCTATTCTGAATAGTGGTAACTCACCAGGGCGATACTGATAGCATCTAGGTAGGTACCAGTTTTTTATAATACACGGAGAAAAATGTTATTCGAAAAAACGATCATTTTAATAGTAAAAACGGTTAAAAACGGGGCTGAAGTTCTTACGAACAAATTAATAGGGTTTCAAGTTTATTGGCGGGGACATGTAAGAATAATTTGTTGGTATACGTAATTTCGTAGGTACGTACACCAACAAATTTTTCTTACATTTTCCCATCAATAAACATTGAAACACTGTTAATTTGTTCGTAAGAACTTCAGTCCCGTTTTTAACCGTTTTTACTATTAAAATGATCGTTTTTCGAATAACATTTTTCTCCGTGTACATTTAGGTAAATACAAGTATTTTAAACTTTGCGGTGACATTTCCATAAGATATATACGACTTAGAAATTATTAGCAATAAATAAGATAAATTGTCGTACAGTGTGTTCCATATTTTTCACAAATATAATTGAAAAAAAAATTACGGGAAATCTATCTATATATATCTTATCTATATATAGGGATATATCTTATCTAATATATAAAGTTCATTGTCTGTGGCGAACAGGCGGCGCGGCGTGAGGCGTCGATTTGATTTGTGTACAAATATACAAAATGTTACATAAAAGTATGAGTAACAAGGTGTGTGCACCATATTTATGGTTTCGGTGTGTGGCACCTCCAGACCTACACAATGCTTATAGATTGGTCAGATTGCCAGCCCTGGATTAATTTGGAGTTAAAATATTGTCAAACCTGCAGGCAGCATTCAAAATTCGAATTGGAATTCAAGCCCACTCTTTCCTTGTTGGTCAGCCCTGAGCTTTGGGCGAACTTTGGGACTGCCTCACAACGAATCAACATTATTTTTTTAATAATCGCTACGATTGTGATTGCACAAATTGGCAACTGACTCGCCATCTTGAATCTTGTCTGGAGAACACCGGGCTGATGAGAGCCATCGGAGGACATCCGCCTGTCCTGCTGCTGGAGTACCATTTTGGCTGGCAGCCAAGATTCTGCCACCAATTCACCCTCACGATGTGAGGATCCTTTATTGGGAATAGAGGATTTTTTCACCTTCATTTTAAATTTCCCTAGCAAGCCCCTAAATGCCAGAAGGTATAGATTTAGGATTTCCTTTTTGATATAAAATATATTTATGTGTTTAAAATACAATAATTTCATTTCTAAACATTGTAACCCAATCCTTGCAGTAGTATTGCCTGATCATTCTTGACATTTTACAACATCTTATCAGTATTATGACTTTAGTGATAAAGTTCTCTAAATTTTTTGCTTCACTAAAATGATGCAATATTGTTACCGCCCAATCCTACTGTAGCATGTATTATTCCGAGGTTGATGAAATTTTGCATACTTGACCTTCTAAGAAATATAACGATCACAGTATATATGAAACTTCGAAAAACCACCCCCATCCCCGTTTCCTAACCCTTAATGCAGTATTTTGAGACTTTTTTGATGAAATTTTGCACATAAAAATAAGTAGAATATTACTGTATTTTTCAAAAAATTTGCACAAAGCCCGGGCAATGCCGGTGACATCAGCTATATAATATTTAATTGTATAAGGAAGTGTCCTTGTACAATTGATCATTACACAAAATACAGTTTTATTTCGAGATTGATGAAATATTGCGTTCTTAACCTTGAAACCAAAGGAAAGGTCACTGTTTACGTCAGATTAATAAAAATACCCCTACCCTCTTTTCCTATCCCTCTAATCAAAATTTTAATAACACTCGATGAATTTTTGAACATTTGATGTCCAAATTTAGAGAAAAATTACGGTCTACATCTGATTTCGAAAAATTCTGCATAAAGCCTGGGCAAAGTCGGGGACTTCAGCTAGTCGGATATAAAATCAGTCAGATCAAAAACTGATACCTAAACATATATTCATTTATAATGTAAGGGGGGGGGTAAGGTTTTAAAGGCGAAAAAAAGCCATATTTTGATATTTTTTGTTTGGAGATATGAATAATGTTAATTTATTTATTTCATAGTTTTTACATTAACTCCACACAGGAGGCTCTGAGGAAAATAATTTCCCTCAGGGCCTATGTCATCTTTGAAGATGCTGTGCGAAGGGTCTTTTTGAGGAGAGGAAGGAGTGAACGTGGGTCTTGAAGATACCCATGTTATAGGAAAGAGGAAACACAGAGGCCGGCAAATCGTTCCACAGCCGAGCTGTTGAACACAAGAACGAGTCGTAGAAGCGTCCCGTTCTCATGTGACAAATTTCAACCGTGTACATATGTTGGGCGCGCGTTTGGCGTGTTTCCCGACTATGCACCGGTGCCAAGGGGATCAAAGACGCTAGCTCCTCGGAGCATCTTCTATTGAAATACCGGTAGAACAAGGATAGCATTCCCACCCGACGCCTGTGCTCTAAAGATTGCAATCCGTTTGTTAAGACGAAATTCAGATACTAAACACGTTATAGTGAACTATCTGAAGTATTTTTGAAAAAAAATTAATTTAAAAATATCAGTAAATAAGTCCGTGAGAGCGATTCTCCGGAAGCATCTTGAAAAAAAGTTGTTATGCGGTGAACATCATAACTCGTTACCGGAGTATCTGAATCAAAAAAGGTGATATAAAAGGTGATATGTTTTCTCAGGTAATCAGGAAGAATTTTTTTAAATTTATTTTTTATTGGCAGCATTTTGAATTGAAAAATACGATTTTTGCTATAAAATTTCGCTGAATTTGTTATTAAAAAATGAAAAAAAAAGGTAAAAAAACTGGTGTGCATTAGACCACATGATTGAAGTAAAACTTGAGCGCGCGTACTGCTCTCTATTGCTCCTACAGTGTGATACAGACAATAGGCCTGCACTGTGTCTTAGATATACGAAAATTAAATGGCTATGAGAGAAAGAGAGATAGAAAATGTGTGCTTGCACCTCTCTAAGTAATATACGATGATTTATATGAAGAAATAGTGTACAAAATTTCTAAATGATTGGTCAAGTAGATTTTGAGTTATGACGATCACAAACTTCAAAAATTGGTTTGCGAGAAAACCGATTGAAAGTTTTTTATACTCGAAAATCGGAAAGGGCTAGTCGCTTGAAACGTTATATCTTCGTTAGTTTTGCTCCGATTTACTTGAAATTTTGAAATAATACTCTCAACATATTGCAAATTTTTTTTTAAATTGGTTTTAAAAACGTGCCCCCCCTCCCCTCCCCTCCCTCCCTCTTGAGTAACATGAAGACATTTTGAGAGTTCATTAATTTCAGTCCATTTACAAGAGTAAAATAACTCTTGACTTATTCACTCATTTTTATTACAATTACTTCATCCCCCCCCCCCCCCCCTACTTTCCAGGACTTCATTGTAATTTTTTCTGTTTAGAAAAATCTTTTTTTTTAATTTGAGTAAACGAAAGGAAGATAAGTCTAACTTTATATCTAGGTACTATGTAATTAGAATCAACCGATATAAAAGTGTTGAGAAATGTGCATAAAGCATTTATTTGAAAAATATACAAGTAAATAAAACATTACGCAATCTTGGTTACATCACAAAGTTTGCAATTAGCTGACAAAAAGCACCCATTATTAACTAACCATCACACTGTTTCTCAGCAGAAGTAGGCAGAAAGGATGGACTGCTAATTAAATTGGTATTGGCACAGACTCCATGTTTCATTCACATTTAAGCATCTTCTCAAGCATACAGATCTTTTATTCTTACATTTGGCATGCCCCAACTCAAGTATGTATTAGTTTCACTTGATCGTGCCATTCCACGGGCGTCCCCGGCATTTTCTACCGTTCACATCGCGGGCAAATACCTCCTTAAAAACAAAAATTAATAAAGCCTCACATAAAAATATAACGCAATCTTAGTTAGCCAAGACTGCAGTAATAAGAAAAGACGAAGCGCCACCGAAACCACCCTTATCAAAAGCCACCCTTATCAAAAGTCTTGGTCCGCAAAAACAAAGAAACCCTCCTGCCCACTTGACCCCCCAAACCCCGGTGGCGCGCGCGCCCAGACGTCTCGTATCGATCCCGTCCCGGACCTACACCACTTCCCCCATCCCCTCATTCCCTCATCCCCCTCCGCCCTTTCTACCACTACACCCCACCCCTCCTCACCTCCACCCCCCGGGTACTTTGGATGCACTTGTCGGCTAGACGTATTTTGTACCGAGTCGCACACGCTATCACATTTCGGCTCTCTTATACAGGTGGCCTGTAAAAAAGTAGAGCTTTTTATGTTATATTGTGTTTTTCGAAACAAAAAATCTTTTTACTCGTTAAAATCACGAAAAAACTCTTTTTTTAATATTATTACGTGATCCGTAGATTTTTTTTAAATACTCTTAATTAATTTCTTTTCCGTCTATTTCAAATAAGTATCACTATACATATAAATAATTTTAATCAATACCTACAATAAAATTTTAAAAATTACTTTGGAGATTTCTCACCATCCTCCTAATAGCTTATCCATACAATAGAGTTTATTTTCGATTTACGGTTTATTTATTTATTAAGTCGGAGTTTATTATTGGGTACTCGAACTTATGAATAGGGCTATACATATATTGGATCAAATAAAGACAGATCAAATAAAATATCTAGTGATGAACAAATCATATCAAACACTTCAAAAATAAACTCCTCTAAATTTGTGTTGCAAGCCTGCAATTTTTTTAGTACCGGTTTTTATATTTTCTACTCTTATTTGACAAAGTGTTCACTCGATAAAAGGTGAAGGAAGTGAGGGAAACGGAAAGTATATCAAATTCAAAATTAAGCATTAATTGAGCTATTTTTTTTCCATTAATTAGCATTAACTAAGCTTTAATTAGGTTTAATTATAGAATTAAATTACAATAAGGTGATATTACACAAAATTGACGTATTTAATTAAACTGAATTTCAAAACTTATCTACAAAACCTTTACACAACCGCAACTTAAAATATTTTACCTTTATTTCCATTGCCTTATTTATTATTACCTAAGTTTTTAAATACTAAAACTGAAGAGAAGCTTAAAAATAAATATATACGTTATAAGTACATTAAATTAAAGACTAAAGCATCCAGTTAGGTCCACGTTACCAAATAATGTGAAAAAAATTATTGTATTGAAATAAAAAAGAATTATTATCAAAACCATTCACGAAAATTTCAATATACAATCAATACAGATACTGGAGGTCTAGAATGGACGATCGATAAAACCCTATATCAATACGATATTGGCGAAATCCGTCATATATGGTCATTTATCAATATACATTGAGGGATCAGTAGGATTTATCGGTCCAGTTAGGTGTTCTACCGAGCCGAACCTTCCGATATGAAAATATCTGGAGTCGGTGAATTATTGCGAGCACGGTCAACAATCGGTAAAAGATATTCCGACCGACGATTGATAAATTGAAGCCCGGCCTCCGTAGTATAATTATTAATTCTTTTACCATATTTCGGAGTGTTACTTCCTAGAAAATACCTGCAGTATTTCCAGCGTAAATTTATTACTGTCAATTTCGGTCCAGCTATCAACAGTGAAACCGTGCTCGGAACATTGTTATAAAATCATCGAAAGTTGCCCTTATCGATCCGATATTATAAAGCTATCGATTTCACTATGCTAGAGCACCCGATACCAGACTTTGTGCGAATACAGTTTTTTTTATAAAAAAAATTGTGTGGAGTTTCTTTTAAAACAGTCCGACCACATCCCGCGTAGGCCCGGAGGAAGAGTGTATAGTCTACACCACGCAAAAGGGGATATAGCTACGTTATACGTGTCTCTATAGCGCAGCGGTACACGGACACTACCGAAACATGCGGGGGTGACTGTACCCTCCCCCCACACCCGTTGCCTCACCACAGGACACGCGCTGCCTGATGTGGCAAAGTGAAGGCTGCGTTTGATAATGTTCAAAGTGTCAAACTTGGAAATTAATTGATCAATTTTATTTTCAAAGCTAGTTTTAGGTGAAGTCGAAGATGCCCGAGGAATATATAAATATAATAATAATAGAATAATATATTTGAGACCATTTATGAATGTGAATGAAGCAAGGATAGTACATATATGTAGAACTCCGTGGTAGAGGGGTAAGGCTCGCGACTAACAATCCAAAGTAGCAGGTTTAATTCCTGGCGTGCGCAAATAAATTTTATTGATTGATTTGTGTTATTTCACAATTAATTCATTAAAAAGAATATGCAAGGTGTCCGAGGGTTAAGTTCATTAACTTCGGGGGGTGATTCTACATGATAGTGTAAGTAAAAAAGATTAATAACTTTTTTCAAAATTCCAGCTTTTAGGGGTACTTTTTGGTAAAAAGATAAAATTAGTATGGCGTGTGCGGCCTGCACTATTAGGTATTTTCCGCTGTTACAATATCAATCAAAACCAACGTCGCCACAACGCACCCGGCTGGCTCACAGCAAACTTATCGGGCAATGTTGTACCTTAGACTAAGGATTTTTAATAGGTACGTCTTTTTGTATGGGAAAAAAGTTGGAATTTCGAAAAAAGTTGTTAATCTTTTTTACTCTTACCATAATGTAGAATCACCACCTGAACTTAATGACAACCTGTATATTAAGATATATATATTAATAAATTATTATTAATACATATTCGTAAGGTATTTGTCTCTAACTTCAATATGCTATCACCGGGTGATCGGAGAATTATGGAGAGTAGTGACGTCAGCACTAAAAATTCAATAACACCAACTTGACAGTGTGTTTTAATGACAAGATTTAAAATGGACTTTTCAATCATTTTTTTAAACTCTACGTTTAATATTAACGAAAAAAAATGGTTCTCGTGCGGTTCATCTTCTAATATCGATAGTTTTATTTTATTAGCGTATCTCGCCAATTATCCATTTATCTAGTTAAATTTTAATTAAAAAGCAGTTTTGTTTATGACTCTGAATGCTTTTTTTTAACTATTGTAAATAAAAAGAATTTCAGAATTATTTATATTGCCAGCACTATTCGATGGCACTCTTGAATTTTTAATCTTCGGACTGACACCACTGAGTACTATAATACTAATAATTAATAACTATAAACATTACTAAAACCGTGTGCAATATACGATGAATACTTGGAGCAGGTGGATGATTTTGGGTATCTGGGTAGTATGTTTACGAGAGATGTGAAGGCTGATAGATATCGAAAGAAGGGTAAATGCAGGTAACTCCATTAATGGAGGACTGAATGCCGTTGACGCTAACAAAAAACTATCCAAAGAAGCGAAGCTAGCGCTCCACAATGGAGTGCTGGTACCTACCCTGATGTATGGCAGTGAGGCATGGAACTGGCAGAAGAAGGATGAAAGTGGACTTAATGCTGTTGAAATGAGATCCCTGAGACGTATGTGTGGTAAAATTACGTATGATCGTGTGAGAAATGTGGGGATCCGCAAAGAATGCAAGGCTGATGTAAGCGTAATAAGTAAGAGTAAGAAAGGGACCCTCAGATGGTTTAGGCATGTAAAGAGAATGAACGAAGAAAGGAGTGTAAGGAGAATATATGACGTAAATGTGAATGGTAGTAAAAGTCTCATTTTTTGTATCAAGTGAAAGATTGATGTATGATTTTATTGCTTGGTATTTATGATGTCCTTGACCAAAGCTTGTTTTTAGCGTCGGAGTTTTTATGTTAATTGATTACCTCTTTACTGATGGCTGATAATCTGACAGTCTGGTAGTCTGACTATATGGTTGTCTGGCAGTCAGTAACCAGACAGTCTGACAGCCTGGCAGTCTGACATTCTGATAGTCTTGTAGTCTAGTCATAAATTTTTACTTGCAGACGTTTGATCTCATCAATCGAACTTCTCATCAGAATCCCATTAGGCTCCTACGTATGCTGTCTACCACAAGACAAAATACTAAAGATTCCCTTGACAAATAATACCTAATTATTTATTATTCAGCTTCTAACATAAAAATATAATTAATCTTATTTCTAAGACATTAAAAGTGTTTTTCAAGGCTTTCTATTTCTAACACGTCACAAAGACCGCAAGGACTAGAGAGTTTTATTATACTAGCGGGAGACGTTATATCTAGTACAGGTAGTTACATAGTTCATGAATGGAGCAATAAACATTAGTTCCCTTACTTATAATCGCGGTGTATTAGCGACTTATTAAGACGGCGCAGGTGAGGCCTATCCGCTTAATATGTCAGCGCTGAACCGGTGCATCTAGTAATATAAGAAGGATAGTAAATATATTTACAAAATAAGGTCACGCTTAATATGCACTTTAAAAATTAAAAATATATATATACAGTAAGTAGTTAGATAATAGTTAAGAGTAAGTAATTAAGCAACCGGAATTGAAAAATAATTCATTTTAATGATTTTTTTTACTTTCAAAATGCGAAATGTCATTTTTCAAGGACCATTATGTTACGAATTGCGACAGTAAAAGTTAAAAAATAATCAATTAACTGCATATTTTTTTAATTCCGGTTGCTGAATTACTTACTACTAACTATTAAGACATCCAGAGATATTTTTGAAAATTAATTATAAACGTGCCTTTTTACTGAAGGATAGGCAGAAAAAATTCGAGTATATCATTCAATTAACCGTGCAATGTCTTCGTGGGGTATACGAAATGTTTTCTTCAGTTCAATATTTTAAAAGTTATTTATGTAAACACTGCACAAGAGTCCCAACTAGCCTGAGGTTGAAGCGAGAGGGAGGGAAAAGAGATGGGGTAGAGGAAGGTAGCGAAGTACCTGACTAATCAGATCCGGTCACAATACAAACATAAATTAACTTTTTAGGTAAATGTATGGCTTTGAGTGGGGAATTTTCTTTGGAAACTCAATAAACCGCTACCTTCCTTACCACCGCCAAACTTCCATTCTCCTGTTTCCCCCAAAAAGACTTATTCTTTTTTTTTTTTACTTTTTTTATTTCCATTTCTTTATATATATAAGATATAATAACAAATAGTATAATTACATAATATATAATAACAAATAGTATAAACAAGAAATGAAAACCCACTAAGGCACTGCCTGAGTGTGGGTAATATAAAAACAAATACTATATTTCCAAGTACCTAAAGTATAAAATGGACTTATAAAACAAATAAAATATAAAAAAAGTTAGTTTTACATAAGTAGAATAAGTGAAAAGTTTTTTTTTTTTTTTTAATTATTATAAAGAGAAAATATAGAGAAGACATATTTTTTTTAAACTTTTTTTAGGTATTATAAATAAATAAAGAGAAAACACATTGTACTAAACATATTGAATCATACTAACATATTGAAAATACTAATAAAAAAACATATTGTTTTTTTTTTCATTTTCTTTTTTAGTTATTATTAAAAATAGAGAGAAAACATATTGTATTAAACAAATTGAACATACTAATAGAAAAACGTATTAAACTAAAAAACTTTTTTTTTTTATTTTCTTTTTTAGTTATTATAAAAAATAAAGAGAAAACATATTGTACTAAACAAATTGAACATATATTTTCGAAATAAATGTAAATTTCATATAAACAAAATATAAATTCATTGTCATATTATCCGCAAACTACACTATCATCAATTATTATATTATCTGTAACTTCGTTAACATAAATTCAATGTTATATTATCTGTAAATTTCATCTATCAATTATTATTTTATCTGTAAATTTCATTGTCATAAATTCCTTGTTATATTTATTACCTGTTAACATCATTATCATCAATTACTATATTATATGTAAATTTCATTATCATAAATTCATTGCTGCATTAACTGTAAACCTCATTATCATAATTATTATATTATCAGTAAACGTACTTCGTTACCTTAAATTATATAATCTGCATACTTCACCCGCCATAACACAGGGATATCCCTAGCATGGCGGGCGAAATAATACAATATCTACACTATGTATAAAATTCTTTTAATAAATAAATAAATAAATATCCTTTCGATATATTTTGTTTACTCTCAGTGCATGCTGGTGTGAGTCAGTGAACGAGTCAGAGTGGGTGAAAACCGAACCCTGTGAACAGTGAACACTGCATCTGTGGAGCAGAGTCAGAGAGTGAGTGAACGAAGGGATGAGGTTACGTAATATGGTGAAGCGCTCTAGGGGCAGAACTGCAGCGCGTTATCGTATGAAAGTAGATAAATCTTCTGGTTGGTAATGGCAGACGTTAAATTTATCAAATTCTTGCCCTCATCATAATATTTCGTTTACCTCCTTGAGGCATTTTCCATATTAAACGAACTTTAAGAATATTCTTGGGAAATGCCTGATAAGAAATATTATATATTTATTTGTTTATTTGCTAATGTATGCATGTGTAAAGAATGTCAATAATCACTTGATACTAATGATTAAGTTTACCTACTCAAAATGTTTAACCAAAAGTAATACAGTACACTAAAACAAGAAGCTTTTGAGATGGAAATAAATGCGAAAAGTTTAAAATTTGATAGGTATCCAGTATCCACCAGTGGCGGTCCGTAAGTTTTCGGTGAGCAAGAGTACTAAGATTGAATAAAAACGACGTTATTGATGTTGTTGTAGCTGAAAAGGCATTTTTTTAATATCAACGTTTTGCATGAAGATACAATAACGTATTTTTTTTCAATCTTAGCACTCTACCTCACTGAAGACTCACGGACCGCCACTGGTATATCCACCTTTGTAATATTGGGAAAACCCCTCCTATTTCGATGTTTTTTTTATTGTTTTCCAAATAATTTCACTTTTTAGTGTGACATAATACAATATTACAGCTTTTCAAATTTCAAACAAAAATAAGCATTTCTCAATTTTTTACAATTTTTTTCCAATTATATAAAATAAAAATAGAATTTCAAAAAAGATGTTTAAACGGGTAGTTAAGTTTGTATTTCGTAAAAGATACAATGATTGTAAAAAACAACAATTATCATTGTTTTTATTGCAATAAGACAAGGTCATAATCAAACATGTTTTCATAACTCTCTTTGGGTTATAAATTAAATTATACTTGGCTACATCATCCTTTGTGAAATTCAAGTAATTTTCAACCTCGACACGTTACAGTCGTGATCTTGAGGCTAACCTTTAAATAAGGCTACACACACACATTTCAACCGCTTCCTCGTGTATTGTACATAAGACATCTTATACAAGCACAATGCACATACAACAATCTGTGCCTAGATATATGTAATATGTGTAGCGTCCTCAGATGTGACGGGGTGGAAATTCGATTAGGGTGGTTAAAGGAAAGGGAAGTTTTCACAACTCCTTGGGCCTTGCAAGCTTAGAAGAAAGAAAAGCGCAACGCGCATGCGTCCACACACACAAGGACAGACGTATACGTACATCATTATGTAATACGATACATTCATCTGCACGTGAATTTCAGTAATATGTATAAAAAGTAAAGCGAAATGCAGTTTCCTTGAACGAAGAAAATGCTTGTCAGCGCTGTGAGATACGACGAAGTAGAAAGAGAAGATTTCTGATATGATTAATGATGATGGACAAGAAAAACATCTTACAAACGATTTGAAATGAAAAATTCTTTCTGAAGTCATTTGTTATCTGCACTTAAGAGCATTTTTGTTAAAGGATAGTAATCCAAATATTAATCCCGGGAACCATTTATTGGATAACCAACACCTCTGCCATAGGTCACCCCAAGTGGTTCGCTACGTTTGGTGACTTAGCAGCGGTCTAAGGTTTATCTAGGTCTTGGTGGTGGATGATCTAGACACACTGAACCCCAGATTCCTATCCAACCCTCATACCTTTTTCCTTCCCAGAACTTCCTCTCCTTCCTTTCCTTAAAAATACCCTCCACACAGCATCCCCAAAGATGACATAGGCCCTGAGGGAAATTATTTTCCCCAGGGCCTCCTGTGTAAAAAAAAAAATAGTATATTTGGATTTTTTTACTACTAGTTTTCTTTCAAATTCGTGTGAACAACAAATTAAGGGTACCGCCCCCTCGGGAACCTTTTATTGGATAACCAACACCTCTGTCATAGGTTACCCCATGTAGCTCGAAATGTTTGGTGACTTAGCAGGGGTGCCGGGTTCATTGGGTGATTTGTGTCTAGGTGTTGGCAGCAGATGCATCTGCCCACCTCCTGCGGGACGGTTTGAATAGAGATACTAGTTAAGGAAGGCATTTTGGCCTCTCCAGCCGGACTCTTTTGACCGATCCTTTGCACCACAGTTGGAAGGATGGATTTACCCCTGGACAGATTGACCCCTAGGTTACTACCCAACCCACATACCTTTTTCCTTCCCAGAACTTCCCTCTCCTACCTTTCCTTAAAAAGACCCTCCACACAGCATCCTTTAACATAAAACAGGCCCTTAGGAAAATTATATTCCTCAGGGCCTCCTGTGTGGAGCTAATGTTAATAAAAATGGTACTCGAGATATTGTTAATAAAACACCATTTATATCAATGTAAAATAAAATCCAAATTTGTTTTATATTTCTACATTCTGTAAAAGGGAAAGTATTATGTCATTTTTTTCCATAAGAACGGTATTAAAACAGATATAAAAGTTATTTCCACTTTAATTTATTTGTGACCAAAACCGATTTCAGCCTGTTAAGGCCATCTTCAGGCTGGTACAATTGTTTCTTAATCTACGGTATTACATGTTGGGGGGCAGAGGGGTGGTCTACATGTTACAAGGATTTTATTTTTATGGGTTTTCTTATATTTGTTACTGTCTTCTTTGACTGTTAATTTTTAAATTATTTGGTTATTTCCAGTAGGCATAATTACCTCGAGTTTATAGATTACTTACTATGACTATAACAAGCTGAAACCGATTATGGTCACAAATAAATTAAAGTAAAATTAAGTTTTAACATTATTATTCAATGTGTTAGTTTGCATATTCAAACGTGTTTTCATTTTTAATATCTAGAGCTTTTTTTTTAAATTAAATCGGATTATATTTATTTAGCTCTGCTAGGTGAAGTTAAAAATAAAAAAATGTATTTATGAAAACGAATACAGAATACATGAATAAAACAATTGTCCTTTAAAGTTTGTCAAAAAAAGTGGTCCTATAAAGGGTTAAACATGAAAACAGCTGTACGCCTTAAGCAGCTTTTTTTAATTTCACTTTATTTTTTTTATATGAATACAGAAAAAAAGACCCTATTGTGTCCAAAGCCAGTGGAACCATGGCATCCCCAATTGAGGCATGTAATTGTGGTGAAGGGATTGGGGGAAAATAAGGAGATTAGGATTATTCAGATCTGGACACCAAACATTTAAAGCAATCTTTTCATTCTGAATACTGGTCAATATTCAATATTCCACTCCAACATTAATAATCATTATGATTTAAGTTAAGAAAGGTGCATAATGTTAGAGAAATTTATTACAGGTCTTTGCTCTTTGGCAAGTTAATACGTACTGGTGTGTTATATTTACAATAATTATGAGGCGGACTGAAAAATGGCGACTTCGCCCTAATAACACTGTCAAAAGAACCCATTTTCCACAGTTATGAAAAGTTTTATTTCTTCCAGTTGTCAAATAAGTAGTTACTTGATACCGGGAGACTGGGTGGGTGGTGTGAGGCGTAAGATAGTATACTGTGTCACCTCGCTGCAGTGGGGTGGGGTGGTCGCAAGACGCAATGGACACCCCACCCTAATAACACTGTCAAAGGTCGAAGCATCTTTACTGGGGACATGACGCCGCACTTGGTCCGCTGGGCACGTCCGGATATCTCAGAATATCCCACATCCTTTACACGACGCAGCAGAGTGCAACATTTTAACCAATATTTTCTAAATAATTTTTACCTTTTAACCAAAAATAACTAATAACTCTTTAACCAATAATATCTAATAACCTTTTAATCAATTATACTAATTACCGTTTAACCAATAATATCTAAGAATGTTTTGACCAAAAATATTTAATAACCTTTCAACCAAAAATATCTAATAACCTTTTAATTAATAATACGTTCACTAAGAATGTTTTGACCAATAATATCTAATATCCTTTTAACCAAAAATATCTAATAACTTTTTAACCATAAATATCTAATAACCTTTGAATCAATAATACTTAATCTGTATTCATTTTCATATACAGAAAAAAAAAAATATTTTTAACTACACCTAGCAGAGCTAAATAAATGTAATCCGATTAAATTTTAAAAAAAGCTCAAGAGATTAAAAATTAAAACACGTTTGAATATGGCAACCAACACAGTGAATACTAATGTTAAAACTTAATTCCACTTTAATTTATTTGTGACCATAATCGGTTTCAGCTTGTTATAGTTATAGTAAGTAATCTATAAACCCGAGGTAATTTTGCCTACTGGAAATAACCAAAAATTTCAAAATTTAACAGTAAAAAAAAACAGTTTTAATCGATAATACTAATTACGGTCTAATCAATAATATCTAAGAATGTTTTGACCAATAATAATTTAATAACCTTTTAACCAAAAATGTCTAATAACCTTTTAACCAATAATGTCTAATAACCTTTTAACCAATAATATGTAATATTTTTTTAACCAGTAATATCTAAATATAGCCATCTAGTTTTCACATTAATAACAAATAAGTTCTGGGTTAGGGCGAATCTTGGTACTGAATCACTATTTTAGATTATTATTTTTTTACGAATTGGTTTATATCATAAAAATGTATGCATTGGATAAATTAAAGCTTTTCCTACAATTTTCCTCAAGTAGAAATAAAATAAAGTTGCTAAAAGAAATAAATAAATACAATTATTTTCTATTGAAATATTAAGATATATTTATGCTTTTCCGAATTCTCCACATGTTCGTTTCAATTTTGAAAATCTGTGGCGGGGTGGCATTTTTATAGGTTTTTTTTTTATAATATTCACACTTCCAATTACCTTCATTTTATTGTATTGAACTTAAAATGTAATTAACCTTTTTATTTAAATAACCATGTTTGTATATAATTTATGTACCTTTACCATTTGTACGTTTATCTACGCCTCTCTCGACACAGATATATCATAGTGAGACAGGCATTGAAAAAAAAAACATATAATTATACTATATAAGTTAAATAATAAAAAAATAAAAAATTTCGATGCAATTTTGTACAGTTAACTTTCAAATTGTGTCTGTTATCATATATAAATTCAAATCCTTCTGTCTACATGAAATTTTGTACACTTTTGTACAATTACTTTACTAAAAATGTATGCGTAAACCGCTAAATCTTTAACTTTTCAATATAAAAAAATGTATGTAATTTAATGGCTAAAATTATCTGTGATAATGTCCAGTCACAATTTTTTTTTTTTTATAAAATTATTCACAAAACAAATAAAAACCACTTCTGCGCTTAAATTAAGACATCTAGATTGCGTTTGGTAAGCATGTTTTTTACTTATTACCTTTATTCGTGGCGATAAAAGTCACGCTAAGAATACATACATTTTTGGCTTGTGACTTTCTCGTAATGAGAGTCTGGGTTATTTAAGTTCAGGACACAGACATTTTGTACTAAAAACTCAAACCCGTAAAAAATCACGGGATTTTATAACTGTGGGTTATTTTAAGCTCAAAGTTTTCGCAAAGAACCCACCAGAACAATTTTTGCTGCAGATTCATCAAAATAAAATATTCGTGATAAAATATTTTGGCAGCAACTCTTTAATAAAAACTTTTTTCAACTTCCACATTTTTTCTTCATCAGTCATGTAAGTTATCAAATAATGTCTTCTATAAATTTTAGACACATTAGTTCCAAATTTTAAAATGAAAATAAATACAATTATTTTCTATTGAAATATTAAGATATATTTATGCTTTTCCGAATTCTCCACATGTTCGTTTCAATTTTGAAAATCTGTGGCGGGGTGGCATTTTTATAGGTTTTTTTTTTATAATATTCACACTTCCAATTACCTTCATTTTATTGTATTGAACTTAAAATGTAATTAACCTTTTTATTTAAATAACCATGTTTGTATATAATTTATGTACCTTTACCATTTGTACGTTTATCTACGCCTCTCTCGACACAGATATATCATAGTGAGACAGGCATTGAAAAAAAAAACATATAATTATACTATATAAGTTAAATAATAAAAAAATAAAAAATTTCGATGCAATTTTGTACAGTTAACTTTCAAATTGTGTCTGTTATCATATATAAATTCAAATCCTTCTGTCTACATGAAATTTTGTACACTTAACCTTCAAAACAAGAGATAAGTCACTGCCTACATGAGATTTTGTTCACTTAACCTTAAAAACTAAAGAAAAGTCACTGCCTACATGAGATTTGGTTCACTTAAACTTCAAAACAAGAGAAAAGTCACTGTCTACGTGAGATTTTGTACACTTAAACTTCAAAACAAAAGAAAAGTCACTGTCTACACGTGATTTTGTTCACATAACCTTCAAAACTAAAGAAAAGTCACTGCCTACATGAGATTTTGTACACTTAACCTTCAAAACAAGAGAAAAGTCACTGTCTACATGAGATTTTGTACACTTAAACTTCAAAACAAGAGAAAAGTCACTGTCTACATGAGATTTTGAAAAACCAGTCCCATCCCTTTTTCCTACACCTTACAGCAGAACATCAGAAAAAACATATTATTGGTTCAATTATTATGTATATATTTTATCATACCTTATAAAATATATATAAATAAATAAAATAAAATAAATCCCGGGCGACGCTGGGTGTTTTGAATAGTTAGGTGTATTAAAATTTCATATTTCGTTTGCAATTTTACTAAAATATTATTTTCTGAAGTCGAATACCAAGTTTGAAAAATGATATATTTAAGCAATGCATCTGTTTGAATAGTGTGTTCGACTATACGACATACCTATAAAGGTTCAAGTTCCGCGATGTGCATTCAACCATTACTTTCAAATTACTTTATTGTCTAAATTCAATTCACCCAAATAAATTTAATGATTATTGTTGACCCCTGTTTCGACCCTTAACTTTTATGAACGGACCCGCCGAGATTATTCCGGCAGTAAAAACAAACGGCAGCTCTGGAAGGGACGTAAGCAAGTCACGAAGGCTTTTGAAACTGATTTGATGCATCTTTCTGATATTTGTTATTTTAAGACATCGCTTTGTATCGTTTTCAACTCCATGGATTTTTTTTTCAACTTATAACAATCATCTTATTCGAATATCGAAGACGCCCATTGGAGGTAATCAGGTAGTGAGATTTTATTTCCAAACTTACAAAGAAGAACGCTAGATCCTAATCGATTATTTTATTCCCTTCCAGTTATAAATTTAATTTTATGTGTGGTTATTCTTACTAACCTGCTTCGCCCGACTTTCTACCTCCAATGCTGTAATCTTTTTTCGCATTAAACAAATTAAGAATATGGGACAAGCCGAATGAAATGCAAAAAAAAATATATACATTTATTTTGACACGTGGGTGTGCTTGTGGAGGTGTTTCAAAACTTTGTGACTCATAGAAATAAACACTAAAAAAATGGCAGGTATAAAGGTAAGTTAAGTAAAATAATTTAATTAAATTAAAACAAATAACTTTGTTTAAACCACTAATATAATCACAATTACCTACATGTTTCAAAACCGATGGTTTCTTCGTCAGGGTAGTAATGATATTAATAAAAAAATAAACAAACAAGTATAGACTAAAAAGAACTATGGACAAAAATATTTTAGATAGAGGTGATTAATTAATTAAAAATATCGTAAAAAACAATTATTTAAAATTAAATATAAAAATTATTTTAAAATTATATAAATAAAGGGTTAAAAATTTTACACACAAACTCAACAGATTTACAATTAGCAAACTTAGAAATTTTACAAATTAGAAAAAGTGTTAATAGTAAATTAAATATTATTAATAACCAAATATTTTTTAAGAATAGCCATCTCTTAAATTTATTTTCTTATTAATAATTATATTTAAAATAATTTATTTTTGTTGTTTAAACATCTTTATTATGTTTTGATAATTTATATAATGTAATTTTTCATAATTTTAAAATAATTTTTATATTTAATTTTAAATAATTGTTTTTTACGATATTTTTAATTAATTAATCACCTCTATCTAAAATATTTTTGTCCATAGTTCTTTTTAGTCTATACTTGTTTGTTTATTTTGTTATTAATGTCATTACTACCCTGACGAAGAAACCATCGGTTTTGAAACATGTAGGTAATTGTGATTATATTAGTGGTTTAAACAAAGTTATTTGTTTTAATTTAATTCAAAATGACGCCACAAAGTGATTTTGCGAAGTTTGAAGAAAAAATAATTTAAACTGAAACCAGTTTTTAAATTGCAGATGGCATAAAAATAATAATTTAATATGAGAAATTTACAGGTGAGTAATATGTACATTAAAAAAGGTCACAAAATAGATAAACAAAAGAGAGTAACAAGTTGTTCAATATATATAAATAGAAATAATATAAAAATATATGCAACAGCTCCTATATTATAAAAATATGCTACATAAAAATATCATTAAGGTATCTCTTATATAACAGTAACTCATATGATACATGTCGATATTTGAGGTGAATTTTTTTCCAAGTGTGTGAAAGCGAAATAGGTGGATGTATGTTTAGTATATTTTGCTTAGTTGCTCGATTAGGTACCATGAACTCGATGAGATGCAGGAGTACACAATAGTCTTATTATTCAGAGTGAATAAATTTAAACAAAAAGTTATGTAATTTATTTTCTTATTTTTTCTAAGGAATGCGTTTAAGAAGCACAGCAAATATGACTAAAACAATTCGCACTTCATACTCGATTTGATGATGATTCACCAGTTTCCCGCCTGTGGCAGTAGTTAGGTATATACAGGATGTGAAGGTACGTACTTGACTGACTTTAACCAGTGATTCCTGACATTATTTGGAGTAAAAAATGTAAATGAAATTTTGGTCTCCAGTGACTTTTAAAATTACTTTTTTTTTCTATTTTTTTTTCTTTAAAATCTTACAACAAAAAAATTCTACCGCACCACGTCACTGGTCACTCAGCCGAGTAACAAACCAACCTCTATCCCCGCCCTAGCTCTCCAACTCCTACTATTAATTATGTTTTTGTAGAAAAAAAAAAAAATGTTAACGGAGACCAAAATTTTATTTATATTTTTTACTCCAAATAATGTCAGGAATTACTGGTTAAAGTAAGTAAAGTACGTACCTTAACACCCTGTATACTGATGTTGCAGTAGTGTCTTTTTGAATTGCTGTATTTTTAGTAAGAACAAATAATGTCTAGGTCGTAGACTATCTTACTATAAATGCACAAGTAAAAGTAGTTTTTTTTGGCATTATGTATAATTTCCTCTTCTAGGATTTTTATTTGTGGTTCTATTCTTCTATTTTAATATCTTCCCATCGTAAATAAAAGTTCTAGCCAATGTCGGGTAGAGGGTGAAAATGTTTGTAAGTGTGGATTATTGGTAAGTAATCACAGTATAGTTATAAAAAAAAGGTTGATTTAGCTGTACAAAGAGTAATAACTTGTAAATCGTTTCGTTTGTCTACAGATTTTTATTTTTACAGGTCTTATTCACCCTGTATTCTGTAATATTTTATTGTACCACCTACATCCTACATGTTTTATCATTTTCCTTATCAAAAGTAAAATGAGTCTCAAATACGCAAAGATTTGTTTGTTATTTTTGTTTTTACTGAAATATAGGTAGTATACCTCACACGGGCAGAGAAACTTTAAGTACTACACAATCAAACTATATAACTGCATGTCCACCACACTGAAACAACTACTAACTACAAATATATCTACGATTATTTACAAAAAACATATCATAGACTGGATCAAAAAACAAGGCATTCACTTCACTCAAAACATTATAACTACTAATCAAACATAACCCTACCCAATCAAATAAAAAATAGACACTTTGCTTCTGGGTAGAAAATATTACCTTAATATTATTTACAAAATCTAAAATATTCCTACCTGCTTTTGAAGAAAATTATTTGTATAACTTTAACTGTTACCAATTTTATGTCTACGATACTGCCGAAACGGGTTGAGACACGGTGTACTTCTTGAAAATGTCAAGGAGGATACTGTGTTTCTAATTATGTCGGCAGAATCTCTCTTAATCCTAAACACGCGAACACCTCAGCACAGGTTCTCCCAGTGAGGTGTTCACAAAATGCTACTATTAACCTTCTTACATACCTTTTTACATCCTGTTACTGAATTTGAACTTTTTTTTGTACTACTATGTAAACCATTGTAATTGTTTGTTAAATGTAAGTACCAGTATAGAAATAAATAAATTAAAAAAAAACTTTAACATGAGAAATATTTATAATATACGAATATGTGACCGGTCAGTGGTTGAGTGGTCATCGCGTTTGGGGCCCACCCAGGCGTTCCGTGTTCGCTTCCTCGGCTGGCTAAGTCCTCCATCACAACATAAGCAACATCTTCCGCTTAGTGTGGTGGTAGTATGAAATATTGGGTTATTCGTAACCCGGGAACGTTTGTCTTTCTTTTAAATAAATAAAATAAATATTACAATTGACAAAAAATACATACAAGAAATAAAATTCCATAGGTTTACAAAGAGACAACCGAAGGTTTTATAAAGGTTTAGAGTAGGTTTTTAATATGATTCACGAAATTTACTAAGTTAACGATAAGTCCGGTCAGTGGCTGAATCGATGAGCAATGTAATTGCGCGTATGTATATGTACTCCAGTGGAATAGTGTTGGTCTTGTAGGTATGTGTAGGTTTATAAATTGTAGAAGTTCATAAAAGTCCAATTTAGAGAATCGTCCAATCCAAGAATGTTAAAAATCATTAATTTTACGTATGTCCTCAAATGTTTGAATTTTTAGAGAATTTAATAGGAAATGATAATTTATGTTCTAGCGTGATATTTAAATGTTATTACTATTAATTTTGTAGGGGGGAGACCAAACTACTGAATAGTATTCAATTTGACTTTTAACCAGAGACAGGTAGAACTGTTTTATGGCTCATACGGAATTAAAGTTTTTGGTTATTCTAAATATGAAGCCTAGTGTTTTCATTTGGTGAATGTGACTAGAAAAGTTAATTGTTCATGCAAAATGATACCAAGATCTTTCGTTTCCATGACTGTTTCTAAAGACGTGCTGTTAATTGAGTATTCAAATAATTATTTTAATATACGCACCTATTTTAATCCCACTCTAGTCCTGCTTAATATCGAATATCTGTTCTTTGGCATGTTTAGATATTTGTCCACTTTTTATATGGGCGTGTCTCTACGTTTTAACATATATGTTACATGTTTCGTTCTATATGGCAATTTTCCATACATGTTGGGTTTGTTATGTCTTGCACAATTTTCCATATGTTTCTGTACGTACTTGTTTACATGTTTCTGTACGTTTTGTATGGTAAGTTTCTATATATATAATACTCAACTGCACACGAAAATGGCAACTTCACCTACACAATATATTATTAAAAATACTATTTACATTCGTGTGTCTGTGTAACTCTAGTTCAATGAACTCTATATTTTGGATTTTCTCGGAAATTATGTGTACAAATTTCAGGTAAGTTGTAACTTAGTACTTACTTATTAAGTACCTTTCCATTAATATTTAAATATTTGACTGAAAATATTTGACTTGTCTTTTTCAAAATTGGAATTATAACCTCCCGTGATCTTTCACGGGTTTTCACTGTATAAAGCTTGAGTCAAAACAAAACCTAACTGGCATATCTTTTATTTTAATAAACAGTGGTATAAAAATTTAAGGTAAGTACATACCTACTTGGTCGACCAGTGTGATTCTAAAGCATATTTTTCCATAGAAAATGTATGGTTACTGAGTAGTCCAGCTGTCGTAAAGGTAGGTGCATACTTAGTCGACGTACGTACGCTACGCTACGCATTACGATATCTGGACTACTGGTACGTGTGGCCAGTTTGATTCTAAAGCATATATTTCTATAGAAAATGTATGGTTACTAAGTATTATAGATATCGTAAAGGTAGGTAAATACTGGGTCCACGTACGTACGCTACACTACGCATTACGATATCTGGACTACTTAGTAACCATGCTTCAGAATCACTCTGGACACACGTTGCGATGTATATGGCCATACGAAATGTATTATTGCTAAGTAACTCAAATATTGTTATACGTAACATAGCGTACATACGTCGACCCAGTATGTACCTACCTTTACGATATCTGGACTACTTAGTAACCATACATTTTCTATGGAAATATATGCTTTAGAATCACACTGGCCACACGCATGGCAACGTGTGGCCAATGTGATTCTGAAGCATCTATTTCACAAAGAAAATATATGGTTGTAAGTAGTTCAGATATTGTTATGCTTAGCAGCGCCCTTGAGGTGATTTCTCACAAAAACGGCGCTATACAAATTATCCAATTATTATTATTATTAGCGTAGCGTACGTACGTCAACACGGTATTTATCTAACTGTATCGTTTCTATTTTAAACATGTATGTTATCTAGATGTTTTATTATGTCACATTTCATGAAGTTTGCTTACTATTAAAAATACAAAAAAAATAGAAAAAAAGCCTCATTCACATAAGGGGTGATAATGTATGGCGATGTGTGAAGCACGTACCACCCCCTTTTGGTGTGCTCACTGTACAGAAGTCGACTGGGGGTAGAATGAAGGTAATATCCATTTACGTACCGGGGCTAAGTTGGCCGCATCCCCCTCTGTATTTAGGGTAAACCTCCCCGACGGGGGATGTGGAAGTGGGTCATGATTGCAACCCCTGACCTACTCTGCCTCCCCTTATGCTCCTGTTTCCGCCTCCGTCCCACCCCCGCCTTACATCTCAGGGTCTTGCTCGGCCGTGGGCGATGGTTTGACGCTGCATTTCGCGGAGAAAACTTTTACGTATATTATTTACGAGGGTTTGGATTTTGTTGTCGCGTGAAAGTGAACATTAAAAACGCGGAATTAAATTTTTTGTTATTAAAGCTGGAGTTCCCCCATCGATCTAGATCATTTTGGAGAATGCTATATGGGTTATTTTTTAATGATATTCAAGGGCAACCGCCACCTTCCCGAACCATTTTATAGACCAGGCCCCTATAATTCCCCTGGACAATTGCAAAACAGTTGGCGTCGAATATATTAAGGACACTTAGTCATTGTGAACTGTTACTTATTCGTTGGCGATCTGCAGTAATGATAGGGAATGACGAGAATTTACCGAAAGTTATCCTACCAATCCTTATCGATCGAGTGTGCTAGGTGTGGTCAGGTGTGTCCCTTTTTCAATTCTAACATTGAGGTTATTAATTTTACATCTAAGATTTTTTAAACGAAGCTACTATTAGATTCTGAATGCCGCAGAAGTTCCTGCACAGTATGATTAATACTTACTATAATGATTATTATTGAAACCAATTTTAAGGATCAGAAGAATTGAACCTTGAGGGAGATTCCGGTTCTACTTAATAATAAATATCCCTAAACCTTAACATTATTAACGCCTTTTACTTTAACTGTCATTTCAGTTAACTCAGATAACAGCAGGATTGTCCTCATCCTTAAAATGAACGACTTTTTCGTTGCAAGTCGTTAAGTTGTAAAACAACCCGTTCTCTTGCGGTAAATATTAACCGTGTGCAAATTATGGATACGGGTTCGGCCAGTTTCGTAGCGTGCACCGATTCTGGCGGTGTCAACGATACTTTGTTCCTTATGTTGTGCCGCTTTTCTTTGAAATACCGGTTTATGTGCTTACCGCATAAGAGACCCAACTGCCTGCAGCCAGTAAGAATATGGCATCCTCAATTGGGGTGTGTTGTGAGGCCGAAAGTAAGTGAGGAGGGGAAGGAGATGGGGAAGAGGAAGATGGGAAATTACCTAGCTATTCAGATCTATTTACCACATACGGCTAAAGTAACGTTTCAATTCTGAATAGTGGTTTTAGACCCGAGCGATACTGAGAGTTTCTATCACTCTGGAACGTTCCGCAAACATATCTTAAGGTAGTTTAAATGACTAATTTGTGATAACACAAATCTATCAAATAATATTTACTTGCGCAGGCCGGGATTTGAACCCAGACCTCCCCATCGATACATCATACATACAATTATTAATTATTACAATGTTTCGAACTGGGCATTCTTAAATAAAATTCAAAGTTGGACTTACATTGTTAATTAACATCTAGGTTTGTTAATTTTAAATCGACCTAGCGGCTGAGAATAAATGAAAATAAACCCGAACAAATGCGCCGGAATACACCCCTGGCGTGGTGGGTTCAATTTATCTGTTAGCTAAGCCCTCCACCACGACACAAACAAATTTCGCTCAGTATGGTTGCAGTAGGAGTTCAAATATTGTCGGGATATTCGTAAATCAGGTGTTTTTCTTCTCTAAAATAAATATGTATAAAAATAATTCTGCCAATAAAAGTAAATAAAGTACCAATAAAGTACTGTAAAAGTATTAATAAAGTACTGTAAAAGTACCAATAAAGTACTGTAGTATCGATAAAATAGCTACTAATATTGAAAATGTTACTCATTCTCACTAAGCTTAGGAAAGGGACGCTTAGATTAATTATTTGCACACCGAATGAGCAATGAAATGGGTATTCGGAGAAATACAAGGTACCAATTACGCGCAAGTGGGAAGAATAAAAAGTTGGGACAACCGTAAACAATAATTAAAAAACGAGCGAATCAAATAATTTGGAAAGAGTTGGAAAAGTAATAAATTTTTTATTGTAAATATGATTCCAGGCTTCTGGGTATCCTTGCGAGAAAATGGCTATTTATTTACAAACAAATAAAGTTTGTCAAATGTGTTTAGCCATAAACTAACACCTGTGGTTTTTTTTATATACACTGTTAATTTCTTGCTCATGAATATTAAATGGCATGTATAGAAAAACGTCGTTCCTTTAATGGCTCCCTTGTGCAATTCATTATATATTTATTAGTTGATAATTCGCTTCAAGCACGCGATATCTCCCATCTCCCGTGCATCGGAAATTAAAAAAAAATGAGATTCAGCGTTATTAATACAAAAACCGTATTAAAGGCAAGGCATGATATGGTGTACTTGAATGCCTCGTGATAAATAGATGGGTATACTAAATGTCGTAAAACAATCAGCGTCCTATTTAGAACGTGAACATGATGAGCTTCTGTTATAATCTCCTCTGCGTACCACATGATAGCATATTCCATCTTCCTCGGAACCTAAAGACAAGGACTGGGTAGCATTGCAAATCTATGTTGCGAAATATGCAATATACGTGCTTTCAAAGTGCCTACCTTGATTATAGAAGTTTCGAGTATGCAGCACTCCCATCCCTAAAGCTCTCTAACTCACGCTATAGTTATTTTTACTTTCCATGTAGGAAATAATCAAGCTTATATTTGCTATGTGGACGTATCAAACTTCTATTCAAATCTCCTGTAAGTAATTATGAATATACTATCCACCTTAGTCCGTAGACAATATATAACTAGCAAATGCGGTCTTTTGAGAACTTGTGCCATCAACAATTTGTTTATTTATTACTTCCTTCCATTATTATTCTGGGCAAAGAGATACATATATGGCAGTCAGTTCCAGGATTTCTACACTGAAATGAATCCCGACTTATGTTACGTAGAATCCGAAAGCTTATCAAAGGAAGAAGTTCTGGACTATCGACTACATACATCATTTAAAATTTCATACAGAAATACCAAGTCAGTGAAAATACTAAACTTCTTTCCGACAATTTAAACTTTATCATCTCATTTAAAAGTGTTCTAGTTTTTAAAAAAAATCTGAATTACTTATTATAAAACTTAGAAAACGTAAGAATTTATTTTGTAGTCTTACAATAGCTTATAAGGGAGACCTAGGAGAGTTGTGATAGAGGAGAGTTTCACATAGGAGGCTTGCGTCCAAACTGGTTGCCATAAAGCTCACGAAGTATAAACAAATAAACATAATTTGCTTTGCTGACGTTCTATAGAACCGATAAGATCGTATTTTTCCATCCCTTCACACTTCAAGACGCAATCTTGATTTTGTAGTTATTTCGTCAGTGAGTTACGGAGTCATTATCGCCCTTTGCAGTCGCTAATTATAATGCGGTTGTGGCCGCGCTGTGATTGTTTATTGCGAACTTAATGGATACTGGAGGCTAGACGATGTGAATGTAGTATACAGGAATCAGGTAGCTGGTGTCAGGTATGCACAGTTCACGGTAGGCTCGACAACTAATCTACTGCTACTGGTCACCATGGAGTATTGGGTACGGAGCTTGGTACAGGACGGGTGCTGGATATTACAATAATTCACCATAAACAATTTTGTTACATAACGTAACGTAAAAATACGGAAAGCGGTTGCGGGCTGCGAGTTTTATAATGTCTATATTATTCTAAGTAAAAAAAAAATTTTTATTCTTGAAGTACAACTTCTTTACGCACGCTTGACTTGGGGAGTAAGCTGGCGAATGCGTGACGAGAGCGTTACGAAAAGTGTGATCGGGCGAGGCGAACGATAATAAATTTAAATAAATATTTGTAGAAAATTAAGAATTATATTATACATAGAAACATTTATATGTATATAAATATGTTTATATACATGTAGATGGAGCTAAAGAAGTTTTACTTCAGTCGTGTGGTCTAAAGCACAGTCGTTTTTTTTTATTTGTTAAATTATCTATATAAAGTTTGATGATGGGTGTTTTTTCGGTGCATGTCTCAATTCTTCTTATTTCGTATGGTGGGGGGGTCATAGGGATCTCATCAATCCTGCCGGGGAATGAATGGAGCGGGCATTCGTTGACCACATGTACGGTGGTCTGCACCGCACCGCATTCACACATCGCCGAGTCTTTAAGGCCCCATCTATGCATCATATGGGCACAACGGCTACGGGAGCACCTTATCCTATTGATGGCGGACCAGAGCATGTCTCAATAGGAAACAGATATAGGTGGTATATAAATACGTACAACAAAACCAACAGTCATAACATTTTACAATGCATGAAAAATATGTGCAGATTACTTAACCAATGATAGATTTTCACTGAAGTCATTATTCCTATTTGTCTAATCGTAGCTGGTAGTGTTTTGTATAGTTTGTAAGCTTTAATCCTGATCATGTGAACATCGTTCACGAAACATGTTGATTGTGTATAAATAAAAGGGATGTAAACAAAGTTATTTGTCTTTTTATTACAATAATAAATTAAAGTGATACAAAAGTAACAAAAAATTCAATAAGTAACAACATAAAATTTAGTAATTAATTTTAATATAATATGTAAAGTTGGTATTGAAAAAACAAATTGGTATATATTAATGAGTTACGATTGTGTATAATGATGCGTGTTTTATACAAAATTAAACACGTGCCGCCAGCCACAGCCACTCTTATTTATATCTGTATTTATTGTTTGAAAAATTTACAGAAAAATTCACAATAATGATATTTCCATTGGGATGTGCATAGATGCACAGTTGCACACTCCAATTAAAAATGGTCACAATCAAGGTTTAGTTGTTATGCTGCTGGTGAAATAACTAAAATAATAATAAGCAAAATAAAAATATAAAACATGGTAAGTATACAGTACAGAGAAAGAGAAGAAAGTGAAGAAAGAGAAGAAAGACAATACATAATAATAAAGTATATTTTAAAATATGTATATTTTTAGTTTAGAATCCTTCTATTTGCTATGACGTCATATTAGCTTACAGCAAGGCCTGTAGTAGGCCTTGAGCTAATAAAATTATCACATGTTTTTTTAAATATATACGAGGGTCGTTATAAAGACAGATTTAGGTATAATGTCAACATTGAAATTAAAAGTAATGTGTATTTGTGTTGTGTTGAATTGCTGACTTGCGATTAATACCTTAGATCTTCGGTTGAATCTTCGATATGGAATTAGGGTTTTTAAGGTCCGGCCCTGCCCCACAAGCAGCGTGAGAGCCTGATGGAGATGGTAGCCCCTTTGAAGTAACCCGTCGGCACTGCATCATACCATCATGGCATCATCAGCAATCTGCAGCTAATCATGCTCAGTTTGCGGTGTGAAGAATCAAATTAAATCCAGATAATTCCTCCACTCACACATTCTTCTAGGCGAAACGCCGAATATTACCCCGCAACTCGATTTCATTACTGCTTGATTATGTTTATAAATATCCGAACTCTAAATTCGTAATCAATTATACTGTATGTCTTCGCAAACAATCTCGCATATTTTAAAAACCAAATTAACAATCTTCTACCATGATGAACAGTTAACCACTGGAGCGACAGAGCAATTAAAATATTTTTTCTCGGATTGCTAAAGAAAATTTTTCCGCCCACATTAAAAAAATCATACCTCCTAATTTGAATATGGAGACAAAACTGGAATTAATGTTTAATTTTTTACGTAAAATGTGGGGATATTGGGTAAGTGGCTGAGTTAACAAATGCGTCGGGTTCTCACTCAAGAATCGTGGGTTTAAATTTTATGCTGACTAAATCGTCAATCATTGCACAAGCTACGTATTTCAATCATATCAACGGTAGCGGATGATTTTCAAATATGCATTGTTTTTTTTTCAAATATTTAAATTATTTAATGTCGTAGTACCTAATTGATAGATGGCACCATTCGTCCAATTTTAATTGAGACTTATAGTGGCGGAGTTGCGAGGATGAGGACGAATCCACTTTGCATATTGGACATGACTTTACGCTGAGGGCAAACGTATGAAATTTATGCAAGATATTTCCAGCGATGAGGAGATAGGTATTTAAATGCACACCTGGGATGCATTGTTTGAAATGCGGCCCTCCCATTATTCCCGTCTCACAGTCCTTCTCAGGAAATGACGCAGGCCCGACTCTACAAGGTTATTTCTCCTAACAAAACATTTGAAAATCTGATGGTGGGTCTTTCGGGAAAAACGTTCCGTGTTTTTGAAATTTAAAGTGCTATGACGCTTTTTTTGTATTTCGTGGGCATTAACAGTTATTAAGCGCAAATAAATTTTATTTGATTAATTTGTGTTATTTCACAATTAATTAATAAAACTAATATATGCTATATTTGCGGCACGTTCCAGAGAGGAAGATACTCTCAGTATCGCCCTGGTGTAAGACCACCATTCAGATTTGAAACGTTGCTTAATAATGGCTTTAGCCGTGTTTAGTAACTAGATCTGAATAGCCAGGTACTTTCCCACCTTCCTCTCCCCAATCTCCTTCCCTTCCCCACTTACCTTCAGTCTCACAACATCCGCCAATTGGGGATGCCATAGTCTCACTGGCTCCAGAAGGGAGCAGTTGGGACTCTTGTGAGGTTTCTCTATAAAAATAAAAAAAATTAAAAATGTAAACATTAGAGCGATTGACCAGCGACTGAGAATAAAAGTTTAAAAATGCTTGCAACTGTACAGGGAGGTTCCAATGAGAAAGATCGATTAGTCCCCGTATCAAATTTTTAAAATTGAAAATTTTATATCGATTTATTTCAAAACGCACGGTGATAAATTATTAAATACAGTGTACTTCTTGTAAGTATTTTTTGATCATAAACATTTATGATTTTTAAATAATGTCTAAACAAAATAAATGTGTAAAATTTTTTTGAAATAGTTTAGTTTGTAAAACTTTATAAATACAAAAAGTGGGGTATTTTTGTCAAAGAACACGTTCTCGGATTTATTTTTTAATGATTTTAATTTAACTAAAATTTAAATTCTGAAAACTGCGTTGACTAGATTATGTATTGATTTATTTTGTTGTATGATTATATGATTTGAAATTTGTGTTGTTTAATAGAATCTATCGTTTGAAAATTGAACAATTCTGCCAACGACCAACGGTATAACCTTAGTATATTAAAAATACACTTAGTTTTTCAAAATTTTAAAACTGTGTGTACCAGATAAAATAACAATCTTTCAAAATCAATTTATGTTTTTTTGTAAAAAGGGTTAATACGTCTAGGATTTGATTTAAAGAGGACTAATTTCCGGTATTCTCTGGTAATACGAGACATTTTGTTTTGAAGAGTTTTATTTTCCATGTATGTCTGTTATTTAATTTCTTATTTATCTGCTACTGTTTTCAACACATGGCATTCACTACCAAATTTACTTCTTACATAAAATTTATACAATATATATTTTATTAGGTGGGGGAGCGGGAAGGGTGATTTTGGAGGAGGGATGAGTCAACATAATGGGAACATTGTTAATAATATTGATAGTGAATAACACGGATGTGTCAAAACCGGTAGAAGATAAATAAATTTTTTAGTAACCAATGTACATGAAAAACAAAACTCTTCAAATTTGAACAGCTGATTTTACACAACTTATATTTTCATTTCATGTCAGGATTCTTTTATTGTGTTGTAGAAATCATATATTTTATTATTGCTGAAAACGTTGTTAGAAATGGCATTATCCATGTTTAGTGACCAGATCTGAATTGCCAAACACTACTCAACATTTCTTTATCCCATTTATTTTCCCTCCTGACCTCTTTTATCCTCAAAACATCAGAAGGCATCCCAAATGAGTTGAAAACGTTTAAATCACTTTTATATTTTTAAAATTCTTTTATTCACATATTATTAATTTTTAAGTCTTACACGGTATAATGAATCCATTTACCCTTGAAAATTGTTTAAAAACTGTCAGTGCTAAAATTTATTATTTTTTAAGTCTTCCATTGTATTAGATAGACTGAATAAACATAGACTGAATGAATTTACCCTTTAGAAAAATCGAAAATTGGATTGATTTCAGTTCACTTGTACATTTATCACTGTATTTTATGTAAAAGCTTGTTTGTTTCTTACAAATAAATAAATAAATAATTAATTATTTTTTTTAATAAGAAAAACTCTTTTTTTAACTAACTGCCAATAATATGGAAAAAACATTAGTCGAAGATAATATTGTTAATTCTGAAATTTGAAATATGAAGTTAACAATTACGACAGTCTCATAATAGATAGCAGTGGACCAATTGGTAGAGGTTTATGTCCCGGTAAGACGTAAGGTTCTGGGTTCGAGTCCCAGTTGCGACCATTATCTTTTATTATTTTTCTGTGTCTTGTTCATTTTCATATTTAAAAAAATTGATTATTATTGTTATCTTCTTCTTCAATAAAATAATTAATTTTTTATTGTTTTAATATTATTATTTTTCAGTATTTCCTAAATCAATTTGATAAATACCGAAATTTTATTGTTTTTAAATTGAGCTGCTCGTACATTTTCAACAATATGTTTTTAAAATTTTTTTTAAATTAATATGGTCTTTTAGATTTAATTAAGTCTTTTAAAGTTCTAATTTTTGTGATTTTAAGCTCAACCCATAAAATAATTCCACCACATGTACCTTTAAGAATTCTTTGTCTATGCATTGATAAGCATTTAATATTTAAACAATACATATAATGTATTAAGATAAAATAACATCCTTAATTAGCGTATTTAGCGGGTAATCATATATGTTACCAATTAAAAAAAAATAAGTTTAATAGTCTCGTACACTCACATCTAAATTACTTAATTGAAATCTGGGTAAATGTGTATGAAACATACATTAATGAATTAAAGGTAATTCAAAATAAGGTAATCAAAAAACTATTTCACTACGGATCCAAAACTGTTAACAGTAAGAAAACTATACGAATACAATATATATTATGTCTCCTCATATACAAAATAATTAGTAAACTCATACATACAAACACAGCATTCATTAAAACATCCCAAGTACACAAACATTTTACACTATAACATACATTTAAACACCATCCACACTAACTATGGTAAACAATCCATTGGTTGCCTATGTCTTGGCGGCAAATAGTTTTTCCCACCTACTGCGTGGTGGGCCGGATCGGGAGAGAATGGTTGAGGGAGACCTATCCTAGATCTCTCCAGCCGGATTCTCTCGTCCCATCGCCTTGCACCACAGTTGGAGGGATGGATTCATTCGTCCGTCACTCCTGGAGACACTGACCCTCAGATTCTTAATCAGCTGTTATACATTTTCCTTCCCAGAACGTCCTCTCCTTCCTTTCCCTAAAAATACCCACCACTCAGCATTCCCAAAGATGACACATCCCGTAAGGGATTTGTTCTCGGGGACTCATGTGAGAAGCATAATGTAAAAAAATAAAATATGTAAACATGAAAAAAAAAATTTTAACTAAAGTTTTTTTTTAAATCGGAAATTCCTTGGTCTCACACACTGGGTCCGAGCAGTAAGCTCTTGCACTATCTTAGATCTTGGTGATCTTGAAGATATAAATGTAATTTAAAAACTGGTGATAAATATAATCGTCATCTCAATATTGAATAAAAAATTTAATGTATTGTATTAATAATCAACCCTGATTGAAAAAATATTCCACGAACAATTTTGCGCATAATTTACAGTATAAGAATACCGCTCTCACACTCAAGTGTAAACAATGTCACGCAAGAAGATGTAAGATAGCGGTCAGGCAACACCGATTAAAGTAATTATTTTTTCAATAGATTATATTTTCATAGACAATAATACTCGTTGATTAACCACATCAAGATCATCCGCATGCTTTATGCTTTATTGGCATGTTGCTTTATGATACTCAGCGTTTGGTCGTGTCAAAGACATCTTATGTTCACATCGCTCCCGTAATGCAAGAATAATACATCTTAAATTATTTAAAAAAAAAAAATTAAATATATTTGACAAATTTTGAACTATTTTCATTTAAAGTATCTACTGGTGCCCGTTAAAAATCACTTTATAGTCTGAATTCTTCACAAATCATTTTTGTTAAAAAATATTGCATTATAGATATCTTTACCGCTTTTACTGAATTCTTCCGGAGATCATTGAATTATAGTTACGCAGGACCCACACAACCGAAATTAGATTTGATTAAATTATTTTGATCGATAAAGAAATCGGAGATAATATAAATCGAAAATGCAGCTATCCTACAGTAACAGAAATAATTTTTAACGCATATATATTTATTGTGTGGATATTATCAGTTGGATTAATTACCTTGCATTTAATGCCTATCAAAATTTTTGAGTTTTCTTTTTTCTAGTTCATATTTGTAATGTTACTTGTAAGGTACGCGTTAGTCATGGCAAATTTTAAATTAATATTATTCTCTTCTGTAGTTTGTTTAAAAGTGAGACAGAACTTTTATAGTTGAATTCATAAAATTTCGCATAGTACCTATATTTCATTTCAGTATCATTATTTAATTGTTAACATATTTTTTTCCAATTCATTTAAATTGGTCATGGCAGATTGTCTATATCCATGGAATTGGTCATTGACTTTTCGGTGAACACTTGATTAATCATAGATGGTATTTTCGTAACTTTAGAAAAGTTTTCTCAGAAGGAAACGGTTAAAATCTGGAAAAACCTGGTAAAAAGTCGATAAAAACTATACCAAATTGAAGAGTGATTTTAACGGATGACCATTTTAACAACTTTAAAAATATATTTACTGATTTGTAATATGAGTACTGAGTACCTATGTTTTTACAAGGTTTTTTAATTGTTTCGGCTGATTATCATGCACTTTAATATTGGTCTTATTAAAGATTCTAATGTTGATAAAGTATAAGTTGTAGTTGGTTATTTTAGAAAATATACAAGTGTCAGAAAACCTATATTACCTAATGCAGTAAAATAATATAATGTCCATAAAATATAATATTGTAGCTTGTTAATGATCTCAACGAATTGAAAACATTTTTATATTGCGGTTATTCATACGTAAAACAAGTTGAATATTTCTTATTTTTATAGGGGAACAACTTATTGAGTAGAACTTCAAATTGTAATATTTAATCATTGAAGTTAATTTTAACCTCTCTCAAACGAAAAATTTTAATCAGAAAACACATTAAAAGATTCGGTCGCCTCTGAGAAATGAACGCAGGACATCAGCCTTGCCGGGGCATCGCTTTGACCACTGAGCTAATTCGACCATCAACTTCCGTAAATTTTAAATGTATCATAATTCGACTAAGAACTACCATCACATTGTCTTCATTTTCTTTACACATATTTTTGGCTCTGTCTTTACGTATTCAAGATTCTACCGTAATTAAATTGCGATCGAGATATGGTCTTGGATAAATATATCCAATTTTTTAGTCCCAGATGCAACATTAATTTTCCTATCTTTTATGTTTCAAATGTTTTCGTTTGAAAGTAGTTAAAATTATATTCGATGATTAGATAATATATTATTATATTACTTCCTTCCGAAGTGGAAGAAATTCTTAATATTTACAACTTTGTATCTCTCTTCTTATAAATTCAGAATTCAAATGTCAAAAACGACATTTTTTCCACAATTCCACTGACTCCGGCCTGCTGAAATTGACATGTCTAATAATGTCATATATATTAAATAATTTCATCTGGTTTACGTGAGTCATTTGATTACAAGACGATGCTAATAAATTATGAGCAAAGGGGAGAAGTATACCGATACCAAATTAAAAACAGGTAAGAATAAATGTGGTAAAAATATTCAGAGGAGGAAAAGTCTTATTAAATATCCTTTTAAATTGAAAATAAAATTATTTGATTTCCATTCGTTAAAATGAAAACACTAAATAGAAACTATCTAACTACCGACTAACTAAAATTTCAGAAGCGGGTATGGGTACCGCCACCCCCAGAACCTTCATTGGATAACCATCACCGCTGCCATAGGTCACCCCAAGTAGATCGCTGCGTATGGTAACTTAGCATGGATGCCCAGTTTCATGGGGTGAGTTTGTCCAGGATTGGTGGCTTGGTTACGGATGAGGCGACGGATGCGTATTACACCACTTAAATAGTTTCCATCCCAGAACTATCCTCCTTCCCACACTTAAAAAGACCCTCAACACATCATCACATTAGCCCTGAGGGTAACATTTTTCGTTACTTTAGAGACAAACACCTACTGTGTGGGTTAATGTAAAAAACACCAAAATCACGTTGAAAGGAATTGGACACAATATTATTATTATATTTTAATATTAGCATAAAATAATCGTTCAATAAATCGGTAGCTACATGTTAAAAAGTGGGCACTGTGGCAATGTAAAATTATGTATGTTTTTTTTTTTATTTTCCATATTTATTTTTATTTTCTTCACATAGTTTCCACACCCCCTCATGGCCCAATTATTTTGACGGTTGCTATCGTAAGAATCGATTATATTTACGTTAAAGATTTTTGAGTTAGATCATTGTTTCCCTGTCGCCGCGTTGCATTTTGCGAGATAATGAGACAATTTCGTATGCACATGAAATTATAATTTCGTGCTTTTCGGTCATGATCGAATTACCATAGCAACATCTGAATATCTCCGTGACACGCCACGGAGAAGAGCCGCGTCGGGGAAGATGCTTATCGCGAGGGAATAAACCAAATCTAACTGAATTTCATAAGTAAGTCTTCAATATTCCAGCAATTAGCGCTAATTAGTATGGTGATTCGACGCCACGTTTCTGCCGGAAAATTGGCCGATGGTGATTCGTGTAGTTACGTGTACGTGGGCTTTGCTGCGGAGAAACTACTGGGGAATTAGTCTTGCCTTGCGTTCTTACCGTCTTATCTTGCATTCATTCATTATAACATGCAGAATATATTTCTTATTCACACCAAATAATCTACGTTCCCACAAACTTACAAGTGTATGGACTTGCATCGCATGTTTTAGGGGCACCTTGTATTAGTTACTTAATCAATGTTCCTTATGATATGAACGTTGAAAACTTGGAAAAGGTTAATAATGGAATAATTCTAGACTCAAGATGTTATCTCTTGAAAAAAATTTCGATGTCATTGTCTAAAAAATGTTTGAGAAGGTGTAGAATTAGAAAAGAAAATAATTAGAAAAAAAAATGATAATACAACAAGTTTACTATTTAATTAAACAATTAAAAAACGTAAAATACTGTTTTTGTATTATCTGTCTTCGTAATGTAAGTAGCTTAAAAAAACTCAGAAAAATTCCGAATAGAGCAACCAGACCCAATTTTAAGTGTAATAAATGTAAGTCAGTAGAGAAAATATTTTAATTAACATACTTTTGAGGCAAAATACATTACATCAAAGACTTCCACACACACCATGCAAGATGGAAGGAAAGCATCGAATTAAAAAAGATTAAATCAAATTAAATTAAATTATTTACTATGTAATGGCTTTCAAATATGTAGCTTAGTTCCCAGTGAAATTAAAATGTACTTACGTAGATTAAGCACATTTAAAGACAAATGTAAAAATTATATAAGTATTAGAAGTAAATTAAAATGTTAAAACGTTTTGTTTATATTAGACAACACGAAGTTGATCTCGATGTTTAACAAAAAAATGTATTTGAAGACTTTGGAGCTGGTCTGGAATGTGTTAAAGTACGAGTATTTTCAAAAATAAAAATGGCGTTGATCCTTGAATGATTTGGTTGGTCTGAATTGTCAGCAAATCAATTTCAAATTTGTTAAATGCCAATTAAATAATTTTCTGTTAAAAATATTATATCCTAGGTAAATATATAGGTACTTTATTGCTTGTCGGAATTATCAAAAAAAACATTTTAAAATTGATGATGCATCAATTCAAAGCACATCCGAATTCCGGGGGTCATTCAGCCAGAGTTACAGACACACAACCGAATTTAGTATTTTTAACTGTCGACAATTTCAGTAATACCATCTCAAGGGCCCATTACGTAACTAAACAGCAAGTTAAGCTTTTTACAACCATAAAAATAAATAATAATTGAGGAAATTAGTGAAAATATTTCGTTATAACTAGTAATATTTAATATAACAATAAAACTTCTACAGTAATTACGAAAATTAAAATACGATTGCGTTAAATTTACCCTTCTTTTGATTTGAAATACTTCTAATTTTCCTTCATAATTCATTTCCCAAACTATTTTAAAATATGTTGGCTCTCATGTAAAATTGTTACAAAACACCGAATTATACGAAAATCGCTTCCCATTGGTAGAATCATAAATCACAACATAACGAAGAACGAAACAGAAATAATGAAAAAAGTGTTAGTGAGGTGTACTTTGTAAGAACGGCGATAACGTAAGTATATAATTTATCGTGATGAAATATCACAGCATCCCCTATCGAGTGCACTGAATTAATCTGCATTAAAACCGGGCAGATGCGCTGGTCACAGGAGAACAGATCATCTGTAATAATATATTGGGTAGTGGGACGTTAAAAGATCGCTCATTGAACAATTAATAGAAATAAATTTATTATTATTGCATGTAGTGTAGCGAATGATAATCCAATATGCAATGTTCAAAGTGAACAAAAATATTCCAAAACCGATTATTTTTTGCTAACACCCCACAAGAGTGCCAACTACCTTTCTGAAATGGGTCGATGGCATACCCAATTGCGTTGTGTTGTGCGGCTGAATGGAGTGAAGAAGTGAAGGAGATAGGTGAGAAAGGTTGGCATATATATACCTGGCTATTCAGATCTGGTCATCAAACAAACGACATTCAAGTGGTTCACCGGAGCGATACTTATATCTAGATACTTATATTAGTTTCTATATATAACCCTGAAACATATAGAAACTATACTAAAACATGTATATTTTATAATAAAGTGAAATAGTACCTACGTACCTACATATAAGTTAAATTATCAGAATTAAACGTGAGATCGACAAAAATGACGTAAAAAATCATGTCACAATGGCTGAGTGGTTATTGGTGTTCTCCCGGTAAGACGGAGACCCTGGGTTCGATTCCCCATTGCGACTGTTACCATTCACTGTATCTTGTTATTTTTCGTATTTCGTTTAGATTTATTAGTATTGTCTTCTTCTTTGATTAAAAAACATTTATTTGCGCATGCGAGTTTCTACACAGATTTGAAGTCTGTCACGAAAATAATATTTCTTCTGAAATAATTATTTTCATGACCCTACCTGGCCAGTTAATTAATTAATTGCTAGCCTGCCTTTGAATTAATTGACTGGCAACACTTTGGTTACTGGATCCGGTCAAAGGAGCAACTTTATTGATTACGACACTTCTTGAGTCAATACCACGAAAGGCGGTGATATTAAATCGACTTAGTCAAAGTTTGATTTTTTTTAAGATCGATAATGTGAAAATATCGAAGTTAATTTGTCAGCAGTTCAACCGATCGGTTGAGGATCGTGTTACCTTCTTATTTTGTGGTGTAATCCGCTGGGATACCCATTTTCAATTCGATGGCGGCATTTTTGTCCGACGATGCGATAATGTAATCGGGAATCATCGTGGACATCCGTGTTTATCTGCGTCGGGAAAGTTGCAGTAGACCACCTTCCAACCTCCGTGAATCTTTATATGCCTTTTAATCTCGTCTCCCGAGGTTTAATGATACTAAGACCACATGGAAAAACAATAGAGTCTCGAGGAAGCCATGACGAGGCGACCCCCATATTGCCAGGATTAAAGAAGGAACGGGATTCGGGAACGGACGGATGACGGATGTTGCACCTGATGTGAGGATGAACTCCGAAGGATGGACTCCGGAGCCTTTCCTCGTGGTGCTGGGAACCATGTACTATGGACTGTACTGGGAACATGTACCACCAGTGTAGCGTAGTTAAGATGTACAGTCCACACACGGAGAAAAATGTTATTCGAAAAAACGATCATTTTAATAGTAAAAACTATCAAAAACGGGACTGAGGTTCTTACGAACAAATTAACAGGGTTTCAATGTTTATTGGATCATTTAAGAATAATTTGTTGGTATACGTAATTTCGTACGTATACCAACAAATTAATCTTACATTTTCCCGCCAATAAACATTGAAACACTTTTAATTTGTTTTTACTGGTAAAATTATTGTTTTTTTCAAATAACATTTTTCTACGTGTGTGGACCGTATATTCACACTATGATTTTTTTCTTATCACTAGTTGGTTTGATGGGTTTTTTTCCTAAAAATATATATACTGTTATCTACATATATTCTTTTATTTAGAAATTGACTTCAAAATCAAAATCCCACTTTCCAGAGAGGGAGTTTCTACTAACTATTTCTCTACCTAATTATAAATGTTTCATTTGTGTAATGCAGTACCCACATTATAAGTAATTTTTAAAATTTTGAATACGGGGAAAGCGAATATCATCGGAAAAACATAGGTATACAGAGAGTAAATGAGTAAAAAAAAACATCATTAAAAAGTCTAACGTTGTTTGTGGAAATTTTAAAGACAACACAATGTACGTTAGTTGTTTTTTTTTTCTTCTAAATAACATGCAAGTAGCCAATTACACCAATGCATGTTTACACGTACAGACTTTAATGATTTGCATAATAAACCGTGGTACGTTAAGTGCCGGGATGCGCCAGGTAATTATTTGGTTTACTTGAAGTTTCCCTGCTCTCCGGCAATCCTTCTAATCATTTTAGCCTCATTAAGGCCTAATGCACCGGCACCTGGGGCCAGGTAGTTGCACGCAGAGGCGTGCATTCGATATAGGCACATAAGCAGTGCCTACCCATCCGCATTCGCGCAGCACAAAAATATAAATAATAGCCAAATTCATTAAATTGTTGCAAAAAATAAATCTTCCCTCACAAAAATACGCCCGAAGTTGCGCGACGAATTGCAGCTAACGGCCGCCCTGCCAAAACGTGGCATAAGCATTAACTAGGGTACCCAATTGCCGCCAACTTCAGAGTAAATTATTCAAAGTTTACCTACCACGCAGAATATTATGTACATGAGTGCGCAATAATGATGTTTGAGTCTTTTTTGTTAGTGTTTAGGCAGTTCTTTTGTACATATCTGTATTAATTAGTACTTGACAATTAGTTAGACTTACGGAATTCAATATTTCGTTTGTATGAAAACACTATGAAACAGTACCTACATGATTCTTTATTAATCGTGATTTATCGGAAAATGTGGAAATTTTAACCTGAGAAACTTGTGGTAGTGAAGGAAATGTCGGTTTAGCGAAATTTAAAAAAAAATACATCTTTCCAAGCATGTGTTATTATATAATATATTAGAGTGCTTCAAAAACGAAAGAATTTTTTTTTTCAAATTTTCTATATGGCACCTTTTTATATGTTTCCAAATGTCTAAAAAAATTACACTTTGTTCAGATTTTAACTGGTTTTTAGGGATCGCTACCAACTGTGAAAATGTATAGGTTTTGCCAAAAAATAAAAGAAGTCTGTGCACGCCACTGGTTTCACGTATATTGGCGCTTCCGCCGGCCACTAAATAAAGAGATTGCCCGTTGCGGGAAGCAGGATGGGATAAAGCTTGGGCAAACTAAAGAATATGCTTGGCCCCTCATGTACTGCACTAAGTTATGCATGAACCTTAAAAAGCCCTGGACAGTGCTTAGTACGATTTTGTATGAATGACATTGAAGCCATATATAACGGCTGGATATTTTTTCGTATTTGATGAGACAGGGAATAGGATTTTTCATGATAAAATTAAATGGGTGAAGGCAGTTTTCATATGCATCATGTTATAGTCATCTGGGTATCTAGCACGGTCGATCGATAATGTCGGTACATTTGACATCGTTACCGAGCATGACTGTAAGAACTATTTCGGTGTAAAATATAATACATAGGTACTAATGTTGGTTGTCGATGCATGCGTGAAATGATGTGAAATATTCAAGCGCAATGCGAAAAATTATTCAAATTCGGTTATTTTTACTTATCAGTTCAAAATTTTCAAATTTGGAACTAATAAATATAAATCATGTCAGACAAGCGATAAAGTTGGCAACAAAATGATTTTATTAGTTAAAAATTATTCTTTATACCAAATGTTTTCTTTCTTTTTTTACCTATGAGAGATGTCGTAATTTTTAAAGTTTACTAACTTTTGAAAGGTTAATTTCGTCTTTTTAAATCCAGGGGAAAACATTTTATTATAAATACTTTCAGCTTGACAAATCCTACTAATGTCTTTTTTTAACGTGAATGCCGCACAAGAGTCCCAACTGCTCCCAACCGCCTGGAGCTATTGAAACTATGGCATCCCCGATCAGTGGGGAGGGGAAGTACCTGGCTATTCACACCTGGTCACCAAGCACGGCTAAAGCCATTTCAAGCAACGTTTCTATATCTTCCACTGTCTCTTGACATGACATGACTTAAGTATTTGATTCACTTGAACGTGTCTTTCTCGGGCGCCCCCGACTTCTACTTGTATTTTCCTTACACTCCTTTCTTCGTTCATTCGCTCTACATTCGTAAACAGTGTAAGATATAAGCGACTCATTACGCTTACATCAGCCTTGCATTCTTTGCGAATCTCCACATTTCTCACTCGAACATTTATACCACACATACGTCTCTGTAATCTCATTTCTACAGCATCAGTCTACTTTTATCCTTCCTCCGTTCCAGTTTTACGCATCACTGCCATACGTCAGGGTAGGCACCATCACCAGCACTATGTTGTTCAGCGGGTGAGTTGGCATCGCGTTTGGGTCCCACCCAGGCGTCGTGAGTTTGATTCCTTCAAGGAGATTTTAAAATATGTCAATTTATTCATAACCCGGGAATGTTTGTCCATTTTAACACAAAAACAAACAAAAACTGCAAAACAGACAAATAACAAAAGCTAGCAGTCCACAACATTCATCATTCGTCACGAAACTAAACTGAAAAGTATTATTTTTCATGTCAGTATCGAGTTCTCTTTCTTTGATATAACGATGATTAAGGCTATATTATGCACAAATGGTTCACACCAAACAAGCCATAAGTTGTTCCACAGAAATTGAGCTATAAATAATTAAACTTCAAAGTTAATTTTAAAGTTCTATGACATTTTTCTTTATGTTCTGTTATAATTTCATTATGGGCCAGATGTTTCACATAACTGATGTAATAAAAGAACTTGAACAGAATGGATAAATTGTTCAAATTCTGAGAAACAACTAGCCCTGAGAGAGTTTGGAATATTGTTATTGTTTAGAAACCATTGTATGAGAAGAAGATACTAATTATTTAAGTTTGAGTAAGTAAGTGTTTTGTGGAAAAAAACAACTCCAGAGATCATTCAGCGGCCTGCCAGAACAGAGCTGACCGAGGATCTGTGACAGTGAGACAGTCCAAGTGGAGAGCGCAGTCTGCTCGCTGCAAGCTGCAAGGAATCTCTCGCATCGATCGAGGCTCGAGACTGTTCCCGGTATCGACCGCGCTGCCCGCTGCCCGCTGCCCGCTGCTCGCTATCGGGGATGCCATCGCGCTGCCCATGCCAGGTCGACCTCACGCCCTACGCATCACGAACCTCCGAGCGGACCCTAATGACCCTAAACAAATTCACGCAACACTCTGGGAGCAGGCTGGGGTGTTATTAAGCCTGCCAAAGAGAAAGAAAAACTTACAATCGATGTGCATATGTCATGAGGGGCATAATCGAATGTCGTCAAACTACTGACAATCTTTGGAGCCTAGAAAATTATGTCTCCTGAAAAGGGTACTGCCATTTTGCTTTACGAAGAACCAATTATTGCATAGAAATTCAAATCAAATATTATCATCAAATGACCGTTCAAAACCATTTTGTTTTTTTTTACACCAAAACACCAGATAAATCACGATAACATGATAATTGTCTTCTTCTATTGATCACAAAAAATAACTGTAACGGACAGAGTCGACATTTAACGGGGACTTTTCCACTGTAAAAAAAAAACAAAAGGGTACTGAATGGTCATTTGATGACAACGTTACATCTGTGTAACAGGCGGTCATTACCTTTGACAGGGCACTTGGCAAAGGTGGAAGATCGTCAACCAGCAAGTTAAAGACCAACAAAGGGAATTAGAGTGTGAGTCTCTATGTTCTTTAAGACTACCTTAAATAGCGTCATCTTTTATTATTATATTATTCTTTCTTGCTGTCTGTAGGATCAACCTGCTAATGGTTAGGGTGTACATTAATTACGTCAGCAAAAAATGGGGGGAGGGGTCCAGTAAAATATCATTTAAACCGAGGGGGGTCAATAAAAATCTCATGTCAACTTTAAAGGAATATACAGGATGTCCGGGGGTAAAGTGCATTAAGTTCAGTGGTGATTCTACATGATGGTAGGAGTAAAAGAGATTAACATTTTTTTCGAAATTCCAACTATTTTTAGTGTAGTGAAAACCTCACGTGAGGAGGGGGTCCCACCAAATCTATTAATATTAATGGAGGTAATATCCATTTTAATTTGTCTAAAATTTAAATCTTGAAAACTGTGTTGACTAGATTATAAAATGATTTATTTTCTTGTATTATTATATGATTGGAAATTTGTGTTGTTTAATAGAATCTATCGTTTGAAAATTGAAATAATCTGCCAACGACCAACAGTATAACCTTAGTATATTATAAATACAATTAGTTTTTCAAAATTTTAAAACTGCGTGTACCAGATAAAATAACAATCTATCAAAATCAATTTATGTTTTTTGTAAAAAGAGTCAATACGTCTAGAATTTGATTGAAAAATGCTAATTTCCGGTATTCTCTAGAAAAACACTCTTAACTTCACCGGAGGAGTCTAAATTGAAAAAAAAACAGCTCACGTAATTAATGTATGCCCCTGTATCCCAGTGGAGAGTAGTATATTAAGACCTGTATCACAAAAAGATGTTAAAAAAATTATTAATGATATGGATGTTAAAAAATCAGAAGGCAATGATCAAATAAGAATTAAAGACCTGAAGTTAATTGCTGATAATATAATCCCAATATTGACTAAATTAATTAACCTTTGTGTAAGTAAAAGTATTTATGCCTGACGAACTTAAAACATCCATTATCAGACCTATATATAAATCAGGAAACCACGAAGATTTCAAAAACTATCGACCAATAGCGATTCTCTCATGTATTGATCAAATTATTGAAAGAGCTATCTTTAACCAAATACAACTTTTTATAGAAAAAAATAAAATCATAAATCCTTTATAATACGGATTTAAAAAAGAAAAAAGTACTACACAATTACTGTATAAATTCACTGACCATATAAATTGTCATTTAAATGAAAAATATTATGTTGGTATAATTTGTACAGACTTTAAAAAGGCCTTTGACACATTGGACCACGAAACATTATTAAGGACAATGGAGGAATGTGGTATTAGAGGTCCTTTAAAAAAAATGATGAAAAATTATCTATTAAACAGAAAAATTAAAGTTAAAATTGACGGAATTTTTAGTGATGAAATGTTAACAAATACCGGAGTAGCAACAGGGTCGATATCAGGGCCTACATGTTATATAATGCAAGTAAACAGTCTACCAAACGTAATAAAACTTTGTACATGCTACATGTTTGCAGACGATACTTGCATTATATGTGTTGACAAAGATCCACTAAAAATTGAGGAAATTTTACAAACAGACCTAAATAACATAATTAAATGGTCCCATGACAATGACATTATTATTAACGCAAAAAAAAAAATATGCTTATACACTCACCATATGCAAATTGTCAGGAAAGGGAATTGCATATAAAAAGTCATTCATGTGATTGTTTGCACACAAAAAACCAATTCCAGCAGTGTAATTGCCCGAATATAGAAAAAGTGTATCAATATACATACATTGGTCTTACAATAGATGTCAACTTAAACTGGTCAAATCATATTGAAAATGTACGTAATAGATTAAGATCCATATTAGGAAAATTTTACCACCTAAAAAATTTTGTTAATAAAAATATATTATACTGTATATACAACGCATTAGCAGAATCAATTATAGGATACGGAATAAATAGTTACGGATTAACGTACAAAACATACTTAAATAAAATAGAACAATTACAAATCCGTTTCCTAAAATTGATATCAGGCAAAAAAAAAGTCCAGTTTTGTGAAGGTGATTATAAAAAAATGTTCTCCTTATGTAATGTCCTCTGTATTCACAGTAATGTAAATTACCAATTAACGCTAGATGAATTCTGGAGTACAGAATTCAAAAAACCTGTAAACCACAACTACCCTACTAGGCATAGAGAAGCACAAATGTTTATTATCAATAAATCTCAAAATGTATACGGAGATAGAACAAAAAGGCATAAAATTCCGGAAATATTTAACGCATTACCTGAAAATATCAAAAATGAGACATCTTATTCAAAAATCAAAACAAAAGTTAAATCTTTCTACCTCCGAAGAACATGAAATCAAATAATATAGTTCCTTTCTATTTTTTTTTCTCACCTTATGTTTGTACTGTGTAAAATATTTTTACTACAACGCAATTCATAAACATTATAATAATTAGTTTGTCGTAATGATTAGTATTTTAATATTAAGTATTATATTTAGTATTAACTATGTAAAACTGAAAAGTATACTGTATTAAATAATTAGAAAAAAATGAGAGATTTCTTACAATCAAACTGATTGATCAGTTTCGTAAGATTTGTAAAATAAAATATTGTAAAATTAAAACTGAATAAACATATTAAAAAAAAATAAAAATAAATGCATTAACCAAATCTCATCCGATGTCGATATATTTGGCGTCAGTGAGGAGAGAATCAAAAATAAAATCCTGTTGATTCTTAATTCTTAATTCTTAATTCTTAGTCTCTGAAAGGATCTCTCATTGACGCGATGTTAACCACTGTGTTTTTTTGTTAAATTGGTTTTTAAATCTTTTTATATAATATCTCATGTATCTTATGTATTAAATTTTAAGTATTACTGTATAAGAAATTTAATTAAAAATAGATATTATATTCTTCGTCGGTTATACTAGTTGGAGTGGAGGCGATTCCTAAATGAGGCTCTCTAAGAGTTGTAGCGACGATGATGATAATCTTACGTCACAGATTAGAGCGTTATAAAAACACTAGGTACAATGATAATTTTTTTTTAAAAGCGACTACAACCAAACCAATTTTTTTACTAAATTAATTAATATTATAATGGAAAATTGGCCCCGAGGTCATTCAAGTGTTGCGTACATTATGGTGATACAGTTGATACAGATTCCCTTGAAGCAACCTTTAATTATACAGTGCCCGTCGCCCCCGGAGAGGTCTGCCTTGTTGGTGTTTGCGTTTGCAATCAGTGACGTACGCAGCATGTTCTGACTTGGATCTGATTTGACTGCCTCATGGCGGTAACCCTTAAAAATTCTACGAACAATGCCCATTAGAATAATGATTAAAAAATACTCCGCTTTACATAGTATAAATAGACAATATGTCTGCTAGGAACCCACAAAAAGCACCTACGCTTTTTGAAATAAACACATCACGCACGATTTTTTCTAATAAGTCAATAAGGAACTCCAGTCCAATTTTTTTTATAATTATTTTTTCTAACTTAAATAACTGCATATTTATTTTTATAGTTAGTTTTAATAGTTAAAATAATTGTCAAAGTTTTATAAATGCGTCAAAGAGCATAGACATATTCAAACTGTTTTTAAGCCTTTAATTTAGTTGTCGAATTTTTTTTTTTTAAATAGGTAATAATCAAAATGCTCGGATTAAAAAAAATGTGAAATAATACGTGTATACAGACTAAAAAAATCCAAAATTTACCAGTCCAGCAGCAAAAAAAAAACCATATCCATTAGGCTTATAATCCTTAGATTCGTAAACAATATTCTATATATATATATATAATATGTAAGCTTGTAGGGCCAAACTGAGAGACACTGATGTGAAGAAGATGCGGCCACTTAAACAAGGACTCGTAATACTCGTACTTGTAATACTTGTACTTACTCGTACTTGTAATATCGCGCACCACTAACCAACCACCAACTAGCCATCGCTTGACGTGACATCTCGAGAATTGCCGCCCTTGCCTGGTTGCTTTCTGCATACCGAGCTCTGTGTGTATAGCCTTGTCACGCTTTTGCTGGAGCAATAGCGCCGGCTGCAGATTTCGCCATTACTTTTTAAATAAATTTGGCAAATAAATCATCAATTAATCAGGCCACTTCGATGGTATTATGAAGCAAGCTTATTTTTGAGAAAATGTTTTACTCATTGTGACGGTTAGGTTTTTCGTAACCCCACTGCCGCGCCGCGAGCCGCCGAGCGTCCGATCCACCGCGTTCCGCGCTCCTTTTTAACAGCCTACGTGCCCTATTATTAACTAAAACCTATCATTATATACATTATTTTAAAGCTTGAAATTTTGCCTACAAGTTTTGTAGGAGCATCTTTTGCCCTAACAAGCTCAAAAAAAAGTTTTATGCAAATATTTTTTGAAATACTATTTAAAAAAACGATATTTTTCTTTATTAATAAATTGCAAGGAATGTATGGCTTTTATCGAAAAATTGTTAAGAAACTATTTTTTAGAACAACTAATTAGCTACTAAAAGAAAAATAAATGGTCTGATTTCATACCGCGGTTAAGGAGATATTAGCGTATTCCGAAAGGCTTTGAAAAATATATTCAAGAGGGGGTGGGGAGGAAAGAACAAGGGGGATATCCGGGGATTTTTATAAATAAGCATGTTTAAAGGTATTCCTTCATCTGTGAAAAATTCAGCTTCCGGGGAATTAGTTCCGACATAAAACCTTCATTGACTGGGCTATAAGCAGAACGCCCGCAATCGCGGTCACCGCAAAACACGATGCGTTTTAAGATGAGTAGCTAAGTCGCTGTGTACTTCAGCGATGAGGGACGATTTCGGACTGAAAAAATTATAAAATATACTCAAATTATGAATAAATATGTGGTGAAAAGTTCGCAGTTGTAAATTTTTCGAGGTTGCCAAAAAAAATCCCAAAAAATTAAAAAAAGAGCCTTCATACTGGATGACCCCTTAAGGCAAACCTGTTAGAGGACAAAATGTCTATGTAATCAAGTATGTCTGTTACAGGCCATTTTTCCATTTATTTCTACAATAACAAACAACAAAACCCCGAGCCGGCCCATTTTTGTCGTAATTTAGTATTCACTTCCCAGATGACAGATATTTCGCTCTGCGGTGTCATGTCGCGTTTTGCCGGACAAAACCGTACATTCAACTATTAATAGGGACAGCGGTCGCTGCCATGGGAACACGTGATGTGCCCAATCAGATAGAAGGAAGCATAAATATTCCCATTGCTGTGAATAAATAACACCAGTGGCTAAATGCTAATCCACACCACCGACCTGTGCGAGACGCGAGACCCTGCTTTCTCCTACTGTGCCACAGTCACTCAGTCAGACAGTCAGGTCAGGACACAACTAGCGATTAGTGATATCATAGGTACGTGATCGAATAATACATCACTACGGACATTTCACATGTGTATACAATATGAAGAAAGAAGAACCAAAAAACGAGCTGGAAGAGGCCAGCAGAAACAATAAGATGCAAACATTGCAAAATGTCCTGCATTGGTTCAATAATAACTAAATGGTTGATTGGCTTGGGTAGGGAGGAGTCTGAAAAACTATTATAAAATGTGACTTAAAACGATACATGGTTACCTATGAATGGCACATTTAGTAAAAACTTAGTACATAGGTATTAATTTTAAAAAAATAATCATAATTTAAATTGCATTTGGCACTTTACATTTGGTTCCTTAGAACAGGCAATCTGCCTAGCTAGGAACTAATATCGACCTAAAACAACGTAATAACACTTGTATTCATTTTAAATGTATTCTCTTATTATGTAATATTATTTCTGTTATTTTGGCTTTAAATGTATCAAATGTAAATAATAAAAATAAAAAAAAATAAATAAAAAAAAAACAGAGAATTAAAGATAACAACTGAAAAAAAAACTGAATGAGTAAAACCTTAAATTGTAATATTTTAATGAATGAAGACAATATTAGCTATAAACTAAACTCAATCGAAAATCTGAAACAGAAAAATCAGAAAAAGATACGGTCACCCCAGTTGGTAGAGATGCGCCCGGAAAGGTGAAGGCCCCGGTTTCGTCTCCCAGATGTGACCGTATCTTTTTCTGATTTTTCTTTTTCTGATTTTTCTTTTTCAGATTTTCGATTGAATTTCGTCCCGGAAAGGCGAAGGCCCTGGTTTCGAGTCCCAGGTGTGACCGTAACTTTTCTGATTTTTCTGTTTCAGATTTTCGATTGAGTTTCGCTAATATTGTCTTCAATAATTAAAATATTACAATTAATTAGAGGTTTTACTCATTAAGTTAAAAATAAAAATAAATATCCATTCTAGACTTGCAGAAAAGTCAATAGATGCCGCTTATTAAATATAGCAGCATATTAACAACGAGATAGCATTGAATTTTGCAATCATACATAAAGATATCAGCCAATAAAAATATGCGTTTAGAAGATAATGTTGGTAGTTCTCAGTCGAAGTAAATATGACCGAATCGGATAGGGACACATTAGCTCAGTTGGTAGAGTTGCGTCCCGGAAAGGCGAAGGTCCTAGGTGTGATCGTACCTTTTTCTGTTTCAGATTTTCGATTGAGTTTCGCTAATAATTTCTTCAATTAAAAAAAATGTTTTATTCCTGCCATTCAAAAGTCTAATATTGGCTTAATAAATTGCCATGTATACGGGTCGACTGAACTTCAACCTCCTTCCCATCCTCAGAGCACGTGTTCCAAGTCCTAACAAAACAGTGTACCGGTCTTACAGGCACAGGAGTGCTCCTGACTGGGGTGGTACAAACTATCGTATCGTATGGACATTTCAGTTGCTTATCAGTATCACTTATCAGTTATCAGTCTTATCACCTATCAGTATCACAAATAAGGTTGAGTAAACCGCAGCGCTCGCGCACTGCAATACGCAATATACGCATTGCACCTTGCCCGATATTAATGAGGAAAATGAACATAAGAGGCTAAGGGGGCTTCTCACCATCCATTTCATAGCTTATCCAAAGGATAAAGTTTATTTTCGATTAACGATTTTTTTTTTCTTTAATTTCTTTTATATATTCAATAATATTATTATTCAATGTATAAAAACAGTTTATTATAAACAAGTTCTGCTTCGTAATTATTATTATGTGTTACAGCTGTTTCGCCCTCTGAAGGCATTGTCAAACTGAGTTTGACTTATTAACAATAAATAAAAAAAAATTAAAAAAACACGATTTATTAATTAAGTCGGAGTTTATTATCATGAATATTGGCTATATATTAGATACGTTGGCCGAGTTTTCTAACTATTGCGAGTATTTTATTTTTAATAAATTATATAAGATGATGATGGATAAGCTGTTGGAGGATGGTGAGAATCCCCCTAAATCGAATAACCGTCATAGCATTAGGATTTACATTCAGATGATATATTCAAAAGAAAAGTAAAAAACTTACCTAAGTCAACTTCACTCATATTCTTTAACAAATACAAGTACAATGATGATTTTTTTCATCCAGTGGTGGATGATCCTGTAAAAATGTCCTTCGAACAAAACGTTAAATACTCAACGAAGGGGCAAGATACATTTTTTCGTATTAGGCCCCTACTTACATGTATTTTAGTTATCTTTCATATAGTTTTTGGGTTGGAGTTTTTTGTGAATACCGCACAATAGTCCCAACTGTCTGGAGCCTGGAGCCAATGAGACTATGGCATCGGGTTAAGGGCATTCGATTGGATTGTTTACGTTGTGAAGCTGGAGGCAGTGGCGAAACTATAGGGTGGCAGGGCTGGCAAAATGCCACGGGCCCAGCGGGGGCCGGGGCCCCCCCGCGAGCTCAGAAGTACCCTAATATTTTTAACAAAATTTAGTAAAAATTATAAAGTTGGACACAACTATAGACCAAATACAAATTCAAATAAATTAATAGAAATATTTTTAGCCTCTGACAAAATACGCCAAATTTTTGAAGGGATTCAAACGCATTCATAAGAAAAGGATGTCGTTCAATTTTAGAACGCATCCATTGGTTGCTGAATTTTTTGCCGGGGGGGCCCCATCCTATGATTTTGCCACGGGCCCCCGATGGTATAGTTTCGCCACTGGCTGGAGGTAATAGGGAGGGAAGGGGATGGGGATGTGGAAAGTAGGAAAGCATCAGGCTCTTCAGATCTGGTCACCAAACACATAGACAAAAGTACAAAAGGCTTACTCCTTTACCACGAAGGCCGTCAAAAGCAAATATTATTTTATTTTTTGGCATGGCGACCCTTTGGAATAACAAGGATCTGGGGTGCTAGCATAGTCCATCGATAAGGATCGGTAGGATAATTGTCGGTAACTTCTCATCGTTCCCTAGGACAACTGCAGATCGCTAACGTACAAACAACAGTTGATATCGAATATATTAGGGACAGTCATTGTGAACTGTCACCTATTCGTTTGCGATCTGCAGTTGTTCTAGGGAACGATGAGAAGTTACCGACAATTATCCTACCGATCCTTATCGATGGACTATGCTAGCACCCCTGACGCGGTAACGCCATGAGATAATGAACTCTAAAGCAGCTTACTGTAGATCTCATTATCGCATGACGTTATTGCCACATATGGAACCTTGCTATTCCAAAGGGAGGATGGGGAGAGTGGCCTAAATAACAAACAAAATTGACAAAAATGGGAAATAAAACATAAATGTTGCTAAAAAATATGCTTGTTTATTGAATAACTTTGCCTTTTTCCCCAAGTGATTGGGAAAACTTTTGATATTAGTGACGTGCACCAATACGTTCAAACTTGTCCTCTTTAAATTTCCGTCACGCGAATGCTTTTTAAAACCTATCCAACACCAAGTTCGGAAAATCACCCTGTCGACCAAACACGACAGTTCAATGCTTATATGGGTATAAAATAACCGCCAAAGGCTGCATACTTCGATACAAAGCATTTCCAAATACATTGTAACATAATATATATCACCTTGCTACACGAAACCCCCGTGGTGGTAAAATCCGAGTCTAATAAGGTGTGAGGATTCGATGAGCTGTCACTCATCGCCACATCAATCGAATCGAGACAAAGCAAAGGGGTAGGTGCGATGATCAAGCCTTTAGCAATGATTACGGGACCTGAAAAATCCACATTTGCGTTACGCGATTTTTTACGCGAAATTCGCCTTTTAATTCATGTTATTTTGCATTTGCAATTTTCGAGAAAATAACTTGAATTATAGTTTTTTCTGCTATACAGGGTGTTAAGCATCGTACTTGAGTTACTTTAACAGTGATTCCTGCCAATATTTGAAGTAAAAAATGTAAATGAAATTTTGGTCTCCGGTGACTTGTTTGATGAGTTTTTTTTTTTCAAAAACTTTTTCTTCAAATTCAAAGAAAAAAAAATTCTTCCACATGTCGTCACTGATCTCTAAGCCAAGTAACCAACCAACCCCTTACCCCGCCCCTAACTTCCCGAAACCTACAAATTTTTATGTTTTTGTAGAAAAAAAAAAAAAAAAAACTTCAAAAATGTCACCGGAGAAATTTTTTTTTTACATTTTTTGCTTAAAATAATGTCAGGAATCACTGGTGAAAGTAATTGAAGTACGATGCTTAACACCCTGTATAAATAAGAATAAAATATTAAATATTCAAAATATTTATGCTTTTGTCAAGCTTTAGGTTCATGCTTGAAAACCGAGGTTCATAGAATAAACAAGATTGGAGTGCCCTATACCGAAATAATGCCCCTCCCTACACCGAAATAGCTCAAACTCTTTCCATCACAGCTATTTGGAATAATAAAATTTATTTATTAGGTATATGAAATAAGCCAAATATCGTAGATAAAGATAAAAGTACCTATGTATTTTTTAAACATTAACTCCACGCATGAAAAAAAAAATCCCTCAGTACCTATGGATCTTCGGGGAAGCTGTGTGGACGGTCTTTTTGAGAAGATGAGGTTGTGAACATGGGTTTTTAAGACCCTGTTGAACTCAAGAACGACTCCCAGAAACGACCCATTCTCATGAGATAAACAATGTTAACCAAGTACAAATGTGCCAAGGGGATAAATTACAGTAGTTCCTTGGAGCATCTTCTATTGAAATATCGGTAGAACAAGCATACACTTTCTCACCTGACGCCTGTGCTCTAAAGAAAGCAATCCATTTGTTAAGAGTGGGAATCTATCAAATGGACTGCCCGTTTCTGCACTGAGTCAATGGTTTTTTTTTTTCAAGTATTTTGGGGCTTCAGACCAGAGATGGCTGCCAAAATCAACATGATTAAAAGTATGTAATCAAATTATAAATGTAATGGTGGTATTCAAATTATATAGTGGCAAGGCCGTAGCCAGCATCAAGGGGATGGATCTCCCCCCCCCGAAATTGACGAAGCGCCCGCCCGCGCGGCGATGACAAAGACGGGGTGCACGCCAAAAACATAGGGCAAACTACAACACAAAAGATCCTGAAATTTATTTTAGAGTTACTATCATGATTCCACTTTTGGATGATTTGATTGATCAGCTTCGTTCGAGATTCCAAAATCATAGGTCCACACGTCCACATTATCATCTTTCAACATTTTAATTACGTCTGTGTGTTGCAAAGACCAACTTAATCAATAAGACTACTGTGAGCTCTACACAAATATTTGGAATGGGACTCTGTAAAAGCTCAATTAGAAATATGGAGGATAAAATACCTGGAAGAATCTGAACTAAATCGACCAACATGAGATTGGACATAAGCGAAAAAAAATGGTTCAACAGGATTGGAGGTCGGACAACCAAGTCTCATAACATTGGTCGACCGCCTTCGTCTTGAGTAAATAACGGAAACTTTCCCCTACGCATACCTCCTCGTGCTCTGAGTTGGACACGAATTTTGGAGAATTATGTAAGGCGCAGCGCCTCTATATATATCTATCTATATATATATATATATATGCCAACATGTGCTATTGAAGCTCTCGGAGAATGCAATCAGGCCTTATTTCCAAACATTCACAAACTTTTAAAAACCTTGGCCGCACTGCCTGTCTCCACATGTTCCCCTGAAAATACTTCACGTACATACCCCCCCCCCCCCCCCCCTCCCACGCCTTGTATGGTGGGGTGTACCCGGACATGTACCTGCGATGCTACCTTTTTTGCATCTCCTTCCTCTACAGCATCCCCAAAAATGAAGTGTGGAGTTAATACAAAAATAAAATTCATCTCACAAAACCAAGCATCTCCAAAAATATATGAAAAATAGCACTGAACACATAAAAATATTTATTTACACTGTTGTAGAGCTTTTTTAGACTTTTTAGACTCGTTATCTCTGCACCCCTAGCATGGTCAATCGATATGGAGTTACCGACCGATTGTCGGTAATCATCGTTCCCTAGGACAATTGCAGATCGCAAACGAATAGGTGACAGCTAACAATGACTAGGTATCCTTAATATTTCGATATCAACTGTCGTTTGTACGTTAGCTATCTGCAGTTGTCCTAGGGAACGATGAGAAGTTACCGACAATCGGTCGGTAACTTCATATCGATCGACCATGCTAGCACCCCTGGACCCTGGAGTCACAGGTTCGAAGCCGGCACTATTTATTCGATTTATATAGCTTTAACTTTGCTCAGTAACCAGATCTGAAGAGCCTTGAATAGGTGCATCCAAACTATTTTCCACCCTTTCCCCTCCCTCTACCCAATTCTTTCATCCTCACATTTCCCAAAAATAGGGATGACAGATACACTTGGTCCGGACAGTTCGGAATCTTGTGCTGTATCATTAATTTATAATTAAAACGGTTATAGTAGGGGAAACAGGGGCGGAACGGGGTACCTGAGATTTGATTACAATTTGAAACAGTTTTTAAGTAATAACACCATTATTTGTCAATTTGTACGTTTATTTACATGTTTATCTACAAAGTAACTAAAGCTAAACTTATCAAAATTAATAATTACTATCAAAAATTTGTGTTTAAAAAAAGGGGTATTTCCCCATTCTGTGCCACCCAAGGCGTTTAATGCCAAATGAACCAAGGATAAACTGGGGTACTAATTGTTGGCATAGTTCACAGATGAGAACGTTGTCGTTGAGATTGTCGATGAGAACATATCGTTGTCACTGTCTAGACAAGTACACGCCATGTGGTGTAGTACCTACTTACTGTGCCAACCAAGGGGTTTAATGCCAAATGAAGCACAGACACACTGGGGTACTAATTGTTGGCATTGTTCACAGATGAGAACACTATCATCGTTGTCACTGTCTAGACAAGTACACGCCATGTGGTGTAGTACCTACTTATTGTGCCACCCAAGGGGGCTTAATGCCAAATGAACCAGGGACACGCTGGGGTACTAGTTGTTGGCATTGTTCACAGATGAGAAAACTATCATCGTTGTCACTGTCTATACAAGTACACGCCTTGTGGTGTAGTACCTACTTACCTTCTGGATTTATATCTCTCTAATATTGATGATGACACTTCATACCAATTAGATGCCGCCAACTATCCCATTTCAAGCTTCGAGCTTGGTTCATAGTACCCATAAACCAGGACTGCCAGCTGGTCTTTCTGATACTGCAGATGAAATAAAAGTGCATATGTTGTTTCACTCATTGCGCCCCGACGTAACATTCTTTAAAACACAAGTATTATGAGCGTTGGCCTTGAGTTATCAGTATTTATCCTAATGTCGCAGAGCAAAATTTTGAATTTGCAAGCTTTTTCTCCGACCATCGGTAAAATTGAAACTAAGCACACCCTCACAATTAAAGTGGCAACTCCGTATATCGCACCACAGCAACTTAATTTTGTACGCAAAAGTCATGCGTCTGTCGTCCATAGTGAGCCCCCGCCCCACCCCGGTACCCCATTCTGCCACGGGTTCACCTACATAAATACATTAGGCAGAAAATTAATCTTCTTTAAATTTCAGAACACGCCTTGTGATCTCATTCTGGTAACAATGAAATAAGGCAGAAGTGAATATATCAACCAAAAAAATATTTCATTGTGAATTCCACATTCTTCGTTGCAACGATTACTTGAACCTCCAAGTTTTAAAACTTTAAATGCAATTATCTCAGCTCGACATTTTTGTGGGTTACGCCACCTCCGGGCTGACCACCTCCAATAATAATAATTATTAAAAAATCATATGAGAATAAAGGTTTAAAATGAGTAGATAATCAAATAATTTTCGGAACACTATATTATTGCTTATTAGAGTTTATCAAAAACCTGTGTAACGTAAAGACAAAATAAATCAACAACATTAGTTCAAAGTCTTATAAACAATATGTACAATAATTACAACAGTTACAAAAATTATATTTACAATAATCTCTTACAAATTTACTACAGCTAACTAAATTATGTACAATGTAAAATATCCGAAGCATTATTTTCGACGGTTTTTTGTCTGTGGTCGATTTACAATGATATTCATTATTAATACAAAGTTTTATAAAGAAATAAAAATAACAAAATTCAATAGTATCATAAAACGGATTATGATCTGATGCGGCACTCGATAGAATGCCATAAATAAATAATAATAAAGAGTTAAAAATGTCAATACATTTCAACATCCTAAAAATAATATTTTACGTAATAAAGGAATTCTCACTGATATTTATTATTTTTTATTGCTAGGAATGGCCATGCAACTTCTCTAGTATTGATTCTATATCTAATTGTTTGAAGAGTTGTTTGGCATCAATTTTAATTTTTTTGGCATTATCATCATCTGGTTCATTGGCAGAATCTTGTCTTTTCCTTTTTTCATTTATTTTTTCCATCCACTCATTCCCTTTTACTTTTGTGTTTGTGTTTTCACTGGGTTCACCAGATTCTTCAGCAAATTCCTTATTCACCGTTTTTCTTAAACCATCAACTTTCCCTTTGACTATAATTGGATTCCTCATTTTACTAGACTCACAAGATTTCTCAGTAATTTCGTAACTTGTTTCCCTTAACTCATCAGCTTTCTCCTCAAAATTTGTGGTCCTATTTTCACTTTGCTCGCCAGATTTAACAGAAAATTCTTTATTATTTGTTGATTGTTTTGACTTACCAAAAGTTGTATAAATACTTTCACTAGGTTCACTAAAAATGCCACTACAATCTTTTTTTCTTGTTTCACTGGGATGATTTAAATTCTCAAACGGTTCTTCAGATTCCTCAAAATCTTCCGATTTTCTCATTTGGTGTGTCTGAGTATATTCCTGTATTCTCATTGCAATTGTCTCATTAACTTTCTCAGATTCCTCTTTGCGCCTTTTACTTGTCTCTCCAAATGTGTTGTTAGTAGGACTTTGTTCCGTTCTAATGATGTTTTGCAACTCCTCATCATCACTCTTTTGTGGGCTTTCCATGGCTTGTTCGGGTGTTTCATCCTCATTGGTTTGTTCAACAAAGTCATCCTCGATAATAGCCTTAGTTAACGTTTCGCAAGCAGCTTCAACATTATCTACACAGTGGAGGAATTTGACTGGAGTATAAACAAAAACATTATTCTCAGCTTCCAACAAAATAGAATTAATGGCGTTTGCTGTTTCAGTTTCAAATGAAACATCGTGATTGCCATCTTTGAGAATATTTTCTTCTTTTTCAGAAATGTTTTGATTATTACTGGTCGGTGAATCATGTGATTTAAACACTTCTTCAATTGACAAATCCAGTGGTTGACTCATAGTACTACCCTTTGAATTGAACAATTTTTGTTTTCTCAAAGCTAGAGCTTCTCGCCGTAACACACGTTTTTTTGTTACGAGGTCTGGTTGCATGGATAACACCTCCTTAAATTCTCCTACATTGAACACCCGCACTTGTTCTGTGTCAATTGCGGAATTGTAAATTTCCGCACTTACTGTAAAGGTATCAATACGCCTGGAATCAATAGTCGTCAACTTTTTAATTTTCTTTCTTAAAGTCGGTTCTAGAGCAACAATTTGTAGAAAGTTTTTGGAGGTCGAATTACAATTATATCTTTCCCAAATAACAGTGTGTGGAGCATTTACATCGGGGTTTTCCGCAAGATTCATGGCAGGTTTTTCAAGTGATAAAGTTGATTTCATTGCAGTAGTTGTAGATTTTGCAGACGGTGAGAGTGATTTGTTCTCATCATAATTCATTTCATTGCTTGCTTTTGACAACAATTGTGAGGAACATTCACTGTTTGTTGACAAACTCTTATTGCCTCTTTGAACACCAGAATCTTTGCTCTTGCCATATGCTTTACTAGACATTTTTAAATTGTTGGCGTTATCTCGAGTTTTAGATTTAGGAGATTTTTTATTTCTACTTTTGCGTTTAGATTTTTCTATACCGGAACTCCTGATTTTTGATAGACCTTTATTTACGTGACTACTTTGTTCCTTAGGTTCGTAACGATCGTTAGAAGTACAACTGGATTTTGTTGAAATTTCAGACCCATCTTTGATTCTAGCATTACTGAAAGAGAGTTTATCAGTATAATTGTGATGTTCGATTTCTGATGCAGCAAATTTAGTTGATTCTTTGGGCACGCTTGGAACACTGCATTGGCTGTTATCTTTTTTACAGATCTCTAAGGCGTGTAATACATTATTCTTCTGTTTCTCTGCTTCATTATCAATTTTAAGATCCCCACTTGTGCCACAGGTATATTTTTCAGAACATTTTTCATCTTTAAATGCAGTTTCTTTGTGTATTTCTTTATTTTTAAGATATTTTCCTTTTTCCTCCAGGTTTTTATGTGCAGAAATTTTCAAAGTTGATTTTTGATCCAGTTCTGATGAACTATTTGCTTTGTGAACACTTTTCTCTTCTTGGGTGGATGCTTTGCCATTGGTATTGGAAACGTTGCCATCATTGTTATAACATTGGTTGGTTGATATGACTAATTTATTGGAACAATTTCCTGTAAATACTTCAGCAAACTCAACAGAATCAGTGAGGTCTTTCTCAATCTTTTTAGCACTAACTTCATCAAATCCTTCCTTCTCCAAATTTTTTCGAAAGGGAGTTTTACCACTGTCACCGACAGAATTGGCTATAAATTTTTTTATTTGAGTAATATCACCAGGGTCATTTTGGGACTTGGCGTGAATAAATTCTACATCAGCGTCATCTGAGCTTAGGTGTAATGTCATCAAATCTAAATCTTCCTCAGTCGTAACCCCTTCAGAAGATTTGGGTGAATGTAATAAAATACTTGGAATGTTCAAAGTTGTGGGATTCTCTGCAAGAATTATCTTATCACCAGCAGCATGATCACCAGTCGTATTAGGTCCATGTAATTTCAAATCTAAAGAATTACCAGAGCTTGGATAAATTTTTGAACATGTAGCGTCACAAGAACTTTTATCCAATACTGAAGTTTCTTTTTCTTTTATTATATCTTCCAAGTGATCTTGTGTTTTTATATTTTTTTCTTTGGAATCATCTGTTTTTTTGGCACCTTTGACATTGAAATTTCTTGCTTGAGTTGACATAATTCCTTTTATAACTTGAACATCAGCCGTAATTGAGTTTGAATTTGAAGAACTTTCTTTATCTGTTGATAATTTTCGTGGAGTAGCAGACTTTCTTCTGGATTTAATGGCTAGGACGTTGGAAGGACAAGTAACAAGGTTGATTAATTCTTCACGTGACTTATTTGCAGAAAGCGTAGGCTGGGTTGGTGTTGGTTTTTGTTCAACAACTGGAGAAGGAATTTGAACTACATCTGTCTGAATAATAATTGGTTTTGTGGTCTTCTTCAAAGAGAGTTGTGAATTTTGAACAGGTTTTTTGGGCAAGCAAGTTTTGATTTCTTTTTTAAATGATTCACCTTTAAAAGAATTTAGCTTTCCTATCACTCTCCTACGCTTCTCTTCCAATTGCTCTAGCGTCTTCAATACTTTAGATGGACTGTTTTTTAATTGCACTCTACTATTCTCTTTGACTTTATCAGTTCTTGAAATTGGTGTGGAGGTTGAATACGTCCCTGTTTTGATTTCTGTTAGTGGAACCTTAATAATTTGTTCATCGTCTGAAGAACACGTTGAGCAGGTGGAACTACTGTCTGTGGAGATATACATTTCCAGAGAAATATCGACTTTAGCAGGTGTCTTTTTCTTACTTTTCACTTCACTAGTTCCAGGTTTATCTAGGGACGTATTGCGAGATAGACTTTTGTTTTTAGAGGTGGCTGAAATAATCTGTGGCGGATAATATACTTTGGGTGTGCTCCTCGGTCTAAGTACTCTTTGAGGAATAGTTGCAGGATTTTCTTTTTTTTCAACTTTCTCTGCTTCCCCAGATTCTTGTTGATTTGCTGTAGTTTTTTCCATAGCAGCTGTCTTGACAACAAGTGCCGCATGTTCCGGATCAAATTCTATTTCATCCGGTTTATAATATGAACTGCTACCAGAATAATCCGTTGGACGGGAAGAATAAGAGCCCGGAGTACAATCCTTAGCAGTAGTTCGGGGCGTCAAACCGGCTAGCAAAGGAGTAGGAAAATTAGGTGTCGGCATATCCAATAATTTCAAAGCAGATGATAGTCCTATTTCATTGAAGAAACCTGGACTGATTTTGAATTTTGGTGTTTCTAAATGCAAGTCCAAAATTCCACATTTTAATGGGGTCTCTAATAAAGAAGCCAGATTATATTTAGCATTGATAGAATAAGGGTCCAACTCTCTAGGCATATCTGGTGTAATTTTAACTTGTGGAATGGGCGGTTCCAAATTCTTTGCCAGTTTGGGTTTTTCGTCTATCGCTTGATGTGGCTCGACAGTAGTAGGAGCTTCCGTGGAAGGATTTTCTCCTTCAGCTTTAAAAAGGTTCTCAGATTGGATATCCTTGGATGAGTCTTTTCCTTTCTGTTTACTTTTACCCTTTTTGTTGATAGCTTCAATATTTGTTTCTTTTTTAGATCGGTCGTCTGAACTATTTTTACAGTTCATTTTTACTTTAATAGTAGATTTACTTTTCTTAGGCGATATTGGTCTGTTTATAATATCAGGTTTAGGCTTTTTGCCATTGTTGTCAGTTCCAACTTTAGTTCCGTTTTTAGCCATCGATTCTCTCAACAGTTTTATGTGTAGAAGATAATCTGTATTGCTCATGTTATCACTTTCTGGGAGGGTGCTAGTGATGCCTTCAAATATGATGGTGTTGAGATTTTTACTGACACCAGTGTTTTGTTCTTCATCAATGGCATTGGTTTCACTTTTTAATTTAGTTGGGGGTAAGTCATCGGTGTTTTCCAAGGGAATAATAACAGTGGCTGAAGAATCCTTTAGGGGTGTTTCAGCATATTCCGAGTCCTGAGTTTTATTAAGTGCATTTTCCAGTAACTTCCCCTCGTCTTCAGTGCTCTTGGAAAGTTCATCTTTCACAATGTCAGTGACAACTTTACAAGTAGGAATAGTAGATTTGGTGATTTTTCTCCTTACTTTTTTTGTAACCTTTGGTTTTACTTCCTTTGGATGATTGAATGAAATTGATACTACAGATCTCATTTCTTGATCCCAACATTTCTTATCAATATTACGAATGCGGGCCCATTCTGCAGCAGCTTCTTCAGCTATTCTTTTTTTCTCAGTCTCCGGATCTTCCACAATATCTTTATCTTTATCTTCTTCAAAATCACTTCCACTGCTTTCGGAAGTACTATCTTTTTTTTTCAATTTTGGCTTGGATTTTTTTGACTTCTTAACACCAGAAGAATCGTCTTTGAGAATCTGCCCCATTCCCTGAACATCATCCCATACTCTACTGACCTCCTCTGTGGCTGAAACTTCCTTACTCTTGGTGTGGGATCTCCTGGGCTTCATCACTTTGCATTGAGTAGACTTGACCGGTAATGTTAAAACTGCATTCTCCTTACTTTTGGTGCGAGATCTCCTGGGCTTCATCACTTTGCATTGAGTAGACTTCACCGGTTCTGGTGAGACTGCAGTACATTGATTGCACTGCTTACTTTTGGTGCGTGAGCGTTGTACTTTACCTTGGGCCACTTTACGTTGGGCAGGCAGCTCAGCTATAGTTGGGAATAGTTGAGATTTAACATTGTGAGCCTTTGGTCTGAGATTATGAGCTTTTTTTGTAGTACCATGTGTTCGTAGAGATTGCTTCGGAGAACTTTGTGTTTGTCTAGCTCCAACTTCATTTCTAGTAGGCGTATTGAAATCCAAAACTCTAACATGTGTGAAGCTCCGTCTAGGGGTAGAAGCGCTAGTTCGTTTGCCAATAATCAAATCTGGAGTACTGGCTCTTTTGGATTCCAATTGATCCAATCCTTTGGTTTCTCGACTTCCCAGAACATTGGTAGTTAGTGTGTTTGTTACTTGTAAATTGCTTTCGGTTAAAAACTCTTTTTTAAAAACGGGAACTGCTTCGACTTCAATACTTTTGTGTCCTTCATCTATGATGAAACGGTCATCTTCTGAAGATGCATTACTTTGAATACTGGAAATATCTCTAGACGTGAACATTCCTTGCAAGTAATTTTGCAAATTAGTTTCACTTGCGTTGTTACAGGTGGAAGCGGTAGCAACAGGCTTTGAACTACTGTTCATTGAACAAGTTTTAGGTTTACTTGAAAGGTGAGAATCAAAACAAACATTAATCTTTTCTGTTTTACTGATGTCCATTGGGAGTAATGATGACACCTCTGCAGGAGTGGGTGTGCTATTTGAAGGTGCATTAGTGGCCCATTTAATGTTACATGGCTGTATATCCTTAACTCCAGGTGTGCTCTTCTGTTTCTTCTCGGATTTATTAGCGTTAGAGTGAGGTATTGTGGCAGGAAGGGTTTTAGGCAGCAATTGAGCCATGTTTCCAGATGGCTTCTTCGGATCCATAGAAATAGTGTCTGGGCTTATATTTTCACAATCTGAAAGAAAAAATATAAATCTATAAAAACTTGAAAACTTTTAACCTATTGAAAGTAGTAGGGAAAAGTCCAAATACCCTCAACTGTCAGGCAAGAATTTGAGGAACTGCGTGAAAATTACCTTGATGAGTTTTCATCAAATATTGGAATAAAAGCTACTATTTACATTTCTTGCAATTGTTCAATTTATTTAATGTTATATTTCATCTTTATATAGCTAACTTTACAGAAAAAAATCTAATATTTGAGAACAGCTGTCAAAAAAATTATACAAATATAAAAACTGGCTTTATTATTTCTACATAAACTGATTATAGATACCCTACAAGAAAACAACAATCAAAAGTTGTTTTCAAAGAAATAATGACCTTCATTCTACTTTGAAAATTCAAATATTTCCATTTTTGCAATGCCGTTTTACGTAAATGAATTTTGACATTCATAGACAAATTATTTCAAAGGTTACATTCATAAAATAGTAGGACCTGTAGTAACATTAGCGCAAGCTATTCTGATTTTGTCCTCAGATACAGTTTTCAAATCATAAAGATTAAAATCGCATTGGAACACAGACATCTAAATTGATAGACTTGCAATAACGTGAAATCTGGGTATCATTTTGAGGAGCTGGAGGAAAACCAAGTTACCATATTTTTGGCACCAGGAGGTGCTAAAAAAACAGTTCACTGGCTAATTACAAAATTATGAATGTATCGAGATAACATTAATATATATGCATAAAAATTACCAGATTTATTTTCAGGGTGTCCGTCGGGCAGTACAATGATAGTTGGCATTTTCATAATTTCCTCTTCAGAATAACAATTGGATATAAAGGTATTATTCTGTGCACAGGAAGATGTGCCGGAAACTTTACTGTTACTAATCACAATGTCGGGGGGTTTACCAGTCACTATGTTTCTCCTAAAGTTGCGTAGTGAGGAGCCACCACTATGGACCATACCCGTATCGGACGGTTGACTTGCCGATGAACTGAATGTGACTTCAGAATAGGTCTTAGTACTGGACACCGGAGGAAGCATTTCCGTTAAAGGTGCAGGTGGCTTAACAGCAGCGGGAAGGTAACTCAAATAGCGCACCATTCCCGGAACAAAGGGAACTTTACTATTTGTGGAGACTAAGTCATTTTTCCCTATTTGTCCTTGATCAGCAGGAATTACGTTAGTTTTGCTATGAGACCGGACATCTCTTTGGGGTCTGGCGGGTGCCTGATTCGCCAAACTTGGAGAGGCGGGTTGTTGTGACCCTAAAGACTCTGCCGAGGTAGTTGAGTGTTGGCTAATTGATTGACTTGTACCAATATGGAACTCTTGACCAAGTGGGATACTGCCACTGTTCTGCGCTTCTTTCCCAACAGTTTTATCCGCCTGTGACTGAAGGACTTGCAGAACTGCAGACTTGTCTGTTTGATTTGTTTGTGGTAGACTGCACTCCTGAGACTTCTGAACGACTAAAGGTCCATTATTAGACATCATGTGTGTTTGTATAACTTCATTGGATAAAATGATTATATTTTGATTGGATTTTAGTATTGGATCTCTGTGGACTTCTATGGTTGGAGAATTACTCTTAGACGAGGTGATGCTGGAATTTTCTTCTTTGTTTTCATATTCCATGTTGCTTCTGTAATTCTCTCTCAAAACATCCATCCTCTTCCCCCCTCTTGGGAACCTCCGGTTCCTGCTGAATGATTTATGCGGAGAGACATTCAACATGTTGATAGACTTAGGCTGTGCCTTCAGTGCAAGGACTCTCTGCTTAGCGAGCTTATCCTCTAAAGTTGTTTTGTTTTTGTCAGAAGTCCAAGATGGTGCAGGAGATGACTCATTTAATCTGAAAAAAGCTGAAAACATTAGAAACCTCGGGACGTCTTGACTGTCCCTATCTTTGGGAATGCTGTGAAGGGGTCACTTTAAAGAAAGAAAAGATTTAATTTGGATCTTGAAGTGACCCATTTTGTAAGAGGAAAATTCATAATAAAATAAAGCATTAACTATCATAAATTAAGATAATTGTGATATGACAACTTACTGTGAACGGCAAGATTTTTCAGGAGTGCTGGTGCCGGGCCGACTGAGTACATCTGAATCGGAAGAACTCTCAACTGAAGCGGCTGAAAACATAACATCACATCTATCATCCGGATGTCCCCTGTTCATACATCTAAATATTCAGAGGTGCTTATTTTGGTAATTATCTATCAGTATAAACTAATGCACAAATGGGGCCTGAACGACTCGGCACAGGGTCGACTAACTCCCGGCTCGAGCTTACTTCCCAAGTAAAACTGTCCAGGTCCCCAAGCCAAAGCCAAGCACCCTAGAATGACTTAGTGATTTTTTTTATTTATTGTTATCAAGTTCAATCTGTAGAATTCCAATTAAATTAATAATTTTTTTTTTTACTCAATAATATTATTATTTAAAAACAGTTTTTGATGTGTAATTATTATTATGCGTGACAGCTGTTTCGATATCCGAAGGCATTACCAAACTATGGTGAAGCCACTTAGGGGACACTTGATTCCGCTTATCAAACGTCGGACCCAAACATTTTGTCCTAAATAAGCGGCTTTCCAAAGCCAAGTTTATGAAAAAATATATTGTTTATTGAGCTTTTCTAATATGTGCAAAAACACATAGTATGAGTACTTTTGAAACTAGCTTTTACTTATTACTGTGATTTTCCATTATAATTAAATGAAACAATATAACTTTGTTAAAACCACTAATTTATTTAATTAATACCGACCGGTTTCGGACCAACCGTTCCATCCTCAGGGCAAAGAACATATAATGATTTGACAATCACAAAAGAGTGGGAGGGTACAATTTATTACTAAGTGTTGTGGTAGGGATGGGGCATGACTAGGAATTAACTTGTTGAAGGCCAGCATACAAAAAATATATCTTTTCAATGCGACGTAAAATATTTGACAGTTCTCACCTTTCTTACGAATTCAATTTTTATAACATTTCTTTTGTGATACATTACAAACATTACATCAAAATAATGTAGATAAAACGAACTTCCTAATAATCACTCAAATCTATGCTTTCCACAATGGATTTATATAAAAAACAATGAATAAATATAGACTTCGAATGTGACAGCTATCATATTATCAAGCGGCAGCCATTTTGTGCGCCATCTTTGGTGCCCGGCGTGTCTTTAGCAATTAATATGAATTATTCGGAGTGGCTAAATGCTATCCAGTAATTCGTAATGTCAGGAACGAGAATGGCCCAAGCGAATCTGACCTTGTTCTTCATACAATTTCCTTATACATAAGGGGCAAAAACGCTTCAAACATCCGGACCCGCCGGGGGGACTGCGGCCTATGAGAGGTTAATATGGACAAAAAAATAAATCTAAAAAATTGTAGTAGTTAGATATTAACTAGTACTAATCAATTCAGTTACCGGAATTTCGAAAAAAGTGCATTTTAATGGTAATTTTTTAAATTTAAAAACACGAAATGTCATTTTACAACGAAACTTGCAACAGTTCCTAACATAGAGAGGGTCGGTGAAAAATGACATTTTGTGTTTTTAAATTTAAAAAATTACCATTAAAATGCACTTTTTTCGAAATTCCCGTAACTGAATTGATTATAGTACTAGTTAATATCTAACTACTACAATTTTTTAAATTTATTTTTATCGTCTATATCAAGCGTGTCCCGGTTTTGTAAATATTTTCCCTTATATTTCACACAATCAAGGACCGGGTGACATCTCGAACTCTCCCGCACGGTATTATTCTCTTGCCAATTAATTTAATTATGAAAACCAACTTAAAAAAAAAAAAAAATACTGGAATTTAAGTTTGCATGTCATCTACATGAACATATTTTTTATATTTTCGTTGTTTGTTTTTGGGGTGTTATGCCATGTTGCGCTACCTCGTTCTTTAGCCGACGTTTCATCGTCGGATCTGCCCTGATGATGCACACTGCAACGCTGTCCGAAACGTCGGCTAAAGAAGGAGGTAGCGCAACTTGGCATAATACCCCAAAAACAAACAACGAAAATGCCTTTGGCCGTGAAAATCTAAAAACGTATATTTTTTATAAGTCAAAATATTTTTCACTCAACTTCCCTATTATGGGAAATTGGCTGTATTTCCATTTCACCCATCACCATACAAAGTACAAAAAAAATTGCAAGAAAACAGAAGTGGTATGGTCCGACGCTCTGTAGGGAACCCGCTTTCACAGCGCGGGTATAAACTGTGCAACCTAAAGTATAAGTTTAGACTTACGGAATTCAGTACTTCGTTTGTGTGAAAGCACTATGAAACCATATGGTTTTACTTCAATGGCCAGAGAATCTAAATTGGGTTGAAAAAATTGCAAGAAAACAAAGATGTTCCGTCTCCTGTGACCGTCTCCAAAAAAACACATCAATCATTACCACGTTATGTCTGTGGAAGCGGTCGCAGGAGATTCATGGATATGTTGTATTTCAAAAATGGTACTAACCTAAAACTTCATTCAGAAGTTGATCAAATATTGGGTCCTCCTCAGTTTTCTCTACAATGGACTTTATAACCGTATCGAACTGTGGAATGTCATCTTCAATGGTTATCACTTGGTTATTGGGGTCCTTATTCACATCTCGCACCAGAGATTGATCTCTCTCATATTGGGTTGTATTCACAATAGTGGAATCATCAGCCATTTTACTTGTGTTAGAATTGTACAGCTTGTTTATGTTTTCTGCCAACTTCTCGTGGAGTTCCGTACAGTCTAGAAGCGCATTGGTTATGGTCTAAAATAAGACAAGCAAAATTCAATATATTTTTTAAAACTTAAAAAAGAGTTACAGACTTCACTAGGTATTATAACCTGATCTGAGAATTACATACATATTAAAATATTATTGTTTTACATAATTCTTCTACGGCGATTTGATCTTCTAATATACAAAACAATCAAAGAGTAGTGTGTGGCTTCTGTTAATTTATTTATTTATCTTACAGTATGATTATAAATGTTTTTATCGATTTCTGTCCACAAGGAAATAAGCAGACATAGGAGGTACATGAATACATAAATAATATATAAATACTAAGGTTAAATACATTTTTTAAATCTTTTCTTTAAGATTAATGGTATAATTTTTTTTTAAATTTAGAAAATGTAGGTTAATCCTGTAAAGAGAATACAGTGAAACCCTCTTAAGAAGTTTTCCAAGGGACCGGAAAAAAACTTCTTTGGAGGGGAAAACCTTATAAGTGGGAAAAATTGGGCTATTCAGTCTTCAAGAGACCGAAAAAACTTCTTAAGCAGGTAAACTTCTTAAGAGAGAACTTTTTAAGAGGGTTTCACTGTAATATTACAAGTGTAGAAAGAAAAAATGAAATAAAATAGAAATAATATTTATGGAGGTTAAATTTGATGAGACATATATTATTAGGAGTATAACTATTATAGAGATTATGCTGTGTGTACATTTGCGAACCGATGGCGCAAAACGCCGCTTGCGGTTGCTTCATTTCTTTACCATAATTCGGGGTTCAGCTCGTGTCTCAGTTCGCAAATGTATACGCAACCGTATGGCTTGTTCGCACTTGGCAATTAGTTTAGTCGAGTGGCAGAAACACGCTACTAGACTGACCAAAAAGCGTTTATTACAGTTGAGTAGAGTACATTAGTGAGCGGCGCGTTGCAAGAATGGGCTGCAACGCAACAAGGTAAATACGCTAATAAAGCTGATTGTAATGCTTATTTAAATGGAAGAATAAATCAGTGAGATGAAAATAAATAAATTATGGACACGAAAAGAGATTAATAGCAGTAAAAACTAAGAAATTTAGAGTAGCATCTTCGCTCCAACGGGACGACATTTCTGCGTCTACTAAGAAGACAGGTTCACGCATGTCAGTGCGCAGGAACACATGGTGGGAGGAGCTACTCTCCTGCAAAAATAGAACTAAAAGGATAGACTATTAAAGTGCTGACTAAACTACACTACTAAAATTATGGTTTTTAGACACGTTTAGTTACTAAATTACTAGCTACCCGACTAAACTACTTGCCCAGTCCGAATGCATCATTAGATTGTATTTATTTATTTATTTAAGGAACATAAACAGTCTATAGTATAACATACATAAAAGAATGACTAAAAAAAACAGACCAATTATTAATGTTCACAGATAGGTATTTAGAAATATAAAAATGAATGTAAACTAGAAAGAAAAAACAGAATTAAGCAGAAATTAAAAAAATAATAATAATACAAATGATAAACCTATAATACACAACAATAAGACTGCGAAATAGGTATTTGGGTTGGGATGGGTAAGGGGAAGAAAGGGATAAGGGAAAGTTGCCACGCAAGTATGTATGTAAACTAATATTTATATCTAGGTATATTATGTTTTATGGTAGTAATTGTGTTGTGTTTATGGTTCATGTACGAGGGGCGTCGAGGGGAGGTCCAAAAGTTTGTGGAATAGAGGAGATGGAGTGGGGATAGAGGCGCTCGTTTAGTGTCATACTAATTGGTGACTCATCATTAGTATATAAATTAAGTTTCAGCCCTATTGCGTCATTCGTTTACGAATATTCGCCTGCTAAACAAGTCAATCCGGAAGAAAACTGAAACTATGGAGAAAATTGAACACAGTGCTGTGATAAAATTCCTTACCAAGCAAGGAAAGAACGCTCAGACCATTTTTAATGAAATGCAAACCGTTTACGGGGAACAGTGCCCTAGTAAATCAATGATTTACAAGTGACATGGTCTTTTTAAACAAGGTCGGGAGTCGATTGAAGACGACCCCCGCTCAGGAAGGCCAGTTGAGGCCACCACATCATGATATCGTCGAAAAAGTGGAAAAAATTATACTGGAGGACACCCGTTTGAAGAAAAAACAGTTATCTGCATTAGTTGGAGCATCAGATACCACCATTTTGCGAAGCCTACATGGCCACCTGGGTATGATAAAAGTCAGTGCAAGATGGGTACCAAGAATGCTCACGCCACTTCAGAAACAACAGCGCGTCGATGCGTCAAAACAATTTTTGGAGTTGTTTGAAGTCGAACCTGCACAGATTTTGGAGCGAATTCTTACCGGAGATGAAACATGGGTTCATCACTTTGAGCCCGAGTCTAAACAAGAGTCCATGCAATGGCCTAAAAAGGGTACACCACCGCCAAAGAAATCGGAGTCGGCTGGAAAGTTGATGGCTACTATTTTTTGGGATTGTGAGGGGATAATACTCATTGATTGATTACAAAGAAAAGGGAAGGACCATAACCGGAGAATACTACGCAACGATACTAGAGAAATTAAAGGAGGCCATCAAAGAAAAACGTTGAGGAAAATTGACCAAGGGTGTGTTGCTCTTGCAAGATAACATGCCAGTTCACAAGAGCAGAGGAGCAATGGCTGCTCTGCACAAGCATGGCTTCGAAACACTAGTCCACCCACCCTACAGTCCAGATCTGGCCCCAAGTGATTTTTATTTGTTCCCCAATTTAAAAAAAGACTTAAGGGGAAGGAAATTGTCCGACAACAATAAAGTAAAGGAGGCAATTTTGGCTCATTTTGAGGCAAAAGATAAAATATATTTTTACAATGGTTTAGAAAAATTAATTCATAGATCTAATAAATGTACATATTCAGCTTAAGGGTGATTACATTGAAACCGAAATATAGATTTATTGCTTCATTTTATTTAAAACCCTTTCATTCCAAGAACTTTTGGACCTCCCCTCGTATATGTTATTCTTTATTTTCCAGTTTATTTTTATGCAATCTCTTCCTATTGACTAGATCCATTTTTTATTCATTTTTGAAAGCTAGATTTATTTTGTTTTAATTATGACCGGAATAATATACAATTTTGGTCCTAGATAGTACTGTGCCTCTGTCCAAAAGTAATACAGTAAAACCCCATTAATTTTAAATCCACGGGACATCAAAAATCAAAATTTATTAAAAAATTCAAAAAGTAAATCGTAATTTTATGAAAAAAAAATCATTCAGTCAAAACAAGCAGTCAAATTGATTGAAAAACGCATTTTGGTGAAATTTAACTATAGTAACTGTTTTTAGTCTAACTTTAACTGTAGCTAGCCTTGAAACAGACGGCCTTTATTAATGAATGAAAGAGAAAAATGTTTCTTCTCCCATACCATTTATTGGATAACCAACGCCCCTGCCATAGATTATCCCAAGTGGTTCGCTACGTTTGGTGACTTAGCAGGGGTGCCCAGGTTCATGGGGTAAGGTTTGTCCCCGACAGATGTTAGAGTAATAATATAGATATCAAATTTATTCCAAAAAAAAAATGGAAAAATACTAATATGTAAACTTCAAAAGTATTATACTTAGATGGCGTCACTTCCATTTGCATATCAAACGTTGAGCGAGTGATAAGTGTGAATATCACAGCAGTAGCTCCGTTGAAAATTGCAAGTACACGGATGGGTCAGAACGGTTTCCATACAGTGTGGCGTCAGAGATTTACTCAAAGTCGGGTTCTTAAATTTGAACTGTACAGGCATTCGGGTACTACAGTGAAACCCTCTTAAGAAGTTCTCGCTTAAGATGTTTTCCTGCTTAAGAAATTTGGTTTTTTCGGTCCCTTAAGGACCAAATGGCCCAATTTTTCCCATATATAAGGTTTTCCCGCCTAAGAAATTTTTTTTCCCATCCCTTGGAAAACTTCTTAAGAGGGTTTCACTGTAATAACGTCAGATATACTTACAAATTATTCCGCAGGGGAAGGTAGAGAGAAATAACCAATTTAAAAATTGTGATTTGATATTTTCGGCTGCGTGAAACTCTCCAAATTCCCTCATGCCAAACAAGAAAGTAAAAAAGTTAATTGTAAAAAAAAACTATACTTACAGTGACATTAAAGGAATCGCTAGGAAAACAATCTGTCACATTTGCCTTTTTGATTGTAGAGAATTCCTTTAACTTGGAGACAATCTTATTTGTGGGGGTTTTGTTAACATTTTTTTCAGAAGCGTCAGGGAGTTTTACGAGTCCTAGTGCCTTCTGGAAATCTAATTCCTCCTGATCCATCGGTTTAAACTTATTCCTGTCGAGGGTTTTGTTGAGGTTCTCCTTGTAAGTCGGGGTGGTATTATGGTGGGTGTTGCTGCACGAGGGTTTAGAGTTTGGCAAACTATTTCGGTAGGAAGCGGAAGTGGATGGAAGGTTCCGCCTCCCTCTGGGAGCTGATGATACTCCGACAGGCTCGCAGTTGCATCTAGAAAATCCTGCAAACAAAAACATGTTATATGAAGTTTATTAAATTTGTATTAAATAATTACAAATAAAAAGGTTTGGAATTTTGACTATATGTATCAATAAATTCAGGACAAGTTCGCACAAAAATTAAAGTAGTTGCTGAGGTCAGTTTCAGTCAAAATAACTTCAGACGGGAAGAAGGAATCTGTGAAGAATTACTCAGATGGTAATAATTATGGATAATGCATTTAATGTAGGTTAACCGTAATGGCTTGTTCGCACTTGGCAAGTATTTTAGTCGATTGGCGAGTAACTCGCTTCTTGACTGACCAAAAGTGTTCGCACTACAGTCGAGTAGAGTACGTTAGTATGTAGCATGATGAACTGGCTACAACGCAACTAAGTAAATACACTAATTGAGCTGATTGTTATGCTTATTTTAGAAGAGAAGGAAGAATACATTAGTCATATGACAATAAATAAACTATGGACACGAAAAGAGATTATGTAATAGCGGCAAAAATAAAAAAATTTAGAGAAGCATCTTCGCTCCAACGGGACGACATATCTGCGTCTACTAATGTATGAATGGATCTACAAAAATGACGGGCTTTGCGCACGGCAACTGAGAACGGGGAACGCTACTCGCCCGAAAAAATAGAAGGAAATGGATCGACTCTACTAAAGAGCTGACTAAACTAATCTACTAAAATTGTGGTGTTCGGACGCGTTTAGTTACTAATATACTCGCTACTCGTACTTGCCCAGTGCAATCGACTCTTTAGGGTGCAAGCTAAAATGTCGGCAGGACCGCCATGCACCGTCTGATACTATTTTCGTAATAACCTACTTGATTTTTACAAAATCATGTTTTTGTAAATTGTACCATCTTACCACAACAAAAATGAATGTTTGCAACTGACATAACGACAAGCTAGAACAATATTGAGATATATTATTTCCTTGACCAGTGAACAAAATTTATTTTGGTATGCTAGGAGCATTTTTTAAGGTTCATACCAAAAAATCGAAGCAAGTGTGGTGATTTCATAGCAAATCAGCTACGGATTCACTGGCATTCCAAGGGTTAATTTATTTTATTTTATTTATTTATTTCTATGCTCTTACATACAGTTTATAAATATAATGACATAAGGTAGAAGTAAAACGAAAAATATCCTTAATATAAAACATAGTAGGTATTAGAGTGAAATATTATCGGCAACTGTATGTAAATGGTTAAAACGAACGTAGATATAGATGTTTTGGGAACACCTCCCTAGGAGAACCCGTGCTGAGGTGTTCGCATGTATTATTATACCGTCATAAGTGTTAGCACAGTATCCCCCTTGAGGCTCTCAAGGAGGACACCGAAGTTCCACCCATGGTGGCGTATTGTACATATAGTAGGTGTAGGTAGCTGTGTTGAGATAGTCATCATAATATTATACAGACACAATGTAGTAAGTTGAGGCAAGTTAAACATCATAAAATTCTAAAGACGCAATGATACATTATAGTGAAAAGAGTACAGATACATTGTACAAGATTTACAGATGTAGAACAAGAGTTAAACATCATAATGATACGTAGGTACAATGTAGTAATAACAATAAGAAAAAATAAATAATATACATGAAGTGAACTTAAAGAGCAGTTAAGTCGAAAAGAAAATACAACAAAACAAAAGTAGATGATATTAGTGCCAATATTTTTAATATTCACACTGTTTCTTTTAAATGTGACACCTCACAAAAGCTTACATCTATACCAGGGTGGGTTAACTCAGCTATGACCCTGTAACCGCCCAAAACCGCCATCTTGACTGACGTCACCCATCTGCATTCTTAGATGAAGCTGAATTATAGATAGATCTGTCATTTCGATTTCGCGCCATCTCATAGATGAAGCTGAATTATAGATAGATCTGTCATTTTGATATGCCACCTCTCGCTCTCTATCATAAGCGACCCGTGTAACAGAAAGAGCCACTGAACCCGTATATCCGGTCGGATTTTGTTTACTATTTACCATAGTTACCATATTTACTATTGCTTACACTCGGCATCAGTGAACTTAGTTGCGTTACGTAAATGTTTTGAATTTAAAATGTTTCTTGCTAAAGTACTTCGAGGAAATGAAGACAAGCCGTGTAGCGTTAAAGGCTGTACAAACAGATATTTGACTCGTTATAGGTATCCGAAATATGAAAATAATGAAAGTCAGTTTCGCGAGTGGTCTTGGAGAATTGACAGATACGATTTTATTGAAAATCCCATGTTAGCATGGGGAGCGTCAGTTTGTGGATGTCATTTTGCAGAAGATAGTAAACACACGGTGCACGATGGATTAATAAAATATGCGTTGCCAACACTGGCTCTTCCCGGTAAGTTTGGCTGAATGTATATTTAATGATTGTTTTAAAGATTTTGCTTTCATGTTTCTCAATTTCTTCCACAAAACAATCAACGCATTATAACTTACATCACCCGAGAAAAAACATCTAACCGCTGTGCTAAACCGCTGCCTTTAATAATTATTGCTTACTTCGATAATAATTCCCCCTATTTAAGGTTTTTTTCAAATCCAACGATCCATTTAGAAATAGTGTTGACAAAATTATTTACATGTTATATCAGTGAATCATCCTCATTATAACAGCCAACAATTATATTAAAATAAGTCTAAACTAAAATATCATTTGGTAATTGCTCATTGCCGTGATCGTAATAACCATTCCCGTTATTCCCAAACTTTGATTAATGTGTTAAATATGTTTATTTCAGAACAAAACGTTTTCGAAAGGACCAGCAGTGTATATAGTGTGGTTGATCCTGCCAAAGGGGTTCGAGGAGAAGGTATACATCTGATCATAACATCTGATTTTTACTGGTTGAAAGGAATAGTATTGTACATTTTGTTCATCTAACTGTAGATTTTTTCTTCCATTCCTTCAAGAAAATCCTTCATTCATTCACTTGGAAGAACTACCCATGCTCAATTGAACGGTTAAACCGACCCTGTGTTTTTATGTGTTGTTTATCCATTGTATTTTTGAAAATAAAAAAAAGATTTGACCATGTCCCTGTGAGTTTTTCATTTTTCTAATGTAAGCAGAAAAATGTTAAAATTCGTTTCTGTTGTAAAAAACCATAATCATTATTTGAATTTTTTTTCCTATTATAAGGAATTCATATTTCAAGTCTTTCAATCTTAGGTTTTTTACTGCTGCTTGATTTTTTTAATCTCATGATAACAGGTTTCCTTCTCCAAAGCTCCCTCCTGAGAAAATCAGCTGTAAAACTCATTTCCTCAGGACAGCACTTTTTCAGATGAAACCTTGTTGTCCTGGGGAAACATTTTGATATTTTTCTGCTTTCGACACATTTTTGTTTTTTAAATAATTTATCGGGCTAGTGAATTATTGGAGCAGGTCGAATGCAATTATTTTGTCTATGGTGACAAATGGCCTTGATCTTTCTCTTCAACTTACGCGATTCGCCGAACTAGATATCTGTGGTAAAGTTGTCAGTTGATGTCAAAAAAAAATGAATAGAAAAGGCCCGAAGATATCGATCTAGGGATTGGTTTATTTATGATCTATACCGAATACATCCAAAGAAACAACAGTGGGCAACATTGTAAGACAGGTTAAAAGGCCTAAATAAACTCAGGATCCATCAAAAGTGAAATTAATCGGGATCGAATGAAAGTGAAATTAATCAGCATCTACTGAAAGTGGCAAGTTTTACAATGAATCTTATAAATATATTAGTTATTGTTGTTAGCTCACTCTTATTCCCGGGCAAATCTGCCGAATTTGTAGCTTCGGCAAGGCTCTCATTGGACCTGGTAATGTGATGAATGTGGCACCGTCCCTGGTTTCCACGGCGCTCCGGTTCGACGTGACTTCGCTCATTTGAGGCGGCCCGGTAAACCCTGCTATAAGACTTCTCAGTCTTGATAGTGATGACACTGTCGCAACTGTTGCTGCGGACATGCCGTGACTTGTACCCCTTGGCTGGTGTTCCTCGAAAAGAGCGCGCACTATAAAATATAACATTAAAAATCATTAATTGTAATTCTTGCTCAATTTAACTATGGAAATAAAAAATATTGTACTTCTTGGGCAATAATTATGTAATTTAAGAGCGATTGACCAACAGCTGAGAATAAAAGTTTAAAAATGCTTGAAACTGTAAAGGGGGGTTCAATGAGAAAGACCGATTATTCGGTAAGTAAGTGGAGTAAGCAGTAGTAGAGAAGTAGAATGTCAGACAACACTGTTTTAGCAGACTCTTTGCTTCATTCACTTACATACATCATTTCAAACATAAACTTGGTTATTCTCACTCTTGTGATGATCTTGAGTATTTGATTCTTTGAGATAATATTTTTTTCATGTTCGGAATGAACCGTGAATGGTCAGAAAGGATGTACACATTGCTACTCATTTCTACAGACTGATTCGTGGATGGTTTGAAAACTCAGCTTTCATGGAGGATTCAATTCTTTATTCCCAAAGGTTATCTCCATCACCGACAGCTCAGACTGCTCTATCTCCCGGCATGCAGGACTAACTTGCAATGATCATACCGGTTGGAAGAGTAATCTTGGTGTTGAACAGAATCAATTCGGATATTGATAATATTTAGGATCAATGAAGCTGCCTTTAACCTCTCATTTGTCTTAAGCCTGCCGGCGGGCGGGAACAGATTGACAGATTGAAAAAATAAAATGAGATTTTAACCCTTATGTATAAAGAAACTGCACAAGGACAAAGTCTGAATCGCTTGCGCCAAAATCATTCCTGATGTTTCTTTTTATTTGAACACTCTAGCCTCTCTTAACCGCTTGGACACATAAGCTTGTTTTCACGATAATTTAACATAGGTAGACATAGGAATGACGTATGTCCCGTACCTGAGTTATTAATGCTCTGATATTAATTTTCTATAGAATTATTAAAGCAGGTGCATTACCGTGATGCAAAAGCCATGAATTGTTTTGCCACAAATCTGGAAATTTTGTTCGTATTGCTTTAAAAAATTTGATGGCATGAACCAACCGATATATTTAAATATCCCATCTTAGGGCCAGTTGTTTCACAGAATTTGAACAATTCATCAAATTTCAAAGTAAATTTTCAAGTTTTGTGAAAATTCTATTATTATAATATCATTATGGGCCAGTTGCTGCACAGAACTGAAATAATAACAGAACTTGAAAATTTACTTTGAATTTTGATGAAATGTTCAAATTCTGTGAAACAACCCTTCATACAGGAGACCATGAGGGAAAGAATTTCCCTTGTGAAATTTAACGTCCTAAGCTTGGGGCTTCTAGGGCGGGCATCGTCATTAACATCTTCTCAGCCTTCTGTGAAGAGCTTGTACCAATTATAAACTTTTTTTTTTGCTCTAAGTGGACTTGCCAAATGCCACAGTCAACATTTTAAAGTTGTTGGAGTACTTAATTTTATTTTTCATACAAAATTTAATAGATTCTTTGTCCTTTTTTTTTTATAGAAAAAAAATTGCCAAGCACACCAAAACACGTCTAATCTTTATATTTGTCAAAGAAAAATTTTAAATGCAAAATGGCTGATAATGTCAACATATCTTGAGGACATGTGTACCAACATAATTTTTTTTTTGATAATCAAATGTACGTGGCCTGAGAAATTTTAACAGTCACCTTTCTTTTTGAACAAACCTCGTATAAGTAATATAATGTGTTAGACGATGGGGAAATCATCTTAACCTTTCCCTTACTGTGCTGAAAAAATCCACCCGCTCCGGTGCTGTGTAATCACTACACAGTGTAAGCAGAAATGGTCAATTTAAAAGCCAAAAAAAATTAATATTTATAGCAAATCGCTATATTTCATTATAGTTAAGTCAAAAATGATAATAATTGATTATTATGTGCTGAAAACATGAAAAAAAACGATCGGTAGCTCAAAGAAACGATGCTCATACAACATGCGAAGAGAACACCCGAATGAATGCCGAGCGGCGACTGGCGGCGGGTCCGCGTCGTCCGCGGGGAAAGCCAAAGGAACAAACACGATTGACGACTGACCAGTAACCACACGGTTCACTTTCTCGCGCTTACTTATTTCGAAGTAGGTGAGAGTGAGACGTGCATAGTGTCGCACTAGCCGCACGCTTCACACATTTGTACGTCTTACCCGCAGCGCTGATCGTATTGCCAGACGTTTGATTGTATTGGTGAATTTATTTTCGATTTTCACAAAATACCTCTGATGTGCCCGAAAGGTACTGATTATTATTTTTTTATTTAATGGTTAAATGTATAACGGAGGATTACCTAAAATCTGAACCCAGAATTTTCCATATTTACGGAGATATTAAAGGTGCAAGAAGCAATGTGTAGTAGATACACATCGCAGGCAAGAGAGGGTTAACCCCATGTTTTTTGTGTGGAAGAATATTTCATCAAAGGGAAGCTTACTATTTGGCACTGGAGGGAGGTCTGCAAATTGTTATTTTTTTTAAATGATTTGTACCAAAGCGATAAAGAATTTTTTCGTAATAAAATATGTACATTTTTACCCATAAAACGTCACTAAAATGGCCCAACACTGACTTTAACTTCGGTTTATGGAGTCCAATTACAAAGTAGGTTATAATTTTATAACAATACTTTTATATTTTTGGGGTATGGTGAGCACAACATAAAAAAATCATTATCAAATATGTCTTACTCCGCTTACCGGTTAATACAGAATATTTCTTATTTAAATAGTTAGATTAAGCTTCATTATTACGAAAAGTTAGTATTTATGTTGGGAGAGACGAAAAATATGCATTTTGTGTCTTTATTTTGTTAAGATTATTTCAATGACACGAAGTGTTCGACGCCATGTTTGGCCAAGTGAAGATGCCTTTTACACTTCATTTCAACAATTACTACAAGAAACAACTATTTACGTGCACAAAATAGGTTATTAGGTTCTTAGTTTGGGTAAACTAAGCAATTCATGCGTATTTAGATTGAAACAAAATTTCGCAAAATCAAATCCATACAAAAAAAAGCGAGAACAGTAAATTCCATTTTCTCAAACGGGTACCTTGTTTTCGCCCGATCAACGTGTGTTAACATAGCAATTACCAAATATTTACAAGGAAAATAAGTACGAATCCACAGTTTTGTATTTTGAAATACTTGTTAATGTCGAAATAGTAATAGTTGAAATGACTAAATACAACAATATTAATTACGATTTAAGCATTATTAAACCATTTCTTATCTAGATTACATACACAATAAAAGATGGATTATTTTTCCACACATCAAATGACACATTTGAACGGTGGATCACTTAGTTTAGTCAGCACAAAACTTTGTATGTGGCAAATAAATGCAATGAAAAAAGATGAGATTATGTAACCAATAAAAACCAAATACATTTAACCGCTTGGACACATAAGCTTGTTTTCACGATAATTTAACGTAGGTAGACATAGGAATGACGTATGTCCCGTACCTGAGTTATTAATTAACACTAAATTGATTGAAATAATGATCATTAGTAAACAAAATCAAATGGTCAAAATAATTGAGGTTATAAACATTTATAAATTAATATTCATAATAATATAAATTGTAGCACCAATAGTGACTTATGATATATTGTTTGTTAATAGTAGAGCCCATTTAGACACATTTTCATTTTAGTTTCAAAAGAATACATACCTAAATATATTTTAACAGGATGGAACTAACAACAAATGTTAATAACCATCCCAAAATAAAACAGTGATTTAAGATGAACATTCAATCAAAAATAATCATAAATAAAATAAGCATAGAAAAAACTACAAACCTTTGAGACAGTTTTTCAGCCTTAATTTTGGAATTGCCATCATTTCCGTTGTCATCAACAAACAATTTGACCTTCTCCAAAAGACTTTGACATCTCAATACTTTCTTCTTGAAATCTTCATCGCAATTGACTTGCAGAACTGAAAAATTTACTTTGGATTGACAAAGTGAGATAAAATAAATTAGTAAAACAATAATGATTGCATATAAATCGTAATAAACGAAACGAGATCAATATAAAAATAAGCGTATGATGTGGGTTTAAAACTGCTAAGTGACATAATAATAAATAAGGTCATGTAGTAACATTACTTATATTGGTCAGAAAAAATACATGTAATGTGACATATTTATTATAAAGCTATCGAGTCAATTCCTACAAATACCTAAGGAAATCATAGCGATGTTCTTATGACATTGGATGAAGAAAATTTTAGACATCTGAGAACAAAGAAATTGCCTTTCCACTGGATCTGCTGAGTTCATGAGATAGATTGTATTCAAATGAAGGTATATTGTGAGTGGAATATATTGCAGAAGCAGAAGGCCAATAAGATTTAGACATAAGAGATTCATAGATAAGCATGGTTGGGTTATTTTCAATGTTTTCGATATCGAAAAAGAGTATGTTTTGTATGAAGTGTAAGGTAGTGGCAGAGTTGTTAACGTATTAAGGAATCCTGAGAACTTACTGTGAGAATGAATAGCACAATATTCATCCAGAATGTCAAGTAAAGACAACCCCATTATCCTAGTAAAGAAACCTCTTCCTCTACATTCTTCCAAGTGACGACATCCATTTAGGAATTCATCATAAGCACTCATGCATCCTTGTTCCTCTAAATAACCTGAAATTCATAAAAGTCGAAAAACTTAGAAAAATCGTTGAGAAAAGGCATAAAAACAAAGAAAGACTTTCCCGCCAAACAAAAACTAATGACGCCTAATCCAAGTTAACGGTCTCACCTAAAACCAATCTCGCAACTTCGGAAGGTAAAAAAGCACCCATTTTCACAATATCACACACGAAAATGGTAGGTGTCCATCAAGGGATATAACAATATAATGTTTTAATCATTAATTCTAAAAAAATCACAACACCATTTCTTGTTTCTGGGGTTCACAACATATGACAACTAGAAGTGTGTCGTTCCGGCCGGAACGAATCCAATGAATATGGCTCCGAATGCGTGTGAATCGCTCCGAGTTCTCAAAATGTAATGAATCCGTTCCGGATTCACTATCACACTTTCCAATCTGTTAGAAAATGGACCTGAAATTGACCCCGGAATCACTTCAAAAAGAATTTGCATTATCTCGGAGTCAAAAGAAAGCAAGAAACATAGATTTGAACCTTTTGTTGTTCTGCATGGAGCAAAATTTGCCTCCCAGCAAGTCGCGCCAACGTTTCGAACAGCGGGAAATTGTATCTAAAATTGACCCTGGAATCATTTAAAAAAGAATTAGCATTATCTCGGAGTCAAAAGATAGCAAAAGGCATAGATTTTTACCTTTTGTTGGTCTGCATGGTGCGAATTTGCCTTCCAGCAAGTTCGCGGCAACGTTCCGAACAGCGGGAATTTGTGTCTAAAATTGACCCCGGAATCATTTCAAAACGAATTAGCATTATCTCGGAGTCAAAACATAGCGAGAAACGTAGATTTTTATCTTTTGTTGGTCTACATGGAGCTAATTTGCCTTCCAGCAAATTCGCGGCAACGTTACATAAGTACTATTACTACATAACTTTACGAAGATAATTTTTCAAACACAAAAAGAATTCTGGAATTAATTATTAACAATTTAATAAGCTGAATGAATACCTACTTCAAAATATACGAGTTCATTATAATATTTTTCCTACTCCGATATAAATTATGTATCCGTTAAAAATCCAACATTACAAATATCAATAAAACATCATGTAATCTTAAATATAATAATAATCATATTATAATTAAGATAACATTCATGTTAGATATTCTTCAAATAAACATTAAATTAATCTATAAAACTCTTATCTCTATCGTTCTCCAACTCCTTGACGTTACACCGGGTCCGGCGATTACAGCCGAATCAACAGTTTGGCTCCAGTTGATTCGCTGAGTCCAGCGGAACGACACAAAGATTTTGACTCCACAGGATTCGGTGAGTTCGGCTGAATCAACTCAACGGTTTGGCTCCAGCTGATTCAATGAGTAATGAGTCCAGCGGAACGAAGCAATGCGTTTGACTCCGCCGGATTCAGCGAGTCAGACGGAGCGAAAGGAACCAAAGGAGTCAAAGGACCGAGTCCAATGAATCGAGTCCATTAGGCTGACTCCAGTTCCGGATTTGAGTCCGTAAAATGGTCGGAGTGACACACTTCTAATGACAACATACTTCTCGAACCATAGACATAAATATAATCATAGAAGAATAATCTTTGGTTTAGCAATTTAGCTATTTAGCATCAGTGTTGCCAAATCGTTATTTAAAATAAATCCAGACGTCATCCGAAAAGGAGCTAAAAAAGAGCTAAAATCTTCTAAGAGCATAAATTGTGGGGGGGAGTTTCTTCAAATTTTCGTGTATCCCGGCGGAGGGGGGTGACCAGAGAAATTATATTCGTTTCGGGGAGGGGGGTGACGAAGAGAAATTCAAAGGTAAAAATCAAGTGTAGTTCAAAAACAACCGGTTCCCTAAAGACATAACTCTTTGTATGTCATTTTTCGTTTTTGGTTTTTGTATAAAAAGAGGAGCTAGATTTTCTGAAAAACGAACTAAGAAGCTAAACTTTTTGGAGCTGACGGCCTTTTTGCAGCTAAATCTAGCTCTAAAGGTGCTAAGTTGGCAACACTGATAGATATACGTCTTTACGTCGTTAAGGTACTATCAGTAGTGTCACACGTATGGGACTGCGAGACGACCAAGCGGCTTGATGGCCAGCACGTAAATTTGTTATCTATTGTTTTCTATTATTCTCTATGCTTTTAGGCTTGCCGCGGCGCATCAAGCCTCTCCTTCAAGCCTGGCCACGCCTTCGGTTATTTCGTGGCGGTCGAAAGGGGGTTGAAAGTGAATTTTGTGCGAAATGGAATATAACAAGACAAAGTATTCTTTATTGAGTTATAATAAATTTTATATATTAATATTGTAATATAACATTAATTAGTAAAGCAAGGACAATTATTTTTCTCCATTTCTCAGATGTTTATTTATTTATTTAGGAAAATCAACAGATTGTTTACATCAAATAAAATTAAATTAAGAATACAAATAAAATCTAAACAGATTTTCACATTACTATAATTATAATAAAAAAACTATAATTATAATAATATTTACAAAAAATACAACATTGTGAAATTAAATAAAAATTAAAAGAAGATGTAAGAACATAAATAAATAACAATTTAAAGTTAACATATAACCTGCTTAATAAATTTCAAATCATAATGTTTGGAAATATATTTTTTTAAAACACAAGACCTGTACAATTTAACACATTTAATTAAGACAATAGCAGTTTCGTTATTATTAAACATTTAAGAAAATATTAAATTAATAACACCAGTAAAAAATCATTTTAAACTCCATGGATATTGAAATTGGACGGCGTTAATAGAATCGCATAAATAAGTGGTCTAAAAGTGACCTAACTACAATTTAAAAATGACAATGAATGCCGAAACAGTTATCATAATATTTAAAAAAACTAAAATACTTGCAGAACTTAAAAATAACATTATTGAATTTGATGTACAATATTTTCTTTAAAAATTGAATTGAACCCAGAAATGGACAAATTGAACACAGAAACAATAGTTGCCTACTTTATAATAATTTTATAGGCTATGCGACACGACCAAGCCGCTTGATGGCAAGCACGTAGTTTCTTTTCTATGGCACTTTGTGACAAGCCTTTTAACCGTCTCCAAAGCTTGCTTGCGGCTTTCTCACAAGCATTGCGCAATACTACGTGCTGGCGGCGGGCTTGATGCGAATTCATATTTTTTCGGGAATAGACAAACGAGAATAGATAAATAAGTACCCATAGACAAAAAACATTACTATGAGAGGTGATTTTAGATATTATGTATCGTGTAAAACAATTATATAAATTATATAAAATTATTATAAAGTAGGAAGCTATTGTTTCTGTGTTCAATTTGTCCATTTCTGGGTTCAATTCAAGAAATCCATTGATTTTTAAAGAAAATATTGTACATCAAATTCAATAATGTTATTTTTAAGTTCTGCAAGTATTTTAGTTTTTTTAAATATTATGAAAGCTGTTTCGGCATTCAATGCCATTTTTAAATTGTAGTTAGGTCACTTTTAGACCACTTATTTATGCGATTCTATTAACGCCGTCCAATTTCAATATCCATGGAGTTTAAAATTATTTTTTTACTGGTGTTAATAATTTAATATTTTCTTAAATGTTTAATAATAACGAAACTGCTATTGTCTTAATTAAATGTGTTAAATTGTACAGGTCTTGTGTTTTTAAAAAAATATTTCCAAACATTATGATTTGAAATTTATTAAGCAGGTTATATGTTAACTTTAAATTGTTATTTATTTATGTTCTTACATCTTCTTTTAATTTTTATTTAATTTCACAAAGTTGTATTTTTTGTAAATATTATCTCAGCCCACTTAGTTTTTTATTATAATTATAGTAATGTGAAAATCTGTTTAGATTTTATTTGTATTTTTAATTTTAATTTAATTGATGTAAACAATCTGTTGATTTTCCTAAATAAATAAATAAACATCTGAGAAATGAAGAAAAATAATTGTCTTTACTTTACTAATTAATGTTATATTACAATATTAATATATAAAATTTATTATAACACAATAAAGAATGCTTTGTCTTTGTTATATTCCATTTCGCACAAAATTCACTTTCAACCCCCTTTCGACCGCCACGAAATCACCGAAGGCGTGGCCAGGCTTGAAGGAGAGGCTTGATGCGCCGCGGCAAGCCTAAAAGCATAGAGAATAATAGAAAACAATAGATAACAAATTTACGTGCTGGCCATCAAGCCGCTTGGTCGTGTCGCATAGCCTTTACACGATACGTAATATCTAAAATCACCACTCATCGTAATGTTTTTTGTCTATGGGTACTTATTTATCTATTCTCATTTGTCTATTCCCGAAAAAATATAAATTCGCATCAAGCCCCACCGCCAGCACGTAGTATTGCGCAATGCTTGTGAGAAAGCCGCAAGCAAGCTTTGGAGACGGTCAAAAGGCTTGTCACAAAGTGCCATAGAAAAGAAACTACGTGCTTGCCATCAAGCGGCTTGGTCGTGTCGCATAGCCTTAAACACATGTTCATAAAGCCCTGTTCAGACACAGCTATAAACTATAAAAGATCATAGCACGCCAAATATCACTCTCCATACAATCCCTTCAGACCATTCACACCTAAGGCTGTAATCAGACGGTTCACTAATCGTTAATTTCTGTTTTTCATTCCACCAATTTCACTCGGAATGACACGTCTGAACAAGAAATGAAACAAAAGTGAAACGAAGATGGGAACGTACGTTCGCTCGAGTAACCATAGAGTAAACCTTCACTAATCGTTCATTTCTGTATTTCATTCGGCCTATTTTACTCGGAATGACACGTCTGAACATGAAATGAAACAAAAGTGTAACGAAGTTGGGAACATTCGCGCGAGTAACCGTAAACCTTCACTAATCGTTCATTTCTATATTTCATTCGGCCTATTTTACTCGGAATGACACGGCTTAACATGAAATGAAACAAAAGTGAAACGAAGTTGGGAACATTTGCTCGAGCAACCATAGACTAAAGCTTCACTCGAGTGAACCGTCTGATTCCAGCCTAAAGCGCCAATCAGACGGTTCACTAATCGTTCATTTCCGCATTTCATTCGGCCTAGTTTACTCGGAATGACATGTCTGAACATGAAATGAAACGAAAGTGCCGAATACTGCCGAATGAAATCTTCAAGTGAACCGATCCAACAATGTTGGATATTTTCATTCGGCATCCTTCACTCGCGCGCGCACGCGCTTTGAAGAGAGCAAAGTGAAACGTCTGAACACCGAGTGAAATCTCAATCAGTTTGTCTCGCGTCCTGTACTGGAAGGACGCTATCACGTCGCACGCAAAACGTCAAAATGGTATTCGTTCGGCTAATTTGTTTGCGTTTGGGAACATGTCTCATAGAAATTGTTGGGTCTCCCTTATTATCCATGTGTTATATATTTTTTTAATGTATGTAAGATTATTAATTTGTAGGTAAATGTTCGTAAAAAAAAAGTAAAATCAAATTGTGTTATTATGTCATAAAAAATAATAAAGATTTATAAGACGAAGCAATACTGTTTTTTTAATTTATTTTTATTTAATTGTGTCAACAAAATTGCGTAAAAATCGATGCATCTGAAATGTTTTTCCTTAAAATTCGAGGCCGGACTGCGCTGGAAATCAAACAAATTCCGGCGACGCTGTGGTGGGAATGGACGAGTGAACGCTTATTTCTATAGCGCCGTCTGAACATGGAATGAAGATGGAACATTAGGCCGAATAAACATGGCGTAAACCTTCACTCGAGTGAACTGTCTGATTCCGCTACAAGGCTGGAATCAGACGGTTCACTAATCGTTCATTTCTGTATTTCATTCGGTCTATTTTACTCGGAATGACACGTCTAAACATGAAATGAAATAAAAGTGAAACGAAGATGGGAACATTTGCTCGAGTAACCATAGAGTAAACCTCCACTCGAGTGAACCGTCTGATTCCATATTTGTCTAATAATATATGTATGTGTTTTTATTTTTTTTAATTATCAGTAATTTTAATTAGAAAAACTGTAAGGTCAGCATTTTTAAAACTTTTTTATGTTTGCACGCAAAATTTTAATTCTTCAAAAATTATATGTTTATTTCGAATTATAAAATTTGAAATCGTATTTTATCACCTTTCCAAAATAGTTTTTAGTTTTCAGATACATTGAGAAATATTCCGTTTATTTGGTTTTATTACAAAACGGAAATATTTCGACTCGATGAAAAAATACTGTCGAGGCTGTAAAGGGGTTAACAACGTAAAGACGTATATTTATCAGTGTTGCCAGCTCAGCTCCTTTAGAGTTAGATTTATCTGCAAAATGATGCAGTCAGCTCCAAAGGGAGTGGTTGAGCTTCTCAGCTCGTTTTTTCAAATATTTTAGCTCCTCTTTTTATACAAAACTCACTTACGAAAAATGACATCTTCATACAAAACTTAAATTTGTATTTGAGGCCAAAATACTTGAACCAACTGAATAATTATTTGTTGGTGTAGCCCCGGGACCCCTAGGGGTCCACACGGACCACTTTACTTTGGGAACCACTGGCCTACATTGATAGGTTAAGCCAAGACAACATTTTGGTTCTTTACTATTGAAACCAGATAATTTTTCGTGGACCCCACATACAACTTGTGGACCCCATTTTTGCATCACGCCAACGTAGACCCCACCAGAGGCCCTAGCACGCTCGCTCTATAACGATCGATAGGATAACTATCGGTAACTTCTTATCATTCCCTAGCATGACTACAGATCGCCAACGAATAAGTGACAGTTCACAATGACTAAGTGTCCTTAACATATTCGACATCAACTGTTGTTTGTACGTTAGCGATGTGCAGTTGTCCTAGGGAACGATGAGAAGTTACCGATAGTTATCCTACCGATCGTTATAGAGCAAGCGTGCTAGGGCCTCTGGACCACTTAGGGAAACACTGGTTGTAGTAAATCGCTTGCTGAGGGTTGGTTTGTACTATGTCCATTCCCGTTTTTTTTAAACTGTGAACGCAGTAATTAATATTAATCATATTTTTTTCTACTATATCCACACAAATAAAAACTAATTTTCAGCGAGAACTTACATTTCGAACATCACTTTTTGTTCTATCTCCATAGTAATTACAAAAAAATGAGGTTTGGAGTGCACTATGTCCATTGGCCAATAGAAATGCTTCATTTCGTGGACATAGTACAAACCAACACTCGACACTTTACGGAACGGTCAAAGCGTTTGAATTTGCGACTTAACTTGGTGCTGTTTATTGTAATATTTTATATTAAATATCATTAATAAAATAGTTTTAAATACTTTCTTTAATTTTTTCTAAAAATATAACTGTTTGGTTTATTGTATAAAAAAATAAAAGATAGAATTTATGTTTTTTGTAAGTAATACCTTATTTTTTTGATGGTAAACGGAACTATAAGAAAAAGAACAATAGGCATTCTATTTTTATTCACATGAAAATATTTTATTTTCTGATTTCCAGTGAAGAGTTTTTTATTATTATTTTTTATAACCTTATATTTATGTGAATGTAAAATTTCTAATATTTGATTTTTCCAAACATTTTACATATCAATGATTTTTTTGTTTTCTAATTTCAACAAATATTTTTTTTACTATTATTTTTTAAAACCTTATGTTTGTGTATGTTAAATTGCTAATGTTTTCCAGTCTGGAGCCAGTGAGGCTATGGCATCCCCATTTTGGGTATGTTATGAGACTGAAGGTTTAGGGAAGGGGAAGGAAATGGGGTAGAGGCAGGTTTCGAAGTACCTGGCTATTCAGATCTAGTCACCAAATATGGCTAAAGCCATTTCAAGCAACTTTATGCAAGTATACTATTTATTATTTTTATTTAATTAATTGTGTAATAACACAAATTAATCAAATAAAATTTTAATATTTTAATTAATGAAGATAATATTAGCGAAAGTCAATTGAAAATCCGAAACAGAAAAATCAGAAACAGAAAAATCAGAAAAAGATACGGATACATCTGGGACGGATTGAGACGGATTGGGACGGATTGGCCCGGATTGCCAGAGGTCCTGGGTTTGTGTCCCAGATGTATTTATTTTATTTTTTTGGATTGTTCAATCCCTCTAGTTTCCTTTTGCGTGTGAAGATTACTAGTTCTGTCTTGTCTAGTTTGACCGACAACCCTGTTTCTTCATACTCATTACATAGTTCACATTAGTCCAAAATTCATCACTTCGTCACTTTTAGAATTAACAGAGGCATAGCCGTGGAGGTAGAAAGGGAGAGGCGGTGATCATATGAATATTTTCCATGAGAATTTTGTTGCCCGCTTGCGGTAATAGTATAGTTCATTTGTAGGGCGGATTTAAAATTAACATGCCCATCCATCTAGCGGAGCACCGGCGAAACATTTAGCCGATATTTGTTCGGTTAAGATGGGGAAAACACCCAGTTTTAACTACTTCACACAATGTCTTACATCATTTAATTATTTGAAACTGATAAAAAAACCGAAGGGTTTTATTTAAGAGTTAGACAATATAAATAATATCAAATAATAATCAAATTTCTTTATTATAGTCTCCATGAAGTACACAACAACAAAAAATAAGCTGAACGGAATACTCACAATTAACAGAATACCTACAAACAACAATACCTACAAAATTACAAAAAAGTAGTCAGTCGAAGCAAGTAGTCATGGTATTTGATGCTGACATTAAAGCGTAAAAAATATGGGAGTAACTAAATTATTTTCATCTCGAGTAAAAATTACCCTAATTTTTCGAAATGATATTATAGCTTCAAAAATCTATGGTCTTCCGAAATATTCGGTTAGAGCAGTTCATATTTTTTTTGTCAGAGCGCTGTAAGCAAAATTGTAAAGATGGCAGCATGACTATGCGTTGACACAAGTGAGGTAATAAATTTATTTATATTACCGTTAATATAATATTAGGTCCTTACATATGAAATTAACGTTTTGTATGGGAGGAACATAAAGTCGTTTTTTTTTTAATATAATATATTTGTTTAATCAAAGTATGTACCATTACTATGCACTTTTGCCATCTCTTAGGTAGTTCATCGATCCCTTTACTAAAAAAATCATTCGGACGGGAATCAATAAAATCTTTGAAGGCGGTTTGGACTGCCCCATCGGAGTTGAATTTTTTCCCTTGCAAGAAGTTATCCAAATTTCGAAAAAAATGATAATCTGTTGGGGCAAGGTCCGGAGAGTACTGTGGATGTCTTACATTCCAATTGAAGCTCCTCTAATTTGGTAGCCGTCTGTTATGCAGTGTGTGGTCTAGCGTTATCCTGAAGCAGCAGTGGCCTAGAGCGATTAACCAGCCTCGGTTGTTTAGCAGCTAGCTTTTCCATCATGCTTTGCAGTTGCTGACAATAGACATCTGCCGTAATCGTCTGGCCAGATTTAAAAAAGCTGTAGTGAACGACACCAGAACTAGTCCACCAAACGCTCACAAGTAAATTTTTTGGAATCAATTTTCGCTTGGGGCATGGTTTGGCTGGTTCGGCAGGGTTCAGCCATTGCGATGAGCGCTTCCGATTATCGTACAGGATCCACAGGTAATTCTTCTTTTCATCTTTTCATCACAGGTAATGATTCGATTTAAAATCCCTTCATTATTGTGCCGGTTTAGTAATGAATGCAACGCAGCAGTCAACGCGCGTTTGTTGATTTGCTTCACTCAATTCAGGAGGTACCCACTTTTCAAGCTTTTTACCTTCCCAATTTGCTTCAAGTGGATTAAAACAGTTTTATCACTAACACCCAGGTTTCTCTATAAAAAAAGGCCATTCCCGTTCGAATGGTTTTTTTAGTAAAGGGATCAATGAACTACCTATGAGACGGCAAAAGTGCATAGATATCAATGGTACATAATTTGATTAAATAAATATATTATATTTAAAAAAATCGACTTTATGTTCCTCCCATACAAAACGCCAATTTCATATGTAAGGACCATAATTAACACAAACTATGTGAAAATGTGTCAGTAGGTCATTTAATAAAAATAAACATATCTTATAATGTCGAACTCCGAACCTGCAGGTTGTGGGAATTTACCAAGTATTACATTCCCTGTCTCCTTCCTATTAATAGCCGGTTCCCACGGGGCGACTTTTGTCGGTCAACTCGACAGTTGAAAGCTAATCGACACGTGTGAACACTTTGTCAACAAATTTATCAACTTTTTTTGTTGCTAGCGAAAGTTGATAGCCCGTCTACTTTTGTCGTTCAAGTATGACTATCGCCATTTTGGTTTTACTAATCGTTCGAGTTTTACATCGAATCGTCGCGTCTGAACACATGTTTCAAGTCGCTTATCGTTTTTAGTTACTCGCGGGAAAAAGTAAACGTCAGGCGTTTCATTTATTCGGTACTATTTCCTACCGTCATGGAATCCGTTTCAACCAAAAAATATCTGAAATGGTCGGACGATTTAATGTTCAGATTTATGGATCTGTACCAAAGCCATCCCTGTCTTTCGGATCAAAAACAAGAAGTATACAAAAATAGAATATTATTTTTGAAATGTAAATAATATTATTTTGAAAAAAATTGTGTTGGATGCGCCTAATTCACTCCTTCTCATGATCCATTTTCTCATCCAAGTACGACGTTTTTTATATTTTTTCATAATCTCCAGCTCCTCTCACAGAATATCAGAAATTAGACGCACGCACTAACAATTTCAGTTGACGCCATTTTGAATCTCAAAATCGGTTCAACTTAAATTGAAACGTGGGAACAAAATGTTGCTCAACTTTTTTCGTAAAATAAAAGTTGGTCAACAAAAATCGAAACGTCTGAACGCCCCATATCACATGCTCCGCACTTGAGACCATTTGTGTTCTAACCAAATCCCACTGAGATAAAATAAACGAAACAATATTTCACCGCCGCCCGATTAAGGTGAATGTCAAAAAATATTCTACGCTTTCGTAGATGGCGCTCGTATAGTATTTTTACTTACAAAACGCTTTTTAGAAGTTATGCTTTGAAATATTAAGAAAATTTTATTGTTCGAAAGTACACAAGCAATATGAATATTAAGAAATAGTTTTGTTAACTGTAACTCAGGTACGGGACATACGTCATTCCTATGTCTACCTACGTTAAATTATCGTGAAAACAAGCTTATGTGTCCAAGCGGTTAAAAAACTTTAATCTTTTAAGAAAGGCTAACAAATACAATATTGGATTGAATCACTGATGAAATAAAAATACTATACGAGCGCCATCTACGAAAGCGTAGAATATGAATTCTTTTGATAATTTTCTTCAGTGGCCTTCTGTATGGAGCATATGTAAAAGAATGTTAATTAAAGTAAAATAAAAACAGGGATTGCTTTGTAAATGTTTTTATTAACTGAATTTTCAACAATTTAACATCGATTTAAAAACTTACAATGATTTAAGTTTTCGACGAGGCTTCTACTACTTTATATACCTATCCTTTATTTTGTTATCGCAAATAATTTTGGTCTAGTGCTTACTACTAAAATTATCATACAATAATTGTTGATAATTAGTTTTATTTTAAGCTAGGTAAATAGATTTATATGCCCATTAACGTACAGTGGGAATTTAAAAATATTTTCTCATACAGGAACTATTTGTAATAAACTACCTAAAGGGTTATTTTTTTACATGTCTTTTAAAATTCGTCTTTATTGAGTATTTTTGCTGTTTAATTAAAAATATCTTGCTGTATTAACATTCAATGGAAAACATATAATATGTAGGTACAATATTTCACACACATATACAAACCTACTTCAAATCTTTTGCAAAATTTCCAATTATCCGGTGTTAAAGAAAATTCTGTATAAAAATAAGTATGTTTTGCAAATTATATTTAAGTATAAACACTTCAATGACAATTGTTAATAAACTATTAAAGATTGATTTTACGAATAGCAGAAATATAGAAATAGGTACCTATTTATAGAACTAGAATCAATTTAGCATGAGATTCACAGTAAGTAATTATATTTAATATAAATTAATATTTTATAAAAAGTTATGAACCAATTGGTTATTTTTTAAAATACATGCAGGGTGTTAAGGGACGTACTTGACTTACTTTAACCAGTGATTCCTGACATTTTTTTCGGATGAAAAATGATAATGATATTTAAAATTATTAATTTTTTCAAAGAAAAACAAAAAATATATTCTTCAACATGTCGGCTCTGGTCACTAAGTCAAATAATTGTTCGTTCATCCCCTAATTATTTTCTCAATACCTACTTATTTTTTTAATGTTTTTAGTTGAAAAAAAAACATTAAAATGTCACCGGAGATGAAAAATTTTAACATCATTTTTTACTCCAAATAATGTCAGAAATCACTGGTTAAAGAGAGTCAATTGCGTTACTTTATGTATACATAATACATATATTTACTTTGTAAAAGAATTTATTGCAAGAAGTGTTTTTAATTTTTGCTTTGATTTTTGGAAAAGGATGACAAAAAATTAGATGTTTTTAAAAATATTAAGCTTATTAAAGTAATTTAATTTTTAGTTTAGTTTAGTATTTTTGTGATGTAATTTCATAACAGTGATTGGAACACCGTATTATTTTGTTTAGCTTGTCTATTTTCAACCTAATATCATGTGCCTGCAATTCGATTCTCCAAACAGTATAAAAATATATTGGCAATGGAAGATGCTTGACCTGAACGATTTAAGTCACCAGACCACTAAATTTACTTGAACAATTGGAAATCAATAAACGAATTAATGATCCTAACGTAACATTAATTAATAAAATAAGCTAAATTTATTTGTTAGGGACTTGGACTCAGTATGTTCACAAGAACCAAACAATATGACACATTAAAATAAGTCAATAGTAGTCACGTCATTATTAATAATAAAAAATAATACTTACCATTTATTTTGGGGAAAACAGATTTCAAAAGAACTCCACAGAATAGAGAATCTATTGTCACCTAAGAGTATGGATATTAATATCCATACTCTTAGATTGTCACAATTATTTACTCAGTAACTCGGTTTAAGGTGAATGTCAAAAGAATTCATATTCTACACGTTCGTATAGATTTTTTTTTACTTATAAACGCTATTTACAAGTTTCGCTTTGAAATATTAAGAAAAAATTATTATTCGCGGAAGTACACAAGCATAATGAATATCAAATAGTTTTGTCAATTAAAAAATTCTAATCTTTCAAGAAAGTCTAACAAATACAATATTGGATTGAATCACCGATGAAATATTGTTTCTGTTAGCCGTTCTTGAAAGAGTAGAGTTTTTCAATTGACAAAACTATTTGTTAATATTCATAATGCTTGTGTACTTCCGCGAACAATAAATTGAGCATCTCAAAAAAAAGAGCATCTCAAACCATTTCCTCAAGTACACTTTTTAAGCAGATTTTCTCAATGTTCAATTTCGTGTCTTGTCCTACGGGGACGGAAATATTTATATACAGGGAAATGGTCAAAACTTATATTTTTTCTCCTTTCGCTGCCATATGCGATCAAACATTTCTGCGTCTGTCACATGCTCCGTTCAGAGGAATATAAACACCAGAAATATTTTACTTCTTACCCCTTTAACTCTGCGTATTTTTGGTGTTATCTGCACGAGGAAAGTAGCGCCAAAGATGTTTTTATTTTTTTTATGAAAAAATTTCCAAGAATGAAAAAAAATTTGTCAATGGATCGATTCAAAAATAATCTTTGCCATAAAGGGGTATTTTTTAAAAGTGGTTTCTTATATAACTTCACATTTATCTAATGAAGAAACAAATTATTTAGTACTTTGCGCTTATATTTTTTGTAACATTATTAATAATTTTATTTTAATTCCATTTAAATTAAAAGGTAGAAAAGATAAATCTAAATAGTGATTTGGCATATACCTTCACCTTTAACGTTGTGTTTACTTAGCATGAATTTTCACATTAGTTGAAAATAAACAAGTCTTTGTTAAAAGTGTTTAAATTATTTGATTACATAAGACGAAGAGCTACACGTCCCTTTTCATTCAAACCTTAAATTCGGATTTGAGGTAAAACTGTATAATATTTAAAAAAAAAATGTTCCTTTGGAAATATCTAGTATCTTTATTTATTTGTGTTTTAAATTAAAAAATGTAGGCCATTAAAGAAATCAATTTTTCATGATTTTAGAGGCAACTTTGGTAATTATTTGTGAGATAATATTAATTATATAAAGAATAATTTTGCTCTATTTACTAGTAATAACACTAATAAAATAAAAAAAATCATTTTTATGGGAGAAATTTTAAATTACAATTGATCGATTTACGTTGGAACACCAATTTGTCGTATATTTATTTATTTTTTATTTATTTATTATTTTTAAAAACATTACAATATTGGCTGTCCAACTAGTAAATTATCCTAACCAAAGACCCTTTTTTTACTCACATAAAATGCCACTATTGCATCTAAAATCGGGCAAAATTGAATTCGTTAATGGCTTCAATTATATCATTGTTTAAAATACAAGTTTATAAAATAGCTCATGTCTGTATTAGATATTTGCTGTACCTTTTACTTAAAAAGTAAATATTCATTATTTTAAATTGATAAACTAATGTTTAAGACAAGATTTTATGCACAGCACAAAGGGTAACAATTATTATAAGCAATAATTATTAGCCTGAAACACTCATCCATATTGAAAAAACCTCCCGAGAAAAGATACATGCGATTGCCGGTCAGGAGCTCTATCCACTAACCTACGGCGGCTTATTTGTTACCCGCCAAATGATTCAATACGTACTAGTGCTTCATTCAACAATTACCGCTTATTACATTTTTTCACCTGCAAACAACCAACTTTATTTTTATATGAGAAAGGCATTGTAAGTGCTAACTTTCCCACTAGGTGACGTCGAGATATATCATGTCTACATTTTTCGGTGAAATACTTTAACACGTCAAATATTGATTATTTTTAATTGATTAACTTTTTTATGCATAGCACAAAGGTTAACAATTATTACAAGCAATAATTATTCAGTTTAGTTGGCTATTTTGCTCTCAAATCCAAATTTAAGTTTTCAATCACCACATTGCAATATTTTTTCTTTGAAATAATTCTATTAAAATAAGGAGAAGTACAAGGATAGAGAAGAAATACAAAGATACTTCACATTCATAGGGAGTTTTATAGTAATATTATTTTAGTATTCGCTCTAAATTTATCTACTTTTTAACGTGTTTAAAGTGCCGTATAAATCAATGTAAGATCATATTCTACAACACTGACACAACTAGTAAATAATAATAATAGCGACATGCAAAATTAAGGCCCCTAAATAATGTTAATAAACAATAATGGAGCCTCAAAATTCACATTGAAAGAAAATAATCACAAGAGGTTTCCACATTTAATATAATTAAGTACTAATATTTTTTTTAGTCATTGAATATAACTATCAATCAAATTATTGCTATGGTCGATACATTTTTAAATAATTTTTGAAAGAAGAACTTTTAGATTTGAAAATACATATTTTTATAGGGGAGAAATTTGCCAATCAATAATATACGAACCCTTTTCGAAATAGTACCAAAAATGCTCTAGATATAGCGGAATGCACAATAATTATGAGAAGTAAATTGAAGGAGAAAGCATCTACTGTCAATAATATTAATTGGTGAACATTATTTTATTAAACTCAGTACGCGTACATGTATTTAAATTGCTAATTAATAAAACCTTCACGTAAGGTTCTTTACACTAATTGAGAAATTAGAGATAATCTTACTATATCATATTAATTCCGTTTTTAAATAGCACCTACTGTAAGCAATAATCTCTACTATAATTTAATAATTTATATTCAATTTCTTAGTTTCTTCTTTTTAACAAAATACAATTCCGTTTAAAATGGACCGTCAAAGAATGATTTCTTATTTGAATACTGGAAAAAATACGACTTACAACAGAAGACGAGGTAAATGGTTTAGATCAGTTATGCCCAACCTGTGGCCCAATTGAAGATTTTTTGCGACCCAAAATGAAGATTTCAGCTTTCAGTCCTTTGGATTTTGGCATTCGTACAAAAAAGAAAAAATCGTTCTCGTAAATTTATCACTTTTGTTATTAGACCTCGGACTCTCGATGGGGGTTTTAATTTAGTGCTTGAAAAGTGCCAGGCGTAAGGATGCACTAGGAATTGTCGCAATGGATTCCAATCAGTATTTTTTTCCGCACATTTCTTGCAAGTTCGAATGCAACTGACTTTGTGTTAAGTGGAGGGTCGTAAAATAAATCGTCTGATCATTTCCAGTACTCAGTTAAAAAATTATGAGGTCAGTTAAACATTTTTTGATATAAATGTATAATTTTATATATATTCATTATAGTAAAACAGTATATTTTAGGTTGTGAACTATATACATCGTGTACTCGGTCGTACTTCTTATAAACTTATTTACATATCGCTTTTTATTTTCAATGCAGAAAAAACATGTTTTTTTCCATCATGTTTATTTTCTAACAGATTTTAAATATTATGACATAATTTTATTATGTATTTTTAAAGTGTTTACTAATCTAACGTAGGTACATGGCATTCTGGACAACTTCCGCTTTATTTTATGTGGATTAAACCTATTCGTGCGAATGGACACACATTTTTTGTATCTTAGTTAAAAAATAAGAGTTTTAAATATTCCCAATCGAGACTTTACGTCTTGTGAAAGCCCTGCACAAAAAAATGAATAATACTTTGTCTATTTCAAATCACTGAATAGATCCGAAGGACCAAATTTTACTAGAAACGGAACTAGCAAAATTAATTAATTTGGTTGTTTAGGTACATCTTGACCCTTTTGTAATTAATGTGGTAAATTTCTGTTTAGACTCTTAAATTAATATTTGCCACAACATTTTTAGTCGCAGTTATGAAACGGTATAATTTTAACCATATATAATTTAAAATTTCGTTGATTATCTTACGACTATTTTTTCGATAAATGAATATAGGTACCCTACCTCTATTATTAAACTCATTTAAGAAATATAAATATCGCATTTTATATATAATACATTCGTAGTTCGTACCTAAACACAAATAAAATTTGCCCAGTATAAAAATTAATCAGATTCTTCTATAAAGATAAACATACCTACACACTTTTATACATCGTACGCTATAAAAGTTAGTTTTACTGCAATATAAAATTTTATTTCACCTTAAAATCTGAACTATGAGTATGAACATGGTTTTACTCTAATTTAACATTTTTTATTTAGTATTTATCTAGTATATTTTAATTCGAGTTGGTTGATAAATTGTCAACATTGTAAAAGTTCCAAATTTGTAAAACATATCCATAGAGATTGAGGAAGATTGGCGGTTGTTATTGCGGCGGGCAGCGCACCACAGTGGTAGTGGCGAACTCGGAAAACTTCTTGTCTATGGGCAGGCGGTCGTCGTAAAGGGTGGGTGCTTGCAGGATGATGCCCGCAGTGCCCGCCAGGACTGCCAACGTGAAGATCCACAGGAACAGGCGATCCAACACCATGGCCACGTATTTCCAGTCTTCTTTTACCTGGAATTAAAATACAGTCAAAGTTTTATATTTCTTCTTTATCTTGGCTACCTTGGATGCAAGAGACTTTTCAGCAATGGCGATTACACCAAATGACTAGATTAGTAAAATAACTACATTGCAATTTTCCCATAAATTGAAAAGGGTGAAAGAAAAAATGCTTTTAAGGAAAATTTTGAACCAAGTCCCCAAACATCTTACTAGTAACTATTAATATTACTATATTATGTATAACTTGTGCAAGGATTCTATTGCCTGATTGAAGATACGTGGTTGCTGTATAGATTCATTGTCCGCAGCCTGCACCATTATTATAACACTAAAGAGTTGACATTGGTACCAAATTTATTATAAGGTTACTTATAGATTACCGTCTTTGCTTTTATAGACTTCATAAAATATGTAGATCTGTTCGAAATGCCCACTAAGAGTAGCGAACAACTTCAATTTGAACAACTGGTTTATATTCTTATCCCCAAGATAGATACAAACATACGGTGAGATAGCAAAGATCAATCGGCAAGTCTCGAATCTCTAATAAATTTCTTTGAATAGTATCAACGATAGTTCGAGCTATGTAGCATAGATGACTCTAGTGCTAGTAGCTCAAATAGTTTATATTGTTATCCGAGAGATGTCTCTAGTGTATAGGTTCCCCCCTCCAGTTAAAAACACTTCTATTAGTAAGGGGAAAAGTGTTTTATCATGTAGACGGCATAATTTATTTCTAGAATTATTCATTACCTTTGTCGAGTCTTCCAGCATCTTGGTATGCTCCGCAATGAACCTGATGCAGAAGCACGTTCTGTGCACGGCGGGGGGGCAGTGCGCGTGCGGGAAGGCGGGGGGCCGCAGCACGGGGCTGCAGTCGCCCGGGGCACCGGGGCCGGCGCAGCACTCCTCCTCGCCTCCACCCCCGCCGCCCGTGCCACCCATCCCCTCGCAGTCCGAAGGCTCCGAGGGCGGGGGCCCGTGGATCTGGCAGCTGCCTCCGAAGGGACCCACATCAGCCAAATTGCTGGAAAAGTAACAGGACCTAATCATTGTAGGATTCTACGTTATCTGTTTGCTGTATTTAGTATCTGTTAACGTTTTACACAAAGTTGAAAATGGGAGGAATATAGGACCGCCAATGCCGAAATTTAAAGAAAAATGAGATGTGATGATGGATACTGTAAGGCTATCTGAATCGTTGAGCTTAGTTTTAGAGTAATTTTTTATTTACATTTTGTAGGGTTTAAATTTTTGAAACACATTAACTAACTAACCATCACGCCGTTTCCCTGCAGGGGTAGGCAGAGAGGATGGACTGCCAACCAACTCGGTCTTGGCATACACTCCTCGCCTCATTCAGATTCATATATTTTATCATACTAAAGAGTTGATGCTCTTCTATTATTCTGACTCTTGAAATGGCCCGACTCAAGTATCTGATTCAATTGATCGTGCCATGTCTTCCTCGGGCATCCTCGACATCTTCTACCACTCACATTTGCATCATATATTCTCTTGACACTGCTTTCTTCATTCATTCGCTCTACATGTCCAAACCATCTAAGCTTCCCTTTCTTAATCTTACTTATTACGCTCACATCGGCCTTGCATTCTTTTCGGATCTCCACATTCCTCACAAAATCATACATGGTTTTAACACACATACGCCTCAGGGATCTCATTTATACAGCATTCACTCTACCTAGGGTAGGTTCCAGCACTCCATTGTGGTCTGCTAGCTTCGCTTCTTTGGACAGCTTTTTGTTGGCGCCAACAACATTCAGTCCACCATTAATGGAGTTACCTGCATTTACCCTTCTTTCAATATCCCTATTAGCCTTCCCATCTCTTGTAAACATACTTCCCAAATACACAAACTCATCAACTTGCTCCAAGTATTCATCATTCATACATGAAACACAATGCTTTTTCAAAATCATCATTAACAGACAAGCTTAAGGAATAATAAAAATGTTCTCGGCTGACAAGGTGCGCAGGATTCTAAAATGTAAGACGCACATATAACAGAAGAGCCGATGCTTCCCCTTCTGGCTAGATTCAGAAAGTGAGTTATCTAGTTTAAAACTTTTGTGCTAAAGGTTTCAGCATTACCACATAGAGCATAGCTAGCGTTCGCTTATACTTGGTATATTGTGAATTGGACGTGTTGGTTCTCGTACATTGAATCTTCTACCAAAACAAATTCAAATCACAAATAAAATATCTCTTTAGACAATAGAATACAAAATTATGTCTGTATGATGCAGATATTGAAACACTTTTCCAATAAACTCTTTGTAAACCTTCACGTTTCACTTTTCAATACAATGCTACCTTTTCAAGACTAACATTATTTACTTACTTGAAACTGTACTAAAAAACTTGTAATAATTTTTTTTTAACGTCATCTAATTCACCTCTCTCATTTGTAAATATGTTCTTAAATAAGACGAACTACTTAAAATAATCTTTGATTAACAAAGAACCATTCCGTTTTTAATTGAAGTGATTTAATGTACAAACTTTTAATTAATTTTGAAAGCTTTTTACATTTGAAGTGAGGGCTTACGTTCACTCTAAATCTTGCAGTGTTCGTTATAATGGGACTGTCGTTATAGTACGTATAGTATAATACGTTAACAAATTTCCATTTATTTGGATTTTATTACAAAGCGGGAATATTTTTAGCCTCTGACAAAATACGCCAATATAAATAATCATCCATATTTTATGTTTCACTTTCTCACTATAATATTTTCATTGACACTTTATTTTTATGCCGTTACTTATAAAATTACATTATTTTTTACTTAAGTTAGGTTAGGTTTTTTGCTTATTTTACCCATACACAGGCATTGCCTTAGTGGGTTCTCAGTTCTCACTACTTATTTTTGTCTTATATATAATTTTTAATTACATTTACATTACTTTGTTTACATTCATTTAGGTACTTAGAATCATAGAAAATTTTGAAATCTTGTAAAAAGTTTTTTTTTTAAATGTATGTTGAAATAATGGAAATAAATAAACAAATAAAAAAACTAGAAACAATATAACACCTTTTTTGGTATTAATCATACAAAAAACGATTAATTATTATCTCACTGTGGCAATACGACATAACATGTTATTTTTTTACCTGAACTGCGTGAGGTCATCTTTTGAGGGAGTTCTGCTGGGTTCTCTTGGACTGAAGATATCGTCTTCTTCCTGTGCCGTGGACTGATAGGGGTAGAAGTTAGGCTGGCCCTCGCTCGCTCTCACTGTTCGCAGGACTACACGGCCTGATGTGAACCTGAAGAGAGAAAAATAAAACCATATAATGTTGCGCTCAATATCTGAATAATCATAGACTTTTCGAAAACAGGCACATCTCTTCTCATCGTCATCCTCTTGTACTATACGGGTTGGGGACCTACCGCTTCGATAAGGCACCTCTAGGTTAACTTGCAGCAGCCTCCATCCTTTACCCCTCCCAAAATAATTTTTAATTTATTTAAACATTCGGGCCACGTGGTGCTACATATGTCCTTAAATGATACTATTTGTTTTTGTATTCTGGTCAGATGTATAATATAGAAAGATAACGCCAAACTATATCTTTGCATATATAAGCTTACCACAGACCAGGGATTCCCAAACTTTTATGCAATGGAACACTTTGCAAACCAGTGAATTTTAACGGAAAATTTGGATTATTTTTTAGGTTAGGTAATTGGTTCCCAACATTGAGAAATTGTGTAAAAAAAGTATCGAAAATGTACCAGAATTATAAAAAGCTTCCACGTCGTTAAAATTATTTTTAATTTTTTTTTTCCAAAAATTTATGACTATGGCTTGAATAACTAACCTTTGATTTCCAAAAGTAGATAAACACATATATTATGTATTATATATGGAGTATGTAAAACTTTTATTTTATTTTTTATTTAGTAGATAAAATATTTGTACAAATTTAGGTTAGTCCAACAAAGCTGTCATATGGCAGCTTGTCTGGAGGTTCTACCAATTAAACATGATACATAAAGAAATATTTGTAAATGAATTTATAGTTTTAAGGAAACATTAGAATGGATCATATAGTAATATTAGATAATTTAAATTACATTAAAATATATCAATATACCTGCCTAATAACAAGATATGTAGGCAGCTACATTAAGATATTCAAAGATACATGAAGTTTTCGTTAAATAACCACAGCTTGATCATTTTAGGGCATGGTCTCTCATTTTTTCAAATTTTAAGCTATTATTGAAAATCACTGGTATTAGCAGTGGCGGTTTTCTCTAAAGTGCGGTTGAGCGGTGAACCCCCATTAAAAATATGATAAAATAAAACCATCTTGTTGTAAAGTAATAAAAGCGCATCACAGATAGCTCGACATTCAAATTCCGTCTTTAAAACTCGCGCCACGGAAAAATACGATACCTATCTATTCCCATTTTGTGCGCGTTGCGATCCGCACACATTTGTCCATACGAAAAATCATAGCCGATACGAATCGCTGTGACGGTAGAATGAAAAAAATCTACGTAGCTTGGTGCGCTGCTCACGAGTCAAGATGTCACGTGACCTCCGAACTTTGACGAGTCTCGCCGAAACGAAGCCCGAGATTGTCGCAGGATGACCGGCTGACGGTCGACTTTTGCACCGACGGATGCAAGTTAAATGTTATATATTATGGTATTTAACTTTGTAGTCATTTTTGAAATTTTTTTATTTTCTTGTTTCTGCATTTCTCCAACCGTTTACTAATGGCATTTGTAAATCTACTATTGAAGTGGACCGATTTTGAATTCTGTTTTCGTATTTTTTTTTATAGATAAGTCGTTATATCCCTTAGTTACGAGTACATTTACTAAAGTTTCGGCAAACAACGTCGCTAGTTATGCAATTTTGTGTTGAGCTTTCCTAGAATTGTTTCGGCTTTCAAATTGAAAGTGGTTGCGTTTATCGGTTGTCGCGAATATTCTGTCCTAATTTTTTCACACAATGATGGAATACAGTGTTATATACAAAAAATAACGCTAATGTTTATGAAAAAAGTTTGGAAATTAAATATTATTATTTTTTGTATACGTGTATAATGGATTTTTAGTGTAAGTGAAAAAAGCTAATTTTATTTCGTGGCCACCTTTATTTGTGTTTCTTGTTTTTTTATGTTTTAAAATATCAATTATATTATATTCTACATTCTACGCAATTATTCTTATTGAAAAAAAACAATAATAATTAGCAACGTACATTGAGTGTTGTAAAAACCATTAAACAATTTAAATCCTCTAAAATCATTTTGGTTGTTTAATAATTGTGTCGAGGAGTATCAAGTTATTTAAAAACAATAGTACCTATTTAGGTACCCCCCCACTAACTTTATTTAATTTGTGTGACAAGAGTAAATTTTGATTAGACAATATATCATTCTCCTCTTGAATTTCTGAACCCCCCGTTAAAAAGTCCACGAACCGCTACTGGGTATTAGGTATTCAAGAGTACTGCTTCCATATTCATTTAATATTCGAGGAGTTTTTAGGCCCTCTCCTTCTTTATATCTTGTGGTATATTTGTGTACCAGTGGGTGTTTGTATGAGCTTTTCCACGTGTTATCCATAATAGTAGTGAACCAAAAGAGACCTTTTATTGTAAGTAGGCTCTCTAAGCCTAGTAGTAGTTTTAAGTTATTTCTCCGTTTGAAATATTTGATGTGACAATTTTTTTTATTATAGCAGGTAATTTTTTTTGAATATATTTAATGTAAACAGTTCTTGCGTGTCCCCAAGTTCGAATTCCATATCTAAGGATGGATTATAAAACACATATTTGTGTAAAACCACAAGTTTTAATATTTATTTTACAGATTGATTTCGCTTTGCTCAAGCAACTAAACAAGAAATACATAGTGTGTGCTTATACATATATAAATACAGAGAGAGACAACAGGATAAAAATATAACAAACAGTAAGGATACATTTACATCAATGTATTTTGTTATATTTTTATTTTGTTTTCTCCCACTGTATTCACATACAGGTGCCCGGGGGTAAAGTGCATTAATTTCCGAGGTCACTTTACATGATGGTAGGAGTAAAAAAGATAAATAACTTTTTCCGAAATTCCAACTTTTTTTTATCCAATTCAAAAAGACGTACCTATTAAAAATACTTAATGTAAGGTACAAACTTGCCTGATAAATTTGCTGTGAGTTAGCCGGGCGCGATTGCGGCAGTTGTGATTGTTTCGTATCATAACAGCGGAAAATAATAGTGTTGGCTGTACACACCGCAGCAATTTTATCTTTTTACCAAAAAAGTACCCATAAAAGTCGGAATTTCGCAAAAAGTTATTAATCGTTTTTTTACTTATACTATCATGTAGAATCACCTCCCGAAATTAATGTACTTTACCCGCCGGACACCCTGTATAACAGAACACTGGTGTTCGGCGGAACACAGTTTTATTCCGGTGTTGATGAAATTTTGTACGCTTGACCTCCAAAACAAGAGGAAGTTCCAAACAGTTCAGTTAAGAAATTCCAATTTTTAAATGAACCTGTAATATCCTTGGGTTCTACAATACTTTCCTTTTTTTATTTATTTTTTTATTTAAAATTATTTTTATTAATTTCCAAAGTTTTAATTTGATTTGATTTCACTAGGAGCACACACGGAGAAAAATGTTATTCTAAAATATGATCATTTTATTCGTAAAAACGGTTAAAAACGGGACTGAAGTTCTTACGAACAAATTAACAGTGTTTCAATGTTTATTGGCGGGAAAATGATTTGTTGGTATACGTACGAAATTACATATACCGACAAATTATTCTTACATGTTCCCGCCAATAAACATTGAAACCCCGTTAATTTGTTCGTAAGAACTTCAGTCCCGTTTTTAACCGTTTTTACGAATAAAATGATCGTATTTTAGAATAACATTTTTCTCCGTGCAGAACAATGAGTTTATGACGCCAATATGAGGGTTAAAAACGAACGTGAATGTATCTATTTAGAAATGTGGTTAATTAAAATATTTAAATTTCAATTCCATAGTTTTGCCAGTCCAGTCCAACGGGAAAGCTGCCTCCGAAAGTCTCTGAAATGAGCTTGAAATGCAGCTTTGCGGCGCTACGTGCATTGGTTTAAAAAATGTTGGTCAGGATTAAATGGATGGCCGCACGCGGAAGGAAACCCAACACACGAGAGTTAGTATTGTCAATTTAAATCCACGTTTAATCCGGTCCGATGAAACAGGGCGTTTAGGAAATAGTGCACCGGAGAAAAAGCGGACAGGCTGAGTTTTAATGATCGTAATGCGAATAAATTCATTTAAAAGAGAGTGTACTTAAGAATATTGGAATTAGCCGTATAAGAAAGGAAATTAATAGGGAAAATAAAGAAGAGGATTCTAGTAAAATCAATACATCTTTGCATTAAGCTCCTATCGTAACTTACTTACGGACCCAGTTGTTTCGTAGAAATTAAAATGTAACATTGTCATCGAATGGCCATTCAGCGCCATTATTTTTAACATTAGAAAGGTCGCCGATTCCTTGGGGCGTTTCTAGCTTTCTAACGAATTCTAAAAGCTTAACAACATGATGGTCGTCCTCTTCCGCCCATCACAATTTGTTCAAACCTTGGAACCTTTCAACTATCAAAACAAAATGGCTTAGTGCCCATTTGATGTCACACATGAATTTCTGCGAAATAACTTAGTATTTTGTAGGTATAGGTAGTATGTAGGTACATAGGTAGGTAGGTAGCAGGGGCGGTCAGTGAATTTTCAGCGAGCTAGAGTGCCATGATTGAAAATAAACGACGTTACTGATGTTACTGTAGCTGAAAATGAATTTTATTTTCTTCAAAATTTCAACTTTTTGTATGAAAATCTTTCAGTTTATATGGATGCGGCGTATCCCCAAGCTGAAAGAATCCTGAAGATTTTCATACAAAAAGTTGAAATTTTGAAAAAAAATAGCCACTGGTAGGTAAGTAGGCTAAGGGCGGATTCAAAATAAAGCATTTCAGGAATTTTTTTCATTTTTTTGAAGTAAATACTTCTTTACGCACGCTTGACTTGGGGGGTAAGCTGGCGAATGTGTAACTGAAATTGAAATGCGTTGCGAGGCGAACGGGCTCACTGTAGAAGCAAGAGAGAGCAGTGCGCGCGCACATTTTCTGTCTCTCTTCCTCTCATAGCCAGTGCATGAAATATTTCAGTCAGTATTTTGAAATACCAGTGACGCGCTAAACGCGGAGGGGAGCGGATGTCGATGGGCACGGCTTGATCGGGCGAGGGTAATGATAATAAATTTAAATAAATATTTGTAGAAAATTAATATATGTTTATACATTATATAATTTATACATATAAACTTATGGACATACATAAAGATGGAGCTAAAGAAGTATTTACTTCAGTCGTGTGGTCTAAAGCACATTCGTTTTTTTTCCTGACATATTCACAGTTTTTTGCCTTAAAGAGAAAATTGCTTGCAAATAAAGTTGGGCCTTTATTCAATCATAAAAGAAACCATTCTCATTCAAGGTTGAATGAATTCCCGCGGTATGCGGCGTAATTAATTAAGCGTTTTTTGAACCACTTTATCCTTTGAATTTTTCATATCCGCATTGGAAAATTATGGGGATATCAAAAACCTACATTCAATTACCAAACGTCCTAATGGATGGTCCCATGTCTATGTCGGGGGCACACACTCGTTTCAACATTAAGTCCTTTCGTTGATGGGTACCTACGAGTACCAACGAACCGAAGTGTGTAGTAAAAGGAAGAAAGGGCACTCTAGAAGCCTATTTGGAATGTGGTTGAAGGGTGGAACATGAAAGACCCGCTGCGTGTATTTCCAAGTGTTCGGTATTTCAGACAAATTTGTTTATTTTGCATTAAGCTTCCGATGTTTGGCAATGTTTTGCGCACAACCTTATTATTGTGGTTGTAAACAAAGGGTTGGAGAAATATACAAGAAAACTTTATGTCATACATTCTGTGTTTAGAGGAAACATGTTTTAAAAACCAAAACTTGTTACGACTGTTGTTTGTATTTTCGTTATTTTCCAAACTAAAAGTTTGATTTTCAAATAACTTTGTGGCTATAAATACTAAAGTTAGGACGTGACAATACTTGCTACAAGCCATAGATTAGGGCAATATTTGATAGGTTTTGAAGCAATGAAATGCAAGAATACAATATTCATTTGATACAGTACATGAGACACCTGATGCTAAGACCACACCGAAGCCAACCTTCCAACTCCGAACTCCGAACTTCAATATGGCGGATGTCGAACAGCTGATTTGGCGCTTATCTTATCAGTTGCCTACAATTATTACGTAGAAGTATATACACGACATGTTTTCAAACAATTGTTATTCCACTCTCCTGTAATAATATTTTCATTTTAATGATACGCGGCACACGTGTCTTAATCGCCGGCCGTTCGCAGATTGATATGTGGACGGCTGCGGCAGGCTGGTTCGTGTGAGTTGGCCGTCGCGATCGCCTCGGAGGCGATCCCGGGCCAACTCGAACTCCAACCTTTCAACTCGAACATCTAACGCACGAGCTACCCCTCTACACAATCGTCTAAACGTTTGAAGCTGGAAGTTGGCCGCAGTGTGGCCTTACCACGAGGCTAATTAAAGGTTCGAGTCAGCGATGCTGGAATAATTATTCTCATTCTAGGCAGTTGCCAAATTTGTATTGCCTTACACGTCAAATGAATATTATTTTGCTAGACCTTCAGGCTTAAGAAAATCTTGATATCGTGTGGTAGGTTTACTTTACTCGTGCAATTTATGTAGCAAGCTTACGGTTTGGAAAGTGCCGGGATTAGCATAGTTTTGCTCAAGAAGAAACAAGACAGGCCGGGCATGGCAATAAGTTAACGAGACCCTCTGTGTGCTGCGCGGCGTACAATACTTCACTTTATCCTGAAGCTGTATTGCTATAAAAAACACGGGATCAATGTTATGTTAGAACTTCTGTAATAGGTGTCGATAAAGATGTATTGATACCGTACGATGCTTCAAGTAGATAAAGTTTTTAGTACTAGCTTAAGATGCTTTAATTAAATAAAGTAAGATGTATAAAAGATTTTTTATAGTTCAAAGTGTGTAGATAAAGAAATATTTCTCTGCACTTAAGAGGGTATTACCAGAGAATACCGGAAATTAGTCTCTTTTAAATCAAATTCCAGACGTATTGACCCTTTTTTACAAAAAAATATAAATTGATTTTGAAAGACTGTTATTTTATCTGGTTCACGCAGTTTTAAAATTTTGAAAAACTAAGCGTATTTTTAATATCGTTGCTCGTTGGCAGATATGTTCAATTTTCAAACGATAGATTCTATTAAACAACACAAATTTCAAATCGTATAATCGTACAATAAAATAAATCTATACGTAATCTAGTCATCACAGTTTTCAGAATTTTAATTTTAGTTAAATACAAAACATTAAAAAATAAATCCGAGAACGTGTTTTGTGACAAAAATACCGCTTTTATCTATTTATTTAAGGTCTTACAAACTAAAATATTAAATTTTTTTTTACACTCTTATTTTGTTTGGACATTATTGAAAAATCATAAATATTTATGATCATAAAATACTTACAAGAAGTACACTATATTTAATAATTTATCTTCGTGCGTTTTTAGCTTTTTTATTGCTTACTTGAATGTAGGTATATATTCAAAGCAAGTTTTGAATGAAATAAATCGATATTAAATTTTTAATTTAAAAAAATTGATGCGGGGAATAATCGATCTTTCTCATTGGAACCTCCTTATACAGTTGCAAGCATTTTTAAACATCTATTCTCAGGTGCTGGTCATTGGTCAATCGCCCTTAAGATGAATGACAAAAGAATTCGTATCCTACGCTTTCGTAGATGGCGCGTTTAGTTTTTAAACTTAAAAATAAGACAGAAGATCTCATTGTCCATCTTCATAGGCGTTATGTCTTGAGTTTTGTATCAAACTGATCGCTTGCTTGATACCAAACTCAAAACATGAGGCCTCTTAAGATGGACAGTGAGATCAGTTCAAAACGTCAGGAGTTAAAAAGTCCTTCTAAGGACTACGTTACGCGGGTAAACCGAGAAAATTATTCTACATCTTACACCCGTGAATACCTTAATCACAACATATATATTTTACATTTTCTAATAATTCTCTAACTTCTTCATCTTCTTCTTGCAACTCAATCTAACTATAAATCATTTTTTTATTATAGAAGAATCGGATGCACATCATTAAAAGCGGGCAAAACATAATTTATCTTTATTCTTTATACTGCAAGCAGACAAGCTACTGCAGTAGCTACTGCAATAGCTTTGCAGGTATAATGTAAACATGAAAAAAAAATCTGTTTTTCTGTAATAAAAAAAAAAATCTTGATTACTGTGACTTATATACTAATAATTCCTTAAATTTCTCTTTTCCAATAATTCTTTAACTTCTTCATATTATTCTTGTAATTCAGTCTAACTACATATAACTTTTTTATTGTAGAAGAATTGTGTGCATAGTATTAATTAATGAAAATTATCAACCAATACTAATGAATGTATATCCACAGACTGTAAAATTCACCCGCCATAATAGGGGTTCATCCCTAGCATGGATGGTGAAATAAACTATATGTACTGTCGATAAATCATGTATTAAATAAATAAAATAAATATATATAGGTACACAACACTCATCTATATGATATACTTGGTCTCAGGCAACAGTTACGACAAAACAAATAATAAAAATATGGTTACGTTAGATTGTGCAGTACCTACTGGGGAAATACTTTAGACTTTAGAGGAAGGAACATTCGGTTGTAAGCAATTTTTTTTGTTGAGTAAAGAAAACGCAAGATGTTTTGTTGACAAAACACAGCATAAATGGGGGTAAAACAAACAGCAATGCGACAGGGGAAATGTGTTTTTTAAATAATAAAAGTAAACGAAATATAAAACTTTCTACGTCCCGATATATTCTTCCCTACTAGAACATAAGGGTGGATAATGGAGCATTGTGAATGGAGGGCACGAAATAAACTTATGTAAACGTCCTAGTAAGCATTGCTTATTTTGAAGAAATCTATAGATATTGGCTTAACCAACCATAGGTATAACTTTTTCCGTCTTATAGGCCTTTTTATGTTCTTACTTCCACGTTTTTATATCCATACTAAGTTAGGCCAAACCGTTGTGGATGTTTATTTAATACATAGCGAAATAATCGAACGCCGAGTTTGATAGCTTTCGAGATAGGAATCTACATATTGTGCAAACTTGAGAAGGTGTCCATTTTCGTGAAAATAATAAGTGTAAATTGGTTTTCTTTGTTGAGTCATTGAATTATTTTTATGTGATGTATATATACTTTTGATGTGTATACAGCCAATCTATCGATACACTTTCTTATAGTAAGCCGCTTTAAAAAAGTAACCTTCGCCTTAGTTTTTATTAGTTTTACGTGCACCAGAGGCCCTAGCACGCTTGCTCTATATCGATCGGTAGGATAACTATCGGTAACTTCTCATCGTTCATTGCATGACTACAGATCGCCAACGAATAAGTGACAGTTCACAATGACTAAGTGTCCTTAACATATTCGACATCAACTGTTGTTTGTACGTTAGCGATGTGCAGTTGTCCTAGGGAACGATGAGAAGATACCGATAGTTATCCTACCGATCGATATAGAGCAAGCGTGCTAGGGTCTCTGGGGTGCTTGCATGGACGATCGATATGAAGTTACCGACCGATTGTCGGTAACATCTCATCGTTCCCTAGGACAATTGCAGATCGCAAACGAATAGGTGACAGTTCACAATGACTAAGTGTCCTTAATATATTTGACGTCAAGTGTTGTCTGTATGTTAGCGATGTGCAGTTGTCCTAGGAACGATGAGAAGTTACCGATAGTTAACATATCAATCCTTATCGTTCCCTAGCACGACTGCAGATTACCAAAGAATAAGTGACAGTTCAGAATAACTAAGTGTCCTTATTATATTCGACAACAACTGTTGTTTGTACGCTTGGGATCTGCAGTTGTCTTTCATCGTTCCCTAGGACAACTGCAGATCGCAAGTAACAGTTCACAATGACTAAGTGCCCTTAATATATTCGATATCAACTGTCGTTTGTACGTTAGCGATCTGCAGATATCCTAGGGAACGATGAGAAGTTACCGACAATCGGTCGGTAACTTCATATCGATCGACTGTGCTAGGGGGCCTGGGGTGCCAGCACGGTCGATCGATATGAAGTTATCGATAAGGATTGTATCGGTAACCTCTCATCGTTCCCTAACATGACTGCAGATCGCCAAATAATAAATATCAGTTCACAATGACTAAGTGTTCATAATGTATTCGACGTAAACTGTTGAGATGCAACGATGAGAAAGTTATCGATACAAGCCTTATCGATCGACCGTGCTGGGGGTCCAGATTGTCTTATCATCTTTATTTATGTAAAGAAGAATATCTGATTTGATTTTGACTTGGCCTTCAAAACAAGGGGAATGTCACTGTCTACATAAGATTTATAAAACTCTGCGTAAAGTCCGGATATATTTGTAAAACTTCAGCTATTATTTTTAATACAATTTTGGAGACAGGTATAAGTACCCCGCACCGGGAACCATTCAATGGAAAACCAACACCTGTGCTTCTGTAACACCAAGTGCTACGTTTAGTGACTTAGCAGGGGTGCCTGAATTCAAGGGGTGAGGTTTGTCCGGGACTTAGCGGTGGAAGCGTCAGACAACCAACTACGTGGACGGCAGGATCGGTTAAGACTAGTTAAGGGACCTCTTCAGCACGGATCTCTTTGAACATCACCTTGCACCGCAGTGGGAGGGATGGATTCATTCGTCCGTCATTCCTAGGCACGCCGACCCCCTGATTCCTGCCCACCCTTCAAACAAAACTTATTTTCCTTCATTTCCCTAAATTACCCACCACACAGCATCCCCAAAGATGTCATGGGCCCCGAGGAGAATTATTTTCTTAAGAGCCTTCTGCGTGGAGCTGTGTGTGCAAACGGATCTTTATGACAACAGACTTCGTTTCAATGAACCGACTCTTCTTGTGGGTACGGTTCGACCAAGAAAATTGGTTTTTTGGTCATAATTCATAATTAATATGCAATGTGTAATTAATCGTAGGCATTATTACTTGTGAATTGACGTTACTTATTGTAGAAATATTGAAATTGTGATAAAGTCTGAATATCTAGTAGGAAACTGTATTTAATTAGAATAACCACTGGAGTGACAAAGCAATTAAAATAATTTTTCTCGGATTGCTAAAGGAAAATTTTCCGCCCACATTAAAAAAAATCATAAGTCCGAATTTGAATATGGAGACATACAAACTGATTATAGTTCTATGTAACCAATGAATTCCCCTATCTTTTGTCTATTATCACATATTTGTAGGATTTATAAAAAAAATATAATTAAATCTTTAACCTTAAAACATTTTAAAGAACTAAGAGAATATTTATTTTGTTATATTTTGAATGTACTATATATTAGATATTCGTTTTAATAAAACATTTTTTTTTTGAAAATTTGCCACATTTTGGCAACAAAGCAATCCGAGGTTCTGGAAATAGTGCCATAATGTGGCAAAAAGCGCTTGAGTGGTTATGAAACGATTTCCCTAAGGCCATGTTTCAATGATTTTAATGATGATTGGTGCTTAGGTTTGAATAATCATGGTCGAAAAAGAAGGGTCCAGATTGATACAGTATCCATATGATTGGTCAGTGGTTCAGTGGGCATCACGTTTGGGTCCCACCAGGCGTTCCGTGTTCGATTCCTCGGCTGGCCAAGTCCTCCATCACAACACAAGCAACATCTTCCGCTTAGTGTGGTGGTAGTAGGAGATTTTCAAATGTTGTTGGGTTATTCGTAACCTGGGAATGTTTGTCTGTCTTTCTTTAAAAAAAAAAAAAAATGATACACTCGCAAACATAACACAGCCGTAGTTCAATAATGCGTGAATTTGTCATATACATTGCGGCAATCTTGACGGCACACGACAATATTGACGGTCAAAACCTTGTACTGCAAAACTATTGACGGCCTGGACAAAATTGTTTGTCATTAGGCAATAGAACTCAATTTATCTTGCTCGTTTACCGGCACCTTAAGTCCCGAGGAACGAAAAGATGTAATTTCTTTTCGACAAAAACCTCAAATTAGTTTCTTACCTTCTCTGTAGGTGTTTGATAGAATCCCTTAGATTAATACTTTGAAGGCGGCCCACGCTTTTTCTATCCGATCAATCAAAGCCTTAAATGTGATTTTTTTTTCTGCGAGACCAACCGGCGATCCTGAAATTGAACACCATGATATCTGAAACATTTTTCATTTTGTTTGAATAACCTTTTTTTGTTAATTTCATCGCCTAGTCCAGTGGTCGGCGGACTCGTTAGTTCAAAGAGCCAAATATTGCTGAACAACGACTAGATTTCTTTTGAGAGCTAAATTTTTAAACTCGTTAAAAGTATGGCACATCGCGCCATCTTGTTGAAATCATGTTCTATGGTTACAACTTATAAGTCAATGGCAGTTGTAAAAGACACCAGAACCGAGAACTCGGATTCACACAAATACGTAGTTGCAAATAGTATCAGAATACACACAGTTAGTTTGACAATTAAAGAACCTCAAAACTCACCAAGACTCTTTGTATGAAAATGAGCCGTAATATTTACTTGGATCCCACGCCAATGATATCTTCAATAAGATCTTGATCGCTGATATCTGTATATTTAAAAATGAATCCCTGTTTCCCTTGGTCACGCCATAACTTCCAAACGATTTTACCTATTTCATTCATCTTTTTTTGTTAAGTTTCCTAATACTTCATAAAAGGTTCTTACGGAAAGAAAAATTAAGAAAATTGCGCAGATACTAAAAACCGAAAACTTAACGACCATTTTAACTTCGTACTTGTGACAGTTCGCGCGTTTGATATATTTCCTCTGGTATTCATTCAATTGCGATAAAAAATTGGTGAGTTGTTGTGGATATGCCCGTAAAGGTTTCTATGTAGCAATATTTCTATATTGGTGTATTCTCGAGTTATGAAATTTGTTATAAAAATTTCAATGGGGCACACACGAGTTGTTTGAAAAATGAGTGTATTTTATGGAGTTTAGCGGCGGAATGAAGGAAGGGTGGGCATGGGAGGGTGGACGAGGCAGAGGTAAGGCAGAGAAGGTAGAAGGGGAATTCATGAGGAGGCAGGTTAGTGATAAAAAGGCGGGAGAAGGAAGGGGACAGGAATCTGGGAGAAGCGGAGGGGAATGGAAGAGGGGTGGTTCGTGGGAGGGAGGACGAGGGAGGGGGAGGGCGGATAAGGTAGAATGGGAAATTCGTGAGGGGGAGGTTCGCGAGAAAGGGGATAGCGGGAGAGGGGAGGGGGAACGCGGGAAAAGTGAAAAGTGAACGCGGGAGGGAAAGGGGACGAGAGTGAGGAAGAGGTGGCGGAAGGTGAACGGGGGCGAATGGGAAAGAACACGCAGGGAGAAACAATTTATCTTTTTAAGTGGCATTGCAAGGCATGCCGGGTATCAGCTAGTTATCAATATAAATAGAAAATGGACTTCGCAACAAAGGGTTCCATAGACCCCTCTTTAAGAAATCCTGCCCTGGATATTTGCAATCAGGTCCTACCTCTTCGCCTCCGTTCCAATAATACTCACGTCAGACTTAATTCACTGCAGATTGGTAATTGGATTAACCCGAGGGAATTTGCTTAAAGCGCCTTGGAATAGGAATTGAGTTCGAGTGACATTCTCAAATTGAGTAGGACAATGGGTAATTTATTCAAACCAGGGGGATCGAAGAAACCTATTTATTTATTTTGCTGAAGTATTTTTTTTCACAAATTAACTGAAAATAAATAAAAAGATAACTTTTCTGAAGAAAGAAATTATAATGTTTTATGCCACTACATAAAAATTAACGTTAAAAATTCTATTTATAATATTACCTCTTCGATTCTTTTAAGATGAGAAAAGTTTTATTACATCGAGGCAATTATCTAAAGTTTAAAACTCCAACATGGAATCACAATTGTATAGGTACTCCCGTTAGCCGTATACGAGGATGTTTATAAGGATTTTTTTCGTTGTTTGTTTTTGGGGTGTTATGCAGTGTTATAAAAACGTTTCCGTTTATAAGGATGTTGTTGACATATAATATTTAACGTATCTTCGGATATATAACGGAGGGTCTTTTTAGGGAAAGGAAAGAGAAAAAGTTCTGGGAAGGAAACGGGTAAAAGGGATGGTGTAAAAATCTGGGGGTCAATGTGTTCAAGAGTGACGAACGTATGAATGCATCCCTCCCACTGCGGTACAGATGGGTCGAGAGAGTCTGACTGGAAAGGTTAAGGTTAGGTCTCTCTCCACCAGTCTCTTCCGATCCGGCCCGCACGCAGTGGTGGGCAAACACATTCACCGCCAAGACCTAGACAAACCTCACCCCATGAACCCGAGCACTCCTGCTAAATCACCAAACGTAGCGAACCTCTTGAGAGACCTATAACAGTTCGAAACGCTGTAAATAGCGAATTTAATATGTTTTCTCTCTGGTCACCTATACAACATACAATAAAATTAGACGAATACAGCATAAATTTTTAAGGTTCATAAATAACATACTACAATAATTGATGATATAAATTATTGCAATTCTTACTACCAAAATTTTCAGAGCGAAGAAAAATTTGCAATGTTTTATTATTATTTAAGCCCTGACTAGGTTGACTCCATGCTCCTTTTATTATGGTTGCTTCTCGCACTAATTTTATCTACAATTCTAGTTCTCAAAGATTACAACTTTTGGGGAATGTAATTTTGTCAACATATTTAATTTTTTTTATTTATTGCTTTTGTGTTTAATTCGTAGAACTACATTTAATTTTTAAAAATTTAATTTAAATTCAATTTATTTAAGTTCATTATTAATTTCTGCAAGTGTTTTAGTTTTTATGCCATTAGGCCATTTTCAGACTGTGGTCTTCCACAATTAGACGCCGATATTTATGCAATTTAAATTGTAAATTTTGAAAGTGAGTAAATTGATTTATTATCGGTTAAACCGATTTCCTGGTAAAAATAATAGATTCTCCCCCAGGGGTATTTTGAAATTTGTAAATGCAATACCCCTGGGGGAGAATCTACTATTTTCCCAAGAAATCGGTTTAACTTATAATAAATCGATTTATTCAATTTCAAAATTGACATTTTAAATCGTATAAATATTGGTGTCTAATTGTGGAATACCACAGTTTGAAAATGGCCTTGTAAGCCGAAACAGCTGTCACAATAATAAAAACTAAAACACTTGCAGAACTTAATAATCAACATTATTAGATTAAATTTCAAAATAAAAATAAACTTAATTTTAATAACATTGCGTTTATAAAAAGCAAAATTACAAGCAGATTTTTTACTACGGCATTGTTGTTATGATTGTGGGATTGTTATAACTAGTATTGTTATCTGCCTCATCCACATTCAGACATAAGTAATTGTGTTGGGGTTCTTCAAGAATAATGGGTCCTTGTTACAAACTCGCTTATTAATTATCTTTACGTGTTTACAATATATTACACATCTGGGTCTCACAACCGACTATATCTGTCTAGGAATTGAATCTGAGCTTGATCTCTATCGTCGACCGGCTGTACTGCTCGGGTGTACCTAATCAACTGGACAACCGTCGGAACTTGACATAAACTCTAAGCCTAACAGCATCTATCAAAATCAACCGAAACTGCGTGTCATTTAGAACACTACAATTATGTACTTATATTCTATCAAAATCAATCAACAGCATCTATCAAAATCAACCGAAACTACGTGTCATTCAGAACACTAAAATTATGTACTTATATTCTTTATAAATTTATTATATCTATGTAAGTAAAGGCCAAATATACATTAATTTAACACGTTTCACAGATATAATCTGAGGAATTATTTGATCGTTTATAATATGCGACGTACCGTTATTTCAGTTGACTGATACTAGAGTTAACGGTTTCATAAATTCAGTGTTGGTTTAGTCCTCATGACATGATGAAGTATTTGAGAGATTAACTGTGTTCCGGGATGATTCGAGCAGATAAAATACTACCAAGAGAAGAAAGAAATTTACACGTTTGTGCGCGATTTCCGCTGTTTTTATTGTCAATTGTAGCTCGTAAATTTACCTTGGAAATGTGTTTCGTTTAGAAATTATTAGCGATAGTAAAAAAAATAAGTATATTATTCCACCCTTTTATACCTTGATTTGAAATTTGATAAATAGCTTGCATGAGAACGAGTCGTTTCTACGACTCATTCGTGAATTCAACAGCGAGTTTCCTGTGGAAAGATTTTTCTTCCTGCTACAATAGTTTCTTTAAGAACAATAAATTTTGTATGTAAGTGTGAAGACCAAAATTCACTCCTTCCTCTCCTCAAACAGACCCCGCATACAGCATCACAAAATAGACATGTGCCTTGAGGGAAATTATTTTCCTCAGGGCCTCCGGTGTGGTAAAAAACGAAATATTCTATAAGTAGGGGAGACCTATCCAAAACCATGCCTAAGGTATACGCTCTGTAGTTTAATAAATTAAAATAAATTTCGGTTTATAATAATTTGAATTTACTAATGAACAAAACACAATAGAAACATGTCAGATAATTTTAGTCATAAATGTATGAAAATAACTAGAAATTATTTTCATGTTATTTTGGAGCCAACAAAAAGTTGACCACAGAAGCGAAGTTAGCAGTCCACAATGGAGTACTGGTACCTACCCTGATGTATGGCAGTGAAGCATGGAAATGGCAGAGAAAGGATGAAAGTAGACTGAATGCTGTAGAAATGAGATCCCTGAGGCGTATGTGTGGTAAAACCATGTATGATCGTGTGAGGAATGTGGAGATCCGAAAAGAATGCAAGGCTGATGTGAGCGTAGTAAGTAAGATTAAGAAAGGGACGCTTCGATGGTTTGTAAAGAAAGAAAGGATTGTAAAGAGAATTTATGACGCGAATGTGAACGGTAGAAGAAGCCGAGGACGCCCAAGGAAGACGTGGCACGATCAAGTAAATCAGATACTTGAGTTGGGCCATGTCAAGAGTCAGAATAATAGAAGAGTATGTATGAGAAGATGTATGAATATGAATGAGGCAAGGAGTGTGTGCCAAGACCGAGTTGTTTGGCGGTCCGTCCTCTCTGCCTACCCCTGCGGGGAAACGGCGTGATGGTTAGTTAGTTAGTTAATGTATGAAAAAAATTATACAAAATCTCTAATATTTCCGATTTTTCCCCGTGGGGTGGGTAAAACCGTATACGATATTGCTTGATAAAAACTAGCAACGGTTGCATTGTAATTTGTGCAACTCCTCGGGTCCTCAAGCTGTGCAAAATTCGTGAGCCAGGTGCTTTTACGTGTGCATTGAGCCCAGTCTTGATCCAGATGGCTGTACCATATTCTCCAAGACAATACAAGCAAATATCTTTGTAGTTCTACTTGCTCGGCTTAAGGGATTCTTGCGCGTTTTTTATGGACATTGAGCTTAGGTGGTCTTTACTTGTATTGAGAAAAAACTTTGAGTAGTTATACATTTTTTATATGGAGAAAAGTAATTTTATTGCCGGTTTTACCCCATAGGGTTGTGTCCCGAGAAACTTGTATACAGACATTTTTTCGAAAATGTAAAAAATGTTACAAAAATAATAAAGTAAAAATGTACATAGTTAGAGTATTTAAGATTTCACTAACCTGAAAATTATAAAAACTTCACTATTAATGAATTCAATATCCGTAAAAATTACATCAGGACATCGAAAGACTTAAAAGATATGATACCACGCAGCGGGCATTCATGTACCGACAAGTTTCTGCTGACTTGCGTTGGTTTCGAAGGCCTACACGGGGCGGAGTGCGTGACGGGAATATTTTAAGTCATAAAACTTTTTTTAGAGAAATACGGTTTTACCCCGGTATACGGTTTTGTACAGGTCTCTCCTACTATAAACAAATAATGCAAATAGAACGGCCGAAGATGTTAAAAAAGGACAAAATTTTTTAATTATTATTATAAATTACTGTGTTTTATAACATGATTTCATAGTGTGTTTTTATTTTTCTATGCAAGTTTTTAAGATTCTGACGTTTAAAGGTATCTTGTTTCAGCTATGCTAGAGGGTAGTGGATTATACTTATTTTAATTATGAAAGTTTCTATCTCGTTCGCGAAGTTTGAACATTCTCCTTTTTTGGAGTTTTTACGACTGTCCAAATTGGTACATGAATTTCTTGGTAACTATGGCTGAGACAAAGATGTAAGATAGGGGAGAGCGCACCAGTAAAAGGGAATGAGATAATAATATTCTTTAAGAATTGAAATAACTTTTGGTTATGGGATGATATATTTGAAGGTGCTCCGCAGACAGTCGCGAAATGGTATAAAACTTTATTAAACGTTAAATGATCGAAGAATTTAATTTCTTTGCGATAACGTGAATTCTTACTACCATATATAATTACTTAACCTGTAAATATTTGGTATTATCATTTTGTATGAAGTTTTACTCTAAATTTTAAAACCCTCCATCCACATTATTTTATTTATCAATATCAAGTCTCAACATCGTGACGTAAGCTCTAATTTACAATGAAATAGCGAGGTCTTAAGAATATTGTGTTATATTTATAAATACACTTCCCGCTTTCATACACTTGGAAAAAAATCTCCTAAAATATAGACATATTAATTTTTTATCCTGTTTCTGGAATAACTTATTTTGTAAAATCTCAAATTGTAACATTTAATCCTAGAAGATAACATTAGCGACTCCCAAACCAAAATTGTAAAATAGAAAAATCAAAAAAAGATTCGGCGAATAGGTACAATAATCAATTATCATAATTTTATTTTTTTCTCCATAAATTATCCCAAAAAAAAAAATATCATCTTGCAAAAAAGTTGTAAGCTGTCGTACATTCAAATAAAAAATATATATGTCGACTTTTTAAGAGATTTTTTTCCAAGTGTATGAAAGCGTGAAGTGTATTTATAAATGTAACGTACAATATTTTTAAGACCACGATATTTCATTGTAAATTAGTTGGGAAGAATCTTGCAATTGCAATCATACCTATAAATAGCAGCCAATAAAAATATGAGTTAAGAAAATTAAAATTGTATTGGTAGTCGAAATATGTTATCTTACTAATCTTACTATCTTATCTTTCTTACTATATACTTATACTTATAATATTATAAATGCGAAAGTTTGTATGGATGTATGTATGTTTGTTACTCTTTCACGCAAAAACTACTGAATGGATTTTAATGAAACTTTACAATAATATAGCTCATACATCAGAATAACATATAGGCTATAATTTATAGAACTAGCTATATTCCATATATTAAAAATAATAATTATCTACTGTTTAATATAAAATTTCAAAATTTGAGAATGACATTTTGCGAAACAATGATTGTTAAATCAAAATTCTATTATGGAAAATATTTAAATTAGTGAATTCATTTGAAGTACTCACCTAATACTTTGAATCGAATCAAGAATTATAGATATTTTAAATAAATAGGTTAAGAATTTTGTTATATTCATAGATGGGACCTAGGAAAAGAAAATTGGCTACTCGAAATACTAATCCTGCGCAGACGAAGTCGAGGGCAGAAGCTAGTAGTTAAATATGACTGAAGGGGTTAGGGTCGAATTAGCTCAGTGGCTACTGATTTTTCGTGATGTGGTCGAGCGGTAAGGCTCTTGATTCCCAATACGAAGGTCGCGCGTTCGAACCCGGTGTGCGCAAATAAATTTTATTGAATTAATTTGTGTTAATTCACAAATATTAATTAATTAAAAATAATATAAAGTATATTTGCAGCACGTTCCAGAGTGGAAGATACTGTCAGTATCGCCCTGGTGTAAGACCACGATTCAGAATTGCAACATTGCTTAAAATGGATTTAGCCGTGTTTTGTGACCAGATCTGAATAGCCAGGTACTTCCCCACCTTCCTTTTCCCCGTCTCATTCTCCTCCCCACTACCTTCAGCCTCACAACATACCCCATTTGGGATTGCCTTATATTCACTGGCCATTGCCATATACTCATATAAAAATAAAAAAGGCACTTTGCTAAGTAATTTTATTTGTTAAAAAATATGCATTTTGAACCCATTTTTATGCCATCTGACATTTAATACTTGGTATCGGCTTTTTTATCTCTACTTTCTATTTTCTTTTTTTTCATAAATGCAATTTTATATCTACCATGTTTTACGTTAATTTCATTCAGATTTTTTTTTATTTCTGTTATATAAGCATTCAAAACTCATTTTCTCTCTATATCACGTAGTAAATCATGTAAAATAATACTTGTGTAAAAGCCTATCAAGGCGTCGATATTTAATAGATAAAAAAATACCAGTATCACTATTAATTCAAAATCAGGTAATCTATTTGAATCTGATTGTGATTATAATATTTTGTCTAGAACTGAGCGATTAATGGTAGATTCAGACTGGGTCGACGTACGTGCCCATCGCTACGCCTAACAATATCTGGACTGCTTAGCAACCATAGATTTTCAATGAAAATTTCTGTTTTAGAATCACATTGGCCACACGCATCGCGACATGCGATGTCTGTGGCCATTTTCATAGAAATTGTATGGGTTGCTAAGCATTGTTTGAGTAGCGATGCGTACGTACGTCGTCCAGTCTGAACCTACCATAACTGATTTACAAAGGCAGTACAAAAAAAAATCTGAATACCGAATACTTCGTAAAGCAAAAATTGAATTTAAAGAATTTTCCTAATCCCAGTAGTTGTAAAGTCATTTGTATAAGGTCCAGCTATCCATCAACGTCACAACGTCCAGAACTGACGGGCACATACTCTACTCGCACAGTAAATGAAAAAGCCTTAATAAAGTTAATATGTATATTTTTGAGCGGCGAAAGGCCAATGCGTAGATCATTACGCTCATATGCAAAGGCCTTACATGAATGATTATGCGTATTGAAATAAATAAAAAGAATTAATGTTATTTAGGTAACATTCCACAACATTTGCAGATTAAAAACGTTTTTTTTTTTACGAAAAGTTCATGTCACTCTTTTCAAACAAGGATTGTTCCATTTTTTTCTGAAAAATAATTAAAGTACCTATGTAAAATGAATAATGATAAAATTAAATCAAACCATATTAATTTATTTAAACTACAGTATTTTTATGTTAACGCCGACCGTTCGTTCCGGTTTCGGAACAACTGTTCATTCCCCAGGGCAAATTTTACACTAACTTAATATTACAAAATTATGGATGAACATACAGGGTGTTAAGGAACGTTCTTGACTTACTTTAACCAGTGATTCCTGACATTATTTTGAGTAAAAAAGGTACATGAAATTTTGGTCTCCGGTGATTTTTTTCTTTTTCGATGACGTTTTTTTTTTTTAATTTTTTTTTTTTTAAATTCAACAAATATATTTTTTTCGCATGTCGTCACTAATCACTCACAAAAAAAAACATCAAAAATGTCACCGGATCCCAAAATTTTATTTACTTTTTTTACTTCAAATAATGTCAGGAGTCACTGGTTAAAGTAAGTCAAGTACGTCCCTTAACTGTATATAAGTGTTGAAAGTTTTTTACAGTAAACACATTTTTTTAGTATTATTTCCCCACCAGTAGATATAATGAATTTGTGATGCCGTTCTTACGATAGTTGGTGGTGATAGTAAAGGCCAAACTTAAATTCCGGCCTGAACTTTGTACGATCCATTCACTGACTTTACTATGAACGTAAGCGAAAGAGAAAGATGCGTAAAAACATACATGCGATAGAGAAAGGCGTGGGCGTGGAGGCATGCCACTTTTTTAAAATCATAAACTCGCCTATTGAGACGATTTCTGTATCAACGTTAGGCCGGTATTAAAAGTTAACGTGTAGGTACTATAATGGTCAGTATACTTGTTCCCTTGCAAGCAATTGACCGCGGTTAGTATATCGTAAGGTGACTCGTTTTATATTTTATGTATTTCCATTTTTATGAAAATGGTGAAACATTTGAAACTGCGATGGGGTCGTATGTAGCATAAATTTTAAAGCTTTTACATTTTAAAACTCCGATAATGTAATCATGATGTCGACGTTATTGAATTAGTTTTAACTACTCAGGCCTTGACCAAATTTTGTCAGAGGGTCAAAATATTTCCGCATTGCAAAATATCCAAATAAATGGAACATTTCTGAACTTATCCGAAAACTTAAAACTGTTTTCGAAAGGTGAAAGAATGCGCGTTAAAATTTTATAATTCGATAAAACGTTTTTGAAATAAAAAAGTTTTCCATGCAAACATAATTTTTTTTATGTCTCACCTTATGTTTTTCTATCTAAAATTATTGATATTATTGTAGAAAACAATCACTTTGACATATTTAATAAACATAAAGCACTTAACATTAATACTAAAAAAACAAATTAATACTAAACAATTAACACAAAATGTGTGCTTACATATATATAAAAACAGAGGGAGACAAAACGATAAAAATACAGCAAACGCTTAATTCCCCAATCGACCCTCCCGCATAATGTTTTCCCTGCCGCCTAACTCCATAAAATACACCCATTTTTCCAACAACTCGTGAGACTTATTTAATTTTTTAATGCAAATTTAATAATACCAGAGCTCACTAGATATGGATGTTCACAACAATTTAAAAAAAATTAATAGCAATCGGATGAAATTTCAATCGCAATCGTATGAATAGTATAGAAAATAATTTCATAACACCAGAGCTCACTATCCTATAACCATCCAGGGTATGCGCACATCATATTCCCAAAGCTTCATCGCAATCGGCTGAACGGTATGGCCGCGCAAGGTACGAACAAACAAACAAACATTAATTTTTATATTATAGATTAATTTTTACCCTGATGATGCTTGAGCAAAGCGAAACCAGTCGGTAAAATAAATTAAGAAATACTCGCGGTTTTACACAAAATAAGTATTTTATTTTTATTAAAATTATTGATAACGAAAAAAATACACATATCTACATATTTTATTGGACAAATGTATTATACACACGCCTCACTTTTTTGTTATTCCATGAAAAAAAATTTAATATAAAATTCTCAAAATTTCGTAATTTTTTTAAAAATTGCGATCCGAAACTTTGGTTTTATAAAGGTATAGGTACATATTACTTCTTAGGTGGTTAACTTATAGATTTGAATATAAAGCGTGGTGTTTTCTCTTTCTATAACCGTTTATATCATATTTCTCACCATGATAGTAAGGGAGACAACGATTTCTATGAGACATATTTGAATTGTTCCGAAAAGCGAAAAAATTTGCCTGAGGGGTTAACAGGATCAAGTACATTTTAAACCATTCATTTCAGTTGCAGAGTTGGTTTTAACTTTTTTCTGGCATTAATAACATTTCCTACTATTTCAGGATCTGCATATCCGAGTAATCTCATTTTGTTTTCAAATGCAAATGAGTGGTGCAGGATGAGAACTAAAAATATATGTTAATTCACGAACATTCGTGCAATGATTATTCGGTGATTTAGATACTTTCAGTATTGCCCTGGGAAAGACCACCATTCAGAATAGCAAAAATTACTTGAAACGGCATTAAGAAATGTTATGATATAAAACAAATTTAGTCATGCTTGTGAATAGATCTGAACAGTCAGGTGCTTCCGAACCTTCGTCCTCAACTTCTCCTTCCCTTCCCCACTTTATTGAGCCTCACAATATAGATATCCCAATTGGGGATGACATCTTTCCCGATAGTTGGAATCAGTTGGGACTCTTGGGCTGAATTTAAATTAAATTTAACCATGCTTACCATGGAGGTTTAAGAGTCTGATTTTAGAAATACTCTTATCATGTAATTTCATTATAATCATAAATGATCAATTATATAAATATAAAAAAAATATTTGCGAGACGATGTATGAATTTAAATGAAGCAATTATTATGCACTAAGAGTTGTAAAAATAAGAAATAAGTTGTGTGGCGGCTAATCCTCTCTGTCTACCTACCGGGGAAAATGCGTAATGACTAGTTACGTAGTTTTTTATACATATCCGAGTATTATAATATAGTATGTGGGTAGTGTATATATTATATACATTATATTCTACACTACCCAGCTTAGCGTGACAGGGGTAAGATGCTATTTTCATAATAACTAACTTGTTTTCGGCAAACATATTTATTGCAGATTATACTTATCTTACCAGATGTTTTTTTTAAACTTCATATTTAAAAATATTTGTTTTTTTTCTTTTGTCCCGTAAGCGTTCCTATAACGTTCATCCGATTGCGATGAAACTTTGATGAATTATTGTTCGCACGTCCGCTAAGATTTATATATATAATGGTAAGATCTAGCGTTATGAAATTTGCATAAAAAAAGTGCAATGGGTGGCGCGTGAGTTGTTTTCCCACAGAGTATAATTTCAAATAGTTTTGCGGCAGGGAGAGAATGAGGAAATGGGAGGGAATTCTAGGAGGGGAGGGAAAAATGAAGGAGGGAGAGGGAAATCCGTGTGGGAAGGGGGAACGTGAGGAGAATGGGACGCGGGAGTGAAACGGGGACGCATGGGAAAGGAAACATAGGGAAGGGTGGGGAACGAAGGAGGGGCAGAGAGGGGGATTGAGGCGTAATAGCGGAAAGGGAAAGCAGTACTGTAAAATTCATGCTTCCAACAAGATCCTACTCACGGATCGAAAAACTTTCTGATTTATTCGTATTCGCACCAGTCAGAAATAAAAAAAAATGTGTTTAAAAAACACTTCAATGAACAGAACTAAAACACAACCACTTTCTTTTTTTGATTTACATTACAGCGCATGCCGGGTAGTATATTTATAAAAAATTATATAAACCTATCCTATGTAGTTTCCTCGGAATAGATACTTATATTTGGAGAAATGTTTTTCTCTCTGATGTTATAAAAATGATAATAATAAAGAAATACGAAAATACTCATGGGTTTAATTATTTTTTTGATACAGCTAACTAAGTTAATATTCACAATAAAAAAATAATTATAAGAGGCTTTACTGTACGATTTTGAAATAGAAAATTTATTTCACTTTCACAAATATAAAAGTTGAAAGATAAAATAAATAAAAATAACAAGTGACGAAGCGAGAGTCTAGGTCTAAAATAATCTTTTGTAATTTTTTTTCCTTGCCATGCGAATAAAAAAGTATTTCAACACGATATTATGTTACAAAATGAAATTAAACCAAGTGCCAGTGAGATGAACTAGTAGCGAATCTACAATTTTGTGAAGGAAGGAGAGGTAGTTCTGGGAAGGAAAAAAGGTATGAGGGATGACGTATGAATCCATCTCTCCTATTGCGGTGCAAGAGAGTCCTGATGGAGAGGTCAAAGGGCTTCCCTCAACCGGCTTCTCACGATCAGACCCGCCGTGGGCAGACGCATCCGCCGCCAAGCATGTGAAAACCTACCCCATGAACCCGGGCACCCCTGCTAGTCGCTAAACGTAGGTTACCTATGGCAGAGGTGTTAGTAATCCAATGAATGGTTCCCGGGGCGGCATTTCTCAAACCCGTTTCCCTAATAGTATAATACACCCCTAATGAGTTAGGACAAACTCATTCCGTCCCATTTTAAACGAGTTAATATAACATGACTTGTTCAACTCTGGGATCTCGCCGTGCCGTGTGGTTTCAACTTCCTAAATATATTATACAATGAACATTCCAGGACTGTGTGGGTACGGTCAAAATTATTAATGTAACAGAATTTTACTTGAAATGCTCATCACGTGCCTTAGCCTTCGACTTACGTTCAATACAATGAGGAGTATTCTCGAAAATTATGAAAAAATTACGATTTGAAGGATGTTTTATGACGACGAATAAATTCTCTACAAAGATTTAAAATGTGCCTATTCCGATTTGCCGCCAAAACGATACGTTCGTTTTTATTCGTGATTTCACGAGGGACGTGATTTCATCGTATTTAGGATAATAAAGCTAGTTACAGTGAACAATTAATAACGACAATATAGAAGCAAACCCGAACCAGATGACAACTAGTTAAGAGGCTAGACTTTGAACGACACGCGGAACACCCGCGTCTGTCATTCTGTCCCGCTCACAACAAGCTCACGCACACTTACAATACATGCGAATGCGAAATGTGCGAATGAGACAACGCTCAAATTTACCTACATAAATCGCTCGAAAAGGGGTTTATGGAGAAAACACTTTTCTACACCGAAACTTTCACGAAATTGAAATTTTTAAAAATATATATTTTTTAGAAAGAAGAAGCTACGTCGGTAGCCTTTTATAATTTTATAATTCTTTATGAGAGTTGGGTTAGCAGCACTTTTTCCTTAAATAATATTTTTTGATAAATCGTACATGTTTGACAGTGAATGTTTACGTTAATACAAAACGCATCGAAAATTCGAAAACATACCGACATAGTTTTCACCCTCTAAAAGGCAGTATAAAAAAATATATATTCATTTTGTGCAATTTTCGATGTAGAAAAGTGTTTTTTCCCGGACCTCCTTTTTGTATGGGCCGAAAAGCGAAGTCTATCGTCTTAAGATATAGAAAAGATTTTAGAAATAAGTAGATACAAGTAAATCTAAGTATAATCTAAGATTTTGTATTGACATGGCCAAACCTCATTAAAATCCATAATATTAAATATTCTTTGCAATCAAATTCATCCCCATTGTCCCAACCCATGTGATACAAATTGGTGGAGAAAGTACAAAGGTAAGGTATATACGATTAGTTTCCCGAGCTAGTTGCCGAAGTAAACATATACTACGTTACAATATATTAACAGAACTTTGATGGAGCTATAATGAAGCTTGAAAATTTACTTAAATCGCGGATTGAAAATAAAAATTAAAATAAATTGCTTTAAGTTAAGATATCATATCATAGTAATACCGATTGAACCATTTCTCCAAACAACCATTTCGAATTTTGAAAATGGCACTTAAATTCAAAGCAAATCTGAGATATATGTAGTGTTCAATGAGGCTAAGTTGCAGATAGACGGAGTCACAACAGAAATTATTTTTTTTTGAAAAAATAATTTTATAATCTTTATTTATAAAAATCTCGCGTCACAATGTTCGTCAAAGGTAAACTACTAAATCGATTTTGATGAAATTTGGCTCACAGTGTGTAATTTGGTCCAACTCATAAGATAGGTTAGTTTTTATGTCGATTATTGCCTCTATTTATTATCGCGAATTAACTGTTTTTTTATGGGACAATTATTTGAAATTATTTGTAAGTTCCATAAGTTTCTGACAGATGGCGGTGTGAGTTAATTTATTGACACAACACTTGGTTATCTAGGTTAGGTAACTATCAAGTAGATAACGATGTGTTTCTTTAGCCACAGCAACGCGTGGGCGGGTCAGCTAGTAATAATATATAAATAATAGAGATTATACTGCCCTGAAGAAGCTACAGTTGTATCGAAACCCGGTCGGCATAAAGTATAAAAAATAAAAGTGGTGTTTACAAAGTTATTGATTTATTTTAAAATAAAAAAAATTATCATGAAAAATGTCAACATGTAAGTAATTTAACAAGGGGTAAAAGGTGTAGTTTAACGACTATTTCTTAAATATATACTTACCTGCGAGTATACCTTTGAGGTGATTTCTCACAAAAACGGCGCTCTACAAATTATCCAATTGTTATTATTATTACAGTGGTTAAAATTGTAAGAAAAAACTACTGACCTCGTAACATAATAATTATTGAAATTGAATCAATAATTGAAAAGTCTAAATATACCTTTAAGGGGATACCCGGCGGTGATTTTTCCATACAAACGTATTCCCCATTTATCTCTCTGGATTTTGACCCTAGAAAAAATATTATTTTTACATAAAATAGATATCAACTACTAGCGCGTCGGTACTTTTTTTAAATTTTTTTTTTATAAGTTGCTTTTTATAGAAGTTATGACCTTCCAAAAATCAATAAAATTGACTGGTTTAAACGCCGTCAAAAGACGTTCAGTATACAAACTAGACAATGTTTTTTTTAAAAAAGCAAAACATACAGACATAGAACTTTTTTTTTGATGTAGTTGGTAAAAAAAATTGAAAATCAGTCCACTTTTGGACGAGAAAAGTGGGGAATACAAAACCTCGATTTTAGTTTGGTATTAGTAGCCCCACGTGCATTGTCCCCTTCGCTCAATATCCGGTGAAGTAAGAGCAACAGTGACAGCAACAATTTAGTAAAAACTATTTTTCAAATTTCTCCACCACCGGGTTTCATCTTAAGTCTACATATACCTTTATATATAAAGGAGTATCTGTGGGTTTTATTGCGAAATTGGTGAAATTTAGCACACTTGACCTTCAAAACAAGAGAAAGATTACTGTATACATGAGATATTCTAAAAACCTCCCCTATCCCCTTTTCTAGGCAGTTAAGATATAATATATAAATATCCACCCCCGGATAAGACACGTTTAATTTCATTACAGACTTTTTATTTCCAATGCCCTTAGATTACTCCTACGCAGAGGAACGAAACATAAATTGGATTTGAGGCCAAAATACCGGCAAAACTGAATACTTATAATTTCCTTTTTTCTTGGTCAGTAAAATATCAAACTTTGTAAGATTTTAATTAAATGAAGATAATATTAGCGAAACTCAATCGAAAATCTGAAAACAGGCAAATCGGGTATCAATACCAAAGATACGGTCACATTACAAAGATATGTACGAGTGTTGGTAGAATTGGTGGAGCTCCGCCCAGGCAAGGCGTGGTTCCTTTGTTAAGTCCTAGATTTCACAATATCTGATTTTTTATTGAGTTTCGCTAGTATTGTCTTCATTTAAAAATAAAAAAATTAAATCAAATATGTAGCAAATATATACGTACCACTTTATTTATACTGTGTTTAAAATGAGAAAATATATGGCTCTAAAAAAATCTTTTTACACGTTTTTACAGGCAACTTCGACAATTTTCAATTAATAAAAAATCTTGCTCAACCCACTACGAATAAATAAATAATAGTTTTTTTTAATAATTCCTGTTTTTTTGTTGTTATATTTATGTTACATTTGCGTAGTAGGTAGTTCAAAATAATTTTTTGTATTAACTCACAAATAATTGACAAATTGCCTCCACGATCGTGAAAACTAGGTTTCCCTATGGCCTATATATATTTTATAATTAAAAAAACAGTCAATAAAACAGCACATATCCCTACTAGATATGTGCTACATCTTTTGGTTATAAAAAAACAATGATTTAGTTGGCTTGGGTATTTTGGCCTAAAATCCAAATTTAAGTTGAATGAAAAAGGCAACGCCGCCATTCCTCATAACGTTATTCTCTGAAACATCGGCCACACTCGAGACGACCTTTTCCAGTTTAATTAAATATACGATCCAGACAAGATAGTAAAGATTGAGAAAGTTTACGAAGTGGAATAGCAAAGTTTCCCAGTTATTAATCTTACTTAATACATGTAGGTACTTGGTTTAGATACTGTTTCCATTTAATCTGCGCCAATTCCTCCCCCTAGTCTCCCCCTTACAAATGCGGCGAAGGTATTGTCAATTTGCAGTTTTCTTCTTATGTGTTATTACATTACGAATACCAGCGTGGAAATGTATGTGTACCCAGTGGCTTCTTAAAAAGTGTAGGTGGTAGGAAATTTCTAATTAATTGATAAAAAAAAAAAACTTACCACATACCTTGTAAGTTTTCGCTATATTGCTGGATTTAGCCGAAGCGGTTTGGGATTACCTGCAATCTATATCAAATATCCAAATAACCGCATCATTTGTGTATACTACAAGCCAATTACTGCTATACAGGGTGTTGACTTACTTGACTTATTTTAACCACTGAAGCTACAGAGCAATTTAAAACTTTTTCTCGGATTGGTAAGGGAAATTATTCCGCCCCCATTAAAAAAAATCATACCTCCGAATTTGAATATGGAGACAAACAAACTGATTATAGTTCTATGTAGCCAATTAATAAATAATAATGACCGGTCAGTGGTTGAGTGGGCCTTGCGTTTGGGTCTCACCCAGGCGTTTCGTGTTCGATTCCTCGGCTTGCTAAGTCCTCCATCACAACACAAGCAACATCTTCCGCTTAGTTGGTGGTAATAGGAGATTTTCAAATGTTGTTGGGTTATAATATAACGAATAAACTCCTATCTTTTGTCTATTATCACGTATTTGTAGGATCTATAAAAAAATACAATTAAATCTTTAACCTTAAAACATTTTAAAAAATCTAGAGAATATTTATTTCGTTTTATTTTGAATGTACAATAAATTTTTTAATAATTTTTTTTTTATATATAATTTGCCACATTTTGGCAACAAAGCAATCCGTGGTTTTGGAAATAGTGCCATAATGTGTTATTAATAGTTATATATCGCCAATATATTCATCTATCTTTTGTCTATTATCACATATTCGTAGGATTTATAAAGAAAATATTATAAAATCGATAACTTTAAAACTTTTTAAAGAATATTTGCCTTATTTTGGCAACAAAGCAATCCGTGGTTTTGTAAATTGTACCATATTGTGGCAAAAAGCGTTCGAGTGGTTAAATAGTGATTCTTGACATTATTGGGCGTAAAAAAATGTGAATAAAATTTTTGTGTACGGTGAATTTTTGGAAGTTTTAATATTTTTCAACTTAAAACCTAAAACATCAGTTAGGGTCAGGGTAAAGGATTAAGCAATTACTCGGCTGAGTAACCAATGGTGACATGTGGAAGAAAGTTTTTTTGTTTGGTTATGAAGAAAAAAAAAAGCTATCGGAGACAAAAAATCATGCACATTTTTTAGTCCAAGTACTGTAGGGAATCACTGGTTAAAGTAAGTCAAATACGTCCTGAAACGTCCTGTATTAAAAAAATTATCCTCACATAATTTTTATTTCGTACAAATTAAAAGAGGTACCAACAGATGGCACTGATTGTTACATTTGTGATTCGTACCGAAAGGCATGGCCTTTTTTGACAACGAGCAACAAACGAGCCTTTATTTAAATGCGCATGTACACACGTACTTTTTTTGCCATTTGAATATAACATGTGTGCCATTGTGCATACTTATTTCAAATTTCAATTTGCTTTTAACCATTTTGCTAAGTGTGAGTACGGCAGGGTGAGCAGTAAGGTGGGTCATTTTAAAAAAAGTGTTAATTTCAAATTCTAAGACAGATAAAAGGGTGCCAAATGGGTTCAAAATGACGTGTTTAAAATTTTAAAATTTTCTGATACGATCTTCTTCCTCCGGATTCACTTCAAAGTTTTGAAAATTTTAAATTTTAGAGGTTATTTCTAGTGTGTATAAAAGTTACTATGAATCTTTTTAACCATATGTTTTGTAATCTTCCGTAGCAAATGTAGAATATATTTACGAAATCATTTACAAAAAGTCCCGGTTTTGATTATTGGAGGCGTGAGGTGAGGGCGAGGAAAGCACCGATTGCACTAATACCGGAGAAAAAATGGAGGAATTCCGCCGCAAAAGTAAAGTGCTGTTTGATATTTCGTCTTGCAAATACAATGATTTCAGTAAATGTGACTGTACTAGAGATCAAAAAATACCTGTAAATGAATAGGGTTTCATTACTGACCAACGTACTACACGAAAAATGATAATAGGAAACGTGGATATCGCTTCGACAAAACAAATGAAAACTGCGTTGAAGGGGAAATTTTTGAAGCAAAAATCCTTGTGCCCGTCTAAAAAGGAAAGCACAGGTAAGCCAACTACCTCTCTACTCGATATTTCCACGTCTTCTGCATCAAATGAATCCGATTGTAATGATGTTTTCAAAACTAATGTTGTACCTCAAACGCTTCAGAAGCAGGCTGCGGTCAATATTTATCATCCCACACTGTCTAAAACTTGTGATAGATATGGAGTGTCGGATAAGAGTGTCGGCAGCGGCAGCCATTGCCTTAGTAGTTCTGTATGACATCAAGTCTAATATTCCAGTTATTGACAAGAGTAAACTTCGCAGAGAACGAAAGAAACCAATAGGAAATATTAAGGGCACAACACATAGTTTTATAAAAACCCATAATATATTTTGATGGCCGGAAAGAAAAACATTAATAATCAGGGAAAGGGAGGGGACGCAATTCAGAGAATGACGCATTAATGAGCATATTTCATTGATAAAAGAGCCTGACTCAATATATATTTAGGTTTTATTGCACCAAACTCTAACACGTCGAAAGTTATAAACCATTGCAATGGATAATTCGCTTGCTTCACATGAACGAGTTACCATTTGTTCGACATCTGGACCTCAAACACGTTTTGGCACAATAACTGTGGAAAATAACTTTGGAAAACTGTGAAAAATAGCCTATGGTTCATTTTCAGAAAATTGACGGAGAGTTGCATGAATTATTTATTAAAGACGTGGATACAGATCAGTTATATTTGTATAAAATAGTATCTGCAGTTACGGTTGGGGGAATTACCTGAAGATTTACGCCACAAATCTCCTGGAAAAATGTCTCTAACTAACCGAATTCTTCGTCTTTATGTTTCAACGGAAGTTCCTTCAGAGAATCTTATTATTTTAGAAACGTGCGTTGTTAAAGTGTATTCCCCGGCTTGGTTGAGCATTAAAACTCATACCACCTGTAAAGATGGAGCACATCACCTGTATTAGTTAATCTCAGCGCCTAGATACTTATCAGCTGAACTAAAAAACTATAATTGGTCCAATTATAGAAAGAAACAGTTACTTCGCACACCCCGAAAATTTGTTGCTTGCAATGTTGACTGACCCTCACAAGGATATCTGAGAATTAGCTGCGCGTCGTATTCTAAAAGCACGCAGTAAGAAACTAATTAAAACAGGGCTGTTCCAACTTCCAAACATAAACCTCGATCAATCATATTATTTGGAAGCAAAATGTAACCGAACCCCCAATACTGAAGAATATATCGGATGAAGATCTTCAATTATTTGTAGCTCATGGGAGAGAAGGTACATTGCCTTTTCTGCGTCTGCCATGTCATACTCAGGCAGTTGAAAGATGTGTGACGACTGTTATTGAAGCCTTGACTACTTTATGTATGAAGTCTGTAAGAGAAGGTGAAGATTGAGTCTCGCAAAATAATGCCGAAATTTGAGAGTAAGAAGGATTTTGCTGGTATTTGAATACACTACCTTGAGATAATTTGAATTATATTCATATATGTTTTTAGTAAATAATTCGAATCATTCCATCTATTTTGCGTTTTATTGAAAAATAGTTCATTTTTACTTGTTTATCTAATATTTTTTTATGATTTAACAAGGGTGGGTTTTTCTCTAATATGTGAAATTTCAAAGTCAATCCGGAGGAAGAAGATGATATCCAAATATTATTAAAAAAAGTACATGATTTTTCATCGTCATTTAGCACCCTTTTATCACTATTAGACAAATCAAAACAAGAAAAAAATTTTCCCCATACATTCGTGACCCACCTTAGTGAGCAGTGCTCATGTGCCTATATGAAGTGCATGCCTCCGAGTGCACCAGGTATGTATGTAGTTATATGTAGGTAGGTTGTAGGTTCTCTCACGTGTTCCGTCCCCAGCGGAAGTTTGACGTATCGTTAATATCCTGGGAACTCTGGTGTTTGACGATTCGTGGTCGTGCATATATAATTGATAAATTCAATTTATCGCGTCGACGCGTCGCGCAAGGCTGGGAAGGGTTTGGAAAACGTCCGCCCTGAATTCGAAAGGGGTTGCGGTTTCACGGGCAGGAGGGTGGGTGGCAGAAGGATGGGGAGAGGGGGGGGGGGTGTTAGTTAATTGCGAATAGATTATACAATATAATTAAAGTGTATTGTGTAATGAATCATTTATAGCTTCACCTTGTGTATTGACTTTGTGTGTGTGATGTAATTCAAATTCACAATAGGTAGGTACCTTCGCATATACAGTTCATAGTTCCTACTTTATCGCAGCGAAAATCTGAAACTAGTGCATGTAAATGTGCTAATAAATTATTTTTAAAAATGTAAGTTGTCATGATATTAATTAACATTTTTTTTATTCACATATTGATGAAACAATCTTGCTCCATAAGTTTTTTTATTTAACTGCGGGGCGCCATGTAACCTCCAGCAATAACGTAGTAATGTCGACGAATTTACATCTTCTTCACTCTGATGTTTACTTTGTACGCCTTATTCGAGTGCTGATAGCCTTCATTCAAAGCTCTAGAAAAACCGTAATTATGAGTTGGATTACTGGATTTAGGCGTTAAATTGCTCACTTATTTCCTCACTTATTTGAATGATAAGAGAATCGGACATTGTTCTGTTCCTTCTCACCTTTTAACCATTCACGTCCTTCTGTGGTCTAGAAGTGGGAACTTTATATCACATATTTTCTGGTTGTCCCTCTCTAAACAAATATCTTTTCTTCTAATGAGCCTTATCTAATATTGCCTCCCCTCCATTCAACATCTCATCTCTTCCAAGTCTGAACGCTACTCCAATATTTCGTATTATTTTGCAATTTGCCCATTTAAATAAAATTAAAAAATTATAAATTCACCTTTCCTCTTTCCATTATAATTTGAAATGATAGCCTAGAACACTCTTGCAGGGTGAAAGCCAGAAATATTTGGAAAATTAAATTTTTTAGTTGTGTGGAAATAATAATAATAACAGTTTCAGTTTAGAATTAGTTCGTAAATCCTTCTTAGAAGTGGCGCACACGTCTGTGGCAGTTGCAATGAAAGTTTATTATAAATTTAGGTTCCGTTCATTGGGATTGGCACAGTCGGCGCGGGAGTTGGTAGGTTTTAGTTAGTCGACTGTTTCTCAGTGGCACGTCCTGACAGACTGGTCCGAGTTGCTCCTAGTTACTCCGCATACGAGCATAGCAGTCGCAGCTCGCGGTACTTCTGGGAAATTAATTAACCCAATTCATTCATGTCAAAACAAACGTACCTGCTACCTACTAATAAGTTGAATAGAATGCGATCTTATTCTGAACCACTAAATAATATAAAATCTCTGATTTTACATTTTATCGATTATTTACATAAAACCTTACGACTACTAGTCGGATAATGAAATTGTGTAAAAATTAAGTATTTTCACAATTTTTTTAATCGTGTCGATAAATTAAAAAAAATTACGATAACGGTTGAATTTTTACTATTTTTTTATGCAAAAGAAAGGGATATATTTTTAAAAACTTAATGAGTTAAACCCCAAATTGTAATATTTTGACTAATAAAGACAATTTAGCGAAAATAAATAAAAAATCTGAAACAGAAAAATCAATTTGAGCTTTGACAAAAAAATGTTTATCCTGACTTACAAAAAAGTTAATAGATGTCGCATATTAAATAAAAATGATAAATTTATCCAAGACGCTATCTAGATAGCATTTAGTTTGAGTTAAATCTTGCAGTAATTCATAAAGATAGCAGCCAGTAAAAACATACGGTCACATCTGGGACTAAAATATTACAATTTGCGGTTTAACAAAAAAAGAGTTCATCCTGACTTGCAAAAAAGTCAACAAATGTCGCATATTAAATTAAAAATGATATATTTATCCAAGACACCTTCTAGATAGCATTTAGTTCGAGTTAAATCTTCCAATAATTCATAAAGATAGCAGCCAGTAAAAACATACGGTCACATCTGGACTAAAATATTACAATTTGCGGTTTAACAAAAAAAGAGTTCATCCTGACTTGCAAAAAAGTCAACAAATGTCGCATATTAAATAAAAATGGATAAATTTATCCACAACACTATCTAGATAGCATTTAGTTTGAGTTAAATCTTGCAATCATTCATAAAGCTAGCAGCCAATAAAAATATGCTTTAAGAAAATATAATATAAAAATTAATATATAGTTCTCATTCGAAGTATGATCGACTGAGAATTACCAACATTATCTTCATTTTCTTAACGCATATTTAAAATAATGTATGTAAGTATGTTACAGTTAAATATCACCGAATCGGATAGGGATACATTAGCTCAGTTGGTAGAATTGCAACCCGGAAAGCCAAAGGTCCTGGGTTACAAATAATAGTATAAAATGTACACCCATGCCAAAGAGACAACATTTACTAGTTCTCCTCAAACGTAAAACTGCTGTATTTGAGGGTAGTTTCTGCTCACCATCAAAACTTTGGACTGAAATACCGCTGTCTATCGACCGAAATACCGACAATATCGAATGCACAAGAAGCTCTGCGGCGAATGGTTGCTGACCACACGAACAACTTAATTGACAGAATTTACAATTTAGGAAATACCTACTTGTGTTTGTGATTTGTGAAATTATTTATATTGAATTTCAATATTAAATTTTTAATATTATTTGTTTTAATTTAAATTTAGATTTTTTGTTTTTTTTTTAGTTTTTATTTACTTTATATTACGTGTATTGTATTAAAGATTTGATATAATTATTTATATATATACGAGGGGGACCCAAAAGATACGAGACTTTCTTCAGAAGTTTTTTATTTTTCAATATTTTTACACCAAAATTTGGTTACCCTCAAAGTATTCACCATTAGAGTGTATGTACTTGTCCAACTTTTTTTTCCATTGTTCATAACAATTTTGAAACTCACTGATTGAATTATCTGTTGAATTTAACTCCATGTTATTCCAGTCTTGTCTGACAGTTGATCAATTGTTCGGCGACGATCTTCATGAACAAGAGTGTTGATATGTATTTATTAATATATAATAAATAATTAAATTAAAAAAATATATTATGTATATTAAATGTTTTAGAGGCACTGCTGAAAACCAGCTACTTTTCGGTAGAATTCCCGAATGAGCTGAGCAGTGACCCATTTGTCAATAGAATATGAATAAAAGTAAACCTATAAAAATATAATTTTTTATATATTTTTTTTCTTTTATAACTTTTGAAGGTTATTCCCATCAATGTAATATATTTTAAAGATAATGTGTGTGGGTAGATTTTAGGTTATGAATGTATCGACCCTTACCTTTGGAAAATCGATACGTAAATTATTAGTATGGTCGCGGATGTTTAAATGATACCAAAGGATGTCACAGAATTCACATTTATTTAAATTATATTTTGTACATCGATAAAAATGCGATAATGAGTAATCAGAAGGATTTGAAAATGTGTAGACAGAACACAAACAGAACACAGCCAGCCAGAGTGACGCACAGACAAGAATGGCTCTCCTGGCGTCATTTTTGGTTTAGTCAGCTGTTGGTAGGTTTTTCTGATCGAGTGTTGTTAGATTTAAAATTAAATATTTTCGGTTGTTCAGTACTATTGGTACTGTCTACAATATCAGTGAAGAAGAAGATAACACTAATAACCTAAATTAAAATGAACAAGATAGCAGTAGCAACTGGGACTCGAACCCAGAACCTCTCGTCTTACCGGGTAGTGCGCTTTTTCCAATTCAGCCATTGCCACCTATTATAAAACCGTCATATGTGTATTCCTACTCATATTTCAAATTTTAGAATTAACAATATTATCAATTATTATTATTGAAAAAAATTAGTCGAAGATAATGTTGTTAATTCTAAAATTTGAAATGTGAGTTTACAAATATGACGGTTTTATTATAGGTGGCAATGGCTGATCAATAAAAGTTTGCGCGTTTGAGCTAGATTGAATACTGTACAGTCATAAGACTCAGAAGCGTCAACCCAATATAAGTCGAGAATATAAATCGAGAATAAGACCTGGGTGTCTAATATGGTGTAATAATAATTATTCCGAATTCCAACTAAGTCATCGAACTTCTTCCGCTATTCTGCGAGGGCTGGAAATCAACCTTGTAGACTTTGAAATGGAAGATTTATATTGTGATAAGCACTTAATGTATATACCTTGATAAATGGATTAACTCTAGGCTTTTCGTTTTACCTTCAAGGTAGCGTTAGTGTTTTCTAATAATATGATTATTAGAAATTATGTATTCGTAATGGGAGGAAACAAAAATATACCTGTACCAACATAATATCTGTTTCAGAATTGGCAGGTTGGTAAGCCTGTTTATCCATCATAGTTCCTGAGAATTCACGACATAGTTAATTATTATTTTCAAACTCGAGCCACGTCGTGCTATATCTGTTACCAAATCTAGAAAAAAATAAAGATTTTAGAAAGTGAGAACAACACGCTTTCCCTTTGCATTTAAAAGTTTACCATAGAAGCTCACGTATATTATGAAAAAACAATATATAAAACAGAAAACAGCGAAATAGATCACCCGGTCAACGTTTACAATTTTATTATTAATAATTTTAGCATTAAACGAAAAAAAGTGATGTGAAAATAACCTTTTTAATATTTTTTTAAAATTTCGTATAAGGTGGTTAACACGGATTACACAATAAACAGCGGTAAGGGTATTAACATTTTTAGCCATTTTTGCGTTAAATTTATAATATTATAATGTATTATGTCCGTTTTTAAATTCAAAATATGATCTTTCATCTGCTATCAAAAACAGTATTTCATTTGCAACATTTACAAAAACAGTACTTCATTTTTCAAAATGTTCTAAAACAGTATTTCATTTTGCAAAATGTTCAAAAACAGTATTTCATTTGCAACATTTACAAAAACAATATTTCATTTTACAATATGTTAAAAAATAGTAAACTTATTTGAAATTGAATGTCAAGCTGAAATGTTAGAAGATATTAAATTATTTTGTCCGGGCCCGAAGGGTTTATAAGAATGTTTGTATTATGGATCCCATCGTTCATACATATCGGATCTTCCGAAAGGTCAACGTTCAGACGATATTTTTATTTGTTTTGTTCGTTAAAAGGTTTATACAAAATTATTCTATTAACAATTTTATCATATCTTTGAAGAATACGCTAACCTTTATTATTGCTATCTACCCCAGCTGTTTCGTAGAAACTTGTACACTCCCATCTTTACTTCAGATAAACTCGGCGAGTTTCGTGTATAAAATTTCAATAATCTCCCGAAGGCAAATATCTAAATTATAATATTACAATATTTTGTCTGCGGTTTGATGAGTTGTAATATTTGATGGTGGTTTTCTCGGATATTTCGCATTTAATTAAACCTTCGTTAATCAGAAGGTCTCAAGACGGATGGGGGTGTATTACTTGGAATTCAGTTGTTTGAGCATCTATAATTAAATTATCTTAACCAAGGCTCTTCAAAGGTCGATGTTATATTCTACCAAATACATGTTACATCTACTTACAATTGTCCAAATGACCTATGCATCGGGTCAATTGCATTCTTGGGTGGGGCTTGGAATTCAACAAAGGACGTTCCCGTACAAGGAGAGAGCGGGTAACTAATAAGATTGTGTGGTAGTAGTGACATTTATCCAACGACTGGACATGTACAAGGTCAATATCCTCGCATTTTGCAAACTAACTTCGAATAACAAGTACGAGATAAAATAACAATCTTTCAAAATCAATTTAAGGTCTAGAATTTGATTTAAAAGGACTAATTTCCAGTATTCTCTTGTAATATCCTCTTTAAGAGTAGTATATCGGTAGGCTACTTGTGGTAGCGCCAGAGTCACGTAGTTTGTAAGTATCTCCATGAATGGAGGGCCCTAGACACAATGCAAATAAAATAGCTTGAGATAACTACTCCACTATAATAGACAATTCCCAGGAGAGTGTGGGTTGGTAATGCTTTCCAGAGAACTAAATGATTAACCCTGAATAGCGGGAGCAATGAGGTTGAATGAAATTAACCATTTTACGAGTACATTAAAGTAATTAAAAGCGTTTTACTGTATAATTGCAATTAATCTGTGAGTGTTTGCCTTGTCCCCAGGCAGACATTGTTGGGCTGCTTCAATACAAATTATAGGGTCCTTTTACAATACTGTTGTATTTACAATAATACGTATTTACAATAATTATGCTTCTAGATTACCTGTGACTGGCTACCACTGTCTAGGAATTGAATCTGCTCAGCACGGCTCTCTTTGATCGGCTATATTCACCGGTTGAAACTACTATAACTCCCCGACATCTGTCGGTATCTGGCTTAAGCATAAAGAGGAACGGCTGCGCGGCCGGTTTTATACAAAACGTAGTTTTGGATTTGAGGCCAAAATACCCAAGCAAACTGAAAAATTATTGTTGTAATCAAAAGGTTCCTAAGTCAAATTACTATCTCGGACAGCTAATTTATTAATTTTTGCTTCGAATTATAAAATATACGCTATTAAAGATTTTAATACTTTTAAGGAATTTAGAGGAATGTTGGACAATTATTTGCTAGTAAAAGTAAATATTTGTTATTTTACTATATTTTTTAAAGAAATATGATGAAATATAAAATTATAATTTTTTTTATTAGAAACTAATTTGATGGTTGTAAATTTAAATTACAAATTACCTATTTACATCAGAACAAAAACTTGTCGTTTAAATATTAAAATTAGTACCCAAAGAAACGCATTTTTAACAATTTTTATTTTATTTTTCATTATATTATAACTAAGGATTAGGCACATTTTTTTAATAATTATAAATAACCCACAAAAAATTTCAAAGTTTCTTCCAAAATGAACCAAAACTGATTTCTTAAATTACCTATACTTCATCATTTAAAAGCAAAAATAAATAAAGTAGCTCCTGTCCGTTGTTGGCATACCTTTTTATTACCAAAATAATTTTTTAGTTTGGTTGGGTATTATGGCCTCACATCCAAAATTACGTTTTGCATGAAACCGGCTGCGCAGCCAATAAATAGCCTTGCCTACCGACATCTACCAAAACCCACTGAAATTGTATGCCATTCAAGAACTTTCTAGATGATGTTGTTAAATTTGTACCTATACACTACAAGGAAATATTTCATCCCTCTTCCAGTGTCAACTGTGGATCGCCGCCAAAACAACATGTCCGTTTTTATTCGTTAATTCGGCGGCGCTGTGACATCACGTGCCGGGAAAATCCATGAGAGCTTGTAGGTGATATATACTTACTTTGGAAATGTAGTTGTTCTTCGATAGTCATTCCAGCTTATTTAAAAGGTATCGACTATAGCTTTCCCGTTGATTAATCGTTAGCATCTAAAACTACCCCAATAAGGTGATCGATCATCAAACAGGTATTGAAAGAATTCAAGGGGATTAACATTACTGAACTAGGATTACTTCGGAATCCGATGGGGTACAAACACGGGGGGAAAGAAAGCCCTTAAATATTGAAAACATATATATATTAAAAAAATTCAAGTGTATTTTATTTAGTTATAAAATTTACATCTTATATGTTCTTTTCTAAGACTATTATAATATTATTTGCTACCTACTTACTAAAATTTTAACTTCACAATAATGAGACATAATTCACGAAAAACTGCAAGACTTTTAGTTTCCTTAACAATTGCAGGGAAGTAATTGAACATTTTAAAACCTTTTTTGTAATTAAAGTTTTGTGTTCCCCATAAATTTATTTTTGGAAGCTTAAGACGATAGACTTCGCTTTTCGGCCCATACAAAAAGGACGCCCGGGAAAAAACACTTTTCTACATCGAAAATTGCACAAAATGAATATATTATTATATGAATATATATAATATATATTTTTATACTGCCTTCTAGAAGGTGAAAACTATGTCGGTATGTTTTCGAATTTTCGATGCGTTTCGTATTAACGTAAACATTCACTGTCAAACATGTACGATTTATCAAAAAATATTATGTAAGGAAAAAGTGCTGCTAACTCAACTCTCATAAAGAATTATAAAATTATAAAAAGCTACCGACATAGCTTCTTCTTTCTAAAAGATATATATTTTTTCAAATTTCAATTTTGTGAAAGTTTCGGTGTAGAAAAGTGTATTCTCCATAAACCCCTTTTCGAGCGATTTCTGTAGTTAAATTTGAGCGTTGTCTCATTCGCACATTTCGCATTCGCATGTATTGTCAGTGTGCGTGAGCTTATTGTGAGCGGGACAGAATGACAGACGCGGGTGTTCCGTGTGTCATTCAAAGTCTCTTAACATCTAATGATATTGTGGTGTGCCTTGGCAAAACGAGGAGCGTCCAGCCCTGTTGTTACCTTCGTAAACCACATTCCCATATCTGACATTTTTTCCATCATCAAAGATAGATCCCGCAATGTTTGGGCAGAGTATTGGCACATTGCTAGTCAATCCAAAAGATTGCCTCAATACAAAGGACTTCCCTTATTCTTATTCCCCCATTTTTCCAAAAAAGAAATTTGCTCACGTATTCGAATGAGAATCGAACATTGTTCTGTTCCTTCTTACATTTTTTAAATTCACGTCCTTGACTCCCCAGATTGTATATTCTGTGGTCTAGAAGTGAGAACTTTGGATCACATATTTTTTGGCTGTCCCTCTCTAAACAAATATCCTCTCTTCTATCAAGCTTTATCAAAAATTGCCTCCCCTCCATTCAATGTATCATCTCTTCTAAGTCTGAACTCGACTCCAATCTTCATTATAATTTTTAAATTTGTCCATTTAAATAAAATTAATATTTAAATTCACCTTTCATTTCTCCATAATTTTAAATGATGGCCTAGAACACCCTTGAAGAGTGAAAGCCAGAAACAATTGAAAAAACAAACAAAGTTTGCAGTTTCTCGTTGGACAGTAATGAACTCTCTATTAATTCTAACACTATTTAACATATAATCTGGTAATATTTTATTTTTTAATTAAAATTGTAAAAAAGTAATAGAATATCTGTAAATATGTTATTTCTGAGATTTATTTTTCAGAAAAGAAACATTTTATAAAAATGGAATTAGCTGTATTTGGTGACTAGATCTGAATAGCCAAGTGCAGCTAAAGCCATTTCAAGTAAATTTTCAATTCTGAATGGTGGTCTTGCACCAGAGAATATCTTGCACTCTGGAACGTGCCGCAAATATACTTTAAATAAATTTAAATTGATAAAATTCTATCGGGATTTGAACCCCCGATCTCCGGATCACTAGTCGAGAGCCTTACCCCTCGACCACGGAGGCCGTCATCTCAATTGGGGAAGTCATTGTCCCAGTCGGGACCCTTACGTGGTATGTGGTATTTATTCTCTCTTGAATATATTAATTTGATTTCTATGAATGTAGTGCTCTTCTTAAGAGGGTAACCAAAGAATACCAGAAATTTGTCTTAATTAAATAAAATTCTAGACGTATTGACTCTTTTTTACAAAAAAACATAAATTGATTTCGAAAGATTGTTATTTTATCTGGTAAAGTTATATTTTAAATTTTGAAAAACCAAGTTATTTTTTAATATAATAAGGATAAACCGTTGGTCGTTAGCAGATTTCTAAAATTTTCAAACGAAGTATATTATACTATACAACGCATATTTCAAATCATATACTGTAAATTAAATCAATACATTAACTAATAAAGCTATTATTCAGAATTTTAATTTTAGTTCAAACAAAATCATTAAAAACAATCCGAGTACGTGTTTTGTGATGAAAATACCTCAGTTTATCTATTTATTTACGGTCTTACAAACTAAAATATTTCACTTTTTTTACACACTTATTCTGCTTAGACATTACTGAAAAAAATGTATTCAATAATTGGGAGGGGGGAACGAAGGATGCGTGGGAGGTTCGCGGGATGGATGACGAGGGTGGGTGGAAGGCGGGGAAGGTGGAAGAAGGCATAAAGGGAAGGGGACGCGGGAAGAGAAAGGAGGCGGAAACCGTGTCGCATGAAAAAGGACAAGCAGGGGAAAGGTGGAGGAGGGGTTGGAAATAAGGGAGGGGCAGATACAGGGATTTCAAATGAGATTCAGCAGCAGGAGGTAAATTAAAAAAATCCATACTTCTCACACGGGAAAATTTGGAAAATCGATACTTCTTACATCTGTGATGAGTGTGCGCATTTCAAACAGTTTGGTGGCAGGACGGGAAGGAAGGTGGGGGAGGAAAGGAGGGGGAAGGGGAGGAGAATGAAAGGTAAGGGTATTAGGAGGATGAACGAGGGAGAGGAGGAAGGTGGCGAAGGTGGATAAGGTCGAAGGGTAACGGGAGCGGGAAAGGGGTCGCATGGGAAAGGAGGTGTGGCGAAGGGTCGGGGCAGCAAAATAGGGGCAGAGGGAGTTCTTTCAAAGGGCCCATCGTAGCGACAGGGGAAAGTAGGTGGTAATTTGGTAAATCCATGCTTCTCAAACCGACAGCTGTGAGAAGAGTGTATATTTCACATAGATAAGCGATAGGCTGAGAAGAGGGTATGGGGAGGGGAATCCGGTAAGGGGGAGGGGAACGAAGGAGGGAGCGGTAGGAAATAGCTGGGGGTGCGAATATGGAAATTCCACACATCTCACATGGACAGCTGTATGTGGTGGCCTGCTCACGCGTCGGAAAACAAAATATTTTGTATACCAAAAGCACTTCAAGAAAAATAAATAAAACTTTGAGCGGCATTGTAACGCTCTTTAAAACCTTAGTATTATCGTGTTCCGATTTTCTCATCAACCGATCAAATGAATCTCTTTGACATGCGTAACGCAACATTATATTAGAAACATTTCCCGTATTATTATTTAACATTTAAAAAAAAAGTTATGCTGCTTAAACCCTCAAGAAAATGATATCGCCTGGGGAAAAAAATTACAGTTGACATTGCAAAAATAACAAAATTATAATAGAATAAAACTTCCAATCTTATGTTCTTCCATTTCAGAAAAATAACATTCAACAACATTTAACTTTTCCCCTGATCTGCTTCTTAAGATAAAGTAATGAAGAAAAATTACTTAGGGTCGTCTTGCAGAAACGCGTTCTTGTTCATCGTTTTCATCTGTTATTATATTCCGTCTAAAATAGCAGGGACACCCTCCGTAGTTCATAACCAGAAACGTTGAAAAACACTCTGAAATTTTGAACTAGTAACGCAGAATGAGCCATTCCACACTCTTCAGGATTAAATTAATCCTCATAAAATGTTTTGAGATTACAGACAAGAAAAACAAATTCAAATCTTTTTATTGACATTGTATTTATTTTGTACAACTCCATTTAAATAAACAAAATGAGGAGTCCTGTCTGCGGCGTGTATCTTTTCTCGGGAGATTTTTTCAATGTGGATGAGTGTTTCAGGCTAATAATTATTGCTTATAATAATTGTTACCCTTTGTGCTACGCATAAAAATCTTATTTGAAACATTAGTTTATCAACTAAAAAATAATAATTGATATTTGACGAGTTAAAGTATTTCACCAAAAAAATATAGACATAATATGCCTCGACGCCACCTAGTGGGAGATATAGCACTTACAATGCCTTTCTCATATAAAATAAAGTTGGTTGTTTACAGGTGAAAATATGTAATAAGTAGTAACTGTTGAATGAAATACTAGTATATATTGAAATATTTAGCGGGTAAGAGATAAGCCGACGTAGCTCAGTGTATAGAGCATCTGACCGGAAATCAGAAGGATACGGGTTCGAGTCCCGTCTGCGGCATGTATCTTTTCTCGGGAGATTTTTCAATGTGGATGAGTGTTTCAGGCTAATAATTATTGCCTATAATAATTGAAGTAGATCGATTTTCGCAAGAATTTTTGTTTTTATTATTGACAACTGTTTCGGCATTCAAGGCCCTTATCAAACTGTGGCTGTGCCACATTGGGATGACTTATTTATGTGATTATATTTACCCTTCAAACAAATAAGTTGGCTAAATTAAATAGGGAAAGTTAGAAACGCATGAAAGGAGTTTAGGGTCAAAGAGTAGAATGAATGGGTTTTATTATTGAATTGTATTGCAGATGTAATGACCTACAGCGTTTTTTGTGTTTTGAAAGTATTTGACATAATTTAAAAAAATGTAAACAATTTTATGAACTGTGAATTCTCCTGAATTGTATAGAATGTAGTTTTTTAAAACGGTTTATCATATAAAGGTTGTTCACCATTTTTATTCGACGTGTCTTAATTTTGAAATGTCTTATAAAAAACAAAAATTAATTTTCATAAACTAGAATTCACTTTTCTGAAAAGTGCTCGTGTTTCTGTTAATTTTCTTGGCAAAACTTAATTCTGCAGAACGCCGCTTGGTTCAAAGAATAAGAGCAAAAATTAATTACTAAAGAAGATTGCACTGGAATAGATGAAAATACGTATTCCCTGCTTCGGAAATTAAATCATTCTACCGTCAAAGAAATTCAGAATAAGCAGTTCATTGCGTTTTTTTAATTTTGAACCTACTTTCTCAGTGGATGATTGAAATCAGTCTCGGGAATCTTTCACGGAAAATTTAATCAAAATATCAATCTCCATTTCGCATCGTTAAATTTAAAAAAGCAGTAATGCAATGGTTCGGCAGCCTTTTTTTGCGAAAAGATAAATACAGACGAAACACATTTTGAGATATTGCTTTTTAAAAACCCAATGAACTTATATTTTATACTTATTTATTCAGACGTCGCACATCGTCTTCGTGCTTCAAATTTCAATTTTGATTTAACCCCTTACTCTTACTGTTTTTTTTTTATTTATTTATTTTTATGAAGGTCTGACGTTTGGGTATTAACGAAATGCCGATGTTCAAGTTTTATCATGAAGTTTCGTTTTTACTGGCAAAAAGAAAATTTGTTCGCAAATCGTAACTTGAGAGGGTAATACCCTCTTAAGTTACATATACAGAGAATACTAAAAATTACTCCTTTTTAAATCAAATTCTAGACTCTTTTTTACGAAAAAACATAAATTGATTTTGAAAGATTGTTATTTTATCTGGTACACGCAGTTTTATAATTTTGAAAAACTATGTGTATTTTTAATATATCTACTAAGCTTGTTCAAGCAGATTTGTTCAATTTTCAAATGATAGATTCTTTTAAACAACACAAATTTCAAAACAAAATAAATCAATACATAATCTAGTCAACACAGTTTTTAAATTTTTAATTTTAGTTAAAGTAAAATAATTAAAAAATAAATCCGAGAACGTGTTTGTGACAAAATTACCCCAGTTTTTCTATTTATTTTAGGTCTTACAAACAAAAAAAATCATATTTTTATAAGAAAAACTCTCTTTTTTATAACTTTTGAAGGTTATTCCCATCAATGTAATATATCATTGAAGAAGAAGATAACCATAATAATCTAATATTAAATAAAAAAATAAAAAATAAATTTTTTTGATTATTATTGTTATCTTCTTCTTCAATGATAAAAAAATTCAATTTTTTTACACACTTATTTTGATTAGACATTATTGAAAAATCATAAATACTTACAAAATACTTACAAGAAGTAGACGTAATTAATAATTTATCATCGTGCGTTTTGATCATATTAAATTTTAATTAAAAAAATTAGATTGATACGGGGAATAATCGATCTTTGTCATTGGAACCTCCCTGTACAGTTGCAAGCATTTTTAAACTTTTATTTTCAGCTGCTGGTCAATCGCTCTTAACAAAATTGATGTTCAAATAACGCATAAAAACATTGAAAAGTAAAAAATAAAAAATAAAAAAATAACATAAAAAAAAAAAAACGTTGCCCCCCTTTTTTGTTGAACCCTATACGAAATTAAGTAAGAACCGATCAACGTTGAAGAAATTAAAATTACACTGATTTTATGTTTTAACTAATTAATTTTCTAATTAAATTAAAACAAATAACTTTGTTTAAACCACTAATATAATCACAATTACCTACATGTTTCAAAACCGATGGTTTCTTCGCTGACGTTTCTTCGTCAGGGTAGTAATGTCATTACTACCCTGAGGTAGTAATGACATTACTACCCTGACGAAGAAACCATCGGTTTTGAAACATGTAGGTAATTGTGATTATATTAGTGGTTTAAACAAAGTTATTTGTTTTAATTTAATTCAAAATGATGCCACAAAGTGATTTTGCGAAGTTTGAAGAAATAATTAATTTTCTTCTCGAAATAGTTGGTTATAACCAAAAACTGTCAAAAGAACCGAATCTAGCGGTCCACAATGGAGTGCTGGCAGTAAATAAATAACTCCGACATTGTAACTTCCAAAAACCGTCTACTTTACAACATTTATTCAATTATTTTGCTAAACAGTAATGAAAAAATAAATATTGTCGCCGCGAAACATTTTGATTGTTAATGTAAACTTGATGATTTTGTTAAATTTCTTGGGCTACCAATATGGACAGAATTGCTTCATACAAATTGAACATTATAGGTCTTTCAATTTGATCGAGTTTACAGCCTCGACGAAGATTTTTATTCAAATGATTGAGTTTGTATTCAAAAGAAAAGTTACTGAAAGAGGAAGGAAATATTCAGACAGCTTTTCAATTTAAAATGTTGTTTACCAAAACGAACAGTACATAGCAACAAAAAGCGTTGATTCCGAAAACTGTAAGAAAAATGACAGTACTTCATTAATCTGTTTGCCCGTTTTCCTTCACTAAATAATGAACTCCATGCTGGAGCTGGGTCGATCGATCATTTTACACGACCCTAACCGATCTCAACCCAATGGCGAAGTGATCGGGTTAAGAGTACCTGCTCTTCGATGGAAGAAATGCCCCAGTTGGCCTCCATTAGTCGAAAGTACCCATCGCGTCGTACCTGAGATTCGAGTACCCATTCACCCGATCATTGGTCGGGTAATTTGGTTTGGCATAGATAGGTCGTAGGCTTGTAGGTACTGTAGGTAGATCATGGCGTCATCTCTCTTTGATTTATGGTTTATGGGCGCTGAAGTTTTTTAAAAATTAATTAATTAATCAGTTTATAATGTTTTTAAAAATAATAAATTATAAAATAAGTGTTTTCACAGATTTTTATGCTTCTCTTCCATTGAAGCGGGCGCTTGTCTAAAAGAGAAGCGAACATCAGGATGCAAAATATTTTGAATCCACAATGAATTATGATTTAAGGAAATATGAACATTAAAAAAAGACAAATAAACAAATTAAAAAGTTATATTAATAAAGAAGATATTTTCATCATTTTGGTTAATTTTACACTGAATTGCTCTTTAATCGTTTTATTTCTCTTTGACGTATTTATCATATTCAATTGGTCTTATAATTTCGGGTAGGCTGTTAAAGTATTTTTTCCCTAGATACATATTATAACGATGTTGTGCAAGTGAGGTGTTACATTTTTGTCTTGTAAATATATGTTTTTGATGAGTACCACTTTCACTAAAAAAAGCTTTTATTAAGTTTTATCATTTTGAAAAAAGTAACCCGATCGATCATTGGTGGGTCGTGATGATCGAGTAGTTCACAATCGACCCAGGACTACTCCATGTGGCATTAGGGTAGTGAGTAAGGTGATGGTAAGGGCTCACCTGGTGGTGTCGAACTTGTATTGCGGCCGCTTCATGAAGAGGAGCCTCGGCAGGATGTGGATGAATACGCGCTTGACCCATGGGGCCATCCGGTGCGTCTGCGGGGATCGGAAGTGCACGTTAAGCACCACCACCGTCACGCAGATACTGAAATAGTTACATTCCAAGTTAGATGACGCCTAATAAATAAAAAAATTTAGGTTTACTAAAAATGTTTTTTTTTATGAGTACCTACACATAATATTCCCTTTAAGGTGCCGTCAGACTACGCTGTAAAGTAGTAAGCGTTTTGGGGCGTGGCCTACTTCATAATATAGCATGGTCTGTCACAGGCTTTACGTATGTCCCCTATAGAACGGACGTTAAACCCAGTTAACTGTTCAATATAAATACGATACGATAATAAACAGGAATCGTAATCTCCGTTGAACCGAAGTATTATTGAAAACTCCCGATCTCATTGTTAATGAGAGGAAACAACACCAAACCACAGAATAGGCTGAATGAGAGGAATTAACAGTACATCAACAATTGAATGTACGATGGAAAAAAAATAATAGTGGCAATTTAGTCGTAAAATTAATAAAATTTCAAATTCAGTGACCCGTTTTGCAAAATCAGTGTTATTAATGGACAGATAAATTTAATAAAAGCTATTAATTCGTTAATAGGATGAATGCGTGTTCACATTGTATTACGCTAAAAAGTAAACTGTTATTTGTTGGAGATTATTTATTGCTTTTATTTCACGTTAACTAAATGAAAACTTCATATTATAATGGCGCGAAATTTGTGTATAATTTTTGTTTTTCATAATTATTACTAAACTAGCGCATACAATAATAGTACAAAACTGCTGACCATGTACAAATCGCACTGTTGAATTTGATAGCCACCTCTGACCTGGAACCCAAACAACGGGCGTTCCGCTGAATAGATTCCCCTAAATTATCAAGCAGATTACAATAATTATTATTAAATTGATAAACTAATGTTTAAGGCAAGACTTTTTACGCATAGCACAAAGGGTAACAAATATTATAAGCAATAATTATTATCCTGAAACACTCATCCATATTGAAAAAAACCTCCCGAGAAAAGATGTATGCCGCCGACGTAAGAGATAAGCCGCCGTAGCATAGTGGAGAGAGCTCCTGAGCAATCAGAGAGGCGCGGGTTCGAGTCTCGTCGGCGGCATGTATATTTTCTCGGGAGCTTTTTCGATATGGATGAGTATTTCAGGCTAATAATTATTGCTTATAATAACAGATTACAATACTTATAGCGTTGGCGTCAGGTAGGTATGCTGTCTTTGTTCTAGCGGTATTAGAGTGAAAGATGCTCCGAAGAACTAGTCTCATGGATCCCTTCGACACCGGAACATAGACGGGAAACACGCCGAACGCTCGCCCAACTTATGTACACGGTTGACATTTATCATATGAGAATCAATCGTTTCTTTTTGACAGCACGAATCGTAGAAACAAGTTAAACAGCTCGGCTTTAGAACGATTTACCGGTTTCTGTGTTTTTTCCCTCTTGACACATGGGTCTCAGAACTATGATTCTAATTGTATATTCTTTATTTCATGTTATTTTATCAATATTTTGTAAGGATTTGTAAGGAGCATTATAGGATTATTTTTATATTTATTATAGTTGAGCGCACCTGAAGTGAAATAACACAAAACTGCGCTATATAAAAATTACGTTATTATTACGAGCTATGAAAATATTTTACATCTCTAACATATATTTTACATCTAACATTTTACATATTAAAATGTCAAAATTATAATACAGTAATTAATTTTTTCAATCTACCAGAGTTCTACGCACAACCAAACTTAGTATTTTTAATGTTTCCAGCTATGATTCGGTACCTTCAAAGAAAAGTTTAACTCATTTATGTACTTTTCACTAAATCAAACAAAAGAAATATCAACGATAAACCAGCAAATAGCAACACTGACAAATTCACCGAATACACGATTAAAAAACGAATTGAAGCACAAGAGTCGCTGGTTTCCGATGAAGATAGATTTGTTCTTCCTCAATTCCTGGCAAAAATACTTATTATTGACTTTCCTGAAGAGTTGATGTGGAAATTCTATTTTCTTTTCTCTCCCAAGGGACTTTTTTAATCACAAAGCACGTTCCTTCACTTGGGCAAGTCTCGGCATTTTAAAACTAACTGTGAAAGTGGGAGGAAACTGTGGAGTGAGGGAAGAGGAGTGAGGTTAGTGGAGTGGGGTGAGTGTAATGGCACGTGGCGAGTATTCAAATTGCACACAAGTTTTTTTAATGGCCTTTCTAGCGGTGATGATGGCTTGTGTGTGGTAATTTATGCGTCGAGTGCATCACTGTGAATTATTCTTGCAAATCTGTGTCGAATTTTAAATCTGGCGTCCTTCAGAAATAAATAAATCATTTTCATCATTCAAACAAATAAATTGACATAGCACCGATTTGATTAAAAATAATTATTTTGGTTGCATTTCTGGGATTGTAACTCTGATTCGCTGGACTCTAATTTTCTTTAAATTTAACGGGAACGGCTGCGCGAACTACTTTATACAAAACTTGAATTTGGGGCCAAAATTCTTAAACAAGAGCTATAAATCTTGTTTTAATATAAAAAAATATAGCAAACGCCTAGTACGGATATGTGCTACCATATACAGGGTGTTAAGGTACGTACTTGAGTTACTTTAACCAGTGATTCCTGACATTATTTGGAGTAAAAAATGTAAATGAAATTTTGGTCTCCGGTGACATTTTTGACGTTTTTTTTTTTTTTTTTTTTTTCTACAAAAACATAAATAATAGTAGGTGTTGGGTAGTTGGGGGCGGGGTAAGTGGTTGGGCGGAAACTCGGCTGAGTGACCAATAAGGTCATGTGAAAGAATTTTTTTTTAATTTGATTTTGAAGAAAAAATATTTTGAAAAAAAAAAAAATTTACATAAAAAAGTCACCGGAGACCAAAATTTCATTAACATTTTTTACTCCAAATAATGTCAGGAATCACTGGTTAAAGTAACTCAAGTACGTACCTGAACACCCTGTATAGATCTATTAAAATTATTAAATAATAATATAGGCCATTAAAAATTCAATTCTTCATGATTTTTGGGGCAACTTTAACAAAAAAATTTATTGTGATTAATAAAAAAATATTCTAGCCGAATTTAAATTTAATGAAATGTAATACAAATTAAAACATTTAAAAGAAAATCGGTTCAAGGTTCCAAATTTTATAATTATATACTTACTTGTATTCCAGCGAATACGAAATTTGCGTCCATCGACATTATTTTTAACTAGCTGATACTCGGCATGCATTGAAATGACAATTAAATAAATAAATTGTTTCTCCCTTCGTGTCATTTCCCATTCGTCCCCGTTCCCCTTCCAACTGCTCTTTTTCTTCCCCTCCCGCGTTTCGTTCCCCTTCCACGTTCCCTTTTCACCTTCCCTTGTTCGCCCTCCCCTCTCCCGCTCTTTCCTTTCTCCCCCCTCCCTTACGCATTCCACTTCCACCTTCTTCGCCTTCCCCTCTCCCTCGTCCCCGCTCCCGCGAAGCCCCCCTCCTTAATTCCCCAACTGACTCTCCCGCATACTTCTCCCCCAAGCCTTTTTTCCCTGCCGCCTAACTCCATAAAATACACCCATTTTTCCAACAACTCGCGTGACCTATTTAATTTTTTATGCAAATTTCATAATACCAGAGTTCGCCAGTATATATATATATATATATATATATAGGTTTTATCCCTTCATACCGTATTTTTTCCTCACTATCTAGAAATCTAGACTATCTAGAGCGAAAAAAAATTGGTGATGAAAAATTATTTATGGAATTTTAGCTACTAATTCAGGCATATTTTTAGCTTTTTTTATATTGTAAAGGTGATTTTTGTGTTTAATCTCGACCGAATTTGAAATTGAAGGTATTTTTTCAATGTTGAATTTATTATATAATTTGTTTTAAATTTAGTAAAATGTTATATCTTCTGTATGATTTGTCTGAGACCTACTAAAACTACTAAACTATTGAAAAGATTAAAACATTTTTTTTTAAATAACTACTAATTATTGTTATCAAGCATAAAATATGTTCTACCACTGCCAGTTTTAATCCAGGTCTGAAAGGATTAAAGTAGTTTTATATTTCTTAGTTCGCTCAGACTGATTGATGAAACCAGTTGGACAATCAAGTCCAAAATGTTTATGTTAAATATGCGTTCTTGATAAATAACACATTCACTTTTTACAAACCATTTTACACAAACCTAGCGTAGCCGCTAAACTCCTTGAAAGCTGGGATGCTTTTCTTGCCATGACACTTTATTTTGTATCACAAACCATGTTACACAAACCTAGCGTAGAAACCTAGCGCTAAACTACTTGAAAACTGGGATGTTTTTGTTGCTTTGACGCGAACAGGCGCTATAAAGGGGGCACTTTCTTTTGTTTCACAAACCACGTTACACAAACCTAGCGTAGCCGATAAACTACTTGAAAACTTGGATGCTTTTCTTGCCTTAACGCGAGCAGGCGCTATAAAGGGGACACTTTCTTTTGTATCAAAAATCATGTTACACAAACCTAGCGTAGAAACCTAACGCTACTATTTGAAAACTGGGATGTTTTTCTTGCCCTGACGCGAGCAAGCGCTATAAAGGGGGCACTTTCTTTTGTTTCACAAACCACGTTACTTGAAAACTCAAAATCAAGTGTTTAATTTTTCGATTATATTGTATTCAGCTTAACCAGAAAGTAGTTAGGTACTGTACCTACACCCGTCAGCAAAAAATATTTTTTAAGGTTGGTATTTTCGACAAATGTCATATTTGATTGAGTTTTATTGTCTACTGTTATCATTAACTCTCCGTGTTATCCGTGTATCGAACTTCGACATCCGTATTATTATCTGTGAGGCGGGCTTGTAACTTTTGTTGGACAGTCGAAAACCAAACTATTCTTCAGAATTTTATCAAAGCAAAGTTACTTAGGACTGTAACTTATCAACAGAATAATCTAATAACATACCTTACAGTTACCGAGTTAGGGCGTTAGATACTTTACAACTGATAAATGTTCCCTTTTATCATTGCCGAGGAAATATTAGTTTTCTGGGAATAGAACAAAAGCTTTTCGCGAACTATCCGACTCTCGCGCAGACAGATAATGTGCCGTCTCTACCAAGGCCACTCTCATAGTTCAAATAATAATACACCTCACAAAGAGTTCCGGATTCCAAAATAATATTAGGTTTGCTTCCTTTTCAAAATGAAACCGTAAAAATCTCGATTGGGAGAATATTTTAAAAATTCCCCCTTAGACACGTTAAAATGAATCGAGCTCATATTTACAAACCATTTATTTTCCTATTTGCTCATTTTATAATATTTTTTCAACTTACCCTACTCACCTCTGGTCTGGAGCCCAAAGTTCCTAAATAAAAACCCTCGATTCTGTGCAGAAACGGGCGATCCGTTTGAAAGATTCTCCTATATTAACAAACGGTTTGAAATCTTTAGAGCACAGGCGTCGGGTGGGAAAGCTAACCTTTTTCTACCGGTATTTCAATGGAAGATGCCCCGAGGAAATTGTGGCATTGATCCCCTTGGCAGTGGTGCATAGTCGGAAAACGCGCCAAACGCGTGCCCAACATATGTACATGATTGAAATTTCCGCACCGATGTGGAACGATTTGCCAGCCTCTGTGTTTTCTCCTTCCTACAACATGGGTCTCTTCAAGACCCGTGTTCACTCCTTCCTCTTCTCAAAAAGACCCTCCACACAGCATGTTCAAAGATGACATAGACCTTGAGGGAAATTATTTTCCTCGGGGTCTCCTGTGTGGAGTTAATGTAAAAAAAAAATACGAGCGTGCTTTAGACCACACGACTGAAGTAAATACTTTTTTAGCTCCATCAATATGTATGTCCATATTTATGTTTATATGTACCTATAAAATATATACATATATTATTATATTATATTATATTATTATCATATACATTAAAAAACTACCTAAAACAACTATAAGAGTCTATATCTCACTATTATTATTATTTCTTTCATATCCTTTATTGATAAATCTTGCAATTTCTTAATTATGCCTTGTTTTTTGCCATATTGTATAATGTATTTACTTTCACACATGATATTGTATAACTGAAATATATTTGAACTAAAATTCCCTCACCAAACACAAGAGCCTTGTCTCTTTATAGTGAGGAAAAGCTATTCTTTTCGACTTTTTTACCACTGTATAAAATGTAAAAATTGTGTATTTTAATTGTAATAAAAACCTTTAAATATTAAATAAATAAAAAAAAAAAAAATAAAAAATTAATTTTCTACAAATATTTATTTAAATTTATTATCATTCGCCCTGCCCGATCAAGCCGTGCGCATCTACATCCGCCACGCGTTTGGCGCGTCACTGGTATTTCAAAATACTGACTCAAATATTACATCCACTGGCCATGAGAGGAAGAGAGAAAGAAAGTGTGCGGGCACACTGCTCTCTCTTGCTTCTACAGTGAGCCCGTTCGCCTCGCAACGCATTTCAATTTCCGTTACACAATGGCCAGCTTACCCCCCAAGTCAAGCGTGCGTAAAGAAGTATTTACTTCAAAAATCGCTAGCCACTGTACGGTTGAAATTTAAGAACCGCACTTCGAGTACGAGTACTCGTACATCTCTGACGCCACGCCTTAAGCAAAACCATCTTCATACGTAAAGTTTGTTAACAAGCTACTGTCGTGTCGCCCGCCAAGATGTATATATAGATGAAGTTTATATATAATGTAGTAACGTAGATAAATAACAGACACCATGCGTTTTATAATGTCTTCCATCATAAACTTTACAAAAATAGAAGACGTACTTTTTTCAACCGCAATGAAAAGTCAAATGGATTCCAAATGAAAAAAGGGTCTTTCCTTTTAGAAGTACAGACCTTTATTGTAAAAAGCATAGTTTAAAACGCCCATTAGTGTCAACCAGTGATAAACTACCAATCAGACTCGAAGCGTAGCTTTAAAAGGATATAACTAAGCTCAGTAATCAGATCTGAATAGTGTGAATTTGCAGGAAATTTACACCCTTATTTCTATTCAACTTCTTTCTCCCCTATTATTCCAATTCCCCTATTCCTCACACTAGGACGGCAGCACACATTTTACTTTACTTCTGTAAAAAAAACTTTATTTTGAAAGTAATTCAGAATTAAAATACATACATAATCGAAACATACATTTTTAATAGATGTTATAAAAATACGAAACAAAAGAAGAACTGACAGTAAAATCGTTAACTTTACAGTTTAGGATCTTCTGAGTACGGTTGCACTGTTGGCAGGCGATCCGACGTTGACATGGCATAAATAAGAAATCGTTATATGCTGGTAACACTGGCGGATGTCTCTATGAATTTACTTTCCTAAACGTCAAATCTCTACCAAAAATTTAAAATATTAATCAAATGAAATATTAATTTTGACATACTGCATTGGCTTTTCTCATGTACTTTTTGGCACTAAAGGGTAGTTAATTAATTAATAAGGTCTTTAGTCCTATTTGAACCACTTTCATTTCTCCCAAATCGAACGGAATAATTTGATCACGTCTTAGATGAATTGATTAAGTCTATGGATCGCGTATACGATTTGTTTTAATTCGTAGAGCTTTGTTAGTTACCTCCAAAGATATTAGAAACACGAGATATGCTATAGGCAGTTTGAACCGTATGGAACTCTATTCCTTCGTGTCGCCGATATTTTTAACTAATACTATTGCACACCTTCGCTTACGCTAAAGTATCCGCCCCTTTTCGAACTCACACTTAAAACTTGTCGTTTTCGTTGGCACTAATACATAGAACAGATTTCTATGCGTACACGTTTTGAATCCATTCGCGATTAGCAACACATATAAATGACGACGAATAAAGCTTGCAATAATACAAATCGATATAGATCGATATGTTAGTTTAAAATGATTCCAGTTAAAATTTTGATGAAAAATTCTTATTCTCAGAACCGATAAATCGGAACAAGTGTGATCAATTCTCAGAACCGATAAATCGGAATAAGTGTGCTCTAGACTACTGACACGTTTAACGTGTCTCATAATCTATAATTAGATAACTGATTTTTAACAGTTTTTGGTTTTGTTCAATAATGTTAATCAATCACAATAACACTCACAATGTTTTTATTGTTGTAAAAATCCATAATAAAACTCTAATTTTTTACTCATGTTAATTTATTTTGTATTTGAGTATTTCCGAAGAGTCCCATCTGCTTCCAACCATCTGGAGCCAGTGGGACTAGGGCATCCGCAATTGGGGTATGTTATGAGGCTTCAGGTCGTGGGGAGGGGAGGAAGGCGAGGAAATGGAAGGTGGGGAAGTACCCGGTTATTCAGATCTGGTCGCCAAACACGGCTAATAAATTTAAAGCAATCTTTATATTCTGCATGGTGGTCTTTAATCAGGGTTATACTGAAAGTGTTCACAATTAATAATTTTACAATATTAATGACAAGTATTTTGGGCAACGCTGGGTGCTCTATCCGTGTTAGGGCCTTTATTTTGCGATTTCATATTTTGTTTCATGATCTATTTATTACCCATGTTTTACCGGAAGCTTTTTAAAAATAATATGTAGACAGTTATTTTCCTCCTCTTTGTGTGCTAGTTTTCATCAATATCAGAACAAAACCGTAAATTAAAAAAAAAAAACCAAACCCAACCGGGTATACTCTTTTTTAAAATACATGCACAACAATTCCAACAAATTAACAAAAATATTTACAAATATGTATGTACTATAGGTATTTCATTTAGCTAACAAACATTTAAAAAATACTTATTATTGACCGGTAAAGTGGAGATATTTGTGTAATACTTGTCGCTTCGATAATTTTGGTGTTACGTTTTTAACTAAGTAAATAAACGGATATCAAGATATTTTTCCAACGGCTTTAGTGAGTTGAACTTAATGATTATTCATTGGTGATTGGTGATTGGTCATTGGTCATTGGTCGGAAACCAGTTTCCCCTTCTCCCCGTTGCGTCAATCCATTTTTCTTTAATTTTTCCGTCCTTCGGAAATCTGAAATAATTAAAATACTATAAGTTACTACATCTAAAAACGGATATAAATTATTCTTTTACTGAGATAAATAAATTATCACGCTTTTTTGTTATGCTTCTTCCCGTCCCGAAAACCTTCCCTACCACCCCTCATCGCTCTCTCACCACCGTCAAACCCCTCCTTTGTTTCCCTCCCCTACCCACATAACCCTCCCCCTATCGGATCCCTCGCCCCGGATTCCCTTCCCCTTCTCCTTACCTTCCTGCCGCTAAACTATATGAAATACATACATTTCTCAAACTAATCACGCGCCAAAAAATATAAAAAATGCGTAACGCCAGAGCTTACCGTTATCTATATTGAAACCTTTACGGGCGTGCCCACAATAAAACCCAAGAGTTTCATCCCAGTCGGATGAATGGTATAGGAAATAATTTCATAATGCTAGAGCCCACCATTATACTCGTATATAGGAACCTCCGCGGCTCCGGCACAAAAAATCACCAAAGTTTCATTGAAAATCAAAAAATGGTACACGAACGCATGCGGAACAAACAAAGAAACATTCATTTTTATAAATAAAGATTTTAAAAGAAAAGCATTGCATTTGTTTCTACCACCAATCAGTATCTACAAAATAATATGTTTATTTATATAAATATATTTACAAAGCCCTGCTAATAATTACGAAATATCGATAGTCAGTAATTAAAAGAATTCGCGTTCCCATCACTACCATTGAAAGAGCAGCGATGTTTGCTTTAATGGGGCCTTATGTCAAGAAAAACGTCGAATAATCATTAATAATTGATAACGTACTCTAATTTTGTACCTAATGGTGAAATGAAACTCCATTTATCTTGAAGTTCACATTGCTTGTGGTATTTTTACATAGTTGCACTGAACAAGACGGCATTTTGAATAAAACGGGCACAAACTGCACTCCGTCACGACACAAAATCAACTGATTGAACGAGTTCTTTCCGTATTCAAACTACCCTTGTCAGGTAGTAGTCCGTCCACGTTTTGGCGGCCAACATAGCATATCTCCCCTTGTTTCTCTCATCTGTGGTTACCTCCATACATTATTAATACACCAATTATTTTGCATTACGAACGACATAATCCAAAAAGTTGTGTACTTTGACGGTCTATTTGACACTCAGACGGTCGGAATCTTTATGTTAACCGTTCCGCAAATAACGTCTACTGACCGTAGACAGCGAATTTAGTAAATAAAGAATTGGCCGTTGGCCCACCGGTGGCCACCAATGAAATTTTTTTTTTTTTTTTAAATCATTATTTTTTTATGAGTTTCTATTACAAAATAATATTATTAGTAAGAACTGTTGTATAAACTACCAACATCTGAAATAATTGTTACTGTAATCTTATAAAATGCGACACAAAAAAATTCTGAAGAGACGTTTGATTTTTTTTTAAAAGAAAACCTGGCCTGCTAAAGGTTAACACAGGGTTTTGTCGATCGACCGTACTGAGGCTTAGCACACTCGTTCGATAACGATCGGTAACTTCTCATCGTTCCCTAAGACAACTGCACATCGCTAACGCACAAACAACAGTTGATGTCGAATATGTTAAGGACACTTAGTCATTGTGAACTGTCACATATTCGTTGGCGATCTGTAGTCATGCTAGGGAACGATGAGAAGTTACCGATAGTTATCCTATCGATGGTGTGCTAGGGTATCTGGACCTAAATAAATCTAAAATAAATATGAGATAGGCCCATGTCGAAAGCTTGACGCCAGACGACCAATGCAAATGTTTTTTCATTATTGTTAAACAAATCGCTTGCTGAGGGTTGGTTTGTACTATGTCTAAACAAGAAAACAAGATTTGGAATTTAAAAAAAATCTATTTTTGTTTCCTTTACTTCAAACTAATTGTCATAAATAATAATATAAAATGGTTAATCTACCTTAAAGTAAAAGAACAACATAATTGGTTGAATTTTTATTTGGAAAAAAAGCATAATCAAGAACGTAAAAGGACACTTTTTTAAACAAAATTGCAAAAAAATTAATGTTGGTTTGTACCACGACTATATTTAATGTTGGTTTATACTATATCCATACTCCGCGCGGAGATAGACCAAACCAACTGTAAGTTCATTCTATGGCATATCAAACAATAATAATTTGACATTCACTTACATAAGGATTTAATAAATAATAATAAAATAAAAAAAGTATTCAAAATTCTTCATTAGAAATGATAAAATTTAGTATTGTCGTATGAATTAATAAAATGTATGGAGTAATCAAGCATTAGTAATTTTTACATACCCATAAGATTTTAATAATTAGTATTGGCCAATGGACATAGTACACTCCAAAACTATTTTTTTTTGTATTTACTGTGGAGAGAACAAAAAGTAATGTTCAAAATGTAAGTTCCCGCTGAAAATTTGTTTTTTTTGTGTGTGGATATAGTAGATAAAAATTTGATTAATATTGCTGCATTCACAGTTAAAAAAAAACCATAAATGGACATAGTACAAACCAACCCAATTACCTATGAATGTTACCTATGAATGGCACATTTAGTAAAAACTTAGTATAAATAAGTATTAATTAAAAAAAATAATAATTATTTAAATTGCATTTGGCACTTTACAAACTTTGGTTGCTTAGGACAGGCAATCTGCCTAGCTAGGAACTAATATCGACCTTAAACAACGTAATAACACTTGTATTCATCTTAAATATATTCTCTTATTATGTAATATTATATCTGTTATTTTGGCTTTAGATGTATCAAATGTAAATAAATAAATAAATAAACCCTCAGCAAGCGAATTATCTACGTTATAATCATAATTATGTTACTTCACGCATACACGGTAAAGATAATCATACGATATACAATACATAATGTACAATTAATGCCGTAAACAAGGATCGACCGTAAAATTGAAAACACCCATTACTTTGTCAAACAACATATGTTCCACAAATTCATAAATTCTGATGACCAAGTTAGATCAAATTTCACACAATCCGAGTTTGAACACGAACAATAACCATAAAGCAAGTTCACGCCGCCTATTGATCCTATTGTATATGTTGTATTTTATGTATCTACTATGTACGATAAATTGCAGAGATTCTGAAAAATTATTTTACACTGATGTGCAAAACGTAATACGTATGTATGTATGCACGCTAGATTCGACGATTTTTTAAAAATAAGTCTCGATCCTTTTTAAAATGTTTATTTTAATTATCTATTTGCTCATGGGTCTTTTACAATGGGTAACATTGAAATATATACAGTTTTTTACACAAGGGTCGAGGGTTTTTAAACAATGTAGGAAAAAATAATTTGTTACATTACAGTGGTTTCCAATTGGATATAATAAAAATAAAATAAAATAATAATCAGTAATAACATTTTGTCATAAAATATTGTCATATGTTTAAATTCATTAGATATCATAGGTATATTCGTTTCAGTAGACCCAGGTATTCGCAAAAGTCAAGGTTTGAATTTGTAATTTAAAAAAAGGAATCATAGTTCGCTTATCCTGCGTTCATCCTCAAGTTTATGTATTTTTGAGGTATTTAAAACCAAATGTAGGTAATTTGTTCTAAAATTTATTTCAACTTAAAAGTATGTAATAAAATAAGGAAAAACACCCCTTCTAATAAACCTGTTTAAAATTTTACACACGTGATAAACATCCATTTACCATAGATTAATAAAATTGTAGTTTATCAGTTATGTAAAAATGAAAACACGTTTAATAATAAGGCCCTAAATGTTTTTAATTTATTGCAACTTTTGTCAGACGACCTCGTCCACGCCAGCACGTCAGAATGTAATGGACGTTTCTCCCAATGGCAATGGCCGATGTAGGGATGTCGGGAAGTTTTTCTATTAGTAACCATTTGAGTGGCGATCCTTCCCACGTGTTTTTTCCTTTCAAAGTGTCCTCTCCCGTTAAGGGTCCGCGGCTGCTGAATTATTCAGTGTTGCCCGCAATAAGCCCTTACCGCCGTCTCAAACCTCTCCTCAATCCTATTTGTCTTATATACCACACGCGCCCCTCTGACTGATCACTTTCAGATAAATAGCTTTTCTTTTCATATTGGCAATAAAAGTCAATAGATTCATTTGATATTTTGAAGGTTTTACTCTGGATTTTCAATGGATATCATGAACATACTAGTCCTAGCGAAAGATCGTACGTGATCGTATTGTTCTATTATCTTCTGTCCATTTTGTTTTTGCGGTGTCCTTGAATGACACGTAGTTTCAGTTTTTTTGATAGGTTAGGTTTAGAGCTTATATCAAGTTTAGAGTTCGTTAGTTTTAGAACTTATATCAAGTTCTGACAGATGTCCGGTAGTAAGAGTAGATACACCCGGGCAGTACAGCCGGTCGACGATAGCGTTCACGCTCTCAGATTCAATTTCTAGACAGTTATAGCTGGTCGTAAGACTCAGAATATATTGTAAACACGTAAATATAATTAATAAACCAGTTTGTTACAAGGTTATATTACTCGGGCGTATCTGCAAAACTTATAATGCCTTAAGCGATATTGACATTAACCGTTTTCCTTCCCAGAACTTCGTCTCTTTCCTTTACTCTAAAATACCCTCCACACAACATCCCCAAAAGATGACATAGGCCTAAGGGAAATTATTTTCCCCAGAGCCTCCTGTGTGGAGCTAATGTAAAAAAAAAATCATTTAAATTTTGGGAATGACACGATTAAAAACAAAAACACCAATATAAAAACAAAAGTCTAGCTTTATTTTGGTGGTACATCTTACACGTTACACTATATCACATTACTACAACTCATTCCATCAAATATACCTTCCCGTAGAAATAATGAACTGCTTCTCCCTCAATCAACACTCGACAAATTATAGACACTAGTTATTGTATCTAGTTACGTTAAATAACTCTTACGCAAAATTAATATACTTCGATGATGATATCAATTTTAATTCCACGGGAAAAATAATAAAAAGGAAAACTTCAAACGTATTTTACCTAGATGGAGCCACTTCCGTTTGCATATCGCAAGTGAGCGAGTGATAAGTGTCAATATTACAGCAGCAGCTCCGTGGATAATTGCACGTACACGGACGGGTCAGAACTGTTTCCATACAGTGTGGCGTCGGAGATTTACTCGGAGTCGGGTTCTTATATTTGAATAGTACGGGCATAGCGTATATACTTCGATAATTCACCATCATTTAGAATGTGTAGAATGGTCAACTTATTTTTTTTTGGTATAAGCCTAAATGATTTTTGTCGGTCACTAAACAGTTGAAGCTATTTTACATCTATTTTTAATTTTAGCAAAGTCTTGACTTGACTTGTCACTTCTATTTTCTTATGTTTTTCTCTGTTTTGTCTTTGCTTTCATATACCATCCTTTATTCTTATAGTGTAAATTTTACCAAATTTTTAGTTAGTTTGTTGTAAATTATAAATAAATCATGGGGTAATTACTATAACTAACTTACTAACTGAAATCAGCTTTGTTGGGAAATTGAATTATAAGATGATAATTTGATATATTTGTTGTTGTATACCGATAAATATGATTAAATCCTAGATGTGTGTGTTGGGAACCGTAATACTTATATTTTGGAAATAAAAAGTGGTTAATTATTTTTTTCGTGTTTTTTTTTTATACCGGTCAGTGGCTGAGTTGGCATCTCGTTTGGGTCCCACCCAGGCGTCCCGTGTTCAATTCCTCGGCTGACGTCCTCCATCACGACTCAACCACCGCTTCCGCTTACTATAGTGGTAGTAGGAGATTTCAAATATTGTCAGGTTATTCGTACCCGGGAGTATTTGTTTTTCTTTTTAAAAAAATTTACAAAACTTGAATTACCTACATAGTTACATACAGAATGCTACGAAATCAATTTAAGCAAGTCCACCAATTTTAGTGCCACAACCAGCTAAGTCTAGTTTCCTAATTGAAACACGGAACAACTCTTGTTGTAACTATAGGCAGTTACCTAATTATAGAATTAAGTGCCTCCGCTGACGAGTCAACTGAAAAAAAAAAAACAGTTTGCAACAAAACTCGCTATTCTGCGTATGCTACCCCCACTACACTGCCCCACTACACAACTTCTCAAAAACCCGTTGTCAATGGTGCAGTGACTCGAAACTCGTCGTGTTAGTTGCTACGATGACAGCTGATTGTTCTTCGTTGATAGAAGTTTGGTTGGAAACCATATCAACCAGCCAGTTTTATTTTTTTTTTCAGTTTCTCAGGTGAGCGGAACTCTTTAAATGATACCGTTTGTTGGAGATACCTACAAAAAAATATTCAAATAACTTGATGATTCCAATGCGTTCCGACTTTTCCTGTTTGTAGCATTCATAGGCGAGGAAATAGAGTTATGATTTTAGTTTGTAACTCAAAAACGCTTATTTCGGAGTTGCCTAGTTATAGTAATGTAATTACATCTATAAATGATGTAACATTACTATTTTTGATTAAACATATAAAAAATATTTAATCATATATGTACAATCACAGACACAAACGATATTTTTTACCATACTTTTGTGTATGTAAAATAACACATTATGCATTCTGTGGTGTTTTGGAAAATGAGTCAGTAAAAATGCGATATGAAGCCAAACGAATTTATTTTTCTACATGGAAAAAAGAGATGAGTACATTAAGTACGCTACCAAAAAAATTTCAAAAATTTTAGCTTTTAATGTTTTAGATTATCAGATTAACAATTTAACATTATTCTTCAGATTTGACAAAATCGGATCCCCTGTTCAATTGACGAATATATTGACTCGTCCCTTTTCGAAAACACCACAGCATTGTATTCACAATAATGAAAAAACTCAATATCAAGGAAATATGGCGATTGTTTGAGAATGAAGTTTTGTACGAGATTAGACCTATTGAGGTTATAGAACTTTCGGAGCTTCCAGTATTCGTATTTCCTCGTTGTGCACATTATTTCTTTTCCCCGCGCCTCGGACGTGTCCAGAGCAGGGAGCGCTGAGACAGATGTCGCAAATAATTCTTCATTAAGCCCTTAATGCCGGTATTATGTTCCTCCGTACGGAACCTTACCCTGTGTGAGGCTGGGCTAAGAGATACCAGGATTATCCGGGATTTATTTTGAACCGTCTGAAAGATGCTGTGGGTGAAAGAATAAATTAAAAAAATATAGAAATATTCCAGCTCTGAACAGAATATTACGTTAATCAAATAGATTGTGTATTTAAATCTATTAAAAAAAAACTAATCTTATTAGGTTTCTTTCTAATGTAAGGCACTTCTTCCACAGGGATGCATAAGTATCCGATGACATAAGTATACTTGACGATTTAAGCATGTGTGGCGATTGCTGTCATTTTCCGACAGCCTCCCGCGACCTGCCGGTAGGAGTCGGTACCGTTTATGTCACCGAGACTTTAAACGAGCATTTAATGAATATTATGATAGACTAGCAAGAATGGTAGACTGGTAGTGTCTGGTAGAAGATGGGTCTAAATCTGTAGACGAACCTATCCAATAATTTTGGAAATTTTGATTTCTTCAAATTTGGTCATGGGACCAATATCCACAATGCGGTGTGGAAGATATCCTCAGAATCGCCCTAGAGAAGTGGAATCATTCCAAATCATCACGTTGCTTTGATCTTCACCTTAACTTTCCATCTTTCCGGTTTGGTGACTTTTTGAGACGGTTAAAGAGGGGGCTGCAGACAGGAATTCGTTAATGTGGGTATTAACAAAGCCAGGATAACATGAGAGAGAGAAGACAAATTATTGTATAGCTCACAATCCTGCTGCCCCATAGTCGTGTTCTGTCGGTTGTTTCATGGATAAACAACTTCAGTAAAATTGGTGACGTGAAGAAAAAAACCTGGGCTTTCACGAACAGCAAGTTCACCCCAAAACGTTGACACGGCAAGGCTTTCTGTTTTGTGACCCCCTCGGCACTCTGCTTCTGTTGGACTGTCTGCTCATTCCGAGTCTCGTCGAAACAATCGACTCCAGCCAGAACACGACTGTGGGGTGCAATACTGAAATGGGTACGGAATGCAACTTTGCATGGCGATGATTGACCGAAAAGTAAGCCTCGGCAGCGAACGCGCGCTCCGCCTTCTTCCACTCCATGATTCTATCTAAACCAAGCGGATATAAAACTTTGAAGAAAGAATTGTCATTGAGATAGTGACGTATAAGTTATATAAAAAAAGATTTGTAATTAAGTATATACGTATGTACCTAATTATAAATCTCACGAATTTCGAGTAAATTTTGGTTTTTATGTATTAAATAAGAGAAAATTAGAATGCTTTTGAAATGTATACCGTAAAATCTTGGAAGTGGAAATTAACCCACTTTCCAAGATCTGATCGAGCTAAAACTCGGCAGATAGACTCTTTGTCAATGAAAATACCTTCTACCAACTATGTGGCAAACCCTCTCACACATACGGACATTATTTTTCTGAAATTAAAATAAATTAAAGACTTAACATAAGAAATAAAAGTCGGTTTTAAAAATCGGAATTTAGATTCCGATCACTGGTAAGTAGAGTTCAAACCACAGTTAAACTAAATTATTATAATATTTTTTTAATGTTTTTTAAGAGTATGATAGTAAGAATAAAAATTTTTTTTACGGGTTGATTTTTCTGAACATTATTTTTTACCTCAACACTCGGAAATATACGCATTTTCCGAAATTAAAATAAATTTAAGACTTACGGGCTTTCTCACCACCCTCCTAAGAGCTTATCCATACTTTAATGAATATTATTAAAAATCAAAATAAAATACTTCCAATAGTTAGAAAACTCAACCAACTTATGTATAGCTACTGTTCATAGGTTCGAATACAGAATAATAAACTCCGAATTAATAAATAAATAAACCGTAAATCGAAATAAACTATACAGTATGAATGAGCTATTAGGAGGATGGTGAAAAACCCCCTTAACATAAGAAATGAAAGTCGTTTTTAAAAATCATTTGAGAATAGATAGTAAAAAAAACTTTTGGATGCTGTGTGGTGATTAAAATTAAATAAAAAAATTCTACCCTAAACCGAAATACTAGTATAAGTTTGTTTCTGTATGTGACAACTCTAACTTAATTAGTTAGTGCAGTGGTCGGAAAAACGCGGCTCCGGAGCCGCACGCGGCTCTTTGGCCTCTTACGTACGGCTCTGATAGATAAGATTTTTTCTCGTAACGGGGGGGCCAAAAGTATGGATTGGCAAAAAAGGGGGTTGTTTCTATATTTAAAGAAAAAATAGAGAAGCGTTTTGTGCGCAGACATTTTCAAAATAAATTTGTCGAGTTATGGAATTTTTGATTACTATTATTAACTCCATTTTAGCTAAAGCCCTTAATCATAGAATTTTTATTTAAAATGGAGAGTGAGTAGGTACGACGATCGTTTGCTTCATAACAAGGTATGTTGGTTATCAAGAGGGAAAGTTTTTAAACCTTTCAAATCGCTATTACCAGAAATCAAAGAATTTCCCCTTGAGAAGAATGTTCACTATCGATGATCAGTGGATATAAAACTTTTATTTCATGATAGACTTTACGTATCATCTAAATCAGCTTAATCATAAAATACTAGGAAAAGGAAACATTCTTTTTTCGATGTTATGATTTCATTCGAAAACAAATTATCCTTCTTTGCTCAAGATTTTAAAAGGGAAACATTGTTTCACTTTCCGAGTATGCTGAAACATCTCCAAGAAAATAATTCCTTTATTTACGAAATCTTTTTCAAAATAACCATTTTTTAAATGAGGAAAGCATTTTTCAGCAGGTTTCCGGAATTTAAAAACAGCAGAGCGACCTTAGCATTCGTCAAACATACTCTTTCTTAATGCTTCGATATGGTAGATTCAGACTGGGTCGACGTACGTGCCCATCGCTACGCCTAACAATATCTGGACTGCTTAGCAACCATAGATTTTCAATGAAAATTTATGTTTTAGAATCACATTGGCCACACGCATCGCGACGTGCGATGTCTGTTGCCATTTTCATAGAAAATGTATGGGTTGCTAAGCATTGTTTGAGTAGCGATGCGTACGTACGTCGTCCAGTCTGAACCTACCATAACAGATTTGAAATTTTCTTCTTTTGGCAATGACATTAATAACTGGATAATGGATTAAAAAAAGAAACAAAGTAATGTGGAGCTCTAAATTTCAAAATCTTTGTGTTGATTTAGAAATATTGGAGACGAACAAATGTAAGCTCAGTTCACAACACGAGCGGTGTGCTTTGAAAGACCTGGAGAAGGAAGACATGGTCATATTCATCGCCTGAAGTAGTATTCTAGAATCGTTGAGTTCCAAAACCCTCGCTAATGGATTTTCATACTAAATCAAGAAAAACGTGTGGGCTGATGAGTTTACAAGATTCCAGTTTTTTTTTGTTTTATTGAGAAATGAATGGAATAAACATGACAAAAATCAACTAAACGACTAAAATTTGTATGGTAAGAAATAGGTGATCATTTTGAGTTTGTTGAAATACTAACTTCTAATCCAAAATACACCTTAATTCATCTCAATTACGGAGTATTTTGGAACTGAAAATTTTGGAATGTCGATATTTAAACACGATTTATAAAGAAACTATGAAGAATTTGGAAATAATAATAACAGTACTACATTCCTGGTTAGAAAACACAAAATATGACATTTGTAATTCACTTTCAACAAAAAATCATTAGGAAGGATATTGGAACTCAACGATTCTCTTAACTCTTATGACCAGCTGAAAAAACTCGCGTTTGCTGTTCTTTCCTTTTTCCGTTCTATATAATTCGCATATTCGTGCGAACAATCTTTTTCAAGCGTTATCTTTATCAACTTTGACAACCTGGAATCGTGCCTAAAATTATGAATAACAATGTACAAACCTGATTTATCCAAACTTTCCAAGGAGATGCAAGGACGTTGTTCACGTTAAGTATTTGTCAGTTATTGTCGTGATTTAAATTTACAGATTCCTTAATCACATATTATTTTTTATTAATGAACAAAATCTTTATTATGTATGAAATAAAGTTTATTCAGCGTACCCGTAATTTAATAAAGATATAAAATTAAAAATTTGCTAAATCAATAAATCTGTACCCGAGAAGCATACGGATGCAAGTCCAAAATTTGAATAAATGAGGTTTTGATGAAGATGTGTAGTAAATGATCATTTTCATCAGTGGCAGAAAGATAAAAGTTATATTTTGAAGAAATATAGGGTTTTTCAAAAATATATAAGGATGCAACTACCATTATTCTTAGAAGCAGAAAGACTCAAGTCCATCATTCTGCTTCTAAAGTCTTTGTTTTCTATTGAACTAAACACAATAACCTCATCTATCAACAAACGGCACCTGTGATATTTGTAATCATTATACAGGGAGGATAAAAATAAAATAAAACTCCTTCCCAGAACCTCCTTTCTTTCCTTACCCTAAAAGCCACTCCACACAACATCCCCAAAGATGACATAGTCCCTGAGGGATTTTTTTCTCGGGGCCTACTGTATGGAGCTAATGTTAAAAAAGATCTACTGCACTTTTTTAACAAAAATGTTAAGTCATAAATGCCAGATTATCCTCTTTCAGATGACGAAGATAATGAAAACACCAATAATGAGTAATAATTATATGAAGAAATAAACAGTAAAATGTATGTTTTTTTTACCTGTTATGTATTGTTATTATTTTACTTCGAAATTAAATGTTCAAACATCGATCATTTAAAAATTCATCACTTGTCATAACAAAATAGTCTATTTCATTTTGAAGCAGAAGGACTCAAGTCCAAAGTGATTTATTTTAAACATTTATTTTTAGGCTTTGCATGTACAATATTTCATTTTATTTTCTCAATTTTAAAACAAAACTAATTGATTTAACAAATTTATTTTTTTTATCAATCAGCATGAATATCTGCAGAAGTTATAAGACCATTATTACCGAAATAAAACGGTTTTGGCTCTCCTGAACATTTAGTTTTTTGGACTTGCATCCGTATGCTTCTCGGGTACAGAAATAGATTTGGCTCCCAATTTTTTTTTAATCGTTGTAATGTACATATTTGGCTCCTTGGCTAATAAGTTTGCCGACCACTGAGTTAGTGTAACGCATCAGAGCAAAGTTTTCTTTATTCTTAAATTATCGCAGTTTTCGTTCATAATGCTCGTAATAACTTGTAATCTACAAAATGAATTCACCGCGTAATGCCGTATTATGTTGATGACTTTAGTGGAATGTGCCCGCTCGTAAATGTATTATTCTAAATGAGATACCTCCGCAATGTTTATCCAATTTACTTAATTGCTCTGCCGATAGCGACGACGACACAGAATCTTGCTGAAAACTCTCCCGTGTTCCACCACGTTGCGTCACTATAATTTCCAAGAAAATGTAAAAAGGGCTCCAAAACACCCCAAAACCTGCTACCGTTCTATACATCAACTTGTCCCTTTTGCACCATGGACTGAATAACTCGAGAAGTATTAAATAGCTTAGAAGTAATTGGACTGAATTGAGCAGACAGTCCTCAATTACTTAAAAATATTTTATGTGTTTATGCAAAAAAATCTTTTTGTTTTCGCCTTAATCCAAAGGGCACGTAGCAATGATTTGTAAATTTTTACGCAGTGGTCTAGTTACGCGGTGTCTTGAGTTTTGAGCAGGGGTGCCGCGGCACGTTTGTTTCAAATGTTCCATCGTAGAGTAAATAAATTTGTTACGTGCGGAACGAAAATAGAGGTATGATGAAATGGAGGCCGCTACATATATATTTTTTAAATATTGTATCATAACCAAACCTCGCTCCGCCCGCGCGGCGTTTATAATCCATCCCGAAGCTTGGTCCCGAATCTTCAATAAGCGTGTCGATACAATATAAAGAGTGTTAACATTCCCTCCAGTCCTCAGTCAATAAATTCTATTTAAACATGTCTATGAACATTTCATATCGGTGCTGACGAATATTGCCCTACCTCACTAGGTGTGTAACGTCTGTATTGTGATTTAAAATAATATACGGAGAAGAAAAATTGAATTTTTATTGCTATTTATTATAACATTTTTATGAAAATATAAAAAATCACAATTGTGGAGTAAAAAAAACTCAACTCATGCTGTTTGTCAGTTACGGGAATAATTTCGAGATGTAACTATTTAAACGATGACGACAAGAGTTGATCTCCCGAATTTATAATTATTATAAAATTATATTTATTGTGCATTATTTATCCATTTCAAACCTAAAACCAACTTCTAAAATACCTTTAATAATAAGTTTCTATGTAAAATGTCAAATGATATCAAACGATTTTAATAACAGTGTAGATTTTTTTACTTGTACGCTGGTGAATGCAGTATACAAGTAGATAAGTTTTTAGATTTTCACGGCCAAAAGCATTTTTGTTGTTTGTTTTTGGGGTATTATGCCGTGTTGCGCTACCTCCTTCTTTAGCAGACATTTCGTACAGCGTTGCAGTATCCATCATCAGGGCAGATCCGGCAGATCCGACGATGTGATGATCCGACAAAAACAAACAACGAAAAAAAAAAGTATGTAAGTAGTTTGTCCTTGATGCACTTGGAATAAAATATGTTTTATACTTTGTTATTTGGCGTTACATACTCTCTGCACATTCCTTTGGGACATTTATTTATTTGGGGACATTAATTTAATTATTATATTTTGATTAAAGTAAACAACAGCCAATTTGGTTCTAACATCCCTATTCGCAGTATCATTGTGTTCCATATCCGCCTTCCATTGTTTGACCTGATAACCGGATAAAAGATAATGCCTGACATTGCGAGATACTACTATGTGTAAGGTGTATATAAATGTTGTGTATACTGTAGATACATATATTTGTGTATGAATAGGTGTATGCGGGGCTGCTCCAGAAACCCATTTAAATTGTGAATTTCAAAAGGACATGAACGAGCTTCAAATAATAGTTTTGCTACATAATATCTTATTAAATCCCTGATGTAATAAGTAAGTAAGTTGATGATAAATAAAATGATTACGTGGTTGATATGGTTTTTCTAGCGCACAAAAAAACTATTCAAAATTTGCGAAGATTTAGCAAAAAATGAAGAAAAAAACGTATAAAAGACATGCTAATCAATCGTTAAGGTTTTAAAATGTAAAAACTCTCAGTATGTATGGCTAGACTTAAGGAAAATAAATAGACGTTAGTCATAGCGTCAAATTTCTAGGACATATTATCACCGACGACTTTTTTTTACATTAGCTTTACAGGAGGCCCCGATGAGAAAAAATCCCTCAGGGCCTATGTCATGTTTGAAGATAATGTGCAGAGGGTATACGGAGAGAAATTTTATTCTAAAATACGATAATTTTATTCGTAAAAACGGTTAAAAACGGGACTGAAATTCTTATGAACAAATTAACCGGGTTTCAATGTTTATTGGCGGGAACATGTAAGAATAACTTGTTGGTATACGTAATTTTGTTCGTATAAAAATAAATCATTCTTACATTTTCCCGCCAATCAACATAGAAACACTGTCGATTTGTTCGTAAGAACTTCAGTCCCGTTTTTAACCGTTTTTACGAATAACATGATCGTATTTTAAAAAGCATTTTTCTCCGTGTATTTTTAGAGAAAGGAAGGAGAGGAAGTTCTGGGAAGTAAAAGGTATGTGAGGTTCAAAAGGTCTCCCTCAACCATTTTCTCCCGATCCGGCCCATCACGCAGTTGGTGGGAAAACACAACCGCCACCAAGACCTAGACAAACCTCATCAAATGAATCCGGGCACCCGTGGTAACTCACCAAACGTAGCGAACCACTTGGGGTGACCTATGACAGATGTATTGGTTATCTAAAAAATGGTTACCCATATCCGCTTCCTTATTGACGTGAAAAACGTTGAGGATATTGAAAGACAAAGAAGAGCTACGAGTATATCCGTTAAAGCAAGTATCATCTCAAGGCGTTTTTTCAACAAATATTTCACATCGCTGTACCTTGTACGTTGGAATTGTGGGTAGATTACACTGTAATCCAACGGAATAAGCTAAAATTAGTTTATCAGTAATGCTTATCAGTAACCATTCCGCCTACCAAGAGACTGCAGCGCCTCGGAAATGTTCCCGGAGAGAAGAGTGCAACAAGGGAAGCTTATGGCGCAGACTACACCAATTTTATGTGGAAATATGCTTAATCTGTGTTCACCATAAGGTACCCAGATATCTCTACAAGACACTTTGTTTGGGAAGACTTATTTATTGCACACGGTTATAACACAAAATGTATACATTAAATAGACCTAGGAAAATAAGAACTGAGGAACGTTTTCGGGAAGAAAATATTACTACAATTATTTAACAATCTCTCGGATTCAATTCAATGTACATTCAATTATCTGTAAGACATGATGAATATTTAAAAAAATGATATATGTAAAAGCCATCTTAATTTAAAAGATGTCGAATATTGCGAATTTTGAGAAAAAAAGAAATAACAACACGAAAAAAAAAGGTTTCATAAAAGCCAAATTATCTGTTACATTTTAGTTGTAAAATAAAATTATTTTTTTGCTCTTTCTTTCTGAATACCTACCCACACCTAAGAAAATAATTATAAAAAATGAAAAATTTAATCATAATACCTACCGTTCAAACCTACATACAAAAATACTAGGCAAAAAAGTTTTGTAGGGAATCGGAAATAAAGTTTAAATTATTAAAATAAGATAATAATGGATCTTTTCCATTATATACCTAACTAGTTATTTAACATTTATACAAATGCAGGTATGTAAATATTTCACTTTGGGGAAATATATTATTTTCTATTACACACAAAGTTTTTTGACTTTTGAAAATATGAATTTGGCGAGCTTGGTGTAGATCTTTGTGAAAACGCTCAGCAAATATCACAAGTACCTATGGAAAGGCAAGGTGACCAAATTTTGAATATGGGAATATTTAGAGCACTTAAAACATAATACACCTACCTCTTTTTCTTTTTGTGCAAAAGTTATTTAACGACTTTTTTTGTTTTTTATTTGTAAAATTGTAATTAGTTAAATTTTATATCAATACATATGTTTATACATAATCATAATTATTTCTTCAGACATACATTTTCGACCGAACTAGTACGTATTACATGCTAACAAATAAATACAATTCTAGTACTAAGTCGCGCTCTTATTTCAATTCCACGCGGAGAAAAATGTTATTCTAAAATACAACCATTTTATTCTGAAAAAACGGTTAAATACTGGACTGAAGGTCTTACGAACAAATTAACAGGGTTTCTACGTTTATTGGCTCGAACATGTAAGAATAATTTGTTGGTGTACGTAATTTAAACCAACAAATTATTCTTACTTTTTCCCGCCAATAAACATTGAAACACTGTTAAATTGTTATTTTATATTGTTTATCGAATAAAATGATCGTATTTTAGAATAACATTTTTCTCTCTGCACAAAATTACTACGATATTAAGGTAAATAAATGTTTTATATTTATTGTAAAGGTTAAAGAAGAATGGCTATTGTCACCCATCAATATTACAAGAATCTAGTTAGAAAATACGTACCTTTTGAATACTCCATTATGACGTGGATACGACCTCTGTCTGGTTTTAGTTTATCTAGTCGCGCTATAATAGCAACCCTTTTTAAAAATAAGTTTCTAGAATTTTTAGTTCTCTTTTCGTACACAATTCATGTCCTTAATAACCACGCCCTGAAAGGTGTGAATTTTAAATAATAATTCTTCGCCTGCACCATTTACTTTCGTTTGGTGCAAAAATGATCATAATATCTTGAACAGAATTATTTAATTGCAAACTTTAAAATGAAATTAGAAAAATTCGTAAATATGTGATACGTCGACGGGAGTAGGTACATGACCCGGGGAACAGAAATCTCCAGGGTACAAATTAAAAAAATTAAACACTGAACCAAGTCGCGGCACGCTCGCTTTCTAGATGTGTTCAATTATTACGTTCCGCGTTCATAATGTTCCATGTTCAGTTGTTCAGCCTGTTCTCCGTATATGCTCATGCTCTTTGCTTAAATAGTTGAATTCAGCTCAGCAGAGCTGCTCAGTTAGCGTGACTTACGTTTGATCCCCCGACGTTAATCCCCAGAAATAAAAAATAATATTTTTTAGTGCATTATTTACCATTTGCAAACCTAAAATAGACTTAAAAAATACCTTTAATATTAAGTTGGTATGGATATCAAACTAATTTATTTACAGTGTCGATTTTTTTGTACTTTGTTATAATGTACTAATATGGTACTTTAGTACGTTGGTATAATATACAGTATATTTACAAGAAGTTTCATACTTGATCACTCAACTCCTCATTGAGTATAATGTATTAAACATACGGTAACTCCACCTAAAATTTACGCTAATACATTTCCTGTTCAAATACAAAAACAAAAATCTCTTACAACACAACTACACCACCAGAACAATAACCAACGGACACTACAACATACCTAAACTACATACAAAGACAATTTTTCTTCCTAGCTCCTAAAATCTTTAACCTTATCCCTGAAAACTTAAAAACCGTAAGCCAACCCCATTCCTTTAAAAAACAAATAACGAGATGGATCCTAACACATGGAATACATTAGAATTACAATACCCATTAATTTTACACTCTATCAATTTAATCACCTTTCAGACAAAACATAATTTATCTTTATTCTCTATCTTAGCAGTATAGTATGTACAAGATTAATTAGTGTGATCTATATACTAATAATCCGTCAAATTTTTCATTTTCTAATAATTCTCAAACTTCTTCATCTTCTTCTTGTAACCCAATCTAACTATACATCATATTTTTACATAGAAGAATTGGATACACAGTTTTAAAAGCAGGCAAAACATAATTTATCTTTATTCTTTATCTGTATTTCCTATCTTGATAACTGTGACTTATATACTAATAATTCCTTAAATTTCTCTTTTCCAATAATTCTTTAACGTCTTCATCTTATTCTTGTAATTCAATCTAACTCATATAACTTATTTATTGTAGAAGAATTGTGTGCATAGTATTGATCAATAAAAATTATCAACCAATACTAATGAATGTATATCCACAAACTGTAAAATTCACCCGCCATAACACAGGGTCATCCTTGGCATGGAGGGTGAAATATCACAATAAACTATATGTACTTTCGATAAATCATGTATTAAATAAATAAATAAACACTTTTGTTATTCGTCTGAGATTGCTTTTAGTATGGGTAGAATCTTGCATACATAAAGATAGCAGCCAATAAAAATATGCGTTAAGTGGTAGTTCTTAGTCGTAGTATGTTGACATTTAAATATGTCCGAGAGGGTGGGGCTGAATTAGCCCAGTGGTTCCATAATTTTGTATACCTTTTTGTTTATTAACAGAGTTTTAATAACTGGATTATTCTCACGGAATTGAGAATATCTGTAACGCCCAATGTATTAAATTATTAAATTTATTAATATGACGACTAGGCTACCAGGTAAGAGAACTTTAAATTTATGCTAAAATAATGGAATTTTAGCTTATTCTAATCTTCGTTCTGAAGTAATACCAAAATCACTTACTTCCACTAACCACACGGGAGATGCAGAAAGTTCGGCATCTTGGAAACCGAAACATAACTAACTACATTACGTTTCGCAACCAAAATTCTAATAATGTAATAATTAACTTTCCATTGCTAAACTAAAGTCACGGGATTTTCTGAATTCTAGTTAGTAAATAACTCTTTCTTGAAATAGGTAAAACGCAGAACCTTAAAAAATCACGAAAACCGACTTTTTGTCAATATTTACTTTAAGGATGGGTTGTTTAAAATTTTTTTTACAATTCTCAAAATATTTGAAGTTATTTTTTTACGTTCTGTGACTATTTCATTTTTATGAAGCAACTGGCCTATTACGCCAAAACTTGAATGGAACATACACAGAACGTGAAAATTAGCTTAAAATATTTGATGAATTGTTAAAATTTTTTTAAACAACTCATTCTTAGGAATTTAACTATAAGAAATACAACTAGCAATGCGAAAGTCACGGGTGCAAATATCAATTTCACTAGTTCTTTATTATTTTAAAAATATATATGTATATATTTGCGACACGTTAAAGAGTGGAAGATATTCTCAATATGACCTTGGTGAAGACCATTCAGAATTGAGACGTTGCCTGATTGGATTTGACGTGTTTGATGACCAAATCTGTATAGCCAGGTACTTCCCCACCTTCATCTTTCATCTCCCACCTTTCCCCACTACCTTCAGCATCACAACATACAGCAATTGGGATTGCCATAGTCTTCTTCACATGACTCTTCTGCGATATTCACATTAAAAATAAATTGGTCAAAAAATATTAGGTTATTGTAGATAGGTACTAAAAAGGTACTAAAGAAATGTAGGTATATTAAAGATATCTGCTAAAAGTATATTATATTATACATACGTAGGTATATACTTCATCGCTTTATTACAATCAGTTTATTACAATCAGTTTCTCAATTTGGGAGGCGGGCATGGGTACCGCCACCCCGGGAACTATTTATTGGATAACCAACACCTCTGCCATAGGTCACCCCAAGTGGATCGCTACGTTTGGTAACTTAGCAGGGGTGCCCGGGTTCATGGGGTAAGGTTTATCTAGGTCTTGGCGGCGGAAGATCTAGACACACCGAACCCCAGATTCCTACCCAACCCTCATACCATTTTCCTTCCCAGAACTTCCTCTCCTTCCTTTCCTTAAAAATACCCTCCACACAGCATCCCCAAAGATGACATAGGCCCTGAGGGAAATTATTTTCCTCAGGGCCTCCTGTGTGGACCTAATGTAAAAAAAAAAAAGTAATTTTTTTTTATATTAGATACACTTAAATTTAAAGCAAATCCAAATTTGGAGTTCATTGTAATAAAGAGATTTCATTCTCTGTAATACTCCCCACTCTAGATCCCCTATAAATATGTCCTGTGTGATCTATAATAGGTAGATAGTGTCTACAGCGTACAACACGTGCGGGCTGTATAATTAAATTTTGAGGAAAACGTAGAGCAGGATTATTAGGAAAGTTTCGCCTGTGTTGAGTTTTTGGTTTAACAGTTGGGTTTGGCGCTAGTCAACCTGCGCTGCACAAATATTTAACAATTTGTTACTTTCCAGAAAGAAAATATTAATTTTTTTCTCACAAAAACGTCGATATAAATTTTTTATTTAGGAACAGATTTAAAAAAAAATTGTTTATACGATTTACATAGTACATTATGGGGGTATTTAACCATCCTCCTGATAGCTTATCCATACGATAACGAATATTAATAAATAAACAAATAAATACTAGTAACAGATAAAATAAACTTGGTTAGGTTCAAGTATCGAATATAAAACTCAAACTTTTTAAATAAATAAATCGTGTTTAATTAATCGAAAATGTACTTTATCGTATGGATAAGCTATGAGGAGGATGGTGAAACACCCCCTAAAAATAAGTTGTAAGGTATTTTAAGTAAATTACATGGTTTTGTACCTATTACGTAAATCTGTAAAATGTCAATAGGTAATTTCGCCTGGGTTTTAAAACTTAATTATGATGAAACTAATGAAAAGAATCAAACATTGGTTGACTAATAAAACAGAAATGAAAGAGTTTGACTAATAAAGCAGAAATGAAAGGTGGAGAAAAGGTTACATTTTAAAATCAAAACGTATTCGCTCACTTAAGTTTAATAAAACCACAAGAAATTTAATAATTTGGTTTTGAATGCTTGCAATGAATCGTGAAAAATGTCTAATTGTATTAATTTTTCATAATGCATGGGTGTAATTTGTTATTGCGCGAGTGATTGGTGAGTTATTTGCTGCATTGGTGTTGTGGGCTTCTATATGAAGAAGATAAGTGTGCCTGGTACGCCGCATTTAAGCATTTAAACCAATGACGGATAGTAACTCGGGACTATCAATATTATTATTACGGATAAATCCCATAACGATTCATAACGATTAAATGGAAACATGTTTACTGCGCTGAACGAGAATCGAATTTGAAACCGTCTGACTCAAAATTAAATCCAACTCCACCATGATACTCAGTTTATTAAAAACGATTTAAAAAAAATATCGTTTTCGGCTACAACAACATCAGTAATGCCACATTTCTTAACAATTTAACAGTGACAAAAGAAATGGCTTACACAAACACAAACACATCCGCATATAATTTAATCTCATAAAATTTGTTTTTATCGTCTGATTAACGAAATTGCTTTGATGTTAAGGCCCATTAACCAGCGACCGGGAATTCAAATTTCAATTTGCGATCCTGCCCTTGCAACTGTACAGAGCGGTTCCGATGAGAAAATTGATTATTCTCCATACCAAATTTTTTAACTAATAGCTCAAAATCCACTTTGTTTCATTCAAAAATTTCTTTAATAAATATATATCTTCATTCAAGTAAGCAATAAAAACGCACAAACGCGTGATGATAATTTTTTTAATATCGTGTACCTCTTGTAAGTATTTCATGATGATGTATTTATGATTTTTCAATAATGTATAAGCAAAATAAGTGTGTAAAAAAAATCTGAAATATTTTAGTTTGTAAGACAGTTAATAAATAGACAAACTGGGGTATTTTCGTCACAAAACACATAGGTAATCGGATTTTTTTTAATGATTTTATTCGAACAAAAATTCTGAAAAGTGGCCAAATTGAATAATGTATTTATTTTACTGTATAATTATGTGATTTGAAATGTGTGTTATACTATATAATACAATATTTCGTTTGAAAAGTTAACAAATCTGCCAACGACTAACGGTATAACCTTACTGTATTAAAAATAAACTCGGTTTTTCAAAACTTAAAAAGTGACTTTACCAGATAAAATAACAATCTTTCGAAAACAAATTATGTTTTTTGGTTAAGAGGAGTCAATACGTCTAGAATTTTATTTAAAAGTACAAATTTTCGGTATTCTCTGAAATTAATATTAGCATTCTAGCACATCCAAAAGTCATGTGCCGCCACTGATTGCAACCCCAATTGGGTTTGTGTTGTAAGGCTGAAGGTAGTAGGGAGGGGTCTGATTTGGGGAAAAGGAAGGTGAAGAAGTATCATTTCAGGCAACGTTTCTATTCTGAATGGTGGTCTTTCACCAAGGCGTTACCGAAAGGATATTTACCCTTCTGTAATGTTCCGCAAATATATTATCTACTGCGTCTGTTTTATCTGAAAGTTCAATCGTCAACAAAATTTAAATTTTAACCGTCAGTTATAGTAATAAGGAAGTTAATCGGCGCTCTTTAAAGCATAATTGAAAACTTTTAAAAATAAACCATTAAACCAACGAAAACAAATTGCCAACATTGAAATAAACCATAGAAATGGGTCTTAAAGATAAAAATCTGGACCACTTACACCACAAATGGGTTTTAAAGAAAAAAATCTGGACCACTTACACAGTAGCAATCTTCACCACTTACACACATGTAAATCTCCGTGGATACTAAAAAAATTAACTAAATATCTTTCACATCCAATCCTAAAAAAACTCTTTAGACTAGTAAGTATGGAACAAACTTCCACAGTGTGTTACAACATGTTATCGGTACTACAAATTTAAACCAATTTAAAGCTCAATTGGATTCTCATTTGGAGAAAAGAAAGGATTGTCTTAACCAGTGGAGCGTTTTTGACCATATTTTGGCCAATTTCCAAATACCCTCAAGCGTTCGCCGGCCAAAATGTGGCCAATTAGAAGAGGTATTTTAAAAAATGTATGGGAATTATTTCAAGTGTTTCCGCGCGTAATTACGTACTTACACAAAGATAACTATACTATATTATAAATAACAAGTTATTATTTTTCCTACAAATCATTGATCAAGTATTAAAAATTGCATGTTCAAATTCAAATGTATATCTGTGATAGGCCATAGACGACATATGGAAGTCATAATATTTAATGTTCTTAACTAGGTACTACGAACGCAATTTTTAAAGTAAATAATACGCAGAGTTCAAGCGTTTATTTTTTTTTATGAATCCTAAAAACATCGGTTAAAATGTGTATTCAACGACTCACTAACACTATAAGCAGTTCATATGCCTCCACATTCAAATTCAGTGGTATAATTTTTTTAATGAGGGCGGGAGATATCCAAATCGGACGCTTATATATCCAGGACGCTGGACGCGTATTATTAGCGCGAACACTCTAGTGTTTACTGAGAAACTAGAATCTGAAATTCAAATAAAACATTTCTTAACAATCCCCATCTGCCCCATCACCCTTTCGCCTCCGCCTTGGCTTGACACACCGAGCTGAGACGGATATCTTCCCTCGCCATTAGACACCTAATTGCAGGAAATCCGACTCCAGCGTGACACATTACAGATTAAGACCATTACAAATAAGCAGACAAGATTCCCACTAAGTGCGCCTACTTAACATATGAATTACTGATTATTAATACATATCGTGTTCGTATTTGGTGTGGTCAATTTTGACGGTTTGTTGAGGCTTTCAATGGCTGATTGAAGAAATTTTTTCTTCAATCTTTGCAAAATTATTTTGTGGCATCATTTTTATTAAATGAAACAAATTACTTTGTGAAAACCACTAATCCTAGTTATTACTGACGAAGAAACCAGCTTTTGAAACATGTAGATATTATAACATGTGATTATCGGTTTACACAAAGTAATTTGTTTCATTTAATTGAAGACGTTTTTTTTTAAACATTATTATTGTTAAAGAAATATACATGTTTCGCTTTCTAATTATATAATTAAATAAATTAAAAGAAAATACTTTGTTTTAAGTCACTTTATTTAAAATTTAAAATAAAGTTACTTAAAACAAAGTATTTTCTTTTCATTTATTTAAAATGTCAAGTCACAATGTGTTTGCTTCTTTTGAAAAATTATGTAATTCATTGCTATTAGCTATTATCATATACATACATAATCTTATTCATATCCCACCGTTAAATTAATTAAATATAATTTCCCTCAGAGCCTATGTCACCTTTAGGGATGCTGTGTGGGGGTTATTTATGAGGAAAGAAAGGAGAGGAAGTTCTGGAAAAGAAAAAGGTATGATGGGGTTGGTAGGGATCTGGGGGTCAATGTATCAAAGAATGACGGATGCATGAATCCATCCCGAGCACTCGGTGCAAGGCGATGGATAATGAGTACTGGACAAGTCAAAGGGTCTCTCTCATCCAGTCTCTCCCGATCCTTTCCGCCACGCAGTATGTGAGCAGACCCGTCCGCCGCCAAGATCTAGGCACACCTCAGCCAATGAATCTGGGCACTCCAGCTAATTCACCAAATGCAGCGAAATACTTAATCTGATAGGTAAAGGGCAGAGGTTTTGGTTATCTAACAAATGCTAAGCGGGTAAACATTTCCGCCTCCCAAATAGAATTTTTTGCTTCCAACTTTTTTACAAAAAAATTATCCATCGAAATTATTAAACGAAAAATGTACCTATTGTACGAGTGAGAGGCACATTAAAAACATTGTGTAAATCGTTCAGATAATATTATGATGATTTCTAGTGAAAACAGAAAGGAGAAAAGATCGACTCTCAGAACTTAAGTACCAGTGAATTAACATACATACCAAATAAATTCAACGCACTACGAGTGCAGTAAGTCAAAATTATCGTTTTAAGTTAATAATGCAGTTTTATGCAGCATTTGTTGTTTCTTTATTTATTTCTTTACCATGGTAATTCAAATAACATTTTAAATGCGTTGTGATTAAGTTACATGTAATTGAGTAGATTTTTTAGTATCTAAAGTATTTTAAAATATTTTAATATGACATAATATAGTACTGCGTCAATGCCATGTGAATTTTGAACGTTTTCGTTTTTTTTTTTTTTTTCTTATATTAGTCCTTACATATGAAATTGGCGTTTTGCCGTACTGGCAACTTTGATCTCAAATATCTTCTCTTTGGTTGGGAATTCCAAATTCAAATTTATACAGCTATTTACTCAAGTATTTGTGTTTCGAAAATTATAATTCATTTGTTTTTTTCTTAATTGTTTTTTTTCTTTGCGTCACTTCGATTTTAAATCGAATCAACCTGTGATGAGAAGTGGATCCTGTACGATAATCGGAAGCGCTCATCGCAATGGCTGAACCCTGCCCAACCAGCCAAACCATGTCCCAAGCAAAAATTGACTCCAATAAAGTTACTTGCGAGCGTTTGGTGGACTAGTGCTGGTGTCGTTCACTACAGCTTTCTTAAATCTGGCCAGACGATTACGGCCGATGCCTATCGTTAGCAACTGCAAACCATGATGGAAAAGCTAGCTGCTAAACAACCGAGGCTGATTAATCGCTCTAGGCCACTGCTGCTTCATGATAACGCTAGACCACACACTGCATAACAGACGGTTACCAAATTAGAGGAGCTTCAATTGGAATGTCTAAGACATCCACCGTACTCTCCGGACCTTGCCCCAACTGATTACCATTTTTTTCGAAATTTGAATAACTTCTTCCAAGGGAAAAAATTCAACTCCGATGGGGCAGTCCAAACCGCCTTCAAAGATTTTATTGATTCCCGTCCGAATGGTTTTTTTAGTAAAGGGATCGATGAACTACCTATGAGATGGCAAAAGTGTTCCTCCCATACAAAACGCCAATTTCATATGTAAGGACCTAATATTATACTTAGGCATTTAATCGTTTGTCTGAATTCCTCACACAATCAGTTCCAATTTTGAAAGTGATACCAAAATTCTAAAAATGAGTATTTTATGTCTTCATAATTATTAGTGACAAGCTAAGTAGCTAAAAGTAGGAAATTTATTTTCTAAATTAGAAAAAGTTTGAGTGATTTTCTCAAAATCAATAAGTTTCAATATTACGTAATAATGCTTAACATACCGGATTTCTCCAAGGTCCGAAACTCATAAAATATAAAATGTAATATAATTTTATTTTATATAATAATATTTTATTTTATTAAAATACAAAATGTAATATAATTTTATTTTTATTCTACAACTACACCAGCAATAGCAATAGCCAGCAGGTATATATCATTCCCAATTTAGGAGAGCTGAGGAAGGTGGTGGTAAAGAAAGGTTTTTAAATCTTGGCTATTCACATCTCTTCAACCTATATCATTTCACGTCAGCAAAGTCACGATTTATAAACTGACACTCGATATTCGGCATTATTTTTGACTGTGTCCGCCGGTGAAATACCAAAAACAACGTTGATTGATGCACTGTATCCGGAAAATGGGACAATGGTAGATATTTCCAATTGGGAAATGATATTTGACGGAAGGAAATTGGGGAAGAGACTACGCCAGAATAGGATTCGGCGACCTTTGAACCGAGAGAAAATTATTTTTTATTTATTTTAACTTCATTTATAATGTACACAGCAGAAAAACGGTAAAAATAAATAAAATTAATAGAAGTAGATACCAACCGATAACTGTGTACAATAAATGTGCTTGTTTTATCTACGTGTTTAACTATTAACTATGAAATTACTTTAGAGATAACCTACAATATAATAAAGTCTTCCACACACCTTAAATAGAAAAAAAATCAGCCAAAAAAACATAAAAAAAAAACAACACAGAATTGTTTATTGTATAGAGTATAGAAGAATCCAAATATATGTCGTAGTTCAGAGTGAAATTAAACATGTACCGAGATTAAGAAAATTAAAAAAAAAATGTAAAAACTGTGTACATATGTATTAATTACATGTGTACATAATTATTAATTATTAATTATTAGAAGTGAGGTGTGTATCTATAAGCAAAGGCAGCAATCTCCATTTCGGCCGATTGCTATGTTTGATTTTGAAATGACATGGAAATTGCTACCTTTGCTTATGTTATATATGTGTATGTAATATTGTACGTAAAGGGGAAAGGGGTGTGGGGAGGGGGAACGTGGGGAAGGTGAAAAGGGATCGCGGTAGGGGAAGAGGAAGAGGAATGCGTGAGGGGAATTGGAAGGGGACGCGGGAGGGAAAGTGGAAGAGATGGCGGAAGGGAAACGGGGACGAATGGGAAATGACACGATGGCGATGGGAGAAACAATTCATTTATTTAATTTGCATTTCAACGCATGCCGGGTATCAGCTAATTATTAATAAAAGAAAATAAACAAATATATTTTGTCCATGTGAAAACAAGAGATTTGAAGAATTTTTTTTACGTTCTGGGAGTTATTGAATATACGAGAAGATCCGGTATCTTGCTAATAAATATTGCTTTATAGTCTTCGACCTATACTTCGTCAATGTTTATAGTCGACAAAATCTTAGTAGACGGTGATTGATGTTGATTTTGATTGTGGCCAAGAAAGTATATTTTACATGGTTATTTATAGTTTTTGAAAAAAGATATATGACTTTACTTTTATAATTCTAATTTGAAATATTCTAAACGTTTATTTTTTTTAATTTCTATTCGGTAGACAATCCGGTTTTATAGTACAATGCCGGAGTTATACCCTTTTAAACTGATTCGATCCTTATTTTGTGAATCGCATGATACATTGGATGCCAGACTACAAAACCGAACTCACATTGAAACTCACTTGAAACATTCTAAAATATCTAGCCCATTTCGACATTTAAATTCAAAAATAGCTGTCGTGACCTCTGATCGAACTTATTATTTAGTTTTGAAGCTAGGTCTGAGTATATAACATGTAAGCTGAGTAGGCTTCTCGTTGTTTAGAGCAGGCCCAGTTTCTTTACTAGCCCTAGAAGTAATATCATAATCTTCTGTGAAAAGGAGTGGTCCCTCGCAAATAGTGTGGTTTGGGTTCTGTTGGGTTCCAGTCCTGGACCCTTTCGGGGCTTATATGCAAATTCGCACCCAATCAGCCTTGTTGGACTTAAATACTTACGCACATAACATAAACTTGCTACGAATATGTTCCACCACACGCACCATTTGCAAAGCACTTTCTCCGCCCGATATAATGAAACGACTATAAAAAAGGTATTTAGTTATGTGTTAATTCGCGTAAGTGCTGCAAACGGCGCTTTTTATTCAACTTTACAGCAGGTAATGTTGTACTACGTTTCAATAACATTGTAAGAAGGTTTTATTATATGATCCTAAAAGCAGTAATACTCTGTTTTTATTAGGTTAAATAAAATAAAGACTTTATTTTTCGCTGCACCTCGTGAAAGAGTTATATAATTACTACCAAAAAATGACTACCAAACTTGTGTTGTAATACTGATTGTAAATTGATCATAAACATTGATCTGAAATAAACAACTTTGTAGCTGTCGTAAGAAACGATGTATATTAAAATCACTTTATACCACTCCATTATTGCTTCATAACTAGTGCTCATCGATTCTTTTTCCAGCATAACAACAATAAATTGTAAATTTTCCAAAATTGGGCCATATGAATAATACTTAGATGAAATAGATATTCAAAATATAATGTTTTTAAAGTTCCACTGTGCAAAACAAAGCTTGCGCAAAGACATGCTTATTTTATTGCACCGAAAATTTATAATGCATTCTATAAGACTACAGAAATCAAATGTGAAAATATATCATCCTTCAGCAAACATAAAAATGTAATAAAGTCTTGGATAAATAGTGTTGATATTAATATTTACCTGCTGTAACATCTGATCTTAATCTCTATTAACTTTTAACAAATTTGTAATCTTTTATTCTCGTATTTTAAATTATAATTCCGTAAATACTGAGTTTACCATATTATTATTTATTTTTTGCAATTTCTACAAAGATAATATACATATATAGAGTAAATTTAACTAAACTGCTTTTAAAAAAACACAAGTATACCCACGAACTGGCGATGCCTATGTGGGATTTTTTTGTTATCGTACATTTATGCATACTATTATATTATGTTTATATTAAATATATGTATATATGTTTGTGTGTGTGTGTATGTTGATATATAGCGTCTAATGCACCATGTATAGATATTTGTATATATAAATATGTATATATATATATATATGTAAATATATATATATATATGTATATATATACGTATACATGCATGCATATGTACATATATTTTTTTCTGTTTTTTTATATTTTTCTGTTTTTTTTAAGTCTATTTAGTTTATTTTATTTTTTTAAATCTTTTGTCTACACAACTACATTGCTCTCGCTTTTTACTGTTTATAAAAATGAAATAAAAATTATATTAAAACATGTATGTGACAAAAAAATTATTAATAAAAAAAAAAATAAAATAAAAAAAATAAAATAAAATTAAATGTAAAGTAACTAAATTGGCTGACATTGAAACAGATGACCTCGAACACGATGAAATTAATACATAAAATAATAAACAACCTGTTACCAACATAATTTAACAATAAAGCGATGTGGAAAAAGGGCACTCACATACATAACACAAGAACGTGCAATGAATCCATGCTACCAAAAAAGGACAAAGGTGATAAGGAAAAATTGTTTGCTCTACAAAGGGATGAACGGAAACTTTGTCTGCACCAATTGGTCGATTCAAGTTGTATTGTAGGAGCCATTAAGCAGGAAAATGTAGTACCTACATATGTTATGATTAATGATTAATTAGTAATTTGTTAACTTGACGTACAATTTTCTAAAATAAAATTAATAAATAACTAATGATATCACCGTGAAAAACGGAATTATACAAATCAATTCAAAATGCTAAATAAAACAGGCATCTTTCACTAAGATTTACATACATACTGTTAACAACTTGTGTTAGGCAAAGAATTTTCTACAGCGTTTTAATTTTTGTCTTCAAAGATTTTAACCACTGACTACCATATTATTTTCGACCAACTACAATAGAATAAAGACTTCCACACACACCATAAACAATATAAAGAAAACATCAGATCAAAAAATAACAAAACAAAAATACAGAATTATTTATTGTACATAAGAATCCAAATATATATCTTAGATTGGAGTGAAATTAAAAATGTTGCGATTTTATGAAAATTCAAAGAAAAATGTAAAAATTGAGTATGCAATAAGTATTAGAAGTTTAAGTTAAAATGTAAAAATGTACCTTTGTTTATATTACTCTACATAAAGTGGATATATATTAACTAACTAAAAAATAAATGTAAATAACTGTTTACATCACTGTTTAAATATTCGATGCACAACAGGATAGATCGAATGATAACATTTAATTGTTTCAGTTTAAGATACAAACGTAATCCAAAATTAGATTCAAGATAATTTCGTAAGTAAACAAATACTAAGAATAACCAATACAAATATGTAATAAGCGGTAATTTTTTAATGAAACACTACTATATATCGAATCATTTGGGTAACAGATAAGGTGCCGTAGCTTAATGGTAGAGCTCTCGACCGGCAATCGAAGGGGTGCGGGTTCGAGTCCCGTCGGCGACATGTATCTTTTCTCGGGAGGTTTTTTAAATATGGATGAGTGTTTCAGGCTAATAATTATTGCTTATAATAATTGTTACCCTCTGTGCTATGCATAAAAAAATATTGTCTTAAACATTAGTTTATCAATTAAAAATAATAAACAAATTCTTTTATGCAATTTTTTTTAACACATGTATTTTAAGGCTGTGCTTTTCTGTTACTTAAATTTAATTATTAAAATCTGGTATTATAATACGAGACAGTTGATAATTTACAACACTGAAAGATTGCATTATACAGTTATTAATCTACGAAACACATAATTCTCCCAAACAAAGGTTTCCATATTAATAAATACGAGACACGAGTCCATTAAGCTCGGTACATTAAATTGCTTTATAGGACGCTAAAACAATAACACGTCACAACAGGAAAAACAATTTTAACGAAAATGATTTCCATTTCATCGAATTTAAGAAAAGTGCTGGTGCAAATTTTTAAAATGGTTTTATTATTTTTAAATCGTTATTTACGTACCCATCACAAGTTTTTTGAGGGTTGCTTTTATAAAATTATGCAGGTCGAACCAAACTTATTTAGGTAAATACTATGTACAGTAATGAAATACACGTTTAGTGATTGTAAGGATATTTCTCTATTTACTAGTATTATATTATTTCTTATATTATATAACATTTCAAAGAATTTTTATAATAAAAAACCCCATGTATAATATTGTTGGTTCATACACGGAGAAAAATCGATTGTAACCCTCACGATAATTTATCAGGACATTTTTATAAAACATTCGTTTAGAAATGTTTTATCTAGTTGCCCTGATAATAATACCTACAACATGACGATACAACGAAAAAATACCTTGTACCATCAATGTATAAGTATGAAATTTGTTCTAATAATTAACAATAATAATTTATTCTTACATTTTCCCGACAATAAATATTGAAACTTGTTAATTTGTTCGTAAGATGATCATATTTTAGAATAACATTTTTCTCCGTTTAGATGATAAATTAAAAGAAATAAATATTTAACTTGTTAAAAGATGATCGGTGTTTTCAATTTATGTGTCGGATACGGGTATCGCTTTCCCGGGACCATTTATTTGATAACCAGCACCCCTGCCATAGGTCACCCCAAGTTGTTTCGCTAAGTTTGGTTACTTAGCAGGAGTGTCCGGGTTCATGGGGTGAGGTTTTCTCGGGTCTTGGCAGCGGATGCACCCCTAATAAGTTTTTCCTTCAGCCAACTTCCCCTCCTTCCTTTACTTAAAAAGACCCTCCATACAAAATCTTCAAATGCGACATAAATCCTGCAACCTATTTTCTTAAGGACTTCTGTGTGGAATTGGTGAAAAAAAGTTTGTTTTGTAAAATTTCGCAATAAGCATCGTGCACTTATTTTGTTAGATTTTACAATGTACGTTGTACGCAATATCGACAGCAGAGAGTGTCAAGTGATAAATATGGACAAAACGGTTCATTCTCAAAAAATAGTTTGATAAAAGAAAAAGTTTTAAATACATTAATTACACACATCGGCAGATATATAAAACCACGTAAACATAATAAAAACGGATTTATATCTGTCCTTACATACGTAACTATTAAACAATCCTCGAATACCATACTACTCTAGCTGTGCCCATTTTGAAACCGAGAAAACATGAAATTATTATAAAGATAAAAATATCAATGAATAAAGAAAATAACTAATACATCATTATTATATCCGCAAAAATGTTGAGGCCAAAATTTTATTTACATTTTTTACACCAAATAATGTCAAGAATACCGGATCTACTTTAAATCAAGTACGTCCCTTAACACCTGTTTATTTACGAATTACTAATATTTTCAATGCTGACCTGTATGTATACCTGATCGTCCAATTATTTAATTAAATTTAATTTAAGTTTTATAAAATATAAATAAGAAAGAATGGTAATTTGTAAAATTATTAGCCCATAATGATGACAATGTGAGCTGTTTTAAGAATAAATAAGTAAAATAAACTTTCTAATTAATTATATATTTGTGCGCACAAAATGAGAGAACGATACAATCAAGATGTCAGATATCTGAGCACTTTGTAGTGAAAATGCAAACATAAATTTAACGATCGGCAGTGAAATCCTCCGTTTGAATAATAAAGTGCCGGAGCAGAGCGGGCGCCCGTTCTCAGCTGATGTGGGCATAAAAGTGTCGAATTTAAAAGCAATATAATACATTTTACGAATCATTTAAACGGTGTCTGAAACAGAATCTCTGCGCAAGCAGGAGTGGATTGGGCATTCAAAATAACCGCAATAAAATGAGTAAGTTTAGTGATACTTTAGCGAAGGCTACTAAGGTTATAAGTTAATTCTCAGTTTCGCTGAAATTCACGTGTGAAAAGGTCATCAAAAGACCACTCAGTGTCATTTGATTTTTCTGACAGTTGAAAGAGATTCTAGATTCTAAGTCCATTTCAGCTTTTGAACAAACTGTGCTGATCAGCAAAAGAGGACAACTGTCATGTTGTTAAGCCTGTCAGCTTATTAAAATTAAAAAAAAAAACTACAACACACCTAGAATCAACCTTTCAATTGTCAAATCAAACGAAATGGCGAAATGAAGCTGAATGGATATTTGATGACAATGTTACATTCGAATTTTTACGAAACAACTGGACTTTAGTGTTCCTAATGAGAAAATGGAGAAGAAATAAATTAATCGTAAATTTGGTTATTTCTTGAAAAATTCCTAGTTCACTACACAACGTCATTTAAAGGGTTTGTATGTTTATTTTTTATAAAATACTTTCGTACATATTTAAGCTATATTGTTTTCTATATTTAAATGGAAAAACACACTTTGCAAAACATCACTTTTATTTTTTGAATTAATATTCAACAGCCAACCAGGTTTTGCTTAGCTCAAGCTTCGCCAGGGCTTATTATATCAACTAAAGAAAATTACATACAGACACATATAAGAAATAAAATAATAAGTGAAAGAGATAGAAATAGAAGAGAAGACACCTTATTGGGGCTAGAAAGAGATTCAAAATAGAAAAGAGGGAGACAAAATTATTAAAGGATGGGAAGGTTGAGGGGGAGGGAAGGAAACAATTTCAGCAGAGGTTAGCGGAATAAATTAAATTAAATATGCAACTATCAGTTAAATTAGTTTGATTATTGATTATATTTGATTTATTATTGATGGTTTTTTTTAATTTCGAGGGATTCTAAATTGTTTAACCTAATTCCAATTCCATTTTCATGTAATATTTTAGTCCAGAGGTTTTATCGAATAAGTGGTTAGTTTTTAGTAGATGGTTCGCGAATTCTGAAAATGCATTAGGTATTATTTAAACATCTTAGATGTTTCTTTACTCTTATCTTTACATTCCGAGCCGTTTTTTCCGATATAAAAAGCAGAACAATTAAGTTTATATATGCCCTAGTAGCTGAGTTTATCATCAATATCTTTAGTATTAATTAAGTATTTACTTAAGTTATTGTTAGTGTGTTAGGGCTCACCAGAGATCAACATTTAACATTTTTTATTCCAAATACATTTTTACTCAAGTATTCAAGTCATGTAACAACCTGCATTTTAATGTAACATTGCTCTTTAGATATATATTAACAGATCACGCTTCAATTAATGGAATGATTCCCTATCTCTGAATCTGGACCTGCTGATATCAGGTGAAGGATTCTCTTACACTTTACGACAACGGTTCGGGTATTTGATTCAGACAAAGGCGGCGAAATGTTATATTGGAACATAAAAATACGAAATTTTAAAGCGATGTTTCGATTTTATAAGACGTATTCGAAAATACAAGAAATACGAAAATTTAAGCAGACGATTTGTACAAAGATTATCATATTTTGCCCGATTTTCACGGAGTATGAAATATGGTGCACAAAGCATGAGATTGAAAAGAACACTGATTTACTACTGTTACCAGATAGTTCCATCATATTATTTATGGAACTAGAAATGGAAATCGCTGGAAGAATGAATTATTCGTAATATAATTTATGTGTCATGAAGAAATCGAATTCATAACACGGCAAGAGTAATACGAAGATACGTCTATTATTTAAAACATTGTTTTCGGTTTTTTTATTTGTCATTTTGACAATTCAAAGCTTATTAATGGTACAAGTACTTTCAAATACACAGAAAAAAATAGTTTAAGAAAAAAAGGATTACAAAACAATTGTATAATGTAGATATACATACTAGTAGATTCAAATTAACTAAAATTTGCAATTTTCAAAATGTAAACAAAAAATGTTTTCAAAAAAATATGTGAATTTTTTTTTAATCTAAGCTGTTTATACTTTATATGAGGGAGTTTATAAAACGTTTAAAAAAAAGTTAAAAAACGAATCGGATATGGACACATTAGCTCAGTTGGTAGAGCATCGCCCCGGCAAGGCGTAGGTCCTAGATTCGAATCCTAGATGTAACCGTATCTTTTCTGATTATTCTGTTTCAGATTTTCGATAGAGTTTTGCTAATATTGCCTTCATTAATTAAATATTACAATTTGAGGTTTTACACATTATTATTGAAGAATAATATATTACATTGATGGGAATAACCTTCAAAAGTTAAAAATAGAGTTTTTCACATTAAGTTAAAAATAAAATAATAATTTACTTTGGTTTGGTTGGGTATTTTTGCCTATAATCTAAATTTAAATTTTATATAAGAAAGGCCAGCTGTTTTCCTTAATTATTGTGGTGTTTGCAACACTGCCTCTTACTCGATGATAGATGGGCGGGTTTTACCGCCGAGCAACGTCCCGAACGTTGACGGAGTTGCGACCCGAAGTGGGTCATTTCAAGGCAGCGCGTTAGCGAGCGCTGCTCCGGGCTTCCATTAATAATCTTACCGCCAGCTAGGCTGGACGTTTACTTTGTAACCATTTGTATTCAATAAACGACGATCTCGTATAACGAACCTCTATTGTATTAATTTCATCCCGATTAACAGAATTAACAGATTAAGTGTGAAGTACTGAGGATAAGATTGAAGACATTATCCCAATCCAGTTCCTGAACGCTACAATTATTAAAATGTATAAAGGTTAAAATAGAAAATCAAACGCCTGATGGTTTTCTTTCCACCCACGTTTACGGGAAACTGTGAATTCTTCAAAGAAAATGTAAGCAAATTGTGGCAGCCTGCGTGGTTTTTCCAGGAGATTCCCTTATATGCTATTATTTATGCTGCGGGTTTATCACTGCACGATAAATTGTACGTTTTTGACATGTGCATAAACTGGAAGCTCGTGAAAGCGACTAGTTAATCGCCTATTATGAATGTCCACCACGCGAGGGACGAGATTTTACCTCCCAAACGCGATAAAGTTTATAGAGATGCAGCGCTAAGGAGTACCAACTTTATGTATGATGTTTTTTTAAAGGATGTAAAAACCAATAATTTTAATGTATATGATATATTTTTTTTAATAGATAATTTTAAGCCATTATTGTTTAAATGTGATTTCGGGCATATAAGCGCCACAATTGAAGTCCAATTTTCGACAACAAAATAAATTTGCACAATGTGCAAGCGCTGTTCTGACGTCAGTCTATTCATGGTGAAATGGCAAAAATTACTGACTACAAATCAACTGTCAATTCTCAAATTGACAGTCTGTAGAAAAAATGTTGCCAGTTTAAAAACCAAACCTCTAAAAAAATATCCTTTATTTATGTTCAAAATTGTAGATTTTTCGACAACAAAATAAATTTGCACAATTAGCAAGCGCTGTTCTGACGTTAGTCTATTCATCGATCCCTTGGAATAACAAGGTTCCACCTGCCTTGGTAACGTCGTGTGATAATGGGATATAGTAGCGTGCTGAAGTTGATATTTTTATCGATAAATTGCACGGATTCAGAAAAAAGTTCTGGCGCTGCAACTGGGGCCAAATACTACAAGTTATAAAAAAAAATCAATTATACGATGTCGCTTCATTTGTTTCGAGGTACCTAGATAGTTGTAGCATTATTACATAGCACGTAGACACCCTTGACCCTACCCTTCTACCCGTGACACAACTCAGTAGAGAGCGAACACTCGTACAGATGATATGCCGTTCACGTGTTTCGTTTCGTGGACATACATTATTGCTTTCAATCTATTTGACTATTCTCTTTCATGCTGCATAAAAAGTGACTAAAAACTCTCCTAAAGGTTCATTCAATTTGTTTATTTAATATTTTATTAAACATTTAACAGCAAACGCGAAACCAGCGCCATTTTTCCATTCGGCAAGTATTTTCGTAAAAGCATTCAAAATGTATACAAATATTTTAACAAACCTATCAGCCCTCTTTGTTTTGGCACCGGAAAATGGAAACGTGGTTTTAAATCTTAGGGGGATGATTTTATTTTGCGGAAACCTGATTTGAATTTGAAAAAAGGCGTGGAATTATGATGTTCTGAAACGCTTCTGAAAAATATTATGGGACCGAAAAATAATTTGCTGCCATAAATAGGATTAATCACGCAGAGTACACACAATTTTAATAGAAGAAACATGAACGGGAGTTATTTTAGGTTAGCTATCTTTAAAAAAATCATACAATTTCATAAATTCACACCAATATTATTCGTAGAATAATGATACTCGTGTGAATAAATATTGTATCTTTTTTAGATTTTGCAGATACGTCATTATTCAAAAGTGTTATCTTAAATAATATTTAAACACAGAATATAAATAAGATTCTTTTTATCTGCCTGTCAAGAAATCTTTCTGTCAAATTATTCGTATTTTGGCATAACCTCCTTTTACATTATTTACTATTTTTATTTTATTTTATTTATTTATTAATAAGAAAAAGATTTTACATACAGGTGATTACATTGTGCAAAGTTATACAATTATACATAATTATTCTACTACTCCATAAGTTGAGCTCTAAGAGCTCGTGTTTATGGGAGGAGTATTTACAGCAAAAAATAACGTTCTAATTAAATTTGTAATCAATAATCAAAAACTTATAAGATAAATACAAACATTATACATTATTTATCATAGGTTTACAATTTAGAAAGAAATTTTTATTGAAAGACAACAATACATATATATTTTTTTTACATTGAATAGTGCAGATTAAACTAAGCGTAAACTGAGTGTAAATTAAGGTTACAATATATCATTATCCAATTTTAGGGACTTAATTTGTTTTTTGTATTGTTCATATTTCAAAGTTTCGGTTATACTAATTTTGTTTTTGGACAATAATAAATTATACCATTTCACACCTAAATACAAGTAGTGATGCTGAGCCGTGGTGGTTCTAAGCATAGGGATGGTTATTAAGCCTTTAGTTTTGAATCTATTGCTTATGTTATCTGAGGGGTGAATTTTTTGAATAAAATATTCTTTATAAAGTTGATATAAGGCGTTTCTTTTATACAATTCTGTGATAGATGGTACATTAAATTCCCGAAATATCTCTAAAGTAGGGAAGTCGTATGGTTTTCTCAGGATGATTTTAATAATTATTCTTTGTATTGTAATTATGGGCTGTAAGGAAGCCTTAAAGGCCCCTCCCCAACCAATAATGCCGTACTGTAATAAGGACTGAATTAATGCATAATAGACGATTTTGATAGTTTTCTTGTTTAAGATGTTTCGTATGTTATAGAAAACGTAGATAAGTTTTCTTACTCTTTCTACGGTGAGATTGATATGATCTTTCCATTTAACGTTTTGATCTATTAAGATTCCAAGATATTTTACATTTGATTTATGATTTAGCTTAGCGCAGTCCGAATTACATGTACCGTCATTTACACAATTTTTGGAATGAATTGTTATGTTAATTAAGTTATTTGGCACTTCTTCTTGTAGAGAGAATGGAATATAATATGTTTTTTCTGTGTTAAGTGATAATAAATTGTTATCGAACCATTTTTTTATAACCTTCATGTCTTGATTGGCTGCATTGGTAATATCGTTCCACGTCTTTTTTTCGATAATTATTGCAGTGTCGTCAGCAAAAGATATAAGTTTACCATTAAGTGGTAACTTAAACATTTGGTTAACGTAAATTATAAATAAAATTGGTCCAATAACAGTCCCTTGTGGAATTCCAAATTCTAGAGTTTCATCTACACTTAGTGAATCATTTAATTTTACTTTTTGACTTCTTTGAGTTAGATAGCTTTGTAGCCAATACCTTACCTTACCAATAATACCAATATCATTTAATTTGTTAATTAATTTTGAATGGGAGATACTATCAAAAGCCTTTCGTAAATCAATGAAAATACCAAGACATTTGTTTTTTTTATCCAATGCATTATATATTGTTGAGGTTAGTTCAGCAATGGCATCGTGAGTGCCTAGTTTCTTTCTAAAACCAAATTGGTTATGACTTAGTATTTTATTATTTTCAATATAGTGCATGAGTTGCTTTTTTACGATTTTTTCAAAAATTTTTATATGTTTGAAACAAGAGATATGGGTCGATAATTTGATATTTCTTCAGAGTTGCCTGATTTAAAAACGGGTGTTATGATAGATTTTTTATAAATGGAAGGGAATATTCCACTATTCAAACTAATATTTATAATATGTGTAATTGGAATGCTTAGTAAATTATTGTATCTTTTCAATATTTCCACTGTGACTCCATCAAATCCTGGTGCAGATCCACATTTTAAATCATTTATAACATTTTTTATATCGTTTATTGTTACTGGTTGAAAAATTGACAGATTATTTTGTCTATGGCAGTCCTTCTCGAAATTATCTATTTTATAATTTTCCTCGATCCGTGTAGCTAAATTTTGTCCGACGTTAGCGAAATATTTATTAAAAGCATTAGCACATTTTATTGGCTCCCTTATGGCGTTAATAGAGTTTTTTCCGATATAAATTTTATTAACTGGAGTTTTTTTGTTTTTTCTACTATTTATTTGATTTATTGTTTTCCAAATATGTTTTACATTTTGTTTAGCCAGGTTAATTTCATTTTTGTAAAAGTTTTCCTTAGTTATTTTTATTAAAGATGTTAATTTGTTCCTAAACTTTTTATAATACGTGAATATTTTTTTATCCAAGGGAAATTTTTTTGTCAAGCGATATAACTCTTCTTTTTTCTAATAGACACAACTAAGCCATGTGAGGATCCATGGTTTTATTTTTTTGAATTTTGCTTTAATTTTTACAGTTTTAATATCAGTTGATGTTGTTATATAATTGCAGAGAATTTTATCAAAATTATTTGCGCATGTTTCAGCACATGTGGATTCCAATACGGGTCGCCACGTTTCCGTATTTATTTTTGTACTTAATTTATCATGGTTTAATGATTTTTTTATGAAAGTTTTACTTTCTGATTTTGTGCGATTATTAATATTAAGTTGTTGTATAGAGATGCAAGTGTGATGGTCGGTAATATTATTTTTTAATACAATCGTAAGTAATTTGTCAGTATGTTTAGTATTACACCATATATGATCAATACATGTTGGACGTTGACCCGTAATTTCTCTACTATAATTTTTTATACATAATATAAAATTCATTTCAGACATAAGATTGATAAATTCTGTTTTTATTTTGTTATTATTTTCATTAGAAACGTCTATGTTAAAATCGCCAATTACAGTTATGTTCTGTTTATTTTTTTTTGATAAGATAATGCTTCTTAATTCATCCATAAATGTATACTCATTTGATCCGTGCGTTCGGTAAATAGCGATAATATTAAAACATACTTTATTTATATTTACATTAATATCTAAGCAGTTGACTCGCTGCATAGGTACTTCTTCCACTGTGGTGTTTGAATAGCAGGATTTAACAACAATACCACTATTTCTGTTAATAGCATAATGTGTCATAAAGTAACTATAACTAGGTATACAAAATTTATTGTAGGCGCTGGTGAATGCTTCAGTTAACACAATAACGTCCGGTTTGTGATTTAATAAATTAATTGAAAGTAAGAATTCATTAAAGTTTTGCTTCATTGATCGGATATTTAGATGTAATATTGAGAATGAATTCGGTATGTTATCTACTATGTTGTTGCAATCATTTAAAGTGTGACAAACATGTTCCGCAATATTTAGCGAATCATCTAATTCTTTAGTGAAGAAATTATTCATATTTAAGAGAATAAAAAAAAATAAGTATGCAACATGCAAACTTACTCGTATTCAATTCGCATTTGCGCATTTTTTAACATTTTCTTGCGGAATTCACATAAGTAACTGTTACCTGGATGGTCATTTTGGTAACCCTTTCTGTTTGTGCAGTTGTGACATTTTTTTTTGACAGGTTCTTGTTTTTTGGGACAGTCTTGTATTTTGTGCTCTCCTGCACAGTGAAGGCATCTGGGACTCTTCAGGTTTTCAAGGCATCTTAGTGATGTGTGTCCATACCCGATACAATGATAGCATTGCATGAGTGGATCACAGTCTTCTACGTGTGCTTTTGTGTATCCAATGTTGATCCTTTCTTTCGATATTATTATTTTTCTTAATTTTGGTGTTGTTTGGATAATAAAATTTGATAATTTATCTGATTTTTTGTTCTTGAGCTTTTTTTTAATAATAATGGTTTCATTATCAGTTTCTGAGGTCATGGCGTTTTTTATGTCTTCATTTTGATTTATCAAATCTATTAAAAGTTCTTCTTCTTTGTAGCAAGCATCAATTCCTTTAATGATAATGCAAGGTTTTTTTTTCTTTATTTCATCAGCATGTATTCCAATATCTGGGTTTTCGTTTATTTCATTTATTATTTTTTCGGTATCATTTTGTTTCTCACATGTTAGTATTATTTTGTTTTGATATGTTTTTTTTAATCCAGAAATTCCTATTCCTAGTTTGGATACTTTTATTTTGTCTTTTAAAATTTTTTCGATTTCATCTGCAGGCTTGTTTTTTTTTGAGGAAATTAGTAGCGCAAAATTAGCTTTAGGTATTGGGTGCGATTTCTCCCTTACCACCATTGCATAGCTTTTTTCTTCATATTTTTTCTCTTCATTTGACGCTTTTTTTATCAACGTTTCTAATTTGTTTATGTAATCCTCTTGATTTTGAATCACTTTATTTTGCAAACCAATTATAGTGTTTTGTAGTGATGTTATTTCAAACTTCCATGAATCTTCGATATTGATTAATATTGTTTCAATTTCGGTTTTAGCTTCTTTGGCAGCTTTTGTACTGCCAATTTTGTTAAGTTCCGTAAGTATTTTTTCGATATTTATTTTGAGTTCCATATTGGAACATGGTCCCGAATGGGTTAAATTTATGTTTGTGGGCAGTTTACTTTTGCAGTGTCAGTCTCGGTAAACGACCGCTCGTCGCGAGACTTGCGACAATACTCGCTATGGTTGATTGATTTGTGAAAGTTATAACCTGTCAAATAAACTTGTGCTATGAAAATATTAATTAATATATGTTTTTTATAAAAGTTACTTTGCGCACGTTTGAACAATTCCCAGTAGCGCTTGGTGAAAAACACCTGACATCCAATTATTTTTGTTATGTAGCATGGAATGAACAATATCTTGATTTTTATCACACAGGGCGTGATGTGACAGCGTTTGTGATTTGCGAACGCGAATCGTTTTTTTTCTTATATTTTTTTATACCCCAAACATTATTTACTACAATTATTATAAGAAATAATTATTAGCCTGAAACACTCATCCAGATTGAAAAAACCACGCGAGAAAAGATACATGCCGCCGACGGGACTCGAACCCGCGCCCCTCTGATTGCCGATAATAATTGTTACCATTTGTGCTATGCATACAGTCTTGTGTTAAACATTAGTTTATCAATTAAAAATAATAGTAATATATTTGCTAGTTGGATAAAAAAATTCATTGCGAATATCATTAAAATTTAATAAATTTAGTAAAAATTTAGTAATTTAATTACCTATATATGGCTGAAACTATTTTATTACTTGATTTTTATTACAGAGGACGTGATGTGACAGCTTTTGTGATTTTCAAACGCGAATCGTTTTTGGCTAATATTTTTTATATCCCAAATTGTTAAAATTTAATAAAATTAGTAAATTTATTTTTATTTTTTATATATAGAAACCTCACAAGAGTCCCAACTGCTCCCTTCTGGAGCCAGTGAGACTATGGCATCCCCAATTGGAGAATGTTGTGAGGCTGAAGGTAAGTGGGGAAGGGAAGGAGATGGGGAAGAGGAAGGTGGGAAAGTACCTGGCTATTCAGATCTAGTCACTAAACACGGCTAAAGCCATTATTAAGCACCGTTTCAATTCTGAATGGTGGTCTTACACCAGGGCGATACTGAGAGTATTTTCCACTCTATATAGTATATGGCTCAAACAAAATTGGAGAAACGGTATTCTAATGGAGATAATTATATCATTGGAGTTTGGAGGAATTGTTATATTGCAGTGCTCAGCAACTTTTTCTCACCTTCGACACACAAAAGTTCTTCCTAGAATTCCGCGGCACATCAAAAGCTAAAATTTATAGATATTAAATTGTTACACAAATTTTACATACATATTCATACATAAAACTATATTATATTTACTTGTATGCAATCTTAATAATTATTAGGTCCTTAAATATTAAATTGGCGTTTTGCCGTATTGGCAACTTTGATCTCAAATATCTTCTCTTTGGTTAGGAATTCCAAATTCAAATTTATACAGTTATTTACTCATGTATTTGTGTTTCGAAAATTATAATTGATTTGTTTTTTCCTTAATTGTTTTTTTCTTTGCGTCACTTAGTTTACAAAATGGAAAACTTGAAATATCGCGTTATTTACGAGTACGAGTACCTCCGTGGCACCAGTGCTGCAGAAACGGCTCGAAGGATTAATGGTGTGTATAGCGACGGTGCCGCAAAAGAAAACACAGTGCGTTTTTGGTTCCAACGTTTTCGTTCTGGAAATTCCGACCTGCAGAACAAGCCCCGTGGACGGCCGGAGGCCAAAGTTGATAATGAAGAATTGAAGGCTATTTGGAAGCGGATCCATCGTGATAAAACTGTTTTAATCCACTTGAAGGACATTGGTAACGTGAAAAAGCTTAAAAGGTGGGTACCTCACGAATTGAGTGAAGCAAATCAACAAACGCGCGTTGACTGCTGCGTTGCATTACTCAACCGGCACAATAATGAAGGGATTTTAAATCGAATCATTACCTGTGATGAAAAGTGGATCCTGTACGATAATTGGAAGCGCTCATCGCAATGGCTGAACCCTGCCAAACCAGCCAAACCATGCCCCAAGCGAAAATTGACTCCAAAAAAGTTACTTGTGATCGTTTGGTGGACTAGTGCTGGTGTCGTTCACTACAGCTTTCTTAAATCTGGCCAGACGATTACGCAGATGTCTATTGTCAGCAACTGCAAACCATGATGGAAAAGCTAGCTGCTAAACAACCGAGGCTGGTTAATCTCTCTAGGCCACTGCTGCTTCATGATAACGCTAGACCACACACTGCACAACAGACGGTTACCAAATTAGAGGAGCATCAATTGGAATTTATAAGACATCCACTATACTCTCCGGACCTTGCCCCAACAGATTACCATTTTTTTCGAAATTTGGATAACTTCTTGCAAGGGAAAAAATTTTGCTCCGATGGGGCAGTCCAAACCGCGTTCAAAGATTTAATTGATTCCCGTCCGAATGGTTTTTTTTTAGTAAAGGTATGATCAATTACCTATGAGATGGCAAAAGTGCATAGATAACAATGGTACATACTTTGATTAAAAAATATATTATATTTAAAAAAAAACGACTTTATGTTCCTCCCATACAAAATGCCAATTTCATATGACTAATTAATTTGATACCTGCGCTTGTTTCAATTAACACTAAACTTTTTTTATTTGGCTTGATATTTGACAACGCAAACTGAATTTCTTGGTCAAGCCCTTTTAAGCAAGACCGCTTAACATTTTGAATTAATACAAGAGTTGAAAAACTTTGCTCACCGGTTGCGGAGCAATGTTATTTGCACTGGAATTATAATTATTACGATGTACCTCGTAGGTAGTTGTATCCAATATATTATATGAGATACGTTCTAGCACGCGTCAGCAATGAAAAAAATGTAATACAGTAATGCAAGTAACCAATTTGCATATTTTATTCCAATCTTTTTCCATATGACGTCACTAGAAGAAAAAATATTTTCTAAAAATGAAGCAATAATAATTTACGAATGACATGATTTATGGTCCTGTTTTGAACTGCCGGGGCTCAGAATGCGAAAATAAAAAATACATCCAAAGATACGGAAAAAAAAGATTCACAGGAAGTTGGGGTTCTGCGAGCACATCCGAAATAAAGTGACTGGATTTATAGCGAGCGAGATTACAACGGTTGCCTGGCGGTCTGTGTTACTGCGTACTGTGTTCTGTTATACTTTATTACCATGTTACTGCGTACTGTGCTGTTATAAACCGCTCTTTGCTCTGACATTATTTCAATTCTCGAATTAGTTATAATCATTATTTATAGTAGCAAAGCACAGCTACAATGAATCGGTAAACTGTTCAAATGGGCGTATAAATATTATAATTCCGGGTTAAAGTTGTTGGTAATTCTGATCACCTTGGTCGAGTATTAGAGCATGGCGTTGTAGTAGCTATGTAAAAATAATTATTTCTGTTGGAGGGCTAACCATACCTCTAGTACGAACTTCAACAGCACAGCATCACTTTATATTTAAGGGTATAAAATTATTTAACAAATTACCTCTAGATATAAGAACGGAGGAAAACTATGAGAATTACAAAAAAAAAATTAAATTAAAATTCTCTAATACCACCTCATAACTTTTCTTATTGTTTGATATTATGTTTAGCTTATTATTTCCTTGTATCATTTATAACTTACCTTTTTATTACTTTTATTGTATGTTCTTGTTTTTGTATCATTTTATAACTTACCTATGTTTTTATTATTTTCGATGAATTTTCTTATAAAATTACTAATAGTTCTTTTTTTATAATAATTTTGTAATTTAAATAGATGTAAAAATATATAGTTGTCCTCTCCTAAACACAAGCAACTGCTTTATTAGGAGAGTGATTCAAATGTTTTATCTATATTATGTTGTAAATATTGTAACTCTAAATATGTTTAAATGTTTAAATAAAAAATAAAAATAAAAAAAGGTTTTTTTTATTTTTTATTATTTCATCAATTTTTTTAAGTTACAGTGTTTTACATTTTTTAACTACCATACTAGGTTGCGGTAGTCACATATAAAATAATTCATAAAAAAAAAAACTAAAAAAAATACTATTTTATGAAAACAGATATTAAAACATAAGAAAGAACAAAAGAAAAAAACATATTTAAGGACACATAAAACTAAATATATAATCCCATAAACACGAGCTCCTAGAGCTTAACTTATGGAGTAGTAGAATAATGATGAATAATTTGTATAACTTTACATAATGTTCACTTGTAATGTAAAACTTTTTTTCTTATAAATAAAAAAATAAAAAAAATAAATAAAAAAATAAATACAAATATAAAAATTTATGTAAGCTGAAAAAAAAATTTTAATAAATGAATTCCTTAAAGAAGATAGAAATAAAAATTTAAAATGTTAAATATTAAGATTACAAAGAATACGAGGAGAACTATATAGATTATTTTAATCAAGATAATGGCTTATAATTATTTATATTTTTTATTACTGTGAACTCATGTATTCTTTGAAGAAAGCGCGTCCCCTTTCAAATATCCAATTTTGTACACGGACAGTAAAGGGGGATTTAGAATTTAGTAAAAGTATGCTGTACTTTGGACAGTAATATCGGTACACAGTTGGACAAAATACATTATTGATGGCTTTGGGGGTCGGACGTTCATCGTTTAATATAATTGCGAATAAGTTAGTTTAAACCATAGGGCATTTAGTGAATAATGTCCATTTACCGGTTCCCCCAGCGCTTATCGAAGTTTATACCTTGCGACGCCCGTGGATATCGGATGGCTGAAATTTCAGCATCCCCCGTGGAACAACCATCATTACTCTTCGATAAAATAGAATAACTATTTGTGAATATTATCAGTCAACCGTCTCTATAAAGAGATTCATCCCAAATGCGTTATTTGCAAGAAATATTTAATTTAATCAGACAATATCAATGACTCTGAAGAGACAGAAAAAAGATTCAGTCGCATCTAGAAAATGAACCCAGGACCTCTTCCTTGCCAAGTGCTTTGTTGCGACTAAATCTCTTTTTGTCTTTTCGTTTTCACATTTTTCGGTTGAGTGTTGGTCCCTGTAAAATAAATAGGTAGATGCTTCGATTTGAAGTTGTCATATATGTATGACAATGGTTTGTTTCTACTGATTTTTATCAAAATGAAACCATCGCTATATTAAATTTCCATGTCACGAGGGTCATCGCTAAAACATTCACTTGTACATTAACAAAATCATTAATCATCTTAGTATTCTAATTCATGAAATAAATTTATAACGAACGATAAAACCCCGTGCTCCAGTTCTTTACAAAATTAAGAAATAAAATGTTTCTTTCAATATTCGCAGAAATGAAAATAAACAGATCCTTTTTAATGCTTTAAACTTAATCCACAAACGTTACGTTAATTTAAGAAAGCTTCTTCAAATTTGCGAAAGAATTTTGTTTGTGAATTCAGAACGAAAAATATAAATAATTATTCATTCATGGCACGGTTCTGTTTTTACATTGGAATTAATGTATTTATATTTTTAATTTTTTTACTAGTCTGCGCAGATCTTTCGTTTTTTGGGGTTAGCACCTAATAAAATACATGAAAACGAAAACGCGTTAAACAAATCCATCTGAAGCCAGAATTTCCTTTTCAGAGCCTGGCTCGAGATCTGTAGGTTATGACCCAATTAATCCTTCCACGAAAATGCCTTTGAAATGTAAATAGATGATTTAATTCAAAGAAATTCTCAATTTAAAACGATATTGGTTTAATTCATTAAAAGTCCTTTGAAAAACATGGCGGATGAACAGCATTCGTACTTTTACGAAGGAAAAGTAAGTCATGAGTCACGATTAACGTCAGAGAATTTTGTTATCTTTGGAACATTTCGCGGTAAGGGATTCAGACATGTCACTTACTCGTACAAAGGCATCTGACATGTCATCGTAACAGTATCTATCACTGTCATGTGCTGGCTGGTTACTGGCGTTCTGAGAGCACTGACATCCGCACCTATTGATTTATTTTCTCCTCGCAGATTCTGTGCTCCGTGTAGCATTTATTAAATGGTGGAGGCGGGGAGGCAAGCAAGGTAATGAATTTTTGATTATTTATCCATAAAACTTGAGATATGACTACTTTAGGCAGGGTTTTTTCGTGCCTATTTTTTAAATGGCTGGTTACACGGAAGTTTGGGGTTGGAGCTAAATTACCCTAAGGCTAGTCTTTCCGCGGTGGGAAGATCTCTATTACAGCAATTTAGTGACTCCCTTTTGAAGGTCCCAGCTCATATAGGTCTCATATAAATCCCTAATTGCCATGGGGAGTAAAATTATTTAAACCAGCGTTTCCCCACTTTTTTAGACCTGCGGACCAGCAAAATAATCTATTATTTCGCGGACCGGCTGCAGCCTAAAACTACGAAGCGCATGCTTAACTTTGTATCTTTTGTAGATGATTCAGCTATCTAACCTGTTTCCTCGTACCATTCACAGCGCATACAAATCATTCCCGTGTTCTGACTGCAGTATTTGTGTTCATGAAAATCGGATTAAAAAAATGTTCTTACTAAAATTTTAAATTACACGAAATACGAATTAAAACGGTACTCTATATATATATATTATCACAGTGCATATAAATCATTCTCGTGTTCTGACTGCAGTATTTGTGTTCATGAAAATCGGATTAAAAAATGCGCATTCATATTCACTGCGGAGAACTAATGCATTCTTGTGTTGTGGCTGCAGCTATTCATGATTTAAAAAGCTGTATTTGCAAAGACATTTTTATTTAAATGCCCGGACTAACCTTTAAACTGCGCTAATCCCAGGAAACCGGGACATGTTATAAATTGAGGCATCGAGAAAGCTTATAAGAATATTAGAATAGAGTATTTCATCATCTCGAAAATCAAAGCAAACAATTGGAAGAAATATTATTCCCATTGTTCGGATGCAATTATTAAATATCGGTACAGTATCACTTTACTGAAAACAAACCATTCCGATGTTTTAAGGTAAAAAATAAAGTTATCTTTAATTATCTTCAGATAATCATAATTTTCTTGCAAGTTCTGCAAGGAAACCATTCTCTTGTTGCGAAAGAAAGGTTTTGTCATCTCTGAAATCATATTTATTAAGAAATTTGCTCGAGGTCATGGGGCCAGAAACCATTCCCATGTTCTGAGTGCAATAAATATTGTTCTATTAAATTAATTAAATCATCTCAAATTAATCATTTTCGGATGATCAAAGAAACTTGCAATATGTGCAATGTGCATGTTCCAAGTGTAAAGCATAATTTCTCTATGAATAACATTCTAGCGAATTCTGTGAAAGAATACATTTGTTAACGTTAAATAGTTAAGGCAGCCTGAAGTACGATTTCAGGTAGGTTTAACCGAAATATCCAAGCGGTGGTAATAAGTTAAGATGAAAAGTTTTCACTATTTTGACCTTACTCGACGCATAATATTTACACTGAGTCATTTATTTCATTTTGTTTCACCAACCATGTCATGAATAACTAATTAATTTACATTAACCGTGATACGTTGTTAGACTGCCTTTTTTCGATACACACGAAGAAGTTATGAAAATGCGATCACTCGATTCTGTTGAGTTCTCTGGAAGAGCACTATAGAACACAACGCAGAAGCAGAGAACTCAAGTGAAGACGAAAATCCATGTTTTAATAATAAAAAATAAATTTATTACCAAAGTAGTTTTGCAAATAACAAACCTTTTCGAACTTTTTTCAGAACTAGCTTAATCCGAGCATAATCTTTTGTTCGCGTATAATGAATCTTAAAGTAAGTTCCATTCTTTCATCCATTAGACTTATATTATTATGAAAGAAGAAATTCATTAATCTTCGGCAGATTTCTTGCCAAATCCCCGGCTGAATAGTTTCTCTCCACGAGAGGGAGAATGGCAGAAAACACCTCGGCGGCAAAAACAAGGGAATTATCTTAAGTTTTTCCCGCCATTTGCCGCCGTAAATGAATTTCTAGCGCCATCTTCCCGAAGTCATTTTGGCTATGATGAATAAATACTAAGGATGTGGTTACTCATATGAGGTTCATAAAAAATACGTTTAATTATTTAAACCAATAACTTTGTATTATTGAAAAAAGCAATTACTTTATGGTTTGACATATTTAATAAAAATAAAACACTTGTTTTGTTACCGCTAATCACCTGATTGATAAGGATCACACTTTCTGCCACAGCACCGGTGCTAAAATCCTCCGTAAAAGTGGGCATGGTAACCGTTTTTATAATTTGGAATCATTAGAAATTAAAAAGGCACTAAAAACCAATTAGAGGTATCTAGTAGCCGAATATTAGGTCCAATTCCATTAAACTATTAATAATTTCCTTTCGTCACTTTCTATCTAACCCATTAGGTAGTTTATATCTGTTGGTTTTTTCCTAATTCATTTGTATTAATGTAAATGTATCCTCACTGTTCGTAATAATGTTACCGTGTTGTCTCCCTCTATATTTATGTACAAGCACACAATTTGTATTATATTTGAAATTAAACAACTTTTGCACTTTGTCCCACTTAGTAGTTATTGTTTAGTATTAATTAACAGTACCTTGATGATGGTTGAGTAAAGCGAAACTGGTTGGTAAAATAGATTAATAAAAATCGTAGTTTTAAACAAAACAAGCGTTTTATTTTTATTAAATAACTTGTGTTATTTGTTTTCATTTAAATAAAAATGACGCCACAAAGTGCATTTGTGAAGATTGAAGACGTTTAATTAGGTTTATAATTCGGATTAGTTTGGAATTTGGATTTTTTTTTTCTTCAAATCGTACCATAGGAGAAGTATGTTTGTAAATACCTGACGCCTTATCCGTTTGGGATATTTCGGCGATTCGTCATCTATATTTCCTCTTAACCAGTATTGTTTTAAAGTTCTAAGGCCGTGAGCAAAGTAACCAGAAAACTTCGAATATAAACAAATAGTAGGGAGGTGTGTATTGTATTTTCACAAAATTCAAGTTAAAGCATTATAACCTAACCTAATTTAGGCTCACCTAACATTTCAATATTCTTCGAAACCATCTGAAAAACAAAATTTGCTATCACGCGTATGCAGTCTCGTAAATAAGTGAGGTGTTAGCGTCTGATACGTCCAGTATTTACGAAGCAACTTCGGACATTTACCGAGTGCTGCCGAAATATCCCGAATGGTTAATGCGTCGGTTATTTACGAATATGTCAAGGGACAAGGGCCTCGCAATGGTCTGAACGAGGATGTTCAAAATCTAAATACTGTGTGAAGTACCTACATACAGGTGTACCTACACGGAGAAAAATGTTATTCTAAAATACGATCATTTTATTTGTAAAAACTGACATAATTTCGTACCAACAAATTACGTAATTTTATACCGTAAATTAATTATTAAATTACGTAATTTTATACCAATTCTTACATTTTCCCGTCAATAAACATTGAAACACTGTTAATTTGTTCGTAAGAACTTCAGTCCCGTTTTTATAAATAAAATGATCGTATTTTAGAATAACATTTTTCTCCATGTACGCACAATGTTTTTGCCTCAAAATTTTCACATGAGACATGAAAACGAGGAAATCTTAATGTAACACAAATATAGCTACCTAAATGTCGCCTGTGTGCTTAATCGTCGAAACGACCATTTGCAAGTTTTACAGGAGGAGGAGGTTTTTTTTCATTATTTCAATGAAAAATTAAAAAAGGTGATTAAGATGAAGCTACTCCCACAAAGGAAAATGTCTCGTTAGTTTAAATAATTATTAGTTAAGTGATTAATTATCGTTTTTGACACTAGTTTTTTAATTTAAAAATGAAGATTGAACAAAAACTAAAATGAAGTTTGGACAAATAAGCATTCAGGCGACGCGACGTACAGTCTGCACCGGAACAGGAGGGGGATTGTGAGGAGGATATTATACCAAGTATTTTCGTAGTAATTAATAAAACAATGATGTTCACTGAATTTCTTGCCCATAACATCACGAGTGAAATAAATTTGTATTATTATTAAGGCATTTCCTTTCTTACCTCTACCATCATGTAAGATCACCTCCAGAAGTTAGTGGTTTTACCTCTGGACATCCTGTATACCAGATATCTTGTATCCGTGTACATGGAATACTACTTTTTCACTCTTTTTTACAATAAAAAACATAAATTGATTTTGAAAGATTGTTATTTTATCTGGTACACGCAGTTTTAAAATTTTGAAAAACTATGTTTATTTTCGATATACTAAGGTTATACCGTTGGTCGTTAGCAGATTAGTTCAATTACAACAAAATAAATCAATACATAATCTAGTAAACACAGTTTTCAGAATTTTAATTTTAGTTAAAATAAAATCATTAAAAAATAAAATCCGAGAACGTGTTTTGTGACAAAAATACCTCTGTTTTTCTATTTATTTAAGGTCTTACAAACTAAAATATTTTTTTTTACAAACATATTTTGTTTAGACATTACTGAAAAATCATAAATACTTATGATCTAAAAATACTTCCAAGAAGTACACGATTTTTAATAATTTATCATCGTGCGTTTTGAGCATTTTTATTGCTTACTTGGGTACAGGTATAATAGGTATATATTAAGGCAAGTTTTTAATGAAATATCGATATTAAATTTTTTATTTAAAAAATTTGATCCTGGGAATAATCGTTCTTTCTCATTGGAACCTCCCAATATAGTTGCAAGCATTTTTAACATTTTATTCTCAGCCGCTGGTCAATCGCTCTTAATGTAGAAGATTAATTTTTTTTAATGCTTTCATGAAAATACAATATCCTTCTCAAATTTAGAAAGTTATATAATCGCCATAAGCATTCCCATTCCAGAAAGAAAAACTAGAAAATAAGGCGTTTTGCGATAATGCGGTCGTTGAAAGAATTCCACACAGCTCCACCAAGTTGCCGGGAAATGTGCTGGAGCCACGATACCGCGGAAGGTGCTTTGCTTTCACGGAAGACAGGAATCCCGCTGCCCCCCGCAGACAATGTTGGAAAATAATAGCAAAAAAGGACCAATGTAAGAAAGGTGTTTTTAGTGACCGACTGAAACTAGACTTTCAGCCGAAACCGTAGCCGAATTTGGGATTCCGTTCTGGTTTCGGCTGAAACTGTAACTTATTTAAATAATATATCAAAAATTAGTAAACGCACTTTGTGATACACTACTTATATTGCATTAATAAATTATGGCAAACCAACCAGGTTTCGCTTACCTCAAGCTTCACCAGGGATGACCATATTAACTATTAACTTAAAGTCAATATGCTAAGGAACGTACTTGACTTACTTTAACCTGTGATTCCTGACATTATTTGAATAAAAATTTTTATAAAATATTGGTCTCCGGTGAAATTTCTATGTTTTTTTTTCAACTTAAAACATTTAAAAAAATCAGTAGGTATTGGACACTTAGGATCGGGGTGATGGGTTGGGCGGTTACTCGGCTAAGTGACCAGTGGTGACATGTGGATTTTTTTAACACTTTGTATAAGCACTGCTGAAGATGTGGTAAGCGAAACCTAGTTGGCTGTAATTTATTAATTCAATAATAGTGGTACATCTCAAATCGTGTTTTTTTTTATTTAATATAATATTGACACAACCCTTTTTATAGAATTTCTTAGTTTAAAAAAAAATGAAATAATGAAAAAAAATTTGAATAAGTTAAAAAAACGGGAGATTTCCCTAGAGGATAGAGCCCCTCATTGTGACCATGCGTGGTATTTTGAAGATCCCCTCCTTCCCTGAACGGGTCATGTAGTATGGGTACGCTCCCTTAGGTAAGTTATTCTGGAGGCCTTGACATTACACATCGAGTACATTACACGAGTAAAGCCGAACGTGATCCGACATATTACGAGCGCAGGTTTCGGTTTCGGCAAATGCTTGGCCGTGACCTAAACCGCGGCCGAAACTCTTCTTTTGACTCTCGTCTATTGAATCTCACAAATAAGTAAAAAAAAATCAGATAATTTATTTTATTTGGTGACACTCATCTGAAACTCCAAAATCGGTAGAACTGTTTTTGGAAGAAATAAGGTACACACGGTTTCGGGTAAAATTATTCGTTTTTAATAAATATTACAAGGCAAAGGAAAAAATTGAAATCGTTTCTGATTTTCTTATTTTTCATCAGGAGTTAACGAAAAGTTTTTATTCTTATTTTAATAATGCTAATCAGTATTAACGAGGTGGAAAATAAAAGGTTCGATTGGGCTTGACTTGAATTTTCTTCGGTCCTCCCGAACAAAAAGTTTTCGAAAAAAAAACTCTAGTTGTGAACTTTGGTTCTGGAGGGTCGAAATTTGTCAATAAGGCTGATCCACATTTCATCTCAAATCCGTGAAGAAATAACCACGGTTTATTTGTAGGAATAGATCGATTTCTTTGTCTCCTCCTTCATACAACTTTTATTCTGAGTGGTAATACGTCAACATCCAGACAGGCTTATTTTTTTGGAATTCTCTCACTTTGGCAAAATGGCAGTTGGACAAATTTTTTTTTTAAATTAAAGCTAAACCACTTATTTTGCTCATTTCTACAAACAAAATAATTTTCAGAGAGAGTAGATATTTTTACGATAAAGTTCAACATCAAACGTCAATTTATTTTACAAGGAAGTAACATCACTTTAAACCCGTTGCAATCGACATATTGTCTGACGCGCTTTGTAGTTCATCGCTTTGGTTGGATAGGGTTTTTGCCTTACCATTTTCCGAGTTGTCGAAGTTTGCAAAGACAGATTTTCATCGTCTATTTTACAATTTTTGATTTCGAGGTTAATTTTTGTAAAATGGTAAGCTTATTACTATTTTAATATTTTCCTTTCAATTAAAATATGTTTACTTGCGCAAACTGGATTACTAGTAGAGAGCCTTACCCCTCGACCGCGGAGGCCGTCAGATAATAACTAGATATAATATAGATGAATAATCGTCTTTTATGACAATCTTACAACGGAATTTCTGTGATGAAGTTATTGATGGATGGTTTGAAAAAATATGATCAATTCATCAAAAAATGTTAATTATCACGTTCTGTGTAAGTTCTGTGATTATTTCAGTTTCATGAGGCAACTGGCCAATAATGATATAATAACAACTCGATTAGAATTTACACAGAACGTGAAAATTAACTTCAAATATTTAATGAATTGTTCAAAATTTTTGAAGCAACCCATCCTTAGTTTACCATTGTAAGTGTGAGTACAAGTTTAAATATTTATAAATCGTTGCTTGCTCCTCTATTTCTGAATGTTCTCCATATTAAAAGTGGGGGCAAAAAAGTTTTTTGATCGATGAGTTTTTGGGAAAGGGATACAGTGATGATATTTTAAGTGGATAACCAAAAGGGAAACGTTGAAGGGCTTGGGATTGGTAGAAAGTAACACAAATGAGCTGCGTAAATCAAGGAAAAATGAAAATTGCGATTTGCGAAACATAAAAATGTTATTTCATTATTTTTATTATATTACATGTTATTTGGAAAACGAGTCATAAGTAGGTACAAAGCATGTTCTGATAGCTGTCCTGATTATCTCTAAGTACCAATGTACATCCTTATGATATATATGTTATGTAGTACCAATGTACATCCTATATATGTATATATCTTTGTACATCCAGATATGATGGGCGCAGTTTATATCTTTTTAAAAATCGTATCATGTAATTTGTATGTAAAAATCTTGTATTAGGTCTGTATATTTTTGAGTCCGTACCTTTTATTGTATTTTCCTGATTTTGTTTTTTTTTATGCATATCTATAGTCTATCATGGAGCATACTCTATTTTAACTTGTTGATACCAACAGTACATATTTTATAAGACATGTTTCTGTGAAATATCTGTAAAGTGATTCTTCATATGTTGTGTCTGTATGTTGCTTCTGTGAAATGTTTGGTAAAAATGTTCTTATATTTTGTGTCTGCATATTGGGTTGGATAGGGTTTAACTTTTCAAAAGTGCCAATTGGCGATCCCTTAATGAGTTTTGATAACTCATGGGAATGCAACTTCCGTTGTATGTTTTATATAATAAAAAAATTTAAAAAATTAAAATCAGAAACTTTACCAAAATAACAATTCACATTAACAGAACCCTTCGGAGTATTTCTTGATCATGCTTAATCTTTAGAAAATAAAGCAGAAAATAAAATTAATACAATTCAATTAAATTACATAAAAATAATCAAACTAATAATATCTCAAATTCAACACACACAATATAAATAAAAAAGGAATAGAAATAGACATAAAAATATATAAATAATACAAATTGAAATTCAAAAGCTAATAAAATCAAGTCAAATAAAATATAATAAATAAATTCAATATAAAATCAATTCAAATTCGAAAATAAAATCGATTCAAGTATAAAATATACTCAAAATAAATAATGAAATCGAATCAATTAAAAAACAAAAACACAAGTAAGTATTCCTTCAATTGTAAATTTTATTAATTAAAAATTAAAATGTTATGCGGTTAACTGTGCAGTCAGCAACCATTCCACATGTCAGAAAAAACTGGAGACACAGACAACTAAAAATGTAACGGTCGCATGGCTTGTTCGACATGGTTTTAAAAAAAAAATATGGTAAAAACCATGTATTTCGCAACACTGGCAGGCACAGTTGCCCAGTTGAGTTTCCGGGAAACTAATAATGGCTAACCGGGGCGCGGTTCCGCTCTATCGGGCTAAAGGATGTATTGGGGAAGCGCAGAGGAAGTATTCTAATTCGGGAGAATTGCCCCGAAAGTTTCGCTGTAGCGGCTGATGCTGCCAGTTGATGAAAGAAGACTGATGTATTTGAGAATTTTGACTTTTATGTGCTTTTTATGTTGTTTTAGGATTTAACATTTCTGCTTACTCATACCAGTCATTTTCAGGATCTACCTTTTTTAAAATATTAAATTTAAAAATAATTTGTCTTTAAATTTGAAAATAATTTGACTCAAGGCCTGTATCGTATTTAGGGATGCTGTTTGAAGGGTATTTTTGTGGAAAAGAAGGAGCGAACATGGTCTTGAAAAGACCCGTGTTGCAGGAGGGAGGAAACACAGAGTGGAAGATACTCTTAGTATCGCTCTGGTGTAAGACCACCATTCAGAATTGAAACGTTGCTTGAAATGACTTTAGTCGTGTTTGGTGACTATATTTGAATAGCCAGGTACTTCCCCACCTTCCTCTTTCTCGTCTCCATCCCTTCCCCACTTACCTTCAGCCTCATAACATACCCCAATTGGAGATGAGCAGTTGGGACTCTTGTGAGGTATTCACTATAAAAAAACCAGAGGCCAGCAAATCGGTCCACAGTCAAGAACTCAGAAAAGGTTGAACTCAAGAACCAGTTGTAGAAACGACTGATTATCGTGTAACAAATGTCGACTGTTTAAAAATGTTTCCCGGCTTTGAACCAGTGCCGAAAGAATCAATGACGCTAGTTCTTTGGGGCATCTTCCATTGAAATCCCGGTAGAACATGGTAGCATCCTACACTGACGCATGTGCTCTAAATACAGCAATCCAAAGGAAGAATCTGTCAATTGAACCGCCCGTTTCTGCACACAGTCCATTGTTTCTTTTTTTACTCATGTTAATTTATTTTGTATTTGAGTACTTCCGAAGAGTCCCATCTGCTTCCAACCATCTGGAGCCAGTGGGACTAGGTCATCCGCAATTGGGGTATGTTATGAGGCTTCAGGTGGTGGGGAGGGGAAGAAGGCGAGGAAATGGAAGGTGGGGAAGTACCCGGTTATTCAGATCTGGTCGCCAAACACGGCTAATAAATTTAAAGCAACCTTTATATTCTGCATGGTGGTCTTTAATCAGGGTTATACTGAAAGTGTTCACAATTCTGTTTCACAATTAATAATTTTACAATATTTATGACAAGTATTTTGGGCAACGCTGGGTGCTCTATCGGTGTTAGGGCCTTTATTTTGCGATTTCATATTTTGTTTCATGATCTATTTATTACCCATGTTTTACAGGAAGTTTTTTTTAAATAATATGTAGACAGTTATTTTCCTCATCTTTGTGTGCTAGTTTTCATCAATCTCAGAACAAAACTGTAAATTAAAAAAAAAAACAAAACCCACCCGGGTATACTCTTTTTTAAAATACATGCACAACAATTCCAACAAATTAACGGGTTAAAATGATTCAACTTTGAAAACATTCCGGCCTTTTTAGTGAACCGTTTCCTTTTCAGTGAATTCCAGAACGTTCTACTTTTTCCTGCCTCTCTACCCTAATATAGATCTTCAGTACTTGGTTCGCATTATTTGTAGAGAGCTTTCTGGGACCATGAACGGTTCTTGCTCTTTAATCTGATCAATGAATAAGAAGTTTAACGTTTATGTTATTTAAGGAGAGGAAGTTCTAGGAAGGAATCTAGGGGTCAAGAGTGACAGGAATGTTCCGATACAGTACAGGGGACAAACGGTCTCCCTCATCCAGTCTCCCACGATCCCTCTACTGGTGGACTGACGCATCCACCGCCACGATCCGGACCAACCTCCTCCGATAAACCCGGACTCTAAGTCACCAAACTTAGCGAACTACTTGGCGGGAGCTATGGCCTATGACCTTTGACCTATATTTTCAATTTGGGAGGCGGGATTGAGTACCGCTGCCCCAGGAACCAATTATTGGATAACCAACACCTCTGCTATAGGTCACCCCAAGTGTTTCGCTACGTTTGGTGACTTAGCAGGAATGCCCGGGTTCATGGTGTGAGGTTTGTCTAGGTCTCGGCGGCGGTTGATCTAGACATAATGAACCAAAGATTCCTACCCAACCCTCATACCTTTTTCCTTCCCAGAACGTCCTCTCCTTCCTTTCCTTAAAATACCCTCCACACAGCACCCCCAAAGATGACATAGGCCCTGGGGGGAATTAATTTCCTCAGGGCCTCCTGTGTGAAGCTAATGTAAATTTAAAAAAAATGGTGGAGACGATAATGAGTTCCCGGGGTTGTGTTGTATCCGGTGGCCAATTAACTCTCTACCAGTGATTTCGGTGACTTAGCAGGGGTGTCTAGATTCATTGGGGGGGGGGGGGTGTTTAAAAAAATATTATATTATATCGGGATTAAACCCATGACAAGTATTGGATAATATTCTGGATAAACTAGATATCCAAAATTCTGGATAAATTAGATATGACAGGTTTTGTAAGAATTTTTCTTCAAAGGTTCCTCTTTCGAGCTAAATTTCAGCAAAATATAATATTCAGGCGAGGAAAGTGAAGGTAGACTGTTAGTACCTAATATAATTATTAAGCCAATTAGACAGACTTGGGCTTATTTTTTGAAACGCGGCGGGTAGGCATCTTAAAATTTAATTAAAAACACAAACTTTCATATTATTACACTGAGAGCTTAACACAACGAAAGAGGAAAATTTTAAATTATTTGGTAAATTCTCTTAGGACCAGTTGTTTCGGAAAATCTTCAAATCGACATTCACCGAAAAATTGGGTTGTTTAAACCTCCGTCAGAAGAAATTTCATCGAAAATTCCATAGGACCAGTTGTTTCGGAATTCCCTTCAAATATGAATTTCCTTAAAATTTGAATTTCCTTCAAATCGTCATTCACCGAAAAATTGGGTTGTTTCAACTTCCGTCAGCAGTAAATAGCAACAAAAAACGTTCGATAAATTTGAAAATTTTATTCAAGTGTTCCCCGCCGAATCACAATTTTGACGTCTGCGCATGCGCCTCCCATTATTTCGCTAACCGTCCGGACTCGGCTGATCACATTCACATCACATTTCTATAGTATTTTCACTTCTGACGGAAGTTGAAACAACCCAATTTTTCGGTGAATGACGATTTGAAGGAAATTCAAATTTGAAGGGAATTCCGAAACAACTGGGCCTATGGAATTTTCGATGAAATTTCTTCTGACGGAGGTTGAAACAACCCAATTTTTCGGTGAATGTCGATTTGAGGGAAATTAAAACGTGAAATTTTCCGAAACAACTGGTCCTTAGGCTTTTCTTGCATAAGATGTAACGAATAATGATTTACGAGCAGGCATATGAATCTTAAGAATGAAAATTAGACTATGTTAGAAATATTATGTAGTTTCCAATAATAATTATCAGTGGTGAAATAATTAAAAATGAAATAAATAACTGTGTTTTCACCACTAAATATTATTCATAAAAATCTACATGTTTCGTAGTATTTTCATATTATAATCCTGACGAAGAAACCATCGTTTTCGAAACATGTAGATTTTTATGAATAATATTTAGTGGTGAAAACACAGTTATTTGTTTCATTTTATAAATAATTAGCTGGTACCCGGCATGCGTTGGAATGCCATTTAATAAAGAAATTGTTTCTCCCTGCGGTTTGTTTCTCTCACCTTCCCCCGTCCAGCGAACCTCCCTCCCGAGTTCCCTCCCGAGTTCCCTCCCCCCTCCCGTGATTTCCGCTCCCGAGTTCCACTCCCCCCTCCCGCGGATTCTCATCATCATTCCCGATACATTCTGCTTTCAAACAGCTTATATGGGAAAATGAAATTGTTGTTTTTACTATTTTCCTCGCAATTTTTCCATATTTTCTTTTCAATTTCCCTTTAAACCTTCCCTGGACTACGACTAATATTTCAAAACCAAAATCAGCTGAATCGGCCCAGCCGTTCTCGAGTTTTAGCGAGAAAACGAACAGCAATTGATTTATGTATACATATATAGATAGATGACGCCACAAAGTGAATATGCAAAGTTTGAAGAAATAAATAATTTGCTATTTTTGAAATGCTAAAAATTAAGAAACAACTACCGACCGTTAATGTAATGTACATTGAAATGTAATTCTATAAGTGTACATGTAATATAAAAATAGTATCTTTTTAAATAAATAATAAAGTCTAAATTTACAGTAGTCACACACAGTGGCGGCTTGTGACTTTTGGTGTGCTGGAAAGCTAATATTAAAAAAGGGATTATTGGTGTTAATGAAACCGATTTTTTTTTTCTTTTTTCATAATTTCGATATTTGTATGATGATTTTCAGGAAATCCGAATGCAATGCACTGCCAAACTTAAAATTTCCTGAAAACCTTCATATTATACAAAAAACCGATATTCGAAAAAAATATAATCGTTTTCGGCTACAACATGACAGTAATGCCATTTTTATTGATACTAAACAGTGTATTCAAACAAAACTACAATGTGATTTCATAATGTAATAATCGGTTTCATAATAAGAATTGCCAAAGACTTTTGTAAAATACCTACTTTAAAATGTTTTTATACTTCATTAGTCCGGAGATAAATTGAGTATAACTCACCTATTTGGTCACCGCACTATAAGGTTAACTCCAATTCCATTGCCAAAGTAGGGAACAACTTTTTAAGATGTATAAATTTTGAGCTACTCCTATTGAAAATATAAACTATGACAGCCTTACTAAAAAAAACACTCCGCGGCCGTTAAACGGTGTTTCTGTAGCACGTTGTGTAAAGTCTGTACATTTCGTTATTCAAATTCTTACTAAACAAAATATATGGTTTTGATCTGACAACGTCGCCATTTTACCAGCCTTACTAATAAATTTCTGAAAAAATTGTACAATGGTCAAACAACCTTGTATGAAGAATCCTTACTAATTAAGAACTGACAAAAAATTGTTCATGGAAAGATATGTACATTGCTTACACGGCCAAGGAGGGTAGTTTATCTGTTGTATATATTTGTTCCATTTGTAATTTTCAACAAATTTCCATTTTTTTTTTAATGTCCTATATATTTATTATTTTTTGAGATGTCGTAAAAACAAATACCATTTTAGAACCAAAATTTAATTACCTTCAATATTTTCATATCTAAAATATACTTAAATGTTTAAAAACTGTAGTATTTTAAGCTTCAAACACCAAGTTGAAAAAAAAACTCACTTACCCCAAACACTTTCTATTAAAACATTGAAATATTTGGAAAAATTCAAAATTCAAAAAACACAGTCCTTTTATTTAATGATTTTAAAATAAATCTGTCACCTCACTTTTTACTCCTTCAAACAATAAAAAAATATAAAAAAATCTTGAAATTCGCTTTTCATTTCCAAAAATTTACAATAAAAAAACTCACGTTTGAATACATTGCTTGCACATCTTAACACATTAATTTCTTTGATACGTTTACTAAAATATGTATTAGACATTTTAGTCACCAAAAAACATCACTTTCAAGAATTTATAATAAAATAAAGATCTTAAAATGCAAATTATTTCTGAACATAACCTATGAACCATTTTCTGACAGTTTAATTTAGAACACACGATTTTAGTGCCACAATTTGACTTAAACTAACAAAAAACAACACAAATTAATAGCAAATATATTGAATACATGAATATAAGTGCGAATTAGTCATAAAGATTGAAATCATTAACTAAAAGATCATATTAATCACACATTTCGCGACCGACTTTTTTCCGTAGAGTTAGCGTACGCGGTTATATTTTCGGCAATGCGCAGGCACATCAATCACACCACCTAGCGGATTTTTATGAAAACTCCAATTTACAAGTAAAATTCCAGCGTTGCCAAATGTAAAGATTCACAAAAACACCGTTTAACGCCCGCGGAGTGTTTTTTTTTAGTAAGGCCGTAACTGTCTAACGAAGAAACTAAATTTAAAAAGCTGTTCGATAGAAGATTGGTATATAAAGACATTTTTCTTTTTAAATTCTTTAATTCCCTTATTGAGAGCCCTACATTATTGCAATGGATTTCATTTCATGTTCCTAATAGAGTCAAACGAACTACAATTGCAACAATAATGCCAATACCAGTTCGTGGTTGAATCCCTTATGCCACGGATGCACAGCATATGTTACCAAGGCTGCAATGTACAGAAGTAGCAGATATTTTTAATAACAACGTAAGAACTTATAAAAAATCAATTCACAAATTTTTTGTTAACAGATTAGTAAAATTTTTTTCCAAGGGCCAGATTGTAAATTTGAGTTAATTTAAATCATATTTTTTGTTTTGGTGTTTAATTCGTATTCGTAGATTCTCCCACAGGAATATATTTTCCCAGGAAATCAGTTTAACTGATAATAAATCAATTAAGGCGCTCCGCCCACTGAGGCAACTGAAAACCAACTAAAACCGGCTGTTTTCTCTGTCTTGATTGGTCAAAAAGCTTGTTTAACCATAGATGAAGAACAATCAGCTGACAGCTCGCAACCTAGCAACGGCCGCCCAGGGTAATCAGCCGTGACAGTCGCAAGATGGTCGCAAGTCACCGCTTGCGTTACCATTGACAACGGGGTTTTGTGTGATTGTGTAGTGTGCGGGCCATCACATTGTCATACAAAGACAGTTGGCAGTTGAGAGTTTTCAGTTGCCTGAGTGGGCGGAGGCGCTTACTCATTTTCAAAATTAACATTTACAATCGTATATACAGGGTGTTAAGGTACGTACTTGAGTTACTTTAACCAGTGATTCCTGACATTATTTGAAGTAAAAAATGTAAATGAAATTTTGGTCTCCGGGGACTTTTTTTATGATATTTTTTTTTTTCAAATATTTTTTTTTTCAAATTCAAACAAAAAAAAATTCTTTCAATTGAACTTATTTTTTCCAACCACTTTCCCCGCCCCCAACTACTTAACACCTACTATTTTCTACAAAAACATAAATAATAGTAGGTGTTGGGTAGTTGGGGGGCAGGGTAAGTGGTGGGGCGGTAACTCGGCTGAGTGACCAAAAAGGTCATGCGAAAGAATTTTTTTTTGTTTGATTTTGAAGAAAAAATAATTTGAAAAAAAAAATTTGACATAAAAAAAGTCACCGGAGACCAAAATTTCATTTACATTTTTTACTCCAAATAATGTCAGGAATCACAGGTTAAAGTAACTCAAGTACGTACCTTAACACCCTGTATAATTCGTCTAATTGCGGAACAACCACAGTTTGAAAATGGCCTTGTAAGCCGAAACAGCTGTCAAAATAATAAAACACTAAAACACTTGCAGAACTTAAGAATAAATATTATTAAAAGAAAAAATTAAAATTAAATCACATTTAAAATATAATTTAGTATTTTTACATTGTTTTGAATTCCATTTTTATATAAAACATAATAACATGTTAAAACAAATTTTTAAACTTTTTTCCACTTTATTTATTTGTGACCATAACCGGTTTCATCCTATTAAGGCCATTTTCAGACCGATACAATTGTTTCTTAAACTACGGTTTATATACTGAACAAATGGGGAGGGGGAGGGGGTGGTATAGAAGGATTTTCTTCAGATTATATTGGATTTTTTATATTTGTTTCTAATTGTGGAAAAAAGTTTTTAATTTTTTTAAATTAATTGATTATGTAAAACATATTTTTTTATTCTGTATTTGTACCGTAAATAAATAAATAATCATCATTAACCCTTTGCACTTCTTTACTCCCTAAAGATGAGTGACCTAGCCAAATTATTCTATGCAGTTCTATATCTATGGGGTGAAATATGTGTTGTATGTAGGTATGTTAATGAAGTGGTGGGAGTACAACGGAATTGTGGCGTCGGAATTTGAATATGTTCCGTTTTGAGAGTATAATAAATCATCGCAAAGGATTTGTTTTGACAGATGTATTATTGAAGAGAAGAACAGAGGGGTGAGAGAAGGTTAAAGAATGGCCTGAGAGGAGAAGGCGGAGGTATTTGTGATTTGTTAATAATGGTGCATGAGGAACTACAGTAACTACAGTATAATTTAATATGTGGAATCAATTATTGTACCGTAAGTAATGCAGCGTAAAAGCGATGTTTTTTTTTATTCTGAAATTTTGCTAGATTCTTGATTTGGGGAAAGAGGTTTCACTTTTATTGATTTTAAGTAATGCTAATATGTATGTACTGCTTACGACCGGTCAGTGATTAAGTTGGCATCACGTCTGGGTTACACCCAGGCATCGTGAATTCAATTCCTCAAGTGGCTAAGTTCTCCATCGCGACACTTTTTTTAAATTTATAGTCATCACAAGAGTCCCAACTGCTTCCGTCTGGAGCCAGTGATACTATGGCATCCCCAATTGGGGTATGTTATGAGGCTGAAGGTAACTGGGGAAGGGAATGAGACGAGGAAGAGGAAGGTGGGGAAGTACCTGGCTATTCAGATCTAGTCACTAAACACGGCTAAAGCCATTTCAAGCAAGGTTTCAATTCTGAATAGTGGTCTTACACCAGGGCGATACTAAGAGTATCTTCCACTTTGGAACGTGCCGCAAATATACTATATATTATTTTAAACAATTAATTGTGAAATAATACAAATAAATTAAATAAAAAAATTTGCGCACGCCGGGTTCGAACCCGCGGCTTTCGGAATGGGAGTCTAACGCCCTACCGCTGGACTACGCCGGCCGTCAAAGTAGCAAAGTTTTCCGCTTACTCGGGTGGTAGTGTGAGATTTTTAAATATTGTCCGATTATTCGTAATCCGGGATATTTGTCTTTCTTTTGAAAAAAAAATTACCAAGGAAAAAGGTTTTTATAAAAGACTTGCCTATTTGAAATTAGAAGACCTCCGCGGTCAAAGGGTAAGGCTCTTGACTACGAATTCGGAGTTCATGGGTACAAATCCAGACGTGCGCAAGTAAAAGTTTGTGTTGTTTTACTATTAATTCATTAAAAAAATACTATTTGCGGCACGTTCCGGAGTGAAAGATACTCTCAGTTCGTAATTGAAACCGTTGCTTAAATTGGCAAATCTCAATAGCCAAGTACTTACCTTCCTATTCCCCATATCTTTCTCCTCTACGCTACCTACACGGAGAAAAATGTTATTCGAACAAACGGTCATTTTTATAGTAAAACCGGTTAAAAACGGGACTGAAGTTCTTACGAACAAATTAACAGGGTTTCAATGTTTGGTGGCGGGAAACTGTAAGGATAATTTGTTGGTATACGTACGAAATTACGTATACCAATAAATTATTCTTACATGTTCCTGCCAATAAATTTAAACCCTGTTAATTTGTTCGTAAGAACTTCAGTCCCGTTTTTACTATTAAAATGATCGTTTTTTCGAATAACATTTGTCTCTGTGTATAGTCTCACTACATACCCCAATCGCAATGCCATAGTCTCACTGGCTCCAGACGGTTGGGAGCAATAGGAACTGTTGCTGTGCGGTATCCATGTATTTTAACTTGTCTATTTCTAAAACGCATCATAAATAATTCTACTAAGTACTTGATCTATAATCTCATTTATTCTAAAGCGATTGTAAGCTTTTAAAGGATCGCTATCTCCACTTTTATAATAGTATTATTCTCTTGGTATGAAAACGATATTGTAAATTTGTTTTACTTTTAAGGTTTTTACGGAAATAAGAAAACGAAATGTTAAAAAAAACCGTTGAATCGTAAAATTATTACGTATTTCGCCGTGCAGATATCTCTAGGGTGAATTTAATAAAAAGTGAACCAATTTTTACAAAAAGTTACAGCTTTTTTATTAAACTAATTCTTTAGTGCCTACTCATGTACTTGGGTCGCCAGGGTGAACTTATTACATCTTACTATGATTTATTACGACGCGCGATGGAAAAACTGCAAAGATACCTAGTTTAAAAAGATTTATTTTACTAAATCCTTTTTCTTTATTAAAGGTTTTCAAATCGAATTTTAATAATACTTAATAGTTTTTTCATGTATGGTAGCTAGTAAGCACGGATGAAATTTGTCACGTGATAACGGTTCGTTTCTGCGACACATTCTTGAGTTCAACAGCTCGGCTGTGGAACGTTCCGCTGGCCTCTGTCTTTCTTTCCTCTTTCAACATGGGTATCTTCATGGCTAATGTTCACTCCTTCCTCTCTCCAAAATGTTCCTCTCCACAGCATGCCCAAATATTACACAGGCCCAGTGGGAAATTATTTTCTCTAAAAGTAAATAGTTCCTAATTTTTTATAACATTATGCAATAGTCGATACTTGATTTTTTTTCATATGGGCAATAATAACCAATTTTGTGAAATCTTCAGACTTAAAAGAGAGATGGGATATTTAAACTTTTTAATTCATCATAATATGGGCATTTGCCTAGTTTGGGGTAATAACAAATATATTCTTCACCCATTAAAAAGACCGTTCAGTCATATTCCTCTCATTATTTACATACATTACAAGAATATGTAATTGTAATTGAAGGAATCTGTGTTTTCATTTTGATAAATATTATTAATAATTGATTAATTTGCATTTCGCCTTTTTTGAAAAATCACCCCATTGTGGCCAGAATATTTATTTTATTTTATTTTATTTTATTTTATTTATTTGCGTTATAAACAGTCTATACATTTATATATGACAGTGAATAATATGTTTATGTCATTGACCAATAAAATAACGACATTTAAATATAGGACCATAATAAAAAAAAAAATATGCAACAATATACCTAATACAAACAATTCTGATGCATCTTCAATTTATAAAGTGTTTTATGATATAGATATTTCTAAGGTTTACACTTAAATTTTAAAGGATATCAATAATATCTTTGAGGAAAAGATTTCATTAAAATACAAACTATTAAAAAAGTAAAAGAGAAAATGTGACGAATTAATAAAAAAAAAAAGAATTCAATGAAATTAAGTTTTTGGTTAAACATATGGCATTCGATGGAATGTCATTTTTTTATGAATGTTTTGAATTTAGCAAGGTTCGTGTTAAACACATCGATGTTTGGGCATAATCTATTAAATGTGCTACAGCTTCTTCTTATAAATACATTTTCAAGGTAATTCGTTTTGCTCTTAGGAATATAAAAGGTATCCATAGATCGAGTAACTCTTTTTGGACATCTAAAATGAATATTTTGTAGTAAGTATGGGCTGTCAATATAGTTATGAATTATCTTATAGAGCATTAATAGGTCTCTGGTGTCTCGGCGTTGATCAAGAGATTTAAGGTTTACGGGGACATAGTTTACATAATTTCGTACGCGAAAAGAGACATATTTGATAAACTTTTTCTGAACTCTTTCTAGATTTGCTTTATACGTAGAACAATGGGGGTTCCACACAGTTGAAGCGTACTCTAGGTGGCTTCTGACATAGGATATGTAGAGAATTTTAAATGTTTGTGGATTTTTGAAAGCTGAACTTACTCTAAGTATAAATCCCAACATTTTCAAAGCCTTCGACGTGATATGCTCGACGTGAGACTGAAAAAGAAGCTTACTGTCTAATAGAACTCCAAGATCCCTTACTACATTTACCCTGTTTAAAATATTGTTCTTAATTGTGTATGGATACAATACTGTGTGTTTCTTTCGAGAATAAGATATGACGCTACATTTATCTGCATTCAAAAGGAGGCGATTTTCTAGACAATACACATTAACCAAAGAGTCCAGGTCTTTCTGGAGCTCTATACAATCCATCTCAGACTTAATGATTTTGACAATCTTTTTGTCGTCCGCATATAGGTAATATCCGTACATGATTTTCTCTTCACAATGTACGAAACATACCTTATTAGGAGGGGTATTTAATTGAATTTCTTAGGTATCATTATTACATTTAATGAGGAAATATTATGCATTAAAACCATTTGTGTTCATAACAAATATAGGTCCATAAATCTCAACGATACCTGAACCAATTTTTTTCATTGTTCTGCAGCAAGAATTGAATCAGAAATCTCCAGATAAATTTCAGAACCAATAATATGTCACTTGACCACGGGACCTCAAAGCGTATGAGTAAAACTAACTTTTTAATTTTTTTTATTATTTATTGAAAGTATAGTTATAATATGTCAACAAACAAGTTCTGCTAAGCCAATCGAATTGGCTTGTCAGCAGGTGCTTATAATTTAGTTACATACACATAATTTACATCTTATATCTACAGATAACATTTTTTTTCATATACAATATAAATATTTTTTTCCGATAGCCAATTTTTCACCATATGTTTAACCTTATTCATAGAATTACATTGCTTTATAGTGTCAGGTAATAAATTAAATATCTTCGATATGTTGTATTCAAACGTTCTCTGTCCGCACTCATTTTTAAATTTCGGAACTATTAACCCGTTATTGCGCGTGAATCTAGTGCTATTTATGTTCTAATTTCTATTTAACAAAAATAAAACAAAAAAAAAAAAAAAAAAAAAAAAATAAATAAATAAAATAAATAAAATAATAAAATAAATAAAATAAATAAAATAAAATAAATAAAAAATAAATAAAATAAAATAAATAAATAAATAAAATAAAAATAAATTCTCATAAACGTTCACGAAATTACTATTATTCACGGACACGTTTGAATGGAAACGTGGTTGCGGAATTGTGAATTTGTTTGATTGAATGCAGTATTTAAAATGAAATATTTGTTCATCCGTTCGCCTTGAAAAAAATCCAGCCAAATGATTGGCCCGAGCGGAACGTCGACTGTCTACATTCTGCGGGAGGCGTAATAAAGGGATTAACGAACCAGATATTCTGAAACACGTTCGCGATGAATATTTATTACGGAAATACTGTTAATATGATAGTTACATACGAAAACACACGCAATTTTTTTTTTCATTAATTATGTAAAAATTCTAGTGAGTACGGCTCTGGTATAGCAGATCATAGGCATGGTTAAATTATGATTAATTTTTAGTTTCTGTTGCAAAGTTTGTACATGATCTAAGTATAAATCACAATATAAGAATAAATTATATGTTTCCACAATCCTCACTACGGTTTCCTGTTTCCTGTTATTCTTATCTTATTCTAGTTATCTTTACATCACTTCATAATAACTCTGTTATCTCAGCCATGATTTTACTTCTTTAGTTTTTAAATAAATATATTCATTTCTATTATTTTTTTGTTTGATTTTGTAAAGCATTATGTAATTTCTCCAATAATGAGAATAACCAGTATATTTTGGCTTATTATCCTGGTTGAGTATTTGTGTTGGACAGTGGAGTATTTAAATATATTTCGTCCCTTATTTCAGTAGATATACATATCTTACAGATTTCTCATCCGGACATTTTGTTGAAGAATAATAAAACAACATTAATTCTATTTTTTTACAAAAAAAGAAAATCATTATTTTTTCAACTCAAACATAATATTTTGACACGACAGGTGAGAAAACATGAACGAGCAGTATAAAGGTGTAGAAAACAGCCTGAGATCTATTTTTTAAGCTCCAACGATGAGTTATTGTCGAAAAATACATAACCGCTGAAGAATGAATAACGAAGAAAAGAATCGAAAGAAGCTTTATTATTTCAATCTATAGTCAATATTCAGACTTGTTTGTTACAAAACACATTAGAGAATAGAGAGCTGAGCTTATCTTTCTTTAATATATCAACTTCCAGGTACTCGGGAATATACTGCCTTCATTAATCTAATTCAGCTTTCTTCGGCGATATCTGCTTCCAGAGCACGTATTCCTTGAAGAATGTCCGATGTATAAAGTTCCTGGTCTCGGGGGTGCAACAAAGGATCACGTTAAACTAATTTACCTTATCCACTTCGGGGCGTACACCACAAGAAATGTTTTTAGGAAAGGAATATTACCAAAGTAAACGAAAATATGATATTTAAAAATTTTATAGTGGAATAGAGCCCCTACTCCAATATTCATGGTGGACAAGACTTCCGCTCCTTGCGGTTCTTACCCGCAAGGAGAGCCAAGGATACCGACGTACCGAACGTCAGTGATAGTAGGTTACTTCAGAGAATTGCTGACCTTCCTCTACTTCTTCTACTTTACCAGTGACTATAAGTTTCTCCAAGTTGGAGTCCTCAGTTTGGTGAGCAACGTGTCCAAAGTATCTTAACATATGTTGTAGGCAGATGAGTATTTTTCTCCAACATCACATTTTTAGGGCATCTATCCGCTTTCTTTCGCTGGCTATAAGTTTCCATGTTTCTACACCGTATGAAAAGCAACGCCCAGACGAGTCTCATCTACAGGATATTGACAACGCTCAAAAGAAAAAATTAAAGCAGTAAAATTAGAAAAAGATTCGGTTGCTTCTAGAAACTGAATCCAGGACATCAGCCCTGCCGGGGCTTTGTTCTAACCACTCTGCTAATGAGATCTCCAACCCTCTCCCTCTCCCCTTCAGTCATATTTAACTGTATCATACTTTTACTAGCCAACCTTATCTAGATTTTCACACTTATTTTTCGGCTGCTATCTTTATTAATTTTTTTTATTTTTTATAGAGAAACCTCACAAGAGTCCCAACTGCTCCCTTCTGGAGCCAGTGAGACTATGGCATCCCCAATTAAAATATGTTGTGAGGCTGAAGGTATGTGGGGAAGGGAAGGAGATGGGGAAGAGGAAGGTGGGAAAGTACCTGGCTATTCAGATCTAGTCACTAAACACGGCTAAAGCCATTATTAAGCAACGTTTAAATTCCGAATGGTGGTGTTACACCAGGGCGATACTGAGAGTATCTTCCACTCTGGAACGTGCCGCGAATATACCACATATTATTTTTATTAATTAATTGTGAAATAACACAAATTAATCAAATAAAATTTATTTGCGCACGCAGGGCTCGAACCCGCAACCTTCCGATTGGAAGTCAAGTGTCTTACCACTCGACCACGGACGGTCGTGTGGTAAGACACTTGACTTCTACCCGAATTTAATTGCAATCTAGACAGCGTCTTGGATAAATTTATATATTTTTTTAATAATATGCAACTTCTGTTGACTTTGTTACGATTCAATTCCAAGATGCGACCGAATATTTTTCTGATATTTCTGTTCAATTTTTGTTTTGAGAGTTGTTAATATTATCTTCAATGATTAAATATTACAGTTTGAGGATTTATTCAATAAGCTATCGCGCTTTAAAAATATTGAATTTATAACACATGTTTTAGAGGTCAAAGCCAAAAGGGGTATTTGGTAAAAATTAGTTTTTTGAGGAATATTCCTTGAAATCATAATTTAAGAAGCAGTGATTTGATCATCAAAATTAACCAATATATTCATTATTCTGTTTTCATGTTCAATTTTTGGGACAGACAAAAACGTTAGTGATTTTTAAACATTATTAATTGTTCCCATATTTAAGAATGATATGAACACGTATTTACAAATTAGATCGACATATATATTTTTTAAATTATATAAATTATCCAGTCCATAGATTGCAGCTAGTTGGCAATACTTTTTCGGAAGTAGTAAATATGTTCAACTGCACGGAATACGATTAAGAGAAGGCTGTCCCAATAATAATAATCAAGTTAGCATAACACTGTTCTTCTGCATTGGTTCTATATAATTTAAATAACATATTTTACTTTATGATTACTGTTCCACAAAATTTTTATGTATATATATCACGTGTCTGTAAAAGCACGTATAGCCACTGGAGCGATTTCGGTCCAAATTTGGACCATTTTAATTTTTCTAGGATTGATTTCGGTTCAAAACTGGACCACATTTTCCTACCATTCGTAAAACATTTTTTGATTTTTTTTTCAAATGTTCCCACGTCCCGCAGAAAACGTTGTTTGAGAACTCAAAGTCTAGAACGTATCAATGATCAAAAGATGTCACTGTTCGTCGCTTTATATACCTTACAGTGTTGAGTTGAAATAACAGTATAGTACACATTTCTATCAAACTACCAACTGTGAAAATCTTTTTCTTTTAGAATGCACGTGTTTTTGGTCGCTTTTTCGAATAAGTTTGTATACCAGTGTAATAATGATTGACTTATCAATGTTTTTAACCTATTTACATGTCAAAATAATTAAAAATGAAGTGAGTGATCTTTAAAACAGTGGATTTTCGTTTTTAACGTCGTAATTGATTGCTTGTAATGGCGATCTTTGGAAATGGATATTTTTCAATAAATAGAGCATTAATAGAGTTAATTCTTATTGTAGGATAAAGATAATTAATGTACCTATGTGGTCTAATGAAGCTTTTCGGTAGGTGCATTAAAAATCATATTTTATTACGGTCAAATTTGTGCATTCTCAAACAAAATTTCTTCATTAGGAACCATTTTAACTATTGAGAACTTACCAAAAATCAGTTTTATTATAGATATTACTGTATGGGATTATTTACAATAAACTCCATAGAAAATATTTAATGTGGACGCAAAATTTAAGTTTGTACGACAGATTTTAACTAGTAAACCCAGAAAATATATCCTTTTGGAATGTTTTTGATTTTTTAAATATTTTTTTTATAAATCCTACAAATTTAGGATGATTATTTTAATATAGTTGAATTCATTGGCTGTATAGTACTACAATTTGTTTATATGTTTACATACACAAATGTGGAGTAATAATTTTTTTAATGTGGGCGAAATTTTTCAAAAGTAATTTTCAAACGTGGCGAGCGCTCAAGGCAAATTAATTTATTTCGCGTGATCGCTCGAGTGGGTAGGGGTTTATTAATATAAATAATTTTTAAAAAATCTAACACTTTAAAAAAAGCAAAATTTCACTGACGATCTTCTGATTTAGGACCCTCGAATGGAGCAGTTATAATTAAGCTAAGACAGGCAGAGGCGAGTACTGAGCATAAAATGTAACATGCTTAGTAGAAGATTTCAGCTTTGCAGTCCACGGGTGAAAAGGACGCTCTTTCTAGCCTTTTGCACTAACTCTGTATACGTGCGAGCTCTGGGCAAAGTTTAAAAAAAGCACCATGGAAAGGCTTCGGGTGCAATATAACAATGCATACCGCTTGCTATTCGGACTTCCCAGGCACTGCAGTGCCTCCTCAATGTTCACAGAAGGGCGAGTTCCAGGATTCAAAGCTGTAATAAGAACCAGGGTTGCAGGACTGATGGAAAGAATAAACCGCTCCAGAAACATACTCGTCATAGAATCCCGTATGACCCCAGGATCGAGCATAGAAGACCATTGGAGAAAGACACTGGCTCCCACAATCTTAGATCCGATGGATTCCTGCGTTTCCGTGTTTTGATTTTACTTTTACTTTACTTTTATTTTTATATCTTTTTTTACGTTTCATATCTATAAAATATTTATGCTTTTCAATATTATATGTACATATACTATCTGTGGGATGTGTGGGATTGCACTCACCTCCCCACATTCTGGAATAAAGAACTTATTATTATTATTATAATTGAAAAATGATCTGAGTTTTCAGAGTAAAATGTTGTTTTTCGATTTAATACGTAAAACTCTATTATGTAGGAGATTCTAAATATTACTTATTACTTATTTTTTTATTTATTAACGCCCTTTTAAGGAGCTTTAATACGTGGGAAGTAAAATATACAGTATTTATTTTACATAACTGAACTGTATATTTGTTTAGTGACAAATTGAAGTTATCCACTGAATTGGTATAATTATTTCCCTTCATTATAGTATTCTGGGCAAAGAGGAATACATCTGATAGTATTATTCTTCTAATGCCCGTAGGCAAAATTTGAGAATCCCACTTCGATAACATCTCTGACGTCGCGGGTTACCAAAACCCTCTATTCCATCTCTGTACGTAAAAGTTTGGGAAAAACTACTGCTGTGATTTATCATAACGCCTATTCGGTTGAATTTAAGAACCCCACTCTAATTACATTTCTGACGCCGCGGCTTATCTGAACCCTCTCTTCCATCGCTGTGCGTTAAAGTTTGGGACTAAGCTGCTTTTGTGATTTGTGGCCGCACGTTTTTGCTTTATTTCGCGTAACTGCCGTATGGCGTAGGGGCGCTGCTGTCGTGTTTCGTGTTGGTTCATTTATGCTGCAGTAGTGCAGTCGCCAGTCGCTGTCAGCGGATTGTCGGAGATGGTCGATCATATTTATGTGGTCTATATTCCTGTCACGGTTACTTCGATTTATTATAAAAGTTGAATACATTTTAGGAGAATAGATTTGCTTTTATAGTTTTTTGGTAAAATCATAATATTATTTCAACAAAATGTAGATTTTTTATATATTTAGCTAGATTTCATGTAAAATTATTATGTTATTATTATTATATATATATATATTTTAATATCCGTGAACGTTTATATAAATTTTACAAATTTATTTCGATAAAAAGAAATCATTTCAGAGGTATTTTTTTAACATTAGCACCACACAGGAGACCCTGAGGAAAACAATTTCCCCTCGGGGCATATGTTATCGTTGGGGATGCTGTGTGGATGTTCTTTTTAGAGAAAATAAGGAGAGGAAGTTCTATGTAGATTTTTTATATATTTAAAAAAATGCCTATACTTTGATAATATTTTGGTAAGAGTAAGTTTAGCTAGATTTCATGTAAAATTATTATGTTATTATATATATATATTTTTTTTTTTTAATTTCCGTGAACGTTTACATAAATTTTACAAATTTATTTCGATAAAAAGAAATCATTTCAGAGGTATTTTTTTTAACATTAGCTCCACACAGGAGACCCTGAGGAAAACAATTTCCCCTCGGGGCCTATGTTATCGTTGGGGATGCTGTGTGGATGTTCTTTTTAGAGAAAATAAGGAGAGGAAGTTCTGGGAAGGAAAAAATATGAAGGGTGAGTAGGAATCTGGGGGTCGATGTGTCCAGGAGTGACAGACGTATGAATGCATCTCTCCCACTGCGCTACAAGGCGATGGGTCGAGAGAGTCCTGTTGAAGAGGTAAAATGTCTCCATCAACCAGTCTCTACCAATACGAACCGCCACGCAGTAGAGGGCAAACGCATGTGCCGCCAAAATATAGACAAACCTTACCCTATGAACCTGGGCACCCCTGCTAAGTCACTAAACGTAGCGAACCACTTAGAGTTACCTATGGCAAGGGTGTTGATTATCCAATAAATGGTATTGGGAAGAAACATTTGTCTCTTTCATTCATTACTAAGAAGATACAATTTATTATTCGTGTTTTTGTTTTTGATTTGATTTGATTACTACATTATTTATTTTGACTATATTTTATACTTGACGATTTTATTTTGAGTTTTAATTGAGAATATTTTATTCGAATTGATTTTATTATTTTTTTGAGTTTTAATATTAAGATTATTGCCTTTAATTTGAATGCCGATTTACATTATTAATTTATGGTTTTTTTATATATTGTATTGTGTGTATTGAATTAGAGATTTGATTTAATTATTTTTATGTAATTTAATTTAATTGTATTTATTTTATTTTGATTAATTTATTTTATTATATTTTCTGTTTTATACTGGAGGCACTGCTGAAAACCAACTGCATTCCAGGAGAAATCCTGAATTGTAGCTAATAGAATCAATGATTAACAACAAAATGTGTAATGTTGTAATAAATCTATTGATGAATAAATATTTTTATTATTATCAATTTTCTTTTTTTGTCATTGACGTGGATGAACGAGATTTAGGTATGCTGAGTTGATTCTTTTCCGAAATTCTACTCACTGTCCGCGGTCTTATAATACAGAATGTCTACTGTTATATATCCACATATTAAATGTAAGTGTTTTGTAGTTTTATATTCACAGTTGTTATTTTTGCATAAGGGCGGTGCCTTATAGATGGTCACCAACACTTGGCGAAATTGGGCGAAGCCCGAATAAAAGCCGCCCGCAGGGCCTAGCAGCAAAAACCCGCGGAGCGGGTTTTTAACTGCTAGTATGGTATTAATACACTACTTGTTGTCAAAATCTTAAAAATTGTAAGAAATTCACGCAAGACCTTGCTTAAAGAACACATAATCTGCTTTTACTATAACAATGAATAACCAAAAAGTTGTCTAAACCTCTCCACAATATTGTTTGATGGATGAGTATACTTTAATATTTAACCTGAACTAATAAGCAACTTGCTTTTAAGTTTGCAACGTACTAATAAAGGTGATTAACGAACATAATCACAATTAAAATACATAAAGTTTTGAAACTAACCATGTTATCGTACAGTTTATTATGATAATAATAGTTACATAGGTATTAGAATGATTCACCCTGTTAGCAAATTGTCAACAAAAGTTTAGCAGTTAATAAAATGTATAGTTCGCAGTTTGCTCACGAGAGCGCGTCGGGGCTGTTAATGTCACGGCGCATGGAAGTTTCCGGTTCCTGCCGCCATCTTTAGTCCTATAAACTATTGCCGGGCTAAATAATTGTTTCCCGGAACACATGAATACAACATGGAATTATTTTGCTGGAAAAAATTGGAAACGAATGATAAAACTTTTGATATTTTATTTTTGCGTTAGTAGAATGGGAGGTGCGTTGTAAAGATATTTTGTCTGGATTTACAAGAGAATCATCGTTGCTTTTCAAGCAATGATATGTTAGCCAACTACTATCATATTCTTTAAAGTTTCTAGTCTATCGGCATTAAAAAAAATATATATTTGGTCGATTTATATAACTTTTTTTCTCATGTAAACTAATATGTACATGGAGTAACATTTTTAATATCGTATTCACCGTTTGTAATATTCCATTTATATATACAATAAGCGTAACATCTCTTTTAAATATACACATTCTTCAGACTTTTAGGCATTTCATCATACATTTATAGTCCTCTGTTTTTCTCATATGCGTAGGTATATATATATATAGTAGTCTATTTCATTGATTTTAGCTCTTCTCTCAATCGATTAATTTTTGCTTATATGCCTTCATACATGTACAATGTACACCCCATAGTTCTGTTTTGAATAATTTCTAGTTTGTTCAAGTTTTCTTCTTTGCCCAAATATAATAACGTAGAGCAGTAATCTAAATGTGGAGAAATCATAATCTTAAAAATGACCTCTTTAGTGTCTCTATTTAGTTTTTGTCTTCTAAGTAAATTTACTATTTTTGATACCAACTTTAGAATGTATTCTGATTTTGTTGTGAAAGTTACTTTTGAATCCAATATTATACTTAAGTATTTGATTTCATTTAGTTTTTCAATTTTTTTTTCTTGAATTGTTAAATTTAACCCTATGATGTGCGTTTAATTGCCTATTTCCATATATTTGTTCTTCGTAATGCAAGATCATTTACTAATGGAATTGCAATACGTAGAACATAATATGAAGCACTTGTTCGCAGCATCCTGGAATATAGCTCCATTATTTGGGCCCCTTCTGAACAAAACCATATCCTAGAAATAGAAAAAGTACAAAAAAGGTTTACGCATTACCTGTATATGAGGGAGTATACGTACTATCCATTCCTATATCCATCCTTGTTCTTAACGGGGATGCTCGATTTCTAAGAAGCCTGCAGAAAATTATTTTCTGGTAAACACTTTTTTAAGCTAATCTCTGGTATCATACTCAATCCGCCTATGTTAAAAGAGGTTAATTTTTATGTCCCTAACAAGTATACTCGTGGGAGAATTCATGCACTTTTTTATGCTCCGAAACCGAGGACTTCTGCCTATCAGAACGCGCTATTAAACAGAGCGACTCAACTGATTAACGATTCTGCATTGACCATCGACATTTTCAATGTCACTTACAGGCAATTCAGCAATTATCTTTTAACACATGTCACAAAATAGTAAAACTTTCCATGTGTACTTTGTAATTTATAATCTTCTTCATGATATATTGGTGTATAACCGTTTTAGGAGAACAATAATAAAAAATAAAAAAATAAATATATACATATTTTTATAAGAAAAACTCTCTTTTTAACTTTTGAAGGTTATTACCATCAACGTAATATATCATTGAAGAAGAAGATAACAATAATAATCTATATATATTTTTCTGTGTCTTGTTCATTTTCATATTTAAAAAAAAATATATAGATTATTATTGTTATCTTCTTCTTCAATAAAATAAATATATATATTTTGTATTATTTACGTTCAGTTCCAACTTGTTTATTTTCAGCCAGTTTGTTATACTTTGTTGGTCTTCATTTATTTTATTCGTCGTACTCTTCCTACGAAACATACTCGTAGATTAAATGGTTAAAATAGTTCTTCAATTTACACTGAGTGGGTAATTGTAGAATCTGTGCGATCACAATGATTTGAATATTACGGTGATTTGAAGTTTCGAGTTTCCTGCCATTTATTATCATAATAAATTATTGTTCCTTCTTCATGCACTGTGTTAGTAACTGTTCCCATCTTTGCTGTGTTGACCTCGAATAGGAAATCAGTATTTGAAATGCAACTGGCTTTTTCGTAGCAGTAATTAAAATGTCGTAGTACATTTCATTTTATTGTTTTTTTAAAGAAAGACAAGCATTCCCAGTTTAGGAATAACCTGACAATATTTTAAAATCTCCTACTACCTTAAGCGGAAGATTGTGTTGTTATAAGTTGTCATAAGTTGGAAAACATCATGATTTGCATTCTAGAATGGAATAATTATGGTAGATTCAGACTGGGTCGACTTACGTATGCATCGCTACGCCTAACAATATCTGGGCTACTTAGCAACCATAGATTTTCAATGAAAATTTATCTTTTAGAATCACATTGGCCACACGCATCGCGACGTGCGATGTCTGTGGCCATTTTCATAGAAAATGTATGGGTTGCTAAGCATTGTTTGGCGTAGCGATGCGTACGTACGTCGTCCAGTCTGAATCTACCTTAAGCAATACGTTTGTACAGTGTTAAGTACTTCATACAAGATATATTACAAAAAAAAATCCAATTCAAAAATAGATGTCCCTCAACCTCGCGAAATTTGACCCAATTGTTTTTTTTTTATTTTTATAGTGAATACCTTACAAGAGACCCAACTGCTCCCGTCTGGAGCCAGTGAGACTATGGCATCCCCAATTGGGGTATGGGGCTGAAGGTGAGCGGGGAAGGGAAGGAGACGAGGAAGAGGAAGGTGGGGAAGTACCTGGCTATTCAGATCTAGTCACTAAACACGGCGAAAGCCATTTCAAGCAACGTTTCAATTCGGAATGGTGGTCTTACACCAGGGCGATACTAAGAGTATCTTTCACCCTGAAACGTGCCGCAAATATACCATAAATTATTTTAAATAATTAATTGTGAAATAACACAAATCAATTAAATAAAATTTATTTGGGCACGCCGGGTTCGAATCCGCGGGCTTCGGAATGGGAGTCCAACGCCCTACCGCTGGACATTGTTAATATATTACTAAAACAGATTTTGTATTAGTACAAATATTTAATTTTATTTCTACAAATGTATTGAGGTGGTAAGGTGGTGAGGTGATGGGGTAGAGAGGTGTTTGTTTATTGGCACTACATTTCCTGTATGTGAGTTTTTTCTGAAATTCTCTAGCCACCCCCAGGGTACGAAAATATTATAGGGCACATGTTCTTTGGCTGTACAAGATTTTAGCTCCTATTTGGCTGGTTCATATTTCACACCTGATCTCGTTTATGGTGGGACACCTAAACATCCCATTTCAGTATTTGAGTATTTCATCAAAACCACACACATATTATGTGTAGACCTGCCCTAAGTAATAAAAGCGTATTATTTCCCCCTCCTTAATACGGGTTCCATGGAACCGGCTGGGCTGGCGTATAGGTTCGCGTGAATTTAGAAAATGTGACGTCATCGTTCTTGTGCGGACTAGCGTCGAGCTCTCATCGGTACATTTTACGAAATAACACGGCAAAAATGGTAACTTGTGCTATTAAAACGTGTAAAAATAGAAGTGAAAAAGAGTATATAACCAAGTGTCGTATTACGTTCCATAGGTAGGCATTATTTGTCTTTATTTTAAGCTTATTCACATCATATAATATAATCAGTTTTATCACACCGAGAAACATGAGCGTTGCCAACCGAAATTCCCGGTCCCGTCGTGTGCACGTTGCTGTTTACTGGGGTAAGTAAATTATGAAACATTTGTAAAAGTGTCTTTACTAAATATGGTAACATAATATTCGACTCTCAAAACAAGCGAACCTTTCTTCGCTTTATATGGATTACGCAAGTTTGTTCAAACCGGGCGAACAATTCGCGCTCCCATGTGAAAAGGTCTATTCATTCAAAATCAGATTTACTTTTAAGAACTAAATAGTGATATTATAATGCGAGATGCCTATATACTGTCAGATTGAATTATTAACGAATCACATATCGTTACAGTCAACTCATCCCTCTGCGTCCCGCTACAGTTGGTGTTTACCCCTTTCCCTTATTTTCTGGTCTATGAATATTCATAATATGTCTATGATCAAAACTTATTCTGAAATCGTGTACTATCTATCCACCGCTACTTTTGGGACCGAGAAACTTTATTTAGATTATTAGTACAAAGTTAACGCGGTAGATAAAAAGGTTGAAAAATCGCCCCTAGAATGTTTTTTATTACATAATGCTTTGGAGATGGACAGGAAAATTTCCAAACTTTTTTTAATTTGTACTGATTGAACTGTCCACGTGCCGGAATTATTGAATTTTTCAACGTCGCAACGACATGAAATATTTCAACAGTATACTTTTTCGTTATAACGAAATACTAAAATAAACTTCACAAGCAACTCTGGAAGTTGGGAATTAATTATTTAAAGGGATCGAAATGAATTGTTACCACAATTTGGAATATCGTAATGGAAGCGCGAATTAAAGAGTTGGAAATACATAGCTATTGTTTTAAGCGTTTGTTGAAATTATTGCTTACCAAACAAAGTTGAAAATTCGCTATCGAAATTATTTTACGAGTTAAAATAAACATTTCGAACTGAAGTGGGATATCAATTACGTTCAATTCCAATAGTAACAATTGGATTACAATATAGGAATGGGCGTTACTATTATAAACTACTCATTATAATATAGCGATTTTAATGTTTACGTAAACAGAGACCATGGACTACCTAGCATATCTATCGAAATATATTAATACGGTAATGCCCGTACGGTTCAAATTAAGGAACATGACTCCTAGTAAATCTCCAACGCTACACTGTATGGAAACCGTTCTGACCCGTCCGTGAACGTGAATTTTTCCACGGAACTGCTACCGTAATATACACTTATCACTCGCTCACCTGCGATTTGCAAACGGATGTGGCGCCATCTATAATACTATATTTAAGGAAAAAAAGTATGAAGAAGAAGAAACATTTTTCGCTTTCATTCAATAATAAGAAGATTTATGTTGGGGTGAAGAGTGTTCCTCTTATTATTCACGGTCTTAATGTAAGAATGTGTACTATTATATATCTATCTATTAAATATAAGTATTCTGTATTGTTAATAGTAGTTAGTTTTTCAAAGGGGCGATGGTTTATAAATAGTCACCAACACTTAAACTGGGCGAAGCAGAACGAAAAGCCGCCCGCGGGGCCTAGTAGCAAATACCCGTGGAGCGGATTTTCACTGCTAGTCTATTGAAACTACCAGTTAATAAGTAATAATTGAATTATGATAATCCCAAAAATCTTTTTTTACATTCGCTTCACACAGGATGCACGGACGAAAATAATTTTGGGAAGGTAGGAATCTGGGGGTCAGTGTGTCTAGTAGTGACGGACGTATAAATACATTCCTTTTACTGTGGTGCACGACGGGTCGAGAGAGTTCGATTGGAGAGGCCGAAAGACGTCTCTCAGCCAATCTCTCTCGATCCGGCCCGCCACGCAGTAGGTGGGTAGATGTATCCGCCGCCAAGACCTAGACAAACCTCATCCCATGAACCCGGGCACCCTTTCTAAGTCACCAAACCATTTGGTATGTATGACCTGTCTGCTCTATGTTTACGATTATTTCATAACATTGACGAAATTTTGTAAATTATTCTGATTTCATCAACGCAGTGCCAACCAAGAATAAGTTCACTTTCACTACAAACCTGAAGATTTAAAATGTGTAAATTTGGCTTTTCACTAATTTGTTGTATAATTTCTAAGGCTCAATCGTAAACTAAATTTAATTTTTAACCGTCAGTTAAAGAAACAAGAATGTTAAATAGAACCGTGCACTGTTTCAAGTGTACTTTTGCTAAAGTAATATTTTTTAGTGTTGCCACACTAAAAAGCAGAATATTCGTCGAAATTTTGTGTAAAATGAACCGCATTATTTTTTGTGCAGCCACACCTTAAATTAAAATTGAAAACCAGAACAACTGTCAAAATATCCGGCTGAATTTTGTTTCACGTCGTTGTAGAAACTGGAAGCTTTGTTCCTATAAAAATTCTTGTATAAATATTTAAAAGTAAATAAAGATCTATTATAATATATACATAATATATAATATTACAAGGAAAAATATAATTTACTTTCTAGTAGTTGTAATGTATCCTTTAATTTGATTTGTCACAAATATTAAGAGAAATTTCGACATGCGGTACAGCGCCAAAAATTCGTCCCAAATAACCATTTTTTTATTTTTTTATTAAAGGTTTGTCAACAGTGATTCATATCAAATCTCTCACAAAAACAATTACAATAAGCATGTTTGATATTATCACTAATTAAAGACAAAATGACGTGTGTCACACTTGATAGATAAATATCGCATTATTAACACGGGGCCGAAATTTTTTTGCTTTTCGCTGCAAGACATACCGTATTGAATAAGGAATTCGTCGTCACCATCACTATCTTCTATAATATTATTCATTATCGATCAACAGAACTGTCAAATATGTCAAAATGGTGGAGTAACTTTAGAGTAACTATCGGTTTTCGGAAAGTAAAAGCAAAAGTTAAAGTGACGTTAAACAGGCGGTTAAATTAATTGAAAGATGGATTTTTGTCATATTTAACTGTAGCAATTTATTTTACTCTCGATTTCAATCTAGTTACCGTTGAAATAGACGGCCCTTGGTTAATTTATTATTTGAATGTTAATTTGAAATTAATAATACAGCATATATAACAGTAATTAATACATTCAACAATTCAAAACTCCTTCATATTAAGTTTTTTTTCTCTGTTCGTACATACAGTTTACAATTTAAAGATTACAAGTAAGATTAGGAATTTATATATATATATATATATATACTAGCTGACCCGTCCACGCGTTAAACGCGTGGCTAACGGAACACAACGCCATCTACTGGATGGTTACCTAACCTAGATAACTAAGTGTTGTATGTTGTGTCAATAAATTAACTCACACCGGTATCTGTCAGAAACTTATGGAACTTACAAATAATGTCAAATAATTGTCCCATAAAAACATTTATTTCGCAATAATAAATATTGAGGTCAATAATCAAGATAAAAACTATCCTATATTAAGTTGGACCAAATTACACACAGTGAGCTAAATTTCATCAAAATCGGTTAAGTAGTTTCGGAGTTTACCTCGGACGAACATTGTGATACGAGATTTTTATATATAAAGATATATATGTATATATATATATATATATATATATATATATATATATATACTATATTAAAGATTGTACTGTTTCGTGAACACCTCACAAGGAGAACCTATGCTGAGGTGTTTTTGAAGGTAGTAATGTTGTACATTAATTATATTTGCCGATTTGGGAGGAGAGTTTGGGTACCGCCGCTCCGAGAACAATTTATTGAGTAACCAACACCCCTGTCTTAGGTCACTCCAAGTAGTAAACAAATTATGTTTGGTGACTTAGCGGGGGTGCCCGAGTTCATGGGGTGAGGTTTGTATGGTTGAGACCTTTTGAAATCTGCAGCCGGACTCGCTCGACCTACCGCCTTGCACTGCAATGGGAGGATGGATTCATACGTCCGTCACTCCTTGGTACAATGACTGCCAGATTTTTATCCACCCCTCGCATCTTTTTCCTTCCCAGAACTTTCTCTCATTATTTTCCCTAAAAATACCCTTCACGCAGCATCCCCAAAGATGCATATGTCCTGAGGGATTTTTTTCTTCAGGGCCTCCTGTGTGAAGTTAATGTATTTTTTTTGTCTAAATATTACTACTATGTACTCAGTTATTGAAATGATTTTAAAATAAAGTTTGTGAATAATAATAACCGAATTTTTCAAAAAATTTCCCTTTGAAATTGTAATTTCTCTCCGCCAGACGTCCATTGTGCACTTAAAACTTGTGCTATTAGGGAAAAACTGACAGCACCATTATTCTCGATGAAAATCGAGTAAAACTATATTCGCTGGCGCGTTATGGATTACGGTAGGGATACTTTGGGTGGACTCGCAACTCTCAACTTAGGTGCAGTGAATTTCCAGATCTGGTTCCAGTGAGACAAATGATTATTTCTGATAATGTCATTACAAAACCAATAATTATCAAATTGATAATATAAATATCTAATGACGTTAATATAATCTTTTCTAAATTCTGTATTTGAATTTTTTTTTAATAAGTCGTGTTCAAATAAAATCTTTAAAAAAACCCTTTGCGTCATTGATGATTAACCTTCTTAACTGGAGGGCTAATTTATCTATTTTCAATTTATGGTACATACAGCTAAATATGGTAAACTTTGTAGTCGGTAGTGTCGCAAATGTAACTAATAAAATTTTCACAGAGTACAAACAATAAATGGCATTGTTTTAAAAATTCAGAAATACCTAATTGCGATTTTGCGTTTGTCAAATTTAACAAAATTTAGACTTGAAAACTTTTAATATTTTATAAAACCGAAACCTTTATAATGCACCAAACATAGATTTTTCAACAAAATAGCGCTGCATAGTTTTGTTACGAAATACGAATGTCTTTAGGTATATTTATTTATTTTGTCGAAATACTTTCGTATTTCGTAATACTGATTTTGAAAGCATAAAACATCTGATCATAATATCAACAGAAACCTTTATATTTTTTTTATTTTGAGATACATTTTTTAATATAAATTTTACAAAACATAATATTTAAGGTCATGATTGGTCGTGGATACCTTATTAGAAAATAAGAGCTCTTGTGCCTGATAAGGGAGCCACGATTTTTACTTAGGTTACATATTATAATATATTTTGTACAAAATATTTATTTGTTAATAAATCTATTTTTTTTTTTGAAAAATTGTTTAATTTTAATTCAGAAGGAAAGTTATTGTAGTTTATTGTGGCTTGGTAAATGTAACGGTTTTGTATTTGTGTTGTTTTAAAATTATGTGTAATAAATTGATTTCCATTTCTCATAAGTGTGTAAAATTCTTGATATTCTTTGTTATTTTTTCTTTACACATTTTTATAATGCAAGCTTGCTTAAATATTTCATCGATTTGGTACTGGAAATATTTTAAAAAGGTGATTCTGTCGAGAAGACGGATTTTTTTATTAAAAGTATTACTTTTTACGATGGTTCTTTGTGAAACATTTACTGAATTTAGATTGTTTTTGTAAAGCGACGTCTCCTCCGACGAAAATGTTTACACACTTTGTGGATAGTTCAGTCGGAGCCACAATGTTTTTACTTTCCGTGGCCCATGGAAAATAACAAACGTTGTGGCACTGCCCCATGTTTATGGTCATATTTGAGGTATTGTTTGTGAAATTGGTCGCAAGAGACTGGCCTTAAGATCCTCCCCAACTTATAACTCCGTAGATAAGAAAAGAGTGAACAAGGGCATAATACACATTTTTGATTATTTTAACATTTAAAATATTTCCGAACCTAACAAATATATATACATCATCTTATTCTCTTTACTGGCTCTGTAAAGTGACTATTCCACTTCAGGTTTAATAATGCATGCATAAAGCTGACAAGATTTCCATAATTAAGGTCGAACCACAACATTTTGTATTTATGAATACCGAAGAAAAAAATGTTCAAAATTTAAAAAAATTTTGAACATTTTTTTTTTACATTTACTCCACACAGGAGGCCCTGAAGAAAATAATTTCCCCCGGGGCCTATGTCATCTATGAAGATGCTGTGTGGAAGGTCTTTTTGAGGAGAGGGAGAAATGGGACTAGAAAAGACCCATGTTGTAGGAGGGAGAAAACACAGAGGCCGGCAAATCGTTCCACAGCCGTGCTGTTGAACTTATGAACGAGTCATAGAAACGACCCGTTCTCATGTGACAAATGTCAACGGCGTAGGTACATATGTTGAGCGCGCGTTTGGCGTGTCTCCCGGTTATGCGCCGGTGTCGAGGGGATCAATGATGCTAGTTCCTCGCAGCATCTTCCACTGTAATATCGGTAGAACAAGGATAGCATTCCCACCCGACTGCTGTGTACTAAATATGGCTATCCGTTTGTTAAGACGGGAGAATCTATCAAACGGACCTCCCGTTTCTGCGCAGGTTTTTTTCAAGTATTGTGGGGCTCCAGACCAGAGGTGGTCACCAAATTCAACCGTGGGGCGCACTTGCGATTTGTACAGGTTTAGCAGTTGTATACTATAAAGTATATTCTTGACCGCAATTTTTAAAAATAATTTATTTAGTCATGCGAAGGCAGTATGTAAAGGCTCGCAAGCCACATGAATAGGGCTCGCGTATTGCTCATCACTCCTTTACATGGGAATGCTCTGGTGATTGAAGCGATATTTCTTTCCTTTGATGTTATTTTGGGCCACAGTCTTGTTTTTACTTTTTTTATCTGAATTTAAAACTTAGGAATTTTAAATTTGCCGATTCTCATTCAGTAGGCTCTATTCAGAGCGTACGAATATATTGAACATAATATCGAGAATCCTTGTGGCATACCTTCCCTCCCCTGCCACCTGCCACCCCAGCATTATAGCAGGCAGATGGTAGCGATACCAGAGATTGCCTTTGGAGGGGTTTGAATCTTGGATGCGAGGCACTTATGGAGATAGCAATTGTCGGAGAAATACAGCCAGCGCGGGTGGTGCCCCCAGATGTGTATCAACCAAACCCATATCTTCCAGGCATTTCATCGAAGATAGTATCTTCACGATTCGACGTACATAAATACTACGCGCTCAGTATATTTACCGCTCACGGTGTGCTTGTTTACATTCTTGAAGTTCGCGAAACCAAACAAACATGTAAACAGTGGTATATTATTAAGATGATAGACTTCGCTTTTCGGCCCATACAAAAAGGACGCCTTTTTGTACGGAAAAATGACATACAAAAAGGACGAAAAACACTTTTCTACATCGAAAATTGCACAAAATGAATATATTTTTTTTATACTGCATTCTAGAGGGTGAAAACTATGTCGGTATGTTTTCGAATTTTCGATGCGTTTCGGATTAACGTAAACATTCTCTGTCAAAAAGGTACGATTTATCAAAAAATATTATTTAAGGAAAAAGTGCTGCTAACTCAACTCTCATAAAGAATTATAAAATTATAAAAAGCTACCGACGTAGCTTCTTCTTTCTAAAAAAAATATATTTTTTTAAATTTCAATTTCGTGAAAGTTTCGGTGTAGAAAAGTGTATTCTCCATAAACCCCCTTTCGAGCGATTTCTGTAGGTAAATTTGAGCGTTGTCTCATTCGCACATTTCGCATTCGCATGTATTGTAAGTGTGCGTGAGCTTATTGTGAGCGGGGCAGAATGACAGACGCGGGTGTTCCGCGTGTGGTTCAAAGTCTAGCCTCTTAACGTGCGCAGATTAATGGTTCATAGGTAGGTACGATTTTCAGTCTAAACTCTTAATGTCTTTTGAGGATGTACCTACTCTTAGACGATTAAACAGAGATTGTTCTTGGAAGTGAGATTCTTGAAAGGCTTGGTGGGAGGCACTCCACGGGACCAAGGATAAGATACTACTACCAGATTATAGTATAACATTGCAATTCCATAGGAAAAACACCTAGCTAGTTGTTCTGGACCATAGCAAGATAACTGTGCGCTGTGCACAAAATCGGAACGATAAAATTAGCAACCAATTTACTTAAACACATTTAATATCACACATTTAAATACTAAACATAGCCAATATTATTTGTAACGAAAATCACATCAGAACAAGTTAATTTGTTTTAATTATCATATTGGAAATTACTTGCCTTCCTTAATACCGGAAATATTTATTACTAGATAGTCATAAAGTCATATATGGTAGGATGGGTAGGATAAGATAATCGGGTTCGGTCTTCGAACTTTATCCGTATTTACCAATTTATTGATAGAGGAAGGATATCGGCCTGCCTTGTGTTTCAATTTTGTTCATAATTCGGAATCTGTCATAAAAATAAAGAAGGAATCAGTAAATAGTATTCGATCTAAAAACGCAATTATTACTTTTATGCATTGGATGTTTTTTTTATTATTTCAGATTGATTAAATCAAACTAAACTGGCTCAGGGATGCGTGTACTCATACATCAACAAAACAAATTATTAAAGAATTGTTTTTTTTAAATAAAACAAACACTTAGTATTTAACCACGTATATTTATTATTTGATATATCGACCGGTTTCGCTCCGACCGAGCTTCATCAGGATATAATAATAACTAAATACTAAGACAGAGTTGTTGGTTATATATAGGTTGAGTGGGAGAGGGAGAAAGAATATTACAAAAGAAACATAATTAGACAGAGACAAATTCTTAGAAAGAGATAAAAAGGATTATCAATAAGTGGAAGGGAGACAACAATATATGTGTATCACATTTACATTTATAAACAACAGTTACTGGTAATCATAGACATATTGAAATATACATAATACAACAGTTACTGGTAATCATAGACATATTGAAATTTGAGGTTTAAGTCATTAAAGTTATTCCGAAGATAAAATAGAATTGTTTGTTTATATTGTTTTGGGTCGACAAAATATTTCCCTTTGAAATGTCTGGAATTATTACAAAACGTACTCATTTAACTAGAATTTGAAATATATTTCGCAATGAAATCCTTTTATCAAAGAACCCTCCGCACGTTTCGTTAAAAACCTTTACGAATTTTCCGCTGCTGTTCAGATTAAAATGAGATAAAACGAAACAATTCAAATTATATTGTGGTTTATTTGGAGTGAGGTATTTTTCATATGTTTTCCCTGTAATACGATTATAACAATGAAAATCCACCGCAAATGGATAGGTTCCAAAATAGATCTACGTTGTTTCAAATGTAAAACAAGAGGATCATTTAATTGAATACGAACTCCCGCATTGTTAACCAAATATTTACGCTTGTCATAAGCACCAAAGGTCATACACTACGAAAGCTTTGAAGTGAGTTTTATTGTTAATAATATTTGTTTATCCGCATAAACTGTGACCGCTTTACTTCGATGATAATACTGAAAGAATACAGTCACCGCGAATTTGTACCGCGTTCCGAATGGCAAATGCTTTTAGGTTCGGTTGAAGGACAACGATTTAGGATGCTTGATAAGGCTTTAGTTATGTAGGCTCAATGACTTGATTTAAATAGTCTGGAATTTAGCGACTTCCTCTATTTATCCTTCCCATCCCCTATTTACTTTAACCTCCGCGATTTAAAGAGAATATAGACCATGGTTCCAAGCAGTTAGAATTCTTCACCGCCATCCCATGAAAAATATATATATATTATTTTCCATTCTCGGAAAAGTTAGAAAAAGTTAAAGATACAGAACAAAGTTTATGACAATATATGTAAATATGTACAACACATCTTAAAAAATGCCCTCTAATATATATTTTAGTATTATAAATCTAGTTACAATGTATAAAGGTGAATAGGTTCATGTAGTCTGGAGTCTAGAGGTTGAGAGTGCGTTCACTTCTGAACATGTACCCACAAAGTAAGGTGGCAATTCTAGAACACCCGAAGATCTTCACTGATCTTTATTTCTTACGCGAGAGAATTTTTGTGCAGAACTTCATATCAGGAGGACAAGGAGAAAATATGATCCTTATGTATATATGAATTTTCCACATCTATCAATGTTAAGGACGCAGTCTGGTTCAACCGATAAAAAAACGTATTTTTTTGTTGTCCTAAAATCTTCCTGTATCATCAAGTTCGACCTTGAAATATAGTTACGAGCAGTGCGCGCCAAGCAGGTAGACCGAAAAGCGGTCTGGTTACAAGCGAAAAAGCTTAAACCGGTTTTTCTCAAAACAACGTTTTTCAAGTTGGCTGGAATCCATTGCTCATCGAATTTTCATCCGATTCATTCATTCAAAGTATTAATTAAAGAAAATTAAATTTACATGCAATGAACCTCTAATCATATCTTATCAGAATTTATTATTTATACGACAAAGTTATTGCAAAATTAAGGCCAATTTTTTTTCGTCAAAAATTATTTTACATCCGCCATTTTTGCAACCAACAACTTTTTTTTCAAACTGTAGTTCACGCGCGTTCTATATTCATTCGATAACGAAATTTTTTGAATTACCTACATGTTTCAGATAATTTACAAGGACTCCAGGAAGTCAGCCGATTTGGCCGAATCCTCCGCTTACGGCAGCTATATCTATATATAAATATATAGATATAGCTAATATTCAAATCAAATTTTAAATAGTGTTTTTCCTTGTTCAAATTTCATAGGTAAAAAAATCATTACATGAAGCAAAATTTTATTTTAGCAAAAATAAATTTTATCTTTGAAAAAATAAATTGAAAAAAAAAAACTAGGCTGGTTCAGACTACTCTCTTAAACGTCGAAGATTTCATAACATAAAAAAATTGATTTATCAAAACGAATTTTCTTGCGTTTGTTGCTTTAAACAACTAAATACAAACTAAAGAGATAATTGGAAAATCGACCGTGGAAGTTGGTTTCTCTTCTCTATATTCAAACTTTTATAAGAACGATTTGTAAGAGTTTTACTAGGAAAAGAAAAAAAATTCCGAGTCGTTTTTTAAGTTGCATTGAGGATTGTTATTTTTTTTACATTTTCACCACTTGCGAGACAAAAAAACTCGCAACCTTGGATTTTAAATCGATGTTGTTACCATTCTCTGGACCCAATAACAGGAACGTGTTGTTTTGAAATGCTTTGTCTTTGGTAATGAGTTTTTCACGGTAAAAATAAAGTGTGAAAAAATATAATGGACGAAAATATATAACGCTGTGCGAAACTTTGGCTAAATAATGTGGAAGTGCAACAAGGCATAATACCCAAAAAATTAATCACGATCAAATATTACTTTTAGAAAAAAAAGTTTCGGTACAAATTCTTTGCCCATGCTTAGTTACTATTAACATGGATACGTCCGCCCCGGGTACCATTTATTGGATGACCTTAGATCACCCCAACTTAGGTTCGCTACCGTTTGGTGTCTTAGCAGGAGTGCTCAGGTTCATGGAGTGAGGTCTAGGTCTTGGCGGCGGATTCTTTTACACATCTGATACGACTCGGGAGTGAATAGTTGGCGTAGACATTTTAACTTATCCAGCCGGACTCTCTCGACCTCATCTCGCCTTGCACCGCAGTGGGGAGGGTAGATTCATACGTCTGTCATTCCTGGACACATTGACCCCTAGATTCCTACCAACCCGCCCATATCTTTTTTCCTTCCTAGAAATTCCTGTCCTTCCATTCCCTAAAAAGACCCCTCTACACAACCCTGAGAGTTTTTTTCTCAGGGCCTCATGTGTTTAGCTGTGTTATGTATCTGCTTCGTCAATTAAACTTCTTAAAATATCAGTATAGACTATAGACTTACTTCTATTATCTGTAATGAATCATTTTACGTAGGCTTTCCAAATCCCATACTAATATAATGGATCTTCGAACTGTATAATCCATCGATTCCGTTCGAAATGATTGATTCTCTTGGGAGAGTGGCATTCTCAATTAAAATCAATAATGCCGATATTGCGCCGAAAGGAAATTGCCACTCGACTGATCCGTGAAGAGACGGGAGTGCTGAGATATATAGGGACATTGGAAGGACACAGGCCTGGGATTGAATATCCCAATTGGCAAAGAAATCACTCTATACTTTTAATATTCAATTTGAGGGGCGAATATGGTTACTGCTGCCCCGGGACCATTCACTGGATATCCCACAGCTATTCCACAAATCACATCAAGTGGCAAACTACGTTTCGTGACTTAGCAGGGGTGCCCAGGATTATGGTCCTGTTTTTGGCGGCAAGTACGTCTGCCCACCAACTACGTGGCAGGTTGGATTGGGAGAGGCCTATTAAGGGAGACCTTTTCACCTCTCCAGATGGTTTCTCTTACACCACAGTGGAGGGATGAATTCATATGTCTGTCACTTCTGGATAAAAGATCCACGGATTCCTACCAATCCCTCATTATATCATTATCCTTCCTTTCCTTAAAAAATACTCTCCCCATAGATGATATAAGACTTGAGGGATTTTATTTTCCTAAAGGCCTAATGTGTGAAACTGATGTTAAAAAAATCGATTTTACGAACGAAGAAATTTTTAAAACACTATATACAGATGTTTACACGACTAGCGTTGACTCGTGCAAAAAAACAGTGAAATTTTCACAGAAATCGATTCCTAGAATGCTTTCAATAAATCGACTCTTCAACCAGCTGATGGGCACAATCAGGGCGGAGATTTGATCTGGAGTAGTTAATTAGCTAAGTTTGGCTGGCTGGAGGGCGGGTGGGAGGGGGAGGGGAGGGGGAGGGAATACCCTCGTATACCCTCATGTAAGTTAATGATCCTGAAGCTTATCACACTGACAGGCTCTCCTCTTTCTGAACAGATAACCTGACTTGAGTAATGTGGGGAATAATTTTCATTAGCGAATTTGTCTTGATGATGATGATTTTGCAAGTGATTAATGGGACTTTGAGAACCAAATATATAGATTTTAAATTAATAGGATAGTTAGTTTGTTTGTATTTATGCTAATATACTAATTAAAAAACACGCGATCGATTAAATAAAATCTAGCAGATGATGTATACATTTTGTCAGCTGATTTCGGAAATGAATTAAGACTTTTGAAGGACCATTTATTGGATAACCAACACCACTCCATAGGTCACCCCAATATCTTTTTTCTTCCCAGAACTTCCTCTCCTTCCTTTACGTAAAAAGATCCTACACACAGTATCCTTAAAATATGATGTAGGCCCTCAAGGATTTTTCCTTAGGGCCTCGTGGGTGGAGCTAAGGAAAAAATGCACGCTATTTTGCATATTAAAAATAATGATTCCGCCGCATCGAAAAGGTGTGTTTATATCGTAAAATCATTGGGTTTATATTACTCGTATTATGATCGCACTTTGTAGAGTACTGATCTCACTAGCATTTGCCTATAGAAATTCATATCTTGAGGCAGTGGCAATCATTTTGGCAAGAAAATTAATTCGACCCAAGGAATTCATACAGGAATCAATAAGTATCATGTTTAGGAAAAGTAAAACATTAAAATTTGATTTAAGCGTGATTAAGTGTGTTTTGTAGCCCTCGTTCAAAGTAATAGAGTGGAAGATACTCTCAGTATCGCCCTGGTGTAAGATCACCTTTGAGAATTGAAAGGTTGCTAAATAATGCCTTTAGCCGTGTTTAGTGACTAGATCTGAATAGCCAGGTACTTCCCCACTTTCCTCTTCCCCATCTCCTTCCCTTCCCCACTTACCATCAGCCTCACAACATACCCCAATAGGGGATGCCATAGTCTCACTGGCTCCAGACGGGAGCAGTTGGGACTCTTGTGAGGTATTCTCTATAAAACAAAAAAATAATAAAAAATATTTAAAAAAATTATTTATCACTTTGGTGTTAACTTTTAGTGTTGACTTTAAGGACCAGTTATGGTAACCGCTCAAAAAGAAGGTGAGATATGTAAATACGAATGTTAGAGGGAGCGCACTAATATTACAAACGATAATAAGCGAAAATTGTGAAAATGTTTAATAAAACACTACTCGTTTAAAATAGATCAAAATTCTCGTGAGAAATGTCTTAAATAGCATAGGTATTATAAAGAAACACTGTGAATTTTTTTATACTTAAAAAAAAGTGTTTATAATAATTTTCGGAACATACTTCGCGATTTTTTTTCTATTAAGGGAATTTCATATAATTAACGTTTCGGCGAGGCAAATGAATAGATTTTACCTTAAAAATTTTATTTATTTATTTTAGAATCGTAAAAAGTGTTCAAAAGAAATATGTTATAAAACGGTAGAAATTCGGAATGCCGCGGCTTTAAATCGCAAAGTAAAATACGTTGTTTTTTATTGTAAACCTGACGATTCGAAGGTAATAGTAACTAAACCAACAGAATATATCCAGATCCAGGTACGTCGTAGGCTGTCCGGAACTTTTTTTACAATTAATTACGAATTACGAGTTCCCAACAAACGAACCAGGTCAGACAAAATTATTAGCCTCCCTCGATGCAACACCAATTCTAAGCAAAACTCCTTCATTTATCGTGCATCACACATTTTCAATATTATTCACAATTTGATATCTTTAACTCTGCACCACTCTCCTTAAATTTAAACAGGCGATCTCACAATACTTAACTACAACCTACATACAACTTATCTACAACCAAATACTACAACCATCGTTTGAACTTTTTATTCTTTTTTTATTATTTTTATTTCTTGTTATCCGTATTTTTATTAGTATACATACTACACCTCAATTGGACCAACCCCCCCCCCCCATCCTACCCTCACCAAAAACCTTTTCAATCAACTTGTTTATGTAATTTTTCGTATCATCTTTAAAATCATTTCATTCATAAATACAATACCCATATGGAAACCTGTAAATGGTACAATTAATGTAACTATTGGTCTCCCAAATAAAATAAAATAAAAATCAATACCACCCACCCGATATCACCAAAGATGACATAGGCCCATTATAGGAAATATTTTCCTCTATAATGTATAATAATATAATATAGAATGTATGTAATGGAGACTCACCTGATGGAGACGAGTATCATGGCAAAGATGAGGTACTTCCCGAGCAGCGGCACCACCAGGGAGGTGGGTGGAATGATTTCCACCACGAGGAGGAAGAACACGTGGAGACTAATGAGGATGGAAATGGACAGCGTCACCTGGAATCAACAACACAACACACCTGTTACAACTTAAATTAGCAAACTTTCATAACTTACTCGTCACTTTAGTTGGACAGGGTTCTAACATCACTTTACCTTATTATGAGAAATGATGTTCCAAACTTTGCAAAGACAATTTTCAATTATTTATTTACCGAGTTCTAATTTTGATTATTATTAGAAGGATAACCAGTGATATACGATTAGATACATAACAGAAGACCGGTGGCTTTGGTACTAGAGATAGAACAATAATATGTTCGTCGTTGAGCAACGTGACTTTGAAACTGTTGTCTGAAATGGGGGTAAGGTAAATAAATGGAGAAATGATTGGTAAGGTGGCGGTTGCACGAGGTTCAAATTGGATGTTATTTTACACATCGACTAACTATCCACGTACCTAACTTTGGGTCGGTTAACTCCAATCTAGCAATAACAATGGCAACGGGTATAGTAAGCATTGCACAAAACAAATGTTCATGTTAATATATTTGTAACCAACTTCGGACTTAGAATATTATATTATTCTGGCTTTATTAATGTAAATAGCGGTTTCCTGGAACTTGGCACACTAATATAAACAACAGTAATAATACATATATACATATCTTTATTGTAATAAATTAGCACCTAAACATCCATGTAAAAATATACAGCCTTACTAAAAAAATAACACTCCGCGGCTGTTAAACGGTGTTTCTGTAACAAGTTGTGTAAAGTCTGTACATTTCGTTTTTCAAATTCTTACTAAACAAAATATATGGTTTTGATCTGACAACGTCGTATTTTCCCAGCCTTACTAATAAACTTTCTGAAAAAATTTTACAATGGTCAAACAACCATGTATGAAGAATCCTTACTAATTAAGAACTGACAAAAAATTGTTCATGGAAAGATATGTACCTACATTGCTTACACGGCCAAAGAGGGTAGTTTATCTGTTGTATATATTTGTTCCATTTGTAGTTTTCAACGAATTTCGATTTTTTTTTTTAATGTCCTATATATTTATTATTTTTTGAGATGTCGTAAAAACAAATACCATTTTAGAACCAAAATTTAATTACCTTTAAGTTTTTCATATCTAAAATATACTTAAGTGTTTAAAAACTGTAGTATTTTAAGCTTCAAACATCAAGTTGAAAAAAAAAACTCACTTACCCCAAACACTTTCTATTAAAACATTGAAATATTTGGAAAAATTCAAAAAACACAGTCCTTTTATTTAATGATTATGAAATAAAACTGTCACCTCACTATTTTCTCCTTCACATAATAAAAAAATATAAAAAAATCTTGATTTTCGCTTTTCATTCCCAAAAATTTACAATAAAAAAACTCACGTTTCAATACATTGCTTGCACATCTTAAGACATGTGTTTTTTTTATAGTAAGGCTGTTAGTGTTCACTTATTTATAAATTAGGTTCGTAAAATAAACAACGCAAAATATAGTAATATAGCAGAAGGCAAAGAAAATAGAAATGCACACTTATAAGTTGAGGTTTCTGATAAACTGCCTAGCTAGCCCCTGGTAGAAATTTGTTTGCTTTTGGGAACAGTTCAATTGGTTTTCATAGAAATCGTTGTATCTCCCTTACTGTCCTGGTGAGAAATATGATATAAAGAATATATACACATATATCATTATTATATATAAAAATCTCGCGTCACAGTGTTCGTCCAAGATAAACTCCGAAATTACTGAACCGATTTTGATGAAATTTGGCTTACTGAGTAATTTGGTCCAGCTTAAATTTAATTTTTTTAAAATTAATTTAGGATAGTTATTATCTCGATTATTGACCTCAATATTTATTATTGCGAATTAAATGTTTTTATGGGACAATTATTGTATGAGTTAATTTGCATTTTTTTTTGTTACCTAGGTAATGGCGTAAGGCGTTGTTTTTGGATTTTACGTCAGTCTATTATCACATCATATGTGTTTATGTTTACGACATAACCGAGTTTCTTGAATTTTTCGTGTATTATCATTTGTATAATTGTGTTATAATTATACTTTATTTTTGAGTATCGTTTGTACGTTATTATATTCAACAACAAAATAATGACACACGAAATTTGTATGTAATTTTTTTTCTGTTAATTTTCATACCACTTTGAACACAACAAAAGAAAACGTTACGATAAATTCAAAAACATGTAAGCATTTTTTTGCTGGCTGCTCATTTTTATGTTAATAAAATTATTTTTATTTTTATTCAATTATTTTCATTTTTATTCAATTATTTTCATTTTTATTAAATTATTTTTTCTTTTATTAAATTATTTTAATTTTAATTGTTGCAATTATATAATTCAGTAAAATGCAGTGATAAAAACTAACCTCAACAGTGCGTGTAGCAGAATGGCACGAAACAAACGTGTTGAGAGAGCTAATGAATCGACAGAACAAATCGCGGGAAGTAACGATGTTTATAGAATCAGGTTGGCAGAGAGTCGGATCCTGATTTATAAGTTCAATTAATAAATTTGTAATAAAATGTAAATTTTAAAAAAATATGTTCGTTTGTTCATAATTTCTCTTTAACTCTTTACCAATAGATTTATTGTTTTTAAAATCGTCTAAAACATTTTTATCTTTATTAGTAAATTAATATTAATTTGACTACATTCCGAAGTTTAGTATAACATTGATCCAACGTACTATAACTACTGAGCCACAGCAACGCGTGGCCGGGTCAGCTAGTGTATATACTGGGTGTTAAGCATCATAATTGACTTACTTTCACCAGTAATTCCTGACATTATTTTGAGTAAAAAAGGCAAATGAAATTTTGGTCTCCGGTGACTTTTTAGATGTCATTTTTTTTCCAAAAACTTTTTCATCAAAATTAAAGAAAAAAAAATTCTTCCACATGTCGTCCCTGGTCTCTAAGCCAAGTAACCAGTAATATTATATATTTTTTAGAAACCATCGGTTTTGAAACATGTAGATATTATAACATTTGATTATAGTGGTTTACACAAAGTAATTTGTTTAATTAAATTAAAATGAAGCCACAGAGTAATGTTGCAAAGATTGAAGAAATAAATGTATGTTTGTTCGTATTTTAAGTGCGGCCATCGGGCCATACCATTCATTCGATTGCGATGAAACTTTGGGAATATGATGTGCGCATACCCCGGATGGTTATTTCTGGCGTTATGAAATTATTTCCCACACTATTAATCCGATTAATAAAATTTCAAACGATTGCAATTTTTTTTTATTGTTATGAACATGCCCGTAAATATTTACATATATTTTCACTAGTGACCTCTGGTGTTTTGAAATTTGCATAAAAAATAAAATAGATCACGTGAGTTGCTGGAAAAATGGGTGTATTTTATGGAGTTAAGCGGCAGGGAAAAAAGTCTGCTGGGAGGGGCATGCGGGAGGGTCGGATGGGGAATTAAAGTGGGGGCTTTAAGATGAGTGAGAGGGGAAGGCGGAGAAGGTGGTAGCTGAATGCGTAAGGGGGGGGGGGGTCGCGATAAAGGAGAGAGTGGGGGTGGGGAGAGGAAAGGCGCGGAAGTTGAAAGGATAATGCTGGAGGGGAAGGGGACGCGGGATGGGAAGAGGAAGAGGAGGCGGAAGGAGAGCGGGGACAAATGGGAAATGACACAAAGGAAGAAACAATTTATTTATTATCAGCTAGTAAGATATAAATATAAATCACCTCCAGAGTACTTAAATACACGCTACCAACCATTTGACGAAGGTTTAGGCTTCAAGTATAATTTGTGAACATTTTTGAATTTTTTAGGAACCTTATAAAATATTTTTGTTATTTTGTATGACAGATAAAACATTGAATTGTTTTATTAAAGTAAAACTAAAAAAGGAAATATCACAAGGATAAGTGACACGGATGTCTAAAAGCCCTCATTATTTTCTGCAATGCTCATTTTCCGGAAGAAATATTTTTTATAGAAAGAAGTTTTTCAATTCTTAAATCAGATATCTCAGTTAAATGCAATTCAAAGATAGAAAAAATCTTATCCAATTCATTGTGTATTGCAGAGGCGAAAGTCCTGTCAGCGGGTTCAATAAAAAAGTATTTAGTAACATTTTACAAACATTTACCGACTAAACCTAAAACATAATATCGTCCCTATTTACTTTTACTGGAAACACTGCAATTTTAAGTGATTCCCTAAACATACGAGCATCGTCAGTACCTTCGAGCTGGTAACTCGTAGCTCTAGGAAGCAACAAAACTTGTTTATACATTATGTATGGCTCACGAATCCTTCACTTTGTTATGTCTTAAGTTCAACGGTAAAACAATTACAAAGGAAGCGTTACATCGGATAATTTTGTTGCTTAAATTTTGTGGACGAATTTCAGGTTTATTGGTTTTTATTATTAGTCTTATCTGCATTTTAGAGGAATCTTTATGTTCTTAATATACATTAATTTAAAATATACAATAATCAAAGATAATATAAACATCTCTCAAAAGAAAAGCGCGAAACAGGAAATTCAGAAAAAATATTCGGTCTCATCTAGGAAATGAATCCAGGACCGCAGCCTCGCCAGAGCCTGACAACTGATTAATTGACTGATCTAATTTGACCATATCAACTTCAATCAAATTTAACTGTGTCTTAATCCATCTTCTTACATACCTCAACAATATCTTTTGTTGGTACATGGAGAAAAACTTTATTCGAAAAAACGATAATTTTAATAGTAAAAACGGTTAAAAACGGGACTGAAGTTCTTACGAACAAATTAACAGGGTTTCAATGTTTATCGGCGGGAACATGTAAGAATAATTTGTTGGTATAATTTATAATAACGCAATTTCGTACGTATACCAACAAATTATTCTTACATTGTCCCGCCAATAAACATTGAAACCCTGTTAATTTGTTCGTAAGAACTTCAGTCCCATTTTTAACCGTTTTTACTATTAAAATGATCGTTTTTTCGAATAACATTTTTCTCCACGTAGTTCTAACAAGGGATTGCAAGATTCCACCCGAATTTAATTGCAAACTAGTTGGTGTCTTGGATAAATACATCCATTTTTATTTTTAACATGTGACATCTGTTGACTTTGTTTCAAGTCTGGGATAAATATATTTTTTTTATACAAGTGGAATGCTGGTAGTTCTTAGTCGAAGTATCATACAGTTTTTAGTATGACTAATCTTTTTCTGGTTTTATCTTTCCCTTTTACTTATCGTCGGGTAAGTGAAATATCTACGGATTATAAAAAAATAAATGTTAATTAATTGAATATAAAACTAAAAAAAACATATTTAGGTACACACGTAGCTGAGATGCAGGAGATATGGGTACATTCGAGTAAATTATATTCTTAGTAAAGGAATTTTAGATGGAGCATAACAAAAATACTTAAAAAGAATTTGACATAATTCCGACTTCTAGACGAAGTATCTCTGAACAAAATTTATTCAGGTAGGCAAATAAAAGGCACATAAAAATTATTTAGAAATTAACAATTTAAATGTCAGATTTTAAATTCGAATAAATAATTTCATAATCGTATTGAATCCACAGTACTTACTATAATCCAAGCTTAGGCTAAGCTACCGGCGGCCACTTCGAGTAAGACAAGGGTAGGCAAAGTCAACGTGAAAAGGATAAGTAATATAAGCAGCGAAGGCTATGTAGATTGGGCCGAGGCGCGACGGCCCGTATTATCGCGGCTTGTGATGGATAACCATAAGACATTATTTAAGCGTTAGTAATAACTTGATTCACGATGTTAAAAGGTAACTTAAATAAACAAGGTAAAATAATTCTTATTTCGCGGATGATAGTTATAATTTGTGTTGAATAAAATACTCTTTCTGTAACTAAAATTCACTAAAATTTTACAATTACTTAGAATGTTCAGAAAGTAAGTGTACTGTGATCATAACAGGCTGTGGTTTTTGAAGTAAAACTTCTTTACGCATGCTTGATTTGGGAAGTAAGCTGGCGAATGCCTGACGAGAGCGTTACGAAAAGTGTAATCGGGCGAGGCGAACGATAATACATTTAAATAAATATATAAATATTTGTAGAAAATAATATATGTGTATACATGTATATATTATACATATAAACATGTATATATATATATATATATATATATATATATATACACATAGATGGAGCTAAATAAGTTTTACTTCAGTCGTGTGGTCTAAAGCACACTCGTTTTTTTTTGTCTTTTGAGAGTTTTCAACACTGAATGGTAGAGTGGGATCTCTTGACCGGAACAAGCATCGTTGGAACACGGTAGTACGTAAACCCATGTTACAGTCCACGGCCTACAGAAATCCACGTTGACCACAGAAAAAATCATGTGAATTGCTCTCGCGACTTTTTTGAGCGACTTGAATTGGAAGGTGAGGGTTTTATGACACGTGGGTGGTTTATTACACGCCTGAGACAAAAATACAGTTGTCACACCATTTTTCCATCTGCCAAAAATTTCAAAACCGCAATTTTGGGGAAAAAATCATCGCCTGAGTGTTTTGGGACTGAAAAGGTATCACTTTAGTCCAATTTCTGCCCCATCTTCTGGCCATCAATGCACATCAATATTGTGAGACCCTAAAAAAACTCAAAAAGGAGCATTCAAAACAAAATGAGGGGGATGCTGATGAGAGAAGTGTGCTTGTTGCACGACAACGCTGTCCTCACACATCCTTAGCTTTCAAGGCGCTCTTGGACTCATTTGGTTGAGATATTTTGAACCACTCTCTTATATTCCACTGACTATCATATTTTCACCTCCCTAGAGGCACATGTGGGTGGAATTAAATTTTCAATCGACGAGCAAGTGCAGAAATAGGTTTAGAAGTGGGCGACGGAGCTGGCGGGAGAGTTCTTCGAGGAGGGCAAAAAGAAATTGTGCCATGGCTCACCACATACATTGAACGGGGTGGCAATTATATGGAAAAATATTCAACAAGTGTATCAACAATATCCTGCAATTTTTTTTCAAATACACTTTTTCCAAAAAAATATAAAAATCTAGTACAACTTACTTTCTGAACACCCCTAGTAACATACTTCCGGTTAAACTCGACTTTTGTCTTTCTTTCAGTTCAAGATTTCCTCATTCCTCAGGGGCAATTTTTCAAAAAGATATTGTTGGAATACCTATTTCGTACTTATTTTTTTTATAGAGTATACCTCACAAGAGTCCCAACTGCTCCCGTCTGGAGCCAGTGAGACTATGGCATCCCCAATTGGGGTATGTTGTGAGGCCGAAGGTAAGCGGGGAAGGGAAGGAGATGGGGAAGAAGAAGGTGGGGAAGTACCTGGCTATTCAGATCTAGTCACTAAACACGGCTAAAGCCATTATTAATCAACGTTTCAATTCTGAATGGTGATCTTACACCAGGGCGATACTGAGAGTATCTTCCACTCTGGAACGTGCCGCAAATATAACATATTTTGATTAATTAATTGTGAAATAACACAAATTAATCAAATAAAATTTATTTGCGCACGCCGGGTTCGAACCCGCGACCTTCCGATTGGAAGTCAAGTGTCTTACCACTCGACCACGGACGGCCGAAACGAAATATAAAGTTAAATGCATTAAGTTATTATCAACAACATTTGATCAAATCATTAAATTCTTGTTTTTTTAATTAATACTAATTGTAATATAGCTATGTAAACTGTCACTATATATACGCATGACTTAATATAAAGCAGCTCTAATTAGTAAACATGTCTTCATCATATATCTGAGTCTATTCCGTTACTTTATATTCCAGGGTTCGCTCTCCGCATTTTTTGTTACGAGTATATTTTGTAACAAGCATTCCTTCATTCTATATGAACTTAGTGTTATGTTCATCTTCCACTTTCCTCTTATTTTTAGAGTCACATGCTTAATCAATATTTTGTACCATAATAAGGCCTGCACCGGCAATGCAGTAAAATTCCGATACAACAATTATATGTTTCGTCTAAGTGAAAAAATATGTTTTTGAACTAGTGATTTAAACACAGAATTTTGTACTCATTGTACGTAGTTTAAATTAGTTTTGCCAGTTTCGGTTATTTCATACCACTTGGGGACATCACGTGCATATCTTAACGTGTACATTACTCCTGTTTTCCAGCCTCAGGATTCATTACTGTCCTCCAAGCTACCGAACCAACACGCGTGATTATCTGAGGCCTGCCCGTCGAGAGAGTTTAGTTATTCAACCCGAATTCATATCTGGTGCAGCAAATTTTCTAATGATTTTATTTTCTAGTTTTTCCTTCTTCTAGTGATATGTTAAAATACTTTCCCAAGTTGCCTGTCTTTGAGGTATTTGAAGATCTCTAAATGTACCTTCTGTGTCTATCTACTGGTAATGTGCTTTTCTACCCTCAGCAGGTAACCCGGCTCATCTTTAATGCATCGACTTGTTATAGAGTCTCCCTTCTGTAGTCGCCATATTGTATGCTGGAAAATCTCACCCCCGTGGGACGGTTAGTTGTCTTAGAAATTACTCAGGATGATAATAATCCCACACACGCTTTTCGGCATCCTTTGGCACTTTATTGGGGTTGATTTTCTGTGCCACACATTTTTTACAACGTCTTATGTGAGGTTTTTCTAAATATATTACATAGTTTTTATGGGAACCGCTCGTTTCTCCGTCCACCAGGCGTTCTTTATTGTTTATTTATATTTGACTTATTTAGTGCTGCACGTGGTTTTTGAGTATAATAGAGTTTTACTGCCTTTAATAAACTTACGTTATCGAAAACAGAATGCAATGATTTCCACTTATCAAATTTATTACATAATTCTGTTTTTTGAGGCCTTCGGAATAAATGTGCAAATAAAAGATTTCAGTGAAAGTGTTTCCGACACAAAAATGTTTACAACTGTTAAGAATGATTTTTACCACATTTCTCGGAAAAAAATGATTTATAATTAGGAAGTAAGAACTATTTAAATATGGTAATTATTTACGTTAGTTTCTAGAGAAAACTGCTGAAGAGAAAATAAATTTTTCGTTGAAATTTCGTACACCAGATCAGAGATCATTAAGTACATATGGCAGAAATTGTTTCTTACGTTGAATTGTTTTTTTCCATTAACTCCACACAGGAGGCCCGGAGGAAAATAATTTCTCTCAGGGCGTAAATCATCTTTGGGTATGCCATGTGAGTCTTTTTTGGAAAAAAAAGAAGAGGAAGTTCTTGGAAGGAAAAATGTATAAGGGGTGGGTACCCACCCCCTCTACCTATACCTTTCTTTCGTTTCACCGAAATGACTCTCCACACAGCATTCCCAAATATTATTTAGGCCCCGAGGGTTTTTTGTTACTTCGTGGCCTCCTTTGTGGAATTAATGTTATTTTTTTTTACTATCAGTAATTGATTCCTTTCAACTATAATACATATTGTGTCGTTGTACTTTCAATATGGCTGTAGATATATTTTCCGATTGTACCAAATCGTGTGAGCAAGAGAGCTTTACGAAATTATTATCGTTACCACAAAATGAGGCATATTGATTAAAACGTTTTCCTTTGTGCTTGGTTTTGTGGAAAATAACGGTACAAAGCAATTGTTTATTTTGATTGAAAATTTATCGAGTAAATGTTTTTATGCCAGTTACAACTGTCTGGTTAAAAGTTTGTTAGTGAAATTTGATCAAGCTCATCAATATGGAACAAAATGAGCTAAATTAAAACTGAAATGCTTTGATGAATGAAACTTTATAATGGAAAATAATTTTCATTTATGCTATTATTTTGAAGAGGTAATTTGGTAAAATTTTTGTATTGTTTTTGGGAAAATGTTAGCATTACAGGACATATTAAAAAAAATATATATATATATTTTTAATATATAAAAAATTATTTTATATATATATACATATATACATATTATTATTAAGGTTTTCACGGGTGTAAGAGGTAGAATAATTTTCTCGGTTTACCCGTGTAACGTAGTCCTTAATAGGACTTTTTAACTCCTGACATTTCAGCGATCAGTTAGTGCAAAACTCAAGATATTAAGACCTCTGAAGATGGACAGTGAGATCTGTCCGAAACGTCAGGAGTTAAAAAGTCCTTTTAAGCACTACGTTACGCGGGTAAACCGAGAAAATTATTTTACATATATACATAATAATGATCAATAAATGCTTTTTCGATGCTTGTCTCGCTGTTTCGAGACTGACATAGGTACACGGAAAAAAATGTTATTCGAAAAAACGATCATTTTAATAATAAAAATGGTTAAAAACGGGACTGAAGTTGTTACGAACAAATTAACAGTGTTTCAATGTTTATTGGCGCGAAAATGTAAGAATAATTTTTTCTTCAAACTTCGCAAAATCACTTTGTGGCGTCATTTTGAATTAAATTAAAACAAATAACTTTGTTTAAACCACTAATATAATCACAATTACCTACATGTTTCAAAACCGATGGTTTCTTCATATTAGCAGCTCTTCATACTTTACTTAGCAGATTAATTAATGTTCCATTATCTTTTGATAATTTTAACACAGAATTAAATATTATAAAACAAATTGCAATCAATAACGGTTATAATACTAAATTAATAGACAATATGTTAAACAAAAAATATAAGAAAAAGTTTATTAACTCTTATGTTTATCCACATGTGATTGACAATAATAATAATTGGAGAAAAATATTATTTTTAAATAATAATACTTCAAATTTATTAATTAAAAACATGCCAGATAATATTAACCCAGCCTTTTACACAAATAATAAATTAAAAAATTATATTTTAAATAACAAGGATAAGGGTGATTATTTGAACAAATCTGGAGTTTATAAATTAATGTGTAATGATTGTAACTTTTTTTATATTGGAAAGACTTCTAGAAATTTTAATATTAGAGTTAAAGAACATCTTAGGTGTTTGAATAATAATAATTATTCTGAATTTGCCAATCACATTTTAGAAACAAATCATTCTTTTGATATAAATAAAGGGTTAAAAATTTTACACACAAACTCAACAGATTTACAATTAGCAAACTTAGAAATTTTAGAAATTAGAAAAAGTGTTAATAGTAAATTAAATATTATTAATAACCAAATATTTTTAAAAAATAGCCATCTCTTAAATTTATTTTCTTATTAATAATTATATTTAAATTAATCTCTTAAATTTATTTTCTTATTAATAATTGTATTTAAAATAATTTATTTTTGTTGTTCAAACATCTTTATTATGTTTTGATAATTTATATAATGTAATTTTTCATATTTTTTAAATAATTTTTATATTTAATTTTAAATAATTGTTTTTTACGATATTTTTAATTAATTAATCACCTCTCTCTAAAATATTTTTGTCCATAGTTCTTTTTAGTCTATACTTGTTTGTTTATTTTGTTATTAATGTCATTACTACCCTGACGAAGAAACCATCGGTTTTGAAACATGTAGGTAATTGTGATTATATTAGTGGTTTAAACAAAGTTATTTGTTTTAATTTAATTTAAGAATAATTTGTTGGTATACGTCCGAAATTACGTATACCAACAAATTATTCTTACATGGTCCCGCCAATAAACATTGAAACCCTGTTAAATTGTTCGTAAGAACTTCAGTCCCGTTTTTACTATTAAAATGATCGTTTTTTAGAATAACATTTTTCTTCGTGTGGTACGTAAATACGTTCAAGAATCTTAGTAGATTAAAAATACAGTTATACATCATTTATTATTGGAGATTTCGAAAATGAAATAAAAATGAAGGTGTTTAATTAAAGGATAGGTGCAGATTTTGTAATGTATGGACTTGTATGAAACAACTTATGCTGAGACGCAGACATTGTTTCATATAAGTCCATACATTATAAAATCTGCACTTGAACATTCTGCACGTGCTGCGCCGCCTGAATCTCAGCACTCGCTGACCCTCAAGTCCATTTTTTTTGTTCATAATACGAGGGCCCTTAGCACACTCAATCAATAAGGATTGACAGGATAACTTTCGATAACTTCATAACGTTCCCTAGCATGACTGCAGATTACCAACTAATTAGTGACAATTCGCAATGATCAAGTGTTCTTAATATATTCGATATCAACTGTTGTTTATGCGTTAGCAATCTGCAGTTGTCCTAGGGAACGACGAGAAGTTAACGAAAGTTATCGGTACAATCCTTATCGATCGAGTGTGATAGGGGGCCGGGAACTAATATTGTCAATGTAAGTCTCTGTGGTTCCTTTTATTTATCAATATTTAAATGAGTAGATTACTGTTTTAACAAGGTAAATCTTTTTTAAATTTTATTTATCAACAAGTCTTCGGACACTATCAGGCCGTTGTCACAAGCCGGTAGTTTTTTTTATCTATTGCCAAAGTTGGCTTGCGGCTTTGTCACAAACACTGTGCAATAGATTTCTGTTCTATCAACATAATCCGTAGGTTAATCCCGAGTTAATTCCATTTAACCATGACGTTAAACGGAACGAGATGAAATGGTGTAGGCTGGAATTGGGTGAAGGTAAATGTAGGAAAAAACAAGATATGCAAGGAAAAAGGAATGACCAATCACTTCCCACAGTATATTTTAATTGTCTGTGTCCAAGGATGGTTGTGGCGAATGGAGTTAGGATAAATTTTATTTTTGGTTAATAAATCAAACAAATTAGTTCTGGTTATAATTTTTTTTTGTCTGCTTAAATTTGGTGAGTTCTCAGTAAAAAAAGTTCGTTCAAACGAATTGAGTACTTTAGTCTACATCCAAGCGCAAATTTGGCTAAAAGACAGTATGAATTTCAAATTCCTCTCAATTCAAATAATTACATACTTCATTGATATTAACTAACAGTAAGGATAATATTTTTGATCTTGGGAGCAAGGACCTCCGTGAGATATTTTTTGCAAATTAAAACCTCACGTAGGTATTAAACACCACCCTTAAACCGGAATACCATTATGGCTTAGGTTGGAATCGTTCAAGGGGTGCGAATATTTTAATTAAATTATAATAACAGGAAGTTGGGTTTAGGGTGGGTCCGGTTTAATAAGGGGCGAGGAGGCTCGTGACGCGGCCATCCGTGCTGCGGTCACACGACCAACACAACCTATACACTTTCTACCCATCCCACAACTCACCTACCCTCGTACTTACCTTCCCATCTATTCACTACTTGCTATCTTGTCTTGCGGGTTTCGTGAAGGGGATATTGTTTTTTTTTTTTTTAATTAAATCTACACAGAAAGTCATGAGAAAAATAATTTCCCTCGGTTCCTTTGTAATTTTTGGGTATGCTGCGTGGAGGGTCTTGGAAAAGTGAACCTGGGTTAAAAAAAGAGACCCATATTGTAGAAAGGAGGAAACACAGATGTCGGCAAATCCTTCCACAGCAAAGCTGCTGAAATCAAGAACGGGGTCGTTCTCATGTGACAAACGTCAACTGTATATAAATGTTAGATGTGCGTTGCCATCCGTTTGTTAGGAATGCCTGTTTATGCCCAAGATCGAGGGTTTTTTCAGTTACGTTTGAACTCCAGGTAAGAGGTGCTTGTCAAATGTAACCGTGGTGCGCACTTGCAATTTGTACAGGGTTAGCAATTGTGTACTATTAAAATATCTGCGGGCCCCGTACACAACGCCCAGCTATATATCTGTATGGCGTTGTGTACGGGGCCCATATATATATATTATGATGAAATAACGAGGGGTGATCGCGGGTGAGGATCTCGATTACGAATCTGGTGGTCTTGGGTTACTCTCCCGGCGAGCGTAAGATTTAAAAAAAAAAAAGTTTGTGCTATTTCTCAATGCATTCATTAAAAAATAATGCAAAAATACTGTATTTGCGGTACGTTCCAGATTGCAAGATACTCTCAGGATCGCCCCAGAGAAAGATCACCATATATAATTGAAACCTAGCTTAAAATTTAGTTCTGTTAGGCTTTACATGATTTTTATAATTTACTTTAAACTAGTGTTGTAGATAAGTATGACTGATATAAACGCAATTAAAATTATATATGCACCTAATACAGGCAATATGAAAGTATCAATACAATTTGACACTTTCAGCTCCTGAACTAACGGTTATTTGCACATCCTAAATAAATTAGCTCTACTAGATGAAAAAATGGTTTTAGCCGCGTTTGGTGACTAGATCTGAATAGCCAGATACTTCTCAACCTTCATCTTCCTCATCTCCTTCCCTCCCGACTCATTCAGTCTCACAACATACCGCAATCATTGGGGATGAATGAACTCTCACAAGCTTCAGACGGTTGGGAACTATAAGATTTTTGCGGAGTTCAGATTTTAAAAAACCCGCTAAGAAAAGATAAATCAATAATGTGTTTTAATGCTACTCGACTATTTTCATTTAGACCGATGAGGATTCCCCATCATCTAAGTAATATGTTTTTGGCTTGTTTGCTTTTGATTGTATATTGTGACGTTAACTATTTTCATTGCGCCGTTTACGTTAGAAAATCACCCTTTTGCATTGGCTCCACACAGTATAGGCCATGAGGAAAATTAATCATTCGGGGCCTAGGTCATCCATGGGGATGCTGTGCTGAGGTTCTTTTGATGGAAAGGAAAGAGAGGAAGTTCTGGGAAGGAAAATAGTTTGAGAGAAAATCCGGCTGAAGAGATCAAAAGGTCTTTCACAACCAGTCTCTCCCCATCTGGCCTGCAACGCTATAGATGGGCAAACGCTTCTAATACCTAATGAACACGGATACTCTTACTAACACACCAAACTTAGCAAACCACTTGGGGTAACCTTTGGCAGGGGTATTGGTTATCCAATAAATGGTTTCCGTGGCGACGGCAACCGTACCCGCTTACCAAAATGCAAATTTTCTCTTGTAGAAAACTGAGACTTCGCTATTGATTGACGACAAAACCGGAACAGATCGTAATAAAACATTAATAAATCTCTCATTATCTGAAAAACGCTGACAAACTTCAAAAATCCAAACGATTAATGTTTTTATATTTCCCATTCCATTTTACGACCAATTTCCCAAGCAAAAATTTTCCGCTTCTCCAATTAATGAATCTCTAACATCGAAAATTTGCAAACTTCACATACGAGTAATATCAAAAAATTCCCCACCTATTTTCCAATATAATTTCGAAAAAATAATTTTTTAGCTGTGTTGATACATTCCAAACTTCAAAGGGCAAAATCAAAAAGATAAAAGTCTATAATATAATATAATTTATATTATAAAATCTCCATTCATATTCCGACCAATTTTCTCAGCTAAAATTTCCCGAGTTTCCAATTTTCCCGTAAGAATTTACACCAGAAAAATAAATATTTACAAGTTTCACACAATATCAAAAGGATAAAGGCCTCTAAAAAAAATCTCGACCTGTACCAATTTTAAGGCTTTCCCAGAAGTAATGTTTTAAAAAAAAAAATACTTCGTGATCCAAAATTTCCAAAAAAAAATTTTTAGAAAATTTTGTAATTATCGTTTTATTAAACATTAAAATATTTTTTTTTACTTGTGAACCCAACTTATAACCTGCATTAAAATAAAGACTATACAAGGTGTCCGGGGTAAAGTGCATTAACTTCGGAAGGTGATTCTACATATAAAAAAAATAAACACCTTTTTCGAAATTCCAACCTTTTTATTGGTAAAAAGATTGAATTAGTCCAGCGTGTGCAGCCAGCACTATTTTCGCACCCCGCTGAAAAGTTTGTACCTTACACTAAGGAATTTTCATAGGTACGTCTTTTTGTATGGGAAAAAAAGTTGGAATTTCGGAAAAAATCTTTTTTATTCCTACCATCATAAAGAATCACCTCCTGAAGTTAATGCACTTTATCCCCGGATACCCTGTATATCATCAAAACCTATTTGACTTTCCGATTCTCGCATAACCTATGCAAGAATGAATTCTGTCCTACGTTTGATTTTAGTTCATTACAATTTAAACCTTTCGATTTAAATCTTGATCAAATAGAAGACTAAAAGTAATTTTTCTAATTAGGTTTTTCTCGGTCGTCTTTTTGAACTGGCTCAGCAACTTCAAAGAAGATCTCTTTAAAGTCATCTTGGGACATAATGGGTAACAACACTTATAATAATTGCGAAGTTACCAGATAAAGCTCAAAGCTTCGTGCTATTTCCGTTCTGTGCTAATTGTGAATGAGTTCTGAGATTATAATTATCGAAGAAGTATTCATATTCAAATTCGCAATCAAAAGTTTTATCCAATTAATTCACAAGTTCAAAAATGTTAGGTGAATAAATTTAAGTGACATAAATCAGTTGTGAAAAGATTAATTCCATTACGCAAAAGTAAAAAGGAGTTAGTAATCGGATTAAAATTCTGACAGTGGCACTCTACACTTTTCTCTGAATAAATAATAATTTCTTGTGAAATATATGATTCGGCTGGAAAATCCTTCAAATAATTATGTATTCTTTCATAGTTCTTTCACACAAAGTATTGAATTCCGTAAGTCTAAACTTAAACTTTAAGAGCGATTGACCAGCGGCTAAGAATAAACGTTTAAAAATGCTTGCAACTGTACAAAAAGGTTCCAATGAAAAAGATCGATTATTCCCCGTATCAATTTTTTATAATTAAAAATTGTATATCGATTTATTTCATTCAAAACTTGCTTTAATATATACTTACATTCATATCGTGTATTTCTTGTAAGTATTTTTTGATCATAAATATTTATGATTTTTCAATAATGTCTAAAAAAAATTAGTGTGTAAAAATTTTTCAAATATTTTAGTTTGTAAGGCCTTAAATAAATAGAAAAACTGAGGTATTTTTGTCACAAAATACGTTCTCGGATTTATTTTTTATTGATTTTAATTTAACTAAAATTAAAATTCTGAAAACAGTGTTTACTAGATTACGTATTGATTTATTTTTTTGTATGATTATATGGTTTTGAAATTTGTGTTGTTGAATAGAATCTATCGTTTGAAAATTGAACAAATCTGCATAAGACCAACGGTATAACCTTATTATATTAAAAATTAACTTAGTTTTTCAAAATTTTAAAACTGCGTGGACCAGATAAAATAACAATCTTTCAAAATCAATTTATGATTATTTGTAAAAAAGAGTCAATACGTCTAGAATTTGATTTAAAAAAGACTAATTTCCGGTATTCTCTGGTAATACACTCTCAAGGCTTGTGACACATTCTCATGAACTTTAAGTGAAATGTTGAATTTTTTTATTTTTTTATTATTTATTAACCAAAAATACATTTTGAGTTTGAATTACCAAGTAATATTTGGGATAAAAAAGAATACCTCATCGAAACGACAGATTTCAGACATGGGCGGGAGGAGGGTAGAGAACATGAGGTAAAGTTCCTTAATATGTTTAATAGTGGGTTTTGAATTTTAGTTTATAAAAAAATTAAATATATCTACTTTAGGTAATAAAATAGGTACTTTGATGATGTTTGTCGTGGTAATTAAAATAAAACAATCAAATCATTAAAATATAGCTATTTTGATGGTCGTCATTTATAAACCTAAATAATATGTTAAATTAGTGCACGTCATTCAAAGTGATTTATTATAAACACTAATATGTACTTATTGTAGGTACGATTATTCCGTTAGCATGTTTGTTCACTAAAGAACATTTTAAAAGTGCTTAACCGCCACTCGTTGGTTAGCGGTACATTAATCAATCGGTGTTTTTTTGCATAAAACTAGAGGGAAATCCGATTGCTGGCTCTGAAAGCTAAACCACGAACAAAGACATATACGGGCGCCACTGAGTCGCAATCTCACCTAGTTGTCAACAATTCAGAAATGAAATAATTTTATTAAGTTGTCATTAATACCAGATTTTTTTACATTAGCTTCACACAGGACTCCCCGAGGAAAAAAAATACTTCATGATCTGTGTCGTCTTATTAGGTAAAGGAAGGAGAGAAATATCTGGGATGGAAAAAGATACAAGGGGTGGGCAGGAAACTGGGTGGCGATACTCATTCCCGCTTCCCAAATTGAATTGATTAATATACGTCAGGTTGTTTTTTCAGTGCAGAACTTCTGGCACTAATTTCCATAATAATGTACTCCTCGTTGCCCAGAAAACTGATGAAGAATGTGGGTTCTAAAGTGGACATCATTAGTTTATCACTAAACGAATGAAAAATGAAAATTACTGCTGGGAGAGTTCAGTTATGTATAAAATATTAATGAAAACTTCATTCAAGTATTATAATTATTATTAATTTTATAAACTATTCCTGCGTAAAAGCCTCTAAAACGGAGTCCAAAAGACATACATATACAGGTTGTTAAGGTACTTGACTTACTTATTAAGTAAGTCAATTAAGTATAATATATAATATGTATTAACAATATTTCCTTATGTATAATATTAAGAGTGATAAATTGTAGAACCTACAGACAAGCTGCCATTTGACAGCTTTGTGGGACTACCCTTATTTTGTAAAAATGTATTTTTTTTGATAAAAAAAAAAAAAAAAAAAAAAAAAAAAAAAAAAAAAAAAAAAAAAAAAAAAAAAAAAAAAAAAAAAAAAAAAAAAAAAAAAAAAAAAGTAATTCCTGACATTATTTGGAGTAAAAAATGTTAATGAAATTTTGGCTACCGGTGACTTTTTAGAGGATTTTTTTTAAATTTTCTTTGAAGTCAAACAAAAATAAATCTTTCTTGTCGTCACTGGTCTACTAACTTGTTAGCAAGCAAGTTTGTTTGTGATATTTTGATAAATTATGCGGACACACCTAATACTCAAACACAGTGTTGACGATTACAATAATTTTTATTTTCCTACTAGCGAGTACCAGGCATGCATTGCAATGTTACTCAATGAAAAAAAGATTTTCGTGTATAAATTCTGTTTATTGGAGTACTTTTGGATACGCAATATTTTTTGTTTTTCCATCTGGTACGTTCATAAATAAATCAGAAGGTTTTCCGACGCGTGAGCGGGCCACTTAGAGCTGTCCATATGAGAAGCGTGGATTTTCCAAATGTATCCTCTATGGCTACTATTTCTTCTTTATTGCCCTCCCTATGCGCCTCCCTCGGCCCCCACTCCTCCCCTTCGTGCCCTATCATGCGTCCCAGTTATCGCCTCCGTTTTCCTCCCGCATCCCCTTCCCCTTCCACTTCCCCGCCTTCCTCGTTCCCCTGCCGAGAACTATCTTCCTTTGCTCTCCATCCTTTCATCCCTACTTCCCCTTTTTCAAAGAACTTGCGCGCCAACCATTGTAAAACTTCTATACAAATTTTATAACGCCAGATCTCACCATTACATATAAAAAAATTCTCGGGCGTGCCCGCAACAACTCACCAAAGTTTCATCGCAATCGGATGAATGGTATAATCACAATATTATAAAGTATGGGATTGTTTTTCGAGAGCTTTCACAACTAACATAATATAATTTTGGCCCCGTATTAACTACTTTACAGCAGTTTAAAGTTGGACGATATTATAGAATAAATTTAAACCCGTTAAATAATACGTACATAGGTACTCTTAGTTAGGCCAGAGAGAGACAAGTGGAACAGTTACACAGATAGTTAAATGTTTGGGTTGATGCTCTCTTGACCGAGTCCTTTATTTCGATTAATATAATATATATGTTAGCTGTGAGACATTTTCTATTAATATTAAAGAAATTTCATTAATCATTTTATGAAATTAAATTATAAGCTATTCTGTTTGTGGAAGCCATTTCTTTTATCACTGTTAAATTTGGATTTGAGGCCAAAATACTTATCCAAACTAAATAATATTTTTTTTATTCGAAAGGTGTTACAAATATGAAGTACGGTACTGCTTCATTTATTTTTGTTTTAAATAATAAGATATAGGCCATTCAAAATTCTATATTTCATAATTTTAGGCAGCTTTGACACCGTTTTGTGAGAATTTTAATAATTAAAAAATTATCCTACCCAACCTACTACGAAAATATAATCAAATGTAAAAAAAAAACGGTCAAAAATGCGTTTTTGGTCTAAAATAAATTATTAGATGAAAAATTTATGTTCCAACATAAATCAGTTATTTGTAGTTTTAATTTAAGACTATCAAAATGATTTTTTAACAATTAAAAAATTAACATTTTATTTTATCCAGGTAGAAGGTAGGTAGGGCAACATTATTTATTTTAATATTATCTCTAAAATAATTGCAATTAAATCGTGAAAAATAGTTTTTAATGGCATTTTTTTGTAATTTAAAACACAAAAAAATAAAATACCACACAGCCATGACTAGTTATTTGCTATACCTTTTGACTAAAAAAATATTATGATTTATTATTCAGTACTTTGGATTCAAATCCAAATTTAACTTTTGTGTGAATAAGGCCGCGCAGCCATTCCCTAGAATATCCTTTTATCATATACGCGTACATAATTAGAAATTTAAATTTAAAATTATTCTACATGAGTTTAGGCATGAACAAAGATAAAACAAAATTGCTTACAAACTCTAAACCACTAACTATAAAAATTGACAACCAACCACTCGAATATGTGTCAGATTACATCTATTTAGGACAAATAATAACCCACAAAGATCAAACCACTAAAGAAATCGAGCGAAAGTATCAAATGGATGGAAGAAATACTGGTCTTTGAAAGAAGTCTTGAAATCCAAGGAACAAGTATGCAAATAAAAATGAAAGTTTACAACACGTGCATACTTCCAGTCATCACCTATGGATGTGAAACTTGGGCACTCACCAAACGCCACAGGTAAAAGTTGGAACACTGCCAGAGAGCCATGGAGAGAAGTTTGACAGGAATAAGGACACAGGACAGAGTGAGATGTAGCGTAATTAGGGAGAAAACTAAAGTTGCCGATATAGTTACCCGAATAGACCAACAAAAGTGGAGATGGACAGGTTACATGATCCGCGATCCACATAAATGGTGCAAAAATGTCACTGACCGGTATCCCAGAGATGGCAAGAGAAGTAGAGGACGTCAACACAAAAGATGGAAAGACGACCTTAAATTCACGGCTGGACATCAATGGAGAAGAGTAGCGCGTGACAGGACCCAATGGAAAATGTTAGAGGAGGCCTATGCCAAGAGGCAAACTGAGTTTCGAGATATATTATAACAAAGAAAACATGTCTAATATTCATGTTCATAACTGAAATCCAGAATAAAAGGCTTATTATTATTATATTACTTAGTTTTATTAAAGCTCAAATAATGGCAATCGATTTTTGTTCAAATTCAATGTGTTTACCGTCCCTTAAGAACGTAGCACACTTTTTTACCCCACGACTCGTAAAAATAAAATTCTCTCGTGGTGTAATGTAACAACATTTAAAAAAATCGTTAGATTCAAATAAAACATCACAAACCATTTTTCAGCTGTAAAAAATTCAAGCTATTCGTGGATGGTGACTGCTTTGTTCTTTGTGTGGTGCTCGAGACAACTAGTCTTTTCTGTTTTTGTTCTTGTTTCTGCTTATAGACGAACCACTTCTTCCATTACTTTTGTAAGGGTGGAAGTACCAATATATTTATTGTGGGAATTTCCAAGTATCAGGCTTATATATTTTGTTTGGGTGGCAATTAAGAGACAAGTAAATTTCAGTTGATTAATTTGCGTTTTAACGTTGCTTTAAATGGCTTTAAACCCCAAACACCCCAAAAACAAACAACGAAAATGATTTTGGCCGTGAAAATCAAAAAACGTATCTGGCTTTAGCCGTGTTTAGTGACTAGATCTGAAAAGCCAGGTACTTCCTCATCTTCCTCTACCCATCTTCTTCACCTTTCCACTTACCTTCAGCTTCTCAACACCTCAATTGGGGATATCATAGTCTCACTGGCTCCAGGCGGTTGGAATCAGTTGGGACTTTTGTAAGGTTTCATTTATAAAATTTAATTTATAAAAAAAAAAGTTTTTATATACGCTGTTATACGTGTATAGGGATAATCTACCATGAATATATTATATAAGTGTACTCACAGACAGTCAAAGATATACACGTCTCTTTTACGATTCTGCCAAAATATAACATCACAACTGCCATTTTACAAATAATAATTCAACACCCCTCTCACACCAACCACACTTCACACCAGCCAAATTGCGATCGCAAAATCAAATACACGTATCGCCATCTACTCAGACTGTAACATAATTATTAGATGACTCTTTATTTAAAATAATATATAAAATGATATGATTAATCTTCAGAACAAATCATATAATTTTGTTAAATGTGTGTACTGAAAAAAATTCGTAAGTTGATAACAATATTGAATATTTTAATCTCAAGCTAGATCATTTTAATCCAAAGTTGAAGATTTTAAAACATGAGACTCATTGCATAATAAAAACAAAATCTGGGGTGTGAATGATTGTTGAAAACAACCATTCAATAGCGGTATAATATAATATCTGTGGGCACGTGTCAATGAAAGCTAATAAAATCCAAAACATTCTAGAATATTGAATCGAAGATATTAGGGCGCCAGTCCAGAAACAGCTGGACAATAATTTAAATATAAAACGGTATCCTCTAATAAATAAGGTTGTCTCACATTTTAAAAAAGGTGAATTCTCACGTGTATTCAGTATCCGCCATTATCTAGATCTCCCATCAAGCAATCGACCAAGGACTCCGGCCTCCACAAAACAACTGACGTTAAGCGGTCAAAATTCGCAACTCCTTGTTTCCAATGGCTAGTAAATTTCTGAGGCATATACGCGTAGCAAGAAGCACAGTCCCCGGTAAGAACTTCTGTATTAGAATTCCGAACTGTTTGTTACAACACGATTAAATTTCAAATTAACTCCTTAGGCGCTCCGCTGACGAGGCAACTGAAAACAAACTAAAACCAGCTGGTTTCTATGTCTTGATTGGTCAAAAATCTTGTTTAACCATATACGAAGAACAATCAGCTGACAGCTGGCAACTAGCAGCGGCCGGCCATGGTAATCAGCAGTGCAAGTCGCGAGTCACTGCTTACGTTACCATTGACAACCGGTTTTTGAGTGATTGTGTAGTGTGCGGGCCATCACATTGTCATACAAAGACAGTTGCCAGTTGGCAGTTTTCAGTTTCCTCAGTGAGCGGATCGCCTTAGGGTACGATCATAAAGAAAGCGGGTTTGGCTTTCAGATTAACGGCGCTCAGTGCCCCAGTCCGTCGACGGCAATTGGCGCCGAGTTGTGGACATACAGAACGCGGATAAAACCTGCGCAACCTGCGCGGTAGCCTGACAACGGCTGTCAGCTTGTATTTTGTAATAACAGCAAACGTCATTTAATACTTAATATACATACAAAATATTTAGTATTTATCACCCTCATACAATGCAGACGGTAAAGCAATGATTTTTTATCTTTAAATATTAAAAAAAAAAACTCAGGAGAACATGATAATATTCTGTACACGAACGCCTAAAAGGAATTTACTTGTGACATTTGAGGTTATTTCAAAATGTTATCAGTTTGCACTTATCGTCTTCGCACTGATTTCTTTCCAGCACTTGTCAACAACATTTCTGTTGCTATGAAATGCATCTCTTTTATCCCAGATTGGCGATTTGTTGAAAACAGCGGCAATTAATAGATCGCGCATTTTGATAATAGACTTCCTTCAAAACAAGAAACAAGCTTCACCAGTGTTACCAAAATGAAAAACCACGTTTCAGGGAAAAAAAATACTAAACTGAAGTTTAAGAATAACATTCCTGATTTCAATCAGCAATCCAATCAAAAGTACACACTTTTGTTAGTTAAAGACGTGTTTGACATAGTTTTTAAATAACCGTGGAGGTGACCATAGAGAACACCAAATCATAAAATAACCAAAAATCCTTGAAAACGTGGTAAAAACCATGCACATAACAACACCGAGTTTCACTGACCGGCGTCACCGGCGAGCGGGAATTAAGAATTCATTCCGGTAAAGCTTCTCGGCGCCGCTTCGCGCGGACACAAATCTGAACCTGCCTTCATTGTGTTCGACCTCATACGTTGACATACAAACATTCTCGTCGGCGCGGCCGCGCCAGTCGGCCGTCCATGCGCCGACTAACCAGAAAGCCGAAACCCGCTTTCTTTATGGTCGTACCCTTACACTACAACCTAGCGACCTAAAACGTCCAGTACCTAACAAACAAACAAAAAAATGGCAATAGCTCTTAAAGAATATTTTCTCAGCATCTTTATTATCCAGTGACACAATCTTTCTTTGAAACTCTCTAACTTTTGTATGTCTGGCTTAATGTATTTATGAAATACTATTCAGTAGTCTGTTTTGAGTCTAGATACACACTTCATTAAGACCCATTGGCCGGAGGCTGAGAATTAAAGATCCAAAATGCTTCCAACTGTGCAGGAGGTTCCGATGAGAAAGATAGATTATTCCTTGTATCGAATTTTTTAAACTAAAAATTTAATATCGATTTATTTCAATCAAAACTTGCTTTAATACATAGATTCAAGTAAGCAATAAAAATGCTCAAAATGCACAAAATGCACGATCATAAATTATTAAATATCGTGTACTTTTTGTAAGTATTTTTTGATCATAAGTATTTATGCTTTTTCAATAATGCCTAAAAAAAATAAGTGTGTAAAAAAAATCTGAAATATTTTAGTTTGTAAGACCTTAAATAAATAGCAAAATTGAGGTATTTTCGTCACAAAACACGTTCTCGGATTTATTTTTGAATGATTTTAATTGAACTAAAATAAAAATTCTGAAAAGTGTTTTTACTAGATTATGTATTGATTTATTTTTCTGTACGATTATATGATTTTAATATTGTCTAATACGATATTTCGTTTGAAAAATTTAACAAGTCTGCCAACGACTAACGGTGTAGTATATTAAAAATAAACTTAGTTTTTCAAAATTTAACAAGTACGTTTACCAGATAAAATAACAATCTTTCAAAATCTATTTATGTTTTTTTTATAAAAAATAGTCAATATGTCTAGAATTTGATTAAAAGGGGTCGAATTTCCGGTATTGTCTGGTTATACCCTTTTAAACTTCCTTCTAAATTCGTAATTCTTATGTAAAATTTTTTTTTTTTTAATTGTATAATGTTTTCTTTCCCGAAATGAGTTTTATTAAACTCATTGAGAATACTGTATTATAAATATTATTGTAATAATATTGTAATATATTATCACTAAAATAAATAAATAATGTTAAATTATTCTGAGTAAACTCGAGTTTGAGTAATTTTAAGTAAGATGGGCACCCCTGCATAGATCCTATAGGTAAGTGTTTACAAATGGGTTAACACATTAGGGTAAAGCGCACTTGGGGTGAAATATCAGTAAATTACGGTTTATCCGATCTTCATTACTATTACTGTTGACGCAACTATGTATACCTACCATCCATACATATCCTATCTGACAATATGTGCCAATATTACCTACGTGAGATTATTATCTACCTGTGACATTGGAACAATAACTCCAAGGAGCAGTCAGTCTGTTAAAGTAACCAACTGATCAATTGATCTCTTAGTTCTTTAATATCGACTGTGCTAAAAATTCTCTCTGCAATGATCACCCATGTAGCTTTCAGTGTTTTATTTGTGTCTATGTTGTCCGTGCAGTTATCTCTTCCTATGATATATCGGTCACTTTTAATATCGATTCGTGCGCAGACTTGCGCATTGATCACACAAGTGATTCATCGGCTTCCATAATATTACAAGATCGTGCTGTGGGAAATTAAGGTGAGTCAGATTCCCTTCCATTGTCCACTGTTCACATATTTCCACAGTTTTATCATTTTGAAAACCCAAATTTTATGATTATATTCCATTGTTCGCAGTCAATGTATCTGCGACTACAATAATTATCGATTGGTTGAACTAACATTTGGTAATTATTTACTTACCAAAAACTGATGTAAGGTGCGTCGATGTTGTAATGTGGATACTTTAGTAGGGAACGTTTGCACATAATTAGTAAATAGTAGCTGGAGTATTTTTGATTTAGCAAAGTTTTTTTTTTAATTTTGTTTGATAGAAAATAAGTTCTTACAAAGAAAGAAAGGTAATTAAGGTGGATATATATATAGATGGAAACGGTTAATACGCACTTTTTTTGAAAAACTCTTTTGATTCTCCTTAATTACATTAAAAGACAACTATTAGCATTGGGGGCAGTGGAAAATGTTTCATTTTAAATTTCAATTACGTAAAATTAAAATTAGCTTCGTCTTGTTAAATTTTGCTCACTATAATCAATGTCACTTTGGTATGTTGGTATTCCCGATACATTTTTATATATAACGAGCGGCTAGAAGATTTTGAAGATATCAAGAACTCTGGACGTATTGGGTAAGCACTAGTTTAGGTACTGGAGTTTTGGAAATAAAATGACGTAAAAAAACATGCTTTTTTTTAGTATTATTTTTTTTTAAATAACACATTCACTTTTGTATCACAAACCATGTTACACAAACCTAGCGTAGCCGCTAAACTACTTGAAAACTGGGATGTTTTTCTTGCCTTGACGTGAGCAGGCGCGATAAAGGGGGCACTTTCTTTTGTATCACAAACCATGTTATACAAACCTAGCGTAGCCGCTAAACTACTTGAAACCTGGGATGTTTTTCTTGCCTTGACACAAGCAGGCGCTATATCATCACAGAAATAGTCTTTAAAATTAAATTAAAATTAAAATTCAATTTTGGGTAAAAAAAAAATTCAAGCTAATAAATTTTTATCACAACGCACGCAATGCATGCGTATTAGGTAAGTACTAATTAGGCGGAATTTTATTTTTTTAACATTAAAAAAAAATCTAGCCGCTCGTTGTTTTTCGTATAGTATCGAGAATACCAACATAACAAAATGACATTTGACAAAAAAAAATTGAAAATATCGGTCACTCTTCACAGAACGAAAGTTAATTTTAATTTTACGTAATTGAAATTTAAAATTAAATATTTTCCACTGACCCAATGCAAATAGTTGTCTTTTTATGTAATTAAGATGAATAAAAGATTTTTTTTTTTAAATAAGCCTGTGTCAGACGACTCGCAACAAGCATTTTTTGGGCGTGGCCTACATAAACATATCACTAGCAATACAACCCAATATAGACATGTCACACGCGACAGCTATGTTATTAGCGTAGGTGTGGCAAATATGATGATGCTCTCTCATTAAAGAGAAAGGCAAATCCATAGAAATGTTTTGCGGATTTGCCCGAAGTAGGGTCAAATCCGCTTTGATTTATCAATTGTATTAGGCGAAATTTTGTACGGACGTACAGAATATGAAAATTCATCCAATTTTAAAGTTAATATTCAAGTTATGTGAAAGTTCTATCCAAGTTCTGTGATTATTGCATCATGTGCCATATTGTTTGAAAGTAATATGGCTATTATTTGAAAATGATGCTCCCACTCCCCCTCTAGTAAATGCTAAGTGGGAGGACGAAGATTATAGTTTTGTTATGTTTGGTTTATTCACATTCAAACACAGTTTCTTCAATCATAAATTGGTTCGTTACAAACAATTTATTTGCAAATAATAACTCTGAGCTATACGACTATACTAAGGTGACTGTTATGTGAATTCTGGCCCGCTACTGTTCGCCTATAAGCGATCCTATCGAGAACTCTATTATCCCGCCATCTGACGGAAACCAGTCGAAGCTAAATAACTCCTGCCATCTGTGGCTAACCTGCTTAACCTGCTAGTCCAATAAACTACAAGTTTCGTGTGGCACTACAACATTAACATCTGTGAATGCCACGCCCAAAAACGCTTGATGTGTACAGCTTCGTCCGACACAGGTTTTAACGGTTGTGGTTTTGGTTTAATTTAGACAAAAACAACAAGAAAGGTTTGGCATTTTTTGGAGACTATTTGCGACCTCCCTGGCATCATTAAATTGGCTCGTTGCGAAGGCGTGTCTCTGTCTCTGAAGAAAAACGTGGCTTGAATACTTGTTGGCCAGCTCCACTTGACTGCGCTTTAACTTGATGAATAGCGTCATTCAAAATCCTTGAGCTTTGGTTATGTTAAACATGGAAATTTTTACAACAGATTTATTTATATAACTTTTACGCCCAACTGGTGTGTTTTATTTTATTTATTTTATTTATTTATTTATTTATTATAGAAGGATACAAAAAAAGTACATTTTACATATAAGAAAGCTTTGCCTGTCCAACTAGGAAAGTTTCCCGTTCTAGGACAGACAAATTGACAGATTTTAGTTCATATTATTAGTCCTAAAGAAATGTACATAATTACATAACAAAAAACTGAAAACCATAAAAAACAAAAAAAATATTATTTTTCTCTGAAACCAAAACTCTGTATTGAAAAGTATAAACCAGGTACGTGATAACAGGATGTCGGAATTATAAAAATTTTACAGCATAAAAATATGAAGTTATTTTAGGTTACGGGTTTAGAAGTGTGAGCTTATAATACATAGTACATTAAAATTTACAATATTAGATATAATTTAAGTATGCAATAATATATATGATTTTTTTTCCTAAGCGTTGTAACTACGATGTGTAATAAATTATGTGCAATCATGATTATTTTCACTGATTTAAAACATGTTTTCAGTTCATACGACAATACCAATCCAATATACACCGCGCTAATGGCTTGAACTAATCCTGCTAAAATATAAAAACAATAACTATAAATACAATAGGTAGAAATATAAATATATACTATGAATATACATATATATATATATATATATATAAAACCTCATTTAATGCTAATTTGATTACGGTATTGTGAAATTAGTGTATTACTTTGTACGTCATACATGTTGTGTTATGTATTGTTTATTTATAATAAATCATCACCGCTGTAAGGTACAAAGTTTCGCACAGCTAGCCCTGTTAATGTGTGACGTGCATATGATACGCCTTACAGCGGTGTCCTACTAGGAGCAAACAGTCTTCAGGGGCGCAAAACCATAAACAGATATAAAAACATCAAAAAGGATGTCGAAAAATTGCAAAGCATTATCAGAACTCAATGGAGTGTGGTGGGAATTTTGGTCTAGTGATCAGGAAAGTTGGGTGATTTTGTTTATCAGTTAAATAGCATACGCTCACTTTCAACTCTCCCTAAGTCCAGAATCCAATCATTTATTTTTAAAGACAAACGACATAAATGTGCATGAAACAAATGCACAACATGAAAACAAAATACTTTACTTAATTAATAAAAACAATAATTTTATATTATGCTAGATTCTAAAATACCATTTAAAAAAAGGTCGATAGAAATGTTTCTGCTTAGACCACACTTTATCGCTTTATTACTTCAGTTTAGGTAAGCATAGTATCTGATTGACTTTTAGTAAAGAAAATCTGGTGTTAGGCGAGATATTGTGTGGAAGGATTGGTTTAAAAAAAATGAATTCAAGTTCTGTGAAAGTTCTATTCAAGTTTGATTATTATTTATCGGGCCAGTTGTCAGAAAGTACTTGGATTATAACATAATTTTAGTTAGACTCACAGAACTTAAATATTATCTTTGAAATTTGATGAATTATAACATAATTTTAGTTAGACTTTCACAGAACTTAAATATTATCTTTGAAATTTTATGAATCGTTCAAATCCTGTGAAACAACCCGTGCTATAGAATGAAAGATAATAAATAAGTCTCGCAACGACAAAGTTATAACAAGTGTTCTAATGGTTTTTAATAAACACAGGAAGTCCTGAGGAAAATAATTCCTTCAGAGTCTATGTCATCTTTGGAGACTCTGAATGGAGTGTCTTTCTAGAAAATGAAGGAGATGAAGTTCCGGGAAGGAAAAGGGTATGAGAGGGGTAGGAATCTGGGGATCAGTGTGTCCGGACATACAAATCCGTCCCTCATACTACGGTATAAGGCGATTTTTCGAGAGAGTCCTGATGGAGAGGTCAAAATAACGCCCTCAACCAATCCGGCCTGCCTCCTAGTTGGTGGGCAGACCCAAACAAACCCTACCCCCATGAATGTGGGCAACCCTGCAAAGTCCAAGCGTAGCAAACCACTTTGGATAACCTATGTATGGCTGAGATGTTGGTTATCCAATAAATTGTTACTTTATCCATAATAATGAAAGTGTAGGTACGAAGATCGATAACGTTTATGTTTTCAAATAAGATTGAATTAGTTTTTTTTGCAATAGTAAGGATTTTATTATCAATCCTTACATAAAGCTGTAAAAGTTTTAGTTTACAAAACTAGTAGGAATGCTTTAGTTGCTAAAAACTTACTGCCGTTAAAACAACAGGACTGCGAAGAGTGTTCTGTGGACAGAACTTCTTGGGAAATGTCGTTTACGAACTTTTCTTTCTTTTAAACTGTTTCTCCTAAACAGCAAAACATGTAAAGTTCGTTGGTAGATACCGTAATACCTACAACGTTATACATTTATTGCAATAAGTGGAGGCAACTTCTTCACGAAAACTGCCACCCTCTCTGAATATATGACTTTCAAAGTGTTTAAAATTCTCAAATGATGGTAATCGGTTCTCGAAATTCATAGGTTAAGGGGTGTCATTTCTGCCACCCGCACATATTACGACCTTCCCTTCCCACCAGCCGATATTTTAGTTGGTAAGTACGTCGTGTCGTTTGATCGTTACTAACCGTTCACTCATCGTTATTGGTAACGACGTGCAAGTCGTAACAAGTAACGGCGCCCGTACTTAGAGCAACCACCTTCCGCTTACTGACATTGACAAGGCTGACAAGCATTTAAGAGTAGCTTAAGAAATTCCTGATACAATTATTTTGTTACAAATGTTTTATGTTTGACTGGTAACATAGCTAAAAAATAGCTCACATCCATGCTAAATATTTACTACAACGTTTGATTTAAAAAAAAGATAAAATTAAAAGTTCACGTATTCGTGGTAGCCTGGGTGTCACGGACATAAACAATAAGCTAGAGGAACGACAGTTGAGATGGTATGGTCACAAAAAACGGAGACCACCAGACCACACAGTGAAGCAGGCAATGTCTATGGAGCTTCATCGACAGTCATCTAGAGGAAGACCAAAGAACTCCTGGATGAATTAATGCTCTAAAATCCTAAGAAGAAATGGCCTGGAAGAGAGCGATACCCAGAACCGAAGAAGCTACAACAAGAGAACGAGGAGAGCCGACCCCAACAGCCTACCTAGGCAATGAGTTGGGACAGTGCAAGGAAGAAGAAGAAGAAGATTTGATTTTTGAAGTAAATACTTCTTTACGCACGCTTGACTTGGGGTTAAACTGGCGAGAGGCGTTATATCCGAACGTAGAAATGTTTTCGCTTGGACCACATTTTATCGGTTTGTTACCTCAGTGAAGGAAAGCATAATATCTCATTGACTTTTAGTAAAGAAAATCTGGTGTTAGGCAAGATTTGTGTGGAAGGGTTGTTTCATTTATTCATTAATTCAAGTTCTATGTAAGTTCTATTCAAGTTCGGTTGTTGTTCAGAGAGTTCTTAGATTATAACAGAATTTTAATTGGACTTTCACAGAACTTAAATATTATCTTTGAAATTTGATGAATTGTTCAAATCCTGTGAAACAACCCGTGCTATAAGAGTGAAAGGTAATAAAAAGTCTTGCAACGTCAAGGTTGTAAGAAGTGTTCTAGTGTTTTTTAATTCACACAGGAAGTTCTGAGGAAAATAATTCCTTCAGAGCCTGTGTCACCTATCAGGCGTTACGAACGTTACGGAGGCGGACGATATTAAATTTAAGATAATTTTATGGTTCATTTCTCACAATCTAATCGTAACAACAGTGCTCAAATCCATAGTAATGAGTAATGACGTTTGGTATGGGTGCTGGCATTTATGCTGACAATAGTTGTGTTGTTGTTTCTCTAAACGATAAAATCTAACTAATAACTAGCACATTTTCGATTGGAATTTTTTAATTCCTGCTGATAATGTGAATAAACGTCGCTCTCTAACTAGAATCCGCATCAAAAAAGTTTTATTTTAAAATTTTTAAGAATTAAATCAACAATCCCATTCTAAGCGTAATTCCCATAATAAAATTAATCACATTTTCGTTTAGAGTGTGTGAACTCAGTGCATCGAAACGACTGATTTGTCATGATGATTGGTAACATTCCAAACAAATCTTCAATATAGATTCTTATACACTGATGATTGGAATGGTTTTATTCGATGCCAGGAAGAAAATTAGATTAGATTACTAAAGAAGTATTTACTTCAGTCGTGTGGTCTAAAGCACACTCGTATTTTTTTTTTTAATTATTCAGTTTGGTTAAGTATTTTAGCGTCAAATCCAAAATTAAGTTTTGTATGAATACTCACTCTTGACAAATAATACTCATAGTGGTCCGACCCTCCCTCGCTTATGTTTGTTTGTTGGTTGACAGAAACTATCTTGTATATGCGAGGACACCTCTGCGTCGAGAGACATGTGCCCGGAGACAGTTGGGAGAACATAGGAAAAGCAATAGTTGTGTATTTTCAAGACAAAGAGAACCTCATCTCATTTCTCTAGCGAGATAAGAAAACTACAATTTAATTTATTTGTGTTTCAGCCCCGGTGCGCCGAGATGAAATAATGATGAATATAATAATAATCTCATTTCAGGAGCGCCTGGACCAATTCTGAAATAATCCACGGTATGAATATTAGGTTAACCTAGACTTGTATTGTATTTTTGGTTGTCTGTCTATCTTTGGAATGTCGTGGGGAGTGTCTTTTTAAAGAAAAGAGGGGAAGTTCTGGGAAGGAAAAGGTTTCCTCATATTGGTGTTTACATAACGTTCAGCATCACAAATGGTATAAAAATAAATATTATTAAAAAGCGATACGTTTTCATATTCAAGTTTTTTTTTAGAGATAATTTTGCGCCAAGCTCAACACATATCTATTCCTCTTTTGCAAGTATCGTAAGAGAATTTTTAGAAATTGTGCTTGTTTAAACAAAATTGTATCTTCAATACATCACAATGAAAAGAGACGATAGGTTTCAACGAAAAGCCTTTTTTGTTTGGAGGAAATAAAATAAATCTATTGTATTTATACATATTTTTAATAAATCGATATGAAGGTTATTTGTGATATCCTTTATAAATTATATATTAACTCTCGAATTATGAGATTGAAAAATATTATCAAACTCTTAATACGTAGATATTTATTATTCTCTCATTTCAAGGAAAGTCGAGAGGAAAATAAGAAATCTCAGAAATAAGTTTCAGAAAGACTCATACAATTCCAAGGACATTTTATTTTCACGATATCGAATATCTAAAGGAAAACTTCGAGAAAATCGTGATCGCGAAAATTGAAAGAACGGCAAATTTCCATTTGACGGCGCGCGGGTTAATCACGCGCCTTTCAAATTGTCAAACGAAATTGACACTTTTTTAAAGTCATATTGATTTGGCAACATCGGATACCACTAAAAGTTGTATTTCTTTTAGAATTTTTCAAAATTAAAAATACAATTTTAATGAATTTGTGAAATAATAATTTTTATTGCGAGAATAGAATTATAATTTCCCTTTGACTTATTGAAAGCCATTTTTTATTATATTTGCAAGATGGAATATAAAAATAGAACCTTGTTAATAAATTACTGCAAAAATTGTTTCTGAGAAAAAAGGTTGCTACGATAACATTTTCCGGATTTAAAATCTCCCATTAAATAAAATGTTGTAATCTTTCCTTTACTTTGTGGCCTTTACTTTTTCAAAAATCTTTTGTCACTTATTAGTTTACCGTAAATATACCTATTAGTTTTTATATACCGTAAATATACCTATTAAGTTTTGTGCAGTTAATAATAGTACTAGGAACATTTCAAATTATTTATACGTATGCCGTACATTAAAAACTCAGGTATGGGGCATACGTCATACCTATGTCTACCTACGTTAAATTATCGTGAAAACAAGCTTATGTGTCCAATGCGGTTAATAATTTTAACTAGTAGTTTAGTCAACACCTAGTTATGCCAGTCATTCACTGACGATAGAAAGAATCCAAAATAGATTTGTTAATTTCAGAATGGGTATTGCGTGGGAATGTATCAACTATGATCATCTTTTATGTCAACTTAATTTATTAAAATTATCCGAACGTAGAATAGTTAATGACTTAACATGTTTACATATAATCGTAAATTCAATAATTGACAGCCCCGAACATACCTGATTTCTTTCCATATACCTCGCAAACCAACATCGAGGCCATATTTACCATTTTATTGTAACAACTCTATTACAATTGTATACTCCAGTTCGACGTTTACAAAATGTGGGAAATTAGTATAAAGATGTAGTTGACTTATTCAATAGATCAATTGATAAATATAAACAAGCCATACTAGAATATATATCGGAAATAAGAATAACAATATGTAACTAAACCATCCACATTGCTCTACTTCGACTCAATTTATTTACGTACTGTACTTTTCCCTTGTATTTATCTATTTCGTTTTTATTGTGTTTTTGATTATGTTTTTGATTTTGTTCTTGATTTCGTTTACGATTTTGTTTTTGCTTTTGTTTACGATTTTGTTTTTGCTTTTGTTTTTAATTGATTTTGTTTAATTTTGTTATTCTTATTGAGATGAACTTTGTCATTAAAAAATTAAATAAATAGCATGCAAAAGCCCAGCTGGCCGTGAAATACAAAATAAATAAATAAACATTGTACCTAGCTTCCAAAAATTGTTTCTATTTTTCAATTATTTATGACAGCCTCCACAGCCTCCTCCGCCCCTCCGGTGGTCGAGGGGTAAGGCCGGGTTCATATCCCGCCGTGCACAGGTAAATTTTATTTGATTGATTAAAAATAATAAATAGCATATTTTCGGCACTTTCCAGAGTTAAAGATACTACCAATATCGCCCTGGTGTAAGACCACGATCCAGAATTTAAACGTCGCATAAAATGGCTTTAGCCATGTTCGGAACTAGATCTGAATAGACAGGTACTTCCCCATCTTCTTTTTCCCCTGTCCTCTCTCCACTACTTACAGCCTCATAAGATGCCCTCAATGGGTATGCCATAGTCTCACTGGCTCCAGACGGTTGGGAACAGTTGAGTCACTTGTGAATTATTCACTTTTTAAAAAATTTGTACCTACATAAAACTAAAAATTCCACATCAAATGCAAAAGTAGGTTCTCAAATCCTAATGTAGGTTTGGACACTTAGCAAGGGTGTCCGGGTTCATGGGATGAGGTTTGTTTAGGTCTTGGCGGCGGATAATGTGGATACACTGAACCCCACTTTCCTACCCATCCCTCATACCTTTTACCATCACAGAACTCTCCTTCCTTTCCTTAAAAACACCCACCGCACAGCATCCCCAAAGATGAAATAGGCTCTGAGGGAAATTATTTGCCAATTGGAAGTGTGCTATTTGCTGTGTGGAGTTAATGTAAAAAAAATGCCTACATACTTAATTATACACAATAAGAAATTATTAAATTTGTCCAAATAAACGTCGCTATATCAATGGCAATACTTTTTTCAAACTTTCTTCAGGCAGGTTGGTACCATAGTATTAAAAAAAGGCTAATAAGAAAGTACAAATACACTATATACATACATACACACGAAAAATTCACTTTTGAAAAGACCATCTTTACTGAACTAATAAAACGCTCACCATTTAGAACCGAAAACGAAAAATTTACAGACAGATGAAATGCAAAACGGTCGAGAAAAACACTCAAACAACAAAAAATTTCTCTTTGCTTAATTGGGCGTATGATAATACTAAATTATAGTATCCACTTGGTGTAACTTCCCGTCGACTTGTCGAGCAGTGGCGCAACTCCCGGCAGAGCCATCTTGGCCCTAAACCCAACCAAAACCCGTTTCGGAAAAAAGTTTGCAACAAACTAATAATCCTATTTGGAAGATATAGAAATCAGTTGGGACCAGTAATATTTGTCAGCTCTTTCATAAAGATTATTAAGATATCGCCGGATCACTAAATACGTCGTGAAAAACTGGCTTTGCTTTATAAATAATTGTAGGTATAACCAATCGAGAGTTCGCGATCTTACGTCCGGGATAGCGTCTATTTGGAAATTTCTCATAAAAAAAAATCCTACCTCCTTACTTTAATATGGAGACATACAAACAGCTTAAAGTGTTAAGAGAGCCACTAAGTGCACCTATATTTAGCCGTTTGGCTTATATTTTCAGGATTCATAAACAAATTATAAAAAATCATTAAATTTAAATTATTTTACTTTAAAATTGACCCAAGTAGTATGTGTAAAAAAAATATTATCATTTCTATTATATTCTCTATAGCCTACGTTTACATTTAATATTCATTTAAATTCGAACCAGCATTTTTTAATACGTAACACATGATCATTGATTTGTAAGAAAAAAAATATTTCAATAATTTCGGCTCGCGAAATGTCAATAACAAATAACTCTGAAGAAATGGGAAAAATCTCTTGTAGAAAAGAAAAATACTAAATTACTTTTTTAAAAGACATGTGACGTGTAAACATTGATTAAATTCTTTAATATACAAGTTTGCTATTTTATGTTAAAATCGCAAAGGTATATATATATATATATTTTTTTTTAAATATGAATACCGCACAAGATTCCCAACTGCTCCCGTCTGAGCCAATAAGACTATGGCATCCCCAAAATGGGGTATGATTTAAGGCTGAAGGTAGTAGGGAGGGGAAGGAGATTTTAAATTTTATGCCTACTTATAATTATTTTTGTTAGGAACCAAAATTGGAACGGTAGGGCTATGTGGGTTAATCTAATAAATTTCTGTGAAACGAATTTTGATAATATCTTTTTAACAGCTCCTCAAAAAATATTTGTAACCAGCTTTCTTCAGTGCAAATTTGTAGACGGGTAAAAAATTTATTGTTAGAAGATTTAAAATTCACAATAAAAACGATTTTCTTAAGAAATGTCAACCCAATTAAGCATTTTGAATCTAAATTTGTGTTATCTCTTTCAATTCCATGTAAAGTTAAGAAATATGTTTAAGAGAGACAAAGAAGGCTTGACTGAATATTTTTACCTAATTATGTATTCAAGACTCACTCACTAAATGACTAAAGTATTATGAAGAATAAAAATAAAGCTTTCCCTTTTAAAAATATTTATGTTGAGTGGAACACCAGTCCTTGGTGTCATAATAAATGATTATGATTAGATAGACATCTACAAAATATATTCGTAGTTATATTTTGAGTATGTAGTATGGATTACCAGTCCCAGTTATTTGTGATACGAGTTTTTTTGGCATCTCGCTACTTTGGTGGTGGACGGGTTCATCGGGTGAGGAGTGTTCAGGTCTTAGCGTTGGATGCGGCTGCCACCTGCTGCGTGGCGGGCCGGATCGTGAGAGGCCAGTTTTTATAATTTAATTGTCGGCAACCCGGGCGTTTAATTCGATAAAATATTATATGTATAAGGTTACCCACCTCACTAGACGATGTCTCTTCTGAGACGGGTAATTATACATAAAATTTACCAAAATAAACATGAATATAAGAATTGTATGAATTAAATAGTAAAAAAAGAGAAAAAATATATATATAATAACTCCTATACATACTCGTACATAAGTATATAAAAAATTGGTTTGTGGATATCTTTTGACCTCTCCAGCCGGACTCTCTCGTCCTCGTGTTGCACCGAACCGGATGGATGGATTCATACGTCCGTCACTCCTGGACACACCAACCCCCGATTCCTACCTATCCGTCATACTTCTTTCTTTTCGAGGACTTCCTCTCCTCCCTTTTCTTACAAAAACCCTCTAGAAAGTATCTCCAAAGATGACCGTAGGACCTGAGAAAAAATAATTTCTTCGTGGTGTTAAGTGTGAGGTTCGCCGTCATTACCGTCATCATGGCAGATGTGACAGATTCTGATTTAATTTGATTAATAATTTTGACTACACAATTAAGAGGTGCCTAACACAACATAACGTAACCTAAAATAATATTAATGTCGTAAAAACCTAAAAAATTTTGGCTTTAATTGTGTAATTTTTATGTGTTTCCAAAGTACGATAATTGATTAATATTTATTTTTATTTTTAACTTAATAGGTAAAACCTCAAATAATAATATTTTAATTAAGTTAAAAATAAAAATAAATATTTATCCAAGACTTGGAGAAAAGTCAATAGTTAGAAGTTGCATATTAAATAAAATGGATAAATTTATCCTGACACTATATAGATTGCATTTAGTTCGGGTCGAATCTTCATACATAAAGATAGCAGCCAATAAAATATGCGTTAAGAAAATGAAGACAATGTTGGTAGTTCTCTGTCGAAGTATGATACCGTTAAATATGACTGATGAGGACACATTAGTTCAGTGGTCAGAGTGGCAGCCCGGAAAGCTGAAGGTCCTGGGTTCGAGTCCCAGATGTGACCCGAAATTTTTCTGATTTTTCTGTTTCAGGTTTTCGATTAAGTTTCGCTAATAGATTGCTGCCTTTGAGGCGATTTTTTCACGAAAATGGCACTATAGAAATGATCCAAATATGTATATGAATTTAAAATATGTATACGAGTTAAAGAAAATGGAAAAAATACAGGGAGAGATTCTGGAGAGAATTCAAAATAAATCATACATTTTATTTTCAGGAAGTGAAACGGTAGTTTGACGCTCGTTATTTTAAATGTCTTCCTGCTTTTACTTCCCCCAAGCGAGTGACGAGAAAGGCTGACTTTGCTGGAGTAAATTAAATGCAGCGAAACTCCAGTCATTTGGTTGGATGTGTCCGCTAACCGAGGGAGGGGTGTAGCCTGGAGTAGGTAGCTGAATTAGGTCTGTCCTACTCCGACTAGGGAGATATTGCATCTGCGGCACGTGGAGCCTCATTGATCAAGGAAATGCCAGACTGAGGGTAATTCTGCGTCCCTGGTCCTGCACGTGGTTGCTAAATGAATCGTTGAGTTCCAAAATCCTCCCTAATTGATTTTCATACTTTTTAGTAAATCAAGAAAAACGTGAGTTTTCATGATGTCAGTTTTTTTTTGGTTTATTGAAAAATTAATAGAATAAGCATGACAAAAGTCAACCAAACGACCAAAATTTGCATGGAAAGAAACTGGTGGAAATAATAACGACAGCATCACATTCCTGGTTAGAAAACACAAAATATAGCATTCACACCTCATTTTCAACAAAAAATCTATAGGGAGGATATAACTTAATGATTCAAATGTCCGCTCATTTTCCATGGAAATTCTAATAATCGAATTCCGCTAAAATCCAACGACTTTGCAGCCACCTCTGGTCTGGAGCCCCAAAATACGTTAAATACACTCTAAATTTCAAACTTATAACAGGTACATTTGCGGCACGTTAGAGTAGAAGATACTTTCAGAATCGCCATGGTGTAAGTCCAAAATTCAGAATATAAAAGTTGTTTGAAATGGCTTTAATCGTGTTTGGTGACTAGATCTGGATAGCTGGGTTCTCCCCCCATCTTACTCTCCCCCATCTCCCTCCCCTCCCCACTAACTTTAGCCTCACAACATTCGCCAATGGGGGAGCCCATAGTCTTACACGCAGTTGGGAGCAGTTGGAACTCTTGTGCAATATTCACATAAAAAATATGTAATTAGAGTACAGAGAAATTTAGGTTTAAATTTTATTATTAATTTTTTTAACCTTTTATAAAAATATTGTAAAAAAACCAGTATATATTTTGAAAAAAAAAAGAGAGGTCCCAAAAAACTACCTCAGTTATATTGTCAATTGTTGTTTTATCTGTTGAATGCGACATAATTTTTTTAAATAGATTAATTAATATTCTTTTTTTCTTCTGAAACAGAAGACTAAGGACTAGAAATTGTCTTACTTTGTTGCTGATATTTATTAAGACATTTACACGCTGACATTTTTCAAGTGAGAACGGGTCTTTCGAAATCGTTCTGAATTCAACACCTTAGCTGTGGAATTATTTGCCAGCAAACCTTCTCCTTCTTCTCTTTCCTCTCTCTTCAAGACCCATGTTCACTCCTTCCTCTTCTCAAATTACCGCCCACGCAGCATATTCATAGATGACATAGGAAAATATTTTCCTCGGGGCCTTTGTGGAGTTAATATAAAAAAAGAAAGAAAATCATTTTATCAAAGAGAGCAAGTCACAGTCAGACGACAAATAAAGAAGCAAGTAGTTGTATGAAATTCTTTCTGCCCGCTCGACTGAGCTCGAGTGCGGGTACTTTATGAACCGAGAGCCGTGTGACAGTACTAATAAAATGTATCAGCATTTGTTTTGCCAGGGGTTTCGACAGACTAAATGAAAGTATACTCCCTCAGAGTAAGTGTGAAATATTGTATGGACGCCATCTGCAGATAAATACAAGTAGAATTAATGTTTCTTTCTTCATTGATATTGAACTATGAAATCCAACCTGATAGTGAAGAAAACTGAGATAAATACAAACATAAATGGTGAAATGTGGCCTATGAGCAGAAGCAGTTCCTTGGTATGTGCACTTGTGCATTGCACTGTGCTTATCTTCTGCCTTCACATAACTTGAAATGACATCATCTGTGCCCCAGTCATTATTCCCTCCAGGACATTATTCAAGCGCAAACGAGTCGTGCATGTTCCTATGTGGACAACATTTTATTTTACCATAGGTACAGGGACCGCAGCGAGCGGATCGAAAAACAGCTCGGCAGGACGAAAAAGGTGGCATGGGCGAGACAGCATAGGGGCAAATCATGTGCTTGAGTAGTGCACATATTATATAACTAATCCCGTGCGACGCATGCGTGAAGCGGTTTAAAGGCAAGTGAATTTTGCACCACTTGATCAGGCGTAAGCCAATGCATCTGGAATGTATTCGCTTGTGAATATACTAACTTGCAATGTTAGTATATTCTATAATCTGTACCTTAAAGGATGAACCATGTAAGTCCACTTTGGACTTTTCTTCAGAAAAGCGATTTTTGTGTTTGTGAACTAAATGTTTGAAGGTCTATAACTTTTTTACTTACTACAATAATTAAGATCTGTGAACGGTATATTCCGTAATTTTATTCGTTTTTGGCCATTTTTAAGATAAATTTGTCAATTTTTGAATATATTTTGATTTATCCTCTAAAGTAAATTGGACTCCAATGGCTTTGTATTAGATAACTCAGTTAATATACTGTTTATGGATTTCATTGTTTCATCCAATAATGTAATGAAATACTGAGAATTTTTCTGCATACTCAAAGTGGACTTACGTGGTTTATCCTTTAAGGAACAAATTAATATTTACACATTGCCGCGATAAATTTAAACGTTTTCGCGATATTGTCAGCAATGAATTACGTGTCTTTTACTCTCGAGATGATTTTGCGATCGCTGACGGAGAAGACTTATTTTTTCAATTATTTTACAATGTAACTTAATGGAGTGAACGCATTGAAGTACCCCCATTAATTAATTCATTTTATTACATACTAGGAATATTTAAAAAATGAAATGCACAAGACGCCTCTGCCTCCGAGACCCCTTTCAAAACAAAAAAATGATAATGTGAAAATGGCTTTAAAGTGGGATTCAAAAAGATATTGGAGAAGTGTGCAGGAACCAAAGTGTGCTATCCAGTTATAAGTATTCAAGAAACGCTTGATACCGCGAACCCTTGCTGCTCTTTTTCCATTACAATCCCAGTCGTGATAGACGCCTAGAATACCTGCAGAATTACACCGTCCTTATTCATGAAGCAATTTCAGACGGAAGATGTTCAATTTGTAGTCCCAGACAAAGCTACGAAGTTTTATAATCATAATAAATTATTAAGTGCAGAAGTTATGCCAGGAGAGACGGATGTTCTTTGGATCGAGAGGCGCGTTATAGTGGTAACATTTTTCATATAGGGAACTCGGGGCGGAACGGGGGTAGCTAAGATTTGATTACAATTTGAAAGTTTGAAAGTAATAACACCATTTTTTGTCAATTCGTACGTTTATTTATTTATTCCTCTAAAAATCAACAAAAGCTATACTTATCGCAGTTAATAATTACTATAAAAAAGTGTGTCTGAAAAAAAAGGGAAATTAATCAGGGGTACTACTAGTTATTGGCATAGTTCGCAGAATAGAGCACTGTCATCGTCATCACAGTCTAGACCAGAATACGCCATGTAGTGTGGTTCTTTCATGACGTTTTATCAATAACCTCTGGATTTTCTCATCTAAGGCCCAAGCTACACGAGCGGAAACCGCTCGAGAAAGCTACCGCAAATCGTCATACTAGACGGGTAGCGGTTTCCCGCGGCGGGCAAACCGCTCGTGTAGACACGGGTGGCGGTTTCCCGGTATCTTTTGTTCATTCTTCAAAATGGATCCGCCAATGATCACCGCTCTTGCAGCGCTTGTTTTAATAGAGTTATTAAAAAACAAAAAAAAGGCCGAAGTGTTTGGGTGGTACCAATATTAAGTAATCGTTTAACTTCAGGAATATTTCATTTAATGTTTAGTGTACACCGAAATAATCCTCAGAAGTTCTTCACATACTACAGAATGGCTGTGAACTCGTTTGATGAACTTCTATCAATATAAAGCATTCCGATCTTGTATTTATATTATGAATCGCTCCGTATCAAACATGTTATAATAATAATATTTTACGCGCACGTCTGATCAACAACGCTCTCTCGCAGCAAACGACACAATTGCGGGAAACCGCTCGTGTAGAATGAACGTGGCGGTTATCCGCTGCGGGAGAACCGCTGCATGCGGCGGTCGAATTTCTCCGCTCGTGCTCGAACCGCTCGTGTAGCCTAGGCCATACAACGTTCATGGTAAATTGTGTCTGAGGCGGTTTACGGGCGGTTTCCCGCGGCGGTAGAATCTCTCGTGTAGCCTGGGCCTAACATAAATATGTTACAACAGAGGTCTCTTTGTTGATGGCGGTAGATCACACCAATTAAAAGCCGCCACCATTTGGTCGCCAAATACTGCTGGAGCCATTTCAAGCAATGTTTCAATTATGAATGGTGGTCTTACACCAGGGCGATACTGAGAGTATCTTCATTTCTGGAACGTACCGCAAATATACTATATATATAATTTTTTAATTAATTATTTGTGAAATAAAATAAATTAATCAAACATAAATGGGATTCGATTTCGCGATCTTCGGATTGCGAGTCGAGAGCCTTACCCCTCGACCACAGAGGCCATCTATCTTTGGCGCAGTACAGCCAACTGAACGTTATGTACGAAGGTCACGCGTCTCTGTCGTTCGCGTCTTTCTCATCCCGCGGTACCCCGTTCTAACCGGGTTCCCCTACCTTTTGAATTAAACTAAATTAAAAGTTTGCACGTAGTTCTACAGATAAAACATTAAAAATATTTTGAATTTGCCACATTTCAGGTCCTTCTCATTCACGCTAATTCTTACCCTCTTTAATCCTGCATAACATTAACTTCACGCTGTAGGTGACAAGACACTCCTAGGCATACATTTTTTTTTATTTTTTATTTAAAATTTAAAGGTTTTTATTACAATAAATATACAATTTTTACATTTTATACAGTGGTAAAATAGTGGATAAGAATAGCTTTTCCTCACCATAAAGAGACAAGGCTCTTGTGTTTGGTGAGGGAATTTTAGTTCAATTATATAATATCATGTGTAAAGTAAATAATACAATATGGCAAAAAACAAGGCATAATTAAATACATGTTCACTAAACTACAAACGGAAAGATATTATAATATTTATGTTATCAGCAAAGATTAAAGTGATTTCCCTTCAAGTGAGACACAATGAAAACCAAAGAAAATTTTATCAATGATATATAAAGCAACGTTTCATTTTGTCATGATCGAGATGAATTTCCCCAATATATTCCGCCTAATAAATTGTCTCAATTCATTCCCAAACCGTATTGGTTTTGTGTGCCGCCGTATTACGGTTTATTTGTCCTTTCCTCCTGCTAATGCTTATTTACGACGAGTCCTTGTCAAGTTAAATAAACGTTTGATTTTAAGAATGTCATTTATACAGAATAAGATGGAATCCGTAAACATGAAACCAGAGCAATTTCGTATGGCTTCTTTTATTTATGTGAAGACCTCAGAAAATTCCCGTATCTACCAGAGTGGACTACGGCACTTCTAATTGAAAAACATTGCAAAGAAATACAAAGTAAAATGAAAATACTTGGATGATGATCTGTATATAAATAAAAATTTATGTTTCTTGTTTATCCCATACCATTCATCCGATTGCGATAAAACTTTGGTGATTTGTTGGGCGAACGCTCTTGAAGGTTTCGTAATGGTGAGCTCTGGCGTAATGAAATTTGTATAAAAATACAAATTTTATTTGGCACGGTTATTGTGTGTATTTTATAAAGTTTATGCGGGTGGGGGGGGGGGATTTAGGAGGGGAAGAGGGGAACGAAGGTGAGGTGGGAGGGTTCGCGGGAGGTGGGGCGAGTGAGGGGGATGCCGAGGAAGGTGGAAGGGGACCGCTGGGATAGGGGTGTTGAACACGGGAGGGGGATCAACGAAAAAGGTGATTTTAAATGTAATAACTGTGTGTTAAATGTCCACTATTTATTTTTATACCAAAATTGCAAAAAACCTACACTCAAGCAAAAACTATAAAACGAGAGTCTGTAATTTATTTTTTACTTAGACAACTTCGATATCAGCTCCCGCTGTTGCACGGCAAACATCTAAGCAAAAATCAACCTTAATCTAGGTACGCCGAGAAGTTACATTCGCATCCCGGTTTTTTTCTGCGAAAGTACATGATTTGGATAAGGACTTCTAGGTTTTGTGGCCACCTAGAAGCCCTGATCTAACACCTTTGAACTTTTTCGTATCTTTTTATTCAATTCCACACGAATCTATCTACTTAAATCATTATTTTGTTATTGTTTCGCATTAATTGGATTTTAGATAAATTAATGACCGCGTCTTATTCCATACCCGATAATTATTGATTCGGCAAACCAACATTTTCCTTTAAATTAAATTTGTTCTTTTAAAAAAAAAAAGACAAACATTTTCGGGTTTTCGTGATGGAAGATTTAGCCTGCCGAGTGATTGAACTTACGACTCCTGCGTGAGAATCAGTCAATTCCAGTTATTTGCTAATTATGATTATTATTTTATATTATATATGATGATAAAATTCGCTTTTTGGCCCATACAAAAAGGAAGCCCAGAAAAAACAAGCACGAAATTAATATTTTTTTATATTGCCTTCTAGAAGGTTAAAGCTTTGTCGGTATGTTTATAAATTTTCGATGCGTTTCGTACTAACGTAAGCGTTCACTGACAAACATGTATATTTTATCGGAAAATATTGTCTAAGGAAAATGTGCTGCTAAATCAATTCTCATTAAGAATTACAAAATTATAAAAACATTCCAACATACCTAGCGTCTTCTTTCCAGAACATATTTTTGTTTTTAAATTACAATTTCGTGAAAGTTTGGGTGTAGAAAATTTTTTTTCCCGAAACCCCATTCGAGCGATTTCTGTAGGTAAATATAAGAGTTTACGGCAGTTGTCCAATTCGCACGTTTGAATGAACAATGAAATACCTAACGTTCCGCGTGTGGTGCAAAGTCTAGCATCTTAACTTAATATAAGTCTTAATTATTTTTTTATTTTTTATTATACGTCTGTACAGGCTTTTACATTTTTTTAACACAGATAATAAATAATTTTGTGGAACGGGGTTCAATGTAAAGTATGCCATTTAAATTATATGCAGAAGTATTATGAAGTATTATGCTAACATTGAGTATTATACTGAGGTGTGTTATTATAGCCTTCTTATAACTATATTCCGTGCAGTTGAACACATCTACTACTCGAGAAAGAATAAATTACCAACTAGGTACAAGCGAGTATATAAATGACTCAGTCCTGATATTGTTGTTGCAATTAAAAATAATTTTAGATAGAGTAGTTCTTGTTAGTATATAAATGACTCAGTCCTGATATTGTTGTTGCAATTAAAAATAATTTTAGATAGAGTAGTTCTTGTTGGTGTATGGAAGATAATTATCAATTTAAAAAATAATTAACCATTGACTATGCTTGTTAACCCCTCTGGCTAATTTGTTCGCTATTCGGAACAACTCATTTGTCTCGTATGAATCGTTGTGTCTCCCTTACTATCATAGTGAGATATATGGTATAAACGGTGTTAGAAAGATAAAATATCAGGCTTTACATTCAAATACAAAAGTTAACCAATAATAAGTAAAATGTACATCTTTATGAACCCAAAATTTCGGAACCCAATTTGAATAAAAAATTGAAACTTAGGAATTTTTTTAAAAATTATTTTTACATGGAACGACAAAAAATTGTGGCGATAATTACGCTTATAATACAATTTTCAAATAAAAAATATTTCTGTTTTCTCTTTTTCGTTATCAGTAATTTAAGTTAGAATGTATGCAAAAAAAAAAAATATTTATTTCGTTTAATAAAAATGAAAGCTATCTTATCAAAAGTCTAAAACAGTTTTTAATTTTCGGGTATGTTAAGAAATATTCCATTTATTTGGATTTTATTGCCCAGCGTAAATATTTTGACCCTTTCACAAAATATGGTCCAGAGGCCCTAGCACGCTTGCTCTATAACGATCGATAGGATAACTATCGGTAACTTCTCATCGTTTCCTACGACAACTGCAGATCGCAAACGAATATGTGACAGTTCACAATAACTAAGTGTCCTTAATATATTCGATATCAACTGTCGTTTGTACGTTTGAGATCTGCAGTTGTCCTAGGGAACGATGAGAAGTTACCGACAATCGGTCGGTAACTTCATATCGAGCGACCGTGCTAGCACACCAGAGTTAACATTCATATTTCAGACAATACATGTAAGTATTTATGTAACAGCGCGCGCGGCGCTTAAAAGAATAATATTACTTCTCCACCAGGATTACATAAGGTTCAGGAAGTATGACGTGCTGCGTGCTGGGGGTAAATATGGGATGGTTAGAAAAACAAAGTTAAGCTGATTACATAAATGAATAAGTTACTCCCCGAATACATGTGAGAGAAAGCGCTTCCACGCAGAACTATCTTTCCGAGCGGTTGAACTGAGAGCTTCGGTATAAGAATAAATCATTTACGACTTTTCTAATGTGGAGGCGGCTGCTTTTAGACCTTTCCAAAACCATAGAATTAGACTACAAAAGATCGGTCTTTTTTATTTTTATAAGGCACCACACAACGGCCTCCATGGTCGCTAGGTAAGACTCTCAACTCGCAATCCGAAGATCGCCGGTTCGAAACCTTATATAACCCATTATACTCATATATACATACATATAGATATAAATACATATAGAAATAGACAAAACATTTCTTTCTATATTTATATATATAAGCTCACACAATGTAATTTTGATTAGTTTAATTTTTTACCCTGGTATTATAATATGCGACTCTCTGAGTGTAATACCCAAAAATATGATTATGAATTTATTTGCGCGGACAATAATAAATTACAAAAAAATGGCTGTCTGGTTCAATTTCAATGGAAACACAGGAACACCAACCTTTTATATCGTCCTCTGCGAATATGGGAGGCCTCCTTTTTATTCCAAATTGACGTGCACATCACCAGCACAATTCTTGATATTATTGATATCCTCAAAGTTCCGTTGTCAACTTTTACATGACGGAAATATAATTCACAATCCCTAACCACCCTAGTGATGCTTGTGTTAAGCGAAAATTAAATTTCGGTGTTATAAACAAGATAAATGTTTTTTTCATTAAATATGTCAAACCACAAAGTGAGTGCTTTCTACCAAAATCTAATTTTTTAAATATATTCTTCAACTAGTTTTGATGTTTATCCGTTTGAAATTTTATCTTGTTAAAATTAATTTTTCATTGCGGGGGATACACGTCCAATCAATATACACCTTTTAATTAAAACGCAGGCTGATGGCTTGCCTAGTGCATGTAATATCTACGGCCAAATCGGACTGCGTAAGGAAGTTTCATGAAAATCTGTGGAAATATGTGCTGAATGAAAGGTTTGAAAATGTTGAATAAAACTGCCGATGCTACATTTTTTGTAGGAAAAATCATTCTATCGCTTAAACTTCTATTTAAAATTGTCTAAGTATCTCTGTTGTATACGTTGCTAGACCACAATGTTTCCAACGACAAATGCCAAACCATTTTTAGTTAAAAAAATATTAAGTAAATGAAAATAAAATAGATACGTTTTTAGATTTTCACTGCCAAAAGCATTTTTGTTGTTTGTTTTTGGGGTGTTATGCCGTGTTGTGCTACCTCCTTCTTAAAAATTACCTCTTCCGGCTAAAGAAGGAGGTAGCACAACACGGCATAACACCCCAAAAACAAACAACAAAAAAAGAAAATAAAATACTCTGTTTTAAGTCACTTTATGTGACTTAAAACGAAGTATTTTCTTTTCATTTATTTAAAATGTCAAGTCACATTGTGTTTGCTTTTTTTGAAAAATAAAAAAAATATTGGTGTGATCAAAATAAGTTCATATCATTTTTTTAAGCCACAGTTTGACAAAGTGGCAAAGTTTGTCAAGTGAAATAAAAAAATTAAAAAAATTATATGTTAAAGTAAAGACTTTTATTAAGAAGGAGAATAGCAAAACCTACAATGAAATTATTTATATATATTTTGGTTTCGTTGAGAATCAAAATGAAAATGTTCTACACCCCTTTTATTAGATATCTATGTATGGTGGAACAATTTTTTTGAATATATGTTTTAAAATTATAATAACCTCACCGCATGAACCCGCCACTTGGGGTGACCTAGCAGAGGTGTTGGTAATCAAATAAATGGTTACCAGGGCGTCGGTATCCATACCCGCCATAAGAGAAAAATTATTATTATAGGCCAAGACCCTCACCCCATTCCTGCAAACCAATTGGGATCCTACCAAAGTCCTACAGCCTTCAGCCCTACAATCCTCATTCATCTACCCCTCTACTGTAAGCCCAACTCTGAATACTGAAAACGGGCTCAGATGTACCGGGTATACTGTACGTGTACGTTGCACAATGCGCGCTATGCAGCTGTAGAGTGGGGCCGGCCCGGTTAATGTAATGATTTGACGCTTATACGGGATGTAACCATAATATCAACAAAGGCGCTCGTTTGAATGGTGGATAACTTGAAATTAATTGTCTTTCAAACAAACTATCCTATCCTGGGCCATACATGTCCGCATTACGAATTCGCAATTAACTGCGCTCAGTCCATTACAATATAATCCGTTCCGTGAAACTCGGTCAATAGGAGCGCATAAAACACGATAAAAAGGCTTGCTATGAAATGCATTTGAAGGTACAAACTTGACATACTTTTGACCAGTCCCTACATGTAAAAACTACAAATTTTTTAACTCAATTTAATTCTTCTTTCATATCCTATATCACCGTACTTAAAAAATAAATCATCGGTTTTGTCACCGTAAGTTTAAGATTATATTGAAGAAAATACAGCACACACTTTTAAGACATAAATAATAATTAGTATTCCTACTGAATATAATTGTTTATTCATTATTTATACAAGAAATTTTATATTTAATCACATGTAATATTGATAATGAAAATTTAAAATGTTGTAAAAGACAAAATTTAATTATTCAGGAGAGCGAAAATGTTTTATTTTTTAAAAATAATCTCCTGTTTTTGTATACCTATATTTATGATTTTAATTATAAATTAACATTTAATTTATTATAAAATAGCAGAGTACTTAACAATTTTTGTAATTCCTCTAATAAAAGTTTTTTTTTAATTTTTCATTAAAAAAGTCGCAAAGAACACCCTTTTTTCCTAGAAATATTTTCACTTTAATTTACTTTATACCCACCATTTATATAATGTTCATTTTTTTCAGTTATCCTTTTTTTCAAAACATTGTGTCTCTAATCGTACACTTAACATGTAAAAGCAAATAAGGGCGTTGAAAATGAAAAAATAAAAATATAAATTATGACTTATGAGAGAAAAAAAACATTTACCTGAACATAAGTGGCTATTTTGGTGAAACCAGATAGGACAGATGAATGAAAAAAATAATGTAATCATACAAAGACCGTATTTGATAAATGACAGTGAAATTTATAAAAAATAATCATTTTACAAATAACACGTAAATTATTACGAAAATAGTGTCAGACGGCGTACGGCAGTCGATTGGAATTTTTTCCCTGCCATTTCATGGGTTAAATCGTCAATTGTACTTGTACGAGAGTAGTAATTATTAAAGAAAAGTAGCTTTTGTTAAGAAGTAAGAGGTAAGCTCAACCAGAAAAATCGACTGTTTTCGGGCCCTGTATAATCCCAATTCCAGTACAGTCACGGTAAATGGATATGTAATAGGCATCGCGGAATGTACGGTAGTTTCTCCGGGTGAATTATGCACCGGATCTGCGGGGATAGTAATGACAAAGCTCTCTCAAGACGGGACTAGCGGGCCTTATAGTACTTCCATCTCTACCTCTACCTCCGAGTACTGAGCTACTACATGTCTAGAACAACAGTCTATGTTCCCTCGCTAGTGTTTTAAATTTGTATACCCACGTAGGCTAAAATAATTATTATAACCAATAATCATTATAATTATTATTAGCCTGAAAACACTCATCCATATTGAAAACACCTCCCGAGAAAAGACACATGTCGCCGACGGGACTCGAACCCGCACCCCTCTGATTGCCGGTCAGAAACTCTACCATTAAGCTACGGCGGGTTACCTCCTACCCGCCAAATGATTCAATATATACCCAGTGTTTCATTCAACAATTATCGCTTATTAAATTTTTTCACCTGCAAACAAGCAATTTTATTTTTATATGAGAAAGGCATGTAAGTGCTAACTTTCTCACTAGGTGGCGTCGAGATATGATAAATCTACATTTTTTGGTAAAATACTTAACTCGTCAAATATTGATTATTTTTTTTAATTGATAAACTAATGTTTAAGACAAGATTTTTTATGCATAGCACAAAGGGTAACAATTATTATAACGGCTAATAATTATTGGTCATAATAATTGTTACCCTTTGTCCTGTGCATAAAAAATCTTGTCTTAAAAATTAGTTTATCAATTTAAAAAATAGGCTAAAATCGTTAGTGATCACCCACATAAGACCTTGCATTCCAAATTTCCACCGATTAATGACACTTTTCTCCTGAACACCCTGAGTTTTAAGCTCTTCAAAAAAAAGTATATATTTACTTATTGAGTGAAACCTCAAATTGTAATATTTTTTCATTGAAGACATCGTTAAGTCAATGGATGGTGCTACGAAGAACTAGTATTAATGAATCACTTCGGTACCGGCTCAGCTGTGATTTTGCCATCAGAATTTATACGTATCTAGATTTAGATTCATCCCACCCCATCGTTAACAACGACCATCACACAGCACCTCTAAAAATGTTATTTAGTTTGTGATGAATTTAGTAAGAGTATTAAAAATTTAAGTATTAACGAAGCATTAAAAACCTAAAACAGAAAAAGATTCAATTGCATCTAGGAATTGAACCCAGGACCTCAACCTTGCAGGGGCTTTGCTATACCACAGAGCTAATTCGACCCTATAACATTCGGTCATATTTAACTACTTCATACTTCCTTCTTCAATCTTCGCAAAATCACTTTGTGGCGTCATTTTTAATCAATGAAAAACAAAAATAAATTCGTATACATCACTTATCAAAACTATCTACTCGTACATGTTTCAAAAACAAAAGTTTCTTCGTCAGGATAAGATGAACATAATAATAATGTTCATCTTATCCTGACGAAGAAACCTTTAGTTTTGAACCATGTAGATAATTTTGATAATATAAGTGGTGTATATAAAGTGATTTATGTTAATTTATCATCATACTTCGTTTAAGAATTACCAACATTTTCTTAATTTTCTTAACGCATATTTTGATAATCTGCTATCTTTATGCACGATTATTTCTGAACTAAATAGATACAATCTAGATAATTTATTGGATAAATAAATCCGTGTGCGACTTCTGTCGACTTTTCTGCAAGTCTACAATGAATATTTTTACATTTGAAATAACTTAATGAGTAACCTCAAATTATAATATATTATCATTGAAGACGCTCAATCGAAAAAATGTGAAACAGTAAAATCAGAAAAAGATTCGATCGCATTTAGGAATTGAATCCAGGACCCAACCTTGCCGGAGCTTTGGTCTACCACTTTAATGTATGGAAAAATCACGATTTTTAATGTTTTACGCGTAACGTATTCAAAACTTATAAATGAATGGATTAAAATACAGAAAACGTGGGTCAGTTAATTAAAATACTTTATTACATATAAAATTATTTGACTTTCAATGTGAAATGTTTAACTATCACTCTTATACCTAAATAACGCTATTTTTACCGCATTAGGGTTCAATAATTGAAACTCCATCATTTTTCAAATCATTTATAAATAATAACATCTCGATGTCCTAGAAGATAATTTGATTTGTCTGCAGATTTGAAGCTCTCTGGGATAAATGACCTTTTTTCATTAGCTCCACATACACGGAGAAAAATGTTATTCTAAAAAAAGATAATTTTATTCGTAAAAACGGTTAAAAACGGGACTGAAGTTCTTACGAACAAATTAACAGGGTTTCAATGTTTATTGGCGGGAACATGTAAGAATAATATTGAAACACTGTGAATTTGTTCATAAGAACTTCAGTCCTGTTTTTAACCGTTTTTACGAATAAAATGATCGTATTTTAGAATAACATTTTTCTCCGTGCAGGAGGCGCTGAGGAAAATAATTCTGCTCAGGGCCTATGTCATCTATGGGTATGCCGTATAGAGGGTATTTTTAGGAAAAAAATTAAGATGAAGTTCTGGGAAGGAAAAAGTTATGAGGGGTGGATAGGAATCTGAGGGTCAGTTTGTCCAGGAGTGACGGACGTATGAATCCATCCCTCCATCCATTCCAAGAGAGTCGTGCTAGAGAGGTGATAAGGTCCCCTTTCATAAGCCTCTGCCGATCCGGCCTGCCACCCTGTTGGTGGGTAGATGCATGCTCCTCAAAGATCGGGACAAACCTCACCCCATGAATCCTGGCACACCTGACAAGGTCCCAAACGTAGCGAAACTCTTGGGTGACCTATGGCGGGTGTTAGTAATAATAATAATAACGTAACATTTGTATAGCGCAGTTTTATGTTATTTCAGTTCAAGTGCTCTTAAATCTATTACATTGTTCCCCAGGCGACGCGCGGCGGTACTCATACCCGCAAATCTTGCTCATTTTATCTGAATATGTGATAATGTTTGCCCAACACCATTATACACACTAAGGAAAATACTTCTTTAATAAACTACCAATAGAAATCAGAAACATTAATAACAAAGTGCAACTGTTGAACTCTATTAAAAAATATTTTAAAGAAACCACCAACGGGAAGACTGCTTCCTCTATTTCCACATGAAATTCTCACTAATGATAATGATACTTGTTTTTCTTCTTAATGAATAAATAGATGTTTATATATTTTAGTTACTGTGTTAACTGTACATACGAGTATATGAAACACGTGATTGTATTAATTGAACATATATGAAATGTAAACTCGTCTTCCATCCACAAGCAAATGCTTTTAATGCATGTACCATTCATAAATTAATAATAAAAAAAAATTAAAAAATTCTTATCTACAGAATTATGTGAGCAGTGATATTCCAGAATATCATTGCGGATTACAAAAAAAAAATTGTAACTAAAACGGGTCGAAACGATTATCTGGTCTCGTGTAAAGGAAACAATCTTCCTAAGTGCCTTCCATTGACTTGACTAAGTGGCAACCCAGATAGGGGACTCCATTGAAGCTACAGAGTGAAGTTTATTTCTCAGTAACTGGGTGTACACTGCACAGAGCTCGTAGATGGATACTAAAGATACAAGTACGCAAGTGCTGACCCTATACAAATGAACATTTCTGTTGAATTTTGGTAACAAGTCTAAGCTTGAGCCTTTGCAAAATGAAAAAAAATCTCATTGTGCATATCTGGAATACTATCGTTAGAACAGGGACATCAGTTTGTTCCATCGTGATTTCAATGGATGGTGCTTCGAATAACAAGCGTAATAATTGAGCACTTCGGTACTGGCTCGACGTGACTATGCCAGAATTTTCTCATTTCTAAAACATCTAGAATACATATCTTAAAGATCTAAATTCACCCCCGCCCCATCGTTAAAAGCGACCATCAAACAGCATATCTCCTATTTATAGTCTGTCGTGGAAAGAATTCGATACAATTCTAAAACTCTGAATATTTTTTAAGCTTTTCTGCGGTTTTTATTGTCCTTTGAGTATAATAATACTCGTAACCCGTAAACCCAGCTCCCGAATAAACGCAATTCAAAGTTGAAATGTTGTCACATTTTATTTTATTATGTAAAATCGTTTTTATCGTAAGATAATTTTCTCGCCAATCATGACTTGTGCAATGTCATGCACATCGTTTAAACTCAGTTTATCTAACACTGTAAATTTATTAAGAATTTATCGATAATATTGATGACTTTTCATTGTTCCCGATTGAATTGCAGATCGCAAATGGTTCACGTAGAATAAATTAAGAACACTTAGTCATTGTGAACTGTTGTTTATTCGTTGGCGATTTGCAGTCAAGCTCGGGAACGATCGCAAGTTGCCGACATTATCGATAAAACCTTTATCAACAGTTGGTAAGACATATTTCGACCGTCGATTCATAAATTGTAGCATGGCCGCCATAAAATCATGTAAGCTTCGGTTAACTGTCAACATACCCAACTTTTTTAATAATGTCGTTCGTTGTGCAAAATTACTGGCCTATTAATTAATAGAAGTGAACTAATGAAGCTCTCAGAAATGAAAGAAATCGCATAGTCGATCCGTAGACTTAATTAATTCATCTAAGATGCGATCAATTTATTATATTCTTGGAGAAAGGAAAGTTGTTCAAATATGACTAAAGACCTCATTAACTAATCAACTCACCTTTTATTGCCAAAAAGTAAATGTGGCAATGCATATTTAGGTTAGTATTTCTTTTCAACATAGTCAATTTGTTCATATTTTTACGTAATTGCTTGGCGTTTGACAACCTCCCCTGTCATTATCGTTTCGGCTGTTAACAGTAAAACCGTGCTCGAAATATCGTTATAAAAGTGGTGAAATTTAAGCTTATCGATATCATAACTTTATCGATGTCTCTGTAATACACCCCTGATATCTGCTGTGATGGCATTTAAGAAAATGTGGTAGCTGATTATGACATGGTTTTCAAATTGATTTCATATTTGAGTTATTGTTAAAATTATCGTAACTTTTTACTAGAATGCAAACTAGAAACTATTGTGAATTTTCGAGTTGAAGAATATTCACAGACGACGTTCGTTATTTCCAAGATGTGAGACAGGATAACCGACGAATAGCTCCAAAGCCGACAGAGAGCAGGTAACCGATGTTACTGTCACGATCATCACACTCTAACAGGATTATACTGGACATGTGGCGCGACAATCGGAAGACAGGAGGAATATCCATTGAAATGCTTGAAGTAAATATCTCAGAATGGCTCAAGTATATCGGGGCTCCATACAAATCCGGCTTTGGAAATCTGGTTTTCGAGAAACTGGGCGTCTTATATAAGGCTGGCAGAGTCTTCAATAGCGACCAACTACTAACTCTGTATAAAACTAGAGTACGTTTAACAATTGAATTTTGGAGCCACTTCTGGGCTGGAGCCTCAAAATATCTGATAAACTTATTGATTTTCTGCAAAGGAGGCGGTTTATCTGATTAGCAATCCGTTGTTAACACACCTTAATGCACAGACGCAGTGTAGACATGCTGAGTCTTTCTACGGGCATTTTAATGGAGTCAGCTCAAATGATCTAGCGGCGTCGATCACGAACGGAACACCCGTAACTTCATGAGAATGGTTCGTTTCTTCGACTCGTTTTTGTGTAAGTCATGTGGAACGACCTACTGGCATTTGTTTTTCCTTCTTCATATAATCCGGGCCTCTCCAAGAGAAGCATTAATAAATTCCTTCCTACAGCCCCTATCTTAACCCACCTTACAATGTTGCTCAACCGGGTGGCGATATAGTTCCCCTTTTCTTTTTTACGCGTTTTTTTATTTACTTATTATGCATCTAAATTAGTATGGTTTACGTATACGAGTATTTTTTACTTTGTCTTCTCACTGGGGATATCCTATGTCGAGACAGGTAAGTTTAGAATACTTTTATCTTAACAATTAAGGTTAATATCTGTAGATACATTTATGCTTACAATAACAGAAAAAGAGAACTTTTAATTGAGATTTCGATTTGAGTGAAATAATCATTATCTCACGACCCTTGTTGATGATCCAATGTTGAGCCAAGATTTTAAATATGTTTAGATTTCTTAATTTTTCTTATTTTGTCAGATAGAATATTGTATATTTTTTAATATCCAAATGTTGTTTTTCTAGGTATTTGTACGATTTCTTTGGTTTTAAGCCGCGTATTTATATGTATTTGAGTAAACATTTCTTCCTGCAGTGTAAAAAATCTTCCTCCCGAATTAAGACCGGGATTTTGTACAAATAACAATATGGACAATTTTTTTACTCCACTCAAAGGATACAGACGACAAACTATGTCACTCGGGAATTTATAAATCAACAATGTTCAACATTCTATATTAGAACATCTTAGATGCTTGAGTAATAATGGCATTTCGAAATTCGCCATTCGCCAATCATCTTATGATCATGCCTTCAATCAAAGCACCGCACCTGTGCTAATATTCTTCCCACCACTTGAATTGGGAATTATGCAAAAGTAATTTAGAAGCAAAACGAAGGGCGAAATTCTTAATAATCAATTAAATGTTTTCAATAGCACAATATTAGGTATATTTACCATAAACTCATAAAAATCCCACTATCCTTTAATCACCTGTTCAGAATACGTTTTTTCTCTTGAGATATATATAATACGGTAATCCGTTACATCTGTCTCCTACATGCATTACGCACAATGTATTTTTCGATTAGTTAAATTTTTTGTACCCTGATAATGCTTGTATTAAGCGAAACCGGTCGGTCGCAATAAATTCAATAACTATCGTGGTTGTAAACAGAGTAATTGTATTTCTGGCAGGAGCTAGTAAAAAAACTGATGTATTGTCACAGGTCGTGCCAGTGATAGAAAACTTACCGCTATTAAATGCCTCAATATGAATATGAACTCAAGCCTCTCCAAATTTTGGAGAGGTTTGAGTTCATAGCTGGTGAAGAAGGATATTTGAAATAATAATTGTTACTTTATTTATTGCTGATTATGTTTATTTTGTAGAACTCTTTTTTTAAATTTTTATTTCTTTTATATATTCAATAATTTTATTATTTAATGTATAAAAACAGATTATTGTAAACAAGTTCTGCTTCGTAATTATTATGCGTTGCAGCTGTTTCGCCCTATGAAGACATTATCATTAATGCCTTCAGAGGGCAAAATATTTTCTATGGGGAAAACTAAACCCGGACCTAAAAGTCTAGTGCGTAAAAAAAAAAAAAAGTTACCTTTTCTCCACTGTCGGAAGGCAAGTAGAATGTGAGCACTGTGAGGAAGGAGATTCCCATGCAGGGGATGATGATATTGACTGTGTAGAAGAGAGTCTTCCTCCGCATGGTGATGTTGAAGGTGATGTCAAGGTACGGCTCATCACAGCACGTGTAGAACTTCTCGTTTCTGCAAAAAACAATACCATATTATAATATTTTTCATATAAAAATTTAAAATTAAAGAAATGAAGAGCAGGTATATAAATTGTAGGTAAATAATACAAAAATTATCAAGGAATATATATAAGTCATAACTCATAACTATTTACTGATAATTTTTGTATATGACAAAGTAAAATTTTAGTAAATATTAAAACATTAAAGATATCAACCGATTCAAAAAGTAATTTTGTTCTTATTAACTTTTTCGCCCTCTAGTGGTTTGGAACAAAAATCTTCACTTTATTCGACCCAGTATAGGTCCTCAACACATATCTACGTAAAATGCATGTATTCGACAACACATTGAAACCATTTAATGTTTAGAAATATGTAATGTTTCAAAGGATATGTGATGAAAGTATATTTGAAACATTCTAAAAGATGGTCGAAATTCGGAAATCAAACAAAAAACACCCAAGTAATTTATAATATATTTTATTTCTTATATATTTCTTTCGGTTACACGAAAACTCAACACTTTTCCACACCCCTTTGAAAAGTCATTAAAAGTGATGAAAAACAAATTTCAACGAAGTTTTTTGTTTGTTCATCACTTTTAACAATTTTTCAAATGAGTGGTGAAGTTGCGTATTGTTGAGTTGTCCGGTCACCATTTCTTTCTGTATACCTCGCAAACCAACATCGAGTCAATATCTACTATATAATTTGGGTGATGATTTTAAGAGGATACCCGTGATTTTTCCATACAAACGTATTCCCTATTTATCTCTCTGGATTTTAAACCTAGAGAATTATTGTTTTTACATAAAATAGATATCAACTTCTAGCGTGTCGGTACTTTTTGTTTTTTTTTTTGATAAGTTACTTTTTATAGAAGTTATGGGTCTTCCAAAAATCAATAAAATTGACTGGTTTAAACGCCGTACAAATTAGACAACGTTTTTTTTAAAAAAAAGCAATACGTACAGACATAGAATAGTTTTTTCTTATTTAGTTGGTAAAAAAAAAAATTAAAATCAGTCCACTTTCGGACGAAAAAAGGGGGGAATACAAAACTTCGATTTTAGTTAGGTATTAGTAGCCCGAGGTGCATTGTCCCTTTCACTCAATATCCGGTGGAGTAAGAGCAACAGTGACAGCAACAATGTAGTAAAAACTATTTTTCAAATTTCTCCACCACTGGGTATCATCTTGTGATGATCTCGCCTTTCAGCCATGGAATTAGTATTTTCAGTATACCTAACAAGGAAAGCACATATCTTATACCAAAGGAAGCAGGTTTGATTTATTGACGTGGGATAGTTGAACTGGGGTTGATTTCTTGTCAGACGTTGGGACAATTAACATTTCTAAAAGTTCAGTTTGAAGCAAATTTATGACTGCAGCAAACAAAAAATACGGGCGAAATCTATTCATGAAATAAGTAATGGGTCTTAAATTTATTTCAAGACTAACATCTGAGGCACAAAGGTTGACAGATCGATTGACTAAGGGTCAAATTATCGCTAAGGCGTTTGCACCAAGTGACATTCCTGGACCTGTATTTTGACGCAGTTTAAATGAATTATGACAAACAAGAGGATGTTATTTTTACATCTAAAGAATAAACTTGAGTGACCGGACTACATGTGTGGGCCCGGAGATCTATCTATTCATGAAATAATTCATGGGTTTTTGGTTTTTTTTTATGACGTAGTTCTGAGTACAGAAGACGGCAGGGCTTGTACAGGGTCGGACTGGGAGACACGGGTTGGCAGTTTTATTGAAACGAGAGTAATAGGCGTATTTAGGGCCGTATCGTAAATAAAAATGATAAAAGTAAGTAACTTGTTATTTACTATTAAACGTAGTGCTACCTACTGAGTGGTTGATTCACTCCGCCATCAAACAATAATAAACAATTAATTCACTATAATAAATATTGAGGTCAATATTCGAGATAAAAACTATCCTACCTTAGGTTGAGCAAAATTACGGACAGTGTGCAAAAATTTCATCAGAATCGGTTGAGGGGTTTCGGAAGTTATCTTGAACAAACATCGTGACGCGAGATTTTAATTATATATTATGTTTAGGCTCTTATTGTACATAAATGGGTGCAGGGAACATACTTGCATTGTAGGTCTATTTCCAACAAAGGCACTTTAATAAGAAGGTACGCTAATTTGTTCGGGCGAAGCATCCCTAGATACGGACCTGGCCTTGGGGGTTTAATTCTGGGATAAGCAGTGAATTTCGAAAAAGAGTCGGTTTCGGGTGTAGTTGGGAGATGGTCGAAGAGCTGCATTTTTAATTACTATCAAAGAGAGTCGGTTTCGGGTGTAGTTGGGAGATGGTCGAAGAGCTGCATTTTTAATGATTATCAGAAAGAGTCGGTTTCGGGGGTAGCTGTGAGATGGTCGAGGAAGTGAATTTGAATTATTATCGAAAAACAGTCGGGTTTAGAGCTAGTTATGGAAAGGTCGCGCAAATAATTTTAAATAAGAAAGGAAGCATGCACCGAACTGCATGAAATATATACCGCTTGTGAATGTGAAAAAGGTGATCGGATAACACAGAGATGGGCGTTAGGTAAGTGAATGCTCTAATGGACTAACAATAAAATCACTTAATTATTAATCAACACCTTGCAATTTGGGCCTTGAAATTTTAAAATTGAAATAGATTTTGTGCATCTTGAAGCAAAACTATTTTCCTTCGTAAATAGACCTATTAAAGAGGCAGTAAGCAATACTTAGTTATCCCAAATTATATTTATAAAATAATTATAACTTTGCAAAGATTTAAATTTTCACACTCAAATTAAAAGGTTAATTGTATATTATTACCGGTAAGACGTAAGGTCCTGGGTTTGAGTCCCTGTTGCGACCGTTATCTTTAATTATTTTCTGTGTCTTGTTCCTTTTCATATTTAATGAAAAATTAGACTATTATTGTTATCTGCTTCTTCAATGTATTAATTTAAACATATTAACAGTTGCATGTGAATGCTAATTATCCCAAATAATTATATATTCCTGCCCATAAATATAAAGATTTTTACTACTCGGTATAATGTTCAAGTTTAATCACAATGGAACAATTTTGAAAAAAAAACAAATTACCTTTCTTGCTAGTGCAATCTAATTTAAGGATATTATCTTCCCGTTTTAAGGTAGACCTTTGACGTTAGATTCATAACATTTAGGTATATTCAAATGCAATTGCACCTTTAGGTAGCCCTAGTGCTTGTTCTTTCAATATCGGTACGTTTGACAAAAGGGCGCACACGAGGGATTCTACGGTAATAAATATTTTCCCCACAGTATTATTAAAGATCTACCATATATTTCTTTAAGTACAGTTTTATGTTTTACGCAGCGAGCGTCGGTTTTGCATTGATACTCGATTTATTCGAATACCGTCTAAACAAACATTACTTCAAACAAAAAACCAGCAGTGTCAGGTGATTGCCGAGAGAATAACTTCGCTGAGCTTCCCTATCCGGCGATTTGGGTTGTTTTCACGTACGTCGCTCATTAGGCGATATGGACGAAATGCACGTGGGCTCCACTATCTCTTGGCTGGCGGAAACGAAGGAAACGGATCATTGACTCGACTCTGTATCATCGGTGACCTTGCGCTGGTGAACTTGAACCCTGAACCTAGAAATGGCCCCTGTATCAGTTGTGTCGGTTGGCTGACCCCCGTGTCCCACCTTACCAAGGCACTTGATATTGTCCGGAGAACAAAGGACCTGATCCCACTATGTCACTGTACAGCCTCTGTTTCGACAGTATTAGCGGTAAGAGAACAATCAAGCAGACCACCTGTAGGAGGAGTCTGAGGTCATTGACAGCTTTTCTATTCCCGCTAGTCTCCAGACGATGGGACAAAACGTGATGGGCTCCGTTATCTTATGTTGACGCGTGAGGGATGACCCTTGTATTCGTTTGGACGAAGGGAACAATGGCTTGTATTGTTTCGATGATTTCCGACGGGTTGTCGTTGTTCCTGAGAAACACTATAGTCGGGAATGAGTTCTGAACGAAGGTGTCGAAGTTCGTAGGGTGGAGCTGACCAAATTCACGACTTGGAAGGTTCAGCTCGCGAGTTCTTGACCCGGAGGACCAAGATTACATTCTGGATTGACAGTGTGAGGCTGTTGACGCGAGATGAAGACGGGTGCTGTAAAGCTCAGGCCCGCGAATTTACACAAGGAGTATTGTTCTCGTCGCGCTTGCTTGAGTCGTGCAGGGCCTAGTCTTCTCTCAAATTAACTACCGACATAAATTAGTCGCGTACACATTTTGGATATACTAAACACGCACTCTACAGTACGTACCTTTTACTTAACGGATTTGGCAGGTGTGATTGACGAAAGTCTGGGAGCTGACAGTTTGCTGTAAAGGATGCTGAGGAGACGGCGAAGAGTTCGGTCCCTGAGCCTGCTAATATTATTTCATCGAAAAACCAGTGGGATGCACGCGGGGATTCCCGACCCCTGACTTATCCGCAAGTATTCACTTCGGTATAATGTTCATGGCTGCGGTTAGCTGGGCGGACCCTTAACCTTCAGCATGCTGGCATTCATCAACATATCATCATCATCATCAGGCTTGGGCCGAAGGGCACGACCTGAACCGGAAGTCATCTGAGCACTTTCTGAGAGCTCGTAGACATACTTCAATCACACTCGGTGGAACGGAGCGTCATTTTATGTCTAGCGATATGGAAAGACCTTTCACCATGGACCTTCATCCTATCATCTTAATCATCACACCGCCTTTACCTTGCGAAGATTTGGTAGAGATATTCTCCCATTACCGCATTGTACTATGGAGATTTCAACATCTTATTCATCACACCACCTTTACCTGGCGACGTTGGTAGAGATCACTCCCATTACCGCATTATTAGGTATTAATCTACTATGGATACTTCTCCGCTGAATTAAACAACCTGCGTCACACACATCTCCTTCCCGACAGGGACGAAACATGTCATTTTTCATCAGTTGCGAGTCAACATTTAAATCTTCCTGGAGGCGTTGGGATTGGGGTTAGTTCGACGAGTTAATCCTACATCGAGCTAATTGGGAATCGGAGGCGACCAATCGTAGCAAGCACATGTTTGTCCCTATTCCTACCCAATATACCTACCCGTAAGTAGATTGCATACAACTAACAACCAATAGGAACTTAGAATAACAAATTGAAATTATTGCATGAATGATGTTTTGATATACTCTCCCAAGAATAGGTTATAACTCCGAGTGTAGGTAAGACGGCACAGAGAGTTAGGCATATCGTAGGTAGATTAATCGTCAATAGCATGGGGAAGGGTATTAGATCAGTAAATAGTAAGATAGACTGGGGGGTTAAATGATTAGCCAGTTAGATAGAATATCGTCATTGTTGAAGATCTGACAGATTGCAACACACCACAGTTAAGAACCAAAAGTTACCACAAATCCGTTTAATCTACCTGAATTAGCGCTATAAAGGCGAAACAAAAATAATCACAACGTGTCTAGTTAATTCAAAAGTAATTAAACAACAATTTATCAGTACGTACTTGCCTACGTACTTGCAGCTCCAGCAGTAACTTAAGGTTTTCAAAACTTAAAGTTATACAAAAAAAAATTCTCACCCTTATATAGGTGAGAGTGAGTGAGGGGGGGGGGAACCATTTCAATCTTAAGGACGATCTTGACATATTATTTAACATATCAGTCACCAAATATAAACAGTTCTAAGTAGAGTTTATATCGGAAAGCGAAACCTAGTTGAACAAACTACCTTGCTTATAAAAACCTAGTTGAACAAACTACCTTGTTGAAAAAAACAAAAAACCTAGTTGAACAAACTACCTTGCTCTGTTTCGACGTAATTCATTTAATTATTGGATAATTCCAAATCTTATAAATTTCCATCTTACTTGGTGGAGTATTTTGTGGGAAAGGATGCAAAGGAGGGGGGACGAGATAGGGGCAGGGGGGATTGCAATGGAGACACAGTAATGGTAGGGGATAGCAGGTTTAAATTTGGGAAAATCCATGCTTCTCACGCTAACAGCTGTATGGCCTGTTCACGGGTTGGAAAACCTTCTGATTTATTCGTGTACGCACCAATAGGAAAAACAAAAATATTGTGTGTCCAAAAGGACTTCAATAAACATAAATTAAACACAAACACACTGTCTTTGAGTGGCATTCCAACGAATGCCGGTTACTCGCTTGTTAAATAATATATTACGTTAATAACGAGGAAAGCGTACAGCATTTTTTTTCCGCACGGCTCTTGTAACGAAGTTGATATCAATTTTTTTATTTTATTTTCTCTCTACATTCTGTATTGATTTTCTTCTATTTTGATCTCTTGAACGAAGAATGTTCATGCAGTGTTAAAAATATACTTTATAAAAAGAAGGGTCTCCGGTGTTTTTTTACATTAAGTTCACACAGAAGGCCCTGATGAAAATAATTTCCCTCGGGGCATATGCCATCTTTGGGGATGCTACGTGGTCTTTAAAGGAAAGTTACGAGAAGAATATGTATGAAGTTTCAATGTCTTTGAAACAGGTGTCTTTAGTATAGGAAGTTGCATGTAGTTTTGAGGTTTTTCAACGGAGGTCAGTAAAGTGGTACTATATTAGAGAGTCAACTGCAGGCGTTTGGGTCTAATACCCGAACGATTACAGAAATAGCCGATGATATCCGATCGGCAGGCAACAGCTGGGCACTTTCAATAATCAGTTTCCCTGCCTCAGATTAACACAGAGCGTCCAATAAAACGGACGTTAAGTCCTATTAAATACGCATTACCTATTTATTATTATATTAACCTGATGAACCGAGTATTATTAAAACTCCCGATCATCTAAGAAGCAGTGTTCATCAAAGGAAACAATAGAACACTAAAAAGGTCTAGGATGGAAACGGTATGAGGGATGGGTAGGAATCTGGTGGTCTAGTGTCTCTAGGAGTGACGGAAGTATGAATAGATCCCTCTAGCTGCAAGGGAATGGGGGGACGGGCCATATGGAGAGGTCTAACGGTCTCCCTTAAACGGCCTCTCGTAGCGAACTACCTTGGGTGACCTATGGCAGAGGTTATCCAATAAATGGTTCCCGGAGCTGTGGTATCCATACCTGCCTTTTAAATTAAAGGTGTGGATTTGTTACTTTGTTTTTATGCAAATCTATCATTTTCACCTTCAAAACTCTATATCCCTTTTCCACACCTTTAAGCAGGATGAACATACTTCTTGGCGATTTTTTTCACGTTTGACAACATGGGCACCGCCGGGGACTTATACAATATTTTATTCTCACCAATTTAATATTTTTTTTGGTTTTTTTTAATTAGCTCTACACAGGAGGCCCTAAGGAAAATAATTTCTCTCGGGGCCTATGGTTTCTTAGTGGTTGCTGTGTGGAGAATCTTTTTATGGAAAGGAAGGAGAGGAAGAACTGGGGAGGAAAACGGCACGCGGGGTAGATAGGAATCCGGGGGTCAGTGTGTCCGGGAGTGACAGACGTATGAATCCATCCCTCTATCTGAGGTGCAGGGAGAAAAATGTTTGGTATACGTACGAAATTACGTATACCAACAAATTATTCTTACATGTTCCCGCCAATATACATTGAAACCCTGTTAATTTGTTCGTAAGAACTTCAGTCCCGTTTTTACGAATAAAATGATCGTATTTTAGAATAACATTTTTTTCCGTGTGTAAGGCATGGTGGAGAAATCAAAAGGCCTCCTTCAACCAGTCTCTCTTGGTCCGGCCCGTCACGCAGCAGGTTGGCAGATGCGCCCACCACCAAGAACCGGACAAACCTCACCCCATGAACCCAGGCACCCTTGCTAAGTCACCAAATGTAGCGAACCCCTTGGGGTCTTCTACGGCAGAGGTATTGATTATCTAATAATGGCTCCCAAATTCCGAGGAACGATACACACTTAATATAAGGCTTAGATAAATTTTAATCTATATTGGCGTTGTACAAGTCTTGATATATAGTGCCTTCAGACTGAAGAGTTCCGAGAACTTATTAATTAGTTGGATTATCAGCCGCTTTAATAGAGCTCTCGCAATCAGCATTAATCCAAGCTGAGCGGAGAACGGAGAGGGACGCGAAGAATTATAATATTGCCCGGCCCTAGGTCCGAAGACAGCGCTGGGGACTTATTTAGTGTTATCCGATACAGAGATGTCTGGAACTAAGACGAAATACTGCTTCATCACTACTGCTTCACGATGCCATCAATTTCAAACAACTACTGTAAAAAAACATTCTTAAGGTTTTTTTTATATACATAGGTTATACACTAATATATCACGGAGGATATTACGAATTAAACATTTATGGGGGTAGTTTTACTATTTTTTGACATGCGTCAAAATATAGCTGCTGAATTGTCTGTAAGTGATGTTAAAAATGTCGATGGTCAATGCAGACTCGTTAAGCAGTTGAATCGCTCTGCTGATTGGCAGAAGTCCTCGTTTTCGGAGCATAAAAAAGTGCATGGAATCTCCAACGAGTATACTTATTAGGGACAAATAAGTTAACCTCTTTCAACATATTGCGTATTGAGTATCGTACCAGAAATTAACTTAAAAAAATATTTACTTAAAAATATTTTTCGGCAAGTTCAGGGCATTCCTGTTAGATCAAGAATAGATATAGGATAGTATGTATTTTCTCTCATACACGGTAACGCATAAAACTATTGTGTACTCTTTCCATTTCTAGGATATGTTTTTGTTCAGAAGGGGTCCAAATAATGGAACTGTATTCCAGAATGCTGCAAACAAGTGCTTCATATGTTCTCCGTATTGCGATTTAATTAGTAAATTATCATCAAACCAAGAAACCGTAAAAACTCTTTTGATTAATTTCTTTCTTCTAATGCATTCGCGTCTATTATACATTAGCACGACCAAATTAAGTGATTATATCGATTCTGCTCCGTCTTCATGATTCCGGAGACGTTTGAAACTACGAAATCTTCCGCTTTCATTATGCACAGTAGTTTAAATAATGTTATACCAACGAAAAATATTTTTTTTAATAATCTTCCAGAGAATCAATGAAGGGCATTAATAATGGTAAATATTTTATTACACTCGAAGTGAGTGCAGAAATAAAAGAATATAGACTAACATTTAATGGCGAAAACTTGGGAAAATCTGACAGTATAAGAAAGCTTTTTGAATACATCTTACTTTTTTAATACAAAGTGGTACATGTTCATAATACAAGACTAACAGCAAACAACGGAATTGTAATAATTCCCAGATAGCTTAATAAATACGGTCAAATACCTCTCGAATATCTTGTTCCAGTAACTTACAGCATGTTACCCAATTCATTAAAAAGTTGTGAATTGTTTTTCAAAAGGAAATGTAGGGTAAAAAATGGTAATGTGAAATTTTTTTATAGTACTTTTTCGTTTTTAACGTTTTTCCATAATTATTATTATATTTTTTTCTTTTTTATTTCTTTCATTTTCTCTGTTCCTAATATTTTTATAATTGTTTTTTTATTTGAATGGGGGGGCGTGGTAGGGGGATATACGGGCGGTGGGGTAAGGCGGCGAATATAATATGGGAACGATGGAGTTGAAGGAGTTGATTATTATGACTCCCAACATGGCCCGACTCAAGTTTCTGATACATGGAACGTTGCCTTCCTCGGGCGTCTCTGACTTCTTCTACCGTTCATGTTCGCGTCATATATTCTCCTGTTAATCCTTTCTTCGTTAATTTGCTCTACATGCCCAAACCATCTCATCGTTTCATAATCTTACTCTTTGCGCTCTTCAGTCTTGCATTATTTGCGGATCTGCACATTTCTCACGTGGTTTTACTACTCATACGCTACAGGGATCTCATTTCTACAGCATTCAGTCTACTTTCACCCTTCTTCTGCCAGTTTTATCCACATAAGTACTAGCAGTCCATTTTGCTATGTCTACATAAAATTTCTAAATGGTCTACATCTGTGAGAGTAGAATTCATCGGCATTTAGGTCTGTGTGGTTTTTTCCCTCGAAGCAGTGATGAAGTGCAATGGATAGGGGTATTGCCGGTGATATTCAAATGGATTCAGATTCAGTGATTCAATTCACCTTCCACTTTAAAGAGAATGCGTAGATTGCTTAGAATGCACAGCGTATTCCAAATTAACCCCGGCGACGAAGGTTGCCATGCCAACCAACTGCCTCCGTTCAACCCTGCTTGAACTCTCACAGGGTGTACCTTACAAAATGGGATAGTCAATGAAGAAGGTCATTGGGATTAATTTTACCGACGCTCACGGTAGGTATTAATGAAGTTATTTTTAAATGAAACAAATTACTTTGTGTTAACCACTATAATCACATGTTATAATATCTACATGTTTCAAAACCGATGGTTTCTTCGTTAGGATAATAACATGAATAAAAAAATAAATAAACAAATAAGTATTGACAAAAAGAACACTACACAAACACATTAAGGAGAGAAATAATTACCTAAAAATATTATAAAAAACAATCATATAAAATGAAATATAATTTTTTTTTAGAATATATATAAACATTATTTTACATATTATTTTCATTTTTTAAATTTACAAAAGATAATCAAGTTTATTATTCAAACACCGTAGATAATAATTTTAATTTGTTAATTTCATTTGTTTCATTTAATTAAAATGATGCTACAAAGGAATTTTGAAAAGATTGGAGAAAATAAAGTTATTTTTTGTTTAAATTAATAGTTATTTATTATTTTCATTTGTAATATCATTTTTAAATATTCATTTGCATTAATTATCACGACTACGTTGGCTATATTAAATAAGAATAGTAAACACAAGCATAAAAATAAAAACAATAATTTAAAAACCGTAACAAAAATCAAAACTAAAATTAAACATGATAAAATATTTCAAATAAATGGAAATAAAATACTTAAATAATATTAAAAAGAAAGATTAAAAAAGTATATTATGAGACCTCCCTTTTGAAAGAAGTAAAAAATCACAGAACTTATTATAACTGTTAACCGTTGAAGAGCTCCCAAAAAAAACCGATCATTTTAATAGTGGAGTAAAAAGTAATAAAATTTTAAAAAATAATTAATATATGTGAATATGTTGCGTTTTGTTAATAATAGATATATATACCTCAATCCTTTATAATCAGTATTTCAAAATGTATTTAATATTTCGAAAACGCCATATGTTTGTTTATTATTTCAGAAAAGTAGAGTCATTTTAGATGTGGTGTATTGATTGTGAATAAAGATACACTTTTTTATAACGTTGTTCAATTTCAAAACTTATCATTTTTTATTTTACTACGCTAAATGAAAATAATTTTTAATAAGATTTCAAGAAATGTTCGTCAAAAGTCTAATATTTATTTATAGAGAAGTATCAACGCGTTGCTTCGTTAGTTTTCAAAAGCTATTATTAGCAGTTTGCAGTGATATAATATAAGTAACTCGTTGGCAGTATCTGGGACTGGCTAGATATATTGCGATGTTGCATAATTTGTGAGTGATTTGGCAGTTGAAATTAAGCGCCCTTGAGTTGATTTTCTCGCGAAAACGGCGCTATATATTAAAACTTTTATTCAAGAATGAAGTCAATCGTTTTATGTGTGTTTATGAAACATATTTAAACGGCTCATGGTGAAACTACATCTTGAACTGAAAAAGTTGTAATAACGTAAAACTCATGACAGATAAGGAAATATCATCACGTCATAGCTCAAAAATCAAGAGAAATTTTCCCTTTTCAGCAAATATGCGTACATTATTTGCTACTGTACAGTTCAGATATAACTTCAGAAAAAAACAAATGATCAAGATTTATTTAGAATAAACTCATTAACTTTCCTTATTATGTTCAAACTTTTATCACCTTTACATGAGTAATTTACAACATTTTTAATTATAAAAAAAAACGCCTAAAGCGATAGAGATTACCGGTATTAGACTTGACAGCGCTAATTCCAAAAATCACACCTCTAAATATTAGTAAGAAACATTTTAACTGCTTAAATTGATTTAAAGACAATAAATCTATCTGTATTTCACTATGTAAGCCAAATTTTTAGGTGTCAAATAATTAATTTATTTTAAATCATAAAAATTACAAAGGGAATTAGCGGTGTTGCCCAAATTTGGGTAGCTATCGCTCGAGTGGTTATCATGACAAGTTTAATTTTTTTTTTTTTGTAATGAATATCTCACAAGGCTGCCAACTGCTCCCGTCTGGAGCCAGTGAGACTATGGCATCCCCAATCGGGGTGTGTTATGAGGCTGAAGATAAGTGGGAAAGGGAAGGAGACAAGGAAGAGGAAGGTGGGGAAGAACCTGGCTATTCAGGTCTAGTCACTAAACACGGCTAAAGCATTTCAAGCAACGTTTCTATTCTGAATGGTGGTCTTACACCAAGGCGATACTAAGAGTATCTTCCACTCTGGAACGTGTCGCAAATATACTATATAATATTTTAAATAATTAATTGTGAAATAACACAAATCAATAAAATAAAATTTATTTGAGCACGCCGGGATCGAACCCGCGACTTTCGGAATGGCAGTACCGAATATGCATGAACGCCAGGAGTATTTGCAGTAAATTTTTGGCGGTCACACCCTGTAGAGAAGGGTCTGGAGAAAGCCTTTAGATTCAGACTCTAGAGTCTAGAGTCTAGAGCCTTCAGTTCTCAGGAAGGCTTCTCTTAGAGTATCTCAATCAAATTGATTACCAATACCCCGTGGATGTGCGAGAACGAATTCATTTTGATGGATTTATTGGGTATTATCAAAGGACTTTTCACGGAGGAAGGGTGATAGTAGTGAGGAATGTTTTTTCGACGCGAAGACGGGAAGAAATAAAGTATTGATCGATTGATTGAAATTTTACGCATGCATAGTAAAATGCTTCGGAAATCACGACGGCTTTCCGTTGAAAATCCTCGCTTTAATAATTTGATATAACTATTTCGTTTAAAATAAATCTCTGCGTTCTTTGATGATTTTATTAAAGCTAACTAAGTATTTATTATTTTGTGTTTAATTCGTAGAACTCCCTTTATTTAAAAAAAATAAATAAATTAATAATTTTATTATCGAGTTCCGCAAGTATTTTGGTTTTTATTTTTCTTACAGCTGTTTCGGCTTACAAGGCAATTTTCAAACTACGGTTGAAACCACATTTACACGACGTACTTATACGATTTTAAATGTCAATTTTGGAGGTGTGTAAATTGATTAAATACGGGTTAAACCGATTTGCTGAGAAAACAATAGATTCTCCCCAAAGTATTTCGAAAACTGTATTCCCCGCACTAAGTCTGCTTGTGTTCTTAACTGTTTCGTATTGACGTTACTGCTATGAATTATTTGTTGGAAAGGTACCATCTGAGAGTTAAATATCTTTACTAATTGGGCCAACACCATTAATAATAATATCTGCTTCAGTTGAACATGAGATTGAAGGTAAATTTTTTTTTTAGATCTGATAATTGGTAAAAGTAATTATAAACATACCTTCGAAATATTTATATGACCAACTTTTACAGATACACCAATAAATGCAAATTCAAATCATCCTTGGCCACATAAATTATCAGCTTACCATTCAATGCACATAAACTCACATAGATTAACATTCCCTTAGGTAATAAAGCGTATTTAAAAGAAAAGGTAACATAAAAAACGATCGCGATTAATAATGGCAATGAGGGAAATAACACTAAAAAAATAAAAATAAAAATAAGAAATATAAAAATAAAATCAATTTAATATATCCGGTAAATAAAAATATAAAAAAACTTGCATGACTCTAATTCCTCGGCCCAATATGTCTAAAAATTGGAAAAGAAATGAAAACATGTGGTTTAAATATAGCTTTTCACACCAATAATAATTTAAAAACAAGCCTTAAAAACTCGAAAAGTAAAAATCCTAAACTTCATAATAATTGCATACCTACATGAATTAAAATATGATTACACTGACTGCAATGCTACTTACATCGGACAGACGGAAAGGACTTTCTCAAGTATATTCAAAGAACATATTCGATGTTAGAATAATAAAAGCACACCTTTAAAATTCGCAGAACATCTCTTGGCGAATAATCATCTCCGCTCCACAACAAGGGGCATAAAACATTACGTATAGAAAGACAAGGTCTTAGATTAAATTTACTCGAGCAATTAGAAATCACTAAACGAACGAATTACACTAATTTAACATTAAGTAATAAAGTAAGGAAAGCAATCTATTCCCCTCTTCTTATTATATAAAAACAATATAACATATCCAAATAATTCATAGCAGTACCGTCATTACAAAATAATTTAAGAACGTATGCACATAATTGCACAAACAACAGAAAATAGATTTTGAAATAAATTGGGGAGAATCTATTCTCAGCAAATCGATTTAATCCTTAATAAATCAATTTACATATCTCCAAAATTGACACATAAAATCGTATAAGTACGTCGTCTAAATGTGGCTTCAACCACAGTTTGAAAAGGCTTTGTAAGCCGAAACAGCTGTAACAAAAAATAAAATCCAAAATACTTGCAGAACTCAATAATAACATTTTTAAATTTAATTTAAATTAAATTTTTAAAAAAACTCACCAATTGAAATCTCGTTTTTTCTGATGAATTAAATAATAAAAAAATTTATTCCATTTTTTTTTTGTAAAAGCTTTTACAATTTATCTGCATAATTAAAAACGTTGCATCAGATAATAAAATGTGTTTAAAAATGGATAAACCTACTGATGCTTTTCATTTTATAATCGTGGTTCGGTGTAAAATATTATTATGATTTGTAAAGATGGCAATTACATTTTCAGCAAAAACGGAAATTCTGTATTACGCAAAATTTTACGTTCTCGACCAAAATATGGGATCCTCTAAGATCACGAAACTGTTAGAAATTCAGTAAGAATAGAACTTTTTTCTGATTTTTGTTTATTTTTTGGCTGATTATTCCATGTATTCCGGGTTTTGAAAAGGAAAAAAAAAACAGAAAAGGAAACCGGTTAACCTCTCCGAGGTCAAAAAATTAAAAAAAAAAACAAATGTCAAGTGTGTCGTTCAGATTTTTTTTGTTTGGAATTTTATAAGTTTACAGTAACAATTCTTTCAGATTTTTGTAATTTATACAACTGTCGTTACTAATAATATTTTTTGGTAGGACATAAAAAATTTAACATTTCTTACGAACTCAATATTTATGACATTTCTTTTGTGAAATATTACATGAAAATAATGAAGATAAAACGGTCTTCCTGATAATACCTCAAATTTATTCTTTTTACAGTCTTTCCACAATGAATTTATATTTAAAAAAAAAAACAATGAAACTCCGTCTATTTTATGTCCGTCCGTCCAAAAAACGGCTGTCAAAGTGACGCCAAGTGCATCCTAGACATTTTATGTAAATTATTCAGAGAAGCTATGCGCTATGCGGCGTTTTGTTACGTCGAACGAGAACGGCCCAAGCGATTCTGACATTGTTCTTGATACAATTTCTTTATACGTAAGGGACAAAATCGCATCAAAATGATTTTTTTTAATGTTCACCGGTGGGCACACGGCCAATGAGAGGAAAAAAATGAAAATATAATTTATATATTATATGTACATCATATTTATATTATATAAATATAATCTATTTAAAAAAGATATATTTCCTACAACCTTCGATAACATAAACATATTAAATAACGAATACGGTTTTATTTTAATTAATGAAGACGACATTAGCGAAACTCAATCAAAAATTTGAAACCTATTAAGTCAAAAATAAAAATTATTATTTATCCTAGACTTGCATAAAATTCAATAGGAGTCGCATATTACATAAAAATTGATATTTTATTCAAGACACTATCTACACGGGTAGATAGCATATAGTTCAGGTTTGAATCTTGCAATCATACATAAAGATAGCAGCCAATAAAAATATGTTATGCCAATAAAAATAAAAATATGTTATAAGCAGCCAATAAATGTTGGTAGTTCTCGTTGATACAGTTAAATATGTCCGATACGGATAGGGTTAACATTAACTCAATCGGTAAAGCTGCGGCCCGTAAAGCCGAAGGTTCTGGGTTCGAGTCCCAGATGTGACCGGTATCTTTTTCTGATTTTTCTGTTTCAGATTTTTGATTGAGTTTCTGTAATGTAATGTTATTTATTGGGTATTACTGATCTCGATAATCCTCTTTATTCTGCTCCTTGATAAGGGGGCCAATATCTCCTTTATCTCGTAGAATCCCTTTAGGTTCTTAATAACAAGACTCGTAGGTACTTCGTACACTTTACACATTTATTAGTTTATATATATATATTTATTAGATAATAATAATACACAGATAAGTATTGAAGGCTGACTGCCAAACCGTAGAAGAGCCGCTCTGCACTCGGAACCGCTCGGTTATATCTCAACCCTCGGGTATCCTCGCCGACCCTCGGCAAGACCCGAAACCCATACACTGCAGTTTCGATAATATTGTCTTCATTAATTGAAATATTATATTTTGAGGTTAAAAATAATATGGGTTTACTTTCCGACATGTAGTTTTAAAACCATAAAATTAAGACCAAAAGATACAGCACCGTTTAGGTGATTTTTGATACGGTACTATAAAAATCATCTAAAAAATTAATATAAATATATCAAAAGGTATATTTGAAAATTTCTCAGTGTTTTTTGTAACCAACAAATCTACCCTTCATCGCTATTTTACTGAAACTGTCAACATGTTGATTTTTACTGTAAAAGATAAATTAATAACAGTTTTATTTTTATAACGAGGTTCCCAGAATTTCATAATTGTTTTTCACATTTTCAAAACGCCATATGGAAAATATCGCTAACAAATTAAAATTCTTCGCAGAATTCACAGTTCAAACAAAATTTTACCTGTCGAAGGCCCGAAGTCAACTAACCGTGAATATGACAGTGGCATTGGGAAGCTCTCTTTGTAATGAATTCAAATAGGTGACTGTGATGAACGTAGGTTCCTAAGGTTTAAATAAAGAATAACATTAGCATAGTAACTGATAATAATTGCTTGTTTTTTGTCGACGTGCTCTCTCTTGTCACGGCTTCCTAGAAACAAGTCTTTTGTAAAGCTCTGATAATAAACTAGGTTAAAAAAATAACATTATTGTATTTACCTACCATGATAACTTAGTTAACCACAATGACATACACGTGTATCTTGTTAATCTATGTCAAATAAATTTATGATAGCCCGGCGAACTTTACAAATCCATTTGTTTTTCCACAGAAAAGTTAAAATAACCAGTTCCCTTATTAAAAACAAAATCACAGGTACAGAGTAGAAAGTATCTAATATAAAAGTATAAATACAATACGCACGTAAAAGTATAAATACTATTGATCATGGAATCAAAATAAATATAGCAATATAACAGAAAATCTAAGGAAAAAGGCCAATAAATTTATCGGCCCGAATAAAAAAAAATGATGCGACACCTTTTTCAATTGCACTTGTTCTAATAAATTACAATTTTAGGTACGACCTAAAATGATTCAAATGTAGTTAACGTTTTCCTGTTTATGTTTTCAAACAAGATAATAATTAGATAAACTTTACAGGGGGAATAGCTTCCGACAATTTACTCAGGAATAAAAATCAAAAAAATTGTCAATTTGATTTCTTCTTTGGTCGAGGGGTAAAGCTCTCGACTATCACCCGGCATGCGTAAATATTATTTCAAAATTAATAGTATACTTAGCTATAACCAGGTTAATTGTTTAAAATGCCAACATGTTTCGTAAGTATCTTTAAACAGAAAGATGACATGGTTATGAGGGCTAGTAACAGGCCTTTTGGTGGGAGAAATATTTATAAATAATCTGGAAAATAAGATTTTTAACAATTACGCCTTATTATTAAAATATGTTGACTATTGCAAGAAGTATGTGGACGATGTGTTTTGTTTTTGGACTGGTACATGATACAAGTTAATATATTTATTCATTTCTTAAACAAGCTTCATTAAAACATAATTTTTTTAAAGAGATTGGACAAAATATCAATATAAACTTTTTAGACTTAAATATTTCAATTATTATTAATAAATAATAGACTTCAATTTTAAAATTTTCCAAACGTATATTTACAAATATTATTATAATCCAAAACACATCATATCATTCATTTTCTTAAAAAATTCAGTTTTCCATTTTTTTGTATTTCTTCGGCAGTAGCAGATATATAAAATTTAAGGAAAATGTCAGTTTTCCATTCAATGATTCACAGATTAATTAATATACCCTCGATCTTAAAGTAGTTTCTAAATTTGCAATTAATAATGGGTTTAACACCAAATTAATTGAAAAAATTCTTAACAAAAATAACGAGAATGAATTTCTTTAATCCTATATTTATCCTGTACAAAAAGGTCAGTAAGGGAAAAAATGGGGGAAAATAATGTTTTTAAATAATAAAATTTCCAATTCCATAACAAGGAATATACCAAATAAAATTCCGCCTGCATTTTATGAAAATAATAAACTTTTTAAAAAAAATATTTAAAAAATTAGGAAAGCAATTTTAAAATTTGAAAAAAAAAACTGAAGTCTATAAATAAAATTGTAATTATTGTGGATTCTATTATATACAAGGTGTCGGGGTACGTATCTGACTTTAACCTGTGATTCCTGACATTATTTGAAGTATAAAATGTAAATAAAATTTTGGTCTCCGGTGACTTTTATTTCTTCAAAATCAAACAAAAAAAAAAAATTCACATGACGTCACTGGTCACTCAGCCGAGTAAGCGCTTAATCTCTTACCCCGCCCCTAACTGTCCAACATCTACTATTTCTTTTATGTTTTTGTATAAAAAAAATACAAAACATCAAAAATGTCACCGGAGACCAAACTTTTATTTACATTTTTTACTCAAATAATATCAGTAATCACTGGTTAAAGTAAGTAAACTACGTACCTTAACATCCTGTATGTAAAACCTCGAGGAAATTAAATTAGATTATAGGAACATAATACGGTATGATTAAACAATAATAGAATTGAGTTACTTATATATATATACTTATATATTTATTTATATACTTGAACAAAAAAAAGTTCATATTCAGTAACAGGATGTAAAAAGGTATGTAAGAAGGTTAATAGTAGCATTTTGTGAACAGCTCACTGGGAGAACCTATGCTGAGGTGTTCGCATGTTTAGAATTAAGAGATATTCTGCCGACATAAGTAGAAACGCAGTATTCTCCTTGATATTGTCAAGAAGGGCACCGTGGTTGAACCCGTGTCGGCAGTATCGTAGACATAAAATTGGTAGCAGTTAAAGTTTTACAAATAATTTTCTTCAAAGGCAGGTAGGAATATTTTAGATTTTTTAAATAATAGGTAATATTTTCTGTCCAGAAGCAAAGGTTTTATTTTTTATTTGTTTGGGTAGGGTTACGTTTGATTAGTAGTTATAATGTTTTGAGTGAAGTGAATGCCTTGTTTTTTATCCAGTGTGTGATATGTTTTTTGTAAATAATCGTGCTACATTGTAATTTTGTTGGTATTCATTTAGACAAACTAGAAATTTTAGAAATTAGAAAGAGCGTAAATAAGAATTTTAATATTATAAATAAACAAAAAATATTTTAAAATTAGTATTAATAATCTAAAAAAAGGTTTTCAATAGTTATAAATTGTTTTTAATCTTGCTTTCTTTGTAAATGATTTTGTTTAACAAATTTATGATATAACTAAACGACAAAGACTCGGAAGTAAATATGTGATCAGGCTCCAAAAATACGGCTGTGGTAGGTGTTTCTTTCAAGAACGGAGGTAGTTTTCAGTTGGTTAAGTCGCGGCTACAACCAAATAATTGGGAGTACGGCCAAAGCTCGCCCCGGGGACGCGTTAGACCGCTTTCAGGGCCTATGTAGGCTTTCGCGCTTCTCTACGGGGTGTTTACTGCACCCCACATCCCCTGTAACACACCCCCTGCCTTGCCTCAACCACTCGACAATTTTATGTGTAAACCTGCGAGGATTACTTGCAAGTTATGCAGATTTGAAGCAAACTTTTTTTTACGTAAATAAAGCGCCGAGGCTTAGTGTTTACCTTTGTTAGCGCTCGTATGAGCTTTATACTGAATATATTGTTGATTTTAATTATGCTACTTTTTATTTTCACAGCGTAATTAAATAATGCATTTATTAATTAAAACAATCGTCATAAGTACGCCCTCAAACGCAAAGATAAATTTAATTTCTGGAAATACATCACAGGAAACCTTTATTAGTAGGTAAATCAACTGATATAACAAAGTGTTATTTATTATCCCTTTTTGTAATTATTTAATTTTTATTTTGTTTAATAAATTTATTTTATTGTAATTTATTTGTAGATCAAAGTTTACAAATTAGTAATTAATAGAACATATAAAACTATATGGGGGGCGGGTATGGGTACCCCCGCCTCAGGAACCATTTATTGGATTACCAACACCTCTGCCATAGGTCACCCCAAGTGGTTCGCTGACTTAGCAGGCCTTCTCGGTTCATGGGGTGAGGTTTAAATAGGTCTAAGCGGGCCGGATAGGGAGAGGCCGGCTAAGAGAAGCCCTATGACCTCTCCAGCCGGACTCTCTCGACCCATCTTGAACCGCTGTGGTAGGGATGGATTTATACATCCGTCAATACTGGGCACATTGACCTCAAGATTCCTACCCATCCCTCATACCCTTTTCCTCCCAGAACCTCCGCTCATTTTAAAATACCCTCCAAACAGCATCCCCAAAGATTACACAGGCCCCGAAGGAAGTTATTTTACTCAGAGTCACCTGTGTGGATTTAATGTAAAAAATATATATTCTGCTAAATGCGGCTCTTACAATAAATAATAAATACGTCTTGAACCTATCGATTGGTGCCTACTATGAAGTCTCCGGCAGCGCATTACGATACTTCATCCCTTTGTATAGTAAACTATTTTATGTTTATCCTTTTTTGTTAGCCTGATTTCATTGCACGTCCTTGTGTTATGTCTGTGAATGTCCTTGCTGTATTTAATTTTATTTTAAAGGTGTTTTGGTAGAATGTTTTCTACTGAAAGCTTTTAATTAACATGGTGAAAATTTCCGTTTTAAAAAGCAACAAAGTGTTTTCAACTAATCACATAAAGCAAGAACTAAGCGATGTAGAAGATTAAAACAAAATAACGACCATTATTAGATCTGAAATATCTCGTCTCTCTGCTTCACGTATAAGTTGGCGAAAAAGGAGGGCTCTGTCATCTATGACGTAACGATAGTGGGTTTGGTTACCAGATTAAAATATAATGATATAGGGTTAATTGCCGCCGACTTATTCGTAACTCCGCAAAATGAAGAAACTTTTCATGTGAATTCGTAAAATTATTGCTCGATATTATGTATGCATCTTTATATATTTTCAAGAGAAATTGAAAAAATTATACGTTTCTCTATTATCGTGTATACATTTTACAGATGATTAGAGTTTACATAGATTTGGCTACTACACAAAAAAAGAGAATGCATGCTAATCTCTTCCTAATCGATAATTTCTCATCCTTTATTTACACATGTTTTATTTCCAATTATAGATATTTATTCTTTCTTCTTATTGATTTATTATTCTTGATTAATACAACTTGTATTTTCATGTTTATTTTCTGACTATATTCCTGTACACCTTTTATCTTTTTTTAATGTTCTAATTATTACCCGTCTCAGAACAGACAACGTCTAATGAGGTGGGTAACTTACTTGTTATAAAATACTATATTACCAAATAAACGCCCGGGTTGCCGGCAATGAAATTGAATTGAATTGAATAAATGATAATACTAATGTTAATAATCAGTCATTATGTGTAAATCGGTTATACAATTACTGATTAAATGTGTTTTGTGTTTTGTGAACACCTCACTAGGAGAACATGTGCTAAGGTGTTTGCATATTTTTGGTAAAGAGTTATTCAGCCGTCTTATGTAATGACACTGTCGCGCAGGAAACTATGGTTCCACTCACATAAAGAATCATTTAAATGAAAAAGAGAGAAAAACACCGACATTTATTTTCCCCCTCGGTTCTAGTGGCAAGTTTTTCTTTGACGGTGGCGTTACCGCCTGGCAGCTGGCAGTTGGCGGTGAATGCAATTTTAATATTCTATTGAGCTGTCGTTGTGAAAGGAGTCCAGCTTTTGATCTTGGGAATTCTTTAGAAAGAGAACCGCATCTCCTCCACCTTTCTCAGCTGAAAAAGCAATTATTTGTTCTTTGTTTTAATGAAATCTCGCCTTTTGACACGGGCGGCCATCGTCCATTACTCCCTCCCCACCATCTCAGATTATTGAAGGATTATATAAAATGTCTTCATCGCGAGACGGATAGACGGGAATAAATTACGAAGGAAATTTTAGGCGGCATTAAACGCCTCGTAACAACCGGCAACTGCAAATCACCAGACATATTTAATTTCGCTGAATTCTAGGGTGAAGTTATCAAGTAAAGGTTTTTTCCGTTTTTTTATTTAATATTATAAACAATAACAAAAAACACGGAACCATTAGGTAATGTATCTCATGTCCTCTGGTGTTCGTAGGTTAACAGAAATATTGGGTTGTTTTGACGTGCAAGCGTCCTCAAATCTCTGCCGAGTGTGGGAGACAATTTCTGTAGGGGTATTTAAAAAAATGTATAACCCCTCTAAAACTAAGTACAGCTATACCATCTTAGTATCGTTTTAAATAACTAAAAATATTAAAGAAAATTATAATTCAAGGAAAAATAAAAAAAGTAACGGTCGCAACTGGGACCTAACCTTACTTGAGTCTTACCGGGACAAGCGTCTTAACCAAGTTGGCAATCAACAAATATGGCTTAAAAATAAGACGTTCCAATGGCCGAGTTGATTGAGGCAATTTTCCCGGTGGGTCAAGAGATCCTGGGTTCGAGTCCCATTTGCAACCGTTACCATTTATTTTTCTGTGTTGTTCTTTTTTTATTTTATTTTTTTTTAAAGAAAGACAAACATTCCCGGGTTACGAATAACCCAACAACTCATATTACTACCTTGTATAAGAACAAAATTAAAAACATAAAACTATTTAATTTCAATATACTATGCTTATCGACCTAGGCTATACCCTATTGACTTGTCTATGAAAATAACTGCTGCAGAGTCCGACACTGCATAACCCACTTTTTTTTTTTAATTGTCTGTTGTTGAAAAAATAACATGCCACAGAGCTGATTCACAGAAAAATGCGCCCAAAAAAAAGCGTTTTGTGTATAATTTATTTCATGCTGGTCTTAATTCGGCTAACAATCGCTGTATTTCACTGTCAAAATGTGTTTAAAGTACCTACCTAAAGAAAACTAAATTAATGGTACGGATTTAACGATGGGAGTTTAACAAAACATAGCCATTAGGCTGGAAACTCGCGGAATTCTTGATCCCGGTTTTTAAATATTATTGTTCATTTTTACATTTAAGCTTACAAAAACAAAAGAAACTTGACAAATAATTTTATTTTTCTTTCTTATTCTTTGGTTTGGTTAAGTTTCCGCATAAATCTGTGTATTTTTTTAAATATCTTAGTTGACTAATATTTGAACACTGCCAGCGCATTGCCAAAAATAGGTAAAAAGTGAGTATGCTACGGCATACCTACAAAAACTACTAACATAGGTTATTCAGCCTCGCTATAAGCTAGCCAGACAGCATAGGTATCTTCTTCGGCATTATGAGCTCAAGTTAATGCGAAAAGTACTGACTGCTTGGTGCAATTTTTGAAAGTGCTGACGATTTTCTTTCGTATACCCTTGGCGTGACCTCTATATCTGGTTATACGTTCTCTCCCGGGAATTTCCAACACGCGATGATATTCCCAGAGTTCAAAGTTTCCTCCTTTTTATTACTTTTGTCGGATATATGCATCTCCTGTACATAAAAAAATGAGAAAAAGTATATTCTGACCAAATGGACTTGGAGATATTGAGAGCACCATTTGATTATGTTCGCTGGTACCTACTTATAGCTACTTCTGCTCTGATATTTAGTTATTGGCAGTGGTAAATCCATTGATCATTGTGTCGAATACGTAGATCAAAACTAGATATTTGTATCCGTTTGATTTTCAAACACTTGTATTTAAAATATAATGTTTAATTTCCCACTATTTTAATTCGCTTAAACTATTATAAGACCGAGGCCATCTAACGGATATAAGTCGTATCAAGGGGCCTAGTCTATATCTCTCACAGCTCCCGTAACGCGGGTTTAGCTACGTCAGGAATCCGTATTAACCCTCCTCTGACCGTGCTAAAAACTTTCTCGCGCTCCGATGCTGTACACTCAGTAAATATTAGTGTAATGTATTTATTTAATCCAATACATAAATGTATTGTGGAGGAATACCTAAAATGTTAACTCTATGTTTAGTATATTTACAAAGATATTTCAGTAAATACAAACCGTGACCGCGTAGTTGACAGCACCGTCAAGAAAGGTTAAACGGCAAACGTGCTTGTTTGTGAAACCGAAAGATCGAGACTAGGCCCCCAGATAGTTAAAAAAAGTCCTTACAGCGATAAATTTATTCTGCACTCTTTTTTAAATGCTTATCCTCAATATACCGTTTGTCACACAGCCAATGATAATTGCGTGCGCCCTTGGGTTTATCTTAAAAAATAAAATAAAAATATCCGTAAACCGATGCCCAAACCCAAAGCATTCATCGAATGTCTTTTTGAACAAATTCTATTCGAATTAACATATTAAATCACTTCGTATTTTTTAATTAACATATTAAATATTTTCGTCATCGAAACACTTATTACGAAATAATTCCCTTCAATTTCATTTATGTTTACTCTGTTTAATTTCCGACAATATTCACAACCTATTGTGTATCTACTGACGGCTGCTTACTGCATTAATCTGTTTTTTATATGAATACCGCTTAAGAGTTCCAACTGCTCCCGTCTGGAGTCAGTGAGACTATGGCATCACCAATTGGAGTCGTGAGGCTGAAGGAGATGGGAAATTGGAAGGTGGGGAAGTACCTGGCTATCCAGATCTGATCACCAAATAAGCTAAAGCCATTTCAAGCAACGTTTCAGTTCTGAATGGTAGTCTTACGCCAGGGCGATTCTGAGAGTATTTTCCACTCTTAATGGTGCCTCAAATATACCTAATACACATTATTTTTAATGAATAATTTGTGAAATAGTACAAATTAATTCAATAAAATTTATATTCGCAGGCCGGGATTCGAACCTGCGTACTTCAAATTGCTAGTCGAGAGCATTACCCAACGATCTACGATTAAAAAAAGTGAATTATTTCGCTTATTCTTCACTTGAATTTCGTTCGATTATTTCTATTGTCCTTAATGATATTGTGATAAACGTTAACACCTAAAAATAACTAAAATCAAACATTTAAGAATTTTACTGAATTAAGCTTAAGACAGTATACAAAATCTAACAAATTTTAGCTACCTACTGTTACGTCACTATCTGAAAACATTTGTAAAGGAATTGCCTACGGAAGGCGGTATTTTGCAGAAAACAAAGCCTTACAACTTATAACCCTTGTACGTTACGGTATAAAATAACAACTGTTCCGTAAGAACAAGCAAAAGGTGATTATGCACTAATCTACTGCACATTAGGAGTGGTGTGTTCCACCTTACAAATTCCCACATGTCGGGAACAATGCCTGCTCGTTCCTCGTTAGCCGTCAGAACTGTCTACATTGGATATAAACTGTTGGAGCCGAAACGGAAATTCAAGAACACAAAAGGAAATGGTCGCCCATTTGTGTGAAATTATAACTGAGATGTTACAAAAGTTACTTCTGGCGGCGGAACCATTGTTCGGTAAAGCACGTGTCTGTGTTTGTGCCGCTGCTATTGTATAGAAAGAAGCCATTTAATTTATCAGCGGGGATTCTGATTTCATTTTTGTTTTGATTTTATTTTTTGTAATAAAAATAACAGTCATACAGAGTGCTGACCAGTACTGTAAAGGGTGTAAAGGATGTAAAAGGTGTGCTTGACTTACAGGAAATAATCTGTACTAACGGTCAAAATTTCCTAGAAAGTTTAAAAATTAAGCCTTACTAGATAAACAGAAGCGTCCCAAATACGTCTATTGACATTACCAATCAGAAGAATTGCATATCTATTGATTCGTGTTATGCGAGAAGTATTACGCAAATTTACAGAATTTCGAGGATCAAGAGAAGCTGTACAATGACGTGCAAACAAAATAAAAGAATTCAATACACAAATTAAATACTATTTATGTTATATATATTTATATATATATATATATATATACATACAACACTATTCCATTGCCTTCGAAGAACTGACTATTCTATTTCGTGCTAAAAAATATTTTTCGATCCCACGTCGCAACTGTGTCGGGTACAGCCAAAGTGGGTCACGTGATAATCCCTCCGTCTTGTTCCAGCAGCATGGTAACACACTAAACAGCGCGCGTATCATGTGATCCCGTCGTGACGTGTGTGACCAGTGTCGACATGTAATAATTTATTTATTTTTAATTGAAAAAAAAATCATCGTACAGCAAAATGGCTTGTACTTTTTGTACACCAAATATGCTCAGGAATCGCAGGTTAAAATCCTTGTAAAATGCAATGATAATTTAAATTGAAAGCTTCGTATAGTAAAGAAAGAGTGCACTTAAGACCTTCCAAGTGACGGGTTTGCAAAGGGTTGATCAAGTAGCAAGCACCTTGAAGTATTAAGCACAAGGGACGGGAGACCGTAAAATGAAATTGATCTGAGAGATTCCATCGCGGTCATTTGGGAGCAGCCTATTGTCAATGTCTAGTGAGGATATCCGAGTGGAATCTTTTCAGGATACCAGACTATTTGGATCAAATCAGGTTTGTGCTTTCAGGAAAATTTTGTGTATTTTTACATTTTGCAATTATAATATTCTGATTTGGTCACAAACATTATCTTGAGCGATGTAACTATATTTATTTTATGAACGGTAGTTTTCACCAGGACGATAGTTTATTTGAGTAATTATGACAACCAACGCTATAAAATACTGTCAAAATTATTTTCTCAATTTTTAAACGATGGTTTTTTTACCATGGGACTTATTATTTGGTTTTAATATTTATTTATTTAATATCCTCGGTATATATTATACCATAATATATTATACCATATATTATACCATATATTATACCATAAACAATGATTACATGTGACAGTTAAAAGTAAATAAAAGAAAATAAAAGATATATTAAAAAAATAAATAATATATATAACAGTTGTTCATAAGATGTCATCAATAGAATTAAAAAGGATATAAAATTAACAAAAGCAATTACATACGAACTATAATGTATAAGTAAAGAAGCCTCAGGTATAATGAGTATTTATTTAAATTGTGATCATTACTTACTGGGTAGTTAAATTATTACTAAGCTTTGCCCACGAATTTCTAAAAAATTCAAAAAGAACAACTATTAGTTGAAAAACATGACAGGATTTCCGAAATGTTTCGGCAAAAGTAAGAAAAAACAATTCAGTAAAAGGAAGAATTCGGACTTTTATGTTAAACGGAAGGAAATGAGTTTCTTTTTTTCAAGTTTTATGTCCTGAAAATGGAAACATTGGGTTTGAATATAAAACACGATGGTATTTTCTGCTTCAATACATGAAAAATTTAATGTTTTCATGTGGCGTATTACATACCACATCTATGTAAGCATGCGGTAAATCTGACTCATTTTTCATGTCACGTATCGAATTCAAATCCAATGTTGATTTTTTATATCCAACCGCGAACACACAAAGCAAAGTAACGCCAACAAAAATACGCTAAAGTTTTTGTGATTTATTCCAAATGGTACTACTTCAGTTCCTAAACTTAATATTTATTACTTGTTCAATATATAGTAATCAATTATTTTCATTGATTGAGAATGCGAACTTGAGTCGTAGAATGGCACCCTCAATAATTATTGGTATTGTTTAGAGGCGTCATGAAATGGGGCGACTAAGGTGAAGAGAAAGAAAAAGGTAGAGAAGTTCATTGCTATTAAGATCAAAGACAGTTTAATTAATATAAAAGACAGTTCCGGCCAATTCTATTCTCAAGTCAATTCAATGTAACTATTACATCAATATAATAAGATCTTTAATGTAAAGAACCCGTTAGACAAACTACTAAAAAGTAGTTTATCGGGACTTTTTGTCTTATATTTGTAAAGTATATAAAATAAATAAAAAATTTTAAAAAATCTGAAATATGCACTCTTATCACACCGATATTAATCTATACGGAGAAATAAACTTATCGAAAATTAGAAAATTGTACAAATTTAACATGAATTGCGGCTTTTAGTCTAGAAAATACAAAATGGACTTGTTCACAAGAACATGACATTCATAAAAAAACGTCACAAAGATGCAAACACTATACAAGACAACATAATAAATTATACATAATATTTAAAAAAAATTCAAAACCAAAATAAAGAATGATTCTTCTTTTTTTTTTTTTTTTTTTTCTTTTTTTTTTTTCTTTTTTTTTTTAAATTTCTTTTATACAATCAATAATATTATTATTCAACGTATAAAAAACAGTTTATTATAAACAAGTTCTGCTTCCACAATGTTGTGCTAGACCAAGTAAGACCAAGCTAAGACGAGTTTGACAATGCCTTCAGAGGGCGAAACAGCTGTAACACATAATAATAATTACGAAGCAGAACTTGTTTATGATAAACTGTTTTTTATACATTGAATAATAATATTATTGATTGTATAAAAGAAATAAAAATTAAAATGGAGTTCTACAAAATAAACTTAATAACAATAATGATTCTTCTCATTCGTAAATACGTAAAAAAGTTTTTGTCAAAACCCCCGTTTGTATTCTGAGAAAAAATGTTACCACGAGCTCGCTCACACCTAATACGGCATCCTTGTCTTCAAACGGAGGACATCATAGATCTAGTATTGAACACGTAGCTCACAGCTCACCAATCAGTAGCACGCCCATGTAGGTAGCACTTACCGAAGGATGTACTGCAAGCACCATATTTAAACGGATGCACGTCCTTGAACCAGCAGATATCACGATCCGGTATAAGACCTGATACTGGTAGCAAGATGTGTCGTCCCTTCCAACGAGGTCTTAGAGAAGATCTAGGCTTCATACCTGATACTGGTAGCGAGATGTGTCGTCCCTTCCAGTAAGCTTGAAGAGTACCTAGATGAATTCTTTATCTTTTGTAACTAGTGCGGAGATAGCGAGCCGTGTCACCCTTTCCGCGAAGTGTGTTACATTCTCTGCAGCTGGTAATATTTATTTTTTTACAAAACTTATTTTTTTACTCTTGTAAGTAGATACAATAAGGAGGTAAGTAGAGGATAAGTTTATTGGCTCGGATAGGATTTAATTGACGTGTACTCAGAGCAGCAGTGTTATAGTAGAACAATTTTCAGTGCACTCCCAAATTCCACGTTTCAAATATAACGTACAGTAAAAACCCCGAAAAACCCAAACTCCAAAGACACTCCACTATTATATTATTATATTTATTCCACATTTTAAATTTAACGTACAGTAAAAACCCCGAAAAACCCAAACTCCAAAACACTCCACTATTATATTATTATTATTATATTTATTCCACATTTCAAATTTAACGTACAGTAAAAAATCTGAAAACCCCAAACTCTACTCCACTATTATATCTTCTTATCTTACTAATATTATAAACGTGAAAGTTTGTATGGATGTATGTATGTTTGTTCCTCTTTAAATCGAAATTTAATGAATGGATTTTAATGAAACTTTACAATAATATAGCTCATACATCAGAATAACATATAGGCTATAATTTATGAAGCTAGCTATTTATTTTCAATATATTTAAAATAATAATTATAGTTTAATAGAAAACGTCAAAATTAGAGAATGAAATGATTGTAAAATCAAAATTCTATTTTGGAAAATATTTAAATTAGTGAATTTATTTGAAGCACTCGCCTAATACTTTGAATCGAATCAAGAATTATACATATTTTAAATAAATAGGTTAAGAATTTTGGTATAAACGTAGATGGGACCTAGTAAAAGAAAATAGATTACTCGAATTTTCGTTGTTTGTTTTTGGGGTGTTATGCCGTGTTGTGCTACCTCCTTCTTTAGCCGACGTTTCGGACAGCGTTGCAGTGTCCATCATCAGGGCAGATCCGGCAGATCCGTCGATCTGCCCTGATGATGGACACTGCAACGCTGTCCGAAACGTCGGCTAAAGAAGGAGGTAGCACAACACGGCATAACACCCCAAAAACAAACAACGAAAATGCTTTTGGCCGGGAGAATCTAAAAACGTATCAGATTACTCGAAGTTCTAATCCTTCGCAGACGAAGTCGCGGGCAGAAGCTTGTTATTAATATTTTTTATTTCTTATTATTTATTAGAATCTCGAAAATTCCGATTTTCGGAAATACATTAAACTGGATTCTAAAAACAATATTTCAGATGATACCTAATAATTATACGCTGCCAAACAAAAATTTGAAATATTAATGGCGTTTATTCCGTGAATTAGGCGACTAAATCCTTTGGAAATTCCATTGTTATTTATATCATGCTACCATAAAAGCAAACAATTAATGATTCTACATTTAGTAATAAGTAGTGTATTGATTTTTACATTTTAAATTACTTTATTAATGTAAATTTTTACTCTGCTAATTTAATCGGTGTGATTGTAATTACATATTGTGTAATCAAATATCAGTGCTTTTAGTAGATAATATGTTTTTAAAGTGGTGGATGCAAACCAACGATACGATAGCAGGCAGGTAAAAATATTATATTTTATAATGTTATCAAGTTTCTACAAAAAATCCGTGACAATGCTGAATACATCAAAACAAACCAAAAGCCTTTTGCAGGCTGCTATGTATTAGGTCCTTACATATGAAATTGGCGTTTTGCCGTACTGGCAACTTTGATCTCAAATATCTTCTCTTTGGTTAGGAATTCCAAATTCAAATTTATACAGATATTTACTCATGTATTTGTGTTTCAAAAATTATAATTAATTTGTTTTTCCTTAATTGTTTTTTTTCTTTGCGTCACTTAGTTTACAAAATGAAAAACTTGAAATATCGCGAGTATTTTACGAGTACGAGTTCCACCATCGACGATGTGTATGGCAACGGTGCCGCAAAATAAAACACAGTGCGTTTTTGGATCCAACGTTTTCGTTCTGAAAATGGATCTAATGGAAAAAAAGTTATGGGTTTTGTCTCTTGGACCCTTATTTCTGTGTTAATACTAATTAACGACCTCAAAGAACAAACAGTCTCTTTCGCGGTTTCAAACGTTCTTATTTTTTACACTTGTCTACCTGCTTGAAGCATTTATTTATTATAAGAACTTTGTACATTACATAGATTTTTATGTTATTTCATCCGCCATGCTAGGGATGTCCCTGTGATAAACCATTCTTCTTTAGGCAGCGGAAAACTAAAAAAGCGGTTACCTATCTATGTTTGTCATGTAATGTATGCCAAAGGTTTATCGTAAATTTGGTTTATTCTTGATTCTGAAACGTTCAATTCTTTGTTCTCAACGCGAGGGAGAAAAAAATAAGAACCGTACTGGAAGAAATTGGAAGGTTGTGTTAGAAAAAGGTAAGAGAAAGGAATGTAGAATAAACAAGAATGAGCTGGAGGATGATGCCTATGCGAATAAAATCTAGGCTAAATCGTTGAACGTCGCTCCGACTAGGGGGCTCTTTTACAGACAGGGTTGAATTGTAACTTACAAAAAATAAATACTACTGAAACAGCCTCGGGAGAACAACGGATTACAAAATATGGCAATTAAAAATAATAAAAAAGTTAAAAATATATACACATATACGAACATAAAAGAATAAACCGATAGTCGAACCCCGATCAACTGCTTGGAAGGCAACTATGCTGACCAATTTTTGATACCAAACACGTAAATATATACTCGTATATATAGACGTACACATTTTTTATATCTGGATACCGCACAAGGGTCCCAATTGCTCCCGTCTAAAGCCAGTAAGATTATGCATCCCCAATTGGGGTATGTTGTGAGGCTGAAGGTAGTGGGGAGGGGAATAAGATGGGGCAGATGAAGGTGGGGAAGTACCTGCCTATTCAGATGTAATCACCAAACACGGCTAAAGCCAATGTTCGTCCCAAAACAGGGCGAAACTGAGAGTATCTTCCACTCTGGAACGTGTTTTATTATTAAAAATCAATTAATTTTGAAATAATACAAATCAATAAAAAAAATATTTACATTTGATTGTGAAGCACGCCACTTCTAAAGCACCTTCGCAGCATTCAATTTAGGGACATTTTCTAGTACTTCCTGGTACCTAAAACAATTTAATAAAATGTACATACGCTCTTCTCGTATTCACCCCAGAAATTACATAACTGTGTATTGCATATTATGCAAAAAGTAATCACGAAAAAAATTATATAAAAATAAAAATTTATTTTAGAATTAATGCGTATTTTTTTTTTATTGAAAATATCTGTCTTTCCGCAGAGGCTTTATTAATAAACAATTTATATGTATATATTTTTTTTTATAAGAAAAACTCTCTCTTTAACTTTTGAAGGTTATTCCAAAAGAAGATTTTTTCATTTTTAAGGTTTTTGTCCCAGTTGCAGCCATTATATTTTATTATTTTTCTGTGTCTTGTTTATTTTAATATTTAAAAAAATGGATTTTTATTGTCATCTTCTTCTTCAATAATTTATATTTTATTAAATAACAAACCTTTTAGCGCCTGCAATAAGCCATCACCCTTATTCACTGCAAAGGGCAGAGAAAAAAAAATTCAGAATACCAATGTACATTTTTTTTTAATTTTTGCAGTGGTTTGATAAATACGGCTACCAGCTTCCCAGATTTAAATTTAACAATCAGTAGATAAGTAAAACCAACAGCCTGCGATGTCGAGGAGTAAGGCTTTTGACTAGCAATCCGAATTTTAATTCACTAATTTGTGTTATTTCGCATTTTTTTTCCTTTAAAATAATATACAGTACATGTGCGGCACTTTTCAGAGTGGAAGATACTCTTAGCGTGCCCTGGTGCATTCAGAATTGAAGCGTGGTTTGAAATGGATTTAACGGTATTTAGTGACCAGATCTGTACCAGGTACTTCTCCTTCCCACTACCTTCAGCCTCACATCCCCTCACCACTACATCGTACCCCAATTGGGGATGTCGTAGTCTCGCTGGCCCCAGTTGGTTGGAAGCAGTTTGGAGTTTTGTGCTGTATTCTCATTTAAACAATTTAAATAAATAATTTATTCCGTTTACAGAAACAAACGATCTTTTGCAAATGATCACTAGCAGCTCTCTTGAAATAAAATATTTTATTTCAGAAGGAAGACAAAGAGAGAAATAATATCCATCAATATAACAAGGCTCGCATTACAAACTACATGTGTGAGAGGGATTTTTGATTGAACTGTCCTACAAGATTGATTCGCCCCACTGTAGATGGAAATTCACAAAATTGTCCTTTTTTCGTGTATAAATGTGTATAAATATATTATGGGTCAACATAAATATGTAACAAATATGATATACTCGCTTCAAATCCTTTTTCATTGGCGATACCTGTCACAGAACTGTAGTATAATTATAATTATGATTTAAAATATTATTTATTATTATTTGTGGGTTGTGCCTCTGTATCTATGTGTTAACTCGGGTTCAACTTGTATTTGCTGAGTTTTTAAAAATTGGAACTGATTGTGGGAACAATTCAGATATTCAATTTTAGAGGCAGGTATGAGTACTGCCGTTCCGGAAACCAATAACGGGATATTCAACACTTCTGTCACAGGTTACCCTAAGTGGTTCGCTACGTTTGGTGACAGGGATGCCCGGGTTCATGGGGTGGGGTTTATCCGGGTCTTGACGGTGGATGTGCCAGCCCACCAACTACATAGCAGGCCGGATCGGGAGAGATTGGTTGAGGGAGACCTTTTGATCTCTCCATCAGGACTCTTTCGGAACCATGCATCGCGCACGGAGAAAAATGTTATTCTAAAATACGATCATTTTATTTGTAAAAACGGTTACAAAGGGGACTGAAGTTCTTACACGGAGAAAAGTTGTAATCGAAAAAACAATCATTTTAATAGTAAAAACGATTAAAAACGGGACTGAAGTTCTTACGAACCAATTAACAGGGTTTCAATGTTTATTGGCAGGAACAAGTAAGAATTAAATAACAAATTATTCTTACATTTTCCCGCCAATAAATATTCAAACACTGTTAATTTGTTCGTAAGACCTTCAGTCCCGTTTTTAACCGTTTTTACTATTAAAATGATGGTTTTTTTTCGAATAACATTTTTCTCCGTGTACGAACAAATTAACAGGGTTTCAATGTTTATTGGCGGGAACATGTAAGATTAATTTGTTGGTATATGTAATTTCGTACGTATACCAACAAATTATTCTTATTTTTTCCTGCCATTAAACATTGAAACACTGTTAGTTTGTTCGTAAGAACTTCAGTCCCGTTTTTAACCGTTTTAACGAATAAAATGATCGTATTTTAGAATAACATTTTTTCTCCGTGCAGTGGGAGAGATATATTCTAATCTTAGTCACACACTGACCCCCAGATTCATACTGACCCGTCATCAACTTCCTCTCCTTTCTTTCCTAGAAAGATTCTCCACACAGTAGATGACGTAGGCCCTGATGGGAATTGTTTTTCTCACGACCTCCTGTGTGGAGCTAGTAAAGTAGGTACCAAAATTAATTAAAAATTATATATTTGAAATGTGTTTTCAAGTTTGATGCAAATATTGTTTTTTAAATTAAATTTCATCGACGTAAAATACCACTTTTTTTTTAAAAATTTTTTTTATAATGCTTTGACTGATCGCTGAATGTCCTATCTTCTATATTTCGACGTTTCTTCTCCGGTTTGAAGGAATTTTATGAATGTATCGTTAATTAATTTATGTGACTTTCTACCTGGGCATATGAGTGTAGGTAATTTTTTTTTTTTAATTTTTTAAAAAAGAAAGACAAACATTCCCGGGTTACGAATAACCCAACCACATTTGAAAATCTCCTACTACCACCACACTAAGCGGAAGATGTTGCTTGTGTTGTGATGGAGGACTTAGCCAGCCGAGGAATCGAACACGGATCGCCTTTTTTTTCTTTGAACGAAATTTGTTTCTTTTCACCTCCGTAAAGAAATTATTTATCGTCGTTTCATAATCTTGTCAAAAAGTATCTTTCAGATTTCATCAAGCGACATCAGCGATACCTGTAACCTTTCATTTAAATTGTCATCCCCTTAGGCGAATTTCTTGTGCTTTTAGGAACAGCTTGGATGGTCTCATAGAAATCGTCGTGTCTTCCGTACTGTCATATACTAAGAAGTATTATCTAAACTGTGTGAAAAAGAGAAAACGCCATTCTTTATATTATAATTTAGAAATTAACCAGAACAGAGTTTAAATGTACACCTCTATGGACCAAAGATTCCGACAGCAATTTGAGAATAAAATTAAACTTCGTCACTTTTTAAATAATTATTTTCATACGAGACGGTAAAAAAGTAAGGTAAATATAATGCTTGTAATATATTGGTCGAATAAAATATATTTGCTTTTATTTCTAGATCAGTTTTCAATGTTTTATGTTTGCATTCAAAATTTTAATGTTTTTTTCAATATTTGAGAATTTTTAATAATAAAATGTGGACGCGTATTTCACCGCCTTTCAAAATCAGTAATTAGTTTCCGGATACGTTCAAAAATATTTCATTTTTTTGGATTTTATTTTAAATCGGAAATGCAAACAAATTCTGACAAAATATTCCTGTGACATTAGGGTTTCTCGATTCTCGACAAAGAGATCAGTGGCGTTGCACTTCTCTAATAAAACATGAAATACTTTGTTTTTTTGGTTTGTCGTGTTTTAAGAAAAATCCGCCCCTTTTCCGAGACGGGGTGTGAGGTTGTGTGGGACGAGTGTGGCCTAAGTGCTCTGTTTAAGAGCGGGTGAGGTGTGGCGGGCGTGGCGTTTGTTTTACACGGCGGAGACACCACGCCACGTGGACACCCTCAACACCACGGCGCTGCGCGGCCTCGCTACCACCCGCCCGGCACTCAGAATCAAGTGTTTTCGAGATGCTTTCAATCTATTCCGAGATATCGTTTTTTCACGTTTGAAGGTGACTGAAGATGAATTGGATATCGAATGCACATACACCCAAACTGCGCGTATTTTCGAGATGCTTTCAAAATATTCCGAGAAAACTTCTTTTTACGTTTGAAGGTGATTGAAGGTGATCTGGGACTCGAACCCCGGACCTACGCCTTGCCGGGGCAGAACTCTACCAACTGAGCTAATGTGCGCCTATCCGATTCGGTCAGTTAATACACAAATAGGTATAAATATTTACATAAATCTAAGAAGACAAATTATACATTTGCACACATTTAAATAAAGATTAAAAGACAAAATATTAAAATACGTTAAAGTTCACTCAAATGACAAATAATACAACGAAATGCAAGAGACACAAGCGACACAAGTGAAACAAGTGACACAAGTGACACAAGAGACACACGTGACACAAGTGACACAAGTGACACAAGTGACACAAGTGACACAAGTGACACAAGTGACTCAAGTGACACAAGTGACACAAGTTACACAAGATACACGAGAGACACGATTAGAGACACAAATGATACATAAATATAATTAGCACAACACTTTTTTTTGCAATCGCAGATCATCGACGAAAATATCTACTTCAGAGGCCCTAGCAGACTCGCTCGATAACGATCGATAGGATAACTATCGGTCACTTCTCATTGTTCCCTAGGACAACTGCACATCGCTAACGTACAAAAAACAGTCGATGTCGAATATGTTAAGGACACTTAGTCATTTTGAACTGTCACTTATTCGTTGGCGATCTGTAGTCATGCTAGGGAACGATGAGAAATTACCGTTAGTTATCCTATCGATCGTTATGGAGCGAGTATGCTAGGGCCTCAGCACTCTATATATTATTATATAGTTGACACATTTAGGTCAGAGGACTAAAATAGACGATATTATTTTTATATAATATGTATTTATTTATTTATTATTTATTTATTTATTTATTAAAGAATTTTATACATAGTGTACATATTGTGTTATTTCGCCCGCCATGCTAGGGATGTCCCTGTGTTATTCAGGTGAAACATGCCTCTTAAGAGGAACGGCTGCGCGGCCGGTTTCATACAAAACGTAGTTTTGGATTTGAGGCCAAAATACTCAACCAAACTGAAAAAAAAAATTGTAATTAAAAGGTATGTGGATTTTTTATTAGGTCGAGGACCTTTACTGGAATCCGTTTTACTCAAAAACATTTTATTTCAAATGCACTAATATGGATTTTACCGATAATGCTTCGGTTGTGTTCAGTAATGTTTGGCATTGAATCGTAGTTGGTTCGGACTTACTATAAACGGATGGAAAGCATTTTGGAGAATATGTTTTCTATGTGTTTGTTCTCAGTCATTTACGTAAATATCATTAAGATGCATTACTTTAGTAAAACAATTGGTTTTTCGTAATGATTTTTAGTATGACCACATTGTATGATTTACACATTCAATTTACCGTAAATCTAACTTTTTTTCTGAAAGAAGAGCAATGTATTGCTGATTAAACCAGACAGTTTTATTTCATAAATAGTAAAAGTACAAAAAATGGAATACTTTCTACCAAAACTATAAAGACCATACTAAAAGTACCCATTAGAACACCTTCGATTGAAATTTTCAACAGCTTTGACGTACCAAATGTACAACGAATATATGCCAAAAAAATATTATTGAAGCAATTCAAAAATACTGAATCTTCTACTAGACTGTGCATCCATTACACTAGATCATACAAAAATGAAGAAAAAAAACATATTCTAAGTTATAAAACCATATTTGGACAAAGAAACTACAGGTACTTTGCAACAAAACTCCACAACATTCTTCCCCAAGACATAAAACTGATTAAAAACTTTTATGAGTACAAATCAAAAATAAAAATATTGCTGAAAGAGGAAATGAAAAAATACCAATAAAAACACTACAAACTACATAGAAGAAAACACTACTAAACTGCATAGAATACAAATGAATTATAATTAAATAACTTTAGTCCTCCTCGGCACAGGACTCCCTAGTGAGGAGGACTAAGAAAAACAATATATTATATACTTAAATTCATCTTTATATGTTGTATGTACAATCCCTTTCTCCCGTTTGCAATCTTTAGATCACAGGCGTCGGGTGGGAATGCTATCCTTGTTCTACCAATATTTCAATGGAAGATGCTCCGAGGAGCTAGCGTCATTGATCCCCTCGGCCCGGTGCATAGTCGGGAAATACACCAAACGCGCGCCCAACATATGCACACGGTTGACATTTGTCACATGAGAACGGGACGCTTCTACGACTCGTTCTTGTGTTCAACAGCTCGGCTGTGGAACGATTTGCCGGCCCCTGTGTTTCCTCCTTCCTATAACATGGGTCTCTTCAAGACCCACGTTCATTCCTTCCTCTCCTCAAAAAGACCCTCCTCACAGCATCTTCAAAGATGACATAGGCCCTGAGGGAAATTATTTTCCTCAGAGCCTCCTGTGTGGAGTTAATGTAAAAAAAAAATAATAATCATAAAAACATATGTGTGTTTATAAAAATTTTAAAATATCATCCAACAGCCTAATGACATCTACGTTTTAATAACTCCAAATACGCCCAGAAATCGCTAATCGGTTAAAATCCTTCGAATGCGTACTTATTACACACTGTATATATTGCCATTCTATTCACTAAGCATTCTCCACACGTTTACCGTGAGGCCATTTTAGAAAGGATCATCAAACATCAAATCACCTTGACTTGGCAATTCCATGTATTATTACAGTGAGCAGAAAGTTAAGTGACCTCAGGGCATGCCTCCCTCTGGAAAGAGGGGAGGAGAGAAGGAGGATAAACCCGGGCCCTAAATAGGTGAGAAGAAACAGAACAGCTGGAAGTTCTATCACGTTTAGTTTTTGGGTTATTTGCTGTTTATGCTTCATCCTTATTTAGCCAACACCAAAGTTCCGAACAGCATTACAGTGTCTATCATCAAAGCAGGTGTTTAGATTATGGTAAAGAGAGTGTTTATATAATTATTTTATTTGTGAAAATTATAATTATAACATTATAAATATTTTTTATTTAACATCTTATATTAAATTACTTCTCTTCTTTTTAAAGAATGTGCTTGTGTATGGAAGAGGAATAATAATATATGCAGAAGTGATACCGCCTTGCAGGCGTTATTCCCTTTAATCTAGTTTTCTGCGTTTATTTTTGGTGTTACGCATGCAACTTTTTTGTCCTGAAAATCTCACATCAAAGTACCTCTAAGTTTGTTCCCTCAGTAGCCTAACCATAATAATAAGAACTAAAAATAACTTTCGCTGCAACGATAATTGCATAATATAATATTATATAAAGGTTTTTCTTTTCATCTTATTCATTTTTAAATGAATAGCATAATATATTACATATATTGAATAAAATTTCAACATATGGTCACCCTACATGTTTACATTAAAATGTATAGCGCTTATTATGTACCCTTTGTCTGTAAGAAACATTAATGTAACAATATTATTCTTTCAATACCTTTATTACTTTGGGTTATTTTTATTACTTGTCCTAGTGAGGTTGAAAATTGAGCTGTTAACAATAATATCTACCATCTAAAGAAACAATAAATACATAACATCGTTTATAATCTCTCTCAAGGCACAGCTTAGGTAACCAATTTACAGAATTAGCAGAATTTTTAATAGCATCGAAAGAACTTACAAAAATCATTTTACATATTTTTTACAAATAGAAATTAGTTTATATTTCGTTTTCTTAGCCTCATTGTTAGACCCGGTTCAGAAGGAGAGAATTCGCAGCCAATCGATACGCGCGTAAGCATACGCGCGCAGGCGAGGTACTGGGCACCAGTACGCGTGTAAAGCCAGGGACACACACGGCGTTATAAGCGCTAGCGTTATTTGGCTTGGCCTATTTCAGCATATTCCTCGCCATGCATTCCAATCGCAAATGTATGGCGAGCGATATAGTGAAGTAGGCCAAGCAAAATAACGCCGGCGCTTTTAACGCTGTGTATGTCCCTGGATTCACTCGCGCGTAGAACGCCAGACTCCATTGTTGCGTCCAGTTTACGCGCGAATTGCAGAGAGAGCGGACGTATCGAGTGCAATGGACCCACCAGCCAGTCACAAAACGACCACTTCATTCAAGTCCATCTTTTATACTGAATCCCAAAATGTTCGCGAGTTTCGCAAACGTTCGCGCGTATACGCGCTTAACGATTCGCTCCTTCTGAACAGGGTTTTAGTTAATTTGAATCATATTAGTACGTTTACACTATTTTTTGTGATCTTTAAAGGTAAATAAAGGTAAAGTTAAAAACAAAAGGACAGTTAAATCGTAAATATCTCGGAGTAAAATTCATTAATTCATTACCAGAAAAAATTAGAAACATGAATACCAATATAAAAGAATTTAAAACTCACCTTAAAAAGCATACTCAAAACCTGAACTAAATCATAACAAATAAAAACTATATAATAACACCCCCCCCCCCCCCCCCCCTCCCTATACACACAATCCCTGTTTTTTTATGGGGGTATATCAAACATATATATCAAATAATTAATTAGTGTATAAAATGTATTTGTAATTTATGTATCTTTTTTTGAATTATTAATATAAAAAAAATTTAAAAAAAAAAAAAAAAAAAATAATTGTAATTAATGCAAATTTGTATATAAAACGAATTCAGCTTTCTTTTGTATTTCTTTCGCATTAACTATGTAACAATTTCTAGACATTTTGTTTTGAAGAGTTTTACTTTCCATGTACATTTGTTACTTAAATTTTAATTTTTCTGCTACCGGTTTCGACGCATCCGTTAAGTTTTAAGTTATCTCTCTCTCATCGGAACATAAAAAAATATACGTATACGGAGTTTACCTGAAGGATTCCCTATTTCTGCATTAAAAGTTGCTTCGACATCCTCCATCTTTCGATATTATGACGTAATATACTTAGTTTCCCTTTCACAAAATGAACAACTCAAAAAAATAAACCTCCTGAATGTAAGTACGGGCATATCAGCATTGCGTAGATACTCCCGCCTATTTGTTCTGAGTAGAAATTGAGCCATGCTGTTAACATACTAAGTAGGCCTCGCGCTACGTCCAGGTTTTATGATGAGAATTTTAACAACCCACCCGAAAAAACATCTCATAAAGCTACCCCAATATCCCAGCCGAGTATTACTTGAGATTTTTCCGTCAGCATTTTTCCCCGTGGAAGTATATAAATAGAGGGTGTGTCACACTGCTAAAATTGTAATTGTAAAATATAGGGCATTAAAGAATTCAATTTTGCATGATTTTAGATTTATTAAATTTGAAAATCTGTATGATTTTATTTTAATTACTAAAAAATATCTCACCCTTTCTACTATGTTTACACAACTAAAAATAAATTAAAACAATTAAACATCGTAAAAAGGCGTTTTTTGTGGAGAAATTTAAATTTTCGACAATTGTGTTCCAAAGTAAATCCGTCATTTGTAATTTTTAAATTGGCACCCATTGAATTTTTTTTTAACCACTCGAGCGCTTTTTGCCACATTATGGCATTATTTCCACAACACGGATTGCTTTATTGCCAAAATGTGGCAAATTAAAAATATATATATATTGAAACGACTATATAATATGTTGTACATTCAAAATATAACAAAATAAATATTCTCTAGATTCTTTAAAATGTTTTAAGGTTAAAGATTTAATTATATTTTTTTTATAAATCCTACAAAAATGTGATAATAGAGAAAATATAGGGGAATTCATTGGCTACGTAGAACTATAATCAGTTTGTATGTCTGGATATTCGAATTCGGAGGTATGATTTTTTTAATGTGGGTGGAAAAATTTCCTTTAGCAATCCGAGAAAAAATATTTAAATTGCTCTGTCGCTCCAGTGGAACAATTTTTATTATTTATTTTATATCTCATCACATTCATACAATTAATAAAATAAAACATTGTTTTAAATACTTATCATTAACTTAAAAATAATTGTTAAAGTTTCCTCTAAAATTATGAAAATTTTATTTGTTGGCTTATATTTTTATAATTAACACAATAATACTTTGTTTTTAATTCCACTTTATTATTTCTATATCCAACCGGTTTCGGTTCAACCTGAATCTTCCTCAGGGATGAATAAAAATATACCGAACATAATACAGATATACATGGTATTTAAAAGAAAATTAGAAGAGGGAGAGAGAACATCAACTTAGGTAAGGGCCTTGGGGGTGGCGGCTAAGAGGGAGGGGTGAAAGGGGGCGGGGGTATTGGGAATATTTAAAAATGGGTAATTGAGTAAATTTGGTATATTTATTTTTAATGATTTTTTTATTTCAAGGGCTTCAAGATTATTTAGTCGTAGAACTATATTTTTATAATATAAATAGCAAATAAATAAAGTAGGTAGCACATATTCGACTAGATATTTGCTACACCAATTTTCAGTTTGCTTGGGTATGTTGGTCTCAAATTCAATTCTAAGTTTTGTAAGAAAAAGGTCGCGCGAAAAGGTTTCATATACCGAATAAGGAATATTGAACTAAGCTCAGAATTAAACATGTATAGCATATTTAATGTTTTAATTACAATTTCTCCTGTTATATAATCGTAGGTATAACCCCATGTTGTTCGCTATGAGTGAGAGAATTATACGACCTTTTCTGGAAGATATTATAGTCAATCTGCGCCTAGTAAACCAATCCAGACCTTGAGAATATTATATGTGATCGAAATAAATTATCGACGGTCAGGCGCGTCACGTGACCCATAGTTTGCGTACACAACTTGGAGGTCTATTGAGGAGAGTTTTGGTACCTATTAGAACCTGGTAATAGTCTTTAAGAGCCCATTTAAAATAATGAGACCATAATAAATTTGGCCCAAAATTATCACTAAATCACCTTATTATTATTATTATTAAGATTGATTGACCAGCGGTTGAGAATAAAAGTTTAAAAATGCTTGCAACTGTACAGGGAGGTTCCAATGAAAAATATCGATTATTCCCCGTATCAATTTTTTTTAATTAAAAATTTTATACCGATTTATTTCATTAAAAACTTGCTTTAATATAAACCTACATTCAAGTAAGCATTACAAATAATTAAAACACACAATGATAAATTATTAAATATCGTGTACAAAAAAAATATAATATTAGAATATAGAATATATTAGAATATATTATAATATAGATAAATGAAATATTTTACTTTGTAAGACCTTAAATAAATAGAAAAACTGAGGTACTTTTGTCACAAAACACGTTCTCGATGTATTTTTTAATGATTTTAATTAAATCAAAATTTAAAAAATTAAAACTGTGCTGATTATGGATTGATTTATTTTGTTGTATGATTATATGATTTGAAATTTATGTTAGTTAATAAAATCTATCGTTTGAAAATTGAACAAATCTGGCAACGACCAACGGTATAACCTTAGTATCTTAAAAATACACTTAGTTTTTCAAAAGTTTAAAACTGCGTGTACCAGATAAAATAACAATTTATGTTTTTTTGTAAAAAAGAGTCAATACGTCTAGAATTTGACTTAAAAAGGACTAATACCGGTATTATCTGGTAATACCCTCTTAAACAATTGATAAAGGTTTATTCAATGTTAATTCTGGCAATTTTCTCTGGGACCCACAGTTGGCCCCCGAAGTTATAATTATTAAAATTAATATTTTTTGGATTTAATTAATTACCACTTTCAAACCTAAAATCGACTTAAAATTTATAATTATTTGGTATAGATATCAAACTAATTTATTTACTCTGTCGATTGTTTTTAACAGCCGAGAACAGATGAGAATATCCAAGAAGTTGCAATAAGATGCAAAATGAGACGAGAAGAGACATTAAGAGACAAAAAGTGGCAAGAAGATACAAACAGAGCCTGGAAGAGATGATAAGAATCTAGTAAAAGACAAGAAAAAGCAAGAAGATCCAAAAAGAGAGATTGGTGATCCAGGAGGTGGCAAGAAGAGACAAGTAGAGACAAGAAGAGATGAGAAGACCCAAGATGCACGAAGAGCCAAGAAGAGACATTAAGATACAAGAAAAAGCAAGAAGAGGCAAGCAGAGCCCAGATGAGTTGAGGAGAATCGAGAAGAGGCAAGAAGACACAAGAATAAGTAAAAAAAAGCCAAGGAGAGACGAAAGGATTCCAGAAGAGACAAGAAGAATCAAGAATAGAAAAGAAGATACATGGAAAACTACGAAGGGACAGAAAGATCCAAGAAGAGCCGAGAAGAGGTAAGAAGAAGGAAGGCATAAAGAAAGGAAATACAAAATCATAACGCTCAATCCATTCCTTTATTCCTGCCCATCCTAAAGTCCAATATTGGCTTATAAGGTTGCCATGTGTACCGGTCGATTAAACTCCAACCTCCTTCCTATCCTTAGAGCACTTTTTCCTAGTCCTAACAAATCAGTACCCCCTGGTGTACCGGTCTCACCGGGACAGGATTGCTCCTGGCTGGGGTGGTTCAATCGTATCGTATCGTAACTGTCGATTGTTTTTAACCTGCGCGCTGGTATATACAGTATATGGACAAGTAGTTTTGTCCTTGATGCGTTTAAATAAATAAATAAAAAATTCCTTTATTATTCTGCGGTACATCTTCTCTGAATAACCCTTCGGGGATACTTAGTTATATGTTGAGTAAGTAGGTATACCATATTTTCTCTAAACCTTCTACTTATTGTATATAAGTATGCAGAGGGTCCAACTGTCGGGAGATCAACAATAATGAAACTATTTTCTCTACACTATATTCTTAAAGTAAGCTCAGCGGTGTTTAAGCCCCGCTGAGTTTAAGATTTCGTTTTATTTAGTACCAATGGCTGTCAGCCTTCGTGGCCATTAAAACAAAACTTCGCGAGAGAATTTGTTATCTCATCGAGTTGAAATCTCTGAAGATAATTAACTTACTACTTCAGAAATCTTGGTCACCCCACTGCTGTCAGCCTAGTTTCAGATTGTTTTCCCTTTAGGAAGTTGGTCGTTCCGGTAACCATCCGTTTTGTGAATAAGAGATTCCTTCCGTGATCGTTGTTATTAATATTCTGCTCCAAGGGTTTGCAACACAAAAGAGACATCTCAGGGGAAAAGTACGCCGTAATGAAGGGCGGCGTTATTCAGGATATATTTTGGTCGGTAAAATACATTATTTTGAGTACGACGTTAAGATAAAGCTATACGCCAAATTACTATTTAGATCTTTACTACGTGATTTAAATTATGAATATGAAAAAATATGTTACGGATACATTAAAGCTTTTCCTACCTTCTCTATTTATTTGAATTAAAATAAATTTAAATTAATTTTATTTAATTTAAACGAAAAAAAGATAGCTGCCAATAATATGGAAACAAACATTAGTCGAAGATACTATTGTTAATTCTGAAATTTGAAATATAAAGTTTACAAATACGACAGTCTCTTAATAGATCGCAATAGCTGAATTGGATAAAGCGTATGTCCCGGTTAGACGTGAGGTTCTAGGTTCGAGTCCCAGTGGCGACCATTATTTTTTATTGTTTTTCTGTGTCTTGTTCATTTTCATATTTAAAAAAATGAGATTATTATTGTTATCTTCTTCTTCAATGATATACTAAATAATTTGTTTTTTCACTACATAAATATGAAGTTATATAAGAAACAACTTTTTAAAAATACCCCTTTATGGCTAAGATTATTTTTGACTCGAACCATTGACTAACTTTTTTTCATTCTTATAAAATTATTCATAAAAAAAATAAAAACAACTTTTGTGCTACTTTCCTCGTTCAGATAATACCAAAAATATGCAGAGTTTTAAAGGGGTGAGACGTCAAATATTTCTGGCGTTTATATTCCTCTTAAGCTTAAGTTGAGATGTAAGAACGTAATTCATCTTCAGTACTTTTGAAAAACGTTGTTTTTATTTGAATTTTAATTTTTGTTGCGTTAGTATTTACGGCACAAAAAAATCTGCGTAGAGGTTGTCTACTGGTAAAGAATAAACTAACAATAATAAATCTAAATAAAAATATGAAATAGAACAAGACACAAAAGAAAAAAAAATTGACAGCCGCATTTATGACTCGAACCCAGGATCACTTGTCTTAATAATTAAAACCGTTTTGAGACCATTTTGTCCCAGCTCACATAGGTCTCATATAAATCGTTGTATCTCCCTTACGGTCATGGTGTGAAATATGATCTTAACGGTGATAGAAAGAGAAAACTCCACTCCTTACAATCAATTCCATATTTTAACCATAAAAAATGTATGTGTGCACCTGAATAAAACCAAAATTTTATATATTGGAAAAATATATAAAATTTCGAGAATTTTTTTTTGTTTTCAGAAATTTTAGATAGAAAAAACGTAAGGTGAACCATTTTTTAAATTTTGCATTCAAAATTTTAAGATTTTAAAAATTGTATATTTATTTCTGACAATAACATTTGTAAACGTACTTCGTCACCTTCCTAAAACAGTTTTTAACTTTCGTATGTGTTTATAAATGCGATTATAAATATTTTATTTATTTGAATTTTTTTTTCAAAGCCAAAATATTTTTACCTTCATTTTGAGGGTTTAAAATTGAATATTCATTTGGAAATTTAAAAAAATAGGTGTCCCATATAAATAAAGCATAATATGTTTAATTTGGATACTATCTAGGTTACAAACCAATTATTTAGAACTTTGAGATCATTTAAAAAGGTAGCAGGCAAAAAATGGGAAAAATTAATCGAATTTGAAATATGAGATCAATGACTTCAAGTTCCAATGGCCGAGTCTGTTATGGCGTTTGTTACGGTGAGTCCTAGATGCAACCGTTACCTTTTTTAAATTTTCTGTGTCTTGTTCTTTTAGATATTTTTATTTATATTTATTAGTATTATCTTCTTCTTCTTCAATGATATGTTACATTGATAGGTATAAGCTTAAAAAGTTATTATAATAAGAGTGTGTTATAATATTTTAATCCCTGTTAGTAACTATATATACCTTTTATTAGATTATTTTTTCAATAACTTTGCTAAACAAACAACAGTCATACTCATCCATAATTAGTTATCTTACTTTATTCTTTTTTTTCTTGTTCCAGTTCTTATTCATACAAAATATGTATGTAAGACCATAATTTGCAATGCAAACACCAATTACCTAGCTATTTTGTTTTGATCCTTTGTTTTTGAGTAGATAAAACTTATATTTTTTGTTAGGCGCTCCTTGTTTTGATCCTTTGTTTTTGAGTAGATAAAACTTATATTTTTTGTTAGGCGCTCCGCCCACTGAGGCAACTGAAAACCAACTAAAACCGGCTGTTTTCTCTGTCTTGATTGGTCAAAAAGCTTGTTTAACCATAGATGAAGAACAATCAGCTGACAGCTCGCAACCTAGCAACGGCCGCCCAGGGTAATCAGCCGTGACAGTCGCAAGATGGTCGCAAGTCACCGCTTGCGTTACCATTGACAACGGGGTTTTATGTGATTGTGTAGTGTGCGGGCCATCACATTGTCCTACAAAGACAGTTGGCAGTTGAGAGTTTTCAGTTGCCTGAGTGGGCGGAGGCGCTTAATGTTGTTATTATTATTAAAATAAGTTTGCTAAACCAACAACGGTTGTCTTTATGTTTTAATTGGTTACTTATTTCATTTTATTCTGTCTCTTCTCTTTTTTTCCTTATTTTTATTTTTCGAGTTACGTACAATGCAAACATGGGTTTGTTTTTAATGTTGGTTTGTTATAATTTGTTTCAATTTATATACCCTTTATTATTATTTTTATATTATTTCAATCTGTGCTGAACAAACAACAGTTATTGTATTAAAAAAAATATTTTATTTTATTACTATATATTTTTTTCATTCTTATTTTTTTATGTTTTTTATTATTATACTTTCTCTTCTTTTTATTTCTTCCATTTATTTTTGTTTGTATAAGACACGTTCCATATGTTCCGTATATCATCCTAATTCGACTGCAATAAAACGGGATTCGTCCTTGTTGGGCAGCCAAAACATTTTATGAATAATGTATAATGTATGCATAAAAAAAGTAAATAAATAAATAAAAATAAAAAATAAAAAATAAAAAAAATTTGCAGGCATGGCAATGAATATGGCTGTCTATAATAACCGACAGCAAAGTGACTATTGACTATGCCTACGTTCATTCAAAGTCTCAGTCAATCTACGTCATGTACGTCAAACGTAGGAATTCTTATTCATCACATGCCATCAGTTGAAATGACAGTTCCGGAGTAAAACAAAGGTAACTTCCCCTTCAGAGGGATGGGTTTAATCAGTAAGGGAGGAATAATTTTTGGGAATTCTCTGAGAGTTTTGGGAAAAAAAGGTTTTAGACCAGCTTTGGAATTCTTTTTCATGCTTTTGTCTGGAAAGATTTTCCCCGTCAATACATCGAAAATAAATTCTTTTAAATGGAGTTTGATTTAAACTCAGCCACCATAAAACTTTCTCGTTATAGAAAAGTTTCGATCAAATAAATTCAAATCTGTTTAATTATTTTACTTGTACTAAGAATATGGAGAGATGTCTACACCAAGGGTAGGTAATACTTTTAAAAAACTTCACTCCATGCGGTAACGGGTGCTTAATAGATTTAACAAACGGATCGCAATCTTTGGAGCACAGGTCTCAGGTGGGAATTCTGTCCTCGTTCTATCAGTATTTCAATGGAAGATGCTCCGAGGAACTATCTTTATTGATCTCATCAGGTGCATAGTCGGGATACACGCCAAACTCGTGCCCAATATTTATACACGGCTGACATTTGTCACGTGCGAACGTGTAGTTTCTACGACTAGTTCTTGAGTTCAAGGGCTCCCCAAGACCCGTGTTCACTCTTTCCTCACAGCACCCCAAAAGATGATCTAAGCCCTGAAGAAAATATTTTCAACAAGACCTCCCCTGTGAAGTAAAAAAAATCTGAAGTATGATGAAGACGAACAAATAAATAACTAAATTTTCAATGAAAAAAGGAACGTTTTAAATACTGAATCAGCGTGTTTATCAGCACATTTATTAAGGCAAGTATTTGATATGTTATTCAAGCAGAAAACTTCTCAGAAGCACTTAACGTAAATGATTTATTCACTCGTCTTTTTAACACAACAACAACATTCTCGTGTTATGCTTAACGCTCCGTTATGTACGTACCTTAAGAGGCTAGCCTTTGAACGACACGCGGAACACCCGCGTCTGTCATTCTGTCCCGCTCACAATAAGCTCACGCACACTTACAATACATGCGAATGCGAAATGTGCGAATGAGACAACGCTTAAATTTACCTACAGAAATCGCTCGAAAAGGGGCTTACGGAGAATACACTTTTCCACACCGAAACATTCACGAATTTGAAATTTTAAAAAATATATATTTTTTAGAAAGAAAAAGCTACGTCGGTAGCTTTTTATAATTTTATAATTCTTTACGATAGTTGAGTTAGCAGCACTTTTTCCTTAAATAATATTTTTTGATAAATCGTACATGTTTGACAGTGAATTTTTACGTTAATACGAAACACATTGAAAATTTGAAAACATACCGACATAGTTTTCACCCTCTAGAAGGCAGTATAAAAAAATATATTCATTTTGTGCAATTTTCGATGTAGAAAAGTGTTTTTTCCCGGGCGTCCTTTTTGTATGGGCCGAAAAGCGAAGTCTATCGACTTAAACGTAAGTCTAAATTTAAGATATTTAGGCAAAATTCACCTAAGACCCCTTGAAGGGAGGAATACAGGTTATGGATAATATGATTACAATGAAGTTAAACACAAACGACAAGGCCTTTATCATCGTGGTTTATGAAGGGAGGCTTTATAATAAGGGTTGATGTTTCACGAAACTTGCACTATTGAAACATATAATTTATTTTTATTAGTAGTTGTTGTGCTACTTTCAGTGTGCATTCGGTGCCTGAATCTGCTTCTTCTGACTTCCACTTGGCAGTGACTATAAGTTTATCTATGTTAGAGATCCTCTGTTTGGCGAGCAGCGTATCTTAAAATAGGTTGTAGACATGTATGTAACCATTATTATTTATCCATACGCTGGGTTCAAAATGGACACATTTGTGCGTCGAGCTGTCTGTAGAATACTGATCATTTTTCTCCAGAACCACATTTAGAGGGCGTCTATCCGCTTTCTTTCCCTGGATCTGTGGCTAGCTTACGTACACTATACATTTTCTTATTTTTAAAACTTGTTAGCATAGATTAAGTAAGTAAGTAGAAGTACTCGAGGAATCACAGAAACCAAAAAAAATAATTATAAAATTTTTCACTTCAATAGAAATGCCGATTTGTTTATAAAATATACACGGTTCTGAAATATGTATTGTGCCGAATGCATACTGCTAAATCTGAATGTTGTATTTTTATTTTTCAGCATTTTCAATTTTATAGCAATTTATGGATAAAATTGAATGAAATTCCACCATCCTTTTTGGATTCGAAATACGAAACTCGAACTTTGTAATTTAGAATCGAAATAAATCTCCAAATATTTCGTTGTTTTACTTTGTGTAAAATAATGTCATTTTGTAGTGATTTTGTAGAGATAGTGTCTTCTTATATGATTAAAGATTTTCATGGCCAAAAGAATTTTTGTTATTTATTTTTGGGATGTTATGCCGTGTTACACTACCTCCTTCTTATTCCAACGTTTCGGACAACTTTACAGTGTTACAACGTTACTACACACACGGAGAAAAATGTTAATCTAAAATACGATCATTTTATTCGTAAAAACGGGACTGAAGTTCTTACGAACAAATTAACAGCGTTTAAATGTTTATTAACGGGAAAATGTAAGAATAAATATTTAAACCCTGTTAATTTGTTCGTAAGAACTTCAGTCCCGTTTTTAACCGTTTTTATGAATAAAATGATCGTATTTTAGAATAACATTTTTCTCCGTTCATCTGCCATGATGATGAATACTGTAACGTTGTCCGAAATGTTGGCTAAAGAAGGAGGTAGCGTAACACGGCATAACATCCCAAAAATAATAACAAAAATATTGTCTTCTTCTTCTTCTTCCTTGCACTGCCCCAACCCATTGCCTTGGTAGGCTGTTGAGGTCGGCTTTTCTTGTTCTTAGGCTATAGTTTCTTTGGTTCTAGGTATCGGTTCTGGAATTTTGAAGCATTGAGTTATCCAGGAGTTCTTCTTTGTAGAGATAGTGGAATTTCTACAAAATAGAAATAATGGGATTTTTGGTCGTTTTAAAAACATTTTTGGGGAGCAGCGGTGTAAACAAGTAGTATACATCGAGTACTTTTCATTAGGAGGGTATTACCAGAGAATACCAAAAATTAGTCATTTTTAAATCAAATTTTAGACGTATTGACTATTTTTTACAAAAAAACATAAATTGATTTTGAAAGATTGTTATTTTATCTGGTACACGCAGTTTTAAAATTTTGAAAAACTAAGTGTAATATTAATATACTAAGTTTATACCGTTGGTCGTTGGCAGATTTGTTCAATTTTCAAACGATAGATTAGATTAAACAACACAAATTTCAAAGCATATAATCATAAAATAAAATAAATCAATACATAATCTAGTCAACACAGTTTTAATAATTTAAATTTAGTTAAAATAAAATCATTAAAAAATAAATCCGAGAATTTGTGACAAAAATACCTAAGTTTTTCTATTTATTTAAGGTCTTACAAACTGAAATAATTCAAAAAAAATTTTACACGCTTATTTTGTTTAGACATTATTAAAAAATCATAAATACTTATTATCAAAAAATACTTACAAGAAATACACGATATTTAATAATTTATCATCGTGCGTTTTAAGCATTTTTATTGCTTACTTGAATGTGGGTATATATTAAAACAAGCTTTGAATTAAATAAATCGATATTAAATTTTTTATTTTAAAATTTTGATACGGGGAATAATCGATCTTTCTCATTGGAACCCCCTGTGCTGGTCAATCACTCTTAATATTTTAAAATCTTCTATTCTACATAAAATATAATATCTAATCTACAGGCGAGCATCTTCAGTGAGCGGTTCCGCCACCGCAGATTAACAGAGAGCGTATTTTAGAATAGACATTAGGTCCAGTTAGATATTCATTGTATATACGACTCGATCATAAACAAGACTCGTAATCTCTGACGAAATATAATTAAACACTCCCTATCATCAGAATTGTTGTGTTAAACAGAGAAATTAACGTGCACCACAGGAACCCAATGAGATAAATAGAAAGTCATCAGCGATCTCATTTTGGTCCTACTGTAATTGAACTATCAAAGTTAGGAAAATTAGCATTTCATGAACCATTTTAGGTGACTTTGAATATATGAGAATGTAAGAATAATTCGAGACGTGCAAACAATCATTATTAAAATTAATGTCACTGTACGAGTTGTACAGATACATAGTTACAGTTATCCTCATAAGCTTGCTAAACTTTTTACCTTTAGTGGGTCTTCGGAAATCCAGTTATGTGACACACTTAGTATTTCTTATTTTTTAAATTTATAAACTTTTTTTTTTATAAGAAAAACTCTCTTTTTAACTTTTGAAGGTTACTCCCATCAATGTAATATATCATTGAAGAAGAAGATAACAATAATAATCAAAAAATTTTAAATATAAAAATGAACAAGACACAGAAAAATAATAAAAGATAATGGTCGCAAATATAAAGTTGACAAATACGACAGTCTCATAATAGATCGCAGTGGCCCAATTGATAGAGGTGTACGTCCCGGTAAGACGTAAGGTTCTGGGTTCGAGTTCGAGTCCCAGTTGCGACCATTATCTTTTATTATTTTTCTGTGTTTTATTCATTTTCAAATTTAAAAAAATTAGATTATTATTGTTATCTTCTTCTTCAATTATAAACTAATGTTTAAGACAAGATTTTTTATGCATAGCACAATGTACTTAAAATTTCGTTTATTTCTTCCTAATTATAATATTTTCGGAGTAATATTTGGGAATCGCGTTAAATATTCAGCACAAGTTTGAGTTGTTTCTCGAACACATGTAGAAACGATCGATTGGCATTTGTTCATTAATCATTGGATGAATCCGGGCACCTTGAAAACTCGCATTACAAAATCCTTTTCACAATTCCTCTCTTGAACATCCCCGCAAACATGGTGGTTCAACCGTGGAGCTCCCGTTTAGTATCAAATAAAATTAATAAATAAAAAAAACTATTCTTAACAGAGAATAACTTAATGAAGTACCTATTATTAAAGTTGGGATGTTCGTCGGGACACCGTACAACTCCGCCGCACCCCGCATGCGTTTAACCTTCGGAATGCCATCCTCCCGCGACCTAAGTATAAGAACTCCTTTCTCTAATAAATGAGATGCCGTAAGCCGTTACCGTAGCGTAACGGCTTACGGCATAAACGATTCTTCAATAATGTCTCAGCAAAATAGTGTGAATTTTTTTAAAATATATTAGTTTGTAAGAACTTAAATAAATGGGCAAACTGAGGTTTTTTCGTCACAAAACACGTTCTCGGATTTATTTTTAAAAAAAAGAACTAAAATTAAAATTCTGAAAAGTGTCTTTTACTACTGTTTGAAATGTGTGTTGTATAATATAATATTCCGTTTGAAAATTTAACAAATCTGCCAACGACCAACGGTATAACCTTACTATATTAAAAATTAACTTTTTTTCCAAAATTTTAAACATAACTTTACCAGATAAAATAACAATCTTTCGAAATCCATTTATGTTTTTTTCGAAAAAAAGAAACAATACGTTAAGAATTTGATTTAAAAAGGACAAATTTCTGGTATTCTACGGTTATACCTTCTTAACATATTTGCACGTGCTAAAACATATTATGACACACACATGCTAAATAATATTAAGACACTTTATTTCCTAGCCAAGCGAATAAAGAATATTTTTATTAAATTTTAAAACACTACACCGTTCCGTGATTGAATTATTGAATGCAGAAGGTGAAAAACCCATTTGCAATCATCAAAGACTGAAAAATGTGTACAGTGATGCGATAGTGGATGTCAGCACTATTAGATGATAGGTTCGTCGCTGTAACGAAGCTGAAGGACAAACGCAGCCTAATGTGAAACTCATCGTGAGATTCAATTTGAAAATTCGTAGGCCGTAAAAACGTTCGTGCGTCAATGGCTAATACAGGAAGCAGGACTGTGCTTTTTACTTACACTGGCATACATGCCCTTTTTAAAAAATGGACCAACGCTGTGGAAATGGACGAGAATAATTATTGAAAAGTGAATAATTAATCGTCAATATTGTGTTTTCAACCTATTTATTTAAAATTAAAAGGAGGAAAAAACATAGGAGGCATGAATTTGTGTCTGACCCTCGTATTATATATTCATCAAAATTGATTTAAAATCTCAACCACACATAGTGACAATCAAAATCTCAACCACAGAGAGTACATATTAGTGACTATTTTATTGTAATAATAATAATAATGTTCGGATAATTTATGTAGCGCCGTTTTTGTGAGAAAATCATCTCAAGGACGCTTTACAACTTCATCTATACATTCAACATTTGCGTTATAACTAAGATTGATAACTGTGACTTAAAACTAAAACTTATAACTAGTGACATAACATTAAGACTTTTCTATAACTAGTGACTTAAAACTATACTTATTTAAATGATCGAGTGGGTATTTACTCGTATTGTCTATTCTATGACCCTTTTTTTTCTTAATAAAATATTTTCAGTGAAATGAATTTGATAATGACCTCTCGACTCGAAGGTGTTTACTGCCACAAATGCAGTGCCATCCGTGCCCACAGAACAGACCATACTCAAATAATAAGTTTCACTATCCTCTCTGCGGGAACAGTTCGCTGGTAAACTCCTCCATCAGATCTGAGGTGCGTTCCATTCAAATGCCATTGAAGTTTTACGACGTTCGCATTAAGAGAACTGTGCCATCCCTTCGCTGAAATATGGATGTAATTCCCGTTATGATTTCTCCGCTCGCGCAGCAAAAAACGGCGAGAAAAAGAATCCCTGAATTCTGGGAACTCGATTTTCAAATTTAGCATCATAAGTGCTTCACATTTAGTCTGTTGCTCGTTCCCGCGGTGTAAGTGAATTTGAAGAACGTTTAGCTTGCATCTTCATGAAAAAGATAAGGTGATTTGGCAAATGAACCTCGATGGAAAATTTTTAATAAATAAAAGGCCTCGTTTTCCTTAACATTTATAACATATTTTCCTTGAACACTTAAGTTAACACATACGTTTTTAAGCTCTTAAAAATGGAAGTTATTTTAGATAATTTTTATACATTTGCCAAGCCGAAAAAGTAATTTCATCAATTTCCTTAGTCAGAAAATAATGCAAGTAGCCTTCGAAATATTTCTGTTTTTAAAAAACATCTGTTTCTGTTTAACGTGTTATATGTATGAAAAAAATCGCAGCGTTTCTTTAGATGCTACGTAAGACATTTGTTGGGAGATTTTTGTTCAAATTTAAAATAAGTCATGATTTTTTTTTTCAATATTTCCACTCTGTGAATTTCAATTTCAAACCTGTTAATTAAAAGTGTTTTTTTCATAGTTTTTAGCATTAATATTTACATCTCTTTCTTTCAAACTTGCTGCATCTTCTTCTTTATTAACGCTTCTTTCGGAGCCTTAATGCTTTTTTATGGCACAAGCAATTGATTATTATATCATCATAATTTTGGGAAGTTAAATTTTAAACATGCGGTATTCGCGTAAATGTGTGTTTTAAAACAAGTACCTTTATACATATAATATGTTTCCTCCTTTTTTGTATTTCTTAAGCATTAAATATGTAGACTCAAGAATCTGATTCACTTGATCGTGCCACGTCTTCCTTGGGCGTCCTCGACTTCTTCTACCATTCACATTCGCGTCATAAATTCTGTTTACACTCCTTTCGTCATTCATTCGCTCAACATGCCCAAACCATCTAAGCGTCCCTTTTTGCATATTCAGAGTATGTAAGCAGGTATTATTATTTCTAGGATGCTAATACCGATTCTTAAATCCTGACGAAAACGATGTTGTAAAAACAACAACATAATTGGGCCTGCTAATAAAGACAAACATAAACTCTACGTCAAACAGGTTTCATCAGAGAAGGAAAAGCTCAAGCTTTCAGACCAGGCTTTTTTCTAAAAAAGCTTTTTAAAAAATTTCATTTGATTATATTTTCTTATTCCAAGTTAGTGAACAGTGAACAGCCCCATACCTGAGCAAGTTGCCCGGGAGCAGACAGGGAGAAAACACCAAGTCAAATAAACTTCAAGCTTAAAGCACAGTGCAACGAACCTGTCTGCCTTTCTTTGGATATATTTTTCGCGCCATAAAACTGGGAGCCATTGTGTTATAATGGACGGTCCTGAAAAATGTAGGACGAAAGTTTCAGTTAAGGAAAGTTTCCAGTATTATTTTGAACCCTTTTGAATAATTTATAATCCCTAAATATATCTCAGATACTACGTAATACAAGATGTTACGTTTTTGGTCCTTCGGGACTTATAAAAGTTAAATTGTCACACGGAGAAAAATGTTATTCTAAAATACGATCATTTTATTCGTAAAAACGGTTAAAATCGGGACTGAAGTTGTTAGGAACAAATTAACAGGGTTTCAATGTTTATTGGCGGGAACATGTAAGAAATTTTTTTTGGTATACGTAATTTCGTACGTATACCAACTAATTATTGTTAAGTTTTCCCGCCAATAAACATTGAAACACTGTTAATTTGTTCGTCAGAACTTCAATCCCGTTTTTAACCGTTTTTACGAATAAAATTATCGTATTTTAGAATAACATTTTTCTCCGCGCAGATAGTTTAATTTATCAGGTTAAGTTCATTATTTTCAATTAATCTTTACTACGAATCTATTTTGCACTTTAAATGGAAAAAAATATGTTTCGCATTATTTGAAGCTTTTTCCATCCTTTATAAAAAATATAAGCGTAAACTACTAAAAAAGATGTTTTTTAGAAATGTATGAATACTTGAAAGTTTTTAATTTTTTTCTATTTATTATATTATGACTAAAATTATCAATGACCTTTTTCCATTGATTAACTTTTTCTTTCTAATAAAATTATTCAAAAAATTTTTTTTTGTTAAAAACAATTTGCACTTGAAATCGTGACCTCTAGATTCCATTTGCTGAGCATTTTCATTCCTATTACCTAAATTTTTGGCGACAAGGCATACAAAAATACATATATATATTTTTGGCTTGTAGCTTCCTTGTAATGAGTCGAATCTGGAAATTTTATAACTTTTTACATTATCTGGTTTCAGATTAAATTTTATGTTGTCTTTTTCAACAATAACAGCCCTAAATAAATAGACACTTCATAATATTTCGTTTAAATAATAGTCACTTACAAAATTAATATGGTCATCACAGTAAAATCTCCAAGTTTAGCGTTAGCTTTATGCTTTAGCTTTATATAAACCTTGATGGGTTTCGAGGAAGAAAAGCAAAGAAGACACAAAATAAGAGCTCTTATGTAGTCTTCGCTTTTATCACTCTTATTTTAGAGGCTTTTGTATACCTTTACGTGTTTTCTAAGATTAGATTTAATTTGTCATAAAGTTGAACACACATTGATTACATGATACACCTCTATTTAATCAAAATAATCGACATGTTTCGACGTAAACGCATAATGATTTTTTTTTTTTATAAAATATCATTGAATATATAATTTTATTTTAAATAAAATGTAGTTTTACAAAATAAACTTGATAACTATAAATAAATTAAAATCATTAAATATAAGACAAAATTATTAAATTAAATATAAGATTTACAATCAAGACATCCACAACCACAATACTCGAAATAACAATAAAATCCGCGTTCCTCAAACACACACTACAAAATATGGGATAAAATCTCTGAACTATATTGCCTATACACTAAATAATTCGTTCCAAATATGTACAAAAACATCCAGCATAATAAAAAATTGCAAAGCATTGCTTTAAAAGAATATTTTTTAACTACATTTAAAAATGAAAATTAATGTAATTGTCTTGTCATTTTTTGTTCTATCTTATATACTCTCGTTGTCTGTTCTACTTAACCTGTCTTTATTTTTATGCTGTACTGAATGTAAAACTTATATTATGATATCAAAATACCTTTGTAAAATTGTAACTACTACCTCCTACCTATGAATTGTAAGTTCCTCCTGTCCTAAAATGAGTTTTGTAACTCATCGGGATTGCTCTAGCAAGAAATAAAAACAATGAAAGAATTTACAAATACGTACCTACAGACAAAATACATAACAATTAATTTTCATTTAAAGTTACTTAAAAGTTATTCTTCTGTATGTTTTTTCCATGTGCCTTTGTATTATTATTATTTCATAAGTTATTCTTCTGTACTTATTTTGCATATTATGGTTTCTTGTAATATGTGTACTTAATCATTATATTATAATTATTGTTAAATTAACCTGCTGACAAACTGCTTTGGCAGTTTAGCGGGTGTTCAAATGAAGAATAAAAAAATAAATTTAAAAAAAAAATTATACGTTGCAACCAGGGTTGCAGGACTGAGGGAAAGGATAAACCATTCCAGAAATATTCTCATCATAGAATCCCGTATGACCTCAGGATCGAGCATAGAAGACCATTGGAGAAAGACACTGGCTCCCAGATCCGATGGATTCCTGCATTTTCATGCCTTGATTTTATTTATATATATATATATATATATATAATATATATATATATATATATTTTCGTTTCATATTTATCATTATTTATAAAATATCTATGTTTTCAATATAATATGTAGTTATACTCTCTATGGGATTGCACTCACCTCCAAACATCCTGGAATAAAGAACTTTATTATTTATTATTATTATGCTTGCGAAGAAATCCATGGTTTTCAAAACATGTCGATTATTTGGATATTATGTGGGGTATCAAAGTGATTTATTACATTAAATTAAAATGACGCTCAAAGCGATTTTATAATTTTTAAAGATGAAATAATTGTAATAAAAATGTCCACGTCCAGTAAGTTTACTTTACTGGGAATTTTTTTATCACAAAGTAGAGTGATGAACCCAAAATACTTAAAAACCTTTGATTTCTCCTCTAAGCTTCTCAAAAAATTGCGAAATTGCTTTAGAAAACTAAAGCGCAAAAGCTTGTTTTATGGAAGGTGACTAAATGAGATCTTCTGAAGATTTTTCCCTGTCAAGAAACTACGGAAGTTAATAAGATAGAATTTAATAAAACTTAGCGGCGTATACTAACAACGAAACAAGACAAAAATATGATAACTCCCGTAGGAAGTGCGGTAAGCTTAATTCTTCTAACTTCTGAAACTTTCCCTTATTTTTCTCTTGCCACTTCCGTCAGTCTCCCAACATATCTAAAATTGAGGGTTGCCAGGGGACAATAAGAGGCCCCTGGTAATTCAATGTTGTGCGCTAATCGAATGCGCGGTTAGGTGACGGTGCTCGCTCTCAAACATTACTCGTTTCTTATACGGTCGTAGAAACAACATATTTTACCAAGAAATTACTGATTGTGATAAAAGAAATCGCTTTATTTGAAGATTATTTCTGGTTTCCGAACATTTCCAATAGAATTATCACGAGCTCAGCATAACATTTACCAAATCAAACAACAACAAAAAATTTACGGAAACTAGTATATTAAAAAAAAAAAACCAAAACATTGCTGCGAGAACAGAGTGATAATCAACTTACAAACATTATCAAAACAGTGTAAAGAAATCTATACGATCAATACTTTAATATAAAAACTACTATAGGCCGCATTAGAAAAGAAAACCATGGCCAAACGGACGTGCTGGCCGTAGCATTTATGACATGGTCACAACAGGGAACGCGAGCCCAAGGCAGGACAAGCTAAAAACTTTGTAAAACTGTATTTTAATTATTGTATTAAAAATAAATAAAATGGGGTAAAGTGAACAAGCGCAGAGAGGCTGTCAAAGAGAAAGCGTGCAGGCCGTACGCCGTCATCGGGAACCGCCCGGCATTTTCACTCGGTACGATCCAAGAATAGGGTATTTCCAAGTATTTTTTGTTACTTAAAAAATCAAGTAAAAAATTACCATTATTACGGTATTTTAATTTTATTTTTATGTTGACGAATAAATTTTCTACAGCGAGTCAAAGTCAACGACATTTTGGACGTGTGACGTCATAAGCGTTGCCCTGCTTTGAAAAAAATCTGACGGTAGTACTTTTTTTGTTGACGTGCGTATGTAGTGTCGTTGCCATCCACGGGCCGTTTTGGTTTTGTCAGTTTTGCATCGTTTTTAAAACCTATAAATTTGAATGAAATCATAAAAAAAACATTTTAGTGGGATGATTAAAATCAGAAAAATTCCATACATTTTCAACAGAATCCCTCGTTTGTGAAAATATCCTATTGTGGCTACATTGAACCTCTGTCAATCCCCTTTAAACAGGAGGTCACAAACCCTCACAAGCAAGTTCACCAGTAAACATCGCATTGTCTTTACCTCTCTCTCTCACTCTGACCCTTCGTCTACTCGCCTTCTATCTATTCTGACCATCGTCTCACCTACACCACGGACTACCCTACCTCTATCTGGACCAGACCCGGTTACGTCAAAGAAAGGAGCCCCTCAAGCATAGCGGACCAGTTCAATCGGCAAAAGAGGATTCACGCTTGGTGAAAGGAGCGACATCTTGCGTCTCCTTGGATTAAGACCTTCAGCCAATATTGTCAATACTTGTGTGTCTCACCCACTCACATCTAGTGAGGACTGTGAAAACTCTGACACCATTCTTGTGCATATTTCTATATAAATCTGATTTTTCATGAGTATGTAACTTTTCTGTTATTGGTTTTTATAATTCTGTTATTAATTGATTTTTTTAAAGCATATCCTGTCTTATGGTTACCAATAAATGACAACCGCATGTATAGGTATATGCACTGAAAAAAAAGTTATTATGTATTATTATCGTGAGTGAGTTTTGGTTGTTATTGTTTTATAATAATTCCGTGATGAACTTAATTAATGTTGTATTCCTAATATGACATCTTTAATTACATCACAATAATGTCCATAAAATATATGTTCTTCTTGCTCTTACGAGTAGGTAATTTTTGTTTCAAATAATTTTCGTATAAATTTCATTAAGTATTAATTTATTTATTTACGCCTATTAAGGCATACATATAACATTTTTTTACAAGATTATACAAGTAAATACTGCAGAAAACGACACTTGCACAAAAATAAATATGAAGTAAAAATATTATTGAATTTGATCCACACAGTATGTACCTAGGTACCTACAAAATATAAAAATCCAAAATATTTTTTTTCGCTTTCAGCCGACAAAATACTTATAATGTGTTATTAGTCAATTTAAATGGTTTTATCAAATTATTCCTCTACTTAGTGAAAAAAATTTCAATAAGGTATGCTTATATATTAAAATTGATGAACTAAATATATCAACAACATCGGAGTTTTTATTTCCTAACTGTTGAATCCGTCGCATAGGAGTGTAATATTGGGACGTTTATGTAGAATTGCTACAATAATATGGTAGGTACTATCTTGTAACTGACCTGCTTGGAGTATGAAAAGATATTTCATGTAATAAATCAGGCGTATCAAACATTGAATTAATGATTTTATACAAACAGGTTAAATCGCAAATGATTATACAATCAGATAATTTTATTAATTAATTTTATTATTGTTATGTTATCTGATTAGAAATAAAGTAATAAGGAGAAAAACTATAATTGGCTTTGTTTTGGCTATATTACACATGTACATACTGATAAAATGTGAACTGATTATTTCCAGTAAATTAATTCATATAAAAATTACTTTCTGTGATTACTTCTTCAGTAACGTAGGTGAAAATAAACGCTTAATGATCTTAAAAATAATATATTTTATCATTTTTTAAAAAACATGTTGACCAATCAAAAGTGCTTTGGTTATGCAACTAACGCACTTTTGGGCTACAATAGTTAAGTCATTCTCTTGAGGGTGAGAATGATTTCGTCCTTGGAAACTCTAAGAGTATGGCGAGGGGGTGAGAGGAGATTCTATTCACAAGTGATGGAGTGATACTTATGAGGGGAACACGGCGGTAATGAAAGCCTTAGTGGAAGATACGTGATATGAATAGATGTTCTACGCTCAAACGTAAGAATTGTTTCTTTTATTCCTTCTCTCAGCAGCCACTATTCACTTACCAATAATGAGCTTTGTGGAATCAAGTTTCAATTATAATCTACTCAGAAAATGGGGTGGTAAATGCATTATTTCAAATATCGAAAGAGGTTATTTGTATTAACGATAATCATTACTTGTCACCACCGTAGATATTGTATGTATGGACGAGAGGTCTCAGGAAAAATAAATTAATAAGCTTTTTCTAACCTTTCCATTGAGAAGAATTAAAATAAAACAGTTAATTACTATAAAAAATATATAAGCGTAAAATATTAATAAATGTATTTTTTTCATTAGAAATGTATAATGCGCGACCGAACTTTCGGTTTCGGTTTCGGTTTCGGCCTAGTTTCGACAAAAAAAAATGGGTTTCGGCTTAGTTTAGTAGAAACTGAATTCGGGAGGTTTCGTGCTGCGTTCGTATAAGTTCGGTGTACTGAGCTGCGAGCGACGAAGTGTCATTTTGCTGCGTTAGCGCTCATAGTCGTGTCAGGACAGTCAGGACTTGTTGATTTGCATGCGTCAAAGGACATCCTGCTCTAATTACTTCAACATTATTGGATCCCAGAATAAAAAATACATGTTTAAATTCTGATGAAGTTGATAGTTGTGCGCGGACGTCGTTAGTGAAACAATGAGCAAAAGCTGTAATTCTGGAGACCCACAGCTATCTTATCTTGTTCATCTAGAGTTGCGTTTTCTGAAAGAGGATAAGGGCTATGGGATGTCCATGACTTAACATTAGTTCAAATATCCGAGACTGAATGTTTAATATAAGATTTAAAAATAAAGGCTGACTGATTAAGATTTTTTTCCCATGATAACATGACCTTATATGGAAGTTTCGGTTTCGGTTTCGGTTTCGGCCGAAACTGAGATCAAAGCCGACATTCGGTTTCGGTTTCGGTTTTGACCGTAAAAATTAGTTTCGGTCGGACACTAGAAATGTATCAACGCAAATGTGAAACAACTTATAAAAAATACAATTTAACCCTTCAAAAATTTGGCGTATTTTGTCAGAGGCTAAAAATATTCCCGCTTTGCAATAAAATCCAAATAAATGGAACATTTGTTAACGTATCCGAAAACTAAAAACTGTTTTCGAAAGGTGATGAAATAAGATTTCAATATTTTTAATTAAAAATTACTATGTATTTTTTTAATATTAAATTTTTTTAGCGAAAACTTTAAAAAGTTTTAAAAATGGTTCACTTTATTTTTTTTTCTAACTAAAATGACTGATAATGAAAAAAAAATAAAACAAATACTTATTTCATTAGATAAATGAATTATAAACCTTAGGCGCTCCGCCCACTGAGGCAACTGAAAACCAACTAAAACCGGCTGTTTTGTCTGTCTTGATTGGTCAAAAAGCTTGGTTAACCATAGATGACGAACAATCAGCTGACAGTTGGCAACTATCAATGGCCGCCCAGGGAAATCAGCAGTGACAGTTGCAAGTCACCGCTTGCGTTACCATTGACAACGGGGTTTTGTGTGATTGTGTAGTGCGCGGGCCATCACATTGTCATACAAAGACAGTTGGCAGTTGAGAGTTTTCAGTTGCCTGAGTGGGCGGATGCGCTTACTATCACCTCACTTTTTTTTCGTTTCATGTAAAAAAAAATCTTTAAAAATTCACAAAGTTCCATAATTTTTTTTCAAATTGCGATCGGAAACTTTGGTTTCAGAAATGGGTAAATTTAATTTTTTTATGTTTTACTTTTAGATTTGAATATATAGCTTGTTGTATTCTCTTTCCAATACCGTTTAGATCATACTTCTGACTATGATAGTAAGGGAGAAACAACGTTTTCTGTGAGACCTATGTGAGCTGGGACAAATATGGTCTCCTGTGATTAAACGGCAAAATTTATTTGTGACAATTTCCATCGATTAACTTTTTTCTTTCTTAATAAAATTATTCACATAAAAAATCAAAAACCATCTTTGCGCTAGAAATCGTGGCATCTGGACTTTTTTGTCCTCTGGTCGTCTCTTATGCATATTACATATATTCGTGGCGATATAAGGCACCCTGAAAATACATATGTACAATTTTTAGCGTGAGGCTTCCTCTTAAAAAACAATCAACCCCAACTAATCATTGCACACTTTCGATAACATCGACCTTATTATTATTTTTAATTATAATATACGAGTACATTTGTTGTAATTTGGAAACGTTTAATTTGCATCTTCACAAAAAAGTCATTTGGCAAATGAACCTCAGTGGGAAAAAAATATATAAAGGATCGTTTTCCTTAGTATACTTTTATGGTACATGAAATTAATTCATTATTACTATTACATTATCAAAGTTTAATTTTAAAAGTGCGATGATACTTATGTGGCAACTCCACGTTAATGTTTGTTTTAAAACAAATTCCAGTAGGTACATAAAAAAAGCTTTCGTTATTATTTAAACTTTTTTATCAGTATGCAAGTAGGCAGAGGCGTGCAGTCTTCTTAGCACATAAGCAATAAGCCTATTTTACTTTCATAAAAATATAAATAATGTTAAAATTAATTTTAAAATATTTAAAAAAATTTTGCAAGAAATCAATTTACACTTTCAAACGGTTTAACTTTACCATAAGATATCAAACGTGGGAACTAAATATAATATCGATTATTTAAAAAAAAATACTATCCTTATTCGACACAATAATGTAGATATGTATGTGCGATTCAAGGTACAACTCCATTGTGTTCGTGTTGAAAAATGCCGTGCCTTTCGAAACAAATTACAAATATAGCAATATATATAATCTGTTGGTATCTCTATTAACTAGTACAATTACACTTTACTAACAAGATAATTATCACAATATTTTAGTTTTCTTTCACGTAATTGTGCAGTCGAAAAAATGTGTAAATTTTATGAAATCCATTAATTGGCTTGTAAAATGCATAAATAAAGGGGTTACTATTTGAAACCAACACCGGCTAAAGCCAACATCCAGGCCGTTCTATATAAATTCTCATAGTATTGACTAAGTAAAGCGTTAATTTCTTACCTTACAGCAGGCACTTCTAGGATGTCCCACTCGACGGACATATAAAACTCCGATAGATCTACCCCCACAGCCACCACATTACTGCCAGCCTGCTCGTCCATATGTCTGAGGTCAACCTGTGTGTGGAAATACACTCATTATTGTAAAGGATGTATTTTAACTAATGTATCTACAGCAAACTTCATGCGCACTTTCTTTCTGTTTGATAACGGAAGTCAAATAGTTTCAAAATTAATCATCCAAATTGGAAAAAAATGAATTAGAAATATTAACAAAAACAAATGTTATGTTTTTTTTGTATTATATTAGCTCCACACAGGAGGCCACACTGAGAAAAAAGTTATTCGAATAAACGATAATTTTAATAGTAAAAACGGTTAAAAACGGGACTGAAGTTCTTAAAAACAAATTGACAGTGTTTCAATGTTTATTGGTGAGAAAATGTAAGAATAATTTTTTGGTATACGTACGAAATTACGTATACCAACAAATTATTCATACATGTTCCCGCCAATAAACATTGAAACACTGTTAATTTGTTTTTAAGAACTTCAGTCCCGTTTTTAACCGTTTTACTGTTAAAATGATCGTTTTTTCGAACAACATTTTTCTCCGTGCATGAGGAAAAAAAATCCCTCAGGGCCTTTTTATCTGTAGGGATGCCTTGTGGAGGGTCGTTTTAGGGAAAGGAAGGAGAAGAAGTCCTTAAAACGAAAGTCTTATAAGGGGTGGGCAGAAATCTATGGATCAATGTGTCCGGGAGTGACGGGCGTATGAATTTATCCCTCCCACTGCGGTGCAAGGTGATTGGTCAAGAGAGTCCGACTGGAGAGGTCAAAAAATCCCTAATCCAGTCTCACCAGATCCGGCCCGCCACGCAGAAGTTGGGTAAATGCATCCGCCGCAGAAACCTATTCAAACCTCACCCTGTGAACAAGGACACCCCCGCTAAACCACCAGACGCGGCAAACCACTTGGGTGACTGTGGCAATAAATGGTTCCCGGGTCAGCGATAGCCATACCCGCCTCCCAAATTGAAACATACATAAGTTTTTGATTCAAACCAAGGGGTTATTTCAGGAAAAGGTAACTACATTCGTAAGAAAATATGTGCTCAGATTTTATAAGATATAAGAGGTTGAGGCAGGGTTGTGACTTATATACAAGGTGCTTTGGATGAAATAATGTTTAATGTTTTGTATGTCAAGAAAGAATTTCATGCGCATCTACTGACATTTCATAAAATGCCTAAATTAACTGTTAGATGGCTTAATTTATTAAAAACTTGCAACTAAAGGTTTCTATGGAATTATCTAACAATCGAATAAAAAACATTATTTTATTTATTTTGAAATACCTAAGGATAAGAATTTTTATTTCTACTTATCTACTCATTTTATCATCACCAACCATAAAAGGTGTTGGTAAGAGAGTAAATTTGGCAGTAAAATAAATATTTTTCTATGCACGGGGAGCAAACTGAAAATAACCATGCAGATAACAATATTTTGTATTAAATGCAAATAATAAATTATGCAAAAGTTCCTTACTTTACAGTCCTATAACACAGCTAATATTATTATAAAATATGGATTTGTATACTTACGGTGATGGTTTGATATGAACATGATATGTCAAAATCAAATTAAATACCTAGTCCAATACAGAAATTACAACTTTCGTAAAACATTGAGCTAACATCGAAATGCACATATATTATATTTAAGACAAAGCTTTCTCATATCTTTGAATGCAACTAGAATACACATCTAATAAACGCTGTATCAAGACATATATTCCAATCAATAAAAATTATACAAATATCTGAAAATAAAACATATCTTATAATAAACATCATACAAAATCTGAAAATACAAAAATGCTATTAAAAGAGGCAATATCAAAAAATATTAAAAGTTATTTATTTTTTATGAATCTTTATCTAGAGAATAATCGCAGGTAATTAAGGACAGCTTCCTGGGGTAGTTGTTAACCTTTATTAACGGAGATTTGGTTCGTGACACCGTTCTTCCCTTTGCGAGCTCGTGCTAAATCTACTGCAAATAAACAACTCCTCTTTGAAACACTATTGACAAACTTTGATAATTCCTCGCAGCAAGAGTTCGTCAAACATACCAACTCGCTGAAAGGGCATAGAGTGAGTAAGACGAGAAAAGGTGACAAGGAAAATAATCATTACATTCTGATTCATGTAACACATACAAATGACGTACTGAATAACTATTTTATTTATTTATTTTAGTTTTTGAGGACATATGTTAATATTTCTTTATCATATTATTTATCTTGGTTGCTCTTAGACTAGCGTGTTTATGATTAAACAATTTAAATAAATATATTATTATTTATGTAAACAAAAACAAAAACGTGATGATTTTAAAGGAATTCCACACAAACTTGGAATTTGTTTTTGAGTTGATTTTCATAATGTGTTAACATTGAAACATGTGAAGAGTTGATGTTAGTTTATTAAAGAATTGTGCTTCAGTGGATTGTTTTCTGCTGAATGATTAATTAATAATGTAGGTATAATATTTTCTTACAATTTGTTTATTCTACGTTCTGGGGAAACCTCACGTACATTCATTTGTATTCATTTTAGTGGAATCTTCGTTCTTCGCTCTTCCATTTCAAAACACCGCAGTCATCTCATTTAGGTATACCAGGGGTGGAGAATGTGTTAAGGAGGTGCTATCAGTTATTTAATAATTGTTTGCTAAAAAAATTTACGATCACGGAATCCTATTTTTCCTCAATTTATAATGAGCCTATAACTACAAACAAACATACTATCTTACAGCACCTTCTTAGCTGTATTCCCATTCACCGTCCTTTATATCTCATTCCCCCACCCTTCGCTAATACCTAGTCTCGCCTCCACCCCACATCAACAGCTAGCGTATTACGTTTACCCATAATAATTGTGTGATATTATTATGCCCTGAAGAAGGAATGGATATTCCGAAATCCGTCGGCGTGAAAATAAAAAAAATTATGATTTAAAATAAAGTAATATGTTGTAATATTTAATCATTCAAAACAATATTAACGACTCACAATTGAAAATTTTGAATAAGAAATTGAAGATACTATTTGTAGCTCTCAGTTGAAGTGTGACATAGTTAATACATGTTGATGTGATATAATTGGCCCAGTGGTCATAGCACTTCCCCGACAAGGAAGGGCTCCTGGGATCAATTCCTAGATTCGACTGAATCATTTTCTGTCTTTCCTGCTTCACATTGTTCGTTTGAGGGCGTTTCTGACAATCCTCCCAATAGCTTATCTACACTAATAACGAATATTATTAAAAAATAAAAATAAAATACTCGCAGTGGTTAGAAAACTCGGCCAACTTATCCAATATATAGCCACTATTCATAGGTTCAAGTACCGAATTATAAACTCCAACTTAATAAATAAATAAATCGTAAATCGAAAATATTTGTTATTAGTGTAGATAAGATATTGGGAGGATGGTGAGAAACCCCCTGAGAGAGTCGTAAATATTGTCTTCAAAGACAAAGCAATATTGTTGAATTTAAATTATAATATTTTTTTTTTTAACCAATTGGTTGGTGATTTTCCTATCTTGAACGTTAGAATTTTTTTTCCATTCTCCAGCCTTAGCAATCAGACAATATTGAGAAGAGCTTTATTTTTGTTTTATTAATTAAGATGGATGATTGAAAAAACAATCCGAATAAAATAGATCTCATCGATTTCGGGCACTCCGCGGGGAATATGATACTCATATCTATCTTTTGTGTCGCTTGTGGTAAACATTTTAACAACACTGCCTTCTAATGAAGGTTTCTCAGAGCGAGAGCTAAAGGGGAGGGAAGAGAAGAAGCTGACGGGAATGATTTATTATCATTTGTGGCATTGCCCGCCAAGTGGGGAGGGGGGTAGGGGATGGATGTTTTTCCTACATGCCTTTATCACATAAAAGGTCCCTAGTCATGTTTTTCCCAATGGGTCGATTATTTTTTGCCATTTGGATTTCACAAGAATAAGTCACGCGCCACAAGTCTAAAAGTATTTTAATAGAGAATAAGTATAGGTATTCTCTATTACAAAAAAATCATTTTCGATGAATTAAAAAAAAAATCTTGATTTCTTGTGAATTATTAAATGATTTTTCTGGTCTCTGTTGTTGTTAAATTTTTCATTAAAAAAATAAAAACTAAAAAAATCTAAATTGTAAAGAAACATCTTTGGTGTTGCAACAAAGCATGATATTTACAATTCATAATCATTTTCAAACATTTATAACGTCTGTCGAACTTGTGTGTGTTTTGTTTTCCAAATGAAACAGAATTTGGATAAGGAGAGTAAAACTCAGGGAATACTGTTATATTATTGATGATCTTGCTGTGTGATAATTTTGCAATAAAAGAAAAGAGTATTTGCTAAACAATGACATTTTATAAGTTATTATATATTATTATTTTTTTAGATTTATTATTAATTTGTTAAATAGTAAGTGAAAACAATCATTCCAAATAATAAAATATATATATATGGTATACAAACATTCCTAAAGATAAAAAATAGGTATGGTGATATTTAAAAGAATTCATAACATTCTCTTTCATAGATAAAGCGAGTTTAATTATTATAAAACACTTTTGGCAAGTTAAGCTTTAAAATATTAAGATAAATCCATTAAGGCGCCCGTACGTAGGCAGTATGAATGTGAATAAATAGTATTGTCCATAAACAAACTCAAATCTTCGAAGAAAGACTTACAAATACGATATGGGATTGAATCATCGACAAAATATTATATTTGTAAACCTTTCTAGAAATATTTGAGCTTGTTTATGGACAAAACTATTTATACGTATTCATATTGCGTATGTACGAGCGCATCAATTAATTCAACTTAATTTACAAAAAGTGTTTTTTTCCTAAAGTAATGAAGCTCGCGCCATCTATGTGAGAACAGATTATGACTTCTTTAAGTATCATCTTAAGAACACAAAAAACATGTTGTATAAAGTTATTAAAAATAATTTTAAAGCATTTTCGTACACACACAACATCGAAATATTAAAAAAAATATTTAAAACAAAAATTTTCATGCATTAAAATAATATATTTTGAGATGCACATGCAAAAACGTTGCAAACCAGGATTTTTCCATTTTGCTAATTATAAAATAAAAAAAGAATAAACATAAAATCATACACATATTGTAACATAAGACACGTGCTGTAAGTTGGTGGTAACTAATAATAATAAATGCACATTGCCCATGCTTAGTAAATATCACATAATATAATTGCTTCATTCCATAACAACATATAATTACTGTCATAACTGAAAAGTACAGCGTTCGTGCATTATTGCTTAATTAAATATATTAGCACAAAATAAAGAAACAAGAAGGATATTTGTTGCATAATATAATTTCCTAAATAACATTCATAATAGGTGATCGTGCAGAACTGAAAATAAAACAACGATACATGTAGAAAGTAGTTACATCAGGTGGAGCGTTTATTCAAATGAATAGTGTAAAAGTGTGTATTTTTGATAAGTTAAAAAATATACTTTATAAATGTGTCAACATGATTTGTATTTGTACAGTGGGTGCATCAATAACATTCTTAGTCATTGATTATTTTTGGTTGTTTTTCAAGCACAGACAATTTTATCAACGTTTCTAATGATCTAGTATCTAGACAAACATCAATTTAGACATCAATACACTATCCGAGTACAATTTACAATATAAGCTCTAAACGCTGTTGTCTTTGTGTAGTTTAGTTTTATAATGTCCTATTGGAAAAGGTATAAAATCTCTGCGTTGATTAGTGTACACAGAAATGTTTTCATTGCATACCTAAGTACTTACATAAATTATTTTATATAAAAAAAAACTATACGATGACATTACTACTCGTTATTTGTAAACAGGAATATATTATTTAAAGGGCTAGCGCGTTCTCTTAAAACACTAATTATATGATTATTCGGCTATTATTAGCGAGTGTTTAAACGGCTTGATCATGAAAGGTATGACACCCTAGACATTAGTTTAAGAGCTTACCTATAGATGTCACGTAGCTATCCTAGATATTATTTAAGAGATTACCCATAGATGGCCCAGAGCTTTCGATAATGCATCAGGGATTGAGACTGTAATGAATAAATACTATTGCAAACTCATGGACGAGAATAAAGGCCCAGAATAATTCCTACCGCCTGCTAAATAACCTCATCGTTTTTTATCACAAATATAGTCCAAAGTGTTGACTGATCCGGAGTTTTATTTACAGGGTTGTGAGACAAATCCGGAGTTACAACAAACTACATATAGGTTGCTTTAGCTTTTGCTTTTGCTTTTGCTTTGCGTTAGGATATTTATTTAACTTTGTTAATTTCTAATGAAAAAAATATTGGTTTACACTATCTAAAAAAAACAGTTGCATTGTTTTTTGTTGTTGTTTGATTTTATGGAATTATTTATGTATTTAAATTTATTGTTTTATTTTTGTAGTGAATCAATATATTGTATTCAATGGTAAAGATAAAAATTAGAAATAATCTAACACAAAACTCTCACAAAATCACAATAAAAAACTAATTTAATTACATCAAAGCTCAGTTATTTCAAAGAAGTATATGTGCATTGAAAACAGACATGCAACGTGGGGTTACTTTTTCTGCAAAATCAACAACGAAAAATAAATATATTGATTTTATCAGATGTAAAACGAAAATGATAATACCTCGACGGACGTTACTAATTTTCTGCGCGAAATGAATTTACGAAAACCAAATTTCAAATTTTTAGACGCAGACCGCACTCAACGAAAAACTAGAGTGCTTCGGCAAGGTTTGGCCATGTCAGTGTAATATACTTATACATTTTAAAAGTATCTTCCTGGAAACAATTGATTGTTCCAAATATGTAAGTAGTTCAAGTAGAAAGTAAATAGTTATTTCGAATAACTATTGAGCGTTTAAGAAATACGAAACAAAATTACAAAATCAAAATGTTAGTGTGATCTGTTATAGTTCTGCATGTGCAAATTTAAATAAATCTGATGTATTTGTCTTATTATATAAAAGAAGCAGGCAAAAAATAATAACCCAAATTGACTTTGCAGTAGTGTTGGTAGGCTCATGAAATAAGTAGATTATTTTTTAATTACATATTGGTAGTACCAATGAGTAATTGTGTATCTTTTCATTTAATTTTGAAAAATCAAAATGAATTCTGGGGCTTAACGGTAAAAGTGCTACATGAGATTTATAAATCGCTCAGGGGGTCTAGCACAGAGAATTCGATAATTTTACAATATAGGATCTATAGGCGTAACTTCCGACGTTCTTCCGAGCACGGAGCATCATTATTGACAGCCGAACCGGCATTGACAGGGAATAAATAAGACATCGATGTACGCTGCAATGTTGGAGTTGTTTTCTATGAATTGAATTGAATTGAATTCTGAAACGTCAAAAAAATTACGTAAATCAATTAATAAGTTCGCATTTGAATTGAAATAATCACATAAATTCGCATTGGTAGTCCATTTACTTTCTGATATTAAAAAGTGAGTTAATTAGTTAATGAGGTCTTTAGTCATATTTGAACCATTTTCGTTTCTCCAAGATCGAACGGAATAAATTGATCGCGTCTTACACGAATTAATTAAGTGTGCGGATCGTTTATACAATTTCTAAAAACTTCTTTAGTTCACCTTCATTCATTATTTTAAGCCAGTTATTTTGCAAAGCAAACGACATTATTCTAAAAGTTGTGTATTTACAGTAAACTGAAGCTATCTGTTACTTGTCAATTGTATCGTTAAAAAGTCCTATCAATTGTTGACGGTGCTCTCAACTAACGCCAACTGTCCATAGATAACGAATTTAGTCAATATCGAATTGATATTTGGTTTTATCGATCGACGGTACTAGATATTTTATCGATTTGTTGACATAAATGACGACGAAAATATTTTTTACTTCTACATTGGATAGGTCAAAATTTCATCATTCCAGAATCGAAAAAGGGACGTTTTATAGTTACTTTCTGTTAGCAAAAACTAAATTTAACTTCTAGCATTAACCCCCAGATTAAAAAAGTGCAATTTATGCAACCACAACATAAAACTGCAAAAGTGAACATGGTCAATAATAATAATTACTGACTACAATAAATGCGAAACATAAATAAAATTAATGAAAATAAATAGTTCTCAAAAGTGCAATGACACGGCGCCATTTTATACCTTTCCCAGTCCGGAAGCCGCACTAGTGTAAATAATAAACTATTGTTAAAATAACAATTACACAACGGAGACGATCGCCAACCATATACACGAGTCTAAGAACAAACACAAGGCACCAACCACGCAGTCATGGGTCCGATACAAGTCATCAGTACGCAAATTGTAAAAGAACCCCAAAAACAATGTTGACAAGAGAAAGCGTTCGAATATAGTTATAAGAGAAATCAACACATTTTTCATACAAAACTTAAATTCAGATTGTAAGGCCGTCTGATTCAACAGAAAGTCAAATCTAAAGCTAAAGTGATTTAAATTTAAATTTTAACCGTCAGTTAAAATAAAAATATGCCAAATAGGACCACGCTCTGTTTCAAGTGTGCTTTTGCTAAAGTAATGGTTATTAGTGTAAGTCTAAAAAGCATAATATTCCTCGAAACTCTGTTAAAAAGCAGTTTTGTGCTGCCACACCGTAAATTATATTTGATAACCAGAATAACTGAAAATATCGCGCTTTATCAGATATCTTGATCAGCTTTGTTTCTACAAAAAAAATTTTTGTTAATATTAAAAAATTGATGACGAGTATATTTTATCTCCTTGAATTTGAGTGCCACAAATTTTACGAGATCTTTTGACATACGATTCCGCGCCAAAAATTCGGGATCGTTCCAAAAACCATTATTACATTATTAACACGGGGTCGAAATGTTTTTGGTTTTCGCTACAAGACATATTGGATGAGGAATTTATAGTCACTTTCAACATTTTTTATAATATTAATCGTGAATAATCACCATACCAATCCCCCAACAGAACTGTCAAATATGTCAAAATGGCGGAGTAACTCTAGAGTAATTATCAGTTTTCGGAAAGTAAAGGCAAAAGTTAATAGTGAAGTAAAACAGGCGGTGAAAATGAAAACAAATGATTCATAAGCGCATTTTTGTAATATTTAACTTTGGACATTGCTTACTTTTACTGTAGCAAACATTGAAACAGACGGCCGTAAATAATTAGTGAAAGCAATTGATTAAAATTGAGGCCAAAATACTTAATCAAAGTGAAAAAAAAATTTGTTAATCAAAAAAAGGTATAGCAAATATCGGATATGTGCTACATAATTTATTTGAGTTTTAAATTCTAAAATATACGACTAAAGAAATCAATTCCATGATTTTGAAAATTATTTGTGAATATAAAAATTATTTAAAAAATATATTTTGTTGTATTACATATATGTAATTTGATAAAATATATAATAAAATAATAAAAGCACAGTACTTTCTTTAATTTATTTTTCATTATATAAAGAAGAAGTAGGGCAAGATTATTTTTTGCAATTGGTGTCTCTAAAACCGTGATATTTGATTATTTAATGGTCTATATTTTATAATTTAACACACACATAAATAAAGTAGCACATATCCGTACTATATCTTTTGATATAGCAAATAATAATTATTTTTTAGTTTGGTTAAACATTTTGGCCTCAAATCCAAATTATGTTTTGTATGAAGAAGACCACGCGGCCTTTTCTCTCAAGCCGATTTGTTTATTATTAATTCAGATTTTCTACCTATTTAAAACATCTGAGTATTTGAGATCTTAAAAAAAAATATATATATATATTTTTGAAGTTAACATCTGTACATTTGTGGATCCAAAACGGTAATTATATGAAATTCCCTCGATAGGAAAAAATCGCAAAGCATGCTACGAAAATTATTAAAAACACATTATTTTTTTCTGTTATTTACAATGTTTATATATGAAAAAATTCACGTGTCATTTTAAACATTTGTCGGGATATTATTGCTCTATTTTAACGAGTCCAGTTTTATTAGATATTTTTACAATTTTCGCTTAATTTGATTAATTTCGCTTTCAACTTAAAGTTGGTATAATAAGCCCTGACGAAGCTTGAGCTAAGCGAAACCTGGTTGGCTGTTGAATGTTAATTTAAAAATAAAAGTGATGTTTTTTTATTTAAATATATAATGTCACACCCCAAAGTATTTGCTTCCTTCGATAAAAATATAAATTCTTTAAATTATAAAAAATATAAATTCTTTAAAATTTTTCGAACTGAAGGTATTATTTTATTTTATTTTTAATAAATATTGGAAGTTTTCGAAAGAAATCGCATCCATTCAATAAAGACATTTAATCGCAAATTTTGTACTTACCCGAATTTCGGCAGTAAAGTAAAAAAATTAAGCAATGTAAAAAGGAAATGAATGTAGCTTTAAAAACCCTTTAGATAAGTAGGCACTTATTTTATAATCTTTTTACATTCAAAAGTCCAATACAAAAAGCTTTTTAACGCAGGTACAAGAAAACATTTATAAAAGCGCTGATAAGACAAGTTGGGATTAAATGAGGTTTGTTGTTAAAATAGTTTAATTTCTCTTGCTTTTATCTTCAAATAAATAAAATGAAGTAAGAATCACGAATAGTTTTAGTAGAATAACAGTCATAGTTGAGATATTATGGTGAATGAACCAATGTGGCTTCGATGCGCTTTCTCGGTCAACATTATTTTTAGTCTTGTAACATAGATAACAATCATGATACCAATGGACACATCGATCATCAATCAAAAAGTACACTGATTATAATAATAGACAAACAGTCAGACATAATGAATGAATATAGTTGAATATCTTTGGTTAAATCGAGCCAGCAAGCAGTTGCATAGAATGCATAGTTGCCATTCTCCTCGTCACGGTCACCTTGAAGCCATCATATGTCCAACTGCCTAGTTTCAACACGCAGGTTTGCATGTCGTAGGGAAAGAATTCGACGTCTATAGAGCAGGAGGACTTATAGACGGCTGGAGGCTGCCACACCACCATTCCGTTGTGGTAGACTGTCGCCTTCGTCATCAGTGTCACCTCGTAGTTGCCATCCGCGCTGCAACATAGGGATACAAGACACACATAACTATCTTGGTGGAGGTGTCGAGGAGTTATGTCGTGGTAATGCGCTGCTGGTCTTTGTTTGTCTTGGGATTGTGCAAGGTGTAGTGGAGTGTTAAAATGTATCAGTATTTTCACAATTCAAGCATCGGGTGCAAAAGATGGAGTAAACCCAAAATTCCGTTCTGAGATAATCGCATTAAAATTTTAGATGATTGTTATATTTATGTATGATTATAAAAACAAGAACAAACTATCTTTTATTTTTACATAAATAGAATGTATCAGCACGTACCCAAATGATTTTAACCAGCGTTTCTTGAGCATATTTGGAGTAAAAAATATAGATGTGGTTTTGCTGTGCGATTGGTTGATTTTGCAAATAAAAACCAAAAACGTATTTTTTACATCACACGCCGCAACTAAGGGAACATACCCATACTATGTGACCCGTTAAGGGGGGGGAGAGGGATCTTCAAAATACCACAATTAGGGGTGGGGCGGCTTAGGTTTTTCTAGGGAAATCTCGCGTTTATATCGAGCTACATTCAAATATGGCGCGCAGTATTTGGCGCTTTTTAAACTCGCAGGTGGCAACATTGGCGTACATATGCCGAGACGTCAACTGATTGAAAACTGATAATTTGTAGTGCAGTGTAGTTGTCGCAAGTCGCCGATAGTTTGTGCCAATACAATAATATCGTTGTACGATCGGCTGTACAATGCTTTTATTAAATGTCACAGGGATTCCTTGTCAATGCAGGCAAAACAGAAAAAGACGAAAATGCATTTTTACTCCAAATACACTCTGGAATCGCTGGTTAAAATACTTCAGGTACGTGATGTTACACCATATATAGTAGAAAAATTTAAAACTGTCCTAAATATTCATAAAGTTATTTTTTTTGCACATGGGTAGATACTTCGCCCCTTTTTCACCCAACGAACAAATTTAATGATGTTGTTAGTAAAAACATTTACTTATTAGAATGACAAATGAGGAAGTGTACAAGATACATAATTAAATCTTAACAAAAAATACAATTTGACGGAAGATTGGCGAATGATACTAACTTATTAATCAATTTAAATTCTTACATCCGTGTTTGTCAGATGGAAATGATTTTTGTCAGACGGTAAAAGAGTGAACAGACTATCGTTTGAGCTAATAACAGAATGGCGTTAGGCCGTAACACCTTTTTTCCATCCAACGCTTTGATTTGTGTCGAGATGTGGATAATGAGTAGAGATTTATGGAGTATTATTGGTTGGCGTTGAGATAAATAAAATATGCACAATCTACAAGTTTTTAGTGAGAATTGATTTTAATTTTAGCTGATAAAAAGATAAGCGTGTTTTGAAACCATAGCTGAACCTGGGATGACGGAATTTTTTTTTAAATCGCAAATATTTTACTAATGCTATGATAAAATCACTATAAGTGATGTGTATTCGATTTACGTGTTCAAATGTAGAAAATTATAAAATTTCGCAATTTTATCATAATATAACTTTTTTGTAAAAATGCAATTCTTTTGTTTTAGGCTATATGCACCTTTTCCTTAAAATGGACCATAATCCTTTTTTTTTTAAACTTTCACCAAGTTTCATCGGTCAAGCTTCTAACGGTTATGTGAACTGTTAGAAAACTTTCAAAGGGGAGAGAAGTATGACCTCAGAGCACATTTAACAATTTTCATTAATTCTACAATTTTTGTTCATATTTAAATATTTTATCAGGTTTTCATGAAGTAATTCAAAAATCTAAATGATCACAAATTTCTGTCAAGGAAACATATGCCTGAAATTTTATTTATTTATATTAAATATAAATAATCATATTAATCATAGTGTGCTAACATCTAAAATCAATCCCAAGAAATACATTATTCAGATAGTACATTCTAAAGTTGTGTTTGTAATGACTTAAACTTTGTTTTACGAACAATCATTTAGTCTAGAGTTTCCTCTAGCACTTATAACACAGACCGTTACGAACCTTGGAAATTAGAGGCCAATAGAGAGATTTTAGCGCTCAGCTGCTATGGGATCGCAAGGCAGTTTAGAGCTACCGGCTACTGGCTACTTAGAGCTGCTAGCTACTTAGAGCTAGCTAGCAGGTTAAGTATTTGTTGTTTGTGCGACTTGCTAAAGTGCGGCGTCTTTACTTACTATGGAATAATGAGCCTTTACGTCCTAACGCAGGATTCTAACCCCTCTGGCGACTTGGCTATCAAAATAGGTTATGTACCTAATGGCGTTCCAAGATTGAAGTATAAGATTTTTTATTCTTATTAATTCGAAAAAGAGCGATAATACAATATGAATAACGCACAAGAGTCCCTACTGCTCCCGTCTGTAGCCAGTCAGACTAAGGCATCTCCAAAGGTAGTGGGGAGGGGAAGGAGATGGGGAAGAAGAAGGTGGGGAAGAAAAAGGTGGGGAAGTACCTGGCTATTCAGATCTGGCCACCAAACACGGCTAAAGCCATTTCAATTGGTGATCTTACACCAGGGCGATACTGCCCTGTTGATTGATAGTTAGTTAGTTAAGATAAACTTTTAAGATATTTTAGTTTGTTGCTGTAAAAGCAAATTCATACATACAAACTTAAATTTGGGTCAAAATACCCAAACAAATATTTTTTTATTCGAAGAGTACAGAAAATATCTAGTACGTGTCTATTTTATTTATTTTTTGTTTTAAATTATGATAAATAGGTAATTAAATAATTTAATTTTGTTTGATTTCGGAGGCAATTTCGAGAGTGTTTCGATGTAAATTAATGAGTTGTATTTTAAATGGACGACCATAAAAAAAAATTTCATTAGTTTTTTTTTTAATTTTTATTCCATATTTTTCACGTGTTTACTAGTAAACAGAGTAAAAATATTATTAATATATTTCTCATTTACTTCCAAATAATTGCCGAAGTTGTCTCTAAAACCATGATTAAAATGAATTCTTAAATAGCCTAAATTTTACTTTTTAAAACACAAATAAATAAATTACCACAAATCCGTGCTAGATATTTGATATACCTTTTGATTAAAAAAATATTTTTCATTGTGTTTGGGTATTTTGGCCTCAAACCAGACGTTTTCCTTGGTATGTGCGTGATTTTACATCAGCAAAACAAAAATATATAATGCATACAATTTTTTTGTTGTTACATACACATTTTACTGTGTTTGCTTCTGTATAAAGGTTTTAGTAATTGCATCACATGTCTAACAAAAAGCTGCTTCTAAAACCACTTAAATTCTTTAGAAAGGTTCTGAGTTTTCTCGGAAATGGTTTCTTTAGCAATCATTAATAATGTAACTTAAAAGAGCTTGAGGTCATTTCAGCAGTGTTACAGTGGTAGGTATTGCTGCAGTGTTGTAGCACTGCCTCCGAATAAGTTTGCAGCATTCCAAGGCGAAATATTTGGCTTTTCATTTCCTAACTTTCTTGCGCTGGCGGAGCAAATTTCTCAACCGGAACTTTGAGTTTACTCTGATATAGGTTCCGATAGGAATCTAAGATGGAAGAGGAAAGATAACACGGTGCAGAATAATTTAATAACTTTGAAATTGAATTTGGTTCCATGTCCCACAAATTTTAGGTAACGAATGCATTTATGCATAAAATATGTATAGTAATAATAATTGTTGAGAATATGAAATTACATAAAATATAACCTACATTTACATGAAATATGAATGATTTAATACAATTCAAAATGAATATCAATGGAGAAGGTAAATAATAAATAGGAAAAAAGACAAAATACTATAAACTTTGGTAAATATTAGATGTGTAGAGTGTTGATTTCTGTCTGTGTGAAAGTATTCAGGAGTAGATTGTGTAGTTTCTGTTGGGGTTGTTAGAAGCTCACCTGAAATAAAATGGACAAGTTAACATAAAACCACTCGCATCAAACTAATTAGTAAATAAAAAGCAAGCTTACAAAGTAATCCAAATTGGCAAAGTCGATATAAATATACAGATAAGTGTAGCTCGTATCTGAGTGATATTTATAAATTTCTGTGTTGTTTTGTACCAATGGAACCCAGATAGAAGCTTCTGGAAAATAATAAAGGAAGAGGCCAAATTTCTCCAATCTACCGTGCAATCAATTTCAAACCCTCACAAACGATCTGAAACGGATGAAGATAAGCGGGTTATGATTTTAATCAAAAACGTGAAACAGATTAAATAATGTAATACGAACGTAGAGATTTTACAAAATGTTGTGTGTGGAATATAAATCACTGAGAGGTAAAAGGCACCGCTTATCTTCGACCGTAGCATCAACAGAAAAACTAAAAGTATATTATTATATACATAATATGTACAGTTGAGAAACAGAACAGAACAGTAACAGTAACAGTAACAGTATACAGTTAGTAAGTATTAGTTTAGTATGTACAGCATGAAGAATGACAGCTGTGGCTATGGGGTTAGAAAGCATTCTCCAGCGGCCCCCCGGCCTTACCTTAAAGCCATCGTAGGTCCAACTACCGAACTTTAGCACGCAAGTCTGTTCGTCGAAAGGGAAATACTCCACGTCTATCTCGCACGAGGACTTGTAGATCGCTGGCGGCTTCCATTCCACCAGCCCCTGGTGGTAGATGGTGGCTTTGGTGGCGAGGGTTACCTCGAAGTTGCCGTCAGCGCTGCAAGACAATATGGTTCTACTATGCTCTCTTGGTCAGTAGTCCGCAAGCATGCAACACATCTCCCCATCATCCTCGGGGGCAAACACATCATCATATCGGGGTGGAAAGGTAGAAAGCGGGACTTTCAAAGGGGTTCAAACAAAACAACACGACATTTAGTATTGTATAAGTTATTCAGTTCCATATTTAAACATATTATTGATTCAAGGGTTTATAATAATGTTAGGGTTTCCAACTTGCTCCTTAATTAATATGCTTCTCAGATGCTTATTTAGATTTTTGTTTATTAACATTGATGGTCAAATTTATCACTAATTTAAAATACCATTATAATGAACGAAGCAAAAACATTTAAATGATAAAGTGGTCGATTTCAGAGTAATAAAATGTTTATTTTGTGCATCGCTTAATAATGTATTGAAACCTCGTTTTAAGAAATGTGTTCTCGTTTTCCTTTTCAATAAATAAATAAAGGCCACTCGAGGCTCAAGTTTAAATCTCAACCCCTGAGTTCCGGAAGTTTCTCGAAGACGGGGTATGATTTTTCATTTCCGTTTAAGTATTCGTTGGATAGTTCCGTTTCTTGTTTTGTTTTTCTTACGCAACTACGTGTTGGGATTACATAACCGTCTATCCTCTATCCTAAAGGTCGGGAGGCTTTACGTGCTATTGGTACCAGTCGCACACTTCTCCAGTACTTTTGTTTATAAATCTAAGATTTGAAACTCCATGTTAAGGGGATAGTAACGTATTTTTTCTTATATTTTTATTATTTCATCTGATTGTACAACACCTTAAGATTATTGTATCAAAATTTGAATCAAATCGGAGCAAAATTAACTATGATATAGAACTTGTATGAACAAAATTTTCATGTTTAGTATTGGATTTTCTGTTATCCAAAGTTTTAAAGAGGTTTTCTGACATTTGTCATTTTTGAGGTCGGTGAACAGTTTAAATCAAAATCTACTCTACCGATTATTTTGAAATTTTATATACTACTTCCTTACATTTTTATTTCTCATAATTATTATTTTACAATAACAAATAGGCCAATTTTTTAGACGAAAATCGGTCTTTTCACTTCTAAATTTCACTAAAAATTTAAACATTAAAAAAATAAAAATTTCCTCCTAAGGATACCTTAGGAAAATGGTTATCTAATTATATGATTTTTATTTTTGTCATGAGTTATACTGTTTTTTACTTCGAGGCGCATCTGAAGATTTGCTGCCGTCGGCTTATTTATTTATATTTTGTTTTAAAAAATTAAGCAAATTTGGTTTGTATGTTGTACCATAATGTTACGATTAACTAAATAAATTTGTATTACCTGTAGCATCTAAAAAAAATCTTAAAAATTGGCCTTTTTTATGCCGAATTAACATTACCATCCCAAATCCCAATGACCAAATCTGTGACGGGTTGCAGAATTTGAACAATTCATCGAATTTCAAAGTTAATTTTCAAGTTCCGTGAAAGTTCTATTCAAGTTATGTTATTACTTCAGTTATATAACAGCTGGATCATAATAATAAAATAACATAACGTTTACAGAACTTGAAAATAATTTGAAATTTTTTAAATTTTTCCAATTCTAGAAACAACCCGTTCTTATTATTTACGACGTAAACATAGGGTAGTTGTGTTTTAAAAAATGGAAAAAATTATTCCTTCACTAATATACGAACATAAATATTATATACTGTTATGGAACGCCCTATAGCTAGTAGAATGTACATGACAACAGTCACCGCGGCCGGTTGGAGCCTGTAACGGCGGTCCCGTCCCCCACCGTTTCCTGCATTCCCTACTTCCCCTCTCCTACTCGGCCGCGGCGTACGGACCGGCCGGCAGTCGCAAGCCACACCCGGCCTCGGACGGTCGAGAATCACGCTCTGTTTCGGGCTCCGCGTCCGCATTGGAATGTAGAATCGGTTTTGCCAAATATCGGTGTTATAATGGTTCGCGGACCTCTGGAAGACTGTTGAACGTGCTGGAAGCGGAGGACTTCACCCCCACACATGTAAGCTGAACACCAGATTCCCCATTCTTTCAATGTGTCTGTAAAAATACGATAGGGTCCCGCGTAAAAACCATAACGCAGAGAGTTTCGAAGCAGAGATCACGAGGTATAAACACTTTAGCTAGGTGTGTGTAACATGCATTCTTGTATAGCCCTGCACTGAAATAACCTGTATACTGTGTTCTGAATTGTCAATATATGAATCTATTTAAACATATCTTGTTGTCAATCTGCCCCGGCAGGAGAATCTCGTAGAGTATTAATTCCCCAGGTGACCGAGGAGGATTGGAGTTATGTAAGCATTAATTTGCGACCCACGCCTGAGATAGAGGGTGCCCATTGCTCCCGCTTGAGCTGGCTTTGGGGCTTGTTTGGGGTAGCTGGAGCTGACAATTGGCGACCATGAGAAACCCCGTAACAATTGGCACATAACGTGGGGCTCCATTTTTTTTCTATCCGGGTCGCTATGCGGAATGAAAACTTGTCGAGGTCCTCCCCGCATAGGAATTGTTTTGTAAACATTAATTATGCTTTTGTTACCCTGCACCCAACAGTGAATTCTGTGAAAAAACCACAGAAATCTATGTGTAAATCGGATACATACATCGCAGTTCGAATAACGGCCATCTTGGACGCCCAAAAAGCACCAACCGTTTTGACCGCGAAATTGACTGCGCATGCGTAACCCCTTTGTTTACCGAACTACGATCAACTTCGCGCCAACATCAACGGCAAGTGTTCACGCAGTAGATACCTATTCTCTAGATTGCGCGCGCAAATGTATTGTCTCGCGCCAAAATCCAACGGAGAGGGCCCGTCGAACAGAACAATTAACTGGTTGCTATGCGTTTTTATAACCAAAACGTTGCGCATAACCAAGTCAAATTTGGCAATGAAAGTGACTTTTATAAACTTGATTCTGGAACTACAATCATTTTGTGAATCCTATGATTAGAAATCTCAAACCTACGTTTTTTCTGCACAATACACCAATAGGCCCACTTGTCTGTCAAACTGATACAGTTTATACCCCACCAAATGGACAAAATAATGATTTTTCTTCCCCATTCTATGTTGTAGGCACCGTAAATTTTTTTTCAGCATAAGTGAATAGTGAATTGTGTTTTTTCCTTACATAAGTAAAAAGTGAAATAATAATAAAACCCATGATTGGTCCCATGAATAAATAAAATAATTTTAATATGGTTAACGTATCAAATTCCTTATTCAGTTATTTTCTTCCGGAAGTTTATCCCCTATTTGCCAGAAAAGTGCCTTTTATGAATTTTAGTGCCTTTTGTGAATTTTAGTGCCTTCCTCAGTTCAAAGTGATTTGTGAAAAATAAAAAATCCATTTTCTAAGGGTCAGTCCTGGCCAAATTTTCAAAAAATAAATAAATACTTGTGAATTTCACAATTTTCTCAAAAGTGGTCAGTGAAACAAAAAAACTTTCACCACTAAGGTCTGTCCACGCAAAATTTTTTTTCACTTCCTTACCTCACAAAAAATTGCATCCCTGGCCCAGTTAAACGAAGTCTGTCTCCTTCTGGAATCGTACCAGGACAGAAAAAACACAGAAAGTCTGGAAGTGAGGAGTCAAGTAAAACTGCCCTCACCATCTCAGCAAATTTAAAATAATCCAGTGTGTATCACCACAACCTTTTGTAAGCACATCAAGTCTTGCAATGGCTGGCGTGTAAAGTGTCAATTACATGTCCACCCTTTCGTTGATAAAACGAATATTGTTTAAAAAATCACTTTTGTAAATTTATGTACACTCCACGGTGTAGTTTGCTCCCGTTCATGTTCTTGAATTGGCAACCACCGTAATTTTGTTTCACACGTCCTTTTATTTATTTTTTTTTCTCTTTTCTCACCTGTTCTAAAATTGATCACTTTGGAGCAGAGACACCCTTCGAGTCACAATGTTTGGGAAGTCATGAACCCAATCATTGCCTCTCAATCCCTCACACTACGCAACGTTCATGCCATGGCACGCTTTGCTATGTCATGCAATATTGTAATTTTCACCATTTTTGTTTGTTGTTTTTCATCATATCGGAAGGAACCTCTTCAACTTTTTCTTTTTCCATGAAAATTATGTTCTGCAAGTACTGGAGCGTCGTTCTAAAATCGGATTTGGTAAACTCCAAAGTGTTAAATCACGAACCAGGACTAGTTAACCATTTTAACACGCTCCATATTTTTACCTATCATGGTAAAGATAAGTGGTTACTCACATAATCACATTCCTTGTGCATAGTAGTTTTCAATTTTTCTTAAAAATTGATGGCGTCCTACCCGAGCTCTTTGCTAACAAATTGGATTTTGACACGTCCATTTTGAAATCATATGTATATAAATAAAGGAAAAACCTTTAAATTGGTCTTTCCACCCTTATGCAAATCCTCATGGGCTCATTTCAACTAAAATACGTAAAACCAAATACTCGGTCTTTTGTTGTTATAAGAAGTCCTCGATTTGTCTTTTCTCTACTATTATAACATGTATGTCTTGTATTACATGCTTCAACCCCTCCGGAAAATGTTAATAACGGCAACCTTGATTTCCGTACATAAATAACTACAGTTTAACGTAAATCATCAATGTTTTGTTTGATCATCGTTTTACAAACATCGGCACTCATCTCCAGTTCCGCCATAACCTGGTAGGTTTGCAACTGCACAAAGGGTATGTAAAACCATATTTGGTCCCTTTCCTTGGTCTTCCTCACTGTAGGTTGCCACAACAAAGAGTGTGTAAAACTATAAGTCCGTTCTCGTTGTTGTCACATGGTGTAAACAGGAATGTACCCTGTCATCACCCCGCCCTTATAACATATGAAGTAACATAAATTGCTTACCTCCTTGTTATTCTATCGTACGCTCTTGGGCTACGGAGTTAGTTAATCTAACAAATCTTTATAAATTGTGTCAAAACGACCATTGTTAACGTTTATTGTGTTGTATTTAAACGTAACCCTGTTACATTATAGGAGGGATCCTTAAAATACCTGCCGCGATACGAGAAGTTCGTCATAATCACTTTTGCTCATAACTAAATGTTATTGAGCTGGTCGTGTGACATATTTGTCATGAGTACCGTTTTGTATAATCTGTTTTGGTCGTGTGTCATTTACTTGCCATGAGTACCGTTTTATGTATAATTGTGTACAACCCTTGCACACGAGACGTGGAGACGTTAAAATACTTACCGCGATTCGTGCGAACGACATAATATCGGCTTTGCCATCTTCTTTAAGAGGCATTGTATAAACTCTTTGACTTCTGTCTATAATTGAGTTATATCTTGCATGTATTTGCATATTTTGTACACTATACGTGGAGACGTCAAAATACTTACCATGAGTCGTGCGAACGAAATAATATCAAACCCTTTGTGTGCGATCTACGAGATGTAGTCCACAACCCTTTGTTGTTATTCAACGCCAATGCCCGTGGACTTCCTGTTTTTTACTTCTTTGCAAAAAGAAAAGAAGCCCAGGAATATCTACTATCCCAAAAGGACTAGTTAGTAGCTTCACCGCTAACTATGGGGCATAGTGCTGTGGGAGTTAATCGATTGAGCACAAAACCACCTAACTCGTTGTCTGGGGAACGAATAAGAAAACCCCCAGGTTTGTGAAATTAGAGCGAGGGTCTGTCTTTTCTCACAATCATGTAGAAGTTTTTAAAATGACTCCTAATCTTTTGCCCAATACACGCGAAAGATTAGCCTCTTTGATATAAGGTGTATTCAAATTTCTCCTCATCCCTTTTTTTAAAATGTAAAGAGTCAGGAAATCTGCTGGTTGATTATGTTTCATCCTCACATAGAGTTTGAATTGGAAATTAGTCCAGTCTCTAGCAAATTTCGTAACTCGTCTCCTTTCTCCACTCCTCCCTCCCATCCCCCATGCTCTCAGACTTATGTTATGAAGTGAAAAATCTGTCGTTGACCATATTTCGCCCTCACTTGGAGTTCGAATAGGTAATTGTCCGGTTATCTACAGGTTTTCCCCCTCAATCTCTGCATACGTCTCACCATTTTTTGTTTTTCTCTCTTCTCAATTCTACGAAACACATTCATGAATGTTGGATATGTACGATATGCACTTGGCGTACCGTCTGTCTCCTGTTGACAACCTTTATTCATGAATTGGTTTCCCTTTGCCGTGACTAGTTCACGATTCCTTGTCTTGTTCTTTGAAATTCTACGAAAATGTTACCATCTCATGTTAACATAGGCCATAGAGGGCCGGTTGTTTTTTAACCAAGACATATTGTCACCCGGCAAGCGCCAAGCCATCCTGGTAAAGGATAATGTTCATGTAATCACAATTTAGTTAGGAATCTCTCTCTTCGTTACTCTCTGGGTCGGTTGGTTAAAACCTCGTTTATTTCTTTATTTGGACACATTTTGTTTCTCTCCAAACCTTTTCTTCATTGGTCCCTAGGCAGGTAAACTTCAAGAATTTTGCTCTAATAATAATTTCTCCCGGATTTAAAAAGAAGCCCAGGCGGATGTCATCACCAACAGCCAAGCTGAGCTTCACTTCCTGACAGCACGCGCTGTGGTTACAAGGTCCCTCCTGCTGCCATTTTCTACGCATTTGTTTCTGAAAGCACAAACCATACCGCCCATATGTATGTTGTTTTGTCATGCCACAGCAAGCTGAGTTGTCCCACTATACATTATGACACTCTGAACTACCTTTTGGGCACGCTAGCTCCTAGGTGTGTTCTTACTCTTGCTATCAATGCCAACTTTGTCGTCTCTTGCCTGTCACGCAGTGACGCAAATATCGTCTTGTGTAAACCATTATTACCTTGACCCTCCAGTATTCGCTGAATGCGTACCAATACAAGTTACCTTGAGCTACATTATGCTTCAATAACCATTATATACGATCCGTGTGTACCATAATAACACTTAGGATTCGTACTGGCATGCCTGCAGATACTGGACTCTTCTCTTCAATGACCTCTGTAACCATAGTCGCGACACAGCAACCACAGTCTCCATTTCGTGAACTTCAACGTCTTCGACAAAATCAAGTGTTTTCTAAGGCCTAAGTGTACTCCTGAGTGTTATCTCAAATGGGTCCGATTGCAGTGATAATGTAATCCTTAGAATCTGTGAAATCACGTCCTTTTCTTCGAAATTCTCCGAAACCAAACAAATCCACGCTTCGCAAACTTAGCTCCCAGACCAATGAAACCTTAGAGTCACATTTTTTTCTCTGCTCTTGTACAAATGTATTGTTGTTTTTCAATTGCATAACCATGTATTGTTGTCTTTCAATTGCATATCCTTGTATGTTGTTCTACACCATGTACTTTTCCCAAAGTTGTCTTTTCCAAACATTGTATGTACCCCTACCCTTTCCCTACAAACATTGTGACCTAAACTGTATGTTCTAGCTAGGCAACTCTCAAGCAACGAACCTCTCAAATCCCCGATGGAAGCATAAGAGGATTTTTTTTCCCTACAGCTCCATTGCCACATCGCTTTTTTTCCAAGCGCGGGGGGAAGTGTTATGGAACGCCCTATAGCTAGTAGAATGTACATGACAACAGTCACCGCGGCCGGTTGGAGCCTGTAACGGCGGTCCCGTCCCCCACCGTTTCCTGCATTCCCTACTTCCCCTCTCCTACTCGGCCGCGGCGTACGGACCGGCCGGCAGTCGCAAGCCACACCCGGCCTCGGATGGTCGAGAATCACGCTCTGTTTCGGGCTCCGCGTCCGCATTGGAATGTAGAATCGGTTTTGCCAAATATCGGTGTTATAATGGTTCGCGGACCTCTGGAAGACTGTTGAACGTGCTGGAAGCGGAGGACTTCACCCCCACACATGTAAGCTGAACACCAGATTCCCCATTCTTTCAATGTATCTGTAAAAATACGATAGGGTCCCGCGTAAAAACCATAACGCAGAGAGTTTCGAAGCAGAGATCACGAGGTATAAACACTTTAGCTAGGTGTGTGTAACATGCATTCTTGTATAGCCCTGCACTGAAATAACCTGTATACTGTGTTCTGAATTGTCAATATATGAATCTATTTAAACATATCTTGTTGTCAATCTGCCCCGGCAGGAGAATCTCGTAGAGTATTAATTCCCCAGGTGACCGAGGAGGATTGGAGTTATGTAAGCATTAATTTGCGACCCACGCCTGAGATAGAGGGTGCCCATTGCTCCCGCTTGAGCTGGCTTTGGGGCTTGTTTGGGGTAGCTGGAGCTGACAATTGGCGACCATGAGAAACCCCGTAACAATACATATATAATTTTTTATGTTAATACCGCACTCAAGAACCAAGATCTCAAGAACTCAAGATCCAGAAGGGAGCGGTTGGTTTCCCAATTGGGATATGTTGTGAGGCTGAAGGTAATCGGGAGGGGAAGGATATGGGAAGAGGAAGGTGAAGAAGTACCCGGCTGTTCAGATCTGATCACCAAACACAGCTTAAGCCGTATGAATGTTTTAACATTAAAGGCACAGATCGAAAAACTTGGTTCGTAATGTCAATTACATTTAAATAAAAATAAAACACTTGTTTTGTTTAGAACCTCAAAGTTGTATTAATTTATTTCACCGATTGGTTTCGCTTTACTCAAGCATCATCAGGGTACAAATTAATACTAAACAATAACTACAAAATGTGTGCTTATATATAAATACATAATGTATCCTCCCCGAAAGGGTGGCTTTTTTTAATTTTTTTTTTATTCCAGAAAAAAGGAAAATAACATTTTCACATACTTAACTAGAATTTGAATTAAATTACATTACATTACAGTAGATTAAATTACATTATATTATCATACAGTATTATTCACTTTCACTATATTGGTGTTTGTGAATAAAAGTGAATAATTTTTTTCAAATTTATAGACACATTTTTCGTTTTAAATATCATCTGGAAGGCAATTATATAAATTGCCCCCCTCATAACTGATGGATTGCTTACCGTAGTTAGTATGAATGGTGTTTAAATGTATGTTATCGTGTAAAATGTTTGTGTACTTGGGACGTTTTAATGAATTCTGTGTTTGTATGTATGAGTTTATTATTTATTTTGTGTATAAGGAGACATATATTGTATTCGTTTAGTTTTATTAATGTTAACAGTTTTGTTTCCTAATATAGTTTTTTTTTTGGGGGATGTTTTGGATTCGTAATTAAATAATTTTTTGATTAGCTTATTTTGAATTATCTGTAATTCATTCATGTATGTATCATACGCATTTCCCCAGATTTCAATTAAGTAATTTTGATGTGAGTGTACGAGACTATAATATAAACTTGTTTAATCTAATTGGTAATAGATGAGATAATCGGCTAAAAACGTTAATTAAGGGTGTGATTTTATCTTTAACATCTTGTATATGTTTTTAAAAAGTTAGATCATCAGGAATAGTTTATCAGGATTTGCAAATCGTTCTTTTCAAGTTAAGGGAACGTGAGGAAGAATTATCTTACGGCTGAATAAAACTAGGTAGATTACGCATTAAAAAACACAATTTTATTTTGAACATTCTTTTAATTGTAAGCAGTACCGTTGATTAAATATTGTTAAATTGTTTGTTTAGCTTTAATCAAACAGTTGACGGAATTACAATCCCAATTGATCCGTTTTAATCAAATCCACCTTTCAGTTAACATTGCAGACTGAATCCATTATTGTTTCGGTTTTAATTTTCGATTGTTGAGTCGTAGAGGAACAGTTCAACGGTAGCATTTATAAAAGAAAACTGACAAGTTTACGTCTTTTTACTAATTTGAAAATAATTTAAAAAGTAATATCACCTCTTTAACACGTCTGTCAACTTCGGGTACTGTCTAAAGATTAATTTTAAAAAATCAATATCACTCATGGAGACAATATTAGTGACTCATAAACGAAAAATTAAAACAGAAAAATATGAAATTAGGAAAGTATTTGGTCGCATTGAATCGAATCCAGGAAATTTTCGTTTGAAAGTTGCTAATATTGTTTTCAATGATTAAATATTACATTTTGAGATTTTACTCAAGTAAATCCAAAAAATAAAATAAAAATAAACACCCTAGACTTGCTAATAGACATCACACATTAAAATAATTTTAAAATTTGATATATTTATCCATTACACTGCACTGTCTAGATTGCATTTAGTTTGGAAGAATCTTGCAATCATACATAAAAGCTAGCAGCCAATAAAAAGATGCGTTAAGAAAATTAACTAAAATTATATACAGGGTGTTAAGAAACGTCCTTGACTTACTTTAACCAGTGTATTCCTGATTTTATTTGGAGTAAAAAAAGATAAATGAAATTTTGGTCTCCGGTGACTTTTTAGATGTGTTTTTTTTTTCAAAAATGTTTTCTCCAAAATTGAAGTCGAAAAAAAATATTCCACGTGTCATCACTGGTCAGTCAACCGAATAACCAACCAACTCCTAACCCCGCCCCTAACTATCCAATACCCACTGGTTTTTTTTATGTTTTTGAAAAAGAAAAAAAAAATCATCAAAAATGTCACCGGAGACCAAATTTGGATTATATTTTTTACTCCAAATAATGTCAGGAATCACTGGTTAAAATACGTCAAGTGGGCCCCTTACCAAAGATTAACAACGGATAACGGGGATAAAGTGCGTTAAATTCTCTTTTTTTATTATTTATTAACCAAAAATACATTTTAAGTACATTTTTTTAGGTATATGCCACCTCACTAGGCTGAGCCTGTTCCGAGGTGGCAGTAACTTAATATTTTTTATATCATTTTCTTAAAAGAAAGAATAAAATTAATTATTAATTAATAAATAGAATTTGCAAAAAATAAACATAAAATGAAAATTAATAAGAGAAATAGAAAAGAAAAAATGGAGAAGAGATTCGGGAGGTGATTCTACTTGGTAAACTTTTTTGCTCAAAGTGGACTCGCCAAATGCCACAGTCAACATTTTAAAAGCGTTGGAGCACTTTTATTTTTCACGCAACATTTAATAGAGATTCATTGATCTACTTTTTTCTATAGAAAAAAACCACCAAGCACGCCAAACAAGTCTAACATTTATACCTGTCAAAAACAAACTAAAAATGCAAAATGGCTGAAAATTTCAACATATGTTGGGGACATGTGAACCAACGTAACATTTGGTGTGTGGAGGGCCTTTTTAGGAAAGGAAAGACAGGAAGTTCTGAGATGGAATAAGGTATGAGGGATGGTTAGGAATCTGGGGATCAGTGTGTCAACGAGTGACGGACGAACGAATCCACCCTCCCCCCGTGTTGCAAGGCGATGTTCCGAGAGAGCCTTAAAGTAGAGGTCAAAAGGTGTCCCTTGACCAGTCTCTCCCGATCCGGTCTGGGCAGACGCCGATCCGTGTGCAGACGCATCCGACGCCAAGACCCAGACAAACCTCATCCCACGTTCCCGGGCACCCCTGATAAGTCACCAAATGTAATGAAAAACATAGGTGACCAATGGCAGAGGTTTTTTTTTTTTTTTTTTTTTTTTTTTTTTATATTCAATAATATTATTATTCAATGTATAAAAACAGTTTATTATAAACAAGTTCTGCTTCGTATTTATTATTAAGCGTTACAGCTGTTTCGCCCTCTGAAGGCATTATCAAACTGGTGTCAGAACCACTTACAGACGATGAATTTATACTAAATCTAGATCAATATTTACGATGACTAATTTATAATTTCTTAGTAAAATGACTGAAGCTATTAATGGTTATTATTTCCCTAATTGTAAATTCCCAAATTGCATTGTTAAAATTCAACTGAAGGTCGCTATGCACTCTAATTATGTTGTTAGTCATTTGCAAATGATGACTCATGGTAATAAATAAAAAATATATTATTTAGTATAAATAAAAAAAAAATGGCAGAGGTGTTGGTTATCCAATAAATGGTTCCCACACCAGCTTTCCAAATTGCAAATGAATTAATTATAACGTAAAATAATAAACGCGATTCGTTACTTCAGCAGTGATGGAGTTAGAAAAGTGTCAGCTACGAGAGGATTGAACCCGCAACACCTGTGTAGAAACCCGATGCTTTGAACCACTCGGCCACTTTTTTTATCTTTGCAAAGGATGTTTTCACGAAACGTTTCCTCAATGGCTATTGCAACACATTCTCCATGGAGCAATCATCGGTGGTTTAATTCAAGCCATAGCAGGTACCTCCGGCAGGTGACGGGCGGTGGGCGGCCTGATGACGGGCGGGTATGTAGGGCGGGTACAGAGAGCGGTGGGCGGATATGGCCGCGGTTATGGAGCACGTCAGGACACATCATCTGATGCTCCCGATGACAACAGAACTCTAGAGAACATGGCACGTTATTAAGCTTCTGTTAAACCACATCCGATTGATATAATATAGTTTTAAATCGAAACAATTAAGTATTTATTAACATGTTCACCAACAAAAATCGGATTTTTTTTTACAGAAGTTTTTTTTACATTACCTTGTTGATGTGATTTTCCCTTATTGCACAGCAAACATGTAAGCCAAGGCTGCCCAACCCCAGGCCCGCGGGCCACAATGTGGCCCGCGAACGAATTATAAATGGTCCGCGTAAGCATGTCTAAAAATTCCCGCCAACTTGCCAATTTTTCTGAATCCTTTTACTATCAGTTTGACTGAAATAATCAATTACAACTATAACAATCAATTTTGTGTGTAACGAAAATTACAAAATTATAGGATGACGCACTTACTGGTGGAATCCAATAAAATGACAAAAACTAAATAATTCATATCCTATTTCTTCAAACTTCGCAAAATCACTTTGTGGCGTCATTTTGAATTAAATTAAACAAATAATAATTTAATGTCATTACTACCCTTACGAAGAAACCAACGGTTTCGAAACATGTAGGTAATTGTGATTACATAATAGTGGTTGATACAAAGTTGTTTGTTTAATTTAATTCATATCCTGTTCAAGTCAGTCTCTAGCCACCGTGGATAATTCCAGAAATTCTCTAGACACTCCCCTCCCTCCCCCCCAGGATGGATGGAATTCTGACCGATGATCGATGACCGATGACCGATATTACCGTATCAGTGGCCCGTCTGTGATTTTAAACCTTCAATTTGGCCCGAAAAGATGGGGCAGCCTTTATCTAAGCGATAGTCGACCACCCCAAGTACATAATAAGTTGAATCATATCTACCAGAGGTAGATTAGACTTTGAACTAACTGGACTTAACCTAACCTTCTTTGACCTTGTCTTCTGTTAATTGAGTCGCGATTGCAGTAGTTCCGACGGAGACGGCTGATGCGTAATAAAGTCGATAAAGCAATCTAATATGCAAACTGGACTGAATACGGATTGTTTTACAGAATTTGAACAACAATTCTTCAAATTTAAAAGTTAATATCAAACTTCTGTGAAAGTTTTATTCAAGTTCTGTTATTTTCCAAATACTGTGAAACAACTCGCACGTTATTAAATTTAACAGCTCATTCAGAGAACTTAAAATTTCATATTATTTAATAATTTACTGTTCAAATTCTCTGAACCAATTCAATGAAACCTTAAGGTCTTCTGCAGTAGACGACGATATGATTTAAATAGTTATTGAAAGGTTTTTTAGACTTTGATTTTTGAGAAAGAAATTTGAGAAAGACCCTTGTTTACCGAAAGCGTTTCTAGATAATGTGATAAGCATTTGTTTAGTACCCATGTAAAAACATATCTTTAATAACATAAAATAATTTTGATGATAACATGATTTTTCTCAATTTCTTGTAATGTTTTTCATACATTGAACACTTACATGAAACCTTTTATAATGCAAATTAATGTGTTTGGATCCATATTTCATCAAAGTCCATCATCCTTGGTAATTCTCTTCTCTATTTTAGCGGAAGTGTTTGTTTGACTAGTTTTGTCCATTTTGCTAGATCGAATTTTCATTGATGAATTTCTGCCATCAACGAGTAAACATGAACTAATTATCGCAAAAATTACGAAACTTGTAAAATAATTAAATTTTTATTTTTAGAATGATATTCAAGTTATAAAACAACATTAATTTTAGTTTTTACGACAAAATGTCGTTTCTTCAAAAAAATCATATCCGAAATACAAAAATATCATATTCATCCGACCGGTCAGTGGTTGAGTGGGCATAGCGTTTGGGTTCCACCCAGGCGTTCCGTGTTCGATTCCTCGGCTGGCTAAGTCCTCCATCACAACACAAGCAACATCTTCCACTAGTGTGGTGGTAGTAGGAGATTTTCAAATGTTGTTGGGTTATTCGTAACCCGGGAATGTTTGTCTTTCTTTTTAAAAAAAGAAAAGAAAAGAAAAAGAATTAGACCCCTTTACATGCCTTATCACAACATCATGCATTTTTGCGTTTTTATAAAATTATTTTTACTTTCCCAGGGTTAATCCAAAAATATGGGAGTATTTTCAGAAAACCGGTAACAGTGCCATGGTAAATAAATAATATCTGAGTAATACAATAGATGAAAAGGCATACCAAAGAGCTGGCTTTCTGGGAAAAATATCCCTACCCCCTACTAATAAATTATTAAAATTGTAAATTTACCATATATTAATGTTTAATTTAAAAAAAAATGTTTTTTTAATTAAAATTGGTGTGCTGTGCCTGTTTCACTAAGAACTCCTAAGTTGAGAGCAGGCGCAAACATGGTCATATTATGACAGAAATACAAATAACAACAAAATATTACATTTAAAATACAACACAATCGGCGACATACCACTGGAAACGTATACTTCTAGGTGGAGGGCCAGTTTATAGCAATAACACAATATTACATTTAAAATTAAAAAAAAAAACAATCATCATACCATTGGAAATGCAAACTTATAGATTGGTTTGATAAAATCTTTAGGCTGATGATTTAAGACTTGGTGTCTGATTTATATTTCGATATGTGCACCAATTCATTGTTACGCGGATGACAGTACAGTCCACGATAGCTTTTTGTTTGACAAGCCCCCAAAGGGTGCACAAATTCCAACGGCTCGGAGGGCTTTGAAGCAAATAATGGACGCTTACCTCGAGAGGGTATGTAATTATTTGTTATGTAATAAATAGAACACGTTTATTGATATGACCCTCTTGTTTCGCGATTTCTATTAGTTGTTAGAAAATAAAATTATCGATTGATTCGACCTAAAACAACATTTATTTAAGATTTCACAAGTCTTAAACAATTGCTCGCGGGAGGATTTAAAAATTTATAGGATTTAAAATAGTTTTCCTAAAGTAGCCAATGAATATGATCTCCTCGCTCTTAAAAAAAAACATGATTATTAACCGTTCGGGCATAATCAACGTAATTCGTAAATTATGTAATAATATTCTGTTTATTGTTTGTTATATTCCTCGACAAGCAGTGTGCCTTTGAGCGCCTTGTATTATTATGATTTTTCTGGCGGAACTTTTGCGTTTCCTTTTTTGGCGCAAACATTTCGGATAATATTGCACTGACTTTCAATGTATCAAATTTGTAAAGAGAATATAGAAATGTTTTATTCGTAAAATACTCATGCAGAAAAATGTTATTCTAAAATACGATCATTTTATTCGTAAAACCGGTTAAAAACGGGACTGAAGTGCTTACGAACAAATTAACAGTGTTTCAATGTTTATTGGCGGGAAAATGTAAGAATAATTTATTGGTATACTTACGAAATTACGTCATACCAAAAAATTATTCTCACGTGTTCCCACCAATAAACATTGAAACCCTGTTAATTTGTTCGTAAGAACTTCAGTCCTATTTTTAACCGCTTTTTACGAATAAAATGTTTGTATTTTAGAATAACATTTTTCTCCGTGTGGGAATGCTGAACAACCCTAATAACATTTCAAGGTCAGGTATTCAAGTATTTTCATTGTATAACATAGCTGACCTGCACACACGTTGCTGTGGCTAACGAAACACAACGCCATCTATTGGATTATTACCTAACCTAGATAACCAAGTGTTGTGTCAATAAATTAACTCACACCGCCTTCTGTTAGATACTTATGGAACTTACAAATAATTGTCCCATAAAAGCATTTAATTCGCAATAATAAATATTGAGGTCAATAATCGAGATAAATACTATCCTATCTTTTATGTTGGACCAAATTACATACAGTAAGCCAAATTTCATCAAAATCGGATAAGTTAGTTTCGGATTTTATTTCAAAGCGGAAATATTTTGACCTACAGACAATATAGGCCAGAGTCCTGATGGGTTAGAGGCTACAGTGTAGCATAAGTTTATTACAGTAATTCACACGTTTAGATGGGTATCTAAAGTGATAATGATTCGATAGAAAGACAGAAAGTAAAGGCGTCCCAGCAGAAAACACGCGTGAATGGGTTAATCCAATATGCTCACTGCCTGCTCGTGATCAATAGCACATTGGTAAGGAACCCTATTATTTGTTCTGCCAGACCTAAGAATACTCAAGTTGTCGTTAAGTGTTTCTCATTGTTTGAGTTTGCGCTTAACACCGTGACCTCCGAGCCCAACTACCCTCCCTATTCATTGGGGATGGGGCAAACAAACAGTCTGTCGCCGATAACTTATTAGTTTTAAGCATATAACGACATCTTGCGGACTCGAGATTAACAATGCTTGTGGTCTCAATGAAGATATAGAGTTTGTTAAATTCGTTGTACGGTCGTGTTATTAAAGTTTAACAAATTTTATCAAAAATAGCACAGAAAACTAGTGTTTGAGACACAACTTATGTTGCATCTAAAACGGCTTACGAATTACAGCTTCAGATGCATTTATAATTGACTGCAAATACTAAAAACAAAACGAGACGAAATAGTGTGGGTGGAATTAGGTGATAATATGTGTAGGAAAAACAAGGTAAGCAAGGAAAAGGGGTAACCACACTGAGGATTGCGATATGCGAAGGAGCAACACAAAATAGTAATATGTGTCCACCGCTATACCCCGAGGTTATCGCCACAAAAAAGCGAATGAGTACAAGACGAAATTATTTATTTCTGTAATGGTCAAATTCCTTTCTATATATTAGTATTTTAATTCCTAATATATACACGGGAAAAATGTTATTCTAAAATACGATCATTTTATTCGTAAAAACGGTTAAAAACGGAACTGAAGTTCTTACGAACCAATTAACAGGGTTTCAATGTTTATTGGCGGGAACAAGTAAGAATAATTTGTTGGTATACGTAATTTTGAATATGTAATAATTTGTTGGTATACGTAATTTCGTACGTATACTAACAAATTATTCTTACATGTTCCCGCCACTAAACATTGAAACCCTGTTAATTTGTTCGTAAGAACTTTAGTCCCGTTTTTAACCATTTTTACGAATAAAATGATCGTATTTTAGAATAACATTTTTCTCCGTATAAAAAAAAAGGAGATTGTGTACACGAAAAACACCAAAAATTTGTTTCTAAGGAAGTTACAAATCTTCTTCTGTTTTCAAAACAAATTCATTCGTATTTTTCACTCTTTTTCTTGCCATTGATCCAAATTTCAATTACTTTTCCAGCAAGTTGGTGGTTAGGGACAGGTGGGAACTGGATAAATGACATCCCGGTAGGAACTAAGCATATTCTCATTTTAAAACCAAAAAAGTTATGTTCTACCGTTGTACTATTTTATTAATTTCTTGTTTTTTCTAATTCGTTGTACTAATTTCCAAACACATGGAAAACATCTATTGTGATCCCTATTCCGAAAGTTGTTAATACCAGAAAATGTGAAGAGTGTAGACCAATAAATGTGTTACCAAAATGCGAACAGGTACTAGAAATTGTAATAAAAAAACAATTTGTCGAGTATTTGGAAAAACCATAACATATTATGTGACGAGCAATCAGGATTCCGGAACAATAACTCTTGTGAAGCGGCAATAAACATAGTGATTGATACATGGATGAAGGAAACAGACAAAAAAATCACCATTGCAGCATTCTTCGATTTCAACATAGCATTAGAAACGATAGAAAGGAAAAAAACTTTTGGAAGAATTAGAAGATATAGGTCTATCTGAAGTAGCTCTAAATCTTTTCAAAGAATATGTCCATGAAACAAAAAAGGGAACAAAAGTTGAAAGCTCAGAATCAGAACCGCTAGGAAAAAACTTTGATGAAATTGTTTTTAATATAGGTATACATAATTACGAACCCTTAAATTTTTAATATAGGTGTACATAATTACGAAGTGTAAATAGAATTAGATTTCCACATATGAAGAAATCCAAATCACAGAACTGCCAAGAGGACTAAAGATTTATGATGAAATGCCTGAAAGTCTGAAGAATCGGTGTATTTTAAAAGAAATGTTGTGTTTATTGTTAAAATATTTAAAGTAACAAAATGAAATATTATCTTGTTTATATTAGTTCTGGTTCATATCACCAGAAAGCTTTGAACCTAATCATTGCATATTACAGAATAATGAGTAGTTATACTGTGGACCATCCCAGCTTTAAGCATTTCGAATCTATTTTACAAAATGCGAACTGGCGCACAATAGGGTATTTTCACAAACGAGGGATTCTGATGAAAATGTATGGAATATTTAAAGGACATTTTTTCTGATTTTTATCATCGCACTAAAAATGTTTGTTTTTTACGTTTTCATTCAAATTTATTCACTTTAAAAACGCTCAAAAACCTACGAAACCAAATTGCCAACGACGCTTCGTACGCACGTCATCAAACAAACAAAGTATAACTGTGGGATTTTTTTTAAGAACGAGCGACTCTTGTGACGTCACACGTAAGAACAAGAAAAAGTATTATGGAACTTGAAATTATGTCATTTAATTTTTTCTTCAATAAACTTAGGTAAAACATTTTCACGGAAAACTGATTAGACTGATAACATTAAAGCAAAACAACATCACACGGCAAACATAACAAACATTACAACCGCAATGCATAATTTTACCGCAGTGTTTATTTTGTATTTCAAACCTACGTACATATTGTTTTACCAACGCCTATTAACGGTACGATAAATATTATAATATACCAAAGCATTTAATTAAATATCATTTCGTTTAGTTGCGCTTTATATTAATAAATTTGTTTATCCAAAATAATTTTTGCATCAAATAGTTCCTCAAATATAGCGAATGCATGTGAAGAATCGCGTTATTCATTATTTCTGTTTTTGATACTGACAATTTGTGGTGGAATTCAATTATTATGATATATTAAAAGAATTAAACATTTGGCTCCACTTTTTTATTTATTGGGTTTTATTATTTACAATTTCTTTTTCTTCAAAATCAAACAAAAAAAAACTTCTACAAGTCGTCCCAGGTCACATATCCGAGTAAAGAACCAGCCCCTCACCCCGCCCCTAACTGCCCAATTCCTATTGATGTTTAATGTTTTTGTAGAAAAAAAAATGTCATTGGAGACCAAAATATCATTTGCGTGTTTTCACAAGTCAAGTACGTACCTTAACACCCTTCAAATTGTTAATTATGGTGTGTTACATACATACAGAAAATTATTTTATCCTCATACCAAATACATAAACATCTTTCACAATATTATGCAGTTTTGTAATTTTTTGATTTCTCATTTTATAAAGTAAAATATTTTTTATAATGCAAATATAATGTTGCCATCACCTTGGGAATGAAATACCTTTCTTGTGTCGGTATCGTTTACTATTTATTAATATGCTTTCTGACATAATCATACGTTATCGACATTTCCAGAGCTTACCCGACGATGAAAAGATATTATCCGGATTAGGGATGTAATGGTATCGTACTAGAGTCGCTTGGCTTGCATAATAGACAGATTTTATTCTTGTAGAGAATGCAGTACAATGGCTATGCAATCAAAACCGTTGCCTATGCACGGATACAATTCTTTTTCACCACATTATTAAAATAAGATAGATTGATTGTTAACTTCAAGGTTTAGCCTAATATTCCGGAATAATTTTTTTTCGTTCAAATATGTAAGTAAGTGATATTAGAACTGTATGTATGCCGTGCATTGGAGTAAAAAATGTACTTAATAAAATAAAATACTTTTTTGTTTAAAATCACGAGATTTATTAATTTATGAACCGACCGGTTTCGCTTTACTCAAGCATCTTCAGGGAACAAATTAATACTATCTTCGTAATAATTAACTGTAACTTGTAAAAATTTATTAAATAATAAAAAAAAAAAAAAAAAAAAAAAAAAAAAAAAAAAAAAAAAAAAAAAATAATAAATAAATAAATAATAATTTGTTCCCTGAAGATGCTTGAGTAAAGCGAAACCGGTCGGTTCATAAATTAATAAATCTCGTGGTTTTAAACAAAAAAGTTTTTTATTTTATTAAAATTGTCAAACCACAAAGTGATTGCTTTCTACAATAATAAAAAATGTACTTATTGTTTTTCAGTCCGGTTTATATATATTTTTTTTTCAATAGAAAAAGTTGTATTTTCCACCACTGGTTATACACATCATAGGCGGTCCGTGACTTTTCAGTGAAGTGGAGTACTAAGATTTATAAATACGACTTTATAGATGTTGTTATAGCTGTAAATGATTTTTTTTTTTGAAAATTAATGCTGCGCATCCACAAACTGACAGAATCCTGAAAATGTTCATACAGAAAAATTTAATTTTGGCTCGTTCCAGTAGCACGGTACAGACGAAATAGCCGTTGCGGCATGTGGCAGTGTGATCAGTGGCGAAAGGTGTCAGATTTTTTGTTGATGTTTAGTTATTAATTTTATTACATCGAACAGCAAAATGTCATCTTTATTTTTAATTCTGAATATAATTTTTTTCCCCTTACGATCCATTGAAATTACATTTTATTACACTGTCAACATGTATAACTATATGGGATGTGTGGGATTGCATTATTCTCGCCACGTCCTCAAATAAAATTATTATTTTTGTTTGCCGATATTTTTACTGATTTCCAAGGTAATCTTCTCCGGTTTTATTCTCATTCACCATCGTCGTTTGGCTTGCATACTCATATTAGGTATTTTGGAACAAACATGCTTATATATGAACATAAAGATTTTATGGTGACATTGCGCTAGTTCCCAAACTTGTCAACAAACCTAATAGGCGCCATTGTCTACGTCATTTCGTTTCCCGACATAAGCGGAAGTCGTTTCCAATCTCTCCAACCTAACCTTAAAGCTATTAATAGTGGAAACTCGAGCACTTGTCGCAGGCACTGCTCAAGCATAATATAAATGAAAGCTTTTAAACATTCTATTAAAAAAAAATTATTGTTTTTTTACAAGTAGGAATTATTATTAACAATTCAATTTTTAACCTCACTAGGACAAGCCTTTGTTGAGGTTAATAATTTTGTAAAGTAAAAAAAGAATAACTGTAATTTTTTAGGATTCACCCAGAATTAGAAAGGAGACCTTTCAATAATACAGTATAAAATTTTATTGACACGAAATAATACAACCCAAAGGAATTTAATTTCCCCCCCCAACGGAACTGATGTGTTTCTTTCTAGGTGGTTTGATGCAGAAGAGAGCAATAATAAGTTTTTGCAAACAATATATTAATTTCAACTCCGTTGGAAGGGATAGGAGGAGCCTGCCATCTATCTTGATAATGTCAAACTATTATTCAAAATCTTATGTTAAATTCTGGCCTAGATTCAATTTCTCACAATAACATAGGTATATAAATAACTTTATTCATACATTAATATTTCTTACAGATAATGGGTACCCACTAATCTGAAAGTAGCTGATACCTTATATTAACAATATGTTGAAATTTATTTTGACATAATATATTATGCTATTAATTTAAAAAGTACAGAGTTGAAAAAAAATGGCAATCCTCGACTAATAAACAAAATTTAACAAACATTTTAAAAGTGTACAGGGAATTAGATGGCATTATATTTTGTGGAAAGCTATTGATTAATAAATTTTTTTATTGTTACAGACAGAATATAAAGCATTATTTTTCAAACAATATTTAACCTTCAATTAGGAATGCGGGTATTTGTTGCGCCGCCCCGGGCACTATATTCTGAATAACCAACACCCCTGCCAGAGTCGTTTGGCGACTTAACAGGGGGGGGGGGGGGGTCCGGGTTCATCCGATGGGGTTTGTCTAATTATTGGCTGAAGATGCCTTTGCCCACCTTTTACTCGGTGGGCCGGATCGGGAGAGACTGGTTAGCAGGACACTCTCGACACATGAATTGAATTCTAATATTCGTCAGTTATGTCAGTCTAATGAACCTCAGATTCCTGCCCAACCCTTCTAAAACTTCCTCTCCTTTCTGTTGGTATTCTTATAATAAAAAAAGTCTATGAAATTATCTATACCCACTTCTACTAGATTGTCTGTGCTTCATAAACGCTTCATGTCACCACTGGTCAATAGATTGTCCGCCCGAGTAGTTTTATAAATAACATTCTAAATACAATTCCTTTCTAATATTCACCACAACATAACACTTTCTTTCCATAAAAAGAACATCCACTCGGCATCCCCAAAGATGACAGGCCCTTAGAGATTTTTTTTCCTCAGGGCCTCCTGTGAGGAGATAATATAAAAATACCTCTCTAGGACTATACCTGTATCGAGGTTAACAATACATTTGACGGAAAGGGTTCTCAATTAGCAATCCGGAGGTGGCGGGTTCAAATCCCGGCGTAATCAATAAAATTGTATTTGATTATTTGTGCAATTTCGCAATGTATTCATTTAAAATAATATATGGCATATTTGCGGTACGTTCCAGAGTGGAAAATACTATCTGTATCGCCCCCATTATTTTTAGTATTCAGATAAAAAAATATTTGATGAAGCAATGAAGTACCAAGAAGAAACAAAATAAGCATAAAAATAGATGTTAAAAATTTAATCCGGAATCTAGGTACTTACTTTCATTAATATCTTAAAATGATAAACTAGGAAAGGCAAATTTAATAAAGAAGTATTCAATTTTTGAAAACATGTTTAAAACTGTGTGTTGTAATGTACTCGTGAACAACTAAATCACAAACAAAGTGTTAGACAGCAAAATAAATGATTAAAAAAAAATTCAAAGGGATGCAAAATTAATGGCGCGCCCTAAAGAGTTGGAAAAACCTGTTTTTCTGATCTCGTGCCCCAGATTGATACTGAAAATTCATCTGCGAAAAAATCATCTACCCATTTTTTTATTATTTCCAACGTGCATCGTTTCGTAATAATATTTCAACCTCTGGGGATACTCGAGAGGAATAGCTTCCTAATAATATATTTATAAACTGTTTTCAAGCTAAATAATTTCAAAGGAAACGTGAAAATGTTAAAAATATTTTAATAAAAATGATTTAAACTCCAGGGAATAGATTTTTTTTAAATGGCTTGAAAAGTCAAGACAGCATTTCTGTTAAACAAATTCACTAGCAAGCGTTTCACATTTTAAAGTATCATTATTAAGCAAATCAGCTTTTCGATATTGACAAAAAATAAAAAAGATTGGAAGAGTGCCAAAAATTTTATGTCAATCTGCCTATTTGTCAGATTTTCTTTCCATCAAACGGTATATAGGTATAACTATTAAGCTTTATATATTTTCCGTTGCTTTTTAGTATATATCAATTCAAAACAACGGTTTAATATATTTTTAAAGCATTTATCCACTGCATCGCTAGGAGCCCACGAAGTGGGTAGGTAGCTTTTACACTTGAACGCCAGGCATCTACTTTTCAAAATTTATTAGATTATATGTTTACCTTCCGGCGGATCGTTGTGCTTGTAAGTTATAACCTGAGATAACTCTTTCACTGGTCATCAAGAGATGGCAAAATCCATTTCCAATGAACTATGTAAGCAGTTAAACAAATGTTATTAAATAAGAATTATTTTTCATGACAATGTGTTGTCGCGTTAAAAAATTCCGTGGATGTTATTTTAGCTAAATTCTGTTATGTATTATGTACGCGGGTCATCCGTAAGGTAGTCCCCTTTACGCCGTGCGAAGCGCTGGCGAATAGAGTAGCCGCCGGACAAGTACTAACTTGTTCAGTTGTATTTCAGCTGTATGTGTGCAACGTTACATCAGATCTCGCTGGTATTGACTGTGTTGTTTCTGTGAGTGTTCAAGAAAATAGAAATCATCGCCAGTTGTGAAGTTAGAGCTGCGATTAAGTTTCTCAAGAAATGTGCGACCTTGCGATATGCATAGGCATATTGAAGGAGGTGTATGAAGACAATGTTATGGATTAGTCGTCTGTTCGGCGCATCGCGTTTGAGTCCCACCCGGCCTCGCGTATTCGATTCCTCCATCACAACACAAGCAACATCTTTCGCTTACTGTGGTGGTAGTAGGAGATTTTCAAATATTGTCAGGTTATTCAGTATCCTGTAATAAGTACAATTTTCAACGATTTCTGTTAACAAGCATGCAAATTTCACGCCTTTTTAGGTGAATCCAAAACCAAACCAACGAAAATCTACAGTGTTCAACTCATTGTATTGTAAAGGTCTTGGAGCTCTAGTGGATAAATGAAATTTCGAGTATAATCTTTATTTTACAGCCCTTGTGAGATCGCAAGATCAACATATATATTTTTATTATTCCTAAATGTTTGTAATATTTTATTATATTTTCGACTACCATAATACGGGCATTTGCCTAGCTTGGTAGTCGAAAACCCATAACAATCAAAAATAAACCTGTAACAATCAAAATGAGTAAAAAAAAAATAAAAAAATAAAAAATTCAAAAAATTTATTTCCGTATAAAAAATGATTGAATTATTTTTTGATAATGTTATCAAAATGTATTATCGGTTAAGTACGTTCATAATCAAAAGATTAAAATCACTTGTCTGTGAAATTTCTCTTCCACTCTGCACAGCATCTCACACCCCAGCATGGATAATATAAAACGATCCAGTGGTTTTCTCATCGTATACTTTGAAACTATGCCACATACTTGTTTGCATGTTTAAATGTAATGCATACAGCCTGTGTGGCTTAGCTATAAGCATGTGTGTGGTGCAATGTATCATCTAGTATATTTTAATGTCAATGGTTTGTTTGGTTCAATGTCATTTTAGAAGTGGGCCAAGGGAACAATATGTTAACCTTAGTTAATGCTTTTATGCAAATCACCTAAGATTCCCTCTTTTTCGGAGAGTTTTTTCAAATAAAATATACTCATAGTGTAAAGAGAGTTTACGTTCGCCACCGGTATCTTTACTTAATTATTCAGACATAAAATCCCGAGAGAAGGAGCCATACCATAATGGACGTCCAATTTTATCAAAACAGAATAATGATTCTGTTCAGACTAAAGCGTGTTAAATTGGCCAATTTGACAGATTTCTTAAATGTATCGCGTTAAATCCTGTATCGCGTTAATGAGTTAAATACTGCGCTTATACACCAACTCTTAAAAGTGGTTACTTTAACGATAGGGATGATGGTACGTTTGCCTCGAGAAATTTGCGAATCGAATGTTATCGCGTACAAACATCAATATAATTTATTTTTTTTCGTTGTTTGTTTTTGGGGTGTTATGCCGTGTTAATACAATACAACAAACGGAAAGTCATCTGTGAACGCCTATTAGGTTTATTATGTAAGTACTTTTATTAAATAATAAATTGTAATTCATATTAAGACAGGCATAGACAAGCCATTGAAAACCATAGAAAATCACAGAAATTTGACAGCCGATTTGGCCTTTTTGTCTTATTTGTCTCGTGACTTAACACAAAGGATACAGAATGTAATCAATCGTTATTGATTTCAGCTATTTCATTCACAAGAAATAATCGTGCGGAGTTCTAACACAGGTACTACATAGATACTAGAAAAATGGAGAGACTTCAGTGGTGTTTTTGTGATGATAAGTTAAATCATTATAGAACCTGAATTAAAACTTGCAGTGGTAGAACATGTTAGAAAAAGAAAAAAAATATTTTTTTAATAGTCTGGAAGTTATTGCTACTTATATTTGAAAAAATATTAGAGGGCGGTTTTTCTCATAAAAATGACAAACCGTACACTGTATACTAAAAATGAAACACGTTTTTTAAAGATATAAGTATCTACATGAAATTAAATATTGAAAATATAGCTTAAGAACTTACATCACAAAAAAATCGAGAGAAAAATTCGGTCGTCATTAAACGAAAATCACCTTCCAATATACTGGGTGACCGGGGGTAAAGCGTATTAACTTCGGGTAATAATTCTATATGATGGTAGGAGTAAAAAAGATTAACAATTTTTTTTCGAAATTCCGTTGTGGCGACGTTGGTTTTGATTGAAGCGTATCATAACAACTAATTTTACTAATTTTATATTATTACCAAAAGGTACCCTTAAAAGTTGAAATTACTATAAAAGTTATTTATCTTTTTTACTTACACTAACATGTAGAATCACCTCCCGAAGGGAATGCACTTTACCCCCGGACACCCTTTTTAAAAATTACTACCATCTGAACTAGTAGATAAAATATAATTTTAAAAGCCACCTTATCAGCAATTGGAAAACGACAACTGCCCATTTTTATTCTATCTAAATAGTAAGAAAAAAACTTAAGTCTATGTATTTCCAAATATACACACAGTCTGAAAGGGCTAAGTTTGTCTAAAGAAAATCTTTAATGAAAAAAATCCGGATCGCCATCGAGCCATTTCGAAATATTGTGATGAGTAGTGTGCATTTTATTTTTTATTTTTAATAACTAATCATATGGAAATTTCAAATTTGAAGACATCGTCACATAAAAAATAATTTTGATAAATTTAATGATGCTAAAAAAGGAACTTCCAATCATAAAAATACAGAATGAACGACAACCATCATCCATCCTTCTTGTAACATCCCTGAAGAGAGGCTTTCTCCCTTTGTCTTATAATTCCGACCTCTTATACAAGGCATAATGGATCTTCTATCCGAGGCCTCCTTTGATAAACCCTGTTTGTGTATCCGTCCTTAGCACATAATGGAAGTTATCCCAATATTTCCAGACTGGGTGACTAAAATAATCCAAAATTTTATTTCCAGACTACTGAAAATATTTACAAAATTGTGCTTTAGTTTTTCTCATTCACGAGTATTGTTTCTTGTTTGTTTGAAGGAGCTTCTAAGATTAAAATCAAAATCAATTTTTTTTTTATTAAAACTGCTTGATATTAAGCTTAGAAAGTGCCCTTGAGACCTTCTTGCTATCAAAGTGACTTCGGAAATTTTACTTTTTTATTTATTTATTCGTTTTCTGGTAATCTACATTTTACATGTTATCAGTTTGTACGTGTGTAGTGTCACCAAAATAAAATCGGTGTTTGATTTCCTCCTTCTAACTGTACCTCTAATAAGACAGGATATAAAAAATAAAAAAATAAAAATTTATAAGAAAATTATATTAAACAAAAACACACTCATAAAAAGTAAGAAAAACCTATATTTTATGTAGGTTGCATTTTGCAGATAACTGCAGATGTTTTATTAAGGCAAGATATGTTATAAAAAATAAGACAGGTTATAACGTTAATTACATTCAACATAGAATTATGTACATCAACAATAAACAATTTAAAAAAATCGCTCAACACATTAATAATTCAGAGAAAAAAAATTTCAGTGTGCATGCGCTTCCAATTTTAATATTTTTTTCAATACATACAATTAACCAACGGCTATTAATAGGCCCATAAACCAGCGGCTGGGAATTAAAATTCTAAAACGCTTCCAAAATACAGGAAGGTTTCGATAAGAAAGATTGATTTTTCTCCATCCAGCATTTTAACTAATAATTATAATTATTATCATAATTATAATTAACTTCTGAAAAAAATCGATACATGCCTCCAAAATGAAGCAAAATTGAATTCTTTAATAACTTAAAACTTCCCGTAGAAAAGTGCAGTAAGGCAAAATTTTCTTTATTAAAGTAAAGTCATTTTGATATCTATCATGCCACACGAAAACCGAATTTAAGTTAGATCACTCATCTCCGGAATATGTCGCTAGTATCGCTTTTCGACGGAACTGCTTTTTGGGCATTCGCTCTCTTGTAAAATTAACTTATTGACTTACGATACTTTTTACGGGGTGTGAAGATTTAAACAACAATAATAAAAATACCACATTTCGTACTAAAGATTTTATATAACTTTTGATCCAAAAAAATATTATTCAGTTTGGTTGGGTATTTTGGCCTTAAATCCAAAATTAAGTTTTGTATGAAACGGGCCGAAACGGGCTGCGCAGTCGTTCCTCTTAAGAACATAATTTGAAACTGGAGCCACCTAAATAAGTCGCGCACATTTAAACCTTATATTGATGTAGTTTTGGCAAAGACCTTTGGGACAAAGATCTTGATTTGCTTGTAACGTTCATAATTGATTGTTTTCTTAATGTAGATGAATGAGTTTGGACTTAAATCTTTCAAGATTCAGCAACATTTTAATAAATCTTGTCCACATTCCTGAAATCTTATTTCCTGCTGTCGAAAGAACAGACTTCCGAGCGCAGTGGCCGATAGAGACCTTATCCTCTTAGAAATCCAAGTCGACTCAATAGCGAGAGACGATTCAACAAAGCAATCTAATCCCACTGAGCCGGGCACCTAAGCAATAGGAATACTTCTTAAATATACCAACAGGGAGTACAGAGTTAATAAAAAGTTCATTCAAGAGTTGGTTCTTTCTTTCATTCTAGAAATAAGAAACCGACTCCTAAAAATGATGTTTTTATCCGCTCTTTTCTCTCAGTCGGTGTATTAAAAAGTAGTAGCTTCGGTGTTAGGGGTAGATATCTGACTACTCTGCTCAGATCTCTGTGGAATCCACTATTGCACGTGTTAGATCTAAGTTTTGTACACCAATGAAGGCATCATGTTTAAGCATAACAAAGCATATGTCTGCACAGGCGATCAACCCCTTAGATCTTAAGAGCTTTCAAGTTTGAATCAAAGGATCTCAGCTTCAACTACGAACTACCTATTCATTATTTCAACAATTATGAGATTATAAATTTATCTACTATGCTTTTTTGTTATCTATTCAGTTAGATGCTCGCGCTGGAGAGATTTCTTCTAAATTCTTAATTATTAAATATACAAATTGCCCCAAAAGATGCCTATTTTTGTTGGTTTTACGAAAAACATGCAAATATTTATTATTGAAAGAAAGTTATTTTTAAAACGGCACGAAGCTAACGGGGATGACACATTTGAGCCATACTCTCGTGGCTTAGTATATTTCAGTGTATTTATTCTATTTACTCAATCATAATTCGCAAATTTTACACAAATTAATGTTGACTCTGTGAAAAAGAAAATTATAACCATGAAGTTCACAGTGGAAAACACTTCAATCACTATGGTGTTTCATCAGTTAATTGCATTTTAAACATTTTAACAAATAATTCAATTAATTTTTGAACAATGCTTTGGCTACCAAAATAAGAGTATTGGAGTTTGAAGAAAAAACAAAGATGCATAATTTAAACCTAAAATATAATTATATATATAATATACACTATCTAGAACGCATTTAGTTTGAGTTGAATCTTGCAATCATACATAAAGATAGCAGCCAAGAAAATGAAGATAATGTTGGTAGTTCTCAGTCGAAGTATGATACAGTTAAATATGACCAAATTGGATATTTATACATTAGCGCAGTTGGTAGAGCTGCGGCCCGGAAAGCCGAAGGTCCTAGGTTCGATTCGCAGATGTGCCCGTTCTTTTTCTGATTTTTCTGTTTAAGATTTTCTTTCTTGATTGAGTTTCTTTAATATTATCTTCATTAATATTTAAAAAATATTGTTATCTAACTGTCGAACGGTAAATGATAAAGTGAAAAAACTGTGTTTGGATTAAAAACAACCTCTAAACGACAACGTAATTCTTCGCAGTACAAATTTTTAATTTACAAAAATTTGGTGTGCATTATGAGGTTTTTATCTTCCTCGGTGTTGGAAGAGATAAGCTTTTGAGGAGTTTAAGAGTTACGTGCCCCCCCTCCCCTCCCCCTTTACCACTGCGAGCCGTGAGGGGTGGGTTTAATACCCTTATGGGATGCATTGTCATATAAAGTGACTGTAAAAACTTGTAAACATAAATACATGGCCTCTTTTACCTCAGAGATAAACATATTTTATGGGTTCTGTTATATCAGATTTTTGTGAAATATTTTTAGTTTGGGAGACATTTAATATATTTTTAAGTACGGTTTTTAAAAACTGCTAGCGTAAAAAAACGTTCCACTTCACTTTCACTCCGTAGAAAGTGCTTGACTATTTTTATTTTTGAATGGATCTTGGACAGTATTTTTTTATGTATAAATTCTAAGGTCCTTAATTGTCTCGTTCTTTTAAATAAATATCAACTCTACTTTCGCAACCAACCTTCTACTAAATATAATATCAATAGTACGAAATAGAGGGTAAAATACGACAAGTAAAATCATGTAATGTCCAGTGCTTTTAATATAATTTGTCCTCTGCGTGCAAAGTCGTATCTTCTTCAAGCCTAAACTTTCTATTAAAAATGTTTTTATCTAAAGGGATCTGCCATGTTTTCTGTATCTGTTTGTAAATTATAAAATTAGATAGTGCCTAGGAGCTTATACAACGCCTTTGAGATGATTTTTCACAAAAAACAGCACTGTACATAATATCCAATTATTTTATTATTATTACAAACGTGTACCTCATTTGACAGCTGAAATTACACACAGTGAAAATAAAACAACATTCACAATCGAAATGGGTTTAACTACGACTTGAGTGACTAGATCTGAAGAGTACACCCGTGTTCTCCTTCTCATCTCCCAACGATTCCCAACTGCTCCCGTCTTTTATTCGATGCCATAGTCGCATTAGAGCCAATGAGACTATGGCATCCCCAATTGGAGTATGTTGTGAAGTTAAAGATAGTGAGGAGCGGGAGGGTAAGGGGATGAGGAAACAGGCTATTCATATATGGTCACCAAATACGGCTGAAGCCATGGAAGCCACATTTAATTTCCGAATGGTGGTCTTACACCAAGGTGATACTGAGAGTTTCTTCGATTCTGGAACGTGTCGCAAATATGCTGTATTTAATTTCAAATTGATAAATTTTGGAATAACACTAACCAATGACGATATGAAGGTCGCGGGTTCGAACCTGGCAAATTTGTGTTATTTCACAATTAATTAATTAATTTTTAAAAATATAAGGTATACTTGCGGCACGTTGCAGGGTGTAAGGTACTCTCAGTATCGCCCTTGTGTAAGACCACTATTCAGAATTGAAACGTTGCTTGAAATGGTTTTAGCCTTGTTTGGTGACCAGATCTGAATAGCCAGGTACTTCCCCACTTTCATATTCCCCGTCTCTTTCCCCTCCCCACTACCTTATACCTCACAACATACCCCAATTGGGAATACCATAATCTCACTGGATCGAGACGGACGCAGTTGGGACTCTTGTGCGGTACTCATATTTAAAAAAAAATCAACATTATTTATGCAATTGTATTTTATCTAATAGTTTATGTTACCTTTACCAACCTTCCAACTTGTCTAAACATTATTTCCAACCGAAATTTATTTCCCTTGTTCGTGAACAAATCCCGGATTTCGACTAAAACTTAAAGCATTCCAATTTTATGTTTCCGGAATTTACCGCACTTCCGACACCCGCACCCGCATGGTTGCAATACATCCGTTAAGCCACAAACATACAAACAAACAAATAAACACACCAACCAACTAACTAAAGTCAAAATTTTCAGTAGCACTCGCTTGACAAATATTACATTTTGATAAAGATTACTGCTTTCAATTAGAAATACCATTAGTAACGAATTATTTGCGAAACAAAGTTTTTTGGATTGGATTATGTTTGATTAGGTGTTATAATATAGTATGTTATATATGCAGCATAAGATGTATAAAACTAAAAAACTAAACGTCAGAACAAAAAAAATGTTTGTGTGACTCACAGTGCGTTATAAATATCGAACTACGTCTAGGATTTTTTTAGAAAAAATTACATATTTTACATTTATATAATATGAATCATGTTTCGTGATCTGAAAGATACCTAATAAACATCGATTTTTAGCCAAACTTATCATATTTATCACGAAGAAAATATTTTCAGCGGAAAATCTGCGCACGTATGTAAAGAAAAGTGCCTCATTTATTAGGTGCATGCCTAGAGGGTAGAGGGTTGGAACGAAGGACAAGTAATGTGGGAGCTATAAGCTGTATAAGTGGATCCGACCACAACCGTCAGATTCCGCAACCATCGTGAGTGACTAAATCGGGGATCAGGCTGGAAGTAAAGGAATAACCGTCGCGTCGTCTTGTAAATACGTGCCATTGATACCTGGCCGTATGCTGTGGAACTTATGGCACTGTACATCACTACCGCAACATACAGTATGAACTTAATGGAAATAATCATTATATTTTATTACAGTAAACTTACGTTAGAAGAGCATAATTCTCAATTTACAAGAAGACATCTAGAGACTTTACACTCACCGCAGAAGGCTTTTAATTGAATATAAAAAATTATGTTTAATCATCCCATCTTCCAGATTTCTCGAAGATAGGATCCCGGGAACCATTTATTTTATAACCAACACCCCTGCCACAGGTCACCCAAAGTGGTTCGCTACGTTTGGTGTCTTAACATAAGGTGAAATTTGTCTAGGTTTGGCGGTGGAAGCGTCTGCCCACCAACTTCGTATGGGAGGCATTTTGACTCCTCCAGCAGGACTATTCCTGAACATCGCCTTGAAACGCAATGGGAGTTATAGATTCGTATGTCTGTCACTCCTGGATACATTGACCCCAGATTCCTACCCACCCCCCATACCTTTTTCCTGCCTAGAACTTTCTCCCTAACTTTCCCTAAAAATACCCTAAATAAAGATGACATAGGGTCTGAGGGAAATGGTTTTGATTGAATCTCAGTAAATTATTTGGGATTGATAATTCATTTTTCATTTTATATCCTTTTTGTTCAATATTGTGGAAATTATCGTTTGAAGTTCGAGATTTTTGTCCAATTACACTCTAAAACCAATGTGAAAAAAACACCATCAAAGTACCAAAACATTTACAATTGCGTGAGTAATAAAACCAACTTATTTTTATGTATAAACTTAACTAAATTTACTTAAATATCGAGCATCTCCAAAAAGTAATCTAATAAACCAATAGAGCCAAATTAATAATATTTTATCAGTAAATAAATAAATTCTTTATCAGTATTGTGCAATGCCCTTCCAAGTAAAATTAAAAATACCAAAAAGATAATATTGATAATATAAGAAAACATTAAGATGAGGCAATTATTAAAAAAGATAACACAACTACAACAACTTGCTGTTGAAATGTAATATTATTAAAAAAAAACTTTATTTATAAAAATGTTTATACACAGTATTTTTACATGCTTTTCAACTACCACATTAGACACATGCCCGTCTTATAGTAGTAATGTAGTAAATGTATTATCACAGAGTAAGTTACAAACAGAGCTGCCCATAAGGGCGATGGGAACGAACCAATTTTCGCGGAGCATGGAAAGTGAGTTGTCCGTGTCAGTTATTTGTCAATAAATTAATCTGACAGTATTGTCACCATTTAATGTCACCATTTAGTGCGCGAAAATTAAATCTGATTTCTAATTTCTGATTGCAGTCCACCTCGGAACAGGAATACCTAGTGAGGAGGACTGAGGATAAAATATTTCACTTTGTATTCTTAATTTATTTAATATTTAATTTTAATTTGTATTGTCATTAAATAAAACATAAAAATATAATAAAATTGTGAGTTCTTTTTACGATGCGCGCAAATTTCGGGCTGCCTAAAAAAATTTCGGGGTGGTTTCCAAAACCAAATATTTAGTTACACCATTTAGTTAAAATTTTAAATATGTGTTATAATTTACCAAATCACTCATTTTTAGCGTCGCTTGGCAATCCGTTTTGAAGACGGTTCGGTTTTTTAATCGTTTTTTGGAACATTCCGATTTTGAAAATTATCATATTATCAAACCTTTGCATTACTTTAGCGAACTTTTCTACGCAGGGTGTGGTTATTTTAATATGCGCTCTTCGGCGTTATTACTCATCACAAATCTTATCATATATTCGGCGTAGATTATTTATTCTATGGTGCTAAAAATATGGTCACGTGATTTGTCTCCAGCTCGTCAAAATGAAACTCGGATTTCATGTTAAGGTAAGTTTATATCTTCTGACGTCTAATGAATATGTTTTTTTCTAGAATATGTAATGAGTCACTCGGTGGTGCAGAGTGCCGCGTACCTCTCTACCTACTACTTGCTCTGTAGCAGAGTTAGTAGTACCCTAGAGTAAGTACACGGTCCCCTTTTAGGTTTCACGGTCCACGTGATTTAAAAGAACACTTTGCCGATTCTGCTTGACCCATCTTTTTGCGTCCCTAATTGTCTCCTGAGACCCTAATGAGTCAGGAGACTCGTAGGATTATAAAACTGCCACGTGGCAAGGGATTCGTTGACGTGTACCTCATTCGACAGCTGAAATTACACACAGTGAAAATAAAACAACAATAACAATCGAAATAGGTTTAATTGTCTTTAGTGACTAGATCTGAAGAGTATACCCATGTTCTCCTTCTCATCTCTAGTTTCATTTTCTGTGTGAATGTCGCACAAGATTCCCAACTGCTCCCGTCTGGAGCCAATGAGACTATGGCATCCCCAATTGGAGTATGTTGTGAGGTTGAAGATAGTGAGGAACGGGAGGGTATGGGGATGAGGAATCTGGCTATTCATATCTGGTCACCAAATACGGCTGAAGCCACATTTAATTTCCGAATGGTGGTCTTACACAATATTGAGAGTATCTTTGATTCTGGAACGTGTCGCAAATATGCTGTATTTAATTTCAAATTGATAAATTTTGGAATAACACAAACCAATGACGATATGAAGGTCGCGGGTTCGAACCCGGCAAATTTGTGTTATTTCACAATTAATAAATTAATTTTTAAAAATATAAGGTATACTTGCGGCACGTTGCAGGGTGTAAGGTACTCTCAGTATCGCCCTTGTGTAAGACCACTATTCAGAATTGAAACGTTGCTTGAAATGGTTTTAGCCTTGTTTGGTGACCAGATCTGAATAGCCAGGTACTTTCCCACCTTCATATTCCCCGTCTCTTTCCCCTCCCCACTACCTTATGCCTCACAACATACCCCAATTGGGAATACCATAATCTCACTGGATCGAGACGGACGCAGTTGGGACTCTTGTGCGGTACTCATATTTAAAAAAAAAATCAACATTATTTATGCAATTGTATTTTATCTAATAGTTTATGTTACCTTTACCAACCTTCCAACTTGTCTAAACATTATTTCCAACCGAAATTTATTTCCCTTGTTCGTGAACAAATCCCGGATTTCGACTAAAACTTAAAGCATTCCAATTTTATGTTTCCGGAATTTACCGCACTTCCGACACCCGCACCCGCATGGTTGCAATACATCCGTTAAGCCACAAACATACAAACAAACAAATAAACACACCAACCAACTAACTAAAGTCAAAATTTTCAGTAGCACTCGCTTGACAAATATTACATTTTGATAAAGATTACTGCTTTCAATTAGAAATACCATTAGTAACGAATTATTTGCGAAACAAAGTTTTTTGGATTGGATTATGTTTGATTAGGTGTTATAATATAGTATGTTATATATGCAGCATAAGATGTATAAAACTAAAAAACTAAACGCCAGAACAAAAAAAATGTTTGTGTGACTCACAGTGCGTTATAAATATCGAACTACGTCTAGGATTTTTTTAGAAAAAATTACATATTTTACATTTATATAATATGAATCATGTTTCGTGATCTGAAAGATACCTAATAAACATCGATTTTTAGCCAAACTTATCATATTTATCACGAAGAAAATATTTTCAGCGGAAAATTTGCGCACGTATGTAAAGAAAAGTGCCTCATTTATTAGGTGCATGCCTAGAGGGTAGAGGGGTTGGAACGAAAGACAAGTAATGTGGGAGCTATAAGCTGTATAAGTGGATCCGACCACAACCGTCGGATTCCGCAACCAGCGTGAGTGACTAAATCGGGGATCAGGCTGGAAGTAACGGAATAACCGTCGCGTCGTCTTGTAAATACATGCCATTGATACTTGGCTGTATGCTGTGGAACTTATGGCACTGTACATCACTACCGCAACATACAGTATGAACTTAATGGAAATAATCATTATATTTTATTACAGTAAACTTACGTTAGAAGAGCATAATTCTCAATTTACAAGAAGACATCTAGAGACTTTACACTCACCGCAGAAGGCTTTTAATTGAATATAAAAAATTATGTTTAATCATCCCATCTTCCAGATTTCTCGAAGATAGGATCCCGGGAACCATTTATTTTATAACCAACACCCCTGCCACAGGTCACCCAAAGTGGTTCGCTACGTTTGGTGTCTTAACATAAGGTGAAATTTGTCTAGGTTTGGCGGTGGAAGCGTCTGCCCACCAACTTCGTATGGGAGGCATTTTGACTCCTCCAGCAGGACTATTCCTGAACATCGCCTTGAAACGCAATGGGAGTTATAGATTCATATGTCCGTCACTCCTGGATACATTGACCCCAGATTCCTACCCACCCCCCATACCTTTTTCCTGCCTAGAACTTTCTCCCTAACTTTCCCTAAAAATACCCTAAATAAAGATGACATAGGGTCTGAGGGAAATGGTTTTGATTGAATCTCAGTAAATTATTTGGGATTGATAATTCATTTTTCATTTTATATCCTTTTTGTTCAATATTGTGGAAATTATCGTTTGAAGTTCGAGATTTTTGTCCAATTACACTCTAAAACCAATGTGAAAAAAACACCATCAAAGTACCAAAACATTTACAATTGCGTGAGTAATAAAACCAACTTATTTTTATGTATAAACTTAACTAAATTTACTTAAATATCGAGCATCTCCAAAAAGTAATCTAATAAACCAATAGAGCCAAATTAATAATATTTTATCAGTAAATAAATAAATTCTTTATCAGTATTGTGCAATGCCCTTCCAAGTAAAATTAAAAATACCAAAAAGATAATATTGATAATATAAGAAAACATTAAGATGAGGCAATTATTAAAAAAGATAACACAACTACAACAACTTGCTGTTGAAATGTAATATTATTAAAAAAAAACTTTATTTATAAAAATGTTTATACACAGTATTTTTACATGCTTTTCAACTACCACATTAGACACATGCCCGTCTTATAGTAGTAATGTAGTAAATGTATTATCACAGAGTAAGTTACAAACAGAGCTGCCCATAAGGGCGATGGGAACGAACCAATTTTCGCGGAGCATGGAAAGTGAGTTGTCCGTGTCAGTTATTTGTCAATAAATTAATCTGACAGTATTGTCACCATTTAATGTCACCATTTAGTGCGCGAAAATTAAATCTGATTTCTAATTTCTGATTGCAGTCCACCTCGGAACAGGAATACCTAGTGAGGAGGACTGAGGATAAAATATTTCACTTTGTATTCTTAATTTATTTAATATTTAATTTTAATTTGTATTGTCATTAAATAAAAAATAAAAAAATTAAAAAATTGTGAGTTCTTTTTACGATGCGCGCAAATTTCGGGCTGCCTAAAAAAATTTCGGGGTGGTTTCCAAAACCAAATATTTAGTTACACCATTTAGTTAAAATTTTAAATATGTGTTATAATTTACCAAATCACTCATTTTTAGCGTCGCTTGGCAATCCGTTTTGAAGACGGTTCGGTTTTTTAATCGTTTTTACGAACATTCCGATTTTGAAAATTATCATATTATCAAACCTTTGCATTACTTTAGCGAACTTTTCTACGCAGGGTGTGGTTATTTTAATAGGCGCTCTTCGGCGTTATTACTCATCACAAATCTTATCATATATTCGGCGTAGATTATTTATTCTATGGTGCTAAAAATATGGTCACGTGATTTGTCTCCAGCTCGTCAAAATGAAACTCGGATTTCATGTTAAGGTAAGTTTATATCTTCTGACGTCTAATGAATATGTTTTTTTCTAGAATATGTAATGAGTCACTCGGTGGTGCAGAGTGCCGCGTACCTCTCTACCTACTACTTGCTCTGTAGCAGAGTTAGTAGTACCCTAGAGTAAGTACACGGTCCCCTTTTAGGTTTCACGGTCCACGTGATTTAAAAGAACACTTTGCCGATTCTGCTTGACCCATCTTTTTGCGTCCCTAATTGTCTCCTGAGACCCTAATGAGTCAGGAGACTCGTAGGATTATAAAACTGCCACGTGGCAAGGGATTCGTTGACGTCATATTAAGAAAAGTATTTTTATTTTTTGTTTGTTTATTTGTCACATTGAAAAAGATTCACAAATAATTTTGTTTTACATGATTCCATGGTGATTTGACCTCTATTGGAAAATTAAACAAAGGGTTGATCTTAGATTGTTGCTTCTATTAGTTGTTGGGTTTATTTAACGGTATGTTTCTTATTTGTTTTTGATAGCTAGATTATTTATTTTGTATTTTAATTACGACTGCAATAATATTATACAATTTTGGGTGTAAGTATTGCTGTGTCCTTTGTCCAAAAATAGTATTCATTGATCTGTTATGTGTGTATATAGTTCTGATCTTTCTATTTGTTTTTAAGTAAGTTATGTGGATTTTTTTTTAAATATTATTAGTAACATTATATGGGTACTGGGATTGAAATTTTTCTTTCATATGTTGAACCAGTATTAATGTTTCTGCTGATGTTTCAGATAGTATGAGATCCTTACTAATTATTTAGTTAGGAAATTGCCAACACCATTTACATGAAATGGTTTTGAAGTAATTTACTTTTACGATGATAATTTGCTTGGTAAGTTAACCTTACAATTAACAAAAGTGTGTTTGTAGTTAATCTACTCATAATAATATTAACTTAAGTACATTATGGAACAGATCTCTTTGTTTTCATCGCCATGAAGATATTCTCCTGGTAGGAAAACGTAGACCCTTCTAATGCTGCAAATTTAATTAAAGTTTTATCCCAACAATGGGACGTGTGACTTTGCAAGGAAAGTTGTGCCAGTAGCGGTGTACGGGCCAATGCCAGGCAGCCACGGTATAATGGTAGCATTTAAAACTGAGGCCTACTCTTAATCCTCCAACTACCCATTACCGGTTATGTAAATTTCGGCTTAAACCTTAGCCTAAGGCTCGACAACTCTCTAACTTTTAAGTACGAAATTGACGATCGAAGCTTTTTACAAAACTTCAAAAACATTTTTTGAATTTGTGTCTACGGATTGGTTCGAATTTGACTGCAGAAGATAACATATTAATTAATATTAAGGCGATCCGCTCACTGAGGCAACTGAAAACTGTCAACTGGCAACTGTCTTTGTATGACAATGTGACGGCCCGCACACAAAAACCCGTTGCCAATGGTAACGCAAGCGGTGACTCGCGACTCGCACTGCTGGTTGCCGTGGCCAGCCGTTGCTGGTTGCCAGCTGTCAGCTGATTGTTCTTCGTCTATGGTTAAACAAGCTTTTTGACCAATCAAGACATACAAACCAGCCGGTTTTAGTTTGGTTTCAGTTGCTTCGTCAGCGCTCGCCTTAGTGCCTCCGCCGACGAGGCAACTGAAACCAAACTAAAACCAGATGGTTGCTATGGCTTCCAACCAAACTTCCATCAAAACTTCTATGACGGCCTACACAATTTTACGATTTCTGTCATTAACTCAGCTTGTTAAACCATAGACGAAGAATGTGGTGGATAGTGTGGATATATGTGGATATAAAATAAAAGATTTAGGAGTGTTTGAAACGACTGCCCCCCAGCGTGGCTCGTACTATGTGAATTACTGAACAAGCTCAGTCCACCATAAAGGACAATCATAGAAAGGGTAACCATATCAATAAAATCATCCCCACACATTTATAGTTGTCATTGAGCGTTGCCGGACATTCATTTCATAATGGAAACCCGTTTTATGATGTAGTATCGTAATGGGTCCGATGCAGAGTCTGCTCTCAAAGTATGGGTGGCTTTGTTTCAACGACAATTTAACTATTTCAGCGTTTCTCAAACTGTAACTGTGAAATTAATTTATTTGAACACCCCAAGTCGATGGTTTTAGTCGAATAATTTTCACTTTTTTACATTAGCTCTACACGGGAGGTCCAGAGGAAAAAAATCCCTCACGGCCTATGTCATCTTTGCAGATGCCATGTGGAGGTAGTTTTACGGAAAGGAAGGAGAAGAAGTGCTAGGAAGGAAAGAGGTAAGAGGGGTGGCTAGGAAACTGGGCTCATCGTGTCCAGAAGTCACATACTATGAATCCATTCCTCCCAAGACGAGTGGTCGGGAGAGACCACTTGGAAAAATCAAAGGGTCTCCTCAAAAACGGTCCCTTCGTATCCGACAGGCGTATCCCCCGCGAAGACCTAAACACACGACCGATGAACACGAGCACCCCTAGTGCCTAAAATTTAAAAAAATGATTATCTTGTAGACATGTAATTTTTTAAACACGCTAAACTCATTGAACTCTCCCGATATATATAGTAAAAAAAACAAAAGTTTTTTCTTGAAGGAATAAGTTATGATCCTTGTAAAAGGTTTTATCTTTCAAAATAAATTTAATTATTTAATTTAGGTTATTAAAGAATTCAATTTTGCATAATTTTAGAGGCATCTTTGGCATTTTTAAATACTTCTATTTAAATCTCGAAAGAAAGGTTCACACCTCAGTCAAGCCAAACCAATTTTTTTCGTCAGTTCTAAAAGATATTTGAAATATATATGTCCAGAGAAAAAAATATTATTTCGTGTTTATTTTTTGTGAATTAATTTTAAATACTAAAAAATAATCTTGCTCTACCGGCTGTGTTAATAAGTACAATGAAAAATATATAAAATAAAATTAATATAAAAAATAAAATAATCGTAAAAAAATTGTAGAAATTTAAATTTATATACTGACGACAAATTTGGGCTCCAACATAAATCGGTCGTTTTTAATTCAAATTTACGGCCCTTTATTTATCAATCATTTTTATTTTATATTTTATTATATTTGCATAGTAAATACGAATATTTTGATCAAAAAATATGTTATTCAGTTTGGATCGGTATTTTGGCCTCAAATCCAAATTTAAGTTTTGAATGAAAATGGTTGCGCAACCGTTTCTCTTAACATACCTAATGTATGATAATAATATAATCTTCCTAATGAAGTTTAATTACCTTCGATTTTTTTCTGCCGGTCTCACTAGGATATACCTGTGTTAAGACAGACATAGAGTTGCATTAATGAATACAAACAAAGTGACATGAATATTGATAAAAAATTAAAATGTTTTTATTTTTAACTTAATGAGTTAATAACTCAGGTACGGGACATACGTCATTCCTATGTCTACCTACGTTAAATTATAGTGAAAACATGCTTATGTGTCCAAACGGTTAAACTCAAATTGTAATTTTGTCTTCACTAATTGAAATAAAATGTTTTTAATGCATTTTATTTTCTATACAGTCAAAAAGAACGGTAATTGGAAGTGTGGGTTAATCTGATGTTAATTATTATCTCCCTAAATGAGAATAACTCTTGTTCAGGAAAGGATTTTTTTAATCATTTCAGGAATTCTATCTATAATATATAATATAAAGAAACATAGTTGTCACATGAGAACGGGACGCTTCTACGACTCGTTCTTGTGTTTAACAGCTCGGCTGTGGAACGATTTGCCGGCCTCTGTGTTTCCTCCTTCCTATAACATGGGTCTCTTCAAGACCCACGTTCACGCCTTCCTCTCCTCAAAAGGACCCTCCTCACAGCATCTTCAAAGATGATATGAGGGAAATTATTTTCCTCAGAGCCTCATGTGTGGAGTTAATGTAAAAAATATATATATATATATATATAATGATATGAAATTAATTTTCCGTGACAATTTTCCAATCTTAATAAATAAAACCGATCATAACAAAATTTTGTGAGAGCACAAAAAAATTCTAAAACTTCACAAGGCTTTCCCGTAGACGCAATTAATAATTTTACTTCTTTGCGTTTTAGGGACACTTAATAATAATTGGAAAACATTCCAGAAATGAAGAGTTCAGCGTGACGAGATCATAATAATTACGACGGTGCTTAATAGTTCAATCTCCTCGCGCGAAGGTCGTTCACTTTAGTGTAAGATGTCGCCCTTATCTGTAAACTCAATTATTCCCAATGATCCTTCAACCCTCGACGGCCCAAAGTCCCAGAACCTAAGGACGATTGTTTTTCCCGAAACGACGACCCATTTCTTGCCGTGCCAACCCCGAGGGATACTCCCAGCATTCTTGATACATTGAATCCACTGTACATTGTACACACAGAATCTTTAACCTCGGAATTCTCATTAATTCTTATACAAACATAAAATTTCATGGGAACATGGACTAAAATTTTATAGGTGATTTGCTTGTGATACGCTTTAGAGCGGGCCTGGCCAACCCAAATTGCACCACGGGCCGCATTGACGACCTAAAATTTTCCAAGAGCCACGGGGGGGGGGGGTTGCTCAACCGATTAAATATATTATTATATATTTTTTTTTTATTAATAATTCAAAAAAGATACATAAATTTAAAATACATTTTATACACTAATTAATTATATAATATATATGTTTGATGTACCCCCATAAAAAAGCAGGGCTTGTGTGTATGGGGGGGGGGGGGGTGTTATTATATAGTTTTTATTTGTTATGGTTTAGTTCAGGTTTTGAGTGTGCTTTTTAAGGTGAGTTTTAAATTCTTTTATATTGGTATTCATGTTTCAAATATTTTGGTAATGAATTAAAGAATTTTACTCCGAGATATTTATGATTTAACTGCCCTAATGTTTTTTTACATTTTTAAGTAGGAAGTATTGATGTTTGTCTAAGATTTTTGTTATTTTTAAAGGGTGCAGTTTTATTTTGAATATTATCTTTATAAATTTGTAATGTTGCATGGTAAAAGTATAATTCACTTAATTTTCTGAACTTTAATTCTTCGAAAAAGAGTTTTGACGAATATGAATAGGGTTTTTTTTATATGGTTTTTATTATTAGTTTTTGTGATATGTAAATTGTTTGTATATTTAATTATTTGTTATAGTTTATTTAGTCCATTTTTGTAATTTGTTTACCGGGTTGCTACCCCTTACTTTATTTATTTAAGAAGAAAAAAAACACAAAACACTGAAAAAAATTAAATACATTGGTAAAAATGATAAGAAATCTCACATAAATAGATATTAAGTATAAACGAAAATTGCAGAAATTATATACGTCTATTGGTGTCTCGATATATAAAAGAATTGAAATAAACAATATTTGAACTGATTATTTTTTAGGTGAAATATATAAGAGTATGTTATAAAGAAATAATCGTCTTCCCAAACGTAACTGAATTTTCTTTTCATCATGTTTAAAATCATGTTTAACGCCTAAAAAATAAATGTACTAATTAATAATACATCAATAAAATAAGTGCACCTGTTTAGCTGTGGATACGCATACTAGCCCGCGGATCGCGGGTTGGCCAGAGCTGCTTTAGAGCGTAATTCAAGGGTTACTTTGGTCTGTCTTAAAACTAATTAACCATTTGGTAGTTTCCTCGCAGGGGTAGGTAGAGGGGACTGACTAGGTCTGGGCACACACTCCTTGCCTCATTGACATTCATACATTGTCTCATCATGACTGTGGCGTGACATCCTCGGATGTCCCCGACTTCTTCTACCATTCACATGTATTCTCCTTAACCACTGGAGCGACAGAGCTATTAAAATATTTTTTCTCGGATTGCTAAAGGAAATTTTTCACCCACATTAAAAAAATCATACCTCCGAATTTGAATACGGAGACATACAAACTGGTTATAGTTCTATGTTGCCAATGAATTCCCCTATTTTTGTCTATTATCACATTTTTGTAGTATTTATAAAGAAAATATTATTAAATCTTTAACCTTAAAACATTTTAAAGAATCTAGAGAATATTTATTTTCTTATATTTTGAATGTACAATAAATTATATAGTCGTGTTAATAAAAAAAAATTTTTGAAAATTTGCCACATTTTGGCAACAAAGCAATCCGAGGTTTAGGAAATAGTGCCATAATGTGGCAAAAAGCGCTCGAGTGGTTATACTATTTTTTTCATTCATTTGGTCTACGTGCCCAAACCATCTAAGCTTCCCTTTCTTATTCGCCTATTGACTTTATCTACAAGTCTACGATGAATATAATATATTTAACGAGTGAAATCTCAAATTGTAATATTTAATCAGCAACTCTCAAACGAAATTTTGAAACTGAAAATACAGAATAAGGAACGGTCGCATATAAGGATGCTATCATCATCATATTTATAAGCATAAATATCTTTCGACAGAATAAATCCGTTCTTGTATTCAATAAACCAAAATATTGGCAATTCATGATTTCTGGTAGAAACCCGAAATGAGATTTCATTGGATCCCAATCTATGATAGCAAAATTTAATCACTGCGAAATTGGTTTATAACATTTTTCGTATTCATTGGCCGAACTGACAAAGGCCGGAGTCTCTTTGGTAGTAGAATTATAAATGTTCACTGATTGAACCAAATAGTGAATTGTGCGCTCCCAGGGTTCTCTCGTCAAATTAAAATATTTCTAAACGAAATGATGCTAATAGCTGACTGGTTATCCGAGTTCAAATAAATATTCCTTCATTTTGGTCAGTTGGGTAAAGGAAACTAAATCTAATTACATTTCAGAGATTTTTATTTACGTAACGCAAGGCATCTGTTCTAAAACTGAGTTTTTAATATCATTAAAGAAGAAGATAACCATAATAATCCTTTTTTTAAATATAAAAATAATCAAGACAGAGAAAAATAATAAATAAATACGACAGTGTTATAATAGGATGCAATAGCAAAATTGGTTAATGCGTATGTCCCGGTTAGACGTGAGGTTCTGGGTTCGAGTCCCAGTTGCAGCCATTATATTTTATTATTTATCTGTGTCTTGTTTATTTTCATATTTAAAAAAATGGATTATTATTGTTATCTTCTTCTTCAATGATATATTACATTGATGGGAATAACCTTCGAAAGTTAAAAAGAGAGTTTTTCTTATAAAAAAATTGAATTTTCAATAATCATAAAACTATAGACGACTATTATTTTCCATAATTTCATACCAGTCCACAATTAAGTGCCGATATCTATTTACCCTGAAGTATAGCAGATATATGTGGCGTAGATATGTGGCATGAAACTGGCAGAGGAACAATGAAAGTAAACTGAATGCTATAGAAATCAGATCCCTAAGGGGTGTGTGAGGTATAAGCATAACGTGTGATAAATTTGGAGATTCGCAAATCATCCAAGGCGTAATACGTAAAATGGAAGATAATATAAAGATGGTTTGGACATGTAGAGCGAATGAAAGACGATGGGATGTAAAGAGAATAATATATAATGTGATGCGAATATGAATGCTAGAAGAAGTAGGAAGACATGACACGATCAAGTGAATCAAATACTTGAGTCGGGCCATGTCAAGATTCAGAATAACTGAAGGGTATGTATGAGACGTTGTGTGAATGTTAAAAAAGCAAGGAGTGTGCTAAGGCCGAGTTATGTGTCGGTCGGTATTATACATTTTTTTGATAAAATAAGTGGTTTTTTAAGATATCCGTGATTTTAGTATCATTTTCGTTGTTTGTTTTTGGGGTGTTATGCCGACGTTTCGGACAGCGTTGCAGTGTCCATCATCAGGGCAGATCCGGCAGATCGTCGACACATCGTCGGATCTGCCGGATCTGCTGAAGAAGGAGGTAGCGCAACACGGCATAACACCCCAAAAACAAACAACGAAAATGCTTTTCGCCGTGAAAATCTAAAAATGTATCTTAGTACCATTTTCACATAAAAACATCACGGGTGTGTCATTTTTACATTTTTTGATATTTGCATTCTAAATTTTGTCTATAAATAAATAATTTACCTTTCAAAAACATTTTTTAGTATTCGGCTACGTTTAGAAATATTTCGTTTATAGAGTTTTAATTGCAATGCGCAAATAACACAAAAATTTTATTAAACTGACAGGTTCATTAAGATTAAAAACCTACACAAACCTAAACACGTCAGAATATGCTTGCACATACTAAATTAGTAACAAAATACTGTTGTAAATGCGGCCTTATTGTCAGGTTGCAATCTCCTTCAACTAACCTTCGTACAAATAATCAAAGATTTCCTACTCGTCTTCCTAACGAAGGGTGACATAGTCATAGTTGTTTCGAAAATCCTGATACGATTAAACATTTTTTAAATTATAATTGTGTTTTAATTACAGTTCAACTCCATTTAAATTCTTACGGAAAACATTAAACCAATACATCTTCTTTTGTACCCAGTATATAGCAAAGAATGAAATAAAATTTCATTTTATCGTAAACTATAATAGTGTTTTAATTTAACAGACTGGTCCGGGCTTGAGGGATGAGAAAATTTGCATAGTATTCTCGAGGGAAATAAACATTTCAGTTTGGAAAATGGCGAAAGTGTATAATGATAATCCAGCACTATTATTACAACGCAATTTCGTATGTAATGATAAACTAAAAATGTTCACCATTATTACGAATAAAATATTATGTAGAAAACTTAAAAAAGCTTACTTTTTAAACAAATTTTTGTTTAAAATAACCATGAATGTTAAATTTGGACTAAAGATTCTCCTATAAATGAAACCTTTCGTGCTTTAACCCATGGATTAGCAACATAATATGTCCTTCTTTGAGCTTTTTATATCCCGCATTAAGTGTAGCGTTCAGGAACTGGATTGGGATGATGTCTTCAATCTTATTCTCAGTACTACACAGTGATTGTTTGTGTAAATAATACACTAGAGGTTCGTTATACGAGAACGTCGGTTATTGAATACAAATGTTTACAAAGTAAATGCCCAGTCTAGCTGGTGGTAAGATTAATAATAATGGAAGCCCGGAGCAGCGCTCGCTAACGCGCTGCCTTGAAATGACCCACTTCGGGTCGCAACTCCGTCAACGTTCGGGACGTTGCTCGGCGGAAAAGCCCGCCCATATATCATAGAGTAAGAGGCAGTGTTGCAAACACCACATTAAGTAAATATAATCCAACATTGTTTTTACATCTCAAATATTTTTCTGCCTCTACGTATTTTAAGTTGCACTAAATGTTTACCGCTTGTTGAAATGCATCATAGATGGAATTCTAATGTCCGTTTGAACATAAATTAATTCAATTATTTTATCGTCTAATGAATTTTAAACATTTTCGCCATTCATTGTGAATTTTGTTTCCGTCGGGTCGAGTTGGAATCCTACCATATTTTTCAATTAGCATAGTATAATTTCCGTGCCCTTTGTGTGAAAGATTGAGCCAAATGAGTGTTTTAAGGGCCGTTTTTTTTTCAAGATATCGCTTACAGGTTAATGCCACTTTTATGTGCATTTAGACAATTTATATTGTTACAATTTTTGAGATATTTACGCCGCCAAATAAAAACCTTTCAATAGTTTTAAGTGTATACTGTTAGCAAAGTTTGGGGCTATTTACACGCTCATACAACCCATGACACATTTTATTAATAACTAACTTGTTTTTTATTTCAAATTGATGTACTTTTAAATTATACAGTCTTACCAGAAATATTTTTTCAAAATTTTTGTATATTTCTTTATTTTTTTACATTAAGTCTACACAGGAGGCCCTGGGGAAAATAATTTCCCTCAGGGCTATGTCATCTTTGGGGATGCTGTGTGGTGGGTATTTTTAAGAAAAGGAAGGGGAGGAAGTTCTGGAAATGAAAAAGGTATGAGGGTTGGTTAGGAATCTGGGGTTCAGTGTGTCTAGATCATCCGCCGCCAAGACCTAGACAATGAACCCCTTAAACCCGAGCACCCCTGCTAAGTCAACAATTGGAAAACGTAGCAAACCGCTTTATATTATATTATATTTCGTATGTATTTTTCCCAGGATAGCTAATTAAGGGAGGGCGGGGCAAGACGGGGTAGTTATTGTTTAAATATAAATAAAACCTTTTGTTTTCCCAAATATTACGTAATCTACATTTTATTCGAATAAACTTTGGTCATGAAGCTGTAACATTATATAGAGTAAATTGATAAAAGATAAAAATTTCGAGGAATGGATTAATTACAGAAACATATAATTTCGCAAACAACACCTTAGGTTAAAGTGCTATTTACTTTTAAAGCAAGCATCAAAACGTTGAGGAAATAATCGTAAATAAAATGCGAAAATGCAAGCCTAAAGAAAAACGATAACATTTTGGTATTTGATTCGATTGCGTAATAAATTAGCAGAACGGTCTAATCTAAACGCAGGACGGTTTCCGCCATAATTGCGTTAAAGCCACAATTTCGCTGTACTAATTATATACGTCCCCATTGCGTTGTGGTAAAGTAGGGGGATGCCTGGCCTGTACAGGGGGGGGAGGGATGTTCAGGCTTTTAATTTACGAGTGCAGGTGCAATATTGCTAATGTGGGAGTTTAGGCGTTTAACTGCTGCCGAACAATTGAAATAGAATGGGCAAACTAAACCACTCAGAAACCATATTATTATCATATTCTAAAAAAAAAAATTTGGCATTTTAAAGCATAAATAAATACGATAATTTAAAGTACTATTATTTTAATAATAACTTTTGTTATTTTATTTATTCGAAATTTTTAAAGTAGCACCTGTTTCGAAAACAAGTTGAAAGATTAAATATTATTTTCAAAAATTAAAAAAACAAATTATTTAATTATATAAATAAATTAATGCGTTAAATTAATAATAATTCGAGTGATAATAATTAACTGTTAGTCCAAAATATCCTAGGTAAAATATATTACATGGCTGGCCACTGGAGAATTTCCCGCCCTCTTTCAAAAAAATCATCCCTCCGAATTTTAACATGATGACAAATAAACTGCATATAAAGTTAGAAATCTACTGAATGCACCTATATTTAACCGTTTATTTTGAGTATTCATATTATATATATATTCGTATTAGAAAGGATTGGCCCGCTAATAATAATGAATGTAGAAATTAAACCATCTGAAAGCGATCTTCCTAAAACACAAGTTCTGAGAGATAATGTCCAAAACGTATTAAAAATTAACAAAGCTTGTGTTTTTAATTACTGAATGTAATCCTTTAACAATTTACCCGTCATAAAGAAATAGGCACTTATTAAAATCAAAATATAATGACTTTTTACCAAAGGAAAACCCTATAATAGAAATTTCTGTTAGTATTTTTCTTTTAAAGGTCTTCGCTGGTATATACAACCCCGAAGGTTCAAAATCTATCTACGTACATCCCTAACCTATTGACCCATTTCAAGCGTGATTTATAGCTGTATTCAGTACAGAATAATCTACATAGAATCATCTATTATCTCTGGAATACTCTAGAAGCAAAAGCATTTATTATTGGACGAACCGGGAGACGTTGTAGCACTATTTTATTCGCGCCTGTGTGCAGCTTTTTAATGCACTCAGATTTATGAGTGCTTTTGTGAAATTGCATTTTTATCATGAATCTACGTTGAGATTTTTTGTACAAGGCGACAGCGTCTTATTTTCGTATCTCAAATGACATTTTTAAAAGAATATCCTAAAAACATACCCCGCCAAAGTTTTGAAAATTTCGAAGTGTTTTTGCTTAACCTAATGAGCTTTTTCATAAATCGTACGCTAATGGCTTCGAATATTCGAAAGATTAACAAGTATAATTTGCTGTGGCAAAAAAACGCTTTCACTGATAAACACCCTCAAAATAAAGAATCATAATGTTTTTATAAGCTATTTGCTTTTGTGTTTACGGAATCGATGACGATATCCGAGCCAAAAGGTTTTTCGTTTTATATTAACATTTGCGAATATTAAAATCCCTTTTGACAATAAACGCCGAAGCTCGAATATAGTAAACGGATTCATCTTTGTTAGTGATTAAAATTTTAACTATGGAGCAAAAGTATACACATTAAACAATATTACAGCGTTATAAAACCTGTTCCAAAATTGCCTATTTGCTGTTTTTTAACTGGCCAAGTACCGACAATGGCAAGAGCGAGTGACCCAGCTGTGGATGACATATAATAATAATAATTGATTAATTTCTATGCACATATTTGTTAACACAACAGCTGTTACGTCATTATCGTTGTACCCAAGGCTCATTAAACTTAACAAACAACACCACACAATACAAAAATATAACGTTACCAGAAAAAAGAGTCCTAAATTCTTTACGATTGCCGCGTATCTCATCTACTGGGACGACCTGAGAACCCATTAAGGACACCACTCCGCCAATGGGCCAAGTAAATAATGTTTATGTTTTCGGGTTGAGGGTAGCCCTTCCATAAATTGAATGGGAATAGAGTCTAGGTCACATATAAAACTAAAACTTTTGTATAGTAATAACTGATAATCCATATATTACGTGCAAACAAATGCTTGCTTTTAATTTATCTCTTTCGCTTAAAATTGAAAAATATTCTCAAGTTAACCCTTTCGGCCTTGAGCTTATTCTGATGGAAGGTCAGAGTATTCCCACTTTGCAATAAAATCCAAAAAAATTAAATACATCCTAACCTACTGGAAAACTAAAAACTGTTTTTGAAGGGTGATGAAACACGCTTTGAAATTTTATTATTAGACATAAATATATACTAAATTACTGATAACGAAAAAAAAAACATATTTATTAGACAAATGTATTATAAACGTTTTTATCGCCTCACGTTTTATCATTTCGTGTAAAAATAATTCATAAAAAAATTCCAAGGCTTCATAATTTTTTTTCAAATTCCGATCCCGAAAGCGAACAAATTGGCAACTGTGGGAAAATAAATCAATACATGAAATTTTAAATTCTGAGACCATCCTTACCACGCCTTACATCGTTCAAAAATGTTTGTGTAATAACTTCAGTAGAAATAAAAACCTAACGTTGTATTCATATTTTTTATAAGAAAAACTCTCTTTTTAACTTTTAAAGGTTATTCCCATCAATGTAATATATCATTGAAGAAGAAGATAACAATAATAATCTAATTTTTTAAAATATGAAAATGAACAAGACACAGAAAAATAATAAAAGATAACCGAACTCGAACCCAGAACCTTACGTCTTACCGGGACATACATACTAGATCATAATAGATCGCAGTAGCCCAATTGGTAGAGGTGTATGTCCCGGTAAGACGTAAGGTTCTGGGTTCGAATCCCAGTTGCGACCGTTATCTTTTATTATTTTTCTGTGTCTTGTTCATTTTCACATTTTAAAAAATTAGATTATTATTGTTATCTTCTTCTTAAATGATACCTAACGTTGTATTTATTAATAAATCCATCGCTGTACAGGCGAAAAAAAAAAACAATTTTTTGATAATTTTTACAGTTCTTTGCCTTTGTTAAAATTGGAAGAGACGATTTGTGACAATTATTAGAGTGACGGTATGTAAAGGTAAAATGTTGCACGATTGTTTTGGATTAATCTTTATTATTTTTTGAACTCCTAAATAAATACTTGTGTGTAATGAAATTATTATTTTCATAATAAGAGTATTTATCTTGAAGTATACAAGACGTACATTGTGTTATCTCTGTGATTGTCATATACACCACTTTTGAATATTTTTTTTGACCTTTTTGAATTACAAATAGTGCATCCATATTCAAGTTTAATTCTAATCAAGTTCATTATTAAATATGTAATAAGACATTTCAAATATCTTTGGAATACAGATTTAACACCATTATTTTAATACTCCCGATAATTTGCTGAAGCACTAAATTTATCATAAAGGAAAAGACGCATCGAAAATTCGCCCTATAAACCCGGGCACCCTTCGACCCTTTGGAATAGCAAGGTTCCAACTGTGGCAGAAACATCACGCGGTTATGGGATCTACGGTAAGTTACCTTAGAGTTCATTATCGCATGACTTTAAAGCAACAGATTGAACCTTGTTATTCCAGAGGGTCGCCTCGCTAAGTCACCAAACGTATCGAAGAAATTGGGGTGACCTTTGGCTCACGTGTTAGTTATCCAATAAATGGTTACCAGGGCGGCGGTACCCATGCCCGTCTCCTAAATTGAATGGATTCATTCGTTCGTCACTCCTGACACAATAACTTCCAGATTCCTACCCACACCTCATATCTCTTTCCTCCCAAGAACTTCCTCTCCTTCCTTTACTTTAAAATACCGTCCACACCCCATCTCCGGCCGGCGTAGTCCGGAGGCAAGGCTTTGGACTCCAACTCCGAAGGTCGCGGGTTCGAACCCGGCGTGCGCAAATAAATTTTATTTGATTATTTTGTGTTATTTCACAATTAATTAATAAAAATAATATGTACTAAATTTGCGGAACGTTCCAGAATGGAAGATACTGTCAGTATCGCCCTGGTGTAAGACCACCATTCAGAAATGAAATGTTGCTTAAAAATGGCTTTAGCCGTGCTTATTGACTAGATCTGAATAGCCAGGTACTTTCCCACCTTCCTCTTCCCTATCTCCTTCCCTTCCCCACTTACCTTCAGCCTCACAACATACCCCAATTGGGGATGCCATAGTCTCACTGGATCCAGACGGGAGCAGTTGGGACTCTTGTGCGGTATTGTTTATATTTTTTTTTTTTTTAAATCTCTAAAGATGACAAAGGCCCCGAGGGAAATTGTGTTTCCCACTGCTCCTTTCTGTGTAAAAAAAAAAAATAACAAAAAAAAATTAGGTACCTAGCTAAATATATTTGTTTGTATATATTATGATATATGAACGTACATTTTTTAACAGATCTTTACAGCGAAATTGTGAAGTAATATTTGTTTTAATTTGGGGTAGTCCAAATACAGAACCAGACTCTAATTGCAGTAACTAGTTCCCTCCCGTGCAAAGTTTTGGTCTAGATACATTTATTTTTAATGTAACTTTCTACGTCGTCACTAGCTTACAGCACTGTTGACAGTGCAGAGTACATAGCGCGCAGTGTATGGCCACTCTCCTATTGTACAACTAACTTCACCGCAATGCAATATTTGAAGTTTTCCACTTACGGTAAAGAATACGATTCATTTCCGATGAGAGTTGCTACTACTATACTACTGGACTCTTGTGTGGCAAGAAACCAGACAGGACAAGTCACAAATTTAAGCTTCCTTATAAATTGTACTATTCGCTTTTTCACATAGATCCATGAACTTTTGTTATACATATTTTGTATAATTTGAGAGGCGGGTATAATTATTGCCGCCCCGGGAATTAACACACCCAACACCTCTGCCATAGGTCACACCAAGTGTTTAGCTATGTTTGATGACGCAGAAGGAATGCCCCGGTTCATAAAGTGAGGTTTGTCTCGGTCTTGGTGGCTGTAGTGTATCATATAGTCTGTGATCATTCGGGTTTTCCAATTGCTAGCGGAAACACCCCACCGTTTTGATATAGTCGTAGTGTCGGGCCGCGGAACTAGCAGTAGCTAAGTACTAAGTTGTATCGATTATATCTACATTAAAGTACCTATTATAAAAAACCTTATGATGCTTGGAGATATTGGACAAGGAACAATTTACAAGTGGGGTTCTAGGAAGACAATCCATCCCTCAAAGTCAAACATTACGTTACCACTTGGGATGACCTGTGGCAGGGGTGTTGATTATTAAATAAATCTTCCCGGGGCGGCGGTACCTATACCCGCCTCCCAAGTTGATAGATATATACGCAGTATAATACAAGATTTTACATTGTATACATTCTTAGCAATTTCGAAAATTCTCCGAAATTTCAATTAGAAGTAAAGCGCACACGGAGAAAAATGTTATTCGAAAAAACGATCAGTTTAATAGTAAAAACGGTTAAAAACGGGAATGAAGTTCTTACGAACAAATTAACGGGGTTTCAATGTTTATTGGCGGGAATATTGAAGAATAATTTGTTGGAATAATTTCGTACGTATACCAACAAATTATTATTACATTCTCCCGCCAATAAACATTGAAACACTGTTAATTTGTTCGTTAGAACTTCAGTGCCGTTTTTAACCGTTTTTACTATTAAAATGATAAAAATGAATAACATTTTTCTCCGTGCACGATCATAAATTAATACACGAGGATGAAATTTATCGAGAGGATATCCTATCCTTATCCTATACTCCGATTCCTCTCCCCTAAGGAACTTGAGAATAAGATTTTTTTTTTGGCGTAACTTTAATTAAATTCATATAAATATTATATATTCGTACTGTATAATCAGTTTGTTTCTTACAAATAAATAGAAATAAACAAAATTTTCTTTTGACAATGATTCCTGGAAATTGCGTTTCCAGAACTTTTGCAAGATTTTTCCAAAGGGGGTAGTGACAGTGTAAACTTCCTCTCGATCGTGCTGATATTTTATGAACCGCTACTGACTGTGACTGCGGTAACAATAGACCGAAACTTGCACAATTCTGTATACTCGTACACTCCCTTTATTGCAAACATTGACTTTCAGAATACCATTTGCAGTCCTTGCAACAGTAAGTACTATAGAAGTGGAGAGTAACAGAATAACAAGGAAATTAAGTTTGCTATTATTAATTTACAAATTTCATGTTTATTTAATACCCATTTATAATATGAAACTTGTACACATCGTACACGAAGAAATACGATCATTTTATTCGTAAAAACGGGACTGAAGTTCTTACGAACAATTTATCAGTGTTTCAATGTTTATTCTTACATGTTCCCGCCAATAAACATTGAAACCCTGTTAATTTGTTCGTAAGAACTTGAGTAACGTTTTTAACCGTTTTTACGAATAAAATGATCGTATTTTTGAATTACATTTTTCTCCGTGTACACACAAAAACAAAACAAAGATTTTTAGTAAAATTTTAATATTTTTATAAAATTTTTCGAATTAGATTATTTTAATTTTCAAATTGTTTTTGAAATTCTTAGGCTTAGTCTTCAAATTGTTCTTGAATAGCTCCTTCCAGGGCTATTTAGGATCATGATTAAAGTGCAACAGTGGTTCAAAAAGGAATTCCCATAATTATTTTTTTTTTGAAAGTTCACTTTCTAACTTAAATACCAGTGATTTTTTTACAACGTCGACTTCATAGTTAAAATATTTTTCAAAGTTTTTCATATTTCAGAGCCCACCGAAATGAAAACGATTTGACCGGGTACGCAGTACGTCATACTTAAGGCGCTCTCCCGAGGCCAATCCCACTCGGGTCGGTATCAAAGTAACAAATCACAATTTAAATATATAAGTTTTCTAAAAACTTGCATTATTTTGAAATAATTCGTATGCCGCAGTGGTAACTTGTGTGAGCCTACCCATCAAAACTTTAAACAAAAAAACGCATTCTAATGCACATGGCCGACCGTTCTGTGAAGTAGTGGTGTAAGTTCTGTCAGACCACAAACCTCCCCCGAAACCGCCCGCTATGCAGTGGTTGGGAAAACGCATCCGCCGCCAAGACTTATAAAAACCTTACCTTACCTAAAGGTCATCAAACGTGGCGAATCTCTTGGGGTGACCTATGGCAGGGATGTCGGCTATCCAATAAATGGTTTTGGATTTTGCCAATAAAGCCCAATATGAGTAGTGCGGTTAAAAACACGTTTCGTAGGAAAAAAATAGATCTTTATTTGTGGAATTTTACAGTTTTACTTATTCTAATAGTTATTTCGTCATCGAGCAAGGTATTTCAGTGCGCATTCGTAGATTCGCCATAATTTATTCCGCTGCTTGACATTTCTGCTATTGCAAGAATTTAGAGAAAATTTTAAATCGCCTGTATTAGTAGTGTGAACACAAACTTTTGTTATATGTGGGGAGAGTTACTATTTGAAAGGGGAATTGTATCGGGATTTAATGGAAGCAGGTTTAAGACTAGATTTTATTTAAAACTAAGTCTCAGGCAATTTGTTCGCTTTCGGGAGTCTCGTAGAAATCGTTGTTTGGTTAATAATTTTAAATAAATTAGTTAATAAATTTGTTTTAATCGTTGTTTTTTTTTAGAAGAGAAATATAATCTAAAAGACGTTAGAAAGAAAAAAAATCACACGCTTTATTTTCAATCAGTTTCAAATTCAGCACAGAATAATTTACATTTACACCACTTTGAAACCCGACCGCAAATAGAAAAAAATATTATTTTTCAATGAAATGACACAAAAGTGAGGTGACAATAATGTTTGTATTAAAATCTTCATTATAAAATATACTTTAGTTAGAAAAACGTAAGATGATTATTTTTTTTATTTTTGGATTAAAAACAATTATATTTAAAAATTGAAATAAATTTGAAAGCGTATTTCGTCAACTTTTTTAGTTTTCGGATAATTTGAGAAATGTTCCATTTATTTTGAACGTATTGAGAAGCGGCAATATTCTAACCTTCTGACAAAATATGTCAGATTCCTGAGGAGGTAAGTGTGTTAATAATATGATACCATAACTCTAAATAGATAATTTTAACGATGACCGGACAACTCAACAATGTGCAACTTCATTACTAATTTAAAAATTCATAAAAAGTGGTTAAATATTTATTTATTTATTTATTGACACTATTTATTATTTATTTACATATCGAATACAAATTGCATTTATAACAACAGAATAACATAAATCAAAAAGATTACAAAATATATAAATAAAGCATAATAATAATAATAATAATTGGATAATTTGTAGAGCGCCGTTTTTGTGAGAAATCACCTCAAGGGCGCTGTAAAACACACACAATATAATTAATAAGAATATATCTATTTCTTAATCCACATGGATGACTTTAGAGATCTCGTAGGTACAATTCATATATATTTATATATTTTTATATTTTTTAAAAAGAAAGACAAACATTCCCGGGTTACGAATAACCCAACAACATTTGAAAATCTCCTACTACCACCACACTAAGCGGAAGATGTTGCTTGTGTTGTGGTGGAGGACTTAGCCAGCCGAGGAATCGAACACGGAACGCCTGGGTGGGACCCAAACGCGATGCCCACTGAACCACTGACCGGTATATATACCTTCGAGAACCAAATAAAATCAAAACACATTAATATTTACTTAATTACTCGTTGTTTGCATCTATAATACGAACAAAAAAAAACAAACAAAAGAAAATCGAAATAAAATAAAATGATTTCTCATTCATTATTTACATTAAAAAAATGGTGGACTAATTTTGCTTTAAATGTGTCAAATTTTAAATAAAATATGCCAGCGGCATCAGTTAGTTCATTGCCCAACTTAGGTATTCTTTCTATCACAGAATTCATAGCGAAGTTATTGTTGTAGAATTAAATATTCCGTCTGGTATATTTTGGAGGTACGTATATGTGTAGATAGCAAATTTATAGCTTCGGGGCAGTTCAACCTGTCTTATATTACAATAGGTTATGTTATGGGATTTTTTTTTCGACCCTTTTAATGTCTTGAGGCCACGTTGTCATTGAACCTAATTTCACATACCGGACAAGCCTCATTTCATGCTTACAGGATTAAAGTAATTTATCTATCATAAACACATAATTTACAATAAGAATTTATTTTCTGTTTTACCACTGTGCGTTTAGTATGGCACTGGTTTATGTGCTACTCACCATCTGCTCAGTATTTAATGTTGGGTGCGAGTTGAGTATGGTGCTTTATCAAACGCGGTGTCGGTAAAGAAATGGTTGCTAAAAAAGGCTTACACGATAGAGACGTGGGGGAACTTTCTTTCACCGTCGAATCGTGGGCTCGTGCACTGCGCGGTGCGTAACATTCAATAGTCAAAAATTCACAATTCAAAAAACGTTTATTGCACAAAAATACAGAAAGTAAGAAAGGTATAACTTATAGGTAAATCCAAATTCTTCCAGCTAACCCAACAAATGTTATATTATAAAATCCAATATCACCTGATATTTTATATGCAAATAAAAATCAGAGGTATTTAATTTACGTAAGATATCCATTTAAAGTGTAATGACATTTTTTTTATGTAATAAATGTTTTTAATGATTATTTAAATTTGAGTTTATCGTTTATTTGTGTTTCGTGGAAGGTTGTTATATATTTTAATGGCTATTGTAGTGGGGTCCTGGAAATATAGTTTTGTTTGCTTTTGGTATTAATAGATCTCAGTCTAGAATCCCAGGTGTATCCTTATCTTTTTCTGATTTTTCTGTTTCAGATTTTCGATTGAGTTTCGCTAATAATATCTTCATTAATTAAAATATTATGCGTCCATTCATTTGCTTAGTAGTAATTTATTCGTCTAGAATTAACGCCACAAGTCATTGCTCTATAACAACTACTTTCATGGTACCTTAAGTTCTTCTTTTGTATTCCTTATTGTATTTTGTATTATACCCTCGTATTGAACTCCTGTGTACATCTTTCTGTGGTCATGAAACTACGTACTTGTATAGTGCCTGTTTACATCCTGCATAAGTAAGTACTCATTTTAATGTGTTATGTACTATACACTTATTATTATACTTCTGAAAAACTTTCCTACAACAATGTATGTGGTATATAGGATTAGACGTGTAGTTTAAACGTTCTTCAACAGATGTCGTTAGCATTGTTAGTTTCACGTAGTTTTGTGGTGTCTAATCAGATGTCAGTTAAGTAGTACCATAGAAGAGTATCATCTATCGTCGTTGGTGTTTAATGTACGAACGGTTAGGGTAATAGCCGAAGGCATATGGTAGATGGCTGGACATCATCAGCGTCGCGAGTCCAGCGCCAGAATAACTTAGTCACCTTTCATAGAAAGGACGTCCGGTCCAGTTAAATATTGTAAACATTATGATAAACGTAAATAAAGCAACTTGTAATCTCAACGATTTTATTTGGAAGTTTCCGAATACAAGTCATGTTATCTGAATCACTGGGATTAAAAAACACTACAATGTATAAGGGGTTAAAGCCTTCAACTTCAAGGCATTGATAAATATTTTTATGGATTTAAAATTAAAAATAAATAAATAAAAATACCTGCGCCATTTAGGAGTATTACAGCATTACCCTTAGATTGCTTAGACCTTAGGCATATATCTAAGATAGTTACATCGATTTCCGTAGCCCTTCGTCCGCCGCAACAGAGAAATTCAGCATTAGAATTAAACGAACGGGTTCGGCGTAATCGTAAATCGCTACCAATCCGGCCGTTTCGCGGTTTTTTTGATTGCAGCGATAGTAGTGGCTATGTATAGGCAGAAAGCAGGTATGGGGAAGGATGAGAAAAATGGAAAATGGTTTAATCGGAAAACGTCTAGTTTTAATTACGCCGCGGATGGGGCAATTCAGTGGCGTTGTGTTTAATGTCTGCCTTTATTCTTCTCTTTACTTTTCAGACAATACAAAACTACAAGTAGATAATTTTAATAGTAATTTTATGTTTAATTACCTACCTCCTTGATGATAAGTTCTTAACCCAAATAGCTCAACTTTTTTTTTCATCGCCAGATCAGTAAGGTCAGAATTGACATTTACTATCGTCGATAATCGTCAGTTTTTGGTGCAATGACAAGCAACTGATAAAGAATTTAAAGAAACCAGTTAAACGCCAGTAACCCTACCATACCAAAATTGAAATAACTCCCTCCTTCCACAATATCAAATGATGTGAATCGCGTGAGTTTTTAAGGTGAAATCAAAAATAAAACTTAAAAAATGTTTAGGGTTATCTTGGTTTGATTTCATGAACGCTTTTTCCTTTTACTATTTATAAATACTTTTTCAAACACGATGTCATATTCGTATTGGCATTTTGTGCTTTTGATAAAACGTAAACAACCCTTTAATAATAATAAAAGAGAATTAGTTTTTTTTAACTTAATGAGTTAAACCTCAAATTATAATATTTTAATTTATAAAGATAAATCTGAAACAGAAAAATCATAAAAAGATGGGCACATCTGGGACTCGAACCCAGGACCATCGGCTTTCCGGGCCGCTGCTCTATATACCAACTGCGCTAATCTGAGTTCCAGATGTGACCAGATCTTTTTCTGATTTCCTGTTTCATATCTTCTATTTAGTTTAGCTAATCTATCTTCATTAATTAAAATTCGCTTTAGTTTAGAATTCATATACATTATATGTTTTATGGTAAATAAGTAAAAATTATCGTATACCATTCTAGAAAATCTTACTTTTTGAGATAGAGGGTACGCGAAATTCTGCCTTTTCCAGCTAAAACAAATATAAAGAAAAGAAAAACTTTTACGATACTCGAGCCCTTCCGCCGGTCAAATACATGCCGGGCAAATATTTATGTAAGACATGTTCAAATCTTTTTCCTTTCCCACAAATGGAGCCAAATGTGTACTCAAGACGAGGATGGGAATTATTCCCCTCTTGTTTACATATAATTTTATGGAGAAGTAAATGGCAAAGTGCGGAAAATAATTCATTCCATGTAGGTCAGACTTGAATCTCAGATTTATTCTACGAATTCTTTTAGTTTTTAAGACAAAGATTGCATGAAATTAACTTGAAAAATGTTTACAGATAAGAAAGATTTTATTTCTTTAAGATTTTTTTTACATAAAGCGTATTTAAAGAGAATATAATTTTTACCTAGATTTTTAATTACAAATTGTGTATGTGTATACATGATACATTCTGCTAAAGTTAAGGCGATGCACTGCGAAGTAGGTAATGCAAAATTATATATATATATAGATTTTTGTTCAAAATTATGACCGCTTAGAAATATAATAGATTAGATTAAAGCTATTTAATTACATTGTGCGAGTAGAACACTTATTGGTCCTTTTATAAGACCTGAAACAATTAAGCATCAGACCTTTAAAAATTTCTACTTATGAAACCCTCTTCGGTTGTCGTTTTATCATTTAATATGGCAAATTTAATTATTTAGAAAATGATCAGAAAACATTTCAATGTGTGCGCCTAAACTTCACAAAATAAAATAAATTATGATTCTTGCAATGTTTTCTTTTGGCATAAATCAACATAGGCGACTGGTGTTGAGCGGAATTTTAACGTTATCTGTTTAAATAGTGTTATTGTTAGTGGTCCGACTCCGAATAATACATGACGTGGTTCATCGCCTTAAGTACATAAGTATATGTTATTTGGTAGTCACCTTTTCCGTTGCGTATCTATTTAACGACAATTAATTAACAAATCAATAATTATTTTTGTTCAGTTACGAATAGTGCGTGTAAAGTATGTATGTATATTAAACGCAAGAGAACCTACGACTTAAAATCAAATTATTTCTTCAGGACGCTAACAATAACACATCTTATGTAGAAGGTGATAAGGCTAAAATTCCTGTTTAACACCAGCCGCCTGAAATAATTTGATTTATTCAGGAAGAAAACATCGCCCCGAAACGTGCTTCATTTTGTTTTGTGAAACTGAGGCAAAAATATTTGAACGTTCCACGATCATCTATGAAAGAATTTAGTTTTCCACAATATGCAATAAAACCATAACCGAAAAGGAGTATGTAAGTAGAAGATTTCGAACTTTAAAGCAGTTTTTATAGGCTCGATACTCTATTTCTTTTTGGCCGTATGAAAAAACTAATCTACAAAAATACTCGATTATTTCTATGGCAAATATGTGTTCTTAATAGTGAATACCTCACAAGAGTCCCAACTGCTCCCGTCTGGAGCCAGTGAGACTATGGCATCCCCAATTAGGGTATGTTATGAGGCTGAAGGTAGTGGGTAATTTTTTTCGACATACAGTACTTCCCATTTTACTTTGGATACGCCATAAAATGTAATATTAGTCAATCTTGAGGATATCGCTTGCTGAGGGTTGATTTGTACGCATGTCCACAAAAACTCGTGTTGAGAAAACGAGATTTGAAGTTTTAAAAAATTATAATCAGTTTCCTTGATTTCTAACTAATTGTTATAATTAGATATGAAATTAAACAATTTTTTTCACTTTGTTCCACTTGTTTATTTACACCAGGACCGGTTTCGTCCTACTACGGACATTTTCAGACTGGTAGTTGAAATTCTTATGCTATAATATAAAGTGAAAAAAATTGTTTAATTTCATATCTAATACAATGGAATTCCACCATGAATTAACAGTTAAAAAACTAGACTCATTAATTGTTATAAATAATAATATAAAATTCTAAGGTTAATCTACCTATAAGTAAAATAACAACATAGTTGGTCGAATTTTTATTTGAATAAAAGCATAATCAAAAACGTAATAGCAAAAAAATTAATTTTGGTTTGTACCATGACCATATTTAATATTGGTTTATACTATATCCATACTCTGATATGGGTGGTGATAGGCCAAACCAACAGTTATTTCATCCTGCGGCACATCAAACAATAATAATTTAACATTCTCATACATAAAAGGTTTTAATAAATAATAATAAAATAAAAAATATTAAAAATTCTTCATTAGAAATTAGAAAATTTAGTATTGTCGTATCAATAAATAAAATGTATGGAGTAATCTTACATTTGTAATTTTTACATACACGTACATAAGGTTTTAATAAATAATAGTATAAAATTAGTATTGGCCAATGGACATATTCCACTCCAATCCTCATTTTTTTGTAATTACTATGGAGATAGAACCAAAAGTGATGTTCGAAATGTATGTTTCCGCTATGAATTTTTTTTGTGTGTGGATATAGTAGATAAAAATATGATTAATATTACTGCATTCACAGTTTAAAAAAAAACAAATATGGACAAACCAATTCTCAGCAAGCGATATATCGTCACCCTTTATTTTCGATATATCATCACCCTTTATTTTCTTGTATACTCTGATTTTGAATATTTTTTTAAATGTCTATAAGTATTAAATGTTCCTTTATAACAGGAATTATTTTTAGTAATTTGTATCTTGAAATACCTACATGTTTTTCTACCCTTAAGATAACTCTTCTCTAAATCTGAGTGCTCCTGGCAAAATCCCAGATAATTTTGATAAATTACTTGGTTGATCCAAACTGTAGAAAGTTCTTGTCAGCGGCTGAGTTCAGAAAATTTCAAAAGTTTAAAACTGTTTGACGTATTTCTGTTGGCAAAGCTTTAGGACATTTGACAGTTTTGAGACAACCAATAAATTGAAGTAAACTTATCTTTTAAATAAAATAATAAATGTAAAATATTACTTCTTTTCTCGTTAATGAAACTAATCTTTTTTGATTTACATATTTTATTTGCAGTAATAATAATAAACGAGAAACATAACACTCTCGATTAAACATTTGCTCCACCCCAATTTAAATATATTTTCTAAAAATACTGATTAATTCAATTTGAAATCATAAATACACTCCTAATACAATTCTGTGAGTCAATATTCATCTTCTATTGTTCATTAAAAATTGCCAACAAATTAGCACCAGCTGCAAGGTTGTCTAAATTTTGTATTGTTCCTGTGGCAAAGTTTCCTACTTCTTTAACCATTCTTTTGGCAATCTTGGCTTTTGTGTCAATCATGGCATTTGCTCTGCCCACAAATTCACCCGGCCAACTTGCTTTACCAACTGGATTATTGTTGACATTATTATTCATTTCAGCCAAAATCTTCATCACTGTGCTGGTTATGGCCTGAGCAATATCTGCAGGATTCAATCGAAAAATATTGAAAGTGGATTCATCGTTGGAGCCGTAAGGATCCTTGGGAGGTACTATACCTTTAGGTAAATCAGGAAATGATGGCTTAATCACATTATGATCACCGACGATACTTTTAGAATCTTTTATAAATATGCCTCCAGCTGTATCAATTTCGTCTTCTTGCTCTGGTATTGGTAAATCTAGAATAAATGTTCCTCCGCCTGTACCAACTTCACGAACATCTTTTAAGTTTGGTATTGACGGAGCTGCTTCTTTTTCTTCTTTTATCTCTTTTATGAATACCCCCTCTCCTGTACCTATTTCAGGAATATCTTCTTTTTGATCAATTTCTTTTTTTTCATAACCCAAATCACTCCTCGGAGGTTTAAGTTTTAGATTGAATTCTTTCATTCTCGAAGATTCTAGAACAAATATCCCACCACCTGTGCCTATTTCAGGAACAATTTTATCATTTTTAATTTCTGGTTCGGATGGGTCTTCTTTTAATATAGTCCAAACGCCTTGGTCAGGAACCACCACTGGTATCGGTTCTTTTTTTCTTGAGGATTGACGCACAAATATTCCACCTGCCGAACCGATCTCACGATCGTTCTGGTCATCCGCATTTAAAACACCTAGGTCATTTGAACTTGTCTTTTCATCAGGAATGATATCTTCATTATTTTCCGGGTATTCACTTATTCCAGGAGCGCAATGGTTGCCCTTGAAGAGTAATAAAATATATATTATTACGTTACATAATATTCGATTGATAGTTCATTAACATTTTAAAACAAATAAATTCATAAAGTTGTAATTGCAGAAATGTTTGTGACTTTACTTACTTGAAAAAACAAGACACACAACGTGATGTAAATATACTTCATTTTTATAAACGATTCCAAGGGGAAATTGTTATACAATGATCAAAATCTTCGCGAACTTGTGTCTTTATAGGTTCCAATACTTGAAGTACACAGTAATATCAATATTTGCGTTTTTTCTCCCTTTTTGCTTTTTGAATACGATGAATACTATAATCAGCTCCAATTAGAATTTTATCTCCATTGATAACCACATGTGCCCAAATATTAGCACCCAATTTAGTCTTGCATATAGTTGTCAACACCTTTGTGAGTAAATTTGAGCGTTTACCTGTAAACATATTTTTAGTTTCTGGATAAACAATAAACTGAAGTAATAAGGGTATTCTGAATAGAGCTAAGTACTTGTTCATTGATATTACCGGAAAATCGAAGGTTACCAATGATATCTACTTGCATTATGTTGGGATTTCTTGACAGTACTTCAGTAAACAAAAACTTTTTGTCGTGCGTAGTTGTTATCCTTGAATATATTTATGACAAAATTTGAAAAAAAATTAACGATCTAAATTGACGGCCTCCGTGGTCGAGGGGTAATGCTCTCGACTAGCAATCCGGAGGTCGCGGGTTGAAATCCCGGTGTCCCCAGGTAAATTTTATTTGAATCATTTGTATTATTGACGACCGTCCGTGGTCGAGTGGTAAGACGCTTGACTCCCATTCGGAAGGTCGCGGTTTCGAACCCGGCGTGCGCAAATAAATTTTATTTGATTAATTTGTGTTATTTCACAATTAATTAATCAAAATATGTTATATTTGCCGCACGTTCCAGAGTGGAAGATACTCTCAGTATCGCCCTGGTATAAGACCACCATTCAGAATTGAAACGTTGCTTAATAATGGCTTTAGCCGTGTTTAGTGACTACATCTGAATAGCCAGGTACTTTCCCACCTTCCTCTTCCCCATCTCCTTCCCTTCCCCACTTACCTTCAGCCTCACAACATACTCCAATTTGGGATGCCATAGTCTCACTGGCTCCGGAAGGGAGCAGTTGGGACTCTTGTGAGGTTTCTCTATAAAAAAAATAAAATTAAATAAATAAATAAAAAAATAAAAAAATAAAAATTATTTCACAATATACTCATTAAAATAGCCTATATTGTATTTTCGGCGTGTTCCAGAGTGGAAGATACTCTCAGTATTACCCTGGTATAAGATCACCATTCAGTATTTTTATTATATCGTAATATACCTACATGGCTCATACTATATCTTATGGCGTAATGTTAATGTTTAGAGTTATTATTTATTATTGTACTATTATTATTAAACCTTTAGAATGCCATCTTCCCGCGACCTAGTACTCATTAAGGCTTGTTCGCACTGGTCAATTAGTTTAGTCGAGTAGCGAGTAACTCGCCACTTGACTGACCAAAATGTTACTACTAACTACTAGGTGTATGGCTTCGACCAAGTATATCACTTGGTCGATGGTGTATGGTGTTCGGACACGTTTAGTTACTAAAATTCTCCACGGGTGTAATGTTATTCGCTCACTGTACGCAGCCGACATTACTTTCTTTAACTTACTTATTTTTGAAAAATTATGTTTTTGTCTATTGTACAATCTTATCAGATGTGTTTTTATAAATACATTTATGAAAAATATATATCTGTATTATGTATTTTCCCCGGAAAAATTACCTGTATTCAGAGAAATGTTTTTTCTCTCCAATGCTATTAAAATATTTATAAAATAAAGAAGAAGTTTTATCATATTTTCCATAAAGATAAATGATTATATGAGGCTTTCCTATAAATAAATACAGTACTGTAGCTTTTAATCGAAGTATAAAACAAAAATCCCTAAATAATAACGCTAATATATTGAATAACCAAATTAATTTATCGTTTAGTCCCATTCTAGATATGTGTCCAATAAACCGCTCTGTTATTGCTTGAATTCCCGCAATTACCCCCCCCCCCCCCTTCTTTGACCACCCACTCCAGCACCTAAATGTATGGTATATATCTATCAATATTTTGTATCATAGGTTAGTTCTAATATTCTCCTGACGAAGGAAGGGTTCTTCCGAAACCGGTAGAGTGTAATTAAAATTTAAAGTGGTCTAAAACAAATTTATATATTTTATTGTAAATTATGGCGAGCCACAAAGTTAATGCTTATTACGAACATGGAAGTATAAAAATTCAAATATGAAAATAATACATTTACACATGACCAAACGAGAGCCTATAATTCTACAATAATATTGACTTACTTTTAATTTAAAAAAAAACTTTATTATGCCACTATGTTACAAAGTACAAAAAAAAACGGGGCAAGTCCGGTGAACTAACCACGGTGTATTCGTAGGCACACTACATGTACGTCAGAAATCCACGGTGGATATCTTGGCACACTAGGGGTTAAGTACGTAAATGTGACCAGTTATGATATTTGATATTATTGTGTGACTATTGGCAGGCTGCTATAGCCTGGTGTATGTCAGCAGCCCGAGCTATGTCGTCCAGGAGGGGTTCGGGCACACATGCGGGAAGCGCGGAGTCCAGCGCTTCGAGGCTGCGAAAGGTCGAGGCCATATTCACATAAATTTTGAAACCCAAAAGGGACTCGTGAACTAACATGTTGGCGGCAATCTGAAAACCATGATGAATACATGTTAAAATATATAACTCTATCGGAAATATCCAAAAGAAAAATATTTTTAAAATATATTATAAATTTTTATTTTGTTTACTATGCTAAAAAAACATTTGGTTTATCCCCAGGAACGTGATAGTCGTAGGTATACATTCGTACAAAACTTAAATTTGGATTTGTATCAAAAATACCAAAATTATCAAAAGCATATATAGAACCTAATTGCTACTTTATATATTTTTGTTTTAGAGTATAAAATGTAGGCTATTAAATAATTCGATTTTTCTTGATTTTAGAGGCAACTTGGGTGAGTTAATAATAATATTCAAAATAATAACTTGGTCTTATCTACTATGTAAATAAAGAAAAGTGTTTAAAAATAATGGAATAAAAAAATCGTTTTGATGGATTTTATTTAAATTACAAGTGACCAATTTACGTTGGCACACAAAATGTCCAAAATTTCCAACCAAAAAATTGCCATGATGCCTCTAAAATCAAGAAAAATAGAATTATTTATTGGCACGTTCTTGGTAATTAAAAACACAAATAAATAAAAGTACTCATAACCGTACTACATATTTGCTGTACCTTTTGATTGAAAAAATTATTATAATTTTTGGATGCATATTTTGGTTTAGAATCTAAATTTGTATTTTGCCACACAGTCGTTCCTCTTTTTTTACAATAAATATTATGGATGCAGCGTGGTCTCAATTTTCAGAATTTAACGTTTAGATTGATGAACCATAAAAATCATTTTATATCTTGGACGAAAATTACTGTTAAAGAATTTATTTGTGAGTTTAGAAACCGGAATAAATACCTACTTGCAAACGTATTCGCTGAAGCTTACTCATAAATGATTCTCACTCAGAAAACAGGAAGGCGAAACAAGTCAGCATGTGGTTAGGATGAATATTTACTTTAGAAGTTTTATTCGTCTTGTTTGTCTGTTAGCATCGGAACAAAACCCAGGTGCATTCCCGCTCATAAAGAATTTACGCAAGTTAAACCCTCCGCCTCGGGAAAATTTTCCAAATAAATGGAATATTTCTAAACGTATCCGAAAACTAAAAACTGTTTTAAAAGTTGACGAAATTTACTAAACAAATAATTTTTGGAACATAAAAATGTTGTAATATTGTTAAATTAATGAGGACAATATTAGTGAAACTCAATCGAAAATCTGAAACAGAACTTTCTAGAATGGGACTTTCGGCTTTCAGGGCTGCTGCTCTGACCACTGAGCTAATGTCTCCCTTTCCGATTCGGTCATATTTAGCTGTATCATACTTCGACTGTGAACTACCAACATTATCTTCATTTTCTGTTAGGGACACATTAGCTCAGTGGTCAGAGCAGCAGTCCGGAAAGCCGACGGTCCTGGGTTCGAGTCCCAGACGCGACCCGATCTTTTCCTGATTTTTCTGTTTCAGATTTTCGATTGAGTTTCGCTAATATTGTCTTCATTATTTAAAAAAATATTTCAATTTAATAGAATTAAGTGAAAATAAAAATAAATAACATTTTTTAATGCAAATATAAAAAAAAGTTAGAAAAATGGCTTGCCTTACGAACATTTTAATTGTATACGAATATTTGATGACACACAACGATTTCTATAAGACCTATATATGTAGTTCCCAAAAGCGAACAAAGTAGCTGAGGGTTACTGAGAATTCAGACAAAGGTATTCAAAAATAGCTCACGGTAACAAGACAGGTTGCAGTGTTCATCTTTTCCAGGAAAGTGGATTTATTGGATGTAGTTCCGGCGCAAACCTTCAGCTCAGCGATTGAAGAATCCAAAGGTGCCCTGGACTTCTCCACGAGGCTGATGATATTCTCCAGTAGTTCCTTGGTTGCTGATATCTTCTCATAAAAACAGCTTACGATGACTTCACAGGCCTTATCGGCTCTCTTTCTTATATCACTTTCGATCTTGTTCAAACAATGGACTGTCGAATCAGGTGCTGTTTTTAACGCCTCGTCAATATGCGCCACCGTCTTAGGAGAGAAATAAAAAAGCTTTGATTTGAAAATGGATTGTTTAATGTACAAAATATTAGTGAAATTCAAAAAAACGTAACATACGTTTGATCCATATATATATTAGAAATTATTTTAAAATGTATATAAATATGAGTGACTGAAAACAAACATAGTAAGAATAATTGCATGAACTCACGGCATTCGCGTCAGTGTTTATTTTGCGCTCCGCAAAGTGAATTATGTGGGTAGCGTTTTTAATCAGATGGACTACGTCATCCCTGACGGCTTCAGATCCAGCTTTCAGTTGAAGCGCGATGGATTCGTCCACGTATTTCAAGATGCCAGCTGTCGCCGTGACGGACGTCCCCAGTAGACCGTCAGTGGGCAAGTTGCCGACGACTGCATTAGCTTGCTGAACGGCGTCGATGGCGTGCTGAGAGACGTTTTCCGGGAGGTCAACCAGAATTTCTTTGACTGACGTGATGAGGTCTTTGAGGTCTCCGATGACGGGGCCCTGGCTGGCAGCGGCCTGGACAGGAGCCTCGTTCGTTAAACTTGTCATCGGAGTCAAGATAATTTGCACTCCATTGATGAGGATCTCGTCGATCGGGACATCGTTTTTGGCGATTTCATTTAACGAAATGTCGCTAATTTGAACGGCCGCAAACGCCTGCATTCATTCGAGTGATGGTTATTTAATATTTTATATTACTTATTATCAGAACGAGAGTTTACCAAATATTTACAATTAAAATAGTGTATTTCAAATAAAAATTTATTTTTGTCTACATGCAACTAAATTGACGCTAAATAATTGCTGCAAATCTACTACACTGTTTATAAGAAAATTTTATAATAAATTAAATAAAGGATTAAATTACCTGGAAGACGCTAACGGTGAAAATAATAATAAACTTATTCATGTTCCTGTTGAACAAATTTAGCATTCACTGTTCGTTGGTAATTTGAAAAACGTTGTAACGACGAGACTTAAAATCCTCTTCGTTTTATAGACTTTCATTAAAAGAAGACTGATTGTTTATTTAATCAGATGTATAATTTCCGTAAAATCTCCATAATTATTCTAATGATTCATTTTGGATTTCATTTCAAAGAAAGAAAATATTTCGCGACTTACAAGATTTATTATCACGAGTTATAATTTATTAACAAACGTAAATGTTTTTTTCTTAACGTATCAAACGTAAATGTGTTGTAAATAATTGACGGTTAGATGCTGTGGGGAGCTGAGTTATCGATGTTATTGAAATATTTTCAATATTGTGTGTAGTTGAATTTCTGTCATTACATTCCTAATATTTTGGAAGATTCTTTTGTGGGAAGCAATCAACAATACAATGGAATTATATATTACCTTCCTAACATAATTATTTATGTTTATAAATAACTCTTTTTTACCATGGCAAATTCAAGAAAAACGAACAAGATTATTGAACAAGACGAGCACAACATTTCATTACTCTGGAATCAAACACCCAGAAAACATCAATGCATAATAAAATCAAATCAAGTAATAACGTAGCACATCAAAACACGAAGAAAAATACCCAACAGCGATAATCAATAACAATAGTTAGAGAAACAAAGTTAAAATACAACATATAAGTTATAAAAATAACATAATTTGGTAAAATATTATGGTCGTCGATTCAACACCATTGAATAGTAATTGGTAGTTGGAGCACTAATTCTAAAGGTATGGGGAAGGAGGGGGGAGGTCTTACTTGTTGTAGAGCACAATGTCTGGTCTCCAGATGTGGTCTGATGGGACGTGCAGCATGTGAACTCCTCCGTACTCCTTGGGCTCCCAGCGGAGTTTATAATCGTACCAAGATTGCTCCACCCACAGGTTTGTGGTCATGATTTGATTCTTTAGATTCTGAAACAAACAAACATTAAATTCTATAAATATCACTTTTTAAAGAAATTTCAATTTTTTTATTTTGTTTAAATAAAACTGTAACATTGGGTATTTTTATAATTTTTTTTATCTCGAAAAAATAAAGAAAAAATATACAACGATGCAGATATATTTATATATTTTATATTTACGAATACATTTTTTATAATGATTTAAATGTGCCATTTTTGATTTTTCGCCAAAAAGTTATGTTCATTTTTATTCGTGAATTCGGCGGGGTTGATGTTATTTCGGGCAACGTTGGTGACAAGGGCCTCCGCTGACGAGGCAACTGAAACCAAACCAAAACCGGTTGGTTGCTATGGCTTCCTTTAATTTTACGATTTCTGTAATTATCTCAGCTTGTTTAACCATAGACAGAGAACAATCAGCTGCCACCGTAGTCATCTGTCTCTGTCAAATTCAACCGAGCAAACAGATACGGCAACTAACAGGGCGAGTCGCGGGTCACTGCTTGCGTGGCCATTGACAACGGGTTTTTGATAAATTGTGTATTGTGTGGACTATCACATTGACATACACAGGATGGCGAGTTTAGTTTTTTTCAGTTGCCTCGTCAGCGGAGGCATTTACCAGCCGGTGGCGGTTTCTAACAGTTAAAACCAATTCAGAATTTGGGGTTTTAATCCTAAAAATATGAATGAAAATTTAAAAATGAAAATTTTTGTACAATAATATAAATCAGTAAATTAAACTTTAAATCTTCCGCATGTTTTTAAATGTATTCATCTAATATATACAGACATAGAAAGAATGCACAAATATTGTGTTGTACTGAGGGTCTACTCTCGATTAAAGGACTCCTTTAGTCTGATTCCTTGCTATTAAGGAGAGCTGGCGAAAAATACGTATAAAAATCAAAAATCGGTGGTTCAAAAATCACACTAAGTATTGAGGCCGAATGCTAAGTACTGTTTACCAGTGATTTTTAATAAACTTAAAAAGAGCTTTGTTTTTGGGAAAGACATAATATGCTTAAATTATCAGACAGAATAATTTTCCTGAATTGGTATTTCTATATAAATTTTTTAAATGATGTAGTTGATAGATAGTCCAGTATTGCTTGCATTTTTAAGCTATCGGATTCCTCCACTACGTAATACTAGAAGTCGGGATTTATTTCCTAGCAGAAATTCTGAGACTAACTGCAATAATTCCTCTTTTTCCCAAATACTAATGGAGGGAAATAATTATATCAAGTTAGTGGACGTCGTCAATTTATCACCAAACCAATACAAAATGTTGTGACTGAGGCCTCAATTCGAAGATCGCGGGTTTAAAACGGCGCGGCGTGCGCAAATAAATTTTATTTGTGTTATTTCAAAATTACGAGTAATAATATAAAGTATATTTGCGGCACGTTCTGGGTTGGAAGATATTCTCAGTATCGCCCTGGTGTAAGACCACCATTCAGACTTTAAACGTTGCTTGAAATGGCTTTAGCCATGTTTGGTGACTAGATCTGAATAGCCAGACTATGTACTGGTACCGAAGGGATCAATGGCGCTAGTTAATAGGGGATCATCCATTGAAATACCGATAGAACAAGGATTCCCACCTGACTGTGTTCTAAAGATTGCAATCCGTTTATTCCGAAATTCCCCCAATTACCCCTTCCCCTTTGTTAACCTTCCACCTAAACACCTAATTTTTTTGTATATATCTGTCAATATTTTGTATCATAGGTTAGTTTTAATATTCTCCTGACGAAGGAAGGGTTTTTCCGAAACCGGTAGAGTTTAATTAAAATTTAAAAGTGGTCTAAAATAAATTTATATATTCTTATTGTATATTAAAAATAATATTTTTACTGTATTTATCTATTATAAAAATGTGATAAAATATAAAATAACTTTAATTTAAAAAAAGCATTTTGATGGACGGAAATGAAAATTATTAATGACCTATTTAGGTCGGAACACAAATTTGTCACATGTAAATTTAAATTACTAACAAAAAAATGCATTTTTTACAATATTTAATTATGTTTATTTGACACAGAAATTAAGACAAGACATGTGTTTTAATAATTATAATTAACTCACAAAAATTTTCCCACGTTGCCTCCAAAATACAACAAATTTTCAAAAATCCCTTATGGATATCAGTAATTCAACCTCATTGTTTTCTCTCAGCTGTTTTTTTTTTTAAATTATGTATATTATCGAGGCTTCTGACTGTTGAATGTTGTCACTTTTTGCCTCTTCTGTATTTAAATATTAATAATAATATATTATCATTATAATCTCTAATGTTTTTTAAAGATAATTAATGTCTCGGCTGTTAATTACAGTCATAAAAAAGTATCAATAAATGACAGCCAACAAACTCTGGAAAATTTTAGGCATCGCGTCAACAGAATGTTTTTGGTAGGAATTTCTAGGTATTTCTTCAAACAGTCCAATACATGCCCATTCAAATTCTAGCAATGCTTACCACAAGCTGCGTCAACAAAGAAAATGAACGGATTAAAAAAAGGTAGTTTGTTCAGCTGCGGGGAAACCAAGGCACTGTTGGTCTCTGATAATAAAAGCGGAAGTGCTTTGTGCAAATGCTTCACGTCAAAACAATGTGCCATTGATAACATGATTTCGTTGGTTTAAAGGGTGCCTCGTTTTAACACTATCAGTTAGAATTTAGAGGTAAAAAAGTAGTAGCATTTTGTGAACACCTCAATGGGATAACCAGTGCTGAATGTTCGCATGTGTTTTATTAGAAAATAAAAATAATTTAAAACTTTTGAGGAAAATGTATAAAACACCAAAAAAATAAAATGTAAAAATGTATAATGTGGAAAATTTACCTAATTTGTACGGACTGTAGTCTCTATAGAAATTTAATGGAGTTGTTATAATTTGGTTTGTTACAATTTGGGAGGCGGGTATGGGTACCGCCGCCCGAGAATTATTTGTTGGATAACCAACACCCCTGCCGTAAGTTACCCCAAGTGATTGGCTACGCTGGTGACTTGGCAGGGGTGCCCGGGTTCATGGGGTTGGGTTTGCCTAGGTAATGGCGGCGGATGCGTTTCCTTACCTACTGCATCGCCTTGCACTGCAGTGGGAGGGGTGAATCCCTACGTCTGACACCCATGAACTCTTACCTTTTTCCTTCCCAGAACTTCCTCTCCTTTTTTTATTTTTATTCTTGAACATACTTTTTACAAATGATTACAAACGTTTACATAGTAGCACAAAAAATGATCATATTCAGTAACTGGATGAAAAAAGGTATGTAAAAAGGTTGATAGTAGCATTTTGTGAACACCTCACATTGAGAACTCATGTTAAGATGTTCGAAAGTCTTAGATAAAGTGTTATTCTGTCGACATAAGTAAAAACACAGTATCCTCCTTGATAGTGTCAAGAAGAGCATTTTGTGAACACCTCACTGGGAAGTGTCATCCTGTCGACACGATACTGCCGCCATGGGCCGAACCACAGTGCCTTTCTTGACAATATCAAGGAGGATATTATGTTTTTACCTATGTCCTGCCTCCCAAATTATAACAAACCAAATTATAACAACCCCATTAAATTTCTATAGAGGCTGCAGTCTGTACAAATTAGGTAAATTTTCCACATTATATATGTTTTACTTTTCGGAAGTTCTTCTTTTACATTTTTTGTGTTTCGTGTTTTTATATATTTTCCTCAAAAGTTTTAAATTATTTTTATTTTTTTATTACGTGTGTTATAACGTGTTAACAATTCTCTCTACCAATTTTCTCGTAGAAGCTGTTGCAAAGGTCGACTTTATTGCATTACAAACACAAACATGTTAATAAACAGTGTGCAAACTTCTCTCTGACGAATAAATTTCAAGGCTTAGAAATTCAACTTCACGGAGAAACGGCAGCCAAATTTTAACGAGCGAAAGTTAAGAATTAATTATTTACCTTAGGTTCTGAATAAGTTCCGGCGATGCAACCGTTCTGAGAAAAAAAAAATCTATTCTCTAACTAAAATTATTTTATGTATTATATACAGATTTCGGATTTTAATATGTAATTCAGTAAAATAGTTAATTGTTTTTTTAGACATAGCTTTCACAATATGTAAAGGTTTCAAAAACACTGTAGTATCAGTGTTGCCAACCTAGCTCTTAGAGCTAGATTTAGCTCAAAAATGAAGCCGTCAGCTCCAAAATACGTGGTTCAGCTTCTCAGCTCGTATTTCAGACTTTATTTTCAAAATCGAATTGGAAACAATTTGGTACACAAAAAATTTGAAAATCTTAATAAAATTGATTATAAATATAGATCAAGAAGTCACACCAGGCGTGCTAGCATGGTCGATCGATATGAAGTTACCGACCGACCGTCGATAACTTCTCATCGTTCCCTATGACAAATACAGATCGCAGTTGTGAGGCAACGTTACAATTCTGAATGGTGGTCTTACACCAGGGTGAGATTATCTTCTACTTTTTTTTACTTTAGATTATCTTCTACTTCTGCTGCCCCCTAACTTAATAAAATACACCCATTTTTCCAACAACTCGAGTGATCTATTTAATTTTTTTATGCAAATTTCATAATTCCAGAGCTCAAAATTATATATACAGGATGTTAAGCATCGTACTTGACTATGGACTTACTTTAACCAGTGATTCCTGACATTATTTGGAGTAAATGATGTAAATGAAATGTTGGTCTCCTTTATTGATGTATTTTTTTTATTTATTTCAAAAACTTTTTCTTCAAAATCAAAGAAAAAAAACTACCTTCTCCACCTTCCCTCTCCCTCGTCCTCCCTCCCGCGAACCACCCCTCCATCATTCCCCTCCGCCCCTCCCGGATTCCCCTCCCCTTCTCCCTCTTGCCTTTTTCTAACTAATCTCCCTCCTCATGAATTTCCCTTCCAACTTCTCCGCCGTCGCCCCTCCCTCGTCCTCCCTCCCACGAACCACCCCTCCTTCATTCCCCTCCGCCCCTCATGGATTCCCCTCCCCCTCCCGCATTTTTTCCCTTCTGCGAAACTCCATAAAATACTCATTTTTCAAACAACTCGCGTATGCCCTATTGAAATTATTTTTTTTGCAAATTTCATAACTCCAGAACTCACCAATACAGAAATATTGTTATATAGAAACCTTCACGGGTACAACAACTCACCAAATTCAAATTTTTGTCGCAATCGGATGAATAGTATAGAAAATATCTTTAAATATATCAAACGCGCGAACCGTCAAAGGTACGAAATTAAAACAATCGTTAAGTTTTCTAAAATTATCCATTTTTCTGTGCAATTTTCTTAATTTTTCTTTCTGTAAGAACCTTCAACAAAGTATTAGAAAACTTTTTAAAAAATATGAATGAAATAGGTAAAGTCGTTCTGAAGATATGGCGTGACCAAGGGAAACAGGGATTCATTTATATATACATAGATTAGGACATATTTCTAAACCTTTACCTCATAATGTAATATGCTATATTCCCTTAAAAACATTTCCATCGTTCATTGACACCACTTTATTTCAAAATCTCTTTTTAATGGAAGAATTTATTCTGACCCAGCATTTTTTAAAGTTAATTAAAAGGCCAAATCATGTTTGTTATTATATTTAGGAATACATTTTAATGAGGACTGTGAGATACGATAACTTTTTTTAACGATTACTATCGTATTTTTTTATAAAGTTGGCAACGGGAATTCGAAAATTGTGAAAAAGATTTTTTTTTTCGATTCGTAGGTATGGCTGGCAGACAACTAGATCCACTGTTCGTTAACAAATCGTTTGTTAAGTGTAAAGGTAGATTTGAACGAGAAAAACATTTAATGTAATATGAATATCGATGTACATGTATATATATAGGAATAAGAGTACCTACCTAGAAATGTCTAGGATTCCTTTATATTTGAATTATGAATTTTATTTTATTCTATTGTTTTTTCAAATGTCTTTAATTTTGGTTACACTATGTTATGTAGCTGATATTTTAAAAAAATTATAAAAACAACCTATATATGACAAATAAACTTTATTTGTCGTTTCTTTATACTCCAGAGCAACACATTGTTTTATTTGTCATTTAAAACCTAAAGACAACAAACAGTCTTATATACAAAAAAATATATATATATACAAAAAATGTTGTTGCAAAAATTGCGGACATAAAATAAAAATTGACTATTTTGCAATAACTTTGTCCAATAATAATAATTTTTCACAAGTCGGAGTACATCCTCATAATATAAATTTAATTTTCTATAATTTAAACTATGAATGAAGTGAATCGGTTGAAAATTCGATGAGCTACGTTTCCAACCATCTTGAAAAATGTGGTTTTGAGAAAAAAGCGTTTAAAGTCTTTTCTTGTAACCGGTTGTGTAAATTGTAAGATTTTTAGACAAAAAAAAATCGAATTTTTGGATCGAATGGACCAGAATCCCCCTTAACTCACATACGATAACGCTGAAGGGTATAACCGTAATTCCTAACCATTTGTGAAATGTATTTGGATTTTGGTCATTGGTTTTCAATAAGCCGGAATGGGCCGCAGGTATTTCCAATCGCGGGTCGCAGTCCCGACGCGACGCGCGGTGTTTCCCGATGATTGATTTACGGCCCCTTGATGCTAATTTCTTTTCCCGATTTGGGAATATTTTCAAACTGTCGACAAGCCCTGCTATAAAAATGAAAAATTAGTTTTGGATTCCTTGCAAATACAGTTTGTCTTCTCTTGTGCGTAAATCTGATAATAATATAATAATCTCATTTCGTTGCGTTTGCCATTGTGTATATTATACTTGAAGGTTTTTTCGACAAAGGGAGGGTTGTAACAAAACTGGTAGTAGCAAAAAAAGATCTTATCTAATTTTAATATAATAAAAGCATTTTACGATCATGAAATATTCTTAGTTTTTTTTTATTATCTAATTTATTAAATTGTCGTTATAATAGAATTATTTTTATTGTGGAGTCAAGGAATCATTAAAAAATCCATTTTTCACTGATAATTTTACACATAAATCGATCCGCAACCTTCCGACACAATTTTTAGTAAGTCATTTTTTGTATACGTAAACAAAATAGCAGCAAAATATCAAAAATACATGCCCCCAAGTATTCGTTACTGTATTTAATAGCGATGCTGTGTGGAGGGTCTTTTTAGGAAAGTAAGGAGAGAAAGTTCGAGGAAGGAAAAAGTATGAGAAGTAGGTACGAATCTGGGGACCAGTGTGTCCAGGAGTGACAGACGTTAGAATCCATCCCTCCCACTGCGGTGCAAGGCGACGTACCGTGAGAATCTTACTAAAGAGGTCAAAAGGTCTCCCTCAAGCAGTGTCTCCCGATGCGGCCTGCCATACAGTTCGTGGGTAGACGTATCCGCCACTAAAATCCAGAAACCAAATTATTCAAACTTCACCCTATGAACCCGGAAACCCCTGGTAAGTCACCAAACGTAACAAGCCACTTGGGATGACCTACGGCAGAGGTGTTGATTATTTAGCGGCGGTACCCACACCTGCCTCCCTTATTGAATAAGTTTGACTTGATTAATGAATTTCTTGGAAACAATCCACGTTAGTTCTCCTTTTATGTTTATGTAGATTATACCACTTACTATTGCAGTTGTTTAAGAACCAGCATTAACCGGGTATTTAGCACGGTTGATCGGTAAAGATTGCATCGATAACTTCGGTAATTATTCGTCGTTCCCTAGCATGACTGCAGATTTCCAACGAATAAATAACATTTCACCATACCTAAGTGTTCTCAATATATTCGATGTCAACTATTGTTTGTCAACGTAAGCGATCTCCGGTTGTCCTCGGAAGCGGTGAAAAGTTACCGACATCATCGATAAAATCTTTATATACCCAGAACTGATATAAAATTATAACACAGGATGGGAATTTACCCAATTTTTTAACGATTCAAACATCAGGTTTTCAGAACAAGCTGTAAACCTTCTGATGGGTTTAAAACATCTGGAAAGTATTCGAAAAAAAATTTCAAATAAATTGAGTAATTTATCATTTTCTTCATAATCTTGGTTGAAACGAATTTGTGAATTTCGGAATTGAATGATGAGCAATGAATAGGCTTCAAAAGTAATTGGCAATTTTTCATACTTTTCTAAAAACACCAAAGAAATATTTTTACGAGATTTTCTTAATACGTCGAGATTATTCGTATTATTTCCATGGGTCTCTTTATTTAGGTGGGTTTGACCCTTTGAATACTGGGACTTATAGTAGGTATAATGATGTACAAAAAATTAAATGATTTGAAAAAATAAATTTCATCACCTTAAAAAAATGATTATAGGTAGATACTAATATATATGTATATAACGATATTTGAAATAATCAATTATCGGATAGATACTTAATTATGGACTAACGTAAAAAAATCATTCTTAAATAAATGAAAAATACAATTGAGTTTCCTAAAATTGACACAGGCATAAAAATCCGTTTATTAGAAGGCGATTATAATAAAATGTTTTCATTGTATAACGTACTCTCCATACATCGTAGGTAGAATACCAATTAACGGTGGATGAATTCTAGAACACAGAATTCAAAAAATCTGACAACCACAACTGCCTACTAGGCAGAGAGAAGCAAAAATAAATGTTTTTATTAATAAATTAATACATCATTACATGTAAACGCAAAGAACCAATAGGTTAAAAAATCCTGAAATGTTTAAGGGGAATGGCTGTTCGGCTCGTTTGTGGCCCGTTCCATACAAATCTTAATTTTGGATCTGACGAGAAAATACCTAACCAAACTAAAAAAAAAAAAAATTTATCAAATATCTAGTACGGGCATGTGTTATTTTATTAATTTGTGTTTTAAATTATAAAATATAGACTATTAAAATGATGTATTCACGATTTTATAGGCAACTTGGGCAATTGTTTGTGAGTAAATGATCAATATTTAAAAAAAATATATTTGTTACGATGTTTTATTTATTTTTTTACTATATTATCACATTTGATAAGGCAGGGTATTTTCTTAATATTTATAATTAAATCACAAAAATTCCAAAGTTTTCTCCAAAATTAAGCTAAATTGAATTATTTAATTACCTATATATTATAATTTAAAACAAAAATAAATAAAATAGCGCACATCCGAACTAAATATTTAATAAGTATAGCTCTTGATTAAATAAAGAAAGATTCAATTTGGTTGGGTATTTTGGCCTCAAATCCAAAATTATGTTTTGTAAGAATAGGGCCTCGCAACCGTTACTCATATCCTGTCATCTGTGGCGTCATTTCCCGGCGTCCGGGAATTTTTTTTATTTTAATTTTTTAAATGCAATTTTAACCCTTATATATAAAGAAACTGTACAAGGACAAGGTCAGAATCGCTTGCGCCAATATTATTCTAGAAGTTGCTTTTAATTTCAGTAATGTGGCCAAATGTCATCTAACATTCAAGAGGTCAAAGCATTACCTGAAGACATTAAAAGGAGAGAAAATTAAAACAAACGTCAGGTCAAAATGCCTTCCTAGAACATGAAAACAAATTCCTATATATTATGTTGTAAACAAATATTTAAACTTGTACTTATTAGGTAATAAATCTATTAAAATCGTGCATACTACAACAATGTTAAGTATTTTATTGTAAACAAATAAAAATTGAAACGCTGTGTTTGATTTTTTTTTAAATGAATGCGGCATTTGCACCAAGTTCATTCATGCAAACATTCATTGCTTATTTTTGTTGTAGAATAAATAATAAAATCGAGTAATCATCCGTTTTCTCGAATTTCACTGCGTAAATGCTCATTCCGACAGCTGTTCAATAATAATTTAAATTTCACAGTCGAAACGTCTCGGCTCTATTCGATAGGTTAGGTATGTAATCACACAGGTTTGTTTATTTATTTCATTTTTATAAGAAAAACTCGGTTTTTATAACTTTTGAAGGTTATTCCCATCAATGTAACATATCATTGAAGAAGAAGATAACACTAATAATCTATATTTTTATTAGAAAAACTCTCTTTTTAACTTTTGAAGGTTATTCCCATCAATGTAATATATCATTGAAGAAGAAGATAACAATAATAATAAAAAAAAATTAAATATGAAAATAAATAAGACACAGAAAAGTAATAAAAGATAACGGTCGCAACTGGGACTCGAACCCAGAACCTTACGTCTTACCGGGACATACACCTCTACCAATTGAGCTACTGCGATCTTATATGAGACTGTCGTAATTGTCAACTTCATATTTCATATTTCAAATTTATGTCTTATTTATTTTCATATTTAAAAAAAATTGATTATTATTGTTATCTTCTTCTTCAATACCAATAATCTAAATTAAAATATGAAAATGAAAAAGACACAGAAAAATAAAAAATAGCGGTCGCAACTGGGACTCGAACTTAGAATTGGAAAAAGCGCACGTCGTCCTGGTAAGACGAGAGGTTCTGGGTTCGAGTCCCATTTGCGACCGCCATATTTTATTTTCTGTGTCTTGTTCATTTTTATATTTTAATTTAGTTGATTAGATTTTATAAAATAATCTTACTATTTTAGATCAACGTATAACATATTTTTTTCCTCTTCAAAGTTACATTTAATGATGCAATACAAGTTTGAACACTAATATAGGTAACTACGTGTATTATTCTGAATAGTTGAATAGGAATATTAGAATGTGGATGCTACACCCCGACTGTGTACAATCCAAGGCAGGGGCTAAAGCTCCACCCCCACCCCCTCCCCCTCTGCCCCCTAGAAACCGCTCTTCACCTCACTTCCCCCTACCCCAGCGCATGTCAGGTGCCGGCGCTGCCCCTGATTTACGATGTGCGGCATTCGCGTATAATGGCAATTAAAAGGGGGACATCGCGTTATTAAAAAATCCAAGGGTATTATAAAATGTATCTTGATGTCTGCAAACAGAGATGACGGAGCTAAGCTCAATAGTTCTTGGTATCCGGTAATTGACGGCTACATCAAAACTAAACGCAAAAAAACAAATTTGAATTATACTGTCTTACCAGCTCGTAGAGGGGTGGAGCTGGCAACACGGTATCGCTTAGATGTATTTAAGCATAGACTCAACCATTGAGGACATCTCCTTCCCTCTCCCAACACAACACAAACAGACACGTATGTATATTTATTTATTTATTTATTGACGCCCTATTGGGCTTTTACACATTTATTTTATTTTTATTTTATTTATTTATTTATATAATACAAACATACAATACATGATGATCCTTTGTCTGTCCAACTGGGAAGGATTCCCGTTTCAGGACAGCCAAATTGTGTTTTAGTACATATTCTATAAATTATTATATATATAAATTGATATAAAAAGTAACTTTTCGATCCTTATCTCTATTAAGTGTAAATAACCCTTTGGAAGATAATATAATAAGAATTAACATAATATTATCAATGCTATAATTTTTTTTACTAACTTTTTAAACAATTACTAAAAGAAAACATAGAATACAAATTTATTTTATAACAACAATATAACCTAAATAAAAAAGATTGCAAAGTATATAAATAAAGCATAAACACAATATAATAAATAAGAATATATCTAATGCTAAATCCACATGCATAACTTTAGAGAACTCGTAGGTACAATTCATATACCTACGAGCAACAAAAAAAGAAGAAAAAACAGTCTAAATATATGCTGCCGTCGCTGGCTGATGCTGATGATGTTGTTGCCGCTTTGGCGGACATGCAATTTTAATAGGGTTTTTAGATAAAAAAAAATTCCCTATCGACAAAACACAGGACCTTTAAGTCTATAATAGCAAGGTAACTTTTTAAAAATACCCACATGAGGTAAAAATGGCGAGGCACATATGACGCCGTTCTATTTGTATAAAGAACATTAACTTTAAATTCAGTAATTTAAATTATTCGCACTTCATGCAAAATAAGAATCTAGAAAATGAAAAAAAAAAAAAAATTCAATAACACATTTGCCCTGATGATGGACACTGTACACGTCGAAAAATGTTATTCGAAAAAAACGATCAATTTAATATTAAAAACGGGATTTAAGTTCTTAAGAAACAAATTAACAGGGTTTCAATGTTTATTCTTACATTTTCCCGCCAATAAACATTGAAACACTGTTAATTTGTTCGCAAGAACTTCATTCCCGTTTTTACTATTAAAATGATCGGATTAAATTGTCCGAAACGTCGACTAAAGAAGGAGTTAGCGTAACACGCCATTTTATTCCAAAAATAATCAACAAAAAACTTAGAAAATATATACTTTTGGTACGTAAAATACTATTAAACTAAATACCGCTGACAGTAAACTTTATCCTCTCATCAGTTAAAACTGTCAACAAAATTTGACAGCTGCTTCGCGCAATGTTGATTATTCAGATTTGGCAGCTCGTAAAACTCATGCTAACACTGGCGAACTATAAAACACGGCTACCATGTTGACAGGCGAACACAGAAGACAATCAAATTTACAGACAGACGAAATTATAATAATAATATTCCAAATCATCGAGTTAAAACAGGATATTGCTACGCTCAGTCAATTAACGACAATTATTTATAATAATTCAAACAAATTTATTTATTTTTCGATAATACTAAACTGCAAACTTTTGGCGGTTAGATCCCAATTATTACCAAATAAGTCGCAAATTCTCTACAATAGAGCATTGAGAATATTGCTTGTAGAGTTTGAAAGGACTTAAATTGGCTAACAGTGATACAGATGCCGACATTGAACTCAATGATCATTATACAATAATAAACATCATGTTATCAAAATATTCATAAAACAAAATTATATACGACAAGGACGTCACAGACATAACTCAAATCAGACAACCAAAAATTTCAATGCTAATTCGCAATACTTCCGCAACCGGAAACGATAAAAACTACACCAAATAATATAACCAAAATAGATTTTAAAAACCGTGCCTAGCAATATAAAGTACAAAGATAATAAAATGTTAACTATTTAACTGAACAAGAGATAATAACATGAAATGTTATTATCCTGACGAAGAAACCATCGGTTTTGAAACATGTAGATATTATAACATTGATTACAGTGGTTTACCCAAAGGAAATTTGTTTCATTTAAATAAAATGATGCCGCAAAGTAAGTTTGCAAAGATTGAAGAAATAATGTTAACTATTTGATTCAAAAATTTTAATTTGTAAACTTAAATGTACGAATAACTGAAATAAAAAACACACCCAGGCCTTTACAAAGTTTGTATCTTATTATTTATATACTAGATTTTTATAATATTATAAAAAGAAATACAAACACACACAGAGAGAGAGGTACAATATTTTTGCATAAGTGCGTATTTTTATATCAAATACGAATTAAAATTTCCTGCAGAAAACAATTTATTCATAAACTTCAGCGCAAAGCTTTCCTTACCACATTTTCATTTGAATTTCCAGATTTTTCCAACGAAACTGAAATATCGTAATTCTGTAAAATTTTGTTACAATGCGTGAATTTTTTATGGCTTCCTTTATTTTGTTTTGCGTAAAAATGTATTTTTGGGACAGCAATTTTCGTTACAGTTACATGGAAATGCCAAATTTAGTATTCTTATATTTGTGACATTAATATTTTATTTTGTATTAATCTTTTATCAATTTTTATTTAATGATACAGTAATATGTGCTAATAATAATGTTAATGGTTAATGTTAATTTTTTTGGTGATGGAAGTGATGATTGCATAGTGGTCTCCCATTGTTGATTGATATAAAATGGATGTATTGTCTTGTCAATGTTAATGTTAATGGTTAGTCTAACTTTACACCGTCTAATTTTATCTATTCGTTGGCAAATTATTTACCGATACATTATTATTTAATACCAACGCCAAAACTTTAATCAGATCAAGTTTCTTTCGAAACATATTTTTCTATCATCTATATATTTCTTGTTTTACAAATTTAACCCTTAAACAGTGGCCCTTTGAAAGCTTTGTGTATGTAGGTGAATTAATGGCGGTTATTGTTCATGGTAAAAATGGATACATAAAAACATCAGATACAAATCGGATGTCCACATATTTACAATCAATTAAGCTGCCTTTAAAAGGAACGTTCTGTTACTACTCGCATATTTATTATCGACTATTTATATCTATGTAATTATTATAGGATAATGAGAAAAGAAATCATTAAGATGGTCTTCGGAACCACGATTAAAATACAAGACCTACTGAGGCCTGCAAAGACCAAGTTTCCTCTTGAGACAGACGGAGTTTATAAACTCAGCTGTTTCGGATGTGACAAGGTTTATGTAGGCCAGACCAAACGGACCATATTCAAAAGGATATTAGAACATTTTCGAGTATGTAAACTCGGCCATCCTGACAAATCAGCAATTGGCGAGCTTTAAATTGAAACCGGCCATTACTTTGGATGAAGTCCTGAAGTCCTGAAAATACTACGCGTAGATCAAGCATAATTACTTAGGCAAATTAAATTCATAAAAATGCAATGAATATTATAAGGAATTGAGGTAATTGACGGCTACACCAAAACCAAACGAAGAAAATCATATATTTATTGTTTTTGGCTTTAATTATTTAAAAATATCTAAAATCCATTAAATTTTTTTTTAAACTTAGTGTTTTAGTTTTTTTTATTATTGTGGCAGCTGTTTCGGTTTACAAAGCCATTTTTAAACTGTAATAATAAAAATAACTAAAATACTTGCAGAACTTAATAATAATTTAGTGGCTAATTTCATTTTAAACCCGAAAGGCATTCCAGGTTGCGAGTCATAGCCGAATCAATGTAGGTGCTTTATTTTTTGACCGCTAAATAAACAGAAAACTTCGTTAATGTGACAACTACTCGCATGTTTTAGTATTTTAATTGGAATTTACTATTACCTGCTCCATTCAAACAAATAACTGGAGAACTTAAACAAAAAGGCTTTTGAATTGTGAGCAGGGTAGAGAGGAAAGGTGTGCACGATTAACCTTTGTGTTTTTGTTTATCCCACGCTCCCTTGCTTTCCATTGTTTATGCAAATACGTGGCGTAGATTGGCGAAACCTGCCCCTCCCTTCCCAACTCTCTACTCGCATGAACAGGATCTCTAACAGGAACAGAAAGAGAAGCAACATACTCAACGTAGAAATGTAGACAAAAGATTAAAATATAATATGTTAACCACACGACTTTCACCAAAATTTTAAGAACCATTGACCAGCGGCTGAGAATTAAAGTTTAAAAATGCTTGCAACTGTACAGGGAGGTTTGGATGAGAAAGATCAATTATTCCCTTTATCAATTTTTTTTAGATTAAAAATTTAATATCGATTTATTCCATTCAAAACTTGCTTTAATATATACCTAAATTTAAGTAAGCAATAAAAATTCTCAAAACGCACGATGATTTAATTATTAAATGTCGTGTACTTCTTGTAAGTATTTTTTGTTCGTAAGTACCTATTTATGATTTTTTCAAAATGTCTACACAAAATAAGTGTGTAAAAAAATGAGAAATATTTTAGTTTTTAAGACCTTAATAAATAGAAAAACTGAGGTATTTTCGTCACAAATCACGTTCTCGGATTTATTTTTTAATGATTTTAATTGAACTAAAATTAAAATTCTGTCAACTGTGTTTACCAGATTATGTATTGATTTATTTTTTTGAATGATTATAAGATTTGAAATTTGTGTTAAAATAACAATCTTTTAAAATCAATTTATGGTTTTTTGTAAAAAAGAGTCAATACGTCTAGAATTTGATTTTAAAATGGCTAATTTCCGGTATTCTCTGGTAATACCCTTTTAATTCCATTTATTAGAATTCTTTTTAAAAAATCACAACTGCTCGTGTTTTGCTCCCCAATACATACATACAGATTTCAGTTACTTCATTTCTGTTACCCAGTATAATGACCGTACTTCTTCAGTAGTATTTGATTACTCAATCCAAGGGATTTGCTTACTTAGATCGATTTATTTTTCTCCTTGACTACCGCCCACTTTTATGTTACAACAATTCAATATGCGTAAACTTCTTTTTTGTAATTTTTTTACTTACCACTGACTGCACGGGCAGTAATTATAGCAATATGTATTTGTAAATGTAAAAAATATGTTCGTCGTAAATATCTAGTTTTTAAGATAGTTGAATGTCATAATACGAGTAAATTAGTATTCTCTAACACGTTCATAAAAAATAAGTATAGTTTAAAGTCACTAGTTATAAGTCTTAGTTTTAGGTCACTAGTTATAAGTCTTAGTTGTAAGTCACTTGTTGTTAATCTTAGTTATAAGCCACTGGTAATAAATCGAAATCGTAAGTCTAGGTGTTGTATAAGTTAAATATGCAAATGAAATTGTAAAGCGACCTTAAAATGGTATTCTAATTATATTATTATTTTTAAATTATTTTTAAAATATTATTATTGAAAAATGTATCACTCGCAAATTAAAATTGTTTGATTTTTTGTGATTTTCTACGTAAATAATAACAAACTCAATGTGGTCTACGTGCTTAGTAGCTGTATTCACGTTAATTAACATGAGTTGTGAAACAAGAAGAGTTAAATAATAAAAGGCTATAACGTAACGAATTATGTAAGAAAAATTATGTGAGAGCGAAATAAGGGTAAATGGTAGATAGGTATGGATATGTTGAACGAATGAATGAAGAAAGGAATGTGAGTAGAATATTGGACGTATAAGCGGACAGGAGAAGTCGGGTTGTACCTAAGGACGTGGAACTATTTAATAAATCAAATACTACGGTCGGGATAAGTAAAGATCCGCAAAAGGGGCATGAGATGATTATATATACGATTGTGAATAGAATTTTATACACGGTGTCCGGAAACTCATAGTACAAGCAAGAAACTGGTGAGTCCATATCACATAGAAATCCCAAAAAAAACTTTATTTTTTCGATGCAATCATTTTGATAAATTACAAAAAAATATATATATTCGGCAACTAGAAGGTTAAAAAAACTTTTTTTAACCCTCAAGTTAGGGTCTATCCTTTTACACACTTGTTATATATTATAATACATGACACGACATGTAAAGACTTTTTTTTTTAGATTTGACAAAATTCCAACTTTGGTCTTGATTTATTCCAAAACGAAAGCTCGAATCAAAAAATGTTATGCCACAAAATCGACTCTAAATGTGATGTAGATTTTTCAGTTTCCTGCTTGTACTACGAGTTTCCGGACACCGTGTATGGCAAAGAGCGTTTTTTGTGTAGCGTTTTGTGTATTATCCCTCCTCACCATTTAATTAATTGAAACAAATACTATTGTCGGGACAAGTAATGATTCGTAAAAATTTTTGATTTTAAAATTTTATTTAGGAAACAAACAGTCGTACATTAAAGTATAAACAACTAACATTTGTTTATACTAGACCAATTAAGTTAAATGTTGATTCAGTATTTGCATCTTAACAACATATTAGAAATGACAAAAAAAAACATTTTAAAGAAATACACAATATTATATACAAATCAAGAAATACGATTTTCGCATGATTATACTATAAAAGGGTTTAAAATAGTCATTGGCGTTTATCGAAATAGAACTGTAGAGGCGTTTCTTTATCCCTGTCCACCCTTTAATAAATTAAATCAAATACTATAATCGGGACAAGTAAAGAGTCGGATAAAGGGCATGAGATGTCAATAGTCAAGACCTGCATTCCCTTGCGCAGAGGTGAAACTCGGCATAATTATTTAATTCTATTAAATGGAGTAGATATTGTGATGGTTAATACCAGAATTTCTGCACTGAAATAAATATCGACTTCTAGTATTATCTACAAACTAGAATCCGAAAATCAATGCAAGGAATTCAAGACTATTCAAAGTCACCATTTGAAATTTTATATAGAAATACCAAGTCTGTGAAATCGGACAATTAAGCATTAAGCATTTTCAGATCATTTAAAAAAAGTGATGTGATTCAAAAAAAAATCTGGAATACCCATTTAGAAAGCGTTTATAAAGAATATACAGGATGTCAGGGGGTAAATTGCATTAATTTCGGGTGGTAATTCTACGTGATGGTAGGAGTAAAAAAGATTAACAACTTTTTTTGAAATTCCAACTTTTTTTTCCCACACAAAAAGATGTACCTATTAAAAATCCTTAGTGTAAGGTACAAACTTACCCGATAAATTTGCTGTGAGCCGGGCGCATTGTGGAGACGTTGGTTTTGATTGGCGCGTATCGTAATAGCCTAATAATGCAGTCCGCACACGCGTACTAATTTTATATTTTTACCAAAAAAGTTCTCCTACAAGTTGGAATTTCGAAAAAAGTTATTTTACTTTTTTACTTACACTGTCATGTAGAATCACCTCCCGAAGTTAATGCACTTTACCCCCAGACACCCTGTATAAACTTACATTAGTGGCATAATTAATAAAGATACCAAACTTCCCTGGTCAACTACACGGGTGCACTAAGGTCCACCCTGTTTTACGTGGTGTTTGCTTCGTTTTTGATACCGCTTTTGAACGTTTCATAATTGTATTTGTTCGCCTAAACAATTACATTGTTTCTGACAGCTAAGGTCAGCTCGGAATCTGTGTTGAATTATTTTTTATTATTATATTTGAGATTCAACCTTATTTAAGCCAAAAGGTAGAAATGGATCAAAAATAGAGCAGCAGAGGATAAAGTAATTAATTTATGAACCACAACTTCTAAGTTTACGCATCCAATTGATGGAATTTAAAGAGAATATTTAATTTCATGTTATAAATAAGAATTTAAATACGAACTCTCGTAATAAAAATATTAAATGACTATTATTATATTAGAGTGTTGATCGGTGTAAAACTCTGTAACAACTAATTCAACACTTATATGTTTTGGTTAATTTATGAAGAGAAAAAAATAAACATACTTTTTCAAGTCTTTGTAAGTGAATTGATAGATATTATACTTATTTTTTATTTTTTTAACTTAATGAATTGAAACACAAAATATAATATACTACTAGATGAACCGGCCACGCGTTGCTGTTGCTGTCCCCGTTACCCTTCCTCTTCTTTCCCTCCCGCGTCTTTTTCCCCTCCCGCTTTCCATTTTTGCCTTCCCGCTCCCCTCTCCTCCCTCACATATTCCCCTTACACCTTTTCCGCCTTCCCCCTTCCCTCGTCCACCCTCCCAAGAACCCCCTCAATAATTTCCCTCCGCCCCTCCCGGATTTACCACCCCCTCTCACCTTTTTTTCCTGCCCCTGTCCATAAAATACACTTATTTTTCACAACAACTCGCGTTTGACCTATTTCAAATTTTCCATACAAATTTCATAACGCCAGAGCTCGTTATAAATTATAGCCTATTTGTTATTCTGATGTATTAGCTATATTATTGTAAAGTTTCATTAAAATCCGTTTAGTAGTTTTGGCATGAAAGAGTAACAAACACACATATGTACATACATCCACACAAACATTCGCATTTATAATATAAGTAAGATTTAAATTAATGAAGACAATATTAGCGAAACTCAATCGAAAATCTGAAACAAAAAATCTGAAAAATATACGGAAACGTCTGGGACTCAAACCCAGGACCTTCGGCTTTCCGTGCAGATGGTCTGACCATTAATTTTTCACCAACACCACATTTCGTTCATTCATTCATTATTATAATGTGAATTAATAATTATTAATAATAATATCGAATAGATCCGTGAATTTTTTTTTACAATGAGACGGCTAAACTTCTCGTTTAAATATTAAAATGTCAAACAAACTAATTAAGTAACTCCCACCATTACACTTATTGAAGAGGTATACAGTTTACGCTTCCTTGCAGCTGCCCAAATCAAATCAGAACCCTTCCACAGTAAATCATTATGTAAAAATATTCGAACCGCTAATTATTTCCTCCTCCGGACCTTTGACATGGACGAAGACAATAAATCATTCCTCCCGTATCGTAAACATATTACTAATATATGCACATGACGTGATGGATATGCAGGCAACTGTGGGAGCACTACATGGGATGCGACGGTTCGTGGTCGGCAAGAAAATCGTGTGATACATTGGCACATTAAATCTCATTCAAAACCATTTGTGTTCACCATAAGCAATATTATCCATGTATTTTACTGTAGAAACCTCAACACTCAGAGAAAAATAGATGTTTCGTTAACAAAAATCAACATAATATCATTGCCGTTTGTTCCGTAATATGATTATTTCTTCGACCCGTAATCTGGCTAATAGGAATTTTATGAGTATGATAATTCTTTTTTTTTTTAAATCGAGCAAGATTTTTTCATACCTAGAACATTTTTAACTATAAAAAGTTAATTTTTGAGATTAACTTCACACAGGAGGCCTTGAGGACAATAATTTCCCTCGGGGCCAATGTCTTGGGGTATATGCTCTGTGGAGGGCATTTTTTAAGAAAGGGTGGAAAGGGAGTTCTGAGAAGGAAAAACTTAAGATGGGTGGGTAGGAATCTGGGGTTGCGTGTCTCCAGGAATAACGGACGTATGAATTCATTCCTCCCACTGCGGTACAAGTCGATGGGTCAAGAGGGTTCGGTTGGAAGGTCAATGAATCTCCCTCAACCGGCATACCCATATCCGGCCGACACGCAGACGCATCCGCCGCAAAGGCCTGAACAAACCTCGCCCCATGAACCCGGGCACCCCTGCTAAGTTACCAAACGTAGACAACCACATGAGGTGACCTATCGCAGAGGTGTTGTTTACATAATATATTTTCCGGGCGGCGGTAAAATTACTAATTTCATTTTTTGTAATCCCCCATGAAAACCCCGTTGCCTGCATTAGGGGTCCAACAGACTCAGCTATAAAAGCTCAAGCGTTATTTGGCTTGGCCTACTTCAGCATATCGCTAATATGCCGAAATACGCCAAACCAAATAAGGCTTGAGCTTTTATAGATGTGTCTGTCGGTCCCATTACGAATATACAGCTGAACTAAATTTTACTGAAATGTAATGTTGTCCGAAACGTCGGCTAAAGAAGGAGTTAGCATAACAAGGCATAATATCCCAAAAATAAACAACAAAAATACTTTTGGCCGTGAAAATCTTAAATCATATTTTACCAAAAAGCATTTCACACATATATATATTTGTTGTTTTTTTAACATTTGCTCCACACAGATATCCTGAGAAAAGTAATTCATCTTTAGGGATGCCGTGTGGAGGGTATTTTTCGGAAAGGGAGGAGATTTGGGGGGAATTGTGTCCAGGAGTGACGGATGTACGAATCCATCCCTCGCACTGCGTTACGAGGCACCGCGGTGTTTCTAAAGAATCCTGCTGGAGGAGGTCTAAAGTTTCTGTGTCTCCCAGTCCGGCCTGCCACGCAATTGGTTGAGTTGGTGGCCAGACACATCCGCCGCCAAGAATCACCAACCTCACCCTATGAACCCGTTCACCCCTGCTATCTCAACAAACGTAGCGAACCACTTTAGGATGGCTTGTGGCAGAGGTGTTGGTTATCCAATAAATGGTTACCGGAGCGGCGGTACCCACACCCGGCTGTTATATTAAAAGTTTGCATCCCGTTTCCAAAATCGTAAATTAAACTCATTTAAATCATGTGTTAATACTCTATCTATAATTATTTTGCAATCCATTTTCATGTAAAAAAAAGTTTTTTCTGTTTTGAAAGCTATTAATTATTTGTACTGTAAATAAATAAAAGTAAATAATTTACTTCTAAAGCAGGAAAAACCTAGTTAAATCTGAAAAAAATCTACCACAAATTTCACAAAAACTGTAGGTTTACAATAGCCACACACGAATGCCTCAAATTTACACAGACCGATGAGTTTTTTGTGGAAGTTCGTTAGTCCCCGAGGACTGTGCCGGACGCTCGCCGGAGTGTGCCGGACGCTCGCCGTTCGGTGCACGCGAGGTGCATAATTTTAACGAACTGCAAACTACAGTAACTCACATAAAGTAGAAAACTAACTAACTATGTAACCAAATTATGACATTCAAAATAATATTTGGTTGTAAAAATACAACAGAATTCTTTTTAAAAATTGAGAAGGGCAATAATCGTATTTACTCAAGTATTTTTTCTCATTTTCCGTGAATACCGAAGAAGTATCATAATTCCGAAGAAAGTTTAAAAGTCCGAAAAGAACCTCCATTTTATGCTTTTCTTATCAACTTTTTAAATGTTTTGCGAAGAAACCTTGTTCATACAATATTTTTCATTTACACAATTAACGCGAGAGTTAAAGAGAATGTGTGATAATTTTTTTTTTTTTTAAATTACAATTTTCTTCCCTCAGGGTAATTTGTTCGCTTTTGGGAATAACTCATAAAGGTCTCATAGAAATCGTTGTGTCTTTCATAATATCATGGTGATAAATATGATCTAAACGGTTTTAGAGAAAGAAAACATCACGCTTTATATTCAAGTCATCTTTATGAAATGAAAACGTAATGTAAATGTACTGTAATGTAATGTAATTTAAGGTAATGAAATGTAAAAAAGTATGTAATGTAATTTAAGGTAATGAAATGTAAAAAGTATGTAATTTAATGTAAAAAGTATATAATTCAAAATTCTAGTTAAGAAAGTGAAAATGTTATTTTCTTTTTTTCTGGAATAAAAACTTATAAAAAGTCTTTTAATTAAATTTAAAAAATGTATCCATTGTTAAAAAGTAAAGTTTGTAATAATACGTTGGTCTAATAAAATATGTTTGTTTGTTTTTTTTTCGCTATCAGTAATTTTAGTTTCGTATTCGTTCAGAATTATTACATTTATTTGGATTTTAATGCAAAGCGAAAGTATTTTTACCTTCTGGAAAATATACCCGAGGCGTGAGGGGTTAGTACCGTCTCTAGTAAACGGCTATTCAAAATACTCTCCTGGACTCATTTATGCTTTAAGCATCATCATAAAATTAAATTATCATCATAAAATTAAATTAAATACTGTTTAAAAAATATTCTTAAGTAGGTAGGTACTTATTCTTAAACAGAGAAGTCAAGACTTTGGCAGTGTATATAATATTATATACTTAAATTTCTATTTTTGTACCCAGAGTTGAGTAACGCACAAGAATCCCAAGGGTCACCGCCTGTAACCAGTGAGACTATGGTATCCCCAATTAAGGTATGTCGTGAGGTTAAAGATAGTGAGGAGGAGAAAGAGATGGAGAAGAGGAATGTGGGAAAGTTTCTGGATATTTAGATGTGGGAACCAAGCAAGTCAATTCTGAATGGTGGTCCTGTACCACGGCGATATTGAGAGTATATTACGCTCTGTAACGTGCCGCAAACACATATAATGTTATTTTCAGTGATTCAATCGTGAAATAAAATTAATTCGAGATTTGAACCGGCAACCTTTGGATACCTATATTATTATTGCTTCATTCGTATTTCAAGCCATCTCAAGGTTGTAGAGATCGAAAAAAATACTTTACAATTTACCAGCCTCAAAGATGCGTTTCGAATTATGTAATTGCATATATGAAATTAATTTGACAATGAGCGAACGAGTCGTAGAAACGACCCGTTTTTAGTTGACACATCATGTCAACTGTGCACAAAATTTGGACGCGCGTTGGGCATGTTTCCAGTCTGTGCACCGATGCCGAAGGAATTAATTACTTCCATTAAAATACCGGTAAAACAAGGACAGCATTAAATATTGCAATTTCTTGCTAGAGATACGGTTAAGGCTGTTTCCTTTTCGCTTAAATTTCATAAAGTAAAGTCTGAGTAAACGGAAGTTATCTATGAGCGGTATAGAAAGAAGGTTAATTTTCTTATTTTTTTCCAAACTTTTGTCTGATGTTTTCCGTTCTTAAGCACTTTCTAATTTAACCGCCAGCAGCTTAAACTTTGCTCCCGTAAAAATATTAAACACTTTTTACTAAAGGGCCGCTTTATTTCCGACTCTAAATGAAATCAAAGTTCTTCTGGATGTCTAACAAAGCAATTCAATTCTCCAATTATTATTCATCTTTCGTAGTAAATAATAACATGTATTGTGTAGCGACTGTGTTTTGGTAAAACCCTTTAAACCACGTTTTTGAGGAATTTTTATTTTTCAAAAGTTTCATGTAGAATAGAATATAAAATATATGGTAAAATATTTTTTCCAGATTAATCAATTTTAGTAATAAAAATTATATTATAAATCGGATAACCACTTTCACATAAACTTCGAGATTTTTTAATACTTTTACGAATTGTACATATTCGTCTTGATCGTCTCCTGTAAAGTTTTCATTGTGCGGCTTGAGGAAGAGGAAGATGGGGAAGTACCTGGCTATTCAGATCTGGTCCTCAAACACGGCTCATTTCAAGCAACTTATGTTAGTTACAATTCTTCTTTCACGTAAACTTCCACATTTTTTAATACTTTTACGAATTGTACATATTCGTCTTTATTGTTTCCTGTAAAGTTTTCTTTATGTGGCTTGAGGAAGAGGAAGATGGGTAAGTACCTGGCTATTCAGATCTGGTCCTCAAACACGGCTCATTTCAAGCAACTTATGTTAGTTACAATTCTTCTTTCACGTAAACTTCCACATTTTTTAATACTTATTCGAATTTTACATATTCGTCTTTATCGTCTCCTGTAAAGTTTTCATTGTGCGGCTTGAGGAAGAGGAAGATGGGGAAGTACCTGGCTATTCAGATCTGGTCCTAAAACACGGCTCATTTCAAGCAACTTATGTAAGTTACAATTCTTAATGATGGGCGATACTGAAGTATCTTGCACTCTTGAACGTGCTGCAAATATAATATATATTATTATTTTTAATTAATTAATTGTGAAATAACAAAAATTAATCAAATAAAATTTATTTGCGCACGCCGTGATATGAACCCGCGACCTTCGGATTGCTGGGTAGAGCCTTACCACTTGACGACGGAGGCCGTCATAAATGCAAAGCACGGAAAACGACCGATTTTATTTATTCACTTAATCTTAAAATATAAAACAAAGTCGGGTTAGTTACACCATTTTTAACTCAAGAACGGCTGAATCGATTTTTATGATCTTTGGTTTATTGGATTTGTCCTTGTCCCGATTAACAGAATAACTAAGTATTAAAACATCGGAAAAAATCACGGAAAAAATAATTATGAAGATAATAATTTTTTTCACATATTTTATATGGAACAGCTTTTCAAATAATGTGCGTTGGTCGATATAATTTAAATCAATACGAACAGCTAATAAATTAAACACAACATTTATTGATTTTAAGGCCGTACGAAGTTTGCAGGGTCAGCTAGTACTATATAGTTTTCGCAACATGGAAATGGTAAAAGCAATGGAGTTATTCAAAATCTTGGAACCATTTAAATTAAAACAGAAAACATAAAAAATACGAATTTTATCCATCAACGAAATATAAAATCTAAGGGAAAAGTTTTTGCCATAAATTTTAATATACCTGTATAATTACCTATTTTCAAATAATAATGTTTCATAAAAAATATAAGTAGTTTGCTTACACGGCAGGAACCTAGTTGTTTACATTTTGTATGTGAGTACAAGAGTCCCAACCTCCCAACTGCTCCCAACCGTCTGGAGCTAGTGAGACTATGGCACCCCCAATTATTGGGGTGTGTTGTGAGGCTGGAGGTTGGAGGTAGTTGGAAGTTGGCTATTCAGATCTGGCCACTTATCACCTCTATGGCCCCTTCATGCAACAACCTTTCAATTCTAAATGGTGTTATTTTCACCAAAGCGATACTGAAAGTATCAATTACTCTGGGGAACGTGCCGAAAATTTGCTATTTATAATGACAATTGCCCCCCCTAAATTACAAAATTATTATAAAATTTGAATTTTTTGTGCATTATTTACCAAATATTGAACCTTAAATTGAGTTCCAAAATACCATCATACTCGTACATAAATACTTTAATAATAAGTTGGCAAGTATATCAAATGAATTTATTTTTTGTGTCAATTTTTTGTACTTATACGCTGGTATGTACAGCATATAGAGAAGTGGTTTTATCTTTGATGCATTTGAATGAAAGTATGTGTTATGCTTTTGTTATTCGGTGGTTCAACCGGTCGGGGATCAACTGTCATGAGATCATTATTTTAAACAAATACATTGTGAAATAACACAAATAAATGAAATGAAATTAACTTGCGCACGACGGGATTTGAACGCGTGAACTCCGGATTCGTAGCCAAGGATCGCATTTACTCGGAGGCCGTGTATAATTTTTTATAACATTTGATAACTTTTTTTTTTCACCGAAAATTTTCCGAGAGAACCTTTGATGAAATTAACATTCCTTCAACATGTCGTTTTTATATCTTGAAAACTTTCTTATACACTTCGACCGTATTGATTATTTCAATTGTTGGTCTCAATATATTCTCTCAGTTTCTCCCTATTCGTCTTTCGTTTGATTTCTATCTTTCTCTCTCATTTAATCCATTTAAATGTACCACCACGTCTAAAGAGATTCTTTTCGGGATATCAACTGAACTGCTGACGTAGCGAGGTGTAATATAAAAGAAATTGGATAAGCGACAATTCATAAAAGAAATGGCTGGATTAAATTTGTTCGGAACGATAAACAGTGAATCTCTCAAATCGAGTATCAAAATTTTATTTTTTTATTGTTTCTTTACATGATGGGATTACAAAAATTATTATTTATGTACAGTGAGAAGCAATAAAAAAATTGTAGTTACTATAAAATAAACATTACTCAGGAATACGCGTCACTTCATGGATGCACACGCGCAACGACAACAGAAAAAAGTATTATTAATGCATTTGAATCAAGTGTTCGAGTTTTTCAAACTAATTTTCATTCTGAAATGAGCACAAGAACCTACAATATTTCAAGGAGTATGCAATCGTATATAACCACCCTTTAAGGGACTTTTGCCAAACTGCCGGAGAAATCAGAGTTCAGTGGGTCGTGGTAGGTACTCTAGCCTAATTTGAAAACTTCTAAAAAAACATCGGGACCTTTATCTTATGTCAGAAGAGGAAAAGTTTGAACAGCCTCAATATTTCACAAAATACCCCTTCGGGTTTATTTCGTGCAGTATATTCTGTATTTATTGATGTTATAAATTATAACGACAACGTAATTGTTTGACAGGGCTGAAATATTTGTGAATGATGTTATTTCAACGAATCGTTTAAAGTTTTATTTTGAGCAGCGAAATAAATACAGTTTTTTTATGAAAATTGTTTGAAGCTCAGAAAAGCGTTTGAAAAATATCTATCCAAATTTAAATTTTAGTTTGTAAGACCTTAAATAAATAGAAAAACTGAGGTATTTTCGTCACAAAACACGTTCTTGGATTTATATTTTAATGATTTTAATTGAACTAAAATTAAAATTCTGAAAAGTTACTTTACTAGATTATGTATTGATTTATTTTGCTGTATGATTATATGATTTGAAATTTATGTTGTATAATACAATATTTCGTTTGAAAATGTAACAAATCTGCCAACGACCAACGGTATAACCTTAGCATATTAAACATAAACTTAGTTTTTCAAAACTTAAAAAGTGCTTTTACCAGATAAAATAACAATCTTTCAAAATCAATGTATGCTTTTTGTAAAAAAGAGTCCAATAGATATGTATAGAATTTGATTTATAAAGGACAAATTTCCGGTATTGGTTATACCCTCTTAATATTACTCAAATTTTTTTTAAACAACATTCTCCATTCTGATGCCAGGTGATATTACTAAGATATTAATAGTAAATACATAATAAGTACTATAATCATGTATAATCTCATATACCTTTTCACTTAATAAACAAATGCATAAATTATGTAGTAACCGAATGATGAAGTGGAATTATACGGGTCCTGTTGTCTCAAGGGAGGTAGTCTCCCTTCCATCTGCCTTCACTACCTTCCCGCGCATCCGAATTGCTTAGCCCTTCAGTGAGCGACATGATCTAGCTAGACCTTTTCAATTTTAAAAGATGTTTTTTTCTTATTTGTATGAACGAAATGGTTCAATGACTTCCTCAAATACGGTGAGACCAACACGACGGATGCAGAATCAGATAGATTTTTTTTCAAAGCCTTGTTGTGTTGAAACACTACAAGGTCTGTGTAGACCTAATATTTTGAATTTGTGAGAACGAAATGGTTCCATGACTTCCTCAAATATGGTGCGACCAACATGGTGGATGCAGAATCAGATAGATTTATTTTCAAAGCCTTGTTGTGTTGAAACACTACAAGGTCTGTGTAGACCTAATATTTTAAATTTGTATGAATGAAATGGTTTCACGATTTCCTCAAATACGGTGCGACCAACATGACGGATGCGGAATCAGACAGATTTCTTTTAACGCTGTGTTGTGTTGAAACGCTACAAGGCCTGTGTAGACCTAATATTTTTCAGGTAGTCGGTGTTCGTTCTCGTGGTTGAATTCTTGTTAGAACATGTTTTCAAGTCAGTTGTTTGTGTTAAAATTAGTTTGGCAGTTGTGACGCTCGTCCGTAGTCACTCTGGCCCGACGGGCCACTAATCCAAAGGTACTCACATGCTATCGTATCAAGCAAGCGTTGGCTGTTTTCAATGTTCAAATATTAGAAATACAAACAAATATCTGAGAAATACCAAATACTAAACCATTTTCAATTTTTTATAAGAAAAACTCTTTTTAACTTTTGAAGCTTATTCCCATATATTCTTCAATGATACTGATCAATTTGTTTATACCAATGACATTACACATTATAAGGTCTGTTCAGATCTTGTAGCACCACTTACCGCCTCCCAGATGTCACTCATCTGGGAGGCGGTAAGGGGTGGGTTGACAGAACAATTTATAAAGTAGAAGAAGAATGGGACAGTCAAGAAGAGAGCCGCTTCATGATAATATCCTCTTACATAATATATCTGCTTTAACTTTTCCTTTGAGCCGAATCTGCAGATTAAGTTACCGAAACGTAACTCGGGTATAGCCCAGGGCTGAGCGCGAGGTTAGGTATCATAATAATAACTGGGCCTTTGAGTAACTCTTCTGACAGCGTTTTGGCGTGTCTGCTCGTGTAACGAAGAACAATAAATACATTCGAGGCTCGTTTCAAAGTCGAAATAATGCTCTTGAAATGAATAACGTGGTGTTGGCGTTGTGGAATGGACGGGGCTGGAACTCGTTGATGTCTCGAATACTTGAAAAAAAAAGGAATGTACAGGGTGTCTTAAAAGTCAACGTTCTCTCTTGACGGGCGTATAGGCCATCTCATGACAGACCAGAATGATTTCAATAAAATGTAGTTAGTTTTTAAGATATTGACATTACATCTACACCTCAGTTTTTCGAGTGTGACAGTTACAAAAGAATCATTTTTTTATTACACAACCCTGAATAACTAGCTCGAATTTTTTCAAAGAATGCTGCTGAATCTCAGACAAACCACCTTTGATTTTTATTTGTATTTTGTTTAGTTCTATAAAAACACCTTTAATTTCTTTGTGTTTTCCTTCGAATTTCGAATTATTGAAAAGTTTCACAACAGTTCTTTTCGCAGTAAAACAGCCATATATTTTTCTTCTTAAAAGTAATATTTTTTCAAAAACTACACTAAATAATAAATAATAACTTGCAGGGTCAGCGTGTACATGCGTCAGTGGTACATTTTTTAAATGTGGCACTCGAAAGACTGATCTAAGGTGTCGATTGTCACGAAATTCATTAAAGTGCCAATATTTATAATGAAATCTAACGACATTTTACTAATGTCTTATTATGATATTCTGGTCTGTGACGAGTTACAACGAGTTGGCCTAAAGTGCAGTTACTTGGGGAGGTGATTCTAGATGATAATATAAGTAAAAAAGGGACTTGACTTTTTCCGAAATTCCAGCTTTAAGGGGTACTTTTTAGGTAAAACGATAAAATCAGTCCGTCGTATGCGGCTAGCACTAGGTACTATTTTACGCTGTTACCAATCCAACGTCACGGGCGGGCGCACAGCAAATTTATCGGTAAGTTTGTACCTTACACTAAGGATTTTTAACAGGTACGTCTTTTTGTATGGGATAAAAAAGTTGGAATTTCGAAAAAAGTCATTTATCTTTTTTACTTATATTATCATTTAGAATCGCCTCCCGAAGTTATTGTACTTTACCCCCGGACACGTTGATTTTTTGGACACCTTGTACAATCTAATAATGCATCGGTCTGTTATTTTTTATTAGTGTTTGGTTAAAAATGCCATCGGTAGGTACTATTTTATAAACTAAGGGTAGGTACTTGATGCCATAGTCATAGGTACTGAAATAGGTACTGAAATGTTTATTCTAATATTTTTCAGTATGTTATTCAAATTGTTCTAAAATAGAAGAAGTTTGCTTTGACTTGATTTTTAGAGAAAAAATGTACTAATATAAAAACCTACCCACATTTTAATCAATATGCTTGGATATAAATGAATAATATAAAAAAAGTACGACCAGATATATGTCAAAACGCAAAAACCGAGTACCATCAGTGAAAATCTCCACCTGCGGAAAACACAAGATGCCCTAAAAGCGCCAGTGTTCTTCGATTTTGTTTTGGACCACTTTTTTTTTGTAAGAAAGATATAACTTTACCGGGTTACGAATACCCTGACAATTTTTGAAAATGTTACTTCTGTTGTGATGGGGGACTTAGCCAGCCAAGGAATTATAAACGGGACGCCTGTTTGGGACCCAAACGCGATGCCACCTCAGCCACTGACCGCTCAAAATAATAAAATAAATTTAACTGTTGTAAAGCACCACCTAAACACACACTATAACTTGTATCCGGGGACGTTTAGGTAAACGAATGTACGTACTTTTTTTAATTAAATAAAAATAGTAACTACACCAAAAAATGAATACGATTTTCATAAAATAATATTTTCGTAAATATTTTTATAAAAATGTGAAGTTTCCAAAAAATGTTTCTTTGCATTAAATGATTAAATAATACTGCCCCATTAAAGTACCTTCTGATTTATCTATGAAGGTTTTTTGAAATTTTATCTAAAGCTTAGCGGGTGAATAGGAAATTTTCTTCTGCGGAACAAATAATAATGTATTCTTTTCCAAATACCTGAAATAATTCTCTGGTGTTTTATGGCGGGGCGCGGATTTGTAAGGGCTATTTGTTTTAGCTTAGGTTAAATTAAAAACCGCTTGTGTGGTATTTTTGTGATCATCATGAAGCTATTTACAATAGCTATGAGATTTAGAAAATTATTATTTGAGTGCTTTGGGAATACTGATCACATTTTTTAATAAAATATTCCTTTGAGAAATGGGATGAATGGAAAATGTTTTTAGAGAGCTGAAAACTCAAAATTCAAATAAGACCTGCGGGAGAGTGTTTTATAAAACTGAAAATATGGTTTTAGAAAATCAACAGCAAATAAATTTAATTGTAGAATAGTTAAATTCTAAAAATAAACTTATTTGTAGAGTAGCGAAATTCTCTAAAAAGAAGACTGTAATACTTTCAGTATTGAACTGGTGAAAGGCAAATTCAGAATCGAAATATGGCTTAGATTGTCTTTTTTAATTAACCATAACTTTATGAGAGATAACCTTCTCAGTTTTAAATCCGACGTCAAAAATTACAAAAACTACAAAAATTGCACCATCAATTGATTATAAAATAGATCTGTTCTACTTAGAATAGATATTATTTTATACAGGCATAACATCCATAGTTATTCCTAATTAGAATCAACTGAGCTAGCACTACCATCCACGTCTCACATCCCGAAATTAAATTATGTGTACTTTCTATCTACGTTTGGTGACTAGAGGAATTGAGCACAGGACGCCTGTGTGGAACCCAAATGTGATTCCAACTCGGCCACTGAGCGGTCCTTAAAAGGACCTGCGGCAAATAATTTTCCTCGGTGCCTCTTGTGCGGATCTAAGGTTAAAAAAAACAGGTGATTCCAGCTTGTCTGAAGATATTTTCCTTATAAGGGCAATTGCCATCTTTGGGGTTGCGGTCTTTTTATGTAAAGCAAAGGGAGGAAGTTCTGTTCGACCTAGCGTCGCGTTCGAAGAATTTTTTTTTTTTTACCTCTTTTTCCCGATTTTTATTATATTTTGCAATTTTTTTTTATATTTCCGAACAAAATCTTTACAAGAGGTTTCAAGAGGATTTTTAACCCAGAATTATTTTAAGCTCAGTTCTTTTTTAAGCACAGAGAGCAAAGCTTTGTGTTGTATTTCCTGTCAGCAATCCTTTTACGTGGCTAAGAGTATGGAAAAGTCGGGGCAATATCAGACTTGATGGCTTTGACATCGGCGTCCTAGTAGAGCTTTGTCATCTTAGGGCGACGTAAGACTCGAGCTTTCTGACATATACGAGTATAACACTACTCTAGATAGGTAGGTGCTGGCTTAGTGTTGACGAAAATTATTTTTATTAATTAAAAAAAATAATTTTAGAATTATTTGTGAATAAAACAATATTTTTAATTATATTGGATTTTAAAGATACTTAACTGAAAATCATTTGAAGGCATGCTGGGTAAATAATAACAGAGATGCCCTTACTGGTGAGGGGATGAAAATATCTTGAGCAGAGCGGGGTTATGCATAGGCGTGAGCCTTTCTGTGATCGATTATTTAGTCTTACAGCCTTACTAATAAAAACACTTACCTACCGTTAAACGGTGTTTTAGTTCCACATTAAAGAAAGAATGTGCTATTTCTATGTCGCATTATTACTAATAAAAAATGTGCTGCGAATGAACTGGTAACATTGCATTTTGGTACCCTGGCGCATGCGCCTGCGCGTTGGTTTCCTGATAAAATGACAGTTTCGGTTCGTGATATGTGATGAGTGATTCGAATCATGTTTTTGTCCATAATTTCTATTTTAATGACCAGTAATATTTATTTATTATTATAATATATTTATTTATTATTGTTCCTATTGTTTCTAATATTTTTCATCAGTTTTATTCTAGTAATAATGTCACTTTGTGAATTTAGTTTTATGTCGTAGAAAAAAAAAAGTTATTTCTAACATATTTTTTAATCGATTTTTCCAACGTGAATTTAGTAACCCAACATACATGTCTTTTGTATGTTTTTGTTAAACTTGAGAAATCAACGTATCTATATATTGCGAGTTTTTGGATTTTTAATTTGTTTTTTAATTCTTATTACTTTTTTAATTCTATGAACCAGATTAAAAGTGAAGTGACAGTTTTTTTGCAATTTTCTTTAATAAAAGAAAAGACTTTTATAATTTTCGATAGTATATATTTCTTGACGTTTTGATTAAAAATGATTTTTAAAAAAAATCAACTTTTTTCATGTTGAAGAATTGTTATTTTAAATATTAAAATATTTATTAAATTCAAAAATCTTAAAAAGTAATTTTATCTAGTTTCAAAAAAGGTTTTTACGACAACTTCAATAAGAAGAAATACCTATATAGGAAAATTAAAATACTTATTATTATTACCAGTTTATACAACGGATAAACAATCGTCTTTAGGTGGACAATCAATGGAAATATCTTTCCATGATCTATTTTGTGTCAGTTTCTATATGTTTGTAATGTTTTCACATACACGGTTAAGTTGCAAATTACCACGTTTTTTTGTGCGACTATTAGTATTTAGTCATCGAAAATTAAATCTATTTAGGAACTAGACGTTCTTTTTATTTCAATCAAAATAAGGACGATGATGCACGTTATTAAAGAAATGTGCGAACCCCCTCTGGCGGCAAATATATAGGTTGTCACGTGGTTTGCCTCCAGGCGATCGAAAGGGAAAAAAGGCTTCAGGGCAGTTCTATTTACTCTGAAATCAGGGTTCAAAGGGTTTATTTAAATCAATACCTTGGCAATTTCGACCATTGACGATTAATGATTGATCTACTGATTTGGTTAACCCTGCCTCGAAAGTGATAATTGCCGTAAAATATACACACATGTATAATACATTATAATTAAATATGTGACATTATTAGGTATATACAAATAAATAAACGCAGAAGATTGTTGCTGGGGCAATTCAGTCGTGTATAAAAATAAAGAAAGAAACTATAATTTTACTATTCTTGGGTACGTAAAAGCCCCTAAAAATGGCGTTAACAAATTACATTTAAAAATCTCACAAGATCACCACTTTTTGTGTTTATTGTGAATCGTGAAGAGGTAGCTCATTTCACATACGAGCCAACATCAACCGTAAACGGGTGACCTGTGCGAGATTTTTGTGTTCGGGAGATCAATAAGACTAACATGCCAATGGTCAGTGGGCCTTAGACGGCAAGCTATAGAAATTCTAAACGCTGTTGTGAAATTCATGTAAAAAACTCTTGTAAATAGAAAAAAAATATCGTCTGTTAAAGTTATTCTGACTTTCTCACACAGATCGGCTACACAAGGCACGACGTCGCATCCCGTCACTATCCTACACACGTGTACAGTATGTTGGTTCATAAAACACATGACTCGGGGATGCACCCATGCCGCCTCTCCCCCCCCCCCCCCCCCCATCCCTTGACCACCCGATGACCCCAATTTACATCAAACCAAACACGTGTTATAATAACACGAAAACGCATTTTATAAGACATCATTAATCACTTCATTTATCAGCAAATTTTTTTCTGAAGCACATCCTTCGTAGCGTAGACATTTACCGTAAATAAACAAAAAACGCTATTAAGGTAAACTGAAGGTCAGATGTCTTATCATAATAAATAAAGTATGCATAACGCAGCATGTATAACGTACCTACGAAGCAATGCAACAATTTCACAATATCATTACCAAAGTAGCTCTAAATCGGGTACTATTTATTTGTATTCATAGTTTCTATTTATATTCTATATTTATAGTTATTGTTTTTATATTTCAGCATCAAGACACGAGCGCAGTGTATACTCGTAAAATATAATTTGTACTGAAAACATATTTTAAATTAGTGAAAATAATCATGCTTATATCTATATGTATTATAAGTTCACACTTCTCAACACATAACCTAACATAACTTCATATCTTTATATTGTAAATCTTATTGTAATTCCTCCATCTTTTATCAGATACCTTGTTTACACTTTTCAACACTCCCAACTTACCTACTTATCTCATACTCTGTAAATCTGAATATATTATTTGTTACCAGGTTAATTCGGTAAATCCGAAAAGCATATATGCTACCAGAGGCCCTAGCACACTTGCTCTTTAACGATCGATAGGATAACTATCGGTAACTTCTCATCGTTCCCTAGGACAACTGCACATCGCTGACGTACAAACAACAGTTGATGTCGAATATGTTAATGACACTTAGTCATTGTGAAATGTCACTTTTTCGTTGGCGACCTGTAGTCATGCTAGGGAACGTTGAGAAGTTACCGATAGTTATCCTACCGATCGTTATCGAGCGAGTATGCTAGGGCCTCAGATTACTTTTTCTACGTAATCACAAAAGAATAAAAAAAATGTAAGTATATATTTATATATTTCTTCATAACACAACTCAGTTTAAGAGAAAAATGAAATGTTTTGTATTTTTGGTTTTTTTGTTTTTTTTATGCAATTATGTACATTATCTACTTAAGGAATAATATGAAGTAAACCTGTCAATTTGTCTGTCCTGGAACGGGAAACTTTCCTAGTTGGACTGGAAAAGCTTCTTTATATGTAACTTGTACTTTCTTTTGTATCTATCTATAATAAATAAATAAATAACAATCGCCAATAACCGATTCCAAGTAATTAAAAAACGCCCTGTCGATATGGGTTGTTGGAAAACTCTAGATTCTTATTCAAATTTTGGGTAACGTATTCAGAAATCCTCTCACGCCCACACATATTATATAAAATATATGCCTTTCTCGTGCATTTTGAGAAAAGTTGGAGAGGAGTTTTCACCCTTTCGACAATCGCCTGCCCTACTTTGTTCACCCCCTCACACTTCTACTCACCCACAACCCCTAACAACACTTCCAACTACCACTTCCCCACTATTTTATGCAGGGATAGTAAATCATAGTTAAAGAAATATGAAAAAACCCGTATCAAAAATATGACATTATTTAACCCTTAAAAAATTGGCGTATTTTGTCAGAGGCTAAAAATATTCCCGCTTTGCAATAAAATCCAAATAAATAGAACATTTTGTTGACGTATTCGAAAACTAAAAACTGTTTTCGAAAGGTGATGAAATAGGCTTTCAAATTTCTATATTAAAAATTACTATGTATTTTTTTAAATAAAATTTTTTTTTGCGAAAACTTTAAAAACTGTTCAAAATGGCTCACTTTATTTTTTTTTCTAACTAAAATTACTGATAATGAAAAAAAATAAAACACATACTTATTTCATTAGATAAATGAATTATAAACCTTACTGTCACCTCACTTTTTTTCGTTTCATGTAAAAAAACTTCTTAAAAAATTCACAAAATTCCATAATTTTTTTTCAAATTGCTATCGGAAACTTTGGTTTCAGAAAGCGGTAAATTTTAATTTTTTGTGGTTTTCTTTTAGATTTGAATATATAGTTTGTTGTATTCTCTTTCTAATACCGTTTAGATCACATTTCTGACTAAGATAGTAAGGGAGAAACAACGATTTCTGTGAGACCTATGTGAGCTGGGATACCATCCTGTGATTAAACGGGAAAGTGACAAATTTCATAAAAAATTATTCATGGCATTGACGCTCGATTTGTGACTGACTTGGATCTTAGTCGATAAAGATTTGTGATTCATAATGTAATATAAAATTTACAGTTTCTATGGTTTAAATATATCATATTTATTATATAATTTATCCGAGAATAGGTATTTCGTATACATAAACGAGACAAAGGACATCGCACAAAACAAACAGGGAAATTTACATATTTTTTAAATCATTAGGTTCATGGAAAGATATCCATATACAGGTGACCCGACAATTGATCCGGTGACAATTCATCACCCGACAGTTCATCCGCCGAAAATCCATCCCGAGAACAGTTCATCCGTCGGACAGAGATAGGTACCTCTGCCAATTCATCCCTCGGCCAGTTCAACCGCCCAAATACTATTTTAGGGGAGTATTTATTCAAGTGAGTATGCAAAGAGGATAGATAGTATGTCGAAATACGTATATCTTTAAGCGTCCTTTTATATATCGGCTATACAATTTTTTTTTACCAATAATAATTCCGACTCCCGAAGGAGCATGCAGTGACGCTATACGGTCGAGTAATAAAATACGACATGCTTATATGAGCAGTCTGTTGAAGGTCGAACGCCTCCATAGGTACTTCATTACCTTCCTATTCCCCATCTCCTTCCCCTCGCCGCTTAATAATATTTGATTGTCTGAACTGTCCGAGGGATGAATTGCAGAGGTATCATCGGTCCGACGGATGAACTTTCTGTCGGATGAACTGTCCGGGGGATGAATTGTCGGCGGATGAACTATTGGCGGATGAATTGTCGCCCCATGAATTGAAATGGAACCCTATATATATATATATATATTTTTTATATACGAATACCGCACAAGAGCCCTTACTGCTCCCGTCTGGAGCCAGTGAGACTATGGCAACCCCAATTTGGGTATGTTGAGAGGCTGAAGGTAGTGGGAGGGTAATGAGAAGGGGAAGAGGAAGGTGGGGAAGAACCTGGTTATTCATATCTGATCACCAAACACATCTAAGGCCGTTTCAAGCGACATTTCTGTCCTGAATGGTGGTCTTACACCAGGGCGAAAAAAAAATGAATAATGTTATCATTAAATATCGGTATTATCATCTTCTTCGATGATTAAATTCATAATTTATTTTGCTAATATATTAATTTTGTAATTTATGGACCATAATACAATGTGTTATTCTTTCAAAATAATTGAATACTTAATACTTGACAGCCCTGAATTTTTGTAACTATTTTGCATACCTGCCAATCAAACCCAAGGCAAAGATAAGGTCATTTTTAAATGTAATAATAACCTTAATGCTAATTATTGTATTTATTCACTAGTTCCTACAATTCATCGGCATAATAAATAAAATAAAAAATAAATAAAATAAAAAATTCGAACATATATATTTGATGTTAACAACTGGAACATCAAAATTGTCACCGGATACCAAAATTTCATTAATATTTTTACTCCAAATAATTTCAGAAATCACTGGTTAAAGTAAAAGTCAAGTACCTACGTCCCTTAACATCCTGTTTACGTTTACGTACGTGTTGTTTCTCTTATGAGTACTACGTCTATTTTTATTATGCTATATTTAAATACTGTGATCAATCGTTAATTTTTTATGTTAAAGTACACTAGAGCCTTAATAAATGATAAATAAATGAATAATAGCAGGATCAAAGAATTGTGCTGGCACTAGAGTCACTGGTTCCGCGGCCCTCTCCCAAACGGTTCCGTGGCGGATCTAAGCCTTCTGTCATATATGCTCCGAGCGGGAACTACCTCCGAGATCTTAGTCTTATTCAGGAAGCATTCGATAAAAATGATTTATTACCACCCCGTTTCGGCTGGGTGATGTTATTCAAATGAGATTGATATTTAAATAGGATTATTTAAAGATGAGGAGTAAAAAAGCCTTTCGGTGTACAGCGAATTTCAATCATAAAAATTCAATATTTTGTAAGGTGCGTGGTCTATTGATATTCAAATTGATGGAATGTTGTGATATAATACAACATCATCCCATTTTGTGAATGTTTTTTTAAAACAATCTTTAATTTATTAGTATTTAATGGTGGGTAAATTTTTTTTAAATGTGCATATATTAGTAAGATATGCTTTTTAAATTACGTTCACTCATGTTAGTAAATTCGGTTCTTCAAAGGTTATTTCTTATTAAAAAGACTAATTTCGGTTTGAACTCTAAAAATTTTGCTTTTAGTTTAAGTGTCATAATTTTCAACATTGGAATTGTTTGTTTGGAGAATTCAGGCAAGAGATAAAATAATCTTATAATAATATATAATATACAGAAAAACCATTAACAGTCAATTGTTTTAATTACATTTTTAATATTTTAACTGATTTATCTAGAATTTCGACGAAAATAAAATTCCGGGTGCACGAAAATGTCACAGAGTAATTTGTGTTAATTACCGCAGTGGCGATAATTTCACAATTATAATATATATTACACAAAATAATAATAAACGCCAAAACATGAGCCTATCGACAATAACAAAATATCAGGAGTACAGAAATATGATTGGATATTTCCATTTGGTTATTATTTTTTTTTTAAATGCTTAGTGATAGTAGTTATTAAATCACGTAATGAGGAAATCGTGGACTATACATAACTAAATTATAAATATATTTTTAATTTTCCTAGATTTATCTCGAGTGCCCTAGATATTTATTATGCTAATTTCTTGTTTGGAAGTACGACGGCTGGAACGTGTAAAAACAATATAAAGCAAACGGAGTATTATATTTAGATATACCCATAACATTTTGGAACAAATTCATACCATAAAGCGTGGAGGACAATACCTTTGTATTAATTAAAATATTTTTATGTTCATTTGGGAGCATTTTAGTATCTGCAGGCCCTGACAGTACGCCCAGCTTCTGAGAGGCTAACATGATTCTGGCTTCGATGGAGCCCCCGTGCCTGAGCTGGTCACTAAGAGTTACACCAAGCAAATCAATGGAAGACATGTTGGGAAGACTAGATTGTCATTTCAATCCCTTTTAGTCATAAACTGACTGATTGGGTCTTTCAAACATTAAATTCAACTAGGTTTTTTTAACAAAAAGAGGAAACCCTTGAGGTAATCGTACTGGAATGCATTAATTGTTTTTGGGTTTAATTTGTAGATTTTCATTTAATTGACTCCCAATCCGAAGGTCGCGGGTTTGAAATAAATTTTATTTGATTAATTAGTAAGTAAGTTATTTCACAATTATTAATTCAAAAATAATATTTATGTAGTATATTTGCGGCACGTTCCAGAATGGAAGACATTCTCAGTATCCCCTGGTGGGACTTTTCAAAATTGAAATCTTGCTTGAAATTGCTTTAACAGTGTTTGGTGATCAGATCTGAATAGCCAGGTACTTCTCCATCTTCCTTCCTTCCATCTCCTTCCTTTCCCCACTACCTTCAGTCTCACAACATACCCCAATTGGGGATGGCATAGTCTCACTGGCTCCAGACGGGAGCAGTTGGGAATCTTGTGCGATATTCATATAATTTTTTTTTATAGAAATGTATCCTATTAAATAAGAATTTCAATGAGAGGGTCATATTTTACGGTACCGCCGCCCCGGAACCATTTATTGGATAAATAATTGGTTCTCTGCGATAGGTCACCCCAAGTTATTCGCTAAGATTGAAGATATAGCAAGGGTTCCCGGGTTCATGGGGTGAAGTTTGCCCGGATCAAATTTAAAAAAGTATAAAAATCTCAATTTGCGATAACAGAAAATATAAAAAAACTTATATTATTACCCACGCAAAGGCTGCGCCATAGTGGGTTCTCATTGCTCTTATTGTTTCACTGCATGTTTTATGTCAAATGTAAAAAATTGGGAAAAAATGAAGGAATTTTTTAATATAATGGGAGTAAAGGAAGTTGTCATTTAAATAATCATACGGATATTTCGAGATCTGTGTTAGAACGATAAAAGAAATTCACCATACGCTGGTGGCATACCCTGGTGAACATAGTTGGAAAACTTTCAGAGTCTTCAATATTGCCCGGCATTACAAAGAGCTCTGTGAGAATCCAATGCGCTCAGAAAAATATCTACTGCACAACAATAAAGTTGATAGTACCTACTCAACGATGAACGAACCACAGGGGAGTGATAAATCGCTTAGGTAACAGGAAACTATTAATAAAATAAACTGACATCAATAAAATCCACCGCTGGAGATCACGTGGTAACCTAAATTTTGTGCTATTTCTTCAAATTGTTTATTTATTATCGTTTGAAACATTTATAGAGTGTCAACAATTATTATATCAATGAAATGGCCATTGGGATGTGCATAGATATTAAAACTTCAATTGAAAGTGTTCACATAATGCATAAATTAATCTTTAGTTGTCACTAGGTGGAGATGCTACTATAAGAAATAAGAGAAATTATTATAAGCTAAACAAAAAATAAAGCATAGTAAGTACATATAGTACAGAGTAAGAGAAGAAAAAAGTGAATATAAAAAGCAGAATAAAGCATTTACATTATTTTTTGTTCAAATATTTCTAATTGAAGAAGAAGATAACAATAATAATCAATTATTTTGTTTAAATATGAAAATGAACAAGACACAGATAAAACGATAAAATAATAAAAGATAACGGTCGCAACTGCGACTCGAACCCAGAACCTTACGTCTTACCGGGACATACACCTCTACCAATTGGGCTACTGCGATATATTATGAGACTAGTAATTGTCAACTTCAGATTTCAAATTTCAGAATTAACAATATTATCTTCGTTTTTTCCATATTATTGGCAGCTACCTTTATTATTGGAAACAAGTATTCAAAGAATGTATTTGTCACCTAGATAGTGTCTCGGATAAATATATCCGATTTTATTTTTATGGAACACCTATTGACTTTTTATAAAAGTCTGAATGAATATTCATATTTTTTTAAGAAAAACTCTAAAACTCTAACCTTACCTCTTACTCCCGGTAAGACGTAAGGTTCTGGGTTCGAGTCCCAGTTGCGACCGTTATCTTTTATTATTTTTCTGTGTCTTGTTCATTTTCATATTTTAAAAATTTAGATTATTATTGTTATCTTCTTCTTCAATTATATATTACATTGATGGGAATAACCTTCAAAAGTTAAAAAGAGAGTTTTTCTTATAAAAATACAAATATTTCTCTTTGCCATGATGTCATATTAGCATCAATCAAAGAACATCTTCTCTTGTTATGTATATATATATTTAAAATAGTCTATTAAAGTATCCCTGCTTATTTTTCTGGATTTTTAATCCTAATCTAATTTTTATCCTTGTCTAATGGCTAATTTAAGACAAATATTAATAGGAAATAATTTTGCGAATCTTCTCAATTCCATGAGCTTGCGGTAGAGTAGTTCTGGCCAACCCAAATTGCACCAAGGGCCGCGTTAATGATCTAAAATTTTCCAAGGGCGGGGGCGGTTGAGGTGGGGGCGCTCAAATGATTGAAAATATATTAAATTATTTGTTATATCTTTTCAATCCAGATTTTTGTTACAGCTTTTTTTAGCAAGTTAAAAAAGCAATCCTTTTGTATTTTAAGTACCAGGTTTTCACCTTCTTACTTTATTTATTTATCACACGCCCTAATGGGCTTTTACCTATCACTGAAAAAAATTAAATTTTACAACAAAAGCATATAATAAAATAAAATAAAAATATAATAAGTACAAACCAAAATTGCAGAAAAAGTCTCGATATATAAAAGAATTGAAATAAACAATAATTAAACTGATTTTTTTAATGTGAAATATATAGGTATGTTATAAAGAAATAATCGTCTTCCCAACGGTTACTGAATGTGCTGTTTTCTTCAACGAGTTTCCTATACTTCGAAATCATGTTTAACGTCTAAAAAATAAATGTACTAATTAATAATATATCACTAAAATATGTGCACATATTTAGCTGTGGATACGCAACTTGTACATTGCATTAGTGTGAGTAAATCTAAATAATAATCTGCACTGATTGGTCCTTGTTGCGCGATCGGACAAGTTGCGTGTCCAGAGCTCTATCCAATTCCCAAAAGAAAAAGATGTAAAAAATTCATACATTACCGCGGACCTCGGGTTGGCCAGGGCTGCGTTAAAGCATTCTAAATTCTAACATTGGTATACACATATACATTGGTATATGCAATAATATGCATACTGTTGGTCTCCCGAATAAAATAAAATACAATGGTACAAGCCTGTGAACGATACCAGATTGTAAAATAATATTATGATACTTTGAGGGATATCAGGGGATTTTAGGATACATCAATAGATGGGATGGCCCCAATAAGATCTGGAAAAAAATCGCCGAGGATTCTAATATTTAATTTGATCGTCTTTAGGGATCATTCTTGAATTTAGTGAAACGCGTGCATCTGCTTTGGTAATTCTTTAAAGGATTTCAGGGACATCTAGAGCGAAAGAATTTAAGAACGATTGAGAATAAAAGTTTAAAAATGCTTGCAACTGTACAGGGAGGTTCCAATGAGAAAGATCGATTATTCCACGTATCAAATTTTGTAAATTAAAAATTTTATATCGATTTTTTTTTTTTTTTTATAGTGAATACCTCAGAAGAGCTAAAGCCATTTCAAGCAACGTTTCAATTCTGAATGGTGGTCTTACACCAGGGCGATACTAAGAGTATCTTCCACTCTGGAACATGCCGCAAATATACTATATATTATTTTTTAAATAATTAATTGTGAAATAACACAGGTCAATTAAATAAAATTTATTTGCGCACGCCGGGTTCGAACCCGCGACCTTCGGAATGGCAGTCCAACGCCCTACCGCTGCACTACGCCGGCCGTATTTATTTCATTCAAAACTTGCTTTAATATATACCTACATTCAAATAAGCAATAGAAATGCTCAAAACGTGCGTTCATAAATTATTAAAGGTAGATTCAGACTGGAACGTACGTACGCATCGCTACGACAAACAATGCTTAGCAACCCATACATTTTCTATGAAAATGGCCACAGACATCGCACGTCGCGATGCGTGTGGCCAATGTGATTCTAAAACATAAATTTTCATTGAAAATCTATGGTTGCTAAGTAGCCCAGATATTGTTAGGCGTAGCGATGCATACGTACGTCGACCCAGTCTGAATCTACCATAAATATCGTGTGCTTCTTGAAAGTATTTTTTGATAATAAGTATTTATGATTTTTCAATAATGTCTACACAAAATAAAAGTGTAAAAAAAATATTTTCTCATCTTTTACTGTTTTTCTTGAATATTCACTTCAAATATACCTTTTCTTCTATATTCTATACTTGCTCGATTCTGGAACCTAGTACTCGACTATATCATTTTAATATATAAAATAAAGTCGGGTAAGTTACACCATTTATAACTCAAGAACGGCTGGACCGATTTTTATGATCATTGATTTGTTGGATCTGTCTCCGTCCCGATTAACAAAATAACTAAAATAACATCGGAAAAATCCCGGGAAAAATTATTATGACGAAATTTTATTTTTCATATATTTTGTATGGAACGGCATTTCAAATAATGTACGTTGGTCGACATAATTTGAATCAATTCGAACTGTCAATGGTGTATGTAGTGTGCCGAAAATTTCGTGCTTAGTCAACAGCTCAATTTCAATTTTTGAACTAAGAGTACCTATTTATTTTAACTCAGGCGCTCCGCCCACTGAGGCAACTGAAAACCAACTAAAACCGTCTGTTTCTCTGTCTTGATTGGTCAAAAAGCTTGGTTAACCATAGAAGAAGAACAATCAGCTGACAGTTGGCAACTATCAATGGCCGCCCAGGGCAACCAGTAGAGCAAGTCGCAAGTCACCGCTTGCGTTACCATTGACAACGGGGTTTTGTGTGATTGTGTATGTGCGGGCCATCACATTTTCATACAAAGACAGTTGGCAGTTGAGAGTTTTCAGTTGCCTGAGTGGGCGGAGGCGCTTAATAAAAACTTAATTTTTTTCAGCTAATAAATTAAACACAACATTTATTGATTCTGAGGTGGTACGAAGTTTGCCAGGTCAGCTAGTATATTATAATTATGAAAATGGAATTTGTGAATCTTAATTTTATTTAATACTATACGAATCATCGTGTCTACCTACCTAATATCTATTACCTAATATCATCACAATCTTCTATATAGTAGACCAAGCCGCACTAATTATTTTATGTACTGACCTATGGGGAGAGCTACGTGCTTTTTGAATGCGGTGGATAAAAAAATAGATTTATTTTTTGTGTCCTGTAGCACATTTGTGATATTTTTGGCATTGCATATACACTGCAAAAATGGTACAATTATAACGTCTTAGACTATATTGCCTGTAATTGTTATAAATAAATGTACAAATTGTATAAATAAATAAATAAAAAATAAATAAATACGTATGAAACCTGTCAATTTGACTGTCCTAGAACGGGAGACCTACATAGTTGGATAGTCAAAGCATCATTAAACTGTAAATGTATTTTTATAAAAATAAATAAAAAATTAAATTAAATTAAATTGATACTCATAAAAACGACGTATATATTACATATTGTATCTTCTCTAGCAATAATGTTAACATACAATCGTAGTTTTAGTAAAGACCAACTACTAATCATAGAGAATCACATAAAACCCATTAAAGTAACACAGCCCCTGAATTCAATTAACACGCTTGAACGACCCATAAATTTCCGGCATCACCAATTTTGAATTGGGAAATTCGATTTCTATGAAACTGGCGGTTACAGATGAAACATGGCAAACCTGCCAATAGGAAATGGGGGATTTCAATAAAGGATTGCGATTTAGATTTTTTGAAATGTCAGATAAAAATACGTTCTTACTATGGTAACTAAAAAGTTATTGCAATGGTTGAATGAAAACTTCAAAAAGTCATCTTAGTAATAGAAAGTTAATTAAATATCCAAGCCGCCGGGTTTGTCAGATATATAGGATCAACAAAGTGTACAATGTATATGCGACCGAAAAATGAGCGTTGCTTACAGCTAAATCCCGATGATACAAGTTTATCTAGGTGGAGGTTTACACATGTATGCCAGCTTGGTTAATGGATCAACATATCTGGATGGATCAACAAAAACAAACGGATCAACAAAAAAACTGGTGTACCGTCACGGGAGATTAACAAAGTACAATAGGGAATAAATATATATATTTAGGCAGCGGGTATGGGTACCGCCTCTGGCGTAGATCAAATAAAGTGGTTTAATACGTTGGCTGATTTGGGTAAACTAGGATTCCCGCGTTCATGGAGTGAAGTTTGTCTGAATTCCTTAAATTTTATGTTTTTGTGAATGATTTATTTCTTTAAATGAGACAAATAAATTAGTTCTTAGAAAATAAAAAATATATCGTAAGATGGCAATGCATTCAATATGCGCCTCGCAATTTTTACCTCATGTGGGTATTTTTAAAAAGTTACCTTGCTATTATAGACCTAAAGGTATCCTAAAAAATGAAAAATTTGTTTGAACCGTTCAAATTACAATACCTTGGATATCATTAGTTCCCTCCAACTTAATGAATGAAAGGCCTAACATTCTACTTAAGAGCGATTGACCAGCGGCTGAGAATAAAAGTTTAAAAATGCTTGCGACTGTTCAGGGAGGTTCCAATGAGAAATATCGATTATTCCCCGTATCAAATTTTAAATTAAAAATTTAATATCGATTTATTGAATTCAAAACTTACATTCAAGTAAGCAATAAAAATGCTCAAAACGCACGACGATATATTATTAAATATCATGTACTTTTTGTAAGTATTTTTTGACCATAAGTATTTATGATTTTTTAATAATGTTTAAGTAAAATAAGTGTATAAATAAATTTGAAATATTTTAGTTTGTAAGACTTTAAATAAATAGAAAAACTGAGGTATTTTTGTCACAAAACAAGTTCTCGGATTTATTTTTTAATGATTTTATTTTAACTAAAAGTGTGTGGAATTTAACTAAAATTAAATTTCTGAAAACTGTGTTTATTAGATTCTGTATTGATTTATTTGTTGCATGATTATATGATTTGAAATGTGTGTTGTTTGTAGAATTTGATTTAAATTACTACTTTCCGGTATTCTCTGGTAATACCCTTTTAATTTTATCTTCTTTTCTAGTGTAATACCGCGGTTAGGTCCATGTATTTATTTGCAAACATCGCTTGTATGTTCCGGCGGCCCGGCCCCTCGGGGTGAAGTCTCTGTCGACTATATTTATGGGTTCAAAGAATAAAAATATCTATTTCATTTTATCTTCGGGAGGTTAGCGCTTCTAATATCTAATTTACGTGGTGATCCATTTTTTTATTGATATTGTCACGGCGGCGATAATACCTTTTATTTCCAAAAATACTCACTATTATAAACGAAACCTCGCCTCGGATCAGAAGAAAATTCTTTAGTAGTTAGGTAGAAAGCTCAAAATATTTTATCGAATGAGTAACCCTAATGCATCATGGCTATATTCAATTAAAATCACAAATTAAATATTCGTTTTAGCTGAATTTAAACCACAATTTTATTGATAATTAGTAAATTCAAATTATATACGGTTTGCCTTTATATTAATTCAATTCCGTTATTAATTAATTTCATTATTTTAGTTCATCGTATTCAATTCGTCATATTAGATATTTTAAATTCGTTTATTAATTATATTAATTCAGATAATTTTCAGTATACGTTTTAGTATACGTAATGAGAATGGACTGGAATAGACTACCACAGACTCGGCGGAATTTAGAGCTAAACTTAAAACTCGCCTTTTTAGACGTATTATCCAAAAAGTCAAAAAAATATTTCACCTTCACTGCTCGCGACATTGTAACTAACTAATTATGTAAAAATATAAGCAAATTCTTATTTGTAAGCTTTTGTCTTTACAAAAAGGTCACTTCATGAAAATGCTCCACTCCTAAAGAGTCCTAAATTCTCAAATCATTAAAAATAAATATTAGCTGTGCTTTGGCATTAATCTTCCTATAAATTTAATACCACAGTGATGGGGAAGCAAATGTAAAATCATGCAATGTCCAGTGTTTTAAATATAATGTCTTTCTCGAGAAATTCATATCTTCTCCAAGCATAAACTTTAAAATTGAAGTGTGTTTATCGGAAGTGACCTGCCAGTTAAGTATGTTTCTGTATCTATTTGTAAACAATAAACTCGGATAGAGCCTCGAGTTTTCAATTCTTGTTTTATATTGTGAAGGTTTTAACAGAAGCTTATAGCGGTAAAAATTCCCGTGCAAATTTTGTAGCACCGAAGCATTTATTGGACGGCGTTATTGGAAAAACGTCAATTGCCGTTATGTTTGCTATGGCCGTTCTGTAAAATATCGAAGATTTAATAAAACAAAGCAAGAATGTTGAAGCCTTGTCGGCGTTACTGTTTTATACTACGACGCGGACCGTGAAATGCTCGCTCGTTCAAATTACGTACTTATGTGTCGTTTGTTCTGAAAACGTTGTGTTCATTTATTTATTTATTTACTCTTTATTTATTTAATCTTTTATACGCCAATGGGCGTAATTTTACATTGGGTATATAATCTTTTCATTTTTGTACAGTAGGGTTAGTAATAAATTTTTTATTTTTATTTCTTGGGCATTAACTATGTAACAATTTCTATACATTTTGTTTAGAAGAGTTTTATTTTTCAATTTACTTTCGTTACTTAAATTTCAATTTATCTGCTACCGGTTTCGACACATCCGTGCAAGAGCAAACTTAAAACTAAATTTAAAATTTATACAAGTACAGAAATGAATAAGATGTTATTAGGTGGGGGTAGTGGGAGGGGTGATTTTGGGGGAGGGGTAGAACAGTGGGAAAGGTCAATATCACGTGAGAACATAGTAAAAAGAGGAGATTTTCAGGGTGCTTTTATTTTATTAACTAAATTAATTTTTGATTTAATTTTTTGGTTTATTTTTAAGGTTTCTAAGGCGCACAAGTTAAAGTATGAATTTATGTTTATATGTTTAAATTTGTTTTTTTCCTTGTTGAAACTATAGCATGTCTCTATTAAATGATTGGCGAATTCAGAATAGTTATTATTTCGTAAACAGAGTTCATGTTCCCTGATTCTACTTCTAAAATTTCTAGAAGTCATTCCTACGTAGGTACTGTGCTTCGCAATCATTACATCTAAAGTGTATATCACGTTTTTTAGAATTTATTAGAAACATCCTTGTTATTAATTAAATTTTAAATTTTAATAATTAATTAAAGTACATTGAAAATTTAGTAATAAGTAATAACAATAATTGGCAAAAAATAATGTCATATTATAAAATAAGTCATTTTAAAAAACAACATACATATCCTTCTGCAACATTGTTCAAAATTTTCGAAGTTCAAAAAATTGAAGATCTCTATAAAAAATACTCAATATTACAAATATTCAAAGATAAGACATTAAAAAAAATTAAAGTTAACTCATCATTAAGACGTAAATATAATATCCAAATTCCATTATTTTCTACTCAACAAACGCAAAATAATTATGTATACAAAGGGATAACTTACTTCAATAGCCTTCCCGAAGAAGTAAAAAAAATAACAGAATTAGCATTATTCCAGAAAGGGTCAAACTATTCTTAAAAAACCGTGTGCAATAAAATCCTATAACCTTTATCCTGTAAATCAAACCATTAAATATTTTATAATGTTTCCCTAATCTACTCCAAGATATTATATTATTTATAGACTAAAAAATTGTATATTCTTAGATAACTCCTACACCAAGCTCTCTTAATTGGTATCAATCATCTTTGTATTTGTTTGCTAAACTATGTAAGCGAGGAATTGGCGAGTTTGTTACATAATTTGTTTGTAACGGACGTATGAATACTACCCGATGGTTCTAGAGTCTTGCTGGAGAGGTAAAAAAGTCACCCTCGACCAGTCTCTCCAAATCTGGCCCACCACGCGTTAGGTATGCAGATGCCTCCACCGCCAAAACCTGGATACTAGTCACTAATATATTCTAAAAAACAATCTGTGACGGAAATCGATTTTCATTAAATTAATTTTCACAAAGTTAGCCCTTATTCGAGCTCATCGTGTTGTTTTTGTTTGAAATTCTCAATCCATGACTTCCCATGTCCAATCATTGGGCATTGTTCTGGCACGACCAACATGCGCATGTGACCATCTATTTTCCCGAAAATATCAATCAAACCCAATCCTAGCTGGTTAAATTTAAACTCACGTACGTAACCCCGTACACACCCATTTTGTTATAATTTGACATTAATTTTGTTATAAAGACGATGTATGCTATTTTTTTAAAACATTAAAATGATGGAGTCAACAAAAAATTCTAAAAATCACCAAGAAATATCACCGCTCATTACAATAAATGATTTTGAACCAATGATTTCACTTAATAATAATGTTTCTTTTTTCCTATTTTTTTTACATTAACTCCATTAATAATTTCCCTCGGGGCCTATGTCATATTTGAAGATATAATTAATATATTATATCAGAAATAAGAAAACAAAACCTGCCTATATAAGAAATGAGATTTAAGAGGGTATTACCAATGAACACCGAAAATTAGTCCTTTTAAATCAAATTCTAGACGTATTGACTTTTTTTTACAAAAAACCATAAATTGATTTTGAAAGATTGTTATTTTATCTGGTAAAGTTATATTTAAAATTTTGAAAAACTTAATTTGTTTTTTAATATAGTAAGGTTGTTGGTCGTTGGCAGATTTGTTCAATTTTCAAACGAAATATAGTATTATGCAACACACATTTCGAAAAATATAATCATACATTAAAATACATCTATTTATAATTTAACTAAAACAATTTTTTTAAATTTTAATTTTAGTTAAATTAAAATCATTAAAAATAAATCCTAGAATGTGTTTAGTGACGAAAATACCTCACTGTATCTATTTATTTTTGGTCTTACTAACTAAAATATTTCAGTTTTTTTTTTACACACTTATTTTGTTTAGACACTATTGAAAAATCATAAATACTCTTTTACTCGTTTTTTTACTTAAAAACTATTAATATAATTTTTGTAACTTTCGCAAAATCGCTTTGGGGCATCGTTTTAATAACATGAATGAATATACTTTGTATACAATACCATTTAATCAAAATTATCGAAAGGTTTCGAAACCAATGGTTTCTTCGTCGGGATAAACGTATATATTTTTACATTTACTAGGTATTTCATTTTGAAGAAAAATTAAAAATAAATAAACATTAAAAAAACGTTATGAATTGTAAATACTCAAAAAGAAACAAGACCGAATGGTTTTTTTTTAAATTGTAGGAAAACTAGGTATGCAAGGAAAGGGGATGACCAATCACTTACCACTATATCTCTGAGAAGGAGCAGACGACACAATCACAATATAGTTATGTCGTTCCATCGCAATAAATACCTCATTTTAATTATCACCACAATAAAACGAATGAATACAAAACTATATTACATATTTCTTAGATGATCGAATTCCCTTTTTTACTTAAAAACGAGATTGTGTACACGAAAAACACCTACTTGCTTCCTAGTTAGTTTTAAAACTTTTTTGTTTTCAAAAGCAAATCACTCGAATTTTCACTATTTTTCTTGCTTTTGTTCCACATTTCAAGTACTTTTCCAGCAAGGTGATGGTTTGAGAGAGATGGGAACTGGATAAATGCCATCATGGTGGGAACTTAAGCATATTCTCATTTCAAACTACTTATTCGAAGCCCTTCAATTACACATTTATAGCAAATTAAACATTTATAGCAAACTCCTAATTTTAATTTCCCATATTCAAAGAAAACAATCGGTTTTTTCTTTTTCTTCACCAGGACTGTAACGGGAAAATGCGGGCCGGCAACAGCAGTTACCGCTACGTTGGGAAACGCAACGTATCGTTACTTAAGACGATAGACTTCACTTTTCGACAAAAAGGACGCCCGGGAAAAAACACTTTTCTACATCTAAAATTGCACAAAATGAATATATTTTTTTTATACTGCCTTCTAGAGGGTGAAAACTATGTCGGTATGTTTTCAAATTTTCGATGCGTTTCATATTAACTGTCAAACATGTACGATTTATCAAAAAATATTATTTAAGGAAAAAGTGCTGCTAACTCAACTCTCATAAAGAATTATAAAATTATAAAAAGCTACCGACGTAGCTTCTTCTTTCTAAAAAATATATATTTTTTAAAATACAATTTGGTGAAAGTTTCGGTGTAGAAAAGTGTATTCTCCATAAACCCCTTTTCGAGCGATCTCTGTAGGTAAATTTGAGCGTTGTCTCATTCGCACATTTCGCATTTGCATGTATTGTAAGTGTGCGTGAGCTTATTGTGAGCGGGACAGAATGACAGACGCGGGTGTTCCGCGTGTCGTTCAAAGTCTAGCCTCTTAAAGCAAGGTAGCGACAATCCGTACCGACCCAAATAAAGGCAGCGGCTGTCGTTGCTAATAAAGTGAACCCTTTTTATTCGACAGACCCTACCTTTATTACGGTGAATATTTCAGGACGAAGAGTTGACGTGAACAAGAATAACCTACTCTTCCGTTCACTTTTCAAAAATAGGTTACGATAATAATAATAAAATCTATTTATATTTTTTGCTCCGTGTTAAATAGTGTAATAAAGAGAAAAAAACTTAATTTTGATCCATGCAAACGTGTGTAAGAATGGCATCGCAGTGCTGGTGTAAATCAGGAGTAATTTTTTTGTATGTACTTTTATGTATGTATTTTTAAAACGCATTTTTTTATACATTGCATTTATTTTGTATTTCACGCCCAGCTTTACAGGTTATTTATTTTATTTTTTATTCACAAATATCATCTCAATAATTATTTTTGTAATAAAAAGATATGTCAAATATCCAACTCGGACAGGAGCTACTTTTTTTGCTTTTAAATGATGACGTATAGGTAATTAAAGAAATCAGTTTTGGTTCATTTTGGAAGCAACTTTGAAATTTTTTTGTGATTTATTTACAAATATTTGTTAAAAATCTGCCTAACTTGGTTTTAATATAATGAAAAATAAAATATAAAATAAAATAATTAAATTAAACAAATAACTTTGTATCAACCATTATTATATAATCACAATTACCTACATGTTTCGAAACCGATGGTTTTGAAATAATGACGCTACAAAGTGATTTTGCGAAGTTTGAAGAAATAAAATAATTGTTAAAAAGGGGTTTCTTTAGGTAGTAATTTTTATATATAAACGGTTAAAAACGAGACTGAAGTTCTTATGAACAAATTAATAGGGTTTCAATGTTTATTGGCGGGAACATGTAAGAATAATTTGTTGGTATACGTAATTTCGTACGTATACCAACCAATTATTCTTACATTTTCCCGCCAATAAACTTTGAAACACTGTTAATTTGTTCGTAAGAACTTCAATCCCGTTTTTACGAATAAAATGATCGTATTTTAGTATAACATTTTTCTCCGTGAGTATGATGAATCAACCGACATGACTATGTAACCATCAGATCAATAAATTGTTCAAAAATAATTCCCATTGTGAACCGTACCTTAAATCTCCCTAAAATCAGACATTTAGTTCCAGAATCTGCCCTGGTTTTGGTCGAGGTATTATTATTCAGTCTGCCGAATAGACCAGAGCTTTGGTCCCAATACAATTATTGTATCAATCAAAGTGCGATGGGTGTGAATTGGTGGAAATGCTGCAATTGCATGTAAAGTACCAAACACCAAAGTTAAGCTTAGTATTGAAAAGTTACCATTTTCGTTTATTGTTAGGTATAAACTGCGAAAAAATCTCTGCACATTTTAAAGTACATGTTTTGCGTACTGAGAAAACATAGCGATAATCAACTTGCTATCATTAAGAGGATAATGCAAGTCAACTAGAAACTATGTTAAAAAATATAAAAACTGCAGGCCGCCTCAGGACAGGAAACCCTGGTGAGGAAGACAGTGAAAACCGAAGACAAAAAGTGTCAGTGATTTTATTATTATATTATGCTTTATATTACGTATGTCCAAACAACATGTACAAACTATGACTTAAAAACTACTAAAATATTAAGGTGAATGTCAAAAGGATTCATATTCTATGCTTTTGTAGAAGGCGCGCGTATAGTGTGTTTACTTATAAACACTTTTTACAAGTTATGCTTAGAAATATTATTAAAAAAAAATTGTTCACAAGCAATATGAATATTAACAAATAGTTTTGTCAATTAAAAAACTCTAATCTTCCAAGGAAGGCTAACAAATTCAATATTGGATTGAATCACCGATGAAATATTGTATTTGTTAACCTTTCTTGAAAAATTAGAGTTTTTTAATTGACAAAACTATTTGTTAATATTCATATTGCTTGTGTACTTCCGCGAACATTAATTTTCTCTTAATATTTCCAAGCATAACTTGTAAAATGCGTTTATAAGTTTAAAAAAAACTATACGCGCGCCATCTACGAAAGCGTGGAAATGAATTCTTTTGACATTCACCTTAAGATACGCAATTTTATGACAGAAACCTCACCGTCTGACTCTGCAAGTTTTCGCTCCACCATACGTACAAACTTACAAACATATTTCAGCATAACAGTGGATAAAAATCGTAAAAGTTCGCGTGAAAACCTGTGTAACTCACGAAACGAAAAGCAAAAATGTTAGTTAACAGCCTATTAGTGGAAAAAGTATGCTGCTTTGTTTGTTTTCTATCCTTGCATTGCTACATACATTATTATTACGCTTTTAAAAGGTTCAAATGGAGTAACTCAAACTCTAATAGAGTCTCAAACTCTAGTCAAACTAAAGACGGATCTATTAAGACAAAGACTATCGAAGCAACACATATTGTAGAATTTATTTTAATGGAAGGCAGTTTACGTAAACCGCGGGGAATCTTATTTACTGTCGTGATAAAACATTTTATGCGCGAAGATTAAAACAGCTTTTATGAATTAAACGAAAGTGCTATTTGATCATAGCCCATGTGGAAAATCGTAAAAAAGGATGATTTTATCGTTTTCGTTGGACATAAAGTTTTCCACAATTATTATATTATATTTATTACACCTTGAATTTTACGGTTGATACCTAATTTCTCATTGGCCGTGGAATGATAAGGTTTAACGTTTATTTTATCATTTTTATATTCTACGTTATAGGCTCCAAAGAAAATCATCAGATGATTTCATTTATTTAAGGGTGGACTGATATGATATCAGACACATACCCTGAGAAGCTGTATTAAGAAAGTAATACTTTTTTGTTGTAATTTTAAAAATTTAGATACATTATTAGGCACATCTATATTATTAATACAATAACGTCTGTCGCACACACTCGCTCCACATATTAGAAACAAAAAAATGGTGCCATCCATAGTATTCAAATAGAACTATTGAAGTTGTCATATGTCTTATCAGAAAAGAGGAGCTACGAATATTGTGCCTGATAAGGGAGCCACGATTCTTACTATGAAATCAATTTCTTACAATTCAATTAATAAATCATTATCGATATTTTGTTTCAAATATTTAAATTATATTAGTTTTTTTATTGTTCAATTTGGTTTATTATATCTCATTTCTCTCAGAAAGTGTTTACTTTTTTGCATCTTTTGTTCCGATGAGAAAGATCAATTGTTAACCGTACCAAATTTTTTAAACTAAAAATTTAATATCGATTTATTTCACTCAAAACTTGTTTTAATACATACCTACATTTAAGTAAAAAATAAAAATGCTCGAAACGCATGATGATAAATTATTAAATTTCGTTTACTTCTTAATATTTTTTGATCATAAGTATTTATGATTTTTTAATAATGTCTAACAAAATAAGTGTGTAAAAAAAATCTGAAATATTTTAGTTTGTAAGACCTTTAATATATAGAAAAACTGAGGGATTTTCGTCACAATACACGTTCTCGGATTTATTTTTTAATGACTTTAATTGAACTAAAATTAAAATTCTGAAAAGTATCTTAACTAGATAATGTATTGATTTGAAATTTGCTTAGTATAATATAATATTTCGTGTGAAAATTTAACAAATCTGACTATTAACGACCAACGGTAGAAACTTGGTATATTAAAAATAAACTTAGTTTTACAAAATTTAAAAAGTGAGTTTACCAGATAAAATAACAATCTTTCAAAATCAATTTATGTTTTTTTTTTGTAAAAAAGAGTCAATATGTCTAAAATTTTGATTGAAAGGGTCAAATGTCCGGTACTGTCCCTCTTAATGAGTAAATATTACTATTTGAGGTTTTAGTCGTTAAGTTATCCAAAATATGTTTTTCTTTAAATAATATTATTCTATGGTATGTTATATTATAACTAATAATACCATGATCTTAATTCTAAATAAATAAAAAGTCTCGGCTATATTGTATTGGCTACGTCCAAGTTTGTATTGAATTCAGATATTTTTAGAACTCGAACAAAAATAAAACATTATCTTACGAAGGAATCCTTCCAGGTTACAACATTTAAGGTAAAAAGTAAAAGTACACCCTGGTAATCTTTTCAAACAGCTATCTCGCGGTAAACGAGATTTATGGTCCCAACCCTCGTTAAACAAAACGTAAAACATCCCATGCATCCCAATTATTTACGTGTTTAGAATTTTCATTCTACGTTTCTCAAGTGTTAAACAATATGAACTAGTTTAAAACCAAAAATAAATATGGTTGTTTGCAGGTGGAAAAAATTTTTATAAGCGGTAGTTGTTGAATGAAACCCTAGTATATATTGAATCATTTGGCGGGTAAGAGGTAACCCGCCGTAGCTCAGTATTAGAGCACCTGACCGGACATTAGAAGTTCACGGGTTTGAGTCCCGTCGGCGGCATGTATCTTTTTCTGAATTTTTTTAAATGTGGATTAGTGTTTCAGGCTGATCATTATTGCTTATAATAATTTTTTAAAGATTAAAACCCTTAATTTTACAATTTAAAAATGAATCTCAGGAATAAGTTCAACTTGGCTTTAAAGTTTAGAATTATATTCTCAATTGTAACAAGTGAGCCAATGAAACGTGACGATTCCAAAAATCAGAAAACGTTTTCAATAAATCAGCATTTGTAAAATTTATTGATTCAAATATAATAATTTATGTGAGTCTTAAAATTTTATTTGCATTTTTATTTTCTCTACTCTTTTTTTATCTATTTTTGATTCTCTTGTTCATTTAACTCATCAAAATCGAAACTAAAATTTCATGGAATGGTTGAAAAGCACACATGTTTATAATGCTTACTTTCTTTTTAATTTTCTATTTATTTCTCTACCTGCATTTAATTTATTTTCTTTTTTATGTATTTTTGATTCTCTCCTTCATTAATTTCATCAAAATCAAAAGTAAAATATCATAGAATGTTTGAAAAGCATAAATGTTTATAATTTTTATTTTTAAATTTCCTTTTTATTTCTCTTCTCTACGTTTATATTATTTTTAAATATTTATTTACAAATATAAGCAAATTGTTGTATCAACCATCAAAACTTTTATTTTTTTTATATATACTGTAATATCTAAGTAAAAGTCAATATAATAGACAAAACAATAATTACATTTAATAAATCTGCTCTTGACTGTCCTAAAACAGGTTAGTTTCCTAGTTGGACAGCCAAAGATCATAGTAATATGTAAATTTTTTTTAAATAAATAAAAAGTTACTTTTTTTTAAACAGTGTCTTGGGATGACCTCCATTTAGTTGCAGCATCGTTGCAAAGCTGCCCCGTATTTTATTTATTTATTTATTTATTTACATTTGATACATTTAAAGCCAAAATAACAGAAATAAAATTACATAATAAGAGAATATATTTAAAATGAATACAAGTGTTATTACGTTGTTTTAGGTCGATATTAGTTCCTAGCTAGGCAGATTGCCTGTTCTAAGGAACCAAAGTGTGTAAAGTGCCAAATGCAATTTAATTTTTATTTTTTTAATTAATACCTATATACTAAGTTTTTACTAAATGTGCCATTCATAGGTAACCATGTATCGTTTTAAGTCACATTATATAATAGTTTTTCAGACTCCTCCCTACCCAAGCCAACCAACCATTTAGTTATTATTGAACCAATGCAGGACATTTTGCAATTTTTAATATTTAAGTATTGCAACCACTTCTCGTCGAACCCTTTCTTTTGAAGCATGATCTGAACAACGAGGTTGCAAGAATGTGTGCTACAAAATGAAGGCCGCCCCAAGGACATTTTTTTTTAAATGAACGATTGTCCACTTACACAAAATTTCCATTCGTGTAGATTATGTTTTCATCAATACATTTTACAAACGATGATTTATTTAATGTTTTATGATTTTTTAAATCGTTCACATCGTTCAAATCGTTTTAAAATCACATTTCATTGGCTCACCTGTTATAGTATTTTTTTTCCAATTCCACTAATCAAGCGAATGCCGGTTGTAAATTTGATTGTAACTAATGCATTTTTTGCATGAGTTTTTGATTCAATGTGCTAATTATCTTTAACCACCCCCACAATTTCAATTTGGGTACCGCCGCCCCGGGAATCATTTATTGGATAACCAACACCCCTGCCTTAATTTTGGAGATTAGCAGGGGTTCCCGGGTTCATGTAATGAGGTTTGTCTGGGTCTTTGCGACGGATGCTTTATAAAACATAAAAAACACGAAAAATAGTCTCATCTTTAATCCTTATGAAACTTACAATCTATTGTTAACTGGAAAGAAGCGTTTTTTTTATTTTGTGTCAGATTTTAATGAAAATCAATTTTATCTAATTTACTGAAAAATATTTGTTTATCTGATTGATTGTGAAATATCATCTGCGATGCCTCTTATTTGCAAATCCGAAAGTTTGAACGATACCGCACTTCTCCGCAACACCACCTTGTAACTTTTCTCTTTGTTCTCTCCTCCCACCCTCATCCCTTCCCGCCCTCGTGTGTCATATTTTCTGAGATAATTGGTTGAGTTTTGTTTACGAACTTCTACACATTTATCGACATAGGTCGTCTAAGATTATATAATCCTTAAATAATTATTCCTATCATAAATTTACCACTTGTTCAATCATTTCAAAGAATAATGAACCTAACCTAAGCCTCGTCCCGCTTCTCTACCTTACGAGACCTGACGTACCATATCCTAAAAACCTTTCACCCTCTTCTGTATTCTACACCCACCGCTTACGTTGGTAATACGGAACTTGTGTATAAAACTCCATGGCTTAACGTAGATCAATAAACGCTGATTCTGAATAACTTGAATCAGTTTTCTATGCGTAGAATTAATAAATCGTCGTTTAAAAACGATTAAAACTGTAAGAGACTTAAATGTCTCGTTTTTGGCGGGTTCTGACAGAACTTACACCACTACCTCCGCGTGAATCAAGAATGCGGACACGTTTGTGCCCAGTTGCGCTGCATAGAATTGGATACGGTTCAATACTGCGGAAATCTTGCTTTAAACTAATATGTATTTAAATTATGATTTCTTTTACTAGTTTATACATTGTACGAATATCGTCCTAACTCTTCTATCACCGGTACCGATCTCTTGGCCTCTGCGTCTGCAAGGAACTGGCACATTTGAAGAAGCGTGATTTGATTTAAGAGGCTGGCCAGGAATACGTAATACGTAAATCGTCTCTACATCTCAGTTCTCGGTTATCGCAGATAAGTGGAACGAGGGGACGGGTTGTTTTATTAATGATGTCCTTGTATTAATGATGAAGGGAAAAATAGTTTCAAGAATTAGGACGTAGGACGCTCAAGGTTGGCTCATAAATTTTCTCATCTCATCATGCTGTGCTAGGTACAGTTTTTGAACGATAAATACCCATTATTTCGCTAACGAGGTCGTAGGTTTATAGAAACAGAGGTAGCTAATTCCTAAAGCCAGTCTTTAGTATCTTCCGCCTAACAGTCCCAATTGCTACCAACCGTCTGAGCCAGAGATACAAGAGCATCTCCAATCCCCTTGCTGAGTAAATTGTCAGGCTCGAGGAGTAGGGAGAGGATGGAGATGTGGAAGAGAAAGGCGGCAAAGGATCTATATCAAAAGTAATCTGAAGGGTAGTTTTTTGTTGTGAATATTTCGCAAATATACTATAATTTATTTTTAATTATTAAATTGTGAAATAATACAAATATACACACATTAGTGCAAAATTCCACGAATATTAAGGCTCAATATGAAGTGCCTAAACTTTTCTTGGGTAAATTAAAGTGTCCGTCTCCAATGTTCGATTATCAGGTGCGAGGTTATCTTTTTGTTTGTCTGTGTCTTGTTCTGTTTCATGTTTCGTTTAGACTTATTAGTATTATATTCTAACTCAATGATATAATTACATTGAATGGTACAACCATCAAAAGTTATTCCAATAAAATTGATAAAATATTTTCCAAACAGACAAAATTAATGTCAAAATGGACGTAATGAATATCCAAATGCCTAAATATTGTTTTTATAAAAATGGACGGAGGATTGTCAATTGGTCAAATGTGCAAAATACTACACGGTCGTTCAACGTTCGTTAAATGCGTTCAACGCTCATATTATCCACTGATAAAGAAATAATTGTTTTAGTTGAAATATTTCACTAAGTCAATGAACCATGGCAAATGCCCCATTTCATATAATGGGAATTTATCGGCTCTGTTATTATTTTTACTGAGAGCCAATTTTTGATTTTCGCGTCAAGAAAAAAATATCCACCGAACGGCGCCAAAAAACCAGGGAGTAATTTTTATTTTTCTCCAATCCGGTAAGTTTCCCTATAAACCATGATGCGAAATGAAATTTCAAAAAAACACCCGCTTTGGATAACGAAATAAGAAGGGTTGTTCTCGATATTGAAAAACTTATAGAGGAACTGTTTCCCAGGCGAGAGGACACAGGAGTTGAACTAATCTTGAGTCTATTTTAGTTTGTGTGTAGTTATTTTACAGAAAACGAGTTTTTGGACGCTGGTCTGAGGGGGTAAGAACCGTGCCACTAGATCCATATATTGCGGGTTTGAAACTTAATTTTGCACTTCTTATTGGTGCTATCCAGCACACATAAGGAACAATATATAAAAATGAATATTTAGTCATTTAATACGGAAGATTATGAAGAATTGTTTTGAAATAGGTGTGATTTTGGTAAATGAAACGGGTTGATAATGAGATAAAATGACAATTTTGATGAAAAGTGTTTTTTTTTTAGATTCTCTCAGGGCAAAAAAAATTCTCAGAACCTATGGCATATTTGGGAATGCTGTGTGGAGGGTATTTTTGGGTAAAGAAGGAGATTAAGTTCTAAGAAGGAAAACCGAATGAGGAGTGGGTAGGTATCTGGGGATCAGTATGTCCAGAAGGGACGGACGTATGAATTTATCCCTCCCTCTTCAGTGCAAGGCAATGGCTCGAGAGAGTCCGGCTGGAGAGATCAAAGGGTCTCCCTCTCCAATCTCTCCCGGTCTGTAGGTGAGCAAACGCATCCGATGCCGAGACCTAGACAAACCTCAACCCAGGCACCCCTTCTTAGTCACCAATCGTAGCGAACCACTTTGGGTGACCTATGTAGAGGTACACCAGAGGTGTTGGTTATAAATGATTCCCGGGACGACGGTACCCATACCCGCCTCCCAAATTGAAATTTAATATTTCCTTCCGTTGCTTCCAAAGCAAACATTCGCAAGAGATACTCTCACGATCGCCCAGTGATAGACCACCAAGAAGAAATTGCATTTTCTGTGTTTAGTGACCCGGTCTGAATAGCCAGATGCTTTCCAAGCTTCCTTTCTCTCAACTTCTTTCCCCCCGTCACTTCCATCAGCCAAAGACCACACCTACCCAATATTCGGATACCATAATCACACTGGCTCCGGGCATCTGGACCTCTTATCCTTTAAACACACAGGTACATTATAAAATAGCATTTTTACTGCATAAATTGCCTTGACTTAACCAAGACATAATAAACAATAATAAATTGTGTATGATTTATTTTAAAATAATTATTTTAATGTGTCAAAAAGAGGGGTATTTTGAGCAAAGCAGTGTAAATTTTATATTATCTTTTTCACTTATTATATTATATGTAATAATATTTTTTACGGAGGTAAAATATCTGAAAAGCGAGATTGTGCGAGAGCAGTATTGGTTCTAGGGTGTTACCCCCTACAGTTGGGGTGTGGGGTGAAGGGGCGAGATTTGGCAAAGTACCAAGGGAGGTTTCAGAGGAGTGGTCGTTTGACACGGAACATCAATACTCTTGATGCATCGCCTGAACTTGCCCGTTCTTTCTCTTTCTTGTCCCACCATTATACTTTATGAAACTCCATACAAGCAATGGGAATTGTATCAGTTAGTGGCAGAGCCCGATTTAAAACTAGCACCAGTTCCATAAATCATCAATGTTTCTCGGAAAAGTATTTATTAATTGAAGAAGAAGATAATAATAATAAATCTAAATGAAAATATGAAAAAGAACAAGACGCCTAATAAAAAACATAACGGACGCAACTGGGACTCGAACCAATTCGGCAATTGAGACTTCTTATTTTGAAACATTTTCGTCGATCTTATATTTCAAATTCAGAATTAGAAACAATATTATATTGAACTAATATATCCCATATCTTTGGCTGCTATCTGTTTAAATGATCACAAAGATCTAAAGATTTATATAATATTGAGGGGCATAACCTTGAAAAGTTTTTTCAACAAGAGTTTTTCCATAAAAAAATTAGTATATAATAACTTAGTACTACAGATTTTTACCCATCTCACAACAGACATCGTCTAGTGAGGCAGTTAACTTACTTGTTTGTATATAATTATTTTATATCAATAAACGCTAAATAAAATTATAAAAATGCATCTTTATGCTTTTTTTATTGAATAATTAGGAAATTTTAAGAAATGCAATCGAAACAAAATGTACATTACAGCACTCCGGTCAAAATATTTAAAAGAACCAATATAATTATGTGACTTCAATAGTAATAGTTTTATATAAAAAAATAATTTTACTGTTCTAATTAAAACCGGCAGATGATTAAAAATACATTAAATTACACCTTATATATTATGCTTTGAAGTGTGCGTAATTATGCCCAAGGGGTCCGAGCGGATATTAAGAGGGTATTACCAGAGAATATCGGAAATTAGTCCTTTTTAAATGAAATTCTAGACGTATTAATTCTTTTTTACAAAAAAAAAATAAATTGATTTTGAAAGATTGTTATTTTATCTGGTACACGCAGTTTTAAAATTTTGAAAAACTGAATGTATTTTTAATATACTAGGTTATACCATTGGGCGTTGGCAGATTTGTTCCATTTTCAAACGATATATTATATTTGTTCGTATGAAGCAGTTACTTTGTGATGTGACATTATAATTTAAAATAAAACAATAACTTTGTATACACCACTTTTATTTTTTTATACTTAATGCCGACCGGGTTTCGCTACAACCGTAGCTTCTTCAGGGCAGTATAATCTCTACTAATATCTAATATCTAACATGTGTTGTTATAATGTATTCAGGGGATTGAAGAAATGGGCTGGGTTCCGCCGGTGCAGGACGTAATTGGAGTAAGGGACTGGGGGTTGGAAAGTGAATGTTCTTTGTCAATGGGGAACAACCTAAGTATCGGACTTTTATTTAAATTTATTTGATTGTTTATTACTTTTCTATTAGTGTTTATGGCTTTCCTTAGTTCTAGGGCTTCTGAATTATCCAATCTGATACCTATTTCGTTTTTGTGCAATAACGTTACGCCTGTATTTTTATTAAATTGGTGTATACAAAGTTATTGTTTTATTTTAAATTTTAAGATATATTATATTATAAAACACAAATTTCAAATCATATAAACATACAACAAAATAAATCAATACATAATCTAGTCAACACAGTTTTCAAATTACAAATTTTAGTTAAATTAAAATCATTAAAAAATAAATCCTAGAACGTGTTTTGTGACAAAAATACCTCAGTTTTTCTATTTATTTAAGGTCTTACAAATTAAAATATTTAAATTTTTTTACACACTTATTTTTTTTAAACATTTTTAAAAAATCATTAATACTTATGATCAAAAAATACTTACAAGAAGTACACTATATTTAATAATTTATCATCGTGTGTTTTGAGTGTTTTTATTGCTTACTTTAATGTAGGTATATATTAAAGCAAGTTTTGAATGAAATAAATCGATATTAAATTTTCAATTTTTAAAATTTGATACGGGGAATAATCGATCTTTCTCATTGGAACCTCCCTGTACAGTTGCAAGCATTTTTAAACATTTATTCTCAGCCGCTGGTCAATCGCTCTTTTTTTTTTTTTTTTTTTTTATAGATAATACCTCACAAGAGTCCCAACTGCTCCCGTCTGGAGCCAGTGAGACTATGGCATCCCCAATTGGGGTATGTTGTGAGGCTGAAGGAAAGTAGGGAAGGGAAGGAGATGGGGAAGAGGAAGGTAGGAATGTACCTGGCTATTCAGATCTAGTCACTAAACACGGCTAATGCCATTATTAAGCAACGTTTCAACTCTGAATGGTGGTCTTACACCAGGGCGATACTGACAGTATCTTCCACTCTGGATACGATTTAATAGTTGTGCCGAACGTTTCATGGGAAAGAGTGAGTGAGAGGTCTATGTGGCACCCGTTACCAAGAAATATCGTTGTCATCGATGAACCAATGTATAAATTATCTATAATACATTTGATTTTTAGCTTATCCCTGATTATCCTTGTTAATTAGAAGAAACCGGAATTTAAATATTACATTAACCAACATTTTACAGAGAAACTAAAAAGCCAACGAAATGAAGCAGAATTACTATTTTTTTAAATCAAAAATAGTTTTGGAAGAAAAATAGTTTTCAGCAAAACAATTATTACATTCTAGTTATTTATAAGTTGGCAACTTTTCACCTTTCTTAGCTTGAACATTAAAAACGTAGGTAAAGCTAAAAGTGTTTCGGTCTGGTGCCAATCTTTCCAGGGAATATTTTATCGACAAATCTTAGATTACATTTTACCATTTTAAAAGCATTTTGATGTAGCAAATGGAACCTTTTGTATCTGTCGGATATGATGTTAAATAAAATCCCGAAAATAAAACTCTTACTTTGGTGTTATATTACGTATTTGCATGTCTCTGGCCAAAGACAGTGCAGTGCAATAAGTCAATAATATTTAAAGAAAAAATAAATTTATAAATGAACCTGAGGATTTCAATTTTAATTAAGAGCGATTGACCAGCGGCTGAGAATAAAAGTTTTAAAATGCTTGCAACTGCACAGGGAGGTTCCACTGCCAAAGATCTATTATTCCCCGTATCAATTTTTTAAATTAAAAATTTAATATCGATTTATTTCATTCAAAACTTGCTTTAATATATACCTACATTCAAGTGAGCAATAAAAATGCTCAAAACGCACGATGATAAATTATTAAATATCGTGTACTTCTTGTAAGTATTTTTTGATCATAAGTGTTTACGATTTTTCAATAATGTGTAAACAAAATAAGTGTTTAAAAAAATATATATATATTTTAGTTTGTAAGATCTTAAATAAATAGAAAAACTGAGGTATTTTTGTCACAAAACACGTTTTCGGATTTATTTTTTAATGATTTGAATTTAACTTAATTTTTTTTTTTTTAAACTGTGTTGACTAGATTATGTATTGATTTATTTTGTTTTATGAATGATTTGAAATTTGTGTTGTTTAATAGAATCTATCGTTTGAAAATTGAACAAATCTGCCAACGACCAACGGTATAACCTAAGTATATTATAAATACACTTACGCCGTTCTTCCATGGAGCTACCTTTAAGCGACGCGATCGCCGCTCGTCTGTGTTTTCCATACTAGTATTAGTGTAGGTGCTACACTAGCAAATTTGTTTGCCAGGTAGCGGTAGCGTCGCTTGTGAATGGCTACGTGGAAGAACGGCTTTAGTTTTTCAAAATTTTAAAACTGTGTGTATCAGATAAAATAACAATCTTTCAAAAAAAATATATGTTTTTTTCTAAAAAAGGGTCTATACGTCTGGAATTTGATTTAAAAAGCACTAATTTCTGGTATTCTCTGGTAATAACCTCTTAACTTATCAAAAAGTTGTCTTTCTTTGAATAGTCAAACATTTTGTAGTACAGCTAGAGACGGCTTATTTAAATTAGATCATTGATACCTGAAGCGCTATACCGAAAATCGAGGAGAAAAACGGAATAATTATCATGTTGTCAAAACCGTAGATTGAGTTCGGAAGACGTCAACGCTCTCCCAATCTCATTAAAACTTCCTTGGCTTTTGGACGATCTGATTGAAACGATGTTTTCTGGAGTGCATGACTTAAATTTCAACATGTGAGATGAAGTTATTACGTGAACGTGTTTCTTAATCAGAATAACTAATGGTTGCATTCGCCAATTCATATTCCGCTATGTTAAAAATTACTGAATGTGATTCTCTATTGGTAGTACTCAATTCCGTAACTCCGGAATTCATAGTATAGAAATATTCGTTTGTATTTTTGTTGTTTTCCAGTATGTTTTGGCTTTCAAAAGGAGCCCTCAAAACTTAGCGCACGACCCCCAAACCCCAGCATTTTCTCTGTATAGTCACTCCCTTCTTACTCCTCCCTGATATAAAAATGAGGGGGCCCCAAACGAAGTGTGCCCAGGGGCCCCCTCACGGCTTTAGACGGCCCTAGTTGTACCCATCAATGTTAAACTTTTCAACCGCGTCGATTAAGCTCTTCTAAGTGTTCGGCTTAAACATCATTTTGGTAGATACAATTTGAGATTTTCACGTCCAAAAGTATTATCATAATTAATTATTTTTGGGGTATTATGCCCTAAAGGCATGGTAAAATAAATCACGATATCAGTCGGATAGTTTAATGCAGTTCGGTCACACCCATATCATACAAGCAATCATAATTTTATTTAATAAAGATCAATATAAAAAAGACCCCTTCGAATTTAAAGTACATTTTTAATGTAAAATATTTGTTTCTAAATAATCGCAAATTCAGTTTGTGTAAATGTCAATGTAAATGTAAATGTCATTTTAAATGTAAATGTCATTTTAAGTAAATGAAAACAAATCACTTTGTAATCAAAATTATCAACGTGTTTCGAGACCAATGGTTTCTACGTCAGGATAAAATACAGATAATATTTTATTTTTCATTTTAATATGACAAAGGAACCTCGGTTTTGAAACATGTTGATATTTTTGATTAAATGAGTAGTGTTTACGAAGTGATTTATTTTCATTAAATTAAAATATTTATAATAGAAACAGATTTTACGTGCGGTAATAGACATTTTTTAATACATTAAATTGTAATGTTTCCTACACATTTATAAACTCTTATATCTAACAATTAATCACAAATCGTTAGTACAATAGTTACTGCTTATACATATACACAATGTGTATTACACATGCGTACAGCTTCTAAACATATTTCAATTTTTCTGGTATTTTCTCACCAAAATATCTAATACTGGGATTACCTATCTGAACGAAGAATTATCGAAAGAAGTTGTGTTTTTCAAGGGCGCGCTATGCCGCTCAAAAAGAAGAAGATGGAGAGATACGACAATACGAACGTGAGAGCGAGCGCGCTAACATTAAAAACCATAAAATTCTTGCGAAAATTGTGAAAATGTTTAATAAAAGACGACTCGTTTGAAAAAGAGCAAAAATCTCATGGGGGCTGTGTCAAGTAGAATTTAAAGAAACATTATGAATTTTTTCATACATATAACTTATAAAATAACAGAAACAACGTGTCAATAATAATTTTTGGAGCATACTTTGCGATTTATTTCTATCGAGGAAATTTCAAATAATTACCGTTTCGACGTGGGGAATGTATAGATACTATCTTAAAGAATAGCATATATTTTTTTAAGAGCTTAAAAACTTCAAACGTTTAAGGAAAACGTATCAGAAATCCCGTCCCGTTAAAATCTTTAATGTAATTCACGTGAAATCCCCAAAATAAAAAAAAAACATTAGTCTTACATTATTATATATAATTATAACTGAAATTTTAAATATGGTTTTGACAATTACGACGGTTTTATAATTGGACGCAATGGCTGAATTGGAAGAGCGCTGTCCCGGTAAGACGTGAGATCTGGGTTTGAGTCCCAGTTGTGACCATTATGTTTATTATTTTACTGTGTCCTGTTCATTATTATTCTTATCTTCTTCTTCTTCAATGATATATTACATTGGTGTAAATAACCTTCAAAAGTTAAAAAGAAAGTTTATCTTATAAAAAAATAAATAATAATAAACCCAAAACAACCTGAATGACGAGCAAATATAGTTTTGCATAAAAAATGGACTAATGACGACTAACTTTACTGTACTACAGTACCTACTATAAACCTTCTCTATATATTTTGTAGTCCGGTCACAAATATCGATCCCGGGACGGGAAAGACAAGAAAGTGAGTGTTAATCATAAACTAATTTATGCTTGTCATCCACTTTGAAAGTTTTGTTCTGACCATATACTTAGTCCGCCTTTACTCGCCCGCTACCTTCCGCCATCATGAGGGCAATACAATGTACCGGCCTCGAATTATATTAAACTCTCTCCTCTCTGTACCCTGATCCTTATTGATGGGGACTTTGCGAATCCGAGGAAATTCTCAGATTCAACTATGCATGCCATTGATAAAGAATGTTCGGGGTAAGATGTCTTTCAGCGGTAATAACAGTGTCATAAAGTATTCTCAAAGCATGTGAATCTTTTTTTTCTTTTTAGTAGGTTACCAAAGAACACTTAATTTAGACATACTAATATTAGACCTTAATACTGAGTTGTAGAAAAAATTACATACATACGGAATCGGACAGACATTTTTTAATTGAAAGTTTTGATACATGTCATTGGAGCAGTTATCAAACTAAAAATACAGTAAATTAAAAAGTCAACTTATTTATGGAGAAGTTTGAAGAAGTGGTACTAGCCACAGCTTCTGCTGTTCCTAAAGTGTGGTAGCGCTACGTCGATGATGTCTTCGCCATTTGGTCTCGTGGGACAGAGAAACCGAACGAATTCCTTGACCATCTTAATTCACTCCACAGAAAAATTAAGTTATAGTATATACTTACCGTCAACGTGGATAGAAAAACAACATATATGAATCGGTATCTACATGCTGAATTGCATCACCAACCACCGCAGAAAAGGTGACTAATCCGTACCCGTTGGTAACCCAAGCAACCAGAATATTTGAAGAACCAAAAATCAAATCGGAACTTATAAACTGATGCATTAGAGCGGAACAGTGACCCCGTAAGACAGATAAGTCAAATCATATGAGCCAAATCTACCCCAAACGAAGACACAATTGAACAGGAGCCAAAAGGCTGTGCTTTCTTGCCGTATGTTTACTATGTGACGAACAGAATTACCAGAATACTGAGAAAAGAAAGCATATGACTGTCTTCGGAACCACGACAAAAATATAAGACTTTCTGAGGCCTGCAAAAACTTAGTAAGACAGATGGAGTTTACAAACTCAGACGTTCCGGTTGTGACAAGGTTTATGTAGGCCTGAACGGACGATTACCAAAAATATATCAGAACAATCTACCACTTTGTATTAATTTAAACCGGTCAATGCTTTAGATTTGTTTCTGAAGTTCTAGGAAGACCCAACACGCATGGAGCACGTCTAATTACAGAGGCAATTGAAATTGCCAACAATCTCACCAAAATTAATAAATAAGACGGGGCTAAGGTCGACGGTTCTTGGTATCCGGTAAGTGACGCCTGCACCAAAACTAAATGTATAAGACCATTTTTAATTGCACTGTATAATACCAGATCTTAGAGGATTGAAGCTAGCAACACGGTATCGCATCTACATGCAAAAGCGCACATTTTACCATAATCTTCATTACACATCTAAATGGTAATATAAGGTGTCCGAAACTTTTACTAAAGAAGGAGGAATACCCCAAAAATTAATCTATTCAAAATACACACATCTAGTTCCTCTTTACTCCTACTACTTAGTACTGGGTCCGAGATCTTGAATAATACATGACTCTGACCGCTATCCACGGTATAAGCCAGATGTTTTAAGTTGACGGTGAATAAAGTTGCAGTTGGAGAAAGGTACAGAACTTTGTTATCGTGACTCTTTTTAATGAAGTTCTACCTAGACGCTAATAGATGTAAATCTTTGAAGAAGAAGATATTATTCAAAAGTTATTAAAAAGTATTCAGAATCAGTTAACATTAAATGACACCCCGGTTTATAGACTAAACGTAAAGAGAAAGAAGGTGGTCTGGCTGTCCTTGATTTTATAGAATTTCGAGAAACTACTGTCATTGGGTACGATCAGATTACCGGCGCTCAGTGCCCCAGTCCGTCGACGGCAATTGGCGCCGAGTTGTGGACATACAGAACGCGGATAAAACCTGCGCAACCTGCGCGGTAGCCTGACAACGGCTGTCAGCTTGTATTTTGTAATAACAGCAAATGTCATTTAATACTTAATATACATACAAAATATTTAGTATTTATCACCCTCATACAATGCAGACGGTAGAGCAATGATTTTTTATCTTTAAATATTAAAAAAAAAAACTCAGGAGAACATGATAATATTCTGTACACGCACGCCTCAACGAATTTACTTGTGACATTTGAGGTTATTTCAAAATGTTATCAGTTTGCACTTATCGTCTTCGCACTGATTTCGTTCCAGCACTTGTCAATTACATTTCTGTTGCTATGAAATGCATCTCTTTTATCCCAGATTGGCGATTTGTTGAAAACAGCGGCAATTAATAGATCGCTCATTTTTATAATAAACTTCCTTCAAAACAAGAAACAAGCTTCACCAGTGTTGCCAAAATGAAAAACCATGTTTCGGGGAAAAAATTCTAAACTGAAGTTTAAGAACTACATACATGTGACCCATCCTAAAAAACGCATTCCTATCAAAAGTACACACTTTTGTTAATTAAAGACATGTTTGACATAGTTTTAAAATAACCGTGGAGGTGACCATAGAGAACACCAAATCATAAAATAACTAAAAATCCATGAAAACGTGTTAAAAATCATGCACATAACAACACCGAGTTTCACTGACCGGCGAGCAGGAATTAAGAATGCATTCCGGTAAAGCTTCTCGGCGCCGCTTCGCGCGGTCACGAATCTGAACCTGCCTTCATTGTGTTCGACCTCATACGTTGACATACAAACATTCTCGTCAGCGCGGCCGCGCCAGCCGGCCGCCCATGCGCCGACTAATCAGAAAGCCGAAACCCGCTTTCTTTGTGGTCGTACCCATTGATCCCTACGGCACCGTGGTCGGGATATACGCCAAATGCTCGCTCAATATTCGTTCGAAGTTGACATTTATCACATGAGAACGAGTCGTTTTTGAGACTCGTTCTTGAGAACATCACGGCCGTGGAACGATTTGCCGGCGTCTGTGTTTCCTTCTCCCCAAGACCCGTGTTATCTCCTTCCTCTCCTCAACAAAACCCTCCGTAGAGCATCCTCAAAGATGACATAGGCCATGAAGGAAAAATTATTTCACCGAGGCCTCCTGCGTGGAATTAATTTAGAGAGCCTTTTTAATGATTGTATACAATTTTGTTCGTATAATTGGATTGAAACGAGATAAAAGCAAAACATCTTCTTTATCAATGTTAACCAAACTTATTCTTACTTCCCAGCAAGTGTAATGATGGCCAAAGTCCTGTTAGAAATGTTTTAAAAATCCAAATAGAACTTAACATACCAAACCTTCAAAGTAAAACCTACGTAGTTTACTTTTTTTTTTTGTAAAATCCTTTTGCTTGAATGTTTAAAAATTTACATTGTGTTTCGTGCAAATAGAACGGTTGCACAAAACAATATTTTAGAATTGAATATATTCGTTTTATCAGCCCAACCCTCATTCACTTGATCCCTCAAACCTCCCATAACTTACCCGGAATAGGGGATGGCGAATTAATGAGCCTTTTGTCGACCCTCTGCCGATATATCTCGGCCTGGTCAAAGGTGCGCACGTATCATATTAATTGTTGTAAAAGCAATATTTACATTTCAAACAAAATCATCCAACCATTTGTCTGCTTTGACATTTTATGAAGGCTATTGTTTTTAATATTCAAGATTTTATAGTGATTTAATTTTGGGGTATATGCCGTGTTTTTACTACCTCCTTTTTAGCCAAGTTTTCGGATAACATCGCAGTGTCAGATTGTTAAGCAATATTAAATATTTTTCAAAATACATATCAAACAGGAATGAAAAATCGGTGACCTAACAGTTGCCCCCGAAATTATAATTATCATAAAATAATTTATTTTGTGCAAAATTGATTTCAACAATACATTTGATAATAGGTTGTAATGAATATCAAACGAATTTTTTTGCAATGTTGATTTTTTGTACTTATACGCTGGTTTACATAGTGTATAGACAAATAGCTTTTCCTTGATGCATTTGAATGAAAATATGTTTTATTCTGTCGTTATTCGGCGGTACATTCTCTCTGCACACTCTTTCAGGACATTTTTGTGTAATTGGGTTTAGGTACCGTTTTTTCCCTAAACCGACAAAAGTATAGCAAAAATATCTATAGCAAAACTAATATAATTAGGCCGGGGGGCCAACTGTTGGGGGATTAATTTTTTTTACATGAATATCGCATAAGAGTTCCGACTGCTCCCGTCTGGAGCCATTGACACTATGACATCACCAAATTGGGGTATACTGTGAGACTGAAGCTAGTGGGGTTGGGAAGGAGTTGGGAAAGAGGAAGGTGGGGAAGTATCTGGCTATTCACATATAATCACCAAACACGGCTAAATCCATTTCAAGCACCGTTTCAATTTTGAATTATGATGCTGGGAATATCTTCCAATCTGGAACGTGCCGCAAATATTCTATAAATTATTTTCAATTAATAATTGTGAAACAACACAAATTAATCAAATAAAATTACTTTTCACACGCGGGGTTCGAACCCGAGATCTTCGGATTGCGAGTCGAGAGTCTTACCCTTCGATCACGGAGCCCATCAAATATGGTCGTGTTAATTCTCAATGTGAACCTATTGTAGCGCAAACTATATAAAACAGACTTTTAAAAGAGCTATAAACTATACAATATTTTATAGTCAATATTGAATCCATCAATTTTTCACTCGCAGAGTATCTCGAGGGCTTTGATTACTTTCTTACTCCTGGCTCGAGGAATCTTGTACTCTGAAATCTCTGGGGCATCTTTCTCAATCAGATTCTCCGAGGCATATTTCTCAAACAGATTCTCCGAGGAACCTTTCTCACATTAAAATCTCCCGGGCATTTTTCGCAAATGGCAATCACTTTCAATGCCACTCACGAACCCTTTAAGACCTTTTAAGAGGTCATTCTTTATGTTGCAATAAGGGTAAACTATTCATAAATTGCTCGTTCATAGATGATACTAATTTATTAATTATACTAGCTAACCCGCCCACGCGTTGCTGTGGCTAAGGCAACACAACGCCATCTACTGGGTGGTGACCTAGATAACCAATAGTGTTGTGTCAATAAATTAACTCACACCGCCATCTGTTAGAATCTTATGGAACTTACAAATAATTTGTAAGTTTGTGACTCTCTTGATCCATCGCCTTGCACCGCAGTTGGAGGGGTGGAATCAGACGTTCGTTACTCCTGAAAACACTGATCCCCAGATTCCTGCCATGCATTTATCCTTCCCACAACTTCGTCTTCTTAAAAAGATCCTCCACCAGCAAGATCAACCACTAATCAAAAGGGAAATAATATTCTTTGGGTTCGCTTGTGTGGAGCTAATGTAAAAAAGTACTGTTCTATATGCCTAATTAAAATTGATTTATTTTCAAAGTTATAGAAGAATTATTCATTCTTAAACAGCAGCAGAGTTGTCGCCATCATCTTTACCATGAGAAAGATATCCTTCGGGTAGAATTTTAAATTTTATTTATTAAAATAATCTTATTTTTCATCCAACAATGTTCGAGTGTCATTAAGTTATGGTATATCAGTTTTGTGTGCAATTTGCTTCTCGAATTTGAGAAAAATCTTATTTTAACTTTTGAAGGTTATTCCCATCAATGTCATATATCATTGAAGAAGAACACAACAATAATAATCTCAATTAAAATATGAAATTGAACAAGACACAGACAAATAATAAAACATAATGGTCGCAACTGGGACTCGAACCCAGAGCTCGCGTCTTACCGGGACGGCGCTCTTCCAATTCAGCCATTACGATCAATTATGATACTGCCATATTTGTCAACTTCATATTTCGAATTTCCGAATTAAAATTTTTATCTTCGACTAAGGTTTTTTTCTATAATATTGGCAGCTACCTTTATTCATTGGAAACAAGTAATCAAATAATGTATTTGTTACCTAGATAGTGTCTCGGATAAATAAATCCGATTTTATTTTTATGGAACACCTATGACATTTTATAAAATTCTGAATGAATATTCATTTTTTTATAAGAAAAACTCTCATTTTTCCGGTAAGACGTGAGATCTGGGTTCGAGTCCCAGTTGCGACCATTATGTTTTATTATTTTTCTGTGTCTTGTTCATTTTCATATTTTAATTTAGATTATTATAGTTGTCTTCTTCTTCTTCAATGATATAAACTTTAAATGATTAATTTGTGTTATTTCACAATTTATTAATTTAAAAATAACCTATTATAAAATACACCAGTATTTGCGGCACGTTCGCTCAGATTTTTTTTTTTTTAAAGTTAAAAGAAATATACATATTTTGCTTTGTTAACTTAATACATTGATACAAATAATATTAATAATGATGGTTTACTACCTAACACCAAGCAACACATTTTTTTAAGTGAGAACATTTTGGTTTTGCTCATTAATTTTGCGAGCAAACAGTTTTTTTTTAAATATACTTATTTTATTTTCGGTTGTTAGGCCTCAGGAAGGAGATTATATATGTTTATACCCTCGTAGCCTATGTTTCTTTTGCCACACTCTGTCTTTGTTGAATTTGTGTATAATTTATTACGTTGTCTTGTGTGGTGTTCATGTACTTGTGATGTTTTCATAAATGTAGTATTTGTGTGTATAAAGCCATTTTGAATTTTGTTTGATTAATAAGCATATGTTGTATTCGTACAGTTTTCTGATTTTCATTAAGTTAGTTTCTTTGTACACTCTTTTGGTGGGGGTATCTGGTCGATAGTTAAAAATTATTTTTTATAACTTTATTCTGAATTATTTGAATTTCGTTTAAGAGTGTGATATTTGTGTTTCCCCATATTTCTATGAGGTAATTAAGATGAGAATGAATTAAACTAAAGTATAATCCCCTCTTTACTTGTATTGGTAGAAGATGGGCTATTCTACCAAATACACCAATTATTATATTATAGATTCGTCCTCTACCTTCAGTTCATCTATCTTGTAGCCTACTCAAATGATTTTCGGGTGAAGTTTTTATTAGCTTAAAAGTAATTAGAAATGTTTAAATAGTTGTGCGCTGTTAGCGAGTCTGATAATCCGTTAAAATAATCTGATATGTGATATCTAATAAATTCAGTAATTTGGATTTAGTGGATTGGTTGAAAGTCTGGGTCGGTAATAACGGCGCGGGGCTCTTTCCATTAGCGGGGGACCCTAACACGGATCGCCACTTACCCTCTTTCCATCCTCCGGAACTTTCCACTCCGACTATCCATCCCTTCCGCATCCAACAAGGAAATAATGCCAACAATTGGAAAAGGCACCTAAAACATTTTGAGTTTAAAAAGTAAAAAAATCTTTTATATTATATATATTTTTTTAAATGTCGAAAATTTTTGAAGTAAGGCTTTTTAGGGGCATTGCGACGGGTAACTCAAATCTTTTTTGGACGGAAGTAACATTAACCAAAATGTCGTTCGATTTATATTTCATCATATTAACGTCATAGGCATACAAAGGACTATCCCATCAAAACCGTGGTTTCAACAATTCTCCCATTTTTCCAAAAAAGAAATTTCCTCACTTATTCGAATGAGAATCGGAGAGTGTTCTGTTCCTTCTCACCTTTTTAAAATTCACATCCTTGATTCCCCAGATTGTACATTCTGTGGTCTAGAAGTGGGAACTTTAGATCACATATTTTTTTGATTGTCCCTCTCTAAACAAATATCTTCTATCAAGCCTTATTAAAAATTGCCTCCCCTCCATTCAATATCTCATCTCTTCTAAGTCTGAACTCGACTCAAATCTTCATTATAATTTTGAAATTTGCCCATTTAAATAAAATTAATATTTAAATTCACCTTTCATTTCTCTATAATTTTAAATGATGGCCTAGAACACCCTTGAAGGGTGAAAGCCAGAAATAATGGATAAAAAACGTCGTAAAAATGAATAACAAAACAAACTCAAACGTCAGACGTCACCCGTTTATTTTTGTTAACTAATGTATAAGTTTAGTTCAACAGGTTTTTGTTATGTTTTATTGATTATTTTAGATTTTAGTTAAACCTTTTGATTTGTATTATTTTTTACGATGAATATTACCCCTTTTTCTCTCTGATTCTTGTGAATTCTAGCTACTGAAGTGAAAAGTGGCAGTAGTGTTACAATAAAAATAGTGTTGTTTAGAATTCAGACGGCTGAATCGCATGAACATTTTACCCCTTCTATAAATTGTTATTAACGAAAAAATCAACAACCTAATCTTGTTCCGCCTTCTAAAAAATGTAAGTTTTTATTTAGGTTTTAGTCAAAGAAGTTTTACGTCAACCGGGCGTGAAGGTTAGACGCACTCATTTTTTTCTGTGTTTGCTCCACATAGGAGGCCCCGAGGAAACCATTTCCCTCGGGGCCTCTGTCATATTTGGGTGCTGTGTAGAAATGTGTTACATTAGGGAAAGGAAGGAGAGGAAGTTTTGGGATGAAAAAGGTAAGACGGGTGAGTAGGAATCTGAGGGTTCAATGAGTCGAGGAATGTCTAATCTATCCCTCTCTGTGCAGTGCCAGGTGATGGGTCGAGAGCGTCCGATTGGAGAGGTCTGAGTTAAGTCTCCCTCAACCAGCTCTCTCGATCAAGCTCGCCATGCAAATTCTGAATGTTAAAAACAGCCCTACCGACAAAATGCACAATTAAAAACCTCAATGGCCCAGTCACAGTTTAACTTTCTTGCTCCAAAAATCTTCAATAACTTAACAATTGAAATAAAGACAATAACCAAATATCACACTTTCAGGAAGACGCTTGGAGACTTTTTGATGAGTGAATGTGATAGAATTAGAAGCCTGTTTATATAATCTAATGCTAATGTACTTTTTTTCTCCTTTCTATTTTCTACTTTTTTTTATAATTTTTCCAATATTTAACATGTTTTATACTAATTCCATGTTTACACTAGACTTCATATTTCATACAATGTAACTATACTATATTGGTCACCATGATACAGGCAGCCGCCTAGTATGGTGATTTAATGTATCAACTTTATGTAAATGTCACAATTATGTAACATGTATTATATAAATAAATAAAATAAAATTACACTACTCCTCGAATGATCACCGATAAATTAAATTATAGTAATACGATAAATGACCATTTATTCAAGGGCGTCACCAAGGGGGGCATTGAGGGGCAGCTGATTGTTACGTATCATAACAGTGGAAAATAAAAGTGCTGGCCGCACACGCCGGACTAATTTCATCTTTTTACCAAAAAAGTACTCTTAAAAGTTGGAATTTCGAAAAAAGTTGTTTAAATTTTTTACTTATACTATCATGTCGAATCACCTCAAGAAGTTAATACACTTTACCCCCGGACACCTGTATAACATATTCACGACGTGCTTTAGTATGTCTGATAGTATATAATAGCTAAATCAACGTGTTTACTAAACAAATTTTAAAATACCAATAGTTTTGTAAATTATAATGACATGTTGTGGAGACGTCATGACGCCTTGGCGCATAGAGTTTTGAAAGGAAACGAGTGCGATGAATGTAACGCAGCACGACAACTATTGAAATCAAAATGAAGCCAAACGTTGGACGATGCCGAGGAATTCTCAGAGAAGTTCATTCAATTTTGTGTCCGGAAAACGATGTTGCTGTGCACAAATCGTTTTTCCATCACAAAAGTATGACAACATTCGATTTCAAGTACATTATGCCATCCCAGGAAAGCAAAACTGTTGTCCGCAGAACCATACTATACATGAATTTATTTTAAGTTGTAGCTTTATGCTGTGTGTAAGTATTATTTATTCGTATGCTAACAGGCAAATCTGATAGTTTGTTGGTCATAATCAGTGGGTGCCTATGAATTAACATGGCATTCCGCGTTACTACACGGAGAAAAATGTTATTCTAAAATAGGATCATTTTATTAATTTTATTCTTACGTTTTCCCGCCAATAAACATTGAAACACGGTTAATTTGTTCGTAAGAACTTCAGTCCCGTTTTTAACCGTTTTTACGAATAAAATGATCGTATTTTAGAAAAACATTTTTCTCTGTGTACCGATTTATAACATATGTCTCTTGAACACTTTCAGTTTTTAAGTGCCGGAAAAAATGAATGTTATTTTTTAAGATAATATCTGGACAATTATTAAAAAAAAAATCTTCTGTTATATAACATGTATAATATGAAACTTTCACAGTTTATCTTTACGTGCAACTTTTTTGACGGCCGGCGTAGTCCAGCGGTAGAGCGTTAGACTCCCATTCCGAAGGCCGCGGGTTCGAATCCGGCGTGCGCAAATAAATTTTATTTAATTGATTTGTGTTATTTCACAATTAATTATTTAAATAATATATAGTATGTTTGCGGCACGTTCCAGAGTGGAAGATACTCTTAGTATCGCCCTGGCATAAGACCACCATTCAGAATTGAAACGTTGCTTGAAATGGCTTTAGCCGTGTTCAGTGACTAGATCTGAATAGCCAGCTACTTCCCCACCTTCCTTTTCCTCGTCTCCTTCCCTTCCCTACTTACCTTCAGCCTCATAAAATACCCCAATTGGGGATGCCATAGTCTCACTGGCTCCAGACGGGAGCAGTTGGGACTCTTGTGAGGTATTCACTATATAAATTTTTTTTTTAAATATATATTTATCGAGAGATTTTTTGCTCTAATTTAAACGGGTTGGGTTTTATTAAATATTTTCACTATTTTCGCGTAATTGTAATCGTTTTTAATATTAGCACGCTCTCTCTAACATCCGTATTCACATATCTCGCCATCTTATTCTTGTTGAACGCTTACCAACAGGGTAAAGAGACATACCTGATTGACTTTAACCACTGATTTCTAAGCTCTGGAGTAAAAAAATTAGGTGATATTTTATCAACCGGTGACCAGTTATATACAACAAAACAATATGTACCAGCATGTACCATAAATATTTTATCCAGCAATTCCTAAGCATATTTGGAATTAAAAATATAGACGTCATTTTGCTATCTGATGATTTTGGTTTTCAATTTAAAACAATAAAAACACACTCCGTCTCGTTCCAGCATCATGGTAACACATGAAACAGCGCAGAAGGCGAAACAGCTGTTACGCGTAATAATACTTACACGGCAGAACTTGTACATAAAAATAAACTGCTTTTTTTAAATAAATTGAATAATAATATAAGGTTACTTTTTATTTTTCTCTAAAAATATTAACACTCTTTCTTATATCTGATCCTAAAACATTTTCTTTGTTGATTTATATTTATTACACTTATTTTTTTATTGCTCTTTTCTGGATTATTTAGAAAATTTGTATGTAAATAAGAAGAAGAGGGAGTATAAAATATTACAGCTGCATTGTGGTTTTTTCACAATTACTTCGAAAAATGTTTAAATTCAAATCAGGTCTCATTCTATTTCACAAGCTAAAGTTTTTCATGTTTTGTTCAAAAGTTCATATTTTAAACGTCTACGAGATATGTTTTATGTTTCCAGGATAAAAAAGGAGGAAAAAGAAATCAATATCAATAAAATTAATATCTACGTGACTGAAATACAACCTTGGTTAAAATGTTGTTAGTAAAAAAATGATGAATGTTAATTGAATAATAATTTTTCAAAGAAAATCTTTTTTGGAAAATTAAATTGAATTGAATTTTTAACTAGTTGATAGAATGCATTGCCACCAAGTTGATAGAATGCATTGTCATCGACGATAAGTCTATCTACGGGGTTTCAGCTCGATTAAATATCGGAAGTGGATTAATTTCCACTTCCAAGATTCTACGTCATGCACACATTCATTAAAACTGGAAAATTAAAGTGAAATTCAAATAAATGTACGTATTTAAAAAGTATAGAAAATACCCTGTCTTCCTCTACATAATGTGCATTCAAATAGAATCAAATTCGAATAGCTACTGGATCTTAAAAAAAATAAACATTCTTTGGGCTGGCAGGAATTTGTCTCTAAGACTGCGAACATTTTTGGGAAATTTGTTCGAAAATGTATAAGACTGGCTGCAAGACTCACCCACCTCAATTTTTGCCTTTTCCTTTAGCTTTTTACAGTCGATATGGAGGATTTCAAGAATGGCGCTGCCAAAATGCTGAGTTCACGAGAAAATCTTTTGTCGAACTCGTCGAAATAACAAACGTCTTACCATCGGCATTTTCAACAGAATATAGTATCTATTTTATGATTTTTATCACACCTCTACGATATAATAATTATAGAGGACATTACATTTAAAACACTGGACTTGCATGATTTTACATTTGCCGCCCTTATTACTGTTGGTATAACATTTATAAGAAGATTAATGCCAATGTTGATAAATGCAAATTTTTTTCATTTTTTAGAACCAAATCACCTATTCAGTTTGATTATAAACTAAATTGTGCAGGAAACAAAATTTAAACTAATAATGACTTTCAAAAATATGTAAAATGCTTTTTTTGTTAAGTTCTTTTGTTTCCATTAAAAATATCTGCTATTTGTGCATATTGACTACTGAAAGCTTTGTATGCGTGGTATAAGGAAGTTTATAAGCAAATTGGTATTGACCCTATTGTTGCAGAAGAAATTTTGTTAAGTTCTTTTGTTTCCATTAAAAATATCTGCTATTTGTGCATATTGACTACTAAAAGCTTTGAATGCGTGGTATAAGGAAGTTTATAAGCAAATTGGTATTGACCCTATTGTTGCAGAAGATATTTTGTTAAGTTCTTTTGTTTCCATTAAAAATATCTGCTATTTGTGCATATTGACTACTGAAAGCTTTGTATGCGTGGTATAAGGAAGTTTATAAGCAAATTGGTATTGACCCTATTGTGCAGAAGATATTTTGTTAAGTTCTTTTGTTTCCATTAAAAATATCTGCTATTTGTGCATATTGACTACTAAAAGCTTTGAATGCGTGGTATAAGGAAGTTTATAAGCAAATTGGTATTGACCCTATTGTTGCAGAAGATATTTTGTTAAGTTCTTTTGTTTCCATTAAAAATATCTGCTATTTGTGCATATTGACTACTGAAAGCTTTGTATGCGTGGTATAAGGAAGTTTATAAGCAAATTGGTATTGACCCTATTGTTGCAGAAGATATTTTGTTAAGTTCTTTTGTTTCCATTAAAAATATCTGCTATTTGTGCATATTGACTACTAAAAGCTTTGAATGCGTGGTATAAGGAAGTTTATAAGCAAATTGGTATTGACCCTATTGTTGCAGAAGATATTTTTTCTTGTTACTCTATTAGAAACATGAAATAAAATCAATTGCAATGTTGCAGGGCTGTCAATAAGGGAAAATAATACTTTTAAAAAGAAAAATTACATTAGATACCAGTCTTCTGTCGGAGAGCTTTATTAATTTTGATTTTTTTTATAATATATAGTTATAGTTTTTATTTTAAATGTATTACGTTCATAATTTATATGTCTTAAAAAATTGTGCTGTATTTTTTCAACATAATCTGAGTGAACCTTTTAATTCGGTGACCCGGTTGAGATATACTCAATTTGGCTCAATTATGATTAAAACTACTTTATTTATTTAAAATTCTTCATTACTTTATTTTCATTAACTTTATTTTTTCATTCACATTGTGACTCTGTATCATACACTTAATATGTGAAGGCCCGTAAGGGCAAATGAATAAATAAAAATAAATTAAAAATACACAAAATAAATATATGTGGCCGAGGGATAAGACTCTCGACTCGCATTCAGAAAGTCGCGGGTTTATTTGATTGTGCTATTTCGCAATTAATTAATTAAAAATTATATACAGTATATACGGAATGGAGGATGCTCTCAGTATCGCCCTGGTGTAAGACCACCATTCAGAATTTAAACGTTCCTTGAATGGCTTAGTCTGTTTGGTGTCCAGATCCGAATAGCCAGTTCGAAAATCTTCCTCTTTCCGTCTTCTTCCCCTCCCCACTGCCTTCAGCCCCATTACATACCCCAATCGGGGATGCCACAGTCTCACTGGCTCCAGACGGGAGCAGCTTGGACTCTTGTGGGGTAATCGAATAAAAAATATAGATATGTTTTTCATGAACCTAATGATTTAAAAATATATTCATTTCCCTATTTAGTTATGCGCGATGTTTTTTTCTCTCATTTATATTGTACTATATACTAGAGAAAAAGAACAGTAACTTCTTCATTTTAATTTAAAATTAAATAAATGCTTAGTTTTAACAGCGTTTATTGTTTATTTGCTAACTTCATCAGGGTTTACTTAAAACTAATTACAACAATAGAAATAGACTTTTTTTTTTTTATGGAATAGGCAATTCCATAAAAAAAAAAAAAAAAAGTCTATTTCTATTGTTGTTTTTAGTTTTAAGTAAACCCTGATGAAGTTAGCATTGCTTACGAAACATGTTGGTTTTTTAAACAATAAACGCTGTTAAAACTAAGCATTTATTTAATTTTCTCGCTTCGGCAGTACATATACTAAAATTAGAAATAGACTTAAAGATGTCTGGACAAGCGGGAGTGGGAAGGGGAGGGGGGTAATAGGGCATAATTTACAAAGTAGACAAGTTTATTAACGGGTTATTTAAAAACATTTTTTGATTATTTATAATATTTATATCTTTATGATCTTTCAAATTTCTAAGATTTCTAGTTTGTCCTAATGGGTAGTACCTAACTCTATTCCATTATTAAAAAGAAAAGTGTGATTCATCTCTATTAAGAGGAGGAATTCAGTGCTGAAGATGATGACTTTCAGATAAACTGTATTTTAATACTCATTTTCGGAGCCCAGGCTATGTGTTGTGCCTCTAATAATGTTATATTGATTATGTTTTGAGCCGGGAGAAATAGTTAAGACGATAGACTTCGCTTTTCGGCCCATACAAAAAGGACGCCCGGGAAAAAACACTTTCCTACATCGAAAATTGCACAAATTGAATATTTTTTTTTTTAAATTGATTTTTAGAAGGTGAAAGCTATGTTGGCATGTTTTTACATTTTCGATGCGTATTAACGTAAACATTCACTGTCAAACATGTATAATTTATCGGAAAATATGACTTAAGGAAAACGTGCTGCTAACTTAATTGACATAAAGAATTTCAAAATTATAAAAACATACCGACATAGCTTCTTCTTTCGAAAACAAACTTTTGTTTTTAAATTACAATTTCGTGAAAGTTTGGCTGTAGAAAAATGTTTTCTCCCAAAACCCTTTTTCGAGCGATTTCTGTAGGTAAATATGAGCGTTGTCCCATTCCCACATTTCGCATTCGCTTGTATCGTAAGTGTGTGTGAGCTTATTGTGAGTGGGACAAAATGACAGACGTGTTTGTTTCGCGTGTGGTGCAAAGTCTATCCTCTTAAGGCTTTCTATCAGAGGCCGTTCATTGGTACCTATGTGCATTATTTGTGCAATGCACTGCTTATATTCACTATCCACTTCAATACTTGTCCCAGTCATCGATATACTAAAGTATGCTACAGTCATAATTCCCGACAGGTCATTATTTGAATTACCTACTAGTACAAGACTCCCGCGCAAGTGCAAACGAGTCGTGCTTATTCCGATATGCACAAAACTTTGTTTTACCATACTAACTACTATCGAGAAAGCTCGGCCGATAGGTAACGGTAAATCACGTGTTAGAGCAGTGCAGATATATAACTCATCCCGTGCAATATCGACTCGAAAGGTAAGTGAATTTTGCACCACCTTGATCATGCGTAATCAAATGCATCTGGAATCGATTCGTTTAGGAATATCAATTAACAATGTTGACGTTACAACATTCACACATCATCGCTCATGCGCGATGATATTAAACCCTTTCGCAACAATTTCAGCCATGAATTGCGTATCTTTACCCTTGAGATGATTTTGCAAATTCTTACTGAGCAGTATTTTCAAATGTAACTTAGTGGAGTGAATGAATTGCAGTGCCCCCATTAATCAATTGTTTAAACCTATATTACACACTAGGAACATTTTAAAAGTGAAATGCACTGTTGAGTGTTGGTAAAATAATTTGTTGGTATACGTAATTTCGTACGTATACCAACAAATTATTCTTAAATTTTCCCGCCAATAAACATTGAAACACTGTTAATTTGTTCGTAAGAACTTCAGTCCCGTTTTTAAACGTTTTTACTATTAAAATGATCGTTTTTTCGAATAACATTTTTCTCCGTGTAAATTCAGTCACGGGCTGCCCCTGCTTTCCAGGTAAAATACTGATGGGAGTAGATCTTGAACTCCAGGTTTAACGAGCCAGTTCTTCTTATCTCCTAAATTAAAATTAGTTCTTCAATAATCAAACCGGAAACTTTCCAACCCAGAAAGATTAACTTTAGCATGCTCAGCTTCACAGTGAGTTGTAAGCCTTCCGCACCGCTTTCACCACCCTCTGCCACCCCATTACCTCTTGGCATTTCTCACTATGTTCCCGTTTGGGAATCACTGGTCCAGAGTCCAGGGGTTCAACAACAAGGTGTCCTAGTTTCGAAAGAGAATGTATAGTTTATTGACTTGGCAATCGACCAAAATTATGTTTGCGTATTTGTGCCCTGCGAGAAGGTGTGAAATACGAGCCGAGCGGGTTGTTACTGCAATGTTTTTATGAGAAATGATTTTCAGCAGCGAAGAAAGTCCATTCGATGTTTTAGCAAACCGCATATTTAGTAATGTTTCAGTGGGAGATAACAAGGGATTTCAGGAGAAGTGATAACGTTTTTTTCTGTTATAATTTGTGTAATGAACGTAGGTCGGAGACTTTGGTATACCTAATAGTGAGCGCATGTCTCCGGTGTAAGTATGACACGACAGAGTATAAAAGACCTGTTAGCGTGTAAAAGAGCCTCTTCCATTTTAAACCGTCATACCGTTGTATTATAATATTATACTGTAGTGCCCAGTTTTCTACACTAAGCATCCATTAGAACGGACGTTTGGTCTGGTTTGTGAACAATACGATAAATAAACACGACTCGTAATTTGACGAACCGAGCTTCGAGCTCCCGATCATCTGAGAAGAATTTTTCATCAGAATATCACATGCAATAATTATCGGAGTATATATTCTATTGTACTTAAAAAGAACAAAATCCAAATATTATATATACTTTGTAAACTATTTTTATTTGTTAATATGTCCTATCCGTCAGTTACATTCTTGATTAGCATTTTTGAAATAGAACTACTGTTGAATTATTCGAGTGAGCACTTTTTTTTATTATCCACTCGAAAGATGGAGATTTGTGGGCCTTCATACCTCGGATTAAATTAATACTTTCAAATATTAACACGAAAATATATACACTGCTTACCGAATCCATCTAGATTTAACCATATGTTCAGGCTTTTATTTTTTAAATGATTCTTAATATTTTCAGTTTTATTTTCAAAAACCACCAAATTAATTTGGGTAGCTATCGCTTGAGTGAATGGGTTTAGCTACTATTAAAATGTAACTTTGGGTGAAATATCACTAAAAATTATTTATTCCAATAATTTAATCACTGCAAATTATTAACACTAAAAAAATATTTTTCTAGTGTCATTAGTAGTGTTTGTGTGGTAATGGTTGCTGATAAATCCTACGTATGTAATTCTTCTAAATGTTTAGAACTGACTTACCGAATAAGTTGATTAATTCGCACCATGAGTGTATTAAGTTATTGTATAAATCAAACATTATCGTTTTTTTAGTTAGTGATGCAGTTTTATGCAGAATTTTTGTTTTATTTATTGCTTTAAAATGGTTACGCAATTAGTACGCGTGTGAAGGGCAGAGATACAATAAACAACCTAAACTAAGACCTACAAAATATACTTAGCAAAATTACTGGAATTAAACAAGTTGAAATGAATCGTAAGCAAAACAAAATATATGGAAATAGGCAATAAAACGCATAACGCAGGTTAACACTGATAATGAAAAAGAATATGATAATTAATGATGAAAAATTGGAAAAGTAAGTGACACCAAATATCTGGTTATAATACTAATCAATTTCTAGGACTATTTGAAATACTATTATCTCGGGCTCTACGCTGTCGTTCAAATTCAAATTTTGAATTCTTATTTTAAATGATAGTCTGAAGAGCAATCAACCACAAAATCTCCAAAAAGAAACGATGGTGGAAGTTTTTGCTTTTTCATAGGCATAAGGCGAGTCTTGGCGGCGTTCGGCCTTGTTTAAATGCCGTTATCTCCTACTATAATTTTCTTAGAAAACTAAGAAATAAACTGAATGAATATACTACAGAGCTCAAATTTAAAACTATAGTTGCTCCACATTTATATTACTGGTCTACGATATTATATTTGGCCAATAACGAAGATTTGAACATGCTAGAAATTATACAGAACAGAGCTACGATATATTATATAAAATTATGTAAAACCAAATTACGTTAAGGATGATTTTTTTTATTAGAGATATACATATTTGCGAAACCAGAAATGTAAATGGAGTTAAATTGCCGCAAATGAGAATTTTTAGGTTGATGGGATATTCCAGTTTTAAAATCGTACGAAGTAATAACGCTTACCGCAAAATAGCAGTACAAAAGAGAATATTTTAAAGGCATTATACGGTAATCCGTATTAATCTAAAATCGTTATTGTATTATGTCAAAAACAATAGGTAATAATGCAAAATCATTAATTTAATATTTTTTGAGTGTGGGACAACCCAAATCAATTTGATTCAAAGAAATTCATAACGACAAATGCTGATATCTCTAAAACTATACTTTTTTACTACACTAAAGTGCTGGTTGTGCGAAATGGTTGATTTAATGTCAAAGTAAAGTGTTCATTTCGATACATCTTCGAATATCCTCGGCTTCCACATCGGTGTACGTTAGTAGAGAAACTGGCAAATGTCCTGAGACGTTGTCATATATTTCCAAGGACGTAACAAATAGTCTTTTTATAAGTTTTACGACGCTCACGATTCGTGTTTTGGTCGTCCGTGTAATATGGGTGGATAGCGAGCACACACTTTACCATATAATATTTGTTTTATGTTTGACGAAGACGGCAGCCGCTGGGGAAATTGGATTGAAAGGTTTCAGGAAGTATGAATTGCCATCTCGTCAGAGGAAAGCGAACTGGAAGGGAGCTGGGCGAGTTTGAAGTTGATTTTGAAAAATATTTGCATTACTTGTAAAACGAAGGAGGAAGGAAATTGCGTTTGACGCAAGACAGCTGTACTAGATTATATTTATTTAGTTTTTCTTCCGCGATGAAGCACCTGATACACTTTCAAAGGGGTGGGTTATATTTTACACACATTTCGCAAACCGTAAAAGATTAGTTTTTTTAAAACCTCAATACTGCTGGGTACCATAATTCATTTTCTATAATTTTTTTATTAGTCACAAAAAGATACATAAATTACAAATAAATTTTATACAGTGAATTAATTACATAATAGTGCAAATTAATTACATAAAGTAATGAGCTAGTAGTAATTACAAAAAGGAATCTTGCCCTTCTTCTATGTTATTACAAATACGTAGACTCTAAGTTATTTACCCAATATAATAAAAAGTGAAAAAACTATTTTAAATTTAAAAAAAAAAACTGGCGTTACATTTTTACCGAAAACCAACAGATTGATTGATTTTATCGATGATTTTCAGATATGTTGTCATTGTATGTATTTTTTACTTATTATTTTTTTTGTGTAATAATACCCACTATTAACAAGAAGTATGTTGTTACTTATTAAAATATGTATTAATTAGCAAATAAACTAGCTCCCCAGATAGATCCGAGATTATTTCTCTACTAACTTGGTAATTAAAATGGTTAATGAATGATCTAACTTATTTAATATTTCTGAATATTTACTTTCAATTACCAATAATTTAAAAAAATGATGCATAACAACCTAATCTGTCAACATAGGAAAAAAAATCATAGCGATGAATTTGTACATTATTCTAACCTATAAAAGGTTACCCCTAGTGAGGTAGGTAATATATAGCAAACAATTAAATTATACCAACCAAATAATGGTCGATGCAATGATCAGGATTACACAATACATTAATTTAGATTATTATGACAAGTAATAATCTAGAAAGACTAATTCATGTGTACTTTGATGCAAAACACCGCAGAGGTATGTTAAAACAACCTTCGCACAACATTTCGAAAGATGACACAGACCCGAAGGAAATTATTTTCCTCGGGGGTCTCCTGTGTGGATTTGATGTTTTTGAAGTCAAAATACTAAACCAAACTGAAATACATTAACGGAAAATCAAAATGTGTCCTATTTTTTAACATTATCTCCACATTGGAGGCCTTGAAGGGATGCTGCGTGGAAGGTCTTTTTAGGGAAAGAAAGAAGAGGAGGTTCTGAGAAAGGCATGAAGGGTGGGTAGGAATCTGGGGATCAGTGAGTTCAGGAGTATGAATCCATCCCTCCCACTGCAGTGCAAGGCGACGGGTCGAGAGAGCTCGGCTGGAGAGAATCCCTTCAAGGCCTCCAATGTGGAGATAATGTTAAAAAATAGGACACATTTTGATTTTTTCGTTAATGTATTTCAGTTTGGTTTAGTATTTTGACATCAAAAACATCAAATCCACACAGGAGACCCCCGAGGAAAATAATTTCCTTCGGGTGTACGTTATCCTTCGAAATGTTTTGCGAAGGTTTTTTAACATACCTCTACGGTGTGTTGCATTAAAGTACACATGAATTAATGAAGTTATTAATGAGTTAATGAGTCTTTCTAGATTATTACATGTCATAATAATCTAAATTAATGTATTGTGTAATCCTGGTCATATAGACCATTATTTGGTTGGTAAATAGGATCTCGTGACTCGGTGTTGGTATATTAATGAGGCCTGTATTCTACGCCGGTTAAGTCCAAATATTGATGAGGGGAGCTCCACTGCCAAGCCATTATTCACACAATCCACGCAGAACTAGTGCACAGTGAGCTGCATTCAAAGCAGAGGATTCATTCGGACAGAAATGCGAGCTATATTGGTCATAAATGCTCCAAGTAGCGTATAATTTTCACTTAACGATAAATCAGTCAGAATTGAATGCAATGCGAGAAGCTAGCGAACTAGATTTAAAGACGTGTGTGTTGAATAATAGTTGTCAAGGAGAAATGATTCAACTGCGCAGGTAAAACCAGTAATGAAGTGAGTTAGGGTGAGTCTGGGTCACCTAGAATAAAGACGAACATTGCAAGTGGCTTCCATACAAACTTGAATAGAAACAAAAATATTCCATTTAGCCCAAAATAGCCCATCGCTCAGTATTTGGTAAACACAGTGTGTGTGTGCTGGAAATTAAAACCTCGATTAGGCAAATATATGGAACACGAAATACGCCTACAAGACACTTCTAGATTATACACAACTAGTGGCGGCTCATATCCGATCGCATTGGGTGTTCAAACGGAAATTAAAATAGGATAATCAAATAAAAAAGGTTAATTTTTGCAAAATATTATTCCGTACAAATTTGACGTTAAAAATCTCAATCGCTGCGCACACCGTCACGTAGTACAAACCTATGGTTTGCACGTCTATCTCTCTGGCGCCAATACTTTGTCTTATATGAACTATTTCTTACAACAGAAAGTCCTATATTCGCTGACATTCATAACGCACTTTATGGAATTTATTGCTGACTAACTGATGGTCAGTATAATTGGACGGGTGGACGGAATGGAAATGTGGTAAAATTATAATCTAAATTAATTATAATCTAAGTATTGTGTAATCTTTTTATGGGAGTTCACTAAACAAACACTTGAAGAAAACCACCTCTATACACAACCCTGATTTACTGCTATTTCTTCGGTATCCAGATTCATTCCCATCAACTTGAGCTAAGTACCCACTCGTTTATGCTCGATGGTTTCATGCTCATTCGAACATGTCTCAACGTTCAGTGCTTTTTTGTTCCATATCGAGAAGTAGCTACATACTGTGGTATTGTGGATGCAGATTGGTTACTACACTTTTATTATAACAATGTATGCAGTCCGATATACAGTCTGTTTTGCAATTTTTTTATTTGAATAACCGTTCTCAAACATCTGGAGTCAGTAGGATTATAGCATTCCCAATTAAGGTATGTTGTGAGGCTGAATATATTGGAGAGGGAAATAAGATGGGTCAGAAATCAGATTTAGTCACCAAGCACGGATAAAGCCATTTCCAGCAACGTTAATACTGGTATTTTACCAGGGCGACACCTTTGCTTATGACGTTAAAACCATGCACTTTTAGATAAGTATGAATTTTGCAATAGCAATGCAATAGGTTGACCGGCCAGTGCAAATCACGAAAACTCTTTTTTGATTGTGGGGTTTCGTGAAATCTATGTCAACAATTTGGGTCGCGGGTATCATTTGGACGACCAACACCTCTGCCGCAGGTCACCCCAAGTGGTTCGCTACGTTTGGTGACTTAGCAGGGGTGCCTGGGTTCATGGGGTTAGGTTTGTTCGGGACTTGGGGGCGGATGCGTCTGCCGACCATCTGCGTGGCAGGCCGGATCGGGTTATTAAAAAAAATTAAAGTACATTTAGGTCTCAAGTAGGTTTTTTAAAAATTTTCTTTAGTTTCGGTGATTGCAGTTACTTTTCATTTTGCAAAGTGATTTTTATTAGGAATACCATTTCTAATTCAGTGGTAAGTGAATTATATATATTTTCAAATTATTATTTCACCTAGCAAAAAAAGGAAAAGCAAAGTATTATAAGTACATCTACTAAGTTCCCGTATCTTTCCAATTAATTAACTTCAGGATTAGTGGTACACAATCATTGGTAACAACATTGGGCATAAGTTCAATGTTCAGCTACTAAGTTAAAAAATTTTAAGCTACTTTCTAATGTAATAATGTAAAATATATCCTCAATATAATATAGTATTTATTACAGTCCACGATGGACACACCTTCAACTACCAAAGAAAGTAGGGGCGTACATTTGTGAAAATATTTGACTGTTTACAATGTAATAACAACCCCATCAGTTTAATATGCATTACAATACCTGCGATAACTTAATAAATCAACTCGTAATCACAACAACCTATAACTTATTTGGAAGATACTCAACACATCTTAAGAGGGTATTACCAGAAAATACCGGAAATTAGTCCTTTTTAAATCAAATTCTAGATGTATTGAATCTTTTTTACAAAAAAACATAAATTGATTTTGAAAGATTGTTATTTTATCTGGTAAAGGCACTTTTAAAATTTTTAAAAACTAGGTTTATTTTTAATATACTAAGGTTATACCGTTGGTCGTTGGCAGATTTGTTACATTTTCAAACGAAATATTGTATTATACAACCTTCGACCAAGTATACTTGGTCGATGTATACAACACAAATTTCAAATCACATAATCATACGACAAAATAAATCAATACATACGTTCTAGTAAAGACATTTTCAGAAATTTAATTTTAGTTAAATTAAAATCATTAAAAAAAATCCGAGAACGTGTTTTGTGACGAAAATACCTCCGTTTTTCTATTTATTTAAGGTTTTACAAATTAAAATATTTCAAATTTTTTACACACTTATTTTGTTTAAACATTATTGAAAAATCATAAATACTTATGATCAAAAAATACTTACAAAAAGTACGCGATATTTAATAATTTATGATCGGGTGTGTTAAGCATTTTTATTGCTTACAATGTAGAAAGCAAGTTTTGAATGAAATGAATTTGATAGGGGAATAATCGATCTTTCTCATCGGAACCTCCGTGTATAATTGCAAGCATTTATCAACTTTTATTCTCAGCCGCTGGTCAATGGCTCTTAAGTTGTCTTAGTATTGGAAATTAAGAGACATAACAAACAAGTTTGCGTTTTCACAATAGAATATTATTTAAGAATGATATTTGAGCAGCAGATTTGAAGAACACATTCTGCAACATGAACAAGTGATGCACCCCCTGGCCATAGTGATCCTGATCCGCAATGCGCACCGATAAAGCAGGCCAAACCGGAGCACACTGTACAGGGGTGGAGCCGAGCCGGTGGCACGCGAACTCCGGCAGTCGGAAATGCACATTTATCAGGTGGTATTAAAATACATTAATCGCGGTGTTGTTATATATAAATCCTCCGCAGATAAAAAAACTAATCGTTTGAAGCAGTGGCGGCCGCTGTCCTGAAAATGTACTGGTTCACTGACAATCCATAGATAATTATTACAAAAAACTACTAAGCAGCATTAGTAGAAAAGATGACATTCAAGATTAAAAGATTCTAAGATGTTTTTGAAGAGCGAAAACTCCTATTAGGTACTTTAAATTAAAATTTGAAATTGTTTATAAGAATCTTTTTTCAATACTTTTGGTCTTGCGCGTCGTGATACCGTCCCTCACCGTAATTTAATCGCGAGATGGGTGCATACTGCATATAGTAGAAGTAACTGGTTCCACACTAAGATCTAGGGGTTTAGGAATACCCAAAATGGTAAGAACATCCGAAAATTTAACGAGAGTGAGAGACGCTATTGAAGATCGCCTCGGTGCTCTGCCCGGAAGCATGCAATTGCATTGAGAATTGCTGACCGCTCACCAAAGAGGATTTTGCATCAAGACTTATCATTCCACCCCTACAAGATTATGATTGTCCAAGAAAACCGCATGAATCGCTCCCAAGAAATGTTGAACCGACTGCATGCGAGGTCAACTTTTTTCAGTAGTGACGAGGCCCACTTCCATCTCTGTGCCCGCGAGCTCGCCTGATTTAAGCATTTGCGACTTATTCCTGTGAAGCTATCTGAAGTTTTTAAACATCGGCTTCACACCTTGGAAGAACTCAAGGATCGAATTCGGGAGGAAAACTTCAGAAATCGCCTTAATCAATGTGTCGTGCTGGGGGGCATCATCTTTCTGATGTCATCTTCAGGACTTGATACATAAAACGGCACGATGTACCGAATAAAATAAAATAAACCCCATTTCTGTAGGTGGCGCCTTTTTTTTTAATAGTCCTTCAAAACTGCACTGTCTGTTTTGCCGCACCCTGTTTAATGTTTTTGTATATAATTTCTATTCTAATAACCAATTCATTATTATATTAAGTACCTTCGTATTTCGAAACCTCATCAACAAAACACAAAAGGACGAAGGAAACCCACAGGAACTAACAGCACAATATAAGATCATGTTTATATTATTATTTTATCTTGTTAAGATATTAACAATAATACAAATAAATGTAATGCCGTTATCCCAAATTTTTGGTCCCTTCGACAATATTTTTTTTTCAAACTGTTTTAGTCCTGATTTGATCACGTATAATTAAAAAATGCTCATAAAAAATACAAGCCTTCAAGATTACCAATGGAGTACTGGTACCTACCCTGATGTATGGAAGTGAAGCGTGGAAATGGCAGAGAAAGGATGAAAGTAGACTGAATGCTGTAGAAATGAGATCCCTGAGGCGTATGTGTGGTAAAACCATGTATGATCGTGTGAGGAATGTGGAGATCCGAAAAGAATGCAAGGCTGATGTGAGCGTAGTAAGTAAGATTAAGAAAGGGACGCTTAGATGGTTTGGGCATGTTGAGCGAATGAATGAAGAAAGGAGTGTAAAGAGAATTTATGACGCGAATGTGAACGGTAGAAGAAGCCGAGGACGCCCAAGGAAGACGTGGCACGATCAAGTAAATCAGATACTTGAGTCGGGCCATGTCAAGAGTCAGAATAATAGAAGAGTATGTATGAGAAGATGTATGAATGTGAATGAGGCAAGGAGCGTGTGCCAAGACCGAGTTGTTTGGCGGTCCGTCCTCTCTGCCTACCCCTGCGGGGAAACGGCGTGATGGTTAGTTAGTTAGTTAGTTAATAATAATATCCCGAATGCATTTACTCAGATTGACAATATTATTAATTTTACAAAGGATTTAAGAAAGTAAGTCAACCTCAAATATTGATGTTTGGTTTGTGATAGAATTAAAACCTATATTATGTGTGCTAAATAATTTAATTTTACCATGTTTCTAAAATTATTAGCACACACGAAGATGTGAGCTAACTTAAGATTAAAAACAAAAAAAAAAATTTTTTACATTTACAGTCTTGCTAATGGACGTGGTGAAAATTTTATACATTTGACAAACCCCCGTATATGCGAAAACTTTACTAGACGCGTAAAATAGAATCAGAGATAATTTCATGGAGAGAACCGTTGTATAAACTTGAAATTTCTTATTGAATTTCGGAATATTTTAAGGTGTTTTAAATGTGCTGGATATTTTTTTTTTTTTGAAGATGTCGTTAAAACGAATACCGTTTTATTAACAAGATAAGAATACCTTTCAGAATTTATATTTGAAATATACTTCCTTATATTTTAAAAATTGTATATTTTAATATCAAATTTGAAGAAAGGTGAAAAAAACATACGAAAATATTTTGTCGAAAACACGAAATTCCTTTCTTTTCTTTCTTTTTTTTAAAGAAAGACAAACATTCCCGGGTTACGAATAACAAAACAACATTTGAAAATCTCCTTATTCCCGATATAAATTACATTTTGGATTTCTTGTTTGAGCAATATTGATTTCTAGGATTTATATATACTTACACGTGCTTCGGACATATTACTTTATTAAAAATAACGCTCATAGAATTCTTATTTAATTCATACGGTAACAGTCAATTAAAAAAAATGATATGTAAAATAACCTCACTTTTTCGAGAATGGAATTTCAGCTGTCAGTCTACTGAATTGCAACGTTGCAAACATTTTTTGATTAGTTCCAAATCGAATCTGAGCTTGTATAGTATTTGTTCAATGTTGAACTAAAGCGGGGTCTCAGTCCCCCAATATTATCGTCTCCTGCGACAACATTCTTACAACAAATGACTTACAACATCATCAAAAGGGGCGTGACCTTACACACAGATGCTATGTTCTTGCTTTCCGTGATGGATGGAAAACACAACAACACCCGGGGCACCCTAGTGAAGCGGAGAAGGCAGAGGAGGGAATTTGATTATTATTTGATAACAGCAGCACGGTGCGCTGAGCGCTCTCGTCATAAGTGAATGGCATGTCAATAGCATTTGAGGTTATGTGCAATGTTATGCGTATTTATTTAGTCTCGTAGAAATAGTTGTGTCTCCCTTACTATCATCGTTAGACGTATGATCTAAGCGGTTTTACAAAGAGAAAATATCACGCTTTATTTTTAAATTTAAAAATTAAACCCAAAGTAATTAAAACGTAAACATTTATGAATCCAAATTTTCCGACCTTAATTTGAAAATCAATTATGAATCTTTGAGATTTTTTTATTAATTATTTTTACATCATACGACTAAAAAGTGAGGTGACAATAACGTTCATAATACATTTTTCTAATAAAATATGTACTTATGTGTTTTTATTTTTTTTCATTAACAGTAATTTTAGTGTTAAAACACTGTAATATTAAGGTCGGTTGTAGTATTATAGTTTTCATCATTGTCATATAATAATAACAGAATGAGTGTATTTTAAACACACTGGACAGTGGACAGGAGTTTTTTCACCGGAACGCGGTGAAAAAAGGTTTGAGTGGCATTTAATCTTTTTAGGGTATCTCCCACGGGACGCCCAGCCTTTTCATGTTTAAACATTTTCACGTAAACATAATTTTAGTGTTTATGTTTATTGTGTTAACATCTTCGGGATGATAAATTAGATGTTTCAACCACAATCATCTCTCTTTTCAGACGATGAAGCATGTAATCATTTTTTTTTCTAAAAAACTAACTTCCAAATATACAGTGCATAAATGAAACTTAATATTATTGTCAAATGACGTGTAAGTACGCTTGTATTAATAATTGGTAAAAATGGGGGAAAGCATTCCCCCAAAGTAATATGATATATGCGAATTACCATATTAAAAAATTTATCATTGAAGAGGAAGATAACAATAGATAATAATCTAATTTTTAAAATATGAAAATGAACAAAACACAGAAAAATAATAAAAGATAATGGTCGCAACTGGGACTCGAACCCTACGGATTAACGAATTGAATAGAATTATTAGGCTATTAGAATTCTTGAACAGTAAAACTAATTTAAATTTAACTAAATTCTTACAATAAAACCAAGTAATCTATTTAACATATAGACTTGTTATCGACAACAATGCATTCTATAAACTTTTGATGACAATTACGCACACGCAGGCATTTTTCTAAAATTCGAAAAAATATAAGCACTTTTAATACACCAATAAAAATCCAGTCTGGATTTAGCTGTAGGAAACTTCAATAATATGTCCAAAAAAAAGACATTTAAAAATATATGTAGGTACCTATTATAGTATAAAAAAAAACTGCGTATGGATTTTTTTTCATGTTAACATGTAGAGAATTGCCGTCTGTCTGGAGAACTTTTAATAAGTTAATTATTTTATTGGAAATTAACCGTGAAAAAAATACATTTATTTATTTGAGACACAAACAGGATATTTATAGAACATTCTTGTTGGTAATATAAAACAAAATTAAATACAAATATAAATCCCTAGACTAATGTGTCTGCAGTAATTATATTTGCATGTACACAGAAACAAACACATAAAAAAACAATGTCAGTATGGTTATACTTAACTAAAAAAAACTTAATTATAATAATAAAAAAGAAAGAAGATAAAATCTAAATTAAATACAAATATAAATCCCTAGACTAATGTGTCTGCAGTAATCATATTTGCATGAACACAGAAACAAACACATAAAAAAACAATGTCAGTATGGTTATACTTAACTAAAAAAAACTTAATTATAATAATAAAAAAGAAAGAAGAAAAAATCTAATAAATAGAAAATGTTTATGAAAAAAATAATGAAACAACAAACTATCTTTTATTTTTATTTTTTAGGTGCACAAATTGTGGAGATACTTCTTGAAACAAGTTATATTATTTACAAAAATATCTATGATAGTGTGTGATTTATTATATTTGTTATATTTACATATTTTCTGAATTATCTCAAACCATTAAACGAATTTTAAATCATGAGTCATAAAAACTTATCTAGAAGTAATTAAGAATCCGCTCGCGCTCTAAGGAACGAGAAAGGAGAAATTTAATAAACCCTTTCGACTTTACAAAATGATCTCTGCGGAGGTTTCAAGGAGGGATCTTACATCTGCAAACGAGTGCATAATTAATCCAAACCAGGACCGTCTTGGGATTTTGTGCGGTGTTCCTTATGAATCCCTTACTTAACCAAACAACTTCCTGTCGTGTTATCATAGTTCACAGTGATTGGCGAGTTACAGGGTACCTAATCTCAGACATATCAAAGGGAAATATTATGGACCCTGGGAGTAAATACGAATGATTTTCGTCTGATCGGAGGATTGAGACATGATGTGCTTGAATTTGTGTACGAAACAAGTTAGGACTAAAACGATTTGGCTACATAAATCTTTACATAGAATTTTATACCCGAATTAAGACTTAATCAGGGCTACCGACATTATCCAAATTGGCTAAAATACGGGAGTCGCCCTTAGCACATTTAAAGACAATTCCGCCAAAAATCGTTACTTAAATTATTTTTTTTGTCTTGTCATTTTTTGTTCTATGTTATATTTTTCATTATTGTAAATATAAAAGTAAAAATACACAATAATTATATATTAAAAAACATTCATTAACCATTTTAAATACCCAGTTAGTAAAGATATAATCTCGGGTCCAACTGATGGGGAGCTAGTCTATGTACTAGTACATATTTGGAAATAATAAAGTTACAACATAATGCTTATAAATAGTATGTATGGTTACAAAAATTAAATTTAAAAATTATATTTTTTAAGTATTACAAACATATTGGACAAAAATTAAAGATACAAATATAAATAGCAAAAGAATATGTCTGAAAATCATCGATAAAATTTGTCAATCTGTGGGTTTTCGATAAAAATGTAACAATGGTTTTTTAAAAATATAAAATCGGGTAAATCGTTAAATAGATTTGAGCCAAGGTATTCGTAATGGTGGTGTGCAGCTGTGGTGTTGCATCTATTCCCAGATGTTCTAGGTCTTAAACTTCGCATTAAGGACAGTTCAGATTCTTTAAGAACTTTTAGAATAGCATTTTTATCAAATAGTTTTAAACCGGTAGGACCTTAAATTTATTAAAAAGGTCGCTAGTTGGAAAATCTCTTTGTTTTTTAAGAATAACTTTAATGATCATTTTTTGGGTTGTTACTACCGGATACATTAGTCTTGTAGATTCTTCCCCATGCGATTAAACCATACTGTAATACTGATTGTACCAGAGCAAAGTAAACCATTACTACTTGGAAGTTTTAAGATATTTCTTATTTCTTAATTTTTTTTCATAATTAAACCCGCTAAACTACTTATGTAGTTTGTCAGTTACGTGTTTATTAAATTTCATGTTACTTTCAATAGTGATCCCTACATGGAGAAAAATGGATTTTGATCCTCACGATAATTTATTCACGATAATTTATTCACGATATTTATTTATAAAACATTCCATAGGCCATATTTATAAAGCCGAACCCTCTGATATGAAAATATCTGTAGTCGGTGAATTATTTTCCCATTTAATAGTCTGGTAGATTAACATGTTGTTCTTGTATTGTTTTGTATTAATTATACTTATATAATACACTTGCTTAGCGATCAACTAGATGATCATTTTTATGGAAAAGTGTGTGAAAGGGTTTAGTTTTTCCTATGGGGAAAACTAGACCCGGAAAAGTCTGGTGCGTTAAAATAGTAATATATATTCTCCTTTGGAGATATTTATAAATTTCCTTTGTTTGAGTAAGCAAAGGAAATTAGCAAATAAAAGTCTCGTGAGAGGTTAAAAAGACTTTTATTAAATTTTCAAAGCTATCAAGATGAAGGCAAACTTCGTCAATTATAATAAAATTGAAGTTCTGACAAAGGATTTTTAACATCTTAGAAGTTTATATTACAACTTGACTCGGGCGCTCGGGATACAGAACAATTTTAAAACACCCCATGAAATTATGTACAAGGCGCCCACATTCCTATCATATTTTAACTTTAAACCTTCTTACTACTATTTTATGATACTTCAAAGGATGTAAAATATTGTGCGATAACTTTGCCGTAGGTATTATCAAATTTAATAAATCGTTTTTTTTTCAAAGACTCTTATTTATAAAAATAATATTATAATTATGGAACATTTCATTCATATTATTAAATTTATTTAGGAAATATATAGTTATATATAGATAAATATATAAATTCATTTTTCATTTCTATCACAAACAATTTCAAACTTCATACACTTTTTATATATATTTTTTAATATCATGTTACACTTCTTTAGGCTATATCTCTTATGATATGAATGTTAATCAATTATTTTTTTAACAGTTAATTGAATTTTTGTTATAATCCATTGAGTTAAAAGAACCCATTGACAAACTACTTAAAAGTAGTTTATTGGGACTATTTCTCTGTTTTTTGTATTATGTTTTATTTGATATATATATATTTATTATTATTTGTTTTAAATGTTTCTTTAAACAAATTTAAATTAAATATAATATAAACAAGTTAAGTTCCATTAATAGTAATTCTTGTTATGGTTACAGATTAGGAAACAAGTATATATTAAAAGGTAAAAAAAATAAGTGCAATTAAAAAATGAATGGAAAGAGTAAATAAATAATAAAGATATAATACTTGTGATTTATGTCTATTGTAAGGTTCAAGGGCACAGTGGAAAATATCGATATCTTTTACGGCATTGTAAAATTTACAGATACGTGGAAGAGAAAAGAGTTTTGTACGTATTCCGATTTGAAATTTTGTTTATAATACGTAAAATAATAAAATTTGCTCTGGTATTATTTTCAGGACAACGAAATGCAACCCTTTCTAAGAGTGCTGGTGAGTTACGTACCTACATTTTATTTAAAAGTTGTACCCTAAATACTGTGTTTGTTAGTTATGGGAGGTGTCATTAACTTAGTCATCGACAAAATATCACTTTTGTTCTTTGTTTATTTTCTTATTTTTAAATTATGTATTTATTATTATTTTTAGCTCAAGTTTCCAGAATACTTTTTAGTTATGTTTGAAATTGTTTTATAAACATACGACAAAAGCTAAAACACTAGGGCAGGGCTACAACGTTTTTTTGTTTCTATCGGTCACGGAAAACAAAAACATTGTGGCTCGGACCTAACCATCCACAAAATATGTACACATTTTCGTCGGAGGAGAAGCCGCTTAATGTGATCAAAAAATGTTGAAAACAATGTAGGGCCTGCAATCGTTTATTTACTTTTGACAATAACTTAACGCCGCAACGGTTCCCGCGCAAAAGAGAAAATTGTCGTAAAAACAAAAAACATTTCTTTATTAATTTTTTTTAATTAATTTCCCTCAGTGCCTATGTCATCTTTGAAGACGATGTGTGGAGGGTCTTTTTGAGGAGAGATGGAAGTGAATATGGATCTTGAAGAGACCCATGTTGAAGGAGGGAGGAAAATCCCGGCAAATCGTTCCACAGCCGAGCTGTTGAGCTCAAGAACGAGTCGTAGAAGCAATTCGTTCTCATGTGACAAATGTCAATCATTATTTTCGATGCTACTTTTAAATAAATAATAAAATAAGCAGTCTGGATAAAATTAATGCAAAAAACATCACTAATCTGTTATAAAATCAAACAACTATTACTACCAGCGTTGCCAGATGCGTGGTTTTTACCATCATAATGGATTTTTGGGTCATTTTTAACTTCATTTTTTTTTGTAAAAATCGTGTCGAACAAGACATGGCTTTTTACCGGTCACCAAAAACATGTACCTTTGAGTGAGATTCGATTTTTGGGTATCCCGAATTCAGGAATGTTGTTCTTAAACTTCAGTACGGGTTCACATATTCACCATCTATCTTTATCTAATTATTCATTTGGAATACATCAATAAAATCTAATGAATATTATATCAAGTAACTTTAATTAGGTACCAACACTAACTACCCTTACACTCCGTCATCTCGTGGATCCGAAAAACTTATTTTAAAAAAAACTATTTCTGTTTTTATTTTTATTGTTATTTAATTTTAATTTGCGTTAGAATTCTACTAATTGACAAAACAAAAAAAAAAACTAAAAAAAATTATTTTGTTATTATTATTCCAGGGAAAATTATAAAATTATATGTGATAATTTTCTTAAGTACCTACAGTTGTTTTCTTATTTAAATTCCCAATAAAAATCTTACGAAAAACATGTTTTTTACATGGATTTATTATCCGTCAAAACATGGTAAAAAATATTTTTTTAACTCCTGAAACATGTTTTTTTTTGGGACATGGCATACAGTGATTGTGATTACCGTTATAATTATTATATTAGAGCTTCTAGGTATATTCTAATTAAAAAACAAATTATTAAATAACTACTAGAGTTCTGTGTTGGTTAAAAGTTCTGCGTATTTTCCAGTTAACCAAGAAAATTATGTGCTTTTTTGGCTACCAAAATAAATTAAATGGCAGGAAATTATATGGTTCATGTGTCACAAAGCAGAGATCAGTGTGAGTGCGAGATTTCAATGGTGCTTCAACGTTTTCAGCTTTTATCCTCTGGAGAAGGTACTCACTTTTACCATCGTGAGGTTACTTCTGCTCAATTACGGCTTATAGGAGCTTATTGTACATTGACATTATTTAACCCCCCCGATGAGCGACTCCGGAAGTGGTGCTAAAAGGTCTCTGAAGACCTTAAATATAATTTTGCGTTTTAGGAAAAAGGTCTCTGCAGACCTTAAATATAATTTTGCGTTAGGTAGGGCTAGGCATGGCCAGGTGTGCTAAAGGTTGTTAATTTAAGTACGCACATGTTTACTAGGATGTGTATGTATTCGCTTTCTACCTTCGCTAGCTTTAACTGTCAATATAAACTGAGTTCAATTTTGGATACGTTTTTAGATTTTCACGGCCAAAAGTATTAGTTAACACAACAAATTCACATCGACGGATCTGCCGGATCTGCCCTGATGATGGACACTGCAACGCTGTCCGAAACGTCGGCTAAAGAAGGAGGTAGCACAACACGGCATAACGCCCCAAAAACAAACAACGAAAATGCGTTCAATTTTATTCGAGAAAAAAAATACCTTTAAACAACGTTCTAACAAGCATCTAATTTTGAGAACACAAACCTAAATGAATTTTTTTTTGGTCTGCACATATATTGTAGTATTTCTACACTATTTTTTTACGAATACGGATTTGATAAAAAAAAAAACCACTATGAAATTTACGCTGCACCAACTTTGAGGAAGTCATGAAACCAAGTCTTAACAGGCCAAAAAAAATTACGCAACTCTTGTCGCTCATCGGAGGGTTAAGAGCGATTGACCAGCAGCTGAGAATAAAAGTTTAAAAATGCTTGCAACTGAACAGGGGGGTTCCAATGAAAAAAATCGATTATTCTCCGTATCATTCTTTTAAATAAAAAATTTAATATAGATTTATTTCATTCAAAAGTAAGCAATAAAAATGCTTAAAACGCACGATGATAATTTTTTAAATATCGCGTACTTCTTGTAAGTATTTTTTGATCATAAGTATTTATGATTTTTCAATAATGTCTAAACAAAATAATAGTGTAAATTTTTTTTTTAAATATTTTAGTTTGCAAGACCTTAAATAAATAGAAAAACTGAGGTATTTTTGTCACAAAACCCGTTCTCGGATTTAATTTTTAATGATTTTAATTTAACAAAAATTAAAACTGTGTTGACTAGATTATGTATTGATTTACTTTGTTGTATGATTATATGATTTGAAATTTGGGTTGTTAAATAGAATCTATCGTTTAAAAATTGAACAAATCTGCCAACGACCAACGGTATAACCCTAGTATATTAAAAATACACTTAGTTTTCGAAATTTTAAAGCTATGTGTACCAGATAAAATAACAATCTTTGAAAATCAATTTATGTTTTTTGTAAAAAAAAGTCATACGTCTAGAATTTGATTTAAAATGGACTAATTTCCGGTATTCTCTGGTAATAACCCTCTTAATGGACAGACTAAGTAAATATGTAGTTTATCTTACCACATCGATAAGTTGGGACAGCTTAAGTTTAATGCAAACTCTCAGCACATCAGTGACGTTCACCACCGGTCGCACCAGTTTGTTGTAGTTGCTCAGCAGATCATCGTACAGCCTCTTGGCGTCAGGATTTCCTGCCACCACCGTCTGGACCACGATAGCACACACCAGCCAGGCTCTGAGAGCCATGGCGAATATGCTAAAAGAGTGATCATTGTTTTTTAGCCGGAATCGAGATCGGACAGAATATTTAATCGGAGCGAAGCTGGGTGATTCCATTTTTAAAAAATATAGAAATTTTATGCCACTTTTTACAAGCGCTGTCGAACACAACAGCTTTTTACAAGCGCTGTCGAACACAACAGCTTTTTTAGAATGTGTCGAATTTTGGCAGTTGATTAATTCATTTACCAGTGTTAATCTTTAATTTAATTTTGTTAGATAACAGCCCATCTAGCGCAGATTTCGCACTTGCTTTCAGAAAACACTTATTATTATTATCCATCAAAACACGTTATATTATTTCGATAATCTGTTTATTATTTTCTATCTTTAAACGATTTAAATATCTATTTTACGAACCGCGTGTTATATTTTATAAAGTTTTATATTATACGACTTACTTTTAAGGTTTATGTACATCATTTAGAATTTAGCTTTATTCGTGACGACCTCCCATCGGCAGTAAAAATTAGAAAAATGATAATTTGCACAAAAATTTATACACACCACTCTACGTTAAATCTACGATAGATTTTATTGCATATATAATATTATATACAAGTATATTATTAAAAATACAAATATCAGTATGGGGCGTTTTTCGCTTTGCCATATAATATATAATACAAAATATTGAATTTACCGAGTACAAACGTATATTATATCGATATAAGACGATAAGCTGACGATAAAAAATATGATTATATATTTTAATCTATACATATATATATTTTATTATTATTTTTAAACTTAAGTTTGTGCGATTTTGTAGTCTGTATCATAAGATTATTTACTGATGAAATCTCCATGAAAGATAATATATTTAAGTTTTAGTCCATCAGGATGGATATAGCGAGGTTTTGAGCATGAGGAGCGTGCTGGTTGTTATGTAACTGCACTGGGGTCCTCGGGCACCCCGCGCGGCCCCTGCGAGCCTCGCAGCTGACCCCGTTTCTCACCACACATACTGCCTGCTCTACTTTCTAACGCATCTTCCTTCTTTCCTTCCTTCCCGTGACTTTCCTGGTACTGCCACGTCCTTAAATTTAGTAGAGTCGTAGATTATTTTTTTAATTTTATTTTAATGCAAAATAAAATATATGTCATAATTTATACTCATTTTTTTTAAAATATTTTACGCAAACAAACTCTTGTTTTTTTGTGATAATAATATATTTTTAATGTTTTTTTAACAATATAAAAATATTATTTATTTACTTTTATTATTATAATCACTGTAATTATTTTATTTATCGTGCGTTCAAAAGGATAACTCGACGAAGTTGTTCGTAATTTCCGTTAAACTATTACGCAACGACTCTCGATAAGCGCGTGGAATTATCATTATTTATTCGTCTCCTCGAGCGTCTATTAAATTTCGTGAACACCTATTTTTGTTGGAGCGCTTCGAGCTCAAAAGATAATCGATCGCTGAAAAAAAAGTTTGAAAAATGAACAATCGCGGTTGACGCGAAACTCCAGTGCCATCTGAGAGCGGGTCTCGGAGGCTGCGATTTGCCAATCGAGATTTTCCGAACCGATTCGGGTGCATTCGGCGCCGTTCGGACGGCGTCTGTTCGCGGCAACTGCCACAGCACGACTAAGGGCGCAACTTATACCCACCCCCTTACAATTGGATGGGCGCACTCAAACAACTCGCGGGTCTTCTATTCGAGTGAGAATACTATTATTATTTCATTCATTTGAATAATGATAATCTATTGCAAACTATTCAAGTCCTTAGGGCCTTCATGTTCTCAGTGGCATAGTCAGTTTTTCAGTTTCAGTGCCGGCAACCCGGGCGTTTATTTAATATAAATTGGTTGATTTACAATTATCTGTTCTTTTACCTGCCTCACTAGACAAAGTCTGTTCCGAGGCGGGTAAATAACATAATAAGTATATTTATTTAAGAAGGATATGAATCAGAAGAGACATGCATTAAAAAGATATATATTAATATAGATATGCATTAAAAGAGATATGTGTTAAAAAGATATGTGCAAAAAGCAAAAAGTAAATATGTATAATAAATATTTACATACCTTCATATTTTGATTTTATTATTTGTTACACTACCATCAAAAGCTTACATACGTTACATAGTAGCGTGGGTGTTATAAATAAACGGTCTACGGGTACATCTCTTAAAAACTATATATTTTTTAACACTGGTTGGTCGAAATATGAATTTTCCTGATATATATATTTTGTTCTGAACATACACTCTTTTATTTAAATAGTAAGATTGATCCTTCCTATACAGTAACCATTATTTTTCCCATAAGAACTTGAGAAGGAGTAATTACTGCTCTACCGAAAATTTGTGGCTTTCCTGCTACGTTTGACGTCCTATTCTATTTTTATACATTATATAAATCTCGTGTCACAATGTTCGTCCGAGGTAAACTCCGAAACTACTTAACCGATTTTGATGAAATTTGGCTTACAGTGTGTAATTTGGTCCAACTTAATAGATAGTTTTTATATCGATTATTGACCGCAATATTTATTATTTTATTTTTATTTATTATATGCATCTATATCAAAAGGTTTAGTTTTTTTTTTTTTGGCCTTGCCTGTCTTACTAGGAAATCCTGTGTCGGGACAGACTAGTTTACAAATATTTTTTAAATATTAAATAAAGTACATTTTTCAATAAAGCCAAACATTTAATTGCCAATTAAATGTTTTTTATGGGACAATTACTTGAAATTATTTGTAAGTTCCATAAGTTTAGACAACAGATAGCGGTGTGAGTTAATTTATTGACACAAAACTTGGTTATCTATCTTGGTTATTTGGGAGGCGGGTATGGGTACCGCCACCCGGGAACCATTTATTGGACGACCAACACCTCTGCCACAGGTCACCCCAAGTGGCTCCCTACGTTTGGTGACTTAGTAGGGGTGCCCGGGTTGATGGGGTTGGGTTTGTCCGGGACTTGGGAGCGGATGCGTCTGCCGACCATCTGCGTGGCAGGCCGGATCAAGAGAGGCTGGTTGAGGTAGACCTTTTGATCTCTCCAGCCGGACCCTCTCGACCCATCGCCTTGCACTGCGGTGGGAGGGATGGCTTCACACGTCCATCACTCCTGGACATATTTGTCCCCAGATTCCTACCCACCCCTCAAACCTTTTTCCTTCCCAGGACTTCCTCTCCTTCCTTTCCCTTAAAAACCCTCCACACAGCATCTTCAAAGATGACATAGGCCCTGAGGGAATTATTTCCTATGTGGTCTAATGTAAAAAAAAAAAAGAAAGGTACCATCCAGTAGATGGCGTTGTATTTCGTTAGCCACAGAGACGCGTGGGCGGGTCAGCTAGTACCAGTATATATATATTTAGTTATATCAGCCAGCGGCCCAAGAACAAATTTGATTTTTTTTTAAATATTTTTGTGCAATTATTGCAAGTCATAGTAGTTTAGGTGATATATTTTGTGTAAGTGAACCTATTATTAAAGGACCGTCCAGTTTGTCCAACATAAACAGCATTGCATTCACTGGAGTTAAAATAAACTGTTTTTATAAATTTTATATTATTAGGTATATTAAAAATTTTAATTGAAAAATTTGTAGTTCTACAAAAAATGAACTTGATAATAATAAAAAAAAAACAAATTATTTCTGATAATTTTAGTTTATTCTCTTTTTTTCAAATGTATCCATAGATTACATAATATATATTTTTTGCAACCCATTGTTTATTTTTTATTATTAATCCTGGTGTAAACATTATGGCCCAGTATATCAGTTGATTTTAAGCTCGGCATGCTTGGTTTGTTTAGCTTAGTACAGCTTGGAACATAATCCGTATATAGGTCGAAAGCCTTAATGTCACTAATATTATCTGTATTGTCAATACATTCAATAGAGGAATATGTTTCTTTTTTTCTTTAAAAATAAATCTACTGTCATCTTAATCGGAACGTCTCTATGCACCGGGAAATCGCGATATTATGTTGGCGATCTTTCAAAAACGACAACAGTTTATTTTTAGGTGGGTTTAATTTTTTAAATTTATTTACTTTTTTTATACATGTATTATACATTATTTATTGAATGTTTTGGCTGCCCAACTAGGAAGAATCCCGTTTTAGGGCAGTCAAATTAGGATGATATATGGAACACACATATTTAAATAATATAAAAATAATAATGAAAAGTCCTATATAAATTTGTTGGATAAAATAAGAAGAAGAAGAAAACAAAAAGAAAAAAAACAGAATAAAATTAAACAAATAACCAATTAAAATATGAAGATAACCATTGTTTGTTTAGCAAAATTATTTTAATAATAATAAAAAAAAATAATAAAAATAAATATAAGTTTTATCTACTTAAAAATAAAGGATTAAAACAAAATAGCTAATTGGTGTTTGCATTGCAAACTATGGTCTTACATACATATTTTGCATGAATAAAAACTGGAACCAGAAAAAAAAGAATAAAGTAAGATAACTTATTATGCATGATTATGACTGTTGTTTGTTTAGTTATTGAAAAAGTAATCTTATAAAAGGTACATGTAGTTAATAACAGGGATTTAAATATATCACAATAAAGGTAACTGGTGTTTGAATTGCCTATTATATGAATATGAATAAAAAAGAAAAGAGAATTAAAAGAAATAAAATAACCAATTATTACATGAATATTTATGCTGTTTGTTTAGAAAAGATTTTAGAATAGTAATTTACTAGTTATTTTTTGATAAAGTTCTTCACTTCAATCAGCGGCCGAGCGGCCGTGTTTGGGTCCCATACAGGCGTCCCGTGTTCAATTCCTCGGCTGGCTAAGTCCTCCATCACGACCCAAGCAACATTTTCCGCTTACTGTGGTGATAGTAGGAGATTTTCAAATATTTTCAAGTTCTTCGTAACCCGGGTTACGAATATAATAATATAATATGATTTGTACAGAAAGTTTTTATTTACTTTATTTACCACTTCTAGTAATTTCCTTTTAGGATTTTTTTTTTGGTAAGGAAAGGGTTTTTGTAAACTTTTATGTTTTAAGTATTTAAGTTGAAATTTATCTCGAGATGACCATACAGAATACAGATGTGCAATACAAGTATTACTCCATTGTGCAATCCCATAAAGGATATTAGGCTAAATTGATTAATATTATTTCCTGGAAACCCTCCCAATATGTCCTCATCACTTTTGAAGTACAATCTCTTTTCCTCTTCCTTCTCACTCGTTTTGTTTGAAAACGAAAAATACAGAAGATACTATAACGATATGAAGATACGATTTCTCGCTGGTACCAGTATACGTACTTATCGCCTTGCTAATAAAAAATAAGTTAGAATATCTTAGATTTTTAAATGTATTTGATTTTCGATTTTTTTGTTTGAATCAATATATATGAGTGAATTTGAATCTCGGAAGTGGTAATTAATCCACTTCCCGATATCTGATCGAGCTGAAATTCGGCAGATAGACTGGTTGACGACGGCATTGTATCCTTTCAAGTTTGTGGCTATCAAGGCCGGTCTCTTGCGACCAATTTCACAAACAATACCTACCTCAATCATTACCATAAACATGGGGCAGGGGAAAAGCGTTTGTTGTTTTCCATGGGCCATGGAAAGCAGAAAATTGTGGCCCGACCTAACTATCCACAAAGTGTGTACACATTTTCGTCGGAGGAGTCGCCGCTTCACACACGAACATATATGCATTTTTCAGAAATTGGATTACATTACAGCAGTTGGTAGAGTTGTTGACTCCAAACCCTGGATAGAAAGGTTCAATTCTCAGTAAATTAAAAAAAAAAGTTTTAAAAAACAATTGATATATATACCTATTATTGCAAAAAAAAAACAGCTCGTAAAAACAAAAAATATATACTTGTATATATTTATATATATATTTAAAAATGATTTGTCTGAGGTTTGAACTTGATATGTAATAAACCACGCTACCAGCTTTTCTAATGTATCGATATTTATTGCGTATTCTTATTAAATTGCATATTATTACAGTGCTTTGATTTATTTTTATTTTAGAAAAATGCATATATGTCCTTGTGTTTGTGAGTGATTGACAACAAAATTCATAAAATTCATTTTTTAGTTTCAGCTCGATCGGATGTCGGAAAGTGGGTTAATTTCCACTTCTCTGATTCCGCGGCATTCATTTATTCAATCAAGAAAACAAATTTGGTTAATTTTTTTTTTCCTCCCAGAAGTAACACAGGAATTTTTAAATGTCTACTGATTTATCTTTCTGGTCAGAATTGTGTTCTTTTTTGACGTTCTGTTACTCCCCCCCCCCCCCCCCTCCCACTTTTTTCTGTGCCTGGCATTTGTCTATCTTATTATAATTCAATTTATCAACCATCATACTATGTAACTTATAAATAAATTATTATTTATCTGTAACCCACATTTCCATAAATTCATTGTCATATTATCTGTAAACTACACTATCATCAATTATTTTATTATCTGTAACTTCTTTAACATAAATTCAATGTTATATTATCTGTAAATTTCATTGTCATAAATTCCTTGTTATATGTATTACCTGTAAACATCATTATCATCAATTACTATATTATATGTAAATTTCATTATCATAAATTCATTGCTGCATTAACTGTAAACCTCATTATCATAATTATTATATAATCAGTAAATGTACTTCATTACCCATATAATCTGCATACTTCACCCGCCATAACACAGGGACATCCCTAGCATGGCGGGCGAAATAACACAATATGTACACTATGTATAAAATTCTTTAATAAATAAATAAATCTTTTTTTGGAAGCGCTTAGCTTCCTGCATTGTCCACTGTGCCAACTCAAAATTATCGATAGAAGTGAAGAAGAAGATTCTTATTTTATTGTGATCCTGTCGGTCAGTATTTTTTTATTTTATTATTTATTTACGCCCTAATGGACTTTTACATGAAAATTTTACATAATGATTACAGTAATTAAGTATAAAAATGTATACAGTACACAAAGTATAACCGTAATTAAGTATAAAAAGTTATACAGTACACAATGTATAACGGTAATTATAATTAACTATAACTAGTAATTATTTACTTTACTCATGAGGCATAGAATATTATAGCAGAGAATTAAAAAATAAAATAATAAGAATTGTACCAATAAAAAAAACTAATACAATTTAGCAAAATATATAAAACATATTATATAGTCAGTAGTTGAGTGGGCATCGCGTTTGGGTCTCACCCAGGCGTTCCGTGTTCGATTCCTCGGCTGGCTAAGTCCTCCATCACAACACAAGCAACATCTATACTATTATTATTTCATTCATTTGAATAATGATAATCTATTGCAAACTATTCAAGTCCTTAGGGTTTACATGTAGTCAGTGGCATAGTAGCGTGGGTGCTATAAATAAACGGTCTACAGGTACATCTTTTAAAAACTATGTATTTTTTAACACTGGTTGGTCGAAATGTGATTTTTCCTGATATATGTATTTTATTCTGAACATACACTATTTTATTTAAATAGTAAGATTGATCCTTCCTATACAGTAGAACCATTATTTTTCCCACAAGAACTTGAGAAGGAGTAATTAATGCTCTACCGAAAATTTGTGGCTTTCCTGCTACATTTGACGTCCTATTCTATTTTTATATATATAAATCTTGTGTCACAATGTTCGTCCGAGGTAAACTCCGAAACTACTTAACCGATTTTGATGAAATTTAGCTTACTGTGTGTAATTTGGTCCAACTTAATAGATAGTTTTTATCTCGATTATTGACCGCAATATTTATTATTATATTTTTATTTATTTATTATATGCATCTATATCAAAAGGTTTACATTTTTTTGGCCTTGCCTGTCTCACTAGGAAATCCTGTGTCGAGACAGACTAGTTTACAAATATTTTTTAAATATTAATTAAAGTACATTTTTCAATAAAGCCAAACAATTTTTATTTAATTGCCAATTAAATGTTTTTTATGGGACAACTACTTGAAATTATTCGTAAGTTCCATTAATTTAGATAACAGATAGCGGTGTGAGTTAATTTATTGACACAAAACTTGGTTATCTATCTTGGTTATTTGGAAGGCGGGTATGGGTACCGCCGCCTCGGGAACCATTTAATGGACGACCAACACCTCTGCCACAGGTCACCCCAAGTGGTTCTGATCTGAATAGCCAGGTACTTCCACACCATCCTCTTCCCCATCTCCTTCCACTCTCTACTACCTTCAGCATCATAACATACCCCAATTGGGGATGCCATAGTCTCACTGGTTCCAGATGAGAGCAGTTGGGACGCTTGTGCGGTATACAATTTTACTTCCGAGAACTTCCTTTCCCTAAAAAGACTCTGATGACATAGGCCCCGAGGGAAATCATTTTCCTCAGGGCCTCCTGTGTGGAACCATTGTAAAAAATTGGTTTTGAGACATGTATATGATTGTTAAAGTGGTGTTTTACAAAAAAGATTTGTTTTCATTTAATTAAAATTTATTTAATTTTTTTGTGTTGTTTCATTATTAATTCATTAAAAAAAATACTCATTAAATCCTACGATAGTCGAGAGTCTTACCACTAGACCAGGCCGGCACGAATCTTATTTTTGTGTTATTATTCTTTTTGGCCTCTTGACTACGAATCCGCAGGTTGGGGGTTCAAATCCCGACAGTTAATTTGTGTCGTTTTGCACAATTAATTAATTAAAAATAATATTTTTACAAATAATTATTTTCTTTGTTTATAAAAACTTAACCATACCGTTTAAGTGATTCAAATTGTGTGATAATAGCCCGGGAGCGGAGAAAGATAAACCCTACGTCATCGAGTACACGGATGAAACTACTTTATAATAATAATAATTGGATAATTTGTAGAACGCCATTTTTGTGAGAAATCACCTCAAGGGCGCTGAAAAAGGGCGTCCTTTATCGCTACTTTGTAGTGATAAAGGACGTTTAGTAAGCCTTTAAAAAGCTGGTCTGCCGGTGCGCCTCTTGGCAGGTTCCGCGCAGTCATGGAAATAGAATGGCATTTTTTTCGAAAAAATTACGTCATCGAGTGCACGAACGGGAATGGTTTCATATGATAAAGGTCATTTTGTAAATGAGAAAAAAAGCAGGTCTGTCAGCCGGCAGCCTGGCATGTTCGTAAGCAGCCGACGACGTCAAAGTGGGAAACGACGGAAATTTCAGAATCCCATCCGTTTCATATCGGTTTCGTGTGCCCAGCTGCATCGATTACATCGAATACAAGATTGAAATCAACGACAAACTGTAGTCTACATTATTCCATTCGTGACTTCCTTAGTCTGCTGACCAGCAGCTTGACAGTTTTTTGTGAAAGATTTTTTAAAAGTTTTTTAATAAAAATAGAAAAATAATTTTCGTTTTCTTTATGATTATTTTTATTTCAATGTGGTTTTAAAAACTTTGAATGCCAGATTTAAAAACAAATAAGTGGTAAAGATTAAAAAAAAAATACGAGTGTTCCGAGTGTACCCATCGGACGGGAGGGCCTTTCGACGCGAAACTGGCTGGGGAGCCCTTCGCCGCTGTCGCTTGCCTGTACTATAGGGCGGCTTTTAGTTCTGCTTCGCCCAGTTTAAGTGTTGGTGACTATTTATAAAGCATCACACTTTTGCAAAACTAACTACTATTATTTAAATTAAACTACAGAATACTTATATTTAATAGGTAGATATATAATAGTAGACATCCTTACATTAATACCGTGAATAATGAGAGGAACATAAATCTTCTTAATATTGAATAAAAGCGAAAAAGGTTTCCTCTTCTAAATATAGTATTATAGATGGCGCCACTTCCGTTTGCAAAACGCGTATGGGCGAGATCTATGTGTGTATATTACGGAAGCAGCTCCGTGGAAAAATGCACGTTCACGGACGGCTCATAACGGTGTCTATACAGTGTGGCGTGGAGATTTACTCGGAGTCGGGTTCCTTAATTTGAACCGTACGGGCATTATCGTATTAATATACTCCGATAGTAAGTAAGTTTTTTTAGTACAATATTTAAAAAAAAAATTATAACACTATATTACATATATATATATATATATATATATATATATATATATATATATATATATATATATATATATATATATATATAATAATGTCCTTGTAAGTTTGCCTATCAGTCTACGGTGGTTGGAAATAAGAACAATCACCGCCGCTGCTCAAACAGCTGCCGCAGTAAGAGCTGTGTTCGTTCGGAAAAGACGGAAACTGCTGAACCCCGTCTTCGAACCCCGGTTTCGAACCGCGCTGTCGCGTGCCCATACGTTTCGACCAGTATGACGAGATTAGTCGAGATAAATCTCTGCCAGTGAAGAAAATTGGATATACTTTCGGCTAAAAATGGTGTTTTATGCAAACAATTGTGTTGATTAAAGACCTTTACTTTAAAATGAATGCTAGTATTCTAATAAACTTTACTGATGAAGGTTTTAACCAGCTTCCGAAATGAAAAGAATTCGCAAGTTTAAGCACTGAGGCTTTTACCTAATACCTGAATCAAGAATAAACTTTGTATACCGTGTGAATTGATAAAGAAATCAACAAATGAAAAGATTTATAAAGAATAACAGTTAAGCGTAATGGTCGGCAGACCAAGGAAGTCACAAATGGATTAATATAGACTACAGTTTTTCGTTGGTTTTGATCTTGTATTCGATGTAATCGATGCAGCTGGGCACGCGAAACCGATATGAAACGGACGGGATTCGGAAATTTCCGTCGCTTTCCGGACAAACGCAGCTCTTACGGTGACGGTGCGCGGTTGTTCAAACTTCCAACCACTATAGACTGTCAGGCAATCTTAAAAATACTATTATTATTATAAATGTGTGTAATAATATGCGCACGTGACAGCGGTGAGGGGTACCGCGGCAGGTTTCGCAAGTTGTTTCGCTTCGAAAGGCTCGCCCGACCGATGGGTATACTCGGAACACTCGATTTTTTTTATCATTACCACTTAATTTTATTTAAATCTAGCATTCAAGTTTTAACAAATACATTGAAATAGAAATAATAATGAAAATAATTTTAAAAAGAAAATTTTAAAATCAAATACTTAGAATGGAATAATCTAGACTACAGTTTTTCGTATTTATATTCGATGTAATCCACTGAGACCTCTTATTTTTGTCATTTTTATCAACCTCATATTTCAAATTCAGAATTACCTACATTATCTACGACCATTTTTTTTCATTAAAAAAAGTAGCTGCCAAAAACTATTTGTTATTTATGTAAAAATATTTTTTAGAAAATAACCCAGGACCTCAGCAAAATTATGCCTTGCAAAATTCATCCTAGACTTACAGAAAAGTCAATATTTGTCGCATATTAAATAAAAATGGATATATTTATCCAGGATACTACATAAGTTCCATTTAGTTCGGGATGAATCTTGCAATCATACATAAAGATAGCAGCCAATAAAAATGTGCGTTAATTGTTAGTAGTAGTCGAAATATGAGTTACTTAAATATGACCGAAAGGGGTAGGGTCCCAAGGCCAAGGTTCTGGGTTCAACTCCCAGATGTGAACGTATCTTTTTATGGTTTTTCTGTTTCAAATTTTCGATTGAGAGTCTTCAGTGATTAAAAATTACAATTTGAGGTTTTACTCATTAAATTAATTCATGTAATTGGTCACCATGATAAAAGCAGCCGCCTTGATATGATGATTTAATGTGTACTCGACGTAAATGAGTTAGATAAATATCATTTTTTTTATAAATAAAAGAAAAATATATATTAGATCATTGAAGAAGATTAATACTATGATGGGTACCCAAATGTTATTTAAAATGTTTTTTTTTTTTTTTAGTGTTCCGTACCCAAATCGGCAATACGGAACGAAATCATTTTGTAGTCGGTCTGGCTTAAACAAAAAATACCGACACGCTAGTGGTTGATATCTATTTTATGAAAAAAAAAATATTTTCCTTAGGGTCAAAATCTATAGAGATAAATGGGGAATACGTTTGTATGGAAAAATCACCGCCCGGTTTCCTCTTAAGTTCACAATGTTTACTCGCCAGGCTATGAATTCTGGGAATTGGTGAATAAACAGAGTAATTTGTGTTGAAGTTATTGTTGCATTTAAAATTATCTTTACTGCGAGTTTGTCTGGCAGGTATATTAATGCAAATTAGTTCCAACAAATTAGGGCTGTCAATTAAACATTTTATAATTTTGATTAAAAAAAGCAAATCAATTAAAACTCTTCTATTTGATAATTGAAGAAGTCTAGTTTCGGCACGTAAATTATTATAATTTATAAATTCGATTGGGATTTTCATTTTAAAAATGATGTACCGAAAGAATTTGTTTATTACCTTTTCTAATGATCGACAATGGACTTTTTACCGGTTTGTACTATTTTTAGTACCAATTCTTTGTGGAATATTTATATATAGTTAAAAATATCAGAAAAATTGTAAAAAACTGAATTTAAAAATAAATATCAGGAACCGGTTTAATTTTTCACAGAATTACCATAGTCACCCTCCGATGTTTTTGATCTTTTCTTTTGAAGTACTGGTTCCAAAAGTAATTGGATAAAAAAACCTGTTCACTGTTCCACATCGGTTTCCGGTAACTGGAACCGCAGTGACAATGTACTTCAGGTACCAACCATCCCTAGTTTCGGGACTTCAAGCTACGTCACGATCCTGACGACACCTCTTTTTCCTGCGTCTGTATAGGCTAATGATTAAATATATTTTATACGAAACTTGATCGCGATCTTTCAAACTATCAACGCAAATAGTTTATTTTTGGGCGGGTTTTTGGTATGAGCCCTGGCAAGATATGCCTAGTGATACCATTGCTAAAATAGGGCCGGTATTTCAGTATTTTTTTAGTAATGGTCAATGGTGTCACTAGTCATAATCTTGCCAGGGCTCCTATTAGAGCAACTTGACGCCCTGACGGACGTTAATATTAATCTCTCTGGTAACGAGTATAAAAAAACAAGATGTGGACGTGTAAAAATTTGCCAGCTGAGATGACTGCTAAATATAAAGAAGCGTGGCGGGCGAAATGAATTTCATTTTTATACAAATTATTCTGAGATTGAATAAATTTTTACAAACTTGACGTTCAAAATAAAAGAAAAATAACTGTCTTATTCTGGTTTCGAAAAACTCTTTGTAGAATCCGGGCAAGGTCGGGGACCTCAGCAAGCGGACAATAAATGTGTATGAACAATTAACTTAGATTTACCAAAAAGATAAAATTAAATACTGAAAAATTAAGAGATTGTTAGTTTTGGTCTTCGGGGTATGTAACGAGCTTACGAGGGGTCCGAATTTTCCCGAAAAGTGCCTGTACGAGCGAACCTTGTAACATTCTAGCAACGTTGGACTCGTATCTAAAACTCACTGGTACTGGTATCTAGTATTCTTTGAATAACGTTAAAATTAAACATCTAGCCCCGGTTTCCTCGCGAAGTTAGAGCTTTGTTGGATACTGGCTGGAAAACAAATAACTGATGTGCCACATCACGACTACGTTCCCGAAGTTCTTTATCGTTTTAATTATTTCACAAATTCTGCATTTAGCAGTAAATTGCAAATAAGAAATTGTTATAATTCATGAGGAAAAAACAAAACATATTTTTACACATTGACGGTTACTTCCGATATCAAAAAATTGACAATCTTGTTTCGCGCTCAAAACTGCGATAGTATAGAAGGCCGTGAAACCACTTTATTTGTGCTGGACTGTTATGGCTTCTTGTCAATGTGGTTACTATTTCGGATATTAGTGCACAGATTTCTGTAAGTTAACTAAGTTAATGTTGTGCAGTGCTTCTAATAGTCTAATTGGGCGACGCGAAGTGATGGCCAATATTTAGGCGGCGATATTTATGCTACTTTACAGGAACAGGAAGTATCGCAAATATGGCGTATTTCTGTAGTTGTTAACATCCTCATCCTGTCACCATTCATTTGAAACTTCATTGACATTATTTGATAAACAGTTACGAGGATGTTTATAAGCATTGTATATTTCCGTCGAGTATGAAAATAATCGTTTAGTCCCCTTGGCTATTACAAATCAAATTGGGTTTATGTTTATATTTCGCAGTTATCACGATACGTCATTGCTGTCTAATAATTATAAAAATATTTTTTCACTGACATACATAACATAGTGTGTAATATATTAGTTTCGGTAAATTAATCTAAGGGATAAGTCAGTCATATTATAATAAAGATAATATCTTTCCGAACTAAAGCAGACTTACTGACATTGTAATATTTTGAAGGTTATGCAGATATGAGTAATAACTTTTTTTAGTTATCAATAAAATAAATGGTTTTAACTTTTAAATATATTTGTGGAAAATATAAAATCGTTTTTACTGTAGTAACTACGAAAGTTTTCTCTCAATACAATAATAAATTCTTTGTGCAATTTTTATGCAAATATTATTTGGAAAGAAATACTTATTTTATAATATGTTCACGGTTACAAAGATTGACATACATAAAATACATGCTTCTATTTATTGTGGCAAAAGAAACTATGGCAGGCTTTATTTTCAACTATGCTACTCAGACTTTTATGACTATAGTCCGAGGTACTGAATTTACCTAGTTACTGAAAAACGAGTGTGATGTGAGAAATCCCAAATGCAGTGGTGTTGTTTGTTGTGAGTTGAAAAAATGTACAGTACAATCATGATAATATTATTGGAATTTATGTTTTATATCACATTTCACTTATCCTTTTGCAACCTGTGAGGTTGCAAACAATTTCCAAATTGTGAGGGGCCACACTAATTATGATCCCACAATGCTGGGCGACTTACTTGTTGAAACTTGTGCGCGTGAAGGTACCCTACATAATAAATCCCACACATTCGATCGACATCGGTTCCGTTCCCAAAAACAGATTTATTTTCTGTCAGGACTCACTGTGAAGGTTTATTTACCAAACTTCTGTATTCTTGAAAATGATTTGTAATATATTTTGTATTTTATTTATTTATTATTTATTTTTGCTGGTTTTCTGTTTCAGTAAAAATGATTTGCGAAGATGGAAGCGGACTCGATGGGGCCACTCTCATTCCGGTAAATATATATATATTTTTTTTAGTTTTTAACTATTGTGTACTGAAATGAGTGTAAAAGTTGTTTACATTATGAATCTCATAACACCACTCGTGGTTGAGTGGGTTATCTTTTAACGCTACTTACATAACTTCCTTCCCATGCAATGATTTTCCCATGTATTTACAAACAATTATTTTTTATAATTTTTTGTTATATACATAAATATTATACGTAACCGTAGAATACAAAGAACACTAGAAAAGCCTTCCGTACTCTTGCAATGGTGTATAATATTATGGAAGTTTCCCTATAATATTCACTGTCGACTTCTGTCAGTTTTCAAGGCTGATAACCGCCGTTTCCAAATATTCCCACATATCACAACATCTGCGGAACATTCACTGCCCTGAGAGAATCTTTAAAAATGCTTAAGTGTCCTGAGAGAATCTAATTCAAACTCTGCTGGATGGGTTTTTAAGCGATACATCACATGGCGCCACCCTACTTGTCAGTATTGTGCATTCTATACCAATGTCAACACTAGCCACGCACCCCTTCGATCAGCATCTTTAAGAGCCATAGGTAGACTCAGCTAAACAGCTTGGAATAAACAACCTTCACATTTGCGAAAGGTCATTTAAGTTCAGAGCAAAACTAAATACTCACCTTTTTAAATTGTTGTATCCAGAATAACGACCGCATTTCTTCAGTGATATTTCATTACTTAGTCTGACGAATTTTGTTTTAATAACTTTTCTGGAGAAACATGTATCAGTAACACAAAAAATATTATGGTAAACTGTCATATCATCTTAGGAGAAGGAGGAAGTTTTTAAAGTTGGTAACGGGAAAGTAAATAAAATAATATGTTGTTGTAGATTGATTGTGGCGGCTCTCTGGTGTCGCGGAGTAGGGCCCAATGCACTTCCGTGCTGGAGTTGGGCAAGAAGTTGCTGCAGAGCGCTCGGGAGGGTGACACCGCCTCCGTGCTCGACCTCATGAGCAAAGGAGCTCCATTCACTACTGACTGGGTATGATATTATAAAACAATTATGTCGCAAGGATGTTTAATGGAGATGCTTTCATGTAATGTACTATTTACAATTAATATCCTCGTGTATAACACCGTTGTGATTGAAGTGGGGAACATTACCAAAAATCAACTCTTAAATTAAACTGGAAAAAAATAAACTACGGTCGATGACTTTTAAAATATTGCATTCACAGTAGTTTTGTTTTGCAAAGAAAAAGGAAATATGTTACTTTATTAAAATCTTATGTAATTTTGGTGATATCTATACAGATCAAAATACGGATTTATTTGCTAAGCTCGACATTTCAACCAAGCTGAGCTTAAAAACAACTGATATAACCTACAATCTCTAAGATCTATCTTGGAGACATCAATGTTTTGTAGCTCAAAGTTTGAATTTTTCAAAGGCCGCCAAAACGATTGAATTATGGTGCGCGTTGTCGTTAGGTAACCGACACACTTACTTATATAAGTACCTCGGTTTTATCTGTTACCAATAAGGCCGCTTCGACACAAGTCAATATGAAATCACCATGAATTCCGAAATAAATAATTAGCAAGAATTCAAAAAATATTAATAATATTTTTTTAGTAATTTTTATACCGCAATGGTGACCCATGTGCAACTCGACATAGCGCAAAATTGCCCTCATTCATGCACGCGGCCGACTGACCCTTGAGGGAGCGGCCCACCAATCACGGGGTGTTTAAATCTCTTACACATAACAGTTTATCAATTATAAGTATATTGTGTGTAAGAAATATTATGCATTCAAAATAAGTATTATGTGTTATCTATTTTTTTTAATCTATTGTCAAGATATTTTAATTTTTTATTTGTATTCTGTAATTTTTTATGCATATTTTGGTTTGATGGTTTCAGCTGGGAACATCTCCTCTGCACTTAGCTGCCATGAACAACCATCTGGAGACTTGTGAAGTATTGCTGCGGGCTGGTATCGGAAAGGATGGAAGGACTAAAGTGGACAGAACTCCACTGCATTTTGCAGCTTACGAGGGTCATTCGGAAGTTGCCAAACTACTTCTGGAGCACGGAGTAGAAGTGCATTGCAAAGATATGGTATAAATACTTTACTTTTCGCTTTAACCACATAACTCCATAATAAAATAATTAATTTTTAATCACTTTCCAGAGATTATCCCTTGCAGTAGTGTATAACGCAGTAGCATAACGTAGTAGCATAACGCAGTGTGAGGGAGATCAACGTACTCCCAGTTCCTAAACTACATAATTACTTTATTTATTTCACATTTTCATTTAAAATAATATATGGTTTATTTGCGGCAGTTCAGAGAGGAAGATACTCTTGATATCGCCCTGGTGTAAGACCACCATTCAGAATTGAATCGTTGCTTTAAATGGCTTCAGCCGTGTTTGGTGACCAGATCTGAATATCCAGGTTCTTCCCCACCTCCTCTCTCCCCATCTCATTCCTCTCCCCGCTACCTTCAGATCACAACATTCCACAATTGGCGGTGCTATAGTCTCACAGTTGGAGTTTACACTGGTTACACAGTTTAGACTGGTAGTTGGGATTCTTGTGCAGTATTCATATAAAAATAAAACAATTCAAATAAAAATGTGGCGGAACGAAATGAACAGAAAGACATGCGACCACCACAACACGGACATGGGCCTAGCGTTGTAGTCGTAAAATTCTCAAAACATATAACTAGCTAAATATATAAATAAAGAAAAATTTTAAAAAAATTAAAAAATAGCTAGAATACCCACAAAGTAACTAACCGATAACGTAAGTGTTCTAAAACAAAAATAATGAATCCTGGTGAATGGTAAAATGATCAGCGAGAGCAAGCTAGTAGGTGGTATAGTAACTAAAGATAAGATAACTGTCAGTATAAAAAGCTTGGCACTCGAATACTGGTGAATTATACAGCTTGATATTGTGCTTTCAGCTATGTAGTAAAAGTAATGGCAGATTACATTGGTTGTCAGATAATCGAGCGCTGGATTACTGTAGTTGAAATATAAAATCCCGAACCCGTGCGGCTGTTCGGACACCGGTCTTACACCATACTCCAGATCCCGGACCGGTGAGGGATCCAGCTACGTGAATATATTGCCAAACGATTACTGTTTATGAAGCAGCAAAAACTGTCCAACTTGGACTCTAACATCATAAAATTTGTACTTTCTGAAATTTTTGGAATTTATATTATCAACAGAATTATCGAGATCTACTTCAAGCACTTTAAACTGTCTTGTAACAATTTTTTTGCCCCCCCGTTCATTTACCAATTTCCAAAAACTATTACAGGTGATTAATTCTGGCAATATTATAAAACTAAAATCAAGTATTCAAAGCCACTTTATTGACATTGGAACAGTTCAGGTTTTTGATGGAACACAAGCTTACTGGCTTTGGATATGCCGTTATTTATTGAAAGAGATCCTTATCACAATGTGCCATTATTGGTGGAAAAAAAGTGAAATTTGACCGCTCTTAGGTCCCGTGAATACATATGTGTTGTTGGCTTACAGTTACAAATGACTCCTCTTCATTGGGCAGTAGAGCGCGGCCACGAGGAGTGCGTCCTGGTGCTGCTGAACGAGGGGGCCAACCCTCGCGCCGAGAGCAAGTTCCTGAAGACGCCACTGTCCATCGCCGCCGAGATGGGCTGGGACTCCATGGTGGAGGTGCTGCAATCCAATACCACACGGGAAGCCACTATGAGCATACAGGATATTGCACAAGGTAGGCTAACTAACTAACCCTCGCGCTGAGAGCATTTTCCTGAAGACGCCGCTGTCCATCGCCGCCGAGATGGGCTGGGACTCCATGGTGGAGGTGCTGCAATCCAACACCGCACTCCCGAAGCCACTATGACCATACAGGATATGGCACAGAGACAGGCTTTAACCCATTTACCTTCCGCCTCACAATCAGGGATGCCATAGTCTCACCGGCTCCAGGCAGCTGTTGGAACGCTTGTGCGGTATACACATTAAAAAAATAATAAAATTAAGTTTTTAAAGTCGCTTTGTGATGGTTTTTACCGTGTAAACTGTAATTATCACTTTACAAGAAACTAAAAAAAAATATATTTAATTAGACAAAGGTATTATAAAAGTTATTTTCACTTTGCAAACCTTGATAAATATTTTTCAAATGCCAAATGTTGTTTCATGGAATTATTTCAAATTTTTATGGTACATCTATGGTAAATTTTTGTATGCAAACTGAAAGCGCGGTATTCTATATCGTAATACAAAATATATAACGTATATACATAGTTTTTTTTTGTTATTTATTTTTGGGATGTTATACCTCCTTCTTTAGCCAGCGTTTCTGACAACGTTACAGTGTCCATCATCAGGGCAGATGTGTGATGATGGACATTAACGTTGGCTAAAAAAGGAGCTAGCGTAACACGGCATAACACCCCAAAAATAAATAACAAAAATACTTTTGGCCGTGAAAATCTTATATCATAATATTTATATACATAGTATTAATAACTCAGGTACGGGACATACGTCATTCCTATGTCTACCTACGTTAAATTATCGTGAAAACAAGCTTATGTGTCCAAGTGGTTAATATCTAGAGATTAATATTTAGAGACAGCATAACTTTTATGAGAGTATGTCTGACTGGGAGATATATATTTCCCAAAATTTATAACATCATTTGTACTTCATCTTCCAAAAAAAAAATTGTGATGTCATTTGGATACGTTACTTTTGTGCCCTACAAGAATATGAAAATACAAACAAATCCATATGACATAACAAAACTCATTTTCGACTGACCGCTGATGTGTCACCTTCGAGGAAGAGATATGAATTAAAAAGAACATGCTTAGCAGACCACTCGTTATGAAAGGGGCTTGGTCATGAATATCCAAATGCAGTAATAATTATTACAATTTGCACTTTGGAAGGCAATTCATATGTCGTAAATAATGAAATATTAATTGGTTGAATATGCAAATAGCACGAGCTATTCATTGATTTATTGTAATGGCATTTTGTTTCCTTTCAGATATGGAGCAAACACAGGAAAATAATTTTATCACACACAACATAGATGTACTAAATATTGAAAATGGTAAGCAAAATAACATTATGCATGAAGATTGTTTTAGTTGGGAAATTCTTGGCTAGTCAGATCTGATCACCAAACACGGGTTAATTCATTTCAAGCAAATTCTTTCGCCATATCTTTCATAGTATCTACCACTCTTCAAGGCTTTTCCTTTCCTCTGACCATTTTCAAAATTGCTTGCGTAGCTCAGAATATCACCGACCGACCCTGATTAAGAGGATGTGCTAAGTAATACAGAATTTATTTTACAGTGTGATTTTGGTTTGAAAATTAGATCGCTTAGAATTCTTTCAGATGCCTTAATTAAATGGTTCCATGTCAACTCAGAACCAACTCAACTTAACAACTCTTTAAAAATTCATTAGGCGGCTATGAAAAAAAATTAATAATAGCCCATACCCTAACCTAATATAACCTACTTAACCAATTTGTTTTTCATAATTTTTAATGACTTTTCAAAAAAGGTGTTAACCCGTCGCCGGCCGCAGTCCGATTTTGTCCCTTATGTATAAAGAAATTGTATGAAGAACAAGGTCAGAATCGCTTGGGCCATTCTCGTTCTTGACATAACAAAATACTGGATAGCGTTTAGCCTCTCCGAATAATTCAAATTAATTCCCAATGACGCGCAGGACATCAACGATGGCAGGCAAAATGGCTGCCGCTTGATAATATGAACGGTGTCATATTCGAAATCTATATGTTTTCATTGTTTTTTTTATATAAATCCATTGTGGAAAGCATAGATTTGAGTGATTATTAGGAAGTTCGTTTTATCTACATTATTTTGATGTAATTTTTGTAATATATCACAAAAGAAATGTTATAAAAATTGTATTCGTAAGAAAGGTGAGAACTGTCAAATATTTTATGTCGTATTGAAAAAAAAAAATTTCTATGCTGGCTTTCAACAGGTTTTAAGTTGAATTCATTCTGAGTTATCCAAACACCAATTAACTTGTTGAAGGCCAGCATACAAAAAAAAAAATTTCAATACGACGTAAACTATTTGACAGTTCTCACCTTTCTTACGAATTCAATTTTTATAACATTTCTTTTGTGATATATTACAAAAATTACATCAAAATAATGTAGATAAAACGAACTTCCTAACAATCACTCAAATCTATGCTTTCCACAATGGATTTATATCAAAAACAATGAATAAATATAGACTTTGGATGTGACAGCTTTCATATTATCAAGCGGCAGCCATTTTGTCCGCCATCTTTGTGCCTGGCGTGTCTTTAGCAATTAATATGAATTATTCGGAGTGGCTAAATGCTATCCAGTAATTCGTAATGTCAAGAACGAGAATGGCCCAAGCGGTTCTGACCTTGTTCTTCATACGATTTCTATATACATAAGGGGCAAAAACTCTTCAAACATCCGGACCCGCCGGGGGGACTGCGGCCTACGAGAGGTTAAATACTGCGAGTAGAACACATATATTTTGCCTTTGAAAATAAATGAGTATTTTTTTATTATTCTTTTTACAAGCCCAGAAATAAATAATGTATCAGGCCTATAAAAAACTGCTTTAAAGTTCAAATTTTCCTACTTTTATCTAAGTTCAAGTTTTATTAAATAATGTGGAAAATTAAATTCTTTAGTAAATGATAATAAAACAAGTTTTAAATTTGTTTTATTATACTATGATAATAAAACATTTAAATATTTATGTCTGAGCTTTGCAAAATAATATAAAAAACTTGATGATTTTTCTTGAATAAATCAAAACAGGCGGCTGGTGTTAAACGGGAATTTAAACCTTATCGCCATCTACATAAGGAGTGTATTGTTAGTGGCCTTAATATTAAAAATACGTATTTCTTGGTGACCGATGAACTTACCTTATATGATTTTTCACTCTTGATTTCATTAGATTGTTTTGCAGAACGGCCGGTGGAGGAATCTGAAAATTCTCAGGAAATGGAAAATGAAATGGACCAAGAAAGTGAAGCACAAAATAATCTGGCTTCACTTTTACCACAGGTAAATTATTTTCATAATACATATCACTTGCTTCATTTACATATTTATTAATTTATTAAAAGAACTTTGTACATTGTATAGATTTTTGTGTTATTCCCCTGATGTCCCTGTGTTATGGCGGGTGAAGTTTACAGATTGGGAATTCATAATAGTTGATAAATTAAATTATACAAATTAAATTAAATTACAAATACATATTATATATCATGGTCAAATATTATATTACATTTGTTCGAGTTCTCTCCATTGTATTTTTAAACATTATGAAAAAAAAAATTTAATTACAGAAAAATAGTTCTAACTATAGGTACATATGAATATAAAAAAATAAAATAATCAAAGATATGTAAAAAAAAAAATTTAAAAATTGTGAATGAACAGTTTCATGTTCTAATAACAGTATTCCCAAAAATGACTTCTTTCTCGCGCAGTACTTACTGTACTGTGAACTGAACAAATTTACATTGACGAATGTCAGCAGACGCCGAACAGCTGGCGTGGACGAATTACTGCTGATTGAACTCGGAACAGTAAGACTCTCTATTAATTCGGGTTTAGATCCCAGCGTGCGCAAATAAATTAAAATTTATCAATCTGTGATATTTCACAATTAATTAATTAATAACTTAGGTACGCGGCATACGTCATTCCTATGTCTAACTACGTTAAATTATCGTGAAAACAAGCTTATGTGTCCAAGCGGTTAAAAATAATATATCATCGTTGCATATTTAATATGAGCAATGTAACGATTTTGACGAAAATGAGTTAAATATACAGTTGTTTTTCTTTTTTTTCCATCTTCTACAATATGAGCCATGTAAAAATATCAAGTATTTAAGGCAATAAAAAGTAATCCATGTGAAGGCAATCAAAATAGTATATAATAAAAAAAAATTAAAAAGTCGTATCCTCTGCATACCACTACAATTGCCTTGGTATGTACATAATATTAACACCACTTTATGATGCCTAGCTGTCAAATTTCAATAAATTTAAATTATATATTTTGACATTATTATGGTATTATAATTATGACGAAAACTGTACGTAGAAAATGAAGCATGTGAGAAAAACTGTGCATAGAATATGAAGCATGTGAGAAAAATGCGTTAATAACTCAGGTACGGGACATACGTCATTCCTATGTCTACTTACGTTAAATTATCGTGAAAACAAGCTTATGTGTCCAAGCGGTTATAATTCAATTTTCTGGCATAAAATAATTAATGTTTGCCATAAATATACATATTCTTATAATGAACGAAATATATTTTTCCTACTTTGTCCATAAATAGAATTGTTATTTTTTTAAACAGTTTTTATCGATTATCTCAGATTTTACTCAGAGTCACATTCTTCATATTCTATATGCAATGACGATATAGTGTATTTGTGGCACGTTCCAGAGGGGAAGATACTCTCAGTATAACCTGGTGTTTGATCACCTGAATAGCCGGGTATTTCCCCACCTCCTTCTCCTCCCTACTACCTTCAGCCTCACAACATACCCCGATTGGGGATGCCATACTCTCACTGGCTCCAGACGGGAGCAGTTGGGACTCTAGTGCGGTATTCGCATTAAAAATATATATATTTATAACTCACAACTTCTAAAATAATAGTACCTAAAATGCACATTTGTTAGACTACTCCTCGACAACAACAAAAAGAACAACAAATAGCAGCAGAGGGTTACCTACAATTCCTTTACCGGGACGTAATTTGCATTGACTTTGCATTAGTTTCTTCATTTGGTTTCCTTTCCTATGATTTTGTTCCAATTAACCATTTGTCCTGATAAACCGATGTGCCAAATAAGCGGAATCTACTGTATACGTAGGTTTATAATATTAAAATATAAACTTATTGCAAAATTGTGGCCCACTATTTGAACAATATCTATATATATAAAAATGAATCCCTGTTTCCCTTTTTCACGCCATAACTTCAGAACGACTTTACCTATTTCATTCATCTTTTTTTTTTAAAGTTTTTTAATACTGTGTAGAAGGTTCTTACGGAAAGAAAAATTCAGAAAATTGCGCAGAAAATTGGACAATTTCAGAAAACTTAATGACTATTTTAACTTCTTACGTTTGACAGTTAGCGCGTTTGATATATTTAGAGATATTTCCTAAACTATTTATTTATTTATTTATTAAAGAATTTTATACATAGTGTACATATTGTGTTATTTCGCCCGCCATGCTAGGGATGTCCCTGTGTTATGGCGGGTGAAGTATGCAGATTATATGGGTAATAAAGTACATTTACTGATAATATAATAATTATGATAATGATTATGATAATATTCATCCGATTGCGATAAAAATTTGGTGAGTTGTTGTTGACATGCCCGTGAAGGTTTCTATATAGCAATATTTATATATTGGTGAGTTCTGGAGTTACGAAATTTGTAAAAAAATTTCAATAGGGCACACGCGAGTTGTTTGAAAACTGAGTGTATTTTATAGAGTTTAGCGGCAAGGAAAAAAACGGGAGGGGGAGGGGAATCCGAAAGAGGCGGAGAGGAATGTAGGACGGGTGATTCACGGGAGGGAGAGGGAAGGTGGAGAAGGTGAAAAGGGAGGGACGAGGGTGGGGAAGATGTGGCGGAAGGGGTAAGGGGACGAATGGGAAAGGACACGCAGAGAGAAACAATTTCTTCATTTAAGTGGCATTGCAACGCATGCCGGGTATCAGCTAGTATGTTATAAATGTGACTTATCATACAATTTTTTTTTCAGGGAGAGGAATTTACAAATGAAGCCACCATGCAACTCCTAAAGGAACACGGCATTACCATGATACCAGCCGACAATACCAATACTGTTACTTCAGCCCTTCAGAGTGGGAGGCGAATAGTACTCTCCGGTAATTTTCTTCATTTACACTAATCCGTTAATTCCAAATCCCCGGAAACTCGAAAAACAAATATCAAATTAACAAACTTTCACACAATTCGTATAACCACTGGAGCGACAGAGCAATTAAGATATTTTTTCTCAGATTGCTAAAGGAAATTTTTCCGCCCACATTAAAAAAATCATACCTCCGAATTTGAATATAGAGACATACAAACTGATTATAGTTGTATGTAGCCAATGAATTCCCCTATCTTTTATTTACTATCACATATTTGTAGGATTTATAAAAAAAACATAATTAAATATTTAACCTTAAAACATTTTAAAGTATCTAGAGAATATTTATTTTGTTATATTTTAAATGTACAATATTATACATACGTTTTAATAAAAAAAAAATTTTTGAAAATTTGCCACATTTTAGCAACAAAGCAATCCGAGGTTTTGGAAATAGTGGCATAATGTGGCAAAAACTGCTTGAGTGGATAAATATAAAATAATTGCCATGTAAACCGAAATTTCACAGCCCTTTATAACGACAGGACCAGCCTTCAAATTCAGATATCCAAAATAAATTTGTGAAAATGATTGCAAGACCGAATAAGTGGTGCTTAAAATTCTTCTTTCTCATTGTCTCGTTGCTGAGGATCCTAATCCCACTCTGATTTCCCTGATAAACAGGGCTCCTCCAATCCTTCCGATCCTGCGCTGATGCGGTCACCTTGTTTCTGACATAGGTCATACATATTTATTCTATAGAATCTCGAGTAAATCTGGCTTCCAAGAAACTGGGCGTCTTGCATAGGGTTAGCAGATTCTTCAATAGTGAGCTGCTACTAACCCTGTACAAATCTCAAGTATGTCTAACAATTGAATTTGGAGCCACCTCTGGGCTGGAGCTCAAAATATTTGATAAACCTACTTGATTCTGTGCAAAGGAGGATGGTTTATCTGACAATCCGTTGTTAACAGACCGATTGCTATCTCTAATGCACAGACGCAAAGTAGGCATACCGAGTTCTACAGGTATTTCAATAGACCCTCCTCTGTGCACACTAACACAAAACTCGACGGACATGAACGGAACATATGTTCACAGATGTTGTTGGTTTCATGAGAGTTCATTGCCATTTCTTCAACTCGTTTTTTTTGTAAATCGGCTCATGTGTAGACCGAGCTACCGGCATCTGTATTTCCTCCTTCATATTATTCAGGCCTCTTCAAGTCCCGCATTAATAAATCTCTACTTACAACCTCTATCTTAACCTGTCTTGCTTCCCAACCGGGTGGCGATATAGTTCCTCTGTCTTTACACTGTTATATTTACAGTCAGGGGCGCTTTTATGAGGTGTCAAATAAAAAAAATTAAAAATTGTGCTTGTAATAATAATAGAAGGAATTTAGCAGAAGGTCCCTGTTGATTTGCGTGTTTTTTTTAATTTACTTATGTTTTTATTTTCAGATGCTGGGAAACTTATCCTTAAAGACAGTAAATTCCAAACAGAACCCCCTAAACCTGTGGAGATAAAGACGAAACCCATCATATTACCCACGGGAAAGATCAAAAGTACCAAAATCTACACCATGAGCAGCAGTCAATTCTTGGCCATGACGGGACAGAGCAAACCCAACATCTTACAAAAAGTTCCAATAGAAATCAAGAAAGAAAACGGAGGAATCAACCTAGTAAAGTTACCTAAAACGGCTCAAATTGTAAATATGAATGCGACGAAATTAAACAAAACTGTAAACATAATGAACAAAACTCCCATAAAACAGGGACACAACACCATCACAGTCGTGAAGCAAGGAAAAGGAGGCAACATATTGTCATTTAAAGGGAACACCATATCCAAAGTCCCTGGGAATATCAACCTCAATGCGCTGACTAATGCCAACCAGGGAAAGAACACAAAACTAATCCAGCTAAAGAGCGGCAGCACCTTGGGAAATGCCGTCAAAATTGTAGTCAATAAAAATAGTTTAGGAAAATTCATAGCACAGATGCCAGTTAAGGATAATCAAACCAAAAGCAACGGTATCACTAATAATATTATTTCGGTAAGTTACACATCTTTTAACCTCTCGTAGGCCGCAGTCCCCCCGGCGGGTCCGGATGATTGAAGCGATTTTGCCCCTTATGTATAAAGAAATTGTATGAAGAACAAGGTCAGAATCGCTTGGGCCATTCTCGTTCTTGACATTACGAATTACTGGATAGCATTTAGCCACTCCGAATAATTCATATTAATTGCTAAAGACACGCCAGGCACCAAAGATGGCGGACAAAATGGCTGCTGCTTGATAATATGATAGCTGTCACATTCAAAGTCTATATTTATTCATTGTTTTTTTTTATATAAATCCATTGTGGAAAGCATAGATTTGAGTGATTATTAGGAAGTTTGTTTTATCTACATTATTTTGATGTAATTTTTGTAATATATCACAAAAGAAATGTTATAAAAATTGAATTCGTAAGAAAGGTGAGAACTGTCAAATATTTTGGTCGTATTGAAAAAATATATTTTTTGTATGCTGGCCTTCAACAAGTTAAACATTTATAGACACAAGTGGATAAGGCGTTTTCTTCTTTAACCCATCCACCAAACCCATCGAAAATCTTGCCCCGTTTCGTAGAGAGACCACCATTCAGAATGGAAATATTCTTGTTTACTTCAGTGAATAGCTGAATAGCCAGCTCCCTCTCAATCGTTCCCTTATTCTGGTCTCATCTTCCATTTCCTTTAGCCTCACGAAAATCTCCATATCAATCTGCCATAGTTTCACTTATAAGGCATATGACATATGCGCAGCATTTTTTGGCCTGTTTCATACCAATCTTATTTTTGGATTTGAGGCCAAAATACCCAATCCAACTAAAAGTTTTTTTTTGCAATCAAACGGTATATCAAACATCTAGTTTGTATATGTGCTACTTTATTTATTTTGTGTTTTAATTATTTTTATTTATTTAACGACCTTAGGGCTTATACATGATAGTTCAGTACACTTGTTACATTTTATTGGTACATAGTAAAAAATACGCACAAGTCAAGAACAAAAACTGAAATATACAGAGATCAGATAGGTTTTACAAAAATGTTAGAATAAATATTTTACATGATCCACAAAACTCGCCAAGTTGATATTAAATATGTCAACATCACCCATAGTGTGAAATCGTTGCATTGGAGAGTGGGCAATGTAGTTATGCTTATGAATACTGCAGTAGAATAGTGTATTTTATCATATTCTACTGTGGGTATTTGTAAATTATAAAATATAAGCCATTAAAGAGTCCCAGATGTATCCGTACCTTTTTCTGATTTTTCTGTTTCGGATTTTCGATTGACTTTCGCTAATATTATCTTCATTAATTAAAATATTATAATTTGAGGTTTAACTCTTTAAGTTAATAAGTTAAAAATAAAAATATTTTAATATTCGTGTAGTAATGTCGCGGGTTCGAACCCGGCAGGCGCAAATATTATAAATTTAGTACGATTAATTTGTGTTATTTCACAATTAATTACTTAAAAATTATTTATAGAATATTTGCGGCACGTTCCAGAGTGAAAGATACTCTCAGTATTGCCATGGGGTGAGACAACCATTCAGAATTAAAAAGTTGCTTGAAATAGCTTTAGCCGTGTTTGGTGACCAGATCTGAATAGCCAGGTCCTTCCCCACATTCCTCTTCCCAATTTCCTTCCCCTCCCTACTACCTACTAACCTCACAACATACCCCAATTGGTAGTGCCGTAGTCTCACTGGCTCCATATGGGAGCAGTTGGGAGTCTTGTGCGGTATTCATATTTTAAAAAAAAAATTTAAAAAGATCTGTGATAAATCACAGGATAGTCTGAATTCTTGACAAATCAATTCCAATTTTGTAAACGACACTTAAATTCAAAGCAAATTTGAGTCCATTAACCTCTTGAATGTCGGATGAAATATGCCCACATATGCCGTATTCCATAGAAAATTAATATAGCATTCCGAGAGACTAGAGTTTTGAAATAAAAAGCAACGTCTGGAATGATATTTGTGTAATGCGATTCTGACCTTGTTCATGTACAGTTTCTTTAAACATAGAGTTAAAATCATATTTTATTTTTTAACCTCTCATCTATCATCCGGACACCGGTGTCCGATCGACACATGTGTGGTTAAACCACAGTTACTGAAATTATTATTTTTGATGACATCTTTAATTTCCGTCTTCATCGTGAATAGTGTCTGCTATAAAACATCACATGCTTTTTTTCTTACCTTTTAATTTAATGATAATAATATGTTTCATTGCTTTTTCCCGCAGGAGGATAGTTTAAAGAAATTCAAAGAAGAGTACCAACTGATTCCAAAGAACGTAGTTAATGTGAGTGAAGTTGAGAGGTTACGGATAGAACTGAAGCAAGCCAAATCAGAAGCGGCCGAATATAAAAGAAAGTTTCAATTCCTACAAAATGAACTGCAATTAATCAAAAGCAAATTTAATATAAGGACCATCCACAGTAACAGTAACGTATCAGAACAATAAGTAATAATAAATTAATGTATCTGATTAACATTTTTTTATGTAACAATAAATCTTAAATAGGTAATTATTGTTATTTTTTTCAAATTTTAACAAGTTAAATAATGGCCTTATATACATGATTGTTAAACAGCAAATATATTTTAATGAAAATATTAAAAAATCTAATTATACATAATAAACCATTGTACATTTTTATACAATTTTTTTATTCTCTTTTTCTTTTCCGATTTTGCCTCTTTAGCAAGGCAATCATCAGCTCAAAATCCTTGCCCAAAATTCATTAATCTGTGGCACATTTTGCGAGGTGGGTATGGGTACCGCCACCCCGGGAACCATTTATTGGACAATCAAAACCCCTGCCACGGGTCACCCCATGTGGTTTGCTACGTTTGGTGACTTAAAAGGGATGCCCAGGTTCATGGGGTGAGTTTTGTCTAGGTCTTGGCACCGGATCGAGAGAGAATGGTTGAGTGAGTTTATGCGTTCGTCACGGCATGCATTGGACACACTGACCCCCTGTGGGTGTGTGGGGCTAATGTAAAAAAGAATTTACCCTTGGAATTCCAGGAAATCCGTAATATTCGAATATGCATGGAACTCACCTTACTTGCCCTAAGTTTTATGGTATTTTGGACTTGAAAAGCTCCTTGTTTATTATTGAATGGCACAGTATAAATGAGGCGCTCAACTAAGAGTGGCCCAACCCACAAGGATTTAATCAGCGAAAACGTGATGTTGTTGAACATTTTTATCGTATCTATGATGTCTGAAAGCTGAAATTGGCCCAATTTAGTTTTCAGACATCATAGATGTTTTCGCTGATTACGATTTTTTATTGCTATTTTATAATAATTTTTAATTAAAAACGGGTAAGACCACTCTTCCGCTGAGCGCCTCAAATATGATAATGAAAACAACAACAACACGGGAAGCAGGCTTCAAATTTGTATGGATAAAGGACTCTAAGAAAAAACGATAACTCACCAGCTTTTTTAGTCAGGAGGGAAGACGACCTCCAGAAAATCTCATAAGAAAATACTGCTTATTCGATTATCACTGCATACTCCTTTTTATTACTTTTATAACTTATTACTTTTATACTTTTTATAACTTATCGTCATTGTGTACTTACTGTATACTGCTCCCTCTCCTTCACACACCTTCCTGTCCTACGTCTTACGTTGCCACTGCATAACTACTATATATTTATTATATTTGCACAATATTACCTTATTATATTACCCTGCTCTCAACTCCTGTCAACTGCCAGTATTCTTACTTTTTGTACCCATCATTTTATTATGTAATGGTCATATTTAAATGTCACCCGATTTTTTTTTTTTTTCGAATTCTGTAATAATGATGTGCGAAGTGTGTAATACGCGTTCATTTCTGAGCACACAGATATGTTAATTACAACGTAGTATGCTTCTAAGGCAACCACTCCATCTCCAAACGAATAATTGCTTAGAGATAATTACAGATAATATTATATTACACTCACATTATGTTCAGGCATTCTCTGCATATTCTTGTTGTTGACACTCAATTGAAAAAGAGTCACTGCCTCTAAGTGTTTTTTATCAGAACGTACGGGGTCTGAGATCAAAAACTGACACATTTCTTCGCAGTGTTACGAGCAGTGATTATGACGTCATCGGCATAACAGAGACTTGGCTTATAGATTCTATTTCTGATGGCGAGCTTTTCGACTCAAGGTACAATGTATTCCGACGCGCCAGAAGTATCGACGGTGTAACTATGGGAGGTGGGATGCTCATAGCTGTCAAAAAGGAACTCAATACAACTTCTAATTACTCATGGTGCTCTACGAATGAGGACATATGGGTGACTCTTCGCATCCCTCGTGCAACTGGATTTACTAGTGTTCATCTTTGTTGTACCTACCTGTCTAAAAGCTTCAACTTCAATGCTTGAATCACCGCCTTCTAGGTATTAAGCTTTTGAATCAACTTAACGACAAGTTTCTTATCATGGGAGACTTTAACCTACCCGATATTACCTGGACTCTTCCTGTGGGTGAGGTTAACCTGATTCCTTGCAATTACACTTCTACAATAAGCTCAACATTTATTGACAATATTAATTACTAAAACTTCCACCAATGGTGTCCAAAATACATTAGGAGGAATTCTTGATCTCATTCTCTGTAATTTCACGGTACGCGTTGCTCCCATGAATGATCCGTTGGTTCCTGAGGATGCTCACCGTAAATCCATTATTATCACTGCTGAGTTCGTTGAACACCCGTTCATAAAGGAAAATCTATTAAACGGCCCTCATTCCACAAGGATAATTATAATGACATAAGAAGCAGCCAAACACAAGTAGATTGGAACATATTTAACTTAACCGATTCCGTCAATCCTGCGGTTTCACATTTTTACAATATTATTAACGATTTAATCTCGGATAAGGTTCCATTGAGGCGCATTGGTAAGCATTCCTACCCCCCGTGGTATATATACCTCATTGTTAATAAAACTTATTCGTGAAAAGCAGAAATTTCACAGATTATATACTACCTATCAGAGCCCTTCCGATTACATTACTTTTTCAAGACTACGCACCAGGCAGAAAAAAATGTCACAAAGACTTTATTAATAATGCTGAAGAGAATATTGCAAAAGATCCCAAGGCATTCTGGTCTTATGTTAAATCAAAAAAACTATCAACATCCATTTCTAGCGTATTAAATCTTAAAGATGTAACAGTCAAGGGTGGCCAGGCAGTCTGTGATTTATTTGCTGATTATTGCCATTCCAATTAGTAAACTTGCTAATCATGGTGTTCATGGAGATCTCCTTCCCTGGTTATCCTCATACATAACAAACAGGCTGTGACAGTGGGTGGATTTTCCTCCATCTGAAAAATCATCACTTCTGGTGTGCCTCAGGGGTCCATTTTGGGTACTTTGCTTTTCTCTATGTATATAAATGATATTACGACATGTTTTCACAACGCTCAAATTTTACTATTTGCTGACGATATGAAGATATACCTTCCTATAAGCTCCCCTGAGTGTTTACAAGCAGATCTTGACCGACTGACGGATTACTGTCTCAGAAATAAACTTTTCATAAATATTTCCAAATGTTTGCAAAGTCACATTCACACGTTACTATTTGTGAAAATACCACATGATTACACCATCTCTGGATCGCTGCTAACAAATAAAGATTGTATATCGCCATACTGTTTATGTTAACAGGTTAGAAAGAGTTCAGGAGCGATTTCTTAAATTCCTCAATTTCAAATCATTCAACGTATACAACTCGTATGACGAAATCGAGAAACATTTTCGAATCACAAAACTACTCAACAGAAGTGAAAACTGGGATATTTTTCTTGCCTTGACGCGAGTAGGCGCTATAGAGGGGGCACTTTCTTTTGTATCACAAACCATGTTACACAAACCTAGCGTAGCCGCTAAACTACTTGAAAAGTAGGATGTTTTTCTTGCCTTGACGCGAGCAGGCGTTATAAAGGGGGCACTTTCTTTTGTATCACAAACCATGTTACACAAACCTAACGTAGCCACCAAACTACTTGAAAACTGGGATGTTTTTCTTACCTTATTGTGATTAGGCACATATCATCACGGAAATAGTTTACTTTAAAAAAAAATTCACGCATGCGTATTAGGTAAGTACTAATTAGGCGGAATTTTAGTTTAACATAAAAAAAAAAACGCCCATGTGATTTTGTGTCTAGCCGTTCGTTGTTTCTAACCGCCGCTCTAGCATCTCTCCGTATAGTATCAAGAATACCAACATAACAAAATGACATTTGTCAATAAATGTTTGAAGGCCTCGTTGCACAGAGCGAAAGCTAATTTTAATTTTACGTAATTGAAATTTAGAATGAAATATTTTCCAATTCCTTTTAATAAAATTAATGTAATTAAGGTGAATCAAAAGATTTAAAAAAGTGCGTATTAACCGATGCCAGCGATATGCAATATTTACCAATGCCAGTAGATAAATAATTTCCAGTAGGTAGCTACAGTACTCCCCTCCAGCAGCACAGAGGAAGGCTGCGATGAAAGGAAAAGGCATTGGTTTTTGTGGCTTTTGTGATAATAATAATAATAATAATAATTGGATAATTTGTATAGCGCCGTTTTTGTGAGAAATCACCTCAAGGGCGATAATATTGTTTTACATAGTTGTATTTCGTGGATTCGCTTGGTGCATTTAAATTATGTAGTACAAAATACACAGGAGCTGGGGAGCAAGATAAACCTAAAAATTATTATCCTCAAGAGTCCACTCGAGAATATTTATGGGCAATCAGACCAGGAGAATTGTATTTAACAGGTGTCCAATGTCTTAGTAGAGAAATTACAATTGATAATTAACATGGAATTCTATTGTTAAAAAAAATTAAAAGCAATTTGATTTTCTTTATAAATAAATAGATTTTGTACATGTATTATGCACATGTATGTAAAAATACTGTAATGTTTATGTCTTGTTGAATAATTTTTGTTTATATTAACATCATTCTAAAACGACATTCAGCTTTATTTATAAGTAGTTAAAGCATGAAAGAGTTTATTGACCTGAATTCAAACAAAGAACAATCATTTAAAATACATCTAATGACAGTTTTAAAAAGTAATATTGTTCGGCTTAATCAAAATATTAAATGTGCCGTGTAGCAGTGTCGGCACACACACACTTTGACGCAGGCAAAAGGTTAAAAGAATTCATAATCTGCTCTTTCACAGATGACGCTTGTTTAATTATTTTATTTTGCAAGTTATACCTTCAAATATTAAGATTAATAATTAATTGTTTGCGCCCATACATACGTAATATGAATAATTAGTTTTGTATTAGTGATTCAAACCAATATTGTATTTGTATACCGTTCTTAAAAAAAATTGAGTTTGTTTATGTTTAAAACTATTTATTCTTATTCATAGGAGGTAAACCGCTTTCCGACCGGATTCATACGAGCCTGAGTTTGAGTTGAAAAAAATCTTGACAGAAAATAAATCTGTTTTTGGAACGGGACCAGTGTCGATCGAACGTGCGGGAGCGGCTTATGTAGGGTACCTTTAAGCGCACGTGTTTCGAGCAGTAAGTCCCTCAGCCCTGTGGGATCACAATTATGACCTTTACTAGTGTGGCCCATCAAATTTCGCACATTTTTTCTCTGTCGGAAAGGGATATACGGGCATAAACAATTAAAGCATAACTTGCAAAAAAACTTTTTTCTAAAATAATTAAACCAGCTCTATCTGTGAAAGGGTAGATATTGAATTCTTTTAAGTATTATGTTAACATATTTATGATAATTTCATGATAGGAAAATACATTGAAACAATTCTTCATTTGGAAAAAATATTTTATTAAAAAAAATCGTAATAATTTTCTAGTCTCGTAGTTTTTATAATAAACAAATCACGTAGATAATACATTTATTTTTCCTCTTTATGTAAACATCATAGAACAAGACTTAATATAATTTCACTCTATATATAATTGCATTCTCCCTTAACAAACTTATAAAATCACAGTTTAGTTGTGTCCTCTGTCCTCTCATTCCTTCCATCCATTTCACAAGTCGGCATATTGGATATATTTACTTGAAATGAATTAACGATTAGATGAGCTGTACATTCGTTTCGTATAATAGTGTGATATGCTATTTATGTTTATTTGATATTAAATACAATTGTATAGAAGCACCTTAAAACGAATTAGGGATACACTTGGAATTCATTTAGGAAAATATAAATACAAGGATAAATGACATACATTTCATACATACAAGTAGGAGGTTTTGTCTACGATTCTGCAGTTCCCTTAACCGTATATTACTTAATAGCTATCTGTTAATTTTGAACAAAAACATAACGCATGTTAGTCAGATATGTGACTAAATAAAATTTAAGTACCTAAATAACGATAAAAAATAAAAACAACTAACACAATGTTTATGTTGTCGTAATGGTCATTAAATAAAAATAAAATTAATTATAACATAATATATTTTAGTATATATTCATAATTTGTCTGTGTAATATAGCTCATTTGATTTGCACATTGCTTAAAATTCCCTTTCCTAATAAATGTCCTATTTATGTTTACAACTTTCTGGTCAATACCGTACACAACAATATTAATAATTGCACTCTGAATACTAAACAAACTTTAACACAAAACAATCGTCGGTAACTGAGATGAATCGGATTGAAAATATTTGCAACACGACATACTCAAATGTCAATACAATACATGGGGTTATTTACACTTGGATCATAAGATCTATTTCATACAAATACTGTCACCGTTTGGAATGTTCTCCTTTTATCATCTAACTGTGACGGTTTCCATATTTAAGAGTTGTTTCACTTTTTCGGTGTAGCGAACTAGCGCTATTTTAGACGCTCGGATGTTGATCTTTTCACCGGCGGCCATGAGCTGCTGACATTGCGCGCGGTCCAAGAACTCTTGCATGCGGAGCTCCTTGAGAGAATCCCTGGGAGGACCTGCTCCGCAGTGGATCTGTTTGAGGAGTGCATCTCGGGACTTGACTTGGAGTAGCGAGGCCAGGTCCTGCAGCAGACACCAGAGACCGGTGTCGGGGCTGTCTGCGGAGGTGGCGGGGGAGTGGGGACGCAGGCGGTAGAGAGGGGGCAGCGGAGCGTGGGCGGCAATGATCTCCAGGGGCACGGGGGGTGGGGATGGAGGCGAGATAGGAGGAGAGGCCAATGGGTCAAATCCACTCTCCAAAGGATCTGAAAATAAGAATAAACATATGAGAAATATGTATTTAATTGTGGTGGTTCTTCACCAAATAAATACATAATGGTGACTGGACGCAAAGAGCATCTTTAATCAGAATTTAGAATTTAATACTAAGTGGCGTAACTATCAATTTAAATATTGATAAATATATTAATAGATCATCCAATTATAAGGCTACATCATTTGCAAATTAAAATTACAGAAAAGTAGTTACCCATTAGTTTGCACGGCCCTTGGAAGAGCCAAGGTTGAGGAACATTTCCTTGCACATCATTCAGATGCAGTTGCAGTAGCCTAGCCGCTTTACCCGTGCTGAGGGAGATGGGTGTCTGGCCGGAATAGGTGGCCAGCAGTGGGTCTGCTCCGTACGACAGCAGTAGGCGGATTATCTCCAGGTAACCGTTCTCACACGCCTCGTGGAGTGGTCTGAAAACATTAAAAAAAAAATATTATTTCTATGCTCGTGCATACAGGTTAAAATGTATAAATGATAAATATGGTTAATACAGAAAATATCCATAATATAAAATATGGTAGATAGATAGTGTAATATAATTAGCAACAGTATGTAAAAGGTTAAAATTTAACAACAAAAATGGAGAACCTGTGCTGAGGTGTTTGAAAGTTTTATTCTGCCGTCATAAGTAGAAACACAGTATCCTCTTTGAGGAGAATACTCTGTTGTTTCAAAAAAGGCGGCGTGCAGTTAAGAGATAATATCCAGCAATCCATTATTCCGTTTTTGTTAACAGCGCTGCGCGCGGATGTTTTTACAACCATGAAGCTAAACAGTATTAGTTTTAAATTTTATGCGAAATGTTGTCAAAATGAGCAGCGCGAACAGACAACCTCACACGGCCGCATCTCGGCGGCTAATGAATCGGGAGAATTTATAATAATAATAATGTTTGGATGATTTTTATAGCGCCATTTTCGTGAGAAAATCACCTCAAGGGCGCTTTACAAATTCAAAAATGTCTCGAACTGCCATAAAAATGATCAAACGGGAGATGGTAAATGAATGAAAATTATATACTTCTGAAAATTAATTTTTGATCAAAATAATTTATAATTTTTCAATAATGTCTAAACAAAATAAGTGTGTAAAAAAAAATCTGAAATATTTTAGTTTGTAAGACCTTAATAACTCAGGTCCGGGGCATAAGTCATAAGTCTACCTACGTTAAATTGTCGTGAAAACAAGCTTATGTGCCCAAGCGGTTAAATAAATAGAAAAACTGAGGTATTTTTGTCACAAAACACGTTCTCGGATTTATTTTTTAATGATTTTAATTTATTTAAATTTTGAAAACTGTGTTGTCTAGATTATATATTGATTTATTTTGTTGTATGATTATATAATTTTAAATTTGTGTTGTTTAATAGAATCTATCATTTGAAAATTGAACAAATCTGCTAACGACCAACGGTATAATCTTAGTATATTATAAATGCACTTAGTTTTTCAAAATTTTAAAACTGCGTGTACCAGATAAAATAACAATCTTTCAAAATCAAACAGTTGAACGGAATCCTATCTGATTTCATATTTGACGGTCATATTTAATTGTTTCATACTTCCTATTAGCTCAGTGGTAGAGCACCGCCCCAGCCTGGGTTCAATTCCTAGATGGGATCGTATCTTTTTCAGATTTTGCTGTTTCAGATTTTCAATTGAGTGTCGCTAATATTGTCTTCATTAATTAAATAATGTATTTTATTTATTATATATTTATCAGTATATAATATCCGTTACCTTATTCCCCCTTGCGCTGCCTCAGACACATCAGCTCCATACTGCAGCAGGAGCCTCGCAATATCCATGTGTCCTCTTGAGCAGGCTTCGTGCAGTGGGGTGTAGCCCGCATTGTCCCGGCAAGAAGGTGGAATGTCCATCTTCTCCAAACAGTAAGCCACGCAGTCCTTCAATTAAACATTACATATTAATTAGTGGGGTAATTGGTTACTAACTTGATAACGAAATAAATGGAGCAGTATTTAATTGTTGAATAGCTAGTTATCAAAGATTATTCTTCTTATTAATGGGAAAAATGGGAAAATTGGAAAAAAGACTAAGTTATTGAATTTAGTTTTAATCAAATTGATGTAATACTTACAATGTAGCCGAGTCGGGCAGCTCTATGCAGAACAGTTTCTCCCACACTCTTCTTTATGATCCAGTTTTTAATTTCCTTTTGAATATCTTGAACTGACTCAGGGCTCGGTCTCGGAATGAAATTTCTTCTGCGTATTTTTGGAGGGTCACCTTTTTTAATCAGTTTTTTCTTCTTCCTTATGTAATCAAATCCAGAACTCAGCTTCCGTCTGTTGAAAAGCCTCTTAAAACGTTTCTTTTTAATTGGAAGAACTGAAATCTCACCTTCTTTAGGAAGTCCTGTTGCAATATCTACTTCAATTTGAGGGGGGGAAATAGGTTCTTTCTTTATTATTTTAGAACCGCTTGAAGCTGATATTTTATTTTTCTTTGAAGCTAGAGATTTCAAGAAGTTATCTCTCTTTTTCATTCTCAAAAGCCTTCCCTTTGCGTCACATCTTTTAAGTCGAGAACTTCTCAAACCTTCTCGCAGCGTACTGCATACGATAGACTTCTTTATCTTCTTTGTACTGATCACTTTGATTTTATTTTCTTCAATAACGGGCTTGACATCTTCCAAGATCTCCATGGCCTCTTCGGTGATCTCTTCTTTAGTGCAGGCCACCGGGGGAGCCGAGGCGGGTCTCTCGTCACCAAACACTTCCTTCATGGTGGCCCGGTGTTTAAGCACCCTCGTTTCGGTTCTTGTCCTAGATTTTAAAACCATGGGTGAAAACTCTTCAGTAGCACCTAACAAGCCGTCAGTATTGTTGATGAAAGCGTCTCTGAAGGTAGACACAGTTTGTTTCCTGAAAGAGCCCAAATAAAAGAGTTCTTCCATGACTTTTTCTTTGGGAACATGCTTGTTGCCTTTTTTACTGTTGCTGTTAACTTTTTCTAAGCCAAGACTGGGGGTGGCCATTAGTTCTAAAGGATTGGTAGATTTAGGTATCAATTTAGCATTTCCTTCCTCTTTAGTTTTCTTCTTTTTAAGATCTTTCTTCCCATATTTCTGAATTAAGGTATCTGTAATAGAAGACATTTCTTGCTTCTTTGCATTTCTCTTGCTAGCAGTGGAAATAACAGTGGAGCATGAGGCTTCTGAATCATAATTAGAATTTTTGATTGCATAGAGAGAACTGGACATAGATTCAGAGTCACTATCCAGGTCTTGTTTGCACTTGTACCGATCTTGGAAGATATTGAGAGCATATTTCTTCTGCGTGTAGAGCTCTTCAGTTGATGTTGACGGAGCCGGGGAGTTGGGACAAGGATCGAGATCTGGCAGAGAAGTCGACACTCGGGGCCAGTGGGGCGGCCGAGTGACTTGTATGAGAGTGGCGGGCATTCTTAGAGACCTTTTGTATTTGTAAACTTCCTCTTCCCACCCGGGGTGAAAATCTGAACCGTCACCAAATCCCGGCTTTTTCAATTGCAAGTTATCCTCTTTCGTCTTGATCTCTTCTTTTGTTGGAGTTTTCATAGACTTCATTCCGTCTGCAGACTTACTGACTGACAAGCTTTTCCTTTTCCTTAATCTGTTTAGTTTTATCAACTCCTCCGAGTCACTATCACTTGATGAATCACTTGGAAGCATTTCTTTTGCCCTCTCTTGTTTCCGTTTCTTAACTATGAGTTGTTCGTCATCGCTCGATGGTGCACGGTCATCACTTTTATTTTCTTTATTTTTACTATTAGCATTTTGATTGAAAAATCGTTTTGCAATGTCATCATTTGCTTCTAACTTTATAACAGGAGATTTCCAGTCGATATTCTTAATTTTCTCAATCAAACTACTGGCCATTTGTTCCTTCTTGACTTTTTTGTTGATCAATGGAAGATCTTCGTCTGATGAATCTGACACGGGTTTCACTTCCGGACATTCTTTTACTTCCTCCTTTATTTTCACAAGTAAAGGATTTGTCAATTGTTCTGTTTTAATATTATCAACTACATTAACTATCACAGGTTTTTCTATCTTTATTGAACTTTCTAAAATTTCATTACTGCCCAAACTGGGTTCATCTACAATAGAGTTGGTGTGTTTCCTTCTTTTGGCCTTTTTTACCTTCCCAGTTTTCAATTCTTCTAAAAAGCTATCACATGCTTCTGTCCAAAACGAGTCCTCATCGGAAACTTTTTCAAACTTCACTTGCACTAAAGTTTCTTCTCTAATTTTTGATAAAGATTCAGTGATAGTTTCTTTTAAACTTATTTTCGGCGCCGACTTTTCCATAGGAGTCACTTCGCATTCAGATCCACTATCTTGAAAATCGAATACACATGAATCGGAGGAATTTCGAACTGTAGAATCTTTTTTGGATTCACTATTATCATTTATAACAGAACCGTTATTGTCTTTCTCTGTTTTACTAAAAAGTCTCCGCCTGTGTGGGACAGAATCACTTTCAGTATTGGGAGGACGCTCGACACTCTTTGTTTCTGTAATAGTTACTTTATTATCAGAATTAGGGACGGGTTGAATGAATCCCTTGAGTTCTGCTTTAGTCCTAATCCTAGCGGCAATATCCAACTCAGCAGGTATAGATGGGTCACCGGGAGAGATATTGGCGACGGGCTCAGTCTTTATGGGAACTGTAGAGTTATTCTGTAAATCATCTCTGATTCGTAAAGATTTTTGTGAAGAGTCTGAATCATATCTGATTGAATCTACAGCTCTAGGTACATGAACTTTGTATGGAACATTGTTGGAATTGATTTCTTGCAAATGAAGCGCTGCAGTCGAGCGATTATTATGTTCATTGTAATGTTTTGATTTCTTAGATTGGTACTCTGTATTGTCGACAGATTGTGGAGGACTATCATCAGATGGAATGACAATGCAGTCATCATCGGTCAATTTTTGGCTTTCAGTGTTTTTGGCTTCTAAACTGTTTCTTAAAATGCTCAGGACGCGCTTGTCAGCGGGGGTTGTGTTTTGATTGTGAAAACTGGCAGGATTCAATGGAATAGTGTCTTGCTTGGCTGCAACAGTCTTTTCAGATAAACAGTAATCATAGTTGTGATGGTTGATGCTAGCGGCCTTGTGATTATGTTGATAGTACTCGTGGTGAGGATGCATTGGCTGGGAATGTGACAGATGATACTTGGAAGAGTGCGGTTCAATATTTTCAGACTTTTTATATGTATGATTTTCATAGTGAGTTCTTTGCAATGGATTTGGTAAATTTGTTCCATTTGGAATATTATAATGGTTGGGAGCAGACACGCTCTCCTTGTGATGAGCTATGTTGGTTCGTGCATGTCTATCGTGGTTCCACGACTCGTACCTCGCTACTTTAGACGGTATGACGTGATTTGGAATGTGACTGTCATCTCTCTTGCGGTTGTCTTCTTTACTAGATGCGGTTTGAGGATGACGACTGTGTTCTTTTTCATGGTCATCCAAATTTATTGTCAAATCAATTTTTGGTAAACTAGGATCAATTCTACGGCTATAGCCTTGCGATCCATAGTTTGGCTTAGGAGGCACTTGCTCGTATCGATTTCCATAGCCTTGAGGTTCAATTTTAGGTTGTCCTTTTGGTAAGGTGTACACGGCACTGTGATGCGGCTTGGAATAAGATGAGTCATAATGCGAGGGTGGTAATCTACTAGCTAAATATGATTGGTTAGGTTCTCTGTACTGAGCGGGAGCCTTCTCCGCACTGGTGTTGGGTGCTGCATTAAAGTTTGGTAGGAAATCAACCTTATGAGAGTTGACATTGTTAGGTTTAACCGGAAACCTTTGTCTATGATTAGGCATACTATTGGGAGGCAGGTCTCTAACATTATTTACATTATTAACATTGTTGTGATGTAAGAGCTCAATTCTTTTCTCATAGGCGACATTCTCCATTTCATCTTTAGCCGTCGAGTCAGCCGGTATCCTGACAGTCTTGACGGATAGATCCAAGGGAGATTCTTTCTTGCTTTTGTGCACTGTTGAGGTAGTGGACTCTGGGCGAGTGTGTTGTCTCATGACATTCATCTGATTCACCAATGAAGTCACGGACACGGTCATCCGAGGCTGGTGTACAAGTAATGCTGGTTTGGCCGCATTCCTACTGCTGGCAGGATTGTGTTTTGGTGACATATCATAAGTGGCTTTTACCGTAGAACTGGATTGGTAGGATTGCATGAGATATCCCGCTGCCGACGCTGAACTGGCACTGCTGGGTGCCGACGAGTGATTGGATGAGTTGGGGACGTGGTACTGTTGCCCATCGGGAGTATATGACTGACTATTAGGTAAATGAGATTTGAGATGTGGATAATCTTCGGGTAATCTAGAACTATGATGGTGAGGATGCACTGATGGAACTCTACTGTAATGATTAGGGTTATCTCCGGAAACTGAAGTATTGGCAACACTGGAGTGCACACTGTGCTGAGTTCTACTTGAGTTCACACTGTGTTGGGGAGTTAAGGACGGATGCCTCTGGTGGTCCACACTCACCGGAGTCACTCTTTCTTGATAGGTAGTGGTAGAAGCAGATGCCAGATGATTGTTCACAGCCTTATGGTGAGGTACGCGGCTCGTGTAGTTATATTCCTGCGAGGAGATCACTTTCGCAGCACGAGACGAGCTCTCTTGAGCCATTGTGGGTTTATGATTATTCATTTGAGAAGTATAATATTCGTGAGAGCGACTATAGGAAGATGGAGTGTGAATTTGGTGAGTTGCGACTTTTTGGTTATAGGCCTGCTGTCGAACTTGCTGGCTCACTTCCGCTTGATGAATGTTCATGGCCTTGGATACAGGGAGCGCTCTGGCTTTCTGAGGTTGCACCAGCTGGGTGTAACTTCTCACAGGCAAATGGTGAGTAGACTTATCACGATCAGTCATTTGCCGATGGTCCACATTATTCTGCGGAGGGTAGTAGCTCGAGGACCTCGGGTACTGCGGCTGAGCAACTCGGCTGGATTGCTGTGGCACGGGCTGCACAGGTAACTGAGACTTGTGCGGGTTCTTCAAGTAATGATTAGAGGGAGGAAGGTTATGCCTCGCCTCCGGGGGAGGATAGGTTTCCAGCGTTTCGTAGCGCCGGTGATTATAAGTCTCTAACTGCTGCGACGGTACACTGCACGGAACTTTACGGTCATCAGTTACATGCAACGGAGCCAGCTCCGGGTACACTCGAGTCGTATACGGCTGCACCAGACTGGCCCTGCGCGGCTCCAAGACAGTGAGGGTCCTCTGCGAGGAGCCCTGCAGCCGGCTGGAGTACTGGGCTCCGCTGTGCTGACTGGGCTGCGGCTGGGCGGGGATGTGCGGGATGAACTTGTCCCGAGCGGGGGACGGCGCGAGCGGCGGAGCCTCGCCTCCCTCGCTCACGGCAAAGTGCGGCGGGATCCGGGGTTCCTCCACGGGCGTGGCCTGAGGGGGCGCAGGCGCGGGGGCGGGGGCAGGCGACTCGGGAGGCCGCTGCGGCTTGCGGATGATGTGCGAGGGTGGGGAGATGAGGTTGGCGGAAGAGGGCCGCTCGAGGCCGGGGGAAGAGTTGAGGAAGGCCTGGGCCTGGCGCGCTGCTTGCTGCTGGGCTTGCTGCATGACGGTGGCTTTGTGGATTATGTGCGGCTCGGGCTCCAGCAGGGGAGAGGAGGGGGGCCGCTCGCCGCCCACGGCAGCCTCGGAGGGCGGGCGGGACTCTGCCATGGCGGGGCAACCGGACTGAGCTAGGGCGCCCTCCCCGGTTGGTGGGGGGGGGCCGGGGGCCCAGTAGGGCCGCAAGGGGGAGGGAGCGCTGCCCTCATGCTGCTGCTGCTGCTGTTGCTGCTGCGGCTGAGAGGACGACTCGTCCTTGGGAGAATCCTTGGGAAGACCTTGGAAGTATTGTCGTGTCCCCTCTAATACGTTGGAGAAATTCACGTCCATCCTTTGCGTAAAGACGCGAAACTATCTGAAAAAGAAGGAAAAGCAACATTTTAATTCTGTCAATTTATAAAATCAATAAGAAAAGAAGTGTGTTGAATTTATTATGTTATTATTCTTGTTAAAACTGACAGAAAACATTATGAATTATGAGATAACTAAGCAATTGATTAATTTAAAGTCTTTGGTTTGAAATTTCAGTCTAAGACCCTGTTCAGAAGGAGCGAATCGTTAAGCGAGTACGTTTGCGTCCAGAAGGAGCGCGAAATGTGCGAGCATTTGGGTTTCAGTCCTGGAAGATGGACTTGGATGAAGTGGTCGTTTTGTGGCTGGCTGGTCGCTCCATTGCACTCGTTACGTCCACTCTCTCTGCAACTCGCGCTTAAACTGGACACTGGACGCAACAATGGAGTATGGCATACTCGCGATGCTTCTGGACGCAATGTATGGCGCCTAGTACCTTATCTACGCGCGTATGCTTACGCGCGTAACGATTCGCGGCGAATTCGCTCCTTCTGAACAGGGTCTAAGAAAATAATTCCAAACTCTGCTAGGTACTCAAATAAAATGGAAAGAGAAATTTTATTATCACGACTCATGTATTATTTATTTTACGGCTTCAAAAGCGATCAAAAGCTCAAATATATAGAACATCTACTGCTAAAATGATGAGGTACACATTTTTTATTTATAAATTAATTGTTATGTAAAACAAAAGCTTTAGTTGGTCTATGATACTAGCATACAAAAACTGGTGTCCCGACTACAGAAATATCTCAACGGCGGTTACGTTGAAAAATACTTGAATATATTTATGAAGTATTCTGTGAATTTTAATTAAATATAAGCATTTTGACATAAATGCATCCTACATAAATGTTATAACCTTACTTTATTTATGACCCTCGTACTTTATCACTTATCCTTACTGTTTGTGTGAGCTAATTACGACTGTATCACTATACTATATTAATCGTATTCACGTAAAAGTTAGTATAATTATAATTAAATAATGATTATAACGAAAATATCAATTCTTAATAACAAAGACTTGTAGAAAAGTCAATAAATGTCGCACGTCTAAATAAAAATGCATTTATTTCGGGTAAAATCTTACATTCATATGTAAAGATCTACGTATGAATCTAGATGGCATTTAGTTCGAGTTGAATCTTGCATAAAGATGGCAGCCCATAAAAATATGCGTTAAGAAAATGAAGTTAACGTTGGTAGTTCTTAGTCTTAGTGATTTAGTCAAATATGACTGAAAGGGGTGGGGTAGAATTAGCTCAGAGATAGAGCAGAGCGCAAGAATCTTTTTCTGATTTTCTGTTTCAAATGTTTTGTCTTCAATGTCAAGCAAAATTATGTGTATTCAAAGAAAACATGGCATACACTTAAAACATAAATATACGTAAGGGGCCGCTCTCCCAATTTCTACCAATTTCTTACATGTTTTCCTTAAACGTTTGAAGTTTTTAAGTTCTTAAAAAAATATATGTTATTCTTGATAGTATCTATACATTCCCCACGCCGAAACAGTATTTATTTGAAATTCCCTGGATAGAAATAAATCGCAAACTATGCTCCGAAAACTATTATTTACACGTTTGTTTCTGTTATTTTGCAAGTTATATGTATGAAACTTCACAATGTTTCTTTAAATGCTACTTGACACAGCCCCACGAGATATTTGCTCTTTTTCAAACGAGTCGTATTTTATTAAACATTTTCTCAAATTTCGCATGAATTTTATGGTTTTTAATGTTAGCGCGCTCGCTCCCAGATTCGTATTGTAGTATCTCTCCATCTTCTTTTTGAGCGGGTTAGCGCGGCCTTAAAACCCCACATTTAGAATTTCTACTGACATACAAAATACTTCCTTTGTTTTAAGCTCTTAAAAATATACGTTATTTTTTAATGTAATCTCTATTCAGAGCCGAGTTGAAAAGGTAATTTATATGAAATAGCTAAGTATAACAATATATATCCAGTTCTGTTATAGGTATAAAAACATTCACCCCATTTCATTAAATGCTACTTAACTCAGATGTCGAGAGATTTTTGATCTATTTTAAATAAGTCGTTTTTAATGAAATATTTTTACAATCGTCGCTTACGCTTATTAATGTCTTAAATATCCGCGCACTTCCTCTATCGTTCGTATTTACATATCTCCCTTTCAAACCATCTTCAGTAATCTTCTTATTTTAATTCTTCGTATATAAATAACAGAACTTTAAAACAAGCGCTCATATTTAAATACCTTGAATTTGAATTTCTGTGAAACAACTAGCCGTAAGTGGAACAGTTTCAGATTTAAAAATAACACGTTGCAGAAAAATAAATACTCACAAAGGGTGGTGAGATCGTATGCTGTTATAGACAAGAGAGGTAAAACGGCAGATGGGAGGGAGTGACAGAGGTTCCGGCTTCCGAGGCAGAAGTATCTACCGTACGGTAGGTTAGGTACTCCAATGTCCATTCATTAAATAGCCCGACAATCATTGCTCGTATTCCATTCATGTTTAATGGAATACAAAACGATACATAGTCGGCATTTTAACTGTTTTATAAATCGCTGGCGTCAGCGAATCATTTCGTTTTCACATGTCGATTTTAACCCCGCAATCATTATTAAAAGGAAACCGGGTGGCGTTTTGTCCATACAAACGTATTCCCCGATTTCCTCTCTGTATTTTGACACTGGTGCAAATATTTTTTCAGTATAATGAGGCGTTTTGTCCATACAAATCTATTCCCCAGTTTCCTCTTTGGATTTTGACACTTACTAGTGCAAATATTTTAAATATAATACAGGGTGTTAAGGTACGTACGTACTTGACTTACTTTAACCAGTGATTCCTGACATAATTTGGAGTAAAAAGTGTAAATAAAATTTTGGTCTCCGCTGACATTTTTTATGTTTTTTTTTTTTCTACAAAACCCTAAATAATAGTCGGTGTTAGACAGTTGGGGGTGGAGTAAGTAATGGGGCTGTTACTCGGCTGAGTGACCAGTGACGTCATGTGGAAGAATTTATTTTTTTGTTTGATTTAGAAGAAAAAAATTGAAAAAAAAAATGTCAACAAAAAAGTTACCGGAGACTAAAATTTCATTTACATTTTTTATTCCAAATAATGTCAGAAATCACTGGTTAAAGTCAAGTACATACCTGTATAGATATCTACCACTAGAGTATCGGTACGTTTTGCTTTTTGTTAAGTTACTTCTTACAGGTGTTAAAAATGATTAAAATTGCTTGGTTTGAACGCCATCAACAGACGTTCGGTATTCGGTATACACACTAGACAATATATATTATACAATGTTAAAAAAGCAAAACATACACACATGGAATGTTTTCTTCTAATACAGTTGTTAAAAAAAATCATAAAAATTGGTTCAGTTTCGGAGGATAAAAATGGGGAATAAAAAAATCTCGATTTTGACATTTTATTCAGATACTAGCGAGAACCCGGCGTGCAATATGGGTTACAAATTATTTTATATGAATAAATCAGAAGGTTTTCCGACCCGTGAGCAGCAGACCACATATAACTGTCAGTTTAATAAGAATTGATTTTTCACTTTAACCCCTGCTTTCCCCTACCGTTACTATATCTCCATTGCAATACCTCCCTCTGCCCCTCCCTCTTCCCCTATTCCTTCTTCACCCCTCACCTCTGTGTCCTTTCTCATGCGTCCCCCTTCCTGTTCCCGTTCCCCTCCCACGTCTCCTTCCCCTCCCGCGTTTCCCTTATATCTTCCCTGCGTCCGCCTTCCTCGTTTACTATACAGGTACTTCTCACAGCTGTCCGTGTGTGACGAATGTATTTCACAAATATACCCCTGCTATTCCCTACCGTCTCTTTTGCAATCCCTCTCTTTGCCCCTCGCTCGTCTCCCACCAATCCTCTACTCCTCTCTTGTGTACATTCCCAGGCGTCCCTCTTCCCGCCCTAGTCTCCTTCCCACATCCCCTCCCGCGTTCCTTTGTACTTTCCCTGTCTTTCCCCTCCACCTTGTCTCCCCATCCCGCGAACCTTCCTGTCCACGTTTACATCTTCCCATCCCGCGTTCTCCTCAAACTTTCCCCGCTTTACCCCTCCCTCGTTCCCCTTTCCGCGAACTCTTCTCCTTTATTCCCTACCCTTCCTGGATTCCCCTCCCTACTTTCCCTATACGAAATACACACCCTTCTCACAGCTGTCCATGTGAGTCGCACGGATTTTCCAAATTTACTCCCTGCTATCCCCTACTGTCTCCTTTGCAATCCTTCCCTCTGCATCTCCATCGTCCCCCACTCCTCCGTCGCCCCTCCCCATTGTGTCCTTTTCCGTGTGCACCCAATCTCCTCCCGCGTTCCTTTCCCCCCTCGAGTTCCGCTTCCACCCCCCCCCCTCATTCATTCTCATGCGAACCCCCCTATTTTGTCCCCCCACCTGAATTTCCTCTTCCCCGCCCTCCTCCTTTCCCTGCAGCTAAGCTATATGAAAACCTATTTTTATTTTTCAAGCAACTCGCATGCCACTTATTGCCAATTTTTTACACGAATTTCATGATCCCAGAGCTCACTATTATATATAAAAACATTCGCGGGTGTGCACATAACTCACTCATATACATAAATTTCTTACGTCAATTAAAACAATTGAATTTGTCATGAAAACGTCTCTCCCCTGCCGTATTTCCCCTTGCAAGATAACTGCCATATTGCTGATGTGTTTACACTAAAAATAAAAATAAGGCCTTGTAAAAAGTAACATAATATGTATAAAGTGACTTTCCTTTAGGTGAGGGGGTTCATAAACCGGACAATAGTCACAGTGTGCACAAAAGTCATAATATAAAAATTCCAAATTTTTTCATTGGCCATATTCTCTATGGACCTCAAACCTCTTATCGTAGAATTGCCCATTTAAGAAGCTATAAGCTAAAGATTATCTCGAACGGTAAGCTCTGCCGTCAAGAAATTTGCATAGTTTTTTCTATATTGAGTACGCTAACGCAGCTAATTTCAGAATAAACGCAATATCCATCATGTCATAATGCTTTGAAATACGTACACGTTTAAAAACATCTTAATCTTTAAATTGTCTAATAATATGTATACAACAAAAATTAATAATTAATACTAAACAGGTGAAAAGAGAGGAAACGAAAAGATGATTTTAATACAACATTTATGTTTTAGCAAGCGTGTTTAGGTAGAAAGCGTTCGCAAATTTAATTTTTGTTGTTGTATTTCAATTAAGCAAAACTCATATCTTCTTACTAATATTATAAACGCGAAAGTTTGTATGGATGTATGTGTGTTTGTTACTCTTTCACGCAAAAACTACTGAATGGATTTTAATGAAGCTTTACAATAATATAGCTCACACGTCAGAATAACATATAGGCTTTTTAAAACCAGCTATTTTAAATATATTATCAATAATAATCATTGTTTAATAGAAAATGTCAAAATTTGAGGATGATATTTCGCAAAACAATCAAATTTCATAAATCAAAATTCTATTTTAGAAAATTTGAGAATTTATTTTAAGTACTCGTCCAATACTCTGAATCGAATCAAGAATTATAGATATTTTAAATAAATAGTTTAAGGCGCTCCGCTGACGAGGCAACTGAAACCAAACTGGCTGGTTTCTATGTCTTGATTGGTCAAAAAGCTTGTTTAACCATAGATGAAGAACAATCAGCTGACAGCTGGCAACTAGCAACGGCCGGCCACGGCAATCAGCAGTGCGAGTCGCGAGTCACCGCTTGAGTTCCCATTGACAACGGGCTTTTGAGGGAATGTTCAGTGTGCGGGCCATCACATTGTCATACAAAGACAGTTGCCAGTTGACAGTTTTCAGTTGCTTCAGTGAGCGTATCGCCTAAGAATTTGGGTATAAACATATATGGGACCTAGGAAAAGAAAATAGAATAATAGAAGTAGGTACTAATCCTGCGCAGACGAAGTCGCGGGAAGAAGCTTGTATTACATATTTTCTTTATTTGTAAGTGTGTGTGTACGCCAACCTATATATCTATAAATCTAGGCAATCTCGCAAACATAAAAAGTGCCACCCAATAACACAAGATAAATATCATCTCCCCTTAGATTGAATAATAGATATCGAGACAAGGATAATATCAAATAATTACAATCATGTGCCTGTTCCTAGGGGGTGGGAACTGGGAACACCGCAGGCGCTCGCTCAGAACGGGCTAAACCGAAATGTGAAATCGGTTTACAAACTATACGAGACGTGGCACAGAGACAGAGTGAATGAACTACCGCCCTCCACCTCGATCCTACAGGCTGCAGGGGTTAACAGCCCCCACTGCCAGGGCCGCATTTAGGCCCAGGCAACCGAGGTGGTGTCTAGAGCGGCTAATTTTATGGGTCGGTATTTTATCGAAGTTCTAACACTGTATTTTATTTATTTTAAACTGTGTGCACATTCAAATGAACGACGTGCAACAAAACACTAATATGAGAGAAACACTTCCCTCTATCACACTACAATTACCTCATGAATATCGCACCACTCACATAAGACGAGAAACAGCAACTGTGGGGGAATTTGAAATGTTTTGATGGGATGGTGTGTTTTATACATTTTTAAATAGGAACTATTTATTAATTCTACGTATAAATACAAAATAAAATGTACGTATATAACATCGGCGTTTGTTGATCTATATGAATATATATTTTACTTCTGAGGATTAATGATTGGTACCAGAAAGTATTCTAAAACATCATTTATTTAAATGCTAGAATACCTACGTCAGGTGCTCTAGATTAATGGAATTGTGGAATATCTAATGTAGAAAACAATAATCTTCATTACTGAGCAATTTACAAAATTGACCTACGCACTTTTAGCATCAAGCCCCAGACATTTTTTAAAAGCCGTAATATTTTTCATTGGAGTTCTTCGTTTTGACGACACACACACACTTCATCAGTTTCCCGAAGGAGCATCTGTGCTGAACCTACTGACTTCCGATGATGCATCCCGCCATTTTAACAAGACTTTTTTGTTAGCTCTGATTTACAAGAGGTCGTATTCAATTATATACTCCACAATGAAATTATTAAAACTGTTATACAAAATTTAATTGACTAGGGCTACGTGATTCCTAAACACGGCCCTGGTCACGATTCAGGGTGGGAGAGGGGTGTTCAAAAAATATTACAACGTTCGGGTGGATGGCGGATCGTGGTGTTAATGTGACGCCTCGCATTGTGCTGGGTGTACATTGTACAGTACAGTTGGTGTATGGTGGCGCGTGTTGCCAGGTCTATTCGGCCTATTGGAAAATCTGCATAGTGGATAATTATATAGTAGCTCTTTTTGCAACGCGTGTACACAAATGACAGGCTATCATTAAATAATTGATGTTATACCATTTCAGTCAGTGTTTTTTTTAAATTTTGATTACGAGTAATTCCGTGAATTCTTTTTTCGAAATTTCGAAATTTTTTTGTTTTTTTGTGAGTGACGGTAATAAAACTGAAATACTATTGTTAAGCTGAAGATAATTAATGCTAATTCACTATTTTCGATTAATATTTACTACAAATCGGAAAACATTTCAAATACAAAAAATATCCTTTGGATAAATTAAACTTTTTGTACTGTTTCCATTGAAAAGAATAAAAATAAAATTGATGATTATTTTATAAAAAATATAAGCGGAAACTACTAAATCACGTGTTTTTTTATTAGAAATGTCTGAACGTAAAATATAGGAAAAAACTTTTTTAAAATTCAATTTTATGGCTAAAATTATCTGTGACAGTTTCCATTAATTTTACTTTTTTCTTTCTTATAAAATAATTCACAAATAAAAATTAAAAAAAAAAAAATGGGTTTTAAATTGTGATCTCTACAATCCGTTTGCCAAGCGATTTTTATTCCTATTACCTAAATTCGTGGCGTTATAAGACAAAATATTTTTTGTTTTTAAGAGCGGAGACGGTGTAGTTCCCGTGAGCACTTAGGCCATAGGCCCATTGTGCTGTCTCCCATTTTACCTCAATCCTTTAACAGTAACCCAGCGCCTTTTATAAAGTTCACCAGGGTTGTCATTGGATAGGAGGCCATATCCTCTGGTTCCACAATGTGTTTCCCAGGTCTCAACTCTCCTCTCCACTCCCCCTTGGTTCCCTGAAGGCCCCACAAGGGAAGAGTCCACCCCACCTTGGCACCCTGAAGGCCCCATGAGTGAAGAGGGTCTAATATCTCCTCTCCATTCCTTAGTTTCCTGAAGGCTCCAAGACGGAGAGTCCACCCCCCCTTTGGTTCCCCAAAGGCCTCACAAGGGAAGAGTCCACCCCACCTTGGCTCCCCGACGGCCCCATGAGGGAAGAGGGCTTCATCTCTCCTCTCCACTCCTTCTTCCTGAGTCCACTTCCATTTGGTTCCCTGAAGGCCCCAAGAGGGAAGAGTCCACCCCACACATACAAGACACATTAAGAATACATACATTTTTGGCTAGTGGCTTCCTTTTAAAATATAAATTGAAAATAAATTATACAAGAAGCTTAACACATTTTCACGTACAGTTTAACCGCAAAAGTCGGAAATGCGGAATACGTGAAACAGGGTAAAGCATTTATCAAGTTTTGAAAAAAAAACTCTTCAATTGGGGTATGGTGTGAGGCCGAAGGGAGTTGGGAAGGGGAAGCTAAGAGGAAGATGACGGTTGGCAGGTACCTACCAGGTTATTTACATCTGGTTACTAAATACGACTAAAGCCATTTTAAACAATGTTTCGATTCTGAACTGCAGTTTATCACCAGGGCGAAACTGAGAGTATTTACTTTGCTGATCTAGTACTAGAGAAAGTATTACATTTGCATCTTCGTATTGAAAAAGTATTACATTTGCAGCTTTGTAACCACATATAAAGCGGGAAATATAATAAATAAATTTTATTTGATTAATTTGTGTTATTTCACAATTTATTAATTAAAAATAAAATATAGCATATTTGCGGAACGTTCCAGAGTGGAAGACACCCTCAGTATCACCCTGGTGTAAGACCGGAATTGAAACGTTGCTTGAAATGGCTTTAGCGGTGTTTGGTGACCAGATCTGAATAGCCAGGTACTCCCCCACCTTCCACTTCCCTTACAACATACCACAGTAGGCCATAGCCTCACCGGCCCCAGACGGGAGCACTTTCGACTCTTGTGCGGAATTCACATAAAAAAGCACTAAATAATATTATTAACATGTACAATGACCTGCGATAAACAAAAAAAACCAAAGATGAAAAATAGTCTTTGACGTACTTGAAGAATGGTGAACTTTTGAACCATAAAACATGATAGGTATAGACTTTGCTTTTCAAAGCATGACCTATTTATTTAACACCATTTAAATATTTCAAAGCTATCTTTAAAATAAGTATTACTGTACTCCGGGCCTCCATTGTGTTAAATCTCTAAAATGTGTCATTAATTTCAAAGAGCTTATGAAAAGCCAACATTAAAGCGTAACTACCGCTAAAGAGTAAAGATAATGCGAAATCGTCTGCTTTAGCGTTTAACTAAACGTACAAAGTTCGTCGAATTGGAAAGCTCAATAAATGTGCGACCTTTCCCAGATTTTATTGCTTATAAAAATCTGTAATAAAAAGCGAGTTCAAAACCCCTATTACTCATTTGATTAAAATCTATAATCTAATTGATTAAGCCCATAAATAATAATGTGTATGAAAAAATGTTCCGAATCGTCAATACTATATATTATCGTGCAATCAACGAGAACTTTATTTACGGTCGCATTAACCAATTATACCTATAATTATTGCGAACGCTGAGTTGGTAAAAAAAAGTGTACATAAAATGCTGACGGAAATCGTTCAAATTAAATGTCAAATATTTCATACGTCCTAAATTTTTGATTTAATGCAACCCTTTCTTTTTTGATTGTGGGTTCGTGAAATTGAAAATATTTATTTTTTGTTTTTTTATTTAGCAACTGTATCGTATTTTTTTACAGTTTTTATAAGAATATATATATATATATATATATGTATAATGTATAGTAGATTTTGGTTATATTCATAGTCCTCCTCACTAGGAGATCCTGTGCTGAGGGGGATAGGACTAACGGCCGCTGTTCCCAATCCTACTAATCAATAACTAAGCCAAAATTTTGCCTTAGTATTTGATTAGTGCACAACTACGCTTTTTCCAACACACAAGTATCGCTTAAGCATTAAGCATTAAGGTGGGTCATTTAAAAAAAAGTGTTAATTTCAAATTCTAAGAGCAATAAAAGGGTGCCAAATGGGTTCAAAACGATGTGTTTAAAATTTTTGAATTTTCTGATATGATCTTCTTCCTCCGGATTCACTTCAAAATTTTGAAAATTTTAAATTTTAGGAGTTATTTCTAGTGCGTAAAAAAGTTACTATGAATATTTTTAACCATATTTTTTGTAATTTTCCATAGCAAATGTAGTATATATTTACGAAATCATGTACAAAAAGTCCCGGTTTTTGATTATTGGAGGCGTGAGGTGAGGGCGGGGGGAGCACCGATTGCACTAATATTGGAGAAAAAATGGAGGAATTCCGCCGCAAAAGTAAAGTGCTGTTTGGTATGTCGTCTTGCAAATGCAATGATTTCAGTAGAGGTGACTGTCATAGAGATTAAAAAATACCTGTAAATGAGTAGAGTTTCGTTACTGACTAACGTACTACACTAAAAGTGATAATAGGAAACGTGGATATAGCTTCAACAAAACAAATGAAAACTGCGTTGAAAGGGAAACTTTTGAAGAGAAAATCCTTGTGCCCGTCTAAAAAGGAAAGCATAGGTAAGCCAACTACCTCTCTACTCGACATTTCCACGTCTTCTGCATCAAATAAATCCGATTGGAAACATGTTTTCAAACCTTATGTTGTACCTCAAACACTTCAGAAGCAGGCTGCGGTCAATACTGATCATTCCACACTGTCTAAAACTTGTGATAGATATGGAGTGTTGGAAAAGTCAGCGGCAGCCATTGCCTCAGCAGTTCTGTATGACATCAAGTCTAATATTCCAGTTATTGACAATAGTAAACTTCGCAGATAACGAATGAAAACAAGAGGACATATTAAGGGCACAACACATAGTTTTATTAAAATATTTTGATATATTTTGATGGCCGGAAAGATAAAACATTAATTATCAGGGAAAAGGAGGGGACGCAATACAGATAATGATGCATTGAAGAGCATATTTTATTGATAAAAGAGCCAGACTCAATATATTTAGGTTTTATTGCACCAAACTTTGGCACGTCGAAAGTTATAAACCATTGCAATGAATAATTTAATTGCTTCACGTGAACGAGTTACCTTTTCGGCATTTGTGCGCACATCTTGATGGTAAGACATCTGGACCTCAAACATATTCAGGCACAATAGGACTAGCTTTGGAAAACTGTGAAAAAAAGCCTATGGTTCATTTTTAGAAAATTGATGGAGAGTTGCATGAATTATTTACTAAAGACGTGGATACAGATCAGTCATATTTGTATAAAATAGTATCTGCAGTTACAGTGGGGGAATTACCTGAAGATTTATGTCACAAATCTCCTGGAAAAATGTCTCATGCCAAATAGCTTACGCGTGCTAACCGAATTCTTTGTCTTTATGTTTCAACGGAAACTCCTTCAGAGAATCTTATTATTTTAGAAACCTGCGTTGTTAAAGTTTATGCTCCGGCTTGGTTCAGCATTAAAACTCATCCCACCTGTAAAGATAGAGCCCGACACCTGTGGTAGTTAATCTCAGCGCCTAGATACTTGTCAGCTGAACTAAAAACTATAATTGATCCAGTTATAGAATGAAACAGTTACTTCGCACACCCCGAAAATTTATTGCTTGCAATGTTTACTGACCCTCACAATTCATGCAATGTTTACTGACCCTCACGATTCGAGAATTAGCTGCGCGTTGTGTTCTAAAAGCACGCAGTAAGAAACTAAGTAAAACAGGGATGTTCTACCTTCTAAACATAAACCTCGATGCATCGTATTATTTGGAAGCAAAATGTATCCGAACTAGCGATGGGAATGATCGAAACTTTTATATAATCGATTTTTTTAAATCGAGACATCACAATAATCGAATGATTAATCGATTTTTTGCTCGGAGTTCGGGAGCAATAGCTACGGTCAGGGGCAGGATTTTTGTCTGTGACGGGGGGGGGGGGGTAGGAAGCCGAAAATTATTATAGTGCATCATGTATGGCAACGCTTATTGTTTGTTGTAATTTTATTTGTTGTTTTTTGGTATGCATTTCACAACATATTTAGCCCATTGGTAAAAATTTCCATTAAAAATATTTATGTATGTTTAATAATACGACAATAATTATAATTATATGACATTTTTGATCAAAAACAATCTCTAAATAAATAACATGTTTAAATAACGCAACATTAGTAAGTAAGTACTGCAACAATATTTCAATCACCGTTTTTCTTTCCTGGCAATGGCAAATTGGCAAATTCCTTTTTGTTTGATGGCAACATTAGTGTTATTCCATTTTCCACGAATTTCAAATATGTGGGCATCTCACAACAATAAAATTACTAATAAGATATTTAGTTTAGCCGGTTGGTACAAATTCCCATTAATAATATTGACAGTGTGTCTGTGTTTAATACGAAGATAATAATTTTATGTCGTTTTTGTTAAAAAAATAACCTCTAAATAACATGTAGGTTATGGACACCTTTTCGTATGCAATTATTTGTATTTATATTTTTATATTTGTAGTTTATCATTAAATAAAGTTTTCTTACTATAGAAATCGTTTCATTTTTATTACAAACTAAGAAACATCTGTTAATTTCAAATAAATTAAATATATTTGGTCATATAAAGCAGATATGAAAACATATTACCTACTTGCTGATGTTAGTAGAGTATTATTTACTGCCCTGAAGAAACTACGGTTTTAGCGAAACCCGGTCGGCATTAAATATAAAAATGGTATATACTAAGTTATTGTTTTATTTTAAATTAAATATACAATACCCAAATAGATGATACATAACCTCATAATAAACATTTTTAAATTGTTGAAAGCTATCACCATCGCAATCTTTTACGTATAAACTATACTGAAAACGTAAATCGTTACCTAAAAGTATTCATTCATAATTTAAAATTCACACATCAGGTTGATTATAACATGTACCTATAAAATATGTCGTTTGTCAAGCAAAATCACTTTCGATGACGTTTCAAGACTCTGCATTCGAATTGATTCTGACATCGAGAAGCGAGAATCGATTCCAAGTTCGATGACGTTTAAAACCGATTGTCTCGGACTGTGCATTCGAATGGATTCTGACATCGAGAAGCGAAAATCGATTTCAAGTTCGATGACGTTTCAAACCGATTGTCTCGGCCGTGCATTCGAAAGAATTTTGACATCGAGAAGCGAGAATCGATTCCAAGTTCGATGACGTTTCAAACCGATTCTCTCGGACTGTGCATTCGAATGAATTTGACATCGAGAAGCGAGAATCGATTTTTCTATGGAAATGAATCAAAATCATTCGATGGTAAAAAAGATCGAGTAAATAATCGATTATTCATCGATTGTGCCCATCGCTAATCCGAACCCATACTGAAGAATATATCGGATGAAGATCTTCAATTCTTTGTAGCTCAAGTGGGAGAAGGTAGATTGGCTCTTCTGCGTCTGCCATGTCATACTCAAGCAGTTGAAAGAGGTGTAACGACTGTTAATGAAGCTTTGACTACTTCATGTACGAAGTCTACACGAGAAGGTCTTATTAAGGTGAAAATGGAGTCTCGCAAAATAATGCCGAACTTTGAGTGTAAGAAGGATTTTGCTGGTATTTGAATACACTACCTTGAGATAATTTGAATTATATTCACATATGTTTTTAATAAATAATTTGAAACACTCCCCCTATTTTCCATTCCATTGAAAAATAGTTCATTTTTACTTGTTAATCTAACATTTTTTAAAGATTTAACAAGGGTTGGTTTTTCTCTAATATGTGAAATTTCAAAGTCAATCCGGAGGAAGAAGATGATATCCATATATTATTAAAAAAATTACGTGATTTTTCATCTTTATTTAACACCCTTTTATCACTATTAGACAAATCAAAACAAGAAAAAAAAATTCCCCATACATTCGTGACCCACCTTATTAAGCATTTATCTTAACCTAAGGAAGCCGGACTAGTGGATTAAACTCGTTCCGGCCGCCTCAGTTTTGGACTAGTTCTTAAAAGTGTCAACAGAGTAGAAAGAATACCGCGAACACAATGTATGGTCGATGAAATATCACTTTGACAGAAGACACAGTTTCGCGCTCATTTCACTTCTGTTGTATTGCGTTTATCAATTATCATTTTAATTAATATGGATTGAGAAGTTCGGATGCGTGCGGAGCAGAGACGAAAAACGGTTAATTTATGCGAAAAACTATGTCGTTTTCGAATATTCGCCAAGCCAAGTGTCAAGTCCAGTACCTACGGTCAAGCTGACACTTTATTTTATATACGTTTGTTTAAAAAAATATAAAATGTCAGTTTATGGATAAAAATATTTTAAATAAATTACGTGTATTAATAATAAATCCAACAATTAACTCTATAATATTAATTTAACTACGAAAGTTCTTACTTTGATGTCATTTTATTGTCTATGAAAGTGGGCGAGGCCAGATAACATAAGATGTTTGGGGACAACATAAATCGAGCGCTACCCTACAAAATGCTTGGCTGATAGCGGCCTCAGATGAATCGATGTAAAAGTTAGAAACAGCGGCCGTAAGATTTGGATAAGTTTTCGGGGACTTCTATGGTTCGAGTTCAGGTTTTGGGTAAGGTTTTCCAGAAACTTCTACGACGATGTTTTAAATATGCTAGTAAGTTCTTTTTCCGGTAGTTCCTTAAGCCAAGATTTAATGTCCTTAATGTAGTTATTTTTGGTTTTAATTTGTTTGATACTAAGTGGGAGTTTGTTATATACCGTTGCTGCTAAAAATTCTGAACTTCTTTGCCCAAAGGTAGAGTTACACTTTGGTATATTTAGTATCTCTGTTTGATTGGCTCTGGTTTTATGAGTATGTGAGATGTTTGCCTGTGAATTATTTTTGAGGTGATGTATCAGAATGTTTTTGGCATAGATTTTCTGTATACTTGGAACGTCAAACTGTTTAAAAAAATTTTGTTGACGTCCTTATGGGTTAACACTTATGTTCATATATATATATAAATGGACATATCTACATGTAGGTATGCAGAGTAGAAGGTTCTCTCCCAGGTGTAAGACATTATCCCCCCTCAGGGCTGATGTCATCTTTGGGGATGCTGTGTTGAGGATCTTTTTTAAAGGCGTTAGCCGTGGTAGGCGACCAAATCTGAATAGCCAGGTATTTCTTAACCTTCCTTTTTAATTGGACATGCCATAGTCTCGCTGGCTCCAGACGGTAGGGAGCACTTGGGACTTTGGTGCGGTACTCGCATAAAAGGGTACATAGAATTATTGTACACGCTGCAATAAAACCAATGTTTACGTCGAGTATAATTAATGTGTAAATAAAGTTAAATTTTGACTTGTACAATGGTTTTGACAACTTGATAACAATACCAACAGAGATGACTTTTAGAAATACATTTCGATCGGAAAACATTTCAAGCACTGAATTGAAATGACATAAACAGTCTTTGAACACAATCATACAAAATTCATCATCATATCCACAATGCATTTTTAAAAAAAGTTATGTGTTTAATCGACCCCGTGTGATTAATTCAAAAGTGTGTAACCGCTGTGCTGCACGTGGGAGGTGTCGTTGGACAAAAGTTAAACAAGCGTTGAACAATGCTTGATGTGAATGGCCTAGTATAGTTGTACGAAATACCAATGTCAAATTGGTTCAACGAAATTCGTTGACCCGAAGTCTAGGCCGTCTAGGAGAGGGTGGGCCCCCTCCGAGAGCACACCAATAATTCAGAAAAGCACTTTTGACTTCACTGTCTTTTTTCAACTTTGTCGTAGTCTTTCTTATAAACGAGCATCTTTTTTAAAAATTTGTTTATTGGAGTGGATTTAGCATATCATAAAATATGATATTTTTAATAGCGCCATATTTTGCGAATTGTCATCTCTTAACCATAATTTTAAATAAATTGATACTAAATATGTATTTCCCTATGTATGATGATTTTGTAATGTATTTACAATTTTGTTTTGGATTTTGTTTTAGATTCTTTTTTATAATTTTGTTTTTTGCTTTTGTTTGAATTGTTTGTAATGCTTATTTAGATGTACTTTGCTTTTTAATTTAATTTTTTGCTTTAGTGTGAATTGTTTGTAATGCTGATTAAGATGTACTTTGTTAATAAAAAAATAACATGTAAAAGCCCAGCAGGGCGTGAAATACAAATTAAATAAATAAATTAACAGATGATTTTTGGTACTAATTTAAAGTAAAATGGGTCATAAGGATCACTTTTTATTTATCATTCTACACATTCTGTCGTTATTGCGAGAAATGCAACAACTTAATTTCTCAGGAGAACATATCAAAAGTTTCAAGAAGTAAGTGAAAAAATAATAAACTTCATTGGTTTGTTTGGCATGGTGGACCAGTTCTTTAAAATATAGAGTTATCATAGGTACTATCAAACGATAGAAGACACGTTATTCAACGAAATTAAATTCTTTCTACAAAATGACCATGTTTGCAATTATCATAGTAATTGAGACAACAGTATAAAGGGCGATTCACAATCATGAATGTTTTGAAGTTCCAATAGTGGATTTGGACATTGTAGATGTTTCACAAACAAGCGGTGTTTTAAAGTTCCAAAAGTGGATTTGGACACGTTATTCGGAGGTTGTTATAGGTTGTCTAATGTGCATTAGGTAGGTATAGGGTGGATGCCCTCGATTGGGCGCCAATTGCGTCTGGAGTCAGGAGCGCGGGGTTTGGGTTCGTCTACGACTGTTGCACGCCTTCCCTCCGAAGGCTATCGATCTGTCTCGCTCGCGGCTGTTTCCTTTGTGTTCCCTCCCCCCTCACCTCCCACAGGGAGACACCCACCCACACCCTATATAAAGGGGGATCCCGCCAACCCCAAACAGTCTGGCGCGAGACGCCCAGCAGTGCGGGGTGGTCGCGGATAATGAATGTTTTGGTTGCAAAGGTTTACAGCTTTGGCCCGATCTACTTCGGCGATATATCAACACAATTCTGGGTCAAGGAATATCGAGTTCAGGAAAGCACATTTTAATATCGGATAATATTTTGCTCTGTCGTTCTTCTCGTGAGGAAATTTAACATGCACTACTTTTACCCGCTTTGTGCAGTTTTATCGCCGTCCCACTTACATATTTTATTGGATATAATGCGAGAATGCTCGCCAAACTCGATATTGAAGAATAAATTAAGATCATAGAGTGGATTAATAAATAAATTTACAAACATTGAAGAAACGTAATATCATAGAAATGCAATGTTTACTGACTTAGAACAATACAACCAAGGTCGAGGAGTCGTACAAAGAAAAAACTCTGAACCCCACTTATTATGCGTTAACCGGTTGGTTGCCCGGAAGCTATCCAGTTTATTGTATCGATATAATATTAATCTCCTCTAAATGCTTTTCCCACCTTTAACAAATTACCGATAGGTATGTGTAATGTATCACAATATTAGTTATAATATTGTTGTATACGCTATTTCGCATGGTGACGGTTACGACGTGTGTCGAAGATAGCCGAACACAGGCAGGCAAGACATTATTTTGCAAGAGCTCTCTAGACAAAAACTAGCTTCCGAGTTACAAGGACATACGTATTCGTAGATACTATTTCTACTCGAAATAGCAATATTACAATTTGGGAGACGGGAATGGGTACCGCCGCTCCGGGAACCATTTATTGGATAACCAACACCTCTGCCATAGGTCACCCCAAGTGGTTCGCTACGTTTGGTGACTTAGCAGGGGTGCTCGGGTTCATGAGGTAAGGTTTATCTAGGTCTTGGCAGCGGATGATCTAGACACACTGAACCCCAGATTCCTACCCAACCCTCATACCTTTTCCTTCCCAGAACTTCCTCTCCTTCCTTTCCTTAAAAATACCCGCCACATAGCATCCCCAAAGATGACATAGGCCCTGAGGGTAATAATTTTCCTCAGGGCCTCCTGTGTGGACCTAAAGTAAAAAAATAAAAAATAAATAAACAGTTACTGTGATCTTAATGAACTATAAGCATTGCCAACGTTAAAGGAAATATCTACTACATGATAATTAGTCCATTTACTTGAGCGCAACGTGTAATTTATTCACGAAACATCCAACTTCCAAATCTGCCAGGAGGCGTTTTGAACTATCAGAACGGTTTCATCCTTTAAATAATGAACGCTTCATTTAGCCGCACTTCGTGCCATTGTTCAAACTTCTGATGGCGCGTGAGAACCTACCTTTACATAAAGCTTAGATCACAATTTGCACTGCAGATAAATATGGGGAACGGCTGCCCGCCTTTTTTTCATTTATAAAACTTAAAATTGGATTTGCGGCCAAAATAGCCAATCAAACTGAAAATTTATTTTTTTATCCAAAGATATAACAAATATCTTGTATGATATGTGCCACTTTATTTATTGTTTTTTTTTTTTTTTAATATAAAATATATAGACCATCAACGGATTTAATTTTTCATGATTTTAGAGGCAACTTATGATAATTATTTAATAAAATATTTCTGCTATGCGAATATGATTAAATTTAAAATAAAATAAATAAACATGATTGAGAAATAGCATTTTGATGGGCGTAAAATTAAATTACAAAAACGCCGATTTACATTGGAACACAAATTTGATGAATCCATTATATTAAGCAGTAGGCGTAGTCAGATTTTTTTTTTTATAATTATCTACAATTAAATCGAATTGAATTATTTAATGACCTATATTTCATAATTTAAAACATTAAAAAATATAGTAGCACATAGTATACATACTAGATATTTGTTAAACCTTTTGGTTAAAAATATAATAATTTAATTTAGTTGGGTATTTTGGCCTCAAATCCAAATTTAAGCGATTGACAAGCAGCTGAGAATAAAAGGTTAAAAATGCTTGCAACTATACAGGGAGGTTCAATTGATAAAGATCGATTATTACCCGTATCAAAAATTTTAAATAAAAAATTAATATCGATTTATTTCATTCAAAACTTGCTTTAATATATACTACATTCAAGTCAGCAATAAAAATGCTCAAAACGCACGATGATAAATTAATAAATATCGTGTACTTCTTATAAGTATTTTTGATCGTATGTATTTATGATTTTTCAATAATGTCTAAACAAAATAATTGTGTAAAAATTTTTTAAATATTTTAGTTTGGACCTTAAATAAATAGAAAAACTGAGGTATTTTTGTCACAAAACCCATTCTCGGATTTATTTTTTAATGATTTTAATTTAACTAAAATTAAAAATTTTAAAACTGTGTTGACTAGATTATGTATTAAATTATTTTGTTGTATGATTATATGATTTGAAATTTGTGTTGTTTAATAGAATCTATCGTTTGAAAATTGAACAAATCTGCCAACGACAAACGGTATAAACCTTAGTAAATTTAAAACTTTCAAAATTTTGAAACTGCGTGTACCAGATAATATAACAATCTTTCAAAATCAATTTATGTTTTTTTGTAAAAGACAGTCAATACGTCTAGAATATGATTTAAAAATTACTAATTTCCGGTATTCTCTGGTAATACCCTCTTAATGTTTGAACTAAAAAGACAGCGCAGCCGTTCCCCTTATATGTATCTATACCATTTCGTATGTGGCTTTATTTTTTTATATCAAGCCTTTGTAAAAAACTTGAATCACAGCATACGAATTATTTGATACCGTTCTCCAGCGTAATAATGATGTCCATTGTCAAAGGCGTATTTGAAAACGGATAGTATTTTATTAAAATATTTACAATACATTATTATACCTAGTATTGTATTCACAAGAGTTATACATATAATAATAATTATTTGCATTATATTAATATCTAGCGCAGACCCGTGAAAGATCGCGGGTTATTATAGTCGTAGGATTTGTGAACCTGAAAGTATTTATAAAAATAATATTTGCCTCAGGATTTCATTATGCATTTTAAAAACAATGCCTGTCAATTTCGGAGACGATCAGAAATTTACCTTCCGAATGAACACCGTCAGTAAAATGAAGCAAATACGAGTGTGCTTTAGACCACACGACTTAAAACGCGTAAAACTTATTTAGCTCCATCTATTTGTATGTATATACAATATATGTTATAGATATGTATAAAATATATACAACATGTATTATACATATATTAATTTTCTACAAATATTTATTTAAATTTATATCATTCGCCTCGCCCGATCAAGCCGTGCGCATCGACGTCCGCTCTCCCCTTTGTCACTAGTATTTCAAAATACTGAGTGAAATATTTCATGCACTGGCTGTGAGAGGAAGAGAGAAAGAAAATGTGCGCGCGCACTGCTCTCTCTTGCTCCCACAGTGTGATACAGCCCGTTCGCCTCGCACTTTGTAACGTTCGACTACACTTTGCGTAACGCATTCGCCAGCTTACCCCCAAGTCAAGCGTGTGTAAAGAAGTTTTACTTAAAAAAATTACGACATCCCTACTTTGGGAGGCGGATATGGGTAGCGCCGCCCCGGGAATCATTTATTGGTTGACCAACACCTCGCCGTAGGTCGCCAAGAGTGGTTTGGAGATTAAACAGGGTTTATGGGGTTAGGTTTGTCTTGGTCTTGGCAGCGAATACGTTCGCCCACCTACTGCATGGCAGGGGCAGATTGGCAGAAACTAGTCGAGGGCGACTTAACCTAGATCTCTCCGGCCGGACTCTCCCGACTCATCGCCTTGGACCGCAGTGGGAGGGATAGATTCATACACCCGTCACTACTGGACACATTGACCCTGAGATTCCTACCCAGCTCATACATTTTTACTTCCAGAACTTCCTTTACCTAAAAAGTCCTCACAGCCTCCCCAAAAATGACATAGGCCCTGAGCGATGTTATTTTATAGGGCCTCCTGTGTGGAGGCTAATGAAAAAAAAAAGTTGTCAAAACCTTAAATGTTACACTATCATTTATTTACTTCCAATTTAGAAAATTGACACTTAAATTCCAAGCAAATCCAAGTTCAAGAGTTGACTGAACCGGAGTTGCACACAAAATCACAACCGAAATTAGTATTTTTATTAATTAGTTTATAATAGAATAAGTGAGAATCAAGCCTTAGAAAGAAAATAGCAGAATTACTAACCCACTCAGCAGTACCATTATTCTGTGATCGGGCCTTATTTATGCACCATTTTGCCACGATTCCGTTCTTCGACTATCGGGCCATATTCAGGCTTAGGCGGAACATTTGGGCGGGAGGCTTGGGCGGGAACGGCGGATTGCAATAATAAATAACGCGCCGGTCTAATTGGACGGGAAAAGTGTCAGACGAAATAGTACGATGCTCTCGAGTGTCTGCCATTACGTTCAATAATATGTCCCGGTTGGGAATACGTTGACCCTGTGCAAAACAATGCTCAAACTTGCGGACAATGATTAATAATAATAATAACAAAGCATTTGTATAGCGCAGTTTTGTGATGTTTCACTTCAAGTGCGCTTAACTATAACAAAATTTAAAAATAATCCTACAGTGCTTACAAAGTATTGAAAAGTAATTTTAAATAAAGAATATACAGTATACGAGTATACAAGGCAATAACAAGGGAACAAAATTAACAATAAGAGTGCTGTTATAGCGTAGGACAATATTAGTAAAAAGTAACGCTATTATAGCACAGGACAAAACAAAAACATTAAAACTAAAATATAGTATAAAACAGGCGCAAAAAGAAGAATCATTCTGAGTGGACATTAAAAACATTTAAAAAACATAAAAATACAGTAAGGAGGAAACCGAAACCAAACAATTTCCAGAGACTTAAAACATGTCATTACAATACATTGAAAAAGAGATTAAGGTTAAGACGAATGGTATGAACTTTTAAATAATTTTGTTTTTAAAGCCCGTTTAAATTCAGTCAAATTCTGAATATTGGTAACAGCCGAGGGAAGTTTATTCCAAATGAGCGGGCCAAATACACGAAAAGAGCGATCATAGTAAACGGCTCGATTTGACCTAGAAAGTTCGATTAAACGATTAGTTACATCTAGATCTGCTGACCTCAGAGTAAGCTGTCTATCGCTTAAGTTTTGTCGGACACATAGTTCCGATATGTAGGCTGGCGCCATTCCTTGCAATGCTTTGTAGGTAAGACAGACATTCAGTAAGACAGACATTAGGCGTATTTGTATATATGCATACCGCACTAGAGTATCAATGATACAGTAAGTCAGACATTAGGCGTATTTGTTTACATGAATACCGATTTTTTTTATTAGTTTCAATAGCAAAGTTTGTACATTATGTAAGTATAAAGTATAATATAAGTATAATTTTTTTTTGTGTTTTTCACAGTCCTCCTCTCTAGGGTTTCCTGTTCTGAGGCGGCCTGTACTTTTTTTAAACTTTTGTATTTAGTTGCGAGTTGTCTTTACATCGTCTTCATAATGTTTGTGAGTTGATTATTGCTTTGAAAATTTTTGGTTTCTCAGCCATGTTTTGACTTTTGTTTTAAATTTAGTCATTTCCTTTATTTTTTTGGTTTCATTTTGTAGAGCATTGAACAATTTTATAGCATGGAATTTAAGACAGACATTAGGCGTATTTGTATCTATATATGAATACCGCACTAGAGTACAATGATACAGTAAGTCAGACATTAGGCGTATTTGTATACACGAATACCGCACTACAGTATCAATGATACAGTAAGACAGACATTAGGCGTATTTGTATATATGAATATTGTATATATGAATATTGCATAAAACATATCATTTTGTTGTACTCAGCCGATTATAAAACATATCATTTTGTTATACTCTGCCGATTATAAAACATATCATTTTGTTATACTCTGCCGATTATAAAACATATCATTTGGTTATACTCTGCCGATTATAAAACATATAATTTTGGAGTTCTAGAAGAAATCAAGTTTTATTCACAAGGAATCAAAATATTCGGCGCAGAGACTTTTTGGCATGGAAGCCGTCGCATGGCCGTCCACAACGAGCGATAAAACCACTTATGAACTTGCCACCAACGCGATTTCAGTCGATGATAGTTTGACATTTATACTCGGTAGATATATCGCGAGGTTACGTTAAATAGTCGATTTCCGAGCAAAGGAAAGTTGGAATGCCAAGATTAACGTATTATTTTTTATCAAACGTTAATAATTCAAAAATATGAACGTATGTTCAAAGGTTAATAGATAATAATTATTAAAAAAATAAAGTAAGTTTAGTATTTATTTATTTGCAAAAACAGTATGTACAAAAACCAATACGTTCCAAAAGCGGTAAACAAAATAATAATAAAAAATTGACAAAAAAATTACATTTAAATTTAGACAAATATTTTAAATGTATGTACGACATGTGGAAAATATCAGCATTCGATGGGAGGCAGTTAATAACCTAGCGAGTCTTCCCAGGGGCATCACTATTGGTAAGTTATTTCTGCACCTGGTAAGAATTAAAAGCCTGTGTTGGCGGCCTCGCGTGAAATTATCCGGGACATAAAGCCCTATTTTAGCCAGAATGTCTGGTATTAATAATAAACCATTCAGAAGCTTATAAGCCATCAGCAGTAATGCAGTATGTAGCTCTCTAATAAAAAAGTTAGGTACCACTTTCATGTAAGTTTCAAGATATTTAATTGGTTTAAAATTTTTAATTATACGTTTTTATCGTCTTTGTGGCTTGACGGATTTTTACTAACCGCAGTCTATACATTATGGTAGCTCTTTCCAGTAAAATGAACATTTTATGACCGCAAAATATACATAATATACTATAGCGACTTGTTAGTGGAAAAGATTTTTTTTAAAGTAATTTTCTTTAAAGTAAGGGAAGTAAGATTTCATCGGAATTTGAAAGATATTATTTAATATAAAAAAAATAGTAACGCAATTTTTTTTTAAAACACAGATCGTTTACCGGATTATTTTTCCAAGATTACCTAAAACCTCTCGTTTGGAGTATTATCGTTATTACCTCCCTTCGGAACAGGAGTGTTAAGCATCCACTAAGCTCAGATATAAAAAGTTGTGTAATTATTGAGGGCAATCTTCTCGACTTAAACATATTCTCGGAAAGTTGGCCACGCTCCGCGGCATCGCCTCACTTCAACTTTCTCCACAGACCGAACAAGTCATCGCAAGTATCTGCGGTAATCGCAGATACTTAATACAATTTTTAACGGTTACGCTGTTGGCTTAAGCTACCGGTAAAGTTTAATTAAAGTGTATATAATATTTGTGAGAATGAGAATGGCTTCCTTCGATGAATCTGCAACTTGTTATTTGATTTATCTTTATATTCTAAACACAAAACTGGTTTAAATATGTATGCGGGGGATAAAACTACGCTCAGAACACGAAAATGGTTTTTCGTCGATTCTGGGAGTACATACATAGTCTGCAACTAGAATTTCATAACTGCACTTCGAATAAGAATGTGTCAGGTGAATCCACAACTGGAATTTAATCGTTACATACACAAAAGTGGTTTTAATTTAAGAGTGAATCTGCATGCGAGTCCCAAGCTTTTAATTAGTATTACTCTCATAATATGTATGGTTTTCCTACGAATTATGAATTTTACAGCATATGGTTTTCAACACAACACAACTCCACTCAAAACGTTAGGACGGTTTTCTTCGAAATGCGTCAGCAGAATTGATGATCCGCTACTGGAATTTTGACAAATCATTCGAAATATGAAATGCGTTTTAACTTACGAATGAATCTGCATGCTAGTCCCCAGCTTTAATTGATCTACAACCAGAAACCGGAAATGGTTTTCCTCCGATTATTGCACGTGGAACACATGGATGTCGAAATGCGCCAGCAGGTGAATCCGCAACTGGAATTTGCATTATGAACACAAGACTGGTTTTAACTTAAGAATGGATCTGCGAAGGAGTCCACCAGTTCACTACCTTAAATTATATTGTCCTCGGAGCAAGTGAATGATTTTCCTGAATTTACGGCAAACGTATTGACTGCAATAATCTTATATTTATTTAACTATTAACAATAATTTTCATGGAATGATTTAATTTTTTATGGCAGAAGTCTAGCAATATATACATAAAGAAGCACATCAAATTTTTTCGTCCTTTCTAAATAGGGTTGTCATCAATACTGAGATATTTTCTCAATAATAATTTCAATCGTACAATAATAAGAAATTAAAATAAAACTAAAAAAGGAAGTCGGATCGCGTATTTATTAATGTCTTAACTGATTTCTAGTAACATAAATGCATACGTAAGCACATAACTGTCTATTCTCTGAGTTTTGTAATAATAACATAAACATATAGCGGTTCCCCACACCTATCTTAGAGGCTAGCAACACCGTATCTCACATACATAAGCAAACACTTCACCACAACCGATTACAGATCTGCCCGAGTGATGGACCCTGTAACGCTGTCCGAAACGTTGGCTAAAGACGGGGGTGGCACGGCATAATACCCAAAAAAAATAAATCACGATAAGGCTTACGTGGCTACGATCAATCAATTGTAAAAATATATATATAAAACGTATTTATTACATACATATATGCGCCTAGTGGTTCTGCTTTTAATAATTAATCTCTCGGACAATGCGGTGTACTCATGCGTCAAATGCTAACAAATAACTGAAGCAAAAATACCGTAATGTTCCACTTTGTTTGAAGAAAAACATTCAAAACTGCAAAACAAACACTTTCGCAATCCATAACAAAAATATATCGTTACTCAATAATAATTGGCACCGGTCGGCAAAAATGCTAAACAATCAATGCATGAATACTGTATACCAGAGGTTGTCAACCTTTTTGAGCCTGCGTACCCCTTGACTCTTACAACAATTTGGTTGCACCTACCCCGTACCCTCTATCTTTCTTGTGTACAGGTGTAATGAAAGACTTGTTTCATTTATGATTTTTTATGTATTGAGAGGATAATTCAAAAAAAGCACTTGTTTTGTTAAAACGAGTTTTTATTCATTTATTATACGGGCCGGTTTTGCTTTGCTCAAGCATCATCAGGGTACAAGTTAATACTGAAACATTATAAAAAGGTCGGTAAAATAAAAATAAAATTAATTAATTAAATATGTCAAACCACAACTTGATTGCTTTCTACAATAATAGAATTTTTTTAACCTCAAAAATTTGTAGAAAAAAGATTCTCGTTTATCAGAAAATAAAAGCCCGATTTCCTATTACACGTGTATAATCAATCATACAATGTTAACATACAGTCAATGCGACTCTTGAACTTGCTTTACAGAGCAAAGTTTGGCTCAACTTCAAATAGGTAGAGCCTCAAGTCTGGTTCAGCATTCAGGCGATTGCGATATTTATTTTTAATGAACGGCTTGGAATAAAATGCTTTTTCGCACAAATGCATGCTTGTGAATGGTATTAATATTTTTATGCTGAAACATTAAGCTGAGTTTTAAAACGTATATTCGACCCACGATATTGAGTACCCCCAATTTATGCTTCGCGTAACCCAAGGGGTATGCGTACCACAGGTTGAAAATCGATGCTCTATACTTTTCTACACTCTGCACGAGCCGCTATTTAAAGAATATTGTACGATATTGCATATTTTTAAATCAATTGAAATGCAACGGTTTTTCTAATTGACGGTTTTATTTTGTTTAGCTTTGCAAAAGGAATCTGTTGAGATTTGCAAGACATAAAAGGTCGCCAGAACTCATGGTATTTAAGTAGGAAATATTTTAAAAATATTTACGAAGTGTTAAGGGACGTACTTGACGTATTTTAACCAGTGATTCCTGACATTATTTGTAGTAAAAAATGTTAATGAAATTTTGATCTCCGACTTTTTCGATTCTTTAAAAAAAAAATGTCTTTAAAATCAAATTTAAAAAAAATCTTTCGCATGTCGTTACTGGCCACTCAACCGAGTTACCCACCAACCTCTTACCCCGCCCGCAACTGTCCAACACCTACTATTTTTTTTGTTTTTATAGAAAAAAAATGTCACCGGAGATCAAAATTTTATTAACATTTTTTTCTGTCAGAAATCACTGGTTAAGTAAGTACGTCCCTTAACACTCTGGATATTATTTTGTTACATTAGCTCCAAATTTTTTACATTAGGGCCTGTGTCATCTTTGGGGATGCTGTGCGGAGGGATTTAAGGGAAAGGAAGGATAGGGAATTCCAGGAAGGAAAAAAAGGTATGAGGGGTGGGTAGGAAACTAGGGGTGCATGTGTCCTAGACTAAGTCTTAGACAAACCTCACCACATGAAGTACTAAGTCTTAGACAAACCTCACCACAGCCGGGCACCCCGGCTAAGTCACCAAACGCAACGATCCACTTGGGATGACCCATGGCAGGGGTGTTGGTTATCCATTAAATAGTTCCCGGGGTGGCGGTACCCATACACGCCTCTCAAGTTGTATAATGTATTATAATTTAATTTTTTTTTAAATTAGTACACTTTTTTTAATTTTCTGTCTTCTTATTTTTTTTAATAATAAATATCACAGTAAAGCGCAAAGTTGAAGTTAATTCTAATTTAAAACAGGATGAAAATTGTATGACCTGAATCCCTTCATTCTGCAAAATGTCAACGTATGGTGTCGATATAACAACGAATACAACAAGATACGAAATGAATAATGCAGTCACTTCACGAGTCTCAATTCTTTAAAATATATTGTGCAATTCAGTCGTACGTGTGTTCGATATTAATATTGACACCGCTTTATGCAATTTGGACTTGACCCACTTCCACTCTGAACTCCCCAAGGCTTGAGGCAATCAACACTACTAACATTGGCAAACTTGACTAACCATTTGTTTTGTTTTCTCTTTGGTTACCCTTTCAATATTATATTATTTTTGTAATATATAACAATTTCCATATTCATTCTACTGGCAAAAAAATGATTGGATTTATATTAATTAATCAATAATAAGATACAGTTAAAGATATAATTTTAAAGGAAAACAATAAGTGTCCTAATAATAAATTCGCTCATAATCCTAACCCTACACACCTCACAAACAACCATCAACGTGTCATAAATGACCGTCTATCAGCTGTGCAAAATCCAAAATACAAGCGATTGAATTTATATATAGATTTTATTTTATTCTATATATATAGATTTTATTCTAGCAGCAACAAAGCTTGCCGTCTAAATTGTGCTACGTTGATGATATATCAATATTCGAAGTGATTCTATTTAACAACAAGATTGCTCTCCCCGCTGGCATAACCATTGGCAAGTTAGTTCTGCAAGCCGGGAGATAAAACAATCTATGTTGCTGGTGACGGAGATTACCATCGGGAACATAGAAATGAATGCTCTCCATGATAGCCGAGTTTTCGAACCATCCACATGTGATACATCAGAAATGTGATACAATGTCCATATCCCTTCTGACCCGTAGATGGTTCATCCCGAGCATGCCCAAGAGAAAGTCGGTAGGATCGAGCCAGTATCCATTCTCCCAAAAAAATGAAGACATTGAAATCAAAAAGTCACCAAACATGAAGATAAGGAAATTAACAGTCACATGAAGATGAGGAAATTAACAGTCACCAAAGATGAAGATTGAGGAAATTAACAGTCACATGAAGATGAGAAAATTAACAGTCACCAAACATGAAGATGGGGAAATTAACAGTCACATGAAGATGAGGAAATTAACATTCACCAAACATGAAGATGAGGAAATTAACATTCACCAAACATGAAGATGAGGAAATTAACAGTCACCAAACGTGAAGATGAGGAAATTAACAGTCACCAAACATGAAGATGAGGAAATTAACAGTCACCAAACATGAAGATGAGGAAATTAACAGTCATTAAACGTGAAGATGAGGAAATTAACAGTCACCAAACATGAAGATGAGGAAATTAACAGTCATTAAACGTGAAGATGAGGAAATTAACAGTCACCAAACATGAAGATGAGGAAATTAACACGCATGAAGATGAGAAAGGCATGATGTAACACCAACACAGCCAGTGGTATGTACAGAGTTTTTAATCAGGTTAGGCAGTAGGAAGTAGGACAGACGTGATAAGTTTTCGCTAAGAATGGCTAAGTTGCTAGTTTAAGCCGATATTGAAAGGGATTACCCATCTCGTTTCATTTGTGCATATATTACTAGCCGATTACTGAACATATAATTCATATTTTTTTTCTAATCGCACAATTGCGTGAAAGAAAGCCAAAATAATGACATTATTTGTATTTTGTTAATAAAGTTGTACTAATTAAAACCAACAGATGGCACCGATTGCTACTAATTTGTACTGAAAGGCACAGCCTTTTTCGACACTAACATAAACGAGTCTTCCCTTGAATCCGCATTACGCGCACATTTACTTTTTGTGTAGAATACAGTCAACATTTAAGTATGGTATGTGCGTCATTTTGATTACTTAGTTCCTGCTTTTGACACGTAGGGGGATCAACAGGGGCGTGTGCGGCGCTTTGATTCGACTTTAAAAAAAAACACAAATTTATCGGCATAATTTTTTTCTTAGGGTAGGCACAGTTTTCTGCATCTATACTGCACGCAACTATTAACGCCTTCTCGGCACATATTTTAGAAAAACCGATTATTAGAACATAAAAAGATTCTGGGTTTTTTGAGAATCTCTAATTTGTGTCCCGGTAAGACAAGATGCGGTAAGATATTATTTTTTTTGTGTCTTGTTCTATTTCATGTTTCGTTTAGATTTATTAGTATTATCTTCTTCTGCAATGAAATATTATTCATGTTTTCAGTTTATATGATTTTGAAAAAGGTCTAAAACAAAACAATATACGACGCTGAAGTGTATGGTAGAAGAAGTCGGTAACGCCCGAAGAGGACACGGCACGATCAAGTGTATCAAATACAATGTCAAGACACTACCTACAGAAGAGAATGTAAATGGATCAAACCAACATAAATCGTGTTTTTAACGTGAGTTGTGGTTTTGAGAAGGTTTCAAATATTCAAGAAGATTCATATAAGATTCTCATACGATCTACGAGATTTTAGATTTTTAGATTTTCAATATTGATTTATTTTCTAAGCACATACAATCGAAAGCGACTTTTGATATCGTTCCGTGTCAAAACACTCAAAGGACACGGGTCAACACATAAATAAATGTACATTTTTTTCACTGAACAAGTTACTGCTTCTTGTCCTATTATTTGACAGTTTAATGTATATTCTAAAGCCACCCAGCTCATGATGGAAATCACAATGTGAGCTGAAAATAGTTGTGTCGACCGAGATATTCGATGAGTAACAAAAACGAGCTCACTGAGATATCTATGATATCGTGACAACTTCAATAGTTTATAACTTCATGATAAGCTCTTGAAAAGAGACGCACAATGCGTAATTACCGAGGCAAAATCATCGTACTCTTATAATTGCGCAATGCGAAATGCAGGCACAACCGCAGAATTCACTGTCGATCTCAGGCCGGTGAAACATAATAAGAAGGAGATAATTGGCTTCCATTTCACCATCATCGCCATCTCTGCTGTGGCTCCAAGGCGGTCATAGAGCGGTAAGTGTTACAACCTGCTGCTTACGGTAAAGTGTGGACGGAATTCGGCGGGAAACGGTATCTACCTGCGCGGCCATCTTGGCAGCGGGATTACGTCACGGAGCAACGGTTAAAGTGGAGAAGGCAACAGATTATATTTATGGAAAAAAAGGAGCTGTGTAATTTCAAATTTGTAATTAGCTAGTTTAGGTTGGCGCATTGGTACGATTCACCTCGACGGAAGGAAGTTTTTTTACCGTAGCAAAAATAAAATTAAATTTTTTAATTTAAAATGTAACGTGCTTCGTTGTCACTGAATTATGTGATCTGTGGCTGACACGAATAATCTATGAAAAGTGAAGTTGATTATGTACAAGTGGAGTTTATTATGCGGAATGAGGTACTTTATGAAAAAAAGAAGTTCATTATGCGGAAGTGAAGTACATTATGCGGAAAAGAAGTTCATTGTGCGTAAGTGAAGTTCATTATTCGGAAGTGAAGTATATTATTACTTCATCCAGTTGACTGAAAATACGTTTATTTTTTTAAGAAATGCATAAATATAAGTTATCCATCGAATATACACATTATATGACGTGTGTTTATTATCTATTATTAATTAACATCATAAGACCGAGATGTTGCGAAAATTGTTTAAAAAAATTAAGAAAATTCCACCAAAAATTTAAGTTTCAGAACGAAAAACTTACAATCTTCCTTGTCGTTTTTATAACATTAAAAATGCCGTTTACTGTATTTTTATACATCAAATTTTTTTTTAATCAAATCCGTTTCATACGAATCCGAGCGATTCATGCTAAACACTATTCGATTTTATTATTTGTAATGTTACTTTTGCATCGATTTATTACAGAATTTAGACATTTCGAAATCAATCTAAATATCAACTCAATTACTCGTGCTTTAATATCATTTTATTGCGTTATTAGTACCATTACATAAATAACGCTGATAAATAATAATAACAATAATTGGATAATACATTTATGTACAGCGCCGTTTCTTAAATATAATAATAAATCATCTCATGTTCGCAAGATAATAAATAATGTATAATAAATATCTAATCATAAACAAGCAATGACTAATAATGACGATATATATATATATATATATATATATATATATAACGACTAATCGTAACTAATGATAATAATTCATCAATACATACTTAGTTAACGAGCCTCATTGATTTATTTATGGTGAAAACACTATAAAATATGATTGGAAGTATGATATAATATTATACGTAGCAAGGCGCAATTCTAATCAAGGTTATAATTTTATTTTTTTTACGCACCAATCTTTTAGGTCCAGGTTTAGTTTGCCCCAAAGGAAAAACTAAACCTTTTCACACACTTTTCCATAAAAATAATCATCAAGTAAATCCAAGCTGTGCATGTGTATTATATAAGTATAATTAATACAAAACAATACAAGAACAATATGTTAACCTACCAGACTATTAAATTGGAAAATAATTTACCGACTCCAGATATTTTCATATCAGAGGGTTCGGCTCGGTGGAATTCCTAATTTTACCGATAAATCCTACTGATCCCTCAATATAAATATTTAAAAAATCTTTCGTAATCCTACATGTATTTAAAATGACTGAATTTTGCATTTTTATATACAAATTCTTTGACAAATCCAATATTGCTACATTTTTTATGAGAGAGCTAGGTATAATGCCAGTAGCCGAAATAACAATATATATTTACATTATATTAACTTTTTTATTATTTCGTATAAATTTCACATTACAACATTGCATTATCACGACCACCATACCAGGTTCATGCCATACCATGGCAGTTCTATAAAGGATATATTACAATGTAATAATAAAAATTGCGAATTAAGACACAAAAAAAACAAATTAATCTGAATGATACAATAGACAAGAAAATAGAAATAAAATACTCAAATTACTTTAAAAAGTAAGATCAAAAACCCGCAAAATTATGTAAGACCTAGTTGACCTAAAGAGCTGTTTTATGTCTATAACATTCATTATATTGAAGATAATATCAGTGTTAGTAGAAAGAGGTAGTTTGAGAATTATTTTTATGATTAATTTTTGTGCTTTAATAATGGGGTCGAGGGCACTAGAAGAAGTATTGTCCCAAGCCAAAAATTCCGTATTCTAGGTGTGAGTGACATAGGGAATAGTAATACACTGATTTTAAGAGTTTTAAAGAAGTCAAAATCGCAAAAGATTTGAAAGAAGTCAAAATCGCAAAACTCATTACAACTGCAGGGCGGTGAAGAGATCCCAATACAGAAGAATAATAAAATGTATTCAATTTTTTAAAAAGAATCAAGAAATATGCGAAGCGTAATTTTCAATTCATGTAATCTTAAAAAAAAACTCACCTATTTTGAAATAACCAATGTTGTACGCTGGTAGTAAAGAGGGATAATATAGAACTACTTGACTTTATATCGTTGCTCAATGTATTGTATATTTAAGGAGCGATAAACGATGATATAGTTTACTATATATTATGAAATAATAATATTTACATTGTGTTTACTAGTAAATTGCATTAAAAAGCGCCAAAATGCCCTAGTGTGTGATGAGAAAATGTTTTCATTGCTTATTGTGGTGTTTGCAACACTGCTTCGTCTCTATGATAGATGGGCGGGCTCTACTGCCGAGCACGACAATAATAAAAGCCAAGTAATAAGATTTTCGTAATTAAATTTTCGAGTGTAATTAAAATTAAAGTGGTCTAAAACAAATTTATATATTTAATTGTAAATAAGATTTTCATTGATTTGTAAATAATGCACGCAAATAACCTACTGTTGTCGATTATTATTAATAATACAATTGTTTTCCGTCCGAAGATTTTATACGTCATTTACTATAACAAGGCCTGGACACGCACCAGCCAAAATTACGAAGTCAGTGCTGTCGCTAAGTAAACTTTACCGTTTAAAATAGTCTAAAAACTCTGTTTATTTATATGCTTGCAGTAAAACAACAAATAAATCAGCAGTACAACGAATACAATAACAAACGCCGTCATTTGTAAATTGTCAAGTTCGAAAATTTTTAAGTACTATGAATTTGAATAATGTTACCCATCATCCAGGAATATTATTACATCACCCATGCACCAACAGTCGAAATTATTATGTTTAATAATATTTACAAAAATAATATTATTTTCATTCGATTCAGATAGTAATTACACGGAGAAAAATGTTATTCTAAAAAAGGATAATTAACAGTGTTCAAATGTTTATTGGCGGGAACATGTAAGAATAATTTGTTGGTATACGTAATTTCGTACGTATACCAACAAATTATTCTTACATTTTCCCGCCAACAAACATTGAAACTCTGTTAAGTTATTCGTAAGAACTTCAGTCTCGTTTTTTACGAATAAAATGATCGTATTTTAGAATAACATTTTTCTCCGTGCAGTTAGATACATATTATTTATAATATAATCGAAATATAGCAACATTTTTGGATAAACAGACAGCCCAGAGTACTAGTAATAGTTTTCCGATAATGTAGCCAATGTGAAATGTATGTAAGAAAGTAAAATTTCGAACTGTTCATCCGAATGAAATCCATCGCATATCGGCGATACGCAACGGTAAAATGTATTCACAAAAGAAAGTAGTTGGTATCCACTGCCTTCTGCCGGCTGCTCTGCTGAAAAGCGCCGTTTCGGAACCAATCGTGTTCAATCAACGTTCAATGGCGTCTTGTGGGTAAACACGCAGCGTCACGATTGTGCATTCGGAAAAGTTCGGGAAACTTCGGAAGGCTTCGGGCGTTACCGAAGTTTCCCGAGAGCGAGCTTTCTCCCGCCTCGGCACACTTTCGAAGCGACTTTCCGCGGGCACTCGGCCCGGAGCGGTCGAGCTCGCAACGGACGCTTCAGATGCGATTTCTACCTTCATTTCTACGTGAACGGGATATAAAGCGCAAACCGGTTCATTCGGAAGGTGTATGTTGGCTGTTGGCACCATTTCTCTGAACCTCGGGGAATCGGCGAACATCGCGTGAACCCGCAGTAAACATACCAGCGACTTGAGGCCTTTATTGTATGAATACAAATGAGCGATGAATATGAAATTCAGATTCCAATTAAAGCGATATTGCAATGGAACAGATATCACGGTTTATAATAATTGACGATTGTTTATTTATGTTGCAACATACATTCATTTAAAATTATGACACGTAGATATTATGCTGATTCTTCATTAGCGCGAAGAAACAGTTGCAATAATCGTAATGCGTTAGAAAACATAAATTACGAACACTAATTACTAATTATATTTTAAGTAATGCTTGCGAAAAATTCACTTTTATTGCTCAATTGGCATTTTAAAATTAAAATAGATTTTCAACAGCAAATTTTAAACAGAATTTTGAAATTCAAAAGCATAAAATTTAAAAAAAATAGCTGTGTCTGAATGAAAAACGGCTTATGTTGGATTTAATCACAGAGCTCGGATTCATTCTCCCAACCAAGAAACCAGGGAGCCAGGAACGGAGATAGTAAAAGGAAATGAGAATGGAGGAGAGAGAGATAACCTTAAACGTACAAGTTATTTAGCTACCCTTACTTGTAGGAATTATCGATTTTCCATTAGCTTTGCGGGTCTCCCGATTATTTCTAGGTCATCTAACGGATTGTGTTCACTGTTCACTTATTAAAAAGTTTGTGTTGCTCAAGCATGCTCGAATTTAGATTTCGGCTTTATTTATTTATTGTTTAAAACATTTACAGAGTGTTAAATTATTGCATTAATGAAATTTCAATTGAGATGTGCATAGATATAAACAGTTTAATTCAAAATGTTGACAGCACGCATAAATCAAGGTTTAGTTGTTGCTAAGTGGAGATGCTACTAGTGAATTAGTAGAAATAATAATAATCAAAATAAAATATAGTAGGTACACAGTAAGAAAAGAATGAAAATAAATAATAATAAAGCAATTACATAATTTTTAGTTAAAATACTTTTGCCATATTGTCTTACAGCAAGCAAATTGTTTTTGAAGTAAATACTTCTTTACGCACGCTTGACTTGGGGGGTAAGCTGGCGAATGCGTTACGAAAAGTGAAATGCGTTGCGAGGCGAACGGGCTGTACCACACCGTAGAAGCAAGACAGTGTGGGCGCGCATATTTTCTTTCTCCCTTCCTCTCATAGCCAGTGCATGAAATATCTCAGTCATGCGGATGCGGATATATAGATGGAACTAAAGAAGTATTTACTTCAGTCGCGTGGTTTTAGTATTTAGTATTTACTTCACATTGGTTTTTTTAAAATACTTTTTTTCTCTATAAATTCAACTCTCTAAATTCTATGATTTGATGCATAAAAAAATAGTTTTTGTTGGTTTTAAGGGTTTTTTAATTAGCCGTTTGTCCTTGGAGAGCTTTTCTACTCAAGGACAAATATCACAAAAATTGTACAAAGATACCTTTCGAGTCTGTAGATGTAAAATTTTGAAATAGAGTTTCTTTCTTCTCCGGCATCAACCCTTCGATAAATATACAAAAGTAATTTAAAATTAAACCAAATTGTTTTGTTATTAAGTTTAAAATTGCAAAACGACTGTGAAACGTAAAAAAATAATCGAGCAGATATTAGAATGTATTACGAGACGTATTTTTTACTAAGCGTTACTTAGGTTTTGTAAATGTAGTTTTTTTTTTCTGCCGTACAGAAAGAAAGTGACCCTCAAATGAGTTGAAAGTTTTTAATTTCTTTGTTGCTACTTTCCTCTGAATTTTTTTTTTCATAAATATTTAGGATATATACCTTATAGACCTTGGACGTACAATAATCGATTTTAATGAAAGAATACTTAAAATGTGTGGAAACTAGGGGAGAAATGAGACAATAATTCTCCCACAAAGGCAGGGACGAAATAATTTCAGATAATCCCCTGTGGGGAGGGGGTTAATAAAATGGTTTGTATGTGGTCTCTGAGGGGAACACCCAAATATTGTAGAGCGATACTGTGATTTATTTCATTCTATCTTTAGAATTATTCGAATTTCTAATCCATCTCTACAGATAATATATATATATATATTATATTATCTGTAAACTTCATCTATCAATTATTATTTTATATGTAAACTTCATTGTCATAAATTACTTGTTATATTTATTACCTGTAAACGTCATTATCATCAATTACTGTATTATATGTAAATTTCATTATCATAAATTCATTGCTGCATTAACTGTAAACCTCATTATCATTAATTATTATATTATCAGTAAACGTACTTCATTACCTTAAATTACATAATCTGCAAATTCACCCGCCATAACACAGGGACATCCCTAGCATGGCGGACGAAATAACACAATGTCTACACTATGTATAAAATTCTTTTAATAAATAATCCAATACAAGTTTGTGGACTGTAACTTTTCTGAAGTGTCCTAAAGTAGTTAATAAGGGTTGATACTAGGGATGTTATGGATATGAAATTTCGGATCTGGATATGGATACGGATATAGGAATAATATTTTACCGGTTTCGGATACGGATATGAAATTATTTCGGATTATCCGCTAGTTTCGGATAATTTCGGTTACGGATATTAGAATTTAAAAATTATAAAAGTGAAGTACAAATAGCAAGATTTGACTTTTATTTCTAGTCTATATTATCATATGTTTTTACAATCAGTTAAATAAATAACTATTATTTTAGCCACTTTAAGTGATACTTATGAAGGTACATACTTAAAAATATAAAATTATAATAAACATAGATAATATTGTAATAAAACCTTGGTACAATTTTACTGTAATCTAAGTACATAATAACAAAAACAGTTCTTAATGAATTTTGTAATTTAGACTCCGCCTTTATCCGAAACTTTCCGAAACCTTTATATCGGTTTCAGTTACGGTTACGGATATTTTTATTTATTTCGGATTTCCGATAGTTTCGGTTACGGTTACGGAGCTCCATAACATCCCTAGTTGACACCCATCGACCCATCGACCATTTTCGGTTATGAAAACATTTAACAAAAAGAAAGTGCTTTATTTCAGTCAACAAATCGCAGTAAGCATGGCTTTTTATCTTGTGTGTCCGCAAGGACGAAATCCAAAGAGATTATGTTTTCGAAGCGAGGCGACTGAATCACATGAATTATTGGACCGAATTTCTAAAAAACACCATAATATGGTAGATATTATCTAGAATTGATATTAATAATAGATATTATAAAGAATTGATATATATATATATATATATATATATTTTTTTTTTTTTTTATAGAAAAATATTCGTGGGTTACGAATAACCTGACAATATTTGAAAATCTCCTTTTACCACCACAGTAAGCGAAGAAATATTGCTTGTATCGTGTTGGAAGACTTAGCCAGCCGAGGAATTAAACACGCGACGCCTGAGTGGGACCCAAACGCGATGCCTACTTAGCCACTGACCGGTCGGTCCTATATCAAGGGATGATACTCTAAACAGATAAAATAACGAAACAAACGTTGTTCAGCAAACAGAAGTCAAGGGTTTATATATTTTTCTTCGGCATTATCTCCTGCATTCGTAATGAAATAACAGGACAATAGAAAGAACAGGACGAAAATAGCGTACCGGTAGGTCGGAATAATTGAAATACGAGTGTGCAGAGTGTGTAGGCTGAGTAGGAAAATACTACATTGTATCCACCGGAATGCCCCTGCGGTGAAATAACGCGATGGATGGTTAGTTAATTTTGTGACATAATTTATTAATTACTGCTAAAATATGTTATAACAGTTAAAATGTAATCTAATTATGGAAAATATGTATGTTAATTTCTCACTGAGCTTTATGCCTTAGAGCCTTAGAGAATTATTTTTAAAATTTTACTTCCATAAACAGTTACATTTATTTTTGTTATTATTTTTTGGGGTGCTATCTCCTTCTTTAGCCAATGTTTCGGACCAAAAAATAATAACAAAAATACTTTTGGCCGTGAAAATCTAAAATCATACCAGTTATATTTATTATTTACATATTAATTATAGTAAACGAACTAAAACGAAATAAACAAAGGAAAATTAAACAGTTTTGTTGATTCAGTATGTCCATTCAATTAAAATCTTTCTAATTGGACTCCAAACGGATTCCGCAGTCTATGTCAGTGATGAGTGATAAACAACCCGCGGCCCGTGAGTCCATTTCGTATGGCCCGCGAGCCTTTTTGTACTGCCCATTTAGCTTAATAAAATACTGAACAAAGTTTTGAGTCCGCAGCTCAAAATAATATAAACACTTTCTTACATATATTCTTAAGAAAAGAAAATTTCGTGGTTCGACCTTAATTATTGGCTGCGCGGCAGGTTTCATGCAAAACGTAGTTTTGGATTTGAGGCCAAATTACCCTACCAAACTGAAAAATTATTTTTGTAATCAAAAGGTATGTCAATTGTCTGTCTCGGACAAGAGCTACTTTATTTATTTTGCTTTAAATTATAAAATATAGGCAATTCAAGATTTTAATATTTAGAGGCAACATTGACAATTATTTGCGAGAAAATGTAAACATTTAAAAAAATAATTTTACCATATATTTTTTTTAAATATGATGAAATATAAAATTAATAATAGATTTTTTTAGGAACAATTTTGTGGGTGTAAATTTAAACTACAAATTAGCTATTTACACCGGAACAAAGACTTGTCGTTTATTACTTGTCGTATATTAAACTTACTACCCAAAGAAACGCATTTTTAACTTTTATTTTTCGTTATATTAAAACCAAGGATTAGGCAGATTTATGATAACCCGCAAAAAAATTTCAAAGTTGCTTCCAAAATGAACAGAAACTGATTTCTTTATTTACCTCCTACATGTCATCATTTAAAAGCAAAAAAACATAGCTCTTGTCTGAGATAGATATTTGACATGCTTTTTTATTACAAAAACAATTTTTCAGTTTGTTAGGGTATTTTGGCTTCAAATCCAAAACTACGTTTTGTATGAAACCGGCCGCGCAGCCGTTCCTCTTAAGTGCAGAAAATTTATCGCCTGCAGCGCTTTGTTTATAGCGTTATATAATTGTTTTATTCAAAATTATGGTTTTTGAAAATACGTATAGGTTTGCGACACCACCGACTGCAAAGATTAACAATGTCAAACTGTATACCTATATACAACCCTATACCCCCAGCTGACAAATTGAAAATGTATAAATTGACCCACCGGTCAAAAAAGGTTGATCATCACTGGCCTAAGTGCTTTATCCAGGAAGCAATAAGTAGGGTGGGTTGACTTGTTAGACACTTTATTACGCTCAAAGGATATTATAAAATACATTTTAATTCCTTTTTCCTTTGACTTTCCACAACCTATTTTAAATTTTGAAAAACTTAGAGGACTAAGGAACATAATTAAATAATAATATAATGGTTGGTTTTAAAAATCTACAAAAGGTTGCTGAAAAAGATGAACTCATATGTAGGTATCATGGTCTCTCTTGAATTATAAATTATATCATAGCGGTAACATAACCTGCTAGCATGGTGCTATCGGGAGGAAATACTTGCGAGGGGTGAAGCTGCTCCATAAATAGCGATAGGTGACCGAGATTACGCTGTCTGAAACACATTATCGTATAAAAGCTGGGAAGCGTGGGATTCACCGATATCGGAAATATAATGTCATTTTTTCCCTTGCATTGCTGTGTGATCAGAACTAAGCGTCATAAGCACGACACGACGGTCTTCAACGAAATTATGGTAATATTAATGAATGAAACTCACCACTGCGAGGACAGTTTATCCGTCTACCCCGTCGTAAAAGAACTTTCAGTACGAGTCGAGCTGAAGCCACAAGAGGCGTATTCTCGTATCCAATGTTCACCCATCCTGCAAAGAAACAACACATTAAATAAATAAAGCAAGCAAGCAAACAAACAATCTTCGCAAAATCACTTTATGGCGTCATTTTTAATTAAATGAAACAAATAACTTTGTGTACACCACTTTATAATCACAATTACCGACATTTTAATTATCCTGACGAAGAAACCATCGGTTTCGAAACATGTGGGTAATTATGATTATATAGTGGTGTATACAAAGTTATTTGTTTCATTTAAATAAACAATCGCCTACAATATATATAAATGAACGTAATAATTGGAAAATAAACAAACGAATGATATAATTGAAACCATCAACCTCAAGAACTGAAAAGACAGACTTCAAACCCAACCAAATGCAACCCTAAAAATGTTATTTACGAGAAGTATATAAACTTCGTTTAGGAACGAAAGCGTATTGAAAACTGAGGGTTTACAATAATAAATAAAATTATATAATTATATCGACGTAATAATAGCATTTATTATCATTGATCTTTAATTAAATTATTAATCCCTTTTAGGTAGCTATTTACAAATATTATGCAAGAGCTTGTTTTTGAGTCCTTGAAAAAAGAGGAGTTACGCAAGGCTCGATGTTAAGGCCCCCTTTGTTTTATAAACAAAAAGAAACAATTGAAACAAAGAAACACGTGGATCATATTTTACGAATCGGAAGAAGAACATAAATGACGGAAGATGATTAGGAAAACCAAATACCGCAATACGAATGAGCAGGGATTTTAGAGCAATATTTCGAGAAAAGGCAAAAATAGGAAATTAATAATTACTTAATATAGTTTATTGAACAAAAATTCTACGAATGGCAAAGGGTGCGGCTTCTTCAAGAATAGTAATCAAAATAATCACCGAACCAAATCGAAATACAATAACGACCGCTTATTAAAACACCATTAGGTCTAACGCCTGGTACAAAATACAATTTCAGTTAGATCGTCCTAAACCGCACCCAGCCCATGAAGACTCGCGATGGTGACGTAATGGATTGGCTAATACGCGGCCTTGCGCCGTTGACTCCGCAACTCCACACCATAAATATTAGTATGTACTTCACAGACGATGGCTTCCTTCCTTAGCAATTCAGATTGTGTTTCGGGTTCGGGTACGAGAATAAAGAACCATAGAGCGTGGGACTACGATGCAAACCAGTGAGCAAACATTCATATCAAAATGGCTGCACATCGCATTTTACATTACAGTTGCTGATGATTACATGAATTATCGAGTCAGTGTTATGTTGAATCGTAATATCATGAGTAAAGCTATGGAATGCATTTACTATTTTAGATTCACATAAGCAAAATGAATGAAGAACATCTAAATCAGAACTCACATAAAATTTATAACAGCAAAAACTTTCGAACAGAGATTACAGACGAGAAGTTTTTTCTTAAAGAAGTTAAGGGCCGGTAGTACCTGCCCAAAAAGAATAAGAAGGAGAGATACGACAATACGAATGTTGGGGCGAGCGCGCTAATATTAAAAATGTAAAAATTTGAGGGAAAATTGGGAAAATGTTTACAATACAGCAAAAATCTCTCAACACCTTAAGTAGCATTTAACGAAACACTGTGAATTTTTTCATACATATAACTTGTAAAATAACAGAAACCAACGTGAAAATAATATTTTTTTAAGAATACTTTGCTATTTTTTTCTATCGAGGGAATTTTATGTAATTAAAATTTCGGCTCTGCAAACCTTCAGATATTATCTTAAAAAATTACTTATAATTTTTAAGAACTTAGAAACTTAGTGTTAAAGGGACATGTGTTATAAATCGGTAGAAATTCGAAATTCCGGCCCTTAATTAAGTTATTTATATCCAGCAATTTCATTTTAGTATTGAAATATCTTTAAAAGTGTCAAAAAGTAATACAGGACACAATATTGTTTGTTCCGTTTGTTAATTCTTCCATAAGAAAAAAATAAGTGTTGAAACCGTCAACGATGAACTTTTTCTATGCGTCAACGTTATTGTTGTTTTTTCATCATCGGGACCGCCACACAGCAAATTACAATATCTAAATTACACCACCGATAAGGACCGCGATGTTTGAATTGAAATTTGGACAACGCGGAAAAGAAAAGTTCGAATTGTTAGCACAAATTCAATTCTATTGAAGAGTGTGGGAGATAATTGTGGATATCAACGAAAGATGAAGTTTGCAACATTACGATTATAGACTGCAGTCATTTTCAAATAGAATGTTAATTTTGGCACAACGAGTTGGCTCTGATCAATCAATGAATAATAAGACGGCATCTATATAAATAGCAGCTACGTGGTATTTAAATAATACTTCACGTGATTTCTATAAAGCTAATTACCCAGCAATGTTATTTATCTTAGTTTGGGGAGCAAAGTTATTTACAATTAAGACTTTAAAAAAAATAATAAAGAAACGTAGTATTATGATAATACTCGTAGTATAAATATTTTTGTTAGAAGTTTTTTTAAATATTGCGCTAGTAGTCCTTCAAAATGAGGTGTTTCACAAGGCTCGTGGTTGAGGCCTAATCTGTATTTTTTAAGTTGTTGGCATGGAAAGACTATGGAATATTCAAGTGAATTGAAAGATGGGAAAAAACGACAGAAGGTGATACATAATACATGATAATAGATGGGTTACATGTTACTAAGATAATGTTTGACGTGGTTTCTATAATAACATATATCAAAAGGAAAGGACTGGGTCAACTTAATGGAAGAATTGGAGACCAAGATCTAAAGAAGATTCATTGAATTAATGGAGACAATGTTACCTTATTCAATCTTATTAGGGATAATTTATTGAAGCTTTATAAACCGCACTCTAACATTTGTATGGTTGTGAGCGTTACCTTATAATTTTCTGCGATTCTTGCTTGCGACCTTGTTATTTTCTGTGATCTTCAATTATTAAATATTACCTTACATTATAATAGACTAGTAGTAAGTTAAAATGTATTCATGGTATAAGTGCGACGTTGAATGTTGCGATATCGCGCACTTGTTCAATTAAATAGATTAAGGCTGAATTTAGAGTCAAATAAGACACGATTCTTAGGAATCACGACAACAACGGTCCTCTTGTCTCTTCACGTCCCGAGGCGGTGAGTCATGTAATCGCACTACAGACACTTTACACAATGTACACAGTATCAACATAAAGTAATCAGAGTACTACGGTGTGAACGTATACATGTATAGGTATATAAAGGCTTCAATGTCACATATGATACAGGCTATCAATATTCCGGCACACGATAGGCACATGTACCCCCATCTAATGTGAAAAAATGTACATTTACATACCTTCATGTTGTGAAAATGAAGTTTATTTCGAACATAGCAGGCTTATGAAAATATGGTTATTTGTGGAAATATTAATTATATGATAAAGTTATTCAAATCACTCTGAGGGACGACTTCATCTGTAACTCTCAAAATAACATAGGTATCATTAATTGGACACGGAGAAAAATGTTATTCTAAAACACGATCATTTTATTCGTAAAAACGGTTAAAAACGGGACTGAAGTTCTTACGAACAAATTAACGGTGTTTCAATGTTTATTGCCTGGAAAATGTAAGATTCATTTGTTGGTATACGTACGAAATTACGTATACCAACAAATTATTCTTACATGTTCCCGTCAATAAACATTGAAACCGTGTTAATTTGTTCGTAAGAACTTCAGTCCCGTTTTTAACCGTTTTTACGAATAAAATTATCGTATTTTAGAATTTCATTTTTCTCCGTGTATTCAATTTTTATAAGAATTTTTTTTTTTTCACAACTGTTGAAGGTTATTCCCATCAATTTAATATATCATTGAAGAAGAAGATAACACTAATAATCCAACTTAAAATATGAAAATGAACAAGACACAGAAAATAATAAAAGATAACGGTCGCAAGTGGGACAATTGTTCATTTTCATATTATAATTTAGATTATTAGTGTTATATTCTTCTTCAATGACAATCATTCATTGTCTTTATTTCCAACTGAAAAATCTTTTGAAAAGTTTTATTTTTTAATGCAGTATATGTGAGTTTGGAAGAGTGAGATAGAGATGCGATGATAATAGCGCGAATGTGTGTGCACCAGTTTGAATAACCTGCAATTACTATATTGGGGTTACGGGTGACAGGTCGGGTGCGTGTCGTTAACCATTGTGTAAAGTGTTCAGTTCATATATACTAGTATATGCAGGGTGTCCGCCTTTGTCCGGTTTTATACTTTCAAAAATTTGAATGCGAATTTTAGTTTTTAAAAATCATTCCACTCAAATGGCTTCCAGCCGCAAACATTCCATATTTCATTCATGTTGGCGAAAACTAGCTTGCAAAGTTTTTAAGACATTGATTGAGTAATCGCGAAATATAATAATACGCCTCAAAATACGAAATTTGAAATGATCACGAAATACGCCTCAACCGCAAAATTGCGGTGCGGTCCCGTCCCCTGACTCATGGATACTAAACCTATACAACCCGCAAAACTCCCGCAAGAAGATTGCAAGAATTTTTGCGGCTAGAAGGACGCCATTTGAGTGGCATAATTTTTTAAAACTATAATCCGCATTATTCTTATGTGAGATAATAAATAAATAACTTTCATTTTATTAATATTTTTATTTTATTTTATTTTTTGAAGTATAAAATCTGGCGGCGGACACCCTCTACACGGAGAAAAATGTTCTTCTAAAATACGATCATTTTATTCGTAAAAACGGGACTTGAAGTTCTTACGAACAAATTAACAGGGTTTCAATGTTTATTGGCGGGAAAATGTAAGAATAATTTGTTGGTATACATAATTTGGTACGCATACCAACAAATTAATCTTACATTTTCCCGCCAATAAACACTGAAACACTGTTAATTTGTTCGTAAGAACTTCAGTCCCGTTTTTAACCGTTTTTACGAATAAAATGATCGTATTTTAGAATAACATTTTTCTCCGTGTATATATAAATCGCAGCAGGACATCAATTACTTTCCCTGGTGTACAAAGGATATCACATGTACTAATAATAATAATAGTACCATTGCATTTTAAACACGTTTCTGTTCTGAATGGTAGTCTTTCGCTAGGGCGATCTCTCGCTCCTTTTTGTGGTGAGCACTGTGAGCAGCGCTACGATACGTTTATTTTTTAAGCTATGCAACCTATTGTACTGACCCCACACACAGCACGTTCTGGGATAAATTATCATTATTGTAAAACACCTCATTCTGCAGTCGAATTTACACATTCCATCATCGCATTACGGTTTTACGGTCGAGTTGGAACGTTTATAACTGGCCGGGCTATTTGCGGCCGCGCCCGCAAGCAGACACGAGATATAAACTAAATTAAGTAGAGTGACGCACGTGTGATTGCTGATAGTAGGAGGTTGGAAGCAGCAGATTGCCAACACAGATACATACAATCAAGTAACCTGTGGCCTACAGCGAGGATGACACGACCTTTTGCGAGTGAATTCATTGTTACACATTTTACAGTGTCCGCGGATCGCGTACGGAACATTCTTGATTTTAGCCGTAGAGCTTATTCAAGACAACCAGAGGCGCTATAGCGAACCATTATTTCATCGAAGCGTGTACCACTAGCGATAATCGCTGCGCACTGCGCAGTTTCCGGTCAGTCGGCGTTAGAGCGTTGGACGCCAAATTAGACTAATCGGACTTACTTATTTTTCACCTCGTGACCCATCTAAATAATACATCAATGTTTTTAGTAATTTCCACGAGAAGAACGCGAAATTCGCCATTTTTGGTCAAATAAAGAGATGAATTTTTTTTCGATTTTGCCCTCAATAACCGCTTTCCGTTACGTATTAATTTAAATACAAAAAATTTTACATAACATCGTTTCGATACAAAATATCAACTTTGATACAAAATATCACCACTTTTCCCTTTTCCGTGCTATTGCACTAAATGTATTTGAAACACGTGTAAATTTTTCATGTATAATTTCTTCCGTGTGTAATTCTGGAAGTGTAACATTGGTACTTAAAATTTACCCCTATGTAATCGTCATGTAACTAACTATCTGATATGGATGGTTGATAAATCCATCTCACCTCAAATACTTCAAATTTAAATATCTCATCATTTTTGCATTAAAATGTGGGTTACAATGATGGATATTGAATAACATAACATAATCCAACAGTTAGGGTCGGCTTAAGCTGGAAGTCAACTCAACATGTGTCGCGCTTGCAGCATTTGTTTTGAAATGTTTGGACTTGTATGAAGCGATTTCTGCCTCTCAGCATACGTTGTTTCATTCAGGTCCATACATTGCAAAACAAATGCTGCACGTGCGACACGTGCTGACTCCCAGCTTACGCCGACCCTTACTGTAGCAACGATGTTAACCGAAATTTCAAGAAAAAGTATATTTAACTCACATGACCACCGGACGCGAATGCTAATGCCGCTAAATTACCATACCGTTACCTTACATGACAATTTTGTCGCTATTATTTTACAAAATACTATTATCTAGGATCTCCTAAGAGAACGACCGACATCGGGTTAAACGGGTTTTTAACGGTCCACGTCTCGAACCCAATATTAATGTTCTTCTTATTAACTTGTAAATGCGCAGTTCGAACTCGGCGTGCAAAGCAGGGTTATTGCGGATGCAAAAATTTTGACATCTATGTGGATTATTAGAAGTTCACATCCGGACTTTTAGCCTTTTGTCCGACCCTTTAATTTGTCCAGATTTTTTGGTTTAAATGGAATATGAGTTATAAAACTTACATAAGTAATATTAAATAAGTCTTCAATCTTTATTAATTTCCCACTCACCTAAAAACAAAATAGATACTTGACGGAGCAGCTCCCGTTCATTTGTTTTCTTATAGAATTCTTCGCAGTTCATAGTTTTAAGGTTTTTTTGAATCATCAACAACGATCTGACCGAGGGTACAGATAATCTATTACGCTCTTTTGTCTACTGTGCTCACATTAGCGAAAATACTCTTTCTACACTTGCGTTTTGAGCTGATAGCAAAAATGAACTCGCAAATACTCAATAGAATGGGCAATCTGGCGATTGTGAAGTTTGTAAAAATGGTAACCCACATTTTATGGACATCATACTAAAAAATGCATGTTTTGTTGGGATATGAATGAATTGACGACTATTTTTTCATCGAACAGCTCTACATCATCGATAACAACAGGCAGAAGTACGAAGTGCGTACCTGATATTTGCATTATGTGATTAAAATGTCCGGAGTTTTTTGGACTGTCAGGCTTTTTTTTTAATTTTCTAAATGGTAACCATAGGCGCCGGTCAATTCGGCAAAGGAGTCATTTTGGAGCAGGGTTGGCAAGTATCCGATTTTGACAGTGCGTGTCCGGGTTCCAAAGATATTAAAAATGTCTTCTATTAGAAAAACAATTTCCCTCGGGGCCTATGGCATCTTTGGTAATCCTGTGTGGAGGGCATTTTTTTGGAAAGGAAGGAGTCAACCTGGATCCTTAGGAGACCCATAGAGAATAAAAACAGAGGCTGTCAAATCGTTCCACAGCTGATCTGTTAAACTCATCTCAAATAATATGAAGTCATAGAAGAACAAGTCGTAGAAGAGATCCCTTCTCGGTAGACAAATGTCAACCGTGTTCAAATGTTAGACGCGCGTTTGGCGTTTTTCACAACTGTGCACCGGTGCCGAAGGAATCAATGACGCTGGTTCCTCGGAGCATCTTCCATTAATTCTCCTCGGAGCAAATACAAGTAGAAAAAGGACTGCAGACTTTAGGTAAACGCTCATTCAAATATCTAACCAAATATTTACAAATATGCTAGTCATACATGTGTAGCGCAATTAGAGGTTGAGGCGAACAACACATATATAGGTTTTGGTGCATTTGTATTCATTGTCAACAGCATTTGCTTTGCTTTTGCTTAATTGTTGTTATTATAGCGAAAGGGTCATGTAAACGATCATCGAATGTAAAGTTTTACAGGGTGTTCGTTTCATTATGTAAAACTTTGATTTTCAACTTTACTTTGATTTTATTTTGTGTCAAATAACAACTTTGTATGAATACTGTATGAAAGCAATGCATCTGTGTGAGCAGGTACTGAGTTGGACTCAACTCTCGTTACGTCCTCCGACCTCCCGGCAAAAACACGTTAACTTTTTGTAGTCGGGGCGATAACGCTTTTTTTGTTTTCCATCAGTCACGGAAAACTAAAACATTGCGGCCCTGCCTGAATGTTCTCGTTTTTGTCGGATGTTTTGAAAACATTTGGTTGTAGGAGACCCGACTTTAGGTATTGAATTTATCACGTTCATTCGTGGAAAAAGTCCAAACCGAACGGTAAAAGCGTTTCCTCGGCACTTTCGCTGCCTTGTCCTACTTATTCTACTTGCAAGTGTTACGAAATGGTAATTTATCAACAATCTGTGTACTCGTTCCCCAACCTACAAGCGCTGATAACTGGTGCGACTGACATTGCTTTTTACACGCCTTCCTATATGGGGACACATTGTTCAAGTTCACACTAATTACAACTGTTCTTTCTTTTAGGTCGTATATATTTTTTTCATTAGGTCAACAAAACACTTAACTATTGCTTATAAGTATCGTCACAACTTTCGTTATTTCTTTTATATCTATAGGTAGGTACTTATTACTGTAAGTACGTTAAATGACGTGGAACGGTACAGTTTAAGAAAAAACCCGGCGGCTGAGAAATTTGAACAATAGATTTTTACCAAACTCTTGCTGTCACTCCTACTCCTTCAAATACAGAGTGAAATAAACAACTGCACCTCAGGCTGATAATACCTAAATAAAATCAACAAAACCGATCCCCATTTTCCTTCTCTAAAACTGGACCGATTTTTTAATCACCTTATTAGAAGAAAATACTCTTTGTCTGTACGTTTTGCTTTCTTAACAAATACATTGTTTAGTTTGTATACTGAACCGGGCAATTACAATGAATTTCGGAGGGTCCAAACCCCCATAAGAAATAATTTATCAAAAAAAGCAAAAAGTACCGAAACGCTTGTGGTCGATATCTGTATTACATTTTTAAAAAATATTTGCATTAGTGTCAAAATCCAGAGAGGTAATTGGGGAATACGTTTGTGTGGACAAAACTTCGCTCGGTTTCCTAAGTAATGGCAAAACATTACTAAGTAATGCAAATCATGTGATTTTGGTTTGAAAATTAGATATATAATAATTACAAATATTTTAGATTCTTTAATTAAATACTGCTGGTAGAACACATATTTGAGTATTTTTTTTAATTACTTAAAAAAATCAAGTACAAGGCCCATAAAGACGGCTTTAAAGTTCGAAATCTCCTACTTACGAACCCCTTTTCGGTCATTACATAATGTGGAAAATGATATTCTTTTGAATAATTATCGTTAAATATTTAAATATATGTGCCGTTTTAAAGAAAATTTGTAATTAAAATGAAGTTTTTTGTTTTGTTTTATGCCACGTGAAAAGCCATTTTGTATGAAAAGTCACGAAGGCAGACACATAATGTACTAAATTGAATAAAATAATAGAAAAGTTTTTAATTTTGTCCTAAATTTTTGTACGTTCTACAGTTGGGATTAAAAAGATTAAAAAAACTAGAAAAAGACAAAAATAATAATGATAATATTTTTATGGAAAATCACCTCCAGGGCGCTGTACAAATGTATAATAAATACATTTCTACTATTTATGGCATACATAATACATAAGGATTAGATTATGTACATATTTATAGATAATTATGTTTTTATTTGTTGATTTTTCTGATACACATTACACGTGAATTGAAATATATACATATTTTAAAATTTGATGAATTGTTTAATTCTGTCAAACAACTACTTTGCGTTATTTTGGGGCTAGAGATGTACAACTTTTTTTTTAAATTGTACTCTAATACAATTACGGAACCAGAGTACAGTGAAAAATAACGGAACCACAGTACAGTGAAACTATGAAACTACTCGTAGAACCAACGGGCACAAGGAAAAGCAAACAGGGAGAGACCGATTTATAAAAGCTAGCTTCGGCTTCGTATCGGATTATGCATAATGAAATGGAAATGTTGCTCCGGGTATGCAAAAACAAATCGGCTGCATGCGCTCGGAACGGTCGGAAGGTGAAGGTCGAATTAACATAGAAGCCTAGAAACCTAGCCTAGACAATCGTGATGGAAACTGGTGTGGAAGGACCGTACAAATAACGTTATTTATAGGCAGATAGTGACAATAGAGTTGCGGCTGTAATTTATGTGTGTATTTTCCTATATTCCTAGATATATATATGTCCAACCACAACTGTTGCATTATAAACAAAGTAACGGATATATGTACGGGTTTATTATTAAATTACTGCTAGTAGGTACGTTATCAACGTGTCAATATACAAATTTCGGATGTCTGTGATGTGGTGCGTGTAATTTATTATTCACCTTCAACGAACTAAAGTTGGATTTGAAATTAAATGTCATTAACAAAATTGGAAACGATTGTGAGAACAATTCAGATAAACGATAAAGTAGGATCTAAGTTCCTGAAAACAGAAAATTATTTTATTTTATAATTAATTAATAATTTAATATTTGAAATGTGTATTTCTTTTACCGTGATTTATTTCTGGGGTATTTTGCTTTGTTATGCTGCTTCCTTCTTTAGCCAACGTTTTGGGCAGCCTTACAGTGTACGTCATCAAGGCAGATGTGGCAAAATCCGTAATAAAAAAACCCCAAAAATAAATCACGAAAATAAGTTTGGCCGTGAGAATCTGAAATCATATCTGTATTTACTAATTAAATTTTTGACAGATTTCGCGATGTCTAACGGTGTTCATTCAAAGTAAATTTCTGATCGTCTATCATTTGTTAAAAAGAAATGCAATTATGTTATAAAGAAAATTGACTGTATTTGTTTTTGATCTTGATGCAAATATATATGTTTTTAAAATACTTTAAGCTTCACAAATCCTACAATTATAATATCCCGTATTTTTTTACTGGACTCCGCTACTTATAATATATACTAATAATAATCGTACACACGAGATTCCTAAGCTTTTATATACGTAAACAACGGTTCCTCACTTAGCAACTCCTAGAAATTTACATCAAGAACCAGTTATTTTCTATCTTGTTTTACAATTATAACAATAACTCAATGTGCTCTCTGTAAGAAGCACAAATTATTAATTGATGTTGAATTAACCTGCTATATAAGTACCTGGCCCTATCCTGTGTGTGGCCAATTTACCTTCGTTTGGTCATTTGTAACAATAAATCATGGTAAAATCAATCTATTAATGAAACCCGTGCAATTAACAACAAATTAATCTCTCAGTCCAATTTTATCGACTCAAGTAAGAAATCTGGGCAGTGTACCACCTGGTACTCCCTCAGTGTGTATAATTTCGAATCTCTTATGTGTAATTGTCCAGTAATACCATAGTATCCTCAAGGCCACAAGAACTATTCTTATCAACAAGAATATCAGAAGACACGGGTAAGTCAGTCCTTTACAATATCCCAATCTTTACCAACTCCCATAGTTGTTAACATGAAACGTATTTAAAATGATTGATTACTGTCCACAAATTGATTCGCAGAGAATATATATATATATATACGACTACAATAACAATTAGACTATTAGCGAAATACAGCAAATGGTACGTGACACGTGACAAGACACATTCGCCTTTCATAACAAATCCCCCGATTGTCGAGAAGAACCGAAGATTGAAAGTAATGTGTAAGGCCCCTAAAAAAGTCGTAATGTCAATACGATAAAAAAGTCACACATAACTTTCTGTGGTGTAAATAATACAGCCGCTGTCGGAAGGTGAAGGTCGAATTAGCATAAAAGCCTAGAATCAAGCGCTAAGAGCCGTAAAAGAATGATGTGAAAGGACCCTAATAATATAAAAGGTTGTAAGGTTAAATTTATTTGGAATGTAAAAATAAACTTGAATTCTTATTACCGTCATTACTTTTGTTTTGTCACTTTCACATTTCTTGTAATCGGAGAAGAGAAGTTTGTTTTATTATTTGTGTTGGAGAAGGCAAACGGAAAACTGAGAATGGCCCAACATGTCATAATCTCAGAGATAAAAGAAGTTAATGTAAAATATATGGTTTGTGCTCGTTTTAGTGTCAGTCGAAGGAATATAAATGAAATACCGACGCTATAAACCGAGAAAATCTGTACGAAAGTTTTCAAAGAGAAATTAATACATAATAATATTACTATCAAAGAATATAGATTACATAGATTTATACTACTAGTAGTTCCGTAAGTGGTAGTTAATTATCCTCGCGTTCAAAAAAGTATGTTTCTAATTTTCTCCTTATGTAATAAACAAAATCAAAATTTCGACTGAAATCATTTAACATTTCAAAAATTTTAAATAAGGAATTACACAATAATTTGTCAAAAAAGGTCACTATTGGCAAATCTTTTTTCAAACACTTTTCGGGCAGATAGGTAGGTATATACCTACAGGTTAATAACAGGACGTACCCGAGGGCTTTTAACCAGCGATTCCTGAGCATATTTGGAGTAAAAATGTTAATGTCATTTTGCTGTCCGATAACATTTTTTAAAAATAAAAACATAAAAAATATTTTTTCACTGCACGTCGCAACTTAGGTAGTTAGCAGAGTAGCGTGTCTTGATAAGAGTTGTGTCTCATTCTAGCAACATGTTGAGATACGAAACAGCGCGCGTATCGCTCAAACCCATCGCGACTCGCGACGGGGTATATATATCTCTTAGCGATGGGATCAGTAGCGACGCGTGATCGAAAAATATATTTTTTGCTTTTAATAGAAAAAAATATTATCGGATAGCAAAACGACCAATACATTTTTACTCCAAATATTAATAGCTGGTTAAAATCCCTCGGGTACGTGCTGTTACACTCTGTTGTTGTTGATAGGAAAACATTTTACTTTATTTATTTAATTTTACATTGGGAGACCAACAATTTTTACATTAAAATAAAATGCAATATCATTAATTGTACCATTTACAGGTTTCCACACGAGTATTAAAATATGTAAGTGATTGGAATGATGTTAATTAAAAAAAGATTACATAATAAATTGTTTAAACGGGAATAGAAAGGGGTAGGAAGGGAGGTCGGTCTAGTTGTATACTAATAATAATATGCATATCAGAAAAATAAAGTACATATAATGGTTGTGGCATTCGGTATTGAAGAAATGCAAATAAGAAAATCCAAAAAAACATGATGACTTCACTTTTTTAGTAAAAGTTTAGTTAAAAAAATTATCTTTACTGAACCTTTAAAACGGCCACCATCTTGAAAAGAAAAGTACAAACAAATTTACGAATTACAGTCGAAATGCAAAACTGTCGAATTGAAACAGGACTTTTAAAAGCTACCAGGGGTGCACAAGTTATAAAGAGAAATTGTATGTATTTTGCCACTACCTTCCGGCAGATTGGCGCCAGTGTAATGGGGGAAACGACACTTTCGCCTGGCGACCTCCTTTGGCACGTGTAGCGGCACGTGCAGCCGAACCAAACAATCCCCGCTGGACGCAATTCCACTTTCGCCATTAACACATAGCTTATAAAAAGGGATATTTTGATAGCACGAAATCGAGTGTCCGACCAGATAATTTATAACTTTTTATTACAAATCTACTACTTGCAGTTTTCACTTCAAACAAAATAAATATTCTGGAAGAATTTAATAATTGACCGCAGTTATGCATAAACCAGCCAGTTCATAATTTTGGCAAAAATAAGAAATTGCTGTCATCCGACGGAGTAAGGTTAATTCTATGTTCTTCTAAAATCAGCCAGGCTACTTTCATACAAAAATTAAAAGTAATCGCCTTCCAAATATTGTCGATGTCAAAATAAACTACTAAAAAAATGTGTAGAAAACCCTTTCAATGTTGGTATTTCTCAAAACATATTTATCAGAAAACAGCCAGAGTCAATTGGTTGATTTCTGTCAGACGGCGTAAATTAAGTCTATTTATCGAACATAAATAATTAATGTTTTATATTGGAATTTTGAATTTGAAATTTAAGTACCTAAAAAATTTATGTTGAACCCGTTCTATTTTGTTAGAGTGTACTTTATAGAAAGGGGACCAAATAGGTGAATTATATTCAACTTGACTTCTAACTAATGAAATGTAGAGTGTTTTCATGCAATTCAAGGACTTAAAATCAGTTAGGGTTCTACAAAGGAAGCCAAGAATCTTTAAAGCCTTATTAGTTATATCATCTATATGTGCTGTGAAAGTTAAGTTTGAATCATACATTTACAGCCTCACTAAAAAAAAAACACTCCGCGGCCGTTAAACGGTGTTTTTTTTTAGTAAGACTATAAGTGTTTTAATTTACACTTATTAAAAAACTAAAAATCTGTTTATAACGCACGAAAAATTCAAAACTGGCTGAAATTCCGGGAAATCAACAAGTACGACAGAAATGTTTTATTCACTGACGCTTTCATGCTTTTACATGAATACATTGTTATAGGTAAGTTATTCAAATGTATAATAATAAGTGTATATTACATAACATACTAAACTAAATATGAAAGATATAAGTAGGCACAATACAAGTAGGTACGTAGTTTCATTATTTTGTAAAGATGTACAAAGGAATTCAATAAGTATAATAATAGTAAAAAAGAAGTAGGTACTTAAGGTAGATACTATCAGAGCAATGTGTAGTAACTTTGTTGATATTATATTATAAACATGAACAGTTTGTTGTAAAGCAAGTTTGTAATTAGCAAACATATATTATGCCTGATTGGATGTTGTACAGAATATAGCTAAATTAATAATAATAGCTAAATTAATTTTAAAGAGATTCTTGCTCGTGTAGTGGTGTACTGTATCGTACGAGTTGAGGGGACTGCAGCCAGGTGTTCCAAACTATTTCTAACCAGTTTGAACCAATATCGGTGAGAATATATACATTTAACGTGCGCTCTTGAATTTGTCAGTACCTACCTCAAGCCTGGCCAACCCAAATTGCACCACGGGCCGCATTGACACCCTAAAATTTTCCAAGGGCCGCACATGAGGGGGGGAGGCGCGCAAACGAGCGATTAAACATATGTTAAATTATTTGTTTATAGCTTTTAGTCCAGATTTTTTTAGGCTAAATAATAATTCCCAAAAGAATTACGGTTGGTCATCTTGCCTCACCTTGAAACCCTTGTCTTATTTGATTACTACTATTTACTACTATTATAGAACTAGACAGAACCGTATTACAGTGCTGCACTGCACTGAACAGACGACGACGACGTATTTCGACAAGAATCGGAGAATAATGAAAAACGAACCTCAGAATCTCAACCTGTCGACTCCGTCAAAACTAAGTAGTTACAAAAAACGAACGCTTAACAGGCGAGAAGTTATGCGCTCTATCTGTAATCTGCTCTATCGGAAAGCGATTTCTCGAGCGAGAAGTTATGCGCGGGAAATATAAATCAGCAGAATAAGAGCATTTGGTGTAATTATAGAAACTTTATTGGTTTTATTAACTAAAATGTGATTTTAAAGACATTCTTTAGTACCCGATACATAAAAAAATAAAATTCTTCATACATGACCGCGGGCCGCATGTCTGGGCGCCGCGGGCCGCAGATTGGCCAGGGCTGACCTACCTAATCAAATCCAAAAGAAAATAACCTGGCAATATGCCTGATCGTTTAATGGCACGAAACATAATTAAAATGAACTAATTCATTAAACATTAATCTGTTCAACGACGTTCTAATTCTAAAATCAAACTGACAAGTTACGGAAAATGGTGCATTGCGTGATTGAAACGTAACGTCTGGTTTAAATTTAGAACTTCAGGACGAGCTTACATTAAATGTTAATAGGAGGAGTGCTTTCAGTTCCGCTTTCAGTGCCAACCACCATCATGAAAAAGCTGCGTCGTCACTTCGACATTGAAAATTACTTCCTTCCCAGAAGCGAACTATCTGGATTTTCTATTGAGTTACCGTTTGAATGAAAATGTATTCCATTTGCGGCCAGTCAAAGGGCTTCAATAACTTTTTGTTAAGTGCTTTGAGCAATGATTCATTACGAAATTCGAAACATTTCGTTTTTTATTGCATTTATTGAATTCTGAACATGTAAATGTTGTTCGAATATTCACATATGATAATATACTTGTCATGACTTTGTCGCTACAAACAATAAGTAGGGGTGAGAAAGACAAAACGCTGTTTATCAGCTTGTTTCGGAAATAGATCACTCAAAATAGCCAATCGATTTAAATTCAATGAAATGATTTATAATTTATAATGCATAAGTAATCATCAACATTTGCGTTTATCTGTGATGTGCTTAAGAAATTCCTGCGTGAAATGTGAAATTTGGTTCAATGAACTCTAATTTGATTTGAATTTAAGTACCAATTTAAAATTGGAACTGATTGTATGGAACAATTCAGACAAGAGATAAAGTAGGTATGTATTATTAAATATTTTTAACAGAAAATTATAGACATTTTCAAAATTAGAATTTCCAGAATTCAGACTATCCCGTGATTTTTCACAGATCTGCGCCAGTCACGAATAGTTGTTTAGTTGCATAATGGATTTGCAAAATATAATTAGCTAACTGCAATGCCATCTTCTTACACCGTACTTATTCTAAAAAAAACATACATTGGATTATTTGATAGGGTCAAGGCAGATCCATTAAACATTTGTAAAATGGTTTGTTTATTTACCATTTGTGTAATTTTTGTGCCCAAGGTCAATTACGTAATACATCAATACGCCGATGGTTAGCTTTTAATCAGAATTAAAGCGATTAGTGTTTTAACAACATTTCTTTACTTTTGGTTATTTTTAACCAGTGGTTCCCAAACTCTTTTGGCCCACGGGCCCCTTTTCATAGTCAAAATTTGCCCACAGACTCCGGGTGAAAAACTACACAAATGAATAATAGAAAGTAAAGGGGGGGGGGGTTAACAGCGACAGACACAGTAATACTATGTAGTCATAAAATCACATTTTTTATTTGTTTTGAATTGACTCACGTGATGCCTGTTATTACGTGTATTTTATGCACCTGCCTATATTAATCTTAGGACGCAAATAACTTATTCATTGTTATTTATTATAACATCCATATTAATAAAAATGTGTCATATTTATTTTTATTTTATATTAAACCTTGCGCTGACCCCCTGACGTTGTTCAGGGGCCCTAAAATCAATTTTAATTTTCCACGGACCACCTCCCTGAATGATCCCGAGGACCTCCGGGAACCACTGTTTTTTTAATATTTATTTAATACTAGCTGAACCACCCGGCATTGTCCGGGCTTCATTCTACTTTAAGGGGTGGTAAAGTGTATGGGGTGGTTTTAAAAATGGTATATGCAAAAAATCATTGATCTCGAAATAAAACTGTAGATTTTTTATAAAAATACAAAGCCGCACCGGGACGCGTATGTACAAAACCTATACCGGTTAAGACACCAACGCGCTTCGTTGCTCTATATATGCTACGTGTTTCGGTGACGGTGACGAACGTAATTATAGAGTAGCTTTTGTTGTTGCATTTGCTTTGTCATATATTTATTTTTTATATTAATGTATATATATTATATTAAAGGCATGTACAATACATAGCTTGCATTATATTCCCAAAAGTTAATACAGTAAGAGCACATTTTGATTCCTAATTAAAACTAGCAGTACATATTTTGTCATTTACTGCACATTCCTTGCTTCAATGGCATACATACATCGTCACATATACATACAAGTCCATACCTACTAGTTCAATCATCCTAACAGACTATAATACCATCAGATAGGATAGATCACGGCGTCAGATAGGATGGACCGCTAAACAACTCTGTCACACTGCTTGTTTCAATCACACTCACACATCTTCTCGTACACTAGTCTACATTACATGCTTATTATTTTCAGACAATAAGCAAATTCCGGGTTATCTGGGTTAAAAATGCACCAGCATTAAATTAAAGCAGGTAGAATTTAAGCATAACACCATTTAATGTCACTCTCAATTTTAACATGGTTACGGACGGCAAAATCTTATGCATTAAAATGCGGACAGCGTTAAAACGTTTGTAACATAGTTTAGCGTTACGATTAGCAAGTCAATAATGAAACTGACTGGGAATTTAAATAAATTTCATGATGAGTCTATCTGTATCTGAACTACAGTCGATGCGAGTAATATATTGTTTACTTTAATAATGATAATGTGAGCAGTTTAATGTTAATGATTTTAACAACAATGAAACAATTATGTAACTATGTTCTTAATAACAATTTATTTAGGTTCTCGATTTACAACCCGAGAACCCATTTGTATTTTAATTGTGATCTATTATGTAATCTTATCGACAACACAGGTGATTGAATGGTATTCAGTTACGACAAGACACGTGTATGCGACTATATATCATTTTTTAATATCCCTTATGCTTCATGATGTATTGTCATAATCATAAGTCATAACGTCATAATAAGCTAGCGGAGATCGGTGAGGTAGTCAAATATTATGGGATTTTTGTATATGCAACTACTCAATACAACAAAACACTATTAAATAAACAAACACTGACTGACGCCCACTTAAATGCCGCAGTTTTCTCCTGTTGCTAGTTCCTACGCATCCTAAAGTGCGTTTTTGCAGTAACTCTCATAGAAATATAAGAAAATAAGTCAAATTCCATACTAAAAAATCCAACCGTTCGTAAAATACGAACTATTAGATTTGTTAATACCAAATGTAAATATACGGAAATACATTTCATAAGAACCAAAACATTTTGTTACATGTTTATCGTATTTAAAGTTGTTATTTAAATTGATTAGGCACTGAAGATGTTACCTTCTAATATTAAAACAAAAATTAACTAAAAAAGCTTACTACCACATTACATTCATTAGAAATAGACGTCTTAATAAATCTTCAAAGTTTATTTTGTTACTAGGTAGTAGCTAATAATCTCTGATGCGGTGATATGATGTAATTCTTTTAGATACTATAGGGAAAAATACATATAATTATGGAACTTTTTTAATGTCCGATTGAACTCCCAATTATGTACATGGGCCACGAACCTCCACTGAGTATAATAGGTATGTGCCTATGCGTGTTTAAATTCATTCCAGATGAAAACATTTCACCTTCTACATTCTCATTCTTCCAAATCTCTCACACAGCACGCTTTCACCTTTTCGAAATGCCCAAAGAGAAGCGTACAAGACGACCACTTGCTTTATTTTTGAAAGTCAAAAATCAAGTAGACGAGCCAATTTAATGGTTGAATAGATCATGTTAAAGCGTGAACCAAAAAAGGCGATTTTGTATGAATGACACCGAAGCCATATCTAGGGTGAGTAGAAATTGCTTGCCATCTTGTATGATAAACTTTTTTTAATTATTTGCATTGGTATAAAGTGAACTATTTTTATCTTATTTTATATTATTAATGCAATTATTTATTAACGGCTTGTGGGGGTATTTGACAGGACGAGGGAATGGGACATGTCATTAAAAACATAAGTAGGTAACGGAATTCTTCGTACATTTTCCCCTTCACCCCGCGGTTTCAAATTGTCCTCGATTAGCTCTGTCCAGGGATTTTTAGATTAATAGCAAGGCCTGTTTCAATCCGTTTCCGTCATCCATGAAATAGAATATAATTAATGGCATCATTTTGTTAACACTTTAAATATATGTACGGTTTTTTCAAGCGACACCGATTGAGATTCCTTCTTCCAACCTGTGTACTTAAATCCCACACAAGTGATCTATGCACGGTCAATTACAAAAATATCTACTCCATAATTTACAGAAAATTGAGTTCAAACGAACAACGGTACTCCAAGCAATGTCGTAATTGTTAAATTTAACTTCTGTTTATTCTAGTTTCTTTTAGTTTGTAAATAATGTATTATTCTAGATGTTGCAATGATTACCAATCATTAAAATGAGATAATAATAAAACAACTTACCTGTGTTGTTGACAAATAAATATACACCGATGTGTATGACATTATTAATAAGAATAAATTAAATACCAAACCACGACCGTGGAGCGATTCCCGAAGAGTGGCAGAGGGCCATAAAGTATGCTAAAAATATCGTTAATATGAACTACTCGTAATTTAAATACTGACAATGTTCATTCAGTTGCCACACTGTAACGCATGCGCGTTGGACCACGCTTCTGAATGACGGAGTGGTTTGAAATGAAACTTTATGGGGCCAACAGACCTAGCTATAAAAGCTCAAGCGATATTTGGTTTGGCGTATTCCGGCATATCCAATGGGAATGTATGGCGAGTACATTTCCAATGGGAATGTATGACGAGCAATATGCTGAAGTAGGCCAAGCCAAATAACGCTCGAGCTTTTATAGCTAGGTCTGTTGGCCCCATTAGTGTCGGCGTATGCTGGGAGTCAGCATGTGTCGCGCGTGCAGCATTTGCTGGAAATGTATGGACCTGTACGAAGCACGTCTGCCCCTCAGCTTACGTTGTTTCATAGAAACCCATACATTGCAAAACAAATGCTGCACGCGCGACATATACTGACTATATGAAATCTATACCTTTACACAACGCTCAATAGTGTTTAGCTCGGGTAGGTAGGTATACATTAATAATTCATCCGGCCGTGTTAAGGATTTTAAAATATACACGACTGCAACACTTTTTTGGGGTATAGATTCAAATTGGGAAGCCATATTAGCGTAAATCTAAAACACAAAATACATACATGGATTGTAAACAAGGGCATTATATACTGCGGACATATGATAACTTCTTCAATATAATAGCTACCTGTATTAAATTTTATCTCTCTTTTTTTTCAAATAATTTAAGTTCTTTATATCATCTCTTCTCCATTTTTTCTTTTCTTTTCTATTTCTCTTTTTAATTTTCATTTTATGTTTATTTTTCAAAGTTCTATTTATTAATTAATAATTTATTTTATTCTTTCTTTTGAAAATTATATAAAAAATATTAAATCACTGCCACCTCGGAACAGGCTCAGCCTAGTGAGGTGGCATATACCTAAAAGAATGTACATAACATGTATTTTTTGGTTAATAAATAATTTAAAAAAAAAAAAAAAATATTGCTATGCTTTATGGGGCCAACGGTTGCCGTACATTCCCAATGAGAATGTATGACGAGCGATATGCTGAAGTGGGCCAAGTCAAGTAACGCTTGAGCTTTTATAGCTAGATGTGTTGGTCCTATAATTGCTAATAATTGTGCATATTATCGTCACAGAAAAGCAGTAGGAGGAAAAGTAAACATTTTGGCAGATTGAATTATCGTCCGTATGCCAAAAAATGCAGAATATACCTACTGCTTTTTGAAACTGTTGTGTAAAAATCTATTTTAAAAGATGTAAGAAAAGATGAATGAACAATTTACAGGTCATGGTAATTTCGGTCAGAAAATTCCAAGGCTGAAAATATTATAAATGCAGCTCACTCATCACAAGTTTCGCGCGCATCGGAGTTACACGCAAGTTAAGGTAATTACTAATTACATAATGGGTCGACGTACGTACACTAAGCTACGAATTACGATATCTGGACAACTTAGCAACCATACATTTTCCATGGAAATATATGTTTTAGAATCACACTGGCCACACGCATCGCAACATGTGGCCAATGTGATTCTGAAGCACGTATTTCCGTAGAAAATGGATGGTTGCTAAGTAGTCCAGATATCATTATGTGTAGCGCAGGTACGTACGTCGACCCAGTATGTATTACATTAGAACAACTGTATACCGTAATCTTCCCACCATATCAGGCTGTGGGCGGTGAAATCAGGAACTCAATTAATCAAATGGTTTCGTTTGGACCGAATAAACTGTTCACAGTCTTCTTTATATTATATTACAGATATATAGATTTTTCCTGATACCTTTAGTATTTAAAGCAAAATATATATATCTTCTGCCCGCGACTTCGTCTGCGTAGGATTAGTACTTCGAGTAATTTATTTTCTTTTCCTAGGTCACATCTACGTTTATACCAAAATTCTTAATCTATTTATTTAAAATATGTATAATTCTTGATTCGATTCAAAGTTAGGCGAGTGCTTCAAATAAATTCACTAATTTAAATATTTTCCAAAATAGAATTTTGATCAATCATTGTTTTGCAAAATGTCATTCACAAATTTTGACGTTTTCTATTAAACTATAATTATTATTTTCATATTGAAAATAAATAGCTAGCTTTATAAATTATAGCCTATATGTTATTCTGATGTATGAGCTATATTATTGTAAAGTTTCATAAAAATCCATTCATTAAATTTCGATTTAAAGAGTAACAAACATACATACATCCATACAAACATTCGCGTTTATAATATTATTAGTAAGATAAGATAAGAAGTAAGATAGGATAAAACGTTTTTTAGAAAACTACTCGGGATGCTAATTTTAGATTTTGCCTTTGATTTAGTTTTTGCCCCAAGTCAACTAAATAAGCATGGATTTTTCTTCACCTAGAGATATGATAAAGTGACTAAATTAAGGTTATTTATTGTTTTTTTTTTTTGTAAAAACTTATAAAAAACTGACGTGTTGATTATACATAAAATATTATTATTGAATAACATAAAATCTCGCATGTTCGCGATAAACTCAAAACTAGGTACTGAACGGATTTTCATGCGGTTTTCACCAATTGATGGATTGATTCATGAGGAAGGTTTAGGTATATAATTTGTCAAGGTTTTGTGTAAATTGGTTGAAATTTATATATAAAGGAGAATGTCTGTATGTGGTGGAGCGGTCTGGCAAGCGGGCGGTGTGGATTTGATTTGTATGCAAATCTACTATTTTTTGCCGAGGTTGAAGAAATTTTGCACATGTGACTGACCTTCAAAACAAAAGGAAGGTCACTGTCTACATTTTACTTCGAAAACTATGTAAAGCCGGGGCATCGCCGGGGACTTCAGCTAGTTAATTTATAAATTTCAAAATCATAAATACCAGTCTGTCTGAAATGTCATTATTTTTATTTATTTAAAATTTTATTGTACACAAACATTTTTGAACATTATAACATAATGATTAACACAACGTACCGAATGACCAGGCGAAAACTCATTCGGTCGCGAGTTTATATTTCAGGGAATCCCCAAGTTGTGTAAACAGTAGTTTTAGCATTGCACGTGCGCACGTACCAAGGGAAGTCCCTCGGCATTTTAGGCGGGGGAAGTCCCTTGGAACTTCAGGCGGGTGATTTGGTTGCAGTACAAAAAATTTGATATAAATCATGATTTTTAGTTTGAAAAAATCACTTGATTTAAATCACTGGTTTAAATTGTGATTTAAATCAACCCTGATTTATCAGTGCAAAAATTCAATCAAGAAACAATGAAGAAAAATTAAAAGTATAAAGCATGAATTATTGTAAGAAAAGTTTTTAAAAAGTAAGGAAAACACAAAATTATTTCTTCAAATGATCTCTACTTTGTAAAGAGCCCATTCATTATAAGTGGCGAAAAGATTGGTCACTGTAACTGACTTATTGATGCGGGATTATTATTCGGTCATTCACACGAGCGTTATGCGGATTTCGCTACAAGCGTGCTGCAATATCAGTTGTGAAAAATAATAATAATCTGCATCACCTCAAAAAGCTTTATGAAAAGTTGATACAAGAACAAAATCAGAGAAATACAGTCGCCAAGCTATATCTTCCATAATCGGATTTTGGTCAGATTCTATAGAAATCAAGTTGTTGGTTATCCAATTAAGAGGCTAGACTTTGAACCACACGCGGAACACCCGCGTATGTCATTCTGTCCCGCTCACAATAAGCTCACGCACACTTACAATACATGCGAATGCGAAATGTGCGAATGAGACAACGCTCAAATTTACCTACAGAAATCGCTTGAAAAGGGGTTTATGGAGAATACACTTTTCTACACCAAAACTTTCACGAAATTGAAATTTTAAAAAATACATTTTTTAAGAAAGAAGAAGCTACGTCGGTAGCTTTTTATAATTTTATAATTCTTTATGGGAGTTGAGTTAGCAGCACTTTTACCTTAAATAATATTTGTTGATAAATCGTACATGTTTGACAGTGAATGTTTACGTTAATACGAAACGCATCGACAATTCGAAAACATACCGACATAGTTTTCACCTTCTAGAAGGCAGTATAAAAAAATATATTCATTTTGTGCAATTTTCGACGTAGAAAAGTGTTTTTTCCCAGGCGTCCTTTTTGTATGGGCCGAAAAGCGAAGTCTATCATCTTAATGGTTTCCACCAGCCTCTTTAATTGACTATTAAATTTATCTTTGGCGATTTATTGCGTTGTTTGATTTCCATAATTAACTACAAAATGCAAATCGAATAAGCTTGCCGTATTATCATTAAATAACATTACGTTTAATTTTAATAGATAAAGTGCATTGATTCAAGGATTGTGGATTCCATGATGCAACATTTGTGTTCATGGTTGAGTCACGCGACTTGTTTTATTTAGTAGCCAATATGCTTCACAATGGAATGAATAAATCTGATTTGTTAAAGGTCACAAACGAATAGAGCAGGTTCACATCAGGTCGGACCACAAATTGAATACCTAAATTAAATAAAACACCGAGTGACATAAAATTATGTGTAGCTGTACAATATTTTTTGGAAATTTCAAATAATGTATCCCATTACAATTATTTTTATCTTTTATAACACATGGTGCTATTTCGTAATTTTTCATGAGGTACTTGGATCTAAGGTCGAGTTGTAAGACTCTTGACTCCCGATCGGAAAGTCGCGGGTTCGAACCCGGTGTGCGCAAATAAATTTTATTTGATAAATTTGTGTTATTTCACAATTAATTAATAAAATTAATATATACTATATTTGCGGCACGTTCCAGAGTAGAAGATGCTATCAGTATCGCCCTTGTGTAAGACCACCATTCAGAATTGAAACGTTGCTTAATAATGGCTTTAGCCGTGTTTAGTGACTAGATCTGAATAGCCAGGTACTTCCCCACCTTCCTTTTCCCTATCTCCTTCCCTTCCTCACTTACCTTCAGCCTCACAACACACCCCAATTGGAGATGCCATAGTCTCACTGGCTCCAGATGGGAGTTGTTGGGACTCTTGTGAGGTATTCTCTATAATTTTTAAAAAAAAACGGGCCCTTTCAACCGTCAAAAAAAAAATGGCGCTGAATGGTAATTTGATGACAATTTTACGTTTGAATTTCTGCAAAACAATCCGTACTTAGTTTATTAATCCAATAATAAAAAAAAGGTTGATAGTCCAACGTGAGGTTAAGTTCAACCGTAGGTTACAGTTATGGAACAATCATACTTCAATTTAGTGGTTCAAGTTAATCTTTCTTCGAACAAACGTTCATAAATGGGTCACGTAATCGATTGGAGTGCACGGTATTATTTTCCTGAGACCGGCAGTGTTTACATAGCAATGATTCATGACTTTATCAATATTAAACAGCAATTTCATAGCTCATTTTGCTAGCTTTTAAATGCGACCTTGAGATGAAAAAAATTCTTTAAAATAGCGATACGAATATTGGCCATATTACCATATTATAAGATTTTCGTAGTACTTTGATGATATATTTTATTATTTATTTTTTCACATTCTCCGTGAAACGGTTAAAGACCAATATATCACGGAGAAGATTACAAATTAAAAAGGTATGGGTTTAGGTTTACTATTTTGTGACACACGTCAAAAGATAGTAGGTGAACTATCTGTAAGTGACGTTGAAAATGTCAAAGGTCAATGCAGAATCGTTAAGCAGTTGAGTCGCTCTGTTGATTGGCGCGTTCTGGTGGGCAGAAGTCCTCGCTTTCGGAACATAGAAAAGTGCAAGGGTATAATATTTATTTATTTATTTATTTTATTTATTAATAAGAAAAAGATTTTACATTTCAGGTGATTACATTATGCAGAGTTATACAAATATACATAATTATTCTACTACTCCATAAGTTGAGCTCTAAGAGCTCGTGTTTATGGGAGGAGTATTTACATGCAAAAAATAACGTTCTAATTTAATTTGTAATCAATAATCAAGGACTTATAAGATAAATACAAACATTATTACATAGGTTTACAATTAAGAAAGAAATTTTTATTGAAATAGCGATACAAATATTGGCCATATTACCATATTATAAGATTTTCGTAGTACTTTGATGATATATTTTTTAAGGACATATAAGTTAACCTCTTTCAACATAGGTGGTTATTTCAACATCTATGTATTTAAGGCGATGCACCATATCGTGTAAATTTCGGGATCAGGCCGCTACCAAGAACACTTCTTTTAAGAAGATGGCGATAATGCTGGAATCAGACGGTTCACTCGAGGGAAGGTTTCCGCCATGTTTTTTCGGCCTAATCGTCCATTTTGTTTCATTCCATGTTCACACAGCGCTATAGAAATAAGCGTTCACTCGTTCATTCCGACCACAGCGTCGCCGAGCGAGGTCAACCGCGCTGGAATTCGTTTGTTTTCCAGCGTGGTCCGGCCCCGAATTTTAAGGTAAAACATGTCAGATGCATCGATTTTACGAAATTTTGTCGACACAATTAAATAAAATAAATATAAAAAACAGTATTGTTTCGTCTTATAAACCTTTTTATTTTTTATGACATAATAACACAATTTGATTTTACTTTTTTTATTACGAACATTTTCCTACAAATTAATAATCTTACATTTATTAAAAAACATATAATATTCATGTATAATAAGGGAGACCCAAAAATTTATATGAAAGGTGTTCCCAAAAGCAAACAAATTAGCCGAACGAATACCATTTTGACGTTTTGCGTGCGATGTAATAGCGTCCTTTCATGGTCCTTCCCGTACAGGACGCGAGACAAACTGATTGAGAGGTCACTCGGTGTTGCTCTCTTCCGCGCGCATGCGCGCGCAAGTGAAGGATGCCGAATGAAAATATCCAACATTGTTGGATCGGTTCACTTGAAGATTTCATTCGGCAGTGTTCGGCACTTTCGATTCATTTCATGTTCAGACGTGTCATTCCGAGTAAACTAGGCCGAATGAAATGCGGAAATGAGCGATTAGTGAAACGTCTGAATGGCGCTTAAGGTTTAAATTCAAAGCCACGCGAAAAAAATATCATTGGACAGCAAAATGACATCTAAGTCTTTTTTACTCCAAATATGCGCAGGACTACATATATCGCACATCCCATAGAAAAGTTTCGTAAATCAAAAAATTCTATTTTACGTTATCTCTCTGAAAAGCAGTTTGTGATTATCTATGCCCCACGAAATCCGTATTTAAGTTACATCACTCCCTCTCGGCAAGATGTCGCTAGTATCTCTTTTCGACGGAACCAATTGTTCATTATTATTCATTCATTTGTTTTCGCTCTCCTGTAAAATTACCTTTTTGACTTACGATACTTTTCTACGGGTGTGCGTTATGTTATATTTATATATGTCGCTCGTCGCTTATATTTACATATTACATTCTTCCTGTACAAACCACTTTTTTGTAGAATCTAAAGTGTAGACTTTCTATCCGACCGTCGACTTTTATACACCGGTTATATTATTTAATTCGAACCTTTTGCTTGCATAACAAGAGACCAAAAATGCAAAACCCTATAATTACCTTAATCTATATACATTTGAGCTTATGGCGCATTGACTCGTGCAGGCAGTACTGTTTATAATTCGACCCAAACATGTGGAGTTCGCAAGACGTCGGTCAATTGATGCGGAGGGCATTGGCCGGAAGGAATTAACAATTCAAGCAAGGAAACGTTGCGGAACGATTTCATCCTGTACAACAACCAAGGGTTGTCAACCTTTTCGAGGTTTCTATATAATATAATGTTGAGCTCTGGCGTCATGAAATTTGTATAAAAAAATTATAATAGGTAGCGCGCGAGTTGTTTGAAAAAATGTGTGCATTTCATGTTTAGCGACAGGGAGGGAAGGCGGTGATGGGGAGGTAAAACCGAGAGGGGGGAGGGGAACGGAGGAGGGGGGAGGGACGGTGAGGCAGGGAAAGCGGAAAGGGAACACATAATTTTCATATTTTCATAATTTGCGATAGTTGACATTATTTTAATTCGTTTTTAAGATGACCAGAAGAAACTGTTTTTTTTGGAAATATGGAGTAGGTACATAAAGGGTAATTGAAGTCGACTAAATTTTCGTTTTCAGATCGACCGTTCGTTCAGGATCTATTGATTGGGAACCCTTGCAACTGAACAGGATATAGCACACACTCATTGGAAGTCAAACGTATGACGTGATGTAGAAAAATGCTGACTGTTTAGGCAAAAAAGGTAATAAGACAAACATTCCCGGGTTACGAATAATCTGACAATATTTTCAAAACTACTACTACCATAATTGTAAGCGAAAATGTTGGTTTAGTATATCTGTATGGTGTTGACAGCAACGCCGGCTCCCTATAAAAGTGATGCACTACCAAGAAATGCAAAAATCATGTGATTTTGGTTTGAAAATTAGATCGGTTTGAAATATTTTCGATGCTTTAATTAAATACTCCGAGTGGAAAACATATTTGCGTGTGTAATAATCGAACATTTTATATGAGTCCTTTTATAAGCCCAGATAAAATAATATAGGTGTCAGTACTATAAAAACTGATTTACATATCAAAATCTCCTACTTTCGAATCCGTTTTCGATTATGGTTTTATTGTATAATGTTAAAAATGTTTTTTTTTAGAAAATGGTCGTGATTTGTGCCTGAGCTTCGAAAAATAAAATAAAACACCCTTTTTGGCGATGTTTTTTTTCGTGAATAAATCAAAACATGCGGCTGGCGTTAAACAGGAATTTTAACCTTATGGCCATCTAAATAAGAAATGTTATTGTTAGCGGCCTGTTCCCGAATTTTACACGACATTGTGCATCACCTTGAACACACACTGATACGTGTCGCGTGATGTAAGCAGTGAGCACTCTCCTAATTGGAAAATAAAATTTCCAAGCAAAAGGAAGCCAATTCTTTAATAAAATAATTAATTGGTACCGACCCCGACGTTTTCTTGCGGAACTAAAAAGAATGAGGGGGGAAGAAAAAGGAAGCAGTCTGAATGCAGCCACAAAAGAAATGAATTAAAAGTGCTTGGAAACTCAGCTTTATGCAAGACTAGCTTTTACTTGCGGTTTCTCTCGACTGGTATTAGGGAGAAATTACTGTACAAAGAACTTTCACACGGAAATGAAACGTTTTTCGGGATAAAAGTAGCTTTTGTCAGTCACTTCCCAGTCCTCCAACTGGCAACTTTCCCTTTGCAATAGATCACGTGGATCGGTCGCTCAGTTGCGAAGCTCTCAAAGCACCCCGATCATCAAGGGCCGAGTTTTCCGCACTGAAAAGTTGGCATTTTCGGTGTTTTGCTAGTGAGGCGTCAGGTCTGGTAAGAGGTGACAAACTTGGTTTGCAGATATTGAGCCCGCAAGCGACCAGAATACTCCACTGCCATGCGGGCAAGCAGCCGGCTTTATGTTTATTTTATTTGTTTAACACAAAAAATATCTAAATGAGCATAACATCGCAAAAATAAAATACTCCACCTTGCAAGTTGGAAAAATAGTAGACTGGGAATAGTTCAATAATCAAAATTAAATACGTCGAAGCAGAGCTAGGCAGTTTGTTTTATTTGTTAGATTTGTTGTTCTGCTTTCCGATTTTCTAGTAAGACCTGTTTATATTTAATGATTAATACGTTAAATAACTATAGTTACTCTACATTTAGATTATTGCTCTACGATGTTAAATTTGGTCAATGAAGGAAATTTGAACAAACTAGATGTTATACAGAATGGAGCTATGAGATATATACTGGGAAAAGGCAAATACGCAAGAGTTAATCAAATGAGAGAGCAGCTAAATTGGATTCTAATAAAAAAATACTGTTATTTCATCTGTTAATTTTTTTCCATAAAGTCATGAATCATGGACAACCAAATGCCAAAAAAATTTAAGGATGAAATTGTTTTTAATAGAGATGTACATAATAACGAAATCAGAAGTGTAAATAGAATTAGATTAACACATATGAAGAAATTCAAATCACAGAACTGCCTAAAGATGTATGATGAAATGCCTGAAAGTCTGAAGAATGAATATTAGTTACAAAATGAAATATTATCTTATTTACTAAAAAAATAAATAATAATTTTGTCAAAATTTTGTTCGCGGAGTTTATTTTTCTTGAATCAACCCATAAAAACATTTTTTATAACATTATTTATATCAATTTTTTATTATACACCTACATAGTGTAACAATTTCGACTTTCTGTCACGGTCCTACGCATCGAACGGCACGTAATATTAGGCCCATCTGTTGGGCCGGCTAGTAGTCAATTTAAAAGAAATACGTGTGTGTCCAAGTGAGTGTCATCAAAAATTGATAGTATACTCGTACATTGTCATCGTCTACGAGTCTATTTGCCGAGTTTCAGTTCGATCGGATCTCTCGGGAAGTGGATTAACTTCCATTACCAAGATTTTGCATTCATTCATTCAAGAAAACCAAATTTAAATTTAAAAAATGTATATAAATAGAAACTTACAGAATCGTTTAATAAAATATTAAAATTGAATGAGTAAGGATTTCAAAAACAGGATGTAAAACGGGAGTGATGTATAATATCAGCAAATGATCGCTTGGGTGGTTTATGACATGGTTGAAGAAGTAACGGTTAGGAAAAACTCAGTTTTACGAAGCACAGATGTGCCAGCGATGGGCAAGGCGAGGACACACAACGAACACATGGCACAATCAAGAAGAAAAAAAAACTATAGACGAGAGTTCATGAGAAATAAGCGAATGAATTAAGAAGTGTCGAGTTCGTATTAGTTGGCAAGTTGGACGTCTTCAGAGGAACGGCTGCGCGACCTTTTTCATGCAAAACTTAAATTCGGGTTTGAATTATATTCGTTATTTTCCGTATATAATAATTCGGAAGACACGTTTATTAGACGGGCAATTTTGCGCGACCAGGAATAATAATAATATATCAGATTTATTTTTAGCGCTAGCAACACCGGCAAGACGTGCGTGTAATTGCATCCAAGATGGCCGCGCGTCTAACAGCTGTGGATAGTGTCTGCCCGCGAACACGAAAACGCCGTAAAAACTTGTATAAACATAAACATGGCCGTACTCACACTCGAGCGCTATTTTACGATGCGGGCAAAGGGAAACAAGGCACACTGCAAACAACTCGGTTGCTATTTGCCGGTGGTTAAAGCGTTAAAGGGGTAATAGCCAATACAAGTGGAGTAAGTAATAACCCGGTGACATTTGCGGTGCTGCCAGTGAAAATGAATAAATTCGCGTTTTTCTAAAGCGGTCTACACACCATGCTGCGAACAGCAGTTGTTAGCAGTTGGCTAAAAATCGAAGGTTGGAGGTTGTCTCCTGTCTCTTTTTTCCTCATGCGAACCCGTAACACTCTGTTTCACGTTGACTGCAAATTGGAAGAAACCGTCTGCCGCTATTAACAGCCGATGCGCCGCAGTGAAATGAGATGGTGATATTGAATTTGTTGTGCTAATAAAAGAGACAGAAGACAACGTGAAACAGAATGTTACGGGTTCGCACGAGGAAAAAAGAGACAGGATACAATAGTCAGCTGCTAACAGCCGGATATGTCGGGATATTCGCAACATGGTGTGTAGACCGCTTAACTAAAATTACTGATAACGATTTTTTTTTTTTAATACGCATATTTTATTAGACAAATGTATTATAAACCTTATTGTCACCCCTTTGTCGTTTCATGTAAAAATAATTCTTAAGAAATTAGATTTGAAGTAAAACAATTTTTGTACTTTGTTCCACTTATTTATTATTAATAAGTGGAACGAAGTGCAAAAATTGTTCTACTTCAAATATAATACAATGGAATTCCACCACGAATTAACAGTGCAAAAACTAGACTTAAGAAATTCACAAAGTTTCAGAACTTTTTTCGAATTGCGGTCGGAAACTTTGGTTTCATAAATGTGTATATTATTTAAATTATTTTGTGATTAACTTTTAGATTTGAATATATAGCGTGTTGTATTCTCTTTCCAATACCGTTTAGATTTAGATTATACTTCTCACTATATCTAATAGTATCTAAGGGAGACACAACGATTTCTATGAGACCTATGTGAGATGCGACAAATATGGTCACCTGTGATTAAACGGGTAAATAAGCATGGAGCCTTGGAGCTTTAAACTTGGAGCTATAAGCTCGAAGCTTTAAACATGGAGCTCTAAGATTGGACAAGTTAATAAAATATCAGAGCAATTCAACTAGATAGCTGTCGGTAAATTAACTATTTTTAAGCAAAGTATCAAACGTCGACAAACAATACAAATAAATTTAACAGCGAAATATATTTACCGCATTCAGACGCTAGAAAAAAACAATAAAAAAACTGGCCATTGAAGCGAAAACCGAAAACCCCTCATCACTTATCACTACATTTTTCTGGCCAAAAACATTCACTTATATATCTAGTGATGTGTCACCTTTTTTTTAATGTGTATACCTCACAAGAGTTCCAACTGCTCCCATCTGGAGCCAGGGAGACAATGGCATCCCCAATTGGGGTATGTTGTGAGGCTGAAGGTAGGTGGGGAAGGGAAGGAGATTTCGGAAGAGGAAGGTGGGGAAGTACCTGGTTATACAGATCTAGTCACTAAACACATTAGTAAGCAACGTTTCAATTCTGAATGGTGGTCTTAAACCAGGGCGATACTGAGAGTATTTTCCACTGCCACTATTTTTGGGGACAGTCACTAAAAAAGTTAGTCTTGACACAGTGGCGGAGTGGCGGCAGTTATAAAGATGATCTTTTTAAGTGGACCATAACACCATGCCGGACTGTTCTTTCGGTTCGTTCTGAAAACGGTTCATATCTATTAGGGCATTAGATCCGAGTTCGGTTTCGTAATTCGACCTCTAAAGCCTGAAACCAACGTAACGTTTGATGCAAGGCTTATTGCATAATAATATGAAGTCGGCTTACAGTATCTATGCGGAAGGAAGCGAACAATACCAAACACAAGGCCGAGACTGGCATTAGGAGCGATCTAGTATAAAATATTATGGAGAACTACGTTGGGCGCCAATATTGAAAAGGTTTGAAGCTGCAACAGTGCATTCTTTTATTGATTGTATGATCAAGACACACCTTTTGAGGTACAAGGGTAGCTTTCAGTTTTATTTGAAAAGCTGAAGACTGAACGCACACGAGCAGAAATGTTAATTATGGTGGATGGACGTTAATAAATTCTAATCTAAATGTAAAAAATATGATCACGTGTAGCGCACGTCTTATAAAGTGGATTTAATGTTAAGAAATCTATATTTCAGTAGGTACTAGTTAACACTAAAAACTAAAGGTAGATACATATACGCCTAACAATATCAGACCCATGTTCACTCCTTCCTCTCCTCAAATAGACCCTCTACACGGCATCTTCATAGATGACATTATTATTTTCTTCAGGCCCTCCTGTGAGGAGTTAATTTAAAAAGTAAAATATAAAATTAAAGTTATATCTTCATTAATAAGTGCAGATGATGTAGGTTTTGCGCAATTTATCGAAAAAAGTACAATTTTTTAAAAAAGCTCTTTGTAAAAGGGATCAAAGAAGTGATACATAATTTCAAGGCTAAATCGTAAGCATTTTTACAAGATGCCTTAAACTTGTTTCTGTTTTAATCAAGTCCGGACAAGGTTTTATCCACGGGCAACGTGACCTGGTTTCGCGACTCTGTTCAGTTCAAGCGAAAAGATCGCCAGGTATTTTTATGATCACCTGTGAACACAAATCGGAAATCAAATTAATTACGGTCAATTGATTTTATTCGAGAGTCTTCCACGCGAATCCCTATAATTTCGTATTCGTTTACGTATTGTGAGTTCAATAACAAGTTATATTTTGTTTACGGATTTTATTTTCGATAACATTTTTTTAAGGATTCGTTTTCATCGTTTCTTTGATGGAAATAGCATGTTTACGGTACAGTTAAGAGTGTTTTACCAGAGAATACCGGAAATTAGTATTTTTAAAATCAAATTCTAGACGTATTGACTCTTTTTTACAAAAAAACATAAATTGATTTTGAAAGATTGTTATTTTATCTGGTACACGCAAATTTTAAAAAACTAAGTGTATTTATAATATACTAAGGTTATACCGCTGGTCGTTGGCAGATTTGTTCAATTTTCAAACATAGATTCTATTAAACAACACAAATTTCCAATCATATAATCATACAACAAAATAAATCATTATATAATCTAGTCAACACAGTTTACAAGATTTAAATTTTAAACAAATTAAAATCATTAAAAAATAAATCCTAGGACGTGTTTTGTGACAAAAATACCTCAGTTTTTCTATTTATTTAAGGTCTTACAAACTAAAATATTTCAGATTTTTTTTACACACTTATTTTTTTTAGACATTATTCAAAAATTATAAATTATTTTGATCACAAATTAATTTTAAGAAGTATTTTCATTCATTTACATCTCCCGTTTGGTCATTTTTATGGCAGTTCGATAAATTCTCGAAACTCATTAGCCGCTGAGATGCGGCCGTGAGAGGTCCTGTGTTCGCGTCGCTCAATAACTCAGGTAAGGGGCATACGTCATTCCTATGTCTACCTACGTTAAATTGTCGTGAAAACAAGCGTATGTGCCCAAGCGGTTAATAACAAAATTTTGCATTAAATTTAAAACTAATACCGCTTAGCTTCATGGTTGCAAAAACATCTGCTCCCAGGGCTGTTAACAAAAACGGAATAATGGATTGCTGGATATTACCTCTTAACTGATGTTGGATATGTGTAATAATTATAATGGGTACCTAACCAAAAAATAAGGACGTGTTCAGAAAATATTTATCTGCTTTGCAGAATTTTCTTCTTTAGAACGTTTAGAACAGACACTTTTGTGCTGATAAAAATGGGTAGGTAGGTTACCTACCACAGACATATTATTCATAGACTTGAGAATCAGAGAGAGGGGTAATAACCATCTGTAGCGGGGTGGAGAGGGATGAGTTGACGGTAACGATATGTGATTCGTTAATCCTTCAATATAACAGTATATAGGCATCACGCATTATAATATCACCATTCAGCTCGTAAAAGTAAAATCTGCTTTTGAATGAATAGACCTTTTTACATGGGAGCGCGAATTGTTCGCCCGTTTTGAACAAACTTGTGTAATCCACATAAAATGAAGAAAGGTTCGCTTAGAGTCGAATATTTTGTTACCGTGTTTAGTTAAGACACTTTTACAAATGTTTCATAATTTACTTATCACAGTAAACTGCAACGTGCACACGACGGGACCGGGAATTTCGGTTCATGTCTAAAACTGATCATATTATATGATGTGAATAAGCTTAAAATAATGACAAATAATGCCTGCATATGGAAGGTAACACGACAATTGGGTTTATACTCTTTTTCACATCTATTTTTACATGTTTTAATAGCACAAGTTACCATTTTTGCCGTGTTATTTCGTAAAATGTACCGATAAGAGCTCGACGCTAGTCCGCACAAGAATGATGACGTCACATTTTCTACATTCACGCGAACCTATACGCCAGCCCGGCCGGTTCCATGCAACCCAGAATTAAGGAGGGGGAAATAATACGCTTTTATCACTTAGGGCAGGTCTATACATATTCATATGTCTATGTTACCTACCCATTTTTATCCGCACAAAAATTAAAACTAATATGTTATATCTAATGTTTTCGAAAGCCAAATAATAATTAAATACTGGGTGAAACGTCACGTACCCGAAGGATTTTAACCAGCGATTCCTGAGCATACAAAGAGTAATAAAAGTAGATGTCCAATGACTCGGTATAAGAAAAATCTTAGTAGCCTTGAGGTTATTAGTCCTACATTACTTAGATAGTGGGATGTAGACGAGTGGGAGAAATTCATGGATATAACTAAAGGTCGAAAGGGGTGAATCTCAGAATTCAAATAATACCCGCGTTTGTCTCAAGGACTGGCTTGAGTAATAATTAATAATTCAACATGAAATATTTTAGGCCCCGCATTCCGAATTTCTGCCCACATATAACATTCTTCCCTCCAACAAGTTTAAAGCTATTAAAAATGTGTTATTTTTTATGATAATTTCTGTTCAGATGCCGAATTAAAAAAGTAATTATTTCATCTGCCTTCAAAATTATTTAAAAAAAACACACATGGATTTGTTATTTAAGGTATTATATGAATTGTTTCGTAACGCCGAATGGTATATTGTGTGGTTTGTTCTGTTCAACCAATGGCATTGGCAGAATTGAGAATTGTTGAATTCGCATATTTTGGTACCTGCAAATTACCGACCTATTGGGATCGACAGCACCAGCCAGTCCGTCTAGAGTAGTCTTCAGAACGTCAAATCGTTACATTCCAATTGAAAACGAAAATTAAAACGCTCCAGATAGCGAAGAAAAAATATGTGTAGTACCTATGTATTGTATTTTCAAATATACACACTATCTGAAAGGGTTAACTATTGTTTTTTGTTTATTTTTAGGATGTTATGCCGCGTTACGCTAACTCATTATTTAGCGGACTTTTACGTTATCATCACTCCTGTGTTAAACGTCGGTTAAAGAAGGAGTTAACGTAACACGGCATAACACCCCAAAAATCCCTTTGGCCGTGAAAATCTTAAATCATATTTGGGTTAACTATTGGTTCATTTATTGTGAGGTCTGACATTTTTGTTGGAGGAGGAAAAACAACTTTTTTTTCTTATATCGGTGTAGTTTCGGAAGAATAATAATATAATTCATCAATAACAATTCATTCGATACGAATAATTCATATTACTAAAAAATGTTGTTAAAAAATTATGGTTACATTCAATTAAAAAACTATATTAGAGACGTAATGTTCTCACCCTCGAAAGTCGTCATAATCGCGGTGGGTATCGTAATTCCCAATAAGTCGATAACAATTCTTCGAAGTGGATCGACGCGGTAAATAATATAAAAGTACGGATGATAATAGGCGAACCGCGATTTGATAGGCAATACTCGTGTCTGCCATATTTTGGTATATTTGCAAAGAAAAAACAAATCGATTCGTAAGTCGTGCGTTCGAGAATTTTTGACGCCGAATGTTGATACAAAGGTGACTAGTGCAAATAATTACTACAATTTACTTTGATGTTATTACGTATCTTAAAGTTGTTTAATACGCAGCAATTTTTTAAACGCAATATAAATTTTATGTAGACCAATATTCTATTTAAAAGTGTCCGTGACCTATAGCCGGCGCGGCGTGGATATTCAGAGATTGATGAAATTTTGCACACTTTACGTATTTTAAAATGACAGGAAAATTAGTGTCTGTATTTCGAAAAATCTGCGTAAAGTCCGGGCAACGCAGCTAGTTGGTTTATAAAGTTAAACGACGACTTTGAAAAGTGTCATGACGGATTTTATTCAAATAACAAAACTAGTAATTCGAAAATACGTAGGTACCTCATGATAAAATTATTTCGTTGTTCATTCGTTTAAATAATTAACTTTCAATCATATAGGTACATCCCTCACAATTCGCAATAAAACTACGTCATAAACTATATTTGCCGTAGTAAATTCCACGCTCTTTATTATTAGTTAAAAATTAATAGAAAAGGTTTTTGCTTTCTTTTTGTGAATACCTCACAAGAGTCCCAACTGTTCCCGTTTGGCAGCCACAATTGGGGTATGCTTGCGATTGATATTCGAAAATGAAAATTTGTGAGTTTTATTCGTTGACAAATTATGTAATATTCAAACAAAGGTATTAATAATTAACTTACCGAAAATTAATCCCATGTAAAACGGTTCTTTGTTACGACATGATTGAAAACACTTATCATCGAAAACAATTTATTTTGATTAGGTAACTGAAACATCCACTAAACTAAACAGCTGAGTATCTCAGAATACTTGATCAGCTGTATAACGAAAAAAAAAATATGGCATCTTGCCCGGGAGGTTCAACTTCAATACTGAACTACACATTAAATTAATAATTGTCGAAGAACACATTTTGAAAATCCACTTATCAGAAAACTGAAATTAGACACAATATCACTTTTAGTATTAAATTTAGGAATCACTGGAAAAATATTTTTCATTTCAAACGTCCACCAATTGATAAAACTGAATTCGACAAATATGAAGGCCACTCTTCACAAGATGGATTTTTCACAACCACACCGGTTTAATTTCGTAACACTCCAAGTTCTTCATTCGGAACAACAAACATATTCATAAAATAATTTTAAAACATTACGATACTAGGATCGCTGTTATTTAGCGATTCAAAAACTATTCGTGATTCGTGACACATCGTTCAAGTTTTCCCAGTAAAGTTGTTCGAATATCATTCGTGACGTTCTTAACCGAATTCCAATTATAAATACGAAGCACAACACTATTCGAAAGATGAACACATTCACAAACAAATTACATTCCATAGAAGTTTTCAGTTTTGAGCGAATAATTTAAAATTAGAAATATTTGAGATTCCGTTGAGCGGGCCGCGGCGCGCTGTGCGCTTTGGTCGAACGCGAGCGCAGCACTAGTCACTAGTCGCCGTCACCAGTGTTCGCTAGTGCCAGTGACTAGCGTCGGCAGCGGCGCTGGCAAAGTTTAGTTGGCCATGCCTTGACCCAGTTTCCGGCGCAGATAGCAACCGGCGCTGGTTGGCTTTTTATCTCCCACCTTGCTGCGCATAGGTTGTCGCCGCCGGCAAAACATTCCGAATTCAAAACCAAAAGTAAGACAGTACAAAAGTACCTGCCAGGAGAGAGTGCCGCTAATTTGAAGGGAAATAATCATCATCGACGACGGCGCGTTCAATTATCGAACAGGTATAAAAGAAAATTCTTTCGTGGATATGATATCGAGTGAAAGTCCGTTCAGATTGCACTGATAACTTCGAAGGCGGCCAAAAGAGTAAACACAGTGTTTTAAATTAAATTATAGGAGAGAGTAATATTTGGATACAAAATTATCGTAATCCCGACGTTAAGTACCTATCTACTCCAGGTATTTTAGGGACAAGGATTACGAACACCTGCTGTGAGAATAATGGGAGAGAGGTTCGTGTATGAATGTATATGCAAGGAAGTACTGCATACCTTAAGATGAAACCTGGTGGTGGAGAAATTAGAAAAATAGATTTTACTAAATTGTTGCTGTCACTGTTGCTCTTACTCCACCAGATATTGAGCGAAAGGTACAATGCACCTCGGGCTACTAATACCTAATTAAAATCGAGGTTTTTGTATTCCCCACTTTTCTCCTCCAAATGTGGACTGATTTTCATTTTTTTTACCAACTACATAAGAAAAACCATTCTATGTCTGTACGTTTTGCTTTTTTTTTTTTAAACATTGTCTAGTTTGTATACTGAAAGTCTTTTGACGGCGTTTAAACCAGTCAATTTTATTGATTTTCGGAAGGTCACAACTTCTACAAAAAGCAACGTATCAAAAAAAAAAACACAAAGTACCGACACGCTAGTAGTTGATATCTATTTTATGTAAAACAATATTTTCTACAGGGTTAAAATCCAGAGAGATAAATAGGGAATACGTTTGTATGGAAAAATCACCGCCGGGTATCCCCTTAAACAGCGGCGTCTCCTCCGACGAACATGTTTACCCACTTTGTGGATAGTTAAGTTGGTGCCACAATGTTTTTACTTTCCGTGGCCCATGGAAAACAACAAACGTTGTGGCCCTGCCCCATGTTTATGGTAATGTTTGAGGTGTTGTTTGTGAAATTGGTCGCAAAAGACCAGCCGTTATATACTTATTTACATATTATTATTATGTGTAGTAGCCCACGCTATATAAAACATTTTATAATTAGGTGTATCTATGTAAACACAACAGCGGGAGTTATTTTAAGTACCTACAGAATGGTTAATTTATTTTAATTTTATTTAAGTATATTTGTATGGAATAGCACACCCTCGACCTCTGGAATGCCGCAACCTAATAATACCTACTTTTATGTTACCTATATTTTGTTAATTCTTATATATTATTATGTTATTTTTTTTCCATCGTAATTTTTCTAAAAACATATACTGCATTTGTATGTAACAGTCCTTGGCCTCAGCCGATTAAATAGTAATAGTAATAATAATAATAAAATAAAATAAAATACAGAGAATTTAAAATGAGTTTCTCACTTGGTTATTCCACCGCCTAAACTACTTAGCGGAGTTCATTTAGAGGGAAATTACATGTACAATAATACAGTACAGTGCTCTTTCTTCATTCGAGAACTAAAATTAGGTTATACAAATTCAAATTAGAATTTAATTAGAAAACGGAGGCATTGATAATTTAATTTTGAATAGAAAATCTTATGAACGTAGAAGTTTATAATTCAAAATAAATTAATGTTGTCAAAAAACCAGAATACAATTTTTTTTGCGTGGGTTATTTCGGGTCGGGTATTTTTACGATAGGAAGTCGAGAAGGTGAAACGTCCTGTTTTAAAATAGTATTTTAAATTTAAATTCGCTGTGGGCGGACCTTAATGGACGCAAATGAGAGTGCATCATTTCTTGCAATAAAAAGAGACGCGAACAAAATCACCATTAACTTCACTAACAGAGGAGACGCAAATATAAAAAATTTGGAATCGTTTATATTGTTTTACCATTTTCCGGTCACTTTGCTATTTTAGCGTTCTTTTATAAAATCGAGTACAATAAATTATTCACGGCTTTAAATTGAAGGGTCCCAACTGCCCGCATCTTGTGTTGTTACTATGGCATCCCCAGTTAGGGTATGTTGTGATGCTGAAGGGAATTATTTATTTATTTATTTTTATTTAAACGCCCATAGGGCTTTTACATACAAAAGGCAATGTATGTTTTGATTAATTACCGTGAAGAGTTAGAAGTGAATAAAATACATGTAAGTAACAGAAAATATAAAGACACATAATGTAGGTTAGATAATATATAAGTTGATAAAATGTACGTAATACAGAATATAAATAAAGTAAAAATAGATAGCTTGCCAATATCCTCCAATAATATCAACAATAATAGGTATTAATAAAAATGAATAAAATTGGTATCTACAATAGTTTATGAATTAAGTAGATATAGTTCGCACATACGGCGTTTAAAGTTTGCCAAATTCAAATTATTGTCAAACACATCAATATTGTTTAAATATTGGTTACCAAGACTATGTAATCGGTGTATTGGGGAATGCAATTTATAGTTGGAAAGAGATGTGTGTATATAAAATATTAATGTTTGTCTAGTAGTTCGTGTAGGTACATGTAGATTTATTAAATGCAAGAATTCATAGCAATCAAATTTAAAGTTTAATAATTTTAATAAAAAGGGTTAGGTCGGTTATTTTTCGTCTGTTTTCTAAAGTTGGGATATTTAAAATATTCATTAATGATAGGTAATTTATGTGCTCTAAAGGAAATTAAGAATGAGGAAAATTAAATTAGGAATGAGGAAAATAAAACGGGAAAGAAGGTTGGGAATTACCTGGCTCGTAATACATACAAATACACTCGTATTTTTAGTTTTCTGATACATTCAGAAATATTACATTTATTTGGATTTTATTGTAAAGCGGAAATATATTGATCTTTTGACAAAATATTCTCGAGGCCTGAGGGGTTAAGTAACAGATTGAGAGTATTTATAACGACGCACTTGGATGCTTAGAGCAGCGCTCACATCGATCGACAACTTCGGGGGGAGGGGGGGAAAACGGGAATGCTTTTAATAATAAAACAAATTCTGGAAACAGCTCAGCAAATTGTGAAGAGCCAAGGGAAACAGGAAATTGCCCTGAATAAACAAACAACATGGCTGATAATATTACAGAAGCGCAGAGGAAAACATAATAGCATACCTGTCGAATAAACACCTTTGCAATACGATCTAACCTTGGTTTACTTGTACTATATGAAATATTTCTAATGATTAGGTACGAATACAAATAACCTTATTATTATACTCTAACAAATGATTCTCTATTATCATAAACGCGAAAGTTTGTATGGATTTATGTATGTTTGTTACTCTTTCACGCAAAATTTACTGAATGGATTTTAATGAAACTTTCAGAAGAACATATAGGCTATAATTTATAAAGCTGGCTATTTATTTTCAATGTATTGTAAATAATAATTATTGTGTAATAAAAAATGTCAAAATTTGAGAATGACATTTTACAAAACAATTATTGTTAAATCAAAATTCTATTTTAGAAAATATTTAAATTAGTGAATTTATTTGAAGTACTCGCCTAATACTTTGAATCGAATCAAGAATTATAGATATTTTAAATAAATAGGTAAAGAATTTTGGTATCAACGTAGATGGGAAAAGAAAATAGATTACTCTAAGTACTAATCCTGTACGCAGACAAAGTCGCGGGCAGAAGCTAGTGCGTTATAAAATGTGGGGAATTGACACGCAAATATTTTTGTTTTACGTTTGTAGATAGGAGCTGAAATTTCTGATAAGCTTGCCCGGCGTGCGAGAGGTAAATTTTATTTGATTGATTTGTGTTTTCACAATTTAATAATTTACAATAATTTAAGGTGGTTCCATGTCAACTCAGAATCAACTCGACTCAACAACTCTTTAAAAAGTCGTTAAAAGCTATGAAAAAAAAATCAATTAACAGCCCTCACCCTAACCAATGTTTTATATATTTCTTACATAACTTGTAATTGCTTTTCAAAGGAGGTGTTGAGTTGAATTCATTCTGAGTTACCCGGTCACCGTTTGCGGCACGTTCCAGAGTGGATGATACTTTCAGTATTACACACTGGTCTAAGACCATCATTCAGAATTGAAACGTTGCTTAATAATGGCTTTAGCCGAGTTTAGTGACTAGATCTGAATAACAGGTACTTCCCCACCTTCCTCTTCCAAAATCTCCTTCCCTTCCGCACCTACCTTCAGCCTCACAATATACTCCAATTGGGGATGCCATTGTCTCACTGGCTCCAGATGGGAGCAGTTGGAACTCTTGTGAGGTATACACATTTAAAAAAAAAAGGTTCCCTTCCTCTTGTTTGAATTGTATGTAATGCTGATTTAGAAGTAGTTTGTTAATAAAAAAAATAACATGTAAAAGCCCATTAGGGCGTGAAATACAAAATAAATATCTCAATTGGGGATGCCATAGTGTCACTGGATGCAGGTGGTCGGGAGCAGATGGGACTCTTGTAATACAAGAACTTGACAATAAAAGAAGATTAAAAAATAGTGATTCCGAATTCCGAATATTTAACAGAAGCAAACACGGCATTCCTAAAATCTGTCGAAACATTAGAGAAGTTAGTTATTCAATAATTCACAAAATTTTATTTAGGTAATTATTGTTAGGCTGAATATACATAACATGCATGCAACGAGACGCAAACCGAACCACGAATTATAGTAAAGGGATGAAGCAACTGCAAACGGAGCGAAACGCCATTTGCGTTTACTTAATTCCTTTCCCATAAAGGTAGGGACAGACACGAAGCTCACATCAAAAGATACTGTTTTATAAAGTATCTTTTCTACCGACACACTACGTTATAAAAGATTTCTTTCTACGGCAGGACAGGGTAGGTTGAATTCGGAAGCGGTCGAGGGAATATCATTTCTTTGTACTGGATATGTCAACTTGACCGCTCCGTGTATTCAAAATGACCCCTCTCCTGTTTACGGCGAAGGGGGGGTCGCATAACTTTTCTGATATCGCGCCGAAAGCGTTTACGTAAAATAACGCCGATTAGCGAAGATTCAAACCGCGCTTATAATAAGATGATCTTTTTACGTCTGGCGGGTCTGTATGGGATTGTATGGCGAGCGCTATTGTGTTATAATATAAGTATCTTTTTGATGTGAGCTGCGTGTCTGTCACTACCTTAATTCGTTGTTCGGTCACTTTGCATGCGTGTATGTATACGCAGCCTTGTATAATCTATTGTATTCTTGTTGTTTGTATAACTTCGTTTACATTTTCTGATGATTGGAAAACCCATTTTCTCCCATAAATGTATAACTTTTAATGTAGTTTGTTTGCTCCTTGTACAATGTATAGATACACACATTTTATCAAATGTTTTATAAACAATTAATTTCATCTAAAATCTATGTTTCATGGTTTAATTAACATGAGCAAACATATATTACCCGCAACATTTAATTAAGTAACTATTAGACTTATTTAATTTATTAATTGGTAACATTTAAATTAAAGTTTTAGTATATTTTGTGTGAACGGCTATTTGTATCTTCTCTATTTTTTTTCTCCTGCCTCATAGCATGAACCGCCACTGCACAGCGTTGTGTTCGTAACTCGTAACACAATAACTCTGGTGATAATAGCGGTTATTCGGTTATCAAAGATCAAGACGTCAAAGGCTGACAGAATCATTACGAATTTTAATAACAATAATTAATAGCACAATAAAGTGATAATGGATAATGCGTCACACAGAAATTGGGCCATCGTGCAATCAGTATTAGGGTTATAGATAATGAACATAATTCGCACACCCGCAAATAGACTCAATAAACAAACTACGTTCATGCAAAAAATAGCAAACATAGAATAGGTTTGCTTCAATAGTAGTTTTTTTTTACATTAGCTCCACACCGGAGGCTGATGTAAAATAATTTCTCTACAGACTAATGTCATCTTAGGGGATGTTGTGTGTGTGGTATTTTTATGGAAAGGAAGTTCTGGGAAGGAAAAATGTATGAGGGGTGGGTAGGAATCTGGGGATTAGTGTTTCGTTTTTGTGTCATTGTTTTGTGGGTAGGAATCTGGGTGTCAGTGTAGGAATTGTATTCCATCCCTCCAACTGTGGTGGAAGGCGGTGAGTCGAGAGTCGGGTGGCTGGAAAAGTCAAAAGGCCTCCGTCATCAAGTCTCTCTCGATCCGGTGCGTAGGTGGACAGATCACGCCATTAATACCTAGAAACCTCTCCCGTGAACCCTGATAACCCCGCTAAGTCACCGAACGTAGTGAAACACCTGGGGTGACCTATGGCAGAGGTGTTGGTTAATTGGGTATTTTCACAAACGAGGGATTATGATGAAAATGTATGGAATATTTAAAGATCATTTTTCTGATTGTAATCATCGTACTAAAAATGTTTTTTTTTTTTACGTTTTCATTCAAATTTATTCATTTTAAAAACGCTCAAAAACCTACGAAACCAAAATGGCCCGTGATTGCCAACGACGCTTCGTACGCACGTCATCAAACAAACAAAGTAGAACTGTCGGAAATTTGTCAAGAACGAGCGGCTCTTATGACGTCACACGTCGAAAATGCCGTTTTGGCGGGATTACAAAAATGGGCAACTTAAACTCGCTGTAGAAAATTTATTCGTCAACATAAAAATAAAATAAAAATGCCATAATATACGTAATTTTTTGAGCAATAAAAAAAACGTGGAAATACCCTATTGAAATATATTCCACTTATTAAAAATACGCTTTCATTCATCACATTGACAGGTAAAGTATTAAATTCTTAAATCGCATCGTGTGTTACGATCTTACGCGGAAAATGTGTACAGATAATTATTGAAGTAAGTAATCACAAATCAAAAGGAACAGATGATTTATTTGTAAGTCAAGTATGAAGGTTCAGATCGGAAAACAGACCATAATACAGGGAGTAACATCACGTCCCCGAAGAATTTTACCCAGCGATTCCTGAGCATAATTATCTCCCAGCCTGCAAAACTAAGTTTATTGTTAATTGTTTATTGAGGCATTTTAAGTAGGTACATAGTTATCTATGTCCTAATACAATCCTTATATATATACACAATTAAAGTAATACATTTACAACACATCAATCACATATTTACGTAACTTAATTTTAAATGTTTTTATGTTTTCTTCTAATTTTATTTCTTCTGGTAATTCTCCAAATATCTTCAACGCTCCGTACATCAACGAATTTTGACTCTGTGTTTTTTTCCTGAAGGGGAGTCTCAGTTCATTTCTTTTCCTCGTCTCATATCTGTGTGTGTACTGAAGTTTATCGATTTTTCTTAGAAATTCAATAGATGTATGGCCATTGATGATCTTGTAGATTAATGAAATAGTATTGAAGTAAATTATTTGTTTGAAAGACAAGATATTTAACTCCTTCAACATTTTCTTAATTTTTGTGTACCTATTTTTCTTCAATATAGTTCTCATAGCTCTATTTTGTAGAATGGTCATCTGTTTCATTAAACCTTCGTTGGCTAAGAATAGAATACTGCTACAGTAATTTATGTGTGGTACAATGATTGCATTGTACACATTTTTACTGGACACTGTGTTAAGGAATCTTCTTATTCTTCCCAACAGCGAGATTTTTTTGGCAATCTTTTTAATAATTAGTTTTGTATTTTGAGCAAAAGTCAATTTGGAGTCAATTATTACTCCCAAATATTTCATTTCGGACACTTCTTTCAAAGCTTCACCGTCGATCAAAATGTCGTATATTTTTTTTTAACCATATTGATATATTATGTAGGTCTTCATTTAAGTGATTCATTAAGAGTTCATAATCATCTCCTGCTATATATATCAACGCGTCGTCTGCAAATAATCTTATTTTACAATGTTTCAATACTTTTACCATATCATTAATGTACATTATAAAAAGAATAGGTCCGAGAACAGACCCTTGTGGTACTCCCAATGTAATCTTCACTTCCCAATGTAATTGCTTTAAAAAATGTCATTTTGGGGTCATTTGGTCAGACCGAATATGTGGTTCAAACGAAATCAAATTACCATAATAACACACTTTTCCTGTGTATATATTTCAAGTTTTACAAAGCAAGTAGTAAATGCGAGTTTGTTTACAGGCTTATCGACCTCTTATCGAGGACAAATTAATATCGAATTTACTTTTGCGTTTACGACTCCGAAGCGAAAATAACATCACAATAAAATGAATAATTAACAAGACGAACATATTCATTCATAACGCTCATAAATTAATGTTGAAACTTTACGAAAAGGAACACGAAAATTAATTAATATAAACTTGACGAGGGAAACTAATAATTTAAAATAATATAATTTTTTTAATAAAAAGATTTTATCTTGATGTTATTATTTTTAATAGGTAGGCACTTAAATTTATTGAAGATCTCCTGTTTGACATTTCATGTCGACTTATCTCGGTCAATAGGCATTTAGGGCCGGTATGTCGGGTGCTCTTTATCCCCACTTGGTTATGGCGAGCTTAAATTAATAATAATCCGTTTATATAATAATCCGTTTATAGGTCGTATGTAATGTAAGCATAGATATCACCAATATTACACGTTTTGTCTATGGTTTTAATAGAGCAATGCATTTCTTTGTAAAACCAAACCATCATCACGATGCTTCAAAATGTCAGCGACCGCGGTTTATTTCTACGCAGGTTTATTTTGGTTAAGTTCGCTCCATTATCAAATAATATCATCGACATTCCTCATGGCTCGATGAATCGTCCATACCATAAAAAGTGTGGCAATTAACGTCAAAGTTGGCGAGACGAAGGTATGCACTTATTTACGATAATGTCAAAATTTGACAGATGTGTTACTGGAACTCATTAGCATAAGCGGTCGAATTAGCACACTTAAATTTAGCAAGGATTCACGTAGTTAGTGAACATTAAGGGCAATTCATGTTTCATATACCGTCCCTTATGCCTTGTTCGCTACTTGACTCACCAAAAAGTGTTCGCACTGCTGTCAAGTAGAGTTTATTAGTAAGAGGCGCGTCGCGACATGACGGGCTGCTTAAGCTGATTGTAATGCTTATTTTAGAAGAGGTGGAAGAATAAATAAGTGAGATGAAAATAAATAAACTACGGACACGAAAATAGATTAATAGCCGCAAAAATAAAGAATTTTAGAGTAGCATTTTCGCTCCAACGCCAACGGGTCGACATATCGCGCGTGTCTGCGACTACGAATGAACTGCGCAGGGACGCGTGGAGGGGGACTCTACTCGCCGAAAAAATAGAACCAAATGGATTCAATCTATATGAGAGCTGACTACCCTACTCTACTAAAATTGTGGTGTTCGGACACCTTTAGTTACTAATATACTCGCTACTCGACTAAAATACTCGCCCAGTCAGAACGGGGCATTAAGCCTACACATCTATTTATAAAAAGAAACCACGTGCTGTAAGGAATCTATTCGAGCAAAAATCCACCTGGATATTCAATTTTAAACGATATTCCTCAGTCTGATGCTACGCGCTTGGCAACCCTATAAAAGCAGGAAAAACCAATAAAAGGCTGTAGCGAGTTTATTGAATAAAAAATACATAGCATTTGATAATTCGCTCACTTTTACAGGCATTCCGAAAAAAACGTTTACAATCACTTTATGATTCAATTCGACCGAATCGTAATTGAATTACGTATTATTTGTTCGCAATAGAAAATTATTCCAATGGTATTGTTTCTTTATTTTTTATTGTGGCGGACGACGGTCGGAATACCCATATAATATTATTTAAACGATAAATCCGTATTCCGTCATTCCGTGTTAGTTTAACTACCGTTTAGCTTAATTAATTAATAATGTGTAAAAACGTAAGGAATAACATTGGTCGTTTTTCTCGAAAATCTTCTATTTCTATCCACCATTTATTTTGCAAATTTAATCAATTCAACACAGTGAATTACATATGTTCTCAATTTTAATTATGTTATGTTTACATATCACTTCATGGACCCTTTATACAAAGCTATAAAACAGATATTCCGTATTTAGTTACATTAATGTAAAAACGTATGAAATCATAATTGTTGTTTTTCTTGAGAATCTTCTATTCCCATCCCCCATTTATTTTGCAAAATATTCTCAATTTAATATAGTTTATTATATTCTCAATTTGTTTAAGATTATGATTTCATTTCACCTTGAGAACGCTCTGTACAAAGCTATAAAATAACTAAATACTACTTAACGTTAACCTTTTGAAGGCCAGCATAGAAAAATATTTTTTTTCATTACGACGTAAGAAATTTTACATTTCATACGAATCCAATATTTATAACATTTCTTTTGTGATTTATTACAAAAATTACATGAAAATAATGTAGATAATACATCTTTCTGATAATACCTGAAATGTATTCTTTCCACTCAAAAACAATGAAAGAATATAGAGTTTCTAAACCAACTCCGTCCATATTTTGACGCGGCGGCAATTTTGTCGGCCATCCTTCTTGCCCGCCGTGTCGTCAACAATTTATCAAAATTATTCCGAGAGGCTAGACGCTATGCAGTATTTCGTTACGTCGAGAACGAGGATGGCTCAAGGTATTCTGACCTTGTTCTTGATACAATTTCTTTATACACAAGGGACAAAACCGCTTTCAAAAACCGGTGATCATCGATGATCATATGGCCAATTAAAATACTTTCTACAACCGTTGGAACCCTTACCACATTCTAATATTGCCACACACCTTAATTTTGCCACTAATCTTCGCATAAATATAATATCAACAATAATAAGGGTAGCAAATGTAAAATCATGCAAATCTTCCTCCAAGCATGAACTTGTGTTAATAAAAGCATAACTTCTAAAAGTGTTTTTTTTTTTAATAATTAAACTGGCGGCATCTGTGAACGGGTAGATTAAAACTTATGTTCCATTTTAACCATAAAGCAATACAAGAAAATAGTATATTTACTACTGATCCCAGCACAGATATTGCAGATCAATGATTCCAAGGTACCTTTTAACGAAGTATTAAATCCTGGTAACGATGATTTATTATTATTTCGGCGGGAGATTGGAGACTGGCAACTAACAACGCGAATATTGGACCGACCTTGACATTCAGCCGGTGGCACAGATAACAGACTCCGCACACACACTACTTCACCCAGGGGCTCGGTTTTACAAGGTTTGTTTGCTTTCGGGCGATTTATTGATACATAGTTGTTGCGTCGATGATATTATTATATGTAATGATCCACTATTTGGAGGATAAAATTGGACACAGCGTTTGATGTCGTAATTTGCAATAATAATAATAATAATAATTGGATAATTTGTATATTAATTAATAATTGTTTTTGTGAGAAATCACCTCAAGGGCGCTGTACAATTTAAAATATAATTCTTAGGCTATATTTAAATTTATTATTTACAATTGTGTACAGAAACATACTTACCTGGTCGGTCACTTCCGATAAACACACTTTAATAAGAAAGTTTATGCTTGGAGAAGATACCAATTTGCACGCGGAGGACATTATATTGAAAACACTGGACTTTGTATGATTTTACATTTACTGACCCCATCACTTTTGGTATTCACTTATAAGAAGTATAATGCCAAAGGTGAGTTAATACTTACTTTAATGATTCTTTACGACTGGAGAATTTTCATCAAGTGACCATTATAAAAGCTTACAAAAAAGAATTAGCTCATATTTTCACAATTAGTTATTTACAATGTCACGGGCTGTGAACGTGAAAGTGAGAAGGTTTTGACTTTATGGATAAGACAGTCCGAACAGATGAGTTTTAAGTTTAGCTCTAAATTCCGCCGAGTCTGTAATCATTCTTAACTCATGTGGCAGCCTATTCCATGCTTTAGGTCCCGACACTCCGAAAGCGCGCTCACCGAACTTAGTGTCTGGTGTGCGCTTTGGTTCCTTCAACCTTCCGATAGCTGATGATGCTGCTGACCTGAGGGTTGATTGTCGAAAATTGGATTTTTCAGGAATACACAGTTCCGATAAGTAAGCCGGAGCCATTGCGTTAAGCGACTTAAATACCATCCAGCAGAGCTTGAACTGGATTCTTTCAGGACATTTGAGCCAGTGAAGATTTTTGAGATGTTCTGAAATATGGGAATATTTAGATACGCCGGTGATAAGTTTTGCCGCAGCGTTGAAAACGGATTGTAGTTTGTTTATTTGATATTTTGGGAGACTTGCATATATACCGTTGCAATAATCTAGACGTGAAACAACATACGAATTGACTAGTAATTTAGTCTCCTCTGTTGGCAGGTTTCTTCGCACTGCTTTAATTTGCCTCAATTGAAAGAACCCCGTGCTTACGGTTCTGTTCACTTGAGTTTTCAGGGAAAAATCAGCGTCGAGATTAACACCCAGTAAACAATCTAAGTCCTAATCTAGCTCCTTATAAACTTCTACTACTTTATTTTTGTTCCAATTTTTAATTTGAATACCTAGTTTTAGGTTTTCAATATTACAATCTTCTAAAAAACGTTTCCCTGATTTAAATTGAAACTTCAAATTTGAAACCATAAATGTTGGTATTTACAATATTGATTCAGTGTATATAGATAGCATCACCTGTTTGGTTTCACATAAAGTCAATAATATTAATTAAAATGTATAAAATGTAATGATCAGTTTTTCAGTTTCAGTGCCGTCAACAGGGGCGTTTATTATAATTTTATGTAATTACATGGTTTTCTTTTAACTGCCCCACTAGACAAAGTCTGTTCCGAGGCGGGTAAATAACGTATTATATTTATTAGAAAGAGATATGCATTAAAAGAGATATCTATATAAAAAGATATGTATTAAAAAATAAATGTTTTAAAAAAGATATGTAGGTACATAAAAAGTTAAAAAATAAATAAATATTATATGTTGTTATATTAAGTATTTAATTATATATTTTGTTTTTATTATTTGTTATATTTCCTTAAAAATATTGCATATGAAATTAAAAAAAAAGAGTTTACACTTGGAAATAAGAGAATATAGATACAGCAGGTACACGATAGTTAAGAAGCAGTACCTTATGTATTTTGTTATGATATATTGTGTAATGAGTAATGACATATATTATGTTGTAGTGTATCTCCTGTTATAATAATGTCTCTCTTGTTATAATAACGTAATATTTTTTAGTTGTTGTAAGTATAGTCCAGTATAGGCCACCATAACATGGGCATGTGCCTAGTATGGCGGCCATAAATTCCACAAATGTTATATTTACTATTCAAAGAATAAAGAAACATTAAAAAAAAAAATTGTGTTTAATTTTTAAATACATTATACAATAGTATAAGGAATTCTATTATAGGTTTCTCAGTTAAGTGAATTACACATGCATAAATGAACCATATTGTAAACTGTTGATTTCCCTAAAATAAAATAAATAAATAAACAAAATGGAATTATGACTGTTTCGTGATCGCCTACGACATTGGTTCCCGGTTGAGATTGTGATGTTTCGCGCCAATGGCAGAGCAAGGATTTTGACATTTTCAAATCCATATCTATGGAAGCGCGTATGTGTTACGGCAGTCAGATGAAAATACTCATTTACTCTGGAATGACCTTGACAGTTCTTCCTTTGACGAAATCGGCGTGCAAATTCTAAAATGACGTCCGCCGATATGATCAGTGTACGCTGTGTCTGTTATCTCCTTTGATAAACCTTTTACATTGTGTAAGTTATAGCGCGTTCTGACGCTTCGATTTTTGTTGATCAACTCGACACTTGAAAGCACATTGACACGTGTGAACCTTCTTTCAACAAATTTGAACAAGTTTCTTCAAACCATTTTTCACGTTCAAAGTTGATCAACAAAAATCGCATCGTGTGAACCGGCTATTAGGCATACAATTTCGACGCCCCGCGGAAGTATAGGATAGACTGACTAAGTCTGCTTCTTTTGTGTAAATACCTGCTTTGCTGTGTTGCAACTTATATTGTCATCACGGGATTTCAAGGCAGAGAGGAGAACAACGTCCACTTCTCTGACACTTTTGGTGAGGCTAAAACAAAACGCGCCATCTCACAATGACAATAACCATTTCAGGCACTCCACAATATACATCAATGATGGTAGAAATGATCGTCATTTCGACCCCTGATCTAATAAACCTAAAATTATTATTAAGTTACTCATATAAATATTTACGATATATTTATTTACCGTCATTATTGTATAAATACTCCAGCCAGAACTAAATCACAGTATCTCGTGAGACCACCAGATAAGAGACATACTATCTCCTAATTTATTCATAACAAATAATAATAATGTCATGACCATGTTAAAACCATTAGATAAAGCTTAAAGATAATATTATGCACATTATCGAAATACTGGCTCAACGAATGTAGCGTACTAGCAAAGCATCTATATAAATAATATTATCATTAATCATTACATATTATACTGACAAATCAAAACACTAGATTCCTCATAATAAAATGAACCATTCCAACAGGACTAGGACGGAGCAAGATTAAATCAGAGATAAACCTTGAGAGTGTAATTTGTTCATCCATGTTGTATTGTTGGAAGTAACTTCGGCTTGAAGTTAGTACTTTGTAGAACTTTGCCCTCGGAGGAAATGTATTCATTGTTAGCGCTGGCACAACATTATAAAACTTTGGACTTTACTGATATCTATCTCCCTTTAACTTTAGATAAAAGCAAAGGAAACGGTTTAATAAATAAATGCTGAACTTAATAATAAGATTTCGCTAGAATTCTGAGTGATGTACAATATGATATGTAGGTTTAGTATTAGTTTAGTAATTTAAAAAATCTAAATATTTTTAAAAAATCGGGATTTACGAGCAGAAAGCGGGATAACCCATAAAAAATATTATTTTAATATTACGAAATGTTTATTTTCTTAAATGTTTAATTCTTAATGACATAACACAACCTACAAAAGCCACTTACAACCCCGTACAGCACACAAACACCGCACAGAAAATTAAAATAAGCAGTAAAGTGACTTTCGCAGAGGTGCTCGAGTTTGAGGTTAGTCTAGATCTTGGCAGCGGATGCTTTTGCTAGAGAAACTAGTTGAGGAAGACCCGTTGAGGGACGCCGGACTCTCTCGACCCAACGCCTTGCACCGCAGTAGAAGGGATGCATTCGTACACTACTGAACACATTGACTGAGGACTACTCCATGTTGCAGATTGGAAGACGACGGCCAAGTACAGAGGACTGTAGAGGCTCATCTTGAAGAAGGCCAAGGCTCGAAATGGGCTGTAGCGTCATTGAAGAAGACACTGACCCTGAGGGATTTTTCTTCCTGAGGGTCTCGTGTGTGAAGATAAAGTTTTAAAAAAACTTTTGTCATTTTTGGAGATATCGAAAAATTGGTTTTAGTGTCCTTACTTAAATATGTATAACACATTTTCATCAAACTAAAAAAAATAATAGACTATCATTAACAATAAAAACAAGCAAGATCATAAAAATGTTTCAATCATTATAATACATAATTTACTAGTATGAAAACTAATCAAACTAAATCGCAAAGTCAACGTAAATAAGCAAACATTTTATCACAATGTACACATAAAAATAAACAATGGAAAGATATTATCTTAAGAATTTATAACAAAAATTAACTATTATTTATTATTATATTACGAAACACATGAAGACTAGAATATTATAAATGTGAAAGATTAGATAACATCGAATTAAAATACCAAATAACGATTAGTAAAAAATAAGAATGAAATTAGGTAGTATGTAAATAGCAAGGAATACCAATCTACAAATATTAGGTCCTTGCATATGAAATTGGCGTTTTGCCTTATTGGCAACTTTGATCTCAAATATCTTTTCTTTGGTTAGTAATTCTAAATTCAAATTTATACAGCTATTTACTCATGTATTTGTGTTTCGAAAATTATAATTCACTTGTTTTTTCCTTAATTGTTTTTTTCCTTGTGTCACTTAGTTTACAAAATGGAAAACTTGAAATATCGCGTTATTTACGAGTACGAGTTCCACCGTGGCACCAGTGCTGCAGAAACGGCTCGAAGGATTAATGATGTGTATGACGACGGTGCCGCAAAAGAAAACACAATGCGTTTTTGGTTCCAACGTTTTCGTTCTGAAAATTTCGACCTGCAGAACAAGCCCCGTGGACCAAAGAGAAGATATTTGAGATCAAAGTTGCCAGTACGGCAAAACGCTAATTTCATATATGTAAGGAAATAATACGTACTAAAAATAAAAAAATATATATCTATATTAAATGTTTAGGAATCAATAAAATCAAAGGAAAAGGGTGGAAAAAGTTAACAAAGTGTGGGGAAAGTGTTGCGAATGAAGGAAATGGAGTATAAGACATAAAAAGATAAAGTTCTCAGCTTAAAAGCCACCAAACGCAATTAATATTCGGAGGTTAGCCTGTGATATTTTCCGAAATAGTGCCATAATGCAATGACATGTATTTATGTAATGCATGCACGGAGAAAAATATTATTCTAAAATACGATAATTTTATTGGTAAAAACGGTTAAAAATGGGTCTGACGAAAACTACGAAATTATATATATATATAGTATACCAACAAATTATTCTTACATGTTCCCGCCAATAAACATTAAAACCCTGTTAATTTGTTCGTAAGAATTACAGTCCCGTTTTTAACCGTTTTTACGAATAAAATGATCGTATTTTGGAGTAACATTTTTCTCCGTGTGGCTCTAAAAAAATTATAGCAGTCGTCGCGAATGCTGAGGCAATTCAACGATAACAATCATTTGATAACAATCAAACCGTCAAACAGCGCCATTTTGATTTATTCTTGAAACATTTTTAGTAACCATCAACTAGTGATAGCAACTTGTGTTTATATCATTGACACGAGTGAGAGTTGTTATTGAATGAATCGGTGCCAAGTAGCCGTCAACAATATTCCGACTGAGGAACGCTGCAAAATGCAAGTGTGTATCTAGCCCCATAATGCAAGCAGGCATGTATCATGGATGCACGTATGCGCGAATGCAGTTCATACGAGTACGGAAGGTCGCAACAGTTAATTCGCCTCATCACCGGATGAGGCGAATTAACCGCTAGCGTCTAGTCGAGAGACGAGTTTGTCAACTGCGGTTGTTGCGTTGTTAGTAGAAGAGTACGAAAGTGCGACGTTGCGCGATGGCCTTAAAACAGTATTTCAAACTAGGGATTTGGAGCAGGGAAATGTTCAAAATTGCACCATTAAACAGCTTAATGATATTATGCCACATAAATTCTAATTTGACCTCATTTCCAACCGTATTCAGAAATCTACAATTCTATCTACCATTTATTGCATAGCCAAAACCCCTGCCATAGGTAACCCTACCCACGCTACGCTACAGACTCCTACCCAGTGGCGGCCAGCTCTAAAGAGCGCTAGTGCGACGCACTCCCAGAATTTCTGCCAATCCAAAAATTCCCTAGCGCCGAATAATATATTTCCGACACGCCTCGTCACAAATCACAATACACACTTCGCTAATGCATACATAATATGTCCATATAACTGTGTGCGTATCGAAGCAGATCGTTGTGTGCCTATATTCCGAGCGCTGGATCGTTTTTAAAATCGCTCCAAAGAGTCCCTTCATAATTATCTAATAAGTTCAAACCGTGGGTAGGTATAATATGGGTAATATCCTTAACAAATCTTACGTGTACGAGATCGGCGATCTGAAAATTTCCACCACATCAAAAGGAACGGTTTGTTCACCAGCAGATTAAAATGAGACGCGTTTGTGTAATATTATTCTCGATATTGTGTATTTAATTTAACATCTACTCTTTCTATAACAAAAACAATGTAGACATGTTGTGACTGGTCATAGGTCCAATACGCTATTGTGATTCGTTTCTTGGATGAGTAAGGAAGATTTAAAAATGCTGTGAACTTTGAAAAACGGTTAGAAATTAAACATTGTGATCAATATCTATTTTACAACTCTTTTATAGTAAGTAATAAATTATCGGATGCTTTTTCATGTGTTAAATTGTTAAAAATCGTGTGTCCAATCCCTATGACGCCGAGGAAAGTTGTTTCGGTGTTTTTCAACTTTAAAAAGAATTTAATTATTCTTGAGAAACACAATTAGCCGATATAGACTCAATGCATTGTCAGTGCTAAGCATTAAATAACGCCTACATCTATACCGGATTTTAACTCCAGGCTCATTGATGTCTTTTATACTCAGAGACAACGGAGAATGGACCTAATATACTATAGGTGGGATATTTTCATAATTAAATTTATTTCAAAGGAGAAAGGAGTGTAAGGAGAATATATGACGCAAGGTTGAATGGTATAAGAACATAGTAGGGAACATCCGAGGCAGACATCAGACACTTGAGTCAGGTCATGTCAAGAGTCAGAAAAATAGAAGAGTATGTATGAGACGATGTATGAATGTGAATGAGGCAAAGAGTGTGTGCCAAGACCGAGTTGTTTGGCGGCCCTTTCTCTCTGCCCATCCCTGCGTAAAACGCCGTGATGGTTAGTTGGTTTAAATTTATTTTAATTATAGTAGGTATATGTACAAGATTTTTAGCGCACCACCGATTTTTGTGAGCACCAGCCGCCACTGCTCCTACCCACCCTCATCCTTCCCAGAACTTCCACACTCCTTCCTTTTCTAAAAATATCCTCCAGACAGCATCCCCAAGAGTTACATAAGCCCCGATGTAAATTGTTTTCCTCGGGGCCCACTGTGTGGCTAAATAAAAAAACGCACTCGCGTAAATTAATCATTTTTTAACTATAATTCTGACAGAAGTTTATCCTATAAGCCTTAACCTTTTCAAAGCCCGCCCGCAACGTCTGTAAACAACGACCTTGGTTTATTAATCTTACACCGCCTCATTTTATATTATATTAGTACCTAGAAAGCTTTACCCGCTATGTAAAATAACATTTTTGTGGCGATACTTCACTAAAAATATTCTAAAAAACCATTATTACTTTTAATTTTACTATCGACCACTTCAACAAGGGCATGTGCCCTAGCATGGTGGTCGTAAAATCCTCAAAACATGCAACTAACAATTTAATAAATAAAGAAAAAATAATAAAAAAAATGTTACAGGTTATTTTTTACAGGCATATATATATATATATATATGCTTCTTATTGAACAAAAAATATAGTGTACTGTAACTATGATGATCAAAATAACACTGCGGAAAATAGTTGCGTTTACCAAGAAATTTCATGACAGGAAACGCTGTGCAAATTTCATTTAGATAAAGGCCGGTCTCTTGCGACCAATTTCACAAACAAATACCTCAAACATTACCATAAACATGGGGCAGGGCCACAACGTTTGTTGTTTTCCATGGGTCACGGAAAGTAAAAACATTGTGGCCCCGACTTAACTATCCACAAAGCGTGTGTGTTCGTCGGAGGAGACGCCGCTTAAAGCAAACAACTTGACAGTTTTCGCTGCTACATCAATGCAATAAATTGAAAGAACATTATCCCAGAATATTCCGTAATATAACATTCGTTCGGAAAATAGACCAAATACGTCTAGACCGGTCAAATCGGCATGGAATTGACCCATAAACCAACTTCAGTTTGGTCCATGTGACATTGTGGCCCCGACTTAACTATCCACAAAGCGTGTGTGTTCGTCGGAGGAGACGCCGCTTAAAGCAAACAACTTGACAGTTTTCGCTGCTACATCAATGCAATAAATTGAAAGAACATTATCCCAGAATATTCCGTAATATAACATTCGTTCGGAAAATAGACCAAATACGTCTAGACCGGTCAAATCGGCATGGAATTGACCCATAAACCAACTTCAGTTTGGTCCATGTGACCATTTATGTAAAAGCTCTCGCATTATATCGCAGAATTTAGATCGCATTGTGCATTGCGTTTTACCCGTGGTCTACAGTGGAGCTTTTAGAGTGGAGTATAAGAGGGCAAATACATGTATATTTATACGTATATTATTAATTATTATACATGTATTATTTATTATTATACATGCAAAATTAGTTAAATTTTTTGTGAGTAGTGACTATAATTAACCATTCCATAGATAAAATAATAATACGCACAGCAGATAATATTATAATCATCTCTCAGTTCAGTGGGTAGAATCACGCTATTTCCGTCTTGGCAGCCACCATATTATCACTCGATACTCTACCCATCACATCCATCTAGGTTACAAAACGTCTTTGGATTTTGAGCTAATAAATAAATCCACATCATCAATCCATTTCGACTTCATTCAATGCCTTAAAAAAATTAATTAATTTCACCCTAGCTGACTTCTGAAAATATTATTTTCAGTTTGTTCAATTAGAGCAAGGCTGCCCAACCCCAGTCCCGATACGATACGATACGATTGTACCACCCCAGCCAGGAGCAATCCTGTCTTGCTCTAAGGATAGGAAGGAGGTTGGAGTTTAATCGACCGGTATACATGGCAACCTAATAAGCCAATATTGGAATTTAGGATGGGCAGGAATAAAGGAATTGATTGAGCGTTGTAGTTTTTTTCCTGCTTTATATCTTCCTTCTTCTTACATTTCCTTGCATCTTTTTGGCGCTTGCTGATTCATCTCGCCTCGTCTTGGCTATTCTTCCTGTTTCTATTGGTTCTTCATGCTACTTCTTGACTCGTCTTGGTTTTTCTTACATCTTCTCTTATTGGCTCTTTTTGCATCTTACCCCCCCCCCCTCATTCGTCTTGTCTTTTCTTTGCTCGTCTTCTCTTTTCTTGAATTTTCTTACTTCGTACCACCTATTCGTAACACTTTTTGGATCTTCTTACCAAGTAGCCACTTCGTCCCGGCAAGCAACCCCGCCCCATTCACACCCATACACTGTCTCACTTTTTTTTCCCAGTGGATAGGATTATTTCAGAAGCCTGCCTTCTCTCTCCTTTTCTCCTTGATCCTTGATCTTCTAATTTCCGTTAAATATCAAAATAAAATATAAACATAACAAAGAACTTAAAACTTTTTAATATTACATTTATCTTTACACAAATTCTCTGTACGAACAAAGAACACAATCTGAAATATGATGAATAAAGAACGGCTGGAAAAAACTTAAACAATTAAGAGAAGGGTTTTAAAAATGTGCCATCTAAGTGGCATTATTTATTTTGTAAGATTGCTTTCCGAGTTCAGTGCTCCGAACTATTATGTTAACAAAAACAATCTTCAAGATCTACTCTTAAATAAACAATATCCGAGAAATCTGAAAGCAATAAACATTAATTTTGTTTTTGACACAAATGGTCTTATTTAAAAAATAAAAAATCTTATCTTTTGCTGATTGGTGTCTCGGCATACACTACTCCGTTTTTGTTTAGCTTCAAGTCACATTAAATCACTTCACACCTTATTGTAAACTCTGCTTCACACTCGAAATGTTATGTCTACGTTACTAGGTTCATCCCTAACCCGATATGCTTTGTGTGATTCTGTAAACTACCAACTGTGTTTGGAATGCGCTTTGAAATATTATTTTAAAAATCAAACATAACTTTCTAACGCAATGAGGTAAAATTAAATAGCAAAGTCCAGCAAATTTATTGATCGTAACGCGCGTATGTATCATTTTTCGGGGAAATCGGTTCACGAAAACGCCGGGTAATTTAAAAAGAAACTAGGACCACAAAATTCACGTCCTCACTCGACAAGCACACACTTCAATCCTCGGCTGCCCAACCCTAGTCCCGCGAACAAATTATAAATGGCCCGCCTGAGCAAGTTTAAATAATAATAATAATAATATTCAGGATGTGGGGAGGTTAGTGCAATCCCACACGTCCCATATAGTTATAAAAACTCCCACCAAGTTGCAAAGATTGTAAATCCTTTAACAATCAATTTCACTAAAGTAATCGGTTATCCTGCCAAAAGTTGGAAGTCACTGAACTGTAAAATCATTTTGCACTAAAAAACCTCTTCAGAAAAAATATCTTTAAAGTCACAAACTTCTTCAGAAGAATTAACAATAGAAATTGGTGTCAAAATTTTTTCCCGCAAATACTGACCTGTCCTTTCAATTTTTAAGTAGTTTCGGATCAACAATGTTTGTGAAAAAAATTTTCAAATCTTAATAATATAAAATGTAAATTACCACACATTTCTAATTGAGTAACATATTTATGTTTTAATTCATGAAGATAATATTAGCGAAACTCAATCGAAAATCTGAAACAGAAAAATTAGAAAAAGAATGGGACTCGAACTTGGGACCTGAAGTTTGAGTTTCGCTAATATTATCTTCATTAATTAAATATTATAATACGAGGTTTAACTCATTAAGTTAAATTATTTATTGTTACTATCAACATCTGATCTGATGCCTAACATAGAAAAATTATTAAGCCAGAAATATTTCAGAAATCACATTATTAATTGTACCAATTAGTTAGATTTTGATTTTTCTTGTTTTAATTCTTATTTCGGCACAAGATACCATATATTTTTATTTTAATACACGAAAATATATGAATTTAGCAATTTTTTCGTTTGTTGCTCGATACCTTAATTATTTTAAGTTGTTATCAAAAGTAATAGTAACAGGAAGAGTCAGTGATCAGTGGCCCGCCTGTGATTTTTAAATCGTCATTTTTGCCCGACTGTTAAAAAGATTGGGAAGCCTTGAATTAGAGAGTACTTATAATGATGGGTATACATGTATATCTGTATTAATTATTCATAAGAAAATAAGCTTTTACATTTTGGAATCCTACGACCAAGTTAGACACATTCCCAATGTTTTTTTTGTATAATTAGTAAACGAGCGTTGTTCTACTCAAAACATCAAATAAACATTTTGTTAACTTTTAAATTAATAGGTTTTATTATTTACTATGAAAAACAAGTAATAGGGTGTACGGAGAATATACGACTTCCATCCACGAATGTGGATGGAAATCGGAGACGCCTGAGGAAGACATGGCATGATCAACTTCGAATAACAGAATTATGAATGTGATTGCAGCAAGGAGTGTGTGCCAAGACCTAGTTTTGGCGATCCTCTCTTTCTATCCCTGCGGAGAAACGGCGTAGATATTATTAGTTGTCATTTTTTCTCATTTTCGGCTGGCGTCTTTCTACAGAATTGCACACAAATAAAGGAAACACAAAAACGTAGATTGAAAAACTGTATTTTTCAGTTAAATGGAACGAACATAGTTAACATGTTCGCATGAAAGTGTCACTGCAAGCGACGAAAGATAAAGAAGTATATGTGTGATAAATATAATTTTATTTGTGTTGACATTTCAGTAGTTGCAATCTGCCCAATACATTATTTGTAACAGGCGTTTGTATTTTCTACGCTGTTAAACTGAACTGTTAAATTCCGATATCAAAATAGACTTTCGTCTGTCAGTTCAAGGTCAACAAACTCCGTCTAGTTACTAACCCATAAAGCAGAAATATGTTTGCTACGGCAGCAAAATCGCTTGGGACAGTACACTCTGACATCATAGAATTTGCAAAATTTCCCTGCCTGGAATTTGAAATCCATCGCAACTATTTACATCTCGCCACAACATTTTAAACATGAGCCATAGAGCTTTTAAATGTCAGCCAAAACAAGACAAGAAGCCTGATTGTTTAAAACTATTTGTTAAAACTACTTACTAAGAATAGGTTTTGGAGTAGGTGGGATGTAAAAACCGTTACCTACAACATCCTGAGAAAAATATTTTAATTTTTTTATCCTGGAGTTACTTACAACTTACAATACATAGTCCAGCATTGATACCATTTCATTAAAACGGCACAGTTATAATTGGCGCATTCCTGGCGATAGGGGGAATGCTTGTCACATTCTACTGAGTGGATCCAAGTTGCTAGCACGCGAGGTCAACAACTTGAGCCCATCGTATGGCTATATCGCGCAGAGGTGATTGTCTCCCAGTGTCGCCTTTGTCCGCCACGAAATTCGCGGTAAATAATATTTTGTCGGTCAAACAGATCGCTCGAATCTGGCGGGTCAACGTTATTATTATTGCTTGAATCAAGGTTGTATTTTATTTTTTCTCGTTGCATTCTGGCAACCATTTTGATTATTATTTGATTAAAATCTTATGTGCGGTACGCAGACATAAATGCGTTTCTCACCATTCGATTTACAGCACTGCTAGCAGCACTGCAAGCAGGACCCCCAACCAAATTATTATTATTCCGACGGCCCGACGAAGGGAATAATAATAATTCGATTGGCGGTTTTTCCTACTAAGGGGGCATACATTATTACGTGAGCAAAAAATAGGGGGGGGGTCAGTAAAATCTCACCAAATCTCATACCGAGGGGGGTCAATAAAAATATCACGTCAACTTTAAAAGAGTATATATATTATTATAGAGATAAAAAAAATAAAAATAAATTGTTTCACTTCTTTTGAAGTGTCCCATTTTTCTTTGGCTATTATAAAAAACATTTATTTCGGGAGTAAGAAAAATATCTCACGTGAGGGGGGAGGGGTTCCACTAAATACCACTTATGGGGCCAACAGACCTAGCTATAAAAGCGCAAGCGTTATTTGGCTTGGCCTACTTCAGCGTATCGCTAGTCATACATTCCCATTGGGAATGTACGGCAACCGACATGCCGAAATACTCCAAACCAAATAACGCTTGAAATTTTATAGCTAGGTCTGTTGGGCCTATTAATCTCACCTTCATATAAACACCTCTTATAACTCTACATATTCGACTTCTAATATAAACACAGGTAAAAATATTATCTAAAAATTCAAAATACATTGTAATTTAGAGTCTCAACCTTATGTCAACTAACTGAATTTAGAGATGACCTCCAAAAGCGCTTATCAAATCAACAGTTAGTTGATAAAGAGTAAATAGTATACTAATCATCGGTGTATACTGATAACGATAGTAGAGTATGTGCCCGTACTGCCGTTGTAATAAGTTACTTCTACAACTGCTACAAATAATTCTTAGGAAGTATAAATAGATATGCATACAAAGCAACTTTGCTAAACAAATTATTAAAATTGTTAAATTAAATTAAATGTTAAATTAAAATTAAATGTCCCTTCTTTAAATGTCCCTATCCACCTTTAACTTGCTACAAGTATTCTTTATTGGATTGGAGGCCAAAATACCCAACAAACTCAATGATATTTTCCTTAAATCATAAACCGGTCGAAAAAACGACCCGTTCACATAAAAACCAACTCAACTACTGTGAACTGGTGTTCCGCTTGACTGCGACGAGCTTCACGCACGGGCATCGGTGCAAAGGGGATCAATGATGCTAGATTAATAGATTAAGATCCATATTAGGAAAATTTTACCACCTAAAAAATTTTGTTAATAAAAATGTATTATACTGTATATACAACGCATTAGCAGAATCAATTATAGGATACGGAATAAATAGTTACGGATTAACGTACAAAACATACTTAAATAAAATTGAACAATTACAAATTCGTTTCCTAAAATTGATATCAGGCAAAAAAAAAGTCCAGTTATGTGAAGGTGATTATAAAAAAGTGTTCTCCTTTTGTAATGTCCTCTCTATACACAGTAAGGTAAATTACCAATTAACGCTAGATGAATTCTGGAATACAGAATTCAAAAAACCTGTAAACCACAACTACCCTACTAGGCATAGAGAAGCACAAATGTTTATTATTAATAAATCTCAAAATGTATACGGAGATAGAACAAAAAGGCATAAAATTCCGGAAATATTTAACGCATTACCTGAAAATATCAAAAATGAGACATCTTATTCAAAAATCAAAACAAAAGTTAAATCTTTCTACCTCCGAAGAACATGAAATCAAATAATATAGTTCCTTTCTATTTTATTTTTTTCTCGCCTTATGTTTGTACTGTATAAAATATTTTTACTACAACGCAATTCATAACCATTATAATAATTAGTTTGTCGTAATAATTAGTATTTAAGTATTATATTAGTATTTACTATGTAAAACTGAAAAGTATACTGTATTAAATAATTAGAAAAAAAATGAGAGATTTCTTACAATCAAACTGATTGATCAGTTTCGTAAGATTTGTAAAATAAAATATTGTAAAATTAAAACTGAATAAACATATTTAAAAAAAAAAAAAGATCCTTAGATCCTTTAGAATAAAGAAAGCCCGTAGAACAGTCTCAACATGCCTGTTAACAACGCATTGCCAATCAGACGGACCTATCTTAATTTACCTCCGTTTATCAAGTAAAGAATCAATAAACACGTAGGTTTATTAAGTATTCTGTGCAGTACTAGATATTTGATAATTATAAAAATATCATTCAGTTTGGTTAAGTATTTTGGCCTCAGATCCGAATAAGTTTTGTGTGAATAAATAAGGCCGCACATCCATTCCTTTTGGATGGGTGTATGTACGGAGTGGGTGTAGCGCGTTCGTAAAATCGCATAAAACTTTTTACAACTATATCTACTAATGTGTATAAATTACCAAAAACAGTGGAAATGCTGAAATTTATTAGCATAAATAAGAAATTTGAATGCTCCACACACGGATTATCAGTAATAATTATTGCATTATTTGCATCTCAATGGAAACCATTTTAGAGAAATGGGTCACAAAATGGTCGTTAAAGTTGAGAAATGCGAGATTTCAAAACGGTTCGTGATTCAAGCTATAAAGTGCAAGGTGCATACAAAATGATGACGTGATTATTATTGTAAGCATGTATAAATGCATTATTTGGGAAAATCCAATTTCGTGGACATTCTTCTGTCGGCTTAAACTTGACCAATTACCAATAATGAGTATAAAACATCAAGGTCATGTTCTATAATTTATACAATACTAGCGAGTTCCCAGCAAGCGTTGCAATGCCACTTAAATAAATAAATTGTTTCTCCCTGCGTGTCCTTTCCCATTCGCCCAGTTCCTGGATTACCCTCCCCACCCCACTGTCCCTCCCTGCCGCTAAACTTTATAAAACCATTTTTTCTAACATCTCGCGCACAACAACTAACCAAAGTTTCGTCACAATCAGATGGAAGGAATAGGAAATAATTTCATAACGCTAGAGCTCAGCAATATATATAGAAACCTTCACGGGCATGTTGGTACACAAAAAATCACCAAAATGTTTATTGCGATCGGAAGAATTGCGCATAAGGAAGGTAGCGCATAAGAGACAAACAAAGATACATTATTTTTTTATATATAAAGATAGGGTATAAAATCGAACACACAGGTGGATACTGTTGGCCCTAGTTTAATTGTTATAGGAAAACACAGTTTTTGCAAGTTATGCTTACTATAAAACTATTATTGGGGGCAAACGATTAATTCATCTTAATATTTTCAAATTTTAAATCATAACTTGCAAAAAGTGTATATTCTTAAAATAATTAAACTAGCGCTGTATATGAAAGAGCAGAATTTGAATTCTTTTAAGTATCACCTTAACTAGTGTTCTGTGTCAGTAGACTTCGCGTCCAAAAAAGTGCGTGTAAAATATTTGTAAGTGGGTACTTAAATACCTTCGTACTTAATTAATTATAAATCACACATTTTATGTAATATTTGATTTTAATTTCAAGGAATTATACAGTTTATCCAAAGAAACGTCACTATCTCAATGCCAATTCGTTTTTCCAAATTTTCTTGGGGTAGGTGCACGGAGAAAAATGTTATTAAAAAATACGATCATTTTATTCGTAAAACGGTTAAAAACGAGAATGAAGTTCTTACGAACAAATTAACAGGGTTTCAATGTTTATTAACGGAAAAATTTATGAATAATTTGTTGGTGTACGTAAATTTCGTGCGTATACCAACAAATTATTCTTACATTTTCCCGCCAATAAGCATTGAAACTCTGTTAATTTGTTCGTAAGAACTTCAGTCCCGTTTTTAACCGTTTTACGAATAAAATGATCGTATTTTTTAATAACATTTTTCTCCGTGTGGTAGCTAGTTACAGTTATATTGATTGATACTACAATTTGAAAGTTCGTAGAAGAATCCAAGCTAATGCGAACTTTGGCGGAATAAAAACACAGTTCACGGTGACCACCTTGAAACGGAAGAGGAACTTACAAACTAATTTACAGATACACGAAATGCAAAACGGGTGAGTTAAAAATTTCACTACGCGCAATCAAATTACAGGCATAAAATCAACAATTTTTATTACTTGGTTTTGCCTGAGATTTAAATTTAAAAAAGATGATGCGAAAAATCTACTCGTTTCTTTGTCAACAGTGTACACCTAACTCCTTAAACCAGTGTCAGCGAGATATCGTACGTTACGTCATCGTTCTGGTATCTTCTGTCTTTTTCGTTTTCAAATAAGACGTGTGAGAATGTCGATGACGTCTGTCGATGGGGTCCGTACGAGCTCTCACTGGGACTAGTTTAACTAGGTACAAAGGTGTCCTGTTCCAAAATTTAGAAATAGAATTTAACTTTTATTGCATGCATTTAGTTTGGTATCGAAGAGGCCCGGATAAATTGTTGGTAATTCTAATAAAAAAAGTGTACATAGTTTGTATAGGTATAATTAATATTAATTATTATAAACAATAATTATTAGCCCGAAACACTCATCCACATTGAAAATACCTCCCGAGAAGAGATATGTAATTTATAATATGTATATTTTCAATAGGGATGGGTGTTTCAGGCTAATAATTATTGCTTATAATATACCCTTTGTGCTATGCATAAAAAGTCTTGTCTTAAACATTAGTTTATTAATTTAAAAAATAATAAATAATTATTATCCTTTGATCCAACATTATACTGTTTTATTTTATATAAGCCTTTGATTATTTATATAATCAAAGATATAAGCTTACCCTACGTATTGCGTACGGTACCTGCACACAATAAATTTAATAATATATACAATATATAATACAATACGCCAAACAGATAACGTTAGCACCTAATAACCTGTAACAATAATTTTATCTGCAGTGGTTGTTTTATCTGAGATACACGTGGCCAGTCTTCGCTGTTTTCATTTTGTAACTCAACGCGCGGAGATAACAAATATTGTGTTACGATTCCCAAACAAAATACGTATTTGATAATAATTAACGCTGAAAAGAGAACAAAACGTTATATTGTAACACTTGTTGATTCTTATAAAAGAAATAATCAGTTTATTTTTTGGATATCAAGTTATTGTTATAAAATATGAAATGATGCAATTGATAGTCCAGAAATGCATTGATTAGATTTTGGATTCCACAGCGTAATACTAGAAGTCGGGATTTTATTTCGGTGTAGAAATTCTGGAACTAACCATTATATGTATTCATCTTTGCCCAGAATACTTCTTCTTCTTCTTCGATGGCGCTACAGCCCATATCGAGCTTTGGCCTCCCGCAACATTCGCCTCCAACTCCTCCTGCCTAGAATATTAATGGAGGGAAATAGTTATACCACATCAGTGGACATCTTCAATTTGTTTGCAACTGTGTGTAAATGGTATTTTTTGTATGTACTTTAAACATTTAAGAATGATAACAAATGACAACATTTAATGGTTTGACCTGGGAGATATAAAATTTAACGTTATCAAGCTGTATGTACTCCACCCCCTGCGGACATGAAATATTTAAAAATGAATAATTTAACCCTCCGACCAAAAAGGTTGATCACTACTGGATTAGACTGAAAGTTGCGTACCGAAAACATGTCCTACACAAAACAATATTATTATTTAGATTAGAAACGTCGATGCATTATAAAATATGGGGTTAAATCTTCACCCACAAACCCCTGACCTACGCAAAAACCTACGCCTGTTCCAGTTAAACTTCTCAATTGCAAAAAAATAAATCTACAAACAAAACCATTGCGCAACCCTTGCAGAAGTAATCCGATTTCCCAGTTAAATTAAACGGGACAATTCAGCGAAAATCCTTCCATTCCAATTGCTGTGAACAAAAATACAATAATAAAATAATGAAGCCGTAGGTACGAGACCCAAAGTAACTTCCTTCCGTTTCGTACCCCGTACGATACTGACCTAGTGCACTAAATGCCGCCCGCACATTCAACCGATAGACCTACATTCATTTGCCGGCAAACTTTACACAACTTTTACCCAGTTAAGTAGTTCCAAGTAATTCTGCAAAGTATTGCCAAAAAAATATGGGCAATCCTAACACTTTCTGAACTAAGAGATGGCGTAAAATACTTATATACCTTAGTCACGTAGTCGAATCGAGTATTTGTATTGGAATAAAGACTTATTTTGAGATCGCAATATCTGTTGAATTGATTATTGAATAAAAAAAGATGGACTAAACGTAATATAAAAAGATATAAGATATACGAAATATTTATTTTTTGTGTTTGGAAGGTGAAGGAAAGGCCAGAACCGAAATAAAAATTAATGGGTCTTGAAAATGGCCAGGTCCATTTTTATATTTAATCAGACACAAATTCTACAAACATTGGTAGACGCGTGTAATTTATGTAAACAATAAGTTGGCATTTAAAAATATAAGTGATCATTACGAGAAGTTCAGGAAGTTTATAATTATATGTATATATCTTTTCAATTTGGGTAGCGGGTATGGGAACCGCCACCCCGGGAACCATTTATTGGACCCATGCTTACCTTTTTCCTTGATAGAACTTCCTCTCCTTCCTTTCCCTAAAAAGACCAGTGGCGGTCTTTCCCTTCGGACAAAAGGTGAATGACCTCCCAAAATTATAAGATGACAATAAAACAATATTAGAAATATTATACAAATCAAAACAACTGATATTATTCTAATTTATTTGAAAAATCACCGGGAGATACCGAGCCGCGGCGAGTAGTGACATCTAAAGTTTGAAATAGAAGCTTCCTTTCCCACACACGCTCTGATTGGCTAGGACATTTTATGGTTTGTCCTGATGGCATATCTTCTGTCCTTTACGCGCCATACAACAAACGAAATGGCACAATTTCCCCCTAATAACAAATGCTTTCGCATTCTGAAGGCAGCTTCGGTCATTGCCGTGAGGGAGACAGCATTATGAATAAATAATATGCGTTTGAAAGAGATGGTTTGATAAACGTAGGTTGAATTTGCATATTGCACGCCTGTCGGATGAAATAATTTACTTCCATTCTTTGGTATAACTGAAATTGGTCTCATGGAAATCGGTGTGTCTCCCTTACTATCATGTTTAGAAATATGATCTAAACGGCGTTAGAAAGATAAAATATCATTCTTTACATTCAAATGTAAAATTTAACCACAAAATAAATAAAATGTACACTTTTATGAATCCAAAGTGTCTGAGTTTCTGAAAAAAAAAATTAGAATCCTTGAGAATTTTTAATTTATAATTTTTACATGAAACGATATAAAAGTGATTTTAATGGGATTGTTAATATGGACATACATTTTAATAAAAATATTGGAGGAACGTTATCGGGTCCTGCGGATTTATTTTGTTTTAAAGAGGCAATTTTCTTTTTAATATCAGTTTCATTAAATATACAATTGTTTAAATCAATCGAATCGTCAAAATTGATATCATGTAATGGAGAATCAGTTTTAGTGTCGTAGACTTCACCAAAGCAATCAGCAAATAAGTTTACTATAGTTATCTGCTATTCTGTGCATAATATAATACATTTATCTAATAAAATATGTATGTGTTTATATTTTTTTTCATTATCAGTAATTTTAATTAGAAAAAACGTTAGGTGAGTAATTTTAAAAACTTTTTTATTTGTATGCAAATTTTTTATATTTTAAAAACTATGTTTATTTAGAATTATAAAATTTGAAGGCGCATTTCATTATCCTTCTAAAACAGTTTATAGTTTTCGGATCCATTCAGAAATATTCAATTTATTTGGATATAATCGCAAAATGGAATATATCGACCGTCTGAAAAAATACGGTCGAAGGTTTGCAATTTCTGTAGTTTGACTCTCAAATTCGTGAGGTACCTACAAATGAATATTGATAATATGAACTTATATCACACTATCGAGTAAATTTTATTTGTACATTTTTTTTTTAATTGACCTTCCACTTCTGGACCCCTAGAGCCGCCTCTGAAAAAGACCATCCACACAGATGACATAGACATAGACCCTGGGTTTTTTTTCTCATGGTCGGCTCCGTGGAGCTTACGTAAAAAATCTAAGCAATCTTATCCGAATTCTTAACAAAAGTAAAACTTGGATGCTAAGAAATATTTATGATTTGTTATGATTATTTAATACGGAAAGAACAGGCTTGGGCACTAATGGTTCACGGACCAAAGCAACAATTTTTAACTTATTCTGGCGTGTACAGTTTAGCAATCAGCAAATCTGTTATATTACGTCAAAAAACTACGAAGTTTTCTTATTTTTAGTTTTATCATAAATTATAACGAGAAACTTATTATTACGCAGTATTTTACACAAAAGCCTTGTAGATTTTAGAGTGGGAGTGGAAAGGTTCCTATATCGTAACTACAAACATAAGTCTGTTTATCTGAAGTTGCAAAAACAAGCAGATGAACCATGAAAACATTGAAATATGTATTATTTTGTGCATGCAAATCACTATTTTGAAAACCAGCCGAAGACAGATTTTATTTGGAAATAACCCGTTCAAAGAACATTGCAAAACAGGTTTTTGTGGTAAAAACTTTGTAACATAAAACTATTTTTAATTTTGAAAAGGTAAAGAATCTTTAAAGGGAGGTAACGGCGAACATAATAATGTGTATTTTTTATTTCGTATGCAAAATCTTTATAATTTTTTATTTGTGAAAACGTTACGTTTTACTATTACAAAGGAATTGTTTTATGTTGAGTCAAGAACTTCAAACGCTTCAAAATAAAGTCGGAAGATAAAATAAAAAAATAAAAATAATGTTCTTAGTGTAAAGAAAGTACCTACTTACCACATTTTTTTTTTTCAGTGTTTCTGGTTTTCACCCTTCAAGGGTTGTTCTAGGTTCTAAGCCATCATTTCAAATTATGGAGAGAGGAAAGGTGAATTTATACATTCATTTTTATTAAAGTGGGCAAATTTCGAATTTATATGGAAGGTTGGAGTTAGACTTTAGGCGGGAGGCAATTTTAGATAAGGCTTGATAGAAGAGAGAATAGTTGTTTAGAGAGGGACAACCAATAAATACGTCACCTAAAGTTCCCACTTCTAAACCACACAATGAGCAATCTGGGGAATCAAGTGCTTCTAAACAATTTCTGAAAACAATTTCCAATAAAGAAATTTATAACAAAAAAAAAACAACAACAAAAAATGTACGAAGAAAACACATTGAAAGTTAGAGAAACAGGACTTACCTTGAAATTAATTGTAATCCATTGTATGGAACTTTTCACAAGTTTTAAAATAACTAATATCACTTTGTTTTAGTCTTACTAAAAATTCACAAAATATCACTTACGGATACGTTAAGCATCCTGTTTTAAGGTTTTCACTGGTTTGTGTGCATTTGCTAAGAGAGCAATATCTATAAACATTAATAATTATTCTTAGAAATAAGTTTAAAACAAATATTTAATTATTTCTAGCACCATCCCTTGCGATACACTGCACGTCCAACACTAATAAACTTCAAAGTCCAGTTCAGAACCTGTAACAAAAGAAAAAACACAAATTTAATACATTGAAACTCAACAATTCATTGAAACTTAACAATTCATTAAAATTAAACACCTTCAAAATGAATTCGAATCGAAATGATAGCTGTTGAAAAACTCGCTATTGGGACCTCTACGTTATTTCCCAAATGTGAAGTTCCGCAAGGTCCTGAACTAGGACTATTTTAGAATTATTTTTCTACTCAAATCCATTGTATATAATGGGGCGGTGACGCTTTTGGTACCCAATTTAATTGTCTCTACTATATTTGTAAAAAGAATAAGTATTAACATAATAAATAATATTAATAATTAAACCAAAGCAAGAGGCGTTCCACAAGGTACTAAAATAGGACTTGGGTTAAATTTTTATTCCACTATCTGATATTGTGTTGATCCTTATGGGAACTTATAAATATTATTTATGTATTTGTAAAACAGTTCTATAAAAATAACATTATAATAAAAATTATGGAATTTACTTTTATTTCCAACACTTCAGAACCGGGAAAAGAGATTGAGGGCAGGAATTTAGATTTTGCGACGCATTCTTGATTATAAAACCGAGTAAATAATGTAGTGTTATTATTGCAACATTGGATGTATTTACAAAGAAGACCCGTAAACGTAATACAAACAAAGTTAGAAGTTGAATGTTTATAAACCACGCGGGAGACAGTAGCCAGTATAAATAGATCGCTACTTGGCTATTTTAATTCAGCGTCTGGCACACAAATATTCAGTGTTGGATACACGCGGTGTAATCAAATCACTGGTGTGAGAATAACTGCAATTATTATCTACAAAATGTCAGCAACTTGCGACTCTGTGGTCATGATAATCGGGTCAAATATGCAACTCGTCGGGATATTTCTTACTGATAATATAAGCATAATTTGAAATTCACTTATTCTTTGAGGGTCAGCTTCATGAAATGCTTGTACAATAATTTATAACAGAACTAACTAAACATCACGCGCGCCGTGTAGATTAAGTAGGCAGAATGAATTGACTGCCAATCTCTGTTTTGTCTCACACTCTCTGCTTCTATACATCATGCACTTGATCGTGCAATGCCTTCCTTATGACTCATTTTTTCATTCATTCCCTCTACAAGTCCAAACCATCCCTTTGAGCGTCCCTCTTTTTAAATATTAATTACATCAGACTAGCATTGTTTTCGTGTTTCCATTGTACGTAACACAAGTTCTTGATTTTTACGTACACCATCCCTTTAAGCCTCCTTTTTTATTATTATTAATTACGCTTACATTTGCCATGAATTCTTTTCGGATGTCCAATGTAACTAACACAAATACGTGGGATCTTTAGTAGTATTCAGTCTACTTTCATCTTTCCTCTGCCAATTCCATTCCTAAAATTACACATCGGGCAGCAGCACAATATTTGTAATTTGTAATCACATAAATTTCCTATATATCTTAAAATAACCATGTAGCATATTGTATTTATGATTTCCTGTGCAGAAATTATTGTTACAGATACACTTAGCAATAAGAAGAACTAGCAATTTTGCAATGAAACATTGCAGACGTGCAAAATAAAAAAGCTGACATTGAATTTTCGAAATGACGCAATTTGATGATTCGAACCGGCAAAGAGATGCAGCGTTTCTCAGTATTACAAAATGAATTAGGGTTATTTAAATATGACGATATTGGTAAGGCTGGAATCAGACGGTTCACTATTCGTTCATTTCTGTATTTCATTCGGCCTATTTTACTCGGAATGACACCTCTGAACATGAAATGAAACAAAAGTGAAACGAAGTTGGGAACATTTGCTCGAGTAACCATAGACTAAAGCTTCACTCGAGTGAACCGTCTGATTCCAGCCTAAGGAATGGCCTTGGTATATTTAAGTAATAAAAAAATAACTGCAGTTGCATTTAAAATTACAAGTAATCAATCAGGTCATTCGTCTTTCAACTTTGACACAAGCGGATATCTCTATTGAATTTTGACACGTAAAAATATGGTGAGCGGATGAGTACGTACCTACATATTTGTGGTGACTATCTTATAATGAAACCTGTTTGCATTGATGTATACATTTAGACGAGTCACGGAGCGACAAAATGGATACACAATGGATGAACACATTTAGTTGGAGGTCGGACATCCAACATTCTGTTCCATCACATTAGTTGACCTACAACCATCGACCGCGGTTGACGTATGACACAACAAAATGATGTGGGAAGGGATCGAACCTAAGAGTATGGATATTTATTTATTTAATTTCCACGGTATAAACATACCATAAACAATATTTACATTTCACATTAAAAACCAAAAGCATATATTAGGAATAATTAAAAACAAAAAAGAGAATGACAATTGATTGTGGCATTTGATTATGAAATGACATACGAGATGTGAGCAAGAGATACAAGTACAAAAAAATTTTATAGTACAAATAAGGTAAACTTAGATTAAATTAATATTGGTTGAAAATATATGATAGCATAGCCCTCTTGTACCTACTTTCTGTGCAGTTAAATATATCCGCCACATCTGCGTATCTATTACTAACTGCATGCAACCTAGGTACAAGTGAGTTTTTGGAATACTCAGTCCTGGTGTTGTTGCATTTAAACAGAACTTTGGAACGAGTTGCTCTCGTAGGTATATGAAATTCAATGAGGTTAGTTAAATCGGAACTGTCTATACTACCATTTACAATTTTGAACATAAATATTAAGTCGGATATAATTCTTCGATCTGAGAGTTTTAATAAATTTAGTCCTTTCATCAAATAATTATAGTTAATGTTTTCAATGGGAATACCGAGTTTAAAATTAATGTGTCTTAGGAATTTATGTTGAATTCTTTCGATTGAATCTGAATGTAATTTATAATGGGGGGACCAGATCGAGGAGTTATATTCGACTTGACTACGAATTAGGGATGTATATAAAAATTTTAATGTTGAAATATTCCTAAAACCTCTAGAATTTCGAAGAATGAAGCCAAGCATTTTCATTCCTTCATTATTGATTGTGTTTATATGGGATATAAAGTTTAATTTAGAGTCGAAAGTTATGCCCAGATCATTAATTTCTTCGACAGAGGTAAGGGTTGAGTTGTTAAGTTCATATGGATGAATAATTGGTTGACTAATTCTGTAAAATCTGATTGAATGACACTTATTTATGTTCAGATAAAGTTTGTTAAGAGAACACCAATTAATTAATCTGTTTAGGTTATTTTGTAGACAGATACAATCTTCAGCGCTTTTTATTATTTTAAATATTTTTAAGTCGTCAGCAAAAAGTAGTACATTTATGTCTTTATCAAATATATTAACAATATCGTTTATAAACAGTAAAAATAATATTGGACCTAAATGAGACCCTTGTGGTACACCACTGGTAGCTATAAATTGATTGGAAATGAACAAATTGATTTTTACAAATAGAACTCTATCAGATAGATAGCTAGCAAACCATTCTAAAAGTTTTCCATCTATACCGAGCTTGCGTAGTTTAACCAGGAGAATTTTATGGCATACTTTGTCAAAGGCCTTGATAAAGTCCGTATATATGGAATCGACTTGAGTTCTGTTAGCTAATGCGTCCGATATATAGTTTTCATATAACGAGAGATTTGTCAGAGTTGATCTGCCTGACAGAAATCCGTGTTGATTCGGAACAATGATATGGTTAATACACGGTGAAATTTTATCAAGTAATAGTTTTTCAAAAAGTTTCGGAATTACAGATAGCTTACATATTGGTCTATAGTTAGTAATATCACTTTTATTACCCTTTTTGAATGCAGGTGTTAGATAACAATATAATATCCATACTCTTAGGATCGAACAATGTGCTTTACTTAGAGAAAGGACGGTAGAACGGCCAAGCTTTTCGATGCTGTGGCTTAAGTTTGTACGGGTGAAAACTGTTGTCTGTAGGGACCAGAAGTACCAATGACAGCCGCAGCGACGTTCCCTCGGCGAACGACGGAAACTGCCGAACCCGGTTCCCCCTCACCGCTCTCGCTGCATATTTTGGAACCCGCTTCGACGTGATATAATAACATATACGATGTAACGCCTCTAATATGTACAGCTCTATGCGTGTTTGACGATTTTAATTATTTTTGTCGCACCATATGGTTTAATGTCTATATTTTTATGCCGATGTTTCGCAAAATGACAACACTTTGTCGTATTGTACACGTACACCTCTCAACTTTATTATGTGACAAGTAATTTTCAAGGTGCTATTGATTGACCTCTAAAGAAACTTAGGTATACAGTCTCATTGGTACCTATATTAGAACGATTAAAGCAGCGACAGCCACCTAGGTGAAGTGGTAAACACGCTTGACATTATGCAAAGAAGCGTTTAAGTCCCGATGAAGAGCTAGAAATTATTGACGACAAAATTTTTCTACGCTGACAGGAGTGTTATTGCGTAATGATGAAAATATCTTAACTATTCCAAGTGCAGGTTGCGAGGTCATCATCAAGTATGTGGGACGTTTGGCTAGCAATCGGGCGGCGCGAGAGAGAAACTTTCAGCGATTACCGGTTTACTCCATTTTTAGTACTTAATAACTAAAGACGTTTCTGCCTTTTTCCATAAAAAAATCAAAATAAGCCGATGAAGTACAATATCAACCTCACCAGCACCGATAACTATGTCGTTGGCTGTTATAACGGTTAATTCCTGTTAATTATACCATAATATACAACGTAGAATACTCGAAGCAGCTAAAACAGGTTTTCCTCGCACAGGTAGCCGGTACAAAGTTTATCGAGTTGTGCAGAGATGTGCCGACCAATGAACGTCGGAGAAAGTTGGTGAAATGCCGCGAGTTGCAGCACGATCGTGTTTATAAACAAGTGAGTTAGAATCGTGTAGACCTAGACAGACATAACTCTACAAACTTGGTTTGTATATTATTTCGAAATCACTGCTCCAGAAATTGATCACATTGAAGCAAACTAAGAAGTGACCGCATTTCTGCACAACTTGGTTGTTTACGACTTGAGTCGATGCGAAAAATACCGTGGAGCTATTGGACTCCAAACTTTGGAAATATGAAGAGGCTTCTAAACAGTTCAAAAGATAAATAAAGGTCTTGAAGCGATTGCGGTTTCCAATATTATAACGATGACCATGTTGCAACTGAAAGAACAGCTGACAAAATTGCTATCTTCTAGCCAAAAAAAAATATATATATAATATCTCCCCGGCTTGTTTCACCATTCTAGTGATGTATAAAAACGCCCGTACTAAAAATATTGTAGATAAATAAAAAGTTTGTAGCTATAACCTATTGATCGTAGGTTGTTTCGGCTTGGATAAAAATAAACACAGCCTAAAAAAAATTAGACAATTATAAACTATTATTATTAATATCTACGAAAGAAGGGAGATTGCCAAATTTTATATTACAAGATTAACAGTATGGACAGAAGAGCAATTTTTAAATATATAAATTTTATGACGTAGGTGCGATTACAAAATGACCCCAGGAAACCGTAAAATACAATCAGGGAACTTGTGAAAAGTTCCCAGGTTAAATTTAATGCTGAGCCAAGAATCGCGAATTCATTTCCCGTAGCGTCAATGCCATTACAAGGTTGCCAACTTTAATCACCGAACATAATTGTTTCTGATTTTTGTTAGTTTCGGCAGCATGTTAGATGTTGGAAAGCTACTTGTCATTTTACGAAATCAGGTCATGAAATAACAAAAAACAGAATCATCAGAAACAAGAAGAAAATCGGACGGAACAATGCAAAGAAGTTTAGCATTGCATACTGTTTTTATTTGCCTATAAAATTATTGCATAAAAGTTTAATGTTTATATAAAAACATGCATTTCGTTTTGGAATTGTTGTTTACCAGGTGACCACAGAAAACAATTTCTCTCGTTTCCTGAACATGAAAATGTATTGTTGCAAACCATTCTAATTGTTTTGCGTATTTCCGAGCGTATATTGACAAGTTATTCAATTTCGAATATTTTCCCATTCCCGCATCGCTTCGACTCTTATTAAATAGGGGCGAAGGATGCTATTTAATTTTATAAATTAAATCTCACCGTCGCTCAGATATGATCCCTGGAAGGGATGTCACTGATGAGATGACCGATATAATGTCATGTTTAACTCTGTTTTTGCTTCCCGGTTCTAACCACAGATCTTCGAGTAAAATCTCTGGCAGGACTGAATAAAAGAGATGCGTTGTAAACCATCTGCTTCGGATTTCAGCTAACCTAGAGCGAACAGACTCGTGTAGTAACCCTTTTGGTAAAAGGTTAAACGAATCCGTACAGTTTATTATCCTGTCTTGCTATTATTGAACCGTTTCATACTTTTATATACTGATTGTACTCTAATAACTAATTGTGTTTACCGTAAAAAATGTGGATTTCATTTAATTATCCCGTTAGCGCCTCCGCCCACTCAGGCAACTGAAAACTCTCAACTGCCAACTGTCTTTGTATGACAATGTGATGGCCCGCACACTTCACAATCACACAAAACCCCGTTGTCAATGGTAACGCAAGCGGTGACTTGCGACCATCTTGCGACTGTCACGGCTGATTTCCCTGCTAGTTGCGAGCTGTCAGCTGATTGTTCTTCATCTATGGTTAAACAAGCTTTTTGACCAATCAAGACAGAGAAAACAGCCGGTTTTAGTTGGTTTTCAGTTGCCTCAGTGGGCGGAGCGCCTTACAGTATGGTTTTTAAATTTTGAATTCCGTCTGCGAGTGCGTCCAGCCCGCGTATCTGACGTTTCCCATCGCTGAATAAATTTGTCGCGGGTCTAGTGGTAACCCTGTTTGTGCAAACATAATAATATGGTCCGGGAGTCCTAGCGCGGTGAACCGAGCTAACCCAGTTAAAACATATGACCGAAATATAAATACACATCAGACGAATAGACTAGCAGAGAGACGCAGAGCGTCAACTCGAGAAAACATGCCGATGGGCTACGCTCCTACGTCGATGAGAGAATTGTAAAATAGAGAGGTAACAAATTGAAGATGGATAGCATAATGATGGATATTTTCACAAATTTGAAAATTACAAAAACCTACAAGATTATTTCATTACATTACCTACATAAAATTACAAAATTATATTAAAAAAACTCACTCAAATGACAAATAATAAAGGCAAGAAACAGAAGGAGAGGCACAAAATATACATTATGTAATTAGTACAACAATTGTTACATATTTTTGAGCACTTAACAGCAGGACATTTTTCTGGGTCTATTTAAATTATTGACGAATGTCTACTTCGATAGCTATAAATTATTAATTCTTATTAAGTCTTAGATATCTTTTGAATTATGTATTATCTAGTATCCTAAGAAACATTTAAGCCAAAATTTATAAATTGAACCGACTGAATGTTTAAAATTCACAAATGTTTCGATTCTTAAAATGACCGAATTCCGATTCTTAAAATTCGAAATGAATTCTCGATTATCTCCATCACTGATGAACCCATAAAAATGCAAAATATGTACGTCAATAAACAAAGAAAAAATAAACTCGTTGGCATTATCTATTCATAATAAACATAGTATTTTTTAACTGGTATTTGGGGCGCGCGTGAAATAAACAACTCTAAAATTTCTTCATCATTTTGATCCATATTTAAATTAATTAGATCATAATATCACAGAAGTGACCATATAGTTCGTCACAAGAGTCGTGGATAAAACGAAAACAATTAAGACCTTACCCAAAATAATGTTGTATCCAACAAAACTATCGACGTTATTGATAGAATAATGTATGTAATAATGTAAATATGTCATTATACATCTTTTTGGGACTGCAGTAATAAAACAAATATTTAGGCCTGTGACAGCACATTAAGAATATTGGTTTGTGTAAGAACATTGTTTATGTTGTTTGTCAAATCACAGAGCGTGGTTTATTTAAATCGTAATAAAGGGTGAAAACGGACCTCTTATATAACTGGAAAGACTTCAAAGCCAAAAAGCTGAAGGCTGAAGCTGTCAACAAATTATTATTCAATGCACTTTTACCCGTCGAATCATTTTTATAGAATACTGCCGTAAGTTGATCTGATGAGAATATTTCAAACGTAAATTATTTGATTTATTCATATTGTAATTTGCTGCTTATACTAATATCTCCACGACACGTGTAAATTTATTTATTGTTTTTTGTTTTATTCGTAGAACTTCATTTAATTTTTTTTTAAATTTATTATTAAGTTCTGCAAGTGTTTTTTTTTTATTTATTTATTTATTTTTTTTTTTTTTTTTTTTTTTTTTATTGTCACAGCCAAGGGCAGATCCAGGATTTTTTTCTGGGTGGGGCACAAGGGGCGGACGGACTTTCATTTACAAGTGCGTGAAAGGGATGCAACGAACAAAATTCGCAATTCCAACCAGAAATAGACAAGAGTTTCACTCGTGTTCTTTCTGTTATTTTATTCGTATATTTTAACAACTCTGATAATTTGATTTGCTTCTAAGTATGTACTGTGATGGAATCTCCACAGTTCACCAAAATACCGTCTGGGAGGGGCACGTGCCCCCGTCCCCCTCCCCTTAAATCCGCCCTTGGTCACAGCTGTGTTGGCTTACAAGGCCATTTTCAAACTCTGGTCTTAACCACATTTAGACGAAGTACTTATACGATTTCGTCTTAATGTGGTTAAGACCACAGTTTGAAAATGGCCTTGTAAGCCGAAACAGCTGTAACATTATAAAAATAAAATTTAAAAAAACACTTGCAGAATTTAATAATAAGTACCAAATTTAAAAAAAAGTGTAAATTTATGTTTGCTGAGCATGTTGCTTTATATTGTGCACTATTAAATTATTTAAAAAAAAAAAACAATTGAATGTGAAATTATCATTTACAACGTTTTTCCACTAATTCAAAATAAATTCTAATTTAATTGCCCTTATTCATAACTTTTCATTTTAAACTATAACCTGTATATTATAATAATTAAATATTAATATAAAAAGACAAGTAGAAAAAATATCTTCGAAATGTAATGTAAAAAAAATCAATACGCTTAGGTGGCCATTTTTTCTATTATATTATATTTATGATCCCCTTCTTCAACAGTTTCTTATTTTTACTAACAGAATTTCCTGACTTCTGACTACAAATGAAACGATTTGACAAAAGAAATCAATGCACATTACAGAACAACGAACTAACTCCATTGTAGCCCAGATGCAACACGTTTTTCAATACAACTCCAAAGATTATGGTTGCTTATCATTGTGAAACTTGGAGCAGGTAGTTTTGGAACAAAATGGTCGATACAAAAAGGACTATTCCACTGACTGTAAAAGCAGGGTCACCATTTTTTCTAGATGTATGTTATGTTATGATTGTGGGGTGCATCAGAATACTGCTACGGAGCATTTTTATTTTTAGTTAAATAATATTGTATATATTTTTTGTTTTCAAAAGATATAAGGGGGATAGATATAAGATAAAAGTGATAACGCAATATCAATATATAATAAACTAAAAGCATTGCAAGAAATGGCGCCAGCTTTCTCTAAAGTCTTTTTTTTTAAGTTTCCCGGAATTTTGAAAATAGGTAATTTTATAGCTTTCGATGTGCTCTTTCCGAATTTCGACTTTGCCACCATCTTTGCCGCTCGTGCCGCCTATAGATTTTCAAAAAAAAAAATGTAAAAACATAAATTGTAGGATATTTTCTCTAGTTTAATTTAAAAATAAATGTTTTATCGTAAAATCAGTCTGAAAAAAGTATTGTCAAAAAACTGCTAATAGGCGCCATTTTTACAATATGGCGGCGCAAGCGGCAAAGATACGAGGTGGCAAAGTTGAAATTCGGAAAGAGCATATCGAAATCTATAAAATTACCAAATTTTAAAACTCCCGGAAAACTTTCGAGGTAACCTTTTTTTTCGAACCGAATGACTATAGGTATCTTTGTTTTGATATTATTTTATCAATATTTTGTAAGGACTCGTAGGATTATTTTAAAGTTTATTATATAGTTAAGCGCACTTGAAGTGAAATAACACAAAACTGCGCTATACAAGTTGTTATTATTATTAATATTATCTAATAATAAATCACAAGCTGACAGAAAAGGCGAAAACGTAAACACTTTATAGCCCGATGAACCCAGATTGATGAAAGTTATTTTAAGCACAGATATAAAAATGCCGCATTTTAGATAAAGTTGATGGCTACGCCCACATCAGAATGCAAATTGAATTTTTCAAGAAATAAAAGTTTTTGGCAAGCTGTGGAAATTAATGCTAAGAAAATAGCTGTGCCTTAAAGTAGCAAGTATATTATGTTGTTATACACATGGTTCCATGACAACTCAACAAAGTGGCATTTCAAAATTAAGGGTGATGTTTTTTTTAAATAGCCCGTAACAATCTAACGTAACCTATTTAACCAAAAAAAATAAATTCATTGGAGGGATGAAGTTTCACGTTGTTGAATTGTCCGGTCACCAATAGTGCAACATCGGTGGTGTCGCAAACTTATTTGTCTTTTCATTAGAATAAAAAAATTACAGAACGCAAAAAGGAAAGCGCCGCAGGCGAAACATATGTGTTGCCAAGGACAAACCAATAAATGCTATCGATTTTTATCATTCAAAGAACACATAAAAAATACCTACCTACCTTCCTGCAGTTTTGGGCAACAGTTGGTTTTTCGTTCGGAAAGTTTAATTTAGTCAAGAAAACTTTGGAATTATAAAAAATAACGTTTAAAATGCATCAATCACAGATCGCATTAGGAAAACGCCCTGCGCTGCGAAGGTGATTTTTTCTACACTTAAAAGGTGGAATAGTGAAATTTTGTCGGAGAATATGTTAGATAAATCTTATTTTTGAGAGGCTGATTCAAAACTTTGAAGAAAGACTTGTCGCTCAATCCGTTATTAAAACAACAGAAACCGTTGAACATTATTTTATTTAGCCAAAATGGGAAGTACGAAAATGACCGCGGGCCACACAAAATGGGCTCGCGGGCCGCATGTTGCTCATCACTGTTATATACATCTAACTAATTAACTAACCATCACGCCGTTTCCCCGCAGAGGTGACGGACCGCCAAACAACTGGGTCTTGGCACACACTCTTTGCCTCATTCACATTCATACATCGTCTCGTAAATACTCTACTATTTTTATGACTCTTGACTTGGCCCGACTGATGCACTAGATAGGGCATCCCATATTTTTTGTACCATTGACACTTGCGTCATAATATATTCTCCTTACTTACTCATTTCTTCGTTCATTCGCTCTACATGCCCAAACCATCTGACGGTCCCTTTCTAAATCTTACTCATTATGCTTACATCAGACTTGCGTTCTTTGAGGATATCCATTTTTCTCACACCATCACACATGCTTTCATTCTTCCTCTTCCAATTCCATGCCTCACTGCCATACATCAGGTACTCCATTGTGGACTGCTAGCTTCGCTTCTTTGGACAGTTTTCTTGTTAGCGCCAACGGCATTCAGTCGATACGATACGATTGTACCACCCCAGCCAGGAGCAATCCTGTCCCGGTGAGACCGGTACACCAGGGGGCACTGATTTGTTAGGACTGGAGCACGTGCTCTAAGGATAGGAAGGAGGTTGGAGTTTAATCGACCGGTATACATGGCAACCTAATAAGCGAATATTGGAATGTAGGATGTGCAAGAATAAAGGAATGGATTGAGCGTTATGATTTTTTCCCCATTCTTCTTCTTGCCTCTTCTCGGCTCTTCTTGTATTTTGCCGCCACTCCTTGGCTCGTCTTGTCTCTTCTTGCCTCTTTATGAATCTTCTCGTCTATTATTGAGTCTTCTTGTCTCTGCTCGTCTCTTCTTGCTTATTCTTGTCTCTTCATACCTCTCCTTGGCTCTCCTTGTCTCTTCTTGCGTCTTCTTGTATATTTTCGCCTCTTCACGGCTATTCTTAGGCAAGCCACACGAAAAGTCTTGTCTCTTCTTGCCTCTTTTCTTGGCTCTTCTGGCGTCTTCTCGTCCCTTCTTGGCTCCCCTTGTCTCTTTTTGCCTCTTCTTGGACCTTCTCACCTCTTCACGCTTCGAGCGCCAACGGCATTCAGTCGTTCATTAATGGAGTTACCTAGATATAGACAGTATTACCAATATCTACGATGAATAAATTAAATACTATTATTGTAAACATCGTAAATGAGCGTGTTTACTTTTAGTAACATAGGACAAAAACACATTTTCCGGGGCCGTTGACCGTTCTGCCCATGAATACTTAAAATGCGTAAAGCAGTGCGTAGTTTATGGGACATAAGCTGCGTTATGTTTGACTTGCGTAACTGCACACGGAAAGGACGCATTGCATAAATCACTTTCAGGTAGGCTTTTTTTTACTCTAACGACACGTGGAAGACATTTTGTGAAATAAATAATACTCTCAAAATAAATGGTAAATCTTTCTTAGTTGTAAATTTCATTTGTGTGGTGGGTTTAAATCGAAGCTATTTTGCAATTATTGTGTGGCTAGACCTGCTACCATGGGCCTAGAGATAACTAAACAATTGGCAGTAATTTTTATGGATATAGGGCCTTATACAGCACATTCTTTAATAATAGTAATACTAGTTGTATGATTTGTATAGCGCCGTTTTTGTGAAAAATTACCTCAAGGGCGCAGTACAAATTTATAATATATTTCTACAATCTAACTACAGACTAGACTTACTATTGAATAATTGCTAACCCTGCACAAACCTAAAGTGCTCCCAACAATTGCATTTGTGAGCCACCTCTGGGCTGGAGCCCTAAAATACACTGCAAACCTACTTGATTCTTTTCAAAAAGGAGGGTCCGTCAACAGACCGATTGCCATCTCTAATGCACAGACGCCATGTTGAGTCTGTTGTACAGGTATTTTAATGGAGCCTGTTCTAAATGCAAGTGAGCGAAACTCGCTGAATACAAGCGGATTATCCGTTCACAGTTGATTTTGGCTTCATATGAGAACGGAACGTTTCTCCGACTCCGACCATAGTTTATGTAAGTCGGCTCGTAACGAGCTACCGGCATTCAAACCCACTAAAATGTGGACTTTGCACTATTTCTATTTTCACTAGTACATTAAATAAGCAAGTCTTACGTCGTGTGCGTATTTTGAACGAGTGTAACTTTTAAAAATATATATAAAAACATGATGACATTACAAAAATCCGAAGAACGCCATGTTTTTTTTTTCACCATACCAATCAATGATTAGTGTCACTAATGGATACGTGATTGACTTTAACAAAATTACTAGCCAACAAAATTCCTTAAAGTGACAATGGGTTTCCGCCAATTGTCCGCAATGGATATCATACTGAAAGAACATCGCATAGGCCCGGTATATCAATCAAGTCGGTCCGTATCCTAGCTATCGAAAGCATAGATACACAGTAGTTGGGTTAACAAAGAAAAAAGAAGCACGTTCCTCTATTAAAATCATAGACAATCCTTGTAATATTTAAGCTTTCGTCCTATATATGAATTATGTTCCAAGCCGCGCTAAGCTTGACACTCCAACCAAGTCGAGCTTAAAGTCAACTGATGTATCGGGCTATAATGTACGGTGAACTGTTGTTCAGTGTACATGCAAGCAGTAGTGTGTTTACAAGTCAATAGACAAAAATAGATTAACACGGGTTTAAAGTTAATGAACCCTGCGGAAACTAGGTGAGCTTAAAATACGCTCAAGGGAACGGTCTTCACAAAAGCTGGAGATAAAAAACTATCGTGCTCGGTGTTGACGAATATTATTATGAATGAACCGGAGAATATAGGATGGTGGCTGGTTGAATAACTAACTAATAAGGCGTGTTATTAATATTACCAGCGCTGATCCGTGAAAAATTAAGGGATGTGGTTTAAGCCAAACGTACACGAAGATAAACTTACAAGCGACTCGAGTTTCATGCACATACTATTTTGCTAGTATTCGTACACGATATACGCGTCGATTACGGGCTTGTCGTCATTTGCACCTTACCGACAGTGCTGGTAGCGCGCTACGCGAGTTGCGTTCGTATCTACTACTACTACCCATTTGACGTATGACAGAAATAGCAACCGAACTTGAACGTAATGTTAAATTTGTTCTGGAAGTGGGAAAAAATGCGTGTTTACATAACTATACGTTACCAGAATACGCAAGAAAGCATTCTTATATAATGATAAACGAGAACATTGTCTTCATCGCTAGAGTTACTTGACATCGTATTAACTTCACGGTTGTGAAAAAATTATCAAGTTCAGTATACTTCGGGTAGCGGCGGATACGGAAACCGGCATTAAAGAGATGTACTTGTAGGCTACTTATGGTTGCGTCACGGTCTCGTAGTTTGTAAGTATATCCATCTACGAAGGGCCTTAGAGGCGCTAGCTATTGCGTAATAATATGTCGTCGAAACGTTTTATCAACTATTTATTGTTACGCAAGTAGCAGTGGGGAGGGACCAGTTTATGTAGTTTCCCGTCGTTCGGCTTTAGAGTTTTTGGATGTCAAATTGGGAGGTAAAAAATGCAACAATTTTTTTCGGTACGCATCTCATCTACTTGGGATAGTCTGAATTATCGGCAAATCAGTTCTAATTTTGAAAAAAAAAGGCAATTAAAATAATTTTCTGATAAAAATACGATATTTTATGTAGGTATCTACTTTAATGAAATCTACATATAAGCAATCCTCCAAATACAATATTCCTACGCGAATTTATTCACGTTCATTGAACTCGAATTTGGTGATTGAAATTTTCAAAATTGGAAGTGATTGTATGAATTTAGACAAGCAATAAAGTAGTAAAGATTTTTCACGGGTCTTTAGTAGTTATACAAAATTAAGCAAATATAAATATTAGACATTTGAAGACAGATATCGACAGAAAAATGCATGTGGTCGCTAGCATAGAGGTTAACAATGAATCAATATATTATAAGCATCACAAAAAAATCTAAAAATAATTAGATTTACATCATATGCGGTTAGTATATTTATAAAATATTAAATAATAAAAAAATCAACCAGACATTAAACCTTTCTTTGACCTGGATTTACATTAACACAATAATTATTTTACTATTGTTTACAAAATTCCTCTACGACGACAATCTGTGATAAACACACTATAAAAATACACAACAACAATAGAAAATTATAATAAAAAAATATTATTAACTGCGCGTGTTGACGCTGGTACTCCCCCGCCTTGAAATGCAGTTTTATCAATGCAATCAATTGGATAATACAACGTAATGTGCATTATTAAATATAATTGACGGAATACTATTGCAACATCGTATAGTTGTACAGAAGTTATTGAATACTAAGTTATAGTACCTATAGACTACAAACACATAATGAGTTGTCCGTGAACCTACTTGAGGCGTAAAAAGTATACGATTATCAACGTCGAGCAGCTTCAAGGCCAAGCAGAAAAGTTAAAACTAGTTGACCGTGTAGCGGCCGCCTTACTACGTCTGACAGATTGGATTGGCTTCACCCCTTGGTTTTGGATACAACGAAATATTTTTTTCGAAGGAAAATTTTACAGTTTCAATATGAAAGTGATGGGCGTTATCGAAAGATATGAATGATCGAATGATTCCAATTAATCACTTTGTATTGTGTCCCTTTAAAATTAAAATAAAACTTCCCAAGCATCGGTGTGGTACATCCGTAGCTGGTACGGACCAGCCACACACGTCTTCAATAAAGATCCTTCGTTACCAGCCTTGATTCATAATTTCGTATCACATCGTAGTAATCTATCAGGTTACCAACCTCACGTCATCTTTTAACTGAATCGTAATAAAATACCTTTTAACTGAATCGTAATAAAGTAGCCTGCCTCACGTTATAATACCCCTTTAATTCACAAGCCTCACCTTACCATTTCGCATCGTTTAGTAAAAAATATCCATCGAGTTACCAGCCTTTCTTCACTATTTCGCAACACTTAATAAAATCTCTCCGGTTAATAGCCTTACTTAACCAATTCGCATCGTATCGTAATAATATCCCTCAAGTCATGAGCTTAATTCGTCTCGCATTGTATACGTATAAGCGCTCTTGATTTTCTCACGAAAACGGCGCTATATAAATGATCCTAACATTATTATTATCGTAATAGTATCCCTCAAGCCACGAGCCTCAATGCAACACTCTGCAATGTACCCTAATAATATCCCTCACGATACCGGTCTTAATGCACCATTTCGCATTAAATCGTAATAATATCCCTCAATTAGCCTCAATGCAACATTCTGCAATGTACCCTAATAATATCCCTCAGGATACCGGTCTTAATTCACCATTTCGCATTAAATCGTAATAATATCCCTCAATGAGCCTCAATGCAACACTCTGCATTGTACCATAATAATATCCCTCAGGATACCGGTCTTAATTCACCATTTCGCATTAAATCGTAATAATATCCCTCAATGAGCCTCAATGCAACACTCTGCATTGTACCCGAATAATATCCCTCGGGATAGCGGTCTTAATTCACCATTTCGCCTTAAATCGTAATAATATCCCTCAATGAGACTCAATGCAACACTCTGCAATGTACCCTAATAATATCCCTCAGGATACTGGTCTTAATTCACCATTTCGCCTTAAATCGTAATAATATCCCTCAATGAGCCTCAATGCAACACTCTGCAATGTATCTTAATAATATCCCTTAGGATACTGGTCTTAATTCACCATTTCGCATTAAATCGTAATAATATCCCTCAATGAGCCTCAATGCAACACTCTGCAATGTATCTTAATAATATCCCTTAGGATACTGGTCTTAATTCACCATTTCGCATTAAATCGTAATAATATCCCTCAATGAGCCTCAATGCAACACTCTGCAATGTATCTTAATAATATCCCTTAGGATACTGGTCTTAATTCACCATTTCGCATTAAATCGTAATAATATCCCTCAATGAGCCTCAATGCAACACTCTGCAATGTATCTTAATAATATCCCTTAGGATACTGGTCTTAATTCACCATTTCGCATTAAATCGTAATAATATCCCTCAATGAGCCTCAATGCAACAATCTGCATTGTACCCTAATAATATCCCTCAGGATACCTGTCTTAATTCACCATTTCGCATTAAATCGTAATAATAGCCCTTAAGTCATGAGCCTCGTTGATTCACCATTTCACTCCTGATTCACCATTTTGCATTGTATCGTGATAATATCCCTCAGGTTACCAGCCTTACTACACCATTTCGCGCTGAATCGTAATAAAAATCCCTCAAGCCGATAATTAGCCTCAATTCACCATTTCGCATTGTATCGTAATAATAATATCCCTCCGTTACGAATTACCAGCCTAACTTCACCGTCTAAATCGTATTGTAATACAAACCCTCAAGTCATCAACGTCTCGCATGGCATAGTTATAAAATTCCCCAGGTCCCCAGACTCACTTGGCCATTTCGGATCATATCGTAATATCCCTACGTTACCAGGCTCACACCACAATTTCGCACTGAATCGTAATAATATCCCTCAAGCCACCAGCCTCAATTCAACATTTCGCATCGTATCGTTACAATATCCCCCGGGTTACAGGTTACAAACCTCACTTTACCACTTTGAACTGAATCGTAATAAAATACCAGTTTGCGTAGGTACCTCACTTTATCATTTATTTTGTTTCGTATATATATGTATTATATATAAAACAAAGTCGGGTTAGTTACACCATTTATAACTCAAGAACGGCTGGACTGATTTTTATGATATTTGATTAGTTGGATTTGTCTCCGTTCCGATTAACAGAATAACTATTAAAACATCGGAAAAAATCACGGGAAAAATATTTATGAAGAAAATATTTTTTTTTATATATTCTGTATGGAACGGCTTTTCAAATAATGTGCGTTGGTCGACATAATTTGAATCAATTCGAACTGTCAGTGGTGTAGTGTGCCGAACATTTTGTGCTTAGTTAACAGCTCAATTTCATTTTTTGAACTTAGAGTAGGTACCTATTTATTTTAACTTAATAAAAACTTAATTTATTTCAGCTAATAAATTAAACATTTATTGATTCTGAGGCGGTACGAACTTTGCCGGGTCAGCTAGTTATTAATATTAACATGTTCTCTAGTTAAAACGTCTTTAGGGAATACATAATCAGAGTGATCTTTTTCACTTACAAAAGCAAACAATCCCGTCAACTTCTTTTATCGTAATTGTTAAATAGACAGATATACATACATAGGTGGAAATTAATGTTCTCAGATTTATACATAAATGAATTCAAATAATAATATAATTTGTTTCTCCCGCTATAATGATAATTTGAATTTGTAAAAGCAGCCAATGCGCGGCAAAGCAGAGGTCGACCACGCCGCGCGGTGTTGCCAGATTAGGCGCGAATCGTTTCGGGCAGGTACCCGTACCCAGTAGGTACCTAAACGGCGCGAAGGTCGTGAGTACCCGCTAACATGATTACATGGCGCTCGGTAGGCATTTTACTGTTTTGATTCAAGATTTTTAATAAACAACCATTATTCAACTTTAATGAATAAACGTTATCTCTTACCAAAGTAATATGAAAAAATTAGTTTTTATTGAGCTATTGATTTTCTATTAGATAAGATGTTATTACTTGCGTGAGACTTGATAACTCCGGCAACGATGTTTCAGTATGTTTAATTGTTAACGGCTTAGGCATAACTTAAATATTTTGTAAACTAATTTAATTTGTATACAAAAAATACGATCTGTACCAGCGTAGTCCAGAGGCAAGGCTTTGGACTCCCATTCCAAAGGTCTCGGGTTCGAATTTATGTTATTTCACAATTAAGAGGATACCCGGCGGTGATTTTTCCACATCCTATTTATCTCTCTGGATTTTAACCCTAGAGAAAATATTGTTTTTGCATAAAATAGATATCAACTACTAGCGTGTCGGTACTTTTTGTTTTTTTTGATAAGTTACTTTTTATAGAAGTTATGACCTTCCAAAAATCAATAAAATTGACTGGTTTAAACGCCGTCAAAAGATGTTCAGTATACAAACCAGACAATGTTTTTTAAAAAAAAGCAAAACGTACAGACATAGAATAGTTTTTTCTTATGTAGTTGGTAAAAAAAAAAATTGAAAATCAGTCCACTTTTGGAGGTGGGGAATACAAAACCTCCATTTTAGTTAGGTGTCAGTGCATTGTCCCTTTCGCTCAATATCCGGTGGAGGAAGAGCAACAGTGAAGCAATATTTTAGTAAAATCTATTTCTGCACCACCGGGTATCATCTTAATTAATTAAAAAAAATATATACTACATTTGCGGCACGTTCCAGAGTAGAAAATACTCTCAGTATCGCCCTGGTGTAAGACCGTTTAGCCGTGTTTAGTGACTCGGTCTGAATAGCCAGGTACATCCCCATCTTCCTCTTCCCCAACTCCTTCCCTTCCCCGCTTACCTTCAGCCTCACAACATACCCCTATTGGGGATGCCATAGTGTCACTGGCTCCAGACGCGAGCAGTTGGGACTCTTGTGAGGTGTTCACTATAAAAAATAAAATAAAAATACCAGTGGTTCCCGAAGTGGTCCGTACGCCAGGGGTCCCTGGGATCATTCAGGGGGTCCGTGGAAAATTAAAACTGATTTGGGGGTCCCTGAACAACGTCTGGGAGTCCCTGAGCAAAGTCAGGGGGTCCGCGCAAGGTTTAAAAAAAAAAAAATTATGAGACGGAATTCTGACCGATGATCTTTATGATTCCTGATGATCCGTTAACGGTAAGATTCTTGAAGTTCTCCCCTCCCCCCCTACGCAAGCCACTATGTAGCATTAGCTCATTAGTAGCATGCGCTCTTGCTACTAATGAGCATGTCTGTCAACATCATAACCACTTCGCCACCGGACGAATCCTCGGCAGTCATGAACCCATTAGCTCCATTAGATAGCGCTGGCTAATAATAATAACACACCGGTTACCTGTTGCCTAGTGACCATTTGCTACTTGTTCTCTAGCTACCGGAGTTTATTACCTGCCTAAATCATCTTGTACTTTTTATGCGGCCATAGCAGTTTTATTGCTCCAGTGTTTTGCAGTTTAGCAAACATATATTTTGCTTTATGGTTAAGATTACACTATAATAATAATAATAATATACAAATTTGTACTAAACTGAGGGGGTATTTCACCTTCCTCTTGATAGATTGTATAGAGCTCCAGAATGACCTGGACTCTCTGGTTAATGTGTATTGTCAAGAAAATCGCCTCCTTTTGAATGCAGATAAATGTAGCGTCATATCTTATTCTCGAAAGAAACACACAGTATTGTATCCATACACAATTAAGAACAATATTTTAAACAGGGTAAATGTAGTAAGGGATCTTGGAGTTCTATTAGACAGTAAGCTTCTTTTTCAATCTCACGTCGAGCATATCACGTCGAAGGCTTTGAAAATGTTGGGATTTATACTTAGAGTAAGTTCAGCTTTCAAAAATCCACAAACATTTAAAATTCTCTACATATCCTATGTCAGAAGCCACCTAGAGTACGCTTCAACTGTGTGGAACCCCCATTGTTCTACGTATAAAGCAAATCTAGAAAGAGTTCAGAAAAAGTTTATCAAATATGTCTCTTTTCGCGTACGAAATTATGTAAACTATGTCCCCGTAAACCTTAAATCTCTTGATCAACGCCGAGACACCAGAGACCTATTAATGCTCTATAAGATAATTCATAACTACTAGCTTTTGCCCGTTGCAAGGCAACTAATTGGTTAAAGCACTAAGCGATTTGACGTTTGAATGTGGATGAAGCAAGAAGTGTGTGTGTCTACATTTTTTTTAAATTAAATATTTGAAAAAAAAATCGATGTTTGAATGTGGATGAAGCAAGGATTGTGAGAACTACTCAAAGGTTCCTGTGAGTTAATCGCTCAATTTTGTACACCCGCTACTTAGCCACTTTGGTCGCCCTATTTAAGGCGTTCAGTATGGGCCTTTTCTCGCAAAAAGGGGCCTAGAAGTTTACGGCTCAATTTTTTCACTAATAAATTGTTTCTAAATTATATGATATGCACTCACTTTTCTAATAACTCCCGTTACACCTATTTAAATTTTTTGTACAAATTTGATAACGCCAAAGCTCTGCATTATATAAAGAAAACTTCGCGGGCTTGCGCACAATAACTCACCAAAGTTTCATCGCAATCGGATGAATATTATTGTAGATAATTTCATTACGCTAGAGCTCATTATTATATTTTAAAACCATTTCGAACATGCACACATCATATCCCCAAAGTTTCATCGCAATCGGATGAATCGTATTGGAAATAATTTCATAATGCCAGAGCTTATTTATATATATAGAAACCATCCCTAGCATGCCAACATCGAATTCCCAAAGTTTCATCTCAATCGGATGAAAAGTAAAGGAAATAATTTCACTACGCCAGAGCTTACTTTTATGCATAAAAACCATCCCAGGCATGCACACATCAAATCTCCAAAGTTTCATCTCAATCGGGTGAATAGTATATGAAATAATTTGATAACGCCAGAGCTTACTATCACGCATAGAAACCATCCCGGACATGCACACATCAAATCTCCAAAGTTTCATCTCAATCGGATGAATAGTATAGGAAATAATTTCATAAAGCCAGAGCTTACTATTATGCGTAGAAACCAACCCGGGCATGCACACATCAAATCCCAAAAGTTTTGTCGCAATCAGATGAATAGTATTGGAAAAAATTTCATAACGCCAGAGCTTACTCTTTTATGTAGAAACCATCCCGAGTATGCCAACATCGAATTCCCAAAGTTTCATCTCAATCGGATGGAAAGTATAGGAAATAATTTCATAACGCCAGATCTTACGATTATGCGTAAATAATTTCATAATTCCAGAGCTTACTATTACGCGTAGAAACCAACCCGGGCATGCACACATCAAAGCTCAAAAGTTTTGTCGCAATCAAATGAATAGTATTGGAAAAAATTTCATAACGCCAGAGCTTACTCTTTTACATAGAAACCATCCCGAGCATGCCAACATCGAATTCCCAAAGTTTCATCTCAATCGGATGAAAATTAAAGGAAATATTTTCATAACGCCAGAGCTTACTTTTATGCATAAAAACCATCCCAGGCATGCACACATCAAATCTCCAAAGTTTCATCTCGATCGGGTGAATAGTATATAAAATAATTTCATAAAGCCAGAGCTTACTATTATGCGTACAAACCAACCCGGGCATGCACACATCAAATCCCAAAAGTTTTGTCGCCATCAGATGAACAGTATTGTAAAAAAACCTACCTAACCCTCAAACAAAAAATATTTGTTCATTTACCTACGTAATTTCTAAAAAAAAAACATTGCAATTTTATTACTTATCAAAAAACCATCTTATCAAACTCGATTTTACTGCAGTAAAAAAATTACACAAAGAAATTCTTTAACAATATCCGGGTACCCGTGCACACGTATAATTATTTTTATTTTAAAAATTTAATAATGTCCAAAGTAAACGAACGAATCCTAACCGATCTATTTTTCGATTTATATGCCTATAAAAAATCTGTAGCACTGCATCGAACCCACCTAATTTATAAAAAGTACCTTCATACATACCTACCTACCGAGAGTACCTGTTCAGTACTTAGTTCCTACCTACCTGCATATCTACCTACCCCCGTGTACACCTACATTTTTTTGGAAATATCCATCTTTGGTTACTTTTTTTTTATTTTATATCATATTTTTTTTGTGATTTAAAGGAAAGAAGTTCTTACTTAGAGTAAATATCGATATTTGAATTCAATGCAATCCGCATGCCTATTGAACTCCCTGATTGGACAGTCGAAATGAACGACAGGGTCCGGCAAAATTTCCTCACTCATTATTACAAAAACCAATCGATTAAAAAAATGATTTTTTTTTTTTAATCGACTCTTAATATTTTTTTATGGAAATGACATCTTTCGAGTGTCCACCTTTTGATTTCACGGACGCCATAACTCTTTTCGTAATAAATAATTATGATGAATGTATAGAAAATTTGAAAAAAAACTTTGCGTCTTATTTATATAAATTTTAATGCGCCGCAAAAACGTTGGTCGCAAACGCCCGACAATATTTTTTAAACAAAAAAAAATTAAGAAAAAAATCATGAGTTTTAATAAAAAAATTAATCAGTATATTTCGAGCGGATTTTTTTTTACCAGCATGTATCTGCATTTGAATTAAAAGACCGACAAACTGCAATCGGCATTTTTTCAGGAGAAACGTATTTAGTACCGTACCATCTTTGGTGATTTCTCTTAATTTCAAACCATTTATTTGTAATTCGATGGAGCAAAGTAGGTACCTACCCAGTGATTAATATTATACGAATCCACTGGCAAGTAATCTTTTTAAATGTTGTAAAATTTGTTAGCGGATTTTTCATGGATTTTTTTGTAAAATGTCAAATTTTTAGCACGATATTGTGGAATATTTTCAATGGAATGCCACTAAAAAAACGGTTGAATAAGTTTTAGAAACCTTTTGCCATTGAATATATCAAAAAACATCTACGCCAGAGGCCGTCATTTTCAGGCAATTTCGTTTGCAAATGAAGGATTCTCAAATACGCCAAAGCTCAATTTTTTAAAGGCTAAAGTCTAATTTTTTTGTTCAGGCCCTAGCACGCTTGCTCTATAACGATCGGTAGGATAACTATCGGTAACTTCTCATCGTTCCCTAGGACAACTGCACATCGCTAACGTACAAACAATAGTTGATGTCGAATATGTTACGAAGGACACTTAGTCATTGTGACCTGTCACTTATTCGTTGGCGATCTGTAGTCATGCTAGGGAACGATGAGAAGTTACCGATAGTTATCCTATCGATCGTTATAGAGCGAGCGTGCTACGGCCTCTGCTGACCTACCGCAAAGGCCGTGAGGATCTTACGCTAAAAAAATTCGCTGGGCGGGTAGGTTAACGCCTCTGCAATAGGTCATTTCAAGTGGTTCGCTATGTTTGGTGATTTAGAAGGGATGCCTGGGTTCATGAGGTTTGTCCTGGTCTTGGCGGTGGATTCGTCTGCCTACCAATTGCGTGGCAGACCAGATCGGAAGAGACTGGTTTAGGAAGACTTTTTGGCTTCTCCAGCAGAGCTCTCTCGGAACATCACCTTGCACCGCAGTGGGAGGGATAAAATCATTCGTCCGTCACTCCACACACTGATTCCCAGATTCCTACCCATCCCTCATACATTTTTACTTCCCAGAACATCATCTCCTTACTTTCCTAAAAAGAACCCTCCACACAGCATCCCCAAAGATGACATAGGCCCTGAGGCGACTTAGATTAACCGGTTATAAAGGATTTGGTCATCCAATAAATGATTCACGGGGTGGCGGTTCCAATGCACACCACCCACGCCGAATGATATTATAATATCACTAATGTACACTATTTAAAGAAGTACCTTCGCTATTTGGCAAAAAAAAATGATCATCCTTAGTTATTTAAACAGTTTTATTCTCAATATTTGAAGAATAACTTTCCCACGCAAGTAGGTACCTACCCACTGGTAAATTATTTTCTATGATCTCGGCAGCCTGAAGCTTATAATCGTTCGAATTTTATTTGGCTTTAAAAGGGTACCTACCCAGTAATTAAAATCAACGTTATGTAGCTGGCCGGTAACATTTAAAGTGTCGTTTTTTTTGCATTTATTCATAAACGTCAGAATTTTTTCAACTTTTGAAGATGTATCCTGAAACAATTTACATGAAATGTGATAAATGTAATGTATTATTGGAGTTCTGAAATCTATGGTTTTCAAAATTATAGAAAAACATCTTATCCACATATCCTATTTTTGACGTAATTTTGATATACATGAGACTCGTCGAAATGTCAAATTTACATGCGAGACGCCATAGAATAATTTTCAAAAATGCCCCAACATTTCAGTACTGTTGATATGCTTTGAAGGTCTGACGATAAATTATTCCTTTTTTGAGGGGCGAACCTGGCGGCTGGCAATATAACTTTGAATTTCTTCGTCGAATAATGAGCGCTTCTAGTTTTCGCCGCTAGGTTTTAATACATCAGTTTTTTTAGCAGTTTATTTTTTATGCATCAGTTTTTTTATATGAAAATTTGCAATTGGTAAAACTTCTGGCTGAATTTTTCCCATACAAATCAGGTCTGAAAAAATCGTATGTGATTTCATCCACGGTCCCTGTCTCGCGATAATCAGCTTTCGGGTCGGTTAAACTTAAGGGGGAGAGTGGTCGTTTTTCGCCTGCAGGGCTTGTCTTAAAATATGGTCGTTTAGAGCATTAATATATATATATTGACAGCCCATACTTACTACAAAAAATATTCATTTTAGATGTCCAAAAAGAGTTACTCGATCTATGGATACCTTTTATATTCCTAAGAGCAAAACGAATTACCTTGAAAATGTATTTATAAGAAGAAGCTGTAGCACATTTAATAGATTATGCCCAAACATCGATGTGTTTAACACGAACCTTGCTAAATTCAAAACATTCAAAAATGCTAAATTCAAAACATTCATAAAAAAATGACATTCCATCGAATGACATATGTTTAACCAAAAACTTAATTTCATTGAATTCTTTTTTTTTTATTAATTCGTCACATTTTCTCTTTTACTTTTTTAATAGTTTGTATTTTAATGAAATATTATTGATATCTTTTAAAATTTAAGTGTAAACCTTAGAAATATCTATATCATAAAACACTTTATAAATTGAAGATGCATCAGAATTGTTTGTATTAGGTATATTATTGCATTTTTTTTTTTTTATTATGGTCCTATATTTAAATGTCGTTATTTTATTGGTCAATGACATAAACATATTATTCACTGTCATATATAAATGTATAGACTGTTTATAACGCAAATAAATAAAATAAAATAAAATAAAATAGAAACCACGGGAGAACGTAAATAAACAAATTAACACTCGAAGTAGAAGACTCGGATAATTTATCCGATATATTATAGCCATTATTTACAGATTCGAATACCGAATTTATCCGATATATTATAGCCATTATTTACAAATTCGAATACCGAATTTATCCGATATATTATAGCCATTATTTACAAATTCGAAAACCAAATTTATCCGATATATTATAGCCATTATTTACAAATTCGAATACCGAATAGTAAACTCTGAGGAGTTGTGCATCCTCTTCTCCAGATAGGACAAGGTACAATACAATTGAAACGTGATTGAGAATGAATGATGTAAAAAAGTAATATTGATAAAAATGTGTGCAAAATAAGGACCTTTTGGTTCGTAGTTTAATTTTTAAGTTTCTTAATTCAGGCAAGGAAACTTTAATTAATCAGAATAACACCCAGTGCTGGAATTTCATAGTATAGAATTACATACTACGTTAAAAATACCCTAATCTAAATATATATTTTTTTATACTACATTATTGTAAGACACACCTAAACACTGTAAAATCTTAAACTATTTATTTATTATGCCTTGGAGGCGATTACATGTCATTATTATAGCTAAGATGTACAAATGAGTATAATAATAAGTGTACCTATATAAATTTTTATTAAGTAGGTAAAATACAAGTATGTAGTTTCATTATCATAGAAGGTTGAACAAATGAGTTCATTGAGAACAAGTTTCAGAACCATATGTAGAAAGTTTGATATTATTATAATAAAAATAAACATAAACAGATTGTTGTAAAGCATATTTGTAATTAAGTTAATTAAACCTTTATTACGACCGATTTCATAAAATATATTGGCTAAATTAAGTCAACGATAACAGATGCACATAAAAATAAAGTTTGAAAAATGTAAAGTAAGTACAGATTTGAATTTAAACCTATTAAAAATAGAATGTCCAATATGAGATGCCACCAACAGACGATAAAAATGATTTAAAACTAGCCTATTTTTTTATTTATTGATACAATATTTTTACATTTAACAATAAAATTCAATAATGTTGGCCTCACTAGGTGGTTTACCCGTGCTGAGGCCTCCATTTTATCTACAATTAAATTTTTACACAGTACATTTAAAAATATATGAAAAACATAAGATTAAGATAAATTAAATTTAAAAACAGAGATTTGAAATTAAATAAAAATTAAAAATAAATAATAGATATTATATAAGGTTTAAATAGGTATATTTATATTATGTGTGTTTGTGGGTGATTGTGTTTTATATTGGTTTTGTGTGTTACTTTATTTTTTATTATTTTATGCTATGAGATTTTGGTAATATTGTCTTTTTGGTTCTTTAATCCATTTTGTAATTTTGTGTCGGAATTTATTTTTGTTTTCCTCAATTCTATTTTCGAGTGTTAGACTGTTGAATGCTTTTATAGCGTGATATTGGTAGTGTCTTTGTCCAAAGCTTGTATTTACCGTCGGAGTTTTTATGTTTTCTTTGTACGCTTGTCTAACTGGTCTGTTAGTGATATTTTGTGTTTGTTGAAATTTGTTTTTTTGGTCAAAAATGTAGTTAAGTAGTGTTTTAACGTATAATTGGCGCATGTCTAGTACGTCACAACAATTGAATATTTGGTCTGTATCAGTAAGTCTATGTTTTTTAAGTATTACCTTTAAGATCGCTTTCTGCGCAATTTCTATGTGTTCGATAGCTGAATTTGTTGCTCCTCCCCAAACAATTATTCCATATTCTATTATTGATTGACAGAGTGCAAAATATATTGTTTTCATTTGTTTTATTTTGTATATATTTCTTATGTTAAGGAAAATATGTATTGTTTTGAGGAGTTTATTTGTGATTTGTTTGATGTGATGTGTCCATCTAAGGTTATGGTCAATTACAATTCCTAGATACTTTATTTGTTCTTTTTTTTCTAGAGGAGGGCAATCACAGTTTTTGGTGTTTGAACATTCGTGTATTTTTATGGTGTTTGTGTTATTTTTTGGCTACACCCTGCATGCGTTGAAATGCCGACTAAATAAATAAATTGTTTCTCCTTTCGTGTCATTTCCCATTCGTCCCCGTTCCCCTTCCGACTCTTCTTCCTCTTTCCCTCCCGCGACCCCTTCCCGTCCTGCGTTCACCCTCCCCTCTCCCCTTTCTCTTCTTTGCCTTCCCCTCTTCCTCGTCCCCCCTCCCGCGAAGCCGAAACATACCCATTTTTCCAACAACTTGCGTGACCTATTTAATTTCTTTATGAAAATTTCATAATGCCAGAGCTCATCAGTATAGATATAGAAGTATTCACGGGCAAAACAATTCAAAAAAATAGCAATCGGATGAAATTTTAATCGCAATCTTATGAATAGTGTAGGAAATAATTTCATAACGCTAGAGCTCACTATTCTATAACCACCCCGGGTATTCGCACATCATATTCCCAAAGTTTCATCGCAAATCGGATGAACGGTACGGCCGCGCATAAGGTACGAACAAACAAACATTTTTATATTGTAGATATTGTGATTTCTGTGAAGTGGATAAAATTGCCTACGACTTCAGAAATACATCATTCTTTTCGTCAGCCAAGGCCAATTGCATGAATTGTAGCCATGAAATGTATAAAATCATAGTTCATCTAAGCCGGAAGAAACTGGCTATCTACCAACTACAAAGAATTATAAACATTTGATTATTTAAAAATCGGTATCCATTTGTTTCCCACTATTTAAACAAAATTATAGGAGTTTTAAAATATTTTAGTAATAATAAAAATGATAATTAACTCAATTCACGAGAAATGACCAGCGTAAATAATTATTTTATAAGATTATGTCGTAAATAAGCAAAAAATAGCTACTAAATAAAAACCAAACGTCACATTTGTCATTAGACACTTATAAACGTACCTACCATTGTTGAACGTAATTTATACTATAGTTTTAAACGTGTGACCAGTATTTTCAGCAGGTATAGTACCAGGTTTTTTTCTATCTTAACAACAGAGATAACAAACAGCTACGTACTAATTTATTAAATAGAAGAGGAGGACGCAGCATGAAGGTTTTAAAACATACAAAGATGGCCGAAAATTAAAAAAAAAAATCTTTTATAAGTATTGCATACAGAATTAAGAAGCATTATATTTTCGATTATAATAATATTGCACTAGTTCAACACATTTCTTTCGAAACCCGTTTCCACGAAACAATAAAAATATGGCGTCTTGTCGTAATTTTTGATAGTTGAAATGATATTTAATGCTCCACATCTCACGATGGAATAACATAGCGATCTGAAAATATTAACAATAGTCGAGTCAGAGACAACTCTGTAATTTTCACGTGATAAAAAGGGCGAAACATTATCTTGTGTAAATTCGAGATATTATAAGCAGAATCCTTTATTTTTATATCGTTAAATAATAATAGCCAATAGTTCTTTCGTCACAGAAATAATCGAAGTCATGACCAAAGAGTACACTATCCTTGAGTTTATTAAAACCAGTATGGCTTGCTTGAGACGTTCGCCATTTGAGCAATCCGTACCGTGTTGTGGGAAGGCCGCGCAGGCCGGGTTAAAACCGTTCAAACCGACTTTTCGGAACCAGTAAACCAAATTTATTTTTTTATTGAAAAATTTTTGATACAGATAGAACATAAAATAATAAAAGGTAGACATATAACATACTTAAATATAATATTGTATGAACAAAAAAATATAGGGTATTTTTTATTTTTTTTTTAAAGTTAAAAGAAATATACATATTTTGCTTTGTTAACTTAATACATTGATACAAATAATATTAATAATGATGGTTTACTACCTAACACCAAGTAACACATTTTTTTAAGTGAGAACATTTTGGTTTTGCTCATTAATTTTGAGAACAAACAGTTTTTTTTTAAATATACTTATTTTATTTTCGGTTGTCAGGCTATCAGGATGTTAAGTCAGTAATTTTTGTGGACGTTATGGTTTCACATTCGACAATGGACATTGGATCGAATACGCTACTCTGGGAGTGCTCTGGAGCGTCGGTAAGCGTCGGTCTGGTTTGACTTTCATACTCTACATAGAAAAAGGTAAATTGTCTATGGATGGTCTATGGTTCACATCTGACATTTGCGGCAAACAGCCTGCGCTTTTTTTACATCCAAACATAATATATTATTACTACAGCAACAATGGCGGTAAGTTTTATTATTATTTATTACATTCATGTTTGTTTACGTTCGCAAATGTAATTTGATATGTAATAAGATATCGGAACATTCCCAGAAATAATTAGTATATAAAAGACATTATAACCTGCAATTTGCTTTGAACGATTGTGTTTTTACATGTCAAGATATTACGTTATCTTAAAATTACATGTAAAACGTGACTATTTGTAGATTTCTTTTCAGTTGATGAAACTATTCAATTAGATATTGGGTACTGTAAACGTGACTGTTGTCATAGTATATGAATTACTTGTCAATTATTCCTTCCTAAAAATGTAATTTGTAATTGGTATTTGAAATACCTTATGCGGAGGTATTTTGTAACCAGTATTTCAAATATTTGTGGCTTCAAATTACATTTTCACAAAAACATTAAGTGATCTTAGTTAGATGAAAAGTAAGCTCCTCACATAGACTAAAAACACTAGAATCCAGAGCAATATATATATATATGTTATTCTTTAGAGTTGACAATACTGCATGTCAAAGCAAGGGACTTGTCAATCGTCATTTAATGGTTTCACAGTATTCATTTATACGTATTATTTCTAATTTGTGATTCTTAATTCCGTTATTTTGCTAACCGCATTTAATGTTGTTTAATGATAACATTTCATGTAGTTATATAATAATAATATAATATTATTCTTTTACAGACTAAAAGGGCTACGAGTGAGCAGATGGATTTTCTGGTGTCATTACTCGGAGATAGGCCGGCCAACAAGACAGAATGGGACGAGTTGGCCCAAAGCCTTAACGCCATCAGGTTTGGGACCCAGAAATCGGGCGACAGATGGCAGCAAGTACGTATTTAATAAAATAAAACTATTGAACCTGAAACAAATACCTTACTCAAAATAATCTTATTTTATGGGTTTCTGAATAGTAGTTTGAAAATAATCTTATTTTATGGGTTTCTGAATAGTAGTTTGACTATTTATCAATTTTTTCAGTCATGGAGGGACCTGAAAACAAATGCCAAGAAGAAGGCATCAAATATCCAAGTGGAGATGAACCGAACGGGAGGTGGATTGGTGAGATTCCCACCTCTCACCCCACTTGATGAAAAGGTCTTGGCCATCATGGGGTGATTACCCATTGATGGATTACCGGAAGAGTGTACGCTATACGTTGTATGTTTCAGATCATATTCATGCACATTTATATTTTAATATGGATGGTGAAAATCTAATATGCAGTTTATTACTTTCTTGTAGACTGAAATTGAAATCGATGCCCCGACTTGCCAGGTTGTTCCTCAATCGCCTGGCCCGGTGCTTGAGGAAGTTATCTCCACTGGGCCGGTGCTGGCCGAGATACCCGCAACGCCTGGGCCATCCGGCATCAAAAGAAAGGCGTCTAACAAAGGACTGTGTAAGTACTTACGATGAAATGTGCTATGAAAATCTAGTCTCCTTCGTGAAAGCAATCTTTCGAATAGGCCCGCCATTGATATGCTTGGTGTAACTATAAGAGCTAGTACGCATTAGCGGTCAGCCGCTTGAGCGGTTCGGCTAAGCGGCTGGCCGCCTGACGTGGTTCAACCGCGGTAGGCAGAAAACTATGTTGCCTTGTCTCATCATAAATAAAATGGATGCTGTCGAGAGGTCGCTTGTGTCATTTATTTGTACCATCTACGACAGTGACGCAAAACCAAGAAAATAAAATATTTTACTTTACTGCAAACACGTAATGAATAAGGCCAGTTACTACAACTAAACCCCAACCGTCTAGTTCGTATAGTCAAGAAGGCGGTCAACCGCGAAGCCGTCCTCTGACCAACCACTGCGGTTTGAATTTTACAAATTTTTGTACAAATATAAGCGGTTGCATATTAAAATAAAAAAGCAGCCAGCCGCGCGGTTAACCGCCCATTAGTGCGTACGAGCTCTAACGGCCGCTGTTCCCAATCCTACTAATCAAATGCTAAGCCAAAACTTTGGCTCGACACTGCTCAATTACACAACTACGCTCTTCCAATTACACAAGCTTAAGCACACCTTAATCTAAGGAAGCCGTCCGATTAGGCTTTCGATTGAACCTCAACACCACATTGGCAGTTATAGTCGCATGTGGAGTTCTTCATGCATCAATCGTGGGGAGGAACATCCACAAGGTTGGATCCATGGCGTTGTCGAAGTTCCCAACAATGTGAGACATTATTGCAAATAATATGTATGTATGACTACTACTCGTAGTTGCTTGATGGGTATGTTTTTGACCCTGAGATCTAATATGTGTGTTACTTATTTCTTGTGTTTTCTATTTATGAAAGTAAATTGGTATTATTAGAGTAGACTCGTTTAATGACATGAATTTAATTTAATTTAATGACATGATTGATGAAAATTTAAATAAAAAGATTAAGTAAACAAAACAATTATCAAATTGTAATTTCTTTAAAATGATCTCCTGGGCTTTCCTCACAGTTGGATTTCCGATTGGGCCGTCTTTGTGACCCTCTCCTTCATCTCCTCTTTAACTTAACAAACTGATTGCAATCTTTAGAGCACAGGCGTCAGGTGCGAATGCTGTCCTTGTTCTACTAATATTACAATGGAAGATGCTCCGAGGAACTAGCGTCATTGATCCCCTCGGCACCGGTGCACGAGGGAAATTATTTTCCTCAACAACCTCCTGTGTAGAGTTAATGTAAAAAAAAGAGTAAAATCGTATTTAACAAATATATTTATAAAAAAATTACATAAAAATATTTTGCTTTCAGTTGGTAAAAGAGCCATCTCCTTTGACCACAGGTACCTTGTTGCCACTGAGAACACCAATCACGAGAGGGAAAAGCTTCTTCTGGAAAAAGATGAATTAAAATTGGAGGAGAAGAAAGTTGCGAAGATGGAAGAGTTGGGTGCGGCCATGCTGGCCAGCATTGCCGCGGAGAGGCAAGAAGATGCGAAATTCAGAGATGGCATTTTAGCTGAGCTGTTGAAACGGAAGTGTAAGATATAATTTATTTACTATTTTGTAAGCCCGCGGGCTTTCACATTGAGTACATAATGATTTAAAAAAATTATACAAGGGTTTCAAAATAAAATATAAGCACTTAATGCTTTGAAGAACCGTAAGTGGGAGATGCCCGAAGAACCTAAGGAAAAGGCTGTACTATATTAGACATTTACCCGTGTACTTAGTTGTACCATCTCTCCTTTACTGTATGTGTTCTAAATTGTATTTAATGAAACATTTTTTAAAATTTAAAATGAGGAATTATACAATTTGTCCAAAGAGACATCATTCCTAGGTTGTATTAAATCATCAATTTACCTTAGATGTAATTAATAAAGTAACGATACGTTACAGAGAAAAACTTGCTTTTATTTCATTTGATGATTGTTGTTTGTGAATAATGAATGCATTTATTTTTGTACTTTTCTAATTATTTTGTTATTTTGCTTTCACGTTCTCGCTTTATCTTGAGTCTCCTCTGTTGCTGAGAATCGAGACTCCTACTTCAAAAGCCCTGATGAACGAGGATCATTCACTACTTGCGGTTCTTCGTGGCATAGGAAGCTGCTGACTCCAACATCCCAGATGCCGTGATACTTGGCCCCTCCGACATATTGATGTTGTTGTATTATGTACACTGCATTTATGTAAAATATATTGCTTAGGTTTTTAACTCTGAATCTCTTTGCGGAGGATGTTTTTTTCGGTAGTTTTATCAAAAGTTTTCTTTGGGGGATAGAATTAGAATCAATCAACTCAGCGATATTGACGTTTCCCTTCCAAGATGAGAAGCAACAACTTGTACATTTATTTTACTTGTCTTAACGTGTCTACACAGATTTTCAAAGCTTTTCCTAGAGTGTAGAAGCATGGACTGTTTTGTGGAGACTTATGTTTTCTTATAAATATAAAAATATAACACCACATACACAATTTTATTTGTTTTTGTAATTCTTATTGTTCCTCCCTTCAACCTCGACAGAGACGATATGCTATAAAATTAATATTACTGTAATCGTAGTAAGTCAGACCGTTTTTCGCATGAATTTCCAAAACCACACTGCACTGTGTTTCATCATCATTATGAAATTCAAGTAAGTGTAAGAAAGACAGAGCAAAGGTAATTGGGTTAGAACCAAAAGACACTAAATCAGTGGTGACTTTAAAATCTACATGGAAGGCATTTGTATAGTCCTCTTCTATTCTATGACTAGTAATTTTTTTTATATTTTTATTTTTAGGAAACAATTTTATAAAAAATCATTGAACATAACACTTACCGCACACAGTGTTAAAAGTGCTAGCGTTATTTGTTTTGGCGTATTTCGTGGGAACGTATGGCGAGCGATATGCTGAAATAGGCCAATAACACCTATTAATGTTAAATGTTTTCATTTCGGTTAATATAAGTTTGGTATTGAGGATTCCAAATCACAGATACAAATTCGAGGTGAGATCTTACGTATGCCATATAAAGTAATTCAAGTGTAAAAGGTTTATTGAATGGTTTTGTGACTCGTAGAATGAAGCTTATTTGTTTTTGGGCTTTTTCTAAGGCGTTTTCAATATGATCTCAGTAATTTAGAGTCAAGTAATACTCCAAGGTCTCTTGATTTTTTCTACTCGTTGGAGAGGAACATGGTTTAGACGGTAAGTATGGATGATTTGGTGACATTTACGTGAAAATGTTATCACATTACATTTATCTATGTTTAGGACTAATTGATTTTCTATGCAATATTTATTAATTCTATTAATATCTTGTAATTTGTTACAATCATCTGCTGAGTTTATGTATTATATATTTAAATTGGCCTTAGACTATGCCTGTGTGTTAATATAATATTCATGTTGATTGATGTGTTCATTCCTCGACACAAGGTGATGGAGATATGACATAATGTTACGAGTACATAAAATAATTACACATTAGTCTGTTGTCTGAATATGCCTTAATCAAGATAATTAACAAAATATAATAAATCTGAACATACCCTTGTTTGACAGAATTCCTTTGTTGCTCGGTACTTGGGAATCTGATATGTCGTACCCTGATTTGATTAATAGCCGACACGATCTCATTCATGTGTCGGCTTACTGACTTTTGGGAAAGACTCAAATGAAAGTCATTTCCTACTATTTTTTTATACGACCCTGTCGCAAGGAACGACAGTGTCGTTAGAACCTTAAAAATAAATAATATATTATAAGTATAGCAAATACATCAAAAAATAAGATAGGCAGAAAGAAAACAAGACTATAACTGTTTATTTCACGTTAAAATTTCGATTTTATTTCCGGGAGTCCTGGGGCTCCACCAGGTAAATTATGTATGCATGAAGTCACCGTGTAAATCAAGGGTTAATTGAAATGGATTAAGATATCAATTTATCCATAGAGGAATCACGTGAAGCCAGTTAATAAAAACTATTTATAAAAAAAACACAACAACAAAGCAAAACCTTAGCAAACGCCATCTCTTATGACATTTATACAACAGACGAAGCCTCGAGTAGCACCACTGTGACCTGCTTTTAACATGTTCATATCTCAATTTACCGTCCACCATTATTCCAAGGTTGTGCGCAGCGTCATCAAAGGGAACGGTGGCTTCATGTATTTTTACAACATGTCCTCCATTCCTTACACATGATATTTTTTGCTTAGTTCCCATTAATAAAGCAACAGTTTTTTGAGGATTAAGAAGTAACACTCCTGTGCCCAAGTGCAAACTCTACGTAGATCATCCGTTACCATATCCACCGCCAGATGAGCGTTACTTATGTCAAATGATAAATATTATTGTGTGTCATTTGCGACATACAGTATTTAATAGATTGCATTATGTCAGCGGCATATATAGCAAAAAAACAATGGCCCCAGTATCAACCCCTGTGGTACCCCTCGCGTTATCTTTACATCAGATGAATGTTTTAGAGCCCTATTGATTTCCCTGTAAACTGTGCGCTGAGTTATATCTTTGAAGTAACTCTGAAACCATTTTATTGTTTCATCGTTAAAACCAAAGTAACGCAACTTTCAAACAAGCAATGGAATGCTCAATAAGTCAAAAAATTTAGAGAAATCTAGAAGAACTAATACCGAGGCTTTGCCTGCATCATTGGAGGTAAGAATATCGTCTGTAATGCATTGCAGAGCTGTTGTGCTGTGACCTTTACGAAACCCCGATTGATGACGAGGTATAATCCCGCAAGTTTCAGTGTTGACACAACTTTTTCGAGTACTTTGGATAATGCTGGTATTATGCTGCTCGGTCTGAGATCGCTAAGACTAGTGAAAAATTAAATAATTTCATATTCACTTTGAGTTCCAAGGGCACTGCGATTGTTCGTCTACGTACAGGGACTATTGGCCGCAACTCCTCACACAAAGCTCTGTATAGGTCCTGGGATAGCCTGTAGTTTGCCACAAATACTGTCACAGGAATAGTCAAAGGGTTTGACAGATCCCTTAACTGCCGTCTTTGGACTGACTCATTTCTCAGCTCTTCGCTGCGCAGAACTCCATTAAAAAAATGTAGACGGAAATAATTGTCCATTGTAGACTGGCTGTGGCTAAAATAATACACATACATTATTAGCAGACCCGCACCCTTTTGGTACATAATAATATACTAAAGGAAAATATTTCCTTGACTTCCTAAAACCAACAACTATTTTCTAAGGAGAGGTTATGTCACAAAATTCCATCTTTATTCAAGCTAAAATTTTCTTATAAAACGAGTCTTTGCCGGGTTGGTCTAAATACGCACAAAATACTTAAATAACCCAAACTAAGAACTATTTTGTGCATTTAAAAAGTGGTTTCTTATAGTAATTGCTGGAACGAAGTGCAATTACAATATTCTGTGCCTAAAAGTGCGGCGATTTATGTAAAAACATCTACCAACCCGGTTGATATGTCGTTAATTCGAAATAAATCATATTACTTACCTTAAAACCACTTTAAAACTATTAAATTCGTTTTTATTAACTTCAAGAAAAATGTCATTCGGCGATGTGTCAACTCAAAACGTTAGTAAGGATTCCAAGCCGGAGGTCTGTTGAGCTGTTTTGTGAATCAGGAAATGAATATGTCTCAGACTCACACATGGGACGTAGAGATTACCAAATTCAACGAGAACTGTCAAAACACAAGGAGAGACGCCCGGCGTCGGCCGAGAACGAGACGTATAAACGTAGAGACTACCAATGATTGCGAAACTTTGCGAAACTGTAAAAAATATGGGTGTGTGCGTAAAAAAACGTAGTCACGGATGTTTGTGAGAGGTACTGACTTCACGTCCAGGAAGGAGATTATATATGTTTATACCCTCATAGCCTATGTTTCTTTTGCCACACTCTGTCTTTGTTGAATTTGTGTATAATTTATTACGTTGTCTTGTGTGGTGTTCATGTACTTGTGATGTTTTCATAAATGTAGTATTTGTGTGTATAAAGACATTTTGAATTTTGTAGATTAATAAGCATATGTTGTATTCGTACAGTTTTCTGATTTTCATTAAGTTAGTTTCTTTGTATACTCTTTTGGTGGGGGTATCTGGTCGATAGTTAAAAAGTTTTTTTATAACTTTATTCTGAATTATTTGAATTTCGTTTAAGAGTGTGATATTTATGTTTCCCCATATTTCTATGAGGTAATTGAGATGGGAATGAATTAAACTAAAGTATAATCCCCTCTTTACTTGTATTGGTAGAAGATGGGCTATTCTATCAAATACACCAATTAGTGGGATAATTTTTTCTTTTACTTTTTGTATGTGGTGTTTAAAAGACAAATGTTTATCGATATAAAGTCCCAGGTATTTTTCACTATCTGAAATTTGTAGGTTTATTCCTTCTATTTGCAAAGGTTTATGACACGGCGTTTTTCTTTTTTGTGAACTTAAGATCATGTAATTAGTTTTTTAGTGTTAATAGTTAATAAATTTTTAATTAGCCAGTCATTTAATTTATTAAGATCCAGTTGAGCTTTTTCAAGTAAGTTTTGTAAGTTTTTGCCAAAGTAAAATATAGCAGTATCATATGCGTATAAAAAAATTCCCCATTTAGGTTTAATTGACAGATATCGTTAATATATATTTGAAATAATAGAGGTCCTAATATGGATCCTTGAGGAACTCCATAGTTTGTATTATTGTGTAATATTGAATTTATTAAAATTTTATGGTTAATAGGAGATTTAAGAATTAAGTATAATTTTAGGTATAAAAAGAGTAACTGTATAAGATAATATGTAAGTATAATAATATATTTCACACATGATCTAACAGGACGTGCTCGAAGATGTCTTTTTAAAAAAAACATATACACAAGACCCACGTGTACCACATCATCTTAGATGGACAATGTTCTAAATGACATTTTTTTCAAAAATGTCCCATGAATGCAAAACCATATCTTTAACTCATTTCTATAACCAAAATAATTTTCACAACCATATGTGTGGTATTTCCGTAGATATCTGTATCTGTAAGTATTTTTTTTACATTAGGTTCACACAGGAGGCCCTGAGGAAAATAATTTCTATCTAGATATCTGTATCTGTAAGTATTTTTTTTACATTAGGTTTACACAGGAGGCCCTGAGAAAAATAATTTCCCTCAGAGCCTATGTCACCTTTGGGGATGCTGTGTGGAGGGTATTTTTAAGGAAAGGAAGGAGAGGAAGTTCTGGGAAGGAAAAGGTATGAGGGTTGGGTAGGAATCTAGGGTTCAATGTGTCTAGAACATCCGCCGCCAAGGCCTAGACAATGAACCCCATGAACCCGGGCTCCCCTGCTATGTCACCAAACGTAGCGAACCACTTGGGGTGACCTATGGCAGAGGTGTTGGTTATCCAATAAATGGTTCCCGGGGCGGCGGTACCCATTCCCGCCTCCCAAATTGTTTATTATTATTTATTAAACTAATTTATTTTACAATGTTCTAACATCATTTATACCATTTATTTTGTTAAAATTTGACAATTGATCATTGTTATGAGGCGCATTGTAGTTCGTCACATAGGGTTCTAACTTCGTCTTATCACGTTCTGAGGTTTCAAAATTTGCAAATACGAATTTTCGTAATCTATTTAACAATTTTTGATTTTGAGATTCAATCTTGTGTAAAGTTATTTTAGTTTATCATATTTTAATGGAAAATATTTAAATAGAACGTGGCCATAGCTTGTAATTGCATTAGGGAAATGCCATTAGAAGCTTGTGCAAAGAATTATTATGCCCTGGCTGGTTGCATGTGGTTCTATCTGCATGTTTAGATATGTCTAAAATGGTAATTACACGTCCTATTTAAACATTTACCTTTAAAATATGTTCAATTTAAATATTTTACACAAGATTCAAAATCAAAATAAGAAATTGGTAAATAGATAATGAGAAATCGTCTTTGCAAACTTTGGACACCTCGTATCTCAGATTAAGGTAGAATGGCCAAATGAGGTTGAAATCTTAATTAATAAGTCCAAATTTTTATTGAAAAAATGTCACCGGACAGCAAAATGACTAATGTTGATTTCTACAAATAAGCTCAGGAATAGCTGGTTAAACTATGTCGGGTATGTTCTGATTATTTATAAATATATTTCTTTCTCGTGTCGTTATTAACTCATAACAGTTTGACGATTTCATAAAGATCATAAATAAATTCAATTTCAGTGTGTGAATCACAAAAGTTCAAGAAGTTTTTAGGAAGGCAATTTAGAAGTACCTTGAATTCGGAAAAATCTCAATAACACCTACCCGTCTTTTAGTTTTTATATCATATATCAAATTTGCAATATGTAGGTATTTTATACTCGTACAAACGTAAATTCACAATAAGAGTCATGGAATAACACCCACTTCTCTCCGTTCAAATGATTCACCAAAACTGAGTGACGCATTTGATTTTCGGGAATCCAAAACTTCAATTCTCTGAAATTCTTCACAATATACGAGTTATAAAATTTATCTTATTTATTAGATTTTTACGTTTTGACATTCAAATCGCAAACTGTTTGACAGTTGGAAGAAATTTGTAGTAAATTATATAATTTTTAAAGATATTTTGCATTAATTTGACAGTTCTTATCATTCTAGTAACTTGATAGATAAATAAACCAGCGTAAAACATTTTTTAAATTAAACAATTGAAAAAATGGCATTTCGTCTTTTTTACAGTTGTAGGATGAATTTTGCAAAGCTCCGCGACAGAAATGACGATGCAAGCTGAAAACCAATATACCATGATCAGAAAATTTCAGATAGAAAAGTAGTACAAATTTCATGACACCAGAGCTCACATTTTTTTTTTTTTTTAATTTTTAACTAACTAAAAATTTACAAACTCATTACAAATAGTAACAAGTATTCACAGATCAACATATTGATTAATTTTTATGATAACAGAAACCATATGAATCAAAGTTAACCCTATTTTTCCGGATGATTTTGGAATCATCTTTAAGACCCATTGACCAGCGGCTGAGAATTAAAGTTCCAAAATGCTTGCAACTATACAGGGAGGTTCCGATGAGAAAGATCGATGATTCCACGCTTAATGTAAACGAGCGTGTTCTGGACCTAGTAATATCGAGTCGCGCGTGCACTGTTATTGGGTGTGACACACCGCTAGTGCCGGAGGATGCACACCACCGCTCTCTGGAGGTGTCGCTACGCTTGTCCCACAAACCAACGCTCCAAACGCCGCGCTCTCGCACCGTCCGCTCCTATCATAGCGCTGACTATGGGCAGATTAATAGCGCCTTAGCAGCCGTCAACTGGACAACGACTCTAAACAGCAGCAATGTAGATTCAATGACTGCGCGTTTCTATTCCGAATTAAATAAGATAATTGTCACGCATGTACCATCTAGATCAATTAACATAGACTCAAGGTACCCTCCATGGTACAGCACCGCATTAAAAAAAGTAATTAAAGATAAGCTTAAATTTCACAAAAAATACAAAATTTATAACCGTAACTCCGACTATCAAATTTTCTCTCTTCTCCGAGAACGACAAAAGTGTATGGAGAAAGTGTGCTATGATAATTACATTAATATGGCTGAAATTAATATTAATACTGATCCCAAACACTTTTGGACCTTTGTTAAATCCAAGCAAAAAAAATCTGAAATTCCTAACAATATGTTTCTTAAGTCTCAGCATGTATCGGGTGGGAAAGATATAAGTAACTTATTTAACACGCACTTCCAATCCTCCTTCGAATCCCCCACCCCGTCTACCTTGGCTACAACTCAAATATATAATCCGAACACCTCAACTCTCAATCTTAATAATGTTAATATAGACACTCAACTAGTTTGTAAATATCTTAAATCATTAGACCCTACCAAAGGCAGTAGGCCTGATGGTATACACCCTGTATTTTTAAAGAATTGCGCTAATGTTTTATGTTATCCGCTAAGTCAAATATTCAAAACTTCATTGTCTTCTGGCAGTTTTCCACAGGAATGGAAAAGATCATATATTGTACCAATATTCAAAAAAGGAGACAAGCACAATATTGAAAATTACAGACCGATCTCTAAGTTAAATGTAATGGGTAAACTTTTTGAAAAAATTGTTTTTGATATCATTTTTCCATGTATACGACCACACATAATTTCAAATCAACACGGCTTTGTCACCAAAAAATCAACAGAAACCAATCTATGTGAGTTTGTTGATACAGTCCTTGTTGCTATGGATAATGGATATCAAGTCGATGTAGTCTACACAGACTACTCCAAAGCCTTTGATAAAATCCCACACAGCATCTTGATAGAGAAAGTCGAAGCAATGGGTATACACGGTGACCTCCTTCGTTGGTTAGCCTCTTATCTCAACAATCGTACGCAAGCTGTAACTGTACAAGGGTTCTGCTCTAGTTTCGTCCCCGTAACCTCAGGAGTTCCCCAAGGATCTCACCTTGGTCCCCTCTTATTTAATATTTTTATGAATGACGTTAACAAAATTATCCGCAACTCTCAGTTGTACCTATATGCGGACGACAAAAAGATTGTCAAAATCATTAAGTCTGAGATGGATTGTATAGAGCTCCAGAATGACCTGGACTCTTTGGTTAATGTGTATTGTCTAGAAAATCGCCTTCTTTTGAATGCAGATAAATGTAGCGTCATATCTTATTCTCGAAAGAAACACACAATATTGTATCCATACACAATTAAGAACAATATTTTAAACAGGGTAAATGTAGTAAGGGATCTTGGAGTTCTATTAGACAGTAAGCTTCTTTTTCAATCTCACGTCGAGCATATCACGTCGAAGGCTTTGAAAATGTTGGGATTTATACTTAGAGTAAGTTCAGCTTTCAAAAATCCACAAACATTTAAAATTCTCTACATATCCTATGTCAGAAGCCACCTAGAGTACGCTTCAACTGTGTGGAACCCCCATTGTTCTACGTATAAAGCAAATCTAGAAAGAGTTCAGAAAAAGTTTATCAAATATGTCTCTTTTCGCGTACGAAATTATGTAAACTATGTCCCCGTAAACCTTAAATCTCTTGATCAACGCCGAGACACCAGAGACCTATTAATGCTCTATAAGATAATTCATAACTATATTGACAGCCCATACTTACTACAAAATATTCATTTTAGATGTCCAAAAAGAGTTACTCGATCTATGGATACCTTTTATATTCCTAAGAGCAAAACGAATTACCTTGAAAATGTATTTATAAGAAGAAGCTGTAGCACATTTAATAGATTATGCCCAAACATCGATGTGTTTAACACGAACCTTGCTAAATTCAAAACATTCATAAAAAAATGACATTCCATCGAATGCCATATGTTTAACCTAAAACTTAATTTCATTGAATTCTTTTTTTTTTTTATTAATTCGTCACATTTTCTCTTTTACTTTTTTAATAGTTTGTATTTTAATGAAATCTTTTCCTCAAAGATATTATTGATATCCTTTAAAATTTAAGTGTAAACCTTAGAAATATCTATATCATAAAACACTTTATAAATTGAAGATGCATCAGAATTGTTTGTATTAGGTATATTGTTGCATATTTTTTTTTTATTATGTTCCTATATTTAAATGTCGTTATTTTATTGGTCAATGACATAAACATATTATTCACTGTCATATATAAATGTATAGACTGTTTATAACGCAAATAAATAAAATAAAATAAAATAAATAAAGTATCAATTTTTTTAAACTAAAAATTATATCGATTAATTTTATTAAAAACTTGCTTTAAAAAATACCTAAATTCAAGTAGCCAATAAAAATGCTCAAAACGCACGATGATAAATTATTAAATATAGTGTACTTCTTGTAAGTATTTTTTGATCATAAGTATTTATGATTTTTCAATAATGTCTAAACAAAATAAGTGTGAAAAAAAAATCTGAAATATTTTAGTTTGTAAGTAAGACCTTAAATAAATAGAAAAACTGAGGTATTTTAATTGAACTAAAATTAAAATTCTTAAGTGTCCTAGATTATGTACTGATTTATTTTGCTGTATGATTATATGATTTGAAATTTGTGTTATATAATACAATATTTCGTTTAAAAATTTAACAAATCTGCCAACGACCAACGGTATATAACCTTAGTTTTTCAAAATTTAAAACGTGCGTTTACCAGATAAAAAAAAACAATATTTCAAAATCAATTCATGTTTTTTTTTGTAAAAAAAAAGAGTCAGTAAGTCTAGAATTTGATTTAAATTTCCGGTATTGTCTGGTTATACATACCCTCTTAATATATATACGAAGTCTTTCACAAATTACGTAGATGAAATGAATTAACTAATAACGACTGATTGAGTAAAAAGTTTCAATGTCACCGTTACTTCTAAAGTTCGTAATAGATCTAATAAATTCGCAAAATTTTCACGCCTTAAATAATAATTTAAGCACTCCTTGTTACAACGAGTAATGATTATCATAATTTAAATACGTACCATTTGAATCTTCTGAGAGCTTGTGGAATATCCCAGACACGATCTTCTGAAGTTCGACCTTCAATAAAATAATAATAATGAAGAGCTTTTTATGACCTCGGGGGAGCGTCTTACTTCTACCCGGCACGGGAACAAATTTACAAAATTAAATCAATTGATTGGTTAGTTTCAGAGAGAATTTTATCTTGATACAGGGTGTAACAGCGTTTTCGCCAGTGGCGGTCCGTGAGTTTTCAGTGAGCTAGAGTGCTAAGATTGAAAAAAAAAACGAGAGTGCTTTAGACCACACGATCGAACTAAATATATACTTCTTTAGCTCCATCTATATATCCGCATCTGCATGACTGAGATATTTCAAGCACTGGCTGTGACAGGAAGAGAGAAAGAAAATGTGCGCGCGCACTGCTCTCTCTTGCTTCTACAGTGTGATACAGCCCGTTCGGCTCTCAACGCATTTCACTTTTCGTAACGCATTAGGCAGCTTACCCCCCAAGTCAAGCGTACGTAAAGAAGTATATACTTGAAAAAAAACGACGTTACTGATGTTGTTGCAGCTGAAAATTAATTTTATTTTTTTTCTTAATTTCAACTTTTTTTAGGATTCTTTCAGTTTGGGGAAGCGCCGCATCCATAAACTAAAAGATCTTCATACAAAAAGTTGAAATTTAAAAAAAAAAATCATTTTCAGCTACAACAACATCAACAACGTCGTTTTTCTTTCAATCTTGGCACTCTAGCTCAGTGAAAATCACGGACCGCCCCTGGTAAACTCCATTGTGGTAATTTTTTTGGGATTAAAACCCCTAATACTTCTTTTAAATAAAATAATTAAGTGACTAATAATAAATAATCAAAACTCATTCCTAACATTATTCTATTTTTCCATGGATTATCAACACTTCCTACGAAACTGTGTAACGCACCTAAGGGGTCAGATTACTTGGCTATTCAAGTACAGCAGTTTATGCAAACGGCACACGAACCAAACAAAATTTGCCGGTCCGCTGAAATATATTAGGAATTCAGGAGGGGGGAATACACACATAAAAGGTTAATAACCCCCTGCTTCATTTTTTTATGGTACCATATGCTGGCAAACATGCTCATTAGTAGCATGCTCATTTCCTCTTCCACCCGCGAATCAATGAGCATGCTCAAAAATCAACAGCCGGTTGATTTGTAAGCTACTATGTAAATGGGAAATGAGCATGCCCATTTATAAGCATGCATCCAGTGTGACAGTACTATCATTATGGTACTGACACACTTGCTTATTACAAGCCGGTTTATGAGCATGCTCATTAATGAGCATGCTCACACAACTGTACACACTTGCTCATAGAACAGGATTGGCTTGAGCTTTCTCATGAATGAGCATGCTCAAAGCCAAAAATTGAACACACATGCTCTTTAATGAGAATGCTCATGTCAAATAATAAATGTCATCGTATAGAATCAGTTCTGTTCGCCCAGAATATCTTATTGCTTGCAACACAATTATTAATTATTTCAGAAAATTTCACACTTGCTTATTACAAGCCGGCTTGTGAGCATGCTCATTAATGAGCATGCTCATGAGCACAACTGTACACACTTGCTCATAAATGAACAGGCTTGGCTTGAGCTTTCTCATGAATGAGCATGCTCAAAGCCAACAATTGAACACACATGCTCTTTAATGAGCATGCTCATGTCAAATAATAAATGTCATCGTATAGAATCAGTTCTGTTCGCACAGAATATCTTATTGCTTGCAACGCAATTATTAATTATTTCAGAAAATTATAAAGGTTATACAAGATTTTATTAAATTAAGAAAATAAAAAGATAGATTTGGGTTTGTAATTGGATCACTAGAAGAGCAAACCTTGGAGCAAGTAATCATTTGTTAGTAGAAACGCGAGAAGAAGATGTCGACGGATATAAGAATCATTTACGAATGCTTCCGCAGAAATTTGACGAGCTATTCTCTAGAATTGCATACAAAAACGAAATACTCAAATGCGGAATGCTATTCCGAACTGAGATCGTATTGAAATGAGCATGCTCATAAGCCAGCCTGTTCACACATGCTTAGAGGCTTCCCCTTCCATCCGATAATCCAATGAGCATGCTCATTACTAGCAACGTCACCGACACACATACTAGGTAGCATGCTCTTTGGCTTCAAATGAGCAAGTGTGTCCGTACCATCTGTCAAGTTCCACGAGTCATATAGGGTGTTTCAATAAGCGCGCAAGATTTGAATTGCTCGCCAGTTTGGCCAGTCATGTTATTACATGATTATGACACGACAAATCGATAGGAGACAGTTGGGAGTTTGTAGACATGGAGCAATATACGATAGAACAACGCGTCCTGATTGTTAAACATTGTTATCAAAATGCAATATTCAGTCGAAATAATGTTACTTTTTCATCTACTGTGAAAAGATTAATCGAAAAATTCGAAAGTACTGGTTCGGTTAGTGATATGTAACAAATGTCACGAGCTCATAGAGGTCGTTCAGAACAAAACATCACGGCAGTTCGCGAGAGTGTGGCCGAGAGTCCAGGGACGTCGATTCGTCATCGTGCACAAGAATTAGACATTACAAAAGCCACTCTCAGCGTATTCTCACTAAAGACTTGCATTTGACGGCCGGCGTGGTCAAGCGGAAGACTCGACTCGACTCCCAATCCAATCCGAAGGTCGCGGTTTCGAACCCGGCGTGCGCAAATAAATTTTATTTGATGAATTTGTGATATTTCACAATTAATTAATTAAAAATAATAAATATGTAGTATATTTGCGGTACGTTCCAGAGGGGAATTTCTCTCAGTATCGCCCTGGTGTAAGACCACCATTCAGAATTGAAACGTTACTTGAAAAGGCTGTAGCCGTGTTTGGTGAGCAAATCTGGATAGCCAGTACTTCCCCACCTTCCTCTTCCCCATTATCTTCAGCCTCACAACATACCCCAATTGGGGATGTCATAGTCTCACTGGCTCCAGGCGGGATTCTTGTGCGGTATACATTTACGAGTTGATTTTTTTCTTTCATAAATAAATAAGTAACTGGTAAGTGTTGAATTGTTTTCTTGTATCCGACTGGATTTCCATTAGAACTGATTTGATAAAGTGGAATTAATTCACGAGTTTGCCAAACTAAAACGTGATAGGAAAAGTTTCTTCGTCAATCGGAAAGTTTATTTCAAGTTTCTTGTTAGCATCAGTACAAGGTCTCGGCAGGGAATGGGGGAATATAGGAATATTCACAGAAATAATGCTATAATTAAAATAAATGTTTTTTTTTACATACGCTTACAAAATTAATTATTAGACCTTATAGTTATTAAAAAGCTGACGTGTACCTGGCGTTGCTCTGGGTTAAGAATGGTTTGGAGTAAAGTGATGAGGTTGTAAATTCAGTGTTCCTGAAAACTGGGGGCATTTTTAAGGTGGAAATAATGTTATTGCAAATAATTGAAAAAGTTTACAATTATTGTCTACTTCACTTGATTGTGCCATGGCTTCCTCGGGCGTCTTCGACTTCTTCTGCCATTAACGTCCACGTCATACATTGTTCTTTCACACCCCTTTCTCAGTTTATCACATACGTCACATTTTACCACACATAAGAAGGTATTTGTGTCATTTGATCATAATCATGTTTCATGAAAATCACATTGTTACTATTATTACGACATTATGTCAATAATTTAATTCAACTGCATATCTCTTTCCAGTGCAGACATAATGCGTTAAGTCTTCTTCGCGCTCCTTTCACTTCTTCTACCATTCAAACCACTCTCTAAACACTCTTGGCACATATGAGAACAAACTTTGAAATTTTCAGCGAAATCGGTCCAGTAGTTTTTTTTCTATACCTAAGGCACACACGGACATTGCCTTTTATTTACATAGATTGTGACTATAGTTGATAATCTATTCTACTGGTCACATTGCATATGCATACAATATTAGACTCTAATCTAACTATATATATATTGTATAATTATCCCGTTGATTGATGGGATTGCAATTTATTAGTTGTTATAAATTGTTAAATAGGTTTACAATAATTACGAATAAGTGCATGAAAAATAATGATAATATGTAATTGTTAGATTTATACAATAACAAAGATCTCTATTTTATTACATTCGTTGCAAAGCGCTCTTAATGAGTTTTCATATAAACAGCATCATAAAAATAATCCAAATCTAATAAGTAAAAAAATCTTATATTTCAGTAGAAATAAAACACAAATTTATTAATAAAAAAATAGTGCAATTAAATGGTCGGAATAACAAAAAATTTAGGCTTACAATTAGAGGAAAACGATAAAATTGATCTTAACTTTCACAAAAGAATGAATAAATAATATTTAAACATTACTTTTGCCGAGACTCTAGCCATCAAACATAAACAAGAAACGCAAAGAACGACAAAAACATCTCAAAAACGTCGAAGTGCTTTATCTTTTGAACGCTGGTTCACATGGCTGACACAAGTTGAAATAAATTTAAAAACCACACACAAGAGCAGCATGTGTGGCTCCAAATCTAAAAAACGTCACCTCCGCAGGGGGAGCATCGCTCTCGTGGACTGCGATAACGCGTTATCTAAAAACAAATGCACACAGCGAGTTCCAATACTGAAAACTAGCATTCGGTTCCGATACGTCTTTAATCTGTCCTCTCGCTCTCTGCATAGTGAGTAGGTGTATAGTCCCTCCCCCTCGTGCACAGTGCACACTGCACACTGCTGACTTGACTTCACAGTACCCAGTCCCAGTACCCTTGCCGCGGGTTGTTGACCGACCGTTGGGCCAAAATCCCTACAAAAAATAAAGACAGACATCTCGAAAATTTAATGCCAGCCGCTATGAACCTAAGGCCGGTCTGTGCACGCTGAGTGAACGCTTAACCGCGAGAGTGACGCGAACACAAGTTGTTTATTTCTATGGACCGGCGCAGAAAAACTTAAAACCAAATTAATTATAGAATAATTGTACATATAGTTGGTTATACTTTACGAAGCTAGAAAATAATAACTTTAGTGTCTAAACTCTAAATTTAAGGCTTAGATGTTGTATGTGGTGAGTTCTTTATAAGAAAACCGATATTTCCACTAGAGTCTTGGTGTTATCAAATTCTTTACCTAAATAATACCCTCAAATTTAGAGAATCGTTTTTGTGAAATATCATAAACACCTTAGTGGCGCTGTTCAAAATTGTTAAATTTAGAGCATAAATTTAATTTACGCATGTCGCAATATGTGAAAGGGTTTATATTTGTGAAAAAAGTGTCAAAAATGAAGAAGAAAGGGAACAATCAAAATTTGCAAAATAATGCGAAGACAAGACAAAACATTATATTCACGAATTTTAAACAATCGTAAACACAGAATGAAAGCTATTGATAAACATACTCTTTGTTTTAATTACGAGTTGGAGTACGTGACGCGAACTACTCTCCCGAGAAATACAATTTAACAATCATTTTTATTGACAGACATATTCAAAACGCTCGTTATCGGTTATGACCTATTTGCAATCAATATGCCGAATACTAGCATACAAAAGTAGAATGGAATGAGAAAACAGTCTTTAACAATATTAGGATAAAAATAATGGCGATACGTTATCAAATTATCGCTGACTTCGCACCAGATTGTGAATATGTTATTTAAATGTCAATGTTTGTAATTGTCAGAATCGACGAATCAAAGTTACATTTTTCAATAAAATGGCTGCATAATGTCGAGGTTATTCAATATTGGAGAAAGATATCAGTTCCCACAATTTCAGATCCGATGACCAATAAGAGCTCCATAAATGACATTATTTGAAAAGTATTAATATATTACCCTACGTTGTTTACTTATTGTCTAACGATAGTACTGTGTTTTCTTGCATTTTTCTTTATTCATTTTTCCTTTGTTTCTATGTTTTCGTTTTTATTTTTGACTTTCTTCTATTTTACTTTTATGTATAAATACCTATGTTTTACTTATACTCTCTATGGGATGTGGAAAGTGTGATTGCACTTACCTCCCCCCATTTTGGAATAAAGACCAATATTATTATTATTACATATATATCGATAATTGGATGCAAGAATTGAAAGACATGAAAGACATAGGCTTGGGCGCGAAAACCAATAATCTGGAAGCATGTTTCCAAATCCTATGCAGACGCTGTAGAGTCCTTTTCTGTGAAGAAACAGCGTTGAAAATATAGTCTCTAGAATTCCGAAAGAGTTAACGATGAATGACAGTGTAATCATAATTAAAAAAAAAAAATGAAAGGTGCATGGTTGAGCTCGACACAGTCTATTCGAGCACAATCTGAAAGTATGTTCAGTGACAAAAAATAACACGATAAAATAATAGATTAGGTTAGATTTTATTTGTCATGGAATTAAATAATAATATCTTCTAACGTGCGTCGCGGTTCGTACAGTCTGTACAAACTTGACGCGAAGGGTACAATCGCGTGCAGGTTGATTTTTTGTGTAGTTTTATTTTATATAAGGGCTATCGACCGCTCCAAGGAGGAATGCAGTGAACGGGGGTTGGTTATTGAGAAGGGTTCCACAGGTCCCACAAGGGGTCCAGGGGTGTCGAGACCAGAGGGGTCGGCTTATCTCGCGGGACGCGGACGGTTAGAGATCCATCGGTTAAGTCTAAAATATTGTAAGTTAAATGTGAAACATCTAAATTCTAAATCGAGGATAGAAAATTGGAGGCATTCAGTAGGCTCTCCGTAGTAGCCAGTAAATGTTCATTGTAATAATAAGGGATAAAGCCTATATAAATAAGAAATTAATTGTTTTGGGATGCAGCAGATTTTCAATAGTTTGCGATTTTTGATTTGACTGAATTATTAGTATTTTTATTACTTTTATAAAAGTTTTGTCGCTATATTTATTTATTTTTTCATGTTCTCCATAAAACAGTTATACACCAATATATCATGGAGAAGATTATAAATTACAAAGTACACAAGGGCAGTTTTACTACTTAGTGACATGTGCTAAAAGATAGTTGCTGAACTGTCTGTAAGTGACATTGAAAATGTCGATGGTCAATGCAGAATCGTTAAGCAGTTGAGTCGCTCTGTTTATTGGCGCGTTCTGATAGGCAGAAGTCCTCATTTTCGGAGCATAAAAAAGTGAATGGGATTTCCCACGAGTATACTTGTTAGTGACGTAAAAAATAACCTCTTTTAACATAGGCGGATTGAGTATGATACTACTGCTCGAGGTCAGTCGGACCATGGCTACCCCAATTGGAGTACGTCATAAGATTGAATTGTGTGCGAAAGGGGAAGAGGAAAAGCAAGGTTGTAAACTCCTCGTTAGTCATACCTAGTCAATAAACACAACTAAAGCCATGTAAAGAAATTTTTAGTTTCTGATAATCTGGAGGACCGTTATTTATAAAAGGGTTTTTAAAGTGACAAAAAAAATGAAATTTAGGGGATCCAGACAAAAAAAAATCAGATATTCTCCTTGTATTATCATCTTATAGGTATATATATAATGAAACAGTGTAAGATATAGAAGTGACGGGCCGCGGTAGAAAGCCAGCACGACCAAGTGAAACTTTTTTTAGAAAGCTGAAAATCCGTGCTTGAAACCGATATACGGCACCTACACATGCCTAGGTGTCTAAGGGTGGAAATCGGTGGTGATTTTGTTGAATTGAAGATTAAAAAACTACAATATTTACTTAAAAATGTAGAATACTAATTTACAAGTGGACGCCCTTCATTATGTTAAAATAATTGATTCGCATAATACATGAAGATTCTTCAAATGCAGCAGTAATGTCAAAAAAACATGTCAAAAAACATGTATGTGCGATGGTGTTACTAACGAATCAAGTCAATGGAACAACTCCGGATTCAGTATAATAACGCCCGCAGAATTATTTTTGAATACAGAGCGGACAGCGGAGCAGAGCATCGACAATGTTTACGGATCACGGATCTAAAACTGAATTGATTCGCCGGCCTGATGATACACCAAGTCACTAGAGCCAGGATTTGGATAATGGCATCCCCCAATGGGAGAACGCAGCCTTCCTGCAACAAACGCCACTTTTGAGTGAGCGCTGGGCCCGAGCTCACTCAAGGCCACGCCCTACGTAATTGATTATTGTTTAATTTACTCGTTCTTCTTAATATTTATTGGATTTATATTTCAATATATCAAAAATGTTTATAATATTAATATCATTTATTATGAGAGTTTCTATTAACTATATAGTTTTTAACTAAATCAAATTATTGATAAATCAAAAAATACAACGTCACTTCGCCGTATTTATTTTGTAAAATGTCCTTGTGAATGAATGAATAATGAGACGTGTAATGGGAGGAAAGATGGTTTTCCTATTCCGTCCAATTCTTCATCCATGGCAATTATTTCCGTTTTCCGAATCCACAATAATTTTCCCTCAACCATTTCTTTCGTAATAATTAATAAATAAGTAACTTATTAGTTGAGAGAAGCGGTATTTTCCAATTCATTGAATATCTTTAATTGAACCTCTAGTCCCTTAAAGAGATATTTCTCCCAGCCTGAAACAAACTCTATTTATAAAATAATCTAAAAATTATGGTATATCATTTTGTATTACGGTGAGATATATGATTTAAACAGCGTTAGAAAGAGAGAACACAATTTTTTGACTGAGTAAAACCGCAAAGGATAGTAAATAGAAGAAGAACGCGTGTAAATAACAAAACCAAATGACATTCGTTTGTAATCCATAAAAAAAAACGTATATATTTATATCGACCACCACATCACGGGCATGTGCCTAGCATAGTGGTCGAAAAATCCTCAATTCACGTAACAAACAATTTAATGAATAAAGAAAATTTAAAATAAAATATATATATACTAGATGACCCGCCCATCCATTGCTGTGGCTAACGAAACACAACGCCATCTACTGGATGGTTTCCTAACTTAGATAACAAAGTTTTGTGTCAATAAATTAACTCACACCGCCATCTGTCAGAAACGTATGGAACTTACAAATAATTTCAAATCATTGTCCCTTATCAAACATTCAATGAACATTTAATTCGCAATAATAAATATTGAAGTAAATTTTCGAAATAAAAAACTATCCCATCTTTTAAGTTGGACCAAATTACACACAGTAAGCTAAATTTCATCAAAATCGCTTAGGCAGTTTCGGAGTTTATAAGGATGAGGTACACAATATATGCTTACGAGTAGATATATAATAAGTAAGGCATATTTCAAGTTGAAAAGACGTCTAAATGAGAGCTAAGTAAGTAATAAACAGCCCTTGTGAGCGTGTAAATAGCAAAGAATAAATAGAACATAGGAGTTAAGAACATGTATAAATAATAACAAAGCAAACAATGAGATTATGTAATTAATACAATATTGCAATGATGTAACCATAAAGATAATTACACTTTACATGATAAAAACCATCGGCAAGGGACTTAACTTTATCAATGTTTACGTTCAAAATTTAAATTTTTTAAATGCAAGTCGATTTGTACTACTCAAAACTGCAAGTCTTTTATCCGCTTTCAAAAGCAGTCTGTTTTGAAATAGATTCAAAAATAGCCTATTTGAAATTGACTGTCAAACTGGAATATTTAATGACATGATATTATTTCATCAATGCCCGAGGGATTAACTAATTGGTTAATAATTTGTTAGGGAATCAGTTGTTCAGTAGAACCGACGTGAAATTCAGTCGGCTGGCAATAAAATTAAGTTAAAATTATTTAGGGAGAAAAATAAATACAAAACCACACAATGTTCTCGTTGAATTTATTAGAAAATTCTAGTAAATCTGAAATCAATTACCATAACCACAAATTAAAATAAATAATACAATATGTAAAATGATTGTAAGTATTTTTACATATTCTCGACACTTTTCTTTTCTTGTCACTATTATAATAAGCCTCCAGCGTTTGGCGTATAATTAGCTTGTTAAGTCTGATATCCATCTTCATTATCGTAATAAAGCTATGACTACCAACATAACGGTAATAATATAATACCAACAAAACGAAATCACAGCCAACTTAGCAACACAGCACTCACAGTATGAAAGCAAAATCCGCTGAGGAATTTCACTTTCACTTCGCATTTGCACAGCACCCGGAGCGCTCACTGCTCGGGTCGTAATTTCTTTTCGAATTTAAATACATAGTTGTAATGTATTAATCTAGGTTAAAAGAATTCAATATCACAGACTGCATATTAAAACAACGATTCACGATGTTCAGCAAAGAATAAAATGATTGAGGGCCGGAATTCCGATTTTCTATCGATTTATTACATATGTCCCTTGAACACTTTAAGTTTCGAAGTTCATAAAAAATATATGTTATTTTTTTAAGATAATATCTGAAAATTTGTAGAGCCGAAACGTTAATGACATGAAATTCCCTCGATAGAAAGATATCGCAAAATATGTTCCAAAAATTATTATTTACACGTTTGTTTCTGTTATTTTACAAGTTAGGGGTTATACATTAATTACGTAAGCGGTTTTTAAAAAAATTTACTCCCCTCCCCCCCTTGGTGAGATTTAGTGGGAGTGCCCCTCCCCCTGGCGTTAGTATTTTTTTTTACTCTCGAAATAAATGTTTTTCATAATAGCCATTTTTTCAGCGGGCAAAATGGGACTCTTCAAAAGAAGTGAAAGAATTAAATTTTTATTATTATCTCTTATATACTCTTTTAAAATTGACGTGATATTTTATTGACCCCCCCCCCCTTCTCGGTATAATGAGATTTTACTGGACCCCTCTTTTTTGATCACGTAATTAATGTATGCCCAGTTATATGTATCAAAAAATTAACAGTGTTTCATTAGATGCTACTTTAGGTGTTGAAGAAAGATTTTTGCACTATTGTAAACGAGTCGTGTTTTATTAAACATTTTCCCAATTTTCGATCGAATTTTTACGTTTTTAATATCAGCGCGCTTGCTCCAACATTCGTATTGTCGTATCTCTCCTTCTTATTCTTTTTGGGCGGGTACTACCGGCCCTTAAGGATTAGTTATAAAATAGTTAAAATGTGAATTAGTCTAATCGAAGATCTGACAGAAGAAAGTTAACCTTTACCACTCTGTAGGCCAGACATTCTGGCCGAAACGATTTTGGTAGGGAGCTCCGTGGGCCAGAGGTTCTGGCCCGGCGCAGAAATAAGTTTAAGCACCGATTTCTATCTACCTAGGTAAATTGTTCGATCCATTATTTCCGAGAAGTACAAAGAGACGTTGCGACATGTTGGATAAATTAAAATTTCTTCATTTTAATTTACCGTTAATTAGATATACTCTTGGAAACATAGATGTATCATTTTTACCTTATGGATTATTTGTCATATTCCAATATTTTCGGATCAGTCAGTTGTCCGTCCTACATTTATGACGGTTCTCCGAGGTTACTCCTACCTCCTGTGACCATAGTTTCTCGTTTTGTGGAACTATTACATTTCTTATCGCCCCAATATTGATATTAAGTACTTGAAAATAATAAAAATAGTAATCTGTAGATTTTTTTAATATGCATAGATAGTTAACCATCATGGAAAATAATGAAATTTTTACTTCTAAGTTGAATTATAATGACGAATGTAATTGTATAGATAATAGTGATGATGAAGACCTTTTTACATTAATAATATTGATTTCAATGACAATGATAGTGTGATAGTAAGTGATAGGGAAGAAGTCGTTAACAATCCAAGTGATAGAGATAGTGGAAGTGACGTTATCCCGCCGAAAAGAAGGAGATTTGCTTATTTCAGCGAAGATGGTGATAATAGTGATGAAGAAAATATTGTGAAAAAAGTGGAGAGATTTGAAAGACAAAGTATTCAATGCATTTTATGGTGTTATTATTGATAATAAGACCTCATCCTCATCTTCATGATTTTTTTTCGACATACAATGGTGGCGCAGTTTTTTTTTAGGGGGTTTAGAAGTTTCGGTTGTAAATTCATATATTTTGTACAAGGAAAATAAGATTTAAAAAACAATGAAAATCCAATGAGTAATCTTCAATTTGTGGATAGGCTAATTATTTAGCTGGTTGGAAATCATAGAGAAGGTGTAAATACAAGAAAAGAAGACATTCGGTAGACCCAGAACAGCGGTTGAATCATGTGATAACGCCTAATGCGTAGAAAATGTATAGGGATTGCGTCGTTTGTGGTTCTGATAGAGAAGGAAGGCAAAGAAAATGAACAATGCATCACTGCAAAAGTTGTGACAACAAACCGGCAATTCATGTGGGAGAATGCTTTGAAAAATATCACATTCTAAAAAACTGTAAGTGATAATACAATACATAAGTAAGACATAAATTGTTAATAAATAATTGGACCGAATCGTCAGCTTATTTATTGTGATAAAAATACTCAGAAAGTGTCATTGATGTGTACACAGTTTTGCACACCTTGTAAACGCCGTGTAGAATGTTATCGAAACTTATTATTTATTGCATGTCTTGTGGGCTGGTCTATCTTTTGTTTCCTGTATGAAGGTCGAAACCTAAAATAAAGTCACCAATGCAAAATAAGATCCCGTTTACTGGCCATAAACCTAAGCCAATCAATTGTTCACGAGTTCAGGTAGACACCGGTCATCCCCTATGCGGTACAGGACAATTAGAAAGGAATGAATACCAGGATTTACATTCGTTTGTTTGTGTATTTCACCTATATTATACAAATTAATACTATGCAGCAGAAGGAATTATGCAAATAAAACACATTAAAAGCACATGTATTATCCTTTAGTTACTTTATGTGTGATTTAGCAAGTACTTTATGCAAAATATGTACCAAATTTATCAAACATCTTAATGGTCATACGAATTATCAGATAGGGTGCTCCGAAAATGAAGTATCGAAAATTTCATTTTTAAATAAAAAACTTAACTTAAACCGTTCAAAATTTTAACCAGAGTAGCCAATTGGTTCTGAGAAAAAATGGTCAGAGTGGAAAAGGTTAAGGAAACCTAAGTTATAGCCAAAGATAGCAAAGATATTAGAAACCCATCATATCTTATTTAAGTAAGTAGTTCTTTTGTAGTTCCACAGTAATTAATATAAATATTTATAATTTTTTCACAAAATGTAAAACGTGAAAAATTCACAAAGTAAAACGTGAAAATTTATACATTTTTGCTTTTTTTCAATACTAAAAACCTGCAGACAAGCTGCCATACGGCAGATTTGCACGACTCCTTTGTTTGATATAGTTCAAATTATTGTAGGTACTTAATAATCATGTTTTATGTTTTTTTAAATCTGTCTTCCATTTATATATTTATTTAAAAAATATATCTGTGGCGTATGGCGTGGATTTGATTTTTATACAAATACACAAATTTATTCCGAGATTGATGAAATTTCAAAATAAGAGGAAGGTCACTAGTTTGCCTACAAGAGATTTCGAAAAACAACCCCATCCCCTTTTCCCACCCATTAATCAGAATTTTGATACATATAGTGATATTTTGCACACTTAACGTTGAAAATAAGAAAAAAATTACTGTTCACATATGATTTCGAAAAACTCTGCGTAAAGCCCGGGCAACATTAGGGACGTCAGATAATATTAAATAAAAATAAAAAGAAAAAACATCTCGTAACAATTAACTAACTGCCTTTCTCGGATCCCACGCTCGTTTCATTCTTTCTTTTCTCTTCAGAAGTCATTATTTGACAAAGTTAAAATAAATTGAAAACGTGCTGAAATATTATTATATAATTAAGCACGTTTAAATGAAAGAGAAATTAATTTATTTGCTCGCTTTCCTTACATAATCCAAACGAATAAAATACTGAGGTCTAAACGGTTTTATTAAGATTACAATTTTTTTAAACGTTAATACTGATTTAAATCAACAGATATTATTTTAGGTATCCGTTAGCAGTGCGAATTAAATCTGAAACATCTGAATCCAAATAATTTATTTATTTATTTAATAATAAATAAATGTCACTGAACGCTAGCTGGTGAACGTAAGTTTTGTTTTGGGGGTGGCATGACCTTGCTATGCACACACTAGATGCGCTGTAGCCTATTTTACTGTTTGTGTTGCCTCAAATTGAACAAATCGGACTGGGCAGCGAATTATTTTTATGCAAGATGGGGCTCCACCTCACTACCTTCGCGAAGTACGCGGTGCATTGAACGCACGCTTTCCCAACGGCTAGATTAGCAGAGGAGCCCCCATTGCCCGGCCTCCAAGAAGTCCTGACCTTACCCCTTTGAATTTCTTTTTCTGGGGATACATTAAAAATATTGTGTACGGAGAAAGGGTTCAGGATTTGAATCACCTGCGGGAACGAATTTCTGCCGCTATCTTGACAGTTACTCCTGAAATGATTGCACGTACGTGGCAAGAAATCGAATACAGAGTCTGTAGTTCAGACTAGACATCTGCAGAGCGACGAACGGTGCACATAACAAAACAAACGTACGAAAAAAAAAATCTGTTTCCGCACACTTTAAGATCAAAACCAATGAATTATCTTTAAGAGTTTTTTTATAACAGTTATTTTTAATGTTGGCATTATTTTTCGATGACCCTGGATTAAGAGTTCTTAAGTTATATCTAATTTTATTATTTACAAAAAGACGTAGAAAACATACTTACATGGCTAAACTAAACTCAAGAGCTTTAACCGCTTATTTTACCCGGTTGGTGGTTCATAACTATACGTCATGCACACTTACAAGGCAAAAAATATCGGCTTTTAACTTAGCATAACTCTATTTCCGCTTAAAGCAGGCGGGACTCGTTAGCCTTGGGTTTTAAACCGTCAGATAATATGCCTAACATTCAAACTGTTAATATGTTGGCTTCGTGTGTTCTGGTTTTATCAACTATAAACCAACCCAAGAACGATTAGTATGAATTCGGTTGAAGATACGCGAACTCAAATTTATTGAAGATATACATGGCATTCCACAAGGACGTATCTTGGGGCCATTATTATTTCATTCACATTGTTGCTTATAAAGTGATTTTGTTTATGTAATCTGTAACACGTTCTGTATTATATTGTAGGGAGATAGGGAGGCCCAATACCGGTGGTTGACAACCAGCGACCTGCGGGGATTTTGTGCGACTCGCAGACCTTTTGGTGCGGCCCACTTGACTCAGTAAAATTCAACAGCATTCGTATCGTTTTGACCTTGGGCCTAGAAAATTTTCGCCTGTAGCGCTTTTTGTGCGCGCTGTAGGTAATTAACATTTTAATGGGTTCCATTTTATAGCAATAAATAACCAAATATTGTTTCTGAAAGCATGGAAATAACGGAAGTGAGTTTTGATATTAGAAATATTAATCGATCTAATTTCGATGTCATCGACTGCAAATTTAACCATTCCAAGCAGTACATGTGCAACGCCCCCTTGCAGCCCGCAAAAATACTGAAAATTGACCTTCGGGATAAGAAGGTTATATACCACTGCCTTAAGCGATAATAAAGATATTAGATAAAAATAAAAGTTAGAAAAAGATACAAGTTAGGATTACTCAATAATTAAGAAACCACAAAAGGAAAACTTCTTAGTTTATTTTCTAGTCGACAAGAAAGTGAAAAGTAAAAACTAAAGGTTCTAGCAAAGCATTTTAACATGATAATAATATTACATAATATGTCCGCGGCTAATTGCTGTGGCAAGGAGTTTAGATATAACAATATTCCGATCGTCAATATTTAACTAGATTTATTTTAATGCATTATTGGGGGATTATCCAGTTTCTAAACGCGCCGCCTAAGCACCTTCTTAAATATCTATATTTTTATATTATCGAAGAAAGCTAACACTTTGTGTCTTTACATTATACAAAATTAAACAAATACTTTGTTTTAAACCACTGTATTTAAATTTTTATGTTATCTGTAGTAAGCGTTGTTTGGACTGTGTATCTTCAGAATAAATAATACGTGTATAATTTCACAGATATCTTAAGTGGCATTCTGATTCGTGTTGACGTGAAATGCAGTTATCATAAATAATATGTTTTTGTTGAGTTTAATATCCTAATTTCGCGTGTAGGAATTATACATAAATCTCGTCAAGATTGATCGGTGTGGGAAGTGGTGTGAAAATGATTATAATACATTTTAAGATAATGTAAACAGTTATTATTTTTGTTAGTAAATATTTAATAGATGGTAAGCACATCTTCAACTAAACTTTGATTACGTATTATAAAACGCATGCTGTGAACATTTTAAATTGGAGTGTTAATATCTGTGCACATTCCAACGCAATAATATTATTAATGTAATAATTGTTAACACTCTGTAAACGTTTCAAACGACAAATAAAAAAAAAATAAAAAAAATCAGCGTTTCATATTTTTATTATCGAGATCTTTGTGAGCTGTGTTATGAATGGTAACCAGACAAATCAGAGCAAGGATACTTAAGGAAGGATTAATACTGTAATATTAACATTATTTTTTATACTGTAATATTACATAATTATAATAAGAAGGTCCAATACCCGTGATGCACAACAAGCAATCCGCGGTCTGCTTGAGGCCCGTGATCCCATTTGATTTATCAGTTTTCAGAACACTTCACAACACAACACTCCAAAACTGGAAAAAAATACAATAAAATTAGGTTAGGTTAGGGTTTATGCTGATTTTTTCCATCTCTTTGCATAACTTTACACTTTTAGAAAGTGTTATGATTTGTCACTAGTCTGACTTGTCCGGTTATTGTGAAAAAATATGGTTTAAATACCCCAAGTTGAAAAATTAAATAGAGCGCCTAAGGAATAATAAGCACTAATCACCTTTGGCAATCACCACGTTAAGGTGATTGCCAAAAGAAATCACATTCTATACTCTTTCGTTGATGGCGTGCGTATAATATTTTTACTTATAAACACTTTTTACTATTTATGCTTTAATATTAATAAAAAAATATTTTTCGCGCAAGTACTCAACAATATGAATATGAATTAATAGTTTTTTCAAGTTTTTCAATCAAAAGCTCTAATCTTTCAAGAAAGGCTAACATATACAATATTGGATTGAATCTCCGATGAAACTATTTATTCATAGTCGTATTGCTTGTGTACTTGCGCGAACAATCATTTTTTCTTAATATTTCAAAGCATAACTTGTAAAAAGCGTTTAAAGTAAAAATATTATACGCGCGGCGTCTACGAAAGAGTAGAATATGATTTTTTTGACCATCACCTTAATCGTCGTTCATCAGCAAAAATGATGAAAATAAACTAGATACGTGTGATGAACGTATGTCTTGCGGTATGAAAGAGACATGCGTGCATGAATGAGACAGCATGAGTAAGGCATAAAAGGTTTGTTTTTTGTCCATTCGTCCTCTTTGCCTTCAGACATCCTAGGAAGGAACCCTGTACATAATCTCTTAATAAACGTTATCGTCTACCTACGATCTATTATTGGAGTACCACCCCAAAGGAATCTGGATCCATATACTGGAGTCCAGAACTCAATGTGAAACCGGCCACGGTCATCACATTTGGCGCAGCCGAAAAAGGGAACCACGGAGCAGCCAAATTATCACATTTGGCGCAGCCGAAAAAAGGAACCACGGAGCAGCCAAATTATCACATTTGGCGCAGCCGAAAAAGGGAACCACGGAGCAGCCAAATTATTACATTTGGCGCAGCCGAAAAAAGGAACCACGGAGCAGCCTAATTCTCACATTTGGGCAGCCGAAAAAGACCGAGATTGAAGCTACAGGGGTCAACGAGTGATCGGGTCAGATCACGACTCCACATCATTGCGGAGCAAGGAGGAAGCAAGAGCAGCAGCATCCTATATATGGTGATTCAGTGCCGAGAACCTGGAGGAGCATTCGCGTAAGGCGTGGATTCAGAAGTCTGGGTCTTCAAGAGAAGACCAGGAACCGGGCGCAGACCTCAAGGAAGGCGCTTAGAAGGACGACCAGGGTTCAGGAGCAGAAGACGGTTCGCGGAAGGGCGAGATCGGACAGCATCAAGACATCAGAGTCGTGAGTTGAGTGCTGTTTGTAAAATTTTCTGTTTTTTTTCATTGATTGCATCTGTGTGAAGATGGAAGGAGGAGAACTGCCCAGGTTTTGTCATTTGAGAGACCAGCTGGAGACATTCGTCTTACAGTACGAGCAGTTCATCCTAGTCAATGATGACAAAATAACGTCGGATGTAAAAAAGAGAGCGGTTTTTATATCCCATTTGCACACAGAGACAATAAATTTATTAATAAATTTGTGTTTTCCAAAAAAAATTACAGATTTCACGGTAGAAAATTTATTGTTATTACTCGAAAATCATATAGGTATTAAAAGAAATGTGTTCAAGGAACGTGAAATTTTTTTCGCTACGAAACAAAAGGTTTCAGAATCAGTTAATGACTTCATAGCGCGTTTACGAAATCTAGTTAGATTTTGCAAATTCGAAGACAGACTTGAACATAATTTAAAAGATGTTTTTATCACCGGTCTTCGAATTGGTCGTACTAAAGAAAAATTATTTGTCGAGGCTGAAAACTTTTCATTAAAAAAGGTTTTAGAATGTGCTATTGCAATGGATTCGTTCGATGTAATTAATAAGCAAATTAAAACGGAAAGTGTAGATATGATTTCTAAAAATAGGCAGATTGATTTGTCACAAAAAAAAAATACGGCGGGTAGACATTTTTCTAGACCTACGGACAAGAATGTTACATCGTTCAGACCGAAATCATTAGACCGAACGAAGTGTAAACATTGTGGTAATTATCACGAATCAGTTAATTGTAAATTTAAAAACGTGATTTGTTATAAATGCAAAGGCAAAGGTCACATAAGTAAAATATGTCGCGGTTTACAGTATAAAGATATTTCTTCAGTGTTTGTAAATACGCAGGAACTGTTGTGTATAAATGAAGTGCATTGTGAGCCAATTTTGTGCAAAATCTTAGTGAATAATGTTGAACTAAATGGTTTACTGGATACAGGTGCGGCAGTCTCGATTTTAAAAGAGCTAGATTACGTTAAACACTTCAATAAGTTGGATTTAAAACCAAAGGATTTAACCTTGACGGGTTACGCTAACTGTAAGTTAAATTTATTGGGTTGTATTTTATTAACAGTTGATTATAACGGTTATAGGGAAATGTTAGAATTTTGCGTAGTAAAAAATGGAACAACTACTGTTCTAGGTCGTGACTTTATCAAAAAGTTTAATATTGGATTTACGGGGTTACAATCTACTTCATCCCAGGAGGGAAGTGAAATTTTTTCTCAAAATGTAGTTGAGAATGATAGAAATGAAGTAGATAAATTAATTCGAAAATTCCCGGAGGTTTTTTCGGATAAACTGGGTAGATTCAATAAAAATAAAATACATCTGAAACTAAAAGAGAATGTCTTTGATACTCAAATTCTAAGTTTATTCAAAAATAACAGAGATATACCAATAGATGTCGAGGAGATTAAATCGGAATCAAATACGGATAAAATTTTATTGGAAATTAAACATTATCTCACAACAGGGTGGCCAAATAAAATTAACAAGGATGATTCAAAATGGATTTACTGGAGTAAACGGAATGAATTATCTATAATTGATGATTGTTTTTTTTGGAATAATAGGCTAATAATCCCAGTAAGTTTAAGAGAAATTTTTTTAAACTTATTGCATAGATCTCATCTGGGCATAGCTAAGATGAAAGGGTTAGCCAGGGGGTATTTTTGGTGGCCAGGGATAGATGGAGAAATTGAACTTTTAGCGAGAGGATGCGAAATTTGTTCAGAGGTTCAACCATCTCAACCAAAAAGCGAATTGACTCCGTGGCCCATAAATGAAGAGATATGGAGTAGGGTGCATATTGATTATGCAGGTCCCATTGCAAATAAATATTTTCTAGTGATTATTGACTCAACCTCAAAATGGTTAGACTGTGTGGAGGTAAATTCTCCAAATTCGTATAATACTATTAAAATATTAAGAAATTTATTTAGTTATTTCGGGAGTGTACAGACAATAGTGTCAGATAATGGAGCCGCCTTCATGTCAGCGGACTTCAAAGAGTTTTGTGAGATGAATAGCATCAAACATTTAACTACTCCGGTAAATCATCCACAATCGAACGGGTTAGCTGAAAACGCCGTGAAAAATTGTAAAAAATTTTTGAAAAAAATGATGATAGGAAATAAGTTTCAGTCAGGTTACGATGAAAAATTAGGAAATTTTCTAGTGGATTACAGAAATTCACCACACTGTACAACTGGTTTAGAACCTGCAGTTGTAATGTTTGGAAGAAAACTAAGGTCTAACTTAAACAGTTTTGTACCGAGAGGGGGGAGAGATAAGGATAATAGAATTAATAAAGAAACTAAAATTAAAATGTCTAAATGTCAGGAAAATCAGAAATATTATTATAAAAGAAATAATAAAGAATCGTTGGGTTTTTCGATAAATCAAAAAGTAATGGTAAGAGATTTTAGAGACCAAAACAATGATAAATGGGTTTCAGGGAAGATACATAAAAAAATAGAAAAAAAACTTTATATAATTGAGGTAAATTTAAAAGGTAAACTTATGTATTGGAAAAGGCATTTTGATCAGTTGTCTAAATTGTGTGTATCATGGGAAAAGAACCCCAGCAATCCTTTAATCGCGTCTGAGACTAGGAGATTATCGTCAGATGAGTACGATATCTCCGGCTTTATGTCGGATGACAATCTAATGGGTGATTCTCCTTTTACTTCCAGCTCCAGTGAACCGGTGGCTTCCACGTCGGGAAACTGGAAGGACAGATTACGACCACGGACACACAGATGAGTCAATGAAGACAGGATTCAGCTCTCGACTCAACATGATAATGAATTACACTGTAAATATTGGAATATTGTATGTATTGTAAATAATATTATCATCATCATGTTGTGTACCTGTCTACGGATTTAAGTGTGGAGGGATGTGATGAACGTATGTCTTGCGGTATGAAAGAGACATGCGTGCATGAATGAGACAGCATGAGTAAGGCATAAAAGGTTTGTTTGTTGTCCATTCGTCCTCTTTGCCTTCAGACATCCTAGGAAGGAACCCTGTACATAATCTCTTAATAAACGTTATCGTCTACCTACGATCTATTATTGGAGTACCACCCCAAAGGAATCTGGATCCATATACTGGAGTCCAGAACTCAATGTGAAACCGGCCACGGTCATCACAATACGAAGTATAAAAACGTAAACAAACCAAAAAAATGTGGGTCTTTGACATTAATTCTATTGTAATCGCATTAATCCCAGCGGACAAAGCACGTTTTTTGTTTCTCTATTTGGTTCGGAGAACGCGCCAGCTACAATAGCAGGTCTCCACGGTGTGCATTTTCATAATAGGCCATGTAAGGCTTCACGGTAATACGATCGATGTTCGCGTCGGGAGGGTGGAAGGTGGGTGGTACCAGCAAGAGTACATTAGGGAGAAGGGTGTTATAATGGCGACACCTCCACCCTGTTATTTCTTCAACAAAAAACATATTAACAGACTATTAAGCACTTTCTTCGGATTGTGGTTTTTGTCTAAATGGGAAACGTTTAATGGAGACACGTGATATACATAGATAGGACATACAAAATTATCGATAATTATGGATAGGTAGTGATCGAACGGTATCGGTTCGATACCTACGTTTGTAATGTGTCGGCTCACGTTCGGCTTTACTCGTACGCTTCATACAAAACGACTGAAAAGGATATACGTATTATATTTGTGGAAAGTACCTAAGAAATCCATTAAGCAAACATAATTTATTTATCGTTTTTATTTCGAATACCCTTATTACACATCCGAAGAAATTGACAAGTATCAATGTTGACTTTCTCAATTACCCCTTGTGTTCACTAATTAGAGTCATCAATTAGAAAGAGTTAAATCATTAAAAAAAACGTTTAAGTTTACACTAAAAATATTATGAAAGATTTTTTTACAATAGCTTCACACAGGAGGCTCTTTTGGAGATGCTGTGTGGAGGGATTTTTTGGGAAATGAAGGAGATGGAGTGGGTTGGAACCTATGGGTCAGTTTGTCCAGGAATGACGTACATTTGAATCTATCCCTCAAACTGCGGCGCAAGGCGATGGGTCAAGATAGTACCGCTGAAGAGGTCAAAAGGTCTCCGTCAAACAGTCACTCCAGGTTCGGCCTGCATCGCAGACGGTGGGCAGACGCATCCGGCGCCAAGATCCAGACAAACCTCACGCAAAACGTGGCAACCACCTGGGGTGATCTATAACAGAGGTGTTGGTTATCCAATAAATGATTCCCAGATCGGCGAATCAGGGGAAGAGATTTTTATCCCTGTATTAAAAATACTACTGGGGGAATGAAGAACAATAAAATATAAAGGAATTATCATCGCGCGGTTTAGTAATTAAATTACATTGATATAAGATGAAAGATGACATATATAAACAAAGTCACGGATTGACGGAGTCGCAATCCCGGTTCAGGTTATGAATCACGGAGGGGTTGATGTCACTGAGTGGATTTATAACGCACGCCATCGACTCGTCACCATGACCAAATATTTCAAAGTGTGACAGCCGTTGAAAGCATTATTTTACTTCGAACAAATTTTATTACCCCTCGTGATAATCACATTATTATTATCGATGTAATATAAAAAAGTTATAAATCGGTAGAAATTAGGAATGCGGGGGCTTAATAGAATATAAACCGATGAATGTGGCCAACTTTTATTTCGAAAGTGGATTTCAAATATCTACCAGACAATTATTAAAACAGTAATACAGAGAAGCTTTTGCCAATACATACCTAATATAATATGAAAGAAGTAATTGAAAACTGAGCCAAATTTTAGAAATCTTGCAACATTGACTTAATGAATATTAAATTTAAAATAAGCAAAATTGGCCCGGAATGTATGAAGATGTTAAAAATTACGTAAATGGTGTTAAACTTGCTTCTGCTTTTCGTAAATAGATCTTTTGTAAAATACATTATTTAATATCGCAAAAAATAGCTGGATCTGAGTTGCTGTTAAAATATGAATTGAGGGCGCTATATATTTATTTAAAAATAGATCATGATAGATGGTTCCACTTTATTTGGTGTATTTATAGAAAATAAACAACCTTGATCTAATAATTCATACTCATGCAGCTTATGCAATCATAATAATAGAATTACATATACAGGTGTGACCAGTCTGACCAGACCATTTAATATATATGACAAAATTGGCAAAATTTCTTTCCGTACACGTGTTTTGAAATTGCGAAAACACTGTTCTCAGAATACGAGTTGCCAAAATAATATGCATGTATTGTATGTCAAATAAGAGTAGAAAACATAGGAGGGCGCCACTGTTCTTCAAGTGGAAAATACTAAAATTACAACACACAGTGGAAATGCAAAGCTGTGTAACCTACAATTTTGTAAAAAAAAAAACAAAAACACATAAAAGTGGGAAAAATATTTTTTCATTGCAACCCACTAATCACAAAATTAGAATTGCATATATGTATATTATCCCTTTGCAATTTTGGCATAACACAATGTAGAATAACGATATTGTAGTAAAATAAAAAGCAGTTTAGAATTGGTTCATATTTATTTGATAATAGCTGAAGTAACCAGCGTTGCCTGGGGTTTAGATCACTGATAATTTGCCTAATGGTTCTTTCTGAATTAAGTGCGAAACAAAAAATACAACTATGATAGCTAACAATATTGTTATACCAATGTAAATAAAATAAAATCATACTTAAAACATGTATCCAGGTTAGAAAATATTTATACATAAGCGCATTAAAATTGTTATTATTAAAATAAAACTGAAAATATTAAAAAATAAATAAAATTATGTTACTTACAGTATTCTACAAAAAAGGTGTCATTGTCATTTTACTGTCATTTTGACAGTAGATTTGGGGTTGCTAGCCTACAATTTTTTTAGTTCCGGTTTTTATATTTTCTACTCTTATTTGACAAAGTGATGTAGGGGTTTGTGCACATTAAAATGCATGTCAACTATAATTGGCCGAAAGACTTAGCTATAAAGCAGTGTACATAATGCTGCAAAAACACTCGGTAGATGAGTACCGGCGTCATGAAACTAGCTTATTTTTAATTGCTGGAATATCTAGTTAACCAACTATGTACATACAATTTCAATCATAAGAAATAAACATAAGACTATAGTTACAAAAAAGATACAATAATATACCTCAATAATTATAATACATGATAGGTATAATCCTACTATTCAGCATAAGTTTGATATATTTTAAATAAGACATTCCACTTGTTATGTATATCACATGTCAAAAAAAAGGTACACATGAATATATTAAGAATAGGCCGCCATTATATTTTTTACACCATATTATTTATGTTGCAAAAAGGAAAAAATTTGTACCTAAAAATGTGTTGAAATCACAAATTTAGGTACTAATTTATTGACTTATTGACAGAATAAACTGATTTCAAAAATTACACGTTTATAAGGTTGGAGAGAGATTGACCCAGAAAGAAAGGCCGATATTTACTTAGCTGTCAGAACAGGTGTGATGAGCCTCTTACATGCATCTTTGATTGACTTCCCACGACAAAGGTGCTAGAGAATAAACTTTACCAGGAAAACACGGAAATGTTAATTTTTTTTTAAAACCGTTACTATATGAAAATATCATGAGATTTGTTCTGCTTTCTGTATTTATGTTAATAAAAGTTTTTTTGGCCAGAACACGACCACGGGGCGCAATATTGAAATGGGCACGATTGCAACTTTGTATGGCGATAATTGACCGAAAAGTATGCCTCGGCAGCCAACGCGCACTCCACCTTCGTCCAATCCATGATTCTATCTAAACCAAGCGGAGATAAAACTTCAAACCCCGCGGTTCAAATGTGTCTATCCCCACCCTCCTCGCAGCAACCATCGCTTCAGGGAGCCAAATTCAAATAAGCAAGTTGCTCTGGCCCAGCCTGTACAATTTACGCATTTGAAACATTGGTATGAAATAGGTAATATTGTAAAAGTTATGCTCGAGATGAAATGTTTTATTTATTGTAAATATAAGTCGATAGGAAAATTTTTTACAATATTTAGGTTCCTAGTGAGGGATTCTTGTTTAGTTATTATTTTATTACTAAGTTTTGCAAATGGCGTTACGGGTGGCATGCTATAGAATGCATATTATTATTAAATAAACAAACAAATGGCGGAATGGGTATCTCCGTCAACGGCATTATTTATGTAAGACATTGCAACCTTGCATAATTATTATGTATTACATTATTCAAACAAATTTTTATGCAAAGCTTTTCCAGTGAATCACCCACCTCACATGGCACTAGGAACGTATTACGCATTGATTTAAATGATTAATATTACCATAAATATAAATAGGTACAGTTTTTATTTGTTTTTTATAAGGCCCATTTAACAGCGACCAAGAATTCGAATTTAAACTTGCGATCGTGCACTTGTAACTGTACAGGGCGATTCCAATGAGAAAGATCGATTTTTCTCCGTACCCAAAAGTTTAACTAATAACTCAATATATTTCATTAAAAAATTGCTTTAATATATACCTCCATTTATGTACTCAATAAAAATGCTCAAACGCTTGAGGATACATTTTTTAATACCGTCAACTTCTTGTAAGTATTTTTTGATCATAAGTATTTATACTTTTCCAATAATGTCTAAGCAAAATAAGCATGGAAAAAATATATAAAATTTTTTGTTTGTAAGACCTTAAATAAATAGACAAACTGAGGTATATTTCTCGGATTTATTATTAATGATTTTAACTGAACTAAAATTAAAATTCTGAAAAGTGTCTTTACTAGATTATGTATTGATTTATTTTAATATAATAATTAATATGATTTGAAAATTGTGTTGTATAATACAATATTTCGTTTGAAATTTTACAAATCTGCCAACGACCTACGGGTATAACCTTAGTATATTAAAAATAAACTTAGTTTTTCAAAATTTAAATAATGACTACCAGATAAAATCAATCTTTCGAATCAATTCATGTTTTTTGTAAAAAAGAGTCAATATGTCAAGAATTTGATTTGAAAAAGGACAAATTTCCGGTATTCTCTCGTTATAATCCTCTCAATGTGAATACCGCACAAGGCTCCGAATTGCTCTTGTCTGGAGCCAGTGAGACTAAGGCATCCCCAATTTTGATACGTTGTGAGGCTGAAGGTAGTGGGGAGTGTCTGAATACTGATAATTTCAAGATGGCCGCCGATCTTGTTCAATTACTATTTATTACACAGTGATGCTATTTATTTGCTCATGTTTTATTCTATAATAATAACGTAGCAAAATAATAAATTATACATTGAAGAGGCGCTAATAAATAACAAATGTCTACAATAAATACCATACGAATGTACTACATCAGCAAATAGCAACCAATGCGACCGGTACATTTTAGATGATATATTTTTAACCACTTAAAATATATTTTTAAAGAAAAAAACGTTTTAAAAAATAACATCTCTTTCTCTATGTCATGTAAATTCAAAAGCTTCCCGCTTGTACGACGAGTTTCCGACACCGTGTATAGTGTATTAGAACCTACACTGTAAACTTATGATGAAAAGATTTGTCGGGACTTTCTCTTATTTTGTAAATATGTTTAAAAATAAATAAATTATTTAATAGATTTTGCTGAAATTACTCAGTCGAGTAACCGTCCGACCCTTGCGCCGTCCCTTACTATCCAATGATGTGGGAAAGGGACGGTGCGCGTAGGAAAAATCATCTTAGGGCCAAATTCCATCTAGTACCTACGTCAATCAAAATGCCATCTCTTTAAGTACTGTTTTACCCTGTACCTTTATAGCAAGATTTTCTAAATACATATTGGAAATAGTTGCTTATTCAGTCTCTAAGGGCAGGTTTTAGTATACTCAGGAATGTTATGAGTCGGATCGGGTTGTCAGTAGTCAGGAAACCTACTAAACTTACCCGATAGCAATATGACGAACGTAACTAGCTCTCAAGCCGAGCTTAAAAAGCAACTTAAATACTGGGCTTTCTTCAAGGATCACACATGAATTAATTCCGATGTCGTAACTATAATACATTTTTTTCATACGGTTCCTAGGACCCCTAGCACGGTCGATCGATTGTTTAACTTTTGGTAACTTCTCATCGTTCCCTGGAACAACCGAGGATCGCTAAGGTAGGAATAACAGTTGACTCCTTCCCCTCCTCACTACCTTCAGCCTCACACCATACTCAAATTGGTGATGACATAGTTTCACTGGAGCAGTTGGGACTCTTGTGCGGTATTATTATTTTTTTCTAGACGATGAATCAGTAACTTCCCAAAGGATTCACAAACATCTGATATTTTACTAATACGTTTATAAGAATAAATTAAAATATATCCCGCGGAAATATCCATTTTCGAGGCATACCAGGGCAAATTGGACCGTGGGTTCGTCCAATACGCCAGGCCGCGCATCGAACATTTTTGTAAACGCCTCCTTCATTTACATCGTTAAGATTCCGACTTTATTATTGAGTGTAGTGGCCTTTTTGAGTGCAATAATATACAGTTAACATCGATGTATAATTATCTTCTGCAAATAGCCTTATTTTGCAATGGCTTAGTATTTTTACTGTATCATTTATGAGAGTTGTAACGTATAAACAATATCGTGCCCAATGCCGAACCTTGCGGTACACCCAGAATTTTTTCAATCGGACAAAATGGTAGTGAATCGGAACAAATCGGCACGTTGCTCCAGTTCACAAAGTCTACCAACGTCCATACCAATCCGGTTTGAGAATTTAGTGGGCAAAAACGCCAACCGTTTGAGAACAGTTAGGGCAGGAATTTCACAGAAATTCAAATGACGATTCAGCGCCATTTTGTTTTTTTGGTAGTCGAAAGGTCCAATTCGATTTGATAAATGTGATCAGTAGAAGAGGAAACTAGCAAGTTGTTAAGCTTATCAGCTAATTACAATTTGATAGAAACCTGAAAAGCATCTACATATATACAATAATAATAAAAATAATAATAATATAAAATAAGGGACCTTTTAATTGTTAAAAAAAATAGCGCCGAACGGTCATTTGATGACGTAATTTCTGCGAAACGACTGGGTGATAAGTACCTACTTTTACTGTTGAAATTGATGAAAATATTCGAAATTCGAATACTGAGTGTGAGGTTTAATTACCCTGTAAATAAGAAATGGTGCATGACAGGACGGAGGACATTGAACCGAGGTGCTCTTAGAATAGAACGAATTCTATGTTAGCACGTGTGCTTCTTAATTTAAAACAGGCGTGTTGTTTCGAATTAAGAACCGTAATGTAATCAAGCAGACGTGATCCAACGGGAAGGGTGAATTCAATTATACTTATACTAAAAAAATGTATAGGTACTAATCAAAGATGGTACGTGTACGTATATCTAGGTAAGTAATTATTATTTATTTTTTTTAAACGGTATGACCATCTTGTTAAAGTTCTCTCTCACGAGTTAAGATAACGACAATAATGGCAACACTGGGCAAAGTTTTTTTATTGATGTCTAAATTAGTCCACGAAGTTAGGTACAATAAGGAAGTTAACTAAAAAAAAATTTTTTGTGATCGGCGGGATGGTTTATTTTTCCCAGTAATTACCAAAGATGTAAGTAGAAATATAATCATTCCAAACCACAAAATACGAATACAAAGGGTTTCGAAAAGATGTAATTACGTGATATCGTAATATCGTCCATCGGCCGCAAATTCAATGTACCTACCCTTTCTATGAGAGCTGATATTGACTGAATGAAATAAAAGGCGGGAAACCGTCATTCAAATATGGAACGCCGCCATGTTGTTATGCGAAATAATAGACAATGCAATGCGACCGTGGTGGTTCCACAGACAAAGTAATTGCTGGTCAGATCAGAAGGAGAAACAAGTATTATAGAGGATCGGTTACAATATTTTTAAATTACTACATTCTAATTTTATTCTAAAGTTCTAGTATTCAGAAGAATAAATGTATAACTGGACAAGCCTTCATTTTACGGTGGAGATTCAAAGTATGGTCACGCCATTTTCATAATTTTTATTGTATTGACATTTTAAAAATATAATATTCGGGCGAAAATGCCGTAAAGCGATAATAATTGATAATAATCAATAATAAAAAAATATGTGATTTTACTCTCCATGAACACTTTGAAATGATTAAACTGGTTTAAAATAATTCATATTCGTTATAAACATTTGAATAAACAATTCACGGCTACCTCGAAAAGTCCACTGAATTATTCAAATGTTAGGATATTCAAAAATGTATACAGGGTGTAACAGGACGTACCCGAGAGATTTTAACCAGCGATTGATTCCTGAGCTTATTTGGAGTAAAAAATGTTAATAAAATTTTGGTCTCCAGAGACATTTTAGAGTTTTTTTTTCTTCTTAAAAACATTAAAAAAATCAGTAGGTATAAAGAAATCACCAGGTATTGGACAGTTAGGGGCAGGTTTGGAGGTTGGTTGGTTATTCGGCTAAGCGACCAGTGATCACGTATGGAAGAGAAACAAAGAGTTTGTCTTGAAAAAAATAAAAAAAATACGTCTAAAAAGTCACGGGAGACTAAAATTTATATTTTTAACTCCAAATAATTGCCGGAATCACTTGTAAAAGTGAGTCAAGTGCGTTTCTTAACACCCTATATATATGTAGCGAATATAAATAAGATATTAAAACATGAAAAATTATACAGAAAATGTATTGATGTTGGTAGCAGGGTTGCTTTTTGTGAATTATATATTAGAACTTCCATTGAGTCATAGAATCCGTTTCCATGCAAGAAATTGACTGCTGGTGTGGAGGGCCGTTAAAAGATCATTCAAATAGTGTTACACCAAGTGGCAGATACTCTCAATACCGCCCTGGTGTAAGACCACCATTTAGCATCAAAACGTTGCTTGAAACGACATTAGCCGTGTTTGGTGATCAGATAATATACAAGTAAATACTGGCAATATTTTACTGCAGTTGGGCGTATAATTAATTTTCTATGGTTGTTGGTACGCACTACAGTTGTATAATCGCACGAAACCCGAGAGCAGTGGTATTGCACAGGTACCTAACTACCTACAGCGGAACCTACTCGCGGCGGGACGCCCTTGGGCCCAATTCGAGCACTGCATTGTCGTTTATCCGCTGCCAGCCAGTGACCACTAGCGGTGGCAATTATTGAAACTAAACCACCCCACGTGGTCAGAGGGCGAATTCCATATTGCCTGGAATCATTCCTTAAATAAATTATAAAGACAAGAAAGTCAGAAATCAATCTACAGCACACCTATTTGTTTGTCTGATGCAGCGGAAGATTTGGAACGGTGAGCTTTAGTGTCATAAAATTATTCTGTCAGTAACTTTTTAGTGACTGGTTCTGCTCCATTTTTTCCACTTAGTCGGAAGGTCAAATTATGTCCGCTTTGCAATAAAATCAAAAAAATTGATTATTTCTGAACGCATCCGAAAACTAAAAACTTGTCTTGAAAGGTGATGAAATACACATTCAAATTGTATAATTCAAAATCAGCATATAATTTTTTTTAATGCAACATAAAAAAGTTTTTAAAAAGCTTCACCTTGCGTTTTTCTAATCAAAATTACTGATAACGAAAAAAAATAAAAACACACATATTTAATAGGGCAAATGTATTATAAACGTTATTGTCAACTCAATTTTGTGTGGTTTCATGTAAAAAAAAAATATAAAAAAATTCCCAAAGTATCATATTATTTTTTCAAATTGCGGTCGGAAACTTTGGATTCATAAAGGTCGTGGTTAACTTTTAGATTTGAATATAAAGCGCGGTGTTTCTTCTTTATTACGCTGTTTAGATAATATTTTTAACCATGTAATAAGGAAGAAACAACGATTTCTATAAGACCTAAATGAGTTGTTCCGAAAACTAAACAAATTAGCCTGAGGAGTTAAGAGGAACGGCTGCACAGCCTTTTCACACAAATCATAAATTTGGATTTAAGGCCAAAATACTTAACCAAACTGAATAATAATTTTTAAATCGAAAGGTATAGGACATATCTAATACGGATATGAGCTGTTTTATTTTTGAAATTTATTTATTTAATGGTAGGCAATCATTATCGATATTATTATTAAATTATAATAATCCGTGATTTTTCACGGGTTTGTGCTGCTAGTACACAATAATAAGAATTGTAGAGTTTTCCGCGTGCTACGATTATTTTATCTTCGGTTGATTTATAGCAGCTGTATCCGTATTTACCACGATCGTGTTCTCATATTTCGAAACTGCTTTACTGGTTAAGTCGATCAAGTTCAATGGAAAGAAACGCCGTGATTTCTCTTTTGCGCGAGTGTAACCCACTCAGAACACGGAGTTATCAATTTACTTACATCAAAAGCCTTTCAAAACACTTAGAAGTTTTCTCACCATCCTCCTAATAGCTTATCCACACTGTAACGAATATTATTAAAAAATAAAAGGTAAATGTTTACTACTCCGCTTACCGGATAATACGGAATTCGAATTTCGATACACGGATAATACGGAGCGGAACATTTCCTTTGCCGCCATTTCTTTGGATTTGATTTTTGCGTTTTTTTTTCAATCTAAATACGCACGAATTACTTAGGTTACCCAGCCTAAGAACCTAATAACCTATTTTGTGCACGTAAATAGTTGTATATTGTAGTAATTGAAGTTGTATGAGTCCCGTTTCACTTTACCAAAACGTGGCTGTCAAATACTTCGCGTAAGTGAAATAATCTTAAAAAAATTGAAATATAAAATGCATGTTTTTTCGTCTCCCCCGACATAAATACTCAAGTTTATTAATAATAAAGCAAAATCTAACTGAATGAATAAAAAATATTCCGTATTAACCGGTAGGCGGAGTATGAAACTATTAATAAATAAAATACTTGCAATAGTTAGAAAACTCGGCCAACTTAACCAATATGTAGCCACTATTCTTAGGTTAAAGTACCGAATAATAAACTCCGACTTAATAAATAAATGAACCGTAAATCGAAAATAAACTTTACAGTATGGATACACGGAGAAAAATGTTATTCTAAAATACGATCATTTTATTCGTAAAAACGGTTAAAAACGGGACTGAAGTTCTTACGAACAAATTAACAGGGTTTCAATGTTTATTGGCGGGAACATGTAAGAATAATTCAGTTGTATACGTACGAAATTATTCTTACATTTTCCCGCTAATAAATATTGAAACACTGTTAATTTATTCGTAAGAACTTCGGTCCCGTTTTTACGAATAAAATGATCGTATTTTAAAATAGCATTTTTCTCCGTGTAAGCTATTGGAAGGATGGTGAGAGACCCCCTAATTAAAATATAACTATGTACATATTTCTTTGTACGTGTACCAGATCTGAATAGCAAGGTACTTCTTCGCCTACCTCTTTCTCTCCTGCTACCTCGAGCCTCATAACTTACCCCAATAAGTAACTCAAGTCAATTATTTATTATTCACCTGCTAATCTCTCACTGCCATTTCTTTCACAGAATTTCAACTATTCTTCAAAATTCAAAATTAATTTTCAAGTCCTGTGAAAGTTATAATTTATATCATTATGGACCAGTTGCCTCACAGAACAGAAATAACAACAGAATATAGAACTTTCACAGAACTAAATTAACTTTGAAATTCGATGAATAGCTCAAATTCTGTGAGACAACCGTCAATAAGCATGGAGGGGATTTTAATTTGGGAGGTGGGTATGGGTACCGCCGGTCTAAAGCCCTGGTCTTGGCGACGACTGCGTCTGACCACCAACTGCGTGGCAATCCGGATCAGGAGACTAGTTGGGGGAGACCTTTTAATCTCTCCAGCAGAACTTTCTTGGATCATCGCATTACACTGCTGTGGGAGGATTCGTACGTCGGTTACACGCTGACTCCAGATTCCTACCCAACCCTCATAACTTTTCCTTCCCAGAACTTCATCTCCTTCCTTTTTTAAAAATATCATTTATACAGCATCCCCAAAGATGACTAGGGGCTGAGGGGAATTATTTTCGTCTCTCCTTTGTGGAGTTAATGTAAAAATAAAAAGCCGGCGCAAAAAGGGACTTTTTATACTTTTCGACGATGACAGTGCTAATTGCCGATATTGTAAAATGAATGAATGTGCAAAAATAATATTGCTTCTCACTTTCAGCCGATTATTAAATACAAGTTGATTAATGCATACAAAATTATATCTCATTGTTGGCTAAAAGATGGCTAAAAGGAAGCATGACTTTTTTTTATAATTACATGGGACTGACTTCGAGGAATAAAACATATTTACAATAATTGTTTTTTTGCACAATTATTATTGATTTACCGACTTCAATTTTACCTAGGACACTTTCTACACTTTTGAATAATACATACACTATTTAGTAACTACTAACGGCCGTTGTTCCCAAGTTTTCGATTGATCAATCTGAGCCACCGATCAGGTAAGTGATGTGTTAAGTAACGTTGGTTGGAGAGTTGCGTTGGTAGAGCGTAGTAATTGTGCTTTTTTGTTGCGTGTTGAGTAAAAATTTCGGTAGTAAGTTAGGGGACAACGGGCGTTAGTTGTGAGTTCGCGGTTTTTATTTTTACTTATTTATTAACATTCAAACTTGTTTAACTACTTACGCAGCTTGTCAGCAGGTAGGTGTTGATATCATTTTTAAACGGTACACATTGTTATATTGTATAATAACGATAATGATAAATTAAAAACTAGATCAACAAATATATATATATGTAAATAGCGGTGTAAGCATTATATAACTAACAAATGACGGCTGGCGTAGTCCAGGGGCAAGGCTTTGGACTCCCATTCCGAAGGTCGCGGGTTCGAACCCGGCGTGCGCAAATAAATTTCATTCGATTAATTTGTGTTATTTCACAATTTTAATAAAAAAATAATATATACTATATTTGCGGCACGCTCCACGAAGATACTCTCAATATTGACAGCCGTTCTGAGTTGAAACGTTGCTTAAAACGGCTTTAGCCGTGTTTAGTGACTAGATCTGAATAGCCAGGTACTTCCCCACCTTCCTCTTCCCCACTTACCTTCAGCCTCACAACATACCCCAATTGGGGATGACATAGTCTCACTGGCTCCAGATGGGAGCAGTTGGGACTCTTGTGAGGTATTCTCTATAAAAAATTCAAAAATGCAAATGAATAGTCCATCGGTAGTTTCATATATATAGACAGCATCATGAGGTATTACAAAACTGTAAGTCGTAATGTGAATTCCAATTAGGAATACAAGTTTTAAGAAACATGTTTCTAATTTTATTTTATTTTAATCAAAACAAAATAACTAAAGTAGAAAAGTAGTGTTTTATTAGTAATAAAGTATATCCTAAAATAAAAAAAACCTAAACAAAATACCTAAAAGAAGGACTTTGCCTAAAAATTCTGTTTAAGATTGCTCTTAGACCCCGTTCTGACCAGGCGAGTAAATTAGTCGAGTAGTCGAGTAGCGAGTAACTCGCCGCTTGACTGACCAAAATGCTCTTACTTACTACTAAATGTATGGTGTTCGGACACGTTTAGGTACTAAAATACTCGCTACTCGACTAAAATACTAGCCTAGTCTGCAAGGGTTATTAGGGTATTTTATTTAGTCATTGACTAAAATACCTACCTACTTGATTAAAAAAACTATTAATATTTTGAATTTTACAATTTGTCCGAAGAAATGTCACCATCTCAATGACAATAATTATTTCACTTCACTCGGATTTTTCAGCTTGTAGTAGAAACCACGATCATGCTACTTAAATTTGGCGGGATAAAAACATGCCGCACATCTTCAGGTATACTTGAAGGTGTATTGCGGGCCTAACGGATAGGAAATACCAAATAGTCGAAAACAGAACTTTATTTATTTTCTTATGAATTTCTTACAAAATAATTAGGTTAGTTATGTCACTTATGGCACAGATACTTAATTATGCCGCATGGAGGTAGGTACCTAATATAAACGTAGATGCCAAGTACATAGATGTTACGACTTATACTCCTGTTCCATTTTTGAAATTTGAAATTTGATACCCCAAAGAGAATAATTTTTAATAATAAAAAAAAACAACGTCACGAGCTTCTACGCCATCTTGGTTTTAGTATATCGTTATCGAGCATTTTAATAAAAAAACTGTGGTTATCTTATCTCCATAGAGATTACATCTTCTAATATCTCATTAAAGAAAATACTTCTTAGACGCTGAGACGCTCGTACATAATCGATTCACTTGCTACATTATTTAAGTTTATGTAGGTAAATAAGTACCTATGTATAAATTCATTTTAAATCTAATAGTGAATGTAAGGCGCTCCGCTGACGAGGCAACTGAAACCAAACTAAAACCGGCTGGTTTCTATGTCTTGATTGGTCAAAAAGCTTGTTTACCCATAGACGAAGAACAATCAGCTGGCAACTAGCAACGGCCGGCCACGGCAATCAGCAGTGCGAGTCGCGAGTCAACACTTGCGTTACCATTGACAATGGATTTTTGAGTGATTGTGTAGTGTGCGGGCCATTACATTGTCATACAAAGACAGTTGCCAGTTGACAGTTGTAATATAAACCAGATAAGTTCCATTCATAATACTATTACATAGCATATTCAAAAAAATAATAAAGAGAATAAAGGTAGGCTTGGCCTACTTCAGTATATCGCTCATTATACGTTCTCATTGAGAATTTGAGCAATATTGTATACCCACCTAGCCAATATGTTTGCATGCCTTTTGAAAGAATTGGGTTTTTATATAGACGAAACAATTTGTTATACATATTGCGTATTTACCGGCGCAAGCAAACAATTCATCTTAATATTTCTCAACATAACTAGCAACAGGGGTTCTTCTTAAAATAATTAAATGAACATAATTTATGAAGGAGCAGGTTATAAATTAATTTATGAAGGAGCAGGTTATAAATTATTTTAAGAGGAAACAGGGTGGCATTTGCCCATATAAACGTATTACCCAATCCTCTCTTAATTTTGATACTACCGTAAATATATTTTTAAATATAATATAGATATCGACCCCTAGCCAATCGGCAGGTTTTACTTTTTTGAAAATTTACTTCTTTTAGGAGTTAGGACTTAGGACCCTCCAAAAACCATAAAAATTGCCTGGTTTATTATATTACATACTAGAAAACGTATTTCTTAAAAAACCAAAACTTACAGACTTCTAATACAGTTAAAAAAATCGACAGTCGATTCAATCGATTCAGTCTTGGTAGAGAAAAATGGGGAATGAAACTCTCATTTTAATGATTTTATTTAGGTATCATCAGCCTGTGGTGCAGTTGTCCCTTTCGCTCAGTATTCGGGGGTGTAAGAGTTACAGTGATAGTAACAGTTTGGAAACTACCTATTGTTCAAATTTCTCGACGACCGGGTTTCCTCTTAAGTTTACCCCTATTTTTTGCAGGTAATATAGTCTGAAAATGAGCTGTAACCGATGATGCTCAAGTATTTCTTTCATCAAATAAATTTGTCTTGCAGAAAAAAACATACGTCACTGTTTAGATTCAGCATTCCTGTAAAGATACGTGACCAATAGATTCCAAGGCCCGCGAGCAAACTAAATGAACATTTGCCGTGTTCAACGAATGTTTTGTCGACTCAATAATAATAATCGAATAATTTGTAGAGCGCCGTTTTTGTGAAAAATAATCTCAAGGGAGCTGTACAATCTATTAAGAATTCTTAGGCTCTATTAACTACAGAAAACAGTGTACAATTACATATTTTAGTTTTAGAAGATGCTTGAGTAAAGCGAAACCGGTCGGTTCATAAATTAATAAATCTCGTGGTTTTAAACAAAAAAGTATTTATTTTACTAAAGTCAAACCACAAAGTGATTGCTTTCTACAATAATATTTTAGTTTTCAATGGCGGTTTCTCCATTGCCGATTTTACTCAAGATAAATGTTTCGCTTTACGAAAGCACGAATTAAACCAGTTTAAAAATAATAAGAATTTTTCCTTTAACAACTTATTTACAAATTACTTACATAGTGCACATAGACAAATTAAAACTCTGGTATTTCTAGGCAATGACGTTACGTCTTCAATCTTCGCCAAATCACTTTGTGGCGTCATTTCTAATTAAATTAAACCAACAACTTTGTGTACCTACATCTACATAAACACAATTATCGACATGTTTCGAAACCGATGGTTTCTTCGTCAGGACAATAAGAACATGAATATGAAACATGTCGATAATTGTGATTATATAGTGGTGTACACAAAGTAATGTAATCTTATTTAGACTTGCTATTGTCTCACATTTTGAAAATATATATATTTTTAAAGTTTTTCTTTATTCATTGAATTATTAGATACATGATTTGAGGATATTTCGACCACCATGCTGGGTTGTCACATCCCGTGTTGTGGTGGTCGATAGATTAGATTAGATTCAAAGAATTTGTTTTTTATAAAATACATGATAATCCATTAAAACATTTACATATACATGACACATTAAATCACCATACTAGGCAACTGCCTGTTTCATGGTGATCTATTGCATATGGACGAAATAAAGGATAAGAACTAGCGGCGTTTTCGTTTTCAATAGTTGCATCAAATACTACTTCAAAGCCAACTAAAATGACAAGCCTGGGCGCCCGACGATTTTGAGGAGTCAAGTGATCAAACAATAAGCGCCTCCGCACACTGAGGCAACTGAAAATTTTCAACTGCCAACTGTCTTTGTATGACAATGTGATGGCCCGCACACTACATAATCACTCAAACACCCGTTGTCAATGGTATTGCAAGCGGTGACTTGCGACTTGCACTGCTGATTGCTCTGGCCGGCCGTTGCTAGTTGCCAGCTGTCAGCTGATTGTTCTTCGTCTATGGTTAAACAAGCTTTTTGACCAATCAAGACAGAGAAAACAGCCGGTTTTAGTTGGTTTTCAGTTGCCTCGTCAGCGGAGCGCCTTATAGAGAAACGACAGTTTAAAAATGGCGGCGATTATTGTTGATAATCTAGGTACCTAGTTACGATTGCTGATTTGTATGTTGTTTTACTGCAAGCATATAGAGTGATTTAATGACGCATAAAATCTTCTGGCGGAAAACGTATTTATCGTTTATAATAATCGATAATAATAAGTAATTTGCGTGTACTTACAAATCAAACTTTATTCCTTGGGTTTTACTACTGTTTTCCGAGTAATGACAACATTTTCACATCACACATGATGGGCATATTGACACTTTTTAATTGATATTTACTTAGAGGTAGCACACGACATTACGCGACGCGTGGCATTTTGGTACTAAAGCTACGAAATCGAAAGCATTACAATTGACTTACTTTTGGATTGCCACTTTGAGATTTCTTCAGCGCGTCTAGGTACCTATGTGCATTTAAGATGATAGACTTCGCTTTTCGGCCCATACAAAAAGGACGCCCGGGAAAAAACACTTTTCTACATCGAAAATTGCACAAAATGAATATATTTTTTTTATACTGCCTTCTAGAAGGTGAAAACTATGTCGGAATGCTTTCGAATTTTCGATGCGTTTCGTATTAACGTAAACATTCACTGTCAAACATGTACGATTTATCAAAAAATATTATTTAAGGAAAAAGTGCTGCTAACTCAACTCTCATAAAAAATTATAAAAAGCTACCGACGTTGCTTCTTCTTTCTCAAAAAATTTTTTTTTTTTAATTTCAATTTCGTGAAAGTTTCGGTGTAGAAAAGTGTATTCTCCATAAACCCCTTTTCGAGCGATTTCTATAGGTAAATTTGAGCGTTGTCTCATTCGCACATTTCGCATTCGCATGTATTGTAAGTGTGCGTGAGCTTATTGTGAGCGGGACAGAATGACAGACGCGGGTGTTCCGCGTGTGGTTCAAAGTCTAGCCTCTTAACACCATTTTTTCTAGGTGAACGTACACGTTATTTGAATAACGAGCTGCGGAGCTTTGAAATACTCATTATATTATAATAAAATAAGACAAGACTACATATTATTTTTGTTGCCTTCTTCTATATCTTATTTTCTACGTCAATTGCCCAATAAGAAAAAGGAGTAGGTAGGTATAGATACTCAGATGAAGCCGGGAAGTAACTACATAGGTGGGTGGATACCTGAATATAAAATGTAAATTCAGAATAGAAGGAAAATTTGAGTTCAAATGTTGCGGTTCGATCTTTTTTACAAGAAAATTGGGACATAACCTTAAAAACTAGAACTTATGACTAGAACGTCCGGCCAAAACGAGCAGTTTTTCTTGCGAAATGCTCTTTCATGCACTAATAAGCTAATTTCTCATTTTCGATGTCAAAAAGTAATAGAAAAATAAACGAGTTCTTAGAGATGAATAATAAAAGACTGTTACCTAACCAAAATAACATAAAGTCGGGATATAACGAAAAAAATATTTAAACACATAAACATTCTGCCTATCATTAAGTGGTACACCGGTTAGTAAAAATCCCTCCATCATCTGTTAATTTCACAATTGAACTATCTAAAATTAAACAAATTGCTCTAAATAATGGTTATTCCACACACTTAAGAGGCTAGACTTCGAACGACACGCAGGACACCCGCGTCTGTCATTCTGTCCCGCTCACAATAAGCTCACGCACACTTACAATACATGCGAATGCGAAATGTGCGAATGAGACAACGCTCAAATTTACCTACAGAAATCGCTCGAAAAGGGGTTTATGGAGAATACACTTTTCTACACCGAAACTTTCACGAAATTGAAATTTTTAAAAATATATATTTTTTAGAAATAAGAAGCTACGTGGGTAGCTTTTTATAATTTTATAATTCTTTATGAGAGTAGAGTTAGAAGCACTTTTTCCTTAAATAATATTTTTTGATAAATCGTACATGTTTGACAGTGAATGTTTACGTTAATACGAAACGAATCGAAAATACGAAAACATACCGACATAGTTTTCACCCTCTAGAAGGCAGTATAAAAAAATATATATTCATTTTGTGCAATTTTTGATGTAGAAAAGTGTTTTTTCCCGGGCGTCCTTTTTGTATGGGCCGAAAAGCGAAGTCTATCGTCTTAATTGATAAAACCCTAAATAAGAAACTTAAGCTCATTTCAACTAATAAATTTTTATTTGGTACACCTGAAACTAATAATAAAAATCACAAATCCCTTTCAATGGCGTAGGATCTTATATATATCCAATTTTTCTTCACTTAGTACAAAAAAATTGCCTCCCTGTATTAAACCCGCGTTCTATACTGACAACAACTTAGGTAAATTATTAAAAAACACTCAAGATAGAGATCATAAATTAAGCCACTCAGGCATTTACCAACTATGTTGCAATGATTGTCCATCATTCTACATAGGTAAGACAACCAGAAATGTAAATATTAGAATCACGGAACATTTAAGATGTTTAAATAATAATAATTTTTCGGAGTTTGCCAATCATCTTAATTCCACCAATCATACTTTTAATAAGGACATTTTAAAATTAAAATTCTTCACCTTAATAATAAAAGCAAAAAATTAGATAACTTGGAAGCACTTGAAATTTAAAAATTCCTAAATAATAACGTTTATATATTGAATAACCAAATTAATTTATCGTTTAGTCCCATTCTAGATATGTTTCCAATAAACCGCTGTTATTGCTGGAATTCCCGTAATTACCCCCCCCCCCCTTTGACCTCCCACTCCAGCACCTAAATGTATGTTATATATCTATCAATATTTTGTAGCATAGGTTAGTTTTAATATTCTCCTGACGAAGGAAGGGTTCTTCCGAAACCGGTAGAGTGTAATTAAAATTTAAAGTGGTCTAAAACAAATTTATATATTTTATTGTAAAAAAAAATTTATATACATATCATCCAAGACGAAAACCTTTCACTTTCACAACCCGCGACATTTTAAATAACCAGTTGTGTAAAAATTTAAGCAAATAAGAACACGTAAACTTTGGTCATTCTCCAGTCCTAAGGAGTTCTAAATTCTCCAGTCCTAAGGAGTTCTAAATTCTCCAGTCCTTCAAAATAAATATGAATTGTACTTTTGCCACTAATCTTCTCACAAATGTAAAATCATGCAATGTCACTAGTGTTTTAAATATAGTGTCTGCGTGCATAGGTAGTCGTATTTTCTCCGAGCATAAGCTTTCTAAGAAAAGTGTTTATCAGAAGTGACCTGCCAAGTAAAAGTAACGTAGAGCCTAAGAACTCGTGATATTGTACAGCGCCCTTGAGGTGATTTTTCACAAAAAACGGCGCTCTACAAATTATTATTATTATCGAAGTAATTTTGTCGACAAACATAGTATCATAACCTTTTTTTTAACGAGAACCGGTTTTTAAAGGTTAATTAATTGGTACCTACCAGTTGTGAGAATCGAACACGGTTCACCTGACTTTAGCCAAGCGTCCTCCTACTCGTGAGATTATCGGCCTTCAACCAAACCGATCTGTATAAATATTTATCGGACATCTACAAAATTTATTATTATTATTTACAATAGTTTGAAAAACAAATCACCGAAGAAATCATATCATTGTTAAAAGACTACAAAAAGATCGCACTAATATAATAAAGACGGAAAGTTCAAACAATCAAGAAGATACGAAATGTTCCTTTGCTAGGAAGTTTCCCGTGCGTGAAAATACGCTCACTAAACAAATCCACGAGAATAAAAAACTCAAGTTGTTCGTCGTAAAATGGTCGTAAAGGAAAAACTTTGTCGGAAACGGGACACAAAACGAAAAGAGACCGGGTTTCATCACAAGTTTTATTATAAGTTCTTTACTCCGAGAGTCGCCGCTGGCAATCTGACAACACTGTAAACACGGTCCAGTCGACAGTCGACACACACATCATTACACTATACACTCATGACTCGATTATTTTTACAATAAACTCGATACATGTGAGCGAACTCCTCGCAGAAGAACACGAAACGATTGAGGAACAAAGAAGACACCTCGTTGCGCAAGATTGCACGAATTTTACGTCAAAGATTCACAAATTATTTGTGTATCAATCGAATTAACACAACGTTCACCAACCATTCTGTAACGAACTTACGAATTCTTTTCATTGACCTCCGTGCATGGAATATTCGGTCTGTTCCGAGGCGAACCTTGACGATCGATCACATGACGAAGCTGTATTTTATACAAACAATGCGAAAGCACTAAGGAATCGCATACTTCGCGGGAGGAAGGCGAAGGAGTGCGGTCCGATTTACGACAAATGGCTTTGGAATTATTTCAAGTCTAAACTCAACATGTTGTAATAACAATCGGTCGGAAACAGTATGTAGGTATGTAGTTATAACGGTACCCAGCCAACGCTCTGCTCGACTACTGAACTCTCGACCGAGCGGAACGTCTCGAGCCAAGTCAGAGCAGGCAGCAGGCAACGAGGTCCCTACTGCTTCTGCTTTTGTAACGCTAGTGGAAAGTTAACTTTCTGGGTTCATAACAAAGCTATCTTCCAATCTCACGAGGCCCTTCAAACGAAAGTCTCTACGATAAACATTAGCGAGCCTCGACATCCGCACACGAACTTCCTCCGCCCACCGAGGCCGCCAGTACCGTTTAGGGCAGGCAGATAAGAATTCAGGTTGAACAGGGACGTGGCAGTTCGTACTAGTCACCAGTCATCACTTGAGGAACTAACTTTATATTCATCATAGCGAAGTTACAGAAGAAAGCACTAAGATCCCACAAAAAGGTAAGAATGCTGATCACATTACCTTCCGTCGCGAAGGTGACGAACTGACGAGAGAACCGCTAACATCTCGGCGGTGGCCGAACAACGGTGAATAATAATCCGAGCACAGAGAACGTCGCCATTCGGACTAGCGACGAGCACTCACTTATACACGCACTAACTTTATTCTGTCTGAACGAAACTTCGTTTTTTCGACAAAAGAGCGTTTCTCCCTGTCAATTAAAACACTTTTTATAAGTTTTAGTTTATATAACACTTCTAAAACGATATCGAACACGACAACTCTGTATGGGTATCGCAAACCGACACGGAGAAGAGCGGCGTCCACCTCTCGCGGCTTTCCGAATAGAAGTGTGTCGTTCCGGCCGGAACGAATCCAATGAATATGGCTCCGAATGCTTGTGAATCGCTCCGAGTTCTCAAAATGTAATGAATCCGTTCCGGATTCACTATCACACGTTCCAATCTGTTAGAAAATGGACTTGAAATTGACCCCGGAATCACTTCGAAAAGAATTTGCATTATCTCGGAGTCAAAAGATAGCAATAAACATAGATTTTAACCTTTTGTTGGTCTGCATGGAGCAAAATTTGCCTCCCAGCAAGTCGCGCCAACGTTTCGAACAGCGGGAAATCGTATCTAAAATTGACCCCGGAATCATTTCAAAACGAATTAGCATTATCTCGGAGTCAAAACATAGCGAGAAGCGTAGATTTTTACCTTTTGTTATTCTACATGGAGCAAATTTGCCTTCCAGCAAATTCGCGGCAACGTTACATAGTACTATTACTACATAACTTTACAAAGATAATTTTTCAAACACCAAAAGAATTCTGGACTTAATTATTAACAATTTAATCAGCTGAATGAAAACTTCAAAATATACGAGTCCATTATAATATTTTTCCTACTACGATATAAATTATGTATCCGTTAAAAATCCAATATTACAAATATCAATAAAAAATCATGTAATCTTAAATATAATAATAATCATATTATAATTAAGATAACATTCATGTTAGATATTCTTCAAATAAACATTAAAGTAATCTATAAAACTCTTATCTCTATTGTTCTCCATCTCCTTGACGTTACACCGGGTCCGGCGATTACAGCCGAATCAACGGTTTGGCTTCAGCTGATTCGCTGAGTCCAGCGGAACGACACAAAGACTTTGACTCCACAGGATTCGGTGAGTTCAGCTGAATCAACTCAACGGTTTGGATCCAGCTGATTCAATGAGTAATAAGTCCAGCGGAACGAAGCAATGAGTTTGACTCCGCCGGATTCGGCGAGTCAGGCGGAGCGCAAGGAACCAAAGGAGTCAAAGGAGCGAGTCCAATGAATCGAGTCCATTAGGCTGACTCCAGTTCCGGATTTGAGTCCGTAAAATGAGTGGAGTGACACACTTCTATTTCCGAACTCGACTGAGGAAGGGCGGGGACGGCGCACGGCGCGGGATTAGATGCCGAGTGCAGACGAACATTGCCGAAGACACCCGAAGGGCAGTGTGCACATTTTGCTTGCTTTCACGTCAATCTGGTTCTGAAAAATGTATTGTCTATCTATAATGTAGTCTGTATAGTGTTTGTTGTCTATTCTATTATAAGTACAAAGTAGTAAGTCGTGCGTGCCGGGTGGATTATTGGGTGCATCGTCGCGCAATTGCCGGCAATCACACCGTTTATACGTTTTTAGCGATAGTTAGTCGGTGCAGCATGTCATGTCTCACTTCCGCCAGCCACTTACCTCAGTCTACCCTCTAGGTACCTACCTAGTGCCTACCTACTTAGTACCTGCGACTAATGACTGAGCTGGAAAACCTAAGCTACCTATATATAGTTCTATAACCTTTACCGACATACATTTTTATTACCTAATCAAAAAACAACATTGCACCGGGATTACCCACGTAGACGAAATAACAGCAGATTTATATAAAGAAAAAAAAATTAAAACCTACAACACACTTAATCAACCTAAGTATAACACAAATCTGCCTTCCTAGAACTCAACATTAGACATATCGATCTTGCCCTTGCAACTGTACAGGTCGTAAGCAATAAAAATTCTCGAACGAGGGGGGATACATATATTTTTAATATCGTGTACTTCTTGAAAGTATTTTTTGGTCGTGTCATAAGTATTTATGATTTTTCAATAATGTTTAAGCAAAATAAGTGTGTAAAGATATTTGAGCTATTTTAGTTTGTAAGACCATAAATAAATAGACGAACTGAGATAATTTCTTCAGAAAAACACGTTTTCGGGTTTATTTTTAAATGATTTTAATTGAACTAAAATTAAAATTCTGAAAAGTGTCTTTACTAGATTATGTATTGATATATTTTACTGTATGATTATATGTTTTGAAATGTGTTGTATAATACAATATTTCGTTTGAAAAGTTAACAAGTCTGCCAACGACCAAAGGTATAACCTTAGTATATGAAAAATAAACTTGATTTTTCAAAATTTAAATCATAACTTTACCAGATAAAATAACAATCTTCGGAAATTATTTTTTTGTAAAAAAGAGTCAATACGTCGAGAATTTGATTTTAAAATGACAAATTTTCGGTTTTCTCTGGTTATACTCTCTTAAAGATCTTCGAAAGAATAAAAAAAAAAAACAAATTATGAAATAGGTACCTGGAAGAAAAGAAATCCAGTATAAACAATGTGGATTTAGGGGAAAAAGAGGCCCAAAAGAAACTTTTTTTTTTTTTTTTTTTATTTATTGTTATTAAGTTTATTTTGTAGAACTCCATTTTAATTTTTTATTTCTTTTATATATTCAATAATATTATTATTCAATGTATAAAAACAGTTTATTATAAACAAGTTCTGCTTCGTATTTATTATTAAGCGTTACAGCTGTTTCGCCCTCTGAAGGCATTATCAAACGTTTGATAATGCCTTCAGAGGGCGAAACAGCTGTAACGCTTAATAATAAATACGAAGCAGAACTTGTTTATAATAAACTGTTTTTATACATTGAATAATAATATTATTGAATATATAAAAGAAATAAAAAAAAAAAAAAAAAAAAAAAAAAAAAAAAAAAAAAAAAAAAAAAAAAAACCCAAAAGAAACATTGCTATATCATGTAAGAGATGGGCATAATTGCGTATCCATTTACCTAATATCTATAATTAACTAAAGCCTTTGATTCAATTTATCACAAAATCCTATTTAAAAAATTATAAAATTTTGTTGTCAATGGTAAGGAACTGCAACTAATGAAAAGTTCCACAAGGAAGCATGCTAAGGCCCGTTCTATTCACGATTTACATAAACAAAAGTAGGTAGGTAGGTAGTTAATTATGTTGACGATATAGTTTTTCTCTTCAAATAGACTGGAATACCTAATTCATATAATATAGCTAAATTATGAGTCACGAAAGTGAAAACATGGTTATGCACAAACATACTCACACTAAACATATCGATAACAAAATGCACAATATACAGAATAAATAGCACGGGACTGCCAAAAAAGGCCCAACACTATTAAAGTATAAACATTTATTCGTTCAAATATTGCTAACAAATGTGCATACCTACCAATGTATTTTAACATGCACATATAAAATATAATAATCCTTCCTTTTCTGCTCACTCAATAATATTACTTATATAATACACTTGCTTAACGTGGATTTACTAAATGATCATTTATATGGATATATATAAGTGTATACCCGGACCTGAAAATCTGGTGCGTAAAAAACAAAACTGCTCACTCTATCATACTTACTTCGATTTTATATATTTTTTAATTGCATACTTTTTATATTCTTTCATAATATATATGTGCTTTTTACGTTCTATAATTTTTGTAATTTACTATATTCTTTCATACTCTTTTATATTACTTTAAAGTTTAAAGCCATTTACATTATTTTGTATTTTTTTATATTTTTCATATTATGTTAATTTATATTACTTTGTATTCTTTCGCATTCTTTTATAGTTAATATGTTAATGCACTCCATAGATAACTGACCACCACAACACGGGCATGTGCCTAGCGTGGTGGTCGTAAAATTCTCAAAACATGTAACTAGCAGTTTAATGAATAAAGAAAAATTAAAAAAAAAAAAAAGATTGCATGCATACATAGCATACCAACAAACTCAGCTATCGGTCGTATGGAAATTGCACAGAAACTATCTGAAAGTTATGCTTGTCTCACACGAGCTGTATACTTTCTTTATATGTGGTGAAACAGGCCAAGCCCACATAAATTCAAGGTATAGCGCTTGTGTGAGACTCTCATAATAATATGCCTGTGCCACGTCATACTCTCGTGGTTTAGCTTATTTCACCATATCGCTAGCTATACCTTCCCAACGGAGATGTATGGCTGGTGTGGGCAAACGATATGCTGGAATATGCCAAGCGACGAGAGTATAACGCAAGTGTACTAGCCCCATAAAAAATGACTTAACACACGGAGAAAAATGTTATTCTAAAATACGATCATTTTATTCGTAAAAACGGTACTTAAGTTCTTACGAACCAATTAACAGTGTTTCAATGTTTATTGGCGGAAAAATGTAAGAATAAACAAGGAAACCCTATTATTTTATTCGTAAGAACTTCAGTCCCGTTTTTAACCGTTTTTACGAATAAATGATCGTATTTTAGAATAACATTTTTCTCCGTGCACAGTTAATATTGCCAAGAGGGAAATCTTTTGAGGCTGAAGAGAGTGGGGAGCGAAGAAAGGAGCGAAATATAAGTTTGGTAAGAACGTGCATATTTAGATTTGGTCGCTAAACAAAGCTAAAGCCCTTTCAAGCAATGTTTCGATTTCGAATAGTGGTTTTTCACTGGGCGATACGGAGAGTATCTGAAAATTTGACATACTTATAGCTACCTACTGATTATGTGCATTAAATTTGGGAGGCGGGTATGGTTACCGCAGCCCTGGGAACCATTTATTGGATAACCAACATCTCTGGCATAGATCACCCCAAGTGGTTCTCTAGGTTTGATGACTTAGCAAGAGGGCCCGGTTTTAAAGTGTGAGGTTTTCCCGTTTTTTTTTTTTTTTTTCCGTTTCCTCATTTTCGGTGGATACGTCTGCCTATCAGCTGCGTGGCAGGCCGGTTCAGGAGAGACTAGTTGAGGCAGACCTTTTGGCCTCCCCAGCAGGTGTGCTAGCATGTCACCTATTCGTTTGCGGTCTGCAGTTGTCCTAGGGAATGATGAGAAGTTACCGACAATCGATCGGTAACTTCATATAGATCGACCATGCTAGCACCCCAGGACTCTCTCGGAAAGTCGCCTTTCACCACAGTGGGAGGGATGGATTGATACGTCCGTCACTCCTGGACACACTGACCCCCAGATTCCTACCCACCCCCAAACCCTTTTCCTTCCCAGAACTTCATCTCCCTCCTATCCTCAAAAGACCCTCCACACAGTATCCCCAAAGATGACATAAGCCCTGAGGGGAATTATTTTCCTCAGGTATATTTACGGTAGGTACTTATCCCCTTACTAATAAACGTGCTTTAAATTTTGCATAACTGTTAAACGAAATTTCCCTTGACGTAATGGTTGTGTATCAGTTGTGTTAAAATGTACACACGTTTATTAATAAGGCCTATACATGTACAGGTGTAAAAAAATAGGTTAAATATTTGTGTACACTAATTAAACGATACCGTTTAAATAACACGATTTTATAAATATTCACTAGGCACTGTATTCTTGTTGACTAATTTAGTCGATGTCGATGTCCAGCAAAGCGCATTCAAAGCCGAAACAATGTTCCTGTCGGAGGATTCGTGCATTTTTATCTATAAATATCTGACCACAATTAGAATGTGAGCAAATTAATCCTCGTGTTTAAGAACTGTAGAGGAGACGACAAAGGGATGAAAAATTCGGTCAGTTGCATAGACATAATGTCACACTAACACACTTATATCTATGGTCAGTTATTATTTTTGATACGCGGATATATCTATAATGAGTTTTTAATATTTTTTGTAACTCGTCTCCAAACGTGCAATCATCACATCAAAACAAGTTGTCTGATAGGTATGCATCAGGTTTGTTGCGGATGCAAAAATTTTGACATCCCCGGATGCGGATTATTGAAGGTTGACATCCGCGGGTGCGGATTTTTAAAGATATTTCATTTTTTAGTACACAAATAAATAAATATCGATTTAGTTTTAATATTTTTTATTTAATCATGTTTTAATTTAAAAATTGGTGAATTATATTTAAAAAACAGTATTACAAAATAAGTCCAGATACTGCTTTTTTATTAGTGGCGGCACTTTTATTTACTTATTTTTTTAAATATTTTTCTTTTAATATTTAAATCGAAATATTCTTCAACAACGCACAAAAACAAGGATTAACACAGTAAACAAACACTGTAATTGATTCACAATGGGAATGACATCGATAACTAAAACAAAACCTCTAATCACCAATTTGTGCCTTCCTATTGGTCTGTTAGCGAACAAACTTCGTACTAGTTGCCGAAGATAGCAACTAGCAAACACGCGCGAGGCACGCTCCACTCAGGCCCCGCCCATTTTTTTACATGTTTACACTTTTTTACTTGTTGCAGATATGAATCCGCATGCGTAAAAGCTCTGCATTCCTTAATGCGGATGCGGATGAAGATATCTGAATGTCTGTAACACCCCTGGTATACATTAGTAAAATGCATGTATTTTGTCCCTTATTATTTCCTATACCATTCATCCGATTCGACGAAGCTTTGGTGATTGGTTGTGCGCACGCCCACGAAAGGTTTCTATATATAATGGTGAGTTCTGGCATTATGAAAATTGAAATAAATTTTACAATAGATACAAAGAGTTGTTTGAAAAATGTGTGTATTTCCTATTGTTTGAGGTAGATAGGGAGGGAGAGAGGGGGAGGGGAATACGGCAAGGAGAGAGGGGGAGGGGAACGAATGAGGGAGGGCTGCGGTGGAGGGGAAGGCCTGGAAAGTGGAAGGGGACGCTGGAGAGGAATGGGGGCGGGAACGCGGACACATAGGTAAGGACACACTGAGGAGGAGTGACGGTGGGTGGGGGTCGAGAGATGGACAGAGGGGGGGATTACAAAGACGACATAGTTGCGGTAGGGGATAACAGGGAGTAAAATTGGAAAATCCATGCTTTCAAATGGACAGCTGCTGTATGTGGCCTGCTCACGCGTCGGAAAACTTTCCGATTTAATCGTGTACGCACCAGACGGGCAAAAAAATATTCTGTATCCAAATCATTGCAATAAACAGAGTTAAAACAAAAAAGGCCATCCCTAGCGTTGACGATTAATAAAAATAAATAAAAAGTAATAAATAAAAATTTTAAAAAAATATAAAAAATCCTTTCTTTGAGTGACATTTCAACGCATGCCAGGTACTCGGTAGTTACTTATAAAATAAAAGAGTATTTTTTACCGAATGTGTAGCCGAATAATTATAGGTAGTGTTATATAGTTACAAATTCTCGATAGTCCTTTCGTTATTGAAGCGAATAAATAAATCACACAAACGCAGCTGAATTGGAGAGCAGCCAAGTAAAAATGGCGTAGGTACAACGCGTTAGCAGATGGCGGGGAATGACCGACTTGTATTGAAAAAATCCTATTTATTTTTGTTTTGGCAACACGGCTCTTCTACTCACATGTTAATTTCCATTTTTTTGGAGGCTTGACTATTTATAAACGCGTTACTTGCCCCGAGGACCGAAGCCCGAGGCGTATTCAAGAATGAACCTTTTGGTGATACTTAGCCAATCTCTATTCTAAATAAATGAAAAGAAAATACTTTGTTTTAAGTCACTTAATTTTATTTAACGTCTACCGGTTTCGGTACCTCCGTACCATCATCAGGACTGTTCCAAAAAAATGAGTGTTTTAGTAATACAAAGTATTTTCTTTTCATTTATTTAAAATGTCAAGTCACAATGTGTTTGCTTCTTTTGAAAAATATCTTTTCTTGTTAGTTGTAATACAAATAAATGTGACTAAATCAGCGAACAGCTATTTTCTCCTTATAAATAACTTACCTTTCAAAATTTTACACTTTTTAGTTAATTGCGAACTGGTGATATTTTCCTTTTTATGGAGTTATTAGACTTTTATGGAGTGTGAATAAATACAGTAGAATATTCGCGACTTTTCTCGAACAAATGAAAGACAGAATAATCGAGGTCACTAGAATGGCCGTGACTTTTCCTGTAGGTTAGCTATCTATGTGCCAGATATAAACGTATAAAATACGATAACGCGGACGCGCGCGCATGCTACATAAAGTACAACTACTCGATAACTCGACTCAGAGTCGACGAGTCCGGCACGCGAGGCCTTTTGGTGCGGCCCGCAAGCACTTTTGGTGCGATCTGCTGAAAGCACCTCAAAAAAATACACTCAGAAAGCGAGGACGGTTTTCTTTCACGGTGTCTCAGCTACATTTTTAAGTTATTATTGCTAAACCTAGAGAAAGTTATAACATAGCTGACAGATATATGCTTACGTATGTACCTATTTTTATATTTTTTTTATTTGTTTATTTATCAAAAATACATTTGTACAAAATAAGGGTAGTCCCACAAAGCTGTCATATGGCAGCTTGTCTGTAGGTTCTACAATTTATCACTCTTAATATTATACATAAGGAAATATTTGTTAATACATATTATATAGTTTTAAGGAAACATTAGGATAGATCACATAATAATATTAGATTATTTGAATTACATCTATAAGATATTTCAATGTACATGCCTAATAATAAGATATATAGGCAGCTACATTAAGATAATCATTTAACATATTTAAAGATACATGGAGTTTTCGTTAATTAACCACATTTTTATCATTTTAGGGCATAATCTGTCATTTTTTTCTATAGTTACTAGAAATCAGTTTAGACACACAAACACATGTGATCCAACTTATACCAGACAGCTGCGAACACTACACTGTGTCTAGAACGAATTTAACCCGTTAAATAACGATAATTTAATTGTTTTGCCTTTAATAATGAGCGGTTCTGGGATTTCTTCATTTTGCCACCGCCATCCTCCTTCTAGTAATGAGCAGTCGAGAATTATACACAAAAGCTTTTAATTCATGAAGTAACATAAAACTAATAAACTCAATATGAAACAATATTAGTAAAACATGAAACAGTAACATCACATGGAATAGAAACTAAGACAAATCTATAAAACAACATTACCTACGCTACTGTAATTTGTTGGATTAAACTCCTTTGAAATGCTTGGAGTAAGTAGGTAGGTATATCAGACCGGCTCCTGTTATAGGAAACATGGGTGTCTTTTAAGCGATCTACACACCATGCTGCGAACAGCACGACATATCGGGCTGTTAGCAGCTGGCTATTGTCTCCCGTCTCCCTTTTCCTTGTGCGAACCCGTAACATTCTGTTTCACGTTGTCTTCTGTCTCTTTTATTAACACAACAAATTCAATATCACCATCTCATTTCACTGCGGCGCATCGGTTGGTACTAACGGCAGACGGTTTCTTCCAATTTGCAGTCAACATGAACACGAGTGTTACGGGTTCGCATGAGGAAAAAAGAGACAGGAGACAACCTCCAACCTTCGATTTTTGGCCAGCTGCTAATAGCTGCTGTTCGCAGCATGGTGTGTAGACCGCTTTATAGGGCTAGCAGATTCTTCAATAGTACCAGCCCTACTCAAGTACGCCCAACAGTTGAATTTTGTAGCCACCTCTGGGCTGGAGCCCCACAACACTTGATAAACCTGATTGATAAGCAAAGGAGGACTGTCCGTTAACTGACAGATCGCCATCTCTAATACGCAGATGCAATATGGGCAGAAATTTAATCACAGCTCTAACTTCACAACTGGCGGCGTTCTCTATTTTCTTGAACATTATAAACACTCACAGAAAGAACGCAGTCAATACCAGCGAGACGTAAAGTTGCCCACATATAGCTGAAATACAACTGAACGTGTTAGTAGTTGTCCGGCGGCTACTCTATTCGCCAGCCACGGTGTAAACGGGTACTACTTTACGGTTGACCCTCGTATATATAATCTGAGCCTCTTCAAAACCCGCATTTCTACAGCCCCTACCTTAACCCGGCTCACAACGCTGCCCAACCGGATGGCGACATAGTTCCCCTAAATTTACATTGTACAGACAGGGACGCTCTTGTGCATCATATAGAAATAAAGTTCTGGTATAGATTAAAATTAAGATTAAAGGCATAGATTAATACGCTTTTTTGTCAAACTGAAATTTAATTTCTTCCAAATTATTCTCGTTTCGTCTTAATCTTCTATATTCATACTGTATCACATAAAATTGTGTAATCAAAAATCTAGCTAACAACCATTCTGTAAGTAGTTATCTCAACGCAGGCGTTTCACACCCACTGAGATGGGCAATAAATCATTACCCATTACTATTACTATAATTAAAAGTAATATTAAAATAATGAATTAAAAATAAATACAAAAATATTATAAATGAATACGCCATGTACCTACACTTAACTTATGTAACTGAAAAAAGTTGTTTAACTTGTTATTATTAATCGTTTTTAATTAAGCATTTTGCCGAAGCATATTGTTGTCAACACTATCTCCGTCAGAAACAAACTTCCTTATTCAAATTATATTATATATTGGTTGGAATGTCATTACATTAGTAATTCTATAGCGGTTTATTTATGGTAAGTATACAAAATTGTGGTGTTTTGACCGATGGTACAAAATCAAAACACAAAAATCAAAACACAAAAAACCCACATTACCTACGACTTAACTTTATTTAATTTTATGGGAAATAGACCCGGTATATCAGTTGATTTTAATCTCGGATTGGTTGGAATGTCGAGCTTGGCACAGCTTGGAACATAATCCGTATAAAGGTCGAAAGCCTAGATCTCACCAATATTTTTTCCTTGATAAACAAATCTACTGTCTATGGTAGTTCTCTACTGTCATCTCTACGCAACGGGAAATTGCAATATCATACGCAATCACATGCAATATTATCAGCAGCGGATCTACGACTTTTTCGAACCGGGGCAAACACCTCATCTGGCGCCCCGTGTCGCCAGCAGTGGGGGGAGAGGGGTTGCTCATCCGATTAAAAATATATTAAATTATTTGTGTAGCAAGTTAAAAAAGCAATCTTTTGTATTTTAAGAACCGAGTTGCTACCTCCTCACTTCTTGAATTCATGGTAATTTCAAAATCAATTCTTAATACTACAATGATTAAAATTAATTACAAATATACAATAACAATAATTAATCAATATTAAAGTAGACTTTGCTTTATTATAAAACGTGATAGTCGCGGCCCTTCTTCGTGTGTCCTATCAAGCCCCCCCGACGTTGGACTCTGAACTCTGATGAATATATCTCTATCTTGCACTGCCCGGAGTAGCACACTTCTGGCAAATTGACATTTGACATTGACAATTGACAGCAAATATAATATAATGCGTGGTATTTTTCGTGACCGTGATAATAAGTAGATACCTTTCACATAAAATCTTTTAACCTATTTTAATTAATTTTAATAACATTAAATTAGGTATAGGAAACATATAACTAGGAAAGATAACAAACAGTCGAGGCCTTTCTTCAATCTTTAGTTTTAGATGAATCATTTTTTTTTCAATCAAACATATAAATTACGATTTTGGCGCCCCCTAAAACTGTCGCCCGGGGCAGGCGCCCCGGTTGCCCCATTATCAGTGACAGTGTCGGCGACATGCCGGTGCCAGGGCCAGTGCCATTACGACACATAACCTGATTAATCCTTCCAATCCACAGGTTGAAAGTTGTAATACAACTTGATATTACTTTTGTAACTAACCACATACTGGCCTATATAGTGAAACCGTTGAATTTGTACCGCTTTTAAGGCGTAAAAACAAATTGAATTCGTAAAGTTGAGGTGTGATTACAGAGTAATTTTACATAAATCATGGATTTTTTGTAATCGATTATTTATTTTATTAGTTTATGTAGATAAATAAGATATTGTAATAAAAGTGATACTTATCACTTGATAATGTATATTAAATTATACATCGTTGAAGTGCCTATTACGTATGAATTAAAATATCTTATTAATTTTGCCTGGAATGAGAACGGTTCTTAATCTTAACCGATGAATATAATTTTAGTAATAATACTAAAAAGAAAGAAAGTGTCTGGTGAGATAAAGAGAAATTCTGATATCAAGGACTGTATGCTAATGAATTGTAATTGACTGTTAAAAAAAATTTATAAATATTTTTATTTTAGTTTTTTTTAGGTTGCTAAAGGAATTGTGAAAAGTGTAGTAATTTTTCGTAGTGGGTATATGTTGTGATCGCGCGAGGATTAATGAGTTATTGATGAGTTGGCTTCTATATGAAGAAGCGTAATGTGCCTGGTATGCATTGGTGACAAATAATGTTTTGATTAGATGGCCACCTTCTAACTTCTAAATATCCTAAAAATAGTTTTTTTTTTTACCGTTGACCTTAATTTAATTCAGCTAACATAAATAATGTTAACTTAAAACAAAGTGAAACATGTAAACAACTTACTTACTTACTTAGAGCTCTAGCCTCCTTGATTGAATACTCTCACGATGATCCTTAGCTTTTACTACCCATAGGTAATACCTACTTCTGTTCCAAGCACCTTTTCAATGAACAATCTGGAACTGGTTTGGCTTCGACTATAACTGTCCCCCATTCGGCTTCCAGGGCCGATAATCTCACATGAAGTGTTTCTTTTATCTCACAAAGTTATAAGTTATAAGTTATAACCAAAGAGTATGGATATTCGGTATGGATATTCGGTATAGATATTCGGTATGGATATTCGGTATGGATATTCGGTATGGATATTCGGTATGGATATTCGGTATGGATATTCGGTATGGATATTCGGTATGGATATTCGGTATGGATATTCGGTATGGATATTCGGTATGGATATTCGGTATGGATATTCGGTATGGATATTCGGTATATATGATATAAGAGTATGGAGTTATGAGGAGTTGAAGTGAGATCCCTGAGGCGTATGTGTGGTAAAACCATGTATGATCGTGTGAGAAATGTGGAGATTCGAAAAAAATGCAAGGCTGATGTAAGCGTAATGAGTAAAATTAAGAAAGGAACCCTCAGATGGTTTGGGCATGTAGAGCATGAACAAAGAAAGGAGCGCAAGGAGAATATATTATGCAAGTGTGAATGGTATAAGAAGTAGGGGACGTCCGAGAAAGACATGGCACGATCAAGTGAATCAGATACTTGAGTCGGGCCATGTCAAGAGTCAGAAAAATAGAAGAGTATGTATGAGACGATGTATGAATGTGAATGAGGCAAAGAGTGTGTGCCAAGACCGAGGTGTTTGGCGGTCCGTCCTCTCTGCCTACCCCTGCGGGGAAACGGCGTGATGGTTAGTTAGTTAGTTAGTTAGAGTTCCATGGTTATAACTTATTTATATCACAATAAAAGTTGACTCTGGTGCAGTTTTTGTTGGGCCACAGCTGATGTTGTGAGTTGTCCCCACAACTTTAAAATTTCTTTTGAAGTTGGTAACTTTCGCGACGTCAAAATAACAAGAAAGTTATGTTGTAGTTCGTTGGTTCAAATAAAAAATTGGTTTGAAACAATACCTTTTATGTATATTTTGGGGCCCAAACAACAGAACTTTGCGTGATTACGTCGTTTTTTTACGTAAAAAGTTAAGGAAAGTAACAATTAGCAATTAATTTGTTTAATATTAATTCATTACCATTAGGAATTGTATATATTTTTTTGTAGTAGATTCGTGAACCTCTTCAATATTAAAAAACACATTTACCATCATTTTTTATTTCAAGCCCTTTTACAACATTCCTGGAAATATTGCATTATCGAAATACCTAAGTGAATTTAATTTCTTTTAATGGGGCTTTTGTGCGATATCGGGTACATATAAAAAATAAACTTTCTCTGGAATAAATACTCTTCGTTTACATTTAAAATCGTTTTCCATATTATTACTGGCTTGACAATTGAAATTTTGTAGTATAATAATACCTTTTAGTATAAATATTGTTTCGTATTTCTAGAAAAACATCATCTTCGTAATTCGGAGCTCGATTATTGCGAACTCCCCAGTGTAGTCAATTTAATGGTATGGCCTCATACGTGCCAAGCGCGCTCGTCGCACGACTCGGCAAGCTATGGCACGCAAATATTGGTCACCACACTCGTGCATAAGCTTGCGAGTTCGACATTGCGTTCGGAGCGCCCAAGCATGGCGGACATCGAGGCAACTACATCGGCTGTCACATTTGCCCTAACTTATTTGTACTAAATTTAAAAAAAAAACGAAGAGTTCGCCGAAAGAGATGGTGGATGATTCAAATTTACAGAAACCGTACCAGATAATTTATTTTAAATTCTAGTATTTTGTTCATTCGTGTGTTATCTCTTCGTAGAATTTTATTTTATTTTATAATAAATCTAAACAAAAATATGAAAAAGAACAACACACAAAAAAAATTAAAAGGTAACGGCGCACCCTTTTTTTACATTATGTCCACACAGGAGGCCCTGAGGAAAATAATTTCCCTATGTCATCTTTGGGGATGCTATGTGGAGGGTATTTTTAAGGAAAATAAGTTCTGGGAAGGAATAAGGTATGACGGTTGGGTACGAATCTGGGGTTCAGTGTGTCTATATCATCCACCGCCAAGACCTAGGCAAACCTTACCCCATGAACCCGGACACCCCTGCTAAGTCACCAAACGTAGTAAACTACTTCGGGTGACCCATGGCAGAGGTGTTTGTTATCCAATAAATGGTTCCCGGGGCTGCGGTACCCATTCCCGCCTTCCAAATTAAGACTGGGACTCGAACCCAGGATCACTCGTCTTATTAATTACTTTAAACTTACATAGGGAATAACCTTAAAAAAGTTATTATTTATTATAAATAAGAGATATTCAATAATTTAAAAAAAATTCTTGTAATAAATAATAAATCTTTAAAAAAAAAATTATTTAGGGCTATTGTGTAAATCCAGTCGTAATAAATTTTACTAGTGCATTAAAAATCTGTAACATAAAAATAATATATTTTACATTTTATCGCAATTTACGATAAACCGCACGGAGCCAAAACGGCGACCGCACCGGGCCAGTTCATAAGTTATACTGAAGCTTTCCGAGCTTGTCGCTTGGTGGCCGAAATATCCACCGGGTCCCGGGTCAACGGCGAGCTATGGCACGCTCTCGCAGGCGTCCGCACGACAAGCCAAACGGTCTGACCACACACGTGGGACTTGTCAAGGGTTGTCGTGGCTCGCCACGAGTCTGGTCAGCGCATGAAGATACCCATCCGGCTGCGGCAAACGAGCGGCGAGCTGCGGCTGTGGCGCGGATAGGTAGTTAGTTAGGCGACAAAATTCGAAATGGGTTTGAAACGAGGAGAAAAAATAAATGAATGGCACCACTGGCACCTAAGAGTATGGATATTAGAGAGACGGCATGTGCAGTGTGCCCGCGCGCTCCAAGTGTGCCTTTTAGAGAATTTTACCCAAACGGCTTACATTGGCTGCTGGTTTTTGGACGTTTAATACGTTCCGACAGCAGCCATTTTACATGGTGACAGCCAATGTCAGCCATGTGGGTAGAATTCTAGAAAAGGCACACTTGGAGCGCGCGGGCACACTTCACATGCCGTCTCTCTAATATCCATACTAATGGTATGGCCTCATACGTGCCGAGCGCGCTCGTCGCACGACTCAGCAAGCTATGGCACGCAAATATTGGTCACCACACTCGTGCATAAGCTTGCGAGTTCGACATTGCGTTCGGAGCGCCCAAGCATGGCGGACATCGAGGCAACTACATCGGCTGTCACATTTGCCCTAACTTATTTGTACTAAATTTTAAAAAAAAAACGAAGAGTTCGCCGAAAGAGATGGTGGATGATTCAAATTTACAGAAACCGTACCAGATAATTTATTTTAAATTCTAGTATTTTGTTCATTCGTGTGTTATCTCTTCGTAGAATTTTATTTTATTTTATAATAAATCTAAACAAAAATATGAAAGAGAACTACATACAAAAACATTAAAAGGTAACGGCGCACCCTTTTTTTACATTATGTCCACACAGGAGGCCCTGAGGAAAATAATTTCCCTATGTCATCTTTGGGGATGCTATGTGGAGGGTATTTTTATGGAAAATAAGTTCTGGGAAGGAATAAGGAATGACGGTTGGGTACGAATCTGGGGTTCAGTGTGTCTATATCATCCACCGCCAAGACCTAGACAAACCTTACCCCATGAACCCGTACACCCCTGCTAAGTCACCAAACTTAGTAAACTACTTGGGGTGACCCATGGCAGAGGTGTTTGTTATCCAATAAATGGTTCCCGGGGCTGCGGTACCCATTCCCGCCTCCCAAATTAAGACTGGGACTCGAACCCAGGATCACTCGTCTTATTAATTACTTTAAACTTACATAGGGAATAACCTTAAAAAAGTTATTATTTATTATAAATAAGAGATATTCAATAATTAAAAAAAAATTCTTGTAATAAATAATAAATCTTAAAAAAAAAATTATTTAGGGCTATTGTGTAGATCCAGTCGTAATAAATTTTACTAGTGCATTAAAAATCTGTAACATAAAAATAATATATTTTACATTTTATCGCAATTTACGATAAACCGCACGGAGCAAAAACGGCGACCGCACCGGGCCAGTTCATAAGTTATACTGAAGCTTTCCGAGCTTGTCGCTTGGTGGCCGAAATATCCACCGGGTCCCGGGTCAACGCCGAGCTATGGTACGCTCTCGCAGGCGTCGGCACGACAAGCCAAACGGTCTGACCACACACGTGGGACTTGTCAAGGGTTGTCGTGGCTCGCGACGAGTCTGGTCAGCGCATAAGAGTACCTACTCGACTCATTAGGCATAAGGAACTATTTCGGTGTTTATAGTAGCAAAATGTTAATTATAGCAAATTTGCCAATACCACGCTTAGATAGTTTAGCAAACAAATATACAAATTATATTAACTTTTTTTTTATGTAATATTTTCCAATTTAATACATAGATACTGATGATGTCTGATAAATTCAGTTTACTTTATTAATTTTGTTTTGAAGAGTTTTAATTTTCAATGTACTATCGTTACTTAAATTTTAATTTTTCTGCTACCGGTTTCGACACATCCGTGTCATTCACTAGCAAACGCAGAAACCGGTAGCAGAAAAATTAAAATTTAAGTAACGATAGTACATTGAAAATTAAAACTCTTCAAAACAAAATGTCTAGAAATTGTTACATAGTTAATGCCCAAGAAATACAAAAAATTACTTTATTAATATTACTTATTTTGGTAATTTTATCGAATTATAAACCTCTGTAATGTAAGAAATTATTTTTTGCAACCAATTGTTTATTAGATACTTAATACTTAACTCCTGTGAAAAAAAAAAAAATAATAGCCCCATGTGGATATAAAAGAGTAAATAAATAAATATAACGAGCGGGTAAAAAGTCCCTTTCCGGTTTAAAACTGTAATAACTGTTAAAATATGTCATAAAAAATCCAAATTAAGGCGACGTTTAACGTAAAATAACTATTTCCGATTAAGCTTTACTACGAATTGATTTACATAATAAATATCAAAAAATATGTTTGGGTTAAACTAAAACCTTTCGTATCGTTTCGGTTGAGTAAAATTAAAATAAAATTGTTAATTACTTTATAAAAATATAAGAGTAAAGTACCAGAAAACTGTTCGAATACAACATATGCCTATTAATCTACAAAATCCAAAATGGCTTGCTACATAATAAATACTACATTTATGAAAACGTCACAAGTACATGAACCACACAAGACAACATAATAAAGTATACACAAATTCAGCAAAGACAGAGTGTGATAAAAGAAACATAGGCCATGAGTGTGTACACTGTACACATATATAACCTCCTTTCTGATAAATAGAATGTATAACACAATTGTTGGTAAAAGGTTATTTATTTAAAGTAAGTAAGTTCACAGATCACATAATATGGTAAAAATAGTCACAATGTATCAATTCACTAATTAACTGAGCAAGGGATCGGAGGGAATCTTGCCGTTAGGCTTTGGGAACAACAAAAACTGACTGTGGTTCTGCTTAGAGGGTCGTACCATAGGACGAAGCGCAACTAAGGCAGCAGTCGAGGGTCTGGTTGGTGCTTTACTTATGGTAGTAGAATACTCCTTAGAGGGTCGTGCCAGAGGACGAAGCGCAACTAAGAGAGCGTACTAGCCAAGAGCGAGCTACAGACGAACTGCCTAATTTAGGGCGCGCAGCCTGTTATATAGCCCATTCCTTGTTGCGGGGCATCCGGGTTTGCTTAGGGGTGGGTGAGCAGGATGGCGCTGTACGGGGGAAAGAGATGGTGTAGTGGCAAGCGTAAACGGCGCGCTACATCCTCCCCCTCTGGATCGAGGAACGTCCCGTCGAAGATCCAGGTCTGTAGTAGCGTGGCGGCTCGCGTATTCTACCGGATGTTCTTCTAGTCCCTCCCCCTGGACCAAAACTGCTCCTATTGCGTAGCTGCTTGCGTCCGACTTTATGATGAATTCCTTGCTTCCATCGGCTTGTCGTAGTATGGGGGCGGGCAGACGAACCTTAGGCGGTGTCTGTGGGAGAGGACTCATGAACGGCGACACGTAGATCTCGCATTCATTGTCCTGTACTGGTGGGGCGGGTAGGCAAACCTTAGGGAGTTTGTGTGCTCTCACTTCTCCTATCTCGCCAGTCTTTTGACGTTGTCGAATACCTCGGTTTGGTGGTATGGCGTCATTTTCCATATGCAGCATATACCGTACTTCGGGGTTGTCCGTGAATGCCCATGCGCGCTGGGGAATGTTTATATCGATCCCCGCGTCTTCGATAAAATTGACGCCTAGGAGTGTTCGATTCTCGTGTCCTCCTGGGAGCACGATGAAGCTGGTGGGTATCTGTCGGCCTCTTAGTGTCAAGGTGGCGGCTATTGTCTCGACCTCCTGACGTTTAGGGACACCATCTGCCAATACGATGTCCATGATGGTTCGCTGGGTTTTGAAATTTTGAGCGATTAGCCGCCGGTGTAGCTCAGCTGATGCTACGCTCAATTTTGCTCCGGTGTCTACGTGAGCAGTGCCCAGGAAGTTTCCAATCCCGATGTGTAGTATAGGTCTCGCTCGGGGAAGGCCTATTTCATGTATCGAGCAAAAATCGGCTCGTGGGTGAGGGGTGTCTATTCTCCCTTGGCTGCATTGCGGGCACTTGCTTCTTACCACGCCTGGTTTACCGCAACCGTAGCATGCGAACTTCGCATCACTGGGTGTCTCCAGCTTTTTGACTGGAGGAGTGTACTTTACGTGCGCTCCTGTATCGTAGCGGGAACGGCACTCCTCGGAACGGTGCCCAAATCTGCGGCAGTTAGTGCAGCGTAGGCGGCCGTCTGTTCGGTTTTCCATCGCGCGTAGTGGGACGGTCTTCGTGCTCTCGTACAGGCTTTCTTCCGCTGTACGGGCTTTTTGTAGTAGTTCGGCGAAGGTATTGATCGCTTCGCGCGGCACTCTGTCTCGTATCCGGATATTCAGTTGTCCGAATAATCCGCTGGGCGGTGGTAGCTCCGCGAGTAACATCCGCTGCTTAGCAATGAACACATCGGTTGACGTTAATGCGTCTTGCTTGCATAAAAATATCTCTGTGTACACTTTGTACGCTGGCTTCTTAGGGGCGAAAGCATGCCTGAGGAGGGTCGTTGCGCTCTCCCAGTTTCGTACTTCTCCTTTTATGCCGAGCCACCAAGCGGCGGCGTCTTTCGTAAGCAGCAGTGGTAATCCTTCCAGAGCGCTTGCGTCTTCGATGTTCTCGGCGCACTTGAAGATGGATGCGGCGGCAATAAAACTCTCGACCGCACTCCTGTCTCTGGTACCATCGAAGCGTGCCGTACAGGTGGTGAATGTACCCGTACGTGTTGGTTCCGAATGCATCCGCTTCATGGAGTTCATTAGTTCCGCGAACTGCTCCTGCGTGAAGCAGATGCCAGCACTTTCCTTGGCCTGCATTGTGAAACGAGGACTTCGACGTGGTAGCGACGAAATTTTGTAGAAGCACTGATTTTAATTTTTACTTTATGTGTCTGACCACTAAGTTGGGCGCCAGTTTTATAACACAATTGTTGGTAAAAGGTTATTTATTTAAAGTAAGTAAGTTCACAGATCACATAATATGGTAAAAATAGTCACAATGTATCAATTCACTAATTAACTGAGCAAGGGATCGGAGGGAACCTTGCCGTTAGGCTTTGGGAACAACAAAAACTGACTGTGGTTCTGCTTAGAGGGTCGTACCATAGGACGAAGCGCAACTAAGGCAGCAGTCGAGGGTCTGGTTGGTACTTTACTTATGGTAGTAGAATACTCCTTAGAGGGTCGTGCCAGAGGACGAAGCGCAACTAAGAGAGCGTACTAGCCAAGAGCGAGCTACAGACGAACTGCCTAATTTAGGGCGCTCAGCCTGTTATATAGCCCATTCCTTGTTGCGGGGTGTGGTTTATGTAGCGGCTCGAGGGTGGGAGATGCGCAGAAGGCGTCGGCGCATCCGGGTTTGCTTAGGGGTGGGTGAGCAGGATGGCGCTGTACGGGGGAAAGAGATGGTATAGTGGCAAGCGTAAACGGCGCGCTACAAATGATTATATTTGAGAAAAAACTGTTTACTCTTAAGATTAATTAGCAAAACCAAAATGTACTTACTTAAAAAAAATGTGTTACTTAGGTAGTAAACCATAATTATTTTTTTTTTAATTCTCAATGTATATAGTTAAGTTAACAAAGCGAAATATGTAGATTGCTTTTAACTTAATAAATAAGTTAAATTAAAACAAAGTTATTTGTTTTAATTTAATTCAAAATGACGCCACAAAGTGATTTTGCGAAGTTTGAAGAAATAATAAATAAGTAACTAAAAAATCAATTGAAATGTATGAAAGCATATATGAAACAGTTTAAAAATATAATTTTGTGGCTTAGATTATCTGTGACAGTTTCCTTGATGAACTTTTTCCTTTCGGTAATTATTCCCTTAATCCCAGCACTTTTAAGTACAGATTATGGGAATTACACTTTGTTACGACAATTACTACAAGAAACAATTATTTACATGCACAAAATTGGTTATTGTTCTCAGTTCGGGTTAACTAAGTAATTCACGGGTATTTAGATTGAAACAAAACTCACACAAATGTCAATAAAAAATAAAAAAAATGGCAGCAAAGGAATCGTTTTATACGGAAAATTTTGAACTTTGAATATTAATGAATTTTAATGCGTCTTTTACCGTCTATCCAAACGTAATTAGTTGTTTCTTGTTGATGCATTAAAAATGCAATCAAATTTAGTTAAGATGTAGTATAATTTCCAAAATCTGTAGCTAACGTGTGGCGGTTAGTGGAATATTTACCTTTCTTTCATACGAAATTATTCACAAAGTGAATAAAAACCACTTTTGTGATAAAAACGAGCGTGCCTAGACTACGATTGTCTAGCGATTTTTATGCCTATTATTACATATACCCATTGACCGACTATACCTATTCGTGGTGATACAGGAGCACTAAGAAAGTACACATTTTAGGCTTGTGTATTCCACTTATTTAATTCATTATTTTTTTTACATTATGTGTGAAAAAATATTAGAATTTAAGACTCGGCTCATTTCTTTTTGCAGTGTGACAAGTGCAAATTGTGCAGTTTTTTGAAATAATTAAAAATAGTATTGATTGGAAAAATAAAATTTTAATTGAAATTAATTGACAAATACCAATAAAAAGATAATAGTGTTATAAGATAAGTTATACGCTAGTGCAATCTACTTACACCCAACTCAGGTGCATAATTCGCCGGTTTCTCCTGGCGAAGCAACCTTGCCCCTTTCGTTCCCGTAGGCCTTGCAGAACCTTGGTGTGATTCCGCGAATCCATGAACTTGTCAGTTATGTGTTCCGTGATATCTGGGAAGATTTCCCTACATCTGGGGGAAGAAAAATAAACATTTTTTTCATAAATCTGGAAAATTTTGATCCCGGAAAATACCACGTCATTATTTATTTTATTTTTTAATTTTTTCTTTACACATTTCATTATTTATTACATTAATCCTTTCCAACCGGCTTTATACGATCGTGAGTTTGATTTGAAAAAAAATCCTGACAGAAAAATAATCTGTTTTTTGGGAACGAAACCGGTGTCGATCGAACGTGGGGAGCTGCTTGTACAGGGAATCTAAGCACGCCTGTTTCGAGCAGTTAGTCGCCCAGCCCTATGGGTTAGTGTGGCCCATCAAATTTTGGACATTTTTTGCCGGTTGTAAAGGGTCTTAGATTTTTGGTCTTGTGGTGGTCAAGTCTCGGTCGGTTTATTAAAAATTTTTTTTTTAAAGAAAGACAAACATTCCCGGGTTACGAATAACCCAACAACATTTGAAAATCTCCTACTATTACCACACTAAGCGGAAAATGCTTGTGTTGTGATGGAAGACTTAGCCAGCCGAGGAATCGAACACAAAACGCCTGGGTGGGACCCAAACGCAATGCCCACTCAACCACTGACTGGTCCAGTGTAACCAGAGTTCCAATTAACTGAAAACAGTGGGACTATGGCATCCCCAATTACTGGGGTGTGTTGCGAGGCTGAAGGAAGTGGGAGGGGAAGGATATGGGGAAATAAATAAGTACATAACTATGCAGAACCTCTCATTAAACAAGGCAAAAGCCATTTTCTATTTTATTTTTTATCTCTTTTTTTTTTTTTTTCATTTATTTTTTTTATATTTCCTAATTTAATTTTCTTCTCAATTTCCGCCACAACAGTCTCAATATAGTGAGGTAGTTTAAACAAAACCAAGTATTTGTATCTGAAGTGTAGGTATATGAATATATATGCAGTTTCAAGGTCAATATAGCTTAGAGGTGTCTCAACAGAGAATAAAATTGTACAATATGCGAGAGTCAACTTCGGTTGTAATTCCCGAACGGTTACGTAAATAGCCGATGATATCCGAGCGACAGCTGGGCACACTCAGTGACAAGCTTCCCTACCCTAGATCTAAGTCTAGTTAAAGCACTCTTCTTAGGGTGAATTGCCTATTCCATAAAAAAAAAAAAAAAATTCTTAAGTCAATAATAAGTCAATAATAAAGTCAATAATAAATACGTCTGTTAACTTGATTAACCGAGTATCATTGAAACTCTCGATCATCTGAGAGGTATTGATCATTAATGGAAACAATAGTATACCACAGTGCATGATTATAAATAATTTAAAAAAAAAAACGTTTTACCTGCTTATTTTAACTCAATACATATGTTTCTTACGTACTAGTAGCTAGGTAGGCATCACGTTTGTGAGCATCTAGGGGAAATTTTGCGCATTGTCAAAGTCAAATAAGATTTAGGATTTTACATCCCTAGAACCGGCACTAGAAGAGATACTAAGCTAGTGTTTCAACATATCCCAGGGTCGGTTGCTTGGTTGGGGGGGGAGGCAGCAGCTAGTGCTACTAGCACCTTCCATCCCCGACCTGCCATATAATCGATAGCGCATGTTCCCGTCGCCATGGGGATGTTAATACCTTGGAAGTTGCCAACCATTTGTGAAGGAACCATGCACAAATTAAGGCGAAGCACTACGAATTAAAGCAAAATTTATTATCGGAGTGAAAATTTGATCGCTTAGAAATATTTATGATACTTTAATTAAATACTGCGAGTTGAACACATTTTGGCCAATGAAATAATCGAGTTTTTTAAAATTTAAGTCTTTTTATAAGCCCAGAAAGAATAAAGTATCAGGCCTATAAAAACTGCTTTAAACTCAAAATCTCCTACTTATGATTACGGTTTTATTGTATAATGTGGCGATTTAAGTGCTTTTGAAAATGATCGTAAAACATTTCAATATTTGTGCCTGAACTTTGCAAAATAAAATAAAACACGCTTTTTGGCGATGTTTTTTCTTGCATAAATCAAAACAGGCGGCTGGTGTTAAGCGGGAATTTAAATCTTATTGTAATCTACATAAGGAGTGTTATTGTTAGCGGCCCGATTTGAAATATTACACGACGTGGTGCAGCGCCATAAGGAATTATTGACTTCGTTATAATTGTCTAACTTGAAGTACGAGAAATACGGTCGTGAATTTCGATGGAAACTTATTAGAAAAATCTTTTTACGTTTTATGTTAGTGATTTCACATAAACATGTTTTTAAACTTTTAAGTTGTGCGAACCAAAACGTCAAAAACGCGATGTGAAGACGCGAAATATAGGGAAAATGATTCGTTGGAAACTGTGGTTAGTTGACATTAGACTGTGTACAAATAACGATGACCCGAGTGTTGTGGTTATATTTTGTGTAAAAAGATAGGTATATCGTTTTTTCCCTAAACCGACTACATATTGTATATATCCAAATGTCATGGAATCCAAACAATGATACTGTCCATTCAGCGCCTTTTTGTGAATGTACGTATATACGATTTTTTTAATAACTCAATTTTTTCTTAATGTGCATTTTAGCCTATGTTTTGTACATTGAGTTTTTGAAATGTTCTACGATTTTGATTGGATTTTTCATAGTTAAGTATTATAGAATATTAGAAATCCACAATATTTTAACTTGTAAATTGACTTTATTTAGTCAGTTAAATTCAGCTGTCGAACCTGTATACATTTTTAATTAATTATTTATATCAAAAGGTAGCGTTTTTACCATGTCCCATTTTTACAATCAATATACCATACGAATTTAAAGAAAATTGCTCTATAATAAAATTCTCACCGATGTTAAAATCATGGCTATTGATAATTAACCTTATGTATTAAGATGATGTTTTGCTCACTTTATTCTCTAACTTCTAAATGAATACAATGGTCTCCCTGTCAGTTATATTATTTGCCCTCACCATGTACTTAATATTGTATTGCATTCTTAATTCTTTACTGATATTTAAATAATTATTTTCCTATTTTACACGGTTTTTCCCCATAACAACACTGTTTTATATTATTTTCAACGTTAAGACGATAGACTTCACTTTTCGGCCCATACAAAAAGGACGCCCGGGAAAAACACTTTTCTACATCGAAAATTGCACAAAATGAATATTTTTTTTTATACTGCCTTCTAGAGGGTGAAAACTATGCCGGTATGTTTTCGAATTTTTGAAGCGTTTCGTATTAACGTAAACATTCACTGTCAAACATGTACGATTTATCAAAAAATATTATTATAGGAAAAAGTGCTGCTAACTCAACTCTCATAAAGAATTATAAAATTATAAAAAGCTACCGACGTAGCTTCTTCTTTCTAAAAAATATATATTTTTTAAAATTTCAATTTCGTGAAAGTTTTGGTGTAGAAAAGTGTATTCTCCATAAACCCCCTTTTCGAGCGATTTCTGTAGGTAAATTTGATCGTTGTCTCATTCGCACATTTCGCATTCGCATGTATAGTAAGTGTGCGTGAGCTTATTGTGAGCGGGACAGAATGACAGACGCGGGTGTTCCGCGTGTCGTTCAAAGTCTAGCCTCTTAAAGTATAACAGTGTGTTTGTAGGTATGTAATTTATGTATGTATATATTTACTACGCTAATGCCTTTATGATTATTTCATTTATTGTTGCATCTTATTTTCTGTGGAACTAATCTCCTGCTGACAAGCTACTTGCGGTAGGTTAGCGGGTACAAATTGCCATTGTATGCCAATTTTTTATACAATAAAAAAAAAAATTACAAAAAAAATTAAATAAAGTCTGATTTCTAAATTGACTCTTTGCACTTATCCGATGATAACGCTCGCTGTCACGTGTCACTTGGCGTCATTTAAATGTATTTAATCATGATAAGAATATAAACAGGTCATGATTGGGGATGGAACAGTTCCCTAAATTCAATAGCATAATTCACAACGATAGAACTTACCGATGGTGGATACTATAATAAATTAAATCAAGTATGTATAAACTCCTTATTGTAATGTTATGTAAAAGGTGTCTCGCTCCTGGCCGAGCTCCCTCGGCAATGTAATAAAATAAGGTTGTTCCATATACCTCGTTCCCCCGTTTTCCCCCAATGGCGACAAACCGTGGCAAAAGCACGAAATGAATCACAATAACAACTTATACCCTACTCACTTTAAATTTACACGAAAACTAGCAAGAAAAATAATAATGTAATGTATATACTATGTACGTTATTATTGCATATTATTTTCAATATTTAATAGCGAATTCTGCATTTTTATAGCAATTAAGATTGCCTGTTTATTTGATATCCTGTCACGTTTGTGAGCTGTCATCAAATCGCCAATTAGTGCCGTTTCTAATTTTTGACATTTGAAGGCCCTGTTAAGCGCTTATGTTTTGATGAAGCGGCCTAAAAACGCAACTTAAATTTTGTAAAATTACTAACGAGAGTTCTATTTGAAATGATTTTTTCGAAGCAACAGAGGAAAAAGGAGACCACCTCAATGGGGTGAAATCGCTCACTCCATATACACATGGGCTATAGGTTCGGTTGAAATTCTCTCCGGCCGTCTGTTTTAATATATCTAAACTAAAGTGCACGTTTTATTGTATTTACGAAGTTCAGGCACACATATTTAAATTTTTTTAGGAGGCCTCGAGGAAAACAATTTCCCTCCGGGCCTATGCCATCTTTGGAAATGCTGTGTGGAGGTTCTTTTTGAGGAGAGGAAGGAATGAACATGGGAGGGAGGAACGAAGAGGTCGACAAATCGACAACAGCCGAGATGTTGAACACATGAAACGACCCTTTCTCATGTGACAAATATCAACCTTGTACAAATTTGTCACAATATACAACTAAACGATATCTTAAAAGTGGTTTGTAAGTAGAAGATTTTGAACTTCAAATCGTTTTTCATAGGCTTGGCATTTTTTTTTTTTTTAGGATTATACAAGTTCTCGATATATTCTAGTAAAGATCGAGACGTCTTCTACTCGCACTATTTAAATATTTTTAAATCATCAAATTTTCTAACTACATTATCATAGCATTGCAACGTAACAAGTAATTTCTTAATATTTGGATGATTTGTATAGCGCCATTTTTTGTTAAACGTCCAGTATAAGCCACGAGTCAAAATAACACTAACGGACAATATTTTTTCACAAATTTGCAAAGTTGAGAAATTTTACTGGGGATTAGATTTTCATGACTTTCTTTGGTCTGTTTCCAAACACTTATAAACCATGGATTTGTTCACCAGGAGGAAAAAAAACGTCCACCAAAGCTGTGCGTGAATAATCAGCTTATAGTTTTGGAAGTGACTCACGAATCTCATGATGAATAATTCACATAAATTGGAAATTGAGTTTGCTGTCGGAAACTATCGAATTTCGTGAATCAGGCCAAAATGCTTTCTGTATAAAAATCTAATAATGTTTTAAAAATTTGTTTTTAATGAGAAAAAAGTCTAGTAAAACGTAGAAACCAAAATATATTATTGTTTCTTTTTATGTGCTTGCAAAACATGAAATTATTCAAATTTGGAGAATTTTTAGACTCGGAAGGAAATTAATGCTAGGTTATGGTGAAGGGGAAATGTAGTGAATATGAATATATATGTAGTTTCAATGACTCTTAACAGATGTCATGATTGTATGTAGTTTCAATGTCTCTCTACAAATGTCGTTAAAATAGGTAGTTATATATCTTGTTAAGATGTCTCAAAGATTAGTACTATCGCCCGTTCAGGTCTAAAACCCGAACGATTACGAAGATATCGGTTCTGTAGGCGGGCAACGAGCAAACTCTCTTAATTCAGAGCATCCTTTAGAACGGACGTTAACTCCAGTTAGATAATCCTTGTAAATACGATACGATAATAAACATGACAAACCGAAGTATTATTGAAAACTCCCGACCATCAGAATTGTATTGCTAATCAGAGGAATTCCACAGTAAATTATATACATAATTATATCTAACTATTTTCTTGAATGAATCGCTCGGATGCTGGAATACCTACTTGATAATCGATATGAGATGGGAGACAATGGATTTCCAAAAGAATGGTTTACTTTATTTGGTTTCATTTTTAAGACGGCATATTTCCATTAATTTATACAATAAAATTAAGAGAAAATCGTTGACAAAGTCTGAGCAATTCAATTTTTACGATTATATTTCATTACGCCCATCAATATGCAGTTGGACAATACCTATCAAAGAAACCAGGATCTCACCAGGACTATACCTACTAAGGATGGGTTGTTTAACAGAATTTGAACAATTCATCTAATTAGTTCTGTGAAAGTCCTATTTAAGTTCTGTTATTATCCAAGAACTTTGAAACAACCGGTTCATGGTTAAGAGGGATTGACTTATCGATTTATTTCATTCAAAACTTGCTTTAATATATACCTACATTCAAGTAAGCTATAAAAATGCTCAAAACACACAGTGATAAATTATTAAATATCGTTTACTTTTTGTAAGTATTTTTTGATCATAAGTATTTATGATTTTTCAATAATATCTAAACAAAATAATTGTATAGAAAAAATTTGAAATATTTTAGTTTGTAAGACCTTAAATAAATAGAAAACTGAGGTATTTTTGTCACAAAACACGTTCTCGGATTTATTTTTTAATGATTTTAATTTAACTAAAATTACAATTTTGAAAACTGTGTTGACTGGATTATATATTGATTTATTTGGTTGATTTGAAATCTGTTTTGTTTAATAAAATCTATTGTTTGAAAATTGAACAAATCTGTCAACGACCAACGGTATAACATTAGTATATTAAAAATACACTTAGTTTTTCAAAATTTTAAAACTGCGTGTACCAGATAAAATAACAATATTTCAAAAACAATTTATGTTTTTTTGTAAAAAAGAGTCAATAATAATACTATAATATTGATTTAAATGGGACAAATTTCCGGTATTCTCTTGTAATACCCTCTTAATAATAAGAGAACTTCAATAATTAACATTTTAAGTTGGAAATTTGATAAAGTATACAAATTATGTATGCGAAACAACTCGTCCTAAAATGTTATACATTCCACTCCAAGGTATGTAGCACGGTCGATCGATAAAGTCTTTATCGATTATGTCGATAACTTGTAAGCACTACTGCAAATCGTTAACGTACAAATAACAGTTTACGTCGAATAATTTAAGAACACTTAGTCGTAGTGAACTGTTGGTTGTTCGTTGGTGATCGGTGATAGCAAGTTACAGACATATTCGATAAAACTTATACCAATAGACCGTGCTGGATACTCAGAACGATTTATTCAATTCCTGTATTTTTTTTTGAGTAAACACCCATTCAAACAATAATATGATATAAAATAATAACTATAGAATTCGCCTGAACCCTAACTTCTTCCACGGATTGACTCTCTTCTTATTTATAATTTTTATTTTCATAGGAGTTTGTCTTTTGGGGTACAAAATTTAAATGAAATTTTGGTCTCCAGTAATTTTTTTAATGTTTTTGTTTTCTATTTTTTTTCTTCAAAAACCAAACAAAAACATTCTTCCACTTGTCAATACTGCTCACTTATTCGAGGAACCACCCGACCTTTCCTGCCCAATACCTACTAATTTAATAATGTTTTATGTTGAAAAAAAAAATCCAAAATGCCAACAGTCACACCAAAATTTAATTTACATTTTTACTCCAAATAATGTCAGGAAGCTATGGTTAAAGTAAGTCAGGTACGTCCCTTAAAACAACCTGTATATTTAACCACGAACCTTCTTGCCTCACTGCCAAACATCCGGATATGTCATCACGATCCAACTTTGTAAAGTAAATCAAGTACGTCCCTTAAAACACCCTGTATATTTGGCCTCGAACCTGCTTGCTTCACTGCCTATCACCCGGATAGGTCATCACTGTCATCAGTGTCATCACGATCCGATTTTGTAATGTAAGTCAAGTACATCTCTTAAAACACCCTGTATATTTGGCCTCGAACCTGCTTGCTTCACTGCCTATCACCCGGATAGGTCATCACTGTCATCAGTGTCATCACGATCCGATTTTGTAATGTAAGTCAAGTACATCTCTTAAAACACCCTGTATATTTGGCCTCGAACCTGCTTGCTTCACTGCCTATCACCCGGATAGGTCATCACTGTCATCAGTGTCATCACGATCCGATTTTGTAATGTAAGTCAAGTACATCTCTTAAAACACCCTGTATATTTGGCCTCGAACCTGCTTGCTTCACTGCCTATCACCCGGATAGGTCATCACTAAGAGGCGGCTAAGCGGTGGCAAAACGAAGAATTCCAAGTCACGAATCCGCAAAAACATCATTCGGAGACATTAAAGTTTGAAGTTTAGAATTGATATGTTATTGTAATAACAAATAAATTCTAAACTTCAAACCTCAATATCTCCAAATGATGTTTTTGCGGATTTTCAATTTGGAATTCTTCGTTTTGCCACCGCCTAGCCGCCTACTAGTCATCACTGTCATCAGTGTCATCACGATCCGATTTTGTAATGTAAGTCAAGTACATCTCTTAAAACACCCTGTATATTTGACCTCGAACCTGCTTGCTTCACTGCCTATCATCCGGATAGGTCATCACGATCCGATTTTGTAATGTAAGTCAAGTACATCTCTTAAAACACCCTGTATATTTGGCCTCGAACCTGCTTGCTTCACTGCCTATCACCCGGATAGGTCATCACGATCCGATTTTGTAATGTAAGTCAAGTACATCTCTTAAAACACCCTGTATATTTGGCCTCGAACCTGCTTGCTTCACTGCCTATCATCCGGATAGGTCATCACGATCCGATTTTGTAATGTAAGTCAAGTACATCTCTTAAAACACCCTGTATATTTGGCCTCGAACCTGCTTGCTTCACTGCCTATCACCCGGATAGGTCATCACTGTCATCAGTGTCATCACGATCCGATTTTGTAATGTAAGTCAAGTACATCTCTTAAAACACCCTGTATATTTGGCCTCGAACCTGCTTGCTTCACTGCCTATCACCCGGATAGGTCATCACTAAGAGGCGGCTAAGCGGTGGCAAAACGAAGAATTCCAAGTCACGAATCCGCAAAAACATCATTCGGAGACATTAAAGTTTGAAGTTTAGAATTGATATGTTATTGTAATAACAAATAAATTCTAAACTTCAAACCTCAATATCTCCAAATGATGTTTTTGCGGATTTTCAATTTGGAATTCTTCGTTTTGCCACCGCCTAGCCGCCTACTAGTCATCACTGTCATCAGTGTCATCACGATCCGATTTTGTAATGTAAGTCAAGTACATCTCTTAAAACACCCTGTATATTTGACCTCGAACCTGCTTGCTTCACTGCCTATCATCCGGATAGGTCATCACGATCCGATTTTGTAATGTAAGTCAAGTACATCTCTTAAAACACCCTGTATATTTGACCTCGAACCTCCTTGCCTCACTGCCTAACATCCGGATAGGTCACCACGTCATCACCTATGTTCTGATTTTGATTAGTGTTCTATTACCATAGCGATACTGAGAGTATGTATTATCATAAGATATATTGTTTTTATTAAATTAAATGTGAAATAATCCATAAAGAATCGTTTGATTTGGTATTTCTATATAAAAATCTCAATTAAGCATTGATTGTTCAGAATTGTTTGCATTGATAAGCTTTCGGATTCCACCACGTAACACTAAAAGTCAGGATTTATTTCAGTACAGAAATTCTAGGACTAACAACCATATTTATATGTACCTACCTACCTGCTCAGAATAAGAGGGAAATAATTATGTCGAGTTAGTGGGCATCTTCAATTAAATTGGTCACTAAATAAATACAAATCAAATTTTGCTGTCATCTTAGGTTAGGAGGTAGATGAGGTTCAATTTATTTATTTATTTATTTACATTTGATACATTTAACGCAAAAATAACAGAAATAATATTACATAATAAGAGAATATATTTAAAATGAATACAAGTGTTATTACGTTGTTTTAGGTCGATATTAGTTCCTAGCTAGGCAGATTGCCTGTTCTAAGGAACCAATGTGTGTAAAGTGCCAAATGCAATTTAAATTATTATTATTTTTTTTTTATTAATACCTATATACTAAGTTTTTACTAATTATCATTAGACTTCATTCAGACTCCTCCCTACCCAAGCCAATCAACCATTCAGTTATTATTGAACCAATGTAGGACATTTTGCAATTTTTAATATTTAAGTCTGGGGGGATTTTATTGTATAATTTCGGTCCCAGATACGCATACGTCTTTTGATACTTTGCCGTATTGCTCCCTGGGACCAAGAGATCCTTAGATTATTATATTAAATTAGATTATAAGTTTGGATATGGGAGAGAAAAAACCAATAAAAATGTGTTGAATGAGCGTCTGTGACCGAAGTGAAGTCATTTTTATCTTATCTATGGCGAAATTGCTATAATAAAGTTTAAATATTGAAATTATTTCTTGATGTTAATCGGCCTGTTTCTAGCCGAAAGGTTTTGGTAAATTAGCGTTTACGTTTTTAAGTATTTTTCAAATAGGTATTTTTTTACATTAGCTCCACAAGGGTTCTTCCACACCAGGTATTTCCCCACCCTCCTCTTCTAAATCCACTTCCCCCTCCCGCTACCTCCAGCGTCACAACATACCCCAATTATGGATGCCATAGTCTCACTGGCTCCAGACGGGAGCAGTTGGGACTCTTGTGCGGTATTCATATGTAAAAAAAACACGGAAAGCCCTAAGGAAAATAATTCCGCTCAGGAACAATTTTATCTTTGGGGATGTTGTGTTGAGGGTCTTGTGAGGAAAGAAAAGAAATGAAGTTCTGGGAAGGAAATAGCTATTAAGGGTGGGAAGTAATCTGGGGGTCAGTGTCTCCAGGAGTGACGGACGTCTAAACCCATCCCTCCCACTGCGGTGCAAGACGATGTTCCGAGAGAGTCCTGCTGGAGAGGTCAAAGGCCACCCAGCTGGTGGGTAGATGCATCCACCACCAAGATCCGGACAAACCACACCCCAAAGTCACCAAAATTAGCGAACCACGTGGGGTGACCTACACGGAGAAAAATGTTATTCTAAAATACGATCATTTTATTCGTAAAAACGGGACTGAAGTTCTTACGAACAAATTAACAGGGTTTCAATGTTTATTGGCGGGAAAATGTAAGAATAATTTGTTGGTATACGTTATTTCGTACGTATACTTCAGTCGCGTTTTTAACCGTTTTTACGAATAAAATGATCGTATTTTAGGATAACATTTTTCTCCGTGTACGGCAGAGGTGTTGGTTATCCAATAAATGGAACCCCGGATGGCGGTACCCATACCCGCCTCCCATATTGTATATATAATTCGTAAAGTTAGTTATATTAAGTTATCTGTTGACAATGTATTTACATCAGAGAGAATGATTATCACAGTACACAGCAGTTTATCACAATGTCCCATTTTTTTCACCAGTGACCTAATTTTCATTGACCTATAATCCCTCGCCCCACAATCTGCGCAAATGCAGTTCCGTGAACAGGTCGCAAAGTCTGACCTAGGCCTCCCCAGGTCACAGAATGATTGCAAGGTCACTGTTACCTCAGATTAAGTTGGCTACCATCCAATTTAATGCAATAGACTGCAATTCGCCCGCCAGTTACACCTGAAAACATTCAAACATTTTGTTCAACAACTATGCGAATGATATAATCACGACATTCGTATACATTGCGTCACATTCTTACTTCTCATTCATCAAAGTTTATTCGCGTTTTTTTTATTATGTTGGTCACACACGATGCTGTACTCTCAATGAGGTTTTTGGGCGTGGCCTACATAGTTTTTTTTTATATTGTGCATTACAGATTGAGGTAATCCTATTACAATGCACTTGACATATTTTGCATAACTTTAAATACATAAATGAAAAATTTAACAATAATATATTTTAGAGTTCTTGCCTAAAATAACTCTTTAAACCTGCAAGGCCAATAATGAAAATGTCAAGAGAGTTAGAGATATCATTTGGCAGCACCGTACCTCTTGTCATGCTATGCTAAGCCAGAACGTCCGTTCTACTATGTGGAATACAGAGCAAGCCGTGGTGTCGACCCTGGCGGTTCCAACAATTTAGCATTCCAGGAGGTATGAGCTGTCAATAAAATGGTTTATTTTAAAAGCTGTTATGTAAGGGTCTCTGATTGGAGACTTTCGTAATAGGTTTCAGAGAGAAAATCCGTATAGCGTACAAATCGGGGGTATGCATTCTCAATATTCTCATGTAAAGATAGTTAGATTTTTTTAAATTTTGTTCTAGTATATTACTGGTGTAGGGCTTAAACAGCAGAAGAATATTCTAGTATTCATTGTATAATGCAGTTGAACAACGATGTCTTTGCTTCGGGCTTGGAAAATTGTTTATTGTTCTAATCAAAAATCCGAGATGTTTGTAACACGATGATGCCAACTCCACTATATGATCTGAAAAGGTAAGTTTGGGATCAAATGTGACCACGAAGTTCTTTGTGGATTTCACTGACGACTATATTTCATTATATTATATCTTGTAGTATCATCATACGGAAGCTATAATCTTCCTCTCCCCTCTTAACAGAGGGAGGGAAAGGAAGTGGGGGGCGAGAGAGAGAGAGCACGGAAAATCATATCTTTTTCTCATTTTACAGGATCTGTATCACGTTGACAGCTGACAGCTATGTGATCACGGCAGCTCCCTAATTTATCTGACTAGGTCAGGAGAGTCAAATATGAGACGGCTAGAAGATGACGGCATGTCATCTAGGCCACGCCCACACGCGTCATATTGTTATGAGACATCGCATGGGATTGTATGGCGAGCGTTACGGTGATACAGGCCACACCCAAATAACGCATTGAGAGTATAACGTCGTGTGAGCTTAGAATTATGGGGCCAACAGACCTAGCTATAAAAGCTCAAGCGTTATTTGGTTTGGCGTATTTCGGCATATCGGTTGCCATTCCCAATGGGAATGTATGACGAGCGATCTGAAAATCTAAAAACGTAACAGTTGTGTTGTTGTTTCTCACATTCTAAAAGTTAAAATCTAACTAATAACTAGCACTTTTTCGATTCTAGACTAGACTTCAAATAGTACCTACTAGAATTATTGTAATTGCCCCACAATCTCACGTCATTCTTATTATGTTTTATTTTTCATCTAATATTTATTACAGGGAGGTAAGCAAGTAATCATCAAGCATAACAGCATGACAGTTATGCTTGACGACTTATTAAAATTTGATTAAACGTTGAAAAAAACCGAGACTCATAATGTCAAAAATAGCATGATGCTAATCGTTTATCAAAGATGGGGGTTTAAGAGGCTAGACTTTGAACCACACGCGGAACACCCGCGTCTGTCATTCTGTCCCGCTCACAATAAGCTCACGCACACTTACAATACATGCGAATGCGAAATGTGCGAATGAGACAACGCTCAAATTTACCTACAGAAATAGCTCGAAAAGGGATTTATGGAGAATACACTTTTCTACACCAAAACTTTCACGAAATTGAAATTTAAAAAAAAATATATTTTTTAGAAAGAAGAAGCTACGTCGGTAGCTTTTTATAATTCTTTATGAGAGTTGAGTTAGCAGCACTTTTTCCTTAAATAATATTTTTTGATAAATCGTACATGTTTGACAGTGAATGTTTACGTTAATATGAAACGCATCGAAAATTCGAAAACATATCGGCATAGTTTTCACCCTCTAGAAGGCAGTATTAAAAAAATATATTCATTTTGTGCAATTTTCGATGTAGAAAAGTGTTTTTCCCGGGCGTCCTTTTTGTATGGGCCGAAAAGCGAAGTCTATCATCTTAACAATCTAACCTACCAAAGACCTCACTTTCCTAATATGGGTGCTTGTCATACCTGGGGGCCTAGTCTATATCTCTCACAGCGCCCGTAACGCGGGTTTAGCTACGTCACGAATCCGTATTAACCCTCCTCTGACCGTGCTAAAAACTTTCTCGCGCTCCGATGCTGTACACTCAGTAAATATTAGTGTAATGTATTTATTTAATCCAATACATAAATGTATTGTGGAGGAATACCTAAAATGTTAACTCTATGTTTAGTATATTTACAAAGATATATCAGTAAATACAAACCGTGACCGCTTAGTTGGCAGCACCGTCAAGAAAGGTTAAACGGCAAACGTGCTTGTTTGTGAAACCGAAAGATCGAGACTAGGCCCACTGTTCGACTATAAATTTTAATGAGTCGTTCATTATCTTGTAAGAATTATCATTAATGTCTCCTGCGGTATTAGTAATGGTCTGTAAATTATTATATTATAAATTATTCGAATATAAAATAAATATACATTCGACGGCCGGCGAGGACTAGGGGCGAGGCTTTAGACTCCCAATCCGAAGGTCGCGGGTTCGAACCCGGTTTGCGCAATTAAATTTTATTTGATTAACTTGTGTGATTTCGCAATTAATTAATAAAAAAAATAATATATAGTATATTTGCGGCACGTTCCACAGTGGAAGAAACTCTCAGTTTCGACCAGATCTGAATAGCAAGGTACTTCCCCACCTTCCTCTTCCCCATCTCCTTCCCCTCCCAACTACCTTCGGCCTCACAACATACCCCATTTTTGGGATGCCATAGATACTTCGGTTCCGCAAACTTTTTGTGTTCAAGGTACATCTACCAAATCAAAAAAAAAAACGGTAAACCAAAAAAAAAAACAATGTTTATTTAATATTTATTATTGAAATCAATATATTATTGTAGAAAGCAGTCACTTTGGGGTTTGACACAATTAATAAAAATAAAACACTTACTTTGTTTAAAACCACGAGTAGCCCAGTATAACGCGAGTAAAACAAGAGTAATGGGGCTACACTAAAAACAGACCTAGCTATAAAAGCTCAAGCGTTATTTGGCTTGGCCTACTTCAGCATATTGGTCGTCATAAATTCCCATTGGGAATGTACGGCAACCGATATGCCGAAATACGCCAAACCAAATAACGCTTGAGCTTTTATAGCTAGGTCTCTTGCCCCCTTAACCAATAGTAGCCCAATATTAGGTCTGTTTTCAATAAACCATAAAAAATCCTGGTCAATGCTTTGTCTCTTTCGATATATTATTATAACCCCTTAGTCTGCGTAATTGTCTATCGGTTTTTTTCCCATTTCCTTTGTACTGATGTAAATGTATACTCATGTTAGTTATATTTTTATCCTGTTGTCTCCCTTTTAAGTATTTAATTATTTATAAAATTCATGAAATACATTAAAAAAATTACATATATATGACATTAAATCATCACGGAGTCTAGTATGAACATATGGATTAAGTATACAGGTTTTCCGGGGGTAAAGGGCAGTAACTTCGGGAGGTGAAGTCTTGAAACTTCATGAGTAAAAAAGGTAAATGACTTTTTTCGAAATTCCAACTTTAAGAGGTATTTTTTAGGTAAAACGATAAAATCAGTAAGTCGTATGCGGCCAGCACTAGTTACTATTTTACCCTGTTAAGATACGGATTATGATGATCGGTAAGTTTGTACCTTAAACTAAGAATTTTTAACAATTTTTAACTTTTTGTATGGGAAAAAAAAGTTGGAATTTCGAAAAAAGTCATTTATTTTTTACTTATATTATCACGTAGAATCACGTCCCGAAGTTACTGCACTTTACCCCCGGACACCCTGTATATACGTGCTGAAAATTGGAAAAGTTGTAGTAGAAAGTTTATAATGAAATTGGAAAAACTCTAACAGAAAGTATGAAATACAAAAGAGAAAAGATGAGGAATAGATTTAAAACATATTTTATTTCTTGTTTCTATGCACACATACATACAATATACCCACGAACAATTATAACTTTAAGTATACATAATTTACATATAGATACAAATTTACACAAATATAAACAATAAACACTCTCTTATTATGAGTTGATCATAAGTATTCATGATTTTTCAATAATGTCTAAACAAAATAAGTGTGTAAAAAAATCTGAAATGAATTATAGTTTGTAAGTAAGTAATAAATATAAAAACTGAGGTATTTTCGTCACAAAACACGTTCTCGGGTTTATTTTTTAAAGAGTTTAATTTATTAAAATTAAAATTCTGAAAAATGTCTTTACTAGATTATGTATTGATTTATTTCTTTGTATAATTATAAAATTTGAAATCTGCCAACGACTAACGGTATAACCTTAGTATATTAAAAATTAACTTAGTTTTTCAAAATTTAAAAAGTGCCTTTACCAGATAAAATATAAATCTTTCAAAATCAATTTATCTTTTTTTGTAAAAAAGAGTCAATACTTCTCGAATTTGATTTAAAAATGACTAATTTCCGGTATTCTCTGGTAATACCCTCTTAATATCTTGAGTACGTTAAATGTATTTAAAGGTACTTCCCCATCTTCCTCTTCCTCGTCTCCTTCCCTTCCGCACTTACCTTCAGCCTCATAACATGCCCCAATTGGGGATGCCATAGTCTCACTGGCTCCAGACGGGAGCAGTTGGGACTCTTGTGAGGTATTTATTCACTGTTAAAAAAATGTCTTTGAAAGAATAAAATGAAATGTTGGTGTGTTTGAAACATGAATGTTAGAAACTTCTTGCTGTTATTAACTATTCATCGGGGAACTGAACTAATATGCTCAGTTCCCAGGTCCCAGTTACCGGAGCAAACGGAGGTACTTTGAAAACTTCCACTGACTTGGTAACAGAGTTGGTAGTTCGTGGAATAAATGCCTTTGAAGCCGAAGGTCGCAAGTTTAATCCCAGAACAGGCAGCCGGCAGCTATAAAGCAATATGTATGTCATTACAATTTCATAATTTCAAAATAAAATATATTTAAAACATTAAAATGAACACTAAGACCTGGGCCGCCTGAGCCTCTTGCATGAATTTTCAAATGGCTTAGAAAAATTCATTTGAATAAATTGACCGAAAAAATCATCATGAAAGAGGCTCTTTGGCTGTGAGCTCTTTTTTTTATTTATTATTATTTTTTACATTGGCTCTACATAGGAGGCCCTGAGGAAATTAATTCATCTAATTTTTTAGGAAAGGAAGGAAGAGGAAGTTCTGGGAAGGAAAAAGGTGTGAGGGGTAGGTAGGAATCTGGGGGTCAGTGTGGCCAGGAGTGATGTTCAGGGAGAGTCCTACTGGAGAGGTCAAAAGGTCTCCCTCAGCCATTCTCTACCGACCCGATGCATTTCCGACGCGTCTGCTGCCAAGACTCTGACAAACCTCACCCCATGAACCGGGGTGAAGTTTTTCCGGGTTTTGAGATGAGTAAGACTCTCGACTCACAATCCGAAGGTCGCGGTTCAAACCCGGCGTGCGCAAATAAATTTTATTTGATTTATTTGTGTTATTTCACAAATTAATAAAAAATATAGTAGATGTATTTGTGCCACGTTCCAGAGTGGAAGATATCGTCCAGGTGTAAGACCACCATTTAGAATTGAAACGTTGCTTGAAATGGCTTTGGCTGTGTTTGGTGACCAGATCTGAATAGCCAGTTACTTCCCCACCTTCTTCTACCCATCTCCACCCCCTCCACAATACCTTCAGCCGCACAATATACCCCAATTGGGGATGCCATAGTCTCATTGACTCCAGACGGGAGCAGTTGGGACTCTTGTACGGTGTTCATATTCATATTTTTAAAAAATGACCCACGCATTATTTAGGAAAAGTCTTAAGCCAGGGACATACACAGCGTTAAAAGCGCCGGCGTTATTTGATTTGGCCTACTTTACCATATCGCTCGCCATACATTTGCGATTGGAATGCATGGCGAGGAATATGCTGAAATAGGCCAAGCCAAATAACGCTAGCGCTTATAACGCCGTGTGTGTCCCTGGCTTTAGCGTGAGATCATCAAATGAAAAAAACTTTGGCGACTTTGTACTTTTTTCCGACGAAGAATTCGCTTATTTTTAGAAACTAGATTGTACAACGGGAGTGTAATGCGTCAACTGGTGATTTGAAGCAAATAAATCAATATAACCACTAAAATGTTTTTACAAAGCTAAATTGAAACAAATAATTAAACTGAAACTGTAAACATCATCGGTAGTTACATAATATAGCTCTAATAAAAAAGCAGGGAATGAAATATCATTGTGTCAACATTTTTTTTTTGATAAGACAACATCCACAAGACAAAAGGACTCACAATCAAATATGTATTATAAAATGAACAAACAAAGCAACTACAAGATGATTTCGAAAAAAAACGAAAATTAAATTAATTTATGTAAGCCTACTTTTGCTTTTTCAGCGTTTAATAGTTTCTAGATTCAGTAATTATATTCCCTACATGCTATAACACTGTTATAACCCTAATTTATTAATTCTGTTTTAGTAAACGTGCTGGTAGACTCGCTTGCTTTACCGATCGGTTTTCTTCGGCCGGTGTTGATTTGTATAGCTGCTGATGCCGATTGATTTGTATAGCTGACGCGCCGATGGCAACTGCTCTCGGCATCTCATTTCTTTAATAAAAAAGAGAGATACAAGAAAATGATTTATTGTTTTCCTTTGGAGGAAGCAGACATACGTACAATGTTTGTGTCATTATTTAGTGTGTACGAAAGAGTTGCAGCATTATTGTGATAAAGAACGTTCGTTTATTGATTTTTTTGGCCGTCGCCGTGCCGTAACCGTGGAAATTATAAAAGCAGCCGATGGCAATATACTAGGTGGCCCGCTTATATTATTGCAATCGGTGGGACGAGAGTTGTTTGAAAAATGTATGAATTTCATGTAGTTAGTAAAGCGGGAGGGGGGAATCTGTGAGTGGGGAGGGGAACGGAGGAAGGGGGTTCGTGAGAGGGGATAGATGGGTGAGAAGGCGGGGAAGGTGGAAGGGTAACGCAGGAAGGAAAGGGGATCGGCGGCGGGAATGAGAATGGGGACGCATGGGAAAGGATACGCAGGGAGAAACAATTTCTTTCTATGAGTGGCCCCTAATGCATGCCGGGTACTCGCTAGTAAATAAATAATAAATTTGTTTTTTTTTTTTTATTTGAAATACATATATTTACAAAAGAAAATCATGTGTCTTAAAAGCTAATTACAATAAAATAGTTTGTTTACGAATCTACCCAATTCAATAAATAGTGCCATTACAAAGGTAAAAAAAAAAATTGAAGTAAGAAAATAAATAAACTTATACAGGATGTTAACAAGACTATTTTATGGCTGCATTATTTTTTATCAATCAGCTTGTTCAAAATATATGATAATACATTATAACAATCAGTTGCGTGACAGAACAGTACCAATACAGAGCAAATTTAATATTTTTAAGTATCGGGAAATTTTTTCATCGGGAGAGTTCGATATTTTTTTAAAGTAGGTAGAGTTTTTTATCTTTAATTCTGTTAGAAATAACATTAGACATTTCATTTAACGTTTGCAAATTTGGGGGCGAAAGCACAACTGGCTTGTACCTACCTACAGTTGAAGCCGCCAAACAGAAAAAACCGGCCGGCAGCCAGTGAACTAAAAGGCCGCTTGTCTGTCAGCGCGGTAATGGGAATAACCCGCATAGGGTCTGCAGGCCTTAGACATCAGACGCGACCTTTCAGAAACAATTATTTATGCAACCAGCTCTCCGGGAATGTCTCCCCAGGTGGTAATTACTGCAGTCAGAACACACTATTTATGCTTTAGGGTTGTTGCCAGTTGCCGCAGTTGCCGCAGTTGCCATTTGCCTACGACAGAGGGCGGAGGGCGGAGGGTGTAGGGTGGGGAGGAGAGGATCAGAGAGTGAATACGTTGATTTTAATTAAAATTGATTTATTTCTAATTATTTTACATTTAAAGTATAATAATTATTTTATTTGTAATAAAAATATTATAGAGTTTCGTGTAGCTTGTTTTTACAGATAGTTTTTTTTTGTTTTCATTAACTCCATACAGGAGGTACTGAGGAAAATAACTTCCCTAAGGGCTTATGTCATCTTGAGAGATGCTGTGTGGTGAGTCTTTTTGGGGAGAGTAAGGGGTGAAAATAAAAAGAAACGTTCTTTAAAAAAAACGTGTTGAAGGAGGGAGGAAACACAGAGGCCAGCAAATCATTCCACAGCCGAGCTGTTGAACTCAAGAACAAGTCGTAGAAGCGAACCCGTTCTTATGTGACAAATAATGTCAACCGTATTCATATGTCGGACGCGCGTTTGGCGTGTTTCGTGTCTATGCACCTGTGCCGAAGGGATCAATGACGCTAGTTCTTGGGTGCATCTTTTATTGTAATACCGGTAGAACTAGGACAGAATACCTATCAAAGTGCTCTAAAGATTTCTAATAGTAGTATTATTTTTTTACCTAAATGGTATGTGCACCACCGCCCCGGGAACCATTTATTGGATAACCAACACCTCTGCCATAGGTCATCCCAGTGGTTCGCTACGTTTGGTGAGTGAGCAGAGGTGCTCGGGTTCATGGGGTGAGGTTTGTCCGGGTCTTAGCGGCAGATGCGCCTGCCCACCAATTGCGTGGCAGGCCACATCGGGAGAGACTGGTTGAGGGAGACCTATCCTAGACCTCTCCAGCCGGACTCTCGATCGATTGATTCGTTCGTCCGTCACTCCTAGACACACCGATCCCCAGATTCCCACCCACCCCTCATATCTTTTTCCTTCCCAACATATTCTTTCCTTCCTTTCCTAAAAAGAACCCTCCATACAGCATCCCAAAAGTTGACATAGGCCCTGAGGGGAATTATCTTCTTCAGGGCCTCCTGTGTGGAGCTATTGTAAAAAAAAAAAATTTGATTAGAGGGGTTTTTGCGAAGCCTATCATACAGAAGCAGGAGGTATTATATAAATGCATACAAACTTTATTACATATATAAATAATACATAAACTAAGGTTAAATTTTTTTACATTCTTTCTAAATAGGTTCAAAGAATAATCTTCCAACAAAAAAAATTAAGGTAGGTCCAATAAAAAAAAAATAATTAAGTGTAAAATAATCATATAAAGAGAAAATATTACAAATGTAGAAAGAGAAGATGAAGTAATATAGATATTTTAATTAATATATACAATATTGATATGTAAGTGAAACTATAATGATATAAATGAAATACAACTGAAACAGAAAAATCAGAAAAAGATCGGGTCACAACTGGGACTTGATCTTTCCAACGTTATGTTCATTTTCTTAACTCATTTTTTTTATTGGCTGCTATCTTTATGTATGATTGCAAGATTCAATTCGAACTAAATGCTCTCTAGATAGTGTCAGGATAAATTGATCGATTTTTATTTAATATGCGACATCTATTGACTTTTCTGCAAGTCTAGGATGAATATTTATTTTTATTTTAATTTAATGAGTTAAACCTTAATTAATGAAGACAATATTGGCGAAACTCAATCGAAAATTTGACACAGAAAAATCAGAAAAAGATCGGATCACAACTGGGACTCGAACCCAGGTTCTCGGCTTTCCGGGATGCTGCTCTGACAACTGAGCTGATGTGTCCCTATCCGATTCGGTCATATTTAACTGTATCATACTTCGACAGAGAACTACCAACCTTATCTTCATTTTCTTAACGCATATTTTTTTTATTTCGACGTATATATTTATATTTTTTATTTACAGCAGTAATTTTATTTATTTTAGTTTGTATGTATTTTAATATTATTAGGTTAAAGAATATTATAAGACTGAAAAAATAAAATACAGATTGATGGTGTGTATGATGATGTTGTTTAGGTACTGTAAATGATTAATCAAAAATATTATAGTGTTTCGTAAACATCCACGACCTCACCAGGAGAACCTGTGCTGAGGTATTGACGTGTTTGTTAGAAAGTTACTTAGTAATAATTAAGAATACATAAATATACATTTGGGTATACTAAATTGTATACTGAATATTGTAATGACATCGCGTAGTGGCGTTAAATACAAGAGCTAATTCCGTCAGTTGTGTAAAAGCGGTTTACGAAATGTGGAAGTAGACATATATCAAGAAACAAGTATTTTGTGATCAGTATGGAAAACTTAATTTTTTTTAAATAATTTTTCAAAACCTTTTACCCTACGAAAGTACTTTGTCAGGTACATAATGAGAAGGATTTATAAGGAGTTATAGTAATTTTAAATAAACATGAGATATGTCTACATAACATAGGTAGATGTTAAGAGTTTGCTTCTCAAAACTTTTGTTAATTAATCTATAAATATTGTAACCAGTATTATAAGAGGGTATTTTACCAGAGAAAATATTAAGAGGGTATTATCAGAGAATACCGGAAATTAGTCCTTTTTAAATCAAATTCTAAACGTATTGACTCTTTTATAGAAAAAAACATAAATTGATTTTGAAAGATTGTTATTTTATCTGGTAAACGCATTTTTTAAAATTTGAAAAACAAAGTTTATTTTTAATATAACCGTTGGTCGTTGGCAGATTTGTTCAATTTTCAAACGAAATATTGTATTATACAACACAAATTTCAAATCATATATAAATACATGAATACATAATCTAGTAGATGCATTCTTCAGAATTTTAATTTTAGTTCAATTAAAATCATTAAAAAATAAATCCGAGAACGTGTTTTGTGACGTATTACCTCAGTTTTTCTATTTATTTAAAGTCTTACAAACTAAAATATTTCAGATTTTTTTACACAATTATTTTGTTTAGACATTATTGAATACTTATGATCAAAAAATACTTACAAGAAGTACACAATATTTAATAATTTATCATCGTGCGTTTTTGAGCATTTTAATTGCTTACTTGAATATAGGTATATATTAAAGCAAGTTTTGAATGAAATAAATTGATATTAAATTTTTAATTTAAAAAATTTGATATTGGGAATAATAGATCTTTCTCATCAGAACCTCCCTGTACTGTTGCAAGCATTATTAAACTTTTATTCTCAGCCGCTAGTCAATGGCTCTTAAACTCTTAAGCGATGGTGCTTCTTGGGTCTTCTTGGGAATATGCTACAAATTCTACAAGAAGATGGATTCAAATTGACGGCCGGCGTAGTCCAGCGCTAGGGCGTTAGGGTCTAAACACGTAGAAAGCGTGTTTCGGCTTTCGGACTACCCGCGCACAACGCCCGAGCGCGCCGGCGGTATTATGTACCGAGTTGCGGACATCTGAATCTGGCTTCACTGTGTGCGCTTTAGTACGTTTACATACAAACATTCTTGTCGGCCGTCGGCTGCCCATGCGCCGACTGCTTTACCCGCGTTCTACGTGTTTAGACCCTTAGACTCCCATTCCGAAGGCCGCGGGTTTGAACCCGGCGTGCGTAAATAAATTTTATTTAATTGATTTGGTTATTTCACAATTAATTATTTAAAATAATATATAGTATATTTGTGGCAAGTTCCAGAGTGCAAGATACTCTTAGTATCGCCCTGGTGTAAGACCACCATTCAGGATTGAAACGTTGATTGAAATGGCTTTAGCCGTGTTTAGTGACTAGATCTGAATAGCCAGGTACTTCCCCACCTTCTTCTTACTCGTCTCCTTCCCTTCCCTACTTACCTTCAGCCTCATAACATACCCCAATTGGGGATGCCATAGTCTCACTGGCTGCAGACGGGAGCAGTTGGGACTCTCGTGAGGTATTCGCTATAAAAAAAAAGTTTTAAAATAAAATAATTGTTATTATAATTTAAGTACATAACCATTACTCGGTTTCTTTGTAAATTACGTACATAGGAAATAATAATCTTTAAAAATCATAGTTTCAAATAGGGTCAAGAGATAGAGAGAGTTTCCATTACTAATATACGCATCTTCGAGTTCCGACGATGGATGCCTTCTTCAATTGCCCGTGACAACACTCCAGGTCTGGAAAGGTCCGACCAGCGGCTACAAGCCAGGACCTCACGTCGAGCATAGAGTGGTCTCTCTCCGTCGACGGTTTTCTGCATCAACACTCGTTCCCCTCACGTGACAAAGTCCTCCGCAACTCATGTACCAACTTCAGCCACCAGCACTCAGGTCTTCGGAAACAGTAACTAAGATGTTAATCAGCTAACTTCGGTGCAACGAGGTTAAACAAAAAGTGATCCATCTTCACCCACAAATAGCACCATTCTTATCGGTTTGGATCTAAGAGGGTAACCGGCGAGTTCATCGAAAATCAATTCATCGAAAGCAAATTTATCGACAACGAGAGGTTAGGTTAGGTTAGGTTAGGTTGAACTCGTTTTCGATGAACTCGCCGTGAACCGATCTAGAGAGGGTAATGATAATTAGTTAACAATAAATTTAAATTTGTAGGCAAGTACTTATTGAACAAATTTTTATTTTATAAAAAAACTCTCTTTTTAACTTTTGAAGGTTATTCCCATATTATTCTTCAATGACTTATTTAACTACTCCCATTTCCCAAGTTATCAAAAGTTAAGACTCAAGATTCACGTGACTGGGCGCCCGTTAAGTGCGAAAGGTAGGTACCAAAGAGTATCCATGGTAGGTACCCATATTATATTTTTCAGTAGGTACTTACATAGTATACGCCGCGAAGGGAGGTACTCATAGGTACCGGGTAAAGTTGTTTTAGGTCACGTTAACCTTGTATGAAAGCTTCATTCGTGTACATGAACCTGCTTAATTATATTTTAATTATAACTTTTTAACTTCTTCAGATTGTCTGTCTGAAATCTGTGCACGAAATGTAGAATGGGATATGTGAAAGTGCTAATGATGTGAATGTACCTACCTATTCGACTTATTGTTCTAGCGATGTTTTTTTTAAAATTTATGACATAATACCGCACAAGGGTCAAGGGTAAGGCTCTCGACTAGCAATCCGATGGTCGCAGGTTCAAATAGCGTTATTTCACAATGTAATCATTTAAAATAATATAAGGTGTATTTGCGGCACGTTTCAGAATAAAAGATACTCTCAGTATCGGCCTGTTGTAAGAACACCTTTCAGAATTGAAACATTGCTTGAAATGGCGTTAGCCATGTTTTGTGATCAGATATGAATAGCCAGGTACTATCTCCTTCCCTTCCTTACTTCATTCAGTCACACAACTGGCGATGCCATAGTCTCACTGGCTCTAAGTGATTGGGAGCAGTTGGGACTCTTGTGCGGTATTCATACACAAAAACTGACAGCGGGCTATGGCATCCTCGATTTGAGATTATGTTATATGAGGGAGGAGATGGTAAATATGTAGTCGGTTTCTAACGAGAAAAAATATTATGATTAAATTTTAAGTGGGTAATTCACAAAAACATAAACAGGATCTCGATTATATCAAACTTGGTAAATTCTCGAATTCAATAGATTCGTGAATAGATAATTCGACTCCGTTAAATAAAGTAGGTACACTCCAAAATCAATTTCTGCAGTGTAAAAAAACGCCTTTTTCTCGAAGTCTTACCGCAAAATATTTAAAATAAATAATGCATTAAATCGAATATATGTACATATTTATTATATTCTATTCAAACGTTGTGTCTTATAACCGGTTTATTAGAATACCTAGAAGATTTAAAATCTTTCTATGGAGGATCTAATAAACAAAAAACCAATTAGTGTCATTATTTTTAATGTGTAGAAAGAATGAAGAAAATTTTACACATCATAGTTTACTAAGAAAATCACATCTAAAATTATTAGGTTGCCCAGCCTTGTCTATCGCAAATCTTGACCTACATATTGAACTTAAGATCCCACCCGAACAATCGATATTTTAATACCTGCAAGATATCTCGCTAAATAACGACCCTTTAACCACTGGAGCGACAGAGCAATTTAAATATTTTTTCTCGGATTGCTAAAGGAAATTTTTCCGCCCACATTAAAAAAATCATACCTCCGAATTTGAATATGGAGACATACAGACTTATTATATTTCTATGTAGCCAATGAATTACCCTATCTTTTGTCTGTTATCACATATTTGTAGGATTTATAAAAAAAATATAATTAAATCTTTAACCTTAAAACATTTTAAAGAATCTAGAGAATATTTATTTTGTTATATTTTGAATGTACAATATATTATATAGTCGTTTTAATAAAAATTTTTTTTTTTGAAAATTTGACACATTTTGGCAACAAAGCAATCCGAGGTTTTGAAAATAGTGCCATAATGTGGCAAAAAGCGCTCGAGTGGTTATCCGTGCAACCATAAATAAACCGTGCAACTTGTTATTATTGCTATTACAAAATCAAGGATAGCATTTTATAATACCTTCCAACATAGAAGAAAGATGAAAAACACTCTTTAGTAAACACCCTCGAATTATTCACAAAACTGTCAAACGATAGCGCTAACAAGATCCCATTCAGAATAAATCAAATCGGTCACGAATCTCATTTCTAATCGATGGGAAGGTAGCATTATAGAATTATAAAATGTGTAGGTACCGAGTAGCTATTGCCTCCTTCTACCTAATAGGCTTTTTCCGTTCTGTTCTCAGTAGGAAGTGGTTTGTATTTATAATAAAATTGAGAATACCGTGGAGTCGCAAATACAATTAAGTTCGAGAATTTCCATCACAATGTTATAGTTTCGAGAATGTTTCGAACAGGAAAATCAGATAGACTAGTAGGTACCTAGTACTGGCGTAAGTATTATTATGAATAGCTTCTTGAAAATTGTTCAGGTTCTACGAGGAAATTATAATATTCTCGTCTATAATGAATAGTGATGCTTATGTATGAAATCGCAACATTTTTATAATCAAAATATCGGAACTTGAAACTTCGTAATTAAATTATACTAATTAACCGATAGTGTTTGAAAGACTCCTGTTTAATCTTTAAAATTTTAATTTGACGTATTTGAATTTCTATTGTGAATTTTGAAAATAATAATTATTGTCCATATTGCAAATTTACAACCAAGGATGAAAAGAAAATCCTATTCGTGAAGCAGCATTCAACATTTTTAAGAATTAAAAAAGCACAGCAATTTTTACTTCATATACTTTATATTTCTTACGTTATATTTCCTATTTTATACGTTATATTTCTTACTTCTTATGTTACGGTATACTGAATACACATTACTTTACGTATAATACTGAATACTGTGCATTCAGTATACCGTGACTCCTTAATTTTACTACTTTCAACTCTATATTTACACTATTTAGATATATTTAAACTGTTGCAATCTTAATATTATTGTACAATTTATATGACAAATTTATTGTGTTAGTGGCACATGTGTGCCGTATATAATGTGGAAAATAAATAATATGATTCTTGCTGTTCGCATGAAAATTTTGGTAAAAAGTAGCTCCCATGAAAAGTGACTCTTACCCGTTTCCATAATTTTAAATTTAACTAATAAATTGTACCATTAGTGATGTGATGACTACGATGAAAGAATACCAAGCGACGGAACTATCTCATATCCATTAATAAGTAGTGTTGTAGGTCTTCACGAACCGCGAACCGGTCCGATGTTCCCCTTCCTAGCAGTATTCTGCACTCTGTACCTGGTACCTGCTGCCCCCAACTCGCTACCTCGAACCTCGAGCCTCCTCGGCATTCGTCTCTCGTCTCCGCGAGGAGAAAGTGTGCCAAGGTGGCTGGCGACTAGTGATGGGGCAGAGTGGCGAAACGATATCGCACGGATTTTAAATGTGAATAAATATCTCGATAGCATCTATGAAACCTGCGTATTTAATATATTGGTTCGATTATATATTATTATGTACACACTCATATTATGTACACGCATCACTTTCATACTTTGATATTATTTTTTACGTAACCACCGCACCCGAAATTAGTGTATGGCATTTGGGAGGCTGGTATAGGTATCGCCGCCCCGGGAACCATTTATTGGTCAACCAACACCTCTGCCACAGGTCACCCCAAGTGGTTCGCTACGTTTGGTTACTTAGAAGGGGTGCCCGGGTTCGTGGGGTTAGGTTTGTCCGGGACTTGGCGGCGGGTGCGTCTGCCCACCAACTGTGTGGCAAGCCGGATCGGGAGAGACTGGTTGTGGGGGACCTTTTGATTTCTCCAGCCGGAACGTCCCGACCCATCACCTTGCACCGCAGTGGGAGGGATGGCTTCACATGTCCATCACTCCTGGACATATCGATCCTCAGTTTCCTCCTTTCCCTTAAAAGACCCTCTACACAGCATCTTGAAAGATGACTTAGGCCCGGACGGAATTTTTTTCCTCAGGGCCTCCTGTGTGGAGCCAACGTAAAAAAAATCCTCCATTGGGGTATCTTGTGATGCTGAAAGGAGTGGGGAGGGAAAGGATATAGTATAGGAAAAATGCTAACACAAACGAGTCTTTCCTGGAATAAGTATCGTACACACATTTTTGTGTCGAATGAAGACAAACATTTGAAAATGACAGGTGCGTCATTTTGCATGCTTAGCTGCTGCCTTTGCTAATAATAAAGGGGGTTTCTCACCATCCTTCCAATAGCTTATCTACACTAATAACAGTAATAACGAATGTTTTCGATTTACGATTTACGGTTTATTTATTTATTAAGTTGGAGTTTATAATTCGGTACTCGAACCTATGAATAGTGGCTATATATTGAATAAGTTGGCCGATTTTCTAACCACTGCGAGTATTTTATTTTTATTTTTAATAATATTCGTTATTAGTGTACATAAGTTGTTGGGAGAATGGTGAGAAATCCCCTTAGGGTCCTTAGGTGTATTTTTGAAAGTGTTTTGTATTCTTGGAATAATTTTATTAAATTGAATATTATTTATACATACGTATTTATATGCCCATGGGTAGGTACTTACATTTTTTATGCCTAGCATTTTCCTTTTCTAGTCAGGAATTATGTATAGGAAAGAAGAAGGTATGGAAGGAATAAGGGATGACCAATCACTTACCACTGTATCTCTGCAAAGGAGCACACAACACAATCCCAATATAGTTACATATTTCCACCGCGATACCTCTAGGTCAGGCATGCCCAGCCGGCGCGCCGGCCCAATTGAAGATTTTTTGTAGCCAAAATGAAATTTGGGAAAATACTCATTTCAAAACCGAACACATACATAGGTACTCTTCTGACTTGACTCTTGACTGATAAGTTTACCATTTTTTTATGAAAGGTGCCAATAATTAATAAATAAATCCTCAACGGTTGATCAGAGTGGTTGAAAACCAACTACAGGAAGATATAATTTATCACATTTTAGAAGATAACGTAGGAACTTTTATTATATATATATATATTTAAATTTAATATAGTAATGCAATTTCAATGTAATGTATAACGTTCAGCGGCGGAATTATGTTTTTTTTTTAAAGTATCGTTTAATTTCCCATTTTTGTAATTTCGTTTTATTTCTGCCTCTCATTATTACATAATTAGGATAATTTTGTGAAATAATTTCCACTCCACCATGAGGAAGAGTAAATGGCGTTTAATTTAAACTATGTTACCTATCCTGAGTAGGTCACGTTTCAGTTCCGCGAACTTCTTTTTTTACCAAATAGAATTAGTCATAAGTAGGTACGCAAGCGCGAAATAAATGAATAAGAAAATAATAAATAAATAATATAAAATCAATCCAATCCAACAATTGACTTTGTAGCATTATATGCTTGCATGGTAGGGTATCCTGCTTTTATCTAACTCGTATTTGATTTTGTTTTTGATTATGTTGTTGATTTTGTTTTTGATTTTGACTTTGATTGTGTTTATGATTTTGTTTTGGATTTTGTTTAGATTCAGTTTTATAATTTTATTTTCTGCTTTTGTTTGAATTGTTTTTAATGCTTATTTAGATGTACTTCGTTAATGAAAAAAAAATAACATGTAAAAGCCCAGCAGGGCGTGAAATACAAATAAATTATTTCCTCTCTAAATTTATAAGTAGGTACCTAACTCTTACAATTTAAAAAATAAATAAATTAGTAAACGTTTCATAAAATATCGATAGTGAATTCAAGCACTAGTGGTCGTGCAGAGGAATTGACTCTTCCCACCCGACCTCCTCCGATCTTGTGGAAACCTTCGCGGAAGGACATGGCCGATGAAACCAATTTATTGTTTTGCCTCCTTTACGGTAACTCTGCACTGTACATTGTAATAAATAATAATGATGGCTCATCTTGTTCGATATTTATTATCGATTTTTGGGAAGGTCGGGTATAAGATTTAATTCGTTTCGAGAAAAATATTGACATTTTTAGGAAAACTAATTCTAAGAAAATTTGATATTTAAAAAATTTAAAAAGCGCTGCCTAAACTACTACATATATTCAAATTATGGTGTTCGGACGCGTTTAGTTAATAAATTACTCGCTACTGACTAAACTACTTGCCCAGTCCGAACGACTCTCAACTGTTTCAGACACATGGCAATAAAATATTATTATGACGATAAAATATTATACTAAATTTTATGTATTTTTGTAAAGATATCGAAATTTAGAGATGGTCAGCGCCGGATCTACCATACGTTCAAAAACGTGCAAAAAACCTGGCGCCAACTTCGAAGGGGCGCCGTGATAAAATAAATATTGTTTTAAAATTTAATTAAAATATTCCCCGAATCGTTTGAAAATTACTCGTAATACGGAATTATTAGTATGCGCTGGCAACACTCACTTTCCATATGCGTGAACCTAATGCGCGCGCATCGATGGTTAAAATTTAACGAAATACGGATTTGACTTACGTCAACGAATTTTTTTTCAAATACGATATATTTCATAAGACCTATTTTTCCTTCTTGTCTCTTACGACCATTGTATCCTTCGAAATTCAACAAACATTGTGATTGGTTCATTGATCGCTGCTCGCGAAGGAAACCCTTCGTTACAATTTATGCCTTCGTTGTTCGTTATTTTATGTTCGCGCGCGATTTGGCACCATACAGCTGGTATTTTAGGTTATAAGTCGATTTATATTCATGCATTTAAAGATAAAAAGGAATCCAATTAAACAAACTGATCGGAATATTATTATTTCTGAACTTAAACTGCCTCCTGTTTTATATTATATTTTGTTATGATGTTCTTATTTTGTCCAGTGTCATAGATATTGCCTGGTAACTTGGAAAAGTTACTCTTGATTCTTGTTGGCGGGATATTAATTTATTTTGAACGTATTGCATAAAATTATTATTTTTTTTATAGATATGTATATCTATATATGTATATACATTTTTTATCTAATTTTAAAAAAAAAATGGGGGGGGGGGGGCGCCATCGGTACTTCCTGCACAGGGCGCCAGATTTCGTAGAACCGGCGCTGGAGATGGTTGAATTTCATGGTCGATGATTGTGACAATAATATCTACTAATAATTGGATGGTTTCCCCCCTTGCCCATCTCTTATCGTCCTATATCCCGCACCCCACACCCGCAAAGTACAATGTTTTAATTCTCTTGGGTCATTCTTTAATTTTTTTTTACATTAAATGCACACAGGATGCTCGGAGGAAAACTATTTCCCTCAAATGTTAAACGTGCACATATGTTGGGCGCGCGTTTTGCGGGTGTTTCCCGACTAAACACCGGTACTGAGGGGATCAATGACGCTAGTTCCTCGGAGATTCTTCCATTGAAATACCGGTAGAACAAGGATAACATTCCGATTCGATTGCATTCCGTTTGTTAAGACGGGAGAATCTATCAAACGGACCGCCCGGTTCTGCACAGAGTCGAGGGTTTTTTTAGGTACTTTGGGGCTCCAGATCAGAGGTGGCTGCCAAATTCAACCGTGGTTAGCGGTTGTGTACCATCTGCGGGTCCTGTACAGTACGCCCAGTTTCTGAGAGGCTAACTTGACTCTGGCTGCGATGACTATGTGAAACAGGGGAAAAACGGTATATCAAGTCAGAATCAAGTAAGACATTTTTTGTTATTTTCTATTTGGTAAGTAAGGGCACCCCGAAATGAAAACGCAAGGAAAGTGTCCCACGTCTATTAGTCACGATAAACAAACAAAAAGTTTGTGAAAAGTCTAGGTTAGTAATTTTTAAACATTTCAATTTGCGAGGCGGGTATAGATACCATCAACATCCCTGCCATAGGTCGCCCCAAATGGTTCGCTACGTTCGGTGACTTAGGAGGGGTGCCCGGCTTCATGGGTTAAGGTATAAGGGGTAAGGTCTTGACGATGGCTGCGTTTTCCCATTTACTGTGTGACGGGCCGGATCGGGAGACCGGTTGAGGTTGACTTTTGACCTCTCCAGTCGGACTCTCGATCCGGCTTGCACCGCAGTTGGTGTGATGGATTCAAACGTCCGGCACTCCTGGATACGTTGACCCCAGATTCCTACCCATCCCACAAAACTTTTTCCTTCCCAGAACTTCCTTTCCTTAAAAGACACAAGGTGGGATTTTTTATACCTTTTTTTTCCTCAGGGACTCCTGTGTAAAGCTAATGTAAAAAAAATTAAATACCTAATACTGAACAGATACTTCATAGAATTGCGCGCTGTACCGAAAGTCGCTAACATACATAATATTAGACCTTTCGACCTCTCTTTCTAGTGGGGACACGGGCCAATGAAATTGATTACTGTTAAAAAAAAGATTCGATATCTGAAACTTTTACACCAGAAGTAAGAGAAAATTGATCTTACTTCGGGCACACAGACACGCCCACAACACACATTTAAAAAAATTGTGAAAGTTCACTAAACTGATATTCACATAGTAAAGTTATTTTAATAGCACCAAAATTTCGGTGACCGGACAACTCCTTTGAAAAGTCATGAAAAGTTACTTTTAATTGGTTAAAAAGGTTATGTTAGGTTAGGTCATGTCGTGGAACCCAAAATTTAAATGATTTTTGATTTTTTAAACTCAATCCCATTTTCCAAAGATGGATAACTCAACCGGCACGCCTCGTAGCAGATAAGGTAAGCGAATGAAAGTGATTTTACACTACTAGCATCTCCGCCTGGTAACAACTAAACCTTGATTACGCATGCTGTGAACATTTTTAATTGGAGTGTTAATATCTGTGCACATTCTAACGCAATAACAGTAATGTAATAAATGTTAACAATAAATAAATAGATAGAATTACTAGATGTTGGCAAATCCGCAACATTCATTTGCCAAATAGACTAAACACTAAGGTGGGTCATTTTGAAAAATGTGTTAATTTCAAATTCTAAGAGCAATAAAAGGGTGCCAAATGAGTTCAAAACGACGTGTTTAAAATTTTAAAATTTTCTGACACGATCTTCTTCCTCCGGATTCACTTCAAGGTTTTGAACATTTTAAATTTTAGAGGATATTTCTAGTGTGTATAAAAGTTACTATGAATCTTTTTAACCATATTTTTTTGTAATCTTCCATAGCAAATATAGTATATATTTACGAAATCATTTACAAAAAGTCCCGGTTTTGATTATTGGAGGCGTGAGGTGAGGGCGGGGGGAGCACCGATTGCAGAAAAAATGGAGGAATTCCGCCGCAAAAGTAAAGTGCTGTTTGTTATTTCGTCTTGGAAATGCAATGATTTCAGTAAATGTGACTGTCCTAGAGACCAAAAAATACCTGTAAATGAATAGAGTTTCATTACTAACCAACGTAATACATGAAAAATGATAATAGGAAACGTGGATTTCGCTTCAACAAAACAAATGAAAACTGCGTTGAAAGGGAAACTTTGAAAGCAAAAATCCTTGTGCCCGTCTAAAAAGGAATGCACATGTAAGCCAACTACCTCTCTACTCGATATTTCCACGTCTTTTGCATCACATGAATCCGATTGTAAAGATGTTTTCAAACCTAATGTTGTACGTCAAACGCTTCAGAAGCAGGCTGCGGTCAATATTGATCATTCCACACTTGTGATAGATATGGAGTGTCCGATAAGGCAGCGGTAGCAATTGCCTTAGCAGTTCTGTATGCCATCAAGTCTAATATTCCAGTTATTGACAAGAGTAAACTTCGCAGAGAACGAAAGAAAACTAGATGAAATATTAAGGGCACAACACATAGTTTTATAAAAACCTCCAAATATATTTTGATGGCCGGAAAGATAAAACATTAATTATCAGGGAAAGGGAGGGGACACAATTCAGAGAATGACGCATTGAAGAGCATATTTCATTGATAAAAGAGCCAGACTACATATATTTAGGTTTTATTGCACCAAACTCTGGCACGTCGAAAGATATAAACCATTGCAATGGATAATTTGCTTGCTTCACATGAACGAGTTACCATTTCGGCATTTGTTCGCACATCTTGACGGTAAGACATCTGGACCTCAAACATGTTCAGACACAATAGGACTAGCTTTGGAAAACTGTGAAAAAAAGCCGATGGTTCATTTTCAGAAAATTGACGGAGAGTTGCATGAATTATTTACTAAAGACGTGAATACAGATCAGTTATATTTGTATAAAATAGTATCTGCAGTTACGGTGGGGGAATTACCTGAAGATTTATGACACAAATCTCCTGGAAAAATGTCTCATGCCAAATAGCTTACGCGTGCTAACCGAATTCTTCGTCTTTATGTTTCAACGGAAGCTTCTTCAGAGAATCTTATTATTTTAGAAACGTACGTTGTTAATGTGTATGCTCCGGCTTGGTTCAGCACACCACCTGTAAAGATGGGGCACGTCACCTGTGGTAGTTAACCTCAGCGCCTAGATACTTATCAGCTGAACTAAAAACTATAATTGATCCAGTTATAGAAAGAAACAGTTACTTCGCACACCCGAAAATTTATTGCTTGCAATATTGACTGACCCTCACAAGTATATCCGAGAATTAGCTGCGCGTCGTGTTCTAAAAGCACGCAGTAAGAAACTAAGTAAAACAGGGCTGTTCCAACTTCCAAACATAAACCTCGATGCATCATATTATTTGGAAGCAAAATGTAACAAACCCCCAATACTGAAGAATATATCGGATGAAGATCTTCAATTATTTGTAGCTAATGGAGGAGAAGGTAGATTGCCTCTTCTGCGTCTGCCATGTCATACTCAAGCAGTTGAAAGAGGTGTAACGTCTGTTATTGAAGCCTTGACTACTTTACGTACGAAGTCTGCAAGAGAAGGTCTTATTAAGGTGAAGATTGGGTCTCGCAAAATAATGCCGAAATTTGAGAGTAAGAAGGATTGTGCTGGTATTTGAATACACTACCTTGAGATAATTTGAATTATATTCATATATCTTTTTAGTAAATAATTTGAAACATTCTCTCTATTTTGCGTTTTATTGAAAAATATTTCATTTTTACTTGTTTATCTAACATTTTTTAAAGATTTAACAAGGCTGGGTTTTTCTCTAATATGTGAAATTCCAAAGTCAATCCGGAGGAAGAAGATGATATCCAAATATTATTAAAAAAATTACACGATTTTTCATCGTCATTTAGCACCCTTTTATCACTATTAGACAAATCAAAACAAGAATATTTTTTTCCCCATACATTCGTGACCCACCTTACTAAACACATCGACGGAAGTGCTGTTTTGTTATTCAGAGCTGTGTACCTAGAAGGCAGCTACTAAAAAATGCATAGATTTTGCAGATCTTTCCCGCGCATAATAATGGACGCCGAGAAGTCACAATCCGCTTGCAACGAGGACTGAGGGCGCAATGTCAGATTTTTTGCTAAAAAATTGTTAGTGCCTTTGGATCTACGTACGTTTGTAAAACTTTTACTAAAAAATTAAATACCACAAAAATAAAACGTCTTTTTTTTTACTTACAAAGTATTATTTAAGAAAGGGAAAGAAAAGTAAATATCACATTTGAAATCGCCATTATATTTTTTTTTTGAAAAATTATTTCATTTATGAAACTTTATAGGTACTAACAATTTTCATCGTTAAAACTTAATTACTCTTAAATTATAATAAACATAACGGATGCTTACTAAAGCGCCATTCACATGGTTCACTAATCGCTCATTTCCGCATTTCATTCGGCCTAGTTTACTCGGAATGACACGTCTGAACAGGAAATGAATCGAAAGTGCCGAACACTGCCGAATGAAATCTTCAAGTGAACCGATCCAACAATGTTGGATATTTTCCTTCGGCATCCTTCACTCGCGCGCGCATGCGCGCGGAAGAGAGCAAAGTGAATCGTCTGAACACCGAGTGAACTCTCAATCAGTTTGTCTCGCGTCCTGTACGGGAAGGACCATGAAAGGACGCTATCAAATCGCACGCAAAATGTCAAAATGGTATTCGTTCGGCTAATTTGTTTGCTTTTGGGAACACCTCTCATATAAATTTTTGGGTCTCCCTTATTATCCATGTATTTTATATGTTTTTTAATATATGTAAGATTATTAATTTGTAGGAAAATGTTCGTAATAAAAAAAGTAAAATCAAATTGTATGTCATAAAAAATAAAAAGGTTTATAAGACGAAACAATACTGTTTTTTATTTTTTTTATTTAATTGTGTCAACAAAATTTCGTAAAAATCGATGCATCTGACATGTTTTTCCTTAAAATTCGGGGCCGGACCGCGCTGGAAATCAAACGAATTCCAGCGAGGTTGACCTCGCTCGGCAACGCTGTGGTGGGAATGGACGAGTGAACGCTTATTTCTATAGCGCCGTGTGAACATGGAATGAAACGAAGATGGACGATTAGGCCGAAAAAACATGGCGTAAACCTTCCCTCGAGTGAACTGTCTGATTCCAGCTAGGTACCTACTGGACTGTAATAATTGTTCAGCCTTTTCGGCAAGACAACGCGTAACGTTAATATTAGAATAAATGAACACCTTCGCTGTCTAAATAATAACGGTTTTTCAGAATTCGCTAATCACCTGATTGATAAGGATCATACTTTCTGTCATAGCACCGGTGCCAAAATCCTCCGTAAAAGTGGGCATGGTAACCGTTAACGCCCCTATTGACAATGTTGTAAGTCATGTGGAAGCAGAATGTTATCGCAGGAGGCATAATATCAAAGGAAGAGACCCAGCTTTAGAAATTGTGTAATTTACTAGATAATATAATTATTGATCTACGAAATAACATGATATACAATATTTAAGGTAATTTTTTTTTTTTACATTAACTACACAGGAGGCTCTGAGGAAAATAATTTCCCTCAGGGCCTATGTCATATTTTAAGATGCTTCGAGGAGGGTCTTTTTGAGGAGAGGAAGGAGTGAACGGGGGTCTTGAAGAGACCCATGTTGTAGGAAGGAGGAAACTCAAAGGCCGGCAAATCGTTCCACAGCCGAGCTGTTGAACACAAGAACGAGTCGTAGAAGCGTCCCGTTCTCATGTGACAAATGTCAATCGTGTGCATATGATGGGCGCGCGTTTGGCGTGTTTCCCGACTATGCACCGGTGCTGAGGGGATCAATGACGCTAGCTCCTCAGAGCATCTTGCATTGAAATACCGGTAGAACAAGGATAGCATTCCCAGTCGACGCAAAAAAGTAATACATTTTTAGTGTATTTAAGATAAACATAGTGTAATTCGTAATTAATTTTTCATGATGGCGGAATACATAACGCTCTGATTTTAAAGATGTAATTTGAAATTTACTGTTACGATTAACATTACAAATTGTGTTATGTACTAGATAATATAATTGTACTACGATGTACTGAGAGTTGTAGAGCTTTCCGAGAGAATAATATTTGCTTTTTTCATTTTGTTGATTTGTTTTGAAAATACGTAAATTAGTGGACATTATTTTTTCAGATGCCTCAAAAGTGCTGTGTTCCGGGATGCAACGCTAATTACACCAGTTCCCTGAAGAAAGAAGGTGCGGTTACAATTTTTCAAACCGAGGAAGGATGCAGTCTTGGTTTCGGGCTATTCCTCGCAAAAATTGGATTACAGGTGCTTTCGCTGCCGTCTGCATCAATCATTTTGATAGTGAATTGTGAAGTGAATAGTGAATTGAAGTGGTAATGGCTGAATCAGACGGTTCACTAATCGTTCATTTCTGTATTTCATTCCACCTATTTCACTCGGAATGACACGTCTGAACAAGAAATGAAACAAAAGTGAAACGAAGATGGGAACATTCGCTCGAGTAAACCTTTACTCGAGTGAACCGTCTGATTCCAGCCTTATTCCCCAAAACTATAGTAACTATTGAGTTTATGGTCACAATTTGAAAATTTGTTGGTACGATATCATAATATCAATATAGATGACAATAGTACCTAGTTATGAAGAAAAGAGTCAGAATACTGGAAATAATCATTTATTAAAAACTCATGTTTATTTAAAGTCCGCACTAAACGCTGCCAGTGGTCTTCAATATACATTTAAAACCTCTTTAGAACTTATTTTAGATCAGGTTGGTTTATTAAGGCGCTCCGCTGACGAGGCAACTGAAAACCAACTAAAACCGGCTGTTTTCTCTGTCTTGATTGGTCAAAAAGCTTGTTTAACCATAGACGAAGAACAATCAGCTGACAGCTGGCAACTAGCAACGGCCGGCCAGGGCAATCAGCAGTGCAGGTTGCAAGTCACCACTTGCGTTACCATTGACAACGGGTGTTTGAGTGATTGTGTAGTGTGCGGGCCATCACATTGTCATACAAAGACAGTTGGCAGTTGAGAGTTTTCAGTTTTCAGTGGGCGGAGGCGCTAACATCGAAAAGGAGACCATATAGTACTGCCACTTTAATCTTTGCTTTCATGATGTACTCGAGGTCTCCTACATGTTACAGATTAATTAAAGTTTTTTTTTTATTTTGCCACATAAAAGGTATATTTACAAAGCATTTCTTCGTCGTTTAATGTTTCACCTGATTCTTCAAATAATTTAGATTTTAAAAATATATCAAAGGAGCTTTCGGAGCGTGAAAAGGTTGTTTCCTTATTGATTGCAGGGATATTAGAGGGTCTAGAATTATTTAAAAAAATAAATGTAGCTTTTTACAAAAAAACATTGAGTCCTGACGTGTGCAGCTGAAGATGTTGAACAATTAGTTTCCTCACAAGCTGTTGGGAAAGTGGAGGGTCCCCTCCAATACTTTACCCTAGACATGTATCTCCTGTACATATTGTTTTCTTTCTATATTATTTCACTCTACATAGATGCTGAAACATTGGGCGAACACATCTCTGATGCGTCTTTATCTTGAATTGCTATAAATGTAAGTTGTAAAGTATGGATACATTTTTATTTCTTACTAACAATCATGCGTGCTGGGAAATTGGAGGGTCTATAATCGTTTTAAAAAATAAATGTAGCTTTTTACACAAAAATAAGTCCTGACGTGTGCGGCTGAAGAGATTGAACAATCAGTTTTCTCACAAGCCGTTGGGAAAGAAAAAGAGGGTCCTCTCCAATGTTCCTACCCAAATATAATATATTGAATATAATTGTATTGTGTATAATGTAATAAAATATATAAGTATTTTTACAAATAATTCTTTTACTTTTTATCCATGAAATTCTGAAATATCTACTTCCCACAATAATTATTCGACTTTTTACCCATGAGATTTAGGTAAGTATATACTCATTAATATGAATCAAAACGATTTGCATATGTATAATAGGTAAGTATTTATAAATATGAAATATCCATGCCTTCACTTTTAATTAAATTCACCAATATTTTCTATTGGAGACTTTAAAATCAGAGCTGGAATGATGTTTTTACAGTAGGCCTCTTTACTTTGAAATTTGATTTCCCGCCAAGTCTACAGCATGGCTATGTAGTATACAGAAGGCAGTGGATATTATCCATTTACTATCCAAGCCAAAGATTGTCAAATTAAAACAACGTTGATTGTAAATAGTTTTATTCTTCATAAAAATATACAAGTCCACTATGAAATATGAAAGCCTAAAAGCGCGTATAACATCTCTACCTTATTGTGTATTATGCATCTACTAGGTGTAACCTAAATGGCGCGCAAATCCGATAAAACTGACAAAATTGGAATAATTGTAGGTGTGCAATAAGTAAATGCATTTTTAAAGAAATATCTACCAAAATAATTTCCACAAATTAGGTAAAATGATCATACACTGATTTTTTTAATTTAAGTTAAAAAAAATTAAATAATGTTATTAGTTATTATAGGTTCTGAAAGTATTTAATAATAACATTATTAAATACGATTTACTTTTAAAATAAATAAATTAAATGGAGTTCTACAAAATAAACACGATAATAATAAATAATTCATATACTGTGGGCAGTGTGGGCTACATCATCTACTGTAGATAATAGAACCAAAGGGAGATTTGGCATGGCAGCGTGATGACTGTCGCCAAGCTACAGTCAAATTGCCCGAACTCTCAAAGCGGCGATGTTGGCGAAACTCGTACTAATAATGGTTAATGGCGCATCTCCTTTTTCTATTATCTATGTCATAAACTCATGGTCAGTTTCGATTGACTCAATGATTATAATGCAAAATTTCTGCTTTCTTTCTTCAAATGGAAAATGATTTAACTCATAAAAAACATTGTAGTTTATTGTATCTCATGGTATTATTGTTTACATTTCAATTTTTAACCTCACCAGGACCTTAGCCTGTGCTGAAGTTAATCATTTCATAAAATAATAAAAATAACCCAAAATAATATACATATTGAAAGAACAATAATTAAATAGATAAATATTTTTTAGTATTTTGTATCCGGAAGAAGGAACGTTTGGTTCTTAAACATGTACATATCATCATTTATTAAAGTAGTTGTGTTAACAAAGAGAATTACTTTATTTTAAATAAATATTTAACTACAGTTCTCGCTCATTAAGGTGATAGGTACTTAAAAGAAATCATAATATTCTCTTTCATAGATGGCGCACATTTAATTATTTTACAGAAAAACGCTTTTCACAAGTTATGCTTTAAAATATTAAGATGAATTAATTGTTTGCACCTGCACATATGCAACATGAAAAAGAAGAAATAGTTTTGCTAATAAACAAACTCAATTCTGTCAAGAAAGGCTAACAAAAACACTATTGTACCAGTTATTCAATCCAATATTGTATTTGTTAGCCTTTCTTGAAAGATTTGTGTTTGTTTATGGACAAAACTATTTAATCATATTCATATTGCATATGATCGGGCGCAAACCATTGATTCATCTTAACATTTTAAAGCATATCTTGTAAAAGCATTTTTCTATAAAATAATAATTATTATCGCTCCATATATAAAAGAGTAAATTATGAATTCTTTTAAGTATCACCTTAATCCGTCGCTCGATTATCTAACAACTACTATAATCAGCTGTTATCTTTACTAGTTAGCACAAAATCAAGCCCTTTAATTCGCCAGTAATCATATTATGTCAAATTCAAGCGCTAAGCTTTGAACACTGAACAAATTATTACAGGTTTATTTTACACTTAGAAACTCAAGTAACTACATCGCCATTTAACTTGACGATTTTACTAGTCACTAGTTAGTTTTAGGATATTTCGGTTAGTCCTGGTTTGGTGTATTCTACCAACTGTCGTAAGTGTTTTTGTTCATTTCGTTCTGCCACGTTTTGTGTTTGAAGAAGTTTACAAAACAGAGTCTGCTCGCAAGTGTAAACACGACACCTGAACTTAAAAAATAAGAAATTTTATGAAAGATTGACAGCAGGTGTTTTTTTGTTTTTACGAAATACGCATAAGCATATTTTGCACACATACTATTTATCCATCGCTTTCACTATTGGGACACTTGTCCCGTTTTTGAGATGGCGGATTAATTGTATCTTTATAAACAAAAAAAAAACGAATACAACTAGGCTGCTTCGATAAGCAAAAATTTGCCTTTTTTTCTCGGGCACCCTTGTAAATGCTTTCAATAGCCAAAAAATATACGCACATTTTTCATTTAAATAAATATTAGGGGGATACTACCATTGATCAAAGTTTCCAAAATTTGCAAAGTTAAGGGCAATGATTGCAACGCTTCAGAGTAAACATATCACTGCATGCATAATTAAATAAGCCACATATAGGTTAAACACACCCTCTCCCGACCCCGCAGTGTTGGAAATAATAGGAGGCATGTTTAAACATGATAGTATCGCAAATTACTTTAGTTTGAGCGATAACATACTTTTTGTTCTCAGACTGAATTCACAATTGTGACATAAAATGGCGCCTACAAGCGAATGTGTAACATATGATAATTTCATTGATTTTAATCTGGTGTAAAATAAATACTTAGTTTAAATACCAACTTCTTATACTTTTTGGCCAAACCTCTAAATTTTCACAGCCAAAAAAACTATGTAATTTTTTAGACATTCGAAAACATATGAAAGAATTCCCCATAGAAAATTCGAAAAATAAAATTTTTAAAGCACCCTAAAATACACTGATTTCAAACAATAAATGGGTTTAATCCAAAATTAAAAATGGAGTAAGAAAACAGTTATGTACATGTATTTAAATCAAATTGAATTTTAGCAAAATACTGTGTTTTATTAATTTAAATGACAAATAATAAAAAAGGTTTCAATGAAGAGCAATGAAAGCATTACACACTAATGTAATAATAGTCTGCATAATTTTCTGTGTACATACTGAGGTACTGAAGTGGTCGGTAGCCCGGTGCGTGAGACGGTCAGCGAATGTTGGACGGATCGAGTTCGATTCTCACAGTTGGTAACGACTTACCTTTCAGAACAATAATTGCCTAATGAAAAGGCCTATACTATAAATTTCGTAAGTTTTTTAAAATGGATCACACAAATCTCTTAGATACATAATTATAAATTATAAAACTGTTTTGAAAACTTTAAAAATAACATTTGATTGAATTGGTAATGAATAATTTCAACTGTTCTGAAAGCTTTATTTATATTTGGTCCTCGGAAGTTATACTTCTGATACAAAAGAAAGTCCCTATCAACTATCACTGGTCATAATATGAATTTTTTGTAAAGCGGATGAAATATGAATTACTTAATGAAAAACGCAATTGTTACTAAAATAATATGAGAATGAAACACTAAAGGTGTAAATCTAATCGTATTTTCAATACTGGATAAGTAATCAAAATTGTATTCTGTATTTGTTGATGGTTCGTTCATTGTTCTTGGCTTCCCTGGAGAGAGAGTTGCCCCGGCTGCGTGACTGGGACGAGGCGTACATGGCCTGCAAGCGCGAGGGCGGAGGGAGGGAGCTGGCAGAGTTCTCACTCATCGTGGTGGAGCCTCCCGAGTCCCTTCCCCCCTTTACCAATGATTCGCGAGAGTTACCTCCCATCGACATGTTCTTCATGATGGAATCCCTCAAAGAAGAGTTATTCCTCATATCCATTCCTTTCATGAGGGATTCTCTGGAATTGGAAGTAGACGCAGAAGACGAGCCGGGCACCGAAGGCGTTGCAGATCTCAATGAAGGCTTACGCAAGGTTCTCGGTGGAGGTTCATCGTTCAATCTTCCATATTCCCCCAAGCGACGAGGTGTGGGGAGCATAGGTCTGGACGGAGATCCGCGGTTTGAACCTCCTGATGGAATTTCGTGAGTGCTCTTTTTGATTTCAGTATCACTCAGTCGGCCATACTCCCCGAAGCGACGCATGGAAGGTTTCCTGGGAGGACGAGGAAGGCTCGAAGGGGGTAGAGAGCCTGAACGTCTGGCATCACTCTCGGCATCCTGCATTCGTTGCTGCTGGGAACTCAATCCTTGCTTCTCCAACAGCATCATCTCTTGAGGACGGCCTTGATCGTGTGGAGGTCTGGTGACCAGATTGCCAAGGAAGCCGGGTTCGAATAGGGCCGCAGTACCCGATGAGCCAGTCAAGGGCTTGGAGAGCTTCCCCTTCCTGGGACCGGTGCTGGCCCCGGAGAATGCCGGGAAACAGCACAGTCCTCGCTAAAACCACAACATAATATTTATGTTTTAGAGCGTGTTTTCAAAGATATATGAAGTAGATAAATATTGTGTATTTTAAGTACATATTACTGAATACCTAATATTAGTGGGAAAGCCAAAACTACATACTTACTTGTGATTGTTAGTTCAATTCAGGTTTCACACGTATCAGCGAATAAATTATGCAAACTCATTTAGTTTGTACACTCAAACGCGTGCAGGAATATTGATCGCTTAAAGCCAGTAACACTTTTATGGGGTACTTTCAAAATCATTATGTGTGTGGGCCATTTTAGGGAGAAAATGGGAAAAGCGTGGAATCATTAATAAAAATCTGTTTCTTTTTAAAATAAACTATGTATTTAATTAAAAATATATTAAGCCTTTAATTAGCTCCAAGCAGATCTCCATTATTTGGTTAACATTTTCATTACACAATGTGTTTTAATAAATTAGTGTACATACATAACATTGTATTTTTTATCAAGAATATAGGTACTACAAAATATTTAGGCATTAGCTTTGTCATTTCAAAATTTAGGCACTCAAATTCAATCCAGTTATCTTAGGCACTTCAAAGAAAAGGGCACTTTGAAATATTTTAGCTTCTAAAATTAATAAAGGATATGTGGAGAATTACAATCTTCGCTTTTACTGGAAAGTCAGTACACAGCTAACTAGCATAGAGATTCAAAGCATACATTTTTTTATGGTTTAGTTTACTGAAGCAATTAGTAATCAAACAAAAGTAATTAACGCGAGAATTTTTCTTTCTTTTTCTGATGTTGATTTAATTCTTTGTAAATGCTCTTCAAAAGAAATATTCAGAAGGGACACACTATTTTATATAGATTTTATTATATTTGTATTTAATTAAAAATCAGCATGTGAATTATTTAAGAGGACGTGAAAAACATATAAATAAAAATTATGTTACTGAAGAATTTCCGTAAAGATATTGTAGGTACTATATATATGTATTCATGTATTTGCAGTTTTTATAGCACAGGAAAAAATAAAATCGAGGAAAAAAAAATTAAGAAATGTATCACTTAAAATCAAAACTCTTAAAATAAATAAAACATCATTATTATGTAAATAGTAGAAATAAAAGGAAATTTCATAAAAAATAAATTCTTTACAAACCTTTATCACTAATTGAAGCCAACTGGTTTTGAACACCACCAGAATTATTATCAGTCCCAAAGGAAAACAGTTATGTTCAAAACCGGTTGGCATAAACTTTAGTGAAGTGGTTTAATAACTCAGGTGCGGGGCATACGTCATTCCTATGTCTACCTACGTTAAATTGTTGTGAAAACAAGCTTATGTGCCCAAGCGGTTAAACAGAGTTTAATTTTATTTATTCCACAAATAACTACACAAGGTCAGTTGGGGAAAGTGTGACATATAAATTAACAAAATGGATTCAATTACCAATAAAATCGTGAAATGAACGGTTTATAACAAAAGTTTATACATTTCTTTAAATAGCTTTAGCGCGAGAACCATAAAGCGCGCCATCCACTGCGAGCGAAGCGAATTTCGCAAGGACTTCGCTCGACTAGCAAACGTTAACTGCATACAAGTGCTTCCACCAAGAACGAGGTGATCGAAGCGGACCGAACGAGTTAAAATAGGTTAGCCGAGTCTGCTTGCGCACACCATCGCCGACTAGTTTCTAGCGGACTGCACTGAAGAACTATCGTCAATTCAATTGACTCTACTACATTTTTTTCGAGATGGAGGTGTTTATTAAAGCATTTCGGCAATTTTAGTGTTTATGGAATACAAATAGCAAAGAATATCGCAATGTCAACAGAAGAATGCGGCTTGGAAAATCGTCATTGATATAAAACTGCCGGAAATAAGATTACATATCCAAAATCCTGATTTTGCACGCTTCTTTCTTCATTGCATATGTGCAGTCAGAAAACATCACTCTGTTCACTTCGAACGACGAAGCGATACATACTGACTTGTTTTTAACGGAAGGGCAAAACTATTTCCAATTTTCCGTTGAGATCGCTCCGCTCGCCACGCTCAGTTCTCGCAAGGACATTGGAAGACATTTATATTATATTTTGGTGGAAGGTCAAAGCTATTTTGCTCATCTTCCACCCCGCTTAGCTCAACCTTTTTCCGCTTGCAGTGGAAGGCTCGCTTAAGAGTATTTGTTGTAGAATGTAATATAATCATTTTAGTAAAAGCTATCCCCCATGAAATGGGGAAGTGCATCTATCGATTATATCTTTTTTTTTAAATAAACCAAAATTTATTAACCCCTCAGGCCTCAGGCGCATTCTGTCAAAAGTTCAGAATATTTCCGTTTTGGATGATAAAGTGGAATACTTCTGAATGTATCCGAAATCTAAGAAGTGATTTTGAAAGGTGATAAAAGAGAAATGTGTTATAAACATTATCATCGCCTCAACTTTTGCAATTTCATAAAATTTTGGACACGTGGTGGGGGACACTACTCGCCTGAAATAATAGAACTAAATGGATTCACTCTACTAAGGAGCTTACATTCTCTACTATTTGTGGTGTTTGGACACGTTTAGTTACTAATATACTCGCTACTTGACTAAATTACTTACCCAGTACGAACGGCTCTTTACACTCTTTAGATCATATTTTTCACCTTGATAGTAAAGGAGACACAATCATTAAATGAGTTGTTTCCAAAAGCGAACAAATTAGACTGAAAATGTTAAAGGGAAATTTTCTTTGTATGTCAGCTCTTGCAGTTTGGCGATAATTAGAAACTAGGGTTTTTTCAAGCAAAGGGTTTTACGTTTTCCGTGAGTAAAAATCACACATGAAAATAATATGGCTGTCAGAATAAGATTGGCACGCAATCTAGCAATAGTAAACTGCAACAGGTTTAGTATATAGAATGTTCCTAGATGTCACAGTCACAAATCGCTACCTAAAAGTTTAATGATAAAAGAAAAATTAAAAAAAAAAAAAAAAAAAGATGCACATACTCCGTAGACACACATCTCCCAACTGACCCTAGTAAAAATTAATATGTAGTATCAATATTTCTAAACCTAATTTCTATTTTGTAGAATGCAAATTATTTAGTTAGTATTGCCATCATCATCAGTCAAATTATCATGATAAAACAAGATTATATCAATCAACCGTTAAATTCAAAATACGACTCAATATCATGTAAATAAGAGATTGCTAACTCATTAGAATGAAACAAAAGATTAATGGAAGAATGTAGTCAGTATATAATTTAGTCAGGAGAATCATAAACTTCTGTTGAAAAGACAAAGCATAAACTATAACCTATAACACTAACCTAAGTGACTAATAAATTTAATACAAAAATATAAGCTTTGGTAAAGTAGTAAAAAGCATAGTAAGAAAATAATAATTTGTAAATAGGTACCTATCCCATGTGCAAATAAGGATGAATAAAATTACATGAATAGGCCTTATAAAAATAAAACAGATCAAAATATTGAGGTCCACTTAAAACTATTAAATTTGTCTTCAAAGTAGTGTTTTAAAAAATTGTACTTACGAGGCTATTTTTCTTAAAAGTATATTACATAAAATATGTGAAAGCAAAAAAGGAGCAAATAAGCAACTCAAGTGTACAGTATTTGAGATTGTCCAACTAGCTGATAGCTGATTTGTTCGCTAAGTGTTACATGTAATTGTAATTGACCGACTTTAGGGAGTCTATCTCGATAAATAAAATATTTTACTAAGACTATTCAATTTTTTTTGGTATACGCTTAATTGATAGTACCAAATATACAAAATAATTGTAATTAATAATTATTAAAATATATATCATGGAAACAAATAATTTTTAATTTCCATCATCCAATTAACCCTCCCTTGCCTGCGATGTGTATCTACTACACATTGCTTCTTGCACCTTTAATATCTCCATAAATATGGAAAATTCTGGGTTCAGATTTTAGGTAATCCTCCGTTATACATTTACCTATTAAATAAAAAATAATAATCAGTACCTTTCGGGCACATCAGAGGTATTTTGTGAGAATCGAAAATAAATTCACCAATACAATCAAACTTCTGGCATAAGATGTGAGAGGTACAAATGCGTGAAGTGTGCGGCTAGTGCGACACTATGCACGTCTCACTCTCACCCACTTCGCTATGAGTGAGCGCGAAAAAAAGAACCGTGTGGCTACTAGTCAGTCTTCAGTCGTGTTTGTTCCTTCGGTGCGTTGAGTGCTGTGACAAAGTTGTGCAGGGGTACTAAAGCGATTTAATAATTTCGTTCGATAATAAGCAAAAAACCTATTATTAGATATGTGCTATTTTATACGTTTGTGAATACTATATTGCCATTATATTGTTATACCAATTCTTATAAAAGTGTATTTCATATTCATTTATTTTCAGTTTTACGTTGTTCCTCCGTGTGGGTACGCTTCCATTGATCAGCGATATATTTGTGAATATTATTTACGGTAAGTAATTATAATTCTATGAATTTGATTTTAATTACTTTGTTATACAACATACGAGTGTTTGGTATATTTAACATTCCCTCAAATTTTAGGAAGAATAGCAGGAAAAAAAATAACAAAAGAGATAGCCCAAGAACTAGCATTTGATTTTGTACTATTTTATACGTTTGTGAATACTATATTGCCATCATGTTATTATACATATTCTTATAGAAGTGTATTTCATATTAATTTATTTTTCAGTTTTACGTTGTTTCTCCGTGTGGGTACGCATCCATTGATCAGCGATTTATTCGTGAATATTATTTAAGGTAAGTACATAATTATAATTCTATGAATTTGATTTTAATTGCTTTGTTACACAATGTACGAGTATTTGGTATATTTAACCTTCCCTTCAAATTTTAGGAAGAATGGCAGGAAAAAATTTAACAACTGAAGAGATAGCGCAAGAACTAGAATTTGATAGTGATATGGAGTTTGAAGTTAACGATGACATAACAGATACGGAAGATTTTGTTGAACATTTAGAAGAATCTGACTCTAATTCGGCTAGTGAAAATGAAGATGAAGGAGAAAAACTCGTATCAAAACACGGATTTGAATGGAGTTTATTGCCACCACCGTCATCGAGACGTCGGCAATGCAATATTGTCACCGAAACTTCAGGCCTAAAAAATGGCAGCCAACTTGCAAACACAATAGGAGAAATGTTTGCTTTATTTATAAGCGCGGATATGGTGAGAGAAATATGTCAAGAAACAAATCGTCAGTTGGGACGTTTACCCGAAAATATGATCGAGCAGTTATCTGAAGAGGAATTATATGCTTTCATTGGTATAATGCTTGCTTCCGGCAGAAACCGTACCCGAAAACTGAGTTTGAATGAGTTGTGGACAAGAGAGGAACCATTTTCTCAGCCATTTTTCACGGCAGCTATGTCTCGAGACAGATTCATAAATATTTATAGTCAGATCCGTTTTGATAATAGGGAGACAAGGCGAGAGAGATATGAAGCGTCTTTAGACAAGCTAGAGCCTATAAAATCAATATACGATAAATTAGTAGATGCTTGTAAGTCAAATTACTCTCCATCGACTGACATAACCGTGGATGAGCGTTTAGCAGCGTATAGAGGCAATTGCCCATTTCGGGTGTACATGAAGTCGAAGCCAGCCAGGTATGGCATAAAAATATGGGTGGCAGCAGATGCTAAAACAGCGTACATATGTAACATGCAAATATACTCTGGTATGATAAACAATAAACGAGAAGTAAATCAAGGCAATCGTGTTGTACTGGAATTGTTGGAACCTCAATATGGCACAAACAGGGGCGTAACTACCGATAACTTTTTTACATCAGTCCCATTAGCAGACAATCTTCTGTCTAAAAATCTGACTATAACCGGCACGTTAAGAAAAAATAAGAGGGAAATACCCAAGGAGTTTTTACCATCAAAAGAAAGGCCATTGCTTAGTAGCCTGTTTGGTTTTTCTCCAAATAAAACATTGGTGTCGTATGTGCCTCAGCAAAATAAAGCGGTTTTGCTGCTATCTACTCAGTTTCTGGGCAATGAAATCAGCCAAACCGAGGATAAAAAACCAGAAATCATTCTTCATTACAATAAGACAAAAGGCGCCGTTGATACAGGTGATAAAATGACCGCTGAGTACTCTTGCGTAAGGTCGACAAGAAGATGGCCGTTTCGCTTGTTCATGGAAATGATAGACATCGCAGCACTCAATACATACTTATTGTGGATTGAAAAATATCCGGCGTGGAAAAAAAATAACAGAAGCAAAAGAAAATGCTTTATAAGAGAACTAAGCTTAGAATTGGCTAAACCAAATATTTTAAAAAGAAAAAATAGTGGGATCAAATTCCACAAACAACAGCAAGAGGCTTTTAACACGGTTTTATCATATTATCAGCAAATGTCAACCGAAACTGCTAATACAAATGAAAACATCCCAAATCAATCTAGTGAATCAACAGGCAAAGCAGTATCCCGAGCACCGTCTAAAACGTGCAAATTCTGCCCGTACAATTCAAAAAAGAGAAGTAAAATAGTTTGTTACATTTGCCAAAAATCTGTGTGTACAAGCCACAGGAAAGAAAAAAAATACATTTGTTGCAGCAATTGTGAAAAAGTTTAAGTTTCAAATTTATTTGTCCTTCGAATTTCTGTAATTCTCTTGTAAAGTTTTTTACATACTAATTTTTTCTGTTAACTTTCTTAATTTTGTTTATTGTTCTTACTTAATATTATTATAAAATTATTAATGTTTGATATTGATTTGATTAATAATAATAATAAATTGATGATTGCTCATCAAAATATTATTTCAGTACACATACTGTCTTTCTATTTCATAAAACAAATATTTTAAAAGGTTTGATATCCCTGGATATATGTGCGCCGACTGTCCACCGCGGAGGGCGCGGACCAATATCAGTCGCCTCTTGGCATTCATTTGGAGTGGTCCCCTCGCACGTTGTATGAGCATCGTTTGTTTGAGCTACCGATGTTTTTTTCATGTTTTCAGCAATTAAATGTCAATTATTTTAATTTTTGACTTCAACTATAATTAAATATAGCGATTTGCTATGAATATTAATTTTTTTCCGCTTTTAAATCGACTATTTCTACTTGTGTAGTGATTACACAGCACCGGAACGCGCGGATTTTTGCAGTACAGTAAGGGAAGGGTTAATCAAAACTACGTATTAAACAAAAATTCTCATGGTTGTTCCACTATGAGTCGGTATATCAGTCTTTGCTAAGGAGCACATTCCTCGCTCATCTTAAACCGCCGAAATCGGCCGCTTAAGCCGTGGTAAGCCGCAGATTAGTTCCTTTGCTAGACGCTGTAGCGCTATTGGCAAAAACACATCTGTCATCTGACAGATTTCACATTGTTTTGGTTTCGATCTGCTACATACGGACGCAATAAATTACATTGGAGGAATAAGTTTTCCCATCAACATGAAATTCTTATGAAAAGTTATATTATATATCTAGTACAAGTATGTGTTACTTTATTTATTTTTGTTTTAAATGATGATATGTAGGTAATTAAAGAATTCAGTTTTGCTTCGATTTGGAAACAACTTTGGAATTTTTTAAGAGTTATTTATAATTATAAAAAAAATATCCTGCCTTATATTCTGTGATAATATAATGAAAAATAAAATACAACATAATTTTTTTTTTTCAATTAGTTCAGGCTTTCACCCTTCAAGGGTGTAACTAGGTCATCATTTAAAATTATGGAGAAATGAAAGGTAAATTTAAATATTAATTTTATTTAAATAGGCAAATTTCAAAATTATAATGAAGATTGGAGTCGAGTTCAGACTAAGAAGAGATGAGATATTGAATGGAGGGGAGACAATTTTTGACAAGGCTTGATAGAAGAGAGGATATTTGTTTAGAGAGGGACAGCCAAAAAATATGTGATCTAAAGTTCCCACTTCTAGACCACAGAATGTACAATCTGGGGAGTCAAGGACGTGAATTTTAAAAAGTTGAGAAGGAACGGAACAATGTCCGATTCTCATTCCAATAAGTGAGGAAATTTCTTTTTGGAAAAATGGGGGAATTGTTGAAATCACAGTTTTGATGGGATAGTCCTTTGTATTGAGGCATAGCTGGCTCCCATGGATTGAATATCAATGTGCCAATACTCTGCCCAAATATTGCGGGATCTATCTTTGATGATAGAAAAAATGTCAGATAGGGGAATGTGGTTTACGAGGGTAACAAAAGGGTTGGACGCTCCTAGTTTTGCCAAGGCATCTGCAATATCATTACCCATTATGCCAACATGACAATAACACAACGTTAAAAATGCGTTTTTTTGGGTAGTTATTTTAATATATAAATGACAAATTTTTTCCCATGTAAATAGGTAATCAGTAATTTAAATTAACACCAATTAAAATGATTTATTAATTTTTTATAATAAATATACTCGCAAATAATTGCCCAAGTTGTCGCTAAAATTTAAAGAAAAAATAAATAAAGTAGCTCATATCCAAAGAGATTACAAAAATAATTTTTCAGTTTGTTTGGGCATTTTGATCTCTAATCCAAAATTAAGATTTCTAGGAAACGGGCCGAAACGGGCTGCTCATCTGTTCACCTTAACTATTCAAACGACCGTGGTAAACTGCATTTTATGTTAAATGATGTCAGCGAGCAAGTTAAATTCAAAATAAAGGCAACAGAATGGGGATTATCTATCTTTTGTGTTATCGTTTGCGTTAAGTCAGCATTACGAGATAATTAAGACAAAAAGGCAAAATCCGTTAAATGCTGGCCGTCAAATTTCTGAGATTTTATATGTCTTTCAATGACTTGTCTATGCCTGTCGTACGTTATATGGAATTATTACCTACTTAAAAATACGAATTACTATTTACTAGTTCAACCCTACGGAATAACAAGGCTCCCTCTGTTGTGGTAACGTCATGCGATAATGAACTCTAAAGTAGCTTACTATAGATCCCATTATCACACGACGTTACCAAGGCAGATGGAACCTTGTTATTCCAAGGGGTCAAGTTATTAAAAGTACTTACATATAAACTTTATAGGTGTTCATAAATGACCATCCAATTGCGGTATTATTTTGATGTCTGTACGCGATAACATTCGATTTGCAAATTTTTCCATGATCGACATTAACGAGGATTACACGACAAAACGCGCAGTCATCTCTGGTGTTAGGGTAACTACTTTTAAGAGTTGGTGTCTTAACACAAGTGTAATCAGAATACCGCATTTAAATAAAACGGTCAAAATGTGTGGTCGATTTAACACACATTCCGCTGTCGCAAAAGAAACAGAATCACCCTTCTGATGCGTGAAACTTAGTGACATCATTTGGCAATCCAAAATGTCGGTGGAGGGTTGCAAATGGTGCTTCCACATTACATACCGCCTTTGTAGATGCGCAGCTATTGTGTGGGATTGAATAATATATTACATATCATGTAAAATGAGTTATTTTGTACATAAATATAATTAACACTACAGTCAAATGTTATACAATTTGATAAAATGAGCCAATCATCCTCAAATCCTGAGAAAACATTTCGCAACATAGAACCATCAACATAATGGTCCGTTGTGGAAAATGCAAAGCCAATTTAAAATGAGTTGTTTATATAAACATACATTTACAATGTTAACTCTGTGAAGATATGAGAATATGTATAGCAGAATTCAACTTAAATAAGATGTTTCGAATAAACTTTTTTTATAAGAGAATACGTAACCCTAATACATATATAGATTTTTTTTAAATAAAACAAAATTACATATTTATGATTAGAAATGTCTCTAGAACTAAATATCAACAGAAAAATAATACATTTGATCTAAAATACATTAAAATATATTTTCTTTTCATAAAGCTTGTGGAACCCATAATTATCATAGATTAGCTGTAGGGATAGTGTTTTATTTCAAACAATATGAAATCTTTCATTAATCATAAGAAAAAATAATATCACAAAAGCAGAAATATTTTGCCCAATTACAAAAACATTAGTCTAAAAAACATGCAAGCAGGTTTTTCTGATGGCAATGCATAATTAATTTGGTTGAACTTTCATGGGAATAAAAATTTAGTAGGCACTTTGTTAGTAAAATCTTTAAATCTAGTGCAAAGTGCAAGGAATAAAAACCCTCCAAATTATTTACTAATAATATAACTTCAGTACCACATAGCTCTTTAGTACCAATTATGTTATGCTTTTGGACTAATTTTGATCAATGCTGAGATTCTCGGTGAAGATCTATCATCAATGACAATGAAAAGTGTTATTCATTTTTATTAGAAGTTGTAAATTTTATTGTTGAGGTTTCAGATTTGTGAGATAATAATGTTCAGTCTCTTATTTTAGTTTCATTGATTCACAAAATTAACATCTATGGCACAATTAACTGGTTTCACTAGTCATGACTTGAATGTCAATTATTTAACACGGTCAGGCACAAAAATATCTACCAGAGTAGACCGGCAAATCATTGTATGTATCGTAGTCACAATCTGATATAACCAATAATAAATTCCATCAGGATGAGGAATCTGTTCTTCTATTAAGTCTTTTCCATCTGTACATTATATTTATGAGTAGTATGTATTTAACCAAAGATTATATGGCGGGACTTGTGATATGTGCATTACTAGTTTAACAAGTCTCCCAACCATTTATATTATAGAAGCCGGGAATTTGCTAAGAAACTTATCTAGTGAGTATACCAATTTCATATAAAGACACATTCACCAAATTTTAACTCTAAAAGCTATCTTTAGTGACCAGATCTGAATAACCAGGTACTTCCCACCCATTCTCGTTGCCCTCCCTTCTTTTTTTGGCTTAGTGAAATTGTTCAAATTGGGGACGCTATAGTCCTACAAGCAGTTGAGCACTATTGAACACTTTTGCAGGGTAAACACAAAAAAAGGTCCAAACTGAATTGAACGAACAGCGATTTCGCCAATCCAAAGACCTCTTGACTCCTAGGCCGCAAATAGGTAAAAAAAATTGATTATTCGTAAGAATTTTCAATATTTCATGAGATGTGCTTTCACCCCAATAAGAGCTGCATTTTCACACCCAATTTCAGCTCAACCAGAGCGCTTAATCTTTTCAACGCAATCTATTCTACCACGTGGCACGTTTGACAGCCACAGTAGATCAGGTCAACACAGCAACAACTGAAGAAACGTGGTCACATATTGCATAAGATACTAATGAAGGGTCTCACAATCACAAATTGGATAATTACAAAAACAGCAAATAAGAGCTGGGTTTTCACACTCAATTTCATTTCTGCCATAGTGCTAACTAAGGAAAAGTGGTTACACACTGGATAAGATATTAATGAGGGGTGTCATAATCACAACAAGCTGGCAATCAATAAAAGGTCTCCCGCTCCATGGGCATTGAGGAGTTGTTAGTGAGCGCGTCCAGGGCCGTGAGACTGGCGAGACGCTGGGAGCGCGCGCGGGCAATGTGCGCGGCGAGGTCAGGCGAGGACGCCACCACCTCGCCGCCATGCAACCGCAGCACCCCCCCCATCCCACCCACCTTGGACAGGAGCTGGCTGTCCAGCTGGCTGTCCAGCTTGGCCAGTTGGTCGTCTAGAGTGCGCTTCTTGCCCTCAAAGGACGTCGGGTCTGGAACATACAACACACAGGGGTTAACTGACTAATAATCAGGGTCGGATATAGGGGGGGGGCGAACCGGGGCACCTACCCCGGGCGGCAGTTTTAGGGGGCGCCAAAATCTTTATGTGTTTGAATGGAAAAAAAACTTGATTCACAAAGCACCTGGCATCCAGCACACGCTTTTCTTAAAAAGCCCGGTTGGTTTTTGAACACATCCTAAGTTGATTTATAAACGCGTGCATAGTGTAGTAATCCCCTCTGCCAGGGGAATGGGGAATCCTCGTCGCATCTAGAACTAAGGGCTACACGAGCTGAGCCGAATAAACCCGAATGGTCAAATGTCAAGCGAAGTGACGATCACTGTTTGTTTATGTGGTTGAATGTGAGAGGGCGAGTAATCAGCGTTAAATACATAATAAATTATTAGCAAAATCGAAGATTTAAACTACCGTAGTGGAAATTCCCCCGCCGCTGGTGAGAAGGGGCGCCACCAGGGGGCCAGAGGGGGTTTCTGTCCCGGTTTGAAAATGTCATAGATCCGGGGCTGCTAACAATACTCTATTTCCAGCTGTTATTAAATAAGTTTTTTACTTTAACAAATTATTGAAACAATATCTTCAAACAAAATAAGACTCCAACTTGAAACCGGGAGAATGCACCTTCCGCCGTGATACTGAATTTTTATCAACCTCATATATGTTGAAACCATTTAGTTTTAAGACAGTTAGTTATGTTTCTAATTTTTAATCAAAACCAAAAATCAGTTCTGGCTGCTGAAGGAGGCGGCAGACGACCAGCCCCGAAACCTTTCAGTGTGTTCAGGGTTAAGAATGATTGCAGGCAACTAACCAGCTGGTGGCTTGTTGAGGGAGTTGGACGTGGACCCATACTTGGTGACTAGGCTGGCATGTCCCTGCAGCGCCGGAGAGGGGGACCCACGCACTCCGCTGTGGTACAGGGGCACCGTGTCCTGGCTGCTGAAGGAGGCGGCAGACGATGAAGCCCCGAAACCTTTCAGTAAACCACAAAAATCTACATCCATAGAGAACTTTATAAAGGTAGAAAGGTAACACAATTCAACTAAATTCCGAAGTTCAAATTTACTTTACTAGATCTCAACTGATCTATTCCACTATGGTCAGTTTATAGATAGAAAATTGAAGTCGATTCAACTTTGGGTTTCTATTCCATAGAAAAGCCTCTTCTTACTGATCACTTCATCGATTCCATGAAATACAGTGAAACCCTCTTAATGAGTTTCATGCTTATGTTGGTTTTTTTCAGACCCTTGAAGACTGAATGACCTAATTTATCCCACTAATAAGGTTTTCCCGCCTAAGAAGTTTTTTCCAGTCAAAAATTTGTTCCCTTTTTCACTGCAGATCAAAGAATAGAACAGGTGAGAAATGCATAATTCAAATAAAAAAGAAAACAAACTTTTAAACAAGTACATTATTTTAGAGAGGACTTGGCATCAAATTGGCCACTGATTTAATCATATTGTATTATTTTTTAAAATTGATAAACTAATGTTTAAGACAAGATTTTTATGCATAGCACACAAAGGGTAACAATTATTATAAGCAATAATCGATCAAGTCCCGTCGGCGTCATCTATCTTTTTCTCAGGAGATTTTTTTCAATGTTTTAGGCTAAAAAATTATTGCTTATATTGTAAGTCAAATATGTTAATAATTAGGATCCTAAATTGAAATAACAAAAGCAGTGCTGTGATGTATTAATAATTAAATATACATATTCACATACAGTGGTGCCTCACACAACGAACTTAATTCGTTCCAGGAGCAAGTTCGTTATGCGAAAAGTTCGTTATGTGAAACGCGTTTTCCCATAACAATACATGTTAAAAAAAATAATTCGTTCTGTAGCATAAAATATGGTAAGATGATGATATAAATATGGTCACACTGTTTTACCCCACATTCACTCCTTCTAATTATTTCCTGTTTCATTTCAAGAGAAATCACCTTCCTGCTTTTTTTAGAACCCATCATATAAAAAAAATGTTGAGTTTATCTTAAAAGGACGACTGCCGTGATACGTGTGCGATTTAATTCGTAATGAAGAACGATTGCTGCGATACGTGCGTAAGTTAAGCGTACTACGCAGTGACTAACGAGTCTAACGACTGCCTGCGCGGGAGGATGCAATTAATCGGCAGTGATCGTAGAAGATCGGGCGACTTCGTTGTAATGATGAACGATTGCTGCGACACGTGCGTAAGTTAAGCGTACTGCTCAGTGACTAACGACTGCCTGCGCGGAAGGATGCAATAAATCGGCAGTGATCGTGTGAAGTGGGCGACTTCGTTGTGTGAAGCGAAGTTCGTTGTGTGAAGCGAAGTTCGTTGTATGAATCGTGAAATGAACGAAAAGGAAGTTCGTTGTGTGCAGCGTTCGCTGTGCGAGGCGTTCGTTATGCGAGGCACCACTGTATACAGAAATAATGTTATATGCAAGTTGTGATGGTTTAATCCTTAAATAACTTTATTATTCACAAAATGTTTGTTCAATTATGGAAATTATTAGAAAACACTTCATGAGATAATGACTTTTCCATAGTAAGTAGGGTTTTGCACTTACCCGCTCTGAAAATAAGGAAGTCGAGTCCTTTTTTTTTTTAAATTTCGTTTTCATAATTAAATTAATTCTACAAGTTTGAATTTTATTAAGCCTGCGAAAAGGCCCGGTAAGAGGCGGAAGAGTGTGTGACGTCATCTGTTACAAAAACGGGACATGCTTTAATATGGATGAAAAAAATACATTTAAAAAGTTGTAGTATTTAGATATTAACTAGTACTAATCAATTCAGTTACGGGATTTTCAAAAAGTGCATTTTAATTGTTATTTTTTCAATTTAAAAACACGAAATGTCATTTTTCACCGAAACTTGCAATAGTTCCCATAGCGGTCGGTGAAAAATGACATTTCGTGTTTACCAACAAAATGCATTTTTTCCAAATTCCGGTAACTAAATTGATTAGTACTAGTTAATATCTAACTACCACAACTTTAAAAAAAAATTTTTTCATCCATACGTCCATGCGTGTACCGGTTTTGTAAATATTTTCCCTTATTTTTCACACAAACAAGGAACAGATGAGATGATACGACGTCACACACTCTTCCGCCTCTTAGCGGGCGTTTTCGCAAGCTTTAATAAAATTCAAACTTGTAGAATTAATTTAATTATGAAAACGAACTTTAAAAAAAAAATACTGGTATTTAAGTTTGCATGTCATCTACATGAACATATTTTTTATAAGTCAAAGTATTTTTCACTCAACTTCCTTATTGGGAGAAGAAGTAATAATACAGTTGATTCCGCTTAATTGGTACACCGGTTTATCGGAACAGTCGGTTATTTGGGAGAAAATCCACAGAAGTTCAAGGAACAGAAACTAAATGACGAGGCAACTGAAAAAAAAACAGTTTGCAACTAAACTGGCCTGCACACTACACAATTTTTCAAAAACCCGTTGTCGTTGTCTACCTACCTTCAACTCTAAAATGCTTGAGCTGGATATGTCCCCATTAAGCAGAATCGACTGTAGTGCAAAACAAGAGGAGAGCATCATGAGGAATACAGGTCTCATTGATATAGCATAGAAATAATAATATTGATATAATAGTGTGATAATAAATGTTCTTACCCAATTCCTCACGGGAGTTGTTCCTGAGTGAGTGTGTGTGAGAGTGCGTGTGGGTGTTGTAGTGTGAGTCGCTGGCGTCACTGGCGTAGGATATGGTCCCCGCCTGACTCTGGCTCTGCGTGTGCTTCTGCAGGACCTTGATCATTGCATCCTTCTCCGCCACCTTCGATTCCAGCTCTTTCAGCCTTCATTCAACGGGAATTTCAAATTATTAGCAAAATTATTTCACCATATTACATAAAATAACAAGAATGGCAGGTGAATCATGGTCCTACGCTCTGTAGGAACCTGCTTTCATAGCGCGAGTGTGCGCCCAAAACTATAAGTTTAGGCTTACGGAATTGAACATACAATATCAGTAAACCAACAATATTTCCTTTCTCAGATTCTCCAATCGATGTACCATTGTGTAAACTTCCTCCCCATAGAGGTTCGTCAGATCTGCCCTGATGATGGGACACTGTAACGTTGTCTGAAACGTTGGCTAAAGAAGGAGGTAGCGTAACACGGCATAACATCCCAAAAATAAATAACAAAAATACTTTTGGCCGTGAAAATCTTTAAAAAAATTAAATTATAATATTTCCTTTGCCTAATTTATTTATTTATTTCTTTGTCAGAAACAAACAGTTTTTACACAATATGCAGTGATAAATACACAAGTGAACTGAAGTCAAGCCACAGAAGTTTCTTATGCTAAAGTTAATTGGAAATGACGTTTTAATAACTTAAAATTAATTTTGGGTTAAGGAAGGGGAGAGGAAGAGGAACATAGGAAGAGGAATATAGGAAAAGGATAGGAGATGCTCCCGATACATTTCATACTCTTAATAATCGATTGTACACGTTTCTTCATATCGATATTTCTTTAGGTTATTACTAAAAATGTCAATGCTGTGAAATTTTGTATTATATTGTGCACATACAAGAGGAATTGGGGAATTTTTTCTAATATTTGTTTTACACTTCTTGACGGAATATGAAAATTTATTAAATTGGTAAGTTCTGGTGAGTTCAGACCATTATTTAGGATTTTAAAGAATAATTTTATAATTAACAACAACTAATGCCAGGTGTAAACGAGGCTAGTACGAGGATCATCCATAAAGTAGTACCTGTTAACGCCGTGCGGAGCACTGGCGAATAGAGTAGCTGCCGGACAAGTACTGACACGTTCAGTTGTATTTCAATTGGCTGTGCGCATCTCGCTGGTATTGACTGTGTTGTTTCTGTGAGTGTTTATAATGTTCAAGAAAATAGAGAACACAGCCAGTTGTGAAGAAGAAGCTGTGATTAAATTTCTCAATGCAAGAAATGTGCGGACTTGCGATATTCGTAGGCAATTGAAGGAGGTGTATGGAGTCAATGTTATGGATGAGTCGTCTGTAGGAAGGACGCGGACCATAGTCACTGCAGTGATCCTAGCTTAAAATTTCCTAGCATTGTGTAAATAGGACAGGCTTAAAATATTGGCCTCGTGTGCACCAATATTATTATATACAAACCTATGCCAAAAATGGCTTGTATTGTTTGTAGGTATTCTTTATAGGCTAAAGATCACTCGAAAAAAAATATACGGCGCATTTTGATAATTTTTCAGGATCTGAGAAAAACAACTGTTCTGTTATACTATTTATGAAAAAAGGATATTCATAGCTAGCATCATAGAATTATTTCTTGACTAAATCTTAAGTTTGCCAGAATTTTGAATTCGGTGATCACCCTGAACTAGAACCCCAAAAAACTCAATTAACCTGCTGAATTGAGGTTAAATGAAAAAAATAATTCCATAACACGGACAACACACTTTGGGTTATTAGTTAATATTCAATGATTATTCTCACCTTCCTTCGATGTCGGCACACTTCTTCTGGGCATCATGCAGCTCGTCCATGTGACGGATTTTCTCATTCCTGGCTTCCGTCATCAGGCGCTCCGTCTCCTGCGAAGTCTTCTCCAGGGCAGCTATCTTGGCATCTCTGCCGGGAACAAATAAAATAAAAATTTTCACTGAATACTAACATCCAATTACAACACCTTTACGTGGGTTCTGAATTTTTGAGATCGTCCCCTATCACACTAAATTATTAATTAGACAAAGACATTTAAGTAGATACAAATTATTCCTTTTTATATTCATGTGTGTTAGCTTTCTGGAACCTATTTGTTGCTGTATTTCTATCACATTTCTGTTATCTCGCCATGAAATATGTTGATGCAAAAATATATTATTTTAATAGTGAATAATGTTCAAGTACTCTATCAGTAATTTGCTTCCCCAAAAACCGGGCAAGTGTCCAATTAGTGAAAGCGGTGGATTATAATACTGCATACATACAAAATATGCCGAAAATCAAAACAGTTACTACATAAAAATAAAAACACCGTTTTTATAACCTACTTACATAAAATGTCAATTTTTTAAAGTTAAGGTGGCATGTTTTTAAGCCATTTTCAAACTCCTATATAAACATATTCAAACAAAAACATGGCAGAAAGAAATGAGCATAGACCTTTCCCGCCATTAAGTAGGACATGCGTCAAAGATAGCTCTACCATTTCCGCATAAAGTGTGTTAATAGCACTGACGTCTGAATAAATATACGTGCCATAAAGCCAAATTTGCGTTCCATTTCGGCGGCCGGATATTTTGTTTGCAAAACCAATGAAAGGTAGATGTCCACAACCACCCTCCCCGCTGCCCCCCATGTTAGTTTCTTCCTCTTACCCTTAATGGCATATCTCTTGTTTCCGTGATCAGTAATTACGGGAGAAATTGTTGAATTTTTCTCACTTGGGTATGCTGGCGGCATCAATGGCCGCCTGCCTCAGGGCGGCCTCCTCCAGGTAGCGCTGCTCCCATTTGGCACACTCTCCCTCCAGCATCAGCAGGCGCTCCTCCTTCTCCCTTAGCACCCGGCGCAGCTCCCCCTCACCAACACCCACCCCCGCCCCCGTCCCCCCTCCACAGCCCGGGCCCAGGCTGCCGTCGCGGGACCTGCTTAGGTTATAGAGCGTTAATGGAGAGACTTTCTCAGGGAAATATATGAGGTCGGCCAGAGGTATTTGGTCACATTGTTACAAATTAAAAGTGCACCCCACTGTTGAATTTAGCAACTACTTCTGGTCCGGAGCCCCAAAATACTTAGAAAAACCCCTGACTCCGTGCAGAAACAGGCGGTCCATTGGATAGATTTTTTTATCTTAACAAGCGGATTACAATCTTTGCAGCAGAGGTTTCAGGTGGGAATCCTGCACTTGTTCTACCAATATTTCAAGGGAAGATGCTCCAAGGAACTAGCGTCATTGGTCCTTTCGGCACCGGTGCAGAGACAGGAAATACGCTAAATGCGCGCACAACGTATGCAGTTGACATTTGTCCCATGAGAACAGATCATTTCTACAACTCGTTTTTGATTTCAAGAGCTCGGCTGAAACCTCTTAAACAGGATGCAGATTTTGCTATAAAACTATGTCGGAAAAAATTAAGTTTTTTGTAGGAGTCTGAAGAGACCGAAAATAAAAATAAATCGTAATAAGCATGAACTTATTAAGTGGTTTTTAGTGTAAATTCATAAACAAATATCATTCATTTAAGTAATATAAAGCAACATTGTCACATTTCAAAGATTACCTTTGATTCTGTAGTTCCTTTTCAAGTTGTGATCTGAGTTTCCTCTCCGTTAGTTCCCTCCTATCCGATGCTTGTTGCAGGGACACAAGAGCACGCTGGAGTTGGGCCACTCTTTCAATATAGCCCTGGGCATGTCGGCACTGCAAAATACAACAAATTATTTGTTTTGAATTAGACCAAAAAAAATTAAAAATGCAATAATTAAGATGTAATTAAATTTGTTGAAAACTGATCTTAAAATCCGAAATTCCGATTTTCTACCGATTTATAACATATGTCCCTTGAATACTTTAAGTTTCGAAGTTATCTGAAGATTTGTAGAGCCGAAACGTTAATTACATAAAATTCCCTCGATAGAAAAAAAATGCAAAGTATTCTCCAAAAATTATTATTTACAAGTTTGTTTCTGTTATTGTCAAGTGTATGAAAAAATTCACAGTGTTTCTTTAAATGCTACTAAAGGTGTTGAAGAGAGATTTTTGTTCTATTGTAAACGAGTCGTGTTTTATTAAACATTTTCACAATTTTCACTAGAATTTTTTCAATTTTAATATTAGCGCGCTCGCTCAAACATTCGTATTGTTATATCTCTCCTTCTTATTCTTTTTTGGGCGGGTACTACCGGCCCTTAATTGACATTTTTATATACATAATGATCAAACCGTTGTATGTGGACGTCAAAAGAGCGTTCTCCATATGCGGAACAGGCCAACAGTTGGAACTCGCAACAGTTGTCTTGTAAACACTTATTAATGAAAAGTGCCATTCAGTAAAAAAAAAAAAATTATGTAAATACCGCGAAAGAGTCCTAACTGCTACCTACTGTCCGGTGTCAGTGGGAATGTGGCATTTCCAACTAGGATATGTTGTGAGGCTGAAGACTGTGGGGAGGGAAGAGGAAGGTGGGGAAGTATATTTCGTAATGTTACCTCTTCCTCAAGCCTGACAACGTTGCTCTGAGCGTTGGTGAGGGCCGTATCCAGTATGTCGATGTGAGTGCGTTGTTCCTGCAAAGTGGCGCGCTGTGCAGCTATTTCAATCTCTTGCCGTTCTTTAGAGCAAACCAGCTCTTTACCTGCAACAATAAAACCACAGCTACACGTCATATACTTATAAAACCACAATTATTATATTTTAAGTCTAATATATTTTTTAATTTTAAAAAATTTATTCAAAAATTAACATTGATTTAAAAATGATTTCAGCCATATATGGCCAACGTGGCTGTTCTTGAAGACGCATATTATTTTCCATAGGGCCTCCTATTTGGTTTTAATGTAAAATAAATCTGAATGCCCATTTGTGGGCGTCTTTTTCGAGCACTTCTAGCTCAAACTCAAAAACCATATTTTTTTATTAGGAGCACAATACTTATACAAAAAACATTTATCATTCATATTAATTAAAAACATATCGAAATGTTGTTTGTGTTTCTTCAGTTTTTAACAAGAACACAGCTTACTTTGCGTGATAAGTTGAGCAATCAGCATTTCTCTGTTCTGCAGCTCCTTCCTCAGAATGTCACTGGTGGGTGTCATAGACTCCATCGGCCGCATTACTTGCCCCGACAGCAGCTCAACCTATCCACACACAAAGTTATATTGCAATACGTATCATGATTACATACATATACTGCACATACCCGAAGGATTATAACCAGCAATTCCTGAGCATATTTTTTGGAGTTAAAAACGTAGATGTCATTTTGCTGTCTGATGATATTTTTTTTCAATAATAAAAAAATATATATTACACCAAATATGCTCAGGAATTGCTCTTTAAAATCCTTCAGATGTGTTTATCTTTTTATGTGCTGTTACAACCTGTAAACCTATACAGATAACCACAAGGTAATAGCGGTCTATGGCTACTTCAAAAGAGGAAAAGCAGCCAGCCTAGGTGATATATACCTTGAAATTTTAATATGTACAAACACGTAATGAGAGCATTCCCCACAACAATCCTTTCTTCCTCATTCCTTCCTTCATCCTATGGTTTACATTAAATGTTTACCTAAATGCAGTCACAATTTTTTGCATTTTTTCATTTACTATGTATTGCATCTAAAACTGAATTACGGCTTTAGATGCACTTGTAATAGAGTGTAAATACTAAAAATAAAATGTGTAAATAATAAAACGAAATGGAGTGTGTTTGCTGGAATTGTGTAGGAAAAATAAGGGATGCAAGGAAAAGGGATAACCAATCATTTACTACTGTATCTCTGCCAAGGAGCACACAGCACAATAACAATATGTATAATTATAGTAATTGTCGCCACAACAAAATGAATGAGTACAAAATGATATTATGCACTTATGGTTAAATTCCTTCTTCTACACGAAAAACACCAACAACTTGCTTCCAAGGTAGTCCCAAATCTTCTTCTGTTGTAACAGTTTTACTTGTTACCCCAATCAATTTGGATGTTGACTTATGAAACGCCTCGTTCTGTGAGCCTGTTGCTAGCTTCAGACGAGAAGTGGCGAGATCTATGATCTATGAATGTGACGAGATCATTCAACGGATTTTTCTTGAAGAGACAGGAGGGTTCCTGAAAACCTGGGAGAGCTCCGGCTGACATCGCGTGGCGTTAGTTTTTTTACTGGTTTTGAGTTTAGTTTATAAAATGTAGTTAAATTTACGGTCATGTTTTTAGACTGGCCTGGCGCCCGACAATTTACAAGATTAAGGTTAGTACCCGTGTTAGATAATTTGGTCATACATCACTGATTCTTATTTTGGAATGATTTGCTAATTTCATTCTCACAAGTGATTCCTCTCAGGAACCTTGGACCACGTCCTTATATTATAATGCTTCAGAATTAGATAATAGAGTCTCATGTTTTGCAAACATTATTTGCCATGTTACAGAATACCTACAATAAATGTTAAAGTTGAACATTTGGTTTCATTTAATTAACCCGTGATTCACTGGAGAATATACAGTAGTCGCTGGGATTATAACATAAGTATATTATGCTAATATATTAAGCTACACAAAACAAATGCACTCGAATTTTTCACTATTTTTCTTGCCATTATTCCAAATTTCAAATACTTTCCAGCAAGATGATGGTTAGGGAGAGGTAGCAACTGGATAAAAGACATCCCGGTAGGAACTAAGCATATTCTCATTTCAAAACCAAACACCATGTTAATGTTTTCCTCAACTATGAATATCTAAAGTGTCTTTTTAGGGTAAGATCGCTTTTCTAGGCAAGACTTAAATTTCGATTTTGGATATATGTATATAAAATCCATCATTAGCATCAATATAGTATTATTGAGCGTGTGCAAACTGCCTCAAGATCAGAGCGACTAGGAGCCCACCAGCTCCCGTGTACAACTATTTCACAGGAGTACCCACTTGTTCACGAAGAGCTCTGTTGATGTCATGAAGCCTGCGACAGTCGGCCTGTAGCCGGCTGCGGGCAGCTCTCTCTAGCCTCTCACGGCGGTCACACGAACCCACTAGCTCCTCGTGGGCGCGGTGAACTTTGGAAACTTCTTCTTCCAACTGTAAAATAAATTCATAAATATTAAATTTTTATTAGAACAACTCTCTTTAACTTTTGATGGTTATTCCCTTCAATGTAATATATCATTGAAGAAGAAGAAAACAATAGTTATCTAAATAAAAATATTAAAAAGAACAAGATACAGAAAAATAAAAGATAACCGTTGCAAATTTACCTCGTATTTTTGCCTGTTAAACTAATTGATCCTATGGACGTAATTCTCAGAACTGGCATTATCTAGTGAGGAGGGTAACTTATGCAAGGTGTTAAGGGAAGTACTTGACCTACTTTGACCCGTAGGGGACGGCAAGAAATTTCAATAAATAAAAAGATTTTTTGTTAAAGCCAACACTAAGAGCCATTATTAGTATGAAAGCATCGTCGACATCGTTCACCCATACTACCACAAATAGCGTCCACCCATAGTGTCGCCCTGTTTTTCTTTCCATCGACACACCAAATGCATAACTTGCATTGGCTCCACGGCTTTAATAGTCCATGCAGAATGGTCTATGCTCGTCGACAGTCAGCAAACTTCCATTCCTTATCTTTCTTTGTTTCTTTATCTATGGTGGAAATAAATGAAATCCTTTTAAATTATAGTATGTTACGTACCTTGTGCGATTTGGCAATCTTCTGCCAGGCATCATCAAGCTGGTTCTTGAGCTGCGAATTCTCCTGCACCAGCATATCCAGCATGTCAGCGTAACACCCAATGTCGTCCAGCTCAGTGTTCTCCGGCCAAGAAGCCTCGCTGCTGCCCGGGATGGGCCTGACTCCAACACTGAACAACCAATTATTATCATTAGATATGTGCAAATAGTGGCATCAAGTCAATAACTCAAGTGTATGATTGAGTACACAGCATCCCCAGTACCTACTATGAAGAGTTAACATAAAAATAAAGGACATCACTCGACAATTTTAACCTCTTGTAGGCCGCAGTCCCCCCGGCGGATCCGGATTTTTGAAGCGATTTTGCCCCTTATGTATAAAGAACAAGGTCAGAATCGCTTGGGCCATTCTCATTCTTGACATAATGAAATACTGGATAGCATTTAGCCATTCCGAATAATTCATATTAATTGCCAATGACGCGCCGGGCACCTAGGACGGTGGACAAAATGGCTGCCGCTTGATAATATGAACGCTGTCATATTCGAAGTCTATATTTATTCATTGTTTTTTTTTTTTATATAAATCCATTGTGGAAAGCATAGATTTGAGTGATTATTAGGAAGTTTGTTTTATCTACATTATTTTGATGTAATTTTTGTAATATATCACACAAAAGAAATGTTATAAAAATTGAATTCGTAAGAAAGGTGAGAACTGTCAAATATTTTACGTCGTATTGAAAAAAAAAAATTTTTGTATGCTGGCTTTCAAGAAGTTAAGCAACGTAAAACTGTAAAAGAGTACAAAATCGAGCGTGACTCAAATAAATATTATATTATTGTGGTGACCTTGCAGTTGAATCCCCGACAGTTAATTATTATAAAATGTAATTTTTTGTGTGTTATTTACCAATTTCAAAACTAAAATAAACTTAAAAAATACTTTTAATAATAAGTCGGTATGGATATCAAACGAATGTATGTACAGTGTCGATTTTGTTAGTCTGGTGTGCTAGCACGGTCGCTCGATATGAAGTTACCGACCGACTGTCGGTAACTTCTCATCGTTCCCTAGGACAACTGCAGATCGCAAACGAATAGGTGACAGTTCACAATGACTAAGTGTCCTTAACATATTTGACATCAACTGTTGTTTGTACGTTAGCGATGTGCAGTTGTCCTAGGGAACGATGAGAAGTTACCGATAGTTATCCTACCGATCGTTATAGAGCAAGCGTCTGGTGTATACAGTATATAGACAAGTAGTTTTTTCCTTGATGCATATGAATAAAAATATGTTTTATACTTTTGTTATTTGGCTGTACATCTTCACGGCACACCCCTTCGGCGACACATATTTATATTTTGTTTAAGTAGGTATTCCGCATTTTCCCTAAACCGACTGCATATTGTATATAAGAAAAAAATAAATAAATAAACAATAAATAACGCCAATAAACAGAGCGACTCAACTGCTTAACGATTCTGCATTGACCATCGACATTTTCAATGTCACTTACAGACAGTTCAGCAACTATCTTTTAACACACGTCACTAAGTAGTAAAACCGCCCTTGTGTACTTTGTAATTTATAATCTTCTCCATGATATATTGGTGTATAACTGTTATGGAGAACATGAAAAAATAAACAAATAAATAAATAAGTATGCCAGGGGGGGCCAACTGTCGGGGAAAACTGTTATGTAACCTATTATTGGGAGGCGTCTACTAATAACTACAGGAATTTCAAAAACTGAACAAATCGGACTAATATCTATGAGAATCCATGTGTTGACTAATATCTATACGAGGTATGTTGGAACAATATCTATGGGAACCAAAGTGAGGACGAATATCTACAGCTCAATGCTGACTAATATCTACGGAACAGGTGATGTAGACGAATATCTACAGTACTGGCAGAGGTTGGATTTGCAATTATGTATAGCATATTGGCATAACGTAATATTGCGTTTGCAGTTTAAAGAACTTTCTTTTGTATCACAAACCATGTTACACAAACCTAGCGTATCCGCTAAACTACTAGAAAACTGGGATGTTTTTCTTGCCTTGACGCGAGCAGGCGCTATGAAGGGGGCACTTTCTTTTGTATCACAAACCATGTTACACAAACCTAGCGTAGCCGCTAAACTACTCGAAAACTGGGATGTTTTTCTTGCCTTGACGCGAGCAGGCACTACGAAGGGGGCACTTTCTTTTGTATCACAAACCATGATACACAAACCTAGCGTAGCCTCTAAACTACTTGAAAACTGGGATGTTTTTCTTGCCTTGACGCGAGCAGGCGCTACGAAGGGGGCACTTTCTTTTGTATCACAAACCATGTTACACAAACCTAGCATAGCCGCTAAACTACTTGAATACTGGGATGTTTTTCTTGCCTTGATGCGAGCAGGCGCTATGCCAATTTCAACATTACAGCAAAATAGTAATATTATGCAAAAACTTCATGCACGTACTTTAAACGTTTAAGCCTTTACGTAATTGGAGTAATTTATGCTTTTCCGTACAACCTCTTGCTCAGCTGCCCTCTGTAAATATTAGTCCCACCTAAGCTCCATAGATATTCGTCACCACTGGGACCATCATAGATATTAATCCGACCTTAGCTCTGTAGATATTAGTCTTCACTCTGAAGGTCATAGATATTTGTCCAACGTATGAGCTGTAGATATTCGTCCGACATACAGGCTGTAGATATTAGTATTTGGAGTCTATTATTGTAGCTCTTTCTAGAAAAATTAACTATTTACGTCCGCACTTGCGGTTTGTTCACAAGTGTGTAAAAATTGGATTGATATTATTGAGTATCTTAAAAAGCATTATCGGGATTAATTTTATTTTATATGCAGATCAATCACTGAATATTTCTCTAGCCACTGGAGCGATTTAGGTCCAATTTGGGACCGCTTTTATTTTTCTGCGATTGATATTGGTCCAAAATTGGACACATTTAAGGAACTTACAAATATGGGATAAACGGTGAAATCTAGGCGGATTGAATAGCTTACCGCAGTAAATAGTTTATATGTTTCCATATTAATATTTTGAGGAATGATATTAATTAAATCTAATGGCCAAATCAAAAAGGGGCTCAAAGTTTGGTAGGGTCACGGAGACGCATTTTTTGCTGGGAAAAATGTGTCATCCAAATACCGTGTAACGCCACAGTTGCATTCCATCAGCAACACTACCAATAGTCCTACTCCTAGCGTCCACGAGTGGTCTCTTAAGCCCCGCGAGCCCTGGGCAATGTGGCCACTGGCAATACCATCAGCCATAGCAGATAGGAGAGGATGAATGGCGAATCTTCGGCGCCACAAAACCGAAACCCCCCAGCTAAGGGATGGAAACCCCTACAGAAAACCCTGGCCCTCCTGGTAGGGGGTTGGGCGAGAGGCTAATAACCACTCCCTGTAAAAGCAACGCTATTACGAAACCTAATACAGAGCCTCGGACAACTACTGGACTTAGGAAAGGACCCGGCAAACGAAATAAGGACTTGAAAATTGCTACCTGGAACGCAAGGACACTGTATAGAAGTGGAGCCCTAGGAGAGATCACTAGGGAGATGAAGAAATATAAGATTGACATAATGGCAGTGCAAGAAACAAGATGGATAGGATCTGAGCCATTTGACACAAGAACACACACGATACTGCATAGTGGAAATGAAAAACATCATAAATTCGGAGTGGCCTTCATTGTGGACCGGAAAATGGAAAAATGCATATTAGACTTTAAACCCATTAATGAAAGAATGTGCACCTTACGCATAAAAACGAAATTTTTCAATGTATCGCTTATCAATGTACATGCTGAAACGGAAGATAAAGATGACATAATGAAAGATACATACTATCAGAAACTCGAACAGGTCTACGACACATTACCATCTAACGACATTAAGATGGTAATTGGGGACTTTAATGCCAAGATAGGACAAGATCCTCTGCTCCAACACATTACAGGAATGAACAGTCTACACAAGTATGCTAATAATAATGGAACCCGTGTGATTGATTTCGCAGAATCAAGAAACCTAACTGTGGCCTCGACTCAATTTCCCAGAAAAGACATACACAAACGGACTTGGACATCGCCAGATGGTAGACACCATAACCAAATTGATCATGTCCTGATAGAAAGAAGGGGGGCAACGAGCATCACTAACGTAAGGACGTACAGGGGAGCCAACTGTGATTCTGATCACTACATGGTGGTGGCCACCTATAGGAGCCGAATCGCCAACAACAGGACACGGAAACCACCAACTATTCCGAAAATCAATACGGAAGCTCTAAAAACCGCAGAAGGCAAAGAGCAGTATCACAACGCCCTTGTAAATAGCCTACCAGGTCAGATCACTGAGCAGAACTCCTATGAATCACTCGAAAAAGACTGGCATGATATAAAAGATGCAATTGTAAGAGCAGTGGAATCAAGTGTTGGAAACATGCCCAGACAGCTCAGAAACCCTTGGTTTGATGAAGAGTGTGAAAGAAAGATAGCTGAAAAGAATACACTCAGAAAGAAGTACTTGGAAAGGTCAACAAGGAACAAAAGACAGGAGTACGAACAAGCGAGAAGGGAATCTAATAAGCTGCTAAGGGGAAAGAAAAGAAAATTCCTTAATGATATACTGCTAAAAATGGAACAGGACTTTGCTGATAATAATACTAGAGAAGCATATAGGGGAGTAAACTTCTTCAAGAAAGGATTCAAACCGAATACAACACTATGCAAAGACATTGATGGCTCAATTATTTCCGATAAGGAACGGATTAAAACAGTGTGGAAAAACTACTTCTGTAAACTTCTCAACCCTAATAGCGACCTGAGAAGCCACCCTACCAACATCCCCACGGAATCAAACAATGAAGAACAAGCGAATCCACCAACAATGCCAGAAATAAATGCTGCACTAAAGAGACTTAAAAACAACAAATCGCCTGGGAAAGACAACCTGCCTGCAGAGCTGTTCAAATATGGAAATGATCACCTGAGAAATCTGCTACTTAATCTTATTACCAAAATATGGACACTGGAAAAAATCCCAGAGGAATGGCAAATAAGTATAATATGCCCAATTCACAAAAAAGGTGACAAATTAAAATGCGAAAATCATAGAGGCATATCACTTCTGTGCACAGCATATAAAATATACACCATTATACTGAAACAAAGAATTGAGACGTACGCAGAAAACCTACTAGGAGAGTATCAGGCAGGCTTCCGCACTGGTAGATCCACAACAGACCAACTGTTCACCGTCAGACAGATCTTGGCAAAGTGCTGGGAGTTTGATATAGATATACACCAACTATTCATAGATTTCAAGCAAGCATATGATAGCATAGATCGTGAGTGTCTATATGACATACTACTACAATTCCAGATTCCACCTAAACTGGTTAGGCTCATCAAAGCCACAATGTCAGACTCAAGATGTCAGATCAAAATCGATGGAGAATTGTCGGAAGAATTCACAGTATCGCAGGGATTAAAACAGGGAGACGGCCTGGCTCCCACTCTCTTTAACATTGTGCTCGAACATGTAATAAGAAAAACGCTAATAGACACTGGTTCCAATATTTATTTCAAGAGTAGTCAAGTTGTCGGATATGCGGATGATATTAACATTATCGGAAGATCAATTTCAGCTATTAAGGAGGTCTTCGACCCTTTAGAAATAGCGGCGCGGGAAGTAGGACTGCGGATTAATGTTGACAAAACGAAAATGATGATACAGAGCAGAAACCCTTCACATAGAAGAAGAGGTAGTGCACAATTTAAAGACAACTACTCATACGAAGTGGTCGATCAATTCACCTACCTGGGCTCCAGTCTGACGGAGAACAATGAGGATCCAGCAGAAATCAGAAGGAGAATCACAGCAGCCAACAAAACATACTTCTCTTTGCTGCCAGTGTTTAAGTCACGTAGCGTCCACAGGAAAACGAAAGTAACCATATATAAGACCATTGTCAGAACTGTATTGGCATATGGATGTGAGGCGCTGACACTGACGGCAAAGATGGCTGAAATGCTGGATACTTTTGAAAGAAAAGTGTTAAGAAGAATATGTGGACCCGTGAAAGAGGGGGAACAGTGGCGTATCCGGCACAACAAAGAACTGTATGATATTTATCAGGCCCCCAATATCTCAGCCCATATGAGACTCCTCAGGTTGAGATGGGCTGGACATGTACAGAGAATGCCGGACACACGCGTCCCAAAAAGAATTATGGCTGGACACCCAGGTGGAAAGAGAAAAGTGGGAAGACCCAGACTGAGGTGGGAAGACGAAGTAAGAGGGGATGCAGCACAGCTTCTCCAGATAACTAACTGGAAGTCAGCCGCTGAGGACAGGAGGAGTTGGAGGCGAATGTTGCGGGAGGCCAAAGCTCGATATGGGCTGTAGCGCCATCGAAGAAGAAGAAGAATGGCCAAATCAAAAACAAAACATCAATGGCTCGAGTGGCTAGGATTACCTAAATTATAGAGTATGTGATGTAAAAAACAACTTAGATATTGCACAAAACTCTCGTTTGGAGTATATATATTATTACCCCCCCTGCGGTGTGGTAAGGTTAACTAGGCCTAACAATATTGTATTTTTTGTACAACTTGACATATTCTTTAACCATTTTCTGTTTTATTTAATACTAGCTGATAAACGGCATGCTTTGCAATGCCAATTAAATTAAAAAATTGTTTCTCCCTTCGTGTTATTTCTCATTTGTCCCCGTTCCCCTTCCGATTCCTCTTCCCCTCCTGCGTCCCCTTCCCGTCCTGTGTTCCCCCTTCACCTTCCCGCGTTCCCCCTCCCCTCTCCCGCTCCCCCCTTTCTCGCGAACCCCCCCTTCTTAATTCCCCAACCTCCCGCATACCCCTCCCCACAGTCTCTTTTTCCTACTGCCTAACTCCATAAAATACACCCATTTTTCCAACAACTCGCGTGACCTATTTAATTTTTTTATGCAAATTTCATAATGCCAGAGCTCACCAGTATATATTTAGAAGTAATCAAGGGCATGTACACAACAATTCAAAAAAAAATTAATAGCGATCAGATGAAATTTTAATTGCAATCGTATGAATAGCATAGGAAAAAATTTCAAAACGCCAGAGCTCACTATCCTATAATAATCCTAGGTATGAACACATCATATTCCCAAAGTTTCATCGCAATCGCAATGAACGGTATGGCCGTTCATAAGGAACGAACAAACAAACATTAATTTTTATATTATAGATGTACGTAATGGTTACAATTCACCTAGACAAATCTGGCTGCGATCGAGACAAGCTGAGTTTATCCTTGCTGAGACGCCCCCGTGGCTTGGAGCTCCCCTTAGTCCCCTTGGCTTGCCGGCCGTCGGAGGGGGAGGGGGGGCCTCCGGAGCCTGAGGGGGGGCCTCCGGACCCCGAGGGGGGCACACTGGGGGAGCGGGAGCTGGGGCTCTGGTTCACCTCCTTGGCCAGGTGTTTCAGGACGGAGGATTGGTTTAGGTAGTCGTCGGGAATCTCGTTGATCTCCTAAGGGCAAAAGATAATATTATTAAAGAAATGATTACTAAATAATACAAATATGTTAACCCCTTAGGCCTCTGATTTATTTTGTCATAATCTGTTTGTATTTCCGCTTTGCAATAAAATACAAATAAACGGAATATTTCTGGACATAATTTATCTAATTTTATTAATACGCTAGCGACTGTAAGGTTGAAATTTAAGAAAACCGCTTCGAGTACATCTCTGATGCCGCGCCTTATGCAAAACCATCTTCGTACGTGAAGTTTGTTACAAAGCTACTGCCGTGTCGCCCGCGGCCCGTAGGGCCTAGCAAAAACCCTTTGTTTTTAACCGCTAGTTTATTAAGGAGTACTAGTTAATAATAATAAAAATAAAACTGAACAATGATACCGCATGTAAAAAGGAAATTAAATATGTATAATTATTATTGTAAAAAAAAAATTAAATATTAAAAAAAAAATTTTTTTAAAGAAAGACAAACATTTTCGGGTTATGAATAACCCAACAACATTTGAAAATCTCCTACTAACACCACACTAGGCGGAAGATGTTGCTTGTGTTGTGATGGAGGACTTAGCCAGCCGAGGAATCGAACACGGAATGCCTGGGTGGGACCCAAACGCGATACCCACTCAACCACTAACCGGTCTATACAGTTTTTGTTATTTGTATTTAACTTATGCTTCTTCGCTCAAATTTAATAATGTTAACTAGTCAGGCTGAGGCTATAGTCCTAGTGAGGTTAATTTTTATGTAAAAAAATAATTATGATATGTGTAAGGTGAGAAAAAAAATTTATTATTAAAAGTATAATTATTATTATACATATTTAATTTCCTTAATACATGCGGTATCATTGTTCAGTTTTTTTAAAAATATTTATTATTAACTAGTTAGTACTCCTTTCCGAAGCACAAGCACTGGCTACAATAGGAAAGAATAAAAACACGAAATTGTGTGTCGAAAATTTTTATTTCAAGCAAAATATGTAATAGAAATACTACTTAATAAAATGCTTCACAATTTGGGAGGGAGTATGGGTACTGTCGCCCCGGGAACCATTTATTGGATAACTAACACCCCAAGTGGTTAGTTTCGTTTGGTGACTTAGCAGGGTTTATGGGGTGGGGTTTGTCCAGGTCTTGGCGATGGATGCGACTACCCACCAACTCTGTGGCAAGCCGGATCGGGAGAGACTGGTTGAGGGAGATCTTTTGACCTCTCCAGCAGGGCTCCCTCGGAACATTACCTTGCACCACAGTTGGAGGGATGGATTCATTGGATGGATTCACTGACCCCAGATTCCTACTCACCCCCCATAATCCTTTCCTAAAAATACCCTCCACAAAGCATCCCCAAAGATGACATAGGCCCTGAGGGGAATTATTTTCTTCACAACCTCCTGTGTGGAACTAATAATTTTTTTTTTAAAACTACCAAATAACTAAAAAAAAAAACTTCAGCTAGTTTATCAATAAAGAACAGTCCCTCATCGGTCTCCGGTAACCATCTCTAAAATCCAGAGAATTTCAATCTATAGGTTCAAATCACACTTCCCAGCACTTATAAAATAAAATCATGCAAGGTAATATGAAATTGTCCTATTCTTACATTTACCTGCACACCATCAGATCCATTGCTGTACGCCCACTGCTGGCAGGCCACTCCATCCATAAAGCTGGCGCTGTTCCTGGGCAGGGAGTTCCTGTGGTCTTTGTGGCCCCCGCCGCCCACGGCCAGCGGGATGCCACTGCTCTGGCCCTGCTGGCCCCCGCCCTTCTTGCCCCCGCCGCCCTCTTGCGACTGGGACTGCAGCACCGAGTGGAAGATGGGAGACTGGCTGGAGCTGTGTGAGGACAAGTTGGAGGGGTGGTCGCGGATGCCGGATAGCCTGGAAGAACATCATCGTAGATTAACATAACAGTAGCGGTTACAAGACAGCCTCCGTGGTCCAGTGGTTAAGATCCTCGACACTCCACCTCCTCCCGATGTGTGCAAATAAATTTTATTTAAGAAATACTTCATTTAAAATAATATGTATATTGATCATCCAGTTGATTAATCAGACATATCCAAATACTAAGTTTTGAGAAAATGAGGAAAAGAATATTCAAATGCTCACCATAAATCAAATATTATTTACACATGTCTGTATTTGAACCCTGCATCACGGAGGAGGGGTCAAAATGACCCGCCATGTTTTAAATTGCTTGTGGTTTTATAAGTACATGTGAGATGTTGCCGCTCTTCTCAGTAGCTGGAGACGTTGACTTTCTTTAAACGTTTTTAATAAGAAAAGAAAGGTGAACATGACCCTGTCAACTCTTTTTGCGCCGACTGCATTCATAATGATATGGATATATCATTCATAATGGTTTGAATTAACTTTTTCTTATTTTTTTCCAAAAATTAGTTTGTTAAGTTCCTAAAAGTGTCATTTAAGTTAAAAGAATGATAAAAAATAAATGTTCAGTATGATTATTAAGCTAGAGCAGAGGTTCCCAACAGATTCGTATGTGCCCTCCACTATTCAACAGAGACAGAATTTTTTCATAAACATTAATTAAAAATGTGATTTATTTTTATTTATTTGTTAGAGTTTTAATTTTTTTGAGTGCCTAGGTTTATTGAATACATTTGCATGTTTGCGACATTGTATGTATGAGTGGTTCCTAATGATTATACCTATTTTCACTGTTTTAGTTGATCATGAACAATTTTAAAATTATAACATCAAACCTTTATATTTTTTTGATGTGCAAAGCTAATTGACTCTTGTCGGCCGCTTAAAAAGAATTTGAAATTGACATTGGCAGCACCTCCCCCGCGTCGTGGTGCCCGCCAACCTACCGATATTTTAGAATGCTCTAGAGTACAAAAAGGTTGGAAACTCCTGACCTAGAGGAAGCTAATTTTGTTAACTAAAGTATAATTTATACATTTTTGTCGATAAAATGTCATCCTTTAATTCCTTAACCGCTTGGGCAAATAAGCTTGTTTTCACAACAATTTAACGTAGGTAGACATAGGAATGACGTATGCCCCGGACCTGAGTTATTAATAAAGTGCAATATAGCTATAAGCAAAAAAGCATAAATATAATGCATTACCTGGTATTGAATGAGTGGGTCATAATGAGCCAACCCCCACGTCCTTGTAACAAATTACCACCCCCGTGATGCCGGGTTAATTGAATATGCTATAAGATAACACCGGGAGGCATAACGGTCCGGAAAATCAGTATGACATTTAGAAATATCATCGCTCACATTATAAAATTGCATATCTCAAAAAATATGATTTTTTTTTTAATTACAGTCACGGTTTGAATTGACAAACAAATGTTTTGACCAATCACCGCTCCTTTTATACGAAGTTCAGTAAAAAATAATTGGTACTTATGTATCAGTAAATATTTATTCAAAAGTTTTATTTAGCAATAAGAATAAAATTATTATAATTTTTTAATACTGTTACAATAATTTTTGTTTTAATTTTTTAAGAAAGTTGAGTAGAATATTAAACATTTCTCGCATAAGAACCAAGCGTATCTCATTATTTCTCAGCCTTTTGTGTGTGTTACACTTCGAATGTTATATAACCTCTCGGGGAGTGACCTTTTTTGAACAAAACTGTGTCCCGTGAGTGAGCACCGTCGGTAAATAAGTCAACTGCTCCAAATGTTCGAAACATCCTTGAAAACTGACGGCAGTACCTACACTTCAAATTTCATGAATAATCATATTGGGCATGCTTTAGGCACACGGCAATAATATTACGTCCATACTCCTTGGAGACTTTTTTATTCTGGCCGTATTGGTACGGCCATACTTCCCGAGAGGTTAAAATACCTAACAATATGTTTCTAATAAAAAAAAAATTACTTCTCCCAATAACTGATCCCTAAATATTAGTGGACCCTTTTTTGAAATATGTGATAATTTTATTTAATAAACTAAATGGTTTTTCGTTCCTCCTGAAAACCTGTGTAAAATAAGATATGCAGTGTTATAATGTGAGCGACGATATCATACTAGTGATCCAGAAAACCTCAACATTTTGTTAATTCACTACAAGTTTTTCTGCATTATAATTGATTTGGTGGTGTTTATGAGTAATCTGTGCTCAACACTAAATAATACTAAATTTCTAGTGTTATATGGGCCACAATTCCGTATAATTGGGACAAATGACCATCTGAAGTGGATGCGGAACGCGTCTCAGTAAGTGAATTGTAGCTAAGAAGGAAGGGCATGCCTCACGCTACAGGAGTTTCGAGTCCATGCAACAGTAATTCGGTAGACTTGTAACAGTTTTACTTGTTACCCCATCTAATTCGGATGTTGACTCATGAAACGCCGTGTTGTGTGAGCCTGTTGCTAGCTTCAGACGAGACAGCGGCGAGATCTATGATCAATGACCGTCACGATTTTCGTCAATCACGTCAATTTCGTCAATCACGTCAACGGATTTTTGGTGAAGAGACAGGAGGTTTGCTGGAACCTGGAAGCTCCGGCTGACATCGTGTGGCGTTAGATCCTTTTACTGGTTTTAATTGTAGTTTACATAATGTAGTTAAATTTACGGTCAAGTTTTTAGACTGGCCTGGCGCCCGACAATTTACAAGATTAAGGTTAGTACCCGTGTTAGATAATATGGTCATACATCACTGATTCTTATTGTAGAATGATTTGCTAATTTCATTATCAAAGTGATTCCTATCGAACCTTTGACCACGTCCTGAGTTATAATGCTTTAGAAATAAACTTTTAGAGTCTCATGTTTTGCAAAACTTTATTTAACCTGTTACTGATTACCTACAATAAATGTTAAAGTTGAACATTTGGTTTCATTTTATTAACCCGTGATTCACTGGAGAATGTAGTCACTGGGATTATAACTTAAACATATTATGCAAATGTGTTAAGCTACAGACTGTGTCCACACCGGCTGTTCACCATTCGCCGACATTAGTCAAAGTAAATTTTTACAGTTCACAGCACACTGCCGCACGTGTAAGAACTCATTTTTGGGTTACTTATTATAATTTGTAATAGTTCATGATTTTTTGTTTTTAAATATTTTTTTATTAGTTTATTTTCTCACATGTGCCTGTAATACTTAGGGTTTAAAGACAACTCAACAAAGTGGCATTTCAAAAACCTTTTAAAAGTTAAAAAATATTGAAAAATAGCCCATAACCTAACTTAACAACCTATTTAACCAATTAAAAAAAAAATCATCAATTTTAATAATTTTTCAAATGAGTTGTTGAAGGTTTATGTTGTTGAGTTGTCTGGTCACCAATAGTTATTGCATAATTATTTTTCCATAAATAAATACTATTTTTACATAAATTTGATAAAGTTGAAAAACACAGTTGAGAGCTCGAATAAATGTAACATGACATATACACTGTAAACAAATAAAAACCTCAATCATTTATTTTTTTTTACCTCGGTAAATGAGACCCAATGAGTCCCAATTAAGCGGAATCGTCAGCACATAAAAGGTATATCAGAATGTAACCATTGAAATTATCCAGCTGCCTTTTAACTTATAACAGAAGTATAAGTGTACAATTTTTATACCTCCCAGTCCACTGTTCATCTTGTCCAGCATTATGAATGATCAGAGTATTGTAAGATGAGGAGGATACATCCAGGGAGCTCCGGTTGCTATTGGGTCCCCCGCCAATGGATTCCTTCAGCGAACTTCGGTTGCTACTGCCTTGTAGAGATTCCTACACAAATAAATCACAAGATAGAAACAAACAAACCAACAAACACACATTCTTTAACATTTCTACCACAATGTAATGCATGTAAAATTAGAATCACCATGGCCAAAAAGAACTACATTGAAAGCGTGTTGATAAATAAACACATTGTATGATACTGACGATTGTGGGCAAATTTAACCCATCCCACTCTGAGTTATGATGGCAGAAACTGAATTCATTTTAAGTTTTAACCTCTCGAAGGCCAGGTGTATTTGAAAAAAATCGCGCGAAATTATCTTCCCGGCTTTTGCTCAAATATCTTATAAAAACAAAGGAATTGTTTTTTTTTGTGATTGTTTTCTGTTTGCCAGATAATGTACCTTATTATTCATATATATTTCATGATAATATCGTTACAAGTTTTCCCAGAATAGCTATTTTTAACAAAAAAATGTGAAAATATTTCCCATTCGACAAAAAAATGTAAATAAAATATATTCATACGAAAATGATCAATTTTTTTATTTCTCTACAAACCTGAATAGACACCCTACGTGAAAAAACCAATTCAAAGGTGTTTTCGAAGAAGGAATGACATAAATACTTGTTTGAAAATGAAATGACAGTTGAAAACCATTTGTAAAAGTGACGCCAAGTTGACCATAGATATTTATTATAAATTATTCAGATGGGTTGGCGCTATGCGGATTTTTGCAATGTCAAGACCGAGAACGGCGCAAGCAATTCTGACCTTGTTCTTCATACAACTTCTTTAGGAACAAAATCGCTTCAAAAATTTATTTTTTTTAATTTCGACCCGCGGCAACCGGTGGGCGAATGGCAGTCGAGAGGTTAAGAGGTGGTGAAAATAAAACTACTACTTTTATTTTAGATAAAAGGCCAATTCAGATAAAAGCGATATTCGCTGCTGCTGTGGGAAGCAAAAAAACATCAAGTCGGATTCCGCAGGGTATTTGTATGAACTTTCACGGCAAGCATGAAACTAGGACCCTGCCAATTCCACCATACCGCCTTGGTAGGTTGTGTCTTCTCGCTTGTTTTGCAAAACAGGCGCTATAGCTATCCATTTCAATAGTAAGATGCTTTTTTTAATAATTACAGTGTATGTATTTATTCATGGATGGCACGAACGTGAATGACTAGACAGTCGAGAATCTACAACATTTCGCTACCCATTTGGAAATCCGCTTAGATTTGAACATTGAGAATACCACAAACTCACTCAGTTTCCGCTACCCACAGCATCAGCGAATATCGCCTATATGTGAATAGGCCTAAAGTCAAGTTTCTCATTTTTAAAACATTATTTAGATATATTTTTTTTACTTTAGTTCCATAAAGGAGACCCTGAGGAAAATTATTTACATACTATATCATCTTAGGGGATGCTGTGTGAAGGGTCTTTTTAAGAAAAGGAAAGAGAGGAAGTTCTGGGAAGGAAAAAGATATTAGGGATGGGAATCTGGGGGTCAGTATGTCCAGGAGTGAAGGATGCACGAATCCATCCCTCCAACTGCGGTGCAACGCAATAGGTCGAAACAGTCCCACTGGAGAGGTCAAAAGGCCTCCCTCAACCAGTCTCTCTCGATCAGATCCGCCACCTGCCTGTGGGCAGATGTATCTACCTCCAAGGCCCGGACAAACCTCACCCCATGAACCCGGACACTCTTGCTAAGTCACCAAATGTAGCGAACCACTTGGGATGACCTATGGCAGAGGTATTGGTTATCCAACAAATGGTTCCCAGGGCGGTGGTACCCTTTAGGGATGTTGCGAATGTGATATTTTTCACATTCACGAATGCGAATGTTGAGAGTGCAAATGTGCGAATGCGAATGCGAATGTTAAGGAATCACATTTAAAAAAAACTTTAGTCAACATTAATCATCGTTATAATAAAAAAATAAATACAATAAATCAACTCTTATACAGTAAGTTTAATAATCTAAGTTCAAAACTCATAAACTATTTGTTTATTTACGTAGGTAACGACTGATTAGTTACATACAATACAAAATTTACAACCGACTGAGGCGACTGACAAGTGACATGACAAATGACAACTAAAATGATAAACCAATCAAGGAATCACAAACAATGTAGCGAGAGAGTAATGTTTCTATTGGTCGAAAGCGTGCTTACGCGCTTGCGCGAAAAACAAAAGACACGTGGACAGTGGGCGAGTCACTACATGATCTGCACACATTCGCATTCGCTAAACATTCGCATCGATTGGTGCGAATGCGAATGTCGATGCGAATGTTTAAAATGATGCGAATGCGAATGTTTGTAACATCCCTAGTACCCATACCCGCCTCCCAAATTAAATTATTATGCTAATTATTAAAAAATTTAAAAATAAAGAACACAACTATGAAAGCAAAATTAATCCATTGGGCGACTGGCATTTAAATTTGGTGCACAGATATAAATTTGTCCGACCTACATTAGACCAGGGAGAACCTGGGTTTTGGGGCCAATGGGTTAACATGTAGGTAAGTACTAAATACAGGTGCGGTATAATATACATCAAACTCATCATTCAATATTGACCAGTCATAGACCTTGAACTCTGGCTACTCACAACACAATACACACAAGCCACAGTTAATTGATCATTGACATTGCAACAATTGGACGAGTTGTTGAAAACAATTATTGTTGATAACATTATGCACAGACAGTGGACATAATGACAGATCTAACCTAACCTAATTGCGCAAACACACAAATAATGCCGAGTTCATATCATTGATTTATGAACTTTTATCTTATATTTTAGCGTAATCTAGGTCTACTGATCAACAAGACCAAATCTAATGGTGATCGACAGGGAAAACACCTACGCAAGAACAAATAATGCTCATACAGACTTGGAAACGGTGAACGACTTTATATATCTAGGGTCATCTATAAATGACAAAGGAGTTATATTATTTATCTTTATTAATTAAATTGCTTAATTATTTTCTTTATTATTTGCAATGTGCTGTGCCTGTCTCACTAGGAACTGCTGTGTTGAGAGCAGGTGCAGTTTACAACAAAAATAATAACAATATTTCATTTAAAATAAAAGACAATCGGCATCCTACCATTGGGAATACATACTTAACTCAGGTCACCAGGGACCAAATTGGCCACGGAAAACAAAAACGCTGTAGCTCCGCTTCATGTTTCATGTTTGCCCAAACATTTGGTTCAATGTTTGTGATAATATTGTCGCTGGAGACCCAGCTTTATACGTAGATTTTAATAAAATCATTGATGTTTGATCTGTCTCGGGTGATGATCCAAGACTTACACCCATATGCATAGTCGGTTCCTCGAGATTTCCTCCACTCGACTGTGACTCGACTCAACCTCAAGGATAAAATCGGTATGCAGAACTGAAAAAACTGTCCTCGACTTGAGCAAATTCCTCAGTCGAGTCGAGTAATGAACTGTCAAACTCAAGGTACGTCGCGATCTACCTTGAGGCCTCCTCAAAGCTTGTTAACAGCGCTTTCAACATTATTTCTGAGGTTAATTAGCATAATTAATAATTTTCATGATTTTATTGACCACCTTTATGAAGATTTGTACCAATATCGTCCTATAAAGCGGTATTTACGGGATGCAGAAAATCCGCTGGAATATTTTGATGATGTGGAATTCCGAAGAAGATTTCGATTTAGAAAAGATACAATTTTAAATGTCCTTTTGCCACTTTTGAATTTAACACCGAGTGCCAATAACCGAAGTCTTCCAATACCGCCTCTGTTGCAGCTTCTCATAGCAGTCCAATTTGGGAGGCGAGTATGGGTACCTCAACTCGACTTACTGGAGGTTCCTCACTGGAGGGTGAAGCCGTAACTGAACATACTGATTTCAAGGGAGTTTTTAAGATTTCCTTGAGATGACCTCGACTAAGGTCGAGTGGAGGAGGTCTCGAGGAACCGACTATGCATATGGGTGTTGGTGTCTGATTTATATTTCAAATAACTTGTGTTCTATATAATGGCCAGTGGAAGTGCATTGTATATTACATACATCTGAAGACTTTTTTATGGTCAGTTTTATGTGACAATTTATGAACCCAAGCATCCAAATGTTTACCTTCAGTGAGTTTCTGTTAGAGCTGTCTTGCATATTCTCCTGTCCTTGAGGTTCTACTCTGGTTGTGTGCCGGATGACATATCTCTCTTCGTTAGATAAATTCTCATTGGATGTGGAAACGTCTGTCTCACTTCCAGATAAGCTTTGCGGAAAGCTTCCTGGAGCTACAACATAATAACAATAACAAGTAAACAATTATTTTTTTGTATTCTACAGCATAATGAAAAACATAACGAATCTTGACTTACAAAAAGTATCGGTTAATCAGTTTTTACAAGTTGAAAAGAAAGTATTATTTGCTTTACAAACTGCAATAGTAATAAAAAAAATTGTCACACCGAATATACATAAACAAAGAAATAATCTAAACCAACCTCAGAGCACTACAGGCCTTTTTTACATTAGAGGAGATTTAGTTTTTTTATTATTTTTTTTTTTTTCATTAGATTTTACATTTTTACACAGGATGCACTAAGAAAAATAATGTTTGTCAAGGCTTATGTCATCCTAGGGAATTTTGTGTGGAGAGAAAGTTCTGGGAAGGAAAAACGTATGAGGGGTAGGTAGGAATCTGTGGGTCAGTGAGTCCCGGAGTCACGGAAGTGTGAATCCGTTCCTCCAACTGAAGAGCCTACTTCCAGTAAAAGGTCTCCTCTGGTATATTATTACTACTGTGGACGAAGTTGGAGAAAGTTCATACAGAAAGCCACTTTTGCATAGACACAGCACAAGATCAAATGAAAGAAAAGGCATGAAAATTCCACCAACGGAGGCGAACGCTTGAATAAAATGTTACCAGTGATTTTTAACAAACTTAAAATTAGAAGAAAATGGTACCAGTGATTTTTAACAAACTTAAAAGTAGAAGAAAATGGTACCAGTGATTTTGAACAAACTTAAAATTAGAAGAAAAAAGTACCAGTGATTTTTAACAAAATTAGAAGAAACCTGCGCCAAAATGACAAAGCTGTGGTTAATAAATGAACAATCTATATAACTATCTTTAACTATCCAAAAGCGAAATTAAGTTAAACGTAACTACATATTTCCATAAGATAAATTTATCTTTCAAAACACTAGATTTACGTAGGATGTATATTAAATATGTAGAAAAATTAATGTGGTTGAATCCGACAGACAAGCTGTCATGGGACAGCTTTGAATGACCATCTATTATTGTAAACACTAAATAATATTTATGTACAAATAATACAAAACGTTTTATAATATAGAGATTTTTCGCAATACCTGACTGTTTCCTGGCCATTTGTACATTATTAGTGAATTGTAGAAATCTGCCTGTATTGCGCAAAGAACTCATTTCTGTAAAAAAAAAAATTAATTAACCGCCGCACTTTTAGGCATAAATTATGGAAATTACACTTAATTTTGACAATCACTACAAGAAAAAACTATACCTATACATGCTCAAAATAAGTTATTAGTAGTAAGCGGCTAGGTGGTGGCAAAACACAGAATACCAACTTGCGAATCCCCAAAAACATCATTCGGAGATATTAAAGTTTGAAGTTCAGAATTGATGTGTTATTGTAATAACATATCAATTCTAAACTTCAAACCTCGATATCTCCGAATGATGTTTTTGCGGATTCGCGACTTGGAATTCTTCGTTTTGCCACCGCCTAGCCCGCTTACTTGTTATTAGTTCTTAGTTTGGGTAAACTAAGTAATTCATGTGTATTTAGATTGAAACGAAACTTCACCGACCCTTTGGAATAACAAGGTTCCATCTGTCACGGTAACGTCATGCGAAAATGAACTCTAAAGTATCTTACTACAGATCCCATTATCGCAAGACATTACCGCAACAGATGGAACCTTGTTATTCCAAAGGATCAAAATATCAAATTCATACAAAAAAAATTATTTATGTCGGCTAAGGGATTGTTCTATATTTTTTAACTTTGAATGAATAAAAATGGAATTTTAATGCATCTTTTACCATCTATCCAAACGTAATTAAGTAGTTGTATCTTGAAGTAATTAAGTTGAAACATTGTGTTATTTACAAAATCTGCGCCTATTAAAAATGCAGCTGCTTGTTACAAAAAACATTAATTACTATATGTAATGGGATTATGGCACTAAGGGGGTTTCTCACCATCCTCCCAATAGCTTATCTACCCTAATAACGAATATTATTAAAAATAAAAATAAAATACTCGCAGTGGTTAGAAAACTCGGCAAACTTATCCAATATATACCGAATTATAAACAAATACCCACTTAATAAATAAATAAATCGTAAATATTCGTTATTAGGGTAGATAAGCTATTGGGAGGATGGTGAGAAACCCCCTAAGAATATTTGCTAATAACAACATATAATAAGGTTTTCTTATGTCTACATATTACATATTATACTGATGTCTACATATTACGGATGAGTTGTGTCAAACATTCCAGTATTAAGACGATACGGAATTGGCAGAAAGAGTTACAAAGATGTGACTCATGATTGTCTTATTCCTCAAGTTCCATTTAAAAATGAACTGCTCATATAAATACAATAATGTTATTTGTGCTTGTAAAAAAATGTACAATGATGGTTTGAATTCAGGTTAACTTTAGTTTTTTTTTAAATATAACTGCTGTGATTGAACTGCTACATTCTAATACAAACATGACTTATTATTCTATACAAAACAAGCTGTTTAAAATAAAACATATTCAAAATAAAATGATACTAAGCTAAATTCACATATAAACATTGACAACCAATCAATGACATACCTTTTTAATATTGAATATCTACTTTGTTTTTGACATGATAGAAATATTTTGAGTGGCGAGCCGAAAATACACAGAATACATCTTTATAAATAATAATGTAAATAAGCAAACGAAAATTGGGTGAGAAAATGTGCCACAACCAAATATTTACAATGAATTTTCATTGACCATAATTTATAGCATAGTCAGAATGTAAAGAAAATTGTATTTACTCGAGTTGTGACGGAGAAGATATTTTAGCAAATGACATTAGAAGTGTGTCGTTCCGGCCGGAACGAATCCAATGAATATGGCTCCGAATGCGTGTGAATCGCTCCGAGTCCTCAAAATGTAATGAATCAGTTCCGGATCCATTATCACACGTTCCAAACTGTTAGAAAATGGTCCTGAAATTGACCCCGGAATCACTTCAAAAAGAATTTGCATTATCTCGGAGTCAAAAGATAGCAAGAAACATAGATTTTCACCTTTTGTTGGTCTGCTGGAGCAAAATTTGCCTCCCAGCAAGTCGCGCCAACGTTTTGAACAGCGGGAAATTATATCTAAAATTGACCCCGGAATCATTTCAAAAAGAATTAGCATTATGTCGGAGTCAAAAGATAGCAAGAAACATAGATTTTAACTTTTTGTTGGTCTGCATGGGGCAAAATTTGCCTCCCAGCAAGTCGCGCCAACGTTTCGAACAGTGGGAAATTGTATCTAAAATTGACCCCGGAATCATTTCAAAAGGAATTAGCATTATGTCGGAGTCAAAAGATAGCAAGAAGCATAGATTTTTACCTTTTGTTGGTCTGCATGGGGCGAATTTGCCTTCCAGCAAGTTCGCGCCAACGTTCTGAACAGCGGGAATTTGTGTCTAAAATTGACCCCGGAATCTTTTCAAAAAGAATTAGCATTATCTCGGAGTCAAAATATAGCGAGAAGCGTAGATTTTTGTCTTTTGTTGGTCTACATGGAGCAATTTTGCCTTCCAGCAAGTTCGCGGCAACGTTACATAAGATGTTCATGGCTTTATGAACATAATTTTTCATACGCAAAAAGAATTCTGGACTTAATTATTAACAATTTAATAAACTGTATGAATACTTCAAAATATACGTGTCCATTTTAATATTTTACCTACTCCGATATAAAAATGTATCATTTGAAAATCCAACAGTGCAAATATCAATTAAAAAAATCATGTTATCTTAATTATAATAATAATTTTACATTAACAGACACCTACATGACAACAATAAAATTGGTGATAATAATTCATGTTTAGTATTTTTCAAAAAACATTAAAGTAATCTATAAACCTCTTATCTCTATATTCTACAACTCCTTTATGTTACACCGGGTCCAGCGATTACATACAGATTGAATTACAGCGATTAGCAGAAACAACGTGTTTGGCTCCAGCTGATTCGCTGAGTCCGGCGGAACGACACAAAGACTTTGACTCCACAGGATTCGGTGAGTTCAGCTGAATCAACTCAACGGTTTGGCTCCAGCTGATTCAATGAGTCCAGCGGAACGAAGCAATGAGTTTGACTCCGCCGGATTCGGCGAGTCAGGCGGAGCGAAAGGAACCAAAGGAGTCAAAGGAACGAGTCCAATGAATCGAGTCCATTAGGCTGACTCCAGTTCCGGATTTGAGTCCGTAAAATGAGTGGAGTGACACACTTCTAAATGACATGAGATTTACAATTTTATCCGCACAAACTACACCATTTTATATGAATTACAAGTGACATCAATAACTCACAAATTCCTTCACAGGAATGTCATGTCGTATTTTACTTGTTGCAATTTTTTTTCCATTTTTGCAGACTTGTATAATGTATGAAAAAAATCCGTACTTACTCGAATTCACATTTCAACTTATTACATCAAATGGAAAAAAATTACGGTCAAAAACTTGAATAAAAAATGCGATAATATGTAAATAATTTATTAGGTATTTATTATTGCCGCATTTTTTTATAAAAATAATATTGTTTTGTATATTGTTATAGATGCACACTTAGGAAAAAGTTTTAAAAGAAGACAAACAAATTTTATCTATGGTTAAGTTTTGAAGCGATGTAAAATCTAGTGATGGGAATGATCAAAACATCAATCGAATTTTTTTTATAGAAACAGCACAATAATCGAATGATTCATCAATTTATTTGCTCGGAGTTTGGGAGAATGATATGATAATAATTATATGCCGTTTTTGTTAACAAGTACGGTTAAAAATAACCTCTAAATAACATGTTTAAATAATGCAACATTGGTAAGTAAGTACTGCAACAAAATTTCAATCCCTGTTTTGTATTATTGGCAATGACTTCCTTTTTGTTTGATGGCAACATTAATATTGTTCCTTTTGTTCACGAATGATGTAAGCGTAATGAGTAAAATTAAGAAAGGAACCCTCAGATGGTTTGGGCATGTAGAGCGAATGAACAAAGAAAGGAGCGTAAGGAGAATATATGATGCAAGTGTGAATGGTTTAAGAAGTAGGGGACGTACGAGGAAGGCATGGCACGATCAAGTGAATCAGATACTTGAGTCGGGCCATGTCAAGAATCAGAAAAATAGAAGAGTATGTATGAGACGACGTATGAATGTGAATGAGGCAAAGAGTGTGTGCCAAGACCGAGGTGTTTGGCGGTCCGTACTCTCTGCCTACCCCTGCGGCGAAACGGCGTGATGGTTAGTAAGTTAGTTGTCCACGAATTTCAAATATGTATGCATCTCATAACATTACAATTATTATTAAGCTACTTAGTTTAGCAGGTAGGTACTAATTCCTAATAATAATATTGACAGTGTGTCAACCTCTAAATAACATGTAGATTGTAGGCACCTTTTAGAATTGTTAATTGCATTCATTCGTATGCAATTAACTGATTATCATTAAATAAAGTTATCTCAGTTTGGAAATGGTTTCATTTTTATTACAAACTAAGGAACACCGAAGTTAATTTCAAATAAATTAAATATATTTGTTCGTATGAAGCAGACATGTTCATATGGAAACATAATACTTGCTGATTTTAGTATAGTATATATATATGAAGAAGCTACGATTTTAGCGAAACCCGGTCGGCATTAAATATAAAAATGTGTTTACTAAGTTATTGTATTATTTAAAATTAAATATACACTACCCAAATAGATGATACATGACCTCATAATAAACCTTTTTAAATTGTGAAAAGCTATCACCATGGCAATCTTTACCACATAAAACATACTGGAAACGTAAATCGTTACTTAAAAGAATTTATTTATAATTTACAATTCACATATCAGGTTGTTTATAACATCAACGTGCTTCAGTAGGCAGCTAACAATGTACTTATAAAATATTTCGTTTTTCAAGCAATAGGATCTGAGAATCGATGTCAACGTCATCGAACCACTTTTGATGACGTTTCAAAACGATTGTCTCGGACTGTGCACTCGAATGAATTTTGACATCGAGAAGCGAGAATCGGTTCCAAGTTTGATGACGTTTCAAACCGATTGTCTCAAACTGTGCATTAGCGATGGGCACAATCGATGAATAATCGATTATTTACTCGATCTTTTTTACCATCGAATGATTTCGATTCATTTCCATAGAAAAATCGATTCTCGCTTCTCGATGTCAAATTCATTCGAATGCACAGTCCGAGAGAATCGGTTTGAAACGTCATCGAACTTGGAATCGATTCTCGCTTCTCGATGTCAAAATTCTTTCGAATGCACGGCCGAGACAATCGGTTTGAAACGTCATCGAACTTGAAATCGATTCTCGCTTCTCGATGTCAGAATCCATTCGAATGCACAGTCCGAGACAATCGGTTTTAAACGTCATCGAACTTGGAATCGATTCTCGCTTCTCGATGTCAGAATTCGAATGCATAGTCTTGAAACGTCATCGAAAGTGATTTTGCTTGTCAAACGAAATATTTTATAGGCACATGTTATAATCAACCTGATGTGTGAATTTTATATTATGAATGAATACTTTTAGGTAACGATTTACGTTTTCACTATAGTTTATACGTAAAAGATTGCGATGGTGATAGCTTTCAACAATTTAAAAATGTTTAGTATGAGGTTATGTATCATCTATTTGGGTATTGTATATTTAATTTAAAATAAAACAATAACTTAGTATATACCATTTTTATATTTAATACCGACCGGGTTTCGCTAAAACCGTAGTTTCTTCAGGGCAGTAAATAATACTCTACTAAAATCAGCAAGTAGGTAATATGTTTTCATATCTGCTTTATATGACCAAATATATTTAATTTATTTGAAATTAACAGGTGTTTCTTAGTTTGTAATAAAAATGAAACGATTTCTATAGTAAGAAAACTTTATTTAATGATAAACTACAAATATAAAAATATAAATACAAATAATTGCATACGAAAAGGTGTCCATAACCTACATGTTATTTAGAGGTTATTTTTTTAACAAAAACGACATAAAATTATTATCTTCGTATTAAACACAGACACACTGTCAATATTATTAATGGGAATTTGTACCAACCGGCTAAACTAAATATCTTATTAGTAATTTTATTGTTGTGAGATGCCCACATATTTGAAATTCGTGGAAAATGGAATAACACTAATGTTGCCATCAAACAAAAAGGAATTTGCCAATTTGCCATTGCCAGGAAATAAAAACGGTGATTGAATTATTGTTGCAGTACTAACTTACTAATGTTGCGTTATTTAAACATGTTATTTAGAGATTGTTTTTGATCAAAAATGTCATATAATTATAATTATTTTCATATTATTAAACATACATAAATATTTTTAATGGAAATTTTTACCAATGGGCTAAACTAAGTAGCTTAACAATAATTGTTATGTTGTGAAATGCATACCAAAAAACAACAAATAAAATTACAACAAACAATAAGCGTTGCCATACATGATGCACCATAATAATTTTCGACTTCCTACCACCCCCCCCCCCCCCCCCCCCCGTCACAGACAAAACCTGCCCCTGACCGTAGCTATTGCTCCCGAACTCCGAGCAAAAAATCGATTAATCATTCGATTATTGTGATGTCTCGATTAAAAAAATCGATTATATAAAAGTTTCGATCATTCCCATCGCTACTGTGCATTCGAATGAATTTTGACATCGAGAAGCGAAAATCGATTTTTCTATGGAAATGAATCAAAATAATTCGATGGTAAAAATTATCGGGTAAAATATCGATGATTCATCGATTGTGCCCATCGTTAGTACAATCTACAATCGAGGTGAATCGATCTCGACCGCGTAATCAGACGGTTCACTCGGGATTGGTTTATTTATGGTTCAAGCCCTGATCAGACACAGCTAAAAACTATAAAATATCATAGCACGCCAAATATCGCTCTCCATACAATCCCTTCAGACCGTTCACACCTAAGCGCTTTATGCGCAGATCAACCATGGACAATGCACATCTTACGCCGTATTGACTGAATCAGACAGTTCACTAATCGTTCATTTCCGTATTTCATTCGGCCTATTTTACTCGGAATGACACGTCTGAACATGAAATGAAACGAAAGTGCCGAATGAAATCTTCAAGTGAACCGATCCAACAATGTTGGATATTTTCATTCGGCATCCTTCACTCGCGCGCGGAATAGAGCAAAGTATAAGGCAAGCATATTCTCTTATATTTTCAGTTCGATCAGAACATCTTACGGTGGCAGTGCTATTGGACAAGTATAATTGAAACGAGAAGGGGATTTGTGCACTGTTAGAGCAAAAGTCACGCCTGAACAATAACTTAGAACCCCGGCTTACGATGTCATTTGCATTTGCAATGAATAAAAATAATAATAACGTATTTGAATACAAAACAGTAGCCATGAGATGTTGACATTTAACTTAATGTTTTTCTATATTAAAAGCAGTTAAACTTGAATAAAAAACGCCTCGACTTCTGACACCTAAAGTCATTCCTCCATTCAGTTTTCCATACAAATGACAACACCTGTTGAAAATAAATAAAACTTTTGGAGAGTGATGACGTCACACGATTCACCATACACACGGTGGTTTTCGGGGGATCTTGAAAAACTAAAACTTTGACAATTATTTTAACTATTAAAACTAACTAAAAAATAAAAATTCAGTTATTTAAGTTAGAAGGTCAAGTAAATTGAAACTAACTATAAAAATAAAAATGCAGTTATTTAAGTTAGAAGGTATTATTCATTAAAAAAATTAAAAAATTGGCCTGGAGTTCCTTATTAGGACCAAAACGCCTTCTTTCGCGTGGTTTGGCTTGTGACGTCACTTCACGCCACGCGCATTTCTTGACAGCCGCCATTAGTCGAGCTTAATATCCAGTAATCAATCTTCAGTTGATCATTTGTTTTACGATAAAAATGTGGGTAAATACCCTTTATAAATACTGTAGGTCCCACCCAGGCGTTCCGTGTTCGGCTGGCTAAGTCCTCCATCACAACACAAGCAACATCTTCCGCTTAGTGTGGTGGTAGTAGGAGGTTTTCAAATGTTATTGGGTTATTCGTAACCCGGGAATGTTGGTCTTTCTTTTAAAAAGAAAGAAAAAAAAAGTGTAAAAATACAACATCTTCAACATCAAACAACTCGGACTCGTGAGTGCGTTGTGACGTCACATATAACCAGTCAATCATGACTCGTTTTGGATATTTGAATTTTCGCACAACTTTAACAATTAATTTAATAAATTTTTTGGGGGGTTTTAAGTGCGATATTCGAGTTTAGTTATTTTTTTACACATATTAAATGCATTGAAAACACTATATTACATACAATGCATGTACCCTATTTAAATGAACTATAGATTTATTTTTGTTTTTAGATAATTACGTCACATTCGATTATGCATTACGTCTAGTTCTAACATGTCAGAATTCATCGATGTCAGATAAGCTTTGTGATTGGTCAGAATTCATCGAAATGATAAGTTTTCAAACGTCAGAATTCATTCGAAAATGCAACTGATGGTAGGCGGACCCTGAGATTTGCCAAAATTCATCAATGTCAGGTAAGGGTTGTGACTGGTTAGAATTCATCGATATGTAAAGCCGAGATAATCGTGTCAAACATCAGAAATCATTGGGAAATGCAAATTGATTTTCAAATCCGAGAGGTTATGACTTTCATTTGTACATGTTAGACGATTGCTTTATTTGTGCATGACAGCTACTAAAATTTTATAAGTTTCGATTAGCGATGGGAATGATCGAAACTTTTATATAATCGATTTTTTTTAATCGAGACATCACAATAATCGAATGATTAATCGATTTTTTGCTCGGAGTTCGGGAGCAATAGCTACGGTCAGAGCAGGATTTTTGTCTGTGACGGGGGGGGGGGGGGGGGGGGTAGGAAGCCGAAAATTATTATGGTGCATCATGTATGGCAACGCTTTTTGTTTGTTGTAATTGTATTTGTTGTTTTTTGGTATGCATTTCACAACATAACAATTATTGTTAAGCTACTTAGTTTAGCCCATTGGTAAAAATTTCAATTAAAAATATTTATGTATGTTTAATAATATGACAATAATTATAATTATATGACATTTTTGATCAAAAACAATCTCTAAATAACATGTTTAAATAACGCAGCATTAGTAAGTAAGTACTGCAACAATATTTCAATCACCGTTTTTCTTTCCTGGCAATGGCAAATTCCTTTTTGTTTGATGGCAACATTAGTGTTATTCCATTTTCCACGAATTTCAAATATGTGGGCATCTCACAACAATAAAATTACTAATAAGATATTTAGTTTAGCCGGTTGGTACAAATTCCCATTAATAATATTGACAGTGTGTCTGTGTTTAATACGAAGATAATAAATTTATGTCGTTTTTGTTCAAAAAATAACCTCTAAATAACATGTAGGTTATGGACACCTTTTCGTATGCAATTATTTGTATTTATATTTTTATATTTGTAGTTTATCATTAAATAAAGTTTTCTTACTATAGAAATCGTTTCATTTTTATTACAAACTAAGAAACACCTGTTAATTTCAAATAAATTAAATATATTTGGTCATATAAAGCAGATATGAAAACATATTACCTACTTGCTGATTTTAGTAGAGTATTATTTACTGCCCTGAAGAAACTACGGTTTTAGCGAAACCCGGTCGGTATTAAATATAAAAATGGTATATACTAAGTTATTGTTTTATTTTAAATTAAATATACAATACCCAAATAGATGATACATAACCTCATAATAAACATTTTTAAATTGTTGAAAGCTATCACCATCGCAATCTTTTACGTATAAACTATACTGAAAACGTAAATCGTTACCTAAAAGTATTCATTCATAATTTAAAATTCACACATCAGGTTGATTATAACATGTACCTATAAAATATTTCGTTTGACAAGCAAAATCACTTTCGATGACGTTTCAAGACTATGCATTCGAATTCTGACATCGAGAAGCGAGAATCGATTCCAAGTTCGATGACGTTTAAAACCGATTGTCTCGGACTGTGCATTCGAATGGATTCTGACATCGAGAAGCGAGAATCGATTTCAAGTTCGATGACGTTTCAAACCGATTGTCTCGGCCGTGCATTCGAAAGAATTTTGACATCGAGAAGCGAGAATCGATTCCAAGTTCGATGACGTTTCAAACCGATTCTCTCGGACTGTGCATTCGAATGAATTTGACATCGAGAAGCGAGAATCGATTTTTCTATGGAAATGAATCGAAATCATTCGATGGTAAAAAAGATCGAGTAAATAATCGATTATTCATCGATTGTGCCCATCGCTAATTCGATGGTAAAAAAGATCGAGTAAATAATCGATTATTCATCGATTGTGCCCATCGCCAGAATGCAATAAGAATTTTTCTATGGAAATTTGGAAATGTCAATGCGGGTTGCGGGTTTGACGTTTAAGAATTAATAATGTTTTGCGCTGAAAATTTTGGGCATCGAAAAAATCAGATTATTTAAAGGAATGGTATATTTATGAGTCAACCTAAGGTTGTTATTTTTCCTCGTTGATTCGGATTCCAGCTCCAAATGGAGCGATCAATAAAATAATTAATATTTTCATTGTAAATCCGCTTAGGTTAAGAAGTTGCTTCAAGACAATAAGCCAAGATTGTTCTTCTGGTGTGCTAGCATAGTCGATCGATACGAAGTTACCGACCGACTGTCGGTAACTTCTCATTGTTCCCTAGGACAACTGCAGATCGCTAAAGTACAAACGACAGTTGATATCGAATATATTAAGGACCCTTAGTCATTGTGAACTGTCACCTATTCGTCTGCGATCTGCAGTTGTCCTAGGGAACGATGAGAAGTTACCGACAGTCGGTTGGTAACTTCATATCGATCAACTGTGCTAGCACACCTGGTATATATATATTTACAAAACCGGGTGACACTTAATATGCACTTTGAAAAAAAATTGTAGTAGATATATAATAGTTAATAGTAGGTATTTCAGCAACCGGAATTAAAAATAATGCATTTTTAATTGTTTTTTAACTTTAAAAACACAAAATGTCACTTTTCAACGACCACCATCTTACGAATTACGATGGTAAATACGAATTTAAAAGAAAACACATCAGTTAGATAAAATCATTAATTTGTTTGATAACAAACACGAAAACTCATAGATCGCCATATTTGATCTGTGCGACAGCCATGCAATTAGCAACAAGGCATGCCAACGGTGGCAATCTAAACCTAAGAAATATATACAGCATTATTCATGTAACCAGTGACTAGAAACAATATTTAGACAATAATATAAATGTAACAAAAGATAATTACATTCTCTCGTGTTTAATACATAGTTAAGTTAGATTAGGGGGAGTGGGGTGGTTTCAGTTCCGGTAACTGAATTGATTAGTACTCGTTAGTATCTAACTACTTTAAAAAAAAAAATTTAGTGCATATTAACCTGTTGAAAGCCAGCATAGGAAAGATATTTTTTTTAATACGACGCAAAATATTTGACAGTTCTCACCTTTCTTACGAACTCAATTTTTATAACATTTCTTTTGTGATATATTACAAAAATTACATAAACATAATGTAGATAATACAATCTTCCTAATAATCACTCAAATCTATGCTTTCCACGGTGGCCAGAATGTTCAGTGGAAACTTTTTAAGTGTATGAATATCGAGTACAAACTTTTCATCGGATGTTAATTCCTCACATGATAATTCATCATGTCTCGAAGCGTCGAAAACTGATAATTGAGGTTTTTAACCTTAGGTTAGGTTAATGTGAGTTGTGGTGTAATGAATTATCATGTGAGGAAGTATCGTGTCTGAGTAAATTTACTATTGGAATTCAGACGCTGAGATCTCACAGTCTGATTAGACATGGAACCGCTTTCCACAATGAATTTATATCAAAAACGATGAAAAAATATAGACTTCGAATATGACTCCGTTCATATTATCAAGCGGCAGTCATTTTTTCCGCCATCTTTAATGCGCGGCGCATCATCGTGAATTAATTTGAATTATTCGGAGAGGCTAGACGCTATCCAGTATTTCGTTACAAGTCAAGAACGAGAACGGAAATGGAAGAATGAGAATGGCACAAGCGATTCTTCAAAAAATTCTTCTACAAAATCGGTTCTAAAATCGATGGTACACCGGAGTACGTACGGCCAATGACAGGTTAAGCGTGTCCCGGTTTTGTAATTATTTACCTTTTATGTATATTTACCCATTTTATTACTATTCTAGATAAAATGAAACCAAACATTTGTTGTGTGATAAGATAAATATTTATAGAGATAAAACATAACCTAATGGATTGACACTGTTAACAACTTTAAAATTTCTAGTTTTCCACTATATGTTTGAGGTATTATTCGTAGCATTTGATCGTAGCATTTCATAATAGTTCAACATATGAATTAATCTTATAATAACAATGTGTTGGTAATAGTTCTGATATTTGATATTTATATTCTGCATTTCCAAGGCATCTTTTCATTATTTAAGAAGTTTATGCTTGATTTTTGCTCGCCCAGTCGTTCCAGCTTCCCTTGTACACTTTGGAACTGAAATAAAAGAAATTTTGAACATTTTTCAAAACTTATGTATTTGCGTACATAAACAGTATAATTTTACAAAATAGGTTTACATAAATATATCATTGTGCACAGATCTTTTTCCTTGTTCTGAGATGCAGAACTAATCTACCGTTAGTAATGCCTCTCGTAATAATGTTTGTGCTCTTAAATGAAGTTATGCCTGAGGTTGACATTTTCCATGTGAATATTGAAAAATCAAAATACTAATAATTAACCTCTTGAATGTTGGTCACATGATGGCCGTATACCACGGAAAATCAATATCAGATCATTCCGAGAGGCTACCTTACTGAAATAGAGAGCAACAACTGGAATGATATTGGCGCAAGCGATTCTGACCTTGTCCTTACACAGTTTATTTATACATAAAGGTTAAAACTGAATTTAAAAAAAAATAATAATAATCCCGGATGCCGGCATCCGAGCGACAGACAACAGGTTAAGTAACGAGTATCGACTTACAATGTAAAGTACATTTGTTATTGGAATGCAATTCTATAAATGTACATGTAAAATAAATAATATGTAGAACAAATCAACATACATAATATGTGACAGACAGAAAAAAGGATTCGGGAAGAGTAGAGGAAGTTATGGTCCTGCCACTCAGAGTTCTGTTGTAACCATTCCTTCTCTTACATGCATCATTTATGAGAATGAGGGAGAGGTAACCATGGAGCTATCAGTGGTACGCCTAGTACTCACTTAACGAATCCAAGTTGGATGGCTGCTTCCATGGCCTTAGTGGCGCGCCCCCCGATCTTGCAAGAGAAAACTACCTCGGTGTCTTTGCTTGGCAAGTCTCGGCCATACCTCTTCTTGAACTCCTCGTTGCTTTGAATTTGAAGTGAAGTAGCCAGGTCACCCACTGAAAGGAGAAAATAAAACATTTATATTATCGAATCATACAAAAGCAAAAGTCTAATCTAATATTATATAGCTTTTAAGGTAGTGACAGACACGCAGCTCACATCAAAAAGATACTTATAACACAATAGCGCTCGCCATACAATCCCATACAGACCCGCCATACGTTAAAAGATCATGTGTTATAAGCGCGGTTTGAATCTTCGCTAATCGGAGTTATTTTCCGTAACCGCTACCGGCGCGATATCAGAAAAGTTATGCGACCCGCCCTCCGCCGTAAACAGGAGAAGGAGTCATTTTTAATACACGGAGCGCTGTGCTCAAGCCGCTGTCAGCCCTCCGCCGTAAACAGGAGAGGGGGTCATTTCAAATACACGGAGTCGCCGCTGTCCGCCGTCAAGTTGACATATCCGGTACAAAGAAATGATATTCACTCGGCCGCTTCCGATTCAACTGACCCCCTCTCCTGCCGTAGGAAGAAATCTTTTATAACGTAGTGTGTCGGTAGAAAAGATACTTTATAACACAGTATTTTTGATGTGAGCTTCGTGTATCTGTACCATACATTATGCCTGATAGTAACTCTCAAAAACTTAAAAAGGCAAATTTTTATCTTTATCTTGCAAGATTATCATCGAAGTTAATTTGAACGCGAGCAATTCCTGCCCGAAAGTATGCAACTTTTGTTACGTGGGATCCATTGTATTATCCCCACGGTATTTGACATGCACATACAAGTGCGCGGGTCTCAATATGCGAACGAAACAAAGAATGAACCAAAATGCAAAGGGACAATACGGATTGTCCTCCAAGTGCGCAGTAGGTTTTGCGCACTGAGAAATGCACTCTGATGGTTCGTGCACTGATCGGCTGTCCGCTGGTCAGCCTGGATGGTCGCCAGGTTGCTTTAATTTGTTATATTTTGGTTCCGCAAAATGTTAATTGCTTTTATGTAGAATTCATTAATTTTGGTGAAGACTGTTATTTCTTTTAGTAGGTTTCGAGTATAACTGGTGGGGACTGTCCCCACTGTCCCTCTGTGAAGAGACCGCCACTGGCTATACAAATAAGATAAACTGTTTGTAGTAGTAATTCTTGAAAACACCAGCTGAGAATTTTTTTGTTAATCCTTACACCATGTCCTTGTTCAACTTGTCCAATTCAACCCTCGACTCTGTGCAGAAACGGGCGATCTGTTCGATAGATTCTCCCGTGTTAACAAACGGGTTGCAATCTTTAGAGCACAGGCGTCGGGTGGGAATGCTGTCCTTGTTCTACCGGTATTTCAATGGAAGATTTTTTTTTTTTTATAGAGAATACCTCACAAGAGTCCCAACTGCTCCCGTCTGGAGCCAGTGAGACTATGGCATCCCCAATTGGGGTATGTTGTGAGGCTTAAGAAAAGTGGGGAAGGGAAGGAGATGGGGAAGAGGAAGGCAGGAAAGTACCTGGCTATTCAGATCTAGTCACTAAACACGGCTAAAGCCATTATTAAGCAACGTCTCAATTCTGAATGGTGGTCTCACACCAGGGCGATACTGACAGTATCTTCCACTCTGGAACGTGCCGCAAAATGTAGTATATATTATTTTTATTACTTAATTGTGAAATAACACAAATTAATCAAATAAAATTTATTTGCGCACGCCGGGTTCGAACCCGCAACCTTCCGATTGGGAGTCAAGTGTTGTTACCACTCGACCACGGACGGTCGTCAATTAGTTATATAACACAACACACATATACAGGGTGTTTTGGTACGTACATGACAAACTTTAACCAGCGATTCCTGATCATATTTAGAGTAAAAAATGTTAGGGCGACTTTGCTCTCCGGTAACGTTTATTTTCAATAAAAAAAATTCCACACCCCTTCACCACGGACGGTCGTCGATGCTCCGAGGAACTAGCATCATTGATTCCCTCGGCACTGGTGCATAATCGGGAAACACGCCAAACGCGCGCCCAACATATGTACACGGTTGACATTTGTCACATGAGAACGGGTCGTTTCTACGACTCGTTCTTGAGTTCAACAGCTCGGCTGTGGAATGATTTGCCGGCCTCTGTGTTTCCTCCCTCCTACAACATGGGTCTCTTCAAGACCATGTTCACTCCTTCCTCTCCTCAAATAGACCCTCCACACAGCATCTTATCAGATGACATAGGCCCTGAGGGAAATTATTTTCCTTAGGGTCTCCTGTGTGGAGTTAGGGTAAAAAAAAAAATGTCCTACATTTTTAAAGCGTAATTTCAAAAACCAGTACTCTTTGACCTGCGAACATTTGAAAAATATAGTAAGTAAATATAAAAGGTATAGTAAGCGCCAAACTTTAAGTTGATACAGAAAACGTCACTGTAGGCAAGTTTAGGGTCCGTTTTAATCCTTTCTCTGTCGCGCATATGTTTTACGCATGTTTCTCTTTCGCTTACGGTCATTGTAAATTCAGTAAAGTGACTGTACCTGCGCGAGAATGGATCGTATCAAGTTCAGGTCGGCATTTAAGTTTGGCGCGTACTGTAAATGCTCCTTCTGCTAAAAAGGTTGTGCATCTCAGAGCTTTAATCCTAATCATTGGACTTCACCACACCTGGCAAACCAACACGGAGAAAGTGAGCATAATTCTAGTTTTGAAGCAATAAGATGTTTTTTAAATATATTTATTATTGCATTCAAAATATATTCGCAATTTATTGCCATTAATAGTCACCAAAAATGTGGTTTTATTGTAATTTTATGCCTTTTGACATAACATCACAGCTGGCCAATGAAATAATATTCTAATTAGTTAACAGGCCTATAATGCGTAATAGTTTTTTTATGTGAATACTACTGCAGAAGAGTCTGGAGCCAGTGAGACTATGGCATCCCCAATTGGGGTATGTTGTGATGCTAAAGTTATTGGGGAGGAGGAGATGGGAAAGAGGAAGGTCGGGAAGTGCCTGGATATTCAGATCTGGTCACCAAACACTGCTAAAGCCATTTCAAGCAATGTTTCAATTCTGAATGGTGGTCTTACACCAAGGCGATAATGAGAATATCTTCCGCTGGAACGTGCCGCAAACATACAGTATATTATTTTTAAATAATTAATTGTGAAATAACACTAATTAAACTTCTTTAAAATAATTTCTTTATTTTTATTTTCCATATACTTTTCTAATTCATATTTCTTCTTTACAATGCTGGCCTTATCAAGCCAATCTATTTTATCATGCGGCATGTTTAGACCCAATGATGTTTTAGTGAAACTTCATAGATCACATAATATTTTTTTAAAATTATTTATTGAGTTAGTTTATACTACATTAGAATAGAAACTAATACATACAAAGTAATATTTAATTTTATAAATTTAAATATTTTTACAGTAAGCATAACATTTCTTTTTAAACACATTCATTCTTCGGACTTTCAGGCATTTTATCATACATCTTTGGTCCTTTATAAATTAGGCAGTTCTGTGATTTGAATTTTATGAAATATTTTATTTTTTAAAATGCAACATCCCAGTCAGGGAATAGCCGCCAAAGGATCATATCTGCGTCAATAATAGTAAACTAACTAATTAACTAACCATCACGCCATTTACCACAGGGGTAGGCAGGGACCGCCAAACAACTCGCTCTTAACACCCACTCTTTGCCTCATTCACATTCATACATCGTCTCATACATACTCTTCTATTTTTCTGACTCTTGACATGGCCCGACTCAAGTATCTGATTCACTTGACCGTACCATGTCTTCCTCGAACGTCCCCTACTTCTTATACCATTCACACTTGCGTCATATATTCTCCTTAAGCTCCATTCTTCGTTCATTTGCTCTACATGCCCAAACCATCTGAGGGTCCATCTCTTAATTTTACTCATTACGCTTACACCAGCCTTGCATTCTTTGCGGATCTCCACATTTCAAACACGATCATACCTTGTTTTACCCACATGCGCCTCAGGAATCTCATTTCAATAGCATTCAGTCTACTTTCATCCTTCCTCTGCCAGTTCCATGCCTCACTGCCATACATCTGGGTAGGTACAAGCACTCCATTGTGGACTGCTAGCTTCGCTTCTGTGGACAGCTTTTTGTTAGCGCCAAAGGAATTCAGTCCTCCAATAACCGCTTGGACACATAAGCTTGTTTTCACGATAATTTAACGTAGGTAGACATAGGAATGACGTATGTCCCGTACCTGAGTTATTAATGGAGTTACCTACCTGCATTTACCCTTCTTTCAATATCTCTATCAGCCTTCCCATCTCTCGTAAACATACTACACAGATAGACAAACTCATCCGCCTGCTCCAAGTATTCATCGTTCACAACTATATTGCACACTGTTTTTGTACTCTCTCTTTCAAACAGCATGACTTTAGACTTACTTACATTCATCATTAACTCATTCTTTATACATACTTCGTTCATCCTAGACATGAGCTACTGTCTTCGACTAAGTATATCATTGGTCGAAGGCTACTGTAGATCTTCCATACTGTTTGAAATCAGCACCGCATCATCAGCATACAACAGGTAACACACTTTCAGATTCCTCAATTCCTCAACAATAGTTAGTTATCAATTATCACCTTCTACAAATTTTTTTTTAGGGTTAGGCGAGATTGGGTTAGGTTATTCTATCAGCAAATTAATAAACCAGGAAGTTAGCACCAAAATTAATTAATTTGCTGTGGTCAGTTTCAGTGAAAATAATTTATGGGTGGGTTAAGAAAACAAGCGAGCATGATTTTTATAATGAATATTGCACAAGAATCCCAACTGCTTGAGCTGCTACAGTGAGGCTATAGCATCCCCAAAATGGGGTATGTTTTGAGGCTTAAGGTAGTAGGGATGGAAAGGAGATGGGGAAGAGGAAGGTGGGAAAGTACCTGGCTATTCAGATCTGGTCACCAAACACGGCAAAAGCCTTTTCAAGCAACGTTTCAATTCTGAATGGTGGTCTTACACCAGGGCCATACTGAGAGTATCTTCCACTCTGAAACGTGCTGCAAATACACTATGTATTATTTTTAATCAATTAATTGTGAAACAACACAAAATAATCAAATAAAATTCATTTGCGCATGCCGGGTATGAACCCGTGACCTTCAGATTGGGAATCTAGAGCCTTGCCTCTAGACCACACCACACATGTTCCCATACCACTAGTTATAATGGGATAGATATTAATTTAAACGGTGAGAACATTAGTATGATTAAAAAAAACAATAATTACTCAAATTAATTTTACTGTCATTATTTTTACATAATAAAATATTTTTTTCTTAAATAATTATGTTATTTTCATGTTTGTCCTCTAAAACTACCTTATCTAACCAAATATTAATACTATCTAGTAAACAATACCTCACTCGATCCAGTTTCTTTCGGGCAGACTCTTCATCTTGGCAGATCTTTATTTATACTGCCAAGATGAATGTATGACCAAAGTTTAATAAATGCACGAATTTCGTCATTTATCAAATCTTATTTTACCTGCACTAATAATATAATATGTGAGTGAAATAAAATGCTCACTTGGAATATTGATGCTGGAAGGAATGACTCCAGTCTCTTTCAGCTCATCAGGTTCTCTCACATCAATCAGGAGGACTTTGGGCTTGTCCTTGTAGGTGACCACATCTTCATAGGTGACTACACGATCCATCGCTGTATCGGAAAAGTTTCTAGCCGATGCAAAATTACAACTGGAAATTGGTAAACTGCTGTGGAATTTTGTTATATCTGAAATAATAAGAAAATAATTTAATGTACATAATAATAAAAATATTCTCTTCAGTATTTTCTTTTATTTCTCTGAGTATTTTCAGCAGATTACAAGAAAATAACTCTGTTCCCTACAAAAAATATTCATGCGAGTACTATCAAATACATAATGGTGTATACAAAGTTATTGTTTTATTTTAAATTATAATCGTCACATCACAAAGTAACTGCTTCATACGAACAAATACATAATAAGAGTTTAGAAGTTTGGATCAATGTAATAAAAAAATGGTATACTAACATGATTTTTAGAGATTGAAGATACACAACATGGCAACATAATGTAAGAATGATTATGAATGTATTTTCTGGGGAAAACTCTATTTTTATCGCCTCCCTAGCTCGATCAATACAATTACTATTATTATTTGATTGGTATAGGTAGGTACTAGGAAAATCAATACTAAAGGAATTTGTGAGTCGAATTATGTATCGTGGGCTCTATGGTACATCATAATTTATCATTTTTTTTGGGCATGTCGAGATTCTTAACCGCTTGACCACGGAGCGTGAGATTCTTAACTGCTTGACCACGGAGCATGAGATTCTTAACCGCTTGACCATGGAGCATGAGATTCTTAACCGCCTGGCCACGGAGCTTGAGATTCTTAACCGCTTGACCACGGAGCATGAGATTCTTAACCGCTTGGCCACGTAGCTTGAGATTCTTAACTTCTTGACCACGGAGCATGAGATATGAGGGTTCAGTAAATTTTCACTAACCGCCACACTTTTATTAGTAACTTAATTACACTACGTTTCAATGAAATTAATACAAGAAATAACTAATTACGTTTGGAAAGATGGTAAAAAGATGCATTAAAATTCCATTTTTATTAATCAAAATCAAAACTTCCCGTATAAAACGATTCCTTAACGCCATTTTAATTTTTTTGTATTGATTGACATTTGTATGATTTTTGTTTCAATCTAAATATGCATGAATTACCAACTTTGTAATCCCAAACTAATAACCTATTTTGTGCATGTACCTAAATAGTTATTTTTTGTACTAATTGTTGAAACAAAGTGAGATTTCTTTCAGAATCCATTAAAAGTTCAGAAACCTGCATAATATAACAGTTAAGCCAGGGACAAACACAGCGTTAAAAGCGCCTGCGTTATTTGGCTTGACCTATTTCACCACATCGCTCGCCATACATTTACAATGGTAATATATGGCGAGGAATATGCTGAAATAGGCCAAGCCGCTGTGTGTGTCACTGGCTTTAACAGTTAATAATATATTACCGTTGTAAGAATTGATCAATAAATTATAAGTAAATAAAATCTTATTGTAGGATCAATTCGGGAATAATTATTATCAGTTTAAATTACATTTAAACTCAGATAAGTTACTTAGTTTAAATTACATTTAAAAAGGGTAACTTTTCCTTTAAACGTTGCACAAGTAAATGGTACTCTCATAAAAGGCATTCTATATAGTATTAATTACTGAAGCTGAAAATTATGGTAAAATTGGCGGTCCTGAGTGAACATGATATGTTTTTGATATTTTTCTCCAAAATCTGCCCAAAAAAAAAATATTCCACCAATTTGTTTATTCTAAATAAATATGGAAACCCGAGGTATTTAGTTGTGAGATAAGTGGTTTATTTATGGTTGTGAATGTTCTGAATAAATAATAATAGTTGATCTGGTCAAATATATTATTTAATAGATTGTGTTATCATAAGATATTGTGTCAAAACAGAATTACAACTTTTAGAAAATAATAATTGACTTACTGATAATCGGCGGCAAGGTAGATTTACAACAAGCGGAACGATTCAAGACTAACCTCAACAAACGCGGAATTGACATAATTGAAGAATGAAGAGGTTTTATAATTTGAAACCGGTATTTGACAGACCGTAAAGGGGAAAAATCAACTAACAGGCTAACACCATCCAAATAAAAAATAAATGATTTTATTAATCTTCATAAATCTAATTACCTACATCCTACATGCAATGACATTACAATACATGTTTGCATTTGAAAGAACATTCAAAGTAAATAATTAAATAAATAAAATAATAGGCTACATTTTAAAAATTGAAAAAAATCGAATCTTAATAAATAATGTCATGACAGTTTTTTTTAATATTATTTTAGAAGGGAGTACGATTTCCGCTGCCATTTGACGATGAATTTCGATAAATCAGCCCAAAATAAGTCAAAAATGAAGAATAAAATTTTTCGAGATATCGACACTTTAAGGTTTTTAATGTTTTAAACTAGATAAGGATTTATAAATAAAAATAAATAAACAAGTCAAATGGCGGCGTCGCGGAAATCGTACTCGTGCCTGATTTTAAAATATACATTTACAACCTACTTTAAATTTTAATTTTAACGAAAATAATATTTTTTAACATTTCCGGACACTGATTATCATTGTTACCTAATTGAAAAGTGTTTTTTTAAAAAATAAAATGTGCCTATTAAACGTGTTCCACTTTTCTGTATATTTACCTCGAAATCTCCCTACTACATTACTGAGAAGAAAACATTGCTTGAGTCGTGATGGAGGACTTCCCAGTCGAGGAATTGAACTCGCAGGGCTTGGATGGAACCCGAAAAGATGCCTATGATGCCGACTTAGACACTGAATTCCATCTGAATTCGTAAGCAAACGATATTTTAGCATAAATGCTAAAATATATAAGTAAATTTACTTGGCTGTAACTGGTAAACTCACCCAATAATCATTCAATGTTGCCAGTAAATTTGATCATTAATCCAGACATTATTGTAATATTTCTATTTTTGATACTGGGTTGGAATTCCATTATAATAATTTTATTTTTTTATTTTACTACATAAAACAGGCATGTTTCCCAAAAATGTACACACATGAATGATTTAATTTCAATGTATAATTAATATTTAAAAAGCAAATTAAATCCCTGAATTTAGATAATGATATATTGTACCCTTAGTTTACCATTACTTAATCTGTATTATCAATGTTGAAAGTTAAAATATATAGTATATTGGTATTGTAATTCAAAAACATATTTTTTCCTAAATTGTATAGCTATGTTAAATAATGTTTGTATTTATTTTAAGTCTTTGATTACATATTTATTTAGAATATTTTATTTTTTTGCATGCACTCCTCCCATAAACACGAGCTCCTAGAGCTCAACTTATGGAGTAGTAGAATAATGATGAATAATTTGTATAACTTTACATAATGTTCACTTGTAATGTAAAACTTTTTTTCTTATAAATAAATAAATAAATAAATAAATAAATATATATTTGTTAATATATATATATTAACAAATATAAAACTTATTGCTACTTAATTTATTTGTAACCGTAACCGGTTAAGTAAGTTAAGTGAAAATATGTTTTAAAATGTTATTATTGTAATAGAGCACGAAGCTAAATAATGAATAGAGTAGGTCTGTACTACATACTCTGTAGGTAGGAAAATAAAAAAATAAATCAAATATTTATTTAACAGAAAATCAAATAGATGTATTTTTATATATATACATATTCATAATTTACTGTATAAATATGTATGTATGTATAACTACTATATGGGATGTGTGGAATTGTACTATCCTCCCCACATCCTGGAATAAAAACATTATTATTTTTTTTATTATAAAATTATTCACGTGATCTTGAAAATCATATTATGTTTAAACTATAATGTATATCCACGTACCTTGTAAATACAGAAACAAATTGTGACCCTACTAATCAACGACGGGAAATTTAGTTTGAAAGTTCTACCTGACAGCCAGTTTCACAATCCCTGCGTATCAGAGATTTTACTGACTGCCCCTATTGTCGAGAAGTAAGACTCTCAATCTCCCCACACTCAAAAAGTCACGGGTTCAAATCCCGACGTGCGTAAGTAAATTTCGTTTCATTATTTTATATTGTTTCGCAATTAATTCATTAAAAATAGTAAGTAGTATAATAGTTGCGTCATGTTTCAGGGTGGAAGATCTGAATAGCCAGGTACTTCCCCACATTCCTCTTTCCCGTCTCCTTCCTCTCCCCACCACCTTGTTTTGAAGGATATATTATTATAAATTCTCAAATTTATAATAATATATCCTTCAAACAAAACGGAGGCAGCAATAATTAACTCCCAGGTAGAGACCGTCTACAATCTATATATACCGTAGGCCACAGGTATAATATTAACTACTTGATTTGTCCACCCAACATAATACAAAAATATAAGATTAAAAATATTTTATTTTTATATATTATTATAAAGTAAATTGGCCAATAAGTTATTAAAATCTTCTACTTTATAAACAGTTGTAGAATTTTATTACTATCGTTTTAACTGTCTTTACCTAGGAATCTTTTTTGTGATCTATTGGTTATCTCTTCAGCCATTGGCTATCTCTTAATCCCCCCGCCCTCACTTCACCACAATAAATATTAAGTTATTGTTTTATGATTGTATACTTATGTATTATAATTATTAAACACCTACTCGTGTTTTTACTATTCTCCCTTTCTTAGGAAGAATTATTCATCCTCATTGGGCTGTTGGAGTTATAGCAAAAAATTTGCGCAATAAAGGTAAGGAATATTCTTGTACTTTGGGGAACTTCTCTCAGGGACTTCTACAATGATAATATGACACTTACATACTTGCAGCATTAATCAATATCGACTGCTGTTGGTCTGTGGGATCCTTCTAGGATACATATTCAGTGCTAGGAGACAGGGGGTATCGCATCGTTAAAAAAGGTAGTCCATAATTTCAGAAAATATGAATAAAATATAAAACATACTAGTAGGTAATAAAATCCCTAAGTGTGGATTTTTGTTTAGAAGCTGGTAATACTATTTCCGGAATAGTGAATTTGATTGGTGGACAGCATAGCGAAAAGATTTTTTTAAATGTTTAGGTAAGGCGGCAAAATTTTAACCAAATTCATGAAAGAAGTTTCAAAGTAGAATCTTGCAGGTAGGTAGGTACTGGTTTCAAAACAGATTTTATATTTTTAACCAAACTAGTGTCGTTCACATCGGTCTAGTTATCAATTATAATTATTACTTCCCTCTAATTTAAACTAATTTCTCATCTTTCGGTATTTTTATTCCAAGGGAAAAGTTATTTTATTTGTTTTCTACTTCTCCCGCAGGGCTATGAGTTTTATGAACACATTAAAAATGGATTTATTAAAAATACAATCCATCATTAATAAAGTTATTGAAAGGAAATTATCACAGGCTTTTGATTATACATAAACGCTTTCCCAAATATTATAATGCCATTAAATAGCCAATAATCAGAAGATATTTTGTGATATCATTACTATCTCTGAGTGCGTTATCATTATTTTTTGTTAGGTAGATAAAAAATACATTTTATCTTTCGAAAAAGTATCCTAAAGGCCCATTCAATCAGGTAACTACCTATTTACATACTAAAACTTTAAATTCTAATAGGTACTCATTTACTGCCCCGTTAAACAACCATTTTAAAAAACGCGCCTAAATATGCAGTTATTCAGCATCCTGCCTTCAAGGCCATTTTTTGGTAATTTCGAACAAACACGAAGTACAAGACCATGAATTCGTGTATCGCGTTCACTATTTGTTGTCAATTTGTTGCAGTAGGTATTTGTTTCTCTTTCGTCAAAGGTACGTCGATTTTTTGTTGTTATTTTAAAAGTTTAAATTCGTTTATGGACGTAAAGGTGTTGACTTGAATGCTACTAACACTGTAATAATACATATGTACGGATAATGCAAATCGGAAAATGTCTACGTGCTCTAAACTATCACGTATATTTCAGTGTCAATATTTTTTTATACAGAGTCTAAATTCGTAAGTAATCAATCGGTCGTTCTTAGTTTTATCTCATTTTCGACTTCTAATGGATTTTTAAAGAAAATCATTGGGCTTGTTGTTTCGCAGATCTTGAACAATTCATAAAGTTAATATTAAAGTTCTGTGAAAGTGCTGTGAAACCGCTGGTCCATATTAGAATAATAACAGAATTTGAATAGAACTTTCATATAATTTGAACTTTTGATTAATTATTCAAGTACCTACCGTGAAACAACAAAATGTTAACACAGAGGTAAGTCCTTCATTGTTTTTATCGTATGGCAGCATCCAACATCCTAAAATAAAAATGCCCTATAACTCCACCCCTTTGAGTGGTTTATTTACGGCTCAGAGCTCGCGGGAACAGAAAAATATCAATAGCGTAGTAGTATGTTTGTTTTAAGAAAAAAATTGAATTTCTTCAAATGCGAGGGATATTTTGCGTACTACATCAAACATGGATCAAAGCGTAATCTTGTTTTTAAGAGAATATTATTTATAACCTGTGTACACTAGAACTCACTTGACGCGAAGCTCATTGCTAAATTTAGATTATTATTACCATTTAACACCATTTTGTTTTATTACTCAAAGTTAAACTTTCTTTTCAGTTTCTCCTTTGCTTGTTTTTGTTTTATTTATTACAATAGAGCCACTCCACGAGGACATGTGGTCTAATATTAATATAAACATAGGGATACATTTTTACATTTTTTTACACTTAGATATTATTTAATTTTTTTTACATTTTTATTTGAATTTTCTAAACTATCTACATTATTTCACTGGGAACTAAGCTCTTAATTTGGATTACTTTATAAAACAATAATTCTGTGTTTATGTTTTGTTAATTTTTTTAGTCTGATGTTTTCTTTCTGTCTAGTATGGTAGGTATGTGTGAACCTTTATTGTGTTGTAGTTTGTCTCTAATATTAATTATTACATCTGTACTTGGATATATTTTTTAAAAATCTCAAACATATAGATTAGATTTAATTTTTTTTTAATTAATTTGTATCTTCACTTCCCGTCGTATTAAATTTATCTGTATAAGTAGGTAGGTACCTACCTACCTAAAGCAATCTTCATAACTTTTAACGAGAATTCTAAATTAACACCACGCCGTATTATGTAGATAACTACTATCTGGTATTTTTTATTAAAAAAAAAATATTACGCTGAAGCAATTAAAAAAATACAAGATATTATAATAAATCTACAAAATTAGTTCTTTTCAATGAAAAAATCTTGCATACGAAACACTTTTTAATAACTATCATTACACACACGTTAGGTACCTAATATCATCACTGTAATCAGTTTTAATCCCTAGCTTGTACGAAATAACACAATATCTACACTATGTATAAAATTCTTTTATTAAATAAGCAAATAAATAATTAACTATAAATTTGATAATCATCGTTATATTTTTACAAGAAAAATGCCACTGGCAGACCGGTCACTAAAATACTAGGTAGGAAGGTAGGTACTAACGAAAAAACTGGTTTCATACTTATTACGTCCGGGTAGGTACTAAGCAGATAGCAGATAGTCAGATTTAATAAAATGAAATTTGTTTGATCAACTAATCATCTTTGATTACTTATTGAAATATAGATATTATTAATTAATTACGAGGAACCCACGTGGCGTTTCGTCCATATAAACGTATTCCTCAATTTCCTCTCTGGATTTTGACGCTACTGCAAATATTTTTAATGTAGATGTCGACCACTAGCGTGTCGCTAAGTTTTGTTTTTTTGATAAGTTACTTATAAGTAAGTTACTTCTAAGGCTAGCTATACACTTGTAAGTTTTTCGTAAATTTACTACTTCTGGCCAATGAACATATTGGATTTTCAAAATGCAATTTGCTCACTGGTCAGATGTCGTAAATTTACGAAAAAACTTACAAGAGTAAAGCTAGCCTTACAGGAGTTGGGAACCTCCAAAAAAGGTTAAAATTGCCATGTTTGAACGCCACCAACAGACTTTCAGTACCTATACAAACTAGACAATGTATTTTTTAAAAAAGGCAAAATATACAGACATAGTTTTTTATTCCAATAAAATCTTAAAAATCGTTAAGTTTTGGAGGAGAAAAGTGGGACATTTTAATGATTTTATTTAGGTTTTTTTTTTTACATTAACTTCACACAGAGGCCCTGAGGAAAATAATTTCCCTCGGGGCCTATGTCATCTACGAAGATGTTGTGTGAAGGGTCTTTTTGAGGAGAGGAAGGAGTGAACATGGGTCATGTTGTACGAAGAAGGAAACACAGGGGCCGGCAAATCGTTTCACAGCCGAGCTTTTGAACTCAATAACGAGTCGTAGAAACGACCCGTTCTCATGTGATAAATGTAAACCGTGTACACATGTTGGGCGCGTGTTTGGCGTTTGGCCGAGGGGATCAATGATGCTAGTTCCTTGGAGCATCTTCTATTGAAATACCGGTAGAACAAGGACAGCATTCCCACCCGACGCCTGTGCTCTAAAAATTGCAATACGGTTGTTAAGACGGGAGGATCTATCAAAAGGACCGCCCGTTTCTGCACAGAGTCGAGGGTGTTTTTTTTTTCAAGTATAGTGGGGCTCCAAACCAGAGGTGGCTGCCAAATTCAACTGTGGGGCGCACTTGCGATATGCACATGGTTAGAAGTTGTTTAGTATCTGCGTTCCTATTTTTATTCTTTTTCTTTTGGGAATTAGTAGAGCTCTGGACACCAAACTTGTCCGATCGCGACAAGGACCAATCAGTGCAGATTTGTATTTAGATTTTCTCACACTAATGCAATCGTACAAGTTACGTATGCACTTCTAAACAGGTGAACTTAATTTAGTGATATATTATTAACTATTACTTATTACATTTATTTTTTAGCCGTTAAACATGATTTGAAAGAAAAAAGAAAATTCGTTAACCGTTGGGAAGACGATTATTTCTTTATAACATATACCTATTTCACCTTAAAAATAATCCGTTTAAATATTGTTTATTCCAATTCTTTTATATGTCGAGACACAAATAGACGTATGTATATTCCAATATAATATAATTCCAATGGCTCGGAGGGCTTTGAAGCAAAGAATGGACGCTTACTTCGAGAGTGTTTTCTCTTGGGGTAAGAATAATCTCGTCGAATTCAATGTATCAAAGACCCAATCATGTCTGATTACGTCTAAAAGGGATCGAAATGACTATCTAGTCTCCTTCAACGGTAGCATTCTTCCGAACAGGTCTTCCATTGATATGCTCGGTGTAACTCTAAGTGACCAGCTCAGATATGGGGGCTCCATCGAGGCCAGAGTTAAGTTAGCCTCTCAGAAACTGGGCGTACTGTACAGGGCCCGCAGATACTTTAATAGTACACAACTGCTAACCCTGTACAAATCGCAAGTGCGCCCCACGGTTGAATTTGGCAGCCACCTCTGGTCTGGAGCCCCAAAGTACCTGAAAAACACCCTCGACTCTGTGCAGAAACGGGCGGTCCGTTTGATAGATTCTCCCATCTTAACAAACGGATTGCAATCTTTAGAGCACAGGCGTCGGGTAGGAATGCTATCCTTGTTCTATCGGTATTTCAATGGAAGATGCTCCGAGGAACTAGCCTCATTGATCCCCTCGGCACCGGTGCATAGTCGGGAAACAAGCCAAACGCTCGCCCAACATGTGTACACGGTTGACATTTGTCACATGAGAACGGGACGCTTCTACGACTCGTTCTTGTGTTCAACAGCTCGGCTGTGGAACGATTTGCCAGCCTCTGTGTTTCCTCCTTCCTATAACATGGGTCTCTTCAAGACCCACGTTCACTCCTTCCTCTCCTCAAAAAGACCCTCCTCACAGCATCTTCAAAGATGACATAGGCCCTGAGGGAAATTATTTTCCTCAGGGCCTCCTGTGTAGAGTTAATGTAAAAAAAAAATATATATATAATTTCTGCAATTTTTGTTTATACTTAATATCTATTTATGTGAGACTTATTATATTTTTTACCAATGTATTTTATTTTATTATATCTATTCGTACGCTTTTGTTGCAAAATTTAATTTTTTTCAGTGTTTTTTTTTATTGTTTTAATTATTTAAGTACATATTTAAATTAACTGTGATACTTAACTATTAAACTAGAATGTAAAAGCCCATTAGGGCGAGTAATAAATAAAGTAAGAGGTAGCAACCCGGTACTTAAAATACAAAATAATTACCTTTTTAACTTGGTAATCAAAAGCTGTAGCAAAAATCTGGACTAAAAAGCTATAATTAATAATTTAATATATTTTTAATCGGTTTAAATTGTTAAAAAAATCTTCGGACAGCAAAATGATATACACATTTTTTTACTCCAAACATGCGCAGCAATCGCAGGTTAAAGTATTTCGAAAATAGACATAATATGATGTATTCATATGTCTGTGATTTCGAATATGTGATGAGTGATGTGAATAAAGCGAAGATTGTAGGTGTGTGCATAGGTACCAAAATATGATAAAGACGTCAGACAACACTAAACACCAATTTGTAACTACAGTTTCAGGAATGGATCGCATCTCGCTGTACGATGAGGTAGCGAAAGTAAAAGAGACTCCAGGTGTTTACCTGATTGATATCAGGGAAACCAAAGAGATTGAAGAAACAGGACTGATACCTGGAAGCATCCATGTGCCAAGTATGTATTACTTTTCATTGAAGCTATTGAAGCTATTTTTTCTAGACATACGATTGCGTGGCCTTTAGGTATCATGCAAAACTTAAATTTGGATTTGAGGTCAAAATACCTACCCAACCACACTGAATGATTATTTTTTTTAACAAAAGGTACATGGCAAATGTTTAGTGAGGATATGTGCTACTTTATTTATATATCTTTTCAATTATAAAATATGGGCCATTAAATAATTCGCTTTTTGCACGATATTAGAAGCAACTTTGGCATTTTTGTGAGTTAATTGTAATTATTATTAAGTCTTCACATATTTTCTCATTTTGTATTACTATTTGGTCCTTACATATGAATGGCGTTTTTATGGGAGGAACATAAAGTCGATTTTTTTAAATATAATATATTTATTTCATCAAAGTATGTACCATTGCTATCTATACACTTTTACCATCTCATAGGTAGTTCATCGATCCCTTTACTAAAAAAACCATTCGGACGGGAATCAATAAAATCTTTGAAGGCGGTTTGGACTGCCCCATCGGAGTTGAATTTTTTCCCTTGCAAGAAGTTATCCAAATTTCGAAAAAAATGGTAACCTGTTGGGGCAAGGTCCGGAGAGTACGGTGGATGTCTTAGACATTCCAATTGACGCTCCTCTAATTTGGTAGCCGTCTGTTGTGCAGTGTGTGGTCTAGAGCGATTAACCAGCCTCGATTGTTTAGCAGCTAGCTTTTCCATCATGGTTTGCAATTGCTGACAATAGACATCTGCCGTAATCGTCTGGTCAGATTTAAGAAAGCTGTAGTGAACGACACCTGCACTAGTCCACCAAACGCTCACAAGTAACTTTTTTGGAGTCAATTTTCGCTTGGGGCATGGTTTGGCTGGTTCGGCAGGGTTCAGCCATTGCGATGAGCGCTTCCGATTATCGCACAGGATCCACTTTTCATCACAGGTAATGATTCGATTTAAAATCTCTTCATTATTGTGCCGGTTGAGTAATGCAACAGCAGTCAACGCGCGTTTGTTGATTTGCTTCACTCAATTCGTGAGGTACCCACCTTTCAAGCCTTTTCACCTTCCCAATTTGCTTCAAGTGGATTAAAACAGTTTTATCACTAAAACCGCAGCCTGCAGCTAACTCGGACGTGGTTTGCGATGGATCCGCTTCCACAATAGCCTTCAATTCTTCATTATCAGCTTTGGTCTCCGGCCGTCCACGGGGCTTGTTCTGCATGTCGAAATTTCCAGAACGAAAACGTTGGAACCAAAAACGCACTGTGTTTTATATTGCGGCACCGTCGCCATACACATCATTAATCCTTCGAGCCGTTTCTGCAGCACTGGTGCCACGGTGGAACTCGTACTCGTAAATAACGCGATATTTCAAGTTTTCCATTTTGTAAACTAAGTGACGCAAAGAAAAAAAAAACAATTAAGGAAAAAACAAATGAATTATAATTTTCGAAACACAAATACAAGAGTAAATAGCTGTATAAATTTGAATTTGGTATTCCTAACCAAAGAGAAGATATTTGAGATCAAAGTTGCCAGTACGGCAAAACGCCAATTTCATATGTAAGGACCTAATATTTATTAAATATAATTCACCAATATTTAAATTTATTTTGTATTACTATATATTAAATATATTTCACCAATTTTTAAATTTATTTTGTATTAGAGGAGATGTACCGAATATGGCATATGTCCCTAATATGGGATAGTGGTGTTTCTCAAAATGTAAGGGAGAAAAGCCTCCATAACCCAGCGTTCCCCATTCCCCACCTACCGACCTTGAATAAGTCAGTACTCTTCCGGACGCCGGCCACACCACATGGGCCTGAGAGAGTGATTAAGTTTTTGTGCCTCACCGATATGATATTTACGTAATTTTCATTATATTTTTTCTCAAAAAATTTTCATCACAAAATACTCAATCTTTCACTGATCGGCAAAATTATTATTTAACTTTTATGTTTTCGTAATGTTTTGAAGTTAAATACAAGTAGATTTTATTCTATGAATATATTTGACTGTATTGATCTTGTTCCAAATATGGGATTTCTTGATGACCCTAATATGGAATAGTATCTCATATTAGGAACAGTGTTTCTAATATGAAATTCTAGTAGAACTAAATTTCTTTTTTGCTATTGTAGTTTGTAGTTTGTATTTTGGCCTACACGAAGGTCAAAATGTCGGAGAAGAAACAGCGGAAGACGTGGAACACAGAAAAATTGATAAAAGCCATGGAAGCTGTAAAATCGAAGACCATGGGATATCAGAGAGCCGCCATTCTTTTCGAGGTCCCTCGAAGCACTTTATTCAGACTGTGTAAGCCTAGCGCTGAAGAAGATGCCACGGAAGCTGCGCTTGGACGAAATTCAGTCTTGGGCCCAGTTTTAGGCGACAGTTGTTGGATTACCTATCCAAACAGAACTATTTACGGACTGGTTCCAGCACTTCATCAAATATACGAAACTAAAACTTTGTCGGACTTTACAGCCACACACTCAACATCGATGTTATAGATAAAGCTCGTGAGAATCATGTCCCCATTCTGTACATACCTTCACATTCTACCCTCAAACTGCAGCCCCTCGATAAGGTAGTGATGGGAGCTTTAAAGTCATATTACAGCGAAGAAATTCGGCAATGGCTTCTAATGAATCAGAAGCCTTTGTCTGTCTTTGACAGCGTGAAAAGTTTTTGAAAAGCATATCTGAAAATAAAATGTGCAGCTTTAGCCGTTAACGGTTTCAATGCTATTGGAATTTACCCCATCAACCGGAATATATTCAGGGAGAGGACTTCCTAGAAAATGAGGATCAAGAAAATGATTGTCCTAACTCAATCAGTATTCCAACTAGTCACTTCCATCTGCTGACCCAAGCCTGTCCTCATAAGCCCACATATAATTACGCCCTACACAAACAAGAACAGACGGTTTCCACTAGAGGAAGAAAAGCAGGAAAAACTTTCATAATAACGCGTCTCCTTATAAAACTGACCTGGAAGGCTTGCAGAAGAAAAGGGGTGTTGTAAAATATGGCACGAAAATATTTGACCCCACTAGTGGAGGCTAGTGGGGTCCAGGTGAAAAAAGAAGTCTCGAAGAAACCCATCAGAGGTTACGATACGTCTCTACGTCTTCTTTTGAGCTGTCACGCACGAGTATGTCGCTGTTATCCCATTCTTCTGAAGACATTCCGATGGCAATCCAATCTCGTGATGATGTGTCCGATGTGGTTTGTGATATCAGAGGCAAAGAGTGGATCCAATGTATAGCCAGCACCAATATGGCACCGCCATTGGTGCCATATTGAGTGTTCGGGAGCAGATAATATTGATTTTATATGTGATTATTGCATCGAAATCGGTGTATCCCATAATAGGAGCACTTTTTTGGACATTGGTTTTTTCTATGTTTTTACTTTTCGTTTAAAATGAAGACGTTAGTGTGTTTTTTTTAAGTTTCGATGACATTTTAAGTAACGTAACTATTTTTCCAATGATTTTAATGTGTAATACCTTATATTTTGGCAGGGTCCTATTTACAAGCGATGGAGCCAACTCCTGATGAGTTAAAAAAAAAAAAAAATTATTTTCATGTTTTTTTTTTCTGTATTATTTTTATTCTGTTTTATCTTACTATGTGTGCAGTATCTCACAATATATATGTAAATTTTTAATATTAATTTGATAATATGTTCTATGTATAATATGGAGCTCGTGGGATTGCACCAACCTTCCAGAGATATGGAATAAACAATAAAAAATAAAAAAAAAAAAAAAAAAAAAAAAAAAAAAACGATTTAAATATAATTAATTAGAATTTTTTTTACCAAAGGTATCCCATATTCGGTACATCTCCTCTACTATTTATTAAATATAATTCACCAATTTTTAAATTTAATTATTAAATAGGTAATTTTTTAATTATAAAGTTAAAATGCTAATAAGTAAGGCTAAAGGCTGTTTTAGTTTTGTTCTCAAAATATGATTTAATAAAACATAAAAATTAAATCAATTTTCATGTGTGCTTAAAATTGAAAGATCTTTAAAAAAATCCTGAAATATGCATCCGTGGATGTGAAACCTCTAATAATCCGCATCCGTGGATGTCCAAATTTTTGCATCCGCAACAACCCTGTTATCAAGTAAAATTTGTAGAACACCATTTTAATTTGACTTTTTTTGATGTATTTAATAATATTGTTATTTAATTTATAAAAACAGTTCATTTATAAACAAGTTCTGGTATATGTATACCTAATAATTATTGCGCGTGACAGCTGTTTGACAGCTGATGTCTGTATCCAATGAAGGATACCGAAGAGACTTTACCCAGCGATTCCTGAGCATATTTGGAGTAATAAATGTATTTGTCACAAATAAAAATAAAGTTTTTCTGGACGTAATACCTGAACACAGAACAGCTTTTACCCAAATGTATAATAACTTTTCAGTGAACCTCGTAGTGAGCGAGTTGACGCAACTCAGTTCGGAAGATTTTCTAAAAAAATATGGAGTGAAAATCCCGGATCTAAACTCACCTATTATTTTGACATGCAGATCTGGTCGTCGTGCAGAGATTTCGTTGAATGACCTGGAAAAGGTTGGATTCACCAAGTGAGTAATCACATAAAAATACTTTATTATTAATTAAATATCTAAACTTACATGCCTGTTTACAGGATGTCCCGTAAGCTATGAATGGATCAAATGTGCGGGGTGTTAGGGGAGGTCATTTGCAATCAAAATAACCGATTATGTTCTAGTCTTCTTAACCCCTACAATTCTATCAATTTTCATATATTTTTTTAAATGCCATGAAATTTTTTTTTAGAATGAAACTAAAAAAACTATTTTTGGATTTTTTTTCTAATTATCCTGTTAAATGATGAATCTATCTAATATTTGGTATAAGTTTAGAAATAATGTGTGTAAGTTTGCGATTTGTTGATATTGAAGAATTTTTATTTTTCAGTGGTAAATATTATGCTGGAAGCTGGTTGGAGTGGGAACAAAAACAAGGAATCAAATAAAAAACTATACCTATTTATTTGGATCGAATTAGCAAAATAACCCCGGAAGAAAATCGATCCCAAATCTTCCAACCTTCATTTATTGCTGTCAAATAAATTGGGGACTTTTAATGATAGTTTGTTTTTAAACTTACCTGTCCCCTAATTACTAATTACTAATAACACATTTAAAATAATGACTAATAACATAATTTACTAATTACAGTAATTTCTAATCTAATAACACATTCGTATGATTCCTAGAAGAGAGAAGATGTGCGATAGCGCGAATACACGTATAGTTTCGCCTTTTTACTTATCTGTATGGGAGAATGGATTATTTTAATTTTTGGAGGTGGGTTATGAGTACGGCCGCACAGTTGAATTTATTTTCATTCAGTGCATTGGATAACCAACACCTCTGCGATACGTTCGCTACGTCTGCGGACTTGAGGTTTATCCAGCTCTTGGCGGCCACGGATGCGTCTGCCCACCGACCACATGGCGGGCCGGATTGGAAGAGACCGGTTGAGGGAGATTTTTCACGTCTCTAGTCGGATTCTCTCGACCCATCGCCTTGAACCGAAGTGGGAGGGATGGATTCACACATCCGTCACTTCTGGACACACTGACCCGTAGATTCCGACGTACCACCCTCATACATTTTTCCTTCCTAGAATCTCCTCGCCGTCACTTTCTAAATACCCTCCACACAGCATCCCCAAAGATGACATTGGCCCAAAACCTCCATAACGATGAAACCTTCATGGAAGTTCAATTTTTATTTTTAGAAAAACTGAAGTATTGTAGACTTTCAAAGGCTACTGAATAATGGTTTAAAATGGCACTTTTATTGTGACAATGCCAATAATAATAATAGCATAAACAAACAAATCAATAGACATTTATAAAAAAATATATATATTATTTTGTACAAAAAAGATTTTTTTTTAAATTTGAATCATTTGAATTTGCATCATAAAAGTAAATCATCGTTATTTTGTACCCATCGTGCACCACTAGTCCACTCGTGGAGGAATAAGAGTCCACTATAATATATATTTTATAAGCCTCTTGTACCTTTATTTTATACGCGAATCAACAAGTGATTTTAATAAAAAAAGCTTTTCACAAAATTATGAAAATATTATGAAATCATTCAAGCCATCATTCATAGCAGTCATCGATGTATTTTAAGTTGGTCGATGATAGTAATGCATGAATCACAAGTTTAGTGCACAAAATTCCAACGAATAAACGGATCACGCCCACCAACACACCTGTTTATAAAATTTTCGAATGAACGTGTCAACTGGCAACACAGTAATATGACAGGCTAGAAGAATGGCTTTACTCAACTTTAAAATATTTTATTTTTTGATTTTTTGTGATGTTTCCACTTCTTTAACATAAAAAAAAACACAGCCTTAAACTCCAGCAAATTCAATACCAAATACGTTTTTAATGCACGTGAGATATTTATAATAAACATATAAAAACTATCGGGAAGTATTTATAAGTTTGTTATACAAAAAGTCTAGTAGTCGGTTAATTTTATAACGAAATTTTTCTTTCGCTTTATCACAACTGGCAACACCGAAAATGGGTGGAACTCTCGAAGGCGTGGAGGTATGTGTCATTTCATAGTTAATTGTTTTTTGTTTTATTAACGTATTCATTCGTGTTTTCAATGCAGTTTCTAATAAATAATGTATAATTTTTAGAAGAAGGTTTAGAAGTATTTGATACATGTCTGATATTTGTTAAATAGCATAAAAACAGATTGTTTACATTCATGCTTTCTGCTTTGTTTGGATAAAAATAATCCGTTATTCATATCTACTCAAATAACAAGATTTACATGTTAAAAATGTTCCTAATATTGTTAAATATTATTAAAATCACTGCAAGTTTTGTAGTTAGAAAATTAGAGTAACAACAATAAACAAAAACTAATTCTTACTCTTTTAATTTCAGTTAAACCTTGCTGTCAACATGAAGTTTCGTTTACTAGTGTTTTTATCATGTGCCATTGTGAATGTTCAATTGGTGCCCCAAGAATATAACAGCATTGAAAGAAATATAGGGCAAAGCAGCTATGCTCAACAAACCTTTCCACAATCTGGTCAGTATGTTCAACAAAGTAACATTCCACAAACGAGCTACCCTCAGAGCAACTTCCCCCAGAGTAGCTTCCCTCAGAGCAATTTCCCCCAAGGGAGCAACTACCCACAAAGCAATTACCCGCAGAGTAATTACCCATCCAATAACTTTCCCCAATCTGGCTACCCCAATGACAACTACCCACAGGGTAATTACGGAGATGATGGTTTTAGTCAAGATTCCTTCGATGGTGAAAGTGACAGAGTGAACAATTATGGAGGAGGAGGCAACAGCTATGGGGGGAAAGATGGTTTACAGAGATACACATGTCCCCAACACTGGATACCCTTCAGAGAATCTTGCTATCGATTCATGAAGTCTCCGGCTCGCCCAAGGAATGAAGCTAGAAAGATTTGCCAAGCGTATGAATCAGATTTGGTCTCCATTGATACTGTGGACGAACACGGCTTCTTGATCTACCAGCTCATGTGGCAAGACCCCCAACATCGCAGGTGGTACACATCGGCCAGGCAGCAGTCACCGCAATACTGGACGAATGACGGAGATGGTGTTCAATTGACCAACATGGACAATGCCTTCCTTCCCCACCAGTATGACTCCCTGGGAAAGGATTATCTGGCTTACAAATTCTCAAATGATTTAAAAAGATGGGGGTTTGAAATGGTCTCGGGTGAGGAACCACTTCTATTTGTTTGTGAAGCTCATGTTTCTAAACTTATCTTCTTGATCGGAGATGACAGAACTTACACATACGGAATCAATGTTGATGATCCTGAGAAGGTTCCCCGGGGTCCATATTTCATTAAGGAGCCCGTTGACAGAACTTTTGACTTGTCTAAGAATTCTATCTCTAACGATGTATCATTGAGTTGTTTGGCTGGGGGTTACCCGACACCTACCTACGAGTGGTTCAGAGAAGATTACCAAAATGACATTCTAGTGGCAACCAAGATTGATCCTCTGTCAGATGAAAGATTCACAGTTAGCGGAGGAACACTCATCATTTATGATCCTGACAAGATTGCTGACCGAACGCATTACCATTGCAAAGCCACCAACAGATTTGGCTCCATAGTATCGGAAAGCGTTCTACTTTCATTTGGTTTCATCAGAGAGTTTAACTTGAAAAGATCCTCAGAATCTGGAAACCAGAATTGGGGTAAAGTATTGTACTGTGATCCTCCTCCTCACTATCCCGGAGTGAAGTACTACTGGGTTCGTGAGTACTTCCCTAACTTCGTCGAAGAAGATCAGAGGGTGTTTGTATCATTCGATGGAGGATTATACTTCTCAGCTCTGGAAACTATTGACAGAGGAAACTACAGTTGTAACGTACAAAGTAAAGTATCGGACACGGGTAGAAATGGACCTCTTTTTCCTTTGATGGTTAACCCCCATTCTAATTATCAGCAGTTGAAGTTCCCTAATAATTTCCCCAAAGTATTCCCCGAAGCTCCGGTAGTTGGACAAGAAGTGAGATTGGAATGTATGGCATTCGGTTATCCGGTGCCTTCTTACAACTGGACACGTAAAGGTGCTGATATTCCCAGACATTCCTACCAGTTGAGCTTCAGTCGGATTTTGGTCATTCCTCAGGTGTCGGTTGAGGATGAAGGGGAATACGTGTGCACAATCAACAATGACAGAGCATCCATGAACAACAGTGTCATTCTCAGTGTTCAAGCTGAACCCAACTTTACCATTCCATTGTCAGACAGGCACGTGGACAATAAAGGTGATCTCACCTGGACATGTGAAGCATTTGGAATACCCGATGTTAATTATACATGGTGGCGAAATGGCGAAGAGCTGACCATGGAAAGCCTGGCCAATGAAGATAAGGACAGGTATCATATCCAAGATAATGTTTTATCCATCAGATACCTGAATCCAGAGAGAGACCCTGGAATGTATCAGTGCAAAGCCAGAAACCAGCTCAAGGCTACTTTCTCATCTGGGCAACTGAGAGTTCTATCGTTAAAACCGTCTTTCAAAAAGAGACCTCTAGAATCTGAAACTTACGGTGCAGAAGGTGGCAATGTGACTATACTGTGTAACCCGGAAGCCGCCCCTCGACCCAAATTCATTTGGAAGAAAGATAATAATGTTATTGGAGGAGGTGGTAGACGTAGAATTCTTGAAAATGGCAATTTGATTATTAGTCCCGTGTCACGTGATGATGAAGGAGTGTATACTTGCTCAGCCAGTAACCAATACGGAGCTGATGAGAGTAAGGGTAGACTTATCGTCCTCCAAGCTCCTCGATTCATTGAAAGACTGCCCCCACGTATTCAAACACAAGTTTATCAAAACTTGTTCCTTCATTGCAATGCTCATTCTGATGAACTTCTGGACACAGCGTTCATTTGGACCCACAATGGCATTCGAATCATGGATACTAACTTTGTAGACTTCAACTTTTTCGATGACAAGAGAATTAAAATTGACGGAGGCTTGCTTGATATTTTCAATGTTTCTCTTTCGGATGCCGGTGAATACGAATGTATTGTGAAATCAGCAGTTGGTAGGATTTCTTCACGAACCATGCTAGTTGTAGAGGGACCGCCAGGACCTCCCGGAGGCCTACAAGTGGTAAGCATCAAGAAGAATTCTGCCACAATTCACTGGACTGACGGAGCATCAAACGGTAAACCCATTTTAGGATACATCGTAACAGGCAGAACCAACTGGAACTCCACATGGACCAATGTCAGTGGCAGTATTTATGCAAGAGAAATTGACAGATATAATGGAAGAAAGGAAGGCGTTATTGAAAATGCGCTCGCCCCGTGGTCCGTGTACGAGTTTAAAATCCAAGCTTTTAATCAACTTGGTTTTGGTATGACCTCAGCTCCTAGTCCTCAGCACTCCACACCTTCGGATAAGCCCTATAGGCCTCCGTATAAGATAAGTGGTGGAGGAGGAAAGATCGGCGACCTCACCATCACTTGGGAACCAATTACTTCTTCAGAACAAAATGGTCCAAACATTCATTACAAAATATTCTGGAGACGTACCGAACATGATACTGAGTTCCAATCTTTATTACTTAAAGAATTTGGTAATGTGGGCATGTCTGTGGTGCACGTCTCTCCCGAATACTTTTACACAAAGTACGACGTTAAAGTACAAGCCATCAATGATATCGGCCCCGGGCCGGTAAGCGAACCAGTCACTATATTCTCTGCAGAAGATATGCCTCAGGTGGCACCCCAACAGATCGCGGCTGTATCCTACAACTCCACGGCTCTTAACGTGACGTGGATGCCCATCGACCAGACGAGGGAGAGGATCCGAGGCAAGCTCATTGGCCACAGGCTCAAGTACTGGAAGAAAGACAACAAGGAAGAAGAATGTGTTTACTACCTGTCACGTTCCACCAGGAATTGGGCTCTGGTTGTTGGTCTGCAGCCCGACACATATTACTTTGTCAAGGTTATGGCTTTCAATTCTGCTGGGGAAGGACCGGAGAGTGAACGATACTTGGAAAGGACATACCGGAAAGCTCCTCAGAAGCCTCCATCATCGGTGCATGTGTACGGAGTCAATCCATCAACAGTACGGGTCGTGTGGCGATATGTCGCTCCATCGCTGGAAGAAGAACCTATACAAGGCTACAAAGTAAGACCCCTTTTACCAATAATTTTCACTAAATTTCTTTTTATATGACTCATCTATAATATTGTCTCCATACACATGCTTCAATTGCCTTTGAATATTGCAAGGTCGCACATTTCTTGCTTTGAGAAATTTAATCACAGCTCTAACTTCACAACTGCCGGCATTCTCCTTTTTCTTGAACAATATAAACACAGAAACAACACAGTCAATAACAGCGAGGTGTAAAGTTGCACACAGACAGCTGAAATACAACTGAACGTGTTAGTGCTTGTCCGGCGGCTACTCTATTCGCCAGCGCTCCACACGGTGTTAATGGGTACTACTTTACGGATGTCCCGAATTGACTAGCAGGTAAAAACCTGCTTCTGTGAAAAAATTATAATGTGAAAATTTCAATACTTCTATTTGAATATTATAGATGTACCATTTTTATCTCGTTTGTCGAGTGAGTGTGTACGACGAGACATTAACATATTAATAATATAGACTAGTAGGTAAAAACCTGCTTCAGCGAGAAAACTATAGTGTGACAACTTCAATAGTTCTATTTGAATATTGTAGATGGCAACACTTCCGTTTGTATCTAGTACGTTGAGCGGAGTGTACACGAAAGATGTTAGCGTATTGATAGTATAGATGCTTTAATTAAATTCTGCGAGTAGAAGACATTTGGACCATACTTTCGATTATTTTTTTTTGATAAATAGCAAAGCCTACAAAAAAAGCTTTGAAAATCTCCTAAGAATAATCTAGGTTACAAATAAATTATTTATAACTTTGTAAGCATTTAACCGCTTGGACACATAAGCTTGTTTTCACGATAATTTAACGTGGGTAGACATAGGAATGACGTATGGCCCCGTACCTGAGTTATTAAAAAATATGGGAAAAAGTCAGTGGATGGATAATATTGTTAATTTTGAATTTGAAACATGAGATAGACAAAAATAAATAGGTCCCAATGGCCGAGTAGTTTAAGGCGTAAGACAGATCCGGGGCTCGATTCCCAGTTGAGAAAGTAAATTTTTTTATTTTCTGTGTTTTATTTTGTATTATGTTTCGTATAAATTTATTAGTATTATATTGTTATTTAATGATTAAAATCTCCTATTTACAAACCCCCTGAAAAATCACTTTTAAAATAAAATTTGGGGTAAATTTCTTTTTTTAAATTAATGAATGGAGAATCGAATCCCGGTTAACAGCTTGCAGAGCAACTATGCTGATCATTACACCACCAACTTTGCAAGAATGGTGGCATAAAATCATTTTTATGTGGTGAAAAATTACAATGGTGTATTTTGGTACACTTTCAACACAATATTATTTATGAATATGTAATTATTTAGGTGGCCTATGATTGTAAGCAATTTGGAGATTCCGATAAAACATGATGTATAATTCCCAGGTGCGAGTGTGGGACGTGGACCAAGACATGAGCATGGCCAACGACACAATCATCCCGGTGGGCGTGAAGCTGGAGGCATACGTCAACAATCTGTCTCCCGGCAAGACTTACCACATGAGAGTGTTGGCCTCCAGCAATGGGGGCGATGGGAGGATGTCTTCTCCCGCCAACACATTCCAGATGGGAAACTACCAAACTGCCTCCCCCTACAAAAACCACGCACCTTCTTTAAATCACAAACATACATATTATTCACTTGTGGTTATGTTAGGCGTGTTATTATTTTTTAACAATCTGACAGTGCTACTTTGAACATTACCTGAAAATTTAATTTGTTACAATTTTTTTTCTTTGAATTTTGAATCTCGCCCCGTACTGCTTTTGGAATCTATTATATATTTTTTTTTATTGAAAGTCTGAGCTCCAAAGTTAGTCAGTCGCCAGTTAATTTAATATACAATATTATATAGGTGAAGATGTATTAATTTTTTTTACAAATTGAATATATAATAATTTAGATCAAACAGCCTGAAAACTGTAAATAGGCAACTTTTTTTGCTTTTTATATTATACATTGCAATATTTTTTTATTGCTTTTGCATTCTTGTTGTGACATTAATTCCGAGCCTTTTTTTTAAGATTACGTATTATTGTGTCGTTGGTACAAACTTTTTTTGTATTATGTTAGTTTTTAAGGTATATAAGATATTATATTTTGCTTTGACTGCAATACTTTATGCACATTCCACTTTTATTACAGCTAAGCTTAAATAATTACACATTAATAAATGGATGCTCTTAGCAATACCAACATTTTATTTCAGAGAAATTTTTAACTGTTTTTAATTTACATTTCATAATGCATGGTGATTTGAACTGTTGTATATATTTCGATTGTACGTATGTACCATAGGTATAAGAGTCATAAAAACTATATTTTTCAAATAATATTAGCATTCACTTTTAGATTGCACTTGTATCAAAGATAGAACAGGAAAGTATTGTACGATTATCTCAATCCGAGCCATTTCATTTTTGTTCATAGTTTTATATTGTAAAAAATGTTCAGTGTATATCACATTATACATATTAAATTAGTTGTAAGTAAATGTTTTGCATTCGGTAAGAGCATTAGATTGCTTAAGGATATAAATTTAATATAGATCTGTATTTTGATATTGAAAATAAAAGTACTTCTTATACAACTGTACTGAAAGTGTAATTTTATTAAATTTATTTTCTTATTTTGTGGTTAGGATTACTCCAAAAGCATCCATAGTAATTTACTTTAAAAAATATATTATTAAAGATCTGTCTTATTTTATCTGACTTTCAACATCTAACTTCACCTGATTTCAAAATAATTCTGGATTATGTTTAATAATTCAAATTGACTTTAGTATTGAAACAATTTTTTTCTTCTTTTTTTTTCAATCATTATTTTCAATAAACTTTCTTTCACAAATCACAAAGAAAGAATTAAATATGTAATATCTAGATAACATTATTTTCAATTGTTATGTATAATGTATTTATGTTTATTGGAATTTTATGTAAGTATGACCAATTACAAAAATTCTTTTACATAGCCTTTTTATTCACACATAATAATGTATGAATAAAAAGGATAAATATATTAAAGTGAGTATTATTGTTCGGTGTTATAATATTTTTTGCCAACATTTATTTTTTGTGTGAACTTTAACCAAATTATTTTCAAACCAATAGTTTTATTTTATTCATTTTAAAATTAAACATAATAATAACATTGAAACTTTTCAAAAATATCGTTTTCTACATGACAACATTCTCATTATATACTCCAACCAAACTTCTAAAAGTACTAGGGTTTTAGAGGTAAGTGTGAAATTCTATTATAAATAAAATATGTAAGTACATACATAATAAAAAGTAATAATTTCAAAACATTGAATTCTGATTGTGTACCTGGAAAGTTGTGTCATTGTCTATGATTTATTTTCAAAATGTTCCATACCTACTTGAAAAAGGCCTTTTTGTTGATGGACAATAATGAGAAAGGATGTGTGTTTGCATCATATAAGAATTATATTATGTATGTTCATACGTAAATGGAAATATCTCTTTAATCTTCTTGTACAAATAGGGAATTCTGCACAATCTATTTGAATAAAGCCTCCACACCTCCTACTGTAGGGATAAGGCTATTGTACAAATTGTGATCCTTGTACTTTTTATGAAATATACATTTTTAATGAAATAATGTTTTTATTTATTAATTTGTTATTACACATGCCATTGGTTTATTCATTAATAATAAGTATTGTATAAATAATATATTAGATTTCAATAAACATCTTATTTAATTTCTAAAAAATTAAGTGGTGTATTTTTCATGTGTCGTTTCTGAGCGATTGAGAATGTGATTCAGTAGAGTTTTCAAAGGTGATATTGGCCTATCTGTAGGTCATGATCGAGACTATCTTGAATTTCACAATCACCCATAAGATGGGCATTCTCTTCCAGACAAGCCATGATATCTGGGTTGGAAGTTTGCTCCAGACTGGCGTCACCTCTGCCGCCAATGTCTTCCGATATCTGATCTATGCTTTTAGTGATGCCGCTTTGTACAAATTGCTGTGTATCCGCTGTATGTTCTACAACCTCGTACTGTACACTGTTACTCTGAACCATATTTAGAAGAACTTCTCCACTTATGTTGACGTATGAACCATCTTCCAACTCAAATAGAATGGGAACGTCAGTGGGAAGGCCGGTTGATTTGAGTACGTCTACGTATTCGGACAACGTAGAATTCATATCTGAAGTTTCTAGTTTGTCGGGGCTCTCTATCGCCCAAGTATGGTTGTCATCACTGAATTGCTGTTCAGATATTTCAATATTTTCCTCATTGTGTTCATTATTTGTTATGAATTCTTCACAATCCGAATTCAAATGTGGAGATAAAATACTATCTACAACTTGTGTTAAGTTCAGTTTCTCTTCCTCCTAGAATAAGATTACCTTGTTACAACATATATGTATGAACAATGAGCAAGTCTTGTGTGAATTTTGTGAAAACAAGCTTGTATGTACCTCTATATTTTGCCCGTGTAAACTTTTCATTTCCTGGATTGTTTGCAGAGAACTTTTCTCCTGCTTTCTCAGCACTTTTCTAATGGCTCTATTCAACTGTCGGGGATCAAGGACATTCGACTTGTAGTCCTGTCTCTGTTTCAGGGAAAGGTATATTCATTAAATGTTAATCCCAAATTAAGATATTGTCACAGGAAAGCAATACTGTTGTAACAAGCACACAATAATTGTTCGGCAGTTATAACCGTGTTACTTCCATGTGATGATTTAGAGTTTTAATTGATTGTGTAGTCTACAATATTTAGAGCATCTTTTTTTCATCATCATTTGTCATCTAATACATATATATCTATGAAAACATTACATTGTAGTGTTTCTTTCTTCGACCTGACTTGTTTTTGGGAAATGTGTCATTGAACCGATCATAATAATGTTGCTTATATTTGTTCCGGCCTCTTGGAATTTCTTCTGTATTGCCGATGTGGCTATTTATCTCTATTGGAATACGGACCACCGCATTATTGGGATCCTTTGAATGAGGCACATTGTATGGAATACCAATTTCCTGCATCATCCTTTGTCCCTCATTTAACTGTTGAGGGAAAACAAGAGTAATAATTGAAAAAGGCTACAAGAATTCAATTCTTAAATACCGTCACGCTATGGAGGGATAAAAGTATTTAAAAAAATAACAACTTTGTGTTATTTTTGGCACACAACTGTATTTCGAAACAAAAGTGTTTAGAAAGAAAGCATTAATACATAACTTTTTCACAGCATTTCCAATGTATATAGGATACCAGATATACGCGGCACTCTCTGTGACATTTATTCATTTAAAAAATATTTTGCACGAATTGTTAATGCATAATAGAATGCGCATAGCAGAGTGTGGGTTAAGAACTTAAAATACCACCTGAAAGCTTTCCTGTGTATTTCCATAGGGTTGTTTAAAAATCAATGGTGCTGGAAATTCAGGTAGTTTTTCTGAAAAATTATAATATTTATTATTTGGATATACTTTTCCAGAAAACCTCTTCTATGTGCCGTAGTTGTCTATGCATTGGACTATTGCTGCTTTTATACAAATAAGTTTTTTCCCGTAAGTCGCTCACATAAACGACTTCTGGCTAATGAGCACATTGGTTTTTGCTGCGGTTTTTGGCAGCCTAAGAGTTAATTGGTTGCAGATGGTGATGGGAGTTGATGGTTAACTCGTACCTTAAAATGTCTCTACATCTGTCATGAGGAAAACTGAACCAAAAATAATTTGTCATTAAAAGTGAATATGAAATATTTATTTGAATTAAAGTATGAAGACAAACCACATTCTTCCTTCAATTCGGGTAGTCCCTTTATTTTCAAAAATTTTGCTGCGGATATCAATTCGTCCATATCACATTCTAGAATTGTTGTTTTTCCATTGTACATATACTCAACCAATGACTTCAGAACTACAAAGTTTATTTTCAGAATGATGAGTAAATCTCCAGTGCAATTCTTGAGAACTTCCTAAAATCCAATTTTTTCTTTCAGAAATTATTATACAAACACGATAATTATTATGGATTATTAGCTTATTTGTTTGCTTTCACTAATTTTACCATTCAAAATATAATTTACCTGAAAGTAAAGACTGCTGGCAGCTAGTACAACTTTATGCACTCTCAAAGAATGATCACTATGATTTGAATTAGTATTGCACATTAGGGTGACATCAACTAAGTTTTGTGTCTGCATTAGTATGCCAAAATTAGTAACCAATGTACTATCGTAATTCTCATACTGAATGCCGTATTTAATGTTCGACATTTTTTTAATACTATTAGAGCCCTTCTATAAAATTTTGCCATCAAATTGAGAGCTCACCATAAATAGGAGTGAACAGGAGCTCACAGAGCTCACCACGAGCTCACCAAACATTTTATGACACCAAAACTTCTGAAACAAAAGAACACTAAATTTGTTCATTTTTTGAATTTCATCTAAATTTTAGAAGTAAGAAGGTAGGTACTTAGAAAAAAAAAGATTTAGGGAGTACCTACCTAATAATATTTAAGTATATTGGTTTTAATATTTTGGTTGGTGGTAAAAAAAAATAACATAGGTACTACCATGCAAAATTTAAATGATTTCCCTCGGAAAATTTTAATGAAAACTTAATTTTACTTAAAAACATCTTTCGATTCAGTGTAATGTTTTTTTCTAAATTCCCAGTAAACGGTTTCGAAGATTTAGATTTTTTTTGATACTACTTAATAATAATAAATAATGAAACATTTTCTTCTAACTAACAATCATGTTGTTTCGCAGCAGGGGTAGGCAGAGAGAATGGACCGCCAAATGCGGTCAAAACACTCCTTGCGTCATTCACATTCATACATCATCATACCCTTCTGTTATTCTGACTCTTGACATGGCCCGACACAAGCATCTGTGCTTGTCCACTCGTCTTTCTCAGGCGTCCCCAATTTCTTCTACTATTCACATTCACGTCAAATATTCTCCTTACACTGCTTTCTTCGTTCATTCCCTCTACATGCCCAAACCACCTAAACGTTCATTTCTTATTCATTACAAAGAATTGAAGGTTGTGTAAGTGTAATGAATCAATACACATACACAACCTTCAATTCTTTGAGATTCTACACATTTTCTCGATCGTTAAATTTTTCCTGTAGCTGTGAAGAGGTCTATTAAAAATATATATATATATTTTTTTATTTTTATTTTTTTTTTAAAATTATTTATTAACTATACACTTAGCTGAGCCTGTTCCGAGGTGGCAGTAATTTAATATTATTTATATCATTTTCTTAAAGGAAAGAATAAAATTTATTATTAATTAATAAATAGAATTTGGAAAAATAAACATAAAATGAAAATTAATAAGAGAAATAGAAAAGAAAAAATGGAGAAGAGATGATATAAAGAAATTAAATTATTTGAAAAGAAAAGAAATAAAATTTAATACAGGTAGCGTATTTTTTTTCTTTTTTATTGTAGAAGTTATAATATGTCCGCAGTATACAATGCCCTTGTTTACTATCCATGTATGTATTTTGTGTTTTAGATTTACGCTTTTTATCAGGTGAATGTCTTTAATGTCTTTTTCAATTAAATTTGAAAGTTTTGGAGCCAGATTACGGTAATGTCTTCTTGTAACGTTTGTTTTCCAAAAATTAGCATGATATACCGAAAATAATAATTTCAAACTTTATTTGCCTTGTCTTTTCGGTAGAATATAATTATAGTAGCCTAGGGTTGCCAAGGCATGTGTTTTAAAATACCCAGAATGGGTTTGAAATTCCTTCTAATTTTGCCACTAGTTCCCTTACATCCAAAATGAAACGAAAGTTGAAGTTAACATTTAATTTTTTATTGTCTAGTTATTTTACGATTTTCTCTTTCTTTCAGGCTTAAAAAATAATAATTTGCTTGAAAATTTGCTGCGAAAGAAAACTAAATGTTTCATTCTCACTTGTAATTAATTAAGTATGTAATACTACTTTTTAATATTTATTTGGAATTTACGGCACTAGTGCCATTTTCAATATTGTTAGATAATAACTAAATGTTCTTTTAATCGGTATTATACAAGTCCCAGGGAGAGATCGTATGCATGTCATCGATTATCGTCCTAAGAGCTGTTCATAAAAATCTTACACGTCTTTTATGAAACGAAAAAGACCGAAGATACTAAATGTTGAATATCTATAAAAATATTCCTGTAGACATTTTGTGGACATGTATATTTTTCGAATTATAAAACGATTATGGTATTGCAAGACATAAAAACCAACAAAAAAAGCTTTATTTCATGAAACGCACACTATGGTACTAAAATTCGCACAGGGTGAGTTAAAAATTTAACACAAATTATTTATTCATTCATAATTTTACCGTAAAAATAATATTATATTATCGAGTATAAAATTATTTTTAGATTTGCAACACTTCGAATTCAAATGTCACGTAATGCAAAATTGACGAATAGCACTGTTGTCAAAACTATCTATAGCTTTCGGAGGGCGACCCTTTCTTATTTTGACCATTCACCTGATGGCACTTTCTGTTTTATCTGCGAAAAAAGTACAACTATGATAGCTAACAATATTGTAAATCCCTGTAAATAAAAAAAAATCGTACTTAAAACATATATTCGTTTTTGAAAACATTGAAACAAACCGCGTAGAAATTTTTTTTACGTAAAAAAAACAAAAAAAATAAGTTTTTTTAAATATTTTATTACAGTATTCTACAAATACAGTATCATTGGGCTTTAATAGAACTGTCAAACAGAATATAAACATAACCTTACATAAAAAGTCATTTTCAAGTGTTATCAAGCAACCGGTAGAACCGCTCGTGTAGCCTGGGCTATACAACGTCCATAGTAAATTGTGTCTGCTGCGGTTTCCCGCGGCGGTAGAACCGCTCGTGTAGCCTGGGCCTTAGAGAATTAAAAAAAAAACTTCGCTACATACCAGCCATCTCAGAAATTCGCCTGTTAACATCCGTTGTATCAATTGAGAATCTTTCGATTTTACCTTCTTCCAAACGACGTAGAAAAAAAGTTTAAAATAACCTCCCTAGCTCCACTTTGTATTATTTTATTAATTTTGGTGATAGTTTTTAGTTGAAATTCGAAAGTAATGCCAATTTAAATACAATATCACTTGAAAACTCATGCTCCAACGCTAAACAAAATGCCTCGTCAAAATACAGTTTTAATTTAAAATAAATAAGATGAGACTGAATGAGAAGGAAATGGACGGTCTTAGCATAGATGAAACGTGGAACCACATAAAAGTAAGTCTTTGTGAATCTGCTAGAGACGTGTGTGGATTAAGTACGCAAGGTAGGAAAAAAGGTGATGCATGGTGGGATGACGAGATCAAGGCACTGGTCTCAGAGAAGAAGAAAGCATGGTTATATCTGATAGCGTCTGGCAGTGCATCTAGTGAAGAGAGAGATCGAGCGAAAGAAGTATATAAGGAATGCAAGAAAAGAGTAAGTGTCGGAGTGAAAGAACGAAAGAAACGCCTGAAAGAGGAAGAGGGAATTAAAATGACCAACCACTTCCAAGGAAACATTAAACTGTTTTGGAAGGAGGTCAAAAGATCCCGGAGTGGTACAGATAACGGAAGTATGAAAGTGATAAAATCAAAAGATGGGAAAATGTTGACGAATGAGGAAGAAATAAAAGATAGATGGATGAAATATTTTGAGGAAGTCTTTGAAAGCAATCTGGGTGACAGTGATTCCAGCGGCGAATCAGGGATGAGCGACGACGGAGTGAATGTTACCAGAATCAGCATGGATGAAATAAAAAGATCAATTAAATGTATGAAGAATGGTAAGGCTGTTGGGTTCGACAATATCGCTGCCGAATACTTTAAAGGTGATAGCCGTATAATTCTCACATGGTTGTGCAAACTTTTTAACCAATGTTTAGAGGAGGGTTACACGCCATTAGATTGGAGAAGGGCTGTGATCATGCCGTTATACAAAGGTAAAGGGTCACGCATGGATTGTGGGAATCATAGGGCTATTAGTTTGCTAAGTTCAGTCGGCAAGCTGTATGGTAGAATATTGATTGAAAGGGTAAGAATGGAAACAAAAGATAAAATATGGGATGTGCAAGGTGCTTTTATGAGTGGACGGGGGTGCATGGATCAGATTTTCTCTTTGCGTATGCTCACTGAGAAGTTTCTGGCAAAAAACCAGAAACTTTTCTGTGCCTTTGTAGATCTACAAAAAGCATACGACCGCGTCGACAGGAAAAAGCTATGGAAGGTATTGTCCAAGTATGGAGTGAATACAAATCTTGTACAGGCAATCGCGTCTCTATACGAGGGAAGCGTTGCTTGCATAAGGGTAAACGGTGGTTTTACGGGGTGGTTTGACATCATAAAAGGTGTTAAGCAAGGTTGCGTAATGTCACCGTGGTTATTCAATCTATACATGGACAATTGTATGCAAGAATTGAAAGAGGCGGGATCGGGCGCGAAATTGAATAATCTGATAGTATGTTGCCTGTTGTATGCTGACGATGCGGTGCTGATTGCCAACAGTATAGAAGATCTGCAGTCTCTCGTGTCTAGGATGAACGAAGTATGTATGAAGAATGAATTAATGATGAATGTAAGTAAGTCTAAAGTCATGGTGTTTGAAAGAGAGAGTCAGAAAACGGTGTGCAATATAGTTGTGAATGATGAATACTTGGAGCAGGTGGATGAGTTTGTATATTTGGGAAGTATGTTTACGAGAGATGGGAAGGCTGATAGGGATATCGAAAGAAGGGTGAATGCAGGTAACTCCATTAATGGAGGATTGAACGCCGTTGGAGCCAACAAAAAGTTGTCCACAGAAGCGAAGTTAGCAGTCCACAATGGAGTACTGGTACCTACCCTGATGTATGGCAGTGAAGCGTGGAAATGGCAGAGAAAGGATGAAAGTAGACTGAATGCTGTAGAAATGAGATCCCTGAGGCGTATGTGTGGTAAAACCATGTATGATCGTGTGAGGAATGTGGAGATCCGAAAAGAATGCAAGGCTGATGTGAGCGTAGTAAGTAAGATTAAGAAAGGGACGCTTAGATGGTTTGGGCATGTTGAGCGAATGAATGAAGAAAGGAGTGTAAAGAGAATTTATGACGCGAATGTGAACGGTATAAGAAGCCGAGGACGCCCAAGGAAGACGTGGCACGATCAAGTAAATCAGATACTTGAGTCGGGCCATGTCAAGAGTCAGAATAATAGAAGAGTATGTATGAGAAGATGTATGAATGTGAATGAGGCAAGGAGCGTGTGCCAAGACCGAGTTGTTTGGCGGTCCGTCCTCTCTGCCTACCCCTGCGGGGAAACGGCGTGATGGTTAGTTAGTTAGTTAGTTAATTTAAATATCATCTGGATCTGAATCACCGATGTAGATACTTATTGATTCTACGATATTAACATAAATATTTTATACGAGCTTCTGCCCGCGACTTAGTCTGTGTAGGATTAGTACTTCAAGTAATATATTTTCTTTTCCTAGGTCCCATCTACGTTTATACCAAAATTCTTAACTTATTTATTTAAAATATGTATAATTCTTGATTCGATTCAAATTATTATGCGAGTACTTCAAATAAATTCACTAATAATTTAAATATTTTCCAAAATAGAATTTTGGTTTAACAATCATTGTTTTGCAAAATGTCATTCTCAAATTTTGACGTTTTCTATTAAACTATAATTATTATTTTCAATATATTGAAAATAAATAGCTAGCTTTATAAATTATAGCCTATATGTTATTCTGGCGTATGAGCTATATTATTGTAAAGTTTCATTAAAATCCATTCATAAAATTTTGATTTAAAGAGGAACAAACATACATACATCCATACAAACTTTCGCGTTTATAATATTAAGTAAGACTGTAACGGTCCTAACAATTATAGAAGAATGGTCATTGTCACCCATCAATATTGTATGAAGCAAGTTACGACGTACGTTCCATTCGACTGCGCCATGATGAAGTGGATTCGACTTCTGCCTGATTTGCTTTAGTTATTATATTATGTCAGGTTCCTCTCACGTCAAGATTCTCCCCACAAAATACCCAATCGGTTGAAATTCCTAGAAATTCTCCAAAATATGAGGTATTTTTCACGCATTGGCAACTCTGTTTAGCTGCTTGTCAAAATGCTAGTCAGTGTTACCACTAGTAAAAATAAATGTTTATTTTCGCTTTATTATCGTTAAAATCTCTTTATCAAAAAATACGTAAAATAAATAAAAAGTCGAAGATTTATAATCGTACAGAGGCTTAATTTTTGTTATTGTAGTTATAGGAATACTTCCTTTTACGCTCGATAATTGAACGGCGTATGCAAGTTCCTACCCAAAAGTATGCTATGGATGGATACCTACCGGAGCCGGAATGTAGGTATTCGATAACATGGAAATGGAAGCTGTCAAACGTCAGTTTAGAGGTGGGGATGCTGCGGGTCGTTTGTGCGGATTGTTGTGACGTTTCGTCGTGTTTTCTTAAATAGTTATTGTCTTTTCGGGTTAGATTCTTGCTTGAAACTATGTCGTTTCATAAATTTATTGTCAATCGAGTCAACGCATTAAAAATTCGGTAGCTTTTCCCTCAGTATTGCTTTGTGTACAATGTATCGTTGATGTATTAAAGTGGTTTTAAAAAATGTTTGTAAGATGGTTCTTCGCACCTTTGTCTGGTCGTGTGTTTTGTAAAAATGTGTTCAAACTTTATTACTATAAGCGTGTTGATTGAAGACGGTATGAGATAGTGATATAATGTTAAAAATGTGCAATATTATTTGGTATGGGATTGTCGCAGCCCACCTGGTGTGTGCCGTTTTGGCAACGCCGCTTGACCCCGTACCTATTGGACGAGGTAAGAGAGAAAGGGATATTGTTTTTTTTTCATCTCAAATCTGCATATTATTCCAGAGACACCAGCATCCGATGTTTATTTTCATTTTGTGAATGTTGTGCTTTATTTGTTTACAACAACAAACTACAAAAATTGTATTTGTGGAGATTAAGTTTTGCTCTCTGCAGTCAGTGGCTGGCAAAAGTTTTGTAAAAAGTTTCCGAATAACATTTTATTTTCATGGAGGTGGATATATATATGTATTTCGTTTAGTTTTTCAATGTTCACGTTTATTTTTCCCACGATTCTTTAAAAAACTTGCTGTGTTTACCTAGTGGGTATATTTGAATAACCGGGTACGTTAATTGAATAGCCAGGTAAGTTATTTCAATAGCCAGGTAAGTTGTTCGAATAGCCAGGTAAGTTATGTGAATAGCCAGGTAGGTTATTTGAACAGCCAGATAGGTTATTTGAACAGCCAGGTCGGAATTCCTGACTTTACTAATATACATATATTTTCTTTCTTATTCTTCTACCCTACTCATTCCCATAATGTACCGTGGATAAAAAAAATCCTGGGATTTATCTGTTTTTATAGATTTTGGAAATTAAACCACGTTTCATTACAACTAATAACGTTTGGATAGATGGTAAAAGATACATTAAAATTGTAGTAGTTAGATGACACAGGCCCCCTCAGGGCCTATGTCATCTTTGAAGATGCTGTGTGGAGGGTTTTTTAAGGGAAAGGGAGGAGAGGAAGTCCTGGGAAGGAAAAAGGTTTGAGGGGTGGGTAGGAATCTGGGGATAAATATGTCCAGGAGTGATGGACGTGTGAAGCCATCCCTCCCACTGCGGTGCAAGGCGATGGGTCGAGAGGGTCCGGCTGGAGAGATCAAAAGGTCTCCCTCAACCAGTTTCTCCCGATCCGGCCTGCCAAGCAGATGGTCAGCAGACGCATCCGCCCCTAAGTCCCGGACAAACCTAACCCAATGAACCCGGGCACCCCTGCTGAGTCACCAAACGTAGCGAACCACTTGGGGTGACCTGTGGCAGAGGTGTTAGTCGTCCAATAAATGGTTCCCGGAGCGGCGGTACACTTACCCGCCTCCCAAATTGAAATTAACCAGTAGTAGTTAATTTCTAACTACTAGAATTTTTTTTTTAGTCCATATTAAATTAAATCCCGGTTTTGTAAATATTTACCGTTATTTTTCATACAAACAAGGGTACAGATGACGTCACACTCTCCCGCCTCTTACCGGGCGTTTTGGCGGGCTTAATAAAATTAAAACTTGTAGAATTAATTTAATTATGAAACCGAACTTTAAAAATAAAATAAACAATACTAGTACGTAAGTTTGCATGTGAACATTGATAAAAAAATGGACTCAACTTCCTTATTCGTCAAATATTTGAAGTTAATTTTCACTTTCTGTGAAAGTACTATTCAAGTTCTGCGTTGGTTTCAGTTTTACGAAGCAAATGGCCTATAATGACATATTAACCCCGGCGATACTGAGAGTATCTTCCAGTCTGATACGTACCGCAAATATACTATGTATATGTTATTTTTAATAAATTTATTGTGAAATAACACAAATTAATCAACTAAAATCTATTTGCGCACGCCGGGTTCGAACCCGGATTGGGAGTCAAGCATCCGTCGAAGAAGAGGCCGTCGTAAGTAGGTATACCGTAGTTTCCCTAAATCGACTTTATATTGTATATCGTATGCACTTCATCGATGATCGTCTTAAAAGCTGTTCTAAAAATCTTACTTCTTGCACGTCTTTTATGAAAAGGAAAAAGACCAAAGATACTAAGATTCCAAGTATTCCGGGCGTCAACTGTCGTGGGATCAACGTCGTGGAATCTGTATTCATACAGATTAGGTTTAGGATTAGGAAGTAGGTATATTATAATATATTGTATTATATTATACTTTTATAACTATTTCCTAATCAGTAATCACAAAATATATAATAGCACGTATGCTAACAGATTACTTTTTTGCGTAGTCCCAAAAAAAAATGTATGTATGTTTTTTATATATTTCTCCATAACACAACTCAATTTCAAAGAAAAATGAATTTTCTTGTTTTTATCTTTGTTTTTATTTTTGTTTGCAATTATGTACTTAAGGAATAATATGAACTAAACCTGTCAATTTGTCTGTCCTGGAACGGGAAACTTTCCTAGTTGGACAGGCAAAGCTTCCTAATGTGTAACTTGTACTTTCTTTTGTATCTATCTATAAATAAATAAATATGTATAAATGGAACTTAATTGGTTGATATTATGTTCACTAACTAACTAACTAACCATCACGCCGTTTCCCCGCAGGGGTAGGCAGAGAGGACGGACCGCCAAACAGCTCGGTCTTGGCACACACTCCTTGCCTCATTCACATTCATACATCTTCTCATACATACTCTTCTATTATTCTGACTCTTGACATGGCCCAAGTATCTGATTTACTTGATCGTGCCACGTCTTCCTTGGGCGTCCTCGGCTTCTTCTACCGTTCACATTCGCGTCATAAATTCTCTTTACACTCCTTTCTTCATTCATTCGCTCAACATGCCCAAACCATCTAAGCCTCCCTTTCTTAACCTTACTTAGTACGCTCACATCAGCCTTGCATTCTTTTCGGATCTCCACATTCCTCACACGATCATACATGGTTTTACCACACATACGCCTCAGGGATCTCATTCTACAGCATTCAGTCTACTTTCATCCTTTCTCTGCCTTTTCCAGGCTTCACTGCCATACATCAGGGTAGGTACCAGTACTCCATTGTGGACTGCTTTATGTTCACTATCTTATGTTAAATGATATTTTACACAACTGTATGTTTCCTAAAATTATATACATAATAGATTATGTCTGTTGGTATGGTTAACTTGGCCGTTTTGAACTCTACCTATTACGCCTTGGTAACCAATAAGGTAATTAGTCAAGTTTTTCACTATTCCGACCTTATTCCGACTTTATAGATAATATTTACACCACGATTATAAAAACAACATAATATTAACGACCTTACATAATATTTACACCACGATTATAAAAGCAAAGGAGTTAGACTATAAACCTGTAAACAACGATCTGTTTCAACATTGTTTTGTTGACTGAAGAATGGGTAAATAAAGCTAGAAGCATAGAATAAAGACAAAAACAAGGAATGCGATGTAAGAAATTAAAAATCACGGAATATTACACATATGTTAGTAAATGACGTTTTCTTGAAAATGAAAAAATTGCAGACCCTTGAAAAATCACGAAATCCGACTTTACTTTTCAATATTTATACTTATTTATTAATTATTAATTTTTATTTTTCCCCTTTACACACGAATTTTTATCTCTCGTAAAGGTAAACATGACTAGTTTATAATTAGAAATATATATTATCATGTTAATTTGTACCTTTATGATTGTAATAAATAAATTTAATTTAAAAAAAAATATATATTAACCAGAAGTATTTTCGTTGTTTGTTTTTGGGGTGTTATGCCGTGTTGTGCTACCTCCTTCTTTAGCCGACGTTTCGGACAGCGTTGCAATGTCCATCATCAGGGCAGATCCGTCGATGTGAAATTGTTGTGTTAAGTGTGTGCTTATTTACTTGGAAGCGATACCGAGAAGGAGGTAGTACAACACGGCATAACACCCCAAAAACAAACAACGAAAATGCTTTTGGCCGTGAAAATCTAAAAACGTATCTAACCAGAAGTAATTTAAACAAAGAAAATAAACATTTCAAATAATTTTCTGGTAAAATTTTTTAGTTTATAGGCAGGTACTTTATCGCTTGTCTGAATTCTTGTGACACTTAAATTCAAAACAATTCGGAGTTCCTGAACCAAAGTTATAATCACTCACAGACATGTTTAGTGATTAATTTTTTATAATTTATAAATCTTTGCGAATACTATCTATAACATTATTTAAAAATGAATAATTGAATTCCGATATTAAGTTGAGGTACCTAGGTACGTTGATGGGAATCGAACCAGAAATGCCTGACACTTCACAGGGAAAATAAACTGGTAGTACGCATTTTTGGTATTTGGTTTCCGCTGAATCAATGACTCGTGCCCTGAGAATGTGTATGCCGTCATTGTAACGCGAATGAAACCAATGAACCTGTTTTTGAAACATGAATAATTTTGACCTACAAACATCGAATATCGATGCCTACGGAGCACGCTGTCTATTATGGTTCCATGACGATTGATCCGGCGACGATTGGCCCGCCGACAGTTGGCCCGCCGACAGTTGGCCCGCCGACAGTTGGCCCGCCGATTGATCCCCGGGCTGTTGATCCCTGTGCCAACTGATCCCTCGGACAGTTGATCCCCTAAAATATGATTTCTACAAGTAAGTATGCAAAGAGGATATACTGTCGGTATAACCATAGTCAATGCAAATTCAAGAATGTAGCCAAAATTTTGTGTCAAACGCCTACCGGAAATGTTTACTTCCCGAGTCGTTTGCAATCTTAACTACAAGGCAGAAAATAAGTTTATAAGTACTAAAAAATCCGGAATGTGAAAAAAAATCCCAGAACAGTTGCAATAAAATAAATAATTTTGTTTATATTTGGCGCGAAAATGACTTGAATCGTTCGTGAATGACTATGGTACTGACGCACGTGCTCATCAACTGTACACATTAATTTGCTCATAAATGAGTATGCTTGGTTGGGGCATAGGTACTCATGAATGAGCATGCTCAAAGTCAACAATTGAACACAAATGCTCTTTAAGAGCATGCTCTTGTCAAATAAATGTCGAACAAATATAGAGTCAGTTCCATTCGCCCAGAACTAAACAAATATAGAGTCAGTTCCATTGGCCCAGAACTAAACAAATATAGAGTCAGTTCCATACGCCCAGAACTAAACAAATATAGAGTCAGTTCCATTAGCCCAGAACTAAACAAATATAGAGTCAGTTCCATTGGCCCAGAACTAAACAAATATAGAGACAGTTCCATACGCCCAGAACTAAACAAATATAGAGTCAGTTCCATTCGTCCAGAACTAAACAAATATAGAGTCAGTTCCATTCGCCCAGAACTAAACGAATATGGAGTCAGTTCCATTTGCCCATAACCAAACAAATATAGAACAACGGCAACCGAACGTAATAAATATACCATTTTATGCTTTATGCCATTTTAAACAAATTAATAAAGTTATTTTGGACAATCTCGATTAGATGGTACCTACCTAGCTACCAACATACCTATCTTACAATATGCGGCCCGCGAGTCCATTTCGTGTCTAAATAAAATATTTCAAAAAGTTTGCAGTATAAAATACTCAAACGTTTTCTGTTGTTTTAAAAAAGATTTTAGCGGAAAACTTTCCTCAAAGTTGAGAATAAACCGATCTAAATAATAAGATTTTTCTTACATATACCCAGACACAATTTCAAAAATCACCTTCGTAGCGCAGCGCTTTTCTTGTTGAAATCTATCTTTAATGCATTTTAAATGTTTCCGTTTTATAAAATACCAAAGTTTTCTTGGCTAAATTTTGTTCAACTTTCCGAACGACAAAATCAACAGTCTGCCAAAACTGCAAGTAGGTATTATAATGTTCTTTATTTTGATACAAATCGAGAGCATTTATTGGTTTGGCCTTGGATGGGCCTTACGTAGAGTGGGACCAATAAAATCGGCGATTTTATTGGTCCCACTATCCTTTAAATCAAAGATATCCTTTAAATCAAATTCTATTCGTATTGAATCTTTTTTTACAAAAAAACATAAATTTATTTTGAAAGATTGTTATTTTATCTGGTAAAGTTATGTTTTAAATTTTGAAAAACTTGATTTATTTTTCATATAGTAAGGTTATATATAACGTTGGTCGTTAGCAGATTTGTTCAATTTTCAAACGAAACATTATATTATACAACACACATTTCGAAAAATATAATCATACAGTAAAATAAATCAATGCGTAATCTAGTAAAGCTATTTTTCAGAATTTTTATTTTAGTTACTTAAATTAAAATCATTAAAAAATAAATACGAAAATACCTCGGTTTTTCTATTTATTTAAGGTCACACTTATTTTATTTAGACACTATTGAAAAATCATAAATACAACATACTTACAAGAAGTAAACGATATTTAATAATTTATCATCGTGCGTTTTGAGCATTTTTATTGCTTACTTGAATGTAGATATACCTATATTAAATCAAGTTTTTAATGAAGTAAATAGATAGTAAATTTTTAATTTTAAAAATTTGATACGGGGAATAATCGATCTTTCTCATCGGAACCTCCCTGTACAGTTGCAACCATTTTTAAACTTTTATTCTCAGCCGTTGATCAACATAATATTTACCAAATTTAAAAAAGTGATTTGAATTACGTTCTTATCAATTATCAATTAAAAACATTTTAAATATCGTATTGACGGAAATTAAGTTATGATTTTTTTTTTAAAAGTGGAATTAATTAAAAGGTACGATGAATTAATTCCGGACGGAAATTAAGTTATGATTTTTTTTTTAAAAGTGGAATTAATTAAAAGGTACGATGAATTAATTCCCATTAACATTCTTTCTTGCAAAGAGATATGTGAAAACAATAAAGCGAGCAATAAAGGGTAAAGCGGATGAATGGAGGTGAGAAGAAAAGAATTATTATGGTCAATAACATCGGACTTTAATTAAAGATTCCACAAACTCAGCCGACTTTATGTGATTGCTGGAACCTGACCACATACTTGTGCGTTTATTGCTTTTTCTCGTGAAAAACTTCAAGGAAGACGGTAAGAAGTGGAATTTAAAAATATATTATATTTTATAATTCTTTTCTTATTTCGTACGTTTTAGTGTTTATAGCAATGTGTTCAGTCTTAAAAATCAGTTTATTATTTTTTGTAATAATATATTTTTAGATGCTTTGTTTTTTTTTTTACATTAACTCCACACAGTAGGCCCTGAGGAAAATAATTTCCCTCAGGGCCTATGTCATCTTTGAAGATGCTGTGTGGAGGCTCTTTTTGAGGAGAGGAAGGAGTGAAATGGGCTTTGAAGAAACCTATATTGTCGGAGCGGGAAACACAAGGGCCGACAAATCATTCATACAGACTACGGTTGTAGCGAAACCCGGTCGGCATAAAGTATAAAAAATAAAAGTGGTGTTTATAAAGTTATTGTTTTATTTTAGATTATTATTGTTATCTTCTTCTTCAATATATAACATTGATGGGAATAACCTTCAAAAGTTAAAAAGAGAGTTTTTCTTACAAAAAAGGCTAACTTGTCGACTTCTTAATACATTATCACTTCATTCATGAAGAAACAATAACAAAATTCTATCATTCATCTATAACACCACTACTATAATAACACCACCTCAGTTTCGCCTTAGTGAAAGACAACCATTCAGAATCGCAACTTGAATGACATTCAGCCGTGTTTGTTGCTCAGACCTGAATAGCCAGGTATCCCCTTTTCAACTACCTTCAGCCGCATATCACCTGACTGAGGATATCATTATAGTTATATACAGTGGCGGTTTGTGGTCTTTTTAACGGGGGGTTCAGAAATTCAAGAGAAGAATGAAATATATTGTCTAATCAAAATTTACTCTTGTCACACAAATTAAATAAAGTTAGTGGGGGGGGGGGGGGGGGGTACCTAAATAGGTACTATTGTTTTTAAATAACTTGATACTCCTCGACACAATTATTAAACAACCAAAATGGTTTTAGAGGATTTAAATTGTTTAATGGTTTTTACAACATTGCTTTTTTTCAATAAGAATAATTGCGTAGAATTTAGAATATAATATAATTGATATTTTACAACAAAAAAAAACAAGAAACACAAATAAAGGTGGCCACGAAATAAAATTAGCTTTTTTCACTTACACTAAAAATCCATTATACACGTATACAAAAAATAATAATATTTAATTTCCAAACTTTTTTCATAAGCATTAGCGTTATTTTTTGTATATAACACTATTCCGTCATTGTGTGAAAAAAATTAGGACAGAATATTCGCGACAACCGATAAACGCAACCACTTTCAATTTGAAAGCCGAAACAATACTAGGAAAGCTCAACACAAAATTGCATAACTAGCGACGGTGTTTGCAGAAACTTTAGTAAATGTATTCGTAACTAAGGGATATAACGACTTATCTATAGAAAAAAATACGAAAACAGAAGTCAAAATCGGTCCACTTCAATAGTAGATTTACAAATGCCATTAGTAAACGGTTGGAGAAATGCAGAAACAAGAAAATAAAAAATTTACAAAAATGACTACAAAGTTAAATACCATAATATATAACATTTAACTTGCATCCGTCAGTGCAAAATTCGACCGTCAGCCGGTCATCCTGCGACAATCTCGGGCTTCGTTTCGGCGAGACTCGTCAAAGTTCGGAGGTCACGTGACATCTTGACTCGTGAGCAGCGCACCAAGCTGCGTAGTTTTGTCCATTCTACCGTCAGCGATTTCAGCGATTCGTATCGGCTATGATTTTTCGTATGGACAAATGTGTGCGGATCGCAACGCGCACAAAATGGGAATAGATAGGTACCGTATTTTTCGGTGGCGCGAGTTTTAAAGACGGAATTTTAATGTCGAGCTGTCTGTAATGCGCTTATATTACTATACAACAAGATTGTTTTATTTTATCATATTTTTAATGGGGGTTCACCGCACAACCGCACTTTAGAGAAAACCGCCACTGGTTATATATGCTTATATCTATCTGCTTTCACATTCTTAATGAAAATAGATTTTATTATATAATTTGTGTTTTCTTTTATGTTTTCCTTTTTGCTTATATAGTTCCATTTACTCGGGCAGTAGGCAAAAAATGTGTAGGTATTCTGAAATTAATATATTTTTCAGCGATAATAAATTTTTTTTTCTTGTTTATTTAAAAAGTTGGGGTAGTTTTTTAATTTATATTTCGATATAAATTTCACATTGTGATGAACACCATGCCCGGGATAATGCACGTATCATGGCAGTAGAATATAGGCTATTATATTACAATGTAATAGTAAGAATAGTAAATGTAGACACAAAAATAAAAACAATTCTTTAAAAACAAAAAACATGTATGAATAATAACAAAAATCAAAACTATGGTGATAAATGATAACTGAATGATAAAGTAGACATTTTAAAGAAAACAGAAATAAAATTTTACTAATAGATATTATAAACGCGAAATAATATTTTAAATGTGTGGATGCATGTATGTTTGTTACTCTTTCACGCAAAAACTACTAAATGGATTTTAATGAAACTTTACAATAATATAGCTCATACATCAGCATAACATATAGGCTATTGAGCTCTGGCGTTATGAAATTATTTCCTATACTATTCATCCGATGAAAATTTGGTTTTGAGTTGTTGTGAACACGCCTGCGAAGATTTCTATATAGCGGGTTTCTATATTGGTGAGCTCTGGAAAAATAATCAATAGGTCACAAGCGAGTTGTTTGAAAAATGGGTGTATTTTATGGAGTTTGGAGGCAGGAAAAAAGGCAGAGGGGGTGGGGAACCCGGAAGGGGCCGAGGGAAATTAAGGTGAAGGGTTCTCGAGTGGGAAACAAGGAATGGGGAAAGCGGAGAAGGTGGAAGGGGAATGCGTGAGGGGAAGGAACGGGTCGAAGGGGAAAGGACACCGAAGGGGAAAAAAATATTTTGCCGGGAATCATCTAGTACTCAAATAATTTTAGAAAGCAAGACTTAAAAACACGCAAAGAACTACATTTTGAAAGAAGTCAAAATCACAAAACTTATTACATCTGTAAAGAAAATACCGACCAATTGAAAAGGAGAGTAATATGTATTAAATAAAAAAAGAATAGTGAAATGCGTAATTTTCAATTCATGTAATCTAAAAAAAGCTCAGACCCTTTCAAATATCAAATGTTGTACTCGGGTAGTAAAAAGGGATTTAGATTTTTTTGACGTTCCATCGGTGCTCGATGCATTGTATATTTATAAAATGAAACAAATAACTGTGTCTTAACCACTAAATATTATTCATAAAAATCTACATGTTTTGATACCTGTGGTTTCTTCGTCAGGATTATATATAAAATTAATAAAAATAACAATGGAAAAAAAAAATTATTGTAAAAAAAAAAATTGTATATTATTTTTTTAAATCATTTTAATATTATAAGTATATACTTAATGTAATATTTACATTTTCTTGAATAATGTTTAAATTTCATTTTATAAAATTATTTTTCATGATATTTTTCATGATATGAACAAATATTCAGTGGTGAAAACAGAGTTATTTGTTTAATTTTATAAATAATGACGCCACAAAGTGAATATGCAAAGTTTGAAGAAACATTGTATATGTATTTATTTAACGCCCTTTTTAGGGGCTTTTACATATGGATAGTAAAATATACATTATTATTTATTGAACATAACTGAACTATATAACTGAACTATATAACTGAACTGTTTTAGTAACAACATTTTGTGTTTGTTAAGTGACAAATTGAAGATGTCCACTGAATTGGTATAATTATTTCCCTGCATTAGAATTCTGGGCAAAGAGGAATACACATGGTAGTTAGTCCCAGAATTGGTACACTGAAATAAATCCCGACTTCTAGTAAAATTTCACTTGTATTATGATTATTATCACATGTTGACAATCGCCATAACTCTGGCTACTGTATTTCGCAATGACCGTGTGATTTTTTGTTATTAATTAATTATTTGTGACGAGTAAATTGCAAATTTGTGCTATTGCAGAAACGAGCGGTGGGATTTTGTATTGTTTTTTCCGCATAATGGGTGGCATAATGACTATCGCGTTTTTTTGTTCTGAAGAGGCAGTAAAAATTTACCATAACCGTCTTGATTATTATATTCTTACACACCGGTACAGCTTTGGTATCGTTAAGCCGATTTTAAGCCCGTTTTAACAGGAAGCCACAATTTTAAAATGTAGGTATTCTTTAGTGTGCCGTCCACCGCCACGAGTATATGTAATAGTCATATTAAGGTAGATATGTACTTGGTCGACGTACGTACGCATCGCTACGCCTAACAATATATGGGTTACTTAGAAAACGTACATTTTCTATGAAAATGTATGTTTTAGAATCACATTGGCCACACGCATCGCAACGTGCGATGCGTTTGATCATTTTCATAGAAAATGTATGGTTGCTAAGCAGTCCAGGTAATGTTAGCGATGCGCACGTACGTCGACTCGGTGTGTTTCTACCTTAAATCGCTTGGCAAGTGTAGTCTAGAGGTCACGATTTAAAGCGCAAAAATGGTTATTATTTATTTTCTGAATAATTTTAAAATAAAGTAAAAGTTAAACAATGGAAACTGTCACAGGTAATTTTAGCCAAAAAATTTATATTTTTTAAAGGTTGTTTTTTATATGCGAAGGTACATACATTTGTCATAAAAAACACCTTTTTGTAGTAGTTTAAGTTTAAAAAAATTATGAAGTAATGATAATTAATTTTATTTTCATTCTTCTGAATGGAATTTTTTGTACCTATCTTTATCTTTATACGAAATAAAAATACGTATATAAAAATCTAACGTCACAATGATCGTACAAGGTAAACTCCGTAACTACTTAACCGATTTCGATGAAATTTGGCTTACTGTGAGTAATTTGGTCCAACTTAAGAGATAGGACAGTTTTTATCTCTATTATTGATCTCAATATTTATTATTGCGAATTAAATGTTTGTTACGGGATTTGAAATTATTTCTAAGTTCATAAGTTTCTGACAGATGGCGGTGTGAGTTAATTTATTGACATAATACTTGGTTATCTAGGTTAGGTAACCATCCAGTAGATGGCGCTGTGTTTTATTATATATGTTCGCTAAATGCCTTGTAATGGACGAATTAAATTTTCCGGCTACCTCTAAGAGCCGATTGAATGGAAAGCTTAGATTGGTTATGTAAAGAATATTCTCATTTTTCCTCATCGTTACTAACGGATTTCACATAGTAAGAAAATCCTTATTTGATACGCCTACTCTCGTTCTATCCAATAAATAGTAAATGAAAAACTAAATATAAAGTAGGTAGTCAACTAGTCAGCTTCCCCTTTCTACTCGGCTTAAAAGCGATTAGGTACCCACCCGCGCCCTCTTTCGGAAATAGGGTTATACTAATTTCGGTTTGGCAAATTGGTATTTTAAGCAGGTAATTTAAAATTGAAAGCCGCCACAGACGGAGATTTGTCATGTCCTGGGAAATTCTCCTTCAGAATCTCCGAGATAAACCTACTTTCTACCGGAGAATAAATCCTTGCAGCAGATGAGTTTTTTTTAACCTTAATCACAGAGCTTTCTGACAGTTATTAATGCTTCTCTTATAAATAGAATCCAGTAATAAAGATTGTTGTTTGCAAGTTTAATATCATTTTCATCTCTAGTGTGACTGTGTTGCCTGGAAACTTGACCCAAATAATATTGTGTTCTGTTGAGATTTTCTTGAACAAAGAAGTACTTACGTAATATGTTTGTAGGCATTTATTATTTAAACGTTTTAATCATACGTAAGTACTCTCTTCAAAAGTCCGTGAGTTCATAATATAATAATGTTCTGCATGAGGGGGAATAATACATCATTTACAAAAGCACTGTTGAAATATAATAAACTAGGTATGTAAACACTTTTTTTTTCAGCGTTGAAATGGGGTGTGCACAAATAATTATATTATAATACCTGTTTAATTTATCTGTCTGAACAAAATAATAATAAAATTATAATATGCAGATTTTTGCTATTAACCAGCAACTCATTTTGCCAATAGTCTTTGTGGTTCCATCCAATATTAGTCGATTCCCGTTTTACCGTGGTAACCATTTTGTTTATTTATGAATACAACAACATTAAGTATAGATTCATATTTTACCATAATATCTATTTTTCTTCATTTAATAATAATGTATAATCCTGTTTTATCTTCTCAAATCTCAACCATTTTTCTTTTGTTTTTACGAGACTGAATTTTTTCAGTGAAATTTCTCAACTTCTGTTTTTAAGACTATAAAAAGAAAGGATTGGATAATAAATGTGATTGTATAATAAATGTGAACAGACAGTGCCCTTCATTTAATACTACTACTACTTATTGATAAATACACAGGGTGTAACAGGACGTATCCGAGTGATTTTACCCAGCGATTTCTGAGCATATTTGGAGTAATAAATATATTTGTCAATTTGCTATCCGATAATACTTTTTTTCTATTAAAATCAAAAAAATTTTTTTCGATCAAACGTCGCTACTGATCCCATCGCTATCAGAAATACCCCGTTGCGATGGGTTTGAGCTGTACACGCGCTGTTGCGTGCATGCGGCATGCTGCTAGAATGAGACAACGCTTTTCAAGACACGCTAGAATATGAACACGCGTTTGTGACAAACCCAGTTGTGACGCATGGTGGAAAAATATTTGCAAATAAGCTCAGGAATGGCTGGTTAAAATCCTTCGGGTACTTACGTGCTGTTAAATCCTGTAATGAAGCTTTCGGGAGTGGAAATTACCAATAACCGTATAAAAATTGAAGAGGATGCAAAATCACCCTCTCATCTATAGTGCCAAATTTCCAGCTGGGAAGATGTTGTGATACCAGTGGACATCGCCAAACACACAATAATACCCCTGGTGATCTTTATTAAAGGGACTAGGTTCCTACAACTGTCGAGAGAATATGGTGAAACATGCGAGATAGCTCAATGGGCCTATGGCCCGAGTGCTTACATAAGTTGCACGGAAGGGTCCCCGAACTAAAAATAAAAATAACTTTTTATTAGTCTCAAGGATTGAAACTTCACCACTGTCTACTGTACCATATTTTTCTCTTTGCTAACAATTTGCCAACGTCTCAGTTTTTCCCCGGGTATACAATCCTTAAAACATATGCATAAGATGAGAATGCTGAATTCCTTTCGCCAATATTTCAACGGAATGTGCTCCTAATAAATAACGACTAACGCCATTGACCCCTCATCGGGAACAACCGTTGACAAACAAACAAAACCCGTACGCACAATTTGGAGTACAAAAAAGAGATGTCATTTTGTTGTCCGATAATATTTTTTTCTATTAAAAATAAAAAAAAGTATATATTTTTCAATAGCGACGAGATAACGTAATACGCGCTGTTTCGTGTGTTACCGTGCTGCTGGAAGGAGACGGAGTGCTTATCACGAGACTCGCCAGGGTGTTTATTTATATAATACATGATAATACATTAGAACATTTATATATGTGGTACAATAATACAATAAATCACCATACTAGGCGACTGCCTGTTTCATGGTGACCAATGGAATATAGTTAATATGTGAGGTCATATGAATAATATTTATACATGTTGAAAATAGGAAAGACTTAATTTAAAAAAATATTTATATATTACTCATACCTTTTCCCTTCCCAGAACTTCCTATCCTTCTCTCCTTCCTTTCCTTAGAAACACCCTTCACACAGCATCCCAAAGATGACATAGGCCCTTAGGGAGATTATTTTCCTCGGGGCCTCCTGTGTGGAGATTATGTTAAAAAAAAACACCAGCTCCCCCAGTGATCTTCTAATCAACTTACCTACCTTATTTTATTGATGGTTTCTATCTATGATATGAGGTTCCTATCTCATATATTACATAGATGTAGCAGATCATTAGATATGTGGTAATCTTTTGTACCGCTAAGGCAAATCTGGTGCACTGTATTTCAATGTAAAACTATCTCAAACTTCTCTACTTCTCACGCCATTGTGTTACTCTAATGTGGAGGAAGTTACGAGTAGTTATATTATATACCCACGTAGTCTTTTTGTCAACGTTGTACCGTTCCAAAACGGTACGGAATATTATCCCGACAATTCTTGGAACTTTGGCATATTAACACGATAATTGAAAAAAACAACATAATTATGGAGTTCCACTTTGTGAGAAAATTACCCACGCCAGTTTCTGAATTATTGTTTGCTTATTTCAAGTTTTGCAGGGAAGCTCGGCCCGTAAAACTTTTTATTTTTATACCCAGAATTTAAAACAAACTTTCACGAAGAGAATATTTCGTGTTGCTTACCTTCCTTCGTTACAATGAAGACTTTTTAAAAATTAAAAAAAAGTTTAAAATAATTCCCATCAGGACCTATGTCATCTTTGGGGATGCTGTGTGGAGGGTTCTTTTTAGGAAAGGAAGGAGAGAATGTTCTGGTTAGGAAAAACGTTTGAGGGTAGGGTAGGAATCGGGGGTCAGTGTGTCCAGGAGTGACTGACTAATGATACCAGCCCTCCAACTACAATGCAAGGCGATGTTCCAAGAGAGTCCTGCTGGAGTAGTCAAAAGGCCTCCCTCAACCAGTCTCTCCCGATCTGGCCTGCGACGAATTTGGTGGGCAGACACATCCGCCGCCAAGAGCCGGAAAAACGTCACCCCATGAACTCGAGCACCCATGCTAAGTCACTAAACGAAGTAGAGAACCACCTGGGGTGACCTATGGCAGAGGCGTTGGTTATCCAATAAATGGTTTCCGGGGCGGCTTTACCCGTACCCGCCAACAAATTGAAATGAAATGCCGTTTGCTTTCATTACTTAGAAGATAAACCACGGGAGTCCACTTTCGACTTCTGTTTAGGAGAGCGATTTTTGTGTTTGTGAACTACCTAATTGTTTGAAAGGAGGTAGCGCAACACGGCATAACACCCCAAAAACAAACAACGAAAATGCTTTTGGCCGTGAAAATCTAAAAACGTATCCAGTTAATATACTGTTTACGGATTTCATTGTTTTATACAATAATGTAATGAAATACAGAGATTTTTACTGCATATTCAACTCAAAACCGCCCAAAAGTGGTCTTCCGTGGTTTAACCTCTAAGGTACAGATATATTTCAACCATTTTACACAAAACCTTGACAAATTATATACCTAAACCTTCCTCATGAATCACTCTTGACTATTGGTGAACACCGCATAAAAATCCGTTTAATAGTTTTTGAGTTCATCGGGAACAGACAGACGCGGCGGAGGATTTCAATTTATAATATGTAGAGATAATTAAAATTAACAACAACACTGGTTTTCTTTTTACATAGACCGACTTCCGAGTTAATGTTAGTTATACGAAATATTTAAAAAATCAAAAAAATCTGATTTAAATCAAATAAATCCGATTTTTTTGATTTAAAAAAAAAATCATGATTTTTATCAACCCTGAAATAATTTTAAGTGATTTAGTAATTAATTTAAAAAGATACATGGAAATCAATTAAAAACTTTTAAGTATTTTATTTTTTTAACAAACACCACATAGGAGAGGCCCTAAAGAAAATAATTTCCTTCAAGGTCTATGTCATCTTTGGGATTATGTTCGGAGGGTCTATTTAAGTGAAGGAAGGACAGGAAGTTCTGAAAGGAAAAATTTATATGGTGTGGGTAATAGAAACTGTAAGTCAGTGTGTCCAGAAGGATCTACGAATCCATTCTTCCCACTATAGTCGAGAGGGTCCGGCTGGAGAGGTCAACTGGTTTCCCTCAATCGACCTTTTCCGATCCGGCCCGCCACGTAGTCGGCAGACGCACCTGCCGCCAAGACCTGAACCTAGACACCTCTGGCTGTGAACGGCTCGTGGGCTCCAAAGTGGTGCATAGAGCTGAAGGCTCATATTTAATTTAGGAACAAAAGGGCGCCACTGGGTTCATGTGAAACCCAGGCCTTCAGTTCGGCAGGGCTGAGAGAGCTCTTTTAACATTATATTGAGCAGAATCATTGAACAAGTAAAACAAGTTCCTTTGGACCATATGTGTGAATGCTATATAATACAAACCTTGAGGGAATCGCTGTATTGAGGATCCGCAGGCGAGGTCGGAAGTAGGAATCCTTTGGTCGGCCAGACCCCTGGGAATTCTCTGCAGGGTCGCGTGGATGGGAGTCAGCCTTGGTCTCCAGAAACAGGCCTGACTATTGACGTGAGTAGAACCTCTCGCTCTCAGAGATATTTAGTCACCACCGACGCCACCTGGCAAGGTTTCAAGCAAATATATGTTCGCAAAAGGGACACACCTGCATTAGTGTAACTGGGAAATTAGTACTTCCATTTTTTCACAAGACAAGACACCTCACAAGAGTCCCAACTAATCCCATCTGGACACAGTGAGACTATGGCATCCCCAATTGGGGTATGTTGTTTAAACGTATACGTTTCAATTCTGAATGGTGGTCTTACACCGGGGCGATCCTGAGAGAATCTTCCACTCTGGAACGTGCCGCAAATATAGTAATATATATTATTTTTAATTAATTGATTATCAAATACACAAATTAATCAAATAAAATTAATTTGCGCACGCCGGGTTTGAACCCGCGACCTTCAGATTGGGAGTCTAGAGTCATGCCCTCGACCACGCTAGCCGTCAAAATTCTTTAATGAGTTTAGTTTAATCGGGGCTAATTGATTAAAAATATTAATTTAATAGACTTTGTCTAGTGAGGCGGTAAAAAACTGTGTAAATTTAACTGAAACTGAACTGAAAGGTTTGGGTTAGAAAAATAAATATTTTAAATAAGGATTAATTATTTTCATAATATAGCAAACCACTTGTGTGACCTGTGGCGGAGGTTTAGTTATCCAATGAACGATTCCCGGGGCGGCGGTACCCATACCAGCCTTCCGAATTGTGTATGAAGTATAAACCTCTTCCTATGTATTGATGACGTCGTGCAACCTAGGTACAGACGAAAAATCTAACTAAAATATTGATGTTATCCTTTAAAGTTGGTTTTATTATAATTTCCTCATTTGAATTTAAATGCTTTGTGATCCTACCGGGTTGTTTTACAAAGGTCTACATTTTGTAGAAGACAAGATGTGCTCGTTAATAATTGATAGAATAACAATTGCGTGGGTTTTTTACTCTGCAGAGAGGAAAAGTCGAGCTAATCATTTTGAGTTTTTCAAGTTAATGTTATCCCCCAACGCCATTAAATTTTATTCGAGATCTTAAATTCCCTGGAGGGCTCGGCAGGAAGATTGGCCGGAAAATTCGCTTACAAACTAAGTTGGCGGCATATCCGCTAGGGGCTCCTTGGCATTGTCCCCGCTAGATGGCGGCTCTTCGTCTCATCCACTCTTTTCTTATTACTTGCTCCATTGTAACTTCACCACTACTAAAATATGAATAATTCTTTGCTTTCTTTCAGCATAGATAGATGTATTTCTTTGTGTCGCTGAATATGAATGTCATAATTCAGGTGTCATTTTAAGAGATTTTTGTGATTTTTCCGATAAAATACCGGCCAGATATTTAAACCCGTCTTTCACGCTCATAAGATCTTTATGGATGCGGCGCATCCCCAAACTGAAAGAACCCTGAAGATCTTCATACAAAAAGTTGAAATTTTGAAAAAAAAAATCATTTTCAGATACAACAATATCAATAATGTCGTTTTTTCAATCTTAGCAATGAAAATTCACGGACCGCCCCTGCTAGGTAGGTAACTTTTTGTTTAAATTTCAAACAAGGAAAAATTATATTTGTCAAAAGAAACGTCACTATCTCAATGCAATTCTTTTATCAAATTTCTTGAATATGGAATTAATATTGAAAAAATGCGAATAAGAAAGTCCAAATAAACATTTGTATGATCCATTAAAATGGCCACCGTCTTGAACAGGATCGGAACGTACAAAGAAATTTATAAACAGACGAAATGCAAAACGGTCGAATTAAAATAGGACTTCGCTTCGGTCAGTCGATAATAATTTATAAGTAATAAGTAATAAGCATTGACGACGAATAAAAAAAGAATTCGTCGAGTATTTTGTGTGCTTACTTTGTTTGTACCGGACGGCCTGATGCAATTTGCGAAAAAGACTGCTCAAAGTGAAGTAGCTCGTCTCCGTTACAAATGTGTAAAGATCTGTGTGGTAACTTCTGCTGCTAATCCACTGTACGCCCGCGCCGCTCCGAGCTCTCGGCTGACTCGACTCCGGCCTCTACTCCCATCTCCGTGTTTTGCCCTCTTATGTAAAGGCAGTCGTTATTGGTCGAAGGGGAAGTCTGGTATAATAAACCTTCCTCGCGTGAGGAGAGAGGTGTAGTGGAGTGGGTGAAGCGGGGAGGGAGAACGAGCGAGTCGAGCCAGGATTTATTACCCTCGATTCCAGGTTAATATGGAGCTCGCTCAGTCCTCACCACAACATCGCATTTTTCCACCAAACCCGCCCCAAAGCGGCTACAGATTAATTTACCAAATGAGCTCGAATTCGGCGTAACCTCTGCCTTCGAAGAATATTTAGGAGGGCATGAATCTTCGTGCGTATTTTTTTAAAACCTTTTATTCCGTGTTTAAAGGAAATTAACAAAGTTTGAACCGTTATAAATTGGCCGTTTTATTACTTTGATACCGCTGCACACAAAAGGTTTTAGTAAAATACACGTTGTTAAACTTAAAAGCGCGAATTTGTAGCAGCAAGCTTCTGGCCCTGCTAGGTGGATGCTCGTTTAATGTAGAGCGCTAAATGAAATATATAGAGCGATGTTCAATTCGATTTTCCGTTCACGTTCAATTCAACACGGAATGGCGAAATTCTTTTTTGAATAAAGTCTTCTTCGCTTATTTGAATAGTGTTTTCATTGCTGCTTCCATTCTTTCGCTTTTTCCATTAAACGCGCTTTCGCTATTGACAAACTGCTTTAGCGTTTCCTATTCATCTCGTGTTTGCTGTTTCTATTATCCGCCGCGAGTGCACTTTATCATTCCAACTCCCGCTCCTCATTCCGACCCAACTCCTCGTGGAAGAAAGGTATTTACATCATTTTATTTATAGCCAACTTTTAGAGTTCAAACAACGCCCAAAACCTACGCTTTGTGCGTGACACAATAGCACAGGGCCTTTGCTTTGCCATCGATATTAAATTCTCTAGATTCCAGGTGCCTTCCCTATATAAAACAAGCAAACGTCTTTATTTAATTTTTGATGAAAAAATATTCATACTATAAAAAATTAGTACCGACTTGCGAACTGGCGCTTCTAATAGTGATGAACAAACACGAAACATTTTAGCGACCGCAATAAATGTTTCCGAAACATTCTTCCATTAAATCGCTCAGTACGGACTGTTCGGATGTGGAACAAATACGACGAAGAAGGGATGACTAAAAAATATTTCACTTGTAAACTCAACATTCTTTTGGCCCTTACTGTCGCTTTCACGATGGAAAGTTAGCGGCCGCTCAATTAAAATTAGGCCCAAGCGAACAAAATTGGTGTCACTAAAGGGGCTCCAGCGTAATTGTCGCGCATCGGCAGTATCGGCATACTTATTTATTCAAATGAGTTTAATATATTTTAAATACATCAAAATCAGAATAGCAGAAAGCACCATGAAAGTTGCAGAAAACTCTTTACCCAAAACCCGGTCCGCATCAGTACAGGTTCTCCTAGTAAAGAGGAGTACAAAGAATATAATATACGAGTATATCAATTATGTTATAATAGAATATTTTAGAAATTTGTACAACGAAGTTTACAAGTTACTAATTAATTATAACGTATAAACTATACCTTCTCCTGCTTAATGTGGCTCTTACAATACTACTTGAATATGCAAATTCTTGAACTTTAAATGGTGATTATATTAAAATTTTCAGCAGCGCATTATAATAAATACTTCATCCCTTTGTATAGTAAACTATTTTGCGTTTTTCCTTTTTTGTTAGCCTGATTTAATTGCACGTCCTTATGTTATGTCCGTGAATGTCCTTGTTGTATATAATTTTATTTAAAAAGTATTTTCATAGAAGGTTGTGTATTATTTTATGTATAAATATCATCGTGTACGTTTTTTAGATTTTCACGGCCAAAAGCATTTTCGTTGTTTGTTTTTGGGGTGTTATGCCGTGTTGCGCTACCTCCTCCTTTAGCCGACGTTTCGGACAGCGATGATGGACACTGCAACGCTGTCCGAAACGTCGGCTAAAGAAGGAGGTAGCGCAACACGGCATAACACCCCAAAAACAAACAACAAAATATCATCGTGTTCAAGACCATCATCTGTTTCACCGTTAGCCAATTTAGTTTCTTTGACATTGTTTTTACGTTTTAAAATCTATTTCATCTATGTTTGCAACTTATTTTGTTCTCTGTCGTTGCACAGGAAAATAATGGTTGGGCAGTAATTAAAATGTGAAGCAATAATGGAGTCGTATATGGTGATTGCATTTTTTTTTGGAAATTTTTTAGTGAATTTTTCCCAAAAAAGAGTTTTTTCCAATTTTGTTTTGTTTATACTCAGCACGCTTGTTAAAGGTTAGTTTGGGATCTAATATATCTCCTTGTGATTCATATCAGTCCAATTAAATTAATCTATTCAGTGATTATTTTTTATTTATTTGTCGTACGACAGATTATTTATCCATTATTCATATTCTGGATTTGAAAGCTTACTTAATAATTTCTGATCTACAACGTCATTTTATATAATTTTAAAATAAATAAAAAAGATCGAGTTATCAATTGGGTACGCTCATTACTGTACGACCATCCATCCATTGATGTTTTGGTTCCAATTAAATGGTACAATAACCAGCCTTGTCTGTTCTGTATCTAAGTATTTTATTTTATTTGTTAAACTTGATTTAGAAATTACCTCCTGGAAATAAGGCGGCCATTACCAATAAATTATTAAAAAACAATTAACATTGGAACAATGACAATTAGAAAAGCGAGGCCGGAAACTGAAATCAATCATTTTCCCTTATCCAACGGAAGTCAAACGCGTGACCTTACGATCGGAAAGCGGGCTATCTTCCTGTGCGCCGCGGGGCTGCCTCTATCTATACACGCTACACACAATGACTAATAAATATATGCAGTGGCGTACCAAAAGATAAAATTCTTTTCGTATTCCCAGAAAAAATAAATGTACCTAAAAATACATAACAGCCGCTTTTAGTTCTTTCGCGTTTATGGAACGCCTACGATACAAAAAAATGCAATAAACGGTACGTTCCTTATCACAATATTTTTTTGTGCCGTCATGGTGCCGTAAACGTGGGTCGTCACGGTAATAACTACCTCTCAAACTACCTCTTTCTACTAGCACTGATACTATCTTCAATACAATCAATGTTATGGACATAAAACAGCTCTTTGCAAGATCCATCTTGATTAATTTACACCGAAACAACAAAACATCTTACAAATCAACACAAATAATACACAATACCCGAGCTAAAAAGAAAGAACTACTACAAACTCCTTTTGCTAAAACCACCTTTGGACAAAGATATTTTAAATACGTAGCTTGCAAACTATACAATACATTACCAGTCAAGACTAGACATTAAACAAAGAAATGGATTGCAAGTATAGGGCATCCCACTATTGCGAACATCTGCAAAACACATTGCGCATAGACAACAATTTTACAAAGGACCCAACCAACCCAAATGAAATAAAATAAAATAATAGAAACATCTCAAATCTATCGTACATTATTATTATTTTAATATTAACTGTATACCACCTCATAACTTTTCTTATTGCTTGATATTATGTTTTACTAATTATTTCCTTGTATCATTTATACTTACCTTTTTATTACTTTTACTGTATTTTCTTGTTTTGTATCATTTTATAACATACCTATGTTTTTATTAGTTTCAATGAATTTTCTTATAAAATTACTAATGGTTTTATATAATAATTTTGTAATTTAAATAGATGTAAAAATATATATTTGTCCTCTCCTAAACACAAGCTACTGCTTTATTAGGAGAGTGATTCAAGTGTTATATTTATATTAAGTTGTAAATATTGTAACTCTAAATATGTTTAAAAAAAATAAAATATATATATTAAAAAAATAAAACATAAAAAAAAACAAAATAATAAAACGCTCATATATATATATATATATATATATATATATATATATATATATATAATTTTACAAATGTAGGAAAATACTATATACATATATATATATATACAGTCTTTTCCTACATTTGTAAAATTCGATCCAATCACCGTTCTTTTTGATTATATAGAAATTATATGTAACAAATTTCTGTAATATTTTTTATTCCTTAATATTTATGTAACTATGTTTGTATATGTACATTTATGTCTGTCTCGACACAGGTAATATCATAGTGAGACAGACATAAACTTTTTATAGATTAATTAATAAAGAAAAAAAATATATATTAAAAGCGCACAATCACCATACAACATAAAACTTTTCTACGTTTTGTTGTTCTACACGGTGTCCGGAAACCCGAAGTACAAGCTGGAAACTGGTGAATCCATTATAAGTGTCTATATCTAAGCATATGTTTTTTTAAAATAATAATAAAGCTAGGAAGTTTTTAAATACCTCCAACGAAAGAGCAATGCCTCCACTGGAAAATGTGTAGGTAGTCACCATAATACCCAAAGGTTGGTACAGGTAAATCATTCTAAAGAGACCCTTGCTTGTGTAGTGCTGTATACTGGATGGATTACAAATAATTTTAAAGTTTGGATGCAAAATAATATATATTTTAAAAATGAATTATTAAGTACAAAGCAAAGCCTATAAATAAACAAAAAGATTGACAACTTTTTCCGAGGTTCTCTAAGAGTCCTCGCAAGAGTCCCAACTGCTCCCGTCTGGAGCCAGTGAGACTATGGCATCCCCAATTGGGGTATGTTGTGAGGCTGTAGTGCTCGTCGTATTGTGGTTAAAATTGAGCCAAAAACCATGATACCTTCCGTATAAGGAAACAATAAATAAATAATTGATAAACTTCGCTACGCACCCAGCATCTTTGGTCGTTTGCGGGGTAAGAGGGGATTGTGGGTAGGTGTTCCAAATTAGTTCGAATTTTTTTTTGAAACACCCGATTCTGCGGTATGCACAAAGAGTACATACAAACGTGTCTTCTTTAAAATGATTTGCCTGTAGTCAGTAGTCAGGTACCTACTGCCAACTCTAAAGTATACGAAATAACCCGTAGGTACGTATATAATGCAGTTTATTTTCACTGATATTGGTTTTCGTTCCGATAAATCATGCGAGAAACGCTCCGCATATTCATGTACGGTGAACATTCAACTTCATAAATATATTTTTATCATTGCTAATTCATAGCTTCTTTTTAGAAGTACATCTAGGTATTTGGATTTTAATTTTGTTTTCGTTTATGAATGTAAATCTTGGAAATGGAAATTAACTCACTTCCCGACATCCGTTCGGGCTGAAACTCGTCAAATAGATTCGTTGTCGATGACAACGCATTCTATCAACTTGGTGACATACACGCACAGGCGCAAACACACACATTTATCCGAAATTGCATAAAATCATGGCGCAACTAGGTCGTGGCGTTACATTATATGCATAGGATTTTACATTAGCTCCACACAGGAGGCCCTGAGGAAAAAGGGCATTGTCATCCCTATTTCATCTTTGGAGATGCTTTGTGGAGGGTCTTTAAAGGGATAGAAAGGAAAGTAAATTCTGGGAAGGAAAAAGGTTTAAGGTATGGGTAAGGATCTGTGGATAAATGTGTCCAGGAGTGACGGACGTCTGAATCTATCCCTCCCACTGTGGTGCAAGGCGTTGGGTCGAGAGAATCCGGCCGGGGAGATCAAAAGGTCTCCCTCAATCAGTCTTCCCCGATCCAGCCTGCAACGCAGTTGGTGGGCAGGTGCACCCTCGAACCACTTGGGGTGACCTGTGGCAGAGGTATTGGTTGTCCAATATCTGGTTCCCGTGGCGGCGGTACCCATTCCCGCCTCCCAAATTGAATGTAGCGGAAAGCCAAAACTGTTTCACCACATATACACAAAATAGATTTATTGTATTAATAATAATATTTGGATAATTTGTATAGCGCCGTTTTTGCGAAAAATCACCTCAAGGGCGCTGTACAAATTTAAATACATTTCTACAATCTTACTTTTAACTTCAGACTAGACAAAAATAAAAGACCTATGGCTAAAACATTGCATCCATCGGTTCTTCGATCAGTGAATTGAAATTCTAGTTAAGTAAGTAAGTGAAAATGTTATTTTTTTTTATTCTGGAATAAAAGTAGAAAACTATATGTACAATACATCTGACCAATCAACGCTTTGCTGCCTAAAAATGTACATGTACATCTATTTTTTGTTATTTTATTTTTTTGTTTTTTTTATTTTTTTATTTTTTTTAAATTAGGAAAATATACAGGACCATGCTTACCTAGTAGGTAACGTTTAAAAATGTTTATAGAGAAATTTAGATACAGTTTGCCCGCAGATGACACAATAGCGAACACATGTTCTTGGAAAAGTCATTATTTAATCCTGGTATATATATATTAATACTTATATACAATATGTTCTTTAATGAACGTGTTTGGGAAAAACAAAATTAATTAATTAATTGATGGGCTGTACAGTAGTAAAGGAACTTTGTTTTTTTCTGGTATTTTTTTTTTTAAATACGTCTATTTCAATTTCAATTTAATTTTCGTGAAATAAAACAGCTTTTGTTTTCAGTTTAAGCCAAAATGCCAATAATTTTAAGAATTGTATAAAAGGTCATTGGTGTTCATTCGTTAATACAGCTGGTTGTATGAACTGCACTCGCATCGTATTTAATATATTGCACCATCCGTTTAGAATTATTTTTCCACGTCAAAGGATACTAGTTATTAAGTATTCCGAATTGCTTGTGCATATTATTAATTTACCTTGACACAGAGTTTCCTGCCTAATGGCTTCAAACGTTTGAAAACATCGAAACGAGGACCAAAGAAAACAATGGATGAAAGTCTCTGCTGAAATTTCCTGTGTTATTTAAAGGAAAATAACGGACAGCCAAAGTCCTCTGCTGACATTTTCGGTGTTATTTTTCTAAGAAAAGCTGTATTATTTGAAAAAGCGCTCTTATTTTGTTGTGTATTTAACGTCCGGAGTTACTAAGTGACACTAAGAAATAAATATTTATTTATAATTAATCTTGATTACCCATAAAACAAAGTGTTTTAATTTAAGGTTTGAACAAAATAATAATTATAATACCCAGATTTTTGTTCAATAATATCAGCAACTAATATTGTCAACAGATGTCTCTATCGTTCCATTTAGTTATCAATATTCCTGTTTTACTATGGTAACCACACGGAGAAAAATGTTATAGGTACTAAAATACTGAAGTTCTTACGAACAAATTAACAGGGTTTAACATGTTTATTAGCGGGAACATGTAAGAATAATTTGTTGGTATATGTTATTTCGTACGTATACCAACAAATTATTCTTACATTTTCCCGTCAATAAACATTGAAACACTGTTAATTGGTTTGTAAGAACTTCAGTCCCGTTTTTAACAGTTTTTACGAATAAAATGATATGTATTTTAGAATAACATTTTTCTCCGTGTGGGCAGGAACCTGGGCACCCCTGCTAAGTCACTAAGCGAACCACTCGGGGTAACCTATGGCAGAGGTGTTGGTTATCTAATAAACGGTTTCCGGGGCAGCGGTATCCATATTCGCTTCCTAAATTGAGCTTCCAAGGACAATTACGTCAATTATTATTTGTCGTGATTTTTTTCTTTCCTACACACGTTTTCATGTCGTTTTCGCGGTATTGCATGCCGATTGACTATTTGATGGTTATCAATATTGAATGTTAAAAACATGAAGCACATTTGGGTTGGGTTGGGAAATAATCATTCATTAAGTAACGTTATTGTGTAAGTATGTTTGCTGTAGACGAGGATGTTCTCATTGATTGACCTCATCGCTGAACCCGACTCGCGACGCACAACGCACAACGCACAACGCGTGGAGGGTTTTAATTTGATTAATTTCTCAGATTTACAATTACATTTCCTCCTATTGTTAGTTCCACGCGTATTTTTCTCTTGAACTTGAAGCGAATGGATTAAAGAGCTTCACGTTTCGTCGATTAAAAGGTTTGATTAAGGCTTCAACGGCAGTTAAATTAACATATTTTTTTGTACTTTCACATACAGCAACCATTTTGTGATCAGTGGCGGTTCGTGCTATGAGGCATGAAAATATACATACACTTACACAGACATCCAATACTGCGATACATACTTGTACAAACATCCAATACTGCGAGGAGAACACATTTTTTTGAAATAATCGATTTTTTTTTATTAGTCTTTTAATAATACCAAAGAAAAAATAAAGGATCAGGCCTATAAAAACCGCTTTAAAGTTCAAAATCTCCTACTTACGAACCCCTTTTTGGTTATGGTTTTATTTTATAACGTGGAAAATTAAATTCTTTAGAAAATGATTGTAAAACATTTCAATATTTGTGCCTGAACTTCGCAAAATAAAATAAAACACGCTTTGTGGCGATGTTTTTTCATAAATAAATCAAAACAAGCGGCTGGTGTTAAACTGGAATTTAAACCGTATCGTCATTTACATGTAAGGATATTCGTTGTTTGTTTTTGGGGTGTTATGCCGTGTTGCGCTACCTCCTTCTTTAGCCGACGTTTCAGACAGCGTTGCAGTGTCCATCATCAGGGCAGATCCGGCAGATCCGACGATGTATGTCCGAAACGTCGGCTAAAGAAGGAGGTAGCGCAACACGGCATAACACCCCAAAAACAAACAACGAAAATCCTTTTGGCCGTGAAAATAGAAAAACGTATCTACATGTAAGGAGTTTTATCGATACATCCGAGTTATCGATACTGCGAGTAGTACCTACACACAATTGCCCTTGAAATAATATCTAGTATTTTTTTATGACTCTTTTTATAATCCTAAAAAAAATAAAGTATCAGCTTTTAACCGCTTTTCGGTTACGATTTTAATTGATTAATGTGGTAAATATAACCTTTCTAAAATGAATGTAAGACATTTAAAAGTTAATATTCGTGCCCGACTGAGAGAGCTTCACAAAATAACATAAAACACGCTTTTTGCGGTGTGTTTTCGTGTAGCTTTCATAGAAAGTCATTTCATGTTGCTTTTCAATTCTGAATGGTGACTTTCGCCAGTGCGATATTGATAGATATTTTCCACAGCGCCCAGCAGGGTGTCGTGGGGTTTTTCTTTTCACATTTTCAAGATTTTCAAAAACAATGGGTTTCTGGTTATTTTGTGCACATTTTTTCCCGCACGTATTTGGAACAGGATTTAATGTTATTTGTGATATTCGATTATTTTACGTTTGAGCTTATTTTTGACAATTGAATAGTTATATTATAATGAGTAGGTATAAAGATATACTGCATTGTACCTACGTTAAAACCTTACGGGCGTCTAAATAAAATATTTTTTTTATATAAAGTAAACATTACTTTCTTTCAAACACTAGGGGTAACGTCTGGACGATTGTTCTCTGGACAGTAGCGTTATTTCCTAAACTATCATTTTTTTATTAATTAAGTTCTGTCAACAAATGCGCATTTTAAGAGGATACCCGGCGGTGATTTTTCCATACAAACGTATTTCCTATTTATCTCTCTGGATTTTAACCCTAGAGAAAATATTGTTTTTGCATAAAATAGATATCAACTACTAGCGTGTCGGTACTTTTTGTTTTTTTTGATAAGTTACTTTTTATAGAAGTTATGACCTTCCAAAAATCAATAAAATTGACTGGTTTAAACGCCGTCAAAAGATGTTCAGTATACAAACCAGACAATGTTTTTTTAAAAAAAGCAAAACGTACAGACATATAATAGTTTTTTCTTATATAGTTGGTAAAAAAAAATTGAAAATCAGTCCACTTTTGGAGGAGAAAAGTGGGGAATACAAAACCTCCATTTTAGTTAGGTGTCAGTGCATTGTCCCTTTCGCTCAATATCCGGTGGAGTAAGAGCAACAGTGACAGCAATATTTTAGTAAAATCTATTTCTGCACCACCGGGTATCATCTTAAAGTTGGCAACACTGATTTAATCTCCATTCTGTCCTGTCAAAGTTAAAGTGAGGGACGCTGATTGTATTTTTTTCATCTAAAAAGTAATTCTTTAATGATTTTATGATTTTATGTATTTATATTTTATATCCGATTCGGTCATATTTAACTGTCTTCGACTGAGAACTATCAACATTATCTTCGTTTTCTTAACGCATATTTTTGTTGACTACTATCTTTTTGTATGATTAGGTAGGGATATGTTGGCTTAGTTGATAGAGCAGCGGCCCGGATAGCCGAAGGTCCTGGGTTAGAATCCCAGATGTATCCGTATCTTTTTCTAATTTTTCTGTTTCAGATTTTCGATTGAGTTTCGCTAATATTATCTTCATTAATTAAAATAAAAAGAAATATTGTTTCATTTTTTATAATGGATAACCACAGTTGATTTCCGATGTCACTCTTTTGAAACTTTTAAAGGGTGTTGATAAGTAAGACCAGAAAGGAAAGAGTCTCTAATTGGGTATTATTACGAAAATACTAATTTCGGATATGTGAATCTCTCTGTGATTGTTACTCGGGTTCAATGCACTCGGATTTGTTTTGAATCTAAACGTCGTTTTAAAAATTGGAATAGATTATATCAGTATCGCCCTGGTGTAAGACCACCACTCGGTTGCTTGCTCACTGAAATGTTACTTGAAACGGCTTTAGCCTTTAGCCGTGTCTGGTGACTAGATCTGAATAACCAGGTTCTGTACCCTCATCTCCTTCCCCTCCCCGCTACCTTCAGCCTCACAACGTACCTCAATAATCGGGGATGTCATAGTCTCGCTGACTCCAGATGTTTGGGAGCAGTTGGGCCTCTTGAACGGTATTTACATACAAAAGGGCTGCATTTTAGATTTTTATTGGATTTTATTCGAAATCATCGATGGAATATTTCGTGGTAATATCGATAGCGGAAATTTGAAATGCTCTAAAGGACAATATATGAAATATGAGTTAAATATATAATTGTTCTTTCGATCTGCGTCGTCGAAATATTTCTAGGAAAATAAGTGCGTCTTTTACGAGGTGCATTTCAAGGGGATGTTTCTTTCTGAAAAAAACATTAATACTACATTTAATACTTAAATAAATTTTCAAAAAATATTAAATTTTCTGTAAGTTCTATTCAATGTTCCTCTATTATTAAATTTCATAATAATTATTACAAGTCTACAAAAAACAGAAATATGATTTTTTGAAAAAATAAATTTTTTTTCGCTCTCCCAAACAATAAACACCTTGTCCTTTACAACATATCGACGGCCGCCGTGGTCCAGGGTCAGGGCTTTTGACTTGAGATCCGGAGGTCGCGGGTTCAAATCCCCCAGATAAATTTTGTTTGATCGATTTGTGTTTTCACAATTCATTTAAAATTAATTAAGGAATATTTGCGGCACGTTTCAGAGTGGAAGATACTCTCAGTATCGCCCCAGTGTAATACCACAATTTAGAATTGAAACGTTGTTTAAAAATGGCTTTAGCCGTGTTTAGTCACTAGATCTGAATAGCCAGGTACTTCCCCATCTCTTTCCCCTCCCCACGTACCTTCAGCCTCACAACATACCCCAATTGGGGATTCCATAGTTTCACTGGCTCCAGACGGTAGAAGTTGGGACTCTTGTGAGGTACGTATACATGAAAAAAAAAACAAATTTCCGTGATCGGTATGTACATATTGTACTTAACAATCGTGTATAAAATATGATTGTTTTAATTGTGAATAAACCCACGCTATTTATTTTTCTATCTTGATTATATGAATTTTGTTAAAGTGTCTTGTTCCGCGTGATGGCATTGCCACACGCACACAGTTACTATGTGCATACGATGCATTGTAATGTAATTTCATAATGGTTTATTCAATTTGGGTGTAATGCACTCTCGCGGTGTGTTGAATTGTTCCCGTGTCGTGTTCTGTTGTACTCTCGTACGATGGCCTTTCTTGAAAGAGCCGAGACGATAGTAATAATAATTTTAAGCGACGTTTATACAACAATTTGTATTTAGGGTTAAGTAACTCACGTCTCGAGTGGGGCCGGCGCTGTGGCGTAATTAAATTACTTTGCGATTCACTTTGCAGACTGGATAAAGAAGTTTTCAGAGTTTCAATGTGGAGAACGCAGTACAGCTTGTTTCGGATAATTTTACAGTTGAAGATGTGGCCACAATGAATATTGGAGGTATTAGTCATGTAAATCCCTTAATGTAGGTTTTCATTATCCGGTGTTCCCAACTTTTCGATTGATCAATCTGAGTCTCCGATCAGCTAAAGACTTTATGCCAAAGGATTGGTTTAGTAACGCTCGATTCGCTTGTTGTTCGGAGAGTTGCGTTTGGAAAAGCGTATTTGTACATTTGAGGAGCGTTGAGTCAAAACTTCGGCTCAACAGTTGATCAGTAGGATTGGGAATGTAGGTAGCTTAAAAAAAAAACCTAATAATCCATAATGGAGCAATGGGTCAAATTGTGTGGAATTATAATATAGGAATATAATGGGTGTTAAGGGTGTTAACAAAGACTTTTTCTATAACATTGAAGCAGAAGGTAACACTAATAATCTAAACGAAAATATAAAAAAAAAACAAGACACAGAAGAATAACAGATTAACTTAAGATGATCTTACCGGGACAAACGCCATTCAAATTAGGCCACTGCCACCACTTATTTAACGAAGACGAGAGGTTCTGGGCTCGAGTCCCAGTTGCGACCGTTATCTTTTATTTTTCTGTGTCTTATTCATTTTTCATTTTTAGTTTAGATTATTAGTGTTATCTTCTTCTTCAATGATATATTACATTGATGGGAATAACCTTCAAAGTCATAAAAAGAGAGTTCTTCTAATAAATAAAAAAATCTATGACGTTATAATTTTTATTTACAAAGTTTTTAACAATTTACTACCAACTTACTTTAGAGACAAACTACATTACAATAAAGACTCACACACACAATCCATGCAAGGCAGAAAGAAAACATCTCAAGTCTAAAAAATTGAACAAATAAATAAAAAAATTGTTTACTATATAACGGCATAGTGAAATTAAAAAATATATATACCTAGATTGTTCATATATATTTTTTTTAAATTATATGTTTTTTTAAGTACCTATTGTACATAATCAAAGTGCAAACTAAATGTGAAATTGTCGTATGTCGAAGTGCATCTATTATGTTTAATAAATAAATAATAATTCGAATATGACAACCCACCTCTTTGGCTTTTAAATTCAAGCCAAAATAAAAATGTCGAGACCTTGAGAACAATCATTTGTCTTGAAACGATTTTCGTATTTATATCGTTCATAATATATCTAAAAAGTTTGTCACTTGTGTCACATTAAATTATAAAAGCGCCAGCGTTATTTGGCTTGGTCTATTTCAGCATTTGAAATGTATGGCGAGCAATGTGTTGAAATAGGCTAAGCCAAAAATCGCTTGCACTTTTAACGCTAGGTGTGCCACTAGCATGAATCTCAACTGAAAATATTTTGACAACCCAGTAACAAAATATCTTTCGCTTCTCTTATGTCCGTCTGCAGAGTTATCCTTGTCAATCGGTTAATCGTAGATGGTAGCTATAGTAGCCCAGAGAGAGGTTGTTCGTGACAGCGTCGTTCTAGTACCTATCTTCATTTTTTTTATTATTTTCATACAAGAAGTGTGAAAAGAAAGAGCACGATCATCTTTGACTTATGTAGTGTACGCACGACCTTTCTCTAGGACTACTTTATTTTACTTTGGTTTTACTTCATCATCATTATTTTTAATGTAGGTACGTATTTTTATGTCGAACGGCGGTGTTACGAATTTATTAAAATCGCTCTCCAATTTACTGTTGCAAGATTGATTCTTACAAAGAATCATAGATGCAATACGAAGTAGAAACTGATTATTTGGGCGGTAAAATGTTTCGATCGGTGAGTTTTAAGTCATTAATTTTACACGGATTTTGACAGAATTGGAGGTAAATTACATATCGTATCACACGCGATCAAAATAAATAAACACAGAAATAGAAAGAAAAATTAACAAATTAAAACACGTAAATTTGGTTAAATTCATTATAATCTGTGGCTTGAGGTTGTGTTTAGAAGCAAACCACAGATATTTCGCAGATGACAATTGATTTTCATATAATTTATTTGTCCTAACGGCAATAACATTAGGTATGACGCAACGTTGTAAAAACATAAAACTAAAAATATTATGGAAAAATGTAAAATGTCGAGCTTTGTGTTACGTGTACTCTGCGCTAGGATGTTTTTCGACTGAGGATGTGAACCAACAAAAAAAATACCTATGCACTAATAAAATCAATGATGTCCTATTTTCAGTCGTCTCGTTGTCCTTTTCCTCTCATCTCAATTCACACTACTTATTACATTAGCTTCTCTTCCGACGTACAACGTGCACAATTATTTCAAAATGAATGACTTAATTGGATTATTTCGCAATTCCTTCATTATAAATAACGTATAGTATGAATAGATATTTTAGGCACTTTCCGGTGTGGTAGATGCTTTCAGTATTGACCTGGTATAAGATCGCCATTTAAAATTGAAACGTTGCTTGAAATGGCTTCAGCCGTGTTTGGTTTACCGGATCTTAATAGCCAGGTACTTCTCCATTCCTTTATACCTATATCCTTGCTCTCCCCACTACCTTTAGCCGCACAACATGTCCCAATTGGAAATGCCATAGATTCACTGGCTTCAGATGGTTGTGAACAGTTGGGACTCGTGTGCGGTACTCAGAAGCGCTGTTATACTAGATGATTGCTACTGAACTATGAACTGAACGTTTTTGAAATATCCACAAATTGTACGCTCGTGATGACAAGTTAACAAGGAAAATGCCACTTCATGATTCATGAAGGTTCGAAGATTTTCGACACGTGACCTCGATAGGCATGCGTTGAGATACAGCATTGCAAAGAGGAACATATATAGGCAGATTGCACAGAACATAATAATAGAAGAAGAAGCCGCTGAGCGCTCAGGCGTTTTATTTCGTGTCCCGCCAGAGATGGATTTCACAACAGTTTAGCCACGGAACGGAATCCATTAGTGATAATTTCCTATAATGCCTCCCGAGACTTGGACCATCTGAACGGTGGACATGACCGCTCGGTTAAGCCGTGTTAAGTGACGTTGCGAAACGAATGCACAATATAATAATCTATTATCTAATTAAATTCATTATTGAGATGGCTTTAAAACGAATCCTTGCGGCATACTTAATATCGTAGTTGGGTAAAATGAACATGGGTTCTGTGATATACTCATTTCTTCAGTTTTAGATAATGACATCAATGCAGTTGTATGTTTTGGGCGATTCTTTCTGTAAATCTGTTTGTTTTAATAGTTCAGTAAAGATTCTGTTTTCAAATGTGAAATCGTCGTGTTCATTTGAAATTTGTTCTACCTGCCTGAAGTAAGTTTGAAAAAATATTTCATTAGATGGTAACATTTTTTTTATTTTTTATATGAATACCGCACATATGGAGTCAGTGAGACTATGGCATCCCCGAAATGGGGTAGATATGTTGTGAGGCTGAAGGTAATAGGGAGGGGAAGGGGATGGGGAGTGTACCTAGCTATTCAGATCTGGTCACCAAACACGGCTAAAGCCATTTCAAGCAACGTTCCAATTCTGAAGGTCGATACTGAGAGTATCTTCCACTCTGGAACGTGCCGCAAATACACTATATATACTTTTTAAATTAATTAATTGTGAAAACACACAAATTAATCAAATACAATTTATTTGTGCATAAAAACAGCGGATAAAATTGTATAACTTCTTATTTGAAATCAATATAAAGGTTACTTATAATATTTTATTTTATTTTATTGATTTGGGAGACCAACAGTATAAATTATTAATAAGGCAAAATTAATTAGGTTACATTAATTGTACCATTTACAGGTTTCCACATGGGTATCATATATAAGTGAAATGATTTTAAAGATGGTATGAAAAATTACAATAAACAAGTTGATTGAAAGGGATTGGGGAGAGGGTAGGATGGGGGGCGATCGGTCTAGTTGAGGTATAGTAGTATACTAATAAAAATACGGATTACAAGAAATAAAAATAAAAGAATGAGAAGTTCATGCGATGGTTGTAGTATTAGATGAGTATGTATAGTTGTTAAGTATTGTGAGATCGCCTGTGTAACTTTAAGGAGTGTGGTGTAGAGTTAAAGATGTCAAATTGTGAATAGTAAGTATTGAAAATATGTGATGCACGATAAATGAAGGAGTTTTGCTTAGAGTTGGTGTTGCATTGAGGGAGGCTAAGAATTTTGTCTGATCTGGTTCGTTTGTTGGGAACTCGTAATTGGATTCGTTGTAAAATATATGTAATATGTTTCTAAATTATGTAGGTTCCTAGCTAATTTAAGTATATATTGGCAAATATTATAATTTCAGGGGGAATTTTGGGTTTGATTTATTAGAAGAGAAAATTAGAAGCATACCTGTGAAGCAGTTTATGAATAATCTATTAAACCTCTTTTGGATTTGAGAACTTTTCCCTGTTCTGCCGGTATTTCAATGGAAGACCCTCCGAGGAACTAGGTCATTGATACCCTCGGCACCGGCGCATAGTCGGGAAACACACCAAACGCGTGCCAAACATATGTACACGGTTGCCATTTGTCACATGAGAACGGGTCGCTTCTACGACTAGTTCCTGAGTTTAACAGCTCAAATAAAAAAGACCCACCACCTTCAAAGATGATATAGGCCCTAAAATTATTTTCCTGAGGGCCTCCTGTGTGGAGTTAATTAAAAAAAAACTACAATATACATTAACCAACGTAAACCTCGCTTGATATGATTTAATCACTAAACTGTGGTATATAAATTTGACTAATTATTATCACAACAAGCAGGCCGATACAACATGTATGATATAAATGCGTGTCAAAATATTTTTGCACTACGGTAGGCACCCGTAACCTTCTGATAAATGATACAGAGATCGTCAAATGATTTCATTATACCTCATCGTTTCAGTAAACATGACTGTTGACACAATTTCGATGGAATTGCTCATCTAGTGCTAGTTATTTGTTAAAATGTATTGGCCTTCAAACGTGCTCCCTGTTCACCTTGATAATATTAAAAAAAATACAACACTGTAAGAAGTAACATACTCAATTAAGATGGCACTTACTTACGTGTAAATATTGTATTTGTTTCCAGTTTCTCCATGTAAGAATATCCTGTCTTGTTTCTTATACGTCATACCCGTACTATTTATCCATATTATCTATCAATAAGCGTTTTATCTGTAGCATCCTTAGAGGCTGTAGATTCAATTTGATCAATCGTCAGTTTGGCGTGAACTAATCGAATCGTGTTCGACTGAACAACTTACTGAGTTCCACCAAACTTGCTTGAACGGTCGGACAAAACAGATGAGTTGTGTCGCGTCGATTCACTCTCTGGTTTTATCGAGTGTAAGTTATCTCTCTCAAGAAACCCTCTCCAAAGTTTATTATTTATTACAATGTAATGAAAATTTCGCAGTCTTTGCTTTAATACATGTATAAGATACTTAAACCGTATTCAGATAAGAGTAAACAACATTTTATAACCTATTTCAAGGTAATGAAATGACATTAAAACAGACAACTACATTTTCAAGGCAACAGTGACGTTAGTGATGTCATCGAAGCCAGTTTCATTATTTACCCTTTTATGTAAATATTACTCGGTTTGTAGTTGTATCGTCCAAAGAGTGGGGTTCGCATTCCGGCTTCGCGGGTTCAATCCTCCGATTCAATTCAAGTCCTCAGCCAATTGCAGCTTTATTCCCAGGTTATGGGAATTTGGAAACCTGGTACAGGTACCTAATACTTATTTCTCAGAATAAAGAAAACCCATGCATGCTCTTGGAGAATACATTTAGAATGTTTAGACATTATTAAACGTATATTAGCGCCGACCAATCACGGGATATTATAATACCAAGTTTAGAAAATGACACTTTCTTGAAAATATAAAAGCGCTTAAATTTTATGATGTGATTATTAAGTTCTGCAAGTGTTTTAGTTTTTTTATAATTGTGACAGCTTTTTCGGCTTACAAGAACTTGCAGAACTTAATAAACTTGCAGAACTTAATAAACTTGCAGAACTTAATAAACTGAAAGAACTTAATAAACTTGCAGAACTTAATAAACTTGCAGAACTTAATAATCTTGCAGAACTTAATAATAACATTATTAAATTAAATTTAAATTAATTAAAAAAAAAATTAACTTCTAGGAATTAAATACAAAAACAATAACTATATAAAAGCACAATTGAAAAATCACAATTTTTTACTTTACTTTTCAAGATTAACCTAAATAAATTTAAACAAAAGAATTAGGTCGGTAAGCGTTTAAAACATAAAATAGAATTAAAATATTTTTCTTGTAAAGGTCGCTATGTCGCTTGGCTAAATTCTTTACATATCGGTTCCAATTGTGAAAACGACAATTAAAATAATTTTCTCAAATAATATATTATCGGTCGGTAGGTACTTTATTGCTTGTCTTCATTCTTGATACTATCAGTTCCATTTTTAAAAAAGAAAATTAAATTATGGAGGCCGAAGAATCGGCGCAAGACCGGGACGTACGGAGGAACCTTGTCGATGCAGTGGGTCCCCGACCCGAATTGGACAAGGGGAAGAAAATAATGATGATAATGAAACTTAAATTCAAAACAAATATGAGTTCATTGAACCAGAGTTACAATCACTCAGTCAGATCGACAAACGAAATTAGTTTGTTTGATAATTTGGCACAAACGAAATTGGTTTGTTTAATAATTTGGCCACATTTGAGTGGCGGATATGGGTACCGCCGCCCCGGGAACCATTTATTGGATAACCACCACCTCTGCCATAGGTCACCCCAAGTGGTTCGCTACGTTTGGTGACGTAGCAGGGGTGCCCGGGTTCATGGGGTGAGGTTTGTCTAGGTCTTGGCGGCAGATGATTTGGATGCACTGAACCCCAGATTCCTACCCAACCTACATACCTTTTCCTTCCCAAAACTTCTTATCCTTCCTTTCCTTAAAAATACTCTCCACAAAGCATCCCCAAAGATGACATAGTCCCTGAGGGAAATTATTTTCCTCAGGACCACCTGTGTGGAGCTAACGTAAAAAAAAAACAGAATATTAGTATGTTTGATAATTTGGCCAAAAATATAGGTTATCTTTATTGGTAGGATTCCGGGGATCTCCAACCTGTAATTTGTGTTGGGTTATTTGGTTTTGAGACCAAACCAAGACACCTTTGTTGTCTCGTTCAAAGCCCTCTCCCCTCGAGCAACACGTATTACATTAATTCCGCATTGTGATATGATTTTACTAAACACGGGGCCATTTTATGCGAACAATAAAATCGCCTTCACAAAATTGCCCAAATCGCTGATGATGTCATGGAAGAAGCCTTCCATGCGAGGATGTGAGAATGAGAGTGTATACCATTTTTAAAACATTCACTCTTTACGCTGTTTTTTTTTTATGTATTTGTACAGACTTTAAGTCAGCTGTTTTGCTCTCCACAGTAGTCTCCTCTATGATTCTAAGATTTAATCGAAGATGTAAGCCATATTATTTATTTATATTAATAAACGCGTATACGGGTTTTTACAAACATGTGATAAACAAAATAATTTAATGGAACAGTAATCGTGAATTAGTAAAATAAGCTAATTAAATTATATAGAACCCATGCATAAGAATAGTAGGTATTAATTACTAGTATGATATTTCTAATTCTAATGTTAATAGTAGAGTTGTTAAACTTTAACATCCGCGGATGCGGAATATTAGAAGTTCACATCCGCGGATGCGGATTTCAGAATTTTTAAAACATATTTCAATTTTAAGTACATAAATAAATGAAAATCGATTTAATTTTAATCATATTTTGAGAACAAAACTAAAACAGTTTTTAACAGCATTATAATGATTTTTTATAATGATTTTTTTTTTAATGATTTTTTTTTCAAATTATTAAATTTAAAAATTTGTGAATCACATTTAATAAATAGTAATACAAAATATGTCCAGATACTGCTTTTTATTAGTGGCGGCACTTTTATTTACTTTTTTACTTAATATTTAAATAGAAATATTCATAAAAAAAACTTGGATAAACACAGTAAACCATCACTGTAATTGATTCACAATGTGAATCATATCGATAACTAAAACAAAACAAACAAAACCTGTAGGATCTTGTCACCAATGTGTGCCTTCCTATTGGTTTGTTAGCGAGCGAACTTCGTGCTAGTTGATATCTTCATTCAAAGAAGATAGCAACTAGCAAACACGCGCGAGGCACGCGCCCCTCTGGCCCCGCCCACTTTTTTTACATGTCGTTACTTGTTGCAGCTACGTAAAAGCTCCGCATATGCGGATGCGAATATCCGTAAAACCCCTGGTTGATAGGTTTCTACTTATCTTCTTCCTTCGTATCGTACCTCGGCGGAAAAAGCCTTCCATCATTTAATCCCCTCCCCCTCCTCTAAAGGCTTCCTCTTACCCCTTCCCGTAATTAGTACCTACCTCCGGCTGTGATGGAATGAACGTCGAACTGAACTTGACTTTAGCCAATTTTCGGCTCAAGGATATTTTTATCACGAACCTAATCAACGACGTTTCGATGAGTATTGGAGATTGCAAAAGTTTTTGTGAAGCTTAATATCCGATACATCTCGTCACATTCTATTTTCGTCAATGATTTTTTATTTTTATTTGTGATTTGCTCACCGTGAATTTTGATTTAATTTCTTTACAGACTGGGTATATTTATGAATATGTGCAATGTTACATGTGCCTGCATACCTACTTAGAATCATTAAAAATTCAAACATGCCAAGGTACCTAATTTTTTTTCCTATGGATTCTGATAAAGGTCTAGGTTTGGTTGTGCATACAAATGGCATTCGTGCATTACAGTGCGGTACAGTGAACAATTTCTTAAGGTTTAGTTAAAAAAAGTAAACAATAAGAATAGAGAAGAACAAAAAAACAGTAACCGAATATTGCGGATAAATAGTAATGTAATAGGGGCTAATTCAATGTAAAATAATATTTAATACATATGAGACATGTTTCGGGGTGACTCTAAATTTCGCCTTGGTGAAAAACCACTAATCGGATACGAAATTTAGCTTGAAATTAATTTAGCTATGTTTAGATCCAAGTATTTCCTATTTGCCCATATTTTCAATTATGGCAGCGGGTATGGAACCATTTATTGGATAACCAACTTCCCTCCCATAGGTCATCCCAAGTGTTTCGCTACATTTGGTGAATTAGCAGTGGGGGTCGTGTTCATGGGGTGAGGTTTATCTATATCTTGGCATCGGAAGGATTTGCCCACCTACTGCGGAACGGGAGACACTGGTTGAGAGAGTCATTTTGAACTTTCAAGCCTAACTCTCTCGATCCATCGCCTTGCACCGCAGTGAGAGGGAAGGATTCATGCGTTTTGGACACATTGATCCCCAGATTCCTTCCCACCCCTTAAACCTTTTTCCTTCCCACAAATTCCTCTCCTTCCTTTCCCGAAAAAGACCCTCTACACAACATCCTCGATTTTTTTTCCTCAGGCGTGTGGACCGAAAGTAAAAAAAAAACTTCTCCCTATTCCCTTTAACCTCAAAACACACCCAATAGGAGAGGCCATAGAACCACTGCAACAGGCTCCGGCCAGTTATAAGAGCTTAAATAATATATTATCACATTATAATGGGTTTGTTTTTTCTACGGTTAACAACACGGTATCTGTGTATAAGAGGTAGCTAGAGGAACGACAGTTGAGATGGTATGGTCACATAAAACGGAGGCCACCAGACCACACAGTGAAGCAGGCAATGTCTATGGAGCTTCATCGACAGTCATCTAGAGGAAGACCAAAGAACTCCTGGATGACTCAATGCTCCAAAATACTAAGTTGAAACCTCCTGGATGAAAGCGAAGCCCAGAACCGAAGAAGCTACAACCTGAGAACGAGGGGAGCCGACCCCAACAGCCTACCTAGGCAATGAGTTGGGACAGTGCAAGGAAAAAGAAGAGGTATCTGTGTATAACATTTTGTTTGTACAGTGTGTGCATTGGTATATGCAGATACCCTTGTAAAGAGGGTGATCAATCCTCACTCGCGTGTTTGCAGGTGATTTTGGTACCAAACAACTATGCATTTACGATAAATTGTCATCAACCACATAGCAACAGTGTAGTCAGTTAGTAGTCACGCGGCAATGAGTTTCGTATCGCACTGACCTTATATGGATTCAACGACTCATTCTCGTTGCACGGCAAATAATGTTAATACAGCGAGAAATGCCACTGATATTACATGATTTGTTTAATTTTGAATGTGTCTGTTACGCCGTGCTACATAATCTAAGAAAAAAATCACTAAAACAGTTTTTTGAACAAAGCAATTCTTAAAAAAACTTACATATTTCGGACTGCCTTTTCAAAGTATATATACCTACTACTTATTCAATAATTTGTGTTAGGTACTATTATTTCATAATAATTGTAGCACTTTATTCCAAATGAGCCCTTAAACAAAATTTAAAAAAATAAATCATATTGATTTAATTAAGAACCGGAAAGATGGCTGTTAAGAAAACAGGATGATGAGGGTACAATCTTAACGCAATTCAACCACATGCTTGGCAAGTATATTAAATTTGAAGAGGAATATTATTTATGAAGTGGTTGTATTAAATTGCAAGCGCGTACACCGGCCGCAATCGATCAATCATTCTCACCATATTTTACAGGTATCCGCTGATAAAACCGCAGCAATGCTGAGGGCGAAATAAAAACAAGAAACTACAAAACCTTTTCTAACTACCCATAATAATAAAAATAACAATTTTTAATAATAATAGCGTGTAAAGCTGTATAAATGCTAAAAATGGAAAATTTTCGACAGTAACAAACAACACTTAGCATCTTTAGTCCTCTTTCGGCTGCCGGCAAAACCTTCGTTATTTTAAGCATTAAAAAAAGAAAATGAATATTACTGAAGATGGATTGAAAGGGAGATATGTAAATACGATGATAAAAGGAACGCACTAATATAAAAAAAGCATTTAAAAATGTGTATTTATTTCATAGCTATAGTATCTCAAATAACAGACCAGATGATGTGTTATTTCACTATTAACATCTCCACCTAGTAATAACTAATCCTTGATTTACGCATTCTGTGAACATTTTTAATTGAAGTGTTAATATCTATCCACATCCCAATGCCAATTTTATTAATGTAATAAAAATGTTAACACTCTTGAACTTGCGAATGGGGGGAATTTCATCCAAATACTTTTCAACTCGGCTTCTGGATAGAGATTATTTTCAAAAATATTTGTCTAAGAGTTTAAAAACTTAAAGATAATGTCGGTAAAAATTCGTATTGCTGCGTATAAATATATTTATTTTTCCAGGTACCTTTACGAAGATGGTTTTAAATTTTCACGGTCAAAAGAATTATCTTGATTATTTTTTGGGTTATTGTTACACTTCCTCCTCCTTTGGCCAACGTTTCGGACAGCGTTCAATGTCTATCATCACGGCAGATGGCAGGACACTAGCACTGTCCGAAACGTTGGTTACCTAAAAATGAATCACGATATAACCCAACGGTTCTATTACAAAACAGAACGTGGCAAAACGGAACCTAACCCAACCCTACCTATTATTTTATCTGGTTCTGTCTTGTCACTGTTACCATTTTTAAAACTATGCTAATTTAAACTATTACTACATAGGTACACATATATTTTTTGAACATACAGTTTTTTTAGGGCATCGAGTTGATGCGTTAAGAGTGATTTTGTTATTTTACCAGATACCATTATTAGTGCTCAGTCTCTCAGCATCCGACTCCCAAAGGTGTACTTGCACGACTGCCAAGTGCCGAGACTGATTTCCGATCTAATTGAATTTGTAACTCTGCGGTATTCGTAATCAATTTTCTTCTTGAAGTCTGAATTAAATCTAGACTTGGATTTCGGCAACCAATACGGACATAGTTTAGCGGATCGGTGCATGTTTAAAGTTTTTTGTCATATTTTATGCAAATAAACCTTTTAGTATCTTTTTCTATTGATGTGACTGAAATCATGAACTGAATCACAAACTTTTTCTTACTAATGTAATCGGTTGTCCTATTTGTCATTACTTATTTCGAATAATTAAGTATTTCCTATGTTTTATTTATTTATTTATTGTTTCTTTATATGGTATGTATATAATATAATAGGACAAGCCTCTGCTGAGGGGAATAATTTTATAAAGTAGGTAATAAAAATAACACAAAATAATGTAGGCATTAAAAGAACAATATTGTTCTATCTAATAAGCTAATAAACATGTAGAGTGACCAATGTGTTTGAATTTATTTATTTATATTTATTTATCTTTTTACTGTTTTATGTTTATGGGGCCGACAGACACAGCTATAAAAGTACTAGTGTTATTTGGTTTGGCATATTTCGGCATATTCCTAATGGGAATGTATGACGAGCGATATGCTGAAGTAGGCCAAGCCAAATAACGCTAGCGCTTTTATAGCTGTGTCTGTTGGACCCCATTATGGCGATTGAACTATATTTTTCGTCGAGGAAATCTCGTAGTATGTTAAGAAGACGTACCTACTCTTTTGTGTTTGTGGTACTAAAATTTATTTTTATTTATTCTGTATTGGTCCCTACTGCGTTTTTTTTTAAATCTTAGTATTACTACACTGGCTAACATTTGTTTTTTTCTTTTTATTTCAGGTGAGTGTCTCTGTTACTGTTTTATTCCACCTCCGGTTTTGAAAGGTAAAAACTGTGCTGCATCAATAAAAAATGTAAGTATGAACTAACGATTGCTTTCGCCAATCAAAGTTATCATAACACTTGTTGTTATTTGTTCCTCGTGAAATATAATGGATTGTGACTTGACTTACCAAAATGAACACTGAGAAATTTTGTTTCATTCTAACAGTATGCATTGATTGGTTAACCAACACCCTTTCCAAGTCATCCCATGTCTGTCTCGACACAGGTATCCTAGTGAGACAGACATAAAAAAATCGCATGTATTTAAACTTTTTATAGATTAATAAAGAAAAAAAAAAGTTTGCAAAGGTGTCCGGGTTCATGGGGTGAGGTTTGTCTAGGTCTTTACCTAATGCGTGGCGGGCCGGATCGCGAGGGTTGACTGATAGTTGAGAGAGACCTTTTAATCTCTCCATTATTATCCATTCATCTGCAGTGGGATATTTGTACTAGATATTTGATATACCTTGTTATTGATTATTACAAAAACAATTTTTCTATTTGGTTGGATATTTCGGCCTCGAATCCAAATTTAAGGTTTGTATGAAAAGGGTCGCGCAGCCGTTCCCCATAACTGGAATACGAATACGAAGTAGTTTGATATTTTTATTGTAGTGCTATAAAATATGCAGGTGATTAATTCGATAACTTTGTTGTCTCACCGGAACGATTTATGTGTGCTCTGAAGCCGTGTTGATGACCGATCATTTGTTGTGGGAATTATGTTGTATTGACCCGGTGTTTTGCGGCGCGTTGGTCACTAGCACCAGTCACTCTGCCATCCGCAGTTCACACGTTCACTAGTCCGCAAGTCCGCAAGTCCGCAAGTCCGCACTGACCGCGACCGCATCACCAACAAGGTGTTTGTCCCCGTCCTCAGTCCTCAACCTGTATACGTGTGGGATGCTTTGTACTTAGACGACAAACATCAATTATCTCGTATCTGAACCATATTCATTAAGAAGAAATTTAGCATGAAGAATCCAATAATATCTTAAATAAGTTATGTTAATTTTACATTGCTCGGAGTTGGTGGAATAATTAACGTTTTCCTATATGTCTCGACGTCTGTGGAAAAATATATTTTAAGCATAATGGAATATGAATATAAGAAACACAAAATAAGAATGATATATAAGAAAATTTATTTGTCAATAGATTTTTACATATTTATACATCCTATTTCTGTTTTTTTATAACGTTGATTATATTGAAAAAAGTGTCACTGCTCACCTATACATTTAGGATTTCTCCCGGAAGACGGTTTTCAGCAGTGCTTCTAATATAATAAATAATTCTAATTAGAATTAATTTTAATAAAATACAAATTTTATTAAATTATTTTTAATGTAAAATTGAAATAAAAAGTTTAATTTAAAATTTATATTAAAATATTTTTTTTTTATGTATATGTAACTAAAATATAAGCACCTGTTGACAAGCCAATTGAATTGGTTTAGCAGGACTTGTTTGTTGATATTATGTATTAATTATTCTTTCAATAAAAAAACAAAAAAAAATGTATTAAAATTCAAAATAAATAATATAATCACGAACACAAACATAAGTAGGTAACTCTTTCATTGCAAATTCTATCAATATTGTTGTGCGATTGACTGACTGTGCAGTCGGTAACCATTCGGTTGCTATCGTCGGCTAAGAGCGGCAAGTGGCTTACTAACATTTAGTTTTTATCATTGAAAAAAAATGAATTCATGTTGAAAACTCAACTCGGAAAAGGTGTTAGTTAGCCGCTTGTCGCTCTCAACTATCGGTAGAAATAAGACAATAATAAATTTTCAAAATTTATGTGGTAAATTTCTTAAAGGGTTCAGTTAAAATCCGGTTAGAACTCAAAAAACTTTTCAAATTTCTACTTTTCAATTTGCAAAAACTTTATTAAAAAAATGTTTTTAAACTTGAAAAAATACGTATTTGAACTAGGTAGGTTGATCAACCTAAATACTCAAAATTTACTTACTTTCCAGTGCTCAACATAAATACCAAAATTTAAGTCATCTACAACCTTTGCCATAGAACTATTAAAAGATACAGAAGAAATGAAATGATATAGTGAAAACAGTTTAGGGTGTCTACATTACATTATTAACACATAATCCTTGTATATATCTTAGTTACCTCTATACACCTGATCAGACTATTCATCACTTATTTTTTCTGTAATTGAAAAATCCGATTAAATTAATTTCGTTGCATTTAATCGGATTTCCAACTCGCTGCCACCGGGTCCAAGAAGTCAAGGGTCTCTCCGCCTTGCCCCGCGATCGTCAAAATTTAATTAAGGCTAAACTAACACTGACGTTAACCGAGTTTGTGTTGTACTTAGCATTATGCATTGTTGATGGCTTAAATACTGGCGATTTAAGTCAAAATTCGTAACATGGCCATAGACCGGATATAATCCGAGGGTTTCACTTAGCCTGAATTTATAAGGGCCAGGAAATGTTAAGAATTTTTTTCCAGGAATTATGATATTGAAGACAATTGGAACAACATTTTTTGTGCTTCGCAATTTCAAAAGACCCGGAAATAATTTTTTCTCCAGAAATTGTATCTAGCTACATTTAAAAAAATATTTTACGTAATTCATAATAATTTTTTCTCGGTAGGCTGTAACGAAATTTAGAAAATCAAACAATTTCCTCAAATTGAAAATGGAAGATTAAAAAAATCTAGCCAAATCGTACATAATGCCATTGAAAACATTTCATAACTCGTATTGTTGTTTAAGGATTTTTAAATATTTATTCTACAGTTTAATTAAATACACTCACAGTTCGGTAGCATCAGAACGAGTCGTTTCCCAAGAATGTAAAACGAACTACCGGCATTCATCTTTCTTTTTTTTTTAAATCCGGGTCTCTTCAAGGCTCGTATACGATCCTCCCTTATCCCGCCTCATAACGTCATAATGTCTTTACACAGAACGGACAGGGGAGCTCGTGTGGTGCCACATAAAATAAATGGAAAAATTATATCGTATTGAAAATTAAATTGTATTATTTAAAACGCATCATTGTTTACTTTATGCGTCATACCACTAACACATTGACAGGTCTGAACTAATCTATAATAATAATAAATGGATAATTTGTAGAGCGCCGATTTTGTGAGAAATCACCTCAAGGTCATTGTTGACTTGTTTCTAGTTTAGTTATATGCGAGTACTTTCAAATTTAAAATGCGATTAATTTAGGCAATCTAATGATGAGCAGGCTTTACATGAAGCCAACTGAAAATTAAAGTGACAAACCTTGTTTTTATCGTAATTAATTCATTAAACGGTAACAGCATGTCTAAAAAATTCTCCAAGGGAGCTTTTTTGTTTGACACAATAATATGGCGTAAAGCTAAAATATAAGAAAATTAAAACCAACTATGTATGAAAAAATAAGGAACATAATTATTTTTATAATAATGTTATGTAATAAACACCTTTGAGGTAAAATTGATGACTTTAGGGTTTTCCAGCCTCACGACATCATTCAAACGGTGACACAGCATGTTTGCAAAACCAAAACCACAGCATGCAAAACCTGGGGCACAGAAATGTTTCGCAGAAATTCTAATGTAACATTGTCACTAAATGCCATTCAGCGCCATTTTGCTAAATTGTGAAATTTATCAAATTAATCGAAGCTCAATCTATTTCTGAATTATTATATTTCTAAGAACTTAATAAATAAATAAACACCCACCGCTTGAGAAATAAAAATTGAACATGATCGGCGGCCATCTTGGCTGTTGGTGTCAGGGCCTCTATTTCAACGGTGTTATTGACAGCGACCTTTAAAAATATTTTTCCCCTAAGCCGGCACATAAAATTTCTCCATTTTGCCATAGAGATGAGATAAAAACGAAAATGTCATTGATAGTCAAATTAAAATACTTTGCGAAATATGTTTCCAGAATTTATACCTTTATCCTTTCTCCCTTCCCATCACACATTCCACGCATCGGAGCTGAAATATAACCCCTGATTCCGGTTAGTGGAATTCTCTAAGCGCCTCCGCCCACTCAGGCAACTGAAAACTCTCAACTGCCAACTGTCTTTGTATGACAATGTGATGGCCCGCACATACACAATCACACAAAACCCCGTTGTCAATGGTAACGCAAGCGGTGACTTGCGACTTGCTCTACTGGTTGCCCTGGGCGGCCATTGATAGTTGCCAACTGTCAGCTGATTGTTCTTCTTCTATGGTTAACCAAGCTTTTTGACCAATCAAGACAGAGAAACAGCCGGTTTTAGTTGGTTTTCAGTTGCCTCAGTGGGCGGAGCGCCTAAGGCTTTCATAGGCACATCTATTGTTTCTGGTAAGCAATAAACTAAGTATGAGTTTAATCGTGATATTAATTTCGAAATTATGCCAATTTTATGAAATCGAAGCATTCCAATTTAATTATTGATCGTTGTCGCGTATAAATACGACCGGGCTTTTGCAATAAAATGAATCTGTAAGATAAATAATAGGTACTCTATAAATAAATACTAGGTCAGTACCTACCTGCGTAAAATAAGAGTTCATAATTTTTTAGTTTATACGAACACACGAAATATGTAAATTTCGTATCTTTCGTGTTCTGGGCATTAATATTTACTAGAAGTGAAAAACCCGCTCTGCGGGTTTTTGCTGCTACGCCCTGCAGGCGACTTTTCGTTCTCCTTCGCCCAGTTTAAGTGTTGGTGACTATTTATAAAGCATCACCCTTTTGCAAAACTAACTACTATTATTAATATTAAACTACAGAATACTTATATTTAATAGGTAGATATATAATAGTAGACATTCTTACATTAATACCGTGAATAATGAGAGGAACATAAATCTTCTTAATATTGAATGAAAGCGAAAAATGTTTCTTCTTCTTCATACTTTTTTCCTTAAATATAATATTATAGATGGCGCCACTTCCGTTTGCAAAACGCATAGATCTAAGTGTGTATATTACGGCAGCAGCTCCGTGGAAAAATGCACGTTCACGGACGGCTCAGAACGGTGTCCATACAGTGTGGCGTGGAGATTTACTCGAAGTCGGGCTCCTTAATTTGAACCGTACGGGCATTATCGTATTAATATACTCCGATGTAAAATCACCCACACTCCTTGTATCATAAATCTGGGCCGTGTAAATAAACCCAAACGGGCTGGCTTTATACCCTTAAAAATATTGATTGATGAATTTACTGGTGGACAAAAAACATATAAAAAATGGCAATAAATGTACAACAAAAACAAAAAAAGTATGTATATTACGGAAGCAGCTCCGTGGAAAATTGCACGTTCACGGACGGCTCAGAACGGTGTCCATACAGTGTGGCGTGGAGATTTACTCGGAGTCGGGTTCCTTAATTTGGACAGTACGGGCATTATCGTATTAATATACTAAGATAATTATTATTTATTTTAATTTGCATAAACCGTATAAAAACCTGTAAGTTACATACAAATATTTTGCACAAGTAATATACATTTACGTGTGGGCCAAAAAACTTTACATGTAGGTACATATAGTTGAAGCTTAAATAATACTTCACGCTTTAATTAATTGTAGGACAAATTAATGGAAAATATTAACATAGTTACCTACATAACTTAAATTCATGTAAAATACATCAATTTGATGGTTGTGTGGTTTCTATCTTTTGACACTGATTCGATTATTTGAATGTTTCAATTAAACCCATCACATTTCAACATTGCCCCCATGAAAAGGAGGGTGTTTGGTACCTACTAACCTGTAATAATGATAAATATTAATGATCCTTGCCTACATGATAAATGTATACTAGTAAATATTTGTATATTAAATAATTTTCTGTCCACAAATCGCGTCGAACCAGAGTTGACATTGCGAGGGCTAAATTAGGCGGCGCGGCGCGAAAAACAAAGCGATATTAATGTGAGCTACATCCAGTCATTATATTAATTTTATACTTCGGTTTTAGATGGATTAGGTGATAACCGTTAAATATAAATTAGTATTGAAAATAAAAGCTGATGTTCTGCTTATATTGTCAAATTTACATAATATAGCCATGAGTACTCTATTAAAGCAAAACATTAGCATCTGATCTGTAAGGATAGGGATTTTATTATCAGAATGAAAGAAACATTACATATTCAAGATTTATATTAAAAATAAAGACATCCCGAAGGGAATCATCTGGCGACCCCTGCACCCCTAGCTCCAGCCCCCGCTGCCACCGCCCGCGCCCCATAGCACACGGAAGGATGAAAACGGTCTACACACGCGCCTTGTTTTTTGCCTACATGAAGTGACCAATGACTAAATGGGAGTGGATTAAAACAATTATACAGTGATAAGATATATATTTTTAGTGTTAGTTCGTTAAGTTCCTGTTTGTTATTGCTAATTTACATTATTTGTTCTTGTATGTGTTTTATATCTAGGTAGGTTGTTTATGTGTAACGTTAAATTGTTAATAATGTTAATCTAGATTTTATAAGCAGTTTTGGAAGGGAATGGCCGACACAGATGTCGATGAGGCTCGCTATCCATCACATCGCCGACCCTTCGGTAGCGCAAAGAGGAGGACGGAACGCGAACAATGTCGAATTGGTACGTGGAATATCAGAGGAGGGATGGAAAGAAAGATGAATGAATTGTGTGATACCATGAAAAGCAAATGTTTGGACGTACTTTGTGTGACAGAAAGTATGAAAAAAGAGAGCGGTACAATGCAGCATGATGATAGGTTCGTCATCTGGTCTGGGAGACCAGATACGGAGAGGGCCTGCCAGGGTGTTTCAGCGCTACTGTCTCCCAGAATGGTTGAATGTATGTTACAGTATGAATGTGTAAGTCCTAGAATAATGTGGATCAGATTCAAAATTGGTTTGACAAGGGTGTTTCTAGTTATTTGCTATGCCCCTGTTAATTCTGAAAGCGACGAAGTGAAAGATAATTTTTGGACTGGAGTGAATGATGTAATGAGACAAAAAAAAAGTAATGAAAGGATTATAATGGCCGGCGATTTGAATGGGTGGGTGGGAGTCAGACGTGACGGATTTGATTCAGCCTTAGGTATGTTTGGGGATAAAAGAACGAACGACAATGGGAACAGAATACTTGAAGTATGTTTAGAGTGGAACATGTTTGTGTCGAATACTTTCTTCGATCATAAAGGTATTCACCAATATACGTGGGAAAGAGGAAATGATAGATCTATAATTGACTTTGTAGTAATTGACTCTAGGTTGAGAACCGTCACCGAGGACACAAGAGCTTTCAGAGGGGCTGAGGTTGAAACTGACCACTTTCTAGTAGTGTCGAGAGTAAACCTCTTCCGTGGCTGGCGCTCTAAAGTGAAAACGGTAACGACTCCAACAAGAGTCAAAGTAGAAAAACTACAAAACGATATTATCAGAAGTGAGTATGAGAAGTGTGCAGAGATGAGACTGAATGAGAAGGAAATGGACGGTCTTAGCATAGATGAAACGTGGAACCACATAAAAGTAAGTCTTTGTGAATCTGCTAGAGACGTGTGTGGATTAAGTACGCAAGGTAGGAAAAAAGGTGATGCATGGTGGGATGACGAGATCAAGGCACTGGTCTCAGAGAAGAAGAAAGCATGGTTATATCTGATAGCGTCTGGCAGTGCATCTAGTGAAGAGAGAGATCGAGCGAAAGAAGTATATAAGGAATGCTAGAAAAGAGTAAGTGTCGGAGTGAAAGAACGAAAGAAACGCCTGAAAGAGGAAGAGGGAATTAAAATGACCAACCACTTCCAAGAAAACATTAAACTGTTTTGGAAGGAGGTCAAAAGATCCCGGAGTGGTACAGATAACGGAAGTATGAAAGTGATAAAATCAAAAGATGGGAAAATGTTGACGAATGAGGAAGAAATAAAAGATAGATGGATGAAATATTTTGAGGAAGTCTTTGAAAGCAATCTGGGTGACAGTGATTCCAGCGGCGAATCAGGGATGAGCGACGACGGAGTGAATGTTACCAGAATCAGCATGGATGAAATAAAAATATCAATTAAATGTATGAAGAATGGTAAGGCTGTTGGGTTCGACAATATCGCTGCCGAATACTTTAAAGGTGATAGCCGTATAATTCTCACATGGTTGTGCAAACTTTTTAACCAATGTTTAGAGGAGGGTTACACGCCATTAGATTGGAGAAGGGCTGTGATCATGCCGTTATACAAAGGTAAAGGGTCACGCATGGATTGTGGGAATCATAGGGCTATTAGTTTGCTAAGTTCAGTCGGCAAGCTGTATGGTAGAATATTGATTGAAAGGGTAAGAATGGAAACAAAAGATAAAATATGGGATGTGCAAGGTGCTTTTATGAGTGGACGGGGGTGCATGGATCAGATTTTCTCTTTGCGTATGCTCACTGAGAAGTTTCTGGCAAAAAACCAGAAACTTTTCTGTGGCTTTGTAGATCTACAAAAAGCATACGACCGCGTCGACAGGAAAAAGCTATGGAAGGTATTGTCCAAGTATGGAGTGAATACAAATCTTGTACAGGCAATCGCGTCTCTATACGAGGGAAGCGTTGCTTGCATAAGGGTAAACGGTGGTTTTACGGGGTGGTTTGACATCATAAAAGGTGTTAAGCAAGGTTGCGTAATGTCACCGTGGTTATTCAATCAATACATGGACAATTGTATGCAAGAATTGAAAGAGGCGGGATTGGGCGCGAAATTGAATAATCTGATAGTATGTTGCCTGTTGTATGCTGATGATGCGGTGCTGATTGCCAACAGTATAGAAGATCTGCAGTCTCTCGTGTCTAGGATGAACGAAGTATGTATGAAGAATGAATTAATGATGAATGTAAGTAAGTCTAAAGTTATGGTGTTTGAAAGAGAGAGTCAGAAAACGGTGTGCAATATAGTTGTGAATGATGAATACTTGGAGCAGGTGGATGAGTTTGTATATTTGGGAAGTATGTTTACGAGAGATGGGAAGGCTGATAGGGATATCGAAAGAAGGGTGAATGCAGGTAACTCCATTAATGGAGGATTGAACGCCGTTGGAGCCAACAAAAAGTTGTCCACAGAAGCGAAGCTAGCAGTCCACAATGGAGTACTGGTACCTACCCTGATGTATGGCAGTGAAGCGTGGAAATGGCAGAGAAAGGATGAAAGTAGACTGAATGCTGTAGAAATGAGATCCCTGAGGCGTATGTGTGGTAAAACCATGTATGATCGTGTGAGGAATGTGGAGATCCGAAAAGAATGCAAGGCTGATGTGAGCGTAGTAAGTAAGATTAAGAAAGGGACGCTTAGATGGTTTGGGCATGTTGAGCGAATGAATGAAGAAAGGAGTGTAAAGAGGATTTATGACGCGAATGTGAACGGTATAAGGAGCCGAGGACGCCCAAGGAAGACGTGGCACGATCAAGTAAATCAGATACTTGAGTCGGGCCATGTCAAGAGTCAGAATAATAGAAGAGTATGTATGAGAAGATGTATGAATGTGAATGAGGCAAGGAGCGTGTGCCAAGACCGAGTTGTTTGGCGGTCCGTCCTCTCTGCCTACCCCTGCGGGGAAACGGCGTGATGGTTAGTTAGTTAGTTAGTTAGTTAATAAAGACATCCCAAGGATTGAATACTGTCTATCTAAAAGGGTTTGCTTAGTAAGTTATAGAATGGTGTGACCAGGGTTGCCAATGCATAATATGTTCTAAAATAACCACAATAGATGTTCAAATTCCCCACAAGTTCTTTTGTCTCCAAAATGAAACTACTATTAAAATTAGCATTATTTTTTTATTATTTAGTCATTTTCGGATTTTCTATTTCGTTCAGGCTTTAAAAATATAAATTTCTTTGAACATTTATTAGCTGCCAAACAAAATGAAAAATATTTATAATTTATCAAAATTATAAGCATTTAAATAATATATTCTTACAATTATTGTAAATATTTTTTTCATAATCATGAAATGTCCTGAATCCCCGTATTCTTTCCACACATCTTAGAAATTCCCCGCCATTTGGGGAATTCCCCATGAGTTAGCAACTCCGAATTTGATGCCGATTGTTTCTTGAAGCTTCGTTGATGAACAGCCATGCAGGTAGGCAGAAATAATCATAATTGGATTTTTCCAACAAATAATGTTATTCTCAGTGCAATAGAGGCATTGTCAATCTTGTCTTCATGGCAAAAACCCGTGAAAGTCCAGGATCGGAAGATGTTTTCCGATTACTCATGTCAAGGATCAAAACTCCAATTTTAAAATAATCACGAATCGTTCAATTAAATTCGTCGGACCGTGTCCACTGCTCTAGCCCGTTGAACAAATAATGAATCTTGCTCCAATTTCAACCCTCGGGTTCAATGGTTCGACCGCAGGTTTGGCAAACATACCCAAAAAATTCCAATTTCACCCAAAAAATTGGCAATATGGCCAATGCACAAGGGTAAATCGGTGAATGCTGGAAGTTGCCTCCAACATTAAGAAAAAAATACTTTATGGACTACATTTTATAATTTAAATCACAAATAAATAAATTTGCACGTATCCGTACTAGATATATATTACATATTTTGTCAAATTTCTAATTATTATCAATAATTCACATGAAAGTATCTAATACTGCGTACCTATTAACGGCTATTGTAAATATTAAATAAACTTAATAAACAATTTCGGAATGGTACCAACTTTATGAAATCAAACTATATATATATTTGTTTATATATAATTATGGACTCCGGGCGTTTTCAGTGAAACAATGTGTGTTCTAAATAATTGTTTTGTTCTGAAAAAACAAAACGTATTTAATTTCCGGTAAGTGAAACTAAACACACATTCCCATGACGCTCTTGGTAAGCCTCCATGCATGAGGGTAGGTTTGGCATTAATGATCGGGAGGGTTGACAATTAAATTGGTATCAAAATACACTCGTCTTTTGTTTTTGTTTTGTTTTTGCTCGCCGATAGCTAATTAATAACCTAATAACAATAACTGACAACGAAACGACACCGACGCGCCGCGACGCCCTACTAGTCACAGATTCTGAAAAATGCTCGGTCTTGAAGCCAGTATTCATATTACACGAAGTAATAAATTACATGCAGGTGAATTCTCCAGTTCATTTTTTATACTGTCTTTTTCCTCATTTTATCTCCTCAAAGTAATGCACTGCTAATTTATCCAAAATCCTTCGTTTTTGATTTTAAAATTAGATGCTTTCATACTGAGAGTGGAACACATATTTGCCTTTGAAATAATCGATAATTTTTTGATTATTTTTTTATAAGCCCAGAAAAAAAGTAAATTATTAGGCCCATAAAAATTGCTTTATTGTTCAAAATCTCCTATTTACGAACCTCTTTTCGGTTAAGCTTTTATTGTAAAATGTGGATTCTTTACTAGTTCATAACACATTTTAATATTTGTGCCTGAACTTCTCAAAATAAAATAAAAAAGTTTTTCTTGAATATTCCAAAACACGCGCTTGTGTTGAAAGAGGATTTAAACCTTATCATCATTTAAATAAGGAGTGTTATTGTTAGCGGCCTGATCCTGAATTTTATACGTCGAGATGCATCACCTTAAATAAATAGATAAATACCGACCTTTACCGAGTAAAAACGTTCCAGAATTCCAGACTCCTGCTTTAGATAATAATCTAGAATTTTTCTTCGAGGAAATGATTGAGAAATAATTCATGTTAGTTCTGAAAATACCAATTTTCTAACCAAAAAATAAAATAGTCAGTCTACAAAATTTAATGCTTTGTATAGGTACAAAGATTAATTTTTTGTCCCGTGCAATACGGACTCCGAGAAAAATGTAAAAGGTTATTCATATATGTGACATCATCTGTTCAACGTTAACCCTCTTCGCTGAGGTTTCTCTTTGAAATTGATCAAGTTTCCCCCAGTAAAGAAATGATAATCGAATATTGTAGGTACAAGGTGAAATCACGGCATAGGCTTTCCTTGAAATCATGAAGTACAGATTTCAAAAGGTTTCCAAAAGAAAATACTTATGAGATCACTGAAATTGGTTTCGATTTGGAATACATACATAGAGACTGATAGATTAATACGTAAGTGTTTTCTGTATCTAGGTTATTACCGGCTTTATCCGGGAGTGTCCGGGACATGATAGTTTCTCACATTTACGACAAAAAAATTAAAAAAATATATTCCTTTTTGGATAATGTGGAAATGTTTATCTAATTTTTATTGTAACTAAAGCACGGCAGAAAACAACTCTGCTTAGTGTGCTAATCAAGCGTTAGTATGCAACCAACCGTGGTTTCCATAATGCACGGGACAGACGCGAAGTTCACATCAAAAGATACTTTATAATACAATACATATCTTTTCTACCGACACATTACGTTATAACAGATTTCTTCCTACGGCAGGAGAGGGGTCAGTTGAATTCGGGAGCGGCCGAGGGAATATCATTTCTTTGTACTGGATATGTCAACTTGACGGCTGACAGCAAGGCGCTCCGTGTGTTTAAAATGACCCCCTCTCCTGTTTACGGGGAGGGGGGGGGGGGCGCATAACTTTTCAAATACCGCGTCGCTAGCGGTTACGGAGAGTAACGCCGAATAGCGAAGACCCGAACCGCGCTTATAACACACCATCGTTTTACGTGTGGCGGGTATGTATGGGATTGTATGTCGAGCGCGCTATTGTGTTATAAAGTATCTTTTGATCCAAGGCTTAAAATACGTATACTTGCATTGATTTCTAGCACGAAGTGGTCATAATATACTTTGTCTCTCTCTCGTATGGGAAACTTTCGTAGACACTCTCCCCCTTACTCATAATCGTAGTATAACTAATACGCGTCGTATTGCGTCGTAACAGTGAAAAACTTGAATTATGTGTGTAAGGTTAAAACGGCTTAAAACCAAGTTTAAGGCCAACTTTACAAAACCAAGGATGAGTCGGCGGATACCGCAATTATAAGAATATAATATTCCAGTGAATTATAAATTATAAGTAATCGGATTCTTACGCGCCGGTTCAGTGTTCGTATAGTAAGGTTGTGGTTGTAAGTCAAAAATTTCACTCTTCCCACTTACTTCATCTTACGTCGCGTAATATTTATACCGCGTGTATGTAAAGGAGTATTGACCTAAATTAAACGTATTCAAAGAACATGCTTCGATGCAGGTCGTTGAGTTTCCACTTGCACGGTTGCAACCTTTTTTCATGCACCAGGGGATGCAATTGCACTTATAATGCACTGCACTGGGGTTCCACTTCCACCCCCTGTCAATTGTCTGTTAATTAGCAAGCCGCAAGCCTCCCCTGTCAACTAGTATTAATTAATTCGCAACCTGCGCTGTGGAGGCGAAGCGGCTGCAGTTTCATTAGGAAGCGCAAACGAGTCAGGTTTGGAAACGACCCAGAAGCATAACCTTGAAGTTTAATAATATCATTTCGATGAACAGATATTAAAAAAAAAAAATTGTTTAATTTTTTTTAATCGAAATTTATAGAAAATTTGTAAAACGGATAGGTACTATTTTGATTTTTTGTAGTTTTAAATTATGAGAAGATGTATGGATGTGAATGAGGCAAGCACTGTGTGCCAAGACCGAGTTGTTTGGCTGTCCGTCCTCTCTGCCTACCCCTGCGGGGAAACGGCGTGATTAATAGTTTTAATTCAATTCAGAATTCAATATTGCATGATTTTGTAGGCGACTTTAGCATTTTATTGTGATTTAATTTTACTTATATAAAAAAAATAATCTCTGTATTATCTTCTTGATAATATAATTAAAAATAAAATTAAACATTCGAAAAGAAGCATTTTCTTGGTGTAGTAATTTTAGCTTAAATACAAAAAAAATGTTCCTACGTAAACGAGCATTTTTTGTTATTTAAATGTATACTCATCAAATATTTTTTTTTATTTATATTATTTTATATTTCAGCATATTTATATAGTTATACATAATTATTTTTTTGAATAATTATCATTAACTCACAAATGATTGCCAAAGTTGCCTATTAAATCGTAAAAAGTAAAAAATTGAATTCACTAATGCCCTAATTTTTTTTTTAGTTTAAAAAATAAATAAATAAAGAAGCACATACCTGTCCTAGATATTTGCTATAATGCAGAATTTTTTGAAGTATATACTTCTTTACGCACGCTTGACTTGAGGGGTAAACTGGCGAATGCGTTACGGAAATTACAGCGTTACGAAAAGTGAAATGCGTTGCGAGACGAACGGGCTGTATCACATTGTAGATGCAAGAGAGCTAGTGCGCGCGCACATTTTCTTTCTCTCTTCCTCTCATAGCCAGTGCATGAAGTATTTTGAAATACCAGTGACGCGCCAAACGCGTGGGGGGGGGGGGGGGGGAGCAGACGTCAGAGCGACAGCAGAGGCGAATGATAATAAATTTAATAACTCAGGTCCGGGGCATACGTCATTCCTACGTCTACCTACGTCAAATTGTCGTGAAAACATGCTTCTGCGCCCAAGCGGTTAAATAAATATTTCTAGAAAATTAAGATATGTATACATTTTATACATATATATAGATGGAGCTAAAGAAGTATATAATTTACTTCCGTCGTGTGGTCTAAAGCACACTCGTATTTTTTTTTTAAATTCAATTTAGTTTAATATTTTGGCCTAAAATCCAAATTTAAGTTTTCTATGAAATAGTCCGCGCAGCCGTTCCTCTTAACCGTTTAATTAATTAGATTTGAACATGTGTGCTTAAAACAGAACGTACGTAATTATTGTCTCTTCAATGTTAACAACGAGAGTATCTATTGTTAGGAGTTCGCTTGTCCAGTTTTCCAGTAAGCAGCACGAAAAGCGTTAGTTAGGTTAGTCAGCCATTACCAAACATCGTTGAAAGTAATATATGTACACAATATGATTATATAGAAATTGTGTTCGTTGGTCATAGGCGCCGAGTAGGTACAAACATGATGTGAAATGGTATTGTAATATGTATTACAAAGTTATATGCAATAATAGGGTCTCGTAATATGCAATACAAAGTTATATGCAATAATAGGGTCTCGTAATATGCAATACAAAGTTATATGCAGTAATACGGTCTCGTGATATGCAATACAATATTATATGCAATAATAGGGTCTCGTAATATACAATACAAAGTTATATGAAATAATAGGGTCTCGTAATATGCAATACAAAGTTATTTGCAATAATAGGGTCTCGTAAAACGCAATGCAATGTTATATGCAATAATAGGGTCTCGTTATATGCAATACAAAGTTACTTCCAATAATAGGGTCTCGTAATATGCAATACAAAGTTATATGTAATAATAGGTTCTGCAATACAAAGTTCTCGAAGCAGTCTTTATACTTATTGTAATAATAATAATTTCCTATTACATGTTTTTTTTTAACGTGACTACCGCACAAGAGTCCCAACTGCTCCCAACCACCTGGAACCAGTGATACTATGGCATCCTCAAATAAGTTATGTTGTGAGGGTGAAGGTAGTGGGGAGGGGAATGGTTTTAGTTTAAAAAAAGTATATTTTACGTCTATCTACACCCTAATTGAATTGCACCAACCTCTCCTTTTGGCACGTTCCAAAATAAAAGAGTCTCAGTATTACCCTGGTGTAAGACCACCATTCAGAATTAAAACGTTGCTTTAAATGGCTTCAGCCTTGTTTGGTGACTAGATCTGAATAGCCAGGTACTTCTCCACCTTCCTCTTCCCCTTATCTTTCCATCTCCAATACCTTCAGCCTCACAACATACTCTAAATTGGTATGCCATAGTCTCACTGGTTCCAGACGGTTTGGAGCAGTTGGGTTTATTGTGCGGTATTCATATAAATAAGGTACGGCTCTTTACAACCTGTATAACTGTATAAGTGCATGATTTTTGTATAACTTTAAAATATATTTTTTAAAACGTGAACCCGCGGTTAAAATGAGAGCATTGTCTCTGAAGTCAACTGCATGCAGTTTGCTTTGTTTTATTATATATTTTTTATACATTTATGTCTTGTAATTACCATTGTTATCCCTTTTATGATTTCAATACCATCCAACGGAGCGTTGACCCCCTCCCCACTATTCATCCATTTCCCCTCTTGTCCGCCATTATGCTTTTATTATCGCGAGGCTTTGTTCGCCTCACATCCGATTCAAATTATTATGACATGTGCATACTATTGTAAAATATTATATTGCTATCCTGTGGGAAAATGGAAGGTGCCTACCCATTCTACAAACTCACGAACAATAAGATTCTGGTCGACTGGCAACATTTTACACTTCCCGCGCTTACATAATAAAATAGGTAGGCACTGTCTACATTAAAAAATTTGGATATTTGTTAATTTGTTAGCATAATGAATTAAGTAGTGAACATTTATGATAATTTCTAACCTTTTTTTGGAATTTTGTTCATTTAGCATGAAAATTTATAATATTTGTTCTTGAATATTGATTATTCAATAACTTTAATTTATTTTGCTTCTAAAAAAAATCTCTCTAAAACAGTAACTGCCTACCTAAACCCACTACACGGAGAAAAATGTTATTCTAAAATATGATCATTTTATTCGCAAAAACGGTTAAAAACGGGACTGAAGTTCTTACGAACAAATTAACAGGGTTTCGATGTTTATTGGTAGTTTCGTACGTATACCAAAAAATTACTCTTACATTTACAAACATTAGTTAAAAAAAAAAACATTAGTCGAAGATAATATTGTTAATTCTGAAATTTGAAATATGAAGTTGACAATTACGACAGTCTCATAATAGATCGCAGTAGCCCAATTGGTAGAGGTGCATGTCCCGGTAAGACGTAAGGTTCTGGGTTGGGGTCCCAGTTGCGACCGTTATCTTTTATTATTTTTCTGTGTCTTGTTCATTTTCATATTTTAAAAAATTAGATTATTATTGTTAGCTTCTTCTTCAATGATATAATTTATATTTATTCTTTATCTTTATCTTCTGTGATTTGTATACTAATAATTCCTTAAATTTCTCTTTTCCAATAATTCTTTAACTTCTTCATCTTATTCTTGTAATCCTATCTAACTACATATATTTTTTTTATTGTAGAAGAATTGTGTGCATAGTATTAATTAATTAAAATTATCAACCAATACTAATGAATGTATATCCCAAAACTGTAAAATTCACCCCCCATAACCAGGGTCATCCATAGCATGGAGGGTGAAATATCACAATAAACTATATGTACTTTCGATAAAACATGTATTTAAATAAATAAATAATTTCACCTGCGCAATTTTATTATACCTTCAAACTAATGTACAACTAAATGTACACTCATTTTATATTCCTGTCTAAACTCTTCCCTCAACTCTTAATGATGTCAAAAGCAGCTTCTTGGTTCGTTCCTCCGTAATATGTAATATCTCCTTCGCCGTGAAGCGGAAAAACGAGGAGAGTGGATATTTTTAAAAGCGTTATATTATACAAAGATAATCTTAACTGTATTTACTTTATACGTAAATGAATAAGCGAGGAAATGTGATGGCCTGCTCATGAATATTGCACTGGAGACTAAGATCCAATTTGCTTTACACGTGAGATTCTCATTCGGCGAAGATTTGATGTTATTACGGGAAGTTTTTTCTCGCAGGGAAGTCTTTCTTCTGTCAAAAAGGAGGATGGTGAAATGGTGATGTGATAGGATTACTAACAGTTTTTATCGGACAATTCTCTTGAAAATGGCGGGTTGCCGTCTAATTCAGAAATAAAAAAATCAAAAATGTACAGTTTTTTGGCACTTCTAATGGGGTTTAATGCTGATCAGAATTTATTGATTTTTTTGTTTACTAATAAGTTATCAGAATTTATTGATTTTTTTGTTTACTAATAAGTTATCAGAATTTATTGATTTTTTTGTTTACTAATAACTAGGTACATAATTATAAGAAACTTGCTTGGGCGATTGTTATTATAAATACTAATTTCGGCTGTGACTGTCTATGATTGGAGCTCTGGTTCAGTGAATTCGGATTTGTTTTGAATTTAAGTGTCATTTTAATTTTTTTAACTGATTGTACCAAGAATTGAGAAAAGCGAACCCTATGTATAATTAAAAAAATACCAGAACATTATTTTGTTTCAATTTTTTAGGGTTAATATCTTGACAAGTAATGTTAGATTTAGTGATTTTTGCTGTTTGCCTTTTTCCCATTTCAAGGAAGCGTAGTTTTTGTGGATATTTGGAAGGTGTAATACAAGTATGATGATGTAAGTTCAATTCTTTGGCTGATTAAGCCCTCCATCACGACACAAGCTACATTTTCTGCTTAATGTGGTGGCTGTAGGAGATTTTCAAATATTTGTTTGTTATTCGTAACCTGGGAATGAGAATACAATTTTTAATATTTTTTTTTACTAAACTTCTAAACAAATTCAGCATACAGGAAAGTAGTAACCTTAGCAAACATCGAAGATTTTTCGAAGCTCACACATTGAAGTTCGAATCCGAGATGATGGAAACACACCACCAACCAACCAATCATTAATTAAAGCTAGATCTTTTGTATTTCAATTTGGGGGGTGGGAATGGATACCGCTGCCCCGGGAACCATTTGTTAAATAACCAACACCTCTGCCGTAGGTCAGCCCAAGTAGTTCGCTAAGTTTGGTGACTTAGCAGGGATTCCCGGGTTCATAAGGCGAGGTTTGTGTAGATCTTGGCGGCGGATGACATGGAAGCTGAAGCCCAAATTCTTACCCACCCCTCATTCCCCTTTCCTTCCCAGAAATTCCTCTCGTTATTTTACTTAGAAGATCCTTCACACAGCATCCTTAAAGATGACTTAGTCCTTGAGGGAAATTATATTCCTCATGGCCTCCTGTGAGGTTAATGTAAAAAAATAGCTGGTTAAAAGTGATTAAAAACTTGGATGATTGCTTCAGCATCACCGCCTAGTCTAGTTGATGTATTCAATAGTGTGTAGGTATTGTTTGCAAATTTAAATACCACCATCCTTTGTGTTGTTTGTGTCATAAATCAATATTATTTATCTTGGAGTTATTCCCATCTCTAGGGAAGCCCTCGCCTTTACACTACTTCATATGTGAGGATGGATGTTCTTCCTTTGCAAATAATAACGTACGGAATATTTTCCATTTCCCTTCCGCCGCGCCGAGTGCAGTTTTATGTTTTCCCGTCTTTAAAATGCATTTTCTTGGACGTGTTTTATTGACACGGCGTACTTAATATTATATCCCAGTCTATAACCGTAACTCATATCTCTACCTGACCTGGCGACATAAACTACTTTGCTAGTTTCCGTTTGCATAATCATATAATCATACCCTTCTCGTAGAAATATGAATATTTTATTACGGTTTATAGTTTATACCGGCGATCGATTATTTGACTGGTGGTAATTTTCGGATGCGTAATGTGCAAATCTACCGTTTTATAATTTTCCCACCGCTGTTATATCACGGAAATTGGAATAATTGATTGCCAGTTTATGTATTGAATATTTAATTACTTATTCCTGTTTAATTTTCCACTATTTTATCTTGCTTGCACTTTCATTTATTTACATTAATTTTTTTATTGTATAATTTGCACCATAAGTAACTTTAACGTATTAAGTCAAAAAGTATAGTTTTGAGATATCACTGTTTGAAGTTAAGAATTTTTTTTATTTTGTTGATTTTTAATTAATTGTTTAAGATTTTTTTGTGTATCACAGGAATTTGGGTTTTCTTACTTTCAAAAAATATTAAAACATGGTTTTTGCATTATTTATTTTTATTTTTCACTTAATACATACACTACAGTATTAAAATATTTTTTTTAAATTTCGGGATGATACAATAATGATTTTAGATTAATACTTTAGATTTTAGATTTAGTAAATGAAAGAACTTCGTATGAATAAAATTAAAAAGTAAAGTAAACCAAAAAAATAGACACTTAAGACGATAGACTTCGCTTTTCGGCCCATACAAAAAGGACGCCCGGAAAAAAACACTTTTCTACATCGAAAATTGCACAAAATGAATATATTTTTTTTATACTGCCTTTTAGAGGGTGAAAACTATGCCGGTATGTTTTCGAATTTTTGATGCGTTTCGTATTAACGTAAACATTCACTGTCAAACATGTACGATTTATCAAAAAATATTATTTAAGGAAAAAGTACTGCTAACTCAACTCTCATAAAGAATTATAAAATTATAAAAAGCTACCGACGTAGCTTCTTCTTTCTAAAAAATATATATTTTTTAAAATTTCAATTTCGTGAAAGTTTCGGTGTAGAAAAGTGTATTCTCCATAAACCCCTTTTCGAGCGATTTCTGTAGGTAAATTTGAGCGTTGTCTCATTCGCACATTTCGCATTCGCATGTATTGTAAGTGTGCGTGAGCTTATTGTGAGCGGGACGGAATGACAGACGCGGGTGTTCCGCATGTCGTTTAAAGTCTAGCCTCTTAAGCATTTAAATTATACGACCCATTAATGCTTTATCATATTACATCCTCATAACAGCAGCACAGTGAACTTATAATATTTTTAAAATACTTTTGTGAAGAAACCGAATTATAACGCATTTCAAATGTTATTTGATTTGAATTAAATTAAAACAAATAACTTTGTATTAAAGTTATTTGTTTTAATTTTAATAATTTTGTTTTAATTTAAGTGATTTTGCGAAGTTTGAAAAAAAAATAGTTATTTGATTTACTTATGTATGTTACAGCAATAAATAAAACAAAAACTGCGTTAAAAAATTATTGTTTTTGACTTAATACACTAAAATACTCACGGTACGAATTATTTCAATGAATTGTAATATTATTATTTTTATTTTAGCGAATATATAAAATAATTGTACATACAAAATATAATGGTGAATTTAAGTATGTATATCTTAGTCCTTCTCACCAGGGGGTCCTGTGCCGAGGCGGACTAAATTTATTTAATTATGGTTTATTTGTCTTCTATGTAGTTTTTAGTGTCTTTATTAGGATTTTTTCGTAGACCACTCTTAGCCGTAGTTTTATTTTTGATTTGTACTCTTGTGTCTTGGGGAAGGATGTTTTGGAGTTTTGTTGCAAAGTATGTTTGGTTTCTTCGTCCAAATGTGGTTTTATAACTTGGAATGTTTTTTATGTAACTTTTGTTCGATCTAGTGTTGGTGGATGCACGGTGTAGTAGGGGATTCAGTATTTTTGGATAGCTTTAACAACATATTTTTGGCATACATTCGTTGTTGAAATTAAAATTAGTATAGATCCAACTTCTAGAAATCATTGCAACAATTGAGGAAATAACGTGAATTTTTTTATTAAGTAAACTCTCCTTATTGAGTAAACTAGTCGTAGATGTAAAATAAATTAACCAATAGAAGTGAACAATAGATAGATAATGCATGCTAGATAGTGAAAAGTTCCTGGAATATATTGACAAACGTCTGACCTTTAAACAACACATAGAAAAAATCATTTCACAACTTGGTGCATTTGGTAGAATAGTCCATCTTTTAACACCATAAGTAAAGATGGCTTATAATTTAGCTTCATCCAGTCCCATCCAATAGGATAAACACACACTTTACATACTTAAATAATGTACAAATAATACAGAGTTCAGTTATAAAAAACTCCTCAATTAGAACCCATTTACCTATGCCCACGAAATAACTAAGCCAAGGAATAGACTTATTGTAAATTGTACCAATATAAGATATGCCTTTTTTTATCTGCGAAATACAAAATGAACTTATACGATTATATGCGAACACGTAATATACACATTTATAAAAACTTCACAAGTAGGTACACGAACACTACACAAGAAGAAAACAATTATATGCCAATACAAGTAAAGATTGATATGGTAAGAGAAGCATAGGCCATCAAGGTATACTCATTTACAATCTCCTTCCCGATAGACTCAAAACGAAGAATCAAATAAAAAGTTTAAAAAATTGTTCAATCTTAAGATAAGTAAACCAAATTCCAACGTAATTTAATCTGACATAATTTTTAAGATAAGGTGTTATGAGTTATGATCATCTAGTCAACTCCTGATATTTTCATATCAGAGGGTTCGGCTCGGTAAAACTCCTGGACTGGACCGATAAATTCTACTGATTCCTCAATATAAATATTTAAAAAATCTTTAGTAATCCTCATTAGTAGTCATGCATTTAAAATGACTGATTTTTGCATTTTTATGTATAAATTCTTTGACAAATCGAATAAGCTATTGTATTATTATTGTTATATTATACAAAAATATTATGGTTATTTTAAAATTATTTAGCTTTGAATTATGTAGTTAATTAGAAAGGGAAATAATTATTTCTTTAACTATAATAAAATAAAAGTGTGTGTTGAATGTATGGTGTCCAATGTAATGTTAATTATTCTAGTGACATTGATTCTTTTTCAATATATTAATATTCTTTTACATATTACAATCAATTTAATTTTTGATGCCTGGGGCCTAGGAGTGGAAAGGTCTTGTATGAATTGGTGAAATGAAAATTAGTATAGTTCCAAATTCTAGAAATCGTTGCAACTATTGAGGAAATTTAACGTGACTTTTTTATTGAGTAAACTCTCTTTCATTATTACTTCTTTAGACGAAAAATGCTTCATATTTCCTCCCCCGACATAAATTTTTTTGAACTATAACGAGCTAATTTCTTTCGATTTCTTCATTCTTAACCGATCGTCTACTTAATAAGCAATTATATATAATACCACAGGTCTGCGACTTTTTTTTCTTTGAAATAAGAGGTAATTCTTATGTATTTTTGGTTGCTGAATTCGGGAAAATTATCAAAAAAATTCCATTACGTAAGGTTTTTCCGAGAGAGCCTCGAAACGACAGCGATGACTGCTACTTTTGTTCGTGCAATGTGCAAAGGTATATTATCAAAAAAAAAAAAAATTTGTTACCCAAACATAGATTCGGCACTCCGCCCAGTCCCTCGCGGAACTGGCATTCCTACACCACAAGCACCCCTAAGCCTAGACGATTTGCCATTATCAGAAAGTGAATCAGAAGAAAGTTCTAGTGACGAGTTTCAAGTAGGTGACTCCAGTGGAACTCAACAATTTTCTCAAGCTGAATTAAATGACCTGATCCTAGATTTGGGACTCCCAAAAGAATCTGCTGAGTTACTAGGATCCAGACTGCAAGAGAAGAATTTATTGACACCTGGAAATTCTTTTGCTTGGTATAGAAATAGAGAAAAACATTTTGAGCCTTATTTTTCTCAAATCTAGGATGCTCAAAGAGTTTAAAACTCCATTTTTTGAACTCCCATTTGGATTACTTCCCGGAAAATCTTAGTGGAGTTAGTGAAGAGCAAAGTAAGAGGTTTCACCGAGATATCAAGGAAATGGAGAGAAGGTATCAAGGTCGATGGGATACAAATATGATGGGCGACTACTGCTGGATGCTGCATAGGAAAATATAACGTCCCACAAAAGAAAAAGCACAAAACGAAGCTTCGAAACTAAAAAAGCAGATTTTATAAAGATGTATAATTGTAAATAATGTAAATAAAATATTTTATGACTTAAAATTAATTAAATTTGTGTAATTTTACGATTTTTTTTCTTATGAACATTGCCTGCAGAAGTAGAGTAAGGCGGGTTTTGCCTATATTTTAATTTCCACTTTGCGGAAAATCCTTACGTGATGGGGCGAAATAAATGGCATTCTCGAATTCAGCATACTGAAAAACATATAATTCACCCATTACCATTTAAAAAAAAAGTGAATTTGCAGACCATGGACCCCTGATAAAACACATTCCTAATGCAATAGGTAACCAATAGTCCATGACCAGTTGCTGCATTAAACCTAGTCATAAGAATAAGTAACAACGATCTTGGAAACTATCATCATATTTATAATTTCCTTGGCCGTTACCTCCACTGACCGGTCACGACTACAACGTAAGAAATATCATTTCCTGTTTCCCATGGAACGGCAATCCTAATAGTTTCCAATCCATAAAACATATCATTTTCTACCGTTTCCTGTATTTCCTTTAAATATCTTTTCTATTTCTTTCAGGAATCACTTTACCGTGTATCACAACTTATTTGAACAGCTCCGAATCAAAGAGAATGAAAATTCTCGCACGATGGCCGCAACTCTCAACCGCAACAATAAACTTCCTTTTAAAAGTTTAAAAACGTTGAGGCGAAGCTTAATTGCTAAATCAGTATTTTAGATTAATCTTTACTACGAATAGGTTTACATTAGAAGTGTAAAAAATATGCTTTGAATAAATTGAAGCTTTTTCTACCGTTTCCGTTGAGTAAATTTAAAATAAAATTGTTATTTACTTTATAAAAAAATATACACGTATCTAGTTAAAAAACTAATTTTCATTAGAAATGTACGCATGCGAAAATTTACTTTAAAAGAAAACAATTTTATTTCTAAAATTAACTATGACAGTTGCCATTGATTTTTTTTTATCTATCATAACCATAGATGCCTCAAATCCCAACTTCGTAGGCTATTTTAGAACGATGTGAAAAATATATTTTTTTAATATTTTTTTCGCGCCGAATCTGTTAACAGTTAAAATTTAGTCCCTTTTCCAATATGACAGAAATCGAAAAAATTCTATGTTGACTCGAATAAGTACCTCTGACGGCAGTTTCAAAGTAACAAGCACGCAGGATCCGCTCGGTTATAAACGATTTTTTAATATATTTTTTAATAAATCCTACAAATATGAGATAAACATTAAAATACAGATAATTCATTGGCTATATAGCGCTTAAATAAGTTTTTATGTCTCCCTATTAAAATTGCAAGGTATGATTTTTTTTAATGTTGCCAAAAAAAATTAAAAATTATCAGCAACCGAGGCAAATTTATTTATTTCGCGTGGTGACTAACTAAAATACCTCATTCATACAATAAAAATATATTAATATTTTTTAAACTTTCAACAGTGAACGAAAAAATCCCGCCAATTTGTACTCATGTACATTTTTAGAATTTGTAGATTGAACATTTTTAGGATTTTATCCATGGAATCAAGTATTTATTTTTGAGACAAACTGAGAAGAATAATTATTTCTCTTTCCAACCACGAACAAAACCTATGTCTCAACAACATAGAAAAATATACTCTTATAATGTATGGATGCCCAGGTTAGATCTGTCCCTAATGGAATATTAGGTTTTTGGTTTGTGATGTCGTTCCGAGGCTTGACGGCTTAATTTAAAATTTAATGTTAATGATAAAATTTTCAACATAAACACAAAGCTGTATCACATCACTATACTGAAAAGTTATATGATTAATTCAAGTCTTTTACTTACATTTGGTATATTTATACATGTATATATATATACAAAAAAAAACATGTATTTGCATATACAGGGCGTTAAGGTACGTACTTGACTTATTTTAACCAGTTATTTCTGACATTATTTGAAGTAAAAAAAATTGTCTCCGGTGACGATTTGATGCGTTTTTTTTTCTACAAAAACATAAAAAAATAATAGTGGTTGGACAGTTCGAGGCGGGGTTAGCCTTGGGGCGGTTACTCGGCTGAATGACCAGTGACGTCATGCGAAAGATTTTTTTTGTTGTTTTATTTTGAAGAAGAAAAAATTGGAAAATAAAAAAAATGTCCTCTAAAAAGTCACCGGCGACCAAAATTTCATTTACATTTTTTATTCCAAATAATGTCAGTAATAAATGGTTACAGTAAGTCAAGTACATACCTTAACACCCTGTATATTGTAATATTATCTTGGTTAATAAATAATTAAAAAAAATATATATTCAATCCATTATTAATAAATTCAAACCAATAATAAATTCAAACAAATAATGAATTCAAATGACGAAGTTACTACTTTCCAAAATGTACTAATGAATTAATATACTTTCCGAATAATAATAATTGTCTTAGCCAACTTCCAGTTTTCATGATGATATTTTAATAGGTAATAAGAGTGGGTAGAAACAGAGTGAAGGGATTTATAATCTTATATACAAGGAAGAGTGTTTGTTTTTTAATATAAATCAACAGTTTTATACCGAGATTGATGAAATTTCCACTCGACTTTCACGAGGAACGTCGCCGTCTACATGAGATTTCTACAACCACCCATATCTCCTTTTCCCAACCCTTAAAGCAGAATAAATCCCGGGCAACGCTTGGTGCTACAGCTAGTACTAAAATTGTAGCAAAAAAAATGTGGTAAAAAATAATTAATTATCATTGAAGAAGAAGATAACAATAATAATCTAAATGAAAATATGAAAATTAACAAGACACAGAAAATAATAAAAGGTAATGGCCGCAACTGGGACTCGAACCCAGATTTCTCATCTTACCGGGACGTAAGATTTAAAATCTTTTTTTTATTATTGTTCTGTATCTTGTTAATTTTCATATTTTAATTTAGATTATTATTTTTATCAGTAATTATTGGATATAGATGGAAACGGTTAATACGCACTTTTTTTTAAAACACTCTTTTGATTCACCTTAATGACATTAAAAGACAACTATTTGCATTGGGGGCAGTTGAAAATATTTAATTTTAAATTTCAATTACGTAAAATTAAAATTAGCTTCGTCTTGAGAAATTTTGCCCATTTTGTAATAACTGTCACTTTGGTATGTTGGAATTCCTGATACATTTTTATATATAACGAGAGGCTAGAAGATTTTTAAGATACACGAAATCTGGTCGTATTAGGTAAGCACTAATTTAGGAACCGGAGTTTTGGAAATAAAATTAAGTAAAAATAACATGCTTTTTTCTTTAGTAATAATTTTTTTTTAAATAATACATTCACTTTTGTATACAAACCATGGACGTTTTTCTTGCCTTAACGTGATCAGGCACTGTAAAGGGAGAACTTTCTTTTGTATCACAAACCATGTTACACAAACCTAGCGTAGCCACTAAACTACTTGAAAACTGGGATCTTTTTCTTGCCTTGACGTGAGCAGGCGCTGTAAAGGGGGCACTTTCTTTTGTATCACAAACCATGTTACACAAACCTAGCGTAGCCGCTAAACTACTTGAAAACTGGGATGTTTTTCTTGCCTTGATGTGAGCAGGCGCTATAAAGGGGGCACTTTCTTTTGTATCACAAACCATGTTATACAAACCTAGCGTAGCCGCTAAACTACTTGAAAACTGGAATGTTTTTCTTGCCTTGACGTGAGCAGGCGCTATAAAGGAGGCACTTTCTTTTGTATCACAAACCATGTTACGCAAACCTAGCGTAGCCGCTAAACTACTTGAAAACTGGGATGTTTTTCTTGCCTTGACGTGAGCAGGCGCTGTAAAGGGGGTACTTTCTTTTGTATCACAAACCATGTCACACAAACCTAGCGTAGCCGCTAAAATACTTGAAAACTGGGATGCTTTTCTTGCCTTGACACGAGCAGGCGCTATATCATCACAGAAATAGTCATAAAAAAATTAAATTTTGGGGTAAGAAAAAATGCAAGCTAATAAATTTTAATCACAATGCATGCGTATTAGGTAGGTACTAATTAGGCGGAATGTTATTTTTTAACACTAAAAAAAAAAATCTAGCCGCTCGTTGTTTTTGGTATAGTATCAAGAATACTAACATAACAAAATGACATTTGACAAAAAATTTTGAAAATGTCGGTCACATTTCACAGAACGAAAGCTAATTTTAATTTTACGTAATTGATATTTAAAATTAAATATTTTCCACTGCCCCCAATGCAAATAGTTGTCTTTTAATGTAATTAAGGCGAGTCAAAAGAGTTTTTCAAAAAAAAGTGCGTATTAACCGTTTCCATCTATATCCAATATTTACCTTTTTATCTTCTTATTCAATGATACTCATATATCACATTGATGGGAATAACCATCAAAGTTAAAAAAAGAGTTTTTATTATAATGTTTTTATATTATCCATGCATTTTAGAAAATACGCAGATATCAGGGGCGGTCCGTGAGTTTTCAGTGAGCTAGAGTGCCAACATTGAAAAAAAACGACGTTACTGATGTTATTGTAGCTGAAAATGATTTTTTTTCAAAATTTCAACTTTTTGTACGAAGATCTTTCAGTTTATGGATGCAACGCTTCCCCAAACTGAAATAATCCTGAAGATATTCATACAAAAAGTTGAAATTTTGAAAAAAAAAAAGGAAATTAATTTTCAGCTACGACAACATCGGTAACGTATTTTTTTTCAATCTTGGCTTTCTAGCTCACTGAAAACTCACGGACCGCTACTGGCAGATATAGAGATACAGCCGTAGCTAGGTGTCATTTAATGGTGTCGATTATATTAGTAATTCGGCCGTATACGACACATTTTGACAGTTTTCTTAAATGCGCTATTCCGTATCGCGCTAACATGATAAATATTGACACCAACTCTCTTAAAAGTAGTTTTCGCAGAATGGGCGCAGATAATAAGTTATTTCAACAATGAAAGTGCTCACGCATTGCCCGAATTTTTCAATCTTGGCTTTCTAGCTCACTGAAAACTCACGGACCCCTACTGGCAGATATAGAGATACAGCCGTAGCTAGGTGTCATTTAATGGTGTCGATTATATTAGTAAAGTGTGTATGTAGTTTGTATCTATTATTATAAGCAATAATTATTAGCCTGAAACACTCATCAATATTGAAAAACTCTCCCGAGAAAAGATACATGCGCCGACGGGACTCGAACCCGCACCCCTCTGTTTGCCGGACAGGAGCTCTACCATTAAGCTAAGGCGGGTTACCACCTACCCGCCAAATGATTCAATATAGACCTAGTGTTTCATGCAACAATTATCGCTTATTATACTTTTTCCCCTGCAAACTACCGATAATAGAGCTCCTGTCCGGCAAACAGAGGGATGCGGGTTCGAGTCCCGTTGGCGCATGTATCTTTTCTCGGGAGAGTTTTTCAATATTGATGAGTGTTTCAGGCCAATAATTATTGCTTATAATAATTGTTACCCTTTGTGCTATGCATAAAAATCTTGTCTTAAACATTAGATTATCAATTAAAAAAAATAATCAATTAGTTTGTATCTAGTAATTTGACCTAATTGTAGTTTAGGAACCCGACTGTGGTTGGAAATGCACAATGTACCATGCAATTTTTACATCATACCTGAAAAATTAGGGTTTAGTTCGGTTGCAAAATAAGGGAGAAAGTTGTTAAATAAATTAAATAGCAGGAATGCTTGGAAATACGAGCCATTTTTCGCTTTTTAAATAATAACAGTCTTCCAGTTTTGGTTAGGTACTAGTGCTGTGATTCATACATAAACTCGGGGGTCTATTAAAACATAATAATTGTTTTCTTTGAGATTTTCACACTCTAAATAATTATTACATTTGCATACAATGGAGATCGTGGGATTTCATTTAGGTGGGTGCGTAAATATTTTCTGAGGATTTATAACGTATAATTTCCTAATTATTAGGTGGTAAAAAAATACTTTAAACTTAAATCGCCCGCAATTACACTGTATTGCGCTGCCTTTGGAAGACGAAATAGCTGTCATTCTTAAAACAACTGTACACTTATTATTTTAAAAAAAATAATGAACCTCTACAAAATAAAAAAGTCTAAATACACACGGAGAAAAATGTTATTCGAAAATCCTTTTTCAAATCAAATTTAATAGTAAAAACGGGACTGAAGTTCTTACGAACAAATTAACATTGTTTCAATGTTTATTGGCGGGAAAATGTAAGAATAATTTGTTGGTATACTTACAAAATTACGTATACCAACAAATTAATCCTACATGTTCTCGCCAATGAACATTGAAACCCTGCACGGAGAAAAATGTTATTCGAAAATACGATCATCTGCTTGGACACATAAGCTTGTTTTCACGATAATTTAACGTAGGTAGACATAGGAATGACGTATGCACCGTACCTGAGTTATTAATAATAAAAACGGTTAAAAACGGGACTGAAGTTCTTACGAACAAATTAACAGTGTTTCAATGTTTATTGGCGTAAGAACTTCAGTCCCATTTTTAACCGTTTTTACTATTAAAATGATCGTTTTTCCAATAACATTTTTCTCCGTGCAATATTTATTATTCCTACGAAAATAACTATTCTCTAAGTTCCCCATGCTAGTAGTTAGTCACGCGTAATAATAATTACAAAACAGAACTTGTTTAAAAATAAACTGTTTTTATAAATTATATCATAATTTTATTGAATATATTAAAAAAGATAGCTTTTATATTTATCTAACTTGATTTTTGTCAAGCTCTAGGTTATTTCATTATTGAAATGCACATAATATTTTGATGCGATCCTTGCCTTACGTTTTCCTCTGTATTATTATTTTTTATCCATGAATGTCTCCGTGAAACAGTTTTTAATGATGAATTTTCTCTTTGTTCCAGGTGAGTGCTGTCTATTTTCTTGCAGTTTTCTGAATTGGCTGCTTTGGTGCAGCGAGTGTTGAGTCATTGCTAAAGTGAACAGACGTGGTAAGGTGTATTATCCTTTCTTTGTCGAGTGAGGTTGAGCGAAATATCATATTATTGTTTTCGTGCTCAAAGGAGCATTTCATTGTCGAGGCAGACATTCATAATACGCGGGAGACATCAAAGTGTGAATAGGCTAGTACTTAATTAGCTGTACTAGATATAATTTTAAAAACGTTCTTGCTCTGGGGTTAAGTATCACAAAACTTGGGTAGGTATACATAGTCGCTAAAAGTGCTGTTTACTAATTTATTTAATATCCACGGTACATTTTCCATAATAATGGTTGCTGGTCACAGTTAAAAGCATAAAAAAATATTAGAAACAATAAAAAAAGAAAACCGATTAAATGTGGTATTTGATCGTAAAATGACAACAGAGAGCAATTAAATTAAAAAGCTCTGAAGGTTATAAAATTAAGTTATATCAACTGTTAATTATATCAACCTTGTGAAAATCGTAAATAATATTTTATAACGATGTGTAAGTAAATCACCGAGCCATTTATTTTACTGGACCGTACTCCCGTTTCAATATTTTCATGAAATGGAAAAACATAATATACCCAATAATGTTTCCGTAAGGTATATAGGGCCGAGACATAAATATGCGGAATCCTTATTTTATGAGGTAAGTACTTAGTACTTTCCCAGCGGAGACAGCGCATGATAGTTCTAATACCCCTTACGGGGTCATAAATTAATATAAATGACGTCGTTACGTACATAAATCATCCCGCTAAAAGGCCATTAGGTAACAGGTTCGCCGTTTTTAATTCGATACAACGCAAGGAAGATCGCGTTCTTGGCGAAACGCGATGACGATGTAACTACACGACAGCGTAACGCGTGTTAATTCGGCCGTATACGACAGTTTGACAGTTTTCTTAAATGCGCTATTCCGTATCGCGCTAACATGATAAATATTGACACCAACTCTCTTAAAAGTAGTTTTCGCAGAATAGGCGCAGATAATATGTTATTTCAACAATGAAAGTGCTCACGCATTGCCCGAATCTTTAATGGAAATAAAGAAGGATAAAGTAAAACCAGGCAGAGGTGGTATCACGTCATCAACGAGCATTCAGAAGAAACGTATGTCCTAACTTGCTTCTTATTCTATTGATTGGTGACAGTGGCCATTCTTCTATAATTTATGGGACCATTACATATATTTATATTAATAACATTATTATATCTACATCGATGATTTAGATGTATAGTATATTTTTTGTAAGAATATATTAATAAATTTGTAGAATCGAAATAAAAAAGCCAGTTAGTACAAAAAAACATTTTTTATAATCGTAATATTTACTAGTTCAGTCGAAAACATATCTCTTAAGAAATAATTACAAATAATTTTTTTAACATAAAATTACACCGAGACAAAATTTTATTAGTTACATTTTACAAATAATAAACAAAGAATCGTTAAACAACATTTTCACTAAAAAGAAAACAATAGGAAGGTGTATATATTTTTTTAAGTTTTCAAAAAATTTCAATATTCAAAATAAGGTGGTAGGTAGCCTTAGGTAGATAAATAACGGGTCGACGTACGTACGCATCGCTACGCCTAACAATATCTGGGCTACTTAGCAACCATACATTTTCTATGAAAAATATGTTTTAGAATCACACTGGCCACACGTTGCGATGCGTGTACTCAGTGTGATTCTAAAACATATATTTTCATAGAATATGTGTGGTTGCTAAGTAGCCGTCCTCTAGCACACTCGATCGTGTTAAATCGTCTTTAATCCGCCATAATATATGACACATTTTGACAGTTTTTTAAATGTCGTATTACGTACCGCGCTAAAGAGCTATATACCGCGCTTGTGTTAAGACACCAACTCTTAAAAGTACTTTCCCGTTTGCCATGTAATTCTCATTAAGAGATGTCAGTCACGGGAAAATTTGCGCACTGCATGCAAACATCAAAATAATCCGACCAACGGATATTAATATTAGGTTTACATATAATTAGTTAGGATAACTAATTAATGGTAATTCTTGTTTTTAAGTAGGTAATTATTATATTCGGCATAGACAAGCCATTGAACGCCATAAAAAAATCACAGAAATTTCTCAGACGATAATGCACGACCTTCCGATATCCCACGAATTTTTCATTTTTGTCTTGTAACGCTGACTTAACGCAAAAGATAACACAAAATATATCATTGTCTGAGCAAATAAACCATCCCAGATTTTCACACTTTCAACATTTCGCCAACAAGTGTGGCTCATTGATAATAAATAAATAACCTACACTTCGTTACATCAACCCAAATATCATTGAAACTGTTGAGCCTCTTGCATGATGATTTTATTTTGTAGAAAAATAATTTTCGTTGAAATTAAGGGGTTATATGCAAAAAAAACGATTTTTTAAGAACTTTTCTTTAATAATGTTTGAATGTATTAACGTAAAACTTTATATATCTACATGTTGTTGTAACTTCTAACTTTATTCTGATAGTTTTTAGTTTTAAAATAATCATTTTTAAAGCTTCTGTAGCCGGTATAAAAAAACATTTTACGGTGAGCATTATATTTCTAGATTAAATCTTCTAAAGTCAAAAAATAAAAATGATTTCGTTAAAATAAATTTAATGTTGTTGATATTGTTTATTGTAATTATTAACTTCGTTAATATTGTTTATTGAAGAATTATTAAAACTAAGTGTAATTTCCAGTGCTGGGCCTATTAGGAGGTTAGGGAAATATTTGCCCAATTTTTTGTGGCATTTTCATATATTCATTAAACATTTATTGATACGATTGTTTATAAACCAATTAAAAATGCATGCAAGAGGCGCATTACTAGATATTCGACTGTTCAAACATGATGATATCATTAGTTATTTAGGCATCGAATATTTATCGTATGTGGAAGTATGTTTACGAGAGATGGGAAGGCTGACAAAGGTTGTTGAAAAAGGGTAAATGCAGATTCCGCCCTTAATAGAGGGATGAACGCAGTTGGCGCTAAAATAAACTGCCATAAGAAGTGAAGCTAACTGTCCACTATAGAATGCAGGTACCCACTCTGATGTATGGCAGTGAGGCATGGAACTGGCAGAGAAAGGATGAAAGTAGACTGTACACCATGTCCGATCGTGTGGGAAATGTGGAGATCTGCAAAGAATGCAAGGTTGATGTAAGGGTAATAAATAAGATTAAGAAAGGGACGCTAAGATGCTTTGGGCATCTAGTGCGAATGAACGAAGTAAGGAGTATATGTATTTATTTTACTTTTCTATTTATTATTTATTAATGCCCTAGTGGGCTTTTGCGTGTAAGTAGTAAGTATATGAGGCTAATGTGATTGGTAGACGAAGTCGGAGATATCCAAGGAAGACGTGGCACGAACAGATGAATCAGATACTTGAGTCGGGCCATGTCAAGAGTCAGAATAATGTAAGGGTATTTATGAATGTGAATGAGGTAAGGTGAGGGTGCTAAGACCGAGTTGTTTGTCGGTACGTCCTCTCTGCCTGGGGAAACGGCATAATGGTTAGTTGGGTAATTAGTATTTTCATCATAAAAACACTTAATTAAGCATTAGTTATATTTTAACTTATAACGTTGCTCTTATTTTTTCATGAATAATGCCGGTTCATTTATTATTCGTGTTGCCATTTGCCACCTGGTTCATCACAAACCTTTCAATGTCAAGATTACAAACGTACATGGATATACCGGCTAATTAAAGAAGCATGTTCGGACATATGCTTTCCGACAATTCAATTGTAATTGTAATTAAGAACCCGATTCGTAAAAAAATACTAACGCTTCTATAATTTTGCTGCGGTTATTATGTGTGCCTTATTTAGACGGATTAGCGGGTTAAATTACACAGAGGATGATTAATGAGATTTTTTAGCTGAGACGATATTATTCCCATTTCAAAGACCGTATGCTGCTGATGGTCGTTAGTGGCCAAAAAATATTGCCATTACAGAGTAAATAAATATTACTACGAGACTACGAGTTACTGCTAAAGATGAACTAGGGATGTATACTGGGAAAATACAAATACGCAAGGGTTAATCAAACAAGAGTGGGGCTAAATTAATAATACTTACTTTTAACTATACTGTTATTATATTTATTTATAATGCAGCATTTTTGCTGACTGATTAGTTAATTGCTGATTATGAACTCTTTATTTGCTAAATTGGCTTCTTGTTGGATCTCAATTTGAACCCAATTTAAATTAAATGAAGTCAAATCACTTCGTAAAAAAAATATTAAAATGACACCACAAATTGAATTTGCGTACATTTTTTTTTTTTTACATTAACTCCACACAGGAGGCCCTGAGGAAAATAATTTCCCTCAGGGCCTATGTCATCTTTGAAGATGCTGTGAGGAGGGTCTTTTTGAGGAGAGGAAGGAGTGAACGTGGGTCTTGAAGAGACCCATGTTATAGGAGGGAGGAAACACAGAGGCCGGCAAATCGTTCCACAGCCGAGCTGTTGAACACAGGAACGAGTCGTAGAAGCGTCCCGTTCTCATGTGACAAATGTCAACTGTGTACATATGATTAAATGAACGCCATTTATATTAATTAACACCCGAAGGACTTTTAGAAGCATATAATACAAGTTGAAATTTTACATAAATCAGAAATATAATATACATATATCAGTATGTACAATAATATATTCTTTTCGTGTTACTTTGTAGTTGGTTACATTATCGTAGACATTGGCACAAAGTGTATAATTTAATTAATTTATATTTTTTCTCCCGTTAATTAGACTTTTACATAGACATTTGTATATTTTATTCAATATATTTATAAAAGTGAAAGAAATTTAACATTTTTTTAATCAGCCATGAACCAACAAAGTTCTTTTGCACATCCAAAATTATATAAATCGATAAAATAAATAAATATAAATAGAATAATGTCGGATGTGCGATTTTGTAATTTGCAGTAGAGCTTTGGTTTTTTTTTAAGTTTACTGTTTTTGAGATCAAGAAATAAAGTGTTGTTTTGATATTTTGCATTTTGTTTCTTTTCATTCAATATTCCGAATATACACACGGAGAAAAATGTTATTCTAAAATACTATCATTTTATTCGTAAAAACGGTAAAAAATGGGACTGATTTCTTACGAACAAATTAACAGTGTTTCAATGTTTTTTGTCGGGAAAGTGTAAGAATAATTTGTTGGTATACGAACGAAATTACGAATACCAACAAATTATTCTTACATGTTCCGTTTTTACGAATAAATTTATCGTATTTTAGAATAACATTTTTCTCCGTGCACAAGAGTCTTAACTGCTCCCTATTAACCGAAGACTGTTGAATTATGGAATTATGGAGTGTGTTGAGAACCTGAAGGGAGTGGGGGGGGGGGGGGGGTAGGAAGAGAAAGGTGGAAAATTCTCACCATTCGCGTATTATGGTCACCAAACATGACAAAAGCCAATTTCAAACAACGTTTCGATTCTTATTGGCGGTCTATCACCAGGCCGATTCTGAGGATATCTTCCACTCGTATATATGCTAGATATTCATGTTTTGAATTCATGGGTTGAATTTTGTGAATATCATAAATAACCTCGATCCTTTTGGACCCACATATTATTTTTGACGTTGTCCTTTGAAGTTTAATGGAGCGTTTACACTGGGATGCCAAATATTAAAAGAGATTCTGATTTTAACTTCATTATTTTTTTAGTCGATCACTAAATCTCGGGAGCTTTATTTTAGAGCATTTTGATTGACTGTAAAAATAATCTAGTTAGAATTCTTTCCAAGTTCTTTTTGCTCTTTGGAAACCCGGTGGCAATGCTTCATTATTATTAATTTATTTACACGCCTAAAAAGGCTTTTAGATAAAGTGATGCATGATATCACAAGTACACACAGTGTACATGGGATTTCTGTATTATAAATGTTCCGACATTTAAAGACTTATTTATGAAAAATTCAATTATAGAAATTATAAAAGATATATATATATATACTTCAACTTGCCGCGTTTTGATATTTTGAGGTAGATTTCTTTTATTTTTTGTTTATAATCCTTTTTTTATTTTTACCATCATTGTTCATTACAACAAAAATGTAAAGTCATGCTTCCTTACTACGTGTATGCATCTAAAAAATAAATAAATGTTAATATGTTTCATAACACTTAACATCATAAAGGCTTTTCGAAGTTTCATCATGTATAAATAAAATAATATAATACAATTTGATTGATTATTTTGTGTATTATTTACCAACTTCATTCATATAATACCTTTAATAATGAGTTGGTATGGATATCAAACGAATTTATTTTGTGTCTTTTTTTGTAATTGTACGCTGGTATATCTTCTTAATATATAAAACAAAGTCGGGTTAGTTACACCATTTATAACTCAAGAACGGCTGAACCGATTTTTATGATCTTTGATTGGTTGGATTTGTCTCCGTCCCGATTAACAGAATAACTATTAAAAGACCAGAAAACATCACGGGAAAAATAACTTTTTTTAAAAATTTTCTTTATTCATTTTTTTGTTACAGGTTTATTTTACATTACATGGCTTTTTGACTACCAAGCTAGGCAAATGCCCGTATTATGGTAGTCGAAGAAAATAATTTTTTTCATATATTTTGTATGGAACGGCTTTTCAAATAATGTGCGTTGGTCGACATAATTTGAATCAATTAGAACTGTCAATGGTTTAGTGTGCCGAACATTTCGTGCTTAGTCAACAGCCCAATTTAATTTTTTGAACATAAGAGAACCTATTTATTTTAACGTAATAAAAAAATTATTTATTTCAGCTACAACATTTCTTGATTCTGAGGCGTCACGAAGTTTGCCGGGTCAGCTAGTACATTATACAGATAAGTATTGTTTGTTATCCTTGATGCATTGCAGAAAGAAAGTATCTGACTAATATTATAAACGCGAAAGTTTGTATGGATGTATGTATGTTTGTTACTCTTTCACGCAAAATTTACTGAATGGATTTTAATGGAACTTTACAATAATATAGTCATACATCAGAAGAACATATAGGCTATAATTTATAAAGCTAGCTATTTATTTTCAATGTATTGTAAATAATAATTATTGTTTAATAGAAAATGTCAAAATTTGAGAATGACATTTTGCAAAACAATGATTGACAAAACACATTTTGCAAAACAAACAAAACAATCAAAATTCTATTTTAGAAAATATTTAAATTAGTGAATTTATTTGAAGTACTCGTCTAATACTTTGAATCGAATCAAGAATTATAGATATTTTAAATAAATAGGTTAAGACTTTTGGTATAAAGGTTGATGGGACCTAGGAAAAGAAAATAGAATAGTCTAAGTACTAATCCTATACGCAGACAAAGTCGCGGGCAAAAGCTAGTGTTTTATACTTTAGCCATCCTCTCTGCACAACAATACTTAGTTATATTTTGTGTAAGTAAATATACCGTAATTTCCCTAAACCGACTGCATATTGTATATAAGTAAGCCTGGTGGCCAACTGTCGGGGATCAACTGTCGTAGAATCGTTTGAAACAGCCCATTGGCAGTGAAGAAAAGGGGCGATAACGGCAATTTTCAACTAAAGACGCCTGCAGAGGCAATCGTCAAAAAACTATCGGGTTTAGCAGCGGAATATATTGGCGTGTTCAGATATCGTTAAATTTTTGTCCGCTCAGTTGTAAATGAACAATCGTTTATGTTAATAATGTTAATGAGGCAGCAAGAAGAAAGTGCAGCCGTGACACATTATTACTTATTATCAATTGCCATTTATAAATTATTCGCATTGTTTCTTCGGCTTCTGTGATGCGTGACTGTGAAATGGGACGTTTTGTTGCAGAAGAGAAATGAGACACTGTGACATGACACCTTGACCTCTTCTACAGCCAATTATTGAAGAAGACGTTAAGTTGAATTATTTTATTTGCCTTGGTGACATTTTTTTTAATTTTTTTTTTTTTTTCATATGTAATTTAAAATCACCTTTACGCTACATTCTTACATTCAAATGCAGATAGGTAGTTAGTGTAGTTACTTTACTCCACCTAGCAAATGTTTCGAAATTTCAAGTGAATACTTTAGTTTCAACCCAATAATAATTAAAAATGATTTAAGAACCCTGAATAACTCGCATTTTTTTCACAGATAAAGAGCACCATGCTTTTGGAACAGGCTGTCCTCCCTTGGATGTATGGGTGCCCTCTCAAATGTAATTTTGAAGGATAAATAAAATCAAAAATATTATATTCCTGCTAGAATATTTCTTAATTTTCCTCCACTTTCTTTTCTTCCCTTGCCCTTCCCAACGCAAGTAGAATTATTTTATTTATTATTATTTTCTTTTACGCTTTCATCACCGCACTTTTGTTTGAACGTGTAGATCATATTTTATGCTTAACACCTTAAATAATTATTTGATATATTCTTGTGTAAAATTTGATTAATTGTGAAGTTCTCCGCCTATTGTTTAATGCGGAATATTTTTTATTCAAACAGTTAGATGTAGCTTCATTATTACGAAAAGTGAGTATTATGTATATATGCATTTTAGACGAAAAAATATACATTTTGTATAAGATTTTTTCTCTTTACGGACGCTATGTTTGGCCAAGTGAAGAGGCCCTTTACACTTCATTTCAACAATTAGTTCAAGAAACAACTATTGACGTGCACAAAATAGGTTATTAGGTTCTTAGTTTGGGTAAACTGAGTAATTCATGCTAATTTGGATTGAAACAAAATTTCGCAAATATCAAATCCATACAAAAGTAAGCGGAGTACTACACATTTACCAAAATTTGATATTTATTATTTTTTGATTTCAAATGGTTATTTTTTATTAGTAAGAAAAAAACTATTACACAGACAATTGAATAATTTAAAAAAGACGTTAATTTATAAGCATAGATAATAAGATAACACATAAACAATAATGGAAAATAGTTCAAGCAAAACAGCCCAAACGGGATCTGTCATTATATTTACGGTATTTGTCGCTGGAATAAAGATTGCAATCTAGCAGAAAAAATAGACCCCCTAAGATATATCCTCCGCAAGCGATACGCACAATACGGGTCTGTTTGTTTCACAAAATCAAGAGATATTAATTTTTTTTCTGTTCCTCGGAAATAACTCTGGCATTGTAAGGGTTAACTTATTATTTACCTTACCTTCTGTTTTTCACCATTATGCTTTGTTTAAATTTGGATTAATTAAGAATATCTTGAATTCTCTATAAATAAAATAAATAAGAACAATGACAGAGTGGTTCCCATGAATAAATTATCAGCTTTCCTTTAAGGCCTGTACCTACATAGCAATTTAAAGAACACAACCTCCGTCATCCGATGAGATGGGAGATAAAGTAGACAGCTAACGAAAATGTTTATATTATGCCCGTATAGAGTGCGCTTTACGCCTGAAGTATTCAGCCCCTATGCAAAAAATAATAAGGCAGAATCGATATACATAAATATGAGGTACAACAATGGAAGGCACAAATTAAAATAATATACAGAGTGTTAAGAGGAAACCCGGCGGCGTTTTGTCCAAATAAACGTACGAGGTGTGGCTATTAACTGCTGCTGCAGAAGAAGTACACATGCACCAAAATCCAGCAACCGACAGCTATGTAGCGTGAAGCTTTTGTAAATAAATACGTATAGCCGTAGCCTTCGTTCGCATAAAAGTTGTTTTTTGTTTTGCCGGAAAAATTTAAAAAATGGAAGTTTAAAAAATGGATCAGCGAATTTTTGTGAAATTTCACGTGAAACTTGGATAAATTGCTATTGAAACTTATAATTTATTAAAAGAAGCATGTGAAAGAAGTGTTGAGTGGTGTAAACGTTTTCATGATGGCTGAGGAGACGTTGAAGAAGATTCACCCTCGGGTAGCCCTTCCATGTCAAAAAACGGATAGACAATATCGAAAAAGCCGGTAATCTGGTTTGATCTGATCGTTGGGTAAGTATTCGTACGATTTCTAAAACTGTAGGAATTAACAAAGAAATCGTACGGCAAATTTTACATGACAAATTTTATCATGCAAAAGGTGTGTGCCAAAATGGTGTTAAAAATTCTCACGTTTTAACAACAAGAGGACGAAAAAAAGTTTGTTCTGACACTTTATACTGCCTTATTTGCCGGATCTTGCGCCGTGTGACTTCTATCTACTCCCCAAAGTGAAATCTGCATTAAAAAGAACCAGATTTGATCTATTTTTTAAAATTATCATTTTCCGGCAAAACTAAAAAAAAACAGCTCTTACGCGAACGAAGGCTACGGCTATACGGATTCCCCAATCTCCTCTCTGGATTTTTTGACACTACTGCAATAATTTTTTTAAAATAATATATATGTCGACCACTAGCGCGTCGGTATGTTTTTTTTTTGGTAAGATGCTTCTTATAGGAGTTAGGACCCTCCAAAAAATCGTTAAAATTGCTTGGTTTGTACGCCATCAGACGTTCAGTATACAAACTAGACTATGTATTATTTTTAAAAGCAAAACGTACAGACACAGAGGATTTTCTTCTCATACACTTATTAAAAAACCTTAAAAATCGGTCCAGTTTTGGATGTAAAAAATGGGGAATACAAAACCTCGATTTTGACGATTTTATTCAGGTATCATCTTTCTGAGATGCACATGTCCCTTTCGCTCAGTATTCGGGGATGTAAGAGCAATAGTGAGAGCAGCAGTTTGGAAAAATACCTATTGTTCAAGTTTCTCTACGGTCGGGTTTTCTCTTAAGAGACATTTTTAACTTAATTTAACCAGTAATTCCTGACATTATTTGGAGTAAAAATTATAAATTAAATTTTGGTCTCTATCGATAAACTCTTTACCAAGGAGCGTGAATTTTGTCTAAAATAAACGCTTTATGTAAGTTATGCATCTGTGTGAGTACTGTAGGTCAACTAAGATTGATGGACCAATACGCAGGTACTCATTTTTTTATGGATGAACCATTTTCATTTTCGCATTTTGTTGGGCTTTTTTGTCTTCGACGAATATTGATAGAATAATAAGTGTCTGAGAGTAATTATAATTGCTTAAACAAGAATCTTTGGTGTAAGAAATATTGCGAAAAGCCATGGTAAGGGGTTGTTTGCGAAAACATCTAGAAAGAGTTAAAATCTTTTGTTCTTCATTATGCTAATGTTTTATTTGTTAGGCACCGTTAATTCCTGTATAACCGATTGCCTAAAAGCTGTGGCTAAAAGCTCGACAGTAAATTAATTATTTACTGTCAAAAAAGTTTATGAATTGCTCGGAATTGGCTTCCAGGCGTTTATAACGCCTGGTAATTCTGTCAAATATAATATTATAAATTACCAAACAAAAGTATGCTTTTCATTTTCTAGTTGAACAGTCCCTGTGCGGTGTAGTATTTATTATTAAGAGCAATAAATTCCTAGTTTTCGTATTCGTCTGTGACACAATTGTTGTATACGAGAGGGCAACAATTATTTATTTATATATTATACGCCTCTACGGGCTTTTGCAAATATGTAATATTAATGTAATCATTTTTTGGCACATTAAAAAATGTTGTTTAAATTATATGGAAGTTATAAGAAGAATGGTAATTAACACTGATTATTTTTTACATTTTTACTTCTGACTTATGTCCGGGTTAAATCTTCCCCACAGTAAAAACTTAACCCTTCCACACACTTTTCCCCAAATGATCATCTAGTCAATCCATGCTATGTAATTGTACTATTTAAGTATAATAAATACAAAACAATACAAGAACAACACGTCAACCCACCAGAGACCAAATGGGAAAATAGTTCACCAACTCCAGATATTTTCATATCAGAGGGTTCGGCTCGGTAGAACTCCTAACTGGACCGATAAATCCTACTGATCCCTCAATATAAATATTTAAAAAATCTTTTGTATTCCTACATGTAGATATTTAAAATGACTGATTTTTGCATTTCTATGTATAAATTCTTTCACAGATCTAATACGCCTACATTTTTAATGAGAGAGCTAGGTATAATGCCAGTAGCCGAAATAATAAATGGTAATATTTTTGTCTGAGAATACCAAATTCTTTTAATCTCATTTCTTAAATCTGTATATTTTCTTATTTTTTCAGAAACAGATTTTTCAATATTACAGGAATTTAAAATAGCTACATCAATGATATAAGTTTTATTTTGTCATGTACTATAACGGGGTGGTGCAAGCCATTACCGTCCCCGTGCCGTTTCCGTGGATCGTCATGGTAATAATAAAAGCGCTCAATCTGTAGTGAATCGCGGCAGCTGTATTTAGGAACATACTGTCCTTTTCGCAAGCCCGTTTGTTGCCATTTCGAAAAGCATTAATTTTAGATTCAATATTTACATCGATCGTGGGCAGAAACATGGCTCGGTAACAGTTGGTTTTTCCACATCCACGAAAAGCGTCTGGAGTCCAGAGAAACGTGGCAAGCCCACTCACATTGGTATCACGTTGTAACAATCCTCATTAAGACATCAAAACTGAATAATAATCATTATTTTAGCATCCCAACGACAACAGCGCATATTATTTAACAGATTGCTCTTGGTAACAGTTCTGGTAACCGGCAAATGGCGGGCCTATTCCAGGAATCCTGCCTCCCCACCGATTGGGCTATTGAATAATTTGTCCCATTGAAAGCGTTAGTAATGGTTTGTTGCCTCCTATAAAAGCTCCCAAAAGATATTTTGATCAGGTGACCGAAACAGTCACAAGCAAATGCGTTTCTAAATTACATAGTTTGCAATTTCTTATACTGCATACAAATAGGTAGGTATTATCGCTAGCCGACCCACGAATTATGGGAAAGGAATGAAGCAACCGAAAACTGCGTTTAGCGCCGTTAGCGTATTTTTTAATTTATTTTTTTCTAATAATTTTATGTTTTACAACATAAGTGTTTTGACAAAAATGTCTAGCGGCCACCTTGAACGTTGTGGGGTAACGTTACTTTTAGAATAGAAAATCGTAATCTAATTTTTTTTTAAGTATTGTTTTATTTATCATAATCTCTCCGTTTCTCCCATTTTCCCAGGTAAGGATTTTGTGGTGCGGTCATTTTTAAATAGCGCCGTTTAGTAATAAAAATCACATCAGACTCGCGTCGCCCGTAGTAATTAACAGTAATTAGCAATCGTAAATTATTTTTAAGGGCCTTTTAAATCTTTGTGTTTTATTTTATTAATAGGTGACACTGATGTACTTACAGAGCTAGCCAAAGAAAGTAAAAGGGAGGTGGTGAGTACCGTCGCCCCTGAAACCATTTATAAACACCCTGTCATACGTCACCCCAAGTGTTTCGCTACGTTTTGTGACTTAGCCCGGGTTCATCGGGTGAGGTGTGTGCAGATCTTGGCTGCGGATGCGCCTGCCAATCAGCTGTGCATCGGGTCAGAGAGGACAGGTCGATTTGGGGAGACCCTTTGACCTCTACAGCTGGTCTCTTTCCACCCTCGGCTTTGCACCGCAGTAGGAGGGATGGATTCGTACGTCCGTCACTCCTGGACACACTGACCCCTAGTTTTCTATACACCCCTCATACTTTTCCTTCCCAGAATTTCCTCTCCATCCTTTCCTCAAAAGACCTCCATACATATATATTTTGATATTTAGACACATACAATTTGAAATGGTGCAAAGGACAAAATGTTATTGATTGTTCAGGAAAGCGAATTGAAAGTATTTTTTCTTCTTATAATCGTATCTTCTGTTTTGTATAAATTTTTTGATATAATGTAACATTGAATAGATCTTTCAGATACTTAAAAAAAATTGTAAATTTCTTTATTAATAGAGTTTAATTTATTTTTAATTATTCATAATTTTATTAGAATGTACATTGTACATCGTGAAGTACAACACTTAGGTATATTCCTAAAAATATTACGACAACGCAGATCTAAAGAAAGAAAAAAACGCACTTACAGCATTTCAAATTTCCATGACCAATAAATAACATTGCTTCAAATCACACATTCCTTATACCAATATGTTTACGTGGTTACTAAAGGATTTTTAAAGCCGTCAGAATGTCATAATCTATATAAAAAAGACCGCAGAAAAAACTCGTTGAAAATGATTATCGAATGGGACCCACTGAACTATAACGTAACTGGCAACACCACGCCTCAGTGGATTTAGAGCAGAAAAACCAGTCAGTGTGTTGTATACCAATATTATGTATACAGTTGCATTACATGGTCCGATTGTAACAGGTGGGATTATGAAAAGCTACGTAACTTGTTGCCCCGAGTGAACTTTTGGATTTCAACATACGAGGGTTTCCCTTTTCAAATCTAATAGTATTTTTATACATGTCATTACCCACATGTCGAAGTTACCCTGTCCCTTGCTGTGGCATTATTAATTTGGTGACCGGTTAACTCAACAATGTGCAACTCATCCTCAAAGTGATGAAAAAAAACTTGGTTAAATAGGTTACGTCAGGTTTGGTTATGGGCTATTTTTTTCCTCACTTTCAATGACTTTTCAATGGAGTGTTGAAATGCCACTTTGTTGTGTTGTCGTGGAACTGTTGTCTCCAGCTGGACTCTTTTGACCCATCACCTTGCACCGCAGTTGAAGAGAGGAATTCATACGTCCGTCACTCCTGAATCCATTGACTCCAGATTCCAACCCGTATACTCATCTCCTTCCTTACCTTAAAAAGGTATTCCACACAGAATCCCCTAAGATGACATAGGTCCTGGGGGAAATTATTGTCCTCTGGGCCTCCTGGAGTAATGTAAAATAAAAAGAAGACCTTAATTCTGTGGTATTCAAATAAAAAAGGAAGCTATCATTTGGCAGCTATAAAAATATATTTTGTGGAATATTCACCGAACACGAATATGCGGAGGGTTTGTTGCATGCTTATCGGAATGAAAACCTCTATCAGTGTAAGTATGTAAACTGCATTATATACGAGTGTTAGTTGGTAGTACCTCACTACAGACAAATTATTCCCAAAGAGTTCCCTCTTACCCCGCAAATGCCCAAATATGCTGGGTGTGTTTCGATTTTGTTTATCAATTCCGTTTAACTTTCGACTCGCGATTCAATTCGAAAAGCAAGTTACACAAGAAAGGGTATATTTAAAATGATTTACCAGTAGGTACCTGCCTTCACAAATTATTGTAATTTGTATTTTTTTCATTTACATTAGCTTCGTACAGGAGACTGTGAGGCAAAAATCCCTCGAGTCAAGGAAAAGGGTAGAGGGATCAGTAGGAATCTGGGGGTCAATGTGTCGGGGAGTAGTAGTGTGTAAAATTATTAGTTAGACGGGTATTTTTTTTAATCTCTTTAGTCTTCAACGAAACAACGGTATGCTCGTGCAAAACTATCACGTGTGGTCGAAATTATTCTTCTTGCATTATTTTTACTTTTATTATACCTCCCTCTATTGCTGCTACCAAATTTAAAGTAACCCACATGTTAAATAATATTTCCTATGTACATTTTCTACAAGATTCTCCACAGAAAATACTCTGCTGTATAACGCCCGGGAAACTGCTAACACCATCACGATTTGCTCTCGTAGGAAAAATATGTTTCGTGTTTATTACATGTTTCTTGCTAGTTTTTATTACCTTATGTGTTGTAAACGAAAATTATGGATAGAAAGAGCTCTTGCAACATCAGTTTTAACTTTAACAACTTCTAGAAAAATTGTTTCGCAGAGTAAGAATATTGTTTATACCACAAATATGAACACGTATGCCAACCGATTGATTTTTTTTGTGAATACCGCACAAGAGTCACAACTGCGCCCAACCGCCTGGAGCCAGTAAAACTATGGCATCCCCAATTGGGGTGTGTTGTGAAGCTGAAAGTAGTTGGGAGGGGAAGAAGTTGAGTAAGAGGAAGGTGGGAAAGTACCTGGATTTTCAGATATAGTCACCAAACACGGCTAAACCCGTTTCAAGCAACATTTCAATTCCAGAATTATATTATGCCATGCATTATTTTTAAATTATTAAAATGTGAAATAGCCCAAATCAGTCAAATTAAATTTACTTGCGCACGCCGGGATTTGAAGCCACGTATAACCTTACCCCTCGACTAAGGAGATTAATAATAATATTATTAATTAGTGGCTAATTTGTAGAGCATCCTTTTTGTGAAAAATCACCCCAACGGCGCTGTATTTGTCCTCTGTCCATTGCCATTTATTTATTTATGTGACTTCCGCACAATTGTCCCAGTAGCCCTGAGCTAGAGGAACCATGGCACCCCAATAGTCATGTGCTGTGAGTCTGGGGTAATGGAATGGGGAAGAGGAAAGTTTAGGAAGTATCTGACTCTTCAGATCTGGTCACCAGACATAGCTAAAGCAATTTTAAGCAACGTTTTGATTTTGATTGGTGATATTTCACCAGAGATACTGAGAGTACATGTACAACTTTGGGACGTGCTGCGAATATTATTTTCATTATTTGCGAGACATTTATTTGGGCACGCCGGAATTTGAACTCGCTTGCTCTGGATTCGTAGCCGATGTACTTGACCGCTCGGCCACGGAGATCGACAATCTATTATTTTTTATTTAAATTTAATTTTCTTTTTATTTCAGTTTTTTTCATGTCATCATCAATCTGTTTGACGTATAGGTACTTAAAATAAATAAAGGAATTACGAATTAAACCCACTAACTATAAATAATAATATTTAAAAAATAAAAGCTGATGGCGTGATTATTTCATGCCTTTGTCTAAACGTTTTGATATCTTTTTCATGCTGCCATGTAATTACAGTCAACCGATAAGATCACTCCATTATTGACGTAGAAAATGGTTAAAATAAAATATGGAGCAATTCACTCGTATGATTGGTCAATAAACTAGTTTGTTTTCCTCTGTTATTGATTGGACATTGGATTAGACTCCGTTATTTTATATCTGAAAAGCACTTTGTTTTATTGGAAAGCATGCCATCGAAGGGGCACGCGATAAAAATAAATTGCAAATGCTGCCATATGCGAGATTTATCGCTCGATTATAGTAACAACTTATTCAAGTTGTCATTTCAGTGGTTTTTTGTAATTGTAATGGTGTTTTGTTTTCAGGGCACAAAATTACAACAGGTACTTACTTACAAGTCAATCAAGTGTTGTGTGTCGGTGGTGCACCGTTTCGTCTAAAAATAAATTAAAGTCAATTCAATTTAAAAAAAAAAAAAACATTAACTTTGTAAACACCACTTTTATTTTTTATACTTTATGCCGACCGGGTTTCGCCCGGTTGCCAGAGGCTACGGTTGTAGCGAAACCCGGTCGGCATAAAGTATAAAAAATAAAAGTGGTTTTTACAAAGTTATGGTTTTATTTTAAGTTATAATGTCACATCACAAAGTAACTGTTTCATATGGTCAAATAATTTATTTATTGTTTTAAAAACATTACAAAATTGTACATTTTAGTGCGCTTTTAAAATACATTTGTAAAAGAGTATTACATGAAACATAAGCAGTAGGTATATAAACTATACTAGTATTAATAGTGCTTGATTTTCAAATGCAGCCTCGCTGATGCTAAATATGTCGATATCCGAATTGATTCTGCTCGACATCAAGATTGCTCTCCCGACCGGCATGAGATCGAATAGTCTATGCTGACAGTGGCAAAGATAACCACCGCGAACATATAAATGAATGGTCTCCACGATGGCCGATTTTTCAAACCATCCACGAATCGTGTGAAGAAATGTGTGGCAAAGTGTAGGTACATCCCTACTAACCCGTAGATGGTTCATTCCGAGCATACCCAAAAGAAAGTCCTTAGGATAGATGTTAATTTAATGAAAATACTTGATTTAACCGACAGAAGAAGCATGAGCAATGTGAATTTTTATATTGCTTAATGGATGCACCTGACTTAACAAGTCCCGAGTATCAAATCGTAACACGAGACTTCCACTGTTGTTTTTTTGTTTATTCTTCGAAAACAAACAATTTCATTCATATACGTTTTTAGATTTTCACGGCCAAAAGCATTTTCGTTGTTTGTTTTTGGGGTGTTTTACCGTGTTGCGCTACCTCCTTCTTTAGCCGACGTTTCGGACAGCGTTGCAGTGTCCATCATCAGGGCAGATCCGACAATGTGTGCCTGATGATGGACACTGCAACGCTGACCGAAACGTCGGCTAAAGAAGGAGGTAGCGCAACACGGCATAACACCCCAAAAACAAATAACGAAAAAAAAAATCATTCATTCCCCCGTCCAAAGGCTTGGAAATACATAATATTTGATATTTATCATATACGTACCTTACTTTTAATCCTGATTTTTGTTGTTTACTCCAGGCCAGGGGTCGGCAGACCGCGGCCTTCAGACATCAAATATAATTTAGTTGGAGACACCGAACAATCTTTGACTCGAAAATCATCAGTATTGCCAACGCAGAGTTAATCTTTTTTCAAATATTCTAGCTTTTTATTTTACACAGGACTTATTTAAGTAAAATGATAATTTAAAAGTTATTATTCTAAGAAACCAGATGTTTCTGTATTAAATTCTTTGTAAATATCACAGAATATCTCTAGCTACCCCCTCAACCCTCCCAGGATATGAAAATATTCTATGGAACCGGTTTCTTTATCTGATAAGTTCTCTAGCCACTCTCCCTCAATTATATGGCTCTATGAAGGGCAATTCGGTGTATTTTGTGTTAAATCAGCGTTACGAGACAATTAAGACAAAAAAGCAAAATCCGTCGGATGTCGATGATATTCTATTGCTTTCAATGGCTTGTCTTTGCCTGTCGTGTGTCGATATCAGTCGGTGTGTATTAATTACCTACTTAAACATTAATTGCTAAATAGTATTTCTAAATATCAGAGTTTGTAACTACTTACATATAAGCCTAAAAGACATTCATAAATGACTATCCGTTGGTCGTATTATATTGATGTTTGTACGCGATGACATTCGATTCGCAAATTTTCCCGCGACTGACATCTCTACGTGGATTACATAAGGTTTTTCAGATTTTTCACTACGACCCGTTTCAGTTCGTTCAAACGTAGCTTACTAGTCCATAAGCCGTTTTCATTACGTCACAAAGGGTTCACGAAACACTAGTGATTGTGTTCGCGGAACACCGGTATTTGAGAACCACTGCCATTTTGTCTATAACTATAACATTAGATGATATTATCTCGGCCTTCTGTTTTGTGGAAGTACCCACTCTGTTTTCTCCGCAATTATTACTTTGTAGAACAACGCCTACCATTATAATTCTAGCTTGTCGTTGGCCCCATTTCTTTATTATTTGAGAGGCATCGACGCAAAGTAATCAACTTAACCGATTGCCCCATTTCGACGTTTCGTGACTACGCGGTTACATGATTTTATATGTAATTGTGCACGTTAATGGATATTTTATTACGAACATAATTTTTTTAAGACCTTTAAATAATATACAGTACAAAGTTTCGCATATTTTATGTAAGTGGGTAACACTGCACAGTTATTAAAGATAGTTCTCACGAGAAATATAATACGAAAATATATTTGAGCGTGACCTATCTCTCGCTCACCATTCAGTGCCATACAGTCGCCACAGACGTAATATAATATATAAAAGGTTTGGCCGAACGATGTGGTGTATATATCTTTACCCCTCTCCAGCTGCTTTGGACCGCCCTCCACCCTGCAGCCTTGCAAATTGATTTTTGTAGTTGAATACCGCACAAGAGTCTCAACTGCTCCCAAACCGTTTCGTTTTTTTTTTTCATTTCAAAACCCCAATCGTCTGAAGCCTGTGAGACTGGCATCCCCAATTGGGGTATGTTGTTAGGCTGAAAGTATGAGGGAGGGGAAGGAGACGGGTAAGAGGAAGGTGGGGGTGTGGTTTTATTTAGATCTAATTGCGTGGCGGGTCGGATCGGGAGAGAGTGGATGATGAGACATAACCTAGACCTCTCCATCCGGGTTCCCTCGACCCATAATCTTGCACCGCAGTGTTAGGGATGGATTCATACATCCGCCACGTCTGGACATACTGACCCCAGAATCCTTCCCACCCCTCATACCCTTTTCCTTTCCAGATCTTCCTCTCCTTCCTTCCCCTAAACAGACTCTCCACACAGCATCTCAAAGATGACATGGGCCCTTACGATTTACGACTTGTAAAACCTTGATAAATAATTTTTTTTTTTTTTTTTTTTTTTTTTTTTTTTTTTTTTTTTTTTTTTTTTTTTTTTTTTAAATAAATAAAATCACAAAGTGCAGCTATCGGAATTCTTATAATTTGAAAAGAAAATCCGATCTATTTTATTGCCTGCATTTATATCATGGCTTTTTTGAAGTCTTATTAGTTATGTAATGACGAGTTTATTTGAGGTCACCAGTGCTCAGTGCTCAGTGCTCAGTACCCCAGAAGAGGTTGACCGCGGATTGAGTGAAAGTCGTCAGCTGGTGGTTTAAATGAATTAGTATTTCTCCACACTTGCCTCTAACCAGACACCGAGTAGTTAACGTGGACAAGTAGTCTACTTAATAACTAGACGCCAGGGGTGCTCCTTACTAATAAACGTGTTTTAAATATTACAAAACTGAAACAACCATTAATTAATGGTAATAGTAAGGCCCGGGGCTCCGTCTCATTTTGGAGGCTGGTATGGGTACTCGCTGCCGTAGGCCACCTACTGTACAATACCCAATAGGTTTTGTGACTTAGCAGGGGTGTCCGGGTTCATGGGATGAGGTTTGTCTATGATCAAATTCGGGACCTCTCAGTATCCAGGAGTAACGCATTTTGAAACCTTTATTTATTTTATGTGACAAGGTTTATGTAGGCCAAACAGAGCGGACGATTTCCAAGAGGATAGCAGAACACTTTCGTGCTTGTAAACTTGGCCATCCTGATAAATCGGCAATCGCCGAGCACTTAATTAAAACCGGCCATTATTTTGGATTTGTTACACTACAAATTCACATCGACGGATCTGCCCTGATGATGGACACTGCAACGCTGTCCGAAACGTCGGCTAAAGAAGGAGGTAGCACAACACGGCATAACACCCCAAAAACAAACAACGAAAATGCTTTTGGCCGTGAACATCTAAAAACGTATCTATTATAGTAATGTTTATATCAATCTAGTGGATTAGTAACTTGTTAAGTGTAAGTAATATATTCACCAAGATGATGTCCAAATATTTGTAAAGAATATTATGTTATAAGTTCTGTGTTTGTCTTTTTAATGATAGTATCAACCATGCCTATTGTAATTGTATTTCTGAGAGCTTTGATGTGAATCACTGCTGACAAACTTAATAAAAAAATTAAATGTGTACTGCATGGTAAGTAAAAACACAGTATCTTCTTTGAAAGTCTAAAGGAAGGCACTATGTTTTTCTTACCAAGGCAGAATGCGTTTCGTATAAAAGTCTAAATAGGTACTTACGTGATCAGTTTAATTGTAAGAATTCACTTAGATTTCAGCTGTATATTATAAAGCTGAAAATATATCAGATTTATACTTGGTGTCCAGAAACTAATGGTACGAGTACAAGCAGAAATCTAGTGAATCTACATATCATTTTTAGTTGATTTTGTAGTATTATTATTTTTTTATTTGGGCTTTCGTTTTCGAGAAAATCGAGTCCGAAGTCGGTATTTTTTACGTTAAATTTGAAAAATATCGGTCGCTAGATGGTTAATAAGAGCTGTTCGTCTTTTAAAAATATTTCGAATCGTAGACACGGCTCCAGAAGTTTTTTAATCCTTTGATTATCGAAAAACATTCAAAATCGCTTTTAAAACATATAAATGCTCAGATGTTAAAAATATTGAGTTTTCTTTGTGGTGTAGATTCACCAGTTTCTCGTTTGTAACACTATTTTCCGGACTCCATGTATTAAAAGTGTTATCTAAGTCAGTAGGTACATGAGATTCTGTGATCCGAGAATTTGCCAAAATGCCCCGTTAGTCGTCGCGCAATCTTTACTCTTCCATTGTGAATTATTGTGACGCAATGTGAAATGGCAAGAAGAAAGTAGGCGATGGTGAATTTGAAAGGCTGCCAAACAAAAGGTTGCGCAATGTGTGTTGATTGCTTGATATTGTATTATTCGACACTGTTCATTTCGGCAGACGATATAACAAAATACGGTTAAATGGATCACATTACCACGATCACAAGACGATATAACAAAGTTCTATCGGACAAATAATAATAGTAGGAAAATAGGGGACGCTGCAATCGTTTTTCAATAATTTTTTTATATATATTTATATTTTTTTAACATTAGCTCCACACAAGAGGAAAATAATTCCCCTCAGGGCCTATGTCATTTTTGGGGATGCTGTATGGACGTTTTTTGAGGCAAGGAAGGCGAGGAAGTTCTGGGAAGGAAAAGGGTTTGAGGAGTGGGTAGGAATCTAGGAGTAAGTGTCTCCAGAATGACGGACCAATGAATCCGTCCCTCCCGCTGCGGTGCAGGAAGATATTCCGAGAGTCAAAACTGGATACTGCTGGAGAGGTCAAAATATCTCCCTCAACCAGTCTCTCCCGGTCGGGCCTGCCACACAGCTGGTGGGCAGATGTATTTACTGCTAAGATGCGGAAAAACCTCACTCCATGTACCCAGGCACCTCTGCTAAGTCACTAAACGTAGCAAACCACTTGGTGTCACCTGCCTTTAACAACAACCTGCCTGCAACAATTTAATTGCCTTGAAAAATGTTTTTCTGCATTTTTTAAATGTAATATTGAAGAAGTCATCTATCTCTTCTATTTATTTATTTTGAATTTCACGCCAAGCTGGCCTTTTACATGTTATTCATTTTTATTATTTCATGAAGAACGTCTAAATGAGCATAACAATGTCAAAACCAAACTAAAAAAACAAAATAAAAAAACGAAATAAGATAAAAACAAGATACTCCACCACGCAAGATGAAAAAACTTTACTTATTTATAAAGAGCGTGTGGCGGGCGGAGCTCAAAGACTTGATTTTTATACAAATCTACTATTTTATTCCGAGATTGATGAAGTTTTGTTCCCTTGACCTTAAAAACGAGAGTAAGGTCACTCTCTACATGAGATTTAGAAAAACTTTCATCCCGTTTCCCACCCCTTAAGCAGAATTTTGATGAATTTTTGCACACTTGACGTTCAAAATAACAGTAAAATTACTGTCTACTTCTGATTTATAGGATATAGAAGGATAAATATATGAGGACTGGATAAGAATCTGGGGGGGTCAATGTGTCGAGGAATGACGGATGTGTGAATTCATTCTTCCCACTGCAGTGCACGTCGAGTAGATCGAGAGAGTCCGGCTGGAGAGGTCAAAAGGATTCCCTCAACTAGATTCTCCTGATCTGGCCCGCCATACAGTTAGTTGGCAAACTAAAGTCCGCCTCAAAGAAATAAAGAAACCTCAACCCATGAACCCTGACACCTCTGCCTAATCACCAAACGTAGCGAACCACTTGGGGTGATCATGGCAGGGATTTTGATTAATGATTTTAACTCCGGTTCTGAACTTTGATATGTTTTAAATTTAAGTATCATTTTCAAAATTGCAACTGATTGTGTCTAGAATGGAAATGAAGTATCTAACTATAATATAATATTTTATCAGAAATTTATTTTTAAAAACTGTTCTTTTCTATTTTGGAACTGAATATCAAAAAATTTGACTGTCCCGTGATTTATCACAGGTACGCGCATATATTACAGTAATACATATACTACGGAATATTTAAACCTTGTCAAAATGTTTTTTGTTTTACCCTGGTGAGAGACCACCCATCAGAATTAAAATTTTGTTTGAAATCGCTTTAGATATGTTTAGAAACCACATATGTATAACCGGATATATCTTAACCTTTCCGTAAAAGTTCTAAAATGCCCAAACCTCGACGTAAATTTTTGAAATCGATTTTTTTTTCTAATGTAATTTTTTCTTATTGTTTCAGGTAAGTGTCTCTCTACTCCAGATATTGAATTCGTTCCACGTTCATCTGAAAAGGTGGAGAAGCTGTCGGAAATCAACAAATAATAAAGTTATAATGAAGTTATTTTAGTATCCCCCTGGTGAGAGACCACAAATCAAAATCAAACCTGCTTGAAACGGTTTTAGCTATGTTTAGATGAGTGACCAGATCCCAAAAGTATACTTCCCTCAATCACTCCCTTTAGAGCAGATTCACATTAGATCAGACTGACACTTTTGTCGTGGTCGGTTGTCGGCTTTAGCTGTTGACACTAGTCGTGCCGATCCTTTTATTGTTGGCCGTTTGTAACAATGGAAGTTGTGAGTAGTTGGCCGGTAATATCCGACCCGAAAGAAAAACTTGCACTTTTCTTCAAAACATTTGATATACCATTGCTCCACTGACTCTAAGGCAGCCGGGATCAAAAAATATATATTTCGGTTCAGAAATACGTACAAAATATTAGTGTAAATAATGTGCCTAGAATGAAATACCGACACAATTTATTTAATTTAATGACCAGAATTCTTGTAATCAACTCCCAAAACCAGATTTACACGAGAGGTGAATAATTTCTCTCTGCTATTTCATTTCCTGGAGTTTAGTCAATTCCCTTGAATCCGAAAAGTTTAAGGTCAACGCCATTAATGATAATATGCTTACATTTAAATAAGATGATTTATCTACAGCTGTCTACAGGGATTGAACCCTCGACCTTTGCAAGTTTGCACTCACTCTAACTACCGATGTAATCGTAACCGCCGTCATCATTCATCTTCAAACTAGTTTTCCATGATTTCCACTGTTATGTTTTATGCGTAATATCATTATGTATCTTCTGAAAGTTCAAGTTACCGCTACCAGGAACCATCTTATAATATTTCATTACTTCATACATTAATTTATTGATTTCGACCTTTTGGGGGTTGTTGTACAAACCATCGATGACGTCCATGTCGTATAGACTTATTCTTTCTTCCGATGAAATTTCTAATCCAATTTCTTTGGTCGTAATTCTTTTGTCGGCGAGGAACAGTATTGATGTCAAAGTGTCCGTGGAGATTGCCAAATATCCCACTGAGTTTTTTCCACTGCTTGCGAAATCGTATTGGCTAACTAAAATACTACATGTTTGAAACCTAGAAATACCAAGATTGATAAGATTACATTCTGTAATTGAAATGAACCAAACAATTTCCCATATTTTCTTGTTCCGGAGGAAGAATTTGATTCCGAAGATCTTTCTCGGATTTACCCTCATTCCAGACACAATAATATTACGTTGCCTATTTTTATTTATCACTATACAGGGTGTCCGGCGGTAAAGTACATTAACTTCTAGTTAGGAAGGTGATTCTACATGATAGAATCTTTTGGTCAATGGATAGAATAAATAAAAAAGGTTAATACCTTTTTTCGAATTTCCAACTTTTAGGGGTACTTTTTTGATAAAAAATAAAATTAGTACAGCGTATTCGCCCGGCAATAGCAGGTATTTCCGTTGTTACAATACTGGCTACTCGAAACCAACATCGCCACAGTCGGGCCCGGAAGACTCACAGCAAATTCATCGAGTTAGTTTGTACCTTAAATTGAGGATTTTTAATAGGTACGTCTTTTTATGTGGGAAAAAAAAATTGGAATTTCGAAAAAGTTATAAATTTTTTACCCCTACCATTATGTAGAATCACCTCCCGAAGCACTTTACCCCCGGACACCCTGTATATAATATTCGTACACGTACCCTGCTATCGCTGTGTTAATGCATAACCAACAAAAGCAAAATATGTAGTTTTGAGTGAATCAAGATACCAGGTGAATTCCGCACAGGAGTCCCGTAGTGGGGAAGGGAAAGAGATGGGGGAGAGAGAGGTGGGGAATGTAATGTAACGGAGGTAATTGAAACACACGTCTGGTTGCAAGGATGTTTATTCTGGAACTGGGCGGTGACAAATGTTTGCTGTTACCCACAGGATGAGTAGGTAAAGCTTACTATCCTACATGTAAGTACCTGAGTATTCAGGTCTGGTCACCAAACCCGTCTAAAGCAAATTCAAGTAAGGTTTCAATTTTGATTGGTGGTCTTACACCAGGGCGATACTGAGAGTATCTTCCCCTATGCCGCAAATATACCATATATTATTTTAAAAGAAAAAAATGGTGAAATAACACCTGAGATCCACTCTCGAGAATGCTGCGCACTAAGCTAAAGTAAAGCAGCCTTATAACTGTAAGGTTGTTCATTTCCTTTGAATTGTGTATGAGAAAACCCGACAAAGGCGATATTTAATTATTATGGATTTTTTTTAAAATTCTGCTAGCATTTCAGTTTTTTTATTATTGTGACAGCTGTTTCGGCTTACAAGTTCATTTTAAAACTGTCGTTCGGCCATACTTTAAAAATGGGCTTAAAGGCCGAAACAGCTGTCACTGAAAAAACTGATAGATATACTTGCAGAAGTTAAAGTTATAATTTTTTTTTATTTATTTATTTAATATTTGTAGGTTTTTTTACAATAAATACACAATTTTTATATTATACAGTGTTTTAAAATGAAATAATAATTTAATAGATAATAATTTAATAATAATTTAAATAATTTAAGAATAGATACGTTTTTAGATTTTCACGGCCAAAAGCATTTTCGTTGTTTGTTTTGGGGGTGTTATGCCGTGTTGCGCTACCTCCTTCTTTAGCCAACGTTTCGGACAGCGTTGCAGTGTCCATCAGCAGGGCAGATCCGGCAGTCGGATCTGCCGGATCTGCCCTGATGATGGACACTGCAACGCTGTCCGAAACGTCGGTTAAAGAAGGAGGTAGCGCAACACGGCATAACACCCCAAAAACAAACAACGAAAATTTAAGAATAGCCTTTCCTCACCATAAAGAGACGAGACTCTTGTGTTTGGTGAGTGAAATTTAGTTCAATTTTATAATATTTTAGTTCAGTTGATATTTTCGTTTATTCATTACCTAAATTTATTTCTGAAATTTCAAAAGTTTTGTTTCCCGTTTACTAAACTATTATTTTTGTATTATGATTATTGTAAAAGCCCTAAGGGCGTGAATAAATAAATAAATAAATAATATCATGTATGAAAGTAAATAATAAAGTTTTTCAAAAACAGGGTATAATTATTAAGAAAATGCAAGATTTATCAATAACGGATTTCAAGATTTGAAAGAAATAATAATAATAGTATTTTTTTTTAATTTTTGCTGAAATTCCTGAATATGTTCGATAACTTTTAGATATAATGGGAGGTTGTTAAAATATGTTATACCTAGATAGATATTTTTTACACTATGTTAAGGCATATTAATACTTAGTCTGTAGGTACTTATACAGATAATGGTTATAAAACACCTAAAGGAATTACAGTTTTGCCTTAATGAAGTAATATAGTAATACCCGGCCACGGCTGCCGAGGCGAGGTATTAGAAATAATTTAAACCCGTGCATCTGCTATTTACTTTTCTTTCCTTACATTCCCAGCCTTGCGCAAGCAACCTAATTGGAAGATTTCTCTCGGAAGTAAAAACTATGTAGGAGTCAAGTTTGGTCAGCACTTTTGAATCAAGATTATTACTTTGGTTTTTATCGAAAATTCCCCTTTTATGGCATCTCTCATTTATATTATATGAAGAAGATTTCTCAGAGTTTCAATTTCTTTTCCTATTTCATTAGAAACAATTTTTTTCTTTTCTTTTATTGTTCCTGTACCAAGAGGCCGATTGATTTTCGTTTAAAACCCCTTTTCAAATGATTTTATAACTCTGATAGGAAAAAATAATAGAGAAGATTTTCACAGCCATTATTTATTTTTATTTTTTATTGATACAGTAATTTGTATGTATTTTCAAACTGTATATTATAATGTTAGCCTCACTGAGTACTTTACTCGTGCTGGGGGCCTTCATTTAACAATTTAATAAAATTCAATAATATAAAATAGGAATTAACTAAAATGAGGTTAAAAAAAAAAAACAATAATAAAGGCGGTAATAAAAAAATGTATAATCGCAAAATACACGCTAAATACAGGATCGTCGAAAAATAATGCCAACATTTAAAATTAATCATTAATTATTATTAATAATTAATTAATTAATAATCAATGGTTGGGAAAGCGTGCGTTCAATGCACCGCGTACTTCGCGAAGACAGTGAGGTGGAGCCCCATCTTGCATAAAAATAATTCGCTGTCCAGTCTGTTGTTCGATTTGTTCAATTTGAGGCAACACAAACAGCATGTCCAGGTAAACTAGGCTACTGCGCATCTAGTTTGCGCATATCATGGCCACGCACCCCTAAAACAAAGCTTACGTTCACCAGCTAGCGTTCAGTGACAGAGTTACACGTAACATAAAGGGTTTCGGTGCTTTACAGGACGTTAAGCATCGTACTTGAGTTACTTTAACCAGTGATACCTGACATTATTTGAAGTAAAAATGTAAATAAAATTTTGGTCTCCGGTGACATTTGTAAAGTTTTTTTGTTTTTTTTTTGTTTATCTACTAAAACATAGAAATCAGTAGGTATTTGGAAGTTAGGGGCGGGGTGAGGGGTTGGTTGGTTACTTGGCTTAGAGACCAGTGACGACATGTGGAAGTTTTTTTTTTCTTTGATTTTGAAGAAAAAGTTTTTGAAAAAAATAAAAAAAGTCACCGGAGACCAAAGTTTCATTTACATTTTTTACTCCAAATAATGTCACGAATCACTGGTTAAAGTAACTCAAGTACGATGCTTAACATCCTGTATATATTTTTTAATGTTGGCATTATTTTTCGATGATCCTGTATTATGAGGTACGGTTGTATACATGATGTAGCAGCACGTATCCGAAGAATTTTAACAAGCGATTCCTGAATATATTTAGAGTAAAAAATGTGTATATCATTTTGCTGTCCGATGATATTTTTTCTCAACTAAAAACAAAAAAATATTTTTTTCACACGTCGCAACTGAAAAGTCGGGCATTGCCTGGCGGGTCACGTGATAAGCACTCCGTCACGTTCCAGCAAACACAGTAACACACGAAACAGCGCGCATATTACGTGACCCCGTCGCGACGTGTAACAGTGTGATCAGTGGTGACGTGTGATAGAAACAGACTTTTTTAAATTTTTTAAAAAATATAATCGGATAGTAAGAATCCTTCGGGTGACAGCCTTTATGATGAATTGTATGTTGTAACGGTATTTATGTAAAATGTTTTTTCTTGTACGTTAAATTTTGTAAATGTTAATTTTTTGTAATTTTGCCTTTCTTTTTTCTTTAACCCATCTTTTCATTAAATACTGTTTGTCATTTGGGGTATCCATTCATAATGAACACCGCAAGACTGTTCGTACAGGAGAAACATAACTAATAATGTCAAACTTTGTGATAGCGAAATGATTTTATCTAAATTTTTAAAATCTTTTCCAAGTTGGAGTTTTCTCTGATACAATGAAAATTTTTATTGGAATGTAATAAATTTTTGAGGTTCACACCTATCAATGTAATATGTCATCGAAGAAAAAGATAATACTAGTAAATCTAAACGAAAATATGAAAAAGAACAAGACACAGAAAAATAAAAGGTAACGGTTGTAACTGGAACTCGGATCCAGAATCTCTCGTCCTACTGGGACAAATGCCTTAACCAACTCGGCCGTTGGGACTTCATATTTTTAAGTCATTTAGTCGTTAGTAGTTTTTCAAATTTAGATTTAACAATAGTATCTCCTTTTACACCACTTAAATAATCACAATTATCGACATGATTCGAAACCGAAGGTTTCTTCGTCAGGATAACAAGAACATGAATAAAAAAAAATCGTCAGGATAATAAGAACATGATTTTTTATTCATGTTCTTTTTATCCTGACGAAGAAACCTTCGGTTTCAAAACATGTCAATAATTGTGATTATACAAGTGGTGTACACAAAGTTATTTTCTTCATTTAAATATTATCTTCCACTAATTTTTTCCATATTTTTGGATGCTACCTTTTTAAATTATCACAAATTTATTATATATTCGATTTTATTTATATGGGACACCCATTGACCTTTTCTAAAAGTCTAAATGAGTATTCAATTATAATTGGAATAACTGTTTTTATTGTTATTAATGATAAATTGTTATGAAATTACAAAAATTACCTAAAAATAAGAGATTTTTCATATTTTCAAAAGATTTATTGGTATTATCTTCTTCTTCAACAATATTTATTTGTTCAACATAGAACTCTTCAGTACTTTGTTACGTTCTAGTTAGTTTATCAAGGCTACTGACATAGATACTACGTGCTGCCTACCAGCTGCTTAGCTCAGAAACAAAACTCACTTAGTCAAGCCATGATGCCTTCATTTCCCTATCTGCATAAATATGTGTGAGAAAAACTTACGCTCATCATAATGCTTGCAACCTTTTTTCTAGTTGATGATACAATAACCGAAGGTCGCGCGCTTTGTATTCTTTAATCGCGTCATTTTATACTTGATAAAATGTTTGTATACAACAAGCCATCACGACTTTTTATCTTCTAAAATCTTGTTATTATAAAAACAGGAATTTATACTAAACTGGCAGTGATCTCATCGATGTTTTCGATGTGGTAAATATTGATGATATTATTTTTGTCCATTCTGTCGATGTTGAACTGTGTTGTTATTCGTAGCGCAAAAGGGGAAAGATTTAATTTTCCACGTTTTTTTCTCGAATTGCAAATGGCACTTCATCAATGAACAAATTTAATTTAATTTTTCAAGAGAGTAATATTTTATTTCAGACTCAAGAGCATTTGTGAATGTTTGATGCGCCGATATAAAATAGTAAAGATAGACCCGGCATTACAAAAATAATATAGAAAATATGAACGCTCGTAGTATTTGGAAGAGCGCTTTGTCTCCGTTGAATTTCCGAGAAAGTCTATATAAATAATTATCTCTTTGATTTTCTGTGTAAAAATGCGTTTTTGCACCATAAACGTAAATGACTCTGCCATAAGTGAAAAATCGGGTGTTGTGAATGCAGTAGGTACTAGGTACTTTTAGTAGTATTTTTATTTTTATTATTTATTAACCAAAAAATACATGTTATGTACATTCTTTTAGGTATATGCCACCTCACTAGGCTGAGCCTGTTCCGACGTGGCAGTAATTTAATATTTTTTATATCATTTTCAAAAGAAAGAATAAAATAAATTATTAATTAATAAATAGAATTTTGAAAAATAAACATAAAATGAAAATTAATAAGAGAAATAGAAAAGAAAAGAAAAAATGGAGAAGAGATGATATAAAGAACTTAAATTATAGTATATAGTAAGTAGTATACTTTTGATAGAACGCCCAGCAATAATTGCAGGTATCGAAATAACACGGATATTCTACCTACTACAATTTTTTTACATTTTTGGAGATCGTTTTTTTTATTCTATTGTTTAGTTCTGTGATTTATTCGCAGTTATTTAGAACTCTTAAACAGTAATTATAAATAATTAAATGAAACAATATTTCATCAGGAATTTCAGCAAAAATTAAAAAAATACCTAAAACTACTATAAGAGTCCATATCTCACTATTATTATTTCTTTCAAATCCTTTATTGATAAATCTGGCATTTTCTTAATTATCCCTTGCTTTTTGCCATATTGTATTATTTACTTTCACACATGATATTATATAATTGAACTAAAATTCCCTCACCAAACACAAGAGCCTTGTCTCTTTATGGTGAGGAAAAGCTATTCTTATCCACTATTTTACCACTGTCTAAAATGTAAAAATTGTGTATTTATTGTAAAAAAAACCTTTAAATATTAAATAAAAAATATAACTTAATTACAACCACTGATGTATTTAGTTAAACGCCGACCGGCTTCGGAACAACCGTTCCTTCCTCAGGGCAGTAATAATAAATGTTTTATTATCTTTCTTTTTTGTAACAAATATATAATGATATCTTTACTATAAGATCTTCCGTGCTGAAGATTTCATTTACGTATAAAAAATTAGTAGTATGAATAATATGAAGTAAATTACAATTATATTTCTGAAATGATTAAAGAAAATATATTACAGTGTTATTTGGTGCAATAGAATGGTTTCGGTTACAGTCTGTATTTGGTGTTAGTATATTTTATATTTCTGATCTGCCTGTGTTTTGTATCCCAGCTCTTTATTTGAAATTTAAATTTTGTAATGTTATTGTGGTTTTTGAGTGATAGCGGATTTTATTGTAGAGTTTAGTATACATATAAGATGCTTTTTTGCCCGATGTTGTTTGTATTCGTAAATACTTGTTGGATATGCTGTACTTGCAGATAATATTTCTGTTCATACTTTAATGTGACCTTTCATGTTTATACATAGTGAAGAAGCAAAATGTCAAAGTTCAATCTCTCAGTTGACATAATATAATATTTTTACTTATGACAGTTTAGCTCGTGGATGTGCGATAGATGTTTAACTGGCGGAGGGCCCATCTATTGTTTTACGTCGATGGTTAGAAGTGAGAGCCTCTCCCGCAAAATATCGTTTGGTTTGTAAGAATTTATAATCCTAACAAAATATAATATTTGCGCCGTTTTATTGAAGTTGTCTTCCAGCTAGATGTGGTTGAGCGGGAAATTTCGTTTCTCGGTCGATTTTCCCTTGTTCGGTTACACTTACTCAGCCATTCTTATAATATAATATTATATTATACGATCCCTTGTTCGTATTACTACACAGACGTGTTATGAGCACAAGTAAATACTAGGAATATTAACGCCGTTCATCAGATATTTAATAACTGCGTACATCCTGTGGGAAAAGAGGATTTGTGAATATTAATCTAATAAAAATAAATCTAATCGTATAAGTTTTTACATGCTTTTCGACTACCACACTAGGCACATGCCCGAATTTTGGTGTTCGATATGAGTTTATATTATTTATTAAATTTAAAATAAAAGTATGACAACAAAATAATTTCGATAAGTGAAAGAATGTATAATATAGGTTAGAAAACTAACGTTTTAGAATTAAGTTAAAAAAGGGAATAATGAAGCCCATCCTTCATTCCAATATTTGCTTATTAGGATTCCATGTACACCGGTCGATTAAACTCCAAGTTCCAGGTCCTAAAAAATCAGTGCCTCCTGGTGTACCTACCGGTCTCACAGGAGGCGCGCTCCCGGTTGGGGTCGTACAATCGTATCGTATCGTATCGTATAGATTTTCATAAATAATCACCCTTAGGAGTTTTGCGACACCATTCTGAATTGCGGTGTAATGTAAATGAGATATTTGAAAATTCATGTACGTATTATGGTTGCGTTTACCCGACGTGATATCACAAATTGAAATGTCAGCTTCACCGGAAGACGCCCGGGGATGACACGACGCGATCAAGTGAATCAAATACTTGAGTTGGGTCATGTCAAGAGTCAGACTAACGGAAGACATATACTTTTATGAAAGCAATGGAGTGTGTGCCAAGATGGATTTGTGTGGCGTTTCATCCTCTACCAATTTTCTAAGGTGAAATTGCGTGATAGTTAGTGTTATTTCGTCTGATAAACAAGTCAACTGATGATTGTGACTTTCAATAATTACTTCGGTTCACCTAGATTACTAGTCTTGTTTATTAACGTCTTATTTACCATCAATATCTTATTGGAATTACCAATCATTCTAAATACATATTTTCTTAAACTTAATCTGAAGCTGAGGAAATGCTCACTGAAGGTGCCCACCTGTAAATCGAATATATAGTACCCTTAAATATTTTAAAGTCAAATTAACTTTACGATGTACTTAAATCAAAACTATGCATTGTTTATTATATTACTGTACTTCTTTATTGTTTATTATTTTCTTTTTAATATATTTACACTCACACTATATACTTTTATAACTATTTCCTAATCAGTGATTACAACATATATGTATAAATGGAACTTAATTGGTTGATATTATGTTCACTATCTTATGTTAAATGATCTTTTATACAACTGTACGTTTTCTTAATAAACTTAAATAAAAAAACAAAAAATGATCCGCTTATGATCTTCGTAACTTTTGTCTTGTTAACTTTCTCATATAGTACAACTATTGATCTCTGTTAAGATACCATAAAAACTATAAATAATTATATGTATAAATATATTATCTATTCTATCGATATCTGTTGAGAAACATTGAAACTACGTATATATTCACATTCACGACAGAAAGTTAGTTAGGTTGTTTAATCTTAGTTTACGAGAGAGCAAACAGCATTAACTTTGGTAAGTTATGAAATCATTATCCCTGAGCAAGTTTGTTTCACGCGAAATGGATGTATAACTTTTAGTACAATAGCGATAACAGATACCTACTGTCATGATGTCCTTTATTGGTATTTTTAATGACTACTTAGTGATAATAAACTTCGTAATATCTCATATTGAATTCTTCTTCTTTAACCGTTCGTGCTCGAGTCCATGTAGTGAGGATTGTTTAGGTCTTGGCGGCGAACACTTCGGCCGATCTACTGTGTGGCGGGCCGGATTTGGAGAGACTGGTTGAGGGAGACCTGTTTATCTCTTCCGCGGGGCTCTTTCGAGCCATCGCCTTGCACTGCAATGGGAGGGATGGATTCATTCGTCAATCCTGGACACACTGATCCCCATATTCCTACCCACCCTCATACCGTTTTCCTTCCCAGATCTTCCTCTCCTTTTTTTAAATATACCCAAAGATGACATAAGAGGGTAATTATTTTCTTCATCACTTCCCGTGTAAAGCTAATGTAAAAAGGGAGATACCGAAAGTGTCTACTATTCTGGAACGTGCCGCTAATACCTATTGTAATATGTATATTATTTGAGTAATTTGTGAAAATCATATATTAATCAAATAAAATTTATTTGCGCACGCCGGAATTTGAACCCGTAACCTCCGGGCCCGTAGCCGAATATTGTAACCGCCCAGCCACGGAGGCCACCAAGATCATCCATTTTGTATTGGAATCTTTTGCCTAAAATTGTCTTCCGAGTTGTAGTATAATTTCACCACTTGAACCTAATAACAATTATAATAAAAAATGAATAAATAAAATAATAAACACAATTGTTATTTAGCTAACTTAACCATGGACCAGGTACATGAAATATGTGCATCCATATTATTACATGCGTAAGCGACTCTAATTTAAGCCCCTTTTCCATACTCCGATCATTCGAGTAATAAATCGCATCCCAAGTGGTGTCTTGTCTAGCTTCCGTCGTATTTTTATAGATAGAATTTTGTCTGCCGGTGTCCCCTCTAGATTTCCTTAACGCCCCCCAATTTTCTTTGAGCCTTCTATTGCCCCCCTGAAAGCCTCCAGCGCCCACAAGGAGGCATTATCGTCCACGCTGAGAAAGACTGTTGTAAAGCATCCGGCAAAAATGCTCGAAAATGTAATATCCTGTTTTTTATAAAAAAGCTTTTAAGCTTCTATCTATAACATAATTCACTTATCGGCGTCGAAGGCAGCGAGGTAGGATAATAGTGCAACGGCGCGGCGCCTAACGATAAACTCTTGGACCCCAGGCCCCCAAGCATGGTATCGATCTACAAGGATTGATAGGATAACTTTCGGTAACTTCTCATCATTCTCTTGCTTGAAGATTGCTAACGTACAAACACATTTTAACGGTATTTATTCATAGTTCGTGAAAATACGCCACTGTGAACGATGCTGAAAATTTTTTTATGTAGCAAAAAATACCTAAGTACATTTTAAAGTTATAATTTACAATATGTTCATCTGAATTAATTAAAATTTACGTATTGGAAAGATTCATTTTTTAGGCCTGCTAGGGTAAATTTGACGATAGGTTCGTCCCTAAGAGTATGGATATTAGAGAGACGGCATGTGAAGTGTGCCCGCGCGCTCCAAGTGTGCCTTTTCGAGAATTTTACCCAAACGGCTTACATTGGCTGCTGGTTTTTGGCCGTTTAATACGTTCCGACAGCAGCCATTTTACATGGTGACAGCCATGTGGGTAGAATTCTCGAAAGTGCACACTTGGAGCGCGCGGGCACACTTCACATGCCGTCTCTCTAATATCCATACTCTTAGGTTCGTCCAATAAGACGGAATCCCGCGCCGCGTTGTTTGTACATGCCTTCTGATGCCTTCTCTACTTACGTCATTATGATTCCGACTTTATTTTACAGGATTAGGTATTTACTTTCCCCGAAATACATTACAACCTCGAAATAATTTCATTTGATTATGCAGAGTATCACAATTAGTATCATTACTCATTACAGTCATTACGTTTTAAGTTTAATACCCTATTAGAATGTTGACCCGGGAGATTTCCTTCTAAATTAGCGCGAGCCCCGTGACCTTCTTGATGAACGAAGCGTGAAGAGCACATTTTATCCTTGATAAACCCCGGAGCAGCCATGCGGATATTGCGAATATGCTCGCACTAACCACTAACTGACGAGCTGATCACTAGTCCTAGCTACTCGGATGTCGGTACTAGGTGAGTTAATGGCATCTAGTCACTCGGTCCCAGTCCCAGTAGGTACACAACGTATAACTACACCGTGTTTCAAAACAGTCTTAGCTAAGGCCGAAACTCTTAATTCAATTGGCATGTTATAACATAATTCTTTAGGTGAATCTTATATAAATAGCAGGCCAACTGATTTCCGTGACCTAGCTTGGGTTTATATGGTTTTGACTCCGCGAAAAATTAAAGAAAATCTAAGTTTTATTTATAATTATACAAACGATTCATAATTAAACTTCTCTGAACACAGCAAACATGTTTTGCGGCACCATTTCAATTCAAAATTAATAAATACATAGTTTTAACCACTTTCATTGTTTAAAAATCCAACGTGTTTCGTAAGCAATGCCTGGATTTTTTTTATAGAGGTATCTGCCCGCTAAATGCGATATCTGTTTGACCGAACATAACATAACTGCTAATTGGCTATGAATATTCCTAAATACTTAATGCTGGGTTCCCACCTGATCCATTTTATGAAAATCTATGTATTCATAAACCGAAAGTTCCATAGAAAAGCCTTATTCTCCCTGATCTATTTCATAAAATAGATCAGGTGACCTGACGGCCTCTACAGTCGAGGGGTAAGACTCTCGACTCACAATCCGAAGGTCGCGGGTTTGAACCCGGCGTGCGCAAATAAATTTTATTTGATTAATTTCTGTTGTTTCATAATTAATTAATTAAAAATAATATAAAGTGTATTTGCGGCAAGTTTCAGAGTGGAAGATACTCTCAGTATCGCCCTGGTGTAAGACCACCATTCAGAATTGAAACGTTGCTTGAAAGGGCTTTAGCCGTGTTTGGTGACCAGATCTGAATAGCCAGGTACTTTTCCACCTTCTTCCTCCCCATCTCCTTCCCCTCCCCAGTACCTTCAGCCTCACAATATACCCCAATTGAGGATGCCATAGTCTCATTGGCTCTAGACGGGAGCAGTTGGGACTCTTCTGCGGTATTTATATTAATAAAAACGGTGGGATCCCAGCTTAAGCGAATAATGGGTGACCGGTGGGTTCGTAAAGCGGGTATTGTAAAGCTACGAGCACATTATGGGGCCAACAGACACAGCTATAAAAGCTCAAGAGTTATTCGGTTTGGCGTATTTCGGCATATCGGTTGCCGTACATTCCCAATGGGAATGTATGACGAGCGATATGCTGAAGTAGGCCAAGCCAAATAACGCTTGAGCTTTTATAGCTGTGTCTGTCCGACCCCTTACCATTTCCAAATATATAATTATTTAAGTTTGAAAATTGGAATTCTTGTTTGAAAGAGATAATAATTTATTCTAGAATATCGTTAAGTTTCGCGGTAACGCTCTGAAACACGGTGTACCTAAAGGTATCCTAGCTACTCGGTCTGGGTACCTACTTCAATGGAAGGTGAGTTCATACTATCTGGTCTAGGTATCTAGTCACCCGGTCTAGGTACTTGTACAGCGGGTGATTGCCTGTATTGTACACATGACGCAAGTTATTGCCTCTTGCCACTCTGTTATTCTCGTTCAAATAAAATATTTGACCTTCTTTTACTGTGCAAAATTGTTAATTTAAGATTTGACTGCCCTGACGCTATAAATTTGATGTTCTTACATGTACCTTCGAAGCATACTAGATGATACAGGATGGCACCCACGTATTAGAAAAATGCTCAAGTTTTTATTTAGGCGATCCGCTCACTGACACCAAACTAAAACTGGCTTATTGCTATGGTTTCCAACCAAACTTTCTACTCAATTTTACGTATAGATTTCAATAATTATCTCAACTTGTTTAACCACAAACGAAGAACAATCAGCTGTCATGTCACGCAACTGGCATGTCGAGTCGCGAGTCACTGCCTGCGTTGCCATGGACAACTGGTTTTTGAGAAGTTGTGTTTTGTGCGGACCATCATATTTACACACAGGGGATATCAAGTTTAGTTGTAAACTGTTTTTTTTTCAGTTGCCTCGTGAGCGGAGGCAGTTTTACAGATTCAGATTAAATTTCAAATTTTAAAAAAACTTCGGAATCGCTGAAGCGACTAGGACAGAAATTTGGAAACAGAAAAAACCTAGCGAAATATAAATAGCTTACTTAGAAAAAAATAACAAAAGAATTATATAAATTAATGAAAGAAAACGAAAATTTAAAAATAAAAAGGACAAATAATATATTTATAAAAAGAATTGCTTGAAACCGCAGAATATACCAACAATCCATACAAGCATATTAGATGGAATATGTTATTTCACAAAAATAAATTCTTGTTCAATTCTGTTATGGTGAGAATACATGAAATGGACAATGAACTAATTAGGTGTCGCTGGTATTTTCGATTTAAAATTTTGATACATTCAAAAACCAAATTAAAATTAGTTCAGAACTTTCCAGTTTAAATTACGAGTAATCACAATTTATGCACAATATGCTTAAGTATTCGCTATATCTTTTTGAATTTTTAATTGTTTATTACCTACCATATTATATAAGTATATATATATTACGGGTTCTTTAAAGTTAGTGTGATAATATAATATAAGTTTTTATATTACGCTTTATTTTTTTAAATCTTTTTATATTATTATTAATGTTGTTTTCAATTTATTTTAAAATTATGTAAAAGCCCAATAGGGCATTAAATAAATAAACAAAAAAGTCAAATACAGCTTGACAATGATATAATTGCCGTCGGCCAGAAGAGGAACTAATGTTCGGCAGTCAAAATTATTCAATTTCGTTTCTTCATACTTAATCCTTTTTTATTTTTTATTTTATGATACAAAGTTGTACTAATGGGAAAACTTCCGAACAGCGGTGCACCAAACATTTTTCTCAAGGTTTTGAAATGCATGGACTTTGAAAACTATAAAAAGTTTGAATGTGATTGATTATTGTTTTTAAGGCCCCTCGTTTATGGCGAAACCGAAACCGAACTAAAATTGGTTGGCAACTGCATCAGACACATCGCAAATTACCCGAAAACTGACAGAGCGTGAGGCGCAACCATGGCAATCTGGCAACTGAAACGCGCCAGCCTCGGCGACTAGCATGGCGAGTTGCGAGTGACTAGTTGCGTTGCCGTTGAAAACTGGTCTCTGAGAAGTTGTGTAGTGTGTTCGGACTGCCGTTGAAATGCACAGGATAGCGACTTGATTTGCTAACAGATTTTTTTTCAGTTGCCCCGTGAGCGGATGGACTAAAAGTTACTTGCGCATAGTATCATAGATAAAGAATGATACTGAATTCTTGACAAATCATTTCTTTTTTTGAAAATGACAATTAAATTAAAATAGGTACCCATTATAAGTAGGTGATTTATCGCTTTTCTGAGTTCTTCACAAAAACTTAATTTTGAAATGACACTTAAAGTCACAGCAAATTCATGTTCATTGAACCAAATCTACACGTAGGTACAGTCACACAGCCGAATTGGTATTTTTGATCAATGATAATTAATTAACTAACGCAGACGTGTGAAAAATCGCAGGATATTATAATTCTAGGATTCAAAAATTATTAATTAAATTAAAACAAATAACTTTGTTTAAACCACTAATATAATCACAATTACCTAGTTAATTAATTTGGTAATTGTGATTATATTAGTGGTTTAACCAAAGTTATTTGTTTTAATTTAATTCAAAATGACGCCACAAAGTGATTTTGCGAAGTTTGAAGAAACAAAAATTATTACATAACTAACTAACTATGACGCCGTTTCCGCAGGTGTATGCAGATAGAACCTTCCGCTTATCCGCGGATCGCAGCCTCGCCACTGTGAGAGGATTCATCTAACGTCAATCACATATAAGCTCATGAGTAGCTCAAAGTAATGCAGCTTTAAAACTTATATCCACTTTCTCACGAATATAATATTTGGTATAATCTTAATTGTTCTTTTTCGATGCGAGGAACGGGCTTACCTACATCTCAGAAAAACAGAACATGCCCGGGATGAGGTTTGTCTAGGTCTTCGCGGCGAGTATGTTTGTCCAATTACTTTCGTCACTGCTGCGTGACGGAGACCTTATAACCTCTTCAGTCGGACTCTCTCGACCCATCGTCTTGCAACGCAGTGGGAGGGATGGATTCGGTTCCACGACAACTCACCAAAGTGGCATTTCGATACCCTTTTGAAAAATCATTTAAGTTATGTTTTTTTTTAATAGTCCACAAAACGTAGCGATATGACGAGTAATTCAGATGTTTTTCGGACAGAAATAACGTTTTCGAACGGAAATGACGTTTGGATATCGGTACAATTACTACCATCATGTTTGTTTTTATTTTTAAAGCCTCTCGCCTTCGCTAGAATATTTTTATTATTTACCGAAATTTGAATGAAAAATTTAGAGCGAATATTCATAATTTTTATTGCATTTCTCATACAAGCGACCAAACTCAACACGGCATAATACCCCAAAAATAAATCAATATAATGTAAAATCTTTCCATTATATATATTTTATGCTTGTTAAATAGCAGTTTATGTTTTACGTTTCTATGAGTAAGGTTTTCACATAAACGGTAGTTTATCAATGGTATAAAATTAACATCACGTTTATTAAGTAAGTCTGATAATGTGTTAGTAAAACGAAGAAAACTATATTTGATTTTTCAGTTAAGTAAATTGCACATGTATAATCCAACCATATTGTAAACTGACGATTTCTCAAAATAAAATAAATAAATAATTATTTTTACTTACCTTCAACAAACCAGTTTTTCTATATCAGTCAAAAGGAAATGTATTTCGTTACTTTGCTCTTGCTCGGAAATGAGATTTTTATTATGTATCTTTTGGTCGCTATACATCTACTACTTTCTGAAGAGGTAAGTTAAAGTTTCCCTCAGAAGTCAGTTGGATTTTTTATTCATGTTAGTTCAGGCGGGAGTTTATTCCAAGCTTTACAGCCCGATACTAAGAAGGCTGGCAATAAAAAATCAAACAAAAAAACTTTCGTCACTACTTTTAGTTCAGAAAAAAGATTAAGGTCTGGGTATTATAAATTTTAACTTACAACGTTATACGAGTATGTTAATAAATTGGCTTATTTCTATCATTAGTTTTGTTATGAGCTTCTTAAAATGTTTGGATAAAATATTTACTTTTGCAGTTAACAAAGTCTTGGAAAGTTTCTCTCTCGTTCACCATCGCTGATTCTGGAATATCAATAATGCGAGCACTGTTTACTGTACGAAGATCCAGCGAAGTGCCGTTATTTGAACACAAAACATTTCCGACAACAATAATTAAAACATGGCAATTCTCGTACACGGTTCTGTCGTTGTACTGTACACGGTGATTGGTTGATGATTGGAAATCTTTTATATATATGGTTTCCCCAACAGTTGTTCTCCCGAGAGTTGCCCCCAGAAATTATAATTATTGTAAAATTATATTTTTTGTGATTTTTTTTACCAATTTCAAAACTCAAATCGAAATCAAATATGTCTTTAATAATAAGTTGGCATGGATACCAAACATATATATAAGCAGGTATACCGTATTTTCCCTAAATTGACTGCATATTGTATAGTATGCTGGGGGGGGGGGGGGGGCAACTGTCAGGGAATCAATTATCATGGAACCGGTAAATGAAACCGGTGTGGCGGGCGGAATTATTTGCTTTTCATGGTTTTATATTTTCCAGATTTTATCATAATTTTACCCTCGCGTGTATTGTATATATTTATTAAAATGATACTCGTAAATGTAAACAGCTTCGTAGCGTTAGAAACGTTGGTTCTGGTGTGAGTCTGGAATCAGTTAAAAACTCAGTGGAGCGCATTATTAAATTTTACTTTTATGTACCAAGAATTGAAATAAATTGGTAATATTTTATATGCTCTTCATTCTATTCGACGGCCGGCGTAGTCCAGAAGCAAGGCTTTGTACTCCCATTCCGAAGGTCGCGGGTTCAAGCCCGGCGTGCGCAAATAAATTTTATTTGATTAATCTGTGTTATTTCACAATTAATTTATTAAAAATAATATGTACTATATATTCGGCAAGTTCCAGAGTGGAAGATCCTCACAGCATCGCCCTGGTGTTAGACCGCCATTCAGAATTGAAACTTTGCTTGAAATGGCTTTAGCCGTGTTTAGTGACTAGATCTAAATAGCCAGGTACATCCCCACCTTCCTCTTCCCATCTCCTTTCTATCCCCGCTTATCTTCAGCCTAACAACATACCCCAATTGCGGATGGCATAGTCTCACTGGCTCCAGACGGGAGCAGTTGGGACTCTTGTGAGGTGTTCACTATAAAATAAAATTAAAAAATTCTTGAGTAGAAGATTCTTTCTGGAATGATCTGGCGAAAGTCCGCCAGATCTCAATCAGATCTGATTATCTATATTTTTTATAAGCCCCTCCTCCCCTTCTCTCTCTCATTTCATCCTTATTCCTCAAAGCATTCCCTAATATTCCCTAATCAGGTTTATTTTTTTGGATGGTAAAAATATTTCCGCTGTATAAAACCCAAATAAATGGAATATTTTTTAACATATCCTTAAACTGAAAACTGTTTTTGAATGTTATTATTAGAAATAAATATATAATTTTTGAAATATTCAAAATTTTAGTACAATTTGTTTAATAGAACCAATTTTTTAGTACCAAAAAAGTTTTCATAATATCTCACCTTTTCTCTCTCTAAAATTACTGATAATGAAAAAAAGAAAATCACACACATATTTTATCAGGCAAATGTATTATAAACGTTATTATCACTTCACATTTTTTCGTTTCATAAACACAAATAATGAATAAAAAATTCTCTATATTTTTAAAATTGTTATCAAATTGCTTTCGCAAACTTTGGTTTCGTACGAAAATCCCCTGCTTCATCATGTTGATTGCTGGACTGTTTTTCTTCCTGGGAAATTCTGAGCTTCATTTTCCATCCAGGGATTAAATTTTCACGATAACTTAATTGCTATTATGCGCTTTGTTGGAAAATAGCCTGCTTCCGGAAGCAAATCAAACTCCCTAACCGCTCTGTGACCTAAGTTAAAACCCGCAATTCGAATTTCTACCGACATAAAAAGTACTTCCCTTTAACACTTTCAAGTTTTTTAATTGAAATCAACTTAAGTAATAATAAATAATAATGTGTGAGATTAATATAAAAATAAATAAATAAAATAATGCATAAAACTGTGATTTAAGGGAACTATGCATGATGTTGGGGTGCGCCGTACCACTGAGCTATTATAGCCTGCAAGAGAGTAAATTGCATTAGATATACCACCTGAGTTGCTAAATACTCTGTTTGACCGTAAAGATGATACGTGGTATCTGTCCTATCTGAAGACTTAAGATGGATAATCTCGACGGGACCTACCATAGAGCTCAGTCATTCCTCTCCGCTGGCTGGACAATCACATGCGGTCGACCAGAATAAATGAATTGATACGTTGGATGAAGTATTAACGCAACCCCCTCAGAAACGAAGGCTAAAAGAGTGGAGTCATTTGCTCATTAGTAAAGTTATTAGAACGTTTCAAGATAATGCGATCTAACACAATAAAACTATACTTCATCTAAGGACAGAAAGTCGACATAAGTGATATGATGATTGATTTATATTAATTGTTTTAATGAAATTTGATAACTTAACGACAATTACAAATAAAATTTATGTTTCAATTGATAAACAAACATGAATAGTATAGCCAGCATATACTGTTATGGGGGTTTCTCACCATCCTCCCAATAGCTTATCTTCACTAATAACGAATATTTTAGATTTACGGTTTATTTATTTATTAAGTTGGAGTTTATAATTCGGTACTCGAACCTATGAATAGTGGCTATATATTGGATAAGTTGGCCGAGTTTTCTAACCATTGCGAGTATTTTATTTTAATTTTAATGATATTCGTTATTAGTGTAGATAAGCTATTGGGAGAATGGTGAGAAACCCCCATATATATTAAAACAGAAATAACTAACTTGTTGTACGAACTAATGGTAATTTTTTTAGTTAATATGTTTTTTACAATAAATATACAATTTTTACAGTGTTTTTATAAAGGAAAATAAGAAAAGCCCATAAAAAGATTCTTCACCATAAAAAGACTAGGCTTGTGTTTGGTGTGGGAATTCTAGCTCAAATTATATAAAATCATGTAAGTAAGTATGTAAATAATAAAACATTGCAAAAACAAAGGGATACGTAAGAAAAATACAAGATTTATCACATCAACGCAAAAGTGGGTTTTATTTATTTTGTGAATAATTTTATAAGAAAGATAAAAAGTTAATCAATGGCAAACTTAGCCATAATAATTTTTTATACGTTGTTTCTATGCATTCACACATTTCTAATGAAAAAATACGTTTTTTGTAGTTTACCCTTTTATTTTTTTTTAGTTTTGTAATTATAAAGTAATTTTCATTTTTATTTTAAATCTAGTCAAGCGAAACGAAAGGAAAGGCTATAATTTATTCTAAGCATATTTTTGGTGTTCATAATGTAAACAGATTCATAATAAATGTTAATCTAAAGTAGTAATTTTACATTAAGCTTCATTCGCCTTAAAACAAAATGTTTTTATTTTGGCTCTCCAAGAAAGACCCCATCCAGATTGAAGTGGATTGCGGCCGTGATATTAGCGCGGTCAAGCATTATTATTGCATCCTGTCGCTGCACTGCCTGCATACTAAAGCGTCCTCTTCTGACTTTCCTGTAGCCTACAGCCACCATACTGCCTTATTCATTATGCCTCAAAGCCTTAACCCCTCAGGCTAATTAATAAGCTTTTGGGAACATCGCATATAGGTATGAAAGAAATCGTTGTGTCTCCGTTGTTATCAATAATCTAAACCACAGGTTTTCAAACTTTTTTCGACCACAGCCCACATTGAGATTAAAAAAAAAATTGTGTCCCTCACATTTTTTAACTTCCTATTAACGTTGCACTATCTAGGATAATATCGTTACACTGATAGGGTGTAACTGTGTGTTTTTGAAGTAAAACTTCTTTGCGCACGCTTGACTTGGGGGATAAGCTGGCGAATGCGTTACGAAAAGTGTAAAGCGTTACGGGCGATGCGAACGGGGTGTATAACACTGTAGAAGCAAGAGAGAGCAGTGCGCGCGCACATGTATTTTCTCTCTTCCTCTCATTGCCAGTGCATGAATTAGATTTAACAGATTATTCGTAATTTCATTTCCAATTTTATAAATACTGTAGGAGCAAGAGAGAGCAGCGCGTGCGCACATTTTCTTTTTCTCCAGAAGTTTTACTTCAGTCGTGTGGTCTAAACTGCCTAAAACACACTCGTTTTTTTTTTTTTTTTTCGTTTAGTTAGTATTTTTAGTTAGAAAAAACAAAAGGTGAGCCATTTTAAAATCTTTTCTATGTTTGCACTTGAATTTTTATATTTAAAAATTACATGTGTAACATTTACACATATTATTGCCTATCAAAAATAGTTTTTCATTTTCGGATACGTTCGGAAATATTCCATTTATTTAGGTTTTATTGCAAAGCGAAAATATTTTGAGCTTCCGGACAAAATGTGGTCGAGGCCTGAGGGGTTAATGGATGCTGTCGGTTCATCCAGCCAACGGCCAACGTCCATCTCCAAATAGGGCCGAGCGGATCTAAACTTCTTTCTTCTTGCGGCGAACTGTCCTACCTCTCCAAGGTTGGAATGACAAGTCACGAGTCATGATGCCCCTGATTATGAATCGCGATGTTTTAAAACAGTTTTTGTTGTTGTCGATACTTGCGTCTTCTTATAAATCAGTCGAGATTGAAAAAAGAAAACAAGTCAATCCGAGAAGATAAGATTATTGAGGAGATTGAAGAAATATGGCGTCGTCAAATATTTTTTTAAGTTGGGTAATTTTAAACTCCGTCACATTTGTTTTTTTTCTCATTTGATAAAATTGTGGTCAGACGTCAAGCATTCCGCTTGACGGAGGTTGAAACAACACACTTACATACGAGGCCTCGAGGAACGAAATTCCTTCAGAGCCTATGTCATCTTTGGTTATGCTGTGTGGAGGGTCTTTTTAGGGAAAGGAAGGAGAGGAAGTTCTGGGAAGGAAAATGTATGAGGGGTGGGTAGAATCTGGGGGGTCAATGTGTTCAAATGTGTTGTCAGAAGTGACAAACATATGAATCCATCCCTCCATCTGCAGTGCATGGCGATGGGTCGATTAAGTTCGGCTGAAGAGTAAAGGTCTCCCTCGACCAGTCTCTCCCGATCCGACCCGCTGTGGGAAAAATCGTCCGCCGCGAAGACCTAGACAAACCTCACCTCATGAACCCGGACACCCCTGCTAAGTCACCAGACTTAGCGAACCTCTTGGGGTGACTTATGATAGGGGGTGTGGATTATCTAATAAATGGTTAATGATAATATGATATATTATGTTTCTTACATTTCTTTGATAACTTATATAATTTTTGTTTCATTTTTTATTTTTATTTTGTGTTTGTAATTTTAAACCAATTAAAATACGCCGTTGTGCTGCCTACAATTAAATATGCGCTATTGGATCCTTTTAATCCTTCGTGTGCAATTTGTGCAAGCCTAAATTACTCGGCAAAATAATTTATGCTATGCAAAAATACTCTGCAAAATAATTTATTTCACAAAAAAAGGAATTAAATTCCAAAGCAATTATTTTTTTTTGTATTCATATAGTATTGAAAAACTAGTGATTTGGTATTAGTTGTGGTAGCTACGTAGACATTCAAATGAATAGCCAATCAGAAAAAGGGGAACAAACTAAGGTAGGTATATTTTGCCCTAAGGAAGGAACGGTTGTTCCGAAACCAGTCAGCGTAATTAAAAAGTAACAAAGTAATATTGTTTCACTTATTTAGGATGGATCACCACAAAGTTATAGCTATATTTAAAAGTATACGTTTAAATTAAATTATTAATACTTATATTAATAAAACCGAGCCATAAACAGCTTGTTCCTCTCTCGCGTAAAATGGATTAAGGTCAGAGGAATTTTCTTGTTTTTCCCTTTACGTTCTTGTTACTTGTGTCTTTCTCACTATTTCTCAGCTACTGGTGCAGATGCGCTTCAGCCGCACACCCCGACCATACTGCTTATAAGTTATATATCTGTGTATTGAAAAGGTTGGAAATGAGAACAACGTGCACTAAAGGGCGAGAATTGTCCAGGTCTTGGCGGCGAATGCGTCTGCCCACCGTGTGGGAACCACCCCTCTTGCACTGCAGTGGGAAGGATGGATTCATAAGTCCGTCACTCCTGGACACACTGATCCCCAGATTCCTACCCACCCGTCATGCCTTTTTCGTTCCCCTTCATTTAATTTAAAAAAAAACCTCTACACAGCATCCTCAAATACGACATAGGCCCTGAAAAAAATTATTTGCCTCAGTGCCTCCTATGTGGAGCTAATGTAAAAAATGGGAAATTATACTACCATAATGTTATAATATCTAGTATCATGAAATTTGTTAGATTATATTGTAAATTGAAAAATATTTGAAAGTGAATTCTTACTCAAAGGATTAGGTTCTAACTAAGTTCTTAATATTCGTACCCTTTAGAATATTCGTATCCTTTAGAATATTCGTACCTTTTAGATTTTTCGTACCCTTAGGAACATTCGACGTTATGGTAACGATGTAATAATATAGCAATTTAAAAGCAGAAGTGCCAAAACATGACAATATTATGTGATTCAGAAGCCTGATGATATAAATGACTAAACATTCAAAAACGATTTTATAATTTTCTAGACAAAAACACCGTCTTAAAATTATTAACAATACTCTTTCTCTTCCAAGAGCCATGGATATCGCTAACTTAGATGTTATTCGTTATTAGTTATTACTTTTACTTAAGGAGATCTTGACGTATTTAATTTTTTTATTGTTTCATATAGTTGTACAACATCTTAAGATTGTCGTGTCAAAATTTGAAACAAATCGGAGCAAAACTAACCGTGAAATAGAACTTATACGAACATAATTTTCATGTTTAGTATTGGAATTTCTGGTATTCAAAACTTTGAAGCGATTTTCTGACACTTGTCATTTTTGAAGCCGGTGAACAGTTTTAAATCAAAATCTACTCGTCCAATTCTTTTGAAATTTTGTATACTACTTTCTTGGATGAATAACCAGGTAACGCTGGGAGATTTATTTTATTTTTCATAATTATGAATTTTACAATAACAAATAGGCCCATTTTTTAGACGATAATCGGTTTTTTCACTTCTAAGTGTCACCAAAAATTTAAAAATAAAAAAATTAAAAAATCCTCCCAGCGTTACCTTAGAAAAGTAGTTATCTAATGATATCATTTTTATTTTTATTTCCGATGATCCAGTCACGAGTTATAACTGTTCAACGGCGGACAACTTTTTTTCGAGGCGCCTAGAAAATTTGCTGCCGTCGGCTTAATTATTTATATATTTAAAACAAAAAAAATTAAGGAAATTTAGTTTGTATGTTGTATCTACTATAAATGTTACGTTACAATACATAAATGTTACGATCAATTAAATAAATTTGTATTATTTGTATCTTCTAAAAAAATCTTAAAAATGGGCTTTTTTTACCCCGATTTAACGTTACCATCCCCTTAAAATATAAGTATCTTTGTAAAAAAAGTGCTATTAAAAACATTAAAATTCGCATATAGCCACGTCATCCAAACGTAAAAACATCACAAAACTGAAGCCCGCTGCGGGTAGGTAATAATATAATATATAATATTACATTCAATTTTGTAAAGTCATAAGCTAAGGCCAAATTTATCAGACAACGAACAGGCCGTCTGTCATGACTAAGACCTTAAAATTTGTTGAAAGTTGCCGAACGTCTTTGTACGGCCTGAGTCATGCTCGAGTAATCTCGGAAAGATAAGCTCTGTGTAATAATTATTCAGGCGTCAGACCACCCCTTCCCACTTCCCACTCAGCGCAAAGGGGCCGTAACAGCACGCATTACAAAAATACTTAAAATTTAAACAAGATCCAGAGATTATATTTGTGCTCAGGGAGTGTTCTATACTCGTTTTATGGTCCCTAGCCGCTACGCACTTTGTTTCCGAACAGTGTTAGATTTTAATCCTGAAAACATCGGTAAGCTTTTTAAATGTCAAAGATTAAAAAATTCACGGCTTAAATGTCTGCAGAGTTAGTTTGCTTTTAGCGTTAATCTGTATTAGTGTTACACGGTACCCAACTATAGCTGAAACTAAAGCAGATTCTATTATAAAACTAGATGAAGCACCATTGCCCGGGGTTTATTCTAATTTAAGAGGTGGGAAAACTGGATGGGAAACGCGAATGAAAATGGTTTTATCGAAATCTCATGTAGACAGTGACCTTCATCTTATTTTGAAGATTAATTATGCAAAGTTGCGTCAATTTGTGTAAAAAAACAGACGCATAGCCACCCTTATTTCTAATATTACTAGCTGACCCGCCCACGCGTTGCTGTGGCTAACGAAACACAACACCATCACTGGATGGTAACCTAACCTAGATAAGCAAGTGTTGTGTCAATAAATTAACTCACACCGCCATCTGTCAGAAACTTATGGATCTTAAAAATAATTTCAAAACATTGTCCCATTACAAACATTTAATGAACATTTAATTCGCAATAATAACTATTTGAAGATAATATTGTTAATTCTGAAATTTGAAATATGAATTTGACAATTACGACACACTCATATAAGATCACAGTAGCTCAATTGGTAGAGGTGTATGTCCCGGTAAGACGTAAGGTTCTGGGTTCGAGTCCCAGTTGCGACCGTTATCTTTTATTATTTGTCTGTGTCTTGTTTATTTTCATATTTAAAAAAATTAGATTATTATTGTTATCTTCTTCTTCAATAATAAATATTAAGATCAATAATCGAGAAAAAAACTATCCTACCTTTTAAGTTGGACCAAATTGCACTCAGTAAGTCAAAAATTCATCAAAATCATTTAAATAGTTTCGGAGTTTACCTGGGACTAACATCGTGACGCGAGATTTTTATATTTAAAGATAAATGTACAAATTGGTCATTAAATTGGCGGGAGCTCGTCCTAACTCTGAACTATATTAAATCTGAACTTTTTTCCTACAGATTTTCAAAGTTCATGAATTCTGAAACTTTGAAAATAATGTTTCGTGCATCGGTTTTCCTAAGTTTCCTCCATTCGAATTGCTTTGAATCATAAAAACAAAAACAATTAAGTTCTAAGAAACACAATTGAAAACATTTTGACAGCCGAGTAACAAAAACATGACGCCTTTTGTTGCTCAACTGTCTGGCTGCAGAGTTATCAGTGTCAAGCCGTAATTATTTTTGATTTCTGCAAGTTTCTACCCACCAAGCTTTAGATCCACGTATAATTTTTAAGATGGACACCCTTAGGCTAAATACACATTATTACCTAAATCGGCAGCGGAACAAATTTAATATCTTATTAGTATAATTTAATTCACGTTTCTTGTAATTTTTGTCTTATAGAAACTGTTTTTACTGGTTTATTATTTTTAGTTTCTTATGTTTTTCTATATTTTTGTTAGGCGTATCTTTCTTCTATATCACGTACGCCAAGGTAAACAGGTGACTAGTGTGGCTTTGTTCACATTAGAACTGGTCTCTAGTGACCTAATTAGGTAAACACCGAAGTAAAAACATAAAAATAACAGTAGCTATAGCTATATCACGTCCCGCCGTGATAAAATTAAATAAAAATGCTTTTATCACGTTCCACCAAGACCACCATCCAGGTGGTGTTTGAAATAGCTTAATCCGTGTTTGGTGACCAAATCTGAATAGCCAGGTACTTCCGCACCTTCCTCTTCCTTGTCTCCTTCCTCTTTCTTGTCTCTTTTCCCTCCCCACTACCTTCAACCTCACAACATACTTGGGGATGGCATAGTCTCACTGGCTCCAGACAAGGCAAGATGGAACTGGAAAAAAAAAGAAGTTTTTAGGAGTCTCAACAGATTAAATTCCTGCCACCTCGGAACAGGCTCAGCCTAGTGAAATGGCATATACCAAAAAAAAAATTAAATGTATTTTTTGGTTAATAAATAATTTTAAAAAATAAGACCTTAGAAGAGAGTCGTCTATCGTCGTTCGTGTCACGCGGCACGAACGAAATAGCCGACAGTATATGATAGACCGCTGGGCTCTCCAGTGTTTGGGTTTCCATCTTCAGAATAACTTACAGCCTCCTATAATCCGGACGTCTGGTTCAGTTAAATATTCATTGTAAAACCTATGATAAATAAAACAACTTGTTGTAATCTCGATGAACCTCGACCTTTAGTGCAGTTTCCAGAACATATTTCAAGTAATCTCAATCACCGGGATTAAAGAACATAACAAAATGTATATTTTTAATTAATGAAGACAATATTAGCGAAACCCAATCTAAAATCTGAAACAGAAAAATCTGAAATAGATACGGTCACATCTGGGATACGATGTGACCTATCTTTTTCTGATTTTTGCCTGCATTAGTTAAAATATTTTAATTTGAGGTTTTTACCTATTAAGTTAAAAATAAAATGAAATATAATATGATTAGTTTTATTGTTCTGGAAAAGTTTCATAACTCTGGGTAAGACAATGGACGTCTGTATTTATTTTATTTTTATACCAAGGCAGTCTTTATGATTGACAACGTAAGGCTGTCGAAAGGTGAGCTTTGGTATGTAAAGGCTGTACGTGCATTGTTGGTGGATGCAATTACTTGCAATGACCCTGAATGCGATTCTTTGCAATGATCCTGAATACTCGTCGCTTGTTTCGACACAGTAATTCCTGGACGTTAACGTCGTAAATTCAAAACAATATGACTGGTTTAAGGCTTTTAGCGAACTCCGTGGTAGGGGTGAAAAGCGTTGACTCCAGTGTTGGACCCAAAGCTCGGAAATGGCTTTGGCTTTGTCGCGTTACGTCATTAGTCCTGTACCTCTTGACAGTTTATCCTATATTTTTATGATTCTTAAAAAAATTATAAAAACATCATTTAAATTTATAACCAGCTTGAATTCTGCGTAATCTTTACGTCATTGCCGTACGTGCTTACCGTTTTGCAGAATATTAAATATTTTGTTTTCTGTTATGTGTAAATTCTAACATGCATTTTTGAATAAACACATGGTAGAATTATTTTATTTATTTTTATCAAGTTTAATTTGTAGAACTCCATTTTAATAAAATAAATAATAATATTATTATAAAAAAAAATTTAAACTAAAAAATAAATAAAAACATGATAGTAATGCCAAATATCTTTTGTTAAAATGTGAAACTACTTAATTAGCCTTCTTAATCCGAAGATTGCAACACGCGAGAATTAAAAAGAAAAAATACGAAAAATGTTTCTTCAAGTTAGCCACATTTTTTTGTTAAGTCGTTCGCGGGTGCATGAAAATTAGCCAAAATATTGTCAAAATGCTCCAGTGTTAATACATTTTTTTTTTACATTTGCTCTACACCGGAGGCCCCGAGGAAAAAATATCCGTCAGGGCCTGTGTCATCTTTGAAGAAGCTGTGTGGAGGGCCTTTTACGGGAAAGGAGGGAGAGGAAATCCTGGGAAGGAAAAAGGTTTGAGGGGTGGGTAGGAATCTGGGGATCAATATGTTCAGGAGTGATGGACATTTGAAGCCATTCCTCCCGATGGCGATAATGGGTCGAGACGGTCCGGCTTGAGAGATCAAAAGGGCCTGCCATTCAGTTGGTGGGCAGACGCATCCGCCGCCAGGTCCCGTACAAATCTAACCCCATGAACCCGGGCACCCCTTCTAAGTCACCAGACGTAGCGAACCACTTGGGGTGACCTGTGGCAGAGGTGTTGGTTGTCCAAAAAATGCTTCTCGTCATTTGTTATCATTTTTGAAAATTTACAAAAGTATAGGCGCCTTTTTGTTGTATGCTTCGGTTTTGCGTTTTATACATACGAATATAACTACTGTATGCTTTATTTATGTGAAATTATATTATCCATGCCGTTTTTCGTTGGAATTCTTGCATCAGTGTTATCACTTAAGTTTATTTTAAAATTTGTTGTGAAAAGCGTTTTGTGTTTGCAATTTTCGAAGGGTTTTATTAATTTTCGAGCGAAAGCGCCCAAACATCAGAACCCGGTACAATAACGTACTTTCAAACACTTTTAGGGTATTCTGAACCTTTTTGTTTAAAAATAGATAAAACTTATAAATGGCACGAGAAGAAAGGAAAAAGAAAGATCCAAAAGACGGGTACAAGTATTCTCATACTTTCTTCATTTCATATTTCAGGCAGTATGCTCCGAACTCTGAAAATTGGATCTGTTTTTGAAATACAAATTCTTTGGCGAACTTCCTACAAAGGGGAAAGGGGTCATCCTGTGACAACGGAAATTCCGAATGAATGGAATTAATCCAATATTCCAAATTATTATTATGATTATCAAATTGAGCTTACGAGCTCAACAAAGTCTAGTCAGGGGGCAGAGCGTGTGGATTTTAAAAATGACACCGAAACAAAAATTATTTGTTCCAAAAATTGGGTTGCGAAAACATTTATCAAAAAGAAAATGCATTAGCAAGCAGCATTCTTTTTTATCTTTTGTTGGTCTGCAAGCATCAAATTAGTCTTAGAAGATATTATGCTTTCGAATTAAGGCGACGGAATAAGATAGGGAGTTTGGTTATAAAATTACTTCTTCAAATTTTCCAAATTCACTTTGTGGCACCATTTTATTAATGACAAATTAAAACACTTTGTTTTTACCACGATATTCTTTATTTTAACACATCGATATGTTTCCAGAACGATGTTCTCTTCCTCAGGACATAAAATGTACTAAAACCAGGGTCCAGGTTCCAGGGTCTGAACAAATCGGTTGGAATTCTACATCCAACCGATTTGTTCAGACCCTCCGCTATATCTATACTCGTGTATAATAGTTATTCGGGTCAAATTTTCAATAGTGTTTTTTATTGTCATATGTAACAAAAGTTTCGTGAACAAAAATAAATTAAATTTTGAAAAAAAAAACGCATTGGAAATTTAAATACCTACATTTAAAAATGATTATATATAGTCATTTTCTTGACATGTTTTGTTCTGTCTTGTTTCTTTTTTCTCTTCTCCATGTTTTTATATCCTTGTTTGTTTCTTTATTTGTTTTCTGTTGATTTGTCTCCGGTCAGGAGACTTTGAGCCCCGCCAGTATTATTCTGCTTTGTCGTGAGTGACGCAGCCTCCCACTCACTTCCTCGTTCGTGTGGCAGTTAGTCACGCCGGTACCTGGTACTCTGGTACAGTAGTACGTACAGTACCTACCTACCCACAAACAGTAACTATCAGTGATGCCATGTCTCAAAAATGGAAAACCACGTTTCAGGGGTGGAAATTTTTTTTTTTTTTTTATAAAAACATGTTTTTCATAATGTAAGCTTTTAATTGAGAATTTAATTAAGGAAAAAACGGTACCTCTGTTGTAAATTATGCATAATAAAATCGGTCATTTTGTAATTTACCTTTGAATAATATAATTACATGAAATATGTACGTAATGGAAAGAAGTAAACATTGATATAATGATATTTTGAAAATTATAATTTTTTTTAATAATTATAAAATTTTATATAGGTAATAAAATTAAAAAAAAAACCATTAAGACCTATTAAGCAGCGGCCGAGAAGTGAAATTTCAACTTCCGATCGTGCCCTTGCAACTGTACAGGGCGGTTCCGATGAGAAGAATTGATTATTCTCCGTACACAAAAGTTTTTAACTAATAACTCAATATCGACTTTTCATTTCATTAAAAATTCGCTTTAATATATGCCTACATTCAAGCAAGCAATAAAACTGCTCAAACGCGTGAAGATACATTTTTTAATATCGTGTACTTCTTGTAAGTATTTTTTGATCTTAAGTATTTATGATTTGTTAATGTCCAAGCAAAATAAGTGTGTAAATAGTTTTGAAATATTTTAGTCTGCAAGCCCTAAATAAATTGACGAACTGAGCTATTTTCATCACAAGCACACATTCTCGGATTTATTTTTTTAATGATTTTAATTTAACTAAAATTAAAATTCTGAAATGTGTCTTTACTAGATTATGTGTTGATTTATTTTACAGTATAATTATATGTTGTTAAATTTGTGTTGTGTAATACAATATTTCGTTTGAAAATTTAAAAAATCTGCCAACGACTAACGGTATAACTTACTATATTAAAAATAAACATGGTTTTTCAAAATTTTAAAACTGCGTGTACCAGGTAAAATAACAATCTTTCGAAATCAATTTACGTTTTTTGTAAAGAAGAGTCGAATACGTCAATAATTTGATTTAAAGAGGACAAATTTCCGGTATTCTCTGGTTCCCATCTTAACAAAGTCTTTTAAAATCTAAGAGATAAGAGAGAAGAAAATTCTCCCATAACTCTAATTTTTATTTAATACTATCTGACCCGTCCATGCGTTGCTGTGGCTAACGGAACACAACGCCAACTACTAGATGATTACCTAACCTAGATAACCAATTGTTGTGTCAACAAATGAACTCACACCGCCATCTGTCAGAAACTTATGGAACTTACAAATAATTTCAAATAATTGTCCCATAAAAAACATTTAATTCGCAATTATAAATATTAAGGTCAATAATCGAGATAAAAACCTAACTTTTAAGTTGGACCAAATTGCACACAGTATCTAAGCTAATTTTAATCAAAATCGAAGTAGTTTCGGAGTTTACATCGGACGAACATTGTGACACGAGATTTTTATGTATAAAGATTATTTAATAAATAATTTATATTTTCTACATTTTACTGAGGTTAGTGTAAGCAGGTAATTAAAGTTACATGATTTATTAATTTACTTTAAAACACATTATTTATTGACAAAGATTATAATAATTTAAAACAGACTTTACGAACTCGTACAGGAGTTTCATGCCTGAAATTATTATTTTCTTCTAACGCAACCCTTCCACAAAAATCGTATGTCTTTTACGTATTTGTTGGTGACCGGTAAAAATCCCTGCAAACATGGTAAAAGCCATCCATCTGGTAGCACTGGTACCTATTAAAAGTACCTACCTATCTACAAACCGTAGTCTACAGTACCTACCTGCCTTCGAACGTCAAATGGAAGAAGCGTTCAGAATAATTTAATTTGGAATTTCCGCGAAAAGACCGAAGAAAAACTAACAGAATAATATTATTACATCTCCGTACAATTTGATTAGAAGTGGAAAGACGTAAGAGAGGTAGAAGGAAGTGAAAAAATCGAGGAAGTTAGCTATAAAACCCTCCCGGTAAATGCTTCGCCACCCACTTCGTTACTCTTCACTTTTCTCCAATCTCTCTCCTCTCTCTAATAATAATAATAATAATTGGATAATTTGTAGAGCGTCGTTTTTGTGAGAAATCACCTCAAGGGCGCTGTATCACCTCAAGGGCCCAATACACAGTATTGTTTCCACAAATTCTTAATATGGCCGAAATCACCCGAAATGTTTTTAATCAGTATGGTAGTCACTAAAAAAATAATATTTTTGTAACAGTAATTGTAACAATAATGTAGTTTTCAAATGAAAAAAAATATTCATTTGCGAGATACTCGGATACGAGAAATACAAAAATAAGATTGATTAGGAAAAAAAGTCTCTTGCTGTCCCAGAGAGAGCTCGTACGTGACGTCATCGTTCTAGTATCTTCTGTCCTTTTTTATTTTTATACAAGACGTGTGAGAAGGAAGAAGACGATCATCGATGATAATGTAAACCGGCCCAACTATGTTTTTTTAAACACCGATCCCAGATGGAAACTATATCGGGAGCCATATGAAAAATGTTTTCATTGCACGATCATCATTTTCACACTTGTGATTTCATACATATAGTTAGAGAAATAATGTTTTGGAACGTTAGGTTGAAAAATGGTAACACCTCGAGCATAACCATAGACCACATGAAAGCATCTATCATTTGCTTTTGCCATTGTCGTTAACAAATCTCAAAATACGCAATACTGTACAGTCATACACATTCACAGTAAGTAATAAACACGTGTCGTTCTTTTGATCAAACAAGCAACATTTCCACATAATATAGTAACATAAAATAATGACAGACGGCAGGCAGGTGTCAAAAAATAGAACAAACAGGTCCTTTTTTCATCCTGAATCCATATGAAAAGACGACCCATGCGCATGGAAATTAGACGAAAAAAGAATTTGTAAAACGCCCATAACTCTTCATTGAAATTCCTGTAAAATGGCTTGATTTTATTTTATAATACAAAATATATTATATTCAACAAAGTGCTGGCGTAATTACATTTAATTGTATAAATGGAGTCCGTAAATATATCTATACCTAATTCCCCAAAAGTGGTGCCCAGATCATTCAACCTATTGGAATGTGTCTAATAGGTGGTCGTCTATGTGTTGCAAAAAAATAATTATCATATTATTAGCTCAATTAACACAAAGCTCGCCATTCGAGAGATCTTAGTGGAATCAACCCAAAGAATTTCTTATTTAATTTTAAAATAGTAGGTACTTAATTTTATACTTTATGCAAGCATGATTTTGTCATCAAGGATTGGTTTTTGTTATCACTAATTAAATTACTAATAAAATAAACATGATAACAATGCCGTTTGAAAAATGATAAAAACACGACGTTTTACAAAAATAATTATATCCGTTATCCGCATCCTTATCAATAATGCATTACGTGTAAAATAACCTTTATCCGTTGTAAACTATGTACATAATAATTGTTTTTGGTTTGTTTAAGCGTGCTTTGCATTCCTAATCTCAACCTAACCCTGTGCCAACATGGAGTTTCGCTCGTCGGATTGGCTAGGGGCTAGGTAAACAACTCTACTCCAAACCTCACCGGGAGATAAAAAGGTAGCGACTTACCAAGCGCTAAACAAGCACAAGTAGTGTAAACCATTTAAAGTGGATATTCTTGTAAAGGCGGGTCAATAGGCCAATTGCACCACAATTTTTTTTCCGGCTTAGTCAAAAGTTCTAAGTAGTGTGCGTGTTTTTTAAATTATTTTTTTAAATTCATGGCGATTTTAAAAATTTTGTAAATTTCTACGGTGCTTTTTTTACAAACCAGAAAGACCGGACACTATTCCGACGCGACAAATATCACTTTTAAAAAAGCCGACCGCTTCAGAAAAGGTGTAATAGATAAGTAAGAAAAAAATCGTAAAGAATTTCCCAAATTGCGGGGAATTTCCAAGATTTTTAACCGATTGGGTATTTTGTCGAGAGAACCTTGATAAGGGGGTAAGGGGTGGACGGGTGGTGTCGAGAGGGGGGTGGGGGTAGGCGAGTTTAAAAAAAAATTATATTCCTAAGGCAGAGTCGTGATTAGGTGGGGTAAGTAGCTGAGGGGGGGTGAAGAGTGGTGGTGAGGGGGTGGGGGGTTGATGGGTGTATGAAGTGAGGGGGGTGAGGGGAATTGAGATACGCGGATTGGGGGGTGGTTGATGAGTAGGTGAGAGGAGGCTGATGGGGGGGGTCAAAATAAGGGAGTTGGGCAAAGGGGGGAGGGGGGGGGGTTATGTCACACAACAGAAGAGTCCCAACTGCTTTCAACCGTCTGGAGCCAGTTAGGGACTAATACAACAGTAAAACGTACCATGGTTTGTCCAATTCAATGCTATCCACTGCGGTTGGATTAGAGTTTTTAATGATATCAATGGACTGCTTATCGAATATATCCCACGCCCAAGATATCAGTTAAGTTAGAATAATCGCTAGCGGGGAGCGGGGACCATTGCCTGCAACGTTAATTTGAAATAAGCTTCTAGTTATTCAACTTTTCAAAAACGTTAATATTACCCGATTTTATGACACACCCCCCCCCCCCCCCCCCCACCCCCCGACGGATGTGATAACATTGCCACACCTCACGTCATTTGAGGCGGTACACCTCAACACCTCTTTTCAGTATTTGAGTACCTCATACAAACTCACCCTGGAATCGTGTCCTACCCAACACCAATGTCAATGTGATGGTCCGCACTCTCTTATCTGTGGTCCGCACACTACACAACTTCTCAAAAACCCGTTGTCAATGGAAACGCAAGCAGTGACTCGAAACTCGCATGCTAGTTGCTACGATGACAGCTGATTGTTCTTCGTATACGGTTAAACAAGTTGAGATAATTACTGAAACCGTAAAATTGAACAGCGCTGTCATAGAAGTTTGGTTGGAAACCATAGCAACCAGCCAGTTTTACTTTGGTTTCAGTTCCTAATAATAACAACAATAATAATCTTCTTTCAATTTAATTTTAATTCACTTTCTGCACCCCCTAAAATAACTTCTCTGTTTCCCTTTTTCTCATAACGATTTTTATTTTTTACACAAATTTGTAACCATAATTTGATATAACGTATTATTTTTGTATTTTTTTGATAATATCTTCCCATAAGTTCTTGATCATTTCATGTAATTGTAAAAGCCCCTTGCTAAAGCAAATTGTAAAAGTTGATGGTAACCTAATAGATGTTAAAATACGTCCACATAAAGTATGATGTCTAACGTATTTTTTAATTGTTTCAGGTAAGTGCTCTCTTCTTTTAGTCCACATATTCGCGTTCTTCCCGCATTCATCAGTCAAGGTAATAAATCTTACATAATGCGACACAACTCGGAGGCGAAGTTTTTTTTTCTTATAGTGTTTTTGAAAAAAAAAATTCTTTCATTGAATTTTTTTTTGTCTCCTTTTTTAGCCAACGTTTCAGATAGCATTACGTGTCCATCATCGGGGCAGATGTATGATCAAATATTGTGGTGAAGTGTATAGTGTATGCTTTCGTGAGTAGATGCGATACAGTGTTTCCAGCTCCATTTTTTTCTGTTTCTGGAATGATTTAAGGAATAACATTCATAATTAATTGTTCGATTAAAAACGATAACCTTTATTTTTAAGACACACGATCCTACATGTTACGATCATTTTAATTACTTGCATACTGTGAGTCAGCGGCATGCATTGTTCTAAGATAAAAGGTAAGCTGTGGTAGTTTTTCAAATTTGTATGAAAAGCGCATAGAAATTGGCAACGTTAACATCGTCTTCCAGCTGATTGTTGTGAGCAACTGAATAAATCTGCGTACAAGATCATTACCTTTTTTTTATTATAGAGAATACCTCACAAGAGTCCCAACTGCTCCCGTCTGGAGGCAGTGGGACTATGGCATCCCCTATTGGGATATGTTGTGAGGCTGAAGGTAAGTGGGGAAGGGAAGGAGACGAGGAAGAGGAAGGTGGGGAAGTACCTGGCTATTCAGATCTAGTCACTAAACACGGCTAAAGCCATTATTAAGCAACGTTTCAATTCTGAATGGTGGTCTTACACGAGGGCGATACTGAGAGTATCTTCCACTCTGGAACGTGCCGCAAATATAGTATATATTAATTTTTATCAATTAATTGTGAAATAACACAAATTAATCAAATAAAATTTATTTGCGCACGCCGGGTTCGAACCCGCAACCTTCCGATTGGGAGTCAAGTGACTTACCACTCGACCACGGACGGTCGTTACCTATTTGTATTTAGATATTTTAATTACATGAACAAATGAAACTAATGACTAATTTGTTCGCTTTTGGGAACATCTCACATAGGTCTCATTGAAATCGTTGTAACTCCCTTACTGTCATTGTAAACAATTAAAAAAAATCTAAACGACGTTAGGAAGAAAAAACACCATGCTTTACATTCGAATCTGCAAGTTAACTACAGAAAAATAGAAATATGCACCTCTATGAAAGCAAAGTTTCCGACCGCAATTTGAGAAAAAATTATGAAATTTCGTGATTTTTTTTCATAATACGACAGAAACTGATGTAATAATTACGTTTATATTACATTTGTCTAAAAAAAATATGTGTTTTTTTTGTAATCAGTAATTTTAGTTAGAAAAAAGGTAAGGTGAGCCTTTTTTAAACCTTTTCATGTTTGCATTCAAAATTTTAATATTTTAAAAATAATATTTTTTCTATTAATAACACATGAAAGCGCATTTCGTCACCTCTCAAAAACATTTTTTTAAATTTTCGTATACATTCCGAAATATTCAATTTTTTTGGATTTTATTGTAAAGCGGAAATTTTCTGACTTTCTGACAGAGTATGGCCCGAGGCCTAAAAGTTAAGGAAAATGTAGTAGCAATCATTCAAAAGAATCTTTTATATATTTTTTTAATTTGTTTTTACTATTAGTTTTTTTACGATACGCCCAACTTTTCAGCCTTAATGGACTGCACGACCACTTTTACGAGCATAGTGTAATTATAATGTCGAATGAATTTATAGTTATCAATTATTTGCAAGTCGGAATGTCATCAATCATTTGTCGTAAATATTATCTTGATTTTGCCCATTGCAATATTAAAATCTGAATGCCTATATTTGTAGGTGTATCTCTTTATGATAGTGATGGTGATGACTGTTCTAAGAGTAGACGAGACCAGAGTCAGCCAGGGTGAGATATAGTATCCTCCTTAAATGTTCTCTGCCGTCGCACAGTGGGCTGAAAATCGCCTTTCATAGACATAGAAACTTGAATTTTCATGGGTCTTTTTTTGGCTAGAAATGGATTCTGCTGATCATTACTATGCTATAAAATTTCGTATGAAGCAATTGCGTGTACAAATGAAGGAGTTATAATTTTTTAAAGAAAAAATTGTATGGCACTAACATTAAAAATGAGGCTATCTCTGGAATCATAAGGTTGGCCATTACATCCTTACACACAGATATACTACTATTTATTTGTATTTTTTTTAGTCTAGTCTACAATATTTTATTGACACTATAAACCAAAATTTTGCATTAAAATTAATCATGTGTGGTTCATTTAAATTATATGAAATGGCCTAAAAAGTTAATCCCCTGCATTATATTTTGGCCTAGTTGTTTGAGAGGTAGCTCTACCTAGCTGGTGACATGCGCAGCTCCTGCCAAAGGTCAAGGTTCAACCCCGCTGGAAAAATGCGATCAAATTTAGCTGATGTTGCGTGATGGCATTTGCAGGTGATGCTCGTTAAACGCCAATTCAATTTACGCACTTTCGCTCCAACGCGCAACGCTAGTGCGGCTTGTTGGAGGAAGAATTCAATAACGTCCCATTTGCGAGGGAGACATCACAAAGTGTTAAAAACTCGAGAAAAATATTTGATGGAAAAGTGTGAGGGGAGGCATTGATTAAAAAAATGTGTGTCACCTTTTATTTTTTTACAGACGAGCAGGTACCGCAGAGTACATATACAAAATTATTCAAGATTTTTTTAACTGTAACAAAATATGTACATAACAAACTTATCTTATGCAATCGAAGGCATACTGTTGGTATTTAGGTTACCATCGCAAACAATAATTGCCCTTTAGTTCCTCTTTGAGCCACCTGCACTGCATTAAAATTATGCTCGTGAACTCTATCCCCCTATTACCCATAATAGCGGTATCCGCCGACTCACCCTTGATTTTGTAAAGTTGGTCTTAAATTTGGTTTAAAGCCGTTTTAACCATGCACACGCAGTGCTAATAAGCCAAGTTTTTCACTGTTACGTCGAAATACGACGCGTATTAGTTTAACTACGATTATGAGTAAGAGGGTATATGGTTTATTTATTTACATTCGAACTAAATCGTTGCCTGTTTTCACGTTACTACACATGAATATTTTATACATTGATTTTTATTTATATTTATCAAGTTTTGAGTTGTACAACCATTATTGTAAGGTTCAAGGAAGTTCACCAGGAATCATCACCCCCCAGACTAAATTGAAATATAATGAAAAAGAATCATCCATTTTCTGATTATACTCTGCGGCTGAAATCGAACCTGCACCTCTCTGACTTGAGTTATCAATGCATACTATTTCCGCTAAGGAGGCCGAAAATAAACATAACAAAAAAAATACAATAATGTAGGTACGAGTAGTATTTTATGATATGGCCGAACTTTCTGCTCGTGCTCGCAACTCCGTATCTCCCATCTCCGAGTCCCAACAATGTTATTGATTTGGAGAATTTCCACAAATAGATTCTGTCTTTGTCCAAGCAGGTACCTACTTACCCGCACTCTCCTCGTACCGGTTCAGCGAGAAACTTGTACCCATAGTCAGACAGTACTACAGAACTGTACACACACTATTTGTATTATGCAACAGTTCGAGACGTTCCGCCGAACGGTTCCGAGAGCTTGCAGGAAATCTCTACAGAATTACAATTGAAGTTTTGTGCATTTTATCGAAACACAAAAGACTCCGCCGATCGCTCCGCGGATTGAACTCTTTAAAAAGTAACTCTCCGCAATTCGTCCGAGCTAAAAACCCAAGAACCGTTTTTTTTTTGCAATTCTAAATTTCGATCCGAACAAAGGTGTGTTGTTTGTTATCAGACTTTCTGATTTATTTCTGCTTTTAAAATAAAAGAAAACCGATAAATTCAGTTGGATTGAATTTTGCCGCAACCCAAATACCGCTTTATCAAAAACGGAAATATTTCACGGGAGATAATTGCGCCCGAGTGTACCACAAATGACATACCGACATGACCGTATGCTTTACCACTATATCACGCTATTTCGGTTGGTGATGTGATGCCCAATTTTTTCCCTCTGATAAAAGAATAAGCTCAAATTATCCCTGAAATCTCCAAATTTAGATTAACCATTAATACCAGAGGAAATAGCTTGCTTTCCGTCCTATTGTAGAAGGTTATTCTAATAATACACAAAATTTAATCTACATGTTTAGGGCATAATTGAATAACGTTTATATTGTGGGAGAGGGCCCTCGGAATGACTGTGCTTACAGACCGATCAGATCCTAGTCCTACACCTAGAATGGACGAACCAGGCAAATACTAAATAAGGCTATAAACTCACGGAGGGAACTGGTAGGACTACTAACGGGACACTGCCATCTCCGGAGACATTATGTAGCTGTTAGGAGTATAAAACACCAATAAATGCAGTAAATGTGAAGAGAATGAAGAGACTCCAATTATGGTGCCAATGTCCCGTCCTGTTGGGTACAAGAAAAATAAGAAGACACGTTGTGAACCCGGAGATAAAGCAAAATATTTAATGACAACCCTGGTGAATTTTATCAAATGGACGGATTACTAAATGAATATGGTAAAATGGGAGATAGCACAATAGGCCCATTCCCTGAGTGCTCACGAGGACTATCCGTAAAGCGTCTCCCAATTATAAATAAATAAATATTAATACTAATTAAAAACAAATCGCTTTGTGTGCACCACTTATTTGATCAAAATTATCAACACGTTTCGAAACTAACGGTAAAATAAAATAATTTTTTTCTTAATATTTTTTTTATTTTATCCTGACCAAGGAACCTATTGGTTTCGAAACATGTTAATAATTTTGATAAAAAAGTGTATAAGTACACAAAGTGATTTATTGTCATTTAATTAAAATAGCGCCACTAAGTGAATATGCGAATAAATTGAAGAAATAATAACATTTTTAGTTCAGTTCAGTTTCCGTGTAAAAGGCATGTTTTTTGCTGGCAATTTATCAACTATTGAAATGATTTTTTTCCCTAGATACTTTTTTTAGAACTAGGGCAATTTCCTTAGCCGTCACATAACTGCTATTTCACCCGAGCATTAATTACTTCACCGCGTCGCTGTAACGAATTTTAAGTATTGTTTAGCATTGTTCATGAGTGTTTAAACATCACAGGATAGACCAAGAACTAGAACAAGTATTGGGTTAAGGCGAACTCACAGAAGATGATGAATCGGAAGATTCGAGCGCAAATGTGCTTTCCCGCGTTACGCCATTCATTCCGAGTTAGGTCCAGTATATCAGTCGGTCCGTGCCCTTACTATGTACGACATTCCTCGCTCAAATTTAAGCGGGCCAAATCGGCCGCATAAACCTTGATAAGCCCCAGAATAGTTCCTTTTTTAGACGCCGAGGCGCTAGCAGTCACAGGCCAAACTTATTTGTATCTCACCGAAATTTACGTAAATTGCATAATTTTATCAGTACTGTCTTTTACATTCATGGAGCGACTAGGAATGTAGATGTTATTAATTAATAATCGATCATAATATCGCGATCTACCGGACAATAATTTCGTTTTTTCTCTATTAAAGTCATACACCACAAGTTTTTTGAGCCTACATACCCCTTGACTCTTATTACAGATTTGTTGTATCCCGTACCCTCTAACTATCTTGTGTACTCTCATTATTACATAAATTTAAAAATCAAGTCACACAAATACAATTAGTGCAATTTAATACAGATTGTAACACGACTCCAAGCATTTTTAACCAGTGATTTTACTTGCGAAATTGAACAAATTTTGTTCCACGTCTTTTAATTTCCTGAACCAAAACATCATGTTCTTCATACACGACTCCAAACTAACGAAGTATATTGAGAGAATGAATTTTTTTAACCTCAAAAAATTTTATAGAAAAAAAGTTTCTCATGTATCAGAAATTGAAATACCTAAAAGCCCGATTTATTGTTAAACGCTTTTTTATCAATCATCCGATGTTAACCGCTTGGGCACATAAGTTTGTTTTCACGATAATTTAACGTAGGTAGACATAGGAATGACATATGCCCCGTACCTAAGTTATTAACATACAGTCAAGTGACCCTTAGGCTTGTTTTGCAGAGCAAAGTTTTACAAAGTTTGGCCCAATTTCACATAGGTAGAGCCTGAAGTCTGGTTCAGTATTTAGGCGATTGCGGTATTTAATTTTTGAAAAAAAAATTGCCTTTTCACACACATACGTGCTTGTAAACGGTATTACGCGGCACGCTGCCATGCCACCGAGCGTTAATCACCGAAATTTCAAAAAGTTGAGCTCAGTTTTAAAACCTACATTCGTGCCACGATATTGCGTACCCCCAATTTTTTCTTCGCTTACCCCAAGGGGTACGCGTACCACAGGTTGAAAACCGCTGTCATAGACAATACATGTAATATTAATGAGATCTAGGCTTTCGACCTATTTACAAATTTTGTTTACATACTGTGCTAAGATCGACATTCCAACCAAGCCGAGCTTAAAATCAGCTAATATGCAGGGCCTTAGTCGTATGAACCTTTCTTCGGAAATCGAGAATGTTCTACTGATCTAAAATGCTTTCTCATGCCATCGACCGCCAGCAGTGCCTTTGCGACGGCTTCAGCCTACTGCCGGTGATTTATAGACGGCGGAAACTAAACCGAAACAAATTAACAGCCCGTGAAATAATTATAATAAATACACTCGGATCCGTCGTAATGGTCTATGAGCAACATGCGTCTTTAAAATCTCTGGTAAAAACTAGTAGATGGGTACCTTTTTTTAATGTGTTCACACAAGAGTCCCAGCTGTTTCCAATCGTCTGGAGCGAGTGAGACTATGCCATCTCCAATTGGAGTATGTTGTAAGGTTGAAAGTAGTGGAGATGGGAAGGAGACGGGTAAGAGGGAGGTGGGAAGCACCTGGCTATTCCGACCTAAAACACGGCTAAAGTCATTTCAAATAACGTTTTAATTATGAATTGTGGTCTTACACTAGAGCGATGCTGAGAGTATCTCCCAATCTGGGACGTGCCACAAACTTACCACATATTATTTTAAGCAAACTAATAAGCGATGCAAAATCATGTGATTTTGATTTGAAAATTAGATGACTTAGAAATATTTTAGATGTGCGAATAGATTTTCTGCGAGTTGAACACATATTTGCCTTTAAAATGATCGAGTTCTTTTTTTATTAGCCTTTTTATAAGCCCAGAAAAAGTATCAGCCCTATAAACTGCTTTAAAGTTCAAAATCTCCTACTTACGAACCCCTTTTCGGTTATGGTTTTATTGTATAATGTGGAAAAATAAGTTCTTTAGAAAATGATTACAGTAAAACATTTAAATATTGGTGCCTGAGCTTCGCAAAATAAAATATATGCTTTTTGGCGATGTTTTTTTCGTGGATTAATCAAAATTGGTGTTAAACGGGAATTTAAACCTTATCGTTATCTTAATAAACAGTGTTTTTTCAATGTCAAGAATAGCACTGATGCATGTTACGCATTGTTGTAATTGGTAAGATGTTGGTAAAAGTATGCCGTATACTAAATATTTTTATATTCCGGTCAATAGGCAAGTAATTTGCCTTGAAGTTAGTTGTTGTAAGTTGTTAGTTGTTAGCAACGATGATTTGCACTAACTTTTCCGCCTCTTTTTCGTTCTCTTTATTATCTTCAGACAACTTATTTCCCCCTCCGAATCTCTTAGAGCAATTACTCGTTTGAAGTACGAGTTCCTCAAGTATTATGCATAGAAGTTGGAGGAACATAGTATCAAACATCGGTTGCTATCATTTATACTTGTTACAAGAAGCAGCAAACCTTTGCTGAGGAGATAATCGTTTTACACGAATCTGAGCTTTCAACTTTTCCTCGAGTAAAATCCTTTATCAAATTAAATTTGTACAACTTTCTTATTATTTGAAATCAGTAGTTACGTCTTACCCGAGTTTTAATACAAATTTATTTAATTTATTTATTGAATAATTGAAAATATGGATAAATTCTTTTTCTATTCTCGTACATTAAATTTGCATCTGCTGAAAATTGAAAATAGTTTTGTCGACTTATTTTAATTTCTTTTTAATGATTTAATGGCCCGTATTTTCGGAATTTTTAATGAAATTAAATGAAATGCAAAATATTAAAATTACACTATATTTCTTGATCTCAAAAAAAAAAATAAAACAGAAACGAAACTTTAAACAGCTCTACTCCAAAACTACAAAATCGTATATCTGGCATTGTTTTTCGGGACCGTCGATATATTTACAGAAAACATAGATAATAAGTAACATTAATACAATGAATGCATGTAAATGGGTTAATCGTAATGATTTGTGAACACCTTACTAAGAGAACCTGTGCTGAGGTGTTCTTATGTTTTATTAGATAAATTGTTATTTTGCCAATTCACCGATTTGTGTTGGTTTTTTTTTACAGTTTATTGGTTGGAAATGACGTTACAAGCTGAAAATAATGTAGTTGACATACAAATTTAATACCATGAAATCTGTGCAACTTCCTAAAGCCATAGTTTACTGTTTGACCGCTTTTGCTGCTTATAATACAGATCAGTCAGTGGCTGAGTGGGCATCGCATCTGGTACCCACCCAGGCATCGTGAGTGATGCAATTCCTCGGCTGGCTAAGTCCTCCATCACGACAAACATTCCCGGATTACAAATAACCCGACAATTATTTTTAAAATCTTCTACTACCACCACGGTAAACGGAAAATGTTTTACAAGCAACATTTTGTCCTTCTTTTAAAAAATAAGGATATCATAATGTATTTAAAACAAAATGTATATGCCAAAGTATTAGATTGATTTGATATTTAAAATTGAATTTGAAGTCCTACAAAATAAACAAGATTAACAACGGCGTGCGAACTACAGAAACCATAAATAAATTAAACACTGGAATCTAATATTTAAGCCTTCATAAGCACGAGATTAATGCCTATAAACCAGTACGTTGTAGGTACAAAACTTTTGCCGTTGTTCACGAATTTGTAAAGTATTAAAATTCACGATTTGTTTGTGATAGGACACACACGTTATGTAAGCAGGCTTCTGCATAAATCATTTCAACTTTCTTAAGTTCTACTTAACTGTTATTAATGGTATTAAAGTTTACGTAAGGCAGGGCATATTAGTTATTATAATTTCAATTTGTGAGTCGGGTGTGGGTACCGCCGCCCCCGGCAATCTATATATAATTTATAGATAATCAACATACCTACCATAGGTTACCTCGGATGGTTCGCTACGTTTGGTGACTCAGCAGGTCTGTCTATGTCGTTACAATGAATGCACCGCAGTGGATGTGATGGATTCATACATCCGTCACGCCTGGACATATTGATTCCCAGATCCTGTATCACTCCTCATATCTTTTTCGTTCCCAGAACTTCCTCTCCTTTCTACCCCTAAAAAGACACAACTCCCAACTCACAGCATATCCAAAGATGACATAGGTCCCGATGGAATTTTTTTTCCAGAGTAAAAGTGATGCATTTTTTTTAATAATAATAGTCACTGTGACTTTTAAATTTTTTTTTAAATTTAGTATATGAAAACATTTGTACAAAATAAGGGTAGTGCCACAAAGCTGTCATATGGCAGCTTGTTTGTAGGTTCTACCAATTAAAAATTATTAATATTAAATATACATAAGGAAATATTTGTTAATACATTTAGTTTTAAGGAAACATTAAAATAGAACACATAGTAATATTAGATAATTTAAATTACATCTTTAAAATATCTCAATATACCTGCCTAATAATAAGATATATAGGCAGCTTCATTGAGACATTCAAAGATACATGGAGTTTTCGTTAATTAACACGTCATTAACATTTTAGGGCATAGTCTGTCATTTTTTTCAAATTTTAAGTTTTTATTGATTTTATTGAAAATCACTGGTATCTATTAGGTATTCAAGAGTACGGCTTCCATATTTATTTATTACTAGCTTCTGCCCGCGACTTCGTCTGCGTAGGATTAGTACTTCGAGTAATCTATTTTCTTTTCCTAGGTCCCATCTACGCTTATACCAAAATTCTTAACCTATTTATTAAAAATATGTATAATTCTTGATTCGATTCACAGTATTAGGCGAGTACTTCAAATAAATTCACTAATTTAAATATTTTCTAAAATAGAATTTTGATTTAACAATCATTGTTTTGCAGAATGTAATTCTCCAATTTTGAGATTTTCTGTTAAACAGTAATTATTATTTTCAATATATTGAAAATAAATAGCTAGCTTTATAAATTATACCCTATATGTTATTCTGATGTATGAGCTATATTATTGGAAAGTTTCATTAAAATCCATTTAGTAAATTTTGCGTTAAAGAGTAACAAACATACATACATCCATACAAACTTTCGCGTTTATAATATTAGTAAGATTCGAGGAGTTTTTAGGCCCTTTCCTTCTTTAAATCTTGCGGTATGTTTTTCTACCAGTGGGTGTTTGTATGAGCTTTCCCCACGTTATCCATAATAGTAATGAACCAAATGAGACCTTTTATTGTAAGTAGGCTCTCTGAGCCATATACTAGTTTTAAATGGTAATAAATAAGTAATAAGCTTTATAAGTACGCGCCCGACGAGTGAGACTCTAAATAATGATGTTTTTGTTCAATTGACTGTAATTTTGTTATAATAATAATATACGTACAAGAGGAATAATCTTAGTGATCTCGTAATGAACTCCGTTGTTATACAGTATACCTGCTATAATATCAAGTACATTACAAATGATTATTGCAGTTTACATAAATAATAAGTTCCAATAATACAAAATATGTTAACTATCAGTAACTGTATGTATAGTAGTGATTTGTGAACACCTCACTAGGAGAACCTGTGATGAGGTGTTCGCATGTTTTAGATTAAGTGTTATTAAAATTGTTATGTAAAAAATTCAGTATCCTCCTATGTATACAAATTACAAATTCATTATTCAATCCCCCAAGAAAACTCCGGGGTAATCTTATTCCAGTTAGGAAGCTCTCCAGGGAAATTGTATTGTCCTGAGAAAAACTTCACGGAAAACTTTACCGGATGCCCCTCTGAAAAATTCAACTGCTGTCACAAGAAAAAATGTCGTCACGCGTATTGTGTTTTCGTTTGCGAATAAACTGATTTTAAACCGTTTTGTTTTTTTTTTTATCGGGATGCTCTGAAACTGTCCAGAACTGAGATGCCTGTAGGTTTTATTCGGTTTTTCGATACGATAAAAATTAAGTATCAATAACTAGCAGCCGGAGCACACTTTTATCCCGCCAAGAGCACTCCTGTTCCGGTGCGGCCGGTACATCCAGGGCACTGATTTGTTAAGGCTTAATAGTGTTGCGCTGTGTTTTGTTTTATAATTGCATAATCTTCTGACGATTATAATTAAAATAAGGCCATCGTGTTGAAACCATTCTCCCTATTATGGCAATATGCCATATCTATAGATACACCATTTTGTCTTTACCTAGCTCAATCAATTCCAGTCGTCGAGTTTCATTTACTGAAGAATTTTTACTTTTATTTATTTGTTGCTGTTACTTCCAAGGGAATTGTCGATGGCACAGTGCAAAATAAGAATACTTCTGCAATGACAGAACATTGCAGCTTAAAATACAGCTTTCTGCCAAGATAACCCCACAAATACACTGTTTTGCAAGTACTGTATCGATGTGACGTATCTCCACAAAGCTAACTTTGAGATGAATGACTAAAATTGTTAACATTTTGTTTAGATAGATATTTTGTTGTGATAGGTTTGATTGGGAAATAATTGGAATGTTTTAAAGAAAACCGAATATATTATGAGTTTCAAAATATGTTGTATATTTTTTAACAACAATTCAAATGCAGGGTCAATCTAAACTTTCACCAAATTTCAAATTGGCGAGGAAAGTAACAAAATATACAATATAAGTAAAGTCATTTATCGCAAAACCAGCTTTTGGTATTATTATTATAATTATAACTGTTTGGCATATAGTCATTATGCGAGCGTATTGGTAGAGGGCCACGCTTGGGTTTGTTTTCGCATTATTTGATGTGTTTATTTGGCAATGAATGCTAATGTGGGTCAGGAATTGCAAACCGGAAACAACTGAGTAGATAGGTATATCATATTATGGTTTTTTTTTATGTAAGAACCGCGACCTGACACACTTTTAATGTGCAAGTGCAGATAACGTTCAAAATATTACGAGGAACGGTTGCGCAGCCTTCTTCATACAAAACTTAAATTTGGATTTAAGGGCAAAATAACACTACCAAATGATCATTATGATCAATCATTGATTGGTCCGACAAAGTTTGGCATATCTTTGGAAGACGGCAAACAAAGTAATTTAACAGGTACACGGAGAAAAAAGTTATTCTAAAATACGATCATTTTATTCGTAAGAACGGTTAAAACGGGACTGAAGTTCTTACGAACAAATTAACAGGGTTTCAATGTTTATTGGCGGGAACATGTAAGAATAATTTTTTGGTATACGTAATTTCGTACATCTACCAACAAATTATTCTTACATTTTCCCGCCAATAAACATTGAAACCCTGTTAATTTTCTTCAATCTGAACTTCAATGAACTTCAGTCCCGTTTTTAACCGTTTTTACGAATAAAATGATCGTACTTTAGAATAACATTTTTCTCCGTGTATCATTAGGTCCGCAGAGTAAATACGAACACTCGAACTGATATTATATGCATTATTAGAAGTTGTCGTTTGAACCATTTAAAATAAGTAGAAAATATTATTTATCTATCTTCTACCTATTTACGTAAACACGATTGTCTGTGGCGGTCGGGTGAACTCTGGATGACAGAAACCCTAAGAGAATTTTCCTCAGGTGCGGAGCGAATGTAAAACAAAAAACTTCAATTTCCTCGTTATTTATTCAATCACGAATATCGCAGCATACGCTCCTCGCTCCGCCCCTTTATTTTCTTGAAGCATTTAGTAGTTTCGTATATAATTTTTTTGTTTTAAATATATTTGATAATAATATTATTGAATTTATAAAATAACAACTGTATATTAAAATTGAGTCCTACACATACTTAATAACAAGGTACGTACAAAAAACTTGTTGTCCTTTTAATATATTAAAAGCTGACTTTTCAACTGGAATTCCATCCCAATGCTGGATTTTCCAATGTGGCGATTTAGGGCAGACATTTTACTTTAAATTGAGGTGTTTTGTATTCTCCCAAACTCCCGACCGAAAGTGATACGACTGTCGCTGGAACATAAAATTTTCCGGTTTCCGGTCGACTTCCGCTCCACCATCTACATCACACTGAACGAACATGTAATATTCCGAATTTCCGGTCTTTTTTGCGGACATGTTCCCTTTAAGAATGTTTCATCTTATTTATTTTTCTGTATTCTACAAGCCTACATTGTATTATTCCACCTGCTTGCTAACATAAACAGTGTGACCAAGCGTGGAATTGGCTAGTATATTTATCGAAGCCTCTCCTATTGGCCATGATTTAAATCCCAAATATGTGTCTCTCTCCTATAAAAAAAATTATTTGCGCTTCGAAAGTTGGGCAGCAATTTATAGGTTATCGATACCATCGAAATGTATTTTGTTAATATATTTTTTTAAATTTTTTAATAGAGAAATCTCACAAGAGTCCTAACTGCTCCCTTCTGGAGCCAGAGAGACTATGGCATCCCCAATTGGAGTATGTTGTGAGGCTGAAGGTAAGTGGGGAAGGGAAGGAGATGGGGGAAGGTGGGAAAGTACCTGGCTATTCAGATCTAGTCACTAAACACGGCTAAAGCCATTATTAAGCAACGTTTAAATTCTGAATGGTGGTCTTACACCAGGGCGATACTGAGAGTATCTTCCACTCTGGAACGTGCCGCACATATAACATATATTATTTTTATTAATTAATTGTGAAATAACACAAATTAATCAAATAAAATTTATTTGCGCACGCCGGGTTCGAACCCGCGACCTTCCGAATGGGAGTCAAGTGTCTTACCACTCGACCACGGACGGTCGTCGATTATATGGTTATTAGTTATTAGTTATTAGTATCACGCAAAAATCTGTTAGTGTAAATGCCCTAGCGACTGAACGGTTGAAATTGAAGAACCCGACTTCGAGTATATATATATATATATGTCTCTGACAAAGTATCTTTATTACAAAGCCACTGACGCCTGTCGCCTACCTAGCAGCTAAAACTGCTAAGCCTGTTTTTAACTGCTAGTAAGATGTTAATGTTCACCGGTAGGTTTTATATATATGCGTTCCTCGAAATGGTATTAGCCATGTTTGATGGCCAGGACTGAGTAGCCAGGACTAATATTTTTTCTCCAAATCCTTCCCCTCCCCAAACCCTTCAGCCTCAAAACATACCGCAATCAGGGATGCCATAGTTCCACTAGCTCCGGGCAGTCGGGTCTTAAGTGCGTAATTCACATTTTTTTCACGTGAATAAATTGTGAGTATTCACGTGAAAAAAACCTTATTTATTGTCCTCTCCTATCTGAGATTGGCTAGCATGCAGCCCGATCTAACTCAATGGAACTGCACTCTTACCAGGTTCCGAAGCTACTTTTTTACATTATACTCGTATGTCTAGTATACTAGTTCCAGCGAGAGATCGTAAGCGAAGTCGTCGTTCTAGAATCTATAATATCTCTTTCGTTGTGATACATGACGCGTGGGAAGGAAGAGGTCGATCGTCGATGACGTAGGTACTTACGAGCTCTTGCTGTGACTAGTGAATAGTATGTAATATATTACTTGATATTTTTTATCTACACAACCATGGTTTAACCCTTCAGGCTAATTTCTTCCTTTTCGGAACAACTCATATAGGTCTTATAAAAATCGTTGTATCTTTCTTTCTATCATAGTTAGAAATATGATCTAAACGATTTTAGCAAGAGAAAACATCACGGTTTATATTCAAATCTATAAATTAACCAGAAAATAATTAAAATGTACTCTTTTATGAAACCAAATTTTCCGACCGCAATTTGAAAAAAAAACGAATATTTTATTAATTATTTTTACATAAAACGACCAAAAACTCAGTTGACGAAAATGTTTACGATACATTTACATAATAAAATATGTGGTTTTTTTTTGTTATTATCAGCAATTTTACTTAGAAAAAAAGTAAGGTGAGCCATTTCAAAAACTTTTATTATGTTTGCATTAAAAAATTTTGTATTTAAAAAATTGTATCTTTAATTAGAATTATAAAATTTGGAATCATATTTTTCATCACCTTTTAAAAAACAGTTTTTAGTTTTCGGATGCGTTTAGAAATATTATATGGATTTGTTGCGAAGCAGAAATATTTTTACCTTCCGACAAAATAGGCATGAGGGATTAAGGCCGCGCTACCCCGCTCAAAAAGAAGAAGATGGAGAGATACGACAATGCGAACGTGGGAGTGAGCACGCTAACATTAAAATCCATAAAATTCTTCCGAAAATTGTGAAAATGTTTAATAAAATGTTTAATAAGACGACTCGTTTAAAAAGAGCAAAAATCTCGTGGGGGCTGTGTCAAGTAGCATTTAATGAAACATTGTGAATTTTTTCATACATATAACTTGTAAAATAATAGAAACAAACGTGTAAATAATAATTTTCGGAGCGTACTTTGCGATTTATTTCTTTCGAGGGAATTTTAAATAATTAAGTTCAAAATTTGGTAAGCCATTTAACGAAGAATTTCTAAATACTCCATAAACAGTAAATTTATTTGTGCATTTTATTAATTAATCATTTACCTACGAATAGTAATGAATCAAATTACATTACAACGTGAAAACCGATGTCAAGTCCTGTTAGAATTGATGTGATAATTACGAAGTGCTCCCGACACGAATACAATTCGATCCTCGCCATCGCATTCAACTGTCAGCTTTGATTTAGGTCTACACTGCATTGTGTTTAGGGTTCCCAGTTGAAATAATACAAAAATAGGACAAATAATTGTTGATTGAAATAAAAAGGAAGACAATTATACTGAAATCAAAATATTTAAAAAATAAATACCCATAATTAAATTATTTTTTAACGTTTATACCTCACAAGAGTTACAACTGTTCCAGTCTGGAGCCAATTATACTATCCCCAATTGGGGTATGTTGTGAGGCTGAAGGTGGTGTGGAGGGGAAGCGAAGAGAAAGGGAAAGATGGGGAAATATCTGGCTATTAGGATCTGGTCACCAAACACGGCGAAAGCCATTTCAAGATTAGATTTAAATTCTGGATGGTGGTCTTACAACAGGGCCATATTGAGAGTATCTTCTACCCAGGAACGCGCCGCAAATGTACTAAATATTATTTTAATTTTAAATTGTGAAATAGATTAATCAAATAAAATTAATTTTAGCAAGGATTTGTACCCACGACTATGGAGGTCTTTAAAACATTTGTCGACATGAACATATTCTCAAACTTTCACAGTTGCTTAATTTTAAAGTTCTTCATTTCCAGATACCTTTTAAAATCTTAGTTTACGTATGTTAGGGTTTTAAATCTTAACTAAAGGGTTTTAAAACTTTTAGAGTTGGGTTTACGCTTCAAGGCATTTTAAAAGACAATAAATAGCTAATATTGTAATATTAATTACTTAGCGACAGATTTTTTTCAAAATTGACCTATAAAAATTCATACCTACTTCCTAAGAGTATGGATATTATAGAGACGGTATGTGAAGAGTGCCCGAGCGCTCCAAGTGTGCCTTTTCAAGAATTTTACCTACACGGCTGACATTGGCTGTCACTATGAAAAATGGCAGGTGCCATAAAAATTTCGGAACGTATTAAACGGTTAAAAACCAGTAGGAAATGTCAGCCGTGTGGGTACAATTCTCGAAAAGGCACACTTAGAGCGCGTGGGCACACTTCACATGCCGTCTCTCTAATATCCATACTCTTAGCCTACTTCTGTCTCGATTCATTTGAAGATGAAAGCTCAAATCAATAAGATACCACGACAAAATCGACTCCAAATATGATGTAGACTCTCCAATTTCCCGCTTTTACTACTAGTTTCCGGACACCGTGTATATATATAACGCATACATATAATGTAAAACCAAGCAGACTTTAATGATTTTAAAAAATCTACTTTGAATATTTTCCATCTTATTTTTCCAAATCGCTTTATTGAATTCCCATCAATAATATTTTCATAAAATAATCACATATTTATGTCCTACTTTTAAGATTTCGATCAAAAACTAATTCCCACATTATTTAACATTCGTCCTACAATGGTCGATTGATAAAAACCTGTATTATACTATATTGACCAAACCCGTCATCTATGGTCAGTTATCAATATTTGCGATTACGGTCGACAATTGGTAAGAGATATTCCGACCGACGATTGATAACTTTTATCCTGGCCTCCGTAGTATAAGATAAGTTTCGGTTAACTGTCAATATGCGCATGTATTTGGATTGTGTCGATCGTTTTGCAAAATTACTGGCTTATTGATGAACTTATTGAACTAACGAAGCTCTTAGAAATGAAAGAAGTCATATGTGATCCATAGGTTTAAATAATGTTTCTAAGACGCAATCAATTTTTTCGGATCGATCTTTGAGAAACGAAAATGGTTCAAATGTGAATAAAGATCTGATTAACTGATTAACTCCCGTTTAGTGTAAATGCGAACTGCCAATGCATATTTAAGTTAATATTTCAATTCAATTTTGCCGAATTATTAATATTTTTACTTAATTGATTGGCGTTTGACGTTTCGGAATATGAATTCGTGGACAGATCCGCCAGTGTTGCCAGCGTATATCTATTTTTATTTATTTATTCCCAACAATATCGATTCGTCTGCCAATGCTGAAACCATGCTAGGATACCGATATAAAATCATCGGAAGTTACGCCTACCGATCCGATATCGTAAAATTATCGATTTCACCGTGCTAAGTAAGTAAGAGCTGTGGGATCTTACCACCACAGTTGACTTAAAATATGTATACGATTTCATAATTACTTTACACTAATAACAGCTACAGTGGATGCCCTCAATGAAAATACGAACTTCCGATGAAATCCAATTGGGTCATCGTGCAATTATCAATTATCCCATTAATCAGGAAAGCTTTGCAGCATTTTCTCATCGATGTTATTAACAATAAACTATAATATCTGTTTTCTAAAGCATTAAAAACTCTCTAACGGTGCGTTCTGGTGTTTAAGAAATTTGTACAACTTTTAGTCTTAAATATCTGGATCAATGTAACTATTTTTATATATGTATGTCTTATTTTCCTAACTAGCTAAGAAGCAATACATTTTACGATTAACTATAAACACAAGACAAGACGCAAGTTTGCTCGATTTTTTTTTATTTATATTGTTTAATATGAAAAATAATATTATGATTGGGCGAAGCCGGGAAGCGAAGCTACGGGTGTAAAATGCTTCTTAAATCTGGAAATATCGATTTTCTAACCTCGCTTTTATTTTTATAGCCGAACTGTAAAAACTTTTCGCTGATACGGGGTTTTCGTTAGAGAATTATGTTCTTTTCAACCTAAACATAGACTTCTAGATTTAACCTTAGGCCCTCCGCCTTTATTACACGAGACAATGAATTTCTCAGAATCTTTTATGGAGCATTTTCTTGAAAATGATTTCTGAATTTTTGATAGAATTCCTCTTGTACTGATTGTGCCTCACTAACAAAGGAGAATACTCAAGACGCTTGCTTTTTTAGCAATCTTAAAAATCATGAATCTCATGAATTTTTAATCGTCCGACATAATAACTTAAATTGTTCTCTATTTATTTAAAGATTGGGGCCCACATTGTTATAAATTCTAACTAAGCATTTTTTTTTCAGTTTTTTTAAAATGGTGTTCGTTTATCCAACACGACAGTTATTCCAGTTTGTGGCAGATTTAGTTCTTCAAGTTTTGAGCTTCTTAAAATAAAATTTTATACGTTTTTTAATGATTTTTATGCATTGAGACGGGGGTGGTCGATGCGACGAAGCAATTTCAGCCTTCTCGCTACGATTATATTGACTAGGTATATAATCGTAGCAAGAATGTTATACAGAGTGTAACACCACAGACCTGAAGGTTTTATAATCATATTTGGAGCATATTTGGAGTAAAAATTTAGATGTCATTTTGCTATCCAATAATTTTTTTTTTCAAATAAAAAACTATAAAATATTTTTCCAGTACACGTCGCAACTGAGTAGTCGGGTATAGTCTAGCAGTTCACGTTATAAGCACTCCTCGTTCCAGCAGCACGGTAACACACGAAACAGCGCGCATATCACGTGATCCCGTCGCGTATTTACAAAACCTATACCGTTTCAGTCGCGGCGGCCACTGAAATGGGATTGGTTTTGTTGAGCAAAAACATCTTCAAAGTCTGCACCGTTTTGGTAACGGTGACGACATTAGTTGTAATAGAGTAGCGTTTGTTTGTGAATTTACTTCAATATATTTTTTTTTCATCTCCAATGTCTATACCGTTTGCAGAGAGGATAGACCGCACTCGGTCACCCTGCTTGCTTCAATTACATTCATACGTCATCATATAGGTATAAGTATACTCGTGGGAGATCACATACACTTTTTTATGCGCCGAAAGCGAGGACTTCCTATAAGTTACATTACATGGCAACGAACTCTCATACCATGCTGTTTCTCCGCAGAGGTAGGCAGAGAGGATAGACTGCCAAAGAACTCTGTGATATTGCTTGCTTTAATCACATATTCTAGGTCTATACCTAGTATTTCAGATAATATTTTCAGTGGGTAATATTTTATGAAAAAAATAAACATCTCAACAAAAGCTACTATATTACTACCGCAAAGAAATGGCATCAGGTTTTATAGATGATCTTGCTCAACAAAACCTATCTATCCCATTTCATTTGCCGCAGCGACTGAAACGGTATAGGTTTTGTAAATATGCGATCCGGTCGCGACGTTTGGGAGTGTGATCATTGGCGACCATTTTTTATAGAAAAAAAGTCATCGAATCATTTTGTACTCCAGTTGTGCACAGGAATCGCTGGTTGATCCTTTGTTAAAATCCTTTGGTTGCGTGCTGTTACATCCTTTATAATATCTCAACAACAAACATGTCGGCCACCCCTTATCTACGTCATAAGGCGCAATTTATTAATTGAATCACGTCATGGTATTTTCATATAGTTGTTTTTATAGTCTATTACCAAATCTAGAAGTTAACCACAGAAAAATTAAAATGTGCACCTTTATGAAGCCAAAGTTTTCGACCGCTTTTTGAGAAAATAATATGAAAATATGGGAGTTTATATTAATTTTTTTTTTGAAACGACAGCAAAGTGAGATGTCAATAACATTTATGATATATTTCGACCCTTTGGAATAAGAAGGTTCCATCTGTCGAGGTAACGTCATACGATAATGTAAGCTCCTTAAAAGTTCACTATCTCAGTATGACGTTACCCCGACAGATGGAACCTTGTTATGTATTCCAAAGGTCGATTTGTCTAATAAAATATGAGAGTGTTTTTTTTTCGTTACCTGTGTTTTTAGTTAGAAGAAACGTGAGGTAAGCTATTTCTTAAACTTTTTTATGTTTGCATTCTAATTTTTAATATTACAAAAATTAAATGTTTATTTCCAACAATAACACTTAAGGGGGGGATATCAAAACTCGGCTTCACTGCAGTTAGGTATTTTTGGTACTTGTACAGCCCGCTAGCGAACCACAATTTTTGCCGTCTATGGGGCAGACTCGGGTAAGATTGACACCAAATTGGTAAACCATTTAGCATTTTGATAAAGTACGAAATAAAAAATACACTTGCTCTATAAAATTTTAATTTGTTTACTAGATAATGGATACAGCTAGACAGACAAAAAATCATATTAGCAATGGAATGGATAGATATAAACATCTTTTATGCCCTGAACCTTTTTTGACGTCTCCGTTTTTTACTCAATGAGACTTTGAATCTAATGGTGTTTTGACGTAGATTGTATGGTTTATAAAATGGTAATAACTGTATTTATAATATTACCGGAAAATAATGGGTGTGAATAAAGGGAGATCATAAAATAAAGTTGGGACAAATATTTTTAAGTACGTGCAATAGAAATGACAAAAGGTGGTTTTGTTTTTGAAAGTTTATTTCGACAAATTTTTTCGTACTCAAGAAAGAATATATTTCAAAATATTAGCTCAGATAAACAAAAAGTAGAATGACGCACATAAACGAAAAATCACAAAATTTAATACAAATTGATATAAAATCAACTAAATGTAAACTTGGTATGCAAATATTCAGCATAATATCCTACAAAAATTGCCAAGACTTGTGGATTTTAGAATGATATTAATTTTATCTTTAGTACTTGTGTTAAACAGTGTCAGTCGTACGGAATTTTTAAACCTCTCAACAATAATAGTAGAATCTTTTTTTTATTTTTATATATAACTTCGCACAGGAGGCCCGGAGAAAAATTGTCTTTAAGAGCCCCATATTGTATGAAGGAGGAAACACAGAGGCCGGCAAATCGTTTCACAGCTGAGCTGTTGAACTCAAGAATGAGTGGTAGAAGCGACCCGTTCTCATGTGAGAAATTTCGACCGTGTATATATGTTGGGCGCGCGTTTGGCGTGTTTCCCGGCTTTGCACCGGTGCTGAAGGGATCAATGACGCTAGTTCCTCTCTGAAGCATCTTCCATGTATGAAATAACGGTAGAACAAGGATTCCATCGCGGTAGACGACCCTGAATAATTCTTGAAGCACGTGTGCTCCTGAGGCTGTTCCTTCTTATTGGCAGCTCGTGTACAAATTACCCAAAATTTATTTGACTCTCTCGACTCATCGCCTTGCCCCGCTGTGGGAGAGATGGATTCATACGTCCGCCACTCCTTTTTTTATATGAATACCTTACAAAAGTCCCACCTGCTCCCGTCTGGAGTCAGTGAGACTATGGCATCCCCAATTGGGGTATGTTGTGTGGCTGAAGGTGAATGGGGATGAGAAGGAAATATTGTAATTATTTCTACAAATCTCATGACGTCAGAGCTCACCACTATATGTATATAGAATCCTTCGCGGGCGTGTGCACAACAAATCACCTATTGTTTCAGCGCAATCGAATGAATGGTATAGGAAATTTTTTATAACGCCAGAGCTCAGCACTACATATAGAAACCATTACAGGTATGTGCACAACAAATCACCAAAGTTTCTTTGCAATTGGAGTAATGCTTTAGGTACCGTATAAGGAATTACGAAGGTGTGCATTTAACAACTTACAAAAGTTTCATCACAATCGGATAAACAGTACAGGAAATAAATTCATAACGCTAGAGCTCACTTGCACTATAATATATATAGAAACTTTCAAGGGCATGTACACGTATACGAAAAATCCGCCAAAGTTTCATCGCACTCAGATGAATGCTTTAGGTACCGAACAAGGGACAAACAAAGAAACATTAATTTTTTATGTATTTTTTTTACAAATTTCATGACGCCAGAGCTCACTATTATTTATAGAAACATTGGCGGGTGTGCACATAACAACTCACCAGAGTTTCATCACAATCGGATAAATGGTATAGGAAATAATTTCATAACGCTAGATAGGAAATAATTTCATACACGACAAATCGCTATCGGATTAATGCTTTAGGTTCCGCACGAGGAACAAACAAAGAAACATTCATTTTTATACGATAAAATAATTAATTATTTAATTTCTAATTTGATTGTATAACACCCATTTCCTCATTCATTGCTTGACGGAACTGCAATGCGAGCGCGCGACCTCTCCCCTCAAATGTCCACTCATTACTGAATAAATTTCCAAAATGTTACCGTAAAACCTGCGCCTTAATAGCGTATTTTATCACCTTTCAAAAACAGTTTTTAGTTTTTGGATGCATTCAGAAACATTCCATTTATGTGGATATTATTGCAGAGCGCAAATTTTCTGACCTTCCGACAAAATATTCCCGAGGCCTGAGGGGTTAAATAGACCTCCACACAGCATCCCCAAAGACGACACAGGCCCTGAGGGATATTATTACCTGTGTGGAGCTAATGTAAAAAAGTTTACTCTCGAATGTCGTCCACTAAAACCTCTATTTCAATTAATCTCAGATATTTTTTTCGGTAATGTACTCGTATAAACTTATAAACCAAGATCTTGTCTCAAATTCAGCACACCAATAAATTGTAATTGTATTTTCTCCAAGCTTCGGGGCAAATTTGTATCCGATATTCGGGGATAAAGTCTTGGAATCTATAACATATTCTATGGGATTATTTTGTTTTAAGTAAGTCAATATATTAGCATTATCTGGACGTGTATTCTATACAATAGTTATTGCCTTTTCATCCCGTGTAATTTATCCCTGGCTTTAAGTACTTTACTCACAATGTACGTACTTATTTTATTGGACTTTTAGTATCGTGGCTTCTATTGATTCTGCCAATAAATACTGGCAACCAGTTTGTTGATTGGATTAATAGTTCTGTCTGTTGTTTATAGCATTAATAGCTCCCAGCTGAATGGAATCACCCTGCGTAGCTAGGAAGATCTAGCTAAATACGGACCATCTATATAAATTCTTGAACGAACAAACTTGTTGAAACCCAGCATCCAAAAATATATATTTTTTCAATACGACGTAAAATATTTGACAGTTCTCACCTTTCTTACGAATTCAATTTTTATAACATATCTTTTGTGATGATATAATACAAAAATTACATCGAAATAATGTAGATAAAACGAACTTCCTAATAATCACTCAAATCTACGCTTTCCACAATGGATTTATATAAAAAAAACAATGAATAAATATAGACTTCGAATATAACAGCGTTCACATTACCAAGCGGCAGCCATTTTGTCCTCCTTCTTTGGTGCCCGGCGCATCATTCGCAATTAATATGAATTATTCGGAATGGCTAAATGCTATCCAGTAACTCGTTATGTCAAGATCGAGAATGGCCCAAGCGATTCTGACCTTGTTCTTCATACAATTTCTTTTTACATAAGGGGCAAAATCGCAAAAATCAGGACCCGCCGGGGGGACTGCGGCCTACAAGAGGTTAATTTCTCAAGTGAATATTCTTATGATACGTTTTGTATTGTCCTCTTATCCCTTTTCTGACCCTTGTAAAACCGCTATGTTTTATTATTTCATTGTTATGCAGTAGTCACATATGAATAGTTGTGAGAAAAGCGAGGTTGTAGCAGTCGATAACGAAATTCTGATACCAATATTACCTCGCCTGAGTGCTCAATTGTCCAAACGACCATTAGCAAATTTTACAGGAGGAGGAGGTTTTCTTTCATGATTTCAATTAAACATATAGGTGTTTAAGATGGAGCTATTTCCGTAAAGGTAAAGGTCTCGCTAATTTAAATAATTCTTTTTACGCATTATATTTTCAGGTCCCATAGGAAAAACTAAACCCTTTCATACACTTTTCCATATAAATGATCATCTAGTAAATCCACGTTATGCAAGTGTTTTATATAAGTATAATTAATACAAAACAATACAAGAACAACATGTTAATCTACCAAACTATTAAATGGGAATATAATTCACCGACCCCAGATATTTTCATATCAGAGGGTTCGGCTCGGTGGAATTCCTAATTTGACCGATAAATCCTACTGATCCCTCAATATAAATATTTAAAAAATCTTTCGTGATCCTACATGTATTTAAAATGATTGATTTTTGCATGTTTATATACAAATTCCTTGACAAATCTAATACGTCTAAATTTTTAATGAGAGAGCTAGGTATAATGTTGTAGCCGAAATAACAAATGGTAATATGTTTATAGTCTGAGAATGCCAAATTCTTTTAATTTCATTTCCTAAATCTGTATACTTTCTTATTTTTTCAGAAACTGATTTTTGAATATTACAGGAATTTGGAATAGCTACATCAATGATATAAGTTATTTTTTTAATTTTGTCATGTAAAACTATATCGGGTCTATTGTGACTAATTGGTCTGTCTGTTAGTATAGTTTTATCATAGTAAATTTTAAAGAAATTATTTTCTAAAAATGAAAAAAAAGTGATTAATATAATAATTATTATTAGCGAAACTCAATCGAAAATCTGAAACAGAAAAATCAGAAAAAGATACGGATACATCTGGGACTCGAATCCAGGATTGATTAATTATCGTTTTCATACTTTATTTTTAATTTTAAAATGGAGATTGAACAAAAACTAAAATGGTAGTTTGGACGATTAAGCACTCGGGCTACGATTAGTCTAGGAATTATTGGAATGGAGTAGAACTGAAAAAAAACAATTTTACAGATTTGTATGCGTTTCAAAAGATTATTTTTATAATTTCTTACACACAAATTTTGTACTCTTAATTCGCTCTAGGAATTCATATTTTGAATTTATTATGTCTCCTTTTATTTTATGTGAGTAGGTACCGCACAAGAGTCCCGTAGTTGAACCACTTCCAACCGTACTAGGGAGGGAGAAAAGATGGGAAAGATGAAGGTCGAGGAGTACATAACTAATCATCATCACCAAACATAGCTAAAGTCATTTCAAGCAAAGTATTGATTCCCAATACTTGTCTTTCACCAGGGCAAATATCGAAGTATATTAATACGGTTATGCCTGTACGGTTTAAATTAAGGAACCCTTCTCCGAGTAAACCTCCAACGCCACACAGTATGGAAACCGTTCTGAGCTGTCCGTGAACGTGCATTTTTCCACGGAGCTGCTGCTGTAATATACACACTTAGCCCTCGCTCTCACGCTTTTTGCAAACGGAAGTGGCGCCATCTATAATACTATATTTAAGGAAAAAAGTATGAAGAAGAAGAAACATTTTTCGCTTTCATTCAATAATAAGAAGATTTATGTTTTGGTGAAGAGTTATTATACACATTATTCACGGTCTCAATGTAAGAATGTCTACTATTTATGTCAGTTTACACTTATATTTAATATCCTTCCAGAACACATATTAAGACATCTTGTGCATTTTTTTTTAAATATTAAATTATCGGTGTTAAAATGGCCATCAATTGGTTCATCTTTGTCCTTTGTTGTTTTATCAATAGGTACCTAAATATTTTTTGTGAACAATAATACCTACCATGTAAAGACACAATAAATAAATATAATAAATAAATTATATATCTACCTTAAAATTAAATATAAATATTCTGTAGTTTAATGTTAATAGTAGTTAGTTTTTTTAAAGGGTGATGCCTTATAAATAGTCACCAACACTTAAACTGGGCGAAGCAGAACGAAAAGCCTCCCGCACGGCCTAACAGCAAAAACCCGCGGAGCGGGTTTTTCACTGCTAGTGCTGTAATATTATTTTAAGGGTAACCTTAAAAGAATTCATAATCTGCTCTTTCAAAAATGGCGCAAATTTAATTATTTTAGGGAAAAACATTCCTTACAAGTTACGCTTTAAAATATTAAGATGAATTATTTGTTTGCACCCTTACATACACAATATGATTATGAATAAAGAGTTTTGTCCGTATACAAATTCTTTCAAGAAAGGCATACAAACACAATATTGGGCTGAATAACCGATACAATATTATATTTATATGCCTTTCTTGGAAGAACAGTGTTTGTATATGCACAAAACTATTAATTCTTAATCGTATTGCGTATGTACGGGCAAACAAATGGTTCATCTGAATATTTTAAATAATTACTTGCTAAAAATGTTTTTCCCTAAAATAATTAAATTAACCCCATCTGTTAAAGAGCAGATTTTGAAATCTTTTAAGTTTACCCTCCAATTAATAAATTGTTAAAAAAAACACTCGTATGTCAAGGAAAATAAAGCACTATAAATTGTAAGCATTTGAATGAACCTATAGCATGTTATATTAGCAAGGAACGAGGAAGTAAATTTATTTACAAAAGTCAGTTGGTAAATTGTTCGTTTAATATGTGGGACATGACAGGTGATGGAGGCCGTGATGTGGGTAATGTCGCAAAGCTGAAATAGAATCTCTAATTGCACGGCAACGCTAATTAAATTATAATTTATTATAGACTTGCTGTATCTTGTCACTGTGGCCAGCCTATTTTACCTTGTAGACAAGTTTGTGCGGGGTTATTATTTATTTTATTTTAGAGAAATCAATAGTTTACAGTGTGATTCATTTATACGTCTGTAATTCACCTAACTGAGAAACCAATTATAGATTTCCTCATTGTACTATTATATTATGTATCTAAAAATTAAACACTATACTTACAACAACTAAAAAATATTACGTTATTATAACATACTAGCTGATACCCGGCAGGCGTTGCAATGCTACTAAATAAAAAAATAGTTTCTCCCTTCGTGTCATTTCCCATTCGTCCGCGTTCCCCTTCCGCCTCCTCTTCTTCTTCCCCTACCGCGACCCCTTCCCCTCCTGCGACCCCCTTCCCCGTCCGCGTCCCCTTCCCCTCCCGCGTTCCCTTTTCACCTTCCCCGCACCCCCCCTTACGCATTCTGCTTCCTTCTTCTCCGCCTTCCCCTCCCCATCGTCACCTCGCGAGACATATTTCATTTTTAATGCAAATTTCATAAAGCCAGAGCTCACCAGTTTATACATAGAAATATTTACGAGCATGTTCACAACAATTCGAAGGAGGAAGTTTTAATCGCAATCGTGTGAATAGTATAGGAAATAATTTCATAACGCCAGAGCTCACTATCCTATAACCATCCCGGGTATGCCCAAAGTTTAATGGAAAACGAATGAACGGTATGGCCGCGCATAACATACGAACACACAAACAAACAAACATTATTTTTATATATTAGATATAGAGACATTCTTATAACAGGAGATACTATTCTAATATATGTCATTATATAGTATATCATTACATTTTGTACAGTTTGGTACAAATTTAATACTTGTTTAATAGAGTTTTTATATTTATTTTCGTTACACTTGAAGATATAATCTACACCAGAGAGAATAATATTATACATACATAATATATTATGTTGAACATATTTTTATAAGATAAAATGTTTTATTTCAATTAGTTTTGCAGTATTTTCCTTTAAAAATATTAAACGAACGTGTGTGCCTTGTAGGTAGATACTTTTAAATCAATTCTGTTTTAATAATTCAGGGCAGTCGGTAATGTTGTTTATGATTTCATATAGCAACGTTGCATCTGAGAATTGTCTGCGTACACTCAATGTATTAATTTTGAAAAAAATAAGATAATTATTTAAATAAGATAATTAGTTATAAAATAAGATAATTACTACATAATTATCAAATCGATTGTGTGATTTGTAAGAAATTATTATTATCCTTATAATAAGGAACTCCAATCGTTATTTATAAAATAATTAGTTTTTTTTCGGTGCCCCCTAAAACGCCCGTGACGTCATAAAAAGCCACGTGACGTCACCAGTCGTCAGTAACTTACATTTTTTACCAACAGGTTCATCTCAGTACATCTATGCTAAGTACTAAACCGGACGGATTCGGCCGGTTGGATAATAATACTTGTTTTATTTCCTTTTGTATTACGGTGAGATACAATATGATATTTATAAGCTGTAGAAAGTACATATTTGCATCTAAAAGCTTACCATACACTTCCATTCATGTAATTGTAATGTAAATAATTAAAATAAATAAAATTGCCTACACAACGGCATGTTTTAATGTGGTGGTGTTTTATTCACTTTTAAATGAGTCTTTATAAATTCTACGTATAATAAATAATATATAATAAAACTTTAACTTATATCTTTAGAATCGGCGTTTGTTGTTGATCTACAATATCTACATGAATATATATTTTTAAGCCTTAATATTTTTTACTGGACTTCCTTATTGTATAAATACCTACAATGAACTACGAATTTATCTACCACTTCCATACCCTGAGTATCGCTCCGGTAAAATACTACAAGAGACTGTACAGAGTAAATACAGGCGAACTATATTGCCACCCGGTTCGACAGCATTGTGAGGCGGGTTAAGGTACACGAAGAAAATTTTTATTCGAAAAAACGATCATTTTAATAGTAAAAACGGTTAAAAACGGGACTGAAGTTCTTACGAACAAATTAACAGTGTTTTAATGTTTATACGCGGGAAAATGGTTGGTATACGTACGAAATTACGTATACCAACCAATTATTCTTACATGTTCCCACCAATAAACATTGCAACCCGGTTAATTTGTTTGTAAGAACTTCAATCCCGTTTTTACTATTAAAATGATCGTTTTTTCGAATAACATTTTTCTCCGTGTAGGGGCTGCAGGAAGAGATTTATTTATGCGGATCTTATAGAGGCCTCGATTATATGAAGGTGGAAAACAGATGACCGTAGTTTATTTCACATACGAGTTGACTTTCACAAAAACAAGTCGAAGAATCGATCCGTCCATGTTCCGCTTGTGTCCAGGTAATTTATAACCTTCCTCTTTCTCGTCTCCTTCCTTTTCTCACTCCCTTCAGTCTCACAACGTTGGGGATGCCATAGTCCCTCTGATTTCGAACAGTTGACCGAAAAAAATATCCAGGAATATTTTTTAAATGTACTCTAAACTCATAAGAGAAAATTTCTCGTGTTTCTTATTATTTCTCATTATTCATAACGAAATACGTTTTCTTGATAATGAAAAGAATATTTGATAAAGATCTAGTATAATATATATTTTTATATGTCTCATTGAAATTAGGCAAGTCCTCTATTAAAATGAAAATTCGTATCGTTCTCATTATAGCGGCAATTAAGTGCTCACGTTAACATTGTTCTGGAAACAACTCCACATCAGCCTTGACCACAACCTGTTGGCCATGAGCGGCGGTCTTGTTTTCACAAACCCTTGAAAGGTCAATCTTGGTTCTAAAGCATGCCTCGTCCGTGCGTGGAAAAAAGCGCCTGTAAACCTGGGCATGTTTTCATAAAATAAGACGCCATTTTTTCTGGGACTTGGTTGACAACCCTCTCTGTGACAGTAACCCTTTATATACTACGCTTATTAAAGTTATAGCCCACAAAGCAGCGCCCTGTACATAAAGATGCGGTTATATTCCTAACGCAAACATATCCGGGGTGTATTTCCAGTTTCCCGAATGGAGTGTTTGCTTTTCGGCAGTAAAGTTTTCAATATCTGGTCGAATTTGTGTGTGGTGAAAGTCGAAAGCTGAATCCTGAAAGCATTCCCGCACTTTATTAAAAGTCCGTGTTATCTAAAAGCTCTGTTGGTTCTAAACTTGGCAAACTAACTCTGTTAATAATTTATCCCGGAACAAATTAATAAACTTGTCACAAAGCCATTAAAAGATTTTCGGCCAATCCCGAGTTAATTAAGAGGGTATTACCAGATAATACCAGAAATTAGTCCGTTTTAAATCAAATTCCAGACGTATTGGCACTTTTTTTTACAAAAAAACATAAATTGATTTTGAAAGATTGTTATTTTATCTGGTACACGCAGTTTTAAAATTTTGAAAAAGTAAGTGTATTTTTAGTATACTAAGGTTATATTGTTGGTCGTTGGCAGATTTATTCCATTTTCAAACGATAGATTCTATTAAACAACACAAATTTCAAATCATATAATCACACAATACAATAAATCAATACATAATCTAGTCAACACAGTTTTCAAAATTTAAATTTTAGTTAAATTAAAATCATTAAAAAATTAATCCGAGAACGTGTTTTGTGACAAAAATACCTCAGTTTTTTTCTATTTATTTAAGGTCTTACAAACTAAAATATTTCTTTTTTTTACACATTTATTTTGTTTAGACATTATTGAAAAATCATAAATATTTATGATCAAAAAGTACTTACAAGAAGTACACTATATTTAATAATTTATCATCGTGCGTTTTGAGCATTTTTATTGCTTACTTGAATGTAGGTATATATTAAAGCATGTTTTGAATTAAATAAATCGATATTGAATTTTTATTTTTAAATATTTGAAACGGGGAATAATCGATCTTTCTCATTGGAACCTCCCTGTACAGTTGCAAGCATTTTAAAACTTTTATTCTCAGCTGCTGGTCAATCGCTCTTAAGCGAGATGTGATTCCGTCAAATTCACTTTCCGTCGTGGAAACCAAATGCTTATTGATCTTGGACAGTGGTGGTTTTCTCTAAATTGCGTTTTTGCAGTGAATTCCCATAAAAAATATAAGGAAATAATACATAATAATTCCCTTAAAAAAGTATAAGGAAATAAGACATATATACAATAATAATTTTTTCAAACAGCGCGATTATAAATCCGTGCTTAAAAAACTCACCCGTCCGAATAATACCCGTCTATGACTGCCCAAGAGCGAGTTCAAAATGAATCTCAAATCCCATAGGTGCTGAAATTCATAACGCACCTATGGGACATTCTGTCGTATTTTGTTGGTTCTTACAAAATATACTAGTGGTAGTGGAATACCAGAGCGGTAAACCTGCAAACTGGGATTTCATCGTCCGTTTAGCTGATAAGGATATAGAATTATGAAGTGGAAGTGGATGGTAGAAAAAATTGGGGACGCCCGAGGAAAACATGGGACGTTTAAGTGAATAAATAATTATGCGTGGCAAAATGAGGCGTATATGAACTAAGAACGGTGTGTTTGCAGAATGTACGACTTTTGACTAACGTTATAATAGTATAATTTCAAGATAATAGAAAGATATTCCCAGTATCGCGCTGGCGCTGGTGTAAGATCACCATTCTGAATTGAAGCATTGCTTGAATTGGCATTAACCGTGTTTGGTTACCAGATCTGAATTGTGGTTTTGCAGTCAGATCTGAATAGCCGGGTATTTCCCCACCTCCTTCTTCCTCATCTCCAATGGTAGAATAATTCGGAGACGCCCGGTGAAGACATGGCAAGATGAAATCAATCCAATACTTACAAAAATTTACTTTTTTAATTATTGCTTACATTATTATTTATATTATTGCATTGTAACTTGTATGTACGGAAGGGATTTGATATGTATCAACAGATTTTTTTCTTTGTTAAAAATAAGTTAATAACTGAAGATGTTGCTTTTTATATAAAAAAACAAAAAGTTTCTTGCATTAATTGTGATTTTCGTGTTTAAAACCGTTTTTTATAACCTATGACATGATATTCTTTACATAGAAATTTTAATGAATCGCCGAAATATATAATGTTGCTAGGCCGCTAATTTCTTGTGCAATTATGCGATTCAATTCAATTGAACGATTCGATTTAACAAGGCGAAAATGTAATTTGGAAAAACCAGCATAAGATTTCTTTAAATATCTAAAAGATTTTTTTTCTCCCTTTTTATCTTTGGTTGTACTCCCAATGATATTGGGGCCACAAACCGCCACTGATCTTGAATAATTGAAAATTTCGAATAGACTAACCCGAAAACCTGTCGTTAGTAAACAGAGACTACACCAATTCTATTAAAACTATACCTTTTGGAGAAATTCGTTAGATAGAGTGGTGATTTTGTCACGTATCAAACCTCTGAATTTCATTATATTTTCATACCGTATATTTTTCCTGGTTGGAATATTTTGCAGTTTGTAAATTCATTATTTTTTCAGATGCTCCTGCTAAATTGAATACTCGCCCGCTGTACTATATATAATATTATATTATCCGGCTTTCTTGGTCCCAGGCGCTATAGATGGTTGGTTTTGTAGGTCCCACCGAACAACTTTGCTTTTATAGCTTCAGTTTCGGAATAATACCATTATATCGTCTGTGGGTCGACCACTGATATAAGATATGCAAGCTTACTTTTTCTTGTCCCGAAGACTTCTGATTCACATTTATTATTATTGTCACTTAAAGATTACTACTACCTAAAATGTCTAAACCACGAAGTGGGTAGTTTAATTTCAACTTGCGAGTTTATTTCATACTTATTATTTTATTTATTATTTATTTATTCAACGCCCAGGGGGCTTTTACATGTTAGTACGGTACACTCGTTACATTTTGTTGGAAGTTAAAAAAAGTGTGTTTTTTAATGTGAAATTAAAAAACTTTAAATTTGTAATGTATTTTTCTGATTTTTTCTGGTAAAGTATTAACATTTATTACTCTAATGATTGAATTGCCCACTTACTTTTTTTTACATTTTAGAGTTGGGAGAATTATTGATGTTTGTCTGAGATTTATATTATTTTTAAATGGTGTAGTTTTATTTAAAATATTTTCTTTGTAAATTTGTAATGTTGCATGGTAGAAGAAAAATGCATTTAGTTTTCTGACTTTATATCCTTTAAACAGAAGTTCTGATAAATATATATACGATTTAAGTATTGTTTTTAATATTAGTTTTTTTTTATGTATACAAATATATATTTTATTATCATGTATTTGTAGATTTTGGTTGACACAAAATTCTTTGAATTACTCGGTTACCAACCGATTTAATACTTTGTTATTATTTAATATTAGTAATGGACGTAATGGTTCATGGGGCCTACCTAGGAACGAGGGGCCTAAGGACCATCTAAGCTCCGAAGGAATCAAGGCTGCAGGATATTAATCCCATGCCTTCTCCTTTGATGTGGGTTTATTGCGGTACGTTTTGTAACCAGATTTAAACACATATTTTCGGATCATTTCGCCATGTTACATTTGATACTAGGTAGTGATTTTAAAACTACCTCCGAAATTGTAACCCTTTAGAAGGGGTTTACGACATTCGCAGGGACTAAGACATCGTGCTAGGGAGTAATGTGGTAATGCCCAATCTCTTCTCCCATCAAAGTGATTTATATAGCTGGTCTTACAGGCACGTGAATTTAACCGTTTGTAGGTATTTCTTTGTAGATTTTCTTATGAATACATGAGGAATAGAGGATTTTTCAAATCTTAATATATAAAACAAAGTGGGGTTAGTTACACCATCTATAACTCAACAACGGCAGGACCGATTTTTATGACCTTTGATTTGTTGGATTTGTCTCCGTCCCGATTAACAGAATAACTTTTAAACATCGGAAAAAATCACGGGAAAAATAATTACGAAGAAAATAATTTTTTTCATATATTTTGTATGGAACGGCTTTTCAAATAATGTGCGTTGGTCGACATAATTTGAAGAAATTCGAACGCTAATAAATTAAACACAACATTTATTGATTCTTAGGCGGTACGAAGTTTGCCGGGTCAGCTAGTTAAATATATAAATGTTTCACATTTGCCTTAGTTATGTGTCAGTGATACAATTTATGTGAAACAACTATTTTCGATTAATCTTTACTACGAATCGGTTTACATTATTTTTACTTTAGCTTCATACAGGACACCGTGAGGAAAAAAAATCCCTCAGGGTCTATGTCATCTTTGGGGATGCTGTGTAGGTGTCTTTTAAGGAAAGTGATGAAAGTAAGTTCTGGGAAGGAAAATGATTTGAGGGGGTGGGTAAAAATCAGGGGTCTATGTGTCCAGTAGTGACGTAGGTATAAATGCATTCCTCCCACTGCGGTACAACTCGATGGATCGAGAGAGTCCGGCTGGAGAGGACTCCCTCAATCAGTCTCTCCAGATCTGGCCCGCTACCCAGTAGGTGGGAAAACGCATTCGCCGTCAAGACCTAGACAAGCCTCATCCCACTAACCCGAGCACCCCTGCTAAGTCACCAAACGTAGTGGACCACTCGGGGTGACCTATGGCATGGGTGTTGGTTATCCAATAAATAGTTCCCGGGGCGGCGGTACCCATACGTGCCTCAAAAATTGAGATTGTATAATTACTTATTTGCATTAAAATGTTGCATTGGTTTATAATTAAATGCAATTCTTACGATTTTAAAGGAAATTTGTTTTTTTACATGAGAGAAAATTAAAAAACAGCAACGCGAGGTTCATAGGACTACTAGTTTACTTAATTTTTGTGAAGTATTTAATTTGAACATTTTAATTAATGAAGACAAAATTAGCGAAACTCAATCTAAATCCGAAACAGAAAAATCAGAAAAAGATCGGGTCACATCAGGACATTCGGCTTTCCGGGCAGATGCTCTAACCACTGAGCTAATGTGTCCCTATCCGATTCGGTCATATTTAACTGTATCATACTTCGACTGAGAACTACCAACATTGTCTTCATTTTCTTAACACAGTTTTTATTGGCTGCTATCTGTATGTATGATGGCAAGATTCAACTCGAACTTGATGCCACCTAGATAGTGTCAGGATAAATTATCAATTTTTTTTAATTTTTTTTTTTTATTGAAAATTTTTTGATACAATGGTACATAAAATAATAAAAGGTATATAACATACTTAAATATAATATTGTATGAACAAAAAAATCCCACAAAGGCAAATGCCGGAGCGTGGGTATAATATTGAATTTATTATAATTTTATGGTTAATAGGAGTTTTAAGAATTAAGTATAATTTTAGGTATAAAAAGAGTAACTGTATAAATGCCTTAAAACATTAATAACAGCCTTTGTTGTTTTTATTGCATTTGTAAAATTTAAGGAAGAATTAATGTTAAAGGCGTAATTAAAAAAACAAAAACATAGCAAGCAATATAATATTTCTACTTTAAATGTTCTCTGATGATAAACATAATTATTGGCTTTGTTAAATCTTATAAGAAAAAGATATCTGTTTCAGTGTTTTTGATTTATTTTTTGATATGCGACATCTATTGACTTCTCTGCAAGTCTAAATAAAATGTTATAATTTGAGGTTTTACAAGATAAAAATAAAAATTTAATTTTAGTTTTAAAATTGCTTGCCTGTTCACATAACTTCACTGGGATTTGACGTAGAACTAAATTATAAAGGATGGGATCGTATTTGTTATACGAAGGTTATGATCATCCTTCAGTTGTGATAGTTATTGCGATAAGGAATGACAAAGTGATGGATTTGTCTTTAGGGAATAAGCCGTTTTATTTTGTTTTCCTCTTGATCGCGGATCACATTACGATAGTGACTACCGTTATGTTCGACTTACTTTATTATTATATCCCGAAGTTAGTACCTTAATACATCACATGTTTAGAGTAATATTTACAATTAAGGGGACAGTCCTCGGAACTAAAATCTGATTTATATTATTTTTCTTTTGTATTTAGATAGGTTATAAAGAAGTAAATGTGTTTTTACAAATAATTTTTTAAATCGCTGAATATAATCAATAACATCGCAGTCCTCGGAAGTAAAATCTGCTTTATATTATTTTTCTTTTGTATTTCGATAGGTAATACTGTAAAATCGCTTTTTTTGCATGAAATAAATGTGTTTTTATTAATTTGTTATTAAATCGCTTAATATAATCAGTAACATCGCCTTTGGTCCTCGGCTCCAATCCTCTTGCAAAATAGAATCATGTTCATTTTCAGGAGTGGACGATACTCTCAGTATCGCCCTGGTGTAAGCGCAACATTCAGAATTGAAACGTTGCTAGAAATGGTTTTAGTCATGTCTGGTGTCCACATCTAAATAGCCAGGTACTTCCCCACTTTCTTCCCCATCTCCTTCCCCTCCCCACTACCCTCAGCCTCACAAGATACCCCACTTGAGGATGCCATAGTCTCACTGGCTCCAGACGGGAGCACTTGGGACTCTCTTGCGGTATTCAAATCATAAGATTTGTAATTAGGTACTGAAATACCTACTTACTTAATTATAAACCATAAATATTTATTGTAATATATTTTTTATTATTTCAAATAAGGAATTCTATATTTTGTCGAAAGAAATGGCACCAACCCAGTGAGAATTCATCTTTTCAAATATTCAGCGGGTAGGTACTGTAATAATGTAAAAATGCGGATAAGAAAGTCTAAATAAAAATAACGATTTCATATTTGAAAACATTAAAATTATTAAATGAGCCATTAAAAGGGCCGCTATCTTGAACCGGAAATGGAACGTAGAAACAAATTAACAGTCAAGACGAAATGCAAAAGGTTTAGTCAAAACAGGACTTCAATAGTCAATGAAATACACTTTTTAATTGCATATACGATGAAACATAATTCCGTTTTACCTTACAGTAGTAATTTTTTGGCTACAACATCAGTAATGCCATTTTTTTAAATATTAGTATTCTAGCACACCCAAAAGTCACGAGCCGCCACTTATCACAGAACTACTAGTTAATAGTAAGTTTATTAACAAAAACTAATGTGTTTTGGCTTTTAAATCATCAAACTAAAATTTATTAAATTTGGGATAGCAGAAATGAATTCTATTCGGGTTGAAAATTTGTCAAAAACGGGTTGAAAATTTGTCAAAAATTTTCTGTTCTCATATTATGTTCTCGAAAAACTTTTGCAAGGGGATATTTATGGAATTGCATGATCACACATATTTACTCAGTCGTGGAATGGATATATTAAACATTTTTAGAATTTGGGTCTATCGGAAAAAGAACTTAGATACTGTTATATTAAAAACATTATCACAGAAGTTTCTGGAAAACCTTACCCAAACCATGAAGTTGTACCATAGAAGTCGCTGAAAACTTATCCTAGACATCACAGGAATTCGTAGTCCCCCTCAGCACTGGATCTCCTAGTGAGGAGGTCTACGAATATAATCTACATCTATTTTATATATTTGTTAACAGTACCTTCTATAAATGTAAAAATCAAAAATAGTAATTAAATACAAAAATTAAAAATTAATATGTATCGAAACTATTGAAAATAATGGAAATTTTATGCCATGCGATCGAGTGTATGCATGAAATGCATAGAGCTATTCAATTACAGCCGCTATTGGGTTGTAAACGCCTCGACCGGAATAGAGATGAAGAATTAGCGATTATTGAAGAATTATAAGTACCAAAAATAAGCTTTTGATTAATGGAAGCTTTTTCTATCGTTTCCCTTGAATGGAATACTTAAAATTGTTAATTACGTCACAAAAAAAAATATAAGCGTAAACTACTAAAAATGTATTTTTTCATTAGAAATGTATGTTAGAAAGAACTTTTAAAAAATATAATTTTATGGCTAAATTATCTGTGACAGTTTCCCTTGATAAACTTTTTTTCTTTCTTATACTTTCTTTTACTTTTCACAAAATAAATAAAAAATACTTTTGCGCTTAAAATCGATCATTTGTGGACTTTGGACGTGACGTTTGTCAAGTGTTTTTTGTGTGTTTCTATTACCTACATTTGTAGCGATATAAGGCACACTAATAAAATACTCATTTTTAACTTGTGGCTTTCTATGAAAAGATAATTCTAGACGCCGTATCCTTTGCTCTACATAAAAAGAGTGGAACGAGAACGAACGAAAAGAGTGTATTTTAATATTTATTATCGTGAATTGACATGATAAACAAACAAAAAAAAAAAAAAAAGTATTTCTTGGGCATTATTTTATGTAACAATTTCTAGACATTTTATTTTATCATTCACTATTTTTTTACTTTCCATGTACATTTGTTACTTAAATTTCATCACCGTTCCCACTACAACCCACCAAAAACAATCCCAAAATCACCCCTCCCTTTTGCTAGTGAATGATACGGATGTGTCGAAACCGGTAGCAAAAAAATATTTTTTAAGTAACAAATGCACAAGGAATGTAAAACTCTTTAAAACAAATCAAAAAATGACTATAAAACATATTTTATAAGTTTATGTACATAGTACATATTTTTTATAAAATTTGTTCAATATTGTTTATGAATAAATAATACGGGGATTGTATTTTTTTTGGTGAAACTCCCCTCTTAAAGATATTCAATATTATGCAATATTGGGTCGTTTATCCTTGTCGAAAAATGTTAGCTCAATGGCTTATGTTTAGTATTTTATGCCTCCTAGTTTATGTGTTTGGGTTTGCTCTAGATTTGGAAGGCAAACGAGAATTTACGATTGTCCTATGTCGGCCATACATCATAACTTAACTGCATTGTTTGCCTGGAATTTGGCCCTCGCTGGTATCTGCTGTGTGTTGTGAGTGGGGGAATGCAGGGAATGAGGGGATTGCTGTTTTGGAGTGCTTCAAATGGAAAATATTCTTCTTGGCCGAATATTTAGGAAATATTGTAATTGCTGACATTTTATGTTAAAGTATAATATCTACTTTTAAATACAACGGTACATAGGCTCAGCCTAGTGAGGTGGCATATACCTAAAAAAATGCACTTAAAATGTATTTTTAATTAATAAATAATAAACAAAAAATTTAAAAAAACATACTTGCATCTTATTTGATTTAATGTCTAAATCTGAAACTAGTAAGGTATTACACAGTCTAAGGTAAAAATTAATAAAAAATCTAAAGTGCGGCTCTGCTACCGTTATTATGTTTTAATTATTTATGTAATGAATAGACATTGAATTATATGCATTTAGAATATTAATAAAAACATTTATTTGGCAATTATTTTTCACATATTTATCTTATTTGTATTATTAAATCGGTTATATGGACAAAAGGGTCACTGCTCAGAAATACAGCTGGTTTTCAGCAGTGCCTCTAATATAATATGTATGTAATAAATAATTAAAAATATATATATAATCAAAAACCCGAGTAGGTGTGCCTTTCATTGTAAGTTCTATCAATTAAGATGTACGGTTGAATGTGTAGTCAGCAACCACTCACAGAAAAGGTTTTTGAAGCACTGCAACTTGGCTGGCCAATAAATGTCTTTTCTAAGGAATTATGATTTAGGAATAGGATTATTTTGTCAAAAAAGAGGTACAATACTTTCTTCTTTTCTTAGGAATTAAGATTTAGGAATGGAATTTTTTCATCAAAAAAAGCGGTATGAATTATTTTTAAAGAAACCTGTTCTTTTGTTCTTCATTTTTTTTTTTAATTTTGGTGATACATATAAATCCGATGTCAAATAAATCATCACATTTCGTGAAATTGAATGCTAGTGTGGGAGGCTGTTTACTTTAATTTATTAACTTTTCTTTGATTTGACATTGAATTAGTGTCATTTTTTGTAACTTTATTTTTGTGCACTAAATTTCCTGTTTTTCGGATCTGATGAATACTTTGAATGACATTGATTGAGCAGTATTGAAATTGGTTGCACATTACTATACCGAAACGATTCGCTTCGAAATTATGTGAAATGATTTGGTCTGTCTATGAATTAATATTGCGTGTTAATAGTTAATTATTATGACCATATTATTACTCCTTTGTCTGTTTATTTTAAATTTTGCTTGTCCCATTTTGCTTTGTTGAAACATAGTTTTAGATTAGATTCGAAATCAATACTTTTTTTAACACGGTTACAATATTACAAAATGTTATTTTGTCCATTGTTAATATGTAAATATTGCGGGGGTGATCACAATGTGGGCAGGATCTACGCATATTCTAAAGTACATAATATTAAGAACAAGGTCACTCGAGCATGGCTCCGTTACTGGCACTGTAAAGTTTTTTGGCAAAGTGTTTCATTTAGAGGTTAAAAGTTCGCATTGCAGATATCAGATATTATATTATGTTTATTTATCAATCTTGTAAATGGCTTGTTACTAGTTAGTATTTTTATTACTCCAGGTTATTTGGTTTTCTTGCCAATTCTCTTATTATATTGTTATTCAATTATCTTATCTTTAAAAATTTTATGTATTTAAATTATTTGTAGTCGCTGTCCAGATTTCTTAACAGAGTCGATATTAAATTGCACTGAGAGATCAATAGAGACTGATTGTACATTATTATTGTACATGTCACTCTCGTAGGTATATTGACTACACACTGTCAAATAGGGACAGGTATTTGATAAATAGGTGGGGTGGAGGAATGAGGCAACATATGTAGAGGGAAGTGCATTTTTTAATTTTTTTTTTTATATTAACTCCATACAGGAGGCCCTGAGGAAAATAATTTCCCTCGGGGCCTATGTCATCTTTATAGATGCTGCGTGGAGGGTCTTTTTGAGGAGAGGAAGGAGTGAACATGGGTCTTGAAGAGACCCATGTTGTAGGAAGCAGGAAACACAGAGGCCGGCAAATCGTTCCACAGCCGAGCTGTTGAACTTAAGAACGAGTCGTAAAAACGACCAGTTCTCATGTGACAAATGTCATCCGTGTACATATGTTAGGCGAGCGTTTGGCGTGTTTCCCGACTATGCACATTGTAAAACCATTTACGCAAGACTCATTATAATACACTTGCTAAATGATCTTGTCTATTATCATTTATAAATGAAAAATAATATTATGACATCCACTTTGACATTTTACTGAGGTAAGATATATTTTAACGCGTTGAAAAGGTAATGCGGTATTTTTCTTCAAAGTGTGAAAATTACTGTGCATTTATATCTTACTATGACATTGACAAACCTAAAAGAAGGTTTTTTTTTACATTAATGTCGTTTGAAATATATTAGAAGTAAACCTAGATTACTAGTTTAACCTCAATATTAATTGCAGGCTTAGGCTTAAGACAAAACTGCTTATTGACAGTATGTATGTGCAAAATGCACAATGCATAATTATAATATACCTTACTGAGCTAACTGTGTATAAATACATATATTGTAGATTTATGGTAGATTCAGACTGGGTCGTCGTACGTGCCCATCGCTACGCCTAACAATATCTGGACTGCTTAGCAACCATAGATTTTCAATGAAAATTTATGTTTTAGAATCACATTGGCCATACACATCGCGACGTGCGATGTCTGTGGCCATTTTCATAGAAAATGTATGGGTTGCTAAGCATTGTTTGAGTAGCAATGCGTACGTACGTCGTCCAGTCTGAACCTACTATTAATGACATTATATCGAGATTGAAACCTATTACGTTGATTTGTTGAATTATTCTGGAAAGCAAAATTAATTATACTTAGGTGCTTTAGAAATGTGAGCAGCGTTATTGAGGACTGACGGGTCAATTATTTTCAGGTTTTTCCTTTTCCAAGAATATCCAGACCACTGTAATATGTACATACGAGTCAACGCAATTACACGGTAAAATAACTTTCACGTTTAATCAAAATTATGCCGATTTACATACTTATCAGTGCAGGCGACCCAAATAAGAAATACTAGTTTTGTAAAATAAATTGGTATCCGCAATATCTATTTCCAGTTTTAAAAATTGTTTTCTTTTATTTTATTCTGGTGCTGACCCATGAAAAATCACGGGGTACTAAATCCAAATTAAAGTTTTTTATATGAAAAATTTCCTTTATAGTTTCAAGGAGTTCTAATAATAAATTCAATAATTCCCTATTTTATTGTTCAAGGAACACTTTTGTGAAGCTGAAAGTATTTAAAAATACTCCTTTCAAAAATCAAATATTCTAAATTTTCTTCATTATATAGATGATTATCTTTTTTATTTGACACTTTCGAATGAACACCGTTAGTGAAATTGGAAAAGCAAAATTTAAACAGAAGAAATACGCATTTCATGTAGAGAATTGTAAATCAATTATTAAATTCAATAATTTTCTGATTTACTGTAGGTATGTAACTAATTTATCTCTTATCAGAATTCAAACAATTAGTTCCAATTTTTAAAATGTCAAAGCTACTTTAATTTCATTGAACGTTAATAATTTCACGCCGGAATATTTAACTTGACGCACCGACAACCAAAATTACTATTTTTGATTTTAAGAATTCCATTTTCAGCACTGATTAATCCTGACCGTCGACTCTATTGATAAGGATCCGGAGAATACCTCCCCTCCCTTTGTCCACCCAATCTGTAAACATCCTTCGTACTCCCCGTAAAGAATAAGGAGGTAACCAGTTCTTTTCTATCGAAGTTGGACGCTCGAACAATAAAATTGGGAACTATTGAATTTATTCTTAGAACTCCTTGACACTATAAAGGAAAATAAGTTATTCTCTTAAAAGCAGCAGCTGCCCGGCATTTTTCTTATAAAACACTTTAATTTTGATTTAAGGCCAAAATACCCAACCAAACTTAAAAATGATTTTATTCATCAAAAAGTATGTCAAATATTTATAGGTTTGTGGGTGCTATTTTATTTATTAGTGTGTTAATATTATATGACACGTAAAAAATTAAATTTTGCATGATTTTAGAGGAATATTTTGCCATTTTTTGTGAGTTAATTATAATTATTTTTAAAAAATCTTACCCTATCCCTATGATAATACAATGAAAAATAAAATAAAATATTAAACATAAAATAGTTCTTTAGGTAGAAATTTTATTTTAATTGTGTTCCAACATATTTGATTGTTTGTAATTTGAATTTACAACCATCAAAATGCCTTTATTATCATTTTTATTTTGTAATTCATAGGGAAATTTTTCTCTGAATAATTATCATTCACTTATAAAATAATTGCCAAAGTTGACTCTAAAAACATGAAAAATAGAGTTCTTCAATGGCCCATGAATCATAATTTAAAACATTAAAAAAATAAAGTGGCACATATCCATTTAAAAACAGTTGCGAATTTTGGCCTTTCTTTCAAATTTTTGTATGATAAGGGCCGCGCAGCCTTTCCTCTTAAAAAGATTCGGCCCGTTTCACACAAAACTTAATTTTGGATTTGGGGCCAAAATACCCAACAAAAACTGAATAATATTTTTTTTTAATCAAAAGTTATATTAAATATCTAGTACGGAAATTATGATATATAGGTAATTAAAGCATTCAATTTTGATAAATTTTGGAGGCAACTTTGTAATTTTTGTGAGTTAATTATAATTGTTAAAATAAATATCTTGCGTTATCTGCCTTTTTAATATAATAAAAAGTAAAATATTAATTAAAACATCGAAAAAAATGTTTTTTTATATTAATTTTAATTTCACGACAAATTTGTGTTCCCAAAAATTTAAACATAAATCTGTGGTTTGTAATTTTAATATACACCCATCAAATTACATTTTTATTATATATTTCATCATATTGACATAGTGAATATAGCGTTTTTTTTTAAAAATAATTATCATTAACTCATAAATAATTTTAAAAATTTCTTCTAAAATCATGAAAAATTGAATTCGCTAACGGCCTGTATTTTATAATTTAAAATCACAAATAAATAAAATAGAAAATATCCGTACTAGATATTTGCTATACCTTTTGATTTAAAAAAAATCGATTTGATTGGATATTTTGGCCTCCAATCCAAATTTAATTTTTGTATGAAAATGGCCGCAGATCCGTTGGCTTTTAATATTGCTAACATTTTACGATGATTGTAACCATCAGGTTTGTTTTTAAAAATAGGAAAACTCCATTTTTTTCGTAGTTTCGCATTAATAAAATACTTACTCTTTTGTGATTTGGACAAAAAACGATTTCGATTAAAAAAAACTAAATTGGATTAGATCAAAAAGAAATTTTCGCAACAACAAATTATTACTTTTTAAAAACATCTATTTGAATTTCGATGTTTTCTTGAATGAATGAACTCAAATCGTGGAAATTAATCCATTTCCCGAAATCCGATCGAGCTGAAACTCGGCAGATTGATTCGCTATCGATAAAAATTCATACTTTCTACTTTTGGTGTCCCTCACGCACACACACACACGCACCCACACGGATTTATCTTAAATTGGCTAGAAGGCACATGAGATGGCACAACTACGCCGAAAAGTTATGTATTTTACTGGTTAAATTTTACAAAAGTCATTTTTTGTGATATCCCCATTCAAATGCCTAAAATTACGATTGCAGGCAGCTTGTAATAATATATTATTTTTTGTAAACTAATATTTTGTTATTGAATACCTATTTCTTCCAAAATTAATTTTAGACTACCAAAATTCAATTGTTTTTCGATTCGTATATTTTACGTATGCCTACTAAGTACGAGGAGGCTTACATTCTCGTTAGGTACTGAGCCCAAATAATGGAGGCGTGTAGTGACTTTTTCCCGATTTTCAGGATTTTCTAGAACAAAAGGTTTTCAGCTAGCAAACTAAAATATATTGGCTGAAATCTTGGATAAAGGCGAAACATTGAATAAAATTACTTTCTGATTGAAAAAACTGTAAACGAAAATAATTCCCCTCAGGGCCTATGTTCTCTTTGGGGATTCTGTGTGGTGGGTCGTTTTATAAAAGGAAATTTGGGTAGAAAAAAAAGGTATGAGGGATAAGTACGAATTTTGAGGTCAGTGTGTCCATCCTACCCCCCCACTGCGATGCAAGGCTATGGTCCGAGACTCCTTCTGGAGAGATCAAAAGGTCCCCCTTAACCAGTATCTCTAGATCCACGCAGTTGGTGGGCAGACGCATCCACCGTCAAGACACGCACAAACCTCACCCCATGAACCCGGGCACGCCTGCTAAGTCACCAACCGTAACGAACCACTTGGGGTAACGGGTAGCAGAGGCGTTGGTTATCCAATGAATGATTCCCGAGGAAATTGAAATTAAGTGGTTTTTGTGGAGTCGAAGAAGTCCACTAAAATCAATAGTTTTAGTGCTTTCGAAGAAGTCTACACATTGTTAATTCAATTACATAATCATTCTCTTCTTTTTTTTACAAGTCTCTCGCTAGGTAATATGATTTTATCTAGTTAGTATTTATCTATTGGTTTTAGTGGTTACATCCAATTTCTGTAACGGATATATTTAACAAAGGGAATTTTCCAATGAATCCATGGTTTATTTAAGTCTTTAGATTCCGTATATACGATTATTAATGTCTTTAGATGTACAGTCGTTTATTAAAGTCTTTAGAATCTGTATCGATCTTTATTTAAGTCTTTAGATGCTATATAGATGTTGTGTCGGGGTGATAAATGAACAAGTGAACATCCAACATTCAGATCTCTTAGCATCGAAGGACAACACCCTATTTTTTTAACTTCTGTTTATCTTGTCTCACAAATATTCCTTTACCTAATTCATAAACACGAGACAGAATTTTAAAGATTATTTAATAAACTCCGGATTTATTTAAATGTTAATTGAGGGGTTTCTAGAAAACTCTCTGAATGACAAGTAACGCTGCTTGCATATAAGAAAACTTTTTATCTTAATCATTTGTGATTTTTATCGTTTCTGTGAATAGCCCGGACCCCCTAGTGTGCGCGCCTGCTTTCTGTTGTGAAAAGTAAAATAAAATTGTTTGGGTAGGTGGGGGTGGGTTAGGGTGGCTTTTGTTGTACAGCATTATGTTTGAGTGCCAGTTAATCTTGTAAACTCTGAATTACCGCTAGTTTTTTTTTACCTACCTGTTCGTGCGCCCCTTAATCGTTAAGTTAGGTTGTTATGCGCGCTTGTGACATTTTTATCGGATAATGAATTTAAAACTTCATCATTTGTGTCGCTTTTCACTTTTCATTTCTAGTTTATGAAATCTAATGCCTAAAATTTTACGTGTCGTGATCGCAGATGGTTAAAAATTCCCATATAAGTACGAGTAATGACGTTCTGAAATTACTTCCTTTAAAAAATGTTTTAAAAACGCGTTGTTACATACCTACAAAATTATATTACTTTGCCATTGATTTAAAAAATATATATTTTAACGCCAATTGGGGTTATACATATTATATAGGTAGATATAACACATTTATAAAGAGTATATAATAATCTTACAATCATAATAACAATAACATAATTAAGTATAATGAATCTCGAATTATATAATGAATATTCGATCCGGACGTCATATAACCTAACCTTACATAACTAAAAAAAAATAGATAATTTCATCAAACATACTAAATTCGGTTGTCTGTGCTGTGAGTTAGTCCTGTGTGAAATATGGTTTAAATTTGAATTGATGAGTCGTATTGAAAATTGGAACTGATCGTGTGTAAAATTACGTTAAGCGATAAAGTACCTACCTACCTGTAACATATATATTTTTTAATTGTAACTTTAATAATTCAGACTATCCCGTGATTTTTCACGTATCTGTGCTAGTCATCAAACATACTAATTTCAACCGTCTGTGCGATAGCGGGTTAGTCCTACGTAAGCGTCATATCTGGTTCGGTGAACAAAAATTTGCTTTCAGTTTAAGTGACATTTAAAAAAATTAGAACTGATTGTGCGGATAATAATGCATACAAGCGATAATGTAGGTACCCACCTACCCGTAATATAATAATTTAACAGAAAATTATCATATAATTTTTTATTTTTTTTTCATAATTGTAATGTATTTATTATCCCGTGATTATTCACGGGTGTAGTTAGTTGAGTTATAAATCCGTACTCTGCAAGTGACTCGGGCCAATCAGTGTCAAAAAGCTGACTGGCGTAAACACAAATTAATAGGAAACTGTGCTTCATTAAAGCTTCAAAAACATTATTGTATTATTTAATAACGTGTGTTAATATTATTACCTATAAACTAATATGACGTCATGGCAAATATAAGTATTTAAACAAAAATATATAAAATTTCGTTATTATTATTATTTTCTTTATTTATTTTTTCGCTGTGCTTTATGCTTACTTTGTTATGTTTTATTTTGGTTTTTATTATTTCTGTTATTTCACTAGTAGCATCTCCATCTGGTAACAACTAAACCTTGATTTAAGCTTGCTGTGAATATTTTTAGTCAAAGAGTTGATATCGGTGACCCGACACTTCATCCGGCGACATCTCATCCCCCGACAGTTCATCCGGCGACACCTCATACCCGGACACTTCATCCGTCGGACACTTGATACCTCGAACATTTCATCCCCTCAGGTATTATTTTAGGGGTATTTTTTATTCAAATGGGTATGCAAAGAGGATAGTATGTCGAAATACTCGGCGGTACTAAAAAGGAAGTGTTGGACGTATGAATCCATCCCGTCCACTGCGGTGCAAGGCGATGGGTCGAGGAGTCGGGCTGGATAGATCAAAATGTCTCCCTCAACCAGTCTCCTGGCCTGGCCCGCCACGCATTAGGTGGGCAAAGCCATCCCCCGCCAAGACCTAGACAAATCTTGCCCCATAAACTCGGGCACCACACGCAGTGTGCCACTTATTTACCCCGCGTTTGGCAGTGTATGGCAGAGGTGTTGGTTATCCAATAAATGATTCCCGGGGTGGCGGTAAACATATCCGCCTATTAAGTTGTAAGTTCATATCGAGTTTTTCCCTCAACAGACTGCTCGTATACGTATTTCATTACCCGATCGTACATTTCACCGCATGCTCCTTCGGAAAGCGGAATTATGGTTAGTAAAAAAAAATGTATAGCCGATATCCACTCAAGGCGCCTAAAGATATAAGTATTTCGACATACCCATTTGAATAAATAATCCCCTAAAATAATATTAGAGGGGCTGAAATGTACGAGGTATCAAGTGTCCGACGGATGAAGTGTCCGCCGGACGAAGTGTCCGCCGGATGAAGTATCCGCCGGATGAAGTATCCGCCGGATGAAGTGTCCGCCGGATGAAGTGTCCGAGGGATGAGGTATCGCCGGATGAACCGTCCTGGGGATGCGTTGTCGCCGGATGAACTATCGGGGGATGAGATGTCGCCGGATGAAGTGTCATAGAACCGTTAATATCTACGCACATCCCGGTAGCAATTTCGTTGGTGTAAAAATTATAATAATATTTGGATGATATTTAAATTTGTGTAAAAAATTACCTCAAGGGCGCAGTACAAAAGTATTATATATTTTTACAATTTTACTTCTAATTACACACTAGACAAATCGTTATAACAATTTATGGCTAAAAATTGCATACACCGGTTCATCGATCACTGATATCACCTACATAGTTAATTTGAAACTTTTCAGTTTTCAAAATTATGATTTCACTCGGTTAATATGATACTCTAAGTTTAATATTTACAATTCGCTTTAATCCACTGGGTTGTAATACACCCCACTGCAAACAAAAGTTATTTAGCTAATGGAAAAAAAAAGTTTTACAGCGTATCCAACCGAGTCCGTGATTTTCCGCGTTTGGCGTAGTCCAGCGATTAGCAACATTTTTATTGGCAGTCTGTTAAATAAATACAATAGCGTTTCACGCGGTTTTTAACCTGCGTTGGATGCACCCAATGTACTATTTGCTTATATCAGGCTTTACAACTGCATTTTCAAGTAAATACGTCGTATTAATTATTATTTATTTCTATACTCGTACCTACTGCTTACAGGTAACTAAACGATTAATGCAAATGATACATACAAATGTGTTTATAACACTTAGGGAACGTACCCATACTACGTGACCTGTTCAGGGGGGGGGGGGATCTTCAAAATACCACGCATGGTCACAATGAGAGACGGGGGGACTTAGGTTTTTATCATGTAGTCAATATCCTCTAGGGAAATCTCGCGTTTTTTTCGAGCTATGGCGCGCAGTGTTTGGAACTTTTTAAACTTGCAGGTGGCAACACTGACGTACATATGCCGAGACGTCAGCTGATTAAAACTGACAGTTTGTAGTGCAGTAATAATCACGTCTGAGGAAACTCCCGATGTTACCGCCCCCGTGATCTACAATGTATCCGAGTGGATTGATGCTGGGAACGTGTTTGTTGAAGATGATTGAGATGGAAAATAAATGTTAATAAAAATAACAGGACTTTCGTTTTTATAAATTAAGTTCTGGTTACAATATATTTTGACATAAGTTTTATCTTGATAATATTTTTTCCACTTGTAATTATAGGTATGAATGCAGTCTTGCCGTCACGCAGCAAGCACCGCATTAATAAAGACGAATGTAAGCCAAATAATTTTTTTTAAAGTTTTTGTTATCAAGAAATGATTTAAAACCATATTTATGAATTACTACGTGAAAATTGCAGGGGGAGGTGAAGGGGGGGGGGTCTTGGAATATACTTCACGTGGTCACCGATGGGGATTAAAAATTACAAAAAGTGGGTCACGTAGTATAGGGATGTTCCCTTATTAGTTATTAGTAGAATGTAAAATAATCAGTAACTACTTTATTTAAATGGTTGTAGTAATGTTTTGTGAACACCTCACCAGGATAACCAGTGCTGAGGTGTTCGCATGTTTTGTATAAAGTGTTTTGTATTATTAGTTTGAAATGTAGTGAACAGAAAATAAAATGATACTACCTACTAATGTTGATTGAGGAACAGCAGTTCAATATTTCGGAGTCTACGGGAAGGGATGTTGAACTGGATGAGTTGTAACAAAGCAGATGTGTCAGTAATACTGTTGATTATTTTGAAAATGCAAATTAGATCAAAGTCCTTTCTACGTTTTTCTAAAGAAGAAATGTTCAAAGTTTGTTCAATATCATCATATGAGTACGCGCCTCTTTCAAGTCCTAATCTTCAAGCAATTCCTCGTAGAAACCGTTGTTGTACAAATGTGGACAGCATAGAAAGGAGACCAAATGACACTAGCGTATTCAAGGTGAGGGCGAACCAGCGAACAAGAGTTTTAAGTGTACTTACATGTTTAATGTCAGAGGTAATTCTGTGAATGACGATGTTATTTTAATGTGATCACGGAAAGAAAGTTTGCAGTCTAGAGTGACTCCAAGGTCCTTGATAGATGTGACTACTTATGTATAAAATACTTGTCTAGTATGACAACCAATTAAGAAGTCGACGTCGCTTTAACGTCATGCGATAATGAACTCTAAGGTAGCTTACCATAGATCCCATAACGCAACAGATGGAACCTTGTTATTCCAAAGGGTCGAAGTGGTAAAATTTGTGGAGCGTAAGACTAGGAATACACTGACTTCTTCAAGCAGTCGATATTGATAGTTTCAAACTATTATAGACTGCACAGTGATCTGCAATTTATATTGAAAGATTAGACACAAGGATTGCTCCAGGAGTCACAACTTGCTTACAGTCAATTCGCCGTCGGAATCCTTCATGAAACACACAGCTTGAAATGTTCGTGTTTTTTTTATAACTCGTCAAATTACAAACAGCCCAAATTGTCCACGTGTTCCAAACACGGATCTACACTCCAGGAAAATATTCAAAAATGTCAGAAAATTAACATTGCTATGGGAAATGTTCCTGACCTCTGCGCAGACGCTTCAGTCTATCTTGAAGTACCTCTGATTTCGGGCACTTTTGGAAGTCACGGAGTCGAATAACCTGGTCACGTATTTATCGATGAGAAACCCATTATTTATGAACACACGGCGGATCCCGTGGACTATGGCGGGAACCGGAAGGAACGGATACGGAAACCTGGGAATCGATACAAACTTAGGTTTGGTAGTTACGCTACACGAGAATACCTACAAATATATAATATAAAGCAGAACATCGGCACCTTCTTTCCTTTTATGTTGCTTATAAATTTTTCGATCATAAGTGCCAGCCTAGCCACGAATAATGGGAAAGGAACAATGCAACATACTAAGATTAAGAAAGAGACCCTCAGATGGTTTGAGTGTGTAGAGCGAATGATCGAAGTAAGAAGAATATAAGATGCAACTGTGATTGGTAGAAGAGGTCGCGGACGCCCGAGGAAGACATGGCACGATCAGGTGAATCAGACACTTGACTTGTCAAAAGTCAGAATAATAGAAGAGTATGTATGAGACGATGTATGAATGTGAATGAAGCAAATTGTGTGTTCCAAAACCGAGCTGTTTGGCGGTCCGTCCTCTCTGCCTACCCCTGCGGAAAACAGCGTGATGGTTGGTTAGTTAGTCACTTAACATTAGGGTGGGTCAACTTTTTTTTTCCAATTTATGATACATTAAAAATATTTTCAAAATATATATTCCACTTTGCTTTTGGCCCTACACAGAAGCCAAGTTTTAAAAAACTTTTTTTTTTTAATTCCCCAAGTTCAATAATAATTTTTATTTACTGATGAAACTACATTTATATCACATATTATAACATCTCCACAACTAACACACACCTAACTAACATGTATTAGTTATTTATATTTTATACTGTGTTTATTTAACGAATTTTAATCTTGCAATTTGACTTTTACCTTGAGGACATCAAATCTTGGATTAAGAAACTATCGGAAAAAGAACTGACATTGAATTGTTATCTCATCGGTAACACAACTTTTGATTCCCCTGAGTAAATGTCATCTATAAAAAAACTTCGATTCATTGACGACCCACCCTACTAAATAGCAATGCTTTTTATCAAGCAAAGTTTCAGTATTGAACGATGTAACTTTGTTTCGTAGATGTTTCCAAGTTTATTTTCCATTTATTAAGGTTAGAAGTTTTGAATCTGTGATTTTTATCGCAGGAATCATTATGTAGCTTGAAGTCTATAAAAAGTTTAAATAAGTCTCCAACATTGTAAATAAATATAAAATACAGACTTTAGATCTATTTAACACGACTAACTCTTTCTACTTTTTTGTTAGTATTTTCACATACTTATTTGGGAGGCGGTTATAGGTGCCGTCGCCCAGGGAACCATTTATTGGATAACCAAGACCTCTGCCATAATGGTGCCCAAACTACGTTTGGTGACTTAACAGGGGTGCCCAGGTTCATGGGGTGAGATTTGTCTATGTCTTGGCGGCTGGAGGGTCTGCCCGCCTACTATGTTACGGGCTGGATCAAGCGAGTGTTACTGTTTATGGGAGGCCATTTGACCGGACTCTCTCGACCCATCGCCTTACACCGTAGTTGGAGGGATGGATTTATACGTCCGTCACTCCTGGACACGCTGACCCCCATTTTCCTACCCACCCCTCATACCTTTTTCCTTCCAAGAACTAACTTTCCTTCCTGAAGCTGAAAAATTATTTTTTTAATCAAAGGGTACGGATATGTGCTTTATTTATTTGGGTTTTAAATTATAAAATATTGGCCATTAAAGGATTCAATTTTTCATTGTTTTAGAGGCAACTTAAACATTTTTATGAGTTAATAGAAACTACAGAAAAAAATCTTGCCTAAACCTACTAATTACTAAAAACTAAACTAAAAATTAAACTACTATTCAAATGTAATGAAATATAAAATCAAAAGTAAAACATTGTAACAAAGCGTCTTTTGGGTCGCAAGTTTTAATCAATACGCAATAAATTTGTGTTTTGACGTCAATCAGTCGTTTTTAATTATTTAAAAAAAAATTATAATTAGCATTTAATGGCAAATAATTGCGAAAGTTTTCTCTAAAATCCTGAAAATCTATTTGACAGGCTGCAGTGGTCCCGTGACTCATGCACGCACATAGTACACGCCAAAGAGACCACACGGAGAAAAATGTTATTCGAAAAAACGATCATTTTAATATTAAAAACGGGACTAAAGTTCTTACGAACAAATTAACAGTGTTTGAATGTTTATTTGCGGGAAAATGTAGGAATAATTTGTTGGTATACGTAATTTCGTACGTATACCAACAAATTATTCTTATATTTTCCCGCTAATAAACACTGAAACACTGTTAATTTGTTCGTAATAACTTCAGTCCCGTTTTTAACCGTTTTTACGAATAAAATTATCGTTTTTTCGAATAAAATTTTTCGCCGTGCTTCCTCTTCCGGACATAAAAATGCCGTATTTGAGGGTAGTTTCAGCTATTCATCATCAAAACTGTGGAATGAAATACAACTGTCTATTCGAATATCGACATCGTTGCAGTGCTCAAGAAACTCGGCATTGCAGTCAACCGCACAACTTTAATTGATAGAATTACAATGAAAGGAATACCTAATTATGTTTGTGATTATAATATTTATTTGGAATTTTTAAATTGTGTTATAATTTATGTGATTTAATTTCAATTTTATTTTAATTCCATTTGAATTATTTGTTTTACGAGTTTACGGTATGGTCACATAAAACGGAGACCACCATACCACACAGTGAAGCAGGCAATATCTATGGAGCTTCATCGACATGCAATTCAGTAATTTACGTAGAAACGGCCTGGATGAAAGCGATACCCAGAACCGAAGAAGCTACAACCCGAGAACGAGGAGAGCCGACCCCAACAGCCTACCTAGGCAATGAGTTGGGACAGTGCAAGGAAGAAGATTATGCGAGTATACTCGTGTGTAGCGTAATAGAGATACTACTGAAAAGCAGTTGCATTCCGTGAGAAATTTGCATTTTTTATCAAAAAAAGCAGTGATTTTTTTTATAGTGAATACCTCACAAGAGTCCCAACTGCTCCCGTCTGGAACCAGTGGGACTATGGCATCCTCAATTGGGGTATGTTGTGAGGCTGAAGGTAAGTAGGGAAGGGAAGGAGATGGGGAAGAGGAAGGTGGGGAAGTATCTGGCTGTTCAGACCTAATCACTAAACACGGCTAAAGCCATTTCAAGCAAAGTTTCAATTCTGAATTGTGGTCTTACACCAGAATGATACGGAGAGTATCTTCCACTCTGGAACGTGCCACAAATATAGTAAAACAAGATGTATAAATTTGTAAAAATCTATTGATAGATAAACGTTTTTAATTATTATTATTAAATAGTATCCTTTAATGGTGTTTATATTATAATTTATACCATAAATAAATAAAGTAGCACATATCCGTGTTACATATTTACTCCTTTTGATAAAAAAAGTAACTATAAAGGATGGTCAAGTATTTTGGTCTCAAATCCAAATTTAAGTTTTGTATGAATAAGGCCGAGCAGACGTTCCTCGTAAGCAATGCTTGTACAGCGTAATTTTATTAAAATTTAAACACTCTTTCCGAAGATTGTGTAATACGCGAGTTGTTTGGTGTTACGTATTTTAACCGCGTTACATGGGAATTGCAAACGTTTTCTGAATTCCAACTGCCAAATCGGTGAGGCTGATTGGTCCGCACGCCTCCCATCACTCTCGGCTGATAGTTTGGGTCAATTTGCGTGATGAATCATTTATTCTATGAATTGAACGAGTCGGGAATTGCACTATTGTTAATATGTAGTGCATAATACATATTAGTCCCAGCGAAATTCGCACGTATGTTATCGACGATTGTCTTCTTCATTCCCACACTCTTTAAGGCCGCGCTACCCCACTCAAAAAGAAGAAGATGGAGAGATATGACAATACGAACGTGGGAGCGAGCGCGTTAATATTAAAAACCATAAAATTCACGCGAAAATTGTGAAAATGTTTAATAAAAGACGACTCGTTTGAAAAAGAGCAAAAATCTCGTGGGGGCTGTGTCAAGTAGCATTTAAAGAAAGATTGTGATTTTTTTCATACATATAACTTGTAAAATAACAGAAACAAACGTGTAAATTTATTTCTATCGAGGGAATTTCAAATAATTACCGTTTCGGCGTGGGGAATGTATAGATACTATCTTAAAGAATAACATTATTTTTTAAGAACTTAAAAACTTCAAACGTTTAAGGAAAACATGTAAGAAAATCTATAATCAATTGAATATTTAACACCTAAAATGCCAAATAATCCAAAATGCTGCAGATCCAATCTAACAAAAAAGAATTCTATGGATATTATATAATTTTCTTTTATGGTCGCTAAACACCCCCTTAGTAATAAATATGTTTTAAATTTTACACAACCATTTATCAATCAGTTGTTTATCAGGCCCGTATACGGAGAAAAATGTTATTCTAAAATACGATCATTTTATTCGTAAAAACGGTTAAAAACGGGACTGAAGTTCTTACGAACAAATTAACGGCGTTTCGATGTTTATTGGCGGGAAAATTTAAGAATAAGTTGTTGTTACAGGTACGAAATTACAGTACGGATAAATTACATTAATTATATATATAATTAATAATTTTAATTAAATTTTACATTGATTATATACATATAATTTATTAATCAGTTGTTTATCAGGCCCATTATAGACATAAGAAAATGTCAGTGATTAAAGCCCCTTATATATTGAACATTAACACAATAGATTAGATGCACTTAATCATAATTGTTTGTATGAGGTATATTGTTGCGTAATTTTTTTTTATGGTCTTGCATCTAAATCTCGTTATTTTATTGGTCAGTGACATGAACATACTTATTCACTGTCATATATAAATGTATAGACTGTTTATAACGCAAATAAAAAAATAAAAAAAAAAATGTTATTTATAAGTTATTTTGTAAATATAAATTGATATAACAGAGCTGCATTTCTTTTATATTTTGGTAGTTTACGGCTTAAATCTTCAATTTCTTCATAGATTCGCCATTAATTTTGTGTGACTTTTGCCGCAAGTCTGCATCACCAGTAAAACGTCCCTGGATATAATAATTAATTTTTAAAAAAATCTTTATTTACTCATTTTTTAATCACCTCAAGAACGATTTCCGTTAAAATTTGTCAAATGGCTCAAGTAAACTTTTTACCAAGAAATTTTTTCTTAAGTTATTTAACTTCCTTAATGAACAGGTTTAATGCCTGATACCTAAAACTTTTAACATACTTTAAACATACCTATACCATATTTCTTAGAACTCATAGCTTCGTAGCAAGCACCAGAAGATTATAACATAACATTTACCTCTACCATAAAACTTATAAGATAAGCAAAGAACTTTTCTCTTACAACCTATTACTTCAGGTATGATAAATAAGTTTCATTGAATATTATATTCATCTGTATAGTTTATACCTTAAAGCTGAAAGGCTGAAAGTCTTTTTTTTTTTGCGAAATTGAGCTATGAATGTCATTTTGTTTATATTCTCATTATGTTAATTCTGAAAACATTGAATGAGTTTTTCCGAAAAATGCTGCGGAAACACAGGGACAGTCGCATTTTATTTGTGTTTTGTTTAGTTCTAAATAAACACCTGACACTTTAATTTAATAAGTGTTTTCATTCAATTTACTAATTATTGAAATAATTTCACAATAAGCTCTTTTTGCAGAAAAATACATTAATTTGCAGTTAAAAAACTAGTTCAAATTTAGACTTAATACTTCTAGAAATTTTAATACTCAAATTTGGACATACTTCTGGAGAGATACATTTAAAACCTTAAAAGAACTTTAAACACTTCTCTGATTTCTTTATTACTTACAACTTCTTTAACTCCCTTAATAATTTTGCAAATCTACCTTCCAACCTTTCAGTTTTAAGGTTCAGAGAATATCCTCAAAAAGATCCAGGGATCTTTTACTACGTAGATAAAGCCACCGATATAACCTAATTACGTGAAAATCATATTCACGCTATCAATCAAAATGTAGGAAGAATCTTCATCTGTAAATGAAATAAATATATTTGGGATTTATTTTTTAACTTTCAGGCAGGGAATACACGGACTGCTGCAAGCAATCGATATCGACAGCTTTAAACATTGTGGATCTAAACGATCTGAGTCCTTATGAACAAAAAAAACATTACAAACAAAATTGTAGTCCGTGTGATTCGAACATCAACTGCTTGTAGCAATTCGTGTATTTCCAGTCTTAGCTGCATTTGGTTCATTTCGCTAAAAAGATAATACAAAATAATAATTACAATTACGCGTCTTTTTTACATGAATATCCCACAGGACCAACTGCCCCCGTCTGGAGCCAGTGAGACTATGGCATCCCCAATTGGGGTATGTTGTGAGGCTGTGGGGAGGGGAAGGCGGTGGGGAGAATAAGGTGGAGAAATACCGGGCTACTCAGATCTGGTCATCAAACACAGCTAATGCCATTTCAAGCAACGTTTCAATTCTGAATGGTGGTCTTACACCAGGGCGATACTAAGAGTATCTTTCACTCTGGAACGTGCCGCAAATCTACTATATATTATTTTTATTTAATTAATTGTGTAATAATACAAATTAATCAAATAAAATTTATTTGCGCACGCCGGGTTCGAATCCGCGACCTTCGGATTGGGAGTCGAGATCCTTGCCACTCGACCACGTCGGCCGTCGTCGCCGTTTATATCCAAATGTCGATAGTTTTAATCTCATGTTGATTAATGTCAATAAATTATTATTTATTCCGGGATAAGTATTGTGATTTTACTATACACGAGAATGAATACGAGCGCAATTTCTGCATTAATCATTCTTATTTTCTAACCAACTTTAATTAGAAAACTTTGTAGCAATCACGCAATGCCACAACTACAATTATTTACGTGCTTCTGAGAAATGAATTGTTATTATTTTGCGTAAAAACGACCCATTTCAATACGTATATTTATATTGTGTTGAGTTTTCTACCCTTTATGTTGTTTAAAATTGTTTAGTTGCTATTTAAATGTAATCGCCACGCTAACAGCGAGGCAAATTTTTAGTTGTTTTAAATCGGTTTAAAATGTTTTGGTAGTCAGTCCAAAATGTTTTTGCCAGGTAATAATTTTAAATACAACATTCTTAAAACATGTACTAAAAAATATTGTATGTTTTTGTTGAAATTTCATAACATGAAAGTCGTTTATTGTGCAGCATTGTGTCGAGTGCGTGAATTAAATAAAATAAATTCACTGCTAAAATTCATCAATTTTACACGCTGGAAATTAAAATACCTTTGCATATTCTTATTTTATTTTATTTGATGCTTTGGTGGAGTGATTATTTATTAAACCTTCATGTCCCAATGCAATATCCCGAGATTACTTTTTTACTTTTTACCTTTAAAACTTATCTCGTAAGCGATATTCAATTTGAATTTTTTGGAGTGTAGCAACTTTAAGTAGTTTTGGAGGACTCTGTTAGTGGCAGATTTTATATATCCAGTACTGTAGTTTTTAATATGCATAAATGAAGTAGTTATTTGGGTATTTGATATGGCTTAGGTAATTCTGACCAACATCGGCGTAAATTAGAAGCTAGGCCATTCTTAGCGAAAACTTACCATGTCTGTGGTAAGTGTTTTTAGTATCAATTAATTCGCTGTTTTTCCTATTCTTCTATTATATTTTCCTGATTCAAAACTCTATGCCCGCCACTGCAATAGGGGAAGTATTTTAGAATCAATACCTACCTAAGAAAACAGTACTGAAATTCTCAAAATGAACGTTAAAAAATATAGTATGGTGTTAAGTCGGTGTGGGTGGCAACACAATTACTATGGGGTTGTTTTTTTTTTTACTTGCAAATATCATTTTACCTATGTTGATGAGAAGAGAATCTCGTGAAAACTATTTAAAACACCATTTTTTATGAGAGTACTATATAAGATTTGTCTGGAGACGGTGAGACCATAGCATCCCCCAATCAGCGTACATATTGAGGCTGAAGGTAGTGGAAAGTGAAGGAGATGGGGTGGAGGAAGGTGGGGAAATACCTGGCTATTCAGGTCTGGTCACCAAACACGGCCAAAGTTATTTCAAGCAACGATTCTGCTGAATGGTTGTCTTACACCAGCGCGACACTGAGAGTATCTTTCAAACGTGTCGCAAAATATTCTATATATTTTAAATGAATAAAAATCTGATATAACCAATTAATCTAGTAAAATTTACTTGTGCATGCCGGCATTTAAACTCGCGACCTCCGGATTCGTAGCTAAGGATCGTAACCAATCAACCACAGAGGACGGCCATCCTTACAGTCAAGTCCATTATAACTTATAACGTTGCGTAAACTTTGCCACGATATTAGTTGCTACAAGTTATAAATTATAACTTATACGAAAGCAATCTGGGTGACAGTGATTCCAGCGGCGAATCAGGGATGAGCGACGACGGAGTGAATGTTACCAGAATCAGCATGGATGAAATAAAAAGATCAATTAAATGTATGAAGAATGGTAAGGCGGTTGGGTTCGACAATATCGCTGCCGAATACTTTAAAGGTGATAGCCGTATAATTCTCACATGGTTGTGCAAACTTTTTAACCAGTGTTTAGAGGAGGGTTACACGCCATTAGATTGGAGAAGGGCTGTGATCATGCCGTTATACAAAGGTAAAAGGTCACGCATGGATTGTGGGAATCATAGGGCTATTAGTTTGCTAAGTTCAGTCGGCAAGCTGTATGGTAGAATATTGATTGAAAGGGTAAGAATGGAAACAAAAGATAAAATATGGGATGTGCAAGGTGCTTTTATGAGTGGACGGGGGTGCATGGATCAGATTTTCTCTTTGCGTATGCTCACTGAGAAGTTTCTGCCAAAAAACCAGAAACTTTTCTGTGCCTTTGTAGATCTACAAAAAGCATACGACCGCGTCGACAGGAAAAAGCTGTGGAAGGTATTGTCCAAGTATGGAGTGAATACAAATCTTGTACAGGCAATCGCGTCTCTATACGAGGGAAGCGTTGCTTGCATAAGGGTAAACGGTGGTTTTACGGGGTGGTTTGACATTATAAAAGGTGTTAAGCAAGGTTGCGTAATATCACCGTGGTTATTCAATCTATACATGGACAATTGTATGCAAGAATTGAAAGAGACGGGATTGGGCGCGAAATTGAATAATCTGATAGTATGTTGCATGTTGTATGCTGATGATGCGGTGCTGATTGCTAACAGTATAGAATATCTGCAGTCTCTCGTGTCTAGGATGAACGAAGTATGTATGAAGAATGAATTAATGATGAATGTAAGTAAGTCTAAAGTCATGGTGTTTGAAAGAGATAGTCAGAAAACGGTGTGCAATATAGTTGTGAATGATGAATACTTGGAGCAGGTCGATGAGTTTGTATATTTGGGAAGTATGTTTACGAGAGATGGGAAGGCTGATAGGGATATCGAAAGAAGGGTGAATGCAGGTAACTCCATTAATGGAGGATTGAACGCCGTTGGAGCCAACAAAAAGTTGTCCACAGAAGCAAAGCTAGCAGTCCACAATGGAGTACTGGTACCTACCCTGATGTATGGCAGTGAAGCGTGGAAATGGCAGAGAAAGGATGAAAGTATACTGAATGCTGTAGAAATGAGATCCCTGAGGCGTATGTGTGGTAAAACCATGTATGATCGTGTGAGGAATGTGGAGATCCGAAAAGAATGCAAGGCTGATGTGAGCGTAGTAAGTAAGATTAAGAAAGGGAGGCTTAGATGGTTTGGGCATGTTGAGCGAATGAATGAAGAAAGGAGTGTAAAGAGAATTTATGACGCTAATGTGAACGGTATAAGAAGCCGAGGACGCCCAAGGAAGACGTGGCACGATCAAGTAAATCAGATACTTGAGTCGGGCCATGTCAAGAGTCAGAATAATAAAAGAGTATGTATGAGAAGATGTATGAATGTGAATGAGGCTAGGAGCGTGTGCCAAGACCGAGTTGTTTGGCGGTCCGTCCTCTCTGCCTACCCCTGCGGGGAAACGGCGTGATGGTTAGTTAGTTATGATTGTAGAGGAGTCTGTTAATTTCTCGGTATATAATTCTCGCATTAGCCTAGAAATCTTGAACGGATCTGTTTTACACGGAACTAGCGCAAAGATTTCTTAGAAGTGTGATAGAAAACTTGTTCTCCAAGCCAGAAATGCGTAGGTATACTCGATTGTTAAAGCCGAATACATAATAACAGTAATTTAAGTACGCCCATTACCATGTTCGTACCTACCCAGACCATACCGAGCCAAACCTTCCAGAATATCAATATTATTCTGACTGCAGACTCCAGCCCAAAAGGAACACGACCCTAATAATAAGGCAATAGCTGGAGGGTACAAGTTCGTGATGACAAGCTCGCTCCCACCCATTTGATTTCCGCCGTATGATTATACCTAGTGATGGGTAAATTCCCGGGAATTTATTTTTTTAGGAATATTCCCGAAATGGGGAATATTGAGGGAATTTTCATTTAAATATTAAAATCCTTATATGGTGGTCTCCTACAATGTAATTTCGTGTTATTTGCAAATGTATAGCCTTGTATCCACGCGCGTTCATGTTCGACGGTTTGGCTCGATCTAACGTGTTGACTTGGAACTATGCTCGTCGTTGCGTCCACATCAAGCGGCGCGCATCCCGTGTTATGTAACTCGAGCAGCTCGATACGAGACGCTATTCAGTCGGCTCAGATATCTATGGTCAAATGTGAGTGGTTTATTTATTGTCAAATGTCAAATCTGCTGACTTCGTATTCCATAAGCACTTTTCTTAACGATATAAATAAATAAAATTTTCAATAAAATCGCCAAAATAACTCCGAATATCCATTTTAGTTCTCTAATGACAAGGACATCTACTTGAGACATGCTCGACCGAATTTCTGTCAAACATCAACAAGAATTTCGGACCTTGAATCAAAATCTTGAACAAAAAAGCATCGAGCGGAACGGTATATACGTTGAGACATGCTCGAATGAGCATAAAACCATCGATCATGAACGGGCGTCGGTACATAGCAAAGCATGCTAAGAACAGAACTATTATATTTTTTTGAAAATTCGGAATAGTACCAAAGATACTCGTATAAGCCGTCAAAATGTTGATATATGCGGCCGGCCGATACACAACAACTGGCGCAGCCTTAAGACAGCACTGCTATTCGAATTATTAATTATTGTATCTTGGGTGACGTTGCGAGACACGATTGTATATTTTATATTTTTTTCCGCCATTAACATCTCACAACGAAGATTACGTTGCAAACGCGTCGTCATCTCGGGCGTAGGTGTAACCACTTTTAAGAGTTGGAAGCTCAGTATTTAGCTCGTTAGCGCGATACAGAATACCCACATTTAAGATAACTGTCTAAATGTGTCATATGCGGCCAATGTAACGCGCGTTAGGCTGTCGCAAAAGATACAGGATCACCCTTCTGTTATTGGTTACCCTCTGGCGGAAGGTTGCCAGTTGCCGTTGCCAGTCACTGTTTACTGCGCTGGCAAACAATTCCTAAAATTGTGAAGGTTTTGCCAATGCCCTTGCGAGTCCGAACTAAATGGGTCTTGAATCAATTTGCCAGCAAAATCACGTTTTTATTGGACACGTGGCGGCCTTTTCTGTTCGCTGGACAATCTGTCAACGAATTATTGTCTCTTCATATTGTATTTTAAAACACTGCTCGCTATTCACGATGTTACTATGGTTTTTTTTCAATATATATATTTTTTTATTCTAGGTATTTTATTGTTTTCAATTTTATTTTAACCCTGTATTAAATTGAGCTAAATTGAACTTCTTTCCCAATTGTCTGCTTCACGGAGAAAAAATTTATTCTAAAATACGATCATTTTATTCGTAAAAACGGTTAAAAACTGGACTGAAGTTATTACGAACAAATTAACAGCCTGTTTCAAGCCGGAAAATATAAGAATAATCTGTTGGTATACGTACGAAATTACGTATACCAACAAATTATTCTTACATTTTCCCGCCAATAAACATTGAAACCCTGTTAATTTGTTCGTAAGAACTTCAGTCCCGTTTTTAACCGTTTTACGAATAAAATTATCGTATTTTAGGATAACATTTTTCTGCGTGTAAGTTTTTTTATTTAAAGCAATGTTTTAATTGTGAATGGGTGGTACCTACTGAGAGTACCAGAGTGTCTGCAACGTGCCGCAAATTTACAATATAATATTATTTTTAATTCATTAATTGTGAAATAATACAAATTAATTTATTTGCATACCCCGGGATTTGAATCCGCGACCTTCGTATTGCTAGACGAGAGCATTACCCCTTGCTACTTATATTTTATTTACCTATATTTTGTTAACTCTTTATTTTCATTGTTTTCATAATAAGATGCGCAGCATAATATTTAAAAGCCTTTTGGGAGTTCAAAATAAAATAAAATGTCAAACATCCCTAAGTTTTAGTTGACTTAAAAGTTTCCGCCCCTTATTATATCTTTCAGAGTGATGTTTATATTGGAACATATTTATTGAACTTTTTTATACGAATACCGCACAAGAATTCCAACTGCTCTCATCTAAACCTAGTGAAACTATGGCATTACCAATTGAGGGAGGGAAAAGAGATCTAGAAGAGTAAGGTGGGGAAGTACCTGATTATTCAAATCTGGTCATCAAACACGCCATTTCAAGCATCGTTTTAATTCTGAATAGTGGTCTTACACCAGGGCGATACTGACAGTATCTTCCACTATGGAACGTGCCGCAAATATACTGTGTATCTATATATTATTTCTAATTTAATTAATTGTGAAATAACACAAAATTAATCAAATAAAATTTAATTGCGCACGCCGGGTTTGAACCCGCAACCTTCGGATTGGGAGTCGAGAGCCATACCCCTCGCCGGCCGTCAACTAACGTGAACTAGAGGTATACAAGAGCCGTGAGTATTGTAAACAACAAACCTTTAATTATTACGACGTATCTGACAAAATTTACAACATACAATCTTAAGGTACTGTGAGACTACGCCATAACGTACGTAGCAAGCGTTTTTATGCCTGGCCTATTTCAAACGAGGTCTAAACACAGGCATAACCGTAGCACGAACCCGGTAGACGCCTAATTTTTCATTACTTCAGCTTTAGACAAAGTGGTAAGGGTACATAATTATTATTCTGAAGTGAATCGCATGTTCCTGTCAAGTGACACACCATTTTTTTTTACTTAAGTCTGTAAGAAATGTTTTGCCAAGTGAAGTTATTATAATACTAGTATTAATTTGTTCCCTGAAGATGCTTGAGTAAAGCGAAACCGGTCGGTTCATAAATTAATAAATCTCGTGGTTTTAAACAAAAAAGTATTTTATTTTATTAAATATGTCAAACCACAAAGTGATTGCTTTCTACAATAATATGAAGTTATTATAGTTTTTTTTTCTCGTATTGTCTCGTGTCTCTGATGCCGCGTGGAAAATAATTAAAAACGTTTCTGAAAATCTGTACTGTAAAACGGTCACAATTTAGTGCAGCATAGGCAGAAGGGGAGGCATCTATCCTAATCTACTTTATTATTCCTTCTATAACGACGTTTTATATTTATGACGCTGAAGTTAGTTGTAGAAGAAGTTGGGCATGCCCAGGAAGACAATTATTAATTCCCTATTTGGAATTCTACATTTTATTACATTACATGCATGATAGTACTTACATAATAAAATATTATTTCAATTTGAGAGGCGGGCGAGTGCACCGCCGCACCGGGAACTATTTATTTGATGACCAACACCTCTGCCAAAGGTCACCCCTAGTGTAGTTCGCCACATTTGGTGACCTGGCAGAGATGCCCGGCTTCATGGGGTGAGGTTTGTCCAGATCTTGGCGGCGGATGCGTGGTAGGCCGGATCGGTAGAGACTGGTTGAGGGAGACCTTTTGACGTCTCCAGCAGGTCTCTCTCGGAACATCGCCTTGCACCGCAGTGGGAGGAATAGATTCATACGTCCGTAACTCCCTGGAGACTCTTATCCCCAGATTCCTACCCACCCCTTACACCTTTTTTTCTTCCAAGAGCTTCGTCTCCTCCCTTTCCTCAAAAGTCCTCCACACTGCATCCCCAAAGATGACATAGTCCCCGAGGGAATTTATTTTCCTCCTTCAGAGCCTCCTGTGTGCAACTAAAAATACATCCTCGTTAGTTATGCGTTCCGTCCAGGATAATTTTAGCATTCTCCAAAAGTGATAATGTTGGATTTCTTTAGGACCTAAAGGAATCCAACATTACCAAAATATTAGCTTCCCCTTTTGTGAAAAAAAGTTCTCTTTCATGTCGCATACAAAGAAACACTTCCTCGTTAGTCATATCATCCCTCCAGAATACTTTTAGCCTGCTCCCAAAGGTGCCCATTTCATGCCATTGTGTGATAAGATAATTAAAGGATAGGATAACAATTTATTTCCTGAGTATTGGATACAGTTAGCACTGTCCCAAAGACTAAATTTTAATAAGAATATTGTCTTATTGACTCATGAAATGATTGATTCATCGATGACTTCTAGACATTAACATTCTTAATCCTCGTATTGAGGTCACAGTTCAAAGTGATCATTAAAACGCCGTTCTTCCATGGAGCTACCTTCAAGCGACGCGATCGCCGCTCGTCTGTGTTTTCCTTACTATTATTAGTGTTTGAAAACACCGCTAGGTGCTACACTAGCAAATTTGTTTGACAGGTAGCGGTAGCGTCGCTTGTGAATAGCTACGTGGAAGAACGGCGTAAAATTTACTTTAAGGGGATACCCGGCGGTGATTTTTCCATACAAACGTATTCCCTATTTATCTCTCCGGACTTTAACCCTAGAGAAAATATTGTTTATATATAAAATAGATATCAACTACTAGCGTGTCGGTACTTTTTGTTTTTTTTTTGATTAGTTACTTTTTATAGAAGTTATGACGTTCCAAAATTCAATAAAATTGACCGGTTTAAACGCCGTCAAAAGACGTTCAGTATACAAACTAGACAATGTTTTTTTTAAAAAAAAGCAAAACGTACAGATAAAGAATAGTTTTTTCTTATGTAGTTGGTAAAAATAAATGAAAATCAGTCACCTTTGGAGGAGAAAAGTGGGGAATACAAAACCTCGATTTTAGTTAGGTATTAGTAGCCCGAGGTGCATTGTCCCTTTCGCTCAATATCCGGTGGAGTAAGAGCAACAGTGACAGCAACAATTTAGTAAATCTATTTTTCAAATTTCTCCACCACCAGGTTTTATCTTAAGAATCAAATATAATAATTTGACTTCTTTTTTACGGGTTACTTATTTAACCCGGTGACTTCGATAGCTACAGCCTCATACCCAGCATTATATTGATATTCTGCCATGAAAATGGGTACGCTTGATTTAACTTAACTTCCATCGATGATTTGAATCAGTATTTTTATATCCCGTGTAATAAGATGGTGTATTTTCGTAAGGCGGGCGAACTGAAACCTTAAAAATACAATGAGATGTGCTCATGAAAATTGAATAAATAATACGTGGAATTGGATATCTACCGAAAATTATTGTTTTATAATATCTACTTGTGTACACATACGTAACCTAAATCAACGTAGCGACATTATTTCTTTATCAATACAAAATTATTCATACTTGAGTTATTACAAAATTATGCATACTTGAGTTATTTCGAAATTATTCATACTTAAGTTATTACGAACCTATTAATGCTTTAGTAATCACGAAACTATTCATACTTTAGTATTGCGAAATTATTCATACTTGAGTTATTACGTAATTATTCAAACTTGAGTAATTACGAAATTATTCATGAAATTATTGCTCATGAAAATGGAATAAATAATACGTGGAATTGGATATTTACCGAAAATTATTGTTTTATAATATCTACTTGTGCACACATACACACGTAACCTAAATCAACGTAGCAACATTATTTCTTTATCAGTACAGAATTAATCTAACTTGAGTTATTACAAAATTATTCATACATGAGTTATTCCGAAATTATACATACTTGAGTTATTACGAAATTATTCATACTTGCGTTAAATAATTCATAATTGAGTTCTTACAAAATTATTCATACTTTAGTTATTACGATAATATTCAAGCTTTAATTATTAAAATAAAATTATTCATACTTGAGTTATTAAGTTTAAGTATTCATATGAAATTATTCGAGTTATTCCGAAATTATTCAATGTTAAATTATTTTTTAAATTTTAGCAACAACTCCACACAGGTCCTGAGAGAAATAGTTTCCCTCAAAGCCTTGTCATCTTTGGGGATGTTGTGTAGAGATAATCTATTCCCTTCGGGTGTTAGACATAAGAGCATCTAAATCTAAGTATTTATCGAGATTTTAGGTTTCCCAAAATTGCACACAAAACCGCAAAGACAAAACTTTATAATAAATTCCAAAAGCCAAAGGAAGCCACCTGTCTCGGCACTTTTCGTAGGATATGTTCTATATATATATGAAAAAAAATTGTGAAGTTTACATATATATTTTAGCTACTGTTATACCAATTTAACTGTATTTTTATTTTATGTTTTTCTCTACTAGTTGAATGAAAAAAAAAAACTAAATAAGGATTCAAAATAAACAAATTTTACCTTTAGTATTTTTTATGGACGAATTAATGATTATTATTGGAATACATTTCAACTTTTCCCTATGTCAGCAGAAAAGCTGATTCTAAAATTCCAAAAGTACCTGCTCCAAATGCAAGCTGGCATCATGAAATTTGAACAGGATTTTATGTCAGTTATTAATAGTTCAACACAGATATTTTTAGCCCGCTACGTAATTTCTATCGTACGCTGTAGTGTGTTTTTTTTAAATATATTTCATATGCTCAAAAAAAAATCGGTGCATAATATATGACGGCCTCAGCAAAATTATATCAAACGCCATTCCATTCTCACCCAAAATGGCCAAGTTTCCCTTTCAAACGTTAACGTTAAATACACGTGTATTCTGTTGTAAATGTGTGGCGAGTTCTCCGAATTGGGTCAGGTTTAACACTCCACGCAACGACACAAACCTTCCTCCGATAAACCAATTAATTGTATTCCCAGTGGCGTAGATTTACCCTCCCTTAAACAAACACCTTCGTTATGTAAGCGCCCCTCAGGCGATATTTCCCGAAATGCGTTGTACAAATTATCTTTTTTTTAAATATTATTGCGGCGAGAACATCCAGTTAAAGCCTGAAATTGCTAAATTCAGAGTAATAAAAGCTGGACATAGGCAACAGTTTTATTTTTATGTATCAAATTTCTAAATTAACCTATTTTTAAATGTCTTTTAAAACTTTTTTCCGAGTCGTGCCAAATTCCGATTGGATTAGACCAACATTCATTTCGTATATTAAGTGCACACGTAAAATGTGTGTATATACGCGTGTGTGTGCGTAATTGCCACAAAAGTAGATAGGATGCATTGTCATCGACAACAACTCTACTGCCGAGTTTCCACTCGATCGGATGTCAAGAATTTTGAAAATGGCAATAATAATTTTCTGTTAAAAATATTTTATTATTGGTAGATACTTTAACGCTTGTCTGAATTCTTTACAAATACTTCCAATTTTGAAAATGACACTTAAATTCAAAGCTAAACTTCTAGAGTTGAAAGAGCCGAAGTTACAGTTAGACGGATTCACAGCCAAAATTAGTAATAAAATCATCATATTTCATGGCTTCGTAATTTACGTAACTGGTGCTGTTGAAGTTCCGCAGAGTTTTTCTGGGTGAAGATTTCCCTGATAAAGGCCAATATTCGACTCGGAACTTCATAAATTGAGCGACAGCTCTAACCTCTAAGCTATCGCGGTAACTTTTAGACAAGCCGTGTCTCTCCTGTATACTTGTGATATTTAAAAATAATTAATTGAATGTTAAGTTGATTATACAGCACTATACATTTTCCATTATATATATTTGGTATTTTAGAAATTTAATATTCGGAAGGATCGAGATTAAGGCATACTACAAAGAACACTTTAGGTGTGAAACTTTACATACTTTTCCTAATAATACGGCCTGTTAAAAATAACATCAAAGGTGATACGCGAGAGAAAGGTTCATAAAAAAACTCCTCCATTATTATTTTGTGCTTATACTCGTTACACACCTAATGATTTTGTACATTCTTTGTTAGAAACAGGCTTACCCACCACCCACCTCACCCACCTCGATGTTAAATGCTGTGCTTATGTATTTTTATAGTCAAATTAAGGCTTCAATTGCCATTATACGCAATTATTTTGATGTTATACAATAAAAAAATAATTTACGCTTTTTTTATGAATTTCATGGAATATTCACTTGTTTTATTGGCATTTACCATTTTAGGTACCTACCATATAATATGTAATGCGTGGTAGGAAATATTAAAAAAAAACTAGAGCATACCCGTAAAAATCAAGGGATAATATAATTCGAATTTGGAAAAAGACAACGATAATTTTATTTTTTAACGTTGAGACAACATTAGCGACTCTCAAAGGAAATTTTTAAACAGAAAAACGAAAAAAATATACGGTCGCATCTATATGCATTTATTTAAAATAAAAAAGTTTTTAATTTTCTTTAAAAAAATCTGTTAAATATTATAGGTAGGTACCTACATTATCATATTTCTATTTTGAAAGTGTTTAGTGGTGGAATCCAGTCTAATAATATATTAAAACAAATATAAAACTTACTTCCATTCTAATTTATTTGTTTTTTTAATAGTGTACCTCACAAGAGTCCCAACTGCTCCCGTCTGGAGCTAGTGGGACTATGGCATCCCCAAACCTACATTATCATATTTCTATTTTGAAAGTGTTTCGTGGTGGAATCCAGTCTAATAATATATTAAAACAGATATAAAACTTATTTCCATTCTAATTTATTTGCTTTTTTTAATAGTGTACCTCACAAGAGTCCCAACTGCTCCCGCCTGGAGCCAGTGGGACTATGGCATCCCCAATTGGGGTATGTTATGAGGCTGAAGGTAAGTGGGGAAGGGAAGGAGACGAGGAAGAGGAAGGTGGGGAAGTACGTGGCTATTCAGATCTAGTCACTAAATACGGCTAAAGCCATTTCAAGCAACGTTTCAATTCTGAATGGTGGTCTTACACCAGGGCGATACTAAGAGTATCTTCCACTCTGGAACGTGCCGCAAATATATTATAAATTATTTTTAAATAATTAATTGTGAAATAACACAAATCAATTAAATAAAATTAGTGTCCGACCGAACTTTCGGTTTCGGTTTCGGTTTCGGCCTAGTTTCGGCAAAAAAATGGGTTTCGGTTTAGTTTCGGTTTCGGCTGCCATCCAGCCGAAACTACGGCCGAAACCGAAACTGAATTCGGGAGGTTTCGTGCTGCGATCGGATATGTTCGGTACACTGAGCTGCGAGCGACGATGTTTAATGTTGCTGCGTTAGCACTCATAGTCGTGTCAGGACAGTCAGGACTTGTTGATTTGCATACGTCAAAGGACATCCTGCTCTGATTACTTCAACTTTATTGGATCCCAGATTAAAAAAAACTGATGAAGTTGATAATTGTGCGCGGACGTCGTTAGTGCAACAATGAGCAAAAGCTGTAATTCTGGAGACCCACAGCTATCTTATCTTGTTCATCTAGAATCGCGTTTTCTATGGGAGGAGAAGGGCTATGGGATGCCCATGACTTTTAATGGAAGAAACTTCTGGTGTGGATAGTGGTGATCGCACACAAGTTGAGCAAATTATACAAGCCTACTTAACAGAGCCAAGGTTACAAGAAACGCAGATATTTATTCTTACTGGAATTCTAGTCCATTTCTTTCTTTCAGAAAGGTTGCAGTGAAATTCTTGTCGGCTCCACCGACGGATGTTTCCAGTTAACAACTATTTAGTGCTTCTGGTCAAATTTATTAAAACCGGAGAAAAGATTTCTGTGGCAAAAATGTTGATAAAATTATTGTTTCTCACTTATAATATTAGATTGTTTAATTATGAATACTGATAATAATTAATTCATTAAAATTATTAATGATTGCAGCACATTGGAGCTCTTCACAGTTTTTTTTTTGTTTGAGTTCAATTCTGAATGGTGGTCTTACACCAGGGCGATACTGAGAGTATCTTCCACTCTGGAACGTGCCGCAAATATACTATATCATTTTTTATATTAGGTTTTATTTTTAATCAATTAATTGTGAAGCAAAACAAATTAATCAAATGAAATTTATTTGCGCACGTCGGGTACGAACCCGCGACCTTCGGATTGTAAGTCTAGAGCCTTGCCTCTAGACAACGCCGGCCGTATTATTAATAGTATAGCTATTATTTGGTTCGACAAAAAGAGGTTACCTGGAAAGTTTTCCGGGAGTTTTGAAAATTGGTAATTTTTGGCGGTTTTCGAATTTCAAATTTGCCAACTCGTATCTTTGCCGGTCGGATAGTAAAATATTTTGAAGAAATATACGAAAAAAACGTGGTAAAAACGTTAAAAAAAAAATTGTTCGTACATTAATTGTAGGTTTTTTTAATTTTGTACATACATATTTTTATCGTAAAATGAGTTGGAAAGGAGATATTGTCAAAAAATTCTATTAGGTGCCATTTTTCGAATATGGCAGCGCGAAAGGCAAAGATACGAAGTGGGAATGTTGAAATTCGAAAAGAGCACATCGAAATCTATAAAATTACCGATTTTCAAAAACTCCCGGAAAACTTTCCAGATAAAACTACCAAATAATTGGTCTATAAGTATTATTTGCATAAAAAATATTTAGTTGTTGAACTCAGTAGATAGGTAATTTTTATTTTTATTTTATTGAATTTCATTAAAAAGAGTTACTTACAAAATGACCAAAGTTTAGAAGAAATTATTTTGTTCCTAAGATGTAAGATATTATAAAGTATTTTTTGTTTAGTGTACCTAAACAAATTAGAAAAAAAAAATTTTTTTTGTACCTATTATTTTATGTTATTCGTAAATAACCTTTAAAAAGAAATAACAGACCTACCATTTCTTATTTTAATATTATTTACCAAAGAGTTTATTTGAAATAAATATACCTAGAATAAGTAGATATATGTATTTCAAATCAGTATACCTAGAATAAGTAGGTATATTTATTTCAAATCATTATTTCAAAAAGCACAAATAATTTATTTGAAATACCAAGAGACAATATATGTTTTGTTTATTATTAGTTCAAATATCCAAGACGGGATATTTAATATAAGATTTTAAAATAAAGGCTGACTGATTAAGATTGATTATTTTTTTTCCCATGATAACATGACCTTATATGGAAGTTTCGGTTTCGGTTTCGGTTTCGGCCGAAACTGAGATCAAAACCGAAATTCGGTTTCGGTTTCGGTTTCGGCAGTAAAAAGTAGTTTCGGTCGGACACTAAATAAAATGTATTTACGCACGCCGGGTTCGAACCCGCGACCTTCCGAATGGGAGTCAAACGCCCTACCGCTGGACTACGCCGGCCGTCGAATTTATTATTCATTTCCAACGTTGAAATTCAAAGCGAGGTTCACATTACTTCCCAATTTCACGGGACAAAAAATTAAACACAAATAACCGAATTGAGTATGTTTGACACTGGTATTCGAAATAACATATTCGCGTTTGAATAACAATAAATTCAAGCTTATTATGTTTTTCAGGTAGATCTTACAACCAAAAATAATATCTAATAGAAAATGGCAGAAAAAAATAATAAAGTTTGCGAAAAAATTAAATGGTAGGTATATTTGAAATAGAAAATGTCAAATACGAAAACCAATCATTGTGTCTAGTCAGTAACAAAGAAAATCGATCTTAAGGGCGGCAAGTCGCCCAACTTTCAATACTGAATGGAAGTTAAGGGTTGCCCCAGGGATCGGTACTAAGACCGCAATAAAAATAAGTACACTTTTTAAAACGGTTTTAAGCGTTTTTCTTAAGGCTTTCGCCACTTTAGCTGCGTTCTCTGTCATTTTAATTTGCACAAAACGTGCCTACTACAATAACAACTATTTAACAAGGGGTAAAAATGAAGCTTTTATTTATTTATTTATTGTTTCAATTCGTGCTACGTATTACTGTTTACAATCCCATTTTTAATCTCACTAGCATAAGCATGTGTTAAGCTTAACCATTCTACAAAGTAACAAAAATAACACATAATAATATAGGTATTGAAAGAACAATATTGTCACATTAACGTTTCTTACAGATAATAACATTATAATGTAGGGTTACCATAGTGTTGATATTACATTTGAAATAAAAATATGCTATTATTTTTAAAAAGGACAAAGATGAAAATAATAAATATAAGTATATAATATATTATGCTAATACTTTAACAGGACAAAGATGAAAAAACGATTTAGAAAATATAATATGCTGAAAATTTAGAAACGACAAACACGAAAAAATCAATTGGCAATACTCGGCTAACACAAATAATTTAAAATTATTTTTAACAACGCAAGGAATTAGATGACTTAAATATGTTCTGGGAGGCTATTAAATATGAGTGGAGCCTGATAAAAATAATTTCTTTGACCAAAAGAAGATTTTGTTTGAATTGCCACAAAGTTCAGACCTGGCTCCCTAGCACACTCGATCGATAAGCATTGATAGGATAACTTTCAGTAATTTCTCATCGTTCCCTAGGACAAATGCAGATAGGGGGGCAGAGCCAATTCTAGTAGTACGATTTTGCTGTGTTCTTTCAGTAATTTTAATAATATAAAAAAAAATCTACAAAGCGTTTGTGTAATATATAGCTGGTTTACATTAATGACAATACATTCCTTTTAAAGTAAATGAGTTGGTTATCTAATTTTTTTTCTTGAACATAACTTTCAGAATCAGTTTTTGTGAAATATTAAGTGGTTGTATATACATATACTTTGGGAAGGATATATAAAACAGCATTTTAAACTCTCTATAGTCGAAAGCGATCTATATTATATATGGTAGAGAATATATTTCAAAAGCCGCACGTGGTTCCCGTCCATAGCTTCTAATTTTATGGAGACACTTTTTTTCTTCGAATTTTATCTAGACTTTTTCCTCGTGTTGTCTTTTATGTCCAGGTTTTTTCACCTTCAGAGAAAATGTGCTTCCAACGCTCTTGCTTTGCTGGTGATGGCCCCTTTATAACCTCTCCCTCTGGCTCATAAACGATACATGTAACAAAAAGAGATGTTACAGCGGATATTTTCAGCGGTATGCCTTTTTTATGGACTACATGATCGTCGTCTTACGTATACCCCCGGGGGTAATACACAAATTTTCGGAATTTTTTATTCATTTTGTTCTTTTTTCGCAGGTTTCGCGCTGAACGAGTTCGTCAGACACTGGGAGGCTGCGCGCTATTCCCCCCCGGACCGGGGTCGGGCCCGCAGGAGTCCCCCCTCGCCCTCGGGGGCCCAGGGGGGATCCCTGGAGCTCCGGTTCAAAGCGCACAACAGGTAGGCACTCCGTCAAAGGAACATAACACTAATCCTTCTCGCAATGGTAATAATCTAATAATTGGATTATTTATACAATTGTGTTGTGAAAAAAACTTGTTAAAATGTGTCAATAGCCAGTTTTAAGATTGCTAGTAAATGACACGAATGTTTTCAAACCGTTAGCAGATAAATAAAAATCAAGTGACAAATGGACATGTGAAATAAAAGTCTTCAAAACAAAATTAAAAATAAGCAATATTTTAAAGTTAAATATGTTATTAAAGCAAACATATTAATATTTTATTATGTCAATATATAAGGACAATACATTTAAAATAAACAATCACGATTATTTAGCATAACAGCCAAAATGGAATAATGGCGCAGGGCTATAAAATCAGCAGTTATGTTAAATTACCCAACTGCTCCCGTCTGGAGCCAGTGAGACTAAAGATACTATGAGGAAGGTTCAATCCTCAGTCAAACCATTTTTTATAGATGTATGGGGCCAACAGACCTAGCTATAAAAGCTCAAGCGTTATTTGGTTTGGCTATTTCGGCATATCGGTTGCCGTACATTCCCAATGGCAGTATATGACGAGCGATATGCTGAAGTAAGCCAAATAATGAGCTTTTATAGCTAGGTCTGTTGGGCCCATTAAAAGATATTTTAAAAGTTCACAGTGGTAAAGAGCCAGTCCCTGGGAATAAAGTTTCAATCTTCAGTTAAATAAAAAAAAATCTTTGAAATTGGCTATTGGCCGGTCCTATATACAGGGTGTTAAGGAACGTACTTGACTTACTTCAACCAGTGAGTTCTGACATTATTTGGAGTAAAAAATGTAAATAAAATTTTGGTCTCCGGTGCCTTTTTGGAAAACGCTTTTTTTTCAATTTTTTTTCTTTAAAATCCAACAAAAAAAATTCTTCCTCATGTCGTTACTGTTCACTCAGTCGAGTAATCGCTCAGCCTCTTACCCTGCCCTCAACTGTCCAACAGTTACTACTATTTTATGTTTTTGTAGAAAAACAACAAAAAACATCATAAATCGCTTACTGAGGATTGGTTTGTAGGATTGTTTGTCCACAAAAACTCATAATGAAAAAACAAGGTTTGAAGTTTAAAAAAAATCTATTTTGGTTTCCTTTACTTCAAACTTATTATAAATATTAAAAAATACAAGGCTTTATCTACCAATAAGTAAAAGAACGACGTAATTGGTTGATTTTTTATTTGAATAAAAGCATAATCAAAAACGTAATAGGACACATTTTTTAAACAAAATGGCAAAAAAATGAGTGTTGGTTTGTACTATGTCCATACTCTCAGTGAAGATAGACCAAACTAACAGTAAGTTAATCCTATGGCACAGTGTGGTTATAATAATAAAATATATGGAGTGTTCAAACTTTCATTATTTCACATACATAAGGTTTTAATAAAAATTAAAATTTTAAAAATTCTTCATTAGAATTTAGAATATAAAATATTTTCATAAGAATGTATAAAATGTATGGAGTAATCAAACATTAATTATTTTTCGTACACTTACATAAAGTTTTAATAAAAAATAAATTTTATAAATCATTTCTTTAGAAATCAGAAAATAAAATATTTTCATATGAATGTATAAAATGTACCGAGTAATCAAACATTTTATTTTACAAACACTTTTAAGTTTTTAATAAAAAAAAAATTCATTAGAAATTAGAATATTTTCGTATAAAAAGTATAAAATGTATGAAGTACTTAATCAAAACATTAACTATTTTACATACACCTACATAAGGTTTTAATAAAAAATAAAATTTAAAAAATTCTTTATTAAAAATTAAATAAAAAAATATTTTATATTAGAAGACACTAAATTACAAACTTCTAGGTTATGTATTCACTGCACCGAATATAATGTCACAATTCACTTTCAAAACAGACACAATTATGAAAGTTTGTAGAAAACACAATAAAATATCAATTAATGATGTATTATTCTACTAAATACTGTTTTTAAATGATGTTTAATGTAAAATGTATCAATATACAGCACCAAGTTAGCCGCCGAAAATTCAAATGTTTTGACAGTTCCAATGTGTTCCAATGTGCTGCGCGCGCAGATATTGTGAAGCGTTGAGTGTTGGTTTGTACTATGTCCACAAAATGACGCATTTCTATTGGCCAATGGACAAAGTACACTACAATCCAATTTATTCGTAATTACTATGGAGATAGAACAAAAAGTGATGTTCAAAATGTAAGTTCCCGCTAAAAATTTGTTTTTTTTTTATGAGTGGATCTAGTAGATAAAAATACGATTAATATTACTGCATTTACAGTTTAAAAAAAAAAACACATATGGACATAGTACAGACCAACCCTCAGCAAGCGAAATGTCACCGGATCCCAAAATTTTATTTACATTTTTACTTCAAATAATGTCAAGACTCACTGGTTAAAGTAAGTCAAGTACGTCCCTTAACACCCTGTAGAGATGGCGCAATTAGGTCGAAAGTTCAAAATAGATTATTATAGTAAAAAACAACATTGTTTTTTTAATGGTTGACTTTTAAAATTTATTTAACAATTCTATACTTACTTGAAATGTGTATTTATTTCTATTCCTATTTAAAATGTTGAAGGATGATTTTATAGTTTACTAACGGTGTTCATTCGAAAGTTATTTTTTTTCTTTATTCATAAAATATTTTTATATATAGTTTTTTTTACATGCTTTTCGACTACCACACTAGACACATGCCCGTATTATGGTAGTCGATTATATGTATATATATATATATGCATACTAGACGACCCACCCACGCGTTGCTGTGGCTAACGAAACACAACGCTGTCTACCGGATGGTTACCTAATCTAGATAACCAAGTATTGTGTCAATAAATTAAATCACACCGCCATCTGTCAGAAACTAATGGAACTTATAAATAATTTCAAATAATTGTCCCATAAAAAACATTTAATTCGCAATTATAAATAATGAGGTCAATAATCGAGGTAAAAACTGTCCTATCTTTTAAGTTGAACCAAATTACACACAATAAGCTAACTTAAATCAAAATCGGTTAAGTAATTTCGGAGTTTACCTTGGACGAACATTGTGACGCGAGATTTCTATATATATAAAAATATAATTCTTTGACGTCTCTCTAATTTCTTTACAAAAAATATTATTGTATTATAAAGAAAATTGGCAATATATATTTTTTTAATGCAATGCGATCCTGAGGCAAAAATTGTATTTCAGTTTTACAATTGTAAAATCCGACGATTATTCACTGGAGAATAAAAAATAAATTATTTCTTACATTTTCTTAAATTTAGACGATTTGTTCTACTATTGGGAGTATAGGATAAATAATATTGTTAGCAACAGAATTTAGAAAAACAAAATGTAATCGGGGATTAGTGAATAAATTAATGTTCCCATAATATCCTGTAGGTAGATACTGTCTTCTGTACTGTGTGGAGATGTAATAACAATATGAAACATATATTTACGATTTTTTTTTAAATACGCATGCCAATATTTTTAATGGATACCGACAAGTACCTTGTGTATATTTCTGTTTGATACACATGGAAGTACATAACCACGACAGGACATCCATCATCTCATTTTACAGTACGTTGGTAGGTCTTTAGGTACTGTAGGGTTGATGGATTACCTGTGCCTGATGGTAAACTTTACCCTACTTTCTACTTCCTACTGAAGGGAGATTCATTACTCAGAAGTGTCTTGTTCAATAACTTCATGCCGTTATTTTAAACAAAGAATCGGTAGAGTTGGCAACCCGTTGAACTGTGAATTCTGGCAACCAAACTAAATGAATAATGTATCATTTAAATGGAAAGAAACTTTAGTTTAAAACTATTTCTTGTAAGCTGCACCAACTGTTTTCACTTTATACACTGTGTTCCAAGCTCGTATTGCAAAACTTTTGTCGGTTCATTCATGGATAATCTAAGGAAAATATCATCGGCCTTACTAAAAAACGCAGTGAAAAATTTATTCAATTGATAAAAGACCGTGTGTGTAAAAACATTACTAATTATAAATGACAAATAATTGTTCATAGGAAGATATATTCATTGTTTATACAGCCAAGGCAGTAACCGATACAGAAGGGGGGGGGGCGCCCTACCCCCTTGCGGGGCCGCCAGCCCGCACGCTATTCGTTCGTTTCTTTCGTCAGTCGACCATGAGTCTCTCCACATTGACGAAATCATCACCACTGCCAGCAATTTTTTATTTTTTGAAATTGCTACATTCTTTGAAATTTCTTTTACATATAAACTATTTTTTGTAATATATATGACATTATTTCTTACATATAATAAATTTAAACTTGTAATTGTGAGAGAAATCAATAAAAAATGATTATTATTATCAAGTAGTTGTACTTTCTTATCCGTGTCATCGTATTTTATACGTTTATGTCTGGCACATAGATAGCTAACCTAGGAGAAAAGTCGCGGCCATTCTAGTGATCTCGATTATCCTGTCTGGCATTTTGTTCGAGATTCGCGAATATTCTACTGTTTGTATTTGTTCACACTCCATAAAAGTCTGGAAGCGAACATTCTGGCACCGAATGTTCTCGAAACAACCGAGCTACATATATAAGAGAAGCAGAGTCACTGCCAGGCTGTCAGTTTAAAAAAAAAAAAAAACTAAGATTTATTTTTGCAATTGTTTTCTGTTTACCAGATAACGCATCGTCAGTTGTTTTTGCGCGCCCCCCCCCCCCTTGATTTTTTTGTGTATCCGTCACTGAGCCAAGAGGGGGTTGTTTATCCGTTGCACATACATACTCGTTTTATTAATAATTTCTGAACTAATTTCGGAATTTTTCCAACGCATTTTAAATGTTTTATATATTTTTTTATTTTTTAAGATGACGTAAAAACAAACACCATTATAGAAACTAGATAAATAGAACAATAAAACAGCTGAGAAATAATTAATTAATTAGAAATAATTAAATTAATAAAGGTGTGTTTATACGAACGCTTTATAAAACGCACAAAAATTACTTTTTTTTTGGCAATTTTTTGTGAAATCATTCCCCAAAGTTTCGCGGTGCTCATCAGATCAGAACACTAAAATCTTTATCTACGCAGAAATTTCCAGTTGCTCCAACAACCGAAATTAGTATGTTTAGTACCACAAACTGAAGAAGATTCGCAAACAAACAATAAAATAAAGTGGTTTTAAACAAGATTGTTTTTCTTACATTTATCTATGTTTTATCTGAAAAGTAACTGGTTTATTACAAATGAAACTAACAAACCATCACGCCGTTTCCCCTCAGGGGTAGGCAGAGAGAACGGACCGCCAAACAACTTGGTCTTGGCACACACTCCTTGCTTCATTCACATTCATACATCTTCTCATACATGCTCTTCTATTATTCCGACTCCTGACATGGCCCGACTCAAGTATCTGGTTCACTTGATCGTGCCATGTCTTCCTCGGGCGTCCATAACTTCTTCTTCCATTCACTTTCGCGTCATATATTCCACTTACACTCCTTTCTTCGTTCATTCGCTCTACATGCCCAAACCATCTGAGAGTCTCTTTCTTAATCTTACTCATTACGCTTACATCAGCCTTGCATTCTTTGCGGATATCCGCATTTTTCACATACATGGTTTTATCACACATACGCCTCAGGGATCTCATTTCTGCAGCATTCATTCTACTTTCATCCTTCATCTGCCAGTTCCATGCTTCAATGCCATTCATCGGGGTAGGTAGTAGCACTCCATTGTGGACTGCTAGCTTCGCTTCTTTGGACAGCTTTTTGTTGGCGCCAACTGCGTTCAGTCCACCATTAATGGAGTTACCTGCATTCACCCTTCTTTCAATATCCCTATCAGCCCTCCCATCTCTCATAACAAATGAATATCGTAACTCGTAACAAATGAATATAGTGTCAATTCCTTGTTTCAGGGATTTCCACCTGCGCCTTCATCCAGATCCTGGTTCTGTGTTTGCTGATGATGCGGAGTTCCATGGCACCAGCGGCCCGGTGGCCTTCAACACTGCCAGCGTGTATTCTGGAACACTCCAAGGTAATATCATCATTTCAGGATTTCCACTTGCGCCTCCATCCAGATCCTGGTTCTTTGTTCAATGATGATGCGGAGTTTCACGGCACCAGAGGCCCGGTGGCCTTCAACACTGCCAGCGTGTATTCTGGAACACTCCAAGGTAATATCATCATTTCAGGATTTCCACTTGCGCTTCCATCCAGATCCTGGTTCTTTGTTCAATGATGATGCGGAGTTTCACGGCACCAGAGGCCCGGTGGCCTTCAACACTGCCAGCGTGTATTCTGGAACACTCCAAGGTAATATCATCATTTCAGGATTTCCACTTGCGCCTCCATCCAGATCCTGGTTCTTTGTTCAATGATGATGCGGAGTTTCACGGCACCAGAGGCCCGGTGGCCTTCAACACTGCCAGAGTGTATTCCGGAACACTCCAAGGTAATATCATCATTTCAGCATTTCCACTTGCGCCTCCATCCAGAACCTGGTTCTTTGTTCGATGATGATGCGAAGTTTCATGGCACCAGCGGCCCCGGTGGCCTTCAATACTGCCAGCGTGTATTCCGGAACACTCCAAGGTAATATCATCATAGTTTGATAGAAAAAATGTAGAACATCAAACAGTGGTAGAACTTGCCAGACGCGATTGCCTAATGCTCGGCCCTTCGGAATGCTTCGGAAATCTAGAATGGTGATGATAGTGACCCTGCTTCCTGCCAAAATTAGTTTCTGCGCATCGACCAACAAACGCATCCTCTTGTTTGCTAGAGTGAAAGACCACATTTATGTCGCAATGCTGTTGCTTGAATCCGCGTTAACCGTGCTTTGTTACCGGGCCAGAATAGCTAGGTACTTCCCCTTCCCACTTATTTTAGCCCCACAACATACCGTAATTATCGATGATGCCATAGTCTCCACCAGAATAGCTAAGTACTTCCCCTTCCCACTTATTTTAGCCTCACAACATACCGTAATTATCGATGATGCCATAGTCTCCACCAGAATAGCTAAGTACTTCCCCTTCCCACTTATTTTAGCCTCACAACATACCGTAATTATCGATGATGCCATAGTCTCCACCAGAATAGCTAAGTACTTCCCCTTCCCACTTATTTTAGCCTCACAACATACCGTAATTATCGATGATGCCATAGTCTCCACCAGAATAGCTAAGTACTTCCCCTTCCCACTTATTTTAGCCTCACAACATACCGTAATTATCGATGTTGCCATAGTCTCCACCAGAATAGCTAAGTACTTCCCCTTCCCACTTATTTTAGCCTCACAACATACCGTAATTATCGATGATGCCATAGTCTCCACCAGAATAGCTAAGTACTTCCCCTTCCCACTTACAATGACAATTTTTTTTTTTCAGGCTTAGTTTTAAAAAACACCCGCCACACTGACTACATGTAGAAGTGGTAACGTCACTGGCGTGCGGTCCTGCCAGTGGTTGGTCACGCTATGGACGTTTTCCCCTTGAGAACATGAAGTGACATTATATTATTTGAATGAATTAGTGTAATTGCAGTAATATAGTATGAAATGAAATGTGTTACTGCTGTCCAAAATTTAATACAATTAATACTGCTTTACTGTGTTTACCTGAAGGAAATAATTATTATAACTATTTAACCTCATCGTGTGTTTATATACTTTTTCCACCAATGAGGAACTCCAGTGAAAAATATTAGGGCTTAAAAAATATATTCATATAGATTTTAGATCAACAGAAACTGATTTTCAATATATCAGTTTTATTGTAAGTCGAGTTTATAAATCGTCATTTAAAAACAAATAAAACACTATCACATTAAAAAACACTGTTTGGTTGGTATGACTGAATCTGCTGATTCTGCTGATGGGCCTCGGAATCGGGCCACAAGTCTACATTTCATTGTGGTTACACGGTATTTTTGTGTACTGTGGAGATTCCATCACATAAAAGAAAACTGTCTTTATTAAACGTTTAATTTTTCTATTATTTTGACACTTTCATAAACCCTCCTATACATACTTGAACTTGTAATAAACTTGAAGTATTGTACTTCAAGTTTATTTCTAACGGTAATTTTTGATTTTTTTGCCTGTCCGCCCCTTGTGCCCCCCACAGAAAAAATCCTGGATCCACCCTTGGTCGCCATAACAAGCTCGTAGCTTGTTTAATAACATAATACATAATGCTAAGATGAATTTGTATTACGTATTATTATCCTCAAAACTTTTATTATTTTTAGAAATCAATAATATAATTATTACCACAGCAAGGAGAAGCCATTTTACAGTAGTTAATACATTTTTTAGTATTATTTAATTTAGATTTACTAGATTATTTAAATTAGCTTTTATTATCAAAATAAGTTGAAGAAGGAAAACGAAGTTGTTAGCATATTATTTTAACGAATTAGCAATCATAAAATCATTATTGTCTTCAAACTAGTACCATAAATTATTATTATTAAGCTACTTTTTTATTTAAAAACTAGTTGACCGGGCAAACTTCGTACCGCCTCAGAATCAATAAATGTTGTGTTTAATTATTAGCTCAATTCAATTTTTATTAAGTTAAATAATGAATACTCTAAATGAATCAAGTTAAAAAATCAAAATAAAAAGTATTTTAATTACATTGAAATGAATGTAATTCACGTGGCATAAAGGCATTTGCTTATGTATCGTTTTCAAGCAAAATGCAACACGAAATGTTGGGCACACTACACCATTGACAGTTCGAAGTAATTCAAATGATATCGGCCCACGCACATTATTTGAAAAGCCGTTCCATACAAAATATATGAAATTTTTTATTTTCTTCATAATTATTTTTCCCGTGATTTTTTAATATGTTGATGTTTTAATAGTTATTCTGTTAATTGGGATGGAGACAAATCCAACAAATCAAAGATCATAAAAATCGGTCCAGCCGTTCTTGACTTGTTTTATATATTAAGATATACATTGTTTTTGAAAATTAGTGTGAGTTGTAAGTAAAATTTTACCTTTTAGATGGGCAATTTTGAGTAAATTTTTTTTTTTTTCAATTTCAGATGATGAAAGCTCTTCGGCCCATGGGATAATAACATCAGACGGGCTGTTTGACGGCACCATCCACACCAAGAACGAGATCTACTATGTAGAGCCTCTGCACCGGTACGGCAAGAGCCATCCTCAGATACATTCCGTCATCTACAAGTCTACAGATGTCATCCAGCCATCAGCCAACGGCAAGAAGCCGTGCGCCTCTCACGTGTTGCATCAGAAGAACTTAAATGAGCACAGAACAATTAATGATCTCGTAAATCAGGGTACATTTGTAAAATACAATAGTGATATAGATAGTTTACGGAAAATAAGTTTGAAAAGAGCAAAGAGATGGCTACCTGACGAAGAATTAGATATTTTGAAGATGGCAGATTTAGGTTACGACGACGAATCGCAAGAAGAAACGACTTCACTAAAAAATCCGAGCCTTCCCATTGACTTGTTCATCCCCTACTATGACGAATCAAACATAGAACCGGGTGTTCATAGATTAAGAAATAGCACCGATCGTACTAGAGGAATCCTCATCAATAGTTACGACGAAGACAGCTATAGCGACGATAGTATTTTTTCACGACCAAACTCAAAGAACCACGTTGAAATCAAGACTAAAGTCAACATTCCACATGATATCATTAATAAGAAACCGATAGGGTTTACGTATGTTTCGTCACTTATGGGGAACATGACGGATAACGCCTTGCGCCACGTGAACAAGAGGGCGACAATAGATCCGAAGAAAACGACGTGCATGCTGTACCTGCAAGGTGACCACCAGTTTTACCAAAAGTTTGGGTCGGAGGAGGCTTGCATCGAAGTCATGACGCGGCACGTCCAACGAGTCAACTCAATTTATAGAGTTACAGGTACATTTTAATTCTTTTTTACTTCGCAAGTCTTTAACTTAACTATATGTAAAGCTGAAATCTGTTCTTCAAAACAGAAAAAACTCTTAAAACGTCAGCTCTTGCCTAAAATAAATCCTAATATAATAGAACTACATACACGAAGCTGATTTAATTTTAATAGATTCAATTTGGGAGGTATAACACCAATCAATTTGGGAGGAGGGTATGGGTACGGCCGCCCCGGGAACTATTTATTGGATAACCAACACCCCTGCCATAACTAACCCCAAGTGGTTCACTACATTTGGTGAGTTAGCAGGGGTGCGGGGGTTCATGGGGTGAGGTTTGTCTAGGTCTTTGCGGTGGATGCTTTTGTCCACCTACAGCTTGGCGGGCCGGATCCGGAGAGACTGATTGAGGGAGACCTTTTAACCTCTCAAGGCGGACCTGATATAATCCTGACCCAATAAATTGATCGCCAGATTCTTACCCACCCCTCATACTTTTTTTCTTCCCACTACTTCCTCTCCTACCTTTCCTAAAAAGACCCTCCATACAGCATCCCCAAAAATGTCATAGCCACTGAGAGAATTTTTTTCCTCATGGTCTCCTGTGTGGAGATAAAGTTAAGAAATAATAATAAAATGGAGTGAATTAGTGTTTAACTTGTACCGGATACTGTTTATTAGTGTATTTAGTAATTTTTTGTATTTTTTATTCCAGATTTTAATCAAGATGGTAAACCAGATAATATAACATTTATGATCAAAAGGATTAAAGTCCACACGGCGGAAGCTCTAAAAGACCCCCTCTACCGATTTCCCAACAACTACGGAGTAGAAAAATTTCTAGAATTATTCTCAGGTAAACAACCTTTTAATCTCAAACTGCCCACAACACCCAAAACAGGATTCTCAATACAAAGAAACAACTCAATCAAACTACTCCTGTATTGAAATATCGCCCACGTCCGTTTGAATATTTTGATGATCAATACATACAAGTACCTCTAATAATATTGTGATTGCAGATGCATTTGGTAATTATAATCAGAGCCAGCAGGATTGTGTGACAACCTTGTGCCATTCTCTGTTTAATATTCAAATACATTCTTGTGACATGAAATAGGATTGTTTGGCTCTGTATCTGTGATTGGATTATGAAGGAGTATGCAAACTACGCATAAATTAACAACCAGACCTGGACTTGAGACCCAGGGGTCCTAGGCACTTACAGACTCGCCCTATGTAATGGAAGGGGGAATTGTGTATTACACAGCTGAAATTAGTACATATTTATATTAAATTTTCTTTTACTTACCTGTATTTTATCAACTCTTATTTTCACTGTAATTAATCAAAACACGTATTGCTTTATATATGTAAAAGCCCTATGGGAGTTTAAATAAAATAAATAAATTTAGTCTCTTTATGACGACTGCAATGGAATTGCTTTATTACATTATTTGAAACCAATAGGCGATAAATTTATTTGTTGTTGACAAAATAGACTAAATTGGATTTAATGTTTTTGCAGAGGAAGACTACGATGGCTTTTGTTTAGCGTATATGTTTACGTATCGAGATTTCGAAATGGGAACTTTGGGATTAGCCTGGACCGGTGATCTCAAGAATGCTGGCGGTGTTTGTGAGAAAAATGGGGTAAGTTGGTAAACTCATTACGATCTGCCCAGTCCCGTACGGGAATATAACAAAGGCGTTATTATGGTGACGGAATTCTTTATAACTACAGGGCCGGCTCTGTGCGGTCGCAATTGCAGCAAGCCGCTCCAGGCGCTTACTTGCCAAAGTGTCAAGGAGCCAAAATGCAAACCTAACACCTAATGAACCGCCCTTGACATTTTTAATTGCGCCAGGCATGGTTTGATTCAAGACCGGCCCTATATACAATACTATAATATAATACCGGAATATACAATACTATAATATAATACCGGAATATACAATACTATAATATAATACCGGAATATACAATACTATAAAAAATAATGGATACTGTCAATTTCTTGGTTTCTGTCAATATTGTCATTATTTGGCCTTTTGTCCATAACTTGAATATTTTGGATGTAGTGAATGAGTCTATATTATTGATACCTGCCTAAATTTTGTCCCCTTTACTTATAATTGCGGTATCCGCTGCCTCATCCTTGATTTCGTAAAGTTGGCCTTAAACCTGGTTTAAAAAAACTATACACACTTAGTGATAATAAGTCAAGTTTTTTCACTTTTACGACGTAATACAACGCGTATTAGTTATATGTGCTACGATTATAAGGAGTGTATGTTTCTAACAATTCTCTAAATACCTGCGTATAAACTAAAGATTATTTATTAAATTTCCCAGCATTACCGTGGCAGTCTGAAGTCATTAAACACCGGCATAGTGACACTTCTGAACTACGGCAAACACGTCCCACCGGCGGTCTCCCATGTCACTCTGGCACACGAAATCGGACATAACTTTGGTTCGCCTGTGAGTAACATCTTATTTTACATTCATTCTTATTATTTTTTTCTATTCGTGTCGGTTTTCCAGTTTTTGTTTTACTGAAATTGTTGAAATAAAAAATCTCTTACTTATTTATCATTTTCGCTAAAACAGCTTTTGGCAAAAGAAATTTTAGATACTTTACAACAAAGCTATATAATATGCTTCCACTTGCCATTATACAAAACACAAATTATTTAAAATATAAGTCTTATGTCGATCAGCCGAGACAGATCAAACATCAATGATTTTATTAAAATCTACTTATAAGTATGTATTTCCAGTGGTACAATGCTGACTGTCTTTTATTTTAAATGTAATATTGTGTTGTTATTTTTGTTGTAAACTTCGCCTGCTTCTTCAGTTCCTAGTAAGACAGGCCTATTACATCACCAATGTAATGTAATTAATAAAGATGATTAAAATGTTTGTTTCCAGCATGACCCGGATGTTTGTACACCCGGAGGAGAGGACGGGAACTTCATAATGTTTGCCCGAGCCACGAGCGGGGACAAGAAGAACAACAATCACTTCTCTCCGTGCTCTCTCAAGAGCATCAACCCTGTCCTCAACAACAAGGCCAGGTCCAGCAAAGGATGCTTCACAGGTACAAACTCTTAACTTAAACCTCTAGTGCTTTTTGTCACGAAACATCCAAAGCTGTTGAGTCACTTTGTCCTATATGTGTCACCAATTGACTCATCCTTATAAAACTCATACTATCTTCATTTCTATTATGCTGGAGCCGCATCTGCGCCTATCGTCACGAAGCTTCGCATAAACGTATTCTTTTAATTTGAAAAAAATAATATGTTTACGCGAAGCTTATGACAAGAGGCGCAGATGCGGCCCCAGCATTATGGTCATACATATGATATTAACAGTTTTAGAAAGAGTGAACACCAAGCTTTCACTTTGCATTTAAAAGTTTACCATGACTATAGACTTTAAAAAATATCAAATTGAATATTTATTTATTTAATTATTTTATTTTAATTTAACAATTTTTTTTATATAAGATAATGTGTCCTTACTGGGGTACCCCGTTCTAAGGTCACATTGTACATGGTTGTGTTTGAAATAAGGTAAGTACATATGTTAAAATACTACAAAGAAAATATCTAGAATAAAAAAACAATACAAGCTTTTAGTCTTTGTTGGGTTGCTAAATTATATCTGTATTCTTCCTTCCCTTGTCCATAATCCATTTCTTAATGCTTATTTTGAATTCACTTATTTTTTTACAGTTTTTATTGCAAGAGAGAGGATATTAAATAATTTTATAGAATAATATATTGCATGTCAATCTCTAATCTGTGATTTTGTGTTTAACAAGATTTTTATAATATTGTCTAAACCTGAGGGGTTTAAACCAAAGCTTATCAATAAATTAACCTTTAAATACATAGAATAAAGAATAACACAAGAAGTGCCTTGTGGAATGTGTTTTGTGATCCAATTATAGTAGTGTAAGAGAGACAGATCGCATGCTAAATGGTCTAGAACCAAAAGATACTAAGTCAGTGGCACATTTGTTTCCATTCAAATTTGTATGGAAGGCACTTCTAGTGTTACATGTATTCTTTAAGGTAGGTACATACTGGGTTGACGTATGCTACGTAAGCGACACATAACGATATCTGGACTACTTAGCAACCATACATTTTCTATGGAAATAGAGTGTGATTCTAAAGCATATATTTCCATAGAAAATGTATGGTTGCTGAGAAGTCCAGATATCGTAATGTGTAGCGTAGCATATGTGCGTCGACCAAGTGTGTACTTACCTTTATTGTATTTATAAATTATTTTTTTTGTACATTCTGGCCATTAAATTCTATAGTTTATAGTTTGACAATAAAATATATAAATTCAATAAAGTGGATTTTTTTCATTATTTTGGCATTACTGAAAGTAGCTCTATTTTTGGAACAAATTGTAATACGTTATTTGTGAGGTTATGCGGAACGATCCTGTCTGTCATTTTAATGCAAATTTACATCAATTGACATATACATACATACCTACATTATTTATTATTTAGTTGATTTCGATTCTCAGTCGCATACAATTTTTTTTTTCTTTACTGTTTGTTTTTCTAATTCACATTGTTTCAATAACAATTATTTTCGTTATTTTGCAGAGCCCCAAGTGTCCCTGTGTGGTAACGGCGTGGTAGAAGAGGGGGAGGAGTGCGACTGTGGGTGGGAGGGGGACTGCCGGGAGCCGTGCTGCCACCCCCAGCGGCGCCATCCTCCTCCTGGGGAGACCCCGTGCCGCCTCACTCCGCGCAGCTTGTGCAGCCCCTCACAGGTCAGCCTAACTCCATACATGTCATACATTTAAATTAAAATGGATATATTCATCCAAGACACTATCTAAATTGCAATTTAGTTTGGTTAGAATCTTGCAATCATATATAATATAAAGATAGCATACAAAAAATATGCATTAAGAAAATGAAGATAATGTTGGTAGCTGCCACTCGAAGTATGATTCAGTTAAAAATGACCTAAGTTGATATGGTCGAATTAGCTTAATGGTCAGAGAACTTCCCCAGCAAGGAAGAGGTCCTAGATTCAATTCTTAAGCGCTAATATTATTTTCAATGATTACGTTATTATCTTTTATGAAATTATAAATTGTAATCATAATGTTATTGCTTATCGGGAAGGAGGATAAGTAGAGAACTACGGAAAGTAAATGTTATGAGAAAATAATGTTTCAAAATCGAATGTTAAACTTTTGCTTTGGATTTTTTTTTTACATTAGCTCCAGCTAGGAAGGAAAAAGGTATGAGGGTTGGGTGGGAATCTGGGGTTTAGTGTGTCCAGATCATCCGCCGCCAAGACCTAGACAAACCTCTCCCCGTGAATCCCTGCTAAGTCACCAAACGTAGCGTACAACTTAGGGTGACCTATGGCAGAAGTGTTGGTTATCCAATAAATGGCGGTACCCATACCCGCTTACCAAATTGGATTAGGGTATATTGGAGTTCTTCTTGACACAAGACGATTGTTGAAATTTCTGTCATTTAATGTTGTTTAGAATTTATTTTATTAAAGAATTATTTATTTCAAACCAACCCTTACTTTTTTTAATGATTATTTATTGAATAGTTTGTTACATTAATTGATGATTTTTCGACCACCATGCTAGGCATATGCCCGTGTTATGGTGGTCGATGTATAGTTTCCAATCCCATTAACAAATGTGGTTTACAGCCGAAATTTAATGACTTTTGAGCTTTGACTTTTTGAGCTTTCGAGCCCTGCTCTGTGGAGTTTTTGTTCAAAAGAAAGATTTAAGTTCATAAATTTGTTTGTTTGGATGACAGGGTCCATGTTGCACTGCCCAGTGCTCGCTGAGATTTGGCGACCAGTGCCGATCAGACAATGGCTGCCGCGACGCTTCCCACTGTGACGGCAGGCGGCCATCTTGTCCTCCCAGTGCCAGTAAGCCCAATAGAACGCTCTGCGATGATGGATTTATCTGCTATATGGGGGTAAGCTTACCGGGAAATGAACACACGTAACCTAACATGAATACATTTTTCTGTCAATTCCTATGCTTTAATTTCTAATTTATATTTATTACCGTGTCATAAAACATCCCTTCTCCCTGGAACTATGTATTTGTTTTTCCCCAGATCTGGGTAGAAATCCACCAGAAACGCCGGTAGGTGCTCTACACCTATGGAAAAACTCACTTTGGCAAACAGCCCACATTCTCTTTCGCTGTCAGAACCATCTAATCCGTAAACCATCCCAAAGGTTGGAGTTTTCACGTTATTTTTCCTAAAATTTGTATAAAATTTTGAATAAAAGTAATAAATTGCTTTCAGGAATGTACGGGTTCCATTTGCGTGGCTTATGGACTGGAATCCTGTCAGTGTAGTTCGGAACGAGCTTGTGAATTGTGCTGTAAGCTCCCGGGGGCGGGAAATCCTTGCAAATCTTCATTCCAGTGGAATCAGCCACCTTACGATGTGCCGGATCTGTACGCCAAACCGGGCACTCCTTGTAATGATTACAATGGGTAAGTCCACACTCATTATATTAGATTTAATTAGTGTGAAAAAAACAGTGTTTTAACCAAAGGCATAAGACAAAACACAACTTCAATATGTACATATAAATATTTACTTGAGACCTTCATGTCAAAATTGTTTGTATATTCAAATAAACATGGCAAAGTATGACCTGAAAGTAACATACATTTTATTAAAGTTTTGCTATCAATGACATTACAATGCAACAAATATTCTAGACTTGTTTCCAGTAAGTTTTTAATTTAAACATCCTTTTATATATACAACGATAATCATTGAAAGAATATGTTTGTATGAATGAAATATATATAGGACCGGGCAGCATTTGCATACTTAAAAGTTGTGGAGAAAACTACATTCTACAACATCACGGGTGTGATTGAGATGACTAGATTACGCTTACTCACTTACACTAGCCAGTAGGTTGTCCTTATTTTTTTTTCTTTATTTTTTCAATATTTTCATTATTTCTACACATATTTTTAAAATAACTTTTTATGTAATTTCTAAATAGAGTTAGATGCAAACATAAGACACAAGTAATGTAAAAGTTAGCAAAAAGTAAATATATAAATATAAGACAAAAAGTTAATATGTGTGGGTAATATAAACAAAAAACAAGTAAATTTTACAAGTTTAGTACAAGTTATGTATAGTTACGTTCACTATCTCACTTTCTCCAATGGCTCTAATAATCTTCGGGAAACAATGGAAATGATTTATAATAATAAGTAATTTGTGTATATTTACAAGTGAAATGTTATTCCTTGGTTTACCTTGTAATGGAAACCCTTTCTCATCACTGTGAGAGTTTAGTACTAGATGGAAAGTACGCCAATTGCTTTCAAATCAAAAGATTTTGCTTGCCCCTTTGAGATCTCTAAAACGTGTCTATATGTTTTGTAATGTCATTTGGTTGCTACGTGATTCCTGTGGAAAGTTTTGCAAGTAGTGCATTAGTGTGAATTGAGTATAATTTATTTTACGGTACCTACTTGCTTGCCTGTTTAATCATTATTCATTAAATATATTTTCTCATTGCATTAATTTTTATGTTCCAGATATTGTGACGTATTCCAAAAATGTCGCGAGGTGGATCCGTCAGGTCCGCTGGCGACTCTCCGGAAACTTTTACTCTCTGAGGAAAGCCTCACCAGCTTCAAGAAGTGGATCCTGGACCACTGGTACGCCGCCGTGCTCATCATCCTTCTCGTCATCGGACTATTGGTACGTTTACTCATCCATTATTTTATGCCACTTTATTATTTTGTCTAATAATTTGTGAAAATGCATTTAAAATTAAAATATTTGAGTTTTCAAAGCAGTATGAACGTCATTTATCTCGTTGAAAACACCACTTGGATGTCTTTTTTCATGTAGGGTATGTTTCAGGTTTATGTAGAAATAATAAAGCCAGTATGTTTTTCATATAAAAATATTTTTTTGACAGTTATTGTCTCCCTAAAAAATTTTTTTTTTTTTTGATAAATTTATCTATTATAGTGAAACGTTTTATAATGTAAACATGAAATATATATCAATAATATGATACATTATCTGGTAAACAGAAAACAATTGCAAAAATAAATCTTAGTTTTTTTTTTTAAATAACTGACAGCCTGGCAGTGACTCTGCTTCCTTTATATATATTATGTAGGTCGGTTGTTTCGAGAACATTAGGTGCCAGAATGTTCGCTTCCAGACTTTTATGGAGTGTGAATAAATACAAACAGTAGAATATTCGCGACTTTTTTTTAACAAATGCCAGTCAGTATAATCGATATCACTAGAATGGCCGCAACTTTTCTCATAGGTTAGCTATCTATAACATATACGTATAAAATACAATGACGCGGACGCGTAACTACCGATACCGATAACTCGACTCAGAGACGATCGACGAAAGAAACGAACGAATAGTGTGCGGGCTCGCGCCCCCCATATGTATCTGCCACTGCTCCCTGATAGGGGACGATTCTACATTTTATTTTTCGAAATTTAATATTCAAGCTTGTTGTTGTTATCTTTTAACACTTAAGTACTAAGATAAATCCTTTTTTGTACTTTTGAAATAAAATAGTAAAATCAGAATAAAAACCACATGGGAAATACACGCCCTTAAAAAACAAATTTTAAAATCTTGAGAAAAAATGAGTTTTGCCATTTTTCCTGTCCATTTCGTACTGTCAGATTCAGAAGTCACACATAACCTCACTTTTTATTTAAATGGGCAATTCACCCCATTCACCCTAAGGAAAGTGCTATGTAACCTCACATTTATTTAGTTCTAAAATCATTGATACTCAGTATTTGTGAGGCGGGAATGGGTACCGCCGCCTCGGGAACCATTTATTGGATAACCAACACCTCTATCATAGGTCACCCCAAGTGGTTTGCTACATTTGGTGACTTTGCAGGGGTGAGGTTTGTCTAGGTCTTGGCGGCGGTTTATCTGGACACACTGAACCCCAGATTCCTACCCAACTCTCATACATTTTCCTTCCCAGAACTTCCTCTCCTTAAAAATACCCTCCACACAGCATCCTCAATCAGGGTCTCCTGTGTGGAGCTTATGTAAAAAAAAAAATTGCCATAGTAATGAAAAAATAATTGTTCCTATTATTTAATTTTTAAATTATGATAGCAAGACTACATATTATACTTTCTTTGTTGGATACATTTTTGTTTATTATTGATTATTTATTCTTTTATTATTTTTTGTATCAGTGCAAATGTTGTTGTGGAAAATCTGGGGATGAAGATAGCGAGAGTGTTGTTTCCTATTCGCGTAAGTGCTCTTGAAGAAAACAAATTGGAGTTCTTTCCTGTATAGAATTCCTTGTGTTTCTTGTGTAATGGTTATATCCAAGTAAGGCTTCATTTATAAACAGTTTGTAAGCTAGAGGTTTTGTATAAAGGCGCATTATTTAGCATATTACTTTGATTCAGAACCGTACTTGAGTTAAAACAATCATTTTGGCAGATTGCTTAATCACATTGGTCACGCTTTATAAAATTACAATACACATTACCCCTGTTTTCTCCAACACAACAGTAATATTTGTGTCACTAATGTTTCACTGACATCCTCTGAATAAAAACAATCCATTAGTATTTTTTATAACAACTAATCTATAGTAACCACAGTCATTCAAATAAAGAATACATCTTCATTAAGTAATTTATGTGCTTCCAAACTAGGTGGGCAGCACTCGTCTTCTGGGGAAGAAGTCGGATGGAAAACTGAAGAAGGTGACCATCATTCACAGCTCCACAACGGAAACTGTTCGTCTTCCGGAACATTGTCCGGACGGGGTGATCATTCATACGGCAGTCAGGTAAATACAAATCCATAAATAATATGAAATCAATATTATTATATAATGCAAAAATGCGTTTGAAGGTCTTTGTTTTAGATATAGATTTTAATGTTAGTGGGTTTTTTTATTACAGATCCAAAGTTCCCTTGAAGAAGAAAGTAGCTTTGAAAACTCGGGTACATCGGAAGACAAAGGATAAGAGTGAACAACAAGCCGGCGTCGGAGCCAGTGCATCAGCAGCGGGCAAACACAACAAGAAAAGGGTAAGGAGAATCTGTTTCTCTATTTGTGCTTAAAATTGGGACTTTCATAAAAAAGATTATTAATTTATTATCTTACTCTTTTAGACGCAGAAACCTCTCAACTCTGAAGAATCTCCCAAGCACAGCAAGGGGGCGACGTCCAGTCAGATTGAAGCCGTGGCCATCAAACTCCGTAAAGCAGGAGGAATTAATAAACACAAAATTGCAATAGCAAAGAGAAAGAATAAAAAGGAAGTAATTGACTACAGTGCCACCCAAAAGGACAGGGAGCAAGGAGCCGCGTCCACTGTCCCTGTCCCTGTGGTGGTGGAAGCCGATTCTCTCGGGAAAGTGCAGAATTGGCTCCTCAGTTCTCCTCAGCCCGCCATGATCAAGTCCAAATCAACCCCCATAGGTCTCACAGACAGAACGTTTGCAAGTGGAAGCAAAACCACAAACATATCAAAAGCCATCAAAGGTCGATATGACAAAGTCAATTCTAAAAGTGTCAATAATTTGGCCCAAGGAGAAAAAGAAAAAGTAAGACTGCAAGTCATATATAAGCCACCCTTCAAATTCTCTCTCAAACTCTGTAAAGGTGACAAAACCAGAGTGGTTCTAGACAAAACTCCTCACAACAGACCGGAGCGTGTAAAGAAAAAGCCACACCTGCGGATGCCAAAAACTGAAAGTAGATTAAATAAAAGTAATGTCAGCCCGACACATCCGACACAGGTGGGGCCTTCTAATGATATCACCATATCGCAGCTCAGCCAAACGTCACAATCGTCAAATGCAGCCTCATTGGGCTTGAATCAAGTGCCAGATAGCATATCTTATGAACAAGCTAGTAATAACGATAATTCTATTGAACATAGACTTAGTCAATACCGTAAGATGGGCCCCAAGTGGACCCACAGGAAGAGCAACTCCGTAGGCCAGGGGACGCAGTTAGCCGAGAGCCGCCAGAACCTGCTCATGCAGGATCAGCTGCAAACCAACAGCGGGGAGATGCACTTTTACGAAAATCTTACTTTTGCCGGCGGTTGTGGCGATGATAAGAATAATATTCCAGACAAAAGCAGCAGCATGCCGAGAAATGCAACTCCCGCATATAAGAGTAAGCCGGAATCTATCTCCCGTCAAAATAGTCAAAATGCTCAACCATCGACTAGAAATAATGGTCCACCTAGAGTTATGCGAATGCAAAGTGAAAATTTAAACACTAATATAAAGAAAAGTTTCTCCAATGCTTCTCAGCATAATACTAACAAAAGAATACAAAAAGGCAACAGTTTAAACAATTTACATTTAGTGGCCAGAACCAACAACAGTCTTTCCGACAGGAGAAGACACCACACCCCCATAGAGCAGCCCTACAGCAACGTTGAGCCCGTGCACAGGTTCAACAGCATGGAGAAGAGAGAGAGAAGATTCCTGAAAGGAAGTAGCCCACAGGAAACATTAGGGAAAGGGAAATTACGGCGCCAAATGAGCGCTACAGAACTTTATAACAGTCAGAACCCAAGTGATTGCTTCGTGCCAATCTCAGCCGGTGCCAACATAGCGGATGCCTACAGACCAGACTTCCAGTGGTTTAAGAGAAACAGCAGCAATCATAAAGTGCCTGCCAGTTCGTCCCAAAGGAAGGCTCCCGACTGCTTGGATTCCCATTTAGTGCCAAATATCCCAAATAACCAAATATTGTTAGATCGTAATGTAGAAAAACCCGCCCCCTTGCACCGACGGCAGACCTCCCCCCCTTCCAGTTCCCCCTGCGGCTCCGGGGAGCGCTGGCCTGTCAAGTTCGGGGAGCTGAAGAACTCCCTGCCCGATAGTAACCAAGTGACAAGCCCGGCCACCTATCAGTCAGATATGGAAGTTTTAGTTTCAGACAATGATTACAATCCGTATGATGTTTGACACCCAACTAACTCTAACTTGTAACTTGTAATGTTAAGAGTAATAATAATACATCAAAATTTATTGTTTGTGATTTTGTAAACTAATATTAAGAATGATCATTTATTAGAATTTAAACTTAAACAATTCCATAAATGTGTTGTCTTGTAGAGTATTACGTATGTATTGAAGTGTTTTCAGCTTTTATCTGTGGGATATTACAGTCCTTCCCGAATGGTGTTTCCCCAGTTCAAGACTTGGTCTGCGCCATCATTTGAGTTAGGCTAAATGAAGCTCCCTCTGTTATTGTGGTAATTTGGCCGTTTCTACTGTTCGATTAATGAAAATATTCTGTACATATTATAAGGTGTGCTTATTCTGTCGGTACCGCACTGTGTCTTTGCATTATTCTCATTGTTTGGTGAGAAATCAACTAAATAATACTCAGAATAAACATTTCCAAGCTACTTATTGCCTAGATTATATAATGCTGTACTGTTTTACAAGTTGTGATTTTGTTAGCAAGTAAAAAGACAAATAATTTTAAAATGCCTGAAATTTAAAATAAATCAAATGTTAACATATGGGTTTTTACATCCATTCTTTGGCAACTCATTGAAGGCTTTGAATATGTGACTGACTCCCATTATTATTTATTTATTTTAAACATGTGTATGTACTACACTTTATCTACATTTAGCTTTTGCTAACATCACTTTAGTATTTTCACTGAGTTATCTCTTTGTATGATATACTTGAGCCTGAATAAACATGTATGCAATACATGTTGCCATCTTGATACTAATGATTTAGAATAACTTCTATAAATCAGCATTTTCTTTTTTGGATCAATGTGAATGTGTTGAAAGTCTAATTTATTGGCTGGAGAAATTGTAAAAGATTTAACATTAATATTTTAATTGAGTTTAATTTAACCGAGACTACTAAATTGTATTTTCCAATGTATTATATTTAAACTAATAATCCTTCTCTGTTTATCAAGGCAGCGATCTAAGTAAAAATACTGATTGGTGTTTATAATTTACCATTTTTGTTGCTTTATTATACTTTACGAAATAACAGTACGAATACGAATCCATACATATTGATAAAATCGCCACTGTGATATTTCATGTGAAAATGGGAAGGCAAAAGATTGTTTAACTTTCAAATGTGATATTTTCAGTTGAACGTGACATTATTATTTAAAACTTATGAATTTATTTTCAAATACAACTCATGATTCTCATTTTATGACAACATGATTCTCATTTTATGACAACATGATTCTCATTTTATATTATTACACTTAAAACTGCTGAAAGTAATTAATAATAGTTAGTGAATAATACATATTTTTTCCAAGTTATTTTGAAATATGTATTGTGATATTCAAGATCTTAGATAATTAGTACTTATTGTATTGATTTACCAATATTTATGTAAATGTATTTCCTTTTTTGTGAATCCAATGATGGAAGTTACAATTATTAATATTACAAGTAGAGGTGTTCCTGGGGGTTATCTGTGCACATTTCCTACCCTGCTCCGTCAATTGATTTAGTTACAAAGGCTGTCCACTGTTATGAATAATAAGAAGTGGAGAATGTAATTTCTCCATTCAGTAAGTAAGCATTTCTATAAATGCATAGAAACAAGTAATATTAGCACGCACTATGTAACCTCATGGAACATCGGCAACTTGACACCTGACAACTTGACACCAGATGATTTGGCCTTGAGCGGTCAGGTGGAGAATATAATGGAAATTTCAATCATTGTCTCTTTAATAATAATCTCAAATAAAACTAATGATTGTTTTCCCAGACTGCATTGTCATATTTTTTACAATCATATCAGGATTTCCCAAACATTCCCTCAAGATAATTAATTTTGAATACTAAAATAATGATATCAAAAATGTAATATTATGTATTTTTAATATGTTTAATACTGTAACGTATTAATCTCTTACTATTTTGAATATATTTTTCATATCTACTTCATTTAATGAGAATAACAATAAATAAAAACCATTAAAAAAAACCTACGATTTTGATTAATTATAACCTAAAAATAGTGTGTCCCATTTTAGTAACGATCGTACTGCGCATAATCCTTCACCAACTTCATCAGATCCTCTTCTGTCATGAACGAGGATATATTGTAATAGTCAAATACATATTCCCAGAATTCATTGATACCACCCAAGTAGACATCTCTTCCGTGTCCATATGAAACATGTTTCCAAATAATAGGAGATTCCAAGTGAACCCATTTTTTATCCTTGTTGAGGTTGGCTAGCCATTCCTGTAATGATTTAACAAATATTTCTAAGTTAACGTTATCAAAATAAATGCTAAAACTCTGTCAGAGGCATTGGGCTCCATGAAAATAATGTATACAGCTTTCTCTCTGGAACTTGTTGGTTAATGCTACCATTTTCAGCTCATCACATCATATCCATCGTGAGCTGTGAAACTTTGAAATATATATCTAACTGCAAAAAGTAAGACACAATGTCCCGTGGGTAATATGAATTTATGATTAAAAAACCTTCATTACTTAGTTCCGCAAATTTTTTTGAGACCCGACCGGTTTTACCTTGCAACATGCATCTTCAGATTACTCTAACGCCGTTCTTCCACGTAGCTATTCACAAGCGACGCTACCGCTACCTGTCAAACAAATTTGCTAGTGTAGCACCTAACGGCGTTTTCAAACACTAATAATAGTATGGAAAACACAGACGAGCGGCGATCCCGTCGCTTGAAGGTAGCTGGTCCCATAAACGTAACGGCGTAACGCCGTTCTTCCACGTAGCTATTCACAAGCGACGCTACCGCTACCTGTCAAACAAATTTGCTAGTGTAGCACCTAGCGGCGTTTTGAAACACTAATAATAGTATGGAAAACACAGACGAGCGGAGATCGCGTCGCTTGAAGGTAGCTCCATGGAAGAACGGCGTACGGCCCTTCGAACTCAGAGATGCTTTTTATAAGCTACGTGACTGCGATACAACCACGAGTCGCTTACCGATATGCTACTCTTTAACTTTAGTTTGTCTTGAAGATTTTGGGTTTAACCATACAATAAAATAAATATTAATTGAAGGGCATTCGTTGCCGCCAAAGAACTATATGAGAATGATGTCATATTGTCTTTTTCCTTACCTCAATCCCTACACTTTCTCCGCTAAATCCTTTCCATGTATCCTATATATAGTTACATAAACATGGATATTTTCCCACCTCCAGAACAAATTTAACATTCAAATCATGCTCGTACAACCATTTCTGTCAAAGAGTAATATGTAGATGCATTATGTAACTAGTGTAGCACACTACCAGCAGTGTCAGTAGCATGCTACCGACGTCAAACTAGTAGCAACATAGTACAGCGGATATTTACAAGCAACTCATACGCTACGCACACAAAACTCTAGTCGGATGTAAGTAACTCTGGGGGGAAGCAAATAATGAATTAACCACTCTGGAATGTGTTTACATAACTCCATACTTAGAATTAGTGATTTCATGCTGGTTTTGTCTGAAATCTGTGGATTCTTAGACGAGGATCTTAACCTCTCGGCAAGGGTGGTGGTACATCGATCCAATTTTGACACCACAGACTGACAGTTCCTACATTATTTATTATGTACATGTATATTCAAAAATATGTCAATATAATATTTCGCCTAAAATGATGCTCAAAGAATAGGTAAACGTTGAAAATATGTGTAAATGTGTACTTCTATTGCGACCTGTATGTAAAAGTTAGGTGACACAGACTTTAAAAAAAGATAGGGTAAAGTTTTCGAATTCCGCTTCACAGTTAATACAGAATATTATTTTTTTAAATACTCGGATTTAGTTTCATCATTACTAAAAGTAACTAACTATTAATGTGGAGGGAAATGATAAAATAAACAATTAAAATTTTTATTTAGTTTAAATTAATTCACCCAAGTCATATTATATCGATACGGTCCAGTTCAGCGCCGTGTTCCAGTATTTATATACTAGATTTCATAGGCAACAAATATGACATACAAAGTAACAACCATATAAAAAAAATTATTTAAAAAATAATAAACAAACTCATTTTAATGTACCTGCCGGCGTGACATACGGAACGGCAATCAAAACTTTACCTGTTAAGTTAAGTGTGAGAAAGGTGTCGGCCCAATGGGTGCCACGATTGCTCACAAGCCAATAACGTGCCAGCACATTCATTTGCTAGAGGGGTTAAACAAATGGCAGAAACATTGGGAAAAGTGTATCGACCTAAAAGATAACGTTGAAGGAAAAAAAAATGGTGAAACTTTCATCTTCCTTACCTTCTGAGTGAGTGTTTATTTTTATGTTTAATTTTGCACTATTGCGATTCTAATTTAGTGGCATACAACTAATGCATGCATGATGAAACTATATGTTTACATATGAAACTAGCAGAATAAACTTATAATATGTAATCTCCTAAAAACGGAGAAAAGTATAAATATATATATATATATTTTTTAAAACTATTTAACCTTATGTTGATAAAACAAAATTAATTTTATATATTTGTATTTAGGTTTTAAAAAGTGAATTGTAAATTCTTTAACTAAAAAATTCCTTATTAACCGCCCTAGGCTTACGAACGTACGTGATATGTTTATGTTGATTGAACCATTCTGCACTATTCCGTATCACGAATGCATTTTTTATGTTTTAAAAACTTTTATATTAATAAACCTATTGTAAATGCATATATTTTGACAAAATCTTATCAGGTATGAGTATTTTGCGGAAATAACCCGAAGGTAGGGCGGTTAACCGTGAGGAGGAATTCGACTTGTTTATTGAAGATACTTTGGAACCGGAGAACTGAAGCACCATGATCTACCTAGAAGTATACTGATAACCTCTCTAGGGACCCAACACTTACCAATGTGCGTAATAAAACATAATTTGAATAAAACCATTCATTGCTAATTACTTGTAGTTAGTCTCGACTACCTACAGTCCAGTCAAGTTAAACATGAAAAGAGGGTCGTGCTTACAAAAGGTCCGACATTTCTGAATTTTTTATATGTTGTTAAGACCTAAACCAATATTAAAAAAACAGATTTGCAATTTCCAAAGTGCTGTGCGAGCGGCGGTGTACCCAAAAAACCTTGAAATTTTCGGACTTTTTTCAGTTTTTGCTCAATATCTCAATGAAAGAAGGTTTGACTGGTATAGTCACTCTACATCTTTTAAAGTAGACTAAATTTTCTACAATTTGAAACTAAAGTGAGCTCTACAGAGCAATTAATTTCCAAGATACAGTTCTTCGAAAATATACTTTTTTTTCCAAAAGGTGAAATTTTTTAGAAATTGTCACTTATTTTGTGAAATATCTTCTAAACTACACATCCCACATCAAATATTTTCTGAAATTAAGTTGTAGTAAATTTCAATAACTTTCATTTGAGACCAGATTGGTACGTATAGATTTAGCGATTCTCTCAAAAAACGGCAGATAACCAAAAACAGTCATAAGTGGGTTTTGGGGGGAAATGTCACTTTGTTACAATTTATTTATTTTTGTTATTATCAAATTTGATGAAAAAAGAAAAAGATAATATACCTATTGGGAATTACGTCATCATCAAACATTTTTTTATATACTTACATACTAAAATGCTTATACAAACATCATAGTACCTACTATACGGGCAAATCGCATTTACTCAATAAATAAAACTAATATAAATCATTTAGGTATTGTGTTTTGGTTGCCAAATAATGCCTTTCTTTTTATCTTAGATGGACCGGGCTTAGGCTCGTACGAAGATGGTGTCTTGAAGGCTGTGTTGGACGCTGGGAGAGGCACCCAGTCTTTAGTCGGGTTATCTTCGTCGTCCGAGCATTTCAACTCCACATCCGCGACGTTAATGCACAATTTGCCACCGCATGACTGGCAGAGGACTGAGCAGTGAAGCCCAGCCTTTCTGCACAAGCAGCTCCCAGAGCACCCTTTTTTGCAGTTACAAGAAATTTTTTGCAGAAGGGCAGGAGGTGCGGGATCCATGGTGGTGGGGATGGGGGTGAGTCCCTGGGAAGACAGCTTCCACCCCCAATCAGTGGGATTCAAGTTCACTCCCCGCCATTTCTGCATTTGGAGGTAGCACCTTCCTGCACGGTGGCCTGCGGCATCTTCCGTCGGTGGCAAACGGGCGAGGTTTATGCTCCTTGAAGTGACAAACGTCTTATACCTCAGGAAATCCAAAGTATCCCTTGCGATGTCACTCCCATTTAGAGCCACAAAGCACTTGGTGCCTGCTTCTCTCACGGCTTGTGAGGTGGAGTCTGGCTGAAGGAAGACCTCCACTTGCTCAGCAAGTAGTTTACTCTTGCTCAGGAGTGTGGTGATTTTGGTCTTTCCTTGGCCAAACGGTGCAGAGGTGGTATCCGGTACCCGGTAAACGCGTGGGTGAATAGTACGGTCCCCGGTGATTGCTGGGAGTCCTGGTGGTTGTAGGGGTTCGTAAAATAGTGACAACAACCAGCTTTGCCCTTCGTGCTCTTCTGAAGGTAGATGTTTGTCTCTTCAGCGCCCAAACCATTGAGAAGAACGAGCTGGACCAACCTTCTCTTCTCAACCATCTTCAACAATCTTCTCAACCAACAACCAGGTCGTCAATGGCAACGAGGCATTCCTCAATGGCCCTTCCCCAATCATCACCTCGGCGTTTAGCTGCATCTAAAACAGTTTGCCTCACGCCCAACTTCTCAACTTTACAGACCACATTCCTTCTTGCCAAGGGCAGTTTGCTTTGTTGCTGGAGAAATTCTTCAGTGATAGCATCACCACAAAAAATCCAAATCCCTTACAAGGTAGGACCCAGTATACATGATAATCTTGTCGATAAAGTCTTCGGTTGGGAAGCCTCCTCGACAAACTGAGGCTTCAACGTTACACACAGCTCCTACATGCATCATGAACACTGACTTCGGTTGTAATTTTGGAGGAAATTTTTATTTTCTGTGAGACCACGTTTTTGACTCACTTCAATTAGTGTTCGAATTCCTCGTTCTTTGATGATCACAACAGGACCTGTGTCGAGGTCTTCACGACACACGAAACACACGCCCGGAAGGATAGACATTTCGCAACACGCTGAGAGCTGCCCTGGAAGGGCCGGGTGCGGGTAAGACGCTCCGCTCACCGGAGAAACTGAAACCAAATTAAACTGGCTGGTTGTTGTGGTTTCCAACCAAACTTCCATCAAACTTCTATCACTGCCTACTCAATGTTACGGTTTCATTAATTATCTCAACTTGTTTAACCATAAACGAAGAACAATCAGCTGTCGTCGTAGCAACTGGTATGGCGAGTTTCGAGTCACTGCTTGCGTTGCCATTGACAACGGATTTTTTAGAAGTTTTGTAGTGAGCAGGAGGTCAAGGGAGGGGACAAAGAACACACTTGGGGAATTTCCCATTCATTTCCCATCCGATATCTGCCGTTATCGAATGTTGTGTGAACCGCTGAGCCTACGGGTACCAATCTGGTCTCAAATGAGAGCTAATTAAATTTACTACACCTTAATTTTATATAATATTTGATGTGGGATACGTAGTTTAGAAGATATTTCACAAAATAAGTAACGATTTCGAAAAAAAATCACTATTTGGAAAAAATTGTTTATTTTTGAAGAACTGTAACTTGGGAACTAATTGCTGTATAGAGCTTGCATTCGTGTCACATTGTAGCAAAATTAGTCTACTTTAAAAAGTGTGAAGTAACTATACCAGTCAGACCCTTTCTTTACTGAAATTTTGAGCATAAACTGAATTAATAGTTTCATACTCCGCCTACTGGTTAATACGGAATATTTTTATTCAAACATTTAGATTTTGCTTTATTATTACGAAAATTGAGTATTTATGTCGGGGGAGATGAAAAACATGCATTTTATATTTCAATTTTATAAGATTATTTCACTTACGCGAAGTATTTGACAGCCACGTTTGGCCAAGTGAAACGGGACTTATACAACTTCAATTACTACAATATACAACTATTTAGGGTAAAGTTCGGTACTTGGGAAACACTCCGAAAAAAGAAATGTAATTATTTTTATACTAAATTTGGGCTGGGAAATCCGAATCTGAAGGAATTAGGTTGGGGAGGTCAATATTAACTGAGTTACAGGACTTTAAAGTTTCGTACAAAGGAACAAATCCGCAATACATTTTTGACACAATTTGTATAGAAAAAGTCAAAGTAATTCAATGTTCATATTCGCTGCTGCCAACCTAAGAAAATTAAGTGTTGCTATTAAGCAATAATATCAATATTATTATTATGTGAATGTGTCAAAACACGAGAAAAAGAAATAAAAGATAAAAATAAATCTGGATGTATTAGGTAAACACTAATTTAGGTACCGGAGTTTTGGAAATAAAATGACGTAAAAAATCATGCTTTTTTTCTAGTAATTATTTTTTTTTTATATAATACATTCACTTTTGTATCACAAACCATGTTACGCAAACCTAGCGTAGCCGCTAAACTACTTGAAAACTGGGATGTTTTTCTTGCCTTGACGTGAGCAGGCGCTATAAAGGGGGAACTTCCTTTTGTATCTCAAACCATGTTACACAAACCTAGCGTAGCCGCTAAACTACTTGAAAACTGGGATGTTTTTCTTGCCTTGACGTGAGCAGGCGCTATAAAGGGGTAACTTTCTTTTGAATCACAAACCATGTTACACAAACCTAGCGTAGCCGCTAAACTACTTGAAAACTGGGATGTTTTTCTTGCCTTGACGTGAGCAGGCGCTATAAAGGGGGAACTTTCTTTTGTATCACAAACCATGTTACACAAACCTAGGGTAGCCGCTAAACTACTTGAAAACTGGAATGTTTTTCTTGCCTTGACACGAGCAGGCGCTATATAATCACAGAAATAGTTCACTTAAAAAAATAAAATTTTATGCTTAAAAAAAATTCAAGCTAATAAAATAAATAAAAATTCATTCACATAATGTTAATTTGTGAATGTATTATTGCTTAATAGCAACACTTAATTTTCTGAGGTTGGCAGCAGCGAATATGAACATTGAATTACTTTGACTTTTTCTATACAAATTGTGTCAAAAATGCATTGCGGATTTGTTCCTGTGTACGAAACTTTAAAGTCCTGTAACTCAGTTAATATTGACCTCCCTGACCTAATTCCTTCAGATTCGGATTTCCCAGCCTAAAGTTAGTATAAAAATAATTAAATTTCTTTTTTCGGAGTGTTTCCCAAGAACCGAATTTTTTCCGAAAAAAATCGCAAATATCAAATCCAAAGAAATGGCGGCAAAGGAAATGTTCCGCTCCATATCATCCGTGCGTATCCGTGTATCGAAATTCGAATTCCGTATTATCCGGTAAGCGGAGTAGTAAACATTTACCAAAACTGAAAAAAGTCCGAAAATTTCATGGTTTTTTGGGTACACCACCGCTCGCACAGCACTTTGGAAATTGCAAATCTGTTTTTTTAATATTTGTTTAGGTCCTAACAACATATAAAAAAATCAGAAATGTCGGACCTTTTGTAAGCACGGATGTACATCTTGACTGGACTACTAGTAGTTCCAGGGTGCAGGTGTGTGAAGTTTGTGTGCTGGAGGGAAAAACTAACTTATGTTTAAAATATTAAAATCACATTACCTTCCATTCATCCAATTCGATTGCTATTGCTTTGTATTTAAAATCTGGCAACATTTGTGATAGATGATTGGCTATATAACACACATGACTAAAGGCTGCATGCTTCTTGTAACCACCAATCAAAAATAATACCATTGCTGTCATCCATTATGACATCATCATTAAAATTTATCAAAATGTCACCATCTTTGTGTGGGTTTTGGAAATGGAATAATTACACATTTGTAAATATGCAGATGAAAAAATAAGTTCCTACCTTAATTACCTAATTGTTCCTACCCTAATTGTTCCAACTTACTCCTTCCTAAATATCCAGGTACTTGTCTGCCAATGATGAAGATTGTTGAAAAAGTTAATTAATTTCGTTTTGAAGAGTTTTATATGCTATGTACATTTCTTACTTATTTTTTTTATTTATCTGCCAGGTACCGGTTTTGACACATCCGTGTCATACACTAACAAACTTAAAACTAAATTAAAATGTATACAAGTGCAGAAATGATTAGATTTTATTAGGTAGGGGTAGTGGGAGGGGTGATTTTGGGAGAGGGGGAGAACGGTGGGAGGACTCAAAAATACACGGGAACATCGTTAATAATGATGATTTACAGAGTGCTATTATTTTGTTCCCCCTGTGTGCCCCCTCCCCCAAAATCACCCCTCCCACTACCCCTACCTAATAAAATCTAATCATTTCTGCACTTAAGTTTGTTAGTGAATGACACGGATGTGTCAAAACCGGTAGCAGATAAATAAAAAACTTAAGTAACAAATGTACATAGAAAATAAAACTATTCAAAAAATGTATAGAAATTGTTACATAATGCCCAAGAAATACAAAAAATAATTAGTTTCGTTTGAAAACAGGGAAACAAGTAACATAACAATTTATTTAAAATAAATACAGATTCATCAACGAGATTAAAAGCGCCATTGATTTATATAACTATACAGAATAATAAGGACTGAAAAAATACATACATAAATTAAACAGACATGCAAATGGTATTTCTTTAAATATACCAATTAAAGACAGCAGGATTACAGACAGGGTGACCGGTATTTAGGCTGAGGATACCAAAATATAGAAAAATATAATTGAAAAAAAAAAAAAAATCATAATTTTTCACATTTACATGCAAATTTGTCAGTTTTTTATGTAGCTTTAACCGCTTGGGCACATAAGCTTGTTTTCACGACAATTTAACGCAGGTAGACATAGGAATGACGTATGCCCCGGACCTGAGTTATTAAATACCAACCAACCCCTGCACTTAATTGGGAAAATATAAAGATAAGATTAAAAAATTATTTGGGAAATAAATACAATGAGATATAAATTAACAGTAAAGACATAAAAAATATGAAATTAAATATTATAATCTTGCTTTGCTTTTGATAACTACATTTACACAAATGAGCCATTCAGTAAAAGAACAGAATTTCTTTCAGATTATTAATATCATACACGCAGAGATGTGTTTTATTTCAAATAAATCCATTTCAAATGGAAATGCAAAATAGGTATTTTCCATTTTACATTACACTATTACAAAAAATACTGATATACGGGGCCATAGGACAAAGTTGAACTTAAGAATGTTGTCCCATTCTCATGAGATAAATAATGTCAACCAAGTATAAATGTTGGGCGCGCGTTTATCATTTTTCCCGACTATGCACTGGCGTCGAAGGATAAACAGCGCTAGTTCTTCGGAGCATCTTCCATTGAAATACCTGTGGAACAAGAGCAGCATTGACTCTTGTGCTCTAAATAATGCAATCCGTTTGTTAAGACAGGGTAGCCTATCAGACGGAACGCCCGTTTCTGCTCATGGTCAAGGGTTTTTTCGAGTGTTTGGAGAATTGCAAAAATTTCGGACTTAGGAAAGTTAATCTACAAGTTGTTCTACTTTGATGTCCATTATTAAATGACAAAATTGTTTAAAAATTCAATAATTATTTTAATAGAAAGCTGTTTGGTTTTACTTTTTTATTGTTTGACCTGAAAACCATTTTGTATTTTCAATGCATTTTGAAAATAGGTTTTTGCATTTTGCATTTTAAATAGGTACTTTTCCAAAAACCATTTCACATTTTCAAATGGAAAAGTTTTGACACATTTCCATTTTGCATTTCAAATGGTTTTGCGTATCCATTTTGCACATCTCTGCATACAAATTGTTAATCTATAAGTTAAAAATGTTTGGTTGAATTTCAAGTGTTTGTATATTGACAGTGTCCAGCCCTGGAAGCAATCATGGATCTCACTAAATAAATGTGCCGACAATGGCTTAATTTTTATCATACTTTTTAGTTCTCTATTTATTTATATCTCAAGTATGTTTTGTATTTATAACTTTTACAGAATAAAGGTTAAAAGATAAATAATAATTTAAAAGATAAAAATAAAATAATTACATATTATATGAAGCTACTTATGTGAGATAGAAGAAAAAGTGTGATAAGTAATTTACTTATCTCATCCCCATTCAAACAAAAGTCACCATCTGCAAAAATCTTGTGTACATGTTTGGTAGTTAGAATGCAGAAATAAGGGAAAAATCGATATTTATATAATATTAAGTTTCATTAGCATTTTTGATAAATTCTATCTAAATCACACAACCATTATTAACCAACTTCTTCGTTAACTTGAGCTAACTCAAAACTGTGTTTTTAAGATTGATGACTTTTGCCTGAACGTAGACAATGCATTACATAAAGAACTGAAGTGACCTAGAGAACTATACTCCCGTGAAAAAATGAATTTAAGAAGATTCAGTCACCATCCTTACAATGATACATCAATTTAAACAAAATCAGCTCAGGCCGTCACAGTCAATTCCATACAGGATAAATAAAATGTACAAAATAATGTCTGCATGCTTAATTTAAAATATAATATAATACAATAATATTTACCACATAATAACATCTATCTATTTATAGAAAGAAGAGTGTCTAGGGTGGACACAGGGCGGACGGCGTGGATTTGATTTGTATACAAATCTACAGTTTTATTTCGAAATTGATGAAATTTTGCACACCTGACCTACAAAACGAGGTGATGGTCACTGTCTACATTAGGTTTCGAAAAACTCTATGTAAAGCCCTATATATAAAACATATTTTTTAAATCGCTTAAGTTGAGCAGATCACTTTTAGATTTAAAACCTGGGAATGTTGGAAGAGATATTAGATAATAAAACAACATTAAAAAGGAGAGAGATACATTATTGTAATCAATAATATTATTTTGCTTGGATCATTTATCAAGAATTTGAAAACAACGAGGTTGAATTGAACACGGTTGTCAAATTTTAAATCACTTTTTTTGTACTAATCATTTTTTTCTAAAGAAAATAAAAATATTTTAAAAATGTAGCTAAGAATAATTATTATTGTACTGGTATACGTTTTAACTTTTAAGAAGAGCTGCAAATTTAATTTTTCACTTAATTATTAAGAGCAGCTTTTTTAAATCCAAATATAATCTAGAAGATAACGTCGGCGTATGCTGGGAGTCAGCATGTGTCACAGCAGATTTTGCAGGAAATGTATGGACCTGTGCGAAGCACGTCTGCCTCTCAGCATACGCTGTTTCATATAAGTCCATACATTACAAAACAAAATCTGCATGTGCGACACATGCTGACCCCCAGCTTATGCCGACCCTAAGAGTTGCTACAAAGTCAGACAACTGGTTGGATTGAAAAGGGCTCATATAAAATATGTACGCACCTTTATAAGCATATTTGATGAACTACAACACCATGCAAATAAAATATCACATAGATGACTGTATAATTTAAGACAAATAGTATTTAGGTGTCCATATCTTTGCAGTAGGTTAGGGAATATTTTGACATGAGATCAATGACAAAATTGGCTCGGCAGTTGTCACCGTATCTGCAATAACAAAATCCAACAAAACAATCTTAAATTTAGACTTAATTTAGGGACAAATATGTCAGTTTCAACTTATATGTTGGGTTCATTCTGACTTCACACGAATTCCAATTTGATTTCAATAATTTTTTTTATTGGAATTTTTTTTCAATTTCCTCTCAGAAGTAAATTTATAGACTCTTGCGGTGGTCGAGGGAGGGAGCGTGTAACAGAAGGTTAGGTTTGGAGGAAGTGGCTCGCACGGCCCTCGGCTTTTCCTTGGGACTAAAAAAATCCACCAGACTCTTGAATCTAGATTAACAAAGAAAATTGATTAAATAAATGTTATTGTTAGAAAAATTAATTACATATATAATTAAAAATTGACGTTTTAAGATGTTTAAAATAAATAAAAATTCTGCAAAATGTACGCGTTCGCATAAAGGTGCTTCAAAAAGGTAAGGATATTTTTTTTTTGAATTTTCTATGGGGCATTCTTGAGGCATGTTTCCAAATGTCTAAAAAAATTACGCAGTTGTTATTTAAGATTTCTTAATGGGGTATTAGGGGTTGCTACCAGCTGTGAAAATGTAGGGGGTTTGGCCAAAAAGTATAAGAAGTTGGTATTTATATTAAGCAAATTTTTACAAAATGTAGTTTAATACAATAATCAAATTAATGAAATTATTACATGCTAAAAATCTAAACTTCAAACCTCGTTTTCTCTATACGAGTTTTTGTGGATCAATGTGGACCAATCTTCAGCAAGCGATATGCTTGTAGGCGCCATTTTATGCCTCGATTATAAATTCAGTCTAAGGGGGTTTCTCACCATCCTCCCAATAGCTTATCTAGAACTAATAACGAATATTTTCGATTTAGATTTATTTATTTATTAAGTTGGAGTTTATAATTCGGTACTCGAACCTATGAATAGTGGCTATATATTGGATAAGTTGGCCGAGTTTTCTAACCACTGCGAGTATTTTATTTATATTATTAATAATATTCGTTATTAGTGTAGATAAGTTATTGGGACGATGGCGAGAAACCCTCTAAGAACAAAACGGATATATTATTACTCAAAAAACTCTAATTGCAATACTAACACGTTTAAAGGCGCTATTATTTACAATACTGGGAAAATTAAGTGTTTAACCTATCTGTGGCTTATTTCATTCTGCATGCAGTGACATGTTTAGTCTGAAGCCTTGCAATCATTGCTCATCGCAAACATTCTAGAATACTAATTAAACTACTATTATTATTATTATTGCCCTAAACGTCGCGTATTTTCAAATTTTGATCAATGGCAGCTTACCCATAAAATTTATTTATGAAAAATAAAAAAATTGTATACATTTTTTTTGGTTATTGAGACATTTACAAGGTGCCCTGATAAAAAAGACAAATTTTTACTTTTTGAAGCAGCCTATCACGCATACTGATCAGTGGTAGTTACCCATTAATTAATTTATTTAAATGAAAAATAAAAATTTGTATATAATTTTTTGGCTATTGAGAGCATTTTTACAAGGTGCCCCGCTCCGATAAAAAAGAGGAACTTTTACTTTTTGAAGCAGACTGGTACGCATATTTTAATTTCACTTTTATTATGATTATATATTATGTAGTACGTACAGAGGTAAATAGTATATGTATTACATCATTCCATTTGATAAAGAGCAGTTATCCTTAAATACAATAAGATAGTGTTTTCCTCCTGCTACTTGTCCAAGAACGAAAGCAATAAGCTACCTTCAAATGATGGGCAGAAGCTTGTTATGAAATGAAGCTTTGTAATAAAGGGGTACAAGAACATGCAACAGTTGTTAAATACATGATAAATGCAGTGATGTTTGGTTATCTTTTTTATTTATGAAAATACATTAATTTCAAAGGATTATAAAAAAGCAAGAACTTACAATTAAACAGGAATAAATAAGACTTATAAATAAATAAACAATATCAGTTCTCATAAAGATATTAAGATGACACTCATTGTGATATTCTGTTAGCTTTAATAGGGCCGACAGACCTTTGGGAATGTTGGGAAAGCCAAAAGCCAAATAACACTGGCGCTTTTATAGCTGAGTCTGTCACTAACATTATTCATATTCTGTGTGGAAATAAATATAATATGAATGCACAACAGAATTAATGAAGAATCAACTATTTTAGCCCAGTAAAGTATGGCTTCCAATCTAGGTTCATACATTCTAATTAAAAAAAAAACCCTTACAATTATTGATGTCTTTGTGATATCACAGTAAATTAAAATATTGTAATACATATATAAGTATGTATCGCAAAACTAAAAATATGAGAGAATAGGCACTATGAATAATAAATATTATATCCATTTTAACAAAGTTTTGAAAACATTGAATATGGAAGTTGCTAAAACTTCTTAAATAAATTATTCTAGTAGACTTGTTAGGGCTCTGTTTTCAGATAATAAATGTAGAAACTTTGGAGATTATGTAATAGGACAATATATAATATAAAATTTTCCTGTTCCAAAATATCATTTCCTTCAGTATGATGGAATTTGGTTTAAATATTTCACAATGCAGATATTATATTTAATATGTAAAAAGGACAAAACACAACAGTAAAATGAATCATAGTTAATGTACCGTAGATACAATAGAAGTTCTTGACATAAATAATGGGAGAGACTAGAAAAGATTTAACTTAATGTAAAACAATAACAAAGTTTCATATCGTATTTTAAAGAGAAAAGATAATTAAAATATGCAAGAGATGCAAATTAAGTATGTAATTCACTTCATTATTTATATCTAATTTTGTATAAAAATTATATTCCTATAAAAAAACAACACAGCAGATATAGATTGCTACGTACATAGATTATATTATAACAATATAACCAAATAAAAATGTTACATGAACATTTTATTTTGTCCCTTCGAGTTGAGGCGATGAACGGGAAAAGTAAACATATTTAAAGTAAGGCACACTACCACTTCGTTAAATTTGGTGAAAATTCCAAAAAGATAAAAATTCTATAAAATAAAACTACAAAAATTTTGAGTAATAATTATGTTTTAGAAGCCTGTCATGGCGTACATTTTATTATTAATTCACGGAATATCACTTTAAACTAGCATTCTACCAAATCAGATTTTGTGTTAACATCCATACTTCATAATACTGAATCATTTCACTGCAATTACACAGTTGTTAGCCGCAACCGATAAAAACTGTGAAATCTTCAGTCTTATCTTAGAATAATTTAAAAATCAATACCATAATACAGTCAAAAGTGCCTTTCCATTGTAAGTTGGTTTATTGTGTTGTGGCATGCTATAAAGGCGAGAGTAGAGAAGGGCTCCAGGGCTAAATAATTTGTAATTATGTACATATCTACATAATTGCAAGCAAAAGGCACTTTAACTGATTGTACCTAAGATCTACGCAAAAAAAAATGCAGTTTTTTTTGTTAACATGATAAATTTTTGGGTTATTATATGTTGCGCTTCCTCCTTTAGCCAGTATTTCAGACAGTATTACAGTGTCCATCGTCAGGGCAGATGTGATGTGGGACACTGTATCGCTCCACGAAACGTTGGCTAAAGAAAGAGGAAGCACAACATGGCATAATAGCCCAAAAATTAATCACAATAATACTTTTGACTGTGAAAATCTCCAATCATATCCCAATCAATAAAAATATGCTTTTAAAATCAATTTTAAGAGACCAAATATTCAATAAAAAGAGTAATCGTAGGATAATTTAAATATACTGCGCCACTTTTGCAAACAACTTACTCAAGAGTGCAAATCAACTCGTGATTATGTTTTATTACAAAGACAAAATCTTCTCTATTAGGTAGCTAAATATTTGTGCGACATATAAAAAACAATACTAACAAAAGACACAATAATTTCCTACTATGTTTGTCTAAAAAGTATTATTATTATTGATATTTTTTTCAAATTTCATAGCACCGGAAAATGACAGAAAACAAAAAAATTTTAAAAAAATGCTAGAATTTCTTTTTAAATGAACACAAATAGTTGCTTTAAATGCAAAGGGAATGTTTGTCCATCGCTTAAGTTAATTCTCAGTCTTATTTTGAAACACAAAGATAAAGATATAAAACACAATATATTAGTAATTTAGTTAATTATTAAATTCATGATTCGGTGGTGCTCAAGCAATGTTATAGATTAAATGCTGTCACAAGACCAGATGATTATCATGTTAATATCTCGTCGCCGGATATGCAATTATTTTAGAGTGGTTGAATTGGAGAGAATACAGACGTATTCTCTAATTTCTTTTTGTTACCTACCATCACATGGTATTGGTAATGTCTTGTCACCGATATGCAAAAGTGGCTGAATTGGAGAGAATGCAGAATATTCTCTAAATCTTGATTGTTACCGTCACATAGTATTGTTAATGTCTCATCACCGTGGATGCAATCAATCGGAGAGAATACAGACATTGTTGTTGTTTTCTCATGGTATTGTTAATTGTCTCGTCACCAAGCAAGGCAATCAATTGAGGAAAGTGACACAATCGGAGAGAATATGAACATTCTCTACTAACCTATTGTATAGTTCCCTCCGTACAGTGGCCGTGAACTTGTTGACGAGGCACAGCGTGGCGGCGAGGGCAAACACCAGGTTGTACAAAAGCACGAGCTTGAAGTTACCGAGCCACTCGATTTTGCCAAAGTCACCGAGCAAGTCGAAGTTCGTCACCCCTGGAAGTGAATTAAATACTGTGTTATTTCATGAGACCTCAATCATCCCTTCCTAGCACCATAGAAACTTATAATAATATTATGTTAAAACACTATCATCTACTTTTGACATCATAATAATTGTTTGGTTTTGAAATGATAATACACGTAGTTCCTACCTGGATGTCATTTCACCCAGTACCTACCTCTCCACATCCTTAAACCACATCACCGTACTGGAAGGATTTTTAAACTTGGAACAATGACCAGGAAAATTGGTGGGCTTTTGTTCCGGAAGCACTCAAGAAATAAAAAAAAGGAATCTAGGAAGCAAGTTTGGTGTTCATCGTGTTGATAATTTCTATTATTAATTAAAAAGACTAATTCAAAGTAAAACAATACGTGTTTTACTTATTTATGTTGTGGTTATAATTTACCTCGAGGTACCGCAGTAAAATAAACTTTACTTGTGAGTTTGTGTCGTGTTCTAGAGGTAAGTGATTTGGTTTCCTTCTTCTTGTATACCATTTTTGTTCCCAAAACATATCACCCAATTCCAACAAATACCAATTCGTTTTGTTTCTCGTTTCCTAATTCTTTACAGTCCATTTTACCAAGTGCATCTGAAGATGTCATTCGCAAACAGTTTCGGATGCAACAATAATATTTTGTAAACCCTTCGGTACAATAATGGCATACATGCAAGAAACTTTGCCATTATCTTGTTTGCTTTTTAACTTTCAAAATTCCCAGAAAATAATATTACACATACATGTTGAGAAAATTATTCTAGGAACCCTTAAGTAATAACAGATTACAGAAAAAAAATGATTGCATTGTGACTTGATATAGCATAAATAAGGTTTTTACTTATCAACAATAAAAAAGCACTTGATTGTAAATTGATTAAAAGTAATTTATTGTAGCTGCACCTAATATTTACTGAGAAATTAGTATTAAATTTTTATTTATATGAATACCACAAAAGAGTCCCATCTGCTCCCAACCAGACTACGGCATTACCGGTTGTGAGGCTGAAGGTAGTGGGGAGAGGAAGGAGATGGGAAATAAGAAGGTGGGAAAGTACCTGGCTATTCAGATCTGGTCACCAAACCCGGTTAAAACTATTTCAAGCAACGTTTCAATTCTGAATGGTGGTCTTACAATACTGAGAGTATCTTCCACTCTGGAAGGTGCGGCAAATATACTATACATAATTTTAAATTGTGAAATAAAACAAATTAATAAAATAAAATTTAATGAAATAATTAACACTGTTGATCTTCTAAGCACCTCCCCTTTCCACCTCTCTCGCTCCACTACTTCCATTTATACCCACGCCCGTCTTTCTATTCTTGATAATTTAGTTTTTAGTATATTTTATGTCCTGATGAAGAGAACATCGTTCTCGAAACATGTTGTTTTTTTAAATAAAAATTATTGTGGTAAAAACAAAGTGTTTTTAATTCTTTCATTAATAAAGTGGTGCCACAAAGTGAATTTGCAAAATTTGAAGAAGAAAATAAAATTTACTTATGCAAGCCGGGTTTTGGCCCGCGACCTTCAGATCGTTAGTCGAGAGCTTTACCCCTCGACCATGGAGGCCGTTGTGAATCCAATCACTGTTTGAAATGGCTTTAGCCATATTTCGTGACCAGATTTGAATAGCCTGGTATTTCCCAACCTTCCTCTTCCCCTTTTTACTCACTTCAGGCTTGTAAGATTCCCCATTTGTGGATGCCGTAGTTCAAGTGGCTGGGGGCATTTGGGACTCACTGATGTTATCGTATATCATATCATACATACCCAGTATCTTGGCAAGGAGAGGCAGGGCGGAGCTGAGCACCAGCAGCAGGGCGCAGTTGGCGATGAGCAGTGGCAGCGGGGTGCGGCCGGTGCGGGGACGCATGCGCGCCGGGTATCCGCTGCCGTAGAGCCCCGTGCACGAGGCGGCGTACAGGTACAGCAGCACCACCACCTGCAGCCCCGCGCCCCACGACCCCAGGCGGGACAATGAGCTGATGCCCAGGGTGAATTGCTGCAATTATGACAGACTTGTATTGTGGGTGTATGAAAATGACTTTTCGCCAATTGAGTGATAGAGAGTTCCAGGTGTTTTTCGACTCGACCACGTTCAATACAAAAACCATACCTCATAAAAATCATCTAAGAAAATTTGGGTAGCTATCGCTGGAGTGGTTGTAGCAATATTAATTCCAATATTGTATTACTTACACAGAATATCATTGTTTATTTTGTTTTTTATACAATGTTCTTAACTTCTATTTTCGTTATTTTACTGTTGACCAGATGTGCAACAAAAACAATGTCGGAGACAGAACCGATCCCTGTGGGATGCCAGCATTTATCCAATTGGTTCTAATTTAATGCACGATTATATATAAAACTAGCTGACCCGGCAAACTTTGTACCGCCAGAATCAATGAATGTTGTGTTTAATTTATTAACTGTTCGAATTGATTCAAATTATGTCGACTAATGCACATTATTTGAAAGCCGTTCCATACAAAATATATGAATTTATTTATTTTCTCGGGACAGAGACAAATCCAACAAATCAAAGATCATAAAAATTCGTCCAGCCGTTCTTGAGTTATAAATGGTGTAACTAACCCGACTTTGTTTTATTTATTTTTTTTTATTTATTTATTTATACGCCTATTAGGCTTTTACATACATAGTTAAAAAAATATTCATAAGATTGTAAGTTCACAGTTACAGTAGTAATACATAGTATAATCTATCTATTTAACATATTATAACAGCAAGTAACTAGTAATGCATAAGATGATTATTTGTAGGTATAAACCTGTTGTACAAAAATAAGAATGTGCCTACTCCTAAGGTTAACAAACGTAATTTAGCTATAAAGAAATGTAAAGTTTATATGTACATAGTAGACAGTGAGAGCAGTAACATGGTATAATACGACATAATAGTATAGTGTATAATATGAGGCCTTTGAATTAGAGAGTTTACGAAATAATTGTTGGCGGTATTGTTAACATAATATACCTAGATCGTTTGACCAGTTATCGTGGCCCGTTAAATCCAGGGCGTTCGCTCTGCCATTTTACATAGTTTATAAAAAATATTATACACAAAGATTATAAGTATAGAATAGTAAAAGCAATAATTTAACCTTAACCATTTGACACATAAAAGCAAGTAAAAAGCAAATGAAAACATGATAGTTTGTAGGTGTAAACCTGTCGTAAGAAAATAAGAATATGCATACTTCTAAGGTATAAAAACCAAAAATTGCTTATAAAAATGAAGTTTATATGTACATATTAGGTAGTAGTAGTATTAACATAATATCTATGCGACACATAAAAGCTAGTTTATATATTAATTTATTCATTCACTAATCTATTCACTAACTAGCGGGCTCCAAAAGCCAGCCAGTTTGTAAATTGATAAATAATTAAAAATAAAATAACATTTTTACTAAATGGTTACATTAATTACATGTGAAAAAATAATGCAGTTTTAGTAATTGCAGGAAGTCTACATTTATTTTTGTGTCAAACATGAGGAAATATTTCGATCAGAGGTGCAATAGCTAAATGTTTATTGTTTTATTATAAAAGTTCTAATATACTGGTTTTAAATTTGGAAACCGATTGAAAACGATAGACATCAATTGAACTATATGTGTTTCCAAGTGTATGAAGCCTTTGAATTGGAGAGTTTATGAAGTAGTTATTGGCAGATTTGGTAACAAAATATAGATCGTTTAAACGAGTATTGCGGGTAGGTATACGTAAATTAATTAAGCTCGTTAAATCGAGGGCGTCCAGGCTGCCATTTGATATATTGAAAAGGCAAACTAAGTCACTCACTGTGCGTCTTGTAGTTAAATCACTTAGGTTCAGTAATTCCATTAAACATGTATAATTAAGTTCTTCAATTGGTATTCCAAGTTTGTAATTAATGAACCTAAGAAACTTATGTTGTACTCTTTCGATTTTTTGCTGATGAGTCTTATAAAATGCCCAGATTATTGAGTTGTACTCCAAATTACTTCTCACCAATCCAGTGTAAAGCAATTTAAAGGAATTAATTGTTTTAAATTCTTTTATCGTCCTCAGAATGTACCCCAGGCATTTCATGGCCTTGTTGGTTATTTCATTTATATGAGGAACAAAAGTTAATTTACTGTCAAATATTATGCCAAGGTCCTTAATTTGTTTAACTCTTTTTAGGAAATTGTTGTTGATGCTATATTGATATTTAATGGGATTTTTGATTCGAGTAAAAGTTATTGATTGACATTTTTCAATGTTGAGAAAGAGTTCATTAAGGGTGCACCACTCTTGTAGCCTCACAAGATTTGATTGCAATACGCTACAGTCATTATAATTAGTAATTGTTTTGTAAATTTTTAAATCGTCCGCAAATAATAGTATCATAACTCCATCAAAGATGGAAGTTATGTCGTTTATAAACAAGGAAAATAACACTGGGCCCAGATGTGACCCCTGTGGGACTCCGGTAAAGATTTCAAACTGATGTGAAAAATGTGAATTAATTTTGACTGATATTTTTCTTTTGTGAAGGTAGCTTTCGAACCATCTTAAAATATGCCCCCTTATACCTAGGGATCTTAGTTTGTTTATAAGAATTTTATGTGAGACTTTGTCGAAAGCCTTACTAAAGTCTGTATACACTACGTCTGTTTGAAGACGATTGTTCATAGAATTAGTTATATATTCCTGATATATCATTAAATTTGTTAGAGTTTATTTTTTTTGCTATGAAGCCATGTTGTCGATGTGAAATTACTTTATTGATTTCGGGCGAGAGTTTAGAGAGCAGAGCAGATTCAAGTATTTTCGGGATTGACGACTGGATACATATAGATCTGTAATTAGATATATCAGATTTATCACCCTTCTTGAATATTGGAGACAGAAAGCTTGTTTTCCATTTTATCGGAAAAATGCCAGTTTTTATGGACAAATTAAAAAGTTTAGTTAGAGGATAAGTCAAGACTGATGAGCATTTCGATAGGAAGATTGGTGGAATATTATCAGGACCGGCCGATTTGTTAAGATAAGGGATTTTAATTTAGTTTTTATATCATTTTCTTCGAATATGCATTGATTGAAATCAATGTTATTTTTATTTGGTGTTGTGGCGTCGGACATTGGTGAGTTGTTTGTAGAAGCATAGATTTTACTGAAAAATTTAGCAAATAGATTAACAACTTCTTGTGGATTATCAGCCGTTTTATTATCTAAATACATGTTGTGGGGAATACCGGAGTCGTTGTTGTTAAGCAATTTTGAGAATTTAAAGATGTTTTGGGGGTTGGCAAGAGCCAATTTTTCACAGTTGTCAATACACTTTTGGTAACATAACTTAGACATTTTTTTGGTGGCCTTTCTGAGTTCGTTAAATTTTGCGTAATCAACTGGATCGCGTGTTGATTTGTAAATTTTATGGGCTATTTTTTTTTCTCTAATTATTTTAATAAGATCGCTACTGAACCACTTTGGATAGTTACGTACGTACATTTTTGAAACTGGTACAAGCGAATCAATAGTTTTATTTAGAATTGAGTAAAATTTATCGAACCATATCATTTATGTTTTCTTCAGAGTCCAAAAAGTTCCAGTCAGTTGAAGATAAGAGATTAGTGATTTGATCATAATCGGCTTTGAAGAAGTTCAATTTTATTGATACTGATGGATTTATTTTTTTTATTGAACTGTTGCATTCGATCAGTAGAGGGGGGTGATATTTGTCGATTGGGAGGATAGATTCAGTAGATGCGGATACTTTAACAAATAAAGAATTTGAGAAAACTAGGTCAAGAAGACGGGAATTAATGTTGAATGCATAGTTTAACTGTAGTAGATTTAGAAAATTTGACATCTCGATTATCTCATGAGAACCATGGTTGATGCTGTCCGTGGTAGAAGTTTTATTGTTATCTATGTCCCATATGACATTTGGCAGATTGTAGTCTCCTGTCATAATCATGGTGGCGCCAGGAAATTTTCTTATGATTGTTTCGATTTCGAAGTAGTGGTCCTTGTATACTTGGGCGTCAGAAGATGGGGGAATGTAGATACAGCCAATGATAATTTTTTCACTTTTGGTGGACACCATGATGAATAATTGTTCAAGATGTGTATGTATGCACTTGATTTTTCTTGATATATTATAAGATATACAATTTAAACTACTATACGACTCAATATACGGGCAGTATACGTATATTGAGTCGTAAAATAATTTCACACGTTTTAATGACTTTTTGTTTCGTAGTAATAATATTTATGTTAAAAGTACCTTCATAAAACGTTTCAAGTAAATTCGTAACAAGCTATTAAAAGTGTGACAAATAATGAAATAATTGTTAATTTTTCGAAGAAAACTTCTTCGGAAAGGTTTTCACTTTGTGATGGTAACTTTGTTTACATCACTTTTATTTTATGTTTCGTGAACGATGTTCACATCATCAAGATTAAATGTACACTAAACTTAAAAATTAAATATGGATCACATATGGGAGGAAAGGGTAGAAGAAAGGGGAAGGGGTAAGAGTGGGGGAAGTTTAATTAGTTTATTTAATTTTAATAAACTTCCCCCACTTTTCACCCTTTCCCCTTTTTTCTACCCTTTTCTCCTATTGTGATCTATATTTAATTTTTAAGTTTAGTGTACACCCGAAACATATTGATTGTGTATAAATAAAAGTGAATTAAACAAAGTTACATATTTGTCTTTTTATTAAAATAAATAATTGTTGCTAGCGATAGGTTTCAACTCAATAAATTAAAGTGATAGGTAATTAAAAAGTGTGTAATCAACCTTATCATTAAATATCCATTGCAGTTGAGGAAAGTACAAGCTTTTATTACCCACATAAGTTATGTACTTAGACACTAACGGCCGCTGTTTCTAACTTTTAAATCGATTCATCTGAGGCCGCTATCAGCCAAGCATTTTGTAGGGTAGCGCTCGATTTATGTTGTCCCCAAACATCTTATGTTATCTGGCCTCGCCCACTTTCATAGACAATAAAATGACATCAAAGTAAGAACTTTCGAAGTTAAATTAATATTATTGAGTTAATTTTTGGATTTATTATTAATACACGTAATTTATTTAAAATATTTTTATCCATAAACTGACATTTTATATATTTTTAAACAAACGTATATAAAATAAAGTGTCAGCTTGACCGTAGGTACTGGACTTGACACTTGGCTTGGCGAATATTCGAAAACGACATAGTTTTTCGCATAAATTAACCGTTTTTCGTCTCTGCTCCGCACGCATCCGAACTTCTCAATCCATATTAATTAAAATGATAATTGATAAACGCAATACAACAGAAGTGAAATGAGCGCGAAACTGTGTCTTCTGTCCATACATTGTGTTCGCGGTATTTTTTCTACTCTGTTGACACTTTTAAGAACTAGTCCAAAACTGAGGCGGCCGAAACGAGTTTAATCCACTAGTCCGGCTTCCTTAGGTTAAGATATATGCTTAAGCGATACTTGTGTGTTGGAAAAAGCGTAGTTGTGCACTAATCAAATACTAAGGCAAAATTTTGGCTTAGTAATTGATTAGTAGGATTGGGAACAGCGGCCGTAAACAAATTAAAGGTGAGGCATTATGCCATGTACATATTTGTATAATTACGTGTATTTTAACCTCTTGTAGGCCGCAGTCCCCCCGGCGGGTCCGGATGTTTGAAGAGATTTTGCCCCTTATGTATAAAGAAATTGTATGAAGAACAAGGTCAGAATCGCTTGGGTCATTTTCGTTCTTGACATTACAAATTACTGGATAGCATTTAGCCACTCCGAATAATTCATATTAATTGCTAAAGACAAGCCGGGCACCAAAGATGGCGGACAAAATGGCTGCCGCTTGATAATATGATAGCTGTCACATTCGAAGTCTATATTTATTCTTGGTTTTTATATAAATCCATTGTGGAAAGCATAGATTTGAGTGATTATTAATAAGTTCTATCTACATTATTTTGATGTAATTTTGGTAATATATCACAAAAGAAATGTTATAAAAATTGAATTCGTAAGAAAGGTGAGAACTGTCAAATATTTTACGTCGTATTGAAAAAAAATATTTTTTGTATGCTGGCTTTCAACAAGTTAAGAATAATACTTTTTAAGCTGAGGACTACTACTCGAAAATAATAACTTTGATTTGAAATTCAGCTAATTAGTTCCAACACAACTGAATCTTCTTCGGGGCAGTAATTACAATAATTATTGATTAAAATGACTGATTTTATTCTCTTCATATATAATTTTAGACTTCTTCAAAATGTAGAACTTTGTCTTTTTTTTGGGAAACCCTTGTAAATGCTTTCAATAGCCAAAAAAATATATATGTATTTTCGTAATTTTCATTTAAATAAATTTTAGGGGTCGCTACCATTGATCAAAATTTCGAAGATACGAGACGTTTAGGGCAATGATTGAAATCCTTCAGACTACTGACTACTATACTATGTCACTGCATGCAGAATCAGAAAAGCCACAGATAAAGAGTTAAAGACACCTTTTTCCCAATTCCCGTAGTATTGTAAACAATAGGAAGAGTGAGATACGTTTTTAGATTTTCACGGCCAAAAGCATTTTCGTTGTTTGTTTTTGGGGTGTTATGCCGTGTTGTGCTACCTCCTTCTTTAGCCGACGTTTCGGACAGCGTTGCAGTGTCCATCATCAGGGCAGATCCGGCAGATCCGTCGATTTCACATCGACATGTGAAATCGACGGATCTGCCGGATCTGCCCTGATGATGGACACTGCAACGCTGTCCGAAACGTCGGCTAAAGAAGGAGGTAGCACAACACGGCATAACACCCCAAAAACAAACAACGAAAATAGGAAGAGTGTTTAAATGTCTTAGTATCGCAATTAGAGTCTTTGACTAATAACATACTTTTTGTACTTAAGACTGAATTTACGATATGGGCCAATTACAAGCATCCAACGTCGCCGCAATCGCGCCTGGCAAGCTTTACAGCAAATTTATCGGTTATATTGTACCTTACACTAAGGATTTTTAATAGGTATGTCTTTTTGTATGGGAAAAAAAAGTTGGAATTTCGGAAAAGGTTGTTAATTTTTTACTCCTACCAACATGTAGAAGCACCTCCCGACGTTAATGCACTTTACCCCCGGACACCCTGTATAATTTAAATAGCTTAATATTTTACTTCATGATTACTGTTCCACAAAATTATTATGTATATCATATATTTGTGAAAGCCCGTATAGCCTTAAATAAATAAGTTAAGTTCTCACGTAAGAAATATTCATGCTTAAGAAGTTATATTTGTTGGGTCCCTTGAAATATAAAATTAAATAAAGACCAATTTATCACACATAAGAAGTTTTTTTTCTAGAAAACATTATAGGAAAGTTTCACTTTAGTATAATAGTTTTCTATGTTGGGAGAATCTCTAGAGGCTGTGCGAAGAGAGGACCTTATGGGCCTAATATGGACGGAGGCCGCTGAAGTAGAGCAGGACAGGGACACCTGGAGGTGCTTTGTTGATGCAATGGGTCACCGACCCGAACAGGACAAGGGGAAGAAAGCATATGTACATATGGGGTAATCTTACCGTTGTTGAAAGTGGTAGTGCCTTGATCCCCACGAGGAGTTCCAGGGTGTTTTGGAGCACCATCAGCACTGCCGTCAGCGTCAGCAGCACGAGCAACAGCACGGCGAAGGGATAGACCACGTTGCGTCTCCAGGCAGAAGTTCGCCGCTGACCGTCCACCACCTAACCATAATGTGTTTTTAATCAGTCCATCTAAGTTAACCAGACAAGCAAAACTATGAAATTTTGATATGATTTGAGATTGTCAGGGCCAGAAGAATTATCGTGGTTGAATTTTGGGGTACTATGCTGTAATGCCACCTCCTTCTTTAGCCTGACGGTTCCATGAAAAACGATGAAAAAAAATTGAAAAATAGCCCATAACCTAACCTAACCCATTTTTTATATATTTTCTTATCACTTTAAATGATTTTTCAAAGGAGGTGTTGAGTTAAAATCATTCTGAGTTATCCGGTCACGTTTCGGACAGCATTAACCTGTTGTTTGTCGCTCAGACGCCGGCGTCCAGGATATATATATATTTTTTTTTTAACCCCATCAGCCTACACAGTATTTTTCAGAGAGTCGAAATATTTCCATTCAAGTATCGGGTACAGGTAGGACAAATGAATTTGTCCTTGAAATATATGTTGTGCCGTGGAGTGGGCGGGACGTATATTTCCGAGCAACAAAAGTATTACTCATGCATACATTTCTTGACGTGAATTTAAGACACGGAGGGAATCAGTATCATTTTGCTATTGAGAGTGGTGGACGTGACACTGGAGCAGTGACGGGTACGTATTTACATTTTTTTTATTCTTTTTTTTTTTTTCTTTTTTTTTAAAAGAAAGACAAACATTCCCGGGTTACGAATAACCCAACAAGATTTGAAAATCTACTACTACCACCACACTAAGCGGAAGATGTTGCTTGTGTTGTGATGGAGGACTTAGCCAGCCGAGGAATCGAACACGGAACGCTTGGGTGGGACCTAAACGCAATGCCCACTCAACCACCGACCGGTCATTTACCTCCCTATTTTCATATTTTATATTATTTACTTATATTTTATTATTTTCATAAAATAAAAATAAAATTTGTAATCTTTATAATTGTTTGTAAAATTTCTAATTTTTTAATTCGATGTTTCCATTTTTTGTTGGTATTCTTTATATTTCATTGTAATTTTGTATTTTCCTTTGTGCTTTGTATATAAATAAATAAACGAAAAAAATATATTTCAGTCTTTTAATTTATTTTAAGCATAAATAAAAAAAAATAATAATATGAAATTATGTCCTCCGGGCTAAACGGGTTGACACGTCCTAGTGAAAGAGTTCGCGCCCGTTGTATGTTGCGTAATTCAAAACGGAAGTCCCCGGTTAACATAAACATTATATTCTTTTTTTAAACCTATCAACATTGACAAAATTTTTGTAAATAAGTTTTAAAAACTATCTGAGTTTTTAAACTGTAAAAGCTTTGCATTTTACACTACTTTAATAACTGAGGTCCAGGGCTTATGTTATTCCTATGTCTACCTATGTTAAATTGTCGTGTAAACAAGCTTATGTGCCCAAGCGGTTAATTTGTTACTGTAAACAACAACAAAAATGATGTCTCTATCTGTCTGTACAGAATGTACATGGGTAAGTAAGCAATATTTTTAGTGAAAATAAAGTAATTACACATACCTCTCTCTTATTCTGTAGAACATTTGCTCTCTCTTGTAGGCCAGCTTGAAGGGCCCCATTCCTCAATCGAAGGAGGCTTGCTGTGCCCCCGGAGCCCCCTTCCTCCCCCTCGCCGTGGGAACACGAGGGAGGGGGGCCCAGCGGCGGTGGAGATATGTAACCCTCCCCTGTAATATAAATAACATTACTTACAAATTAACATTGACATAAATAGGTATTGAAAAGTATATGAAAACTTTTATCGCCATAAACATTACACACATGATCTCTAGAAGTGTGATCTCTGTCAATTTGAAAGAAAACTGATGTCGCTAATTTATAGAAAACCTTTTGACTCCTAGGCCCCAGACGGGCCAAAAAAACTATTTATTTGTTGAAGAAATAATTTTGATTTTTTTAAATATTAGACATAATCCCCAAAAAATATTTAGCTTTTGAAAAACAGCTACCTATATGATTGAAAATAGATCTCTGATTTAAAAGTAGTTATCATGTTATGTATTAATGAAGTCATAAGATGCGAATAAATGAAAGACGTCATTTGAAAAGTCAAAAAAGACGTGCATAGAAAATTATAATTTATGCTTTTTTTTGTTTTATTTATAAAACAAGTTGTGATGTCTCGATATATAATTTTTTTTACAATCTATTTTACAATATTAATTTCTAATATTATAGATGAACTCGGTTCAAAATTTATCATTCGGAATAAAACAGAAAATGATAAAATAATATGCTAGGTTAGGTCAGGTTAGATACTTGAATCAACTTACCAGTGGTTTGAGCATGTTTAAGTCTCCGCCTCACGGTTTCCTCCTCCAGTGAGTATGCGAAGAACTCTTCATTGAGATCTCTCAAGAACTGCGGCTTCACCAGGACTTGCCCCACCACACTGAACAGCTTTACAAATCCCAGAGGAGTGCAAACTGGAAAAATGAGAATATGATAAATAAAACATATCATATTACTCACACTTAACCCTTAGTGTGTCAGCTAAATGCCGAGCGGCCCGTCACGCACTGACTCTATTTTCGTCATAACTTACTTGTTTTTTTGCAAAATTATGTTTTTGTAAATTGCACCTGCCACCATAAAGCCGGGACTCTTACTTAAACTTTGCCGTCTCTTGCGACCGAATTAATAAACTTTTGCTTACACTTTTTCTTAAACTTTACTATAAACTTTGTCTATGGGGGTGTGGCCTTATACACAAACGCAATGTTCATGCTTTTCGTGACCGGTGGAAAACATTGTCCTCCCGGGTGAAGTGGGGAAGGCTGGGGAGGGGATTTCAGGTTAATTTTTGATAACAGCTGCGCGGTGCGGTCAATCATGGCGAATAAATCACACGAGTTTTTGAGGTTATGTAATGAGCGTAATTATGAGTTTAATAAATGATGTCGTAATGGATGACTGTTTCTATCACAAACTCATCTTAATGTACTTATAGGAATTTAAATAAAATCCTTTAACCTCTTGAATGTCGGATGACAGTTAGAGGTTAGGTTAGAGCTAGAGTGCTCTAATAAAACGCAAAGTCTGTAATGATATTGGCGCAAGTGATTCTAACTTTGTCCTTGTAAAGTTTCTGTATACATAAGGGTTAAAATCGCATTTTATTTTTTAACCTCTCAGCTGTCACCCGCCCGCCGGTGGGCTTACGACAGATGACTCGTTAAGTATACTAATTTATTGTACCAAACCACAGACATATTATTCATAGACTAGAGAATCAGGGAGAGGGGTAATAACCAACTGAAGCGGGGCGGAGAGGGATGAGTTGACGGTAACGATATGTGATTCGTTAATACTTCAATATGACAGTATATAGGCATCACGCATTATAATATCACCATTTAGCTCTTAAAAGTAAAATCTGCTTTTGAATGAATAGACCTTTTTACATGGGAGCGCGAATTGTTCGCCCGGTTTGAACAAACTTGTGTAATCTATATAAAATGAAGAAAGGTTCGCTTGTTTTGAGAGTCGAATATTTTGTTACATTTTGTTATTCTGTGACGTCACATTTTTTAGATTCACGCGAACCTATACGCCAGCCCGGCCGGTTCCATGGAACCCAGAATTAAGGAGGGGGAAATAATACGCTTTCATCACTTAGGGCAGGTCTATACATATTCATATGTCTATGTACCAAACCAATAAACAATTTATGATAATAACTGTTGTTTTGAAATTCTTTAATGGTACATTAAGATTGTGTGCTAATCGATATTAGTCAGAAATCTTTCCTTATAAATCTAATACAATTTCGAGGTAGTACGGTCTAACTTGAAATCTGTGTTTTCTCCCTGATACATCTCTTCCTCTTGAAGTCATCTAGACATTTTTTGACATCGACGTTAGTATTTACGTCATACGTCAAGTGTGCGGTACGTAGATACGTCTTTACTGCAGACCATAACAAAATGTATGTAGCCACGCCTACTGCGACCCAATATTCAAACAAACGCAAGAGAAGACAATGTGGAAAAGAACAAAAAATGTTTTTGAAATGTTAAGGCCAAAGTTTAATCAAGAGACCCGGCTTAAAAGACACATAATGTGTTTATATATATTTTTTTATTGAATATATCTCTCCTTTTTTAGTAAATATAACAATGAAGAAATACGAAAATGATTCATTTAATTCTTTTATATACTTTTTCAATAATATCATTATTCAATTTATAAAAAGAGATTATTTGTAAACAAGGTCTGCTTTGTAATTATTATTACATGTGATTTATAAACTCCAGTTTGATGTGACACTGTATAATGTTGGACAAACTGGCCGTTCTTTCAATACTAGATTCAAAGAATGATCTTTAAAAAAAAATTAAATACAGTCCCAATTTGCCAAACAATTTACAAAGGTTAACAGACATACCTAGGTACCCATATAATTTACCAATGCGAGTTATGAAGCCTTTTGTCATCTTTCAAGCTTCCAATGCGCACATTATATTTGAGATATCAAAAAAATTCTGTGTAAATAATTGCTCTTTTTCCATAACCCCACAGAAATAAAGTTAAAAAGACAATTTTTATAGTTATAATATTTTTAACCTATTAGATATATTAAGTTTAGGTACTATTTCTAGAGAAATTTTATGTAGCAACACAAATGATCCTGAAAAAAACACTCTAAACCTTAGAAAGTATAAAAGTTTATATTCAATTAATTAGGGAAAGGCAATTGAGGTAACATTTCATTAGACTGTGTTAGAAAAATAAACATTATTATTGCATGGATATTATGTTGTGTCTTTTTAAAATAAGTAGTTTCCCTCTAGCATTATTACATGTCAACAAGCAATTGTATCAAAATCAATAAATCTCCATGACAACCAGATCTATTTACGTTTTTGTTAAATGATGTTACTTGTTACGCATAAATAAACCAATCACTTGTTATGTAAATGTTAAAGCTTAATGAAGGATTAACTAATTGCTTGGGCATAATTAATGCACTAAATCAGTATTAATATGGAGAACAACGAAGAATGGAACAACTTCATGCACAGAGTGTCGGAAATATCGCAGATTGTTTCACAGCTGTCATCAGGAGACAAGAGTGTCTCAGAGAGAGGGCAGAAGCTAGCCGATGTGTATCTGACAGAGGGGGGACAAGAGCTGGACCTCGATGGAGAAATAAAGATGAAAATAAAGAGCAATAGGACGGTGATTAATGAAAAAGCCTGCCATAAAGTAGAGAGGCCGGCTAATTCTGTAAGTGAATAAACTCAACACAATATGATCAGATAAAAATATCTACAATTTGGTGTGTAAAGAATTATTGATTTTTTTTGTTTATTTTAAGTTCTTATTAGTTGTTTTATTGAACTTGTCGAAGTCCGCCTTACAGGTTAGGTTACGTTAATTTAAAGGTTAGCTTAGGTTATATGTATATATTTAATTTTATTAATTACTTGAAAAATTATATTCATTAGCTGAATTAGTAAATAGGTGTATGTATATGTTAGAATATATATATATTTTTTTTTTTTGAGGATTTCATTTTATACATTTGGTACTTCCAGCAATTCTCATATTTTTTGATTGTCTATGAATTCTAGTATGCAAATGGAACATGGCGTTGTGGTTTTACGGGTATGTGAGGTATATATTGCGTAGACGAAATAATTTAGTAACTTAAAATTTAAAGTGTTTATTTTTCGCTTTTCGACATTAATAATCACTTTTAGTAATAATGAAATAATCCAAATATTTAAAAAAGAAATATTCCTTAACAACAGCGAAGCGGAATTCAACAATTCTACCGTTATTTCATGTCTACCATTTATATTTGCAGAGTTGTTCAACTTCACTGACAACTGCCATTATTATAAATTAGGTTGTGATAATAGATTTAATGTTGACTATTTGTTGTACAATATTGGTTAGCAGTTGTAAAACATTGCAATTTGGGATTCATAGAAATGAAAATGCTGTCATAAAATTATGAATGTGCACCACAATTATTAATAACTCAGGTACGGGACATACGTCATTCCTATGTCTACCTACGTCAAATTATCGTGAAAACAAGCTTATGTGTCCAAGCGGTTAAGAGATAAACTATACTTTGTCAATTAAGAGTAGAAAATATAAAAACCGGAAATAAAAAAATTGTAGGCTGGCAACACCAATTTTACTGTCAAAATGACAGTAAAATGACATTGACACTGTTTATTTAAAATACTGTAAGTAAAATTTTTAAAAACATTTTTTTAAATATTAATATTTTCAGTTTTATTTTAATAACTCAGGTCCGGGGCATACGTCATTCCTATGTCTACCTACGTTAAATTGTCGTGAAAACAAGCTTATGTGCCCAAGCGGTTAATAATAACAATTTTAATGCGCTTTGTATAAATATTTTCAACGGATATATGTTTTAAGTGTGATTTTATCTTATTCACATACATATACAATAATGTTTTTTTTATCAGTTTTATTTTAATAATAACAATTTTAACCGCTTGGACACATAAGCTTGTTTTCACGATAATTTAACGTAGGTAGACATAGGAATGATGTACGTCCCGTACCTGAGTTATTAATGCGCTTTGTATAAATATTTTCAACGGATACATGATTTAAGTGTGATTTTATTTTATTTACATACATATAAAATAATGTTAGCTATCATATTTGTGTTTTTTTTGCAGTTAATTCAGTAAGTACCATCAGGCGAATTGTCAAGGAGAGCGAAACAAATGGGGGTAAATACGAAACTCCAGCAAAAATAAAAATAAGTAATATCGTTATTCTTCATTGTGTTAACACAAAATTGCAAAGGGATAGTATACGTAATTGCAATTCTAATTTTGAGATGAGTGTGTATCTATATTGCAATGAAAAAATATTTTTACCACTTTTATGTGTTTTTGTTTTTTTATAAAATTGTAACTTAACAGCTTTACATTTTCACTGTGTGTTATTATTATAGTGTTCCATTTGAAAAACAGGGGCGCCCTCCTATGTTTTCTACTCTTATTTGACATCATTATTTTGGAAGATGTTGAATGTTTCCCCTGTTATGAAATAAATTTCTTAAATATAGTCAAAGTGTACTGTTTTCCAAGCAAAGATTTCCTTGCAGGCAGTAAAATATTTCATTCTTCTCTGAAAAATCTGGATTCTCTGAAAAATATACTCAACAAAAAGAAAGAAAAAATTAAATCCTTTTTTTTGTACTGCAAGCTATCAAGCAAAAGCACAACAAAACAACATTTTTTGTCAAAGTATTCGTCTTCAAATCGGGAGCTTGGGGTTCGATTAAAGGACAATCTTTATATATAAAAATCTCATGTCACAATGTTCGTCCGAGGTAAACTCCGAAACCACTTAACCGATTTTTATGAAAGTTGACTTACTGTGTGTAATTTGGTCTAACTTAAAAGATAGGATAGTTTTTATCTCGATTATTGACCTCAATATTTATCATTGCAAATTAAATGTTTTTTTATGGGACAATTATTTGTAAGTTCTATAAGTTTCTGACAGATTGTGAGTTAATTTATTGATACAACACTTGGTTATCTAGATTAGGTAACCATCCAGTAGATGGCGTCGTAAGCCACAGCAAGGCGTGGGCAGGTCAGCTAGTATTATTTTTATGTTATAAAAGAGTATTTTCTTGCACTGAATAATTGTTGGGCGCGGACAAATCTAAAAACAATACAATTTGATAAATATTTGATTACATAATGTATTTAAAGTACCTCTTATATTTTATACCTCTGATAACAATGTGTTTTTCCACACCTAACTTTTTAACGAGGTATTTTTTTTTAATTGCACATTTGATATAGGAAAAACATAGTTACCATATTAAACCAAAAAATGTATACATGGATATTCTATTTATCCCATTACAATTGGACATTACAATTGGATATATAAAATATAATAATATGACAAGTACAATGTACAATGACAATACGTTATACAGCCTTGAATACGTTAAGGCCCAGTCAACATTAGTATCTAACTAGGCAGTGCCTGTTCTAAGAAACTAGTCATGTATTGATATCACATTTTAAAAATTCAGAATGAAATGGATCCTGAAACCTTCATGAAAGAAGCCGGTCGTGATGCAGAACAGAGGGCGGCCGACAGAAAAATCCGCGAAGAAAAGGCCGAAACATTTAAGACAAGAGCAACAAAAGCTTTTAGACGAGGAGATTACGAACTGGCGTTAACTTGCTATAACAATGCGATAGAACACGTCCGAACTAGCTGTCTTCTTTACACAAACAGAGCATTGACATTCATCAAACTGGACAAATTGGATAAGGTAAAAAGTAAAATTATCACTTGGCTGTGTGAATATATAAAATTATTTGGGGACTTTTGGTTCAGATTCTTGGTATGGCTGCAAGACGAGAGGTTGATCGATATTTTGAGTCAATTGTTTCAAATAACTGCAACTATTGTCTTGGAAAAGGCTTTGAATTCAACATCGGCATCTTTTGTACTGAAAAGTATTTTGCCATACATTATTCAGGTTATTCTTAAAGTAGCGATGATCTTTTTGAAGAGAATTATAGATGGAAACAGGGAACAAGAAATGAAAAGATCCATTGATAATTAGTTGATTTTCGTCAACGTCATAATAAGGTCACAGTACATTACTAAATTAAATAAAGCAGGATGCACAAATTACACTTTTATGGGGTAAAAAATAAGTAAATTTTTTGCACATTAATTTGCAAAAACCAAACATATCGCATCACAAAAAAAATTTTGTGGGCAAAATTATTTGTTGGTTTTTTGTTTGAGCAAATAATGGAGAGTCTAGTACGTGCATACAATTTATTCTTGAGCCAATTAAAACAGCATCGTCAACAAGTGATTTTAGTCATTTAAAAAAATCTTCAATATATCTAAGTTGCATAATATCTAAATCATTGGCAGGTCATTACATTAACTTCCCTATCCATAGATTTTGAAAATCAACAAAGACAAAGTTTATATCACTGTTGGTATGTTTATATCATTGCAAGGTATGTTTATATCATTGTTGGGTATGTTTAAATCACTGTTAGGTATGTTAATATAATTGTAAGGTATCTTTATTTCATTGTTAGGTATGCAATTATAAGTCAATTACATTTTATCATAATTGATATTTTGATGTTATTGTTTCCTAAATGTGTAATTTGGAATCTATATTCACAAAATCTCCAAATATTTCTGAATATTCTTTTAAAAATATCTCAAATTAGTGTTATATTGCATATTGCACCGCATTATCAGGATTAATACAAAATGCGTTTCTTATCTAAGCTTGTAAAGTCAATTCTACTAATGGGTATATTGTTGATTAAAAAACAGGTTCTTGCGGATTGTGAGCGGGCGCTAAGATTAAATGAAAATAGTTTTAAAGCACAACTTTACCAAACTAAGGCGCACAAAGGCATGGAAAATATGATTGAGTTTAAGAAATGTTATGATAATTTGGTTGAGAAATTTCCACAGCACCGAGAACCAATTGACGAATTTTTGAAAGATTTGGAAAAAGAAAATGAAGATTGAACAAATGAGAGAAATAGTGACGCTATGATTTTTACACAAGATTATAAATTATTGAATAAAAAAAATTCAGACATGTAAAACAATGTGTTATTTTTTTGTAAATACAATGTTTAATTTCTGCAGTTTATTAATAATAAAAGAAAGAGGTTTTTCTTATAAGACGTTTATTGAGACTCCACACAAGTTCAAGGTTATGTGTCAAGTAACGCAACAACAGAACTAGCAACTGTCAGCTGGCACTTTTACCAGTACCAACATAACAAATGTAATTCTACCTCTTTATCATTCTGAATCAGTCAGTCCTCTTGTTGGAAAATGTTTCTCAGAAGATGTACACGATTTATTTTAATGTGAAAACCGCACAAGAGTCCAAACTGCCCCCAACCGATTTACAATTTACTGCAAACAAAATTTACATGGAGCCTGTGGGACTATGGTATCCCCAATTGGGGATGGTATGTTGTGAGGCTGAATTTTGTTAATTTTCAAAGTTGTTTTTATTTTTTTTTTCTTCTTGATCTCTCATTATTATTTTGTCTTAGTAGGTTTATTATACTGTAAAAAAATAAAAGTATGGTAAAATTTCTTTTATTTTTGTAGTGACTTTTTGATTTGATGATTTTTGATAAATATTAGTATTTGATTGAATATTGCCTTTTTTTACTCACGCATTATCCTTATAAGAAAGTAAAAATCTACTTTTATTTAGCAGTTTTGGAATAAACATATGATATTATACTGGGTCCCGCGCGCCCGGTAGCGAGTATTTGTGTTAAGGACTAAGTGTTAAGGACTATCTAAGATAGTGTCATCATAGATTATTCTATCTGCCTGCCTGTAGGACCAACCTACCGATGGTTCTCCCGGTGGGGAGGAGAATATTGCTCCTGAACAAAATTTCTTCATATATAAACATATTTTATGTCCGTGAGGAGAGATTCAAAATGGAAATCCTATTGATTCTTTTTTTATGTGAATATCTCACAAGAGTCCCAACTGCTTCCGTCTGGAGCCAGTGAGACTATGGCATCCCCAATTGGGGTATGTTGTGACGCTGGAGGTAGTTGGACGGGGAAGGAGATGGGTTAGAGGAAGGTGGAGAAGTAGGGAAATACCTAACTATTCAGATCTGGTCACCAAATATTGCTAAAGCCATTTCAAAAAAGTTTCAATTCTTAAAAGAGTATCGCTTAATTGACCTGATTTCCATCATTACCTCCTATTTTTTTCCTTCAGATTTGGCAATTTTTATAATAATATATTATTATCATTTATCTACCAATATAAAGAAGAGTATCTGTGGCGGGAGGCCGCGTGGCGGATACCGGGCGGCATGGAAATGATTTGTTTACAAAACTACAGTTTTATTTTGAGACTGATGAAATTTTGCACACTTGACCTTTGATATAAGAGTAAGGTCACTCTCGGAGCAACGCCGGGGACTTCAGCTAGTACTGAATAAGCATTTATGTAAAGTTAGGAATGAAAGTAATGACATTGACATAAAACAAATAAACATCTAGTTGATAACAGCCTAAGGTGTAAAAATAGTTTTTTATGAAAACCAACAGTTTGCTGACACGTCATGTTGTCGGTACACAACTCTACAGGTGGAGTGTTTATTGACAAAGACTGACATGGCCCAATATTGTACGTGTTTATGGTAAATAAAAAATGAGAGTAATTACTACAACTAAGTAACTGTGAATCAGCATTTTCTAGTTACATACAAAAACCGATACTTTATTTCTTCGCCCATAATAATAATAATTGGATAATTTTTAGAGCGCCAATTTTGTGAGAAATCACCTCAAGGGCGCTGTACAATTTATAATATAATTCTTAGGCTATATCTAAATTTATTATTTACAAATGTGTACAGAAACATGCTTACCTGGTCGGTCACTTCTGATAAAATTAGAAACAACTAATTTGCAACAAACACATAATGTGTGTAATATAACTATTTAAATTAACTTATGAAATAAAATACCAAGTATATATTTTTTTTCAATTATTTCTGGCTTTCACCCTTCAAGGGTGATTGATCTAGGCCATCATTTAAAATTATGAAGAACTTAAATATTAATTTTATTTAAATGGGCAAATTTCAAAATTATAATGAAGATTGGAGTCGAGTTCAGACTTAGAAGAGATGAGATATTGAAAGAAGGGGAGGCAATTTTTGATAAGGCTTGATAGAAGAGAGGATATTTGTTTAGAGAGGGACAACCAAAAAATATGCGATCTAAAGTTCCCACTTCTAGGCCACATGTACAATCTGGGGAGTCAAGGATGTGAATTTTAAAAAGGTGAGAAGGAACAGGACAATGTCCGATTCTCATTCGAATAAGTGAGGAAATTACTTTTTTGGAAATTGTTGAAACCACGGTTTTGATGGGATAGTCCTTTATTGAGGCATAGCAGTATATTCATATTAACTAATGAAATAAACGTTAAAAAATTCCAATTGGCAATTAGGTACTATCGACTTATCCTCTTACCAATTGATATAAGTAACCATTTGCCCTACATTAATGGTTGCATATATCAGTTTATTAGTAATAAATATCTACCAACTGTGACTTTGGAAATTCCTTTACTTTTATACTCTTTTTTATTTTCTCTCTTCTTCTTCTTTTATATCTTTTCTTTACTCAATTCTGTTTCACGTATAATGTATGATATACATATATAAAAAAATTAAATATTATAATTTTCATTATCCTACACATTTTAAAAATATATGTTGAATTGTTTTTCGCTGCTCCACCTTTTTTACACGAGCATTGCTCAAAAAAAAGGTGAAACACGATATTTAAAAAAATGTATTAAAAAAATATATATATACAATGTATAATAACTGTATTTGTAAAAAAAAAAATAAATAAAATAAAAAAAAAATATGGTTGTTTATCAGTTGTGTAAAATTTACTAGTAGATACTCGGTTTCGCTTGTCTTTTAACACTCTTTTTTCTTATGTAACCTCTTGAATGATGGATGACATTTGGCCACATGATGGCCGTGTACCATAGAAAATTAATTACAAAGAATTCCGAGAAGCTATATTGCTGAAACTAAAAGCAACATCTGGAATGATACTGGCGCAAGCGATTCTGACCTTGTCCTTGTACAGTTTCTTTATACATAGGGGTTAAAATGGCAATTAAAAAAAAAATCCCAGACGCCGGCATCCGAGCGACAGATGACAGGTTGAACATTTAAAAAAAAAACACATAAAATGATATTTCAACATTCAATATCTCAAAATGAAAAAGACATTGCAAACTGGAAATAGTTGCATTGACTTGAAAAACATTTATTTATTTATTTATTTATTTATTTATTAAAGAATTTTATACATAGTGTACATATTGTGTTATTTCGCCCGCCATGCTAGGGATGTGATATACATGCCAAAGCTCACCATTTAATGGTTTTGTTGTGGGACCCAAAAAATATTTTCAGCCCTACAAAATTGAGAACTAACTAGTTGCTTGAAATGACGTACCCTTTTTTTCCCAATACTACACATATATCAAAAATAACATTAAAAAAAAATGAACAAAACACCTTTGGCATTCAATCCTAGAAAAAACTTCCTTGCAAATAAAATAGTGGATGCATGGAACAAACTTCCACAACATGTCGTCGATGCCGCTAATATGAACCAATAAAGCTCTATGGATTCTTATTTGGAGGGAAAAAGAACTAACTTATTTTTAACTTTAAAACAACTTAAATACTACTAAACAATCAGATATAAAACGTGACAGAACTATTAAATAATAATAATAACATATCCAACTGCTTATTAAATAATAATAATAACATATCCAACAACAAGTGTTAATAATGCTCTACTTTTCAAGTAATACTAAAAAAGCCAGTGTTTTTGAAAGTATCATGTTAAAAACAACTATTAAAGACTTCTGCGTACATACCATATTCATTTTAATTATTTATGTTCAAGTTTGTTCAAATGTGTATGATGAAAACCTGTTTTATATTGCTGCCTGCGGTCATTGTTGACATAACCTGGGCAATGTACCGTTATTTGCCTAATACAAACTGAATACGATGAGCACATGAGTAGACAATTCACATGTTGGACTAAATTCTAATATTACACATCTTTATTACTAATGGATAATTTATGCTGGGTGTAGCACATAGCGGAAGGATTTTATCCAGCGATTCCTGAACACATTTGGAGTACAAAAAGCAGACGTTGTTTTGCTGTCCAATGATATTTTTTTCTATTAAAAACAAAAATAAATATTTTTCAAACATCGCCACTTATCACACTCCTACACATCATTATAGTATCACATGGTACGCATGCTCTTTTTGTGTTACCGTGCTGCTGGAACAAGACGGAGTGCTTATGACGTGACCTGCTACTAGGCTATACCCGGTTGTGACGTGTGATGAAATTTTTTTTTTATGGTTTTTAATAGAAAAAATATATAATCCGACAGAAAAATAACATTAACATTTTTACTCCAAATATGCTCAGTATTTGCTAGTTAAAATCCTTCGGGTACATGCTGTTACATCCTGTAAATTAAAATCTTGTACAAATATTTAAGATGTCCACTTTAACCCCTAGTTGAAGAATTATGCCTACGCACGGTGCGAAGCTGTGTCACCTTATATATTCATTTTGTCTTTGAATATTACCTCTACCGGATTAGTTAAAGATAAAAAATGTCACTTTATCAAATATGATATTGTCAAAGTGTTGGCTTTAACCTGTCGCGTGCTAGGCGTATTTGGAAAAACCGCGCGGAAATTACGTTCCTGACTTTTTGTCAAATATCCGTATAAAAACAAAGGATTTTTTTTTTTGCGATTGTTTTCTGTTTATCAGATAATATATCTTATTATTCATATATATTACAAATTAATATCGTTACAAGTTTTCCCAGAATAGCAGCTAACTTTAATGAAAAAAAAAAATTCTCCCATTCGGCAAACAAATATCAAAAAAATTATATTTATACAAATTTGAACTGATTTTATTGTATGTTCGTAATAAGCATTAACTTTGTGGCTCGCCATAATTTACAATAAAATATTATATTTTATTGTGATTTTATTGTTTCTACACAAACCTGAATATACATCCTACATGAAAACCAACAATTCAAAGGTGTTTTCGGAGAATTAATTACATTTATACTTCTTTAAAAAGTTGACAGCTGGTAAAGCGGGAGAAAAATATGACAGCCGAATGTCATAGATAATTACTTAAAAAAATTATTATTAAAAGATTAATAAAATTAACTGTTGTGTCAAGAAAGATATTGGCGCTAGCGATTCTGACCTTGTTCTTCACAGTTTCTTTATACAAAAAGGAATCGCATTTAAAAACATATATATTTGAAAATTGTACCGCGCGCACCGGCGCGTTTACAGCACAGGACAGGTTAACAAAATTATCTTTTTATTTATTGAAATTTCTTGGCGCCCCCTACGGGTTAACAAACAGATAAATTCGCATCAGTCCCACATGTGATTGAGAAGTTTTTGTTTGACCCACTATTCAAGTGACTTCATAACTGTACATTATAATCTGTAGAGAAAACAAAAATAATATGCAGGTCAACGAACAAAATATACTATCTAACCTACATGCAAATTAGTAAGAAATGCCAACATTAAAGATAATCAATGAATTAACATGCTTTTAGGTGTCATAAAGTGGGGCCAAATAAGGAATGGACTCCGGACTTCATTGTCTTATCTCATCTCACTTTTTTACTACAATATGTATGTCATTGGAGACAATTTAATTCCATTATCTACATGAAACAGGTTACAGAGGAAACACACTTTAACCCTTTGGATGCCACCTTTAAAAACATATATATATATTTATCGACGGCTTAAAGTGAAACAACGTTATCTATAAAAAAAACTTGTAAATAATTCTAGGCCTTAAGTGTGTCCGTGTGTCCAGAAGTAATGGAGGTATGAATCTATCCCTCCCACTGTGGTGAAGGCGATTTTCCGAGAGAGCCCTGTTGGAGAGGTCAAAAGGTATTCCTCAACCAGGCTCTTCCGATCCTGCCTGCCACGCAGTTGGTCGGCAGACGCATCCACTGCCAAGATCCTCAACTCTCAAACCTCACCCATGAATCCCATGAAACCTCACCCGATGAATAATTAGTATTGGTATTTTTTTTGTAGAGCTTTAAGACCTAGAAGTATTTGTATGTTTTTTGCACATAATAATTTGTTTGACTGTAAGCTCTTGATATATGAAGATGCACAAACTTCCTTGAGTTGGCGTTGTGCGCACCACTCAAAAGCAAGTACTGATGGAACTCTTAGAATTGTTGAAACAGGACTTATGTTCTAAATTTATGATTGGTTCAGAGATATGGCCAATTAAATGGAGCATTCTTATTGAAGTTAGCCAATGTTAAGTTAAGCCAATGAAGTTCAAATTATTGCCACCAGAATTTTAGAAGCCAAATTTCATTCCGTGTGATTATTTTAGTTCCTGTGTTTTTTCTTTTTTTAAAGAAAGACAAATATTCCCGAGTTACGAATAACCCAACAACATTTGAAAATCTCCTACTACCACCACTAAGCGGAAGATGTTGCTTGTGTTGTGATGGAGGACTTAGTCAGCCAAGGAATCGAAAACGGAACGCCTGGGTGACACCCAAACGCTATGCCCACACAACCACTGACCGGTCGTATTTTATGAAATACAAAAGTATTTTCAAAAATGCCAAAAATGAATAAAAAATAAGTACAAAACATTATCTATTTGGTATCTATGGAATCCTTATATTGTTTCTGATCGTCTAGTAATAAATTTTAATTTTAGGTATTTTACAAATTTCCGTAAAATATCAGATTTTTTTCAATTCTCTGTTTTCATTTGGTTTTTCCTACACTAATTGATGGATTGCTATAATAATTGGCTACTGGCAGTTAAAAAACCCACTCCGCCAGTTTTTGCTGCTAGGCCCTGTGGGCGGCGGACACGGCTGTAGCTTGGTAAAAAACATCATGTACGAAGATGGTTTTGCAAAAGGCGCGGCGTCAGAGGTGTACTCAAAGTAGGGTTCTTAAATTTCAACCGTACAGTCCCTAGCTTAATAATAATATTAGATTGATAGATATATTCTAATTATACACACATTTAGTTTAAAATAATTATAAATCATATTTTTATCCGTAACAACAGGGGCCGCAATTAGTTTGTGCAAACAATGGGTATTTATCAGACAACTACTCGCACAAACCACGGGTTAATGACTTTAATTGTAATCCGTATGATATGATTTTATGAAATCGGATAAAGAAAATATTATAGATAATAATATAAGTATTAGAAAAACTTACCTAGCAACATCAACACTCCAATAAATGATATGCAGGAATATAAAAATGGTAGATAGTACGTCCATAGATCTGGAAAAAAAAGAGAAATATGTTAAATGAGGGGTTTAAATTAATTGAAGAGGAAAAACAATACATAAAAATCTATTTTATTAAAAAAAAAAATTATTAAATTCGGCTGTCGGTGAGTTGATTAGTAATGTGAAATATTCCTGAATAATGCTTAACATCAGTGGCGGCTGGTGCTCACAAAAATCGGTGGTGCGCTAAAAATCTTGTACATATAGGTACCTACTCTAATTAAAATAAATTTAAACCAACTAACCATGGGCAGAGAGAACGGACCGCTAAACAACTCGGTCTTGGCACACACTCTTTGCCTCATTCACATTCATACATCGTCTCATACATACTCTTCTATTTTTCTGACTCTTGACATGGCCCGACTCAAGTGTCTGATGTCTACCTCGGATGTTCTCTACTATGTTCTTATATCATTCAACCTTGCGTCATATATTCTCCTTACACTCCTTTCTCCTTTGAAATAAATTTAATTATGAAAATATCCCACCTATAGTATATTAGGTCCATTCTCCGTTGTCTCTGAGTAGCAAAGACATCAATGAGCCTGGAGTTAAAATCCGGTATAGATTTAGGCGTTATTTAATGCTTAGCACCGACAATGCATTGAGTCTATCTTGGCTAATTGTGTTTCTCAAGAATAATTAAATTCTTTTTAAAGTTGAAAATCACCGAAACAACTTTCCTCGGCGTCATAGGGATGGTACCCACGATTTTTAACAATTTAACACACGAAAAAGCATCCGATAATTTATTACTTACTATAAAAGAGTTGTAAAATAGATATTGATCACAATGTTTAATTTCTAACCGTTTTTCAAAGTTCAGCCCATTTTTTAATCTTCCTTACTCATCCAAGAAACGGATCACAATAGCGTATTGGACCTGTGACCTGTCACAACATGTCTACATTGTTTTTGTTAATTATGCTAAGCGGAACATTAAATGAAAGAGTAGATGTTAAATTAAATACACAATATCGAAAATAATATTACACAAACGCGTCTCATTTTAATCTGCTGGTGAACAAACCGTTCCTTTTGATGTGGTGGAAATTTTCAGATCGCCGATCTCGTACACGTAAGATTTGTTAAGGATATTACCCATATTATACCTACCCACGGTTTGAACTTATTAGATAATTATGAAGGGACTCTTTGGAGCGATTTTAAAAACGATCCAGAGCTCGGAATATAGGCACACAACGATCTGCTTCGATACGCACATAGTTATATGGACATATTATGTATGCATTAGCGAAGTGTGTATTGTGATTTGTGACGAGGCGTGTCGGAAATATATTATTCGGCGCTAGGGAATTTTTGGATTGGCAGAAATTCTGGGAGTGCGTCGCACTAGCGCTCTTTAGAGCTGGCCGCCACTGCTTAACATTATTCTCTTTTTTTACTTTAGCTCTACACAGGAGGCCCTGAGGAAAATAAGTTCCCTCGCTGCTTTTGTCGTCTTTGGGGATGTGTGTGGAGGGTATTTTTAAAGAAAGGAATGAAAGGAAGTTATGGAAAGGAAAAAGGTATAAGGGGAGGGTGAAATCTGGGATTCAGTGGGCCCAGGTTAAACCCAGCCAAGACCTAGACAAACCTCACCCCGTGAACCTTGGCGCTCCTGCTGGTCAGCAAATAAGTGGTTCTAATAATTTTGCATTATCACACAGAGTGTTAAAAGAGTGAAGATACGTTACTGAGACATCGCGCAGGTTTTAACTAGGTCCAGTGGATATACTTTTCGCATCAACATTATGCATTTTGAAGTACCTAAATCTATTTTATAAAAAAATTATATTGCATAGATTATGAAAGGTCAGGTATAATTTAAAAGAGAGTATGCCCTTAATTTATAGGCGCCCTTGAGATTTCTCATGAAAACGGCGCTCTGCAGATTATCTAATTATTATTATTATTAATTCCAAGTACATGAATGTATCAAAATGAAATCCATTTATTGGATGTATGTACATACATCACATATAGGCAGAATCACTTTAGCCAGGTATCTACAAAATAACCTGGGTACATGATTAGTAAACTCACATTTGATAAAAAAAACTTATTAACCTTGAAATATAACAACCATAATTAGCCTTATCTTGTAATCGACAGGGCTAGCTTGAACAATAATTTGGGAAATGCCTCATTACTCAAAAAAAATTCATTAGTTGTAATAAACTAACGGATAACTCTTTTTTTTAAATAAAAATGTGAATAGCATGGTAATCTTGTTTTATGAAAAATTGTGGGAAATAATTGACATATATTTAAAAAAATAAGTTACTAAAACAAAAATTCAATATCCTGTCTGGTTTAATCAGCAATTAATTGGTCTTCGAAAAAAAAGTTAGACCATGGTGAATGATAAGATTCTAGAGAATTCTCTTATTTAAGGAAATTTACACAAAAAATACAAAGTGAATGTTATAAATCATACATCAACTCTGTCGAAAGTGGTCTGCAAGGTAACATAAAGGTGTTCTGGTCATACTCAAAATCATTACGCAAAACCAATTTTATTCCTAAAGTAATGCATCATGACGATATTTCCACAAATGATGGTGAACACATAGCAAACACATTCTCTAAATATTTTTCATCTGTTTATACTAAGTCGGAACTATCCACTAATGATTCAATACCAAACATAACTTAACACAATCAAAGCAATCTAGGTAAAATACATATTAGTGCAGATGAAATAAAATGTTTTTTGAGTAAAAAAGATTCCAAAAAATCCGTTTTTCTATTTATTTAGGCCCAGGCTACACGAGCGGTTCTACCGCTGCGGGAAACCGCCTGTAAACCGCCGCAGACACAATTTACTATGAATGTTGTATGGCTTAGGCTACACGAGCGGTTCTACCGCCGCGGCAGCTTACTGTTCACCGGCGGGAGAAATTCGACCACCTCATGCAGCAGTTCTCCCGCAGCGGATAACCGCCAGTTCATTCTACACAAGCGGTTTCCCGCGATTGCATCATTCGCGATGTTGATTAGACGTGCGCGTAAATAATTTTTGTGATGACAACATGTTTGATATGGAGCGATTCATAATAGAAATACAAGATCGGCCCGCTTTATGTGATGTAAAGTTGAATGACTACGCCAATCGAGAATTAAAAGCAAAGTTATGAATAGAGATAGGTAGGACAACAAATGATGGTTCATTGGGATGATTTAGGACCAGAAGATAAAAACAGATCAAGTGATTATATTTTTATAAAGCATGACCTCAAAAACGTTGGAAAAACTTTATAGGGTGGTTTTGTATCGATAATGAAGTACCTATAATGAACATTCTAGATCAGTTCCTAGTTCCTATTAACTGGAATATGCTTGAAATTGTTTGGTTATGCGATGAATTTTACGTTAATGAGTATGAAGCTAAATATAATTAAATTATTAAAAGTTCACAGACATTCTGTATTATGTGAAGAACTTTTGAGGATTATCTCGGTGTACACCAAACATTAAATGAAATATTCCTGAAGTTAAACGATTACTTAATATTGGTACCACCCAAACACTTCGTACTTTTTTTATTTTTTTATAACTCTATTAAAATAAGCGCTGCAATAGCAGTGATCATTGGCGGATCCATTTTGAAGAATGAACAAAAGATAGCTGGAAACCGCCACCGGTCTAGTATGATGGTTTGCGGCAGCTCCCTCGAGTGGTTTCCCGTGGCGGGTAAACCGCTTGTGTAGCCTGGGCCTTAAGGTCTCACAAACTAAAATATTTCAGATTTTTTTTACACACTTATTTTGTTTAGACATTATTGAAAAATCATAAATACTTATGATCAAAAAATATTTACAAGAAGTACACGGTATTTAATAATTTATCATCGTGCTTTTTGAGCATTTTTATTGCTTACTGGAATGTAGATATATGTTAAAGCAAGTTTTGAATGATATAAATCGATAGTAAATTTTTTATAATAAATAATCAATCTTTCTCATCGGAACCTCCCTGTACAGTTGCAAGCATTTTTAAACTTTTATTCTCAGCGGCTGGTAAATGGCTCTTAATTAAGTTACACATACTCTTTCAAAGTACAACACCTTTGTGTTGTTTAATGCTATATTAAAAGGCAAAATTTGAATGAAACTGACACATTACATTGTGTGTAAGGAAATTGTATTTTCTCTGAAAAAAATAACTAAACTGAATTGTAGCCATTTGGGTCCGATATTGACTACGACACGGGATAACCCCCAGTAATATGATAACAAGTGAGAAAAATAAATTATTTTATATTTCAAACTAAAACAACAATAATAAATGCTTTGAGCACCATTCAGACCTTATTCAGAGAACTTTGACTATCTATTTATACGGTGACCCGACAGTTGATCCCCCGACACTTGGTCCCCCGAAATGATATCATTATAAAATTACATTTAGTTTTTGTGCATTATTTACCAATTGCAAACCAAAAATCGACTTCAAAAATACCTTAACGCGTCGCAGGCCGCAGTCCCCCCGGCGGGTCCAGATTTTTGAAGCGATTTTGTCTCTTATGTATACAGAAATTTTATGAAGAACAAGGTCAGAATCGCTTAGGCCATTCTCGTTCTTGACGTAACGAAATACTGGATAGCAACTCTGAATAATTCAAATCAATTCCCAATGATGCGCCGGGCATCAAAGATGGTGGACAAAATGACAAATGCTGCCGCTTAATAATATGAATGGAGTCGTATTCGAAGTCTATATTTTTTCATTGTTTTTTATATAAATCCATTGTGGAATGCATAGATTTGAGTGATTATTAGGAAGTTCATTTTATCTACATTATTTTGATGTAATTTTTGTAATATATCACAAAAGAAGTGTTATAAAAATTGAGTTCGTAAGAAAGGTGAGAACTGTCAGATATATTACGTCGTATTGAAATAATTTATTTTTCCTGTGCTGGCTTTCAACAAGTTAATAATTGGTATGGATAGCAAACGAATTTATATAAAGTGGTGATTTTTGTACTTATACACAGTTTATGGACAAGTAGTTTTTCATTGACGCATTTGAATGTAAATATGTTTTATACTTTTGTTATTCGGCAGTTCATCGTCTGAGTACACTCCTGTATGCACCACATGTATTGAATATAATCTATGTTTTGTGTTAATGGGTATACCATATTTTCCCTAAATCAATTGCATATTGCATATAAGTATGCCGTGGGGGTCAACTGTTGGGAGATCAACTGCGATGGAACCATTTATATAAAGCAGAGTGGACGAGCGGAGAGCTGCTTGGTGGATTATTGACGGACGGCGTGGTTTTGATTATCACAAAAATCTACAATTTTATTCCGTTATTGATGAAATTTTGCACACTTGACCTTCAAAAGAAGAGGAAAGTCATTGTCTACATCTGAATTATAAAAAAACTCCGTGCAAAGCCCAGGCAATGGCGGTACAATGCTAGTACATAATAAAATTAAAACTGCATAATGGTTTGTACGTAAACAATGTCACAAGGCCTTGAAATAAAACATAACTGTACAAATGTGACTGTAACTTATTTTAATCTGTTGGTCTGATAAATTTTCATGACAAACAAACATGGCAGACATGCTCTCATTATTGCTGAGGTTGGGAAACTTGAATAAATTATGAGAAAAATTAAATTTAATGCCTACGTAGGGTTCAACATGAAATGCAATAATCTTAACTTAATTTTGAAAAGTAGTAATAAAAATAAAGTAATAGTAAATAAAAAAAATTGGCTTATATACATTTCGCCATTTTGTGAAATATTATTGCAAGGATGAAATTTTATACTGGCACAGGAAAATTCATTTAATCATATTTTAAAAGTTTTTATTTCTGCATTAGTGAAGTGTGAATTTTTTTCTACATAATACTACCTTGAGGAAAATAATTCACCTTAGGGCCTAAGTCATCTTTGGGGATGCAGTGAGGAGACTTTTTTGAGGAAAGGAAAAATTTATGAACGGTGAGTAGGAATCTGAGGGTCAGTGTCTCCAGGACTGACGGACGTTCAAACCCATACTTCCCACTGCGGTGCAAGGCAACATTCCGAGAGATTTCTGCTGGAGAGGTCAAAAGGTCTCCCTCAACCAGTCTCTCCCGATCTGGCCTGCCATGCAGTGTGTGGGAAGATGCATCCACCGACAAGACCTGGACAAACCTCAACCCCCAAGCCTGGACATCCCTTATTGACTTATCACTAAACGTAGTGAACCACTTGGGATGACCCGTGGCATAGGTGTTGGTTATCCAATAAATGGGCATATAAATAGATCCTGCCTCCCAAATTGAGGAAGAAAAAATAGTTTCAAAGGTCCACAGGTGCAAAACTGGTTGAAGAACACTGTTTTGGAGCACATTATATCTTGGGAAGAAAAAATTATCGATATAATATGTAATAAATTAAGACACGTAATTCCATGGATAGATAATGTAAATCTCATAAGATTATAGACTGATTTTGTAATCACTATTACAAGCTAAAACAATAATGTTATGTTTCAATTTAATAGAATAATTCAGAGTGGAAGATACTCTCAGTATCGCCTAGGTGTAAGATCACCATTTAGAATTGAAACGTTGCTTGAAATGGCTTTGGCCATGTTTGGTGACAAGATTTGAATAGCCAGGTACTTTCCCACCTTCCTCTTCCCAATCTCCTCCCCCTCCCCACTACCTTGAGCCTAACACCCCAATTGGGGACGCCATACCAAGTCTCACTGGCTCCAGACTGGAGCAGTTGGGATTATTGTGCGGTATTCATATAAAAAAATAATACGTAAAGGACCTTGTTGAGGGTGGAGTTCTCGCCTCCTCCAGGAGAAAGGAAGAGAACACAACCAAAAACAACTAGGAGGTATAAAAAGTAACCACCATTAAAATAACTTTATTAATATTGGTCTCCATCAGAAGGTTTTGATTCGTAAGAAATTAATTACTATACATAATAACGGCAATTACACACACACTTCTGGAAAGGATCTCAGATCTCAGACTTATCGCCCGAAAGAAACCTTTCATCTGTTCTGTATGAAATTACTAATGTTATCCAAAATGACCCTGGTAAAAAATTACATCATAGCTATTCTTTTAAATTACTTACGAATGCAATTACTAATGTTCTCAAAGGTTGTCTGGGCAGAATCGCCATTCCATTGTAAGAATATTATGTACTAAATACACAATTTGGCTGTCCTGAAAAGCGAATCCTTCCCAGTTGGACAGACAAATAAATAAAAAAATAAATAAAAATAAACTTCGGAGCGATGGTACCGTGAGCCACTCCTGGCAGAAAAGTAAATATCAATATCGAAACATATGAACTGCTTACTGCAGTTTAACCCCCTAGAGGCCAGAGCCCTGCAATTGCAGTGTTGAAGAATCATACCTACAGTATTGTTCGAATTAATGTGAACACAAATGATGAATTACAAAACAATATATATATTCAAATAATAAAAAAAAAATAGAGAAGTAATTATAATAATTCTTCCCTTAACTTTTATAACTTTCTATATTGTTTGGCATAGAATCAACCAGTTTTATACAATTTTCTGATATTTGCGTGTCTCTAAACCATATCTGAATTACTGCCTCAATCAGCTTTGTTTTAGTTGTGCTATCAATGTTTCTAAGTCTTGCTTTAACAATCCACAGATTTTCAATTGGATTAAGATCTGGAGATTTACCTGGCCATTCAAAGCCTATTCACTGAAAGTAACAATCTTAGTGCGTATTTTCGGAGAAATCCATCTACAAAAATAAGAAACAAAAAAGCTTTAGTTAAGTTTATTTTTGCAAAAAAAAAAATAACTCACTGATTGCTAGAACACAAACACAAAATGACCACTATTTTAACATGAAAACAAAACTGCGAATAACAAGTGTAATTGTGTTAATTATCATGTGTTCACATTAATTCTAATAAAATTAAAACTAGTGAGACAGGCATTGAAAAAAAATAACATTTAATTATAATATATGTATAGATTAAATAATAAAAAAATAAAAAAAATAAAAAATTCGCACAGTACTGTAAAAACGGTACCAAGCACTGCAATTGCAGTGACAACCTTAACTATTCATTTTGCCTTCGGATATTACCTCATCTAGGTTAGTTAAAGACAAAAATAAAAATGTCATTTTAACAAGGATTGTCTATGTGTTGGATTTAACAAAAAAAAATCTTTTTATTTGTTGAAATTTCTTGCCGTCCCCTACGGGTTAAAGCCAAGGAATCCACGTAGATTTTACCCAAATTTTTAGGCTTTATAATTTTCTTTTAGAAATCGTTAAATTTATAATTCATTTTAATTTATAAAAATCACCTACATATATCTGGGTAGCTATAGGTGTGGAATACTAGCTTTATCAATATAAATAATTAATCATTGACAAACAACAATGTTATCTGTGAAAGGTATTCCCAAAAGCATAAATCAATAACCCTTATCAATCCAGACTCAATATGAAGCGCTTCAAAGGATTTAAATACAAATTAACCCCTGATGCCTCGGGCATATTCTGTCAGAAGGCCAGAAAATTTCGCTTTGCACCCAAATCCAAATAAATAAATAAAATTTCTGAACGTATCAGAAAAATAAAAACAATTTTTGAAAGGTGATGAAATACTCTTTCAAATTGTATCATTGGAAATAAACAAACAATTTTGGAAATATAATTTTTTTTAATGCAAGCACACAAAAGTTTTAAAAATGGCTCACCTTACATTTTTTTAACTAAAATTACTGATAACGAAAACAAAAAAAATAACACGCATATTTTATTACACAAATGTATTATAAACGTTATTGTCATCTCACTTCTTTGTCGTTTCATATAGAAATAATAGATAAAAAATTCACAAAGTTAAATTTTTTTTTCAAATTGCGGTTGGAAACTTTGGCTTCATTAAGGCGTACATTTTAATTCTTCCATGGTTAACTTTTAGATTTGAATATAAAGCGTGGTGTTTTCTGTTTCTTACATCGTTTAGATCATATTTCTCACCTTTTTTCTTTTTTCTCACATTTCTCAAATCAGTAAGGGAGACGGTTTCTATGAGACTGATATGAGTTGTTCCCAAAATCGAACAAATTAGCCCGAGGGGTTAACTTATATTAATTATCTGGTTGAAAATTAGTGCATACTGATTCTATTTATATACTTAAACAGAAATAGAAAAATTTATGTTTTAAAAATAATTAATATCAGATAGATAATATACGTATGTATAATAATTATTATATAATCCCAACATTTTATATATCATATATCATGAAATGACAATCTAGTCTCCTTCAACGGTAGCATTCTTCCAAACAGGACCTCCATTGATATGCTTGGTGTAACTTTAAGTGATCAGCTCAGGTACGGGGGCTCCACCGAAGCCAGAGTCCAGCTAGCCTCTCAAAAACTGGGCATATTGTACAGGGCCCGCAGATACTTTAATAGTACACAACTGCTAACCCTGTACTAATCGCAGGTGCGCCCCACGGTTGAATTTGGCAGCCACCTCTGCTCTGGATCCCGACAATACTTGAGAAAAAAAAACCGACTCTGTGTAGAAACGTGCGATCCGTTTGATAGATTCTCGTCTTAACAAACGGGTTGCAATCTTTAGAGCACAGGCGTCGAGTGGGAATGCTGTCCTTGTTCTACCGGTATTTCAATGGAAAATGCTTCGAGGAACTAGCAGCATTGATCCCCTCAGCACCGGTGCATAGTCGGGAAACACACCAGACGCGCGCCCAACATATGTACACGATTGACATTTGTCACATGAGAACGGGTCGTTTCTACAACTCGTTCTTGAGTTCAACAGCTCGGCTGTGAAAAGATTTGCCTGCCTCTGTGTTTCCTCCCTTCTACAACATCGGTCTCTTCAAGACCCATGTTCACTGCTTCCTCTCCTCAAATAGACGCACCACACAGCATCTTAACAGATGACATAGGCCCTGAGGGAAATTATTTTCCTTAGAGCCTCCTGAAAAAAAAAATCATACCACATACCAAGCCTCTTGTTGACAGGTAGGTATAAAAAATCCTGTAGGATATTAGGTACTGGCGAATTACCTGGGGTTGCCCGGGCTTTACGCACAGTTTTACGAAATCGGATGTAGACAGTGTGACCTTTCTCTTGTTTTGAAGGCCAAGTCAAAATTTCATCAATATCAGAATAAAACTGTAGATTTGTATAAAAATCAAATCCACGCTGCCCTCCCACCTCAGACACTCTTTTTTATATAAATAGACATTAAAAAAACCAGGGTTCAACAGCTTCAACACGTATACATTTTTTATGAGATTTTCATAGGACAATACAATAATGTTGCAGAAATGCATTTGAATTTAGACACATTTCGAAAAAAGTCCTGTTATATTTTTTTTTGTATTTGATACGTTATTCACCAACAGTAAAAAGTCACCAAATATTAATCAGGAACACGGCATAACGTACGAGAATGATAAAAATATATATTTTTTAAAACTTACTCAGTGAATCTTTGCCAGTTTTGTTTTTGTCGATGAATGCCGATATAATGTAGGTCAGTCCCATGACGACCACAGCGAGCAGGCCGAGGACTGTGAACGTCTCGTACACTCGGGACAACACGCCCGAGCGATAGCCAAAGAATCCCGAGGATTCAGTGAACAAATACGCAAATGGCAAGAGTACGAATAAGGACACGTTTGAGAAGAGAAATATGTGGTTCCACAGTCCTGTAACAATAGAAAAAAAACATTATTTATTTTATAAAAGAAAGCATTCAATTAGTGCCAGATTTACCTTTTTTACATTGGCCTACAAGCTTCAGTTATAGAAGGGATACATTTGTCTTTCTTCCTACCTGTTTGCCAACTTTATTGGGACCTCTTACGGCCGCTGTTCCCAATCCTACTAATCAATTACTAATCCAAAATTTTGCCTTAGTATTTGATTAGTGCACAACTACGCTTTTTCCAACACACAAGTATCGCTTAAGCATTTATCTTAACCTAAGGAAGCCGGACTAGTGGATTAAACTCGTTCCAGCCGCCTCAGTTTTGGACTAGTTCTTAAAAGTGTCAACAGAGTAGAAAAAATACCGCAAACACAATGTATGGTCGATGAAATATCACTGACAGAAGACACAGTTTCGCGCTCATTTCACTTCTGTTGTATTGTGTTTATCAATTATCATTTTAATTAATATGGATTGAGAAGTTCGGATGCGTGCGGAGCAGAGACGAAAAACGGTTAATTTATGCGAAAAACTATGTCGTTTTCGAATATTCGGCAAGCCAAGTGTCAAGTCCAGTACCTACGGTCAAGCTGACACTTTATTTTATATACGTTTGTTTAAAAAATATAAAATGTCAGTTTATGGATAAAAATATTTTAAATGAATTACGTGTATTAATAATAAATCCAACAATTAACTCTATAATATTAATTTAACTTCGAAAGTTCTTACTTTGATGTCATTTTATTGTCTATGAAAGTGGGCGAGGCCAGATAACATAAGATGTTTGGGGACAACATAAATCAAGCGCTACCCTACAAAATGCTTGGCTGATCGCGGCCTCAGATGAATCGATTTAAAAGTTAGAAACAGCGGACATTAGTCCTGGGGCATGTATGTCAATGGGGCCAAATGGTCCTTTTGCAGACAGCCTGCTTGCCAATATCAGGGCCTATTTTAGATCATGCCCCGGGTCCCATAAGCTGAGCCTATTTAGCTATCGGTCAAATCATTACTGCATTGCATCAATGTTTCACTTAAAAAGCCATAAATAAAGTGCTCTGTATAATTCTACACAATATTATTATTAGAGAAGCCGTGGCCTTTGTTCCTGCTTACATCAGATTTAAATATATATTATTTTATTGAATTGGTCATGTATATTATCTAATGTTCAGTGGTGTGCAGTCCATAAAGAGCATTTTAAAAAAAGCCAAATTTATGATCACAAATTTGGTTACGAACTTATTCAGTTGGACACAACAAACAATCAGTGGAAAATGTTAATAAAATTTCATACCCAGACTTGAAAACTAAACACTTTGGTCATAGAGAAAGCACACCACTGCTAATGTTATTCAAATCCCCCAAAATCATTTGTAAAAAAAGAGTAAATTTAGTGATAGCGGTAAAAGGTAAAAAGCCAGTAAACATGCAGATTTATTTCGACATTGAATAATATAATAATGAGGGTCATTAAAAAGGAAGGGAGAAACGAGTGTTTAAAAGGAAACTGGGTGGCGTTTTGTCTATATAAATGTATTCCCCAATTTCTTCTTTGAATTTTGACACTACTGAAAATGTTTTTTAATAACTCAGGTCCGGGGCATACGTCATTCCTAAGTCTACCTACGTTAAATTGTTGTGAAAACAAGCTTATGTGCCCAAGCGGTTAATATAATATAGGTATCGACTACCAGCTGGTCAGTTCCTCCTTACAGGACCCTCCAAAAATCGTTAAAATTTGCCAGAAACGCCATCAACAGACGTTCAGTATACAAACTAGACAATGCATGAGTATTTTCTTCTAATACAGTAACAGCAACAGTTTGGTAAAACACCTATCGTTCAAATTTCTCATCGACCGGGTTTCCTCTTAATAATTGCCATTGGAGTATCTATTGATAATGACACGCTAGCCGAGCACATTGTTAGCATGCTCCATTAAGCATGAATAAAAGTTTTAATATTTACTCCATCCTTTCCATATCAAAGAAGACAAGACAAATGACAATGTCATTTGTCTTCTTTGATATGGAAAGGATGGTGGCACAGACAGTACACTCCAGAACTGGAGTGCCGAACCGTAGGCCGGTGTAAATGTGAGTGTCTATTCTGAGCTAGAAAACCTCCCAATATTTAGCCTCTTGTCATTAACCGCTTGGACACATAAGCTTGTTTTCACGATAATTTAACGTAGGTAGACATAGGAATGACGTATGTCCCGTACCTGAGTTATTAAATAAAAAATGAAGCAATTTAAACTGACACGACAACAGTAACTTCTCTGAGCTATTCTGGGGAAACTACTTATGTTAATTTACATATTATTTTTATAAATACATAAACACATTAGCTGGACAATTTTCACAAAGATTCATCAGAATCATTCTTCAAAAACCATGTTTTTACGAAAATAGAATCAGCTGGCGGACAGAGAAAAATTTGCATTAGCATACCAAGAGTTAAATGACTTCGGAGACTTCTTTATATAAATTCATTGGTCCAAGCAAAGTGTTCGAGATATTATTATATCAGCTACAGTATAATATTGAGTATGTCAGATACACTAACTCATTACAAAATTAATCCTAAAAATGTGGGTACGCTTCTAAAATTTCCTTTTTTATTATTTACAAATAAAATAATTATTAATTATGTCTTACTTCGCTAACCAGTCAATACGGAAAGTTAATGTTAATACGGAATAGTTAGATTTAACTGTATTATTACGAGAGTATTTATGTCGGGGGAGACGAAAAAATAGGCATTTTACATTTTAATTTTATTAAGCTTAATTCACTTACGCGAAGTGTTTGACGTCATGTTTGGCCAAGTGAAACAGACTCATACAACTTCAATTACTACAAGAAACAACTATTTACATGCACAAAATAGGTTATTAGGATCTTAGTTTGGATAAACTAAGTAATTCACGCGTATTTAGATTGAAACAAAATTTCGCAAATATCAAATTCATACAGAAGAAATGGCGGCAAAGGAAATGTTTTTTGACGCCAATATTGGCCAAGTATGCTCCGTGTTATCCATGTATCGAACTTCGACAAGAAATATTCCATATTATCCGATAAGAGGAGTAATGCATCTTTACCAAATAATTCTAAACCACATCACATTATTGTTTTGACTTTAAAGGTAAAGGTATGATTTCAAAGGATTAACAAAATAATGTATTACAGATAACAAAGAAGTCACATAGAATGCAGATAAAAAGTTAGACAAACCTTGAATGAGAGAACTGTTTAACCATTTGACATAGTAGCTATCAGGGTAGATGAGCAGCACTTCATTGCTAATGATTGATATCGGCAGCAACAGGGCTGAACCAACTGATATGGCGAGAGAGAAGGTGCACAGCCATAGGCTTATTCTGTACACTGTTATTTCATCTTCGTCCGTCGAGTAGCAATCTTCATGATCTCGTCTTCTGAACTTCTCGATGAGTGCGTACGAACCAAGGTACAGCATAATAAAGAGCAGCAGGAATATCTACAAACAATATAATTTAGTCACACTGACAAAAATATTCAACAATTCGAGTATAGAGCATAGTATTGTGGCACAAAAAGTTTATTTAGAATACAAAGTTTTGGTAAATGAAATATGAAACCATTCTAAAATAAATATTACTCACAATTTGTTCTCTGACATTGTTGTGGAATATCTGCTCTCGTAAATCAGCCTCATCATCTTCCATTGTAACTAGTTTTCACCTGTTAACTATATGATCAATACATATTTTCCACACTAGTTTAATGTACATTTTATAAACATCTTCAAACATGAACTTCGTAATTCAAGAAGTCTCGTATTTTACGAAAGAAAACAACTGTAACGACCACATAATGCTACGTCAATTCAAACGAACTGGTGCATATATATAAAATTACGTACACAAGAATCTCAAACCGAAAAACCTTTGAAAAAATGTATGAAAACTAATAATAAACGTCAAAATACGATATGCAATTTCCAATAAATTGTATAATTGAAGCACTGAGTTTACGGTTAAAGTGTGTTTACAAAATACGCGTAAATAATCTCATTCGATAATTTAGAATTTGACGATCCATACCAAACTTTTCTGCTGTCAGATAAAAACTGAAATAAAACCACCGAAATATTTTGAGGTAAAGTTCTGTTCGTGCATTGTACGCATTTCGTACGGTTATTCATGTTCAAGGTTTCCAATGTTGTCATCTACACGCAAATACGGAACTTTAGGGACACAAAGGATTTACTAAAATAACCAACCATTGACATGAGAAACAAAACTTGCTTTTGTAATAATAAATGGGAATGCATACACTTGGGGAAGAAACGGAAAAGTTGTCGAATTCTGCTGCACGCACGCATTTTTTTTAAATAACATTTCTAGAAAGATATTATTCATGGTTTAAATGTGTTCACTTTAAACAATCAACCAGCGCCACTAAGGTGATTTCTCGCAAAAACGGCGCTTTACAAATCAACAAAATATTATTATTATTAATATCCCTTGTGTGGTGTGAGATAAAAAATAAAACAATATTATGGTTTTTTTACAACAGCTCCACTCATGAGGCCCTGAGGGATATTTTTCTTCAGGACCTATGTCATCTTTGGAGATGCAGTGTGGATGGTCTTTATAGGGACTTGGCTTCAGAACTTGGCTGACAGAACTTCCTTTCCATCCTTAAATAAAAATAATTAAATAATCCAATGGATTAAAAATTATGAAATCATAAAACAGTATTATTATTACTTAAGGAAGGAAATGAAGTTCTGGGAAGGAAAAATGTATGAGGTTGGGTAAGAATCTGGGGGTCAATGTGTCCAGGGATGATGGACGTATGCATCCATCCCTCCCACTGCGGTGCAAGGCGATGGGTTGAGAGAGTCTGGCTGGAGAGGTCTAGGTTAGATCTCCCTCAAACAGTCTCTCCCGATTCAGCTCGCCATGCAGTAGGTGGGCAAATGCCTCGAATTTGCCACCAAGACCTAGACAAACTTCATCTCATGAACCCGGGACCCCTGCTAAGTAACCAACACCCACTTGGGGTGACCTATGGCAGGAGTGTTGGTTATCAAATAAAATGTTCCCGGGCGGCGGTATCCATATTTTTTGCCTTCCAAATTAGAAGTTGAAAGTAGTCAGCACGTATTTTTTTTGTAGTGTTGCAGAAAATAGAGTAGGAAGTAGCGATGGGCACAATCGATGAATCTCGATGTCAAATTCATTCGTATGCACAGTCCGAGACAATCGGGTTTGAAACGTCATCGAACTTGGAATTAGCGATGGGAATGATCGAAACTTTTATATAATCGATTTTTTTAATCGAGAGATCACAATGATCGAATGATTAATCGATTTTTTGCTCGGAGTTTGGGAGCAATAGCTACGGTCAGGGGCAGGATTTTTGTCTGTGAGGGGGGGGGGGGGGGGGGTAGGAAGCCGAAAATTATTATGGTGCATCATGTAGCGATGGGAATGATCGAAACTTTTATATAATCGATTTTTTTAAATCGAGACATCACAATAATCGAATGATTAATCGATTTTTTGCTCGGAGTTTGGGAGCAATAGCTACGGTCAGGGGCAGAATTTTTGTCTGTGAGGGGGGGGGTGGTAGGAAGTCGAAAATTATTATGGTGCATCATGTATGGCAACGCTTATTTTTTGTTGTAATTTTATTTGTTGTTTTTTGGTATGCATTTCACAAAATAACAATTATTGTTAAGCTACTTAGTTTAGCCCGTTGGTAAAAATTTCCATTAAAAATATTTATGTATGTTTAATAATATGTCAATAATTATAATTATATGACATTTTTGTTCAAAAACAATCTCTAAATAACATGTTTAAATAACCCAACATTAGTAAGTAAGTACTGTAACAACATTTCAATCACCGTTTTTCTTTCCTGGCAATGGCAAATTCCTTTTTGTTTGATGGCAACATTAGTGTTATTCCTTTTTTTCACGAATTTCAAATATGTGGGCATCTCACAACAATAAAATTACTAATAAGATATTTAGTTTAGCCGGTAGGTACAAATTCCCATTAATAATATTGACAGTGCCTCTGTGTTTAACACGAAGATAATAATTTTATGTCGTTTTTGTAAAAAAAAAATAACCTCTAAATAACATGTAGGTTATGGCCACCTTTTCGTATGCAATTATTAACAAATTTTCATTAAATATATAAATATTATCATTAAATATATAAAAAATGTTTTCTTACTATAGAAATCGTTTCATTTTTATTACAAACTAAGAAACACCTGTTAATTTCAAATAAATTAAATATATTTGGATATGTCCATATGAAAACATATTACTTGCTGATTTTGGTAGAGTATTATTTACTGCCCTGAAGAAACTACGGTTTTAGCGAAACCCGGTCGGCATTAAATATAAAAATGGTATATACTAAGTTATTGTTTTATTCAAATTAAATATACAATACCCAAATAGATGATACATAACCTTATAATAAACATTTTTTAAATTGTTGAAAGCTATCACCATCGCAATCTTTTACGTATAAACTATACTGAAAACGTAAATCGTTACCTAAAAGTATTCATTCATAATTTAAAATTCACACATCAGGTTGATTATAACATGTACCTATAAAATATTTCGTTTGACAAGCAAAATCACTTTCGATTAGCGATGGGAATGATCGAAACTTTTATATAATCGATTTTTTTTAATCGAGACATCACAATAATCGAATGATTAATCGATTTTTTGCTCGGAGTTCGGGAGCAATAGCTACGGTCAGGGGCAGGTTTTTTGTCTGTGACGGGGGGGGGGGGTGGTAGGAAGTCGAAAATTATTATGGTGCATCATGTATGGCAACGCTTATTGTTTGTTGTAATTTTATTTGTTGTTTTTTGGTATGCATTTCACAACATAACAATTATTGTTAAGCTACTTAGTTTAGCCCAATGGTAAAAATTTCCATTAAAAATATTTATGTATGTTTAATAATATGAAAATAATTATAATTATATGACATTTTTGATCAAAAACAATCTCTAAATAACATGTTTAAATAACGCAACATTAGTAAGTAAGTACTGCAACAATAATTCAATCACCGTTTTTATTTCCTGGCAATGGCAAATTGGCAAATTCCTTTTTGTTTGATGGCAACATTAGTGTTATTCCATTTTCCACGAATTTCAAATATGTGGGCATCTCACAACAATAAAATTACTAATAAGATATTTAGTTTAGCCGGTTGGTACAAATTCCCATTAATAATATTGACAGTGTGTCTGTGTTTAATACGAAGATAATAATTTTATGTCGTTTTTGTTAAAAAATAACCTCTAAATAACATGTAGGTTATGGACACCTTTTCGTATGCAATTATTTGTATTTATATTTTTATATTTGTAGTTTATCATTAAATAAAGTTTTCTTACTATAGAAATCGTTTCATTTTTATTACAAACTAAGAAACACCTGTTAATTTCAAATAAATTAAATATATTTGGTCATATAAAGCAGATATGAAAACATATTACCTACTTGCTGATTTTAGTAGAGTATTATTTACTGCCCTGAAGAAACTACGGTTTTAGCGAAACGTCGGCATTAAATATAAAAATGGTATATACTAAGTTATTGTTTTATTTTAAATTAAATATACAATACCCAAATAGATGATACATAACCTCATACTAAACATTTTTAAATTGTTGAAAGCTATCACCATCGCAATCTTTTACGTATAAACTATAGTGAAAACGTAAATCGTTACCTAAAAGTATTCATTCATATAATAAAATTCACACATCAGGTTGATTATAACATGTACCTATAAAATATTTCGTTTGACAAGCAAAATCACTTTCGATGACGTTTCAAGACTATGCATTCGAATTCTGACATCGAGAAGCGAGAATCGATTCCAAGTTCGATGACGTTTAAAACCGATTGTCTCGGACTGTGCATTCGAATGGATTCTGACATCGAGAAGCGAGAATCGATTTCAAGTTCGATGACGTTTCAAACCGATTGTCTCGGCCGTGCATTCGAAAGAATTTTGACATCGAGAAGCGAGAATCGATTCCAAGTTCGATGACGTTTCAAACCGATTCTCTCGGACTGTGCATTCGAATGAATTTGACATCGAGAAGCGAGAATCGATTTTTCTATGGAAATGAATCGAAATCATTCGATGGTAAAAAAGATCGAGTAAATAATCGATTATTCATCGATTGTGCCCATCGCTACTTTCGATGACGTTTCAAGACTATGCATTCGAATTCTGACATCGAGAAGCGAGAATCGATTCCAAGTTCGATGACGTTTCAAACCGATTCTCTCGGACTGTGCATTCGAATGAATTTGACATCGAGAAGCGAGAATCGATTTTTCTATGGAAATGAATCGAAATCATTCGATGGTAAAAAAGATCGAGTAAATAATCGATTATTCATCGATTATGCCCATCGCTACTTGGAATCGATTCTCGCTTCTCGATGTCAGAATTTATTCGAATGCACAGTCCGAGACAATCGGTTTTAAACGTCATCGAACTTGGAATCGATTCTCGCTTCTCGATGTCAGAATCAATGGGCCGTTTTCTGAGTAATTCCAAAATATCCACGAGATGGCAGCACGGTCGTTACCGGTCCTCCTGTCATCTAAGCTGTGGACCAAATCTATGGACTGACGTCTTTCAATGATCTGTCATTTCGATAGCTATTTGCAATTTGTTTTCCGACAAGTTGGCTTATTTATGAGTTTAGCCAAACCTAGTTTGCTATATTTGTAAGTAAAATGCACAAAAAATACGGTCAGTGGACTATTTTCCAATTGAAGGAAGAGTTGAAAGGACATAATGCCAAAACTTTTGGTAAAAAAATAATTCTCGTAGAAAGGTTAGTAAATACACCACTATTGCTTATTTGTATTGCCTACGATAATTTCTTTTCTAATTTATCACTAAAAGTTATTATCATAATGCGTTTTATTTAAGACTCGAAGACTATGATAAACATCATAATTTCAATCCTGCTGGCGTTGCGGACGAAGATGTCTTGGAAATGGTTACGCCGAAGCCAGAAGATTTTCAAGACATCAACATGGCTTCCAATATTCCAGCACTGACGCGGGAAGAACTTCATAAATTCAGTGTTTCCTGGGAAAGTTTGAAGAACACCGACAAAGCGGTAAGTATGTGAGTGCTGAGTGTTCGAAGTGCGCATGAATATGGCACAACCGATATTTTAGGAAAGTGTGCTTCGTAGTACAGGAAACATCTTTCTTATGCTGTCTATATACATTATAATTGTAACACTTTACATATGTAGCTGGCGTATTGGCACATTGCAAGCACGCATCAAAAATCGTTGTTCAAGCATGCTACAAAATTTTCATACACCGAGGAAATATCATGGTGCGCCGATAAAAGCGGAATATCTGCAACTAAAAAAAACAGCAGTTGTCTCAACAACAGCTCCTTGATTTTGATCCTAGGCCTACTACTTGCATTAAGTCTACTACTTTCCGTCTTGTGTATATGTAAGCACTTGCATACTGCTACCTAACACCATACGCACGGACATTGGAGGTCTAGCTTCGTTTTATTAAATGTAGAATCGTTCTTATACAAAAAAAATTGCATCCTTGCGAGAGCCTTGAAGGAGTGACCTTATGTTACTTATACCAGGGCGGGTAAATAGTGGACAACCTCCAATGACTGTATAGAATGTAAATAAGTAGTAATTAAATACATGTCATCCAAATATAATTATTGGAAAAATAATATCTTGGATATTTTTAATATAATTATTTTAAATCAAATAGGATTTAAAATATTTTACGAAGTGTATCTATTACTATGCATGGCAGCTGTTTCGCCTTCTGAAGGCATTGGTTTGACAAACTTACTTGAAAATATTTATGTTTTTATTCTACACTAGTTGCATATTTAATTTGCTAATCTTATTTTCTTTATTTTAACAGGTTGACTGTTCACAAAGTTTATCACGCGTTGACCGATGTTACCACAACCATATAATATTTGGATGTAAAAAAATAAAATAAGTGCCAAAACAATAAATAATTTATGTATAATGTTAACTATTTGCTGTACTGATATGTTCTTCTATGTGTATAATGTTTGTAAATGTTTTACGACATATTTATATTATGTCTGTAATCTTGTTCTTTTCATATTGACCTCGAGAAATAAAAGAAAGTTTTTTTAAATTTATTTATATATTTGTTAAATTATTTTGTGTTATTTAGTACAACTAAACAACAATCTTTTTTAACCACGGCAGTAGCTGTCGTGCAAGGTCTCAGAAAACCATGACAAAACTGCACCGACACCCACACTTTATTTTAATAAAACAAATATAATAACAATCGTTTATTTCAGAATGTTGCGCAATGCAATACTATCCATATTTTGAAATAGCACAAATACTGACAAAATAACAATGCATTCATACGTAGAATGAAACAGAAAAAACGGTATATAAAAATAAATCCAAAAAAAATATGCAAAATCCGTTCATGGGGGATATTTGACAGGCTCCCATTTCCAGAAGGAGGGACTCCATCTCCATCCAGGCAACCATGGCAGTGATGATGGTATTCTTCGACTGACTGGCGTAGTCTGCGCCATAAGCTTCCCCTGCGGTGAAACAAAAGTTTATTTTAATATATACAGGATGTTAAGGGACGTACTTGACTTACTTTAAACCAGTGATTCCTGACATTTTTCGAAGAAAAAATGGAAATAAAATGTTGGTCTCCTGTGACTTTCAAAATGTCACATTGAACATCGAAAATATCACCGGAGACCGGGAAATATGACTTCCACTGCCACGTCTTCTAGATTCACAAGCAACGCCGCTTCATCTTGTGGTTTTGGTTTTGTAGAATTTATATATGTTTTTTTACGTATCAGACGCCTTTCCTGTCTGTTTCTTAATTCTAAATTACCTACTTCTACTTTTAGAAGAAACTACACCTTTCAGTAGCTTTTGCCTTTACAGTACATCTGAAAATAAATTAGGTTCAAACTTCCATCCTTGCATGATATAAAATACAAAACGGTCTACGTTAAGAAATAATAATAATTTGATTTTTTTCCTAAAACACTCCTACTGAATATTAAATTACAATCACAAGATACACAGACATGGGACGAGAAATGAAAGCAAATTAGATCGCCAACAATGAAGAATCAGCCGCCCAGAAATCTCGTGCCAGACAGTTTGATAACCGTGTAATAAAATTATTGCAATAATTGAAAATATGGTTAATTTATAAAAGGGAAATAAGATATTATATCTACCATAATTATTAATGTTAGCTGTGATTGAGTACACTTATATTTAAAGGTACGTTTGTCAAATAATGTCAGCTGCGAAAGAAGGCAAAATTTTGTGCATTCTTTGTCAAATGTTTATTTACGTGTTCATTATACTATACAATTACTCTATATATTATATTGGGGATTCAATTATAGTAAGATATTAATTAAATGAGTCATGTAATTACTGTTATGGTTAATATTATTGAATACACAATATGTGTCCCTGAAATGAGCTTTACAGACTACAGAAGTACGAGTCGGTGCCCCCGGTGCCCATTTGGAACGCCTGATGGAATGATTCCATTTCGCTTTCAAGTCTCTATCTTTGGTAAACTCGTGCCCACTCCTATTTCTACACATTAGAACACTACAACAGGTTGAAGGCATTATTATAATATTTAAAAACACTAAATTGCGTCAAACGGCCTAAAAAATGTATGGGATCTGACAGTTAAATAAAATAGTTGGACCGGTAGGACTATGAGCGAACCTAGCGGCCAAAATCGTGCGAAAACGGCCCATTCGAATGCGTAGTCTTGAAACGTCATCGAAATTGATTTTGCTTGACAAACGAAATATTTTATAGGTACATGTTATAATCAACCTGATGTGTGAATTTTAAATTATGAATGAATACTTTTAGGTAACGATTTACGTTTTCAGTATAGTTTATACGTAAAAGATTGCGATGGTGATAGCTTTCAACATGTTTATTATGAGGTTATGTATCATCTATTTGGGTATTGTATATTTAATTTAAAATAAAACAATAACTTAGTATATACCATTTTTATATTTAATGCCGACCGGGTTTCGCTAAAACCGTAGTTTCTTTAGGGCAGTAAATAATACTCTACTAAAATCAGCAAGTAATATGTTTTCATGTGGACATATCTGCTTTATATGACCAAATATATTTAATTTATTTGAAATTAACTGGTTTTTCTTAGTTTGTAATAAAAATGAAACGATTTCTATAGTAAGAAAACTTTATTTAATGATAATCTTTTAATAATTGCATACGAAAAGGTGTCCATAACCTACATGTTATTTAGATGTTATTTTTTAACAAAAACGGCATAAATTATTATCTTCGTATTAAACACAGACACACTGTCAATATTATGAATGGGAATTTGTACCTACCAGCTAAACTAAATATCTTATTAGTAATTATAATGTTGTGAGATGCCCACATTTTTGAAATTCGTGGAAAAAAGGAATAACACTAATGTTGCCATCAAACAAAAAGGAATTTGCCATTGCCAAGAAAGAAAAACGGTGATTGAAATGTTGTTGCAGTACTTACTTACTAATGTTATTTAAACATGTTAATTAGAGATTGTTTTTGAACAAAAATGTCATATAATTATAATTATTGACATATCATTAAACATACATAAATATTTTTAATGGAAATTTTTACCAACGGGATAAACTACGTAGCTTAACAATAATTGTTATGTTGTGAAATGCATACCAAAAAACAACAAATAAAATTACAACAAACAATAAGCGTTGCCATACATGATGCACCATAATAATTTTCGGCTTCCTACCCCCCCCCCCCCCCCTCACAGACTAAAATCCTGCCCCTGACCGTAGCTATTGCTCCCAAACTCCGAGCATAAAATCGATTAACCATTCGATCATTGTGATATCTCGATTAAAAAAAATCGATTATATAAAAGTTTTGATCATTCCCATCGCTACAATCAATGAATCATCGATAAATGTTCGTAATAAAAAAAGTAAAATCAAATCTGGCCACGAGAAAAATACTGCCCTTGACCGCAGCTATTGCTCCTGAACTCCAAACGATTAGTTGAAGAATTAGGTGATCCGCTCACTGAAAAGACTGAAACCAAACTAAAAATGGCTTGTTGCTATGGTTTCCAACCAAACTTTCTACTTAATTTTACGATTTCAATAATTATCTCAACTTGTTTAACCATAGACGAAGAACAATCAGCTGTCATGTCACGCAACTGGCATGTCGAGTCGCGAGTCACTGCCTGCGTTGCCATGGACAACGGGTTTTTGAGAAGTTGTGTAGTGTGCGGAACATCATATTTACATACAGAGGATGACGAGTTTAGTTGTAAACTGTTTTTTTTTTCAGTTGCCTCGTGAGTGGAGGCAGTTATTCGATTCTTTTGATGTTTCTATGAAAAAAAATCGATTATAAATAAATGTTTCGATCATTCCCATCACTAGATCACGATATTGTTTTTTGCACAGATAATATTATTTGCGTCGTTTCGAATCCGTTCTGTTCATCTCTGGTTTATTAGTGACGTTTGTGAACAAAATTCTAAAATCACCGAAATTTTTTTGGTACTTTCATAAGAACCTGTCGATAATTTATATTTTGCGTATATTATTCTGTTTCCAAATTGCTTTTGAAATTTATTAAATTTCTCAACAAAGGTGTTCGCAGTGTTGCGCAACAGCGAATAAGACTGGGATGTGCTTTTAAAATACTAAAAGATTTTAAAATAACTATTTCTGTAATGGCTGGATTTGCTTTAAAGGTTAAAAGTAAGTCAGGACAGCAAGTGATTAAACATTTAAATCCCCAAAGTACAGTAGCTGAATTAAAATCAGTGTTGAGCAATTTGACTGATGTACACATAGGGCACCTTCACGTTTTGTTTGGTTTTCCACCAAAGGCAATGGATCTTTCTGGAGACAATAGAACCCTTGTCGATGTTGGAATATCTTCTGGCGATACTCTGATAGTCGATGAAAAAGCTCCCACAGAGAAACCAAATGCATCTCCTTCATCAGTTAATAATGAAATAGATTCTTTTGCAAGCAAAGGTATTTTGATGAAAAAAGTCGTCCCTTCTGATAATTCCTGTCTATTCACCAGCATCGGTAAGTTAAATTTGATTTTGACTAATTATTTAATAGGTTATCAACTTCAGTTGCATCATTTAGCAAAACATTCAATTTTATTAATAGTTTCGTACTCCGCCTACTGGTTAATACGGAATATTTTTTATTCAAACAGTTAGATTTTGTTTTATTATTACGAAATTTGAGTATTTACGTCGGGGGAGACGAAAAAACATGCATTTTATATTTCAATTTTATAAGATTATTTCACTTACGCTAAGTGTTTGACAGCCACGTTTGGCCAAGTGAAACGGGACTTATACAACTTCAATTACTACAATATACAACTATTTACGTGCACAAAATAGGTTATTAGGTTCTTAGGCTGGGTAAACTAAGTAATTCATGCGTATTTAGATTGAAAAAATAATCACAAATATCAAATCCAAAAAAATGGCGGCAAAGGAAATGTTCCGCTCCGTATTATCCGTGTGTATCCGTGTATCGATTTCGAATTCCGTATTATCCGGTAAGCGGAGTAGTAAACATTTACCATTTTAATTGAGATCAGTGTTATTTTGTTACATTTTTGATTATTTTGCACAAATCAAATATAAATTATCAACAATATCTTAGTAATTATTCCTCTAACCGCCGCACTTTTAGGCACAGATTATGGAAATTACATGTTTCAAGAAACAACTATTTACATGCACAAAATAGGTTATTAGTTTGGGTTAATTAGGTAATTCATGCGTATTTAGATTGAAACTAAACTTACGCAAATGTCAATCCATACAAACAAATTGGCAACAATGGATTGTATTGTAGGGGAAATTTTGAACTTTGAATAAAAATGAAATTTGAAATTTTCCATTTATCCACACCAAATTAGTTTTTTCTTGTAGTAATTAAATTGAAACAAGATGTAATTTAAAAAATAAAAGTGCAGTGGTTAGTGGAATATTTACCAATATATTTTCAGACGCACACTTCTAGCTAAAGTAATCATATTAAAAACAGAAGCATTTAAAGCGTTGTCTTTTAATATAATATTAAATGCAATCTCATTCTGTGCCGGCCCTCTGCGGGCGTCCACAGTGTCCTTAAGATTTTTACTAGTTCCAGCATCGACTGGCTCAGGGCTGGCCCTGATCTCATAAAATTGTTCATGTAAATAATAATTATTATTGTTTCAGGATTTGTATTAAATGGAAAAGTGGACACAACGGTTGGAACATTCATGAGACAAATAATAGCGGAAGTTGTGGCTGGCGACACAACCAACTATTCAGAAGCGTTCCTTGGGAAACCGAACCCGGAGTACTGCGAGTGGATAAAGAAGCCCAACTCTTGGGGAGGAGCAATAGAAGTATCCGTCTTGTCCAGGTTCTACGGCCTGGAAATGGACGTTGTAGACACGCTGAATGCCATTATAAACAGATTTGGAGAAGACCAGGATTATGGACAAAGAGTGTTTTTATTGTTTGACGGCATTCACTACGATCCATTGTTTTTGGAAAATTCAGAGGTATGTAGTCATTGATTTTATAATTTGTGAGTTAAGGGGGTGTAAAGTGAGATGAGCTTTTTTATGTGAATACCGCACAAGAGTTCCAGCTACTCCCAACTGTCTGGAGTCATTGAGATCATGGCTTCCCCAATTGTGGTATGTTGTGAGGCGGAAGCTAGTTGAAAAGGGAAGGAGATGGGAAGATGAAAGTGGGGAAATACCTGACAATAGAAATAGCAGAAATTAATCAAATAAAATTTACTCGGGCACTCCGGGATTCACCCTGGGCCCTGGAATGTTGAGAGTCGAGAGCCTTACCTATTGATCATTCAGGTCATCAAGTTAATGGTGAAATAACGTAAATACTCACAAAATAATGTTTTTTTTAATAGTTTGGTAGTTATAGTCAACACACTTTGATTGGGAAGGGTATTTCTACCTTTACGCCGATCCTACTTAAATGCCTGGAAAGGCGTTACTGTCAAATATTTTTATACACTTATTGTACACCAACCTCTTTACAAGGAACCCAACTATTCATATATGTATAAAGCATAAATATATAAGTAATATAAATATATTTGTGTATGTGATACAAGACGGGGAAATCTTCTTCTCTCCTTGTCTTTTGTGTGTACTTCTGTACTTCTTGTACTTCTTCTGTAGCCGCGTCAGTCTCGTTATTTAATAGCCACACCTCGCAGAACTTGAATTTTAACTTTGAATTTCGATGAATTGTTTAAATACTGAAAAATAATCCGTCCTAACTCTGTCATCATCAAGGTTTTCACCAGGATTACTGTCTTCTTCCTCCACTTCTTTTTCTTTGTTATTTCTCTTGCATAATAAATATTTGAATTTCTGTTGCGTACTTAGTAGATGTGAGTGTTTCAGTTACTATTTAAAAATAAAATAACTCTTTTTTACAAATAAAAAAAAATAACTCCTTTTTATTAGTAATGACACAATACCTTTCGTTTCCCATTATATTGCCCACATACAAGAGCGCTCTTCAATGAAATAACCTGTAATAATGTGTACTTTATTTTCAGGGTGTTATAAAAACATTATTCCCTATTGAAGACTTAGATATTTACAATGAAGCGGAGCAGCTGGCTCGAGACATGAAGTCGTCGAGATTCAACACCATAACCTACAATAATTACTGCACTTGAAATCGCCTCTGCCAAACTGAAAATTTATACCATTACAAAAATGTTCTAGGAAATATTTCAATGGGTAAAAGAAAATGTATTTATTTACTAGATATATCTGCTTATTGTGATATTTCCATCAGGTTTTACACAATTTTATGCTTTTAACGTGGACTAGCCAAGTTTTTTTGCAATGGAAATTTATTTGTCCAGTCTAGTCACTTGGTCACATTTCATACATAGGAATTATGTTTTTTTTTTTTACAATAATATACAGATTACTAATTTTTTATTTGCGAAAATAAATAAAATGTTTTCCACTTTTTTATTTATTTATTATTATTTTACTAGTGTTTTTTTTAATCGAAATAAAAACTTATAAAGGTGACGGTGGAAATATCTAATATTTAATGATCTTATGTTAGTAATGAAGGTATCTTTACTATTTTGAATCTCTTTAAACTATGAGGGCAAGATCTCGGCTTTATGTACGCTAGTTCCAGAATTGCTCAAAATCTTATGTTTAGATTGTACTTGTAGTTTAATAAATTGATATTTAATTATTTGTCACGAAATTTCAGTGTCTCACAAGTAATTTAGGTATGTATATTTTTTCTAAATGAGAAAAGTATAACAAAAACATCCTAAAATCAGACAAATAATAAGATATGAAAATACATTGAGATTTTAATGAAAACCTGTTAATATCAAACAGATGATATTAACCAAGAATAATACTGACTATTAACTTTGAATAAAAATTATAATAATCAAGTATTTTATATGTAATTGCAATAGGGCTTCAAAAGTAATTATTAATGTAAGTTACAAAAGGCCGCCCGCTTTAATAGGTAATTTTACCCTCAAATTATATTACATTCATTTGCTATGCAAAGCTTAAAGGTTGTCCGTGGTAGGTTTATGTATATAAAAGTTTATGTGAGGAAATAAATACAAACATAAATTAGAATGTTATATTTGGGTAAATATTTTTACAAAATATTATGTGCATTCCTATTTGTCAACATTATTGACAATACAGCTTCTAATATCATATAACTTTTTTTATTTCTTAAAATAAAAGAGGTACTGTTTAAAAACAGTGCAAAGGTTCCATAAAACTGTTCAAAAAATAAATGTATTTTTAAAATTATAAGCCTTCAAAAATATTTACAATAAATTACAGATAGCTTGGTCACTAAAAATGTATGTATGTAAATGCTGTCAACACTTAACTATGTATAAATGTATTAAAACAATACATTTTAATGCAATTTTAACCTATGATAATGTGTAAAACAACTTTCAACACGTAACAATTTTCTAATTGGATCTTTGTGTCTTAATAAATTTTAGCATCATAAGAAATGTGAAAATGCAGTGTCTTTTTTGATTCATGATATTTTTTAAAATCCTACATATTTTTATGCTAACTGAATTCGAATTGTCAAAAAGCAAGCTACAAAAATATCAAGAACCTAATCACAAAAAAATGATTTTTTGTCTAGATTTGTTTTTTGTTTAAAATAATTTTGTTTAATCTCACTAATGCGAATGAATATAAATAAAGCGAATATTTATGTACACAAGTTCCTAGGCGAGAGGTGTTGGTTGTTATACCGAGGTGTGGAAGCGGGGGAGGGCAATGCCAAACTTGGTTTCCATGCCCGTGATGATGGGTATGGCCACCTGGTATCCTCCTATGTGGTGCGCTTTGGTTGGGATATTCTCTATTCCTGAGGACACTTGCAGCTCCGAGCCGGAGGGTCGACTGAAAATAAATAAATTCAATGTAATATCCTGGTTCTGAAAAAATCTGATTGCCGTCCTTTTAACCCTCCTGCACTAGAGGGGATAAAATACTTACCCCGAATGATAATTTGGTTTTTTACATCAAATAGTAACATGTATGTACCTATTTGAGTTACGCTTGATTTATACTACATATCTCTTTCACGTTGCCTAATGATTGACTGCTGGGCGAATACGGTTAAAATGGAAGGTTGTAACTAATATGAATTTGAGTGTTACTGGAAAGGAAAAAAGTATTAAGAGACACGAACGCTCGGCTTAGTGCCCCCTTTTGGGTGAAATATGTGTTTTATTTTTAGGTATGTAAAGGTTAAATTGAAATTACTTAACACTTTTAAAGAGTGTTCAAAATAATCTACAGCTTGACAATGATAACTTTGCAGTAGGCAGTGTTCCCACCATTGGTATTGCGGTGCCAGAACAAAATAAATTCATAGACACAGCTTTATTTAAAAAAAATAATTAATTAAATAATATTGAAGATTGACAAGATTTTAGTCAAGGTCTGACTGATATGGATCAAAGGATTCAGACATTGAAACAGGACAAAGACAACTGCTGATAGCTCTTTTGTAACCTCTCCCTCTTTCTCATAAACGACACAAGTAACAAAAAGATAAAAAAAATACTCACGACCCGCCAAAGTCAACGAAGAACAGTCTCTGAAGAACCTCATAAGTCAGGAGGGTGACACCAAACTGTGGCGATGATCGGAATACACGAGCTGGAAAAATTAAATTGTTAAAAAATATTATGGCAGAATTTGATTGTATTCTATCCTGAATCCAAAATGGACGATAAATCTTACCAGTGGTCCCTTTCCAAAAAGCACGTGGTCCTTCTTCACTGTATATTTTTCTTGCCGCATCAAACACTCCGCTGTATGTAGTTTGTCCAGTTCTCGCAACAACCTTTAAAGCAATTAAAAAATATGAATTAAATATTATCACTAATTTATCCATGAATAATAAATAAATGGGATAATGATTTCATTTAAAAAAATGTTATTTTCATTTTAAATTTTTACTCCTATGCATGGGCAGGTTACATTAGTACCATTTTTGTAAATACCTGCAAAAGTACGAGCATATGAAATATATTATAGGTAGTTACTACATATTATATATTTTAACCTCCTTGGTAGGAGTAAAAATTACTTGTAAAGGTAGCGACAAACTCGCAGCTCACATCAAAAAGTTATTTATAACACAATAGCGCTCGCCATACAATCCCATGAGACCCGCCAGACGTAAAAAGATGATGCGCTGTGATCGCGGTTTGAATCTTCGCTAATTCGCGTTATTTTTCGTGACCGCTACGATCGCGAATATCAGAAAAGTTATGCGACCCCCCCTTCGCCGTAAACAGGAGAGGGGGTCATTTTTAATACACGGAGCATGCACGGAGCTGTCAAGTTGACATATTCAGTACAAAGAAATGATATTCTCTCGACCGCTTCCGATTTCAACTGACCCCTTCTCCTGCCGTAGGAAGGAATATTTTATAATGTAGTGTGTCGGTAGAAAAGATACTTATAACGCAGTATCTTTTTGATGTGAACTTCGGGTTTGTCGCCCGCTTTAATCTTGGATGATTATTAGAATTATTATAATGACGGTACACGGGGTATTATATTACCTACTGCGGAAGTCAAGGTGAAACCTATCTCACATTACTTATTATTATTTGAAATAAGTAAATTTTACCAATTTTCATTAAATCACAATTTGTTTCGATTCTCCTTACCAAGTTATTTTTATACTAAATTGACTGATTTTGTGCACAGAACTTGCCTAGTGAATAAGCTATACATATTATAGTATATGCCAATCTTTAAGACCGGGCTGATGTTGATCAAAAATCGTCGCAATGGGCGAGTTTAATGTAAAAAAAGTGGCATGCACCCCTGCCCACGACATTCTCTGTCACACATATGTTTTTACGCATCTTTCTCTTTCGCTTCCGTTCATTCTAAATAAAGTCAGTATCTGCGTGAGAATGAATCATACCATGTTCTGGCCGGTCTTAAAGATTGGCATGCATTATGCTTGGTTATTTATACAAACATTTAGTATAAAAATGGTTATAAATCCTATTTTACTATGACATTGGTGACAGACTGCCATTAGCCTGCGCACACAGTGGAAATTTTTCGCATGGCTGCTTGCGCCAACTTCCGGTCAATAATAAGTAGCATATACAAAAAAATAGTAGGTATTACACAAAATAATTATTGTTAAGTATACGAACTTGTAGACGTGTTTTGATGACATCAGCGGGAGTGACGAGGGATGCAGCAGGAACACCAGCGATGGCTCCAGCAGCGAGCAGGGAGAGGGGGTGGTTGTAACCATTCTCATCAGCAAAGGATGCCTGGAAGGTAAATTGTTTAAATACATATAAATGTTTAATGTTAAATAATCTTGACAACCAAAACCTGTAATTATATGAGAGACATCGTGTGGGCAGAAAAGTACTACATATTATGTACTGGTTCTGTGAACACTGAACAGTAAACCTCGGATTCAAAAACTTATGTTTCTAATTTTCTCTCATTTAATAGAACCTAAATTTCCCCTCAAACAATTAGATTTGTAAGTAGGTACATATATACCTACCTAGTTAATTATAAACCTTACTTCTGTAACTTTTAAAATTTCAAATAAGGAGTTATAAAAAGTCAATATCTCAATGACAATTCTTATTTCAAACGTTATTCAGGGTACATTCATAGGTACCATAATATTGCATAAAATGCATAAAAGAAAGTAAACAAATAAACAGACAATTTCACATTTGAAAAAATAATCTTTACTGAACCAAAGTCGAAGTAAGGCTTGCTTGAATAATAAAGCGGATGCAGAAGATTTTCTAAAATAAAAAACGGTTGAGATAAAACACCTTTTCAATGATATTCATTTTCAATGAGTATTGCCGCATAAATATGTATATTAAAAATAGTGTATAACATTTAACCGCTTGGACACATAAGCTTGTTTTCACGATAATGTAATGTAGGTAGACATAGGAATGACGTATGTCCCGTACCTGAGTTATTAATCTGATTTAAAAGGCAAATACCCTGTTCATATTGAGTGTAGAAAAGATCCCAGTGTCTGCTGTGACAACAATTTATTTTTTTACAATAGGAGTTCCTGAAGAAAAAAATTCCCTCAGGACCTATGTCATCTTTGGGGATGCTATGTGGAGGGTCTTTTTTAGTGAAAGACAGATACATCTTTGGGGAGTCCTTGTGTCTAGGAGTGATGGACGGATTTTTCGATAACCTGAAACAGAAAAAGATACGGTCACATCCTGTCCCAGATGTGACCATATCTTTTTTTTTTTCCGATTTTCGATTGAGTTTCACTAATATTCTCTACATTAATTAAAATATTATAATATTGTATGGAACATTAATCGAGTTAAAAAAGTTGAGTTGTTGGTCATAAAATATTTGAAACACCCGTGAGCTCTGTATAAAGTTTACTAATTAAAAAAGTTTTTTGAAGTGAAAAACAATTCTTTAGTTTTGTGATTGCGAAGTTAAAAAAATAAAGGTGAGTGTTACCTTAACGTGTGCGTAGGCCGGGAAGTAGATAGCACTGAAGGGTACGTCACGCAGGAAGCATGCTCGTGCCCCCTTGTACAGACCGAGGATACCGAGGTCACGCACCACGCCCAGCGCGCTCACCTTGCCGGCTGCGCCCGCCAGCTCGCCCGCCACCTGCAGCCGGATCTTCACTATCTCCAGCGGGTTGGTGAACACCACTTGGGACGCACCAGCCTGGAATTGTACATAGAGCTCGTCAAAATAAAGTACACAAAAAGGAGGGCAACACCAACATGGTTGAAAGGAAAATAGATTAAACTTAAAAAATACTATGGTTTAATTTAGTCCTGGGTCGATCGAACATCTTATTTTATTCGATCACGACTCGCTGACAAATTGATTGGGAATTTGATCAGGTACCTTTACACACAGAAAATATGCCATAGATGCGCGCAGCCGCCATCTTGACGTAGATCATAGATTTATAAATTATGCTGCCAAGATCAAAAGAAACATTTACATAAAGTTAGTAAAACAAAAATTTACAGGTGGGAGAAAATTATGTGATAGCAACCACTGGAGCGACAAAGCAATTAAAATATTTTTTCTCAGATTGCTAAAGGAAATTTTTCCACCCACATTAAAAAAATCATACCTCCGAATTTGAATATGGAGTTATACAAACTGATTATAGTTCTATGTAGCCAATGAATTCCCCTATCTTTTGTCTATTATCACATATTTGTAGGATTTATAAAAAAAATATAATTAAATCTTTAACCTTAAAACATTTTAAAGAATCTAGAGATTATTTACTCTGTTATATTTTGAATGTGTAATATATTATAATATAGTCGTTTTAATAAAAAAATTTTTTTTGAAAATTTGCCTCATTTTGGCAACAAAGCAATCCGAGGTTTTGGAAATAGTGCAATAATGTGGCAAAAAGCACTCGAGTGGATAAGGACCAGAAAATCCGCAGCAATTATTCAGACAGTGAGTGCAGGAATTATTATTTGTTGTTTGGACACATCATTGGAAGGTATATTTACACCAAAATAGCTATAAAAATAATCCAATTATTAATAAATTATTCGACCATCATTGATTTTACGAACTTATTAAATCAATATTATGATAAATAATTGCAGATCTAAAAAACACATACACAAATATTCATTGTGTACTCACACATGCTCCAGAAACGACTTCACTCCAGAGTGGTAGGTTTCCATTTTTGTCCATAAGTTTGTCACGGACCAAATCATTCATCTGCAAACAGCAAAAATTGGTTAAATATAAAATTTATATTAATATTTACAATTACAATACATACGTTGGTATTAAGAACCATTGACCAGCGGCTGAGAATTAAAGTTCCAAAATGCTTCCAACTGTACAGGGAGGTTCCGATGAGAGAGATCGATTATTCCCTGAATCAAATTTAAACTACGAATTTAATATCAATTTATTTCATTCAAAACTTGCTTTAATATATACCTACATTCAAGTAAGCAACAAAAATGCTGAAAAAGCATGATGATAAATTATTAAATATCGTGTACTTCTTGTAAGTATTTTTTCATCATAAGTAATTATGATTTTTCAATAATGTCTAAACAAAATAAGTGTGTAAAAAAAATCTGAAATATTTTAGTTTGTAAGTAAGACCTTAAACAAATAGAAAAACTGAGGTATTTTCGTCACAAAACACATTCTCGGATTTATTTTTTTATGATTTTAATTGAACTAAAATTAAGATTCTGGAAAGTGTCTACTAGATTATGTATAGATTTATTTTGCTGTATATTATATGATTGGAAATTTGTGTTGTATAATACAATATTTTGTTTGAAAATTTAACAAAACTGCCAACGACCAACGGTATAACCTTAGTATATTAAAGATAAATTAAATTTTTCAAAATTTAAAAATTGCGTTTACCAGATAAAATAACAATTTTTCAAAATCAATTTATGTTTTTTTTTTGTAAAAAAGAGTCAATACATCTAGAATTCGATTTAAAAGGGACAAATTTCCGGTATTGTTTGGTTATACCCTCTTAACCTCTAGAATGTCGGATGACAGTTAAGAGGTTATTTATTTATTTATTTGATGCAATATTTTTACATTTTATAATGAAATTCAATAATGTTGGCCTCACTAGGTAGTTAACCCGTGCTGAGGCTTCCATTTTATCTACAAATTTTTTTTACACAATACATTTAAAAATATATTTTATTAATACAGTTAAGGCCGCATTTCATAGAAAATTAATATCAGAGCATTTCGAGGAGCTAGAGTGCTCTAATAAAAAGCAAAGTCTGGAATGATATTATTATTCTGACCTTGTCCTTATACAGTTTCTGTATACATAAGGATTAAAATCGCATTTTATTTTTTTAACCTCTCAGCTGTCACCGCCGGTGGGCTTACGACAGATGACTCGTTAGGGGACCTATTTGACTTACTTTAATCAATGATTCCTGTCAATATTTGGAGTAAAAATTGTAAATGAAATTTTGGTCTCTGGTGACCTTTTTTAGGTGTTTTTTTTTTCTTCAAAATTAAACAAAAAAAGTCCCACTTTCATCACTGGTCACTCATCTGAGTAACCGCACAACCCCTCACCCCGATCCTACTTGTCCAATACCTACTGATTTTTTATGTTTTATGAAAAAAAAACATCAACAAAGTCAATGGAGATCACAATTTCATTTAAGGCCCAGGTTTTACGGTAACATTTTGGAAATTTATTCAGTAATGAGTGGACATTTGAGGGGAGAGGTCGCGCGCTCGCATTGCAGTTCCGTCAAGCAATGAATGGGGAAATGGGTGTTATACAAGCAAAGTAGAAATTAAATAATTTATTATTTTATCGTATAAAATGAATGTTTATTTGTTTGTTCCTCGTGCGGAACCTAAAGCATTTTATCCGATAGCGATTTGTCGTGTATGAAATTATTTCCTATCTAGCGTTATGAAATTATTTCCTATACCATTTATCCGATTGTGATGAAACTCTGGTGAATTGTTATGTGCACACCCGCCAATGTTTCTATAAATAATAGTGAGCTCTGGCGTCATGAAATTTGTAAAAAAAATACATATAAAATTAATGTTTCTTTGTTTGTCCCTTATTCGGTACCTAAAGCATTCATCTGAGTGCGATGAAACTTTGGCGGATTTTTCGTGTACGTGTACATGCCCATGAAGGTTTCTATATATATTATAGTGCAAGTGAGCTCTAGCGTTATGAATTTATTTCCTGTACTATTTATCCGATTGTGATGAAACTTTTGTAAGTTGTTAAATGCACACCTTCGTAATTCCTTATACGGTACCTAAAGCATTACTCCGATTGCAAAGAAACTTTGGTGATTTGTTGTGCACATACCTGTAATGGTTTCTATATGTAGCGCTGAGCTCTGACGTTATAAAAAATTTCCTATACCATTCATTCGATTGCGCTGAAACAATAGGTGATTTGTTGTGCACACACCCGCGAAGGATTCTATATACATATAGTGGTGAGCTCTGACGTCATGAGATTTGTAGAAATAATTACAATATTTCCTTCTCATCCCCATTCACTTTCAGCCACACAACATACCCCAATTGGGGATGCCATAGTCTCACTGACTCCAGACGGGAGCAGGTGGGACTTTTGTAAGGTATTCATATTAAAAAAGGAGTGGCGGACGTATGAATCCATCTTTCCCACAGCGGGGCAAGGCGATGAGTCGAGAGAGTCAAATAAATTTTGGGTAATTTGTGCACGAGCTGCCAATAAGAAGGAACAGCCTCAGGAGCACACGTGCTTCAAGAATTATTCAGGGTCGTCTACCGCGATGGAATCCTTGTTCTACCGTTATTTCAGACATGGAAGATGCTTCAGAGAGGAACTAGCGTCATTGATCCCTTCAGCACCGGTGCAAAGTCGGGAAACACGCCAAACGCGCGCCCAACATATATACACGGTCGAAATTTCTCACATGAGAACGGGTCGCTTCTACCACTCGTTCTTGAGTTCAACAGCTCAGCTGTGAAACGATTTGACGGCCTCTGTGTTTCCTCCTTCATACAATATGGGTCTCTTAAAGACAATTTTTCTCCGGGCCTCCTGTGCGAAGTTATATATAAAAATAAAAAAAAGATTCTACTATTATTGTTGAGAGGTTTAAAAATTCCGTACGACTAACACTGTTTAACACAAGTACTAAAGATAAAATTAATATAGTTTACATTTAGTTGATTTTATATCAATTTGTATTAAATTTTGTGATTTTTCGTTTATGTGCGTCATTCTACTTTTTGTTTATCTGAGCTAATATTTTGAAATATATTCTTTCTTGAGTACGAAAAAATTTGTCTAAATAAACTTTCAAAAACAAAACCACCTTTTGTCATTTCTATTGCACGTACTTAAAAATATTTGTCCCAACTTTATTTTATTATCTCCCTTTATTCACACCCATTATTTTCCGGTAATATTATAAATACAGTTATTACCATTTTATAAACCATACAATCTACGTCAAAACACCATTACATTCAAAGTCTCATTGAGTAAAAAACGGAGACTTCAAAAAAGGTTCAGGGCGTAAAAGATGTTTCTATCTATCCATTCCATTGCTAATATGATTTTTTGTCTGTCTAGCTGTATCCATTATCTAGTAAACAAATTTAAATTTTATAGAGCAAGTGTATTTTTTATTTCGTACTTTATCAAAATGCTAAATGGTTTACCAATTTGAGTCTGCCCCATAAACGGCTAAAATCGTGGTTGGCTAGCGGGCCGTACAAGTACCAAAAATACCTAACTGCAGTCAAGCCGAGTTTTGATATCCCCCCCTTAAATTTTTTACTCCAAATAATGTCAGGAATCACTGGTTAAACTAAGTCAAGTACGTCCCTTAACACCCTGTATCAATATAATACAATTATACCATCAATAATTTGATTCTATTTTGCCGAAATTTAAATTCAAAGCCAGTATTTACATAATAAATAAATTACACAGAAACCCTGATGCACTTCAAAAGAAAAATGTAAATAAAATAATTACAGTAAGTTTGATAGCTTTCTCTGGTGCCACTCCGATAAGTTGAGGAATCAACCCTCTGTAAAGACCAAACACTCCCTCGTGCCGGATGACTTTCTTGAAGCAATCAAAGCTGTTTCTGTATGCCACCTCCCCGATGAAGGAGCCCGTCCTTTGATTCTGCATTCTTGTCTTCACCAAGTCAATGGGATATACGGCAGATGCACCAACAGCTAAAACATAGAATTCATTAAACATCCAGACCCACTGGTCTCAAGTAATTAGAAAAGCTGTCAGTTCAAAGTATAACAAGATATCCACGACAGGGAGGAGTGGTCAATCATCAGTTCGTAGTGGAGTGATCCAAAGTGCCGGGTCGCTAAGTCCTTTATTGCCAATATGAGGATAAAAATACATTGCAGAAAGGCTTCATATAGCCCGGAATAAAAGAATTTAAAAATTGCAAAGAAACATTTTGTACCCATTATTAGGGGAGTAGGAGGAATTAAAATATTATCAAGGTATTATTCTAAGCATAGGAATCTTTGTCTTTCGTAAAAAAAAAGAACAAATTACGTCCAAATTGGAGATATGTCGCTAAAGAAAACAGAGTTATTGAAACAGTCCTTATTTTGTATAATATGAACATACCTCCGGCAACGGAACCAAGAGTGAATCTGTAGACGCTTTCTAAGATGGCAGTGAAGAAACCACGCTCCTCGGGACTCTGGAAAATGTCATTCGCAATAAATAGTAATTGAACAAACCTTATATTATAAATTGGTACCAATTATTGCGAAAATAATCTACTCATGTGTTTTATTGCCGTAATTTCATTGAGCCCATTGATTGCATAAAGAGTAAGGTGGATTTTATTTTATTGCATTAACTTCAGTTAAAAGGTTAAGGCTGAAAAATAATATTAATATTAAAGAGAAAATTAATATCAGAGCATTCCGAGAGGCTAGACTAGTGTAATAAAAAGCAAAATCTGGAATGATATTGGCGAAAGCGATTCTGACCTTGTCCTTGTACAGTTTCTTTATATTTAAGGGTTAAAATCGCATTTTATTTTTTAACCTCTCATCGTCACCCGCCCGCCGGCGGGCTTATGTCATTTTTTTTTTAAAAAAGAAAGACGAACTTTACTAGGTTACGAATAACCTGACAATATTTGAAAATCTCCTAATACCACCACGGTAAGCGGAAGATGTTGCTTGTGTTGTGATGGAGGACTTAACCTGTTGAGGAACACGCGAAGCCCGGGCAGGACCCAAACGCGATGCCCACTCAGCCACTGACCGGTCGAAATGAGAGGTTAAGTTAAATTTTGAATTGAATTTTAAACACTTACAGATACTGCTTTGATTTCTGCGATTCTTCTCGTCACAACTTTAAAATATTGTTCTGGAGTGATGGCGTTAAGGTCATTGTAGACTATTCTTCTGCAATCAAAATATTTACACATTATAATATTATAACTTTTAATGTTTTTCTTGAAAACGAGTGCATTAAACTAAACAATAATTACATAAATACATAGTTACGTACAGAGTAATTATTTTTATAAGCATATACATTATGTACATAATTTAGAAATTGAAATTGAAGCAAATAATAATATGCAGAGAAAGACTCACATAAAAAATAAATTATACTTATTGAAAAGTCCACGTGAGACATGAAAATAACGGTGCGTTGAAATTAAAAAGCTTAAATTTACAACAAGTTGACATAAATAATGTGTACATAAAAACTTTGTTTCTAAGGTGCCATGTGGCAATTGGATGCAGGATGAGACAAATTGTAAAAAATGTAAAAACACTAAGATAATATATGCAATAACTATTTTAATTACACATTGAGATATTTAAATATCAAAGCAAGCTACACAGAGAAATTCACTTTCATTTTCTCATGGGTGTTTGAGTGAAAATAAAGCGGAAAAATAATAAAAAGAAACAGTGAAATATAAATTATTTGAGTTATAAAAATGACTATTATAGTGAATAAGTAGATTGCTAAACAAATCTATTTTATTTTAGTTTGTGTGAAAAGTTAGTACATACACACAAGAGACAAAAATATTTCAAATAACTCTAAGCATAAATGATTCAGGCCTACGTTTCTATGAAAATCTGACACACTTAAGCATTACTCAAAGAAGCTTATTGATGTATGTTTATCATCCACATTCAGACGAAAGTCACCAAATCACACACTAGTTTTGAGATATCAACATTTGAATACATTATAATTATTCTTGGCTACCTTGAGAGCCAGCTGAAGGTTAATAACTTGAGATGATTATTATATATAAGGTATTGTAAAATAAAAACATGAAAATTATTAGAAGAATGTGTTTACGCCAGGGAAGCAGAGCTACATTTTCGATTTTTTGGCGATTGATAGCTTAGAATTAAGATTGAATCTCAGATTTTGCAACATTTTTACAAGAATTTAGCAGCTAGTGCCATTAGCTGTAATGGTTGTTGCAACTACATATATATACAATGACAAATAATGTCTTTACCAAACTGCTATAGGTACGAGGGTAGTCTGATGAAAAAAGAGACTAGGGTGATAAAAGTCAACAAATTATTTTTTTTTATATTTAATGATGTAATCTTTCCGAATGTCGATTCATTTCTTGCATCGCTGAAATAACACTTTACAATTATTAAAAAAAATAATCACATATTTTGCTTTACAAATGGCTTTGACTGCATCATGTCATCTTCGTGTCATCTTCATCAGAAAATTATGTTTTTTTTTTCAAATTTGAAAAGATTTTTCAAATTTGAAATCGGTTGACGTTTACTACCCAAGGCTCTTTCTCCATTAGACATCTTATATAACCTATATTAACAGAACAATATAAGAAAACAATTAAAAGCGGAAAGAGATAGGCCTTAGTGCTTACAATAGTGCAAATGTTAAATGCAAACAATACAACAACAAGTGATCATAACTGTATAATATAGAAACCAACCCCCTGACGAGCTGCACATTTTTTGAATCTACGCTGGTTGCGGAAGCTCTGTATTCAAATTGTAAAACAATTGTATAATTAACATCTGCACCTGAAGCCACATGCAAATATTTGAATTTGAAAACAAGAAGTACAACAGTGAAACTCCATTATAAGGTTCCCAGTTCCCACTTAGAAGTTTTGTTTTTTTGTCCCTTGAAATCTTTAATTTATAAAATGGCTTATTATATCCCTTATACACATAACATCAGAGCCAGCCCTGCGCAGGTGAGATTAGAGTAGTCCGCTTCAGGTGCCGACTTGCCAAGGAATCAAGGAACCAAGGAGCCAGGGCGCTGACAATACCTAATACCTAGCACAGTGTCCTTGAGGTTTATTCTAGCGCCAGGCGCTGTTTGGCTCAGGGCCGGCCATGCATAAGATTTGCCCACATAAGAGAAGTCTTTAAATTTTATAAGAGAGTATCACTGTAAACAAATTATGTAGATATAATATTTTTGTATCAACGAAATTATTTGTTTTTCTAATTTAACACAATATTTTTTATTGTTTGCGCGGAATATCAAGAACAACAAAATATTATTGTTAATTGATGATAATAATAACAAAATAGCTCTGGCAGTAATAATAAAAATATTATGCCCACAAACTTGATTGCATTGATTTGTAAATTAAATATGAACCTTGAATGAATTAATATAAATAATTATTAAATAATTGAGGAACCCGTTAAGTTAAAATGAAAGGCCTTGAGATCAAACAAATAGATTTATGATAGATGATACTGTGACAGAGGTATGGAAAATGCCTAAAAGGAATGCCGGAAAGGCCTAAGCTGCCCAACCCCAGGAACGAATTATAAATGGCCCGCGTGAGCAAGTTTAAAAATTCCCGCCAACTTTTGTAATTTTTGTAAATCCTTTTACAATTAGTTTGACTAAAATAATCAGTCTGTAAATAATCAATTACAACTACAACTTACAATTTCGTGTGTAACAAAAAATTACTTATTGAAAATTTTTTGTCATTTTATTGGCGGAATCCAATAAAATGACGAAAACTAAATAATTCATAACCTGAGAGTCTCTAGCCAGCCCCAAAGCTAACTTTATTAGTGGCCCGCCTGTGATTTTGTCGCATCAATTTGGTCCGACTGTTAAAAAGGTTAAGCAGCCTTGCTCTAGGCGGAGAGAATTATGTGTGATACTCTCATAAGAAATAATATTAAGTTCAGTAAGATATAACTGAGTAACACATACCCAGAAGCGTGATGCAGCATATCACAAAGTTGGAAAAGTATATCAACTTCTAAGGGTGTAATTTGACTCATGAGCTGAGCGGATGAAAGGAATTCTTCTTTGGTGACTTCTTGGTTTCTGTGCCCGTTGGAGGCATTGAGGTATACCCTTTTGATAAGTTCCATGTTGTTCAGAAGAGAGTTGAATGCCATGAAGTAGGGGAAACTGACCTTCCGGCTCGTCTGGCCGTAGCCCGCTGCCTACAACAAAATTAAAATAATATAGCGGCCAGCTCGCATCAAGCCAGCTGCCTGGTATCGTCTTGGAACAAACATTGTGCCGATCATGTCAAGGAGGCTTATTACTTTAAATTAATTTATTAACACAGGTTTACAACAAACTGTTGAATTATAATTTACTACCAAAGCTGAATTCGCCTTTTTTATTTAAATATTTATTAATATTAAATTTTATTTAAAATTAATTACAATGAAGTCCCGTTAAACTGCTAGATAGCAGTTTGTCAACAGGATGGGTTTACATTCTCGGCAAAGAGGAACCGACATAAGAAGAACATATTATTATTTGGAATCATGAGTTGATGTTTATTTGGAATCATGAAATTTGGAGTAATGGACAAATGAACAAACAATATGGATTCTAATCTACTTTTTTCTACAGTTAAATGGTATTATAAAGGCTCATAGCTCGTAGCTAACAAAGATAACAAATTAGCATGGTGAAATTCTAAACAAAATAAATAATAATAAACCCTTACCGAAGACAAATTGTTCCTAAGATCCTTGGTCAAGAGATGTCCTTTAATGTTGAGCATAATGTCCTTAAAGTCAGCGGCGCTGATGAATCCAGTTCCATCCTTGTTGCACTTTTTGAAGGCTTCCACGGCGTACTCCTCATGGAAGTCATGGAGAAACTGGCTGAACTCAGAGTAGGTGATGAGCCTCTTCTTGTCCTGGCCGAAGTAGAGCTTGACAAATGTTCCGTCCATGTTGAAAGGCAATTTCTTGTTCAATTGGGTCTTCTTCATGACGTCGACAAACTCATCTGAAAATAAGAATTACACATATGTACCTACTTATTAACATCACGCCGCATTAAGTGGTTTCATATAGAAAATCCAAATATTAAAGCCTTTTTAATTTAAAGATTGTCGATTTTCACACAACTTTTCATATTTGACGATTCAAAAGATTTAGGAAATTGCCTTACCGAATGAAACCATTCCATTTCCGTTGGTGTCGAAGAGTTGGAAGGCGGTCTTGTAGAGTGCATCCGGCACACAGAGGAGACCCTCGAAGGATCGGAACTCCTCAAAGGAGATGAGTCCGTCCTTGTCCATGTCCACAATTCCGGCAATGAGGCGGACGGATTCTTCATTGAATTCACCTGAAAATCACTAATTTTTAATACACTACTACCCATCTTACTTATTAGGTCCTTCGGTACAGCGTTAGTATGGTTAAGCTGGCCCTAAGCCCGGTTTAATGGCGTTTTAACCATACCTACAATGTAAAATGCCAAGTTTTTCACTATTTCGACCTTACGCGCTATGTAAGATTATATTAAGAGTGCCACGATTATAAATAAGACGGTGCAAATAATTTTATGTACAACCTTCTGTCTGCACGTAAAAAATAACACTGCTAGATTATTAAAACAAACTTTTTAATTATAATAACATCTCTGCAGATAATACATATTTTATATGGTGAAAAAGAAAATAAGAATTGTTTATCAAAACAATATTTTTTTTAAATTTTTAAATATAGTTTATCAAAACAATATTTTTATTTATTCTATTGTTATGCAATTTAAATGTTTTATTTCAACAATATGAATACTGTAAATGCGAGGTGTGGCTATTAAATAACGAGACAGATGCTGTAAGACATTTCATTTTGATTTCATACAAATTTACTTATTGTCACCTTCAATACACACCCCTCCTCTATCCCTACAACGCTCCAAGTGAATCTTTCATTGTTCGAAAAATTGCTGGAAGTCTTCTCTTTTACAGCTTCAATGGACTCAAATCTTGTTCCTTTTAATGCAAATTTCAGATTAGGGAATAGTGAGAAGTCGCACAGTGCAAGATCCGGAAAATAAGGCAGTATAAAGTGTCAGTACAAACATTTTGCGAGCTCTTGTTGTCAAAATGTGAGAATTTTAGGCACCATTTGTTCCGTAAAATTTGACATACGCATTCTTCGTCAATTCTTACAGTTTCAGCAAATTTAACCGACGGTCAGATAGAACCAGATTATCGATTATTTGGATATTGTCATACGTTTTTGACGTGGAAGTACGACCCGGGCGTGAACCATCTTGAAGCGTTGAAAAGCTTATACCACTCAAAAACATGTGCACACAATAAACATTGTCATACACTTCATTCAATAAATTGTAAGTTTCACGTAGCTGTTTTTCTAAGTTTCATGTGAAATTTCACAACAATTCGTTGCTCTATTATTAAACTTATAATTTTTTCGGCAAAACCAAAAACAACTCTAATGCGAACGAAGGCTAAGGATATACGGATTTGTTTACAGAAGCGAGAGGTACTGCATTCGAAAAAGAAGGCTTCACTCTAATTTTGGTCGCTAGCGTTTAGCGCATGCATACTTCTTCTGCAGCATTGTCAGTTTCGTTACGTAATAGCCACACCTCGTACAATTATGAGCAAAGAATACATACAATTATTATAGAGAGATAATAAAACCTAAGGTATTTATAAAAAAAAATAAGTTAGGTGCTTAAACTTGAAGAATAAATATATTTTTAATTTAATCAAAAAAAAGAAGAATGACTGCTACGGCAGCAAAGTAACAATAAAGAACCAACATGGCTAAACAATGTTGCATTATTTTATAAAGATCTCTTTTTTATTCCATCAATCAAAGAATCAATAGTAAGTTTTTTTTTTTTTACTTTAAAAGAAAGACAATCATTCCCGGGTTACAAATAACTCAACAACATTTGAAAATCTACTACTATCACCACACTAAGCGGAAGATGTTGCTTGTGTTGTGATGGAGGACTTAGCCAGCCGAGGAAGCGAACACGGAACGCCTGGGTGGGACCCAAACGCGATGCCCACTGACCGGACGTTAATAGAATAGGTCGATTGTGTTAATTGGTACAGTTTATCGGCACAGCTGGTTATTTGGAACAAAACCCAAGGAACAGAAACCAAATAAAGAAGTCGAAAAATCGATTCTGTCTTCAAGTACACTTGTCATGCAAAATGGACCGTCACACACGGTCAAGTATACTTGAACAAGCTAGTGTCATGCATACTGGTTCACAATACATATTTTAAATTTTATTTATTCTTTTTTTATAAGCATATATTGCGTACGTACTTACCTATAATTTCTACATAATTATTTTTCTGTAATAAATTTTTTTTATTCAAAATTTTTATTTAGTTCAAGTTTGAGAGAACTCGAATAAATGTAATAATACATATCAATGGTCCCGAAGAACAATGTCGAATGTGCGATTTTAAGGTTTTGCAAAAAAGCTGTTTTATGGATATTTACTATTTTGAAGACCAAGAATTAAAGCATATAAGAAAAAAACGTATTTCATTTCTTACTTTTTTAAATTACTTTTAAATCAACAAAAAGAAAATAAAATAAGCCAACAGCGCAATTTTTAATTTTTAGCAGTTCCAACATTGTTATTCGGGACTGTCCATATAATAATAACAATTGGATAATTTGTAGAGCGCCGTTTTTGTGAGAAATCACCTCAAGGGTGCTGTACATTTTATTACATTTAAAAAAGCTCAATAATTAAAAATATTCATTTTTTGCCTACCCACATTAAACTTTGCTTATTTGGGACAGCCGCTTATTAGGATGATGTATCCTAATAAAGCGTAATCGACTGTACATATTTACCTTCATTGTAAAGTCCGAGAAATCTCCTGACCAGGTCATCTCCGGTCATGAACTTTTCTCCCTTCACGTCCTTGGAGGCATATTGCTGGAAGATCTCCTGGAGACGATCCACATCCGCCCTCTTCAGGTGGCCAGCACCCTGGAAAATAAGAGAATGTTTAGAAAAAATAAAACAAGGAAATAAAAAAAACAGTTTTTGAAAATGCGAGTCCGTCATTAACACACATTCAAAGGAGAGAGTTTAGAATAACTAATTGAATCTTGCGTATTCCAACTTGTGAAGCTAGAGTACATTAATTATCCGTGGCTCTGTCTAACAAACTTCCTGCAGGATATACTCGAATTTCACTCCTTGCAGATCAGAAGGGAGTGGTATATCGCCACCCGCTTCTTCAAAATGCTGCGGGGCTGTTCGGTTAATTCAGCTATTTTGGAAAGCATTAGTTACTATGGTCCTAATGACTATCAACAAAGTCAGCGTCAACAATATGTTGATAATATAATATATCAACATAGATTGTTTTCATCCTGCCTGTAGGACCAATCTACCAACTGTTTTGCTGGTGGGGAAGAGCAAATTGTTGCTGAATTAAATCACTTCTGACATAGACATGTTTTACATCAGTGAAGAGAGATTCAAATGGGAAATCATATTAATTCTTGAAAGAATTTTTCTTTATTGATATTATCTTTACAATGCCTGCAAATCTTCGTAACTTTTGTAGCTGATAATAATTTCTAATCTATAATATAAAAATTAATGTTTGTTTGTTTGTTTGTTCGTACCTTGTGCGCGGCCATACCGTTCATCCGATTGCGATGAAACTTTGGGAATATGATGGTTATAGGATAATGAGCTCTGGCGTTATAAAATTATTTCCCATACTATTGGTACGATTGCGATTAAAATTTCATCCGATTGCTATTAAATTTTGTTGTGAACATGCCCGTGAATACTTCTATATATATATGAAATTTGCATAAAAAATTAAATAGGTCACGCAAGTTGTTGGAGAAATGGGTGTATTTTATGGAGTAAGGCGGCAGGGAAAAAGGGTTGGGGGAGGGGTATGCGGGAGGGTCGGTTGGGGAATTAAGGAGGGTGGACGAGGGAGAGGGGAAGGCGAAGAAGGTGGAAACGGAATGCCTGAGGAGGGGGGGGATTCATGAGAAAGGGGAGAGCGGGAGAAGGGAGGGGGAACGCGGGAGGGGAAGGGGACGAGGGAGGGGAAGAGGAAGAGTGGTCGGAAGGGGAACGGGGACGAATGGGAAATGACACGAAGCGAGAAACAATTTATTTATTTAATTAGCATTGCACGCATGCCGGGTATGAACTAATATGTAATAAAAAAACATGTATTACTTACGGCATAAGGTGAAAATAACAAGGGAATTAAAATATCTGTGTAAACTTCCATTTCAAAATTGTCAGATTCCTGTTATAAATAAATAAAGATTCAAATCTGCAACACCACTAACTGACAATATTATGTATGCCAAATAATTATCTTATATAGGTATCTGATAAACTGATTAATATTATCATGGTTTGGCCATTCATTTATAAAATATAACAAATCATACAGTCAGGAGACCCTCAATCTGTTAAATATTAGTTAATAATTCAGATTATGCAGTTTAAAACCACTTTTTGATATACTTTTATTTTAGATGTTCTCCTTCGTCAGGATAGTAAAATATTAAGCATTAGAAAATATACAAATAGAGAAAAGGCTGATTTACATGTGTAAGTAAAAGCATAATGTTCATATATTAGAATATAAGTATTTATATAGTCAAATATTAAAAAAAGCCAAAAATAAAATTTCAATTAATCCGATTTAAAACCTAGTCCCTTTCTTCACATGTAATCCCCATCCTTCCTTTCCGATCCACAGATGTACGATGCTCTATCCCTCTTTTGCTGTACTGAACTGTTCTTTTCTTTCTCAAACCTATATAATATACGATGGTACATTTTCTGTACTTTGATTAGTTTATATTTCACTAGCCTAGTGAAAATTAGTTTTATTTTTTAATTGAACTTTTTAAGATTTTCTTTGAGTTCGGCTCATTACCACTACATAAAGAAGTGGTTTTGAACAAAGCAATCTTTTTTATAATATCACATGTGCTGTGAAAGTGTTTGTTCTTTAAAATAATATATATTTATCACTTTCTTTTATAAAAACCTAAATATTCATATTTTAGCAATCGAAAAAACCGGCATTCACGCAACCACTCACTGATATTGTAAGTCACCAACGATATACTTCTACTAGCTTTCTTGAACAACTCTAAAAATATAAAAAATTGCTATTTTTAAAGATCGTGAAAATATGAAAGTGAAGTATTTTCTACTATATTTTTATGCAGCAGACAATGTGTAAGACGTTTACGAATAAGAATGTTTTTTAAAGGACGACTGAAAGTCAAATTGTAGCTGTAATTCTATTGAATAATTCTAACACTGTAAAGTGCTAAGATTACAGGGCAAGAATATCATAAAAACAACAAAGAAACAAACAAAAAAAATGGCTATTGGAAGATAACTAAAAAAAAATATAAATTAAAATCTTTGGCAATTTTAACCTCAACACTTTCACGAGTATAAATTAATAAACCCACTAAAGAAGATAAAAATAAAAACTTAAAGAAAAGAAAACAAAAACACTAAAACATATTTTGTTATATATTGTAAATGATTATTATGTGTAATACGACTTTACTTAGTGTAAAACTCACTCTGGGTGCTTTTAAATTTTGAGGCATCCTACCTCAAATTGTAAAAGAAACTGACTGAGTTTGGACATACAGATAACATTATCGAGAAAGAGATAAAACTAAAAACTGGTAAAAAGGAGATAGCCCAAATTTATTAACACTACAGTGTGAAGTTATGCCGGTAAGCAAACCTTTCGTGGGTTCTAATCGTAATTTAATTACATCATATGTGGTTTAAAAAAACATATGTGTTCTTTTTTTATTAATAAAACAATAAATTAGTAAACACCCCTTTTATTTTTTTGTACTTAATGCCGACCGGGTTTCACTACAACCGTCGATTTGTCAAAATAGTGCCATACAACCGTAGCTTCTTCAGGGCAGTATCCTACAATCGTAGCCTCGTCATTACAGTTCCCTACAAGCTTCGTCCTGGCAGTAACCCTACAACCTTAGATTCGTCAGGGCAGTAGCCTATAACCGTAACTTCGTGAGGGCAGTAACCCTACAATCTTAGCTTCGTCAGGGCAGTACCCTATAACCGTAGCTTCGTGAGGGCAGTACCCTATAACCGTAGCTACGTCAGGGCAGTATCCTACATCCGCGGCTTCGTTAAGGCAATACCCTAAACCATTAGCTTCGTCAGGGTAGTATCCTTTAACCGTAGCTTCGTCAGGGCAGTATCCTACATCCGCGGCTGCGTCAAGGCAGTACCCTACAACAGTAGTTTCGACAGGACAGTGCCCTACAGCAGTAGCTTCGTCAGGGCAGTACCCTACAACCGTAGCTTCGTAAGGGCAGTACCCTAAAATCGTAACTTCGTCAGGGCAGTATCCTACATCCGCGCTTTCGTTAAGGTAGTACCCTACAACCATAGCTTCGTCAGGGTAGTACCCTATAAGCGTAGCTTCGTCAGGGCAGTATCCTACATCCGCGGCTGCGTCAAGGCAGTAGTTTCGACAGGGCATAGTTTCGACAGGGCAGTATCCTACAACCGTAGTTCCGTCAGGACGGTAACCTCCAACTGTAGCCTCGTCAGGGCAGTATCCTACAAAAGTAGACATGTATTATTATGTGAGCGACGATATGTATTATGTAACTTCGTCATGGCAGTACCCTATAACCGTAGCTTCGTGAGGACAGTACCCTATAACCGTAGCTACGTCAGGGCAGTACCCTATAACCGTAGCTTCGTGAGGGCAGCAACCCTACAACCTTAGCTTCGTCAGGGCAGTACCCTATAACCGTAGCTTCGTGAGGGCAGTACCCTATAACCGTAGCTACGTCAGGGCAGTATCCTACATCCGCGCTTTCGTTAAGGTAGTACCCTACAACAATAGCTTTGTCAGGGTAGTACCCTATAAGCGTAGCTTCGTCAGGGCAGTATCCTACATCCGCGGCTGCGTCAAGGCAGTAGTTTCGACAGGGCATAGTTTCGACAGGGCAGTATCCTACAACCGTATCTCCGTCAGGACGGTAACCTGCAACTGTAGCCTCGTCAGGGCAGTATCCTACAAAAGTAGATAGGTATTATTATGTGAGCGACGATATGTATTATGTAACTTCGTCATGGCAGTACCCTATAAACGTAGTTTTATCAGGGCAGTCTAATATACTGACCCAATGCTTTTTCGCTACAAAGCTACGTTTTGCTACAGTCGGCAGTATCTGCTACAAAAAAAATAATATGTTTATATTGTAATTATGGCAAGCCAAAAAGTAAATAATGCATTTGGCAAATAGGGTAATTTAATTATTTGTTTGGGGAGGGAATGGTGGTGTTTCAAAGTAGGTTCTTAAGGAAAAATAAGAAATGATTTATGGGAGTTGGTACTCCTAATTAATATTGTTGACCTATTAGTGACCTATTAGTGACCCAATTTGTGACCTAATTAGTGACCCAATTAGTGACCTAATTAGTGACCTAATTAGTGACCAATGTCCAAAAGTCCTTCTGTGGTCTAGTTTAAACATCTTTCAACAGACATCGTTAGTATAGTTAGTTGTACGTAGTTTTGTGGTATCTTAACAGATGTCAGTTAAGTAGTATTTTAGAAGAGTATAATCTATCGTCGTTCGTGTCTATGTCAAATGTACGAACGGTAATATATGTAACGGTAATAATGGTAACGATAATAGCCGAAGGCGAATGGTAGACGGCTAGACTCTGTCAATGTAGCAGCAGAATAACATAGGTCTTCAGGTCCAGTTAAATATTTCTTGTAAACATCACGATAAACGTAAAAAACGCAAATAAAGAAGCTCATAAACATTACACCTTCCATTTTTGTTTTCATCTTCAAAAAGTATCAAATTTTAGTGAAATGGGTTAGAGCCTAGAGCCAAATGCTACTAAGTCAGTGGCGACATTGGTTTCCATTCAAATCTACATGGAAGGCATTTCTAGTTTGTATTATCCATTCAGTGGTCTGAATGCCTGAAATAAGTCTATTACGAAACTTACTCAACACATTTTTGTTACTGTCGGGAGACCTTCTTGCAGTATGTTCGTCTCATTGACGAAAATAGTTTTCCGCGTTTTATGACAATTTGGCAGGTGATAAGAGACGCACTTGACTCACTTTAAGCAGTGATTCTTGACATTTGGTTGTCGATGATATTATTGATGTTTTTTATCCACTAAAACATTTAAAAAATTACTAGAAATTAGATAGTTGGGGTCTGGGTGAGGGATTGGGCGATAGCTCGGCTGAGGCTGGCGACATGTGCGACTTTTTTTAATTTAATTTTTAAAAATACCACCGGATACCATAAGTTTAATTTTTCATTTAATTAACATACTTACTTAATTAAATTTCACTAGTCACATTTATATCAATCGATTTATTCGAAGTGTTATATTTTTATCGATGAGTATTGAAAGTATATTTTGAAATTAAACTTTATTTTTAGAATCCAAATACGTACGCAAATCGTTTTCAAAAAAAAATTTCAATTAGGTAGGTACCTACCATCTTGACCCATTCCATTGTCAAATATTTATATTTAATTCGTATTCAATAAAACTGATTTAATTTTATTTACCAGCGTCAGGATTTTTTAGCTAAGGAAAAGAGCATAATTTTTCCTTTTAAAAAACACCAAAAATGTGGTCTTATTTTTTGTCAATAAATACCACCGTGTTCATAAAATGCAGTCGGGGTCAAAAACCTTCGCCAAATCGCCGAATTACTACACTCTCCGAGAGTACGCGGCTCATAAAATTAATTTAATAAATCGATCTAAAAAATGGTAATCATTTCCAGTTCGGCGAATTACAGCTGTTCGCGGCCATGCGCTGGCCATGCGGGTGAATAATCAGTTCCACGCAGCTCTGTGCCCAGCCCGCGTGATAGCTATTAACCAGAGGCAAATCTTGTAATACATTATTTATTTATTACTAGCGGTTAAATATTGTTCTCTTTGAAAATTATAGATGGCAGCATTTCCGTTTGTAGCTAGCTAGCATTTGAAGCGAGTGTGTACGTATTATTTTTAATATTTGGTCAATTAGTAATATTTTTGAAATATCGTGCGGTTGGAAGTAGTAGGTAGGTACCTACCCACCAAATAGCCAAATAAAAAACGACGTGAACATCATTCAAAAAAGAATCAACACCAAAATCCTAAGCTAACTTTATTATTAACATTTTTTACACATAATAGAGTAAAATACGAAGTTTGGATGAACATCCGAACATGGATACACAATTAGGTCAAATTATATAGTGCAGGATGCTCATATTTTTCATTCTAGTAGAGTACCATTAGAATATTTGATTCAAATAGGAAAACTAGGAAACATATACAACATGGTGACGATTTTACTCCTTGTAAGAATTTTTTTCATAGCCCTAGTAACTTTCCACACAATAGAACAACAAAATAAAAATAAAATTCTTGAAAAGTAAACGAAAATCTAAATCCGAAAACAAACCTTAGATACAACTCTGCCACCTTAACATAATTCCTTCAAAAGTTCACCGCTAAATCGCCTATTTAGCAAATAAACACGAATCTAACAAAACTAATTTGTCATTTGTGATACGACCACTACGGCTGTAAATTTAAAATATAGAAATACTAATCATTTTCAAAATTCACGAACATAAAACCTAATTAGATATTGGGATCAACCAAAATTTGCTCCGGGATCGACCGATTGGCAATCCTTGTATAGGTTGGGGATGGAAAGAATTACATAACCGAAATGTTATTACAACCTATGTACTTCCCTTACTAATAATAAATGTGTTTAAAATTTTACACAACCGATAAATAACCAATTTACCCTAAATTAATGGTTTTTTATCAGGTCTGTAAAATTTAAAACACGTTTATTAGTAAGGCCTCTTTTTAAACTATTAAAAAATATATATATTGTCAATTTTGAAGAATAATTTCTATTCAGATGCCGAGTTGAAAAAGTAATTATATGAAATTACCTCTAATAATAGTAAGCTCATAATATTATAAAAACTCATCTTTAATTTAAATTAAGACATTCCCAATATTTCTTTAATGATATATGTGCTCTAATTTAAATAAGCGGTGTTTTTATTAAATATTTTAACTACAGTCGCTTATTCCCATTAATTATAAGTTTAAAAAAAAATTATTGCGGTCCCTCTATATTCTATATCATTCATGTTTGCATAACTCCCTTTCATTGTGTATGTAGATGTCCAGCCTACTCAGTACCTACACAGCCACGACTGTTATTATATGTAGGTGGGTAAAAGTGTAATAAGAATAAGTAATAATATTCATCGTAAAATCTCCCAGACGGATGTGTATTTCGGTTGAAATAAAAAGAGTACGTATCACGAGGTAAAAAAATGATGGGTTGATAAAAACAACCGAGTTACAGAAGAATTTAAAACTCTGCCAAAAAGCGATAGCATGCAAAAATCCACCGCATTCTAAAGTAATAATCTATAGATGTAGAAACATTTGAAACATTGTGAGCGTGAGTAAATGACTCAGACTTTTAAAAAAATACCCGACAATCTGTGAAAAGTGTGCTATAATAATCAAAGCAGTCCGAGTACAAAAGGGACTTTATTTAAAAGTCAGGGGGCATACTTGAATTACGTTAACAAGTGATTTTGGACTCCAGTGACTTTTTTTTCTTCTAAACCAGAGGTTCCCAAACTTTTTTTCTCGTAGACCACGATCAAAATTTTACTGGTTTTGGTGAACCCCCTGCTGCTGCATTTCTACCATATTTACGCCAATGTAGACCATTTATCACGCCAATGTACCACTGGACCACTTTGGGAATCACTGTTCTAAACCATCAACAAAAAATCTCCCACATGTCATCACTTGTCAATCAGCCGAGTGACCGCCCAACCCCTCCCGACCCTAAATGTCCAATACTTACCGTTTTCTATTTTAAAATAAAAAAAGTTACCGGAGATCAAAATTTCATTTACATTTTTTACTCCACATAATGTCAGGAATCACTGATTAAGGTAACATCATATATAATTAGGCCAATCAATAAAGAGTTTGAGGTATGCAAAAATTCCTCCGTCGATGAAATTTTTGCAGTTACGTGGAGTATCATTTAGGGATGACGAATGACAAAAGATCCAACAAAATATTTAACGGGAAGTTAGTTATTTTTAGCAAAAACAGAAAAAAAAATATAACTCTCGCTGGAAAAGTATTTCTTTCGAAAACTCTTCACATATTGTTAGTATTAATTAATATCCACCCGATTAAATAGAAATCCAACAATATTTTCGTAGGGAAAGTGTTTTTTTTTAAAGATATTTGTTTTTTAATTCTATTGTTGCCGGGAAAATTCCTCCCTCCAATTTTTGATCACAGAGTGCCTTTATATTGGTGTTTGCTTTATTTAATCAAAAGATCCAACATTTTTTTCTTTTGGAACATGCTTTTTTGATATCAGTCAAAAATATCGCTCCGGAAAAATCCTCCGTCCAATTTTTTTTCGCCAAGTTGTTAGGATAGCTATGTTAAAACGATTGCTGCAAAGATCCAACAAAATTTTTAACGGCAACCTATTTTTTTTAATTAATTTCGATCACACGCACATTTCACGTGACTTTCATATGAACGGGTGCCCGCGGGGTAAGGGAAGGGCTGGGGGCTAGTCGCACGGGGGCAAGCGAGCCGATCGCGCGGGATATAGCCGGGAGTAAGCCGCGGCGGGGAGAAGTGGGAAGGTGGGAAGGTGGGAAGCTGACTTGATGTGTTTTTGTTTTTGTGTTTTATGGGTGTCCGAAAGTGTGAAGAATGCATTGAATATTATACCTCAATGACAGAATTTATGTTATAAACAAAAATTGTATTGATTACTGTAAAAGTGTTTTATAATAACCATAGAATTATATTAAATTTTACTAATGGTTTATATTTTAAATAACTCAATATATATTTTTAAATTATTGTGACATTGTAAATGAAGTTTTTTCGTAACTCAAATTCGCAATAAAAAAAACAACACAAACAGGCAATTCCGAAAGCGTTGTTAAAATCAATGAAATAGACGTAAAGCTTCTATATTCATTTTAATTTTAAAATACTTGTGTAATACAATGTTATTTTAACCAATTAATTATTTTGACAAATGTCTATTTATGTGATTAGTTACTGTAGTTGAATAATAATATTAATTATAAGACATTGTAGATACCTACAAATGACAACAATTGGGATCAGTTTTTATTTTTATCGTTTTATTGTTGAATCAACATATATTATAATATGAAAAAAGTTTTTCACTTTACAAACATTACTTTGCGAAACTAACATTAAAGATCATTTACCAACTGACCATGAAAATAAAACAAAAATACATTAAAATAGGGTATAAAGGTTAGTATTATTTTTGTTATTATAGAAATAGAAGATAGAAAAAATATAGAAATAGAACTATGACACATTATTCACACATTTCAGAACACCTTCGCAACCTTCACTCATACAATCCAGTACAAACTGTGCTGGATGAAGTTTAAATCCATCAATGAAATGGCCCCACTTTACATCTCTGAACTATGCGTCCCGGAAAACACTGATCAAATGCAGTCAACCCTTAGATCAGCAACATCATTAGCTCTAGGTAGACTGATAGAACCTAAAAAGCGAAATACTAAGTGTGGAGATCGAAGTGTGGAGTACGTAAGTGTGGAGACCGAAAGCCAAATACTAAGTGTAGAGATCGTGCATTCGAAGTATCTGGGCCTAAGGCTTGGAACAAACTCCCTCCGGAACTAAGATGCATAACAAGCCCAACAGAATTTAGGTCAAAACTAAAAACCTACTTATTTAGGCTTCCCGTTAAAATCACCAGAAGGTCAATTATCTTCTCCAACCATAAAAACAGAGTCAAAATTTTCTGTTAACTCGAGTGCTGTAGATATTGTAAGTGTATCAGCATCTTTAAGGCTTTGTTTACTATGAATGCCACTGTTTTTAAGTTTTTTTACGAGGATTTCTATCAATCTTATTTTATTTTTTTCATTGGAAATGAACTTTTCTTGTGTGACAGTGTCAATCGTACTCTCACTAAATAAAGTTTCTGCATAAATCCGACGTTTTGCGCGTCGTTGACACTCTGCTGCTTTAGTACTGGTCTCTTCTGGATGATCGGGGTACACATCAAATACATCTGTAACAAAGTTGGTTCGGTACAAAACTTTTCTTATTAAAATTTATATACTATCACACACAGCCAAAAATGTTACACCTTTTCGCTATGTGTGACCATTGAAATTGACCATTTGAAAGTGACCATTTTGAAATAGAGCACCCATAATTTTGCGGTTGGCCCGTTTATAGAAATTTCCTCCAAAGCATTTCTAAATTTATCCAGAATAGGTGTAAGTCGGTCTAGTTCACTGGGGGATTAATTTTGAACAAATCATTCAACAATATGTCGTCAATTGTAATAATATCTTCATCATTTAATTTCATTGCGTCAAGTAGTTTTTTTGAGAGAGCCAATTGAGTAAGCATGTGTGCTCTTATGGCACGTGTGTAAGAGTGCCCAGACAACATTTCATCCACAGATAAAGGTGCATATACTGTACACCACAATTTTTTAAGACCGCTTCTATTCATTATATAACCGATGTCTCCCATGAAACTCATGAGGAGATGAAAACCCCCTAGTCGAATAATTACATGTTTTAGTCTTGGATCAGTACTCGAAGTCATAATGTCTTTGGCTTTCTGATAGAGGGGTTGATCGAATGTTACTATAGTAGTTTTCATGCCGATGGACTTGGTATTTTCTACAGCCATAATTAATGATGTGTAAATAGTATCATACTGCGTTGGAGGAGCGTTGATAAATGGAAGTGGAACGATTTTAGACATTTCATATTTCTTTTCAGCAGTGATTTTTTCTCCATGAAACCATTCCAGCCGGGTATATCACAAAAGCCTTGCTTTTTTATTATATCGACAGAAAAATCTGTCTATGACGGCAATATATCCTTGATGAGTCTCCGGCAAAATTATGGATCAGGAGTTGCTGCAAACCTTTTGATGTACATTGATAAGTTTCTACTAATACATGACCAAAATTACCAATAACGAAGGATGGTGGTATGCTTTTCAGACGTAATACACTCTCATAGTTTGTTTTCAAAGCAGGAGGATAACATTTTATACCACCCACGGAATGAAATGTATTTTTGCCATCGATCGTATTTATATTATGGTCGGCATTATCAAATACATATTGACAGAATTCAGGCTTTTCGATAGGCGAAATGTGAGCGATATTTGGAAGTTTATAGCTTCGTGGTACGACAAACAAAAACCAAAAGATGCCAACAGATCGACAAGCGATTTGGAAGCAAATTTCTGATTTTTTAGTGTAGCGATACCTAGCAGTAAGGGCGATGTAAATGAAAGGGGTCAAACAGCGGTGATTTTCGAATGGACCTGGCATTTCTTGGAAGCACTATCTGTATCGCGTTTCTTCTTTAGAAGAAACGGGTATATCTTCATTAACATTTTCAAGACATTTTTCAGGTGGAGGAAAGACAGAGGTATCATAGACAGTCGATCTGATATCTTCTAAAATTATGGAAGCAGAAGTGCGTACAATCCTTTTGTACATCATTCTCCTTTGACGTATACCATGTGTTTTGCAGAATTCTATCACATCACGTCCAGGATGTCCAGTATCATGGAAACAAATGAACGTTGGCTTACCATCAGTAGTTGTGATGAGAATGTCATCACCATATTATCTCTTAACTTACTCTTTATGGATCTATCATCTTTATGATCTATCCTATGGGAAAAACTAAACCCGTTCCTGAAAATCTGGTGCGTAAAAAAAGTCGGGTTAGTTACACCTTTTATAACTCAAGAACGGCTGAACCGATTTTTATGATCTTTGATTTGTTGGATTTGTCTCCGTCCCGATTAACAGAATAAGTATTAAAACATCGGAAAAAATCACGGGAAAAATAATTATGAAGAAAATTAATTTGTTCATTTATTTTGTATGGAACGACTTTTCAAATAATGTGCGTTGGTCGACATAATTTGAATCAATTCGAACTGTCAATGGTGTAGTGTGCCGAACATTTCGAGCTAAGTCAATAGCTCAATTTAATTTTTTGAACTTAGAGTATTTATTTTAACTTAATAAAAGCTTAATTTATTTCAAGTAATAAATTAAACACAACATTTATTGATTCTGAGGCGGTACGAAGTTTGCCGGGTCAGCTAGTAATAAATAAAAATAACTTATTAAACAACTTAATTATGTAATTATTTTCACGAAACTAGTCGAAAATATAGATAATTAAGTATTTGCACCATGGTAAAAATGACTGTATAAAACTAACTACATACTAAAAATTCCCGAGGGGTTAAGATAAGAAGAACAGAAAGATAGTAGTAATGAACATTATAAGTAGCGCACTTGAAGTGAAACATCACAAAACTGCGCTATACAAATGCTTTGTTATTATTATTATAAAATAAAAATAATTAAAAGTATCTTGAACACCCATGTATCTTTTCGTGGCGATGCTAAATCTGCGATCGACATTTTTGTTTGCGAATGCGAATGTTTGTTTGTAACCTGCTAAGAAATGACCGCAGTGCCGTTATTTTTTTTAAATTTCATTATTTGAAAAAATCAACCATGCAAACAATGCCCTTCGTTAATCTTACACAGACAGTCTCCGCGGCCGTGTCGCGTAGCGTAGTCCCGAGTCCCGAATGCGACTAGCCCCACCCCTTCCCTTACCCCGCGGGCACCCGTTCATACGAAAGTCACGTGAAATGTGCGTGCGATCGAAATTAATTAAAAAAAATAGGTTGCCGTTAAAAATTTTGTTGGATCTTTGCAGCTATCGTTTTAACATAGCTATCCTAACAACTTGGCGAAAAAAAATTGGACGGAGGATTTTTCCGGAGCGATATTTTTGACTGATTTCAAAAAAGCATGTTCCAAAAGAAAAAAATGTTGGATCTTTTGATTAAATAAAGCAAACACCAATATAAAGGCACTCTGTGATGAAAAATTGGAGGGAGGAATTTTCCCGGCAACAATAGAATTAAAAAACCAATATATTTAAAAAAAAACACTTTCCCTACGAAAATATTGTTGGATTTCTATTTAATCGGGTGGATATTAATTAATACTAACAATATGTGAAGAGTTTTCGAAAGAAATACTTTTCCAGCGAGAGTTATAATTTTTTTTCACTTTTTGCTAAAAATAACTAACTTCCCGTTAAATATTTTGTTGGAACTTTTGTCATTCGTCATCCCTAAATGATACTCCACGTAACTGCAAAAATTTCATCGACGGAGGAATTAATGTTTGGGTTAGCCTCATTTTGAGCCTTTATTGACTGGCCTAAATGTAGATAGTACACTGTGTAGGTACTCAGTTAATTTAGTTAATTTGCTTGACTTGCGCAATTTAGACGATTGCAGCGCCCTTCATTTTATTCGTATAGATATACAATATCATAATCAATCATGGGCATGTAGTTTTCATTACATTGTAATGTAGATCACATTACCGGTGAGGATTTTGCTTAAATGCATGTGTAAGAAAATTTAAGAATAATAAACAGTAAAAAATCATTTCACCTTTGATAAGTGATAGTCAAAGTAATGAAAAAAAATGTAGCCTAAAAACCTAACCTAACCTGCCGTTAACGTCATATGCATTTCCTATGTAAAATACAGGATGTAAGGCTGAAGTGAGTGAGGAGGGGAAGTAGACTGGGGAGAGGAAGGTTGGGAAGTGCCTGGCTATAAAGATTTAATCCTCAAACACGGCTTAAATAATTTAGAGCAACGTCTTGTCTTTCACCCGGGCGATACTGAGAGTAGCTACTGACATTGACGGAGAGTACGTACCACCAATAATTTCTTATCACTGTGAGTGAAAAATACGTAAATAAATATAACAAAATAAATTATAAACACCTGAATATGTTTTACTTTTGGACCGTCTTGCGCAATTTACACGATTGCAGCGTCCTCAATTTTATTCTACATTTATTTTTCAGACCGTAGGTAGTAGTTACACAATATCATAATCAATCATGGGCATGTAATTTTCATTAGAAAAGTCACATAGTGTGTAGACACCAGTAGACAGACGCCTTATAATTCAGCGGAAGGGCGATAATTGATCAAGTAATAGCAATTAAAAAGATTAACTCTCTATCAAGGAAGGATAAAGCAAACAACGCTGAAGTTATAAAAAGGCCATGTTATCTCTTCTAGATATAGAATTCACTAGGAAACTAATATAAGAAAATGTCGTTTTGAACTGGCAAATGAATGATCGTGTCACGAATAAACCTACCAACTAGTAGAACGAATCAATCTATCAATAAGGGACGTACTTGACTTATTTAACCAATGATTCCTGATATTATTTGGAGTAAAATATGTAAATATTTTTTTTGTCTCAGGAACTAACAAAGGCAACGCCGGGAACTTCAGTTAGTTACTTATAAACTTTTGAAAAGGTTCCATCAACATACACATCGTCAAATAAGAGTAGAAAATATAAACACTGGTACTAAAAAGTTTTTATTGTAGGCTGGCAACGCCAATATTACTGTCAAAATGCCAATGACACTGGTTATATAGAACACTATAAGTAACATTTAAAAAAAACATTTTTTTTAAATAAAAACATTTTCAGTTTTACATATTTTAATAACAATTTTAATGCGCTTTGTATAAATATTTTCAAACGCGGATACATGTTTTAAGTATGATTTTATTTTATTTACGTAGATACGCAATATTGTTAGCTATCATAGTTGTATTTTTTTCGCACTTAATTCAGAAAGTACTATTAGGCCAATTGTCAAGGAGAGCGAAACAAATGGGGGTAAATTAAATTCGAAACTCCGGGCAAAATAAAAAAGGGTCGTAATAGACAATTTCGCAAAGGATCACTATTTTTAGGCGGTTATCTAAAGCCCAGGCAACGCTGGGTACTTCAGCTACTACTAAATAAATGTGAGCAAATTCTAAACTGCTTTTTATTGAAGTAAATTCTTCTTTACGCACGCTTGACTTGGGCTGTAAGCTGGCGAATGCGTTACGAAAAGTGAAATGCGTTGCGAGGCGAACGGGCTGTATCACACTGTAGAAGCAAGAGTGAGCAGTGCGCGCGCACATTTTCTTTCTATTTTCCTCTCATAGCCAATGCATGAAATATCCCAGTCATGCGGATGCGGATGTATAGATGGAGCTAAATAAGTATTTACTTCAGTAGTGTGGTAAAGCAAAAAGCACTAAAAAAAAAAAAAGCACTCTCGTATTTTTTTACTACAATATCGTTATTCTTCATTGTGTTAACACAAAATTGCAAGGGGATAATATACGTATATGCAATTCTAGTTTTGAGGTGAGTGGGTACCTATATTGCAATAAAAAAATATTTTTACCAATTTTATGTGTTTTTGTTTTTTTTTTATAAAATGTAGGTTACACTGTGTTACACAGCTTTACATTTCCACCGTTTTTTATAATTTTAGTATTGCCATTTGAAGAACAGTGGCAACCTCCTATGTTTTCTCCTCTTATTTGACAGACAATATATTTTTTTTTTTTGGTTCGGTAAAAACCGATTCATTCTACCCAGAAACCAGAGTAAACCACGCTACCAACTGAGCCAAATCCCGGATGGATTAGATTAGTGGTTCCCAAACTATTTTGGTCCACATTCCTTTCTGAAGGGGCCGCTCTGCCTATTTCTACCGATTTCTTACATGTTTTACTCAAACGTTTGAAGTTTTTAAGTTCTTAAAAAAAATATATGTTATTCTTTAAGATGGTATCTATACATTCCCCACGCCGAAACAGTAATTATTTGAAATTGCCTCGATAGAAATAAATCGCAAAGTATGTTCGGAAAATTATTATTTACACGTTTTTTTCTGTTATTTTTTTAGTTATATGTATGAAAAAATTCGTAATGTTTCTTTAAATGCTACTTGAAACATCCCCACGAGATTTTTGTTCTTTTTCAAACGAGTCGTCTTTTATTAAACATTTTCACAATTTTCGCATGAATTTTATGGTTTTTAATGTTAGCGCGCTCGCTCCCACGTTCGTATTGTCGTATCTCTCCATCTTCTTCTTTTTGAGCGGGGTAGCGCGGCCTGAAGGACCATCTCTGTACTCTAAGAGGGGGTGGGGGGGTAGCCAGAGAATTAGAGAATTGTAGGTTATGAATTCTATATTTTACCCAGGACGTAAAAATTGCAAATGCATTAATATTTATAATAACTTCCATATTAATGTGTCTACCCCCTGACATTGTTCAGGGGCTCCCTGAATGATCCCCCGGGAACCCTAAGGGTCCGCGTACGGACCACTTTACTTTGGCAACCACTGGCCGACATTGATAGGTAAAGCCAAGACAACATTTTGGTACTTTACTATCGAAACCAGATAGTTTTTCGTGGACCCCCACATACAACTTGTGGACCCCCATTTTTGTATCACGCCAATGTAGACCCCCATCGAGTCTCCCGTGGATCCCTGGGGATCCACCTGGACCACTTTGGGAAGCACTGGATTAGACCGACTTATTTCGTATATTAACTGCTGTAATTTGCAATGTCATAGAATTTCGGAGAAATACACGAAGAAAAATGTCATTCTAAAATACGATTATTTTATTCGTAAAAACGGTTAAAAACGGGATAACATTTTTTTCCGTGTGCGTATACGTTCGCGTGCGTGTGCGTGATTTCCACTAAGTTGATAGAATGAATTGTCATTGACAAAAAGTCTATAAACCGAGTTTCAGCTCAAACAGTAAGTTATTTAATCCCAATTCCAAGAATCCACTTCATTCATACATTCATTCAATCAAGAAACCAAATGTGACATTCAAATAGCGATTTCATCGCAATTTCTACTGGAAACAACTATTTAAGTAAGATTGGATGTAAAACAAGCACAAAACATAACTAAATGTTCAGGGGGTTAAACATAACTAATTGTTCGCAAATACGGGAAGCCTTGCAAAATAACTATTTTATTAATTGTTGTTCCGTAATTTCGTATTTTAGATAATATAATATTGTAAGTACCTTCGTAATAGTATTTGTTGAATACGTAGTATAATTATACTGTGTTTTAATTTGGGACGACTACGAACAACAACAAAAAGTTTTCGACTTACCAATATTCTATAAAATTGTTCCATATAACAGGATTTCTTACGTTAATAACAATAACTAAGATTTCAATCATACCTTGATATTGAAATAAAGCTAATATTAATAATATTGTAAACGTCTTTTCCTAAAGCGCACCGACCAAGGTTCGTAGAAAATGTATTTACCGATTTTAGAACCGACCATTGACTTTTCAATTGAAAGATATTCAAATGCAGAACATGAAAAATATGTTTTTTAAATGTAATATTAAGGTACCTACTTTTTATCGCAGTACCTACCGACCAAGCACAAATAAGTTGGATACCTACATTTTGAGGTTGAATTGCACTGTTATACTAAAGATAGCGATAATTCTGTCAGCCTTGGGTTATTATGATATTATCTATATATACCATGTTTTATTGTGACGTTAACACAACTGACTAAGATGGTAAGATTTATTTTATTCATATTTACTTACTGCAAAATGCACGCAGCATACTGATAGGCAACCTTTTTACTCTAAGGCAGTGGTCACCAACATACGGCCCGCCAAAAATATTCATCCGGCCCTTTAACTTTTTTTGTTAATTTATTTGTGATATCACGGAAGCTATATTTCAATTCATCAATCGGAATTAATTAGGTACGGGTAGAAACCAAAGTAAAAACGTTGGAAATTGGAGATAACCAGAATTTTCGGAGAAGTCGGTGTTTAGATTCGTATAGTATAGTTCGTTACTCGAAAATTCCCCGGACACTTTCATTGCTTGGTAAAATTCTAAGAACGTAGTGCACCGCACGTTAAAAAGGGTAGTTTAGGCAAAATAGAGGCCAAATCTAAAATATTTAGTATATATATACTCGTATAATATATGTGAACTAACATTTTCCAAATTAAAATATTTAAAATAAAAAAATCGAGCACGCCTAACGGATTCAAATTGGAACTACAAAAAAGAAAACCAAAATTAAAAGACAAAATTTTGTCAAAAAAGACGCAAACTCGCACTAATAACAATTTTCACATGATAGTATCAAATTTACATATTTTAGTTTGGACAATGTCTGTTCACATCAAACAATATGTAAAACTAGAAAAACCGTAAGTAGAAATTAATTCAACTTATACTACTATATTATTACTTTACTAACTACTTACTATTAGTTTTTTTTATTACTTTCTTCGTTTTTAATATGTACCTACTTAGTTTCATCTGTATATTTGTAAATTAATAGATAAAATAACATCCATACATTATGTAAATTTGTCAAACTACACAAATAAATAATTTTAATAGTTCGAAGGCCTTTATTGTTACTTTATCCCCTTTTTAATTAGCTTTTAGTATACATTAAATATTTCTAAACTAACTACCCATCATGCCGTTTCCCCGCAGGGGTAGGCAGAGAGGACGGACCGCCAAACAACCGCATACACTCCTTGTTTCTTTCACATTCATATATCTTCTCATACATGCTCTTCTATTTTTTTCTTTTATACTCTTTTTTTTATTTTCTCTCTTCTTCTTCTTTTATATCTTTTCTTTATTTAATTCTGTTTCACGTATAATGTATGATATACATATATAAAAAAATTAAATATTATAATTTTCATTATCCTTACTACACATTTTAAAAATATATGTTGAATTGTTTTTCGCTGCTCCACCTTTTTTACACGAGCATTGCTCAAAAAAAAAGGTGAATCACGATATTTAAAAAATGTATTAAAAATATGTATATACAATGTATAACAACTGTATTTGTAAAAAAAAAATAAAAAAAATAAAAAATAAATATTATTCCAACTTCTGACATGGCCCGTTAGTTTTCACAAGTTTACCAAAGGTGTTCATTCGAAAGGTAAATTTCTGGAGTCTCTCTAAGTTGTCAACAAAAAAAACATAATTTTTATTTTAAAACAACGATCTAATGATCCCCAGTCAAATATTTTGAAAAATACTTTCAGCTTCATAAAACCTACTTGTGATTTTTCACGGCTCTAGGCTCTCCTATTATTATAAGTGAAAAGTTTTCCTTACAAAATTAACTTACATCTTGAATAGACATACCTTAAAAATGACAAAATGGCCTGAAATTAAATAATTTTTTAGCGTAACATAGCCCTGTTTTGGTCCTCTCATGCTAATTTTTGGTTATATTACCCTCATACAAGCAGTGCCTTTTAGTGGGTACTTACTTACTTTTGTTTTATATTTATAATATGCGTATGTAAACATTAAATAAAAATTTACCTGCCTACATTGTAAAAAATAAAGAGTTTATTTAGAAAATAAATAAAAAAATCGGACGTTTTGCATTTCGTCTGTCCGTAAATTTTTTTGTTTCCTTTTCCATGCCTTTTCTGGATCAAGACGGTGGCCGTTTTAACGATTCAGTAAAAAATATTTTTTCAAATGTGAAGTCGTTGGGTTTATTTCGACTATATTAATCGCTTTTTTTCAATATTATGGTACCTACCTACCTGCCTGAACTAAGTTTGAAAAATATATTTATTTATTTGTCAGGCGCTCGGCTTACCCGAGAAACTGAAACCAAACTAAAACTAGCTGGTTGATATGGTTTCCAATCAAACTTCACTCATTTTTACGATTTCAGTTAGCGCCTCCGCCCACTGAGGCAACTGAAAACTCTCAACTGCCAACTGTCTTTGTATGACAATGTGATGGCCCGCACACTTAACAATCACACAAAACCCCGTTGTCAATGGTAACGCAAGCGGTGTCTTGCGACTGGCACTGCTCATCACCGTGGGCGGCCGTTGCTATTTGCCAGCTGTCAGCTGATTGTTCTTCTTCTATGGTTAAACAAGCTTTTTGACCAATCAAGACAGAGAAAACAGCCGGTTTTAGTTGGTTTTCAGTTGCCTCAGTGGGCGGAGGCGCTAAGGCGATCCGCTCACCGGAGAAACTGAAACCAGACTAAAACTGGTTGTTGCTATGGTTACTCATTATCTCAGCTTGTTTCACCATAGACGACGAACATTTCAGCTGTCACCTCGAAAACTGACAACTAAACTGGCGTATCCTTGGCAACCAGGAACTGGCTCGTCGCTGTCAACGGCAATAAGCACGGCGAGTTGCGAGTCACTGCTTGCGTTGCCATTGACAACGGGTTTTTGAGAAATTGTGTAGTGTGCGGGCCATTATATTGGTATACACCGACCTCGAAGTGTTTAACGATTGGGATGATGATCACCATCCACGATGATTGCATTTGTATCAAACGGTAACATGACAAACAGGATAGCGAGTTTAGTTGCAAACTGGTTTTTTGAAGTAATTCTTCTTTGCGCACGCTTGACTTGGCGAATGCGTGACGAGAGCGTTACGAAAAGTGTAATCTTGAAGTAAAACTTCTTTACGGACGCTTGACTTGGGGAGTAAGCTGGCGAATGCGTGACGAGAGCGTTACGAAAAGTGTAATCGGTCAAGGCGAACGATAATAAATTGAAATTAAATATTTGTAGAAAATTAATATATGTATGTATATATTTACATGTATATATTTTATACATATAAACACATATATACACAAACATATAGATGGAGCTAAAGAAGTTTTACTTCAGTCGTGTGGTCTAAAGCACGCTCGTTTTTTTTTCAGTTGCCTCGTCAGCGGAGGCACTAACAAACATTACTTCCGAACTCTTTCACTTGACACTGGCTACACTCCTTTGGGGTGAAAACCCATAGTTTAAAGGTTTATATATTTTTTTAAATATTTGGCTTTCACCCCGGGTGATCTTTACAAGATTACATTTAAAAAATTAGTTACATTTATACAGAAAAATGAGTGAAGACAAGGAAGTCTGAGGAGGTCGGTATTTCAAATGTTATGATTTCAGGAAAATCTGGTTTTGATTTATTAATTAAAAGAAAATTAGAAAAATACTTTTTTGGACGCAAGGTCTGCTGTTCACAGAACTACTAATTATATTCTTGAATCTAGTTATCAGAATTAGAACATAGTTTTACCTGCATAGTCGTAAAACGTAGGCAAAGCGAGATACATGGGTTACAGAGACGATGATTGTCCACCGTAGTGACCTTTCTATGTTTTACGATCGTAATGAAGTAATGACACCGACCTCGAAGTGTTTCAACGATTGGGATGATGATCACCATCCACGATAATAGCATTTGTATCAAACGGTAACCTGACAAATCAGAACACTTTTGAAAATAGATAATATAATTATACAATCATGAAAAGAGATGAAAAAAATTAAAACTATCTTAACCATAGACAATTTGGATGTCCCCTAATTTAACAATGTAGGCTGTAGTTCAAGGTTTTTAGATAGAAAATAAATGCCTTGGCTAGGTTAGATTTATGACGATAATTTCCAGGTAACGGAATAACCTGACATTGTGCACGATTTACTCCTACCACTATATTTATAAGCCCTAAAATGTTGCTTGAGCAATAATAGCTAGCAGAGGAATAAAACCAGATAAATTTATTATTTTGTAGTTCGTTGCCACTGCTCTAATCAGTAGAAAAACAACACAACTCTGCTAAAAAGGGCTGCGAATAACACTTATTATAATAGGCGATGCATACTAGCATACTACACATAATAAAGTAAGTAAATAAGATAGCCGTTATAATTATATATTATTAGATTTTATTAATTACATGGGCGAAAAACATCGACCAATAGTAATTATATCGATGGCGAAAACCAATAAAATGCACAATTAAGAGATTATTCTAATAATATAGAAAACTGGAGAAGGGATTGTATAAAATCTAGATCGTGCATTACAATATAATATTATATCGTCACACTATCACGCTGTCACCTTGGCGTGTTGGAGTACATGTCATGGATTAAGATAAGCACTTGCACTGCTATCAGTGGAATACTTGAACATTGCGTAATCTACTCCCCTCTGAATGGATTGAAATTATCGTGAATGACGTCAACGATTGTGACAGTTACAAAAATCGTGTGAGAAAAACAAATTAAGCAAATTACGATCTTGACGCGTCACAGATGTGCATAATATGTGACTAATTAGGTACAACTCGTCATTAATAATATCTGCTGCTGTCCCTACTGATAGGTACACATAAATCGTTATTATTTTATAAGATTAGTTCTATTAAGTTGAACTAGGCTGAGCCTGTTCCGAGTTGGCGGGAATTCAATATATTTTTACTATCTTAATCTTAGAAGATAACATAAAATAACAAATAATAGAAATGAAAAAAGATAAAAAGAAAAGAAATGAGCGAAATGGAAAACAGATGAAAGAAAGAAATAAAAATAATTGAGAAGAAAAGAGTAAAAATACAGGCATTGATTGTATTGCGATAAAATTTTAGAAGTTATCTGTCCGCATTATACAATACCTTATTTGACTATCCATGTGTGCATTTTGAGTATTAGATTTACATTTTTTGTCATGTGAATGTCTTTTTCAATTAAATTTAAAACAATTTGTAGCCAGATACGTTTTTAGATTCTCACGGCCAAAAGCATTTTCGTTGTTTGTTTTTGGGGTGTTATGCCGTGTTGTGCTACCTCCTTCTTTAGCCGACGTTTCGGACAGCGTTGCAGTGTCCATCATCAGGGCAGATCCGGATCGACGGATCTGCCGGATCTGCCCTGATGATGGACACTGCAACGCTGTCCGAAACGTCGGCTAAAGAAGGAGGTAGCACAACACGGCATAACACCCCAAAAACAAACAACGAAAATTTGTAGCCAGATTGTGGCAAGTCTTTATTCGTAGGTGGTATCAATTCGGAGTCGTGTGTTGATGTATATGTATGTCTTGTTTCGTAATTGGGTTGTGCAGTATATTAGTTTGGGTCTTTTTGGTAATGTATAGATATAATTTTGATGTACAGTTGCCGTATGTTCAGGAAAGCGACGTCCAATAATTGTTTGTCGAGAATCTATAAGGTTTTTTTGTAATAACTTTAATAATCATTTTAAAGAACTTCGGTAGTACATATAAGTGATGTGAAGTATTCAGATGTGAAATTATTCACTTTCAATGAACTCAAATTTCTGTCCATCTAAAATAGTTGTCAAAGTAAATGAAAAAAAAATCTTAAAAATCGGTCCAGTTTTGGAGGAGAAAAACAGGGAATACAAAACCTCGAGTTTGATGATATTATTTTAATATTATCAGCCTGAGGTGCAGTTGTCCAATTCGCTCAGAATTCGGGGGAGTAAGACCTACAGTGACTATACCTATTGTTGAAATTTCTGGGCGACCGGGTTTCCTCTTAATTGCGAAGTCATTAGTAAAAATGAAAATCCTGATCAGGGGCCGACGTCGCGCCAGCGCTCAAAATTCCGCCACTGCCAGACTGTTTTTTTGTCTATAAAGTCTGTGTCCATGGTATATTCTGAGCATTTTTCTCCTGCATCAAGGAAAAAAGGCCTGATAATTCCCGGTTTATTAAAATTCCTGTTTTTCTCGGTCTTTGCCATCTATACCGACACTGTTACACTAAACAGGTTTTGAAATATTCACCTGTTTCAGATATCCGTGGTGGCATGGAGCAATCATAAATACGAGCAATCGCTTGCTAATTGTGCCCCAAAACAAAAGGCTTGCGGTTGGTCTTCCAAGCCCAGCGCCGGATCTGCCATACGTTCAAAAACGTGCAAAAAACCTGGCGCCAAATCCGAAGGGGCGCCGTGATAAAATAAATATTGTTTTAAAATTTAATTAAAATATTCCCCGAATCGTTTAAAAATTACTCGTAATACGGATTTATTAGTATGCGCTAGCAACACTCACTTTCCATATGCGTGAACCTAATGCGCGCGAATCGATGGTTAAAATTTAACGAAATACGGATTTGACTTACGTCAAGGAATTTTTTCCAAATACGATATATTTCATATGAACGTAAGACCTATTTTTCCTTCTTGTCTCTTACGACCATTGTATCGTTCGAAATTCAACAAACATTGTGAATGGTTCATTGATCGCTGCTCGCGAAGGATACCCTTTGTTACAATGTATGCCTTCTACCGCAATTCGCGCGCGATTTGGCACCATACAGCTCTGTCAAGTCAAGGTAAGAATTTTAGGTTATAATTCGATTTATATTCATGCATTTAAAGATAAAAAGGAATCCAATTAAACAAACTGATAAACTAACTAACCATCACGCCGTTTCCCCGCAGGGGTAGGCAGAGAGGACGGACCGCCAAACAACTCGGTCTTGGCATACACTCCTCGCCTCATTCACATTCATACATCTTATCATACATGCTCTTCTATTATTCTGACTCTTGACATGGCCCGACTCAAGTATCTGATTCACTTGATCGTGCCATGTCTTCCTCGGGCGTCCTCGACTTCTTCTACCATTCACATTAGTATCATATATTCTCTTGACACTCCTTTCTTCGTTCATTCGCTCTATCTGTGCAAACCATCTAAGCGTCCCTTTTTTAATCTTACTTATGACGCTCACATCGGCCTTGCATTCTTTTCGGATCTCAACATTCCTCACACGATCATACATGGTTTTACCACACATACGCCTCAGGGATCTCGGAATATTATTATTTCTGAACTTAAACTGCCTCCTGTTTTATATTATATTTTGTTATCATGTTCTTATTTTGTCCAGTGTCATAGATATTGCCTGGTCACTTGGAAAAGTTACTCTTGATTCTTGTTGGCGGGATATTAATTTATTTTGAACGTATTGCATAATTTTTTTTTTTATAGATATGTATATCTATATATGTACCTATATAAATTATTTATCTAATTTTAAAAAAAATGTTGGGGGGGGGGGCGCCATCGGTACTTCCTGCACAGGGCGCCAGATTTCGTAGAACCGGCGCTGTCCAAGCCTGACTTGAGTGCAGAAAGAGTGTCTTCGTTTCTTACAAATAATGGGTAAAAACTAATCAAGATAGATGGTTGAAACGATAATAAACTGAAACTTTATAATTATTAGAGTAAACATGTAGGGTGACTATTTGTTGATATTTGATTTTAAATAATAAATTATGCTAATTTAAAAACGACAAAGGACAATAAACACAAAAATGAGATAAAAATGTAATTTTTCTCCATTGTTCTTCTCTGTCGATCTGCATCGTCGAAATAAGGGGTGTTTCAGATTGTTTTTCGTTTTTGATACTTAAAAATAAAACACCTGAATTCTTTCCATTTTTTTTTATAATTTAAGTTAAATTAAAGAGCAGGTTTTAAAATTTTATTTATGAAAAATAAAAGTTTTTAAGTGCGCACCATCCACTTCTCCACACATATTTAACCTGGCACTAAATTTTTCAATCACTAGCTGGAGCATCGTTATACGAGCTCTTGGAATAGCGTTAATTTCGTCTGTGATTCTGTGATTGGCAATGGGTTGTAAATTGTAAACTTTACTTTTTAAGTAGCCCCATAGGAAAAAAAACTAGCAGCCGTTAAATCTGGGCTCCTCGGTGGCCAGTAGATGTCTCCTCGGCGACTTACTACTCTTTCAGAGAATAATTCATGAAGAGCAGCTAGGGAGTCACCTATAATATGAGAAGTGGCTCCATCTTGTTGGAGTGTTGCGATTGTAGCCAATCTGATTTTCATATAGTTTTTTTTTTTACACTTTGCTTGTAGCGTATTTTTAAATCAGAAAGCAGAGGATGAAATATATTAACAACACACCATTGCTTGGGGTGATTGATTCTATTTCAAGATTTCTATACGTCATAATTATCATTGTTATCGTTATCAAGTATTTAAAGAAATCAATGACCTTATATGTATTAAAAAATACTACCTACTGCTACTTAATTTATGCGCTTAATTTTATAATGACAATGCCCATTTTTTTGGGTAATCGTCCCAGGCAAAACCCACTACCACAGCTGGTATCTCACCTATTAGTATAAAAGTCACGCCAGGCAATTTCGGAATATCCAGTTTTATCCAGTCCTTATGATGGCAACATTTGGTTATCTCAACTAATTAAGATAATTATTCATATTTGGCATACATAATGTATTTATTTTGATAATTTCGCTAGGACATCAGCGTACAACAACAGCTTTTGATTGTAACTAACTGATGAGGTATTTATTTTATGTAATATATTTTTTCAAAAGAAAAATTTTCAATGGAGTTACAAATTGTAAATAATTGAACTAGCTAGGTACTTCTCTGTAGATGTCGGAGAACTGTGGAAAATTACCCAAATTGGGTAAAAATTACATTATCGGGGGTAGGTATTTCTCAATAAACCATAATAGGCAGTTAACCTTTATAAAAAAGAAACAAACAAAAAATAATCTAGCTTAATTATTATCACGAGTTTTGTTATTTATTTTTGGGATGTTATGTCGTGTTACGCTACTTCCTTCTTTAGCCAACGTTTCGGACAACGTTACAGTGTCCATCATCATGGCAGATGTGTTATGTTATGTTCATAACACATCTCCCCGGTGATGGACATTGTAACGTTGTCCGAAACGTTGGCTAATGAAGGTGGTAGCGTAACACGGCTTAACATCCCAAAAATAAATAACAAACATACTTTTGGTCGTGAAAATCTTAAATCATATCATTATCAGGAATACTTATTATTTTTACGCATTCATTAAGTTGTGACACCATTATTAATTTTTAGGGACAATTTTTTAAAAATAAATAAGCACAAATCTTATTTTTTTTTTGTTTAGTTCAGTTATAGCTTACAAAATGTACCTGCTCAAATAATAATTATACGCTCGTTAATGTAGATTCAGACTGGACGACGTACGTACGCATCGCTACGCCAAACAATGCTTAGCAACCCATACATTTTCTATGAAAATGGCCACAGAAATCGCACGTCGCGATGCGTGTGGCCAATGTGATTCTAAACATAAATTTTCATTGAAAATCTATGGTTGCTAAGTAGCCCAGATATTGTTAGGCGTAGCGATGCATACGTACGTCGACCCAGTCTGAATCTACCTTTAGACTCTATTTTCCGAACAAATAGTATTGGCGGGACAATCAGTGGTACCGTGACAAGGATTGGGATTTGTATTTGAACTGCATCCAATATTGATATTTAGTGAAAAAGTCGAGACGCCCGACCCGCGGAAGTCTCTTTTAAATTTATCTTTGCACTGGAAAGAGAAATGTCCAATTTGGAAGGCGGGTATCGGAACCGCCGCCCCGGGAACCATTTATTGGATAACCAACACCTCTGCCATAGGTCATCTCAAGGGGTTCGCTACGTGTTCGTGACTTAACAAGGGTGCCCGGGCTTATGGGGTGAAGTTTGTCTAGGTCTTTAGCGGCGGATGCTTCTGCCCACTTACTGCGTGGCAGGTCGGATAGGGAGGGACTGGTTGAGAGAGACCATTTGGCCTCTCCTGCAGGATTCTCTCAACCCATTCGTGCACCGAAGTGGGACGGATGGATTTAAACGTCCGTTAATCCTGGACCCACTGGCCCCAGAAAACACCCCACTAACCTCACACCTGTTTCCTTCACAGAACATCCCCTCCTTCCTTACCTTTAAAAGACCCTTCACATACATAGCATACCCAAATATGACATAAGCCCTGGGGGAAATTATTTTCCGCTTGTGGAACTACTGAAAAAAAATTTGAATTGGAATTTATTATATTAATCAGGTTCTCCTTACTTAGGGGGTAATATTATCGTCTTACAAAAAATATTTGATGGTGATCACTGATCCCTGTTGATAATAATATCTGAGGGTTACCTAAAAAAGTTTCCTGTTACAGATAATGTTATTATTTCATTCGCCCAAACATGAACATTTCCTTGCAATATAAAATTTTACTTGCGTAAATTCAGGCCAACAATTACACACAATAAATTCGACAACATAACATCTAAGAAATGGAAGAAGGTAGGGAGGTTCTTTCTAACTAGGTTTTACTTTATACATAATATACACGACATACACGTGTTCTATTACAAAACTATACAAAATGTTGTTTCCACAGGTTGATTATTGAAGGGAAACTCAGTTTAGGCGGGAAGATCTGTAGGAAAGGCGTTCGAGCAATTTTGAGACATTGAGGTACTTAAACTATGTGATTGGTTTATTTTATTTTTATAGAATTTTTGTTAATCCATGACCATATTATTATAATATGTCGGTCACGTCCTACATTTTTGGAGGCACGTTGAACGAAACTTGCAAAATGAAGAAGCAAAACTGATATTATAATGCAATATTTATAAGAAACCAAGGTAATTCTATCCCTTTTTAGCGTAGAACTAGCAGAGTATATTTCTGATGCGAGGTGACTGACTGTGTTATCAGTCGTCGGCGTTTTATCGTTTTGCAAGGTTATCACGAGACTTGCGGCAGTTACTCGTTACTTGTATCCATTAGCAATGAGTACCGGAAAATTATTGATAAACTTCGTATATAAGTCTATTTACGAACTCGTGAAAGACAGACGAAGCAATTTTCTAGGTAAGGCTTGTTGAAGCTATTTAATTTTCCACAACAATAAAAATAATAAATTAAGAAGCGTAGAGTGTGGCGAACCCATAGCCCAGTGAGTGGAAACACAATCTGCAATAGCCATCCCAAGCCAAGGTGTGAGCTACCGTGCTTAGGCTGAATGACCTGGGGAACAGTGTCACGAATGGTGCCTCCGAGAAATAGGGATGCATCTCGGAGTATTTAGACCTTACCACAGCATTCGGGGCTCTGCGGGGGTGGACTTCCTGCTTCACTGGATATTCGTGGGATGAAAATTAGAGCATTATAAACTAAGGTAATTTGGGGAACCTAGAAGAGCTGGGGCTACCTCCGTGGACTCTTCCTTCGTGAAGCCTTCAGGGAATCAAGGGGGAGTGGTGAGGAGAGTTTAGGCTACCTTTGTGGCTTTTTACCTCGTGGGCTCCTGGTGCCTTTAGGGAAGATTGGAAAGAACCAAGGGAGATTGGAAAGGATAACTGGACTTTTCGCTCTTGGGGCCTTCAGGAAACCCAAAAAAAGAGGGAGTTCTTATGGGAAAACCTTTACCGCTACAGGATTCTCTAGGGGATATCCATACGCGGGAAAAAAGGATCCTCACGGTATCTGGAAACAAACTTGAAGAATGAGGTAAAATTGGAGATAGCACAATGGACCCATGGCCCGACTGCTCACGGGAAATGTGGATGTTTACCATCTCCGCATTAAAAAAATAGAATATTATAAACAATAACTTTACAATATTGTAACGTCATTGATGGGGTCAATGTCATGTCATGTCACCTTAGGCTAGCTTTACACTTGTAAGTATTTTCGTAAATTTACGACTTCTGGCCAATGGGCATATTGTATTTTGAAAATCTAATGTGCCCTTTGGCCAGAAGTCGTAAACTTACAAGTGTAAAGCTAGCCTTATATTTATGCGATATTTACGTCGACGTGACCAACTCTCACTTTCGCGCCAAGCTATTTTTTGCCAATAATCCAAATCCCGAAACGGCCGGTCAGCTGTGGCTAAAAATATTGAGATTCGCTACGACATTACTATCCACGCTTTATTATGTAAACGGCGAGATTCCCGGATACCGCAAATAACTCGGTTCACGGACGCGGTAGCGAAAATCCAGGGTCGCCATGGAAACGGAAAACTCAAATAATATTACGACGTTATTTTATTTGAAAAATCGAACGTAAGAATACATTTTCATTGCTAAATGTAATGCTATATTGCTCCTAGTATCTAAATAATAATAAAGTAGATAGGTACCTACATATGAATTTTAAACAATAACAGTTTGCATTCTCAGAATCGGGGATTACGAAAAACAAAGTTAAAATAATCAACGTTTGTACAAATGTTTTTTTTTCTGCAGTACACGTAGGTAGTACGTGCCATATAATATGTACCTACATTCGATTATATAGCATCTAACTAAAGATAATAAACGCATTTAGAAAAGATTATTTTAATTATTGAAGTTCTTCCTCAGAGCTGTACAGCATTTTTTGTAAAATTCATCAAAAACTTCGACAACGCCAAAAACCTTGATATTATATTAATTTTTGCACTGCGTGGGAATCGAACCCGCGACCCCCCCGAATCAGTCAAACAACCAATCCGCTATAAGACTATCCAAACGAAATGAATACTACTGTGAAAAAAACCGGCCCACGATGAAATAATAACTTGAAAAGAACATTGTTCAAATTACGTGTAAGAACAACAACCTGTCCACTTAAAACCTAAACGATTTTTTCATGTCCAAATATTATTTCTGATAATTTTAGATTATAATATTTTTTGAATCTACGTAATTATAAACCATTGTAACTGAAATAATAAATTATTGTATGCAACCATCGTTTATTTATTAATTACTAACACTTGTACAAAAATTGTAACCATTTTTCTTTGATTATATAAATGTCTATATAATCAAAGCCATTTTTATGTTCCCATTGTAAAACCCCTACGGGCGTATAAAAAATTAACAAAAGCAAAAATAACATAAGATTATAAGACAATTGTACCACAATCTAGTAGGAATTTTTCAAATATTGTCAGGTTATTCGTAATCCGAGAATGTTCGTCTTACTAAATAAAAGAAGTTTATAACTCCCTTTTCATGTGAGCATATAAAATGCTAACGTTTTAATAATAATTTCTTTACTTCAGAATGTGAGGAGTGTTGGGTAGGTTAGTTCAATCACTGCAATCTTACAAATCCCATAGACAGTGTACAAACATAATACGTAAACAATAATAACTAATAACCTATTGTAGGAAAAGGTGCTTCCATAGCCGATGTGCCATATTATGATGCATAGATGGGGCCTCAAAGAGTCGGCGACGTGTGAATTCGGTGCGGTGCAGACCACCGAACATGTGGTCAACGAATGCCCGCTCCATTCATTCCCCGGCGGGATTGACGAGGTCCCCAGGGCGGTCTTCACCGCACCGCTTCGCCGAATCTTTAAGGCCCTATCTATGCAAGGGCGGATCCAGCTTTGGCACCAGGGGGGGGGTCACATAGTCGTCGTCAAATCACAAGAAGTTATAATTTATTTTTTATAATAATAGGTACCAAGTTAAAAGTAAGTATTTTATTAAAAAATGTAAGACAAAAATATATAAAAACATTATTAAACAAATATCAATTTTAATTAGTGGTCCACAGAGGTCCTGGACCCAGCCCAGGGGGGGTTATGACCCCCATGACCCCCCCCCCCCTGGATCCGCCCTTGCATCCATGCATTACCACATTTTACAATAACAATGTCCGTCGGTGCACGAATATTTAATAATATTTTATTATTTGCAAAATCAAAGATTTGTGCTGCTAAAATTGGCCAATATTTTTTTACTTTAATATGTACAACTGTATGTACTTTTACATACTTTTAAATTTTTAATCTAGGTACCTAAGAGTAGGTACTGTTTGAACAACTGTCGCAGTGAAACTACTGAAACGTGGAAAGTGAATCTTCAAATACCATTTTTTTGAAAAGTTAATTATACCTAAGCATTGTATTTTGCAAAATAAATATTAAAGTTAAAATGCAGGCTTTTTTCGTTGAAGCCAAATGGGAGCAGATCCTTTTGGAAGGCTAAAAAACATTGGTGCTACCTGTTATATATTTTTCCCATTATTTTGAAGTAAAAAGGTTTGCAACATCAAGGGCATTCGTAGGACATTAATCAAACCTCGAAATAATAGCCTGGTCGTAAGAAAAGTAGCCCTTAGATATTATATATTTTGTGAGAACGGAATTCACTGAAGTTGACGAACTAATAGTACGTATGTAATTATCAGGAATTGACAGATGCAATTAGTAAAACTGTCAATAAACTTACCCACCTCTTGACAGCTGGCTTTGGTGAACAGTAGGTCAAGTAATGTGGAGTTAATCATCACTAATCCTTTGGGCAGAAATCACTGGTTTAAAATAACTAAATCACCACCAACGATCTCTATCACGTTGAAAAAACGTTTTAAATCACGAATTATGCACTGAATTATCGAGAAACAGACTGCGGCGCAGCCACCACTATGTATCTCGAACGCGAATTGAACGAGGAACGAGAATTCGGAATACCGCCACTTCTGCCGACTTGCCACTCGGATGAAAGATGAAACCCGCAACTTTCGTATAAAATTCGTTGCTCGTATCGCGAACTCAGAGAATGGGCGTATGTATTTACAAAATGTGGACGCGAAATACGCCGGTGTATGCGCCGACGCAATGGTGTCGTTATTCTAATAATAAATTAAATAAAGTTTATAGTATGTATCCAGAATGTCGAAATATATAATATAAATCTTTGTAATTACCGTTGTTTGCAGTCAGTATGTTATTTATGACTTATAACACATACTTTTTCGTTGATTTTAATCTTTTTGCCCAATCTTACAACTCCATTCATATTATCATTGTAATCAATGGCATTATCACTAAATTAATCTCGGTTTTATTATTCCTCAAGTAACTTTTAAATATTTATTTTGATTTCTTCAAACTTCGCAAAATCACTTTGTGGCGTCATTTTGAATTAAATTAAACAAATAATTATTTCGATTACTAGGTACCTACCAAACTCCGATTAATTTCGAGAAAAATATCCGCTCTAAGTACTAAATAACCTATTTCAGGTAAGTTTCGGTTTCGGCCGATAGCCGAAATTCGGTTTCGGCTGAAAAAATCTACTTTCGGTCGGTCACTAACATGACTGAAAAACAAACATTTATGAATGTTATGGTTTATCAGTCGTGTCAAATTTAAAAACCGTTTATTACTTTTACTTACACTTTTTAAATAATGAGTGGGTAACTAAAAATAAGGTTGGATATGGTAGAATAATATGTAAGTATAATTTTTATGCAACTTAAAAAAACCGGACAAAAAATACTGTATAAAAATACCTTTAACGACTTTTAAAATCTTTGTTTGACTTGTTTATCTGCATAAAATTAAAAAAATATATATTTATGAAAAGCGCCCACCGCGATTTCTTTATTATTTTTCATATCAGGAGAGATGGGAAGGCTGATAAGGATATTGAAAGAATGGTGAATGCAGGTATAGATGTAGCAAGTTTAGAAGATTTCATCACAGTACTCACACAGATGCAAAACTTTCATACAGCGTGTTTCGTTTTAGGTTTTTATTAAAAAAAACCAATTAATGATTATTTCACAATTGAGAACATTGTTATTGAAATACTGAAGGTTATAAAAATAGTTTTTTAAAAACTAAATTTGATAAACTTCAGGATTGAATTCAAATGGTTATTCATAAATAAAAACAAGGGTAAGTAATGTTAATAATTCTTAGCTTTTATTTAAGAATGCTACAAATAACACCGATTCAGTGGTTGAGTGTTAGGAGTGTTCAGAGGTTAAATTCGACCGGTCAGTGGTTGAGGCGTTCCGTGTTCGATTCCTCGGCTGGCTAAGTCCTCCATCACAACACAATCAACCTCTTCCACTTAGTGTGGTGGTAGTAGGAGATTTTCAAATGTTGCTGGGTTATCCATAACCCGGGAATGTTTGTCTTACTTTAAAAAAAAAAACACACTTTCATTGATAATGATAATTAATTGATAATTCACAGAAATTCCGGCGATTGGAAATTATACCTAATTGATTTCACGGAATAATTATTCTTCTAACCAGAAATATTTATTTTACAAAGCTTTATAAGGATATAATTTTTTTCAATTAGCAACTTTCGGTTTGTTTCTGTTTTTCTCCAGCGAAAACCCAAATTGTGAACAACTTTCCTTATCCACCCTGCGTAGCCGATGTCTCCTTTGAGATCTCTGTGTATCTTCTTCATCTTTGGCAAAGACTTATGAACTAAGTTAAAATCATACACACATCTTCTAATAACCTCCTTATCGAAATCATCTACATCTGATTTGGTTGATAGTCTGCGTCGTTTCTTCCCTTATATGCTGAATAGTTGGTCGTTGGTTGTTGAGTTGACGATGATGACGGTTGTGCTTCTGCTTCCTTTGCCACTCTAGTTACGATACATCGAATACTAGTCTGTGATACTCCAGTCGCCTTAGATGTCAAATCATATAAGTCATTAATGCTTAAAAATTGGTCACCGTTTTTCATGGTATGCATAAAATAATTAAACACGCGGAATTAAATTTCACTACTTTGCACGTTCAGTGATTTTCCACGTCCCGTTTTGTAACACAACTCCAAAATGTAATAAATATTACACTTGCTCACTTTACAAACATTCTGTAAATCTCCTAATAAAGATTCAAATTTAAAAACTAGTAATTATTTCACTTGCGATATGTAGATACATATGTATGCTCACATCACATTACGCTCTGTATGAATAGGACACCCCGTAAGACCAGGATTACTCAAGTCATAAAAACTTGCCATCCCTTCTACAATAGTTACAATAAGTGGGCGTAAGCAAGACAGAGGGCCATTTCTAAGAACTGGGGTTAATTTGGTGTCCACACAGATACACCAATACATCAATTCTAAGCAGTTTTATTGTTGTCTTCTCTCATTGCGTTTGCTATAACTCCATTAATGGTGGACTGAATGCCGTTGGCGCCAATAAAAAGCTGTCCAAAGAAGCGAAGCTAGCAGTCCACAATGGAGTGCTGGTACCTACCCTGATGTTTGGTAGTGAAGCATGTAACTGGCAGAGGAAGGATAAAACTAGACTGAATGCTGTAGAGATGAGATCCCTAAGGCGTATGTGTGTGTGTGGCGTATATGTGGTAAAACCATGTATGATCGTGTGAGAAATGTGGATATCTGCAAAGAATGCAAGGCTGATGTAAGCGTAATGAGTAAGATTAAGAAAGGGACCCTCAGATGGTTTGGGCATGTAGAGCGAATGAACGAAGAAAGGAGTGTAAGGAGGATACATGACACAAAAGTGAATGGAAGAGGAAGTTGTGGACGCCCGAGGAAGACATGGCACGATCAAGTGAACCAGATACTTGAGTCGGGCCTTGTCAGGAGTCTGAATAATAGAAGAGCATGTATGAGAAGATGTATGAATGTGAATGAAGCAAGGAGTGTGTGCCAAGACCGAGTTGTTTGGCGGTCTGTCCTCTCTGCCTACCCCTTTGGAGAAACGGCGTGATGGTTAGTTAGTTATATCACGGCCTCTTTAAACGAATAGTGTTTGTTTTGATAATCGAAATAATGTTTTAAAAGTGGGAATTCTACTGGAGTGAAATAAGTTCGAAAAAGGTGTATTAGGACTAGAACATACCTACCAGACTCACGAGTTTATTTGGAGTTAAAAATAAAGGTGGTATGTTGGCCTGGTGACTTTTTATTCGTCTAAAAAATCAGCAGCTTTTGGACAGTTGGGTCAGGGTGGGAGGACTGGGTGGTTACTCGGCTGAGTGATCAGTGATAACATCTGTGAAAGAATTTTTTTTGCAAGATTTCAAAAAAGAATTCACCAATGACCAAAACGCCATGTATATAGTTTTTACTTCAAATATGAACAGGAATCACTGATATACCCCGTTAGATCCTCCCTTACCCTTAACAATATTTTTAACCTTTCTACCTATCATTACTATTTACCCTTATTACGTTTTTCCAATCCTTTGCGCATAGTTTTAAAAACAATACTCATCGATGTTCCTTTGGGCTCCTTTTTGGGCAATTACTTAATATCCAAGTATTGTTATTTTATTATTGAAAACCATATATTATTATTAAACACAATACTGCACATTTGCAGATAAATAGGTGTAAAGGTAAATTATAATTATTTAATAACCAAAGAATTGAAAATAATTACCTGATCTTCTCATAGCTGACATATTTCCACGAAATGCGATGCACAGGTTTGGAGCTCGTTATACATTGACTCAGAGTAAAATGCCCCTTGCACTTCGGAGGTTAACGTTTTATTTACTTGCTGTAATCACTGATGTAGGTATTTGTAGGATTCAGACAGGTTTAAAATTAGGTGGATTGCTCTAACGCCAAGCTACCGAAAACTACAAAATCATTTATGATATTGATGATTCCTCATTTTCAAAAATATATATTACAACAAAGGTTTAGTAAAATTTTATGCCTTAGCGCTATCTATTTTCTTGTAAGTAGTTAAATGTGCCACCATTCTTTGCTTAAATTTCATAATAAGAACCGTTTTTCAACATCAAAGTTTTCATTCAGTGCCGGCACAAAATAGATAATCCACACTAGCCAAATATTGGTTTGTTTTACAGAGCATTTTTAACTAAATGAACTTTTTCATATAAAACTAATGTTTAGTATTGCTTTGTTATACAGGTGTAACACTACTCGTAAATATTCCATCTCATTCTAGCAGCACGGTAACACAGGAAACAGCGCATGAATCACGAGATTTCGTCACGACGTGCATCAGAAAAAAATATCATTGGACAGCGAAATAACATCTACTTTTTTAACAAATATGCTAAGGAACCGCTGGTTTGTTCCACGTTCTTTTTGACCAATTGGAACATTATGGACGAAGAACAAAGCGATACTCTGTTCCTGTCTCAAAAAATTATCTTGGTTTCTTCTATGTCCATAATTTGTTATGGACATAGAAGAAACATATATATTGAACAACGCCCGAGAAAAAAGGGAAAAATGGCATTAGTATATAAAGAACACAAAATAAAGCAATAAAATCAAAATGGCTTACAAAAACTATAAAATTAGTATTAATAACATATATTGATGAAAATAAAGATATTGTAATGTCCAGTTGATTAGTCAGAGATCTCCAAATACTATGTTTTGAGATAATGAGGAAAGCAATATTCGAAAGCTCGCCATAAATCAAATATTATTTTTACCTGCCCGCGTTACACATATTAAATTTGCTATAAAATAACACCGGGAGATATAACTATCTGGAACATTAGTATGACATTTTGAAATATCCTACTAACTAGTGATCCAGAAAACATCAACATTTTTACTTAATTATCTACAAGTTTTTCTGCATTATAATTGATTTGGTGGTGTTTATGAGTAATCTGAGTATTGTACCAGAAAGAGGGTATACTTTTACATATAACTGCATACTCAACTAAAATTTTGATTTTTCGGAGATGTCTGTCGCTTACTAATTGACAGCAGTGCGAACACTTTTTGGTGAGTTGAGTAGCGAGTTACTCTCCACTCGACTTGTCAGGTCAGAATAAGTCATTAGGCTGCCTTTACACACACGTAAGTTTTTCCCATAAGTCACTCACGTAAGCAACTTATGGCCAAAAACAAATGTGCCCATTGGCCAGAAGCCGCTCACGTGGGCGACTTATGGGAAAAAAATTACGTGTGTAAAGGCAGCCTTACAAATATTACCTTTGTTGATGTTGGATTGGATTGTGTACGTGACAATTTATTACACGGTGTCATTTTATTTGAATAAAAAAGGATGATATTGAATAGAAACAATGGAAGGGATGATGCTTATAGTAATCCCAGAGAGGTCGTTCATACATCATCGACAATCATCCTCTTTCTTCTTATATGAAAACGAAAGAGACAGAGAAGTTTCCGAGACATATGACAGCCTAGGTATTATTCTTCCTTATATCCATCAGCCTAACTGTCCTGTATGCTGGGTATTAATAGCCTCACCGACAGAAGGAAAAGTTCTTTGCTGATAACAGTATATAATCTTCTGGGTAATAACTGTATTCCTGATATTATACAAAAATTTGAGTTCCCGACAACTTCACAAGAGTGTGCAGACACAGGACTTTTGTTGTTCTGAGATGAAGAGCTAACCTATCATTGGTAATGCTGCTCGGAAAAATGATTATGTTATTAGATAACTTGTCCCCTGACACAGATATTTTTCAACTGAATGTTCAGCAATTTAAAAATATTATTATTATTTAACTAATTATAATATGTATGTTTGTTATTGGCTATGTTAACTGTAATTGTGCATGTAAAATTAAAAAAAAACATAAAATACTAGAATGATGACCTTACGCTCAACCATTCTGTCTGGTCCTACATACTATACTGGAAGTGTGCATTTCAATTTCCAAGATAAAATGTAAAGCGTGTAAATGTATTAAATCAATATATGTAAACACACAAGGTGAAAGAAGTACAAATCATTTTGTAAAAAAAAATATGCCGCATGATTTATTTTCGCCAAATACATGAATACAATGTTCTTTAAATGCGATGAATGTGTCCGCCGGCCGGTAAAACGGTGCGGAGCCAATTGATCATCAGAAGGAAAACGTCGCTGGGTTGTTATGGTGGTGGCTGATGGCGGCAGTGAACATGGACGTGATGTCAAATCAATCGACAGTGTCATTTTATTGTACAAAGTTCCAGGATTGTCTCATTCACTATTCCGCCATCTCTACGTCCTCTGCGGCCCCGCTCTTGTCGCTGGTGGACTTGGTCTTCTTTTTCTTCTTCTTGTTGGACTTTCTGCTGGCCGCCGATAAGACAGACTGGAAAAAAGAAACCCCAAATTAAAAGTGTTAAAAAACATCTAAAGCCATTTTCTTCTATGCAAAGTCTACAAATTTAATAATAAACACACTGCCTAGCTGGTTGAATAATCTTTTATCTAATATTTTTTGCTGCACTGGGAATTGAACCATCACCTCCTAACTCAAATGCCAGTATACCAGTACATTACAGAAGCAACTTACACAACCAGTTAAAGTTCCCAACCAGTTAAAGTTCCCAACCAGTATACTCGGGGCATGGAACAAAGAAAACAACACTAGAAGTGCCTTACATACTAATTTGAATGGAAACAAATGTTCTGTTTAGCCCAACTGTCCAGCATTCCGTCTCACTTACACTCACTCGCCTCATCGTCGTAGTTCTCCATCCCATTTAAATTTTCGAAAGTAGAGTTTTGTATGGAAATAAGTAATTATAAGGCCCCCCGGTTAGGCTAATATTTTAATATATGAAACACAACCACAAGGCAGTTCCTGTGTTATTCTTTATTCTCTCGACTAATTAATCAGAGTCCAATTTTTCAAGTGATAGGAGAGGGTGAAACACAACTTTATTCTGACACACACTCCTTGATTTAATAACATTCAAACATCTTCTTTGGTATTCGGACTCTAAACAAGACCTTTCTATTCAGAAGAATTATCGAATTGACAAAGTGCAACTGCGCAGCGATATAGTTCACTGGATGCAAATAATACAGACAAGGGAGTTCTTGTGACCAACGTTTAAACCTTCGGTATGTGCACAACTTGAATTTGAGTTCCAATAAATTATCTGCAGTTAGCATGCGACTCAAATTTCAAGTCCTTCAAACGTTTGAAGGGATTTCACTGATTAATTGAAATTAGGCACTCCTTTCTGTAATGTTTAGTTCGGAGATGTGGCTAGTGAAATGGAGCCTCCTTCTAAGGCTGATTTTTACAGAAACGATAAATTAACAAGTATCAAACGATAGTTGATAACTAATACAAATTTTATCATTGAAGAAGATGGTACAAGTAAATCCAAGGCCATTCCTACAGAGATACTTACAAGCTACAAGACAAACAACCACAAGTCGCCGCTTACTGATATGCTACTCGTTAAAACTGGTTTCCGTATACGGCGCTACCCGAATTATACTGAATGTGATCCTTTTTTTCATGTGCAGCCATGGAGTTAATACAATCTCAAGTTTCTCTAGCAAAGAGACAGTTTTGTTCTTCTTTACTGCATAAAAAACAATCTTAAAGAAGATTTGTCTTACCGGGACAACGCCTCTAACCACTCGGTCATTGTCAATCTCAGACAATACAGATAAATTAACAATTAGACAATACTATTTAAAATTAATTTTTCCCTACTAACTAAAGAAAAGTACAAATATATTATTACAGTGAGAAATGATTTCATACACTCATTTTGCCTCAGACTTAATTATTATTTTTTAGTTGGAGATGTGCTTTGTGCATTATGTGGAATCTCTGAACCAAGCTATTGGTTAATTGTGATGAAATTCATGAGATAAAGTAAAATGTAGCAAAATATTATCAAAATGATAAGCTCACCAGGACATCGGGATCTGTGACGGAGTGCTCCGACTCGCAGGACTCCACGTCAAACGGCAGGCCGGTGATCCTGAGGGCCCCGGACGGCATGAGCAGCACGGTGAACTTGAAGTGCGCCACGAGCTCGCCGGGCTTCTCATACAGCACCTGGAAGGGCTCGATGAGCTTGTGGTTGATGCACTCCACCACTCCCATCCGCGCTTTCGTCTCCTCCGTGAAGCTGCGCAGGTTGAATGGCATCGTGCCGTGCTTGTGCTTGACCTGGAACCAATAAATACCGACAAATATACACTTGATTCTATTGAAAAATACAGTCCATAAACAAATTCTTGGTTATTTTTATTATTGGGTCGTGTAAGCACACAGGGGTGGGAATAATCTAGGATTGTAATAAAAACAGATATTACCATTGCGCTTTGTCAACCGTCAAGGGCTTAGCTAATACTTGGTATTCATGGAAAGGAAGAAAGTTAGGGGATTGGAAAATGTATGTTTTTTAGGACTTACTACTTACCACAAACTCATTATTTACTTCACATTGATAAAAGATATGGCAAATTATGTTGTATTTTTCAGGAAGTAATCCACAAGTACTATCATCTTTTTTTTTCTGAGCAATACTGACTGATGGTGGGGGTTTGAACCCCCTAAACCTTTCCCCTTATATCCCTTGTTATCTCAAAACATATAAAAATGAATATACATAATACAAAATCAGAAACATAATTTGAAAAGCATATCTCAAATAACAAACTCTCTTTAAAATTTTAATTTCCCACAAGCATCACAACTGCCCGGAGCCAGCGGATTTATAGCATTCCAATAAAATTGGAGATTCTGTGAAACTGATGGGAGTAGGGGAGGAAGGATATGGGAAAGAGAAAGGTTGGGAAGTACTTGGTTATTGAGATCTGGTCATTAAACACGGCTCCGCCATTTCAAGCTACAATTCGATTCTGAATAGTGTTCTTTCACCAGGGTAAAACTGAGTATCCATCACTGTGGTAGGTATACAAATAAAAATCATTCACATATAAGTCTATAAATTATTAATCTCTACAGTCAAATGTTGGTTCATTCCTCTTTTGGCCGCCTGCATATAAAATAAGTTAATCTGTGTAGGAGAAAAGGTTTGTAACTATGAAATATCAATTATTGCTATTTACCTCAATGTAGAACATTCTCGACGTCTTCAATTTTAGTTGGTAGGATTCATCAGTCTTCTTGTAAATTGTGATTCTCTTATCCGATTCACGGCCCTGGAAATAAAGATTGAAATATTATTAAAGATTCAAGCACCCATCAATGAGGGCTTTTCTGGAGGTAAAAATAATATAAAACGCAAGTTTCATAAGGGCATATCAATTTCAACTTTCTAAAGATTTATCAAAAATACTAATCAAATTTAGACTGCATTTAACTTCATCAGCCTTTTTGAACCCATTTATTGAGTTTTTCAGAGTAAAAAGCTTCCTTCAAAGTCTTAACCTCTCGTAGGCCGCAGTCCCCCCGGCGGGTCCGGATGTTTGAAGCGATTTTGCCCCTAATGTATAAAGAAATTGTATGAAGAACAAGGTCAGAATCGCTTGGGTCATTCTCGTTCTTGACATTACGAATTACTGGATAGCATTTAGCCACTCTGAATAATTCATATTAATTGCTAAAGACCCGCCGGGCACCAAAGATGGCGAACAAAATGGCTGCCGCTTGATAATATGATAGCTGTCACATTCAAAGTCTATATTTACTCATTGTTTTTTATATAAATCCATTGTAGAAAGCATAGATTTGAGTGATTATTAGGAAGATACGTTTTTAGATTTTCACGGCCAAAAGCATCGACGGATCTGCCCTGATGATGGACACTGCAACGCTGTCCGAAACGTCGGCTAAAGAAGGAGGTAGCACAACACGGCATAACACCCCAAAAACAAACAACGAAAAAGAAAAAAGATTATTAGGAAGTTCGTTTTATCTAGGTATATTATTTTGATGTAATTTTTGTAATATATCACAAAAGAAATGTTATAAAAATTGAATTAGTAAGAAAGATGAGAACTGTCAAATATTTTACGTAGTATTGAAAAATATATATTTTTTGTATGCTGGCCTTCGACAAGTTAAAATCTCAGAGACGGGAAGCAATGTTATACTACATGCTTATAAGTATATTTATTGTATTTCTTAGTCCTCCTCACTAGGGAGTCCTGTGCCGGGGCGGACTAAAGTTATTTAATTATAATTTATGTGTCTTCTATGTAATTTTTAGAGTCTTTATTGGGATTTTTTCATTGACCTCTCTCAGCCGTACTTTTATTGTTGATTTGTACTCAGTTAAATTTTATCATCAATCAGTTTTATGTCTTGGGGAAGAATGTTGTGGAGTTTTGTGGCAAAGTATGTGTAGTTTCTTTGTCAAAATATGGTTTAATAACTTGAATGTTTTTTTTGTCATTATTGTTCGATCCATCGTGATGGATGCACGGTCTAGTAGAGGATTCAGTATATTTGAATAGCTTCAATAATATTTTTTTGGCATATATTCGTTGTACATTTGGTAGGTCAAAGCTGTTGAAAATTTCAATCGAAGGCGTTCTAATGGGTAGTTTCAGTATGGTCTTCATAATTTCTTTTTGAATTGAATTCAGGTTGTGTATGTACTACTTACCTGTAGCAGATCCTCATCCTATAATTCTATATTCAATTCGAGAATGGCATAATGCATAATATGTACATATATAATGTTGATCTTCTCTCTTAGAACAGATGGTGTTAGCAACAAAGTAACAAAGGAAACATTTGAAACCTTATATTTAAATTTATTTATAATACAGAATCAAATATGTACTTTAATATATAGGTACACATAATTGATGCACTTGATATATATTTAACTATATTTCAATGCCATTAAAGACAATAAATAATGATTATGATGAAGTGAAGTGACTGGCGAAGAATGTGTTCATTAATTACCTGTCCTTCTCCTGTTGAGACGAGGACATCCATGGCGTAGACGTCGTGCAGCTCGAAGGTGAACTTCTCGTGCTCCTTTCTCTGGGCGTCTGTGGGATTCTGGATGATAGTCTTCTCGCCATCAATTTTGTTCTGCTTCAGCTGGTGGGAGAGCATGCCCTCCACAGCCTTGCACTTGTAGGCCAGGGCCACTTTGTTCACTGTGTCGGTGACTGCGTAGGTCTGGAATACATAAATACCTCTCTTAATCTAACACATAATATCTAATATTAAGAATGTCTGATGACCGAATTCCGAGGAAAATACTGAGTGCCATTCCAGAGGGTAGACGTCCAGTGGGCCGCCCAGACACAGTTGGGCGAGGCAACTCTAAAAACTGTGTGAGGAGAGGATGGCCATGGACGGAGGCTGAACAATCGGTGCGAGACAGGGACATAATATGGAGGAGCCTTGTCGATGCAGTGGGTCCCCGACCCGAATAGGACAAGGGGAAGAAGAAGAATCTAACACATTTATTTTATCTCTCTGTGGCCGAGTTGACAAATGCGTCTTGTTCTTATTCAGGCATCGTGGGTTCAATTCCTCTGCTAGACAAGTCCTCCACTATTGCACAAGCAACATATTTCGCTTATATGATGAATCGCGCATCTTTTACTGTTAGGACGATTTTCCCAATGCTGATGGAGCAGTACTATTTACTTAATTATTTTACAAACAATGTAACTTAGTAGAGTGAATGAAATGCAGTACCCCCATTAATTAATTTGCTATACCTTTATAACATACTAAGTACATTTTAAAAGTGAAATGCACTGCTGGCAATTTCAGTCACGAGCAACCTCTGGTCAGGACATGCAATGAGCATTAAAAAACATAATCTATTGCATTGATTGTATGGAATGTGTAACAAATTTATTTTTAATTTTGGTGATATCTCAAGTGTTAAAATAAAATAATAAGGTCACAAATTCAACATTGATCTAATTGACAATTCGTCGCTCTAGTTCGTTTTTGTCCAACAGACCACTTTTCGTGAAATTGAGTTAAGTATGCAGTTGTTCTCAAAAAACCTTTATTTATATGATAGTCGTTAAAAAAAAAATGATAAAAGATTATTTGAGGGGTTTTCTAAACGCACTTTGTCTTACATCCTTCAAAATTTATGTGCTTTTATCATAATTTTTTTTGAAAAAACAACCTCAAGTGCGCTCACATACCTCATTTCCTGGCTTCAGCAGTCTCAAGGCAGCCTCACTGGCGAGATGAGCGGCGAGGAGGACATCGGCCTGTCTGCCCGTGATCTTCTTCTTCTCTCCCTCGGGAGTGAGTCCGCCCACCACCACTGTGTGAGCTACCACAGCGATAAAGCCGTCTATATGTGCACCCAAATCTCTGCAAACAATCAATTATTTAATTTTTATTAGTTTTTGTATATACACTATTTTTATACTTTTGAAGGTTATTCTCATCAATGTAATATATCATTGAAGAAGAAGATAACACTAATAATCTAAACAAAAATATGAAAAAGAAGAAGCCACAGAAAAATTAAAGATAACGGTCGCAACTGATCCCAGAACCTCTCGTCTTACCGGGACAAACGCTATTCCAAATAGGCCACTGCCACCACTTATTTAAATATTCCGCTCATATTCCGCAGGTGGATTCAATTAATAAATACAAAATATTGGTTATTATAATTTTTATTCAACTTGTAAACATTTCAATGTACCCAATGCAAAAACCCCATGGGCGTACGAGTAAATAAGGAAACATGAATCATTTACCTAAATAATACAATTGCGCAATTTTTTTGTAAGATTGTGAAATATCAGATAAAATACATAATACAAAGAGAAGTTATAAAATCACAAAAGAAAAGTTATAAAAATTGAATTTGTAAGAAAGGTGAGAACTGTCAAATATTTTACGTCGTATTGAAAAAATATAATTTTTATATGCTGGCCTTCAACAAGTCAATAGCAACCGTTCATATTTGTATGCACTAAGCTGCCAAAAAATTCAAACCGCGGCAGTCTTGGGAAGAAGGCAGCGGCCCCCTTCGCGGATGACCGCCATATTGACTATATGCACTAGGCGGTTGTGGTTCAGTACGCTGCTAGCCGTTGCCGAGTTTGAACGTACCCGCTGCCCGTCTGCCCAGCTATGAATTTCGACACAGCAATTTATCGTTGAAATTCATCAACGAGAAGCCATTTGGAATTGTGAACTTGTTATACAAGAACAGGAATTTAAAACGAAAACAATGGGAAGAGCTTGTAGATATTTTTGGAAATGAAGATATATTGATAATGAAAAAAAAAACTTGAATGTATTCATTTCAAAATAATTTAATTAACTGCTTGGGCACATAAGCTTGTTTTCACGACAATTTAACGTAGGTAGACATAGGAATGACGTATGCCCCAGACCTGAGTTATTAAACAAAATTACACTAATTTATGAATTTCTAAGTTAAATCATATTTCTTTGCCATTCCAATTTCCCATCAGTCATGAAAATACTCAGCAAACATTTCTCAATATCTCAAAGCACTTGTATCGTTCCTTCTTACTCAGTGATACACTGTCTACCAAGGGGCTTGTGAGTGAGTTGATGGGCGGTTGAACCACGCTGAGCGGTTCAACAGCGTTAAGCGGCTAGCCAGTTGAATCGCCCACGAGGCTGACCGCTAGTGCGTAAGAGCTCTTACATTTTTTTTATTTTTAAAGGCGGAGACGGTTTAGAAGTAGTTCCCATGAGCACTTAGGCCATGTGCCCATTGTGCTATCTCCCATTTTACCTCAATCCTTTAACCTGTCATTGGCAGTACGTACTCTGGAGTACCATAGATTTTGTCCCTTATGTATAAGAAATTGTATCAAGAAGAAGGTCAGAATCGCATGGGCCATTCTCGTTCTTGACGTAACGAAATACTGGATAGCGTCTAGCCTCTCCGAATAATTCAAATTAATTCACGATGACGCACCGGGCATCAAAGATGGCGGACAAAATGGCTGCCGCTTGATAATATGAACGGAGTCTTATTCGAAGTCTATATTTTTTCATTGTTTTTGATATAAATTCATTGTGGAAAGCATAGATTTGAGTGATTAATAGGAAGATCGGTTTATCTACTTTATTTCGATGTAATTTTTGTAATATATCAAAAAAGAAATGTTGTAAAAATTGAGTTCGTAAGAAAGGTGAGAACTGTCAAATATTTTACGTCGTATTGAAAAAATATATTTTTCCTATGCTTGCTTTCAACAGGTTAATAACAACCCAGTCCCTTTAATAATTGGATACGTGGCTATGTCTTCTGGTTCTATGTATGTCTCCCCAAGTATCTGAGCCTAGTCAGGGCAGGACATTGGCACCATAGGAGGATTGGTGTCTCTTCATCCTGTTCACATTTCCTGCATCTATTGGTGTTCTCCACTCCCAATATCTGCATGTGTCTCCTGAGATGGCAGTAAGTCCTACCAGCGAGTTTCTGACCACATCGAGTAGTTTCCTGGTTCGTCTAGGGTCTGGTCTTTTTATGAGTACTTTGGATTGTCTCATTCCGGGTGCCCTCTCCCATTCTTTACAGTCAGGATTTGACCCACCTATCGATATGTAGTTTTGTGTGGCAAGCTTACTTTCCAGTGGCATTAGGGCAGCCTGGCTATTAGAACATAGGCTAATGTTCTTATTTCTGTACCCGATACATATATTCTCCTGTGCGCAGGTCAAGATGGCTTCCATCTCAGCTTGAAACACAGTACAGTGTGTTCCTAGAGGTATACTGAGTTCGCTCTTGGATCCCTGCAGACAGACCCCGGCCCCTGTTCCTTCCTCCATCTTGGATCCATCTGTGAACCAGATAAGTTCCTGTTTAGAGGTTGGACCTGGAACCGTGTCCCATTCCTCCCTTGTGGGGTAGATCACCCCGAATTGCTGCCTGAAGAAGTAGCCGGCTTGTTTGCTGTCCTGCTTCATTCCAGCTGTCGGGCTAATTGCCCTCAGTCTTGCTCCGATCTCTGTATGACTGTTTTTGGGCAGCTCACCTCTCCATTGACCTTTAGAGGCCGATGTGGGTCTCCTATGTGAGGAGATAAATGGTGGATCGTGATATCTCCGTGTGCTGTGGGTCGGAATAAATTATGCGAGGATGATCGATGATGATAATGGTATATTTACAATATTTACAAACGTACAGTATTTTACAAATGCACCGTATTTACAAATCGCGTAATATTATTCCCGACCGACCCGCAGATTGCGAGGTTGTGTTACTTGGCCGCTTGCCGCGCGAGCACTGCGTTGAGTGAAGACTGTGTGAGAACGACTGACTACTTGGATTGCTCGAGTCCTTATATAGGCTGGGACAAAGGTACTCGGAAGGTAGGTCAAACATGCACACGCGAGAAGTTTCTCGATATGGCTAGGCAGCGCTGTGTGTAATGTGTGACAGGTCCGAGCTCTTTCCAGAAGGTGGTCGAAATTGAATTGCCTAGCGAAGTAGCAGGTAGGTGCGGCCGAGCGCTGGACAGTGCCAATTAGTGCGGCGTAGATATCGATAGGTAAGCCGCTACAGACCTTTACATTGTAACCTCTAGGCTGCCGCCATTGCCGATCCCTCTATTTCTAAGTTTAGCGGGGGTAGGTTCAGCAGCACTCCCATGGCTGCCGCCATTGCCGATCCCTCTATTTCTAAGTTTAGCGGGGGTAGGTTCAGCAGCACTCCCATGGCTAGTATTGGAGAAGTTCACATAGCTCCCGTGATTCCCCTGCTTGCGAATCCCTGTATGTGGTCGAGTGTGACCATCACTGTTTTCAGTGTTGTTCTCCTCCACCAGACCAGGGCTGCATGCTGGATCCTTGGTTTTACAACGGCTGTGTACAGCCATTGCATCATTTAGATTTACATTAATTACTATAAAAGACAACTTTTTGCATTATGGGCGGTGGAATTTCAATTGCGCAATATGGAAATTTGCTTTTGACGTATGAATCCGAGTCAGTTCGCGGCCATAACAAGAAGAGCTGTCATTTTATTATGTTGGTATTCCTGATAATTTACTAAGAGCTATGGTGCTAGATCGTAGCCGACTTCAGCAAGACAAGTTTTTTTACAATAAATTTTTTTGGTAAAGTAAAAAAAAAAATGCACGCGCTTATCTTAAGGTTTTTTATAAAAAATATTTGTATCATGCGTGGCCAGTGCGATTGAAAGTTTACCATAAAAATTGTTTATAATCTCCCATAAACAGCGTCCCAGAATAGCTAGTTATATTCAGAAAATGAATTTATAATTGTATCCAAAAATACGCTGGCTAACAAGAAGTTAAACCGTAAACAGAGATTCTCATTACAAATTATGAAATAATAAAAAAATTATAATACTCACACTTTAGCTAGATCTCCTTCTTTCAATATGTAATCGGCTTCACTGGGGATAGGTGAAAAGTGGCAGATACAATTATTAACAGATATGCAAGTGGGGAATGCAATTCCCTTCTTCATTTCCTTCTCTTTTTTGAAGACATTGGACGTTTCTTCTGTAATTAAACCATCTCCATACTCGCAAATTTCCCTCACCGAAGCATCAACTACGCATTTTTCTAATACTAGCTTCAAAACACCTGAAATACATTACAAAAATTAACATTTTTAATCAAGCACACATTAATTAATTAATCGGCTTAAGAAATTGATCCGAACATACTATTATTTAACCAAATTACGAACTTGGTGCCTTATCAAATTTTTGACAGGTTTAATGCTAGGGACCTATTATTATATAAATTCAGATATTTGGACAATTATTTCATTGTGTAGAACGACGGAATCGATGCCAAATTTATTTACCGCCTAATCCCGGCGCTAATTTCTACATTAGAATTGTGCTGGTGCCAGTTTATTTATATCAACTGAATCATTATAATGTTTTAGCTATGTGTAAAGTATTTTAGAGACCGTCATGATTATATATATTTGCATTTATATGGATCGGCGTTGTAAATGCCCACATGGCAGGAGAAGCGGATACCCATATGGGGTTAACGGAAGCATCGAACAAAAAACAACAAAGGTGAATGAAGAGTACACCGAGGGGGATGTGATTATTCATAACTTACGATTAACCATGTCGCCAGCCATTTTATACTTGGTAACCACCAAGGGCTCGGCGGTGGTTTTTTCCACATCTTTTTCGTCAGCCATATCTGCAGCACAAGATTACCAAACTTTGAAGTTATCACGTGACGTCTCGGAAATGATGGCGGATACCGCCTTGCTCGTAATAGTTACCAACGGAAAAATTTGACAATAACAATAAAAAAGACGCCAACACTTTTTTTGAGATTTGGAATCACATAGATAATGAATTCCTCCGCGAGATCAAGACCATAGATTTATAAATTATATGTATAATCTATGATCACGACCTGTCTTGTGACCTATTTACGTCTATGGTCTTGAAAAATCATTATCGTCTTTTGCGGCAATTTCAAATCTTATTTGAGTAAATAATTGTCTCTGTACAAAATGCCAATATTGGTTAGCTTGGTTTATTTATGGGTAACTGAACTTCACTGCAAAATGATAAGAATATTTAACAGAAAATAAAGAGGTTAGTAAAAGTTTTAAGCACACAAATAATAATATTGAAAACCTTTATTGATCACAAATGAACGAAGAAAGGAGAATATATATGATGCATATGTGAACGGTGGAAGAAATCGGGGAGGAAGACATGGCACGACCGAAGTAACGACATGTAAAAAAAGAGGAAAACGCCCTGGCGTAAGACCACCGTTCATAATTGAAACGGCTTTAGCTGTGTTTATTGAATATTTTTTTTTATCTGACTAGATCTAAATAGCCAGGTACTTACCCACCTTCCTCTCCCCATCTCATTCCCTTCCCCACTTATCTTCAGCCTCACAACATACCCCAATTGGGGATGCCATAGTCTCACTGGCTCCAGACGGAAGCAGTTGGGACACTTGTGAGGTATTCACTATAAAAAAAATTTATTTAAAAGTTGCGGGGCCAGAGTGGCGCGTGCCTCACACGTGTTGGCTAGCAACTAGCACGAAGTTCATTCGCTAACTGACCAATAGGAAGGCACACATTGGTGACAAGATCCTACAGGTTTTGTTTTAGTTATCGATGTGATTCCATTGTGAATCAATTACGGTGTTTGTTCACCGTGTTTATCCAAATTTTTGCTTGATTGATGGTTGATGAATATTTCGATGTAAATATTAAGTGAAAAAGTAAGTAAAAACGCCGCCACTAATAAAAAGCGGTATCTGGACTTATTTTGTATTACTACCTTTTTATTAAATTTTTTAATTTTAATTTTTAAATATTTTTTTCAATATAAAGCTTTTGACTTAAAATGCTTGTAGGTAAGACTTAAAACTGTTTTAGTTTAGTTCTCAAAATATGATTAAATAAAACATATTAAAATAAACAATTTTCACTTATTTATGTTCAAATGAAATATGTACTTTCACTTATTTATGTACAGATGTGAACCTCCAATAATCCGAATCCGCGGATGTCAAAATTTTTGCATCCACAACAACCCTGGTATGTATGAGACAATGTATGAATGTGAACGAGGCCAAGAGTGTGTGTCAAGACCGAGATGTTTGACGGTCCATCCTCTCAGCCTACCCCTGCGGAAACGGCGTGCCGGTTAGTTTATCGATGAATGATTGAAAATAGCATTTGTTGTCTAAATAATAATTTATTTTATCCATAACTGCTCTATAATATTGTTGGATTTGCAGTAGGTAAAGCCGTTCCTGAGAGTTTGTACGTACGTCATCGACGATCATTCGAAAAGAAAGAAGATACTAAAACGCTGATGGCATGTACAACCTCTCTCTGGGACTAATATATTGATGAAAATTACAATGAAATAACTACTTAAGAAAATAAAATAAAAATATTTTTTTATAAAAGTTAATGCCTTTTTTATTCCATTACATATTGAACATTTATAAATAACACAGATTAATGACTGACTTCAAGATAAAAAAAAAATATGCTAAGATGGAATTGAGTACATATTACACAAACATATTTTACGTCATTTCGATTTCATTCTCCACATTCTTATATTTAATTTTTAAGGTTAGGGTGTTGGGCGTGGTGACATCTGCGACTAGTATTTCTGACTCGTCTGCAATTCCTAGTTCAAACAATGTTTTGTTTAAGTTGTCTCGTGTTCTTTCCTCAATGCTGGAAACAGTTGACATGTAGAGGGTTTTGTTCTTGCCATTGATAGATGTGGTGAGACCTGAAATATAGAGAAAGAATTAGTACAAATTATTAAAAAGATAAGTATGTATAGCACAATCGGCAACTTTTGTCATATTATTAAATCAAATGTTAGAACGCACATGGCTTTAATGGTTCTCCACGGTACTGGCCAAATACTTGCAAAAGCATTGCGAAATCTAAGGTTTAATTATTGAAGGTATACACCATAAATCGTAAAAAAAATCGAAAATACAGCTTTGCTACCCTTACATAAATACAAGTTTCTTTTAATTTCTAATTTATTTATTTATTTATTACTTTTCTCACATGTTATGAATATTATTTTTTTACATAGAAATTAACCTCACTAGGACTTTAATAGCCTGTATTGAGGTTAACTTTAATACATTATAATAATACAATACAAACAACAACAAAAAAAAACAAAATTTACACACATAAGTTGAATTCAAAAAAACACAAAAACTGCAAAAAAAAAACACAACACTAAAATATTACATGGAGAAAGAAAGAAATATTACATTGTGGCCAGATGGGTAGAACTTGAGGATGAAATTGTAACAATGTTTAAACCATAAATATATTATTAAACACTATACCCATTGAGAAGCAAAGTGACAGTTCAACACAACTAGGGTGACACTCTGATTTTGGCAGATGGAATTTTATTAAAATCTTACTACTTAAAAATAAAAAATCTTATTATTTAAAAAAGGACAATGATGAAAAAATGGTATGCCAATCTTCTGTCAACATAAATATCTTAACATTATTTTTAAATATAGCCAATGAATTGGAAGACTTAATATAATCTGGAAGAATATTAAACATAAGTGGAGCCTGATATAAATAGTTTCTTTGGCCAAAGGATGTTTTAGTATGTACTGCCACAAAATTCATTGTAGAACCAATTCTAATGGTATGGGTTTGTTGGGTTCTTTCTGCAGATTTAGTATTGCTAAAAAATCTACAAATTATTTTAGTGATATATAGCTGTTTTATAGACATAACGTTGGTTTCCTTGCAAAGTAGTTTCGTTGGATAACGGAAATTTTTTTTGTACATAACTTTAAGAATCAATTTGTGAGCAATATTTAGTGGCTCTATAATGGACTGTAGACAGGATCCCCAGCATACTATATTGTAAGAAAGTCGAGATTGGACTAAGGCATAGTACACAGATTTTAATTTCTCCTTATCCAATATATGGCGAAGTTCTTTAAAAATATAGGTAAGTCTCCTGATATTTTTAGTCAATATATCAATATGGTCGTTCCGTCTCAAAAATTTATCAATATTTACATTATATATAATTTATACATACATATTCGCTATTCAGTTGGCTCTCCAAGGTAGATAGTTAGTTAGTTAGTTAAGTATAAATAATATCAGAAATTGACAAAAATATTAATGTTATGTTAAGGTAGCCATTTATAGCTTAGGTCTACGATTGAATCTCAGATTTCGTAAAACTCTTGCAAGAATTTAGTTACTAATGTTTATTATTACAAAAGTAATAAACATACCTGGAGTTTTCATTTGATATTCGTGTCCCTCGCACAGCATTTCAATGAATTCTTTCAGCTTCATTTTATGTGGGTCTTCCAGATAGATTGTTTTAGGTACCGTGCAGCAGGCCAGGCAATCTGATTTCTTTTCAGCCTCATATGTGTATGTGTATATTCCATCCACATCATTAAAGACCATATAATTGTTGAGATTCACACAGCAAGAGGTGGCCAGCTTGAAAATCTATAAGAAAAAAGTAAAGATAATTATTTTTATTTTTAACTAATGAGTAAAACCTAAAATTGTAATTTTTTAATTAATGAAAACAATATTAGCAAATCTTAATCTGAAACAAAAAATCTGAAAAAGATACAGTCACATCTGGGACTCGAACCCATGACCTTCGCCTTGCCGGGGCGTATCTCTACTAACTGAGCTAATGTGTATGTTCTTATGATGAACAATTACCACTAAAGGTTTGATGTAACTCACTATGGAGTAAAAAAGTTTGGAAGAGTGTAAATAAAACAGTATACGTTAATCTTAAATGTAAAAAAAGCCATATGGTATGCGAGCTGAAGCAGCGAAAATTATTGAACTATGAAGTTTAATGTCATGAGATTTGCAAAGCATTTTCATAAAACAATTCCAACTAAGTAAACATTTAGATTTGAGGTTATTCACTTACTTCCGTGGTACAGGTTGCCGCTATCACAGCATTGGTGCTGGCGACAGCTGGGATAATATTCTTCACTACTCCTTGCGTCAGTCTATATGTCAGACCATGGATATTGAACTGGCTAGCTCTATCCTGGGACTTCTCGTAGATCCAGTTCACATGTTGAGGATCGTCTCCGTCTATGGCTGCACCCCAGGGGTTCTCCTTCGCCCATTGGATGACTTTTACATATTCAATGCAGTGTTCAGGTAATCTGTTGGATTTATTTATTATTTATTAAATGCCTGTAGAGTCTTTAAAAACACAATAATAAGGAAAAAATAGGAGTAGGTACATTAGTTAACTAAACATTAAAAAATTGTATAAAATTAAATAAATTTCAGAACTAATTATTTTTGATTTGACACAGGAAGTAGATGTTTTGAATATGTCGAAAAGGTCTGTACATATAGATAGTGGCAGTTCGGTGAAGACGCGGTAGTCGTGAGTTACATGAATACATAGTTTGTGATGTGGTTGTCACAGTGGAACAGATGGTGAGTCGAGTAAATCTAATAGGGACATGAATATTAATGGCAATTAACACACTTTGATCGGGAAGGGTATTTCTACCTTTTACGGCGGTCCTACTTGAATGCCTGAAAAGGCGTTGCAGTCAGTTTTAAAATTATTGTTGCACACCAATGTCTTCGTAAGGTGCCTAACTATTTGTATATGTATAAAACATATAAATATATAAGTAATATAAATATATGTGTATTTGATACAAGATGGGGAAATCTTCTTATCTCATTGGCTTTTGTGTGAAAGAGTATTTTCTCAACAGGAAAATTACTCTTTGGCACTGGATGGAGGTGCAAAAATTGTTATTTTTTTAGTAATAGAGCGAAAAATATTTTTTTTGTAATGTAATAAAATATGTATATTTTTTACACATGAAACATCACTAAATGGCCCAACACTGATTTTAACTTCTGTTTGAGTCCAATTACAAAGTAGGTTATAATTTTGGACAATACTTTTATGGTTGGGGTACGGTAGGCACTATAAAAAAAAATCATTCAAATGTACCTACTTATTATTTTCAAAGATATATCGGTTTAAAACAAATTCCATTTTCTCGAACGGGTACCTTTTTTGCCCGATCAAAGTGTGTTAACATAGGACAGCGGTAAATCAAGTAATTTAATTGGACGATGGTTAGTTTGTAATATTCCGCTTATTTCGTAGCTCTGAATTGGATCTGACAGGTTTGTTCTGCTATCCCGATGGTATGGTTAGATTCCGACTTGTTTTTTGGAATCGCACATCGGGTACCGAAGCTGGCTGTCACCATAGGGCAATCGCTGCCGAGCAACGATTACACTATGGTGACAGCCAGCGTCAATCAAATTGTTTTTTGTCTGCATCGCAACGCGATTGTCATTGTCTTAACGTTTTTTATTGTAAAAAGCGACTCAAATCAACCATTGAGTAATAACGCGGTTATGACTCGATCATAACATATAAACCAAGTGCCTGTGCTTTCTCCTATACTAATTGGATATTAAAATAATGACCAGGAAGGATATCCACGTACTGAGAAAAATATATCGAGATTCACAGGCATTGCGCGAATAGAATGGACAATAAGTACCAGTCTACCCATGTGCGATAGCGCGCTCAAACGCGTGTATCGCACACCGATTAATTGGGATAGCTGGTTATTCGGGACAAAACCCAATTTTAATTAAGAAGGGTGGTCATGAGATACGCGGCGTAGGTGAGGAAAGAGGATGCCAACTTTTTTGGGATTGGGTTACAAATAATTAATAATGTGAAAAAATTAGGTAAATTTTCGAAATCACTGCACACACCTCGTAATATGAATATTTTTTAGAAGTTTTTCTTTGATTCACCTTAATTACTGTAAAAGACAACTAATTGCATTCGGGGCGATGGAAAATATTCCATTCAAAATTTCAATTATGTAAAATGAAAATTCGCTTTTGTCGTATGATATGTCAGCCATTAACAAAAATTTCTGTCATTTTGTTATGTTAATAGATAAAAAAGCCACAAAATATGCGATACTGTTCTTGAAAGCAGTGTTATATATTATTATGTAATCGTATTGTCAAAAAAAAATATATATATTATAACAAATATTCAGCATTTTGTAAAGGAACACACTGGAAGAAAACAATTAAGAATCGAATGGCATTAAAATATTACATTTGCATGAGGAATGACGAATAAGTACCTCGGGGTGTTGGCAATGGTACACAGTGGATACGTAATCTGCGGGGGGTACAGATCCAGAGTACATTCTATGCAGGCGCTCATTCCTGGCAGAATTACACGTGCATTCCCCTTAAATCCTTCTGTGCCACCATCAATTAGTGGGATTACACTGCTTTGATCCAAGGTACCTGGAATGATTTTTTTTTCATTTTTAAAAAGTATAATTTATATCTGATAAGTAACTTGTCAATACACCCCAACAAATAACTACGAATACAACATTTAAACAAAAAAAGTTCGTATTTTACTAAACTGTACTACATAATCCCACTTTCATTCAAAAATCACAACATTCAAATCTCAAATAAAAAACTGGACACAAAACGTAGGGAGATCAGAAATAGAAAACTTACTGACACCAAATACAGACTGAAACCTAAACCACTCAACTGCACTAAAAAACACTACATAATATATTTATAATTATGTATTTCATGTTATTAAATTTGAATATGTAAATGAAATCCTAAGCATGGTAGATATCCCAGTGACGATATCAATATCTCCACTTCTACACTACTACTACAAGAAAAGGAAGATAATACAACATGGTTATGTTTTTAAGACTTTATGTCCGGGTAAATCTTCCCCGCAGGAAAACTAAACCCTTCCACACACTTTTCCACAAATGATAATCTGGTCAATCCATGCTATGCAATTGTGCTATTTAAGTATAATAAATACAAAACAATACAAGAACAACACGTCAACCCACCAGAGACCAAATGGGAAAATAATTCACCGACTCCAGATATTTTCATATCAGAGGATTCGACTCGGTAGAACTCCTAACTGGACCTACAAATCCTACTGATTCCTCAATATAAATATTTTAAAAAATCTTTCGTAATCCTACATGTATTTAAAATAATTGATTTTTGTATTTTTATGTACAAATTTTTTGACAAATCTAATAAGCCTAAATTTTGAATGAGAGAGCTAGGTATAATGCCAGTAGCCGAAATAACAAATGGTAATATTTTTATTGTCTGAGAATACAAATCTGTATATTTTCTTATTTTGTCAGAAATAGATTTTTCAATATTACAGGAATTTGGAATTACTTAAGTAATTATTTAAATGAGTTAATTATTTAAATTCCCTTATTACTATTATTAATAGGAACTTAATGAAACAATATTTATTTATTTGTTTATACGATATACACAGTACATTAAATATAAGTTGTAAGGTATGTTAAATAAATTGAAGTAATAGGTATAAATAGGAATAAAACGTTAATAGGTACATGGTTTTGTACCTATTACGTAAATCTGTAAAATGTCATTAACCTTTTACGACGAGCGTCATGTATACATGCCAACCGATTGCGTGCCTACAAGGCGAGCGTCATCTATACATGACGCAGGGGTATTGCAATTTGCAATACGGGTATTGCAAATTCTTTAATGCCATTTTCCTAAAAAGTTGTAATTTCGGATTTTAAAACTTAATTAATTATGATGAAACTCGTCAGTCTCTTATCATCATAAGAATCAAACATTGGATGACTAATAATAACAAAAAGGATGAATGTGGTGGTGGGTGGAGAAAAAGTTTCGTTTTAAAATAAAAAATTATGTGCTCACTAAATTTTATTGACTGTTTGAATTATTTGATTGATTAAAGTTTAATAAAAAGACAAGAAATTGAATAATTTGGTTTGGTTGTTATTTGATGCATTAGTTGATGTATATAATATTTATTTATTAACATTTTTGTACAATTGGGAAAAAATGGCAGGAGGTGGGTTTTATATTATTTTCTCTATTGCATGATTTATTTATTTATTGTTTATTGTAAAAAACAGTTAATCCAATTACATTTCAAAATTTAAAGTTTTTTTTTACATTTGCCCCTCCACACAGGAGGCCCTGAGGAAAACAATTTCCATCATGTCATCTTTAGGGATGCTGTGTGGAGGGTCTTTTTAGGGAAATAATAGGAAGTTCTGGGAAGGAAAAGGATATGAAGGGTGGGTAGGAATCTGGGGGTCAGTCCAGGAGTAATGGACGTATGAATCCATTTATTTATTTATTGTTTCTTTACATGGTAGGTATTATTGTTCACATTTCAATATTAACCTCACTAGGACAAGCCTGTTTTGAGGAAAATAAGTTTATAAAGTAGTACAAATAGAACAAAAAATATTTAGGTACCTATTGATAAAACAACAAAGGACAAAGATTAACCAATTCCATATATGAAGTTCGATATGATCAATCGAGTTTGATTTGAAATATCTCAAACTAAGTTTGTTTAAAAATCAACCCATAAAGTTTTTTTCAAGTTCAAGTTTGTTCAATACAGTACATCTATTTTTATTATGAAGTGAAACAGTTTCGAACAGCACAACCTATTTGCGCCATAATTTCATCCAATTTCAGAGAAATGCGTGTGTGCGCTACCAAAAGTTGACAGAATGTATTGTCATTGACAACGAGTCTATATGTCGAGTTTCAGCTCGATCTGATGTCGGCAAGTGGGTTAATCTCCACTTCCAAGATTTGCATTCATTCATTCATTTACGAAAACAAATTCGAAATTCTAATAGATGTATTTAAAAAGGAAGATAAAGATTACCATCATCGTTATAGTTGAGTAATGATACAAGCATGCCGTTGAGCCAGCGCCTTGCGATGATGGAGTCCAGTCCACAAGCCACCATGTGGAACTGGTGGTAGAAGGCTTCATCCTTATCCTGGATCGGGCAGTGATGCGGAACAACGTTGCAACCGGGAACTCTGAAAGAGTTACTTTACATTACAAGTATTCAGCCAATTGTGTTAATAACTCAGGTACGGGACATACGTCATTCCTATGTCTACCTACGTTAAATTATCGTGAAAACACTCTTATGTGTCCTAGCGGTTAAATAATATAATCTTCCTCATAAATGTCACCCAATCATCCATACTTACCATCTGAACCATGTTCCTCTTCAACGAGTAGAAAAAAATCAGAGATCTTACTTGACTCCAAATTACTGTTTAACCACTCGAGCGCTTTTTGCCACATTATGGCACTATTTCCAAAACCACGGATTGCTTTGTTGCCAAAATGTGGCAAATTTTGAAATTTTTTTTTTTTATTAAAACGACTATATTATAAATTGTACATTCAAAATATAACCATTCTCTAGGTTCTTTAAAATGTTGTAAGTTTAAAGATTTAATTAAAAAAAAATTTCTAAATCCTACAAATATATGATAATAAACATTTATTGTTAGAACTATAATCAGTTTGTATGTCTCCATATTCAAATTCAGAGGTATGATTTTTTTATGTGGGTGGAAAAATTTCCTTTAGCAATCAGAGAAAAAATTGTCGCTCCAGTGGTTAAAGAACATATTGAACACATATTAGAAAAAGCCTACAAACAAATGGGCTTCATTCTACGCGTCACAAAACCATTCAATAAACCATTTACACTTAAACCACTAAGTACGGCTATAAGATTTCATCTCAAATTTGCATCTGTCATTTGGAATCCTCAATACTAAACTTTTTATTTTATTTTTTACATTTTTATAAGATACATGTTAAATATATACAATAGAGGTTGATTGTATTCGTAGTCCTCCTAACCAGGAGATCCTGTGCTGTTTTGGCTACTTCTATGGTTCAAATTCATTATTTGGGTAAAGTTTCCCAGAAACTTCTACAACAATGTTTTAAATATACTAGTATATACTTATAATAATCGATTTTTTTTTCTTACATTAGCTCCACACTTATTTAGGGAAAAATTCCCCCAGCTCATTCTTTGAAGATGCTGTGTGGAGGGTTTTTTAAGGGAAAGGAAGGAGAGGAAGTCCTGGGAAGGAAAAAGGTTTGAGGGGTGGGTAGGAATCTGGGGATAAATATGTCCAGGAGTGATGGACTTGTGAAGCCATCCCTCCCACTGCGATGCAAGGCGATGGGTCGAGAGGGTCCGGCTGGAGAGATCAAAAGGTCTCCATCCAAGTCCTGGACAAACCTAACCCCATGAACCCGGGCACCCCTGCTAAGTTACCAAACGTAGCGAACCACTTGAGGTGACCTGTGGCAGAGGAGTTGGTCGTCCAATAAATGGTTCCCGGGGCGGCGGTACCCAAATCCGCCTCCCAAATTGAAAATATTCAAACAAAATTTTTGAAAAACCTGTCATATCATTTTGAAAATCATCAGTGTAATCCCATTGCTCTTCACAAATGGAATTTTTTTTGAAGTTCTGTACTGTTTCTGTAGAAAATTGTTAACTGCCTTATTTACTCCCAAGGCTTTTTAGAAAGGATTGCATATCGCTGCTATGAACGCAATACCAGATCGGATACCTTATATTATTACAACATTTCAAATCGAAATAGAACAAAACTCCTTGCTCGAGCATATCTGCAAATCTTTTAATGCCTTGAGACAACCCTGGCCAACCTGCCAACGGCCGATGGCACATATACGGGCGGCCCGCGGTCATGAATCAAGATTTTTTTTTTAAAGTATCGAGTACCTCACAATGTCTTTAAAACATCACTTTTAAATTATTAAAACCAATAAATTTATGATTGATTGACCATAGACTGCTTGCAGCGTCGCCACTGGCAAACGCGGGTCATTTTTATAAGTACATAGTTTTGACGGACTTCGAAAGGTTGAGATTCCCCCCCCACCCCCCCAGTAAGAGAATAACCTGTGCAGCCCTTCGAAAATTTTAGGTCGTCAATGAGGCCCGTGGTGCAATTTGGGTTGGCCAGGCCTGCCCTAAGAGATATTCACATTATCCACTATACTTTTAACCTCTTGAATGTCAGATGATAGTTAGAGGTTAAGGCCGTATTTCATAGAAAATTTATATCAGAGCATTCCGATGAGCTAGAGTGCTCTAATAAAAAGCAAAGTCTGGAATGATATTGGCGCTAAAATCGCATTTTATTTTTAAATCTCTCAGCTGACACCCGCCCGCCGACGGGCTTACGACAGATGACTCGTTAAATCATTCAAAATCAAGTTAACCTTACAATACACTTAAAACCAAAACTATTATTTCTGTATTGTTTATTATTTTCTTTTTAATATTTTTTTACTTACACTATGTACAATTATAACTTTTAATAACTACATAACAAAATATTATAAATGGAACTTAACTGATTTATATTATATTCACTATTTCATGTACAATGATTTGAGACACAACTGTATGTTTCCTAAATAAAAAACAAAAAATAAGTCGGTGTTATGATGTAAAGCTGGGGTGGGGAACCTGCGACCAGCGAAGCTTTTTGGCGGCCCGCGATTACTTTTGGTGCAGCCTGCTTTGCAGATTATGTACATGCTGCCAGAATTAACTTGTTGAAGGCCAGCATACAAAAAATATATTTTTTCATTACGACGTAAAATATTTGACAGTTCTCACCTTTCTTACGAATTCAATTATTATAACATTTCTTTTGTGATATATTACAAAAATTACATCAAAATAATGTAGATAAAACGAACATCCTAATTATCACTCAAATCTATGCTTTCCACAATGGATTTATATAAAAAACAATGAATAAATATAGACTTCAAATGTGACAGCTATCATATTATCAAGCGGCAGCCATTTTGTCTGCCATCTTTGGTGCCCGGCTTGTCTTTAGCAATTAATATGAATTATTCCGAGTGGCTAAATGCTATCCAGTAATTCGTAATGTCAAGAACGAGAATGGCCCAAGCGATTCTGACCTTGTTTTTCATACAATTTCTTTATACATAAGGGGCAAAATCGCTTCAAACATCCGGACCCGCCAGTGGGACTGCGGCCTACGACAGGTTAAAGAAAACCATTTTCATGTTCTGAGTGTAGTTTTAATTCACTGCATATAGATTAAATTTGAACAAGTTTTATGTTCAAAATATAACAATAAATTAAATAACAAGTTGCAGATTCTTGTGTACATGATTTCTGGTCTCGGAAGGGTACTAGTCGCATATGATATAAAAAAAATCTTTGTAAAATAAGGTCATAATAAAAAAAAATGATTTCTACCTTTCCCCCCACCCCCAATGCCCCTGACACCAAAAATATTCCCCACCCCTGAAGTAGCGGATCGGGGACCTTACTAAAATTTTCCTGATGAACTAGATTCCTCCGCTTCTCACTGTCCTGTGCTGAAAGGACAACTGTGAACAATCATATTCGGAATGTTTGCTTTCTTCTACTTCTCTCTCTGACCACTTTGACAACTTGCTTTGGATGCCTAACTCTTTCAGAATATATGGTATCCTAAGCATTTTCCGCCTGTAATCTTACGGGCGTTGGCCACCGGTGGGCCAACGCCCACCCAATGCCAACGCCACCAATGAAAAATATATATATATTTTTTAAATCATTATTTGTTTACGAGTTTCTATTACAAAATAATATTATTAGTAAGAACAGTTGTAAACTTATAAAATGCATCACAAAAAAATTCTGAAGTGACGTTTGATTTTTTTTTTTAAAAACCTGACCTGCCAAAGGTTAACCTAATATTATAATAACAATTAGTAGGAATCAGTAAAGCTGACAATTTTAACAACACAAATGGTCTGGGAAATGAGCAAATTTTTATGACAATTTCTTACCGGCAAGGAAATTCTGAATAGGGAAGTTGAGTGAAAAATATTTTGACTTATAAAAAATATGTTCACGTAGATGACATGCAAACTTAAATACCAGTTTTTTTTTTTTTTTTTTTTAAGTTCATTTTTATAATTAAATTAATTATACAAGTTTGAATTTTTTTTAAAGCCCGCAAAAACGCCGACAAGAGTATAATACCGTGCGGGAGAGTTCGTGACATCACCCGGTCCTTGATTGTGTAAAAAATAAGGGAAAATATTTACAAAACCGGGACATGCTTAATATTATTGAAAAAATAAATTTAAAAAGTCGTAATAGTTAGATATTAACTAGTACTAATCAATTCGGTTACCGGAATTTCGAAAAAAGTGCATTTTAAACACGAAATGTCAATTTTCACCGATGAACGAAAAAAATATGGATGAAAAAAATAAATTTGTAAAGTCGTAGTAGTTAGATATTAACTAGTACTAATCAATTCAGTTACCGGAATTTCGAAAAAAGTGCATTTTAAACACGAAATGTCAATTTTCACCGACCGCTATGTTAGGAACTGTTGCAAATTTCGTTGAAAATTGATATTTCGTGTTTTTAAATTTAAAAAAATAACCATTAAAATGCACTTTTTTCGAAATTCCGGTAAATGAATTGATTAGTACTAGTTAATATCTAACTACTACAAATTTATAAATTTATTTTTCTCGTCCGTATTAAGCGTTACCCGGTTTTGTAAATATTTTAACTTATATTTCACACAATCAAGGACCGGGTGACGTCACGAACTCTCCCGCACAGTATTATACTCTTGCCGGCGTTTTCTCGGGCTTAATAAAATTCAAACTTGTAGAATTAATTTAATTATGAAAACGAACTTTATAAAAAAAAAAAATACTAGTATTTAAGTTTGCATGTGAACATTGATAAAAAAAAAAGAAAAAAAGAGTCAACCTCCTTATTACCAATATTATAACAATACTGCCGGGCCAAATCTGTTTCTAACTCCCTCTGTAACGTATGTCATACAGGCAATCTTGAAGGGACACAACAAAAATGACGTCCAATACCTTACTCTGTAAAACTATTAATTGCCGGCCAAGACAATTGTTCGACAACAGGTAATAATAGGCAATTTACTAACACCTTAATTAATTTATTTAAAAACTATTTAGTGAAATTATCGATTTCTCATTCTAATTCCCATGACAGCAACATTTTAAAAGAATATTTATGAAAATAAGTATTGCCATTCTCTTTTTAAAATACTATTACTAATCTATGGATTTCACAAACCTTCCATTTATAAAAGCGGCAGCACATTCAGCTTTTGACAACCCTATGTCTTTTTTCCTGAATAAGAACTGTCTATTCAAGTTTGATAACTCAATGGTGTCCATGTCAATCACGTGAATCTGCCGGAAGCCCATCAAGGCCAGGTTCTTAAGAAGTTCACATCCCAAGCCCCCTGCGCCTATTACCAAAACTTTACATGAAGACATGAGGAATTCCAAAATGTCAGCCGAGGGCTCAAAATCAGGATGGCAAAATGGTCCTGATCTTTCAAGAACCTTACGAATATTGAGCCATCTTTTCTGTAAGTGATCTGCAGGTTGAACTTCTTCGGAAGTCATTGTATTCTGAAAAAATAAACAAAATAATCAAAAGTGATGAGGACAGCTGACACTTTCCACAAATATACTAATAAAAGTACTTTAAAAATAGTTGAATAAAAGCTATGAACGGATGAAGAAGTTTCAATAGAGAGAAATACTAATATTATTAATCCCAGATACGATGAGGGTAAAATGGGAACAAAAGCATTGTCAATGTAAGCATTAATAACTTTATTATGATAAGATTGGAAAATACTAACATATTTCGAAGGAAAATAACGCGTACAGTGTTTTTTACAAACATACAAGCAAGCATATACAACTATAGATTGTGCTAACAAAAACACGAAAACTTTAATAATTACGATTATAATGACAATCAAATCCGAACAAGCCGGTTACGTGCCTGACAGTTTGATGCATAGAAAACAAGACACATCTAGGCACTCTTGTTTAAATATATTATGGCAACATTGGCTACAACAAAGAGGAAATACGGGTGAGTGTTGTAGCAGAAATATTACATAAATTCCAAAAAGCTATCCAAAAGTTTTGCATTTATTAGGTTTTTACAAGTCCTCTATGAACTATTTTTGAACAGGCATGTAGAATATCTTTCTTACCTTTCACCAGATAATAACGAAATATTTTTTTGATTCTATTTTACATTGGTTAACACAGTTCATGTGAAATCAACGGGGCTTGATTCGTAATAGTTTCTGCTTAACAAAATTGTATATATATATATAGCCGGTCCTTTGCAGGCGCAACTGGAGCAGTTCGCTCCGGGAGCTAACTTCGGGAGCCACCCCTCTTCGCTGATAATAAACTGACACAGCGCCCTTGAGGTTTTTACTAGCGTAACTTTTAATCAATTAAAATGTGTTTTTAAAACATTGTATTTTTTATGAGTATAAGCGTTCATAAGCTCAGGGCCGGCCGTGAAACACATTTTATTGCTTAAAAGTGACACTTTGATTTGACTTAGAAATATGATTGGAAAATGGAAAGAAATCAAGTATAATACAGGACTGTCAATTATTGTATTAACAATTTTATGTACACTTGTTAAGTCATTAACTATTCTACGTTCGGATAATTTTAATAAATTAAGTTGACACATTAGATAATCATAGTTGTTCCACATATACACATTTCCTTGTAATACCCATTCTGAAATTATTAAATAATCATAAGAATTTATTTTGGATTCTTTCTATCGTGAGGGAATGACTAGCAAAACTGGCATACTGTCGAGTTATACTCGATTTGATTTCTAACTAATGACATGTACAATTTTTAACAGTTTTGAATTTCCTGCGTATTCATATTACAAAACCCAACATTTTGAAAGCTTTATTCGGTGTAATTTCAATATGGTTTATAAAATTTAGCTTTTCATACACGAAAAAAGTTTCGACTGAGTAGACCGGTCACCAATCATTACGATGGGTCTCTTCCCGGAAAATATAATATGTTATTTTAAAATTGTAATTAGCCTCGTGGTCCTCACCATCTCAACAATAATTATTCCAATAAGATTTTTTGACAGTCGGTAGGTACCGAGTCATATGGGAATAATCAATCCATCAAGTAAGGTAATATTTTTCTATCTAGCATTACATAACAACGGCCATGTTGGGTGCCGCAAGTAGAGTTGGCTGCGGCCTTTTATCTGCAAAATCTGCTGCCGAGAAATTAGCGAATGAAGCAGGGAAGGTGATTGCTGCATTCTCCGTAAGCAGTAAATGCAATTATGCCGCCGCCGCCAAGGGCTCCCAAGGTAGAGTTGTCGCCGTAATCGGTGCCGTGGTAGACGTCCAGTTCGAAGACAACCTGCCCCCGATCCTCAATGCCCTGGAGGTGGAGGGTCGTAAGCCCCGTCTGGTGCTCGAGGTGGCGCAGCACTTGGGAGAGAACACCGTGCGCACCATCGCCATGGACGGTACCGAGGGTCTGGTGCGGGGACAACCCGTAAACGACTCAGGCTTCCCCATCCGCATCCCCGTGGGAGCCGAGACCCTGGGCCGCATCATCAACGTGATCGGAGAACCCATCGACGAGAGAGGCCCCATTCCCACCGACAAGACTGCTGCCATCCACGCAGAGGCCCCCGAGTTCGTGGAGATGTCTGTAGAGCAGGAGATTCTTGTGACTGGCATCAAGGTGGTGGATCTACTAGCTCCCTACGCCAAGGGAGGTAAGATCGGCCTGTTCGGCGGCGCCGGAGTCGGCAAGACCGTACTCATCATGGAGCTCATCAACAACGTAGCCAAGGCTCACGGAGGCTACTCCGTATTTGCTGGAGTGGGTGAGCGCACCCGAGAGGGTAACGATCTGTACCACGAGATGATTGAGTCCGGTGTCATTTCTCTCAAAGACAAGACCTCCAAGGTAGCTCTGGTGTACGGCCAGATGAACGAGCCCCCGGGCGCACGTGCTCGTGTGGCCCTGACCGGCCTCACCGTTGCTGAGTACTTCCGTGATATTGAGGGACAAGACGTACTGCTGTTCATCGACAACATCTTCCGTTTCACTCAGGCCGGTTCAGAGGTGTCTGCTCTGCTTGGTCGTATCCCCTCTGCTGTGGGTTACCAGCCTACCCTGGCCACCGACATGGGTACCATGCAGGAACGTATTACCACCACCAAGAAGGGCTCAATCACATCTGTGCAGGCCATCTACGTGCCAGCTGATGACTTGACAGATCCGGCTCCGGCCACCACCTTCGCTCACTTGGACGCCACCACTGTGTTGTCGAGAGCCATCGCCGAGTTGGGTATCTACCCCGCTGTGGATCCTCTGGATTCTACTTCCCGTATCATGGACCCCAACATCATCGGTGCTGAGCATTACAACATCGCTCGTGGTGTGCAGAAGATCCTGCAGGACTACAAGTCCCTCCAGGACATCATCGCTATCCTGGGTATGGATGAGTTGTCTGAGGAAGACAAACTGACTGTTGCCCGCGCCCGTAAGATCCAGCGTTTCCTCAGCCAGCCCTTCCAGGTGGCCGAGGTGTTCACCGGACACGCCGGCAAGCTGGTGCCCTTGGAGGAGACCATCAAGGGATTCACCAAGATCCTCAACGGAGACCTTGACCACCTTCCCGAGGTGGCTTTCTACATGGTGGGCCCCATCGAGGAGGTCGCAGCCAAGGCTGAGACTCTGGCCAAGTCCACCTAGACGCCGAACCTAGGCCTGGCCTAATCTCACCTAGACACCAGCTCCAGGCCCAACTTTACATACCTGATACCTAGTGACCGACTCTAGGCCTGGCTGTGCTTGCGATCATCTTTAATCATGCCATTGTTGTTATTATTAGTTCGAAAAATATACTGTAATATATACGAATTTATTCTTTCATTCAAGACATAATATTATAAACCATACCCACATTTTAGTATGCCAACCGGAGTTAGCAAAGTTCCTATAATAATCTTGTGCAGGCCTTTTCCCGATATTTTGCTGGCTTAGGTGAGAATTGAAAAATGCCACCCCATTCTCTTTTGATTCCACAACAATTCAACACCTATATAGCCCATAACCTAACCCAACGTGACCCATTTAACCCAGTTTAAAAAAAATAAATTATCACTTTGACTTTTCAAAGCAGTGATGAAGTTGCACATATCACTCTCCATGACATTCCAGGCTAGAATAATTTATGCATTAGATATGTATTCAACACAATATCAAACATTCAATAAATAAATACTATTTGTATTTTATTTTCAAATTTCTCCTCTCAAAATTTTTTTGGGTTCTTTTTCTTAATCCAATGGTACCTCTTCCTTGTATATATTTTAGCAAAGTAAATAAGATTTTTAATGTCAAGCTAAGCTAAAGCTTTTCTTCTTCTACTGAAATTGTGACTAGCCCCACGAGTCTTGGCTCGTAGAACTGCGCAGATAGGTTTTCAATAATTTGAGTTTTAAGAAACTCCTCTGCACTTGCCACTGATATCGGTAGACTTGTACGAAGAGCTGCGAACAAATGAGGGAAACTATATTCACTTGTTCTGGCACATATTAGGTTTCGCATTTTTTGTATTCAATGACCTATTCCTGAAAGTTCAGAGCAGAGAGCCACGTCAATGTTGTTTAGAAAAGATGGAGTTTCGCCGGGTTAGAGTTGTTTCCGATTTGCTACACAAATCCATTAACTCTTTGGAAGTTTTTATCTTGAGGTATTTATTATATTGGAGTATTATTATATTGCAAAGAAAACTAAATAATCTTACAATTTCATTCAACTGTATGAAAATTCCCCTGTCCAAATATTGCAAAACAGTAATTTATTCTGAATTTATCTTTGGGATCAGCAATGGGTTTATCTTCTAATTTGTAAGTCAACAATTTCCTTTTCTTCATATCGCTGGCTGAAAAATTGGTTCAAAATTAATTTCTTCAGCTAGCTCTTGATCATCTAATAAAAACTCTCGTAATTCCAAACCAATCAAGGTTTTTTAAAATACTCTGTATTAGTTCATTTACTGTTTTGTCAAGAGTATTAAAGACCTCCGCTTTCCTGTATTTAATTTTTTTCTCCTAATTTACTCAAATTTTTAACTGTTTAATTTCAAATAAAAAAAATTGTTCACTAAAGTTTTTTCACCCTAATTCTGTAATAATGGCAAGGATTGAAATAAGGTTAGTAAAGATTTAGTTGCGATTTCCCACCAAGCATCTTCATTATGCGATTCATTTTTAAAATAATATATTAAAACAATTTTAAACATTGTAGAGAATTAAAAAAAATGCAATACAATTACATAGAAATGTAAGATTTTAAACATTTTTCATTGCTCCAATCCATAATTAGTAAAAAAAGTTGACAAAACTTTCAAGAACACTTTGCAGAGACCGCCACGGGCAGCGATTGTGTCCGAACACGAATAAATGATCTAGGCAACTGTTTTAGCGCGCTTGTGGGGTTTACTTCAAACGATTCAGCATTCTACTAAATTGAATGCTCTATTATAACTGTTTACACTAAAATGATTTGCAAGAGCAGACTAGAATGAGCATTTGCTTGTTTGGTATAATCCCACCTTTGAGTCCTGTAGAAACGCTTGTGGAGTATAGTGGTTAGGAGGAATAAAAAAATTAAACAAAAGCATGGATTACAAAGGTTTATAATAATGAATTTTCACTTAAATAATAAGAATACATTTTCATGATTTCACCTGTTCAGATGTTAACTTAAATAAGAATTTAATTAAATTTGCAGGAAATACGCCCACAACACCCTCCATCATTTTAGGTAAGAAACAGAATACATTTTGCAGATTGCGCTGAGAAGTCTTGAAAATAATACATTTTGTAATATTTATACAAAAAAAAAACAATTTATTGAGAAAATAAAACTTGTGAATACGTATATTATTATTCATAATGATTGTGCTTTTCGAATTACAAGCAGAACTAAAAAAGTATTTTGTTTCCCACATGTGCTTCGCAGTAGAATGTTACAGCACTTTCAACATAATAGTCATATTTAAAACAATCAATAAAAATTTCTGGATTCATTATTGCATAAATTGCTTTACCAACAATTATTGGTATGTATTTGTAAATTAAAGAAATTAACAATATAGATTGTACCTGAGGTCAGTCAAGATGATGCATCTCTTTGAACATAGAGAGCATTATGTATAACATCTTCACTGCTAAAGCATTTAACTCGATCGCTGCCAACAGTCCAATGGGAGTTGCATTGTTGACTTGTCAGGTGACGCTCACTCCCATAGGGGGACCAAGCTGGATTATAAAAAAATATGGCATACGTCAATCTTATAGTGTGCAAAGCCAGCAGCGAACGAATGTATTAAATTAACATTTTAGGTGCTATCAACTCTGTTGGCAGAGAAAGTGTTGAATAATTGGTAAATTGATTTCAGTACAGAATACCTCTCAATCGAACTCGTGTCTCATACATAAAATATTAAGGTAAGTAAAGAATTTTTCTACTAACATCTGGGAACAATTTGGTGAAATATTAAAGAGAATCGTAGTAACACAACACGTAATAACACATTTAGAAGCACCTAATAGAGAATGATAACACAACAGCTAGGAAGACATTAACCTTTCACACGGCGAGCTCCCGCGACCGAGTACCTCTGCGTGTGCCAAGATGTTACCAATTGGATACGCCGGAGCTCAACGGACACAAAATTTTCATATCCAATTTGGCGCTTGAGAAGTAAATCAATATTTGGATAAAAATTGCATTGGCTTTGTATTTTTTTTATGTCTAGGCAAAACGCAAAAAAGAGGCACATCTTGACTTACCTCCAAAAAAATTGCATCCATAATTTGTCATTTCTAATCTTCTGAAGAAATTGAATGATCGGTTGTAAAATAAAATCAGCATTGATTTGCTTTTATTTAATAGCCAAAATATTAGGCTAGCTTTTATCCAAAACTGATTCGGTTTCAAAATATGACCGCCATAATTAATTCATATAAAAACCTCAAATAAATAGATTTCAATGAATGAACATGAATTATGTAAATAATATTGTTCAAAGACCTGCACGCAATTACATTCCTATTCGGATAATACGATTATACCTAAACTAGAACAGGCTCAATAATATTTATAGTCATTGCAAAAATTCGTTAAATTATCACTAATCAAAACCAATTAGTTTTATTGTGGACAAAGATTAATAATAGTTTAATAATTTCACAACATCATGAACAACTGAGCAGCTTAAGCCCTTAGAACTGTCCCCAATTCGGGATTTGAATGGACAAATAACTAAAAGCTTGAAACATATTTCTATCTATATCACAGGATTTGGTAAATGTTTGCAGAGTTGATTTATTCGATTTTCTCCAATTTGTTATTTAGGTTTGTTGAAGGTGCATCATCTCTAGATTGCCCCTCATCCCTTCGTGCAGGATTTTCAGAAGTAATTTTAACTTGATTCAGTGTGAGGTAATGTGCTAATTTATTCTTCAGGTCCTTCACATTCACACCTTCCTTATTCTTATGAATTGATTTGACAAGTTGCGTAGCATGAACCCTTTTGCTTGTTTCATCATTCTCTTTCAATACACTTCTTTTTGCATAAGATATAACACTGACATTTCTTAGTTTATCGGGCGTTCTCATTTCACTGTTGCTTGGATCGGAAATGATTTGATCACTTGAATTACATTCCATGTTGACATGATTGCTATTTTCTGTGTCGGGTTCTGTTTGTGCATTACTACTGTTTGATGAGTCTTTTGTAGATTTCCCAACCGATTTAGTCTCTGTATTGGAGGTGTTACACTTCTCTAATATAGTTTCGGTCCCATCATTGCCACCTAATGTGCTTGAAGATTTCTTTGACCTTTTAGCAATTTTCTCAGTTGGGTTATCGCAATTCTCACCTTTAGCTTCTGTTTGATTACTACTACCAGATGAAATGGAAGAGTTGATCTTCGAAGTCCTCTTTGACTCTTTAGAAGCCTTCTTGTCCAAGTAATTGCAGTTATCAACTACAGCTTCTATTTGTTCACCGTCACTTGGAACACTTGAGGAATCGACATTCTTGGAAGTTTTCTTGGACTCTTTAATATGTTGCTCGGCTGTTGAACATTTTGAAATGGAAGAATCAGAATTCTCGATTTTAGGTTCCCTTTTGATAGTACCAGTAGTAGTAGATCTTTCAGAACTTAATGGAAGTGTTTTTGTAGTCGGAGCAATACCACTTGTCCTGGGTGTACTAATACATGAACTTGCTTTAGAAGTACTTGTAGTCTGTGTAACACCACTTGTTTTGGGTATATTACCACTTGTACTTGTCCTAATATTACTTACACTTGGTGTTTCTTGGTGCGTTGTACTCGATGCACCGCTATCCGTACTTGGAGGTATGCTTACACTTATGCCAGATGTACTCGACGAGTTCTTTTCATCTGAAAATAACTTTGACATATTCTCCAAGATAGCGCATTTATCTTTCTCTTTAGTTGTTTTAGCCTTGACTAATATTTCAGTTTTATTTTTGGACGGCTTTTGGAGAGGGCTCGGTAGCTCCTGCTTCACCTTCTTTAGCGGGTAGCTCTTTGGCAGCATCCCCGTTCTCTTGGGCATCAGGCTGTGGGGGGGCGTTGACGGTGTAGGAGATCCAATTTTCGGAAGAATCTTGACCAAAGATAATTTGTCTGATATCGTCGAAGGTGTGTGGGAGAGCGGCACAATCTTCGCCCCCACTATCTTCAGAAGAGGAATCGCCTCGGTGGAATATTTGGCTGGAGAGGCCGGTGGAGAGGTGTGTGGAGGGGACTTGTGTGAGACGAGGCGGGGGTTGGTGCGGGCGATGAAAGGGGGAAGGTCTCGCCGAGTCGTGAGCAGTTGACCCTGCTTCATGACTGCTTTTCCTCGATGAGCTGCTTTCATGGAGACTGATTGTAGGGCTCCTTGGCAGCCTTTGGGGGCTGTAATTGGCGCCTTTGGACTCGAGGAATCCTTTGCTCCTCCAGTTTGTATTGGCGGATCCACTGGCAAGTTCTCGTTCTGTAACAATGGTTTCCGTTTCAGTTGGTTTTTTTGTGATATATTCGATGTCATATGAGATTCTTTATATGCTTCAGCTTCTAGTTTCAACAAATTGGACAGGTCATACTCAAAATCTTTATTTAAAGGTTTAACACGATTACGGATGGGTCTTTTGACTGTGGCAGACGTGGATGATGCAGTATGTCGATTGGATACATTCTTCTCTACTTCTTCTTTGGTATTATTCATATTCAGGCTTTCTATTGAATCTGAGCCAGATGGTACGTTTACACCCTTAGACTTAGACACAAAACTAAATGCGGAACTAGCACTGCTTGAAGGTTGAGAATTACTCCCCGGAGATGGTAGATTGACGGCAGTGACTTGCACATCCATGCGCTTTTCTGGAGTGCATGCTATTTCCATGGACGAATTTGAATAATCTGAAATTAATCAAAACAATTATTAGACATTTGTACTGTCAAATAAATTGTTTACAATATTTACTGAAATGAATGTAGGTAGATGACTGATGAAAAGGGAATTGACTTTTTGATTATTAATGATTTTCATGTGTTGCATTTCAATTCATATGATAATATTCAATTAGGCACAAAATTTAATCAAGATTTTGATAGAATAAAAATGAAATTACCTTCAAATTTAACAGGAGATGACTTCTTGCTATTGGGACTGTTCATATCCATGTTATTTCGTCTCTTTTTTGAAACTTTGAAGGAGCCTTTCGGCCTTCCTCTCCTTTTCACCACCCCTTCATTGTTCAAAGATGAAACAGAGCTACTCGAACTCATGGACAGCTCCATAGTTGAAATGGTTTCAGTTTTTATGTTCTCCTGCTTGATGATAGAGGTGTCCACACTCACGGAAGATTTTTCTGTGTCCTCTGCAATGGCAGAATCATCATCTTCCAGCAACAGAATCACATCAACAGTTTCCTCGAATTTTTCAGAGGTTGAAGGAGCTTCCGTTGTTTCTGGAAGAGTGACCATAGCTTCCTTAGCAGAGAGGGCTGCCACAAAAGTCTTCAAACGGTTTGGGTCCCCAGACAGCCGGTGTTGGTACTTCAAGTGATTCACGCAGCAACTTCTGTTGTAGCTTTTGAAGTGACACAACTTGCATTTAAACCTTTTCCAATCAAAGTGCTTGGCCATGTGTTTTCTGAAAGTTATAATTGACAGGAAAGCAACATCGCAATCCTTACATAACAGTTTTCCTGTTATTGTCTCAATGTGTGCATCGAGTGCTATGATGTTCGCAATCTCGTTGATTTGGTCATTTTCTTTTGCTTTATTTGAACCCTGAGTTTTGTCATTATCTTCAGTTAAAACTGAAATGTTTGTATTGATTTCAGATTCACATGTTTTTTGTTTCCTTAAAGCAGAGGTTGGAGTTACATCGATGTCCATATTTATGGCAGGAGCTGAACTAGCGGCTGAGGTAATGATCTTATTGACCGAACTCGAAGTTACAGCAAGCTTTGAAACACCTGTTGGGCTATCGGTGCCCAAATGACAAATCCTTTCGATATCTTCGAAATTGAGATCACTGTCATCGATAGGTGAGGATTCTACATCAAGACCGTTCTTCCTTTTGGCGGGTGAATTGTCCAGGGAGTGTTTTTCGGTCTTAATTTGAATGTTTGTATCCCCATCTAGAGAATCTGAATTGTTTGAATTAACATACGCATCATCACAGTCTTGCACAGTCTTAATTTTGGAATCACTTCTATTTTGAAAATCGACATTAGGAATACTTTTAACATTAAAACTAGCACCATTCTCACCTTTGACTGCTGACTCCGAGCTATGTAGGGGCATGGCAACATCTCCGTCTCCCGCCGGCTCGGAAACGGGGGAATTGGTTCCCAAACTAACGGGGCTCGCCGTGGAGCCTTTATTATAATCGCGTCTGATTTGGATTTCAATAGTTTTTTCACTGGGTTTAATGTCCAATTTAGGGATTTTGATGCGAGGTTCAGCAGCCGGCATTCGTGGGGTTTGAGGAGGTTCAGGGGGTTCTTTGGGCGCGGCTTTTGTAACTACGCGGCGCTGCAAGTTGGAGGAGATCTTGTTCTGCGCGGCGATGCGCAGCTGGCAGGTCTGGCGATGGGAGCTCAGCGCCGCGCGGCGTTCGAACCGCCGCCCGCAGCCGCCACAGCGCGGCACCTCTCCGTCCGTCTCCAGGTTGTCCATCCATGCCTGGGATTAGAATAACCAACAATTTAAACAAACAAAAAGTACAGTTTACTGTACACTAACATTTTTACTATTCTTCAGTTTGTGAGTTTATCAGAAACATGTATCTGATCATAGTGACTAAACACCTAAGCGCAGGTGATTTTCACTCGGCAGTATTTAGGTAAAAAAAATGGCTATTTTAAAATATGAAAGAATAGAACAGATAGATGTAAATTTAAACATTGGTAAAATTTAAAGTGGAGACAGCTAATTGTATTAACTAATGTATTCAAACCTGATTTTCAAGATCCATTCGATGCTGCTCACTCATGGATTCCGTTTCCTGCAGAGTCTCTGGTTTTCTCTCGCTCGGGGGTGGCTTTTGAAGTCGGTATGCCTTGTTTTGAATTGAATCTCTAAGCTTGCGAATGTGAGCGGCACTTTTTCTGTAAGAATAATAAACAACGTTTGTCAAGTTACATACACCCTATTTGTGGTCTGGTGTTTTGCTACTTGCACAAGTTACAGAGAATAAATTATATCCAAACAGCCATTTTTTTTTAAAGAAAGGCAAACATTTCCGAGACACAAACAACCCAATAATATTTGAAAATCTCCTATTACCATGACAGAAGCGGAAAATGTTGCTTGTGTCGAGGACTTAGCCAGCCGAGGAATTGAACACACGACGCCTACGTGGGACCCAAACGCGATGCCAACACAGCAACTGACCTTTGCGCCATGATGGTGTTGTTAGAGATTATTAGAATTTGGAAAACACGGATGACACAAAACAACATTACTCACATTAAGCTTCAGGAGGAGGATTTTTATATATTTAAAAAAAAATTCTATATGAAAATTATTTATTACAGGTTATTTTTTTATCAGATAGGTAGTCCCACAAAGCTGTCACAAGATAGCTTGTCTGCAGGATATACCGAATGAATGCGTCACCGTTCACTATGGACCGATTCAGAGTGCTCATTATTTATTTATTTCCACCCACACGGCACAACATGTGCCATTAACATACCTTATAAATTTATCATATAAATAGTACAAAAACATAAAGAATGTAACAGTATACCTAAATATATGTATATAAATAGTAGCTATAAATGTAAAGTTAAAAGTAAAAGTAAGGAGTCAAGGTAAGTATAAAGTAAGAAGTATAAGAATAAAGTACAATATATAAAGTTAAAAGGTAAGAAATAAAATATTAAAATGTACAAACTTTAAGGTATCTTTAAAAAGACCAAAAAGTACAAAAGTTTTAAATATAAAAAGATATATTTTTATTTATTTGTAATACCTAGGCAAATATATTTACAAAAGAAAATCATGGGTCTTAAAAGCTAATTACAATAAAATAGTTTGTTAACGAATCTACCCAATTCAATAAAGAAAACATTTCTCGTGTTTGAATTGGGGAGTAGTGCCATTACAAAGGTAAAAGAAAAAAGAAGAAAAATTTTGAAGTAAGAAAATAAATAAACTTATGTAGGATGTTAGCAAATATACACTGAAAAAATACATATAAAAAGTAAGAAATGCTCTTAGGAGGAAGCCCAAAAAAATTAATACAAAAAATTATATTCAGATTTCAGCTAGTTTTCAATTCAACATAATTTGACAAGCACATCACAAAACTCTTAGTTAAACCCAACTGAAGCTATTCAAATAAGAAAAGTGATACCATATGGTTGTTACTCGTTTGAAATCTGTCATGACACTAACGCCCTTCGATCACGCAGCTATTTACAAGCGACTAAATCGCCGCTACCTTGTGTCTTGTCATACTATTTTGCTAGTGCTGCCCCAAGCGGCGTTTACAAACACTAATAATAGTATGGAAGATACAGACGAGCGGCGATCGCGTCGCTTGAAAGTAGCTTCATGGAAGAACGGCGTAAATTTGTGATATTATGGTTTTATCCATTGGGAAGTTACTTACATTTATTATACAGAAAAAAGTTTTGTAGTAAGTGATGAATAAGGTTACCTGTGAACTTTGAACAAGTGGCGGTAAACTCCCCAAGCGTTTGCGAAGGTATCTGAGCAGTCGGGGCATGGAAACACAAGCCGGTTGGGAGCATGTTTGTGCTTCATGTGAAACCGCAAAGTTTTGAGTGTCGCAAACTTTATTTTACCTGCAAAACAAGCGCATTCAATTAAATTGAGGTATACATATGTGTTCTGAGCAAAATCAATCCAAAACAGTGTTCCTATTTGAGCAACATGGGAAATGGAAATGAGGGGGGGCGACTGCCGAACTCACCCGTCGCATCGTTCGGACCCCAACCACAAATGAACGAAGCACCCTCCTACATTCAGTGACGGGCTGATAGTTGTGTGAGGTATAACAATCTTGACCGTGTTTTGTAATGAGAATAATGCAAATTTACCGAATATATCCAATAACTAAATGGCAGTGAAAATGAAATCGATGAACAATATTAAATAATATTCATAGAATTCATTTTAGAACATAAATATTTTTTTAGAACTTAAATATTTTAATCAATCGTCAGAATGCTTCTCAAAGGAAACTCTAAAAAAAATATCATTACAAGTTTTGCCAGAAAAGCTAATTTAAAAAAAAAAATTCTCCCATTTGGCAAACAAATATCAAAAAAAAAATATTCATCTACACAAACCTGCATATACACCCTACATGAAAAAAAAACAATTCCAGTGTTTTCGAAGAAGTAATGACATTACTTCTTTGAAAATGTTAAATATTTTCATTTTTTCAAAAACTGATGATTCAAAGACAATGTCATAGATATTAATTAAAAAAACATTAGTAGCTAGATTAATCAAATCAACTGTTACATCAAGAAAGATACTGACGCAAGCGATTCTGACCTTGTCCTTCATACAGTTCCTTTATACATATGGGTTAAAAACACCTTTATAAAAAAAAAAAACAAAAGTTTCCCAGGTGCGACCGTATCTTTTTCCGATTTTTCTGTTAAAAATAAATTAAATATTGTATTTACATATTTTGCAGACAATTTCGTGACCAGTGTTTTCCTCATCTTCATCACTGATCTGAATGACGGCATCATTACTTTTCGGAGCAGATGAGATGGTGTCCAATAACAGCTTCCCGTCAGGACCTAAGATGGCTTCCTTTGAAGATATCATATTATCTAATTCTGTCACCTGAAACCAAATGATTACAATGACTTGGAGAACAATAGAAATGATAGGATACATCAATAAACAATAAACCACTACTTTATATTCCTTACTTAACCATTAACCATTGCAATATTAATTAATATTGTTAATGGTTAAGTATTTAATTGTGTACATTAACCGGACAGTGTTAGCCAAGTTTTAACACTTTACTAAGATTAATTTGTGAACGCAACCCTTAGTAATTTCAACAGCCAAGATTTTTTTTTTTAATACTCGAGAATCTCAAATATCTAAAAACTGGGGGACTATGGCACCCCTCAATTTTAGTTGAAAGTGAAACCCTGTAATGTAAAAGAAAAGCGGAGAGGTGGCGAAAGCTCAGGAGACTCTGGCTATCCAATTATAGACATTAACACAATCATGTTTTCATTAGAATGGTTGTTTTCACCAGGTCAACAACGCTACAAGTGAAGACATTTTAAGACCATCATGTAGGTTAAATGCTTTCTTTGATGTGTCGCAACAACTATATGTAATACAGTATAGTCTTTGTAATCCGAACCACCTGGTAATGGTCACAGGGTGGTTTAGTGGAAAACGCAAGAAGTTAACCATGGAACAAAATCATTTGTTTTCAGTGGTTAGTTTGTCATAATTTCATGAAAATTGCAATGATTTAATCAAAACGAATGCTATTTACAACCAGTATCCTCGTTTATAGAATGATGATTGAAGTGGAGAACTTTATCAAAATCAACTCATAAATTAAGCTGGCGTACAAATAAACTGCGGTCGTTGACATTTTGAAATATTGCATGACAGTAGTTTGGTTTTCAAAGAAAAAAAAAACACATTCCTCTGTTCAAATCATAGACAAAGCATGTAATATTGGTGATATCTGTGTTTACGATCTATATCTTTATTTTGTTATTCTTTGTTAAACAATGATTAAAATTGTTGTGTGTAAAAGGTGAAATAAATTGAAATAAAAAAAAAAAAGTAGTAGTAAAGGTTTATGTGCTAAGTTCGACATTTCAACCAAGCCGAGCTTAAAAGCAACTGATATACCTGGACTTAGTGGAAAGAGTTGTACGAAGTTAGCGAGGGGATATACATTGGTATAACAGTGTCGGATTTGAAAAGAAAAAATAATAATGTAGCATCTTCATTAAAATGTTCCAGAAAATGTCCAAACTCTCAAATGTTCCAAAAATCCAGCTGTTTATTAAAGATTCCAGATATTCGAAAATTTGTTAAACTGAACAGGCTCAGTTTTTAACTGTTTGGATTATAGAGTTTTTGAGAAGAAGATTAGAGAAGTTCCCACATAAGAAGTTTTCATGCTTAACCGCCCTAGGCCTACGAATGTACGTGTTATGTTCATGTTGATTGTACCATTCTGCGCTATCCCGTATCACGTACGCGCTTTTATTTTTTTAATGTTTTAAAAACTTTTATTTTAATAAACCTATTTTAAATACATATATTTTGACAAAATCTTATCACGTATGAGGATTTTGCGGAAATAACCCGAAGGTAGGGCGGTTAAGGAGTTTGGTTTTTCCAGTCCCTTGAAGACTGAATTAATGGTTTTCCTGCCTAAAAAGTTTTTTTCCGGTCAGTTGAAAAACTTCTCAAGAGAGTTTCACTATAAATGTAGTAAATACTAGAGAACTAAATATTACCTGATCCTTTATTAAATCTTGGAGATCCTTCTGCGAAGAACACATATTTTGGTAAACCGCTATAGGAGAAGAAGTAATAGATTGAAATTTGATTAATCTTTCAGGTGGCGGTTTATTACTAGTTGAATTTTCTAAATTTGAAGAATTTTTGTTTTTTGAAGCCAATCTTTCCACAATAGATGTGAGATCTTTCGCTGTGGACTTGACGGTTGCATTACTAATTTTGAATTGCTTTTCGTTTTCAAAAGTATTTTTGTTGTTGAGAAAATTCTGATAGTCTTGTTCATTTTGTAATATCATCATCATGTCATCTTTCTGAAATACACACAATAAAATTAAATACATTTCATAAATTATTTCAATAATTGAATCATATAAAAAGAGAATCTAGTTCGTTTTATATATATTATGCAGTTAGTTGTTTCACTATGTTGCATGGATTTTGCAGATACGTAGTGATGATAAGATGTATAGATTTAAAAAAAAGGTAATTGTTAATTCATTCCTCATTTAGCCTCCTGGAAAGTTATCCGTGTCAATCTGTACTTAAGAGTTAAATAAAGTATTGAGAACCAAATTAATTGATTTTTGATTAACTTACTAAAAATTTATTGTTGATGAAATGTGCGTGAAGGGAAGTGTTGAATTTCTGTCGACAGTATACTCTTTTATGTGATATAAAATTGGCTAGGCTTCGAAACAGGTTCCGACAAACTCGACATTCGTATATCACATCGCATTCTGACGAGAGCATTTCCTTCAACTGAAAAAAAAAAAACATTACATTTATATTATCTTGGCCAGTTTCCCGGAGACACTGATTTGCACAATCAATCTCTTCCGACGCCGTCAATTGGCATTTAAAAAAAAAAATTATACAATTTTTTTTTATTTTAGTCAATTCAAAACGCCTAGGTCAAATTACTTGTCAGAAAAGCAGTGTACAACCAGCGGCAAAAAATCACAATAATGTATAAATCCATTAATTTTTTATCTATTACAGCTCTTTTTTGGTAAAAAATCTGTATGCAACATATCCTAGATAGCCCATACAAAACAATGGTGGATCACGTGTACAATAAATACTAGGCTTACACAAAATGAAGGGTTGATAGTACCTAGATTTTCTAATAAACATGGCCAGAGAACTTTTGAATACATTGTACCACTTATATTTAATATGCTGCCATATGATTTGAAAAAATGTTACTGGACACCTAAATTTGCGCTATTGTTAAAAACATGGAATCAGATTTTCTGTATTGACTGACTGTACCTTGTGCACTTTCAAATTTTTTAGACATATTCTATTATTTTTTATACTTATTAATGTTTTTATTGTGTATTTTATTAAATTGCAATTTTTTTTTCCTATTGTTTTATACTTAAGACATTTTAATTGTACAATATTTGGTTCACACTGTTTTCCTGCAGACAAGCTACTTGCAGTAGCTTTGCAGATATAATGTTAACACATTTTTAGCGGGGTGTTTTTTAATCAATCTACCACGTAGAGCGGGCAATTTTTATCAGGTTCGCGTGCGAAATTACGTTTCTTGTTTTTACAAGTGTTTTTAGCTGTAACTTCTGAACTATTGATCAAATTTAAATAAAAATGTCCATATTTTATCTTATTCAAAATCTTTTATTACAATCTGGTCACAACTTTTTATATTTTTCGATAAATAATTGTGATATTTAAGGTTAAATAAAAAAAATTGAAAAAAACTGCACTTTTGTCGTATTGTCAATTCAGTCACTTTATGCACGTTCAACATTCACTAAAATCAAATTCATCATCTGCATGTTTTTCATAGTCACTATCACAAGAATAATTTGACAAATTATCAGCACACATTTCTCCGTCACTCTCATCATTACCGTGGTCCATTTTTATTGGGTATTTTTTATGAAAACAATATGTAACAAATAACTTTTCAAGCACAACACACAATTAACTTTTCAACACATATTAGGAATATATCATACAATGATTGGTATTTTGTATGAAATTTTTAAAGCGGAAGGTAGCCAGAAACGAAAATAGAGAACGTCTTGAACGAAACAATATCTCAATAACACTGACGAAATTTGAAGATAAAAAAACGAAATGTTCATCCTACAGCTATTGTATTTCAAGTGCATGTTTTATGACAACAGTCGGTCACCCGACCCTAATTCCACTAATTGCTGCTCCCGCGCTTTACCAATAATATACAAATACAAAAAAGCTTTTAAGAGTCTCCCGCTCTCTACCAACAATATGCAAAAGACGCTTTTAAGTGTCTCCCGCAAACAATGTGTTAACATGAAAAAAAATAAAATAAAAATTCCACACAGAAGGCCATGAGGAAAATAATTTCCCTCAGGGTGTATGTGAACTTTGAAGATGCTGGGTGGAGGGTCTTTTTGAGGAAAGGAAGGAGTGAACATGGGTCTTGAAGAGACCCATGTTCTAGGAAGCAGGAAACACACAGGCCGGCAAATTGTTACACAGCCGAGCTGTTGAAGCGACTAGTCGTAGAAGCGACCTGTTCTCATGTGACAAATGTCAACCGTGTTGGGCGCGCGTTTCCCGACTATGCACCGGCACCGAGGGATCAATGACGCTAGTTCCACGGAGCATCTTCCATTGAAATACCAGTAGAACAAGGATAGCATTCCCACCCGGTGCTCGTGCTCTAAAGATTGCAATCCTTTTGTTAAGACGGGAAAAACTATCAAATGATCAAAATAATTGTAATTTTTTTTTATAAAAATTCATTTGCACGTATTTACGATTGAAATGTTATTCCTTCGCTGTTACTAGTATTTTTGCCTTATAAGGGAAACATTTTCTCATCACACACACAGGGCATTTTGGCACTGTTTTTATTGTAAATGTAAATTTTGCAAAAGAATAGTTTTCAAGTTATGTAGGTCTTCTAAAAATTCTTTGGAAAAGTCTTCATCTACTTTAAAAATTAATTCATTCAAACATTCACGTAAGGCCGGAAACAATCAAAATTATTAGATTGAACTGATGAAATCCAAAATTGTAATTTTTTATCAAACGATGCAATTTTATCAGTCCTATTAAAAATTGTAAAAAACTGCCAGATATGCACGTTTTATCAACCATGAAGGATTTGATAAAACTTCAACAAAATTTTGTCCTGAATTATTTTGTGCCTCCTAGAAGACCAATAACTAGCTCCGAAGTTCATGAAATCTTAATAGTGCTTTTCCTTTTGATGGCCATCTCACTTCAGTGTGTAATAAAAGTGCTTTGAATCCGCTACCAATTTCATCGCACAATTTAAAATAATGTGGAATGATGCAAATAATAATTTCTTGTAAATAATATCAGTAGTGTTGGAAATATGAATGTATGTATATTATAATAAATTAAATTCTTCCGACAAAATTGTCGCGGAACCCCTATTCAGGTTCAGCGGAATACTGGTGTTACGCGGAATGCAGTTTGGGAAACCCTGAGCTATGTTAATCCTAAGATTTGTAGTTACTTGACAATTAGTTAATCAAAAGTTTACTCAGAGGTGGTGAAATACTTTCATCATTAAACAAGCAACTTTTTCCGAATATAATGATGGTAGTAGGGAGAATTAAAATATTGTCAGAATATTCGTAAACTGGAAATGTTTGTCTTTATAAAATATGTAAAGGTATATAATATATGACTGGTCAGTGGCTGAGTTGGCATCGCGTTTGGGTCCCACCCAGGCGTCCCCGTGTTTAATTCCTCAGCTGGCTAAGCTTAGCACATTTTCCGCTTACCGTGGTGATAGTAGGAGATTTAAAAATATTATCAGGTTATTCATAACCCGGGAATATTTGTCTTTCTTTTAAAAAAAATAAAAATTTACATATCAACATGTAGTACGAATTTTCCATTAAATCTGCTAGTTCTTTAGCGAGGGTGCGGCTTTATAATCTTTATTTAGATTAAATCATTCTAGGTATTACTATCAAAGGTAAACAAACCATGTGATTCAATAATTCATCAAGAACTTTGATAATTGTGTGACCTCGTAGGCAATACAAAACATCATTATTTTTAAGTCCATCAATTGTAGAGGTAATAAATAAGTTAATTTCACAAATCTGACAAAGAATCTCAATGAATGTGTCTACAGAAATAAGAGGTCAATGCTGTTCATACATTCTATAAATAGCACTTTAATTCAACTGTTCAGCAATGGACATAAGGAAAGAGGATAATATTCCAGTTTTGATGCTGCATTCTTTGTTTACAAGGTAATAAATAGTTTGACTAAAATCTGAACCAAATGTGCTTCAAATAGATTGACAATTCATTGTCAGGGTTCCCTGATGTTTAGTTTTCAGTTTTAGTGATTTATTTATACACTTAAAACGCCTCTGTATTATAACTAATTTATCTAAATTACCTCGTGCTATTAATAGAAGCTTACAAGTATATTGTAGGCAAGCATGTAATAGTTAATTTTTTATGTGAATGATAGGAAACAAAGTTTAATAAGTACCTCCTCTGTTCCAGTATCGAATACATCCCGGGCCTGTGTGAAGCCCGTGATACTAGTTTGGATAGATTTCCTAAGTATTGAGAGATCCGGGATCGGTCTCGACTCATCTTCCATTTGGCACGATTCTGTCGATGATGGAGAACCGACAGTTCTGTTTTTGGAGCGTTGAATTTTTCCATTTTGTTTGGTCATCTTGAATTATGCATAAGTACCTATTCAAAATCTGTAAAAAAATAAGCTATAAGAAAAAAACGCACACACAAACAATACCATTTATGAAAAAATTTTATGTCAGCTGTAATATTTAATCATCACAAATTGTATGCAATTAATATTGTACTTAAAATCGGAATTATTAATTTCATGAATCTTCCGAGTGAGATTATTTTGTGTTGATGTTTCTACAGCTACGTTTCTTTTGGTCCAAGATAATATGCAGGTAGCTTGGTATCTTCTATTGTTTCACCAACGTAAAATGTGAATACTTATTCGAAAAACGTGATTTGAGTTATTGAATTACATAATCTAACAGCACAATAATTAAGTGCGTCGGTTTAAAATAATATTTGGTATTGTTAAAAACGCATATTAATACCTTCGAAAGCGGACATATTTTGAATAAATACGCCGAACGCTTCTTACCCATTCTTTCAGTACGTGCCATAATGAATCGCTAAAAAGCGAGAAGTCTCTCCCTCAATTTTATGCAAGCAACGGCAATATTTTGCCACAGTTATTGAAAAAAATAACTATTGATACATTGGGAAAGACAACGAATATCTTAAATTGATGTTTACTCACATGGAAATTAGTAATCGAAAAAATACGCTGGTGTAGGACCTTTCACATTCCTAACGACGGCGACTCCATTTTTGTCAGGGATTGTTCTCACAAATTCCGCGAAAAATGACAATAATGGCAGCACCAATCATGTAAAGATCATTAGATACTAACAATTCCCACAGTACCGACTGCCAAGGACTAATGTGATTTGAAAAAATAAAATTAAGGAAATATTTATCCCTGAGTCAAAAAACTACTTCTACACTACTACAAAGTCTTGTCAATTGGCGTATCAAACTTGAAGTTTTTGATGAAGTGCACTAATATTAGCATTTGGTTGGAGGAATTTTAAGGATTTTCGGAGTTGACATTTGACATCACGTAATAATAGTTTTTGAGGTTAAAGAAATCAAAAACATTACTAGTGAAATTGAGTGCGCAAATTAGTGGTTAAAGTTATAATATAAAACTTTTACTTGTAATTTTTTTAAATAGCCTACTTGTTGGGTTAGTTTAATATGATATAAGATAAAAGCCAACAAAGGCATCACTATGATGAATAGATTTGTGAATAACTATTCGAAGGTGAGATAATTCAATTATTATTATCTGTTATTTTTGGAAATTCTTATGTCAGTGGTCAGTGAATCCAATATGGATTATAATTTACAACTTTCTGTATTATTGTCTTCTTGTCGAAATCAATGTTGTTTATTTCTTGTGTTCAATTAGAATAGCAAGGTACTTTCCTAATTATATGGAAACATGATTTATATAATTAAAAAGTTTTTAATTATTTTTTTAAATACATAAAGTATTTAATTTCGATTGTTTTTGGCAATTTTCCCACTAACCGCCGCACTTTTAGGCACAGATTATGGAAATTACACTTCTTTTATACTATCATTAAAAAAATAAGATTTTATATTAATTTTATGTCGTTTTCATAGTACTATAGTTAACAACCGTTCTGTAAATTGCCATCTCAACACAGGCGTTTCACACCTAGTAAAAACAATACGTCATTACTTTATTTGTATGTAATACTGAGATAATCAAATAAACATATTTATATGTATATATATTTTTTAATAGTTACTACAAGAAACAACTATTTACACGCACAAAATAGGTTATTAGGTTCTTACTTTGGGTTAGCTAAGAAATTCATGCGTATTTATATCGAAACAAAACTCACGCAAATGTCAATCAATGCAAAAATTTAAATGGAGGTAAAGGAATCGTTTTATACGGGAAATTTCAAACTTTGATAGAATAAAATGTAATTTTAGTGCACCTTTTACCGTCTTATCCAAACCTAATTAGTTGTTTCTTGTAGTAGTTAAATGTTGGGTAATTTCATTTTGTATTATATTTAGATTAGACATAAGCAGAAAAAAGGTTCTACGAAGTTGGGAGTGAGGCATCCAAATGTCTATTCCACCACTTTAGTAGATTTAAAACTGTCGACCGAATAATGAGGTAAAGAATCAAGCAATTGGCTTGACTAAAAGGACGCGGACGGACTGACGGCCGAGCCTTTCGATACGGTGGCTTCAGTTTTCAGAACGAGTGGTTTATTTGTGGAATTGGGCAAAGCAGTCTACGCGGTGCCTTCATAGACCATGTGGTAGGTTATTAGGCGTTGTTGCATAAGGGACACATGGGATATAAGGTAGCACGCCGCGCTCTAGTGGAGAGCGCGGCCCGCTTGTACAAATCACTTAAATAGTTGAATACCTGACTTCAGGTCAGAATTCAACTCGTTCCAGGACTACGTTATTAACCTCTCGAATGTCGGATGACAGTTAAGAGGTTAAGGCCGTATTCCATACAAAATTATTATCAGAGCATTCCGAGAGGCTAGAGTTTTGTAATAAAATGCAAAGTCTGGAATGATATTGACGCAAGCGATTCTGACCTTGTTCTAGTACAGTTTCTTTATGCATAAGGGTTAAAATCGCATTTTATTTTTTAAGCTCTCAACTGTCACCCGCCCGCCGGCAGGCTTACGACAAATGAGAAGTTAATTATTAACTACCTATGTTATTTTTCAACCTATGAATGTTATCATATTTCTTCTTTTTCGATTTTTAACCCAGTTTCTACAAGTTTTCTTATTATGCTGGGGCCGCATCTGCGCCTATCGTCACGAAGATTATTATTTTTTTCAAATTTTCCACATTACTTCAGGACGATAGGCGCAGATGCGACCTCAGCATAAGTGTAATTAATTTATTTGGACAAAATTGATGAATCAGGATTTTTTTTTCGAAGAAAAGTTTTCCTATTTTAAAATTGTCAAGTTGATTTTAGATTTATAATAATTATTTAAAAATGTGATTTCAAATGTTTGAATTTCAAGCAGATGTTCAGCTGGAGCTTGTTGATATACAAAACGATAATAATTTTCATCATAACTTTAATAATAATAATGGTAAATCGAATTGAATATTTTGCAAAACAGTATTTATGTAACATATATATTGCAATAACTGTATCTGAAATAACTATGTTGAACCATTGTTGAACAATAATATTATTTATGAACTTTAATGCTGTCATACGTGGCCCTCTTCTTAAATAGTCTGTGAACCCCTGCTTGACACCGCTTGCAATTTGGCAAATGGCAGAAATAGCCGAACCCCAAACACCTCTTTGTGTTTAAATTGAACACAAATTTCTGAAAATTATGTATGGCGTAGCGTCTCTAAATACATCTCTATGTATAATTTCCAAAATCTGTGCCTAATAAAAGTGCGTTAGGTTTATAAAATATGTATTATTTAAATTTAATGTGTCCGTATAACAGGAAAGTACCTATCATTATGTTCTAGGCAGTTATTGAGGAGTTCTGATTTTTTGTGTTTCCACTTATTTTTCAATGTTTCTTTTGAATAATATTAACTTCACATCAATTTATTTTTTCAATAAAATAAAGGTTTATTATTATTTTCAGATCGTGCTACTTGGTAGACACAAGGACAGAATAAACCATCATGTCTATTCCACGTTATGCATTAATCAACACAAGAATATTAAGGAAAGCTATCATCACAAGCCATTTAATTACTTAAGCCACATTCATTTTGTTAATACAAAATCTGTTAGTATAAATGAATCGAGCGATGGGTTTTTCAAATCATTTATAAAGAAAGTTGGCTGGCTGCCGCATAATAAAACGGTAAGACATTTTAAGATTATTAATTATTTTTAGCCCCTCATTAGCTCCGCACTTTGCACTGAGAGTTTTTATTATTTTTTGGTTTGGCACCACGGACGTAAATAAACTGCCCTCTTACGGACTTCCCGCATCCTTGTGTACATGGATTGCCGACTTTTTGACAGAGGTCGATTTCAAAAGGTTACTGATGGTTTTACCTTTTCCTTACATTCAATAACTGTTGGCGTCCTACAGGCATCTGTTCTGTCTCCGACTTTGTTTTTGTTGCACATCAATGACCTTTTGCTGGGTGAACCAATTCGTTGTTACGCGGGTGACAGTACAATCCACGATAACTTTTTATTTGACAAGCCCCCCCTTGCTATCTTAATAGCTTGGAAGACTTTGAAAGTAGAGAATCGATAGAAAGTTATTATTACTAATTATTCTTACCCTAAGAATGTTTCCTCTTTGGGTACGAATAATCTCTTGTAATTCTTGGGCATTAACTATGTAACAATTTCTAGACATTTTGTTTTGAAGAGTTTTATTTTCTATGAATGTTTGTTACTGCAATTTGTATTTATCCGCTACCAGTTTCGACCCCTCCCACTAACCCTACCTAATAAAATCTAATCAGTTCTGTACCTGTATAAATTTGAGTTAGTTTTAAGTTTGCTAGTGAATGACACGGATGTGTCGAAACTGGTAGCAGATAATTAAAAATTGAAGTAACAAACGTACATAGAAAATAAAACTCTTCAAAACAAAAAAGAATAATCTCATCAGATTTAATGTTTCAAAGACCCAATTATGTCTGATTGCATCTAAAAGGGATCAAAATGACAATATAGTCTCTTTCAACGGAAGCAATATTCCCAACACGCCTTCCGTTGATATTTGCTTGGTGTAATTCTGTGACCAGCTCAAGCACTGGGGTTCCATTGAAGCCAGAGTAAAGTTAGCCTCTCAGAAGCTGGGCTTGCTGTACCGGGCCCTCAGATACTTTAATAGAACCCAACTGCTGACCCTGTACAAATCGCAAGTGTGCCCCACTGTTGAATTGGGCAGTTCTTAACTCTGTGCAGAAATGGGCGGCCCGTTTGATAGATTCCCCTATCAACAAACGGATTGCAATCTTTAGAGCACAGGAGTCAGGTGGGAATGCTGACCTTGTTCTACTAGTATTTCAAAGGACGATAGCTCCGAGGAACTAGCGTCATTGATCCCTTCGTCATCGGTGCATAGTTGAGAAATATACCAAATGCATGTCCAACACTTGTACACGGTTGACATTTGTCACATGACAACGGTTCGTTCTTAAGTTCAACAGTTCGGATATGGAACGATTTGCCGGCCTCTATGTTTCCTCCCTCCAACAACATGGGTTTCTTTAAGATCCATGTTCACTCCTTCCATACCCCTAAAAATAACGTCCATATAGCATCCCCAAAGATGGGCCTCAGGGCATCCCCTGTAGAGTTGATGTATTTGTGCACTTAAATCAAAGCTCAAATTCTTTACTCTTTTCACACGGACTTATAATGGGTTTACATGAAATATATTATCAGAATTAATATATAAAACAATATATTTTATCTTTACAGAAAACACGACTGAAAGGCTATTTGTTGTATGAAAATATTGCCGATCAATTGGATTATAAATATTGGCTCGAGGAAAATAAACTTGACAACAACTTTGCATCTTGGTTTATTGTCACAGAGCTCCATATTTGGATGCTGCTTGTCAGATGCATGTCCGACGGAGATCAGGGTAGATTGTTGAGGAATGCCATTATCGAAGCCATGTGGTCTGATGTCTCGGTTAGGGCTAAGAAGCTAGCGGTAAGTATTCTACTATTTCTTATTCTAAAAGAACCTCAATTGCTTAAAGGCCTTGTTGCAAAGCTGATAAACGCAACCTTTCAGTGACTCCTGGGTACCTTTTTATTTCTGATTAAATACAGCTCTTTGTAAGCTTTCTTTTTTTTAAGTTGTAGAAAAAAACTGGTGAGAACCACCATTTAGAATCGAAACATTGATTGAGATGACAAAACCAGTGATTAGTGACCAGATCTGAATAGCCAGGTACTTCCTAATCTTCTGGTTCTCCATAACCTTTTCCTCCCACTCCCTTCAGCCCCACAATATGCCCAATTGGAAATAACATACCATGGGAATAAAGAAGAAGATAAGTGCCTTCCATACAATTTTGAATTGAAACAAATGTTCCATGTAACCCAACCGCCCAGTCAATCTCATTTACACTCTTCTGGCATATATTATATCTTAGGTATTTTATTTAGTCATTCAAACCACAATAAAATGTTGACTTGTGGACTGGTTTAAGACCCGTGATGTCAGAATTGGCAGATTCGCATTAGACCAAATACATAGTGACTTTTAACAAGGATGGTGTTTTATCAGTTTTTAACCTTTTTACGACGAGCGTCATGTATACAAGTCTGCCTAAAAACACTTCCATGGAATTTTCGTTGTTTGTTTTTGGGGTGTTATGCCGTGTTGTGCTACCTCCTTCTTTAGCCGACGTTTCGGACAGCGTTGCAGTGTCCATCATCAGGGCAGATCCGGCAGATCCGTCGATGTGAATTTGTAGTGTTAAGTGTGTGCTTATTTAGTTGGAAGCGATACCGTGCCGTTAGCTTCATTTCAGAAGAAAGTGAACTACTTTGAAAGGGAAATTTGGTGAAAGCGCAGTATTTACGTTAGCCTGGGGCCTAAAATACTGCGCTTTCACCAAATTTCCCTTTCAAAGTAGTTCACTTTCTTCTGAAATGAAGCTAACGGCACGGTATCGCTTCCAACTAAATAAGCACACACTTAACACTACAAATTCACATCGACGGATCTGCCGGATCTGCCCTGATGATGGACACTGCAACGCTGTCCGAAACGTCGGCTAAAGAAGGAGGTAGCACAACACGGCATAACACCCCAAAAACAAACAACGAAAATGCTTTTGGCCGTGAAAATTTAAAAACGTATCACACTTCCATGGAAAACTAAATAATGTCCTTATTAAATATATGGTATGTATACAATTGCCCAGTAATTCTCTAAAACTTATTTTGTCTATTGTGTTTTGAAGCCAGGAAAGTCATCTGTGGTCCGCAAACAAGTAGATACATTGTCGGAGCAGTTTCAGGCGGCACTGGTGGGCTATGATGAGGGAATACTGAGCAGCGATATGGTGCTGGCCGGAGCCATCTGGAGGAGGTTCTTCCAGTCCAAATGCGATGACCCTCGTCTCATTGAAAACATTGTCAGATACGTGAGAAAACAGGTACAATAATACAATACACACCTTTTCTACATTAGAAGGTATATAAAATCTACTTCTGTTATTTTAAACAGGTACAATAATACAATACACACCTTTTCTACATTAGAAGGTACATAAAATCTACTTCTGTTATTTTAATGAGGATAAATTAACCCATTTTAGTGATGACTAGACATCGGATTATGTATATGCATTTTCATATTTAACACGACGAAATTAGAGGCTCGTGAAACTACACATGCTGTCACATGTGTTTTGTCACATGACACATGTGTTTTGTGAAATCGATGAAAATAAGTAATAAAAAATGTAAACCTTGGATGTAGACCAAAACACTACAAGTATGGAAGTTTATATCAAAATTCGCATTGTGACAGAAACAGTCAGGCTATAAACTTGACTTCCCTGTCCATTGTCACTGACTAAATGACGATATTATATATACAGGGTGTTTCGGTATGTACCTGACAAACTTTAACCAGCGATTCCTGATCATATTTAGAGTAAAAAATGTTATGGCGACTTTGCTCTCCAATAACGTTTATTTTCAATTAAAAAAATTCCACACCCCGTCACTGTCTACAACTCTGGCACACCCCCACCTCGCTACTCGCATCAATAGCGCGAAAGAGCATCGCGGCGGGTGGCGAGGTGGGGGTATGCTGGAGTTGTGGTCAGTGAAGGGGTGTGGAATTTTTTTTATTGAAAATAAACGTTACCGGAGAGCAAAGTCGCCCTAACATTTTTTACTCTAAATATGATCAGGAATCGCTGGTTAAAGTTTGTCATGTACGTACCAAAACACCCTGTATATGTGTGTTGTGTTATATAACTAATTGACGACCGTCCGTGGTCGAGTGGTAACAACACTTGACTCCCAATCGGAAGGTTGCGGGTTCGAACCCGGCGTGCGCAAATAAATTTTATTTGATTAATTTGTGTTATTTCACAATTAATTAATAAAAATAATATATACTACATTTTGCGGCACGTTCCAGAGTGGAAGATACTGTCAGTATCGCCCTGGTGTAAGACCACCATTCAGAATTGAGACGTTGCTTAATAATGGCTTTAGCCGTGTTTAGTGACTAGATCTGAATAGCCAGGTACTTTCCTACCTTCCTCTTCCCCATCTCCTTCCCTTCCCCACTTTCCTTCAGCCTCACAACATACCCCAATTGGGGATGCCATAGTCTCACTGGCTCCAGACGGGAGCAGTTGGGACTCTTGTGAGGTATTCTCTATAAAAAAAATAAAAAAAAATATAACATCAATAAACGCTATCACATCTCCTCTAAAACTATGTCAATAGATATTGTGCCATATTATAACATCCCCTCTGAAAAAAACGATGTCATTAGACATTGTGTTCGTGAATGTGGTAAGCTGAAGAGACGACAGTCATGACTGTTATATTTCCAATTTAACTTTTGTAAATTTAACAGTAAATTTAACTTTTGTAAATTTAAAATTGTCTAAATAATTAAATTGGTATTATAACTGTCACTGAGTTGTACCCTTGTCAGCTGAAATGCGAAAATGCATATATTGTAATCCAACGTCAAGTGATAACTCATCACCACAGTAGTCTAGTTCTGCTTATATTGCACATAATATAATTATTTCAATTTGGCAGTTAATTCCAAGAATACAGAATTTTGCTAATTTTTATTCTTATGGCATCATTTATGATTATTTAACGAGATTCTAAATCTGACACTGACAATTATTGTGAATATTATTGATTTTAAAGCCCACTGGGTCGGTATCGGTAAGATAGACTTAAACCAAAGACCCTGCAGAGAAAATTCCCACAATGACTGTGCTGTAAGCCATAGTGAGCTTTACTTTTCTGCGCAGTGTCTTCGGTTTATGTCGATTGCTTACCGGCACTGACCCAGTACGGCTAAATTAATTGATCTCTGCAGTAAAATAAAATCACCCGGTAAAAATACTGTTATTGATAATATTGGTAAAAGATTATCTGAGACCTATCTGAGTATACAAAATGTATTTCTGTTTCAGACTTTGCATTTGGAGAGCACAGAACTGTCGGATAACCCTAAGATAAGTTGGATATCACTTAAAGAAAAGTAAATGATATGCCGGCAATTATGTAAAAAGTATTTATTGTAAGTAGAAACTATTTAGTTTTACCAGTTATACAACATGTATTATATGTTAATATTTATGTGTTAAGAAAAAAAATTACAAAATTCAAAAATACAAATTATTTTCCTTTATTGAATCAGATTTATTTCATTAATCAATTTTGGGGAGTATTATATAACTCCCAAAGTGCTTCGCTTTTTCTAACATCGTACATTTCTGACTTTGTTAAGATTCTCAACACATTTTGAATGCATCCATTGTCACAGCCGCCATTATTGTAAGTCTTTGACTTGAACCTGTTAAAGTCCTGTATTAAATGTTTGTCCGTTGTGACCATTCGTGTCAGTAAATTGTCCATATCCTCCAGACTGAGGGAGGTCATACCGTAATGCTCCTTGAAGGAGTACTCCTTGAACCACCGTGGCCGTTGTTCGGGAGTAAGGTTTGCCTCCGTCAAATTGAACATCCATGTTTCAAAATCAGCCACTTCCTGCGGGACAAATATAAACTGATTAGGTATTTACAATATACCTACATAATTTAATTAAAATGAAACCGTTAAATCTCGTAACTGCCAATGCTATAAAAACAGCATCTCAATAGTGAAGAATAGGAGGGGATTTTTTGGTTCCCAAAGCTGTTAAGGATCAGATGCATAATTTTATTAATTTCTAATTAATTATCCCCATATTTTGTAATATAGTCAACATATTTCCGCTTTGCAACAAAATCCAAATACAGTGAAACCCTCTTCTTTTAGAAGTTTTCCAAGGGACCGGAAAAAAAAATCTTTGGCGGGATAACCTTATAAGTGGGATAAATTGGGCCATTTGGTCTTCAAGGGACCGAAAAAACCAAACTTCTTAAGCAGCCATACATCTTAAGCGAGAACTTCTTAAGAGGGTTTCACTGTAAATAAAATATTTCTGAATGTATCCAAAAACTAAAAACTGTTTTTAAAGCTCACCTTACGTTTTATGTAACTAAAATCACTAACTACGAAGACAAATGTTTTTTATCACCCCACTTTTTTTGTCGTTTGTTTTAAAAATAATTAATAAAAAATTTCCAAAGTAAATTTTTTTTTCTTTAAATTGCGGTAGGAAACTTTATTTCAATAAAGGTGTAGGTACATTTTAATTATTTCATGGTTAACTTTTAGATTTAAATATAAAGCGTGGTGTTTTCTCTTTCTAGCACCGTTTAGATCGTATTTCTCACCAAGATGAGTTGTTCCCAAAAGCGAACAAATTAGCCTGAGGGGTTAAAGTGAAACTCAGTACATATTTTGAATGACTAATGCCCTTGCACAGCAAAATGAAGTACGTTATAAACGCACATAAGCAAAAATAAAATACAGCTGGAATGTCTCAGAGAATGTTTGAATAGTAAATCATCGTGCTTCTAACCTGTGCAGTACCATTTGAGTTCTAAATGGTTGGCAAAACTCTACACCTGCAAAAAAGACCACACAAAATGTCCCTTCAGCAAAAGAAAATGGGTCCTACTCACTTAAAGTTTAACTTACGTAATTATTGCTGTTGATTTCGTAGACTTTGTAGTTGGGGTTGATGTGGGCATTGGCTGTAACGCTGCCTCCGTTCCATGCCACAAAAAGCGGACGGTTAATGTCTTCCCTGGAGTAGAAAACCTTCAACTCATCGCTGTGTGTGTGACCATTGAATTCTGCCGTGATCGTGTCAGCAAATCTATTAATTTTACATCATTAATTCGTTAATTGAATTTATCATTACAATCATACAAACTCACTTGAAATTGAAAAATTGACTCTTCTAATTTTAGCGTCTGCAAACTCTCGTTGACTGAAGGATATTTTAAAATATTTCTTGAAGCATGAAGGTTTTTGCTTCTTAACCTTTAGGAGAGTATGGCCGCACCGTATAAGTCCGTAAAAAAATATGCGTAAAGGAGTATGGACGCCAACGGTGCGGCGGTGTTAGTATAAATTCTTCTATTAACCTCTTGAATGTCGGATGACAGTTATGAGGTTAAGGCCGTATTCCATAGAAAATTAATATCAGAGCATTCCGAGAGGCTAAAGTACAGTAATAAATAGCAAAGTCTGAAATGATATTGGCGCAAACGATTCTGACCTTTTCCTTGTACAGTTATTTATACATAAGGGTTAAAAACGCATTTTATTTTTTAACCTCTCATCTGTCACCCACTCGTCAGTGGGCTTACGACAAATGAGAGGATAATAATATTGGTTTTTAATAATAATATTTATTTTTTTATTGTTTTTAATGTTGGATTAGTTTGGTTATTTTGATATTATATTGACATTTTTTTAGCAAAGTTTAATTTTTAATAATACATACTATAAATACAATTTTTTTGAATGCCTTTTTTTGCTCAGAAACTCATTCTCTTAGCGCCTCCGCCGACTCAGGCAACTGAAAACTCTCAACTGCCAACTGTCTTTGTATGACAATGTGATGGCCCGCACACTACACAATCACACAAAACCCCGTTGTCAATGGTAACGCAAGCGGTGACTTGCGACCATCTTGCGACTGTCACTGCTCATTGCCCTTGGTGGCCGTTGCTAGTTGCTAGCTGTCAGCTGTCTCGTAGTTCGTCTATGGTTAAACAAGCTTTTTGACCAATCAAGAGAGAGAAAAAGCCGGTTTTAGTTGGTTTTCAGTTGCCTCAGTGGTAGGAGCGCCTTAGAGTTAAATTTTTTTTTGTTATCATTTGGAAAATGTAGCTCCGTATTTTTCTTTTCTTCTTACATTTACTTGTTTTTATAGAAACAGAAAAACAATGTTTTCACTGACCTCTCAACAATCCTTTTGTATTCCCTGGTGTACACATACAGAGAACCCCTTGCCGGTATGTGTGACAAAATATGAACTCTTTCGTTGTTTAGCTCTGCCTCATGCAAAGTCTTAGCGAGCCATTGCAGCTGACCGTTTATGTCTTTAGGCTGCATATGAAGCCACCTGTAAAGAATTAAAAAATTGATTTGTTCTCTTGTCTATCTCAAAGAGTAACTTGAAATGAGGACATAAATTATTACATAGGACATAATACTCAAATACATAGTACACAATGATTAAACAAAATACCTAAGAGAAGGACTTAAGCATACCAATCCAAATACATTCTGTCCAAACGGTTATACAAAAATGACTGCCCTTTTCATGGTTATTATCATGCAGTTTATATGATTTATATAATATATATTCCAAACTAAACTGGCTGGTTGCTATGGTTTCCTACCAAACTTTGTTATGATATTTTATTTATATTTTATCAAACTTTACTTTACTTTTTACTATCACTGCGCTACTCAATTTCAATATTATCTCAGCTCGTTTAACCATCGAAGAACAATCATCTGTCATCGTAGCAACTAGCACGGCAAGTTTTGAGTGACTGCTTGCGTTGCCATTGTCAACGGCTTTTTGAGATGTTGAGTAGTGTGCGGACCATCACATTGGATAGAAGTTTGGTTCTTCACATGAATCCGCAACCTTCGGATACCTAGTCGAGAGCCTTATCCCTCAACCTCGGATGCCGTCTTGAAATGCTAATGTGATACCCTGATTGTCCATTTTTGAAGCTAGTGCATTGATGCTACAAGTAAACATTTTTTAAAGTTTATCTCTAGAACTATTCTCAATCCGCCTATGTTGAAAGAGATTAGCTTATATGTCCCTAATAAGTATACTCGTGGGAGATCCCATGCACTTTTTTATGCTCCGAAAGCGAGGACTTCTGCCTATCAGAACACGCCAATAAACAGAGCGACTCAACTGCTTATCGATTCTGCATTGACCATCGACATTCTCAATGTCACTTACAGACAGTTCAGCAACTATCTTTTGAAGCATGTCACAAAATAGTAAAACTGCCCCATGCCTTTTTAATTAATAATCTTTTCCATGATATATTTTGTTTTTTTTTGTTTGTTTTTGTTATGTTTATTTAGATGTATGCACATTTTTTTCATACATCTAGTAAGAAAATATGATAATACAATTTAATAAATCCAGTTTAAGAAATACAAATTAAAAAATACAATTTAATAACTCAGGTCCGGGGCATAAGTCATTCCTATGTCTACCTATGTTAAATTGTCGTGAAAACAAGTTTATGTGCCCAAGCGGTTAAGATATTAATTTAAGAAATACAGTTGACTACAATTTAAGAAATACAGTATAATATTTGTAATCAAATCAAAGATTATTTCGTGTTACGGAGAACATGAAAATATAAATAAATTAGACGACTTACCAGTTGAAACCCTGGTACATGTTTGAGTTGATGGCCACAATTCTGAAGCCGGGCCGTACTAGCACCGTGTAGTAGCCGCCCAGTTTGATTGTTTCTGTAGCAGATTCAGGCAGCCACACGCTCCACATCTCTGCCAACATATTGTACATCCAATTGGAGGAGAATGAGTCTGTCACAAAGGTTGGCGCATACCTAAAAATCACACGTAACTAATAGTCATTGATATAATAAAATATAAGTAAATTAAAAAACCTTCAGGAGGAAACATTGAAATATTTGTGTCTTGTTCATAATTTTATTTACATATTATTTATTATGTAGTTTTAGGGGGCATTTCACCACTTTCTTGATAGCTTATCCACAAGGTAACATATATTAATAAATAAACAAATACGTAAACGCTATAGGTAGAAAACTCTGATAACTTATCTGATATATTGCCAATTAACCAACTTATTATGTATGCCCACCTAACATTATTAATTTAATAACTCAGGTCCGGGCATACGTCATTCCTATGTCTACCTACGTTAAATTGTCGTGAAAACAAGCTTATGTGCCCAAGCGGTTAAAAAATAAACTTACTGGTTGACAGGTTGAGATTCATGATTTCCCAAAATAGGGAATACAGGAATACCTGGGAATGTGTTTACGAACTTCTCCACGGTAACCCGTTGGCTTTCCGTTATTAATTCGTTGGTCGTTTCCCAAACACCGTGATCTGTGGTGTCCCCAGTATAGTAGATATAATCAAAGTCCTGAAATTAAAAATTACATTATTATTACAATTAAACTTGTAAATGGCGCCAAAACCGCCTATAGCCTAGATCGGGACACTAAATCTAGTTGTCTGCGTATTTATATAAGATCCTCCTACAAGATTATGTTATAAGCCATCTTAATTATTTCATTAAACTGCAGACTACTTTACGAAGCTTATGTGATTATCAGCAGTAAAATCTAGTATATGTACATGTACTTTAATAGGAGGACAAACTTACCTGATGGTTCTCGGCAATTTTATCCAAACAGTCTTCTACAGCCCACAAAGGTGCATCACAATGTCTGTAATCTCCCCAATATCCTGCTTGCTTACCTACGGGAATATCTCTATTCTTATTCTTTCTCTTCCTATCGAATTCTGCTTTCAGTTTCAAACCGCGCACCTCATTTGCATAGTCTATGTCAATCAAGTACGATCCATTGTCAGTTCTGCTGATTCTCTTGGCCGCTGATGCATCATTGTATTGAAGGTCCCAATTATTAGATGCTCTTTCAACTTGACCGACTCTGCAGCATGTTGGCTCGTTGCAGTCAGCCAATCCATAGGCTTCATACACGGGATCGTAATGGAGGTCAGAAACCTGAACAATCTTAAATGTCTCATCGGTTGGAGCGGGTGGCTGAAAACAGAATGTAATATATTTTTACCTTTTCTGTTATTTTTCCATTTCCGTAGTATCTATCATTGCACATTTAAAGGTACTGCCACATACTTGCCCAGGCATGGCGGACGTCTTCTTAGGCTATATTATGTTTGCATTAATATTTTTATTTTAACGTTAAACAAAAGATAAGGGAAAGAAATATATATTATATTTTTTAATACTATTGAAGAAGATGATTATACTAATAAATCTAAACGAAAATATGAAAAAGAACGAGATACAGGAAAATAAAAAGATAACGGCGCAACAGGGACTCGAACCCAGGATCATTCTTCTTATACAAAGTCTTATACAAATAACATTAACGGGAATAACTTAAAGAATAAGAGATATTCTAACAAAAATCATATATTTATTTAATTTATTGTAATAAATAACAAATCTTCAACATTTTTTTTTAATTTTGGGTTATTATGTAATTCCAGTCATAATAAATTACACTAGTATAATAAAAATCTGTAACATAATAATCTAAATAATAACAATATTACATTTGAATTCAATTTGGTGAACGAGGCTTGGTGGGTGTGGCCGCCGCAATTTATTTCGGTGTTATTAATTTGTTTTGCCAACCATTTCAAAACTGGAATGGAAAGGTTTTTTAAAATTATTCTTTAGCTCTAGGTAGGAACTGTACTATTAATTCACTGTATCCCAATTTTGTAAGTATTTATTTTTTAAAATATTTAAAAAGTATCTAATATTATAATATCTAATATCACACTACGAGATAAATTTTGATTGGATTAAACTTTGCAGGAAAATTTATCTCAATTAGTAGGACTATTTTGTTTGCAATCTCAATAATTATTAAGTCTTGAATTTAATCTATGTTGTTAATTAACCCCATATTTAATGCCAATCATGAAAACCACAGGTGGTCATACGGATTAAAGAAATGATATAATTCTATTTATGTATTTTTTCGTCCCAGGAAAGGAATTTTGAAGGATTTTTTTTTCTATCTGGGTCCCGTGACTCTACAACGATAAATAAGAACTGTACAACTTTAAACGACGTCGAAAAACTAGCCATTTTCAAAATCCAGTATTTTTTTTACGTTTCGCGGTTACAACAAAATTCAATTTTGAAAAGAAACGAAAAAATCACTTACATGAAATATTACACGTTCGGTTGGTGCTTACAGCATTTTCAAAGATTGCATTTAAGTGTTCGCGGCGGTTACTAAATTTTATTTGTTTGCTTTCTAATAACACTTGTCGTTCACCACAACTTGTCAACATTTTTTAGAATAAGTTAGTGTGTTTACTACAATTATAAATGTCATGCGTTATCGTTATTTGTATGTTACGGTGTTGTAAACTAAATGAATTTAGCCCAAAAATATACACACACATTTACAGCTATTCAAAATTTTAATATTGATATTCTTTGGCGCTTACAACAATTTATGCATCTGAAAATGAAGTTGATTTCAGTATTCATACATTTGGCAGCGGTGTTTACTACATTTTTGGCTTACACAAAAAAAATGTCAGCTGCTGTAAGCGCCAAAAACATTGTCCTTCTTCACTTATAAAACATTTAAATATTGCCATTTGATAGATCATATTTTTTCAGCTGAGCATTTTCAAAATGGTATTTCTGTAACCACTGGTTTAAAAATTATGAATTTTTTTCTAAAATCTGAAAAGTTTTTCGGCTCTGGTGAACATTTTGGTTTTTGGCTGTTACAGCAGTATTGCTTTCTTGCGATGATATTTTCTATTTATTATATGTTTTTTACTAATCTAGGAAAATATCACTCTTACCGGATTCGTCACATTTTTAGCTGGTAGATCGATTGACCATTCAAATTCCTCATCTTCAAAGGGGCAGCCGTTAATGTCATCAGTTTGAAAAGCGACTCCACAAAATGTTGCAGTTTTGTATGTTGGCTGGTTTCTCATAATGTATAACATTATAGGCTGAGGAATAAATATAATATCAGTAGTTGCCCCCCGTGGAGGTTTGTACTCACAAATTTAACAAAATTTTGTACTCATAAATTAAACTAAAACTTAGTAACTTTAAATTTTCACAGCAAAAGAAAAATAACTTATATAGTTTAGCTCCCCACAATATGGTATGCAGTCATTGTATGTATGTATATGTAAGCATACAACTGATAGTATTTTTGTACCCTCTCTTTTTATTAAATGCATTGTTCGAGAGCAGCAGCATAGCAGCAGAACCAGCAAACTAGATTTGCTATTGTCTCACAAACTTAAAATTAAATGTGAAAGTAAGAAACACTTGAATGTTTAGAGTTACTTCTTAATTCAAATGTTGTTCATGTTTGACAAAAGGCCGGTCTCTTGCGACCGTCCCCACAAACAATACATCATACATAACCACATATATGTGGTAGGGCCGCAACGTGTTTAGTTTTCTTTCAGCCACGGAAAACAAAAAACATTGTGCCCCGACCTAACCATCCACAAAATGTATATGTGTTTTTATCGGAGGAGACCGGCCTAAAGATAGACATGCAAATGCTGTTTTGTATGATGTTTTACTGCAAGCATATAAATAAACAGAGTGATTAGACTCTTTTAAACAGTAATGTTTAATTAGAGACAGCACTCGTATTTTGTCCAGACCCTGTACTCTAGTAGGCCTTGCATTCTCTAATGACGCATAAAATCTTTGAGCGGAAAACAATTGCATTATATATGATAATCGATAATACTAAGTATTTTAGATGTACATATTTACAAATGAAATGTTATTCCTTGGCTTTTACTAGTGTTTGATGAGCAATAAAAACATTTTCTCATCACGCATGAGGGAATTTTAGCGATTTTTAATGCAAGAGAGGTAGCACACAACTTGACCAATGGCAGTTTAGTACTAAAATTACAAGACACTACAATTGACTTGTTTTTGGCTTGCCACTCTGAGATTTCTACAGCACTATATATATTGTAATGTCATTGCTACCATCATGTTATCTCTGCTGGAGGTAAAATCAGAAATGACAGAGATCTTAATGTGCATTTATATTTTTTAATACCAAATTGAGACAGTTTGCAATGAGAAACTATAAAGAAAACTAGTGCTGAGTTGAGAAACTCTACCCTTTCTGACTCACATTCCATTGAATTATCACAACATCCAGTTTTATTTTATAAAAATGAAAAGATTTTGGAATGATTTAAGTTACCAAGTTTAACAAAATGACACCACGGCAAACATCAGCGGGCTGTACTTCCAATAGTGTGCATAAATCTGATATAACATCCACCAACTCGCTTTCGGTTGAACCTTCATTTTGTAGTTTCTGAACAGTGGCCATAGCTGAACGACACACTACACATATCAGGTCCTGAAAATTATTAAACGATAATTAATTTAAATACATCGATACTTGTATATGCTATTTGGTCTATAACCACTGGAGTGACAGAGCAATTAAAATATTTTTTCTCGGATTGCTAAAGGAAATTTTTCCGCCCACATTAAAAAAATCATTCCTCCGAATTTGAATATGGAGACATACAAACTGATTATAGTTCTATGTAACCAATGAATTCCCCTATCTTTTGTCTATTATCACATATTTATAGGATTTGTAAAAAAAATATAATTAAATCTTTAACCTTAAAACATTTTAAAGAACCTAGAGAATATTTATTTTGTTATATTTTGAATGTACAATATATTATATAGTCGTTTTAATAAAAATTTTTTTTTTTTAATTTGCCACATTTTGGCAACAAAGCAATCCGAGGTTTTGGAAATAGTGCCATAATGTGGCAAAAAGCGCTCGAGTGGATAAGGGACCGAAGAACTTCAATTCTTATGTGGGAACCTTATTTTGCTGTATTTAAATAATTCAAAATGTAATAACTTCATTGGAAAGTGATACAGCAATAATTGCTATACATAATAATTATTATACATACTTCACAGAGTTACTTTTACAGCATCACATATCATTATATAAACACAGATAATTGGCTCATTTATAAAGTGTTTTCTTATTTCATAATTCATAGGTATCATTGAATAATTTTAATTATAAACGTTTAATTAAAATCATATTTCTTACCTGCCTGGGTGCAACAAAAGTATCAAAAGAGTTTCGGTAAGCATATTGAGGAAAAGAAAAGACCTCAACCATTTCTTTGAACTCTTTTTTGTCATTCTCGTTCTGTGTTTTGGTCATATATTTGTAGAATTGCTCGGTTATTTGAGCTGGAAAATAATTATTACATTTTGTATTTGAGACTTATTTCATCTCACCGATGACACTTATTTGTTGTATGGTGTGAAAATGTTACTTTAATCTCAAAATTTAAACTAAATATCTGAAAAATAACTTACCTTCTGAACGTATGTTCTTTGCCAAAACATTGCTCAAAAATATTGAGCCTATCAAAATAAGAAAAATAAATGCTTTCATTTTGAAAGCGTGAACTGTCTTCGGAAGAGAACACAAAACTTTATGTTGTATAATAAATGTTACGTTTTTTACTGCAACAAAATCAGTTATTATCTTTATCTTTTGTAGATAAAATAAAACAGATCAATTATTATTAATATTATAATTATTTATGTCAAAAGTAATTGAAAAATATCACTGATTCAATGACGTTTTAATGTAAACTGCAATCTTATAATTTATCTCTGTTTCAAAAATATAATCCTTATAAATATAAACAGTTTAATCACAGTCTTTGTATGACGACTTGAATAGCAGATGCGATCAGAGATTAAATAATTTGAGTGAACCTACAAAATGCTTGTATCTGAATGTTTTACAAGAGCTTGTTGGTTAAACTGTGTTTACTAACTCAAGATCACAACATAAGTACACCAAAAGTAAAAAGACTATTTTAATAATTATCAGTTACTTGAATGACTGGTTTTTTCAGTAACTGGTTATCCAAACAAACATGAAACAATATTTTTTTTAAATATTTATGACTATAATTGACTGCAGAAACTACTGTTCTTAAGAGCCATTGACCAGCGGCTAAGAATAAAAGTTTAAAAATGCTTGCAATTGTACAGGGAGGTTCCGGTGAGAAAGATCGATTATTCCTCATATAAATTTTTTTAAATTAAAAATTTAATATCAGTTTATTTCATTAAAAACTTGCTTTAATATATACCTACAATCAAGTAAGCAATAAAAATGCTCAAAACGCACAATGATAAATTATTAAATATCGTGAACTTCTTGTAAGTATTTTTTGATCATAAGTATTTATGATTTTTCTATAATGTCTAAACAAAATAAGTGTGTAAAAAAAAATCTGAAATATTTTAGTTTTTAAGACCAAAAATAAAGATAAATAGAAAAACTGAGGTATTTTCGTCACAAAACACATTCTCAGATTTATTTTTTAATGATTTTAATTGAACTAAAATTAAAATTCTGAAAAATGTCTTTACTAGATTATGTATTGATTTATTTGTCTGTATTATATTATTCATATGATTTGAAATTTGTGTTGTATAATACAATATTTCGTTTGAAAATTGAACAAATATGCCAATCACCAACGGTATAACCTTAGTATATTAAAAATAAACTTAGTTTTTCAAGATTTTAAATGTGCGTTTACAAGATAAAATAACAATCTTTCAAAATAAATTTACATTTTTTTGTAAAAATAATCAATACGTCTAGAATTTGATTTAAAAATGACAAATTTCCGGTATTCTCTGGTAATACCCTCTTAAGTCAAAGCATAATTTTTTCCTACTGATATATTTTGATATATGTATAATGGATTTTTGCACATCAATAAAGTATATCCTAGTGTCAAAAGATTAAAAAAAAGTAATCAAATATTATATTTATTAAAATTATAATAATTAAATTTTTAATAATTATTTTCACCTAGCATCAGTAGGCACTCAAGTATTTTTAAAAGTGAATTGTTATTATGACATTGACCAAGCAATGCAGGAATTTATCACAAAATTACAATACTACATATCTAATCACACTGTTTACAAAGTTATACCGAACAAACAATTCAAACTTATGTCAGGGATCTCCCCTCGTCTCGTCAAATCTATCCACAGACGCAATGAACTTCACAGGAATAAAACAGCTAAAACTTTGGTTAGACTATAATCTATTGACTCTTAATTCGGAAAAAAACTATTATATTTATACGCTTTAGTGCGACAGAAGCGGGCCAACCCAATGAAGTATATAATATCCTTATACACAAATGCACCGACTCAACTACTTGTAATTGCTATAAATTAGAATGCGTGGACAGTATAAAATATCTGGGAGTTATATTTGACAAACATCTTAGACGGGACAGACATGTAGATTTAGTCACCACCAAGGTTAGAAAGCTTACACACATGTTTATAACAATCAGAAACATCTTACGTATAAAAGAACTGAAACTCATCTACTATGCTATGTGTGGGTCACTTCTAGACTATGCATCCTTAGGTTGGGGTACGTGTACAAAAACGGTTTTGGACAAATTAGCAAAAGCTCAAAAGTCTTTACTAAGGGTAATCCTCAAAAAACCTTTCATATATCACAGCGATGCACTATTTGAAGAGTTACAAGTTCTGGATGTTAGACAACTGTACATGATGAAATTAATTTTATATACCCATAAACAACGCCACCTATACCCATCTATTAACCACTCTCATGACACCCGCCACTCAAGGAGAAATCCAATTGTACCACTCACAACCTAAAAATCCCTCGCTCAAAGAAACTTCTCATTCTAAGGTCCAAAACTATACAACTTCATGCCTGATGCTTGGAAAAAGGAAAGCACAACCGTTCTTCGTAAATTGACCTCTGCTTGGTTTCAACAATTAGGGAGAAAAGAGACTGAACTCTTACTACACAAAAAAATAAAATCAAACACAAACCAAAAACCACAAAAAAAATTCCGACAAAAATCACAAAAAAAAGCTGAAACAAAAACTGTGTAAAACTTACCTTTATGTTCTAACCTCTTTATTATTTATACGTATTTACCTACCTATTTCTTAAAATCAGTATGCTAAACAGTATTCCAAACAAGCTCCAGTTCATTGATTTTACTTTGTTTTTTCTCCTTTCTTTGTCATATTTATACAAATATATGTATGTAGGCTTTTAATATGCAATCCAAATACCAGTTACATTTTTTTTATGTTTTAATCCATTGTTAATTAATATATAGCTTTTATTTTATTATTATTCTAATAATATCTACTGCTAAACAAACAAGTAAATGCATTAATTATTGGGTACGTTTTTAGATTTTCACGGCCAAAAGCATTTTCGTTGTTTGTTTTTGGGGTGTTATGCCGTGTTGTGCTACCTCCTTCTTTAGCCGACGTTACGGACAGCGTTGCAGTGTCCATCATCAGGGCAGATCCGGCAGATCCGTCGATGTTTGTTATGTTTTAATTATTGGTTATTTTATTTTATTCATTCTCTTCTCCTTGTTATTCATTTTTATACAAAATAATATATGTATGTATTTAGGCTTAAAATATGCAATGGTAACACCAGTTATCTTTACTTATGTTTCAATGCTCTGTTATTAAGTATATATATATATACCTTTTATTTTATAACTTTTTCAATAATTTTGCTTAACAAACAACAGTCATATTCATGCATAATTGGCTATCTTATTTTATCCTTTCTTTTCTCTTTCCAGTTCTTATTTATACAATATATGAAGGTATGTAGTACTATAATGTGCAATGCAAACATCAATTAGCTTTTTTGTTTTAATACTTTGTTTTTAAGTATTAAAACATATATTATTTTATTATTATTATTTAAATAACTATTCTAAACAAACAACGGTTGTCCTTATGTTTTAATTGGTTATTTTTATATAATTTCCTAACCGAACTATAAGATGCAATGCATACACACACCAGATTGTTTTTAATGTTTGTTTGTTTTAATCCTATGTTATCAAGTATATATACCTATTATTATTATTTTTTTAATATTATTTTAATAATTGTGCCAAACAAACAAAAGTTATTATGTTTTAAACTTTTATATTTTTTTATCTTTCTCATTTTTAAAAAATTTATTTATTTTTTTATTATTCTTTCTATCATTTTTATTTCCTCCAAATCTTTTTGTTTTGTACTAACATGTTCTGTATATTTTATACATCATCGTCATTTGACTGCCCTAAAACGGGATTCCTCCTAGACGGGCAGTCAAAACACTTAAATAATGTATAATATAATATTTTACCAAATAAAAAAAATAAAAAATTTAGACCCTCAATTCAATTTGACAACGTTTTTCTTTGTATCATTCTATGAGCTTCCTTATGAAAACCAAAAAGGCAAATAATAATTATTTTTTATCCATTCATTACATCTCCACAGGCAAAAATCTCTTTAAAATGATTTACTTGCACCTACTTCTAAATCCTCCGATTTATGAGCAAACATTATACTAGTCCCAGTCTAGTACAGAGGTTCCCAAACTTATCTAGTTCACCAACCAACATTCTCCCCCCCCCCAAATTCAAAAAAGTATGACAGCATATAGACGGGAAAAGCACCATGGGCAAATATTTTTTAAAATAAATTAAAAGTTACATGCTTGCAAGGAGAAGGTCACCATAGGCTTAGCAATAATAATAATAATAATTTGGCATGGTACCTTATAATATTTGATATTTTTAAAAAAAGTACATAACACCCTTTATCTATTTTATAAAACTGAATTATTTCATATTTTATTGAATATTATAAAATTTTAAAGTGGGGGCTCAGCACGGTTAAAGCACCCAGTGAGGGCCACATTATCAAATAATGTTTTAAAAAAGGAAGTGGATGGATTTTCAGTATTCTGAGATTATTTGTAAACCGGAAATGCTGTATTTCTAAATTTATAAAAAAAATCATTCTAGGATCTTTATCAAAACAAAAAATACTGTTTATCCACCAATAACACCTAATCACCAACTGAACGGTTCATATGCAATGAGTAGTTACATCTTGGTTCATTAGGTTTTTTTTTTAATTCTTCTGACCCCATTTCAGCCCTTCACTGCTCCTTGTAGCCTGTCACCTTATCCAATTGGTCCTAGAGGCCACCACCGCCCCCATGGATCTCACCAACGCCCTCAGGTGGGCGATTCCGCTCCCATTGGGAATCACTGTACTAGTATCTTGTCTTTTTCATTCTCCTACAAGACAAGTGAGAAGGAAAATGGCGAGCGTCGCAGACCTTCGAACGAGCTGTAGCTGCGACTGTGTAGTTATAGTCTTTCAAACATCCCTAGTTCCATGGGAATTAAACCCAGAAGTACATATATCCAGAAAATTGTGTCCACATTTTTAGTTCATGTAAGCAATTTTTACTGGGTTGTGTTTTTAGACTAATCCAAAGATAAGTGAAGTTTTTGGCCTCAGCCATTTTTCAGTAAATAAATCTAATTTTTTAAGAATAATTTTTCACAAATGGGTTTATTCGAATGACAAAGGTTACTTTTATAGATTTTTTTCACAATATTTCTTATGTAAGACTTTTCAGCACAGTCTAGATCTAGGTGCGCCGATAGATTGATGTTTTGAGGCTAAGAAGTTATTTTCGAGCTTTACGTGGGTAGGTACTACATTTAGTTTCTGAAAAAAAATAGTACCTTTTTGCCTTACAAATGCCCTTGAATTGGCCTAAATAGTTTATTATCATTTAATTTTATAATATAAATTTTCAATCAATCACAACAATTTATGTACATATTTGCACAATTTGGTTACGTCAATAATAATTACTCAATCAATCAACACCCATTCACTGTCATGCCAGCAAATCAGCCAGTGTAATATTAATAATAATCTGGGTTCTTTATTTTATCTTCAGATATTTCAATTGTCAAAAACAACAATGGGGCTCGTCTTTAATCATCATTTATTATGCAATCATTCGAATTACCATGATTTATTATTGTGACAAAATTAAAGACATTGCCCCTCACTTCGTAACATTAAAATTAAGCCTAGAATTTATGTACTTATGTGTCTGGCCAAGCACAATGTCACAAGAGAATTTCTGTACTTGTGGATGCAGTGGCGGACCCAGGAGGCCACCCCCAATTTTTTTTTTCTCCATAAATGTAGCATTTTATCCTTTAGCACTGTGTATTATGGGAGTTATTGTGTAATTCACTAGTAATCTTTTCTCACAATTATTATGAACTGCACCTCGTTGCAGAAAAATTACAGAAACGGAGTGTGCCTTTCGAGAATCAAATGTACAAATTTCGTTGTTACAAACAAAAAAGAAACAAGTGATGCAATGTACAAAATGAAAATTTATTTAGAACTAATAAGAAAAGACAACAAATTACAGGAAAAATGTACCTAGAACAAATAAAATATTTTTGTAGACATTTTTATAAAAAAGACTACAAAAAAATAACATTCCTCAATAAGTTTCTGGAATAACAAGTATATATGTATATTCATAAATTATGTATATTTTTCAGAGCTTTGTCTTATTGTTTTCTATAAAAGTACTCAATAGAGCATTGTACTTTTTGTCATCGTACAATTCCGTTGTGGAAAAGTATCTCAAGCTAGACTTGATACAGTTAGCGTCGCACACTCTGTTATTGTAGGGATCGGAATCCTTTCCTCTGAAGATGTGGTAGTCAGTGACTAACAGGTCTTGTTGTGTGGTGACCATCCTCTGGAACAGATCCTCGATAGAGTCGTGACTCAAGGAAGAAAGTCCGTAGTGCTCTTTGAAGGAATATTCCTTGTACCACCTCGGTCTTTGGTTAGGAGTCTCATTTGCTTCAGTTAGGTTGTACACCCATGTCTCAATGTCAACAACGTCCTAGAAATTGAAATTTTTTATTTATTTTTTTCATTTTTTTTTACAAATGTTGATTTCAGAGTTAAAATAATTTTCAAAGTTTAAATTTTTCAATGCCATTGAAATCTGACAGGGTATGCGTGACATCACAAGTACCTTGGTTTTGTCGGTTAACAGTAAGGTCAATCCCACTCGGGTTGCTATGAAATCAACAAATGAAAATTTAATTATTTAGCATGATTTCCAAAAAAACATGAATTCTTTTGAAATAATTTGTGTATTTTTATGAATCTTAAAAATATGGGATAAATATTCAATAATAGGTGCATTCAATAAGCTCGTAAACACAAAGCAAAACAAAATTAAAGCAGTTTATATATCTTCATATTAAAAATTAAAGGTATAATTTTTTGAATTGGCGACGTATTTAGCAATCTTACGTAATTATTGGTGTCTACTTCATACACCTTGTAGTTGGGATTGACATTAGAGTAGGTGGTGATGCTTCCTCCATTCCAAGCAATGGCCACAGGTTTGTCAATGTTATCCTTGGCGTAGAACGCTTTGAACTCGTCATTGTGGGTATGGCCATTGAATTCTGCGGCAATTGTGTCTGAAAATCTGAAGGAGAATGGATATTGAAATCTACATGAATATTATTCAATGTTTTTGGTCTTTCTATTTGGTTATTTTGAGTTGTAATGGAACCCAATAATACCATTATTAGTAAACAATATAATTTTAGTTGTTTGTACGTAGAATTTCGGATGTGATATTCTAAAATACATCATTTTCACATTCACAGTAGATAATAATTGTAGCGTATCTAAAAGCTTCCGATTGTAGACAAGAGAGGGTCAAGCAGCTTTAAGGGAGCTTTCACTGGTACATGCAGTTGAGATTCCATTTAGCCAGCTTCTAGTTAGGTCGACTAACGAGATCTATATTGTAAACCGCGAAGTGTATAATAAACGCAGATAATAACATAAAGTATCTATTATTCCAAGAAGTAATCTCCATCCAAAGTATTGGAGAATCTGTTAGTATCTGTACTAAATAACAGAACGCAACAATAATGGATTAATGAATATACCACTGTTATTAAAATAGTTAGTGGTGTGAAGATAATTTTTTATGATCTTTACACGATACATTTTTTAAATATTTTGGTCCCATGATTTTTCATTGGGTCTAAATGAGAAGAGATTTTTTGTAATATGGTTTTATTTACAATGAAACTCTTTTATAGCGCTTTTCAAGGGACCGGAAAAATTATTAAATTAAATCCTTGTATGTTGGTTAAGTTAGGTAATTTTTATTTATTTCAACCATAACTTTGAACGAATGTGTGGTTTTACACTGTAATCAAAAATCTTAGGTTATGTATTTAAATGATGTGAGGATTCATAAACGGTATACATGAGGCGTGTTAAAAGAAAGACGGCAATCTCCACCATTGGTCAGTCAAAAATGAGTTAGATATGGCGATGGATAGAGAAACAAAAATACTATCGACAGCTACAAAGGGTTGGGAGCATAAATGACAGTAACCCATACATTTTGAATAAATGTATTTAGTTCTGCAATAATAACGGAAGCCTCCATTAGGGTAATTCAGGGTACAGAACAAAAATGGCATTATCCCTCTGGACCAATGAGAGTGACAGAACTAAAGCGGAAATCTCCAACTACTACAATAACCTAACTAAAATAATTTACCATTTAATCGCAATAAATTGAATACAGAGTGTAACTTACGGAAACAATTTTTTTTATTTTTTTTATATATATATATATATATTTTTTTTTTTTTCATTTGAACACCCGCTAAACTGCCAAAGCAGTTTGTCAGCAGGTCAATTTAACAATAATTATAATATAATGCTAAAGTACACATATTACAAGAAACCACAATATGCAAAATAAGTACAGAAGAATAACTTATGATATAATAACAATACAAAGGCATTTGGAAAAAGCATACAGAGGAATAACTTTTAAGTAACTACAATACAACGGCATAAAATATTCAGACAGACAGTTTTAACACAGGCAAATTACTCATATTTATATTTATACATAAGATAAGATTACAAAAAACTATCAATATAAAAATTAATAACAAAAATTATGCTTTATGATTCATAGTACGGCAAAAGAATTAAAAAGATGTTTTTTTCGTTCACTAAAAATGAAGGTAATTGGAGATTGTCGTCTTTGTTTCAATACGCCTCACATATATAAAATTAAGTACCTTTCAATGATCCTTCTATATTCCCGTGTATATGTAGAGAAACAATCAGTAATTCCAGCAGGAATGTGCGACAGGATGTGAACTATCTCCCCGTCAGCTTCCGCCTGCGCCAAGACACCGACCAGCCAGTTCAGTTGGCCACTTGGATCGTTGGGCTCAAAATGAATCCACCTTTTTTTTATTTTTTATTAATAATTCAAAAAAGATACATAAATTACAAATACATTTTATACACTAATTAATTATATAATATATGTTTGATGTACCCCCATAAAAAAGCAGGGCTTGTGTGTATGGGGGGGATTCTGTTCCATTTTAATTTCTCATCAACGTAAATTTGTTCACTAACGGACAACTTTACGCCGATGAAAGTCGGCGGACAGCGGACGGTCGGCATGGGTGAAGTCTACTGAAATACTGCCAACCTCATCCGCGTCGCATACCGCATGCCCGCTAACTAAAAATCGTTTACTGAGACACGTTTTGCGTCGACTTCAGATGGGAATTTGTACTAATTAAACGGAATGACGTCCCAGATAACCGAAGTAAATTAGTATTAGTTTCTGTATTTGGCTTCTGTTCCTTGGGTTTTGTCCCAAATAATCAACTGTCCCGATAAACCGGTGAACCAATTAAACGGAATCGACGGTACATTATAATATTTAAATGTACTTATTATAATCTTTTAAAATCTCATTGACACTATTTCTCCAGTAGCGTTCAATTAAAGACAAAGATAGAAAGGAATCTTAAATAAATAGTATTTGTCATCCGTGGCAGAAAAGCTCTTTGACGCTGGGTTCCACGGCAGTGGATTTGAATTTACGACGAGTACAAATAAAAATTATTTGATTCACATAACATATGGGTTATTTGACACTTAAAATTAATCAAATTAATATTAAATATATTTGTCACCCTGCTTTCATTCAGAATCAAAACTTTATTTTTATGTATTTTTATTTTTAACTTATTAACTTAAAGAGTTAAACCTCAAATTATAATATTTTAATTAATGAAGATAATATTAGCGAAAGTCAATCGAAAATCCGAAACAGAAAAATCAGAAATAGATACGGTTACATCTGGGACTCGAACCCAGGACCTCTGGCAATTGGCCCGGATTGCCAGAGGTCCTGGGTTCGAGTCCCAGATGTATCCGTATCTTTTTCTGTTTCTTTCGCTAATATTAACTTCATTAATTAAAATATTTATTTTTATGACTTATATTTAGTGACTATGTAGATCTAAATATCCAAGCATTCTCTCATCTTGCCTTTCTAGCTTTCTTTATCTTCCCAACAATCCCCTAAAAATGGGGTTACCGTGGTTTCATTGGCTTTTGACAGTCCTAATTGCGGTACCACATATAAAAAGAGTACTTTGCAAACTTTCATTTTAATTTATTTCGCTTCAATTTCCGCATGAATAATCAACAAAGGAAAAAAGTGAACAAGTTATTACCAGTTATAGCGGTAACAGAGATTGCTATTGAGTGCGACAATCCTGAAGCCAGGTTTAGCCAGCAAGGTGTAGTAGCCGCCCTCCCTGATGGTGACAGCAGTGTCTGCAGGCAGCCAGGTGCTCCACTCTGACACCAAGAGGTTGTACAGCCACGCAGTTGAGAATTTTGGATCTGTTACCCTCTTGGGAGCAAATCTGGAAGCAAAGAGAAGAAAATCTTTGGATCACACTAGAAAATATATCTTCAATTCAATTCATGTATTGAATTCAATGAATGTTCATAAAATTTAGATGAGACACAAAGCGAAAAAATTGGATCCATTTAGTGGACGGTCGGACCTCCAACGCTCTATTCTGCACAGATTTAGTTGATCTACAATCATCGACCGCAGTTGAGAGATCCGACAACGGACTTAACCAAAGGAAAGGACGGTCGGATGGCCGAGCCTCTCAACGCGGTGGCTTCAGTTATTAAGGGACCAGCAATGAGCAAACGCTTGATGAAAGATGGAAACTTACTATTTGGGTCCCTCTCAACCGCTTTCGAATGCTCATAGCGGTATGAAAAATTGCCATAAGTGCTGCAGTTCGTTCGACAAAAGACAGAAATTTCCAAACCTGGTCCCTGCTAACCATTATCGGTGCTCATAATGGAACTTTTGTATGAGATAGAGATTTTACCTCTCCAACCGGACTCTCTCTTCCCGTGCAGTGGGAGGGATGGATTCATACGTCCGTAACTCCAGGACACATTGACCGCAGATTCCTACCCATGCTTCATACCTTTTTCCTTCCCAAAACTCCCTTTCCTTCCTTTCTCTAAAAATACCTTCCACACAGCATCCCAAAAAATGACATAGGCCCCAAGGGAAATTGTTTTCCTCAGGGCCCCCTGTGTGGAGGATTTCTTTTTTAAACCCAAATTAAATTGCCAAATTTATATAAAACAAAAATTATTTATTACTAGCTGACCCGGCGTGCGTTGCAATGCAACTTAAATAAAGAAACTGTTTCTCCCTGCGTGTCCTTTCCCATTCTTCCCCGTTCCCCTTCCGCCTCCTCTTGTCCTCCCGCGTCTCCTTTCTCTCCCGCGATCCGGTTTCACCTTCCCCTCCGCTCTCCCGCAAACCCCCTTCTCGCGACCCACCCTCACGTATTCCCCTTCTACCTTTTCCGCCTTACCCCCTCCCCCCAAAAGCTCTATACAATTAGAGCGTCTCTAATTGTATAGAGCATTAGACCATTGTATGATTCTGTAGGTTGCATAGACTGTAATGTCTGGTCGTGTAGAATAGGCGAATGGCGAGGGACCGCAACCAGTGGAGAACATTTGTTAAAAGGCCAAAAGTGATGATGATGAATAAACTGTCGCCGGTTATTCTCGATGACTGATCACAATTTGACCAAAAGCTGAAAGGTGCTGAGAAACAATGTGTTATGTAAATTAATTTGGAATAATTGACTTACTGGTTCAGTGGCTGAGATTCGTGGTTTCCAATAGAGGAGTACACGGGAGTTGAACCAAAAGTATCACTAATGAGCTTGAGGGTTTCTTTTACAGTTTTGGTGTTTCCTTCTTGTGTGGTTTCCCAAACTCCGTGGTCAATCATATCCCCGGTGTAGTAAACATAGTCAATATCCTGGAGTTAACAAAAAACCACTGTTATAAAAGCACAAATCTGTGTTCTGAAGTAAAAAAAAAATTACGGCGTATAAAAAAATTATGGCATCATAAAATTTTGTACAGCTTTTACTATTTTCAGCTCGTAATGATATATCCATCATGAGCTATGATGTAGCTTTGAAATATGCATTAATCTGTCGAAAAATTAGACAAGATACCATTTATTTCAACATTGTTATATTAAGGCGAAGTAATGCAAAATCATGTGTTTTGATTTGAAAATTTGATCGCTTAGAAATATTGTAGATGCTTCAAAATACTGCGATTAGAACACGTCAAGGCCAAGATTTGAAATAATCAAGCAGTCTTTTTATAAGCCAAGAAAAAATAAAGTATCAGGCCTATAATAACTGCTGTAAAGTGCAAAATCTACTTACGAACCCCTTTTCAGATATGATTTTTATGTATAACTTAGCTGATACCCGGCATGTCACTTAAATAAATAAAATGTTTCTCCCTTCGCATCTTTTCCCATTCGTCCCCGTTCCCCTACCACCTCCTCTTCCTCTTCTCCTCTTTTACCATCCCCTCCTGCGTTCCTCTTTCACCTTCCCCGCGTTCCCCCTCCCCCTCCCACTGTCCCCTTTCTCGCAACCCCTCCCCACCCCCCTCACGCATTCCACTTCCACCTTCTCCGCCTTCCCCTCTCCCTCGTCCTCCCTCCCGCGAAGCCCCCCTCCTTAATTCCCCACCTGACCCTCCCTCATACCCCTCCCACGGCCTCTTTCCCCGGCGCTTAACTCCATAAAATACACTCATTTTTCCAACAATTCACGTAACTTATTTTTTAAAGCAAATTTCATATCGCCAGAGCTCCCTAGCCTATAACCATCCCGGGTATGCACATCATATTCTCAAAGTTTTATCGTAATCGGATGAATGGTATGGCCGCGCATAATATACGAACATACAAACAAACATTAATTTTTATATATTAGATGTGGCAAATTAACTTATTTAGCAAATGATCTGAAAACATTTTAATATTTGTTCCTTAACCTCACAAAATAAAATAAAACATCTATGTATTTGGTTATGTTTTTCTTGGCATAAATCAAAACAGGCGGCTGGTATTTAGCGGGAATTTGAACCTTACCGCTATTTGCGTAAGGACTACATGATTTCACCCGATTCCGAATATTCCACTCCATAGTACATCCCTTGTTAAGAAAAAAAATATATTTCGAAAAGAGAGTGATACACCCTGGGTAAGCTGCTGCAGATATCCAAAAAAGTACATTGTTACATTACAGATTAAAAGTATGGTTTTAAAATAATCTTACACTATGGGTCTCAACAATCCTGTTGACACTATCTTCAATAGCCCACCAAGGAGAGTCACAATCCCTGTAGTCTCCCCAGTAGCCGGCCCTCTTCCCTTCCGGGACCTCATCTTCCGCGGAGGATTGCTGCTTCAAGGCTTTAGCTTCTCTAACTTCATCTGCGTAATCCAGGTCCAACAGGAATTCACCTTTCTCATTCATGGATATCCTATCTTCTGAAGACTCGTCATTGTACAAAGACCTGTATTTAGGAGAAGCATCCTCTTCCTGCCCCTTCCTGCAGCAGGTCGGCTCGTTACATACAGCTAGTCCATTATATTCGTAAATGGGATCGTAATGAAGATCGGATATGTGCACAATTTTAAATGATGAATTTCCCGTTACTGGAGGCTGCGAAACAAGGCATTATGAATATTAAGTTCATTAAGAGTTGCTTGTTAAAACACTTAATAATAATAATAATTATTATTATTATAATTTGTATATCGCCGTTTTTGTGAGAAATCACCTCAAGGGCGCTGCCCTTCCATATTTCAAAACTAATTGGGAAATACCACTGCTAAAATTTTCTTTTAGAACATGATTAAGGTTGTTTTAGAAGGTTTTAGTTGCTTTAATAACCGAGTTCAACATTTTGTACATTTAACTGCTTGGGCACGTAAGCTTGTTTTCACGACAATTTAACGTAGGTAGACATAGGAATGACGTATGCCCCGCACCTGAGTTATTAAAAAAGTTAAATTATGTGATTACAGGTTAATAGGATACTTACCCTAAATTCAATTTTTTTTTCAAATTAAAAGGCAAAAACCAATAGCAATCTTAATATATAAAACAAAGTCGGGTTAGTTACAACATTTATAACTCAAGAACGGCTGAACCGTTTATTATGATCTTTGATTTGTTGGATTTGTCTCCATCCCGATTAACAGAATAACTATTAAAATATCGGAAAAATCACGTTAAAAATAATTATGAAGAAAATTAATTTTTTCATATATTTTGTATGGAAAGGCTTTTCAAATAATGTGCGTTGGTCGACATAATTTGAATCAATTCGAACTGTCAATGGTGTAGTGTGCCGAAAATTTCATGCTTAGTCAACAGCTCAATTTAATTTTTTGAACTTAGAGTATTTATTTTAACTTAATAAAAACTTATTTTATTTCAGCTAATAAATTAAACACAACATTTATTGATTCTGAGGCGGTACGAAGTTTGCCGGGTCAGCTAGTAATAATATAAAGTCAACTTATGTATATAATAAGTATGTATATACATGAATTAAATCAGAAATGAGAGGCGTAAAGAGCAAATAAAGTTGAGAAAGGTATTTAAGAGTGATTGACCAGCAACTGAGAATAAAAGTTTAAAAATGCTAGCAACTGTACAGGGATGTTCCAATGAGAAAGATCACTTATTCCCGCGATTATTCCCCGTATCAAATTTTTAAATTAAAAAATTAATATCGATTTATTTCATTCAAAACTTGCTTTAATATATACCTACATTCAAGTAAGCAATAAAATTACTCAAAACGCACGATGATAAATTATTAAATATCGTGTACTTTTTGTAAATATTTTTTGATCATAAGTATTTATGGTTTTTCAATAATGCCTAAACAAAATAAGTGTCTAAAAAAAATTTGAAATATTTTAGTTTGTAAGACCTTAAATAAATAGAAAAACTGAGGTATTTTTGTCACAAAACACGTTCTCGGATTTATTTTTTAATGATTTTAATTTAACTAAAATTTTAATTCTGAAGACTGTGTTTACTGTATGATTTGAAATTTGTGTTGTTTAATAGAATCTATCGTTTGAAAATTGAACAAATCTGCCAACGACCAACGGTATAACCTTATTATATTAAAATAAACTTAGTTTTTCAAAATTTTAAAACTGCGTGTACCAGATAAAATAACAATGTTTCAAAATCAATTTATGTTTTTTTGTAAAAAAGAGTCAATACGTCTAGAATTTGATTTAAAAATGACTAATTTCCAGTATTCTGTTTTAATACCCTCTTAAACACTTACCTCTGTTGTCAGTTCCTTGGGCGGTATATCAATAGTCCATTCGAACTGTTCATCTTCATACGGGCATGTACTTCTGTCGTCAGTTTGCAATAAAATGCCACAGAATGTGTTAACTGAAAAGGCTGGCTGATTGTCAACAATGTATAGCAATATAGGCTGAAATTATAAAACACAGTTGCTTGTTATTATGGTTCTGTCACTATGGCTAAATAAATATAATACAGGTAATAAAATGTCTACCGTTTTAGGAAAATTATTAAAAAATATAGGGAGGGATAGCATGATCGCCTTAAATTGTAATTGAAACGTTAAAAGTTTTTATCAACATTATCGACCATTAGTCGACCTTCGCTAACAGGCCTGTAGATCAGTTGACAGTAAGTTCTAATTGAGAAAAGACTAGTTACTTTACCGATCCCTTATTGCTACCTAGATAAAGTTGTCCACATGTCGACATTTTGCTCAGTGATCAAAATTATTTGCAGGGATCAAATTTTTTTGGGGCTTTCAGGTTCTAAGCCATCATTTAAAATTATGGAGAAATGAAAGGTGAATTTAAATATTCATTTTATTTAAATGGGTAAATTTCATAATTATAATGAAGATCGGAGTCGAGTTCAGACTTAGAAGAGACGAGATGTTGAATGTAGGGGAGTCAATTTTAGATAAAACTTGATAGAAGAGAGGATATTTGTTTAGAAAGAAACAACCAAAAAATATGTGATCTAAAGTTCCCACTTCTAGACCACAGAAGGAGTCAAGGACGTGAATGGTTAAAAGGTGAGAAGGAACAGAACAATGTCCGATTCTCATTCAAATAAGTGAGGAAATTTTTTCTTTTTTGGAAAAAATGGGGGAATTGTTAAAACTACGGTTTTGATGAGACCTTTGTATTGAGGCATAACAGAATTATACCTAGTAATTTTTTAGAAAACAATTCTTTCTATTTGCATATTTTTTTATGTCCTACAATTGTGCATATATTATTTCAGGGGTTAAGCGTCGCTTTTCAATTATTTGTATGTATTATAATTATGAAATTTCATGCAGGTTATTTTCTAAACACATTATAGTTAGAATACTACATCTGCGGGCGACCATTTGAAGCATTTCCCATAGAATACATGCATTATTCATTAGATAGGGAAAGTTCAAAGGCCTTAGAAAAAGTGTACTTCTTGTCACATAATACAGCCATGACTCAGATTTACATATAAACATTGTTTACAATTTTCGTTGTTTGTTTTTGGGGTGTTATGCCGTGTTGTGCTACCTCCTTCTTTAGCCGACAATGTTTATGGCTGCCAAAAATTTTAAGCACATTGGACACTGGCCCACCACAATTTTACTGGTTACCTGTAGTTATGAACAATATATTTAAAAAATAAAAATATATATTTGAGCCATGTATAAAAATAACTCATTAGCTTTGTTGTAATGTACATACTTAATATGGAATGCAGTAATCATTTAAAAATTGTTACTGTTAAAAATATGTGTCCATCCTTACCATATTGAGTTCAACGAGTCCTCGACATACAGTCTCAGTTTGAATATTCATTAATGTGCACAAGTCTATGACGACATTGGCCAGTTCTGCCTCCGAGTAACCTTGCTTGTGCAGCGACAGAATAGTAGACACTGAAGACCGACATGTCACACATGATAGTTTCTAAAAAAGACAAAAAATATTAGTATTTTTAAAGCTTAAGCTTTCACTGCATTATGTTGTAAGGTGGGTGCTTCTAACGGAAAATAAATTGAAACAATTTTTTGTTGTTGTTTTTTACATAACTCCACACAAGAGGTTTCCCTCAGGGCCTATGTCAACTTTGGGGAAGCTATGTAGAGGATCTTTTTGAGGAGAGGAAGGAGTTAACATGGGTCCTGAAGAGACCCGTGTTGTAGGAAGGAGCAAACCCAGAGGCCAGCAAATCGTTCCATAGCCGAGCTGTTGAACTGAAGAACGAGTCGTAGAAACGACCCATTCTCATGTGACAAATGTCAACTGTGTACAAATGTTGAGTGCGTGTTTGGCGTGTTTCCCGACTATGCACCGGTGCCGAAGGGAACAAGGACAGCTGTGCTCTAAAGATCGCAGTCTGTTTGTTAAGATAGGGAATCTACCAAACGGACAGAATGGTTGTGATTTTAACGAAATATGTGGTAGATAAAATCATTAAAAGTATGGAAAAGGGATTCAATCAGGTATCGCAATCGGGTAACTACATTGCCTGACAGGCGGATTCTCACTCATACCTAATTTATTTTTGCATATTTCATATTGCTCGCTTCAACGACCGATGCCTCATATCATGAAAACTTTAAATGTTGGGAATTCAGAATTGAATCAATTTGATTTGGATTCAAGCCTTTTCCATAAATATATATTTAGTATCTAGCTCTTTAGATAAGTAATTCTCAAAATTTATTCACCTTTATTGGAAACCGCATTTAAGTCGACCCATTGTATTTATTGGGCTTACAAATATTTTCAGTGCTAAACAAAATTGTATTGCAGGAATTAAAACATTTTTCTATTTGGTAAATAGGTTAATTGCTTACATGCATATTTAGATAATAACATTTTTCTATCACTCTTCCCTGCATGGTGTCCTTTCTTTATCAATTTAAGGATATCCACAGAAATAACATTAAACACATAGGTAATAAAAGTATATACTTATGTATTTCTTTTTGTTTATGTACTGCATTATTTATGTAATTATCTATTATGTACTCGTTTTTCAAAACAATTATTTTCTTTTTATTTAATCGGTATATCAGAAGTCAAAATATAATATGTTAATTGAAGACTTGCATCTTCACTTATTTATATGGTTGTAATATAAACATGAATCACTATTTTGAAATGTGTGCATATTACAATGTTTGAAAGTATTAATATTAATAATAATTGTAATATAAATGAATAAAAAAAATGAATAAACAAAAAAAAAAAAAAAATTTTGGCATATTAGATTTGTCAAAGAATTTGTATATAAAAATGCAAAAATCAGTCATTTTAAATACATGTAGGATTACGAACGATTTTTTAAATATTTATAGTGAGGGATCAGTAGGATTTAACGGTCAAATTATGAGTTCTACCGAGACGAACCTGCTGATATGAAAATATCTGGAGTCGGTGTATTATTTTCCCATTTAATAGTCTGGTAGGTTAACATGTTGTTCTTGTATTGTTTTGTATTAATTATACTTATATAATACACTTGCATAACGTGGATTTAATAGATGATCATTTTTGTGGAAAAGTGTGTGAAAGGGTTTAGTTTTTCCTACGGGGAACACTAAACCCGGACCTAAAAGTCTGGTGCGTAAAAAAATATATTAAAAATGTATATAACATGTTGTTCTTGTATTGTTTTGTATTATTATACTTATATAATAATATATTATTATACTTATACACTTGTATAGCGTGGATTTACTAGATGATCATTTGTGGAAAAGTGTGTGAAAGGGTTTAGTTTTTCCTGTGGGAAAAAATTTAACACGGACATAAAGTCTGGTGAATTTATAAAAATACAATAATAATATAATAACGAGTATGAATAATAATATACAATAATATAAAATAAGTGTGCACTGTTACAGTTTCATATAATTCAAACACCAGAAGGTACCTCCATAGAGTCTTCCAATCGTTATAGTTTGCAATTTACAGTTTTATATTTTTTGACTTTTTTTACATTGCTCCACACAGGTGTCCTGAGAAAAATATATATTTTTTTATCTTTGGGGATGTAGTGTGAAGGGTCTTGTGTGTGATGGTGATATAATGGTTTTGTAGTTGAGGAGTGCAATATTTGGGTGTCTAATTGTAAATGTTTAGAATATAAAATTGAGTTACCACTCGCCCCTCGCTGTAGCTAGAAAGCGGAGCCCTGTAAAGGTATTGAGGGAAGGACAATATTTCCATGATATTCTGGAATTCCTCCTGGTCATTTTTGGTTTGTTTCCTTGTCACATATTTTATGAACTGTAAGAATATTTGCTCTGAAAATAACAACACAAGAATCAGTCACCTAAATTATTACAATACACATAAATTTATTTTAATAACTCAGGTACATTATATGTCATTCCTATGTCTACCTACGTTAAATTATCGTGAAGACAAGCTTATGTGTCCAAGCGGTTAAACAACTTTTATTACATTTTAATCTCTACTATAAATAAACGTATTTGTTTTAATATTCTTCTGATGAACAAAGGCACTTCTGAAACTGTAGAGCAATGTTTTAAAATGAATTTATTTGTTTATCTTATTGCAGCTTATTATGGCAAGCCACAAAGTAAAAACTTTTTTCGAATACCCAAATTATTGATAATAAGCACTCTTAGGAATCGATTGTTCCATTATGCCTTCTGAAGGCAAAAAATAATTGATCTGAAAATATCATCATTTAATACAATCTCCCAAATGATTGATGATAAGTCACTCTTGAGAATTTATTGTTTAATTATGTCTTCCTTATTATAATAAATCAAGTAAACACCCACACCTTTTCCAAAGATGACAGGCCTTCAGGGAAATAATTTCTCTCAAGGTTTCCTATATGAACTTAATCATGCTGTATACTATAAAAAAGTCTAAAAATAACTTTATTTGATTTACGATTCAAAGTAATTAATTCGGCAGGCGGGTATGGTAACCGCCGGAAACCATTTATTGGATATCTGCAACATCTCTGCCTTAGGTCACCCCAAGTGGCTCGCTACATTTGGTGGCTTAGCAGGGGTGCCTCGGTTCACGGGGTGAGGATTGCCTAGAACTTCCTCTCCTTAAAAAAACCCTTCACAAAGCATCCCCAAAGATGACATAGGCTATGAGAGAAATTACTTTCTTCAGGGCCTTATGTGTTGTAGAGCTTATGTAAAAAAATATGTATTTATCAGTATTTTTTTGAGGAATTCATTTTAAATAATATTATAACTCTATGTGTGTACTTTGTTCGGAGATTTCACAGTACACAGATATTTGTATAAGATTTAATAACATTGCTTAAATAAATTTGTTAAAATAATAAGATTAAATAACTATATATTTCGACCCAACCAGTTACCCTGTTACGGGCAACAGGCATCTTCTGAAATAAACAAAATAATGTATTATTTCCGTTTTCCTACGTATATAAGGGTATGTGACATTTTAAAAATTTAAACAAATGTTTGTTTTACGAGAATTATAAAAAGGATCTACTCAAATCCAGACAGGTGATATGTAGGTACTTATCAATAACATTTTTTACAGGACAATTATTTTTATTACTTTTTTTAACTTTTGCAGGCTATTTTTAATAGAACTTATTATGTTGTACATAACTACACGTGGAGTAAAATTTTAATAAAGAATTTTTTTTCAAATCTAGATAATTTGCTATTGTATTACAAGAAAATTATTAAAATTGTTAATGTCTTCCACGATTTTTCAAGGGGTTACAAAGAAATTCCACCACAAATAAATACAAACTATTTAAAAATTAATATTTTCAAACATGTCACTAACATAAATAATTCGGCACTCTAAAAATTAATTTATTTTTGAATATTAATAATAAAGTAAAACTTACTTTCTGTTCGAAGACTACTTTTTCCCGACACTTCATTTTGGCTCACTAAAATAGCTAAACCTAACAATAAGAAAGGAAACAAAAAGGACTTCATAACTTAACCATAAGCTGTGGCAACTAATAAGAAAATGGGGGAGTGAACATCATTTATATGTGACTTTTTACTAGCATTTTTTGCACCTGTATAGAAAAAACATTTATCTTTATCTGAAAACGAGTGGGACGTACATACTACCATGCATTATTAATACATCCGCGGTTCTTATCTTATATTCATTACATTCCAATAACAATATACAAGAGTAGAAAATAAGTAAAAAGAGAATTTGTTCATATAACGTGTTTAAACTTTAATCTTCATAAGTTCAATTGATCTGTTCACCAAAATATTGTCTTCTTTTCCATCGGTTTACTGGCATTCAGTTTTGACTAAGGCTCTCTCTAATGCCTCTAGCTTCGCTAATTCTTAGCGGCTCTCTCCAATTCAAAGTTGACAGTTTTCTTCAGGTTGTCAGTCCATCTCATTTGTAAGCGACTTCTTCTTCTCTTCCCCAAACAGCGAGGCAATTGTATAATACTCGAGTTCATCTCACAAGGACATAACATCCATTATGGGTGACCATTATTGAGACAGTCTGTCTATAAAGGACTGTAATCGAAATTTAACTGAGTGAGATTAATGGGGCCAACAGACCTAGCTATAAAAGCTCAAGCGTTATTTGGCTTTGCCTACTTCAGCATATCGCTTGTCATACATTCCCATTGGGAATGTACGGCAACCGATATGCCGAAATACGCCAAACCAAATAATGCTTGAGCTTTTATAGCTAGGTCTGTTGGCCCCATAATGTTTAATGTGTTTAAATATATGTAAGTAATTGATTTTAGGAGTTTATCAACTTTGTTCACTTAGTAACACAACAGGTAATTAAATAATTTTCTAAGTAAGACTTCTTTAGGGGCATTACGACGCGTAACTCAAATCTTTTTTGGACGGAAGTTACATTAACGGAAATGACGTTCGATTTATATTTCATCATATTAACGTCGTAGGTATGGCAACCATAAGTCCAAATCCTAGCAACGAATAACAAAACCTCAAAGCAAACTCAAACGTCAGACTTCACCCGTTTATTTTTGTATATGGTAAGTTCAACAGGTTTTTGTTATGTTTTGTTGATTATTATATGATTTAACTAAAGATTTTAGTTGAACCTTTTTATTTGCGTTATTTTTTACGATAAATATTAACCCATTTTTCTCTCGGATTCTTGTGAATTGCTATTGAAGTAAAAAGTGGCAGTTGTGTGACAATAAAAATAGTGTTGTTTAGAATTTAAATGGGTGAATTGCAGGATTAGCCCCTCGTCTATAAATAATTATAAACGAAAAAATCAACAACCTAATCATGTTCCGCCGCTTAAAATATGTAAGTTTTTAGTCAAAGAAGTTTTACTTCAACTGCGCATAAAGGTTAGACGCATTAAATTTTTTTAAATTAGAAAGTTATTAGAGAACAACAAATTGTATTTTTCAAATTATTATGGTAATTATTACGAAACATTACCCATATCTTTTTTCCCTTCTACGTAATAATTGGATGAATTATCACTGTATCGCAATCAAGTATCGTTCACTCGATTTCAACAACATTTTTTCAGTATCATTACATTGTTATCAACCCTGTAAATTAATTATTATTTCTGTGGTCAGGGCTGTCCTAATGACAGACAAAGTAAGAAAACACGTGGTATTCAAAAGCCATTGTTAACCTCCTTCATTTTGTGCCAACATTTTTAAATCTGCAGTAGTGTACTAAATCTAAAATAACTTTTTCCATATGTTTAAAATATTTTGGCCATCAAATTCAACTTTTAACCCAAATGCCGCCCGAACAAATTCACCCCGTCAACTAGCGTACGCCAAGCTATTTCTGTGTAATTAACTTTTTTTTTTATAGAGAATACCTCACAAGAGTCCCAACTGATCCCGTCTGAAGCCAGTGAGACTATGGCATCCCCAATTGGGGTATGTTGTGAGGCTGAAGGTAAGTGGGGAAGGGAAGAAGATGGGGAAGAGGAAGGTGGGGAAGTACCTGGCTATTCAGATCTAGTCACTAAACACGGCTAAAGCCATTTCAAGCAACGTTTGAATTCTGAATGATTGTCTTACACCAGGGCGATACTGAGGGTATCTTCCACTCTGGAACGTGCTGCAAATATAGTATATATTATTTTTATTAATTAATTGTGAAATAACACAAATTAATTCAATAAAATTTATTTGCGCACGCCGGGTTCGAACCCACGACCTTCCAATTGGGAGTCAAGTGTCTTACCACTCGACCATGGACGGTCGTCAAGTTTCAACTTGTCAATTGAAATATTATTTTTAGCTTTCCGCTTGCCCTTGACAGCTTTTTTTACTTTACAAATTCATTAGTGATATCTAAAGCACGTTATTATGTACTTAATAAATATTTGAATCTCCATAATATTGAACGAAGAGATAATAATATTATGGTAAATATCGATGCTCCCGAAGAACAATGTCTGCTAAAAATTGAAAATCGCGCTGTTGGCTTATTTTAATTTTTTTTTTATTGATTTAAAAGTCAGAATTTTCAGAATTTTGGATGAAATAAAATAAAATATATACATATAGAATTCTTTATTTCAAAAACAGTAAAAAAATGCAGAAACGGAACTTTCAAAAACTCTACTGCAAAACTACAAAATCACACGTCCGACATTGTTCTTCCAATTTATTTCTAATAATAAAATTTGAAAGCATCTTTCATCACCTTTCAAAAACAGTTTTTAGTTTTCGGATATGTTCAGAAATATTCAATTTATTTGGATTTTATTGCAAAGCGGAAATACTCCGACTGTGACAGAATACATAATAAGATTGAAATAAATCATTGAATATTTTATTTCAATTGTATTTTGTAGAAATAAAAGGATATAATTTTTCCCAAGGGCGGCCCTGAATGTAATAAAGTCTTTTTTTTCACAAATAACTGAAAATGAACATAATGGCATTTTCGATTAATTCACTATCTTTTAGTTAGTTTTCCAGCTAGGAATGTTGACCTATATACTCCAATTAAAAACATGAAGAACAAATCAAATAATAGCCATAATCCTCTAATCTTAAATACATAATAAGGTTAAGAATTTATTGTAAGTAAATACATACATACAAGTCAACCTAGAAAAGTTCTAATTATATCAAATGATTACAGCGGATATAGAAAAAAGGTTTAGTAGAAATTTCAGTATTCTATTGTTTGTGCTAGAGAAAGAAGTATTTTTTATGTTTATAATGATAAGGTTAAATATGAAAATGCGTATCATCTGTGCCTAATAATAACTAATCAAATCAAACTAAAAAATTGCTTTGCGTGGCGGTTTCATCACACATACAAGTAATAGTGGGCTAAAGGTTAATATACACTAATTAATTTATAAAAAAACTGTTAAAATGTTTATAATCTCAGTAAAAAGAGATGATCAAATGTTATATAAATATATATACATATAAGTATTACATGAAAATATATATAAGTACGTATATATTATTATCATTAGGACACTCTAAATTGCGCATGTGGTTATCACGCTGATGAATTATGAAATTGAGATAATTATTTGTTGTTTTTATTGCGATCATGATAAAGACATCAAAATGGTTTGATTTGTTTATCTTACTTACGAAAATACTTAGGCTGCTTGAAATATCGTACAATGTGAAATATATTTGAGATAACATTTATGTATTTAATTGAAATGTTCGATGATAGCGTGATTTAATCCCATCTGTTGAAAAGAGATAACAAACACATCGGACCAATAATATAATAATAGCCATTCCAAAATTAAATTAATCAAATATACTTAAATATCTGACGGTATCAATAAGCTAAGCAACACAATTTTATGTTAAAACGCTGTTTTTATTTACATTTGCACCACACAAGAGTCCCTCTGAACAGAACCAATAAATTGGACTATGAGACCTTCAAATGAGAAATGTTGTTAGGAAGAATTAAATGAAATAAGTCATTACAAAAAAAATTATGAATATTATGACATTTCTAATTGGGCTTTATTGTGAATCTGAAGTGAGTGGGGAGAGGAAGGATATGGGGAAGCTGAAAGTTAGGAAATACCTGGCTAATCAGATCTAGCCTTTAACCTCTTGTAGGCTGCAGTCCCCCCGGCTGGTCCGGATTTTTGAAGCGATTTTGCCCCTTATGTATAAAGAAATTGTATGAAGAACAAGGTCAGAATCGCTTGGGCCATTCTCGTTCTTGACATTACGAATTACTGGATAGCATTTAGCCACTCCAAATAATTCATATTAATTGCTAATGACGCGCCGGGCACCAAAGATGGCGGACAAAATGGCTGCCGCTTGATAATATGAACGCTGTCATATTCAAAGTCTATATTTATTCATTGTTTTTGATATAAATCCATTGTGGAAAGCATAGATTTGAGTGATTATTAGGAAGCTCGTTTTATCTACATTATTTTGATGTAATTTTTGTAATATATCACAAAAGAAATGTTATAAAAATTGAATTCGTAAGAAAGCTGACAACTGTCAAATATTTTACGTCGTATTGAAAAAAAAAAAATTTTGTGTGCTGGCTTTCAACAAGTTAATGGGCAAGTTTCAAAATTGTAACGAAGATGGGAGTCGAGTTCAGACTTATAAAATTGATTTGAAATTTAATGAATATAAAATATTTATAATATATTATTATTTAAATATAATATGTCCGGTTAGAATGACGCACAGTGTCCTACGCACCACTATGTACTCCCCACGCCCGGCTATTCCCCGCGCGCTAAGGCTGCCTTTACACATGTAAGTTTTTTTCCCGTAAGTCGCTCACGTAAGCGACTTCTGGTCAACGGGCACATTGGTTTTTGCTTACGTGAGCGACTACTATACATACATATTTTTTATATAGTATTACATATTTCATAACAATAATTACAATAACATTAATAATTATTATATAAAAACAAGCTTAAATTATCTGGCCGTTTGGTGTGTCGTCCGGTTAGTACGACAAAGGATCACCAACCCCCCCGAGGATCGTTATATCTGCATTCTGCTGTACATCAATCAATTACAAAGAATTTTTTGCCATTTAATGTATATGATTTTTCACAAAATTGGGCGCATTATCTGTCGCTTTATCGCACTGATTATCCAATTATTATTAATAATTAGAATGACTCTCAATTATTTTTTTTTCTGTAAGTATTTTTGTTTTTTATTATTGTGACAGCTGTTTCGGCTTACGAGGCCATTTTCAAACTGTGTCACTTCACTACACGTATTTGCATCCTTTGATAAAAATAAATAAATAAAATTTTAATCAGGTAATAAAAACAGATAAAAAAAATGCCATTAAATATTATTTATTACTTGTGAATAATATAACAGATTAATAATTAAAAAAAAATTTTAACCAAAGTTAAATTGTAATTTTACTCTTCTCCCATTTCTACATCATCAATGGTGAGGTCGTCCAACATCTCTTCGAGGGTAATGCGAGGCATGGAAGGATCAAATTCCTTTTCATTGCTATCCACAAAGGTCTTGTTCTTAAAGATGTTAATGTTTTGCCGGAGACCAGGGTCTTCCTCCAGATCGTCGAGGAATTCATTGTAGTCACTGGAAAAGATAACAAAATTAATCATCCAGTAGTTGAGTGATTCACAATGTCTGGTTCTGAACCAGATGGTTAAATTCAAACCAACACTTCTTGTCAGGTTCTCATTTGGCACAAAATTCAAGACAAAAGTTAAGTCTGATTTTTTCGGCCTGAGAGGTACATTTTTCCAATAATTTTTTTTTATTTAGTTAACTGACAATAAATACCATACTTAAAATTTACTAAATTCTTGAAAATTTTCACATATGTAAATAATAATAATGTTCGGATAATTTATATAGCGCCGTTTTTGTGAGAAAATCACCTCAAGGGCGCTTGTAACATAGAGCAATCCTTTTTTAATTTTGACAGATTAGCATAATACACCTCATAATATGTTGAGGGCCTATTTATTGAAACATTCCTATACAGTGAAACCCATTGATAAGGATCCCACATAAATCTACAAAAACCGGCAACGATTTTAGGCTTCCCAAGGGCGGGTTTTTTCATTTACCGAGAATGCTAAATGCAATGCTAATTGTAAAAGTTTATAGTACCTAAAAGTCATAGAAATGAGTTTTTTCATTTGACATTTACCGTTTACTTTTACCGACAATCGACAAAGGGTGGGTTTTTTAATTTACCTTTACTTTTAGCTGTGCAGTTTGCAGTTACTTTAGCAGTACATTTGACATTTACGGCACAGCTAAAAGTAAAGGTAAACGAAAAAACACACCCTAAAACTAATTTATCAGGTACACAAAACAATATTTATTATAAAAGTTTTAAAAAGATCACTGTAAATGTTAAGGAAGTAAATCTTGTGGTTTTTGAGGATTACGTCTCAACGTTGTGAAGTCCAAAATTTAGTACATAGGTAAGTAGAATAATATTAAGAGTAACGGCTGAGCGGTCAGTTTCACACAAAACGTAGTTTTGGATTTGAGGCCAAAATACCCAACCAAAACGAAAAATTATTTTTGTAATAAAAGGTATGTCAATAGCCTTAAAGTGGTTTTTCTAGGTATAAAATGTAAAAAAATTTCAGAGACAGTAACAAAATGCAGTTAAAACTTCTAAAGCCTACTCTACACGCGCACATTGCAGTGCATCTTTTTTTTATATGAATACCGCACAAAAAACTGTTCCCGTCTGGAGCCAAAGAGACTATGGCATCCCCAATTGGGGTATGCTTGAGAGTAAGCCATCTTACCGCAAATGAATTTACAGATTTAAACGGTCGCTATCGTCACTATGAGCACTTACACAAATTGAACTTCCGAACAACTTTTGTGAGTATTAATTACCATAAGTCGGATGCATATATAAACGCTCCTGTGAGTAACTTGTCAAAAACGTTCATAAGCTGTAAATTTTACTTACAAGTGTAAAAAGCTAGCCTAAGGATTTCCAAAGGATTGGAAAAAAACTTCTTATTTGGAGATGTTACGCTATGTGGATTTGCATAGAAGAGAGTTTTACTCTATTGCCTTTACATAATAGGGAGACATAATGGCGTAGAATAATAATAAAAGTAAAAAAAGCAACATACTCATTCATGGTGTCCACCACCATATCATCATCGGTCATGTGTTTGAGTTGCCAGTTCCGGGCTCTTCTGCGGGCCAGTTTGTCTCCATAGTGCTTCTTCACCAGCATCACATCTGGTATCAGACTGTTATCCAGTTTTTCAAAGTCAGAATTATTGATGTTAGAGTCTTCAATGTTGTATCTGCAAATTACAAGAAAAAATTGTAGTCAAATAACAATAGTATTACATTATCGAAGAAAGCAAACGCTTTGTGGCTAGACATTATACAACATTAAACAAATATTTTGTTTTAAACCAAATATGATTTTAGATTTTCACGGCCAAAAGTATTTTTGTTATTTATTTTTGGGGCATTATGCCGTGTTATGCTTATTGTTATCCTTCTTTAGCCAACGTTTCGGACAACGTTACAGTGTCCATCATCAGGGCAGATGTGTTGATTTAAACCAGTTTATTAATTATATTCGTCGACAGGATTCGGTTGAACTCAATCTTCTTCAGGACAACAGTTTATATATTATCGTCCTGAAGAAGGTGGTTTAACCACTTTAGTTCAATTTATATTCATCGACCGGTATTTTAATTTTTGAAGCGATTTTGCCCCTTATGTATAAAGAAATTGTATCAAGGTCAGAATCGCTTGGGCCATTCTCGTTCTTGACATAACAAAATACTGGATAGCATTTAGCCACTCCGAAAAATTAAAATTAATTGCCAATGACGCGCTGGGCACCAAAGATGGCGGATAAAATGGCTGCCGCTTGATAATATGAAGGCTGTCATATTCAAAGTCTATATTAATTTATTCATTGTTTTTTATACAAATCCATTGTGGAAAGCATAGATTTGAGTGATTATTAGGAAGTTCGTTTAGTTCAGTTAGAACAATGCGCAGTGTTTTGCTTACAAAACCTACGAACCAATACCTCACCTACTCCCCGTGCCCGGCTACTTCCAGCGCGCTAAGGCTGCCTTTACACACATAAGTTTTATCCCGTAAGCGACTTCTGGCCAACGGGTACATTGGTATTTGCTAACGTGAGTGACTTACGGGAAAAACTTACGTGTATAAAGGTAGCCTAACACCTATCCTTATTAGCACTTGTAAATCACTGTCAGTGTTTATCATCTGTTGTGACAACCGCTTGACACAATGAGTTCTGTGAAGTAAAAGTGTTTTTCAATTGAAGAAAATGGTGCTACATTACACCATTTAGAAGCCGGTGAATCAAATGTGTCCCTCGCGAAGGAGTTCGGCGTAATTTGTATTAAATGTTTTAATTACCTAAAAAGAAATTTATCTATCTATACTAATACATATTTCATAACAATAATTACAATAACATTAATAAGTAATTATAGTAAAAACAAGCTTAAATTATCCGGCCATTTTGTGTGTCGTCCGCTTAGTACTTAGCCGGTCCCTTGAGAGTCGTTATATCCAGATTCTACTGTATGTCTTAGATTGCAGAGTAATTAAATTGTGCATAAGTTGCATCACAGAAAATTCACACCATTTCTAGGCAACAATTAGAAAATATCTGACCAGACAAATAAGGATTAAATTGTTCCACAAATGAATACGGAAATATTATTTACCCCATAACTGAATCTCCAACTTTCAAAACATGACCCAAATGTGTTCTAGCGTGGATGGTATTCTCCGTGAGGCCGAGTTCCGTTGCTTTAACAACCCAGACATCGGCTACTACGTGTTTTGAGGAAATGGCTCCTTGTCCTGGGAATACTTTAAGATCCTGAAAATACATTAAAAAATAAATTAAAACATTTTATGCAAAATACATTGGTGGTTTAAAGCACACTTATTGTATGTCCCACTTAAATTTGAGTTAATTAATTTAAAATGTTCATCTTCGTATGTATGTATTTTGTAATGCACAGACCTATATGGCCTAATCTACATACATCCATAAATATTATTGCAATTTCAAAAACTGAAACATTAAAGACATGACAAGAGTCAACATGACATTTTTTCTCAAAACTAACTACATATTCTGTACATTTACAAGCTTTTTACCATCGACATATAAAGCAAAAAGTAGTGTAATGGAAATATGTACTGATGAAATTGTTACTTTGATCATCCTCATTGTACGGAAAAGGGAATAAATATAGACTTGAGAAAAAAAAAATTGCTAGGAGGAAGAAAATTTATTTCTTTCCATTTTCTTAAATTTTGCATTTTTTCAATTATAATTTCGATGTGCCCTACATAGGGGCAAGGGGTAAACAAGCTTATATCTCATAAAAATATGTACCTATGTATACACATTTACCAAAGTTTCAGTATAATTTACGAAAAAATCTACTTTTTCTTTTGTAAAGTTACGAATTTGCAGATTACTTAGGGCCAGTTGTTTCACAGAAATTCAAATGACCATTCCGCATCATATTATTTTTTGACAGCAGAAAGATCCTTGTTTAATGACGATTCTAAGTTCGTTTCAGCTTTTGAACAAATTGTGATCAGCAGAAGAGGACAACTATCATGTTGTTAAACTTGTCAACCTATTACAATTTGATAGAAACACACCTAGAATCGGCATTTAACAGGGACCTTTCAAAAGTTAAAAAAAAAAAAAAATGGCGTTGAATGGCCATTTGATGACAATGTCACATGTGAATATCTGTGAAACAACTGGGCCTTAGTATAGGACATGGCAGTTTAAATGTAATGTCTATCAGTATGAAACATTTCAAAATATAAATACATAATTGTAATAAGATAAACATACCTTCTCCTTAATAATTTCGATATCCATAACAATATACTCGACAAGCTGCTTTGGGTTACACACCGGTGTAAATGGGTTGCGCCAATATACTGTGGCCGACATTTCAGCAACTAAAAAAAGATAATTTTACTTTAAAATTTATGTTCTGTGAATATTATTTGAACAAAGTAGCTTGAATGATAGCTCTCATAAAGAATATTGACAAATTTATGTAACTCTATTAACTGCAAATTTCATTGGTGATCAAAATTTTAACGGTATAGATGGAAAATTGACGTGTGTCTGTAGAAACGGTTTGAAACTTTTAATAACCCCAGTAAAACTCTCTTAAGAAGTTTTCCTCCGAGGGACCGGAATTTTTTTTTTTAACCTCTTGAATGTTGGATGACAGTTTGACAGATGACAGTTTGACAGGTATCCGGGTTTATGGAGTGAGGTTTGCCTGGGTCTTCGCGGCAGAAGCGTCCACCCACCGACTGTGTGGCGGGCCGGATAGGCACAAACTGGTTGAGGAAGACCTCATGACCTCAATTTGGGAGGCGGGTATGGGTACCGCCGCCCCGGGAACCATTTATTGGATAACCAACACCCCTGCCATAGGTCACCCCAAGTGGTTTGCTACGTTTGGTGACTTAGCAGGGGTGCCCGGGTCCACGGGGTGAGGTTTGTCTGGATCTTGACGGTGCCTCCCACCTACTGCTTTGCGAGCCGGATCACGAGAGACTGGTTGAGGGAGACTTGATTTAGACCTCTCCAGCCAGACTCATTTGACCCATCACCTTGCATCGCTGTGGGAGGGATGGATTCGTACATTCCTCTCTCCTAGACCCATTGACCCCCAGTTTCCTACCGGCCCCTCTAACCCTTTTCCTTCCCAGAACTTCCACTCCTTTCTTTCCCTTAAAAGACTCTCCGAACAGCATCCCCAAGGATGACATAGGCCCTGAGGGATTTTTTTTCCTCAGGGCTTCCTGTGTAGAGCTAACGTAAAAAAAAAAAAAAGGCGGACTCTCGTCCCTTCACCTTGCACCGCAGTGGGAGGGATGGATTCATACGTTCATCACTCCTTGACTAACTCCTGGATTCCTAATCACCCCTCATACCTTTTTCCTTCCCAGAACTTTCTCTCCTACCTTTCCTTAGAGAAAACCTCCACACAGGATCCCCAAGGATAACACGGGCCCTGAAGAAAAAGGTTTTCTTCAGGGCCTCCTGTGTGGAACTAATGTAAAAAATAATCTCCTTCCCCTCCTCTCACCCGTGTCCGCATCACAATATATTGGAGATGCCATAGTTTGACTGGCCCCGATTAGCAGTTGAGACTATTGTGCGGAAATCACATAAAATAAAATATGCCTAGGATATTTTTAAATGTTGTAATAAAAATTTGGTTCCGATAAATAAATTCCATCAATATACTTTCTGATTCTCAAATGCGTAAGTTTTCTATTTTTTAAAACATTGGTTATATGTAATAATAAAATAGACTCACTTTGCCCCGTGCTGACATCCATTAAATGTATGCAGTTGGTAACTCTGTAGACAAGGCACAGTGGAGAAATGGAACCCAGTTGATGTGTAGTCTTTTTGGACAAGCATACAATGCTGTCCTTGGAGATGGGAACAATGTCCACGCAGTATGTGAACTTGTAGTTGTAGATGTTACTGTGTATGTCATGGGAGAGGAGCTTCTTGGAGTGCTGGTATTTGATGGGCAGGACTGACATTAAGAAGTCGATCATCTTGCGGGCGTGGCCTTCGGTTGTGTAGTAGAAATCAAGACCCTCTGGAAGAAAAAAACAAAAAAGAAAGATTAGCATAGAAATGAATGAATGATGAACCTTAACCCCTCAGGCTACTTTTGTTCGCTTTTCGGAACACTCATAGAAATCGTTATCTCCTTTACTATCATGCGCACTTGAAGTGAAATAACACAAAACTGTGCTATAAATTATTTACGCACCAGATTTTCAGGTCCGGGTTTAGTTTTTCCCATAGGAAAAACTAAATCCTTTCATACACTTTTCCATATAAATGATCATCTAGTAAATCCACGTTATGCAAGTGTATTATATAAGTATAATTAATACAAAACAATACAAGAACAACACGTTAATCTACCAAACTATTAAATGGGAATATAATTCACCGTCTCCAGATATTTTCATATCAGAGGGTTCGGCTCTGTGGAATTCCTAATTTGACCGATAAATCCTACTAATCCCTCAATATAAATATTTAAAAAATCTTTCGTAATTCTACATGTATTTAAAATGACTGATTTTTGCATTTTTATATACAAATTCTTTGACAAATCTAATATGCCTAAATTTTTAATAAGAGAGCTAGGTATAATGCCAGTAGCCGAAATAACAAAAGGTAATATTTTTATAGTCTGAGAATGCCAAATTCTTTTAATTTCATTTCCTAAATCTGTATACTTTCTTATTTTTTCAACAGTATTTTGAATATTATATAATATTATTATTATTATTGCAGTGACAAATATGATATAAACAATGGTAAAAGAGAAAACACCTGGCTTTACATTAAAATTTAAAAGATAGCCACAAAACAAGAAAAATGTACACCTTTATAGAACCAAAATTTCAGTACGCAATTTAAAAAAAATTTATGAAACTTTGGAAATTTTTTATTAATTATTTTTTCATGACAAAAAATGTAGGTTTTTATTTATTTTATGTTTTTCGTAGGCAGAAAAAACGTAAATTGAGCCATTTTTTTAACTTTTTTTTTGCTTGAAAAATTTTTTTATTTCAAAAATTATGTTTATTTTGATTTATAAAATTTGAAAGCATATTTCATCATCTTTCAAAAACAGTATTTAGTTTTCGGATACATTCATAAATATTTCATTTATTTGGAATTTATCGCAAAGGACGACCACGTATGCGATGCATAAAGTTACACTAATACACATACCCACTTGTGTCAAAACGTGCCACGTGATGGGATAGATTGTGTCGTAATGGGTAGCATTATAAAAAGTAAGGCATTCTCATATTTTTTATACTTTTCCTTATATGTCATCTTTTCTATTTCAATAAAATAATTCCATAGACTGAGATACTTTATATTAGTGACTTACATTATAATTATAATATGTATTTTAACTTTTTCTAGCTATTAAATGACCCTTTCCAACCGGCAAAAAATGTCAGAGATTTGATGGGCCACACTAGTAAAGCTTCTAATTATGATCACACAGGGCTGGGCGACTTACTGCTCGAAACACGCGCGCTTAAAGGTACCCTACAGCAGCTCCCGCAAATTCAATCGACACCGGTTCCATTCCCAAAAACAGATTTATTTTCTGTCAGGAATTTTTTCAACTCAAACTTACGCTCGTATGAAGCCGGTTGGAAAGGGATAAGCTAAATGGCTAAAAATAGACAGAAAAGCCATATTATTTATTATGAACTTACAAAAATAATAATTATATAATTGGAACTGACCATGAATAGGCTTGATTCCCAGGGTATTCTCGTGTGCCCTGTGCTTTAGGATCAGCTGCTCCAGGTAGTAGAAAGTTTTCCTGTTTTCCGACTTCTGACGGACCTGCACCAGTGCCCTCCAGAAGTCCTGCGCCTCTGTGCGGTGGCATGTGTCACACATCTGATGGGCCACAGTGTATTCCACCACAAACACCTGCTGCAGGACAGTCCCGCCAACCACTTCACCGTGCACTGTGAGTTTTACCTAAATGGACAGCAACAAAATATTATTAGAGAACATGATTTACAAATAAACAAGAATTTATAACATACAGATAACAAATAGAGATTTACAGTTACGAGGGTATTTCAGAGAATAACAGAAATTAGTCCCTTTTAACCGCTTCGACACATAAGCTTGTTTTCACGACAATTTAATGTAGGTAGACAGAGGAATGATGTATGCCCCGGACCTGAGTTATCAAATCAAATTCTAGACATATTGGGTCTTTTTTACAAAAAACCAAATTGATTTTGAAAGATTGGTATTTTATCTGGTACACGCAGTTTTAAAACTATGAAAAACTAAGTGTATTTTTAATATACTAAGGTTATACCGTTGGCAGAGTTGTTCAATTTCCAAACGATAGATTCTATTAAACAACACAAATTTCAAATCATATAATCATACAAAAAAATAAATCAATACATAATCTAGTCAACACAGTTTTCAAAATTTTAATTTTAGTTAAATTAATATCATAAAAAAATAAGTCCTAGAACGTGTTTGGTGACAAAAATACCTCAGTTTTTCTATTTATTTAAGGTCTTACAAACTAAAATATTTTAGACTTTTTTACACTTATTTTGTTTAGAGTTTAGACATTATTGAAAAATTATAAATACTTATGATCAAAAAATACTTACAAGAAGTATACGATCATCGTGCGTTTTCAGCATTTTTATTGCTTACTTAAGTGTAGGTATATATTAAGGCAAGTTTTGAATGAAATAAATCGATATTAAATTTTTAATTTAAAAAATTTGATATGGGGAATAATCGATCTTTCTCATTGGAACCTCCCTGTACAGTTGCAAGCATTTTTAAACTTTTATTCTCAGCCGCTGGTCAATCGCTCTTAAGGACAACAACAAGAATTGTTAAAGGACAACAAATAGTGAACAAGATTTACAAATGGACAACAATAATTACGATTGGACATCAAATCGAGAACATGATTTACAAATAGACAAGATTTACAATGAACCACAAGGTGTACAAATGGACAACAAAAATTATAATTGGGTTAATATGATTTGGATATGATTTACTTTGAAATGTAGTCAAATTAAAACATGGTATGTTTTACCATTCAGACAACAATTTGCTAAATCCATAGGTTTATTTTAATAATAGAAAATTTAATGCCTTTTAATGCACTGCACACACGTTGCTTGCAATTTTACAGCAAGAGTTAAACTTTTTATGATGTTGGTGATGAAAAAGCAGTACATTATTGCGACTGGCCATAAATACTTTAATTTTAACCACTAAATTAATTGAAACTGTATTGGAAGAACTCTTCCTTCTTCAGGATGAAAGTAGAACTGTAAATTAAGCGAGGGTTCTTCCGAAATCAATTGACTACACTTTATGGGCCGGTGTATCAGTTGGTCTAAAGCTCGGCTTTGACAGAATGTGGAGCTCAGCATGGCTTAGCACACAATCCGTACATCAGTCGTAATCCTAGAGTTGACCAATTTTAAATGTTTAGTCTATGATAATTTTAGTCATTTCCATGCCGAACCAATTTATTTATGTAAGTATCTATGGACTTATTGCGTCCGTACGTAGCAGATCGAAACCGAAGCAATGTGAAATCTGGTAGATGACAGATTTTTTTTGCCAATAGCTCTACAGCGTCTAGCAAAGGAACTATTCTGCGGCTTACCACGGCTTAAGCGGCCGATTTCGGCGGTTTAAATTGAGGGAGGAATGTGCTCCTTAGCAAAGACTGACATACCGGCCCTATGCTTTGCAAGATTAATCTCAAACTAAATGCTATCTAGAAAGTTTCTTGGATAAATTTATCCATTTTTATTTAATGTGCACTATCTATTGACTTTTCTGAAAGTCTAGGATGAATATTTATATTTTTTTTAACTTAATGAGCAAGTTAAGTTCCTGAGCTCAATTCCTAGATGAGGCCGTATCTTTTTCCAATTTTTCTGTTTCAAATTTTTGATTGAGAGTCGCTAATGCTGTATTCAGTGATTAACCTGTTGAATGTCAGATGATAATTCGAAAAACCGTGCGGAAATTACCTTGATGACTTCTGGTCAAACAGCCATATAAAAACAAAGGAATGGTTTTTTTGCGATTGTTTTCTGTTTACCAGATAATGTATCTTATTATTTATATATATTACAGGATAATATCATTACAAGTTTTCCCAGAATAACTAACTTTAGCAAAAAAAAAAATTCTCCCATTCGGCAAATACCAAAAAAAGTTAAATATTTGTACGAATATGAACTGATTTTCTACACAAACCTGAATATACTGCCTCCTACATGAAAACCAACAATTCAAAGGTGTTTTCGAAGAATTAATGACATTAAGACGATAGACTTCGCTTTTCGGCCCATACAAAAAGGACGCCCGGGAAAAAACACTTTTCTACATCGAAAATTGCACAAAATAAATATATTCTTTTTATACTGCCTTCTAGAGGGTGAAAACTATGTCGGTATGTTTTCGAATTTTCGATGCGTTTCGTATTAACGTAAACATTCACTGTCAAACATGTGCGATTTTTAAAAAAATATTATTCAAGGAAAAAGTGCTGCTAACTCAACTCTCATAAAGTATTATAAAATTATAAAAAGCTACCGACGTAGCTTCTTCTTTCTAAAAAATATATTTTTTTTTTTATTTCAATTTCGTGAAAGTTTTGGTGTAGGAAAGTGTATTCTTCATAAACCCCTTTTCGAACGATTTCTGTAGGTAAATTTGAGCGTTGTCTCATTCGCACATATCGCATTCGCGTGTAAGTGTGCGTGAGCTTATCGTGAGCGGGACAGAATGACAGACGCGGGTGTTCCGCGTGTCGTTCAAAGTCTAGCCTCTTAATACTTCTTTAAAAAGTTGACAGCTGGTAAAGCAGGAAAAAGCGTGACTTCCGAATGTCGTAGATAATTACTTAAAAAAATATTCAGCTAGACAAATCAACTGTTACGTCAAGAAAGATATTGGCGCAAGCGATTCTGACCATGTCCTTCATACAGTTTCTTTATACATATTCTGACCTTGTCCTTCTGATTCCCCTGACAGTTTCCTTATACATATGGGTTTAAATCACAATGAAAAAAAAAAAATTATAAATTTTTGCCGCGCCCGCCGGCGAGCTTAAGACAAATGAGAGTTTAAACATTATTTATTTATTGTGTTGTAAAATAAGTAAATAATACCTTGATTCTTTTGGAATGCGGCTCCGTCCACACAAAGCCAGCATCTACCAGCTTCACCTTCTGCAGCCCTTTGAGTTTCTTCAGGCAAACCGCCAGCAGCTCCCTGGACTCGAGGCTGCAGGCCACCCACTCCAGCGGGGGTTGAAGATACCTGGTCAAAGCAGGAATAATACAATTATCTTCTTAATGATTGGGTTAGGTCTTTTTTGGAAACAGTATTTACTAATAACTGAACTTTTATGGATTTTAGAAAATGTATATTGCATGGATTTTAGAAATTACCGTACTAAATAGTTGTTTCTTGAAGTAATTATTGAAACGAAGTGTAATTTCCATAATCTGTGCCTAAAAGTGCGACAGTTAGGGGAATAATTACATCTTTTTTTTTTTAAATACTTTCCAGCGGCGTGCCAAGCAGGCGTGGTCCCTTCATAATTACTGAGGATGCTGCCGTTCCTATCCTTTTGAGGCTTAAAATAAATATGATAATAAATATTATTTAAAACCCGTTTAATCACAGGAGACCATATTTGTCCCAGTTCACATAGGTCTCACAGAAATCGTTGTTTTTCCCTTACTATCATAGTCAGAAATGTGATCTAAACGGTATTGGAAAGAGAATACAACAAACTATACATTCAAATCTAAAAGAAAACTACAAAAAATTAAAATTTACCCCTTTCTCAAACCAAAGTTTCCGATAGCAATTTGAAAAAAAATTATGGAACTTTGTGAATTTTTAAGAATTTTTTTACATGAAACGAAAAAAAGTGAGGTAACAGTAAGGTTTATAATTCATTTATCTAATGAAATAAGTATGTGTTTTATTTTTTTTCATTATCAGTAATTTTAGTTAGAAAAAAAAGTAAAGTGAGCCATTTTTAAAACTTTTTAAAGTTTTCGCAAAAAATAATTATATTTAAAAAAATACATAGTAATTTTTAATATAGAAATTTGAAAGCCTATTTCATCACCTTTCGAAAACAGTTTTTAGTTTTCGAATACGTTAACAAATGTTCCATTTATTTGGATTTTATTGCAAAGCGGGAATATTTTTAGCCTCTGACAAAATACGCCAATTTTTTACGAATTAAAAAAATATTTTAGCTTTTTTATTCTAGCCGTAAACAGCAATAGATACCGCAATTTAACTTCACCAATCTCAGAGACTAAAAACAACAAAATGCGGCGTGCTGTGCGAGTCGAAATATTATACCTACATACTTTTTTTTAGGTTTTTTAAGTTTTCTTTGTTCATAGAATTATTTGTTACATTAAATGAGGATTTTTCGACCACCATGCTAGGCACATGCCCGTGTTATATTATTATAGTAACATTCTCGATGCTCGAATGTCGCCTAAACATACCAATGCACACCAAGACCAGCGACATTGGATTCTCTGCTTCGTTCCGTATCCACGAAGCTAGAAGACGTTTGATATTCGCGCATGCGCATTGAGTCCTGCATGCCTAAGCTTGCTTGAAGCCGGACACGTTTTCGATAAGAGCATCCAAAGCACAGAAAACGACTGTACAGAATAGCACAGCCGAAGCGGATTGTTTGCGTGATCGTTTTTTGACAGTTTGGCTCATAAATATACCATTCCCGTTTGACTTGAATAACTGAAACCGATTGATGCTTTGATTATTTTTCGAATACTTATATAATTAATTTAATTTTGGATCTGTAATAACTAACTAACTAACTAACCATCACGCCGTTTCCCCGCAGGGGTAGGCAGAGAGGACGGACCGCCAAACAACTCGGTCTTGGCACACACTCCTTGCCTCATTCACATTCACACATCTTCTCATACATACTCTTCTATTATTCTAACTCTTGACATGGCCCGACTCAAGTATCTGATTTACTTGATCGTGCCACGTCTTCCTTGGGCGTCCTCGGCTTCTTATACCGTTCACATTCGCGTCATAAATTCTCTTTACACTCCTTTCTTCATTCATTCGCTCAACATGCCCAAACCATCTAAGCGTCCCTTTCTTAATCTTACTTACTACGCTCACATCAGCCTTGCATTCTTTTCGGATCTCCACATTCCTCACACGATCATACATGGTTTTACCACACATACGCCTCAGGGATCTCATTTCTACAGCATTCAGTCTACTTTCATCCTTTCTCTGCCATTTCCACGCTTCACTGCTATACATCAGGGTAGGTACCAGTACTCCATTGTGGACTGCTAGCTTCGCTTCTGTGGACAACTTTTTGTTAATGTAAAGCGTAAAGGATTTATAGACTAATTTGATTTAAGTAGGTACTATTTTTATTAGTAATTGCATCTTGTTCGTGGGCTAGTTTATAGATTTTTATATTTCAGCATCCCTTATACAAAAAGTCACCGACCGCCACTGCTGCCAAGCTTTTCTGCTCTATGAACTGTATGCCCCTGCTAAGCACAAACTTGAGAATGAGACCAGATAACTCATTTTATGGGGAATTGTTAATAAATAAAATAATAACCTCTCACAGCCTCTGCAAAAGTGTATGGTCACTTGTTTTGGAATGCCTTCAGTGATGTCAACACGACTCCGTAAACATGCCACACACATGTTGGACGGATTTGCTTCAATTGGAGATCCACATTCACAACACAATCTGTAAACGGAAAGAATAATTAATATATGTACCCTATAAAATTTACTAGTTCATTGCGCAATAATATGCAACAAAAACAATACAATAAATTCGAATAATTGAACAGCGATATAAGAATATGCGTTTTGAATAAGTTAGCAAAATTAAGTAATTTTCAAATTAAAGGTAATGACAAGAACAGAGATATTGTAAGTTATGTTATAACAAAAATAGTGGGTAAAATATGTTCTTCAAGAAACGACTATTAATTCTGATAGAAGAATTGATAAATGCAATGTTTCGACGATTTTTATTTCAATAGTCTTCAAACTGAAGTCTTTATTCTACTTCTTTAGCCATCCTTTTCATTTTCATGAAATGAAAACATTGCCCATTCTGTACGAGGGAAATATGCAGATACAAAGTACTCACATTCTTGGGGCCGATATGACCTCATCATGGTCGATATTAAGATACTCCATGTTTTATTTTAGAACCAGTCCTCTCTATTCAATTCGCAAATTAAACTGTCAGTGGATAACGAAAGCACATTACTTGAGCACATTTATTGACACACAACTTGTACATAACCTAAAAACAACTACAAGTGCCATAGACAAGAATTTTTGACATATATTTCGATGTTCCTACTGTCAATGTCAACCAATAAAAAAACATCTGTCAACTTCAAAAATATACATCTTTGAGTTTCTGAACAGGAAATACGCCAATATTTACCTGACAAAAACATTAAAAACTTGATTTTAAATTAATAGGTAGATACTGTTTTTCGTCACAGTAATAACGTAATGGTACCTACTTAATAATAATGTTTATTTATTAACGCCATTTTATAGGGGCTTGTACATGTGAATAATTAAAAATATATAGTATTTATTATACATAACTGAATTGCCTCAAGGCGGCCCCTAGACGATCAATTATATTGAGCAATATTACGAATTGTGCAATATTATTGACCATTTACTGTGTTTCGTCTTGACAGTTTTTCAGTATTTAAAAAAAAAAATTTATAGTGAATACCTCACTATAGTCCCAACTGCTCCCGTCTGGAACCAGTGAGACTATGGTATCCCCAATTGGGGTATGTTATGAAGCTGAAGGTAAGTGGGGAAGGGAAGGAGACGAGGAAGAGGAAGGTGGGGAAGTACCTGGCTACTCAGATCTAGTCACTAAACACAGCTAAAGCCATTTCAAGCAACGTTTCAATTCTGAATGGTGGTCTTACACCAGGGCGATATTAGGAGTATCTTCCACTCTGCTTGCCGCAAATATACTATATATTATTTTAAATAATTAATTGTGAAATAACACGTATCAATTAAATAAAATTTATTTGCGCACGCCGGGTTCGAACCCGCGGCCTTCGGAATGGGAGTCCAACACCCTACTGTCTAGTATGGATGTCTACTATACGTAGTTCGGGAGGAGAGAATGCACGTTCTAATTTGGACAAATTCTACATTATTAAAAGAACTCGATAACATTGCGCAGTTCATTTATTGTGCAATATAATTGATCGTTTGGATTCTAAGCGCCTTTCAATCTTATGCTACAATAAAGTATATTGTACAATGTTATTGTGTGGTCTAGGGGCCGCCTAAAACATTTTGTATTTGTTTAGTGATAAATTGAAGTTGTCCACTGATTTGGTATAATTATTTCCCTCCATTGGGGGAAAAGAAAAATACATATGGTAGTTAGTCCCGGAATTTCTACACTAAAATAAATCCCAATTATTTTTAATAATTAAGATCATTGGTTACACTAGTTTGGAATGAAAACTAGATTTTCTATAAAATAGAACTATAACTTTTACTAATACGGTTTACCAATCTCGAGTTGATTGATTTGTGCTCAATTAATAATGGGAAAAAGTCAACGTAAGTTTTTTAATGCATAATACATGATAACATAAAATATAAAAGAGTAAATTACAATCGTAGTTACCTACAATATGTAAAAAATATAATTTTAGTAATTTTGAGTGTAAAATATTTTTTTTGTTAGATATGTTGATACCATCTCGAGAGCTTTTTCCATGTTATAAGACTTCACTTATATAATAGATCACCTTTCTGAGATTTGGAGTCACTTTTATTTTAGTGCTGTCCACCCCGCCCTATCTCGACTTTTGGTAGGTTACATAAATTTTCTCTTCACTCGATTATCTAAAAGTTAAAATGTTGGGGGCTGCTTCACGAGTCGGCCTTTTGGCCACAAAATCTGCAGAGAAGGTTTTGAACGAATCTGGTAAAATCATCGCTTCCCTGTCCGTCAACAGCAAGCGCGATTATGCCGCAAAAGCCGCTGCGAAAGGCTCGCAAGGCAGAGTTGTCGCCGTAATCGGTGCCGTTGTGGACGTCCAGTTCGAAGATAACCTACCCCCGATCCTTAATGCCCTGGAGGTGGAGGGTCGCAAGCCCCGCTTGGTGCTCGAGGTGGCGCAGCACTTGGGAGAGAACACCGTGCGCACCATCGCCATGGACGGTACCGAGGGTCTGGTACGAGGACAACCCGTCAACGACTCAGGCTTCCCCATCCGCATCCCCGTGGGAGCCGAGACCTTGGGCCGCATCATCAACGTGATCGGAGAACCCATCGACGAGAGAGGCCCCATCCCCACCGACAAGACCGCCGCCATCCACGCAGAGGCCCCCGAGTTCGTGGAGATGTCTGTAGAGCAGGAGATTCTTGTGACTGGCATCAAGGTTGTGGATCTACTGGCTCCCTACGCCAAGGGAGGTAAGATCGGTCTGTTCGGCGGCGCCGGAGTCGGCAAGACCGTACTCATCATGGAGCTCATCAACAACGTAGCCAAGGCTCACGGAGGCTACTCCGTATTTGCTGGAGTGGGTGAGCGCACCCGAGAGGGTAACGATCTGTACCACGAGATGATTGAGTCCGGTGTCATTTCTCTCAAGGACAAGACCTCCAAGGTAGCTCTGGTGTACGGCCAGATGAACGAGCCCCCGGGCGCGCGTGCTCGTGTGGCCCTGACCGGCCTCACCGTTGCTGAGTACTTCCGTGATATTGAGGGACAAGACGTACTGCTGTTCATCGACAACATCTTCCGTTTCACTCAGGCTGGTTCAGAGGTGTCTGCTCTGCTTGGTCGTATCCCCTCTGCTGTGGGTTACCAGCCTACCCTGGCTACCGACATGGGTACCATGCAGGAACGAATTACCACCACCAAGAAGGGCTCTATCACATCTGTGCAGGCCATCTACGTGCCAGCTGATGACTTGACAGATCCCGCTCCGGCCACCACCTTCGCTCACTTGGATGCCACCACTGTGTTGTCGAGAGCCATCGCCGAGCTGGGTATCTACCCCGCTGTGGATCCTCTGGATTCTACTTCCCGTATCATGGACCCCAACATCATCGGTGCTGAGCATTACAACATCGCTCGTGGTGTGCAGAAGATCCTGCAGGACTACAAGTCCCTCCAGGACATCATCGCTATCCTGGGTATGGATGAGTTGTCTGAGGAAGACAAGCTGACTGTTGCCCGCGCCCGAAAGATCCAGCGTTTCCTCAGCCAGCCCTTCCAGGTGGCCGAGGTGTTCACCGGACACGCCGGCAAGCTGGTGCCCTTGGAAGAGACCATCAAGGGATTCACCAAGATCCTCAACGGAGACCTTGACCACCTTCCCGAGGTGGCCTTCTACATGGTGGGCCCCATCGAGGAGGTCGCAGCTAAGGCTGAAACTCTGGCCAAGTCCACATAAGTAGATGATGTATAACGCTAGTGTAATTAATTCAAGTGCTGATGCTGGACTTTGTAATGTTATTTAAGAGCCCAGAGAGAAGGGTGAGGAGTTTCCTATTGTGTAGGAAGAAAGGTCATGTATCATAACATATTATCCGTTGGTAAAATATAAACTTATTACAGATGTATTTCCGAATTTTATTTGACTGCCAATTTCCTTACCAACACAGATTATGCTGTCAAAATACATTTCTTTGATTATGCAACATACTTTGACACTAGGTTTATCAAAGTTCAATTTTCATTTTTCTCTTCCCCAATTTGTACAAATACCTGCAAGTTGTCATTTTGCACCAATTTGTTTTATGTATTTTTTTTTTCTAAATTATATAACAAAAAATGGCTGAAATAAAAATATGTAAGTTTTTCATGCTTTATTGTTATATTATTTATGAATGATTTAAAAAGATGAATGAATAAATGTAGCTCTCATAAAAATTATGTTTTGCATGATCTGCTTTCAGGCATTTTAAGGAGTTTGAAAAAGAAGTTGATAATCTGTTCAATAATCCAGAGTCAAAAGATTAATTATTTCATATTATGTAATTTTGTGAATAAATATTTAAATTTCATCTTCCGACGAATAGAAGTCTGCTTTCACATTCATCCGTTCTCGCAAGAGTCTCTTCTTCTTTGAACTTCTCTCTTCAACTGTTGATAGCTTGTTTCTTAGTCGCTCATTATTCAATGAATCTATCAGTCCATTTCTTATTGTGCTATTTAAATTTATGATACTAAGACAAGGCGGAGGAGAAACTCTGTCCAAGTAGTTGTATTTACCCGCTGGAGTGTCATCTTCCTGGTAAATATGCTTTTGGCCTGTAGATTTCTTAGGGAGGACTTTGGTTTGTATGGCCGGGTATTCATATAATGCATTTTGGCTTATATTGGCACAGGAATTCAGTTCTAGTGGAAAGTCTGGTCTTATAATAGGCGGAGTAAAGAGTCTGGGTTCGAGAAAATGCTGTGTAGGAGTTGGAGAAGGTTTGGGTCTTCGATATTTCAATTTTCCGGCTTTGTGACGTCTTCCTTTCTTCCCGCGTCTTCCGTCGGTTGTTTTGACTGGAACGGTGATGATGCTAACTTGCTTGTAGTATTCAAAAAGGGACTTTCCTAAGTTGCGACCCAGTCGGAGATCTGGTTAAGTGGTTAAGAAAAATTTAAAATTAGATTTAAATTTCAGGGTTGTTGTAATAAATTTAATATTTATTTTACCGATAAGGATTAGAGATTGGAATAAAAATAATATTCATGGTGTTATCTGATATAACAGCAGACATCTTTCTAAATTATATTGGAAGATATTGATCAAACTGATCACCAAAAAGCATGTTGACATGCAGTACATACAATAAATCAGTAATTCCACAAAGACATTTTTTAAATTATACTTTAAGTTTCGTCACAATTTTTTTTTAAATTCTTATACTATCAAATATTCAGGATAAATTATGATGGGTCCAAGGACAGTATCTTAAAACATTTAAAAAATCAGTAAACACTCTTGTTTCCGGTCAGTGGCCGAGTTGGCACTGCGTTTGGGTCCCATCCAGGCATGTTTTTAATTCCTCAGCTTGCCAAGTCCTCCATCACGACACAAGAAACATTTTACGCTTACTGTAATGGTAACTCGGGAATGTTTGTCTTTATTAAAAAAAAAAATTTAAAATTTACAACTTGTAAACTTGAACAAAGACCAAAAACAAAAGATGCATTTTTCGATCACATATTGCAAAATATGAACAGCATTGATGGTAAAAATGAACTGAGAAGCGATCATGATAGTGATAATGGTAAAGGATACAAGCGTCATCATTGTAATGAATGTAGTGAGGTATATTGGTCAAGTGATATCCGCCCATAGAAACTTGTAAAGTGAATGCATTTGTGTGTTTTCCTAAACTTGTGCAGAAAAACCTGCGAGCTGTGCCCACTTTGGACGAGTCGGCATTAAAAAGAGAGTTTTCCATGCAATATCCTTCAGCTTTGGTAGCAAAGATTTTAGGGAAAACTATATGCCTTTCATACCTGCAAAATAATGTTCATTTAGTAAGTTATTACAAGAGCAATGAAATGTGATGGCCGCCGTGGTCGAGGGGCAAGGCTCTTGACTAGAGATTCGGAGGCCGCGGGTTCAAATCCCGGCGTGCGCAGATAAATTTTATTTCATTCATTTGTATTTTCATAAATTAATCATTTAAAATAATATAAGGAATATTTACAGCACTTTCCAGAGTGGAAGATATTGTCAGTATCACTCTGGTGTAAGATCACCATTCAGAATTGAAACGCTGCTTGAAATGGATTTAGTTGTGTTTAGTGACTAGATCTGAATAGCCGGATACTTTCCCACCTTCCTCTTCCCCATTTCCTTCCCCTACCCACTTACCTTCAGCCTCACAACATACCCCAATTGGGGATGTCATAGTCTCACTGGGAGCAGTTGGGACTCTTGTGAGGTATTCACATAAAAGAAATTAAATTATTATGTTAAATATTTAAACATTCTTACCGATATACATCGTCGTAGGCATTTCCATATATAAAACACCCTTTCTGACTTGTATGAGCATGAATATCGATTACAAAATCTAATTGATATACCTGTAAATAATAATACAGTAATGAATTATCTTTTTACGGTATCTACAGAAACAATAAATCATTTTATAATTAAGATCAACTCATTAAAGTTTAAAAAAAAAAAGCCAGGGACGTACACAGCGATAAAAGCACCGGCATTATTTGTCTTGGCCTATTTCACCGTATCGCTCGGCATACATTTTCAATGAGAATGTATGGCAAGAGATATGCTGAAATAGGCCAAGCCAAATAACGCTTGCCCTTTAAACGCTGTGTGTCACTGGCTATCGTACTCGAGTTACTTTAACCAGTGATTCCTGACATTATTTTAAGTAAAAAATGTAAATAAAATTTTGGTCTCCGGTAACATTTTTGAATTTTTTTTTCTACAAAAACATAAAAATCAGTAGGTATTGGGAAGTTGGGGGCGGGGTGAGGGATTGGTTGGTTACTTGGCTTAGAGACCAGTGACGACATGTGGAAGAATTTTTTTTCTTTGATTTTGAAGAAAAAGTTTTGGAAAAAAAACACATCTATAAAGTCTTGTAGACCAAAATTTCATTTACATTTTTTACTCCAAATAATGTCAGGAATCACTGGTTAAAGTAAGTCAAGTACTGTGCTTAACACCCTGTATATTATCATGAAATAGAAGAATTCCCATCAAGGAAAAAAAGATTGTTGTTATTCCATAATACTTATAGTTGTAAAAAAAAAAAATTCTGAATAAATTATTAATGATAATTTATTGAGACATTAATAATTGTTTTTGAAACTATAGTATTATAGAATAATAGCAATATTTTTTTTCCTTTCTTTGAATTTTTCTATTTGATGATTCACCAGATTTACAGGAACGGGTTTAGTTTTTCCCATAGGAAAAACTAAACCCCTTCATATACTTTTCCATATAAATGATCATCTAGTAAATCCACGTTATGCAAGTGTATTATATAAGTATAATTAATACAAAACAATACAAGAACAACACGTTAATCTACCAAACTATTAAATGGGAATATAATTCACCGTCTCCAGATATTTTCATATCAGAGGGTTCGGCTCTGTGGAATTCCTAATTTGACCGATAAATCCTACTGATCCCTCAATATAAATATTTAAAAAAAAATCTTTCGTAATTCTACATGTATTTAAAATGACTGATTTTTGCATTTTTATATACAAATTCTTTGACAAATCTAATATGCCTAAATTTTTAATAAGAGAGCTAGGTATAATGCCAGTAGCCGAAATAACAAAAGGTAATATTTTTATAGTCTGAGAATGCCAAATTCTTTTAATTTCATTTCCTAAATCTGTATACTTTCTTATTTTTTCAGAAACAGATTTTTGAATATTACAGGAATTTGGAATAGCTACATCAATAATATAAGTTATTTTTTTAATTTTGTCATGTAAAACTATATCAGGTCTATTATGACCAATTATAGAGTTTATATTTTTACCATCAATTTATCAAGTTTATCATTAAGTTTCAAAAACAATTAATTATGTCTGAATAAATTATTAATGATATGTAAACAGGAGATTCAGAGTTGCACTCTATTTTTTTTATTATTTACACCTATACTAATATATTTACGTAATATGATACATTAATGGGATCTCCAATGTTTTGCCTTTCTGTCTGTTTTTCTGAATAATATTTTTTGTATCAATTTTTTGTTTGGAGCTAGCAAAATTGCCTATAAATAGGCGCATATCGTGACAAATCTTTCCAAAAATTCAGCATTTTATATTACAGAACTGCGAATAAGAAAATGTTTTTCTTGTAACAAAGAACTATTTTTCGTAATTAATTGACTGGTAATATTTATATACGAATAAAAATATATACTTAGGTAGACAGCGAAGTCTATGAAAATAAAGTGGACAAAAAAAGGAGAGCCATCCTATGAACATAGACTATAAAATGTGTCGCGTTTAAAATCTGCAGATATGTCGTAAAAAATGTATCTAGTAACGTACTTTGCTTTTATCTATTTCGCTAATCATCTCCCAGGCCGCTTTGAGAGTTGGATGAGCCCACTGAGAAATGATGTTCCAGGACCTATTGAGGTCGAGCCCCATGAGACTGGCTCGCTGGTTTCCAAGATGGACGCCGTCAGGGTTCAGCATGGGGATTATTTTAAATGTGACGTTCTGTCGGAGCAATTGGGCCATCGAGTGATTGCTTATCAAGAAGTCCATCAGCCCTAGAGGGAAATAGAAATATTAATAAAATGTTATAACTTGTAACGAATCGTAAAAATGAGAGTGAAGAGTAGGCGTTAGATTATGGAACTCGTAACGTTTATTTAACCTATGCAATTTGGGGGACAGGAATGGGTACCGCCGCCTCGGGAATCATTTATTGGATAACCAACATCTCTGCCGTAGGTCATCCCAAGTGTATCGCTACGTTTGGTGAGGTTTGTATAGGTTTCGGCGGCGGATGCTTCTGCCCACCTACTGCATGGCGGGCCGGATCAGAAGATACTGGTTGAGGGAGACCTTTTGACCTCTCTAGCCAGATTCTCTCGACCCATCGACTCGCAAGAGGAAATAAATTGTGCTATTTCTAATATTTATTTTAACCTTGACAGACGAAAGACGATGGTGGTTCTCCTCCATGAGTTCTTGCAATGATGACAATCACTCGTCTTTTCTCCGTTTTGGCCTTAGAATCTGAATCTTCAACCTTAATGGCGCTTTCGTCTCCAATAGAGATCAAATCTATTTTTCTTTTTTGCTAAAATAATACATTTATGTAGCAAACTGTATGAACTTCAAGTAATTCGAATATAATACGTGGTTTTCGTAACATATAGTTAATCAAATCCGAGAAAAACTAATTTCAAGGTGTCTTACGTACAATACTTTTCCCAATGATTTCTCTCTCCACCGTATTCTTAAGATGTTTTGCCTTTCGCATCCAAACGTCCAAATATGCCTGGAGTTTGGAATAGCTGTAAGGGGTGGCCATGGCAAACTGGTAAATATCGTCTTCTTTGTCGAAGGCAAAGGCAAAGCTGAGGATATGTCGAAAGCGGTGGTAGATGGAACGGTGGTAATACACATTGCTTCTGACTATTCTTTGCCTAAAATAATAATAATAGTGACACAACATTGATTTCATAAATTACTGAGCACACTGTTGAAGAGTGTCCACACTATCAGCTACTCACTACTCAGGCACATGAAACCACCTCACAAAATGAAGAGAGTCGTAAAGCCTTTTTTTACTTACTTATACTTACCATAAGATCCGTAAGAAGTACCTACCCAATCAACGCACTACATGAGAGGAATGGTAGGTACGTACAGGATCAATGTTCTAATATGTTCGTATATTTGTGAGATGCACAGATATCGAACCTGCAATTTTCCAACTGTGCACTATGCTACGGAGGTTGTAATGAAAATTAAAAATTAATATAGCCGTCCAAAAAACATCCTTACCATTTGGGACGAGACGTCGATTTTACGATCGGAGTCATCTCACTATTGAAAAGAACTTTACTTTTTCCAAAGTTAACTATGTTGAAAATAACTCTCTGAAATTTTCAGAAAAAATAATTAAAGTACAATATCCTACCTAATTCTATTTTCTTTCGTGTTCCACGCCATCAGCATGGTCCTTCAGGGGTGATTATTCATGAATCGAAGAAAACCTTCTCTTTTGCAACCTCTTGCGTCCTGCGGTCCACTGTATAGTACCTTGATTATTCTTTTCTTCCTGATTATTTTTTATACTATTTTTTTTACGTTGATAACACTTTTCATAGACAAACAATACTCATTTCTACCGCCAGGATTGATCAGCATTTTTACAAGATTATTATTCAAAACATATTTTGAAGTCTTATCAAGAGCACTGTTTGAAAATGGGGTCCGGTTCTTTTTCTCACCCGGGTTAGTTATTAGATTACTTTTGATATGTGGAATAAATTAATGAAATTGAGATTGATTATAGTTATAAGAGAAACATATTTACATACTTGTAAGATTATTCAATAAATATATATTGTTTCTAAAGTAATCCAATTTGTCAAAACAATAGTAGGTACGCTGTGGTGCATCTCAGGTCAGTATATGAAGTCTAATGTTTGTTTTGTTCTTTCAGTTCCTCAGAATATCTTTAATTTGAGCGATTATGAAGCTTCTGATGGTCTAAATTTAATGTAATTTTTTTTTATGTGTTAAGAATCGTTTTGAAATGTACCATACTATTAGATTATAAGATTATCGTTAATTTTCTAATTATTATTCTAACTTTATGTAAAAATATAGGTTTTTTTATTTTTATTTTATTTCTTTTTAGTTGTTATTATTTTAAAATGTACCTTTAAAACGTCTTAGGATATCTAATATGTCCTAAAACTATTCAAATTTTTGTTTTTATTTGTGATTTTAGACTTTTTTTAGTAATGAATTGCATTTTTTTGGTCTATGTTGTGACCTGAGGTACTCTACAACGTACTTCCTGCAATTAATTAACTATGCATTAAAAAAAGTTGTTCTTTTACATTTAAAATGTAATTTATCTAAATAAAATGTTATTTATCTAAACCATTTTCCGCAACCAGTGGCGTACCGCAAGGTAGTCATCTTGGCCCAGTTTTATTTCTTATTTTTATTAATGACATAGTCAACTACTTCAAAGATGTCAAAGTATTGCTATTCGCTGACGATATTAAATTATACAAAGAAATAACTCTCTTGAACCACTGTCAAGTTCTTCAGTTTAATATAGACATGCTTAATAACTGGTGCTCTCAAAACAATTTATATTTAAATGTAGAAAAATGCAAAACTTTGACCTTTTCCAGAAAAAAAACATCACTGGTTTTCGACTATTCGATAAATGAAATAAGTTTAGAAAGAGTAATGGAGATGCGAGATCTTGGCCTAATAATGGATGAGAAACTAGACTTTACGGCCCACATTCAACAAATTGTGAATAAGAGTATGAAAACATTAGGTTTTATTTTAAGAACAATTAAAAACTTTGAATCGTTACAAATCATAAAACTGTTGTACGTATCCCTTGTTAGAAGTCTAATAGAACATAACTCCATAGTCTGGTCGCCCTTCTACAAAATTCACATCCATAACGTTGAAAGAGTTCAAAGAAAATTTCTACGTTTCATAAATTTTAAACTTAACATCCCTTTAGAGCATATAAATTACCTATCATTAATGAATATTTTAAATATTCCAACTTTAGAAAACAGATGAAAAATAAACGACCTAACCTTTTTAATAAAATTATTAAACTCTAAATTCGATTGTTGTGAACTTCTACATTTAATAAATATACATGTACCTACAAGAACTACTAGACAAACATCAACATTTTACATACACACATCTCATTCCAACTATAGCTTACATTCTCCAATACAACGTTTACATAGCCTTGGTAACAAATACTTAAACAATATTGATGTATTTGACAATACTTTGAACTTGGCAAACTTCAAACGCCGTATGTGCGAACTATTTCCAACTACCTCATAAACTATTGCGAATAACAATTTTATACGATTTTATTAATATTATTTTTGATTTGGAGGATAGTTGCAGACTATTTATTTTTACTTCATTTATATTCTATGTTACCTAAATTTTGTTAACTGAAATATTTTATGTGCCTGTAACCTAAATTTTGTTTCTTATATTTTCTGTTACCTATATTTTATCTACTCGTATTTTCACTGTAATTAATAAAAAAAATGTATTGTTTTATATGTAAAAGCCCTATGGGCGTTGAAATAAAAAAAAAATTATAATGTAGAATAACACAATTTTTTTTCTGGTGCTTGGATTAGCCTCGGGACTCAAGAGGTTATATAAGGTTACGCGCATCAATCGCAATCAGTTCGCAAAAAACCTTGGCAGTGGTGGTAACCGGATTAAGAAGAAGTTACCATATTTATTTTAATAAATAATAAAATGACATAAATACACATAACTAAATACCTACTAACATACTTTTCCTTAAATGTTCATAAATAATCACCCCCCGAAGTCGTATATTATAAGCGTGAAACACGGTGCGTATAATGTGTTCTACAGTACTTAATAAATAATAAATGTAAATAATAAACTTAAATATAGCCTAAGAATTATATTATAAATTGTACAGCGCCCTTGAGGTGATTTCTCACAAAAACGGCGCTATACAAATTATCCAATTATTATTATTATTTTTAATAATAAAGTAGGAATTTATAATTTATACGATGGGCGCTGTTCGGAAAGTAACTAATCGATTCGTTTGGCTGTAAATGGAGGACCCGCTTGTCCACTTACCATAACTTATAATTTACATTACATTGATAAAAGAGAAGGTACAAATAATATTGTTGTATTTTCCAGTAATGTAATCTACGGTTTGAGCCTCTCTCCTCCCCTTTATATTAGCCCTTATATGCAGGAGTTTTATTGCGTGCTTTTTGAAACTGATACTTTCGCTATTTGAATTTAAGCACTTTGTCATAGCGTTCAACCAATTTGCTGATTCCTTCTGCACAGACCTCGGCCGCCTGGGAATGGGAACGTAGCCGACATAGGCATGTCATAGCATTTTGAAGATCTTCATCGTCATCGAAGTGCTGGGCCCAATCATCCTGTCCCCGTACAATCCTGAACTGGCTCCATCTGATTTCCATCTATTCACTTACACGAACAGGATCTTTAAAGTGCTCGGACTGGTTGCCCGTGTTCCCAGGTGGCCAAGTTTTGTTTAAATGTTTATATATGTTTTTATATTTTTTATTTATTGAAATATATGGCTACATTTTTTTAATATATATTTTACAAAATATAGTATTTAAGGTTAGAAAAGAGGAGCTCTTATGCCTGATAAGGGAGCCACGATTATTATTTAGGTTACATATTATAATCTATTTTGTACAAAATTGTTTAATTTTATTTATTTGTTCTGATTGGTTGAAAATACAGAGCAATTCAGAAGAAAGGTTATTGTAGTTTTTTGTGGCTTGGTAAATATAATGGTTTTGTATTTGTGTTGTTTTAAAAATAGGTGTATAAATTGGTTTCCATTTCTCATTAGTGTTAATTTATGTATATTTATATAGGTTTTTTTTGTTTTATTATTATTTGTGGCCAAACAGCGGGTTACTTTCCGAAACCCCCTCGGATAATTTGCAAAAAGTTGTGCCTAATTTTTTTAAACCCCTCAGGCAAATATTTTCGGTTTTCGGAACAGCTCATATAGGTCTCATAGTTTGTTGTTTCTCCCTTACTATCGCTTGGTTAGAAATCTAAACGGTATTTTAGAAAGATCTAAACGGTATTATAGAAAGAGAAACACCATACTGTACATTCAAATCTAAAAGTTAACCGCAAACAAATTAAAATGCACCTACACCTTTATGAAACGAAAGTTTCCGACCGCAATTTGAAAAAGTATTATGAAATTTTGGGAATTTTTTATTATTTTATTTTACAGGAAGCGACAAAAAAGTGAGGTGAAAATAACTATAATATATTTGCCTAATAAAATATGTGTATTTCTTTTCGTTATCAGTAATTTTAGTTTAAAACATAAGTTAGCAATTTTAAAAACTCTTTTAATGTTTGCAATCAAAAATTTTACGTTAAAAAAAATATGTTTATTTCAAATCATAAAATTTGAAAGCATATATTTAACCACCTTTCAAAAACAGTTTTTAGTTTTCCGAAATATTCCGTTTATTTGGATTTTATTGCAAATCGGAAATTTCCGATAAATTAGGCCTGAGGGGGTAAAATTGCACCATAATGTGCCTTATTCCATAGAATCAGGTGCTCCCACCGACGTTCTTATCCACTTGATGCGCTCGGCACTGATGGGGCCTAAAACACTCGCTGATGGGTGAATGTGGTGCGGTGCAGACTATCGAACATATAGTCGACGAACGTCCACAGGGTGCTGTCACTTTAAACAATTTACTTACCTGATCCTGCTTCACATTATCCACGGTAAAGTTGAACCAGAGCCTCAGCTTGGGGCAGCACGTGTCTGGTCTGACGAAGAGGTCGTACTCGAACTCTGAGATGAGGTCCACGCGGCCTAGGTTGCCGGTCTCGAAGGACGCGTCGAAGCAGAGGTGCCCCTTCTTGGCCTTACCGCTGTGCCCCGCGGGGCGCATCACCATGCGGTTGAGGTTGCCGAGGCCTCCCTCGCCATCGCTATCCTCGCTATCTGTGAGGTGGTTTGGAAATGTTACAAATGAACAAAGATTCAAAGGATCAAAAGTTCAAGGGTTCATATATGTTCAAGTGTTCAAAGCTTCAATGTTTTAAATGTTCAAAGGTTCATTTATTTTCAAAGGTTCAGTGGTTCAAAAATTTAAGTTTTTAAATGTTAGAAGCTTCATTACCAAAGATTCAGTGGTTCAGATGTTTAAACGTTCCAAGGTTCAAATATTTTCGAAGATTCAGTGGTGCAAAGGTTCAAAGGTTTATATTATAAGCTTCAATTATTTCAAAAAGTACAGTGGTTAAAATGTTATTCAGTGGTCCCAAAGGTTTAATGAATTATTATTTTTCATAGGTTTCAAATTCAGTGGTTCAAAGGTTCAGAAGTTCAGCGGAGGATCAAAGGATAAAAAAATGTACTAATGTTAAAAATTTCAAAAGTTTTAATGCTGACCGTAAACGAGCAAACGAACAGAGGCGCAGAGGTAGGACTATGACAATCCCAATTTGGGGTAGGTTTTATAATTTACCCTCATTAACCAAACCGGAACGTTTTATAAATTAAATTAAATTCACGATCAAATTGCAAACAACACGATAAAATATACGATAGATATATGTATATTGTTTTTACATTGGTTCAACACAGGAGGCCACGAGGAAAACAATTTCCCTCGGGGCCTATGTCGTCTTTGGGGATGATGCGAGGAGGATCTTTTTAAGGAAAGGAAGGAGAGGAGGTTCCAGGACGAAAAAAGATATGACAGGTGGGTAGGAATCTGGAGGCCAGTGTGTCCAGGAGTGACCATTCATCGCACTGCGGTACAAGGCGATGGGTCGAGAGAGTCCGGCTGGAGAGATAAAAGGTCTCCCTCAACCAGTCTCTCCCGATCCGGCCCGCCACGCAGTAGATGGGCAAACTCACCCGCCGCCAAGACCTAGACAAAAATCACCCCCATGAAGCCGGGCACTCCTGCTAAGTCACCAAATTTAGCGAACCACTTGTATCAGATCGGTCAGTAGTTGAGTGGGCATCGCGTTTGGGTCTCACCCAGGCGTTCCGTGTTCGATTCCTCGGCTGGCTAAGTCCTCCATCACAACACAAGCAACATCTTCCGCTTAGTGTGGTGGTAGTAGGAGATTTTCAAATGTTGTTGGGTTATTCGTAACCCGGGAATGTTTGTCTTTCTTTTTAAAAAAGTTTCTTTATATATAAATATTATTTACAACGATGTACGAAAAAAGGAACATTAACCGTTTAATTTTAATTAGAATATTAATTAACATTTCCTTTCTCGAAAAACGCATTTGATATCTAATTAACTAAAAAAAAAATATGCATACCATCGAGATTTCTCTCATACATGCTAGTATGCTGCAATGGATCGCGTCCGAGCATTTTGATATTTTTGAAAACACTAAATAAACAAAAGAAATCCTAATAACAACACTCTACAAAAACATCAAATCACATCGGGCAAATGAGATAACTTTCAAACAAAGTAAATTTGAAGTAGACTATTTTTAGCACGTATTTTCACACGTTAAAGACGTAGGCTTCACGTGTCAAACGTGTTAAGACTACCACTTTACTTTTGGAACACCGAACGTGAAGTTTTCAAACGGTTCAGCTGTTTCAGACCTTTCAGCAAGAAAGTAAGTGAGAAACTAAATACTTGACTCGATGGAAGAACATGTCTGACAAGAATTTAAATAATAATTACTATCACAAACATGATTTTTTACATTTTGTTTTGAAGAGTTTTAATTTTCAATGTACTATCTATCGTTACTTAAATTTAAACTCTAAATTAAAACTCTTCAAAACCTAATGTCTAGAAATTGTTACATAGTTAATGCCCAAGAAATACAAAAAATGATTTTTTACAACTGAACTTTTAAAGATTACACTATACAACATAAATAAACCAATCCCCTGTACAGTACACCATCAGTGTACAACATTGTATGTATGCTTGCATAAAATATGTAGAAATTGTAGGTACCTACCCGAATTTATATTTCAGCCTCCCAAAAAAATCCTCTTCTATTATTTTACTTAAGTGTGTAGGTACCTACCCATATAAAAAAATTACTCAAATATTAAGTAGGTAGGAAGATGAAAAAAAAAACTATCGAAAATCGTGAACTGGACAACCTATAGCAAGAACCAATTAAAATATAGTATGTAGCGGTTTATTTACGGTATGTAGGACATGTAGGTGCATTACTGACAACACAAAATCGACAGATTTCCATGAAAAAATGGAATGTGAAAGCAATCTACTAAAATAACACCAGAAAACCATTTATTCTAGAAAATCGTGGAAAAATCACCTCACACTTTTATAACTTCGCACACTTGTGCAGTTATTTTAAATCAATTTTTCCCCTCGAAAACATTATTGTATCTATAAAAATAAAGTAATTTTTTTCCATTTAGAAATTTAAATCAAATTCCAACAAATATGCTGGGTTCCATGTTATTCAATTTTCGCTTATAATAAAAGTTCTTAATAAGAGTGTCAGACTTCTGCTCTGTTTTGGTGTAAAGCTCCTATTATCTGGTGTAAAGTAGAACATATACCCGAATAACACTAGCCGCGCACGCGACGAGGGGAAAACACCTACTTCATCCACCATCAAAACTGTTTTAAGTCGTTTCTGCAAAAAACAATATTCGTGTAGAATGCAAATTCAAAATATTATTATGTTCATATATAATTAACATTATAATAATAGTTACCTACGTTAAAATAAACAATGTGAAGTGATTTTAGGTATATCGTGATATAATAATGAAAAATCACCAAAGAAGGTACCCATCTAACTACATGTCTAGTTCTGTTATTCGGTGGGTCTATAATGGTTTCCGGAAACTATTTTTGTTGAACATTTTTAATTTAAAAAAGGGTTTATTAAATGTTTTCGTATTAAACAAACTTGCTTGCCAGATTTGAATTTTTGCTAAGATTGCTACATAATTTTAGAGAAAAAACAAAATTATTTATTTACAGTTAAAATAGTATATCAGTTAAAATAATATCTAATGTGTTCTTGGGTCAAAATGAGCCATCATCGTGAATGTTCACTTATTTATTTATTACCTCCGAAACTACTTGATCTAAAACAATTTCATAACTTGAATCCGACGAGAATCTAATTTAGAAGATAGTTTCGTTGGAAATCCGTTTTTCTTGAAACTAAGATGACACTACTTGGTAAGCGAGAGGTTAAATAATATTTATTTTATGTTCACTCATTCTTTATACTTAAATCAGCGAAAGTATACGTGCAATGTACAGCTGGAGTATCAAGCCGTAAGTAGTGTTTCATTTTTCTTATATTATGTGTCTAAATCGAGCTCTAATGTTCAGTTTGCAATATTACAAACCGTAAACCACTAGCAATAAAGAGCTCAAAGGTAATCAAGACTTGCATAAATTTGAGTGATTGCTTAAGATAGATGACACTGCACAGAATATGAAATCACTTTAATTGCATCGTTTGCATATTTCAATGCAGGCAAGGAGCACTGCATGCGTGCTTCCATACACGCAGAGCCAATAAAACCCTGGAATGGTGAATAGTTCCATACTCAGCGAGTACCGAGGAGGTGCAATTACTGTCAAGTGTCAGCTTAGCTTATACAGAAAACTCTCCACACAGAGAAGGATTGTTTCTACGAATAATTTTAGGAAGTTTTTATAAAATTTTTGCTACTGTAACAGACGTCTGGTCGTTACAAGACTGTAAATGTGTAATAGTTGCTGCCGGCTCTCGTGCACTTCTTTTGCTGATGATGATGATAGTGGTTGCGTAGATTTCTTCGCTGGCCTCCGTGCATCCAGTACTGTGAGAGGTACCGGATGTGCCTAGGTTCCTGGCCGAGCCTGGCGCCTGGCGGTGTCCAAGAGCTGGGCCGACTTTTCTTGAGGAGGTAGGCACCAGGTGGTAGTCAGGCAGGACTTCGGCGAAGGGCAGCGGGCTGATGAGGTTATTTCAAGGGGTTTTGAAATAAAAGACTTGTTTGAAAGCAAGTGGTGAACTGATTTATTATTTTTTGGATTTGGATATTATTTATGTTCAGAGTTCCTAAACATGAGTTTACTGACTCTAACGTAATTATAAATTGGATTATCTAACGATACTTTACATGGAATTTTTATTTTAAATGGTGGGGAATGAAACTTAATAAACTACACTGCAACTTTAGGCAGGATTTCACTCCTTGCGGAGGATTATCTTAGGTTTTTTGTATTTAAAATTTTCGGTCTCGCTATACGTAGCGAGAGAGTTAATGGTGGGATTTTCATGTCGGGCTAGACCGCCATAAAAATTTTCAGATTGTTTAACAATTAAGTCCTTTATCAGAGGAATGTTTGTGTCATTGTGGAGAGTGGAAACCCTGATCCACTTAGGCGCATTCAACGCAAGTCGAATGGCTTTGTTTTGCAGGGTTTGTAGTTTGTTTATGTGTGTGTCAGCTGCATAGCCCCAAATAGGTGCAGCGTATGTGAAGCCCGGCCTAATGGTCGTCTTGTAGAGTAGTAATTTATTGTCTGATGATAATCGACTATTTCTACCTAGCATCGGATAGAGTGCGGCAATTGACTTATTTGCTGATTTTACTTTTTCATTAATGTGTTTTTTCCACGTTAGTTTGGAGTCTAAGGTTACTCCCAGGTATTTTATTGATTTCTCCCATGGAACTTTTTCCCCAAACAGTATTATGTTCGGGGGTAATTTTGGCCTTCTACGTGAAAAAATAATCGCGGCACTTTTTGTGGGATTTATCGAGATTCTCCACATTTTACACCATTCTTGAACTAGAATGGCTTGGAGCTGTACGCGCCCTGTAGCAATGTGCGCGACAGTCGAGCTTGACATGATATTTTTATCATCGGCGAATTGTGTGATTTTAACATTATGATTCATTGGTTTAGGAATATCGCTAGAATAGATATTATAAAGGGTTGGAGACAACTGACCTCCTTGAGGAACTCCGGCTAATAGAAGACGTACCGAGGAGAAAATATCATCAATTTTAACTTTAAATGTACGGTCAGTGAGATAGCTATGAACGATTTTTATAAATGAAATGGGGAAGCCTAGAAGGAACATCTTATACAGTAGGCCATAATGCCATACTCTGTCGAAAGCTTTGCTTACGTCGACCGAAAGTATCACTGTATGTTTGTTTATATTGAATCCGTCCGTGATGTGTTCCACCACACGGAGAAGTTGATGGAGGGTCGAATGACCAGCTCTAAAACCATGTTGAAAGTCTGGTAATATTTTATTTTCCTGAACAAAAGCATTTAGTCTTACTAGAATGATTTTTTCTAAGATTTTACCTAGGCAAGGAAGGAGGCTAATAGGTCGATGATTTTCGGTTAATAATGGATCTTTGCCTGGTTTCGGAATCAATATAACGTTTGCTTGTTTAAATTCTTTTGGAAAACATTGAAGACGTAGTGATGCGTTACAAATAGCTGTTATGGCGCAGATGCCTTTAATCGGGAGACTTTTAAGTACTTTATTAGAAATGCCGTCAGGACCAGCTGCTTTTTTAATTTTAAGTGAAGTAATTATTTTTTTAATTTCTTTAGGTGACGTGAATTTGATAGTTGAGTCATCAGATTCTGTATTTATAATTGAATTTACTTTTGAATCCACCATTGAAACGAAAGTCGGGTCATCGTGGACAGTATTTGGGGAGAATTGAGCTTCTAGGCTGTCTGCAAAGGCTTCAGCCTTATCTGCGGACGAGTATACTACTCCATTTGGGCCTTGAAGGGGAGATATTCTTGTCTTTGGTCTTCTAAGCGTTTTAGAGAGCTTCCAATAAGCTGCTCTGTCATTATCGAGAGATGAGATAAACTCATGCCAGCGCTCATTGCGGTATTCGCTTAGAGAGTCTCTCACTTGGCGGGATAAACGATTATAATGCATTTTGACGATTGGGTTGCATGATTTTTGCCACTCTTTACGAATATAATTTTTTTCCCTAATAAGATCTTTGATCTCTTCGGGAATTCCGTGACGGCTTGAGTCGTTGGGAATTTCAACGGATGCCTCGTTGATGCACGATTTTATTGAGTTTATTAAATTTGAAGTGGCTGTATTAAGACTAGCTTCGTCAGGAATAGTGGTTGGAACAGTTGTGTTCGTATTTAAAAGCTCACTAAGTTTGTGCCATTTGATTTTTGTCCTAGTTGGCTTATGAGGGACCAGAGGATTTGAACCTCCTGATAGTGATAATAGAATAGGATTATGATCAGATGCGAGATCGTTTAGTACTCGTAAGGAGTGCAAATGGCTGGTGTCTTTGAGAATGACAATGTCAATAACATCGGGCCTCCCGACGTGGGGATGTAGAGTGGGGATGTCCGGAGCATCTATGACGATTGAGTTAGAGAGAGCGTACTTGGCTAGGTCCCTACCCTTTTTATTATCGTATCGGCTATGCCAGGAGCCATTTTTTGCATTTAGGTCGCCAGCTATCACAGTGGGGACGTTTTCTGAAAGGAGTGAGTCTAGTTCGGAAGGAATTAATTGGCGTTTGGGAGGACTGTATACTGAAATGAATTTTAACGGACCGGTAGAAGTATTGATTTTAACCGCGGTGGATTCAATATTAATGTTAGAAAATGAATGGGCTAGACAATGGTCAATGTTGCTCTTGACTAGAATGGCTGTACCGCCTCCTTTGTTGGTAGTTCTATCGTCACGGTATATGGTATAATTAGGAATTCTTAGATTACGTGATGGTTTTAACCACGTTTCATTTATAAGAAATACATCTAGATTATAGTCGTGGAGAAATTCAATAATCTCTTCGCGGTACGCTAGAACTGTGCCATTGGCATTCCAATAAGCCGTCTGTAGGTTAGAATTATTGACGCGTTGTCTATCCATTGTGTTTATTAATGAAGCTCTGGATGGAAGTCAGCTCTTTGGCTGCATTTTGAATAAGAAATTTGAGTTCAGTGGCTCTTTCTATGAGGGTTTGTAATTCAGAACCCGTGGGTTTCGGTTGCGGTGGAGGAGAAGGCAGGGAGGTACCCTGAGGAATATTCGGGGACTCGGGATGGCGTTCAAGCCGGAATTGTTGGCTGAAGGCCGGGGTATTATGAGACCGTTGTTCTTGTTGAGAAGAACGGCTTTTGTAGAAATGAGGTGCGGGCCAGGAGTTAGGCGCAGGAGGAGAGCGGTTGGGGGGCTGCTGATTGGATGTGGGTTCAGGCCTAGGTGGCTGACTTTGTTGCTGAGGCTGAGACGTGTGGTAAGAAAAATCATCGTTTTGACGGTGACTTTGGTAGTTAGACTGCCTACGATTATAAGGGTAATGGTTCCTATTTGTGCGGTTAGGCTGGGGCCTGGCAGGGCAGCCCTTGTAACTCGCCGTGTGATCACCCTCACAGAGGGCACACTTGGCCGGGGTGTCTCTCGGTTTTGTACACTCCGAGGATCTGTGTGGCCCTGCGCATTTCACGCAGCGCTCGAGACCATGACAGCAGTTTGCGGAATGACCAAGAACTTGACAACGAAAACATTGCCCCATTCTTGTTTTGTTGCGTAGGCTTTCGACCTGGATCCTCAGATGGAAGATCGAGGTGAGTTCGTTGAAAATTTTTTTACCGTCTTCGTTTTTAGTCAAGTTAACTAGAACTAGAGGTATCGGTTTGCGAGACCGACCAGCTTTCATACGGTGAACCGATATCACCGGGTAGCTGCGGGCAAGTTCATTCTTGACCTCCTCTGTATCTATATCTTCAGGGATACCCCTGATGACTACTTTTAGTGGTTTTTCCTCGGGGAGACGGAATGAGTGATGCTCAATTTTCCGACTTATAAGCAGCCTGGTAACGCTGCTGTGCTCCCTCGGAGTTTTAGTCTGGATATGGAGAAAATTCCCCATATTTTTGGCTGTAAAATCGATGCCTTTATCTTCTAATGTTCTAAATAAAGCCGTTATTTGAGTTTTCCTATGGAGGACAATCGGCGGAATACGTCCAAATTTGCGTGGCGGTTCCACTGCGAGGGGCTCATCTACCGTAGCAGATGTAGAGGGAATTGGAGAGGGGGACCTCAGTAAACCGAATTTATTACTATCATGAGTCTGATTTATTATTTTTAAAATCGCTCTTTATATCCTGTTTGTCGGACCGGGGAGCGTTACCGGCCGTTGTACAGGAAAAAGTGGAGGGAAAAGGTCGCCTCGGCACGAGAGTATATAAGCGGACGGAAACTGTTGCCAACTCATTTTGCCAGATCCGTCCACGAAAGTGGTCGATTGAATTGGTTTTCTACAATTAATTCTGTGGGTCACACAGTATATAATTACAAGTAGTTATTTGTGTGATTGATGATATTATACATGAGGCTACAACTAGATTTTTGTTTTTTCACAATAAAAATGGTTTTTAGAAATATTTTGGTTTACGTGATAATTATTTGTCGTAATTTGGCCTTCAGACGGACAGATTACGTTTCAAGGCGTAAATCATATTTTTCCAAGGTCCCCCGTAGGATAGCGTAATAAAATCTGTTTAGTTTATTACCCTACGAGGTCTCTGGATTTTTAAAATCGGAAAAACATAAAAATATTATTGAAAACACATAATTACGTAAATAGCAGTTATTTTAACTTCCCAGTAACAGCGTATGCAAAATAGCTTTTATTTTTGCTGTACTGGGAAGATGTACATTTTACACACAAATAATAGTTTACAATTTACATGTAGATATAAATCTAATTAGATTAAAATGAGAAACAATGATTAAAATTATAGATTCCTATGGGAAAATGATTTATCGTCGGCGGCACGGTACTGAAGTATCGATAGGCCAGAAATTCTGGGTGAATTTCTCAGAAACGCCATAAAAAATGATGCAAAAAATGCGATCGGTTGGAGGATGCAGCCGACGATAAAAATATGATAATAAAGAATTCGAGGGTGTGCACACGTCGGTTACAGCTACTTTATTTTTTTATAAACGTTCGTATGTTTGCATACAATTCATTAAATTCCAAGCGATTATTTTGCTGGTTCTTCTTCACGTTTCTTGGTATCCAGCTTTAGGCTAAGCTGGCTAAATAAGCCCCTCTTGATTTTCTCCACTTTTCCGATTCTTGACGGCTTTCACTCATCTGAATCCGGTCACCACCCGACATTTGATCCCCCGATGATGCCCCCCCGAAATTACAATTATATAATAAAAATATACTTTTTGTGCATTTTTTACTACTACAAAAATACCTTTAAATATTTATTGTTATTGTGTTTATTTTGTAGAACTCCATTTTCATATATTCAATAATTTAATGTATAAAAACAGTTTATTATAAACGGGTTCTACTTCGTAATTATTATTATGCGTTACAGCTGTTTTGCCCTCTGAAGGCATGTTTGATAGTGCCGTTTGTCGATAGGACTGATTGCCGATAGGACAGTTTGATAATGCCTTCAGAGGGCGAAACAGCTTGCTGTAACGCATTATAATAATTACGAAGCAGAACTTGTTTATAATAAACTGTTGTTATACATTAAATAATAAAATTATTGAATATATAAAAGAAATAAAAAAATTAAAACCTTTAAAAAAAATTGGTAGATATACCTACATCAAACGAATTTATTCACGGACTATATTTTTTGTACTTATACGCTGGTGTATACGTATACAGTATACAGAAAAGTATTTTTTTAAATTTGAATACCGCACAAGAGTCCCAACTGCTTCCATCTGGAGTCAGTGAGACTATGGCATCCCCAAATTGGGTTTGTTGTGAGGCTGAAGATGAATGGGGGGGAAGGAGATGAGAAGAGGAAGGTGGGAAAGTACCTGGCTATTCAGATCTGGTCACCAAACACGACTAAAGCCACTTCAAGCAACGTTTCAATTCTGAATGGTGATCTTACACCAGGGCGATACTGACAGTATCTTCCACTCTGGAACGGGCCGTAAATATACCATATAATAATTTTTTAAACTATGTAATTGTGAAATAACACAAATTAATCAAATAAAATTTATGTGCGTACGCCGGGTTCGAACCCTCGACCAACGGAGTAGTTTTTCCTTTGATGCATTTGTATGCAAATATGTTTTATTACTTTTGTCAGTCGGCTGTTAATCATCTCTGCATTCCCCTTCTGAGACACCTTAGTTACATCTTGTGTAAGTACCTAGGTATGTACTGCACATTATAAATAAGTGTACCCGGGGGGAAACTGTCGATGGTCAACTGTTATGGAATCGATCGCCATGTATTTTAGGTCTTCAGTCCGCTTTCCCTGTGGACAACCTCCTTTTGCTTCTTTTTCACAATCAAGAATCCCATCCCATCATAATTGGTTGCAACATATTGTAGGTAATTCCAACGATCATTTGCCGTTATAACTTCACGTAAATGCATTTTTGAAATAGAAATCTTAAGAATTTTTTTTATATGTCTACCGAGCGTATAAAAAAACACAATTTTCTTATCTTTTAGCTACCTTCATAATATTATGCAGATTTTGTGCACGATAATGAAGGCTCCAAGAATTTATGTGTTGGCGTGCAGTAGCAAGGAGTTTATTTCTATTTTATTTGATGATACGCCACTGTATTGTACACTTTACCTGATATAAGATATAATATATCGTGGATGTGAATTGTGTATTGCATTGTTTCCTACAAGTTTAAATCAGTTTGAAGCCTTTGCATTTCTGACCTGTGCGCTCCGAGGCAAACACGCAACTGTGAATCAACTAACATTACAAACTGATGCGAATTTAATTGATAGAACCATTTCAAAAGGGACGTTTTCAAATCTGTATACTTAAGTATTCCAAAACACGGAAATTTAATTTAAATAAGTAGGTCACACGGTTTTCCGAACTTCACTCAATATGTTCATTTTCTCGCGTTTCAAAAACAGATTTCCAGATCGTTGCAGATTTTGCAGAACGGTTTTGAAAGTTTGAAGAATCGAAAGGTTTTGCATCACTAATAATTGCATTCCCTCAAAGGTCAACAATGCTAATGGAGGTGTCTATTATTAACACGGTAAAACTTTGCTGATTGGTTCTGAAAACACTGTAAGAAAGTAGAAACTAGGTTTAACACAATCATTTTCTACTTGTAAATACATATGTATGAATTCAAAATTTGTTTTTTTTTTTTTAAATAAAAAGTACATGATTTCTATTTACTTTTAGAAATAATATCGTAACACCAAAAGAACGGGAAAGCAATGCAAATTTTAATCGAATAAAAAATAATTTTTGCCTAGCTGAAAAAAATTCGGAGACAGATTATTTATTAGGGCCATTGTCGAGTTATAGTTTTCAAATTATATTACTATCCGACTGAATAATTGTAAATAATTGTCCAATAGTTGTAATAATTTGAGTGCTCCAGTCAAAATGTTTGTATTTGTACTTAGGTAGGTACCCCTTTCCGAGGGAAGAATTTTTATTGGTAATCAATCAATCACGGAATATAAAATTTATCTAACTCCGTTGTTTCACAGACATTCAAATGTAACACTTTCATCAAATGGCCAATCAGCGCCATTTTTTTACAGTACAAGATTCCCGTTAAATGCCTTTTCTGTGTCCTTGTCACCTTTTCAACAAATTGTGATCAGTAGAATAAAACAACTATCATGTTGGCTTGTCAGCTTATTACAATTTGGTAGAAAGCTGAAACGCACCGAGAGAAGCTATACGCCAAATCACTATTTAGATTTATCTTTACTACGAATCGGTTTACATTATGAATATGAAAAAATATGTTGTGGATACATAGAAGCTTTTCATAAATAAAATAAAATTATTAATTACGTTATAAGCGCAAAGGACTAAATAATTTGTTTTTCATTAGATAAATATGAAGTTATATAAGAAACAACTTTTTAAAAATATCCCTTTATGGCTAAGATTATTTTTAACTAGATCCATTGACTAACTTTTTTTAAAGGGGTAAGAAGTCAAATATTTCTGGCGTTTATATTCCTTTTCAATTTAAAAAAAAAATGGCGCTGAATGGCCATTATTTGATCACAATGTTACATTTGAATTTCTGCGAAACAACTGGGCCCAAGGAACGCCCTAACTTTTTTTAAAGGGGTAAGAAGTCAAATATTTCTGGCGTTTATATTCCTTTTCAATTTAAAAAAAAAATGGCGCTGAATGGCCATTATTTGATCACAATGTTACATTTGAATTTCTGCGAAACAACTGGGCCCAAGGAATGCCCTCACCCATCAAAATTTGCACTGTTGAAACGTATTACCATTTCAGGGTTCTATGATACATTTTTAATTATTTTATGTACATATAAGCATTTACATAATGGGCTAAATAATACATTTGGGTAACGTGCCGACTATAAACTGTTGAATAATCATACTATTTTGTTGACGTCGGGTGTCGGGGATGATAAGAGATCTATCCTTAGAATCTGCAAGGACATGTCTACGCTAGGCTGTAGCCACTACCCACCCTAGCAACAGCACCAAGGGGTATAAACAATGTAAACATGCTTCTATTAATGTCTAAAATATTGATTTGCTTAGGAATAATAACCTGTTCCCACAATAAAGAAATTCGACAAAGTAATAAAATAGTATAAGCATTTGAAAAGGTTAATCTTTTTCACAGAATCAATCAAAGAAATTAAAAATTTACCTGACATTTTGATGAATGGGGTTCTGTCAAATTAGTGAAGTCCGCAAGGCTTTTTCTTCATCGTGAAGGTAAAAATTATATGATATGTTTTCATCTTCAGGCTACACGTATTACAAAGATTTGGCTATATCTCTTCATTTTGTAAAAAAATGGTTACTGTTATAATTGTTAGTAATATTTTTGTACACATATTTTTATCTACGAATGATAGACCACAAAACTAACAAGATGCAGTGTATTTTGCATAACAACAAGGAGCAATGCGACATAATTATATCTTATTAAATCAATTTTGAGCCTTCCGGTCAGGAAATACTTTAAAACATTGTTTTTTTTTTAAAACAAAAAGTGTCTTTCGTTTCATTAAAAAAAACTTTTTTTTAAATAAATCGATCACCGGAAAAAAATCATAAAACACACAGCATCCTCAAAGATGACGTAATCCCCAAGGAAATGTTTCTCCAATATGGAAGCCGTAAGGACACAATTAATAAAATGTACTTATATTTTTTTGAATGGGTGAGAATTGCCTAAGAAAGACAAAATCGAAAACAGTTGTAGAAAGGCCAATGTCTAATGATGAAAGCCAGAAGGCGCACGAAGAAGAGAAATTTTTTTATTTCTATAATTTTTTTGTTTACAATATACCTTCAATAATATTATTACATGTTGGCGCATTAAAAAGTAAACAAATTATAATGTTATACCTAAGCATTTTTTTTCTAAGAATGGAGGACTAAGATTAATAAGCAGTTTATTTTTTATCTTTGATTGATTTGCTTTACTTGTAATTCTTCCTAATAATTAAAAAAAAAGTAATAATATGTAAACAAATAATAATAGATTATAAGTAGGCACCAGATTCGTGTGGTCTGAGACATCGGTTCTACTGCAACCCCCATGGTCGGAAGAAATCGGGAGATAACGAATTAAGGTTACCGTAACTAATTAGGTTTTCCCACTAGTGTTAAGGCACGTGTAAAATAAATAAATAAAAATTTCGAGTCCATCGGGTGTTGAGGTACGTACTTGACTTACTTTAACCAGTGATTCCTGACATTTGGAGTAAAAAATGTAAATGAAAGTTTGGTCTCCAAATTTTGGACTCCAAATTTTTATTTATTTCGTTTCGACAAATGACTCTGATCGTTTACTGACTGATCATTGAATAGAATGTTAAAGTACCGTTGCCCATTACCTTAGCTATTTTATTCGGCCCGAACCTTTTTGGAGGCATGATACATTATACATTGCACTGATTGCAGCATGATTGCAGCTTTTAAAACGACTCCAGATACTAATATCTACAGCCTGTATTTCGGACGAATATCTACAGCTCATATGTTGGACAAATATCTATGAACTTCAGAGTGAAGACTAATATCTACACAGCTAAGGTAGGATAAATATCTATGATGGTCCCAGTGGTAAATATCTTAAGAGGGCAGCTGAGCAAGAGGTTGTACGGAAAAGCATAAATTACTTCAATTACGTAATGGCTTAAACGTTTAAAGTACTTACATGAAGTTTTTGCATAATATTACGTATTTTGCTGTAATGTTGAAATTGGCATAGCGCCTGCTCGTGTCAAGGCAAGAAAAACATCCCAGTATTCAAGTAGTTTAGCGGCTACGCTAGGTTTGTGTAACATGGTTTGTGATACAAAAGAAAGTGCCCCCTTCGTAGCGCCTGCTCGCGTCAAGGCAAGAAAAACATCCCAGTTTTCAAGTAGTTTAACAGCTACGCTAGGTTTGTGTAACATGGTTTGTGATACAAAAGAAAGTGCCCCCTTCGTAGCGCCTGATCGCGTCAAGGCAAGAAAAACATCCCAGTTTTCAAGTAGTTTAGCGGCTACGCTAGATTTGTGTAACATGGTTTGTGATACAAAAGAAAGTTCTTTAAACTGCAAACGCAATATTACGTTATGCCAATATGCTATACATAATTGCAAATCCAACCTCTGCCAGTACTGTAGATATTCGTCTACATCACCTGTTCCGTAGTCCGTAGATATTAGTCAGCAGTTTGAGCTGTAGATATTCGTCCTAACTTTGGATCCCATAGACATTGTTCCAACATACCTCGTATTAGTCAACGTCAACACATGGATTCTTATAGATATTAGTACGATTTGTTTAGTTTTTGAAATTCCTGTAGATATTACTATGCAAGTGCCTATCACGATTTTCAAATTCAATTTTCAAATTATCACGAACTGTTTTTGACGGCCGCCATCCAAGCACGTTTTAAGATATTTAAAAAACGACATCATTGTGTGCCAAAAGACGATGTTAACTATCATTATCGCTTGCGTAATATTTTCTATCGTAGCAGTTTACAGCCACTCGTCGAAAAACGGAACACCTGAAATTCGAATTTTGACAGCTGACTGACAGTTGCAATAATTATTTTGAAGTATCGTTTCGGTTTCGTAAAAATAATTGAATTTTTACTATCTGTGATAAGATGAGTCTGTGATATTTAAATGCTTTAATTAAGTTGTAAGGATAGTGTTTAGTCAAATTAATTCAAATGAATTTTTGAAGCGCGTTTACTGCTTTCATTATGAATGACGAAGAAAAGGAACTCTATAATGATTTATTGAATGAAAGTAATTTTGTTGAGAATATAACGTTTACTGACAAAACTCATTCAAATAATGTTAAGTTTGAGGATACTTTGGCTTTTGTCAAAGATTTTACATCATCATGGTCTCTTTCGAACAAAGTTTGCGATCCTCAAAAAAATACGTCACTACACAATTCGTTACTAATTAAAACTCAGCTTTTTAATGGTGTTACCAACAATACCTCCATCTCCATTCTACCACTTAGCAACGTTTGCAATAGTAGTAAAACGATAACATCAAAAGTATTATCTGAAAATGTAATACCAAATCTGCAAACCGATCTTAAATCTTGGGGTTTGCCACCAGAAATAATATCGAAATATCATTCCAAAGGTATAAAGAATATGTTTCCGTGGCAAGTGGAATGTTTGGGAAACTCAAGAGTGCTTAACGATAATGGAAACCTTGTTTATTCAGCTCCTACATCCGCTGGAAAAACTTTGGTTGCTGAAATATTGACCATCAAAACAGTTCTAGAGCGCCAAAAGAAAGTCATGATCATTTTACCATTTGTTTCAGTGGTGAGAGAAAAGATGTTTTACTTTCAAGATATTTTCAGCGAAAGTGGAATAAGGGTGGAAGGTTTTATGGGATCTCATTCGCCTCCTGGAGGCTTCCAAGCCATCCACATTGCTATTTGTACAATAGAAAAAGCCAACAGTCTAGTTAATAACCTTCTTGAAAGTGGTTCAATCGCTGATTTAGGAGCGGTGGTAGTAGATGAGCTGCATTTATTGGGAGACCCTCACCGAGGCTATATTTTAGAGCTTTTACTTACAAAGCTATTGTATGTAACAAAAAGATATGAACAAATTGATATTCAAATAATAGGTATGTCTGCCACGCTACCAAATCTTTCACTGCTTTCCGAATGGCTCAATGCTGATTTATACAAGACTGATTTTCGTCCGATTCCTTTAGAAGAGCAGTATCATCATTCCGGATGTGTTTACAACTGCAACATGGAATTCATTAGAAAAATTGAATCGTCAGAAGAGTTTGTAAATGACAAAGACAATATTGTTTATTTATGTCTGGAGACAATCATGGAGAGTTGTTCGGTATTAATATTTTGTCCTACTAAAAACTGGTGTGAGAATTTAGCTCAGCAAATAGCCGGTAATTTCAGAAGTTTGGGTTATTCACAGTCAAATTATGGGAAGTATTTACGTGAACAGCTAAATGGTCCCGCTATAAGTGAAGTATTGGAACAACTCAAGGCTTCTCCCGCTGGTTTAGATCATGTGCTTCAACAGACTATATCTTTTGGAGTTGCATTTCACCATGCAGGGCTTACAATGGACGAGAGAGATATCATTGAAGGTGCTTTTAAAACCAACGCAATTAGGGTCCTTGTTTCTACGTCCACACTCAGTTCAGGAGTAAACTTACCGGCACGTAGAGTTATCATAAGGTCTCCAACGTTTTATTCAAAACCTATTAACATACAAACTTACAAACAGATGGTAGGAAGAGCCGGTCGAATGGGAATCGACACGGTAGGAGAAAGTATTTTAATTTGTTCTGCAAATGATAAGAATGTTGCTGAAGGGTTGATATGTGGCGCACTTGATCCAATATCCAGTTGTTTGGAAGGAGGAGATAAGCTTTTACGGGCAGTCTTAGAAGCCATTGCAAGTCAAGTGGCAAAAACTCCAGAGGATGTACAACTTTTCATTAACTGCACACTCTTATTGAATAGTCTGGACAAAGATGAATCCACAGAGGAATATTCTGCAGAAACAGTCGAGCAGTTGGTACATTATGAATTAATTCGTCTACAGAATACATCTGATGAATTGTTTTACACGGCAACACCTTTAGGAAAGGCATGCCTCTCTTCCTCTATGTCTCCGCAAGATGGTCTCACATTATTTAAAGAATTGCAGAAGGCGCGTGAATGCTTCGTTCTAGAAACAGACTTGCATATGATATATCTTGTGACTCCGTACAGTATTTGCTCTCAATGGGGAGAGTTGAATTGGATGCATCTGTTGAACCTATGGGATGGATTGAGTAAAGCCATGAAGCGGGTAGGGGAGATGGTTGGCATTCAAGAAAGCCTTATCTACCGTTGTATGCGAGGAGCGGTCAAGATGGATTCTCCGGCTATGCGATGTAAATTGCAAGTTCTTAGAAGGTATAAAATTAAAATAGTCTTTTAATTTTAAAAAATCACCACAAACATTTAACTATAATCTTTTTTTTTCATTCTATTTTTAGGTTTTACACTGCTCTTGCCTTACAAGATTTAATAAATGAAGTACCATTAGCTACAGTTTCAGCAACTTTCAGTTGTTCTCGTGGGATGCTCCAAAGTTTACAGCAGTCTGCTGCAACCTTTGCAGGTATGGTCACAGCCTTCAGTCGACAGTTGGGCTGGAAAAGCTTTGAAACTTTGGTATCACAGTTTCAAGACAGATTACAGTTTGGGATTCAGAGTGATCTGCTTGACTTGATGAGACTCCAATCACTAAATGGCTTAAGGGCGCGAGCACTCTTCAATGCAGGCATAGAAACCGTATGCCAGTTAGCCAGTGCGGACATTTGCCTAACAGAAACTGCCTTATATGCTTCCGTGCCTTTTCAAAGTGAAAAGGAGAGGGACGGAGAGATTAGGTACGATGTAGAAAAGAGGAATTCATTAAGAAACATTTGGATAACGGGAAAGAAAGGTGTAACAGCGAAGGAAGCTGCTAATTTGCTCATCCTCGAAGCAAGAACTTACTTGCAGTTTGAAATGGGTGTTACTGAAGTTAAGTGGGAATTGAAAACAACCCAACCAGCACCTTCACAAACTGATAATAACGTAACAGATTTTTCAGAAAATATTAAGCCAACTGATAAATGTATCTCTCCCAATCCTGATGGCAATTATAAATATCATTTTGATCAAATAAAAACACCTACTCCTAAAACTTATGTAGAAGATGTAATGAATGCTCAAGAAATAGAAAACCCATCAAGCATTCAATCTTTACAACATTCAACTCCAATTGTTGATAACATTTTAAATTTTGGCTGCTCATCTGTTGAAGAGCAGCCAAAAGATGATATAAATATTTCTATTAGAGATAATTCGGACTTAATGTTTAAAGATCTTACAAATACTGAAAATGATTTTATGAATTCACCCAAAAATTGTACTTCTCCGGAGTATGATTTTAATATTCAAGACATTTCAATTGAAAATAATACCATAAATCCCAATGCAAGCTGTAGAAGCAATTGTAGCATTTTGCAAAGTGATCATTCTAAAAATCTAAGTATGTTTGAAGAAAGTATTGAAATTGATACGCAGCTTTGTGGCCTCTTGGATAAAAACCAAAGTAGCTTTGTAAATAATGCAGTTGAAAATGAGTTCACTTTTCCACATAAAGTAACAGAGGGAGAAAGTTTTAAAATGAACTTCACAAATAATATTTTGTCTATTGAGAATGTTTTTGCTGTTCCGTTTGATGCCACTCTTGCAGATAAAATATGCGACAGCCAAAAGTTTAGTTCCGCTGATAACATCATCCTGAGCTCACAAGAGTCATCAGAATATGATATGTCAATGAGAAATGTTAAAACCGTGACACCCAAAAGGAAACTAGTTAGGAAAGAATATAAAAAGAGCAAGAAAAGAAAATTTATGCAAGAAAATATAACAAAAAATGGTTTTAATTCAAAGGAAATACAAGTGATGAATCTTGGTTGTACACACGATAATTTAAATTATGGAGAAACCTTAACACTTGAATGTATTTTGAATTACGTTAAACAAGGGGATCATAAAGTTCTTCAAATTGAAGGGTTTAATGGTTCAACATTTGAAATAAATTCTGTGAATGCATGTAAGGATCTTGCTTTATTCAAAGAGTACTGTTCACACATTTTAAGCTTTAAGGAAACCACTCTTTACATTGATTTGGAGATTACAGGAAATAAATCACATAAAATTGGACACAACATTGTGAAAAATAATGTACGGTCTGATCAACTTGATTTTACGCAGAAGTTGAAACATTACCAAGGTAAAAGCGTCAGAGGATTTGTCGTCTTCATTAAAAATAGTGTAGCTTATTACTTTGACTGTCGAGATAATATTTCAGACACCTACAAGTTTTTGAACAGATTGGTCAATGAAAAGGAAAGGACTATTACTTTGTTCAACAGCAAATATGTCTTCTTGGTACTTAATAAATGCTGTGATATAAAGATTGAATGTAATTGGGAAGATCCTCTTGTGGCTGACTGGCTTTTGGATCCCGAAGGGGACTTTAAAACTCTACCCAGCATGGTTAGTTTATTAATCAATTTATTATTTTTTTATATTCTATTATTAGTGGTTTAAAATGTTTACTTACGCATCCCATTGATTTTTTTAATTATAGATGGAAAAATACAATTCAATGGATTTTAAATCATTACTCCTGATTAAAGAATATAGAGATGCAGCTTGTCTTAATGCCTGGGCGACTTGTTGCATTACTGAGACTTTAAAAAATTACATTAAATTAAAACACCATGAGATGTTATACACTTTTAGTAAGTTAGCTTTGCCCTTAGAATAAGGCAAAAGTGTTGAAATTATGAAGTAATTACACTCCAAATCTCTTACATTTGTTTTTTTTTTAAATTTATAAATATTTATAGTTTATGCAGTACAGATTTCCATGTCTACACAATTATATCATAAATATTGTGTTTTTAGGTACAGAGATGAAGGCTCTCCGTGTTATTGCTGAGTGTGAGCTGTCGGGAATGGAGGTAGATAAAGTAAAAGCGGGCGCAATGATTAATCGCGTCAAGTCAACACAAAGCACGCTGGAGAAACATGCTTTCAAGATAACGGGTCGGCGATTTAGATTTACTTCACCTTCGGAAGTTGCTAAGGTTTGTACTGAAGAATCCTTCAGTTCTTCTATGAATGTTGGCCATCACCTCACTAAACATCTCTTGTTTATCAGCCAGCTGGATAAGCTTCTTCGCATTGATGACCTGTCAATGACACCTTCATCCCTTCTTCCACTCCTTTCTACCACTCCTTTCTTGACCAATTTTGGTATGCATCAGTTATTGTTGCTCTGTGATTCTTTAATAAGTCTAAAATGAACAGGTTTTTAACACTAAGCTTTGGTTTAAAGATCCTCGGTCTCTACAAAGGACACAAAGTGAGCACAAACAAGAAGACTTTGGAGAAAATTGATAATCCTTTAGCTCAAATAGTTATCTGCTGGAGAAAATTAAATGCTATATTAACCAAGAACCTGTTTCCGCTGACAGCGAAAGCCGTGGAGAATACAACAGATACCAGGTAATTTAGATGCATAATCATTTCACTTCTCTCACTTGAAAAATAACCAACTTCCTCAGTCCATGTAATTATCTAAATTTGTTTTAGAATATACAGTTCTTATTGCACTCACACATCAACGGGAAGAATGTCTATGCAAGAACCAAATCTACAGAGCGTGCCGAGAAACTTTGAAATACCTCCTCAATTATTGTTCAATCAAATTGAAGACTGTGAAGATGTAACCTCCTTCTTTAGCTGCCGAAACATATTTCCTTCTGCTCCTGGTACCGTTCTGATATCGGCTGATTACTGCCAACTGGAATTGAGACTTTTGACTCACTTATCCGCTGATGTGACCCTCAGAAAAATAGTCATGTCAGAGGGAGATATTTTCAAATCTATCGCTGCAACATGGAAGTGCATTTCTGAAGATGAGGTATGTTTTGAAGCCTTTACTGCTTACTAATTCTGGGTTCCGTAATCCCCTAATAATACTGGCAACTGCTTTGACAAGAATTCGAGGAAACTTGTATTTACTAACACTATGCATTCTGACCATTCCAAGAACACAATGTAGATGTCATTTGTAGTTAAGCCCCCTCTTGAAAATTAAAATGGGATATTTTTGCAAACTATGAATACTGTTAAAAAAGTTTGTAAGATTTAAAGTTTATTTTTCTGTTTGTGATTATTGTAGGTACTAAAAATGTGTTTTTTAATATTTTCATTCATAATTATTGATTTGAAAAACTGCACATTCCGAAACGGTTCCAATTGGCTACGATGTCATTACGACGTAGAAACCGCCACTGGTTGGAAAGACGGCTGTCACCAACATTACCCTGCATGACATCAATGCCGCCGAATTCATTAATAAAGCGATTCATAACTAAATTCACCAAAAACCCTATAAAAAGGGCGATATATAAATAAATAAATATAGACGAACATGTCTTTTTGGCGGAAAATCAAAAATGGAACATTTTAAATTGTTACAGAAAATTTATTTGTCAACATAAAAATACAACCTACAAATTAGACTTTTTTTTCAATCAAATAAAGGTACTTAGTTGTATAATTTTTTGAGTATTTTTTGCTCGCGATGTTATGATTATATAAAAAAATTGATTCTATTTCTTTTAGGTAGATGATGACCTCAGGCAGAAAGCCAAACAGATGTGCTATGGCATAATTTATGGGATGGGCTGCAAGACTTTGGCTCAGATCCTAGACATATCTGAGCTGGAGGCTACGGTATTCATGAATTCATTTCATGCCGCTTATCCTGCCATTGAAATCTACACCAATGCAATTATACAAGAATGCCGACGCTTGGGATATGTGGAGACACTCAGTGGCAGACGGAGATATCTGCACCTTATCAACAGCACAAGGTTTTCTGAAAAGTGTAAGTTTCGCAAATATGTAATTCTTAATTATTACGAGGCTTGACGAAATATTATTTTGCTATCTATCATGATGTAAGTTTTAATATAATGCCATTTGTATGTAATTTATTGAATACAATGGGGAAGTTGAGTGAAAACTATTTTGACTTATAAAAAATATGTTTATGTAGATGACATAAAAAATAACCATTAAAATGCACTTTTTTCGAAATTCCGGTAACTTTATTGAATTTCACACAAGCAAGAACCGGGTTACGTCACAAACTCTGCCGCACGGTATTATGCTCTTTCCGCCGTTTTCGCGGGCTTAATAAAATTCAAACTTCTAGAATTAATTTAATTATGAAATGAAATTAAAAAAAAAAAAATACTGGTATTTAAGTTTGCCTGTGAACATTGATAAAAACACCATCCGATTTGCAGCGTGGTGATTGATTTTAAACTTTTTGTAAATCCTTTTACAATCAGTTTGACTGAAATAATCAGTCTGTAAATAATAAATTACAACTATAAAATACAATTTTGTGAAAATTACAGGATGACGGACTTCATGGCGGAATCCAATAAAATGACGAAAACTAAATAAATCATATCCTGAAAGTCTCTAGCCACCACCCCCCCATCCCAGGATGAATAATTCCAGAATTTCTCTAGCTACCCTCCCCCTTAGGATTTTTTAAATTTATATTAACTCCACACAAGAGGCCCTGAGGAAAATAATTTCCCTCAGGGCCTATGGATGGATAATTCCAGAAATTTTCTAGCCACCCCCGTCCAGGATCCCAGGATAGATTGAATTCTTCCGATGAACCATTCTGGTAACCCTATCAGTGGCCCGCCTGTGATTTTAAACCGTCAATTTCTCCCGACTGTCATAAAGGTTGGGCAGCCTTGCTTTAACACAAGGGTGTTTGCACATTACCCCGTACACCCTGTATACAGGTCTCCGGGGGTAATTTTTAGGCATTAACTTCGGGAGGTGATTTTTCATGAGGGTCGGAGTAAAAAAAATATACAACTTTTTCCGAAATTCCATTTTTTTTTCACATACAAAGAGACTTATCTATTAAAAATCCTTAGTTTAAGGTACAAATTTACCCGAGAAATTTGCTGTGAGCCTGCCGGGCGCGATTGTGGCGACGTTGGATGATTGTGATTGGCCCGTATCGTAACAGCGGAAAATAATAGTGCTGACCGCACTCGCCGGACTAATTTTATCTTTTTACCTAAAAAGTACTCCTAAAAGTTGTAATTTCTAAAAAAATTATTTATATTTTTTACTTGTACTAATCACCACTCAAATTTTATGCACATTACCCCCAGTATATGTGAATTTTGTTGATGGCAATTTTTTTTTATAGTTTTTTACTACTTCCAAGTAAAGCGTTACCCAAATGTATTATGCAAATGTGGAATGTTTATTTATGGATTCACTACTGTTATACGTAACTAACTATTGTTGTTTTATCATATTTCAGCTCACGCAGAACGTCAGGCTGTGAACACAACAATTCAAGGATCCGCAGCGGATATTTTAAAGTCTGCCATGATATTGATTCATAAGACATTGGAGGAATCATTTCAAAAGCCGCATAATATTAAACTTGTTCTTCTATTGCATGATGAGTTGATATATGAAGTGCCTGTTGAAAAAGTGGACTGTTTTAAGGTCCTTTTTAGAGATTGTATGGAGAATACTGTTTCTTTATCTGTGCCTCTGGCAGTCAAAATCAAAATAGGAACTTTATGGGGAGATTTAAAAGACATATGTTGATGATGGAGATTTTCATCTAGCAGTGTTACCATTTAATTAACTGTCATTCCCATTGTTATTATAATCTTAATTGGCTGTGAAAAATTACCTACCCGCGTACACAAAATGAATTTTAAAACCCATTTTTGACATGAACTTGTTTTTATTAGATTGTAAAATTTCATAATTATTTAGTTGTATGTTATTTACCAGCCTTCTTAATTTAATTTAGTGATAATCTAAAATCAATAATAAGAAATCTGTTTTTCTTAGTATTTAGTGAAATCTTAAATGATGAACTTATTTTCTCTAATATAATTAGTACTCATGTAGGTGCCTACATTTACGATGAATTAATAAATATTATTATAAATGAAACTCTTTGTTTTATTCACTTTTAAAAAAAAATTAAAAACACCACAATTGGAGTGGATGTCCATGGATTCAAGCATCCGTCACTTCCTGACACACTGAATCCTAGATTCCTACCAGCCCCTCATACCTTTTCAGATCTTTTTCCTTCCTTAAAAATACCCCCATCACCAAAGATGACATAGGCCTTTAGGCAAATTATTTTCCTCAGGGCCTCCTGCATGGAGCTAATGTAAAAAATAGTGACTTCTATACAAATTTCGATTATTCTTCTGACTATTAACTATTAACATTTGAGCGAGACTATTGATGATTTCTTGCCCCGCTACCCTTCGGCCGAGTTAGTGGTTTTGGAGGACTTCAATGTTCATAACGAACCATAGTTGAAGTTCTCAGGACCAACAGACTCGGCTGGTCGACAGGCGGAATCCTTTGCCCTTTGCCACGGATTGGAGCAGATGGTTCAGGAGCCTACAAGGGTTCCTGATGTCCAGACTCACCGCTCTAATCCGTTAGACCTATTTCTAACCACTGTGCCACACGGTTACAAGATTGAGGTCACAGCGCCTTTAGGATCGTCCGACCACTGCCTGGTGACGACCTCAATCCCCGTCAACTTCAGACCGCCAAACGAAAGGCTGAAGAGAAAAGTGTGGCACTATAGGTCAGCAGATTGGTTCGGTCTGCGGGCACATTTCAATGCTTTCCCGTGGTCAGCTGTCTGTTTTCGGACTTCGGATCCCTCAAGATGTGCCCAGGAAATTGGTGAAGTCATCACATCCGCGATGGATGGCTTCATTCAATCCACTGTTAAAGAAACTGGTGTAGGCTCAAAGCCATGGTCGACAATGCTCCGAACCAGTTCAGTGAAAAAACGCAGCTTACCTACAACACATGTCATCCAGAACATCCAAAAACAGAGCAGCATATAACAAATTGGCAAGGAAAGCAAGAAGATCATAAATAGGTCAAAGTTCGAGCACGACCTGCAGCTCAGCAAAAAGCTGGCTGCATGCTCGCATGGCAGCAGAGCCTTTTGTTCGCTTGCGGGCTCAATAGGTCGCAATTTCTGCAAATCCAGTCTGCCACCAGACCTGACGGCTCACTAGCAAACACCGCCACCGAAAAGGCTAACCTATTAGGTAAAATGTTTGCGGATAACTCAACCCTCGATGATCGGGGTGCAGTCCCGACGTCGGTTCCTCACCGCGGTTTCTATATGAAAAAGCTGAGGATCCGGCATCGAATGTGCTCCAGGTCTTACGACGGCTTGATGTTAATAAAGTTAGTGGGCCTGACCGAATCCCCTCCCTAGTATTGCGGAGGTGCGCTGCAGAAATAGCTCCGATTTTGACAAAGCTTTTCTGAATTCTGGCTCTGTACCCTCTGGTAGAAAAAAAAGCGGTTATCCATTCTATTCCAAAGAAGGGTGACCGTTCAAACCCGGCCAACTACCGCCCCATAGCGATCACATCAGTTCTATCCAAGGTAATGGAACGTGTGATCAATGACAAATTACTCACATACCTAGAGGAACAAAATTATTAACGACTGTCAATACGGATTCCGGCAAAACCGCTCATGCGGTATCTTCCCGCATCTGTGACGCGTGTTTGGGGGCGGTGCCTGGAACGTTTCGTTGAGACCTAAATGGTTGCACTGGACATTTCCAAGGCCTTTGACCGGATTTGGCACTGAGGACAACAAACAACTGCAACAAACTGCCTTCTTACGGACTTCCCGCATCCTTGTGCAAGTGGATTGCCGACTTTTTGAGGGAGAGGTCGATTCAGACGGTTGCTGACGGTTTCACCTCTTCCTCGCATTTGATAAATGCTGGCTTCCCACAGGGATAGGTTCTGTCTCCGACTTTGTTTTTGTTGCACATCAATGACCTTTTGACATGTGCATTCCGGCAAAACCGCTCGTGCGGTATCTTTGACATGTGCACCAATTCATTGATACGCGGATGACAGTACAGTCCATGATAGCTTTTTGTTTGACAAGCCCCCAAAGGCTGCACAAATTGCAATGGCTCGAAGGCTATGAAGCAAAGAATGGACGCTTACCTCGAGAGTGTTTTCTCTTGGGGTAAGAATAATCTCGTCAAATTTAATGTTTCAAAGACCCAATCATGTCTCATAACGTCTAAAAGGAATCGAAATGACAATCTGGTCTTCTTCAAAGGTAGCATTCTTCCTAACAGGTCATCCATTGATATGCTCTGTGTAACTCTAAGTGACCAGCTCGAAGCCAGAGTTAAGTTAGCCTCTCAGAAACTGGGCGTACTGTACAGGGCCCGCAGATACTTTAATAGTACACAACTGCTAACCCTGTACAAATCGCAAGTGCGTCCCACGGTTGTATTTGGCAGCCACCTCTGGTCTGGAGCCCCAAAGGAGCTGAAAAACACCCTCGACTCTGCAGAAACGATTGATAGATTATCCCGTCTTAACAAATCTTTGGAGCACCGGATGGTAATGCTATCTATAGCTATATATAGAGGCGTTGGGTAGGAATGCTATCCTTGTTCTACCGGTTTTTCATTGGAAGATGCTCCGAGGAACTAGCGTCATTGATCGCCTCGGCACCGGTGCATAGTCGGGAAACACGCCAAACGCGTGCCCAACATAAGTACACGGTTAACATTTGTCACATGAGAATGGGTCGTTTTTACGACTCGTTCTTGAGTTCAACAGCTTGGCTATGGAACGATTTGCCGGTCTCTGTGTTTCCTCCTTCCTACAACATGGGTCTCTTCAAGACGCAACATCTTCAAAGATGACATAGGCCCTGAGGGAAATTATTTTCCTCAGGACCTCCTGTGTGGAATTAATATAAAAAAAAATTATATTAAAATTAAGTTGATAAAATTAATTTTTACAAATAAAATCATCTAAACAAATAATAACGAATACTAATAGTTTTATAGCTGCAAAAAATTATTAAGTAAAATTTTATTTACGTTTGCCTACTAAGCAGATTGCTCGTTAATTATTTGAATAAATTAATAATAATCATATTATTTTGTTGCAAACCTATGACAGTACCTTGGACAGTAGGTACTTGTTTTAAAAACACGATTTTCCCATCCCCAATAAATCGTGCCATTTTGAAGTCAGTAAAATTCTCTCAATCCTTAGTAATTTATTTTTATATGAATTTAGCTGGGCTCACAAAAAGATAATTGATTACTGTTTTCCACCGCATTAATTCAAAATGACACAAATGGAGGCATTGTAGTAAAAAAAACAAGGGAGAATTTTCCGATTTGCGCGCGCATCGTCTCCCTGACAGCGCGCTATTGGGGCCCATTACACGTACACTTCCACCCGCGCTCCACGACACCCAGTCTTGTGTCCGCCAAACGGCCCGCCGAAACGCCGCATCCGCCTGCCGGCCGAACTGTTACGCTAAAAAGTCACCACACTTCCGCGGGCGGGCCGAAGCATGTTTTCATGGTTTTTTGGTTCATTTATCAAGCAATTATTAATTATTTTAGAAACGTGCAAAGTTGTAAAGATAACTCGGAAGGGATTTTTTTATTAACAATTCCAGGTTCGCGTCAAAATTTAGGAAAAAAATGGAAAACAATTCCTTCAAAGATCGTCAAGCTTGTCATATTAGCATACGCAATTTTTTGCTTCTATTGGAATAATATACTATTTTTTTGGTTTTGATTTTTCATAAACAAACGCGGATGCGGCACTATTGAATAAAATCAGTCGGTAAAAAGCCATACACAAACAAAAAAGATTCGTTAAAAACTCTATCCGAAAAAGATTCAAGGTCCGTAAAGGTAGATACATACTGGGTTGACGTGCGTACGCTACGCTACGCATAACGATATTTGGACTACTTAGGAACCATACATTTTCAAAAGAAATATATGCTTTAGAATCATACTGGCCAAAATGTATCATTGTTTAGTAGTCCAGTAGAGTATGTACGTCAGCCAAGTATGTACCTACCTTTATTCTTGATTTCAGAAATTCAATTGAGCATGTCTCAACGTGTAGACAACGCATCAAACATATAAGTCGCCCATCTTAAATTTGGAAAACATTTTATTGAATTAAAAAAAAAAATGTATGTCTTGAAGAAGAGTCCGTATGGAATACGATGTCGGCAGATTTATCATTTGACCCTAAATAAACCACTCACATTATAGACCATAGATATCTGAGGGCATATCGTGTCGAGCTGCTTATTCTTTATAGTATTAACTCGAGCATGTGGTCGCAACGACGAGCATAGTTTCAAGTCAACGTGTTCGATCGAGCCAAACTGTCGGACACGAACGGGCGTGGGTACTTAGCACTGGATAATTGCTCGACGGGCCAAACGCTGCGCTGATACGAACTGCCCGTTTGGACTGCGGGCCGATTGCTGTTACACGTAAATTTCGGCCCACGTTTTGGACCTAAGTGTGGTTCCCTCAGGCAGAACTCTACGTGTAATGGCCGCTAATGTCAAAGAGCTTCCCCCGCCGGCCGCTAGATGCGGGATGTTAGAGAATAAATACATCGGAGGTAAATTATACAACGTGAACATTTTACGTTCACCCTGGAAATTCCTCTCCCCCTCGCAGCGGGAAATCAATACAAAGACATGTTTGAGGGTGGTTTGACGTTCCTTTCGTGAAAATTCATAATAAGGTTAAATTCTTAGTAATAGATTCCACTTCGGACGCCAGACTATGTGAGAAATTCGCCGTTGTTATTATTGCTTTTAAGCCAACCACCAAAATTTTTAAAAAGTGCTTTCAAATTACAATGAAAACGGACATGTTTTTATGATATTTTCTCTTGTAAACTTTATTTAATTTTCTTATACCCATTTGTAATATATTATACCTACATGTGTAAAGATGTGTCGTCGCGAGTGTGTTGTTTCGGGTTTATTTGCTGCAGTTTACGACTGTAGTTAAGGATTTAAATAATTGTTTGGTGGATTAATATTAAAAATGCATCTACATTTTGAACAGAATACTAGTGCAAAATGTGATTGCTCCATACTATCGCTGTCATGGATGGGCAAAGTGCCAGACGAATTGCCGGAGGTTTGTTTTTCTTTCACAATTATCATTATAAATATATTTAGGTATTGCACACGTGTTGGATAATGGTTTGTATTTACAGAATTCCCGAGAACTTCGCTCTTATTAGTCCCCGCAAATATTTTATTGAATAAAATTGTGTTTCTTACCCCTCTCTATAAAGCACTTTTAGGAGGAATAAAAGTTTATAGTCAATTTCCATAATATAGCTAATAGGTACTTAGTTTTTCTTTCGTAAAGTGTAGGTAGGTACCTAAATGTTTTACAGAGTTGAATATTTGTTGTGTTGCATTTTATGAAAATGTTGATTTTTTATGATGTTCATTCATTGATGGAATGTTCATTTTATGCATATTTCGCCTACTCCGTTCTCTAAAAAATACCTATATTTGAATCATCACATCACCAATTGAAACATCCATTCAACCATCGTGTAGGTATACTTATGCCTACACAATGGAGGTATCCGTGTTTTATAATTATATCAACGCTGAGGTATTTGCATTAATTTATTTGTGTAATTGGAAATAAAAAATCATGAAAATCTTTTACAATTTACCAAAAAACTTTATCCATGTCGTAGTTAATAGTGTTAGCACTGTGTTTCTAATGGTCGGTATTTCAGTAATTTTTAGTAATGGTATCAGTACGCTAACTTGTCAGGCCTCTTACCATAGAGCCAATTGACCGACGTAAATATCTCTCGTAGCGAGCCTAAAATGCTAAAAAGCGACTGAAATTACGGCTCTAAGTAAATCCTCTAGCTACATTAGTAAATTTTATATATATTAAACCACACAGAAGGAAGGGTAACGCGGCCTGTTTCGTACAAAACTTAATTTTGGATTTGGTGCCCTCTTCTAGAAAAAAGAACAAATAAGGTATCTAGGAATCGTAATTGACCATAACCTTAGATAGATACATCACATCAAACAAATCACAAATAAAATCCTCAAAACAATAAACATTTTCCCAAACACAACAAACATATCAAATAAAACAAATGAAAACAATATATTCTACGCTTTGTCTATTAATAATAGAATATGGAATAATTGCTTGGGGAGGAGCAACAAACTCGGCTATCGAACACATAGAAATTTCGCAGAAAGCGATCTTAAGAGGGCGTTACCAGAGAATACCGGAATTAGTCCTTTTAAAATCAAATTCTAGACGTATTGACTCTTTTTTACAAAAAAACATAAATTGATTTTAAAAGATTGTTATTTTATCTGGTACACGCAGTTTTAAAATTTTGAAAAACTAAGTGTATTTTTAATATACCAAGGGCCAGCTGTTTCGAAAAATTTCACATATGAATTTCCTTCAAACCGTCATTAACCGAAAAATTGGGTTGTTTCAACCTCCGTCAGAAGAAATTTCAACGAAAATTTCATAGGACTAGGTAGTTGTTTCGGAAAATTTCAAGTATGAATTTTCTTGAAATCGTCATTCACCAAAAAATTGGGTTGTTTTTTTTTTCGTTGAATTTCCCTCAGAAGAAATTTCAACGAAAATACCATAGATACGTGTATGTGAAATTTTAAAAATGTGATCAGCTGAATTCGAACGTTTAGCGTTCAATGGGAGAGGCATGCGCAGACGTCAAAATTGTGATTCGGCAGGGAACACTGAGTGAAATTTTCAAATTAATCGAACGTTAATTTGGAGTATTTTTTTTTTTTTAAAGAGCGGAGACGGTTTACTAGTAGTTTCCGTGAGCACTTAGGCCATAGGCCCATTGTGCTGTCTCCCATTTTACCTCATTCCTTTAACAGTAACCCAGCCCCTTTTATAAAGTTCACCAGGGTTGTCATTGGATAGGAGGCCATATCCTCTGGTTCCACAGTGTGTTTCCCAGGTCTCATCTCTCCTCTCCATGAGGGAAGAGGGCCTAATATCTCCCCTCCACTCCTTAGTTCCCTGAAGGCTCCACGACGGAGAGTCCACTCCCCCTTGGTTCCCTGAAGGCCCCACAAGGGAAGATTCCACCCCAACTTGTCACCCTGAAGGCCCCACGAGGGAAGAGGGCTTAATATCTCTTCTCCACTCCCTAGTTCCTTGAGGGCTCCACGATGGAGAGTCCACTCCCCTTTAGTTCCCCGAAGGCCCCCCAAGGGAAGAGTCCACCCCACCTTGGTTCCCTGTAGGCCCCATGAGGGAAGAGGGTCTAATATCTCCTCTCCACTCCATAGTTGCCTAAAGGCTCCACAATGGAGAGTCCACTCCCCTTTGGTTCCCCGAAGGCCCCACAAGGGAAGAGTCCACCCACCTTGGCTCCCTGAAGGCTCCATAAGGGAAGAGGGCTTCATCTCTCCTCTCCACTCCTTCTTGGTTCCTTGAAGGTCCCATGACGGAGAGTCCACTCCCCTTCGGTTCCCCGAAGGCCCCAAGAGGGAAGAGTCCACCCCACCTTGTTTCCCTGTAGGCCCCGTGAGGGAAGAGGGTCTAATATCTCCTCTCCACTCCATAGTTGCCTAAAGGCTCCACAATGGAGAGTCCACTCCCCTTTGGTTCCCCGAAGGCCCCACGAGGGAAGAGTCCACCCCACCTTGGCTCCCTGAAGGCTCCATAAAAGAAGAGGGCTTCATCTCTCCTCTCCACTCCTTCTTGGTTCCTTGAAGGTCCCATGACGGAGAGTCCACTCCCCTTCGGTTCCCCGAAGGCCCCAAGAGGGAAGAGTCCACCCCACCTTGTTTCCCTGTAGGCCCCATGAGGGAAGAGGGTCTAATATCTCCTCTCCACTCCATAGTTGCCTGAAGGCTCCACGACGGAGAGTTCACTCCCCTTTGGTTCCATGAAGTCCCCACAAGGGAAGAGTCCACCCCACCTTGGCTCCCTGAAGGCCCCATAAGGGAAGAGGGCTTCATCTCTCCTCTCCACTCCTTCTTGGTTCCTTGAAGGTCCCATGACGAAGAGTCCACTCCCCTTCGGTTCCCCGAAGGCCCCAAGAGGGAAGAGTCCACCCCACCTTGTTTCCCTGTAGGCCCCATGAGGGAAGAGGGTTTAATATCTCCTATCCACTCCTGCTTGGTTCCCTGAAGGCCCCACGAGAGGGAGGATGTCATCTCTCCACTCTGCTCCTCCCTGGTTCCCTGAAGGCCCCACTACGGAAGAGTTCACACTCCCCCTTGGTTCCCTGAAGACCCCACAGGGAAAGAGTTCATGAAAGTGGCCTAAGACCTCCTAGGTTCTCCAAAGGCCCCTAGTTTGTAATGGTTCAATTTTCGTCCCACGAGTGTCTAGGGAAATGGAAGGTCCACCCCAGCAGAGTCCCGAGTGCTGGAGTAAGGTCTAAATACTCCGAGATGCGACCCTGTTTCTCGGAGGCACCGTTCGTAACACTGTTCCCCAGGTCATTCAGCCTGAGCACGGTAGCTAACACCTTAGCTTGGGTTGGCTATTGCAGGTCGTGTTTCCACTCCCTGAGCGATGGGTTCGCCACACTCCCTACGCTAATTATTTTGGAGTAGAAACAACCCATTTCGTATTTGAAATAAAGGAAGACGTTATTGCGTGTCAAATTTGAAATGAAATAAGAATCTTTTAATTTTTTTAAACATTTCTATGAAATTTTCGTTGAAATTTCTTCTGACGGAGGTTGAAACAACCCAATTTTCTGTAAATGACGATTTGAACGAAATCCAAACGTGAAATTTTCCGAAACAACTTGTCCTAACATTATAACGTTGGTCGTTGGCAGATTTGTTCAATTTTTAAACGATAGATTCTATTAAACAACACAAATTTCAAATCATATAATCATACAAGAAAATAAATCAATACATAATCTAGTCAACGCAATTTTAAAAATTAAAATTTTAGTTAAATTAAAATCATTAAAAAATAAATCCGAGAACGTGTTTTGTGACAAAAATACCTCAGTTTTTCTATTTATTTAAGGTCTTACAAACTAAAATATTTAAAAAAATTTTACACACGCATTTTGTTTAGACATTATTAAAAAATACTTACAAAAAGTACATTATATTTAATAATTTATCATCGAGCTGGATACGTTTTTAGATTTTCACGGCCAAAAGCATTTTCGTTGTTTGTTTTTGCGGTGTTATGCCGTGTTGCGCTACCTCCTTCTTTAGCCGACGTTTCGGACGGCGTTGCCATCATCAGGGCAGATCCGGCGATCGTCGGATCTACCGGACCTCTGGCAATCTGGGTTCGAGTCCCAGATGTATCGGTATCTTTTTCTGATTTTTCTGTTTCGGATTTTCGATTGACTTTCGCTAATATTATCTTCATTAATTAAAATATTATAATTTAAGGTATAACTCATGAAGTTTAAAACTTTAAAATAAAAATTAAAATATTACATTTATATGTTATAATAAGTATGTAATATTATTATCTCATAATTTCTGTTTCTAAAATAATTGCATCGACATAATTCGACGGTCTCCGTGATTGAGTGGTTACGATTCTTGGTTATGAATCCGGAGGTCGCGGGTTCAAAATCTGGCGTGCGGAAATAAATTCTATTTGATTAATTTGTGTTATTTCACAATAATATATTCAATGAATGTAATTATTTATTTATTTATTTATACGCCTATTAGGCTTTTACATACATAGTTATAAAAAATATTCATAAGATTGTAAGTTCACAGTTACAGTAGTAATACATAGTATAATCTATCTATTTAACATATTATAACAGCAAGTAACTAGTAATGCATACGATGATTATTTGTAGGTATAAACTTGTTTTACAAAAATAAGAATTTGCCTACTCCTAAGGTTAACAAACGTAAATTAGCTATAAAGAAATGTAAAGTTTATATGTACATAGTAGACAGTGAGAGCAGTAACATGGTATAATACGACATAATAATATAGTGTTTAATATGAGGCCTTTGAATTAGAGAGTTTACGAAATAATTGTTGGCGGTATTGTTAACATAATATACCTAGATCGTTTGACCAGTTATCGTGGCCCGTTAAATCCAGGGCGTTCGCTCTGCCATTTTACATAGTTTTAAAAAAATAATATACACAAAGATTATAAGTATAGAATAGTAAAAGCAATAATTTAACCTTAACCGTTTGACACATAAAAGCAAGTAAAAAGCAAATGAAAACATGATAGTTTGTAGGTGTAAACCTGTCGTAAGAAAATAAGAATATGCCTACTTCTAAGGTATAAAAACCAAAAATTTCTTATAAAAATGAAGTTTATATGTACATATTAGGTAGTAGTAGTATTAACATAATATCTATGCGACACATAAAAGCTAGTGTATATATTAATTTATTCTTCACTAATCTATTCACGAACTAGCGGGCTCCAAAAGCCAGCCAGTTTGTAAATTGATAAATAATTAAAAATAAAATAACATTTTTACTAAATGGTTACAGTAATTAAATGTGAAAAAATAATGGAGTTGTAGTAATTGCAAGAAGTTTACATTTATTATTGTGTCAAACATGAGGAAATATTTCGATCAGGTGCAATAGCTAAATGTTTATTATTTTATTATAAAAGTTCTAATATACTGGTTTTAAATTTGGAAACCGATTGAAAACGATAGACATCAATTGAACTATATGTGTTACCAAGTTTATGAAGCCTTTGAATTGGAGAGTTTATGAAGTAATTATTGGCAGATTTGGTAACAAAATATAGAGCGTTTAAACGAGTATTGCGGGTAGGTATACGTAAATTAATTAAGCTCGTTAAATCGAGGGCGTCCAGGCTGCCATTTGATATATTGAAAAGGCAAACTAAGTCACTCACTGTGCGTCTTGTAGTTAAATCACTTAGGTTTAGTAATTCCATTAAACATGTATAATTAAGTTCTTCAATTGGTATTCCAAGTTTGTAATTAATGAACCTAAGAAACTTATGTTGTACTCTTTCGATTTTTTGCTGATGAGTCTTATAAAATGGAGCCCAGATTATTGAGTTGTACTCCAAATTACTTCTCACCAATCCAGTGTAAAGCAATTTAAAGGAATTAATTGTTTTAAATTCTTTTATCGTCCTCAGAATGTACCCCAGGCATTTCATGGCCTTGTTGGTTATTTCATTTATATGAGGAACAAAAGTTAATTTACTGTCAAATATTATGCCAAGGTCCTTAATTTGTTTAACTCTTTTTAGGAAATTGTTGTTGATGCTATATTGATATTTAATCGGATTTTTGATTCGAGTAAAAGTTATTGATTGACATTTATCAATGTTGAGAAAGAGTTCATTAAGGGTGCACCACTCTTGTAGCCTCACAAGATTTGATTGCAATACGCTACAGTCATTATAATTAGTAATTGTTTTGTAAATTTTTGTAAATTTTTTGTATGTAATATATAGTATATTTGGGCAGGTTTCAGAGTGATAAAAGGACCACTTTCATCAGAATCGAAACGTTGCTTGTAGTGGCTTTAGCAGTGTTTGGTAACCAGATCTGAATAGCCATGTAATTCCTCCCCGTCCTCTTCCCCTTCTCATACCCATCCCACTTCCTTTAGTTTCTCCTCACATACCCTATTTGGGGATGTCATAGTCTCACTAGCTCCAGACGGTTGGGAACAGTTGGAACGGTACTCACATTAAATTAAAAAATGACAATATTGAAGTAAGACTTTTGGGGTATAACGACGGGTAACTCAAATTATTTTTGGACGGAAGTAACATTTTAAAACGGAAATGACGTTCGATTTATATTTCATCATATTAACGTCGTAGGTATGGCAACAACGAGTGCGAAGCCTAGCAATGAATAAAAGTTAAAGCAAAAAATAAAAGCTAAAGTAAACTCAAATGTCAGACGTCATCCATTTATTTTTGTTTTAAGTTCAACAAGTTTTCGTTATGTTTTGTTGATTATTTTATGATTTTACTAAAGTTTTTAGTTAAACCTATTGATTTGTATTATTTTTTACGATGAACATCCCTTTTTTCTCTCTGATTCTTGTTAATTCTAGCTATTGAATTAAAAAGTGGCAGTACTAGTGTGACAATAAAAATAGTGTGGTTTAGAATTCAAATGGCTGAATCGCAAGAAATTTTTATCCCTGCGTTTATAAATAATTTAAACGAAAAAAATCAACAACCTAATCATGTTCCGCCGCCTGAAAATGTAAGTTTTTATTTAGTTTTCAGTTTTTAGTCAAAAAAGTTTTACTTCAACCGCATGTGAAGGTTAGACGCACTCATTCATTATCTCACTCACTCACTCACTCATTTCTTAAAAACGGTTTCTGTTTTTCGAGAGGACCCGCTGTTGTCACAAAGAAAGATACTCTATCTTTATCTGTGACAAAAGCAGATTTAATAGTACACACTTTTTTAGTATTAAAACAAGTGGTGTGTACCTACCTATGTATATTATTTCTGGTAACTTTGAAGTGAGTTCTGCTGCTTGAGCACTGAGCACCCCCTTGAAGTACCCAGTCTTATTGGGGCAAGATGTGGCCAGAAGTAAGACGGGGAAGATAGGAGGACAGGCAAGATGAGGCTAGAACAGAGTGGTATTATTTCATCATGTCTAAGACAGGGGCGTTCGGTGAGATTCTGAACTAGGCAAGCAACTCTGAAAATGGTCGGATGAAAGAGGAGAGTAAAAGGTTCCGCGTGTTTGTCTATTTTGGACAATAAATATATTCATAGTTGACACTCTTTGATAATGGTAATTTGTATTTATTTTAACGTTCATTTAACATAGGCCTTAATATTCAACAGATCTATAAATACCTAGGAACAAATTCTTTAATAATTTACCACGAAAGTTAAGATTCGTTAATAATAACTTTAAAAGATCTCAAAACGTAACTAAAAAATATAACAACAACAAAAAAGTAACACCCTATTATACAAAAAAGCTTAGGTTTTAGCTTAAAGCTTAGGAGTGCGCTACAACTTTAAGTTAAAAGATGATTACATATTTATAATAATGATATGTTATCATAATATATCATACACATACACACGTATTAAAACTTTTTTTTAAATAGGCAATAAACCCTAAAAGCAGTGCTTTGTTATCAATTTTGTTTGTTTTTATGGAATAATAAATTTCTTGAAAAAAAATCTATTTTAATCGGGTAGGTCTAACGTATATGAGAAAAAAAATTACTTTGATGAATGGTTCGAAAAAATACTAAATAATAATAATTTGTTTATTTAGGAATATGGGAAGGTTAGTGCAATTCTCCACACTCCTTAAATTATACATAACCGTGGGAAGTAAGAGTTACAAGTATATGTAGTATGTAATATTATATTATTTTATAAGCTTATTATTAAGATATTAATTATTAAAACAATACTAATAACATACAAAATATGAATTTTGTATTGTGCGACAAAGAATCGATATCAATCTCCATATAAGTATTTATTTATTTTATTCATTTCTATATAGTATTACAATATTTACCTAATTATTAACATTTGTACATATTACATTTTTAACTTTTATTATGTTGTTTGTAAAGTAGGTTTGAAAAGGATTTGATATAAATAAACATTTTAAAAAAATCAACCTGTAAAAAAGAAGGTTTTTTATTTAATTTATTTATTTAGCAAAACGTTATACATATATTAGGTATACATTATTTATGAAATGTTTTGACTGTCCAACTAGGAGAAATCCCGATTTAGGACAGTCAAATTAGGGTGATATTTTAATATTTATACAAATATAATTTAAAGAAAAAGATAAAAACATACGAATACGAAAAAATAGAATTTTAAAACATAATATTTGTTGTATGTTTAGTACAGATATTAAAATAATAGATATTAAAAAAAAAGGTATTTGTACTTAATAACAGAATTAAAACAAATTATAACGGACAAACATTAAAAACAAACAACTGTTTGCATTGCATACTATATATAGTCCTACATACTCATATGTGTTGTATAAAATAAAAATATAAAAAGGGAAGAAACAAAATAAAATAAAATAAAATTACCACTTAAAACATAAAGATAACCATTGTTTGTTTAAATAATAATAATAATAAAATAAAAGGTAGGTACTTAAAAACAAAGGGTTAAAACAAAAAAAGCGAATTGGTATTTGCATTGCATATTATAGTCGTACAGAGGTACTTATTTTGTATAAATAAGAAATGGAAAGAGAAGAGAAAGGATAAATTAAGATAACCAATTATGCATGAATATGACTGTTGTTTGTTTAGCAAAGTTATTGAAAAAGTAATTAAATAAAGGGTATATGTACAATAACAATGGTTAAAGTATAATTATATATTTATTTAATACATATATATCTCGCACAGGAGTCAATATGTACATGTTAATAGTTATCAGTCTCTCCCAAACTAGTCACATCTGGTGTTCCTCAAGGATCACATTTAGGGCCTTTTCTCTTTATTATATACATAAATGATCTAACAGCACAACTATTTTGTAAATGTTTATTATATGCGGACGATTTAAACATTTTTAATCCCGTGAATTCACAAGAAGACTGCGAAACTTTGCACGAAACTTACTCACGTTGTCTCAATCGAATTAAATATTAGAAGCGCCCTTGAGGTGATTTCTCACAAAAACGGCGCTATACAAATTATCCAATTATTATTATTATTATTATAATGCCATGGCATTAAATATTAGCAAATGTAATATCATCTCGTTCACGAGAATGTCCGTAAAATTGATTTCCCTTACACGATCTGTGATGAAATCCTAAAACGAGTAGATTACATTAGAGATCTGGGAATCTTACTTGACTCGAAGCTAACATTCAGAAACCATTACCAACACATTGTCAATCAGGCTAATAGAATGCTCGGTTTCATCACTAGAATCACCAAATCGTTCAAGAACATCAGTAGCTTCAGAGTCTTGTACCACTCATATGTAAGAAGCATCTTAGAGTACGGCTCTGTGATTTGGTCACCACACTATGCAATTCATAGAGTCCGTTCAAAAAAAATACTTAAGAATTCTAGCTTACAAATCTGGAGTACATCGCAATCTCGGTAACTTTGCTGAAAGACTTACTCACTTTAGAGAAGTCTCACTCGCCAAAAGAAGGAACGTATCAGATATAATCTCTCTGTTTAAAATCATTAACAATGTGTATGATTCATCTCTAATTAATAAAATTAATTTTAATATAAGGCCGAAATCCACAAGAAACCCGGTAACCTTTTGGATCGACCCTTGTCGTAGTAATACAAGTTTTTTCAAACCAACATCGAGAATGACTCGATTGTGTAATAGGTACTGCAATCTTCAAGACTTAGATATATTTTCAAACTCAATTAATACCTTCAGAAGGGACTTACACATACTTTTACCAGATGATCTCCTTACTTGGGCCATTTTATTATTTAATTTCTAACAATTACTACTTGTGCATTGGCTCCACAAGAAATGTATTTGTATGTAATTGGGTAACTAAAAAATTGATGAATGATATGTAATGAAATGATGTTATAATTGTGAATGATATTATATGTTATAAAAAATAATAAAAATAAAAAAAAATGTCCAAGTGTAAGTACATGTATGCATACACAAATATATATGTATAAGTACGGTGTGCACATATATTCATATATGTTATGTGAGTATATTTGTGTGTGTAAGTATGTATGTGTGTGTGTGTGTATATATGTATGTATACTATATTTATAAGTATGTATGCATTTTTCTTTCTAATAACTGATTTCGATCCCCCTTATTTTTATATACATATTTGAAATAAAATTTATCACTATTGTAACTAACCAATCATTATTACATAAAGAATATTGAGATGAATGTTGTGCTCACCTATAATTAGAAACATCATTACAACCAGTGGCGGCTCGTGACTTTTGGTGAGCTAGGGTGCTAATATTAACAAAAATGGCATTATTGATGTCGTTGTAGCCGAAAAATATTTTTTATTTTTTTTTCGAAAATTTATTTTTTGTATGAAGATTTTCAGGAAATTTCAGTTTTGCCGTGCGCCGCACAGATTTCCTGAAAATCTTCATACAAAAAATAAATTTTCGAAAAAAAAATAAAAAATATTTTTCGGCTACAACATCAATAATGCCATTTTTGTTAATATTAGCACTCTAGCTCACCAAAACTCACGAGCCGCCACTGATTACAACCATGTATAAATGTAAATTACTGTAAAAATTATGTGATGTATTCTGTTGGCGAGCCAATAAATAAATTTAAAAAAAAATAAAAATAAAGGTTTTATTACAATATATAAAAAAATTATGTGATGTATTCTGTTGGCGAGCCAATAAATAAATTAAAAAAAAAAAATAAAAATAAAGGTTTTATTACAATATATATATTTTCAATTTTCAAAACAAGATATTTTTTGGCTTTGATTGAGGATTTAACCTTCCTCCCCAGGGACTTGCTTTTAAACTGCTAAGAACTTTCAAAATAACTTATAATAATGGATAATTTGTAGAGCGCAGTTTTTGTGAGAAATCACCTCAAGGGCGCTGTATTGAACATTTCTCCCCAGACACTGGAGCAGCGCTAAAAATTGAGCCAACAGCGCTAACAGCCGAGCCAAATCCCAATTGGATAGTACCGACTTTTTTTGGAATACTGCTGGGCGGTCATCCAATTTTAGAGAAATGCGTATATATCCGCGTTTGTACGCGAGATTGCCCCCAAAATAGAATGCATTGTCACCGACAATGAGTCTATCTGCCGAGATACAGCTCGGTCGAATGTCGGAAAGTGGATCAATTTCCACTTCCAAGATTCCATTACATTTATTCACTCAAGAAAATAAAATTCAAATTGATGTATTTAAAAAGGTCTGGCAAACTGAAGATTCCGAGTCCGATTCTCGATCGCACCTTATCGTTTTATTTTATGTATAGGTACTTTTTCATTTCATATTATTTGAATTTTATTAATATTAACGATTTCAAATACAGCATTTTTTCACTGGCTTACACGAACCGCCCCTGTCTCAGAGTATGTTTATACTCCAGATATAAAGTAGGTCTGCTCTAGATGCTGGAGTCTGGAGTATGGAGTTATGGAGTGCTTCTCCGAGTAGGTATATCTGACGGGGGAAGAGGGTGGATTAATCAGAGTTTTCTTCCTCCCTCTCTACATTATTTCGTGCACCCTCTCGTCTATGCTCCCCTGGCCGTGAATGCACACAATGCACTACTCACCCTGGAGAAGACAGGCTGTAGTTTTTCCATTATACCGCGTGCTTTTTTTTCAAGTCTCGTGACTAACGAGTAACGAGTTTTTCGCTTGTCAGAATTTGGCTTCATATTTTGCATAGCTACAATTGACGAGCAGTGAGATCTACTCGGCTTTGAACCCAAAGATTGTAAGTTATAATAAAAAAATGTGATTTTATGTAATTATCTAATTATGTATTATAGTAGGTACCTACCTACTAACGCAGACCATCACATTTCCTGACTGTTCCAATTTCGAAAATGACAATTAAATTAAAAGATAATTCGAGATACATATATTAGTATTTTTTTTTTTAAGACACCTATTCGTTTGTCTGAATTATTCACACAATGAGTTCCAATTTTTTGAAATGGCAATTAAATTCAAAGAAAATTCGAGTCCATTATACATGGTATATCGGTACGTACCCGACAAACTTTAACCAGCGATTCCTGATCATATTTAGAGTAAAAAATGTTATGGCGACTTTGCTCTCCGGTAACGTTTATTTTCAATTAAAAAAAAAAAAAATCCACACTCCGTCACTGTCCACCACTCCACTCTACCCCCACCTCGCTACCCGCACCAATAACGCGATAGACATCGCGGCGGCAGGCGCGGTGGGGGTAGCGCGGAGACGTAGACAGTGACAGCGTGTGGATTTTTAAATTATTTTTTTTTGAAAATAAACGTTACCGGAGAGCAAAGTCGCCATAACAGTTTTTACTCTAAATATGATCGGGAATCGCTGGTTAAATTTTGTCGGGTACGTACCGATACACCCTGTATATTAGTATTTTTTGTGGTTTTATTTGATTTTTAAAAAATAAATTATATTTTTTTTAATAAATTAAAGTATTTTTTGCGTCTCCGTTACACAGTGGAAGATGCTCTCAATGTCTTCCCGTTGTGCGGTGTGAGCACCCTACAAAATTGAAATGTTACTTAAAATAGCGTAAGCCGAGTTTAATTACCAAATCTGAATAGCTTAGTACCTACTTTCCAATAATCACATTTCTTACCCCATTTTTAAATGTGTTTATTTAGTACGGAAATGTCATACATATTAAAAAAAAGTTTTGACTCTCTAGGGCGCGTTTCTCGTTTTGGTGTTTGCTTTCATTGAAGCTCCATCCTGCTAACAAGCCCATACCACAGCATTCTTGGAGGAAACCGTGCCGATGGAAGTTAACATCCAATAGCGTGCTATAATAATAGGTGATGGCATGTCGTAGCAACCACCAACCAACTAGGTAGGTAGTGTAATAATGGCATCACTAGGATACCACTACGCGAGGAAATACTTGGAAATGAAAAAAATGCTTGGTGTTTGCCAAGCAGCAAGGCGGGAATTTTGCAATTTACGATAACTGGGAAAAGGCATTTTGCTCATTTTTAATCATTTCCAACCTTGGGGTCGCAATACAATACAACACAAGTGTGTACTATACAGTACTATATGTGTATAATATACAGTACATGGTATGCAAGCGTACCGCTGATGGCTTCTTTGTAGCAATTCCATTTCTTACAAACGATGTATGTAACAGAAAGTTACGTTACAACGTGCCGGTGCTTGTCATGTTTGTCAGTGCTGTCATGCCTTTATACTTCTAAAACTACTAACCTAACTAACTAAACGGCGTTTCCCAACAGGGGTAGGCACAGATAGATCGCCAATAACTCCGTCTCAGCACACCGTCGTTGCATATTTAATATGAACAATGTGACGATTTTGACGAAAATGAGTTAAATATACAGTTATTTTTCTTTTTTTTTCTCTATCTTCTACAATGTTAGCCATGTAAAAATAACAAATATTTAAGGCGATAGAAAATAAATCATGGTAGGACATTAAAAATAGTACATAATAAAAAAATAAATAAATAGTCGTATCCTCTGCATACTACTACACAATTCAATTGCCTTGGTCTGTACATAATATTATCATCATTTTGTGATGCCTAGCTGTCAAATTTGTATAAATTTAAATTAAATATTTTGACATTCCCGGGTTACGAGTAACCCAAAAACATTTGAAAATCTCCTACCATTACCACACTAAGAGAAAGATGTTGCTTGTATTGTGATGGAGGATTATTATGCTATTTACATTATGACGAAAACTGTATATAAAATATGAACCATGTGAGAAAAACTGTGCATATAATATGAAGCATGTGAGAAAAACGCGTTAAAATTCAATTTTCTGGCATAAAATAATTAATATTTTTCCTACTTTGTCCTAGTTTCTATTTCATAGAGTTGTTATTTTCCGTTTCGTTATTTTTTTTAAACAGTTATTTTCGATTTTCTCAGAATGTAGTACTCAGTATCACATGGTTCATATTCTATACGCAACGACGACATGCTTTTCTTCATTTACTCTTTTGTTATTCTGACTTTTGACATGACTTCTATGATAAGGTCACTAACAGCCCGTGTGGACTAGGCTGATAGTTTAGTCGAGTAGCGAGTATTTTAGTAACTAAACGTGTCGGAACACCATAAAGTTTGTAATTAGTAGTAGCATTTTGGTCACTCAAGTTTACTTCAAGGCTTCGAAATTTAGGTGACTGGTAAGAATTGTTCCGGGCAGTCTACAAAGTGCAGGGTGAAGATTGCTCTGATGGTAGCCAACATTCGATATAGGAGAACGCCAAAGAGAAGAGAAAATGTATTTTATAGGTCAGCCAACTTTGACGATCCAAAGTTTAAAAAAAAACAGGGTTTAATTCTATTGAGTTGTGTTATTGCGTGTATCGGTAGGTATACATTATTCTATCTCTAATTAACTAAGTACCTACGATTTATTAAACTGAATATTTCGGTACTTGTTCGACCAGCACGAAAATTTACATGGCTGCATCGATTTTTTAAATTACTCTACACAGGAGGCCCTGAGGAAAATAATTTCCAAAATCACGCAAAATAGAATACTTTAATGGCCAATATGCAATAATTAAAAAAAAAAAAAAAAAAAAAATAGAGTAGCACGCATCCGTATTAGAAGTTTAATATACATTTTGATTTAAAAAATGTTTTTTCAGTTCGTTATTTAGCTTTAAAAGGTAATTTGTCGTTATAACTACAAAACTGCCTAAGGTTGGCGGTGTAGTCGTTTGAACCCCCGTCACATTTGACATTTTCATCAAATCGGTTGGTTATCAACATCATTTTGAGTCTTTTGACGTTTGCCACTTTAAATAAATAATAATGTCTCCAGACGTGAAGCTAATAACTAATAATTACATTGATATAATATTAATTATATCAACGTAATGGAATTTAATAATGGATTCGAAATCCAGGAAACATCTTAAACCCATTTAAAAACCACCAACACGGCAACAGTAGTACATACAACAATAATACAATTTATACTATAGTAATATTTGGATGATTTGTATAGCGCTGTTTTTTGTGATAAATCACCTCGAGCGCGCTGTAAAAATATACACGTGTTACAGGACGTACTTGAATTACTATATACCAGTGGACCATGACATTGTTTAAAGTAAAAACTGTGCTTAAATGAATTTATGTTCTCCGGTGACTTTTTCGATGTGTTTTTTTGTTTAAATTTTTTTTTTATTCAAAAACCAAATTAAAATTATTTCTTCCACATGTCATCACCGGTCACTCAGCTGAAGAACTGCCCACCTAACTGTTCAATACCTACTGATTTTGTATGTTTTAAGGTGAAAAAAAAAACATGAAAAATGTCATCAGAGAGACCAAATTTATATATTTTACTCCAAATAATATCAGGAATCACTGGTTAAAGCAGTCAAGTACATCCCGTAACACTCTGTATAATATTTTTCTAAAATGCTCTTTCTTATTACTATGGACCAGATTGTATTCAATACATAACTACTTGGGCAATGCTTTTGGCCAATGGACAATGAAGTGATGCTGCGTTTACTTAATTACGTAACTAACATTAATGGAATTTTTAATTGATATATCGAAATAGAAAAATTAATTGTTGACTGATGTGCAATGCAAACCAATAAGTAACATCAAACATTCAACAAATAATAATTGGAACACGTGTTAATGTGGCCACACGTTCCCACGGACTTCTCTTTCACCAACACTACAACGACCAATCAATGCATTAAAAACAACAACGGGTTCCCTTGTTCAGTTGATTAAACCAATAGCAATTTATTTTTAAATCAATACACCATCCTAAAAATGCATTGTTCACTAGCAAACAAAGCGACCCAGTTAACGGGAAATGGGCCACTAGATGACTTTATATTTATTTTTTATTATCGAAGTTGGGGTGTCACAGAAACGTGACATTGTCATCAACACCGCCAATTTGTTTTTTTTTTAAATGTTCTCTTTAAACGTCGAGTCAAGGTCCTTTTCCGCTTTTGAACATATTGTTATTAGCGGAAAAGCATAGCTACCACGTGTCAGCTTATCACAATTTGTTCAAAAGCTGAAACGGATCTAGAATCGGCGTTTAATGGCGAATTTTCATACTATGTCCAATGAACAAGAGCCAAAAGTTGAGTTGATTTTTCACAAAAATGGCGCTCTATAAATCAGCCAAATACCATTATTATGTCAAAGTAACAATCAAAATTTCTTTCAAACACCAGGCATTCAGTTTAAAAAAAAAATCTTATTTAAGAAAACCAGAAAAGTGATCATTTTTGACTGTTCATACAAATTAAAATCCCACTAAAAATATATGAACAGTGCTCGAAGAAATTCTTCATTCTGTAAAATAAAGATCATATTATTTGCACCATCTCTTTTATCAATAATAAGCAGTGGCGGCTCGTGACTTTTAGTGAGCTAGAGTGCTAATATTAACAAAAATGGCATTATTGATGTCGTTGTAGCCGAAAAATATTTTTTATTTTTTTTTCGAAAATTTATTTTTTGTATGAAGATTTTCAGGAAATTTTAGTTTGCCGTGCGCCGCACAGATTTCCTGAAAATCTTCATACAAAAAAATTTTTTTCGAAAAAAAAAAAAATTAATATTTTTCGGCTTCAACGACATCAATAATGCCATTTTTGTTAATATTAGCACTCTAGCTCACAAAAATTCACGAGCCGCCACTGATAATAAGTTGTGTTAAGTAGCGGACCCAAAAACCTTATGATAAATGAATTAAGCCTCCCCCCTCAAAAATTAAAAATTATACATAAAATATGAGTTTATATCTAGGAAAAATATACAAGATGGAGTTACATGCGATATAAAATTTAAATAAAAATAATGAAGGTAAATTACTATCCACGAGTAGATTTATTTCGTCAATTTCATTTGCCAGATCCGTTTTGAATATCACAAGCCAAATTCAATGCTGAGCAGTTTAGTTGTTTTTTTATATAAAAAAAACATTTTTATACACATAAATTTTATAAAAATAAATAAAAAGCATAAATCGGGTAATTTCACGCCAATGTGACGCCACGATATAATAATAATGATATTTAGATTTTTTTCATTAAAAATCATTAATAAATTCAATATTCTCAGTATAGCAATAAAAATCTGCTTAAATGATTTTTTCCAAGTCAATGAAATATATATATGCAAGTTGATCATTCTTCACCCACATAAAACAGAATGTGGGTTAGAATCTATGTTCCTATGTATATTTATATGTGTGTAGGTGAACATACACACAACGCGAGATACATTATTCTCCACCGGTTAATCATTTGCGGGATAAATTCATGTATATGCTATAATAGGTTGTCTTGCTCTGCCATTATTTTCACCGTTTTAATATATCGAGCCTTTCATAAGCCTATATTGGTTGTTCGTCGCTTTCTGTTGTACTTGCTTGTAGATTGTATCTATACAGTGCCCTATTTCCTGTTCGATTTGATTTGTGTACGAGTTAAACTTTTTATCTACATATCACATTGTTATGTACTTTTAAAAATAGAACTTATCAACAGGAATATAATTGGAATTTTACACAATAATGTAGTTCATAAATAAGGGAAAGGTTGGGAGTATAGCGAAAGTAAATCGTTTATCTTTTTGTTCGCACACAATTCACGAGTCTCGGACTGTTCACATGGACTCTTTCAAACGAAGCCTATCTTCACTAGTCAACTTTTAAAAAATTTAAACTTTTTTGAAAATTTGAATTTTTTGAAGTTTGGTGTTTTAAATTTTAAACCATTATCTACTTTTACCACACTAAGGACCAGTTGTTTCGGAAAATTTCACGTGTGAATTTGCTTCAAATCGTCATTTCTTCTGAAGCAGGTTGAAACAACCCAATTTTTCGGTGAATGACGATTTGAAGGAAATTTATACGTGAAGTTTTCCGAAACAACTGGCCCTTAGTTACTTTTTATAAGAGTTAGGACCCTCCAAAATTCCTCAAAATTGCCTGGTTTGAACGCCATCGACGGATTTTCGTTGTTTGTTTTTGGGGTGTTATGACATGTTGCGCTACCTCCTTCTTTATCAGGGCAGATCCGGCAATGATAATGGACACTACAACGCTGTCCGAAACGTCGGCTAAAGAAGGAGGTAGCGCAACACGGCATAACACCTCAAAAACAAACAACGAAAATGCTTTTGGGCGTGAAATCTAAAAACGTATCTGCCATCAACGGATGTTCGTTATACAAAATCTGGAAATTTATTTAAAAAAAAGAGAACAAACTTTGAAGTACAAACAGAGAATATTTTATTAATTTTTTTTTACAATAGCTCCACACAGGACGCCTTGAAGAAAATAATACCCCTCAGGGCCTACGTAATCTTTGTGGATGCTGTGTGGAGGGTTATTTTCAGGAAAGGAAGGAGAGGATGTTCTGGGAAGGAAAAAGGTATGAGGGGTGAGTAGGAATCTGGGGGTCAGTGTGTCCAGGAGTGACGGACGAATGGTTCCACCCCTCCCACTACGGTGCAAGGTGATGTTGTTCCGAGAGAGCCCTGCTAGAGAAGTCAAAAGGCCTCTTTCAACCAGTCTCTTCCGATCTTGCCTGCGACGCAATTGGTAGGCAGACGCATCCGCTGCCAAGACCCGGAAAAACCTCACCCCATAAACCCGGGCACCCCTGCTAAGTCACCAAACAACGCGAAGCACTTGGGGTGACCGACGGCAGAGGTGTTGGTTATCCAATAAATGGTTCCCGGGGTGGCGGTACTTATACCCGCCTAACAAATTGTTGTAACAAAATAATGTGAATATAGTTGGTGAAAAAAATCTTATAATTGGTCCAGTTTTGGGGGAGAAAACAGGGAAAACAAAACCTCGATTTCGACGATTTTATTTAGGTAGGTTTTATTCCGTCTGAGTTAAAGTTGTCCCTTTCGCTTAGTTTTCAGGGGCGTAACAGTTTTGTAAAATACCTAAAATTATTCAAATTTCTTGGCGAGGTGATACATCGTTTTTTAGTTCTAATTGATTCGATATAATACCTACTCTGTGGATATTATACATTCAAAAGCTCTCGGGCTTTTCTAGCCAATGATACCTTTAAAAAAAGTGCCATAAACTGTCACCATTGTTGCCACGGCATTTGCCGTTAGCGAGAAAAACGACACCGGGGGCTTTTCACTTCCAATTTAAAAAGGGAATAAAATATCCATGATTAATGATAATGACACTGCGCGGCCCGTTTCGGCCTGTTTTATACAAACCAAACTAAGAATAATATATTTTTTTAAATCAAAAGATACATTATAATCTAGTATGTCTATGTGCTGTTTTCTTATATATTATTTTTAAAAGATGATATGTATACTGTTATTAAAGAACTCAATTTTGCTTCATTTTGGAGGGAACTTTGCAATTTTTTTGTGAGTTAATTATAATTATTACAAAACAATCAACCCGGGCATCCTGCTAAGTTACTAAACGTAGCGAACCACTTGGGGTAACCTATGGTCAGCTTCCCGACAAAAACTAAATTATTACTAAATAAAATTATTTTTTGATCCACCTGTTATCAATAGGATACCATTCGATTTAATTTTTTTTAAATAGGTATAAACGTTTCACTGCAGAAATTTTCTATTGAAGACTAGCTGATACCCGGCATGCGTTGAATGCCAATTAAATACAAAAAATGTTTCTCCCTTCGTGTCGTTTCTCATTCGTCCCGGTTCCCCTTCCGACTCCTCTTCCTCCCACGTCCCCTTCCCCTCCCGCGTTCCCTTTTCACCTTCCCGCGTTCCCTTTCCCCTCTTCCGCTGTCCCCTTTCTCGCGACCCCCCCGCTCACGCATTCCACTTCCTTCGCCTTCCCCTCTCCCTCGTCCCCCTTCCCGCGAAGCCCCCCTCCTTAATTCCCCAACCGACCCTCCCGCATACCTTTCCTCCCAGCCTTTTTTCTCTGCCGCCTAATTCCATAAAATGCATCCATTTTTCCAACAACTCGCGTGACCTATTTAATTGTTTTATGCAAATTTATTTAATGCCAGAGCTCACCAGTATATATACATAGAAGTATTCACGGGCATGTTCACAACAATTCAAAAAAAATATAATAGCAATCGGATGAAAATTTAATCGCAATCGTATGAATAGTATAGGAAATAATTTCATAACGCCATAGTTTATTATCCTACAACAATCCCGGGTATGCGATCATCATATTCACAAATTTTCATCGCAATCGAATGAACGGTATGGCCGCGCATAAGGTACGAACACACAAACAAACAAACAAACATTAATTTTTATATTATATATAAGTAGAACGAACTCTGAGAGGGTCTTTCTCATAATCATATTTATTTAAAAACCGCGTACCACAAGGCAGAAGGCAGGCGGGAATGAGCTTAAATTATTACGTTAGCAGAGTTAAAACCCACGGGGGCTTTTCCAATATGATTTACGGAGGGTTTCGTCCAATTTTTACCATTCGATTAAATTATCAATGAACGTATAAATTGTTCAACCGGTTAGTCTTATCAGCTTCTCCCAGCGGGGAGAGGAAATACAAGGATTAAATAAGAAATGAAAGTTCAATGAGTTAGGGTGATGCCAAGGGAAGAGGAAGGTGCGGTTGGCCGGAGAATTGATGTCTTTCAAATAGGTGTCAATATCGTTTACAGGGGGAATGGGAGTTAAGGAAGGGGGAGCCTAGGCAAACAATCGGATCATGTTGTGATCGATTCTTGAATTAGCTTTCTGAAGAAGGAGGCTTATTATATATTACATAAAGTACTATATAAATAATAATAACTAAAAATAATAACTTGGGTATTCCAACTTGTATGAACTTCAATGGAAAAATTGGGTGTAGTGATAAAAACATTGTAAATTTATTCGCTGATTATTTTAAGTCTGTGTATGAAGAGGATATACCTAGCAACGAAATTCCCAATTTCTCATCAAATCTTAGTCTGGATATATCTGAAATACGCATAGAAATAAATGATATTAAAAAGCATGTAAATTTGTTAGATGCTAGAAAAAATGCTGGACCTGATAATATTCCACCGGTTTTAATTAAAGAATGTTTAAACGGCCTAACTGTTCCTCTTTTCCTAATTTTTAACCAGTCTCTAAAAACAGGTTGTTTCCCTGATTCATGGAAACACAGTTTTCTTACACCTATTTTTAAAAAGGGGGACAAAACGGACATTACAAATTATAGACCAATATGTATCCAATCATCGATACCCAAACTTTTTGAAAAAATTGTTCTCTCTAAAATATCTACAAACATACAAAAAATTATAACTTCATACCAACATGGCCTTTGTTCAAATAAATCTACTAATTTACTAATTTACTAATATACGAAAATTTCATATCCAAATCTTTAGCAAACAGATGCCAGGTTGACTCAGTATACACTGACTTTAGCAAGGCCTTTGATAAGGTGTGTCACAAAATATTAATCAATAAATTAGCCTCACTTGGAGTTTATGGTAGTTTATTAAATTGGTTTATTAGTTATTTGTCCAAAAGAAGTCTCAGTGTAAAAATAAATGGCACAAATTCTTACAAATTTATAGCCACAAGTGGAGTGCCGCAAGGCTCTCATTTAGGGCCCATTTTGTTTATTATATTCATAAATGATATTGTTGATATATTTACTAACATAAACGTATTGCTTTTTGCTGATGATATGAAACTTTATAAGGAGATCAATGACATAAATGATTGCATTATATTACAAACTAATTTGAGACGTCTTTTTGAATGGTGCTCTATCAACAAACTAGCATTGAACATAAAGAAATGTCAGTTCATTAATTTTTATCGAATAAATAATCCAATATTTTTTCAATATACATTAAATGATAAAAAATTAAATTGCGTCAGTGAAATTATTGACCTAGGTATTATGTTCGATAGCAAACTAACTTTTTGTGTCATATTAATAATATTATTAATAAGGCCCTTAAGACTCTTGGATTTGTTTTGAGAGTTTCAAAAGACTTCAATAATTTAGGCACGTTTATCATGTTGTACAAAACCCTTGTTAGATGCCAACTAGAGTATAACTCTACGATATGGTCTCCCTTTTACAATATTCATTCCGCCAACATTGAAAAGATTCAACATAAGTTCTTGAGATATATAAACTATAAATTGCATATTCCTGTAGAAAACATTGATTATAACTACCTACTAGATAAAATGTTCCTATTAGAACTTTCAGAAAGAAGAATAATCACAGATTTAATACTATTACATAAAATACTGCATTACAAAATTGACTGTCCTGAATTGCTTCAATTAATCAATATCCACATACCTAAAAGATCTTGCCGAAATTTACTACCCTTTTATTTTAATAACACCAGGACACTCTCTTATCAAAATTCCCCGATACCGAGACTTCACAGTCTCGGAAATAAATATTCTGATCTGGGAGATATATTTCACATTAAAAACAATCAGTATAAACATTGTTTATTTCAATTCTTTTTTATATTTAGACATAAATAGACGTCTATAATCTCTACAATTTTTGTCTATATTGAATATCTTTTTTTTTTGTGAAACTTCTTATATTTTTTACCTATGTATCTAATTTTATTATATGCATTTATTGTTATATTTTGTTGTAGATATATGCTTTTGTTTTACTTTTATGTTCACTGTATTATGCTTTCTTTGTTGTTTTAATTTAGATTTTTTCGAAATCACTGTTATACTCATCTATTTAACTAAAATGTAAAAGCCCATAAGGGCGTTTAATAAATAAATAAATAAATAAATAAATAAATAAATAAATAAATAAATAAATAAATAAATAAATAAATAAATAAATAAATAAATAAATAAATAAATAAATAAATAAATAAATAAATAAATAAATAAATAAATAAATAAATAAATAAATAAATAAATAAATAAATAAATAAATAAATAAATAAATAAATAAATAAATAAATAAATAAATAAATAAATAAATAAATAAATAAATAAATAAATAAATAAATAAATAAATAAATAAATAAATAAATAAATAAATAAATAAATAAATAAATAAATAAATAAATAAATAAATAAATAAATAAATAAATAAATAAATAAATAAATAAATAAATAAATAAATAAATAAATATCAAATAAATAAAGTAAAGTGTATATTTTTTAAATATATGGCGTCTCACCTCAAAATTTTACATTTCGACGAGCCTCGAGGTAAATCAAAATTGCGACTTAAAAAAGATACCTGGCTTAGATGTTTTTGTATTATTTCGACTACGACAGGTTTCGGAACATTAAAAATATATTATATTTATGACTTTTCATGGAAATTTTGTCAGGATTCGTTTTCAAACGTCGGTAATTTCTGACGTTTACGAAAAAAATTCCGAGTTAAAAACTGTTAAAATGTTCGTAGCCAGTAAAAAAAATGCTTTATTACGTATAAAATAAGTTTCACTTGCCAAATAATTCGAGTTCATTTGTTTTTTCTAGGTTGTGTAATGTCATTTATTGATTTTGTCGACACCCAGCTCGAAAATACGAAATGGCTTTAAAAATATCGATCTGGGCTTTCAAAATTTAGTAAAACCTTTTCGACAAGAGTTTTACGAATGTAAATCGACAGTCATATTGACAATGTTTCTTGAAAAAACGTCCGTTATTTTAATTTCCAATCTGACATTTGAAAAAAAAACATCTCAAAGGCGCATTCGGAAACCGGTATAAAATAATGGTTGACACGATTTACCTGCTCCACTGGCGGCAAGATTTAGTACCACTCTAATTTGCTAAGAAACATTTCAACATCGGTCGAAATTCAAATTATTCCCAAAGAAACTGGAGTGTTGAAAATGTTACTACATTTTAATCATAGCTTCAAATATCGAATGTCGAATGCATTGCGGTGAAAAATTTCCTTTCTGATAAATATGAATTATTTTTTTAATTATTATTAACGATTTTTTTTCTTATTTTTTTTTTTAAAGAAAAAAGAGTCGTTCGGTCGCGACTAACGCTGGTGTGTCATAGAAATATTTCTCCAATTAAGGTTCTTAGATTTTTTTTATTTTTCAGTACAATTATCGTTATGAATAATTATTTATTACTAAAATAGTATGTTTGTTGATGAATTCAAAAACTGGACACTCGACCGATGTCATTTCCAGAAAAATATTTTAAGAAAAACAAAAACAAAAAAATTCTTCTGAAAATGCACAATTTTTAAATCAATTTATTTGGATTGAAAATCGGGAAAGAAATTATTCTGGATCATGTACTATCAGGGAATTCAGTAGAGATGGCCTATTTTGTTGTGTTCAAATAGTGATGTTAAACTGCATAAGTACTTACCCGCTAACTTGAAATATTTTCTATGCAATTTTTAGGCGATAACGAGTAGGTACCTATCCGGACAATAAATTATTGGTTTGATGTGATTATTTTTGATTTAAAAATTTCAAATAAATAATATTGGGCCATTTCTGTGCAAAAACTTAAGTAAAAAAATTATCAAAGATGGTGGCAAATATTTGCCAAAATTCGTATTGTTAGTTTGTTTTTCAATAAATAATTTTTTTTTAACAGGTTTGTGAAAGATTTTTTCTGAAAATTTTTTATTGCAATTAAGTTTAGTTTCATATAATATTTTTATACCAAGTAGTAAAAATTTGTAAAGCGCCGTTTTTGTATTTTGCGTGTTTATAGTAACTTTCAAGGTGAGTTGTGTGCATTGGTACCGCCGCCCCGGGAATAATTTAATGGATGACTTAATTAATGGGGTACTTAACTCGAGTATTTTTATTAAATGTTCGGAAAATCTATTGGAAGCCGTTTTTACAATAGCTCCATACAGGAGGACCTAAAGAAAATAATTCCGCTCGGGGCCTATGTGGTCTTTCGGAATGCTGTGTGGAGGGTAATTTTTAGGAAGGGAAGGAGAGGATGTTCTGAGAAGGAAAAGGGTATGAGGGGTGGGTAGGAATCTGGGGATCAGGGCGTCCCCTCAACCAGTCTCTCCCGATCTGGCCTGCCACGCAATTGGTGGGCAGACGCATCCACCGCCAAGACTCGGACAAACCTCACCCTGTGAACCCGGGCACCACTGCTAAATCACCAAACATAGCGAACCACTTGGAGTGACCTATTGCCAAGGTGTTGGTTATCCAATAAATGGTTCCCGGGCGGCTGCACTTCTTGCTTCATCCACATTCAAACACATCCACATTCAAACATCATATTTGCATTTAAGAATTGTTTTTGAAGACTTTTCTTAGGTTAGTCATGCGACATATCGATTCTGACCGAACCGACCTGAAAGCTGATTTTCGCAAGACAGTACGAAATTTTCAGACCAAATTTGTATGGGAAAAATTCAGTGCGGATAATTTTACCAATTGCAAATTTTCATATAAAAAAACTGATGCAAAAAAAAACTGATACACCTTCACCCAAGCGGCGAAATCTAGAAGCACTCATTATTCGACGAACAAATTCACTAAAAGTTATATTTCCAGCCGACAGATTCGCCCGTCAAAAAGAAAATATTTAGCGTAAAACCTTCACGACAAATTTCACTACAAAACAGTAGCAGTACTGAAATCGTAAGGTGTATATTTTTTTTAATATAAGGCATCCTCACTTCAAAATTTTGCATTTCGACGAGCCTCATGTAAATCGAAATTGCGGCTTAAAAAAGATTGTCGGCTTACATGTTTTTGTATTATTTCGACTACGACAGGTTTCGGAACATTGATAATATATTATATTTTTGACTTTCCATGGAAATTATCTCAGGATACGTTATTAAACTTCGGTAAATTTTGACGTTTATGAAAAATTGCCAAAAATAAAACGTTTAAAATATTGGCAGCCAGCTAGCTACCTAACGGTGATTTTAAATACTGGGTAGGTACTTTATAACTTGCGGCTAACTTCACGGCTAAACACAGCGAGCATAGTAACACGGCCGATATCAACAACCCGTAGCATTTTCCTTATAGGTTTTGTATGAAAATGTTTTTTAAAAAGATGGCGGATTTCGATTTTCGGGCTTTGATTTAAGGGGTTTGTGCTAATGTTTGTGTTCAGTCTTGCCATTATAAAAAAATATGGAGAAGCTTATCACTGGGTAGGTACTGTATGTATGTACTGTAGGTAAAACTTTTTTTCACGTATTTCAAATTAATGATATGAAATAAAAAAGGCACCAAAGATGGTAGGTACTTTCTTCCATCGTATTACAAATTAATGATATGAAATTTTCAAAAATTACCAAAGATGGTAGCATATTTTGCCAATACATAATTGTTGGATTTTTTATAGACATTTATTTTTTTAACCGGTTTTTAAAAGTTTTTTTTCGGTAATTTTTTATTGCAAGTAAATTTATTTTCATATAATATTTTTTGTTCAGTAATAAAAATTTGTAGAGTGCCGTTTCTGTGTAAAATCATCGATGCCAGGGATGGTTTCTACATATGATATTGAGATTTGGAATTATTTGATATACTATTCATCCGATTGAGATGAAACTTTGGTAATTTGCACGTATAATGGTAAGCTCTGGCGTCATGAAATTATTTCCAATGCTATTCATCTGATTGCGACAAAACTTTTGGGATTTGATGTGTCCATGCCCGGGATAATTGTTATGCATAATAGTAAGCTTAGGCATTATGAAATTATTTCCTATACTTTTCATCCGATTGAGATGAAACTTTGGGAATTCGATGTTGGCATGCTCGGGATGGTTTCTATATAAAAGAGTAAGCTCTGGCATTATGAAATTATTTCCAATACTATTCATCCGATTGTGATAAATTTTGGGGATATGATGTGTGCATGTTCGAAATGGTTTTTAAATATAATAATAAGCTCTAGCGTAATGAATTTATTTACAATAATATTCATCCGATTGCGATGAAACTTTGGTGAGTTATTGTGCGCACGCCCTTGAATTTTTCTTTATATAATGGAGAGCTTTGGCGTTATCAAATTTTTACAAAAATTTTCAATAGGTGTAACGGGCGTTATTAGAAAAGTGAGTGTATATCATATAATTTAGAAACAATTTATTAGTGAAAAAATTGAGCGGTAAAATTCTAGGCCCCTTTTTGCGAGAAAAGGTCCATACTGAACGCCTTAACCAGGGCGACCAAAGTGGCTAAGTAGCGGGTGTACAAAATAGAGCGATTAACTTACAGTACTCTTGCTTCATCCACATTCAAACATCGATTATTTATCTTCAAATATTTAATTTTTCAAAAAATATAGACACACACTTCTTGCTTCATCCACATTCAAACGTCAAATCGCTTAGTGCTTTAACCAATTAGTTGCCTTGCAACGGGCAAAAGCTAGTTACAAATTAAATCACATGCCGATTTTTTTCCGGAAACTGTCGAATATAGAATTTTTTTAATTAATGCCAAATGTGTTTTTTGAAGCCGACACAGTGCTAATCACTCTAATAGGGTTTTTTATAGGTGGACAATTTTTATTCATACCTTTATTGAAAATACATTATATGTTTTTCATAATCTAGTAATTGTTAATTACTGTGACTTTTAATTACTAGGTTTTAATATTTTAATTAATTGCTAGGTTTTAATATTTTAATTGATTGCTAGGTTTTAATATTTTATCGTGACATATATCGTGTTTTAAGGAATGGAAAGTCCTTTGCTAGGTTTCGAACCGTTAATTTAATCCTCATACGAAGTTCTTACTGGTTCGCGGGAAGCCATCGATTCCACGTGAAAGGGGGTGGTCTGTGCGGTGCCTAATGCAGCCCGTCATCTTTTTCTAGTCACTAAAAAGGTCGCCACTGATGTTACAAAGTGCTGCTTTAGTCAGCAACAAAAAACTCCGAGATTTTAATATAATATATTATGTCAGACGTCAGACCCTTTTAGTGTGACTGAAAAAAGGGGTAACGTCGAAGATGAGGTTTTTGGAACGACGACGTCACTTTTCTGGTTCCATGAAAAAACGTAGCAAAGAAGAAAAGTAATGAAAAGCTAATCTAACCAATCCTAACTTATCCCAAAATAACCTAACCCAACCTTTATCAATTATTTGAAATTGTTGGTTTTTAAAAATAAAAGTGATTAAAATTAAGTATTTTATTAATTTTTCATAAAAATGGCACCACAAAATAAGATTGCTGTGTTTGAAGAAGAAATAAAATTTATTTTCCCACACCGGCATTTAAAACGCCACCTTCGGATTGCTAGTCGGAGTCCTACCCCTCGACCACGGAGGCAGTTCCTACAAGCAAGGGCGAAGTTATGGCATTCTCAAGCGGGGAGGGGTTCCTAAGAGGGGTTGATCCTGTGGGGAGGGAGTAAGGGGTGGAGGCAAGGGTGAAGGCAAGGGTGGAGGAAAGGGTGGAGGAAAGGGTGGAGGGAAGGGGGGAGGGTGGAGGGGGAATTGGAAAATCTACTAGAAAGTTTTTTGAGGCCTCTACTTACGACAACTTAGTATTTACATGACATTGACGGTGCAAATAGTATTGTTGTATTTTCAAGGGATAATATCTCTTATTTAAAAAAAATATATTAATACTGGTACGTAATGTTATCAAAATTGGAGACGCTAATGTATTTACTAGCTCATATTGTATAATAGTTGTAAAACAACATTTTGTGCAATTATTTTATTAAATTTAAAACTAAACCAAATGATTCATTTAAAAAAGAGGCTGTTCCCAAAGAAAATTTCCCAAAAAAGTTATTGCGTGTCTTCTACCTATTAGGAATTCGGGCTAAAGCTATTGTGGTTCGTAATTTCTTCAAAGAAAATAATTTCATTATTCTATTACATTAGACCCATTTTGAATATACAGAAGATACTACTCCAGTCACAGAATAAAACATTAACATGAAAAAATTATTTGGATGTATTTTCAAATCAATGTATTTAGTATTATTTTTAATGGCGCAGACCCGCGGATATTACGCTTGTAAATCTAATAACTTTGAAAAAATCGCTTTCTTGAAAAAGATCCTTGTTAAATTTTTCGATTTCAGTCTATATGAAAAAATCGCTTTCTTGAAAAAAATCCTTGTTAAATTTTTCGATTTCAGTCTATATGAAAAAATCGCTTTCTTGAAAAAGATCCTTGTTAAATTTTTCGATTTCAGTCTAACTAACTAACTAACCATCACGCCGTTTCCCCGCAGGGGTAGGCAGAGAGGACGGACCGCCAAACAACTCGGTCTTGGCACACGCTCCTTGCCTCATTCACATTCATACATCTTCTCATACATACTCTTCTATTATTCTGACTCTTGACATGGCCCGACTCAAGTATCTGATTTACTTGATCGTGCCACGTCTTTCTTGGGCGTCCTCGGCTTCTTTTTCAGTCTATATGAAAAAATCGCTTTCTTGAAAAAGATCCTTGTTAAATTTATCGATTTCAGTCATATGATAAGTAATAGGTAAATATTGTTTATATAATAAATACAAAATATTTTTCCACTTTGATCGCCATTTTTTATTAACAGAATGTTTTATTGGAATGCCAAGAACTCTCTTAACGTATTTTATTTAGTCATTTAAAAAGTAGTAGCTAATGTTATGGACAAAAGATTGAATAAAAAAGCCTTGCTGTCGATTATAACAGGATTGTTGAACGAGTTTTCCTTTGAGTCAATGAAATTGTATTGGTTTATTCGTTTTAATTTTGATTTCTATAAAGTGAATTAGATTATTTTCGTCTATACGCATAACTATTCTACACGGTATTACATTCTAACTTTGCAAATAATCTCCTCGTAAAGAGATTTTCCATTAAGGATGTGATTGGATTCTGCGATGGGTCAATCTGATGAATTTCCTTCCTCATAAACTCGCGCGCTCATTTTAATTTACTTCCCATTGAATTACTTTTCAATATCCGTCGCGCACCATTTCGCTCGATGCTAACGTTCTGCTTCGTCCATTTTCTGATGCCGAACACAAAAAATCTGCAAATCGTTTGAAATTCGATAATCTGTACCATAACGATTTTTTTTTTGGAATAGTAATACTCTCCCACATCTCTTTCTACCCCCCTCCATTTTCCCCAGCTTCACATTATTCCCCGAATGGGCCTTTTTACATTAACTCCATTTTTTTTCCTTCAAGGCCTTTTTTGTATAAGCTCCACACAGGAGGTCCTGAGGAAAAAAGCCCTCTAGGCCTGTGTCATCCCACACGGAGAAAAATGTTATTCTAAATTCATTTATTATTCCGTGCAGGAATTGAGAATGCTGTGTAGAGGGTCTTTTTAGGGAAAGGAAGGAGAGGAAGTTCTGGGATGCAAAAAGCTACGAGGGATGGATAGGAATCTAGGGGTCAACGTATTCAGGAGTAGTGGACGTATGAATTCATCCCTCCATTACGGTGCAAGGCGAAAGGTGAGGTCTCGGTTAGGTCTCCTTCCTGACGACCTATGGCAAGGACGATGGTGATCCGTGTCATCTTTGGGGATGCTTTGTGGAAAGTAATTTGAGAAGAGGAAGGAGTGAACAAGGGTCAAAAATACCGTGTTTTAGAGGGTACACGGAGAAAAATGTTATTCTAAAATACAATAATTTTATTCGTAAAAACGGTTAAAAACGGGACTGAAGTTCTTACAAACAAATTAACAGGGTTTAAATGTTTATTGTCGGGAAAATGTAAGAATAATTTGTTGGTATACATAATTTCGTACGTATACCAACAAATTATTCTTACATGTTCCCGCCAATAAACATTTAAACCCCGTTAATTTGTTCGTAAGAACTTCAGTCCCGTTTTTACGAATAAAATTATAGTATTTTAGAATAACATTTTTCTCCGTGTAAGAAACACAGAAAACGGCAAATCGTTCCACAGCCGAGCTATTGAACTCGGGAACGAGACGTACAATCGACCCGTTCTCATGTGTACAAATGTTGGACGCGCATTTGGCGTGTATCCCGACTAACCATCATCTCGGAGCACCTTCCATAGAAGTACCGGAAGAGCAAGCACAGCATTCCCACCTGTCGCCTTGCTTGCCGTATTATAGTGTCACTATATCTTATTATTTTTTCATTGTCATGGTCTTAATAAGGCGGTAATTTATTTTTTATTATAAGTAATTACAAGTAGATATACGATATTAAATTACAGACAAAGAGAAATGGTGCTATGTAGGTAAGTGGTTTTATTATGTATCTGCAAATCTACATATATAATAAAAAAATCTTTACGGCTATTTTGCAAAATGGGTCGGTAATTATACCCCTAACCGCCGCACTTTTAGGCACACATTATGAAAATTGCATTTCGCACATCCCGTAGAAAAGTGTCGTAAGTCAATTTTTTTATTTTACGTTTTATCTCTGAAAAGTAAAGTGATTGTGATTATCTATGTCCCAAGAAAATCGTATTTGAGTTATCTCCATCTCCGCAAAATGTCGCTAGTAACCCTTTTTGACGGGACCGCTTGTTCACCATTCATTAATTTGTTTTCGCTCTCCTGTAAAATTATTTTTTTGGCTTGCGCCACTTTTCTACTGGATGTGCGATTTCATTTCAATCATTTCTACAAGGAACAACTATTTGCATGCACAATAGGTTTTTAGTTTGGTTTAACTAAGTAATTCACGTATATTTAGATTGAAATGAAATTCACACAAATGGCCGCAAAAAAAGTGTACGGAATTTGTGGAATGTTTTGTACGATGTTGAAACTAAATAAGAAAATTCGCATTATATCTCAATTTTGACAAAATATTCTTCCGCAGGTATCTTAAATATTCCGTTTAAAATATTTCAGAACTTTGCTACTTAATGTTGTCGGTGTTGTTTTATTGGTGCAGCGGACTGTATGAAAAGCGTGTTCGGAATGTATTCTACAAATTACCTACCTAATTATTGATAACTTGAATCTTTTTGGATTAGATTATGCTTTCTCTCATCTAGATATATATTATAGTACCGAAGATAAAACTTTTAAGTAAATGTATTTATTGAATAAGTATACGGAGATACAACACATATGTTGGTAATAAAATTAATTATAAATAAACCTCTTCATAGAGTAAAGACGGGTGCGCCTTTATTGATTCTCCAATAAGTATTGAGAAATGAATTATTCGATGTGTTATTACGAGGAAACATCTAATAACGCAATTTAATAGCACTGTTTTGTTTTACAATGTATTATTTACTTACACAAATAATAATGAAGACATTGAGGAAAGATTAATAATGTAAATTAAAATATGAAAATGAACAAGAGACAGAAAAATAATAAAAGATAACGGTCGCTATTTTTTTTATTTTTTTTTTTTATTTAAGTCTATTTAGGAAACATACAGTTGTGTAAAAGATCATTTAACATAAGATAGTGAACATAATATCAACCAATTAAGTTCCATTTATACATTTTGGTTGTGATTATTGATTAAGAAGTAGTTAATTACAAGTTATAAAAGTATATATTGTGAGTGAAAACATATTAAAAAGAAATAATAAACAATTCAGAGGTACAATAATATAATATAATATACAATGCATAGTTTTGATTTAAGTACATTGTAAAGTTAGTTTGACTTTAAAAGATTTAAGGGTACAATGGAAAATGTCAATATCGCTTAAGGCATTATAAGTTTTACAGATACGCCCGAGTAAGGAGTTTTGTGCGTATTTTGATTTAAAATGTTGTATATAAAATAGGGTATTCGATCTGGTATTGCGTTCAGGGCAACGAAATGCAATCTTTTCTAACAAGGCTGGGGAATCAATGAGGCAGTTCACAACTTTGTACAGAAATAGTACGTCAGAAATTTTTCTCCGTTTGTAAAGAGCAATAGGATTACACTGATGATTTTTTAAACGATACGACAGGTGTTTCAGAAATTTTGTTTGAATGTTTTCAATTCGGTTAATATAAGTTTGGTATTGAGGATTCCAAATGACAGATGATATAGATATATATATATATATATATATATATATATATATATAACTGGGACCAGAACATCTCGTCTTACAAGAATGGCGCTTTATCCAATTCAGCCATTGCCACCCATCATAAAACCGTCGTATTTGTCAATTCATATTTCAAATTTTAGAGATAACAACATTATCTTAGACTATTTTTTTTAAAATTAGTCTTTTCTAAAAAAAAATTGTAGTTATTTTTTCATTTTTTTTTAGTATCTATTAGTAATAAAAGGTAGCTGCCGATAATATGGTAAAAAAATAAGCCGAAGATAATATTGTTAATTCTAAAATTTGAAATATGAATTGACAAATACGACGGTTTTATAATAGGTGGCAATGGCTGAATTGGATAAAGCGCCGTCCCAATAAGACAAGTGGTTCTGGGTTCGAGTCCCAGTTGCGACCTTTATCTTTTATTATTTTTCCGTGTCTCTAAACACGCCTCAATTTGTTAACCGCCTGGGCACATAAGCTTGTTTTCACGACAATTTAAGGCGGTATGATGCCTAAAATAAAAATCCAAAACAGGCGGGACTACGGGCGTGTCCTACGGCCGGGGGCGTTGTCGACCAAAAGTCACAGGGCGGGTGACTTCTACCGGCATTGCACAGTGTAACAGTTCTCAATTTATCTTGGACAAATTTAAATAAATGTCAGCATTAAATTTGTTTGCGCTTGTCATAATAAACATTATTGTCAGCAGTAATCAGGTAATAAAATATTTTACATGGTGTTCAGAAACTCGCGGTACCTACAACATCAGCAAAAATATAAGAGATCCCATGTAATCGTATATCACATTTCCTTCCTTAGGTTATTTATATTTGTTTGTTGTAAATCTTTTTTAAAGGCCAATAAAATCTGAATAGAAATATTTAATATTTGTAAATATAAATTTCTGTAAATATACTATAAATGCCAATAAAATCTGAAAATAGCAATATATTTTATTTATGAACTAATTTATTTCTTTCCGGTAAATATATTAGATAGATAGATAAATGACACTTCACGGAGTATGCTTTCGTAAATATAGAACTAGACGTTGCTAGAACTGAACTGAAAATGTAAAAAAATAATGCTGATATATATATTTTATTATTTAGTAAAAGATTATACATATTATATTATACATTATTTAAGTGTTTTGACTGCCCAACTAGGAGGAATCCCGTTTTAGGGCAGTCAAATTACAATGATGTATAAAATATACAGAACATGTTAGTACTAAACCAAAAGAATTGAAGGAAATAAAAATAATAGAAAGAATAATAAAAAATAAATAAATTAAAAAAATATATATGAATGTTTAAAATATAATAGCTTATGTTCATTTATTATTATTAGTTATTTTGATAATACATTTTTCTAATTACTTGTTGTGGAATTTCATTGTAATGCGATAATAAAACAATTTTTAAGTTCGTTTTACTTTTCTTTTATAGACCGAACCGGTTACGGTCATCTGAGATCGGGTAAATCATTTTAAAGGGATTCTTGCTTGTGTAGTGGTGTACAATTTAATATATAAGTAATTAACATATGGTAAACAGTTATGGAGACATTGTTGGTGGGGTACATCTGCTACTAAAAACTCGTTTATTTTTTGTTTGTTTTTAAAATACATACACAGGAGGCCTTCAGGAAAACAATTTCTCTCGGGGACTATGTCATCTTGGGTAGGCTGTGAGGAGAGCCTTTTTAGGGAAAGAAAGGAGTTCGAGGAAAGAAAAAGGTTCGAGGGGTGGGTAGGAATATGGGGTCAGTGAGTCCAGCCGTGACGGACATATGAATCTATTCCTTCCACTGCGGTGCGGCGATGGGTCGAGAGTGTTCTGCTGGAGAAATTAATAGGTCTCCCTCAACCAGTCTCACGCGATCCGGCCCACCACGCAATAGGTGGGCAAATGCAATCCGCCGCCAATCGAAAATTTTACAACGGTTGCCTTGTAAATTATCTTTACTAGGACAGAACCGTGAAAAATCACGGGATAGTCTGAATTCCTTATAAATATATAAAGAAAAAATTACCTCTAAACCGAGATAAATGACACTTCACGGAGTATGCTTTCGTAAATATAGAACTAGACGTTGCTAGAACTGAACTGAAAATGTAAAAAAATAATGCTGATAAAAATAATAAAAAAACTTATGAAAGCATTCTACTCCCAAAAACTGATGTGGCCTACAGCTACAATATAATAAAAAAATTGTTAAACAATATGCATACATTATTTATGATTACCTAATTCTAAATTCTTTTTGAGTAACAAAGATCCACCATGTAATAATTTTTACGGGTAATGTTGCAAAGAAACTAACAAAAAAAATACTGGCCCAAAGGCACATTAACTGTTTTGCCCCAAAATTGTTCAATTCCGTACCCAATTCCATCAACACATGCCAAAACTTGAACTTATATAAAAAATATATTAAAAGTTGGGTAAAAAATATGGAAGTAAATCATTTTTTCCTATAATTTTATACTATCTACATTTTAAATAACTACAATAAGCCATGTCTTTCCGAATCATTAGATTTAAAAAATATATATATATATAGATGTGTGTATGTGTATGTATGTATATGTGTGCGTATGTGTATGTATGTATATATATATATGCATGTAGAATAATTTTCTCGATATCTATATATAAGAATACAAAAATAGTTTTTAAATTTTAATAAAAATTTTCACAGAAATTCCTGCAAAATCAATTACCTCTTCACAGTACACATATGTACTATATTTTTAATTTTAATCTTTTTATTTTAACCACCACTGTTTTTATACCCACATATTATAATGCCCACGCACAGGCTTCGCCTTTGTGGACTTTTTTTTGTTACTCTTTTCATTTAAGTTATTATGTATGTATCTACCTGTAAATGTATGTATCAAAAAAAATTTTCAAGAAAAAAAACTAACGAATTGAAAAAATAAGTCTAGAAAATAATCTTTAAGACAGTTAAAAAATATATATTGTCCATATTTCTCTGAAACTCCACCACAGTGCGTATTTTAAATACAAATTAATACTAAAAAATACATATTCCTTTAAATTTTGGAAACACACAAAAAAGACTTTACTTAGTTGTAGAAGTAGTAATATTTAAAACAAACGAAAGATTTCACTAATATATTTAAAAGTATTCGATTGATTAAATAAAATAAATACGTAAAAAAGTCATTGAAACGTCGGGCCGGAGCTGACGTCTTCACATGCCGAATCTCTATCGGCAACTAAATAATAACAGCGTAAGTCTTTCTCTCCCTGCAAATGAAAATAATGTCTGGCGCTGCGGCGTATTGACGTACTACGGTTGAGTTTACATTGTCAGGCCAGAAATTGCACATTACCTAGTGGTAGATTTTAATTATTTCTGATGAACATATTAATAAAATCTTAGATGTTTTTCTACTACACCCTCGGTAAAACATGAATTTATCGTTAAAAAAAATAATATTGACCTTACCGCTAAAGATGTAGTTGTACAACGTATTACAATTTTCAAAGGCGTTGTACGTTAAAAAAATGTATTGTAAGGTACTGTTTTTTTTAATCTAAAATATAAATAACTTGTATTTCTCGGGGAGCGTCAAAAAAAATTTGGTAATTCAATTACGAATTCGCCGAAATAAATTAAAATGTGAGCCTAGGGCAAACCCTCGATAAACGTGGTATTGTCTCACCTTAACGTAGGTAGACATAGGAATGACGTATGCCCCGTACCTGAGTTATTTTAAACCTAAGTAATTATGGATACACCCTAAGAGTACGGATTTTCGGAATATACGTGTACCCTAAGAGTATGGAATATCATATTCCATACTAGGGTACACTTCTACAATATCTGAATCGATTTTCTAAAAATAAATTTACCAGTGTGACTCCCTTATAACTAAGTCCCCAAAGAAAAATTAATATTTTTTACAATTCACATTACGCTACTAGTTGCACACACGTTGTTTCATGAAATTAGTTGCACTGCTAGTTTCCCGTAGTTTCATCATACATGCATACGCCACAAAATTAGAATTGCGCCAGCGCGAAATTACGACATGCAACAAATTTCATTGTGTAAAAACGTGAAGCAAGACGCAACTAGTGTCGCGAAAGCTTTTCAGCTGAGTGGACGTGTGTGTTCTTTAGGGGAGGATTAACATTCCAAATGACAAAGCAACGCTGGAATGCTCAATAAGGTATTAAAAAAGAGGTTCTAGCTTTATAGCTTTCCAGTATTTATGGATTTCAGAATCATCACCTGCTAATTCTGGGATTGAAACAGCATTGCACCCAGACGCTTTCTTGATAACCATCCTGGAACCCAACATCATCTTTTCTTGTGACAGTTTTTTCTTTATTTTGTACAATGCCATGTGTACAACATTGTGCACATAGACATATGAATATTCATAAGTCTGTGATTGTGCATTAGAGGAGAAAAAAAACCTTTGATGTTGACGTATAGTACACGCCAAACTTTAATACCGACCTGACGTTGGTACAGAAATCGTCGCAATAGGCGAATTTAAGTTCAGAAAAGCGGCATGCCTCACTGCCCACACCTTTCCCTGTCGCACGTATGTTTTACTCGTCTTTCTCTCTGCAGCGCCTCGGAAATATTCACGAAGGAACTTCATCACTCTTTCAAATCACTTCTTCACCACCGCCCCCAGTGATCTTTACAATTACTTTTAATAATTCGCTTACGGTCATCGTAAAGTCGGTAAAATGACTGTATCTGCGCGAGAATGGAGCGTATCAAGTGTCGGCATTAAAGTTTGGGGTGTATATACAAGGTGTTAAGGTACGTACTTAAGTTACTTTAACCAGTGATTCCTGACATTATTTGGAGTAAAAAATGTAAATGAAATTTTGGTCTCCGGTGACTTTTTTTATGTAAAATTTTTTTTTTTTCAAAATTTTTCTTCAAAATCAAACAAAAAAAAAATCTTTCACATGACCTTATTGGTCACTCAGCCAAGTTATTACCCCACCACTTACCCTGCCCCCAACTACCCAACACCTACTATTATTTATGTTTTTGTAGAAAAAAAAAAAAAAAACATCAAAAATGTCACCGGAGACCAAAATTTCATTTACAATTTTTACTCCAAATAATGTCAGGAATCACTGGTTAAACTAACTCAAGTACGTACCTTAACACCCTGTATATTATGAATGCTGAGATACTGAAGGTTGTACGACACTAAATTTACGCAATGTACACCAGCTTTTTAGTTTCATGCAATTATTTGGGACATGCATGCATGGTGGTCGTAAAATTCTCAAAACATGTAACTAGTAGTTTAATGAACAAAGAAAAAATTAAAAAAAAAATTGTAGCATACATTTGATTTGTAAAGTAAATTTGACTTAACAGAAAAAAATCCATCACATAATGGACTCTCCCGAAGAGTTAGAATAAATTCAAAGTAACGGATAATATTATTATCAATCCAAAAAACTTATTTATAACATAAAGAAAGAATTGAGTGAAAAGTTAAATAAAAAGAAAATAATATGAAAAAGTGTCTCAATGTGGTAGGTTGAAACTATTTAAATACGTATAGTTAGTCATGTACACGTGAAGATATTATTTTATTTCGTAAACTTTTATAAATTTATGTTTCCATAAAAGCTTCATAAAGTTTTTTTTATCAGATTAAACCAGACTGTTATTGAATAACCCTCGCTGGTAAACTGTTAACCAACCGGGAATTACTTTTTACTACCGTCATCAAATTACACAATGTTTATATATGTTTCTATCTAATATTGTATTAGTCTATTAGAGAAAAGCTCACGTAACGTTTAATTTATAAATAGCCTGTCATGGTAATGTCGCATTTTCAGAATCAATTTCATGACATGTGTTACTCGTACTCTAGATACGAATCTCAGTGAAAACTTTCTGGATTTCTGCCAACGGAATTGCTTCTTGTAATAGTTTATCTATAAACGTAAATGGTTAGCGGTTAGTTATTAATAGTTTTTATTCTCTTTTAACCGATTGTTTCATGTTTGATTGTCTCATGATACGGCTACCGATTGGAAGTTTGAAGCATTTAAAATCAATGATTTGAACCCTTAGTTGTTGGTAAGCGATCGAATGGAATTCCTGAGCTTGTCTTTATTGGGAATTTACGAAAAAAATCCTATTCTTGGTTTTGATCTCAATGTATGATATTAATTCATTGATTTTTCATATTATTGTTGATGCGGTTATACACATTGAATAAATTGTATAACCGATGTTATACAGGTATGACGTAGAAGTTTTTTTTATTTGGTTAAATACTTTATCTGTCAAGTCAAATCATTTGGTCTTTATTTTTTCCAATTGGACATTTATCTTATCCATTTGGACAACTTTTTGTCCGATTGGACAACTTTTTGTCCGATTGGACATTCATTTTGTCCATTTGGACCATTTTTTGTCCATTCAAACATGTTTTTGTCCAATGGTACATTCATCTTGTCCATCTGGACAACTTTTTGTCCAATTTTTTTAAATACTTTTATTTTATTTTTTGAAGTGAACACCTCACAAGAGTCCCAACTACTCCCGTCTGGAGCCAGTGAGACTATGGCATCCCCAATTGGGTATGTTGTGAGCCTGAAAGTAAGTGGGGAAGGGAAGAAGATGGGGAAGAGGAAGGTGGGGAAGTACCTGGCTATTCAGATCTAGTACCTAACTAATAACGGCTAAAGCCATTTCAAGCAACGTTTCAATTCTGAATGGTGGTCTTACACCAGGGCGAAACTGAGGGTATCTTCCACTCTGGAACGTGCCGCAAATATAGTAAATATTATTTTTAATTAATTACTTGTAAAATAACACAAATCAATCAAATAAAATTTAACTATATTATTTAGTAACTATATTTAAATTTAACATTTTTATAAGATACAAGTTATATATAATATATCCATATTATTTATTTATAACTATATTTGTAATAACCCCCTTTAAGATACGCAATATTGTAATATAAAAAAAGTAAGTCAAAAATATGGGGGGACACTAGATTTTTTTAAAATCTCAATGTTGGTCGAAATAAGTAATGAAATACGTTGGTAGAGATAAGTTCGAGAACCTATGGTTTACCATATGTCTATTGGTTTTAAAATATCAATATCGTTTTATTTCTGTTTTCACAGGACGAGGGATGGAAATTGAACCGTACGAACTACTATCAAGAAGGCTGGCTCGCCACAGGGAACGTGAGAGGTATTGTCGGAGTCACCTTCACCTCCAGCCACTGCAGGAAGAACGCCGATGTGCCCCAGAGAACCAACTACAACCTGAGAGGGCACCGATCTGACGTAACCTCATTTTTATTACTTATGTAGTGTAGATATCCTTACTCTAGGGGGCTCGAAGTTATTCGGAGGTTCCGAGTCGCCAGACTGATGTTGTCTGCCCGACTATCACCGGAACCGTTTGTACGTACATTGATATAACAATTGTAGGATGTGTGAATGTGAAAAGACGACGGGGCTAAGCTCAATATTTCTTGGTAATCGGTAATTCACAGCTACCCCAAAACTAAACGCAGAAAACCACATTTATTTATACCTACTGTAGCACCACCTGTTACAGAGTTGGAGCTGACAACATGGTTTCCCATCTACCTACATAACCACACAGTTATTACTTATTACATTACTTATTACACATCTGTCCTGATGATGTATTCTATTCCATAACGATAATATGGCCTAATAACCCTAAATAAATCACGATATTTATAAGTTCAGCAGGATATTGCTAGTTTCCGGTCTTCCGCCCCTTTGAAATTTTCTCCTCGTTTTTTTATTGAAAGTTTACTCTACCAAAATAAGTAGGTACTTTTTTCTATGGTATAAAATCGGTTCAGAATCAGAATTGACTTATGTCGACATCCTTTTATTAGATTTAGATTTAGTACCATCATTAAACATCTTCTTTCGTTTGTATTTATTTTATTTATTTAATCATTACCTAGAACTAATACATAAGATTGATGGCGTGCAGAACGGTAGTTAGTTAGGTACATAAACTTGACTTACTTGACTTACTTTAACCAGTGATTCCTGGCAATATTTGGAGTAAGAAATGTAAATGAAATTTTGGTCTCCGGTGACTTTTTAGATGTCTTTTTTTTTCAAAAACTTTTTCTACAAATTCAATAAAAAAAAATTATTCTGCACGTCGTCACTGGTCACTAAGAAAAGTAAAAAAAACCTTCAACCCGCCCCTAACTTTCAATACCTACTGATTTTTTTATTTATGCAAAAAAAAAGTGTCACCGGAGACCAAAATTTCATTTCCTTTTTTACTTCAAATAATGTCATGAATCACTGGTTAAAGTCAGTCAAGTACGATCCTTAACACCCTGTATATATATACATATATAATATATATATACATATATAATATATATATATATATAAACATAAATTCATTTTATAATTAATAGTGAATAAAATATAAACCAGATATCTACCATTTATATATTTTTTATTATGGTTGTAGATTAGCCCTTGAGGTGATTTTTCACTAAAAAAAAACGCTATACAAGTCAACCAAATATTATTATTATTAGAAAGAGAGTAGATATTAGAAGTTATAATAAATAAATAATAGTTTTCATTTTAGTACGTTGAAGGTTATTTTGGTTTTAAACGTTTCAAGGGTAGGTACAGGGAAAAATATCAATATCTAGCACTGTAAGATGTGCAAATACGTGCGACCAAAGAGTTTTGGGTGAATTTCGATATATATGAAAAAAAAGGTATGTAAATTAGGGTATTCGATCTAGTATTGCGTTTAGGGCAATTAAGTGCAATATTTTCTAATAAATGTCTCTGCTGGTGAGTCAATAAGGCAGTACAGAATATAATTTATTTATTTATTTATTAGGAAAAGTTGACAGCAAATCTGAGATTATACAATGTTATGTTAATAAGATAGTTAATTATGCCAATTATGAACTTTCCACTGATAATAATAAATGATTGTAGGGTTTTTTTCTTAATTAAATAATTTTCTAGTTACAATATGTGAAAAGGAGTTACTAAAAGGAGTATGAAGAGGCAAAGGGCGGGAATATATAGGGAATGAATTTCTACTTAGAGTCATGTTGCTTAGTGAATTTTTCTTGTTTTATGTCGCGTAAAGTCGAGCTAAAAATGTCAATATGGTAATAATAATACAATCAATCTTGTACAGAAACAGAACTTAATTTTTTTTTCGTTTGTAAAGAGTGCAATACGGTTACACTAATGATCTTCAAAACGATACGAAATGTGATTAAAAAAAATTGTTTAAATATTTTCAATTCGGTTAATATATCCAAGTGTGGCAATAAGGATTCTAAATGACAGATGCAAGTTCGAGATGAGATCTTACATATTCCATATACAGTAGAAGTTCAATTGTAAAAGGATTATTGAATAGATTTGTGATTAAGCCCATTTGTTTGTAGGCTTTTTCTAATACGTATCCAATATATTTGTATCTATTTTTATTAATATAAATGTAAATCGTAAAACGATATTATTATTACAGTTCTGAAAGATAAGAAAAGCCCTTAGAACCCGTAAGTAGGTATACTATTAAAAAAGTTTTTTCTACGTATTTAATTCATTTCTCGTTGCGCCAACCCCCAACAATAGTATAACCAGTATATAAGAGCTTTCAGAACGGGTTGGAATTTGAAAAGGCTTAAATTGAATGTTTTCGAAATAATACAATACAAATACGTAGGCGCCTAAGAAAAGCTCTCAGTAGCTCTCAGCATTTAGCGGGATAAAGTTGATGTATCATTTTATGAATCCTTACTACGCATCGGAAGCACAACAAAAGCACAAATGGTATATAAACTTAGCATATATACCTATACTTAATTTAACCCATCAGGCTAGTTTGTTCGCGTTTGGGAACAACTCATGGAAATCGCTGTGTCGGGAAATGATGGTAAGAAATATGGTTTAAACACAACGTTTTATATTTAAATCTAACAGTTAACCACAAAATAATTAAAATACACCTTTATGAAACCAAACTTTCCATCCGCAATTTGAAAAAAAAATATGGTTGGGTATTTTTTATTAATTTTTATCACATGAAACGACAAAAATAAAAGTGATAATAATGTACCTAATAAACTCATTTGTCTAATAAAATAGATGTTTGTTTTATTTCGTTATCATTAATTTTAGTTAGAAAAAGCGAGGGTGCGGCAATTTTAAAACTTTTTAATATTAGCATTCAATTTTTTTACATTTAAAAAATTATATGTTTATTTAGAAATTTTAAAGCTTATTTCACCACCTTTCGAAATCAGTTTTTCGTTTTCGGATACCTTCAGAAAAATTTAATTTATTATTTTATTCCAAAGCGGAAATGTTTTGACTTTCTGATAAAATGTGCTCGAGGCCTGAGCGGCTATTATAATTGTAGGATTTGTGAAGCTGTAAGTATATATTAAAAAAAAGTATTTGCCTCAGGATCATTGCCTTTCTAAAGAAGAAAAATTTAGTTACCTTTCGAATATTTTTTTTGCTTTTGTTTTGTTTAATACCGCAAGAGTCCTAACTGCCAGTGTGGAGCCAGTGAGACTATATCATCCCCAATAGGGGTATGTTGTAAGGCTGAAGGTATTGGGGAGGGGAAGGAGATGGGGAAGAGGAAGGTGGGGAAGTACCTAGCTATTCATATCTGGTCACCAAACATGGCCAAAGGCATTTCAAGCAATGATTCAATTCTGAATGTAGGTCTTACATCAGGACGATACTGAGAGTATCCCCCACTCGGGATCGTGTCACAATTATACATACTACATCGAATTATTTTTTAATTAATAATTAAATAGAAACGTAACTCTCTCTCTCTCTTTCTATCTCCACTAACTCATATCCACCTCTCAACTTCCGTTCGCCTCGCCCGATTACACTTTTCGTAACGATCTCGTCACGCATTCGCCAGGTTACTCCCCAAGTCAAGCGTGCGTAAAGAAGTTTTACTTCAATAATCTTAAAAAATTACGACATCTATCCAATGACATTGTAAAATTTAAAATAAATTATATACATACCAATCGAACAATAATGTAGTATTCCTTATGAAAAGGATAGCCATTCAATATGAATATGCGTGTATGAATGAAATAGTTGTATAAACGGCCCGCTAAACAATGTCAACTGAACTTGGCTCAGTGGAACCACGTGCGTCACGTGACGTATTTTCACTATATTACGGCATCCGTGGTCGAGGGGTAAGGCTCTGTACTAGCAATCAGGTTCAAATCCCGTCATGGCAAGAAAATTTTATGAGATTGAATTGTGTATCATAATTTAATCATTAAAAATAATAATAGTATATTTGCGGAACGTTCCATAGTGGAGGATACCATCAGTATCTATCGCCCTGGTGTAAGACCACCATTATGAATTGAAACGTTGGTTGAAATGGCTTTAGCCGTGTTTTGTATAACCAGATCTATATAACCGTGTAACCAGATCTGAATAACCAAGTACTTCCCCACTCCACTATCTTCAGCCTTGCAAGCGGATGTCATAGTTTCACTGGCTCCAAACGGTTGGGAGCAGTAGGGACTGTTGTGCGTAAAAACAAATAACACACAATAACACATCGTGTGTTGAAGCCAGTTTTTGTACATTTATTCCCGAATAATATTAAAAATATTTTAATATTTTAAATAACAATAACATATCGTGTATTGAAGCCAGTTTTTGTAAATTTATTCCCGAATAATATGAGATATAAAAAAAATGTGAATATTTTTTTAGTTTTTATACTACATACATACAAAAATACGAGTGTGTTTTATACCACACGACTGAAGTAAATACTTCTTTAGCTCCATCTAAATGTTTGTCTATATAAATGTTTATATGTATAAAATATATACATATATTAATTTTCTATAAATACTTATTTAAATTTATTATCATTCGTCTCGACCGATCAAGCCGTGCGCATCGACGTCCGCTCCCCCCCGCGTTTGGCGCGTCACTGGTATTTCAAAATACTGACTGAAATATTTCATGCATTGGCTATGAGAGGAAGAGAGAAGGAAAATGTGCGCGCGCACTGCTCTCTCTTGCTTCTACAATGTGTGTCATCCCGTTCGCCTCGCAACGCATTTCACTTTTCGTAACGCTGTAATTTCCGTAACGCATTCGCCAGTTTACCCCTCAAGTGAAGCGTGCGTAAAGAAGTATTTACTTGGAAAAGCGGAAAGATAAAAAGATTAAAATAGATTTCATTTCAGATTGCTTTCTTATTTAGTGGATGGTTTTTAAATATTTAATTAGGGATTTGATTATTTAGTTCTCAGTGAAAATTTTGTCCGAGCGCCGTATTTCCTCGAATCCATTATTGATCTACAGGAATTGGGGGAAATAATAATTATTTTTACAGTTCATTTTATGACAACATCCACCTTTCTTAGTGTAGGTAAAGTCTTTATAGTCGTGTGCTATACCGTTCCGCCCTTACCAATGTAACCAATAAAACCCATTATCCACGTAATAAAAGCAGTAGATTCTCGCATTACTCGAGATGAGGGAAGGAGGAATCGAATAAAAAAAGATAATAAAGACTTCCTAAACTTGCAAATAATTTTATATACCTAAGCAAAAGTAAGTAATCAGATGGAAATGTAATGTAATAAGTTTCCAGGTCCAGACCAGATATTTATGTAAAATGACCAATTAATTGTACAGAAAAATCATGAATTGAATTCTATAAGCCAACTAACGTCCCCGTTTCCCTTCCACCTCCCCTTCCCCATCCGAGTATCCCGTCCACCTTCCCTCGTTTTAATACAAAATCTTTGCCTTTCTAAATTTTTTTATACAAATTTCGTAACGCCAGAGCTCACTATTATATATAGAAACCATCGCGGGTATACGCACTTTAAATCACCAAAGTTTCATTGCAATTGGAGGAATGGTTTAGGAACGCGTAAGGGACATCCAAAGAAATATCAATTTTTATATATTAACATAATCAATACCTTTGTACAAATTAAACATAGAAAAGATCTTTTATTCAGTAATTTTAAAAGGAAATTTTGTTCTTCATTTTCATTTATTTATTTATTTATTTATTTGAAAACATACATACATTCTTACGAAAGTCTTCATTCAAAGGCTTCCCAGAATATCGGGCAATATGTAAATGTTCCCCTTTCGACATTATATATTTTATAATTTTTAATAAAATTTAATCAATACATTCCCTTCGATGTTGAAAGTCGAGCGACGATTTTAAATTTATTACTGCTAACAAAATAAATAAGTAGCTTACGGAGTTTCAATGAATAAAATAAAAATAAAGATATGCCATCCATGTATATAACTCATAACTAAGGATTTTCCAGGCATTTTAAGGTTATATTTTTGTTATTCTGCCTTTCAATAAATATCGAAGAAAGTGTGGAAAAGTAAAGGAAAATTTACAACTCTGATGTTTTTCCAGGGATTATATTTTTAATTATTGTTATAGTGATGTTGAATCGATGTTTAGTTGTTGTCGAATCAAGCGATGCGAATAACGAATTTGAAAATAAAATCCACACGTTCAAACGTCACGTGTTAACGTCTACTTCTACGTCTTTATAATTTTTTCACGGATGAGGAAAAAATGATTACAATGCCGACAGCTCCAGGGGATTTAATGGGAACACTTTTCCGAGAGAATACCTACATGGAAGTTGAATGAATTAAAGAATTTTGTGTGGGGACCTCATTATTCAAGAAAATGCCTGGCTAACAGATATCAGTTGAGTTTCTTTGTCAAGTAAGAAGCTAATTTGGCCGAAACATGTACACCTTAATAATACATCCTTTATCGGTAAGAGGAGGTGGGAGTAATTTTTATAGGAAGAACGAATTCTGAAAATCTTTAATTAATTTTATAAGAAAGACAAACATTTCCGGGTTATGAACTGAAGTTTTTGCTTGCGTAACGATGGAGGTCTTAGCCAGCCGAGGAATTGAACCCAAAACTTTTGCCTGGGAACCCGACGCATTAGTCAACTCAACCACCTTTTTTTTGTATTTGAAAATCCAAAATCAAAATCTTTACGTTGAAAAAGGCTTAGGATTTTTTTGAATAAAATGCAAGTACTCACAACTGGATAGTTACTATCTATGTATCCCAACATAAAAAGGGAACATGCTACTTTGGTGTAATAATAGGAAGTGAACAAAAAACATTAGATGCCACCCACACTTGACTGTGTTTAGGAAAAAGATAGTAACACTCAAAATCAAAATTTTACTAGAGATACGAAATTTTTTTCAAGAGTGTGTCTTTCAAAAGAATAAAAAAAATATCAGGGTAAGAAAGAGTTGATGGTTAAAGAGTTAGATTTTTTTAATGTGAATCCACAATTAATTACTAAAGTTATTAATGAATAATTTTTAAATCTGGGGGATGAATCCTTTTTCCTTGCCAAATTCGTTACTGATGATTTGAAATAACCTAAATACGATTCCTTTTTTAATCTACCTAGATATAACACGTTTTTCGATAAATTACAAACGAATTTCTTTAAGCGCATTAACAAAGAATGATCAATTAAAAAAATTTAAGAACAAATAAGGCATTTTAACTGTGTTCTATTCTGTACAAAAACATTTTTAGTTAATGCCACGATGACGTTATATAAAAAATATTCACAATAAAAATATATAAATTGGTTTTAGACCACTTTAAATTTTAATTTAACTCTACCGGTTTCGGAAAAACCCTTCCTTCGTCAGAAGAATATTAAAACTAACCTATGATGCAAAATATTGATAGATATATATACAAAAAATATTATATTATAACAAATATTCAAATTATTATTTCAGTGAATTGAATTTGAACCTTTGCATTTTTGGCTAGCAACTTCAATCCATCCATATATGAAATATCATTTTGGTTCATCTGCTTGCCATTTTTCAAGTTTAAAAACTGAACTTAAGTAATAATTCCCAGTAAAACATACGAAAATGTGGCAATGTCGGTCTGAGGCCTGGCCTTATTTTCATTACATTAAATAGATCGTTTTCCGTAGGTAAGGGTCGAAAATAGAGGTAATCTTCGTACACTTTAATTAGTAGATGGTTTTCTACCTTTTTTCTTTTCGTAAAATAAGACATGGAAAAACCCAAATGTGAGTTGATTCTTTTTTCCTCGCCGTATATTTTGAATATTATTGAATTTAAAAAAAAAATAATTTTTACAAACATTTAGATTTTTGTGGCCCGATTTCATTCTTCAGGATGTGTATGATAGGTGCACAAGAAAATCATTTTGTAAAAAAAGTAATTTTCATAAAGCTTGAGGGTAACTCCCTTTTCCTAAACACAGTCGAAATAATTCCACCGTTGCTGTCCTGCGGTCCGGTGCCGGACTTACTGCGCAGCAAAAGTTTGCTACGGTTTGCAGCTCAGCCATTGTGGGACATTTCTGCACAAGTTGTACAGTTTAAACGTAGAGTCCCAACCACTCTAAAACTTCTGAGGCTCTGACATCCCCAAATGGGGATGAGGCTGAAGGTAATCGCTTCCATTCACGGTTGGCTTTCATCCTGCAATAAGGATATTTTCAACAACGAAGTTCACTCCATCCTTTCCTTGAAAATATCCTCCTCACAGCCTTACAGCACATCCTGAGATATCATAGCGATGAACTAGCGCACACTTGTCTTAAGTGTATTTTAAAAATTCAATTTAAGTTTATTTTCATCACTACACAATTTAATCTAGGTAAAATATGAGGTGTAGACAACAGTATTCACGTGAAAATCCGCTTTTTATCAATTCCATATACAATAAATTATGTGGTTTTCCCACGAAACTTTATTTCCCCTATATTTCAAAGTAAGTGATCTTGATAATTGCTTTACAAAACATCTAATTGTTTTGACTGAAAACTGCATTTACACGCGTGTGGGCTAGGCCATCGATAGATAGACCCACTGGCAATCCCCAGGGCATCCTGTGGAGCAATAAAAAATATCTACGAATAAGTACTAAAAATTTCCAATTTAATGGCATTATTTCTCTTCCTGGCTTAGGTCAGAAAAATAAAAAATTATTATCGTTATGTAAATTTAAAAAAAAATCACTTTGTAAATTATCAAAAATATCAACACGTTTCAAAACCATTGGTTGAAGTTACCATAGAAGAAGTTATCGTTATGTTATATAAGTTATATTACGGAATTACTGTATAAATATCCCCTTTAAATTCATTTTCCATCAAGCATTTTTCATTATTTGATTCCAAGGAAATGAATATCATTTACTAGCTGAAACTCGGCATGCGTTGCAATGCCAATTAAATAATTAAACTGTTTCTCCATTCGTGTCATTTCCCATTCGTCCCCGTTCCCCTTTTGACTCCTATTCCTCTTCCCCTCCCCCTCCCGCGTCCCCTTCCCCTCCCGGGTTCCCTTTTCACCTTACCGCGTTCCCCCTCCCCTCTCCCGCTCCCTCCTTTCTCGCGACCCCTCCCCCTCACGCATTCCACTTCCACCTTCTTCGCCTTCCCCTCTGAATCGTCCCCCCTCCCGCGAAGCCCCCCTCCTTAATTGAAGAAAAAGTTGTAGTTCTAATAATATATATGTCAAAATTTTGTACCTACGCTAAGAAATAGATACGAAATCTTCAATGCTGAGCGATTTACAAATTTGAGACTTCTAGCGATAAGCCCCAGAATTATATTTAGATGAGTTTTGATCCGGGTTTAATAAATAATCGCAAAATCCTCCAGACACAATATGTTATGGATGTCCGCGATATTTCTGTAAATAGTAGTGGTCGTTTATTTATATATTTTTTATTGTATTTTATTAAAAAAATTAAAGCTAAGAATACGAGAAGGTACCTGTAATTTACGTGTTCTGACCCGACATTTCATAAGTAATTAACGTTTTTGTTCGTATAAAAATGAATTTAAAAAAATTACTTTTGTAAAATAAACAAAAACACGTGATTGTGAAAACAACCAGTACCAACGGGATTCAAACGATTTTTTTTTTACATTTACAATGTGGGGTGAACATTTTTAGGACAGAGAGCTCTCAGGTAGGTACTGCCAATTGAAAGCTCGTGCAAATAAAATTAATGATTCACGTCCTACGAAGCTCTTCAAATATGTTCGTGAGTTTTTTTTTGTGTACAGAAGTAATGGCTTCTCTGAAGCATTTCTGTCTTTTTTCGGCGTAAATGCATAACATCACGAAATGTGGGGAAAAACACAAGCATTATAATATATTAAAGTTGGGCTATAAATAGCCGACTGCCCCGAAACATCATGCTAATAGCTAAATGATCCCATTCGTACGTCCCTGAATTCCTGCTGTGTGAAAATATGAATAAAAATATTAACCCATCTGGTATATTCTCTCAGGGTCAGAAAATTTCCGCTTTTTTTTATTTTTTATAGAGATTACCTCACAACAGTCCCAACTGCTCCCGTCTGGAGCCAGTGAGACTATGGCATCCCCAATTGGGGTATGTTATGAGGCTGAAGGTAAGTGGGGAAGGGAGGGATATGGGGAAGGGGAAGATGGGGAAGTACCTGGCTATTCAGATCTAGTCACTAAACATGGCTAAAGCCATTATTAAGCAACGTTTCAATTCTGAATGGTGGTCTTACACCAGGGCGATACTGAGAGTATCTTCCACTCTGGAACGTGCCGAAAATATAGTATATATTATTTTTATTAATTAATTGTGAAATAACACAAATTAATCAAATAAAATTTATTTGCGCACGCCGGGTTCGGACCCGCGACCTTCCGATTGGGAGTCAAGTGTCTTACCACTCGACCACGGACTTTGCAATAAAATCTAAATAAATGGTTCTGAATGTATCCGAAAACTAAACATTATTTTTGAAAGGTGATATATGTAAATATTTCACATAAAAAAACGCTTTCTATCTTCTGTTCCTTCTTAGCGATTTGTATTTTTTACGCTTTCAATTCAATTTTTAAAAATTGGCCTGATGACTTCCTTTCCGAAATCGCCGATTTTATTTTATTAGGCATTGATTCGAAAAACTGTCATAATTTTAGAAGTCAATGGTAGTAAGTAATGCTGACAAACTACATAAGTAGTTTAGAGGGTTTAATTGTAAAAAAAAACCAAAGCAGGAGAATTGGTATTAAGATCAGTTGGGAGTAAATACGTCCCTTGGAACAATTTTGTCGATCCAAATGCAATCTTTCAAAAAGTTCCATCTACATTAGCGTGTGCCGCTCTCCATAGAGAGAAAAAAAGCTCCCGATCTGCTTTTCGAACACGTAAAAATAAATGAAATTGGTGTTCACTATTAATTAGCTCGCTAAAATGGCCGGAAGTTTTGAAAAAAATTAGATTTCGTGAATCGGGAGAAAAAATAAGACGAATGGTCCATGTTTTATATTTTTTAGCAAACTTAATTTTTATTTTATAATTGTGGTCCAAAGAACACATTTTTTTAAAAACATATGTGATGTGTTTGTTCAAAATAAAAATAAGGGTTACCAAAATTTAATGATAACATGTTATGACAACATTAATTATTATGAAAAAAATATTAATTACTTACCATAATTTAAAAATACGTGTTTTAGGTGTTTTTTCTGATTTTCAATGCAATTTAGCGAGCTAGCCATTTAAAAAATATAAAATTATATACAGTTCTCATTTTCTTTGTAAGACGAAACTTTTGAGACCCCAGGCGTTTCTGAATTCAAAAGTTGAAATAATTGACGCACCCTAATCTACATAGCAAAATGTTCTGTATTATTTATGTAGTAAATCTGGTGAGGGTTATGAAAATAATAAAAATAATTCTGATTTCTGCACATTTCGATTGTTATTATCCATGTCTCTGGTATTTTCAAAAATAACCCAAATAGGTTTAAATTTCAAACAGTATCCCAAATGAGAAAATGTCAAAAATAAAATTAACAAAACTTTTAATTTCTCAGGTTCAATTTCATTTAGAGTTTTCAATTTCAATTTTCTAAAACGTTAATAAAATTTCCCAACCCATTTTCCGTGCAGTTTTTTCACCATTTTGCAATTGTCTGGAATTTTTTTTGAATGTCTACAACTTTAAATTCAATTTTCAATTTCAATGCCGGTAACCCGGGCGTTTATTAACATTAAAGTATATTTACAGTTCATGTGCGCTACCCGACTCACTAGACAATATCTGTTCTGAGTCGGGTAGCAGTATCATTTCATATATATATTAAAAAAACTTAAAAATAAAAATAAGTAGGGAAATTAATTTAGCAATTGCATTAAAAAAACATTATAAACATAAAAACAAAACAAAAAACTAAAAAAATACAAAAATATATATTTGAATATACATATACATATATATATTTAAACATAAAAACGTATAAAAAATTAACATTAAATTAATTAAATATTTCTTAACATCGCTTAACTAAATGAAACAGATAGTTAATAAATTTTTTTTATCAATTTTCCTAGGAAAAAAATTCTAATTTCCAATTATCGCAAATAATTTTTTTCAGAAACAAAAAATCCCAATCGTGGGAAATTTCCAGCTTCACATAAAAAAGATAAATGTTGGTTAATAAATTACCCGACCTATTTTCTGAAAAAAAAACAAAAACATTGAAAATTCTCAAATAAAACGTAATATCAGAAAGAAATATCTTAAAATATTTCCCAACTCTCCAAAAAAATAAAATTTTCCAGGATTAAAAATTTTTTAAAAAGATGAAAAGTTTCCTAACTTGAAATAATAAAATCAAAAAGATAAATTTCCCAACCAAGCATGACGTTTAGCAAAAAAACATGTGGAAGCGGGGTCTTATCTACTAGTTGTCTTTATTCCGGTATCTGAGGAGGTTAATGTAATCCTACCCAACCCACAGTGAGTATAAGTATAAATACACAGATACTACTAAAAACATAAATGAGTATAAAAAAAGAGAGTTGTGTAATGGGTATATTACCTTCTACTATGTAGATAAGCAGTTTTTAAGGTATTTAATATTTTGATTTGACAATCCAATTTAGCCAACAGGATTTTGTATAGGTTATAAAAATGTACATTTATTAATAAAATCGACTATCAACCGAATATTAAAAGTTTCTTAGAGATATTTTCCATATCACAACGCACTTAAAGACTAAATACATTCTTAGTAGGTATATCCATTTTCCAGGCATTCGAAAATTGAATTAAAACTCAACGTCCTAAACGTTGAAATGAATCTTTCGTTAATTTGATTTTCATTCAGTGTTCAGTAGGTCTTCGGAAGAGAGAGCAGCTTCTGCAATTAAGCCCAAGTAGACTGTCCCACTGTAGAGAAACGGTCACCTAAATAAACCCGAAACACAATATCGGAGGCATTTACTTCCCCTCGGCAGGAGCCGTAACGTTTTCCCGGGCGTGAGAGGGTTCAAATGGGAGTTAAGAGGGGCATAAATAGATATATGGGACTGAAAGGGTTAAATACCTCTTAAGGCAGTAAGAAAACTAATTGTTACATTTGCTCGGATGATATGGCACTTAAAAGGAGAGCGTCCTCTTGGAATTCGTATCATTATTGTGAATAAATTTCCTCAAAAAAAAAAAAAATACCATAATTACAAAAATGCACGAGTGTTGGTCGGATTTTAACATTTTTACAATCTACAATTTCTAGCAACTAGAACATGAATTTTGCCGAGAGGTTTACGAAAATACAGGGTGTCTGGTGAAACGGGTGAATTTACAAATCATAGGGAACCCCAAAAAACTTTTTTTTTCGTTCTGAGCATTAGAACTTTTTTTTGGCAACTAAGTGCCTTCGATGACGAGGCAACTGAAAAAAAACCAGTTTGCAACTAAACTCGCTATCCTGTGTATGTCAATGTGATGGCTCGCACACTACGCAATTTCTCAAAAACCCGTTGTCAATGGCAACGCAAGCAGCGACTTGCCCTGCTAGTTGTCGTGGCCAGCCATTGACAGTTGCATTGACATTGCGCAGTTGTCATGGTTGCGCCAGTTTTGTTGTCAGTTTTCTAGTTTTTTCTTGTTTTTTTCAATTTGACAGAGACATATGACTACGGTGACAGCTAATTGTTATTCGTCTATGGTTAAACAAGATGAGCTAATTACAGACATCGTAAAACTGTGTAGGCCGTCATAGATGTTTGATGGAAATTTGGTTGGAAGCCATAGCAACCAGCCGGTTTTAGTTTGATTTCAGTTGCCTCGTCAGCGGAGGCACTTAGCGCCTCCGCCCACTCAGGCAACTGAAAACTCTCAACTGCCAACTGTCTTTGTATGACAATGTGATGGCCCGCACACTACACAATCACACAAAACCCCGTTGTCAATGGTAACGCAAGCGGTGACTTGCGACCATCTTGCGACTGTCACTGCTCATTGCCCTGGGCGGCCGTTGCTAGTTGCTAGCTGTCAGCTGTCTCGTAGTTCGTCTATGGTTAAACAAGCTTTTTGACTAATCAAGACAGAGAAAAAGCCGGTTTTAGTTGGTTTTCAGTTGCCTCAGTGGGCGGAGCGCCTTAATGTTAAAAAGTTGTTGGGGCCGGGTCTACACTTTAACGCATTTTAAAAGACGTCAAACAGCTGATATTAACTTCAACCCCCTAGCGACAGATTTAAAAAATATATATCTAAAAAATTCCGATTTAATCGAAAATAAAAGCTCAAATCAAATAAAGTTTTACAGCGAAATCGGCTCCAAATGTGATTTGAATTCACGAGTTTCCCGCTTGTACTTCATATTCCGGACACCAGTCAAATGTATTTTACATTTTTTTCATGTGACTACCGCACGAGAATCTCAACTGCTCCCAACTGGAGCCAGCGAGACTATGGCATCTTCAATTGGGGTATGTTGTGAGACTGAAGGTAGTGGGGAGGGGAAAGAGATTGGGAAGAGGAAGGTGGGGAAGTACCTGACTATTCAGATCTGGTCACCAAACACCGCTAAAGCCATCTGCAGCAACGTTTCAATTCTGAATGGTGGTCTTACACCAGGGCGATACTGCGGGTATCATCCACCCTTGAAAGCAAATAAACTAATTAATTGTGAAAGAACACAAATTAATAAAATAAAGTTTATTTGCCCATGCCGGGATTTGAACACGGAGGCCATCATCGACCACGGAGGCAGTATATTTACAAGTTGCATACTAATATAGCCTTACTTTATCATTAGATTTTTTTTGTTAATTGTATGTGTGTTGAAACAGGGGTTTAGTGAGACTAGTTTTTTAACTGTTAATTCATGGTAGAATTCCATTGTATTAGATATGAAATTAAACAATTTTTTCACTTTGTTCTATTTTTATTTACACCTATTTTAACTTAACAAAATAACTTATAATACCTTAAATTAACAAAATAGAAACATTCATCATATAGAGACAATGTTGTGTACCCCTGCCTAAGTTTGTATAAATTCCGTAGCATAAGAATTTCAACTACCAGTCTGAAAATGTCCGTAGTAGGACGAAACCGGACCCTGTGTAAATAAAGACGTGGAACAATGTGAAAAAAAGGGGTTTAGTGTTCAGTGGAATTTCAATCCATTTAAAAAATAATCGAGAGGGTACTACAGACTTTTGCTTATTTTGTGTGTAAAATGCTTTCTTAAGTCTAAAATCATAAGTCTAAAATCACTAAAATCATTCAGCCATGCTCAAAAAAAGGTTTTTGGCTTATACACGTTCATCAATTAAAGTTATTTATTCATCAATTAAAGTTTTTTATTCATCAATTAAAATTATTTATTCATCAATTAAAGTTATTTATTAATCAATGAAAGTTATTTATTAATCGATTAAAGTTATTTATTCACAAATTAAAGTTTTTTATTCATCAATTAAAGTTATTTATTCAACAATTAAAGTTATGTATTCATCAATAAAGTTATTTATTCATCAAATAAAGTTATTTATTCATCAATTAAAGTTATTTATGCATCAATTAAAGTTATTTATTTATCAATTAAAGTTATTTATTCACTAATTAAAGTTATTTATTCATCAATTACAGTTATTTATTCATCATTTAAAGTTATTTATTCATCAATTAAAGTTATTTATTGAAGACTAAAAAAACACATTTTCACTAATTGACTAAAATGTCATAATATGAACTTCGTCTTTTGTTTGCTAGTAGATTTTTTTTTTTAATTCCGAGCAACATTCGCTCACCCTTTGTTCATTGCAAGAGTTGCGCAGTTAAAAACTGTTAGATTGAAAAAAATGCGAAATGAAAAAAACTTTCATTCAGTTTACTTCTGAATTGGTAAGTACAGTAAGTACACTTTATAGCAAACGTCATTAATCTCATGTGAATATTAACGGAAGAAGAATTCAGGGACACCCGATGAAAACATAGCACGATCAAGTGAAACAAATACTGAGTAATAAATAATGAGTAGGGCCATGTCAAGAGTCTGAATATCAGAAGGGTATTTATGATATGTTAATTATGTTTTGAGGCTGAAAGTAGCGGGGAGGGGAAAGTGGGGAAGTATCTTGCTATTCAGATCTGGTCACCAACAACATTTCAAAAATGGTTTCAATTCTGAATGGTGGTGGTCTTACACCGGGGCAATACTGATAGGATCTTCTTTCTGGAACGTGCCGCAAACTTTATAAATTGTATATAAAATTGTACCTTTTGCCTTCCACTTATGAATTGTAAGTTCCTCCAGTCCTAAAATAAGTTTCTTAACACATCAGGATTGCCCTGGCAAGAAATAAAACAATATATATATATTTTTTTTTAAGATGGCATTTCAAGCAAATTTTATATTCAAAATGGTAGTCTTTCACTAGGGCGTTTCTGAGAGTATGTACCACAATGAAACGTACAAATAAGTATACGAAAGAATATTAATACTGATGACTCGTCCCAAGTTCGAGCTCTTTATAACAACAAAAAATCCCAGAAATGACTCGAACATTGCCGTCATTATTGGATGAAATGTAATTTTTTTAATCTTCTTCCAATTTTTAGATTTTATTTTTAAAAATATTATTAAATTCTGCAAGTATTTTAGTTATTTAATTATTGTGGCCGCTGTTTCGGCTTACAATGCCATTTAAAGTGGTTAGACCACTTTGAGACGACTTATTTAGATTATTCTAAATTTCAATTTTAAAGGTGCCTAAATTGATTTATTAAGGCCCACCGCCCACTGAGGCAACTGAAAACTCTCAACTGCCGACTGTATTTGTATGACAATGTGATGGCCCGCACACTACACAATCACTCAAAAACCCGTTGTCAATGGTAACGTAAGCAGTGACTCGCGACTTGCACTGCTGATTGCCGTGGTCCGCCGTTGCTAGTTGCCAGCTGTCAGCTGATTGTTCTTCGTATATGGTTAAACAAGCTTTTTGACCAATCAAGACATAGAAACCAGCCAGTTTTAGTTTGGTTTCAGTTGCCTCGTCAGCGGAGCGCCTAAAAGTTAAACCGACTCCTGAAGAAAATAATTGTGAAAATAGATTGTCTATTTTGTGGGGTACTTTATTATCTGTTTTCCCCGCATTAAATGTTAATGTGGTATTTAATGATGTGACTGCTCTTGAATTATTTAAATGTGTTATATTGTTTAGGTTTTGCAAACATACTAAGAAGTGATGGAGAATTCATTTTCCTTACATATTAATTGGTGTTATTTTAGGGGCTTTATGTTCAGCCATTAAAGTGGCCAGCTGTACAAGTACAATCAAGTTGTAATGTACAAACTACAAAGAACTTTTGAATTAAGAAGCTCCGTTGTAGAGAAAAACAAAAAATTAATAAAGCCTAATATTTCTGTGCTGCAAAAGGCAAAACAGTGGAAAGGTTGTATTAATTATTATATTTACAGTTTTGATTGTGAATTAAAATCTACCGGTGACTTGCACGATAACTTTAATTGGATCGTACTGAACTAAATTAGAATATTTACGATCAACTACTCGCGTTTGATGTTCCAATTAAGATTAATTAATAAGTTAACCTTTCAATTAAAAAGATGACATAGACACTAGGGGAAAATGTAAATAAAAGATTTCCAACTACTCCCAACCGACTTGATCAGAGGACTATTGTGAGGTTGGGTTAGGTTAGGTTAGATTTCGACTCGGTAATCAGAATGTAGGCGTTGACAACTGGCGTTGTACCCGCTTTCATCAGAGATTTTCATACTTTTTTATAAAAGTTTATTATTTATTGAATAACTAAATGAAAAGTAATATGCAATTTGGCGTATTATCTTATTTTTAATCGATCTTTTATACCATTATCTCCTTGATTGAAAATAGTTATGTTGGCCAAGAAACTGTAAATTTCATGACACTATAGGTACTTCCTCCGCTTATTGTGACGCTTACCTAGCGCGAGCTTTTTTGCTCATACTGGCTGGTTGGTGGCAGAGTTGATAAATGCGGTTTTTTTTTCTTCAATAGGTTCACATAGGAGGCCCTGAGGAAAATAATTTCCCTCAGGGCCTATGTCATCTTTGGGGATGCCGTGTGGAGAGTATTTTTAAGGAAAGGAAGGAGAGGAAGTTCTGGGAAGGAAAAAGTATAAGGGTTCGGTAGGAATCTGGGGTTCAGTATGTCTAGATCATCCGCCGCCAAGACCTAGACAAACCTTACCCCATGAACACCGGCACCCCTGCTAAGTCTCCAAACTTAGCGAACCACTTGGGGTGACCTATGGCAGAGGTGTTGGTTATCCAATAAGTGGTTGCCGGGGCGGCGGTGCCCATTCCCTCCAAGCATCGTGGGTTCCGTAACCCGGGAATGTTTATCTTATTTTAACGTAAGAGCAAAATACAGGTTTTCTGCTATAAAGCCTTCAGTGGCGGTGCGATAAGCTACTTGGCTCTGAACCTGACAAATTTGTATACATAGTGTATCAGTTTGTACCAGAAGGACTTGATTCCTGCGCATATTTGGAGTAAAATGTATTGATTATATATAAAATGTATTGATTATAGTAAATGATTCCTGCACATATTTGGAGTAAAATAATGTCCATGTCATTTTCCTGTCCGATGATACAAAAAAATCCACCACACGTGGCCTTTGTGCTCTATTTTTTTTTTAATGTGAATACCGCATAAGAGTCCTATATAACTGCTCACAACCGCCGGAAAGGAACGAAGTAACTGCAAGTGGCGTTTCGTGCCTTGCTTCATTATTTCCCATAATTGTGTTTAAAAATAAAAACAAACTCAGATGGCAGTAATTGTACCGATAGTCGAACGTCATTTCCGTTTGAAAACGCTATTTACGTCCTAAAAATATCTGAATTAGGTATTTACTCGACATACCGCGCCTAAAGAAGGTTTTCTTCAAAAATCTCAAAGAAAAATATAATCTGATTAAGTGCCTCCGCTGAAGAGGCAACTGAAACCAAACTAAAATCGGCTGGTTGCTATGGCTTCCAAGCAAATTTCCATCAAACTTCTATGACGGCCTACTCAATTTTACGATTTCTGTAATTTTTTAACTATAGATGATGAACAATTAGCTGTCATCGTACACAGAGAAAAATGTTATTCGAAAAACGTTCATTTTAATAGTAAAACCAGTTAAAAACCGGACTGAAGTTCTTACGAACAAATAAACAGTGTTTCCATGTTCCCGCCAATAAACATTTCAGTCCCGTTTTTACTATTAAAATGGTCGTTTTTTCGAATAAAATTTTTCTCCGTGTAGTCATCCGTCGCTGTCAAATTGAAAAAAAAAAACTAGAAAACTAAAAACAAAACTGCCCCTACCACGACAACCGAACAAACTGGCAACGGCCGGCCACGACAACTAGCAGGACGAGTCGCGAGTCACTGCTTGTGTTGCCATTGACATCGGGTTTTCTGAGAAATTCTGTAGTGTGCGGGCCATCACATTGACATACACAGGATAGCGAGTTTAGTTGCAAACGGTTTTTTTTTTCAGTTGCCTTAACTTTAAGTTGAGAAACGTTAAAACTCAATTAATGTTCCCCGCAATTCTCTTCGCGTTAAATTTTCTCAAAGAAATTAATAAGGGTATCTAAGTACTTTAATTTACTTTTTGCTACCTAATAAAGGTAGAATTTGGGTTCTTATTTTCAACTAAGTTAGGTACGGGGTGTATATGGGGTATAGTCTATAGTTCCCATTCCTACACCTCGCGACTGGATCACGTGATACGTGCGCTGTTTCGTGTGTTACCGTGCTGTTGGGACTAAATGGAGTGATTATCACGTGACCAGCTAGGCTATACTTAACTACCTACTCATTTGCGACGTGTGATGGAAAAATATTTTTTTTTAAATATCATCGGACAGCACGAATGGTAGATATATTCATTTTTTACTCCAGATATGCCCAGAAATTGCTAGTACGGATCCTTCCTTCGGGTACGTGCTGTTACATCATGTATAGTAGGTACACAAGATAAATTAATTAAGTAAAGTCTTTTAGGATGTAAAAGTTTTTCATTCGGTCAAAACTTCAAAGGGGAGAAGGCAGGTGGGTACTTAATAAATTCCCCGTCAAAGGGATTAATTATTTATGTACAGTTCCTAAGTACATTTAGCTTGTAGCTAATTAGAATTAGTAATTAGGGTATTAATTAATTTAGACTAGACGATCTCCGTGTCGGAGCAAAATATCCTTGGTTTTGAAAGAGAGTCGGATGTCGCAGTTTCGAAACCCGACGAAGTGCTCTTTAAATGTAATTAATAATTCACCCTTTCGGACCGTACGTATATTCGAAATAATGTAGATTTTAACAATTTTTCCTCCCTTTAAAAAGCAAATAAAAAAATGCGTTTTTTTACCTAATAATTTCAGGCAGGCTTGCAATTTTTTGTTGAGTTAAAGATCTCTTTCAGGTGGTAGCCATGTTTTTATTTTATTTTAAAAGATGACGTTTTTGTTTAATCTCCATTTCCGCAACCCTTTAATAAAAAAATGAAGTCTTTTTAACAATTAAGTGATTGCTCTACAAAGCCTTTAGGCCTTCCTTACGTTGTATCTAAATAGATCAAATTATGTAGATTACAGTGCTCGCATAATATCAAAACATACATTGTTAGTTCGATTGCCATATTGTATTGTGAAAAGTCTCAGGGCAATAACTATCATAAAACCCACCTAGAAAATAATATCCAACAACAACAGCGAGATTAAAACACAAAACTTTATACGGGTACGGAAGACTAAACTTTTTCAATTAAAATTTGCCTCAATACAAAACACGATGAGGCAGGATAACAATAGTATGTAGGTACTTAGTGGAAAAAAATATAATGTAGGAACATACACAAGCCAACTAACATAATAAATAGATAAACGAAACAAATGTTTGTGTTAATCTATTTATTATGTTATGCCTGCCATATAAACATTCACGAGAGACGTTCTAGATTTCTAGTTTTCTAGATTTTTAATTAATGAAGACAATATTAGCGAAACTCAATCGAAAATGTGAAACAGAAAGATCAGAAAAAGATACGGTCACATCTGGGTCACGAACCCAGGACCTTCGCCTTGCTGGGGCGCATCTCTACCAATTGAGCTATTGTGTCCCTATCCGATTCGGTCATACTTAGATAACTGTATCATACTTCAACTGCGAACTATTTATTATTATATAAGTATGGTGACCAATTCTTTGTTTCTTCAATCTTCGCAAAATTACTTTGTGGCATCATTTTTATTAAACGAAATAAATTACTTTGTGTAAACTACTATATAATGACATGTTATAATATCTACATATCGAAATCGAAATTCTAGACTAGAATACCCCCGACATCGCTTGGTGAAACATAACAAAGTCCAGGCCGGGAATGAAGTTGACCAGCCAACTGCGGCTGCCCCTAGAGTTTTGATAGATTGGTCATTTTGTACTATAATATTTAGTAGCATTAAGCCAGGGACAAACACAGCGTTAAAAGCGCCGGCGTTATTTGGCTTGGCCTACTTCACCATATCGCTCGCCATACATTTGCGATTGGAATGCATGGCGAGGAATATGCTGAAATAGGCCAAGCCAAATAACGCTAGCGCTTATAACGCCGTGTGTGTCCCTGGCTTTAGTTAGGTGTAGATGATATTTCACCCTAGCCAGGGTTGGGCAAAATACATGCTTTGCTGTAATTAAAATACAAATTACAAAATACTTTCAAGTCATGTATTTAAAATATAAAATACTTTCATGTCGTGTTTTTGAAAGACAAAATACAGTATTTTAACCATTTTTATTTAAAATACAATATGCAAATTTCCATAAAAACAAAGCTGAGCAGAGCGAAGCACTAATCATATTGCTCAAAAGACACTTTTCATCTCCGCTCCACTTCGCAGACTTGTAAAGTTTTGTGGTATAGGACCCAGGTGTTACACGGAGATAAATGTTATTCTAAAATACGATCATTTTATTCGTAAAAATGGTTAAAAACGGGACTGAAGTTCTTACGAACAAATTAACATGGTTTCAATGTTTATTGGCGGGAACATGTAAGAATAATTTGTTGGTATACGTAATTTCTTACGTATATCTACTAATTTATTATTTTTACATTTTCCCGCCAATAAACATTGAAACCATGTTAATTTGTTCGTAAGAACTTCAGTCGAGTTTTTAACCGTTTTTACGAATAAAATGATCGCATTTTAGAACAACATTTTTCTCTGTGTAGGTAATGTAAATAGAAACTAAACCAGCCCAGCATATTTATCAGTAAAATAAGAATTTCCTTTTATGAACACTAGATTTTTAAATGCCCCATCAGACAAACGGTTTCCTGTCGGGGTATAATTAAAACCTGCTAAAGAAAATAACCTTTCTGTTGCTGAAAGTAACCTACAGGTCCTGATGAGTACAAACTTATTTTATGAACAATTGTTAAATTTTATGAACACTTTTTTTTATATTTGGATAGTTTTCAAGAATGGTAAGCTCTTTACTTTTATCGTTTAGAAAGCTGACTAACTCCATTGTTGATGTCTTATTATCATTAGATCGCTAAATGTATTTGTTTGAAATGTATTTTGAAGCCATGAGTATTTGAAATACTAAATATAAAATACTTCAGCTTCAGGTATTTGAAATGCCAAATACAAATTACATTTTTAGGAAGTAATTGAAATACAAATGTATTTGAAATGCCAAATACAAATTACATTTTTAGGAAGTAATTGAAATACAAATGTATTTGAATTGCCAAATATAAATTACATTTTTAGGAAGTAATTGAAATACAAATACCAAATACGTATTTGTATTTCAAATACGTATTTCAATTAGAAGTAATTCAAATACTGCCCAACCCTGACCTTAGCTCGCCACAAATAAAAAAGGATTATTCTTATTACAAGCGAGAAGCCCTTGAAAAGAAGCGAGAAACCTTATTATTTGAAAGAAATGTAAAAGATCTTGCAAGGTTTTATTTAGTAAAGGTAGAATTTGTGTTCGGTCCATCTCCCAATAAAGACTCCATTGAAATGCTTGGAATAAAAATGTATAAAAAAAATTCGGATCACTTTAAATCCTTCCAACCCCAGAACATCTAAAAGACTAATAGCATTCCACAATTTATCGTCTCCAGAAGATAGAAAAAATGTATCCGACCAGAAATTTTATTAAAAATCATCAACAACGCTGTTAACAACGTTACTGGTCTTCTAGAAAACATAAACTTCCACTGTCCAGTACGAAATACACGGCCAAACCAACTATTCCTCATCCCACCCCCTAAATACCTAGTAAACCGGAAAGGAGGGCAGTCCGTCTGATTCACAGCATAGATGAATTTTAGGCATAGTGTGCCTGTTTTAAAGGTATTTCAATGGAGCCTAATGAGCTAGCAGTATTGATTCCCTGTGCACCTGTGACACGAGCAGAACCCCCCATCCACCAAATAATATATCGACGAGAACCCCCGTTCACAGTTGATGTTAGCTTCATGAGAACGGGTCGTTTCTTCGACTCGTTTTTGTGTAAGCCTGTCTTTACACTGTGCATACAGTGGCGCTATTGAAAGGTGGCGCATTAAACAAATAAAAAAATCTTAAATAATATTTTAAATCAGACTTACGTTAATATAACGGATTGTTTCACAGAATTTGAACAATTCATCGAAGTTAAAATTCAAGTTCTATTCAAGGTGTCTTGTTATATAAGTATATACTGTGAAGCAACCGGCCCGTCTGAAATAACAACAGAACTTGAATAAAACTTTCACAGAACTTGATCTTTAACTTTAAAATGTGATGAATTGTTCAAATTCCGTGAAACAAGTCAGTCAGTCAGTAAATCACTTTCCAATGAACTCGCTTTGAATTTCAATATTTAATTATTTGCTTGTTTCTACTTTCATAATACTAACGTTCGAACATAATAAATAATGTATTCACCCACTTATTTTAATAGATTGAACCTTGACATAATTTTAAATATTCAATAATTTTTTTCAGTTCTTGGTAAAATTATTAAGAAATTTTTTACCCAAATTTTACCTACTCAATTTTCTCACAAGCTAGAAAAGTTTTAAAAGGAACTTTTTGTAGAAAAAGCTAAAATTTATGTAGGTTTTTCCAAGTTCGAGAATACTTTTCAGCAAATGTAGCGCGAATAATCTTTACTCACATACATTTTGCAAATGAACCATTAAGAGGAGTGAAGCGAGGGGATTTAAAAAATTGGAATTGTGTTGAATAAACAGGCTTTTAAGACAATTTCAAAATTTAGAATTATCAGCGGCGTCATAAAGGTTTTAACGAAATACGTTTCTTTTTATTGTACAACAACCAGTACAAAGAAAGGATTCGGAAAGAACTCGGCACTATTTTTTTAAAAATCTTTCTTCATTAGTGAAGGAATATATACGCACTTAAATTCACAAGGAATATGGAATTTTAAGTCGCTTGTACCAACCTAAAAGAATTTTTAATTTATTTATTTGTTTGTGTGTTTGTTTGTTTGTTTATTTATTTGTTTATTTATTTGTTTATTTATTTTCTCATATTCTCCGTAAAACGGTTATAGGGTGACCTGGTCAACAGTGGATCACTTTTTTTTTAATGCATGTAACTTCAACATCAGTTGAGGCATTGTAATGAAAACTTTCACAATGGTTCATTGTTTATCATTCTTGTAATGTGCAATAGTTTAAACTCCGCCATTAAATGGGGAGGGAAGTAATATGTACTTATTGGCGATGAGGGAAAATGATCCACTGTGGGACTTGGTGGTACACAGTGGATCAACCTATATTTAACAGTGGATCAAGGATGGAATTTCTTTTAAATAAAAAATAAATACTAGAAATAAAGCAGTTTTTATTATTGAAAGTGAAGAACAAACAAAATAGCCTAAGTCTAGACAAAAAATTACTGGATTTAAAAAGAAAAAAGAGAACGAAAACCATAATCTAAAAAAGCAAAATAATTTAATAAAACTTAGCGGATGTTTAAGAGAGACAAATTAACAGAAAATTGATATAATGGTGGTCGTTTGTCGTGACTGTATTCCACAAAATGTTTCATCACGCTGACAAAGAGTTCACAGTTCATCCAACCCGATGGTGCTGCTAAAGCTAATGTGCCAAGTGGAGTCCTAGCCGTCATTCTGGGGTTTACTTTTGTAATAAAAATAATTACTGGTGGTAATGCCTGACCACCGGCACCTATAATACAACAGGTTGTATATAAAGTACCCCTTTCTGCGCTGGTGACTTTCCCTAAATTTTTGTTGCCTCTTGGTCCAATAACCTTCTGTGTCTTCTGCACTGTGGTAGTTCCTGCCTCGTCCAAATTAAATAACATAGTAAAGGCAATTTTTGTATGCTTTGCTGCTCCACGGATGCTTGAGCCTTCTGAAATTAGCTTTAATGCCTCTTCTATTTCCGCCTGTGTATGTTTGCCAATTTTCTTTCTTTCATCCCTTTTCGAGGCATCCTATAAAACAATAACAAACAATCAACACAAAGCCAGCATCAGTAGTACACAGTGGATCATGATCCACCGTGTAAGGTGATCCACTGATCCACTGTATAACAACACTCCATTTTTCACTAAACATATTATTCTGACTTTACCTTTTTGAATAAAACATATTTCTGGGTATTAACACATGTAGTAATAACTACTGATAACAACAAAAATATGCTAACATGTATCATGGAAAAAATAATGAAATGGTACGCAAAAATATACTCACGTGATTTTTTTTCTCCTACCACAAAAACACTAAAAACAGAACCACACGTCTATTCGCCTGCGCAGCCGGGCAAGTACGGACTTGTTTAGTAGCGTGGAGGCACACCTACCTAAGAGCCGAACATACAGGTGCTCACACTAAGAACTTTCGAGATATTGGAGTGATCCACTGTACCATACCGATCCACTGTTGACCAGGTCACCCTACACCAATATATCATGGAGAAGGTTGTAAATTACGTAGTACAAAGAGCAGTTTTACTATTTTGTGACTACTGTGTGTTAAAAAATAGTTGCTGAACTGTCTGTAAGTGACCTTGAAAATGTCGATGGTCAATGCAGAATCGTTAAGCAGTTGAGTCGCTCTGTTTATTGGCCCGTTCTGATAGGCAGAAGTCCTCGCTTTCGGAGCATAAAAAAGTGCATGAGATCTCCCACGAGTATACTTGTTAAGCTGGAATCAGACGATTAACTCGAGGGAAGGTTTCCGCCATGTTTTTTCGGCCTAATCGTCCATTTTGTTTCATTCCATGTTCACACGGCGCTATAGAAATAAGCGTTCACTCGTCCATTCCGACCACAGCGTCGCCGAGCGAGGTCAACCGCGCTGGAATTCGTTTGTTTTCCAGCGCGGTCCGGCCCCGAATTTTAAGGAAAAACATGTCAGATGCATCGATTTTTACGCAATTTTGTTGACACAATTAAATAAAAATAAATAAAAAAACAGTATTTTGTCGTCTTATAAACCTTTTTATTTTTTATGGCATAATAACACAATTTGATTTCACTTTTTTTATTACGAACATTTTCCTACAAATTAATAATCTTACATATATTAAAAAAACATATAAAATACATGGATAATAAGGGAGACCCAAAAATTTATATGAGAGGTGTTCCCAAAAGCAAACAAATTAGCCGAACGAATACCATTTTGACATTTTGCGTGCGATTTGATAGCGTCCTTTCATGGTCCTTCCCGTACAGGACGCGAGACAAACTGATTGAGAGTTCACTCGGTGTTCAGACGATTCACTTTGCTCTCTTCCGCGCGCATGCGCGCGCGAGTGAAGGATGCCGAAGGAAAATATCCAACATTGTTGGATCGGTTCACTTGAAGATTTCATTCGGCAGTGTTCGGCACTTTCGATTCATTTCCTGTTCAGACGTGTCATTCCGAGTAAACTAGGCCGAATGAAATGCGGAAATGAGCGATTAGTGAAACGTCTGAATGGCGCTTTAGGGATATGAAAATAGGCGGATTGAGTGTGATACCAGAGATTAGCTTAAAAAAGTGTTTACCTAAAAATATTTTTCTGCGTGCTTCTAAGGTGTTGAAATCGAGCATCCCTGATGAGAAAAATAATGGATTTATACTCATTAACCACACAGTTTTATATTAGGTACTTACCTCTTTTTTTTATTACCCTCTCGGAAAGTAATTACAAAAAAGGGCAATTTGGAGGGAGGGAAGAAAAACCTTTTTTCCTTCAACACACCTATGTTTATCTTGTGTCTTGGATGTATCTACTTAGGTAGGCACCTTGTTTAATCAAGCATGTTGCTTTGGATCTTAATTTCCTAATAGGTACACAGTCTTACAGCTTTATGGCCCATCTTTCTGCCGACCCTAATACCTAATATCAGAAACTAACCTTTGTGTGTTCACATAAATTCCACAGAAATAGCACTAACATAAAAGCTGGCTCGAGAGAAGGGAAGGGCGTAATCGAAGCGGTATTATATCGTTATATCCGAGAAGTAATCGAAGAACTTTTTTAATTCCTTGGGACGCAGACAACTCCGTCTGTGTGTATAATTCCCAAAAAACATCATCTCTAGAATTTTAATGTTTTTTTTCAAACTGTCTCAAATCTTCGTCAAACTGTCTCGGCGTATTTATCACTTGATTAATTCGATGAATCAATCCGTTTTGGAAACTACGGTTATTCCAATTGATCTGAATATTTCTTAAGAATTAGATAATCTTTATTTCGAAAAATTCGGTTGATTTTTTTAGAACTGTTCATATTTTGAATTCATACTACATACGTGTATAATATGACTTAGTTTTTTACAGTAATTTTGTTTCGATTACTTATTATTATTGTAGATTTTTTGTGGAACTGAATAATGAATTCACACTACATGACATAGTTTTTTTTATTATGATATTTTTTGCAGAACTTTAAAATGTATTGAATCACGCACGTATTTTTTTTACAGTATTTTTTTTCGATTATTGAAATAATCGATCATTTCGAAATGAATATCTGGATTATTCCCATTTCCCAGCACTAGTTTACGTGTTGTATTTTCTCCGACAGTTACGTAAAACCAATGATCCTGATGTATTGGGGTTAGTCCATACATCAGGATTATTCTGTTTGACGCAACAATCCAGCCTTTCATGTATAAATAAATAATGAAATATTGTCAAAAATAGCATATTTTCCCAAATATGATAACTTTTCCCAAAAAATATTTCAATTTCATGAGAATGTTGTAATATTCGGGAAAAAGCTATTATGTCGATATTTCTTTACTTCCACAAAATAAGGACGGATTTTGGCGTCAAACCGCAAAAGCTCGATTTACAGCAGATTACCCAAGTTTAGTTTCGCAATTTATAAATTTTACAGATACCTACCCAGATCGGACAGGTAATACCGGGCAGTAAATTAACTTTTAAATTGCAAAGGTTGATTGAATAAATTAAGATGATTTTAGCATTTCTATTATGAGCGAAGAAATAAGGAAAAATATTTGAACCAGAGAAGAAAATTGTGAAGCGGTTGCGGTCTATGCGTAGGTACTTGGTCTGTATAGGGTAGGTCCTCCTTCTGTATAGTTTCCCCTCGTTATATTATTATTCTCTTATTCTCAGCACCACCCAGCACTTACAATTTCCCGCAGTTACCACCCACTCTATTATTTACCTAGCCCTGAGGTATTCCCGAGTTCCCTGTTAATTAAACTCTACGTTTTTTATCGTCAACCTCGGAGCGTGTTAATTTTAATTTCCAACCTCGCCCTTTTCTAACACCCGTAATTTTAACAAAGAATTCATAATATTCGTAGAAGACAGTGATGGCACGTATGCAGTAAAGACATTGGTGTTACCCAATGTACTTTATGACAAAAATTGTTTGAAAAAACTTGGTCAACTTTGTTGAAAGAAGGTTCACACTTGTCAATATGCTATTTAATGATTTTATCAATTAAAATTGATACGTCTGAGCCCGCTATGGGCCGGTATATCAGTTATTTTTATGCTCGGTATGAGAGAAATTTACGTCTGTCAAGTTGCTTTTTGGTAGGAGCTCTGGCAAGATAAGCCTGCTAAAAAAATATCAAAAAATAATACTAATACTAAAAAATACCGATGTACCGGCCTAAAAGAGGGAGATTTACGTCAGTCATGTTAGAAGCCAGTAATCTCTGGTAGAAGCCAGTAATCCAGAAAAAAAATACTCATATACTGGGCCAAGGTAAAGCCTTAAATTCCTCGAGAAATATTGTTTCGGAGACACAGTTTCTGAAACACCACGTAGATGTTTACAGAAACAGTGTTTCGGGGAGCTTGCAGTCCACATCGGTTAGTTTATTTTATTTATTTATTTATTACATTGGATACATATTGGATATTCAAAGCAAAAATAACAATTATAATATTGCTTATTAAGAGAATATATTTAAAATGAGTACAAGTGTTATTAATTACGTTTTGTTAGGTCGATATTAGTTCCTAGCTAGGTAGATTGCCTCTTCTAAGGAACCAAATGTTTGTGAAATATTTAATTGTATGTATGCAATTTTTATTATTAAAAAAAATCTAAATATATTCAAAGTTGTTCCTATTGGCATTAATAGTTTTAAGAGACATTATCTAATAGTTTTTCGGACTCACCCTTACCCAAGCCTAAACTAAACCTAATTAACTTACCTAAACCATTTAGTTATCATTAGATATGGTCAGATTTATTCACAGTAGTGAATCGATTCAGTCTGATTCCCTTGGCCTTTTGAACTGATTCCTTTAATTCATAATATTAAATATATATATATATATATATATATATATGTGTATATGTATATTATAATAATAAAATAAAAAAAATTTAGACACTGATCGACGAAAACCACGAAAACCACGACGACGGGGTTTTTAATTTTTTAATGTGTGATATTATGACAGCAAAACCGATAGAAAAAATGTATTTTTATAAGGCTATCAAATAAATCATCAAATTAAACAATTTTAATAATTTTATTTTATTTATTTTAAACTTAAAATACTTCCGCTTCGTGTGATCGAATATAAAGCGCATTTACCCAATTTACGCAGGGCTCGAAATCGGAAGTTTTCGACCTACGATGTAACGATATTGACGGCTCGGCCCACAGGGGAATCGCACTGCACTCCCAAACGGATTTGCGGCAGGCATTGAGAATGAATTGTATCTTTTGAGCAGTGTCTTGTGTCTTGCCTTGCAGTGACTTATTAACTCGCAAGCTGCGGACCTAGTCAGAACTGCAGCTAGAAATGGAACTACTATGACTATGACTGTGAAATGAGATTCGGAATGATCGTAAGAGCGAAATGATCTTGACGTCACAACTGAGATTCGGAATGTAATAAGAGCGAAATGGATCTTGGGATCTTGACGTCACAACTGAAAAAGACAATATTGTTTTGATTCATGAATAAGTGAAACAGAGATCTCGCTCCGGACAAACTCGGTACCGACAGACTAGGTAAGTCGATCTCGGACCCCAGGAACCAAGAATGAGTGTGATTGCATCTTGGAACTCGCGAACTGTTTCGGCCGTTTTTCACTTGTATTGGGCCGGGAACTAGACGGACTACAGAATTTTTTATGAATTACGGCACGGGGGTGGGATACTTTACGTGATTTATAATACGTTCGGAGTCACAATACTTCAGCCACTTCGCGGCGCGCATCCTATAGAATAATAAATATCTACGAAATATTGTAATATTTTAATCGTTTGCGGTACACAACATTCATTGAAATAATTTTACAGAAAAATAAATGCAAATTAACATTTATTATTTAGGGTGTAAGGAATGAAGAATTAATTCGTTTTGAAATTGAGAATCAGATCAAGTGTGTCACAATAATGAATTAATTCATTTATTTCAGTCATTCAATTTTGCCCACGTCTAGTTATCATTGAACCGATGCGCGATGTAGGATAATTTGCATTTTTTTTTATATTTAAACCTGGGGGGATTTTATTATATAGTTTCGGTCCCAGTTATGTATACGTATTTTGATACTTTGCCGTATTGCTCCCTGGGACCACGAGATCCTTTCTGGTGTGACTTCTTGTACTATATTTATGACCGATTTTATTAAAATTTTCTTGAGGGACATCAAAACTTCATAAAAAAAAACTGCATGTAAAGTTCATTGCTTGAGAACCTGTAGGGTTTACGCATAATAACTCTAATTATGGATTTCTAGGCCTTCACAAGCAGATCTAAAATTGTTCTTCCTGACGCTCCCCAACCAACCAACGTTAAGATGGGGTTGCACAGTCCGAAATATATTTTTCTTAGTTCTTGTTGTTTAATTATGTTTCGTAATGCAAAGAATACGTGAATTAGTTTTCTTACCCTAATTGAAAGGTTGTCGGTTTAATAATTCCACAAGATGATTGTCTATAATAACACCTAGATATTTGATGTTGTTCACACATTCCAAAGCTTCACTGTTGCAGTTGATGTCCATAGTATAAGAAATACAATTTTTTTTCAATTTCAATGCCGGTAACCCGGGCGTTTATTAACATTAAAGTATATTTACAGTTCATGTGCGCTACCCGACTCACTAGACAATATCTGTTCCGAGTCGGGTAGCAGTATCATTTTATATATATATTAAAAAAAAACTTTAAAATAAAAATAAGTAGGGAAATTAATTTAGCAATTGCATTAAAAAAACATTAGAAACATAAAAACAAAACAAAAAACTAAAAAAATACAAAAATATATATTTGTATATACATATACATGTATAAATTTAAACATAAAAACGTATAAAAAATTAACACGGACGGTTTGCAAGTAACTTGTTAATGCAATTTCTTTTTTTGTTCATTAACCATGTATTAAAGTTTTTATTTGTAGGTTTTCTGTTGGTATGAGTAAAATGTTGTGTTTCTTTTAAGAAAATGTTGAATATGGAAGGGGCGAGGTAAGATTCATGTTTTTTAGCAAGAGTGGATTTAATTTTTGGCACTTGTAAAAGATTGTTAGATTTAATTATATGAGTTTTTTTTATTATGTATGATATACTAGGTTGTCCCTATATAGTTGAGCTAAATCTATAAAGTTTAAACACGTAGATTTTGTTTCTGAAACAGTGATTAAAAACATTTGTATCTCAGTGATGGTTTTAAACGTACCTAATCCAGACAAACAGTATATTTCTTGGTTTCGTTGGGAAAAATGGAAGTATACCAATACAGTTAATTCTAAGTTTGTGTTGTTTGAGTCAACTCTAATTGCGCGACCTATATAATGTGTGTTCTTATTTACGAGGGTAGTAGGTACCTACAGAAAAATTTAAGTGGCTAGAAGCCTAGAAGTAGATGGATTTAGCTGTTTAGGCAAGGATGGGGGGGGGGGGGGGTTCGATCCTAAAGGGAGGGTACTAACCATAAGGGGCAAGGGTAAACAAGAGTGAAGGGGTGGGGGGGTCGGAAAATTTATTTGAAAGTTTGGACCCCCTCCCCCAATTATGTACTCCCTCGTGTTAAGGTAACACATATTGAGAGAAACTCGTAGATTAGTGGTACTTAGGTTATAACTGAACTGGTCTCAAAAACTAGCTCCCCTTTGTCAATAAATGAGATAAAAGGTCAATAATATCACAAAATCAGGCTCGGTAGGACGGGTGGCGTTTTATTGAGGGGGCTTCTCACCATCCTCCTAATAGCTTATCTATACTATAAAGAATATTATTAAAAATAAAAATTAAATATTTGCAACAGTTAGAAAACTCGGCCAACTTATCCAATTATTATAGCCACTATTCATAGGTTCGAGTACCGAATAATAAACTCCGACTTAATAAATAAATAAACCGTAAACCGTAAATCGAAAATAAACTTTATAGTATGAATAAGCTATTAGGTGAATGGTGAGAAACCCCCTGACTCAAGTGCAATCCAGTAGGTATAATTCGACACAGTCATAAAGAAGCAAGTAAAGCAGTAACGATCTTTCCCGCCATTTCTCTACGACCACCCATAGAAATAAAGAGTTGCAACCATTAAAAAAATGAATACCAGCTGGTGATGTACATAATTTATTGACACAGCTGTTTCGAAATAACTGATTTATTTTAAACAATAAATAGTTTTAAATTTCTTGAAATAAATTATTAAATTTTGTTTGCAACCCCCAAAAAAGATCAATAACTATGGTCAATAATCAATTTTCTGGGGTTGCTTATTGCTAACAATTATCCTATTCTTTGGATTTATAAAAGTATTAGTAAGTGAATATTTTTTGTTTTTTTTACTTTTAATATTTAAAAAAAATCATTTTCGGCTACAACAACATCAATATTATCGTATTTTTCAATCTTAGCACAGCTCACTGAAAAGTTATGGACGGCCACTGATTGAGAGGCAAACATTTAAATAAATATTCAAAAACAAACAAACAAAAAAAGCGGTGACTAGAAAATAAATAAAAAAACATGGCCTTTTTTTGTGTTTGTCTTTTCATCTTTTCTAGTTTATAACTCCCAAGTTTGATAATATTTTACGAATGTATCTTATTGAACAGATTAATTCCTTAATTTTAAGACTAAAAAGCATATTTTCTTTAATTCTAGGTAATTTTGGTGAAGTGGAACGAGCCCTACCAGAAGCTGGCTTCGTGCGACAGTTCCGGGGTGATATTTGTGTGGATTAAGTACGAGGGAAGGTGGAGCATTGAACTCATCAATGATCGGAACACGCCCGTCACCCACTTCTCCTGGTCTCATGATGGACGGATGGCGCTCATCTGCTATCAGGTAAACATTTTACCATTGGATTCCATCAATAATTTGGAATCAGTATATTTTTTTTTAGTTTGATTCCACTTTGATACAGTTGGATTGGCTTAATGGCTTGGAACATACTAATTTCGGCTGTATGTGTTTATAAAACTCTTCCTGTGCATTAGTTAGTCCTGCATGAAATCTGGTTCACAAATTTGCTTTCAATTTAACTTCTTAAGCGCCAAAAGTACCTATCGGATATGAAAAATTTGTATCTGTTGAATACCGATGTATCCAATTGGCAATCTGAAAACAATACTGTCTGTTTGTGGGATTTTTATCCTTGGCACACTACAGAGTTATTAAGTCGTCGGAGCTAGGCATTTCAAAGGTTACATGCCATTTTCAAAATTGAACTCATTTGTGTGAAGAATTAAGATAAGCATCAAAGTACCTACCTAATATTTATATAATACTTTATTATATAAAAAATGGAACTGATTTGTCAAGAATCTACTATCCTGATTTTTCACAGGTCAATTGTTTTAGATGATACTCCGTGTTTCATGATTATACTGCAAAACTCCAAGTTATAAATTAACATTCGAACGGAGCAACTCTAAGTTCTTTTTTAAAATTTGTGGAAAATTACTGGTGTAGGCCGAACCTTATTAAAATCACTAAGGTCAGGCCCATTAATTGGTTTAAAAAGTTACCATTTCTTTTGTATTGTAATAAGAAAAATAAGTAATAAGAAATAACTAATAATAAGAATCATTCCTGGAATATTTTTACCCCTTAAGTTAACCCATATCCTCTTGAATGTTGGATGGCGTTTGCCCACACGATGGCCGTGTACCATAGAAAATTAATTACAAAAAATTCCGAGAAGCTACATTACTGAAATTAAAAACAACATCTGGAATGATATTGGCGCAGGCGATTCTGACCTTGTCCTTGTGCAGTTTCTTTATATATAAGGGTTAAAATCGCATTTAAGCATTTAACCTCGTATCTGCCGCTGGCCCGCCGGCGGGTGGCCGGTTGCTGGCCCGCCGGCGGACATGAGAGGTTAATCTGGGAGAGATTGAGATTTAGATCGTATAGGATAGACACCTCGCTTACATATGTACAAAATATATCTATATAGTTACATGAGATTTACTTTTTTCACCATGCTATTTTGTTAAGGAAAGAAGATGTAATATAACTTATGAATTTTATTTATTCAATTTCCAGGATGGCTTTGTACTTGTTGGATCAGTTGCCGGCCAGCGCTACTGGTCCTCCATGCTGAATCTGGAAGCCACCATCACCTGCGGCATATGGACACCTGATGACCAGCAGGTCTACTTTGGCACCACCGCTGGGCAGATCATTGTAATGGACGTCCACGGAGCTATGGTCTCTCAGGTAAATACGAACCATCAAAATTATCTAAGCGAAAAAAACTATTTTGAGATCAATATTCAAACAATAAGGGGGTTTCTCACCATCCTCCCAATAGCTTATCTACCCTAATAACGAATATTATTAAAAATAAAAATAAAATACTCGCAGTGGTTAGAAAACTCGGCCAACTTATCCAATATATTGCCACTATTCATAGGTTCGAGTACCGAATTATAAACTCCAACTTAATAAATAAATAAACCGTAAATCGTAAATCGAAAATATTCGTTATTAGTGTAGATAAGCTATTGGGAGGATGGTGAGAAACCCCCTAAGAATTAGAAAAACATGCAAAAGAGAAAAAAAATATTAGGTTGCGACTGAGAATCAGACTCGGAATCTCCTGTTTATCAGATTGCTTTTCAATTACAAAATAAATACAATGGTGTCCGGAAACTAGTGATACAAGCAGGAAACTGCTAAATGTACATCATATTTGGAATCGATTTTGTAATATAACTGTTTTGTTTTGAGCTGGAATTTTTTTGTGGTCAAATTCCAAAATACATACATTTGTTCTGGGGTTACCATCAGCAGTTTATTGTTTTTGAAGTGAAGTGGTGATATTTTATTTTTATTTTTTTTTATAGTGAAATACCTCACAAGAGTTCCTACTGCTCCCGTCTGGAGCCAGTGAGACTATGGCATCCCCAATTGGGGTGTGTTATGAGGCTGAAGGTAAGTGGGGAAGGGAAGGAGACGAGGAAGAGGAAGGTGGGGAAGTACCTGGCTACTCAGATCTAGTCACTAAACACAGCTAAAGCCATTTCAAGCAACGTTTCAATTCTGAATGGTGGTCTTACACCAGGGCGATACTAGGAGTATCTTCCACTCTGCTTGCCGCAAATATACTATATATTATTTTAAATAATTAATTGTGAAATAACCCAAATCAATTAAATAATATTTATTTGCCCACGCCGGGTTTGAACCCGCGGCCTTCGGAATGGGAGTCTAACGCTCTACCGCTGGACTACACCGACCGTCATATGGCTATTATAAATCGTTTCTTTACCTATAACCCCTCAGGCCTTGGGCATTTTCTGTCAGGATATTTCCGCTTTGCAATAAAATCCAAATAAATAAAATATTTCTGAATGTATCCGAAAACTAAAAACTATTTTTGAAAGGTGATAAAATATGCTTCCAAATTTTATTATTGAGTTTTTCTAACTAAAATTGAAAAAAAAAATTATATACTGATAAAAAATGTATAAAACACACATTGAAAAAATTGATTGAAAAAAAATCTTTTTTGGGGTTCCCTACGTGGCGTAAATTGATCTGTTTGCCACATGAACCACAAGTTTCCGGACACCATCTATAATTAAAAAATATATATATTCCATCTTTGAATGGCGAAACAATTAAATTTCGACAATAATGTAATTGTAGGTTAAAAATTACACTATTTACTGTACATTGTTGAATTGATTGCTTGTCTTTAACCACCGGAGCTACCAGGGGAAATAAATAAATTTGCCTCAATTGTTCGAGATTTCCAGACGATCATTTTTAAAATTTTTCGATAACATAAAAAAAATCGTACCTTTGAATTTTAACATGGAGACATAAAAACTTATTAAAGCGCTATATAGCCAATGAATTAACATGTATTTTACCGTTTATCTCATATTTGTAGGATTTATAACAAAAATATATTAAAAAAATCGTTAAGTTTATAACCGCGCGAATCCTGCAGGGTTTGTTACTTTGAAACTGCCGTGAGAGGTACTTATTTGAGTCAACATAGAATATTTTCGATTTCTGTATGTTCTCTGTGGTATTCTTGACAATGAAAGGCAACATATCCATGGAAAAAGGACTTAATTTTAACCATAAACAGCTGATCAGAAATTCTGCATGAAAAAAAATCATCATCATCATCATCTTCTTTCCCTTGTCCCATTGACGTAAATCCCTGTCCCTGCCTTGTGCTGATTGTTCAACCTCCGTCCATGGCAGACCCATCCTCTCCTCACATAGTTTCTGGAGTTACCTCACGTCAGTGGCGGCCCACTGGATGTCTACCCTCTGGAATCGCACTCAGTATTTCCCTCGGAATTTGGTTATCAGACATTCTTAGTACATGCCCAAGCCACCTCAGTTGCGATTTTTCTATGAAGAGTAGCAGAGTAGTGGTTCAATGCTTAGATCATCTCGGAACGTCGAGTTTCGTATATGATCCCATTTCGTAAAACCTGCCACTCCTGTCAAGTACCTCATTTCGGCATTCGTGTTGTATTTATTCATTCCTTAATTGTAGAGCGTGTTTGTTTGTTTAGCATCCATATCTAGTGGCGTAAGTGAGCGTCGGGCTGTATACCATTTTAAACACTGCCATATTTGTCTTGATCATCTCTGCCTACCCCTACGGAGAAACAGCGTGATGGTTAGTTAGTTAGTTTAGTTATATTTGTCTTGATGCTGAGCTCGGCTTTTCTTATCACTGAGCTGTAGAACTGCTTGCCGCACTTATTCTTTGATCAATTTCTCCGTCTTGCCGACCATCGCTGGAGAATTCGACCCCATGGTATTTGAACCTGTCCACCTGTTTCAGCTGAGTCCCATTAGCGAGTATGTTGCACTGAGTTTAACCCTCCATATAACCATAACCTCTGTTTTTGAGGTACTGTTCTTCATTCCCGCCGCCGTGCACTCTTCATTGAATCAGTTGATCCACTCTTGTCGTCAGTCCCTCCTGTGATGTCGTCTCTAAATCAATAAATCCAAGATATGATGGCTTACCGTATTCCCAACATTTTCGTATAGTCACTTGTAGTGTGAAGAGCTAATCCGCAGTGCCTCTACCTTGTCTGAAGCCGCACTGTTCTTCTTGGATCTTGTTCTCTGTCTTTTCTGCAAAAAAAAATATTTTTAGCATCGTTCTAAAATAGTCTACGAAGTTCGGATTTGCGACATCTGTGGTCGTAATAGATAAAGCATTTCAATAGTTTCGTTTTGGGACCAAAATAACAAGCGTAGGAGCTACAAACATATATATTTTTTAAATTTGCCGAATCAAGAGATAATTGGCTTTTTTTATCCGAAAAGCAATCCAAGTCATTTGGCGCATATACAGGGTGTAACAGGATGTACCCGAGGCATTTTAACAAGCGATTCCTGATAATGTTAATGTCATTTTACTGTCCGATGACATTTTTTTTCTAATAAAAACATTAAAAATATTTTTCCATTACGCGTCGCAACTGAGTTTTTAGCAGAGAAGCGCGTTTATATTCTAGCGTGTCTTGATAAGTGTTGTGTCTCATTCTAGCAGCATGTTGCATACACGAAACAGCATGTGTATCGCTCAAACCCATTGCGACGGGGTATTTCCCATAGCAAAGGGATAATAAAAATTTTTTTTTGCTTTTAATAGAAAAAAAAAATCACCAGTCAGCAAAATGACAAATACATTTATTACTCCAAATATGCTCAGGAATCGCTAGGTAAAATCTCTTGGGTACGTCCTGTTACACCCTTTATTTGCCAAAAATCGCTCCAGTGGATTAGTGATGATTGTATATTGTGAATGTGAATTACGCCATTACCCAAGCGATCATCTCTTGGTTACAAGAACTATCTAACCCACTTACCATTTCTCTACAGATATGCAAAGAATATCAAATGTCATACAACTATATTTTGGCATACATTCCTTGCTTCAATCATACTCAACTTCATAATTCAACTGTAAACCTCATTATCATATTATTAGTAAATGTACTTCATTACCCATATAATCTGCATACTTCACCCGCCATAACACAGGGACATCCCTAGCATGGCGGGCGAAATAACACAATATGTACACTATGTATAAAATTCTTTAATAAATAAATAAATAAATAAATACACACTCTTCTGTTAATTTTTATCTTGACATATAATTTGATTTGGCGCTTTTGGACATCTTCAACATCCTTCTTACATATTATAATATTCTGCTGAAACTCCGTTCTTACATCATGTCCAAACCAACCATCTGAGTGTCCCTTTCTTCGGTTACAACAGTCTTGTATTATTTTCGTCTTTTTACATTTGTAATATGGTTGTCCATTCTTTTGCCACACTCATGGATTTCATTTTCAGGTATCTTGAATGGAATGGAGCATTCGAGAACGAGAAAAAATAAGATTATGTGTTTGTTGGTTATTTTAAAAATGTCTTTTTTTTTTTTAGGTCCAACTACATTCAGAAGTAGGCATTGCCAGTATGGCTTGGAGTTGTGAAAAATTCAAAATGGAGGAAGGCGAAGACACCGAACCGGGAGTAACAAATGCTGCAGAGCGCTCATTTGTTTTAGCTGTCAGCTTCCAAAATGGTCACATTTATCTTCTGAAGAACTACGATGATGTGTCCCCCGTCCATATTCACACAGACTTTGATGGAAGACACATGGCGATGGAATGGTCTAACTCCAGAGAACTGTTGGCTGTCGCTGGTGCCATCTTGGAGAATGAGGGGAAGCCGTTGGATTCACCGATTTTCAATAATATTGTGAAGTTTTACTCGGATACTGGGATTCTTCTCTACACGACACCTATACCAAGCACCCAGGTAAATTTAATGCAAAGTTAATCAGTGAAATATTTCATAATTACTTCTTCAAACACAGCAAACTTATTTTGTGGTATCATTTTAATTAAAAATGAATAGTACTTAGTTTTAACCGCTTGGACACATAAGCTTGTTTTCACGATAATTTAACGTGGGTAGACATATGAATGACGTATGCCGCGTACCTGAGTTATTAACCAAAATGTTTCGTAAGCAATGCTTACTTCATTAGGGTTTACTCAAAAAGTTAATGAAGTGAGCATTGCCTATGAAACTATGTTGGTTTTTTAAACAAAAAAGTGGTTAAAACTAAGTATTCTATTAATTTCATATTTCATAATTATCAATTAAATTGCAAGTTAGCCTTTGTCCATCTTTTCTGTCAAGATATTGTGAATACCTCTAATGACAAGAGAGTTTGAAACAACACTAATTACTTACAATTAAAACAATTATTAGAATGCATTTGCATTTTCAGGCCAATGTGAATTGTTTATATTTTGCATAATTCAGTAAACCACCATTTGCATTTACTTGAGTAGTAGCCACACGTTAATGACCACAGCAATGCAATCAAGTAGAAGCATATTTAATAAATTATGAGTAGGTAAAATAATATTTCTATTTGACAATATTGCTTGCACAATTCAAACGCGGCACATATTTCACTATTGCGTGATATACCTTTAAAAATGAGGGAATTTATGTTTTTCAAATATAAATTCTCTTATTTTTAAAATGTTTTAATGTGTCGATTAACGCATGATGATTTTTGCTGTTGTACGCAATGTTACCAGAAAAAAATAATGAAATACAGAGGAAGGTAGGGTTATGAGTGAAGTGGCCACTATTAACTCGTGGTGTGCCGATGTAAAATTTTCGCCGTCTGCAAGCTGGTTCGGTTTTTGTAAAAACTCAGTTATTTACAAAATTACATATATGTGTAAGTACCGCCTTACCAGAAAATGTGTTTATATATTTATAAAAAATATGAAATAATCTACTATATGTATGTATAATGTATATGTAGTTTCCCTGGAATAGGCCATAGAATTTTTTTTTGATTGTGCCTATTGGCAATGACGGCACACAATAGGTTAAATTAAATTATGCCACTATTTGAGAGGTGGGTTTGGGTACCACCGCTCCGGGAACCATTTATTAGATAACCAACACCTCTGCTACAGGTCACCTCAAGTGGTTTTCTATGTTTGGTGACTTAGCAGGGGTGCCCGGGTTCATGGGGTGAAGTTTGTCTTTGTCTTGTTTGTCTTAGCAGCGTATGAGTCTGCCCATCTCCATCGAGAGAGGTTGGTTGAGGGAGGCCTTTGACCTCTCCAGCCAGACTCTCTCAACCCATCTCTTTACACCGTCGTTGGAGGGATGGAATTTATACAACTGTCACTCCTGGACATACTGACCCCCGAATTCGTACTCACCCCTAAAACCTTTTTCTTTCCAGATCTTCCTCTCCTTCCTTTCCCCAAAAAGATCCTCCACACAGCATCCCCTAAGATGTCATAAGCCCTGAGCGAAATTATTGTCCTCTGGATCTCCTAATGAACCAATGCCCGAGTTAATGTAAAAAACAATAAAGGACTGAAACCTCTGGGCAGTTGAGACTCTTGTTTGGTAATCACATAATTACAAAAAAATATGTAAAAAAAAATTCCGCTTACTTTAGGTGATTTTAAAATATAGTCAGGTTATTCGTGACCATTATAATGTATGTCTTTCTTTTTAAAACAAAAAAAATTAACATTGCATGACATTTTTACAAATTGGTTGTTTGTTACCAGGCCTTGCTTGAGATTATATCAATATAATATTATTATAGAGATAAATATACTAAAGCAACAGAACTCATGATCTAGTGAAATTAAAGCGAGTTGAAAATCTTCCTATAGCTTTTGAACGTATAATCCGCAGACGAGGATTGTCTATTTTTTTTTTATTATTATTTTTTTTTTTTTTAAATTTCGCAAAATCACTTTGTGGCATCATTTTGAATTAAATTAAAACAAATAACTTTGTTTAAACCACTAATATAATCACAATTACCTACATGTTTCAAAACCGATGGTTTCTTCGTCAGGGTAGTAATGACATTAATGTCATTAATGTCATTACTACCCTGAAGAAGAAACCATCGGTTTTGAAACATGTAGGTAATTGTGATTATATTAGTGGTTTAAACAAAGTTATTTGTTTTAATTTAATTGTCTATTTTGTTTTCCTACTATAAGATGCCGGTGTCCGCCATGACGTGGGGCCACAACGACCGGCGGGTGTTCGTGGCCACGGGCTCGGGTGTCCAGGTGGCCCGGGCTTGGCGCCGCGTGGGCTCGCTGCAGCTGCTGGCCCGGCTGAGGGTGCGCTCCGCCCTCAGGAGACCGGCCCACCTGGCCCACCTGCCGCTACCCCCCAGGCTGGCAGGGCTGGTAGCCAGCCTGTTTACGCACACTATATCGGTGAGTATTAACTGACACTTTCTTGGGCAGCAGTTACACAAACTAATATTTTGCCAACACTTATAATACAGAAAAATGACATACAACGGTTCGATAATATTAAAAAATAAACCATTATGTTCCTATCTTGTTAAACTTGCATATTCAATAAGTTTTTTTGTTTAAAATGAGTAGATAATGGTTTTATTGAAACTAGTTAGTATTAACGTAGTAACGATTAATCATATGCACAACTATATTGGTAGTCCAAAGTAAAACTCAAATATACCAGCTTCATAAATATTCAGAAGAAATAGTGCTTCAAATCAGCAGCCCAAAATGAGCTATTTTTTAACATCAGTGGCACATTTGACATATTTATGGTTGTATTAGCACAGTATCTATTAACAAAAGAATGTGCATGGTGGTCGAAAAATCCTCAATTTATGTAACTCAATTAATAAAGAAAACTTAAAACTATATAAAAAATTGCTGAAGTCCCCGGTGTTAATCGGGCAAATTTCAAATTTGTTGTAATTTTCCTCTTATTTGAAAATCAACCGTCAAAATTCTATTTTAAGATGTGGAAAAGGGGGATGGGGTTTTTTGAATTTTTTGAAAACTCATGTAGACAATGATCTTTCTCTTGTTTTGAAGGTCAAGTGTGCAAAACTTCATCAATCTCAGAATAATACTGTAGATTTGTATAAAAATAACATAGATGCCACAGACTCTCTTCTTTATTTAAATAGATTTTGAGAGAATCTAAAAAAAATATACTCCATTTAGGAAAGTGTAAAAATGTAAAGCCAACATTATGAAACAATTTTTTCTAACGGCTATGACCATGTAATATTTTTTTTATTTTTTATTAACCATGTAACAATCTGGCAATGCATTCCATTATTTACGTAAAAATTAACATACTGCCACAAGCGATAAATTGCTAAAGTTGCAACGAAATGCGCTAAAGAGTGTTAGAACACAGGTTGAGGATGTATAGAAAGTATTATTGGCTATGTAAATAAATGAAGGACATAGAGCCTGAAGCAATACACACCGCATTACCAAAAAGCCTGCTTCAAGGAGGAAAGCATGATGATGGAGTGTTCAGCTTCAATCATCCCTGTCGACTTCGTGACTATTTTAAACAGTTTCCTTTCCTCCAGTGCTGTGTACCGGAGGCCACGGCCGTCCGGGACTTTGTAAGTCGGGCGGCTCGCGTGGGTCGGCTGCACTGCACCATGCTGCGGAGGAGCGGGGACGGGGTGGTAGGCGCGGGGGGAGGGACTGGAGGGGGCGCGGGGCAGGGGGTCAGCTACACCCTGTATCTGGAGCACCTGGGAGGGCTCGTGCCGCTGCTGAAGGGGAGAAGGATCAGCAAGATCAGACCAGAGTTTGTCATATTCGATCCACAGTCTGAAGGTGAGTTTTAATATTATTCTAATTACATCTTTTTTTTCTTATATAGTAACTAATATCTTCATCCACACTGAGACACGCCTTATGCTTTGTGGACGTGTCTCATACACCTTGCTGTGTCGTGCGGACATGTCCAAAACTGCATTTTAAATAGTGACTAATATCTTCATCCTCACAGAGATAGGCTTGCAATGCATGCCTCATGCTGTGTGGACGTGTCTCATATGCACACCTTGCTGTTTCGTGTGGACATGTCTAAAACCGCATTTTTTTTTCATTGTCTTAATTTTTGGTATATAATAACCAAGTAATTGGAAATTCAGCTGTGAAAGTCATTGTATACCACTCCTGTTAACCCCCCTACCTTAAATGTTGTAGATATTAACCATAGTAAGGAATAATTTTACAAGTCTGGCAATAATAGGCTAAAACTGGTAATGGTAATAAATAAAATAAGTGGAAAATAGTTTTAAATTGTTTTTTAAAAGCAATTGAGCAATTAAAAACTTTTTTCTCAGATTGCTAAAGGAATTTTTCACACTGAAAAAATCATTCCTCCGAATTTGAATATGGAGACATACAAACTGATTACAGTTCTATATATCCAATGAATTCACCTATCTTTTGTTTATTATCAATAATCTAGAGAATATTTGCCATATTTTGGCAACAAAGCAAACCGTGGTTTTGGAAATAGTGTCTTATTGTGGCAAAAAGCGCTTGAGTGGTTAAATATGATTTTTTCTTTTATAATTTTCTAAGAGAAAAGGAATTTTTTGCTATAAGAGGGCTTTATAAATTTCTATAAAAAAGAGTTCATGAATAAAATAAAACAAAATGTCACTTTATTTAATTATTCTCCATTTGTTTTGCATACATTTTGAATGTCATTATGTAAATGGTTTATCCAACAGGCTTACAATATAATATAATATTTACAATCTTTGTGTTACAATAGGAGCCGATTCCGATGATATTCATTGGTTCCGGATCAAGTCTTCGGGAGATGTGGTCAGCAGTTCCAGCAGCAGTGGAGCTTCTTCCGCCCATAGTCACTCCAGTTCATCTTCACAGCATCCCCCTTCGTATGTCACTTCAGATACTTCTGATACTGATAAAGATGAAGGTTAGTAGAAGCTAAAAACTAAAGTGAATCTTATGTATAAAAATTAATGTTTGTTTGTTTATTCGTATTTAATGCTCTGCCATACCGTTCGTCCGATTGGGATGAAACTTTGGGGATTTGATTTGCGCATGCCCGTGATGGTTATAGGATAGTTCGCTCTGGCGTTATGAAATTATTATTTTCTATACTATTCATCCGACTGCAATGAAAATTTAGTGATTTGTTGTGAACATGCCCGCAATGTTTCTATATAGCGATATTTCTATATAATAGCGATATTTCTATATAATATATAATTTGCAATAGGTCACACGTGAGTTGGGTATTTTATGGAGTTTAGCGACAGGGAAAAAAAGGAGGGAGGGAGAGGGGAATCCTAAAGGGGCGGAGGGAAATTAAGGAGGGGTGACGAGGGATGGGGGAATGCGAAGAAGGTGAAAGGGGAATATGTGAGGGGGGGGGGTTCGCGAGAAGGGTGACAGCGGGAAAGGGAAGGAGGAATGCTGAAAGAAGGGAAGGTGAAAGAGGAGGCAGAAGAGGAACGGGGACGAATGGGAAAGGACACCCAGGGAGAAATAATTTCTTTATTTAAATGAATTTTCAACGCATGCCAGGTTTCAGCTAGTACAATATAAATTATGTGATATATTAGGTCCTTACATATGAAATTGGTGTTTTGCCGTACTGGCAACTTTGATCTCAAATATCTTCTCTTTGGTTAGGAATTCCAAATTCAAATTTATACAGCTAATTACTCATGTATTTGTGTTTCGAAAATTATAATTCATTTGTTTTTTTCTTAATTGTTTTTTTTCTTTGCGTCACTTAGTTTACAAAATGGAAAACTTGAAATATCGCATTATTTACGAGTACGAGTTCCACCAATGGTAAATTGAATTGTTACAATGGTAAGGGTACCTTCTGATGAACGTTCTATTAGGCACATGAAAGTCAATCAGCCTAAGGAGTTCAGGGGAGTCAAACTTGTTACGTATTAACAATTTTATATAGAAAAAAGAGATCAGAACGTATCTATCAAATTAAATGCCTCTTGTTTGCTCAAGCAGCTTGACGTACATCAAACGGCTTGACGTGTTCATTAAAATTACGTGCTTGTTGTTAATTTAAGTCAAGCTTCGAGTCAAGCCCCTTGGTCATGTGGGAAGCCCTTTAGAAGTTGTTAATCTTTCACAATATAGACGGTGACCGGATAACTCAGAATTAATTCAACTCAACACCTCCGTTAAAAGTCATTAAAAGTTATGAAAAAAATTGGTTAAATAGGTTATGTTAGGTTAGGGTAAGGGCTATTTTGTAATTATTTTTTTCATAGCTTTTAACGACTTTTTAAAGAGTTGTTGAGTTGAGTTGATTCGGTATGGAACCAGTATAGACATGGGAGTTCTTGTGAGGCGTGAAATTTTTTTATTTTTTTATTTTTTTTTTATTTAAAGAAATATTTAAAACAAAGAATAATACATACATATCAAATAAAAAACATAATACAAAAACAGAGAAAAAGTCCCAATAAACCACTTTTAAGTAGTTTGTCAATGGGTTCTTTTAACTTAATGGATTATAAGAAAAATTAAATTAATTATTAAGAAATAATTGTTTACATTCATAAAAAAAATATATTGTTTACACAATTAATTCGGTTATTGATGATTTTTATTCCTCTCCATAGCTTTAACAAATTAATGTATCTTAATCTTCGTCTATGCGTCTTAACAGTTTTCAAAGCTTTTCTAAAAATGGTTAAAGTAATTAATAATATCACTAATTGGTGTAGGTTGCACTGGGTCACCGAGGTTACAAAGGAAAAAGAAAGGTCGCCACCGGAGCGCCAGAAGCCTTCCTGCTGTTGAAAAAGAAGCTCCAGAAACAGTTGATGAGCTCGGGTACATTGATTCATTACCAGAGGTAAGATAAATTTAAAAAATAAACCAATATAAATTATTGCGATTTTAACCCTTATGTATAAAGAAACTGTACAAGGACAAGGTCAGAATCGCTTGCGCCAATATCATTCCAGACGTTGTTTATTATTTCAGTACTCTAGCCTCTCGGAATGCTCTGATATTAATTTTCTATGTATATGTGGGTAAATGTCATCTGACATTCAAGAGGTTAACTGCGTATGAGGTTTGGAAAGTCAAGTGTTGTCAAAGTCAAATTGCATGTGTGTGAGTGACTGGCACTTAGGATAATTTTTTTTTTCGCAAAATGTATAGGTCAATAATTCTTTATCCAGGAATTTGAAAAAATATAAAACATAATAATAAATTAAAAATATCAAAATCAACCCCTTCACTAGTGGTTTTCCTCCCCTAATTTTATATAAAAGCAATATTTAAAATCCAAAGAATGTTTACAGTTTTAACATATTTTAATAAAGCTGAATAAATGTCCTTCACAATGAATACAAACAGCCAGTGAGTACAAACACATATATAATAAGACATAAATAAACACAAGAAGTCCGTTGCAAGTTTGATGACATTTCCACTATTGCGTAACACTTTTTCGCAGATAAAATAAAAAAATTTGCAAGTGACAAAATGACAAGTTAAAATAGTAATACAATACATTATTTCCTTACCATGTGAATAAAATATATTTTAGTATGCAAGAAGCATTTTCAAAAAAAGTTAAAAAAACCATAAAAAGTCAAGTGCGATTGAGCTTCTAATGTATCCGCAGGGGGTATGCCAGATTTCAACGGGTACAAATGGTGCCAAACAACGGGTGCCAAACTTCAAGCAGAATCATTGTTGCATAATAATCTCAATCATTATATATCTCTTTTCAGGGTGTACCATTGGTGGAAGTGACTTCTAACATCTGGGGAACAAAATTCAAAATACACGGCTTAGCCAAAAACATTCCTGCCAATTTAGGACAAGTAACTTACAAAACGTCTTTACTTCATCTGCAACCTCGGCAAATGACTTTGGTGATGACGGAACTTAGGGATAATCTTCCCACCGGTCCAGATCCCAACTTCAATCCCAACATATTCTCCGAAGATGAAGAAGAGGTTTTCCATTCGGGAGGGGAGCAGTCTACCCCCGTTCATAAAGTGAAGCACACTAATAATGAAGCTGTTTCTGTTATAGCCCCCATGTCACCTCGAGGAAACATACTGTCCCGTGCTAAGTCATCGTTACTAAATCATAACACACCTGCTCAAAATGAAACTAGCACCAGCGGTAGTAATAATAATAATAATAACGGTGTGCCCGCCCTTGCGAGGGCTGAATCCTACGAAGATGAATTTCCATATATAGATTTGTCAGAAATGGTAAACTTTTGCGAGTCGCTGAGAACTAACACGACTAACAGCAATATGAGCAATCGAAACCACAGCAGGGAGCAGGCTAATACCACACAAAGTGGATACAATAGAAATCAAACGAGAGAAAATAATGAATCCGCCCAACCGGTATTGTCGCAGCAGTATACTAACAATTCTATTAGAAATCATTCAAGTTCCATCAGTGGCAGCAGTTACAGCTCTGGAGGCGGACTTGGAAGAAGTGGTTCATCATCAGGTTCACAGAGGAGTAGTTCTTCACACTGTCCGGGTCGACACGCCATCTCCCCTTTATGCTGTGAAGGATCAGTGCCTACTCTGCAGTCGCCGAAGAACGCCGTGGCTCCCAGCGATATAATCTTTGATCGGCCTCCTGCGCAGACTATGATGTCCTATCACAGCTCTGGGCCAGATTTCTCACAAAATGTCCAGCAGGTCAAATCTAATATTTCTACGGTGGAATCCCACAACCATAACTCAACATTCCATTTAAGCTTGGATCACAGCAGACAGGTAAATTGAAATAAATAGCACTTAAACAAAATTGGTTACATTTGTGTTTGTTTATATTGTTCAATTTTGCATTTGATTTCAGGTGCTAATTAAGAAGATGGACTCTCATATGGAAGCAGTTTCCAACAGGCTTCTCAATGGCAATAGGTCGGAAACAATGCTAACCCAAGCCAGCGTCCATACCCCGAGAGGTTCTTCAAATCTATCTCACAATATACACAGCGAGCCACATTCTAGTATGTTTAAATACTGCACAAGAAAAGAAAAACTGTCCTCGCCAAATGAAAACAAGAAAGATGATTTGAAGTACATAGATGAAGAAGGAACAATTAACTTATCTTCTGAAACTCTGCTAGAAAATAGTTCCACTAATCAAAGGACTACAGCTGTACCGATAACCCCAGTGGGCGTATCTGTATCAAGCGCTCCTATATCAGACACCATGATCAGAAGTTGTAGTGTAGGATATCTAGATATAGTTAACTCTCAGCTAGTTCCCTGTGAAGTCACCTTGGCCATGCTTCGAAAAGACGCCCCTAAACGGCTGGTTCTCGTGAACAAGAAAAACAAAAACAACATCAACAAACGGAATTTTAGAAAACAGCATAACCCCAATCCTCAGTTAAATTTAAAACTTGATACAAAGACAATAAACAATGGCTGCATGAAAACCCCTTATCTTAAAAGTTGCGGAAAATCTAAGAGTTTAGATTCTAGTGAAATGTTTTTAATGTCAAACACATTAAATGAAGTACCAACATTACCGGCCAGCATTGAGGAGCCGATAAAATCACCAATTCAAGAAAATGAATATGAAACTATTGAAAGCATTAAACCAATTAATATATTTAACGAAAAGACCGAACCAATTACCGTGAATATTCCAACCAAAAACACCAAAGAATGTACTAAATTAAGCTTTTTTACAAGTTCCAAAACCCCATTGATGAATAGAAAGAAACGAAGAGACTTGCCAGTTTGCGAATCGTGTAAATGTGTTACTCCATCTTCAAACACAAATCCTGTAAATGAGAATTCAAACGCAGAGTCTTACATTTGTAACGCCTGTTCAACGTCCAGTGCTTGCAATACTCCAACAAAGAAATCCAAAGGATTGTTCACAAGAGACCGAAATTCACCCGGATCAGATAAAAGCCGGAGCTCGAGCCCGAGGAGATCAAATAATAATGACGGGAGCAACAACAGCGAGATTGAAATAGGTAAATATGCTACACTAAAATGATTTACTTAGGTACACACTTGAAGTCATTTTTAGAATTATAATGAAATGTATTGGAGTCATACTACTTCAGTAAACAAGGCCACAAGTAACACATGCTGTGTATTTCTTAATGATTAGGTAGATTCCATAATGATTATTCAATTTACAGAGCGAGCTGCAACACCTAATCCCAATGAACAAAGAACCGGCAGTTCTATATCGGGGGCCGCTCTCGCCACCCTGGAGCAGCTGCTGTACCGCATGAGGGAGAGAGGGGGCGCTAGCGGAGGCTCGGGCTTGGGAGGAACCCCTCCCCCTTCTCCAGCTGCAAGACCTCGACTGCCTCGATCCTCACCTGCTAGCCCCGCCCCATCCAAGAAAAACAAGAGAACTGCTTCGGCATCTCCGATCAGGTTAATTATTATCTTGAATCTGAAAGATTGTAAAGCAAGAAATCGCAGATAATCTGATAAACACATAAATAAGTCTATATGTTAGAAATTATGCCCGAACAAGATCAGCAGCTATGGTGGAACTATTGTTAAAACACTGCATAAGTTAATTTAGTTGTAGAATTGATAACTAAATTCGTCTACATAATTATGAATCTTTGCCATGTTTGTCTATAAAACATCTCTCTTTTGCAGGAAACACTTATTGAACTCTCCTCTACTTAATCGACGAAGAAACAAAAGTAAAAACGAGAGTTCAGACGATGAATTGGGAAATTGTTCAGGCGATGATGTTGTGAATGGCAAAAACTACAGGGACCTTGAGACATTCCAAAAAGCGCAACTGAGACAGAAGGTTAGTGCCTATTCAATTGGCAGTCCTGTGAATATTGATGTTTCTGACATTTTTAGCATTTCTATGGTGTGAATTTGGAAATGTCAAAACAAAACATCCGTCAATGCGTTATTTACTACCGCCTTTTTTCAAAATGGCTGGCGGGTATATTACTCAAAACCAAAAACAGCTGGTAAAAAAATATTATTCTGCTAACACCTCAAAAACGACATTGCAACAGATTAATTATCAAGTTAATTTTCATATGAAAACCGTCAAAATTTTCTAATTCAATATTGTGTATCATAGGTTAGTTTTAATATTCTCCTGACGAAGGAAGGGTTTTTCCGAAACCGGTAGAGTTTAATTAAAATTAAAGTGGTCTAAAACAAATTTATATATTTTATTGTAAATTATATTGAACCTTAAAACAACTTTGTAAAAATATACAATGTCTGTCCTCCGAGCGCGCGGGAAACCAGGTTAGGAATCAATGTTTTAGATTTTTATAGTTTTGTCGAAGACAAGATGTTGACTGGTTCGACCCACTCGTTGCTCGAGGGGAATGACTTGATGTTTGGCGCCTAAGTATGTACCTTTGATGAGACTCGAGAATAACAAAGTAGACCAATGTACATCTAATCCTTCGATAGTACACACTTGGCGGTTGGGAGCGACCGGGATTGGAGAATTGAGCTCCTGAGGTGGCAATGACCTGTAAATAGTCCTACTACATCCCTCAGTATTTAGTAGTTTACTGGCTCGTTTGTGGTTTGAACCATATTGTAGTTATAACTTTGTCTGTATTTATTAAGATGTGTATTGTTGCTTACGTTGCAGTTGAAACGTGGCAAGATTGAGCCGATGGGTAGCAATGGATTATGCGCTACACAGCCCACAACTCCCGTGAGAAGAGAGTTTGTAATGCACAACAAAGCTCCCATGTGGAACGAAAGCAGTCAGGTCTACCAGTTAGATTTCGGAGGCAGAGTTACTCAAGAATCTGCAAAGAATTTCCAAATTGAATTCCGCGGAAAACAGGTAAGAAATTTTATACAATAATTATTATCATCTTCTGATCACTTTGAAATAATGAAATACTTTCAAAATAATTTGGTGATTTATTTACAAAACCGTAAATATAGGGTCCTCACTCCCTTCAGTCTCGCAACATACCCTAATAGGGGTCGCTATAGTCCTACTGGCTCCGGAGAGACCGGAGAAGTTAAGCTACACCTCCAGTCCTGACAATCTCCTGCTGGCTGCCGTTCCAGTTCCTAATGCCTTCACACTGTTCAACCAATTAAATTTAGATCTCCCAACATTCCTTCATCTCTTGAGCTTATTGAAAATAAGCCTCTTGTGGTCAGCTATATTCCTCCCTTGCTGCAAGTCCTGCCCGGCAGACTCGTCCCAGTTTTATATATTTTGTTTATGGACGAGTTTTTTACATTCAAGAAAATTAAATATTTGTAATATTTCAGGTGATGCAGTTTGGAAGGATTGATGGAAATGCGTACACTCTAGATTTCCAATACCCATTCTCAGCTTTACAAGCATTTGCCGTGGCGCTTGCAAATGTTACACAACGTCTCAAATAATTTTAAACTCCAAACATGCTATTGGTTTTAGTAAACATATTTGTTATTCAGCACATTCCAAGATCCACATTCCATAATAGGGTTGTAAATATATCATTATAAATCTAAGAGAAAAACCTTTGAGATCCTTAACAAGTTTCAATGTCTTTAATTCTACAAAATTTTCAAAAAGTTATCCTGTTAAGAGTTTAAAGTAAGATTAGTAACTTTTTTATTTTAATTACTTTAATTCGGTTCTCAATCACAAACAATTGTGTTCACTGATTTATTTTTATTTAAGTATAATTTTTTAATAGATGTCTTTCAATGGAAACTGACCGTCTTGAATAATTTCCATAAATATTCAAGTGATATGTATTATTCAATATAGTTTTATTTATCACTTTTCCAAAACATAAATATCTTTATTACGGGTTATATTCCCTTCGAGAGCTTAAAGTCAAACAATGTTATCTACAAAAACATACAAATAATTCTCTTGTTAAACTCAAATAACGTTATGTGCAAAAAATATATAAATAATTCGAGGGTATAAAAGACATAAAACATTATCCACAAAAAACTAATTATTGATGTCTTTTTGTAGATCACGTTGTATGAATTTAAACCCTCGAATAGTTGGTATGTTTTTTTTTTGTAAATAACGTTCTTACACCATCCACGCCATGATTTTTACAGACGAGATTTTAACCTTTGTGCTTTGAAAACTGTAGAGGAAAAAATCCGAATCTCTTGCGCTAAATTCACTGTAGATTCTACTTTTTATTTCATTAATGTAGCTTCTATGACAGCTTACGAAATAATTTGTGTACGATTTTCAAAATAAAGTAGCACACATCCTTACTGGATATTTGTTATACCTTCTGGTTAAAAAATATTTTTCATTTGGTTAAGTATTTTGTCCTCAAATCCAAAATTAAGTTTTTAATAATAATAATAATAATGGAATAATTTGTAGAGCGCCGTTTTTGTGAGAAATCACATCAAGCGCGCTGTACAATTTATTATGAATTCTTAGGCTCTATCTAAGTTTATTAATTACAAATAGAAACAGAAACATACTTACCTGGCAGGTTACTTCTGATAAACTCGCTTTAATTAGAAAGTTTATGCTTGGAGAAGATACCAATTTGTGCGCAGAGGACATTATCTTGAAAACACTGGATATTGCATGATTTTACGTTTGCTACCCCTATCACTATTGGTTTGTATGAAAAAATCCGTTCTCCTTAACAGGGGCTCATTGAAATCATAAAAAGCAGTATGAAATGAGTAGATGAACAATGCATATTATGGCCTGCGAAGCGATTAATGATTCACGTGAAGTAATTAATTATTTTGAGAAAGGATATTTAAATATACAAGTATATTAGATTATTAGGCAAACATGAAAGGCAAGTATCTGTCCTGGTAGTTAGGGTTGTGAATAATTAGATATTTCAAATAACTCTTTCAATGGTTGATTGATTGATGATTCATTATGAAAATCCACAAAATTTACTACATTACTATAACTTTCTTCTAATATTTGTATTTCAATTTATCACTTCGGAGATTATATCTTCGATTGAAGTTGTTTCATACATTTGATATATGTATATGTTAACCTCCCAGCGGGCGCATTTTCATAAAATTTACGACAAATGCGCCTTATTACTTCACCCAGTTTTACCACTTAGTCGCAAGCATCGAGCTCCGAGCTATTCGAGGGTCAGTGTCTCTCTAAACTGCAGACGTACTGGGTGTGCTTAGAAGTTTTTGTTTTTCATTGAAATTTGGAAATTTAAATTGAGCGTAAATTTTACAACACGTGCCTGAAAGTGAACACCAGAAAGCCTCAGGTAATACTGGACTACAACGAAACCAAAGGCGGAGTGGAAACAGTTGACAAGACGTGTGCCGCTTACTCGGTCTCTAGAATAACAAAGAGATGTGGTTTTCTTATAGACATAGGAATATTAATATACGAGAACATATAGGAGAGGGGCAAAAATTAACTGTAGCGAAACGCAGAGGGGTGAATTGACTGTAATGATATGGGATTCGTCAATAAATCAATCTGACAGTATATAGGCATCTCGCATTATATAATATCACCATTTAGTTCTTAAAAGTAAAATCTGCTTTTGAATGATTGGGAGCGCTAATTGCTCGCCACGGTTTGAACAAACTTGCAAGTCCAAATACGGCAAAGAAAAGTTCGCTTGTTTTGAGAGTCGAATATTTTGTTGCCGTATTTAGTTAAGACACTTTTAAAAATGTTTCATAATTTACTTAACCCCAGTAAACAGCGACGAGCACACAACGGTATCGGGAATTCCGAGTTGGCAACGCTGCATGTTCCTCAATGTGATAAAACTGATCATATTATATGATGTGAATAAGCTTAAAATGCCTACATATGGAATGTAACACGACAATTGGGTTTATTCTCTTTTTCACTTCTATTTTTACACATTTTAATAGCACAAGCCACCATTTTTGCCGTGTTATTTCGTAAAATGTACCGATGAGTTCGACGCTAGCCCAGCCGGCTCCAAACGGAACCAGTATGGGGAAGGGGAAACTCTAATGAATATTGGCGGCATAAATGCTCATATTTTATACAAATTTGCCTGTCCAGGAAAGGCTCCAAAGCATTGAAAATCTTCCTAAAAAAATTTGCATTGACCATGGTAAAAGAGTATCTTATCTTCAGATCAAATGACATACATTTACCTTACATTTATATAAAAACAAACACCATTTAAACGGAGAAAACTTGATGACGTAAAAATAACGACATGCGCCCGCTCAAGGGAAATTACTTAACGTGCCCACTGGAAGGTTAAAAAGAAATGAAGATGTGTCGATAAATTCCAAAATGATATTAATTAAATAACAAATCAGTGGTAAAATGTACCAAAAATTAAAATAAATCAGTCTATATTTCAAACTGTTATGTTTTCCATTTTGATGAAGAAATCATATTACATACATTCTTATGTAATTTTGTTATATTAAATATTTTTTAACACTCTCCATTTGGTACAGCAATTATTATGTGATTGTGTTGTAATTTTCTATTCTAGGTAATAATAGTAGGTAAAAAATAAATTGTTAAATGTATGTTTTGTGACTTTAAGAGGGTGTTGTACCATTTGTGAATACATTAATATAATTTTTTAGTCCAATCAAAGCATTTTTGTGATAAAATGTTGGTCATTGTAAAATTATAACAATAAAAATAAAATGAATACATAAGAATAAATCACAAAGGGACAAAAATGTAGATTAGTCACTATTGAGACAGATAGCCTGCATTATTTAAAGTTTTTACCACAAATTATATTTAAAATGTTTTTGGGTTTTGTGGTATAATTATATGAATTTCATAATAAGTAAAAACTGAACATAATTTGTATATTGGGTTTGAAGATATTTTTATGTTATTATTGGACTAAATATAGTTTTAAAATCTAAAAATACTGTTTTGGTGAATTAATAACTAACCTTGCATGAACTTTAAGAATTACTGTTTTAAATTTAAAGTAAAATGCTTTCCGTCTAGTATTGTGTGTCTCGGTGATTCTGTTCTGTCCTCACAATATTTTACAATGTTTAGTATTAAGATTTATAAAAAAACGTAAATAAAATATTAAGTCACTAATTTTATTTATTTTACTAAGTTAAGATAAGTATGAAATAACTTTTTCCGTTAGAATTGTTTTTTGTTCTTCAGTTATTAATTGCATATTTTGGTTATTATGTAAAGGGATTACAATAATATGTATTAGTTGATTCAGCAGAAGAAGATAACTCCCATTAATGTAAAATCACCAGATAAATAATAAGACACAAACCACTATTTTTAGGGTGAATTGCCTATACAAAAAAAAATATATATATATATTAACGTTTTCTCTATTGATATAACATTTATGTGTATGTACTTAGGTTAGTTATTAGTTGCAAGTGTTATGTTTGTTAGAAATTGTTTTAAAAGTGGATATTATTGAAGAGGGTTTTGAAGTAAATTTAAACGGCTTTGTGATATGATTTATATGTACACTTGCTTGTATGTAATAAGGAAACAATCTTAATATCATATTCTTACCGTCCAAGCACTTATCGATGCAATGAATAATTTAGATTTGACATAAACAATACAGGCATAATGGCATTTTAAACATGGCTTGGATGATTAATGAAAATTTAAAAAGGGTTTCTTGAATGGGAAATGTAAAATCTGTCCTGCATTAACTTAATATATTTATAATATTTGACAATAAAACAAAACCTTCCTATACAAAAGACCAGACAATGTCTCTAGCATCACATAATTGAAAGCACAGTTTTGGATTTTCTTTTTTTTACCCAGTATAATTTTTTTCAGAATTTTCATGAATGGGATACGGATAGAAGCTTGAATATACAAATAAATAAATAACCGCAATGTAAAGAATTATGTTTTAACGAGATCGGGGGCTATCTTGGCTATCATTGTCTAGGCATTATAATATAGGAAGGTTTTGCATAAATCTTCCTTGCAAATCCATCTACATCATAAATTATCAAATCTGTCTTATTTCGAGGGAGAAAACCCGTTTTTTTAAATTATACTGAATGCACTTTCAACAGACTTGTACATATAATGCATTTAATTGCACATTAAATAATGAATGACTCAGATTTAAACAATAAAATAGCAGTTTTCCAGAGGCGATTGCTTGCTTTGTTGAGGCAACACAGAGATAATAGACAATTTCAAGCATTCCAGATGTTATATCATTGGAAGACTTTGCCACCATTGAGTGGCCCTTCAGGATGACATAAGCAATTATGGATTTGCAGTGATTAAATACCATGAAGGTTGTCAGATGGCCTATTTTAAATAGTTAACATAACATTTCATTTAATACTGTTGTAGCAATATTTCTGTTCTCTTTATATTTCATCAAAAAATCAGTTATTTATCGAACCAAAATTTACTATCACACTTCAGCCCAAACGAGCTTGGTACTGCCTCAATTCTTATATTAAAAAATAATTTAACAAGTTAAGAGGAACGTTTGCGCGGCCGGTTTCGGGCTGTTTCATACTAAACTTAATTTTGGATTTGAGGCCAAAATACCCAACCAAACTGAAAAATTATTTTTGTAATCAAAAGGTTTATCAAATATCTAGTGCAGACAGTAGCAACTTTTTTTTGTTTTTAAATTATGACATGTAGGTAATTAAAGAAATCAGTTTTGGTTCATTTTGGAAGCAACTCTGTGATTTTTTTGTGAGTTATTTGTAATTATTAAAAATAAAAATCTGCCTTATCCTCGGTGTTAATATAATGAAAAATAAAATAGAAAATAAAAAATCATTAAAATTAATTTTTTTGGGGGAGTAATTTTCATATATAAATGACAAGTTTTTATTCCGATGTCAAAAGGTAATTTATTTAAATTTAAACCCAAGAATTGTCCAAGTTGCCTCTAAAATCCTGAAATATTAAAATCTTTAATAGCTTATATTTTATAATTTAAAGCAAAGATAAATAAAGTAGCACCTGTCCGCACTAGATATTTGATATACCTTTTGATTACAAAAATAATTTTTCAGTTTGTTTGGGTATTTTGATCTCAAATCCAAAATTAAGATTTGTATGAAACGGGCCGAAACGGTCTGCGCAAACGTTCCTTATTAATTGATGTCTTGTATACATTTTTTACTTTTAATATTGTGCGAAAATACCCTCCACAAATTATCCCCTAAGATGATATAGGCCCTAAGGAAATTATTTTTCTCAGGGTCTCGTGTGTAATGTAAAAAAAATGCGCAATTTTTTTAAAAAGACATTTTTTTATAAGTTCAGGAATCATTAGACAATTTTATATTTCCAGATTGTACACAAATAATAAACAATACAAAATAAACCGTAAAAATAGGATGTAAAATTAGTTGCAATAATTCTTTTTGTTGATTGTGAAGTAATTTTGCAAGAATTTTGGTTGCTTATTTATAAGAAAATTGTGTTACGTTTTGAAGTGTTACAAATATTTTTATGTTTAAGTGTTTAATTTTTAATTGAAGTAGTACTTTTCGTTTTTTTTTTTTATGAACAGTCGGTTATTACAATGTACACATGGTGAAATTTTTAGTATCTCTTGGGACTGTGCAATATTTACATAAATTATATTTGAAAAACATTGCGTCTTTTAATTTAATATTAAAAAATATTTCAGAAAGAGAAAACATGACTGGACTGGGCGGCGAATGCGTTAAACCACCTACTGTGTGGGTGGCCAGATCGGGAGAGACTGGTTGAGGGAAACCTAATCTAGACCTCTGCAGCCGGACTCTCTCGACCCTTGCACCGCAGCGGGGCGATAGTTTAATTCGTCCGTCACTCCTGGACACATCGACACCCAGATTCCTACCCATCCCTCATAACTTTTTCCTACCCAGAACTTCCTCTTTTTCCTTTCCCCAAAAAGAGCCACCTGTGTGGAGCTAATGTAAAAAATGACCAAAATAGACTGAGTAAAATAGATCGGAAAAGATTGACTTGTAAATAATAAATTTATTAATACTTAAACTTTCTCACGGAAGCTGGACAGATATTTTGATAAGGGATCTGTCAAACTCATCATGAGCATCAAAACATCTAGGACCAGGCACGCAGAACTTGCGGCCTAATTGAAGATTTTTTGCAGCTCAACTTACAAAAAAAAACAACAACAAAAGTTCTCGTAAATTTATCACATTTATATTATACTAACTTCTGCTCGCGACTTTGTCTGCGTAGGATTAGTACTTTGAGTAATCTATTTTCTTTTCCCAGGTCCCATCTACGTGTATACCAAAATTCTTAACCAATTTATTTAAAATATCTATAATTCTTGATTTGATTCAAAGTATTAGGCAAGTACTTCAAATAAATTCAGTAATTTAAATATTTTCTAAAATAGAATTTTGATTTAACAATCATTGTTTTGCAAAAATGTCATTCTCAAATTTTGACATTTTCTATTAATAATAATTTTCAATATAATGAAAATTAATAACTTTATAAATTATAGCCTATGTATTATTCTGATGTATCAGCTATATTATTGTAAAGTTTCATTAAAATCCATTCAGTGAATTGTGCGTGAAAGAGTAACAAACACACATACTTCCATACAAATTTTCGCATTTATAATATTAGTAAGATTTTGTGAAATTAGAACTTTCTTGTTATTAGACCAGGACTCCTGATATGGGTTTTGATTTACTGCTAGAAAAGTGCTAGAAGCATGGACGCCACTAGGACCCACTCCCCTCCTCCCGAGTGGCCAAGCTCAGTAATTTTTTTTGGCTCACCAAAGGATTTGGGTTAGGCACACCTGATCTTAGACCTTAAACACGATTAAAATATGGACACTACATTAAAAAAAAAAAAAAAAACTACAGCACTATTTCAATACACAGGGAAAATACAAGGTCACCGAAAAATAATGCCAACATTTAAAAAAATTATAGCACCGAAACCCTTTATGTTAAACGTGTAGTTCCGTCACTGAATGCTAGTTGGTGAACGTAAGTTTTGTTTTGGAGGTGGCGTGACCTTGCTATGCGCACACTAGATGCGCAATAGCCAAGGTCTGCCGTGGGCGCGCCAACGACTGCTGCTGTTCAGTACGATGTCGACCGTTCAACAAAAAGCACATTGCGTTATTTGGTACGCGGAGTATAGAGTGTACAGCGGTTGTTTCAGAGAACTTATCCATGACAAACTGTACCTAATTACCAAGCTATCATTCGATGCTTTAACCAGTTTAAGGAAACAGGGACTGTGGAGAAAAAATCTAGGCTAGGCCAACCACGAACATCAGAAGAGAATATCGAACGTATCCGCCAATCTTATCTCAGGAGAAAAAAAATGGTCTTTTTCTGCACACTTTAAGATCAAAACCATTGAATTACCTATAATAGTTTTTTTTTTTAAAACAGTTATTTTAAATGTTGGCATTATTTTTCGATGACCCTGTATTATGTTATCAGGCCAATGTAAAATCATTGCTTAGGGTATCTAATAGTATAATAGCATCTTTGAATGTAGTGACAGAATCGCTAACACAAGGAATTTTTTTTTTTTAACTCCATGTCAATATATTTTTGCACTTCGGCAGGAATCATACCTGAAACCTGCCGGATCAAATGTGTAGGCCATTAAGCCAAGTACTCTATTTTGTTTTTACTCGATCGAGTAAAACCAACAAGAACGAAGGCTTGGGGTGATGTCCACACATATGGTTTTACTCGACAAGATTGGCTCGACATTTAGTGTATGCCAAACAGCTGGAGTCTCAGCATGTCTACAACGTGGAAGAAACAGTGGCTTTGTTTTTTGTTTAGCGAGTCTCTTAGCCGCTACTAACATACATCTCTAGAGTTCGGCTCGATAGCTTGAAGCGAGTAAGCACGAAAGAAATTAGAAGTTCCAAATCTCTGCGAGCCAACTCGAAGCGAGCTATCGAGCCATTAATTTTGCCATCTACATGGTAATACTTACTCGATATGGAGTAAAACCGTTGAGTAAGAATGAATGTGCTTACTAGGCTTTAAGCTAAAGTCCAGAAATTTAAAAAATACCATAAATAAGAAAGCAACCTCCATTTATTCAGCTGTAAACTTCAGCGTAACATTATAAATTATTCGATAACTTTAGAATAAGAAAGATGCATTAATCAATGTAAGAATTCAGTTTAATGGCGTAACAGAGTTTATATTATTATTGCATATTATAAAAATATATAAAAACCATTATTTAATAGGCTGCCGGCTCGAGTGGAGGTATTCATCACTTAAAAGCACTTACTTGTATTTATTAATTTAATATTCCCTTAAAAGCAAGCCCTCGAGCTAATCACTATCACTCTCTCCGGGAACGTAGTCTTCATCATCCTCGTCAGAAATGTCCAAATCGTCGAGGTTTTGGAATAATGACTCGTCCACGGTGATTTTGTCAGCTAGAAAAATGGTAAGGTTTGAATCACCAAACAGATAATAAACATTAGAAATGCCTTAGTACCTTTTGGTTTTAGCCCATTTAGCGTGCGTTCTGTCTCTCTTACACTGCCTGACATCATATATCGTCATTCCATTTGATCAAAATGAATCAAATTTCTCAATTTGAAATTAAAGCAAAGAATAAAGTGTCAGGCCTTTGGATCATAAAACATGCCCACATGCATGTATACATTTCTCACGTTCCTCTTTGTTCTACGGTTTGAATGCATCAATAAATGATATTACATAATTATTAACTTTTTATCAAAGGCCTAAATGCATACAAGGTTATTTCCAAAAAACTTTCAATAATTCTAGGTCTTAAAGTCAAATAAATGATATTAAAAAAACCTACCAATAATTCGAGTGCATCGAAAAAAAAAATGCCAGTTGTAATTATTTATGTCTTTTTGTAGATAATGTTTTTTGACTAAGTCCTCAAATTATTGGTATGATAACATTGCTTGACTTAAGAAGCCCTTGTTATGTTCTTTGTCGTTGAAGCAATAAAAGTGAACAGTAAGTTTACAGAGTTGACAAAACCAACCACATGTTGGCATATCTAAAGGTGAATAGTAGCTAAAATTATATTTACCATCATCCAAGAACTTAAGATCAGATTCATTGAGGGTGATATCAGTGAGGAAGAGTTCTTTGCCAGTGAGTTTTCTATTGTCCTTCAATTCTTTGTCTCTTCTTGCCACAATTCCCGTCTCCGTCTCAAATGCTGTTCTCCACGCCAGGAATGATTCCACCGTCACACGAGTTCCTTCAAACCGTTTCTAGAAAAAGCACAACAAAATAAGAGATGAACTAAACTAATATTTTTTTCTTTATTACTTATAATAAATTTGTAAATGTTTTATTATCTTTCTTTTTGATCTCCCGTGCTGAGAATTTCATTTACATGAAGTAAAATAATTTAATTTTTGAACTTGAAGTCGCTGAAAGAAATATGTGTATGTACAAAGATATGTATATTATATTATAATATCATTACATAGTTTTTTATTTAGTTTAGTTTTTAGTGCAGTTGCATGGTTTCACGATGTTAGTAGTTTTCTATTACAGTTCTCCCTGTTTTGTATCCAGCTTTTCATTTGAGTTGTAAATGTTTGCACTTTGAAGTAATTTTTGAATGAGAGTGGGATTTTATGGTAAAGTTTAGTACTATAATATGAGAGGTTTCTTGTCCAAATGTATTCCTAACACAAATGTTGCTTCTTAGATATTTTTTTGATCTTGAGATCTGGTGTTTCTAATATGCTTGTTTGATATTATTTCTTGTGTTTTATATTTACGAATGTAAATGTAATATATTTATTAATGTAAAGATTTACAACTTTTAAAAACAAATTCTTCAGTTGCCCTTTACTGTCAGTAAATAAGTTATATACTTTGGTTTTCACCGTCACTTTTAAGACCAAAAGAAAAATTATATTGTTACCATTTCAGCTTCATCTTCTGCCTTCTTTTTCCTAAGATCCCCTTCTTCCTTTTCTTTTTTGCGAAGGTCGGATCTGATATTCAACCATTCCTGTCCGGCTGATACTAAAGTAAAGATCATCACCATTCCTAGATTCTCATTAGCCTATGGAAAAGAAAGAACCATAACACGTATATTATATAAATAGAGTAAATATTTACAAAGTACACAGAGACACTCTTAATATGCACTTTTTTAAATTTCAATAACACTTTGTAATACACAGTTATATAATAATAAGGGGGCACACATTAATTACGTGAGCAAAAAATGGGTGGGGAGGGGTTCAGTGAAATCTCACCAAATCTCATTATACCGAGGGGGGGGCAATAAAAATCTCACGTCAACTTCAAAAGAATATATATTACCATAGAGATAATAAAAAAAATTTAGTGTTTCACTTCTTTTGAAGTGTCCCACTTTGCCCGCTGAAAAAATGGATATTATGAAAAACATTTATTTCGAGAGTAAGAAAAAAACCCCACGTGAGGGGGAGGGGTCCCATCAAATCTCACTTAATCTCACCAAGGGGGGAGGGGGGAGTCTAAAATTTAAAAAAAAAACAGCTCACATAATTAACGTATGTCCCCTAAGAAGTATTTCAGTTTCCGCAAAGCCGCATCTTAATTAGGTATGACAAAACACGGCATGAAGAAAAGATGTAAAATTATCCGTTTTTTAGTGACTTGGCTACCAAATTGCATTATTTTCCATTTTCGGAAACTGAAATACTTCTCATTATTTATCGAACCAATACTAACAGCCTCACTAATAAAAAAACACTTAACAATCTGTAGCACGTTGTGTAATGTCTGTACATATTTCACAAAAACGTTACTAATAAGATAATTGAAAATAATCAACATAATTAAATTTTTCTGTTAGCTACCCTGAAAATCAGTCAATCTGTGCTTGCGCAGTCCGCCATTTTCTTTTCCCTTGCGAGCGGCAAATAACAGTTTGACTTATGAGATTTCACGTGCCGTTTATATAATGTTTTTAGGCAAAATTTCTATCCTAATTACCAATTCACTATTATAATTAGGATAGAAATTTTTCCTAAAATTTCAATTATCCTAATTACCAATTCACTATTATTTTAGTATTATCCAGCATATTTACTATTATTTAGTGTTATTTTTATCAGTTTTGTCCGTTAAAAAGTCATATTGTTAATTTAATTCTGTGAACATAAAAAATACAGGTTATTTCGGATACGTTTTTTTTTTAATTTTATTTTTCCACATAAGTTTAATGAAACTTCCCTAAAAGTAATGTTATGCATTGTACTTATGTAAATAAATACAAATTCCAGAAATCAATCTCTAAATTGTACAAAAATGACTCCAAAATGTCAAATTTTTTCAGTTACTCTTGGGGAATTATCAATTTATTTTTTTATAATTTTTAATTGTATGAACGAGATAAAAAGTTATAGTTTTGTTGCCTTTTTATAATTTCGAATTTTCAGAAATTTTCAGAACTTTTTAATAGAAAATGTTTGGTGTAACCTTTTTTTACGAAGTTTAAAATATTTTAATTTGTAAACACTAAATTATATTTCAAATACAAAAATTTAAAAGGTAATTTTATCTATTTCTAAAAAGGCATTTGGTTTTACGATATTATTAAAAATAAAAAATATATAGGACATTAAAAATTTCGAAATTCATTGAGAAATTACAAATAAAACAAATATGTACAACAGATAAACTACCCTCTTTGGCTGTGTAAGCAATGTACATATCTTTCAATGAAAATTTTTTTGTCATTTTTTAATTAGTAAGTTTTCTTTGTACACGGTCGTTCAACAATTGTTAAAATTATTCAGAAAGTTTATTAGTAAGGCTGTAAGTGTTTTGAAATAAAAAAGTACATATTTATCTGTCCCCATTTTTTAAATAATTATTAACTGGAATTGTGTTACACAGAAATGTCCAGCGTATTACACAGAAATTAGCATAACAATTATATATATATATATTTTTCTTAAATGAAAGACAAACATTTCCGTGTAACGAATAACTTGACAATACAGTAGAATCCGGATATAACGACCCTCAAGGGACCGGCGATACTTTGTCGTACTAACCGGACGATGCACAAAACGGCCGGATAAATCACGCTAGTGTTTATACGATACATATTAACCCTTACCACTCCATTATTTTTAAATATTTTTTGTCAGCCAACGTTAATTTAAATAATAGCAAAATATTAATTTATTGATAGGCAGTTACAAAAAAAATCCTTAAAAATTCATTCGTAATGATTTATTCTTCAAATAAAAAACAGTTTACAGAAAACATTATGGACTACTTATATTTTTACATAGTATGGTACTTTTTAAAACATTTTCCAGGATAGAGACCAGGTTTTCTGGAACAGGTCTCACAAAACCACACTGTTTCGTGTCTTCCCCCTGGAATCTTTATCATTGTTATTTTCTGTGCTGTTAACACTATCATCATCAGGATCTTCAAAATCACAAGCAACAGGCTCGTCGTACTCACTGTCACTTTCATAAGATTTATCTTCCGAAAACACTTGGTATTCAGATGCCATATATCACACGAAGTTCCTGCCATTTTAGGTCATGTGAATTTGCAAGGGTTATTTTATAGTAAAATAAAAACGGAAAAGTCAAAATCTTATTAAAACGTGAATTTAAATGTTTTTTATCGAATTATCACAAGAAACAACGTCACGTGGCAAGTTTTGCGTGCGAAAAAAAACCGTGCGCGCACGTCATCTTGTCTGCCACCAGCTGACAACTGAGTTGTAACGTACAAATAGTGATGTCAAATGGCACCCGACAAATAAGTGGTAAGGGTTAATGTTATTGTAATTTTTGTAATGAAATATTGTAATAGTATAAATAGATAAAATTCTTTTTAGGTAAATAAAACAATTTTTACATATTATACCTTTAATGGTACTTAAACATTCCACATAACAAACATACATTATGTACTGTAATCCAAAAATATACAATGTACCTACATTCTATGCAAGTAAATATGTAGTTATTAAAGTAGAAAGTCTCTAATTTGTGTTTGTTTTTGGCCAATTTTTGTTCGATAGTGAGAACTTCACACAGCATTGTTAATATGCTACATCATACGCCCATCGTTCACGTAGCTATTTACAAGCGACGCTACCGCTACCTGTCATACAATTTTGCTAGTGCAGCGCCTAGAGGCGATTTCAAACACTAATAATAGTATTGAAAATACAGACGAGCGGCGATCGCGTCGCTTGAATCGTCCATGGAAGAACGACAATAGTTTTTATAAAAAATGGTGTAATATAGCACTTTTTTCTTCAATTGACAAAGATTTTGGCTTCACGGAACTCATTGTGTGCAGCGATTGTCACTTTTTTACGCATGCTAATAAGGATAGGTGTGGGGAGTAGCCGGGCACCGGGAGTAGGAGAGGCGCGGGGTGGTGAGGTATTATTGCGTAGGTTTTGTAAACAAAACACTGCGCGTCATTCTAACCGGACACATTATCATTAAAATAGGTCGCTTGAGAGGTTTATTTATGGATCGCTTTAAGCAGTTGGTCGCTTAAAACGGTGTTGTACTAAACGGATATGTTTTCCAAGTACTTAACTATGAAACCTAACTTGAGTTTACATTGTCATCGCTAAAAACGTTAAGCCGTTATAAACGAAGTCTTTATATCCGAATTCTACTGTATTTGAAAATCTTCTACCACCACCACAGTAAGCGGAAAATGTTGCTTGTGTCGTGATGGAGGACTTGGAACCACTTGGACTTGCCAGCCGAGGAATGGAACACACGACGCCTGAGTGGGACCCAAACGCGATGCCAACTCAGCCACTGACCGGTCATATTGTTGATATTGGATATACGTATGTTTTGATATTGAATCATCTTTACCTGTTCAATCACATGACTGATGAGGTCTTCCTTATTCGTGTCTTCCAAATTCTCCTCATCTTCAACGTCAACTTCTGGAGGGTCATCAGGGTACTTTTTGGTGTAGGTGAAAATCAGAGAACAAGACATTCCGTGTTCATTTTCCTGGTCAAAATCTTCAGACTTTATGGTGATTCGGAATTTGCAAGGACTGGTCTCCAATACTGAAAGTATTCACAATAATTTACTAATATCATATACAGTTTCATTAAAATAATAATTGCTTACATATATGTATAACACAAGCAAATAGATTTTGTTATTAACATACACGATAAATATATCGGTAATTAAAACAATATTGAAAATTCGATGATTTTAGAGCCGGTTTTTTGTGTGTCAAGTCAAAAGTTTGATAGGTTATGTTTCACACTCGTGAATTTTTAATATTATGTTAGATTATCTATCCAGTGGGAATAATTATTTACCTTCCATATCTTCTCCATAAATAGAGTCCAACGCCTCTAGTTCATTAGTTTGCTCTTCTTTATAATCCATGATTGTTTCGGCCAGTAACCCAAAAATCTACGAACACACAATCACCAAACGTCAAAATCGTGACATTTCGTCCATAGAAACCAGAAACCATAGATATTCTAGAATATATCATAGAACATGAAATGAATCGAAAGTGCCGAACACTGCCGAATGAAATCTTCAAGTGAACCGATCCAACAATGTTGGATATTTTCATTCGGCACCCTTCACTTGCGCGCGCATGCGCGCGGAAGAGAGCAAAGTGAAACGTCTGAACACCGAGTGAACTCTCAATCAGTTTGTCTCGCGTCCTGTACGGGAAGGACCATGAAAGGGCGCTATTACATCGCACGCAAAACGTCAAAATGGTATTCGTTCGGCTAATTTGTTTGCTTTTGGGAACACCTCTCATATAAATTTTTGGGTCTCCCTTATTATCCATGTATTTTATATGTTTTTTAATATATGTAAGATTATTAATTTGTAGGAAAATGTTCGTAATAAAAAAAGTAAAATGAAATTGTGTTATTATGTCATAAAAAATAAAAAGGTTTATAAGACGAAACAATACTGTTTTATTTATTTATTTTTATTTAATTGTGTCAACAAAATTGCGTAAAAATCGATGCATCTGACATGTTTTTCCTTAAATTCGGGGCCGGACCGCGCTGGAAAACAAACGAATTCCAGCGCGGTTGACCTCGCTCGGCGACGCTGTGGTCGGAATGGACGAGTGAACGCTTATTTCTATAGCGCCGTGTGAACATGGAATGAAACGAAGGTGGACGATTAGGCCGAAAAAACATGGCGGAAACCTTCCCTCGAGTGAACTGTCTGATTCCAGCTTAATCGTTCATTTCTGTATTTCATTCGGCCTATTTTACTCGAAATGACACGTCTGAACATGAAATGAAACAAAAGTGAAACGAAGATGGGAACATTCGCTCGAGTAACCATAGAGTAAACCTTCACTCGAGTGAACCGTCCGATGGCAATGTTGGCCGAACAGGCATGTGATATTTTGTTAGGAGAGATAACATAAGATGGTTTTGAATTTTAAAATAACACCTATATAAATAATGTAAATAAAAAATTATATCCTATTACATATTTTTATGCGCAACAGCCATCTCGACCTCTGAAGACATTATCAAATTATATTAGAAGATATCAAATTTAGTCAATCAAAAATAATCCGTGGGTTTGTGCAATCTTGAGTTACTTTTTATAAAAACGAAATAGTGAGTAAAACATTTTTGTTAGTGGCAATATTTACATAAACTGTCAGCTTATTGCTTATTCCAGCTTATTCTGTGCAATTCTGTGTCAGGTCAGCATCTGTCAGCTTTATGTCTTGCTTGGTATTTGGCAAACAAACGGTTGAATGTTGAAATTCCGCGGACATTTTATGATAAATGTCTTCATGATCACGTTAAACCGTCTCTTTGCTCGCTTGTTATATTTTATCAATCATCATGACAGCCGAGTATAGCCCGAGTCCAAGCACCGATGATGAATATTCCGAAGTCAAAGGGGAGGGAAGGCGGCTTCAAATACACGAAATCAGCGACAGCGACCCGTAAGAACTTTTATGAATAAAACTACATAATGTATATCCCACATATCTTAACATTTTAACGCTAATCTACTTCTTAATTATCTTTTTGAACTCATTTTTGTGTATTGTTTTACAGGGAAGATAGCGGCGAAAAACCTAACAAATCATCACTGAAGACTGAAAATGATATTGAGGTTTTAAATCACTTACCGAAAAGAACAGTACCAAATTCAAATGTACCTGAAAGAATAATTTTCTGCATCGACACGTGTCAAGTTGCAGATTCATCGCTTTTTGTATTAGATCATGGGACTTCATTTACACCTATAAACATGCTTAAGAGAATCACAGAATTCTTCCTCTATTCCAAACAGAGTATCAATCATAACACTGAATTTGCTCTTGTCTTGTTAAAGGAATCGGAAGTTGTTTGGCAGCATCACTTTACTAAGAATATTGTAGAGATCATCATGCACTTGGATAAGTTTGAGGGCGAGGAGTGTAATGCGGTAGAGTTTGATCTCACAAAGTTGTTTGATTTGATTAACACAAAAGTAAGTTTGCCGGAGATTTGTCTAGACTACAAGATTGTTCCCCCTTCAAATGTTGTTCGCTTGATACTTCTCTACAACCGTTCTAATTGCCTTCCTAAACTGCTGTCAGGAACACGTTCCTTCGATATGATAAAGGAACATCCTTATTTCACCATCGATATCCTTTACTCTCACGAAGATAAGTGCTCCGGACACAAGTGCTTAGAAATATATGATGCGCTTCAAAGCTTAGACAACGGATACTCGTACATCTTCGAAGTAGTCAAATGTGCAGCAAAGATGCACGAATGCGCTGCCAAATTACTCGCACATCCACTGCAACGACCGCTCCAGAAAAATTCTTCTTATTCATTTACAAGTGATAAATAAACTAAATATTGTGTTCACAAATCGTTGTACTGACCGGTTTCATATTAAATTTTGTTTTAAGTTACATTAATTAAAACCTATTTTTTAGATAAATATGTAAAATACAGAAATAAGAATAATAAATTGTTATAATAAAATTGTTTTTTTATAAATAAATTTATAGTTGTAAGTACATTCTGTGACTATTGTGTCTTAGTCCAGGCGCACAAAACATGTTTAGTTACGGCGACAATTGGCGACTATTATAATTATTTTTCAACCTGTGTGCCTACATAAGTATTTATGTAGTATGCCTGTTGTGATTTATGTAGGCACACATGTTGAAAAAAAAAAATTTGAAATTCGTTGAAAAATGGTTTATTTGGAATATTAGTACATAAAATGTTGCTAGCAAAACATCATTGCCAGTAATGAAGCATTGGTTACAAATTTTTTGCCATACTTAATTATTAAAAATACTACTTTTGATGACGATTCCTCTTCGGACCGTGATTTTTAGTAAGATTAAAAATTTTCAGCATCATTATGGTACCGGCATACATGCTCATTAGTAGCATGCTCATTTCCCCTTCCACCCGCGAATCAATGATTATGCTCACAAATCAACACCCATGATCATTTCACCTTCCACCTGCGAATCAATAAGCATGCTCACAAATCAACACCAATTTGATGTGTGAGCGTTGGGCGTGACACACATGCTACTAGAGTGGAAGGGAAAATAAGCATGCTCATTTGTTAGCAAGTGTGTCCGTAGCTTTAGAGCCTGAGAAAACGATCTTCAAGGTTTGATCCCAAGCTTGCATTTTGCCGTGTAATTTTTCCAATAATACTACTTTTTGCAGATATTGTCCTATCATTCATGTTCAAACCATTATTATTCATAAAAATCCACAATTTCAGCCGGATCGGTGCCATAACACGGCTTTCAAATTTCGAACCGAGGCCTTACATCGCCCCATAAGAAATATGATTTTTCAACAAATGCTACTTTTTTTCAGATTTTAGCAATAGTTTCTCTTTAGAACATGAATTTTAGTAAGATTCCAAAATTTAATTCGGTTTGGTGCCTTAGAGCCAGAGAAAACAGCCCTCAAAGTTTAAACCCAAGCCTAGCATTTCAGTCCGTAAGATCGATGATTTTCACAAAACTGCAACTTTTTGCAGATTTTTTCAATGATTCCCCTTGGACCATGATTTTTAGTAAAATTCCAAAATTTCAGTCAGTCAAAATTCAACCCCAAGACTTGCATTTATTTAAGAATGATGATTTTTCCAATAAAACTCCTCTTTTTGCAGATTTTGTCCTATGATTCATGTTTAAACCTAAGGTTCATATAAGATAAGATTAACAAAGAACGGCTCCGTTAGGGCTAGATTTAGCTCCAAAATGAGGCCGTCAGCTCCAAACAACTTAGTTGGCTTTTTAGCTCATTTCTAGCTCCTCTTTTTATACAAAAGTGATGAAGTCATTATTTTACCGTTTATTTGGTTTGTATTATTTAGGGCACAGGCATTAGTTAGGAATACTGCCCTTGCTATTTATTACTGGTATTTCAACAGAAGATACTCTGAGGAACTAGAGTCATTTATCCCTTTGGCACCGGTGCTTAGTCAGGAAACACGCCAAACGCGCGCCTAACATTTATATCTATTTGACATTATTTATCTTATCAATGGGTCGTTTCTACGATTTTATCTGTATCCAGTATCCATGTTGAATTTTATTTTATTTTATTTGGAAAACCAACAGTTATAACATTTTATAAAGTATAATAAAACATGGGTAAATCATTTAACCAATAATAGGTTTCCACTGAAGTATCTAATTTTAGCTTATTTCCGTATAATTATGTGTATTATTTTATTTAGCTCTAAGTAATTTCTAGCAATGCTTTGATTCCCGATCGTGGTCTTTCACGACTACTGTTATTTGCATTATCAACAGAAAAGTGGTTAGTGCAGATCAGTAAGAACGTTGGACTGGTTTGATGTCTCAGAGGTGGGTCACCACATGTCAACCACAACAATTAACTCTTTGGTAGTTTCGCGTATGGTACAAAGTGTGAATACAGCAGATGTCTTAGTTTTGAGGAGCAGTCACAACAGCAGTCAGGCATGTTGCAGTTGCATTAATCTGAGGGTCAGTGTGCTCTCGAGTGACAGACAAATGAATCAATCTCTTTCACTGCTTAGGCGATGCGTAGAAAGAGGATCATTCAGTCGATAAGCAGGCACATGCGCAGCCAAGTCCCGAACACATTTCAACCCATAAACCCGAACACTCCTACTAAGTCACCAAACGTATCAAACCATTTGGGGTGACCTATGGCAGAGGTGTTGATTATCCAATAAATGGTTTCCGGGATGGCTGTACACATACCCGCCTCCAAATTGTAATAGTTGTATACTTTAAAAGGCCAGACTACAGGTATTTTATGAATGTACCGCACAATAGTCCCAGCTTGGAATCGCCGTCCTGGGAAGCATTTATTGGATAACCAACTCCCTGCCATAGGTCTCTCCAAGTGGTTCGCTAGTTTGGTGATTTAGCAGGGGTGGTCGGGTTTATGGGGTGAGGTTTTTCTAGGGTTTGGCGGTGGATGCCTACTTACTGCGTGCGGGCCGGATCGAGAGAGACTGGTTGAAGGAGACCTAACCTAGACCTCTCCAGCCGCACTCTCCCGACCCATATCCTTGCACCGCAGTGGGGAAGTGGATTCATACGCCTGTCACTCCTTGGCATACTGACCCCCAGATTCCCATCCAGAACTTCCCATCCTTCCTTTTCCTAAAAAGACCCTCCACATAGCATCCCCAAAAATGACAAAGGCGCTGAGGGAAATGCTTTTTCCCAGGGCCTCCGGTGTGGAGCTCACATAAAAAGCTGCTAACTTCCGTCTGGAGTTAATGAGGCTATGGCATCCCCAGTTGGGGTATATTGTGAGGCTGAAAGTAGTGAAGAAGGGAAGGAGATGGGGCAGAGAAAGGTGGGAAAGCACCCAGCTGTTCTGATCTGGTCACCATATTTCAATTTTAGGTCACCCTAAGTGGTTCGCTACGTTTGGTGACTTAGCAGGTGTGCCCTGGTTCATGGAGTGAGCTTTGTCCAGGCACGGCGATCTGCCCACCCACTGCGTGGCAGGCTGGATCGGGAGATACTGGTTTAGGGAGACCTTTTGACTTTTCCAGTGGGAATCTCTCGGAACATCGCCTTGCACCCCAATAGGAAGGAGGGATTCGTATATCCGTCACTCTTGGAGACACTGACCCCACATTCCTACCCACTTCAATTTCGGCATACGTATTAGAGATGGCTTGAGTATTGGTAGTTCGATATTGGACTATGAATCCAGAGGTCGCGGGTTCAAATTATTAGCACCTTTACTGTCTGTGAATAGTAATATAAATTTAATCCAAGCCTAACTGTATTATGTATCTACATAGTAAACGTTGCTTCCAATATTATTAGCCTCAGTTTCATAATTTGAACAGAACTTGAATAATAATGTAAATACTTCTTTTTTGACGTTACCTGTACACAGGAGGCCCTGAAGAATATTGTGTCCCGCAGTGCTAATGTCATCTTTGGGAATGCTGAGTTGAGGGTATTTTAAGGGAAAGGAAGGAGAGGGAGTTCTGGGAAGGAAAAATGTATGGTGGATGGGTAGGAATCCGGGGGTCAGCGTGCTCGGGAGTGACAGACATATGAATCCGTTTCTCCCACTGCATCGCAAGACGATGGGTCGAAAGAGGACTATTCGATCTGGTCCGTCATGCAGTTGGTGAGCAGGCGCATCCGCCGCCAAGTCGCGTAAACACCTTACCCCATAAATCCGGGCACTCCTGCTCACCAAACCACCAAACGTGTTACACCTATGGCGGAGGTGTTGGGTTTCCAATAAATGGTTCATTCATACATACCCGCCTCCCAAATTGTAATAATTGTTTACTTTAAAATGCCAGACTATAGGCATTTTATTAATGTACCGCACAATAGTCCCACCATCTCCCTTCCGTCCGGTGCTAATGAGACTATGGCATGCCCAGTTGAAAGTAATGAAGAAGGGAAGGAGATGGAGAAGAGAAAAGGGATAAGTTAAAGATATAATGTCTTTTTTTGCCTTTCACCAGTGCGCTACTGACAGTTGTTTAATTGTAGCTAACTAACCATCACGCCGTTTTCTCACAACTAAACAACTCGGTTTTGGCACACACTCCTTGCTTCATTCACATTCATACATCTTCTCGTACATGCTCTTCTATTATTCCGACTCCTGACATGGCCCGACTCAAGAATCCGGTTCCCTTCCTCGGGCTTCTACAACTTCTTCTTCCATTTACTTATATTATTCACATATATCCTCCTTTTCCTCGTTCATTCGCTCTACATGCCCAAACCATCTGAGGGTCCCTTTCTTAATCTTACTTATTATGCTTACATCAGCCTTGCATTCTTTGCGGATATCCACATTTGTAATAATAATTGTCATAAAGCATATTAAAATTAGTTTCAGAATTTCAAATAAGCAAAATGATTTTGAGTCAGCCACTTGAATACTTTTATCACGAAAAGTTGCGTTATGTTGTTTTAAATATTTTTTTACATATTATTTTGTTCAATTCCTTTATGTTTTTTATGCAGGACTTGTCAACAAACTGCCTTCTTACGGACTTCCCGCATCCCTGTGCAGGTGGATTGCCGACTTTTTGAGGGAGAGGTAGACTCAGACGGTTGCTGACGGTTTCACTTCTTCCTCGCATTCGATAAACGCTGGCGTCCCACAGGGATCGGTTCTGTCCCCGACTTTGTTTTTGTTGCACACCAATGACCTTTTGACATGTGCACCAACTCATCGTTACGCGGATGTACAGTCCATGATAGCTTTTTGTTTGACAAGCCCCCAAACGGCTCGGAGGGCTTTGAAGCATAGAATGGACGCTTACCTCGAGAGTGTTTTCTCTTGAGGTAAGAACAATCTCATCGAATTTAATGTTTCAAAGACCCAATCATGTCTGATTACGCCTAAAAGGGATCGAAATGACAATCTGGTCTCCTTCAACAGTAGCATTCTTCCGAACAGGCCATCCATTGATATGCTTGGTGTAACTGTAAGTGAGCAGCTCAAATACGGGGGCTCCATCGAAGCCAGAGTTAAGTAAGCCTCTCAGAAACTGGGCGTACTGTACATGGCCCGCAGATACTTTAATAGTACACGACTGCTAACCCTGTACAAATCGCAAGTGCGCCCCACAGTTGAATTTGGCAGCCACCTCTGGTCTGGAGCCCCAAAGTACCTGAAAAACACCCTCGATTCTGTGCAGAAATGGGCGGTCCACTTGATACTTGAACTAGCATCATTGATCCCCTCGGCATCGGTGCATAGTCGGGAAACACGCAAAATGCGCGCCCAACATATGTACACTGTTGACATTTGTCACATGAGAACGGGTCATTTTTACGAGGGTCTTTTTAGAAAAAGGTAGAGGAAGTTCTGGGAAGGAAAAAGGTATGAGGGATGGGTAGAAATCTGAGGATGAGTGTGTCAAGAAGTGACGGACATATGAATCCACCCCTATATCGCAAGGCGATATTACGAGAGAATCCTGCTGGAGAGGTAAAAAGGTCACACTCAACACTTCTCTCCAGTTCCGGCCCGCCAAGCTGTTTTTGGGTGGCCGCGTCCACCGCCAAGACCTGGAAAATCCCCACCCCATGAACACATATATCGCTGCTAAGTCACCAAACGAATCAGTAGTTGAAGGATGCAATAATATTGCGGCACATTCCAGAATGTAAGATATTCACAGTATCGCCCTGGTGTAAAACCACCATTCAGAATTGAAACGTTGCTTGCAATGGCTTTAGCCTTGTTTGGTGGCCAGATCCGAATGCCAGGTACTTCCCCATCTTTCTCTATCTCCTTCCCTTCCTCACTACCTTTAGCCTCATAACATACCGGGATGCCATACCCTCACTGGCTCCTGACAGGAGCAGTTGTGACTCTTGTACGGTATTCATACAAAAAAGTTATAAGTTTATAAACTTCGATTAATGATGCCTAGCTCAATGTTAATAAGGGTGTGTATGCGCTAGTTCGCACGCCCCGCAGTGGGTGGCAGGCGCATCCACCGCAAAGACCCGAACACACCTCACCCCATAGTCACCAAACGTATCAAATCACTTGGGGTGACCTGTAGCAGAGGTGTCGGCAATCCATTAAATGGTTCACGGGGCGGCGATACACATAACCGCCTCCCAAATTGAAATAATTGTCTGCTTTAAAATGCCAGACTATGGGTATTTTATAAATGTAACACAAGACGTCCGGCGTCGTCGAGGGGCAAGACTCTCGATTTCCAATCAGAGGGTCGCGGGTTCAAACCCGACGTGCGCTTAATAATAATACCTGCGGGCGGCTTTTATTCGGGCTTCGCCCATTTTCGCCAAGTGTTGGTGACCATTTATATGGCTCCGCCCTTATGCAAAAATAACAACTGTGAATATAAAACTACAAAACACTTACATTTAATATGTGGATATATAACAGTAGACATTCTGTATTATAAGACCGCGGACAGTGAGTAGAATTTCGGAAAAGAATCAACTCAGCATACCTAAATCTCGTTCATCCACGTCAATGACAAAAAAAGAAAATTGATAATAATAAAAATATTTATTCATCAATAGATTTATTACAACATTACACATTTTGTTGTTAATCATTGATTCTATTAGCGTAAAGGTCACTGTTCAGCTACAATTCAGGATTTCTCCTGGAATGCAGTTGGTTTTCAGCAGTGCCTCCAGTATAAAACAGAAAATAAAATAAAATAAATTAATCAAAATAAAATAAATACAATTAAATTAAATTACATAAAAATAATTAAATCAAATCTCTAATTCAATACACATAATACAATATATAAAAAACCATAAATTAATAATGTAAATCGGCATTCAAATTAAAGGCAATAATCTTAATATTAAAACACAAAAAAATAATAAAATCAATTCGAATAAAATATTCTCAATTAAAACTCAAAATAAAATCGTCAAGTATAAAATATAGTCAAAATAAATAATGTAGTAATCAAATCAAATCAAAAACAAAAACACGTATAATAAATTGTATCTTCATAGTAATTTTTTTTTTTCTTTTTTTTTTTTAAAAGAAAGACAAACATTCCCGGGTTACGAATAACCCAACAACATTTGAAAATCTCCTACTACCACCACACTAAGCGGAAGATGTTGCTTGTGTTGTGATGGAGGACTATGCCCACTCAACCACTGACCGGTCATTAGTAATGAATGAAAGAGACAAATGTTTCTTCCCAATACCGTTTATTGGATAATCAACACCCTTGCCATAGGTAACTCTAAGTGGTTCGCTATGTTTAGTGACTTCGCAGGGGTGCCCAGGTTCATAGGGTAAGGTTTGTCTATATTTTGGCGGCACATGCGTTTGCCCCCTACTGCGTGGCGGTTCGGATTGGTAGAGACTGGTTGATGGAGACATTTTACCTCTTCAACAGGACTCTCTCGACCCATCGCCTTGTAGCGCAGTGGGAGAGATGCATTCATACGTCCGTCACTCCTGGACACATCGACCCCCAGATTCCTACTCACCCTTCATATTTTTTCCTTCCCAGAACTTCCTCTCCTTATTTTCTCTAAAAAGAACATCCACACAGCATCCCCAACGATAACATAGGCCCCGAGGGGAAATTGTTTTCCTCAGGGTCTCCTGTGTGGAGCTAATGTTAAAAAAAATACCTCTGAAATGATTTCTTTTTATCGAAATAAATTTGTAAAATTTATATAAACGTTCACGGAAATTAAAATATATATATATAATAATAATAACATAATATTTTTACATGAAATCTAGCTAAACTTACTCTTACCAAAATATTATCAAAGTAAATGCATTTTTTTAAATATATAAAAAATCTACATAGAATTTCCTCTCCTTATTTTCTCTAAAAAGAACATCCACACAGCATCCCCAACGATAACATAGGCCCCGAGGGAAAATTGTTTTCCTCAGGGTCTCCTGTGTGGAGCTAATGTTAAAAAAAATACCTCTGAAATGATTTCTTTTTATCGAAATAAATTTGTAAAAATTATATAAACGTTCACGGAAATATTTTAATATTAGGGTGAAAATAAAATTTTTTAAATATTTTAATATTTTAATATTTTAATATTATTATTATTTTAATATTATTTAATAATATTAAAATATTAAATATTTTAATATTTTAATATTATTAAATATAAATATTAGGGTGGTCCAGGCCCACATAGTAAAAAAAATATATTCAAATATAGGTATAGCCATCCCCTTGATTTGTTACACATACCATTCCTATTATGTGTAAAAAATTTCATCCCCCTATCTTATATACAAGGGGGTGCTCATCGAGTGAGAAGTTTGTGACAAAGAGTTCAGGATTTTAAGTAAATCACGTAATTTAAGGTTTACTAATATTACAAGTAATTTAATCAAAAAAGTATACAAAGCATTTAAATGTGAACAAAATTTGGTAAAAAGGCAATAATTAACGTAATATTAGTCGCAATCTTTCAAAACTGTGTTTTTTAACTCCTTTTTGGATGTTTCATTAGGAACGATTTTTCTGTTTTGTTGAACGATGTGAAATAAAAATTGCTTTTCTTCCTCATTCTTAGTGAGTATCTTGTTGTAATCTTCAAATAGTTTAACACCTCTCTTCGTTGTATCATTAAAAACACGCAAATTTTTGACGCAGCTTTTGCCTTGAAGATAATCAACATTGTCATTCCAAGTCTCAGGGGGTAATTGCAAGAAAGATTCCTTGACATCAAGAACTAAGAGCGTTTTCTACGTTATTTATGTTGCAAAAGCTTCTAATGTAACCTCCAAGGCAAGCTTAGCAGAATCACCTCACACTGAACGATTACCGCCATCGGTATTTATTTTTTGAACAACGGTCTGGTTCTTAGCATCAGACAGCATGTTAGAAAACAAGGCAAATGCAACAAGTTCATTTGACAAATACCTTAAGTGACGCTCTAAAACACCCCTGATACTGATTTCGGAATCAATGGCTTCGTACAATTTTAAGCTCTTCCAAAGTAGTAAGTCATTTACTAGAGCATGTGCTGCCAAAGACGCTTTGATCCAAACCTTGGTGTAGGTGAGCACACCAAAACAAACAAATCAAACAATTTGTTTTTTTTTTCTCTTGATTAGTTTAAATGCTTGTAAATTATTTCGAAAGAGAAAAATCTTCAAAGCATACAACAATTTTGCCATCCAACGAGCATGATGAATCGGACTTAGAGCGTGCCAATTTATCATCGCAGGTGGTTTGTTCAAAACAATCATGGTGAGCTCTATTAGCTCTTCGTTATCATCACGAACTTGATTCTCTCCAGAGTATTTTCAGCGACCAGTATTATCAGTATTTTCATTCTTATCGAGGTCAAGACAATCGTAGTGCTCCTTCGGTAATGTTTCCCAAATATCGCTGAATCTTTTGAAATGTGGGATTTGAATGGAGCTTGAGGACCCAAAACACAGAGTAATAAATATTTGAAAGCATTATTTCAAATACGTGATGACGACAAGCAAGTCACAAAAGATCACGTCCTGTATTTTCTTTTAAAAGAGTGCAAGCTCCCTTTGTCTAAGATATTGGATTGAATCGAAGAGTAGGAAGTTGGTAAAGCCTCATCAATGGTCCAATATCTCGAAACCCAAGTAGAAAAATTTTGTATTTTTTTCGAGTAGATGAACATATTTTATTACACCGATTCACTTCACAGTCTACTAAATAAGTATCAAAACTGAGATACGTTTTTAGATTTTCACGGCCAAAAGCATTTTCGTTGTTTGTTTTTGGGGTGTTATGCCGTGTTGTGCTACCTCCTTCTTTAGCCGACGTTTCGGACAGCGTTGCAGTGTCCATCATCAGGGCAGATCCGGCAGATCCGTCGATGTGAATTTGTAGTGTTAAGTGTGTGCTTATTTAGTTGGAAGCGATACTGTGCCGTTAGCTTTATTTCAGAAGAAAGTGAACTACTTTGAAAGGGAAATTTGGTGAAAGCGCAGTATTTACGTTAGCCTGGGGCCCGTCCACGGAGAAATGTAACGAAATTTCCAAACGAAAGTAGTGTCATCTTGTGGCGAATTCTAGAAATAGAAAAAAACCAATCTGAAGCGAATGTAGCCAATATCAAGGTATAAACAAATGGTTTTATACTTTTGTATTGAATTATTATATGTTATTTAAGTATACTTAGACATGGTTTTTTGCGATTAGCTTTGGTGTAGCCGTCAATTACCGGATACCAAGAGCTGTTGAGCTTAGCTCCGTCGTCTCTATTAATATTAATTGGATTTTTGTAGATTTCAATTGCCTCCGTAATCAGGCGTGACAAAAAGTCAAAATTAAGCATTTTACACAAAAAATTCAAAAACAACACTCGATTGAGCACCCCTTTCTTCTTGAGCTATCTCGCTGAAATTTCACTACGTTATTACTATGAATACATGTAACAAATTCACGGGGTGGCCAAATGAAAAATACAAAAAAATATTTTTGGACCACCTTAATATATATATATATATATAATAATAATAACATAATAACATGAAATCTAGCTAAACTTACTCTTACCAAAATATTATCAAAGTAAATAAATAATCTACATTTGGTTGAAATAATATTATGATTTTACCAAAAAACTATAAAAGCAAATCTATTCTCCTACAATGTATTCAACTTTTATAATAAATCGAAGTAACCGTGACAGGAATATAGACCACATAAATATGATCGACCATCTCCGACAATCCGCTGACAGCGACTGCGGCGACTGCTCACCAGTGCTCACTGCAGCATAAATGAACCAACACGACTGCAGCGCCCATACGGCAGTTACGCGAACCAAGCAAAAACGTGCGGCCACAAATCACAAAAGCAGCTTAGTCCCAAACTTTAACGCACAGCGATGGAAGAGAGGGTTCAGATAAGCCGCGGCGTCAGAAATGTAATTAGAGTGGGGTTCTTAAATTCAACCGAATAGGCGTTATGATAAATCACAGCAGTAGTTTGTCCCAAACTTTTACGTACAGAGATGGAATAGAGGGTTTTGGTAACCCGCGACGTCAGAGATGTCATCGAAGTGGGATTCTCAAATTTTGCCTACGGGCATTAGAACAATAATACTATCAGATAATAATAAAAATGGTTTATTCATCAATAGATTTTTTTTACATATATATACATTTTTGATTAAACATTAGTTCTATTGACGAAAAGGTCACTGCTCAGCTGCAATTCAGGATTTCTCCTGGAATGCAGCTGGTTTTCAGAAGTGCCTCCAATAAAAGACAGAAAATAAATACAAATAAATTAAATTACATAAAAGTAATCAAACCAAATCTCAAAATCAACATACACAGTATAAATAATAAAAAAAGAAATAGAAATAGAAATACATAAAAATAAAAATAATGTAAATTGGAATTCAAAAGCTAATATAATCAATAAAATATAATAAATAAATTCAAAATAAAATCAATTTAAATTCAAAATTGAATCGATTCAAGTATAAAATATAATCAAAATAAATAATGAAATCAAATCAAATCAAAAGTAAGTATTCCTTTGTTATGCGGTTAACTGTGCAGTCAGCAACCATTCGCCGTAGAGCCTCTTGAAGCTCTGCAAAGATGTCGATATTCTAATAGACATAGACAGTGGTATTTCATTCCATAGTTTTGATGATGAATAACTGAAATATAATGTATGCTTATAAATTTTATTTTATTAATTTGTGTTATATCACAATTAATTAATTTAAAAAATATATGGTATATTTGCGGCACATTCCAGAATGGAAGATACTCTCAATATCGCTGTGTAAGACCACCATTCAGAATGCTTGAAATGGCTTTAGCCGTGTTTGGTGACCAGATTAGAATAGCCAGGTACTTCCCACCTTCCTCTTCCCCTGCCCACTACCTTCAGCCTCACAACATACCTCATTTTGGGATGTCGTAGTCTCATTGGCTCCAGTCGGGAGCAGTTGGCAACACTGATTTCAACGGAGGATACGTAATTCGCAATATATGTGAGGGAGAGCGCCGTTATAAATGAAGTTTAAAACTAATTTGCGTAAGTGACTTATGTGAATATATTTAATAACAGACGGTGTATTTAAAAAAGAGCAAAAATCTCGTGGGTTAAGTAGCATTTAAAGAAAAATTGTGAATTTTTTCATACATACACGTAAATAACAGAAATAAATGTGTAAATAATAATTTTCGGAGCATACTTTGTGATTTATTTCTATTGAGGGAATTTCATATAATTAGCGTTTTGGCGTGGGGAATGCATAGATACTATAGTATCTAAAGTTAAATAACTTACCATTCCATTCATCAGCAAGAAATCAGAATACTATCAAAATCCCTAAATTTAGTACAAAGCACACACAAAATACTTATCTCTATCCTCTATCTAGGTATAACATATTATAGCAAACTACCATTATATCTGAAAGTTATCGAAAATATTCAGGAATTTCAGCAAAAATTAAAAAAAATACCTAAAACTACTATAAGGGTCCATATCTCACTATCATTATTATTTCATTCAAATCCTTTATTGATAAATCTTGCATTTTCTTAATTATCCATTGTTTTTTGTATTATCTATTTTCACACATGATATTATATAATTGAACTAAAATTCCCTCACCAAACATAAGAGCCTCGTCTCTTTATGGTGAGGAAAAGCTATTCTTATCTACTATTTTACCACTGTATAAAATGTAAAAATTGTGTATTTATTGTAAAAAAAAACCTTTAAATATTAAATAAATAAATAAAAAAATATATCTTAAAGAATAACATACATTTTTGAAGAACTTAAAAACTTCAAACGTTTAAGGAAAATGTGTAAGAAATCGGTAGAAATTCGGAGAGCCAAATATTTAAAAAAATCTTACAGATCAATTCAAGAGATGAAATTTGTCTATTGAATGTTAGTAAACTTGAAGCTTCTCCTGACCCTCCATAAAATTATATTCCCCATTAAAAAATACACAATACACGCATTTGTAGGGATGGGAATAGTTTAGTACTTACGTAAATAACCATGAATAATTAATCAAGAATTTTATTTAAATTTTATTATTATTATAGGTAGCTCTATCGACCACCATACTGGGCACGTAACCCTTTCAGGGTTCAGAGGCCCTAGCACACACGCTCGATAACGATCGATAGGATAACTATCGGTAACTTCTCATCGTTCCCTAGGACAACTGCACATCGCTAACGTACAAACAACAGTTGATGTCGAATATGTTAAGGACACTTAGTCATTGTAAACTGTCACTCATTCGTTGGCAATCTGTAGTCATGCTAGGGAACGATGAGAAGTTACCGATAGTTATCCTATCGATCGTTATGCAGCGAGTGTGCTAGGGCCTCAGATAGGTACTTAAAATGACAATATATCAGTATGTTACATTATAAATAAGTTAATGAATCTTAATTTTTAAGAGAAACTATTTTTAAAAATATTAAATAATGAGAGCATATAATGTAATTGAAATTAATGCTGAAATAAAATAATTGAAAAAAAAATGGTTGAATAATTTAGTTTACTTTTTATTATTGCATAAAAATATACGCATACCCGCTGAGCTACTGCAAGTAGCTTATCAGCAGGAGATTACTTCCTGCTTCCACAGAAAAGAATATTACTACAATAAATTAAATATTCATAAACTATGCATTAGCATAGATTCAGAAGTTCCCAACCCCGTGCCGATTAGTATGTGCCCGCCACACATTTGTCAGAGTTTTCATTTTTTTGAGTGCCTAGGTTTATTAAATACGTTCGTATATTTGCGATATTGTATGTATGAGTGGTTCCTAATGATTATACCTATTTTCACTGTTTTAGTTGATCTCGAACAATTTTAAAGTTATAACATCAAATCTTTATATTTTTTTGATGTGTAAAGCTAATTGACTCTACAATAAAATATATAAATTTGTTTTAGACCACTTTAATTAAAGTGGTCTAAAACATATTTACATATTTTATTGTAAATTATGGCGAGCCACAAAGTTAATTTTATTAATTTTATTACGAACATCTAATTGACTCTTGTCGGCCGCTTTAAAAAAAGCGGTGCCCGCCACCCTACCGGTATTTTAGAATGTGCTTTAGAGTACAAAAAGGTTGGGAACCGCTGACGTAGATACACAAGTTTAAAATATATACAAGTTATAGTGAAAAACAATGTAAAATAGAAAAACAATTATTTAACCGCTTGGGCACATAAGCTTGTTTTCACGACAATTTAACGTAGAGACAAAGGAATGACGTATGCCCTGCACCTGAGTTATTAAATATCAGTAGACAGTTGTTGAGAATGCAATAAGGGTGGCGTTATTTTCAATATTGTCGAATAAAACGCTTTCAACACGTTACGCTTTTTATATTTATTGGTTTGCGCCAAAACGTTCATAATTTTGAAAGATTTCGATTTTCAGATCACACATCCTTTTGTTTAGGAAAATCTCTTCACTTTTAATGCCGTTTTTACAATTAAGGACCAGTTGTTTCGGAAAATTTCACGTTTGAATTTCCTTCAAATCGACATTCACCGAAAAATTGGGTTGTTTCAACCTCCGTCAGAAGAAATTTCAACGAAAATTTCATAGGACCAATTGTTTTGGAATTCCCTTCAAATTTGAATTTCCTTCAAATTTGAATTTCCTTCAAATCGTCATTCACCGAAAAATTGGGTTGTTTCAACTTACGTCAGCAGTGAAAATAATATAGAAATGTGATGTGAATGTGATCAGCCGAGTCCGGACGGTTAGCGAAATAATGGGAGGCGCAGCGCAGACGTCAAAATTGTGATTCGGCGGGGAACACTTGAATAAAATTTTCAAATTTATCGAACGTTATTTGGAGTTGAAACAATCCATTTCGTATTTGAAATATAGGAAGACGTGATTACGTGTCAAATTTGAAATGAAAAAAAGAATTTTTTCATTTTTGAAACATTTCCATAAAATTTTCCTTGAAATTTCTTCTGACGGAGGTTGAAACAACCCAATTTTTCAGTGAATGACGATTTGAAGGAAATTTTCCGAAACAACTGGTCCTAAGAGAATGATTTTTTTTTAATTAAAAAAATCACACCCAATTATAAACATTGACCATTTCAAAGTTTTTTCCATGATTTCAAGTAGAAATATGTTAGATAAACGAGAAGTATTATTATTTTTATTTCTAACGGCGAACAAATCACAAATATCCTCAATATAGAAAAAACGACAAAAACACTTTTATATTGAATAAACGCCCGGGGTCATATTTGTCCTCTTCTGAGGATTGAAGTGTTAAGTTGATATTATAATAAAAAAGAACCTTGTATTTTCTAACTGCGCAGTTTGAACAAACAAGGGGCCATTTATTTATCTATTTTTATTTTCTCTCACACTTAAGGGGGAATTTGCGATGACCGAAATCATATTTCGGGGCGGAGAGGTAAAATGAAGTAAACTGCTACGCGGCGACTCGAGAGCAGCGGCAGCAGAGCACTAGATGGTACCCTTGAGTATGGGTTGAACATGAAACGCTTAATAATGGGCATATTTAAAATAGGGAAGTTGAGTGAAAAATATTTTGACTTATAAAAAATATGTTCATGTAGATGACATTCAAACTTCAATACCAGTATTTTTAAATTTTTTTTTAAAGTTCGTTTTCATAATTAAATTAATTCTACAAGTTTGAATTTTATTAAAGCCCGCCAAAACGGCGGCAAGAGCACAGCAGAGTCCGTGACGTAACCCGGTCCTTGCTTGTGTGAAATATAAGGGAAATATTTACAAAACCGAGACACGCTTAATACGGACGAAAACAATAAATTTAAAAAGTTGTAGTAGTTAGATATTTACTAGTACTTATCAATTCAGTTACCGGATTTTCAATGCATTTTAATGGTTATTTTTTAAATATAAAAACACGAAATGTTATTTTTCACCGACCGCTATGTTAGGAACTGTTGCAAGTTTCGTTGAAAAATGACATTTTGTGTTTTTAAATTTAAAAAATAACCATTAAAATGCACTTTTTTCGAAATTCCAATAACTGAATTGATTAGTACTAGTAAATTTCTAACCACTACAACTTTTTAATTTATTTTTTCGTCCATATTAAGCGTGTCCCGGTTTTGTAAAGATTTTCCCTTATATTTCACACACGCAAGGGCCGGATTACGTCACGAAGTCTGCGCGCACGGTATTATGGCCTTGCCGCCGTTTTCGCGGGCTTAATAAAATTCAAATTTGTAGAATTAATTTAATTATGAAAACGAAGTTAAAAAAAAAGTGGTATTTAAGTTTGCCTGTGAACGTTGATAAAAAAAAAATAAAAAAAGGACTCAACTTCCTTATTATGTTTGTTAAGTTGAATGTGCATGTTTTTGGTAAATTTCGATAGCAACATTATTTGTTGCAAAAGGACCTCATGATTTTATGGTTCTTATCAGATTTCGATCAAACTTGTTTGAAAAATTATTCTATACAATCAACTACACTGCTAGACGGTAGGCTCGAAACATGACTCATAATCAACAAGTTCTTCATTGAGAGAAGATGTCAAAACAATACGGTATTCAATTAAGCGTTTTCATAATACGTGATCATAATTATATCTGAATATATAAATATCGGTTATTTTGAATATTTATTACCATTGTTGACAAAAAGTTACATAAAACAATAATTATGTATAATGTAAAAAGCATAAAATGCAACTTTTTATCAACTGAAGATCTTCATACAAAAAGTTGAAATTTTGACAAAAAAAAATCGTTTTCAGCTACAACAACATCAATAACGTCGTTTTTTTTTCAAACCTAGCACTCTAGCTCACTGAAACCTCACGGACCGCCACTGATAGACGGGTATATACCGGTGTATAAATTACCTGCTGTAATAATTGTAGAGGTGGTAAAGTATCGCTAAATCTAGAAGCAAGGCGGCCGTCCGTGGTCGAATGGTAAGACTCTTGACTCCCAATCGGAAAGTCACGGGTTCGAACCCGGCGTGCGCAAATAAATTTTATTTGATTAATTTCTGTTATTTCACAATTAATTAATAAAAAAATATATATACTATATTTGCGGCACGTTTCAGAGTGGAAGATACTCTCAGTATCGCCCCGGCGTAAGACCACCATTCAGAATTGAAACATTGCTTAATAATGGTTTTAGCCGTGTTAAGTGACTAGATCTGAATAGTCAGGTACTTCCTCACCTTCCTCTTCCCCATCTCCTTCACTTCCCCACTTACCTTCAGCCTCACAACATACCCCAATTGGGGATGCCATAGTCTCACTGGCTCCCTCCCTCCCTCTAACCCACTCTTCCCCCCCTCCCTAATTGGTTCCCTGCAGTTGTCACCATTAGCCTTGCGGCGGTGACCAGCAGCATTAAAAATAAGGGGGTGACTGTGACAATACATCCATTAACGTATGTGGATTGCCAAAAAGTCTGAAATTGATCTTAAAGAATATTTCCAATATGAATTATCTCCTGCCCCACTGTCTCTTTTCTCAGAGGAAGGCACGCGCAAAGGAACCAAGTCCACATTTTACACATCGTTCAACCCTCTACTAAATAACACAGAACTGGGAAGCAGTAAAATACTCGTAGTTGATGGAGGATATTTACTACACAAAGTTTTATGGGGTCGTGCTCAATTTTTTTCAATAATTTTTCAGCAATATGTCAGTTATGTAAAGAATCATTATGGATCCAACGCAGTAGTGGTGTTTTTGACCTAATTTTTGGTTAATTTTTGTATTCGAAACTGGATACCTAATTGAGATAAAAACGTTTAACGTGTACCTATTATGCATCTATTATGAAATTTTATTCTCTACAAAATTGATATCAGTAATTTTTTCACAAAATTGTACTGGAAAAAAGATATGTACAAACAACCAAACCAAGTCGTACAATTTACCTGTTTTTATAAACTTTTACACATTTTTACAACTGCATATCTCGATATGTATTAGAGATAGATTTTTTTTTTTTAAATAAAAGTTGTAGAAAATTTTATGGTCTACTAAACATACTAAGCTACTTTAGCCGATATTTGTATTGGAAATGAGATATTTGCGAAAAACTAGATTTTGGGGCGAAACCGGTTGTTTTTTCAAAATGGCGGCGAAAGCTCAAGTGCCCCAAGGTCGAAAACTCAGATTTTACATCAAGAGATGACTATATAAAACATATACAAAAAAATGGGACTACCGGAGTAATTCCGATCGCGGATCGCTAATTGCACTGGCCTAGAAGGAACCACCTAGAATATTATATGCCGCTGGTAAAACCGGCCGGCAACAGTACTGTGAATTGTGAATGCGAGTAGAAAAGTCATCTTCGTTGTGAAATAATACATGATAACATAACAACTAACGTTTAGTATGACCTCTTTTCTAATGTGCCAACACATTTACGTTTTACGCCAACACATTTGTTTATAAAATTTGACAACCTCTCACTTCGAAATCATCTCGCATACTGACGAAAAACAGCTTGCGCCTTGGTTTATATTATGGCGTGAAGTAATCACATTGAAAAACTGTATTTTATTTATTTAAGCAATGTGTATAAGATTTTTAAAATAATGTTATTGTCCAGCCGTTTAGACAACATTGTTGTGGTGATAAAGTATATTTTAATAATTCTTTTGTATTTAGAATTAAATGATATAATCGAACTTTAAGCTATTTTTAGAGGTTCTGTAAATATTTTTTTATACAATAGTTTTAAACATTTTAACACGTTTTGTTATTTCATCTTTTAGAAGAATAATTTATTGGTTCAAAACATAATATTGTTTTCTGATAAACAATATAGAAATATTCTAAAAACTGCATCAAAAACCGCAAATTATGCTGCGCTTGCGGTAAGATACCCTTTGGGAACATTGTGTATAAAATCAATAAACTGCTAGGGAATGTGCAAATGCTGACCTTTATAAATATTTAAATAGGCTTGATTCTAGCAAGGGAGCTGGGACAGATGGTATCACACCACTGATCAGTTATTCTCTGTGGTAAAGGTTTCGAAACAAGTGTTCTATAAACGTGTTTGTTACCTAGATAACTACGAGACACTATCTAGGTAACAAACACGTTCATAGAACACTTGTTTTTAATGAAAAGGGTGAACTGCCGATAATATGAAGAAAAAAAATTAGTTCGAAGATAATTTCTGAAATTTGAAATATGAGGTGGACAAATATGACGTTTAAATAATTGGTGGCTAATTTGTGCGAACTAATTCTACTTAATTCATAAACTATTGTTTTTTTATTGAAAATTTTTTGATACAATGGTACATAAAATAAAAAAAGGTATATAACATACTTAAATATAATATTGTATGAACAAAAAAATCCCACAAAGGCAAATGCCTGAGCGTGGGTATAATATTGAATTAATTATAATTTTATGGTTAATAGGAGATTTAAGAATTTAGTTTATTTTTAGGTATAAAAAGAGTAAAAGTAAAAGAGTAAAAGTGCCTTAAAACATAGACCAATTAACAGCCTTTGTTGTTATTATTGCATTTGTAAAATTTAATGGAGGATTAATGTTAAAGACGTAATTAAAAAAAAAACAAAAACATAGCAAGCAATATAATATTTCTACTTTAAAAGTTGTCTGATGATAAACATAATTAATAATTGTAAATACTAATTTTAGACATTTTTATTAATACCTACCTATTATTGTTGATTTGGAGGATATCGGCAAGCTATCTATTTTTACTTTATTTATATTCTGTATTCCCTACATTTTGTCAACTCATATTTTATCTAACCTATATTATGTGTCTTTATATTTTCTGTTACTTACCTGTATTTTATTCACTTCTAACTCTTCACTGTAATTAATCAAAACATGTATTGCTTTATGTATGAAAAAGCCCTATGGGCGTTTAAATGAAAATAAAATAAAATGGTTCAGTTCTAGATATAGGTAGGTCTTCTAGTATTATTTACTAACATACTGACATGATCATTGCATCTCAAAAATTGATCTATTTTTACACCAAGGTATTTGATGTTGACTACATTTTCTAACGGGTTACAGTTACATGTTTGCAAACATTTGTGAATAATGATTTTGTTTTGGAGAGTTTTAATTTTCAATGTACTTTCGTTACTTAAACAAGATTAAATGATTTAAAAAATTTAAGTAACGAAAGTACATTGAAAATTAAAACTCTTCAAAAACAAAAAGTCTAGAAATTGTTACATAGTTAATGCCCAAGAAATACAAAAACATGTGAATAATCTAATAATAAATCAAATAATAATTTATGAGTGGCAGAAGGCTGACCTTTAGTTGAATGCTAAAAGTGATATATTTGGTTTTTTGTGTAGTAAAAATAAGGGAAAAAATTCGGTACTTGGGAAACACTCCGAAAAAATAAGTTGAATTATTTTTATACTAACTTTGGGCTGGAAAATCCGAATCTGAAGGAATTAGGTTGGGGAGGTCAATATCAACTGAGTTACAGGACTTTAAAGTTTCGTACACAGGAACAAATCCGCAATGCATTTTTGACATATTGTACTGAAAAGTCAAAGTGATTCAATGATGCCAACCTCAGAAAATTGCAAAGTGTTGCCATTAAGCAATAATATGCTAGGTTTGTGTAACATGGTTTGTGATACAAAAGGATGTTCCCCCTTTATAGCGCCTGCTCACGTCAAGGCAAGAAAAACATCCCAGTTTTCAAGTAGTTAAGCGGCTACGCTAGGTTTGTGTAACATGGTTTGTGATAAAAAAGTGATTGACACATTCTATTCACATAATAACATTGATATTATTGCTTAATGGCAACACTTTGCAATTTTCTGAGGTTGGCATCATTGAATCACTTTGACTTCGTCAGTACAATATGTCAAAAATGCATTGCGGATTTGTTCCTGTGTACGAAACTTTAAAGTCCTGTAACTCAGTTGATATTGACCTCCCCAACCTAATTCCTTCAGATTCGGATTTTCCAGCCCAAAGTTAGTATAAAAATAATTCAACTTATTTTTTCGGAGTGTTTCCCAAGAACCGAACTTTACCCATTTCTACTTGTTGTGTTCCGTCACTAAGGTAAGATCTGAACCAGGCAATTGCTGTATTATTAATGCCTATAGGTATATGTAGATGATCATTTTTTAAGGAGTAAATCGTGGGAAACAGTATCAAATGCTTTTGATAAGTCTAAATATATCACAATAGCTTTGTTGCCATAGTCCAGCACGTGTGTAACTTTGGTTAATACCTACCTACCTTTACATCATCACTAATTGGAATGGAGTTTGTCCCGGTAAGACGAGAGGTTCTGGGTTCGAGTCCCAGTTGCGACCCTTATCTTTTATTTTTAGGTGTCTTGTTATTTTTCATATTTTCGTTTAGATTATTAGTGTTATCTTCTTCTTCAACGATATATTACATTGATGGGAATAACCATCGAAATTTATTAAAAAAAAAGAATTGTTCTAATAAAAATCGATTATTCTAAACTTACAATTATTCAGAAACACGTTATGTATTGTTACCGAAGGAACAAAAAGGCTAGGTTTTGTACTCAGAAAATTAAAAATGTTCAAAAACACTACAACTCTTACAACGAAATCGCGAAACATTTTCGAATCACATAACTACTCTACATGAGGTTTTTTGCTGATCAGAAGTTCTTATACAAAATTATGAACACAAAATTTGACTGGAGGGTGGTGTTAAAGAAATTATGTTATATAAAATAATACTTCGATAAAGCGAATAGAACACCCCTTTTCTACATTGATAAATGCAAAACCAATTCCAATCATAATGAATTTATGAAAACGATGTGTAACTGATTCAACAAGAAACTTGCAAATATAGACATAAATACTCACATATTCAGTGCTGGTTACTATCGTTACAGATGTTCATTCTATCACATTCTAGGAACGAACACAAAATCATGATGATTAAATTAATTAAACCTATTATTTTAATTTTACTTACGCTTACCCTCATCCTTCTCCTCCCCTTTTCTCGTCCTATTCCCAATACCTATTTCCCGCAGTATCTTGGTATAGTTATAATCATAAATGTATTGTTGTATTATGTAACTATGGGTTTATTACGTTTGTTGTACTTCCAAATTTATTATTTTTTATGCTTTTCACTTAGTTTTGCTTTTTATATTTTAGTTTACATTCAGGAAGTACCTAAGTACCTCCTTATTTTTATGTTTTTCAAAACCTCGCTTAATTGGTCATTATTTTGTATATTATTCTGCATATTACACACGGTGTCTGGAAACTCGTAGTACAAGCAGGAAACTGGTGAATCCATATCACATTTAGAGTCGATTTTGTGGTACAACTTTTTTTGATTTGAGCTTTCGTTTTTGAATAAATCGAGACCAAAGTTACAATTTTTTAGGTCAAATCTGAATGTCGAATGGTCAAAATGGTTGTTACGGGATTAATATCAGTTGTTTAATGTATTTTAAAATGTGGAGAAGTATCGACCCTGCTTAAAGGTTTTTTTTAACCCTTTGGTTGCCGTTTTTTTTTTTTTTTTAATTTTCCAAAATACTCAGATCGAAAAAATAAAGTTTTTTTTGGGTTCCCTATGTGATATTGTCAGTTTCTTGCTTGTACTACGATTTTCCAAACACCGTTTATAAGATGGTTAATGTTTCTAAAATAAATCAATAATATGAAGTGTCTCTGACTCAAACACATTCCGCTCCTTCGATTCCTTTCTCACGCTCATCATAGCATAATTTACATTTTATAGTATCATTTTATTTTATAATGGGGCCATTTTATTAGTAGTCTTTAATTTTGTCTCACCCTCAATGGGGTAATTGTAAAAAATCAATAAACTGCAAACCAGCGGGAAATTTGCACCTTTTCATTTACTACAAAGTAACGCAGAGTTCCTTCCAATTGGCGCGGTTTACAAAACGCGCATATTGAGATTTGAATTCAGTATGAAATCCTGGATGAAAATTGATAGAAAATTTAAAAATTCATTATTTCGACCCAATTTTAGTGTTGAAAAACGTATAAAAATTAAGTAGTAAAAGTTTTGGTCCTTCTCTCTGCAACAAACGTTAAAAACCTCCAATAAACGTTAGGCATCAATTAAATTTCAAACATCTTTCGATCACATAGCCGAAAAAAGTGATTTTGTCAAGAAATCTTAAGAATAATTGCAAATTTCTGTTTTACTCTCTTATATTCATCTTGATCTAATTCAATTCTGGATAACTATATTTCAACTGGGAGAAACTGAGATTGTCCTTTACTCCGCCACATCGATGACCAAAAGAAATAAATATTAACCCTTAACACTCGTGGGGGAGAAGGGTCCCCCACCAACAGGTTATTGCAAATATTTCTTTTGTTTTAAGCCTTACACAACTCTGTGTATTCTCAGTATCACCCGAGAGGTCGCGGTGAGGGGGCATGCACTGGGCTGACGTGTTTGGTTGACGAGGTACGCGTTTTTTGGTTCCTAGGTCCCCCACGTGTGTAGTTACGTAAGTAAAATTTCTTTATTTTTCTAGAATTTTTGATCAAGAGTGTGCTCGAAAATGTTTGCCGTATTCACTCCGTTGATGTTAAAATTTGTAATTTGTAAAAAGTAATAATCTAATCTAAAGTAATAATATATAGATAAAACAAAAGATTGTCATAAAATACTGCATAATGTCCCTACTAAATGACCAGGTCTGAGTAACCAAAACTATTGTGATTTTGCATGTTATTGAAGCAATTGAAAAAAAAAGTTTTTGGTTTTTAGTCTGATGATAAAAAAGACATTTATTTATAATGGGTTTTTACAGATGTTCGCACTTACGTGAGAACAATCCAGTTAAAAAAACTCAGTTATTGTACAAATAGAGACATACAATTACAAAAAATCTACATTTACAAACAATTAAATACAGATACATATAATAAGGAAGTTGAGTCCTTTTTTTTATCAATGTTCACATAAATACAAGTTTTTTTTTTTAAAGTTCGTTTTCATAATTAAATTAATTCTACAAGTTTGAATTTTATTAAGCCCGCGAAAACGCCGGCAAGAGTATAATACCATGCGGGAGAGTTCGTGACGTCATCCGGTCCTTGATTGTGTGAAATATAAGGTAACATATTTACAAAACCGGGTCACGCTTGATATGGACGAATTTTTTTTTAAAGTTATAGTAGTTAGACAATAACTAGTACTAATCAATTCATTTACCGGAATTTCGAAAAAAAGTGCATGTTAATGGTTATTTAAAAACACGAAATGTCATTTTTCATCGACCGCTATGTTAGGAACTGTTGCAAGTTTCGTTAAAAATAAAATAAAATACAAAATTAAATACAAGCTCTTCAAGTAACACATATTACAATGAGAGGCAAGAGATATAAAAATCACGACAGGCATGCAAAGAGAGACAATTGATACAATATAATTAGTTAAACATATTTTTTAACAGCGCCGGAACTTTTTTCTGAATCAGTACAAATTATCGACGAAAATATCTACTTCGGCACACTCTATCTTGTTATATATTCGACATATCTGGGTCAGAGGGCTAAAGTAGGCGATATTATTTTTAAATTTATTCAAGTCAAAAGTGTTATGGCGTCTTAAACAATGGGACTGCGATTGCTAAGACATAGTGTGGTATCAAGATAGCCGTGAATGATTCTATGTAAACATATTAGAGCTGTCAATTGCCTTCTGGTTTTAAGTGTATCAATCTTGAAGTAATCACGACTTACGTCGTATGATCTAAGATGGTCGTGTAGTCCACATTTAAAGGATAACATTCTTAGCATTTTTTTAACTGATTCTACAATGTTTTCATATTTGCAGTAACGTGAATTCCAAATAGTGCTTCCATATTCAAGTTTACTTCTAATTAAGGAACTGTAAAGAGTTAGAACTGATTGAGGATCTTTGAAAGATTTAGATATTCTGTGAATAAATCCCATCATTTTTAATGATTTGCACTTAATGTCGTTAATGTGTGCATCAAATATGAATTTAGAATCAAGAATGATTCCTAGATCACTTATTGAAGACACTTTTTTGTGTCTAATTAATGACCTTGATGATTTTTGTGTCTAATTAAAAATCCTTAATAATTCCATTTCTAGTGAAATTTAAAATGTAACATTTTTCAACATTTAAGTGCATATCATTGACAGTATACCAGTTATTGAGCGTGTCGAGGTCATTTTGAAGCAGTTGATGATCGGAAACAGACTTAACTTTACGAAAAATTTTAAGATCATCGGCGAAAAAAGCATAATCACATTTTAATTTCGAGCCAAGGTCATTCATTTATGGATACAAGAAAAAGCAAGGGGCCAAGATTTGAACCCTGTGGTAAACCAGAAGTTACAACTACAGGGGATGATTTGTATCGATTAGTAAGAACTAATTGAGTTCTATTATACAAATATGATTTCACCCAGCGAAAAAGGTCTCCATGTATTCCTATTTGTTTAAGTTTTTTAGTAAGATGGAGTGGTTAACATGATCAAAAGCTTTTTGGAAATCAGTATAAATTGAATCTACTTGTAATCTTTCATTAAAAGAATTACACACATAAGTACAAAATTCCAAAAGATTTGAGTTGACAGATCTTTGAGGAACAAATCCATGTTGCATGCCTAGTGCAGAGAAGGGGCTTAACATATTTACATATTATTATTATTTATTTTTTATTATTATTTAAAATACATATACATAAGATTTAGAAAAATAAATACAGTTGGTTCTTAAAAGCTATTTACAAATAGATTTTTTTTTTTAACAAACTACTCAACTCAACGGAGAAAAAAATTCTCGTGTTTGAGTTGGGGAGTAAAGCCTCTTAATTAAAAAAAGTTAGAAATTATAATATTTTAATTATTGTTTACAATAATTGACTTACAATCTACATGAATGAAAAATAAAAATTACAAATTGAATATAAATGTAGAAACAAACATATATTAATAAACTAATTAATAGATAGGTACATACAGTTGGTTCTAAACATTGAAATTGGCCTCAGCCGCTGATAAATATTTTATTTGAAGGTACATAATAATGAAATGCAACAATTATCGTTTACCAATATGACAGTACATAAGTATAGTACTGGTAAGGTAAGGCACTGTCTCAAAAGATTGATATAATATTTGTAGACATAATATAATACATGTATCAGAGATTCAAAAACCTTAGTAAAACAGGATAGTATGCTGATTGGTCTATAATTTTTTATCAAAGATTGGTCTCCCGATTTTCATACTGGTACCACGTGTGCTTCTTTTCAGAGATCAGGAAAAGTTCCCGTGGTTAGGGATGCATTAAAAATGATAAAAAGCGGTAAACATGAAGAGTCTGCACAGCAACTGACAAAGAAAGGAGGAATATTATCGGGTCCGGGACCTTTATTGGAATCTATTTTACCCAAAAAACATTTAATTTCATCTGCACTAATATCTATTTTACCCAGATTGCTTTGATTGTGTTCAGTTATGTTTGGCATTGAATCATTAGTGGATGGTTTCGACTTTGTATAAATAAATAAAAAATATTTAGAGAATGTGTTTGCTATGTGTTCACCGTCATTTGCGGAAATATCGTCATGATGCATTACTTTAGGAATACAATTGGTTTTTCGTAATGATTTTGAGTATGACCAGAACACCTTTATGTTACCTTGCAGACCACTTTCAACAAAGTTGATGTATGATTTACAACATTCGTTTTGTATTTTTTTTTTGTAAATTTTACTTAAATAAGAGATTTCTCCATAATCTGACTCGTTACCAATTTTTTTTACCTTAAGTGTAACTTTGTTTTTTTTCTTAAGAAGAGCAATCAATTGCTGATTAAACCATACTGGATATTGATTTTTTGTTTTAGTTACATATTTTATAAAATATTTGTCAATTATTTCCCACAATTTTTCATAAAACAAGATTACCACGCTATTCACATTTTTATTTTCAAAACGAGTTTTCCAATGAACAATAGATCCTGTCGACATTTATCAAATTTCCTTTCCCGAAGTTATATTTTTAATCACTTCTATTAATTTCTAAGAATTGTTCTTTATTTTGTTTCACCATAATTTCAAATGATGGGTGATAATGATCCAATTTGGTTAAGCCTGGTGCTACATGTATATCTATGTTAACTTTGTCAGAAAAAACAAGGTCCAATAAATTTTCATTTCTATTTAGAACATAATTGAATTGTTACAAATTGCAAATTGATGAGAGGTTGACAAGATTGTGTGCTTTCATGCTTTTATAATTAGAAGGAGAAAGTACATTATTTTTGAATGAATTGTCAGGTAACCATTTAATTTCGGCAAATTGCAATCACCAATAAAAATAAACTGCGAATTGGAATTAGAATACTTTAAATATAGATCCTGTAATTTTTCAATCTGTTTACAACAATTATCCACAGTTCCACTAGGAGTTATGTAGAGGACACAGATAAAGATGAGCGCTTTGGAACGAGAATTTGACTTAATTAGAAGCCACAAATCTTCATTGTCACTCTCCCACTCGGTTTTTCTTGACACAAGAATTTTTTTGGGAACGGCGGCTAGAACTCCACCACCTTCTTTAGACACAGATTTGGTTGACTCACGATCTCTTCTAAATATTACATGTCTGTCATCAAACAGTTCTTCACTAAACACTGTTGAATTCAGCCATGTTTCAGAAAAACAAATAATGTCATAATTATTGATTAAAATTACATTGTGTAAACTTACGGTCTTTGTTCGAATACCTCTCACATTTTGATAAAAATATATGTAATGAATCAATAGTAAGTACATCGCCATCTACTTCGGTACGATTAGATGCCATAGTCGATGGTGGAAGGGGTCCTTTAATAAAGCAGCCTTGTAGGCCGGGCAATCCTTATCCCCCGAGGGATGCGCCCGGGAAGCTGCAGGTTTTCCGAAACGTGCGCATGTGGCGCAACTGGGTGCTGCAGCAGCAACGGGGTAGGCCTCGCGCGCGTGTCCTTCTACACCACAGTGGAAGCATCTCTTCGTATCTTTGCAGTACTTGTGCGAACGTCCAACCATTTGACAGTTCAGACACACTGTAAGTCCTACAAAGTCACGTACACCGCAAACGGTTCAGTCCACGAATACACGTCCTTGTTACACCATCGCGTGGCGAATGTTAGCGGGCACCGAGTACACTCTGTGACAAGACGGTCCGGTTCATATTGAGCTTTTGAGTTTATTTTTTCATTTTGATTTTAGTACTTAAAAACAGTTAACGTTTTTTTTAGTTTAAATACACTTTTTTTATATAAATTCTTATAAATGTCACATGCTTGTTTTAAAAATGTAATAAACTAGTTGTCTTAGATTTATTATATGTCCTTTATTAATTAAAAAAATGTTTATTTCTCTTTTTATGAAGCAAAAATTGATGGGGGACCTAGGTCCACTGCAAGTGAATTTGTGTAGGCTGAAAATAGCGAGTGTTGCTGAGGGTTAAGGAAGCTAAATGTCTTGCAGTTTTTCGTGGGATATGTCTTAATTTTGTGAAGTCCAAATATGTCTTAATTTTGTGAAGTCCAATAAGTCCAATACCAAGTCCAATAAATCCAATCTTAATTTAATATGTGGGTAATATAATGTTATTATGGTAGTGTTAAAATAGTTATACACTAGATATAAAATGTAAAAAAAAGTTAAAGCTACATAAGTGTACAAACAAAATTATCTGCATATAAGTGCGAATATAAAAACTGTATACGTGGGGGACTGCAGGACGATTATTGTGGAATGCTTCTTACTGGGGGGTATAAAAGCTGAAAACTTCCCACCAGCTGCCATTTCAGTGTTATACTTCCTTAAGAACGACAGAAAGATGGCCGTCAGCTACTTTGACTGTTATAAATTCCTAATGATACCTTTGTGGCTGTACGGTTGGAATCCTTATAAAATAAGAGTTCGTTTACAGAAAGTAATCAGCACCACCTGCTTCATAATACATGTGATAACATTTATTTTCTGTTTGTTCATTTCGTTTACCCAGCCCTACGATACATCTAAAGACGTAATGCTCGTCATCTTTTTTGGAAGCAATATGATGAACGCCGTCGGAAAACATTGCTCTCTATTCGTCTACAGACAATCTTTCGAAACTGTGGTGGATTTCTTCAATAACCAACTCACACCAGAAGAAGAGGAATACCAAACACTTATTAAAAATAAAACGAAACCCTTAATGAAATTAATTTGCTCATTTTTAGTAATGAACATTTTCCTTACCATTTTGATGGATTTGGTACCAATAATCAACAAATACTGTTTTGAGATAGACGCGATGATTGTCCCCATGCTTCAACCTGATTTTGTCCCTCGAACTTTCATTTTTGGTGTCATTTGTTTGTCATTAACTTTGTATAATTGCCTTTTCATAAGTTTTTGCGATTTCATCAGTGCGCAAATTGATGTTCTTATTTACCAAATATATCACATTGAGTATAAACAGGGGTTTGATAAGAGTGAACTCAGAAAGTCGTTGAAGAGGGTTATGCAACGACATGCGGCCATTTTTACGTAAGTATTAAATTTATTGATTGAATTATTTTCCTCGTCATCACAACATCTCCTCCAAAAATGCTCTCCACTGACTCCCTCACCCCCCAGTCCTAATAGTGGGAGAGCCGGCGACACTAAACCTGTAATGATAGGTCTCCCAAAGTGCATATATTTAAATCGCCTGGAACCGGGAAAAGCTAAACAAAATATAATTAAAAAAAGGATTATTTTAGGTTTCTGCAATGTTAAGTCTCCCGAATTCTGAGACAGGGGGAGGTAGTGCTATACGAAAAGGCAGTGCTGCCAGCTCCCTGATTGGCCCCTTCAATTGCTGCCGAGAAATAAGCGACACCCCGAACCCAGGTATCTACAATCATCGACCTTCTCAAAAAAACAATGCTAATCTGAAAGATCATCGATTATTGTGTAAGAAAAAACCACAGCTGCCTTTCCAAACAGTGGAGAACATGGCGGCATTTGAAAGTCGCCCTCCGCGCAACTGAATTTGGCTTTTCAATTCGGTTTTATCAGCAATCGCACGGTTCTTTTCGATTTGTGCTATTGAAATACGCCTGCCACTATCACGAACAATGAATTTACGTGTCTTTGATTGTTTAAATAAATGAAATCGCGTATTTTATGTAAATTTTTTCGATTTGTCAGCGGTTTTCATTGTGATTTTTATACTTTCTTATGTTTTTCATTTCAAAGTAAATTAGTTTTCTTCGGTGATAAAATATTAGGTGTCATTGTTTCAACGAATAAGATTCTTTAAATTATTCCAAAGTCGGGGATTTTTTAGCCGTTTTTTGGTAATTTATCATTTCTCGTGGCCCGTACGAATCATTGCTGTTGGTACTTAAATAATATATTGATGTGTGCCATATGTGTGCATGTTATATGTTTACGGCCTTCTCAGAACTTATAATGATATTGTTAAACATTAAATTCCCATTTTTCCCGTTTCATGTAAGGAGCAATGTAGGTTTTTTTACCTTAAAATGGGGTTCAAAATTAATGTTTTTACGTTTTTACAAGCCCAATTGTTCGACTTATATAAGAGTTTTAAAAATAATGATAGTTCTTCAAGCAGTTTCTAGTATATTTAGATAATTTTATATTGCATACTTTCACTTTTCATAAATGTTCTATTATCTAAAATGTTTTTTCAGCGCCCTACAGGTGATTTCTGACAAAGACGGCGCTCTACGAATTATCCAATTATTATTGTTCTACTTTTTCTTTTACACCACTGTATTTGTTATTGTAATTATATATATATAGTTTTTGATTCTTTGCTTCGGTTTTATGTTTTACTTTTGCCCTTCTTAGAATGAACAATTGAAAACTTTTCAGAATCATTTGTAATCACATAAAACCAGAGCAAATAATCAAATACTATAAATTACAATAATAAATACAGTGGTGTAAAAGAAAAAAGTAGAATAATAATAATTGGATAATTTGTAGAGCGCCATCTTTGTCAGAAATCACCTCAAGGGCGCTGATAACACTTAGATAACATTAACTGATAACATTTTAGATAAAATAACATTTATGAAAAGTAAAAGTATGCAATATAAAATTATCTACATATACTAGAAACTGCTTGAAGAATGTTCACTAGCATTATTTTTAAAGCTGTTATATAAGTCGAACAATTGAGCCTGTAAAAACCTAAAAACATTAATTTTGAACCCCATTTTAAGGTAAAAACCTACATTGCTCCTTACATGAAAAATGGGAATTACATGTTTAACAATAATCATTATAAGTTCTAAGAAGGCCGTAAACATATAACGTGCACAGACATAAATATATTATTAAAGTACCCACAGCAACGAACGCAGCAAGAACCGGTCAGTGGTTGAGTGGACATCGCGTTTGGGTCACACCCAGGCGTTCCGTGTTCGATTCCTCGGCTGGCTAAGTCCTCCATCACAACATCTTCCGCTTAGTGTGGTGGTAGTAGGAGATTTTCAAATGTTGTTGGGTTATTCGTAACCCGGAATGTTTTTCTTTCTTTTTAAAATTAAAAATAAAAAAATTCTAAAATTGTTCGTACGGGCCACGAGAAATGATAAATTACCAAAAAACGGTTGAAAAATCCCCGACTTTGGAATAATTTAATGAACCTAATATTTTTTCACCGAAGAAAACTAATTTACTTTGAAATGTAACGAAATACGTAAGAAAGCATAAAAAAAAACATAATGAATACGGCTGAAAAATCAAAAAATATTACATAAAATACGCGAATTCATTTATTTAAACAATCAACGACACGTAAAATTCATTGTTCGTGATAGTGCCAGGCGTATTTCAATAATACAAATCGAAAAGAACCGTGCGATTGCTGATAAAACCGAATTGAAATGCCAAATTCAGTTGCGCGGGGGGCGACTTTCAAACGCTGCTGCCGCCATGTCCTCCACTGTTTGGAAAGGCAGCAGTGGTTTTTCTTACACAAAAATTGACGATCTTTCAGATAAGCATTGGTTTTTTTGAGGAGGTCGATGACGATTGTAGATACCTGGGTTCGGGGTGTCGCCTATTTCTCGGCAGCAATAGGGAAGTTGAGTGAAAAATATTTTGCAATAAAATATATAAATTTGTTTTAGACCACTTTAAATTTTAATTACACCCTACCGGTTTCGGAAGAACCCTTCCTTCGTCAGGAGAATATTAAAACTAACCTATGATACAAAATATTGATAGATATATACCATACATTTAGGTGCTGGAGTGGGAGGTCAAATGGGGAGGGGGGGTAATTGAGGGAAATCCAGCAATAACAGAGTGGTTTATTGGAAACATATCTAGAATGGGACTAAACGAAAAATTAATTTGGTTATTAGCGTTATTATTTAGGGATTTTTTAAATTTCAAGTGCTACCAAGTCATCTAATTTTTTTGCTTTTATTACTACGGTGAAGAATTTTTAACCCCTGTGTCCTTATTAAAAGTATGATTGGTGGAAATAAGATGATTGGCAAACTCCGAAAAATTATTATTATGTAAACATCTTAAATCTTCAAATATTTTGACTTTTAAAAAATATGTTCATGTAGATGATATGCAAACTTAAATACAAGTATGTTTTTTTTTTAAGTTTGTTTTTATAATTAAATTAATTCTATAAGTTTGAATTTTATTAAAACCCGCGAAAACGCCGGCAAGAGTATAATACCGTGCGGGAGAGTTCGTGGCGTCACCCGGTCCTTGATTGTGTGAAATATAAGGGAAAATATTTACAAAACCGGGACACGCTTAATATGGACGAAAAAAATATGTCTAAAAAGTAGTAGTAGTTAGATATTAACTAGTACTAATCAAATCATTTACCGGAATTTAAAAAAAGTGCATTTTAATGGTTATTTTTTAAATTTAAAAACACGAAATGTCATTTTTCACCGACCGCTATGTTAGGAACATTTGCAAGTTTTCTATTATTACAGCGCATATAAAACAATTCTCGTGTTCTGACTGCAGTGTTCATGAAAATAGGATTATAAAACGCGCATTCATGTTCACTGCGGAGAACTAAATGCATTCTAGTGTTGTGTTTGCATTTTTTCATGATTTAAAAAGCTATATTTGCAAAGACATTTTTACTTAAATGCCGGGACAAACCTTTAAAATGGCATAATCCCAGTCAAACCGGGACATCTTATAAGTTGAGGCATCGAGAAAGCTTTTCGATTGAGCTGAATAAAGTATTTTATCATCTCGAAAATTAAAACAAACAATTGGGAGAGAAATTATTCCCATATTTCGAATGCAATATGGGAATTCAACAGGTATAGCATCACTTTATTGGAAACGGAAAAAGTTTTGAGGAAAAAAAAGTTATCTTTAACCTTTGGCAGGCCAGGTTTAAAAAAAAAAAAATCAAACGTCACTTCAGAATTTTTTTGTGTAGCATTTTATAAGTTTACAGTAACAATTCTTTCAGATTTTGGTAGTTTATACAACTGTTGTTACTAATAATATTATTTTGTAATAGAAAATCGTAAACAAATAATGGTTAAAAAAAATAAATAATAATAATTTTCAACGGCCAGTGAAAGGTTTCATCTTCAGATAATCATAATATTCTTGCGAGGACTCCAGTTCTTCCTCTTGTTACGTTTACAGTTTGTCTGAACGTAGTGACCCACATAACAATTGATTTCCGGTCCGGGACAGGGGCTAATGGAGCTAAATTAACGGGCCGCTTTGCCAATTTCTTCCGATTTCTGACACCTTTTCCTTAAACGTTTGATGTTTTTAAGCTCTTAAAAATATATATGTTATTCTTTAAGATAGTATCTATACATTCCCCATGTCGAAACGGTAATTATTTGAAATTACCTCCATAGAAACAAATCGCAAAGTATGCTCCAAAAATTATTATTAACACGTTTTTTTCTGTTATTTTACAAGTTATATGTATGAAAAAATTCTTAATGTTTCTTTAAATGCTACTTGACACATCCCCCACGAGGTTTTTGCTCTTTTTGAAACGCGTCGTCTTTTATTAAACATTTTCACAATTTTCGCATGAATTTTATGGTTTTTAATGTTAGCGCGCTCGCCTCTCGCGTTCGTATTGTTATCTCTCCATCTTCTTCTTTTTGATGGGGGTGTAGCGCGCCCTTAAAGCGATTTTGAAAGGCGCGCTGGATTGCGATCACAGAACATCCGTTTGAAAAGTAGGCCTCAACGGCAAACGCACGCTCTTCACTGTTCCAACGTATGATGGCGACCATATGGCGACTAAACTTTGTCGGGGCAAAACTTTATAGTTCCGCCTCCGAATCAGAGCTACGACGCTACGACATCCATTTAAAAAAACGAAGTTACGCTGCCGCACCCTGTATCATTGTTAATAAATCTCTCAAACTACTTAGGTGGTTATAGAAAATATTTAAAAAACCGGGAGACGCTTAATATGGACGAAAAAAATAATTTTAAAAAGTTGTAGTAGTTAGATATTAACTAGTAGATACTAATCTATTCATTTACCGGATTTCCGAAAAAGTGCATTTTAATGGTTATTTTTTAAATTTAAAAACACGAAATGTAATTTTTCAACGAAACTTGCAACGGTTCCTAACATAGCGGTCGGTGAAAAATAACATTTCGTGTTTTTAAATTTAACCACGGGAAACCTTCCTTGTTGGATAGTCAAAGCTTTCATATACTTTTAAGGTACATTTGTATCAAACAAAAAAATAATCTATTACAACAATACCTACAATAATGCATATGATTATAACTTTACGTAGATAGACTGGGAAACAGGTAATAGAGTTGAAACGGGGAAGGGTTGATCATTAGGTATTCTATATGTAAATATGTATTTCATTAATGTTCTTTTCCTTCCAGCGCTAACGAACTTCGTTGTAAGGCGTTTTACTGGCTGGTGTTTTTACAGCGTTCAGTAAGCACTGCATGTATTTGCTTTGCATTGATTCATCTGGAGGTAAGGACCAATAATTTTTTTTTTTTTTACATTAACTCCACACAGGAAGCCCTAAGGAAAATAATTTCCCTCAGGGCCTATGTCATCTGTTGAGATGCTGCGTGGAGGGTCTATTTGAGGAGAGGGATGAGTGAACATGGGTCTTGAAGAGACTCATGTTGTAGGAGGGAGGAAAACAGAGGCCGGCAAATCATTCCACAGCCGAGCTGTTGAACTCAAGAACGAGTCGTAGAAAAGACCCGTTCTCATGTGACAAATGTCTAACGTGTACATATATTGGGCGCGCGTTTGGCGTGTTTCCGGACTATGCACCGGTGCCGAGGGGATCAATGATGCTTGTGTAGATAGCACTGAACAACCAAAAACATTTATAACTTACAACACTGGATCAGTAACCTAGCGACAGCTGATATAACAAAAGACAACGATCGGAACGCCGTTCTGTTGTGCGCGTCACCTTGGTTGGTTGTGTTTTATTATCTACACATTTATCCTTCTGAATAGTTCCTGATAATTAACTTGATTATCAAATGTAAAAATATCATTTAAATAAAAAAGTGAAATCAATGATGTTGTATCATTAAACTAGTTCCTCGGAGTATCTTCCATTGAAATACCGGTAGAACAAGGACAGCATTCCCACCCGACGCATGTGCTCTAAATATTGCAACCCGTTTGTTAAGACGGGAGAATCTATCAAACGGATCGCCCGTTTCTGCACAGAGTCTAACATAACCTGTAAAAGGTCTGCATAATCTAACTCTAAAAATACACGAATGAAATAATTCATCTCTTGACCGGAATTGTGACTGCCAATGCGTACAGCAACTAACCAATATAAAATATTCAGGATTAACCTTTGGTACACACCTAAATTGGAAACAACATATCCTTAACACTACAAATAAAATTCGTAAATCTTTATTATTCGCAATTTTCTTGACCTAAAACTTTTAAAATCAGTGTATTACTCCCTATGCCAATCACACCTAGAAAACGGAATTTTAGCTTGGGGTAATACTTCTTCTAGTGCCCTCGACCCCGTTATTAAAGCACAAAAATTAATCATAAAAATAATTCTTAGACTACCTCTTTCTACTAGCACTGATAATATCTTCAATACAATCAATGTGATGAACATAAAACAGCTCTTTGCAAGATCCATCTTGATTAATTTACACCGAAACAACAAAACATCTTACAAATCAACACAAATGATACACAATACTAGAGCTAAAAACAAAGAACTACTACAAACTCCTTTTGCTAAAACCACCTTTGGAAAAAGACATTTTAAATACATAGCTTGCAAACTATACAATACATTCATTACCGGTCAAGATTAGACAAACAGCAACAATGATCAAATTCAAACACGAAACAAAGAAATGGATTGCAAGTACAGGGCGTCTCACTATTGCGAACATCTGCAAAACAAATTGCTAATAGACAAGAACAACAATTTTACAAGAACAAAAACTTTACATAGGACACAACTAACCCAAATGAAATAAAATAAAATAGAAACATGTCAAATCTAACGTAGATTAATTATTATTGTTTTAATATTAATTGAATATCATCTTTTCCTGAATTTATAAAATCCAATCCAATCAACGTTATTTTTCATTATGTAGAAATTATAATGTGTGTATAACATATTTCTGTAATATTTTTAATTCCTTAATATTTATGTAACTGTTTATATAGGTACATTTATGTACCTTTATGTCTGTCTCGACACAGGTAATATGCTAGTGAGACAGATATAAAAAAAATCGCATGTATTTAAACTTTTTACAGATTAATAAAGAATAAAATAAATAAAGAGTCGAGGGTTTTTTTTAAGTATTGCGGGGTCCAGAACAGAGGTGGCTGCTAAATTAAACCGTGGGGCGCACCTGAGATTTGTACAGGGTTATAGCCGGTTCACACGATGCGATTTTTGTTGATCAACTTTGATTGAACGTGAAAAATTGTTTGAAAAAACTTGTTCAAGTTCTGATACGTTTTTAGATTTTCACGGCCCAAAGCATTTTCGTTGTTTGTTTTTGGGGTGTTATGCCGTGTTGTGCTACCTCCTTCTTTAGCCGGCGTTGCAGTGTCCATCATCAGGGCAGATCCGGCAGATCCGTCGATGGGAAGTTGGATTCAAGTTCGTTGAAAGAAGGTTCACACGTGTCAATGTGCTTTCAAGTGTCGAGTTGATCAACAAAAATCGAAGCGCCAATAGCAGTTGTGTACTAATAAAGTATCTACGGGCCCTGTACAGTATGCCCAGTTTTTGAGAGGCTAGCTTGACTCTGGCTTCGTTGGAGCCCCCGTACCTGATATCGTAATATATCGAAATAAATATAAATAATACTCAATATTAACAATACTAATTTAGAAAAAAAAAATTGTCTTCCATTTGTTGGATGGAGGCGGGTTAACCAAATCCACCAACTCACCACAAAAAAAAACAGATGTGAATCGCTCGCTTTGCGCTCGCAAACGAGACGTTTACACTTTACACCACGGAGGAAGGAATAGAGTGGAGGTGGTGATAGGAACTTTTTCTTCGTCAATTTTGTCGCCAGTTTGCGGTAAGAGGTAAGGGACGCGCGGTAAGTATTGGTGGGATTTAAAATGGATACGCCCATCCATCTAGCCAGAATGGGGGTATACCCCAGTTTTAACCACTTCGCACTATTATTTCTTATATTATTTATTTTTTGGAAAGTTATTACAAGGGTTTTTGATCAAGAGTTAGACAATACAAATAATATCAAATATTTATAAACTCTCTTTTATTAGATATATTCTTAGTAAACTACACAACAACAAAAATAAGCACAACCTTCATGTAAAATCATTACAAAAAAATAGTCTTTCTAAGCAACAATTCATAATGGTATTCAATGCTTTTTCTTTCTTTTTTCTTAAAAAGAAAGACAAGCATTCCCGGGTTACGAATAACCCAACAACATTTGAAAATCTCCTACTACCACCACACTAAGCGGAAGAGGTTGCTTGTGTTGTGATGGAGGACTTAGCCAGCCGAGGGATCGAACACGGAACGCCTGGGTGGGACCCAAACGCGATGCCCACTCAACCACTGACCGGTCTGACCTTAAAACCCATTTATTTATTTATGGATTATTCGCATGGGAGATATAATCGTTAGTAATCATTTCAATTGTTAACCTCATTAGTAGTTCGATCAGTTTTGCCTGGAAAGTTTTGTTGGATTCCAACCATCTTTATCTACAAGCTTCTTCCACTGCTCTCTTACCACTGAATCTACCGGAAACCTGTAAGATCAAAATATCAATAATAAACCTGCAGCAAAAAATAGCCATAACTGGCAATCATACCTACTCCTTGGAATAAGAACGTCCCATCTCACAAATCAATGCTGTGCGATTGTAAGCTTTAAAGTAAGTTTCTTCAAAGCCCAGTATCGCATAACTTTGCCATCATCTATTCCGTCAAGTCAGCTACCTACAACAAATGTGTGACAGAAGCTTGCGGAAAACGAGCAATTTATTATAAAAAACAACAGTAAAAATACTTTGACGTGAAAAGTAATGCCATCTGTAGTTTTTAACTGTTTTTCTGAACGGTTTTTACAGAATTTCACACTGTGCGTCATCTTTTAAATGTCATAAATGCACTTTGCAGTTTATGAAGGAACCGTCCGCTCGCGCCGAGCGGTGAAATCCTTAGAGTAACAAGGTGAAATCATACTGGCCTAGTAAGTAGTTATGGCCACTACACATGGTGCTGCGAACAGCCGGCTTTTCGCAGATGGCTAGAAATCGCATCGTTAGTAGGCAAAACCGGCTGCCGAATTGTTATTATTCGTCTGCCGTATTATTATTTCTTTACTGCCGGAACGATTGTTTCCACTTTCTGCCGCATTTGCGCGCAGAGTATTATTATTTTACTACTGCGGCGTCCGAATTGGTGCTGCCGCAGACGGATTCTGGCTGTTTGCAGCCAGAACGACATGGTCCGTACACGTGATCACAGCGCACGAGAAATCAGCTTACTCAGTAGCGTTTCTTCACAAGGGGACCATGGGGACAGTCCCTACTTATAAACGTTTAATGTTAATGGTATATTTATACCGTACAAATTAAATAAATAAACTACTATTACATATACTCTACACTATTCCTGAAACCTAACAAGAAAAAAATTGACAATTCTTTGTGTTCACAAAAATAATGAATGCGTTCTGAACATAAAAGAAATTGCAGAAATATAATCTAAAAAATTATTTCGGTTAAGTAATTTTTAATTTCTCTCCTTCCTTCCTTGTAGCATAATAATAATTTATTGCATATGACTTTTAGTAAAATAATAATATTGATATCGATTGATCGGATTATTTCTATAGCGCCGTTCTCGTGGTTAAAACACCTCAACGACGCTTTTAACCGAAGTACAATTTGTCTTGTGCTATTTTTATTAAACTTCATATTTATATAATTGTAGAAAGCAATCACTTTGTGGTTTGACATATATAAATAAAACACTTGTTTTGTTTAAACCACGAGTTTTTGGTTGTGAAATTTTTATTTAAACTTAATATTTATTTACGCACCCTATTTGATGGTTCTGGTTAGGTGCGTGACTTATCTTCGTACCTCATAAAATTTTCTGTAAGAAATTATATTATTACTATTTGGGTATACCTATATTTGTATTGAGTCTCGTATCGTTACTTTCTGGCAGTGAGACGTCAGTATCTACACATAAAAATGACGGTCCCCGCCATCGAAAATGTGCTCGACCCGCCACTGATCTTACTGCAAATAGCATGGTCTAGTGGCAACCACCAATCTGCAGAACTTCTGTAGCACATTAAGCCGGGTCTTTTGCTTCAACAAAGGTTAATAAAGTAATAACAAAGCGTGATAAAGGTTTGTAATTTATAAACAAACTTTACAAAAACTATTCGTGTTTATCGTTGAAATATTTTAACGACGTATATACTGTTATTCATATTTTAATTTGATTATAATTAGATGCTCTGTTATGTTATATTATCGAACTCGTATGTTCTTTCCGTAATAGTATGTACCTTAACTGACATTATTTTTTTAAACCTGAAATGTTCCATGGTAGCAGTATCAAGTATTTTGTCTTCTGAAATTGACTTCTTTTAGCAGAAATTCTGACGATAGTGTAATTGGTCAAAATGGAATCTCTTTTAATATTAATTTTAGTGCGTTGCAAGTCGGTAGTGTGTATTTTTGTTTTAAATCAATTTCGCTATGTATTCAACACATAGAAATTATACATATGTTAAGAACCCACATATTATATCGACCCATAATCGGCAGAACAGCGTAAGCGACAAACAGCAAAGTGTTCAGGAGAAGGTTTTTTTTTAAATAACTTTCTTAGTTGATTCAAAAAATGATTTTGGTTAATTACGATTATTGATATTTGGTTACTGCCTGTATAGAACTGATAATGCAATTATCTGAATGCCTTCAGTTGTGGAGATAGTGGCGGTTACGCTGTTTTGCCTATCACCCTGACAGATATTTTCCCTTAGAAATGTCGCTTACGCTCTTTGGAGTACATGGTTTTTTTAAATATTTATTTATTTACACATATACTGCACAACATGTGCCATTAACATAATTGACATACAATATAAATAGTACAACAACATGAAGAATGACTAACAGTATATTTGTAAGTTAAATATAAGGAAAAAAAATGTAAAAAGTAAGTAGTAAGATTATAAGTAGTAGGTAAAATATAAATGTAAAGTGAAAAATATGGTATAAAGTATAAGTATAAGTATAAAGTACAAGCTTTAAATTATTAAGCAAAAATAAAAAAAGTTAAAAGTGAGAATAAAATAATAATAATAAAAAAAGTCTAAAGTAGAAATATAAGATATCTTTAAAAGGTACAATGATTTAAATATAAAATATAAAGTAAAAAGTCCTCATAGGAGCAATGAAAAATAAAAATAAAATAGAATAGTTAAGAGGTCGATATTATGGATTATAAATATTAACCGATATGATGAATTTTACAAGTACCTATGATTTCTAATGAATTAATGTTTTGCAAGTACTGGTAAGCATATTATGTTTACATGATCATTATGTTTACATGGTACTAGAAGACAAATTTTGTTCAATGCATCTTTTGTATGATGCCAGATTACCGGCGTGATCGATATTAGCATATTTATTGCCAAAAGTGTGTAAGCGATTTATTGTTGCATTTTGTTCTGCGGTGGTCCCAGAGTTATTACAATAAAAAGGTGTTTGGAGTCGAGTAGGTCTAAAAGGCAAATTAGCGGTGGCAAATATTTTTCTCAATGGATTAAAGAATGAATATTGTTTAATTATTTTTGCTGTTATGAATTTATTCCCATAATTAATTAGGTATGTGTGGTCGATTAACGATTAACCATTGTCGATTTCGATTAACAATTAGTTTTATTTTTACTGAAATAAAAACTTATTTAAAAAAAGTCGCAGGAGGCGACAATGTTGAAGCAAGAGACCCGGCTTAAGCATTTCGCAAATTCATTTCGAAAGTGACCGAGTTCGGGAGCGCTGTGAATACGTGTTCACAGAGCAAAAGAAACCAACTTACTGCAAAAAGCATGGTCTGGAGGCAACCTCCAACCTGCGATTTTTAGCCAGCTGCTAAAAGCTGCTAAATGTCGGGCTGTTCGCAGCATGGTGTGTACACCACTTAAGTGGTCTACACACTATACTGCGAACAGCCCGACATTTAGCAGCTTTTAGCAGCTGGCTAAAAATCGCAGGTTGGAGGTTGCCTCCAGACGATGCTTTTTGCAGTAAGTTGGTTTCTTTTGCTCTGTGAACACGTATTCACAATTCACAGCGCTCCCGAACTCGGTCACTTTCGGAATGAATTTGCGAAATGCTTAAGCCGGGTCTCTTGCTTCAACATTGTCGCCTCCTGCGACTTTTTTTAAATAAGTTTTTATTTCAGTGAAAATAAAATTAATTGTTAATCGAAATCGACAATGGTTAATCGTTAATCGACCACACATACCTAATGAATTATGGGAATAAATTCATAACAGCAAAAATAATTAAACAATATTCATTCTTTAATCCATTGAGAAAAATATTTGCCACCGCTAATTTGCCTTTTAGACCTACTCGACTCCAAACACTTTTTTATTGTAATAACTCTGGGACCACCGCAGAACAAAATGCAACAATAAATCGCTTACACACTTTTGGCAATAAATATGCTAATATCGATCACGCCGGTAATCTGGCATCATACAAAAGATGCATTGAACAAAATTTGTCTTCTAGTACCATGTAAACATAATGATCATGTAAACATAATATGCTTACCAGTACTTGCAAAACATTAATTCATTAGAAATCATAGGTACTTGTAAAATTCATCATATCGGTTAATATTTATAATCCATAATATCGACCTCTTAACTATTCTATTTTATTTTTATTTTTCATTGCTCCTATGAGGACTTTTTACTTTATATTTTATATTTAAATCATTGTACCTTTTAAAGATATCTTATATTTCTACTTTAGACTTTTTTTATTATTATTATTTTATTCTCACTTTTAACTTTTTTTATTTTTGCTTAATAATTTAAAGCTTGTACTTTATACTTATACTTATACTTTATACCATATTTTTCACTTTACATTTATATTTTACCTACTACTTATAATCTTACTACTTACTTTTTACATTTTTTTTCCTTATATTTAACTTACAAATATACTGTTAGTCATTCTTCATGTTGTTGTACTATTTATATTGTATGTCAATTATGTTAATGGCACATGTTGTGCAGTATATGTGTAAATAAATAAATATTTAAAAAAAACCATGTACTCCAAAGAGCGTAAGCGACATTTCTAAGGGAAAATATCTGTCAGGGTGATAGGCAAAACAGCGTAACCGCCACTATCTCCACAACTGAAGGCATTCATATAATTGCATTATCAGTTCTATACAGGCAGTAACCAAATATCAATAATCGTAATTAACCAAAATCATTTTTTGAATCAACTAAGAAAGTTATTTAAAAAAAAACCTTCTCCTGAACACTTTGCCGATTATGGGTCGATATAATATGTGGGTTCTTAACATATGTATAATTTCTATGTGTTGAATACATAGCGAAATTGATTTAAAACAAAAATACACACTACCGACTTGCAACGCACTAAAATTAATATTAAAAGAGATTCCATTTTGACCAATTACACTATCGTCAGAATTTCTGCTAAAAGAAGTCAATTTCAGAAGACAAAATACTTGATACTGCTACCATGGAACATTTCAGGTTTAAAAAAATAATGTCAGATAAGGTACATACTATTACGGAAAGAACATACGAGTTCGATAATATAACACAACAGAGCATCTAATTATAATCAAATTAAAATATGAATAACAGTATATACGTCGTTAAAATATTTCAACGATAAACACGAATAGTTTTTGTAAAGTTTGTATATAAATTATAAATTACAAACCTTTATCACGCTTTGTTATTACTTTATTAACCTTTGTTGAAGCAAAAGACCCGGCTTAATGTGCTACAGAAGTTCTGCAGATTGGTGGTTGCCACTAGACCATGCTATTTGCAGTAAGATCAGTGGCGGGTCGAGCACATTTTCGATGGCGGGGACCGTCATTTTTATGTGTAGATACTGACGTCTCACTGCCAGAAAGTAACGATACGAGACTCAATACAAATATAGGTATACCCAAATAGTAATAATATAATTTCTTACAGAAAATTTTATGAGGTACGAAGATAAGTCACGCACCTAACCAGAACCATCAAATAGGGTGCGTAAATAAATATTAAGTTTAAATAAAAATTTCACAACCAAAAACTCGTGGTTTAAACAAAACAAGTGTTTTATTTATATATGTCAAACCACAAAGTGATTGCTTTCTACAATTATATAAATATGAAGTTTAATAAAAATAGCACAAGACAAATTGTACTTCGGTTAAAAGCGTCTTTGAGGTGTTTTAACCACGAGAACGGCGCTATAGAAATAATCCGATCAATCGATATCAATATTATTATTTTACTAAAAGTCATATGCAATAAATTATTATTATGCTACAAGGAAGGAAGGAGAGAAATTAAAAATTACTTAACCGAAATAATTTTTTAGATTATATTTCTGCAATTTCTTTTATGTTCAGAACGCATTCATTATTTTTGTGAACACAAAGAATTGTCAATTTTTTTCTTGTTAGGTTTCAGGAATAGTGTAGAGTATATGTAATAGTAGTTTATTTATTTAATTTCTACGGTATAAATATACCATTAACATTAAACGTTTATAAGTAGGGACTGTCCCCATGGTCCCCTTGTGAAGAAACGCTACTGAGTAAGCTGATTTCTCGTGCGCTGTGATCACGTGTACGGACCATGTCGTTCTGGCTGCAAACAGCCAGAATCCGTCTGCGGCAGCACCAATTCGGACGCCGCAGTAGTAAAATAATAATACTCTGCGCGCAAATGCGGCAGAAAGTGGAAACAATCGTTCCGGCAGTAAAGAAATAATAATACGGCAGACGAATAATAACAATTCGGCAGCCGGTTTTGCCTACTAACGATGCGATTTCTAGCCATCTGCGAAAAGCCGGCTGTTCGCAGCACCATGTGTAGTGGCCATTAAGCCTCGCTCAAGCCACGCCCATTTGGGCCTGTTTGAGTTTGTTTGATGCGTTGGGCCTGTTTGCCCTAGTGCCACCTCCACTCTATTCCTTCCTCCGTGCTTTACACCAATAGATTTGACAACTATGGTGACGTCGTCTGATTCATAACCGTATGGTGTCTCTACTAATGCTAAAATTCGGATCATTTCTACGAGTGAAATTGTTTAATTTTTTTGGTATTCCTGTAATATGAAGAAATAAAGTCTAATATGACAAATGCACCATTTTTTAATATATTTTTTTAATATTATAATGAAGTTTTTTTAATTAAGTATAAAAATACTGACATTGTTTTCACGTGTTTGCTTCTGTGTATATGCAAATATGATTACTGTAGACACATTAGTCTTGGGATATTTATATTTGTATTTTAATTTTGTTTTATATTACCAACAAGAATGTTCTATAAATATCCTGTTTGTGTCTCAAATAAATAAAATTAAATTAAATTAAAAATGACAAAACCAATAAACATACAAAAATGTACCTACGATTTGATTTTTTTTATTTTATTGAGACATTTTAAGTAGGTACATAGTTATCTATGTCCTAATACAATCCTTATATATATATACATAATTAAAGTAATACATTTACAAAATATCAATCACATATTTACGTAATTTAATTTTAAATGTTTTTATGTTTTCTTCTAATTTTATTTCTTCTGGTAATTCTCCAAATATCTTCAACGCTCCGTACATCAACGAATTTTGACTCTGTGTTTTTTTCCTGAAGGGGAGTCTCAGTTCATTTCTTTTCCTCGTCTCATATCTGTGTGTGTTCTGAAGTTTATCAATTTTTCTTAGAAATTCAATAGATGTATGGCCATTGAAATGTATGGTTTGAAAGACAAGATATTTAACTCCTTCAACATTTTCTTAATTTTTGTATACCTATTTTTCTTCAATATAGTTCTCATTGCTCTATTTTGTAGAATGGTCATCTGTTTCATTAAACCGTCGTTGGCTAAGAATAGAATACTGCTACAGTAATTTATGTGTGGTACAATGATTGCATTGTACACATTTTTACTGGACACTGTGTTAAGGAATCTTCTTATTCTTCCCAACAGCGAGATTTTTTTGGCAATCTTTTTAATAATTAGTTTTGTATTTTGAGCAAAAGTCAATTTGGAGTCAATTATTACTCCCAAATATTTCATTTCGGACACTTCTTTCAAAGCTTCACCGTCGATCAAAATGTCTTTTTTTGTTTGCATTGCACGTTTTCCGATGTTCATAAATTTTGTTTTCTTTACATTTAATTTAAGTTTATTTTTTTTTTAGCCATATTGATATATTATGTAGGTCTTCATTTAAGTGATTCATTAAGAGTTCATAATCGTCTCCTGCTATATATATCAACGCGTCGTCTGCAAATAATCTTATTTTACAATGTTTCAATACTTTTACCATATCATTAATGTACATTATAAAAAGAATAGGTCCGAGAACAGACCCTTGTGGTACTCCCAATGTAATCTTCACTGGTTCGGATATTATCTCACCCACTTTTGTAGTTTGAAATCTATTGGTTAAGTAATCCTTGAACAATTTCAATGCTTTTCCTTTAATTCCATTTTTAGATAGTTTTTTAATAATTATATCTCTATCTATCGTTTCAAAAGCTCTCTGAAAGTCTAGGAAAACCGCAATCACATGTTAATTTTTATCTGAATCTTGTTTCCAGTCCTCCAGAATGAGATTGAGAGCCATTTCACATGATTGGTTATTTCTAAATCCACACTGTTCTTCACATAATATATCCCATTTTTCTATAAAATCAACAAGTTTTTTTAAAATTATATGTTCAAGTATTTGTTCATACTTAGGGAGCGTGTTTACTGGTCTATATTCTTCACACTTTTTTGTATTTTTAATTTTCGGTATTGGGATGACTCTTGATATTTTCCATGTTTGGGGGAATTTTCCTGAGGTGATAGATTCATTTATAATATTTAATAAGTAATTCTCAATTATTGGTAATGATTGAATTATTAATTGTATTGTAATTCCATCATTTAAGAGCTATTTACCAGCGGCTGAGAATAAATGCTTGCAACTGTACAGGGAGGTTTCAATGAGAAAGATCGATTTAATATCGATTTATTTCATTTAAGACTTGCTTTAATATATACCTACATTCAAGTACCTAAGCAATAAAAATGCTCAAAATGCATGATGATAAATTATTAAATATCGTCTACTTCTTGTAAGTATTTTTTGGTCATAAGCATTTATGATTTTTCAATAATGTCTAAACAAAATAAGTGTTTAAAAAAATCTGAAATATTTTAGTTTGTAAGACTTTCGTCACAAAAGCGGTTCTCGGATTTATTTTTTAATGATTTTAATTTAACTAAAATTAAAATTCTGAAAAATGTGTTTACTAGATTACGTATTGATTTATTTTTCTGTGTGATTTATATGATTTGAAATTTGTGGCGTATAATACAATATTTCGTTTGAAAATTAAACAAATCTGTCAACGACCGACGGTATAATCTTAGTATATTAAAAATTAATTTAGTTTTTCAAAATTTAAAAATTGCGTTTACCAGATAAAATAACAATCTTTCAAAATCAATTTTAATTTTTTTGTAAAAAAGAGTCAATACGTCTAGAATTCGATTTAAAAAGGACTATTCTCTGGTAATACCATCTTAACATGTTTTTACTTTCAGGATTCAAGAATATTGATTGCTGTTCCATACCAGTTTATTGAAATATGCATATTCTGTCACTATGGACAAAAGGTGGAAAATAAGGTAAGAATCTATCAATCTACGGTTGTATTAAAAACTAATATTTGTAAAGAAGGAAAATTGTTTGTTGCACGCATGGAACTATAATGTAAGGAAGCGGCATACTGTTTTGTATCGTTCGTCCAAGCCTCAGAACCGATGTAGCTAGGGCAGCTTGGTGGAGCGGGGTATTGTGGCCAGCGTGCGGGGGGAGGGCGGCGGTCTAGAGATAAGGGCCGGACTTTGAATGGGAATAATTATTTTATTTATTTTTTTATTTAAAAAACGTTTGTTTTTTTATATCACATTTTGGACATAAATTATAATATCCCATTATGCAACCGATTTGGGCCGTCAGGCCGGACTGTGAATGGGAAATTTTTATTTTATTTATTTTTGATTAAAAACACGTTTGTTTTTTATATCACATTTTGGACGCGCCGGGATTTGAGCCCGCGACCTCAGGATCGCTAGTCGAGAGCCTTGCCCCTCGACCACGGAGGCACGTCGATGTGACTTTCACATAACAATACATTATTTACTTGGAACAAAAATTTTACACATAAGTAAAAAGGGGATTAGATTACTAGGAAAAGAAGTAAAAATAACGGTCCAAAAGAGACGAAGTAAAAATATTTTAAAATGAAAGAGCTAAATGATGAATAATGCGTACCTATGATAGAGCAAATCACAAGTTAATAATAAAGGTTTGTTGATAATTAATAATTATTATAAATTAAGATGACTGATTCGGCCCACTGACATTCGCAAGTCACGTGTTACTGGGATGGCGCGCGAATGCGGTTGAAATGAACGCATTGAGAAATTATAAAATGTCTATTTAAGCGATGTTTAAACACTTAAATAAGAAAGGTAAGACCGTCTTTCTTTTTAATTGTCTCTGAAGAACTGCTTTTGCATAATTTAACGGCACAGTGAACCATTTTTCTATGTCTTATCAACGTTTTACCAGGAGCACAATGCGCGACCGAAGTGTGACAACCAATGTTAGCCGTGTGGGTAAAATTCTCGAAAAGACACACTTTGTGCAGGCGGACATACTCAACATGCCGTCTCTATAATATCCATACTCTTTGGTTGCACATATAAGTAAGCGCCTCCGCCCACTGAGGCAATTGAAAACTCTCAACTGCCAACAGTCTTTGTATGACAATGTGACGGCCCGCACACTTCACAATCACACAAAACCCCGTTGTCAATGGTAACGCCAGCGGTAACTGTATGGTAACTCGCAACTGGCACTGCTGGTTGCGGTGGTCGGCCATTGCTAGTTGCCAGCTGTCATCTGATTGTTCTTCATCTATGGTTAAACAATCTTTTTGACCAATCAAGACATAGAAACCAGCCAGTTTTAGTTTGTTTTCAGTTGCCTCAGTGGGCGGAGGGGCTTACCATGGATTTACCGCTTGCGTTACCATTGACAACGGGGTTTTGTGTGATTGTGAAGTGTGCGGGCCATCACATTGTCATACAAAGACAGTTGACAGTTGAGAATTTTCAGTTGCCTCAGTGGGCGGAGGCGCTAACTCGCAACTGGCACTGCTGGTTGCGGTGGTCGGCCATTGCTAGTTGCCAGCTGTCAGCTGATTGTTCTTCATCTATGGTTAAACAAGCTTTTTGACCAATCAAGACAAAGAAACCAGTCAGTTTTAGTTTGTTTTCAGTTGCTTCAGTGGGCGGAGGCGCTAAGTATTTATACTATGAATAATTGACTCATAACATATAACGTGCATTCACAAACAATAGAAAGAGTACAAAAAAAATTCCTAAGCTTTTTAAATTATAAACTAAAAATACCGAAAGAACAAAAAACTACCCTTTTCTACTACGATTCTCTAATCTATTAAACTTGAGTGACAGGAGAATTGTTTTTGATCTAATATTTCTATTTAAAATCTTGCATAATATAATTGATAGCCCTGAATTCTTATCGCTCATAAATCTTAATGTGCCAGCCAGAAATACAAGGTCAGTACTACCATTTTATTGTAGTAATACTGTGACCAGGGCCCAATTCAATATACCACTACAGAGAATTCAAAACTTGGGAAATATGTATTCGCACGTAGATGTATGGCATGTGTCGCTGATACAATACAAACATGAAATTATTAAATCATTCATGTCAGAATGTGAAATCAGACGTGTTTAATATTAGTTACTGTTATTTAAAAGATTCCATAATATTTTGTTGTAGCATATTCTTATAATGTAGGAGCTGTTGCACATATTTTTGTATTATTTCTATTTATCTATAATGTAAAAACTTGTTACTCTCTTTTGTTTTTCTGTATTGTAAACTTTTTCTTGTATTACTCATCTGTAAATTTCTAATATTAACTTAGACTATATATTATTATTTTTATGCCATCTGCAATTAAAAAACTGGTTTCAGTTTAATTTATTTTTACTTTTTCTCTTTTATTATAATATAATATTTTTTACTTACTTTTATACCTACCATTTTTATAATGTTAAGGGGGTTTCTCACCATCCTCCCAATAGCTTATGTACACTAATAACGAATATTTTCTATTTACGATTTACGGTTTATTTATTTATTAAGTTGGAGTTTATAATTCGGTACTCGAACCTATGAATGGTGGCTATATATTGGATAAATTGGTTGGGTTTTCTAACCACTGCAAGTATTTTATTTTTATATTTAATAATATTCGTTATTAGGGTAGATAAGCTATTGGGAGGATGGTGAGAAACCCCCTAATTGCTGTAAGTTTATATATCTTATTTAAACATTGTATCACATATATATCACTGTATAATATACTTATTATGTAAAAGCCCATCAGGGCGTTGAAAATTAATAATAAATAAATAACGAAGTCCTTTTTAACTCTATGGTTTTCAAGATGGTGGTAGTTTGAATTGTAAGGTACCTAATAATGAATTTTTCAAATAGGAAATCTTCATATTTTTGAAACTGATAATTCGTGGTGAAATTCCATTATATGGTAAATATTGGATATAGGTAGATGGAAACGGTTAATACTTAGTACATACTAGCACTTTTTTGAAGAAGATCTTTTGATTCACCTTAATTACATTAAAAGACTACTATTTGCATTGCGGGCAGTGGAAAATATTTCATTTTAAATTTCAATTAAGTAAAATTAAAATTAGCTTTCGTTCTGTGAAACGTGACCAACATTTAATTTTTTTTTGTCAGATGTCATTTTGTTATGTTGGTATTCTTGATACTAAACGAAAAACGACGAGCGGATAGAACTTTTTTTTTTAATGTTAAAAAAATAAAACTCCGTCAAATTAGTACTTACCTAATACGCATGCATTGCGTGCGTTGTGATTAACATTTATTAACTTAAATTATTTTTATCTTAAAATTTTTTTTTTTAAAGTTTTTTTAATTTTTTAATCTGTGATGATATAGCGCCTGGGGTGCTAGCATGGTCGATCGATATGAAGTTACCGACCGATTGTCGGTAACTTCCCTAGGACAACTGCAGATCGCTAACGTACAAACGACAATTGATATAGAATATATTAAGGACACTTAGTCATTGTGAACTGTCAACTATTCGTTTGCGATCTGCAGTTGTCCTAGGGAACGATGAGAAGTTACCGACAATAGGTCGGTAACTTCATATCGATCGACCATGCTAGCACCGTAGCACCCATGCTCGTGTCAATGCAAGAAAAACATCCCAGATTTCAAGTAGTTTAGCGGCTACGCTAGGTTTGTGTTTAATTATATTGTTTTTTTAAAATTTGTTGCTAAGTGGTCTTTGACCAATGTCCAATTTTCTAATTATTTTGGTTATTCCCAGTAGGCTAATTATCTGGGGTTGGTAGCTTACATACCTTAGTATTGTTTGGGAAATACCTTACAAGTAATGTGAATTATTAGCAACATAATTTTATTGTTGTCAAGTCTACTATTAATTAAAATCTTTATTATTTTTATGATGATATGGAATTATTGATTAAATTATTGATTTAAAAAAAAGGGGGGATACATTGGAGTAAGATTATTCTTATATTGGGCCAATTACAAACAAAGTACATATTTTATTTAGAACATATTATAGAAAATTACAATGGATATAGGAGCGGAGATTTTGCAAATGATTCTAAGTTCTTATTCATTACAAAGATAGGGTCTACTTTCTTAGTTAGATTTTTATGATGATTCTAACCTCTCTAGTTTATGACCTTTTACAAGTGTGGAGAACTTTAATGTCTCTGTCTTTATCAAACGAGTGTTGGTTTTCTAATATGTAGCGTCACACATTCGAAAATTCACCTTTATCATTAACCCAATTTGTAAAATGTTTTTATACTGGTTTTGAATGATCTCCCCGCTTGGCCTAGTTATGAAATATGACGGGCAATTAGAGCAGTTCACTTGGTAAACGCCCGAGTTTTCCAGTTTTTCTCTCTTATCTTATTGTTAATTAAAATTCTCCATAGAGAATTTACACTATAAAATGCTGTTCCACATTTATCATTATTGGTCAATCTAGATATTTTTGTGGATATTTCGCCAATATAAGGAATTTTAACCCACTGTTTTAACTCATGGTCAAAACTAAAAACCTACTTATTTAGGCTGTCATACCCTTAATTAAATAAATCTATCTGTATCGTGTATTGCCTACCTTAATATATCTTAATCACATTTTCTTATTAGATTAATATCATTCGAAATTCGAAGCCTTCACCACAATCCGTCGCTTTTTGAGAATTAGAATATTCTAATCAAATTCTTGTACAACTGTACCGCCCATCAATTAATTTTGCTTTTCCCAAACACGTTCATTAAAAAACATTATATTAAATATTAGTAGATATTAAAATATATACCAGGGTTAAATAATTACTTTTCGAAGAACATGTTTTCGCTATTATGTCCTCTGCGCGTAAACTGTATCTAAATTTATCTAAATAAACCTCTTTAAACGTTAATCTCAAGTGACCTACCAGGTAAGTATGGTCCTGTATATTATACTAATAAAATAAAAAAAATAAAAATAAATTAAATAAAAAATACATGAACATGTACATTTTTAGGGAGCATCGCGTTAATTAATCAGATGCGTTGTACATATAGTTTTGTATCACTGATCGAAGAACCGATGGATGCAATGTTTTAGCCATAGGTTTTTTTTATATTTGTCTAGTCTGTAGTTACTTTGTAGAAATCTATTGAAATTTGTACAGCGCCCTTGAGGTGATTTTTCACACAAACGGCGCTATACAAGTCATCCAAATATTATTATTATGATAATTCACATTAAAACTTTTACATGTTATAACACGTTGGGCGCTAAATATAGCACGATTTCTTAATTCTGAAATATGTGTGTAAAAGACATTATAATGTGTATGGTAATGTAATATAGGTTAGCAAATAAAAAGATTCTTAACATTGAAAGACATTGAATTTATTGGATATGTTAATCGTTACAAGTTTAAATTTTGAATAGCAAGAGACTCTAAGTTTTATAATTTGTTAAATAGAAATCGTCAGGGCATGTTTAGATTGTGAAACAACATCTAAATAGTGATGAAACGAAGTTTCAAAGTTTATCGTTAAGGCCACATGTTTTGAGAGGTAAGACACAAAAAAAGCTAAATTTCAAGGAATGATCATGTTAAAATTATTTAGGGCGCCAGCTCTCCCTTTTAAAATAAGAGAGAAGCATATTTATATTTGGATAATAAACCATTTCTAATTTAAAATCTAAAGTAACATAATGGTGACAATTGGCTCACGAATGTCGGTAACGCAATCCCTTGCGCGTCCGTCTTGTGTCGTAACGTCCACTCCCTCGCGCTCGCCTCTTGGTACTGGTGAGAAAAAAATACTTGTGCTCGAAGGCCGGTCTGCCCAAGCAGCTGTTGTGTTTGAAAACAGCAATCAGTACTTATTTATGGTCGTAAAGCCAAATATGGGGTAATTAGTTCCAGAATGCTACAATGTAATACATTAGATCACCATACTAGGCGACTGCCTGTTAATAATAGATTGCAATACGCGAGGTTTTCGAGATCTTTTAAGTGAAGTGGTAAGTTTGGAAAGTACTCCTTTATCCTTACTCCAAACGTACTTACACCGAAATAATAAATCCTTCATAAGTCATTATTATTTCGGTATTGTTAAATTCTACATTTATTTATTTTTATTCTACATTTATTTATTTATAATTCTACTTTATCATAAAAAAATGGTATGGGTGAATTTACAGTCTTGTCTGTTGGCGTTGATTTTAATTGTCTTTGTGTCCAGTATGTTAGTTTTTTAGACCCTATCTTTGTAATGAATAAAAATAAATAACGATTTTAATTAATAATAGACTTGACAACAATGAAATTAGGTTGCTAATAATCCACAGTACTTGTAAGGTATTTCTCAACCAATACTAAGGTATGTAAGCTACCAACCCCAGATAATTAGCCTACTGAGAATAACCAAAATAATTAGATAGTTGGACAGTCAAAGACCACTTAGCAACAAATGTAATAAAACCAATAGGTATAATTAAATAAAACCTCTGTAGATCATCCTTCCCCCCTCTCTAATATGTTGTGTGTAAAATCCGTAGGTTAAGAGGATACCCGGCGGTGATTTTTCCATACAAACGTTTTCCCTATTTATCTCTCTGGATTTTAACCCTAGAGAAAATATTGTTTTTGCATAAAATAGATATCAACTACTAGCGTGTCGGTAATTTTTGTTTTTTTTTTTGATAAGTTACTTTTTATAGAAGTTATGACCTTCCAAAAATCAATAAAATTGACTGGTTTAAACGCCGTCAAAAGATGTTCAGTATACAAACCAGACAATGTTTTTTTAAAAAAGCAAAACGTACAGACATAGAATAGTTTTTTTTTTTATGTAGTTGGTAAAAAAAAAATTGAAAATCAGTCCACTTTTGGAGGAGAAAAGTGGGGAAAACAAAATCTCCATTTTAGTTAGGTGTCAGTGCATTGTCCCTTTCGCTCAATATCCGGTGGAGTAAGAGCAACAGTAACAGCAATATTTTAGTAAAATCTATTTCTGCACCACCGGGTATCATCTTAAGAATAATTTTTACCAGTCTGAAGATGGCTATGACAAGCTGACACCGGTTACGGTCAATAAATTAAAAGTGGAAAAGGTTTTAAATTTGTTTTATTATACTAGGAAATCGTCAAATAAATTTGGACGTTCTTATTCACATTTTTACAAAACATATTATGGTTCCTACCTGCCTGAAGAAATATTGAAAAAAAATAGACGTTTCTTTGGACAATTTGTATAAATCCCAAATTATTTTCTTTTACTTAAAAAAGTATATGGTTTACAATTAATAAGGTATTTATTCACGTACTTACATACAAACCTTATGATTTGAGAGGAAATTTTGGTTTAGATTTATTAAATAAGAGAAAATGAGAAACTCATTTCTTCAGAATACTTCGTGGTCTACTACCATTCTACTACTCACAGAACTACGCCGTTCTTCCATGGAGCTACGTTCAAGCGACGCAATCGCGGCTCGTCTGTGTTTTCCTTACTATTATTAGTGTTTGAAAACGCCGCTAGGTGCTACACTAGCAAACTTGTTTGACAGGTAGCGGTAGCGTCGCTTGTGAATAGCTACGTGGAAGAACGGCGTCACACCCTTCGTTCGCGCAGCTACTTATGGCTGAATCAGACGGTTCACTAATCGTTCATTTCTGTATTTCATTCGGCCTATTTTACTCGGAATGACACGTCTGAACATGAAATGAAACGAAAGTGCCGAATACTGCCGAATGAAATCTTCAAGTGAACCGATCCAACAATGTAGGATTTTCATTCGGCATCTTTCACTCACGCGCGGAAGAGAGCAAAGTGAAACGTCTGAACACGGAGTGAAATCTCTATCAGTTCATCTCGCGTCCTGTACTGGAAGGACGCTGTCATGTCACACGCAAAACTTCAAAATGGTATTCGTCCGGCTAATTTGTTTGCTTTTGGGAACACGTCTCGTAGAAATTGTTGGGTCTCCCTTACTATCCATGTATAATATATATATTTTTTAAATATATATATTATACATGGATAGTAAGGGAGACCCAACAAATTAAATTGTAGGTAAATGATCGTAATAAAAAAGTAAAATCAAATTGTGTTATTATATCATAAAAAATAAAAAGGTTTTATAAGACGAAACCATTCTGTTTTTTTTTTTAAATTTATTTTTAATTTAATTGTGTCAACAAAATTGCGTAAAAATCGATGCATCTGACATGTTTTTCCCTAAAATTCGAGGCCGGACCGCGCTGAATTCCTGCGCGCATGACCCCGCTCCGCGAGGCTGTACTGGGAATGGACGAGTGACCGCTTATTTCTATAGCGTCGTCTAAACCCGAGGTGCTAGCATGGTCGATCGATAAGGATCGGTAGGATAATTGTCGGTAACTTCTCATCGTTCCATGGGACAACTGCAAATCGCAAATGAATAGGTGACAGTTCACAATGACTAAGTGTCCTTAATATATTCGATATCAACTGTTGTTTGTACGTTTGCTATCTGCAGTTGTCCTAGGGAACGGTGAGAAGTTACCGACAATTATCCTACCGATCCTTATCGATCGACCATGCTAGCACACCTGGAATGAAGCGAAGATGGAACATTCGCTCGAGTAAACATACTAAACATGGCGTAAACCTTCACTCGAGTGAACTGTCTGATTCCGCCTTTACAAGCGACCATAAATGAACCATAAGCGACTTAAATCGCCGCTACCCGCTACCTGTCATACTATTTTGCTAGTGTAGCGCCTAGCGGCGTTTACAAACACTAATAACAGTATGGAAGGTACAGACGAGCGGCGATCGCGTCGCTTGAACGTAGCTCCATGGAAGAACGGCGTTAGTATAATTTATTTATTCTTATGATTTATATTTTCAGAGCGAAGAAATAGCTTTTGCATTCTATTCCACCCCTTGGTATGAAATGGATCCTTCGGACAGAAACCTTATTCTGGTGGCTTTACACAATTCTCAAAGGACACTTAAAACTTCTGGAGGCCCATTTAACACCCTCAGCCACGAAACCTTAAAAAATGTAAAACAATTTATTTATTCTCTAATGTTTTATGGGTACCGCATAGTTTCTGATTTGAAAGATAACTAAATTCGAGCATATTTACATTCACATTGTTAGACAGGTCAACAAAAAACTTCTGTCAGTTTATGTTTTCATCGTTTAACTGGTACATAACTATTATACTCGTACATACTGTTAAGAGTTCAAATATTGCGTATAGCGTTTGTCAATAATATAAAAATGTAGTGAATGAAAGACCATGTGGTTCGGGACCAGCTTTGATCAAGGCGCGCCATATTCCTAGGCCGTGTCCCCATACGTGCCACAAGCCGCCTAGGAGAAGGAATATGCCAATCCTTCCAACTAGGAAGCTAGAGCATGAGGACCCAGTCAGGGTGCAGGCAATGTCCAGGCTGTGTATGGAGTTTGATGATTCAGGTAGTGAATGAAAGGCCACGTTAGTTTCCTATTAGTTGGCCGGATGTAAACCTGTTGTAAATGTAACTGTATCTCTTTAATTGTATTTTTCAAATATGTTTTTACAAGATGTATATTTGCTTAAAAATAAAGATCCAAAAACAAGTTTTACAGTCAAGTGGATAGGAACACTTTATTTTTATTTTTATGGAAATCAATTTTCATTCTAAATCTATTTTTTTGTCTTTTCCAGGTATTGCAGTCAGCATACTCTTATTACGCAGTTCTAAAAGAAATAAGATAATAAGTGACTTACTCCACATTTTTATGAAAATTTAATAAAACAATTATTTTTCACGAATTGTCTATGCAAAAATAGTTAAATGATATATTATTCATATGCAAATATTAATTGCACAATTTTAAGACACGCTGGAATTATTTATTTTTGGAAGACGCGCGCTTCGAAGAAGTTTGACAGTGAATGCATCCACAGCATCTCCTCTTATCTCCTTCGCATCGAATCGCTGATATTCTAAAGAGACACAAAAGGTCGCTTTTTTAAGTATGGTTTGTGTTTTTGTTGATTTATGAACCCGCTTTTCAATAAATACATATTATAAACTTCATTATATTATGTAACCGACTTTAATAAAGAAAACATTCATGCACATAATCTGATAACAAGATAATATTTTACTTGTGTACCAGACGAGGTGAAGCACACAAAAACTATAAATATGGCTAGTATAGAGGTCCCAATCCACGGAGACGCCAAATGTAGCTCCCTTCACCACGTGTGGACGGAGAACGCCGTCTGCTTGCCGCTGTAGAGCTGGTCCGAGTTGTCTAGTGGCTGTTCCTTTTGACGTAGCTGGGTCTGGTCCGTAGAATGTGAGGTAATTCGAGGTCCAGGGCAAAGCGATGGTCAGTAAAAGAAAGAGACAAGTATAATCAAAGTCGGAGCTAGGTACTAGGTAGGGCGGGCAGGGCAGAGATAGATGTTTTCGTGTCGGCTGGTTGAACGAGACTAACGGAGACTAATTTGAAAACGGCGAAGTGGGCCCTATTTATAGCGGGCAGCCGTACGCTGCCCGTAACTGTGACACACTCTCGCTGCCCGCCGCTCCCCCCACTCCGACGATTTATTTATTGAAATGCATCTGACATGTTTTTCCCTAAAACACTTTAGCCGACGTTTCGGACACTGCAACGCTGTCCGAAACGTCGGCTAAAGAAGGAGGTAGCACAACACGGCATAACACCCCAAAAACAAACAACGAAAATGCTTTTGGCCATGAAAATCTAAAAATCGTATCCAAATTTTACATTAATTAATCCAAACTGTTTTTAAGGTAGCTGCTCTTTTACATTAAAATAAAACACGTATGGAAGATTTATTATGTTGCATTATACAGGTTCTTAAGGGACTTTACTTACTAAGCAATAATTTCTGGCATTATTTGGAGCAAAAAAAATTACTAAAATTTTGGGCTCCGGTGACTATTTTAATTTATTTTTTTTCATAAATCTTTCTTCAAGAAATCACAACTAAATCTCTCATATTTATTTATTTATTTATCTTTTTATAAGATTTACACAGTACATTAATATAAGTTGTAAGGTATCTTAAAGAAATTACATGGTTTTCAGTGGCGAAACTACAGGGTGGCAGGGCTGGCAAAATGCCACGGGCCCCGTGGGTGCCGGGGCCCCGGCCGCGGGTTCAGAAGTAACCTAACATTTTTAACAAAATTTAGTAAAAATTATAAATTTTATATAAGTACATAAAAACAACTAATGTTAGACACAACTAAAGACCATATACAAATTCAAATAAATTATTAAGATTTAAACGCATTCATAAGAAAAGGATGTCGTTTACTTTTAGAACGCATCCATTGGTTGCTGAATTTTTTGTCGTGGTAGTTTGGCTGCTATCGATGCAGCCTCTAAAGCAATTCAGTCCAAAGCCATCTATCTATCTTTCAAATGCAACGTTTGAAAATTTGTCTGGAAGAATTTGAAAGGTATCGACATGAATTTGAAAATTTAAAAAAGGAAGCAAGTAGTGTAGCAGAAAAGTGGTCCATCAAACCTGAATTTTCTAAAGCCCGTCAGAGGAAGGTGAAATGCCATTTTCACCAACATTGCGAAGATGAGTGTCTCCAATATCCGGAAAGGTTGTTTAAAGTGAACATATATTGTCGAGTATTGGACATTGGACATCATTATTAATCAACTGAAATCGCGTTTCCTTCCAGCGAATGAAATTGTTTCCAATTTCAGTATTTTGCTATATATAAAAAAAATATATAGCCTTTAATATATGAAAAACATATATGAAAGGCTTTGTATATTAGAGAACTTGCTGATTTATCAATAATAAAGAATCATTTTATGTCGTGCAGCTATCATGAGAAATGTACTGCATTCCTGTGAACTACTGCCGAAAGGTCGTTTTCGAAACTAAAATTAATAAAAACATATTTAAGAAACTCAATGGGACAAGACATGCTATGTAACTTGGCTATTCTATCTATCGAAAATTCAATGGCCCGATCATTAAACATTGATGACGTTATTGATTCTTTTGCGGAACAGAAAGCTCGGAGAAAAGAATTTTATAATGAAATATCTTGTAAAGAAAAAAATTATTATTTCATTATACCTACATAGGTAATATCTACGCTTTTGAAAATATTTTTTTTAGATATTTAACAAAAATGCACACAATATCAGTAATACTGTTGGGTAACTTCCTAAGTTATTTATAAAAAAATTAATTACAACGCGACTGTGATTTTTACTGGGGGGGCCCCATCCAATGAATTTGCCACGGGCCCCCGATGGTATAGTTTCGTTACTGATGGTTTTATACCTATTACGTAAATCTGTAAAATGTCAATAGGTAATTTCGCCTGGATTTTAAAACTAAATTATGATGAAACTAACGAAAAGAATCAAACATTGTTGACTAATAAAACATAAATGAAAGTCTATGGGTGGAGAAAAATTTACATTTTAAAATCAAAAATTATTTGCTCACTAAAGATTAATAAAACGACAAGAAATTCAATAATTTTGTTTTGTATGTTCGCAATGAATCGTGAAAAATGTCTAATTGCAATAATTTTTCATAATGGGTATAAGTTGTGATTGCGCTTTTAAGGGGGTACATGAGGATGAATCATTTTACGGGTTGAGCTTAAAATCATGTATCCTGTTTTTTGATATTCATTGTTAGAATATTTGATTGGAGTGAATTGTAATTTTTTTCTAGGTCACTTTGTGCATTTTCTGGTAGGATGTTTAGATCCTTACCCCAGAAGAATATTGCAGTATATCTATATATAGTTAAAATTAACCGTTTATATCTAATTGCGAAAAATCATTGATGCAGAATTTTAACGTGATTAATGAGTTATTTGCTGGATTGGTGTTGTGGGCCTCTATATGAAGAAGAGAAGTGTGCCTGGTACGCCGCATTGGAGCATTTAAACCAATGACGGATAGTAATTCGGGACTATCTATTGTATTATTGTCCTGGTGCCCGATAGGTAAAATTTGAGAATCCCACTTCGATGACATCTCTGACGTCGCGGGTTACCAAAACCCTCTTTTCCATCTCTGTACGTGAAAGTTTGGGACAAAACTTCTTATGTGATTTATCATAACGCCTATTCGGTTGAATTTAAGAACCCCCCCTCTAATTACATTTCTGACGCCGCGGCATATCTAAACCCTCTCTTCCATCGCTGTGCATGAAAGTTTGGGACTAAGCTGCTTTTGTGATTTGTGGCCGCCCGCTCGCATGCTTGGTTTCGCGTAACTGCCGTATTGCGTTGGGCGTATGGGCGCTGCAGTCGCTGTCAGCGGATTGTCTGGAGATGGTCGATATTCCTGTCACGGTTACTTCGATTTATTATAAAAGTTGAATACGTTGTAGGTGGATATTTGCTTTTATAGTTTTTTGGTCCAAATAAGTTAGTTAATATATAGATTTTTTATATGTTTAAAAAAATGCATTTACTTTGATAATATTTTGGTAAGAGTAAGTTTAGCTAGATTTCATGTAAAATTATTATGTTATTATTATAATATATATATGTACATATATATTTTAATTTCCGTGAACGTTAACATAAATTTTACAAATTAATTTAGATAAAAAGAAATCATTTCAGAGGTATTTGTTTTAACATTAGCTCCACACAGGAGACCCTGAGGAAAACAATTTCCCCTCGGGGCCTATGTTATCGTTGGGTATGCTGTGTGGATGTTCTTTTTAGAGAAAATAAGGAGAGGAAGTTCTGGGAAGGAAAAAATATGAAGGATGAGTAGGAATCTGGGGGTCGATGTGTCCAGGAATGACGGACGTATGAATGCATTTCTCCCACTGCGCTACAAGGCGATGGGTCGAGAGAGTCCTGTTGAAGAGGTAAAATGTCTCCATCAACCAGTCTCTACCAATCCGAACCGCCACGCAGTAGAGGGCAAACGCATGTGCCGCCAAAATATAGACAAACCTTACCCTATGAACCCGGGCACCCCTGCTAAGTCACCAAACGTAGCTAACCACTTAGAGTTACATATGGCAAGGGTGTTGATTATCCAATAAATGGTATTGGGAAGAAACATTTGTCTCTTTCATTCATTACTAAGAAGATATAATTTGTTATTCGTGTTTTTGTTTATGATTTGATTTGATTACTACATTATTTATTTTGACTATATTTTATACTTGACGATTTTATTTTGAGTTTTAATTGATAATATTTTATTCGAATAGATTTTATTATTTTTTGGAGTTTTAATATTAAGATTATTGCCTTTAATTTGAATGCCGATTTACATTATTAATCTATTTTTACATTATTAATTTATATTTTTTTATATATTGTATTGTGTGTATTGAATTAGAGATTGGATTTAATTATTTTTTATGTAATTTAATTTAATTGTATTTACTTTATTTTGATTAATTTATTTTATTTTATTTTCTGTTTTATACTGGAGGCACTGCTGAAAACCAACTACATTCCAGGAGAAATCCTGAATTGTGGCTGAACAGTGACCTTTACGGTAATAGAATCAATGATTAAGAACAAAATGTGTAATGTTGTAATAAATCTATTGATGAATAAATGTTTTTATTATTATCAATTTTCTTTTGTCATTGACGTGGATGAACGAGATTTCGGTATGCTGAGTTGATTCTTTTCCGATATTCTACTCGCTGTCCGCGGTCTTATAATACAGAATGTCTACTATTATATATCCACATATTAAATGTAGGTGTTTTGTAGTTTTATATTCACAGTTGTTATTTTTGCATAAGGGCGGAGCCTTATAGATGGTCACCAAGACTTGGCGAAATTGGGCGAAGCCCGAATAAAAGCCGCCCGCAGGGCCTAGCAGCAAAAACCAGCGGAGCGGGTTTTTAACTGCTAGTTTTTTATATTGCCTTCTAGAAGGTGAAAGCTATGTTGTTATGTTTTTAAATTTTCGATGCGTTTCGTATTAACGTAAACATTCACTGTCAAACATGTATAATTTATCGGAAAATATTATTTAAGGGAAAAGTGCTGACAACTCAATACTTATAAATAATTACAAAATTATAAAAACATACCGACGTATGGGGCGTTCAGACGTTTCGATTTTTGTTGACCAACTTTTATTTTACGAAAAAAGTTGAGCAACATTTTGTTCACACGTTTCAATTTAAGTTGAACCGATTTTGACATTCAAAATGGCGTCAACTGAAATTGTTAGTGCGTGCGTCTATCTAATTTCTGATGTTCTGTGAGAGGAGCTGGAGATTATGAAAAAATATAAAAAAACGTCGTACTTGGATGAGAAAATGGATCATGAGAAGGAGTGAATTAGGCGCATCCAACACAATTTTTTTCAAAATAATATTATTTACATTTCAAAAATAATTGTATACTTCTTGTTTTTGATCCGAAAGACAGGGATGGCTTTGGTACAGATCCATAAATCTGAACATTAAATCGTCCGACCATTTCAGATATTTTTTGGTTGAAACGGATTCCATGACGGTAGGAAATAGTACCGAATAAATGAAACGCCTTACGTTTACTTTTTCCCGCGAGTAACTAAAAATGATAAGCGACTTGAAACATGTGTTCAGACGCGACGATTCGATGTAAAACTCGAACGATTAGTAAAACCAAAATGGCGATAGTCATACTTGAACGACAAAAGTAGACGGGCTATCAACTTTCGCTAGCAACAAAAAAAGTTGATAACTTTGTTGACAAAGTGTTCACACGTGTCGATTAGCTTTCAACTGTCGAGTTGACCGACAAAAGTCGCCCCGTGGGAACCGGCTAGTAGCTTCTACTCTCGGGAACACATTTTTGTTTTTGAATTACGATTTCGTGAAAGTTTGAGTGTAGAAAAATGTTTTCTCCCGAAACCCTTTTTTTTAGCGATTTCTGTAGGTAAATATGAAAGTTTACGGCAGTTGTCCCATTTGCACGTTTCATATTCGCATGTATCGTAAGTGTTGTTAGCTTATTTGGAGCGCGACAGAATGACAGACAATGAAATACCTAAACGTTTCACGTATGGTGCAAAGACTAGCCTCTTAATTGTTTAGTAATGACGTTATTGCTATGAATTATTTGGATATGTTATATTGTTTAGGTTAAGGTTAAGAGGAAGAGCACTGTCTACGTGAGATTTGGAAAAAAACTTAAGGTAAAGCTCGGTAAAGCCAGGGTCTTCAGCTGGTTCGCTATATTACGAAGTTTAAATTATGCAACAGGCAGTAAGCAAAAATATATTCTTTGTGGGTCTTTGTTTTTTTTATTTGTCAGTTATATATATGTATATAGGTAATATTTGTCATCAACATTAAAACGATTTTTTATTTTAAGATAACGAAATTATTTGTTATTTATTATGGCTGAATCAGACGGTTCCCTAATCCCTAAGTTCATTTCTGTATTTCATTCCACCTATTTCACTCGGAATGACACGTCTGAACAAGAAATGAAAGAAAAGTGAAACGAAGATGGAACATTCACTCGAGTGAAAGGAGTGAAATACAGAAATGAACGATTAGTGAACCGTCTGATTCCAGCCTTACTAGAATTCACACAGTGAGATTCCGTTTCTTGATCTGACATAGACAAGTTTTGTCATAGAGATTTTAACATAACATCTCCCTCTTTTTTTATAAAAAAAATATTATTTTATTTTTTAATCATAACAGTTTTGAATTTTCATCTTTTCTCTCTAAATATTTTAATATATTTAGATATTTTTGCTTACTACTAAATTATGACATTTATTTTTTAAGAATTATAACAAAAATTATAATGAAAAACACTGAAAACTTAGATATAGTGTTTTTTAAACAAACTAAAAACAGTATTTTTATTAGACAATGCATTTATAAATGCATGAAATGGGTATCAAAAAGGGTATGGGGTGTTTGATGGTTGAATAAAATAAAAAAATAAATAATCAAATAGGTTGTTTATATTGTATTTACAGACAAAGAAGTGGATTTTTTTAGAGAAAAAAATGGTGTCTAGATGTCGACCCTCACGCTGCTGGCACCCCTCTATAGTCCAGTCAAGTTAAACATGAAAAGGGGGTCGTGCTTGCAAAAGGTCCGATCTTTCTGAATTTTTTATATGTTGTTAGGACCTAAACAAATATTAAAAAAACAGATTTGCAATTTCCAAAGTGCTGTGCGAGCGGCGGTGTACCCAAAAAACCATTAAATTTTCGGACTTTTTTCAGTTTTTTCTCAATATCTTAGTGAAGGAAGGGTCTGACCGGTAAAGTTGTTCAACACTATTTTAAAGTAGACTAAATTTGCTACAATTTGAGACCAAAAGAAGTTCTATACACCAATTGGTTTTTAAGATACAATTCTTCGAAAATCAACAATTTTTTCCAAAAAATGATTTTTTCTCGAAATGGTCACTTATTTTATGAAATATTTTCTAAAATACGATTCCCACCTCAAATATTATATGAAATGAAGTTGTAGTAAATTTAATTAGCTTTCATTTGAAACCAAATTGCTACGTATAGGCCTAGCGGTTCTCTCAAAAATTGCAGATAACCAAAGTCAAAGTGGGTTTTGGGGGAAATGCAAATAAACTGACCCCACGTCTTTTTATGGCTTTACTTATCAAACAGTTACAATTTATTTATTTTTGTTATTGTTAACAAATTGTTTGATGGAAAAAGAATAAGATAATTTACCTATCGGGAATTACGTGATCATCAAACATTGTTTTATATACCTACATACTAAAATGCTTGTACAAACATCATGGTACCTACTATAAGGACAAATTAGATTTACTCAAAAAAAGAAAACTAATATAAATCATGTAGGATTGTGTTTTGATGGCCAAATCATGTCATTCATTTTATCTTAGATGGCCCGGGCTTGGTCTCGCACGAAGATGGTGTCTCGAAGGCTGTGATGGACGCTGGGAGAGGCGTCCAGTCTGCAGTCGGGTCATCTTTATCGTGTACCATGCACAATTTGCCAGAGGACTGAGCAGTGGAGTCCAGCCTTTCTGCATCTGCACAGCTCCCAGAGCACCCTTTCTTGCATTTACATGAAATTTTTCGCAGAAGTGCAGGAGGTGCGGGATTAACGGTGGTGGGGATGGGGGTGAGTCCCTTAGAAGATAGCTTCCACCCCAATCAGTGGGATTCTAGTTGACACACCTCTACTTCTGCACTTGGAGGAAGCACCTTGCTGCATGGTGGCCTGCGGCATATGACCTGTGGCAACGGGCGAGGTTTATGCTCGTTGAAGTGACAAACGTCTTATATCTCAGGAAATCCAAAGTATCCCTCGCGATGTCACCCCCATATGAAGCCACAAAGCACTTGATGTCTGCTTCTCTCACGGCTTTTGGGGTGGACGAAGGACGACCTCCACTTGCTCAGCAAGTGGTTCACTCTTGCTCAGGAGTGTGGTGATTTTGGTCTTTCCTTGGCCAAACGGTGCTGTGATAGTATCGCACCCGGTGAACGCTTGGGTGAATAGTATATAACGTCCCTGCACCCCTACCACGGTCGATCGATATAAAGTTACCGACCGATTGTCAGTAACTTCTCATCGTTCCCTAGGACAACTTTAGATCGCAAACGAATAGGTGACAGTTTACAATGACTACCATGCTAGCACCCCTGGTGGTTGTAGCAGGTCGTAGAGTAGTGACAGCAACCAGCTTCGCCCTTCGTGCTCTTCTGTACGTAGACTTTTGTCTCTTCAGCGCCTAAACCATTGAGAAGAACGAGCAGGTCGGCGTCTTCTCCCACTAAAGCGCTGTTTGTACTTCATTTGATTTGTACTTCACTGCTGGAGGTCACATTTTGAGCAGAAACATAGTTCTGCATACGTGGGATGTTTTTGTCTCGCATTACTGCTCTCGGGCGGGTCACGCATATAATGCCTTCCATCTCATGAAATGTGTTATCACCATCTAGGGTGTTAACGTTCACCTCCGTATTGTCAGAGACAAATAGGATAAAATCTTATTTTCCTGTTGGTGGTGAGGATTCGTCTCGAAAGATCGCCGAAGTTTCAAGCTGCACAGCTACTGAATAAGAAGGAAAAAATTGTTGATTTTCGAAGAACTGTATCTTAAAAACCAATTACTGTATAGAACTTCTTTTGGTCTCAAATTGTAGCAAATTTAGTCTACTTTAAAATAGTGTTGAACAACTATACCGGTCAGACCCTTCCTTCACTAAGATATTGAGCAAAAACTGAAAAAAGTTCGAAAATTTAATGGTTTTTTGGGTACACCGCCGCTCGCACAGCACTTTGGAAATTGCAAATCTGTTTTTTTAATATTGGTATAGGTCCTAACAACATATAAAAAATTCAGAAAGATCGGACCTTTTGCAAGCACGGATGTACATCTTGACTGGACTACTAACCTAAAACGAAGATTTGGTAATTTTTGACAAAAAGGGTAGCGGGGTTTTGTTTTTTTGTGACGTCATAAATAAGTGGTGCGGTGTCGTGGGGTATGGATAGCGTCTTGCACTACTTCTTGGAGATTTTTTCTTTATTAATCTATAAAAAGTTTAAATACATGCGATTTTTTTATGTCTGTCTCACTAGGATATTACCTGTGTCGGACAGACATAGAGGTACAGGGGGCCTAGTCTCTATCTTTCGGTTTCACAAACAAGCACGTTTGCCGTTTAACCTTTCTTGACGGTGCTGTGAACTAAGCTGTCACGGTTTGTATTTACTGAAATATCTTTGTAAATATACTAAACATAGAGTTAACATTTTAGGTATTCCTCCACAATACATTTATGTATTGGATTAAATAAATACATTACACTAATATTTACCGAGTGTACAGCATCGGAGCGCGAGAAAGTTTTTAGCACGGTCAGAGGAGGGTTAATACGGATTCGTGACGTAGCTAAACCCGCGTTACGGGCGCTGTGAGAGATATAGACTAGGCCCCCAGTATTCAGGACTCGTATTCAGGTACAGTACAGGATTTAGTGGCAATGGAGTCGTACCTGGGGATGAAACACGTTTTTTGCATGTGAGCCTATTTCTTACCTAAAGGATGATTGTGTTCAGCGTTTTTATCGTGCGGATTATTATTTTCGCAGTGACGATGGCATTAAAAAAAGGGCACCCACTGTAAACAGAGAACGTTACTGCGAAACGCTAAGAGATTTTTTGGACCAAGAATTTCAAGGATACTAGCCATACTACCGATTTAACAATAGGGAAGTTGAGTGAAAAATATTTTGACTTATAAAAAATATTTTCATGTAGATGACATGCAAACGTACCAGTATTTTTTTTAAAGTTCGTTTACATAATTAAATTAATTCTACAAGCTTGAATTTTATTAAAGCCCGCGAAAACACACTGTAAGAGATTGGTGAGTGTGTGACGTCGTCTCACGTCATCTGGTTCCTTGTTTGTGTAAAATATAAGGGAAAATATTTACAAAACCGGGACACGTTTAATATGGTCGAAAAAAATAATTAAAAAAAGTTGTAGTAGTTAAATATTAACTAGTACTAATCAATTCAGTTAACGGAATTTCGAAAAAAGTGCATTTTAACGATTATTTTTTAAATTTAAAAACACGAAATGTCATTTTGCACCGACCGCTATGTTAAGAACTTTTCCAAGTTTCGGTGAATAATGAAATTTCGTGTTTTTAAATTGAAAAAATAACCATGAAAATGCACTTTTTTCGAAATTCCGGTAACTGAATTGATTAGTACTACATAGTTAATATCTAACTACTACAACTTTTTAAATTTATTTTGTTCGTCCATATTAAGCGCGACCCGGTTTTGTAGATATTTTACCTTAAATTTCATACAAACAAGGGACCAGATGACGTCACACACTCTCACGCACGGTATTATATTCTTAGCGGGCGTTTTCGCGGGCTTAATAAAATTCAAACTTGTAGAATTAATTTAACTATGAAAACGAACTTTAAAAAAAAATACTAGTATTTGAGTTTTCATGTGAACATTGATACAAAAATAAAAAGGGATTCAACTTCCTTTTTGCTGCGGTAAATGAATATTCCCGAACAAAGTGATTTCTCGTTGTGGCATAATTAACAGGCCTCCCAAGAGTGCCGATCTAAATCCTCTTGACTATTTTTTGTGGGGATTCCTGAAAGGTAGAGTATACGAGAATAAAACGACGTATCTGCCGCAATTAAGACAGCGCAATATCACATCAGAAATGGCAGCAGTCTCGCGAGTAAATTGTCAAAAATTACCAAATCTTTGTTTGAGGTTAGAGGGGGTGCTAACAGCGTGAGGGTTGGCATCTAGACACCATTTTATTATTTAAAAAAAATTGCATTTCATTGTCTGTAAATACAACATAAACTACCTATTTGATAATTTATATTTTTTATTTTATTCTACCATTAAACACCCCATATCCTTTTTGGACACAAATATAAACAAAACAACATTTTTACAAAATGCGACACGCTTATTATGCACTAAAAAATGTAGTAGTTAGATACTAACGAGTACTAATCAATTCAGTTACCGGAATTAAAAAAAATGCAGTAATGGATATTTTTTAACTTTAAAAATACAAAATGTCACTTTTCACCGACCGCCATGTTACGAACAGGGAAGTTGAGTGAAAAATATTTTGATTTAAATATGTTCATGTAGATAAAATGCAAACTTAAATGCCAGTATTTTTTTTTTAAAGTTCGTTTTCATAATTAAATTAATTCTACAAGTTTGAAGTTTATTAAAGCCCGCGAAAATGTTTTGTAATGAAGCGTTCTGACGTTTCGATTTTTGTTGACCAACTTTTATTTTACGAAAAAAGTTGAGCAACATTTTGTTCACACGTTTCAATTTAAGTTGAACCGATTTTGACATTCAAAATGGCGTCAACTGAAATTGTTAGTGCGTGCGTCTATCTAATTTTTGATGTTCTGTGAGAGGAGCTGGAGATTATGAAAAAATATAAAAAACGTCGTACTTGGGTGAGAAAATGGATCATGAGAAGGAGTGAATTAGGCGAATCCAACACAATTTTTTTCAAAATAATATTATTTACATTTCAAAAATAATATTCTATTTTTGTATACTTCTTGTTTTTGATCCGAAAGACAGGGATGGCTTTGGTACAGATCCATAAATCTGAACATTAAATCGTCCGACCATTTCAGATATTTTTTGGTTGAAACGGATTCCATGACGGTAGAAACTAGTACCGAATAAATGAAACGCCTAATGTTTACTTTTTCCCGCGAGTAACTAAAAATGATAAGCGACTTGAAACATGTGTTCAGACGCGACGACTCGATGTAAAATTCGAACGATTAGTAAAACCAAAACAAAATGGTGATAGTCATACTTGAACGACAAAAGTAGACGGGCTATCAACTTTCGCTAGCAACAAAAAAAGTTGATAACTTTGTTGACAAAGTGTTCACACGTGTCAATTAGCTTTCAACAAAAATGTTGACCGACAAAAATCGCCCCGTGTGAACCGGCTATAAGAGATTGGAGAGTGCGTGACGTCGTCTCACGTCATCCGGTCCCTTGTGTGTGTGAAAAATAAGTAAAAATATTTACAAAACCGGGACACGCTTAATATGGACGAAAAAAATAAATATAAAAAGTTGTAGTAGTTAGATATTAAATAGTACTAATCAATTCAGTTACCGGAATTTCGAAAAAAGTGCATTTTAATGGTTATTTTTTAAATTTAAAAACACGAAATGTCATTTTTCACCGACCGCTATGTTAGGAACTGTGAAAATGACATTTATTTTTAAATTTAAAAAATAACCATGAAAATGCACTTTTTTCGAAATTCCGGTAAATGAATTGATTAGTAGTAGTTAATATCTAACTACTACAACTTTTTGAATTTATTTTTTTCGTTCATATTAAGCGTGACCTGGTTTTGTAAATATTTTACTTTATATTTCTCACAATCAAGGACCGGGTGACGCCACGAACTCTCCCGCACGGTATTATACTCTTGCCGGCGTTTTCGCGGGCTTTAATAAAATTCAAACTTATAGAATTAATTTAATTATAAAAACGAACTTAAAAAAAAAAAAACATACTGGTATTTAAGTTTGCATATCATCTACATGAACATATTTTTTATAAGTCAAAATATTTGAAGATTTAAGATGTTTAAATAATAATAATTTTTCGGAGTTTGCCAATCATCTTATTTCCACCAATCATATTTTTAATAAGGACACAGGGGTTAAAAATTCTTCACCGTAGTAATTTTACGTCCACTGTCGATCAAGCTCCGCAAACTCACACGAACCAGCCTGCCGCAGCCACACATCATTCTGCGAACCGCTGGCGATCAAGACACGTGTTCCGCGTACCATTAAAATGAAAATATTATTACGGGAGAGTGGTATAACAATTGTTTAAAAACATGTCGTGTATATACTTCTACGTAATAATTGTAGGCAACTGGAAAGATAAGCGCCGAATCAGCTGTTGAAATTCGGAGTTTGGAGTTAGAAGGTTGGCCGCAGCCACCACACGATCGGCCAACCTTCAAACTCCGAACTAAGTTCGGAGTTGGAAGGTTGGCTGCGGTGTGGAAGTACCATTAGGCTACGTCCAGACTGCGGCCAACTTCCAACTTCAAACGTTTGGACGATTGTGTGGAGGGGTAGTTCGTGTGTTGGAAGATCGAGCTGTAGGTTGGAGTTCGAGTTTGCCCGGGATCGCCTCCGCGGCGATCGCGACGGCCAACTCACACGAACCAGCCGTCCGCAGCCGTTCACACATCAGTCTGCGAACGGCCGGCGATCAAGACACGTGTGCCGCGTATTTTAAAATGAAAATATTATTAAGGGAGAGTGGTAAAAAAAATTGTTTGAAAACATGTCGTGTATATACTTCTACGTAATAATTGTAGGCAACTGATAGACTGCCCCCCCGCGAGACAAAAAAATGCTGCCCCCTGACCTCCCGAACTCCGAGCGATTAATCGAAGAATCATTCGATTCCTCTGATGTATCGATTATGCAAATGTTTCGATCATTCCATCGGATTGGTTTATTTTTGTGATTCCATCACTATTCTGTCCTACGTCCACTTACGTTTATCTATGGCGTGATTGGTTTATTTATGTCTATGGCCGTCGCCGTCACTGGCTGCCTGGTTGTTGGCTAAAATATTATCATTATCTAAATCGAATGATTAATAATTTTTCAATCTGGACATGTGTTAACATTAAATTGGTCAAAGTTTGAATTATTGTCCTGGTTTATTTATATCCTTCCTTGTAAAATGGGAGGCAAAAAACAAGGACAAGCACAGAGAACTAAGAATAATGCTAGAGTGAGTATTATCAAAACTGTTGTGCCAAACTTGATATTAATTATATTACTACTTTGTAAATAAAGCTCTAGGTCTAAATTTTAATCAGACATATATATTTTTTGCTTCCATAAATATTAACACAACTTCACTATGTAATTTATGCACCATACAAATTGGAAAATGCTTTAGAAGTACATGAGGTATTTTTTTCTCATTTTAAAACAAAATTGTGAAATATTTATTTTTCACGGTTTTTTTGTTGGGGAAATTTCAACAAAAATGATGTCCAATAGTTAATAATTGCGGTATGAAGCATTTTAGGTATCTTACAATGAGTTATTATTATTTATTATTGATTGTTCCAAAAAATTTTTTTTGGTGATTTTGATTTATTGTTTTTATCTTTGGAAAAAATTCGGTACTTGGGAAGCACTCCGAAAAAATAAATTGAAATATTTTTATACTAACTTTGGGCTGGAAAATCCGAATCTGAAGGAATTAGGTCGGGGAGGTCAATATCAACTGAGTTACAGGACTTTAAAGTTTCGTACACAGGAACAAATCCGCAATGCATTTTTGACATATTGTATAGAAAAAGTCAAAGTAATTCAATGTTCATATTCGTTGCTGCCAACCTCAGAAAATTGCCAAGTGTTGCCATTAAGCAATAATATCAATGTTATTATGTGAATGTGTCAAAACATAAGATAACAGTAGAATTACTTGGGACTTTTATCTCTTTTTGTATTATTATTTGTATTAGTTTTTGGTTTGAAATTATATTACTTGGTCCGTATCTTTATATAAAAAAAACTGTGATTTTCCAAATAAAACACTTTTTGCTATGTGAAATAATAATTTCAAAGTACCTATATATAATTAAACAATAAAAATATAATAAGTAACATGGTTTGTGATCAAAGAGTATGGATATTATAGAGACGGCATGTTGAGTGTGTCCGCCTGCACAAAGTGTGTCTTTTCGAGAATTTTACCCACACGGCTAACATTGGTTGTCACACTTCGGTCGCGCATTGTGCTCTTGGTAAAACGTTGATAAGACATAGAAAAAGGGTTCACTGTGCCGTTAAATTATGCAAAAGCAGTTCTTCAGAGACAATTGAAAAGAAAGACGGTCTTACCTTTCATATTTAAGTGTTTAAACATCGCTTAAATAGACATTTTATAATTTCTCAATGTGTTCATTTCAACCGTCATCGCGCGCCATCCCAGTGACACGTGACTTGCGAATTTCAGTGGGCCGAATCAGTCATCTTAATTTATAATAATTATAAATTATCAACAAACTTTTATTTTTAACTTGTGATTTACTCTATCATAGGTACGCATTATTCATCATTTAGCTCTTTCATTTTTAAATATTTTTACTTCGTGTCTTTTGGACAATTATTTTTACTTCTTTTCCTAGTTATTTAATCCCCCTTTTACTTATGTGTAAAATTTTAGTTCAAAGTAAATAATCATTGTATTGTTATGTGAAAGTCACATCGATGTACCTCCGTGGTCGAGGGGCAAGGCTCTCGACTAGCGATGAGGTCGCGGGCTCAAATCCCGGCGCGCTTATAAAAATTATTCGATTGATTTGCGTTTTCACAATTGAATTTAACATTAGGTATATTTGCGGCACATTCCCAGAATGGAAGATACTCTCAGTATCGGCTTGGTATTAGACCACTATTCACAATTATTTTATTATGCTTTCATAATTTTAAAATTATTATTAATTTATCCATCATTAATTTATTCAAACTTTTTTTCTTTTTATATGTTTTTATCACTGTAAAACTGTAAATATATATTTTTATTATATTAATAACGAGCACTCCTTTCCTAAAACTCAAGCATCAACAAATAAAACATCATAAAAGTTTAAATAATACATCAAATTATGGCTAACTAAACATGAAGATGAGGAACTAATAAAAATTATTAAGTAACCCCAACGCAACCTACATATCTGATAATAAACATACACACTTTTTGCTTTATTTATATTATTCTGAATTATTATTATCATCAGTGAGTGTTTCTAGTTATTTTTTGTATAATTCTGTATTGAACTTAATTGATATTTTGTCTTTATCATCTTCAATTACACCAGAATAAGCTCCATAAAATGAATGTTTTTCTTGCCTTCACGAACAATTTTTTGTTGTGTATAATTTTCATATAAATTTCTGTATTTTTTATTATGTACTAGCAGATACCCGGCATGCGTTGCTATGCAACTTAAATAAAGAATTTTTCACCCTGTTGTTTCCCAAGCGTCCCCGTTCCCCTTCCGCCTCTTTTTCCCCTTCTGCATTTCCTTCCCCTACCGCGTTCCCCTTTCCCGTTCGTCCCCGTCCCCTTCCGGCGAATCCCCCCTCTTGCATTCCCGTTCCACCTTCTCCGCCTTCCCCCCTCTCCTTCCCCCTCTCTCGGACCCCTCCTTAATTGCCCTCTGCTCCTCCCGGATTTCCCTTCCCCTCCTACCTTTTTCCCCTGCCGAATTTTTTGGATGCGGCGCATCCCCAAACTGAAAGAATCCTAAAGATCTTCATACAAGAAGTTGAAATTAAAAAATATATATTTATAAATAATAAAAAAATGTTTCGTGGAAACCAAAAAAAACAACAACAATGATGAGGAAATCATGATCAACACCATACAACAACCTGCAGTCCACCTCGGAACAGGAATACCTAGTGAGGATAAAATACTTCACTTTGTATTCTTAATTTACTTAATATTGTATTTTAATTTTAATTCGTATTGTCATTAAATTTTTTTTTTTTATACTTACATCGGGAAAGAATATAATAATGCACTAAATTATGCACTGCGAATCTCTTGGTTAAATTAAATGTGTAAAAAACTAACGTTTAATTATTAATAAAAAAAAATATTATCGCTTTTTATTACTAAAAAAAAAATTTTAAAAACCATTTTAAACTGATGAGTTTACGCAATGTTAGCACCAAGAAATGGTGATGTGAGTTACAGCAAGCTCATAACATTGGTTTTTTACCCACTTCTTGCACTTTTCAAGATATATACATTCCGTGAAGAGTGAGGCCGATGTATTTCGACTATAGGGCTATACGAATCAATCATAATCTTGATTTCGCAAAAAAAAAGTTACTTGCTGGTAGATTAAGGTAACTAAAAATAATATGTAGAGGGTACAATACAAATTTAAATAATACTTAAGTCTTTTGTTACTATCCTTTCCTAATTACTTTTTTCATTAAATATGTCTCACTCCGCTTACCGGTTAATACGGAATACTTCTTATTTAAAGAGTTAAATTAGGCTTTATTATTACGAAAAGTGAGTATTTATAGTACTGAGTAGAAGACGAAAAAATATGCATTTTGTGTAATATTATTTCACTCACGTTAAGTTTTATGCTTTTACACTTCATTTCAGCAATTACTACAATTACTACTACAATTACTACTACAATTACTACGTGCACAAAATAGGTTATTAGGTTCTTAGTTTGGATAAACTAAGTAATTCACGCGTATTTTTGTAGATTGAACCAAAATTTCGAAAATATATACAAAAGTAAGCGGAGTACTACAACTTTAGCCTTTTTTCAATTTTTACCACTATTCTTTGTTCAGCTAATAATACGATGCGTAATGAGAAATTATAATTTATTTTCAAAATGTGATATAAAAAACAAACGTTTTTTTAATAAAAAATAAAAAAAAAACAATTATTCCCATTCACAGTCCGGCCCTTATCTCCAGTTAGCTGCCCTCCCCCCGCACGCTGGGCACAATACCCCGCTCCTATCCCTCCCTACTAGCTGGGTGACCCAAAGCGGGCTACATTGGTTCGGGCTGTTTTACCTACGATTCAATACACGATGCCGGTTCCCTAGTATTCTAGTTCCATGTTTGTGATACAAAAGAAAGTTCCCCCTTAATAGCGCCTGCTCACGTCAAGGCAAGAAAAACATCCCAGTTTTCAAGTAGTTTAGCGGCTACGCTAGGTTTGTGTAACATGGTTTGTGATACAAAAGGATGTTCCCCCTTTATAGCGCCTGCTCACGTCAAGGCAAGAAAAACATCCCAGGGACCCAATTTTCATTTCAGTAGATAATTGCTCGCATGCGATAATTACCTACGTTGTCTATGGTTTTTCTATCACCGAGTAATATAATATCTACTAATTTTCGATAGGAAGCGTATTTTGGAATTTCTAATAGATAATTATCTATTACAAAGCAGTAGATAATTTGACTATTGGTTTTAGCAGTAGTTCAACTGTCAAAAAGTGTTACTTGTACGGTTTGCGTGTGTCGTATTTTTATTAATTATTATAAAAATGGTGAATTTTGAAGATTTGACGTACATAAAAGACATTGAACAGGCCGAATATTTAAATGAAAGGCCACCAAGAAAAACTTTTTCAAGAAATGATGCATTTAGTCCGAGTAATAAACTGTTTATAAAAAATGTTCGACTATCTAAACATTTGGTGCTCAAATTAATCGATAAAATATATTAAAATTTGTAGTACCTTTACTTTTTATTACTCACCTTACTTTACTTCCATTCCAACATAGTGGTACGACGCATTTTAGTAAGCAAGTGTGTGTGTGTTACAATGCAATATTTGATATCAAATACCTCAGGAGATTTGTTAATAATTAAAAGAAATGTTTATTTTATTTATTATATATTATTACAAAATCCTTTTTACAATGTATAACAATTTTTTGACAATAAAATATAAAACTATACAATATTAAGTTTAAAAGTTGAGTAGGTAATCAGCATATACTATTTTATTGTATTTATCATGGAATTTATTTTTATAAGAACCTACATTATGTTTCCAGTCTTCGCATCCACCGGGAATGGCATTCAGCGTATTTGCGATGGATTCAAATTTAATAGTAACAGAAAGTCCAAAAGTAAAGCAAAAGTCGGTAATATTTTGAAAAACACGCGGGAGGAAACAATTACTTCAACGAACAACAAAGTGAATCGAAAATTGACAGCCGAAATCGGCCGAAATGTATCAAATCTATGGAGACACGGGTTACCATATAAAAAAATAAAATTGGTACATTTTTATGTTGGTATTAATATCGGTTGTTTTACATTATCTACGACGGTTGAAAATACGCATTTATCGAAACAGTAGATAATTTATCGTGCGCGATCCTCGCATGCGAGCTATTATCTACTGAAATGAAAATTGGGTCCCTGTTTTCAAGTAGTTTAGCGGCTACGCTCGGTTTGTCTAACACGGTTTGTGATACAAAAGAAAGTTCCCCCTTAATAGCGCCTGCTCACGTCAAGGCAAGAAAAACATCCCAGTTTTCAAGTAGTTTAGCGGCTACGCTAGGTTTGTGTAACATGATTTGTGATACAAAAGGATGTTCCCCCTTTATAGCGCCTGCTCACGTCAAGGCAAGAAAAACATCCCAGTTTTCAAGTAGTTTAGCGGCTACGCTCGGTTTGTCTAACATGGTTTGTGATACAGAAGAAAGTTCCCCCTTAATAGCGCCTGCTCACGTCAAGGCAAGAAAAACATCCCAGTTTTCAAGTAGTTTAGCGGCTACGCTAGGTTTGTGTAACATGGTTTGTGATACAAAAGAAAGTTACCCCTTTATAGCGCCTGCTCACGTCAAGGCAAGAAAAACATCCCAGTTTTCAAGTAGTTTAGTGGCTACGCTAGGTTTGTGTAACATGGTTTATGATACAAAAGGATGTTCCCCCTTTATAGCGCCTGCTCACGTCAAGGCAAGAAAAACATCCCAGTTTTCAAGTAGTTAAGCGGCTACGCTAGGTTTGTGTAACATGGTTTGTGATAAAAAAGTGAATGTATTATATAAAAAAAAAAAAATTACTTGAAAAAAAGCATGATTTTTTACGTCATTTTATTTCCAAAACTCCGGTACCTAAATTAGTGTTTACCTAATACATCCAGATTTATTTTTATCTTTTATTTATTTTTCTCGTGTTTTGACACATTCTATTCACATAATAATATTGATATTATTGCTTAACAGCAACACTTAATTTTCTTAGGTTGGCAGCAGCGAATACGAACATTGCATTACTTTGACTTTTTCTATACAAATTGTGTCAAAAATGTATTGCGGATTTGTTCCTGTGTACGAAACTTTAAAGTCCTGTAACTCAGTTGATATTGACCTCCCCGACCTAATTCCTTCAGATTAGGATTTTCCAGCCCAAAGTTAGTATAAAAATAATTCAATTTATTTTTTCGGAGTGCTTCCCAAGTACCGAACTTTACCCTTATCTTTTTCTGTATAAAGAACCTTTGCCATTATAATCTTAATAACCTACTTTATCAGTTCCAATTTTTAATATGACACTTTAATAAACTCGTACATGTCTTCTTCATTCGGAAAATCGTTGCGTTTGCGTAAGTGAAAACAAAATAAAGATATAAAATTATTAATAGTTTCGTACTCCGCCTACTGGTTAATACGGAATATTTTTCATTCAAACAGTTAGATTTTGCTTTATTATTACGAAAATTGAGTATTTATGTCGGGGGAGGCGAAAAAGCATGCATTTTATATTTCAATTTTATAAGATTATTTCACTTACGCGAAGTGTTTCACAGCCACGTTTGGCCAATTGAAACGGGACTTATACAACTTCAATTACTACAATATACAAATATTTACGTGCACAAAATATGTATATCTTTTTGTAATTTGATATTTTCCACAAGACATAGGTTCCAAATTTGAATATTTAATGCTCTTATGCTGAAGCTTCCAGTAAATGTATTCTTTTTTTCAAATTTACCGCATTACTTCGAGACGAAAGGCGCAGATGCAGCCCCAGCATTACGGACATACTCACAAAGGAAATAATGTTGTGTTTTCCAGCCTTCAAGTAGCAGTCGCAGTGCTGAGATTCTCGGCGGAGTTGTTCCTACGTTTGTAGGATTTTCCACTGCCAAAGATGGTGGCCTGGTACCCATTTTACCAGGCTTTTCCGTCAAGGACGAAATAGATCCAAATATTGATCCTAATTTCCAAATGGTTCTGAAGAAATTTGGCAAAAAGGATACGACAACTAAATTAAAGGTAAATATATTCAAATATTTTTTGTGTGATAACGGTAGAATTTATGTTGATTCCAATTTTGAAAAATTGAATGGATGGTTAATTTTTTTACTTTAACACCACACAGGAAGGCATGAGAGAGAAAGAGTCGTTCACACTGGGAGAGTAGTTTAGTATTAGTAACTAAACAAGTCCGAACACCACCATTTTAGTAGAGTAGGTTAGTCAGCTATTTAGTAGATTGAATTCATTTGGTTTATTTTTTCCGCGAGTAGAGTCCCCCACCACGAGTCCCTGGGCCCTGACATGCGCAGTTCATTAGTAGAATATGTCGTCCCGTTGGAGAGAAAATGCTACTCTAAAGTTCCTAATTTTTGCGGCTATTAACCTCTTGTAGGACGCAGTCCCCCCGGCGGGTCCGGATTTTTGAAGCGATTTTGCCTCTTATGTATAAAGAAATTGTATGAAGAACTAGGTCAGAATCGCTTGGGCCATTCTCGTTCTTGACATAACGAGTTATTGGATAGCATCTAGCCATTCCGAATAATTCATATTAATTGCGAATGACGTGCCGGGCACCAAAGATGGCGGACAAAATGGCTGCCGCTTGATTATGTGAACGCTGTCATATTCGAAGCATTCATTGTTTTTTATATAAATCCATTGTGGAAAGCATAGATTTGAGTGATTATTAGGAAGTTTGTTTTATCTACATTATTTTGATGTAATTTTTGTATTATATCACATAAGAAATGTTATAAAAATTGAATTCGTAAGAAAGGTGAGAACTCGTGAAATATTTTACATCCTATTGAAAAAATATATTTTTTATATGCTGACTTTCAACAAGTTAATCTATTTTCGTGTTCATAGTTTATTTATTTTCATCTCACTTATTTATTCTTCCACCTCTTTTAAAATAAGCATTACTATCAGCTTAATAACTCAGGTACGGGACATACGTCATTCCTATGTCTACCTATGTTAAATTATTGTGAAAACAAGCTTATGTGTCCAAGCGGTTAATTAGTGTATTTAATTTATTGCGTTGAAGCCACTCATCTTGCGACGCGCTGCTTACTAGACAGTAAGTTAACACTAACTTGACAGTAGTGCAAACACTTTTTGGTGAGTCTAGTAGTCAAGGTGCGAACGAGCCATAGGGCATGTATCATTTTTGGGGATGCTGTGTGAAGGGTACTTTTTGAAGAAAGGAGGGAGGGAACATGGGTCTTGAAGAGACTCCGTCGATATTGGCACTGGTATCCTAAAATATATATATGTACACATATTGGAACTATTGACAGTTATTTTCTGGATATGCTTTTTTGGAACTGGAAAGCAATAATTTTAATGAAAATATAATGCATAAATTAATTTATTGCACTGTGCGCAGAGTATAGGTATTTTGCAGAATAAATATAAAAAATAATTATTTTAAATACAGTAACCAATCAAAAATAAACTCTTTTGTGGTTAAATATTAGGGATCTGAAATTTTGCCCTCTTTTGTGTTTTTGGGAAAAAATCTTTATCACAATAATCTTTCACTCTATTTATCAGCACAAACTGTGGTATTTTCAAACAAAATTGATGTTATCTAATTAATTAATTTATTTTTATACAAAACACAAAATTAGTTATATTAGAGATACGTGGCGTTTTCGTCGTGGAGTTAGCTGCATTCTATCTTATGGCAAAACCATACACTAATAAATCAGAAAAATTGCTTGAAACGTACAAATATTCGTATTATTTGCCCAACAATACGAATTTCGCATTATTTTTGTGAAAAAGGCAAAGTAGGCGTTTTTTAGGTTAAAACAACGAATTTAGCATAAAAAATTGCTTTACCAAGAAATTTTCAGGCTTCTAGTAATTATTTACCGCAATGTAGACTGAATAACTTAAACTGGCGGCAGCCCATTCTCAAATCAGAATATTTTTATCCAATCCTTTTTCTTCACTACATTCTCCAATATTCAATAGTGGTTCTAAGCATTCTATTGATTACATACATAATTACACCACTTAAATCATTTAAAATTTTAAGTACATCTCAATTATTTTTCAAAATATTTTCATTGCAAATTTATACATATATTATTTTTCAGGCACTAAATGAGTTTACTGCGCTGGTCAATATGTCGGAAGAATCCGTGGTTTGCGCAGCTCTGTCCCTGTGGCCACGTTATTACGGCCAATTGAGTACTGACGTGGAGCATCGCATTAGAGAAGCTGCCCAGGTAATTTTTTTTTCTTTTCCAAGTAAATTTTTTTAACTCAACGTTACAACTCTAATGTAGGGGTGTTTCACAGAAATATAAATGTAACATTGCTGTCAATTGACCAATCAGCATCATTCTGTTTTTGAATTAAAGGCTGATTCTCAGCCCATTTCAGATTTTGAACAAGTTTTAATTATCAGAAAAGCACAACTGCCTTGTTTTGCTTGTTAGCTGATCACAATTTGATAGAATGCTGAAATGGACCTAGAATCTGAAAATCAAAACGGCGCTGTAACATTTGAATTTTCTGCTGAACTCCCCAACCTAAAAATTGTTTTAATTTTTTACTTAGGTCGCACACGGAGCTGTTGCTCAGAAGTGTGGTAGGAGTATAGCACCTTATTTGAAACAATTAGCCCCTGTTTGGATTACTTCTCAATACGACACCTATGTACCCGCTGCCCAACAAGCTCAAAGTGCTCTACAGGTAACCTTTTTTTGTCTCTTTTAATGTAGGTGTCTTTTGGGTAGGTATTTTTTTTTATTTTTATGTTTCTTTATTCTTTGAATAGTAAATATATAACAATTGTGGAATTTATGGCCGCCATACTAGGCACATGCCCGTGTTATGTAATACAATTAATCTTGAGTGATGTCACGCGGCATGGACTCGCACACATCTACAGACGTCTGTATATTATTTGTGGCCACTAAACTGTTGGTATTGCAGTTACTGTTTTACCATCCCGCATTTAGTATGTCGTCGAGGGAGTCAAGTGACGACGAGGCTGTAGAATTTTGATTTTATTATTAATGCTTTTGTAATATTATTATTGATGTGACTAAATTATAAATTTGTAAGAATATTTTATAAGTTATCCCAATAATGCTGCTTTAGTGCACATTCATTCAAATTCACATCGTGTATCCAACTATTTTCACACCAAAAATCGTTTTAAAATCTCAACCACAGAAGGTAGTACAAGGTCGAATGTGGGCAAATTCAAAGTGGTCATTACCCTTTTGAACTGGTGAAGCTGAACAATGCTGATTGGCGGAAAAATGTATTGCAGTTTTCCTCAATGATTCCTTGTGAAAATGTATTACAGTTTTCTTCAATGATTCCTTGTGAAAATGTATTGCAGTTTTCTTCAATGATTCCTTGTGAAAATGTATTGCAGTTTTCTTCAATGATTCCTTGTGAAAATGTATAGCAGTTTTCTTCAATGATTCCTTGTGAAAATGTATTGGCAGTTTTCTTCATTGATTCCTTGTGAAAATGTATTGCAGTTTTCTTCAATGATTCCTTGTGAAAATGTATTGCAGTTTTCTTCAATGATTCCTTGTGAAAATGTATTGCAATTTTCTTCAATGATTCCTTGTGAAAATGTATTGCAGTTTTCTTCAATGATTCCTTGTGAAAATGTATTGTAGTTTTCTTCAATGATTCCTTGTGAAAATGTATTGCAGTTTTCTTCAATGATTCCTTGTGAAAATGCACTGCTGTTTTCTTCAATGATTCCTTGTGAAAATGTATTGCAGTTTTCTTCAATGATTCCTTGTGAAAATGTATTGCAGTTTTCTTCAATGATTCCTTGTGAAAATGTATTGCAGTTTTCTTCAATAACGTTTCCCCGCAGGGGTAGGCAGAGAGGACGGACCGCCAAACAACTCGGTCTTGGCACACGCTCCTTGCCTCATTCACATTCATACATCTTCTCATACATACTCTTCTATTATTCTGACTCTTGACATGGCCCGATTCAAGTATCTGATTCACTTGATCGTGCCACGTCTTCCTTGGGCGTCCTCGGCTTCTTCTACCGTTCACATTCGCGTCATAAATTCTCTTTACACTCCTTTCTTCATTCATTCGCTCAACATGCCCAAACCATCTAAGCGTCCCTTTCTTAATCTTACTACGCTCACATCAGCCTTGCATTCTTTTCGGATCTCCACATTCCTCACACGATCATACATGGTTTTACCGCACATACGCCTCAGGGATCTCATTTCTACAGCATTCAGTCTACTTTCATCCTTTCTCTGCCATTTCCATGCTTAACTGCCATACATCAGGGTAGGTACCAGTACTCCATTGTGGCTTTGCTTCTGTGGACAACTTTTTGTTGGCTCCAACGGCGTTCAATCCTCCATTAATGGAGTTACCTGCATTCACCCTTCTTTCGATATCCCTATCAGCCTTCCCATCTCTCGTAAACATACTTCCCAAATATACAAACTCATGCACCTGCTCCAAGTATTCATCATTCACAACTATATTGCACACCGTTTTCTGACTCTCTCTTTCAAACACCATGACTTTAGACTTACTTACATTCATCCTTAATTCATTCTTCATACATACTTCGTTCATCCTAGACACGAGAGACTGCAGATCTTCTATACTGTTAGAAATCAGCACCGCATCATCAGCATACAACAGGCAACATACTATCAGATTATTCAATTTCGCGCCCAATCCCGCCTCTTTCAATTCTTGCATGCAATTGTCCATGTATAGATTGAATAACCACGGTGACATTACGCAACCTTGCTTAACACCTTTTATGATGTCAAACCACCCCGTAAAACCCCCGTTTACCCTTATGCAAGCAACGCTTCCCTCGTATAGAGACGCGATTGCCTGTACAAGATTAGTATTCACTCCATACTTGGACAATACCTTCCATAGCTTTTTCCTGTCGACGCGGTCGTATGCTTTTTGTAGATCTACAAAGGCACAGAAAAGTTTCTGGTTTTTTGCCAGAAACTTCTCAGTGAGCATTGTGAAAATGTATTGCAGTTTTCTTCAATGATTCCTTGTGAAAATGCACTGCTGTTTTCTTCAATGATTCCTTGTGAAAATGATCATGTTAATATTAGCAGTGAAACCTTCACTGAATAAATTATGGAAACAAAACATTAAGAAATTGCAAATTTATTGATTAATGGGTCCGACAGACACAGATATAAAAGCGCTAGCGTTATTTGGCTTGGCCTTCTTCAGCACATCAATCGTCATACATTCCCATTGGGAATGTACGGCAACCGATATGCCGAAAAACACCAAACCAAATAACGCTAGCGCTTTTATAGCTGTGTCTGTCGACCCCATTATGGAAAAATGGCGTTATTTGTTTGTTATTTACCTTTATTGTTGGTACTCAACACTTTTGAATAAATTGATTTAAAAACATAAAAGCGTTATTTGTAAGTTGAAAAAATTAATTGCATATAAATTTATTTTGGGTATAAGATTATTACAGCCAAATGAAATAGTCAACAGGCAATATGTCAGAATAGACTTTTCTGCAGGTTGGGCTCAATTATTGTGTTAAAAACATTACATTCAGAAAACTTAATTTTTTAATACTGGGATCTCATTATTGCTGACTTATTCCTTTAAATATTCAAACTCTCTTTTCATTGACTAATATTGCATATTTTGATTTCAGACTATTTTCCCCCCTGCCAAGCTTCCAGAGGTTCTATCTTTTTGCCGGACAGAAATCCTTTCCTACATTTCTGATAATTTAGTTTTACACACTCCCAATTCACTTTCTAATCCTAAGTAAGTATAACATTAGAAAACATTGAAAAATACTTTTGTTTTTGCAGATAGGTATCTAAGAAGTGTATTTACACTATTATTCTGTTTTGGTTTAAAAAAAAAATATTAACACTTTGTCATCTCATAAACTCGTAACATAACTCCTATTCATTCAGCAATAATATAGATATTATGTGTAGGTACATGGTAGAGTTTTGGGGGAGTGGAATACGAAAAGTAATAGATTTATTTTTATTTGTTTTCCAGGACACATACTCCAGAAGAATGTGAAGCCAAGTATGAGAGGGTGATCATCTCAAGTCTCCAGGGGTACGGCTTGCTGATCAGCAATTTGCCAGAGTCACACCTGGAGTGGTTGTGCGAGGAGCAGGGGAAGATTCTGGATAACTCCAAGTTTTGGAACTACGGAACTCACAAAACCCCTCAAATACGGTTTGAATAGTTTAAAATTTCATGGAGTAGATCCATTGCGTTAGAAGATTGAACTTGTTTTTAAGATTACGTTAAGTGTAATAATAATAAATAAATTCATGCAAAGTAGTGTATGAGAACTTAATTAGTTGAGTGATTTGGAGGCCAACACCATATCCTTGGGTATAAGGACATTAAATTTATCAATATTGAGGATGTTATCGTAATGATAATGAAACCGGTTTGTTGCTGAAATGTCAGAAGTCTTAGGTTTGCACTGAGGTATCTCAGGTCTTTTTCTCTGCACGCTTAGTTCTCATTGCACAAGCAACAATTTTTGTAATGGATATAGGGGGAGTTATAATATTGTCAGTATGTTTCTTTTAAAAGATAACTAAATGAGTGAATTGTACATATATGTTTTTCAGAACAAGCTGCTATACAGTACTGGGCTGTTTATGTCAGAGAATCCCTGGTTCGTTTGGCCCAAAGTATGGAACCAAAGCAGCCCAGTTGCTGTTGACGCAGTTGAATGAAAATGAGCTAAATGTGACTATCTCCGTGTGGGAAAATGCCATTATATTGATGGCTAATTTACCGGTAGGTTTAAAAAAAAATGTTTGAAGAGATATATATATTTTTTTGGAAAGCTGAAACTGGCTTTAAACGTGGACCATTTAATTGTGAAAATCTAAAAATACCCTGAAAGGTGATTTGATCATCATCAAATGTGATGGGGTTTGGAACACAAGTTTAGTAATATCTTGTCTTAGGTGAGGGTTAGCCATAATGTATCAATCAATTATATGAAATGTATACATCTTTAGATAATAAAAAAATGCATTGGAACCTCCGTCGACTTAAGAAAAGCATTTGACAGTATATCACACTCTATTCTTATATCTACACTAATGAAAATTGGTATAATTATCAATGCTTTAACGTGGATCGAAAATTACCTTTTTAATAGAGAGCAATTTGTCAAGTTAAATGGCATTCTGAGCGATTCGCAGACCACGAATTTTGGCATCCCGCAGGGAACTGTACTGGGACCAATTCTATATTTATATTATATTTATGTCAATGATATTTAAACTTATTTTATATGCTGACGACCCAGCAATTTAAACTGAGGGATTATTAACTTGGTACGAAACCCAGAGAATAACAGAGTTAGAACACATACTAAAAAATTGGTTCGATAAAAACTTGCTATCACTTAACCTCTCATTTGTCGTAAGCCCACTGGCGGGCGGGTGACAGATGACAGATTAAAAATAAGACGACATGGGGAATTTTTTTTTTTTTAATTTTAAAGAAAAAAATTTGAAAAAAAAGTCATCGAAAAAGTCATTGGAGACCAAAATTTCGTTTCCATTTTTTACTCCAAATAATATCAGAAATCACTGTTAAAGTTAGTCAAGTACCTTAACACCCTGTACCTATATATAAAAAAAAATCATGATCCTTACACTTTCTAAAAATATATGTTAAATTGTTGTTTACATACGTTTCTCCGCATTTTTTACACGAGCAATGCGCTAAAAAAAGGTGAATCAAGATATATTTAAATGTATTTAAAAACTTAATGTATTGTATAACATGTAATTGTAAAAAAAAAATTAAATAAATAAAATAATTCGCCATACAAGTTGAAGCATAGATTAAAATGTAGATATTTGTTAAGGAATGGTGGAAGTTGGTGCAGTTGGATGAGGGGGTTCTGCCGTCCATCTGCGAGACCTTAAGCGCCGGGGGCTGGGGCAGCGCTGGCCGCATGGCGCCCCTGCTACTGCCACTTCTGGCACACCTGTCCGCCTCCACCCTCAGCCAGCAGTTCTACGACGCCTTCTTCGGAGCCATCTTGAAAGGGTAATTATGTTTTTTTGTTTTTGTTTCTGTTTCATTTTTCTATTCTTGGGGTGTTTCAAACTCTACCACTGTCATCTGGATAGAGCTACATATATCTTTAATGCACAATACAGACACGATGCTCACATCAAAAGATACTTTATAAAACAATAGACATAAAAAGATGATGTTTTATAAGCGCGGTTCGAGTCTTCGCTTATCGGCGTTATTCTCCGTAACCGCTAGCGGCACGATATTAGAAAAGTTATGCGACCCCCCCTACGCCGTAAACCGAAGAGGGGGTCCCTTTGAATAAACAGAGCCGTAAATAAACCGCTGTCAGCCGTCAAGTTGACATATCCAGTACAAAGAAATGATATTCCCTCGGCCGCTTCTGATTTCAACTGACCCCCTCTCCTGCCTTAGGAAGAAATATTTTATAACGTAGTGTGTCGGCAGAAAAGATACTTTATAACACAGTGTATTTTGATGTGAGCTTAGCGTTTGTCGCCCGCTTAATGCAGTCAGACCATTTTCCGTGTTTTATATTAATTTATAATTCTTACAGAGCAGAGCAACGCTGTGTTGTTTCCTCAAAATCAGAATGTTCCGCCTGGATGGGAGGTCTGGCAGAATGCCTGCGCTATGTTTCTGTTGGAGTCACCGACGCGGAATACACCATACAATCCCTCGGCAAAGCTTTACGACTGTGGCTAACATTCATCGCACGATCCCACATATCAATCAATCCGTACACACCGCTGAAAGTCAGTGTTGGCTACATGTCAGACTTGATCAAATTCTGGACCAAACAATCCCTGACTTCTAAGAATGCTAACTTCTTCTCCCAGTTACTGCGATTGTTCTGGAATAATGTGATGTTTGTTATAACATCTCAAGTGGAGAAGGCTACACCTGAAGATGACTTGAAAGAAATGACAGATGTCCACAGGGAATTGTTGGCTGGGCTTAAAACCAGCACGCATGTTAAAGTGAAGAAGGTTACGAGAGTTAAATTTGACTCTGATAATGCTGATACTAATGCTGTTGAGAAGAAACCTGCCGTAGAAGAACCTTTGCAAGATGCTAATGTAAAACAGATGTATGAAAGGGAGCTATTTTCTACAGTGAATGATGTTTGTGCTTTGTATCTCCGATGGGCCAAAACTAATAATATCTCTGCTCCTATTTTGGGGCCATTGTACTCGCTTGTGTTAGATTTTGACTCTGCTCAAGTATTTAAGTCCATGCTGCACTCAATACTAAAAGGGAATCAAGATACCAAGTTATATTCTCTCTATTCTGAAGTGTTCTTGGGCTGGTTGAAGGGAGACTCGATGAGATCGCAAGCTGTTGTGGATTTGACATTTGGTCTGTTCACTTATTTGACAGAAGATGAGCAAAAAGAACTATTGAAGACATTTGATCAGGTAAAGGATACTTTTGATACTTATTTAAAATATATTTTTGAAATATAATAAGCGATAATTGTTGAATGAAACACTAGGTATATATTGAATCATTTGGCGGGTAGGAGGTATCCCGCCGTAGCTTAATGGTAGAGCTCCTGTCCGGCAAACAGAGGGGTGCGGGTTCTAGTCCCCGTCGGCGACATATATCTTTTCTCGGGAGAGTTTTCAATATTGATCAGTGTTTCAGGCTAATAATTATTGCTTATAATAATTGTTACCCTTCGTAAAAAAATCTTGTCTTAAACATTAGTGTATCAATTTAAAAAATAATATATTTTTTATTTAATACAAGAAAAGAAAAATGTTAATACAAGTTTTAGGTAGTCCCACAAAGCTGTCACATGATGTCTTGTCTAAGAAAAAGATAACACTAATAATCTAAATTAAAATATGAAAATGAACAAGACACATCAAAATAAAAGATAGCGGTCGCAACTGGGACTCGAATCCAGGACCTCTCGTCTTACCGGGACGGGCGCCTTTACCAATTCGGCCATTGCCACTTATTATAAAACCGTCATATTTGTCAAACTCATGTTTAATAAAATATTATATATAAATAAATGTATCTCAATGTTCCATACAAAGTATTTAGGCAGGTACGTAGAGATGTTCAAAGTTACATGGATTGGTCATTTATTAATAGTTTCATACTCCGCCTACTGGTTAATACGGAATATTTTTTATTCAAACAGTTAGATTTTGCTTTATTATTATGAAAATTGAGTATTTATGTCGGGGGAGACGAAAAAACATGCATTTTATATTTCAATTTTATAAGATTATAAGATTATATCACTTACGCGAAGTATTTGACAGCCACGTTTGGCCAAGTGAAACGGGACTTATACAACTTCAATTACTACAATACACAACTATTTACGTGCACAAAATAGGTTATTAGGTTCTTAGGCTGGGTAACCTAAGTAATTCGTGCGTATTTAGATTGAAAAAAATCGCAAATATGAAATCCAAAGAAATGGCGGCAAAGGAAATGTTCCGCTCCGTATTATCCGTGTATCGAAATTCGAATTCCGTATTATCCGGTAAGCGGAGTAGTAAACATTTACCGGTCATTTATTAGCCAGCTTTTTGTGTTTTTGGGGCAGGGTCTCTTATTATTCTGCAAGTAAAAAAATTCGGCAAAAAAAAAAAACAAAAAAATTTCGCACTTAAAACACTTATTTATGTACATGCAGATAACTGACCACTAAAGAGGTTTTTTAAGATGGTCGGCCGAAGTGAATATTTACCTAAAGGTGGCCAGGACTCTCCAAGGATTGTAGCGATGATGATGATAACTTACATATTACAAACACTATTATTTTGTTTTATAAATGATTTATTTTTTTAACAGTTGCCGCTTTCTACAATTAAGTGGTGTATATCTCGCTGCTTAGCGTATCCTCATTCCTCTCGAGCATCTGTTCGTGAATGGCTGCTAGGTGACTTGGTTCACCAATCCATCGTGTCAATGACCCATCTCGTAGTCAAAGAAGGAGACAGGCATCACGCCACTTTACTGAAGATGTGTTTTGCTCAAGATAACAATGGAGGTAAAAATCAACCTTTTTCCATTATATGATTAAAATTAAACAACATTCTATGCTATGCTTTTGTACTTCTATGAGTTACATAATAATGTGTATTACTTTTGCAGTGATTCTTATTAACGAGAAGACATGTTCAAGTATCATATCGATCTTAGCTGAATCCTTGTCCCATGATGATTCCATTCATTTGGATATGTGTGCGTCATTTGCGTCTCAGTTGGCCGCCTCGTTGTGCTCAGACGATAAGTACAAAGGGGTTGATGAACTTCTTCTCAGCTTATTTGTGCTTAATTGTAATGTACAGGTAAAGTAATATTACATTAAAGTATAACTTGTGTATTTCAATTTTAACAATTGATTGAAAACATTCGATATTCTGTCTTTGTCATTTTCATGCGAAATGTGTGAGAAAATAGATAATTATCGAATGGGAGGCCCTCTGTTGGAGTGAAATATACTGCCGTTGTAAGTAAAAACACAGTGTCTTCCTTAAGACTCAAGGAAGAAACTGTGTTGTTATAAAGAAGATGTGTTAAATAGATTATTTAAAGAGGAGCATGAGACTAATATATCGTTTTAACTGTTTAAATTCTTATCTCGGGGTGGGCCTTGTGTAGGCGGCCGTGGATACTTAGTGTGAGCAGGGGTTATATTAAATTAAACAATAGAGTGCTTTTACACTGAAAAATATGTCTATTTAGAAAATACAGATACACAAAGATAATGATGAATTTGATTAGGGCTAGTCTAAATTAATTGGGCATTAAAAATGGAATGGTGGTACCAGGTAGAATTGTGGATGTGTAGTTGTATTGTGTAGTGTAGTAATTTATTCATCATCTGATGTAACTGATTTGGTGGATTTCCAAAATAAACTTTGAAGTACAAACGAAGATGGCGAGGTGATGCTTTGATCAGCCACAGGGACGGTGGCCGAAGTCGCCCGTGGCTGGCCAAGGAATGAGAGCTAAAGGCCAGGCTTTCCATGGTGGACTCCTCTGCCCAGTTGGTCAGCCTAACCAACTGTGCAGAGAAATATAATATCAATGTTGCCAACATAACAAGCCTTTAAAAGTTCTTATTTGAATACTAAAAGTATCCACTCACTGAAAACTGATTCACTTTAAATAATATGTTACTTTTATACGTAACAGTGTTTTTAATTATGAAGGCAGTATATTTCATACATATTTGTCCTTTATTTCAGGGAGGAAGTGAAGTTTTGTCCCGCGACACTTGGTGGGAAGTGAACACCTCTTGGCAAGATGCTCTTTCTGCATTTTCCTGGGAAAAGCTGATTGATTTCACAGAGAAAGCATCAGATGTGGTGTTTAATAAATTAGTTAAAAAGTAAGTATGTACATACGTACAAATAGATGTACAAAACAAGCAAAAAATTAATAGAAGTTTAGGTTTTTCATTGCCACCGTTTTCAAACATTGAAACTGGAATGATTTGATCAATTTATTTCTGATTGAAGGGCAGTGGCGGCGTAGGGTAAATTGGCACCCTGGGCGGTTTTGTATCGAGCACCCCTACTTAAAATAAAACGCCACTCTCCTGAACAGTTCTTGAGGAGAGTGGAGTTTTTGCTTTTATACCCCTCATTTCTAAAAGCTCGTTGTAATTTGTACCTATCCTCTCTCATGAACAATGCTTGTAACGGATAAAGAGGGTACGGCAAAGTCACACGTAATAAAGAATCATCCAAACATTATTATTATGCCTCTCCTGGCCACGTTGATAAGTATTATTTTATTATCAATATTTAAATGCAGATTTTCCATTTGTAAACTACGCACGTACTGCACTCATTTCATTTTTGCCAATAAAAAACCTGAGTTTGTTTGCTAACCGCTGAATTATCACAAATGAATTGATTGTTGTCTAACGGTGTATTATTTTCAGAAATTCAACATCATCGGATAAGGAATGTATGAGTACATTGGTTGACTTATCCTACAACTTAATATGCTCTTGTGTGGACACATCTAATCTTGTCACCAGTGACTTCAGCAAGTTGTGCAAAGTCATTGAAATCATCATGAAAATGGAATCAAAAAACCTTGAGTCCTGCTTTTCAAGCGTTTATTCGAAAGCTTTAATTGCTGACATATTGAATGGTAAAGTTGACGCTCCTATGGCTGGTGACTCGACAACTTTGAAAGCCATTATCGAAGATTCACAGAAGGATAGAAAAGCCTACAACGAGCTCACTGATGATGATTTACAGACATTTTTGAAGTGGTTATTGTTTTGTACCAAGTTGATTCATAAAATATTGATTACTTCCAAACTAAAAAGTACCGAACGAGATTCTTCAGATGATGAAGGTGTAGTAGAAGAAATTGAATCCCAAAGTTTCCTGAATAATGCCGTGGACTCTGTTGACATGAAAAATATTCTTAGCAAGATAATTTATAATATTTCTATTGTTAAAACATTGTACAATGAATATCAAGCAGTAAGTACATTCCAAAATTTTATCATCTATATTTTTCTATTATATAAAAATACTATGTGAGATTCTCTACTGATTTCATTCTTGACTTATATCCAAACACCTTTCTGGCTTCTCAAACCTTCACAACCTTTGAATCAATTATCTCCACTATACCAAAATGTTAGTCGATTCCCTCAAGCATAAGAATGCTCAATTGTTCTAACAGCAGAAATAGCAGACTGTGATTGGTTTATGCTTATGGAACAAATAAAAACTGACAATAAAACCATGTATTCTCCGAAAAACAATATTTCAGACACATGGTTTCTGAAACACCACATAGATGTTTACAGAAACAATATTTTGGATATCTTGCCGTACACATCAGTAATTTGAGGAGGTAGTGTTGTTGAGTGCTGCAAATATTTTTTTACATACGGCGATGTCTAACAACCAGACGTCCGCACTTAGCAACGTTTGTTGCAAACTGATTTGTTTCTGGTTTCTCCATCGCCAGCGGGGAGCACAGAAACATGGTCAGAACACATAGTGTTTACCGCAACAGTTTTAACTGTTTCAGAAACATATTAATTGGTTTCAGAAACACATAGATTTTGTATGTGAAATATTGTTTATAAACAATTGTTTCTCGGTGAATACATGGCTTTAACCGCTTGGGCACATAAGCTTGTTTTCATGACAATGTAAAGTAGGTAGACATAGGAATGACGTGTGCCCCGTACCTGAGTTATTAATGATTGAATAACAATGTCTCAAACACAAAAATAGTCCTTTTCAGCCTTTTTATTATTTAGATATAGATAGATAAAATGAACACTTGTCTACGCAATAAGTTGAAAATGTTGATTTACCAAAAATCTGCTTTTGGAACAATAAAGTACTCGGCGAAGATATAATATTTTGAAACACACACAGTACATTATTTATAAATGAATAATATTTTGTTTTTGATTCTAGTGGCGCTGGTATGTCACTCTGATAGAATACTACAAGCTTATCGAGACAACGGCCACCAACGCTGTCAAGTCCTTGTCGGAAGACAATTATTACAATATCCTATGCTTTGTCAAGGCCAAGGCCGAACAAGAGGGAATGTACTGGTCCGTGGTGTACCAGATGTGTGCCACCACTCTGAGGGAGACCCAGAAATCACTTGATTATAACTTGCACTTCAAGACCACAATCCTGGCAATGCGCAAAATGGAAGATATGAAAAGTATTCGTGAATATTCCGCTAACCACCTTTGTCACAATATGCATGTAAGAAAACTTCATTATATTTTTCTTCCCTTTTCTGTAAGGTAGTTTATTTGAGCGTTGTAACGGAATTGAAGTGTAACATAACTATGTATATTTATATTACATATATATATTGTTAGCTGTATATTTGAATATTGCCACCATAGACGTTTTGTTTGCTCATCCGCTGCCAGAGGCGCTGCACCTCTGTCGGCCAACAGGGAAACCACTCCAGCTGCAAGCGTCTCGGTCGGTAAAGAAGGGTTGACTGGACCTACTCGACACCCGCGAGCAGACCATTCCCAACTGCCAAAGGATTCTATTCCAACTGCGTAACATAACCCTGCTGGTTATTGTTATTTTAATTGTTAAGACAATATATTTCATTACAGACATTTACTTAGCATTTATTATTGCTAACAATAGGATCATTGTCTTTAAAAAAAACATTATCAATTTTAGAAATGATGAGAAATTCACCTTTCAAATGAAAAATTACGACATCTATCAAAAATTTTAACCCAAAAACTTGACAAATATTTTAACGATCAATTTTTTTCATCGACTTATTGTCCTTGTCGCTTCCTTATTGCCCTTCATTCCTGTTGCCCAATCCTATTTAGCATCCTATTTAGCCATTCATGCATGGAGATATTTACAAGCGACTTGAGTTTTGCGTGCTTAGCATACCTATGCATCTATACTATTTAGCGAGTGTTCGTACATAACGCGACGCGTTTGACATCAGTTGCTCGCTACTGACAGTGCTGGCAAGTTAAGTATTATTTGGGTAGTGCCGTGTATGGAAACCAGCTTTAAAGAGAAGCATATCAGTCACGTAGCTTGTAAGTATCTCCGTGTACAAAGGGCCTTAACCTGTCACGTGCCAGGCGTATTTGGAAAAATCGCGCAGAAATTACCTTCCTGACTTTTTGTCAAATATCTGTATAAAAACAAAGGAATTTTTAAAAATAAACTTTTAAACTCTCGTAAAGGGCATTATATATTACCTATATGTATATTTAAAAAAAAAAATCTGTTTTTCAATACATTTACTTATCTGTTTTTCAGTGCATATATAAGTTAATCAATTTGAATGTCTGTAGTGTTAATTATAGGTATAATTCCAGAAATGATTTAAATCATGAAGAAAATTCCCTCCCTAAACATGAGTTTTCTCAACTAGGGAGGTATTAATTTAGATCAAGAAACATCTTATACATATATTTACCATTATAAATAAAAAAATACATAAAAAATTGTAAACAATGTGATAAATGTATTATGTTAATATTTCTTTAACCGCTTGGGCACATAAGCTTGTTTTCACGACAATTTAACGTAGGTAGACATGGGAATGACGTATGCCCCGGACCTGAGTTATTAAATAAAAAAATTTAATAGTTTTTTTTGCAATTGTTTTCTATTTATCAGATAATGTATCTTATTATTCATATACATTACATAATAATATCATTACAAGTTTTCCCAGAAAAGCTAACTTTGGCAAAAAAAAAAAATCTCCCATTCGGCAAATAAATATCAAAAAAATATATATTTACACGAATATGAACCGATTTTATTGTTTCTACACAAACCTGAATATACATTCTTCATGAAAACCAACGATTCGAAGGTGTTTTCGAAGAATTAATTACATTTATACTTCTTTAAAAAGTTGACAGCTGGTAAAGCGGGAAAAAAATATAACAACTGAATGTCATAGATAATTACTTAAAAAAATATTCAGAGGGTCTAGATCAATCAAATAACTGTTATACCAAGAAAGATATTGGCGCAAGCGATTCTGACCTTGTTCTTCATACAGTTTCTTTATACATAAGAGTTAAAATCGCATTAAAAAAAAAAAAATTTACCTCGCGCGCCGGCGCGTATACGGCACAGGACCGGTTAAGGAATCATTACTTTTATTTGATGTAAAAACGGACAATATTATTTGATATATTATATTTATTATTGATATTATTTGTGTATAAAATCCTTGACTGCATTATTTCTTCTTCCAGCTACCAAATCCAGCCACTGCGTTTACTCAAGGTCAGGATTTGAATGTTTCAGCATCATTGGCATTGAGATCTATATATTTATCCAAAAGTAAAAAAGTTTCCCAAATTATAATAACAACAGAAGATTTCCTTAATTGTTCTGCCTCTGCCATGTTGACTTTGTCATGGATTATTGATAAGTATTATCAATGCAAGGAACTGATGCTTTATGATGTGTAAGTTCACTTAAAAAAATTATGCATATATGTACATATTTCTGTATTTTTTTATCACGGTTCCAAATGATAGAAAAAGTCACCCAAAGATCTATAAAGTATTATACCGTCCCGTTATTGTGAGTCCATCGTCCAGTAATTTATTTATTTATTTACGAAACAAATAACCTTAAATACAGAATACACTTTTATTTTTTATATAAAAATGGATTAAAAACAATTATCACTGGAGCGACAAAGCAATTTTTCCGCCCACATTAAAAAAATCATGCCTCCGAATTTGAATATGGAGACATACAAACTGATTATAGTTCTATATAGCCAATGAATTCACATACCTTTTGTTTATTATTACATACTCGTAGAATTTATAAAAAAAATATTACAAAATTGTAAACTTTTGTGGTTCTGGAAATAGTTGCCATATTGTGGCAAAAAGCGCTGGAGTGGATAAACAATGTAAACATACAAATGTGATTTAAATTAACTAAAATTTACAATTATTGGAAACAAAATGTATCATACTTCGACTAAGATTATCTTAATTTTGTGTATGATTGCGAGATTCATCTCAAACTAAATGCTACCACAACACGGGCATTATTAGCCTAGTATGGTAGTTAAAAAAATGTCAAAAACTGTAACTTGTAAAAATTTATTAAAAAAAAAAAAAAAAATAGTGTCATTGTAATGGATAAATTTATCCATTTTAATTAATATGCGACATCTTTTGACTTTTCTGCAAGTCTAGGATGAATATTTATTTTCTGCTGGGTTAGTTCCGTATCTTTTTCTAATTTTTCTGTTTCAAATTTACGATTGACAGTTGCTAATATTGTCTTCAGTGATTAAATATTACAATTTGAGGTTTTACGCATTAAGTTATAAATAAAAATAAAGATATTTTTAGTTTGTGTAACATAAAATGAAATCAATTTCAATAAGGGAATTAATGATTTTAAAAAGAAAAATTATGGTTATGAAATATACAATAAAGTTAAATTTTCTTACATTTCAGTGACATCACATCGGCTGATTGGGAGTTGGTCAGTTGCAATGCATCCATTGTGAGATTCCTGACGGGTTGTGTTGAAACCACCGGCTGGGATCTGGAAGCTCATCACTGGGATTTCATCACCATCACCCTGTCCTCGCTGATGCAGTCCATCGATAAGTCTAAACAGTCTTGGGATACTACTAAGGTTTGTGATCATAATATGTAAGGGCGGGTACATACTGTTACGCATTGTGAGATTTCTGACGGATTGTGTTGAAACAACCGGCTGGGATCTGGAAGCTCATCACTGGGATTTCATCACCATCACCCTGTCCTCGCTGATGCAGTCCATCGATAAGTCTTTAACCATCTTGGGATACTACTAAGATTTGTCTCCCTAGCAGTGGTGACTGCCTTAAATATGGCAGCTTTCCACCATCACATCCAGCACTCTGTTTTATGTTTTTAAAAGTGTGAGATTGGCAACAATATTTTGAAGGTCTCATGTATAAATAAGCCTAATTTACAATATTAAGTTATATGTATTATTTTAGGTTTCTCTCCTGGCAAGTGAAACCTTCAAGCTGTTCTGTGCTGTAGACACTTTTATTTGGAATATTCCTTCAGAGTGCACACGCCGGGAACCAACTCCTTCTGTTACCAACTTGCCTCAGGAATGGGTGGACATTTTCGCACCTGACATTCACCAACATTTAATAGAAGTATTTATTCACGTTCTTGGTGAGTTGAAGTTTTTATCATTCAATGCGACACGTATATTATATCATTTGTGCACATCTTTTATGCTTAACCTCCTATTCGCCAAGCATATCCTTAAGCGCATGTATTAGGCCCTGTGGAATTCCTCGACCGTCAAAACATCTTTTCTTTTTTGTCGCTCGTTGGCACTGGTAGTATATTTGCGAATTTAGAAAAAATAACATATACCAAGTGTTGCAACCATGTTTTCTTACACTGTTATGTATTCAATTTCCAATTTGGAAATATTGATGTAAAAAAACCAACTAGTATAAAAGCGTGGCTTTTTTACGAGACCTACGATTTTTTAGTATGAATGTTTAAAATTCACTTCTTGCTATTTTAAAATCAGATTAGATTTAAACAGCTAGTTCTGAATTGTTAATTTTGCAATGTTAGTATTTTGGTGATGCTTTCGATTGTATTCGATAGTATTTCAGGGGTGCTAGCATGGTCGATCGATATGAAGTTACCGACCGATTGTTGGTAACTTCTCATCGTTCCCTAGAACAACTGCAGATCGCAAACGAATAGGTGACAGTTCACAATGACTAAGTGTCCTTAATATATTCGATATCAACTGTCGTTTGTACGATAGCGATCTGCGGTTGTCCTAGGGAATTATGAGAAGTTACCGACAATCGGTCGGTAACTTTATATCGATCGACCATGCTAGCACCCCAGGGAGATGTAGGTAACTGCGCATCGCGGTGGGGATACAGTGTTTGAAGATTTGTGGTTAAAGCGGGAAACTGGTGAATCCAACTCACATTTGGTATTTCGAGGAGATGTAGGTAATTGCGCATCGCGGTGGGGACACAGTGTTTGGAAACCTATGGTTAAAGAGGGAAACTGGTGAATCTAACTCACATTTGGAGTCAATTTTGTGATATGTATAAGTTTTATTTTCGAGTAAATCGAGTCCGTAGATGGAATTCTTGTTTTTTTTTGATTAAATAAATGTTTTTTTATTTATTTTTATGTTATGACAAAACGAGACTGTAATTCCATAGGTGTGTGTATTATTATTTACACATTGTAAATGAATAATATGGTCTAAAATCACTATTAATGTTATAAACTATAGATAAATGTTGAAAAAGTGGGTTTTATTGTGTATGAGTGTTTTATTTATTATGGTCGAATGCCTATGTTAATTATTTAAAAAATCAGAAGAGTATAAAACTATAGATCATTATTTTGTAATAAAAAATATCAAGTCTGGGAATGGCATACGAAAGGTGGCTTTTGAAGTTTTAGATAGCTGATTTAGCTGGCGCACGGTAAAATTTTAACGATCATAATTTTGGCGGTCAAGAACTTCAACTGTTTGATCAATAGCTCAAAAGTGATCAATTTGTATGGATGATATTGGATACTGTGATAAGTTGATTGGAAAAATGAACTTACTCAACTTATTTGAAGGTTGAGACTCAAGGCGTTCATCGCGCTCAGCACTTTGATCTGTGATAGATACCGGCTTCCGGTACCTCGCTGGGGAGCTTGGCATTTACACATTGCTAAATGTTGGAGATGGATTGATTTCATGTGCAAATTGTTCTTCATTTTTTTGGACTAGACATTCATTTGAAATGTGACGTTTGATTATGAGGTTGGCATATGCCAATTTGATATACATACCTTTACAATGTATATTGCTTGCGGAATTGAGCAATATTGATGTTTCTTGTAATAAGAGCTACATTGCAATATTGATTATAGGTATGAGTTTCTAGTTTGATAGCTTTTGTATGAATCAATCAATTGAAATTAATCGATAAAAAATGACATTTTTCAGAGGACAGCATATCTGCAGAACGAGCAACCTCTAAAGAAATGTTCTTCTTTCATTCACTCTATGACACAATACAAAAATTCAAAGTGAAGTATTTGGTGGCCAATCAAACGCATTCTGTTGAAACAATCATGCATTTGTGTCTGGATGTGCTTAGTTCTCCGTGTGTTCATTTATTGAAGTATATTGCTCACAGCATGTTGAAATATCTGACACCAATGTTGGTTGAGACTGACAGTAAGTACCTTTTACTTTCACTTTTACTGTACATTTTTATTTTCACTACTGTAAAGATTTTACGGTAACAATGTAAAGAAGGTATAAATGATAAGAAGATTCCGATACTGTAACAATAGAGTTGTGTAGATAACTATGTAATATACATGTGCACTATAATGTATTCAATTTTTTACCCGCGAGTATTAAGTGTGTGATTGAGCATCACTCAAAATTTCTCTGAATGTATAGCTCAAATCATACTCAACCCGGGTTTAAAATGTGGCTTATTCTTCATTCTTTCCTTTAATCCTTATGCCTTCATAATGTTTATTGTATGTGAACATGTATGTACTTTCGATGTCCCTCAACAGATGTCGTTAGCCCATGTAGTTTCAATGACATTCAACAGATGTCGTTAGTAGATAGTATTAGTTGATAGCTACCAATGTTGCCTGTTCGGGTCTTATCCCGGTATGATTACGAAGATCTCCAATTTACAACGAACATCGTACTGGGTGGCGGCTTGCTTTGCAGATCAACACAGAGCACCGATTAGAACGGACTTTTGAGTCCACTTAGTTATTCATTGTGAACACGATAAAGACAATAAACAAATTCATAATCTCGATGAACCACATTATTATTGAAGACTCCCAATCACCAAGTGGATTCCTATTCAGTGGAAATGCCAATACGCCACATAATGCTAATGTAATAATTTAGTCTGACAGTTACTGTGTAATGCTGTATGTCTTATATTACAGGAGCTGCTGCCAATTCCACATTTACCGATGAAGAAGCAGTAGCTAAACCATTAATTCTATCCGTACATAAGATGGTGACATCTATTACTCAGTTACAGGAATGTGTGGATGCTGTCCTCAGTCCTTACACGTAATAACTTTATACTTTTAAATCACCTTACACATAATAAATTTATACCTTTGAATGAATAGGAGGCGTTCACATTTCCATTAGGGTCAGTCAAGATGGCCTCCGTGGTCGAGGGGTAAGGCTCTTGACTCGCAATCCGAAGGTCGCGGTATAGAATCTCGCTGTGCGCAAATAAATTTTATTTGATTAGTTTGTGTTATTTCACAATTAATTAATTTAAAATAGTATGTAGTATATTTGCGGGACGTTCCAGAGTGGAAGATATTCTCAGTATCGCCCTGGTGTAAGACCACCATTCAGAATTGAAATTTTGCTTGAAATGGCTTTAGCCGTGTTTGGTGACCAGATCTGAACAGCCAGGTACTTCTGCACCTTCCTCTTCCCCATCTCCTTCCTCTTCCCCATCTCCTTCCTCTTCCCCATCTCCTTCCACTCCCCATAACCTTCAGCCTCACAACGTAATTGGGGATGCCATAGTCTCACTGGCTCCAGACGGGAGCAGTTGAGACTCTTGTGCCTGCAAGATCCCATTATATTGAATTTGAATGCTTCCAGGATTGGAGAAGAGAATTGCATTCTACAGCCCTACACGGACAGCTACAACATGACCCTTGGTTACCTTTTGCTTTGGGAAAATATGTTAAATATTTCCCAAGAATCTGTTACATTCTTACAGTATCAGTACACGGAATTCTTCAGGTACGCATTTTTTACTTTCATCAAATGAGAGATCAAGGAGGGTTTAGTTTTACTATTGAAGTTACAATTAATGCTTTTGTCATTTTCAGGGAAGGAAAATACGTAGAACATTTTGTATGTGCACTGTTTCGCTTATTGCCTGATGAATCGCAGCTGACAGCCACTTCTCCCAACTATTTCAAGAATGCACCGGAACTTCTTACCAGAGGTAATTTAGCTATTTTTTTTCACCTCATGCTAAATCATTTCATTGCCCAAATAATCCAGTTAGTCCAGTTTAGATGTGTCTTTAGGGATTTATAGCATAGAGCACTAAGTCCCAAGGGCCAAGACCTAGCTATATTGCGTAGAAATCGTATCCTCCGACCCCCCTCAAGAGAAAAATACAATGTAGCACCTATAAATATTTTTGAAGGTTTTTTTCGCCGATTTTTTTACTGATTTTTTTCCCCCCCTAGACAAATTAGTGGACAAAAAAAATCATCCAATAACAAAGTTTTTTTTAGAACCATTTTTGGTAAATTTTCAAAATCATAAAACACGCTTAATATGAACTTTTTTTAGAAATTTTTTTTTAGATTCACCTTAATTACTATAAAAGACAGGGCAATGGAAAATACTGCATTCAAAATTACAATGAAAATTTACTTGATTAAGGTGATTCTAAAGATTTTTCTAAAAAAATATTTGTATTGTGATTTTGAAAAAAAAACCTTATTTTCAAGTATCTTAACATACCTACCATTTAATTTTTTTGGTTTCACTGAGTTTTGAACCTTCCTACCTAGTGACCGAAATCAACCACGCTATTATCTTTATTTTCAAATGTCTTTTAAAACTTTTTTTGGTTTGACTGAGTTTTGAACCCAGTGATCAGAGTTAAACGCGCTACCAACCGGGCCAAATCGCGAGGTGATAAGGCCGACATTTATTACGTACAGTGCTTTAATTTCTTTGAATTTTAGAAAAATGCATATATGTTCACGTGCAATCACATGATTGCAACCAAAAGTTGATAGAAAGCATTGTCACCGACAGAAGAATAATAAAGAGATGCACCCCACATAAGTTAAAAGTCATGCATGTAATATTTTTAGATATCTGCGTCTGGGATTGGTTTCTGTTAGTGGCACTAGTGTGTTGTAAGCTATTATGTGTTTTTGTATGTGACCATAAGTGGCTACCGATAATATCTGACAAGCTGTAATAATTCAATAACCAATTGATTTGCGTATTTCAGAATGGCCGCGTCCAGAACTCCTCAGCGGGTTGGCCTGCGCATTCCTGGTCCAGTCCCTGCGCGTGGGAGCCGTGCACTGTGCCATCAGGGGGTGGTGGGGTGCGTTGCCCTCGCGTACTGCGCAGTTCGTGGAGCGGACGGTGCGCGCGCATGTAGCCCCCATACTCATCTCGCACCAGCTGGCCGAGGTGGGGCGCAAACAGAAGGAGCTGCCCAATGTTGAGGTATTTCACAAAAATCTTTGCGTTTTTTAACTAATGATTTGTAAATTAAAAAAAATAAATTATTGTAATGTAAAACATATGGGTTACATTTTTTTATATATATTTTACAAAATATTATATTTAATGTCATGATTGGTCATGTATACCTTCTCAGAAAAGAGGAGCTCTTGTGCCTGATAAGGGAGCCACGATTCCTACTTAGGTTAAATATTATAATATATTTTGTACAAAATATTTATTTCTAAAATGGTTATAATGTGGGATCCGATTGTGATGAAACTTTGGCGAGTTGTTGTGTGCACGAACGGGGAAGCATTAGAAGGGAGGGATTACACAGGAGATATTGTAGCATTAGGGGTTTGCAGGGGTAAATTTGGATAATCTATGTTTCTCATACGGAGAGCTGTATAGGGCCTGACCATGCGTGGACCAGATGGAAAACAAAAAAATATTATGTATCCAAAAGCACTTTAATAAACAGAATTAAAACACAAACCCTTTCTTTCTTTGAGTGGCATTGCAACACATGCCGGCTACTCACTGGTATTTCATGAAAATGGACAAAAACCGCTTTCGAGCTTTCATAAAAAACCAATTTTTTGGTATAAAGTTAAGTTATGTTGTCAAGGCTTGCGAGAAGACTCCAATTTGTAAATTCCGTCCAAAGTCGATTAACTATTAACCTCTTGCCGATTAATCACCGATGATCACCGGTTTTTGGAAGCGATTTTGTCCATTATGTATAAAGAAATTGTATCAAGAACAAGGTCAGAATCGCTTGGGCCATTCTCGTTCTCGACGTAACGAAATACTGCATAGCATCTAGCCTCTCCGAATAATTTTAATAAATTGTCGATGACGCGGCGGGCAAGAAAGATGGCCGCCGCATCAAAATATGGACGGAGTTGGTTTAGAAACTCTATATTTTTTCATTGTTTTTGATATAACTCCATTGTGGAAAGAATACATTTCAGGTATTATCAGAAAGATCGTTTTTATGTACATTATTTTCATGTAATTTTTCTAATAATCACAACAGAAATGTTATAAATATTGGATTCGTATGAAATGTCAAATTTCTTATGTCGTAATGAAAAAATATATTTTTCCTATGCTGGCTTTCAAAAGGTTAACCGATGAGTTGGTTAATGGTTAATCTACTTTACCTAAGTGATAATTTGTTTTCAGTTTTCAATCCATGGATCGGTGAATGAAGTGTTTGCCAAGTACACCGTGGATAATACTAAAATGGAACTTATGATCCAGCTTTGCAGCAATCACCCTCTGGGCATACCCAAGGTCATCTCCAGTGGCAGCCCCTCCAATAACGTGGCTTGGATTACCATGTTTCTGTCTCATCAGGTAATTAAATCCTCAGGGCATATGTGTACTAAAACCGTGTAAAATAGTATTATGAATGAGGAGTTCCAAAAAAAAGCAAGGTGGGTGTAAGCATAACGAACAAAATGAATAAAGGTTTTTGGTATGGGGAGTGGATGGACAAAGAAAGGGGAGCAGGATGTTAACGCACAGGTGGATGTAGAAGTCCATGGGAAGATTGATTGAAATATGTACTTAAGTTGGACAAGTCGTGTAACATCAGGTATGAGGTGATGTATGTATGTGGAGGTGGCAGGAGTTTGTGCCAAGCTCTGTGGTGTTTCATCCTTTCTGCCTACCCATACAGAGAAATGGCTTGATGGTTAGTGGAATGAACATGCGCCTGAATCTTGTATGAGAGAGACTGCATGAAAGCAAGACATTCTGGCTGGAATAAAATTCTATGTCCTGGATAACTCAAAACTGAAATTTTTTGTATCGTTTTACTTTGGAATTAAAAATACATATTATCTTGGCGATTGTCAAAAAGCAGTGCTTCAACCAACCTGTGCTTCTTTCGTTATTTTTAAAACGGCATTGTTTTGTTATTTTTTCAGAATGGCTCTTTGTGGCAGACCATCACACTGTGGTTAAACTCCATTCAAAGAAAACTCGACAGTGTTCCGGAGTGCTATGTGTGCTATTGCAAACTCCATCCTGTCACAGGGAAATTACCCAAAATAACGTGTCACACTTGCAAGAACAAATCCCATCTTGTTTGTTTGGTAAGTTGTCTTATTTAATCATATAATATTGGTTGTACATTTTTCAAGATGCTGTATGTATTTGACTGATTAATGCCATTTGATATTTTGTTTTTACTTCACTTTATTTTTTTAGTAAATTACCTTAGTCCATTTGAAGTAACTTCACATTAGAACCAGAAATTGTTTATTTAGACTAGTATGAATTTTAAAACTAAAGATGTACTTTGAATTTACATACATAATAAATATATGCAAACAAATTTTTGTATTTAAAAAAGTTATAATACAATTTTGGATTGCTTTTTAAAGTATTAAATTCTAAGATTTGATCGAGGATCCAAATAATGAATCGAAATGAATGGAAAATTCAGATAACAAAAATATTTTATTTTAAAAATAAAAGAAATGAAATTTCATATTTGTCAAGTTTTAAAAATTATTTATTTCTTACTAAGTATGCATTTCTTTTACATGAAATGATTTTTTTGTTAACTTTTATTTTTGTTATATATCGAGGGCTCGGAGCCAGAATAACGTAACAAGAAAATTCTAATTTTCGGGAGAGGCAAATTTCAATAGAAATTTAGTCTATTTTGTTTTTCCAGGGACTTTAGCAAAATTAGAATTTTCTTGTTATGTCATTCTTTTTGATTTTTTTTCCTATTTTGTTCTTTTGTGCTGTTACTTTTATATTATTGGAATTGAGTTAAAAATCAATGTTATCTAATCTGTTTAGGTGGGGTACATGAAAAATAAAAATAAAACATTTGATTCAACTCCAATTCTACATAATAATTTAAACTTCGATATTCCCGGCGCCACTATCGAGATCCAGGAATTAAAAAGTTCTAGCATCATAATCCCAGTAAAAAAAAAAACCAGAAGTGAAAGCTCTAGTTCATATCTCAATTTGTGAAAGAATGGAATTTGTTAATCGGTGACGATTTATTTAATATAATTTTTTTAATTTCAAAATTCCCAATGTTTATTTGTCTTTTTTTTTCAGAAAAAATGGTTCAGCACGAGTGGAAATACAACTTGTCCTATGTGCCGGTCACACATGACTCTGTAAAGATACCAACACCCGTGCTTTACCAATCAAAACAGAGCGAACCCTATGTTAAGCCAAATTTTACTGTTGGCCAAGGATTACTCAACTAATTTTGAGTACCTATTTGCTAAACTTCAAGATGTGAAGAAGTTGTCAAATTACAACTTTAAATAATACATATTGTGAAGTGCGACAGTGTTCAACACTGAATAAACAGTAATAATTATTAATTTTTTTGTTTAATGTTTATGTCATGGTAGAATTCATGAACCAATTTTATAAACTTTTTTTTGTTCACTTATTTTTGTAAATAAAATTACAAGACAGTGTAACCACTAAAGCGATGCAAATTTCCAGACGTTCAGTTTTGGATTTGGCCATTTGATTGAATTAACATCATATCTCCAAATATTAATAAGGATACACAAGAACTACTTACTGCTGTTTAAATTCAATGAAACCACCTGGATTTTATTGTTTATCCCATATTTTTAGGTTTTATAAAAAAAAATTAAAAAATCGTTGAAATTAAAATTAATTCTTATTTATAAAACATCACCTACCTAAATTTGGACAATTCAAGTCAAATTTGGACAAGCCCGCTCAAGAGGTAAACATGTATCATTGAATTGCCATTCTATACAAATACATGTCTTTAAAATGATCCCCTGGCATTGTACGCCTAAAACATTTAATTAACTGAGCGATCACTCAGTGTGCTTGGTAAAGTGGCCTTATGTATTCTGAATCAAGGTAATAATGTACAAGCACTTAATGGTTAGGTTTCATTCCTAGTACATAATTGCTAGGACTCTGCAACCTCGGTATAAGATCCTTGCTGATACTCATACCAGAAGCCAGAGTGATATTTATGTAGGTACAAGTTTATCTGGCAACACCGTAAGTAGTAAAACTCCATGAAACATGGCTACACTTATGTTTTACTGAATTATGTGCAACACTAAATCGTAATTTTATAAAAATATTGAGTTTTTTGTGATAAAAACAAATTCCTTATAAAAAACTTCTTATTTACTTTACAGAGAAAACTATTAATATTTTAGCCTTTATATTGACATTTTAAATCAGTTTTGGAAAACAAAGTAGATAGATCTATTTTAGACTTTTATTTTTCACATTTACTACAAAAATTCTGTGTAAAATATTATACATATATAATTTTATTTCATAATGTGTGTAGTTATTTGAATTTAAAATAAAATAATGTTTAAAATGAACTGTGGTTTTTTTCTTACTTGTAGAGTGACATCCGTGGTCAGGCGGTTAAGCTGTACCTGAGAAGCACACGGATGCAACTCCAAAATTTGAAGAAATTAGTTTTTAATGAAGATGTGAAGTGAATGATCATGTTTATCAGTGAAGAAATATATAGGATTTTCAAAAATGATACGGATGCAACTATTTTTACCTCCTAGAAGCAAAAAGACTCAAATCTATTTGCATCTTTCTGCCTCTAACATTTCTGCTCATTCTGTGGAAGTAAACATTACGAATTTAGACTCAAGTGTATGTTGCATCCTTCTACTTCTAATCTCTTCGTTTTCTATGAAACTAAACACAACAACCTTATCCAACAGCAAATGACACCTATATGTTTGTGATCGTTATGCAGGAGGTTAAAAAATTCTACTGATATAAACAAAAAATTCCAAAGGGAAAAAGAAAACCATTTTCGTGAGGCGAAATTGGATTTTGGAATTTAAAAAAATTGGATAAGTTGCGAGGGAAGTCACCTTCTTCTGAAGAAGTTTTGACGATTCAATATGGAAAAATGTCTTCCACGCCCGTTTTTGAGTAATTCTCAATCCTTATAATTGAGAAAATTGTGGGTTTTAAATAAAGCCATTCTGGGCAGCACCAATGACAAGGTAAATTGTTGCAAGTGGAATGAGACAGTCAGTGCCAGGGGTGCAAATGAAATGGCTTCTTACCTCCTGATGTGGATATCGCCCTTGAGGTGATTTTTCACAAAAACGGCGCTATACAAATCATCCAAATATTATTATAATAACATAGGGGATAATGTTGAATATGTGAGGTGCTCAGACTTAGCAGGGATGCTCAGATTTAGGGGATGAGGTTCGTCCAGGTTTTGGTGGCGAATGCATTTGCCCATCTACTGCATTGCGGACCGAATAGGGAGAGACTGGTTGAAGATGACCTAACCTAGATCTCTCTAGCTGGACTCTCTCGACCCATCGCCTTGCAACACAGTAGGAGGGATGGATTCATATGTCCGTTACTCCTGAACGCATTGACCCCAAATTCCTACCCACCTATCATACATTTTTCCTTCCCAGATCTTCCTCTGTTTCCTTTCCATAAAAGACACCCCACACAGCTTCCCCAAAGAAGACGTAGGCCCTATGGAATTTTTTTTTCAAAGGGTCTACTGTTTGGAGCTAATGTAAAAAAGATCTTAATTAATGAAGACAATTTTTGCAAAACTCAATCGAAAATCTGAAACAGAAAAAAATACGGTCACGTCTGGGCAGATAGCAGCCCAATAAGATAATGTTGGTAGTTCTCAGTCGAAGTATGGTACAGTTAAAATATGAATAGGATAGGGACACATTAGCTCAGCTGGTAGAGCCGCTCCCCGGAAAGCCGAAGGTCCTGGGTTCGAGTCTCAGATGTGACCAAAATCTAATTTTTCTGAGTTTCGCTAATATTGTCTTCATTAATTAAAATATTACAATTTGATTTTTAATTTATTAAGTTAAAAATAAAAAAAGATCCACTGCACTTTTTTCATTATCCGATGACGAAGAAATGGAAAATACCAATTATTAATGATAATTTTTATAATTAAATAAAGAAATATACAATAAAATAGTTTTTTTTTTACCTGTTATGTATAATTAGTTATTATTTTACTTCCAACTTAAATTTTCAAACATTGATCCTTTGATAAATCACCACTTGTCATAACCAAATATTGTATTTCATTTTAAAGCAGAAGTGTTTTGATCCAGTACATCACTACACAATATTTGTGGCACATTCCAAAGTGGTAGGTACTTTCAGAATAACCCTGGTGAATAGTGAGGTATTTCACAACCTTATTTTCTCTCTTCTTCCCGCCCCTTTTTAGCGCCACTCTATCAAGACAGTTGGGGCTTCTGACTAGAATTCACTTAAAAAACCTTATGTAGGGATGAACAAAAATAAATACATCATACCAGTCTTATTTTCAACATTTATTTACAATATTCATCTTGTATTATCTTGATGTCATACACTTTTTTCGGTACCCAATGCATGTCTGTTAATTCGCCCTAGGCGCACTTGAGGTGAAATATCAACAAAAAAATGCAATATCACAAAATCCTGATATTAGGATAATAATACAAGATATTAGGTTTCTTGTAAAGCTTTCAAAAGTGCTAAGACTCTAGAAATGTTGTTTTGTTCATTGGTCAGAAGTCCACTGGAGTACGCGTTCACAATATGGAATCCTCAATATAAGGTATACATAGATTTAGTAGCAAATAAATTTTCGAAACATTTACTTTTAAAATACAACAAACCTACAAATAATATGTAAAAACTACAAAAAAGACGCACATTGTCCGATCAGTTGTTTCTATATAACCTGCTTAGTAATAATATTGATAGTCCCAAATTACTATCCATCATTGGTTTAAATGCTCCAATGCGGCGTACCAGGCACACTTGTCTTTTTCACGTATCTGCACGTGTTTCCCGAAATTTCCATTCCCAAGGAAACCATCCATATTTTTTTCGAAATTGACCTTACCTGAAAGTAAATAAATCTAAAAATCTATCAGCCTTCTACAACCTTGAAAAAATCGTGTGAAATTAGTTTGTAGAAAATAATTGTTATCAATCAAATATCGAAAGTCTAAAGGAGAACACAAACTTATTTAATACAGATTATGTGTGTGTATATAATACATAATAGGTGTGTTTGCATAAAGCTGTATGTGTGAGAAGCATGGATTTTCCCAATTTCCCCTTTGCTATCCCCTACCGTTACTATGTATTTACAATTTGGTAGGCGGGTATGGGTACCAATTATTGCATAGCCAACACCTATGCCATAGGTCACCCCAAGTGGTTTGCTACGTTTGGTGACTTAGCAGGGGTGACCGGGTTCACGGGGTAAAGTCTTGGCGGCGGATGCGTTGATGCACCTTCTGCATGGCAGGCTGGATTGGAAGAGGCTGGTTGAGGGGACCCTTTAAGGTTAAGGCCAAAAGGAGGCGTTTGCCTCTACATATAGCCGAGCTGACGCCAACTGTGTGCGAATGTTGAATTTGGAAAACCCCAGATTCGACGTAATGTTGGTACTCGTCAATCTTATCAGACACATCCGAGCTATTCAAACATTTGAGTGAAACTCCCAACGGTCCACTGGTGCCATTTTCCTCTACATAGTGAAAGCCTTCGACAAAGTATGGTTAAACGGTCTGCTTCTCAAATTGCACAACACAGGCATCGATCCGCAACTCCTCGCCGGACTTTTCAAGGAAAGATGCGAAGCACACTCGCAAGGCCCAGATTGATGACAGCAGGCATCCCCCAAAGGTCACTGCTTTCCCCTACCCTCTTCAATATCTATACACACGATATTCCATTCACGGACAACCAACATTCGCATAAATTATTTTTTTTTTCCATGTTCTACGTAAAACGGTTATACACCAATATATATAATAATTTGTAATGATAGTTGATTTTATTTTTATTTCTAGTAAACGTAATCGAATGACATTTAGAAATGTTTAAAGACACTAAGTTTGATTCACAGTATGTCTACAAACTACCAAGATCGCTTTGTAATTCCATACAATCGGATAAAGCCTGTACAGGTTTAAAAATATTCATGTCATCTGCGTATAGCACAAAATTACTATTTTTAAAGCATGTATAAATATCATTTATGTAAATATTAAATAGGAGTGAGATGCGACCCCTGCTGCTCAGTCGCAACTGGGGCACACCTGAGACGATTTCCGTTAAGCAGGATGTGAAACCATTGAAAACCGTGATGTATGATGCGATCCATCTATAGAGATCACCGTGAATTCCTAGACCTAATAACTTGTGTAAAAGAATATAATGGTTAACAAGGTCGAATGCTTTGGAATAGTCCATATAGATGGCATCTGGTTGGCATCCATTTGAGCGTGAAGAAAATTTATAAAAAACGCAAGATTTAGCTGTGGTAATTATTCACATACATTTTTTTACATTAATACCTTCTGCACAAGAGTCCCAACTGCTCCCGTCTGGAGCCAGTGAGACTATGGTATCCCCGGTTGAGGTATGTTGTGAGGCTGAAGGTTGTGGGGAGGGAATGGAGATGGGTAAGAGGAAGGTGGGGAAGTATCTGACTATTCAGATCTGGTCACCAAACACGGCTAAAGCCATTTAAAGCAATGTTTCAATCCTGAGAGGTGGTCTTACACCGGGGCGACACTGAGAAATTTATTTTTACAAAAAAATTATATTTATACAAAAAATTTATTAATTGGGAAATATCAAATTAATCAAATAAAATTTATTTCGGGTTCGAACCCGCGACCTTCAGATTGGGAGTCCAGAGCCTTACACCTGGACCACGCCGGCCGTCAATCTTATCAATTAAATTCATCTCTCTGTTTATTAATAAAACTGCCCATTTCTATAAAAAAAACTAATACACAACGCCCACCCCGTGTCCATCACGCGAGCGCCCGCCACAGACACTCTTCTTTATATATATATACAAGGAATACGGTTCCATGTCTAATCGGACTATGAGATCTCAGCGTCTGATTTCCCACAGTTAATTTATTCAGACACGATACTTCCTCACATGATAATTCATCACATCATAACTCACATTAACCTAACCTAACCTAACCTAACCTACCTGACCTAAGATTAAAAACCCCAATTATCAGTTTTCGACGTTTCGAGACATGATGAATTGTCATGTGAGGAATTAACATCCGATGAAAAGTTTGTACTCAATATTCATACACTTAAAATTTTTCTACTGAACATTCTGGTCACCAAGGAATACACACCGGGCGAGAAAATAAATTATTCAGCGTGGACGTGAATCCTTTATCAAAAGAGCAATATACGGAAGACGTAAAAATTAAATTAGTGAAATTACGTTAAACCTATTTTAAAAGGAACCTACAAGACACAAAAATTATATAATATACATAAATTTTATTGGAAACAGAACACATGTTATTGGAAATGCCATTTTAGGTAGATAGATAGATTACATATAAAATATAATATGTGTTTATAGGAATCTATTTGAATAATAATAAAAAAACTAAATAAGAATGGACAACTTTTAAAACGCGAAATAAACCGTGGTTTAATAATTTATAACATTTTTAATAACTCTTGTAAATCCGATAAGAAAATGTGGAGAGTCAAATAAATAAGAAATAAACAATATCAACACTTTAACCAACTAAATAATATGGATGTAAATAATCAAATGAACAATAGACAAAAATAAATTAAAACTGATTCACCTTCTTGAAATTAGCACATCAACGCGGAGTTTTTATTCCTCCAAGTTGTTACATTGGATATTATCAATTTTTCACGGCAGAAGGAGGCAACATAATAAAAATAAACCGTGTGATAATTTTTGTGGTGGGGATAGTGCCTAGCATTTCCTCGCCCCAGTCCGGCCCTGTCCGCTCAGTCGCTGATAGCCCGCCGCCGAGTTGAGTCGAGAACATGCGGTTCCCCGCGGCAAGCCAGCGACTCTTTTTACCAACCATCTCTCCATAGATATCATTGGCAACAAATAGCTGTGAGCGTCGAGCCTCCGCTGCAAAACGTAAGTTCGTTCAAATAATTTTACAATTATCTTTGAAAGTTTTTATTAAACTTCATTGTCTCCAATAATTAATACAAGCATTCAGCCAATATTTTACGATAATTGGTTCACTTTTATTTTCCTTAATTTTGTATTTTGGTCATTGTTCCTATAATCGCCGCACTTTTAGGAACGGATTATAGAAATTATACGTCGTTTCAACAATTACTACAAGATAAAACTATAAAATATTATTAAAAAAATAAACTTTATATATAAAATTTAAACGCTTAATAAAAAATATACATGCGCAAAATAGGTTATTCAGTCCTTAGTTTGGACCTAAGAAATTCATTGAAACAAAACTCACGTAAATTTTAAACAGTATAATAAAAAAATATAGCTGGAAAGGAATCGTTTTATGCTAGAATTTTTGAACTTTGATTAAATAAAAATGACGTTTTATTGCATCTTTTACCGTCTGTGCAAACTAATTATGTAATTTCCAAAATCTACGCCTAATAAAAGTTCGGCGGTTAATGGAATATAATTATTTACCCATGGTTATTATATTCTGTGGTAGTTTCTTTTCGCATTTTTTTTATTTATTTACACCATTAAACGATTTTGTTCAATACATTTTGTAATTAAATGTTGGGATATTTTTATGACGTTATTCAAATTATTCACGTAAATTGTGTATTGTATAACCAATTTTTTTTTAAAACTCCTGGTTCACCCCTGGATTTACGCCTCATGGTCGCGGTCACGCTGAAATTAAGGTTGCGCCTATTTAGAGACACTATATCGATAGCGGAAATTTGAAATGCAGTACAGGACAATTTTCTCCATTTTTTCTCTTTCGAACTGCGTCGACGAAACATATTTAGGAAAATAAGTGCGTTTTTTACGACGTGCATTTTAAGAGGATATTTTTTCATGATAATTAAAAATAAATTAAGTGCTGCTAAGAAATTTACAAAAATGTTAAGTTTTCAGAAAGATCTGTTTAATGATATTTTATAAAAAAAACCTAACCCAAAAACAGGAAATAATTATTTAAAAATTTTTTTTTTCCTTCTCCTGAAGAATTAACATATTTTCCCTTCACAGCATTTCAATATTGGGAACCTTTAACCATCACCAATTCTTGTTCTCGTCGTTCATAATGCATAATCTTGGCGTCTAGAAATGTTGCTTAAAATATTAAATACAATATTTAATTTTCAATGACACAATTGCATAATACCACGAAATTCCCTGCGTAATACGTTGAAAGTTACGCGTTGCGTGGCACGTGGAACTTGGCGCGTACCACGTGCCACATTCCACGTGCCACGCGCGCGTCAGGTTCTCACGGAAGGGGATGTATAATTTATTTCTCCTACTCCAAAGTTTCCGATAACATTCGCCATGCACTCTTCTCGAATAGTATATAGTTATTTTAAATTATTGCCAAATTAATTATATGTATTTCTTTTATTATTAACCAGTTATTTTGAATGTGATATCTTATATCTAATTTTGCAGTTAACTTTTACTTACAGGAATAGAATTCTTTTCCACTTGATTTTTTATATATTTATCTTTGAGATGATGCACTAAGTAATGCAAAATCAAGTTTTTGGTTTGGAAATTAGATTGCTGAGAAATATTATAAATGTTTTCATCTTTTAATCAATGTCTAATTATGTTTTCATAATGTAATGGCCATCACAAGGAATGCTATTGTTAGAGACCTGATCCCGATAGTAACAGCGTCATTATTATACAGGGTGTATCGGTACGTACCCGACAAACTTTAACCAGCGATTCCTGAGCATATTTCGAGTAAAAAATATTCTGACGACTTTACTGTCCGGTAACGTTCTTTTTTTAAAAATTAATTAAACATATTTTTACCACATGTCTCCACTATATCAAAATTTGAAAGCGTCAACCGTGTGAACACGTGGACTGATTTTTTTTGATTTTTTTTACCACTACATAAGAAAAAACTATTCTATGTACGTTTTACTTTTTTTAAAAATAACATTGTCTAGTTTGTATACTGAACGTCTTTTGACGGCGTTTAAACCAGTCAATTTTATTGATTTTTGGAAGGTCATAACATCTATAAAAAGTAACTTAACAAAAAACAAGAAGTTCCGACACGCTAGTAGTTGATATCTATTTTATGTAAAAACAATATTTTCTCTGGGGTTAAAATCCAGAGAGATAAATAGGGAATACGTTTGTATGGAAAAATCACCGCCGGGTATCCCCTTAATTACGTTACAAAAAATATAAGCGCAAAGTACTGAATAATTTGTTTTTTCATTAGATAAATATGAAGTAATTGAAACAACTTTTTAAAAATACCTCTTCATGGCTAAGATTATTTTTGACTCGATTGATTGACTAACTTTATTTGTTCTTGTAAAATTACTAATAAAAAAAATAAAAACAAATATTATCCTTTGCGTTGTGATACATGTAGTTAGTTGTTGACTTTTCTTCCATTCTTTCTATTTATCTACACGGGAGTTTATGGGGGTGAATTCTAGATTAAATATTATAACCCCTTTACAAAGTCCTACATTTAATATTTTGATAATTCCAGGAGAACAACATTACTGTCCCTCGACATGCCCACCACGGAGATCCTTTACCGGCACATTAGTCGCTGCCCGGACTCCAGGGCTCCTGAGCTCTGCTGACCGTCTCTATTGTCTGCTGGGCCTGCAGCACCCAGGATGTGCGATCTGCGGTGTGCATACGCCGAGAGCGTCTCAGCAAGGGGTGAGTGTTCATTTTACTTTTATAACTTGTAAATATCGAATTTGTGTTATAAACCCAGTGTTAGCGTTTCCAAGTACCTACATATTAAGTTTTTCACGGCCATGATTTTTTGGGGGTATTATACCGTGTTGTGGTGTCTCCTTATTTAGCCAACGTTTCGGACAACATTGCAGTGTCCATCATAAGGGCAGATATGTATGTGTGGTGAAGTGTGTGCTGCTATATGTAGATGCGATGCCGTGTTTCCAGCTCTGTGAATGGTCGATTTTATTATTGAAACGGCAATATATAATTTCATAATAATTATTTAAGAAACCATCTCATCATAATAATTATTTAAGGCACCATCTCATATCTTTAACGGGCCGCTCTGCCAATTTTTACCGATTTCTGACACGTTTTCCTTAAACGTTTGAAGTTTTTAAGCTCTTAAAAAAAAAATCTTATTCTTTAAGATAGTATCTATACATTCCCCACGCCGAAACGGTAATTATTTGAAATTCCCTCGATAGAAATAAATCGCAAAGTATGCTCCAAAAATTATTACGTTTGTTTCTGTTATTTTACAAGTTATGTGTATGAAAAAATTCAAAATGTTTCTTTAAATGCTACTTGACACATCCCCCACGAGATTTTTGCTCTTTTTCAAACGAGTCTTCTTTTATTAAACATTTTCACAATTTTCGCATGAATTTTATGGTTTTTAATGTTAGCGCGCTCGCTCTCACGTTCGTATTGTCGTATCTCTCCATCTTCTTATTTTTTCTTCTTAATACAAGTGAGGGAGATGCAACAAAATGTATTGCCTCTTCCTCATTGGTATTAGAGAAATGAGATGCCCCGAGCCGTTAACTTCGCCGTGCCGTTTCCGCGGGTGGTCACGGTAATGATAAAAGCGCTCATTCTAGACATCGAAGAGTCACTAATAGGTATAATCTGGTTTGTAAGTAAATGTGTTGCTTGTAGAATAGAATTGGCTTGTACTTTTAATGATTATTGTCACAGAATTAAGATAGCGACGCTTTTAATCACTCTTGGGGCCGATTCAACCGTCTATGAATGTACTTTAAAATTAGATAGGATTGTTTTTTTACACAAATACCGCACAAAAGTCCCAACTGCTCCCGTCTAGAGGCAGTGAGACTATGGAATCCCCAATTGGGGTATATTGTGAGGCTAAAGGTGGGGAATAATAAAATGAGGGGAAGGAGATAGGGAAGATGAAGGTGGGAAAGTACCTGGCTATTCAGATCTGGTCATTTCAAGCAACGTTTCAATTCTGAATGGTGGTCTTACACCAGGGCGATACTGAAAGTATCTTCCACTCTGGAATGTTGCTAATTAAACATACCCAGTGTAAAAATTATTACTTGCTGATACCCGGCATGCGTTGCAATGACACTTAAATAAAGAAATTGTTTCTCCCTGCGGGTCCTTTCCCATTCGTGCCGTTCCCCCTCCGCCAACTCTTCCCCTTCCGCGTCTCCTTTACCTCCCTCCTTCCGCTGTCCCCCTTCTCGCGACACCCCTCACGCATTCCCCTTCCATCTTTTCCGCCTTCTCCCTTCCCTTGTCCCCCCTCCCGCGAACCCCCTCCTTAATTCCTCTCCACCCCTCCCGGATTTCCCTCCCCCCGATGACTTTTTCCCTGACGCTAAACTCTTTGACCTGTTTTAAATTTTGTATGCAAATTTCATAAAGCCAGAGCTCGATGAAATATACTTTACGACCTATTCTCATACCTACCTAATATACACACACGTGTGCGACCACAAACACCGCGTCAAGAGATTTTTTATATATTAGATTTGAATTAAATAGTAGTGAAATAACATTAAGCGATGGAAAATACTACACTTAAAATTTTAATTAAGTATATAAAATGAAAATTTGCTTTCGTTGCGTGGGTACAGGGGAACAAGTAAATTTTATTTGATTAATTTGTGTTATTTTCACAATTTAATTTAAACATCAAAAATAATGTATAGTATATTTGCGGCAAGTTCCAGAGTGGAGTGGGCAAATGACAAATTAATGTTGGGCCCGCGTTTGGCGTAAATTTTAAAATTCCATAAAATAATATGTAGTATACTCGTATTTGCGGCACATTCCGGAGTGTGAGGTACTCTTAGTATCGCCCTGGTATAATACCACCATTCAGAATTGAAACATTGCTTGAAATAACTTTAGCCATGTTTTGTGATCAGATCTGAACAGCCAGGTACTTCCCCATCTCCTTTCCCTCCCACCCCAGCCTCGCAACGGCTCTGGCTCTAGATGGTGGGAGCAATTGAGTCTCTTGTGCGGTATTCACATAAAACAGAAATGTTTTTGATTAAATTCTAGATTTGAATATAAAGCGTGGAGTTTTCTCTTTAGATCGTTTATTTCATTACGTACTTTTTTCTATCGTAACTTTATCTATATTAGGTATTTTTTTGTCGTGTTGAAGTTGTACTGCCTTTATTTATTTATGTAAAAACCCTCTGGGCGTAAAATAAATGAATAAATTTCTCACCAAGACAGTATGAGAGATACAACGATTTGTATGAGACCTATGTGAGCTGGGACAAATCTGGTCTCCTGTGATTAATAAATTGTGAAAAGTACTCGTTTATTTTAAAGAAAAAATTATGTTCTGTACGCAGTGTATAAATAAATCTGAAATATTTCTAAGCGATCTAATTTTCAATCCATCAAAATCACATGATTTTGCATTTTCACTATTTTTTATTATTTATAATTTATAACATATAATATCATTCACAATCATTTATAACATATAATATCATTCATCAATTTTTTAGTTACCCAATTAGTAAAGAAATATTCTCGAGTCTAACTGGGGAGCTAGTCTATGTACTTATGTTATACATTTCGAACTGCTTATAGATAATATGTATAGTTACAATAAGAAAGTAAAATACTTTCAAAAATACTGTAAGATATTACAAAATATTGTACAATGAGAAAAATACATATATTATAGCATTGGAATACCAACAAAATATTAGCAACAGAATACGGAATATATCTGAAAACCATCGATAAAAAATAAGTCAATCTGTTGCTTATTTGTAAAAATACAACGAGAGTTTTTTTTTAAATTTAAAATAGTTTTTTTCACTTTTTATTGTATCGGGTAAATCGTTAAATAGCTTTGGGCCTACATATTCATAAAGCCAGGGACACACACGGCGTTATAAGCGCTAGCGTTATTTGGCTTGGCCCTTTTCAGCATATTCCTCGCCATGCATTCCAATCGCAAATGTATGGCGAGCGATATGGTGAAGTAGGCCAAGCCAAATAACGCCGGCGCTTTTAACGCTGTGTTTGTCCCTGGCTTAATGGTGTTGTGCAGCTGTCGTGTTGCATCTAGGTACATATATGTTCCCAGATGTTCTAGGTCTTTTACTTCGTGTTGAGGACACTTCAGATTCTTTAAAAACTGTTAAAATTGCATTTTTTTCAAATAGTTTTGTAACCGACAGGACTTTAAATTTACATTACTTTCCACAAGTCAAATATTATCGTTTTTTAGTTGATAATGCATTTTTATGCACAATTTTTGCTTTACTAAATATTTAAAAAATATTTTAAGAGGTTGACTGCTTTTGTCTGTATTTTTATGATATAATAATATGTCAATACATTAGTGGGATTTTGCTATATTATGATAAATACAGTTGATCCTCCGACAGTTGGCCAAATATCATTGTTACATACAATATTCAGCCGGTTTAGGGAAAATACGGTCTACCCACTCGCACAAAATATAAGTAATTGGGTCCCGTAGGGGTCGCAGAGAAGATGTACCGCCGAATAACAAAAGTATAAAACATATATTTTTTTAATAAAAATAACCATTTGTCTATTTACTGTATAGGTAAATAGGTATACCAGCATATAAACACAAAAAATCGACACTGTCAACAAATTCTGAAGTCGATTTTAAATTTGACATTGGTAGAAAAGAATCAAGTCAAATCAACACATCTTTTAATGATTTTTCAAAACTTTGAAAGTCATTAAAAGCTACGAAAAAAAAAACATTGAAAAATATCCTATACCCTAACCTAACAGAACGTATTTAACCAATTTTTTTAATAATATTTTTTCTTAATTTTTAGTGAGTTTTCAAATGAGGTGTTGGGTTGAATTCATTCTGAGTTATCTGGTCACCAAACAATTATAGTAATTATAATTTTGAGGAGCCAACTGTCGGGGGATAGACTGTCGGGGGGTAAACTGTCGGGGTCGATACTGTCGGGGGCGAAACTGTCGGGGGCGAAACTGTCGGTGGCGAAACTGTCGGGGGCGAAACTGTCATGGGCGAAACTGTCGGAGGCGAAACTGTCGGGGGCGAAACTGTCGGGGGGCGAAACTGTCGGGGGCGAAACTGTCGGGGGCGAAACTGTCGGGGGCGAAACTGTCGGGGGCGAAACTGTCGGGGGCGAAACTGTCGGGGGCGAAACTGTCGGGGGCGAAACTGTCGGGGGCGAAACTGTCGGGGGCGAAACTGTCAGGGGATAAAATTTGGGGGGTAAACTGTCGTGGGATAAACTGTCGGGGATAAACTGTCGAGGGATAAACTATCGGGGATGAACTTTCAGGAGATCAACTATCGGGTCATCCACTAAAGTACGAAATATAAACACGAAGGAATTAAAGCCATTTCAACCAATGTTTCGTGTTTGAAAGGTTGTCTTTTACCGGGGCGATACTGAAAGTATCTACCTTTCTAGTAATTCGTCATAATTATTGGTCGATATTTTTTGTATAATTATGCATAGCTAGGTACATATTTGTTTTTTAATTAGTAGGTAGTCAAATTTTACAAACATTTCTCTGAGATTGGTATGCATTTGAAGGAATATTAAGGTGGATCGGCTGTATATGTTTAGTTATTTCTAGTAATAAGTGAACATATAAAACTTTCTGAAATAATCCTTTAAATATTTTGATTGACTTAAATATAATTTAAAAGGATGCAGTGTCGTTGTTCCCGGTGTAATATTAGTTGTACAAACTTTTGTTTACAGTTGAAATAAAAAGCTGACTTGCTTAGAATATCAAATAAACTTAAGAGGGTATAATTAGACAATACCGGAAATTTGTCCTTTTTAAATCAAATTCAAAACGTATTCACTCTTTTTTGCAAAAAAAACCAAATTGATTTTGAAAGATTTTGAAGATGTTATTTTATCTGGTAGCCGCACTTTTTAAATATTGAAAAACTAAGTTTATTTTTAATATACTAACGTTATACCGTTGGTCGTTGGCAGATTTGTTAAATTTTCACACGAAATATTGTATTATACAACACAAATTTCAAATCATATAATCGTACATCAAAATAAATCAATACATAATCTAGTACAGTTAGGGACACTTTTCAGAATTTTAATTTTCGTTAAATTAAAATCATTATAAAATAAATCCTAGAGCGTGTTTTGTGCCGAAAATTACCTCAGTTTTTCTTTATATTTAAGGTCTTACAAACTAAAATATTAAAGTTTTTGTACAAACTTATTTGGTTTGGACATTACTGAAAAATCATACATACTTATGATCAAAAAATATTTACAAGAAGTACACGATATTTAATAATTTATCATCATGCGTTTTGAGCATTTGTATTGCTTGCCTGAATGTAGGTATATATTAAGGCAAATTTTGAATGAAATAAATGGATATAAAATTTTTAGTTTAAAAAATTTGATACGGGGAATAATTGATCTTTATCATTGGAACCTCCCTGTACAGTTGCAAGCATTTTAGAAACTTTAATTCTCAGCCGCTTAAGGACATCAGGTTTAATAAGGGAAATATACAGAACTTTTATAACGCATTAAAGGAGGAGACAATGACATTCAATTTGAATATATTATGATTGTGGAAAAAATTGTTTTACTTTCTATTTAATAACAAAATTTAATCGATGGATTTGAGTCTAAGATCAAAACACTGTATCTCAAAATGCTGCATCCGTGATATATATATATATTTAAAAAAAAAAATTATCCTTCTATTAGCCACAATAGAAAAGAAGTTTGATTTTAGATAACTAGTTAATACGAATACTTTAATAAAAAAATCATGTATTAATAAAACTTGACATAATCATTAAATTGCGAAGACTGTTTTTTTGTTTTTGTTTTTCCCAACCATTGACATTTTATATAGGGAAGTTGAATGAAAAATATTTTGACTCATAAAAAATATGTTCATGTAGATGACATGCAAACTTAAATACCAGTTACGTTTTTAGATTTTCACGGCTAAAAGCATTTTCGTTGTTTGTTTTTGGGGTGTTATGCCGTGTTGTGCTACCTCCTTCTTTAGCCGACGTTTCGGACAGCGTTGCAGTGTACACAAGCTTAACACAACAAATTCACATCGACGGATCTGCCGGATCTGCCCTCATGATGGACACTGCAACGCTGTCCGAAACGTCGGCTAAAGAAGGAGGTAGCACAACACGGCATAACACCCCAAAAACAAACAACAATAAAAAGTTAAAAACCAGTATTTTTTTTTTTTTTTTTAAGTTTGTTTTCATAATTAAATTAATTCTACAAGTTTGACATTTCGTGTTTTAAATTTAAAAACACGAAATGTCATTTTTCAACGAAACTTGCAACAGTTCCTAAAATGTGTTCATGTGTTCAAGTGTGTTCCAGTGTGTCGATTTTTCAAATATTGTCACAATTTTTTAAAAACTAAATACGTTATTTATTTTTCTAGATGGACGGTTTTCTATCAAGGACATCGTCAACAATTTGGTTCAGCAGATGTATCACCCGCATGCCCGCTCGCTGAATCGCCACCGTTATTTCGCTGGCGAACCTACCGAATCTACCTACCTGCCTGGCTTGTTGGGAAGTGAAATTTTATTTATTTTACTTTAATTTTTCTATTTTCTATTGTTTTTGTTGATCACCATTAACGAGGGGGGCCCCCCTGACTCAATATATATTCATAAACTGGTAAGCAGTTTAAAAATGTTTGCTGTTTTAGCTTTAAGCTCGTTTTAACTTTAACCCGTTTAGCATTAATCACGTCTAGCATTAAGCACGTCTAGCTGTAAGCACGTCTAGCTTTAAGCACGTCTAGCTGTAAGCACGTCTAGCTTTAAGCACGTCTAGCTTTAAGCACGTCTAGCTTTAAGAACGTTTTTAGCTCGTAAAGTGCATTTAGCACTTAAAGCATTTTTAGCATGTGGACGTTTTTAGGACGTAAGCGTTTTTAGCACGTAGGCGTTTTTAGCACCTAAGGCGTAAGTTAGGCGATTTTAGCACGTAAGGAATTTTAGCACCTAAGGCGTTTATGGCACGTAAGGCGTTTTTAGCACGTAGGCGTTTTTAGCACCTAAGGCGTAAGTAAGGCGATTTTAGCACGTAAGGTGTTTTTTTAGCACGTAAGCGTTTATAGCACGTAAGGAATTTTAGCACCTAAGGCATTTATAGCACGTAAGGCGTTTTTGGCACCTAAGGCGTTTTATCATGTAGGCATTTTTAGCACCTAAGGCGTTGTAGCACTTAAGGCATTTTAGCACTTAAGGCGTTTTTAGCACGTAAGCGTTTATAGCACATAGGCATTTTTAGCGTGTAAGGTGTGACATTTAGTTTTAAGTCGTCTAGTGGGGTTCGAGATGCGGAAGAGGAACACAGATAATTTTATATTTTATTAACAATGCTTATTTTTTTTTGTGTTTATTCCCCTTTTCATTTCGTTATAATAACATCATTTTTAGTTTTTTTCAGGTCACTCTCACGCCTTCTCTTCTAGTTCTCCTGCACTCCAAGGGAAATGGTGGACCTGCACTTCTGAGAAACCCTTTTCATTTCATTATAATAACATCTCTTTTAGTTCTTTTTCAGGTCACTCTCACGCCTTCTCTTCTAGTTCTCCTGCACTCCAAGGGAAATGGTGGACCTGCACTTCTGAGAAACCCTTTTCATTTCATTATAATAACATCTCTTTTAGTTCTTTTTCAGGTCACTCTCACGCCTTCTTTTCTAGTTCTCCTGCACTCCAAGGGAAATGGTTGACCTGCACTTCTGAGAAACATACGTCGACTCTTCTGAGAATCGGTAAGAAATTTCATTTAAATAAAGATCCTTTTTTAAATTCGTAAAATTTTTTAGCAGTTCGTCAAACTATGAATAAAAAATTGTGAAGTTGTATTATAAATTTTTTTCAAATTGACCGAGCGTTGCGATGACCTTCTTTAACTCCATAAAAGAAGTTTGAAAATTAATCATTACTGAGATGTTGATGTTTCTTTGAACAAATTGTATATTAGGAAATATAATAGAAAAATTTGTCTCTTGTCTTTGGCTCCTTGCATCCTATTTTCATTAGTGTTTACCCCTCAGGCCTCGAACATATTCTGTCAGTAGATCAGGTTAAAATCCAAATAAATTTGTGAACGTTTATTATTACAAAAACCCATGTAGTTTTTAATTATAATTTTTTTGAATATAATGTTTAAAAAGTTTTTAAAATGGCTCACCTTACGTTTTTTCTAACTAAAATTACTGGTAATGAAAAAAATAAAAACTCGATATTTTGTTAGACAAATGTTGGTTTTGTCGTTTCATGCAAAAATAATTTTTAATAAATTCACTCAATATTATTTTTTTTTTCAATTGTATTAGAAACTTTGGTTTTATATGTATATAATTATAAAGGTGTACATTATAATTCTTTTTTGGTTAGTTTTGAATATATAGCAATGTGTTTTTTTCATTCTAATACCGTTTATATCTATCTGTGTGAGTTTTTTAATTTTCTAATTTATTTATTGTTGTTAAGTTTATTTATTTCCAGAACTCCATTTTAATTATAATACATTTAATTTATAAAAACAGTTAATTTTTAAACAAGTTATGTTGAAGGCATTATTAAACTGTCTTGAGAGTTGTTCCGAAACGCGAACAAATTAGTCTGAGGGGTTAATAATCTCTTGCTTTATCATCATAATAACATCTGTTTTGGTGTTTTTCAGGTAGAACCTCGCGCCATCCAGGACTTTGGGGGACTTGGTTGCCGGCACTCCGGGGGACTTGATGGGATCACCAGTAAAGCTTCTGTGGATTTGGTATGTTATTTCATTTTAATTTCTTATTAAATTTTAATTGGTTTTTTATGGCCACTTTTCACAGCAGTTTTTCAATGGGTTGTTTTTAAAAACCTATTAATTTCATTAAATTGGAGATTGCTATACCATCCGTCGTTGATATGTCAGACATCTCTGAAAAAGAAATTTGAGTAAAGCATGGGGCAGACCCGAAGTTCACATCAAAAGATACTTTATAACACAATAGCGCTCGCCATACAATCTCATACATACTGGCCACACGTAAAAAGATGATGCGTTATAAGTGATGTGCGGGTCTTCGCTGTTTGTCGTTATTCTCCATAACCGCTGCCGACGCTATATTTGAAAAGTTATGCGACACCCTCTCCGCCGTAAACGGGAGAGGGGTTGATTTTTGCAACTGCCGTGCTCAAGCCGATGTCAGCCGTCAAGTTGATAGAATTAATAGAAAGAAATGATATTCCGGGGCCGCTCACCATTTCAACTGGCCCTTTCGCCTGCCATAGGAAGAAATCTTTTATAACGTAGTGTGTCGGTAGAAAAGATATTGTGTTATAAAGTATCTTTTGATGTGAACTTAGCATCTTTCTCGTGCATTAAGTATGCAGTTGTATGTAAAAGTGTATTCTCTTGTCTGATGCAATACTCAGATTACTTATAAATACTAGAAAATCAATTATAAAGCCCAAAAACCCGGAAACAAAACAAATATTGATGTTTTATTGGTTACTGTAGGAAATTTCAAAATTTCATACTATTGTACCGGACCGTTATGCCTCCCTGTGTTATTTTATATCAAACACCACAGCACGGGCATGTGCCTGGCATGGTGGTCATAAAATCTACAAATTTTATAATTACTAAGCAATGAATAAAGAAAATTTAAAAACAAAATAGGTAGCATATTTAATTTATAAAAAACGGACCCATAATTTGATTTATAGTGAGCAATCGAATATTACTTTCCTTATTATCTCAAAACTTAGTATTAGGAGATGTCTGACTAATCCTGTCTAAGTACCCGGCTAACTAAGACTATGTCTGAGTACCCGGCATGCGTTGCAATGCCACTTAACTTTCATACTGCAAGAACTCACATTATATATAGAAACCATCGCAGGCATGCGCACAACAAATCATTAAAGTTTCAACCCAATCGGATAATTAGTTTACATAGGAACACAAAAGGGACAAACAAGAAACATTGATTTTTACATATTAAGATTTATTTATTTAAATGCCATAAAAGGCTTTTACATTCAAGAGATTGATACATGCTCTTCTATTATTATGACTCTTGACATGGCCCGACTCAAGTATCTGATTCACTTGATCGTGCCATGTCTTCCTCGGGTGTCCTCGACTTCTTCTACCATTCACATTTGCGTCATATATTCTCTTTCTTCATTAATTTGCTCCACATGTCCAAACCATCTAAGCGTCCCCTCTTAATCTTATTATGCTCACATCAGCCTTGCATTCTTTTCGGATCTCCACATTCCTCACACGATCATACATGGTTTTACCACATATGCGCCTCAGGGATCTCATTTCTACAGCATTCAGTCTATTTTGTAGAAAGGCGACCAGACTGCGGAGTTATGTCCTATTAGGCTTTTAACAAGGGATATGTATAACAATTTAACGATTTGTAAAGATTCAAAGTTTTTATATGTTCTTATATAAATCCTAATATTTTCACACCCTTATTTACAGTTTGTTGAATGTGGACCATCAAATCTAGTTTCTCATTCATTATTACGCCAAGATCTCGCATTTCCGTTACTCATTTTAAATTTATTTCATTTATTGAATAGCCGAAAAACAGTGATGTTTTTTTCTGGAGAAGGTCAAGGTTTTGCATTTTAAATATAAATGATTTTTTAAGTTATTTAGCATGACTGTAATAGATTGAAGAATTTGACAGTTATTTCTTTATATATTTTAATGTCATCGGCGAATAACAATACATTGACGTCTTCAAAGCACTTGACTATGTCGTTTATAAAAATAATATATGAGATTTTATTTTAACAAATAAAGTTCTACGAGATATGTAACTTCTTAGCCAGCTTACCATATTTTCGGTTTATAGTTTCTATATTATATTTCTTAATAAGTTTTTTGGATCAATACTTATGATTGACTAATAAGAATAATTGTTTTCCCAGATACGGGGATGTGGAATGGATGCATCAGACAGGCAGCCGGGGGGGCTGTGATGGGCACCAGGCTGCGACCCTGCCATTTCCCCTTTCAGCCCTACGAGATGATGCCCGCAGGATTTAAGGTAGGACCACTTATCATAGCCCATATATCGCACACATATCAGCTCGGCATCGGATCGTCACCGCCTTGCCTCATTTCGCCTCTCGTGATTAGCGGTGCAGTGTGAAAGAACCTGAACGGCTGGAGCAGAGGCGATGCTGATCTGGTGCCAGGTTGATATGCTTGCATTAACCTAATGTAACTCTGTTATTACCATGTTTCCGGAAGACGCTTGAATTTTTCATATTGTTGATTTAGAGCGGGAGACGCTTTAAAGCGTGTTTTGTATTTACGTACTATTGGTAGACATCGGGTAACGCAAAGGCGTGTTGTTATTCGGTGAAGTAAAAATTAGGCGTGAACTCTTGTGAGACGTGTACTAGATACCTGGCAGTTGTGCATGCGCATGTCTGAACTATATTGCCCATGCTAATGCCCACAAAGTATGTAGCGAAACACGATATATGTGTAAATTCTGTGATGTACCATTACATAAAGGGAACTGTTTCCATTGATATCCTACTTTAAAACAATATTAGTGGTGATCTCTTTATATTTTACAAAATATATATTATACTAGCTGACCCGCCCACGCGTTGCCGATCAATCTATTTGTCAATTATTGTATTATTGGCGAACGCAACACAACGCCATCTACCGGATGGTTACCTAACTTAAATAACCAAGGGTTGTGTCAATAAATTAACTCACTCTGCCATTTGTCAGAATCTTATGGAACTATTTGTCAATTATTGAATTATTGAATCTTATTGTCATTTTTTTTTAATCCCCCGGAAATCCGTCATCCCGTAAAATCCGTTAGACACAAAATTCTCCCGTTTTGGGACACTCCAATCTGCCAGATATGACTGGAAATCTGTTAAGTTGGCAACACTGAACGAACTTACTTACTTATGGAACTTACAAATAATTTCAAATTATTGGCCCATAAAAAACATTTAATTCGCAATAAATATTGAGGTCAATAATCGAGATAAAAACTATCCTATCTTTTAAGCTGGACCAATTACACACAGTAAGGCAAATTTTATCAAAATCGATTAAGTAGTTGCGGAGCTTACCCTCGGACAAACACTGTGACACGAGATATTTATATATAAAGATTGTAAGCATAAAATGACCTATTGTTAGACAATACCTGATAAGTGCAGTTTTTTCAAGAATTTCAAATTTATCCTTGAATATCATAATTTTGTATCCAAAAATATAAAAATTTGTAACAAGACTTCATTAAAGATTTCATTTAACGTAAGACTCTCTAAATTGTAGATATATATGATCCTTACTTCCGGAGTTATAGCTATTTTGCGTGAAACGTAATTTCGCATTTGAATCTGAAAAAATCGCCCGCTTTATAGAGGAGATTGATAAAAAAAACCACCCGCGTATATTGTGTTAATGTTTTATATGGTCTATAAATTAGGTAAATTGGTTACGGAATATGGGAAATGTATGCAGAGACATTGGATGGTTAGAATGTGAAGTGTATGGATATTGTGAGAGGATCCATAGCCTTATTTGTGTCTTGAAAGTATGGTGTTTGGATTCTGTTTTTAGGTTATCAGGGAGAAGGTCGAAGATTTTAGGAGCTAGGTAGATGAATTGTCTTTGCGCTGTGATAGAAAACAGTTAGGTGATGACCTCCTTAGTTGTAATTGGGTATGTAACGTGAGTAATTGGGTAAATTAGTTTTATTCGCATTTTTGTGAGCGATTAGGCAATTTTCATGTGGTAATGTATTGAGTAGTAGGGGAGAGCAGGTAGGATTCATACACTTTTTACACCAAGTCATATAAAAAGCAAAACCATTAGCTATTTTTAAATAATTTCAACGCTGCTGAATTTAATAATATTGTAGTTCAGTGTTGATACAAAGTAACATGGCAAAGCTATGATAAATTTCCCAAAAAATGGAGATCATACGAAAGCACCCCACGCACGGGGTAGCTTCATACATAGAATAGGGTACATTCGTAATAGTGGGGAGCCTGTAATTGGAAAAGCTATTTATATGAAATTAAACATTTATTGAGATTAAAATTGAAACAGAATAAATCTTAAACATAGCAATAATTAACAATATATTGTATTACAAACAACTTGTTAAATTTTAATAACTCAGGTACGGGCCATACGTCATTCCTATGTCTACCTACGATAATTTATCGTGAAAACAAGCTTATGTGTCCAAGCGGTTAAGTCATAAAATCAATATTAAAATTAACCATCGGGGTAACGTGTCATAATGACACATAACGGATCTACTATTGCAGATTATGCAAAGTAAGATCTTTTTTAAATCTAAATATATTAGCTGTTCTTGCTGTAGAAACAGATTTGGGTGGCGGCATTATAGACCACTTCCGATAAGTAAACAGTTCCTTCGTCTTTGGTAATAGGAGAAAAAAACCTCCCGGCATTTTTCTCAGAAATGAAACTTTATATTCAATGGGGTTGTATTTGGTTACCACGTGTTCAATATAATGTCAAACAGTATTCTTTTCAAACTTCACCAACACAAAGCTTTTTTCTTTAATATTTTCCATCATAATTGGAATTTTGTTCTCAATATATCAGATCCTTCAGACATCTCTTCAAAGGGAGACCAAAAACTTCTTAAACTTATATCAGTCTCCATAGTTTTCTTCTGTTTCTTTGGTTTGGTTTCTTCTTTTGTGCCTGATAGCAAATTTAATGCGAGTTTCATCTCCTTAGCCTTTTCTTTTCTCTCTTGCTCTTGTTTCTTCATCTATTTTGATCTTTCTGAACTCACGTGAGGTTCATTCGCACAGTACGAATCCTTCTCACTCATAACTGTACGAAGGTACCCCAACCAAAACAATCAATGTATAAATTTAAAATAAAAATATCTGTTAAGGTTATCACAAAATTAATGTTTACATATTAATCTAAGGCACTTATTTAAAACGCATAATAATTTGAGCAAAAATTATTACGAATGAATGTTTTCAAAGATGAATCGTAATATTACTTAACGCGGTGCGAAAACAGTGGTACTGCCACAGCGCTTAGCTGTTAGCCTTTTCACATGAGTGGACCTCACACCCACATAAATACAAATGTGTCAACATGTAGAGTAGTGTAGATATGACTACTTTACGAATGTTCCCTCTGTACGAGTCCTACCTGCTCTCGCCTAAGCGGCTAGGCGGTGGCAAAACAAAGAATTCCAAGTCGCGTATCTGGAAAAACATCATTCGGAGATATTGAAGTTTGATGTTTAGAATTGATATGTTGTGGCTAGGCGGTGGTAAAACAAAGAATTCCAAGTCACGTATCTGGAAAAACATCATTCGGAGATATTGAAGTTTAATGTTTGGTAATTGACGTGTTACAAATAAATTATTATTTATAACAATTTGGTTAATTTTATTATTACGTTTAATTTAATATAATCATTTAAGAATAATAATTTAATTATAAATTAAATTATTTTAATTTCAGAAATAATTTTTTGTTTTTGTTTTGAAAGATTTTTTTTTTAAAATTTTTTGTCTCAATATAACAAAAATGGCGATTTCCGATATTAATGGGGTGACTAAGGAAGAAATGATAAAATTGTTAACGGATCGTAACATCGTTCTGGAAGCTACATTATCCAGTATGCGCGAACAAGCTCGCTCTTTTAATAAAAGTTTGAAAGATGGGGGTGGTTTCAATGTGAATGTAGGTGATGATAATACAGTTGGTTCAGAAAACACTAAAACTATAATTAATAATTATTACCAGTCGGTTATTCCTTCAACTTCTTCTTCATCCGTCCATTCTTGGGGTTTAAAATTTTCTGGGTCTTCGGATGTCAGGGATTTCATTTTACGCGTAGAAGAACTATCTAGATGCCGGAAGGTGGAGTTGTCCTCGGTTGTTACCTCTTTCTCTGACCTCCTGGAGGGAAGAGCACTTTCCTGGTTTAGAACTATTTTTGATGACTCTTTGTCTTGGTCAACCTTGAAAAAGCTCCTCATTTCTCGTTTTGACGTTTGTACTAATCAAACGGAAGCTTTAAAAGCCTTGTTCGCTATGAAGCAAAAGTTTAACCAGGCTATAGTGGAATATGTTGAAGATGTTCAGTTAGCAAACTTAAGGTAGATATTCCGCTCTCTGAGGAACAATTGGTGGACTTAGTCTGTGACAGTCTTCAACCTAAATGATCTCCGAATGACGTTTTTGCGGATTCGCAACATGACATTCTTCGTTTTGCCATCGCCTAGCCGCTTACTAGTTGTGAGTTTGAACAACATATTTTTGTTGTTTAAAGCGTATTAGATCTATAAATTATTTAAAGTTTTTGAAAAATGGTGTGTAGTTACTCCTATGATGGGGGGACTTTGCATCACTCTTGTTATTATCTGCACAATGCAATGTAATATCATTAAAAATATTGAAGCACCCCTAAGAGTCATTATATTAGTCTTTCTTTAGACAAAGTAAATGCAAAATTAGTCCCGGTTTATGGTAGTTTAGATGTTTAATGTATCAAGGAGATGAACCACATTGTATAAAATTTTATATCAGGTCACTAACAATAACACTTATGTAGGTGGCGATAAGGTTTAAATTCCCGTTTAACACCAGCTGCCTTTTTTGATTTATTCGTGAAAAAAAACATCACCAAAAGCGTGTTTTATTTTATTTTGCGAAGCTCAGGCAAAAGTATTTAAATGTTTTACGATCATTTTCTAAAGAATTTAATTTTTCACATAACACAACAAAACTATAACCAAAAAAGGGTTTAGCAAGTAGGAGATTTTGAGCTTTGAAGCAGTTTTTGTAGGCTTGATAATTTATTTTTTCTGGGTTTATAAAAAGATTAATCAAAAAAACACTTCATGATTGTAATGGCACTCGCAGCATTTAATTAAAGCATCTAAAATATTTCTTAGTGATCTAATTTTAATAACAAAATCTGGTCAGTTTGATAGATTCTCCTAACATAACAAACGGATTGCAATCCTTAGATCACAGACGTTAGGAGGGAATGCTGTACTTGTTTTACCGGTATTTCAGTGGAAGATGTTAAGATGTAAGGAACTAGCTTCATTGATCCCCTCAGCACCGGTACATAGTCGTAAAACCCACCAAACGTGCGATTTTATATTACTTACTAGAGCTTAACCCTAAGTCAAAATTATAATATTTTAGTTAATAATGCAGTTTTTTCTTCTATTTATTGTTTTCAATGTAAAAGTAAAAAACATTTGAAATTTGTTTTAATTGAGTTATTTCATTAAAGTATTTTTAAAATGTTTTAAGAAGTTGACTGCTTTACTACATTATTATGATATAATATGGCAATACATCAATAAAGTGTATATTTTTTATGCTTTAGCCACTGGAGCGATTTTTGCCATCTATTGGCGCCTTTTAAATATCTCCAATTGCTTTTCGGATAAAAAGGTTCCATTATCTCTTGATTCGGTATTTTTTTTTAAATTTGTAGCTTCCATGTTTGGTATTTTGGAATTAAAATGAAGCTATTAAAATGCTTTACCTATTATGACTATAGATATCGCAAATCCAAACTTCGTAGACTATTTTAGAACAATGTTAAAAATAAATTTATAAAATAGAATTTCTGATCAGATGTTTACGATTAAAATTAAGTCCTTTTTCCATAGGTACGTTTAATTATCAAGTATACCACAGGCAACATGTAAAAATAGAAAATATTCTATATTTACTTGAATAAGTACCTCTCACGGCAGTTTCAAAGTAACAAACCCGCAGGATTCGCGCGGTTATAAACTTTACGATGTTTTTATAAATCCTACAAATATATCAGAAGCAGTAAAATACAGGTTAATTCATTGGCTATATAGATAGCACTATAATAAGTTTTTATGTCACCACGATAAAATTCGGAGATATGATTTTTTTTAATGTTAGCGATAAATTAAAAAAAAATGATTGTCTAGAAATCTCAAGGTAAATTTATTAATCAAGTGTGGTCGCTCCAGTGGATCAGTATATTTTTAAATTCGATATACTAAAGTATTAAACTAATACGCAGTCCTTACACTTAAAGTTCGTAACTCCAAACGCTGATAACTCAAAACTTCATTTGATCCCCCAACAGTTGGCCCTCCCTGGATTCTTAAGTAGATAAAACATACAGTCGGTAACGGGAAAATACGGAGTACCTATTACACAAAATATAACCAAGTGTTCCTGAATAAGTGTGCAGAGAAGTTATACCGTCGAATGTCAAAAGTATAAAATATATTTTCATTCAAACGCATCAAGGAAAAAGCTACTTGTCTATGTAGGGTGTTTGTGTTCTTGACTTATTTTATTTAACCAGCGATTCCTGAAATTATTTGAAATAAAAAATTTAAATAAAATGTTGGTCTCCAGTGACATTTTTAAAGTTTTTTTTTCTACAAAAACTTAAAAGAATCAAATGTGTGGGGATCAACTGTGGGGAATCAACTGTGGGGGGGTCAACTGTTTGAGGATTAGCTATTTACTTTTATTTTTACACGTTTTCATAGCACAAGCCACCATTTTTGCCATGTTATTTCGTAAAATGTACCGATGAGAGCTCTACGCTGGTCAGCACAAGAATGATGTCGCATATTCTAGATTCACGCGAGGCCATACGTGAGCCCAGCCGGCTCCAAATGGAACCGGTATGGGGAGGGGAAAATAATACGCATTTATCACTTAGGGCAGGTCTACTAATATTCATATGTCATGATTATTACATCTTCAGTAATATTAGGTTTTAGTCACTTGATTATTATTTTTGGTTTGTTTTCTAGAATTAGCCAATAATACGTTATTAAGTTTATTTTTAATTTTTTAGGGTTAGGGTTTTAGCATATTCAAATTTTTTGGACACAATATATTATTTTTCATTTTTTGCTTTCCCAAACCATTTATACCTGTCTTTGGTGACTTTTATATCCTAATTACTTTTCAGTTTATTTTGCCTTTGCAGTATATTTTGTTGAAGATATGAGGATAGAGAACCTCTCTTCTCGAGAAATAACTTTATTATTTGTTGATAAATCCTGGCCGTGAGATGTTTCCGTTACTTTATTTTATTTTAATTTTTTTTATTGTATAAAAAATGCCGTACAATGGTAATTTGTTCCCGCTAAGCTACTGCAAGTAGCTTGTCAGCAGGAGATTAGTTCCACAGAAAATAATGTTACAACAATAAATGAAACAATCATACACACATTAGTGTAGTAAATTAATACTAAATGTACTGGTCGCTCATGCCAGTAGCATTGACTATAAAATGCCGGCTTTCTCTTCAAGTTACATTTGGTAAGGATTTGATTTGCAAAATGAAACGCAGACTTCACGAATGTCACAGAACAAGTGGCGAAAACAATCTCTATTTATTGGGTTAAAAAGTAAAGTAGTTCTACTCGTGTTCATAGGTTCTTATATCATAAAGGAATGTGTGGGATTCTGGATGAACAATACATGCATTATAGTCCGCAATTTTAACTGATGAAGTCCCACGGTTTGTCGTGAGAGTAATTCAACCTTCTAAAGCAATACGACACGTGTACGGGAATTAAAATCTTACCAATAGGAGTCATTGTAGAAATGTGTGAGAATAGATAGAACAATTTCTTATTTATAACATTTTAAATAATAATAAACCTCTGCTGTCCGATACACGTGCATACCTACAATTTTGCTTTCTAACAACTTTACTATGGCGTTTTGAATCATTTGTACCTACATGTTTTATGTTTTTAGGTTTTACACAATTGACCCCAACAAGTTATCCCATATCTTAAAGTAGATTCTGCAAGAGACAAATAAATTAATTTCATGGTTTTTATAGGCACATAATATTTAATTTTATACAGTCTCCCTACAATAGAATGAAGGTGCTTACAAAGTTTGGAAATGTATACATCCCACTTCATGTTAAAATCTACGATATACATAGTGGTTAACAAGTTCGATATTTGTACATGTACAGGGCTGTGTGCTATTGTTGTGAATGCACTCAAAAGAGTCAGATATAATTACAGGTGCCTCGCTGTACTTGGCGTGTGGTGATCTTATATGCATCAGTTTTGTTTTTTTAGAATTGATTGTTAGACTATAATCGTGTGACCACTTTAATAAAGAAATAAAATCTTGCTGCAACAATTTAATTGCAATAGACAAATTTTCATGGGATATGTGACAAGAAAGGTATTATCATCAGCATATAAGTAATATTTAACAAATGAAAATATTTTTGTCATAAGAGATACAAAGATAATATAAAGTGTTGGTCCCAAAATTGACCCTTATGGAACTCCAGTTTTGACATTTTTTACTTCACTAATTTATCAGATATCTTTACGTTGATTTTGCAGTTGGTTAATAAGTTTTTGAATAGTTTTTTTCCTCTTACCCTGATTGCCTCCAAATTATTTAACAATTTCATTGTATCTATCATATCAAATGCCTTAGAATTGTCTACGAACGGTACCAAAACATGTCTTTTGTTATTCAATTCATTATTTATATAGTTAGAAAAATCTTGGAGTAACATTTCGGTGCTTTTTTTTTGGAAACCATATAAATTGGGATTTATTATTGAAAAGCACTCTCAAGTATTTTATTAGTTTTAAAGGCGTGTATTTCTCGAGAATCTTTTCTATAGTTGGTAATTTACTAATCGGTCTATAGTTTCCTATATCAGAATGTTTTCCACTTTTGTAAGTAGGTCTGACAATGCTACACTTGAGTTCATCTGGTATTACAGCCTGTGTTAAAATTGTGTTAATCAGATGTGTTAAGATAGGGCCTAATATATCTATGTCTTTTTATGTCAAACATCCGTATGTTATCTATGCCGGGAGACTTCGAATTTTTGAGGAGTTTCACTATGCTCACTATGTCTGCGAGTGACGCCCGTGGTATATATAAGCTATGTTGCGAATCTGGCGGGATGATATTCGACGCTCTAAAAACACATTTATGTACCATCGAAGATATGCTGTCTGAAAAATAGTTTAGAAATTGGTTTGTCACAGTTTCCACAGATTGATCTGTTAGCATACATCTAGATATTAAATCAGTTACTCTTTGTCCTATGTCCTAGAATTTTATTTTTTTCCTCCCAGGTCTTTTTGATGTCTGTAATCCATCATTAAAAAATTCAATTTTACTTTTGATTATTAATTTGGTTTCAAAATTACGAAAGGATTTATATATTAAAAAAAAATTTGGTTTTTCATAAATTGTATTTGTTCCATCATTAAAAAATTCAATTTTACTTTTGATTATTAATTTGGTGTCAAAATTACGAAAGGATTTATATTGTTTTTCATAAATTGTATTGGTTGGTGAATTTTTCCAACGTTTGAATAAAAAATCTTTTTTTTTTATATGTAATAAAATATCTTCGGTCATCCATTCTTTTATTATCCTAAAGTCTAGCATTAGGTTTGACATCTATAATTAATCTAGTATTTTCATATAATTCGTTAAATTTGGTTTTTATTTGATTATACAGATTAGTGCAATCGTTTGTCTGTAGTAGGCACTCCAGTTATAATTTCTAATAGAGCAATCTATACGTTTTTGCGATAAAATGGAGACTTTCTGTGCTTTATTTACAATACGTTTATTCATTTTGTAATATGGAATGCTCACACCTGTTGTAAAGTGATCAGTAATAATAAAGTCACACACACACAAGCACGTAGCATGTCCGTGTCTGTGCTTACTAATATACCTTACAAATATATGATCCAGACACGTACGCGTCAATTTACCTTTAGCTATCGCTTCCCTCGTGACGTCATTGATACATTTCGTAAATAATTATTTAAAATAGTGTCTTCATATTTGATAGTTACAGGGTCTACATAATTTAGCAAATCGATATTTATACATATCACCAAATATTAACACGGTTCGAATGTTTGGTTAATGCAGAAAGTTAATTTATAAATGATTGTTTACTAAGATTTGGTGGTCTATAAATAGCAAGAACACGTATTGTATTATTAGGTAATGTTATTAGGCATGAAATATTTTCGAAAAACATTGTTTCAAATTAATTTTGTGTAAATTAATTTCAAGTAAAGTATCCCGGATATATAAGCTTATACCCCCTCCCGATTTGGATGTGCGACAGTAACTAATGCTATCGTAACCGGGAAAAGGGAACTTTGTCCCCTTTTAATAGATGTTTCACATAACATTAATATTTCTATATTTTTCAAACAATTTTGGATGTTGGCATATAGAAAATCCCAGTATTTAGATATGGATCGAATGTTTAATTGTACACAGAAAAGATTACCTATTTCACTTCCTAAGTTATTTCCTTCCATCCACTGTTTTAAATTATTGGTCCTTGTGAAAAGAACATCACTATCTTCTTCGATGTAATTAGACACCATAATCAATAGTGGCAAGTCCTTGGAAAGGGCAGCTTTGTAGGCCGGGCAGGAGTCCTTGTCTCCAGTTGGATGTTCAGAGGGCTTCCCAAATCTGGTACAAGTGGAGCATTTCAATTATTTTTTCAATTTTATCCACCAGTTGTTTTTTTCTTTGCATTAATTTGTTCTGCAGTTGTATTATTCCATCTTGCATTTTTACAAATTCAGATTTCACTTCATTTTCAAGATCAATGGAAATTTTTTCGAAGTCTTCAATGTCTTTCTTTTTCGAATCTTTAAATCTTTTATCGTTTGAATTTTTTAATTCCGTTTTTTAGCATATTAATAACTCGAGTCCGGGGCATACGTCATTCCTATGTCTACCTATGTTAAATTGTCATGAAAACAAGCTTATGTGCTCTGAGTGATTAAGTAACTCTTCTACTGTCATGAAAGTGTTAATGGTGTGAGCGTGCGCAAAGCCAATAAATGTAAGTGTAACTGTTATCAGCGTTAGAATTGTACTGAATATAAAATAGTCTGAAAACCTATTGTGCTGCCGACCACTGAATGATAATTGAACCTTCCTGTTCCAAGCTATTTTAATGTTGTAGTTTAAAAAATATTGCAAATGTTTATTAATATTCCTATTGTTTTAATATTAAAATGAGAATGCGTTTGAACATGCGATATTCGCTGCCCCCTGAGAGAGCCGCCCGCGTGCGTTGTTCACCCTGCACACCCTCTTATGGTGGGCCTGTATGTATGGCGGTCTTCCTAAATGCAGATTAACCCAGTTAGCCCTGAAACATTTTGTGTTTTTTTAAATTATTTTTATTTTGGTTTCATAAAAATAATCACAAAGTACCGTACAAATATTAATTTGATATTGTGGGTAGGGGGAGGTGTTCAAAATAATATATAGAAGATTCAAATTTTGGTAGGTAGGGTTATGGGCATCTAATTTATGTTTCTAAATTGTTTTTCAATTGCTTGTCAGTGCACCAAAAACTGACTTATCTGAATGGAGGTACGGCATACACAGGGTACGAAAATTTGATATTCCATTATAAGACTTAAATATTAAAAATTGCAAAATGTCCTGCATTGGTTCAATAATAACTAAATGGTTGATTGGCTTGGGTAGGGAGGAGTCTGAAAAACTATTATATAATGTGACTTAAAACGATACATGGTTACCTATGAATGGCACATTTAGTAAAAACTTAGTACATAGGTATTAATTTAAAAAAAAAAAAAATAATTTAAATTGCATTTGGCACTTTACACACTTTGGTTCCTTAGAACAGGCAATCTGCCTAGCTAGGAACTAATATCGACCTAAAACAACGTAATAACACTTGTATTCATTTTAAATATATTCTCTTATTATGTAATATTATTTGTTATTTTGGCTTTAAATGTATCAAATGTAAATAAATAAATAAAGACGTTGCAAATCTCGGAAGGGTACTTCCATTAATACATTTTAAAAGATTTCAAAGGTAGAAAATAGATTTAAAAAAATTTTCAACAACCCTACATGATACAAGGTATCCAACAACCCTACATGATAATGGATTATCGTCATCAGTTGACAATTCATCGTCGAAATATTCCACAAATGTTGCCCCAGTAAAGGGAAAAGACCATTTTTGGTGCACTGATAAGTAACTGAAAAAGAATTTAAAGAAAATATATTAGACGCCCATAACCCCACCGTACCAAAATTTGAACACTAAATTTTAATACACTAAAAATATTGTTATATTACTTTATCTATGATTTTTATTACAACGTTGATATATACGTATACTTACATTCTAAAAAACATGTTTCTCAATTTTGTGATGTGCAAACTTCGATTGATTTTTTTAATCAAATAACGACAACAGGTATGTTGTTTGATGTTAAAATCGTAAAGCCCAAGTGCATCTACTAACACAAGCAGTAGACTGTTATTTTTTAAACTGTATGGCCAATTACAATTATAGACTTAAGTTTAAGAAAATCTTCAATTTTTACTTAATTGTAATTCAAATGAAACATTTTCCATCTCGACATAAATACATGTAATAATAATAATAATTTTAATGATTTGTATAGCGCCGTTTTTGTGAAAAATCACCTTATGTAACTGCATACTCAACTCAAATTTCGATTTTAATGGATGTTCATTCGTATGTGAGAAATTTGGAGATTTGCAAAGAATTGAAGATTTAATATGAAAGGAGTTCCGATTAGTGGGACATTAAAAGGTGTTTTTTGTATTTGTAACTTTTTTTAAATTAATGTCGATCTGATGAAAAGACACAGATATGAGATAGCGAGAAAAAAAAATTGTACCTATCTGACTTAAATACAGCCATAAGTTGGAAACTGGTAATGGCCAGAAATAAAAAAAATGGAAAAAAGTTTCAAATTGTTTCAATAATATCGGTAGTGAAATGTGGCAAAGAGTAATTAACTAATTAACTCTTGAGGAGGCGAGTTAATGATTTTTTTTTGCCTTCAAGATTTAACTTAACGTTGCATTTTGTTTTTCAGGATGCGTCTTGGAGTGATGCTGTGTGCCTGAAGGACCAGATGATTGGAACCGAATGACTGCAGGACTTGATGACCGGTGAGCCTACACCCTCTACAAAACTGCTCGGTGGTATGATATTTTTCTTTTGAACTTGCCTGCTCAAATTTAACTTTGCATTGTGTTTTTAGGATTTTTTCAGATTTTTCGTTTTCAGGATGCTGTTGTTCTGCTGTTGTCGCTCTGCTTTGTCGCTCTATTGTTGATTTCTGCTGTCTTGTCTGCTTTCGTCGTTAGGTTGTCTGTTTTCGTCATTAGGTTGTCTGCTTTCGTCGTTAGGTTGTCTGCTTTCGTCGTTAGGTTGTCTGCTTTCGTCGTTAGGTTGTCTGCTTTCGTTGTTAGGTTGTCGTTCTGCATTTTTCGCTCTGCTTTTGTCTCTCGGTTGTTGTTCCTGTATCGTCCGTTGTCACTAGGTTATTGTCCGTTGTCGTTCCGTTGTCGTTCCGTTGTCGTTCCGTTGTCGTTCCGTTGTCGTTCCGTTGACGTTCCGTTGACGTTCCGTTGTCGTTGTGGCCCGAACCAGAGGCCAGCAACATTGTCTTTTCAGGTTTATTTTTAAGTTAGTTTTAAGTTTCTGGCGGGCACTTGGTTCCCTTATGCCAGTGGCCCGGACCAGTGGCCAGCAGCATTGTCTTTTCAGGTTTATTTTTAAGTTAGTTGTAAGTTTCTGGCGGGCACTTGGTTCCCTTATGCCAGTGGCCCGGACCAGTGGCCAGCAGCATTGTCTTTTCAGGTTTATTTTTAAGTTAGTTGTAAGTTTCTGGCGGGCACTTGGTTCCCTTATGCCAGTGGCCCGGACCAGTGGCCAGCAGCATTGTCTTTTCAGGTGTATTTTTAAGTTAGTTTTAAGTTTCTGGCGGGCACTTGGTTCCCTTATGTCAGTGGCCCGGACCAGTGGCCAGCAGCATTGTCTTTTCAGGTTTATTTTTAAGTTAGTTGTAAGTTTCTGGCGGGCACTTGGTTCCCTTATGCCAGTGGCCCGGACCAGTGGCCAGCAGCATTGTCTTTTCAGGTGTATTTTTAAGTTAGTTTTAAGTTTCTGGCGGGCACTTGGTTCCCTTATGCCAGTGGCCCGGACCAGTGGCCAGCAGCATTGTCTTTTCAGGTTTATTTTTAAGTTAGTTGTAAGTTTCTGGCGGGCACTTGGTTCCCTTATGCCAGTGGCCCGGACCAGTGGCCAGCAGCATTGTCTTTTCAGGTTTATTTTTAAGTTAGTTGTAAGTTTCTGGCGGGCACTTGGTTCCCTTATGCCAGTGGCCCGGACCAGTGGCCAGCAGCATTGTCTTTTCAGGTGTATTTTTAAGTTAGTTTTAAGTTTCTGGCGGGCACTTGGTTCCCTTATGCCAGTGGCCCGGACCAGTGGCCAGCAGCATTGTCTTTTCAGGTTTATTTTTAAGTTAGTTGTAAGTTTCTGGCGGGCACTTGGTTCCCTTATGCCAGTGGCCCGGACCAGTGGCCAGCAGCATTGTCTTTTCAGGTGTATTTTTAAGTTAGTTTTAAGTTTCTGGCGGGCACTTGGTTCCCTTATGTCAGTGGCCCGGACCAGTGGCCAGCAGCATTGTCTTTTCAGGTTTATTTTTAAGTTAGTTGTAAGTTTCTGGCGGGCACTTGGTTCCCTTATGCCAGTGGCCCGGACCAGTGGCCAGCAGCATTGTCTTTTCAGGTGTATTTTTAAGTTAGTTTTAAGTTTCTGGCGGGCACTTGGTTCCCTTATGCCAGTGGCCCGGACCAGTGGCCAGCAGCATTGTCTTTTCAGGTTTATTTTTAAGTTAGTTGTAAGTTTCTGGCGGGCACTTGGTTCCCTTATGCCAGTGGCCCGGACCAGTGGCCAGCAGCATTGTCTTTTCAGGTTTATTTTTAAGTTAGTTGTAAGTTTCTGGCGGGCACTTGGTTCCCTTATGCCAGTGGCCCGGACCAGTGGCCAGCAGCATTGTCTTTTCAGGTGTATTTTTAAGTTAGTTTTAAGTTTCTGGCGGGCACTTGGTTCCCTTATGTCAGTGGCCCGGACCAGTGGCCAGCAGCATTGTCTTTTCAGGTTTATTTTTAAGTTAGTTGTAAGTTTCTGGCGGGCACTTGGTTCCCTTATGCCAGTGGCCCGGACCAGTGGCCAGCAGCATTGTCTTTTCAGGTGTATTTTTAAGTTAGTTTTAAGTTTCTGGCGGGCACTTGGTTCCCTTATGCCAGTGGCCCGGACCAGTGGCCAGCAGCATTGTCTTTTCAGGTTTATTTTTAAGTTAGTTGTAAGTTTCTGGCGGGCACTTGGTTCCCTTATGCCAGTGGCCCGGACCAGTGGCCAGCAGCATTGTCTTTTCAGGTGTATTTTTAAGTTAGTTTTAAGTTTCTGGCGGGCACTTGGTTCCCTTATGCCAGTGGCCCGGACCAGTGGCCAGCAGCATTGTCTTTTCAGGTTTATTTTTAAGTTAGTTGTAAGTTTCTGGCGGGCACTTGGTTCCCTTATGCCAGTGGCCCGGACCAGTGGCCAGCAGCATTGTCTTTTCAGGTTTATTTTTAAGTTAGTTGTAAGTTTCTGGCGGGCACTTGGTTCCCTTATGCCAGTGGCCCGGACCAGTGGCCAGCAGCATTGTCTTTTCAGGTTTATTTTTAAGTTAGTTGTAAGTTTCTGGCGGGCACTTGGTTCCCTTATGTCAGTGGCCCGGACCAGTGGCCAGCAGCATTGTCTTTTCAGGTGTATTTTTAAGTTAGTTTTAAGTTTCTGGCGGGCACTTGGTTCCCTTATGCCAGTGGCCCGGACCAGTGGCCAGCAGCATTGTCTTTTCAGGTTTATTTTTAAGTTAGTTTTAAGTTTCCGGCGGGCAACCACTTTAAGTGGTTCGGTTTAATTTTTAGTTCAGACGATTTCTTAGTAAGATCTACAATACTGTTTTAAACTAACTTGCATGGGGGTAACTAACTTACTAACAACTTACTAACAACCAACTAACCTAAAACATTATTGTACATCTTACTGAACTTGTCTTTGAACTTTTTTAACGATTTTTTTTATTATTAATTCAGAGAGTATAGGGCTACTGGCGATTCTCTCTTTAAAAAAAAACGAGTGTCCTAGCTACCACAGTAGTCACTGGTCACTTGGAAAAGCTAGGGCGCTTATCAGAGGTATAATAAAGAATATAACACAATATAACTAAAAATGTAAGTATGCATACATTATTCTTCTTGGTATTTTTTTTAGTTTTGATTTAGATAAAATACTTATTCAGAATATGGGCATGCTTTTTGATGATTTGCTCCTGGTCAAGGCCTTTTCAAAATTTTTATTTTATTTTTAAATTTTCTCTTCTGGCGATGATTTTACTTTTAATATTTTCCTTAAGATTTTACTTATGTGCATGCTACGAGATGGGCCACCTTCCCATCATGTCACATAAGCTTCCAAGAAAATTCTACCCTTTGTTAAAATGTAGAATGTCGTTTTTGAAACATTTGAATGCATTAAATTTATCAAATATAACTAATTCTATTTTATACCTAATTTGTCTACGTTATTTACGACCTTGAACGTAATATTCACGTGACCTTTTGTATAAACGTCGTGATATATATTTTTTCATGATATGGAAACTTTATTATCTTTTATTTTGTTGTAATCCTTGATTATTTTAGTAGCGTTGAGTCAGGATCGAATTGAACAAACAGATTGTGAATTTATTTGTAACTGTAGCTTTTATTATGATTTTTTTTTTAAAATTTCTTAATTTATCTAACGTTGGTTTGTTTCCCTACCTCTTCTGAGAAAACTCATACGAACCTGTAATAAATACACTATAAAGTCTCATAGTAGGTCATAATTGATAAATTCATTTGTTAGCTGTTATCATTATTATGTTAGTACTAATCCCAAGATGTGGAGATGTGAATACAAATGTACATGCATGCTTCATTGACTTCCATAAAGCATTTGATAGAGTTAGACATGACAAAATGATTCAAATTCTGAAAACCTCTGGGATAGACGATAAAGATATAAGGATAATAGGTAATCTTTATTGGAACCAGAAAGCAGCAGTTAGAGTAGAACAATGTCTAATAGGCGAAGTAGAAATAAAGAGAGGCGTGCGACAGGGATGTATTCTTTCACCTATGCTGTTCAACTTATATTCGGAAGAACTATTCATTCAATGAAGCTCTGCAAGAAGCAACCAAGGACTTGTTATAAATGGGAAGATTCGGAACAACCTGCGTTATGCAGGTGATACGATACTTCTAACAAGTAACATTGAGGATCTACAACTTCTGCTGAATCAAGTAGTGAAGACTTATGAGAATTTTGGGTTAGAACTGAATACAATTAAAACAAAATACATGCTAATAAGCAAAAATAACGCAGTTGACTTGAATGATAGATAATCTTTATATTGCTGGAACGAAATTAGAGAAGGTAACAAAGCATTGTATACTCGGGCTGCAATTTAAATGAAAGATGGGATCCGTCGGTTGAAATCAAATGCCGCATTGAGCAAGCTCGTGCAATCTTTATCCGCATGAAAAAGATGTTCTGCAGTCTTGATCTCAACCTTGGATTAACTAATGCGAATAGTCAGATGCGACGTGTTTTCAGTATTATTTTATGGAATGGAAGCATGGACACTTACTGAAGAACTGATAAGGCGACTTCAGGCATTCGAGATGTGGATCTACAGAAAAATACTCAAAATAAGATGGATGGACAGAGTTACAAATGGAGATGTTATGGTTCGGATGAATAAAGAAAAATAAGTTATTAAAACAATAAAAATCCGGAAGCTTCAATATCTAGGACATGCGATGAGACATCCGGTGAAGTACGAGATCTTGCATCTCATAATGCAGGGAAAGATTGCCGGAAGACGGGGCCCTGGAAGAAGGAGAACATCGTGGATAAAAAACTTGAGACAGTGGTTTGGCCAGTCCACTGTAGAGCTGTTCCGAGCCGCAGTAAACAATGTCCGCATAGCCAACGTCTGTTGAACGGACAGGGCACGAGAAGAAGAAGTAAATTTGCAAATGTTGATAGTATCTATATTATTAATACTCCAACGTCTGTCATAGACACTCGCTCAACGTACGAGCTGCAAATGGAAGTGCCGCCATCTATAATACTATATTTAAGGAAAAAAATATGAAGGGTGGTTACGAATCTGGGGGTCAATATGTCCAGGAGTGACGGACGTATGAATCCAGCCCTCCCATTGCGCTACGAGCGGTGGGTCGTGAGAGTCCGGTTGGAGAGATAAAATGTGTCCCATCAACCAGTCTCTTCCAATCCGGCACGCCACGCAGTAGGGGGGGGCAAACGCATGTGCCGCCAAGACTTAGAGACGTAGCGAATCACTTGGGGTAATTTATGGCAGGGGCGTTGGTAATCTAATAAATGGTAAGGGAGAAGAAACATTTTTCGCTATCATTCATTAATAAGAAGATTTATGATCCTCTCATTATTCACGGTCTTAATGTAAGAATGTCTACTATTATATATCTACCTATTAAACGAGAGTGTTCTGTAGTTTTATGTTGATAGTTGTTAGTTTTGCAAAAGGGCGAAGCCTTATAAATAGTCACCAACACTTAAAATGGGCGAAGCAGCAAAAACCCGCGGGGCGGGTTTTATTACTGCTAGTTATTTATCTATTGTTAGTACATAATTATTTGTCTGTAATTGTCTTTTCTTTAAATTTAATACAGTTTAAAAACATTTTTTTTGCCTATACATATAAATATGCTCAATAAATAATACATACTCATGTAAACATGTATATATTTTTTTTACATATCGTATACTTCGCTTATTTGGGACAGCCGCTTATTTGGGACAAAATGCTTGGGCCAAATGTGTCCCAATTAAGTGGAATCCACTGTATACCGTTGATTTAAACTTATTACAAATATTTTGAATATATTATTAATATTCTCATTACACATCTTTTTTACCCAAAATAGGGAAATAAGTGAAATAACACGAAACTGCGCTGCGCACAAATATTATGTTTTTATTTTTATTATAAGAATACACTATTTTCAATTGACATTTACATGCAACATTACATTTCATTACTTACATGAATACACTATTTTCAATTGACATTTATGTACATGCAACCAGAGAGAGAGAGAACATTATTATGTTATGTATGTTTAATGTTTACACAAGTTATCAACATCGATAAAAAATAAAAAATTGTAATAATTGTTAATATTTCTTTTAATTAGAAGATAACAATAATTATCTAATTTAAAATATGAAAAAAACAACACACAGAAAAATAATAAAACATAATGGTCGCAAACGGGACTCGAACCCAGATCTCACGCTCTACCAATTCAGCCATTGCGTCCGATTATAAAACTGCCGTAATTGTCAAAGTCATATTTCAAATTTCAGAATTAACAATATTATCTTCGATTAATAAGTAATATATTAAAACAGTTTACAACTGTGTAATATAGCAATGTCAATTCATTCAACAATAATTGATTCTACAAGTGATTTTGTTAAAGCTAACTACAAAACATTCACCTTCAAACATCAAACTCTTCATTTATTGAAGGAAATTATTTGTTATAAATATTTATTGTTTATGTTTTTCACATGTCTTCAATAACCTTTTCAGTACCTTCCAAAGTATCACAACTTCCTAACATTTTATGTTTTCAGAAATACAATTTTAATATTATGCAATCACCTATATTCCATACAATAATATTTAAGATTTAATCTTGTCCTTATTTAAATTTATAGAATCCTATGAGATATATTATATATACACCCATATTTTTAATTTAAAATATGCAATCACCTACACGAATAATATTATACTTTTTTACAAGAGATCTCGGAACTTATTTCAAGAAATTACTAGGTTTAATATACATACATATATTTTTTGAAGAAATGTCCAAATTTTACACACAATACATGAATAAGTTAAAAGTTTGGGACCAGCTTCCCCTACAGTTTCAGTTTTACTACATATTCACAGATGAAATGTAGGTTTGACTTATATTTTAAACCTGTATTATTTCTTATATATTTCAACACACAGATAATATGAAAATACAATACGAAGTAGTAATATTCTCAAATATAAATTATATAAAAAAACTTTTTTCTATTAGTGTCTGAGATATTTTCAAGTGATATGAAAAGGGATCCACTGTAAAATGAAATTCGTACCCAAATTTTAAAACATAATATACAGCGCATTTTTTGTGAAAAAATCACCTCAAGGACGCTGTATTGTTTTAAACTAATCTAATTCAACATTTGAGAAAAATCTTTATTTTAATAATTAATATTAGAAGTACAATTGGATATTACATAATATATTTTTTAATTTTTTATTTGTTCATTTTCAACGCCCTTACGGGCTTTTACATAGTAAGTGTATGATATGATATATACAGAGACACAATGTTTGGATAAAAAAAAAGATCAACTTAAAATATGAACATTACATAAATAGGTGTTTAAGTGAAATTAATATATTATAGGAAAATGAAAAAGGGGAAAAAAAAAACAAAACAGAAACCAGTTTTTCAATTGTAGACAGCATAAAAATAATAATGCAATTTTATGTAAAAATATATATTTTTTTAGCTAAAGATAATGATAAAGTGCATGATATAGAAAAAGAAAGGAGAGGAACAAGTTTTTACATTTTACATAGATAAAAAAAAATACAAAAATATATCTGACATCTCTTATGTGATGTTCCAATTTTAAAAAGATATGCTACATAAAAATACATAAATATTATACCAAAAATAGTGACTACCATTTATGTACTATTCTATTCTTATTTTATTATTCTATCATAGTAGTATGTAATTCTGTGGTGAATGAGAATATGGTTTTCAAAATTGAGGAATCAATAAAACATGGTATCGGATAGCCTTGCTATCATATTCTGATAGTTTTCAGCATCAGAGCAGATGTTACGCTGTAAGAAACTGAAACGTTGGTTCAAGAGGGAGGAAGCGCATAATCATTTGGGGTATTAAGTTACCCCAAAAAAATCAACATTGAGAATCATAACTAAATATACATCTATTATAAGTGTCAAATCTTATTGTTTTTATTTCTTGCTACAAATGATGAGTTACAAATCTCATTTTAGATAATTATTGACAAAGACACGAGCTTGATAGCAAAATTGAGTTAGATCGAATCCACTTTGACTGTAAATCTGTAACATTTCCACATGATTCCAGAATTATACATTTTTCCAAAAGTAAAGCTTCCCAAAAATTGTTTTCAGTTTGATTTTATTTTGAGCACCGATGGTGATTAGATTCGAAATATCTCAATCATTTCACTTTGTTATTTAATATCTCAATCATTTCACTTGTTAATACATAGTACATATTCACTAATCGTAAATACATTTATTGGTGATAATAATTACATGTAAGTATTCAGATGAAACAACATTGAAACAGTAAATTATGTCCTACTTTTTATTCAATTAATATTCGCTATAATGTACATTTTGCTCTGACTTTTGTTCAAATGCTGGTGATGATATATTAATAATTATGGGTAGTAAATTATTTCCGACACAATAAGCTTAAAAATAAATAAATAAATGTTTTTTCTGGCTTTATGGAACAAACTACAGAGTGGCAGATACTCTCAGTATCACCCTGGTGAGAGACCACCATTCGAATTGAATCGAATCGAATCGAAAAGTTGCTTGAAATTACCTTAGCCATATTTGGTGGACAGATTTGAATAGTAAAGTATTTCGCAATCTTCCACGTCCCATTCCTTCTCCTTGCCCCACTCCCTTCAGTTTCACAATTTACTCCATTTGAGGTTATCATATACTCCATAGTCCCATTGGTTTCAATCAGTAGGAAGCATTTAGGACTCTTGTGTGGTATTCACATTTAAAAAACATTGTTACAATTACAGCACTAATGATAATATATCGTTCTTCTTCTGCCGCTCTCTTCTATCGAAGGTCGGCTATCAGGGAAATCTTCTCCCCGCAAACTGAGCTTGAAACATCTTTGAGAAATGTACTCAATGAAGTACTTGTAAAATAGTTACCCTGTAAGTCCAGGGTATTTATAGGAAGCGCCGGATGCTTCTATGTATTTTATCGTCGCTCACATTATAACACCGCGTAAGTCATTTTAAACAGGAGGAACAAAAAACGAACAATATAAAAGCCAGAAATATTTGACTTTTACCCCTTTAAAACTCCACGGTATTATCTGCACGAGGAAAATAGCGCCAAAGTTGTTTTTATTTTTTTAATGAATAATTTTACAAGAATGAAAAAAAGTTAGCCAATGGATCGAGTCAAAAATAATCTTAGCCATAAAGGGGTATTTTTAAAAAGTTATTTCTTACATAACTTCAAATTTATCTAATGAAAAAAAAAAATTTGTACTTTGCACTTATATTTTTTGTAACGTAATTAATAGTTTTATTTAAATTCCATTCGTTGGAAAGGTAGAAAAAGCTTCAATGTATCCAAAACATATTTTGTCATATTCATAATGTAAACCGATTCGTAGTAAAGATAAATCTAAATGGTAATTTGGGGTATAGCTTCATCTTAAATAAAAATAGAACAACTTTTGATATTTAGGGATCGGTTATTTGGAGAAGTATTTTTTTTTCATTAAAAATCATATTGTTAGGTAAGTATTGTAAATTGCATTCGCGGTATAAAACACAAAAAAGGCTAAGAAATGAGATATGCGTTGCTCGTACGCGAGAAATTTATAATATTTTATTCTACTTTCTTCAAATAATAGATCAAAAATAATATTTAAAATAGCATTAAAAAATTCAAATTATTTTATTCTTATTACCAGATAAAATTTTTGTTGAAATATTTACTGCTTGCTATTATTACTAAGTACCAATTATTTTGGTACAAAACTTTGTCTAAAAGTAGCAGTGATTATTCAAAACATTGGTTTGTCGATTCAAACCATGGCGCTTGAGTAGTTTTAATAGAAATTCGAAAAGAAAAGGTGTTTCTGAGATACGCGGTGTTATAATGTGAGCGACGATATCCACAATTCAAAAATTTCTAGCAGAAGTTTCCAAAACAAATAGAAGAATAACGCCGTTCTTCAATGGAGCTACTTTCAAGCGACGCAATCGCCGCTAGTCTGTACCTTCCATACTATTATTAGTGTTTGTAAACGCCGCTATGCGCTGCACTAGCACAAAAGTATGACAGGTAGCGGGTAGCGGCGATTGAGTCTCTTGTAGGTAACTCCATGAACGAAGGGCTTTAGGAAAACTTATCAACTGTTAACGAACCATTTAAATTAAAAAATTTAGGCGGTCCGCTGACGAAGTAACTGAAAAAAAAAACAGTTTGCAACTAAACTCGCCATCCTGTGTATGTCAATGAGATGGTCCGCACCCTGCACAACTTCTCAAAAACCTGTTGTCATTGGCAACGCAAGCAGTGAACGCCTCCGCCCACTGAGGCAACTGAAAACTCTCAACTGTCAACTGTCTTTGGACAATGTGATGGCCCGCACACTTCACAATCACACAAAACCCCTTTGTCAATGGTAATGCAAGCGGTGACTTGCGACTTGCACTGCTGGTTGCCCTGGCCGGCCATTGATAGTTGCCAGCTGTTGTTCTTTGTCTATGGTTAAACAAGCTTTTTGACCAATCAAGACAGAGAAAACAGCCGGTTTTAGTTTTTTTTTTTTAGTTTTCAGTTGCCTCGTCAGCGGAGTGCCTGACTCGAAACTCGCCGTACTGTTGCTACGATGACAGCTGATTGTTCTTCGGCTATGGTTAAACAAGCTGAGATAATAACTGAAATCGTAAAATTGAGTAGCTCTGTCATAGAAGTTTGGTTGGAATCCATCACAACCAGCCAGTTTTAGTTTGGTTTCAGTTTCTCCGGCGAGTGGACCGCCTTAGTCTTAGGCCATGATATACCTTATTATAACATTATTTTCCAAATTATCCACGCTCTGCTTTGCAAATTCAAAAATCAAAGATCCAAAGAGGTTTTAATAAGATTGTACAGGTACGTAAATTATTTTAACGTGACCCTGCTTGTGTGGTAATGTACTGGATGAATATAAAAATAATTTAATTTAATTATAATTTTGTTTTGATTAAGAAGATGAAGAATGAAACAGAACAACAAAAAGAACATTGTTGATTTGATTTGTGGGTCTAAATTTAAACGCAATTGATAAACGTCAACATTCAAAAACCTTTTGACACTTTCGATACCATCGGTGTGCACACATACATTCTAACGTGTCCTCTTTGAAATGATTTGTCTGTACGACACATTAAAACTTGCTTAAATCGTTTTCTGCCTCTTCGCATTGTTGAATATCAAGGTAGATAGTATCCACCTTGATATCCTAAAATCATACGCGGTACTGTGGGCCGTTAATGGATGGCTGGCGGGCCTTTGGGGCGGAGATTGCAGGCACCATGGACGGCCTGGACAGGTATTGCGCAGTGTTCCTACGTACGCTTACGTATGTCGAGCTCGTGTTCATCCTGAAGAGTAGTTGATCAGTTGTTTCCAAGCCTGGGGAAAAGAAAAATAACTTAGTTACTGCATAATACGGCCCTCCTTTAGTAGTGGTGAAATTCAATTAAAAATACAAGCTTTATTGAAGAAGTTTGTATAGTATTGCATAATACTTTAAGGTGGGTACCTACACGAATTTCACACTAGTAGTAAGATCAACACTATTGTGACTTAGTCCAGGGCCGGCCCTGCACAGGTGCAATTGGAGCAGTGCATTCCGGGCGCCGACTTGCCAAGGCGCTAACGATCCAAGGGGCCAAGGCGCTGATAATACCAAACACCTAACACAGCGCCCGGCAGGGCAGGCCATGAGCCAAACTGCGCCTGGCGCTAGTAAAAACTTCAGGGGCGCTGTGTTCTTGTACCTATTAGGTATAATTAGAGCCTTGGCTCTTTGGCGCCTTGGAAAGTTGGTGCCCGATTGCACCTGCACAGTTTAACATTTTATTTAAACTATTTAAAAATGTCCAACTATTTCTCCACGCAGGAGGCTCCAAGGAAAATGATTTCCTTCAGGGCCTAGGTCATGTTTGGAGTTGCAGTGTTGAGGTTATTTTTAAGGAAAAGATGTTCTATGATGGAAAAAGAGATAAGGGGTGGGTAGGAACTGGCGGTCAGTGGGTCCAGGAGAGACGGATGTATAAATCCATCCCTCCCGCTGCGGTGCAAGGCAATTGGTACGTAGGGTAGGAACTGGCGGTCAGTGGGTCCAGGAGAGACGGATGTATAAATCCATCCCTCCCGCTGCGGTGCAAGGCAATTGGTACGTAGGGTAGGAACTGGCGGTCAGTGGGTCCAGGAGAGACGGATGTATAAATCCATCCCTCCCGCTGCGGTGCAAGGCAATTGGTACGTAGGGTAGGAACTGGCGGTCAGTGGGTCCAGGAGAGACGGATGTATAAATCCATCCCTCCCGCTGCAGTGCGAGGCAATTGGTTGAGAGCCCTATTGGAAAGGTCATAGCAAGGAGTGATGGGGGGAGAAGTGGGGACTTACTGGGTGAAAATACTCCCTGTGACAGGTAATATCCTTCAGCAAAAATTACTACCGTAATTTTTTCCAGTTAAGAGCAATTGATCAACGGCTGAGAATAAAAGCAAAAAAAACTGACAGCCTAGCAGCGACTTCGCTTCTCTTATATAATGTAGCTTGGTTGTTTCGATAACTTTCGGTCCCAGAATGTTCACTTTCAGACTTTTATGGAGTGTGAACAAATGTGCCACTGTCCTAAGAGAATAGGGTAGGCAGAGAGGCTCTATCGCCAGGTAGTCAGAGAGGATAGACCGCCAAACAACTCTGTCACACTGCTTGCTTCAATCACACTAACACATCTTCTCGTACATTGATCTATATTGTATACTTATTATTACAGTCGTGGGATTGAACTCAATGCCATCAGGCCGCTTGTCGGCAGAGTTAGTCAGAGAGGATAGACCGCCAAACAACTCTGTCACACTGCTTGCTTCAATCACACTAACACATCTTCTCGTACATTGATCTATATTATATACTTATTATTACAGTCGTGGGATTGAACTCAATGCCATCAGGCCGCTTGTCCACAGAGGTAGTTAGAGAGGATAGACTGCCAAACAACACTGCTTGCTTCAATCACACTAACACATCTTCTCGTACGTTGGTCTATATTATATACTTATTATTACAGTCGTTGGATTGAACTCAATACCATCAGGCCGCTTGTCCGCAGAGGTAGTCAGAGAGGATAGACCGCCAAACAATTCTGTCACACTGCTTGCTTCAATCACTCTAACACATCTGCTCGTACACTATTCTATATTAAATACTTATTATTTCATTCGTGGAACGGAGGTAGTGAAAGAGGATAGACCGCCAAAAAACTATTTCACACTGCTGGCTTCAATGACACTCACACGTCTTCTCATACACTAGTCTATATTATGTACTGATTATTTCAGTCGTGGTTCCGAACTCTAATACCATCAGGTCGCTTCTCTGCAGAGGTAGGCAGAGAGGATAGACCGCCAAACAACCCTGTGACGCTGCTTGTTTAATCACATTCATACATTAATAAATGTCTATACCTACTAATGCTTTCATCCCAACAGACTACAATACTAACAGATGGTTTCACCACAGGGGTAGGCAGAGAGGATCTAGATCTAGATCTCCGTCACACTGACAGAACTAGTAGGTATGGACTTTTATGTATTTTATTTTTATTTTTATATTAACTCCACACAGGAGGCCCTGAGGAAAATAATTTCCCTCAGGGCCTATGTCATCTTTGAAGATGCTGTGAGGAGGGTCTTTTTGAGGAGAGGAAGGAGTGAACGTGGGTCTTGAAGAGACCCATGTTATAGGAAGGAGGAAACACAGAGGCCGGCAAATCGTTCCACAGCCGAGCTGTTGAACACAAAAACGAGTCGTAGAAGCGTCCCGTTCTCATGTGACAAATGTCAACTGTGTACATATGTTGGGCGCGCGTTTGGCGTGTTTCCCGACTATGCACCGGTGCCGAGGGGATCAATGACGCTAGCTCCTCGGAGCGTTTTTCAGGTACATCGGGGCTCCAGACCAGAGATGGCTGCCAAATTCAATAGTGGGGCGCACTTGCGATTTGTACAGGGTTAGCAGTTGTGTACAATTAAAGTATCTGCGGGCCCTGTACAGTACGCCCAGTTTCTGAGAGGCCAACTTAACTCTGGCCTCGATGGAGCCCCCGTACCTGAGCTGGTCACTTAGAGTTACACCGAGCATATCAATGGAGGACCTGTTTGGAAGAATGCTACCGTTGAAGGATACTAGATTGTCATTTCGATCCCTTTTAGACGTAATCAGACATGATTGGGTCTTTGAAACATTGAATTCGACGAGATTATTCTTACCCCAAGAGAAAACACTCTCGAGGTAACCGTCCATTCTTTGCTTCAAAGCCCTCCGAGCCGTTGGAATTTGTGCACCCTTTGGGGGCTTGTCAAACAAAAAGCTATCATGGACTGTACTGTCATCCGCGTAGCAATGAATTGGTGCACATGTCAAAAGGTATGAATGTGATTGAAGCAAGCACTGTCACAGAGTTGCTTGGCGTTAGATCCTCTCTGCCTACCCCTGTGGTAAAACCATCTGTTCGTATTATAGTCTTTTGGGATGACAGAATTACTAGGTATACACATTTATGTATGAATGTGATTGAAGCAAGCAGTGTGACAGAGTTGTTTGGCGAATAATAAGTATTTAATATAGACTAGTGTACAAGAAGATGTGGTAGTATGATTAAAGCAAGCAGTGGGACAGAGTTGTTTGGCGGTCTATCCTCTCTGACTACCTCTGTGGAGAAGCGGCCTGATGTATTAGATTTCGATACCACGACTGAAATAATAAGTATGACAAAATATGTACTGCTAGTTTTTATTAGGAATCAAAATTTTGGGAATATAATCAGTGGTGGCTCGTGACTTTTGGTGAGCTAGAGTGCTAATTTTAACAAAAATGGCATTATTGATATCGTTGTAGCCGAAAAATATATAAATATATTTTAATTTTTTTTTTTGTATGAAGATTTTCAGGAAATTTCAGTTTTGCTGTGCGCCACAACGATTTCCTAAAAATCTTTCGAAAAAAAAATTCGAAAAAAAAAAAAATTTTTCGGCTACAACGACATCAATAATGCCATTTTTGTTAAAATTAGCACTCTAGCTCACCAAAAGTCACGAGCCGCCACTGAATATAATGCAAGCTATGTATTTATTTATTTATTTATTTATTTATTTACATTTGATACATTTAAAGCCAAAATAACAAATAATATTACATAATAAGAGAATATATTTAAAATGAATACAAGTGTTATTACGTTGTTTTAGGTCGATATTAGTTCCTAGCTAGGCAGATTGCCTGTTCTAAGGAACCAAAGTGTGTAAAGTGCCAAATGCAATTTAAATTATTATTTTTTTTTTAAATTAATACCTATGTACTAAGTTTTTACTAAATGTGCCATTCATAGGTAACCATGTATCGTTTTAAGTCACATTATATAATAGTTTTTCAGACTCCTCCCTACCCAAGCCAATCAACCATTTAGTTATTATTGAACCAATGCAGGACATTTTGCAATTTTTAATATTTAAGTCTGGGGGGATTTTATTGTATAATTTCGGTCCCAGATACGCATACGTCTTTTGATACTTTGCCGTATTGCTCCCTGGGACGAAGAGATCCTTTCTGTTGTGACTTCTTGTATTGTATTTGTGATCAATTTTATTAAAATTTTCTATATTTTTATGTACATGGATAATAATCTTTTTTATGAAGTTTTGACGAACATCAAGAACGTTAAATTTTTTGTAGAGTTTGTCGCTTGAGAACCTGTAGGGTTTACGCATAATGACTCTAATTATGGATTTCTGGGCCTTTACAAGCGGATCTAAAATCGTTCTTCCTGACGCTCCCCAGCCAATACAACCATACGTTAAGATGGGGTTGCACAGTCCGAAATATATTTTTCTTAGGTCTTTTTGTTTAATTATGTTTCGCAATGCAAAGAAAATGTATATCAATTTTCTTACCCTACTTGAAAGATTGTCGATGTGATATTTCCACTTAAGATGATTGTCTATGATAACACCTAGATATTTGATGTTGTTCACACATTCCAAAGCTTCACAGTTGCAGTTAAAGTCCATATTATAGGAAATACAATTAGTCTTATGAGTTTTTATTGTGTATGATGTACTAGGTCGTCCCTTTATGGTTGAGCTGAATCTTATGTATTTAGTTTTTGCTATATTTAGTGTTAGTAGATTTTTGTCAAGCCACTGTTTTATCGCATTGATTCCACTTTCAGCATGTTTATGAGTTTCAGCCCAATCCTCTCCTTCAAATATAGCTACCGTATCGTCCGCGAACGTAATAATTTTTCCGCCTATTGGTAGATTGCATAACTCATTGATGTAAATTATAAATAGAAGAGGTCCCAATGTGCTTCCCTGTGGTACACCAAAGTTGGTGTCTAGTGAGTTACTCACTGTATTGCCTATTTTGAGTTGCTGGCTTCTACCCGTTAAGTAACTCTTTAACCATTCGTAAGGCATACCTACAACACCAATATTTTGTAATCTTTTGAGAAGTATTTTATGAGAAATTGTATCGAAAGCCTTGGCTAAGTCTAAGAACAGTGCAATGCTTTTCTTTCTGCGATCTATATTTCCAGAAATATGTTCTGTAAGTTGCGCTATAGCATCGTCCGTTCCTCTCCCCGGCCGAAAGCCAAACTGATTTTTGCTTAAAAGTTTTCGGCTCTCTACATAATTACTTAATCTATTTTTAAAGATTTTTTTCTATAATTTTGGAGATTGCACTCAGCAGGGATATTGGCCTATAATTGCCCACTTGGTTTTTGGGTCCACTTTTGTAGATTGGTACTATTATAGATTTTTTAAGATGGTCAGGAAAAACCCCAGAAGAAAAACTTTTATTGAAAATGTTCGACAAAGGCGATGCGATATTGTGTTTAATGATTTTTAGAATATGAGTGTTAAGACTATCAGGACCTTTTGAATGCGTAGTGTTAAGATTGTCAATAATTTTTATGACCTCTTCATTTGACGTAGGTGGGAATTTAAACGAAAAATAAATTTGTTTTGGTTCTATTGCAGATGCCAATGAATCTTCAGTTTCCTTGGTGAAACTTAGGATATTTTCCGCAAGCTTAGATCCAACTGTCGTGAAATATTGGTTAGCGTGGCAAGCAATTATGTCCAAATCACTGGTGGCTGTGTTTGTAATCAGAAGTTCGTTAATATCAGAGTCAATTTTATGTTTAGTATTGGTAATTTGTTTAACGATGTTCCACATATTTTTACTGGATGGATCTCGGTCGAGTTGTTGCTTATAGTACCTTTCTTTTGCATTACGCATAACATTTTTACAGATGTTACGATATCTACGGTAATTCTGTTGTTTAAGAGTGTTTTGTGGGTCCTTTGTTGCCACTTTATGTAAGTGATTTCTTTTGTGTATAGCTTTTACAATACCACTACTAATCCAAGGAGTAAGTTGTATTTTTTTATGTGCAGTGAGTTTATCTTTTGAATTTTTGGATATATACATGTTGATTTTGTTAATAAATAAGTTGAGTGCATTGTTATCTTCAGTCTCTCTACATACATCTTGCCATGTTTCACCATTTAGATCCTTAATTAACCCCTCAAAGCAGATGGATGGTGTAAAGTGGTTAGTTTTTACTTGTTTTTTAAGAGATGTGTCTGGAACGCTTATTGCGGTTGTATAGTGATCAGTTATTGTATTGTGAATAACAAATGCGTTAGAGGCTGTAATATTTTTGGTATTTATGTGATCTAAACATGATATGCTATTATCTTGAACCCTGGTAGGACCTTTAATATTTATTTTGAAGTTGTTTTCTGCCATGGCGCAGAGGTAATCGTGACATTGTCTGTGTATATTTCCAAGTGTGTTAATATTTAAATCCCCCATTACTATTTGTTGTTTGAAGTTACTACATTTTTTGAGTTCAGATAGGAGATTACCCAGAAATTCGTGAATATCGTAGAATGATGGTGATCTGTAAATGGCTAAAATACATAAATATCCATTAATGACTAATTTCAGACAATTTGATTGACTGATACGAATTTCATTAACATGAGAGTGGATGTCGTCGCGAACGTAAGCTACCACTCCACTGTTTTGATTTAATTGTTGTGTTGTATGATATTCATGATAACCTGCAATTTGTTTTGTGAGATATGAGTCATTCAATCTGCATTCTGTTAGTATTATTATATGAAATCTCACAGACGACCTAATACTGTCTAAAAATAAAAGAAAGTCATCAAGATTTTCCATTGTACGGATATTTTGATGTATAATATTTATTTTGTTTAAACTCCACTAAAATTCTTTGACTTTATCAAATTCATCTAAGGTAAATTCAGTAATTTGATTCTCCAATACTATCTATTTCTAAATATGCGTTTAAAACCATTTTACTTTAGAGATATTATGTATCTTAAGATCACAGAGACAAGATAAGAGTACTAGGTATATAGTTACAATTGCAAAGAGGGAGATTAGACAATAATAATATGGTAATTTATGTTGTTTAATGGAAGTAGATGGAGATAATGCTCGTGTTTGGTTCATATTGTCCAATATTAAAAATAATTTTAAATACTTTGTATAAAATATGGCGATAAATGGGATGATCTGATAGTGAGATTGATTTTTATTGGTTATTGCTGAAAATAATTTAAGTAAAATAGGAAAAACTATACCTTCTAGTCATTTAATGTCTGTTAACTTTTGTTCTGAATCAATCAGTATCGGCCGTGAATTGTCGTCCTTTTTTGCAAAAATTCGCCCAGCCTTTGTCCAGACGTACCTGTAACTGCGTTCCCGTGCTAACTGCCTGGCTAAGAACCATAATCGTTTGGCTTGGAAAGTTAGGTGTTCCGAAACATAAATTGGGTTCTTGGGACCTGACATACCTATAACACTTGTATTCATTTTGCCTTCTATATTTCTGTACCTGAGAAGCATACGGATGCAAGTCCAAAATTTGAAGAAATGAGTTTTTGATGAAGATGTGTAGTAAATGATCATGTTCATCAGTGGCAGAAAGATGGTAGTCATATTTTGAAGAAATATAGGGTTTTTCAAAAATGTGTAAGGATGCAACTACCATTATTCTTAGAAGCATTAGAAGCAGAAGGACTCAAGTCCATCCTTCTGCTTCTAATCTCTTTGTTTTCTATCTAAATAGACCCAATAACCTCATATATCAACAAACGACACCTGTGATATTGGTAATCATTAAACAGGAAGGATAAATATAAAATAAAACTCCAAGGGGAAAAAGAAACGCATTTACGTGAGGCGAAAGTGCGATACAATCTGAAAAAAATCGGATAAGTTGCGAGGGAAGTCATCGTATTCAGTATTAGTTTTGATGACTCGGATATGGAAAAATGTCTTCCGTGCCTGTTCTGAATCTTTTTATTTGAAAAAATTGTGGTGTTTAAATGAAGCCATTCTGGGCAGCACCAATGACAAGGCAATTTTTGCATGGGGAATGAGTCAGTCGGTGTCAGGGGGGCAAATGAAAAGACTTCTTACCTCCTGAAGTGGATATATAGCGATATGGGGGATAATATTGAATATGGTCCGACAACTGTGAAGGCCAAAACACATTGACCCCGTATTCATACCCATCCTTCATACCTTTTTCCTTCCCAGAACCTCCTTTCTTTCCTTACCCTAAAAGACACTCCACACAGCATCCCCAAAGATGACATAGGCCCTGGGGGATTTTTTTTTCTCAGGCCCTACTCTGTGGAGTTAATGTTGAAAAAAATCCACTGCATTTTTTTAACAAAATTGTAAGTCATAAATGCCAGATTATCCTCCGTCAAATGACGAAGATTTGGAAAATACCAATAATTAGTAATAATTATATTAAGAAATATACAATAAAATGTATTTTTCTTTTACCTGTTGTGTATAGTAATTATTTTATTTCCAAATAAAATTTTCAAACATTGATCTTTTAATAATTTAATTTAATTTTTTACTTGTTATATCGAAATAGTCTATTGCATTTTGAAGCAGAAGGACTCAAGTCCATAATGATTTATTTTAAACATTTATTTTTAGGCTTTGCATGTAAAATATTTCGTTTTATTTTCTCAACTTTAAAACAAAACTAATTGATTTAATAATTACAAAAATTTCATCAATCAGCATGAATATCTGCAGAAGTTATGAGACCATAATTACAGAAAAAATACGGTTTTGGCTCTACTGAACATTTGGCTTTTTGGAGTTGCATCCGTATGCTTCTCGGGTACAGATTTTCACATTGGTTAAATTTTTTAATAGCAGAGTGCAGATTTTCTTTATGAGTTACTGAAGTTAATTTAACAATCACTGTCCTTGGTTTGTTGTCCTTTGGTTGAGTAGGCTTTTCCCTTCGCGTAACTCTGTAAATCTCTTCGATGTCCTTTGACCCCAGACTGCAATTTGTTGTCTTGCTGATATTGTATAAAATGCCTTTTAACATCTCTGGTGATTCTCCTTGATTTTCAGGAATTCCGCGAAATTCCAGACACTTTAAGTTTGCTTCCCTGTTTTTATGTTCCGCGTCAATCTCCAATGACTGGATGCGGCTTTGTAAATTTGTCATCGTACTTTCCATGGTTTCTATTTTATCTTCCAATTTCTTGTTGTTAGTTAGTAGCATCTCTATTTTTTTGATAAGATCATCGTATTTAGAACTGATAAACTCCAGTGATTTTTTCATTTCTGAGTTTTCCGTTTCTGGTTTTTTGTAAATACTAGATTCAAACTCATTCATGCCTTTTCTAAAATCTTCTAAAGTCAGCTGCGTTGTGTGTGCATCAGGAGAGGGCGAAACCGGAATAGCTGCGAACTTCTTAGTTTTATCCGTATTACTACGGGTAGTAGCCATTTCGTCGGCTTATGTCTTTAATCCAAATAGAATTAAAAATATGTTTACTTTATGATTAATTCACTTTCACTGACCTGCTACTAAAATAGCATTAAAAAACCAAGAAAAAAAGCACTTGAACTCGGTTATTTCCAAGCAGAAATTAGCAAAAGGTGGAGGGATTCCGTTCCTGCACAATTAGCAACTTATTTGGAAGGATAATTGTTTATAAAACTTATTATTTTGTTATATTTTCGGGAGTAAACGTAAACAGACAGCTGTCACTTTGAATTAGTATTGTACATAACTTTAATATAATATAATACATTATACCCATCATTGGCATCATTATATACATTAATATGTATATTATACAAATTAATACAAAAAAAATATATATATGCCAAAGCAAATGCACCAACAAACAACGCCACTGAAACACGAAGGATGATGGAGTAAACAAAGCGCGTTGGTGACTGAAACGGTATAGGTTTTGTAAGCTGATATTGCACAACAAAACCTAACCCATTTCAGACACCGCCCTGTCTGAACCGGTAAAGGTTTTGGAAATACGCCGACCGGTCTATTAATTTAAAAGAAAACCAATATTGCCAATAATTATAAATTCACCCCAAGACCTTTCGATAAACAGATGGGTTAATTTTTTAAGTTTTCTTTATTTATTGAATTGTTTGTTACATTAATTGAGGACTTTTCGACCATCATGTTAGGCACATGCCTGTGTTATGGTGGTCGATGGTAATGTAATTGATTATAATATGTTAATATGTGCAAGAAAAAATGCAATACTTCTAAGTTGACAAATTTTATACGTAGTAAGAAAAAAATGACTTTATTTCGGGCTCACCCAGACAACCCCAAAATATGCTTCTCTCTGTTTACTTGTGTGTTATGCATTCTTCTTTTTGTTTCACGTTTGCTGCTGTATAAATGTCTACAAATAAAAATAATCTACTTCGGTTTATAATGCATGGGTGCATGCATGAAGTGCGTATTCCCGCGTAAAACAGGTAAATATCTTCGTTTGAAAGGCAATTATCCTGAGACAAATTTAAAAAAAAAATTGTTTCAGCTTCGCAAAATCTACAATTATAATATCCCATGATTTTTCATGTGGATGGTAACTATTTGTTGTACATGAAATAGATTATTTTAATGAATTTAGAAAAAGAAGAAATTTCTCCTGATTCATTTCCGCCCTTCAGATGAAATTGACACGGTCTGTATAAAATCACCAAATTTATTTAAATGTTGCTATCTCGCATTAAATTTGTGCTAAAAACTTACTATTTTGTTTTTCATTAATTAATTAAAAACATCAAAAACAGATGCTGTAGAGTTTTAGAGAACCTTTTGGAAACTTGCCCGTAGTTAGTTGAAGCCACGTTGAGTTGGGTAATCAAAATAATAAAAGTTTCAGTTATGCAGTACCTGTTGTTGATAGAATAATAATTAAAATGTAATCATATTACTATTATCAGTGGCTACCTAAAAACCATTATTATTTATTCCAAACTAATTTGGGTAATATTTTCAATACTTCCATAAAATAACTAGACGCAGATTTTTTGTCATCTAAAAACAAAGTTTATATAATAATAATATATTATACCTATCTCTCTCATTAAAAATTTAGGCATATTAGATTTGTCTTTTAGATTACTATCGAAAACAGATAATTTTTCGTGGACATACAACTTGTGGACCCCCATTTTTGTATCACGCCAACGTATTGCTTATAAATAGAATGTACAGAAAATAAATTTTTAAAAAAATATTTTTAAAGTATTTAAAAAATATTGGACAAAAAGTAAAGATACAAATAAAAAAGCAAAAAAATATATCTGAAATTCATCGATAACCAAGATGAAAATTTTTGATCGATATAACTTTACTACCTACTCATTTAAAGAGATTTGATCGATATAACTTTACTACTCATAAGTTCAAACTTGGCTTCGATCAACAAGCGCCTTCTTCGTCTTTTGACGGCGTTCCAAAACGGCCTAAAACCAGTCAATTTTATTGATTTTTTAAAGGTCATAACTTCTATAAAAAGTAACTTATCAAAAAAACAAAAAGTACCGACGCGCTTGTAGTTGATATCTATTTTACGTAAAAACTATATATTCTCTAGGGTTAAAATACAGAGAGATAAATATGGAATACGTTTGTATGGAAAAATCACCGCCCGGTATCCCCTTAATTACATTAAAAGTCAACTATTTGCATTGGGGGAAGTGGAAAATATTTCATTCTAAATTTCAATAATGTTAAATTAAAATTAGCTTTCGTTCTGTGATACGAGACCGTCCATCTTCAAACATTTATTGTCAAATGTCTTTTTGTTATGTTTGTATTCTTGATACTATACGGAGAGATGCTAGAGTGACGGTTAGAAACAACGAACGGCTAGACACAAAATCATGCGGGCGTTTTTTTTAATGTTAAAAAACTAAAATTCCGCCTAATTAGTACTTACCTAATACGCATGGTTGATTTTTTTTTTCATTAAATTTTATTTTTTTAAGTAAACTATTTCAGTGATGATATGCGCTTACTCGCGTTAAGGTAAGAAATAAATCCCAGTTTTCAAGTATTTTAGCGACTACGCTAGGTTTGTGTGACATGGTTTGTTATACAAAAGAAAGTGCCCCCTTCATAGCGCCTGCTCGCGTCAAGGCAAGAAAAACATCCCAGATTTACTTGAGGCAAAACTAGATTTTGTGTAGAAACTAGACGTTATGCAAATCGTGCAATATCTACTTGGTTTTAAAATAATTCATAAATCTATTATAGCCCATTCCCCTAAGAATGCTACGAATTTTCGTGCCTGACAACTTCAGCCGTAGTCATGGCCACGACTTGTTAGAGATACCACACGGGAGAACAGATGTTCTAGCACATCATAGCATAAAAAGAGGAATATGCTGTTAAATGAAATGTCTGAAATAGTGGGTGTATTTAATTCCTCTTTAAAGAGTCTTAAGATTTTTTTTGTATAATTTTAACCCCAGATGTTAACAGTGTTAAAATGAGAATATTGTACTATAATTGGACGTATATAATCTGCCATACAATAACAGTAATAAAAAATGTATATATATATAAATATATATTGTGTCTGCAATCATCTGCCCTGATTATGGGCACTGTAACGTTGTCCGAAACGTTGGCTAGAGAAGGAGGTAGCGTAACACGGCATAACATCCCAAAAATAAATAAAAAGTTCATTATGGGTAACCATAAATCTTCTATATTTTCTTAATAGTAATATTAAGAAAATATAGAAGATTTTGCTTAAAATAATTAATTACAGAAATTATAACAATTAGCCTTAATCTTATTATAAAAGTATGGTAAAATTCCTTTTATTTTTGTAGTGTCTTTTTGATTAAGTAAAAAAAAAATATTAGTATTTGATTGAATATTTTCTGTTTTTATTCACGCATTATCCTTATGAAAAAGTTAATATTCACTTTTATTGAGCAGTTTTGGAATAAACATGATATTATACTGAAAGGGTTTCTCACCATCCTCCCAAATGGTTATCTACAATAATAACGAATATTTTAGATTTACGATTTACGGTTTATTTATTTATTAAGTTGGAGTTTATAATTCGGTACTCGAACCTATGAATACATCGGATAAGTTGGCCGAGTTTTCTAACCACTTAGTATTTTACAGTACACCACATTATTTTATTTTTATTTTTAATAATATTCGTTATTAGTGTAGATAAGCTATTGGCCCAGCGAGAGAGTCCAGCGCACCCGGTAGCGAGTGAATAGACGCGTGAGTCCATAAGTGTTAAAAATAAGAAAACATTACAATATGCATATAACCTTATTTTATTTTTATGGACAGTTAAATGGCAAAACGTTGCTTGCCAAAAGTAGGTAGTTTGCAGTTTCCTGGAATCTAGGAACCAAGAAGGTTTTGCTTTATCGAAGATAGTTTTCGGATATTTATGGCGGGACAAAAAAGTGATGTCAGTTTCATGATGCTTCGAGAGATTTTGCAGAGATAAACAAATATATTAGATATTAGATACATCTGTGACTCGCTTCAAAAAGGGCAAATTTCAGTTTTTCATATTTCACGAGGTTTATGTAGAATTGATCTTTTTGTGATTTTAAGAAAAGCTATTTTCTCGTGAAAAATTGGCCCGCGAAAATCGAAAAACCTTGAAATCGATTGGTCCGGAAGATAACCCAATTTTTAGGAAAAATTGCTACATAAAGTATATTTATCGACAGTGACATTGATATCGAGAGTGATGTGACACCCACTTAGAAGCAAGCCGCTTATAAATATTACAAAATAATTATAATGTCCTTAAAGTTAAAGGTTGCATGTGTTCTATAAATTTACCTACCTACTTATTGCTTAGATATCTAGTAAATGTATTAACTTGTATTGGATTCACCGCGCTCCGTATTCCACAATCCTAGTTCATTATTACTTATTACATTTATACATCAGCGCCAAATGAGTTCAGCATATAATCAAATTATCACTCTATTCAAAACATCACCAGAATGTGTATTGTTGCGGAAAGAACGTACGATTGTGAAAATACATATCTAATATCTATATATTTTTTGTTGAGCTTGGGTATTGTATATGCCAGCAAAGCCATAGAGGCCAATTGGCCGATATTCTGTTCCATACATAACCTATATCTACCTATGAACCTAACCTAACCGTATACTTTATGAATCAATAAAAAATTACAATTTTTCATTCGGGCTATAAATTAGTCAGAATACATATTTTAAATAATAGATTCAATTTTTCTGAGCTAAGAAGAAAGTTTAGTTTAGTTATTGGTGTCGAAGGATAAAACCACTCCAAACAGAGCAGATAAGTTACTTATTTCAGTATTCCACTTGTCAATTTAATAGATATTTATTTCTTTCAGCCTTAGTTCATAAAGCAAACTCATCATAATAATATTGAGGATATAACCATTGGCGAAAGTAGAATTATTATTGCATTCAAGGAGGGAGAGCCTTATTGATTGATTTCTACTATTTCAGGAAAGGTTGTGGCGCACTGAACCCTGCTAAACTTTATGAATCCTTAACAGACATAAATTAGTCTATTTGGACTAGTACACAATAATCTCACGAGTACATTTTACGTTTCAACTACACTATAGGTTAGTTTTTTTTAAATATAATAAGATAGGTAATTCAGGAAAGAGCTATCTATGGTGGTTGACCGGGCACTGAAAGAAGAAGCCTTGTTATCTGAGAAGGAAATCGCTTACCAGCCATAGAAAATAATTAAATACGTAAATGCTCCTCAACAAAGAAAATAAATGAAGTAAAGGAACACGTATGAACAAATATGAAAATCAAATGCTTTGGACGCATGGCGGGGCAGGGAGGATCTTCTCAAGGTACACTAGAGCTTTTCTCCTGGTGGAGATTTGGCGGAAAGCAGGAAGCGAGAAGCAGCAGGAGCGGAAAGTTGTTAGAAGGAATGGTAGCTGGAAATGCTAAGTGGAAACCAGGTTGCAATACGCAGAAAGTAAGAAGCAGCGCGAGGCAAAAAAAAACCAAGAAGCAGGAAATCGGAAGCAAGAAGTGGTAGAAGCGGAAGGCACGAAGCGACGGAAAACGGGAAGAAGGAAGAAGCAGACGGAAGCTGGAAGCGTGTAGCAAAAGCATAAAATAAAGAAATTCGAAGCAAGAAGAAGCGGGAGGCAACAACCACTAAAAGTCTATGTGTGGGAATCTGGAAGCGGGAAGATGGAAACAAAAATAAGCGAAAGGCGAGAAACGAAAACCAAAGCTGGGTCGACTAAAATCCAAGCTACTTCCCATCCTTAGAGCAAGTGTTCCAGTCCTAACAAATCAGTGCCCTCTGGTGTCCTGGCTGGGGTGGTACAATCGTATCGTATCGTAAATTACACATATTAATCAAAATCATGTGTTTTATAACAAAATTACTTCTTGTGTGAATTGTGGGACATCCGTTATAATAAGATATGTAATATAATCTGTCAGTCTGACAGTCGACAGATGTGTTGAAGATCTAGGTCAATAGTCAGTCGCTGACTGAATACCTCAATTGAAGTAAATACCCTATAACAGCGGTTGTCAAACTTTTTGATCCTGCGTACCCCTAGACTCTTACTACAAAATTTGCTGTACCCCCTACCCTCCATCTATCTATCTTGTGTACACGTGTAATGACTTAAATATTTAATTTTTAATTTTTGAAACTCTTATTATTACATGGATTTAATTTCAAGTGCGCCCCACGCTTTAATTTGGCAGCCACCTCTGGTCTCGAGCCCCAAAGTACCTGAAAAAACTCCCGACTCTGTGTAGAAACGGGAGGTCCATTTGATAGATTCTCCCATCTTAACAAACGGATTGCAATCTTTAGAGCATAGGCATCGGGGGGAAATGCTATCCATCTTCTACCGATATTTCAACGGAAGATGATCCGAGGAACTCGGCACGGAACGCGAGGCCGAATCGTCAATTTACGATACCAAAAATATATTATTTTGAAATTCTAATTAGAAATGCGTATGAGAATATAATCTAGGAAATATTAAAAAAAAAAAAAAAACGTTATTAAGGTTAGTTGGGGTCAGATGGTCGTAGTTTTCTAATTTAAAAAATATAATTTATTTATCATTGAATTATTTCAGTATTTTGAATTAGTGAAACAGGTAGATGAAGTATATAAATATCATTAAATGTAGAATGACGACAACTTGGATTATTATTAATTTTGTATTATTTTAAATATGTAGTTTTTTTTATATATTTTTTTTAATATTAACTCCGTACAGGAGGCCCTGAGGAAAATAATTTCCCTCGGGGCCTATGTCATCTTTGAGGATGCTGCGTGGAGGGTCTTTTTGAGGAGAGGAAGGAGTAGGGAGGAAACACAGAGGCCGGCAAATCGTTCCACAGCCGAGCTGTTGAACTTAAGAACGAGTCGTAAAAACGACCAGTTCTCATGTGACAAATGTCAACCGTGTACATATGTTGGGCGAGCGTTTGGCGTGTTTCCCGACTATGCACCGGTGCCGAGGGAATCAATTAGGCTAGTTCCTCGGAGCATCTTCCATTGAAATACCGGTAGAACAAGGATAGAATTCCTACCCGACGTCTGTGCTCTAAATATTGCAATCCGTTTGTTAAGACGGGAGAATCTATCAAACGGACCGCCCGTTTCTGCACAGAGTCGAGGGTGTTTTTCAGGTACTTTGGGGCTCCAGACCAGAGGTGGCTGCCAAATTCAACCGTGGGGCGCACTTGCGATTTGTACAGGGTTAGCAGTTGTGTACTATTAAAGTATCTGCGGGCCCTGTACAGTACGCCCAGTTTCTGAGTTCTTTTCTCTTAACCCTCATTTCATAGAGAGCGGGCTCGCCAATACTACCTGAAAATAATGCGCTCTAATTAAGAAAGGTGGAAGAGGGTGGATATACATTTTACGTTTTCACATAAGGTATATTTTACAACTGGTTTACTACTATTTTATACTATTCAACTATTTTACAACATATAAGGTATATTTTACAACTGGTAAAATGTCGTGGAACACAGTGGAACTTTTTTCTAAGAGAGGAAGGAGTGAACATGGGTATATTCAAGACCCATGTTCACTCCTTTCTCTCCTCCAAAAGACCCCCCCCCCCCCGCACAGCATATTCAAAGATGAAATACTCCCCGAGTCAGAAAAGTAAAAAAAGTCACACAAATACAATTAATGCAATATTATGTAAAACGACTTCCGACATTTTTAGTCAGTGATTCGACACGCGAATTGAACAATTTTGTGTCATATATTTCGACAAAAAATATATAAAAAATGTTTTCCATACACAACTCCATTCTCAGAAAGTACATTGAGAGGATGTATTTTTTTAACCTCAAAAAAATTTATAAAACCAAAGTTTCTCATGTATTCTCTGTTACAACCTGTATAATCAATCATACAATGTTAACATACAGTCAGTCCAATCTCAAGTGTGACCTTTGAGCTTGCCTTGCAGAGCAAAATTTTACAAATTTTATTTCAATTAGGTTATTCACATAGGTAGAGCCTCAAGTCTTGTTCAGCAATCAGGCTGCCAAACCACCGAGCGTAAACCACTTTGAAAACCTTGAGCAGCGTTTTAAAATCTACATTCGTGCCACGATATTGCGTACCACCAATTTTTGCTTCGCGTACCACAGGTTGAAAACCACTGCCCTATAATATTGCAGCGTCAGATTGCAAGACTTGTGTGGTACAGATATGGATTATTCAAATTCCATCTATCATTGATGGAATATTTGATGAGATCCGCAGATCAAGGACAGGTGGGACACGAACTGAAAGAGTTCTTGCACGCGCATGACGCGAAGAAGAGGTAATAATGTGGTACTATTTTAGAGATAATCATAGTGATTCTTTTCGAAATCTATTAAATTAAAATGCCAGGCTTCCTGAGTTTTTGTTTAACTCTTTTACTCTTGAGACCCGCATTTCTAGTATGCTTTTTCAATTTTATTGCTACTCCATAATAGAGCTTCATAAAAAAGTTTATGATTCAATCGAAGAATTGATTTAAAAAAACTGAAATGCAGCTCATTTTCACAGAATTTTTCAGAGAATTCAGAGAATTCAGAGAAATCAGAGAATTTTGTAAAAATGTTTTGAAGTATTTTGAAAACACGATAAATTTACTGGGCCATTGACATGAAAATACCACCGATAGAACGGGATGAATAGAAATATACCTGTATATAGATAAAATACGAGGAATTGGAGTGATTTTAAGTCAAAAGCGTGAATAAAATTATTTTTCTCGAATACTAATTTACACTCGAGCTTTCAAAAATGATTACGTAAAAATTTATTGACAGGTACCTAAATACATCATATGTTGGTTTTTCCTTATGAGCCGCGAATAAAATATTTTCTATTTCTATTTTTATTTTTAACTTTTCAACTTAATGAGTCAACCTCAAATTATAATATTTTAATTAATGAATATAATATTAGGGAAAGTCAATCAAAAATCCGAAACAGAAAAATCAGAAAAAGATACGGATACATATGGGACCAGATTAAAGAAGAAGAAGGAGAGTCAAGATGAAGCGAAAAGAGCCAAGAAGAGCAAAGACGTAGCAATGAAGGGAAATAAGAGACAGAAGAATCAAGAGAGTAAAAGAGAAGGAAGGACGAAGCAAGAAGATGTAGGAAGAGTCGCGGAGGGTCAGGAAGAAACCCGAAGAACCTAGAAAAAACGAGATGACGCAAAAAGAGACAAGAAGATTCAAGAATAATCAGGAAGAGCCAAGAAAAGGCAAGATGAAGGAAGACGGAAAGAAGAAGATAAAATAAAACAAAAATAATGCTCAATCAATTCCTCTATTCTTGCCTCCCTAAATTTTAATATTGGCTTATTACTTATTAGGTTACCATGTATACCGGTCGATTAAACTGCACCCTCCTTTCCTTCTTCGGAGCACGTGTTCCAAGTGCTAACAAATCAGTGCCCCTGGAATACCGGTCTCACCGGGATAGGAGTCCCCTGGCTGGAGTGATTCATTCGTATCATATCAGGAACTGTCCAAATTTTATTAATTAATTTACTAGATTTTTTTTCCGTCGTTAATTGCGCCTCCAATAGTCTCTCCTGCGAAAGCACCCCGTGCAAGTATTGATTTACCACAAGCCACGGAAATATTATTTGAACTTTCGCACTGTTTTACTTTTCCGACGATATCTAGTATTTCTGCAAACATTATATCATTATTTATATAGTATTAAATAGGACGGAGCGTGTTGACAGGCAGCGGTGATTGATGGATCTGATAAACAGATCAGTGAATTGTCCCCTTATTAGAAATTTTCCGAATATGTTGGCTAGAGGATTACTTAGGAAATACCTAGCATAATACAAATCACATATCGTTAGATTGATTTTGCATTATGTATTTTATAAAATTGATCATTCAAAATAGATAATCGAATTCAGTTTGTCTTCGATTGCATCGACTATATTAGAAGGATCCTTTATTGGCAAATTCCTGTTACTTCTGCGATCAATAATTTCAGGAAGAAAGAATATAAATAAAATCAGACTAATTTGGGTTCCATTTTTGTTTTCTAGAATTATATTATATTAAATTAGAAAATAATTTTATAAACGTGAACGTTTGTATGGATGTATGTATGTTTGTTCCTCTTTAAATCGAAATTTAATGAATGGATTTTAATGAAACTTTACAAGAATATAGCTCATACATCAGAAAAACATATAGGCTATAATTTATGAAGCTAGCTATTTATTTTCAATATATTGAACATAATAATTATAGTTTAATAGAAAACGTCAAAATTTGAGAGTGACATTTTGCAAAACAATGATTGTTAAATCACAATTCTGTTTTGGAAAATATTTGAATTAGTGAATTTATTTGAAGTACTCGCCTAGTACTTTGAATCGAATCAAGAATTATACATATTTTAAATAAATCGGTTGAGAATTTTGGTATACACGTAGATGCGACCTAGGAAAAGAAAATAGATTACTCGAAGTACTAATCCTACGCTGACGAAGTCGCGGGCAGAAGCTTGTTATCATTATAAATATATTCCATTTTTATTGAAGACTTTCGTCCACTCCATACAACAAATAAACAAGACATTTTTTTCTGTAATGTGAAGTTTATCATATTTCCATCATTGTTTTTCCTCCAAAAATTTACTTTCTTCCCTTACTTAACTCTTTCTAAGCCAGCTTTGAAGGACGTTAAAGGTCATAATACGTCTATTTGCATATCGCTGCTAAGACCGTTCGGAGTAGTTCCTGAATATGGAAACTACATATCTATAAATTGACCACACAGTTGAATTTAAATAATCTGAACAGACCTGAATAGTCAGATAGCCTCTCCGTCTTTTACATCCTCACAACATTGCACAGAAATCTCGCTGGCTCCGAATTATTAGAGCTCCAAAGTGTGGAATCCCATAAAAATTTGGTAGGTACCATATACCATATATAGGTAATGTGTTCTATAATGGACTATGTTGTAAAGTAAAGTGCTAAAGTCACTATTATTCATTCCCACGTACTGCACTTACGAGAAGTAAAATTACAGGAACACTCAAGTGCGCTCTGCAGGCGTATGTCGCTGCCAACAATAGATACGAAAGTAACTTACATAATATTTTTAGCAAAGTTTTTTAAATACTTGAATACCAATTATTAAAGTAGCAGACATAAAATAAGTACGGGTATCCGGACATTTATATCTACAGACTTTTCCCGGTATTTGTACCTAAATATTTATTAAAAACTTAACGGAATCGAATCTCCAACTTCCTTCCACCTTCTAATTACTCCGATACCTAAACGAGAGATGAATATTTTGAACAAAAATCTATATTTTTAAAGGATTCTTTTGTCGCTTAGATAACAAGATATACAAAGTTAGGTAACGAATTTTAAGTAAGATACAAACGAACTATAGAAAACAAATAAAACTTAAATTCGAATAACTTTCAATCTGCCAAGAAAATAAAATATACAACTACTTTTTTTATCGTTCGGCACGAGTGCTTTGTGTGTAATGATGTTACTAAAAATAATGATTGTGTTTTGTTAATAGAAATGTACAATAAAATAACAGCTTTACTATTAAACGTTTTCTAAATTTTACACAACTGATAAACTACCGTTGTTTATCAGTTGTGTAAAATGTAAAACAGTTCGCGTTGATCAGAGACATTTATTCATTATTATTCCAACTAAATATCCACCATGAAAAAATAAATTTGTATAAGCACTTGATTAGTCTTATAACAATAATAGAGAGCGGTAGAACTCTCAGATTCGCTCTAGAAGACCACCATTCAGAATTGAAATTTTGCTCGAAACGGCTTTAGCCGTGTTTGGTGATCAGATCTGAACAGCAAGGTACTTTCCTCCTCACCATCTACATTGCATCCCTAATCCCTTCAATATTTGGGGATGCCATAGCCCCACTAACTTTGGACAGTTTGGACTCTTGTGCGGTATTCAAGTAAAAATTAGGCAAACTCCGATATTGAACTGTAATGAAGATATTGAAATGACGGAGTCCTCGTGATTCAGTAGAAAACGAGTTGCTTAATTGATGGCTTGATTTTTAATTTTTACCAGCAAAAACTCACATTCCCAACTAGTAGGCATTGTTAGATTCTCAAACACTCATTAATTTTTTAAAGTGCTTTTCTACCAGCAGATAATGGTTTACTTTGATCAGCAAGCACTTATAACATCTTACACGTTATATACTGTACACATGGAACAAATTTCCCTCTTGCAAAGGCAAGCGAAACATTCCACTTGGTTAAATTAATCGGATTCTAGGATCCACTAAACACACAATATTAAACGATTAGCTATTGCAGAAATGATAAGGAGTTGTAAGAAAATACCTCACACTGTTCTCATAGTTTTGAAGAGACATCCACGCATGTTTCAACACAATAGTTTCGTAGAAGTTAGTCTACTAGAGATATCGAAGCATCGTTGACAATCACGGGTCGTTTTGGTTTCGTAGGTTATATAGAATATACTTCAATATTTATAAATTGGAATATTGTGTTTTCAAATATGACAAAAATTTAAAAACAACCCCCAAATATTTTTAATTAAAAAAAATGTTAGATAAAACGATATTTTGAAAACATATTCCGTTTATTTAGGGAAACTGCAATCTATCTCGTTCATACAATTAAAAAAAAAAAAAATCCATTTTCCATTTTTGACATTTTGGATTCATTGTCAGCGCGATATAAACGTATATTTTTTAGATTTATATTTATCTACGCATACATATTAGTATTTTTTTTAATTGGCAGTTCACTCCAAAAAGAGTGCTTTGTGGCATTAAATTTAAAAAAAGAAAGATAGTTATACTTTTGAGACTAATCTACAAGGGGACAAATCAAACATTGAAGTCATTCAAGTCTATGAACTTACGAGTTATAAAACTGAAAAAACACGAAAATTGTTGAGAGTCAGTAAATAAAAAATGCAAAAGGGAGAATGATAGGTGATTCTAATAACCAAACGATAATTTGCTTCTGAAGGAAGAATGATTTTTGAAGAAGATACGATTAAGAGATTAAATGTAATTAACTATATTATTATTAGACTTACTATACTCCACAGTGCACTGGCAGAGTGGACAATCGAGGCATCGGATTTTAAAAAAATGAGCTGTAATAGAGCAGTGACAAACTCTCATTCTCAAAATGCAGGAATAAATCTTTTGGATTTTTTTTTGGCGTGGAACCAAGGTTTACTTGGAATATGTTTTTGTATTCCAGCGTAGAAAGATCCAGTTCGGGTTCTCGTATCCATCCAATTTTCTTCCCAGGAACAAGACCAATTGGATTTAAGAACAGAGAAGACATCAGAGATAGGAATTCTAAAATCTAATAGACTAGATCCACAGATCATTCCAAGTTTAGCGAGAGAATCGGTTTTTTACCCTCAATTACTAGATAGCCAGAGATCCAAACCAATATTGTAGATACTGCACTTAAAATGCACAGTGAGGCTTGACGAATATTGAGAAGTTGGATATGAATTAAAGGTTGGTCAATTGCAAAGCATTCTGCAGTAGGTAAATATGTAAATTTATTTAGGATATTTATAGGAAAGATTTAAATTGAGTTCAGGAAAATTTACAGATGCGCCATTATCTTTGAGCTCGGATTTGGAATCATATGTATAAATTAGGGAAAACCCAGGAAAATTTTGAAGAGGTAATATTTTTACAATGATCCTCAACATTTTGATAGTTATTAGATGAAGTATTAGAAGAAGAGAGAGATCTGTATGAAAGAAAACTTTTTTGTAGGAGAGAGAGTCGATTTTTATGTAAATCTTTTGCTATTGTTCACCCATACTAAAAAAAACATCACTCTCAAGGAATAATAAAAAAAAAATTCACTCATTTAAAAAACATCTGTCAGTTTGCCAAAATGCAACGATGCCAGCTCTTTTCACAGACAGTTAAAGACATTTTTTTATTAGTAGTGTAGGAACTATGATCGATTATGATGTTAGCAAGTCGGCTTTTGAAAAGTTGAAAATGATTTTGCAATTTTTTTTCCATGTTCTCCGTTAAACCGTTGTACACCAATATATCATGGAGAAGATTACAAATTAAAAAGTGGACAAGGGCAGTTTTACTATTTTGTAACATGCGTCGAAAGATAGTTGCTAAACTGTCTGTAAGTGACATTGAAAATGCCAATGTCAATGCAGTTGAGTCGCTTTGTTTATTGATAGGCAGAAGTCCTCGCTTTCGTAGCATTAAAAAGTGCGCAGCCGAACTTGCGCAGGTATTGTCATTAGTCATTACAATATATTTGCCAGTGCTAAAATCGATAATAGTTCCTAGAACTTCCTACAGTAGATAAAAAATCGAAACAGAAATTGTATTATCTTTATTCAGTGTTCAACTAAAACGCAGTTTAACGATTAGTGTTATTTTTAAAGTAGGTAAGGCTTTGGGTAATTAGCGATTTTTGAACCCATTAAGGTAAAAATTCTCCTGAACATTTCTTCAGTTGAAATAAATGCCTTTTAAGGGTAAATTCAAACTAATCAGAGAGAGAGATTACATTTGTACTTGCATTGAAACAAATAAAAAACTTTTTGTAAAGTTTTCGTGTGCCTTCTGGATAAAAGAAAAGTTCCACATTGTATTTCGAGTAAAACAAATTGGAACCACGTCGATGCCTTGATAAAACTTTAGGATTATTTATTTCTTAAGTGATAATGATATTACTATGTTTAAACCTTTTCAATTTTTATATGAGCTTCTTGCGTTTTAAAATGGATTAGAAAAAAATCACTTGGATAAATATAAATGATACCAAAACTTAGTAATGTAACATTGTCATCAAATGACCAATCAGTGCTATTTTTTTGTTACACCAAAACGTCCTCGATAGACGTCGATTGAAGGTCAATTTCATCTTTCTATCAAATTTCAGTAGACCGGTCAGTAGTTGAGTGGGCATCGCGTTTGGGTCCCACCCAGGCGTTCCGTGTTCGATTCTTCGATTGGCTAAGACCTCCATCACAACACAAGCAGCATCTTCCGCTTAGTGTGGTGGTAGTAGGAGATTTTCAAATGTTGTTGGGTTATTCGTAACCCGGGAATGTTTGTCTTTCTTTAAAAAAAATAAATTGTGATCAGCTCTCAACAATTCGGCTTTTCCATTGATCACATTATAATTATTTTAAAGCTGATGTAAAAATGTAAAATTTCGTTGATGGCGATCTAAAAACAATGTAACATTTGAATTACTGTGAATCATCCCGACGTTAGATTTTTACCGCTGGGTACCGCCGCCCCCGGAACCATTTATTGGATTAACAAACCTCTGCCGTAGGTCACCCCAAGTGGTTCACTACGTTTGGTGACTTAGCAAGGGTGTCTGGGTTTATGGGGTGAGGTCTGTCCAGTTCTTAACAGCGGATGCGTCTTTCCACAAAACGAAGAGATCGGTAGAGAGAGAACTATTGACCTCTCCAGCAGGACTCTCTCGTAAAATCGCCTTGCACCGCGCAGTGGGAGGGATAGGTTCATACGTCCGTCACTCCTGGACATACTGACCCCCCGATTCCTACTAATCCCTGATACCCCTTTCTTTCCTTAAAAAAACCCTCCACACAGCATCCTCTAAGATTTGGTATGCCCTGATTGGAATTATATTCCTAAGGCCATCCTAATGTAAACAAAAAAAAAACCTACAGAATAATACAGAAAAAATTTAAAGGTCAGTTTTTAAATCTAATTAAATCGTGTTAGTTACCTGTCATAGGAATGTTCCCGGCACTCGAGCGATTCATGTTATCCCCATAGGAGAGTCGGGCCTTTACGTAGCGAGCGCAACATGGGATTTTACTTAGAACCTGAAACAAAGCAATTTCAAATTTTACACAAACTGAAAATCATAACAATTTAACGGTTAAAAACTACAAAAAAACATTATGGTTAAAAAACCTAAGTACTTCTTGTAAGTATTTTTTTGATGATAAGTATTTATGTTTTTTTAATAATGTCTAAGCAAAATAAGTGTGTAAAAATAATCTGAAATATTTTAGTTTCTAAGACCGTAAATAAATAGACAAACCGTGGCCTCAGTACACTTACTTTCTGGATACGCCTCGTATTTTAGTCACAAAACACTTACTCGAATTATTTAAATAATGATTTCATTTAAACTAAAATTTAAAATCTGAAAACTGGCTTATTGATTTATTCGAATCTGATTTATTTTATTGTATGATTATATGATTTGAAATGTGTGTTGTGTAATACAATATTTCGTTTGAAAAATTAATAAATCTGCCAACGACCAACGTTATAACCTTACTATAATAAAAATTAACTCGATTTTTCAACATTAATAACAGATAAAATAACAATCTTTCTAAAACAAATTATTTATTTATTTATTTACGTATATACGGCACAACATGTGACATTAACATAATTGACATAACGTATAAATAGTACAGCAACATGAAGAATAACAGTATAAATGTAAATTAAATATAAGAAAAAAAGGCAAAAAGTAAGTAGTAAGTAAGGTAATAAGTAATAGGTAAAGGTAAAATATAAATATAAAGAGAAAAATATGGTATAAGTACAAATATAAAGTATAAAGTACAAACTATAAAGTATTAAGCAAAAATAAAAAGTTTAAAGTGAGAATGAAATAATAAAAAAGTTAAATGTAGTAATAAAAGATATCATTAAAAAGTACAAAGATTTAAATATAAATTAAATTATAAAAAGTAAGAAAACCTTATAGGAGCAAAAAAAAAATGAATAGGTAGGTATTATGGATTATAAATATCAACCGATACAATACATTTTACAAGTACCTATGATTTCTAATGAATTGATAATTTTAGAGTGCAAGTACTGGTAAGCATATTATGTTTACATGATAAGTATGTTTATATGGTACTAGAAGACACATTTTGTTTGATGCATCTTTTGTATGAGGCCAGATTACCGGCGTGATATTAGCATATTTATTGCCAAAATTATGTTTTTTTCGTAAAAAAGAGTCAAAACGTCTAGAATTTGATTTTAAAAGAACTAATTTCCGGTATTCTCTGGTTATACCCTCTTAACGGATGTGTCACGGGAAAGAGAAAAATATTTTTGATTAATGTGATATAATAGGTGTGATGAACGTATGTCTTGCGGTATGAAAGAGACATGCGTGCATGAGTGAGACAGCATGAGTAAGGCATAAAAGGTATGATTGTTGTCCATTCGTCCTCTTTGCCTTCAGACTTCCTAAGAAGGAACCCTGTACATAATCTCTTAATAAACGTTATCGTCTACCTACGATCTTATTATTGGAGTACCACCCCAAAGGAATCTGGATCCATACACAGGAGTCCAGAACTCAATGTGAAACCGGCCACGGTCATCACAATAGGTACATTTTATGGTGTATTTTTTTTTGTCTATCTATTCAGAACCGTCCTTTTATGTACGATAATTATGTCAAGATTAAATCTGATAATGAAATAAAGCGAAAATATAACTTTAGTAATATTGTGGTTTGGTTAGAGGAATATTATGAATAGTTATTTTACGAACTTGCACGAACAAGAAATATCAATGGTTAGCTTTAATATGTATAAATTTTGTTTTTGTGGTGAAAGCATCTAATTTCTATAACCACTGGAGCGATTTAGGTCCAAATTTGGACCGTTTTTATTTTTCTGTGACTAATACCGGTCCAAAATTGGACCGCATACGAACCTACAAATAAGGGACAAACGGTGATATCTAGGTGGGTTCATTAGCTTTAAAGCGCAGTAAACAGTTTATATGTTTCCATATTGATATTTTGAGGAATACTATTATTTAAATCGAATGGTCAAATCAAAAACTGAACACCAATAGCTCGAGTCGTTAACCACAAGAGCGACAGAGCAATTTAAAACTTTTTTCTCATATTGCCAAATGAAATTTTTCCGTCCAAATTAAAAAAAATCATACCTCCGAATTTGAATATGGAGACGTACTAACTGATTATTGTTCTATATAGCCAATGAATTCACCTATCTTTTTTCTATTATCACATATTCGTAGGATTTATAAAAAAATATATTATAATATCTTTAACTACATCTTTAACATTTTAAAGAATCTAGAGAATATTTGCCATATTTTGGCAACAAAGCAATTCGTGGTTTTGAAAATAGTGCCATGTTGTGGGAAAAAGCGTTCGAGTGGTTTTATTCCCAAGTGATCCTGTTCTCAGCTGACTTTGTCGAAGGTGACGAAAGTATATTTTTTTCATCATTTACCTACGTAAAACCTAAATTGTCACGTAAACCACTTGTTTTTCTGATACCCAATGATTTAAAAACCTCGTCAAGATCCCCATCTTCACGAGAAAAGCAACCCTTGCGTAACAGAAATAATGTTCGAAATCCTGGAGGTAAATATTCTTCACGAACCATCGTACGATTTGTTTATTATCTTTTATCGAAACGTCTAGCTCTGAACGCCACGTGCCGCGGCGTATTTGTCTAACGTACACGTTACAATCTGCAGCCTCGCCTGAAACTCGTGCTTTTTTATTTTAGTTTTTCTCTATCACGAAATCGTACAATTCAATAAAAATACAATTTTCTGTGTGTGAGCTCGGTTTTGCCCGAACACAGTAGAAGCTATGGGAGATAAGGCTTGAAAGCGTGCAGACTGTCACCATGCTTCGACCAATTGAATCCCTTTCGATCAATCGACCATGTATACCAAAACGCGGAGCCAATGAAAGTTATAGATGTGGCGTGTAGGTGGAAACAAAGGTAGGAGATGTTGTGTTGTGAATCTAAAGTTTTTTTTATAAAAAAATATTCGTATTAAGCGTGTCCAGCGATTTTGAACATTTACTCTCCATTGTTTCTAATATCTGTGGTTATGCCCGAAATGCCCAAGCGGTCAATGAGGTCCTTATATATTACATTATTGTAAGTCGAAAGTGCGTAGGATCACCCAATAATGGAAGGAAGTCAGGAGAGTCATTTAGCTTATTTATTAAGAATCGAGCCGTGGGCTTCGGACATTTTTAGTATACAAATATTGATGTTTTCCGTATAGAGATTCGTTTCTAAAAATAAAAGCTCAATAAACGTTACACGCTCCGAATCGGTCCACTGAATTATAACAGAATTCATTTTATAAAATTCTACAAATGCATTTAGGTACCTAAAGCAAAAAATATTCTCAAATATTGGCGAAACATTAATTTTTTTGTTTTTATTGCCCATATAAATCTATTTAAAAAAATATATTTTTGCCTTCTATTTCTGCAATTTTGTTACCTAAGCTGTGTGTGCGTGGTATAAGGGAGTTTATAAACAAATTAGTACCTATTGATATTATTGTTACAGTGAAATATATTTTTACAGCATTACTAATAAAGGTATTTTTAATTTTACACAACTGATTTACAATTTGCCGCCCCGGGAACCATTTGCCCTCTGCCATAGGTCACTCCAAGTGGTTCGCTACGTTTGGTAACTTAGCAGGGGTGCCCGGGTTGATGGGTGAGGTTTGTCTAGGTCTCGATGGATGATGTGGACACACTGATTCCTACCCATCCCTCATACCCTTTACCATCCCAGAACCTTCCTTCCTTTCCTTAAAACCCCCCCCCCACACAGCATCGCCAAAGGTGGCATAGGCCCTGAGGGAAATTATTTGCTTCAGGGCCTCCTGTATGTAGCTAATTAAAAAAAGGTGATAAGCAACCGTTTACCATAGAGAAATTGTTGTTTATCTGATAAACACAATTTTTTTAAATTAAATGAAACAAGTTACTTTGTGTAAACCACTAATCAAAATGATGCCACAAAGTAATTTTGCGAAGATTAAAGAAATCATTTTTTTAACTTAACCATAAACTTTATCAGTGGTTAAATAAATAAAAAGGGTGAAAAAACAGATGCTTCTAACTACAGACCTATTTGCATACAATCAGCAATATCTAAATTGTTTGAATCTGTATTTCTAGCAAAATTTATGTTACAGGCTCGTAAAATCATTTCACCTCACCAACATGGATTTATATCCGGTAGATCTACACTTACAAATTTAATTATATAAAATACATATCAGACAATCTAAATTTACGATTGCAAACGAATGCAGTTTACACAGATTTCAGTAAAGCATTTGTTAATCCACTAAAATAAATATTAAAGTCATAAAGTCAACGAAATAAATATCCAAGTCGTAAATTCAACAAAATATATATCCGAGTCATACATTTTTAGATACACATTACTCGTACATTAGTATAATGAGAAAATCTATAATTGGTGTCTCAGTTAGGTGAATTACACATGTATAAATTAACCACATTGTAAACTGTTGATTTTCCTAAAATAATATAAATAGATAAAGTCAACAAAATAAATATCATAGTCATAAAGTCAACAAAATAAATATTTAAGTCATAAAGTCAACAAAATAAATATCCTAGTCATAGGGTCAACGAAATAAATATACTATAAAGTAAAAAAAATATATATATCCTAGCACAGGGTCAACAAAATAAATATTCTCATAAAGCTAACAAAATAAAAATCCAAGTCATAAAGTCAACAAAATAAATATCCTAGTCATAAAGTCAACACAATAAATATCCAAGTAATGATTATCTAATGGATCGTCACACTTAGGAACTACGCTATATAATCTTTTTTTTTTACTTAAATTGAATTGTATAACTCTAATATCCATCAATATTATAATTAACCTATTATTATAAATTATTATTATAAAAATATTTAGAAACCTTGATGTATATTATTTGTAATTAAATTTAATTTAATTTATATAATTTATTAAATTATAATTCAATTTATCAACCATCATACTATGTAACTTATAAATAAATTATTATTTATCTGTAACCTACATTTCCATAAATTCATTGTCATATTATCCGTAAACTACTCTATCATCAATTATTAAATTATCTGTAACTTTCAATGTTGTATTATCTGTAAATTTCATCTATCAATAATTATTTTATCTGTAAATTTCATTGTCATAAATTCCTTGTTATATTTATTACCCGTAAACATCATTATCATCAATTACTATATTATATGTAAATTTCATTATCATAAATTCATTGCTGCATTAACTGTAAACCTCATTATCATAATTATTATATTATCAGTTATTCTTCATTACCTTAAATTATATAATCTGCATACTTCACCCGCCATAACACAGGGACATCCCTAGCATGGCGGGCGAAATAACACAATATCTACACTATGTATAAAATTCTTTTAATAAATAAATAAATAAATAAATGAAGTCAACAAAATAAATATCCAAGTCATAAAGTCAGGAAAATAAATAGGTACCCATTATAAGTTATAAAGTCAACAAAATAAATATCCTAGTCATAAAGTCAATAAAATAAATATCCTAGGCATAAAGTCAACAAAATAAATATCTAAGTCATAAAAAATCTACAAAATTTCACGTAATATTGCAAATTTTATACATTTTACAGGTTTATTACTGAAACACACGCCACAACTGCTGATATCCAAAGTGAACAAACCAAGTAATCATAAAAATTGCTGTAAACTTCGGTTTTAAGATGCAAATTTATTGCGAAAACGTACTAAAATAAGGAACTTTGAAGTTTCTCACCGTCATAAAATTCTGCAGTAGAATTTGCTTTCAGTTCACAAAATGCATTTCACTCGCGAGCTTTGAATAAAACTATTCTTTGTATTGCGGTTAACTTCGACAGTGGGAACCACTTCTTAAGAGGAAACCCAAAGGATACCAAACTGTTGCTGTTATTGTCATACTTACTCCTCGAATACTGAGCGAAAGGGACAACTACATACACCTCAGGCCGATAATACCTAAATAAAATCATCAAAATCGAGGTTATGTATTCCCCATTCTCCTCCTCCAAAACTGAACAGATTTTAAAGATTTTTTTTACTAATAAGAAGATACTCTATGTTTGTTAGTTTTGCTTTTTTAAAACATATGCTATACATTATCTAGTTTGTATACTGCACGTCTGTTGATGGTGTTCACATAATTTAGTTGATATTATTCTGCCAATAATACTATATCAATGTGTTAACATTTCTCTACGCCATGCTGACGCGACAGCCAGCTGGCTACTGACGTCAGCATCGTAAGCAGCCACGACCGTAGTCCGTCTCCTACAAGTTTGTATAGCATATCGTCGCATTAATTCGTAGAATGCGTAACCACCAAATGTCAAACCACCAAAACCAGGCAATTTCAACCGTTTTTTGAGGTTGTTAACTTTTATTAAATTCTTTTTTGCCAACAGCTCCCGGCATCCCCAATTGGGGTATGTTGCGAGGCTGAAGGTGGGGAGGTGAAGGAGATGTGGAAGAGAAAAGCGGGGAAGTACCTAGGTTTTCAGATCTGATCACCAAACACTGCTAAATCTATTTCAAACAACATTTAAATTCTGAATGGTGGACTTACACCAAGGCGATACTGAGAGTATCTTCGATTCTGGAACGTGCTATTTTTTATAATACTTATCTTCAACACCCTCGTTTGCGAAAAAAGCGAGGTACATTTTTTTTTTTTTTTTTAAAAGAAAGAAAAACATTCCCGGGTTACGAATAACCCAACAACATTTGATAAACTCCTACTACCACCACACTAAGCGGAAGATGTTGCTTGTGTTGTGATGGAGGACTTAGCCAGCCGAGGAATCGAACACGGAACGCCTGGGTGGGACCCAAGCGCGATGACCACTCAACCACTGACCGGTCAATGTATAATAGTAATAAATGTGTCTCTCAAACCAAAGATTCATATTTCTCTATGTTTTACAAGAGAATTAATAATTTGAAGTTAGATATGAAATGTTAGATTTTTACGGTCAAAAGTATTGTCTTGACTTATTTTTGGGGTAATTTGCTTTTTTGAGATAGTTATATAGATCGATTTTCTTTTGTTCATATTTTTAGATTAATGTCACTGCTAATTTAGATCAAGAATAGTAGTTATAGTCTTATCGTTAAATAAAAATAATTATAATCAGATTTAGTCAAATTGACAGATGATTTGACAATTTTCATAAGAACAACTCTCTTTTTATAACTTCTGAATGTTATTCCCATCAATAATATATCATTGAAGAAGAAGATAATACTAATAATCTGAACGAAAATATATGAAAATGAACAAGACACAGAAAAAAAAGATAACGGTCGCAACTGAGACTCGAACCCAGAACCTCTCGTCTTACCGGGGCGAATGCCTTTACTAGTTCAGCTACTGCCACCATTAATTTAAACGTTACATTTGTCGATTTCATATTTAATTAACAATATTATTTTCATCTTAGCGTCCCTTTCTTAATCTTACTTATTACGCTCACATCAGCCTTGCATTCTTTTCGGATCTCCACATTCCTCACATGATCATACATGGTTTTACCATATTTTTGCTCAGATGGTTTGGGCATGTTGAGCGAATGATTGAAGAAAGGAGTGTAAAGAGAATTTATGATGCGAATGTGAATGGTAGAAGAAGCTGAAGACGCCCAAGGAAGAAGTGGCACGATCAAGTGAATCAGATACTTGAGTCGGGCCATGTCAAGAGTCATAATAATAGAAGGGTATGTATGAGTGTGAATGAGGCAAGGAGAGTGTGCCAAGACCGAGTTGTTTGGCGGTCCTCTCTGCTTACCCCTGCGGGAGACGGCGTGATGGTTAGTTAGTTAGTTGAATCTGGAAAACTCCAGATTTGACGTAATGTGGGTGCGCGTCAATCTTGCCAGTACGGTAAGGTTCTATGCGTGTCTATACCGCTCACCGAACCTTAGCGAATCAGACATGTCCGAGCTCTTCAAACATTTGAGCGAAACTATTGATGATCTCTTGCCCCGCTACCCCTCGGCCGAGTTTGTGGTTCTGGGGGACTTCAATGTTCATAACGAACCATGGTTGAAGTTCTCGGGATCAACAGACTCGGCTGGCCGACAGGCGGAATCCTTTGCCCTTTGCCACGGATTGGAGCAAATGGTTCAGGAGCCTACAAGGGTTCCTGATGTCCAGACTCACCGCTCCAATCTGTTAGACCTATTTCTAACCACTGTGCCACACGGTTACAAGATTGAGGTCACAGCGCCTTTAGGATCGTCCGACCACTGCCTGGTGACGACCTCAATCCCCGTCAACTTCAGACCACCAAACGAGAGGCTGAAGAGAAAAGTATGGCACTATAGGTCAGCAGATTGGTTCGGTCTGCGGGCACATTTCAATGCTTTCCCGTGGTCAGCTGTCTGTTTTCGGACTTCGGATCCCTCAAGATGTGCCCAGGAAATTGGTGAAGTCATCACATCCGCAATGGATGGCTTCATTCAATCCACTGTCAAGGAAACTGGTGTGGGCTCAAAGCCGTGGTTCAGTCGACAATGCTCCGAAGCAGTTCGGCGAAAAAACGCGGCTTACCGAGCCTACAACACATCTAGAACATCCGAAAACAGAGCAGCATATAACAAATTGGCAAAGGAATGCAAGAGGATCATAAATAGGTCAAAGTTCGAGCACGACCTGCAGATCAGCAAAAAGCTGGCTGCATGCCCGCATGGCAGCAGAGCCTTCTGGTCGCTTGCGGGCTCAATAGGTCGCAATTTCTGCAAATCCAGTCTGCCACCTCTTACCAGACCTGACGGCTCACTAGCAAACACCGCCACCGAAAAGGCAAACCTATTAGGTAAAATGTTTGCGGATAACTCAACCCTCGATGATCGAGGTGCAGTCCCGACGTCGGTTCCTCACTGCGGTTTCTATATGAAAAATCTGAGGATCCGGCATCGGGATGTGCTCCAGGTTTTACGAGGGCTTGATGTTAATAAAGCTAGTGGGCCTGACGGAATCCCCACCCTGGTATTGCGGAGGTGCGCTGCAGAAATTGCTCCGATTTTGTCGAAGCTTTTCAAAATGTCCCTGAATTCTGGCTCTGTACCCTCTGGTTGGAAAAAAGCGGTTATCCATCCTATCCCAAAGAAGGGTGACCGTTCCAACCCGGCCAACTACCGCCCCATAGCGATCACATCAGTTCTATCCAAGGTGATGGAACGGGTGATCAACGACAAACTGCTCACATACCTCGAGAAGAACAAAATTATTAACGACCGTCAATACGGATTCCGGCGGAACCGCTCGTGCGGTGATCTTCTCGCGTATGTGACGCATGTTTGGGGGCGGTGCCTGGAACGTTTCGGTGAGATCCAAACGGTCGCACTGGATATTTCCAAGGCTTTTGACCGGGTCTGGCACCGAGGACTTGTCAACAAACTGCCTTCTTACGGACTTCCCGCATCCTTGTGTACGTGGATTGCCGACTTTTTGAGGGAGAGGTCGATTCAGACGGTTGCTGATGGCTTCACCTCTTCCTCGCACTCGATAAATGCTGGCGTCCCACAGGGATCGGTTCTGTCTCCGACTTTGTTTTTGTTGCACATCAATGACCTTTTGACATGTGCACCAATTCATTGCTACGCGGATGACAGTACAGTCCATGATAGCTTTTTGTTTGACAAGCCCCCAAAGGGTGCACAAATTCCAACGGCTCGGAGGGCTTTGAAGCAAAGAATGGACGGTTACCTCGAGAGTGTTTTCTCTTGGGGTAAGAATAATCTCGTCGAATTCAATGTTTCAAAGACCCAATCATGTCTGATTACGTCTAAAAGGGATCGAAATGACAATCTAGTCTCCTTCAACGGTAGCATTCTTCCAAACAAGTCCTCCATTGATATGCTCGGTGTAACTCTAAGTGACCAGCTCAGGTACGGGGGCTCCATCGAGGCCAGAGTTAAGTTGGCCTCTCAGAAACTGGGCGTACTGTACAGGGCCCGCAGATACTTTAATTGTACACAACTGCTAACCCTGTACAAATCGCAAGTGCGCCCCACTGTTGAATTTGGCAGCCATCTCTGGTCTGGAGCCCCGATGTACCTGAAAAACACCCTCGACTCTGTGCAGAAACGGGCGGTCCGCTTGATAGATTCTCCTGTCTTAACAAACGGATTGCAATCTTTGGAGCACAGGCATCGGGTGGGAATGCTATCCTTGTTCTACCGGTATTTCAATGGAAGATGCTCCGAGGAGCTAGCGTCATTGATCCCCTCGGCACCGGTGCATAGTCGGGAAACACGCCAAACGCGCGCCCAACATATGTACACAGTTGACATTTGTCACATGAGAACGGGACGCTTCTACGACTCGTTTTTGTGTTCAACAGCTCGGCTGTGGAACGATTTGCCGGCCTCTGTGTTTCCTCCTTCCTATAACATGGGTCTCTTCAAGACCCACGTTCACTCCTTCCTCTCCTCAAAAAGACCCTCCTCGCAGCATCTTCAAAGATGACATAGGCCCTGAGGGAAATTATTTTCCTCAGGGCCTCCTGTGTGGAGTTAATATAAAAAAAAAAAGTTGGTTAGTTAGTTTTTATATTATTTTCAACAATTTTTTTTCCTCCATATAACGGCAGCTCTACCTTTTTCATTGGAAACAAGTGCTCTATGAATGTGTTTGTTACCTAGATAGTGTCTTGGATAAATATATCCGATTTTATTTATATGGAACAACTATTAACAGTATTATAGAACACTCGTTGACAATGAAAATGATAGCTGCCGATAATTTGGAAAAAAAAATAGTTGAAGATAATTTTCTTAATTCTGAAATTTGAAATTGACAAATATGATAGTATATTAAAACAAATTTAAAACTTTTTCCACTTTTAATTTATTCATCGTAACCGGTTTCAGCTTGTTAAAGCCATCTTCAGACTGGTAAAAAATATTCATAACCTAGAGGTTTTATACAAAACATATTATGGAAGGGGGGAGGAGGGGGAGGGGGGGGGGGGGGGTGCTCTACACGGATTTTAATCAATTATGGATTTTATTACATTTGTTGTTAAGTGGTCTTGAGTGTCCAACTATATAATTATTTTTTTGGTTAATCCCAGTTGGCTAATTACACAGGGTTGGTAGCTTACATACTTTAGTATTGTTTTGGAAATACCTTACAAGTAATGTAAATATAAAATTAGGTGCTAATAATTCACATTACTTGTAAGGTATTTCCCAAACAATATTAAAGTATGTAAGCTACTAACCCTATGTAATTAGCCTACTGGGAATAACCAAAAAAATAATTAGATAGTTGGACACTCAAGACCACTTAACAACAAATGTAATAAAATTCATAATTTAATAAAATCCCTGTAGAGCACCCCCCCTCCCCCTCCTTCCCCCACTCCCTAAAATGTTTTGTATAAAACCTCTAGGTTATGAATATTTTTTACCAGTCTGAAGATGGCTTTGGCAAGCTGAAACCGGTTACGGTCAATAAATTAAAAGTGGAAAATGTTTTAAATTTGTTTTATTATACTATTATAATGGAATTCCACCACGAATTATCAGTTTCAAAAATAGAAATATTAAAAAGGACAAATATGGTGGCAGTAGCCGAATTGGCAAAGGCGTTCGAGTTCCAGTGGCGACCTTTATATTTTATTTTTCTATGTCTTATTTTCGTTTAGATTATCAGTGTTATCTTCTTCTTCAAAGATGATTAATAATTAAATTAGTCTTTAGATGAAAAAAATTATTAGTCTCCAGGGTTAACCGAGGCATCAAGTAGTTTAAAAACGCAAAGAAAAATCTTAGTATTGTGTTGAGCGCGTTGTAAGACCAAACAATTTGAATAAAACATGTAAAGTCCATCTTCGTTTGTTGAACTCGATTAAAAAACGAGTTTAATAAACATTGAATTCAATGTTCGCTGAGATTGATTTATAGTTTAATTCACAAAACAATCAATTAATCTCGATCGTTGGCTTTAGAATCTGGTAAACATAAAAAGATTAACGAGGATTTGAAAAATACCAGCACTCTCAAAGAAAGTTTATTTATACAATCTATCGCGCACATTGATTATTATTCGACAGTATTTTTTCATACCATATTGTTTATTTAAAAAAAAAATTACCAAAGTTATATAAAAGAATGCGACAGAAAAATGAAAAAAAAATAGTTAACTAATTCTCCGAAAGGATAGGCAGATAAATGCCACGATTTTCTGGTCTGTCACAAGCGCTTTAGGTACTTTATGGAAAATCATTATCTTCTTTATAAGCATCCGATGTCCTCTTTTAAACTAGTGCTTCCTTCGTCCCTCTAGCTTCGCCGATCCGGCTTATGCATAACTCGATCGATAAGGATCGGTAGGATAACTTTCGGTAACTTTTCTTCGTTCCCTTGGACAACTGCAGATCGCTAACGTACAAACAACAGTTGATGTCGAATATATTAAGGACACTTATTCACTGTGAACTTATTATTCGTTGGAGATCTGCAGTCATGCTAGGGAACGAAAAAAAGTGTCTTAAAGCCAGAGTTTACAATTTTATATAGAAACGTTCGAAGTTTCATCGTAATCATATAAATGATTAAGTACCGCACAAGGGACAAACAGAGAAACATTAATTTTTATAATTGTTGCAATTTGGGAGGCGGTTATGGGTACCGCCTCTCCGGGAACAATTTATTGGATAACCAACACCTCTGCCATCGGTCAAGTCGTTCGTTACGTTTGGTGACTTAGCAGGACTAAGGGAAACCTTTTGATCTCTCCAGCCGGACTCTCCCGGCTCATCGCCTTGGACCGAGTGGACCCAAAGATGACATAGGCCCTGAGGGGAATTATTTTCCTCCTGTGTTGAGTTCATATTAAGAATATTATAATAAAATATCTCAATCATGTTTTCTTAATATTTTCTTTGTTTTTGTTTTGTTTTCACGTTTTTGTAAACCTACTGATAGAACCGAATCATTTAAAACTTTTGAAAAATAGGGTAAAAAAGTAAAATATTATTAATTAAATGAAACAAATAACTTTGTATCAACCACTGTTATATAATCACAATTACCTACATGTTTCGAAACCGATGGTTTCTTCGTCAGGGTAGTAATAGCATTAAAAAACAAAAGAAACAAACAAGTATAGACTAAAAAGAACTATGGACAAAAATATTATAGAGAGAGGTTAATAATTAAATAATATTATAGAGAGGTGATTAATTATAAATAATTTATTAATCACTTGTTTGTTTCTTTTGGTTTTTAATGTTATTACTACCCTGACGAAGAAACCATCGGTTTCGAAACATGTAGGTAATTGTGATTATATAATGGTGGTTGATACAAAGTGATTTGTTTCATTTAATTAATAATGACGCCACAAAGTGATTTTGCGAAGTTTGAAGAAATAAAATATTATTATCCATTATGCAGAATTTCATTTTCAGGTTATAAGTATGTGTTGCTTCTTATACCTTTATCCATAGTATCTCTCTTATCTATATTTTGTTGCATTGCTTTTTAAACGTAATTTCAAAATTTTTAAGGGTTGTGGTAGCAGAATATTACCGCCGAAATGGTTTATAAATAAATGTTTTATTTGGCCTAAAATGAATTCATGTTAGACTAACTAATTTGCGAGTAGCCACTCTACCGATAGATTTTAAAAATTGTGAATAATGGACAAGAGTCTGGTGGCATCCCCAATTGGGTATGTTGTTAGGGTGAAGGTGATGAGGAGGGGAGAGGAGAAGAGACGAAAAATAATAGTTGGGTAAGTACGTAAGGCTGTTTGGATCTGGTTAGCAAACGCGGCTATTGCCATTTCAAGCAATGTTTCAATTCTGAATGTCGGACTTTGCAATACTGAAGGTATCTTTCACTCATGAATGTGCCGAAAATATCTTTGGGTTATTTTTAATGAATTAGTAATTGTGAAATAAAACCATTAATTTTTATAAAATTTATTTCCTCACGCCGTGATTCAAATTCGCGATCTCAAGATTCATAGTCGATGATTTTACAAACACGATCGTGGTAGTACTTCCATGATGTTTGGTATTAATAGAACGTTATTTCTCCATATGAAACTGTGAATTCGAGTTGAAGTTTCATTTTTTTATTTAAAATTTATCTAGGTACTTAAAAATTGGAATTTCACCTCGAGTTCACAGTTTAATGATTTACGGCTTTACTTAATAAAAGTGTTGTAAATTTTGTACAGTTATTGATAGACAACCCTGTTTGTGAAAACTTTACCGAATAAACTTAAATTGCCTAAATTGATATTTAACAGCCATAAAAAGTTATACAGACTATTTATTCAGCGGAAGAGGGTAGTTTATTTGTTGTATAAACTTAAAATCTCTCATCGGATTTCGAAAAATTTCTAAAATATTTTAAATGTACGAGTATATACTTAAAATAAATAGGAATATTTAAATTCCTACATTAAAAAATTAAGTAAACATATATTTTCAGTCTAGAGAATACGAAATTATGAAAACATTTTCTTTTAGTTTAGGGAATCTGCAAAAAAACTGTCAAACTTTTTATCTCGTTTACACAAAAAAAAAAAAAATTTGCTTTTAGGATTCATTGTCAGTGCAATATAAACGTATGTTTTTTAGATTTATATTTACCTACGCATGCGTTTTTTTTTAAATAGGCATAAGAAAGATAGTTAGTTATACTTACGAGGATAATCTACAAGGGAACAGGACAAATCAAACATTGAAGTCATTCAAGCCTATGAGCTTTGTCCGAAATTAAGGTTTGAATCTAAATCAGAACTTAACATAAGATTTTGAATAAATAGTTTGAGATTATTAAGATGGATAGCAGGCTCTTTTCACCCCTCCCAACAGAACTGTTCCAGGAGAAATCCTGAATTGCAGCTGAGCAGTGACCTTTTCATCAATAGAACCAATGTTTAATCAAAAATGTATATATATGTAAAAAAAAAAACTATTGATGAATAAACGATTTTATTTATTATGTGTCAATCTACCAAACGCAACGTTGCAAGCTTTTCCGGAGCTCAGTTAAATACAATTTTTATATTTATAATAAAACAAACACTCCAGAGCCTTACTAATAAACGCGTTTAAAAGTTTAGACAATTGATAAATAACAATTAATGTGGGGTAAATGGTTGTTTATCAGATGTGCAAAATTTAAAACACGTATTGCTTACGCAAGTATTGTTGCATTATTGTATTTTGCCAACTACCGATTGTGCCCTCTGCCTTACTTCAATCAGTTGCCGTCATCAATCGCCGCCGCAGGGAGCAATCCATCTACCGCTTTCCGCACAACCTTAGTTGTGTTTTAAAATGCCGCGTGAATAACCGTGAATACCGCCGGTCCTTTGCACGTTACCGCATTAACTGTTTAATACGCAGGAAAATCTCACCATCCCTTCCTGACCTATATCCAATATTAACATTACCTTCCCGGTGACTACAGTGCATCAAGAGTACAGAGTATAGAGCAGTTTGGAGATCGGTAAGTCAAATTACACATAATATATTTACAGTCCGCTCAAAGCCAGGGTAAATATTGGATATAGATGGAAACGGTTAATACGCACTTTTTTTTGAAAAACTCTTTTGACTCGCCTTAATTACATTAAAAGACAACTATTTGCATTGGGGGCAGTGGAAAATATTTAATTTTAAATTTCAATTACGTAAAATTAAAGTTAGCTTTCGTTCTGTGAAATGTGACCGACATTTTCAAAAATATTTGTCAAATGTCATTTTGTTATGTTAGTATTCTTGATACTATACGAAAAACAACGAGCGGCTAGATTTTTTTTTTTTTAGTGTTCAAAAAATAACATTCCGTCTAATTAGTACCTACCTAATACGCATGCATTGTGATTAAAATTTATTAGCTTGCATTTTTTCTTACCCCTAAATTTATTTTTTTTATGACTATTTCTGTGATGATATAGCGCCTGCTCGTGTCAAGGCAAGAAAAACATCCCAGTTTTCAAGTATTTTAGTGGCTACGCTAGGTTTGTGTAACATGGTTTGTGATACAAAAGAAAGTGCCCCCTTTACAGCGCCTGCTCACGTCAAGGCAAGAAAAACATCCCAGTTTTCAAGTAGTTTAGCGGCTACGCTAGGTTTGTGTAACATGGTTTGTGATACAAAAGAAAGTGCCCCCTTTATAGCACCTGCTCACGTCAAGGCAAGAAAAACATCCCAGTTTTCAAGTAGTTTAGCGGCTACGCTAGGTTTGTGTAACATGGTTTGTGATACAAAAGAAAGTGCCCCTTTACAGCGCCTGCTCACGTCAAGGCAAGAAAAACATCCCAGTTTTCAAGTAGTTTAGCGGCTACGCTAGGTTTGTGTAACATGGTTTGTGATACAAACGAAAGTGCCCCTTTACAGCGCCTGCTCACGTCAAGGCAAGAAAAACATCCCAGTTTTCAAGTAGTTTAGTGGCTACGCTAGGTTTGTGTAACATGGTTTGTGATACAAAAAAAGTTCTCCCTTTACAGCGCCTGCTCACGTTAAGGCAAGAAAAACGTCCAGGGTTTGTGATACAAAAGTGAATATATTATTTTTTAAAAAATAATTACAAAAAAAAAGCATGTTATTTTTACTTCATTTTATTTCCAAAACTCCGGTTCCTAAATTAGTGCTTACCTAATACGACCAGATTTCGTGATATCTTCAAAATCTTCTAGCCTCTCGTTATATATAAAAATGTATCAGGAATTCCAACATACCAAAGTGACAGTTATTTCAAAATGGGCAACATTTCTCAAGATGAAGCTAATTTTAATTTTACGTAATTGAAATTTAAAATTAAATATTTTCCACTGCCCCCAATGCAAATAGTTGTCTTTTAATGTCATTAAAATGAATCAAAAGAGTGTTTAAAAAAAAAGTGCGTATTAACCGTTTCCATCTATATCCAATAATTACCAAAGCCAGAAATATAAAGGCAGAAAGGGGCCTTTTTGGCCCGGAGCTCTGTATGCCAATATTATATCAAAGGTCAAAAGACATTACAGATGAATATTGGCCATGTCTTTGAGGTTGATTATGTACTGATGTGGGACCAGGTGTTGCTAGCCTTCCATCTAAATTGTAAAAAAAACAATTTTTTATAAGAAACACATTTTTTTTTACTTTTGAAGGTTATTCCCATCAATGTAATATATAATTGAAGAAAAAGATAACAATAATAATCTAATTTTTAAAATATTAAAATAAACAAGATACAGAAAAATTAACTGGCTTAAAAATTTAAATTTATAAAAACCCAGAACCCAGAACCTCACGTCTAACCGGGACATATGCTTTATTCAATTCAGCTATTGCGATCTATAATGAGACTGTCGTATTTGTAACTTCATATTTCAAATTTCAGAATTAACAATATTATCTTTTTATTACTGACTAATGTTTTTTTCCATATTATTGGCATCTACCTTTCTTCATTGGAAACCAGTATTCAAAGAATGTATTTGTTACCTAGATAGTGTCTCAGATAAATATATCCGATTTTATTTTTATGGAACACCTATTAATTTTTTATAAAAGTCTAAATGAATATCCAATCTATCATATAAAAATTAATGTTTGCTTGTTTGTTTGTTCGTACCTTATGCGCGGCCATACCGTTTATCCGATTGCGATGAAACTTTGGGAATATGATGTGCGCATACCCAGGATGGATAGTGAGCTCTGGCGTTATGAAATTATTTCCTATACTATTCATACGATTGCGATTAAAATTTCAACCGATTGCTATTATTTTTTTAAAAATTGTTGTGAACATGTCCGTGAATTGTTTATTTTTTTTTGTTTATTGTTTCTTCTTCACATTTTAGTTTTCAGTTTACAATACAATTTTTAACCTCACTAGGACAAGCCTGTGTTGAGGTTAACAATTATTTACAAAGTAACAAAATAACACAAAAGGAAACAAAAATAATACTTCAAAAAACACAATAATACTTCAAAAAACACAAATAAAATAGGTAAAATAAAAATGATACTTCAAAAAACAATATTGTTACACAGATACTGGACAAGCTAAAGGCCCTTGGCAGTCTTGGCACATTACAATGTAAACAAAGTAGGGTGACCATAGTTCATTTGAATTTTGAAGGACTAAGATAAATAATAAATATATGTATATAATATATTATGCTATTAATTTAGCACGACAAAGATGAAAAAATGATTTAGACAATAGAATATACTTTTAATTTATGAAGGACAAAGATGAAAAAAATAATTGGCAATCCTCGGCAAATAAAAATAATTTGAGATTCTTTTTAAAAGTATACAAGGAATTAGATGACTTGACATATTCTGGAAGGCTATTAAATAAGAGTGGAGCCTGGTAAAAATAGTTTCTTTGAGCAAAGGAAGATTTAGTTTGAATTGGCATAAAGTTCAGACCAGATCCAATTCTCGTATAACAAATTTGCTGCGTTCTTTCTGCAATATTAATATTTTTAAAAAATCTACAAAGTGTTTGTATAATAAACAACTGTTTTATATTCATGACGTTACATTCCTTAAAAAGTAAATGAGTTGGATATGTAAATTTTTTGTTAAACATAACTTTAAGGATTAGTTTTTGGGCAATATTAAGTGGTTGCATATAAGTCTTTGGGCAGGATCCCCAGCACAATATATTATAAGAAAGCAGAGACTGGATTATTGCAAAATAAACTGTTTTTAGCTTTTCTTTGTCTAGTATATGTCTCAGTTCTTTAAAGATATAGGTAAGTCTCCTAGTATTATTCACTAACATATTAACATGATCGTTCCATCTCAAAAATTTATCTATTTTTACACCGAGGTACTTGATGTTGACTACATTTTCTAAAGGGCTGCAGTTACATGTTTGCAAACAATTGTGAATAATCAAGTTATGAGTGGCAGAAGGCTGACTTTTACTTGAAATACTAAAAGTGATATATTTGGTTTTTTGTGTGTTCAAAGTTAAGATATTATTATTCAACCAACTATTTACTACTCTTAAACCTGTATTACATTTGTCAAATGTTTCATCCCAAGTTTTACCATCAAATATTAAGGCAGTGTCATCTGCAAAACTAACAATATTTCCATGAATATTCAGACTACACAAATCATTTATAAAAATAAGAAACAATATTGGCCCAAGCACACTACCTTGCGGGATTCCAAAGGAGATTGATTTACCCTTGCTTAAAATTTGATTTATTTCTACCTGTTGTGTTCTGTCACTAAGGTAAGATCTGAACCAGTCCATTGCTGCATTATTAATACCTAAAGAAGATAGTTTTTTAAGTAGGAATTCATGGGAAACAGTATCAAATGCTTTTGATAAGTCCAAAAACACCGCTATAGCTTTGTTGCCATAGTCCAGCGCGCTTATAACTTTGGTCAATACCTTTAAAACAGCATCATTTGTACCTTTATTTGCTCTAAAACCGAATTGATTGTCAGAAAGTATTTTATATTTTTCTAAAAATGAAACTAATCTTGACTTAGCCAATCTTTCTATCACTTTTGAGAGAGCATTGAGCAAAGATATGGGTCTGTAATTGTTAACATCTAGTTGATCTCCACCTTTGAAAAGAGGTATAACCTTAGCATTCTTACAATGAGAAGGAAATATGCCACTTTTAAAACTAATGTTAACAATATGCGATATGGGACCCGCCAGCACAGAAACATGTTGCTTATATACCATGATACTTAAGTCATCAATACCACAAGAAAAAGACAGTTTTAATTCATTTATCACTTTTGAAACTTCATAAATGCTAGTACTTTTAAATTCAAAGCTATCTCCTGTAAATTGAGTACAAGGTATATAATTGTTAACAAGACACATTTCGCTAGTTTTATTTGCACTGCACAATTTTTTTGCGAATCTAGGACCAATATCACTGAAGAAGTTATTTACGTGATTAGTGATTACACTTGGATTCTCTTCCATTGAGATAATGTTGTTGTTGATTTTTAATTGTTTTATAGACACTTGCTCCTTTTGTATATTTACTGCCTCCTTTATAATCTTCCACTGTTGCTTGGTATTTCCATTGACGTTATCCAGTTTCCTTCCGTAATATGTTTGCTTTGTATATTTTATAATTTTTGTACACCAGTTTCTATATCTTTTGTAATAATCCAGCAGTTGAATGTTATTTAAATCGCCTCGACATTTATTGTGCAATTTGTCACGGGTTCTGAGACATTTAATAATTCCATCATTTATCCAAGGTTTTAAATATTTCATGTTATGTTTTACGTTTCGTACCGACGAACAACTTTCCAGGTGCATTTTTAAACATTTTATGAAATTTTCAGCAGCTGAATTTACATCTTGCGATGACAGGACTGACTGCCATGATTCCTCCTTTAATTTTACCTTCAAAAGATTGTTATCGATGACGGTTTTTATTTTTTCATTATCCTTCGCTATTTTCTTTATTGTGAAGCTCATAAATCTCAGCAATATCACATCATGATCTGTTATGTCAGTAGTGAAGACAGCTCCCTGTGGTTCAAATTTAGATTTTACCATAATATGATCGAGGCAGCTTGAAGTGGTAGGAGAAACTCTAGTAGGCGAAATTATGATTGGCTTCAAACCATGAAAAGCCAAAAGAGAGAGGTATTTTTGAGTTTTCATATCGCTCAAATCCAAAGTGTTAATATTTATGTCCCCACATAAAATGATCTCCTTATTTAGTAAAGACGTAGAGTCAAGTAGAGCACTCAGTGATTCAAGGAAATTATCTATATGAGCCTGAGACGGAGATCTATAAACAGCTATTACACACAAGGTACTCGATATCTGCATCCTTAAGCAGTTTGCGCCAGGGAAAACAACTTCCTCAACAGTTGCCTGAACATTTTGTTTTACGTAGGCAACTACACCATCGTTTTGCAAATAATTATTATTTGTGTTGTAGACTGTGTATCCAGGGATATTAGGTATATTGGTCATTTTTTTCAGCCAAGCCTCTGTAAAAACTAGTACCTCAGGACGATGTTCGATACAATCGAGCATAGTTATGGTTTCATCAAAGTTTTTATTTAAACTTCTAACGTTCAAACAAAGTAAAGAAAACTTGGAATGTTTTAAAAAATTTTTGCAGGTTAATGAATCTTTAATAATTAAATTAGGTTCGGTAATTTCATTTAAATCAATGTATTTTCCTAAATCGATATCCATTTTAATGTCGCAATTATCTTCGGTGCCTTATACTATTTGACTTCTATGACATTCTATTTAGGTCATCTTCGTGTTTTATCTCCCTGATTTTTTTGCCTTCATCTTCTTTCATTAGAATGGATCCATTTTTAAACCAGATGTATTTATATTTTAATTCCTTCCCCTTTATTTTGGCCTTCCAAAGTAGTTCCTTAAAATAAGGAGAAAGAGATTCTCCTAGGAATATCATTTTGTCACGGTTCGAAATGATCTTTTTGTTTTCTAATAATTTTAATCTTGTTTCCGGATTTCTAATTTTTAGGAGAATTTTTTTCGGATGACCTGGTCTTCTGTCATATTGTCTTATTGCCGAAGTGATATCCTCCGAACTTATTTTGATGTTGGCATTTTCTATTAATTTAATGGCTGTTATTTTGGGATGTTCATTGGTATTCTCCTCAATTCCTGTGATTTCAATACAGTCATCCAGGTTCGATTGTTCTAAGCAACCCAGTCTTGTTTCTAGATGTTTAATAATTTTACTTTTTCCTGCTAAATCAGTTTTTAAGTTTTCAACTTCTCCTTTAACTTCCTTCATGGAGTCTAAGCGAGAAATTATGTCATCATATTTTTGACATACGAATTCGATTGTTTTTTGAAATTCTGACATTTTTTTATCAATGTTCTCGAGTATTTGAGTTTTTGTTTTTTCTAGTTTTAAATCGACATAAGATGCAAATTTTGAAAAAACATCTTCTTCTGGGTCTTCGGGTACAGAATACTTCTATATCTATGGTGCAGAATACTTCTATATATTCTATATCTTCTATTTCTATATCTATCTTCTATATCTATACTTCGAATACTTCTATATCTATGGTGAGCTCTGGAAATATGAAATTTTGCATAAATCAATAAATAGGTTACGCGAGTTGTTGAAAAAATATGTGTATTTTATGGACTTAAACGGCAGGGAAAAAAGGCTTGGGGGGAGGGGTATGCGGGAGGGTCGGTTAAGGAATTAAGGAGAGGGCTTCGAGGGAAAGGGGGCGAGGGAGAGGGGATCGCAAAGAAGGTGGAAGCGAAATGTGTGAGGGGGGGTTCGAAAGAAAGGGAAGAGTGGGAGAGGAGAGGGGGAACGCAGGGAAGGTGAAAAGGGAACACGGGAGGGGAAGGGGACGCAGGAGGGGAAGAGAAAGAGGAATCAGAAGGGAAACGGGGACGAATGGGAAATGACACGAAGGGAGAAACAATTTATTTATTTAATTAGCATTGCAACGCATGCCGGGTATCAGCTAGTTTTTTTATAAGAAAAACTCTCTTTTTAACTTTTGAAGGTTATTCCCATCAATAAAATAATCATTGAAGAAGAAGATAAATTTGAAATATGAAGTTGACAAATGCGACAGTCTCATAAGATCGCAATGGCTGAATTGGACAAAGCGTATGTCCCGGTTAGAAGTGAGGTTCTGAGTAGAAGTCCCAGTTGCGACCTTTATCTTTAATTATTTCTCTGTGTCTTGTTCATTTTCAAATTAAAAAATTAGATTATTATTGTTATCTTCTTCTTCAATGATATAAAAAAAATGTTGGTAGATTTTCACGCCCGTTTTTGTTTTATCTTCTCATATTCCTTTTCTGAGATGATAAAAATATTTTTTCGACCCTTAGGTTTTCTGTCTTGCTATGAAACAGTTCACCTGGCTGAAGAAGAGTAAAAAAACGATTTGCTAAGAGTTTGAGCGAAATATCATATAAGAAAAGCAATAATCTTGTAAAGGGTGTTCCGACGCCGGAAGAAATAGATTGGACTGATTTAATTTTCTGAAGGAGACGGAAATCTTCCCCTATACTATATGCTTGCGCTTTTACTTTAATTTATTTGCAGCTTTCATACACCGGTTCTGCTTTAGACGCGCACCCAAACATGGATAATATTTATATTAAGAGTACCTATTTACTAATAATTTATGCACGTAGTGCCATTAGTAGTGTAATAATAATAAAATATATTTAAAATTACACATGGACAATTTTAAACGTCGAGAAAATTATTACACTTACCAAAATTAAAGTGTGTAAAAGCAAAGATAGCAATCTCCAATTCGGCCAGATTGCTATGTTTGATTTTGAAATGTCCTGGAGATTACTATCTTTGCATTTACGTACAATATTACATAAAAAATATTGCATGTAATATACGTGCATACGATATTTGTATGTAATATTGTACTTAAAAGCAAAGATAGAAATCTCCAGGTCATTGGAGATTGCTTCCTTTGCTTTTACACACCTCAATTGCAACCAATTTTTGATTTGACAAATATGAAACTTAATTTTCACGAACTAAACTTCAAAATTAAAACCATTTAAAATAAATATAAAAAAAAAACAGTTTTATTTGCGGTGTGTTATTCCACAAAGTGTAATTAAAAAAGGTGTATTTCTCTCCACGAGTAATTCAGTTCATGTGTAATTTAGTGACTTGTAATTCCGGCAGTGTATTGGTACGCGAAATCTTACACATGTTAATTTTGTCTTGAAATCACAAAATACAACGTAGTATGGTAGTGATTAAGATATTGAAAACTCCCAAATGCCTTCCCTTGTCCATTTGTTCACTCAATTTTACCCTAATCTCTATCACGCGTATTATAAACCAACCGGCAACAGGTAACGGTAAGGGATGATTTGTGCATAAAACAATGTGCAAAATCTATAAGTCAAGAAGACACACAATCTATTTTCTGATGGTTACAAATATCGGAGAAATGATTAGCTTTTATAATCCGCATCAATTGTATACTAACTGTGGTGGGTTTGCGCCTAGCGTGGTGCAAGGTCCTCGTGGTCGAGGGCTTCCACAAATTTAGCATAAGTGGTAGTCAATGATGAGAGATTTTGTTTTGAAGAGTTTTAATTTTCAATGTACTATCGTTACTTAAATTTTAATTTTTATGCTACCGGTTTCGACACATCCGTGTCATTCACTAGCAAACTTAAAACTAAACTTAAAATTTAAAACAAGTACAGAAATGAATTAGATGTTATTAGGTGGGGGTGGTGGGAGGGGTGATTTTGGGGGAAGGGGAGAACAGTGGGCGGGGTCAATATCACACGGGAACAAAGTCAAAAGGGGAGATTTGCAGGGTGCTATTATTTTGTTAACTAAATTAATTTTTGATTTAATTTTTTTGTTTATTTCTAAAGTTTCTAAAGCGCACAAGTTAAAGTATGAATTTATATTTATATGTTTAAATTTGGTTTTTTCTTTGTTGAAGCTATGGCCTGTCTCTATTAAATGATTGGCGAATTCAGAATAGTTATTATTTCGTAAACAGAGTTCATGTTCCCTGATTCTAGTTCTAAAATTTCTAGTAGTCATTCCTACGTACTGGGCGTCGCAATCATTACATTCCAAAGTGTATATCCCGTTTTTTTCGAATTTATTAGAAACATCCTTGTTATTAATTAAATTTTTTATTTTAGAATTAGTATAAAAGGCTGGAGAAATGTGATCTGGTAATATGCGGGATATTTTTAAAGATAAGTCGCCTGTAAAAAGAAGTTTTTTATATATTAAGTTTTTACCAGGTTCGTTCTTATTATTGCCACTATAAATGTACTTTTTTGTTAAAAATTTTGTTTGTTTCTTATTAACTAAGCGATTAATTATTTCAGGTTTATAACCATTGTTTAGGCCTATTTGTTTTATAATGTTAATTTCATTATTATAATTATCATTGCTTAAAGGGACATTAATAGCACGATGAATCATTGAGTTGAAGGAAGCAAGTTTGTGAGATATGGGATGAAGTGAAGTTGATGGTATAACACAGTCAGTGTGTGTAGGTTTTCTATAAATATTAAATACACACTTATTATTTTCTAAATTAATATTTAAGTCTAAGAAGTTCAAACTGTTGTTATCATTATGTTCCAGTGTAAATTTTATATTTTGATGTAGGCTATTAATGAAAGTGAGAAAATTTTCTAATTGTCTGTTGCTACCCGACCAAATTACAAAGATATCATCAACAAATCGATACCACACAAATACATTAGATAAAAGGGAAAGTCCACAATCGAATAGTTTGTTTTCAAAAGAATTCATAAATATTTCAGCAAACAAAGGAGAAGTGGGATTACCCATCGCCAGACCATTATGTTGTTTGTATAATTTATCATTAAAGGTGAAGTAGTTTTGATTAATGAAAATTTCTAGTAATGTGGACATTTCCTTCACAATAGTAGGATCTAAATGGGAATTATTTAAAATGTTTATAATTAGGTTTTTACATTCGATAGTTGGAATGCTAGGAAAAAGATTAACAACGTCAAAAGACACTAATTTACTGTTGCTAGGTATGTCTAAATCTTTGATTTTCAAAACAAAATGTCTAGAAATTGTTACATAGTTAATGCCCAAGAAATACAAAAAACAATGATGAGAGTTTTGTTCTTCTATTACAGTTTAATAAGCACACAAGTTACTCAACAATCACCACACTAACTATAAGAAAAAAATTGCTGTCAAATCTAATCATCAGGTACCCACCATTTCGTTTAGGAAAGTAATTGTTCGTTTTTCAAGGGTTTGTTTGAGGGCATATGGAGCTAAGCTTTGTAATTTTTTGTACAAGTTTTGCGTAAAATGATGTTGATGATTAATTAGCACATTGAGAAAAGAAAAAACTGAATCTTAAATTTTCCCAGACCATTTTTTTTTGTATTTTTTTACATTAGCTCCACACAGGAGGTTCTGAGGACAAATATTCCCTCGGGCTCACGTCATCTTTGAAGATGCTGTGTGGAGGGTCTTTTAAGGGAAAGGAAGGATAGGAAGTCCTGGGAAAGAAAAATGTTTGAGGGGTGGGTAGGAATCTGAGGATCAATATGTCCAGGAGTCATGGACGTGTGAAGCCATCCCACTGCGGTGCAAGCTGATGGATCAAGAGGGTCCGGATGGAGAGATCAAAAGGTCTCCCTCAACCAGTCCCTCCCGGGCTGCTGATCCGGCCTGCCACGCAGTTTGGTGGGCAGATGCATCCGCCGCCAAGTCCCGGACAAACTTAACCCCATGAACCAGGGTACCCCTGCTAAGTCATTAAACGTAGCGAACTACTTGCGGTGACCTGTGGTAGAGGTGTTGGTTGTCCAATAAATGGTTCCAACAAATTGTAATGGCCTAGAAAAGACCTATCATATATGTTCATACTGTGTGTGTATGGGTGTGTGTGTGTGTGTATGGGTGTGTGTGTGTGTGTGTATGGGTGTGTGTGTGTGTGTGTATGGGTGTGAATGTGTGTGAGAGTAATTCATCTTGCACCGAAAACAAAATATTTATGTAAAGAAAAAAAAATATTTTGTTTCCTATTACCATTTTTACAATAATAAGTCATAATAAAACAGGCCAGAAAAGGTATTTTTCTTAAGTTGTACAATGTACATGTACATTGTACATTCTCTTTCAAATGTAGAACGATAATAACACAATAAATCAATATGTTTCTGTGGAGATAATTTACTCAAAACTATTAACTATTGTGCCCAGTGATTTAGTATTCAATAGAAACAGAACCAAAATTGAAAAATTAAACACTTTCCTTCGAAAGCAATTTATTGTTTTCGCTAATTTGTAGTGATTCTCGGAGTTTGCTCTGAAATTAAACGCAACTGTTTTTGTTACTCAGAGTTCCTGAAGTAATTAATTTTGTTATTCCTAATATAAACACAACATTTTATAAAATGCTTCATTTGAAATATACTAAAACCAGATAATATTATTTTATTTTATTTGGTAGAGCAACAGTTTACATTGAAATAAACATTATAATGTCAAAGTTACATTAATAATTTGTACCATTCAGAGGTTTCCACGTGGGTATTATATATAATTTGAAAGATGATAATCAAGAATAAGTGGGAATAAGGAGGGAGTCGGAATGGATGGCGGAGGAGGGTGGGAGGGGAAGGGGTTGGTCTAGTTGAAGTATAGTATGTATACTAATAATAATATGCCTAACAAAAAGGAAGTTCATCGAATGGTGACAGCATTTGAAGAGTATCTATAGTTATTTATTTATTTATTTATTGGTAAGAGACAAACAGCTTATACATAAAATATAAAGATAAATATATACATTGTTAAATGAAGTCAAGCCAAAAAAGTCTCCTATGTTAAAGTTGAATGGAGATGGAGTTTTATTACATACAATTAGTTTTGGGTGAGAAGGAGAGGAAGAGGAATATAGGATGAGGATAGGAGATGCTCCGAATACATTCCACACATTCCACACTCTTGTATTCATTTTCGATCGTACGTGTTACTTCTAATCGATATTTGTGAAGTGTATTGTTAAATATGTCAACATTTTGAAATTTTGTGTTATATTGTGCACATATACGGGGAATTGGTGAATTTTTTCTAAAGTTAGTTCTATGTGTAGGCAAATGAAACAAATGGGATTGCCGTGTTGATCTTGTCGGAATATGAATATTTATTAAGTTGGTTAGTTCTGGCGAGTCCAGGCCATTATTAAGAATTTTAAATAATAAGATTTGGTCAAAAATTAAACGACGTGTATGAAGGGAGTCGAAGTTATGGTAATTAATAAATTCGGTGTAATTTGAGAAGTTTATTTTTTTTTATAATTTATATGATTAAAATTTTTTTTTTGAATTCTTTCGATTCTTTCAATGTGAGCTTGGTAAAAAGGAGTCCAAATCGGTGTGCAGTGTTCTAAGTGGGGACGGATGAACGCTGTGTAAAGGGAATATAGAGTCTTAAGGTTGCGGAAAGGTTTCGTTATTCGAATGATAAATCCTAGCATTTTGTTGGCTTTGTTAATGATTTCATCAGTGTGTTGTATAAAGTTTAATTTAACATCCAGTACTACCCCAAGGTCCCTGATAGAATCTACTTCTTTGATATATGTCCCATTTAATGTATACATAAAGGGAATTTTATTTTTGTTACGTGTAAATGTTATTTTATTGCATTTTGAGGTATTCACTACAAGTTTTTTTGATTCACAGTAGTCAAAAAGACGATTAAGGTCCTCTTGAAGTTTAATGCAATCTTCGATTGATTTTATAACTAGATATATTTTTTTATCGTCTGCATATGCTAGGTAATTGGCGTGTAAAAAACATTTGTGAATATCGTATATATATACATTAAATAATAATGGCCCTAAATGAGAACCTTGAGGAACATCGGAGGGCACGGAAAAGAAGCTGGACTTAGTTCCCTCAACTGATACACATTGAAGTCTACTCCGAAGGTATGAAGTGAGCCACCGAAGTAAATCACCATGGATGCCTAATTGATTTAATTTATTAATTAGAATGAAATGGTTTACCTTATCGAAGGCTCTAGAGTAATCAGTGTAGATTACATCTACTTGGTTTCTATTGTCCGTATTGCTCGTTAAATATTCAGTAAAATTTACCAAATTTGTTAGTACCGATCTTTTTTGTAGAAATCCGTGTTGTTGGTTTTGTATGTTGCGAACAATTGTTGTATAAATTTGATCCTAGACAATTTTCTCAAAGAGTTTACTAAATACTGTTAGAATTGAGATTGGGCGATAGTTTACAATGTTGCTTTTTGAACCTGTTTTATGAATAGGGATTATAGTTGCTTCTTTAAATTTTGTAGGAAATTTTCCTGCTTCTAGTGACATTCTAAATATGTTAGTTAGTGGGTATGAAAGATTTTTGGCACATTTTGAGACAAAGTATGGCGATATACCATCAATGCCAGCACCCTTATTAATGTCTAAATTCTTCAGGTATTTATTGATCAATAAATTGTTTATTTCTACGTTCCCAATCGGGTTATGATTATTCATATAGGTAAAACTATTGTTTATACTCGCATCATTCGTGTCATTATCGTTTACGTAGGTGGACTGAAAATGTTTCGCGAATAATTGGCAAACTTGATGAGCGCCAGTGCCTGACTCGTCTTCAAGGTGCATGATTTGTGGAATGCCATTTGTTTTACTTTTGTTATAAGTTATAAGTATCGAGAGATCGCCTGTATGGCTTTAAGGAGTATGGGGCAGAGTTAGAAATGACAAATATGTGAAGTGTGTATTGAAAGTGTGTGATGAACGATAATTGAAAGAGTTTTGCTTAAAATTGGTGTTGCATCAAGGGTGGCTAAGAATTTTGTTTGATCTGGTTGGTTTGTTGGGAACTCGTTGTTGGATTCGTTGTAGGAGTTCCGTGTAATCTACGACGGACCTGGATATTTTCTGTAGAAAGGTTACGCCAGCTGAGCTTCTTCGATCTTCTAATGATAACATATTGAATTATACGTTCAAGTCTTGGTGATTTAGTGGGAAAGATAGCCACGGGAATTTAAGTATCGTAGGAAACGATTTAAATACGTTCCAGATTGTGTACACATACGATTTGTATTGCAGGTTCCATAAATGTGACGCGTATTCTAGTAAGCTGTGGACATATGCAAAATATAGGATTTTCTTTGGTTTAAAGTTAATGAATTTTTTACATGTTCTAAGAATGAATCCTAAAATTTTCGACGCTTTTGATGTTAGCGAGTCGAAATGGGTATCTAATATAATATTCGTTGTATAAGATGTTTTGTTAATTTATTTTGAGCCGTTCAGACCATATTCATTGGTAACGATATTTTTATTTCGTGTGAAATTCACGTCGAAACACTTTTTTACATTAATTTTAAGGTAAGAATAACTTAAATACTATTTTACATTAATTTTAAGGTTATGTTGTAAAGAAAACATTATATTTATACATTAAGCTTATTAGTAAAAGAATATTCGTATCCCGAAACCCGATTTCTACTTAATTATTTTAATGTATCTATCCTTCCACAACTCACTTTCAATAACTTTCTAAACTGTGTTACAATAGGTTTTTCTCTTTATTTTTTCATAAAAGTAGTACAATTCGTTTGTATTTCTATATATTTAGTATGTTTAGTTTAATATGTTTTTGATTAGAATGTGCAATTTGTTTTCTCTTTATTTTTTATAATAAGTAAAAAAGAAATTAAAAAAAACAAAATATTTTTTAGTTTAATATGTTTTTTTATTAGTATTTTCAATTTGTTAGTATGTTCAATATGTTTAGTACTTCGACCAAGTATTATACTTCGTCAATGGTTTAGTACAATGTGTTTTATCTTTTTTTTTATAATACCAAAAAAAAAGAAAAAAAATCAATATTTCTCCTTTATATTTTATCTTTATAAAATCTAAAAAAAAAACTAAAAAACTTTTTCATTTGTTCTACTTATGTAATACTAACTTTAAAAAATATTTTATATGTTTTATAAGTCCATTTTACACTTTAGGTAATTGGAAATATTGTATTTGTTTTTATATTACCCACACTCAGGCAGTGCCTTAGTGGGTTTTCATTTCTTATTTATACCATTTCAATACAACATGTAAGAACTCGTTTGTGTCGGTTCGTTCGAGCAGGAACTTTTACCAGAAACTAAATTGTATCCATGTTAAAATATAACGTTTTCGTTATGGTAAATTTTATATTAACTCGAAAAAAACAAAAATGCTTATTAAAATACGAATCAAAAAGAACCAGACCTTTTCTCAGCTAAGTTAAATCAAAAGGAGGCTTAGAAAAACTTTTTTTTAAATCAGTTTTGGTTCTCTTTCCACAGAGCAAATAAATAATATTAATAATCCTGCGTACATTTTACCAAACGCTTTCATGCTGCTTTCCATTCACATTTTCTTTTGGATTACATTTTTTCCTGTGTAGCAAAAGCTTTCACAACCACTTAGAGCACGTTAAAAAAACTTACCAACTTAATTTATAAATGATATTTATGGGCATTCATATAGGTTCAGGACACTTGTTAAAATAAATGCTTCATTTACTTTAGGTAATGGATTTTTTTTCTATCTTTTGGAAATATAGTAGGATCATAATTTTAAAATAAATTTTTACTGTGTACGCGAAAATATTTGGAAAAAGTATGGGTTCTTGAATTATGATACAAAATTCGAAATTTATAAAAAAAGTATTTACTTAAATCATCCTATTGGAAGTAACAATTAAACATGTTATATTAAAAACACACGGTAATATTTATCAATAAACATAATACGGGGTGTTAAGCATCGTATTTGACTTACTTTAACCAGTGATTCTTGACATTATTTGGGGTAAAAAATGTAAATGAAATTTTAATTTTGGTCTCCGGTGACTTTTTTGATGTTTTTTTTTCAAAATCTTTTTTCTCAAAATCAAAGAAAAAAAAACTTCCACATGTCGTCACTGGTCTCTAAGCGGAGTAACCAACTAACCCCACACACCGCCCCTAACTTCCCAATATCTACACATTTTTATGATTTGTAAAAAAAAAAAAATTTCAAAGTTGTAACCGGACACCAAAATTTTATTTACATTTTTTACTTAAAATAATGTCAGGAATCACTGATTAAAGTAAGTCAAGTACGATGCTTAACACCCTGTATATGAATATAAACTATCATTGGTGTATAACAGAAAGCTTTGTATAAAAAGTTGGTAATGTTGATATTATATAATAAATTTTCACAAATTTTAAAATTACTAATTTTTTTAAATAAATATACCTATTATAAATCTAACAATCTCGAAACAGATTAAAAATTAACTATAAATGAAATTATATTTCTGACAACATCATAAAATTTTTCAAAGCCCATTTAATATATTAATATTGAAATGGCGGGGGGGGGGGAGGGTAATTTTTTAATACAATACTAGAACGACCGCTATTGGTAATGTTCCAGTTCTCTTGTTCTTGATTATGTGACAAAAAAAATAATAACAGTCATTTGGGGTGTAAGAAATTAAAATGATTTTTTAATAAAAAAAAGTAATAAATTAATATTCATCGATTCTTAAGTGAAATTTTCGAAATCTTACTTGAAAGAATATCACAATATTCAGCGTAATTAACGTTTATTAAGAATGTGGTGCGTACTGCTTACATACATGAATTTTAGATGGGATACATATAATTTAGATATTTAACAAATATTAAATGTAATAATATCAACGCTTTACAATATGATAGGGTTTAACTATGCTTCATTGTGATATCACAATGAAGCATAGTTATCACAATGATTTTGGATATCATCCAAAATAATTATTTTCATTTATAGTACGGTATGAATGATATGAATAATGGGATATAAAAAAAATCATTTCAAATTATGTTAAAATTTTCCTATCTTGAGTAAAAATTTGCTCCTTTGCTCAAAAAATATAAGGAATATCTGCTAGTTACAACATTTTTTATTCCTATAAATAGTTTCATGTTATCTCCAAACATTGGAACGTGAATTGGCTCCAAATTCGGCCTTTCAGAATGCCACGTGGCAAAAATTTTGCTAGATAATATTTACTACACAACTTTTTTCTTTGTACAGACAAAGAAAATGTAAGGGTTCAAAAAAAATTTGAACTTTGTCAGTACATCGTTATATTTTATGATAAAGACAATAGAATTGTAATTACTTTTGAGTATGATTTATGTATGTCCCCATTTTATTACTATTTCATCATAATTTACAGGAGAATTTTTGGTTACTTGCCCCCTTATTGAAAGAAACGACTTTAAAATATATATATTTTTTGTAATACAACTGAAGGCAAAAAGAAAAAAAAGTTAATTAACTCTTATGTAATTCTATTCTTTTTGGAATCTTCCCATTTACTCTGCATAAAAATGACATAATTTTTTTTTTTTATGAAATATTTGAGATAAGAAAAATAAGCGATTATTATCAATCCAATCGTGATCAAATAGGGAGAAATTGAAAATGTGGATAAAGCCAAGAGCTTCCTTGAAGAATATAATAATGCCAGTAATCAATAGTGAAGAAGGTAATACATTATGTAAGTAATCCCCAAAAACTAATAATATATATTTTTTTGATTTTGACAGCCTCAATTCATATATCTAAGATTTTTTCACAACAAGGACTGTGCAGTACGGTGTACGTCAAAGATAAATAGTATACATATTCTTGGGTGTATGTAAATACGTTTGGAGGGCACTTGTTCCTTTTTACAATGCTTAGTTTTAGGATGTTTCGAAGAAAGTTTTTTGTGGACCGCTGTCAGAACGCCTCCAGCTCTAGATCTGGAACTGGTATTCAGATTTCTGTCAATCCGATATATTATTATATTATAGTGTTTCATTAAAATTTAACACTAATTAGTATTTAACATTTATTTACCAATTTTATTTATATTCGTTTATAAAATACATGAAAATACATTAAAACATTTACACATGTATATATGATACATTAAATCACCATACTAGGCGGCTGCCCTTTTCATGGTGACCAATAGAATTATTAGTCGATATTAGTTTTAAAAAAGTTCAATGTAACACATGAGATATTGTCGCAAGTTATTATGGGTAATATCATTTAATCATCTCAACTAAGTAAACGAAAAGGTTATTAATAATATGCTATGTTTTTTTTAATAATGAATAAAAATTTTATTTTTTATTATTTATTTTATTTTTTATAACGTATTTATTTTTTATAATTTATAATTTTTATTTTTTATTAGAATAACTCGCATGAAATAATTTTTGAAGGTTATTTCCATCAATGTAATAGAAATAGACCATTGAAGAAGAAGATAATACTCACAAATCTAAACGAAATATGAAAAAGAACAATACAAAGAAAAATAAAAAGCTAACGGTCGCAACTGGGACACGATTTACCTCTATACAAATTAGGCCACTGAGACCTCTTAATTTAAGTATTTTTTTTCAATCTCATATTTCTAATTCAGAATTAACAATGTTGTCTTCCGACAATTTTTTTTCCATATTGTTTATCGAAAGCTTCCTTTTTCAAGTGTTCAAAGAACTGGTTTGATACCTAGATAGGAACATTTTTGATATTTTTGTAAAAGTCTAAACGAACATTAAAATTTTCATTATTAGGTTGATTTTTTGTTGGACATAAAATAAATAGGTACATCTGTTTTAAAGTATCTCCAGATTTGTCAATTTCCATTTTTCACAAATTTACCGATTTGATTTGTTTAGTGTAGATAATTATATTATTACAACTGCAACGGATCTAAAAGAAGTTAGTATCAAAATAGTAGAAATTAATAACACAATAGCTAATACCATAGATTATTTTGGATTATCTGTTTTTGAGAATGACGAATAAGATGTTGTTCTCATGGAAGTACAAGATGAAAAGAAAATATTAGTGGACAAAAGAATATTTTTTAATCTGTTCAGCGTATTTCTCTTGGGCTTCCTAATAAATTTTATGTTATGATATATGAAACATCAAAGAATGGAAATACCTGCCTAATATTATGCTAACAGAGCATAAGCCTAGAAAAAGCAATCGGTTCTAGGTACCGCAATAGATGCAGAAACCTCAAGGATATCTTACTAATATTATAAACGCGAAAGTTTGTATGGATGTGTGTATGTTTGTTACCCTTTCATGAAAAATTTACTGAATGGATTTTAATGAAACTTTACAATAATATAGCTCATACATCAGAAGAATATATAGGCTGTAATATATAAAGCTAGCTGTTTATTTTCAATGTATAGAAAATAATAATTATTGTTTATAGAAAATGTCAAAATTTGAGAATGACATTTTACAAAACAATAATTATTAAATCAAAATTCTATTTTAGAAAATATTTAAATTAGTGAATTTATTTGAAGTGCTCGCCTAATACTTTGAATCGAATCAAGAATTATAGATATTTTAAATAAATTGGTTAAGAATTTTGGTATAAACATAGATGGGACCTAGGAAAATAAAATAGATTACTCTAAGTACTAATCATACACGCAGACGAAGTCCCGGGCAGAAGCTAGTAATTCATAAACGATGACATCTTTGGACGAGAGCAAACAACAAAACAATCAAACACACTAATTTCAAATATCTGTGATTTTGTTCGCTAGTTATTCCTGTGTGAAAATTTTTATGATTGTATTTTTTTTAAGTTAGCTCCATAAGGGAGGCCCTGAGGAAAATAATTCCCCTCAGGGCCTATGTCATCTTTGGGGATGCTGTGTGGAAGGTATTTTGAGGAAAAGGAGGAGAGGAAGTTCTGGGGAGGAAAAAGGTATGAGGGGTGGGTAAGAATCTAGGGGTCGGTGTCTCTAGGAATGACAAACATACGAATCCATCCCTCCCACTGCGGTGCAAGGCGATGTTCCGGAAGAGTCCGGCTGGAGAGTCAAAAGGTTTCCCTCAACCAGTCTCTCCCGATCCGGCCTGCCATGCAGCTTTTTTGTTTTTTTACATTAACCCGGGCACCCCTCCTAAGTCGCCAAACGTAGCGAACCACTTGGGGTGACCTATGGCAGACGTGTTGGTTATCCAATAAATGGTTTCTGGGGCGGCGGTACCCATACCCCCCTCCCAAATTGTGAATTCAGACAAACGATAAAGTAGGTCTCTACCATAGTAGAAAAACATATTGAAATTAATTCTTCTACGAAAGAAAAGTGTATCAAATTTGTTATTTTTTCTAAACATATTTCGTGGTTTTTCAAGTTTACTAACGGTGTTTATTAGAAGGGCAAATTTCTAATTTGTAATTCGTTGCTCTAATTTGTCAACAAAACAATGTATATATATAAAACTTAATCCCTGTTTCCCTTGGTCAGGCCATAACTTCGGAACAACTTTATCTATTTCATTAATCTTTTTTTAAAGTTTTCCAGTACTTTGTAAAAGGATCTTCTGGAAAGAAAAATTAAGAACATTGCGCAGAAAATTCGATAATTTCAGAAAACATTATAACGACTATTTTAACTTCGTACGTTTGACAGTTCGCGCGTTTGATATATTTAGAGATATTTCCTATATTATTCATCCGATTGTGATAAAATTTGGCGAGTTGTTGTGGACATGCCCGTGAAGGTTTCTACATAGCAATATTTCCATATTGGTGAGTTCTGGAGGTATAAAATTAATTGCAAAAGAAATTGCAATAGGGCACAAGAGAGTTGTTTGAAAAATGAGTCTATTTTATTAGGTTTAGCGGCAGGGAAAAAAGGCGGGAGGGGAAGGGAAATCAGGGAGGAGCGGAGGGGAATGAAGGAGGGGTGGATCGCGGGAGGTTAGTGAGAAAAAGGCGGGAGGGGGAAGGGAAGAGGAAATCGGGAGGGGCGGAGCGGAATGAAGGAGGGGTGGATGGCGGAATGGAGGACGAAGGAGGGGGAAGGCGGAGAAGATGAAAAGGTGGGGAAGAGGTAGCGGAAGGGGAACGGGGATGAATGGGACATGACACGCAGGGAGAAACAATTTCTGTATTTATGTGGCATTCCAACGCATGCCGGGTATCAGGTAGTATTGTTATATTATAAAGATAATTTATAATATTAACACAGGGCTGCACTAGTGCATAATAATTTTCGTCTATCAGGATACGGACATGAACCTAGTATGGTGATCAATAGAGCCAAACAATAATAAGATAATATGTAAATTATAAGAAAAGTTTAAAAATAAAGTTTTCTAGCTGCAGCTTGTGGTAATAATGGCATTTGCGATAGCCATTATGCTTTTTTATTAACGTTAATAAATTTTAACAATTTAAATCACACCACCCAGATCCATTAGATTATTATGTTCCCGGTATTCAAGTTATTTAAATGGATTTCCGAATGGAACATTCAATCGCCCGATTCTAGTTATATCCGTAGACCAATGTGGCCGTAACGTATTAAAGTAAATGCAAATTGTATTTAATTTGAATTTTGTAACGTATTTAATCATTTTCAAAAATAGATCAAAATAAACCCGCTCTACGTGCCCAAATCGTCTAAGCGTCCCTTTATTAATCTTAACCATTATGCTTACATCGGCATTACGTTATTCCTGCCCTTCCTTTCCTCAAAAAGACCACCCAATATGAAAATAATAATGAAAACAGAGAGAGAAAATAGACCGAACTGATTTTGGTTATGTAGGGGAGTTAGGATAAAGCACAAATCTATCGGCTTTTGCCAAAAATATATTTTATAAACTTACTTGTAGGAATCCAGCCCTGAACCTGGCATTCATGTAGCAATAGATAATTGGGTTGCAACAGGAATGTGACATAGCCAGCCAGTGGAAGGCAAACCACACATAGGGCAGCGGGGACCAGCGCTCCCAGGATTCATCCAGCATTACCTGGACAAAAAACACGTCAATTGGTGCAGGCAATTAAATACCTGCTTATACAGAATAAAAAGGATAAAACGACGATCAAAGAGAATGACAGCCATCAGCAATTATATAAAAGGTGTTAAAGGTCGTATTGACTTATGGTGGAGTTATACTTATAAGGCTTGTTATGTCGTGATGTTCTCTGCCGTGATGGCTAGCGTTCACATATATAAGTTAAGTTATAAATAAATATAGTTCTGACGCCTTATGACGATATTTAATACAGCATATAAATCAATACAGCACGTGGTACGTACACACTAGCCAAGACGGCCGTCCCCACATCCCTCACGTCACGTCACGACAGACAAGTATAACTCCATAATTACTTTAACCAGTGATTCCTAATATTATTTGTAGTAAAAATGTTTATAAAATTTTGGTCTCCGGTGACATTTTTGATGTTTTTTTTTCAAAAAAAAAAACATAAATAAATACTAGTTGTTGGACATTTTGGAGCGGGGTAAGAGGTTGGGCGGTTACTCGGCTGATTATCAGTAACGACAAGTGTCTTTTTTTTTGTTTGATATTAAAGAAAAAAAAGTCATCGAAAAAGTCCCCGGAGACAAAAAAAATTTGAGATAAAAAATTTTAAAAAAGAGGAAGAGGAGGCGGAAGGGATCGGGGACAAATGGGAAATGACATGAATGGAGAAACCATTTATTTATTTAAGTGGCATTGCAACGCATGCCGGGTATCAGCTAGTACACTATAAATGTTCATTCTTCAGTGAGATGAAAATAATATTTCTGATTGACACATTTTCACCAGGAAGGATAAAAGTAATACAAAGTAACAACTTTTATAACAGAAGTGAAAAATCATGTGATATTAATGGTAGATTCAGACTGGGTCGACGTACGTGCCCATCGCTACGCCTAACAATATCTGGACTGCTTAGCAACCATAGATTTTCAATGAAAATTTATGTTTTAGAATCACATTGGCCACACGCATCGCGACGTGCGATGTCTGTGGCTATTTTCATAGAAAATGTATGGGTTGCTAAGCATTGTTTGAGTAGCGATGCGTACGTACGTCGTCCAGTCTGAACCTACCATTTTTGTACATGTAGGATTTGTGAAACTGACAGTATTCATAAAAATAAATATTTGCCTCAGAATTATTGCTATTCAAAAGAATAAAGTAATTAGTAAGTAAACTTGAAAAATTATCCATTGACGTTATAAACGCAAAATACACATTAAATTTTATATTTTTTTTATAAAAAGACACAAATATTCCCGGATTTAGAATATCCTGATAATATTTGAAAATAATGTAATCTAAGTAATGCAAAATCAAGTGATATGGTTTGAAAATTAGATTTCTCAAAAATATTTTAGAAACATAATAGAACACATATTTTCCTATGAAATAATCGAGTATTTTTTCGATAAATATTTTTAGAATCCAGAAAAAAATTGAGTATAAAAAAAGCATTTAAAAACTGCTTTAAATTAAAAATCTCCTACTTACGATTCCCCTTTGGGGGTTTTTTACACACAATTTTAATGATTTTATTATATTAGAATAAAAATTAAATTTTTTAAAATTAATCAAAATAGGCGGCTGTTTTTAACGGGAATTTGAACCTTATCGACATCTACCTAAGGATTGCTAGCGGCCTGATTACGAATTTTACAGAGGTGGAGAATTTCTACCAAAGGTACTTACACCAATAGTAGGATTGCTAGCGACCCGATTACGAATTTTACAAAGGTGGAGAATTTGTACTTACACCAAGAGTTAAGTTGATTTGACGTATCAACGTTAGAGGCGATTCCAGTGATAAGCCATTTAAATCTTATTTTTATTTTATTTACATTCTGAATTAAAATGAGGGATCTTATTGATATTAGAGAGACGTTGTGTGAATTTTGTTTTATGCTGGAAAATGAAAATTGAGAATATTTGGTGCGGACTATTATAGAACTGCAGATAGTTATTTTGTAAATAAATGCACTTACCACCAAAGTATTGTAAGGGAGCCAACACATAGTAAACACCACCACAACCACCACCATCATTTTCACCATCTGTGGAAAATGAAGACATAAATTAATATTAATGTAGGAAGAGAAAAAAAGAACAACAAACTTGAAAATAAAGGAAGCATATACACGAACCATTCAAATACACAGTTTGAAAACCACAATATTGACGATTAATTGGCCTCTTTTCGATATAATCTCCGGCCATTTCCACAGTTTTGGTCCATCTTTTAGCAAGACAATAAAGTTCACATGGAAATATTGCCTGATCGGGTTTCTTTTGCCTAATGGACAACGTATTGAGAATAAATTAACAGCATAAGACGTTATTATTGTGTCTTCTTATTTTCCTTTCAGGAAATATAAAGGGAGCCTTATACTTTAATTACTTACTATAAAGACATCACTTTCACTGAAAAATAAATGGGGCGATTTTAATATTTTAATAAATAATCCACCCGACAAGTGGCTTGACACGAATTTTCATTAATTTATGGTGAAAACCGGCCTATCGAATATTGCTTCGAAAGCTATTGAACTCTGTAGGACAGCAATGGTTAACGTTTTTATTGGCCAAGGATTAAATGATCATTTTCTATCTGTTGGCCGCAATGATCATTTTCTATCTGGCCGCATGAGGTAGGGTATCTGTAGCTCGACATTGTTAAATGCACATTCCAGTATGTAGTATCGCAAACTAACTTTGCCTTTTCTAAAACGGTCGTTTTCATACACAAATTTGAAAAAAAACCCAAAAAGCGCCTTAAACGAATATTTTATAATCTCTAAGGAAAAAGAACAACAAAAAAACCGTCGATTTTTATCTTTCTGAAGCATAAAGCTAAGTAATATACAAAATTTCAAAGAAAACTTCTTCTGAAAGGTTTCACTTTGTGACAGCGTTACTTATTTTATTAAAAAGACAAATAACTTGGTTTACATAACTTTATTTAAACATACACAATCTATTATTTTTTAAATTGATAAACTAATGTTTAGGACAAGATTTTTTATGCATAGCACAATTTAGCACAGGTAGAGCTCCTGTCCGGCAAACAGAGGGGTGCGGGTTCGAGTCCCGTCGGCGACACATATCTTTTCTCGGGAGAGTTTTCAATATTGATGAGTGTTTCAGGCTAATAATTATTGCTTATAATAATTGTTACCCTTTGTGCTATGCATAAAAAATCTTGTCCTAAACATTAGTTTATCAATTTAAAAAATAATCAATATTTGACGAGTTAAAAGTATTTTCACCAAAAAAATGTAGATGTAATGTCTCGACGCCACCTAGTGAGAGAGTTAGCACTTACATGCCTTTCTCATATAAATAAAGTTGGTTGTTTGCAGGTGAAAAAATATAATAAGCGATAATTGTTGAACGAAACACTAGGTATATATTGAATCATTTGGCGGGTAGGAGGTATCCCGCCGTAGCTTAATGGTAGAGCTCCTGTCCGGCAAACAGAGGGGTGCGGGTTCGAGTCCCGTCGGCGACACATATCTTTTCTCGGGAGAGTTTTCAATATTGATGAGTGTTTCAGGCTAATAATTATTGCTTATAATAATTGATACACAATCTACATGTTTCGTGAACAATGTTCAGGACTAAATTTACAGTAAAGTTTAAAAAAATACAGATCACCTACGGAAAGCAAGGGGTAAAAGGAAAGGGGAGAGGTAAGAGGGGGGAAGTTTATTAGAGTTTGGGATTACAATGTTATTAGAAAGGAAAGACCGGCTTAATGGGAAAATTGTATCTTTTCTAACAAAAAGGTGTTAAGTATCCTATGACACCGTGTGGACTGTACAACTAAATGTGAAGCTAATTACGAGTGTCCATAAGATTGTGTTTTTATTTCGACAGGGGAACGAAAAAACAGGAAATGGCCCTTACCTAGATGATGAGATGCAGCTCCCAGCTCTTCATTCACGGTCACTTTCCATTTTGTTAAATGACCGGATGGTTATCACTATCACGATTATCATAATATTTTTATGATTGTTATTTGCGAGATGCTTGTTCAAGCACGACAGAATTTTCAAATACAACAATTTAATGTTTTTATTCAAAAAACAACGAGGTGCAAATATGTTCTTATTTCAAGAGTTTTTTATTAATCTTCTTTTGCTTCATAGGTAAGGGCCTTGATGTGAAAGGAGGAGAATCAGAAGGAAGGAATATTTGGAAAGGAACCTGGGTAAAACGGATTAATGTCCTAAAGTTATTTCAACACTAAACAAGAGGGTTTATAAAAAGTTGTGGCTTATTATTAGACATCGGATTATATGCACTAACAAAGTGCCAAAATATGCATGCAAATATGAAAAAGGCTGAAATATGCACTAAAAACTCTTGATATGCCCAAAATTTGCATAATCCAAAATCAAAAAAAACCGTTTTTATTTTTATGTATTTTAATTAAAGACGGTACAAAAACAGCTAAATATTCTTAAAATTATGGATAGTTTTTGTGACAATATACAATTAAGTATTTTTCCTAATTTTCGATCGCACATTTGTGACATTTGAAACCCAGTATTCATTTGTACGCCGAAAACGACCTCTCGATGTCAACTGACGTCATTGGACAAAATTTAAAATTTGGCTCCATTTCTGGAGATACCTGTTTAGGCAGGATATGTGCCGTTGATGTAGGCAATGTTCTTCATGTCTTCAAGAATCGGGTTTTTAAGCAAAATAGCGTATAATTTTTTACAAATCTTTTCTGATATTAGGAAGGGCATTGGCAAGTTCGATAATTGTTTCCAGTATTTCTATTGATTTAAATAGAGGATGGTTTTTTGTTTCCAATTATTTTATGGCATCGGGTAACTTGTGGAAATGTGTTGAGATGAGGGCGATATTATGTTCAATGGATGCGTCTTCAAATGCTAGCTTGCTTGACTGAATTGCAATGGCCTCAGAACTGTCAAATTGGTCAACGAAATCAACGAAATATGCACGATTGGGAAAAAAGGCTAAAATATGCATTAACGCCGTAATTAGAGAGTTATATGCATTTGCATATGCAAATATGCAAATGTCTGCTTATTATTAATGTCGGCTTCGTTATTAACTTCTTTTCTTCTGAAATTTAAAAAGTATTTCTCTGCTTTACCTTATAACCCGTATGAAGTATTTTTAGTCCTAAGTTTTCAGCAAAAGTATGATCATTTTTCCATAACTGAACTTTTGAACTCAGATTCACTATTGGCATTTGAAGCCCTGAGACGTTCTTACCTCAAAGTTTATATTAGTTCTATCCATATAAAAGCAATTACATTGTAAGGATTTTTTAAAAAATTGTGTAAAGTTTTCCACTAAACTCTTTTGCTGAACAGAACAGAAACCATTATTTTTTATTTGATAAACCAATGTTTAAGACAAGATTTTTATGCATACCATAACAATTATTGTAAGCAATAATTATAGCCTGAAACACTCATCCACATTGAAAAAATTTCCCGAGAAAAGATACATGCCGCCGACGGGACTCAAACCCGTGTCCTTCTGATTTGCGGTCAAATGCTCTACCACTAAGCTTCGTCAGCTTATCTCTTACCCGCCAAATAATTCAATATATACTAGTGGTTCATTTAACAATTACTGCTTATTACATTTTTTCACCTGTAAATAACCAACTTTATCAAAAATAGTAACTATTTTGTAATCACATGAATATGTCTTATCGTAACAGGATGTTCGAATCTGTCTTAAATGTAGTTAACCGATGACCCCTAGCACGTTTGTACCGTTGGTAACCAAAATGATATCGGAAGGAAATAAACAATATATCGATATAAGATGGCAACACTGGCATATTTTTATGAATTCACATTCTTAAACTTCAAATGTCTTAAGAAAAAAAAATACTAATAAATTGACAATTTAGAATTGAAATACTAACTTTATTGTACATTGAAGCTTCTATTCCATAAATTATTATATAAATTCTAAGAGTTTCGTTGGTTCACCTGCATTCATTAATAAGTCAGGTATCTTGCGTAACGAACGACATTATTTAAATAAAAATGTAATTTGACAGCATAACTGACACTCCGGTAGCCGCGTTAAAATCAGTGACCTGTATCAACCAACTATATCCACTGCGCTCGCAATTATTGCTAACTGACCGTAGATAACAGATTCAATGAATTTCGTGTTGATATTGGGGTTTTATCGATCGACCAAGCTAGGGTCACAGTCAAGATTGCATTTGCGGGCTTTTGTCAACAACATTTGCGGGCTTTTGTCAATCGTTGGTCGGAATATCCCTCATCAAAGATGACTGTGCTAGCACATATTGATAACTGACCAAAGATGACGGATTTGGTCAGTGACGTATCGATATAGGATTACATCGATCGACCATGCTAGGACCACTGATCGGTGGTCCTACCTATCAAAGTAGGTTCAATATAATAAAAAATATATTTCGATAGGGAAAGTTTAGTTATTTTATACCAAAACAATATTTTGTATATCCATTATCGTTTATAACCTCGATACAGTATCAAGACTAGAAAGAAGGTAGTTGAAATAATGCTAAAGTGAAAATAATATTAGCCGCTAAATCTCAATTCCTCACTTGATTTAAACATCTTCATGAACTACTAAAGAGCTGTATTTTATTTTAAGAAATGATTTGAAATTGAAGCCTATTACGTGAATAACAAAACAATATTTAGAAATTTCATTGATTGTCGTCAAACAATAGAAATTCCTCTTCTGTGAATATTACAGGACGTTTGAGAATATTGGATATAAAATTTACGCAATAAAAATAGAAATACCTAAAATGCATTTTTTTTTATGATGCTAAATTAAGAATTGCACAAGGTAATCTAAAAAAAAAAAAAAATTGAATATCAGGTATTAATTAACTGATTCGACCTTTTTTCGAAAACTGCGTAGCAGTACTTGCAGTACGATATTATTTGCACTTACTTACAGATTGAAAGAAATCCTCTGCTTAGTGATAGACCGAAACGAAATGTTGCTCTAAATATCCTTAGTGCTATGTCTCAGTAGCAAAGAACTTTGGAACCAATCTTCTTCCACTGATTTGCATTAGCTTCATGGAATTCACAATATTTCTAATTTGAGGGATGCCATATTCCTTTCCACAATGTCTTAAAAAAGAGAGGTACGATTTCAATGTAAATCTGTATGGATTTATTTCTTTTGTCACTGAAAACATTTGTCTGCCTGGATAATTTCGGAAGGTCCCAAAACATTTTACTGTAGAACCTTAGGATGGTAATTCAATGGATTAGGTTTAGAGTTTAAAAGGTAAAATCGAAGTTCATCGCAGAGAACCATTTTTTCCGAATTGCCGTTTTTTAAAATAAAATTTATCTCGTATTTTACATATATTTATTTATTTTATTTTATTTACGTTTTATTACATCAGGACTGGGAGGAGAGTGCAATCTCAGTCTGCCACATTACATAACTATAACACAGAGTAAAATAAAATTCTAAAAGATAAGAATAAATAATAATACAGCTGAGACCAGTGAATTTTAGATCTAAAAAGGTTATTGTGAGGATTTTTTATTTAAGGATTTAAAAAAATTAAAATGAAGTAGAACTCCAGTCAAAGTTTTCGTATATTTTTAATATTTTCATCGTCTCTCACTGCCACCATAATTTATATTTTTTTGCGTCATGGAGTAATACCTAGTACGAGGGTAGAATGATTAATGTGTGAGCAGGTCTTCGTTTTCGATGGAGATGCGCGTGTAGTGAACACCCGCACGGACAGCGGCACCACGGCAGTGCCATCAGAGCCATGGAGTAGTAGTAGGAGTGTGAGGGAAGATTTAATTTAATGTGTGAGCAGGTACCTTTCTTTTGGACTGTGCCATCCTCATGTCCCGGAGGTTCTCGGCCTCCCCGGGCGGGCGCTCGCCCCACACGGCGATGGCGATGCGCGTGTACGTGAACACCAGCACGGACAGCGGCACCACGAACTGCAGTGCCATCAGAGCCATGGAGTAGTAGTACGACTGCGAGGGAAGCGGCCACTCCTCGCGGCAGATGCTCCTGGAAATTCGCACGCGATATAGTGGAAAACAGAAAAAATTCTTTACATAATAATTTTTTTTCGGGTATGAGAGATCTTACACGGAGAAAAATGTTATTATAGAAAAAACGATCATTTTAATAGTAAAAGCGGGACTGAAGTTCTTACGAACAAATTAACAGGGGTTCAATGTTTATTGGCGGGAACATTAAGAATAAACATTGAAACACTGTTAGTTTGTTCGTAAGAACTTCAGTCCCGTTTTTAACCGTTTTTACAATTAAAATTATCGTTTTTTCGAAAAGCATTTTGGCGATTTTTGACGCCTAGTATGTATTATTACAGGTGGAGGTTTTCTCTGCTACTCGCCTTTGCAATTAAACACACTTTAAATATATATATAGTCGTACTTTTTATTTTAATTCAGTAACAATTTCCATTGACATGCTTTACAATTGCAGGTTTTTTCTAGTCATTTTTCTTATCAAAATCAAGTCTGTAGACTTCTTTTGTTTTGGAATCATTTGAATATTTGAATTAAATGATAAATATTGGAAGTACTTACTTACTCGACTTACTACTAGCCATAGGTAGGTACCTTAAAAATATGATATAAAATAGTACCTACCTATGACGGCATTATTAATTTTAACCACATTTTTCTCCGTGTAGAATGTCCAAGTAGGATGGTTTCGGTTATTCGATAGTCAATTTGACAATCCCGGTGCAGATGATATAAAATAAATTTAGCAAGAATAATAATACATTGTTACACACGTTATTGTTTGTTATTACTGTTTTAACTAATATATATGATTAAATTTTGTATAAGAAAAACTATTCGAAAGAGAATCGGACATTGTTCTGTTCCTTCTCACATTTTTAAAATTCACGTCCTTGACTCTCCAGATTGTACATTCTGTGGTCTAGAAGTGGGAACTTTAGATCACATATTTTTTGATTGTCCCTCTCTAAACAAATATCCTCTCTTCTATCAAGCCTTATCAAAAATTGCCTCCCGTCCATTCTATATCTCATCTCTTCTGTTTGAACTCGACTCAAATCTTCATTATAATTTTGAAATTTGTCCATTTAAATAAAATTAATATTTAAATTCACATTTTAATTCTCTATAATTTTAAATAATGGCCTAGAACACCCTTGAAGGGTAAAAGCCAAAAATAATTGGAAAAAAAACTTTTGAAGGTTATTTCTATCAATGTAATATATCATTGAAGCAGAAGATAACAACAATAATCTAAATTAAAATATGAAAATGAACAAGATACAGAAAAATAATAATGGTCGCAACTGGGACTCGAACCCAGATCTCTCGTCTTAATGAAAAAGGTAGCTGCCGAAAATATGGAAAAAACATTAGTCGAAGATAATATTGTTTATTCTGAAATTTGAAATATGATTTTCACAATTACGGCGGTTTTGTAACAGGTGACAATGGCTGAATTGGCAGAGCGCAGGTCCCGGTAAGAGAGATCAGGGTTCGAATCCCAGATGCGACCATTATCTTTTATTATTTTTCTGTGTTCATTTTCATATTTTAATTTAGATTATTGTTGTTATCTTCTTCTTCAATAACATTATTATGTTCACAGTGTGTAACATCACGTGCCTGAAGGATTTTTACCAGCTAGAGTAAAAAATTAGTAAGTCATTTTATTATCCGATGATATTTAAAAAAAAAAAAACTTTTTTCCCTGATCGATTTCACCCGACGAAACTAAGAAGTTGGGTACAGCCTAGGGGTTTCATGATACGCGCTCCGTTTCGTCCCAGCAGTACGGTTACGGTAAAGGTGAGACAGAAAAAAATATCATCGGAGATTTTGACCTCAAATAAGTATGCTCAGAAATCGCTGGTTTAAATCCTTCGGGTTCGTGCTGTTATGAACTGTGTATAGGTATGTACCAACTCAAAAATTGAGCAGTAGGTATGTTTAATTTATTAAGATCATACAATAAAAAAAAATTATGTACCTCTTAAATAAAACATCTTCCCACGCACAATTCTAAGATCAATTTACTTTGCTCTTTCCCGGTTTTTCTTCATGTACCTACTGTCTTAGGGAAGTGCAAGTAATATTTCTCTAGATCCATTAGAAAAAGCACAAAAGGCAATAATCAAACTAATTCTTCAAGTAGCATATGATAATAAAAATTTAAAGTTGCTTGACGTTTTGTAAATCGGACAACTCTATGCTAAATATGCGTTTACTTTCTCAGTCCTCAATAATAAGCCGGTCTTCAACAAACCTAACCCTAATTAACATCCCGCTAAAGCACACGACCCACGAACAAAGATCCTTCAACTACTATTCCATTAAATTGTATAAATGCATGCCATCTTCTTTGAAACAACCTGCTGATAATTCACCAACGCATAAACTAAAAAAAAAAACAGATCACAGACTGGTTAAAAACAAATGGAACACTATTTTTCCAAAACCTATTTACTCCAAAATAAACATAATAATTAACTTAGTATTTAAATTATACAACTAGATAATGCAAAATAGATTAATATTGCACAACTATTTGGAAATATTAAAAAAATATTGGCACTAATATCGTCTACTTTTGTTTGTTTTGTTTTATTCTCCTTTCGACTTAACTGCTCTTTACAGTTCATGTATATTCTTAATTTTTTTATTTTCACTACATTGTATATACGTATCATTATGATGTTTAACTCTTGTTCTACATCTGTTAATCTGGTACAATGTATCTGTACTCTTTTAACTATAATGTATTACATTGCGTCTTTTGAATATTACTACATTGTTGTATAATATTATGATAACACAACTACCTACACGTACTATATACCACCATGGGTGGAACCACGGTGTCCTCCTAGAGAGTCTTAAGGGGTATACTGTGCTATCACTTATGACGGCATAATAATAAACGCGAACACCTCAGCAAAGGTTCTCCAGTGAGGTATGAGTTAGTACATTAGCATAGAGGAAAAAAAATCCCCTCAGGGCCTATGTCATCTTTGAGTATGCAAGGAGAGGAACTCTGGAGGTCAGTGTGTTCAGGACTGATGGAAGTATACATCTATCCCTCTCACTGTGGTGCAAGGCGATGTTCGATTAAAAGGTTTCCCTCAACCAGTCGCTTCCTATCCGGCCTGCCATGCAGTTGGTGGATAGACGCATCCACCACCAAGATCCGGTAAACCCCATTTAAGTCACCAAAAGTACCAAAGCATTTGAGGTGAACCATGATAGAGGTTTTGGTAATTCAATGAATGATAAAACCGGGGCGGCGGTACCCATGCCCGCCTCACGAATTGGAATTCTTAAAAACAAGTTATCCAAAGCCATACAAAGCGACGAAATATAAAGCAAATTATTTTGTTCATTCTTATGTTAAGAGGGTATAACCAGAGAATCCCGGAAATATGTCATATCTCCAAAGGATACATAATAAATATAATATGAACTAAAAAATACTTTTTTATAGAAACAGATCATAAAAACTATGGTGTATTATGGTATACTAAGAACACTTTTTGTTTTACTTGAACCTTATGTCATTATACTTATAAATTGTATTTTTTAATTTTTTATAGTGAATACCTCACAAGAGTCCCAACTGCTCCCGTCTGGAGCCAGTGAGACTATGGCATCCTCAATTGGGGTATGTTATGAGGCTGAAGGTAGGTGGGGATGGGAAGGAGACGAGGAAGAGGAAGGTGGGGAAGTACCTGGCTATTTAGATCTAGTCACTAAACACGGCTAAAGCCATTTCAAGCAACGTTTCAATTCTGAATGGTGGTCTTACACCAGGGCGATACTAAGAGTATCTTCCACTCTAGAACGTGCCGCAAATATACTATATATTATTTTAAATAATTAATTGTGAAATAACACAAATCAATTAAATAAAATTTATTTGCGCACGCCGGGTGTATGTTTGTAGGAGCATAGAAATAAATAAATAAATAAAAATAAAAATTGGATTGTAAAATTTGGAGAAAAATTATTATTCTGGGGTGGTCTTTTTAATTTCGTCCCGGCAAGACGAGGGGTTTTGGGTTCGTGTCCCAGTTGCGACCGTTATCTTTAATTTTTCTGTGTCTTTCTTTTTCATATTTTCTTTTAGATTATTAGTGTTATCTTATTCTTCAATAAAACATACACTACACTCGGTATATTGACTATTATTCCGCCACCTTAATATTACACTAAAAACCCTAACACCATTATACACAAGACAATGATATTACAATATATGGTAATGAAAAAGATATAAGCTACCATTCGAGATAAGACAACATTCATTTTAGATGACTTTGAAAAACTTTCGAATTACACAAATTCTAATTATGATAACTTCAATATTTGCAATTAACTGCGCTATCGGAAACCGCGTCTAATCAGGAATAATTTCATCATTAGGTTGTTCCGTGGGCGGTGATCTGAAATTCTGATATAGGTTTTATTGTTAGAGATAGAACTCGTATCAATTTCTGTGTCAGAGGGTGTTTACTATAATTTGCGTTATATTTACAAATATAATTTGTTTATTTCATATTCATGCGATGTTATCCTGAAATATTACACCGTTGGCTATAAATTAACGGAGATAACCAGCTACACATATTATATATTTATAACCGTAAGCTTATAACATTGAGCAGGATAATGAAGAATTGTAATTGTGAATTTATGGTACAAAGGCATTCGCATTCAACACTCGTTACAATAGGTGCTGTGTCACTATAACACATTAATAAGTAATCGATAATAACGTATTGTTAGGAATGATATTGTGGACGAAGCCGACTGATAATTCTCTTTGCATGATATGATTCTTACAGTTAATATTTATGAAGCTCTTCAATAATCCATAATATAATAGGTTTTTATGGTAGGGCCAAACGTGCAGTGGTTTTAACCGGTATTGCCCTTTTTAAATTTATAATTTAAGAAATCCTGTTATTGATAAAAATAAATGAAAACAGGATAATGAAGAATTGTAATTGTGAATTTATGGTACAAAGGCATTCGCATTGAACACTCGTTACAATAGGTGCTGTGTAACTATAACACATTAATAAGTAATCGATAATAACGTATTGTTAGGAATGATATTGTGGACGAAGCCGACTGATAATTCTCTTTGCATGATATGATTCTTACAGTTAATATTTATGAAGCTCTTCAATAATCCATAATATAATAGGTTTTTATGGTAGGGCCAAACGTGCAGTGGTTTTAACCGGTATTGCCCTTTTTAAATTTATAATTTAAGAAATCCTGTTATTGATAAAAATAAATGAAAACAGGATAATGAAGAATTGTAATTGTGAATTTATGGTACAAAGGCATTCGCATTCAACACTCGTTACAATAGGTGCTGTGTAACTATAACACATTAATAAGTAATCGATAATAACGTATTGTTAGGAATGATATTGTGGACGAAGCCGACTGATAATTCTCTTTGCATGATATGATTCTTACAGTTAATATTTATGAAGCTCTTCAATAATCCATAATATAATAGGTTTTTATGGTAGGGCCAAACGTGCAGTGGTTTTAACCGGTATTGCCCTTTTTAAATTTATAATTTAAGAAATCCTGTTATTGATAAAAATAAATGAAAACAGGATAATGAAGAATTGTAATTGTGAATTTATGGTACAAAGGCATTCGCATTGAACACTCGTTACAATAGGTGCTGTGTAACTATAACACATTAATAAGTAATCGATAATAACGTATTGTTAGGAATGATATTGTGGACGAAGCCGACTGATAATTCTCTTTGCATGATATGATTCTTACAGTTAATATTTATGAAGCTCTTCAATAATCCATAATATAATAGGTTTTTATGGTAGGGCCAAACGTGCAGTGGTTTTAACCGGTATTGCCCTTTTTAAATTTATAATTTAAGAAATCCTGTTATTGATAAAAATAAATGAAAATATAAAAAACAAATTATATGGCAAGAGCATTTTTATGTTATTTTATAAAATTTTAATAGACAATCCAGTTTAAAAAATAAGGTGCCAATTTTTGACCTCAAAACTCAACACTTCATCAATCGACAGCCTTCGTGGTCGAGGGCTGTAAGACTCTCGACTAGCAATCCGAAGGACGCGGGTTCAAAGCGTGCGCAACCATATTTTATTTAATTCATTTATGTTATTTCTCAATTTATGAATTTTAAAATAATATACAGTATATTTGCGGTACCCAGGGTGGGAGATACTCTCAGTATCGATCTGGTGTAAGAATGGAATTGAAAAGTTGCTTAAAATAGATTTAGTCGTGATTGGTAGATCTGTACATCCAGGTACCTTTACACCTTCCTCTTCCCATCTCATTCCCTTCCCCTCTACCTTCAGCCTCACATACCCAAACTGGAGATGCCATATTCTCACTGACTACAGACAGTTGGGAGCAGTTGAGACTCTAGTTCGGTACCCACGTACAAAATCTATAATCTGTTAAATTATTAAAATTGTATGTTCAAGAGGGAGGGTCGTAAAAAGTTTTCAGTATTTGGATACGTCAAGGGTCTCATTGTCTCTGATAACATATTTTTTCTTTTAATATTCAGTACCACATTTGGTCCTCTATCGTAGACCAATTGTCTTAAATTTATTTCACATAATAATATACTAAATGGGTATGGACGTAACAATTTTGTTTATCGTAACTAATTAAGTAACCATCACACAGTTTTAATGCAAGGGTAGTCAGAAGACACGCAGAAATCTGTATCGGCATACACTCCCAACTTAATTTACATTCGTATACATGTCCATTCTTACATACTAGGTATTCTGTTATTCTGACTTAAGATTCATATCAAGACGTGATCCGACTCAAGTATTTGATTCATACAATAGTGCTAAGTCTACTTGGGGCGCTCCCGACTTCTTCTTTTAACATAAATATAATATTACACCCTCCAACACATTAGATAATTTGTCTTTTTGAGTACATTTATAATTAAAAAAAAAAAAACGAAATATAAACATTCACGGGTTACGAAAAACCTGAAAAAATATTTGAAAAATTCCTACAATCACCACAGTAAGCTGAACATGTACCTTTTGTCGTGATGGGGGACCTATCCAGCCAACAAATTGAACTCACTACTACGCGACGCGGTATGCCAGGGTGGGACCCACATGCGGTGTCAACTTAGCCACTGACCGGTCAATCAACATATCACATATTTAAGTGTAATAGCTAGCAATTGAGCAAGCTAACAATGATAAGAGGTTTTGAACATAACCGTAGAAAATATCTGCTAAAACCTATTTTTTCTCATGCGGAGTTAAAAATTAAATTATAATTTACTTTAACAGTCCCACTTTCAAGCCTAATTTGAGAACCAAAAGTACCACTGTATTAATTCAATTCAATCTTTAAGACTGATTTGAGGACCAAAAGTACTATTCAACAAATTTAATTCAACCTCCTCATTATAGGGCCAAAAGTTCTATCGAATTAATTCAATTCAACCTTCTAGCCTCATTAGAGGACCACAAGAATTATTGAATCAATTCACTAGTTCTTTTGTACTAATGAATGAATTCAATTCACCTTCTAGCCTCATTTGATTGACAAAAGTCCAATTGAATCAATTCATTTCAACCTTCAAGACTAATTAGAGGACCAAAAGTTCACGCAATTCAATCAATTTAATTCAACTTTCAAGCCTCATTATAGAACGAAAAGTATTACTGAATTAATTCAATTCAATATTCGAACCACGTTAGAGGACCAAAAGTAATTATTGAATCAAGTCAATTTAACATTTAAGCAACATTAGCGGACCAAAATTAATAAACGACTAATAATGTATAAAATCCGCCAATGAATGTCGATAATAAATATTGTTTACTAAAACGTACAAAGTAAATATATATTAATTCCCGTTTAAAATATTATTTCCAAACCTTCAAAAATATCACATTGAATCTATATATAGTCACCAAATATCGATTCGATGTGATATTCGTGTTTTAAACCACAAACCTGACATCAAGGTCTGAATTTCGGTACTGTATTCACTGTAATATATGTGGCATCATTTCATTTAAATGAATCAAATAACTTTTGTCTAAACCACTGTAATCAATGTTATAATATCTACATGTTTCAAAACCTATGGTTTCTTCGTCAGGATAATAATACGAATAAAAAAAAAAATAAACAATCAAGTGTAGACAAAAAGAACACTAGAAATTACATATAAAAATAAAAAAAAACAATTCTATCTTTCTTTCATGTTATTATCCTGACGAAGAAACCATCGGTTTTGAAAAAAAAATATGTGTAATTTCCATTATTCTTTTTGTCTACATTGTTTATTTCTTTTGTTATTTTTATTCATGTTATTAGAAACCATCGGTTTTGAAACATGTAGATATTATAACATTGATTACAGTGGTTTACACTAAAGTTATTTGTTTCATTTAGATAGTATCTATATCACATATTATGTGAATTACAGTTACCAGCAATCGTAGTATAAAGATTAAAGGTGGTGTAAAATAATTATTTGGACCCTGAACAGAAACGTTCTTATTGTAAAGACGGCACAATTAATTCGTTTATAAAAACACATATACAAATAAAACTATACAATAGATCCTATTTATCTGAGTTTTTTCCATCGCTTTGAATGACTTTTCAAAGGAGTGATGAATTGATGAGTTTTCCGGTAACGGTATCGTACAAATAGGAACAATCAATTAAGAAAATTCTTTTCATTTTCAGAAATTGTTCCTGGCATTTAGCAATTATTTATGCTAACACCATCTCCCGAAACCTGTTTAAAATTTGTCATTCGAACAAAGGTTTTATCTTAAGGACTAAGTTCAAGGTTCATAATACACAGTTCAGTGATGAAGTGTATATATTCTATCCGTATCTTTTCACTGAAAGGGATAAGTCTATATTCTTGCGTAAAAGTAATTATCTTCTTCTTTGGACTGAATACTTGAAATATCTCATTTTACCCGCAGGGGTTATAGTTACATACAACTCTCTCAATGGGATTTTTTCGCGCAGTATAATTAACGCTATTCTTTCTTGAATATTTGTTAATATTTCATCTTTTAATTCAAATACCCATCAGAATCGTATTTTATTTTGAAAGTTTGAATTTTTCAAAGCCCGTTAAAAATGCTTGAAATTCGGCATTTTGTATGTTATCAGCAAGGTCATTTACACACCGGTTGGTATGAATTCAAATCACAAAATCTTAATATATATAAAACAAAGTCGGGTTAGTTACACCATTTATAACTCAAGAACGGCGGAACCGATTTTTATGATCTTTGATTTGTTGGATTTGTCTCGGTCCCGATTAACAGAATAACTATTAAAACATCTGAAAAAATCACGGGAAAAATAATTACGAAGAAAATTAATTTTTTCATATATTTTGTATAGAACGGCTTTTCAAATAATGTGCGTTGGTCGATATAATTTGAATCAATTCGAACTGTCAATGGTGTAGTGTGCCGAACATTTCGTGCTTAGTCAACAGCTTAATTTCATTTTTTGAACTTAGAGTAGGTAGGTACCTATATATTTTAACTTCAGCTAATAAATTAAACACAACATTTATTGATTCTGAGGCGGTACGAAGTTTGCCGGGTCAGCTAGTAAATAATAAATTAGACTTTAAACATAATTTTAATGCTTTTGAAATATTTTGTATACAAAGTGGTGATCCGTATGCGCGAAAATTGGTCGGATTCGTGCACGCGACCGACCGACCCGTGAGTGTTCTGTCCAATCCGCTGAATCAAGTCGTCACGCTCGACACTTGTGACACACACAGCTTTCTAAATGCTGCAGTATGGCTGAGATGTATCTGACTATTCAGTTATTGTCGCTAAAAAATCAATAAAACCTTTTTTGTGAAGTTTATTTTATACATTAACTCCATTTTTTACATCGACAGGAGAGGCCGGTAAATCGTTCCACAGCCGAGCTGTTGAACTCAACGCCAACGCCTTGGAGAAACGACCCGTTCTCTTGTGACAAATATCTACTGTACCTACACAAATATTTGGGGCGCATTTGACGTGTTTCCCGACCGTGTACCGCTGACGTAAGAGTCAATGACGCTAGTTCCTCTGATCATTTTTCATTGAAATCCCGGTATAAAAAGTACAGCATTCTCACCCAATGCGTGTGCTCTAAAGAGATAGGAGAGAATAAGAAGTGTTAAAATTTGGTGGAATTTTGTTGGCAATAATAATAATGTGCAAAAACTTCATTCCGTTGGATTTAGACTGTTCATTCAACGAAGCTGAGAGTTTATAAGCTGGAACAAGGCGCAAATAAACTCTACTGTTCTGAGCCAGGGAACTTGCCGCTAAGCCGAGGAGATTGTCAATTCAGGTAAAAACTTATCTGCAGAATATTCTTTACCAAACACTTGTCCTAGAATCAAGAGCATAAAAGCTTTTCCTGTAATTACGTGTTTACCAATGTGAACTCAAAGAACTGGGCTTTATTGCTTCATTTGAATTTTATGGCACTTTCAGCTGCTGATTTTTGGGCACTTGTTTGTTACAGAAATGGAATCTTCAATCATTTATAAAATTAAGAATGATATAATTAGAAGTGATGAAAACATTTAAATTATTTTATTTTTAATATAAATACCGCACACGAGTCCCAACTTCTCCCTCCTGGAGCCAATGAGACTATGGCATCCCCAATTGGGGTATGTTGTGAGGCTGAAGGTAGTGGGGAGGGGAAGGAGACGGGAAAGAGGAAGGCAGGGAAAAAAAATTGTAGGCACATTTAATTATGTACTTGTGATGTAGTTAAGATTTAGATTATGAATAAACAAAGAAAAATGATTTACGTTTGAGCCACTAGATAAGTGCAAACCTAAAAATCATACAATTATGGCAAAGTGAATAGCACTTAATTTAAGGAGAATTTTTCAAAATTAATTCACAATAAAATGTCGGCCTTTAAACGAATAATCCCTTAGATGTAAAGAAAATTAAAATCTTGCCTTTTACTGAAATTGATATATAAGCCAAAATAAAACTCTCAAATACAATCAAACAAAGTCCTTGTTATTCTTTTTCGAAGTATTTGCTTGGATAAAATCCGAAAGGAAAGCTTGCGGGGATGGTAAAACTGAATATTAAATGGCCATGATGATAATTGAGTTTCAAAGAGCCAAATGGAGCCTATACAACAAAAAAAAGTTTTATAAGAACAACTCGATTTTTATAACTTTTGAAAGTTATTATTATTAGAAAAAAAATTTGTCTAAGATAATATTGTTAATTCTGAAAGTTAAAATATGAGATTGACAAATCTTGGAAGGCAAGCTCTCATCGACTCCAACCCAATTCGTATTCAGGATACAGATATAATCCCGTCTACAGAAATAAAATTTCTAGGTTTCACTATAGACAATAGTCTTTCTCTTGAATCGCAAATTTCAAAAGCTGTAAGTTCTGGCTTTTTCCATCTAAGGCAGATAAAATCAATCAGGAGATGCCTTCCCTCTGATGGAGCAAAGTCACTCATAAACTCGTTCGTTTTCTCACGTATGGATTATTGTAATAGTGCGTATGCAGGCCTACCTAAAAAACAATTCAATAGAATCCAGTCCGTCTTTTTGTTCAATAGAATCCAGACCCGGAAAATACGCTTTGGATAAAAACAAAGTTTTCATTTTAAAACTTTTGAAACTAGCTATTACTTTGTGATTATCCATTATAAATTAAACAATATAACTTTGTTAAAACCACTGATTTATTTAATTACCGCCGACCGCTTTCGGAACAACCGTTCCTTCCTCAGGGCAAACATATAAATGATTTGACAATCACAAAAGAATGGAAGGGTACAATTTATTACTAAGTGTTTTGGTAGGTATCACCGAAACCGGTCGGTGTTAATTAATAAATCAGTGATTTTAACAAAGTTATATTGTTTCATTTTATTTTTTTTTGTATTTCATTTGGTATGCAATTACTTACTATTACAAAACAATGGTTTTATCTTAATTTTATTTGGTATATGTCCTTATTGTACATTACTTTTTTTTACATTAGCTCCACACAGGAGGCCATAAAGAAAACTATTTCCCTCGGAGTCTATGATATCTTTGGGGATATCGTGTGGAGGGTCTTTTTAAGGAAAGGATGTAGAAGAAGTTCTAAAAACGTATGAGGTGTGGGTAGGAACCCGCGGGTCAGTGTGTCCAGGAGAATCCATCCCTCCTACTGCGGTGCAAGGCTATGGGTTGAGAGAGTCCTGCTGGACAGTTCAAATGGTCTCCCTCAACCACTCTCTCCCGATCCGGCTTGCACCTGTTCAGCACGATGTTGGCCGTTGACAGTGCGTTATTTTGAAAGTCACCAGTCAGTGTACGGCGGGTATTTCAGAGAACTTATCCAGGACAAACTGTACCTGATTACATATCTATCATTTGATGGTTTAACCAGTTTAAGGAAACAAGGACTGTGGAAAAAAAATCTAGGCCTGGCGGTCCACCAACATCAGAAGAGAATATGGAACTTATCTCAGAAGCCCCAAAAATAAATAAATAAATTAAATCTATTAGACATCTGCAGAGCGACAAACGGTGCACTCATCGAAACATACTAAGGTAGAAACAAAAAATGCATGTTTTTCTGCACATTTTAAGATCAAAACCATTAAATTACCTCTAATAGTTATTTTAAAAGTTGTCATAATTTTTCGATGACTCTGTTTATTTAGGGTTTTGGTAGCTCTAGCTGTTTTCTGCAGAATAAATATTTTACATCAGATCAGACAGTTGAATGCCGAGTTACATTACAACACCAATATCAATATCTAAACTTCAATTCACTTTAAGGTTATATGAAATTGTTATCTAATATCTACATTTGGTCGAAGGTATCTGTCTACCAATGGTACATATTATTAATATATTTTTAAAATTAAAAAAAAATCTAGGTATTCCGTAGATTTGATTATTCAATCTTTAAAGATATGTGATTTTATCTCAGTTTGTGGTTTTTGCGGCCGACAAACTTTAACTTTCAGTTGTGGCTTTAACTACTTGGTAAATACGTGCATTACCATGGACGAATTTCTTAGATTCCCGTACAAAAACATTGGTCGAAACAAGATGAGTACATACTTGTGTACACCATTTGCCTGACCAAAGCGTGTTTACTAAAGTACTTGAACTCGATCAAACAAATAACTTAGCCGACTGCTAGAGAAAATTGCGCTTTTTCAGTTTGACTGTGTTGTCTACATGTCTTTCTTTTCTGTAGCAGAGTTTGCGACTAGTTTTTCAATAGACTATTTGCTATTTATTATTTTCTTACATCGTTTTTTGCGTATATGTTTTGACGGTAAAAACGTACCGAAATTCTTTTCGGGGAAAGAAAATAAGGGAAATATTCGAAGAAACACGTACATCCGAGAGCATCACATAAATTCCACAAAACTGTGCGTCCTTATTAATAGATATATATATATTTTTTTTTATTATTTAAAATACATATACATAAGATTTAGAAAAATAAATACAGTTATAAATAGATTTGTTTTTTAACAAACTACTCAACTCAACGGAGAAAAAATTTCTCGTGTTTGAGTTGGGGAGTAAAGCCTCTTAATTAAAAAAAGTTAGAAATTATAATGTTTTAATTATTGTTTACAATAATTGACTTACAATCTACATGAATGAAAAATAAAAATTACAAATTGAATATAAATGTAGAAATAAACATATATTAATAAACTAATTAATAGATAGGTACATACAGTTGGTTCTAAACATTGAAATTGGCCTCAGCCGCTGATAAATATTTTATTTGAAGGTACATAATAATGAAATGCAACAATTATCGTTTACCAATATGAAAGTACATAAGTATATTACTGGTAAGGTAAGGCACTGTCTCAAAAGATTGATATAATATTTGTAGAGGATATGTTCAAAAAAGGAAAAATATGAATATTTTTAAATATAAATTAGTAATTATGTTAAGTGATTAATTACATACTAATAGTTACATATTATAGTTAATACTTAATCAATTATCACTAATAAGTGTACATACAATAAAAAATATGTAGACTTTTTTCTATGAAATTAAAATTTGTAATTAGTGTTTGGTTTATCTAATAGTTGTTTGATTTGAGATTTGTAAACTTTATACTTTTTTTCTGTTTTGATTTTATCTGGAAGGGCGTTGAAAAACTTTATACCTTGGTAAGTGTAATGGTGATGAGAAGCAGTAGTTTTATATTTAGGAATTTCTAAGTTACCCCGGGATCTAGGTCGATTTTTTTATTTTATTTTATTTTTTTTTTATTTTTTTTTTTTATTTATTTATTTATTTTTTTTTTTTTTTTTGGCTCGCCAACAGAATACATCACATAATTTTTACAGTTATTTACATTTATACATGGTTGTAATGATGTTTCTAATTATAGGTGAGCACAACATTCATCTCAATATTCTTTATGTAATAATGATTGGTTAGTTACAAGAGTGATAAATTTAATTTCAAATATGTATATAAAAATAAGGAGGATCGAAATCAGTTATTAGGAAGAAAAATGCATACATACTTATAAATACAATATACATATATACATACATACACACACATACATACATACATACACACACAAATATACTCACATAATCATATATGCATATATGTGCACAACGTACTCATATATATATGTATATGCATACATGTACTTACACTTGGACATACAAATACATTTTTTGCGGAGCCAATGCACAAGTAATAATTGTTAGAAATTAAAAAAAATAAAATGGCTTAAGTAAGGAGATCATCTGGTAAAAGTATGTGTAAGTTCCTTCTGAAGGTATTAATTGAGTTTGAAAATATATCTAAGTCTTGAAGATTGCAGTACCTATTGTACAATCGAGTCATTCTTGATGTTGGTTTGAAAAAACTTGTATTACTACGACAAGTGTCGATCCAAAAGGTTACCGGATTTCTTGTGGATTTCGGCCTTATATTAAAATTAATTTGATTAATTAAAGATGAATCATATACATTGTTAATGATTTTAAACAGAGAGATTATATCTGATACGTTTCTTCTTTTGGCGAGTGAGACTTCTCTAAAGTGAGTAAGTCTTTCAGTATAGTTACCGAGATTGCGATGTACTCCAGATTTGTAAGCTAGAATTCTTACGTATTTTTTTTGAACGGACTCCAGTTTGTTGCTATGAATTGCATAGTGTGGTGACCAAACCACAGAGCCGTACTCTAAGATGCTTCTTACATATGAGTAGTACAAGATTCTGAAGCTACTGATGTTCTTGAACGATTTGGTGATTCTAGTGATGAAACCGAGCATTCTATTAGCCTGATTTACAATGTGTTGATAATGCTTTATGAATGTTAGCTTCGAGTCCAGTAAGATTCCCAGATCTCTAATGTAATCTACTCGTTTTAGGATTTCATCAGAGATCGTGTAAGGGAAATCAATTTTATGGACATTTCTCGTGAACGAGATGATATAACATTTGCTAATATTTAATTCCATGGCATTATCTATGCACCATTGAGACAACGTGAGTAGGTCTTTTTGCAAAGTTTTGCAGTCTTCTTGTGAATTCACGTGATGAAAGATTTTTAAATCGTCCGCATATAATAAACATTTACAAAATAGTTGTGCTGTTAGATCATTTATGTATATAATAAAGAGAAGTGGCCCTAAATGGGATCCTTGAGGAACACCAGATGTGACTAGTTTGGGAGAGGACTCATAACTATTAACTTGTACATATTGACTCCTGTGCGAAATATAAGATATAATCCATCTCAGGAGATTGCCGTGGAAACCTGTTCTTTTTAGTTTTTGGATCAGAAGAGGATGACTGACTTTATCGAATGCCTTTCGGAAATCAGTATAGACTGCATCTATTTGTGTTCTTTTGTCAAAATTAGTACTTAAAAAATCGACACATTCAATTAAATTTGTGGTAGTGGATCTATTGCATACGAATCCATGCTGAACAGAACTTAAAATATGTTTAAAATGTGTAAAAATGCTTTTATACATTAAGGATTCGAAAATTTTCCCAAAACATGAGAGAATACTGATTGGACGATAATTAGAGATGTCGCTTTTATTCCCAGATTTGAAGATAGGAGTGATAAGTGCTATTTTCCAAAGATCAGGAAAAACACCTTCTTTAAGGGATTTACAAAATATAACATGAAGAGGATAAACCAGAGATTTTGCACAATTTGATATAAATAATGGTGGAATGGCATCTGGACCTGGACCTTTGTTTGAGTTTAGTGATTTCATAGCGTTGAATATTTCAGTCCTTGAAATTTCGACATGACTGAGCGAGTAGGTGCTTTCTTGAGAATCACTATTTACATGTTGATTTGACCTATCATTTGTATTAAAAACAGAGCAGAAGTAATTTGAGAATAGTTCACTAATTTCATGACCATTGCTTGCTACAGTTTCATTTAGGTGCATTATTTTAGGAATTGAGTTAATCATACCTTTTGATTTTGCATAAGTCCATAGTGGTTTTGTACTATGGTGTAATGAGTCTTCGATAGAATTTATATAAGATTGCAAGCATTTGTGTATTCCAGTTTTGACCCTTGTTCGTAGGATTGTGAAACTATCATAGTCTCTTGGATTCCCAAATTTTTTGAATTTTTTTCTAAGTTTATCTTTTTCTTTAATTTGATGGATAACAACACTGGAATACCAGATAGGATATTTATTTTTGTTCGCTTTTTTTGGTGTGTATTTCTCTATAATTGGCCAGATACTATTATATAGGAATTGAAGAGACTCATTGCAATTTAGTGTTTCCATTGGGGTCCAGTCGATTAAGGATAATTCTTTGGTACAATTAAGATAATCTGTTTTCTTGAAATTGAATAAAGGACGTTCAAGGTTATCATTAAGATTGTGCATTTTATTAATAGTTAGATCCATTTCAATTGGTGGATGGTGCATGTCAATTTTAGAAAGAGCGAGGGCAGGTTGAACATTAAGCGTAAAATCAGAGAGAGCTAAATCAAGTATTCTACCGTTAACATTTTTAATATAGTTATACTGTTGTAAGTTTGAGAAATGTAGAAATTCTATTAACAATGAAGATTTTTGATTACCAAATGATTCAACATAAGTACCATCATTATTAGCGTTAACTGACCATTCAATAGAAGGAATATTAAAGTCTCCTAGTATTAGTGTATGAGAATTGATTTGAGATTCAATAGAGATGTATTGACACCTGTTGAAGAAATTAGCAAATGCGTCAGTTGCAATGTCTGGTGGAAGATAAGCAATACAAATATTTATAAATTTTTTATTTGATCCGTTAGATTTAATTCTTACCCAAATATGTTCAATATTAGAGGGTTCTTCGTATACTTGATAGACTACAATGTTTTTCTTGATAGCTATTAAAACTCCCCCCCCGTCTTTTTTTCTGGATGTTAGTTTTTCTCGGTCTTGTCTGAAAATAGTGTATCGTTTATCCAGTATCTCTGCATCTTGAATTGAAGAATTTAGCCATGTCTCTGTTAAACATATAACATCATAGTTTGACGAGAGAGCGTTTATCGAGAAATTATCTAATTTGCTTCTCATACCTCTTATATTCTGATAATATAAAGACAGAGCCATTGTGATTGTTAGAGTGATGTAGAAAAGTGTATATTTATGCAGTTTTTAGATTTTATCTAAGACGTCTTTGCTGCTTGCCCATATTGCCGGGGAATTTTCATTTTTTCGAATATATATTTTTCCATTCCGTACCCACACGAATTTAATGTTTTTTTCTTTGGCTACGTGACGTACTGCGGCGTGAAGTTCTTTATTGTTGGGAGTAAGTTGTTCCGAGACATATACAGGGGTTTTTCCAGTAATCTCCAGATGTTCACTGTTGAGTTTGCAATTAAGGTTATTTTTATGGTAGTTTTTTACTGCAGAAAGTAAAGCATCTCGGGTGTAGCTGCTAGGTAGTTCCACTACAATATTTTTTGGTCGACCTGAACTTTTGTTTGCTTGAGGGACACGATGACAAGCTAATATCTCTTCAGTTCGAATTGGGAATGAAACTGCTGAACAAAGTTTTTTAAATAGGTTCACTGGATTTTCATTAGATTTCTCAGGAACCATTTGTATTTCTATATTATTTTTCCTATTGAATTGTTCTAGAGCATCAATTTTCTTCGTAAGAATATCATTATTTGTTTGGAGACGTTGGTTATCGACGCATAATTTGTTTATTGTTGCGGAATTTTCTTTGGCTTCTTTACATAAACGATCATATTCTGTTGATAAGAAATCCAGTGAGGTCTTAATTTCGTCGAACATGACCAATTTTTCTTTTATTGAGTTCAATTCCATCGTCACTTTACTTGAAATTACATCGCAAAATTTTTGTATTAGGTTATGTTCCAGGGCTGACGTCAGTTTATCAAGTTTATCATCGATGTACTTGGTATATTGCTGAAGATCGTCTTTCTTGAATGGTTCGACATTAATATTTTGATCGGTTTTTGTTGTGCACGCATCTGCATTTTGCTTCGCCCTTGTGTTTTTCATGTTACTGTTTTATTTATATATATTTTTTTTAAATTTATTATTTTTATTTTATACCGTTAGTTTTGGTTGTTTTCACGAGATGGAGTTGTAATTAAAAGTTGTATTTAAAAAAAAAAAAAAAAAAATGGATTGACTGGGAATCGAACACTGCTTCTCGGGCTGTTTAAAATGAGCGCGGCAGCAGCGCTAACCACTCAGCCACGAACCAGATATCACAGACTGTCACTTATGTGGGATATATTGTTCCGAAGTGCACTTTTAAAAATGATAAATAATGTTTGTTTTTATTTTTCAACTGTTTTTTTTTAATGATTATTGTTATTAGCACTTCCGAACCCACAAATGTGTGATTTAAAAAACTTTTTCTCGTATGCAGATCACTTAGTTAATGTCTAATTAACACTGTAATACTAATTACTACAATATATTAACTTTTTGAGATTTTATAAAGTTATTACAGTTGTTTTTTAAAATGTTTTTTTTTCCGCTTACAGATCACTTAATTAATTTCTTCTTAAAACTTTATTACTGTGACATTTTATTAACTTGTTACACTCTTATTTTTAATATTTGGTTGTCGACACTCAGTTGACAGCTCAACTTTTTTTAGGTTAAGTATATTGTATCAAGTTTTCAAACTGTTTAAGTATCTTCAATTATTTGAAATTTTCACTGATGTACTCCACTGATTCTGTCTTAGGTTTATTATACTGGTTTGATTGTTGATTATTTAGATTTTACAGAATTTTTGTTGTTAAACTGTGGAGGTATATTATTCCCTGTTGTTCACGGTTGAAGTTATGGAAAGACTACTTGTTTTTGCGGAAATTGTTGTATTAAAATAGTCTTTGTGAATTTGTAGCAATGCATTCCTTTGGAATATCTTGTTTATACTCAGAACCTTAAAAGTTTCAAACAGCTGTGTAGTTGGAAATGTTGATGGTTTTCGCAGGATGACTTTTAGAATTAACCTCTGCACCTTTTCTACAGGTGAGAGGTTAGTTTTAAAAGTTCCTCCCCAACCGATTATACCATATTGTAAGATAGATTGGGCAAGGGCAAAATATATTATTTTAATCATACCATGTGACAGGATGTTTCTTAATTTAATGAATATGTAAATTAGTTTTCTTACTCTAGTTATCATATTTTTTACTTGTTCGTTCCATTTTAATTGACTGTCGATTATAACACCCAGATGTTTAATACTTTTTTTGCCTGTTATGAGTATACATTTAACATGGTTGCATTCTTTTTTATTTTTACACTGTGATGAATGAATTTTAATTATAATACTATTATCGACATTTTTTTCTTTGAGTGAGAATGGTATGAAATAAGTTTTTTCAGTATTTAGTGACAGACAATTTTGGTCGAACCATGTTTTGAGTATGTTTATATTTGAGTTTGCAATCCTTGTTGTTTCCTCCCATGTTTTTCCTTTTGTGATCAGTACAGTGTCATCTGCGTATGATATGATATCTCCATCTATGGGTAGAGAGAACATTTTGTTTACATAGATAGTAAAGAGGATTGGGCCGATGACAGTTCCTTGTGGAATGCCAAATAATGTGGTTTTGGGTTCGCTCAGGGTATTATTTATTTTTACATATTGTAATCTCTCTTCTAGATAGCTTTGGAACCATGAAAGTGCTATTCCATCTATTCCAATTTGTTTTAGTTTTACGGTGAGTTTGGAGTGGGAAATGCTATCGAAAGCCTTGCGGAGGTCAATGAAGATGCCAAGACACTTTTCTCCATTGTCTAACTTTTTAATTATTGTTGTTGTTAGTTTTGCAAATGCATCTTGGGTACTGAGGTTTTCCCTGAAGCCGAATTGGTGTGGACTCATTATATTATTCTTTTTTATAAAGTTGTTGAGTTGTATTTTAACAATTTTTTTTTCATATATTTTTGCAATGTTTGATGTAAGCGCTATGGGACGATAATTTGAAATATTTTCTTCATCACCAGATTTAAAAACTGGGGTGACAATAGTTTTCTTGTAAATGTTTGGGAATAAACCTTTTATCAGACTGGTGTTTATTATGTGAGCAATTGGTTTGCTGATTTCCTTATATACGGCTTTCAATGTTGTTACTGTTATTTTATCGTAACCAGGGCTTGCTGATCCTCTTAAGCTTTTTATGACATTTTCAACATCTATATCAGTTATTGCGGCAAAGGTGTGGAAACCTTCCTTGAAAATTGAGTTTTGTTCTGATTGGTCACCTTGTTTGTTGTCTGGGATAATATTACGAGCTAGATTCGTACCGACATTTGCAAAATAATCATTAAATAAATTTCCACATAGTTGTGGGTTTTTTTCGGTGTTAATGGTACTCCCCCGATATGAAATTTCTTTTGGTACTTTTTGTTTCGTGGTTTTGTTGGTTATTGTGTTAATGATATTCCAGAATTTTTTGCTATCTTGGCCAACATCTTCTATTTTATCACGAAAGTACTTTTCTTTGGTTAGTCTAATTAAGAGCGTAAGTTTATTTCTGTATTTTTTGTAAAAATGCATGATTTGTTGGTCATTCGGGAATTTTTTATACTGGTGATGGTATTTTTCTTTATTTCTGATTGATATTACTAATCCTTTGGTTATCCATGGTTTTATCAATCTATATAGATAGATAGATGCTCCATTCTCAAGAATATATATACGTATATATCGATAATATAATAGTTTTATCACTTCTTCCGCAATATTCAACATTAACTATTTTTTCATTTCTTTAACGTGAATTTAAAAATAAATCGTAATATTAATATGTTGAAGTATATGACTCCATTGCTAAATATAGAAAATAAAAGTGTCATGATTTTACTTTTTTTTTTCTTTACTCATAAAATATTATTGTGAATACAGTTTTTTTTTACATGCATTTACGGACTAACATACTAGACACATGCCCGTATTCAATTTGAGAGGCGGGTATGGGTACCGCCGCCACAAGAAAAAAAATTAGATAACCAACACCCCTGCCCTGGGTTTCCTCAATATGTTCGCTACGTTTAGTGATTTAGTAGGGGTGCCCGAGTACATGGAGTGAGGTTTGTCTAGGTCTCAGCAGCGGGTGCGTCGGCCCACTCGATCGGATCGGGAGAGAGTGGTTGAGGGAGACCATTTGAACTCTCCAGCAGGACTCTCTCAACTTATCGCCTTGCACCGCAGTAGGAGGGATGGAATTTCCTGGACACACTGGCCCGCGGGTTCCTATCCACACCTCATACGTTTTTCCTTCCCAGAACTTCTTCTACATAATTTCCTTAAAAAGACCCTCCACTCGACATCCCCAAAGATATCATAGACTTCGAGGGAAATAGTTTTCTTCATGGCCTCCTGTGTGGAGCTAATGTAAAAAAAAGTAATGGACATATACCAAATAAAATGAAGATAAAACCATTGTTTTGTACTAGTAAGTAATTGCATACCAAATGAAATACAAATAAAAATAAAATGAAACAATATACCTTTGTTAAAACCACTGATTTATTTAATTAACGCCGACCGGTTTCGGTGATACCTACCAAAACACTTGTAATAAATTGTACCCTTCCATTCTTTTGTGATTGTCAAATCATTTATATGTTTCCCCTGAGGAAGGAATAGTTGTTCCGAAAGCGGTCGGCGGATAATAAATAAATCAGTGGTTTTAACAAAGTTATATTGTTTAATTTAATTATAATGCATAATCACAAAGTAATAGCTAGTTTTAAAAGTATTAAAATAAAAACTTTATTTTTATCCAAAGCGTATTTTCCGGGTCTGTTTAAGAGAGGAAAGCGAATACGAATTTTATTTATTTCCTTCATTGAAATTTGTTACACACCTAAATCACATTTCATGAAAATTTTGTAATGCGGCAAATTTCGTTATTTATGGAGAGAATGAGGAAGCAAAAAGAAGAGGAAATGTAGGTACCTCTTTTTCATTGTAGGCATTAATTTATTCAAAATTTATTCTCGGCTCTTTACTTTAAGCACTTTGTACAAACGAAAACAAACAAGATTAGAATATTTTTAGCTTTAAGTAATGTTTGAATAATTTATTTTTCATATCATGTCAGCCAGATCAGTAAGAAATCACGGCATATTATACTTCCAATTTTGTAAAAGACAATTAAAATACTTTTTAATTAAAACTTCTTTAGGCCCGATGTGACGAGTAATGACGTTCGGATTACTGTACAATTACTGCCATCTGTACATATCATTTCTTTAAAATATCAGCACCCAAAGTTTTCTAAAAAAAAATTCTTTGAATTTTTAATTTTTTTTTGTAAGCTGAAAAAGTTGTCGCAATTATAACAAAACTAAAATACTCCCTGAACCTAATAATAACATTTGTTTATTTAAAAAATTAAATGGAGTTCAACGAAATAAACACAAAAACAATTAATAATGAATGATCTTTATCAAATGACGGCCGGCGTAGTCCAGGAGCAAGGCTTTGGACTCCCATTCCGAAGGTCGCGGGTTCGAACTCGGCGTGCGCACATAAATTTTATTTGATTAATTTGTGTTATTTCGCAATTAATCAATTAAAAATAATATATACTATATTTGATATAAGATACTCTCAATATCGCCCTGGTGTAAGACCACCATTCAGAATTGAAAAATTGCTTGAAATGGCTTTAGCCGTGTTTAGTGACTAGATCTGAGCCAGGTACTTCCCCATCTTCCTCTTCCCCACCTCGTTCCCTTCCTCGCTTACCTTCAGCCTCACAACATATCCCAATTGGGGATGTATTGTCTCACTGGCTCCAGACGGAAGCAGTTCGGACTCTTGTGAGGTATTCACTATAACAAAATAATTGTTACAAATTCTGAAAAACATACACCGTTTAGGCACCTCAAGTGTTCTTGCAGTTTTAATCACGAAAAATGCCGTGCAATCATTACACCTAAGGGTTTATATAAATATTCAGTTGTACAATAACAAAATGATTGAATTACTTTGTGTAAACCACAAAAAAAAATGGTGTCCTAACAAGTATAGCATAGCCCACAATGCGATTGCCACCTCTGAAAGGTTTATTGCATTTCTTGTTAGAATCGGAAAGGCAGCTTCTATTAAATTTTTGCCAATTTCCTTACATTTATGCATGATGAGAAAATACCCAGTGCATATGGTATTTGCATGAAAAAAATTAGATGAAAGATTCTTGCTCATTCGCAATATGTATTTATATAATTTTGTTTTTGAGACTATGGCCATCCCCCATTTAAGCATGTTGTGAGGCTTAAGGTTGTTTTCTTGTGTGCCAATAGCTTTATAATCAAATAGTAGTTTATTATTGAGATTCACTTTATTGTATTACAAGCGTTATCACAATAACTGTTGTTCGGGCCTTTACATTTTTCAGAGAGGGTGGGCGGATGTGCTTACCCGGAAACCACTCTCTTTCACATAGACAATAGATGGACAATAACAGACAATAGAAAATCAATACATGTATAGAATATAATGTATCATTTTCCTTTTTTTTAACATAACATGACTAGTATGATATTTAACATACATAAATAACCTACAGACATTATATGGCTTTTTTTTTTTCAATAAAAAATTCTTTCTAAATTGTAAACCTTTGTAATAATGTTTGTATTTATCTTATAAGTTTTTGATTATTGATTACAAATTTAATTAGAACGTTATTTTTTGCTGTAAATACTCCTCCCATAAACACGAGCTCTTAGAGCTCAACTTATGGAGTAGTAGAATAATTATGTATAATTGTATAACTTTGCACAATGTAATCACCTGTATGTAAAATCTTTTTCTTATTAATAAATAAAAAAAAAAAAAATAAAAAAAAAAAATTATATAATACAAGATTTGATATTCAAAATAAAATTTCAATCAAGGTCCGAAAAGGTAAATCTTTTGGGTTTTTAATTTGTCTTTCTGACTTTGTTTGGTGTCGGATGCCTGTCTCACATGTCACAGACACCGGTACCAACCAAATCTTTATCTGGAGCATTGGACGAAGTTGGTTGCTGTTCAATGTCAATGTTACCATTTTGTGTTAAAATACTTTGATATGGTTCTAAATTACATCTTAAATCGATTTAATTTAATCTAGATTTATCTAACAAGAGATGTTTCCTATTTCTACGGTATGTTGTACCATCTAAAGTTTTAATCATATACGATCTCGGGCAGTTAGTTAATATTTCTACAACGGTTGCTGACATCCAATAATGTATGACGGTTGTATGAATTGATTGTATGGTTGTTTGACAATAGGTAGACAATAATAGATAATAGAGAATCAATGCATGTATAGACAATAATGTAACAAAGGTAAGTGGAAAGGGAAAGGAGGTGAAGGTGGGGAAGTACCTGGCTGTTTAGATCTAGCCACCGATCCCGGCTAAAGCCATTTCAAGCAACGTTTACGATACTAAAAGTATCTTCCATTCTGCGTATACTCATAAAATAAGTTTGGGAGCGACTGCTTGTCTGTTCGCGGAACAAATCTACTTACACCAAGGAACTAAGAGGGGTAACTCTTAATTTAAGCTAAAAGCATATAGCTGACTTTCTTTTACCTTCTTCACTTAAGAGGTCTCAACTTAGTTAGAAAGTCCGAAAAATTAACAAAGTTAATTTTGCTCTTTAAGTACAGTTCATACTTACGTAAGTGAGGTACTTAAAAGGAAAAAAAGCCACTCTCCAAAAGTACTGTTTTCGATAAATCACCAAAAACCGATCAAAGAATACTACGCATTTTCGTGTGATTTTTTAGTAATAATATGAAAAGTATAATCCAAAGTGAGTTATTACAATAAAAAATGTTATAACAATGTATTCATGAATCATGTTAGATACGTTTTTAGATTTTCACGACCAAAAGCATTTTCGTTGATCGTTTTTGGGGTGTTACGCCGTGTTGCGCTACCTCCTTCTTTAGCCGACGTTTCGGACAGCGTTGCAGTGTCCATCATCAGGGCAGATCCGTCGGATCACACTGCAACACTGTCCGAAACGTCGCCGACGCGTCGGCTAAAGAAGGAGGTAGCGCAACACGGCATAACACCTTAAAAACAAACAACGAAAATGAATCATGTTGAACTTATTTTGAATTCAGGCTTGTGATTGGCTTTCTGTGCAGAGTTGTGCTTTTCATCTGAACCCTATTTTCATTTGGATTTTTTCATAATTTGCGGTTGATTTTTTTAAGGATTTTAAAAACCATATTATAGCTACGGATATTGCGTATAGATTGGCATTTGTAACTCAATTTCGCCATTTTTGGAGAGTGGCGTTTTTGCTTTTAAACCTCACATTAACGCCACAGGAAAATAATATATGCACTGTTACGTTGTTCAGGTTTCAGGAGATGTAAAAACGGTAATTGCACGAAGAAAACATTTTGTGCTTGTACTGTGGTGGTAAGTAAAAATATATTAAAAAATAATACTATTATAGAGATAACCACATCTGCGGTTTCATCTTGGTTTTAAGTTAATTTGTCTCGATTTAATTAAATAAACCAATTTATTTTCAATGGCGAAGGGAAAAAATTATATCTGATAAAAGTAAATTAAAGTTATCTCCAAATCGCAGGCTAAATTATTCGTAAGTATAATATCTTCTCCCAAGTAAGTTGGAAATTGATTTTTATTTGAATTTTTGTTAAGAGCGATTGACCAGCGGCTGAGAAATAAAGTTTTAAAATGCTTGCAACTGTAAAGGGAGGTTCCAATGAGAAAGATCGATTATTCCCCGTATAAATTTTTTTAAATAAATATTATTTCATTCAAAACTTGCTTTAATATTTACTTAGATTTATGTAAGTAATAAAAATGCTCAAAACGAACGATGATAAATTGTTAAGTATCGCGTACTTCTTGTAAGTATTTTTTGATCATAAGTATTTTTATATTTTTAATAATGTCTAAACAAAATAAAAATAAAAATGTAAATAAATAGAAAAACTGACGTATTTTTGTCACAAAACACGTTCTCGGATTTATTTTTTAATGATTATAATTTAACTAAAATTAAATGCTGAAAATGTGTTGACTTAATTATGTATTGATTTATTTTGTTGTATGATTATATGATTTGAAATTTGTGTTATTTAATAGAATCTATCTTTTGAAAATTTAACAAATCTGCCAACGACCAACGGTATAACCTTGGTATATTAAAAATACACTTTGTTTTTCAAAGTTTTGAAACTGCGTGTACCAGATAAAATAACAATCTTTCAAAATCAATTATTTTTTTTTAAAAGAGTCAATACGTCTAGAATTTGATTTAAAAATGACTAATTTCCGGTATTCTCTGGTAATACCCTCTTAATGTTTGAAAATCTAATTTTTATTAGATATCTTGGGAGGTACTTTAGTCCACTCATTTTTATTATTATTATTTTTTTACATTATCTCAACACAGGAGGCCCAGAAGAAAAAACATCCCTCAGGACCTATATCAACCTTGGGTATGCTGTGTGGAGGGTCTTTGAGGAGGGATTGGAGAAGTTCTGGGAAGGAATAAGGTATGAGTGGTGGGTAGGAATCTGGGGTTCAATGTGTCCAGAAATGACGGACATAATAATATATCCCTTCCAATGCGGTGCAAGGTGATGGGTCGAGAGAGTCTGGCTGAAGAGGTCAAAAGGTCTCCCTCAACCAGTCTCTCTTGATCCTGCCTGCCACGCATTAGGGGGACAAACCCTTCTGTCACCAAGACCTAGACAAAACTCACCTCATGAACCCGGGCACCCCTGCTAGGTTACCAAACATAGCGAACCATTTGGGGTGTCCTATGGCAGAGGTGTTGGTTATCCAATAAATAGTTCCCGGGGCGGCGGTACCCATACCCGCCCTTTAAATTGATTAGGCAGTATGATGAAACAAATTCTGGTGTAGTTCTGATTTTCTTCATTTATGTGTTTTGGGCTGTCGATTATGAATCCGAGTTTCGCCAACATGTTTTGAATTTGAGTATTAGTCAAAAAACGGGAAAAAAAGTTTTTTTTGTTTTCTTATTACAACTCAAAAACTATCAATTTTGGGACAAACATGTTTTCATAAAAATAATTAGCACAAAAATTTCTATAATTTAGAATTTAGAAAATCACAAGTTTTTTCGCCACGCATACCGGTTGGGCGCAATTGCAATATTTTGCTTGCTTGTTTAGTCCAGCCAATATAGCAGAATAAATGGCAATTACTTGGAAAAGGTCGGGTAGTTTTAAATTTGATCAAATTTATCCCAAAGGTTAGAATTAGGTGTAAGCAAAAAAAAAAAATTATTCTTGTTTTTTGATGAAAACTCTAATTCTAAAAATTTTTTTGTAAGCAAAACTCGGATTCATAATCAACATGAATTGTACTTTTAAATGTGATACCTAAAGTTTTTAATAATGTTTTTGAATTCCTCTGTTGGATAGTTCTTTTTTGAAATTAGGTTTTTTACCTTTTCAAGTGCCCCTGTAAAATATAAAAAAAAACAATTAAACACTATTTATTATTACTGCGGTGGTCCTAAAATTAATTATAATTAAACCCTGAGGAACAATCTAATTACGCAAAATTTCATCGGTGAACCGACGCGACAGAGGAGAGCTAAAATATACTGGAACAATAGTGGCCTAAACTAAACAATGGCTGGAATATATAATTACGGATAACCAAAACAATGATGTATTATCACGCTTATGTCTGTCCCTCGCAACTGGAAAGTTAATCAGTGGGAAGATGATAAACGAGTTAAGTTTAACATATTTTAGTAAAGGGCTCAAAACTTACTCTTTTCCTATCCAAAACACAGTAGGTACTTACTTACAAAAACTTATAACACGATAAAATAACTCACACAGCAGTATTATTATAACACTTTGATATTATGTATTCTTGAAGAAAGGTGTTCACGAAACATGCTTGTAAATATAAACATTTTTTTAAAAAATTTTCAATTTTAAAGGCAATTTAATGTCAGGCTTTTCTAAAAGTACGCAACAATGCACATTCAACAGTGCACACCGTTCAATGAGATCTTTAATGGTAATTCAATCATTCGTTTTGCAAAGTATTTAACAATGCAAAACGTACACCATTTAATTAGGTGTTTTAGTTTTTGTAAAACAAATTATGACGTTAAATTTTATATTTCACATAAACGCAAACAATAATTAGGGAATGTGGTTGCTTGGCGTCTTTTATCGAAATTCCAGAGGCTTTAGGAATATTTCAACCTTTAAAAATGTGTATTTATCTTTAGTCCGTAAAATTTCTTGATCTGGCCCCCCATTTAAAAATACATTCAGATTCAATTAAAAAAATGGAAATAAATACCTAAGACGCAAACAACAATTTCTTGATGAAAGAATTACATTTATTAAAACCCTCAGAACGAAGAAACATATCCGACTTTTGTTCAAAATTGTAACTGGTGGTATAGAAAAGCCATTGTATTTCATTTAAGTACCTACGAGAGCTACTCGATCGAAAATCCTGTTTAAATGTAACAATACCATAACTGAGCATCTCAAACACTTGCTTTTACCTAGGCACTTAGTTAAGTAAGTTAAGTTAGTAATATATTTAGTTCATACGTAAAAGATCAAATTTCAAATGCATTGAGTCTTTTTTAATGTTTTCTTCGTTTCCTTGCATCACTGCCTTATTACAGGGCTGATATCATGCATCTCGTAAACAACCCGTCGTTTAGAGCTTAAGTAAGGTTAGATCAGATAGTACGGCGGGTCTATAGGAGTAGTTTAACATACCTTTGGCAAGCCTCATGCCATGGCGTGGGATGAGCCAGGGCTGACACGATCGGGATAGGTGCTGCGGTGGCGAGGGCGCCTACCCACACGGCAGCGATGGCAGCTTGCGCCGCTGCCTTGGAGAGCCGTGGTCTCAGTGGACTTGTAATAGCCCTGCAGCGGTCCGCCGCCAAGGCTACCAATGTGTACGCACTCACCAACACAGACACAGCTTGCGAATAGTTGACGAGTTTGCATAGAGTCACTCCGAAAGGCCAGTGGTTCAATACCAACTGTGACATGAAAGAGAACGGCACGCAAAACAGACACATCAATATATCCCCCAAAGCCAGATTGGCTATGAAATAATTGGTCACTGTTTGCATACGTGGAGTCACGCGCACCACGTAACATACTAACCCATTGCCCACAAGGGCCACGCAGAATATAGCGAAGTAAAGGAAAGATACTGTCGCCTGAAAGCAAGCCGAAGCTAAGAACGACTCTTCCTGAAATCCTTCTCGGCAATCCAACGTGAAGTTGTATGTCATGTTGGGGTTAAACGTGTCGTTCATTTCACCACTGTCAACGTAATGGTGTGGCCACAGGTTGGTCCATTCTAATTCACTCGAAGTCTCTATTGTTCTGACAACCTCTTCGGCTAAGGTTGTCAGTTCTTCCGTAACGGAAGGTGTAGAACTCATTTTAATGTTTGGACCAATTACAATTCACAAATTCCTCTTCAAGGAAAGTTTACGCGTCTTCCTTTGCAAACCATCATACGTAAATTTTAGTTCACATTTTGAAAATGATGTTTTTAATTACGGCATTCTCTGAGGCATTCATTCCACTTTTTAAAAGCTTAGCAGCTAATGAACCTGTAACAAAAGAAACGAACACAGTTTAAGTTTTATATTTAGAAAAATTGTGCATGAAATACAGTTGTTTTTTATTTTTATTTTTTTTATAGAGAAACCTCACAAGAGTCCCAACTGCTCCCTTCTGGAGCCAGTGAGACTATGGCATCACCAATTGGAGTATGTTGTGAGGCTGAAGGTAAGTGGGGAAGGGAAGGAGATGGGGAAGTGGAAGGTGGGAAAGTACCTGGCTATTCAGATCTAGTCACTAAACATGGCTAAAGTCATTATTAAGCAACGTTTCAATTCTGAATGGTGGTCTTACACCAGGGCGATACTGAGAGTATCTTCCACTCTGGAACGTGTCGCAAATATAACACATATTATTTTTATTAATTAATTGTGAAATAACACAAATTATTCAAATAAAATTTATTTGCGCACGCCGGGTACGAACCCGCGATCTTCCGAATGGGAGTCAAGTGTCTTACCACTCGACCTGAATTTTCGATGGGAACCTTAAAAAATTATTAGAAAGTTATATCAATAACATTGAAAGGCAATTGTTGTTTACATTGTTTAAAACATTAACTCCTCATAGGAGGACTTGACAAAAATTATTCCCCTCAGGGCCTATGTCATCTTTGGGGATGCTGTGTGGGGGTATTTTTAGGAAAGAAAGGATAAAACAAAGGTATGAGGGGTAGGTAAGAATCTAGGTGTGGCGGTCGTATGAATCGCTCCCTCCCACTGCGGTACCTACAAGGTGATGTTGTTGGACGCTCATTGACTCACTGCACTCACTCATATTATTTATTTATTTTATGTTAAGGAATTTTAATATAAGAACGTGAAGTTAAAAAGGTTGATGTTGCTTTTTTTATTTTTATTTTTTAACTTTTTAACCTAATGATTTAAAACCTCAAATTATAACATTTTAATTATAATATTAGCGAAACTTAATCGATAATCATTAACCCATTACTCTGAAGCAACATTACCCGAACTCGTCTTAAATATATTTTCTTTGCCCAAAATTATAGATCACTTTTGCACAACACCATTATACTTACCAGGGAAGAACTTTTTTTCAATCAACTACCGGAAGAAATCTGAAGCATTAATGATAAAATTCAAATGTTGCACCCTATCAGGAAACATTTTTTAGACAATCTTAAAAAAAAACGACTGCCATCTAAATTAACTCTTACTAATATTTTTTATTCTCCATAACATTCTTTCTTTTTTTGAAAATACATTCATCACATATATATTTATTATTATTAATATTTTGTTAGTATAACATAATATAAATGTCACTTTATTACCAAATAAAATTATTATATATCTTTATTATTTTCCATCAAAACATCATTATACTATAGCACACATATCTATACATATATATGAAAAATAAAATATCTAAGTACTAACTAATAAATAATGCACCAATGAGTACACCCCTACTCCATACACAAGCGAATGCTTCAAATAAAATAGTGGAAATTAATATAAGACGTAAAAAAATATTTCTATAATATTGTAATTACTACGTTCACAAATATTAAAAAAAATATATATATGTAAAAAAATATATATATATATATATATAAAAACCTACTAACTGCAAATACATCTACACACATTCATAAAACAACATAATTTCTCAGCCTGGATCAAAAATCAAGATTTTCCACATAACTCCAAACCAAACATAACCAAACTATACAAAAATATAATAATGTTGCACGGAGAAAAATGTTATTCTAAAATACGATAATTTTATTCGTAAAAACGGGACTGAAGTTCTTACGAACAAATTAACAGTGTTTCAATGTTTATTGGCGGGAAAATGTAAGAATAGTTTGTTGGTATAAGTATGGAATTACGTATACCAACAAATTATTCTTACACGTTCCCGCCAATAAACATTGAAACCCTGTTAATTTGTTCGTAAGAATTTCAGTCCCGTTTTTAACCGTTTTTACGAATAAAATGATCGTATTTTAGAATAACATTTTTCTCTGTGTGCAATCTACATTTTCAAAGCATTTGGCCGAATAGCACTGACCAGAAAACTATCAACCAATTTTGACATCTGGACATTTTCCACACCATCATGTTCGTATCTATGTAAATTGTCCACTAGAAATGGTATTAAACGTTTTATTGGTAGATATCTACCTAATTATTTAACCGTTGGAATGAGAGGGCTAAATTTCAATCGCCCACCAAACGCCATTTTTTTACATTTCCTCCACACAGGAGGCACTGAGGAAAACAATTTCTTTCGGTGTTATGTCAACTTTGACTAAGGCTCAGTAAATATATTATGGTACTTATTATCTGCCTGGAAAAATTTTGAAAAAATAATAATTGTCATTGAGATGATGTTTCTCAGGAGAACATTGTATAATTCCTTTGAAAGTGAAAATTTTATAATTTTTTTATATATATATTTTGGTTTGTTATAAAGTAGGCAGGTATTTAAGTTATAATATTTTAATTAATGAAGATAATATTAGCCAAAGTCAATCGAAAATCCGAAACAGAAAAATCAGAAAAAGATACGGATACATCTGGGACTCGAACCCAGGTCCTCCGGCAATCCGGGCCGACGCGCTATCCAACTGCGCCAACGTATCCCTATCCGATTCGGTCATTTTTAACTGTATCATACTTCGACTGAGAACCACCAACATTATTTTCATTTTTCTTATCGCATATTTTTATTGGCTGCTACCTTTATGTGTGATTGCAAGATTCAACTCGAACTAAATGCCCTCTAGATAGTGTCAGGATAAATTTTATCACTTTTTATTAATATGCGACATCTATTGACTTTATCTGCAAGTCTAGGATGAAATATTTTTATTTTTATTTTTAACTTTTTAACTTAAAGAGTTAAACCTCAAATTATAATATTTTAATTAATGAAGATAATATTAGCCAAAGTCAATCGAAAATCCGAAACAGAAAAATCAGAAAAAGATACGGATACATCTGGGACTCGAACCCAGGTCCTCCGGCAATCCGGGCCGACGCGCTATCCAACTGCGCCAACGTATCCCTATCCGATTCGGTCATTTTTAACTGTATCATACTTCGACTGAGAACCACCAACATTATTTTCATTTTTCTTATCGCATATTTTTATTGGCTGCTACCTTTATGTGTGATTGCAAGATTCAACTCGAACTAAATGCCCTATAGATAGTGTCAGGATAAATTTTATCACTTTTTATTAATATGCGACATCTATTGACTTTATCTGCAAGTCTAGGATGAAATATTTTTATTTTTATTTTTAACTTTTTAACTTAAAGAGTTAAACCTCAAATTATAATATTTTAATTAATGAAGATAATATTAGCCAAAGTCAATCGAAAATCCGAAACAGAAACATCAGAAAAAGATACGGATACATCTGGGACTCGAACCCAGGGTTCGAAACAGAAAAATCAGAAAAAGATACGGATACATCTGGGACTCGAAACCTGGGTTCGAGTCCCAGATGTATCCGTATCTTTTTCTGATTTTTCTGTTTCGGATTTTCGATTGACTTTGGCTAATATTATCTTCATTAATTAAAATATTATAATTTGAGGTTTAACTCTTTAAGTTAAAAAGTTAAAAATAAAAATAAAGGTATTTAAGTACCTACTTACATGAGTCTAGTTTTTTAACTGTTAATTCATGGTGGAATTCCATTGTATTAGATATGAAATTAAACAATTTTTTTCACTTTGTTCCACTTATTTATTTACACCAGGACCGGTTTCGTCCTACTACGGACATTTCCAGTCTGAAAATGTCCGTAGTAGGACGAAACCGGTCCTGGTGTAAATAAACAAGTGGAACAAAAAGAAAAAAATTGTTTAATTTCATATCTAATACCTACTTACACATCATATTAGTTAAGAGGAAATTTTGGTTTTGATTATATATTTAATAATAGAATAGTATAATTATGTAATTTCCTTGACGCAAAGTCTACTGTTTACAGAACTACCAGCATTCATCTTCATTGAGAATGCTGGGCTTTGTTCTGCGCGCTGCAAGGAATTTTAGAGATACCCGGTTCTCATAATTTTATTCAATTGCTTAGTAAAAAGTGGACTGCTGGATGAATGCTGGGCTTTGTTCTGCGCACTGCAAGGAATTTTAGAGATACCGGGTTCTCATAATTCTATTCAATTCCTTAGTAAGGAGTAGGACTTATTCGGTAATTTGGAGTTTACACCAAGTAAAATATTGCCTCATGTTGGAGAGAGTTCAGAAGAAATTTCTGAGATTTCTCTACATGAGGGAGTATGGTTATTATTCATAGCTCTATCTTACCGACTTTCTTTTGGGTATGCTTGGAATGAACCATCTAGGGGTCAGAAGGGATGTACATGTTGCCACGCATTTCTTCAGATTGATTCATGGATGCTTTGAAAACTTGGCTATCATGGACAGCATTCATTTCCATGGTTATCTATCCGATGGTAATCTTCATCACAGACAGCAAATACTGTTTTATCTCCCGGTCTGCAGGACTAACTTGCCAATAATCATACCGGTCGGGAGAGCAATCTTGCTGTTGAATAGAATTAATTAGGATATCGACTATTAATGAAGCTGCCTTTAAAAGGCAAGCTTTATTAATGCTTGTGTAGTTAGTATCCTTATAACGTTTTTATATTACAGAGTATTGCATATATGTAATACAAACGTACTTTAGAAACGAATTAAATTGTGAAATTTTGTTATATTTTTAAATGAAATTGAATTGAATTGAAAAAAATCTGTAGAAAATCGAGGTATAAAAGCAAAATAAAATAAAAATTCGGACTCAACAAAACATTATTAATCCTACACCATTTAGAGTGAATTCCTTTCAGTGGATTTCTTGTTAGTTCTTATCTTTCTATTACCTGCTAAAGCGATTTCGTTTTTGGTAGGATCTGAGGATTTCAGTCTGAGATTTTTATATTCTCTTATATTTTTAAATGAAAATACTGGTTGGTAACTTTAAACATTTCAAACGATCATTTATTTTATTTATTTATTTATTTATTTATTTATTTATTTATTTATATTTAAACGCCCAAAGGGCTTTTACATACATAAAGCAATACATGTTTCGATTAATTACAGTGAAGAGTTAGAAGTGAATAAAATAAAGGTAAGTAACAGAAAATATAAAGACACATAATATAGGTTAGATAAAATATGAGTTGACAAAAGGTAATACAGAATATAAATAAAGTAAAAATAGATAGGCTGCCAATATCCTCCAAATCAATATTAATAGGAATTAATAAAAATGTATAAAATTTGTATTTACAATAGTTTATGAATTAAGTAAAAATAGTTCGCACATACGGCGTTTAAAGTTTGCCAAATTCAAATTATTGTCAAATACATCAATATTGTTTAAATATTGATTACCAAGACTATGTAATCGTTGTATTGGGGAATGCAATTTATAGTTAGAATGAGATGTGTGTATATAAAATGTTAATGTTTGTCTAGTAGTTCGTGTAGGTACATGTAGATTAATTAAATGCAAGAGTTCACAGCAATCAAATTTAGAGTTTAATAATTTTAATAAAAAGGTTAGGTCAGTTATTTTTCGTCTGTTTTCTAAAGTTGGAATATTTAAAATATTCATTAATGATAAGTAATTTATGTGCTCTAAAGGGATGTTAAGTTTAAAATTTACAAATCTTAGAAATTTTCTTTGAATTCTTTCAATATTATGGATATGAATTTTGTAGAAGGGCGACCAGACTATTGAGTTATGTTCGATTAGGCTTCGTACTAGGGATATGTACAACAATTTTACGATTCGTAAAGATTCAAAATTTTTAATTGTTCTTAAAATAAATCCTAATATTTTCATACCTTTATTTACAGTTTGTTGAATGTGGACCGTGAAATCTAGTCCTATATCATGTCCAAGTATTGGTTCAACTACAGTTTAACATAATATTAAATATGAACCTACTACGTTTTATCAATACATTCAAATACATACTCGCTAAATTAATGTAATCTTTAATAATAACACTATTTTACTAAAGATTACATTATTACATCTTTAAGGCGAATGTCAAAAGAACTCATATTCTACGCTTTCGTAGATGGCGCGCATATATCTAGTATTTTTACTTATAAACGCTTTTTACAAGTTATGCTTTGAAGTATTAAGAAAAAAATATTGTTCGCGAAAGTACACAAGCAATATGAATATCAATAAATAGTTTCGTCAATCAAAAAACTCCAATCTTTCAAAAAGGCTAACAAAAACAATGTTTCATCGGTGATTCAATCCAATATTGTATTTGTTTGCCTTTCTTGTGAACTTTCCCGAACAATAAATTTTTCTTAATATTTCAAAGCATAACTTGTAAAAAGCGTTTATAAGTAAAAATACTATACGCGCGCCATCTACGAAAGCGTAGAATATGAATTCTTTTGATGTTCACCTTAAGATGAAACCCGGTGGTGGAGAAATTTGAAAAATAGATTTTACTAAATTGTTGCTGTCACTGTTGCTCTTACTCCACCGGATATTGAGCGAAAGAGACAATGCACATCGGGCTACTAATACCTAACTAAAATCGAGGTTTTGTATTCCCCACTTTTCTCCTTCAAAAGTGGACTGATGTTCAATTTTTTTTACCAACTACATAAGAAAAAACTATTCTATATCTGTACGTTTTGCTTTTTTTAAAAAACATTGTCTATTTTCTATACTGAACGTCTTTTGACGGCGTTTAAACCAGTCAATTTTATTGATTTTTGGAAGGTCATAACTTCTACTAAAAGTAACTTATCAAAAAAAAAACCAAAAAGTACCAAAAAAAAAACCAAAAGTACGCTAGTATTGATATCTATTATATGTAAAAACAATATTTTCTCTAGGGTTAAAATCCAGAGATAAATAGGGAATACGTTTGTATGAAAAAATCACCACCGTGTATCTCCTTAATAGTTATATATACTGAAGTCCCCGGTATTCTTAATATGAGTTTTTCGAAATCGGATGTAGACAGTAATTGATTTTTTACCTTATTTTGAATGTCAAATGTGAAAAGCACTTAGGAAGTATCAAAAGCCTGCTGGGGTGGGGAAACAGAGGTGAGATGTTTTTTTTAATATTTCAAACTTTTATAAAACTGTAGATTTTCTTTCAAAACAAACCCACACAGGGACTCTCTTCGTTGTGTATTAGGCTGAAGATTTAATCTTCGCCTAATCGTCCACTACTTCAACACAATTTTAGACTTAAATATTAATTGGTGTCAAAAATTATTGCAAAAATTAGAACGAGTTGAAAATATGAACAATTCACCAAATAATTTAAGTTAATTCTAACATTCGGTTAAAGTTCTATTCAAGTTCTGTTATTTTATCATGACAGGCTAGTAAAATTTAAATAATCACCGAACTTGAATAGAACTTTCACAGAACGTGAAAATTAACTTAAAATATTTGATGAATTGTAAAAATTTTTTGAAACAACCCAACCGAAATCTTTTCTCGGAAGATTTTTCCAATGTGGATGAGTGTTTTAGGGTGATAATTATTGGTTAAAATATTTGTTACCCTTTGCGTTACGCATAAAATCTTGTCTTTAACAGTAGTTTATCAATTAAAAAAATAATATTTGACGAGTTAAAGTAATTCACCAAAAAGGGTAGCCATAATATGTCTCGACGGCACATAGTGGGAAATGTAGCACTTTAAATGCCTTTCTCATATAAAAATAAAGTTGGTTGAAAAAAAAAAAAGAAAAAAAATGTAATAAGCGGTAGTTGTCGAGTGAAACACTAGTATATATTGAATCATTTGGTGGGTAAGAGGTAACCCACCGTAGCTCAGTGGATTAGAGCACCTGACCGGACATCAGAAGGACACGGGTTTGAGTCCCGTCGGCGGCATGTATCTTTTAATGTGGATGAATGTTTCAAGCTGATAATTATTGCTTAAAAAAATATTTTCGGATTTTTTAAGCACACCGCGAGACACATCTTGTTTTCGAATTCTACAATCTCTGAAATGAAATAAAATAAAGGACAATTATTAAATTCGGAATAATATTTAGGTGTAGGCGGGAATAGGTGCCGCCAATTCCATCATAAGTCATCCCAAGTGGTTCGCTATGTTTGGTGACTTAGCAGGGGTGCCCGGGTTCATAGGGTGAGGTTTTTCAGGGTCTTGGCGGCGGATGCTTCTGACCAAGAACTGCGTGGTAGGCAGGAGCGAGAGATACAGGTGGATGGAGGCCTTTATTTATTAATTACATGCCCTAACGGGCTTTTACATTCTAGTTTATAAGTTGAGGATCACAGATATTTTAAATACTTCAAGATTAAAACATTGAAGAGATATAATACATTAAAATAAAATTTATCAACAAAAACATACAGCTTATAGCTACAAAACTGTTTAATTTTCTGTATGTCATTATGAAACACACATTTCTTCATATTCTTCTTAAGACGAGACTTCGCTTTTTGGCCCGTACCAAAAAGACGCCCGGGAAAAAACACTTTTCTACATCGAAAATTGCATAAAATGAATATATATTTATATTGCCTTCTAGAAGGCAAGAACTATATCGGTATGCTTTTAAATTTTCGATGCATTTCGTATTAACATAAACATTCTCTGTCAAACATGTATTATTTATCGGAAAATATTATGGAAAAAGTGCTGCTAATTCAATTTTCATAAGGAATTACAAAATTATAAAAATAAACCGACATAGCCTATTTTTTCTAAAACATATTTTTGTTTTTAAATTACAATTTCGTGAAAGATAGGGTGTAGAAAAAATGTTTTCTCCCTAAACCCTTTTTGAGCGATGAGAGTTTACGGCAGTTGTCTCATTCGCTCGTTTCGCATTCGCATGTATCGTAAGTGTGTGTTATCTTATTTAAAACGGGACAGAATGACAGACAAAGAAATACGTAAACTTTCCGCGTATGGTGCAAAGTCTAGCCTCTTAATAAACTACGTTGAACTTCTACGGTAATGCATGATTTTTTAGATCATATTATGCCCACATTATTCAGTCTAATTTCAACAGTAATCTGCAATAACAGATTAAATTGGTAGGCGGGTATAGGTACCGCCGCCCGGGACAAAAATAACGGATCACAAACCAGACCAGGCAGGCCAGATTGGGAGAGACTGGTTGATGGAGACCTATCCTAGACCTCTCCAGCCGGACTCTTGACCAATGGGCTCGTCCGTCCGTCTCTGGGTAGGAATCTGGGGGTCAGATTCCTACCCACCCCTCATTTTTTTCCTTCCCAAAACATCCTCTCCTTTCTTACCTAAAAATTACCCTCCACACCGCATCCCCAAAGACGACATAGGCCCCGAGGAAAATTATTTTCTTCAGGACCTTCTGAAAAAGAAAAGAAAGAAAATACGCTCTGAATTTTTTCGTAGCTATAACATTTTAAATATCAGATCAAAGTGTATTTTTAATAATTTTCGGAGTATACTTCGCGATTTTTTCTAGGGATTGAATGTCATTTAATTACCGTTTCGGCTTGACAATGTACAGATATTATCTAAAAAAATAACATATATTTTTTTAGGGACTTAAAAACTGTGTGTTCAAGAGAAATGTGTTATAAAGCGGTAGAAATGCGGAATGCCGCGGCTTAAGCATTATTTTTTAAAAATGGTAAATATTACCTGTATATATATAGTATACATATTAATAATTTATCAGTTTTCGTGGAAACGAAAAATTTGAATAGTAATATAGATGAAGCGTTGTTTGTTAATAAAAACTAGTGGTGATATTATACACAGCAACTTGATTGAGAAAGTCGAAGCAATGGATTTACACGGTGAACTCCTTCGTTGGTTCAGCTCTAGTTTCGTTTCTGTAACCTCAGGAGTTCCCTAAGGATCTCACCTTGGCCTCCTCTTATTTAATATTTTTATGTTCATATGATGTTAACAAAACTATCAGTAACTCTCACTGTCCCTATAAGCAGAAGAAAAAAGATTTTCAAAATCAATAAGTCTTAGATAGATTGTATAGAGCTCCAGAATGACCAGAGGCCCTAGCACGCTTGCTCTATAACGATCGATAGGATAACTATCGGTAACTTCTCATCGTTTCCTAGGACAACTACACATCGCTAACGTACAAACAACAGTTGATGTCGAATATGTTAAGGACACTCAGTCATTGTGAACTGTCACCTATTCAAAAGGAAAGAGCGCAGGTGAAGCTTTGCACAAATTTGTGACAAGTATTGCCGCGTACACTTATCCAGCGCGTACGGTTAATCCACGTGAATCTACGGTAGGTTAAAAAAAATAGATTGGAAAAATAACAAAATGGTAATGGTTTCAATTTTATGATCCAATGTGGATATTATTTATCCAATTTGTAAATATTATGAATTGAAAACAGATTACTTGTAAATCTCCTCTATCGGATCAACCTCAGATTATTATGATCATTTCACACGGTTAGTTTACGTAAGGTATAACTGTTTGAAAGTATTTTGCGTGATTTGTTTACGTTCTGTGCAAAATTAAACACATTTGTTATCATTTTAGTGATTTTTTTCATTTATTCATCGACTACCTAATATATTTCTAGAAGTTTTAAACTTAGTAGTAGGTAGGGTAGGTACATTTTTATTTTATTTATTTAATATTTGCAGGTTTTTTTTACGATACAATTTTTACACATTATACAGTGTTGAATGTGTTGATGTTACATATCTGGGTGGTTGCGGATGCCAAAATTTTGACATCTTAACAGATATTTAAATTTTAAGTACATAAATAAATAAAAATCGATTAAATTTTAAAACGTTTTATTTAATCATATTTTGAGAACAAAACTAAAACAGTTTTTAGTCTTACTTATTAGCATTATAAGCTTAAAATTTTATAATGAAAAACTTTTTTAATAATTAAATTTTAAAATTGTTGAATTATATTTAATAAATAGTAATGTTGCAGCCTTTACATATTTTACACTCGGACTTCTCCGGATCATTTTTGTCTAATATGAAAAGTCCAGATACTGCTTTTTATTGGTAGCGGCATTTTTATTTACTTTGCACTTAATTTACTAAGAATTAATTCAGTAGCTTATGAGTTACGCCGTCCGTTCATGGAGCTACTTACAAACGACTCGATCGCCACACGGAGAAAAATGTTATTCTAAAATACGATCATTTTATTCGTAAAAACGGTTAAAAACGGGACTGAAGTTCTTACGAACAAATTAACAGGGTTTCAATGTTTAATTGCGGGAACATGTAAGAAAAATTTGTTGGTATACGTAATTTTGTACATATACCGACAAATTATTATTACATTTTCCCGCCAATAAACATTGAAACACTGTTAATTTGTTCGTAGGAACTTCAGTCCCGTTTTTAACCGTTTTTACGAATAAAACGATTTTAGAACCACATTTTTCTTCGTGAGCTCATCAGTACCCTCCATACTATTTTGCTAGTGTTCGTACACACCGCCTTCCAAATTGAAAATGGGTATTACGCCCGGTTGCGTTACCTCGTTCCTCAGCCAACGTTTCGGACAGGGTTACAGTGTACATTATCAGGGCAGATGTGTAATCGATAGTGATAAAGTATGTGCCTATGTGTGTTGGTGCTATAACGTGTTTCCAGCTCCAATCCTCATTACCTACAATATAATTTAAAATGGTTTTCTGCTTTTAGTTTTGGTGTAAACATCAATTACCGAAAATCAAGAACTGTTGAACTTAGTCCCGTCGTCACTATTAATATTAATAGAATTTTGTGACTTTCAATTGCCTCCGTAATTAGGCGTGCTCTATAATGTTTTGGTACCCAGGACTTCACGAACAAATCAAAAGTAATGGCCGGCTTCAAATGCTCGGCAATTATTGTCGATTTGTCAGGGTAGCCGAGTTTACATGCTCGAAAGTGTTCTGATATCCTGTTGGTGATCGTCCGTTCTGTTCGACCTACCTTGCTCCCATCATCCAATAAAATAATTCTCATCCTTACTAAATACTAAGATATTTATATACTATTTATACGTTTTCATTAAAGAAATGTATTAATACGTTTTTAGATTTTCAGAGGCCAAAAGCATTTTCGTTGTTTGTTTTTGGGGTGTTATACCGTGTTGCGCTACCTCCTTCTTTAGCCGACGTTTCCGACAGCGTAGCAGTGTCCATTATCAGGGCAGATCCGGCAGATCCGACGATGTCTCACCAAGGGGGGGTCTAAATTTTTTTTAAATAGCTTACGTAATTGTATATCCCCTAACTATACATTTGTAAGCATACACATGCACACATGTGTATACACACACATATACAAATGCACAACTACGTATATTTACATTTTTTTTATTTCTTTTTATTTAGGAAACAAACAGTCATACAGTAAAATATTATAACAATAAATATTCATATGTTCCAGACCAATTAAATTGATTTAGTATTTTTACCTACACAACATGTTAAATGACAAAAAAAATAAATAAAGTCGGATCTGCCCTGATGATGGACACTGCTGTCCGAATCGTCGGCTAAAGAAGGAGGTAGCGCAACACGGCATAACACCCCAAAAACAAACAACGAAAAAAGAAATGTATTATTCAGTTAGAGTGAGTATGTTGGCCTCAAATATAAAGGTAAGATTAAACAAGGCAAGTAACCGTTCCTCAACACTTTTGACTGGTAGGTACGTTTTAAGTTCTGAAAGTTAGTTGCGTGCTATAGCGTGAATTATGTAGATTACCCCGATGATGGTCTACCTCAGATTGGAAAGGTCATCAGAAGAAGAAGATGGTAACCAAAATAGGAAAAATGTTTAAGGTTTTTCTTTTATCGTCCTACTTTTTTTAACATTAACTCCTCACAAGGACGTTTAGGAAAATAATTTCTTGGTTGCTGTGTTGAGGATACATACTATATAGATATCCGCCTCATTTGGATACCAGCAAATAAGACCGCGCAGTAAAATTATGCCGGTCAGAGAGAAAATAATGTCCATTGTGTCTTTCATTTTAAAAAGTTACCCTCTAAATATCCGATTTCAAATAATAATTGTGGTTCTGACAATATACCCATAAACTTACATATCACTTACAGGATATTGACACAAAGAATGAAACAAAGTTATCTCGATTTTAGAAGACGCAAGCTCCAGTTGTCACAGATAAATCTGTCCCGGCACATGTGTTAAGATTTATTAGCCGTTCAATGTGCTAATTAATCATCAACATCATTTTACGCAAAACTTGTACAAAAAATTACAAAGCTTGGCTCCATATGCCCTCAAACAAACCCTTGAAAAACGAACAATTACTTTCCTAAACGAAATGGTGGGTCCTGGTGTGCTAGCACGGTCGCTCGATATGAAGTTACCGACCGATTGTCGGTAACTTCTCATCGTTCCCTAGGACGACTGCAGATCTCAAACGTACAAACGACAGTTGATATCGAATATATTAAGGACACTTAGTCATTGTGAACTGTCACCTATTCGTTTGCGATCTGCAGTTGTCGTAGGGAACGATGAGAAGTTACCGATAGTTATCCTATCGATCGTTATAGAGCAAGCGTGCTAGGGCCTCTGGTGTGCGCACATCATATTCATCGCTATCGAATGAACGGTGTGGCCGCTCATAACATACGAACAAACAAATAAACAAACATTAATTTTTATATATTAGATAATATGATATAAAACCATCATCAGATCATATTGTCAGATAATTTTATTTGTAGTTCTTTTTTTGTGTAACAATGTAATAAAACATCTACTTACACAAATAATCATTTTTAAGTTTTTCATAATATGAAATTTAGGTAATCACAAAATATATATTTATATCATTAATGTGAAACAAATCGATAATGATTTTGTTTATATAATAGGAAAATATTTATAAACATGAAATGAAACAAAATTTTTGCATAAATCTGATTTAATTTTATAAACGCAAAAGTTTTTATTTTTAATTTTTTTTTTTTTTTTTTTTTCTATACATATATTATACATTATGCATAAAATGTTTTGGCTGGCCAACTAGGAAGAATCCGGTTTTAGGGCAGTTTGTATGGATGTATGTTTCTTACTCTTTCACGCAAAAACCATAGAATGGATTTTAATGAAACTTTACAATAGTATAGCTCATACATCAGAATAGCATATTATAGGCTATTGAGCTCCGGCATTATGAAATTATTTCCCATGTACTATTCACCCGATTGCGATGAAAATTTGGTTTTGAGCTGTTGTGAATATTGTGGGTTTCTATATTGGTGAGCTCTGGTGCTATGAAATTTGCAAAAAAAAATCAATAGGTTACAAGCGAGTTGTTGAATATTTATCCGAGACACTATCTAGGTAACAAAGACATTCTTTGAATGCTTGTTTCCAATAATAAAGGTAGCTGCCAATAATATGGAAAAAAACATTAGTCGAAGATAATATTGTTAATTCTGAAATTTGAAATATGAAGTTGACAATTACGACAGTCTCATAATAGATCGCAGTAGCCCAATTGGTAGAGGTGTATGTTCCGGTAAGACGTAAGGTTCTGGGTTCGAGTCCCAGTTGCGACCGTTATCTTTTATTATTTTTCTGTGCCTTGTTCATTTTCATTTTTAAAAATTAGATTATTATTGTTATCTTCTTCTTCAATGATATATTACATTGATGGAAATAACCTTCAAAAGTTAAAAAGGGAGTTTTTCTTATAAAAATATGAATATTCATTTAGACTTTTATAAAAAGTCAATAGGTTATCCATAAAAATAAAATCGGATATATTTATCCGATAGACTATCTAGTAAACAAATACATTCTTTGAATACTTGTTTCCAATAATAAAGGTAGCTGCCAATAATATGGAAAAAAAAAACATTATTCGAAGATAATATTGTTAATTCTGAAATTTGAAATATGAAGTTGACAATTACGACAGTCTCATAAATAGATCGCAGTAGCCCAATTGGTAAAGGTGTATGTCCCGGTAAGACGTAAGGTTCTGGGTTCGAGTCCCAGTTGCGACCGTTATCTTTTATTATTTTTCTGTGTCTTGTTCATTTTCATATTTAAAAAAATTAGATTATTATTGTTATCTTATTCTTCAATGATATATTTGTATTATATTTACTGCCTACACTGTGAAATTTACCAATATTTTCTATTAAAATCTTTAAAATAGAGTCTGGTATATTGTTTTACTTGTTAGGTTACCTTCAGTTAGGTCTCTTATTCTTCGAAATTTTATTCCTGGCAGGTCTACAGTACGGCCTGTAAGTAAAGATGGCGGTGGATGTATATTTATTTATTATTTATTTATTTATTTTTTCATGTTCTCCATAAAACAGTTATACACCAATATATCATGGAGTAGATTATAAATTACAAAGTACACAAGGGCAGTTTTACTACTTAGTGACATGTGCTAAAAGATAGTTAGTGAACTGTCTGTAAGTGACATTGAAAATGTCGATGGTCAATGCAGAATCGTTAAGCAGTTGAGTCGCTCTGTTTATTGGCGCCTTCTGATAGGCAGAAGTCCTCACTTTCGGAGCATAAAAAAGTGCATGGGATTTCCCACGAGTATACTTGTTAGGGACGTAAAAATTAACCTCTTTTAACATAGGCGGATTGAGTATGATACCAGAGATTAGCTTAAAAAATTATATGTAAACGTAAGTCAAAAAATAAAGATTTGTTTTTTGATCCGCTATTTATAACATATGACGAGTTGTCTCCTATTATTATTCGAAAAATTACGTTAAAAAATATTGGATAACAGGTTTATAGAATTTGTAGAAATTGAACTTTTTAAGTTTATAACTTTTTCATTCACGACCGGTCGGTGGTTGAGTGGGCATAGCGTTTGGGTCCCACCCAGGCGTTCCGTGTTCGGTCCCTCGGCTGGCTAAGTCCTCCATCACAACACAAGCAACATCTTCCGCTTAGTGTGGTGGTAGTAGGAGATTTTCAAATGTTGTTGGGTTATTCTTAACCCGGGAATGTTTGTCTTTCTTTAAAAAAAAATAAATATATATAACTTAAAATTCTACGATCGACGCGTTATAACAATAGTTTTGTAAGCTTATGTTATGATTAAAAAAGTTAAGTCTCCCTGATGTCCTCTACAGAGATGTTGTATTTAATATTAACACTGGACCGTATCTCAATATTACATACTTTTTTTTTTTTACATTAGGTCCACACAGGAGGCCCTGAGGAAAATAATTTCCCTCAGGGCCTATGTCACCTTTGGGGATGCTGTGTGGAGGGTATTTTTAAGGAAAGGAAGGAGATGAAGTTCTGGGAAGGAAAAAGGTATGAGGGTTGGGTAGGAATCTGGGGTTCAATGTGTCTAGATCATCCGCCGCCAAGACCTAGACAATGAACCACATGAACCCGGGCACCCCTGCTAAGTCACCAAACGTAGCGAACCACTTGGGGTGACCTATGGCAGAGGTGTTGGTTATCCAATAAATGGTTCCCGGGGCGGCGGTACCCATTCCCGCCTCCCAAATTGATTAAAAGACTTGTAGTTCTTTAAAAATCATTGAGAATGTTTATTTTTATTATGTGTTATTGCTATACGAATAAAGTTTAAAAGGATACACGTCTTTGTAACTCGCTAGCTAGATTTTGTCTGCGGAGTTCTCGTAATTAGAATGACTTGCCTGTCTCTGATCGACTATCTTCGGCACACGTCGTAACCGACACCATGAGACCCGAGTATATCATGGACTACGGGAACAATGATAGAACCGAACGTAGACTAATATTAGAATACATTACAAACATCATAAACATTTAAATATTTTCCGGTCGCGCAATGCATTCGAAAAACGGGAATTTACAAATTTTTTTTACGTTGTGTCGAACTCGGGAACAACTATCGTTAAAACCACCCCAGCATACACATCAAAACTTAACTCAAAATCATCCATATACCCTAGCACTGCCGGTTACATGACAGAATTGACAGCTAGTGTTAATTAATTTTGAATTAATACGTTTACTCATAATGTTTTCATGAATTCATTTGCGAATGCATAATTAGAACAAATTTACATTGTTGACTGTGTAGGTACTAGTTTTAAAAAAATATGTTTAAAAAATTGCGCATTTAAAAGTTAAACTCAATCATGTACTGCAAGTAAATACGTCTCCATTAGGGTTGTGTATATATTACAGGTATAGACTTTCTAAATATTAACTCTAAATATGACATAGAATTAGAAAATTGGTTGAGTGACAAGTATATACATGTCACGTGACACGCTGTTTAGCATCCAGGGTGAGTTAACAACTTGATATCAAACGTGAAAATAATATATATATATTTTATTGTGAGATATTTGTGAGACGTTATTATGATTATGTTATATTATGAGGAATATACGTGAATATCATGTATGTAATACGTGTTTTTTTTAATATTTAACGTGACTTAACTTGATATCATCTTTGAACAATATTACGTTCTCAATTCTGTTTATATAATATCAAAGTGCGATTGATTGAGATATTCACAAGACATTTATGTCTGTTTCAAAGTTTAGTTTAATAGACTGTTATTAAATCATATCATTCATGAATCTTAATCTCCTTTCAATATATTGTACTAAACTATGTTCTTAAGTTTCTGGTAGTTGCTTGGTTTCGGTTTCCTCCTTATTGTATTTTGATGTTTTTAATGTCCACTCAGAATAATTCTTACTTCTGAACCTGTTTTATACTATATTTAGTTTTAATGTTCTTGTTTTGTCCTGTTTTATAATAGCACCGTTCCTGTATATAATTATATTGTCCTCTGCTATAACAGCACTGATATTGTTAAAAAAAATCTCTTGTCATTGCTTTGTAAACTCGTATACTGTATATTCTTCATTTAATATTATTTTATGTATATATTTTGTGAGGTCTCGTAAGGAGCACTGAAGGATCATTTTTAATTATTGTAGAAAGCAATCACTTTGTGGTTTGACATATTAAAAAAAAATAAAACACTTTTTTGTTTTAAAACCACGATATTTATTAATTAACTTTACCGACCGGTTTCGCTTTACTCAAGCTTCTTCAGGGTACAAATTAATACTTAACAATAACTACAAAATGTGTGCATATTTATACATATAGAGAGAGACAACAATGTATACATATAGAAAGAGAAAACAATTTAAAATTATTACAAAAAGTGGGGATACATTAATACAAATGAATTGGGAAAAAACCAACATATAATTATAGACTAATGGGTTATCAAAAGTGACAAAAGAAAATTATTAATAGTTTAATGGAAACATACCTAATATTGGACTACTAGATACCTCTAATTGATTATTAAGTACAGGACAATTGGTTTTTACAGCTTTTTTAATTTCTAATGCTTCCAAATTATTTAACCGGTTACCATGCCCACTTTTATGTAGGATTTTAGCACCGGTGCTCTGACAGAAAGTATGATCCTTATCAATCAGGTGATTAGCAAATTCAGAAAAACCGTTGTTATTTAGACAGCGAAGGTGTTCTCTTATCCTAATATTAACATTACGCGTTGTCTTGCCGATATAAAAGGCAGAACAATTATTACATTCCAGTTTATACACCCCCGAATGACTTAGTTTGTCGTCTACATCTTTAGAATTAATTAGAAATTTCCCTAAATTATTATTCGTATAGAAAGCCGGTCGGACTTCAGAAGGAAGGTTTTTTACACTTAAGGTAGAAAAATTATTGATGAATAAAATGCGCCGCCATTGGTAATTAAGGTTATTATCACTTTTGATAACCCATTAGTCTATAATTATATGTTGGTTTTTCCCAATTCATTTGTATTAATGTATCCCCACTTTTTGTAATAATTTTAAATTGTTGTCTCTTTCTATATGTATATATTGTTGTCTCTCTCTATATGTATAAATATGCACACATTTTGTAGTTATTGTTTAGTATTAATTTGTACCCTGACGATGCTTGAGTAAAGCGAAACCGGTCGGTAAAGTAAATTAATAAATATCGTGGTTTTAAAACAAAAAAGTGTTTTATTTTTATTATTGATTATTTTTAACTTTAAGTTAAGCGAACTTGAAGTGAAATAACACAACACTGCTCTATACAAATGTTACGTTATTATTAAAATTATGATTTGTAAAATAATACAGTATGATCTATCTACTTACATAAAGGTTGTAAAAATGTTTCATCACCTTTCCGAATAAGAGAGAGCGTCTTAATCAGAAACAAAGGTCAGATACATTTTTAGATTTTCACTGCCAAAAGCATTTTCGTTGTTTGTTTTTGGGGCGTTATGCCGTGTTGCGCTACCTTCTTCTTTAGCCGACGTTTCGGACAGCGTTGCAGTGTCCATCATCAGGGCATATCCGATGATGTCATCGTCGGATCTGCCGGATCTGCCCTGATGATGGACACTGCAACGCTGTCCGAAACGTCGGCTAAAGAAGGAGGTAGCGCAACACGACATAATACCCCAAAAACAAACAACGAAAAAGAAACAAAGGTGGTGTTAATTTCCAGTTTAATATTTTAAATTTTTACGTTGCAGAATATTTTCAGTTCGTTTAAGAAGGGATGAAGATAATACTTTGTTTATGATTTTCAATTATGCCTCGCAAAAATGTAGGTATCACGGCTTTTGTGGTACTAAACGGATTGCTGACAGTACGTTATACGATAATTGCGTGAACCAAAGAGCTAAGGACAAAACGTTCAGAATTTTGTTCTCGTCAACCATCTCCTTCAAAGAGGAAATACGTTCCCATTTAGCATTGCGAAAACTATCCAATCAATCTAATGTTTGGTGTAAAGACAGAACAAAGTCAACATCACGAACGGAGCACGCACCATATTTATATTGGGATAAGGTAACAGTTATATCAAGTTTGTTATCCCTAGAATAAATAAAAGAAAATATTTGTTCGTTTTTGGACTGATTAGCCGTGCTGTGCTATTTCTTTCTCGAGTTCCTCCATTACCTTTTTTAAAATATTCGTCACTAAAAGCTTGACAACATTTGAAATTCTCCTACTATCATCATAACACGCAGAAAAAGTTGCTTGTGTATTAACAGATAATTATTGAACCCGTGATGCCTAGGTGGGAAACTCCACGGTGCAATAGTACAAAAATAAATAACGATATTTAATTTACTATTTACCGAATATAAGTATAAATTGATTTAATAAAATCTTTTCTTTAGTTGGTACGCTATCCACGTTCTATGTTAACCCTTAACTATGGACGTGAAATAAAAATCACTTCCCATGGACGTCGGGTCACGCAGACCCCTTCATAAAATTCTTCTAATTTTCATACCAGAGGCCCTAGCACGATAACGATCGATAGGATAACTATCGGTAACTTCTCATCGTTCCCTAGCATTACTACAGATTGCCAACGAATAGGTGACAGTTCACAATGACTAAGTGTCCTTAACATATTCGACATCAACTGTTGTTTGTACGTTAGAGATGTGCAGTTGTCCTAGGGAACGATGAGAAGTTACCGATAGTTATCTTATCGATCGATATCGAGCGGGTATGCTAGGGCCACTGGACCAATTTGACTTTAGCAAGGAGTTTATATGTATAAAGTACTTATAAATAAAAGATCGAGTAATAAAAATAATGGACGTTTATTCATATTTTAATAAGTATCTCCAAATTTAACAAATTTAGTCAGTTTTCAGTCTTAATTAACTTGAGATCACATTAAGGCTCCTTAATTATAATAGGTATCACATAAATCAAAACTAATAATTTTTCCTAGCTAATAAGGAAAACAGTAAAAAAAACTCATAAAAAAACTTCTGAAAGAAATAAAATAAAAATTCTGACAAGGATCAAACTAATGTAAAATTACTGGCACTCAGAACACAGAGGCTTGGAACACTGAAGACAAACTGGCTTCTTGCAATTAATACATATGGTCATGGGTTGTCTTTCTAGAGAGCTTTGATGGGAAAATATCTACACTTGAAAATCTACTTCTTCAGCCTGTATTGCCAACGAGGGCACATCTGCACTTAATATTCGAGTAATGGCCGACCTCAATTTTCTAGGAAAATTTGTGTACAAAACTCGTCTTTGAGCATGTGGCAGGACTAGAGTTCGCGCTAAAGTTTGGCTAAGCTAAACGAAGGATCGTCTACAAGCATTACTTTACGCCTGGAATGTTCTTTTGTTGGTTGGACACCAGGTTTCACAGCTGATGAACTCGGCTCACTACTGTCCGCAATTTTGTTTTCAAAATCCAAAACAAATTAAAAAATATTATTATACTAAAATGTAAGAGATTTATAGTAGGTGGGTCACATAGGCCGGAGTATATTTGTATGGAAATTATAGTCAGCGGGTATCACAGACCCTGATCAAATTTTAAATGATTACGTGATACTTTTTAGAATTTCTCCCTCCTTGGTCCAAACACAACTAAAACTGAAACTACTGATACGTGCTAGGGTGGCGCGCGCGGGGAAGGTGTTTATTCCGAGAAATTCAAGAAGGGGCTGGGCCTCTGAGACCCGGCGTCCTCAGTTAAAGGTTAAGGTTCCCTTTACGCATAACACGTTCTTTCTAACTTTAAAATTTATAGAGAGTAATGTATGTAGGTATATATATATATATGGAAAAATTCCTATAATTTGAAGAGAAACATGACATTGCATTAATTATTTCTGACGCGAGACTCCATTCATGAAATTTCTATGGCATTCTAACGATTAATCTTATCAATATTTGAAAGCTTTCAAGATGTTCTTTTACAGATTGTTGTAACGCGTGCCAAAAAATATCCAAAAAAATATCGTAAGAATATCGGTCTTATTTTTTTCGCGTATACGGATAATTCATTTGACTCTGCTACTGTCAACAGAAAACTGCCTTGCGAATTTCAGAATTACGTGCTTTTGTTCAAAGATCGTCTCATTTCCGATCATCTGCTATGTTCCAGGATCCATTAGCAGTGTTTTCTGTGTTTCTATGCCGCTGAGCTAAAATCAATAATAGGCCGGAACATGAAAATTATTTAGTTAGAAAGGAACTCCGTCATCAAAGGTTGATACTAGCATTAATAATTTCCGACGTTAGTGCACGAAAGAGCGGAAGCTTCTTCATTAGTAAGTTTGAAATTATAACTTGATTTGAAATATAATATACATTTAAATATTTACAGAGCAAAAAGTCTGAAACTGAAAAACCATTTTACTAAAAACATTTTCAAAGAGTTTCATAACGCTTGATAGTCTTTTTTCAAAATTTTGTTTTTAATGAAAAAAATGAGATGCCTCTGTGAAAGAGGATATCTGATAAGTTACCCAAATAACTAAAGGCTCCATGTCAAAAATTGATTGAAGTTCTATCCTCTTGTGGGGATAATATGGCGTATATATATTTTAAGCGCCCTTGAGGTGATTTTCTCACGAAAATGGCGCTATAAAAATCATCCAAACATTATTATTATTATTATAGTTATTTTATTTTCAAATTACAATAAAACAATATCTGTGAATAAAAAATGGTTTGGAGTAAATATTAAGAATTTTATATAAAATATTTGTACGTACAAATTAAATTTTCAAAAAATAATATTGCGTAGGAGATGCTTTCCACCATTTCATAAATATTTTGAGCGTTTATTTTTTTAGTTTGTCGGTAGATTTTAAACTTTGTGAAGGATAATAATAAATTTAGAAATGTTTACTCGTGTGAAATACATTTTACTGCTTCATACAGAGCTATGAGAGACTTTTAGAGTACCGCTTTAACGTTAAGTAAGGTAAGGTTGATTGTAAGGTTATTTGGTTAATAAGTTGGTTGGTTTGTGAAATTTACATATTAGGTATCATTAGTACCTTCGTTTAGCGGGTCCCCGAGGGTTTCTGTAAACTTGACTCTAAAAAAAATCCTTGTTCTTTCAGTAATAAAATTGTAAACTGTCTGTGAAAATAAATAAACATTCTCAAATCAGTAAAACTTTTATGAATTATGGGATGTGAAATAATTTAATGAGAAAATATAAAAAAATTGGACAGGCTCTATTATATACACAATATTTTACACTTCATGAGGTAATGAATTTTCAATTCCCTGGAAGTATTAATTACGTTAATTAATGAAGACAATATTAGCGAAATTCTATCGAAAATCTGAAACAGAAAAAATCTGAAAAATATAGGTCACATCTGGGACTCGAACCAGCTGAGTTAACGTGTCCCTATCCGATTCGGTCATATTTTAACTGTATCATACTTCGACTGAGAACTACCATATTATCTTCATTTTTTTAACGCATATTTTTTTGGCTGCTATCTTTATGTATGATTGCAAGATTCAACTCGAACTAAATGCTGTCTAGATATTGTCTTGTATAAATTTATCCATTTTATTTTATATGCGACATCTATTGAAATCATTATCGATATCTATATAAAAATAAATAAAAATGCCTCAATAATCATTGGTAACCTCCATAATAAGTTTCGTAAGCATTTTTTCGATAAAAAAGTTTTTTAACCGGATTTGAATTGATGGACATTTTTGTGTAGTCTTTATTATTTATTTATAGTTGGTTTTTTTTTATTATTTCTATATTTTTACATTAACCACGCACAGGTAATCCTGAGGAAAATTATTTCCCTCAAGTCCTGTATCATCTTTGGGATACTGTTCAATGAAAGGAAGGAGATGTGTTCGGGGAAGGAAAGGGTACGAGGGATGGGTAGTAACCCAGGGGTCAGTGTGTCCCTCCCGCTGCGGTGCAAGACGATGGTCCGAGAGAGACCAGCTGGAGAGGTCAATGAAATAATTTGTTGACTGAGCGTAGCAAAGTCTTCTTTTAACTCTAAATTTATTTCTTTTTATCGTCCATTTCGGTTTCGAAAATCTGCTGCGTCTACTTTATTAACCAAACAAATCCTACTTTGGTGAGAATGACTGAGGTTATAAGTATAATGTAACCTATCCGCGTAAAGAATTAAAAAAAATTGTCAATAAGAAAGTGCCCTTTTTTGAACAAATTGTATAGTTCTTTATTAGAAATAAAAAAAAGTAAGAAAAAGTACTTCATAATCAAGTAAGTAGGTATTTACTATGTACCGACTTACAAATCTTATGGCTTTAGATGAAATTTTGGAATTGATTTATTATTATTTTTTTATTTATTTATTGTTTTTGTGTTTAATTCGTAGAACACCAATTAATTATTTAAAAAAATTAATTTTAATTAAATTTAATATTGTTATTATTAAGTTCTGCAAATATTACAGATTTGTATTTTCGTTACGGCTGTTTCGGCTTACGAGGCCATTTTCAAACTGTGGTTCAAACCACGTATAGACGACTTATATATATATACGATTTTAAATGTCTACTTTAAACGTGCATAAATTGATTTATTACCGGCTAAGGGTTAAAGCAATGTATGTTTTCTCTGCACTAATTTTTCTAATGCGTTCTTAATTGTTTAATAATGAATTTATTGCTATGAATTTTTTGAATGCGTTCTATTGCTTAGGTTTTGTGAAAATACTGAGAAGGGGAGAGTAAATTATTTTCCGTACTTTATTAATTAATGTTAAATTAGGGTCATTCTTATTGATTTCTAATTGTTCAAGTAGATTTAATCTGAGATCCTTTCTTTCAATGTGTAATGGTTTAGGCCCCTTGTATTGAGTAGGTTGTGCTTATTTACAAATAGATGTTCTGCGAATTTTGAATGTTATAATAATAATAACACATCTTCATATAATACTTGCAGAACTTAATAATAACATTATTAAAGTAAATTAAAATTAAATAAAAAAATAAAAAGTTTACAGAACTAGTAGTACCACAATTAATACATTTATTGAGTATTTATTTGATATATATGAAGGTATGTTCATATGGACGTATATAGGGGTAGGGCGGCTAGGTGGTACACCCCCTTCCCTCACCTGTCGTCCTCGGTATTCCGTTGCAAAAAATTCAAGAGCACCCGTACATTGCTGGATAATACACATATAATTTTTGTACTTATCTCTCTTAGCAATTTTATGTAAATAATAAGTGAGTAGAGGTCCCAAAAAACTACAAAATAAATTTTCCAACCCCTCCTCCTCCTTCTGCTAATACCCCGCCCCTTGCCACCCCCAGGGTCAACCCCTCCGCTGTGTGAAAGCGTAATATGTTATTTAGCTGCACGCCAGAAAAAAAATGGGTAAAAACCAATGAGTGCAGTTTGCTCATAAATTTTGTATTTATGGTTTATACTCATAAACCCGTAGGGAAAAAATCAGATGACATCACTCTATACCCAAAATTCTAACTGCCGTCACTGTTGTGGTAACTAGTTTTTGGTCAATAGGGTACCTACTATCTAATTCTGACCCAACTAATTAAAAATTAGGAGCGTGGTTAACTTTTAGTCCCTTTATAATGAAGCGTAGTGTACAAATAAATTAACAAACAAAAACCAGATCGACCAAGCATTCTAATGATGTATTTATTAATATTAACTTTCAATAGCGATTTAAAAACATTATAAATACATAAATTTACTTTATTTGGCAAACGTAATACATCTTTATATTTTGAATGTAAGTTTATTCAATCACAAACAAAGCTTCAATTTTTGAGGTACATAGATCTGCCCTTTTAATTCTCTTTTAAAATTAATCATACTTCTAATCTCAGTAATTTTATTCGGGATACTAGGTATTACAAAGGTTAACTCAACTTCTACCCTCCTTAAAACCTTAAAAGTAACGTACTGATTTATACATTTTTTATTTACTTAAAAAATTATAATAAATATTATTTTTAAAACCACTGTTGTATATAACTAATTGCATTAGGAATCGGGTGTGGGTACCGCTGCTCCGGGAATCATTTATTGGAAAACCAATACCCTTGGCTCAGCTCGTTCGTTACGTTCGGTGACTTAGCAAGGGTACCCGAGTTTATGGGGTGAAGAAACTGGTTGAGGGATGGATTCACACGTTTGTCACTTCTGATCTCATTGACCCCTTAGATTTATATTTTGACTTCCCAGAGTTTCCTCTTCTTCCTTTCCCTACAAATACCCTCCACACAGCATCCCCAAAGATGACACAGGCCCTGAGTAAAGTTTTTTAAAAGGCCTCGTGTGTGGAGATAATGTAAAAATATCTATTTTTTTATTTCTTATGTTGTAGAAAAAACAATACTTACTAAAAAACAGGGCTCTCAACTGCAATCTACATACAAATTCTCAAAAACAAGAGCTGGTAATCCAAATCGGACTGCATCTTTGGTTTCTGCGTGACACATTTAGACAATAACAGTGTTAAAAAAATCCTAGGCACAAGCATATTCATTTTGCGGTACTCATGAACTGCTAAAGTTGTAATATTCCTTTGCACAACTTTTATAATCTATTACAATGCTTTTAATAACAGCATGTATGTCACATTATAAGTTTATTTATTCTTTATAATATCGTTGTCTACGTGCTTCTAGAAAGTATATTGCTTTTATGTAAAACGAATTTTCCGCATGTCATCCTTTCATATTTCTTCTCTTCAAATTACGGTCTTGTCATTTCCAAATTACTTTTTACCACCCACCTATCTCCAAGCTTGTTTAAATCCAACTTCACTTTTGCCAATTTGTTCACACGTTTCCTACCACTTTCATGATACTACAAAGTTTAATGTATTCATCATCTTCAACTATTTTTTGAAATTGTGATAACAAACAAGTCAATTCTAGGCAAACCTCAAGGTACAGTCCCGGGACCGTTACTGTTTATCATCTATGTAAATGATATATTCATACAAAGATTAAATGGAAAAATAATATATTATGCTGACGACAATGTCATAATAATTTAAGATACAAATTGAAATACAGATTGTTAATAACTTGGCAAATACTGATATTAATATTCTGAAAACTTGATTCGATAAAAATCTTCTCTCATTAAATACTGAAAAAACTAGATTTATCCCATTCTCTATCAATAAATTTAAATTAAAACAAGAATTATAAACTACAACACCTTAACTTAATTGTAACAGAACAAATTGCAATCAAGTATGCTCTATACTTAGTCCAACTTCTGAAATTAAATATCTTGGTATATATATCAACATTTTAAATGTAAAAAATAAATTTAAAACTTGTCAATAGAAGTAGAAAAGATTTATATATATATAAATATATGTGTATAAGACTTATAAGTATTCTTAGACTAGAAAACCTAAAAAGGGTGTACTATGAAATTGTTCAATCTATATTACAATATGGTATTACTGGCTGAGGAGGAACACATAATAATGTAATAAACACATATTTTAAATCCACTCAAAATAGTTGAAAGATTGATAATTAAAGCAATATTGAAAAAAAACCCATCCAAATTTTCTACTAAAATTCTCTTTGTTTAATGTAACTACAAAAGACAAAATATATATAAAAAAATATTCAGAAATACAATGAGTACATCCGCTCACGGATAACTGAAAAAAAAAAAAAAAAAAAAAAAAAAAAACAAAAAAAAAAACAAAAGAACAGTTTGCAACTCAATTCGCTACCATGTGTATTTCAATGTGATGGTCCTCACAATAAACAACTTCTTAAAAATCCCGATATCAACGGAAACGCAAACACTCGCAACTAGCCGTTGGCAGGTTGTTTGGTTGTCATAGTTGCGCCAGTTTAATTGTCAGTTTTCGAGTTTTTATTTATTTTTTATTCCCTAGCGCTAATATGACAGCGACATATGACTGCGATGCCAGCTGGAGTGTTCTTCGTCTATGGTTAAAAAAGCTGAGATAAGTACTGAAATCTTAAAATTGAGTAGCACCGTGATAGAAGTTTGGTTGGAAACCATAGTAACCCACCAATTTTAGTTTGGTTTCAGTTGTATCAGATATCAGAATAATATTAAAAACCTCAAAATTTCATACAAAGCATATACAAAATACTTATCTCTACTTGGGTAGATATAACTTATTTTAACAATTTGCCATTATATCTGAAAATTCTTTCAGCTAAAATTTAAAAAAATACCTAAAACTATATAGTCCACACATATTATTATTGTTTCTTTTAAATCTTGAAATCTGTTATTGATAAATATTGCTTATTTCTTACTTATGCTTTTGTTTTTGCAATACTTTATTATTTATTTAAATGATTTTATATAATTGATAAGCTAGAATTCCCTCACCAAACACAAGAGCGTTGTCTCTTTATGGCGAGGAAAGGCTATTCTTATTTTCCTTTATAACATTGTATAATATGTAAAAAAATGTTTATTTATTGTAAAATAATACAAATATTCAATAAATAAAAAAAATAGGTATTTTTCGATAAATTCATAAAAACCCCATTATCCCTTAATCACCTGTTCGTGAGACATTTTGTAGATATAATATTATAACTCATTAGTCATTATACATATATGTCTCTCTCTCTCGCTCTTACTCTGTTAAAGTCTTGCTTTCTCACTGATCCTTAATATTATGTTACGTTTTGTCTCTTTCTGTTTGTATTTATAAGCTCACACAATGTATTTTGTCGCTTTCGGTTTGTATTTATAAGCTCACACAATGTATTTTTTCTCTTTCTGTTTGTATTTATAAGCTCACACAATGCATTTTATCTCTTTCTATTTGTATTTATAAGCTCACACAATGTATTTTGTCTCTTTCTGTTTGTATTTATAAGCTCACACAATGTATTTTGTCTCTTTCTGTTTGTATTTATAAGCTCACACAATGTATATTGTGATTGGTTTAATTTTATACCCTGATGATACTTTGTTAAGCGAAAACAGTCTATAGTAAAAGTTTTAATAAATAAATCGTGGTTATAAACAAAGTAATTGTTTTATTTCATTGAATATATCTAACCACAAAGTGACCGCTTTCTACTAAAAGATAATAAAAAAAAAAAATTTACTTGCGGACGGTTCGAAATCGCAACTTCCGGGGAATCAAAAACCTACTACAACCATTATATTTGATTAACCAAAACTCTTTGGGGGGGCTGTTTCACAGAATTTGAAAAAAATTATCAAAAATCAAACCTAAATTTCAAGTTCTGTGAATGTTCTAGTCCAGTTCTGTTATTATTTCATTGTCGATCAGTTTCACAAAACTGAAGTATACACAGATCTTATATATTAAATTAAACAAATAACTTTGTATCATATAATCACAATTACCTCCATGTTTCGAAACCAATGGTTTCTTCGTCTGGGTAGTAATGACATTAAAAAAAAAATTGGCATTACTACCCTGACGAAGAAACCATCGATTTCGAAACATGTTGGTAATTGTGATTATATGTGGTTGATACAAAGTTGTTTGTTTAATTTAATTCAAAATGACGCCACAAAGTGATTTTGCGAAGTTTAAAGATATCAGATCTTATATAGATAGATACGTTTTTAGATTTTCATGGCCAAAAGCATTTTCGTTGTTTGTTTTTGGGGTGTTATGCCGTGTTGCGCAACCTCCTTCTTTAGCCGACGTTTCGGACAGTGTTGCCTCTTTACCAACTGTTGACGTTGGTCTGCCGGATCTGCCCTGATGATGGACACTGCAACGCTGTCCGAAACGTCGGTTAAATAAGGGGTAGCGCAACACGGCATAACACCCTAAAAACAAACAACGAAAAAAGATCTTATATAGTTCTTTCACAGAACTTGAAAATTAACTTTTAAATTTGATGAATTGTTCAAATTCTGTGAAACACCCCGTCCTTAATAATAGGAGTAATTGTTAAATTTATTTTTCACATTCTCCCTTGACGCCAAAACTCATGGTTCTCAGGATAATTTGAAAAATTATTACATGAAATCGTGCAGGATTTTTAAAGATCTCCATTTCCACTAAAAAATCTTTATATATAATAACATATATTATCATAAAATAGATAAAACAGAAAAAAGCTCAGAAATAACAGCGATCTCCCACATAACTCAGTAAAAATGGAAATTTGTTTTGAAATTTAAATTCTCTGTCGAACTTTCCAGAGGGGTAAGTTTCTTTACAGATTTTAACGGCAAAACTCGGAGAATACCCTTTATTATTATGGTGTTTATCTATTTATGAAACGCCCGTAGGGCTTTTGGTAACATAATATATGTCGAACATTTACAAATATTATACAGATCTACATGTACATATAATACATATCAGTACAATAAATACGTAAGATTTTACAAAAATAAAGCATAAACACATAAGTTATATTCATAAATAATTAGTGTTTTGTTTGTCACAGCGAAAAATATAGTTGAGTACATTTAATAGGAAAACGGATATTTATAGTACATGACATTTGTCAGCAGTGTATTAGGTTATTCAGTCATTTAAAAAGTAAAAAATATCATTAGTGGTAGTTTTAGATTAGAAATTAATATATTATTGTAGATGATAGCAATTACAATTTGTATTGAACGTGTCTAAGAAACTTCCTTTATACTATCTCTAAGCAGTGTAAGTTACAAATATAAATACACAGGAGATGCATATTCTGGCTGCGATCTCACAAGAGAGCATAGCAGAAGTGTAGTTTCATTTACCCAAAGTTATGTAGTCCTTGTGTTACGTATTTCAAAATCAAAAATATGCAGGACCTTGTTGGAAATTGTTTCGCAATGACGATCAAAGGTGTGTTTACTATGATCGTGAAATGACTCCGAATATTTTCAATAAACTAATATCACAATCATAATATTTTAATTAATACACGGAGAAAAATGTTATTCTAAAATACGATCATTTTATTCGTAAAAACGGTTAAAAATGGGGCTGAAGTTCTTACGAACAAATTAACAGGGTTTCAATGTTTATTGGCGGGAACATGTAAGAACATTTGTTATACGTAATTTCGTAAGTATACCAACTAATTATTCTTACATTTTCCCGCCAATAAACATTGAAACACTGTTAGTTTGTTCGTAAGAACTTCAGTCTAGTTTTTAACCGTTTTTACGAATAAAATGATCGTATTTTAGAATAACATTTTTCTCCGTATATTATCAATTTCATTCTGCTTGCACATAAGCGGGCTAAAGTAGGAAAATATATATCGTATGTGGGCCAAAGCGGTAAAATAATATATCTCTTATAAAAAATAGTTTATTTTTATGTTATGATCCATTTAGAGTAGGCAGTTAAATGACAAAATATTATTTTCAACCATCATAAAATAATTGACTGAAATGGAATATTGGCCAGTTGGCCAACGGAGTGTTTTATACCAACATCAACTGTTGTTTGTATAAAACTGTTCAGTAGTAGTTATTATTTATCCTATTTTGAGTTTTACCTAATTCTTTTGTAAATCTGACTGATGCAGGATTCAAATAGACCGTTGATGTTTACTATTTAACATCTCCGAAAAAGTGAAATATGATTTGAGTATACATGTGAAAGTGTACACTCCATCTGGTCAATACTCGGACGATTCATAAATATCACCAAATCAATAATAATAATTAAAAGAATTTGGCATTCTAAGTAAAAGAATTTGGCATTCTCAGACTATAAAAATATTACCTTTTGTTATTTCGGCTACTGGCATTATACCTAGCTCTCTTATTAAAAATTTAGGTATATTAGATTTGTCAAAGAATTTGTATATAAAAATGCAAAAATCAGTCATTTTAAATACATGTAGAATTACGAAAGATTTTTTAAATATTTATATTGAGGGATCAGTAGGATTTATCGGTCAAATTAGGAATTCCACAGAGCCGAACCCTCTGATATGAAAATATCTGGAGACGGTGAATTATATTCCCATTTAATAGTTTGGTAGATTAACGTGTTGTTCTTGTATTGTTTTGTATTAATTATACTTATATAATACACTTGCATGACGTGGATTTACTAGATGATCATTTATATGGAAAAGTGTATGAAAGGGGTTAGTTTTTCCTGTGGGAAAAACTAAACCCGTTCCTGAAAATCTGGTGATAAAAATAAAAAAATTGGATAATTTGTAGAGCGCCGTTTTTATGAGAGATCACCTCAAGGGCGCTTGTAATGCAGTAAAACTTGTAGTAAATTAAGCAAAATATCTGTGTTTTCTGGGTCACTAGTAGGATATTTCAAAATTCCTCCTGGTGTTATTTTATAAAATACTAGCTGATACCCCCAGCATGCGTTGCAATGCCACTTAAATAAATAAATTGTTTCTCTCTGACCAGAGCTGACCAGCCTATATAGAAATCTTCGTCAGAAAGTTCGCAACACTTTAAAAAAAATCGCAATCCGAAGAATAGTATAGGAAATAATTTCATAACGCCAGAGCACATCAAATCCCCAAAGTTTCCCTCCAATCGGATGAACGGTATGGCAGCGCGTAAAATACGAACAAACAAACATAATTTTTTATATATTAGAGTAAATATTTGAAACACCCGTGTAAATAATATTTTATTTATGGTAAGCATTCAAATATTTCTTTCCTCATTATCTCAAAACTGAGTGTTTGGAGATGTCTTACTAATAAACTGGACGATCGATATATTAGTTTGACAAGTATTAATATTTCAAAGATTCACAAATTTAATAAAATTTTATTTTAAATAAAGATCCCATTGACACTAGTTCTATGCAATGGGAAAAATAACTCACTGGAATATTGAAAAGCGATAAGTAAAATTGGTATCTACTCTTCGCATACTTAGTCCCTTAGGTCAGTGTTCCGCAAAGTTTGTGCCGCGGCAGTTGGTGTGCCTCACCGCAATGTTTCATTGTCACCCTTTTTTAAACGTATGAAAGACCAATCTAAGAAAAAGGTAACTTTCATGATTGCGTCTTTCAAAACATAAAACAAAGCACAAAAAGAGAGCCACGTGATCGCTAATATGCTTGTTAAATCCAAGAAGCCTCATTCTCTCGCTGAAACTTTCATCTTACCTGTCTGCAAAGAAGTTGTCATTATTATGATTTGCCAAGAAACCGCCAAGGAAATAGAAAAAATATCTGCGTTAGCAAATACGATCTCACGTCACTTCAATGATATTTCTAGCTATTGAATCAATGTTAATTTAAAATTAAGGTTTGGTAGAATTTTTGCGCTACAAGTCGACGAGTCTACTGATATCAGTGGTTACGCAAAATGTGAGGTACAATGACGGATATGAAATAAAAGAGGACTTTAATTTTGTCTGCCACTACCTGGTTACATACAGCTTCTTTCTTCTTCCTTGCACTGTCCCAACTCATTGCCCAGGTAGGCTGTTGGGGTCGGCTCTCCTCGTTCTCAGGTTGTAGCTTCTTCGGTTCTGGGTATCGCTCTCTTCCAGGCCGTTTCTACTTAGAATTTTAGAGCATTGAGTCATCCAGGAGTTCTTTGGTCTTCCTCTGGATGACTGTCGATGAAGCTCCATAGACATTGCCTGCTTCACTGTGTGGTCTGGTGGTCTCCGTTTTATGTGACCATACCATCTCAACTGTCGTTCCTCTAGCTTATTGTTTATGTCTGTGACACCCAGGCTACCACGAATGCGTGAACTTTTAATTTTATCCTTTAGTGACACTCCTGCCGACCATCTAAGCATTCGCATTTCTGCTGATTCAAGCTGCCTGGTGTAGGAGTTGTACATGGTCCAGCATTCGGAGCCATACATTATCGCGGGTCTAACAATAGTCTGGTATACCTTTCCTTTTAGTTTTATAGGCATTTTTGTGTCACACAGGATTCCTGTTACGGATCTAAATTTACTCCATCCCACACCTATTCTGTGGTTAACATCTGCTGCACATCCTCCATCTTTGTGGATGAGTGAGCCGAGATATTTAAATGTGTCACAGTTAGCTAATGTTACTCCATCCAGTTGCATCGAAGGAGTTACAGCATTTGTGTTTTCAAATGGCAAGTACAAATATTCGGTCTTTTTCCTGCTAATTTTTAGGCCATTATCCTCTAGGATTTTTCTCCACCTTTCCAGGCTATTTTGTAAGTCACAATGATTATCTGCTATCAGTACTACATCATCTGCAAAAAGCATAGTCTTGAGAATATTGTTGTTCATTTCTTGGATTGTTAGATAATTCATGACCATTATAAATAGCAGTGGGCTGAGGACAGATCCTTGGTGTACCCCCACTTTAATTGGAAATGTTGGTGATGTCCCTGATGTGCATCTTACTTGTGTTTCTACGTTTGTATACATATCTTGTATGGAGAGCACATATCTTTCTGGTACGTTATGAGATCTCAATGCCGCCCATATCAGGCTTCGGGGAACCCTGTCAAATGCTTTTTCCAAGTCTATAAATACCATGTGTAAGTCTTTTTTTGCATCTCGATATTTTTCTACTATGATTCTGACTGTTTGAATAGCATCTATTGTTGATTTCCCTGATACAAAGCCGCATTGATCGTTGTGTATTTTTATAATATTCCTGATTCGTGTGTTTATAATCCTCTCATAAATTTTCATGGTGTGAGACATAAGCTTTATCCCTCTATAATTGTCGCACTTCCTAGAGTCTCCCTTATTTTTGTAAAATGGAAGGAGATAACTCTTCCTAAAGTTTTCTGGCATTGGTTCTCCAGTCAATACTTTGTTATACAGGTTGCACAACCATTTATCTCCCACTTCTCCACACTCTTTCCATAATTCGGCTGGAATATTGTCTGGCCCCACTGCTTTCCCCTTTTTCATTTGTGATATGGCTACTTTAACTTCTGTTGGAGTGATTTCTTCAACTGGCCCCAGCACTGGTTGCTCTGACACATGAGTTGTTCTTGGAAATTCTTCATTCAGTAATGTAGAATAATAATCTTTCCATCTATCACATATTTTGATTTCGTCTGTGATCAACTCACCATCAGTATCTTCTATGTATTTGGGTGTTCTAATAGATTTGGCCCTTTCTTTCCTGTGTGCTACGATTTTGTATATTCTTTGCACTCCATTAGGTGTTTCTAAATCGTCATACAGCTCTTTCAATGCCTCATGTTGTGCAGAGGCAACTAATTTCTTTGCTGTCTTTTTGACTTGCTTATACACTAACCGGAGTTGCTCTTTCTCGCTATCGCACTTACAGTTTGACCAGTTTCTGAAAGCAGTTTTCTTCTCTTTTACACATTTTTGTATTTCATTTGTCCACCACCATGATTCCTTTTTTATTTTCAGTTTACCTTTGGAGATTCCCAGATGGTGTTTGGCTTCCTGTATACATACCTGTTCAAATGCTTTCCACATTTCAGTTGGGTTTTGCGTATCTTCATTTTGGAGATTTTCTAGCATCCAGTTTTGGAGTTTTGACGTTAATTGTTTTCCGTTTTCTTTTGAGATATTGAACCACTTAATTTTGGTTGTTGGTTTTATCTTATCCTTATACAATTTATGTCTCGTTACATGTAATTCCAGCAGTAGTAGGCGATGTTGTGTTGCAAGGGGTTCACCAGGAATAACTTTACAGTCTCTAAGTGTTTTTCTCATTTCGTTTCTGCATAACCAATAATCTATTTGTGTTGCAGCATTACCACTTTTGTAGGTTATGAGGTGTTCTGGTTTCTTTCGGTAGAACGTGTTCACGATAGTGAAACCGTATGCATCTGAAAAATTTAGTAGCTCATCTCCTAGTTCGTTTCGTGCTCCATATCCAAAGCCGCCATGGCTAGAATTTTGGCCACTATTTGACATCCCCACATGTCCGTTCATATCTGCTCCCATTATAATAGCTTCATTTTCTGGAATGTTTTGGTTACATACAGCACTGGAGAAGAAATATTCAGAGTAACAGATCAGTACTTCAGTGAGCATAATTTGGAATGGCACTACTTCATAAGAATTTCAAAGTGAAACACTTGGAGCTATTAGTAGAAAAAATGAACTCATTTTTTCATAAGTGTGACCTGCAACCTATGGACTGGGTACGAAATCCATTCGCAGATATAATTTCTCTTGGACACTTACCGATAAACAAGCAGGAAGAATGCATGGAGTTAAAAATGGATAATTTTCCGAATCAGAGCTTACACATTTTCGTCGGCATATAAAAAATGAGTATCCAGTGCGTTCAAAACGTGCTATTGCAATTCTCTTAGCATTTGTCACGACGAGAAAAAGAGAACGCCCGAGAATGATTGACGAAGAGATGAGACCAGCATTATCAACGATGGCTCCGAATTTTGATAACATTGCCCAGAAGCAGGTTCGCATTTCTCATTGGTAAATATAAATATGAAATAAAAATTGTTTTTTCTTCGGTGTAACTGTAAAATTTCTTGATTTAAGGGTATTTCTTGATAAAATTTCTTAGGTAAAGGAATAATCCAAGGAAATCTATTATGCTATATTGTTTTCGACCATACGGTTGCTAGTATAGAATATCAAATAATATCACCAACATAAAAATATATCACTAGAGAGAGAGCAAGTCTTATATCTGAACCAAATTGAGTTGGGATGGGAAAATGATAAATGTATAAAAATAATATCGACATTGATAGAGGAATTAAAATATATGTATAAAATGGCTATCGAAAAATAGGTTTTACCGCGACATTCGTGGAAATACTTTTTTCTCATAACGGTTAGGAATTGCTCGTTCTCACAAAAAATAATGGTTTTTGAAAGTTCCAGCCTGGAAAATTTTTCGTGATTAATTGGAATTTTGTAATGAATTATGATGTTTTTGACTGATTTCAATACTTAATCATCATTTTTATTTAGTAAAAAACAAACCTTAACAAATTTACCTTTATACTGTTGAGTTTTTAAAAATTTTCCTTCAAATAATGGAGATTAAAGAATTCTTTAATTTCATAAACATTTTTAGTTTTTAGAAACACCTGATTTAAAGTTTTTTCTATTCAGAAAAAACAGGAAATACTTAGTTAATAATTATAAAACATATTACAAATATTACTGAAACACCTCCTACTTAATGAATTACATTTCATGATTTTATACCAAAATATTAAAAAAAATTAAGACAACTTTATTAAATTTATGTAATCTAATTATATTTAGTCGCTTCTTCTAAAAAAGTACTGTAAAGAATTTTTAATGACTTCCAAAGATTATGAACAAAATTATTTGACGACTAGAAAAAACCACCTTTAGGTGATTCTATTACTTTAGTATGCTGAATTTATGAAATTTGCTTGAAATTTTAGATTATTAGCTTGATTGATTTTGGATTTTTTTTAAAGTTCTTCATGTATGATATACGAGTACTTACATTCTTGGCATTTTATAAATAATGACCTTTGCTATATTTATTAACATTTTTAAAAGTTGTAACACAACATAACCCTAATATAATAAAATCAAAAACACAAAATCAAACATAACACAATAACAATAATAATTATCCAATTTTTGATGGTAGAAGTAGTCGAAGACGCCAGAGGAAGGCATGGTACTATCAAGTGAATCAGATTCTTAAGTCAGACCATGTTAAGAAACAGAATCATAGAATAGTATGAATGAGACGATGTATGAATGTCAACGAGGCAAGAGTATGCGCCAAGACCATGTTGTTTGGCGTTCCTTCCTCTCTGCCTAATCCTGCGGAGAAACGGCGTGATGGTTAGTTTTTTTAAAATATTTCTTATGTCGTATTTTATAATATTCTTTTATAAAGTAATTCAACCGATTTACTTCAATACTAAATCTAAAAACTCCTCAGCACAGGTTCTTCTAGTGAGGTGTTCAAGATACGTTGTAATATTTATGAATCATTTACACGACTCTACATAATATTGCACAGATTCTATATATTATGTATTTAAAAATCGTCAATAGAACATATTTGTAATAATAAAACTTGTACTTATTTTATGTTTGTACTAATTATTTGTCTGTGAAATATGAATATACATATATTATTATAAAAAAATCGGCAATGAAAATATTTTTTGCGTCATATTTCAGAGTTGTGAATTTTATGAAGTAATTTCTTTTGAATTTTTGATAAAATGTTTATAAAAATGCTAGTAAACACGTCCAATCAACCAATGCAAACATCTCCTCTATCTTTATCTTGAGTAATTAAGACGTAATAAACATAGTTATTCGTACACAGGCACAGTTCTTTTGATAAAAATAATCATTTCCACGTATTCTTCTCATGTTATTAACCTTCATCATATCATTAAACCCACTGTCTCCTTGTTTGAACTTCTGTTTCACCTCAAAGAATCCATTAGACTTAATTAGTTCTCCGTAAAACGCAGCACATTAAAGGTTGTTTGAAAATATAATGGGAAGAGTAAAGTTAACATTTCCAGTCGTAGTTAGACATTCTGCTTTGTGAAATGCCAATCAGTTCGCAACATATTTATTAAATTAATTCTCATTCATATTTTATTGTAAACACAATCAAATGTTTTTTTAATCCATACAACAAGTACATAATATATTAAATACGTATATAAAAAAAAATTTGGTCGACCAATCACAATTATAATTCATGAAAACCAGGTTGCATTCACGGAAAACAGAAGCACAAACGATTCCATTACTATATTATACCAGACGGTTAAGATAAATCTTAAAGAAAATTGGTATAATTGTTGATCCTCAAAAAGCTTTCGATAGCATGTATCATGTCAAACGAATACAAAAGTTCAATGTTGTGGGCTTAATGGCAAATCATAAAAATGACCAAAAAGTTGTATACACAAAGACTTTGGAATACCACAAGGCACTGTATTGGGTCCATTGTCTTTTTTGTATGTTGCGATTTTTTCATCTCAGTGGAAACTTTCTTACGTGGACCACACGACAATCATAGTAAACAGCCAGTATTCGAATATTATAAAGATAGACGCCAACAATGACATGCAATTCCTAAAATATTGGTTCGATATAAACATCTTATCAATTAATAAGTTCAGAAATTTCCCAAACATTGATATAATTATGTACAGCAAAAATTGTAATAGTATGTAATAGTTCATGAACCCTAAATCACACGACTGAAATAAAGCACTTCAGAGTAATTGTAGACCAACATATGAAATGATACGGACACACGTGAAATAACATGAATTTATCTATTAATTAGATTAAAAAATATTCTTGGATTAGATAATTAAAAGTAGTCTGTTACGCTTTAATCCAGTCGTTAATTTAATTTTGGAATTATTGGATGGGGTAGTGCATATATGAAAAATGTGAGCCCTGTAAATGTGGTAACAAGAACTAATAGTTGAGAAAATTTTGAAAAAAATAAATTCCCGCATTTGCATCAGTAACATTGCTCAAAATTGTCCAAAAAATGAGGAAACTATAAAAAAGACTCAATTATACCAATTTTTTAAAGATTAAATTAACTAAAGATTACATTAAAAAAACTTAATCTATCATTGCGACGTACGTATAACATTCCAATTCCACAACAAATGCACAGTAATTACATTTACAAAGGGAAAACATATTTTAATAGTCTTCTAGAAGAAATAAAAAAAATAATAGATTTGGTTAATACCAGATTATTCCAGAAAAAGGAAAAAATTCTTAAAAACTAAACAACCGTAACATCATCAACAAAATGCTTTAAATTAATTTCATACCATTATTATAATGTTGTATGATACCAAATTCCAGTACTTAAATATATATTAATAGTATTACACTTATTATTATTTTTTTATTTTATTTTTATTATAACTCCAACACCAAGCTCAAGAGCTGGTTTCCTTGGTGTAGAAATCTCATTGGTGTAGAGAAACTCAAAAATTCAATCGCAACATATTAAACAAGAAAACTCGTTTAATATTTAAAAAAGAAGAATTGTCTTACTTGTACTAATTGTATTGAAACGAAATTCAACGTACGTTGAATAAAATGATCCCGACGTTGAATAACGTAACTCAACGTGCCTTGAATAACATAACTCAACGTACGTTGATTACGTTTGTAGTTATGTTTAACGTTGAATTACGTTTTTTTGTATGTTGAATTACGTTTGTACTTTGATAATTAATTGCATAATGCCTTTAAAGCATTATTTTCTCTATGTATGTAAAAACTCCTCCCATAACCATGAGCTACTGGAGCTCTACTTATGGAGTAGTAGAATAATTAGGAAAAAAAACATTATACAATTTTGCATATTGTTATAATTTGAAATGTTATATTTTTGTAAAAAAATAATTAAATAAATATTTCACTACTTTATTATGCCTTGTAGATTGGTATTGGAATATTTTTATTATTTAATGTTATACTTTAAATAATAAAAAATGTATTTATACATATATGTAAAGTATCAAAGTATTGCAAATACTGACAATCCATTAAAATTTATAATGTACTTACCTAATCTGTAGAAATGTTAAACTTTCTTAATTTGACACTACGGACTTTTTAGAATAAGTAAACAAATCGGGCTTATTGTAGTAATTAGCTTTTAAAGGAACACATGAATGTCTAAATTCAGATTCCGTGAGGTAGAAAATAGTCTTGCATGACTGGAAGATTTCGGAGAAATAACAAGTACATTTCGAAATATTCCGATAAAGTAAAGCAATGATGTTAAAATTCCACTTATCCCGGAACTTGAGTGACAGAGTAAATTATTGGAATTATAACTGGAACAACGAAAGAATATTATTGCATACTTTAATTTTTAATTTCGTGTTAGTGATGCTATTAGTTCCTATACTTCGTTCAAAATGTTAATTTTCCTCTCTTCCATATATTTTCATATTTTATTTATTTATTTACGAACACGCTTTGCGCTTTTAAATAAAACTTATACATTGAATTGAAAACAAAATAATAATATAAAGAAATAAAAAGATTTAAAAAAATTAACCATAAAAACAATAGACTTCTAAGTTAGTTTCACACTAACTTTAAGGAACCCAAAAAATTTAAAAACGAAAAAAAAAATTCGATTATTCGTTATTCACATTAACTAAAATGTTCTGAACTAATTTTTCCAACAACATGATACAACAATATGAGTTGAATAAATAAATAAATAAATATTTTGGCTTTGAATGTATCCAAATTCAAATCAAAAGTATTAGCGACATGTGTTAGTTTATGATTGTTATGAAACAAATCGGTACTTGCTCTCTCTTAAATTAATACTCAGTTCAAGTAAGCACCGGCTAATCAATTATTATGTATTGTCTCTGGTTTTTTATTGAACAACCAGCGGCCGGAAAGGCTTGGCAAGAGGGTGGTTGTTGATGATCACTTTCCCTTAAGGGGTTGACGGGCTGGTCGCTTAGCGGACTGTCATTTTCTGGAATGTCATGTTTTAATCAAAGTGAATGGGAAACCGCACATGTCGTTCAGGAATAGTGATGTATTCTTGTTAAACATTCATTTAAGACAGAGCAAGAAGCGTATTTCATAACAAGAATTGAACACGAAACTATGTTTTCGATTTCATTTTTAGAGCTAAAAATAAATATTTACATTTCCAGCAGAAAACTTGTCTTAGATAACGTTCTAAACTTATCTATTCCACAAATATGTTTATGAAAATAATGTCCTAGAAGTTCTACAAAAGCAAAAAAAAATTGTTTTAAAACCATTTTCACGAAATTCGTATTTTCATTCGTATACTTTTTTTTTTATATAGAGAAACCTCACAAGAGTCCCAACTGCTCCCTTCTGGAGCCAGTGAGACTATGGCATCCCCAATTGGAGCATGTTATGAGGCTGAAGGTATGTGGGGAAGGGAAGGAGATGGGGAAGAGGAAGGTGGGAATGTACCTGGCTATTCAGATCTAGTCACTGAACACGGCTAAAGCCATTATTAAGCAACGTTTCAATTCTGAATGGTGGTCTACATACATAATGAAAAAAACTACATAATTACTATCTACTAGGCGTTTAATAAAAATAATTTTATTTAATTCAAATATTTTTATCAAGAAAATATTAACAAAATATATCACATTGTTTACAATTTTTTTATTTATCTGTTGGTAAATGTATAATATGTTTCTTTTTTATAATGGATTTGTTTGGCACATTGAAAAGCCTTTCAAATGACGAAACATTTTTGCAAAAACTATATTAAGTAAGTTTAGTCAACATTAAACAATAATATGACTGACAAAATAACAATATGAATGCGAAATATATTTGTAATATTGTTTCGCGAGAAACCAATCAATTATACTTCCCTTACGGAAATGGGAGAAGGTAATTGTAATTCTTAGGGGTGATTCTTAGACAGACAAATGGCTTAGTTTACAAACGCTGTTTGAAACATTTAGAAACCTTAACAATTAATAATTCTAAAACTGTGCTAATATTTACGCCTAATTGGAATGGTTTTGGTGTAAAAATCGTTCTCCCGCCTCGTTCAACTAAAATGCAGAAATCTTGGATTTTTAGAATGGCGGGCTTAATATTATTGGCAATTAATTACCTACGAGATGGGACCCAAAAGTAACGAGATTTCATAACTCTTTTATTTTTCAATATTTATACCACAAAATATGATTGCCCTCATATGTGCTGTGACTGCGAACAAGTTTCCGTACAACAACTGACTACAAAAACCCGTTCCCCCTCCACTCCTCCCTTCTACTACCCTAATCTCGTTACTTTTGGGTCTCCCTCGTATATCTCATAAAAATAATAAATAGTATATTTGCTGAAAATACTCGCAGTATCGCCCCAGTGTAAGACCACAATTCTGAATTGAAACATTGTTTGAAATGACTTTAGCCGTGTTTGGTGACCAGATTTGAATAGCCAGGTACTTCCCCACCTCCATCTTCCCCATCTCATTTTCTTCCCCACTACCCTAACAAAACATAATAATAATAATAATGGCCTTCTATTCTGGACTTCTGTTAGGTATATGAATTTAAACATTTTTTGTATGTTATAATATGTTTGTTATAATATATCTCGAAGCTCAGTTTACCTCCTCGAACATTTTCCATTGGGACCTGTCACGCGCTACTCTTCTCCATTGATGTCCAGCCGTGAGTTTTAGGTCGTCTTCCCATCTTATGTGTTGACGTCCTCTACTGCTCTTGCCATCTCTAGGATACCTATATATAGATATATATATATATATATATATATATATATATAGTCATTTACATTTTTGCACCATTTCTCTTGTGGATCGCGGATCATGTGACCTGTCCATCTCCACTTTTGTTGGTCTATTCGGGTAACTATATCGGCAACTTTAGTTTTCTCCCTTATTATGCTACAACAAAACATAACGTACCCCAAATGGGAATGCCATAGTGTGTCTGGCTCCAGGCGATTGGGAGCAGTTATGCGGTATTCGCATAAAAAATGTATGTTTATACGCAATAGGTACTCAATAACTCCTTTGTTTTGTAATGAAATCACACAAAATACGACAAAATTATTGCTCTAATTTCAAATATCTGTAATGCTGGGGCCGCATCTGCGCCTTTCGTCCCGAAGTAATGCGGAAAATTTAAAACGTTTACGCGAAGCTTCGTGATGATAGGGGCAGATGCGGCCGCAGCATGAGTGACATTGAGTTTCGTCAACGAATTTTTCTCCAGTGGCTTGGTGGCTTTATTGGTAGAGTGAGCGCACTGAGCACCCGAACCACCAGAGCTTCAAAAAAGTCTGTGTCTAGAAATTCAAATAGTCAAAACATGATACTCAGTAAACGAAAAAAACGAAACACTTCAGGGCCCCTAGTACACTCGATCGATAACGATTGATAGGATAACATTCAGTAACTTTTCATCGTTCCCTAGGACATCTGCAGATCGCTAACATACAAACAACAGTTGATATCGAATATATTAAAGACACTTAGTCATTGTGAACTGTCACATATTCGTTAGCGATTTGTAGTAATTTGTAGCTCACTTTCTTTCCTGGGGTGAGGGCATTGTTTTGATTCTGTAATTGTGTGTCTTTATTTATTATTTCGCTCTAACTAGAAGCTGAACCAACAGGCAAATACATATCTGACGTATCTTTATCTTGTTAATTACTATAAATTAAAAAAATTTCTGCTAACTATCATGCATACGTGACATTGGAGGGTCTAGATTAGTTTTAAAACTAATTGTAGCTTCCTTTTACAAAAAAAAAAATTTGGATCCTGACGTATGCGGCTAAAGGGGTTATAAAATCAGTTTCCTCAAACCGTTGGGAACGCAGTTTTTAAAAATAATTAGCTATACTATTGACTGTTCTACCACCTTCCTCTAACGTTTTTAATTCTAATGAGTCTATCCAGACATGACCCGCAACCAACTAACATGCATCCTTCTGGCACAGATGCATGGATATGCAAAAGTGTTCGTAACAACTGGGATTGGTTTTTGTTACATATATGTGCATCTTGACTAATGGGACAGGGATAGAGTTGTACTGCTCCCCTTCCATCATCTCACATTTAATCCCATCTCTTTTCAACCAAACAATTAACTATTAACTCACTTTTTGAGACTAATCTTTTAATAAACATAATATCAACAGTGATGGGGGTAGTAAAGGTAAAATCATGCAATGTCCGGTACTTTAAATAATTTTTTAAAATAAAGTCGTATCTTCGATTTTTCAATAGTCGAGGTCCATCCACACATAAATATAATTTAATTTAATTTAAACATTGAATGAAGTGAATCGGATGAAACTTGGATGAGCAACGATTCCACTTCGCTTGTAACCGGGACGTTCGTTCTCCGTTCTCGGATCGGCTGGTATTTAGTCTAGCTTGAAATTGCTTACAATATTAACTATTAAAAATAAAAAAATCAATTTTCTGCTAGTGTTACTGGGTTTAATATATTTTTATTGTGGTTATACATATGAGTAAAGTAAAATAATTTATTTTTGATATAAAATAAAAATTCTTCGAAAACACTATATTCCATCAAATTGGAATCAGGTCTTTTTAACCACCAAGCGATTTCTACCAGTGAAAGTACGTAATAAAATAATCCATGAGAGATCCAGTACATTTTATTTGTATTTGAGATAAATAATATCACCATGAATATGGTGTCTTAAAGGTTTATTTGTGAGTGAAATAAATAAATATGTTTTTGGTATTCATTTAAATAATAATTAATCAATAGAATAGAAAAGAGTTATTATATGATATATGATAAAGAGTTTTTATAAGAGTTCTTATATTTTGGACCGAAATTTTTAACAATAATACTGGATATTTTAATCCTATTTCTAGAATGTCTAGATCATACAATGATCTTGCTAAATCACACACTATCATAGATATTTTTGTAAATAATATAACTTGTTTCAAGAAGTATCTCCACAATTTGTTTGTTGTTTTATTATTTTTTCATAAACATTTTCTTTTTGTTAGATTTTTTTATTATTATAATTAAGTTTTTTATAGTTAAGTTTAAAAATACTGACATTGTTTTTTTTGTGTTTGCTTCTGTGTATATGAAAATATGATTACTGCAGACACATTGGTCTAGGGATATTTATATTTGTATTTAATTTTTGTTTTATATTACCAACATGAATGTTCTATAAATATCCTGTTTGTGTCTCAAATAAATAAATAAAAATAAAATAAAGGAATGCTTTGACAAATTTCTTAAAACCGTTCTGTAGTCCAAGTCCACCCATCGCTGAAAAGCCTTAATTACAATTTCTTACAAAATACCAAGAAGTTTTTTTATTGCTTTAAAAACATTACGTTTACTATTACATTATTATTACGTTTCCCACCATCCCGTTTCCCGGCATCCGGATTCTTCTTGTACTTTAACGAACAATATGTTTTAATTTCAGCTTATTGTCCACTTTTAGATCAAGTTACAGGCCCAAAAATTTTCTTGCAAAATTATCTAGTATAGGGATACTAAGGTACTATGAAAAATTTTATCTTTTAAAATGAGGAAGTAATATTTTTAATGTCGTCTTTTGAGCTCTTGGCTTAAAAAAATATCCTTTGGAGGGTAATATTTTCATTCAAAATTTCTATCATTTTCAATGAAGGCTTCTTCAGAAGACTTATAAATTATAAAATTGCGTCTTTGTTTTTTATACCAACATTAATTAGAAATTTCAAAAGGTTTATCGATCACGATCAAAACATTGCGTTTTGGCGGTCATTATGCCAGAGGTCACAGGTGAAATATTTTCGCCATTTGATTTGATTTTCTTGCAAACTGCTTTAACGTTATGTTCTTAATGGGCGTTTAAACATGATCGTAGGATTTTTAAACTACGTGATTTCACAGTAAAACGCGGATTACTCCGTTTTTGGCCTCGCGGTAAAGAATTATACTAAAACAATAGATTTTTAGAGTTTTCTGGATAACCTATTTCTGCCTTATCTCAAAACACACATTGAAAACAGCCCGTTGTTGTAAAGCTCTTTTGACGGTTTTTTTAATGTCAACGAATAAAGAAGACAATGAAAATGTACTCTGATAGCTACTTTAAGAATTTAAAATTTTTTTGCGGTAACTGCTTATAAATTTATTTATTTATTTATTTACATTTGATACATTTAAAGCCAAAATAACAAATAATATTACATAATAAGAGAATATATTTAAAATGAATACAAGTGTTATTACGTTGTTTTAGGTCGATATTAGTTCCTAGCTAGGCAGATTGCCTGTTCTAAGGAACCAAAGTGTGTAAAGTGCCAAATGCAATTTAAATTATTATTATTATTTTTAATTAATACCTATGTACTAAGTTTTTACTAAATGTGCCATTCATAGGTAACCATGTATCGTTTTAAGTCACATTATATAATAGTAATAAAATATAGTCATAGTTCTGTATGTAGGAAATGAGTAGAGTAGATAAGGTTTGCTACATATAAAGTAATACAATTTGAATTATTCCCTTCTGAATTTTAGATTCAAAATACAAAATTATATGAGTTTCTATCAAAGGTTTTATTAGAAAATCTATAAGCCCTTGGGATATGAAATTGACAAATGCGGAACTTTTACTTGAACTTCTTAGAGATATGTAAAACATTGTACCTTTTGTCTACTGCAAAGGGTATTTCATAATAATGTACCTACATATACTTGGACAATATGTAACTCTAAATTATTTTGCCCCATTCAATTTTTATTTTTTATTCCGCAATCATTCACAAAAAAATATTATTTTGCAAGCAAGATAATACGAATACATCAACATTCGTCCAAAATCTTAAAACATTTAGAAATTTTAATTGTCTTTCCTTCACACCAAAATTATAAAGTATAAATACAAGACTGTTGCACTCTGGGCATCGCCACTCGTACTTATACCTAAATGTATCGGAAAAAGTGCAAACACAATAACTTCTTTACTAATCTAAATTCACTTTGGAGTGTCATTTTAATTGAATGCAGTCAAATCACTTTGTACACACCAGTTAAAATCAAAATTATCAGTATGCTTTAAAACCAATTGTTTCTTCGTCAGGATGAAATAGAAATTATCCTGATAATGAAAATGAGACAAAGAAACTATTGGTTTCGAAACATCATGGTATAAAAAGGTTCCTGGAACCTGGTGGAACCTTTTTATTATACTTTGTATTACGGGCGTTTTCCAAAAAAGATGTCGGTGACGTAATAGGAATTCCACTTAAGTGAGATGCTGCATTTCGATTAAAAATATACGTAAATTTATTAAAGAAAGGTTGAACTTCATGACAAAAAGTATTTAAATAGAAAATGTCAATAAACTTCGAAAATAATTGCACTTTAAGTTTAATACTATTGCTAAGAAATTCTTTTACGTCACTTTTATCATAAAGTTTATAAAGAAAATTAAAAGAAATTCATTATTTCAGAATTTTATTTACGAATTGAAAACACAATCAGTCTCCTAAAAAATATGAATAATCAAGCTTATTGAATTAAATATTAAGTTTTTCAATAAAAATATTCTTTTACGCTACTTTTGGACACTTTGTACTATATATTTTGCGTTCTAGAAAGACGAATATAAGTTTTTGTTTTACGAATGTTTAATTATAACAAATTTAAAATTAATCATGAACTATATCAATAAAAAAAAGAACAAATTTCTTTGAGATATAATAATTGATATTAGAAAATAAATCACAGCAATAACAGGACAGTAGCGTAAGGGGAAAAATTTGGTAACGTTAAGGAATTCTAAGGCCTCGGCCAGACTGAGAGGCTTGCCCGGTAGCGACAGCGGGCGCGAAATATCAGTCGTATGTGTACGCACGTTGTGGCTACACTGCTGAAGGCGCGACAAGCGACTGGTATGGGAAAAGTGGAAGATACTCTCAGTATCACCCTGGTGTAAGACCACCATTCAGAATTGAAATGTTGCTTAATAATGACTTTAACCGTGTTTAGTAACTAGATCTGAATAGCCAGGTACTTCCCAACCTTCCTCTTCCCCACCTTCCTCTTCCCCATCTCCTTCCTGTCCCCACTTACCTTCAGCCTCAAACGTACCCCAATTGGGGATGCCATAGTCTCACTGGCTCCAGACGGGAGCAGTTAAGACTCATGTGAGGTATTCTCTATAAAAAAGGGCGATTTTACGTACTACCGCCACCGTGGAAGGCCCCCCGCGCAAGTACTTTTTCTTCCACTTGTTCTTTTTTCTTTTCTTTTTATTTTCGTTTCTGTTCTCTTCAACGTCTTCTTTTTTCTATTCTTCTTTGGTTAGCTCTCTGATTATATTTTGATGTTATTTTTGTCTTTGTAACTCTTTTTTCATAAAGGCTTCACATTTTTCAGGGTCGTTTTTAATTTTGTCTCTGTACCTTTTTGATTTTTCTGCAGCTTTCAACGGCATATTTGAACATAAAATTAAAATAAATTATTTTTTAAAAATGCACAAATAATTAGATAGGTAATAATGGGCTACACGTGCATACCGTGTATAGCCTGAAATAGGTAACTAAGCTGAAAGGGTATTGAAGTACTTGTTAATGTACGCAACTTTAATTAGGTACAGGATTAACTAAAATACACAGGAACATAAATCATGCTACATTTTATACTTACTTAATTAAAATTGTATGAACCAGCTGATTTTATACTGAATTTCAGAGTTGCCTCTACAGTAATAGTTGCTCATATTGCTGTTTATATTAGTACTTCGACACCATTTCGACTCTTTCAGAATTAATCTTTAATAATCTTAATTAATAAAAAAAAGAAAAAAAATTATACACATAAAAATTAAATATTTTTTTCTTTTTAGCTATGCTGTTCTTTTTTTTCAATGCTACATATATCACTCAACCCACATATCTACATGTAATAGTTACATTTTGAAGATACATGCAAAATATAAATTTAATTAGAAAATTGTAACACACCCAAATACACTAAAAGACGGATAGAGTGAACCGACCTTTAGAATTCCATTACGTCACTTTTAAGTTCCATTCACGAGACCGTTGCGTAAGAGAAGTAGCGTAATCGCGTCAAAATTTTTTCGAAATGTATTTATCAATAAATTATGATACTTCTGTTTGTTCTAACTAAACATTTAATAAAACAATAAATGAATCAATTTAATACAAAGTAGAGTCTAATACATGCTGGTAAATTACCTGGAGAAATACGGAAGCGTTGGTGGAACACTTTTTTAGTACAGCCGAGAACGACCACTTTTGTTACGATTTCTTGGCAAACTGGCTGTAAAAAACCAAGCATGGCCGCCCTTCATGGACTAAAAAGGGTTGCTATTTTCGAAAATATTCATCGATTTGGTAATATTTTTATTGGAAGACGTCAATAATGTGGTAGCGTAGGCGGAAATTCCACCATACGCTATTTCGTAGGACAACTCAATATCTGGTATTTAAATTATTTTACACGATAATTAATCTATATTATGGTTGCAAATCGAAAATATTATCATATACTATTAGTAGAATTAGAAATAAATACTGGGATAACATAAAATAACATTAATTTTTGAACTCTTACTGGTAGTGGTAGGTGTAGGACATACCAGAAACTGTAGTCTTACTTATTTTAAAATAATATCGAAATTTAATAGATTTATTCATTATTTTTAGTCCATAAAGGTATTTATTTGTTATTATATTGGTAAAATATATGGTTGGTCATTAAAACCGACACAACAAAAGTTACTGATGCTGAAAGTGATGGGACACTGACTTTTATCTATGTACACTTTTTTTGAAAAACGCCCTTATACCAAAGGGTCGACATGTTGATAATTTTTATTAAATAAGTTGTGCGTATATAGTGATTTGTTTTCATTCAAACAAAAAGTTTATCATTGAAGAATAAAAATAAATATTTTTTAAAGTTGGAATATTTTAAATATTCCAAATTTAGAAAACAGACGAAAAATAACTGACCTAACCTTTTTATTAAAATTATTAAACTCTAAATTTGATTGCTGTGAACTCTTGCATTTAACAAATCTACATGTACCTACACGAACTACTAGACAAACATTAACATTTTATATACACACATCTCATTCTATCTATAAATTGCATTCCCCAATAAAACGATTACATAGTCTTGGTAACCAATATTTAAACAATATTGACGTATTTGACAATAATTTGAATTTGGCAAACTTTAAACGCCGTATGTGCGAACTATTTCTACTTAATTCGTGAACTATTGTAAATACCAATTTTATACATTTTTATTAATACCTATTATTATTGATTTGGAGGATATTGGCAGGCTATCTATTTTTACTTTATTTATATTCTGTATTACCTACATTTTGTCAACTCATATTTTATCTAACCTATATTATGTGTCTTAATATTTTCTGTTACTTACCTGTATTTTATTCCCTTCTAACTCTTCACCGTAATTAATCAAAACATGTATTGCTTTATGTATGTAAAAGCTCTATGGGCGTTTAAATATAAATAAATAAATACAATAAATAAATAAAAAAGTAATTTTCATTCAAAAACAAGTTTGTTCATCCGTTAGTCTCTCTTGGATCTGGTCAGCACTAAATATAAGATCGGATATTATTTGTTGAAAAAATTCCTGAACCTTCATAATTCATATTATGTTGAGTGATAGTGTACTTAATTATTATTTTGAAGTTATCGAAATGAAATTTGTTTCCTTTCAAAAGCAGCGCTCCTTTTGCTCGGAGCGAGGCTGGATAATTTCCCTATCGATTAGATAATATTATTATTATTTTTAAATGCTATTTTAACCCTTGTGTATAAAGAAACTGCATGAAAGACAAGGTCAGAACTGCTTGCGCCAATATCACTCTGAAATCTGTTTTTTATTTAATCAACGTACGTTCTCTAAATCCTTTGAAAATGAATTTTCTATAACATTTGCTCGTCACTTTTTGCAGAAGTCACTAGCAGAAATAATAATAATTAACGTTTTCAAAAGAGTATTAAGGTCATTATTTCTTTGAAAACTCATTTGAATTGTTTTTTTTTATGTAGGGTATCTAATCAGGTTTGTGTAGAAATATTAAAATCAGTTTATATTGGTATGAATATATATTTTTTCATAATTGTTTCCAAAATGGAAGTTTTGTTTTTTTTTGGTTAGCTGTTCGGGGAAAAGTTCTTACGATATAATTATGTAACATATTATACAAATAATATGATATGTTATCTGGTAAACAGAAAACAATCGCAAAAAAAAACCTTTTTTTTCACGAAAATTTGACCAAAACTCATCAAGGTAATTTTCGCGCCGTTTCCGAAATGTCATACATACTACGTTTAACATGTTTTAAAGTAATTTTTATTAGATTTAATGGGGAAACGAAAATTTAACGGTCGGAGAAGAGGCTTGTGGATCGCGGTAGTTAACTTTTGATTTCGATAGAAAATCTAAAATACTAACATTAAAATAAACAACCATGAATACCCAAGGTACGAGTACCTCGGCTACCGCTGATTCCCAACAGTGCTTTAATATATACCTGCATTCAAGTAAGCAATAAAAATGCCCGAACACGTGATGATTTGATGATAAGTATTTATGATTTTTTATTAACGTCGAAGCAACATAAGTGTGTAAAAAAATCTGAAATATTTTAGTTTGTAAGACCGTAAATAAATAGACAAACTGAGGTATTTTCGTCACAAAACACATACTCAGATTTAAAAAAATTATTTTATTTAAACTAAAATTAAAATTCAGAAAACTGGCTTTACTAGATTATGAATTGATTTATTTTACTGTACGATTATATGGTTTGAATTGTGTGTTGTATAATACAATATTTCGTTTGAAAATTTAAGAAATCGGCCAACAACCAACGGTATAACCTTATTTCGTTAAAAATTAACTCGTTTTTTTAAATTTTAAAAACTGACTTTACCAGATAAAATAACAATCTTTCGAAAACAAAATATGTTTTTTGGTAAAAAAGATTCAATACGTCTAGAATTTAATTTAAAAATGACTATTTTATGGTATTCTCTGATGTCGAATGTCGAATTCAATGTTTCAAAGACCCAATCATGTCTGATTACGTCTCAAAGGGATCGAAATGACAATCTAGTCTCCTTCAACGGTAGCATTCTTCCAAACAGGTCCTCCATTGATATGCTCGGTTTAACTCTAAGTGACCAGCTCAGGTACGGGGGCTCTATCGAGGCCAGAGTTAAGTTGGCCTCTCAGAAACTGGGCGTACTGTACAGGGCCCGCAGATACTTTAATTGTACACAACTGCTAACCCTGTACAAATCGCAAGTGCGCCCCACTGTTGAATTTGGCAGCCATCTCTGGTCTGGAGCCCCGATGTACCTGAAAAACACCCTCGACTCTGTGCAGAAACGGGCGGTCCGCTTGATAGATTCTCCTGTCTTAACAAACGGATTGCAATCTTTAGAGCACAGGCGTCGGGTGGGAATGCTATCCTTGTTCTACCGGTATTTCAATGGAAGATGCTCCGAGGAGCTAGCGTCATTAATCCCCTCGGCACCGGTGCATAGTCGGGAAACACGCCAAACGCTCGCCCAACATATGTACACGGTTGACATTTGTCACATGAGAACGGGACGCTTCTACGACTCGTTCTTGTGTTCAACAACTCGGCTGTGGAACGATTTGCCGGCCTCTGTGTTTCCTCCTTCCTATAACATGGGTCTCTTCAAGACCCACGTTCACTCCTTCCTCTCCTCAAAAAGACCCTCCTCACAGCATCTTCAAAGATGACATAGGCCCTGAGGGAAATTATTTTCCTCAGGGCTTCCTGTGTGGAGTTAATGTAAAAAAAAAAAAATTCTCTGGTTGTACTGGTTATGGTTATACCCTCTTATAATTAACAATATTTCTGTTTTGTCTCCCTTTTCCTATTTCCACGAAAACTCTAAATAATTCACAACTTGGGAACAGTGGTGGTTCTTAATCGAAAACATTGGAAATAAATGAATTAAAAAAAAATAATAAAAATTGGTGCGAAAATTTAGGAAGTCACGTCATTTCAAAAGTTGGTATCGAGAGGTTGGTAGAAATTGGATATAAGAATAAAAAAACATTATTAAGACAGCCACAAAATTTTAATACGAAGAATACTAAAAAAATACTAAGGAAAAAACATAAGTTCATATTTGTGACAGGATTTATTTGGCCACAAAAACAACAAAATGGCGGATAACATTTAAAATAGTGTACTTTTTTTATAAAGCAAAAAACTTTTAACATACCTTTTTAATCAAAAATCTTTATGAAGTTATTTTGACCCTGAGAAGCTTTCCAGCACTACTCGAAAACGTAATTAAATTGTACGAAATATTACATATTTATTATGTTTTTACATTCGCAAGTGCGTTCCGAGATTCGCACACAAGACCGCCGTGCTGTGTTCCTTTATTGGATTTTTTTAACTAAGAATTCTCGCGTTGTTCAGATTTTCTTTGGTTGTTCCCATGAGAGAAAACCGCCACTGCCCAGAAGTAGTTTAAAAAAATATTTAAAATTTTTGTTCCGTTGTTGGTCAATCTTTAATATTTTGCGTGTAAATGTACATTTTAATTTTTTAAGGATATTCGTAGAAGTAATTTGTAGGAATTCTACCCATAAATTATTTGGATATAAACAATATTTTATTCCGTTTAACTTAGGCAAAAAAATCAATATCACACCAATCATATAAACTTTGGTAAGTAAGTTTAGTAAGGTAAGTCGATTCCTCTTAATTGGTGCACCGGTTTATCGTGACCGATGGTTATTTGGGCCAAAATCCAAGGAACAGAAAGCCAATAAGAAACTGTTACTACTTAATTTCGATTATCTGGGACAGCACTCCGCTTAATTGGGAAAAATTCTGATTTAAGTCGTTGCATATTAAATTCTAGTCCAGAGGAACACATTTTGGGCTTTTTTGGAGCTCTGTAAAAAATTAACAAAGAACATTTTTAGTATCTTTCTTTTATGGTTTATTTATTTAAGTTTTAAGAATAAATATAAAATTCAAAACTCAAAAGTAATCGGCTGGTAAAGTTAGGGATCCAAATAAAAACAGGACGCCTGGCTTACATGATTGCAACCCATCTGGTCAACTCAAAAAAAAAAATCAAACGGATTCTTAATCATTAAGAATGTCGCTATCGCCGGGACCTCGGAGGAGTAAAAAAATTTTTTTTTTACAAAATGAAAAAGGTAGTTTTGAGAAAAACGCATTTAAAGTTTTGAGTAAAATTACAGGCAGTTTTATTTATATAATGGGTTTGGTGTTCTTACGTTAGGTTACTAGGACTCTCGGTTAAAAATACATTAGATATATTTGCATTTTATATACATTATATAGGTATATAATTTAAGAAAGCTTTTATGGGGTAATATATCTGCAGGTAGTCGGGAAACGTCTATCATGTTTTATTCAATTTGTTCCGACCAGACCGGTTTTGTTGGCGCGCCACAAAAAGAGCTATAACTTCGAAAATAATTCGGAATTCGAAAAATTCTTTTAAGGACTAATTTTTAAAGATTTAAACATTGAAAATACGCAAAATGTAAATTATTTTTTCGAAATTCTAGACTAGAATATCCCCTTAATGTATGCAAGCGTTGTCGAGTATTTTTTTTACACCGAAAAATTAATTTCTCCTCGCTATTTATAATTTTTTTCACAAACAAAACACTACGTAGAAGACTCTAAATATAAGAACAAAAGTTGGATTTTGTATGTGCCGTCTATGGCAAGGATTGTAATTAATCTCACCATCTTATGAATTTATTAAAGTCTGAAGCTCCTGGAGCTCAGGTCTTGTTTCATCAGAAAAGCAATTTGCAAAATGATTCTGCATTTTTATGACATACCTCTCTTGTGTTTTACACTGACTTGCAAAAGTAACAAGAAAGAACCATCCACTTAAATAATCCATTTCTCAAATTTGCTTGATAGACAAACTGAATAAGATCTTGCAATCCCGTTTCATGCTCTAACTGTATAGAAATGAATTCAGGGAATACAGTTAAATACTTATAATAGACAGCTAACTCAAATGGAAAAATCACTTCGATAAGCTTTTAAATAAATTTAGGTATTTAACTTACTTTTTTGAATTTTTAAACAATATAGTAGATATCAAAATAATTGTTTAATAGTGCTCTCACACAAAATAAGTATTGAATTCCGTAAATTTTAGGTCGCACAGTTTGTACCCGCGCTGTGCAAGCGGGTTCCCTACAGACCATCGGACCATCCCATCCACCATAATGAAATTGGTGTATCATGCATTAGTGAATAATTTAATGGGGGTACTTATAACACCCACATTAAGTAGCTTAATGTGGGTGTTATAAATCTAAAACAAATACAAAATCTAAAATAAATACAATGAAATACCTATAATATGCACCTAAAAAATTAATACCAAAAATAATAATTTTTATTTTATCGTAACTTATTGTCATTATATCTCATTGTACTTTAAATATTTGTTGCTTATATTTTTATTTCATTTATGTTCCTTTTTTTACTTTTAATTTTTATTTCTATTTTAACTTTTTTATATTATTTCTCATGTTACAGATGTACTGCCTTTATTACTTATGTAAAAGCTCTCTGGGCGTATAATAAAAGAAATAAATAAGCATTTGAATATTTTTTAAACAAAGCACTATTTTTTATAATAATTATAAAATTACGTAATCAAGCTTGCGAGATTGTCTTGATTCTCGAATTTTGCAAGCGATTTAAATTACCAAACATTATATATCTATTGTTAAACATAAGCATTCGATACTAAATTTGAATTTTAAGATATTATTTTTTCTCTTCGCTTATTCTTTTTCTTATAAGTACAAAATTGTATATTTAACTAAAGGTTCCACGAGGAATTCAATCTTAACACTTTTTTCCTTCTATAAATAATTTGTTATATAATTAAACATTGTAATATGAAATTATGTTATGAACTAAATGTGTCATTTGACTGGCTTAAAACAGGATCCATTCCTAGTTGGTTAGTCAAAGTTTCCGCAATGTACAGTTGTTTTATTGTTTTAATGTATATGAAACAAATAAATATTTGTTATTATTATAATTATTATATAGATATTACCTACCTACCCCTCCTTGCAATTGTTCCAAGAAGCTGAACTAAATTAAAACTTGCTGGTTGCTATGGTTTCCAACCAAACTTCCTACTCAATTTTACGATTTCAATAATTATCTCAGTTTGTTTAACCATAGACAAAGAACAATCAGCTGCCATCGTAGCAACTAGCAGTGCGAGTCGCGAGTCACTGCTTGCGTTACCATTGACAACGGGTTTTTGAGTGACTGTGTAGTGTGCGGGCCATCACATTGACTTACACAGGATAGCGAGTTTAGTTGCAAACTGTTTTTTTTCTTTCAGTTATCTCGTCAGCGGAGGCACGTATATTATAAGAACAAAAAATATTGTACCTACGCAATGCCTAAAATACTTGTTTTCTCGAAATATTATAAAAAAAAAATGGAAATTGCTTTAGCACTGGAGTAAATAATGTACTCGAGGTTCCTCTATATTTCCTTAGGCTTGCACAGAGACGTGCTTTTTTCATTGGGCCAAAAATTTATATTCACCTAATTTTTTTCCATATTATCGGCAGCTACCTTTTTAATTGGAATTGCCAATGAAAAAGGTGGCAACCGATAATAATTTTTAATTAAAATTAAAATTGTCGAAGATAATATTGTTAATTCTGAAATTTGAAATATGACGTTTAAATAATTGGTGGCAATAAATTTATAATAATTTGCATGTACCTACGTACATAATAATGTTAACTGCACATTAAAATACTGCCACAGAGTTTAGCTTGATGATTTACCGCCAGATGCTTTATTCTCGTTCCTGATCTTTATTTTTCTGTAAATCCTAATTTTCCCAAAAACGCCTCAGAAAAAAACATTTTTAAATTTTACCACTTTCTTAATCTGAAACTATTAATTATTCCTTGACTGAGAGTTTCTTTAGATAAATTGTTGCAAACATTTAATCAGAAATTTCAAAACGCGTGAAAAAGCGTGCAAAATTGCAACATTTATAAAAAAATGACTTTTTCTGGAAATGACAATTTTCACTTAAAAATTTTACAGCGATATTAAATAGAATGATAACGATGTTCTGGGACAATGAAAAAAAACACGATACTTCAATGATCGTCACTTATCGATGTGGACAAGACTATTATTGACGGTGATTTTTTTGTTAGTAAGTATTATTTAGGCACCCACATTAAAATGATAAAACTCCAAATTTTAGTACAAAAGCTGCCCATAAAAAGATAATGTATTACTTCCATCCGAGATCTTTAATTTCAACAGCAGACCTATCTAGTGTTGTATATTTCGATGTCTCCGCGAAATGCACCCACGTCACGAATAAAGTTTATTAATCTCGGTAGATTCGTCATATCTTCTGGACCATCATGCTTTTAAAAAGCGGTTTATTTTTTGCTCGGTTGAACATTAATAACTCTGTAGATTTACAGTGATTAATGAGCGGCAGAAATTTGCTGAACGGCTCTCCAGGAACGAGTTAAACAAACGGTCGATGTCCAAATTGTAGATAACACACAAAATTATGAACAATTTTCGTGTTATTTCACTAGACATGAAATGTAGGAATTTATTATCGAAACACTAAAAAACAATATTATGGCAACATCGAATTATTATAGTATAGTTCTTTCAGATGTAACTATACCTACTATTATAAAGCAATTATATTGTACCTTTATTATTTTTAAGTACATATTAATAAATAGACTAGGTTCCCAGTTAGAGCCGAGAATATTTCTCTACTAAGAGGGTAATAAAATTAGTTAATTAAGATTGTTATGTAACATATCGATAGCGGAAATTTCCAAATCCAAAAATGAGTTGTGTGTGTTATTTTTCTCCTTTTATTTTCTCTTCAGATCCGCGACTTCGAAATATTGAGAAATATTATATAAGAGAAACGCTTTATATCAAATTTATAAGGAATATTTTATCCAAAAATTCACCCCTCAGATAGCATAAGCAATAGATTCAAAACTAATGGCTTAATAACAATCCCTATGCTTAGAACGACTACGGATCAGTATCACTACTTGTATTTAGGTGTGAGATGGTACAATATATTATTGTCCAAAAACAAAATTATTGTAACCGAAACTTTGAAATATGAACAATTCAAAAAGCAAATTAAATCCCTGAAATTGGATAATGATATATTGTACCCTTAATTTACCCTTACTTAATCTGTATTATCAATGTTAAAAGTATAAATATACTAACTAGTATATTAGTATTGTCATTCAAAAACATATTTTTTCCTAAATTGTATACCTATGTTAAATAATGTTTGTATTTATTTCATAAGTCTTTGATTATTGTTTACATTTTTTACCAGATTTACAGGAACGGGTTTAGTTTTTCCCATAGGAAAAACTAAACCCTTTCATACACTTTTCCATATAAATGATCATCTAGTAAATCCACGTTATGCAAGTGTATTATATAAGTATAATTAATACAAAACAATACAAGAACAACACGTTAATCTACCAAACTATTAAATGGGAATATAATTCACCGTCTCCAGATATTTTCATATCAGAGGGTTCGGCTCTGTGGAATTCCTAATTTGACCGATAAATCCTACTGATCCCTCAATATAAATATTTAAAAAATCTTTCGTAATTCTACATGTATTTAAAATGACTGATTTTTGCATTTTTATATACAAATTCTTTGACAAATCTAATATGCCTAAATTTTTAATAAGAGAGCTAGGTATAATGCCAGTAGCCGAAATAACAAAAGGTAATATTTTTATAGTCTGAGAATGCCAAATTCTTTTAATTTCATTTCCTAAATCTGTATACTTTCTTATTTTTTCAGAAACAGATTTTTGAATATTACAGGAATTCGGAATAGCTACATCAATAATATAAGTTATTTTTTTAATTTTGTCATGTAAAACTATATCAGGTCTATTATGACCAATTGGTCTGTCTGTTAGTATAGTTTTATCATAGTAAATTTTAAAGAAATTATTTTCTAAAAATGAATTTGGTTCGTATTCATAATATGGTACTATATTATGACATTCAATCAAGTTATGTTTAATTACCAAACTTTGGTGAATTATTTTTAAAACCTGATTGTGCCTAAATGTATACTCAGACGGCGCTAATATAGAACATCCTGATATAATGTGTTCTATAGTTTCCGGAAAAGCCATACATTTTCTACATAAATCTTCTATAGTTTCCGGAAAAGCCATACATTTTCTACATAAATCTTTTTTTTTTTTTCTACATAATTAGAGTATTATTTTTTTGCATGTAAATACTCCTCCCATAAACACGAGCTCCTAGAGCTCAACTTATGGAGTAGTAGAATAATAATTAATAATTGTAAAACTTTGCATTATGTAATCATTTGTAATGTAAAATTTTTTTTTCTTATAAATAAATAAATAAATATATAAATAAATTTCTAGGAAAATAAGCGCGTCTTTTACGACGTGCATTTCAAGAGGATTTTTTTTTCAGAAAAATGAAAAATTAAATAAAAATTGTTATTAAAATTGTTTACAAAAAAGTCTATGCAATTGTTCGACCGAGGCGTCCCGTGTTCGATTCCTCGGCTGGCCCGTGTTCAAGTCCTCCATCACGACACAACCAATATTTTTCGTAGTAGTAGGAGATTTCCAAATATTGCAAGGCTCTTACGAATAATCGCAACCTGGGAATACTTGACTTTCTTCTTTAAAAAAAAACAAATTTTATGCCAAAAAAAATTTACAATTACGGCATACATTAATTCCGTGAGCAAAAAATAGGGGGGGGGGTTTCAGAAAAATCTCACCAAATCTCATTATACAGAGAAGTGGGGGGGGGGGGGGGGGGAGTCAATAAAAAAGTCACGTCAACATTAAAAAAGTATATATTGTTATAGAGATAATAAAAATAAAAATATTTGACCTCTATTGAAGTGTCTCATTTTGCCTGCTGAAAAAATGACTATTATGAAAAACATTTATTTTGAGAATAAGAAAAAAAATCTTACGTGAGGGGGAGGGTCCCACTAAATCTCACTTAATCTCACCAAGGAGGGGGGGAGGGGAGGGGTCTATTTTTTTTAAACTGCTCGAGTAATAAATGTATGCCCCATATATCTCTATAAAACAGGAGACATATATTCTTTTAAATAAAAAACCATTTTTTCGTATCCTGAACAATTAACATTTTTTCCTTTACAGTATTTTAAATTTCCGTGATAGATATTATTAAAGTGATCTTTGCATTATACGAGTAATTTTAACAAAAATTAAGTAGAGGTAATTAGTAATCTGAGACAAAAAAAATAGCGTAACTCGACTGTTTCCGACGTTTTGTATTTATATTTTAATTTCAAATGTGATAAATGGCTTCAATTCAATCTTGCTAACAAAGTCTTAAAAATGTTGTAGATAGTATTAAATTACCTAAAAAATATAATGATGTTTCGTTCCTTTCCTATAATTCCTGGTTTTTTCTTCTGTTTATCCTCAGCGATATCCCTGACTTCTCTTTTCCGTGTTACAGGTACATACCTATTCAACCGGACATTATTCCATACCATGTTTATTTAAGTTCACTTAAGGTGTGACATATAAATGTGTGAAAAAAGTATTATTTAAATTGCTATATATGGCCATGCCAAGATGGTTCAAAGGCAAAAGAATGTCACTTTAAAAAGTTTTTTCCGGGTTGATATTTAGCACAATGTGTACACATGGTGTTCATAAATAAGTGGTACATTTCGAAAGGATCCGACATCATTAGAAAATCATTTAAATAATGAGACTTTTTTTCTAAAAATTAATCTAAATAAAAAGTTATCTAGATACACGTAAGTATTTTTAATTCTTTTAGGTTGTTCCTTATCTTGTTTACTCTGAGATTATGAAAGGATTTTTTCTTCAAATGTTTATAATAGGCTCAGGGAGCATAGGGAGGGAAGGTATTTTCCAACGGCTTAGGAAAAGTTATAGTATGTATTTTATATGGAATTTAAAAGATTACAATTAAAAAACGTGTTCACTAGTAATTTTATACATCTTTCCAACAACCCGTACAGAATTTTTAGATACATGTAGCATTGATTGCACTCTAATAGAAAATACGAAGTGATATGTGCACATAAAATGCAATGTTTTTATATTTCCCGAATAACTTGTAGGTATCCTATTTGTGATGAAAAGTATAATATTATCATCACGTCATATATTTTGATAAGCTTGCAGTCCCTCATTGCAGTCCAATTACATGCAATCCGTGATCTTCAGCATGATTCAAGCCTGTTTCAAATAACAGTATGTATCACACTGATACTTTCTTGGACGGTGGATTGAAATATAAATCTCATCGAAACCAGCTATGAAATCCTTTTTTGCCAGTGAATGCTATTTGTTTATTTCCGCATCAATCTAAACACACCCAACAAGTATATTAATTTGCTAATAGGTAAGGAAAATTGTTGAATTATTCGATACTATATTCTTTGATGTTTTTCGGAAAAAATTCGCGGTTTCTCCTGGGGAAATGTACACAATCAGTTGATTCCGATTTGTTTGATTTTCTTTCATCTCAATAATAAAAAAAAGGGTTTTATGTCCGTTTTATGTACGCTTCGCAGTCTAAAATGGTTAATCGCGTCAATTAAATGCACATGGCAGATTACTCTTTTAGCTAAACCTGTTTATGATCCCTGTATATAAAACAATTTTCTGCAAAGTTTTATTTATGTCTCACAGCGCATATTATTTTATCTAACAATTGCTCTTGTTTATATTTTGCTCTCGCAAAAATCATTACAAGCTTAACTTTTGTTTGGTTTTGCTTTAAAATGTTTAAATCACCAGTGCAACCGTTATCTGACGAATGTAGCCATCTGCGTTAAAAAACAATGGACACAATGACGTCCTCATCACCCTAGATGTTGGCTTCGGGACTATCTCCAGTTCTTGTATACGAAGATCCGACAGGGCTTCCGACTTTTCATTAGAGTCTGGAATTACGACTGAGAGAATCTCATTGTCATCAGTCCAGATCATCACCTAATCGTCATCACCTAAGAGCACTCCAAGATGTCTTTGCTGAAAATAAACTAAAAATCGAAAAACCAGCAACTGAGGATATGCGAATTTAATTCGGAAATCCTCCGATCAATCTCTAAGCTGCTGTTGGAATGAGAGGTTTTAAGTGGGGATTTAAAAGTGGCAGAAGAACCCCCTCCAGCGAAGCCCCCCTTCTTAATTTCCCAACCGACTCTCCCGCATACCCTCCCCCCAGCTTATTTCACTGCCGCCTAACTCCATAAAATACACCCATTTTTCCAACAACTCGCGTGAGCTATTTAATTTTTTTTTTATGCAAATTTCATAAAGCCAGAGCTCACCAGTATAGATATAAAAGTATTCACGGGCATGTTCGCAATAACTCAAAAAAAATTAATAGTAATCGTATGAAATTTTAATCGTTATCGTACAAATATTATAGGAAATAATTTTATAACGCCACAGTTCACTATCCTAAAACCAAACAAACATTAATTTGTATGTTATAGTTTTAGATAAGTTAGGAAGATTTTAGTGTAATTTTATTCCGACTAGTCGTGTTTTTGTTGCTCTTCTGAATTAATTTTATATCAGTGGCCCCTTTGAAATCTCATTGAAAATGTGTCAAAATACGTGTTTTAGTTATAGCCTCATAGTTTCATTCAAAAATTGATTTTGCATTGTTGCAACAGTGGTAAAATGACAAAGTTTGCAAGTGAAATCAAAGTGAACACAAACGATTTGACAAAAGCGTCATCACATCGATGAGAGATACTCACAAGCAAGATAAGAACCGTTTCACTTTTATTTATATTTTAGTTGATTGGGAAGATGTTTATTTTCATAATATTTTAAACCACTGAACTCGGATAGCCATATCACAACATAAATAATGTGTATTCCACTTGTCAACTAAAAAAATGTTTATTTATTTCAGCATTTTGTTTACAAAATAAACACATCATAATAATATGGAAAACGGTGTTCCACAACCATTGGCGATGGTAGAAATATTATTGCATTCACGCAGGCGGGCTCTGGTTGATTGATTTCTACAATTTTTGGAAAGGTTGTGGATCACTGAGGTCTATTAAACTTTATGAATTCTTAAGAGATATAACTTAGTCGAATACCCAATAATCTCACGATTACATTGTACATTTCAACTTCACTCTAGGATAGTTTTTTTTTTTAAATATATTCAGTTAGTTAATTCACGAAAGCTCGGTGGTGGTTGACCGGACGCTGGAAGAAGAAGCTTTGGAATCTGGGACAGAAATCACTTACCAGCAATAGAAAATGGTTACACATATACTCAACAAATAAAATTAAGAAAAAAATCACATATGAACAAATAGGAAGATCGAACGCTGTTGACAGATAGTGCGGCAGGAAGTAGTCAAAGTAGACAGGAACTTTTCTCCCGGTGGAGAGATATCCAGTGAGCGGTCAGTCAGTAATGGTAGCGGGAAACGCTAAAAGGGAACCAGGTTGCAATAAGCAGGAAGTAAGAAATGGCGTGAAGCAAAAAATAAACTAAGAAGCAGGAAATCGAAAGTAAGAAGCGGAAAGCACGAAGCAACGGAAAACGGGAAGGAAAAAGCAGAGGGAAGCTGGCGGCATATAGCGGAAAGCATAAAATAAACAAATGAGAAGCAAGAATCATCGGGAGCCAACCACAAAAAAAAAACGGGAAGATGGAAGGACGAAGCGAGAAGAAATGAGAAGCAAAAATAGAAGAAACGAAAACAAAAGCTCAACCATTTCCTTTATTCCTGCCTATCCTACATTCCAATATTGGCTTATTAGGTTGCCATTTATACCGGTCGATTAAACACCAACCTCCTTCCCATCCTTAGAGCACGTGTTCCAGTCCTAACAAATCAGTGCCCCCCGGTGTACCGGTCTCACCGGGACAGGATTGCTCCTGGCAGGGGTGGTACAATCGTATCATATCGTATATAGATTTAGATAAGTTATAAGTTGTTGACTCGATGTTCAGAAAAGATGATTTTTTCAAATTTGAATTTTTGCATTAATTAATTAAGAAAGTTAGTAAGTTCTTACATAAAGAAGAGGAAATCGGTTTTGATTTAAATAGAGAAAATTAGGGTATTGTTACAATAATGTGGAATACTCCTTGTCGAAGTTCGATACACGTGTAATACGGAATATTCCCCTTTTAATTGATAGACAATCAAATATGATGGATACGTTTTTAGATTTTCACGGCCAAAAGCATTTTCGTTGTTAGTTTTTGGGTTGTTATGTGTTATGTTGCGCTACCTCCTTCTTTAGCCGACGTTTCAGACAGCGTTGCAGTGTCCATCATCAGGGCAGGTCCGGCAGATCCGACGATGGTAGCGCAACACGGCATAACACCCCAAAAACTAACAACGAAAATCAAATATGATATTTGTCGGAAGTACCAACCTTATGAAATGAATTCCTTTCAAAATAAAAACAAACCTACCTAATTCGAGTTATTCCTGGTACTACTGAGGGTCGAATTTCAAGCTGCGTAAGCTGTGTGTCAACATCATAGGGATTATAAGTACTGCTATCTTTTGAGGGTTGAGGCTTTAGATATATACACCCCAGGTTTTTAATGGTTTATATGGCGAGCAGGATTTATGTAACGCAAATGTGTGAATATTCTATTACCTTTGTTTCCATCTTCTTCTGTTATAAATACAGGTTCGAACTTGTCAATATTGCTTTCACTTCATAACATGAATAAATTAGTGTTCTATATGACAAAAATGGTTGTTCTATGATTAGTAGCATTGATTGTCTATGAAATGTAATCAGTGGCAGTTCGTGGTCTTTTTAACGGGGGGTTCAGAAATTCAAGAGAAGAATGATATATTGTCTAATCAAAATTTACTCTTGTCACACAAATTAAATAAAGTTAGTGGGGTGGTACCTAAATAGGTACTATTGTTTTTAAATAACTTGATACTCCTCGACACAATTATTAAACCACCAAAATGGTTTTAGAGGATTTAAATTGTTTAATGGTTTTTACAACACTCAATGTACGTTGCTAATTATTATTGTTTTTTTTTCAATAAGAATAATTGCGTAGAATGTAGAATATAATATAATTGATATTTTAAAACATAAAAAAAACAAGAAACACAAATAAAGGTGGCCACGAAATAAAATTAGCTTTTTTCACTTACACTAAAAATCCATTATACAAAAAATAATAATATTTAATTTCCAAACTTTTTTCATAAGCATTAGCGTTATTTTTTGTATATAACACTATATTCCGTCATTGTGTGAAAAAATTAGGACAGAATATTCGCGACAACCGATAAACGCAACCACTTTCAATTTGAAAGCCGAAACAATACTAGGAAAGCTCAACACAAAATTGCATAACTAGCGACGTTGTTTGCCGAAACTTTAGTAAATGTACTCTAAACTAAGGGATATAACGACTTATCTATAAAAAAAAAAATACGAAAACAGAAGTCAAAATCGGTCCACTTCAATAGTAGATTTACAAATGCCATTAGTAAACGGTTGGAGAAATGCAGAAACAAGAAAATAAAAAATGTACAAAAATGACTACAAAGTTAAATACCATAATATATAACATTTAACTTGCATCCGTCGGTGCATAAGTCGACCGTCAGCCTGCGACAATCTCGGGCTTCGTTTCGGCGAGACTCGTCAAAGTTCGGAGGTCACGTGACACCTTGACTCGTGAGCAGCGCACCAAGCTGCGTAGTTTTGTCCATTCTACCGTCACAGCGATTCGTATCGGCTATGATTTTTCGTATGGACAAATGTGTGCGGATCGCAACGCGCACAAAATGGAAATAGATAGGTACCGTATTTTTCCGTGGCGCAAGTTTTAAAGACGGAATTTTAATGTCAAGCTATCTGTGATGCGCTTATATTACTATACAACAAGATTGTTTTATTTTATCATATTTTTAATGGGGGTTCACCGCACAACCGCACTTTAGAGAAAACCGCCACTGAATGTAATACAAATATGAATATGGCGTAGTTAAGGTAGAATCATACCGGGTATACGCATCGCTACGCCTAACAATGCTTAGCAACCATACATTTTCTACGCAAATGGTCACAATCATCGTACGTCGCGATGCGTGTGGCCAATGTAATTCTAAAACATAAATATTCATAGAAAATGTATGGTTGCTAAGTAGCCCAGATATTGTTAGGCGTAGCGATGCATACGTACGTCGACTCAGTATGTATTTACCATTAGAGTTCGTATATCGCCTAAGTAAACTAATCTTAACAAAATTAAAATGCAAAATGCATTTAATTTGCATATTTTTTCGGCTCCCCCGATACAAATCCTCAGATTTCGTAATAATAAACTAAATTAATTTTTATGTTTAGTATACATTTGATCCTGATGATTCGAACATCGCTCATGAAATATGTAGATTGTGTATTAATAAAAGTGATGTAAACAAAGTTATTTGGCTTTTCATTAAAATAAATCTAAATAAAATTATTAGACGTGAAGTCTAATGTTCACAAAACAACTACCCCCTTACTAATATACGTGTTTTAAATTTTACACAACTAATAAACAAACATTTTTGTGTGGTAAATGGTTGTTTACCAGTTGGGTAAAATTATAAAAACGTTTTTGGTAAAGCCCCTAGTATTTATGGTCTAGGCACTGAACCCAAGTTGGAAGATTGCTTTTACATTATTTTAGGAAAACGCAGAAATAGAATCCGGGTTAGAGGTTAGGCGAAGGTTTGAGATCGGTTAAAGGTTGAAGTTAATACGTCGTGAAAACGATATAATACGTGTGATTTATAAATAATAAAGAAGTGGGAAGAGAGTACGTTAAGATTCTATACATGAAACGATATTTTTTATGGCAAACTTTACAAAATAATAAGCCATTGTAAAGGTTGTTTGAAAAATGGATCATTATTTTATTTAAATGCAGATGGCATTTTAAAACATTTTTTCAAGCACATCATTTAAAAAACAAGTATTAGTAACATCCCAACCTACCATCTCCTCGTTATTTAAAGGAAAAAAAATATACTAAAAAGTATTTGTAAGGTTTAAGGTAACCTAAATAGCGTATTATTCTATATTTTAAGTAAAGCTTGAGGAATAATATTGAATATTCACAATGTTTCTTCATTTGGCCCTTAACCCCACAAATTTGTTTTTATTTAAGGAATATAAACAGTTTTAACACTAATATAATATGTAGAAGAGGATGACAAAAAACAAGCCAATTATTTTTAAAGTTCACAGATAGGTTTTATTTTTTTTATTTTTTTATTTTTTATATAAAGAAACATTTAAAACAAAGAATAATACATACATATCAAATAAAAACATAATACAAAAACAGAGAAAAAGTCCCAATAAACTACTTTTAAGTAGTTTGTCAATGGGTTCTTTTAACTTAATGGATTATAACAAAAATTAAATTAATTATTAAGATATAATTGTTTACATTCATAAAAAAAATATATTGTATACACTCATACCATAAGAAATATAGCCTAAAGAGATGTAACATGATATAAAAATAATAAAAAAATGATATAAAAATAAAAAAGAGGTGTAACATGATATAAAAATAAATTTAAAAAATATATAAATAAAAAGTTAATTTAGAAACATAAAACAAAGTACTTAACGAACTTTAACTAAAATATAAAAAAGCACAACTAAGTAACAAATATAAAAAATAAAAAAATTAAAGTATAACAACCGTACTATAATATAAATAATACACAATACAGAAATATATGTGATTATAATTATACTGAGATAGAGTGCGAAGCAGATATAATAAGTACAATTCATTTAATTATCATGATAGTGTGTTATTAGCACGAAGATTGTGAAGCAACGATAATAATAAATATTTTCAAATCTTTTCAACAAACCAGTTTATTCAAATGACTGAAAATCAGTTAAATGTACCGTCCATTTGCGTCGCATAATTTTTAGAAAGCGTTAACATTTTATTTTCAGACGCACTTCCAACCACCCTTCTAATCTCTTGGGTTGAGGGAGCTCTGCCCGGGGGAATTATAAACCCTTTTCCCACAATGATTTAGGGGCACTTAATTCATTGTTCTTTCCTCGTGAATGCGAACTTTCTGAACTTACTAATTTAATTTCAAAGAAAGAAACTAATTTAGTTGATGTATGTTAGTGTTTGATACATTTATGATAAAAAATGGGGTACGTCAAGGGTGCATCCTTTCATCAATGTTATATAATGTATATGATGAATACATAAAGTGAAGCTGTTTGACTTATGGAAAGGTGGAATAAACGTTGGATTCCAATGTTGATCCCCAAACTCAAATCTCCGATATGCAGATAATACTAAATTAATACCTCTTCTGAAGAATAAATGAATCCGTCCTTGCTAAAGCAGAAGAAGAAAGCCGTAATCTAGGTCTAATGGTGATCGACAGGCCAAACACATTTGTAAGAACAAATTATGCTCTCAGAAATTTCGGCTCACAAAGGGTGAACGACTTCATATACCTGGGATCGTCTATAAGTGATGAAGGAGGTTGTGAAACAGTAGCAAAAAGAAGAACTTGCATGACAAAAGACGACATGAGTAAAATGCTTTGATATAGAGCAGCGGTTGTTAACCTTTTTGAGCCTGAGTACCCCTTGACTCTTACTACATATTTGTTGTGTCCTGCACCCCCTATCCATTTGTGTGTGTTTTTTTATTTTACATTAGGTCCACACAGGAGGCCCTGAGGAACATAATTTCCCTCAGGGCCTATGTCATCTTTGGAGATGCTGTGTGGAGGGTATGTTTAAGGAAAGGAAGGAGAGGAAGTTCTGGGAATGAAAAAGGTATGAGGGTTGGGTAGGAATCTGGGGTTCAGTGTGTCTAGATCATCCGCCGCCAAGACCTAGACAATGAACCCCATGAACCCGGGCACCCCTGCTAAGTCACCAATCGTAGCGAACCAATCACCAATCGACAGACAACTTTAATTTGTAATTTCTTAATTTGTATTACTCTATTATTACAAGAATTTAAGGTAATTGTCAAAAGAATCCATATTCTTCTCTTTCATAGATGGCACGCTTATAATTATTTTACTCATAAACGCTGTTTGCAAGTTATGCGCTGAAATTTAAAAAAAAGGGGGGTGAGAGAATCGGACGACATGGCTGAATCAGTAGAGCGCCATCCGGTAAGATGTGAGATCTGGGTTCGAGTCCCAGTTGCGACCATCTTGTTTTATTAATTTTCTGTGTCTTGTTAATTTTAATTTAGATTATTATTGTTATATTCTTCTTCAATGATATATTACATTTTACAGAGAACCTTTAATAGTAAAAAATGAGAGTTTTTATTATAAAAAAAAAATTAAAAATTAATTGTTTGCACTAGCAATATGAATATAAATACATAGTTTTGTCAATTATAAAACTCAAATCTTTTAAGAAAGGGTGCTTGTGTACATATGTAATCAATTATTTTTTCTTAATATTTCAAAGCATAACTCGAAAAAAGCGTTTATAAATAAAATAATTATACGCGCGCCATCTATGAAATAGTAGAATATGAATTCTTTTGACAATAAACTTAACAATCGAGTCACACAAATACAATTAATGCAATTATATACTCAGTGTGAAACGACTTCTTAACCAGTGATGATTCTACACGCGAAATTGATTAAATTGATTAAATTTCGTTCCACGTCTTTCTCGTTTCGTCCGAGATTTAAAAACGTTGAGCCGAATTTTAAAACCTACATTTGTGCCACGATGTTGCGTACCCCCAATTTTAGCTTCGGGTACCCAAAGGCGTAAGCGTACCACAGGTTGAAAACCGCTGACGTAGAGTAACATCATCAAGATGAGACGCGCCAGCCACTGACTGGTCAAGATTATTCTACTATCGTCTAAAATCTTAAAAGAAATTAAAAACATTTTATTTTTAGGAAAGGCAACCTACGTACATATAAAAAGCGACCTTGTGGCGATTGAAAAACTAAAAGGCACTATTTAAAATGGTTAATGACGTTGCTATGCCACTTGAATAAATAAATTGTTTCTCCCTGCGTGTCATTTCCCATTCTTACCCGTTCCCCTTTCCCTCCTGCGTTCGCTTCCCTTCCCGCGAACCCCTCCACCTTACCGCCTTTCCTCCTCCCCTTCTCCGCCTTCCCCTCTCCGCTCTCCCGCTTTCCCCTGTCCCGTGAACCCCCCCTCAAGCATTCCCCTCACCCCTACCGCGTTCCCCGACAGCTCGTTCCCTTACTTCAGAACCTCTTTCTGAACCTGCTCATCGGTGGAAAAATTATTTCCAATCGTGTTTGCCTTCAGAAACATGATTGGAAATAAATTTTCAGGCCGGCAGGTGTAGAAAGAGGTTCTGAAGTGGGGGAACGAGCGGGCGGGACAGTTTTTCGAGTAGGGCACGAAGAAGCTTGTGCCACGGCTCACCACATTAATTGAACATGATGGCGATTATGTGGAAAAATGGTCAACAAGTGTATTAACAGTTTTCTGTAATATTTTTGTCAAATACACTTTTTCTAAAAAATTATAACAATCTAGTACCGGTCAGTTGTTGAGTGGACATCGCGTTTGGGTCCCACCCAGGCGTTCCGTGTTCGATTCCTCGGCTGGCTAAGTCCTCCATCACAACACAAGCAACATCTTCCGCTTAGTGTGGTGGTAGTAGGAGATTTTCAAATATTGTTGGGTTATTCGTAAAATTTGTCTTTCTTTGTCTTTCTTTTAAAAAAAATAAAAAAATAGTACAATTACTTTTTGAACAAGTCTCATTAAGATTATTATTGGATTTATTAAAAGTTTCGGCCTAAAGTAAGCTTAATGATAAACGTCGAATGTGATATTTGATTTATTTAACACAGTAATACTACAGTATTATTTAATAAAGTAAATAAATCATGTTTTGTTTCGGTCGTTTCTCAACATTTCTATTGCTTTCTCCACCGACTTATCCCCAGCTGTTACTCGAATCAATGGCCGTGAAACCGGAGAGTAATAAAGTACGAAAATATTAATAATCTAATGTTATGGTGCTTAGTTATAGATAGGGAAAGTCACTGAACATAAATATTCCCTAGAATTGTGATTTTTATCAGCTTAAAAGAAAACACGTCAGTTTGCACAAGTCTTTACTACGCCTTGGTTCCTTGCAGACCAGGGTTTTCATTGTTAATCTGCTCAAGAAAGTATTTTTCGGTCTTTGATAACGTTTGATCGATTTAAGTAGAAGTAATGACACATTATTATTAAGCTTACTTCAGGCACATGAACAAGCCCACAACATACTTCTATCGGTTTTTCTCTTCTGTGGGAATATCACGTAACATTTTATGGAACCAAGCCTAGCTTAGCCGATTAATGTCGATAATTAGATTACTGTAAGAGTTGTAAAAAAATACGTAATACAATTGTACATGTGGTACAATTGACATCGACTAAAATAATTAAATATATTTTTATCAACTACGTCTGGTTCATCATCTTCTCATGGAGATATTTTGGTAGATATTTGTTACTATATTTTTCCCCTTAAAAACAATAGGTGGGTGAAAGTAAGACAATTTAATTGCTGTTACTCAGTGACGTTTCGCAAGCATATCTCTGTCAAAAGTGTTTACCTATGCGCCAATACACACATTCCTAAGAGTATGTTGTTTGAGTCATCTAAAATGGCACGACATTTAAGTTTAACGCCCGCTGACACAAGAAATAAAAATTATTATCGCTATTAAAAGATTTAAATTATTAAAAGATCATATTTCTATAGAAAATCAGGGAATAAAAAGTAAATTTTGGTATTAAAACAAAAAATGACAAAGATCTTTTTCGTGTAAGTGTTTACTGATAAATCTAGAACAAATTGCATAATGGAGACAACCAATTATTTCAAGAAAATTTTGCCAAAAATACGATAGCCTATTATTTCCCGTATTTCCAAATACGAATTAAGATTATTTATCGTGCGAAAACACGTTCTGATTTTCCAAGGGGTAAAAGCCAAAAATACACCAGAGCACGAAATTTTCACCCGAATTCAAGCACAAAGGAAAAACTCGATTAAAGTTTTTTACGATATCGTAAGGGAGGGAAGTGAATTAATTTTGGGCAAAAAATAGTTTAATAGCCCTTTTCGCGAATCAAGACATGTCTAGAGAGTCCTGTGACCATTTTTTTGTAAGTGGAGAGTGAAAAAATCTCCACTTCATTTTACTACTTCATGACAACTCTAATGTGATCAGATTAACACATTTTAAAAAGGTTTTATAATTTTTATGACAGAACGAGTATTTTAAAAATTCTGTTGGTTAACCTGACGAATGTGTTTTGGATACTTAGGTACTCAAAAACTGTCAACAATGTTTGTTATGTCCATTTTAAAATAATTTTCGTCGCGTAGCGAAATCCCGTTTTAGGCAGAGTGCTTTGCATTTCGTCTGTCCGCAAATTTGTTCGTATGTTCCGTGTAAGGTCAATTCTGTCAAGATGGTAGCCGTGTTGGATAGTACCTTTTTATTCCGCCAGAGTTCACACAAACGTAACCAGCTGTCAAACCGGAATAATAAACATGACGTGTGGTCTACTTTCCACACGATCAGGCCCTCTAGCATAATCGATCGATAAGGATTGCTATGATAACTATTGGTAACTTCTCATCGTTACCAAGATAACAGTTGAATATATTAAAGACACTTAGTCATTGTGAACTGTCACTTATTCGTTGGCGATCTGCAGTCATGCTAGGGAAGGATGAGAAGTTACCGAAAGTTTTTTTTTAAATTATCCTATCCATCGTTATCGATTGAGTGTGCTAGGGGCCCAGGTACTGATATTATCATGATCACCAAAATAACTATTTCATTCGGGGAATATTTGGAAGTGGATAGAAAAAAAATAGTTTTTTTTTTTTTTTTTTTTTTATAGAGAATACCTCACAAGAGTCCCAACTGCTCCCGTCTGGAGCCAGTGAGACTATGGCATCCCCAATTGCGGTATGTTGTGAGGCTGAAGGAAAGTGGGGAAGGGAAGGAGATGGGGAGGAGGAAGGTAGGAAAGTACCTGGCTATTCAGATCTAGTCACTAAACACGGCTAAAGTTATTGTTATTTTGTTGTCTGCGACAATTTTTGACCTTTCAAAAATTTTTAAATTTTTGGGGTATAATAAATTTGTTGAAAATTTGTCTATCGAAACGTTTCACAGACTTGGAAACAAATACAACTCAAACGATGTTTATCGTCATCAGTCAGGGTCCAAACTTAAACTCATTATATTAGAACATTTACAATAGAATTAGAAATCCCACCCACAGTAAACCCACATTGTTATGATCCGAAAAACATAAAGGTTAGTAATTTATAATTTATAAACAAACTTTACAAAAATCTACTCGTGTTTATCGTTGTAATAATAATAACAAAATACATCAACGACTTATACTTTTATTAATGTATTTTTTTTTTATTTAAACGTCAAAAGGGCTTTTACATACATAAAGCAATACATGTTTTGATCAATTACAGTGAAGAGTTAGAAGTGAATAAAATACAGGTAAGTAACAGAAAATATTAAGACACATAATATAGGTTAGATAAAATATCAGTTGACAAAATGTAGGTAATACAGAAATAAAGTAAAAATAGATAGCCTGCCAAATTCCTCCAAATCAACAATAATAGGTATTAAAAAAAATATATAAAATTGATATTGGTTTATGAATTAAGTAGAAATAGTTCGCACATATGGCGTCTAAAGTTTGCCAAATTTAAACTATTGTCAAATACATCAATATTGTTTAAATATTGGTTACCAAGACTATGTAATCGTTGTATTGGGGAATGCAATTTATAGTTAGAATGAGATGTGTGTATATAAAATGTTAATGTTTGTCTAGTAGATCGTGTAGGTACATGTAGATTTATTAAATGCAAGAGTTCACAGCAATCAAATTTAGAGTTTAATAATTTTAATAAAATGGTTAGGTTGGTTGTTTTTCGTCTGTTTTCTAAAGTTGGAATATTTAAAATATTCATTAATGATAGGTAATTTATGTGCTCTAAAGGGATGTAAAGTTTAAAATTTCCAAATCTTAGAAATTTTCTTTAAATCTTTCAATATTATGGATATGAATTTTGTAGAAAGGTGACCAGACTATTGAGTTATGTTCGATTAGGCTTCTAACCAGGGATATGTACATCAATTTTACGATTCGTAAAGATTCAAAGTTTTTAATTGTTTTTAAAATAAATCCTAATATTTTCATATATAATATTTTAATTTGATTATAATTAGATACTCTGTTATAATATTAAGTATATTATCGAACACATTAGTCCTTTCCGTGATAGTATGTAGGTATACCCTATCTGACATTATTTGCTTAATTCTGAAATGTTTCATGGTAGCAGTAACAAGCATATTGTATTCTGAAATTAAATTCTTTAAGCAGAAATTCTGATGATAGTGTAATTTATTGGTCAAAATGTAAATGCTTTGAATATTAATTTTAGTGCAGTTCAAGTCAGTAGTGTGTATTTTTGTTTTAAACCAACTTCGCTATGCATACAAATTTTGCATGTATTAAGAACCCACACATTATTATTATTATTATTTGTTAGATACATTTTATGCTATCTGCAGCTCTAAAACTGATTTTTTCTGTCTCTCTGTTGTATAACGCTATACTTTTACCTACCATCTTTTTTTCTATGTGCCATGTGTAAAACATATTCATGTTTTCTTAGTTCTAAATACACCTGTATGAACAAAAACATAAAAAATGTAAGTATATGTAAAAGCCCACAAGGGCGTTAATGATTAATAAAATAAAAAATAAAAAAAGACGGAGAACACATTGCTAAGATTGAAGGCGACTTATGTCTGTTTAAGTGTTAATATGAATCACTTCCTTATTCGCAGGAACGTAAATTATGTGCCCCATATTAGGCCCGAATGTGACATCAATCACATCGTTACTCGCGGGGATCGCGTTAATCCATAGAAAAACATTCAGCCATTTTCAACGAACGCCGATGAATTGACGATAGTTAGAGTGGTTCCGGGTTTGATTTCCAGTTATGTTTTTTTACATTAATAAAGCCCCTAAGGGCCTATGTCATCTTTGGGAATGCGGTGTGGAGGGTATTTTTAAGGAAATGAAGGAGAGGAAGTTCTGGGAAAGAAAAAGGTATGAGGGTTGGGTAGGATAGGAATGGTAGGTAGGAATCTGGGGTCCAGTGTGTCTAGATCATCCGCCGCCAAGACCTAGATAAACCTTACCCCATGAACCCGGGCACCCCTGCTAAATCACCAAAGGTAGCGAACCACTTGGGGTGACCTATGACCCACTGCAAAAAACCATCGATATAAACTAATAGGTAACGCCTTCGACAAGTATTCAAGTGTTCTGTATTATTGGGTACAATCCTCTACTGCAGTGTTTCTTAACCTGTGGTCTCAATTGATACATTGGACGTTTACAGGTGAACTTCTGAGAAAACCAGTAAGTAGTGAAGTTTTATTTATTTATTTTTTAATTCTTTAACACTTCGAAATGATAAGAACAAATTTTGTTGAAAAATATTGCTTGAAAACACTTAAAAATTACTTTTTTATTTTATTAATGGTTATGTTTAAAATATTTTGACAGTTCTATTAAATGCAATTCAAATTTTGAGATCAGTGTGTATTTATATTGCAATGAAAAAATATTTTGGCCACTTTTATGTGTTTTTGTTTTTTTACAAAATTATAGGTTACACAGTTTTACATTTCAACTTTGTGTTATATTTTTAATATTGCCATTTATAGTTAATTATTGGAGCAAGTGTAATAAACCAGTACGAATATATCTAACGAATGTAGAATGTTTTTCATTAACCTGTATCTTTGATGATTTTTTTGCGAATTCTGATTTGTATAGTTAGTAGGTTATTGGTATTGGTCACGTTGTCAAAGTGTTGTTTCCTCTGATGAATAGTACAACTCAAATTACGGGGGTTTCATTAACTACTTCGAGTTTTTTTAGATTACGAGTCCTGTTTATTATCGTTTTATTTGTATTGAATATCTAACTGGACTGGACGTCCGTTCTAACGGATGCGCTGTAATAATCTGGAGCAGGGTAAATTGTCACTGATGATACCCGCCTATAGATGAGATATGATCGTCTATCTTCGAAACCGATCGGGTATTGGACTCGAACGGGTTATATTTGTCTCATATAGTACTACTGACCTCTGTTGAGACACTTTAAAACTACATACGATTATAACTACTAACGACATCTATTGAGAGACATTGAAACCACATTCATATTCACATACACTTACACAAGTGAAGAACGGTTAGATGTAAATTTATGGCAATAAATAGAAGGCATCACAGATATGATTTCAGATTTTTACTTGGAAAAGTATATAATAAATTATTTAGAATTCAAGCCAAGTCAAACAAGTTAATTTGTCGGTTGACCTTATTCATGAAGCTATGTTTGGCGTATATATACATTTAACCACGGCATTTTAGTGCCAGTGGAATGGGCCGTTTTGTAAGCAAAGGCGTTCCCGGGTCGGGGTGCGCCAGTGGCCAGTGGTTTTTTTATTAATGACAAAAAACTGAGATATCATAAAAAGCAAATGAAATAATTAGACCGTTGAGCCATTTGGCATTAATATGGAAAACGTGTTTATTAGCGATGAAGAAATCCAGGCATTTTATTTATTTTTTACTGTACCTATTCACAAAATTACTTTCTACAGTTCTTTAAAAATCGTTTTTTTTTCAATTTGGGTTGAGTGATGCGATACAATTTTGGACTATATATATTACGTTACAATAGTTAAGTATCTCTCCGCAAAGGCGTTTCGATCGGATCGATGACGTCAGAGTTTACAAATCACATTTGATATTTCAAGTTACATCTACTTTATTCATTATTTTACTGATATCGACACAAAATAAAGCATATGTTCTATTAAAAAATGACTTGTGTTGTTCTAAGTAAACATTGGTATAAAAGAAAATAATTCACCGACTCCAGATATTTTCATATCAGAGGGTTCGGCTCGGTGGAGTTCCTAATTTGACCGATAAATCCTACTGATCCCTCAATATAAATATTTAAAAAATCTTTTGTAATCCTACATGTAGGTATTTAAAATGACTGATATTTGCATTTTTATATACAAATTCTTTGACAAATCTAATATTATTAATTATTAACATTTAACAATATTGTTATTCTTTTTAAAAACTAGCTTTATCACAAAACATTTTCAATTCAAGAAATTTTTTTCAGTATTTCCACACGATTCTAAGGAAAAAAACCACCAGAGCCTATGAAATGTTGGTATTTAGGCTATTTTTAGGGAAAGTAAGGAGAGGAAGATCTAGGAAAGAATAAATATCTGAAGGATGGGTAGGAATCTGGGGATCAGTTGTCGGGGGAGTGACGGAATTATCCTTCCCACTGCGGTGCAAGGCGATGGGTCGAGAGAGACTGGATGGGTCTCCCTTAACCAGTCTCTCCCGTTGCGACCGGATGGGTCTCCCTTAACCAGTCTCTCCCGTTGCGGCCCGCATGCAGTAGGTGTCCGCCGCCAAGACCTAGACACATCTAAACGTAGCGAACTCCTTGGGGTGACATATGGCAGGGATGTTGGTTATCCATGTAGGGATGTTTGGTGGCAGTACCCATACCCGCCTCCCAAATTAAAAAAGTTTCCATTCGCAAATAATAAACTAAATTTTCCTATTATTTTAAATATTAATTAAAAAGAAAATCATCATTTCATTTATTGTTATTTTGGATTCAGAGAAAGAGAAATCAGATAAAGGCAAAAACTAATTATTAAAAACTTAAATTAAATTAAATTTTATAATTTTATTGTTAAGTTCTCCAAGTATTTCAGTTTTTTATTATTGTGACACCTGTTTGACAACAGTTTGAAAATGGCCTTGGGAGCCGAATCAACTGCCACAAAAAAAAAATTAAATACTTGCAGAACTTGAAAAAATAAAATTATTAAATTAAATTTTAAACTTTCGAAAAATTAAATGGAGTTCAACGAATTAAACACAAATCCAACTATCTTTTTATAACTTTTTGAAGGTTATTCCCATCAATATAATATATCATTGAAGAAGAAGTTAACACTTATAATCTAAATAAAAATATGAAAATGAACAAGACACAGCAAAATAAATGATATCGGTCGCAACTGGGACTAGTCCCAGAGACTTGGAAAAAGCATTTGACAGGGTACTCCGAAGCTTGAAATGGGCGGCATTAAAATCTTATAACGTACCAGAAGGATATGTGCTCTTCATACAAGATATGTGTACAAATGTGGAAGTAAGATGCACATCAGGAATGTCACCAAAATTTCAAATTAAAGTGGGGGTACACCAATGATCTATCCTCCGCCCACTGCTATTCATAATGGTCATGAATTATGCATCTAACGAATCAAGAAATGAAAAACATTATTCTGAAGACTATGATTTTTGCAGATGAAGTAGTACTGATAGTAGATAATCTTTGTGGCTTACAGAATAGCCTGGGAAAGGTTGAGAAAGATCCTGGAGAAAAATGGCCTAAGAATTAGCAGGAAAAATGTGGCATATTTGTACTTGCCATTTGAAGACCCAAATGCTTTTATTCCTTCGATGCAACTAGATGGAGTAACATTAGCGAACTGTGACTCATTTAAGTATCTGGGCTCGCTCATGCACAGAGACCGAAGATGTGCAGCGGATGTCAACTATAGAATATATAGTCAATTAAGATCCGTAAAAGGAATCTTGTGCGACACAAAAATGCCAACAAAACTTAAAGGATAGATATACCAGACTATTGTCAGGACCCGCGATTATGTACGGCTCCGAAAGATGGACTATGTACAACTTGAATCAGCAGAAATGCGAATGCTTAGATGGTCAGCAGGAGTATCATTAAAAAATAAGATCAAAAGATCACGCATTCGTGGTAACCTGGGTGTCACGGACATAAGCCGTAAGCTGGAGAAACAACATTTGATATGGTATTAGCACATAACAAGGAGACCACCAGACAATAAAAACTAGACAATGTTTATGGAGCTTCTTCAACAGTCATCCAGAGGTAGACCAAATAACTCTTGGAGAGGAGAAGAAGTATTAGAGGAAACCACCCTATGTTTTTGCTTCAAAAAAATACATTGTCTAGTTTTTATACTGAACGTGTTTTGATGGCGTTTAAAACAAAGCAATTTTAACGATTTTTGGAGGGTAAACTCCTTCAAGAAGTAACTTATATAATTTATATATGTAACTTATATGATTTATCAACATCATATAATTGAAACATTAAATAAACGATTTCAAACTGATTCAGTGTACATAGACTTTAGCAAGGCATTCGATAAGGTATCTCACAAAATTTTAATTCATAAACTAAAAGTTCTTGGTGTTTCTGGTAGCATGTTAAACTGGTTCAAAAGTTACTTGTCATCTAGAAAAATTTGTGTAAAAATTTTAGATTGCACTTCTAAGCAATTTGTGGCTTCCAGCGGAGTTCCACAAGGTTCTCATTTGGGCCCTGTGTTATTTTTAATATTTATCAATGATATTGTAAAAGTTTTTAATGGAGTAAACATACTCCTGTTTGCCGATGATTTAAAAATTTACAAAACGATTACCTGTATTAATGATTGTAATATCCTTCAATCCAATCTCGATCGTTTACAAAATTGGTGTAATCACAATGAACTGTTTTTAAATATTGATAAGTGTCAATTCATATCTTTCTGTAGAAACAAAAATCCTATTATGTTTCATTATAGTATCAATAATATTTCTCTTAAAAAGATGTCTCATATCAAGGATCTGGGTATCGTATTTGATGAAAAATTAACGTTTGTTCCACACATTAATGAAGTTACTAATAAGGCTATGAAATGTTTGGGATTTATTTTAACAACAGTCAAAGATTTTACGTCACTTTATTAATTTAAAATACTCTTCACTGCCTTAGTTAGAAGTAATTTAGAATATAATTCCACTATTTGGTCCCCATACTATAAAGCACATCAAGTAAAAATTGAGAGAGTTCAACATAAATTTTTAAGATTCATTAATTTCAAACTCTCCATACCCATTGAACAAATTAATTATGATATATTAATGAAACGACTTAATTTAACTGACTTATCTTCTAGAAGAACCAAGAGCGATATGGTACTTTAATTTAAATTAGTAAATGGCACAATTGACGCACCTGATTTAACTAAACTAATAACATTCAGAGTACCAAATCGTAACACGAGGCTTCCAGAGCTGTTCTTTGCTTATCCTTCGAAAACTAATTATTTCAATAACTCCCCAATCCAAAGACTACATAGGCTTGGAAATAAATTTAATTCAGTTGATATTTTCGTTTATTCCTTATCAAAATTTATTTCTGAAATTTCAAAAATTCTGTTTCCCACTTACTAAACAATGATGTAACATAATTTGAATATTATTGTTTATTTTTCTGTTATTTTTGTATTATGATTGTTGTAAAAGCTCTAAGGGCGTGAATAAATAAATAAATAAACTTATCATAACGCAAAACGTACCCACATTCTAGTGGTCAATATCTATATTATATTAAAAAGTATTTGGAGTAGGATTAAAATCCAGAGAGATTATTTGGGGAATACCTTTGTCTGGAGAAAACGCCTCTCAGTTTCCTCTTAAGGCCAGCGTTTTCAATGCATAAGATTCGTAAAAATTAAAAAGGAGATGAAAATATTTATGAAATTTTTGAGGCTTCGTCAGGTTGATAGGATTAACAAAAAGTCCCTTCTTTTGCATCGTTTATATTAACCTTTCAAAGGCTTTGCATAGCCAAAAAAAAATTTAAAATACAAACGTCAATTGTGCACTTCAGAATTTTTTTGTGTCGCATTTTATAAGTTTACAGTAACAATTCTTTCGGATTTTGGTAGTTTATACAACTGTTGTTACTAATAATATGTAATAGAAACTCGTAAACAAATAATGCTGAAAATATGATTATTCAACACACACACATTGTGCATGCGCGTTGGACAGCGCTTCTCAATGACGGAGCGGTTCATGAAACCAATTATTGTTTGGTGTTTCTTTTAGGGGTGGGTAGTTATCGGGGGCTCAATTTGTCCAGGAATGACATACCTACGTATAAATTAAACATCCCTACTATTTCGGTGCAAGGCGATGGGTTAAGAGAGTGGGCTGGAGAGTTAAAAGATCTCCCTCTACCAATCTCTCCCAATCCACTAAGCAGTAGGAGGCAAATGCATCCGCCGCTAAGACCTAAACAAACCTCACCCCATGAACCCGGGAAAACCTGCCAAGTCGCCAAACGTAGCGTACCACTTACGGTGACCTATTGCAGGCGTTTTGGTTATCCAATAAATGGTTCCCGAGACGGCAGTACCCATATGTGCACAATTGTATTATTGTGAATGTCACCAACTCTTTTCTATACTTTATATAATGTATATGTATATTTTTTTAATTTAAATCTACTTTTTCAGTTATTATTACCGCAGTGCGTAACGTATTATTCAAGTAATTGTAAGAAAAAGTTATTACACGAATTTCAAAACAAGTGCGTAATGTAAGTTCAAATTATCGCGGAACAGCGATTCTGAACGCCGAGAATTTACATAACAAGTTAATTTATTAGCCTGAAAACTTCAAGTGCGAACCAGGCTTTAGATGGCTTTGTAAGTAAAGTCAGTAAAGAAGCAACATTTTTGCTTACACCAAGTTTTTGTGGCACGCTGTTGTTTTGAGAAAGTACGGAGAAGCTAGTATTTTTAGAGTACAAATTTATTGTTATCACTCCTATTAGAATAAATGCAAAAATATACAGGTAGATGTGGAAATTATTAATATACATTTATATGTAACTTTTTTCCTAGGGGCTCCCTGTGAATCTAGAATAAATAAAAATAAAACATTTAATGCTTTTGTTTTTATTAGATTTGAAATTAAACAACTTTTGCACTTTGTTCCACTTATTTATTTTCATCAGAGCACACGCGATCGATAGGATAACTATCGGTAATTTCTCATCGAATTCCACCACGAATTAAGGCGCTCCGCTGACGAGGCAACTGAAACCCAACTAAAACCGGCTGATATCTCTGTCTTGATTGGTCAAAAAGCTTGTTTAACCATAGACGAAGAACAATCAGCTGACAGCTGGCAACTAGCAACGGCCGGCCATCCCAATCAGCAGTGCGAGTCGCGAGGTCACCGCTTGCGTTACCATTGACAACGGGTGTTTGTGTGATTGTGTAGTGTGCGGGCCATCACATTGTCATACAAAGAAAGTTGTCATTTGACAGTTTTCAGTTGCCTTAGGCGCTCCGCCCACTGAGGCAACTGAAAACCAACTAAAACCGGCTGTTTTCTCTGTCTTGATTGGTCAAAAAGCTTGTTTAACCATAGATGAAGAACAATCAGCTGACAGCTCGCAAATAGCAACGGCCGCCCAGGGCAATCAGCCGTGACGTTGGCAAAGACAGTTGGCAGTTGAGAGTTTTCAGTTGCCTGAGTGGGCGGAGGCGCTTGGTGGGCGGATCGCCAAACAGTCCAAAAACTAGACGATTGTTTTTAGTTCGTAACCTTCATTTGTTATAATTTTAAAATGTTATCGTTAATTTCTGGAAGTATTTTAGATTTTATGGTTGTGATAGCTGTTTCGGCGTACAAGATAGTCTTTATTAAATACTTTCATTTACCTTTAACCTTGTTTTAATTTGTATGCAGTTTAAAATGTTAAATTAATATTTTTGACAGAAGTCGACTTAGAAACGTTTCTTAGGATAATTTGTTCTTTTGTGAATCTCTAATATTGATTTTAGTACATTTAATGTTCAGCCTTTATTTCTTTACACAAAGACTTTGGTTTGTTGATATCACAATAATTTTAAAAAAAGTTACTGAACTTAATAAAAAAATTATTAGGTACTTTGATTTATTTTAAAGATTAAAAAAAAAACCTTATTGAAAATGTAGATATACCTACCTATCTCTGGTTGAGTTTTAAAGGTTTTCGTGCTTTTTCTTAATTAAGGCAATACATTATAATTAATTTATGAACGAGGAGATAGATGGTCAAAAAAAGTTATGGATATAAAAAATCAATTTTCAATGAAAAGATTTTGTTGACAGATTATTTTGAAATAAGCTTACAGAGAAAGCGTTGGGTACATAAATGGATTACTTGGAAAGACTGTAAAGTACTTATCATAATATTTATTTCTTTTAGAAATTGATACTTTGCAACGAAGCGCATATGGAACAGTAAACAGAGAAATCAGTGTAGTGAGAAATCAGTGCATGAAAACTTTATGTGCATTCAAAACATCGTGTTTTATAAAGGGCAAAAACATTTTAATAACCTACCACAAACCGTAAAGGAAGCCCCAAGTCTTGGTAATTTTCGTAGGACATGTGCCTAAAACACCTAAAACCAATTTATTTATGTCTTTTAAACTATGTAAACATTTTTTTATTGGTGTACGAACTTACTCACCAATATTATTTTAGTCACATAAAATCAATTTATATACGTCTTTTAAACTGTGTTGTTAAACCGATTTAACTGTATTTTTTTAAATTTTATATTTTCATTTTGTAATTTATGTATTTTTTTTCCTAGATGTATAAAAAAAATTGTTTGTATCTAAATACAAATTTTAAAAAAAAAACTTTGAATCCGTCAGAATTTTTTTCTCTTGGCATAAACGAACAAATGTTTATAGTTTAAACGTCACTCTACGACTACCTTTTTTGATAAAGATAGAAAGTTGATTCAAAAGGCCTAAGTAAATAGTTTTTCAAGTATTATTTATTATAACAAAGATAACGTTCATTGAATCGAGAAAAATTGGAAGAGTTTGGTAAAAAAACATCAGTTTGACAATAAATCACGTAGAGCCAACTTGACATAACCATCGTTAAAATGATATTCTGATCGTTATCTACAAAAGACTATAAAAAGTTTCCTTGAAGAAACTTGCCCCATGTCAATTTATATAGAAATATTCAAAATTTTACAGATACTTAGCTTTTAAAAAAGAAGCGTTTTAAACTCCTTTTTAGTTACATTTTTGTAATTCACTTTATTACTTACTACTTAAAAAAAAGAAGGTTTTTTGCTATACTTGTCTCAACGAGAAGAGTTCCCATGATAAGATATTGCGATGAATGGATGAATCCAGCATGAAATATTTAAAAATCGTTCAATTAGGATTTCACTGCATCTCGTGATTATATTATTTTTATTACTTATTTCTAATAATTCTATAACATAGTCTGCTTGTTCTAGTTGATAGCAAATTTTCATCCTGTGTGTTTTATAACATTGTATCCCCGTTCTAGTTGATAGCAATATTTGTCATTTCCAAATTTTGATCTTGTGAATTCTCTTAATACTGTCTACTCATTCTAGTTGGAAGAAAGATTTGACTATTTCAAATTTTCATCTTGTGTATAAGTATTCTACATATAATATTATTGTCTACTCGTTCTAGTTCATAGCAACATTCTTTTACAATTTTTTTGGACTAACTAGACAGTTTCTCCGGAGGCGAGATAAACCGTTACGTTAGCCTGTCTTGGCAGACACTCCTTGCTTCATTCATGAGAATTATCTCAAATTCTTGCTATTCTGACTATTGACATTACACGTCTAAAGTATTTGATTCATTTGGTCCAGTCATGTCTTCTCCGGGCTTCCTCAACATTTTCTTCCGCGTTATCTATTTTTTCGGCACGCCTTTCTCCATTCATCTGCTCAACTTGTCTAAACCATCTAACACAGCGTTATTTTCACCATTATTTCCGAAACTCCACGTTTGTAGCATTCTCGTATGTGGTTTCAACAAACAAACACCACAGGAATCTCATTTCTACAGCATTCAGACTTCTTGCAGCTTTCCTATGCCAGTTCCAAGTCTCACAGGAGGTCGAACATGAACGATCGATAAAACCCTATTTGACCAAATCCGTCATCTATACTCAGTTGTCAATATTTACGATCACAGTCAAGATATGCCGACCAACGATTGATAAATGTTCGCCCGGCCTTTAAAGGCTAGCACAATCGATCGGTAACGATTGATTGGATAACTTTCGGTAACTTCTCATCGTTCCCTAGCATGACTGCAGATCGCTAATGAATAAGTGACAGTTCACAATGACTAAGTGTCCTCAAGAGGGTATTACCAGAGAATACCGAAAATTAGTCCCTTCTAAAAATTCTAAAAAAAATCTAAAATTCTAGACGTATTGACTCTCTTTTACAAAAAAACAAAAATTGATTTTGAAAGATTGTTATTTTATCTGGTACAAGCAGTTTTAAAACTTTGAAAAACTAAGTGTATTTTTAATTTACCGAGGTTATACCATTGGTCGTTGGCAGATTCGTTCAATTTTTAAACGATAAATTCTATTAAACAACACAAATTTCAAATAATATAATCATACAACAAAATAAACCAATACATAATCTAGTAAACACAGTTTTAAGAATTTTCATTTTAGCTGAATTGAAATCATTAAAAAATAAATCCGAGAACGTGTTTTGTAACAAAAATACCTTAATTTTTCTATTTATTTAAGGTCTTGCAAGCTAAGATATATTTTTTTTAAAATCTCATTTTGTTTCGACATTACTGAAAAATCATAAATACTTATGATCAAAAAACACTTAAAAGAAGTACACGATATTTAATAATTTATCGTCGTGCGTATTGTGTATTTTCATTGCTTACTTGAATGTAGGTATATATTAAAGCAAGTTTTTAATTAAATAAATCGATATTAAATTTTTAATTTTAAAAATTTGATACGGGGACTAATCCATCTTTCTCATTGGAACCTCCCTGTACAGTTGCAAGCATTTTTAAACTTTTATTTTCAGACGTTGGTCAATCGCTCTTAATATATTCGACATGAATTGTTGTTTTTACATTAGCGATCTGCAGTTATCTTACGGAACGATGAGAAGTACCGAAAGTTATCCTGTCAATCCTTATCGATCGAGTAATGCTAGGGGCCCTGGTATACATCCGGGAAGGTATCAGAACTCCACGGTAGACTGCTAGGGACTGTTATTTTTAACTTAGCTGAAATTACTGTATGTGAAATTTTACAAAGTACTCTGGTGTGCCTGCATGTTTTTCATCCATCACGTTGCTACCATATAATGTGCAGTGATAAACCATTTTTGAGTTGAGAGATGACAAGAAAAATGGTATTCGGAAAATTTCTATCGTTATTGAGTGAATTTCCGATTTATCTCATACCCGTAAAGTGGCTACGAAGTACTTTTGTACTTAATCTCCAATATAATGTGACGATAAATTATCTTAATTCTCAAGTTCGATCACCTTAGTGATCCTGACAAATTTGAAATTATTACAATAACATTAACGTGAAGATATCGGTTAAATATAAAAATGTAAAATTTAAATATAAAAGGTAACCAGATAAAATGTTAAATATAAAAGGTAACCAGATAAAACATAACATGATGATGTAATAATTGGTTTGGCTAGATTGGAGAAAGGGTTTTTATTATTATTTTTTTTAATTTTCTTCAAACAGGAGGCCACGTGGAAAACATTTTTCCTCGGGGCCTTTTCATCTTTGGGGTTACTATTTCGAGAGTCTTTTTAGGGAAATTAAAAATAGGACGTTCTTGGAAGGAAGCAGGTTTGAGGGATATGTAGGAATCTCGGGGTTAATATGTTCAGGAGTGATGAACCTATGAATCCATCCCTCCCACTACGGTATGAGGCGATGGGTCGAGAGAGTATGGCTGGAGAGGTAAAAATGTCTCCCTCAACCAGTCTCTCGCGATCAGAATGGAAAACACATGTGCCTCCAAGATCTAGAAAAACATTATCCCATGAACCCGGGCACCACTGCAAAGTCACAAAATGTAGCAAACTACTTGGACTAACCTATGGCAGGGGTGATGGTTATCCAATAAATGGTTCCGCTTTATTAACAATAAAATGATACATTTATAAGTAACCTGGATTACCTGGATAAGCTTTGGACTACCATTCCGAAGTTAAAGGGTTCGAACCCGGCGTGCGCAAATAAATTTTATTTGATTAATTTGCGTTATTTCACAATTAATTAATTAAAAATAATATGAACTATATTTGCGGCACGTTCCAGAGTAAAAGATTTTCTAAGTATCGCCGTGGTGTAAGACCACTATTCAGAATTGAAACGTTGCTTGAAATAGTTTTAGCCGTGTTTAGTGATAAGATCTGAATAACCAGGTACTTCCCCACCTTCCTCTTCCCCATCTCCTTCCCTTCCCCGCTAGCCTTCAGCCTCACAACATACCCCAATTAGGGATGCCATTGTCTCACTGGCTCTAGACGGGATCGCTTGGAATTCTTGTGAGGTGTTCACTACCAAAAAAAAAGAGTTTCTCAGTGAGACATATCACTATCCATTATATTTTTGTTTTGAGATAAATTAAAAAAAAAGTTATACTGTTGGTATAATTTTCTTAAATAAATAATTATATTAATTAATTATATTTGGCAATAGATATACATATTTATACATGTTCAAGAGATTCAAACTCAAACTCGCGGCTCAGTAACAAATTTTCAATAAATCTTTTAGATAAGATGTATTAGGTATAATATATTTTCAAACTAAACAAACTCTCATGTAATCTAGAGTAGTAAATTATGTGGAAGTTTGTTGTTCAAACTTGTTGTGTTTTGTCAAGTTTCACCAAGACAAGAAGAGGCGAATAGAGTTCCCATGGCTTAGCAAATAGGTGCTGTTTATACCAATTTTCTCCGAGGTTTAAAGGTACCAGATGATATTTCGCAAAATTTATCGATAAAGTACCTACAAAGATTTATGTCACTACTTCTTCCTGCTCCACGTAACACAAGTAACTCTTTGCAGTCATTGCATAACCTTAAAAACTATATAGGTTACAAACAAATATCTTTCATGAAAATATATGAAGTATCAAATAATATGGTAAATGGATTCATACGTTTGTGGAATGCAATGTGTATTGCATACTTAATTTTTTTAATTGACAAGTTTATTTATGGAGTGTTGAGAAGCACCTGTATCACTTAAACCCAGATAGCCCTACGCGGGGAAAAATGTTATTTGAAAAAAACGATAATTTTAATATTAAAAACAGTTAAAAATGGGACTGAAGATCTAACGAACAAATGAACGGGGGGTTTCAATGTTTATTGGCGGGAACATTGAAACACTGTTAATTTTAATTTCGCCACAAAGTGATTTTGCGAAGTTTGAAGAAACAAATGAACATAATTTAATGATGTTAGGCATTATTTAAAACAGTTCCTTCCCTTTATAAATAACTAATTCAGAAAACTTATGACATAAAGAATATAAGTTTTTGATTTTCTGATGTCAATACACAGCGAGTTGAACGTTTTGGGAGCAATATAAGAGATATTACTTTAAAAGTTTATGAAAAAATATGTTTGGTCGACATTTACACTGTATTTATATATTTTTTAACAAAAATCATCGGTAAGGTAATTTAACAATAATTTTTGTGGACCAAAATTTTGTGTTCCAATATTAGGTATAATAAGGTAATATAAGGTTATGGGCGTCCAACGTGTTTTTAAAAAATTATTTTTCAGTTATTTGTCATTGTACCAAAAACTGACTTTTATGGAAGAGGGTGATGTGATGACGAATGCGACAAAATAAACATTTTTTTTATAAAACCACGTTCTGGCCTCACTGGTTTAGATTCTGGTGATGAAAATGAGGTATGGATGAAAAATTTAGGAAGTATATGGGCTGAGCGGATAGGTTCAGATCAAAACATTGGACTTCACCGAGTCTCTATTAGAAGCAAGAAGTATTGGCTCACTGTGTCGACATAGCTGTCAATAGTGCTTGTCTACCGCAGAAAGACAGTGCGGTAAATTAGACCATTTGACAACCAGGAGGAGAATTGCTTGTGATTCGCCAGAAAGCATGAAATTGTACAAGTTGACAAAATGACAAGTAATCTTGACGTAAAATACGACCAGATCGATCATAATATGATCATAAAACAAAATACAAGAACGAAATGTTGAAATTGTTATGACAGAGGGACAAAGTGTGAAAATAATAACCCATTCTTCACGGGTGCTTCAAAACCTCCCAAAAAGTTTCATAGATTCATTTTACTATTCTATTTAAATTTGTTCGAAATATCAAGAGCATGAATGCGGGAACGGGAAACAAAAAAAAAATAGATATCATAAAAAAAGTTTCAGAGCTATCTGGGTTAACCAGAGATTCCTAAGATTATTTGGTGTAAAATACGTAAATCAAAAATATTTCAATGACATTTTTTATTCCAAAGTCTGTGAACATTCTAAATACGTGAAATATATCAATATGTATAAGATCAATTTCGTAATTCCAATTTTTTTTGCCAGATTGCTATGCCTTACATTTTTACCCCTTGTCAAATAAAATTAAATGAATAATACTTTTCTAGATCAATAAGTATGTCGTACCTACCTACTCAATTTTGGAAGACCACTACAACAAATACTAACAACTCAACACAAACAAATAGAACAATCAGGAGGTTTCTCACCACCCACCTAATAGCTTATCCACATTATTAAAACTATAAATAAAATACTCGCAATAGTTAGAACTCGGCCAACTTACCAATTTACAGCCACCATTCATAGGTTCGAATACCGAATTATAAACTACGACAAATAAATAAGCCGTAAATTGTAAATCGAAAATTGGGCCAGAAAAGGTTAGGAACCTTAGAATTAGAGGATTAAATTACCATATAATAATAATATAAAACAAATATAAAAAATTGTAAAATTTAGACCTCAGGACAATTTTAATACCTCTATATAACAAAAAAATTGTAACAATTTTTTAAAGTATTTATAAAAAACGACGGAAATAAAAACGATTTTTTTTTACAATAAGAACAAAAAACTGTTTTTCATTTGTGAATATCGGTGTGCATGTGTGTTGATAAATTTAAAGGTTATTATTTACGTTATGTTATGGACCAGCAATACTCAGTTTTTAAGAGAAAAATATTACATATTTAAAATATACAGGTTGTCCCAAAAGACAACGTTATCCCATGGAAGGCTGATAGGCCAAGGAACAAAATACCACAATATGACGTTAGTAAGTTTTCGAGATATTTTATTTCACAACTGTCTTCTTCTTTCTATCAATCATAGCCCAAAATAATTCTAACGCATTCGTTCGGAATATAAAAAAAATATTTTTTTGGCTGACTTGTTGATTTGTATAAATTAGTCAACTTCGAATCCTCATACTGTAAAAATGTACTAGCTAAACTAGCAAATTATTAAAAAAATGCTAATTTAGCGTCGTTTTTGAGATGGTATAATATTTGCTGCATTTTAATCTACAAAAATTCGTGTTTTTTTCTCCATTATTTATTTTACAATTCAACAGTGTTTTAGTCTTATATTATTACTAGGATATAACTTAATTTATTTCTTGTTATTTTAATGAATCTTATCTTCAATCTACACTGTAAAGCAATTGATTACAACCTTCCAAATCATAATCCCAAATTTTTTAGAAACAACAAATCCTTGGAAGATATAAGCAACGACGACTTGTACGATTAAACATATCTAAAAAAGCAGTTATATATTATAAGTTTTCAAAAAAACAAGATTTATATACTGAAAGGAGAAAAGATTACATTATTAATTTTTAATTTATTCGCTTTATGGGCGTGGAGAATGACAGAAAAAGTTAAGTTATGACGTCGTAACGTAGTATTTTATGTCCCGCTTATAGAAGTAAGTGCGAAATTACATAAAAATGGCAGCTTAAAAGCACATTATTTTCATATTTCCCTTACAAATTAAACAGTCATCTCCGAGAATATGGGTTGGTATCTACGGAAAATTTTAGAACTCTTAACTCTTTCGATGTGTCAAACTAAACCACAGTTTTTTTGTATTTATTTATTATTACAAGACAATTATTATCTTTACAAATAATTACAATATGCAAAGTTATACAATTTTTTTCATTATTATTCCACTACTCCATAAGTTGAGCTCTAGGAGCTCGTGTTTATATGTAAGGACCTAATATTTCGTTAGTACATAAAATAATGTACTGATGAAATATTAGGTCCTTACATATGAAATTGGCGTTTTGCCATACTGGCAATTTTGATCTCAAATATCTTCTCTTTGATTAGGAATTCCAAATTCAAATTTATACAGCTATTTACTCATGTATTTATGTTTCGAAAATTATAATTAATTTATTTTTTCTTTGCGTCACTTAGTTTACAAAATGGAAAACTTGATATTTACGAGTACGAGTTCCACCGTGGCACCTGTGCTGCAGAAACGGCTCGAAAGATTAATGATATGTATGGCGACGGTGCCGCAAAAGAAAACACAGTGCGTTTTTGGTTCCAACGTTTTCGTTCCGGAAATTTCGACCTGCAGAACAAGCCCCGTGGACGGCCGGAGACCAAAGTTGATAATGAAGAATTGAAGGCTATTGTGGAAGCGGATCCATCGCAAACCACGTCCGAGTTAGCTGCAGGCTGCGGTGTTAGTGATAAAACTGTTTTAATCCACTTGAAGCAAATTGGGAAGGTGAAAAAGCTTGAAATGTGGGTACCTCACGAATTGAGTGAAGCAAAGCAACAAACGTGCGTTGACTGCTGCGTTGCATTACTCAACCGGCACAATAATGAAGGGATTTTAAATCGAATCATTACCTGTGATAAAAAGTGGATTCTGTACGATAATCGGAAGCGCTTATCGCAATGGCTGAACCATGCCGAACAAGCCAAACCATGTCCCAAGCGAAAATTGTCTCCAAAAAAGTTACGTTCTTAAATCTGACCAGATGATTACGGCAGATATCTATTGTCAGCAACTGCAAACCATGATGGAAAAGCTAGCTGCTAAACAACCAAGGCTGGTTAATCGCTCTATGCCACTGCTGCTTCATGATAACGCTAGACCACACACTGCACAACAGACGGCTACCAAATAAGAGGAGCTTCAATTGGAATGTCTAAGACACCCACCGTACTCTCCGGACCTTGCCCCAACAGATTACCATTTTTTTTGATAACTTCTTGCAAGGGAAAAAATTCAACTCCGATGGGGCAGTCCAAACCGCCTTCAAAGATTTTATTGATTCCCGTCAGAATGGTTTTTTTAGTAAAGGGATCGATGAACTACCTATGAGATGGCAAAAGTGCATAGATAGCAATGCTACATACTTTGATTAAATAAATATATTATATTAAAAAAAAATCGACTTTATGTTCCTCCCATACAAAACGCTAATTTCATATGTAAGGACCGTATGTCAACGATAATCAAAGACTATGAAATAAACACAAACATAATTTAACATTGGTAGAGTTGGGCGGGGGTAGTTGAACCAAGAGGCTTGTTGGGCTACGCAAATATGAAAGCCGAACAACTTGAAAAGAAGTGTGGGGACCGCCCCACCAAGCATTATTCTGTAGGCGCATTGCGTTCATAGCTTGTACACGGGGGTTTTGTGTGATTTTCCCTCCAAAAGTAAAAAAGAGACGTTCGACTGCTTTTTTGAAAACAAATACCAAGGTCAACGTAAGTATATTTTAAATTGGTGTTTACTTAAATTTATCATGTCAATTGTAAAATTGTATTACATTTAGTGGTATATGAGTTATCCGACGAAATTTGCAATAAAACATGAATGGGGCTAATTGAACTATTTGGAAAACTTCCCATATTCCGTTATATTGCTGTAATTGTATATGTAACGTATTTATTTCGTTCTTCAACACAGTGATAATACCTATTTTTTAAACTTCCTACAAAAAAAGACGAATAGTGGCTCAACAAATACTTCTTAAGCAATCAGAATTTTTTTTTCGGGTTGGCACTTAGGGATGTCCGTCGAACACAAATTGTGATCTACTATTTCATTAATTATTTAAATTTAGTTTAATAACATAATTAGTTTAGTTAAACCATGAGTGTGAATGATAATAAATATTTGACACTATAATATTCATCAAGTCCCATGGGGTTAAGCTTGAGCTAAGCGAAACCTGGATGGCTGTTGAATATTAATTCATAATAAAAGTCGCGTTTTACAAAGAGTGTTTTTTCATTTAAATATTACACGGTTATTAACACAACTTTTTGTACTAACTGTAATTTAATTCGAAGTATATATAATAAAATGTCTATATAATATAATATGATGATCGCACCTGTAAGGGTTCCGTTCTGTTTTGTGAAAGAAGGGTTGTTTGTTATAATATCGCGGTTTTGGTGACAGTTTTTAAATTGAGAGATACCTAGTATTTACCCTAACCAGTAAAGCATTTTGTTTTTTATGACGCCATAAAATTGAAATGGATTCCATAAATAGGACTTTGAAACCGACAAATCCTGTGGCAGAACCGAATAGGTACATAGAATACAGTCATAAAATAAAATTCATATCGATTCTAAAAGTTCCTCCAGAAAGAACTGTAATAAGTAATAATGTTTAAACAGTTTTTAAATGTGACACATTTACAGTAGTGAAATTGTTATTTTACAATATACGTTCATTTTTTTTTACATTAGGTCCACACAGGAGGCCTCGAGGAAAATAATTTCCCTCAGGGCCTATGTCATCTTTGGGGATGCTGTGTGGAGGGTATTTTTAGGGAAAGGAAGGAGAGGCAGTTCTGGGAAGGAAAAATGTATTAGGGTTGGGTAGGAATATGGGGTTCAGTGTGTCTAGATCATCCGCCGCCAAGACCTAGATAAACCTTACCCCATGAACTCGGGCACTGCTAACTAAATCTACTAAGAATCTGGATTCCTTCAGAGACAAATAACAACCTACCAGTAAAGCCACATTTTTATTTTGTATTACTATTACACTGTGTTACACAATCGTCGGATTCAAGTTCCTATTTAATAGTCAACATAATCATAACTGACTACATGTTCTAAATTAAATAGTTAGAATAGTTCACATTCTGTTAAAATAATCTCGAATGGAATATTGTTTTATAAATATTTGTACGAATATTTCACAATATATTTAAAAAAATTTTAAACTTCTAACTTAAATGATTTAAACCAATGACGGATAGTAATTCGGGACTCTCAATAATATTATTAAGCAGGTTATACAGAAACAATAGATTCGACAATGTGCGTCTTTTTTGTAGTGTTAAGAGGCTAGACTTTAAACGACACGCGGAACACCCTCGACTGTCATTCTGTCCCGCTCACAATAAGCTCACGTACACTTACAATACATGCGAATGCGAAATGAGCGAATGAGACAACGCTCAAATTTACCTACAGAAATCGCTCGAAAAGGGGTTTATGGAGAATACACTTTTCTACACCGAAACTTTCACGAAATTGAAATTTTAAAAAATATATATTTTTTAGAAAGAAGAAGCTACGTCGGTAGCTTTTTATAATTTTATAATTCTTTATGAGAGTGGAGTTAGCAGCAGTTTTTCCTTAAATAATATTTTTTGATAAATCGTACATGTTTGACAGTGAATGTTTACGTTAATACGAAACGCATCAAATATTCGAAAACATACCGACATAGTTTTTACCCTCTAAAAGGCATTATAAAAAAAATATATTCATTTTGTTCAATTTTCGATGTAGAAAAGTGTTTTTTCCCGGGCGTCCTTTTTGTATGGGCCGAAAAGCGAAGTCTATCGTCTTAACATATTATCTGTAGTTTTGTTGTATTTTAAAAGTAAATGTTTAGAAAATTTATTTTGTATATTTTCTAATAAATCTAGGAATACCTAATATTGAGGATTCCATATTGTGGACGCGTACTCCAGTGGACTTCTGACTTCTGAACAAAACGTAAACGGTTTCAGCCTATTAATGCCATCTTCAGATTGGATTATTCCTTATTCTTATTGATTATTAATTATTCCTTAAACTATAGTTTATGGAAATAACATTATGTGGGGGAGAGGGGTTGACAGGGATGGTATACAAAGTTTTTATTTAAATTAGATGGATTTTTCTATATTTGTTGTTATTTCGGCTACAGCAACTAAAATTACATTTGGTTATTAGTCATTATTACACCGGGTTTATAAACAACTCAAATATTTATTTGTGGAATACCTACCATGAATTATTAACTACCCATTTTACTGTTTATAATGTGGGTGTCTATTGATATCATTATTATATTTATGATTATGTGGATTTTTTATATTGATTCCTCCAAGGTTTTTTACATATGGTGTCCGGAACTCATGTTCCAAGCGGGTAAGTCATGAATCTGCATCAAATTTGGAGTCGATTTTGTAATACGTTTAATTTCTGCTTTCGTTTTCGAGAGAAATAAACATCAAAATTCGGCAATTTAGATAAAACTTGAAAAAAATCGCACGTTAGAATCAGTTAATATCAGCTGTTTAATGTCTAAATGCATTGAAGCATAGACCCGGCTCAAAAGTTTTTTAACCTTAAGATTGATTTTTTTTGGGTTTTCTGTCTAATGCAGGTTTACAAGTATTCCGCTGGTACTTCAAGTTTCTCTACCAATAGAGCACGATTATTTTCCTGCTGGCCAAGTACCCACTCTTCACGCAAAGGTGGACCTCTGTGCCTCATCTGCCAACCCTCCCCCTAATGTTTTTCCTTTCTGTAGAGCCCATTAGTTCCTCACAAAGACAATATATCCTGGTGCAGTTCCTCACAAAGACAATATACTTGTTTGCGAAAATAAAATAACCTTCGTAACCTGTATTGATTATAAAATAAATTACACGTAGCTTGAAGAAAAAAATCGTATTTAAAAATGAACGGAAGTATATTAAATACTTGAAAATGTTCACAAACGTCATCATTCCTACAAATTAAAAAAATATATTCTTGCTATGGCCATAAGATATTTTTTTGAGGAAAACTAAAATTTTTTTTTTTTACATTATTTATAATTTATTTATTATTTATTTATTAATTTTCAACGTTCTGCTGGGCTTTTACAAATTAAGTTAATTTATAATACAATCTTTAAATAAGAAAAATAAACATATAGAAAAGAAAATTATAAAAATGGTAAAGGTAAGTGAAAATAATATATTATAAGAAAAGAGAAAAAATACAAATAAATTAAACAGAAACCAGTTTTCAAATTGCAGATGGCATAAACATAATAATATAGTGTAGGTTATTAATATGAGAAATTTACAGGTGAATAATACATGACAAAATTCACAATACAAAAAAATCAATCCCCTTTAAAAACTTTAAAAGATACAATTGACTCCTTATTGATATGAAAAATTACAATGTCGTTGAAGCTGCGAATTATTATTTCTAAAAACTTTTTATTTAATTATTTATTTGTGAGAAATTACTAATCTTTTTTGACATAACTTTATGGATGCTCCATGAAAGATATATTTATTTAATGTAATATAAATTAGCGCTTACAAAATACCTCCCAAAAGGGTTAGAATGATTCTTTTAACCCCGAACCAGAGGAGAAGGTTTAAAAAAATCTCTTAACTGACCAGCTTACTAAGCGCTACATAGCTACCCTAATTGGTAATGCCACAGTCTCACTGGCTCCACACTATTGCGAATAGGTGGGCGTTTAAATATTCATATGAAATAAGCTTAATAATACCAGCACACATTTATATTATGGCCATCCCGTGTCTTTTCAGTAAATTAGGACTCCTTTTATACATGTTTTATACCTGTCGAAAAACAGAGATTTTGAGCCCTGACTTGGAAACCATGTGGAAAACCTGTTATTTGTCACGCTTCAGACAACATTCACGAAACCTTCGTTAGGGAAAATATATATTTTGTCTGCTCTAAAGGCGTAAAGGTTTTACAGAAATACCTTCTTCTTATAAATAAAAGACGCTTTAGAAAGATAAAAAACCTACCTACCCAAACATGTGATGTTTCAGTTAGGAATTTTCGTGGAACAGCAAAAAATTAACTATTGAATGACAAGCTTACGTTCTAACTATTAGCTAAGTTGCAAAAATAAAATGTAGGTATATTTTAATTTTTTTCCTTGGGGTGGAGACATATGCCACGACGTTTAACCTATAACAAGGACAATCCACGGGAGAAAACCGCTGAAACCAATACACTTAGTTTTTTTTCCGCAGCCACTTAGTAATATCGGTAAAAAGGTCTAATCTAAACGATAGTGTCTCTAGCCTAATGCATGGTATATTGTCTTTCATTTAGGGGTAGATGCTTATTATTTGATTTCTGCACCGCGCAAATATTTAATGATATATGTATGATTTCCCCCATATTTAAACGCTTTGTTAAGCCCCCGTTTTCCGAATTTCTACCGATTTTTAACATATTTCTATTGAATATTTTTGATTTTTAAATCCCTAAAAATGAAATATTTTTTTTTAAATATTCAGCTTATTAAAAAACTTTCTGATTTTTTTTTAACAATTGTTAAACAACCGTGTATGAAAAAACGTTACTAATTAAAATCTGACTAAAAATTGTTCTTAGAAATATATGTACATCGCTTACACAGCCAATGGGGGTATTTTATCTGTGATACATATTTGTTTTATTTGTAATTTTTGTATTTTAGTGTCACGGTATTTTAAATGTCCTATATATTTCTTATTTTTAAAAATGTTGTAAAACCGAATACTATTTTAGAAACTGGGTAAAATGTATATTTTAGATTTTTGTATTTCAAATATACTTTAATATTGCAATACTTAAAGCTTCAAAGATGAAATAAGTTGAAAAAAAATTTAAAATTTAGAAAAATTTCATTCTGATGAATGTCCATCAGAAGGATACGGGTTCGATTCGCGTTGGCGGCATGTATCTTTTCTCGGAAGATTTTTCATTGTTTTTATTTTTTATTTTTTTATTATTTCATAAATTTTTATAAGTTTTACAGTTTTGACATTTTTTTTAACTACCACCCTAGGATAGTGCACTTGTTGTGGTAGTAAGATATGGTATATATATGTGGTAGTATATAGTGGATGAGTGTTTCAGGCTGATAATTATTGCTTATAATAATTGTAACATCAAAATATTCGGCGATTACCCATTGATAAGTTCGGTTAACACTATAGATAAGTCACAAACAATGAAACAAGGAATTCGAATTGATAAACTCGTTTTCAAATTAAATCATTTCAAAAAATGTGTGACGAAAATTTAAAATTTTGAAACATGGCTTTCTAGATAATGTATCGATTTATAAATCTGAACGATTATATTATGGTGTGAAAAATGTCTTGTATAATATTTGCCGTTTAAAAATTAACAAATCTGATCATCGACCAACAGTTTATATAACTTTTTGTAATAAAAAAATCGACCTTTTTCTAAATTTAAAATGAACATAAAATAACAAACTTTCGAAATAAATGTATATATTCATGTAAAAAAAGTTTCGAAACGTCTAGAATTGGATTTATTTACAATTTTCCGGTTGAGTCTAAGTCAAGCCCTATTAATGACAATTAATTTAAGTAATATTACCAATTTATTTGAAATAAATCACAGAATAGACCAGATGGGATCTTGGTGAGGTAATGTTAGATGTAAAAGTATAAGTAATGGAAAATAAAGCTTGGGTACTTACTTGGCTATTAAATCAATGATTCATTTCTGCATGGTCTGCCACAAGCGTACTGAGTGTATCTTCCACCCTGGAACGAGATAATTCAATATTTAATCTGCCGTCGATTTTATAAACCTTTAGCAAGTTCGTCAATACCAACAGTTAACACTATAAACATAAACTATGCTAGTTTTGTTTTTAAAATTATTGTAATTATTTTTTGTTTTTGTTTTATCTTAATATATAAACAAAGGTTAGTTACACTATTTATAACTCAAGAACGACTGAACTGATTTTTATGATCTTTGATTTGTTGGATTTGTCTCCATTCCATGATTAACAGAATAACTATTAAAACATCGGAAAAAATCGTGGGAAAAATAATTTTTTTCATATATTTTGTATGGAACGGCTTTTCAAATAATGTGCGTTGGTCGACATAATTTGAATCAATTCGAACAGCTAATAAATTAAACACAACATTTATTGATTCTGAGGCGGTACGAAGTTTGCCGGGTCAGCTAGTTTATAATAAATCAAATTTATATCATTTTATTATCACTTTCTGCAAGAGTTTTAATTTTTATTATTATGACAGCTGTTTCGACATTTAAAGCCATTATCATACTGATAGATGACCGATAGGGTTCCACAAAAATACCTAAGGGATAGTTGTTCCACAGAATTTGACAATTCATTAAATTTCAAAGTTAATTTTCAAGTTCTGTAAGGGTTTTATTCGAGATCTGTTATTATTGCATTATTATCCAGTTATTTCACATAATTTAAATGATCACATAACTTGAAAATTAACTAATTAAATTTAATCAATTGTTCAAATCCTGGGAAACAACTGGCTATTAGTGAAACACCGTAATATAATCCGGGTGGGTATTTAATAGTTCTAACATCTCTTTATTTATAACGCGAAGAGATTTATGTAAAACCTTTCGCTTTGAAGAAGCTAAGCAGTTCGACGTACCCTCTAACGTCGAAACAGTTGTAACAATAATAAACAATAAAATACTTAGAGATTTTAAAAACCCATTACTCAGTTTAATTTAATTTAAAAAATATATATTTTGAAGTTCTACGAATCATTAAACACCACTATAAAAACAAAATATTTAGAACAATTATTCTAATATAACAGATTTTATTTGTGAATTAATAATAATAATATTTTGCTAATTTATATAGCGCCTTTTTCGTGAAAAATCTCCTCAAGATCGCTGTACAAATCAACAAAGATTTGTAATTATAACTAGTGACTTACATCTAAGACTTATAGCTAGTGACTTACGACTAAGACTTATAACTACCGATTTAACTAGTGACTTACATTTATATTTACACCTCTGACTTAAAGTTAGAGATTTACAACTAACATAGGTATTTAAAATTACGTGTTTTGGTTTTTGCCAGGGTTGTCACTGATAACATTAAAAACAAAATAACAAACAATTCTCTGTAAGTATAGGCACAAACAGGTAACATAGAAGTAAGTTAATTCTGCGAGACGAAGCAGTTTAAGGATTTTACACATACATATTATATTCTACATTCTACACATTTTATACAGTATGTTTGAATAGTGTATATATTTAAAATTGGAGTATTATATTAATTTTATATCTTTCACACAAAAAAGGACCAAAAATGTGTGTCATAAACAATTAAAAAACATTTTTTTATTGCATTATAAATTACATGGGTTACATTTATTCATAAATGTTTACAAAATATTATATTTTAGATTAGCATTGATCATGCAGAAAGAGGAGCTCCTTTGCCTGATATGGGAGCCATTTTCATATGTACTTGGGATGAGGTTATAGCAAATTTATTTTTATGTTTTGTATAAAATATTTATTATAAGCAATTATAATAAGCAATAATTATTAGCCTGAAACACTCATCAATATTGAAACCTCTCCCGAGAAAAGATATATGTCGCCGACGGGACTCGAACCCGCACCCCTCTGTTTGCCGGACAGGAGCTCTACCATTAAGCTACGGCGGGATACCTCCTACCCGCCAAATGATTCCATATATACCTAGTGTTTCATTCAACAATTATCGCTTATTATATTTTTTCACCTGCAAACAACCAAATACTAGGTATATATGGAATCATTTGGCGGGTAGGAGGTATCCCGCCGTAGCTTAATGGTAGAGCTCCTGTCCGGCAAACAGAGGGGTGCGGGTTCGAGTCCCGTCGGCGACATATATCTTTTCTCGGGAGAGGTTTCAATATTGATGAGTGTTTCAGGCTAATAATTATTGCTTATAATAATTGTAACCCTTTGTGCTATGCATAAAAAATCTTGTCTTAAACATTAGTTTATCAATTTATAAAAAAAATAATCAATATTTGACGAGTTAAAGTATTTTCACCAACAAATGTAGATATAATGTCTCGACGCCACCTAGTGAGAGAGTTAGCACTTACATGCCTTTCTCATATAAAATAAAGTTGGTTGTTTGCAGGTGAAAAAATATAATAAGCGATAATTGTTGAATGAAACACTAGGTATATATGGAATCATTTGGCGGGTAGGAGGTATCCCGCCGTAGCTTAATGGTAGAGCTCCTGTCCGGCAAACAGAGGGGTGCGGGTTCGAGTCCCGTCGGCGACATATATCTTTTCTCGGGAGAGGTTTCAATATTAATGAGTGTTTCAGGCTAATAATTATTGCTTATAATAATTGTTACCCTTTGTGCTATGCATAAAAAATCTTGTCTTAAACATTAGTTTATCAATTTATAAAAAAAATAATATAAAATATTTATTTTTTAATGCAATATTTATTTTGAAAATTTGTTTTTTTTATATAGTGAACACCACACAAGAGTCCTAACTGCTCCCGTCTGGAGCCAGTGAGACTATGGCATCCCCAATTTGGGTATGTTGTGAGGCTGAAGGTAAGCGGGGAAGGGAAGTAGATGGAGAAGAGGATGATGGGAAGTACCTGGCTATTCAGATATAGTCACTAAACACGGCTAAAGCCATTTCAAGCAACATTTCAGTTCTGAATGGTGGTCTTACACCAGCGCGATACTGAGAGTATCTTCCACTCTGGAACGTGCCGCAAATAGACGATATATTATTTTTAATTTATTAATTGTGAAATAACACAAATTAATCAATTAAAATTTATTTGCGCACGCCAAGTTCAAACCCGCGACCTTCGGAACAAAGCCTTGCCCCTGGACTCACCGGCCGTCAAATTTTTTGCCGTTATTTGTTCTGATGGTTGACAATAAACGGAATTCAGCGAAATGGAAATAGATTTATCGTTTTTAAGCCCTGCAGGCTAAAAGTTCCGGTATTATCCTGTTGATATAAAAATCGAATGCAGAAAAAAAGATTGCACACATTCTTTTTAATTCCGCTAGAAAATACGTTTCATGACATTGGGTTTATTTTCCAAATGGAAGGAAAACGTCACTCAATATGCTTAAGTGATTGCTAATGACTGTTTGACCGGCAGTACAAACAGAGCTTTTAGCGAAAAAGGTTTCGCACGGCCAATATTTAAATGACCTTGATTAGTTATTGGACGACCTATGAATAAAAACGGCTAAAAATATATAAGCAAATGAAACGTGAAAGCAAAGAGTTCATAAATTCATTTGGAACGGGTAATTATGGGTATTTTTGAATTTGGAAACCCACTACGAACACAATAAGTGTTACACAGCTTTTCAAACATTCCTCAGGGAATACTTTTTAATTTTTTTAAATTTTAAATTTTTTTAATTTTTTAATTTTTTTTATTGAATATTTTATTTATCTTAAGTTAATAATTAGCTCACACTGTAGTGTGCTAAGAAATTTGAGAACCATATTAATATAAAGTATATAATTTTTACAAACATAATATAAATTTTAATTAAAATTTTAAAATAAATTAAAATTTTAAAACCTAGTGTTTCATTCAACAATTATCGCTTATTATATTTTTTCACCTGCAAACAACCAACTTTATTTTATATGAGAAAGGCATGTAAGTGCTAACTCTCTCAGTAGGTGGCGTTAATCTCAGAGTTTGTATTGCTAAGTGAGAATCCTATCAGAGTTGGCTCACAGACAATTTTGAAAATTTATAGAATAGTGCCTAAACATTTTTCACATAATATTCTAACGCGAACGTAGTAAGCGGGAAACATATTTATTTCATTCTGCGAAATCTATTTCCTTCCGAAAAGGAAAGGGATTTTTTAAGCTGATGGGCTTTTGGCTCAAGGCGATCTAATATTGTATTCAATCGTTTTACACCCTTCACATGTCGTAAATCTCTGTCAATGTTGACAATTTAGACAGAATATATGAGATGTGTGAAAGCAAAGGCAGCAATCTCCATTTCGGCCAGATTGCTATGTTTGCTTTTGAAATGATATGGAGATAGCTTATTTTGCTTTTACGTACACTATTACATACAAATATTGTGTTCATGTATATTACATAAGTTCAATATTTGTATGTTATATTCTAGGTAAAAGAAAATATATCCATCTCCATGTCATTTCAAAAGCAAAGATAGCAATCTGGCCGAAATGGAGATTGCTGTCTTTGCTTTTACACACCTCATATTATGTTTAATTATAGATAAATACTCATATAAATATATTCACGACGGTATCAACCTATTTGTGATTTTTTTTTTTTTTTAAAGAAAGACAAACATTCACGGGTTACGAATAACCCAACAACATTTGAAAATCTCCTACTACCACCACACTAAGCGGAAGATGTTGCTTGTGTTGTGATGGAAGACTTAGCTAGCCGAGGAATCGAACATGGAACGCCTGGGTGAGACCCAAACGCGATGCCCACTTACCACTGACCGGTCTAAACCCGACATTGTCGAACTCTACGTAAAACATGCAAAATGTAAGCATGGGAGATAAAAATATTTTCATAGTTGCCACGAAGTAAATTTTTTTTCTCCTTATTCTTTAAGGGGATGGTAACGTATTTAATTTTCTATTTTTTCTTTTTTTGTATTGCTTCATATGATTGTACAAAAGCTTAAGATTGTTCCGTCAAAATTTGAAACAAATCGGAGTAAAACTAACTATAATATAGAACGTCTATGAACAAAATTTTCATGTTTAGTATTGGATTTTCTGGTATCCAAAACTTTAAAGCAATTTTCTGACACTTGACATTTTTGAAGCCGGTGAACAAATTAAATCAAAATCTACTCTACCGAATCTTTTGAAATTTTTTATACTACTTCCTTACATAAATGACCAGGTAACGCTGAGTGTTTTTTTATTTTTCATAATTATGAATTTTACAATTACCAGTAGGCCCATTTTTTAGACGAAAATCGGTTTTTCACTTCACGTCACGAAAAATTTAAAAATTAAAAATCTTCCCAGCGTTACATTAGGAAATTCGTAATCCAATGATATCTTTTTTTTTTTCTGATGATCCAATCACATGAGTTATACTGTTCACCAGCGGAAAGCTTTATTTCGAGGCGGTTCTGAAGATTTGCTGCCGTCGGCTTAATTATTTATATTTTGTTTTAAAAAAAATAAAGAAATTTTGTTTACTATAATGTTACGATCAATTGAAAACATTTGTATTACCTGTAGCGTCTAAAAAAACCTTAAAAATGATCATCCTCTTAATCGTTTCCTATTTGTTGAGGATGAACAAGAAGTTCCCCACTCCTCGCAGTCCAGCGCTGCATCGAGAGCTGCGAACACCGACATGTTTTCTTCCAAGCAGTCGATCGGGGTTCGATTCTCAGCCGTGACAATTTATTTATATTTTATATTTAAAATTATATAAATAATATAATCAATGCATTTTATATTGAGCTGGGAGAGAGTGGGTATGTGGGATTGTTAAAATTAAAACCATTTGAACACGTTTATTTTCACATGATTTTTGGATGTTGTTTTTATTAAGTTTGATGTTTCTATTAAGTTTGATGTTTTTATTAAGTTTGATGTTTCTATTAAGTTTGATGTTTTTATTAAGTTTGATGTTTCTTGAATAAATAAAGTTTCTGCTTTGGAAAGAAACGCTAATAAATACAGATTTTTAGTTTTATCATGTATTGTAAGTACTTTCATTAATACTTTATAGAACACTTGTTTCTAATGAAAAAGGTAGCTGCCGATATTATGGAAAAAAAAATTGTCGAAGAAAATATTGTTAATTCTGAAATTTGAAATGAGAGATTGACAAATATGACGTTTAAATAATTGGTGGCAATAGCCGAATTGGCCTCTACAAATTACTCCCGGTAAGACGAGAGGTTCTGGGTTCGAGTCCCAGTTACGACAGTAATCTTTTATTTTTTTTGTATCCTGTTAATTTCCATATTTTTCATTTGGATTGTTATGTATGGTCTTCTCCAATAGGTTTTTCGAAACCAACGCCCACTCGTATGTGCATACATCCAGAAACTCTTTAAACTTGAACTAATCATTTTGTTTGCGGGTTCTGTTTTGAAAATATTCGTTCAGTTTTTGGCAAAATGCTGTTATGGCTATCTATCTGGCGTGTGTCAGATATGAAAATCCTGATGTCATCTGGTTTTATCTGTATAATATTTTCCCATCAAGTTTATGCAAATAAGCGTCAGATACAAACATACTCTGTTATTATTATTTGTTTTTGTTTCACGCCTACGTGTAGAGATAAAAAAAATGTATACCTTTTTAAACCGTGTGGGCGGGAATTGCGAGGAGCTGTCTGTCCTTTATGGGGCCAACAGACCTAGCTCAAGCGTTATTTGGTTTGGCGTATATCGGTTGCCGTACATTTCTAATGGGAATGTATGACGAGCGATATGCTGAAGTAGGCCAAGCCAAATAACGCTTGAGCTTTTTTAGCTAGGTCTGTTGGCCCCATAATCATTTAGTAATGTTTCAAAAAAATAATTGTTTTTATTTAATTTTGTCACCAGATTTAAATTTGGTGACAAAATTAAATAAAAAAAATTATTTGTTGAAACAATTAGGATTATAATTTCCCGTGATTCTATGATTCTTCCAAACAATATAATTTTCGTTGTAACAGTATCATGGTTGTGTATATTTATTTGTTTGTATTTCACGCCCTGCTGGGCTTTTACATGTTTTTTTTATTAACAAAGTACATCTAAATCAACATTACATACAATTCACACAAAAGCAAAAAATAAAATTAAAAAGCAAAGTACATCTAAATAAGCATTACAAACAATTCAAACAAAAGCAAATAATAAAATTATAAAACTGAATCTAAAACAAAATCCAAAACAAAATCATAAACAAAATGAAAGTCAAAATCAAAAACAAAATCAACAACGTAATCAAAAACAAAATCAAATACGAGTTAGATAAAAGCAGGATACCCTACCATGCAAGGTAGAGAAACAACAGAATGGGATAAGTACAATGTAACAACAATTTATGTGACATTCCAAAATTAAAATCAAAATATTACCTCAATATTTATGATTATATTTTCAGTACTAAATATATACGAGTATTATAATGATTTTTTGCCGCCTTCCTTCAAATAGATATTAGTGTACATGGTCAGCATAGATTCCTTCTATGTGATTCGTCTACGCAGTCGATCGCAGTTCGATTCTCAAACATGGAAATTTACTTTAAAAACTTAATTTAAAAAAAATTTCCTTTAAAATTTTAATTTATACTAATTACACATCTGTCCTGATGATGGACACTGTAACGTTGTCCGAAGCATTGTCTATAGAAGGAGGTAGCGCAACACGACGTAACAACCCAAAACTAAAACTCGATAATAGTGATTTTGGCCGTTAAATCTCAAATCATTGCTTGTGCTTAATATTTTAAAACAATTATATACGAAAGCTATCCAAAAATTAAAAAAAAATACATTATTTTCTTTTCAAAAGAACTCAATAAGCTCTGATACTACGTAAAACGTAACCAAAATAGATGTTTAGGAGCCATAAGTAAGATTTCAAATTAATTGATGGAATATTGACGAATAACAGAATCAAAGTATTCATGGAAAATGTTTTTATTTAGAGTCAGTTCCGCATAAATACTAAAAATATATTCCGCATAACATATAAAAACATTTAAAAAAAACAATGAAAAGCAGTTAAAACAGAAATATACTAATAGCCTCATTTCCTTAGTGTTGTGGGCGTTTATAAAAAATATTTATTTGCTTTGTTGACTTTAAGGGCGTAGATTTAGAGATGGCTATTTAAGTTATAATAAATCCACGGAGAAATAAATACCCCCATTATTAAATAATATCACCGAAAACCAAAAATAATGTCCTGTTTTTGCTTCAATTAACATTTAATCGTCTACTTTTATATTATCCCTTTGTCACTATTAATGTCAGTTTTAGGAAATAATGGATAGCCTTATTCAAGGCAGTTTTTGCAAGATACAAAACGTTTGTAAAAATGTTTTCGCAAGTGTTTTAAAACTGTCCAGACAATATTAGACAAACGGCCTTAAGACGATAGACTTCGCTTTTCGGCCCATACAAAAAGGACGCCCGGGAAAAAACACTTTTCTACATCGAAAATTGCAAAAAAAGAATATATTTTTTTTGTACTGCCTTCTAGAGGGTAAAAACTATGTCGGTATGTTTTCGAATTTTTGATGCGTTTCGTATTAACGTAAACATTCACTGTCAAACATGTACGATTTATCAAAAAATATTATTTAAGGAAAAAGTGCTGCTAACTCAACTCTCATAAAGAATTATAAAATTATAAAAAGCTACCGACGTAGGTTCTTCTTTCTAAATAATATATATTTTTTTAAATTTCAATTTCGTGAAATTTTCGGTGTGGAAAAGTGTATTCTTCATAAACCCCTTTTCGAGCGATTTCTGTAGGTAAATTTGAGCGTTGTCTCATTCGCACATTTCGCATTCGCGTGTATTGTAAGTGTACGTGAGCTTATTGTGAGCGGGACAGAATGACAGACGCGGGTGTTCCGCGTGTCGTTTAAAGTCTAGCCTCTTAAAATATCATCTTGATTCAATTTTACCTTTCCCGGAGAAGAAGTTACGCTCAATTAAAGTCATGTGTTTTGAAACATAATACAATTTCCTTGTTTGTGAAATGATAAAAATACAAATTTAGACATTTTCGGCAGGTCTGTAACAATCTCAAGTGATATAGTGTGAAGTGTTAGGTGACAGAAAAAGGTCCGCCGTACAGAATACAAGGAGTTGCCTCACGCTAATAAGATAAGACCACTCATTTTAATTTTTATTTATTACTTTGTTGAAGATTTTTTATGTTTATGTCTTTAGGTGATTCTAAAGCCCTCATCAGAGATGGTCTGGGATAGAGAAGTGCAACTGTTGGACCACGAAACACAGTATGGGGTGCCACAGATACACCAGTGCAACGATGCTTACTTGACTTTATAATGCTTGACTTTGTTTATTTTAACAATCTTCAAGCAGGGTATTTTGTCTTTTTTTTTTGCCTCTCTTCAGTTTGCAGGACTTCACACATGCGACTGATAAGAAAAGGTTTTGGAGCACTGTAAACTTTGATAAACTTTCAAGGCGTTGCGTTAATTGACACTTATACTAGTCATCACTATGGGTAGAACTGATCTGATTTGGAGTCTATAAAAATTCTCACGTTTAGGTACAAAACACATTTCAAGTTTGTAATTTGCCGTCAAACAAAATAACTGGTATGATAAATAATTAAGACACATCGATAACACCGCCGTATTTGCATTTGTTTAAAATGAATATATCTTTTCCAAACCTTTTTGATTATCATGCGTTGGATACAAGGCGGGACAGGAGGATCTAGTCACGGTAGACTGGAACTTTTCTCCCAGTCGGGAAATGGTGAGAAGCAAATGCAGAGAGGCAGGTAGTAGGAAACGAGAAGCAATGGGAGTGGGAAGCGGGATCCAAAAAGCAGTGAAAAAAGTAAAGTGATTAGTAGAAATTAGCAGGAAATATGAGACAACGGGAAGCAAAAACAAGAAGCAGTAAACGGGAAGAAGCAGTGCAAGCGGAACGCGTGAAGCCGTGGGAAACGGGTAGGAAGAAGCAAAGGGAAGTAGGGAAGGTGTAAGCGTGTAGCGAAAAACACAAAATAACGGGAAACTGGAAATGAGAAGCAAGTAGCTGAACGCGAGAAGGAACGGGAAGAAAAATAAGCGAAATACGAGAAACTAAAACCAGCGCTCAAAGACTTCCTTTATTCCTGCCCATCCTACATTCCAATATTGGCTTATTAGGTTGCCATGTATATTGGTCGATTAAACTCCAACCTCCTTCCCATCCTTAGAGCACGTGTTCCAGTCCTAACAAATCAGTGCCCCCTGGTGTACCGGTCTTACCGGGACAGGATTGCTCCTGGCTGGGGTGGTACAATCGTATCGTATCGTATACGTCATCATTTAAAAGCAAAAAAAGTAGTTCATATCCGAGATCGACATTGAACCTACCTTTTTATTACAAAAAATATTTTTCAGTTTGGTTGGGTATTGTGGCCTCAAATCCAAAACTACGTTTTGTATGAAAGCGGCCACGCAGCCGTTCCTCCTAACTGTCTGCCAGTGAGACTTCAGTGAGAGAGCACCCCCAATTGGAATATGTTGTACGATTAAGGGTAGTGGGGAGTGGAAGAAGATGCGGAAGAAGAAGGAAGTTAAATATTCAGATTACTTAAATATTTAGATTATTTATTATTATATTACATAAATATTGAGATCTGGTCACCAAACACGGCTAAAGCCATTTTAAGCACTGTTTCAATTCTAAATGGTGATCTCCACTTGGAGGATACTTATTAATTAAAAAAAAATAATTAAGTGTATTGTTCATTACGTTGTTGATAACTTTTAAACCACCATGTTAAGCATTTTTTTTACATGAATACCGTACAAGAGTCCCAACTGCTCCCGTCGGGAGCCAGTGAGACTATGGCATCCCCAAGTGGGGTATATTGTAAGGCTGAAGGTAGTGGGGAGGGAAGGTGGGAAAGTACCTGGTTATTCAGATCTGGTCACCAAATACGGCTAAAGCCATTTCAAGCAGCGTTTCAATTCTGAATGGTGGTCTTACACCAGCGCGACACTGAGAGATAAAAAAGGTGCACGTCACTGATCTAGATTTTATTTCACTGTCATGCCAAGATAGATTTATTTTTAAGAGTGAATACCGTGCCAGAGTCCCAACTGCTACCACCGTCTGGAGCTAGTGAAACTATGGCATCCAATGGCATGAATGGTGGTCTTACACGAGGGAGTTACTGAGAATATCTTCTACCTCGGAACGTGCCAAAAATATCTATTTATCTAGAAATTAGATAACTTGGAAACACTTGAAATTTAAAATAAAATCCCTAAATAATAACGCTAGTATATTGAATAACTAAAATAATTTATCGTCTAGTCCCATTCTAGATATATTTCCATTAAACCGCTCTGGTAATACCGGAATTCCCGCAATTACCCCTCAAAACAAATTTTCTTGTATATATCTGACAATATTTTATATCATAGGTTAGTAATATCCTCCTGACGAAGGAAGGTTTCTTCCGTAACCGGTAGAGTTTAATTAAAATTTAATGTTGTCTAAAACAAATTTATATATTTTTATTGTATCTATTAATCTATTTACGATAAAAGTACTACCTTTAAATACATAGAATAAATATGTTTTTAATAAAACAAGATTACCAAACAAATATACAGGTAACCCAAACTAATATGTTTTAATTAACAAAAAATACCCCTTTTTTTCTTTTCTCCATGCAGGAAGCCCTGAGGAAAAAAAATCCCTCAGGGCTTATCTCCTATGGAGAGCACGTTCTAGGAAGGAAAAGGGTATGAAAGGTGGGTGGGAATCTGAAGGTCAATGTGTTCAAAAGTGAAGAACGTATGAATCCACACTTCCCACTACTGTGAAAGGCGATGGGCCAAGAGAGTCCTGCTAAAGAGGTTAATAGGTCTTCTTCAACCAGTCTCTCCCGATCCAGCCCGCCATACAGTAAATCACAAAACTTTAATACAAAATTACAAAAAATTGTTGAATTTTAATGTTGTTCCTACAGGAAGAAATATATAATAATGTATGATGACGCCGTCTAAGGGAGTTATCACTGATCATCAGGAACCTAAAAACTCACCATTTCCACACTATCCAAGACCTCGATGTGTAGATACTCACCTACCATTCCTTACATTTATCTCTCCTTGAGGTGTTACAAGGATATTGGAAATTTCTTCGTTTTATCAATATTTTGCATCATAATGCTGCGTTATTTATTATTCAATAACATTTTTCGAATGTGGATATTATTATCATGTTTATGTTCGGTGTATAATCATTTCCAATACAGGTCAAGCTATCATATATTGCACGTTATTTATCTTTACTATGCAAACATATTAAAAAAGTCAAAACGAATCCAACTAATACAATAATAAAAAGCTACAGATAGATATCTACGTTTTGGAGTAAAATGTATTTTTTACATTAGCTCTACACAGGTCCACAAGGGGCCCTAGGAACACAATTTCCCTAGAAAGACTGTCTAGATAAACCTTACCCCATGAACCCAAACGCCCCTGCTGAATCACCAAATGTACGAACCACTTGAGGCAACCAACGGCAGAGGTGTTGGTTATCTAATAAATGGTTCCAGGGATGGCGGTACCCATACTTACCTTCCAAATAGAGAGGAGTTAATAATTGTAGTACGATATCTGATAAACAGAATCGATTTGATATCTGTGTATACATTGTTTTTAGGTTCTTTTTAAGTTCATATTTATATTGTTTTTTTTTTGGAATCAGATATTTTTATTAAGTTTACTTCTGGAATCAATTCTTAGAGCATTTAAAGATGTCTTTATTCTGCTAGAATAAGATTTTTCATCAATTTTAGCTGTTTAATCAGGTTTCTGATCATTTGGAGGTCCTGGCATTACCAGAGTCAAACAAATTTACATACAGATGTAATGCAAAACGGTCAACTAGGAAGCATGTACATTGTACATACCTAGAAAGCATATTTTCATATTTACATAAATAGTAAAAATATTCGGAAGCTTTAAAAAACGCTCTTTTTTGCAAGAAATCACCTCTAGGGTAATTTTGTATGTCAACTACCAAATCTCTACTTTTGGTGAACTGAACATTGGAGGCTGCCCACCATTTTCCAACTGCATTCTAAGGAAACAGATGTTTTCCTCCTTCACCGTACACGTCAGGACTTTATTTTTTCTTGGTTTATAAAGGAAGCTACTTTTTATTAAAATTACTTTAGACCTCCAATATCCGGGCATACATCGTAAGTAGGCGGTATGCGAGTGCGTACATGTTGTTAGGTATCAATTAATTTTCGGTGAATTGAACTAAAAAGAACTAGCAGTTATGGAAGACAGATTGTTCAATCTCCAGACGATGTGTTATATATCGAAAAGAATCAATCATTATTTTTAGGTTATGCCGAATATTTGCCTATAAGATGAAACCCGGTGGTGGAGAAATTTGAAAAATAGATTTTACCAAATTGTTGCTGTCACTGTTGCTCTTACTCCACCAGATATTGAGCGAAAGGGACAATGCACCTCGGGCTACTAATACCTAACTAAAATCGAGGAATTGGATTCCCCACTTTTCTCCCCCAAAAGTGGACTGATTTTCATTTTTTTTTACCAACTACATAAGAAAAAAGTATTCTATGTCTGTACGTTTTGCTTTTTTAAAAAAAAACATTGTCTAGTTTGTGTACTGAACGTCTTTTGACGGCGTTTAAACCAGTCAATTTTATTGATTTTTGGAAGGTCATAACTTCTATGAAAAGTAACTTATCAAAAAAAAAAACAAAAAGTACCGACGCGCTAGTAATTGATATCAATTTTATGTAAAAACAATATTTTCTCTAGGGTTAAAATCCAGAGAGATAAATAGCGTTTTCGAATTGGTTTGTATGGAAAAATCGCCGCCGGGTATCCACTTAATGTCTGTATTTAAACAGTTCCTGTTTTACATGTGTATAAAACAAAATTACCAAAGTGGAGAGTTGTTTAGAGTTCGCCCGCAAAACGATAAAAAACCTCTCCTGCAAAATTTGCAAAATAATCTCCTGAACAAGCACTAGGGCAGCGTAAGGTGTTCGACTTAGATAAAATACTTGACGAATGATATTGTATTGAAGCTTTTAAAAACGTTTTTTCTGATTTTTACCCTTTCAGACGTCATATTTGCAGACTGCTAATATGACGTCTGAAATATGTCTACCCCGTTTGTCAGGTTTTTTTACTTATGTATATTTTACTCGTTTGAACGCTGTTTACGTATACTGTAAATACCACCCACAGTAAGTTAAAGCGGTGGAATAATTTCTAAAATGTTCTTATCCAAACACAGAATACTTTCGTGATTTTAAAAATAGAAGTATGTGCCGACGACGATCTAATGTCTAAACCATATATTCATATGGATTCTCATTACTTTTTTACAGTAAACATAATATGATTTGACCGTACTCAATTGGTACATGAACAGAAAATAAAAACATACTGTACTCTAAATATTTTCTTCAGATTTTTTATTATTGAGACATTAATTTTGTATTGAGTACGTACCTACCCATGCTTTTCTTCAATTCAAAATGAAATTTGAGTATTTTTTGATTTTATCTTATTTCAAATCTTATTGATTTTTTAAAATTTAAAAATATTTATTAACAAGAGGGCAAGGAATTACTATGGAAGCCCCTACATTTCCCCTCATCGCAGACATATTCATGGAAAATAAAGTTCATATTTTAAACTGTAAATCACCCTTATTAAAAAAATTGTTAATTTAGAAAATATATTTTTATTTAGTAAAAGATTATACATACAATATACTTTATTTATAAAATGTTTTGACTGCCCAACTATAGGAGAAAAAAAAGAAAGTATTTTACTGCCCCGAAGAAGCCATGGTTGTAGCGAAATCCAGTCGGCAATAAGTTTATTCAAAATAAAAATAGTATTCAATTAGTTCTTGTTTTATTTTAATTTATAATGTCACATTACAAAGTATCTTCTTCATATGAACAAATCAAAATATTTTCCATTGGCCAATAAATTGAAGAGGTGTAATAACTTTACTGTCTGAAGGAAAGGCACTTTTAAATATTGTTTGTCACCGTCAAATGCGTTTTATTTTACGTAAGATAATATTTACAAGAATGAATGTTGAAAACCATCTGCTTTTTAAGGCCAGTTTATTGTATTGCGACACTATATGCTAACCAGCAATTAAACATAAACTAAGCAATTTATGACAAAACAACTATTATAATAATTCTGAATGTGTTGTTAGTATTCACATTTATATAAAAAGATACGAAATAAACACAAAACGTTCGTACATAGATGTTTTAAGTAATTAATAATATCAACCATAACATAATAAAAATGTTTAGAAGAAAAACAGGAGCGCACTGAGATGGATAAGAGCGCCGAAGATTTTCCGTATTATTAACCTTGAACTGAAACTATGAAGTCAGAACGATTCGCTGTGAATATTTGCTTCTTGCACATAAGAATAAATCCTAAACCAATCCAAGAAACAGATGACACAATATGTACAGAGATCCATGCTTAAAATTCTAACATTTTTCACTCTTACGAGGTAAAATTAGTTCTTTAAAGTTGCTGCTATCTGTAGATAATACTTTCAAAAGAATGAGGCACGAGGGGAAGAAAAAGTTTTAAGTAAACACTGATGATGTAAGCATTGCTTACGAATCGTTTTAGTTTTTTAAACAATAAACGTGATTAAGTATTCTTTGATTTTGAAAATGGTTTAGATACATTTAAATGGTTTATTTAAATTTTACATTATTTTTTAAAAATTGATAAACTAATGTTAAAGACAAGATTTTTTATGCATAGCACATAGTTACATTTTAGCGCTGTTCGGCCTACTTTGAAGGTGCAGCGTCTCGCAAATGTTCGAAGAGGGATGGATACATGGGTTCCCTGCTTTGATGCGCCACAGAGTAGCCGGGACGAGTTCCAATTCTACACTGACATTTTAATGGTATCGCGTTGATCATTTTATTTGCTGCAGTTTGTTCGTGGGTTTTTTTTTCTGTACAATCTATTTTTTTAAGACTTCCTCTTTAACTACGATCAAGCTAAATGTTATTTTCATTCAAATACTGTCACCAAATTATTATATCCTTTCTAATAGCATTTTGCGTAATATCACTTTAATATTTCGAGAAACGTATTTTAATAACTTATCTGTCTCACCAAGTTGAAAATCCAGTTTCTTAAATGTACCTTGAGAATATTATTAAAGATGCCTTAGGTTATTTACTAAAACACGAGATAATTAACTTGTTTCTGAAATTTGACAGCACTAATCGCACAAAGGGATGCTGCCAAGAACGTTTTGTCTTCGTGTTTCAATTGTTATCTGCTGGTATTAAATTGATAATTTATTACGAAACGTGTTTTAGAATGCAAACTGCTTAATCGGGGTCTTTATTGTTTTCTCTTTCGCAAGGTTATTTTTATAAATTAATTAATTAATTATTTAATATTATTTAAGAAATTTCAAAAGTAATCTAGCATACATACCTTCAAAACCCATTCAAATATTAAACTCAAATTTTACATGCTAACCATTGGCAATAATTTCACTTCAGACTAAATTTGCATGAACATTGATTTCTGGTGAAAAGTAAAATATACTTAGGTATAGTGAATACAAACTTGTGACTTTGCTAATAAACAAGCTTTAATTTAGGGTAAATAATTATTGTTTACCAGTTAAGTCAAATTTAAAACGAGTTTTTTAGTAAGGGGCTTTAAGTAATAATACATATTTATTATTATCGGATAAATCCTTCATAAATGTTGGAATTCAATTTTAGAGGCGAGTAAGCATATCGCCGCCACGGGAACAATTTATTACAAAAACAACACCTCTTCACCCCAAGTCGATCGCTACGTTTGGTTGACGTAGCAGGGGTTTCATCGGGTGAGGTTTGTCCGGGTCTTGGCAGTGGATGCATCTGCCCACCCACGAGATGCCGGTTTGGGGAGACCTTTGACCTCTCCAGCTTGTCTCTCGACCCATCGTCTTGCACCGCAGTGGAAGGGATCGATTCTTAATTCCGTCATTTCTGGATTCCTCGATACACTGACCCCTGGATTCCTACCCACCCCTCATACCTTTTTTCCTTCCCGGAACTTCCCCTCCGTCCTTTCCTTAAAAATACCCTCCACACAGCAATCCCAAAGATGAAATAGACACTGAAGGAGGTTATTCTAAAATAATAACACTCGTTTTGAATTTCTTGTAGGTCTATTGGTTAATTGCGTATAAATATGAATATGTATGTGTGTATGTGTACATGTGTGTATATGCACGAATTTACGCGCTTATGCATACATATACACAAATACAGCTAGAAAAAAATAGTTATTTGTGTGATCTAATCCTGCATAATAGCATGTCTTATTCTTTTTTATTCTTTTTTATTCTTTCTTATTTTCATTTTACTGTTTTCTATTTTACATATTCTTTATTTCCATTATAATTTTATGTTTACACTAGACATCACAAAGCAACTATGTTCCATTGGTCACCATGAAACATGCAGTCGCCTAGTATGGTGATCTAATGTATTATTTATGTAAATTTTTTAATGTGTATTATCTTGTATTTTATTAAAAAAATATAATATAATTCAGACGAACTCATAATACAGGTAAAATGATTTTAGATGCTGGCTGTGAAGCTTTTAGAAAAGGAATGATTGAATTTAAAAGGAAGTGATAACATTAGATTTCAATAACTTAAAGCTTCTCGTGAAAGCATAGAAAAAATAATACAATGACATTTTTGTTAAAAAAGAGTCCATAGATATAAAAGAAACAACACGAATTGAAATATAAAATGACAGGTAGAAAATTAAGATGAATATTGCAAATATGACAAAACAACACCCAACAGGGTATACTTGTTAACGGCAAAGTAAAACATTACAGATAAAACTAAACAATTCACTTTCAACACAATATAAAAAATCTAATCTTACAGAATACAAACAATACGTACATGGATCTGGCTAGAATCCTTATAACTCTTAATTTATAATTTTTTTACCTCACTCATAACTAATAATACGCATCTATTTGGTTGATGTAGAAATCGTTTTGATATTTTAACTTTTATATTTTGTTCTCTCTTATATACTGTAACTAAGCCCACTGTTTGTTTTACTACATATCTACAAATTATAATTTACAATTAAAAAATGACCTTTACTGGGTGAATTCCTAGCGTGGACGACAATATACTATAGGTACCTTTGTAATTTAAATATATTAAGAATAAATAAATAAAAATTTAAAGTCAAGTAATACTTATGTTTCTAAATGTGTACATTTAGAAGTCGTATTTTTTTAAAAGTTGACCTAAGTTATTCATGCGAAATGTATCGCGTTAAAATGTAAATGATGATGTCTGCGACCGTCTCACGGATAAAACATTGCTACCAAAGCTTTTACTTTGTACGGCAAACGACCTCGCGCAATATTAAAAAACCTATTTTTGTCATGTCTTGCTCTTCTGTAGCTATAAGTATCTAAACAAAGTCAAAGTTTTCAATCTATTGCGTTAACAGTATCATGCAACCACGTCCCACCCGGGCGTCGCGTGTTCAATTCCTCGGTTGGCTAGGTCATCCATCACGATACAAGCAACATTTTCCGCTTACTGTGGTGGTATTTAGAGATTTTAAATTTTGTCTGGTTATTCGTAACCCGGGAATGTTTGTCTTTCTTTAGAAAAAAAAACTTGGCAACGTAAGGCGAAGAATACATAAAAAAGCCGATAATAAATTCTTCAATAATTTAAAAACTGGCAACAGATAATTTATTTGATTCAGTAACAACTAAAACTATTAGTTGACTTGACTGGGATACCTTAACCCTACCTAACGCACTTAAATATTTTATTCTTGGAAGATTATATATATTTTTTTCAATAATTATTGCAATTTAGCCATGAGTGAATGTTAGAAATAAAGAATTTCACCACTTACCTATGTATTTGCAAACACCGAAGACCTCCGTGGTCAAGGGGTCAGGATAACGACTAACTTTTCGACTATTGCGGGTTCGCGTCCCGGCATGCGTAAATAAATTATATTTGATTGATTCGTTTTATTTAACAATAAAATAATATTAAAATAATGTAAGGTATATTTGCGGCACGTTCTAGAGTAGAAGATACTCTGGGTATCGCCCTAGTGTAAGACCACCATTCAGAATTGATACGTTGTTTGAAATGGTTTTAGCCGTGTTTGGTGAATAGATCTGAATATTCAGGTACTCTCCCACCTTCCTATCTACTACCCTATCTACTGCCCTCAGTCTCACAACATACCCCGATTGGGGACGCCATACTCTCTGTGACTTCAGGCGGTTGAGAATAGTTAGGACTCTTGTGCGGTATTCACATAAAAAACCGTGACGTAAATCGAATTTATTTAAATACAAAAAAAAATGTTACGTTCCTTTTTTGCATCGTCTGTTCTCACTGTATGAAAAAAGCATCACACAGATGTCAGTATGTCACGTTTAAAGTAATTTCTCCAGAGACCAGGAGAAAACACTCAACTGTTCGAAGAGAATACGATATACAAAGTGTTAAAAGGCAATTCAATAGTCTCTTTGTGCTCCGTGGCAACTAACATATGTGTACGTGCAAGTATGTAATGCTTGACCGCATTTGTGCAGAAATCGGATGTCACGTTTCGGATTGGCGCAGCATATATACAAATTGATCACGTTTGAACTCAAAGAAATAAGACAAAATAAAATGTGCAAAGTTGCCTTATTGAAGTATATCAGCTGATGACATCTAAATAAGAGGGGAAACGAACGTTGTAAATGTCTACATCGTATATAATTCATTAGGTGTAATCTTCATCGGCGGATCTTAGTATTTTTTCATGCGACGCCAAACAGTTTCCCGCCTATCTCAGAGACGTAAAGAATTGGCAAGGGGTAAACAGAAAATGTAGGTAGAAAAATTAAAGGTGTCTAATTGTACGATCATAAAGAAAGCGAGTTTTGGCTTTCAGATTAACGGTGCTCAGTGCCCCAGCCCGTCGGTGCGCCGGCGCCGAGTTGTGGAGATACAGAACGTGTATAAAACCTGCGCAACCTGCGCGGTAGCCTGACAACGCCTGTCAGCTTGTATTTTGTAATAACAGCAAATGTCATTTAATATTTAATATACATACAAAACATTTAGTATATATCACCCTCATACAATGCATTGATTTTTTATCTTTAAATATTAAAAAAAACTCAGGAGAACATGATTATATTCTGTACATGCACGCCTGAAAGGAATTTACTTGTGACATTTGAGGTTATTTCAAAATGTTATAAGTTTGCACTAATTTCTTTCCAGCACTTGTCAACAACATTTCTGTTGCTATGAAATGCATCTCTTTTATCCCAGATTGGCGATTTGTTGAAAACAGCGGCAATTAATAGATCGCTCATTTTGATAATAGTCTTCCTTCAAAACAAGAAACAAGCTTCACTAGTCTTGGCAAAATGAAAAACCATGTTTCAGGGAAAAAAAATCCAAACTGAAGTTTAAGAACCACATTCCTGATTTCAGGGTTTCCCCAAGTGACATCCTAAAAAACGCATTCCAATCAAAATTACACACTTTAGTTAATTAAAGACACGTGTGACATGGTTTTTAAATAACCGTGGAAGTGACCATAGAGGACACCAAATCATAAAATAACCAAAAATCCATAAAAACGTGGCAAAAACCATGCACATAACAACACAGAGTTTCACTGACCGGCGTCACCTGCGAGCAGGAATTAAGAATTCATTCCGGTAAAGCTAATCGGCGCCGCTTCGCGCGGACACAAATCTGAACCTGCCTTCATTGTGAGATACGTTTTTAGACATCGTCGGATCTGCCGGATCTGCCCTGATGATGGACTCTGCAACGCTGTCCGAAACGTCGGCTAAAGAAGGAGGTAGCGCAACACGGCATAACACCCCAAAAACAAACAACGAAAATGCTTCCATTGTATTCGACCTCATACGTTGACATACTAACCAGAAAGCCGAAAACCGCTTTCTTTCTGTTCGTATCCTAAGGCGATTAAAATCGGGAAAACATAATTTTGTTACATTAGCGCCACTCGTGATGTTCTCAGGAATATAATTATTCCGCTCAAGGCCATGTCGTCTTTGGGGATGCTGCGTGTGTGGTATTTTTTAGGAAAGGAAGTTATGGAAAGGAAAAAGTATGAGGGTGGGTAGGAATCTGGGAGTCAGTGCGTCCAGGAGAGACGGGCATATAAATCTATTCCTCCCACTTCGGTGCAATACGATGTTTCCAGGGAAACACCCAGGAAACCATTTATTGGATAACCAATAGGTCATCTCTGCAATAGGTCACCCCAAGGTTGGTAATTTATTAGGGGTGCGCGGGCTCATCAGGTGAGGTGCGTTCAAGAGTTACAAGTATATTTAAATGATGAAATTCTAATGGGAAAATAAAGGATAAATATGACAAAAGCATTGCATAAGTCATAATATATTATATTATAAATGATAAGTAATGATAACTCCATCTAAAATTTACACTAACTTATTTCTTGTTTAAATATACGAAAAAAACCCTCTTAGATCACAATTACACCACCAGAACAATAACAAACCGAAACTACAATGTACCTACACTACATACCACGTCAGCTCGAAGACACTTCATGTACCTAGCTCCAAAAATATTTAACCTTCTCCCCGACAACTTAAAAACTGAAACCCAACCCCATAACTTTAAAAAACAATTATCTCTATGGATCGTCACACTTAGGAACTATGATATATAATCTTTTTTTTTACTTAAATTAATTTGTATAACTCTAATATCTATCAATATTATAATTAACCTATTATTATAAATTATTATTATCAAAATATTTAGAAACCTCGATGTATATTATTTGTAATTTAATTTAATTTAATTTGTATAATTTACTAAATTATAATTCAATTTATCAACCATCATACTATGTAACTTATAAATAAATTATTATTTATCTGTAACCCACATTTCCATAAATTCATTGTCATATTATCCGTAAACTACACTATCATCAATTATTTTATTATCTGTAACTTCGTTAACATAAATTCAATGTTATATTATCTGTAAATTTCATCTATCAAATATTATTTTATCTGTAAATTTCATTGTCATAAATTCCTTGTTATATTTATTACCTGTAAACATCATTATCATCAATTACTATATTATTTGTAAATTTCATTATCATAAATTCATTGCTGCATTAACTGTAAACCTCATTATCATAATTATTATATTATCAGTAAACGTACTTCATTACCCATATAATCTGCATACTTCACCCGCCATAACACAGGGACATCCCTAGCATGGCGGGCGAAATAACACAATATGTACACTATGTATAAAATTCTTTAATAAATAAATAAGTAAAACATTGTCTGTGTTAGGATTTATATAACTATTTTTTTTTTTATCAGGTTGCTGGTGAACTTTTCGTCACCCTGCGATTTATAGGAACATTATTACTGGCTATTTTCCAATTCCAGCGATCTGATAATTTTTACTGGTAGACCACTCCCAGAAGAAAACAGTCGAAAATTAAGCCGAAATTCGAAAATTATATTATGTTCTCATAGTAGCTCGTAAACAAATTTGACTGCTTCGTTTAAATAAGGAAATTATATAAACTTTATAAAGTCCTTCATAACGAATTATTTGAAAATTATAAATACATATTTTGCTACAGAAATTCTCCAAATCGGAATTGAATTAAGTTTATTGACATTAATTTAAATTCGCTTTGTGGTGACAGAGTACGAAGATTTGACGGTTGTTACAATTTTGGTAAAATGATATCATGTTAAAAAGTTCGTGATAACTTATTATTAGGAAATTAATAATATCCGGTGAATAATACATATTTTAATGGAGAGGGTCAATTCTTTTCTTTTTAAGTTTGAACCAAAATTGGTTTCACTTACGTAAATGGGTGAGGTATTTATAAAAGTCCTTTTCATTAAATGAAATAAATAAATTTTCAATAAATTTGATAACAAAAAAGGAAAATAGCATCGAAAAATGTTTTACAACTATAACTGTTACATTAAAATTAATATCACTTCAGAAATGTTTTCATTTAAAAACGTATATTTATTTGATTAACATGGTCACTTGATTATAGAGAGAAATCATTTTTTAAATTTTGTTGTGTTTTTTGTTGGTATTAATTTAAAAAATTTGTTGTGTTTTTTTGGTATTTATTATTTTAATTTTATCCTGACGAAGAATCCGTTGCTTTCGAAATGTACACGTATAAAAAAAAAACAGTAATTTCTTTCTTTTGCTGTGGAAATAATTGTTAATAAGTAAATTTTAGCAAAATTTTGCATTGATTGTAGCAACTACAATCTTATCGCTAAAAACTTAAGAATCTCTTCCTCGTCAGAACGACATGACGTTTTTTCACGTCTAATTACTTATTTACGTTGATGAAATTCTTAAATTGTACATTTAGGTCGTTTACGTGAAGATCCTGAAATCTTTCCTGATAAATAAATATAAATCAAAATATCTATTAAATCTGTGTTTTCTCCCTGATACAACTCTTGCTTTTGAAGTCATCTTGACATTTTTTGACATCGACGTAATTATTTACGTAGACATCAAACGTCAAATGTGCGGTGCGTAGACACGTCCTCACCGCTGACCTTTAATAAAAGGTGTGTAGCCATGCCTTCCGCGCCCCAATGTTTCAATAATGTTTGAACCAATGTTTTCGAAATATTTTCAGCATATTTTCAAAATTTTTGTGTTTTGTTTTTGTTTTCGGTCGGAGGAGACCCGACTTTACACACATAATTATTAAATAACATTTTTCTATCAATATCAATCTTCAGAATCATTTTTAGATTAAAATGTGTTTTCATTTTATTACATATTTGTACTCTGTGTTACGTAAAAGATATATTTATCTCCATTGTCTTTTTGTCCAAAAAATCTAACATGAATACAAGCATGTATTTCTTTCGTTATATTTGTGTAGTTAACAAGTACTTATTGTGGTTGTTGAAATATTAGAAATTAGTTCAGTAATAACTGCCTTAAGGTTAGGCAGAACTCTACCAATGCGGCGCATAAGAATCTAATAAGTAAGAAGTAATAATGAGGAAAATATCAAAGATAAAATTATCCCCCTAAGTAGCGTATTTAGCCGTACTATCAATATGTGTTGCGAAATAAATTTAAAAAAAGTTAATATTAAAAATAGCTGTATATTGGTATTTAATTTTTTTGTTTGAAATCTGGGAAACGCGTATGAAACATACATAAATGAATTATAGATTATGCAAAAAAAGGTAATCAAAAAACTATTTCATTAAAGATCCAAAATAACCGCAAAAAATTATATACGCAAAAAAAAACTGTTAACCTTCAGAAAATCGTATGAATATAATACATGTCTCCTTATATACAAACATAAATAATAAATTCATACAAATGACTCAGAATTCATTAAAAAGTCTCAAGACCTACGCACATGTCATATACGTTACACGACAACACGATACCATATAATTAACTTGTTGAAAGCCAGCATAGAAAAAATATATTTTTTCAATACGACGTAAAATATTTGACTGTTCTCACCTTTCTTACGAATTCAATTTTTTTAACATTTCTTTTGTGATATATTACAAAAATTACATCAAAATAATGATGATAAAACGAACTTCCTAATAATAATTCATATCTATGCTTTCCACAATGGATTTTATATAAAAAACAATGAATAAATATAAACTTCGAATATGACAGCGTTCATATTATCAAGCGGCAGCCATTTTTCCGCCATCTTTGGTGCCCGGTTCGTCATTGGAAATTAATTTGAATTATTCGGAGTGGCTAAATGCTATCCAGTATTTCGTTATATAAGAACGAGAATGGCCCAAGCGATTCTGACCTTGTTCTTCATACATTTTCTTTATACGTAAGGGGCAAAATCGCTTCAAAAATCCGGACCCGCCGGGGGGATTGCGGTCAATTAGAGGACACCAGACTGAGGTGGGAAGACGAAGTAAGAGGGGATGCAGCACAGCTTCTCCAGATAACAAACTGGAAGTCAGCCACTGAGGACAGGAGGAGTTGGAGGCGAATGTTGCAGGAGGCCGAAGCTCGATGTGGGCTGTAGCGTAATCGAAGAAGAAGGAGAAGAGGACATCATATATAATATACTCACTATGGTAAGAAATTCATTGGTTACGAGGAAGACAATTTATATAATTGCCTTCCAGACGACATAAAAATTAAAATAGTTATTTTATTTTTTAGATAACTTAAAAAATTCTCGGAAATATTTCATCACTCCTGAAAAATTCAACAAAATGTAGATAAAAATATATTTTTTAAAGGTTTTGTTTTATTAACGAATACTCGAAAATCTAATCTAATCTTGAATTTATCACGGGTAACACTTAGGAGTTGATTATTTCTGTTAGCAGGCCTGACAAAGCAACACTTGGGCTTTTAGCACAAACAGATCTGACGCGGAAAGTTCGAAGCTATAATGAGGAAAGTTCACCCGAGATTTTCGATAATTTCCGCTAAAGGTTGGCGAATTTACTGTCGTAAGATAAATCTAAATTCTCATAATATTCATCACGGAGTTTTGATGTGAGGAGTGCGTTAGTTAGGTATATAACAATATGCAACTGAGGTCGATAACCGGTACGCGCATATACATTTCGTTAAATTTTTACGTGTTATTTCAAATAAAAGCCTTGTTCTTGTTCAGGATCGAAACATTGCTCGCTTCCACTAACTTTGTTTAGTTACCCGAAATAAATATGTAGGTAATTCTCATAATTCCTTTTCCGCATTTCTTTCCCCTTAGCTATACCTTTAGCCTTGCAATACACCGCAATTAGGGATTTTGTAGTCCTATGGCTGCTAAAACCAATTAAAAAAACAAGTATTATTTAAATGGGATAAGAAATAACCAAAAAGCAGTAGGGTAGGGCGGGGCTAGTTGAACATGATTTTATTAACTTGACCTAAGACTCGAAACTATTATAGATATTTTTTGTTTTTTCAACTTATTAAAATAGTTTCATTATTTGGCTTTTTAGTATATTTATGATTTGATGAATTGTCGTATTTGTTGATTTTTGCAGCCGACCAAAAACTGTGACATCCCGGCAGATGCGTAGCGGTACCTACTTCAGCACTGCCATTCGAAGTAAGATTTGTACTGAATCGTGTCTAGTTTGATGTCGCAATATATACAAGCTCAATTTGAAAACTTATAACTTCATCATTTTTGGAAATACCGTTAATAACTCTATGTATATAATGCAATTACATTTACGTCGATTCCATTACCGCAAATATTATTAATTTTATTTGAATTTTTTTGGTCATAAATAATTTTTCTTAGGTTTTATGTCTGACCCAGATTAAACTTCCGTGGAAAAACTCTATTTAGATTGCATAATAAATTCAGAATAGAAAACACCTAATTGCATTGTCCTTTTGGGAGAAAAACTGGCCTAAATATCGCCATCTAATTATGTTTCCAAAGAGAGCCGACATTGACCTGGGCTTAATTAAATTTTGTAATATTCAAAGTAATCATTAAATTTTCGGAAGCTTAATTAAAAGCTGTATCTTCAGGTAAAATTAACTTCATTGCAAACGGTCCCTAGGGCTGTTATAGGGACCATTACCCCTTTATTTGCGATGCAATTGATGCCAATTTACTTCCCATTTAACAACATAGCATTTGTAATTATACCCGTGTTCGTTGTAATATCATCGATTTAAATTACCTGTTTTCAAAATTAAATTAACTTTAGTTTATTTGCGTACTGGTTGTGGTTGGGGTTCAGGTCTCTTTTTCGATTTTAAAAACCCATGTGCTTCTCAAAAGTTAAATTGAATTTTTTAAGATGTTACAATGTATGTAACGGTATCTTAATATTTCACTTATTCTACTTTTGTAATACTAACTTTTTATATTTTATATGTTTTATAAGTCCATTTTATACTTTGTTCAGTTTAGACACTGTTAACCCCTAAGACTAATTTGTTCAGTTGGAAATATAGTATTTTTTATATATTACTCACACTCAGGCAGCGCCTTAGTGGGTTTTCATTTCTTGTATATACTATTTGTTAACATATATTATGTTATTATATACTATTTGTTATTATATATTATATGTATAAAGAAATGGAAATAAACAAAGTTTAAAAAAATGTTAGTTTGGAGTGTATAAATAACCCTAAACTGGCTGGGCATAATGAACGAAAAATTGACTGATGAATTTACTTTACGTGGACACAAAATATATGAGAACGACATTCAGCAATGGACTCAATGTACCACAAAAGACACCGACCTTATCGAGTGAAATTTATTTAATTAATTCATACTGGGTTTTACAGATGTTCTCACTTGCGTGAGAAGAATCCAGTTATAAAACTCAGTTAATATACAATAACAAAAATCTACAATTACATACAATTAAATACAGATACATTACATAAATCTACAATTACATAAAATTAAATACAAACACATTCAATTAGGAAAAAAACATCACAATTTTTTTGTTTTTAAATACAAGCTCACTCAAGTAATACATTACAATGAGTAGCAAGAGGCATAAGAAACATGAGAGGCATGCATAAGAGAGACAATTGACACAATATATAATTAGTAGGTATAATTTTTTAACAGCGCCAAAACTTTTTTTCTGAATCCGTGTAATTTATCGATAAACATCTACTTCAGCACACTCTACTTTGTTATATAGTCGACACATCTGGGTCAGAGAGCTGAAGTAGGCGATATTATTGTTAAATGTATTCAGGTGAAAAATGTTATGGCGTCTTAAACAATGGGAGTTGGCGACATTTATTTGAATGTTGCTAAGACATAATTTAGTATCAAGATGGCTGTTGATAATTTTATGTAAACATATTAGATCAGTCAAACTCGTCGGTTGCCGAACATCTGCTGCATAAGAGGCCTTTAGGTGTTTTCCAGTCCAAGTCAGAATCACAGTTTAATAACATTTTGTGATAGACACCGATTTTTTGATTACCTTTTTTTGCATAATCAAATTGATCTGAACAGAGATTCACAATGATTCAAAATTACAATGATATGGCAGTTTGCCTTGTCACAAATATATTTTGGATAATTCAAATTTGTCTTCCGAAAGGATACTTCACCGACATATGTGGCCCAGTTCCACAGTTCACGAGCACAATATATTTTTAATGTCTCTGAAAGTGCAGAGAGACCACCAAACCACCATTTTGATGAAATAAATATCTTAAAATTGTTATCTAGATCAAGAAAAAACATATTATAAATTGATTATACCTTAAAAAATATGTTTGATGGCTATCAGTGATATATATATATATTTGCACTGTGACGGCCTTCGTAGTCGAGGAGTATTAAAAATCCGGAGGTTGCGGGTTCAAATCCCGGCGCGTGGGCGAATAAACTTTAAATAATTTCGGTTATTTCAAAATTAATGAATTCAAAATAATGTGCAGTATATTTGCGGCGCCATGTTTATTAACCATGTATAAATAGTCAGGCACATCCCCCAATTTCCTCTTTTCTATCTTCTTCCCCACCCAACTACTTTCAGCCTCACAAAATTAACATTATTCGCATAATAAAAGAACCTATTTCAATTATTATAATAATGTAATTCGTATTCCTCATGACAGACGATGAATGGCTTTCTTCCTTACCCTTTTTCAGAATAGGTACCTACTTAGTTTTTGAATAAATATTTTTTGTTGGACTACTCTATAAATGTAGCGCTTTAATTACGCGTCGTTTGAGTACAACACTACGTTTTTTTTTATAGCGATTTTGTTAAAAACCGACAAGTATGAGCAAATCTTGGGAAATTCTTTGTTTATCACGCTCTAAACATAGAACTGCTTGAAGATAATGTAAAAAATAACCTTTAGCACGATAATTCTAATTGTCTAGTATTCGTGCATCGATATAAAGCCAAAACAAATACCAAATGTGAAAAATTATTATCCACCCCTTGAAAAAACAATATTTCAATGAAAAACTTGCATACATTGCCGGCCCACCCTACTGCTATAGACAATATTACCAAAATCTCATAGCATAAAATAATAAAACATACACGTAACACACAAAACTAATATAATACACAATCATCCACAAACACACAACACATAATATAAATATACCTATTTTAACCTATTATAATATTATTTATTTTTAATTTTACTTTAATTTTAAATCTCTATTTTTATGTTTAATTTAGCTTAATCTTATGTTTTTTATATTTTTTTTCTTTCTTCACCAATATTATAAATGTATATTTTTAAATGTATTGTGAATAATTTTTTTGTACTTATATAAAATGAACGTCTCAGCACGAGTTAAATACCTAGTGAGGCCAACATTATCGGATTGTATTATGAAATGTAAAAATATTGTATCAAATAAAATAAATATAAAAAAAAAATAGAATTCCAGGGGTAAAAATAATAACAATCGTTTTGATCGGCTGATGCTATTTTTGTAATAACGGACTTGTTTTTATCAATGTTATAGTTTTGTAAATTGTAATGTCGTAGGTGTTTTTGTACATAATTATTATATTATGAATATATCTAGTTAATTTTATCACATTTCCCTTAAACTAAATAAAATAAGTTTTATTTTTATTTTCAAAATTAAAACCACTCTTTGACAAACTACTTAAAAGTATTATATTAGGAATTTTCTCGTTTTCTATATTATTTTATTTCTTATTATATTGTATTATTTTGTCTTCTCCTTTATATAAAAAAGTAGATTTCTCATGATAGCTACTTCTATTCAGAGAAATATTTTTTTCCCTCTCTAATGTTATAAAAATATTGTTTAATGAAGACATACGAAAACATACTTGTATTTTAAGCCGAGGTCAGACCAAGCTATGCATAGCACGCGTATTTTGGGCGTGGCCTGTACAGATATAATCTAGTGTCAGATGACTCTATAATGTCCCTCTCACAATATCCTTTCTTTTTACGGGATCTGTCACCATGATCATCATCACATCTGTCACATTGGAGAGCTGGCAGTCACGTGACCACTGCAGCTCCCTTAATGATCTTTGACGTCGGCGGATGATTTTCAAGTACCAAATGGCTAGCAGATGACGGCTTATCTTCGCCACGCCCACATTCATAACAAATATTCTGATATGTGTGTGACAGGTTGTATGGTAAGCCATATGGTGAAGTAGGTCACACCTGAAATACGTTTCGATCTTACAGCCAAGTCTGATGATTAATTGATATTAAAAAAAATTGCGACGCGCTTTTCCACAGATAAAATAAACATATTTGTAAGTGACGTAAGCACAAGCTAGAATATAATATTAAGGTACATAATTTCCTTGCCAAGCGATTAAATTATAGTGTAGCATGCTAGAGGGACAATTTTAACCCCTCATAGAAATAATATTTCATACAACAATAATATTTCAAAGTGACAGTTGTCAGTTTTGATTTGCTCTCACAAAATTAATAAAAAAAAATACAATACAAGCGACAGAAATATTAAAAAAAGTGCACAATTTGCTGCTAGCATCTGTAGTTCTGTGTTTTAAGTGCCAAACAAAACAAAAGCCAAAAGAATTACTCTGGTAATTCACTATAAACTCCAACTAAGCCACCGAAAATTTGAAATACAATAATATATATTAATCATGGTAACTAGAGGTAAAAGTGCGCTGGAACTTGAAGACAAATACATGGAGAAAATTATTCAACACATTGATAAAAAAATGGATAATATGAAAAAAGAAATATTGACAAAAATGGAACTATTCAAGGAAGAAACGCAAAAAAGTATAGAGTTCGTCGGCAAACAATACGATGACCTAATAAAAAAAATCGACCAAACCATAATCCAAAACCAAAAAATTGAAACCGAAATCGAAACATTCAAAAAGGAACAACAAGACCTCAAAAAAACAGTGGAGTACCTTGAGAATAAAATTGATCATCAGGAATACGAGTCTCAGTCGAACAATCTAGAACTGCGCAACTTCCCAGAACATCCTCACGAAAATCTAGTTAGTATATTCCACAACCTATCAACTAACGTGATACAATCGGTAGTGCAACCCGAAGATGTGACTTCTGTAGTGCGGGTGGGAGGTAGGAACCGCTCCGAGGACACCCGAACTAAACCAAGAGATGTTATAATCACCCTCAGCTCAAAACTAATGCGTGATCTATTTCTGGCCAAACTTAAGGAACATATTAAAACCAAAGGCCGAATTACTACATCATCCTTAGGACTACCACATGCTCAGATGGGTCACAGCACACCCATTTATATATCGGACCACCTGACATCAAGAAAAAAATTCCTCCTGGCACAAACAAAACAACAGGCAAAACTAAAAAACTATAAATTCACTTGGTCAAAGGAGGGACACCTATTTGCTCGTAAGTCTGAGGACTCCAAAATCCTTAAAATCTCATATGAATCGGACATTAAAAAAATGTGACTCGAGGTCAACAAAAAAAACCCATTACCTAAACTGCTTACCTATATTAATTTAATAAATTTCATTTATATTTTTTCCACAATCACTTTTGCTCAATACTCAAATCAATTTATAATTATTATTAATCTTATTAAATTTATCAACTTACTTCAAATATTTATCTTGACTTACTCCATAATTCCCTTTTATCTGATTTGTCTAAACTATCCAAATATTCTATTCTATATAACTGTTCCCATGTATTCATTTATTTTCACTACTACAATCTATGCGATTATTATATTAAACTCAATTTACTTAAGAACTTTTAATTATTTAATTATTTCAAGTAATCTGATATATGTGATACATTTGATTGTTATAAAGTATGTAATTATTTCAACTAACTTAACTGATTTTATTCCCTGGATATTCCTAATTTTTTTAAATCATAAAATAAAACTATGTTACTTAAATCAATTAACTCACTTAACTTCCCTCAATAATGCTATTCAAAAATTGAATCCAACTATTTTAAATCATTCCATATTATTATCTAACCACTTGATTCCTTCTATCCCATTGATTGTTTTTATTCCTGAACATTTTTTACTTTTCATAAGTTTAATTTTGCAAAATCTCTTAAATGTTGTATATTTATATTTATTAATTTCCTTACATCAACTAGTAATTATTATACAATTAATTTTAATCTTTTTATATGTCCAAATAATAAAACTCTTCTTTCATTCTCTTAACTTTCCTAATCGCCTGAACCGTAATTATAAAACTTGTTTTAACAATTTCCAATTTTTCAACACCTTAAATCGTGCATTCTGTTTTAATTATTTTGATTATCTCAATGTGTCTTATCTTTCAACAAATTTAAATTGTTCTATTTTTATTGTTACTCACATTCTTCCTATTGTCCTACACTCATTATCTCATGTAATTCTCTCAATTTATTCTATATTATTGCTAACCTACTATGACTTTTACAAATATTTATACGATTTTAATACATGTCTCTACATTCCATTAACTATTTTAATTGTCTTAGTTCGTGTCATCCTTACTAAAATCCTTAATCTCATACTTTCTATACATTTAATTATCCGAATGATCGTAGTTCTTTTTAGTGTACTTACTCATACTATATCTAAGATTCTCCTCAGCACGGGAGAAACTAAACAGCTGCAAAAAAACATCTCAAATATTAATTGCTATGGTTTTCCCTTAGCTACATATACCCACTTAACTCACAATATCACTGACAAATTCGAACCCCCACCATACATCGACGCTTATAATGGACCCGACTGACCCTATCGATAATTTACTCAACATCACGGTACAAACGACAAATGATGCAAATACATATAAAAAAATTATCTCCAAACCTAAAGCACTAAAAATATTTGCCATGAATATTCGCAGCCTCAACAAAAACTTCGACAATTTACTTGTACTCCTAACTGACTTAGGAAATGAATTTGATATAATTGCTCTGTCAGAGTGCTGGATAAATCCAAATTATATCCCGAAAATAATCAACAACTACTCTGTCTACAATACAACGCAGCACAGGTCCCAATCCGACGGGGTCATAGTTTATATAAAATCTCACTTAAACCCTATAGTGTCTGAAATTTCAGTTGACCATGCAAATTGCCTCAAAGTCACAATTGATAACTTAAATATCTTCGCCATATATCGCTCCCCAAAGTCCAATAATATATCCTCTTTTCTCTACTCACTCGAAAAAATAATCGATGACGCAACTAAGGATCTGCGATATCAACATAGACATCCTAAACGAAGCCAGCCCCCATACTACAAAATACCTAAACCTAATGGGTCTGCATGGCCTTATACCATACATCAACATACCTACCCGAGTCACACTCACTACTAAGACATGCATAGATCACATCATGGTTAGAACAAGACGAACCGCTAAATCAATTGTATTTGAATCTACTGTCACAGACCACTACTCAACCATCCTAGAATTACACAACTCAAAATCTCCCCCCCCTAAGTCCAGAAATCCTACTCATAACATTCTAAATATGGATCATCTGATAAAGTCTGTAGAACTAGAAAAATGGGAGTCTACCCTGCTTTCTGAAAATGTCAACACAGCTCTTGAAATGTTTTCGGCATCACTAACTGCCCACATTAATCACGCTTCTTTCCCCTCCAAAATAGCCTCTAACAAAAACAAGAAGCTGAAACCTTGGATTACGAACGGCCTTATCTTCTGCATACGTAAAAGAGACAGAATCCATAAACAAGCACTAAATAACCCGGACCCCCAATTATTACGTTTTTACAAAAGGTATCGTAACATTTGCAATAACCTAATAATAATAACCAAACAAAAATACTATAAAAAAAAAAAAATTGAAGATTCAGGATTTGACAGTAAAGTTATCTGGAACGTAGTCAACGACATCTCAGAAAATAAAAAAACCTCACTTAATATTCAATCACTTGTTATTAACGAGAAAAATATCCTCGTCCACGATGACCCAAAAACCTTAGCCGATCACGCCAACCATTATTTTAGTAACATCGGAAAAAACTTAGCCAACAAAATTCATAATGCCAAAAATAAAACCCAAAATCATCAAGCTTCACGGGTAAGACAACAGAACAATCTACATCCCGCACTTATCCTAGCCCCAACATCCACTAAAGAAATTGTTGACACAATACTCTCTATAAAAACGAATAGTGCTGCAGGTATTGATAAAATTTCACCTTACATATTAAAACACGTAGCTCACTTTATTACCAAACCATTAAAGCATATTGTAAATCTTAGTTTCAAAAGCGGCACCTTCCCTCACCAACTAAAACATGCAACGGTTATCCCAATCTATAAGGGTGGCGACAAAACAAATATCGAAAACTATAGACCTATTTCTTTGCTAAGTGTCTTATCCAAAATCATTGAAAAAATTGTTAAAAGCAGACTTATCTCCCATTTGGAAACCCAGAAGATTCTCTCGCCCAATCAGTTTGGTTTCCAAAAAAAAATTAGTACGGAATCTGCAATCTTAGATTTGACTGAGAATATCACAAACAGCCTGGACGAAGGCGATTCCTGCCTAGCCATATTCCTGGACTTATCCAAAGCATTCGACACGGTTTCCCACCCCATACTTCTAGATAGGCTATCTCAAATAGGCATCCGGGACTCAACTCTCAACTGGTTCTCCTCATACCTAACTGATAGATCACAAACTGTGAAAATTAACAACATAGCTGTAAGTAACCCTTTACCAATCCAATTCGGAGTCCCACAAGGAAGTGTTCTAGGCCCTATTTTGTTCCTCATATACATCAATAAACTCTGTAACCTACCCATAATTGGAAAACTAATATCCTTTGCTGATGACACTGTGCTTATAGCTCGACATAAAAATTGGAAAGGAGCATTCGACATAGCTCAACACGACATAGGCCTTGTGAAGAATTGGTTAGATGACAATCTCCTCACCCTCAATGCTGGTAAAACCAAATTCTTAACCTTCAGTCTAACTGCTGCAACCCAACCTACTGATAATCAGAAATTAACAATTCACTCTTGTCCAAGACCATACTCTTCCTGTACTTGCCCAAACTTGGAAAAAGTATCCCATATAAAATACCTGGGGGTCATAATTGATCATCATCTTCGTTGGAATCAGCACTTAGCCACCCTAACTCCCCGAATTCGCAAGCTCTCTTATGTCTTTCGAACACTACGAAATATCCTTACTCCTACAATACTGAAAACAGTTTACTATGCTCTCTGCCAATCCCAATTAGTATATGGCATCATAATTTGGGGCGGCTGTGCTCGTAATTTAATTGATCCTCTACAAAAAGCCCAAAAAACGATACTACGTGCAATCAACAAGCGACCGACAAGATACTCCTCCACTCGACTCTTCTCTGAATACGACGTCTTAAACATACGGCAACTCCATCTAAAATTTACACTAACTCATTTCTTGTTTAAATATACGAAAAAAACCCTCTTACAACACAATTACACCACCAGAACAATAACAAACCGAAACTACAATGTACCTACACTACATACCACGTCAGCTCGAAGACACTTCATGTACTAGCTCCAAAAATATTTAACCTTCTCCCTGACAACTTAAAAACTGAAACCCAACCCCATAACTTTAAAAAACAATTATCTCTATGGATCGTCACACTTAGGAACTATGATATATAATCTTTTTTTTACTTAAATTAATTTGTTTAACTCTAATATCTATCAATATTATAATTAACCTATTATTATAAATTATTATTATCAGAATATTTAGAAACCTCGATGTATATTATTTGTAATTTAATTTAATTTAATTTGTATAATTTAGTAAATTATAATTCAATTTATCAACCATCATACTATGTAACTTATAAATAAATTATTATTTATCTGTAACCCACATTTCCATAAATTCATTGTCATATTATCTGTAAACTACACTATCATCAATTATTTTATTATCTGTAACTTCGTTAACATAAATTCAATGTTATATTATCTTAAATTTCATCTATCAATTATTATTTTATCTGTAAATTTCATTGTCATAAATTCCTTGTTATATGTATTACCTGTAAACATCATTATCATCAATTACTATATTATATGTAAATTTCATTATCATAAATTCATTGCTGCATTAACTGTAAACCTCATTATCATAATTATTATATAATCAGTAAATGTACTTCATTACCCATATAATCTGCATACTTCACCCGCCATAACACAGGGACATCCCTAGCATGGCGGGCGAAATAACACAATATGTACACTATGTATAAAATTCTTTAATAAATAAATAAAAATAAAAAATAAAAAAATCACTGGGTGTCCCTTAATATGGAGGTTAGAAATATGTACCAAACGGCATTAGAAAGAACAAACACTTCCTTTAAACCTAAAAGTTAATAATTAAAATATATAATTAATGTTTTCCTGTAAAATAAACATAAATCACGTTCAATCAGTTCAAAATACATTAAATTATTTTATTGGCTTATAAACGTTAATACGAACAAAGGCATAGTGTTCCATACCTTTATCGGAATCTCAAAATTCTCTCAGTGAGAGCAATTCTATGGTTTAAAATTATTTTTCAGCATATAAATAGCCCTTTGTACATAAATAGACTGAAACACACTTACAATACTCGTTTTACGTTAAATGAAGGACTTATCGTACCTAAGCATTTAAGAAAATATGGGCAAAGAACGCTGGACTAAATGATATCTATTTTTTCGAAGCCATAATATTTTTCACTGGAGTTCTTAATTAAAAAAAATTATATTTGCATACAAACATTTTATATTTCAAAAATATAATTTTATTTCGAAATTTAAAATTTGAATGAAGTACATTTTATTACCTTTCAAAAACAGTTTTTAGTTTTTAGATGCGTTCAGAAATATACCATTTATATGGATTTTATTTCGAAGCGAAAATATTTCGACAAAATAGGCCCGAGACCTGAGGGGTTAAGGTTTAAAATATCATAAAATCGACGCTAGTGCGGTGAGCTACTAGCAAATCAGCTGTGGATTTCTTAGCACACTGGGGGTTAATGTGTGAAGTTTGCTTCAAAACTTGTTGTCTCTGTTGTCTGAAGTTTGCTTCAAAACTTGTTGTCTCTGTTGTTTTTTGTTGCGGTCTGCCATATTTAGTTGTTACTTGTCATCAGACGATACAGAACTTGTGTTCCTCTTTTAGTCCCTCGGATACCATCAGCCATTGCTCCTTGTCGCAACTTTCCTAAGTTATCAAAATAAAACCCACAACCTCCCAAATGATGCAAACAAAAGATCACGAAGGGATACCGAAAGGATCTTACTCGATCCTACTACTGTTGTAAACATAATAATATGTTATGTTGTATCTGATTATAATACTCGTATCACTGTACCTAACTCACAAACTAACCATGAAGTCGTTTATCCGTAAACAGGCATAGAGGACAAACCACCACACAACGCTATCTTCCCCACATTCCTATTCCACATCTTCTTCGCCTACCCACTACCTTCAGCCTCACAACATACCTCATTTGGGGATGACACAGTCTCACTGGCTCCAGACGGGAGCAGTTGAGACTCTTGTATGGTATTCACATTTGCTAAAAACTTATTTACGCTTTTACAATTTTAATACTTACATAAAATTCTTCCAATAGCTAGCAGAAAATTCTTCTATATATCGATATAGATTTATATTTAAAAAAATATATATTACATCGATATTATTTTTGTGGATAATTACAAAGATATTGTGAGATAGGATTCACCTTGACTTCCGTAGTAGTTGACAGAGACGGAAGATGAAGAGAGACAGAGTGTCTATTTAAGCCTTGCAGTGAGTAGTAACGCTCTCTGTTCCCAGCTAGCAGTTTAGACTCAATATACTGTACAAACTCGTAGTTCCAATAAACCAACATTATAAATCACCGTGTACCATTATTATAAATATCTCTAATCATTCTAAAGATTAACAGTGGCGCAGCCGGTACAGGTTATAATTATCAAATTATAAAAAGAATCACGCGGATTCACGGTACAAAAAAGTAAAAACGCGAGTCACGAATTACAGTGTCCAATACTATTGTTGCAAGTAGTATTTTGTCGGGTCGGTCACGGGCCGATAGAAGTAGTATCTCCACGGGAAGGCGTGAGGGCTCTACGAACCGGAGTCACGGAGGCAGCAGCACCACGGATCAAGGATCGGTGTTCCAGATCACAGGCGTGGTCTGGGGGATCAGCAGCAGAGACATCACGGGTCATAGGATCTAGGATCGGTGTGCCAGATCACAGGCGTGGTCTGAGGGGCAACCAGCAGCAACACCACGGGTCAAGGTCGAGGATCGGTGTCCAGGTCACAGGCGAGATCTAAAAGGGGAGTCATCAGCATCACCACTAGCTGAGGACCGGAGTCCTAGGCACAGGAGCGGTTCTTCAAGGAGAACTTCAAGGGTCAAAGGAGAGGAGTCTGGACCAGAAGATTAACTCAGGGAAGTCCTATTTTTTTTCTTATCTTTTCTTCTCTTTTCTTTTAATTTGATCACTGTGAGAGGGAAACATGGAGTCCAGGGGTTTGGGATCCTTCAGTTTGCGTGACGGTAACTGGGAGAATTTCAAAGTCCGTCTCGAACAGTACCTCCTAGTGCATGATGACAAATTTACGACAGATTTAAAGAAGAGGGCTATTTTTCTGAATGCTTTAGAGGACGATAGTTTCTCACTGTTAGTAAATTTATGCATACCCAAGAAAGTAACTGAGGTAAAATTAGAAGAGTTAATTTCTAAATTGAGCGATTATTGTGGTATGGCTAAATGTTTTTTCTAAGAGAGGTCGAAATTTTATTCAGCAAAACAATCGGTCAACGAATCAATCAAGGATTTTGCAGTTCGTTTAAAAGCATTATCAATTAATTGTAAATTTGGGAATAATTTATCAGAGAAATTGCGAGATTTCTTTGTTCTCGGATGTAGACCGGGTAAAATAAGAGAAAAAATATTTTTGGAAGGTGAATTACACACTTTCGAAAAATGCGTTCAAGTAGCAGAGTGAATTGAACTTGTAGTTTCAAATCAAGTTCAAGGTCTTAGTGATAATATAGTAGCCGCGTATGGCAGAGTAAATAGTAACGCCACACGAGTGTCGAGTAAAATGTATAGGCGGGATAGAGACAGCTATACAGCTAATCCTTCTAGAAATAGAAATAATAGCAAGTCTCCAAAGAGAGTTTCGCTAGAGCGAGAATGCTTCACTTGTGGTAGCAATAAGCATACATCGGTAGATTGTGAGTTTAAGAATTATGTTTGTAATACATGCAACTCGAAAGGTCATCTAGCAAAACAATGTAAACGTGGTTCAGGTCGTAATAACGTTTATACTTTATTGTCAAAAACGGGCGTATATTCAGACGATATTAATAGTGTGGAACCATTTTATGTAAATATTTTATTAAATGGAATGAATTTTAGGTTCATGTTAGACACTGGGGCATCATGTTCAGTATTATGCCAGGAATCGTACTTAAGTAAATTTAGAAACATAAAACTGACGCGGGAAAAAATTAGCTTACGGGGTTTCAACAATACTCTCATAAAAGTGGTAGGTACTTTCACTTCTACTGTTGAATTTAACAATAAGCGTTTGGATTTAAAGATTATTGTAGTCAAAAATACATATTTATCAGTGCTAGGACGTGATTTTATGGATATTTTTGATTTAGGAATTTCAGGAATCGTGAATTGTGTTAGTGAGAATACATTGAAGGATCGATTATAGTGAAATTTCCAGAAATATTTACGGATACGTTTGACAAGTAAGTTGAATTAAAATTAAAACAAGTTGAAAAATAAGGTAGTGTAAAGTATCAGTGTAAATCCTTTTTATTAATAAACCTAGGGTTGTGAATGTGAAATTTTCAGTTAATTCAGTTAAAGAGGTTCAGGGTAAACTAGATTGAAATCGAATGTGAGTTTTCGGGAAGGCGAATTCCAGGCATTCAATATCGGAAGGGGTATAGGATTTCAGATCTGGGGATTTGCAGGAAGGTGTAAATCTCAGAACGATTAAAACACAAAGAAGTACAGAGTGGTGTATTTGTTTTTAGAACTGAAAATTGTCGCAGGCAGCACGGGACAACTTGTAGTGCAATTATTTTTGTAATTTAGTTATAATATAATTGATAATAATAATAATAATTTATCAACTTATTTTATCAAATGACTAATAATATAATTTATTAATTAACCAACCGTTAGTGAGAATTTTTGGTAGGGACAAGAAGGTTCCTATAATTGTAGCATCGAGATTGCAACTTTATGCAGTGATTTGGGTTCATTCAATTTTTAGATTGAGAATGTAAAAAATTTTCTTAAAAAAATTTGTGTGCAAAATAAATTTCCAGTAGATTACAAAGTAAAATTGGATAATTTTTTAACAGATTACAGGAACACGGTTCAGGCAACAACGGGTTTCGAACCATCTGTATTATTATTGGGAAGAAAAATTAGAACGGTATTTGACTCTTTAATTCCAAGAAATTGGGGGAAGGAAATAATAATTCCGGTTCTGCTCAACAGAAGAAAATTCTACAAAATGTTAAACAGAGTCAAGTCAATCAGAAAAAAAATTATAAAGGTAGAAATAAATTGAGTTTTGTAATAGGTCAGAAAGTAATGACCAGAGACTTTAGGTCTCAAGGGAAAAGGTTATGGGTCCCTGGCAAAATTGTTGATAAAAAGGGCAACAAGATATATTTCGTTAAGATTAATAATTCTGATATGGTTTGGAAAAGACACTTAGACCAGTTAAAGAAATTGCATATCTCTTGGCAAGGGGAAGAAAGCCCGAGCTTCTGCGCGTCTGACACAGGTGCACTATCAGCGGACGAGCTAAACCTCTCAGGGATGTTACGTAATAGAAGTGTCTCTAATTCTCTTTCTCCATGTTTCAGGTCCAACCCATGGCAAGGACGTTTGCGTCCAAGGTGATCGGTCCTCCACAGATCCGGAAGGGGAGAGAGGAGGGGAGAAGAGAAGAAGGAAAAAGAAAGGACATAAGAAAAAGAAAAATAGTGATTGTTTATATTGTGTTTTTTATATTGTGCTCTTATATTGTGTTCTTATTTTTATTAATTTTGTATAATGAAATATATAGCTAGGCGAGGCTTTAAGTTAAGTAGGGGAGGATGTGAGATAGGATTCACCTTGACTTCCGTAGTAGTTGACAGAGACGGAAGATGAAGAGAGACAGAGTGTCTATTTAAGCCTTGCAGTGAGTAGTAACGCTCTCTGTTCCCAGCTAGCAGTTTAGACTCAATATACTGTACAAACTCGTAGTTCCAATAAACCAACATTATAAATCACCGTGTACCATTATTATAAATATCTCTAATCATTCTAAAGATTAACAGATATAATATTCTAAATACCGTAGATCAATTTACAATCAGCAAAATGCATCTAAAAAAGGTTGTATTCTATTCAAATCACGACTCCAAACCATCCGAGCTTCAGGAGGACCAAAGGTTCAGGAAATGTTCGCCTTTATTCTACGGAAGTTAGCGTGAGAAACGTATCTCTTCCATATAGCATGGCTCCTATAAATTATATTTTTAATTACACCTGCGTTCTTCTGAACAGTCTTACAGTACAACATCTGACAAAAAAGCAATTTTTCGTGAAATAGACAGATTGATTTAAAAAAAAAACACATATCTAGAAATAAGGTTGATACCAGTTCGTCACTTTGGTTGGACAGGGTTCTTTCTACCTTCACTTCACCTTATTCTGAGATATGATGCGTCAACCTTTGCAAAGACGATTTCTCGTAATATTTTGCCGATTTTTGATTTTGATGTTGAACCTCGTATAAAGTAATTTAATTAAACAAATTATAAAGAAAAACATTTTAAAATTAAGTTATTAATTAAAACAACTCTAAACGTGCAGATCGATCCATATGTAACCAGCTAAAATGATAATTCATTGAAAAATTTCTACTTATATTTCCCAAATGCAAATCCAAGATAGGGCCACATTCTAATTAAATATTTTCTGATTCTAATTAAATATTAACACAAAAACAATAATAAAAAAAAATAATATTTTCATTTAAAATACTTTAAACTAAAATATTTAATACAAGATTTAATCTCAAAATCAGAAAAGGGTAAATATATTATTGGAAATCATCTTTGCAAATTTTGGCACCTCAGAATATGATAACGCGAAGTTAGAACCCTATCGAATTAAAGTGTTGAACTACACTTTGACTCGTAAAAACGATCAACTGTAAGGAACAAACAAAATGGCAATTGCCAAAGGTTCACAGTGAATATTTCTATATTGGATAATGACAATTTGTGGTGGAATTCATTGTTACGTGGAAATTATTACTAGATATAGATAAAGTTAGTGGTGGCTGTAGGCTTTGTTTTTATTTTATTAGAGGGGCGCCACTGGTCTCTATGACCAGACCGACAGCGTAGAGCAAAATTCTCTTTACAAGGCCGTGGGGGACAAAGCACACTTTTAAGTAATCAAGGAAACAATTAAAGACAAATATAAAACTTATTTTAATTTTAATTTATTTGTGACCTTAGCCGGTTTTAGCCTGTTAAGACCATCCATTAATATATTAGTTCAAAGTAAAATAAGAACCGTGTGAAATAAATGAATCATTAAAAACTTGATGTTAGAACTTCGTTATACAAGTATCTACGAAATCAAGACACAATTTGCTTTAAAAATTATTTTGGTTATATGTAGAAATAATCAAAAGAAATGGTTTGGCATTCAAAGGTTGTTTTTGAAAAAAATGTCATATAAAACCTTCTCCAAATAAGGTGACATGTTGTTCGAGTAATGTCAGTTAATTATTTGGTATTGGTATATATTTGGAACTCAAAAATTTTAGGTTTTTTTTTCAAAGTATATGAAAGCACGGCAAAGGTTTAACGTTTAGAATATAAAAAAGGATTTTTATATGGGAGACTTATTTTCTACGTTTGCAACGTGTTTCATAAATATTTCGTTATTTTACCATATTTTAATATTTACCGAGTATTCTTTCCGAGCTTAAAGCGCCCACCAAGTGTGAAAGTTCCCACCTAATCTTTCATAAAATTGAAGCTTTTGGTCTCATTTTTAACAAATTAATGAAATAATGAATATTTCTTGATTGAAAGCTCATTTTTACATTGCCATTACAGGCACAATTTAAATGACAGATTTTTTTTCAAATACCTTTGATATTTTTTATCATTTAAAAAATTATAATTAATAAATATATCTCTACCTATCGTATTAATTAATATTAGCAATAGAATGTACGATTCAAAGAAAAAATATTATAAACCATCCTAACCTGTAGTATTATTTGATTATTTTAAAAATATATATTTTTATTTTCTTCATTAAAAACAACCTTTTCTTAATCCAAATTTGACGGTTCCGAACTCCTGCAACCTGCTCATTCCCGAAACAGTGGTTTCGTACTATACGGTGTTATTAACATGTTTGTTAAGTTTAATATAATTTGTATATAATATATATAAAGATTATTTATATATAATTTGTTTGACAATCATATTTAAAAAAAAATTGTTGTTTGAATTTTTATACCAAGTTTGTTCTTTTTTCTTTAGTAACTTTATTTATATTATATCTCTTGTTAAAGTTGTCCGGACATTATTTATTTATTTAAAACCCCTCTGGGCGTAAAATAAATAAATAATAACTAATTACTAATATAAAAATAAAGTTGTCATAAAATTACACAATACTATAGTATTCTCATCTCAATATTATCTTACATTGAAATTCACTACAACTAACTAACTAACCATTACGCAGCGCCGTTTCACTGCCGTATTGCCAAACCACTTTTCCCACAGAGAGGACGGATTGCCAAACCACTTTTCCCACAGAGAGGACGGATTGCCAAACAACTCGGTCTTGGCACACACTCCTTACGTTATCAAAAAAAAAATTTTTGGCAAACGTCATTTTTTGTGTTTTTGTCGTCATTCATTTTGTGCTGTTTATTTTTGTAAAGTCTAATAAATGAAAAAAAATCCGGTAGGCCACTCGTACTTAGCATGTTGGTTGACACGTTCGCTAAAGCAATGTGCCCATTAGCAGACGGACTAAAATGTAGTTACGGTTCATTTATCTATTATGAAAATTCCACACGTAGGTTGTAATGGTATCATTCAACACCTTGGCTCGTTTGCTCTGGGAAATATAACGTTTAACCGCCGGGTAAATAGTATTGCTTTATTTGTTGGTAAAGAATTGATCAGTCACTGAACAATTTACTGATGAGTCTGTCGACTATATTACCCATTGAACTCTCGGAGACAGGTTTATTATGGAAATTAAACGAATGTAATCTGGTTCACGCATCCATCAGTTGGATAAATAGTGTTTGTAGGCCAGTGGCGTTTTATTGTTTTCTACTACAAACAACTTTAAAAAGTATATATTTATTGTAATATCCGTGATTCTTTTGATTAGACCACATTAAACACTTGCAAATCAAGAAAATCACAGATGCTAAGTTAAATATTTATATTACTAGCTGACCCGGCAAAAGTTGTTCTGCCATATATGACGACCGTCCGTGATCGAGTGGAAAGACACTTGACTCCCATTCGGAAGGTCGCGGGTTCAAACCCGGCGTGCGCAAATAAATTTTATTTGATTAATTTCTGTTATATCACAATTAATTAATACAAATAATATATGTTATATTTGCGGCACGTTCCAGAGTTAAAGATACTCTCAGTATCGCCCTGGTGTAAGACCACCATTCAGAATTGAAACGTTGCTTAATAATGGCTTTAGCCGTGTTTAGTGACTAGATCCGAATAGCCAGGTACTTTCCCACCTTCCTCTTCCTTATCTCTTTCCCTTCCCCACTTACCTTCCTATGGGGATGCCATAGTCTCACTAGCTCCAGAAGGGAGCAGTTGGGACTCTTGTGAGGTTTCTCTATAAAAAAAAACTTTTTCTAATGACTATTTTGGTTTTTAAATATAAAATAACGAATTTATTTTAAGTATGGGGGGATGGGATCTATGACGAGAAATACCAAAGTGAAAGTGATTACAATGCGTAAAATTTCACAAGACGAAGCTAATTTTAATTTTACGTAATTGAAATTTAAAATTAAATATTTTCCACTGCCCCCAATGCAAATAGTTGTATTTTAATTTAATTAAGGTGAACTAAAATTTTTTTTTAAAGGTGCTTATTAACCGTTTCCATCTATATCCAATAATCACCGTTTTTGGATTTGTTGCTTTATTCGTTCTACGATCTAAATGGCCCCCCTTATGTCTTGCTGGCATTGTTCACAATTTAAGGGTCGCGATTAAAAAATGGGAGAGTGGGGCAGGGGGTAAAAATTTTGGGTTATAATTTTTTTTTGAGACCAAATAAGAAAAAAAGTACAAATTTAGTCAAACACATAGAAAAAAAAAATCTGGATAAGGGACATCCTAATCACCTAACGGTATTAAATATACTTTACGACCTATTCTCATACCTACCAAATATACATAAAAAAATCATAAAAAAATCGATCGAACCGTTTCGGAGGAGTGCGACCACAAACACCGTGACATGAGATTTTTATATATTAGATGTTTTTTTAAAATTAGTTATAGTAGAAAACAATAAAACGCCACGTTATCAACTTATACAACTAATGAATAAGTGAACCAAAATATTCGATGTGGTTTTAGATTTTCCCGGTATTATGGTTTTTAAAGCGTTACAGTGTCCATCATCAGGGTTTCGCTTAATTGATAGTGGTGAAGTTTGTGCTTATGTACACTTAGTTGATACCGTGTTGCCAGCTCCATTCCTCTAGGAGCTGGTGTTACAGTATAATTCAAAATGGTTATCTGAGTTTAGCTTTGGTGTAGCTCTCAATAACCAGATACCATGAAACAATGAGCTTAGCTCCGTCGCGTCGTCTCTATTAATATTAATGGGATTTTTGTGAATTTCAACTGCCTCCGTAAATAGGTGTGCTCTATGAGTTTTGGGATTTCCCAGGACTTCAGGAACAAATTGACGGTCAAAAAAGGCGTAATGATAAGTCAGTTGATAGTTATTAAGTAATTGGTAAATAAAAATGATGTAAAAATACCCATTTTCGATTGAAATATTAATCCTGGGAGACTTAAATACGAATAGAGTTATATATATTTTTTCACCAAAAAATTTTCACATTTTAAAAGCTTGGTGGCATATATCACATAAGGGATATGGAAGGTGATATCAGCCAAAAACGCTTACGGGGTAGAAAGTTTCTCAAAGATATTCGAATTAGGCATGTCCAACCATTCCGAAAGCTTACCGAAGGCTAACTTTTTTTTTTACTTCCAAGGGTTGGTAAATAAATATATATGAGATATTGAAGACTTATAATAATAATAATAAGTCCTTTATTCCAGAATGTGGGGAGGTGAGTGCAATCCCACACATCCCATAGATGGTATAAGTACATATAATATTGAAAACATAAATATTTTATAAATATGAAACGTGAAAAGAGATAAAAAAATAAAAGTAAAATCAAAGCACGGAAACGCAGGAATCCATCGGATCTAATGTATTGTAGCTGATTATTTTTAAAGCCAATACAAACCATTGTATGTCCAGAATCACCCAGCATAGATTTAATTTCATTTCTCTGCTTTTTATCTATGGCGCCCAACTGGCGTCTTTCTCCTGGAATTGCCGATAGAATTTAATTCTGCAACTGGATTGCAGCAAATTGCCTGCTTCCAATATTCTGCGATTCTTATATTACTAAAAATTGATAACCTATGGTATGATGTATATGAGTTATAAATAGTACAAACATGTATATCAAGTTTCTTTAGATTCTTTTTGTTGTTAATTTTATTTTTCAACTGGTTAATACCCGGCGTACGTTGAATGCCAATTAAATAAATAAATTGTTTCTCACCTTCCCCTTTCCATCGTCCCCCCTCCCGCGAAGCCCCCTCCTTAATTACCCAACCGACCCTCCCGCATAACCCTCCCTCCAACCTTTTTTCCGTGCCGCCTAACTCCATACACCCATTTTTTCCTACCATTCGCGTGACCTATTTAATTTTTTTATACAAGTTTCATAATTCCAGAGCTCATCTATATATATATATATATATATATATATAAATGCATATAGACGTATTCACGGGCATGTTCACAACAATTCAATTTTTTTTTTTCAGTAATCGAATGAAATTTTAGTAGTAATCGTATTAATAGTATAGGAAATAAATTCATAACGTCAGAGCTCACTATCCAATAATCATCCCGAGTATGTGCACATCATATTCCCAAAGTTTCATCGTACGAACACACAAACAAACAAACAAATATTCATTTTTATATTATAGATTATCGTCTCCACTTACTAAACAAAACTTGTAGTTTCGTCAAGATAATAATAATTTAATTTCTTATAAATAATCGTCTGTTTGCAATGCTAATGAAGCATTTTTGAATCGGCAGATCAGATGTACCCACTTATTAACATAATTTTCACTTATAACACAAATTTCGAAAGCCGCTTTAAACAACCAGCGAGATTGGCAGGTATAATTTACGCAAATATGGAAATCTAGATATTTATCTCTTCAAGAGAAAATTCATTAATTCACATTATTACAAGGTAAAAAGGCACCATACACACTGGTTTTGCATTAGTGATTTAAACGACAAAATAGGCTTAAACTTGATATTTGAAAATATAGATATTTTCCATAATAACATTCACAAAACCCACAAGTTTTATTAAAAAAGTTTGACATTATCTAGCCATCAAATTTGTTTCCCATTTATTTTATTAGTGACTTCACTATAGAATACATACCTAATAGCTTGCTTTTATTTGCAGGAGTCCAAAAATGTAAAATTATAATATTTTCATAACCATTTTCAATAAAGAGAAGCACGGGCAAGTAAGCAAATTCACTCGGTTAATTTTTAAATAATATATTTTATGCCCACCACCGTACTGAAGAATCTCATTACGGCAGTCTGGACCCAGAACACACTCTCCCCATAATTTGTGACGGCATCATGAATTTTAGTCCCACTAACGATCAAAACATTTTTGCAGGAATTTAAGTTTTCCATTTAAATTCAATGGATGGTCATTACGTGGTTTACGGTGAACGCAATAAAAAGTAATGTAATCTAAATATTTCAAAATAATTATTTTCATAAATTCTACAGAAATTGTATTTTCCAGTGAAAACAAATTAATATTACTTTTTTTGTTGTGCCACATATTTATTCTTCCTTGTTACTAAAAAACCTAATCTTATTTATGTTTTTCTCTAAGCTTACTGTATACCATCTTAGTAAACTCTTATAGTAGGTATATTATACGCAAGCATTAAATTTTTTAAAATTATTCCAGGAATTTTACTGTTGCTATATATACTTATTTTATTCGTAGATCATTGGCGATATACAATTTTAGGAAAGCGTTAGAGAGACAGACCGTGCTAAATGGTTTAGAACCAAAAGGTACCAAGTTAGTAGCACATTTGTTTCCATTCAAATTTGGATGGAAGACACTTCTAGTCTTATAATCTTTATGCTATGATGTAGGCGTACTGCAATAGGTGTCAAATTAAGTTGTCATTTCTCATTATCTGGTTTTGTAATTTTAAATAGTTTTTGTAGTCTATTAAGAAATGAGACAAACGGAAACAGAAACAGGGTATTTATTACCAGATAATACCGGAAATTACTCCTTTTTAAATCAATTTCTAGACGATTTACTCTTTTTTACAAAAAAACATAAATTGATATTGAAAGATTGTTATTTTATCTGGTACACGCAGTTTTAAAATTTTGAAAAACTAATTATATTTTTAAAATACTAAGGTTATACCGTTGGTCGTTGGCAGATTTGTTCAATTTTCAAACGATAGATTCTATTAAACAACACAAATTTCAAATCAACACATAATCTAGTCAACACAGTTTTCAAATTTTAATTTTAGTTAAATTAAAATCATTAAAAAATAAATCCGAGAATGTTATTTTTTCACAAAAATACCTCAGTTTTTCTATTTATTTAAGGTCTTGCAAACTAAAATATATATATATATATATTTTTCACACTTATTTTGTTTAGACATTATTGAAAAATCATAAATACTTATGATCAAAAAATACTTACAAGAAGTACACTATATTTAATAATTTATCATCGTGCGTTTTGAGCATTTTTATGACATAGGTATGAATTTTTAATTTTAAAAAATTGATACGGGGAATAATCGATCTTTCTCATCGGAACCTCCCTGTACAGTTTCCAGCATTTTTAAACTTTTATTCTCAGCCGCTGATCAATCGTTCTTAAAGAAATATATTCTGTTTCTATTATTAAGTTATTAAATACTATGAAGGGGACATTCTTCTATGATGTGTTGTGTTGTTATTTATTTGAAAATGTCCACAATTCAAAATCCTTTAGATCCTTTAGTCATACATGCACAACGTCTTCCGAGAGAGAAAGAATTCTGGCAGTTTAATAGTTAGATTCACAGCAAGGTGCTTATTTTTTATATCCGAAGTCTGCCATTGAGTTTTCCGTGCCTTTTCAAAGAGATCCAAGATTCCTTGGAATTAAACTGAGAGTTGCAAAAAGCACGTCTCCATCAATTGAAGTATTGAAGGAAACAGTTGCTTTTTTCTTGGTGTTACGAAGGCATTTAATTGGAGTTCACTTGAAGGCACCTCCATCCAAATCTTCCAATCACAGAAAGAGATTCTGTACAAACCTGCGAAATAAAGATAATCAGGGTGGTTCAGTTCTTCAACCTGGATTTTATTTTTTTGGAAATAGATCTTACAATTTCGTGCCAGTTATTGGTAATTGGAGCTAGCAGCATTGAAACTCGACGGACACGAGCGGAACACCGTACTAATCCTCAGGATCAGTATTAAATAATATTCTCGCCCAAACAATCGCGAGTTCGGTCTTGGTGCATTTTACTGGAAACGGCTAGAATAATAATATGTATTTGAGTTACTTTCGAAATCCTGCTATAGTTTCATCTATTTTACCGTTTCGAACATAGAATATCAATTTACACAAGAAGTACATAGTGGGCGTTTTTCATGATCCAAACAATTGCCTAGTCAAGGCCTATATTTCCATACAAAACTGTGTATTTGAAATTCAAATGGGATGGAGATCTATGATAATTGGTGGCAGGTTAATAAAGAAATTCTAATATAATTTTTTTATTTTTAATTTCGAGTTTTTTTTTTTACTTTTGCGAGTCGTAATGCACGAGTTCGGATAACATTTAAGAGGCGTTAGGCCTACATGCCTAGTATCAGCGGTTATTCTTTTGGTAATTATGGCGATGAGAGCCCAGTAAAGGCTGTGCGACCGTGTCTTTTTCTGTTTCAAATTTTCTTTTGAAAATTGCTAATATTGTCTTCAATGATTAAATAAACATTTTTACTAAAAGTCTTTTCGTTATTTCAGATTAAATAAAACAAAATAATTCAAATGAATTAAAACACTTCAGTACATATAAATTGTATTGTAATTCACTCAAATTTCAGGATTTTTCAGTTTCGTCATATATGGAATATTTTCTACCTGCGAGAAACTGTTGATAAATATTAAGATTATATTATTATGATTTAACAAAAAGTCAGAAAAGCTATTCCAAACAGATTGTTTAGTTATCCAAGCCATCAGAATAAATGAAATTTTACCAAAAATTTTCAAATAGATATATAATTCAAACATTTGTAATGTTTAAGAATCATTTCGAACGACACCTTCACTCTGCTGGCTTTGATCCTCAAGACTACCAGGATAATTAATAGATTTTTCAAGTTTTGCTCCCCGGATGAAAAAGACGTCCTTAAAAACGAGGTGGTTAACTTCATTAACATAATTTCAATTTAGATGTCTGTCAATAAACTCACACTTAATCCGACAAAGACGCAATTAATTTGGATAGCTTCTCCTGGTAGGCAAGCCTTCATCGACTCCAGCCCAATACATATTCAGGATACAGATATATCCTCTTCTATAGAAATAAAATTTCTGGGTTTTAATTTAGACTAGAGTCTTTGTCTTGAATCGCAAATTTCGAAACCCGTGCTTTTTCCATCTAAGGCAGATAAAATAAATCAGGAGTTGCCTTCCCTCTAATACAACAAAATGTTTCTTATTTCTGAACATAAACTGTATCATGATTTATATTACATTTTTTAAGTTTTTATTTTGTCCTGTGCTATACGAAGAGTCCACGGAAAGAATGACCAAAGTCACCCCCAAAGAGGTTTCTAGTAAATACCGCCATTTAGTTCATTCATGCTAAACCTACCTGGCCTGAATCAAAACTACATACTAAAAGGCTACAAACGTTCTTAGTTCCGAAAAAATGATCTATAAATTTTCGGCATAAAAGTTAATAATGATCAAAGTCTGCACTGAAAAAGTTAAAAACGACGAGTCTTTATGATTTTGATCTTTCTTTAAAGTTTTTGGCGAAGCAAGAAATGTTCCACCAATGGAATTCTTTTTTGTGTAACCTTTATAGATTTGCGTTTTTCAGTAAGTATTAATGTAATTTATGTTTCAGACTAACTTGAAATTTTTTTAAAATATAATTAAAAACATATATTTTTTATCATATATCAGCAGTGATTTTATGTAATACAGCATTTGTGTATGTCACTTTTATAAACAATTATGTATAAGGTTTCAAAGTTAAAAATTCTGTTTTCTAAAAATTCTTCTCAAGTGACTTTGATAATTCTTTCCGTGGACTCTTCATATACAAGGTGTTAAGCATCGTACTTGAGTTACTTTAACCAGTGATTCCTGACATTATTTGGAGTAAAAAATGTAAATAAAATTTTGCTCACCGGTGACTTTTTTGATGAGATTTTTTTTTTTCAAAAACTTTTTCTTCCAAATCAAAGAAAAAAAAATCTTCCACATGTCGTCACTGGTCTCTTAGCCAAGTAACCAACCAACCCCTCACCCCGCCCCTAACTTCCCAATACCTACTGATTTTTATGTTTTTGTAGAAAAAAAAAAAAGAAAATTAAAAAAATGTGTGCTGATATATACGTATAGAGAGAGACAACAATATATACATATAGAGAGAGACAACGATATAAAATTATTACAAACAGTAAGGATACATTAATACAAATGAATTGGGAAAAAACCAACATATAATTATAGACTAATGGGTTATTAAAAGTGACAAAAGGAAATTATTGATAGTTTAATGGAAACATACCTAATATTGGACTACTAGATACCTCTAATTGATTAATAAGTAAAGGACAATTCGTTTTTACAGCTTCTTTAAATTTCTAATGATATATTATTGTCTCTCTCTACATGTATACATAAGCACACATTTTGTAGTTATTGTTTAGTATTAATTTGTATTAATTACAACAAAAAAGTGTTTTCTTTTTATTAAACACAATATTTTTTAGTTTTTAACCGATTCCCATCACAGGGAGTTTGGAGGTGGGTGCGAGGGAGTTTGGAGGTGTGTCGAGCACGAATCTAATGTCAAAATTATCCATCAAGAATTTCTGAGGTTGTCTATCGATTTGATTCGAAATCGAAATTTTGGAGTTTGGAGTGAATTTTGAATTTCTTGAGTTACCGATTGTTTCAAAATCGGGATTCGGGAGTTTGGAGTTACATTGAACTTGAAAATAATGTAGAAATGCATAATTTCGGCATACAACTTGAATTTGTGAGTATTCTAACATTTTCCTTCACAATCGGGAAAGGGGTGTTAGAGGATGCGCTGAACTCAAATTTTCAGAGTGATAATTTTAACGGCCATCTTGAATTTATCGAGTTTTCTACCGGTCGGTAAGTTTGATTGAGAACAACGGCTGTCAGAGCCTTGGTAAATCCACTGACTCTCGTAGTTGGGTAAATTCTCGGTATTAGTGGTTATTACAAATAATAAATATATTTTTAACAAACAAAAGTTATTATGCTTTAAACTATCATATTTTTTTATTTTTATCTTTCTTATTTTTTATTATACATTCTATTATTTTTATTTCCTCCATTTCTTTTTGTTTGGTACTAAACGTGTTCTGTATATTTCATATATCATCGTGATTTGATTCCTCCTAGTTGGGCAGTCAAAACACTTAAATAATGTATAATATAATAATATGTTTAATCCTTAATAAAAAAAAAATAAAAAAATTAAAAATTGTGTTTTTAGGAAGTGTCACACTCATTGCTTATTGGAAACATTATACAAAGCAGTTATTATAATTATAGTCACAAACGATTCAATCAAATATTTGAATCAGAAATCTTTTTAACCTCTAAATTAACCTTAAAAAAACCGAGACGTCAAAAAGGACCCAGGCCGTAAAAAATGTCTCTATTAACTATCCACGCCATTGTATAATATGATATTTAGTCTGTCGAGTTGTATCCACCATACAGGAAACTGATAAAAAAAATATAAAGCAAGTGTATTTTTGATTCGTATTTTATCAATTGACACTGGCGCAGGTGGTTGTATTTGTTTACAAGTATCAAAATACCTAACTAATGAATGTGATGTTTGATACCGCGGATCATTATTACTGGTAGTGATTGTCGACATCTTGTTATCAATTCCTTTATTAGAGCGTTCATAAAAATCGACCCCTACCAAACGAATAAAATCTTCATCTACGGGTGAAAAGGTGCCATCATAACCTCGGGTAGTGCAGTGTAGCAGCGGATGCCACCATATTATTTTACTTCCGGTTTTACGACTCCCACAGTCCTCTCAAGTTTGACAATCGTGCGGAGTTTAAATGAGATTTAACTAACGAAGTTGCACTTGTACCTCATTGAAAAATTCTCAATTTCAAATTCTTAAAATATATGCCATTTTGCAATCGATATTAATATTTGAAATAAATTAGTTGATATAATTGTAATCAGCCACAAGTAATTCACTAATAATTAATAACTTATAATAATTTCTCATACGGCCACTCCCTGATTTTAACCACCCTATAATAATATAGGATGATCCTATAATAATTATAGGATGGTTTACAGTTATAATTGGTTGATGGTTTTAATTATACATCACTAATGCTTATCTCTGAATATTAGTCCTGGGGGAAGCCAATAGTTTTTTTTATGTTTTTCAGTAATTATTGGTACCTTTTGTGTGCCCAAAATATTCATTAGTTTATTTTTGCTAACCGACCGTTCTACCCACCAAACTATCATTATATTACTTTATTTTTATTTATTTATTTATTTATTTCTATACTTGTACATACGTAATTTGGGAGACGGGAATGGGTACCGCCGCCCCGGGAACCATTTATTGGATAACCAACACCTCTGCCATAGGTCACCCCAAGTGGTTCGCTACGTTTGGTGACTTAGCAGGGGTGCCCGGGTTCATGGGGTAAGGTTTATCTAGGTCTTGGCGGCGGATGATCTAGACACACTGAACCCCAGATTCCTACCCAACCCTCATACCTTTTTCCTTCCCGGAACGTCCTCTCCTTCCTTTCCTTAAAAATACCCTTCACACAGCATCCCCAAAGATGACATAGGCCCTGAGGGAAATTATTTTCCTCAGGGCCTCCTGTGTGGACCTAACGTAAAAAAAAAAAAAAAAAATACATTTAACAAATAATTACAATGGTTAACGTAGTGGTACAAAAAAAATTTCATATTCAGTAAGTGGATGTAAAAAGGTATGTAAGAAGGTTAATAGTAGCATTTTGTGAACACCTCACGGGAGAACCTGTGGTGAGGTGTTCGCATGTTTAGGATTAAGAGATATTCTGCCGACATAAGAAGAAACACAGTATCCTCCTTGATATTGTCAAGAAGGAGGAACAAGGAACCGTGGTTCAACCCAAGTTGGCAGAAGGTATCGTAGACATAAACATTGGTAGCAGTTAAAGTTATACAAATAATTTTCTTCAAAAGCAGGTAGGAATATTTTAGATTTTGTAAATAATATTAAGGTAATTTCTGTCCAGAAGCAAAGTTTTTATTTTTCATTTGTTTGGGTAGGGTTGGGGGGTTTATATATACGATACTATATGTTTGATTAGTAATCGTAATGTTTTGAGTAAAGTGAATGCCTTGTTTTTTGATCCAGTCTGTGATATGTTTTTTGTGAATAATCGTAGATATGTTTGTAGTTAGTAGTTGTTTCAATGTGGTGGGCATGCAGTTATATAGTTTGATTGCGTAGTACTTAAAGTTTCTCTGCCCGTGTGAGGTATGTGTTATCGATATATTTAGTGTTTTTATTGTAGAGGCCCTGGTTTTAATTGCTGTTTCAGGTTGCATTGGAATTTGGAGTTTATGTTTGAAGAAGTATAGTAGAACCAGATTTGGCATAAAGTTGTCTTATTGTCACGACACACAGTGTTTCGAAAATTTCATTCGAGTTTGTGTAGAAAGGTACTTGGAGGAAGAGTTTGATTGTTGCCTTTTGTATTTTTTCGATTGGGTTTATTGCTATGTTCGTTGCACTTCCCCACGCCAGTACGCCATAGGTGATAATGGATTGACAAAGTGTACAGAATATAGTCCCGAGGATTGTTCTTGGAAATATGTTTTTAATTGACTTTATGAGATGCATGATTCGTTTCAGTTTATTTGTGATAAAGTTATGTGGTCAGTCCAGCGTAAGTAGGCGTCTATAATGACTCCTAAGTATTTAGTTTGTTTAACCTTTTCTATACGCTCCCATTGACATATGGGTGAAGTTTGTATTTTCAGTATTATTTCAATTTTCAATTATATAAATATCGCTAAGTTGTTCTAGTCGGGTAGGTAGGCATCATAAACGGTGACCGGATAACTCAGAATAAATGCAATTCAACACCGTCAATAAAAGTGAAGAAAAAAAATATAAAATTGGTTAAATAGGTTACGTTAAGTTAGGGTTTGGAAAATTTTCCATTTTTTTTCTTTCATAGCTTTCAATAACTTTTCAAAGAGGTGTTGAGTTGACTTGATTCTGAGTTTTCATGGAACCCCATGAACGAAGATATATTAACAAGCCAGTAAAACGATAATAGTATACGATAATGATAACTATCGTATTGACAAGTAATATCTTTTAATTATAATATCTTAAAATAAAAAGATTCTGATAATGGGATTTTAGCATGATTTTAATGATCTTTTAACAATGATGTTGAAAGATCTGAAGTTTTGTCAAAAGATTGGAAAATACTTTGTTCTGAAAGTACTTATACCGTAAAGAAATAAATACATAAAAAACAATTTAATACAACTGCTACAAATTTATCTCACTGTTGTAGCTACAATAAGAAAACAAAGACTTTCAAAAGTTCATGCCTCGTTTCCCCTCGTGTATTATTTTTTCCCTACTAGATTGAACTCCATAAAATACATCACCGTATAATCAACGATTTCGTTAAATTTATTGTGTGTGCTATGACTTGTGTAATTTTTTGGAATGTTTCCAAACAAACTGATGTTTATTGGGTGCTTGGATTGTCAAACGTTATGTTTCTTTTACAGATTTATGAGTCGTTTGAAATAATATTGAGTAGTACATACCTACTTAACTATTATTATGAATATGCTCATAAATAATGAAAACGTTTAATGTAACTGGAGTTTTGATAGTTTTAGAAAAAAAGTGTTGTAAAACCTGGAATTGAGAGCCAAAAAAAAAACATTTTTACGGAAGATTTATTTCGGAAGGCACTGAAATTTTATAACAGACTTGTCGTTTTTAATGCAAATTCGTTTCTGTTTTTTATTTATTTATTTTATTTTACGCCCAGAGGTCATTTACATATATATGTACATAAAGGCAGTAAACTTTAACATGAGAAAAAAAATTACATACATATATGTGAAATAAATAAGTACAGTGAAAAATAATAACAATAAAGTTTGACCGAAAACCTGTAAGAATATTTTTTCAGGAAGCCTTAAAAAACAATGCGACGTTTTCTAAAAAAATAATAGAATTATGATTTATTTCTGAAGAATGATTTAAATATAACATGAAAGTTTCTTATAATTTTCCGAAAAAAAAATCAAGAGGTTTTTTTAAAGAAAAATAATTCTAAATAAATCCCGGACTTCAAAGCGCCTTTTTTAATATTACTGGAGAGCAACGTTTTTAGTTGGGTTTTATCAAAATAACAATAACCATAACAAACAAGGATTAAAACACATAATATGTTAAATATATTTTATTAAAATCATTTTAGGATTGTTCAAGATGTATTACCCATGTGAAGTTGTATTTTAGTACATATTTTTAAATGGTTAATTCACGGGTTGGTAGTTCCAAATTGTTATTTTCCGGGAAAATCATAAAAATATTTGCGCATTTAATTTGTTTACTTAAGGTTTTCTGTAATTTCTATACAGTTGTTTTCATTTCGTATAACAAAAATCCAATTTATGCATTAATAAATAAAGTATTGAATGGAAAACTAACCATCGGAAAAATCCCTTTACCATTTATATATGTTTCACTGCTAGTAAAAATAGTTGTGCATTCAAAATATTCTGCCGCTGTTAAAGAACTTTGATACCATAATGCTTTCCGTTCTACTAGGCTTGATGAGGTAGCCATTCAGAAGAATTCAATGACATTGTCCTAGTTCAGACAAAAGAATGAACCAACAATTCGAGTCATCATGCAGATTCATATTTTTGCGACGTCAGTCTCAACGGGAACAAAAAACTCGTGTTTGAATGCCACCGCCACAAATATAAAATGTTCTTGCTGTTCTCAAAAATGTTGCTGTGTTTCGAAAATTGTTGCTTTTGTTATGGTAGTGTTTTTGAAGAGAGTTATTAGACAACTCGTTACTCATCATCTGTAGGAATTTGCATTACATAGACAATGGATGAGAATAGATAAATTTAAAGAAAAGGTAAGATCTTTGGATGGAAGGCGTAAGACCTTTTTGGGTAAACTCAATATTAGGTTTTTATGACTTTTTCTCGTGTATACAAGCAAGGTACGAAGATATGTAGGTGCAGAAATTTAATGGAAATAAATAATTTGGTATTATATGAAAATAATTGTCAACTATATAAGTGATTAGTAGGAGGCGGCTAAGCGGTGGCAAAACGAAGAATTCCAAGTCACAAATCCGCAAAAACATCATTCAGAGATATTGAAGTTTGAAGTTTAGAAATGATATGTTTTTGTAATAACGAATAAATTCTAAACTTAAAACCTCAATATCTCCGAATGATGTTTTTGCGAATTTTCAACATGGATTTCTTCATTTTGCCCCCGCCTAGCCGCCTACTAGTGATTAGCTTTTGTGAAATCAACGGTTAGAGCACATAAAAATAAAAATAAATATTCTCCAAAGAGATTTTGAGACCTGTTTCATTCAACTAATTATCGAATCTAATTATGACCTACATAAGGGGAATAGAGCGACAAACACAAAAAAATGTTATCTGTGGCAGGATTATATTTAAATATGAAAACAAGGTTATAATTATTATAAGATTATTATGTATAGTTTAGGACGTGAAATTGGGTACCGCCGCCCCAGTACCCATTTATTGGATAATCAACAGTAATAGGCCACTCTTAGTGGTCACTCACTCTCCGCTTCGTGACTTAGTAGGGGTGCCCGGGTTCGTAGAATAGAGTTTTGTGTAGGTCTTTGGCGAATGTGTTTGCCCACCTACTGCCTGGTGGGTCGGATTGGGAGAGACCGATTGAGAAAGACTTAACCTAGATCTCTCCAGCCGGACTCTCTCAACCCATTGCCTTACACTTCAGAGTGTTGGACATATTGACCCCTAGATTACTACCCACCTATTATACCTTTTTCGTTCCCAGAACTTTCTCTCCTTCATTTCCCTAAAAAAACCCTTCACAGTGCACCTCCAAAGTTGACATAGGCCCTGAGAGAATATTTTTTCAGGGCTCCCTGTGTAAAGCTAAATTAAAAAAAAAATACTTATAATATTAATTATATATTTTTGAAACTATTTATGTAATTGCCCAATGGGCGTTTAAATAAACAATTATATTAGACAAAAATTACGACCGATCCTAATAAGATCATCGTAAGTACTTGCGTAAAGTTCTTGCAACCCTTCGATTGTAAATCACCGCGTTTTTTAAAATAGCAAGCCAAGAACTTTTAGATTTCTTAAGTTTTCACGGTACAATCTGATTTTCGTAATTGAATTTCTCCATTTCGGAACTAGCATTTCCCAAAATTATAGAGGTACCCCATCTTCGAAGCATACTTTTTTTTTACAAAGTGGCCGTTTATCTCAGTGGAATTCACATGGATGCTCCAGATCTGTGACAAAATTTAGATTCATCCCTTCTTTTTCGAACCCTTTCTGAAATGACCATACAGGGCAATTCGTTGAAGCATATAAATTCGTTTCAATGTCACTTTAGAAAACGTCTTCTTCTCGCAGCTTCCAAAAGCCTGGATAGTTTCCAAAAACATGTTTGTGTGCTTTCAAAGAATTTAGGGATTCTACGAAGGTTTATAAATTGCTTCTATTCATATATTTCTGTTTCCCTTTTCTTCTGATTTAATATAAACTAGTTTTACTACCACGCTTTTTTGGTTGTGAATTAGATTTTTGTAAATATTATATTCGATATTTCGACGAAACCGATAAACTCGGATATGTGACGCTATCTATCTGTTATACTTTTACCATTCTACTGTTTTTCTATCTTGCATAGATATCTTATTTATCATACCCATACGTACTTATCGTGCTCTGTCAAGCTGTTATTTACATTAAGAAAGATACAAGTTTAACAAATCGCCAGAGGAAAAAAAGTATCTGTCGTAAAAAACAACAAAAGTTTTACCTGTGGAAGTGTTACCTTGTGAATTATTGGCTTTTAAGCATTACTTTTTAAGTAATAAACTTAACTTGCAATCTTCTATCATAAAGCAATTTGTAACACCCAATATTTATAGACAAAGACACAATGTGCAACTCATATATTCTGCTGAGGGACTGCTCCCAATAAAATGTATATTCTGGTTCCTTACCATTAAGGATAACTGGGACGATAGTACTTATAAGAAACCACTGGTACATAGTCACAGCACCCGTCTTACAGAAAAGAATGCCCAAAAATACCTAAAATAACAAATAAGTATGGAAGCCGAACGTTGGAGTACTGTGTACCAGTGATTTTTAATAAGCTCAAGAATAAATTTGCTTTTGAGGAAAATTAAAGTTTAAGCATGAGAATTATAAAGATGTGGCTTATGAATGGGATCCATGTATCCGTAAAAAAAAACAGAGTAAACAGCGGAACTACATATCTGTTGTCTAAACCGTGTACATTGTTAAGTGTATTATTTTTGTTAGAAATAAAAAAAAATAATAAAAAAAACATTCATAATAATTGTTCTCGAACAGAAAGTACCTACACTAGTGATGTTTACAAGTGTGTTAATTGGCTGCCTTTGATTATGAGCTCACTTTTCTGGGCTCCAATTGGTTGTGATAGTGTATTGAACCTGTGAATGAATACCTTCGTAACAAATCAAAACTAATTAAAAAATTTCAAAAAAATACTATTTTCAACATAACTGTGATAATCCATATAAATTATGGGAAAAAAGAACTGGGTTAAAAGCCCTAAAATTGCTTCCCCTTACACCTCCCATTTTGAAGTATCGGACTTTGATGCTGAGGACACTGAAGCTGAAACGAACCCTGACCTTAGATATGTAGGTATCGGGACATATCCTGGACTCAAATGACGGAGTCTCGAGGACGGGAAAAGCCATCCGAAGGGTTCAAAGAGCAACAGCTAAAAATATCAATAAAAATGACAAATGTTCTCGGCTCCGTTGCCCAACACTTGCTGGAGGAGGAAGAACTTAGAGGAGACCTAAATTTGGCCCTAGCTAACATCGAGGTCTTGCAGGCCGAGAAGACAATGGCGGAAAACTGTACAAAGCAGCTGCTGGATAAAATTCAACACCTTGAGTCAGATCTGGAGCCAGTAATGCGCCAAGTAGCTGATGCGGCAGAGGCTAGCCTTTCTAAAAAACTCCCAGTTCCCCTCCACTCACTCGTTCCAGCATCAAAATAGGGAAACCTAGACCATCTGTATATTTTTCCCAACTACTGATCGATGATAGATGATGGGTCGATGATAGCGATGACACTAAAAAAAATATTAAGGACATCATTAAGCCATCACAAATAGGAGTGAGAATAACGGGATTAAAAAGCATTAAAAATAAAGGAGTAATTATTCACACTGCCAGCAGCAAGGAACAATAACGGATTTTAAATGATCCTGTTATATCCCAGCTCCGACTTACTGAGTGCCCGTCTTCCATTTAAGTGGCAGCCAAGATTAATATTTTTTAACGTGCCCCGTGAGCTATCCGATGAAAACTTTTTGTAGAAGCTCCCCTCCGGATTTTCTGAAGGTGATGACTTTAAATAATATTTATCCAAGTGCAAATTAAGTCACATGGCTGGTCCTCAAACCGGATCGACTTGTGACAGAGTGTACTCGGTGCCCGCTAACATTCGTCATGCGTTGGTGCAACAAGGACGTGTATTCGTGGACTGGACCGTTTGCGGTGTGCGTGACTTTGTAGGACTTATAGTGTGTCTGAACTGTCAAATGGTTGGAAATTTACACAAGTACTGCGAAAATACAAAGAGATGCTTCCACTGCGGTGTAGGACACGCACGCGGGGTCTGCCCCGTTGCTGCTGCAGCACCCAGTTGCACCACATACGCACGTTTCGGAAAGCCTGCAGCTTCTCTGGACCCACTACTCCGGAGATAAGGATTGCCCGGCCTACAATGCCGTTTTATTAAAGGACCTTTCAACCATAAACTACGGCAGCTAATCATACCGAAATAGATGGCGAGGTACTTACCGTTGATGCATTACATATATTTTATCAAAATGTGAGAAGTATTCGAACAAAGACCGCAAGTGTACGCAATAAAATTTTAATCAATAATTATGGCATTATTTGTTTTACCGAAACATGGCTGAGTTCAACAGTGTTTAGTGAAGAACTGTTTGATGACAGATATGTAATATTTAGAAGAGATCGTGAGTCAACCAATTCTGTGTTATATTTCAAAGCGAGTGTTATAATAGTAAATAAGGTGGTGGAGTTCTAGCCACCGCGGCGCCGTTTCTAAAAAATATCTTGTGTCAAGAATTTTTTTTGCAGTGTCTTTATTTGCATTCTCTATATTCCGCATAGCGTAACTGTGGATAATTATTATAATCAGATTGAAAAATTACAGGATCTGTATTTAAGGTATTCAAATTTCAATTCGTAGTTTATTATTATTGATGATTTCAATTTTCCTGAAATTAAATGATTACCCGACAATTCATTCGGAAATAATGTACTTTCTCCTTCTAATTATAAAAGCATGAAAGCACACAGTCTTGTCAACTTCTCATCAATTTGCAATTTGTATCAATTTAATGTACTAAATAGAAATTATATTTTATTGTACCTTGTTTTTACTGATAAAGATAACGTAGATATACATATAGCACCAGGCTTAATCAAATTGGACCATTATCACCCTTATTTTGAAATTATGGTGAAACAAAATAAAGAACAATTCTTAGAAGTGATTCAAAATATAACTTCAGGAAAGGAAACTTTGATGAATGTCGGCAGGATATTGTCTGTTAATTGGATAACTCTTTTTAAAAAGTAAAAATGTGAATAGCACGGTAATCTTGTTTTATGAAAAACTGTGGGAGATTATTGACAAATGTTTAAAAAAATATCTTACTTCATAGTAATTGTTGTGTTATTACAAAATCAATATCCCGTAAGTATCTTTTCTATCGCATCAAACGTTCTTTCCGCGATCACATTAACAACATCGCAAACAAATCATTTAAACTACTTAGCTTCATTCATAGAATTACCTCTGATTTTAAACATATAAGTACACAAAACTCTTTGCTGTTCGCTGGTTCGCGCTCACCTTGAATACGCTAGTGTCATTTGGTATCCTTTCTATGCTGTCCACATTTGTCACATCGAATCTGTACAACATAGGTTTCTACGAGGAATTGCTTGGAGATTAGGATGTGAAAGAGGCTAATTTGAATTTTCAAAATAATCAACAGTATTACTGACACATCTGCTTTGTCACAACTCATCCAGTTCAACATCCCTCCAAAATATTGAGTTGCTGTTCCTCAATCAACATTCTACTAATTATGAATACCATTCTCCTTTGTCCAGAATGTCGAGACTTGTCAACGCAAGTCAAAGCACAGCAGTTTTTGGTGTAAGCCGAAATCACTTCCGGCAGTCGATACGAAATATATAATTTAAAAGCCAATTAAATCCTTCTACATGCTTTGACTAGTAGTTATCTTCTATTTGTACTTTTATATTATATATTATCATTGCTCTTCAGGTATATGTGTTCTACTTTTACTGTCATCTCTGTTTGTATCTTTCGTGTTATTACTGTAATGTTAATGGACTTTTTTGTCCGTCAATAAAATAAAATAAAAAGTGAAATTACAAATCACATTAAAAAACAAGCTACACACAACATTAATTTCTAAGAAGTACTCGTAAGTGCACAAAACACAATAATATCTTCTCAAACGCTGATTTTTTCCATTTATCCTCAGGCCAATTTACTAGATGTACCACATAAAAAAATAAAAAAATTGTTAATTACGAACCCTCTACTCCTGCTGCCTGTTATTTTCTCATTCTAATTATGTTTTTCTTTTTTTAATCATGTTTATCCTGGAACTTTAATCTTATGATGTGAAAATGTATCATTTTTTTATGTAGGTACATGGTTAACTTTCACATTATCCATCCTATAATACTTTTTTTATAAAATTATTATTTTTTTAAATTTTTCCTTTTCTATCACTTTATGTTTTCTTTAATAATATACGTTTTTCTGTATCTGATATGAATTTAATGCGGAAACTTCGCTACATGTTTATTAAAGTAATTACTCGGTACATGAAACCATGTAACAAGTAATTACTTTAATAAAATATATGTAAAAGTTGCTTTCCTAATAAACTAAAATAAAATTAATTTATAAAAAACGCTTTATCTGAACATAAACATGCGAACACCTTAGTACAAGTTCTCCCAAAGAGGTGTTTGCAAAACAATAGTCCTTAAGTTAAGTTACATACTGATTATTAAAAATGTTGTAGTAGATATTGGAACTTATTATCTAATTATACTGTAATCATCCGATTACGTAAATATAATTATTCTGAACTTGATGAAGTTTTGCACACTTGACCGTCAAAACAAGTGAAACGTCGCTGTCTGATTTTGAAAAAAAAAACATCCGGAATTTAAGCTAGTAAATAAATAAAACAATTGCATTGAATCAATCAAAAATATGGTTTTATAACACAAATTTTGCTTTAAGTAACCCTTTTTGGGAATTTGAAACTTTCCTGGTAGTTGAAATGGGGTATTCCAGCAATAAATCTATTGAATCTAAAACGTTTTCTCGCTCTTGCGTTATTATCGGCTTAACAATCGCCGATGGATTTATGATCAACATTGGGAATTTTATATAAACTTATATTAAGTTTTCCCTTAGAGGCAATAACAATATTATTAGCTCAACAGTTCAGTTTAGGGGAGAACCATCACGAGGAGCATATTTTTCTTCTTCATGCGCTAAATAACATGTTAATAAATTCTTAATAAATCCAAAGTGGTAGTCACGTAATATTTTGAATTCTCAGTTTGAAGCGTGTTTCTAAAAAAATAAAAAAAATAATTTTTAGGCATGAAAAAACAGTCTTAAAATATAATATTTATCTGTTGCTATCAAACATTACGTGTAGTTTCTAGAAAAATAAACATAATAATATTAAAAATGCCAGGTACGGTATTTATTAAATCTTTTAAAAATATTTCCTGCACAAAAAGTTCAAGGAGACATTTTCAAAAAATGATTTGTGTCTTCATTGGTTGCAAACCTTATTACTAGGAGGCGGCTAAGCGGTGGCAAAACGAAGAACTCTAAGTCACGAATCCGCAAAAACATCATTCGGAGATATTGAAATTTGAATTTTTGAAATGATATGTTTTTGTAATAACGAATCAATTCTAAACTTCAAACCTCAATATCTCCGAATGATATTTTTGCGAATTTTCAACTTGGAATTCTTCGTTTTGCCACCGCCTAGCCGCCTACTACTTATTACACTGGTGCCATTCTTCGAAGCTTAAACTGTAGTAACTGAAAATGTGAGATACATATTCTCCGGTCTCTTGGGTATCTAGAGGGTTATTCGATAAGTACTCTCGATTTTAAAATGTAAATTAAATAAGTTGTTTGTAAGATATTCTCAATTTTTTTAAAAATAAATTTAAGGCAACAAGTGTAAAATATTACGTCGTTCAAATGTTTGTGGCGACATTGCTTGGTGGCATGTATTTGGCTGGTTCAATTTTCAATGACTTTGTCGCATAAACCTTGCTGAATTTGCTGGATGGCGTTTGTTATGTTGACTTTGAGGGAGTCAATTGTTTGTGGAAGAAGTCTAAGGCCCTTTGATCATGGAGATACTTACAAGAGCCTCGAGCTTCATGCGCATAGCATACGCGCCGCTCGTGAATACCCGCCATCCTATTTTGCTAGTGTTCGTACACGATGCTACGCGAATCGTTAGCAAAATAAAATGACAGGTAAAATAATGAGCGGCGACGCTCTTGCGCCACCGCGCGAGATTACCATGTCCTCAAATTGCTTGTGCACCACCGAGCAAAGCCGTGGCGGACATTTAAATGACGTTATATTTTACACATAAGTTTGCCTTAAAAAATACGTTCAAATAAAATAAAAATTGAGTGGTTATCTCACATCAAACTTTTTTATTAACGTTTTAAAATCGAACGTCCTTATTGAATAACCCTACAGATCATGTTCCATGATGGGCTTACCTCTTGTCCTTTTCACAGAAATTTTGATAGTGAAAGTTTTAATTGGTAAAAATGAAATACTATTCTGCAGCACTGTTTTATTTTTTTTTATAGAGAAACCTCACAAGAGTCCCAACTGTTCCCTTCTGGAGCCAGTGAGACTATGGCATCCCCAATTGGAGTGTGTTGTGAGGCTGAAGGCAAGTGGGGAGGGGAAGGAGATGGGGAAGAGGAAGGTGGGAAAGTACCTGGCTATTCAGATCTAGTTACTAAACACGGCTAGAGCCATTATTAAGCAACGTTTCAATTTTGAATGGTGGTCTTACACCAGGGCGATACTGAGAGTATCTTCCACTCTGGAACGTGCCGCAAATATAACATATATTACTTTTTTTAATTAATTGTGAAATAACACAAATTAATCAAATAAAATGTATTTGCGCACGCCGGGTTCGAACCCGCAACCTTCCGATTGGGAGTGAAGTGTCTTATAATTCGACCACGGACTGTGATATGACCACTTGAATTTATGATACGTAAGCTACATAGCTACGTGTAATATAATTGGATCACCTCGGCTGCACTTGCACTTGACAAACGTAGACAAACTTCACAAAGAAATTACGACGCGCGATGTATTTGGGAATATACCAAATATACAGATTACTTTATTGCATAGTCACAAAAAAAAATGTATGTATGTTTTTTATATATTTCTTCAAAACACAACTCAATTTAAAAAAAAATGAATTTTCTTCTTTTTTATATTTGTTTGCAATTATGTACTTAAGGAATAATATGAACTAAACCTGTAAATTTGTCTGTCCTGGAACGGGAAACTTTCCTAGTTGGACAGGCAAAGCTTCATAATGTATAACTTGTACTTTCTTTTGTATCTATATATAAATAAATTTAAAAAAAAATAAATACCTTTCACCTCGATCGTCCCGAGCGCGCCTATCGTGCAGACGAAAAACTACATTGCATCATCATTTTTTATATTAACTCCACACGGAAAGCTCTGAGAAGAAAAAAAATCACTCAGGGTCTATGTGGATGCGTGTAGAGGGTATTTATATATAGAGGGGGGAAAAGGAAGGAAAGGAAGTTATCGTAGGAAGTTGGGCAGTAATCTGGCAACGGATGTAACTATGTAATCATAGTAACGGATGTATAAACCCATCCCTTCCACTGTTGTACAAGGCAATCAGTTGAGAGTCCGACTGGAGAGATCTAGGTTAGGTATCCCTTAAACAACCTCTCCCGATATAGTCCGCCACGCGGTTGGCAAACGCATTGGCTGCTAAGACCTAGACAAACCTCACCCTCACCCTTGTTAAATCACCAAAAGTAGCAAAGCACGTGGGGTGACGTAGCAGGGTTGTTGGTTATCCAATAGATGCTTCCCGAGTCGGCTGTACCCATATTCGCCAGCCAAATTGAAAACTACAAATAAAAGCTGGGTTCTAGATGCCACCATCTAGATTCTAGATGCCACTAGCGTATTTAGTATTTCTTCAATGACCACTGTCCACTTCATAGGCCATCCTCTTCAACGTGATTATCCCCTACTATGTAGGGTTTCCACTGTGTGTCATAAGCCTTATATTATTTTCTACAACTATTGACAGTTATTGACCAAGTGGTCAGAAGCATATGGTTCCCATCCAGACATTGTGGGTTCAATCTTTCTTTTTTTTACATTAGCACCACACAAAAGGCCCTGAGGAAAAACATTCCCTCGGGACCTATGTCATCTTTGAAGATGCTGTGTGGAGGGTCTTTTATAGGAAAGAAACGAGAGAAAGTCCTGGGAAGGAAATAGGTTTGAGGGGTGGGTAGGAATCTGGGGATCAATATGTCCAGGAGTGATGGACGCGTGATGCCATTCCTCTCATTGCCACCAACCAGTCACTCCCGATCCGGCCTGCCACGCAGTTGGGCAGACGCATCCATCACCCCCGGACAAACCCAACCCATGTTCCCGGGCACCCCTGCTAAGTCACCAAACGTAGCAAACCACTTGGGGTGACCTGTGGCAAAGGTGTTGGTTGTCCAATAAATGGTTTCCGAGGCGGTGGTACCTATATCCGCCTCCCAAATCTATTATTAGATAAAGCCTCCATAATTGCACAATCAGTTATTCACAAAGCCGTTTTATCAAAAACTGCTTTTATGACTGGTCTGCGCAAAATTTTCTAAAACTATGCACTTTGAGTTTTCCATGCTGCCCTTAACATTAAAATAATTCTCTTCAAATAGCACGAAAAACAATAATTCTCAGCATCCAGGAGTTGACGTATAAACTGTGAAGTTTTAGGTATAGGTTGGTACTTCGCACAATAGGGTAGGGTCGATATAGGTTCAACGGCTAACAAATCAATTTTAACGGTCAAACGATTCCACGATTTATTGATACTGAGTTGACCCACAGCTTTTTGCTGTTGTGTAGTGAACTGATGTCCCTCAGCAAAAAGCCTTCTTAACCATAATATCTCGAGTGTGAAAGCTCTAAATTCCGAGCTTTCCTAACAAAATTTGTTTGCGGAAGCAAAAATTGGTGAATACATCTTGATTGGACTAGTATAATTACAACAAAATGTAAGTAATGCTTTGAATAACATTATTAGGGTAAAATACAAAATATAAGCCTGCGTGTTTATAATTAAGGGTGATGTCAAAATAAATCCGATACTAAAATTTATTTTTAGATAAGTGTGTGTAATCTACCATTCATTCAAAGACTGGGTTTGAACCTTCGTAAACTTCAAAATTTCCTCCCTTCCGCGAATCCACTCTCTTTCGTTCTCCTTCCCCTCCTCGAATTTCTCCTTTTCCCTCCTACCTTCCCTGCCTTTTAAATATCATCAATAATGCCCTTAAGACTCTTGGATTTGTTTTGAGTGTTTTAAAAGACTTCGATAATTTAGGCACTTTTATCATGTTGGGCACATTTTCATACAAAAACAGTTGCCAGTTGACAGTTTTCAGTTGCCTCAGTGAGCGGATCGCCTTAGTTTTTCAAAATTTTAAAACTGCGTGTACCAGATAAAATAACAATCTTTCAAAATCAATTTATGTTAACACTTTTAGTCAATACGTTTAGAATTTGATTTAAAAAGGACTAATTTCCGGTATTCTCTGGTAATACCATCTTAACATTTGAGAAGCCCGCTGCTTCCGCGCGGTAGGGGGATACCGGGGTGGAGAGGGTATTAAACGCGAGAGCGGCTTAAAGGGGTTAAGCAATGACGTCATTCACCAACATCATGCATATAAGGTAACAACGATTCTGCGACCGAAGCTAGACGAAAATTTTAATCTCATTACAATGTATGGAACGCAAAACAAGATCCAACATTCCAAACGATTAGAATTTGGGGCAGAAATTTGAAAAGAAAGGTTTAACATTAACCCAACCACCATCCGGCCGACCCAGGACATCGAGGTGAATCACAATTGTTTTACTCAGGGCCTGTTTGGAGCTATAAAAAAAATTACCGAATTATTGATCTGAAAATTCTTTCCTACGCATTCAATCATGTTTTTTTTGTTATTTCAAGACATTGCACGACTCGATTGAAGCATTGAATTATCTCCCTGTTTGTTATAGAAAAAAAATGTGTATTGTAAATCACAGTTTGAAGTATCTTTCGACCCTTTTTCCTGGGATAAAGTTCTCGATAAATATACGAATCATTCTTTGTTATTTCAATTTTCAAACAGGATTTTCCTTTGCAAGTACGCGCTGTTTCAAATACGACATGTTGGGACTTTTCACATCAAATATTTTTATTCAGTCGTACCATATCCGAAAACCATTTCAAACTATAAACATACATTTTGCGAACCCGGTGGAAGTCTGAAACTGAATGTTTTCAAATAATTTTACATTACGACTGTATGGTGTTTAGGGTGATCGTAAAATATCCCTCAGAACTGGAAAAATAGTTTCTCAAGTTAAATTTAAAAAAAATGGGAAGCGGAAATATATATTTTTTGAATAATATGTTATTGAAGAGGGAAAATGTTACAATAAAATAAACTTTATTATAAATAAATGAAACAATTTTTTTTTTTTTCAAAAGAAGCAAACACATTGTGACTTGACATTTTTAATAAATGAAAAGAAAACACTTTGTTTTAAGTCACTTTATTTACAATAATGGTGTTTAGGGTGATCGTAAAATATCCCTCAGAACTGGAAAAATAGTTTTTTTTAAATAGTTTAATAGAAAAATAGTTTTTTTAAAATAAAGTGACTTAAAACAAAGTGTTTTCTTTTCATTTATTTGAAACAATTTTTCTTTGTTAGAACCACTTATGCATTTCAATGTACATATAAATGGTTTTAACAGAGAAATATTTATTTGTTTATTTATAACAACTACCGAGTAGTCGGCATGCAACTTAAAAAAAGTATTTGTGGAAATTCTGTTTATTTAAGTCCTTTTGGATACCCAATACTTTTTGTTTTTTCGTCTGGTGTGTATACGAATAAATCAGAAGGTTTTACGACCCGTGAGCAGGGAACATATAGTCAGTGTGAGAAGTATGGATTTTCCAAATTTACCAGTGTTATCCCCTACCGTGATATGTCTCCTTTGCAATCCCTCCCTCTGCCTCTCGCTCGTCCCCTACCCCTTCGTTACCCCTCTCCCGTGTGTCTTTTACCATTTGTAACCCTTCCCGCCTCCGTTCCCCTTCCCCTCTTGTATTCGCTTCTACTTTCCCGCCTCTCCCGCTTCCTCCTGTCCCGTGAACCCCTCTTTCTATGTCCCATCTTTTCCTCCCTCTTTCCCCTTACACTTCTCTGCCTTCCCCCTCCTTCGTTCTCCTCTCCCTCCCGGATTCACCTACCCCTTCCTGGAAGATCCCTGTATGAAATACACACCCTTCTCACATCTATCCGTGTGAGGTGCATGGATTTTCCAAATTTTGCTATCCCTTACCGCTATTTCTCCTTTGCAGTCCTTCCCTCTGCATCTCCCTCGTCCCTCACCTCTCCATCACCCCTTCCCAGCGTGCCCTTTCCCATGCGCCCCCGTTCCTCTCCCGCATCCCTTTCCCCTCACGAGTTTCCCTTCCGCCTCCTGAATTTCTCCTTCCCCTTCCTCCTCCCCTCCCTCCAGATAAAATATATAAAATACACATATTTTTCAAACAACTCGTGCGCCACTTATTGAAATTCTTTAATACAATTTCAAAATGTCGGGAAATGTATAGGAAATAATTTCATAACGCTAGAGCTCACTTGCTCTATAAGTAGAAACCTTCACGGGCATGTACGCAATAATTCATCAAAGTTTCATCGCAATCGGAAGAATGCATAAGGGACAAACAAAGAAACATTAATTTTTTTGTATTAAGATGGATAGCCACAATGTTACAGCTACAAGAAAAAAACATCAATTCGATACAACGTAAAATTGTTTTTGATAATTCAAAATTTTTGAATTTATCAAGTCTTTGTTCCGCCCTACCTTTGGGTTATTTCCGCAAAATTCTCATACCTGATAAGATTTTGTCAAAATATATGCAATAGGTTTGTTAAAATAAAAGTTCTTAAAACATAAAAAAAAAAAAAATAAAATAAAAAAAAGAATTAAGAAAAAAATGCTTCACTGATACGGGATAGTGCAGAATGGTACAATCAACACGAACGTATCATATACGTTCGTAGGCCTAGGGCGGTTAAAAAATATTTGTATTTTTGTCAGCAAGAGTGTGCGATGATATCATGCTTTAGGGACATGAAGATAAGATTTCTTATCGGGAACAATAAATGATATTCTTGAATGGATAACTTCAAAATCTTAAAGATACAGAAAAACCTCATTTTTTACATTCTATATTAGAGAAGTTGTATCCTTTAAACATTTCGTGATAAGCTTATGCCTAAATGTACGATTAAAAATATCGAATTAATTAACAAACAGGCGCGTATAATATATTTTTTTATTATTTTCTTTTCTTCCTCTATTCTTTTCTATAAAGTTATTAGAATACTCCTATAAGTAGATATCGCAGTGTGTACGAGTAGATACATTAATAAAATAATTTTACGATGTAAACAATACGGATATAACGTTTTTCTCTTTATGCAAAAGAATAATAAAAATATCTACGCTTTTACGCTGATATAATCGTCTCATGATCGTGTTTCTTGGTCATAATTTATAACCATACTAACATGAAGAATTATTTATTTTCTGAAATGAACACTGCTCAGTGTGTATGTAACAACTGAGTAATTGTTTTTCTGACTTATTGATAATTTGGAAACAGGCACTATCTTATAATTTACGAGATCAACGGAACACGATTTATCTACAATCAACACGTGGGTATTTCAATTACATAGTGTTCTGTTTCAATTTTCCATCACCAAAATTATCGATTTTGGTGTGCAAAAGACACACAGCATTATTTTAATTTGTTATTTTGCAGATAAGTCAAAACGTGTCGTTATTCGATGACAAGGAAAGGAGGCTTAAAACTTTCTTGAGATTTATATTCAGAAGTTCCACGACAACTCAACAAAGTGACATTTGAAGACCCCTTTAAAAAGTGAATAAAAGTTTAGTTTTTTTTTGGAAAATAGCCCTTAACCTAACCTTACATAACCTAACGTAACGTAACCTAACGTAAGGTAACCCATTTAACCAATTAAAAAATGTTCTTTACTGTTAATGACTTTTAAAAGGAGGTGTTACAGTTGTATGTTGTTGAATTGTCCGGTTACCACATTATTGAGGTACGTTTCTAGAATATTATTCATCGGGGTCTGGAAGCACTTATGCACATTGCATATTGCTGTCATAAAATTTTTGTACCCATATTCAAATAATGTTTTATTATTTATTACCTGACACTATAAAGCAATGTAATTCTATGAATAAGGTTAAATATATGGTGAAAAATTGGCTATCGGAAAAAAAATATTTATATTAATATGTATGAAAAAATATATGAAAAAATATATAAAAAAAATGTATTAAAAAAATGTATGAAAAAATGTATGATAAAATGTATGAAAAAATGAATGAAAAAATGTTGAATCTGTATATATAAGAAGTAAATTATTTTTTTTAAATGTATATGAATGTAAAATATAAGCATCTGTTGACAAGCCCATTGAATTGGTTTAGCAGGACTTGTTTGTTGATACTATGTAAAAAATTAAAAAAAAAAAATGATGATTCACAGTGGATAATATTATTGCAACGCAATAATATTATTGTGCTACTTGATACTTTTTATAACTTTGTTTCATCATTTCATTCCAGACAGGATTAAATAATAATACAAAAAATATTGATAAAAAGAACGCAATGTTAACGTTACCCTCACATGAGTTTGTGATTTGATTTGAATTCATGTTAGCAGCTTTATATTCTCCATGCGATAAAATCTTATTTGGTCCATTGAGAGATTCGGCGATTCAGCCTTGATGCATGGCAATCAGTACGTAGTAAACAAACCTTGGACCATTAACATATATTTGTTTTTTATTGATATTAACTTGTGTTGGATGTTTATGTAAATTCATTTCACGTTGATCAGTCCACAGCCCGGTGTCAGGAAATGAAAACAAAATGCGGCGATTCTGTCTGTTTCTGATTGAAAGAATATTCTGAAACAGACCACTGATTGATGATTTCTTTCCTCATTAGTTTCAACACCAAAATAAATTGTGTTTTTATTAAAAGCTACTCACAACGAATGAAAATTATAAAGAACGGTTCGTTCTATTTCCGATAGAATTATATGGTTTACTTATGATGGAATTTCTTTTTAATACTGTAAATATCAATTGTGTTACGTAATTAAAATTTCACGTAAAAAACGTTGTCTTTTGAAAATATAATTCATTAAGATCATGCTACCAAACTAGGTTATTATGGAATTCAATCCCGCAATCGGGATTTTTATGTGCGGGATTTGCGGGATTCCGAAACGAAAAAAGTACAAAATTTACTCCAACAACTATTGTGGAAGCAAAGACAGCATTTTCCGCTGTCGGGCTTTTGTGCACAAATAACTTTTACCCAAATCTTTTTAAAATACTTATTGAGTAACCTTTTAAATTTACTACAAGTGCCAAATATGATTGATCTCAAACGACTGTGAAAATCATATAGGTGGCAGAGAGGTTTTTATGTTTTAACGGTCAATTTTTGATCTTTTTTAAACGTAAAAAACAGTAGGTGTTTGATAGTTGGGGTCGAGGTGAGGGGTTGGGAGGTTTATCGGCAGTGCTACCAATGGACAACTAGTTTTTAAAATTTTGTTGTTGAAATAAAATGAAAAATTTTGTTATTCCAAATAATACCACGAACAACTGGTTAAAGTTAGTCAAGTAGGCTCTATACAGGGTGTACTTACCTTAACACCCTATAGATCAGAGATGAGCAACCCGTGGCCCGCGAATCGATTTCGTGAACCCCACGAGCCTTCTTGTACATCCCACTTGGTTAAAAAAAAAACCAAAAAGTAAAGAAAAAATAATTAATTAGGTACAAATAAAAATAATAACAAAGTACAAATAATATAAAACAAAGTTATTAAAAAACTTTTCAATTACAACCCAGATACTCCCACAAAAAAACATACCAGGAATTGAACCTTCTGAAAATAAGAACTTCGTATTTCATTCTTGCCTTTTAATCTACAAAATACAAAATAGACTTATACACACAAACACAACATTTATAAAAACGTCGTAAATACACGAGCATCATACTAGACAAAAGTAATAAATCGTACACAAATGCTGTTAAGTGGCTAGAGATGCGTTGGCCACGAGGGTGTTCAAATATATAATCTCCTTCCAGACACCCTGAAAACGGAGAAAAGTATAAATATAAATATATTTATACTTTTCTTATATAGATTTAACCTTAATTTGATAGAACAAAATTAATTTTACTACTTTGTATTTAAGTTGAGGAAATGAAATATAAATTTCATTTAACTTTAAACGGTTTCTGTTGGTTTAAAAAAGGGATGTGTGTCAATTCAAAATCATTTTCCAGAAGGATTTTTCTTACATATTCTCAAACCAAATTTGGTGGATCCATAAATTACCTTCCCAGCGCAGCGCAATTTTTGTTGAAATCTATATTTGATACATTCTGATTGCTTCCGTTTTATAAAATACCAAAATTTTCTTGGCCAAAAGTCATTTAGCTTTCCGAATTAAAAAAATACAGTTGCACAATGCTGCAAGTAGGTATTTTTTGTACGTTAATCTATTATTAATTTAAAAATCGATAACGTTTACTGGTTGGCCTTGAAGACATAATGTTTTCTTTTGTCAAAATGATAAGAAAGTTTGATTTTTCTTATTTAATAGCTAGCAGTCGTTCGGATTTAATCGGATACAATTTTTTAAATGAAAACGATTACCACGATTAACACGATTATATTTTTCTTACGTAGATATGCATATTAAACTTTGAAAATAATGTATATATAAATGTCACAATCTATTGTCAAATAAATGTTAAAATAATTATTTTTACGTACCTACGTTAATATTTCGGAAGGAAAAAAATCTAAACTTATCATTTATTGGTTTGGCTAAGAAGACTTTGTTTCTACAGATTGTTTTGTTAAAAAACACCACTTTAGAATAGACAAATAGGTTTACGACACCACCGACTGCAAATCAATGTTAACCCTAACTCTTGCAGTTCATAAACAAATTTAAAATGGATAAATTGGCCCTCCGGTTAAAAAGTTTTATCGTCACTGGCCTTCAATAATCGCCAACATACTGCAGTCCTCTTCCTAGATGACTGCAAAGATTCGATAAGGTCTGGCATAATATAATTAACCTCCTACAGATCCCTCCCCAAATTATTTAACTAATAGCTAACTTAAACAAATCATACATTTTGAATTAATCTCGACCGATTTGTGTACACAATGAGATCACTCACAGCCGAAGTGCCGCAAGGCTCTATTTTCTTACCAGCTCTCTTTAACATTTACAAAAGCAATATCCCCCGCCCCAGTATTCAAAAACATCGCACAAAAATAGTTTTATTTGTAGACAACACTATGTCGACTTCATTAAACGTAAATACGACAACGTGTCGAGTTTAATTCCACGCCTCAGACCTAGACCATTTATTTAGACAATAGCAACTTTGTGTAAATCTCTCCAAAGCGTCGCTGGCGTTTTCTCACGTAGATACCATAAAAGGCCTCCTGGCATTCACTTGTTCGGAGAAAATGTCCCTTGGACAAACGTATTAAATACCTTGGAGTAACTTTTGATAGTAGATTAACTTGGAAAAAATACACAATCAAACCCTAACTTCAGCCAATAAAATCCAAACAACCCTTTACCCCTTGCTATGCAAAAAAAATATTAATAAAAAAAAATCCTGATATAAAAATCAACGATTAGGCCAGATCTAACCTAGGCAAGGCCATACGGGCCCACGTTTCAGAGTCCCTCTTGAAAAACTTCAAATATATCAGAATAAAGCCATACTAATAGCCCCGGGTACTCCTAAATGGATAAGGGGTTTCCAACTTCACAAATCCCTCTATTAAAAAAATATTATATTTATATTTATTTACAGTCTATAACCTAGCTCGAGAAATGTACGTAACACAGATACAACTTGGTATATACCCGCATCTAAACGGAAGACACGTTGAATTCGCGTTTCTATTGACCTGACAACTATTATTATGTTATCCACAGAGCAATTTAAAACTTTTTCCTCGGATTGCCAAAGGAAATTTTTCCGCCCACATAAAAAAAATCTTACCTCCGAATTTGAATATAAACTGATCATCGTTCTATATAGCCAATGAACTCACCTATCTTTTGTCTATTATCACATATTCGTATGATTTATTAATAAAACATTATTAAATCGTTAACTTTCAAACATTTCAAAGAATCTAGAGAATATTTTCAATATATTTTGGCAACAAAGCAATCCCTGGTTTTGAAAAATGGTGCCATATTGTGGCAAAAAGCGCTCGAGTAAATAGGATATCTATAATAATAATAATGATACTTGGATGATTATTTGTATACCGCCGCTTTGTGAAAACTCACCCCAAGTTACCCGCTAAATGATTCAATATATACTTGAATAAATGATACAATATAGACTTTGGGAATATGATGTGCGTATAACCGGGATGGTTATAGGATAGTGAGCTCTGGTGCTATGAAAATATTTCGTACGATTGCAATTAAAATGTCATCCTATTGCTATTATTTTTTTTATAAAATTATTGTGAACACGCCGGTGAATATTTATATATATATATATATATATATACTGGTGAGCTCTGACTTTATGAAATTTGCATAAAAAATTAAATAAGTCACGTGAGTTGTTGGAAGAATGGGTGTATTTTATGGAGTTAAGCGGCAGGGAAAAATGCTAAGGGGAGGGATGGGAAATTAAGGAGGGGGGACAAAAGAGAGGGGAAGGCGGAGAAGGTGGAAGCGGAATGCCTGAAAGGTAGGGCGGAGGGGGTCGTGAGAAAGGGGAGAGCGGGAGAGGAAAGAGAGGAAGCTGGGAAGGTGAAAAGAGAACGCGGGAGGAGAAGAGGAAGAGGAGGCGGAAGGGGAACGGGAACGAATGGGAAATGACACGAAGGGAGAAACAATTATTTATTTATTTAGCATTTCAACGCATACCGGGTATTAGCTAGTATATCGACCCCTTGGAATAACAAGGTTCCATCTGCCTTGGTAACGTCGTGCGATAATGAGATCTATAGTAAGCTACATTCGAGTTCGTTATCGCATGACGTTACCGTAACAGATGGAACCTGTTTATTCCATAGGGTCAGTATTATAATAACAAATGTCTTTGATCGGAAAGGAAAATCTAACCTTCTTAAGGTTGGTACAAGAGAACTAGCATGACAACAAATAGTCATTTTTCTCAATTTTATCAATGTAAAACGTGTTGTATTCGTTGCCTAAATTCTTATCATGATCGTTGCAATAAACTTATTACAAGGATGGCATACGATATCACCGAATGACATTCAGATTAAATGCTACGTAAAGCAAATACCATTATCATACTTGTGAATATTAACACAAAGCTACATGGCATTGTATTCAGTGACGCAAATCCAAATTTTGTTTTTATCTATTACTTCTATTTTGGTTTTGATATCCGTTTAGATATTGATTGATACAAAAAAGGTTAAGTCGTAAAAAAAAAAATCGAATTTTTGTGAAGCTTAGATTCAAAAAAGGCGACGAGAGTAACTTTTGTTATATATGTTAGCTACACCCAGGAGACCCGTGGAAAATAATTCTCCTCTAAACCTATGTTATCTTTGGGGAGGTTGTGTGGAAGGTATTTTTAAGAAAGGAAAAATACAAAGTTCTGGGAAGGAAAAGGTATGAGGGCTGTGTAGGAAACTGGGGGCAATGCGTCCAGGAGTGACGAACGTATGAATCTATATCTCCAACTGCGCTGCAAGGCGGCGGTGGGTCGATATTGTCCTACTTAAAAAATCTAAAGGTCTCCCTTAACCAGTTCCTCCTGATTCGTCCTGCCACGCAGTCATCCACCCCCAAGACCCGGACAAACCTTAGCCCATGTGCCCCGGCACCCCTGCAAAGTCACCAAACGTGTCGAACCTTGGTTTTCTCATCGTTCCCTAGCATGACTGCAGATCGCCAACGAATAAGTAACGATCAACGCTTAACGTCAACTTATTTTTCACCCAAGCGAAATTTAATCCTTCTGCGTAATACTTACATAAAAACAAGGAACTCTGTTGAAATTAAGCTCCGGATTAAAGACGTACAGCCTTACTAAAAAAAAAACACTCCGCGGCCGTTAAACGGTGTTTATGTGAATTTTTAGATTTGGCAACGCCGTATTTTACTTGTTTAAATTGGAGTTTTCATAATAATCCGCTAGGTGGTGAGATTGATGCGCCTGCGCATTGCTTTCCCGCTGAAAAAAAATAGCGGCAAATGCGGAAAAAAGTCGGTCACGAATGTGTGTGTGATTAAGATGATTTTTTCGTTAATGATTTCAATCCTTGACTAATTCGCACTTATATTCATGTACGCAATATATTTACTATTAATTTGTGTTGTTTTTCGTTAGTTTAAGTCAAATTGTGACACAAAAATCGTGTGTTCTTTCATTTTTATCTTTTCAGAAAATGGTTCTATAGGTTATATTCAGAAATAATTTGCATTTTAAGATCTTTATCTTATTATAAATTCTTGAAAGTGATGTTTTTTGGTGACTAAAATGTCAAATACATATTTTAGTAAACGTATCAAAGAAATTAATGTCTTAAGATGCGCAAGCAATGTATTCAAACGTGAGTTTTTTTATTGTAAATTTTTGGGAATGAAAAGCGAATTTCAAGATTTTTTAATATTTTTTTATTGTGTGAAGGAGTAAATAGTGAGGTGACAGTTTTATTTCAAAATCATTAAATAAAAGGACTGTTGAATTTTGAATTTTTCCATATATTTCAATGTTTTAATAGAAAGTGTTTGGGGTAAGTGAGTTTTTTTTTCAACTTGATGTTTGAAGCTTAAAATACTACAGTTTTTAAACACTTAAGTATATTTTAGATATGAAAATCTTAAAGGTAATTAAATTTTGGTTCTAAAATGGTATTTGTTTTTACGACATCTCAAAAAATAATAAATATATAGGACATAAAAAAAAAAATCGAAATTCGTTGAAAATTACAAATGGAACAAATATAATATTGAATACAACAATACTAATTCAAAGTGACAGCTGTCTGTTTACGTTTACTCCCGAAAATATAACAAAATAATAAGTTTTATAAACAATTATCCTTCCAAATAAGTTGCTAATTGTGCAGGAACGGAATCCCTCCACCTTTTGCTAATTTCTGCTTGGAAATAACCGAGTTCAAGTGCTTTTTTTCTTGGTTTACACGCTGCTACGAAAGTCTAATCATAGTTCAAAAGTCTAATGCTATTTTAGTAGCAGGTCAGTGAAAGTGAATTACTCATAAAGTAAACATATTTTTAATTCTATTTGGATTAAAGACATAAGCCGACGAAATGGCTACTACCCGCAGTAATACGGATAAAACTAAGAAGTTCGCAGCTATTCCGGTTTCGCCCTCTCCTGATGCACACACAACGCAGCTGACTTTAGAAGATTTTAGAAAAGGCATGAATGAGTTTGAATCTAGTATTTACAAAAAACTAGAAACGGAAAACTCAGAAATGAAAAAATCACTGGAGTTTATCAGTTCTAAATACGATGATCTTATCAAAAAAATAGAGATGCTACTAACTAACAACAAGAAATTGGAAGATAAAATAGAAACCATGGAAAGTACGATGACAAATTTACAAAGCCGCATCCAGTCATTGGAGATTGACGCGGAACATAAAAACAGGGAAGCAAACTTAAAGTGTCTGGAATTTCGCGGAATTCCTGAAAATCAAGGAGAATCACCAGAGATGTTAAAAGGCATTTTATACAATATCAGCAAGACAACAAATTGCAGTCTGGGGTCAAAGGACATCGAAGAGATTTACAGAGTCACGCGAAGGGAAAAACCTACTCAACCAAAGGACAACAAACCAAGGACAGTGATTGTTAAATTAACTTCAGTAACTCGTAAAGAAAATCTGCACTCTGCTATTAAAAAAATTAACCATTGTGAAAATATAGAAGGCAAAATGAATACAAGTGTTATAGGTATGTCAGGTCCCAAGAACCCAATTTATGTTTCGGAACTCCTAACTTTCCAAGCCAAACGATTATGGTTCTTAGCCAGGCAGTTAGCACGGGAACGCAGTTACAGGTACGTCTGGACAAAGGCTGGGCGAATTTTTGCAAAAAAGGACGACAATTCACGGCCGATACTGATTGATTCAGAACAAAAGTTAACAGACATTAAATGACTAGAAGGTATAGTTTTTCCTATTTTACTTAAATTATTTTCAGCAATAACCAATAAAAATCAATCTCACTATCAGATCATCCCATTTATCGCCATATTTTATACAAAGTATTTAAAATTATTTTTAATATTGGACAATATGAACCAAACACGAGCATTATCTCCATCTACTTCCATTAAACAACATAAATTACCTTATTATTATTGTCTAATCTCCCTCTTTGCAATTGTAACTATATACCTAGTACTCTTATCTTGTCTCTGTGATCTTAAGATACATAATATCTCTAAAGTAAAATGGTTTTAAATGCATATTTAGAAATAGATAGTATTGGAGAATCAAACACTGAATTTACCTTAGATGAATTTGATAAAGTCAAAGAATTTAAATGGAGTTTAAACAAAATAAATATTATACATCAAAATATCCGTACAATGGAAAATCTTGATGACTTTCTTTTATTTTTAGACAGTATTAGGTCGTCTGTGAGATTTCATATAATAATACTAACAGAATGCAGATTGAATGACTCATATCTCACAAAACAAATTGCAGGTTATCATGAATATCATACAACACAACAATTAAATCAAAACAGTGGAGTGGTAGCTTACGTTCGCGACGACATCCACTCTCATGTTAATGAAATTCGTATCAGTCAATCAAATTGTCTGAAATTAGTCATTAATGGATATTTATGTATTTTAGCCATTTACAGATCACCATCATTCTACGATATTCACGAATTTCTGGGTAATCTCCTATCTGAACTCAAAAAATGTAGTAACTTCAAACAACAAATAGTAATGGGGGATTTAAATATTAACACACTTGGAAATATACACAGACAATGTCACGATTACCTCTGCGCCATGGCAGAAAACAACTTCAAAATAAATATTAAAGGTCCTACCAGGGTTCAAGATAATAGCATATCATGTTTAGATCACATAAATACCAAAAATATTACAGCCTCTAACGCATTTGTTATTCACAATACAATAACTGATCACTATACAACCGCAATAAGCGTTCCAGACACATCTCTTAAAAAACAAGTAAAAACTAACCACTTTACACCATCCATCTGCTTTGAGGGGTTAATTAAGGATCTAAATGTTGAAACATGGCAAGATGTATGTAGAGAGACTGAAGTTAACAATGCACTCAACTTATTTATTAACAAAATCAACATGTATATATCCAAAAATTCAAAAGATAAACTCACTGCACATAAAAAAATACAACTTACTCCTTGGATTAGTAGTGGTATTGTAAAAGCTATACACAAAAGAAATCACTTACATAAAGTGGCAACAAAGGACCCACAAAACACTCTTAAACAACAGAATTACCGTAGATATCGTAACATCTGTAAAAATGTTATGCGTAATGCAAAAGAAAGGTACTATAAGCAACAGCTCGACCGAGATCCATCCAGTAAAAATATGTGGAACATCGTTAAACAAATTACCAATACTAAACATAAAATTGACTCTGATATTAACGAACTTCTGATTACAAACACAGCCACCAGTGATTTGGACATAATTGCTTGCCACGCTAACCAATATTTTACGACAGTTGGATCTAAGCTTGCGGAAAATATCCTAAGTTTCACCAAGGAAACTGAAGATTCATTGGCATCTGCAATAGAACCAAAACAAATTCATTTTTCGTTTAAATTCCCACCTAAGTCAAATGAAGAGGTCATAAAAATTATTGACAATCTTAACACTACGCATTCAAAAGGTCCTGATAGTCTTAACACTCATATTCTAAAAATCATTAAACACAATATCGCATCGCCTTTGTCGAACATTTTCAATAAAAGTTTTTCTTCTGGGGTTTTTCCTGACCATCTTAAAAAATCTATAATAGTACCAATCTACAAAAGTGGACCCAAAAACCAAGTGGGCAATTATAGGCCAATATCCCTGCTGAGTGCAATCTCAAAAATTATAGAAAAAATCTTTAAAAATAGATTAAGTAATTATGTAGAGAGCCGAAAACTTTTAAGCAAAAATCAGTTTGGCTTTCGGCCGGGGAGAGGAACGGACGATGCTATAGCGCAACTTACAGAACATATTTCTGGAAATATTGATCGCAGAAAGAAAAGCATTGCACTGTTCTTAGACTTAGCCAAGGCTTTCGATACAATTTCTCATAAAATACTCCTCAAAAGATTACAAAATATTGGTGTTGTAGGTATGCCTTACGAATGGTTAAAGAGTTACTTAACGGGTAGAAGCCAGCAACTCAAAATAGGCAATACATTGAGTAACTCACTAGACACCAACTTTGGTGTACCACAGGGAAGCACACTGGGACCTCTTCTATTTATAATTTACATCAATGAGTTATGCAATCTACCAATAGGCGGAAAAATTATTACGTTCGCGGACGATACGGTAGCTATATTTGAAGGAGAGGATTGGGCTGAAACTCATAAACATGCTGAAAGTGGAATCAATGCGATAAAACAGTGGCTTGACAAAAATCTACTAACACTAAATATAGCAAAAACTAAATACATAAGATTCAGCTCAACCATAAAGGGACGACCTAGTACATCGTACACAATAAAAACTCATAAGACTAATTGTATTTCCTATAATATGGACTTTAACTGCAACTGTGAAGCTTTGGAATGTGTGCACAACATCAAATATCTAGGTGTTATCATAGACAATCATCTTAAGTGGAAATATCACATCGACAATCTTTCAAGTAGGGTAAGAAAATTGATATACATTTTCTTTGCATTGCGAAACATAATTAAACAAAAAGACCTAAGAAAAATATATTTCGGACTGTGCAACCCCATCTTAACGTATGGTTGTATTGGCTGGGGAGCGTCAGGAAGAACGATTTTAGATCCGCTTGTAAAGGCCCAGAAATCCATAATTAGAGTCATTATGCGTAAACCCTACAGGTTCTCAAGCGACAAACTCTACAAAAAATTTAACGTTCTTGATGTTCGTCAAAACTTCATAAAAAAGATTATTATCCATGTACATAAAAATATAGAAAATTTTAATAAAATTGATCACAAATACAATACAAGAAGTCACAACAGAAAGGATCTCTTCGTCCCAGGGAGCAATACGGCAAAGTATCAAAAGACGTATGCGTATCTGGGACCGAAATTATACAATAAAATCCCCCCAGACTTAAATATTAAAAATTGCAAAATGTCCTGCATTGGTTCAATAATAACTAAATGGTTGATTGGCTTGGGTAGGGAGGAGTCTGAAAAACTATTACATAATGTGACTTAAAACGATACATGGTTGGCACATGAATGAATGGCACATGAATGAATGGCACATTTAGTAAAAAACTTAGTACATAGGTATTAATTAAAAAAAAAAATAATAATTTAAATTGCATTTGGCACTTTACACACTTTGGTTCCTTAGAACAGGCAATCTGCCTAGCTAGGAACTAATATCGACTTAAAACAACGTAATAACACTTGTATTCATTTTAAATATATTCTCTTATTATGTAATATTATTTGTTATTTTGGCTTTAAATGTATCAAATGTAAATAAATAAATAAAATAAAATAAATATATAACAGATAAACTACCCTCCTTGGCCGTGTAAGCAATGTACATATCTTTTCATGAACAATTTTTTGTCAGTTCTTAATTAGTAAGGATTCTTCATACATGGTTGTTTGACCATTGTACAAATTTTTCAGAAAGTTTATTAGTAAGGCTGGTAAAATACGACGTGTCAGATCAAAACCATATTTTTTGTTTAGTAAGAATTTGAAAAACGAAATGTACAGACTTTACACAACGTGCTACAGAAACACCGTTTAACGGCCGCGGAGTGTTTTTTTTTTAGTAAGGCTGGTAGTATTTAAATGTTCTAAATAGCACTTAATATTTGGTGTCCACACAAATCTCATAAAAAGGACGCACTCACTGCCATAATAATTTTATTTTTCTTTCAATGAACTCATAATAGTCGTTTAATTGTAGAAGAATAAAATTAATAGCTTTCATAAAATGTATTTTGTTGTTTTCATCGGAAAACTTTTACGTATCAATTTCATTGATAAAATAACAACAGAATGGTTAATGCAAATTGTACAGTGCGACTTGAGTGCTCTGTGGACTAAATTTCAATCAAACCCTTGGAAAAAAAACGTACTAATTTCGTCTGTCGGTGAAGTGGGTAAGTTGGCTAGTACTTAAAAGATTCCTGGTTATGATTATTATTTATTTATTATTTAAGTTCAATTTTTAAATAAAACATGAACTAATTGTCATCTGTCATCTATCAGGGCTCTTCAAATAATCCTGAGCACTTTTTCACCTAATAAACAATAACCAAAATACATTTTAATCTGTATTAATGTGGACATTATCTATATTATTAATACAATAACATCTGTCGTACACACTCCTACGAGATACAAACCGAAGTGCTGCCATCTAGAATTCTAATATTCAAATAGAACTATTGAAGTTTTCATACTATAGATTTCCCGTTCCCATACTATAGTTTTATCTTCTAGTAAAGTGTTAATATTCTACCGACTCAAATCAATAGTCTGACGCCGTTCTTCCATGGAGCTACGTTCAAGCGACGCGATCGCCACTCGTCTGTATTTTCCATACTACTATTACGCCCATCGTTCACGTAGCTACACACAAGCGGCGCTACCGCTACCTGTCCTACTATTTTGCTAGTGCAGCACCTAGCGGCGATTTCAAACACTAACAATCGTATGGAAAATACAGACGAGCGGCGATCGCGTCGCTTGAACGTAGCTCCATGGAAGAACGGCGTTAGTGTTTGGAAACGCCGCTAGGCGCTGCACTAGCAAAATACTTTGACAGGTAGCGGTAGCGTCACTTGTAAAGTAGCTACGTGAACGATGGGCGTAACGCTGTTCTTCCATGGAGCTACTTTTAAGCGACGCGATCGCAGCTCGTCTGTACCTTTCATACTATTATTAGTGTTTGCAAACGCCGCTAGGCGCTGCACTAACAAAATAGTATGACAGGTAGTGGGTAGCGGCGATTGAGTCGCTTGTAAGTAGTTCCGTGAACGAAGGGCGTAAATTTAACCGTTTTATGTCCTCGAGTAAATAAGTACTGATTCTAGGTGATAATAAAGATTTTTAACTAAATTATCATCTTTTTAATAAATCTTATAATCATATAGATATTTTCGGAGTAGATGGCACTGCGGGCGTGTGTTTCAAACTAGTTCGGCAATTTTTTTGGAACTTTGGTTTCAATTGGTGTGCAAAAGTACATTCAAAGGTGTCCTCTTTAAAATGTTATGCCTACAACTGGAGTGAAAAGAATACAAATTCCGATAAACCGTTATGATAAATATGAAACCGTTTTCTTAAATAGCACCGATGTCATTATTTGTTTCATAGTCAACTAGCTTCTGCCCGCGACTTCGTCTGCGTAGGATTAGTACATCGAGTATCTATTTTCTTTTCCTAGGTCCCATCTACGTTTATACTAAAATTCTTAACCTATTTATTAAACATATGTGTAATTCTTGATTCGATTCACAGTATTAGGCGAGTACTTCAAATAAATTCATCAATTTAAGTATTTTCTAAAACAGAATTTCGATTTAACAATCATTGTTTTGCAAAATGTCATTATCAAATTTCGACATTTTCTATTAAACAATAATTATTGTTTTCAATATATTGAAAATAAATAGCTAGCTTTATAAATTATACCCTATATGTTATTCTGATGTATGAGCTATATTATTGTAAAGTTTCATTAGACTCCATTCAGTAAATTTTGCGTTAAAGAGTAACAAACAAACATACATCCATACAAACTTTCGCGTTTATAATATTATGGTAAGAATATGTCAATCAGTGTAGTTTTATTTAGAATGCAATTTAGTTCTATGCCATGAACACGAAAGTCATTGAATCGATTTGAAGTTACTACAAACAACGTATAAAAACAACTACATAATAACTTTGCAGAGCGAGCGGGTGAGTGAAAAATCTTAACTTAGATTGACGATTTTTAAACTTTTCTTTCTACCCTTGAGTTTGCACACATTTTTAAAATTTCTTCAGGGTTTTCAAATAAATGAAAATACTGCTCGTAATACGTGATTTGATTATCTACAATATCTACATAATTAATATAATTGGTTACAATTTCTTATAAGATAACAGACCCTTTTCGAAAGCACTTCAAAGGAAATTTTTTGAATCAAGGACCCTGCATGACTTGAAATTTTTAAGTCACCAATAAATTCGAAACAACTTTTTGACAATCAAAACATCAATCAAAAACTTTTCGTTTGCTAAACCTTGAAATTGACTAAAAATCTCAATAATCCACGCACAAATACACAACTGCTTACCCTGTACAAATTCCAAGTGAATTTGGCAACCACCTCTGGTCTGGAGCAGCTGGAAAAGCAGCTGGAAAACACCCTCAACTCTATGCAGAAACGGGCGATCCGTTTGATTGATTCTCCCGTCTTAACAGACGGATTGAAATCTTTAGAGCACAGGCGTCGGGTGCAAATGCTATCCTAGTTCTACCGGTATTTCAATTGAAGATGCTCCGAGGAACTAGCGTCATTGATCCCCTTGGCACCGGTGTATAGTCGGGAAACACATACCTACACGTATCTCGTATCACATATCGTATATCACATATCGACACGTTTGATATATGTCACATGAGAACGGGTCGCTTCTGTGACTCGTTCTTGAGTTCAACAGCTCAGTTGTGGAACGATTTGCTGGCCTCTGTGTTTCCTCCTTCCTCTCCTCCAAAGGGCCTCCACCCAGCATCTTCAAAAATGACATAGGCCCTGAGGGAAATTATTTTCCCTCAGGGCCTATTTCCTATGTCAGGGCTCAGGGCCTCCCATGTGGAGTTAATATAAAAATAAAAAAAGTAAGTATTTATTGATCTTTATAAATAAGGGATGTTCTCTTGAAACCCTCTTATCTAGATATATTTTTTTTATCGGGTTATGTAAATCTGTAGAATATTGTATTGAAAAATTATTCACAAAATTCAAAAAGGTTGTTTACCGGTCAGTTTTTCCTAGATTACCTGTCAACATTGTCTCCTATGGCACTTTCAAAAAATACGACCGAAATTTTACAAAGCAATTTCTGCTTTTAAAAAGAAAACTTTGGCTTAAAGGATTTACTTTTTTATCAACAGGTTATCTAAAGAAAGCTTAAGATATCATTTAACAATTTCACATTAAAACGATTACCAATAATTCGGTCGCAACGAACGGCTAGTAATTATTGCTGCGACCCAAATGATTTGGTGAGTGGAATGAATAGGCAACGGTAATGGTAGAATCAGACTGGGTCGACGTACGTGGGCATCGCTACGCCTAACAATATCTGGACTGCTTAGCAACCACGTCGACGTACGAACTTCGCAAACCCACGTTCCCATCGCGACGTCTGGGCCGGCCAGATCGGCGTGGGGTAGGTGGCAGGTGGATTTGACATCTGCGAGTGGTATTATCTATGCATCTAAGGTTACATTCGGTATATCTATGGTTATTTTCACATATTATTCTGACAGTGGCACCAATTACATTTACCGCTCACTTAAAAAAATGGGAGACGAAAAGCTAATTGATACCGTCCGACGGTAAGAAGTAATAAACAACATTAAATCCGGCGAATACAGAAATTCCATTGCACGTAGTGTGGCTTGGGAAGAGATCGCAGTCATACTTGGCAAGACCGGTAGAACACATTTTTAATTGAATTATTTATTTTACACGCAACGAATGCAATCATATTTAGATCCAGGTTGGTATATCTACTTCTCTTATAGCAATAGGTACATGTAATAATAATGAAATGAACCATAACCAAACATAATCATGAACCTCGCAACTAGAGTTTATACTACAGGTTATACAACAGTTTTGACTGATTGCAGAGTTTTTAAAGTAGGTAGAGGTACTGTTCAAAGCAAATTTGGTGTTATTTTGTAAATATTATTTATTTATTAAAGATACTTTTACATTGCCGAATTTTCAATAATTTTTAATTTTATTTTTAAATTTTTTTATAAGAAAACGTACCGTGAATTACTTTTAATTCAATTGTTTGGTTTAAGAGAATCATTATTTTTTTTTACTTTAGCTCCACACAGAAGGCCCTGAGGAAAAAAAAATTCCCTCAGGGCCTATGCCATCTTTGGAGATGCTGTGTGGAGGGTCTTTTAAGGGAAAGGAAGGAGTGGAAGTTCTGGGGAATCTGGGGGTCAATGTGTCTAGGAGAGACGAATGTACGAATCCATCCCTCCCACTGCGATGCAATGTGATGGGTCAAATGAGTCCAGCTGGAGAGGTCTAAATCAAGTTTCCCTCAACCAATCTCTCCTGATCCGGCTCTCAATGCAATAGGTGGGCAAACGCATTCACCGTCAAGATCCACACAAACCCGGGCACCCCTGCTAAGTCACCAAACGTAGCGAACCACTTGGAGTGACCTATGGCAGGGGTGTTGGTTATCCAATAAATGGTTCCCGGGGCGGCGGTACCCATACACACCTACCAAATTGGTTGGGAGCAGTTGGGATTCTTGTGCGGTATTCACGTAAAAAAGGGTTTCTTTTCAGGTTTGTACGCAATAATAACACAATAATAATTAATTTCATGCATAATCCAATTTTTATTGCATGTTTTGCAAAATTAAAGAAGGCACAAAATGAATTAAAAAATATTATAGAATTAGGTTAACATATAATTATTATAAAATTAGGTTAACATAAAATAATAAAGTAATAATAAGTACCTATGTTAATTTTTACTGGTCAAGCAAAAGGGATTAAATTTAAAAATTGTCAAAAATATGCGCCATAAAACATCGAAAGCCAGTAAAAGACAGGAAAAACAGGAAAGCCAGTAAAATAAATAAAATGAGATTTCTTAATAAGTAGATAAACTTAAAGAAAACATTGACAACATATTTAGATACATATCTCGGCACTAAAAATCATACAAAAGTGACATACAAAAATATCTGACTCATCATCTTCCGTAACACGAAGTCTATGAATATCAGGTATAGGTAAACATTCAATGAAATATTTTTGTGCAAACAATCAGCAATAGTGGACAAAATAGATCTTCATAACTACTCGGGCGCCATAATAATAATAATAATTAATATGGGAAATAATTTAATTTAATATAATTTAATAATAATTTAATAATTTCATAATTTCCTATGGGAAAAACTAAACCCGTTCCTGTAAATCTGGTAAAAAAAAAAAAAAAAATTACATTTCTATAGCGCAGTTTTGTGTGGTTTCACTTCAAGGGCGCTTAACTAAAAGAAACTTAAACATAGTTCAAAAGTGCTCTTTAAAAATCATTATTAATAAGAGTCCTCTACAAGACAGAAATAAATAATATACGGTATACACAAAACAATGGCAGAGAACAAAATTTAACAACGGTGATATTATAGTTAAGCATTTTTTTTTACATTAGCTCCACATGATTTCTTCTCAGTCCATCCAATAAATGGAAGATTTCTGGAATTATAAAGGTCAAAATTCAACAGTATTGAGTCTTGTTTACTTCCTTACAACAATCGGCAATGGTGGACAAAATAGTACTGACAGCATGCTGCTTTCATAACTACTTGGCGCCGCATTTGAGTTAAGCAATGATGAAAATGTACTTGCAGAACCGCAACGTGCACTAATTCCATTGGATGGACAGAACAAATCACACTCAATATGCCTACAACGTTAGGGAAAAATTCACACATAGTTTTAGAGATATTCATTTTGGGTAAGTCGTCTTCCTTTTCTCACCATATTGATTTGCCATGGTACCGACCCATCCTGAGACACAAAATGCTCTTTGAATTTTTCCCTAACATGGTGGGCATGTTGAGTGTGATTTCTTCTCAGTCCATCCAATGGAATTAGTGCACGTTGCGGTTCTGCAGGTATATTTTCATCATTGCTTAACTCTAATGCGGCGCCCAAATAGTTATGAAGGCAGCATGCTGCCAGTACTATTTTGTCCACCATTGCCGGTTGTACTTGCATTGGACCCTGAAATACCCGCCACCTTGCTCGTAATATGCCAAATGCATTTTCAACAATCCTTCTGGCTCGAGACAGTCGGTAGTTGAAAATTTTATTTGGCTCATTATTTAACAAGGCGGTTTTGTTGTAAGGTCTAAGTAAACAAGACTTCAGTGGAAATGCTTCATCACCTACTATAACATATGGTAACGGTTCCGATCCTGTTATTAGTGGTTGATCTGCTGGTATGTTTAACTTATTCTGGTCTATTAATTTTCCAAGTGAAGATTTTTCAAAAATTCCTCCATCACTATTTCTTCCATAGGAGCCAACGTCTATCGTAATAAATTTATAATGCGCATCTACCAAAGCCATCAATACTGTTGAATTTTGACCTTTATAATTCCAGAAATCTGAACCACCATTTATCGGACACTTTATATTGATGTGTTTGCCATCTAGAGCACCAATGCAATTGGGAAAATTCCATAAGTTATTAAAGTCTTTCGCTATTTTTTTCCACATTTCTGTTGTTGGCTGGGGCATTACTTTAGGTCCAAGATGTTTCCAAATGGCTTCACAAACTTCTTGGACTATATTGTGTACAGTAGAAAATCCTATGCGATAGCTGAATCCTAGAGACCGAAATGAATTTCCCGTAGTCAAAAATCTGCAAGTAATATAAAAATAATTATCATTTCAGTTGACCAGTGTAAAGACGACTGGAGCAAGTTAAGGAATTGCTATAATAATACAATGAAAAGGCGCCTTAAGAAAAGTGGCCTAGCGGGGAAAATAATGGTGCCTTGGCGATTTGAAGAACAGATGTCATTTTTAAAGCCCTATTTTAAACCCCCTAAAAGGACGTCCTACTACAGGCAATCTTGACGCCATGTTTATCGAAGATTTATCAGACATATCTCCTGAAAGCCCCGGAAGCAACTGCACCGTTGCACCCACGTCGAGTGGGGCGAACAAAAGGAAGGCGAATACTGATACTTCTGAAAGAACTTTGACTGATATAATGGGAATTATGAGAAATTCTCAAGACTTAAGAAAAAAGAAGCAGGAACTGGATAAAACTGATCATTTTTTTATGAGCATTTACCAATCGGTAAAAAAACTGCCCAAATTAGATCAGTTAAAATAAAATCGATGCTATTTTCGGCGGTGACCGAAGCCGAGATGAAGCAGATCATAAATACCGTCTACCTACAAGTAAGTGACAGCTGTGTTTTGCTCTGCTTCCGAAATAAATTGTTATTACGTTGATATAGCGAATAAACGTTCAGTGCATTTGTCAAAACTGAATTAATCATTATTTTAGATCTTGGACAATGTTTGTTTCAAACTAGTGAATCATTAATTGGCAATATTACAAAGGAAAAAATCAACAGAATATCGCAAGAGAATCTAGTGTCAACGAAAGGGTGAAACAGACAGTGTTTGACCTTATAATCAAGATCCGATTTTCAAAATGGCAACTTCAGAAAAAAATCTGAGAAGCAAAGGGCAATCGACCGGGACAAATGTTACAACAGAGCCCCAGGGTATAAATATTGATGTCCTGCTGGAAAAAATGGAGATGAAGATGGAAAAAAAATTAGAAGTGTTTAAACAAGCAATAATAAAAAAAATTGATGACGAAAATCATGAAAGCAGAAACACAAGAGACTTCATCAGTCATCAATATGATGACATCCACTTAAAGATGGAAACCATCATCAAACTGGTTTCTGAAGTCGAACAAATGAGAAAAGAAATAACGGCTAAAGATGGAATAATAAAGAGCCTTGAAGTCAGACTGGCAGAAGTGGAGCAAAGATCTCGTGAAGATGCCCTTGAATTTGCAGGGATTCTAGAAAGAGAAGGAGAGCAGCCTGCAGAAACTATAAAAAGGGTAGCCGAGGTCGCAGGTGTCGACCTAAAAGTCGACGACATTCTAGAAATCAAGAAAATACCGGACCGACGGCCAGGAGTCCCCTCAAGAATCCATGTAAGATTCACCAACATCCAAAAAAGACGGCAGTTACTCTTAAACAAGAAACATCTCAACCCTTCAACTGCACATGGAAACGGAAACCAGAAGATTTATATTAGCGAAATCCTTGGAGCCTACTATAAAGACCTTCTGTGGAGGGCGAAGACTAAGGCAAAAGAAATGGGATATAAATTTGTTTGGTACAAGGAATGTAAAGTGATGGTTAAAAAAAATGAAAGTGAGAGAGTAATATACATCAAACATTCTGATGATCTCAAAAAAATTGATTAATTTTTTTTAATTGAGAGCCCCACTTTCATCGGTCATTCATTGGGTTAATTCCCCTAGGTCTGGTGAGTCATATTATATACTATTATTTTATCACTGCAACACTAAATCACCTCTATCACTTTCAATCAAAGGTTGAAATCCCCAGTGATGACTACGGATTAGTGGAGCTCTCACTTAAAGAAATTAAACATGACTTTCACAATGGAATTTTTTGATGAGGAAGATCAAAAACTAAACCTGTCTTACACAACTTCAGATACAAATATATGTAAACATCTAATTGGAAATTCTACCAATACCAAAATTATGCACCAAAACATAAGATCTATTAATAAAAACTTTGACGAACTCTTAATACAACTTCACCACATAAATGTTGATTTCGACATAATCATTCTGACTGAATGCTGGTTACCAAACACATATACACCTAAAATCCTAAAAAACTACACATCACACAACTCAACAATTTTTAATAATCAGAATGATGGAATTGTTGTATATACAAAAAATAATCAAAACTTCACAATAACCGAACTAAAAATTCAGGATGCTAGTTGCATACAAATAAAATACAATAATGATACCGTAATCCTGGCTATATACCGCTCGCCATCGATTCGTAACATTACACCATTTCTAACAAGTCTTAATTGCACACTTTCAAATCTTTCCAATACTAAAAATATTATAATAATAGGTGATCTGAATATAAACATACTACCGAGCAACCAACACCACCAAAGCCAAGACTATATTAACATGCTAGAATTTCATGGATTAGTGAGTACCGTCAACTCACCAACAAGAACGACTAATGGATCTATATCATGCATTGACCATATTATGGTAAAGTCCAAAAAACCATCTAAAAGCATCGTCTACAAATCATCAATCACGGATCACTATTCAACAATTTTCGCACTACAAACAACTACCAAAATAAATAAAAGTGACCTGCCTTTAGCATACAATAAAATCAACTATCAAAACCTAATAACCAACTTTAAGAACAAATCATGGCACGAACTCTTCCAAATTAAACAATCAGAGGACGCATGGATACACTTTGTTAACTATTTAAAAAACGAATTACACAATCATTCCACGACATTGACCAAAAATATTACTAAGAAACTGAAACCCCTGAAACCATAGATTAACCACTCCATTATATATTGCATACACAAAAGAAACACGCTACACAAAAAAACCAAAGAAAATCCTTATGACCAAATAACATCCAACTACTATAAAAGATATAGAAACATGTGTTGTAACGTCATCAGAAAAGCAAAAGAAATTTATTACTCAGAAAGAATTAAAGAAAGTAACAACAATCCCAAAAAAATATGGGACATACTAAGAGAAGCCACAAACTCACAAACTACAAAAGAAAAACAGAGCATAAGTAAACTTTCCATTGATGGACATATTGTTGAAACCTCAAAAAATCCTGAGCACATTGCTGATCATGTAAACAATTTTTTTATTAATATTGGTCCAAATCTTGCCTCTCAAATTCCCCAGAGTGGAATCACTCCATCTAATGACATAACGGATCAAGCAAATAACACAAATATAAAATTTCTCTTCCAAACTGTATCAAAGGAAGAAATTCTCAGAACAATTAAATCTCTAAAAAATACTTCTTCAGCTGGACCTGACGAAATTTCAACCAAAATCCTCAAAATGCTGTCTTCGGAGATTACACAGCCTCTGGAATACCTTATAAACCTAAGCATTACACAGGGCTATTTCCCCTCTAACTTAAAACAAAGTATCGTAATTCCCATCTACAAATCTGGAAACAAGTCAGATATCAACAACTATAGACCAATTACTTTACTAAATAGCTTGTCTAAAGTTTTTGAAAAGCTCATTAATGCACAACTTTTAAAATTCATCGAGAGCCATAAAATACTTTCAAAAAACCAATATGGATTTCAAAAAAACAAAAGTACATCAGACGCCATTGCTAGTGTGACAGACTTTATTGTAAAAAGCCTTGATAAAGGAAATAAATGTATATCTATCTTTTTAGACCTTTCCAAGGCTTTTGATACAATATCACACATTAAACTAATTCAAAAATTAGAAAAAATCGGCATTACGGACAAAGAGTTAGACTTCTTTAAGAGCTACCTAAATGGGCGCAAACAACAGGTAAAAATTCTGAATACCCTTAGTAATCAGCGCTCAACTGACTATGGAATTCCACAAGGAAGCGTATTGGGACCGACTTTATTCTTACTGTATATTAACAACTTTTGCAACCTTGAAATTCAGGGAAAAATTATTAGCTTTGCTGACGATACTGTCTTATTGTTCGAAGACAACAATTGGTCAGCTGTATTTAAAAAAGCTGAAAAAAATATGAACTTCGTTAAAAAATGGTTAGATATAAACACCCTTACCCTTAACACGATGAAAACAAAATATGTCACATCAAGCATCAATACTACAGGCCAACCTAATGATGATTACTACATAAAAATACATAACTGTACGAATTCCAATGAATGCAGTAACTGCCACAGTCTAGAGCGCACTTCACAAGTGAAGTACCTCGGTCTCACCATTGATTCATACCTCAAATGGAATCTGCATACTCAGATCATTGCAAATAAAATTAGAAAAACCATACACTTCTTCAGATCCATAAGGAACTTTCTTGACTTACAACTTCTGAAAACGATCTATTTTGCAATCATCCAATCTATCATTGAGTATGGGATCATTGCATGGGGAGGGGGTACTTCATTAGCCCTAGATCCTGTCGAAAAGGCGCAGAAAACAATTATCAAAATTATTCTCAAACTTCCTCAAACCACAAACAGTGACTTAATTTTCAACATATTGAGAGTATTTGATGTTCGTCAGATCTATGTAAAAACAATCCTCATGCATCTGTTTAAAAACAAACACGAACTTTATGAACAAAAAATAAACTTAAGATTTACGCGAAATTCGAACAAAGACATACTGCAAGTTCCAGCACTTTCTACCACCTTTGGCCAACGTAGTTTTAGATACTTTGCAACTAAAATATTCAACATGCTCCCAGAAAATATTAAACTGAGTCAAACACTGAAAGAATTCAAAAAAAGTGTTAAAATTTGGATATGTTCTAATGATCGACCCTTTACTGGTGCCCTCACCCAAACGCCTTGTCATTGACAGTTATTGTAATAATTATCTTGCTGTTTTTATATTGTGTACATGTACATAATATGTATTGTGAATATGAATATCGTAACTAATATAATGTATTGCTCTATACTATAGGAACCATACATTATATGAATACATTATAAGTAAACTGTAGACAAAATGCGAGAAACAATTTACTAAAAATTCTGCCTCAATACAGGTTCGCCTAGTGAGGCAGGCTATGCACAACATCAAATATATTTATTATAATTGTTCTATTTCTATATGACCGTTCTTACATACATATTTATTTTTTTCTCCTATTAGATACTGATCTAGTGACATCAATTATTATAACATTATTCCTATAACAATCTTATTGTTATTAACTTATAGTTATTAACTGACTAATGAATATGTTATTAACTTTTTAATCGAATGTTATGATCACTAAAATATATTATTAACTTTACTGTGTAAAATAAAAGGTAAAAAGGAAAAATATAAAAAGTAACCAATACTATATTATATTATATATATTATATATTAATGTTATTTTCTGGATGTAATAAATATGTAATAGTTTATATAATAATGTATTCCTGTTCTTTTTGATAAATAAATAAAATAAAAAAAAAAAAAAAAAAAGAAGGAGCATCAGAATGGCATTCAATATGACCACTTATAATATCGAAATAGAATAAATTTATGTGTTTTTTACTTTTAATTTTTGGATTTAGTTCAATTTTTTTTTTAATTTTATTATTTTTTTTTGTGTTCATATCGATTGCCATGCTGATGCTCCTCCTCCAGCTACTTTACCTCGGCCCCGTTCACCGCCGAAAAAAGATTTGATTTTATTCTTAACTGACGTAATTGGCAGTTTTTTTACCGATTGGCAAATGCTCATAAAGAAAATTGTTTCGTCCTGTTCTTACTTCTGTTTTCAAATCTCCTGAGAATTTCTCATCATGCCCATCATATCAGCCAGAGCTCTTTCAGGAGTATCAGGATTCGAAAATACAAAGTATAACAGAAAAAAAGCCAGTTAACTAATTAAATTTGTTAAATAATTATTATTAGCAAACACGACGAGGTGCGCTAACTGAAGAATAATAAATAAAATAGACATTCCTGTTAACTTACTTTTATCTGTTATACTTTGTATTTGCTACTTCAGATCTTTTTATTTAAAATCAATACCGATCATAGATACAGGTGTATCACTACTATATGTATCTTTTCATACTTGTTGTACTGTTATTATACTTCCATGTAAATCATTATACTTAAATGTAAAATTGCATTTAAAAGTCTATTAGGGCGTTAATAAATTATTATTATTTTCAATATTATACCCATATAAAGAATGACAATAAATTGTACCTTAAACAAACTGCCAGTCTTTCTCTGGTACCGATTGATTGACGGAGACGTGTATTTTGTTTTTTTATATCACATTCGATAATTCCATGAAGTTCGTTAAATTTAATTTTAGTCATGCGGAAGTACATAAAAAATCTTCCGTCGTCAGATTCTAGAAGTTCTTTTACCAGTGTATGGAACTCTCCAAAAATTTGTCTGTTTTTATTTATTTGATGGATCCAAGTTCTTCTTCTTACATTTTTATTTTTCCTTTTATGAATATACTCATTTAAAAATAATACTCCTAGAAAGTCATCCTCAAATTCACTTTCCGAATCAAAAAACATGGCAATGCAACGAATTCGTCCGTTGGGAAGTGAATCATATAAACAAAACCTAAAAAATAAATGTCAAAAGACTGACTTTGGTTATCAATGCTAATATTCTAAATTTAAATTAAGAAATTCCGTACAATTTCCCCACAAGTACCTTTATAATAAATCTTCCCCAAAAATAAAACAAAATTCTATTGAAATTATCTGCTTTGATTTATTTCAATTTTATTTTAATTGGAACATTAACAGGATTAAAACATTAATACATACATAATACATGATTAAAAAAAAGTTTAAACCCAAAAAATAAAAATAAAACAATAGCGTATGCCTGTTTTGGCGGTTTCTATTTTCGAAAATGGTAACACTACAAATAACTTCAGACCATCTGTCACCTTGACACATGGCTCGACGGAGCGTGGTATTGCGTGTATCGTGTACGTCGACCCAGTATAATTTAGAATCACACTGGCCACACGCATCGCGTCGGGTGGTAAGTGTGATTCTGCAACCATAATTTTCATAGAAAATGTATGGTTGCTAAGCAGTCCAGATATTGTTAGGCGTAGCGAATGGCACGTACGTCGACCCAGTCTGATTCTACCATAAGTGGTGTGGGATATAGTAGATGGCTTGGAAGGTCTATTCAATTTACAATCTAAACATCGCTTAAAGTATTTCTATCGACTTTGCAGAAACGAATGACACCTATTAACAGGACAAAAGAGAGATTTATGGTAAAGTAGAATATAGGAATTTAACCTGAAATGATTAATGTACGAGTATGTAACAAATTTGACATTTGTAATTGAATGGTTTTTAGTTCCAGTATCAGGCTAAAATAACCATTTAATATCACATTTATTATATCAGTGTTTTTGGGAACACCTCATATTGGTCTCATAGAAATAATTGTGCCTCCATTACTATCATGGTAAGAAATATAATCTAAACGGCGGCGTTAGAAAGAAAAAACATCACGCTTTATATTAAAATCTAAAAATTAACATCAAACTAATTAAAACGTTCATCTTCATGAAACCTAAATTTCATTTTGAAAAATAATTACAAATTTGTTGTTTTTGTTTTGTGAGCGATTCCAAAGACAAACGTTCCCGGGTTACGAATAACTTAGCAATATTTGATGATTTCCTAGTACCACCATAGTAAGCGGAAAATGTTGCTTGTGTCCAGATGAAGGACTTAGCCAACCGAGAAATTGATCACGCGACCCCTGGGTGGGACTCAAACGCGATTCCAACTCGGCCACTGACCAGTCGATAAAATTTTTGCATTCAAAATTTTAAAGCGTATTTTATTACCTTTCAAAGTCAATTTTAGTTTTCTGATAGGTTGAGAAACATTCAGACATTTATTATGAGTTTACCGCAATGCGGCCTGTAAATATGCAATAGCATAATTAATATGTATTCTATCTCCTTTTTGAGTTATATGTACATTACAGCCCACATATTTCATAACAGGATGGCAAATTTGTTGCATCTGCGAAATTTATTTTTAAAACGCGTTTCGTTTTAATCGTCGCATATCAGCCAGCGGCATCACAATTCACATTAAACCACAAGATCAATGCACATCGTAGAAAAATATAGTACAATGCTGGCACTATGAGTGGATGGTCAACAATATTGACCGTTGAAATTCAACGGATGTGTTGGATCATAGGAGCGTGGAGATGATATCGGTTGGAGATGATATCTTGGTCGGTAGCAACCCTTAAAAAATCCCAAAGTTTACACTAAAATTATGCAAAAGTGAATTATTTATGATCTACTTTTTTATAATTAGAAAAGTAATTAAATAAAGTCGCACATATCGGAACTAGACATTTGCTATATCTTTTGTTGAAAAAAAATAATTATTCAATTTGGTTGAATATATTTTGGCCTTAAATTCATAATTAAGTTTTGTATAAAAAAAAACGCGGATCCATCCCTCTTAATATTCTGTGGGAAACTTTATATGTGGTTTTGTAAAAGTAGATCATAAATAATCTGGAATAGGAATCATAGGAATCTGAATATTAGATATGTATTAAAGTCTTCTAACGTTTCCGAAAATGAAAGAAAATTATGTTGATAGTCAAAAAGTCACCGATGGCTATTGCTTTCATGTTTGCAAATAATAATAATAATAATTGGATAATTTGTAAAGCGCCGTTTTTGTGAAAAATCACCTCAAGGGACTTTAAAGTGTGAATTATTTTTATAAAACGAAATAAAAGTGAGGTGGCTAATGTAATAACCTTTGTAACACTTTTTTGTATAAAGCGGTAAGCGACGTACAATTCCCATATTTTACAAACGTCGTACAATTACTCAAATTTTTTATACTTTTATTTCCATATTATATCCGTTTAGAATCGGAAAAACTTATGTAATTTTAGGATACTTTCAAAACAGCATGTCTAAACAATCATGTTATGTATCTGACAGATCATTTAAAGTAACATGACGACAAAATATCAGTATAACCCAGGGGTTAAGGAGGTTATGAATTGTTTTGGTGTTTAATTCGCAGAAGTCAATTTAATTTAAAAATTTATTAATTTAATGAAATTCTATTATTATTATGTTCTGGGAGTATTTTTTTATTTTTTTTATTATTTTATTAACTGTTTTGGCTTACAAGGCCATTTTCAAACAGTGGTTAGATAGATACGTTTTTAGATTTTCACGGCCAAAAGCATTTTCGTTGTTTGTTTTTGGAGTGTTATGCCGTGTTGATCGACGGATCGACGGATCTGCCCTGATGATGGACACTGCAACGCTGTCCGAAACGTCGGCTAAAGAAGGAGGTAGCACAACACGGCATAACACCCCAAAAACAAACAACGAAAGTGGTTAGATAGACCACTTTGAGATGTAGATCGATATTTATACGATCCTAAAAAAATAAATGATTTAATTCTAAAATTTTAAATTGGATTCTATAAATATAATTTTAATGATTCTAAATTTCAATTTTCATTATTCTAAATTTCAATTTCAACGATTCTAAATTTCAATTTCAATGATTTTAAATTTCAATTTCAAAATTGATTTTCAAAGTCAAATTCAAAATCAACCTCTCAAAGTGGTCTAACCACAGTTTGATAATGGCTTTTTTTATTATTTTGACAGCCGAAACGGCTGTATTTTTAATTTATCAGTAAGTGTGTTAGATTGTTATAACAAAAACGATACTGAAGAAACCCGATGGTCTGTGGTGTCTCTAATAAAATAAAGATTTCACAGTATTGCTTTTAAAGTACATCCACGTGCCGTGACCAGAAAACTTTTTCATATTGATTAGAACCACAAAATGTATGTTTATTATGTATCCACGTGCAGACTTACTTGTCTCTGCCGAGTTTCTGGTGAAACTCCACTTGGATCGTAATTATTTTCTGGTCTCGTATTTTCTCGATCGTACTCCGGAAACTAGAATTAGTCAGACATAATTCCACTCGGATCTAGGTTCCTGTAGTAGGTATTTGGCGATCATTCCATTTGCTCTCTTCGCGTTCTCCAGTGGAATCAGTGGAGGAAAATACCCACACATATTATCATGTAGCATTATATATTTATTTCAACGTGATTCTGTGATGGAAGGCGAATCCATTTAGTAGCGTTCAAGGAATTGAGATAATCTGGAAATATTTTGCAACATTAAATACTGACTGCATAATAAATTGCTTGCATAATTTGCCAAGGCAAGGTCTTCCGTTGAAACGAATAATTTCAGATATCCATAATATGTAACATTAATCAATACATTCCCTTCACAATATTCCAACATGGATTATGCGAAGCTCTAAATAAATATAACAGAGGTGGAATACAAAAGTAACACATGATAGTTAAATGTAAATTATATAGCTTTATACATAGTAAATATAACAGAGCTGGTATGCAAATCCGCAAAATGTAATTTGAACGTTGCTTACAAAGTCCTATCAGAACAAACATTGTCTATAGAGGGGGGAACTTGACGGCCTCCGTGGTCGAGGGGCAAGGCTCTCGACTAGCGTTGATTTGTTTTTTTAACAATTGAATCATTTAAAAGAATAAAAGGCACGTCCTAGAGTGGATACTTTTAGACCACTATTAAAAATTGAAACGAACTTAGATCCATCTCCATCCCCTCCTCACTACCTCCAGCCTCACAACATAGCTCAATTAGTGATGCCATAGTCTCACTGGCTCCAGGCGGTTGGGAGCATTTAAGACTTATATGCGATATTCGCATAATCGTGCGTAATCCTAGGAAAAGGAAAAATATAACTAAAATATTGAACGTCTGGGTTGTCAGATATGAAATCAGTTCGATATTGTTAAACTGACAACAACGATTACTTCCATAGATAATAGAACCAATGGATATGGGCCATACACCATCCTCAGTTTGAAACCGCGTGTACCAAAGTGTCGCTAACAATTTTCACCCATACTAATGCAAATCGTGTCTATGCACAACAGCGCACCACCTTTATTATTTCCTTCTACACATTCAATATTTTTATTTGTATAGTTTTGATATTTTTCTGCTTTCAAACATATTTATTGAGCTAATAAAGTAACGGACTAGATGTAGTGCGTATTGTATGCGTGTCTATTTTTTTTAATTAACTCCATACAGGAGGCTCTGAGGAAAATAATTCTGTGTGGAGGGTCTTTTTGAGGAAGTAGAGTCGGAGAAGCGACCCGTTCTAATGTGACATATGTCAACCGTATACATATGTTAAGTGCGCGTTTGGCGTCTTTCCCGACTATGCACCGGTGCCGAGCGGATCAATGACGCGTCTTCCTCGGAACACCTTCTATTGTAATACCGGCAAAGCAATGACAGCATTCCTACCTCACGCCTGTGCCCTAAGCGGATGTGAAGGTTTTTTTTTTGTATTTTGGGGCTAAAAATCAAAATTTGATTCTCTAAATTTCAATTTCGATGATTCTAAATTTCAGGTGTTTCTAAACTAAAGGTGACTGCCAAATTTGTACAGGGTGAGCAGTTGTATACTATTAAAGTATCTGCAGGCCCTGTACAGTATAGTATTTGAGTGGCTAACTTAACTTTGGCTTCGACGGAGCAGCAATCTATGGTGACACTTTTTTTTAAATGGTCCTGAGTTTCTGGGTTTTAATGGTTCTAATTTTAATATATCCGTGGTTAAATTAAGGATTAAAATTTTTCCTAGAAAAGGCCCGAAGACGTCACTCTAGGGATTGGTCTATTTACGTTGTCTCGTAACGAGAACCTAACGTGACCCTAAACAACCCTTTGTTGAAGTGTTCAAAACAACAAATTTATTATTAATTTAAGAATATCATTTGTGACTTTGCAGAACAAAAACAGCTTTATCACTGTGTCCATTTCAATCACTTTATTTTTAACGCGTTACTATTTTTTTTAATTGTATTCCAAACTAAATTACTTACGGTATTAAATCACTTCTTTTACAAAGTCACGGAATCTAAATTTATTTCAAAACATTGTCTATACGTTCATTCATCACATTACGGCATGTGTGTTTTATTCTTAACAAAACAGAGAGTATCTCATTGCTGCGAGAAAGATTCTATACGAAGTGATGACCGATTAAAAACAGATAATAAAATAATTTGAACATCAAAAAAATTAGCCCGAGGAAACGTTTTGAACACCCAGAGGTAATGAATATTTAAAAAATTCTCTTTGTTTACCTATTGATGATTTTATTGTAAAGTCATCTTCTTATTTAAACCGATCATACTTTTAATAAGGACACAGGGGATAACATTCCTCACTGTAATAATAAAAGCAAAAAATGAATGACTACTTTACTTTATCTAATTTATCTTTTAGTCCTATTCTAGATATATTTCCAGTAAACCGCTCTGTTCTTGCCTGAGTTCCCGCAATTACCCCTTCCCCTTTGTTAACCTCCCATTAATTTTTTTTTAAATATATATAAGTCAATATTTTGAATCATTTAGTTTTAATATTCCCCTGATGAAGGAAGTGTTCTTCCGAAACCGGTAGAGTTTGATTAAAATTTAAGTGTGTAGCGCGCCGTTTACGCTTGCCACTACACCATCTCTTTCCCCCGTACAGCGCCATCCTGCTCACCCACCCCTAAGCAAACCCGGATGCGCCGACGCCTTCTGCGCATCTCCCACCCTCGAGCCGCTACATAAACCACACCCCGCAACAAGGAATGGGCTATATAACAGGCCACGCGCCCTAAATTAGGCAGTTCGTCTGTAGCTCGCTCTTGGCTAGTACGCTCTCTTAGTTGCGCTTCGTCCTCTGGCACGACCCTCTAAGGAGTATTCTACTACCATAAGTAAAGCACCAACCAGACCCTCGACTGCTGCCTTAGTTGCGCTTCTTCCTATGGTACGACCCTCTAAGCAGAACCACAGTCAGTTTTTGTTGTTCCCAAAGCCTAACGGCAAGGTTCCCTCCGATCCCTTGCTCAGTTAATTAGTGAATTGATACATTGTGACTATTTTTACCATATTATGTGATCTGTGAACTTACTTACTTTAAATAAATAACCTTTTACCAACAATTGTGTTATAAGTGGTATAGAACAAATTTATATATTTTCATTGTAAATTATAGCGAGTCAAAAATGCATCGTTAATGCTTATTACAAATATGTAATTTTTAAAAGGGTTTTACGTAGGCACTGAAGAAAATATACGATAAGGTAACACATTTTATCACTCGTTGAAAGGTAAATTAAATTTTTGCAGTCTAAGCGTACCATTAAAATAAGGAGTTATGATAAAAGGGAAAAGGCTAATATTATGAGGGTATTTGTTACCAGAGAGTACCGGAAATTAGTCCGCATTAAATCAAATTCTAGACGTATTAATAATTTTTGACAAAAAAATTTAAATTGATTTTGGAAGATTGTTATTTTATCTGGTAAACGCATTTTTAAAATTTTGAAAAACTAAGACTATTTTTAATATACTAAGGTTATACCGTTGGTCGTTTGCAGATTTGTTTAATTTTCAAACGACATATTGTATTATACAACACAAATTTCAAATCATACAACAAAATAAATAAATAAACAATCTAGTAAAAACATTTTTCATATTTTTTATTTTAGTTAAATTAAAATTTATTTTTTTTTAAATTTAATTTAATTAAAATCATTAAAAAATAAATCCTTGAACGTGTTTTGTGACGAAAATACCTTAGTTTTTCTATTTATTTAGGATCTTAAAAACTGAAATATTTCAAACGTATTAAATGTATTAAAATGTCTTAATGTATTATTATGTATTCTATAAATAAAAAATAAAATAAATACTACAAAATAAAGCAATACATAATCTAGTAAAAATATTTTTCAGATTTTTAATTTTAGTTAAATTAAAATCATTAAAAAAATAAATCCAAAAACGTGTTTGTGACGAAAATACCTCAGTTTTTCCGTTTATTTAAGGTCTTACAAACCAAAATATATATTTTTTTTTTAAAGACTTATTTTGTTTAGACATTATTGAAAAATCATAAATACTTATGATCAAAAAATACTTACAAGAAGTACACGATATTTAATAATTTATTGCTTACTTGAATGTAGGTATATATTTAAGCAAGTTTTTAATGAAATAAATCGATATTAAATTTTTAATTTTAAAAATTTCATACAGGGAATAATCGATCTTTCTCATCGGAACCTCCCGGTACACTTGCAAGCATTTTTAAACTTTTATTCTCAGCCGCTGGTCAATGGCTCTTAAGTTGTGTTGTATAAAAGTTTCTCGGCAATTTGATAAACGTTTTTTTTTTACATTAGCTCCACACAGGAGGCCCTGACGAAAATAATTCCTATTAAAGGGTATTTTTAGGTAAGGAAAGAGAGGACGTTCTGGTAAGGAAAAAGGCACGAGGGTGGGTAGGAATCTGGGGGTCTGTATCTCCAGGAGTAACGGACGTATGAATCGATCCCTCCCACTGCGGTGTAAGGCGATGTTCAGATAAAGTTCAGCCGGAGAAGTCAAAAGGTATAACTCAACCAGTCTCTCTTGATCGCATATGGTTCCGGACACACCTCACCACATGAACCCCAGAACCCCTGCTAAGTATATATGGTGTATTTACGGACCTACAAACATACTCACATATATTATACATACACCTAAGGAATCCTGGGATTTTATATTAGATAGCCAGGATGTTTTAGAGAGCTCTCGCCTCTTTGAGGAAATTTTAACAAAACATATAGAGGCGTGCACCGTCACCAAGTTATATAAGTTAGCATCTAAATACCGCCCAATAAAACCGTGGATTAGCCCTGGATTAGTGAAATCGGTACGAGAGAAACAACGATTATTCATACTCTGTAAAAAGAATCCTTTCAATTATATATTAAAAAATACCTTTGTCAAATATCGAAATATGCTTACAAATTTAATTAGGAATACTAAAGAACAGTATTATAAAATAAAAATGTCACAAGTAGAATATGATAAAAAAAAAATGTGGTCGACAATTAATGAAATTATTGATAAGAAACGGAAAGGGTCGGAAATACACAGACTGACGTATAACGGTAATTCTATAGACGTAAAAGATGCGCCGACCCAATGTGCGAACTTATTTAATGATTTTTTTGCAAATGTTGGAAAAAATTTAGCACAACAAATTAACCCTTTAGCTGCTAGCAAAACCACTAAGGCTTTTGAGAGAAATTTAATAGAAACAAATAAAATGCAATTTCTAGAACCCACCTCGGAACTGGAAGTTGTAAATATAATTAGTTCACTGAGAGGTGGCTCATCGCCTGGATACGATGGAATAACAGTAGAAACCATAAAAAATCTTAAAGATTTTATTAAAATACCTATCGTACATATTATTAATTTAAGTTTTTCAGTTGGAAGATTTCCAAATAATTACAAAAAAACTGTTATTAGTCCTATTTTTAAATCTGGCAACCAAGAGGAAATGACTAACTACCGGCCTATATCTTTGACATCTAACATTTCTAAAATAATTGAAAAAATCGTAAAAAAAAGACTATTCCTATTTCTAGAAGAAAATAAAATTCTGCACTCAAACCAATATGGATTTAGACCAAATGTAGGAACACATGATGCCATTGCAAAATTGACTTCACTAGTTATGGGGAATTTGGATCGACGTCGAAAATGTCTGGGTATATTTATCGACCTAAAAAAGGCGTTTGATAGTGTGTCGCATTCTAGACTGATCAATAAACTAGAAAAAATTGGACTTGAAGACAAAGCTTTATCTTGGTTCCAGAGTTACTTAAAAAATAGAGAACAGTACGTCAAACTAAATAATTCATTAAGTGAACCCTTGTCTTCTGAATATGGAATTCCACAAGGCACAGTAATCGGGCTTATACTTTTCATTATATATGTCAATGACATGTTCACTCTCCCTCTTAATGGAAGTGTCATCTCATATGCGGATGATACAGTCATTATAATCGAAGGAATAACATGGTCTGAAGTGAATATAGCTGCGAATGCTGACATTGTCATATTGAAGAAATGGTTTGATGATAACTTACTTAGTCTTAATGTAGAAAAAACTTCATATATACCTTTTTACCTTAATGATCCTGTCACTGATTTCAATATTAGAGTGATAGTACATAGTCGATCGTGTAGAGGAGGAGAATGTAACGATAATTGTAAAATCCTGAAGAAAACCTCAGATGTAAAATATCTAGGGATCACTATAGAAAGCAACATGAAATTTAAGAAACACGTTGAAAACTGTGTCAAAAGAATTAGAAAACTTACTTACATTTTTATACGATTAAGAAATATCCTAAATCTTTCAAGTATTAAAATAGTTTACTTTGCTCTTGTACAGTCAGTTTTGCAGTACGGCATAATCGCCTGGGGAAGCATATATAAGAATAACCTGTATCCGATAGTAACAACACAAAAAATGATCATGAAAGTTATTATTAAAAAACCAAGAATTTTTCCAACCAAGGAACTTTTTGAAAAATTTAAAGTCCTGTCGGTTACAAAACTATTTGAAAAAAATGCAATTTTAACAGTTTTTAAAGAATCTGAAGTGTCCTCAACACGAAGTAAAAGACCTAGAACATCTGGGAACATATATGTACCTAGATGCAACACGACAGCTGCACAACACCATTATGAATATGTAGGCCCAAAGCTATTTAACGATTTACCCGATACAATAAAAAGTGAAAAAAACTATTTTAAATTTAAAAAAAAAACTCTCGTTGTATTTTTACAGATAAGCAACAGATTGACTTATTTTTTATCGATGATTTTCAGATATATCCCGTATTCTGTTTTCTGTTTGTTGATATTCCATTGCTACAATATATGTATTTTTCACATTATACAATGTTTTGTAATATCTTATAGTATTTTTTAAAGTATTTTACTTCCATTTTGTAACTATACATATTATCTATATGTATAACATAAGTACATAGACTAGCTCCCCAGTTAGACTCGAGAATTATTTCTTTACTAATTGGGTAACTAAAATTGATGAATGAAATGTAAATAAATGATGTTATAATTGTAAATGATATTATATGTTATAAATAAATAATAAAAAAAAAAAAAAAAAAAAAAAACCTATACACTACGCACATCACCCGGTAATTACTAATTTACATTCCACATAATATAACACATTAAATAGAAATATATCATACACGGAGAAAATGCTAATCTAAAATACGATCATTTTATTCGTAAAAACGGGACTGAAGTTCTAACGAACAAATTAACAGAGTTTCAATGTTTATTGGCGGGAACATGTAAGAATAATTTGTCGGTATACGTAATTTCGTACGTATACCAACAAATTATTATTACATGTTCCCCGCCAATAAACATGAAACTCTGTTAATTTGTTCGTTAGAACTTCAGTCCCGTTTTTAACCGTTTTTACGAATAAAATGATCGTATTTTAGAATAACATTTTTCTCCGTGTAGGTACCCATCATGAAGTACCACTTAATATCTGTAACTTTTTTATCACTGTAACCAATGAACTGTTTGATTACATGGTATAAAATAAATAAATAAAAAATATAAATATACAAACTTCGACCAAAACTGCGTGTCAATGTTTATGATTTGTGAACTATTTGTTCTACGAGAAATGTTCGGTCAATTTATACCTACCTAAAAAAAAAGATTAAGAAAGTTTGTCATCCGTGGAAAAACTTGTGTTGGTGATTTATATTTCTTGCGGATTTTTGTTTGGAAACTTTTTGTTGTAGCCACAACCACGTTTCCCCTGATCAGTGTTTATATTATACCGGAAGGGATATACTTGTATTAGCATTGATGTAGATCACGCAAGATTGGCAATTCAGCAAAAAAATACACTTTCGGAAGGAGCCTGCTCTTTAATACAATTGATAATATCCACAAGTTGGGTAATATTCGACGACAGTAAAATTCGCAATGATACAAAATTACAGTGATTTGACAGTTTAATTTTTTAAAGTTATTTATTTATTTATTTATGCTGGGTTTTACAGATGTTCTCACTTGCTTGGGAACAATCCAGTTATAAAAAACAGTTAATATACAATTAACTACAGATACATTAAATAAATCTACAAATAAATACAGACACATACAATTAGGAAAGGAATCATTACAATTTTTTTTTTGTAGAAGCTCACTCAAGTATTACAATGAGTGACAAGAGGCATAAGAAACATGATATGAGAGCCTAAGAGAGACAATTGACACAATATAATTAGTTATAATTTTTTAACAGCGCCAGAACTTTTTTTCTGAATCCGCGCAATTTATCGATAAAAATATCTACTTCAGCACACTCTCTCTTGTTATATAGTCGACACATCTGGGTCAGAGGGCTGAAGTAGGCGATATTATTTTTCAATAATTCAAATTTTGTATCGAAAATGACACTTCAAGGACATCTGTGGCCCAGTTGTGCAGCACGAGCACAATATATCTAACGTCCAGAGAAACTGCCAAACAACCATTTTGATGATATAAACATTTTAAAATTATTATCGAGATAAAAGGAAAACGTATTACAATGCCAGATCAGTTACTATTTCCTCGGATAGAAACTAACATTGTTTAATTGTCAAACAATAAATGTATTGTGATACTAGTTCTGTTGGTTCAATTGAATGCTCAAATTTTTTAAAATTGAGTTTATTAAACAAATTGAACCTTTTGCATTTCTAAACACAAAATCCCTATCCAGATTCATATTACATTTTCCAAGAGAAGTGAACCTTCTCATAAAAACAATTTTTCGACCTTTTATATTATAACTACAAAACTTAAAATCTGAACCGATATATGAAGCAGTATAAATGCTCGACCGGTTAATGGTAGATTCAGACTGGGTCGACGTACGTGCCCATCGCTACGCCTAACAATATCTGGACTGCTTAGCAACCATACATTGTCTATGAAAATTATGGTTGCAGAATCACACTTACCACCCGTCGCGATGCGTATGGCCAGTGTGATTCTAAATTATACTGGGTCGACGTACACGATACACGCAATAGCACGCTATTGAGCCTACGCATGGCGTGCAGGGATGTAATTCCCAAAAAAATTATTTCCCTAGATTTTGAGGCGAAATTTCTCCTGAAACCAAAATCACCCCCGGGGGGGGGGGGGATTTTGAAAGTATATGAACCCGGCGTGCACAAATAAATTTAATTTGATTAATTTGTGTTATTTCACGATTACTTAATAAATAAAAAAAATTATACTATACTTGTGGCATGTTCCAGAGTAGAAGATACTCCCAGTATTGCCCTGGTGTAAGACCACCATTCAGAATTGAAACGTTGCTTAATAATGGCTTTAACCGTGTTTAGTGACAAGATTTGAATAGCCAGGTACTTCCCAACCTTCCTCTTCCCCATCTCCTTCCCTTCCCAACTTACCTTCAGCCTCACAACATACCCAATTGGGGATGCCATAGTCTCACTGGCTCCAGACGGGAGCAGTTGGGACTCTTGTGAGGTATTCTCTAGAAAATAAAACAAAAAAAAAGACAAAAACAAAAGTCCCATTTCTAGCAGTATTTCTCTGAAGAAAAATTCTTGTAATACACATAGATGAAAACGTACCTAAATTGAAACCCAAATTAAATTTTTTTTTTTGAGAAGTCCACATTTACCTTTTTACATACCAAATACCATTTTGAGTTGTCAGTGTTAAAAACCACATTGCTTGATTTATGTAAGTACAAAAACAATATATAAGATTTACGTGAATTCCAAATAAAAAAATTGCGATTAGCAATACCAGTCATTTTGTCACATGTAAAAAAAAAATTGCCAGAGTTCGAACTTTCCATAGATTTTTGCTGATTTCCCTTTTCCCTAAAAAAATTTTTTCTTCTCTAAATCTAGGGAAATTTCCATAGACATACTATCCCTGATGGCGTGTGACAACGTGACAAATCGTCTGAAGTTTTTGCCCGTGTTACCATTTTCGAAAATATAAAGCGCCGAAATAGGCCTAGGTGCTGTATTGATTTTTTTTTGAGTTGTAACCTATTTTTTAATCGTGAATTATGTATGTAATAATATATTTTCTGTTAATGTTCGAAATAAAATAAAATAAAAATAAATCAACAAACGATAATTTCAATAGAATCTCGTTTTATTTTGGGGGAAGATTTATTATAAAGGAAATTGTAAGGAAATTGCACGTAATGTTTTTAGAACATTAGCATTGACAACCCATTTTTGACATTTATTTTTTAGGTTATGTTAATATGATTCACTTCCCAACGGACGTTAAATTCGTAGCATTGGCATTTTTTGTGATTCTGAAAGCGAATTTGAGGATGACTTGTTAGGATTACATCTATATACATAGTATCAATAAGTTTTTCGTCTCCCATTTCAAGTGAGCGGCGGCGAGAGGTAAATGTGGGTAAATTGGTGCCAGGTGTCATTGTCAGAATAATATGTCAATATGTCAAAATAACCATAGATATACGGAACATAACCTTAGATGCATAGATAATACCTCTCGCAGATGTCAAATCAACTTATTGGAAGCGTGACCTTACCCCCTCCACCTGCCACACGCCGATCTTGGCGGCCCAGACGTCGCGATGGGAACGTGGGTTTACGAAGTTCGTACGTCGACGTGGTTGCTAAGCAGTCCAGATATTGTTAGGCGTAGCGATGCCCACGTACGTCGACCCAGTCTGAATCTACCTTAACTCGGGGCTAAATAACTATGAAATTTTTTTCACTTTGTAATTTTAACAAATAATAATTTTTACCCGGTTTTGAAAAAAAATAAAACAAAACACAAGATTATTTGTGATGCCAATAAACGTCAAAAAGATCACCAAAAACGTGCCAACTGTTCACATAATTATCATATATATTGATGATCTTGTATTAATTGTTGTGAGGTTTATCATTTTTCCTGGTAATTAAGCTTAGCTAATAGTTAGGGATGGTCCGATGCTCTGTAGGGAACCCGCTTGCACAGCGCGGGTGTAAACTGTGTGCCATATAGTTTAAGTTTAGACTTAGGAGCAGTTGTTTCAAATAATGAAAATATTCTTTTAATTCACTTCAAACTAGATTGGCAATCACGTCTTCCATCATTTCAAATACCAAATGGGTTGTTTCAACTCCGATCACACTCCAATCCACGTTGAAAATTTCACTGAGTGTTCCCCGCCGAATTAGGCATTTATTCAGACCAGACCACTTCAGAGATGTAACCTGAAAGCAACGTGGGAAAAGTGCTAAAGAAAACATAAAAATATATGGAAAATGAATTCAACGTGCCCATATTTACAAGCTACGTTTAACAACATAAAACGTCGTACATTAGAGGTTACTTGTATTATTAATAATGAGTATTTTTTAAGTCCGAATTCCGATAATTACGTATCTACTAAAGTTTATTTGGTATCCTACAATCGTATAACTATATTTGCAACTAACATTATTAACAATGAATGACGGACATCTCATTTATTGTTATTATTTGATATAATATTAAGTTTGTCTGTTTTACTTATCAGGTACCAACGGATGAAGTAAAATATGTTATAATATTGATACTTGTTTTAGCAGCATTGCAGTATGGGAGAGAAATATATAATGGAGGATTGCAACTGAAATTATGACAAGTCTGTGTTTTGGATAAAGGCTATCTCCAAACAGAAACCAACTTATCTCATGCGAAAGATATGGGTACAAAGGAGCAATAATCACGAACAGATAATTTTAACATTGTTCTTAAGTCGCCAATTAAACATACAAGTGAAATGAATAAACAGTTTTTTTTACCCACATACAACTGTGTACAAATACTGACTTATATATACGTGTACTTATTCTTATAACTTTTATGACGAGGAAGTTTTACGTGTATAAATAAACATTTGAATAAAGATATATATTGAGCACAAAAGGATTTTTATTATAAAATACTATTAATTTCGTATCTTGTACGAAATCGGGAGTTCCTCAGTTGTATCCATGTACATGAACCTATAGCTCCATGCAGCTCCGTGGTTTCAAGGTAAATAATCAGTAAAATAATTTGACGGGGATATGTCAATCATAAAAAAGAGGTTTCTTATATATTGTAGATTCATAATGTAAGTATTACAGTTGACAATTATTGTGATACCATCGGTCAATAAGAGAAAACTTTTATTTTGTTCAATGTTTTCGCCAGTTTTTACGTCATTTTCTATCTCTGAAACTGACGATTTTCGACAACTATATACTTTGAGAGGAAATCTAACTTCTTATACAGAATTACTTTGAGAGGATATCTAACTTCTGAAGTTTTAACCATTGTGCATTCTTTACGTTATGTACAAAAATAGTCCAGCCATATTTAGTTAAAAATATTACAGACATTCCCGCCACGACCTGTCAGATCACAATATTGACGTCTGCGCATGCGCCTCCCTTTATTTCAAGCTTAATGGTTCGAACTCGGCTGATCACATTAAGGTGATGTCCAATCACATTTGTATGGAATTTTCGTTGAAATTTCGTCTGACGGAGGTTGAAACAACCCAACTTTGCGGTGATTGACGATTTGAAGGAAAATCTAACGTCAAATTTTCCGACACAACTGGTCCTTACAGAATTCAATACTTCGTCTGTGTGAAAGCACTATGTGAAAGCACTGTGTGAAACAATACATGATTATTATTAATTTGTTAACAGTCATGTAAATAGTTTTTGTTGCCAATCATGGGCTATGGGAATTATATTCCTACTTACACCTATGTTTGGCATCCAATATTCACGTGCATTATAAAGGGTCTTAAATACTTAAATAAAGACATTTTTTGTTGCTGTTTGTACACAGAGTAGCCATGGTTTTGAGCCCTTCACAAGACAAGAAGACGTAGTAGACGTAGAGATAAGAAGCAACCATAGATTACACCTCTTAATCCATCAACCCTTAAAAACTAGTAGCGTGACAGCCAGTCGATTCGCATGGATAGGTCATGTTTGCTAAGCGACGTGGAATAAGTGGTTAGGACGGTAAATAGACGTATAAAGTTCAACCCCACAATGGTCGCGCTCTAAAAAGAAACTTCAGTGGTTGCGTAGATTACTCGGGAATGCCATTTTTAAACTAGAAAAAAAGTGAATTCATTAGAATTATTGTTATTATTTATATTTTTATTATTTAATCTTACAATCTATATATTGTTTCTTAAAAATAAACACATCTTTCGCGTTATAAACAATTAACCAAAACATAAATCACCATTTTTTTCAACTAAAAATCGACGGATCTTCCGGATCTGCCCTGATGATGGACACAGCAACGCTGTCCGAAACGTCGGCTAAAGAAGGAGGTAGCACAACACAGCATAACACCCCAAAAACGGACAACGAAAATAAAAATCATGTCTTTTATTTTTTAAGATCTCAACAAACCATTCAAACATACTAATCTAATTTTTAAATTTCTAAGCAGGAGAAACTTACAATCTTTTAATATTTTTTGCACACGTTACACACTTTACAGGGTGCCTCTATTGCTTGCTCTTTTGCTTTCAAGGCAGCGACCTACAGAATTTCTTCGAGTTGATCCTGAGGTCAATGAATGACTTTCTACTTGAGGGATACCAATTAAGTATTTAATTTTGAATGACCGACTTCTGCAATCTTCGTTGTGCATTGTTGACATAAAAGTTATCACTTGGCGGGTGTACGTCAAATTTCAAAGAGCATATTGGTTTTTATATTGTGACCAAAAATGATCATGGTACCTACTTCTCGAGTTTGAGATGCTTGTCTATTATCCATGATGTTTCTAAAAAAAATGAATAACACGATTATTATTTATGTTCAGACATTCAACACTAATTATTAGTTTAAAAAATGTACGTAGTTGGTCGCGCGGATTACAGGTCTAGACGGCGGAGTTTGCGGAGATCCTGTAACACAAGTAATCCAACTTAAAGTATACGGAAGACGAAAATGATTGGCGCCACACGTTTTTAAGAGGGTATTTATTACCAGAGAATACCGGAAATTAGCCATTTTTAAATCAAATTTTAGACTTATTGGCTCTTTTTTACATAAAAAAACAAAATTGATTTTAAAAGATTGTTATTTTATCTGGTACACGCAGTTTTAAAATTTTGAAAAACTAAGTGTATTTTTAATATACTAAGGTTATACCGTTGGTTGTTGGCAGATTTGTTCAATTTTAAAACGATAAATTCTATTAAACAACATAAATTTCAAATCATATAATCATACAATAAAATAATTTAATACATAATCTTGTGAACACAGTTTTAAGAATTGTAATTTTAGTTAAATTAAAATCATTAAAAAATAAATCCGAGAACGTGTTTTATGACACAAATACCTCAGTTTTTCTATTTATTTAAGGTCTTACAAACTAAAATATTAAAAAAAATTTTTTATACATTTTTTTGTTTAAACATTATTAAAAAATCATAAATACTCACGATCAAAAAATACTTACATGAAGTGCACGATATTTAATAATTTATCAACATGCGTTTTGACCATTTTTATTGCTTACTTGAATGTAGGTAAATATTAAAGCCAGTTTTGAATGAAAGAAATCGATATTAAATTTTTATTCTAAAAATTTTGATACGGGAATAATCGATCTTTCTCATTGGAACCTCCCTGTATAGTTGCAAGCATTTTAAAACTTTTATTCTCGGCTGCTGGTCAATCGCTCTTGATTGGATTACATATTATGTAGTCCACGTGACCACTTTTGGGTTAAGGTGGTAGACTTCGTAAAGCTAATCCAACTGGAACCAAGTCTTTATGAAAACTAAGACAATGCTTTACGAACAACTTTCTGTGATAAGTAGGTACTTGAAGAGGCTGGGAGTGACGGTGCCGGATAACAGAATGAATTCAAGTCAAAGCCTTCCCTGAAAAGTTGTTATGAAAATATTTAATATTTAACAACAAATTTCGAACAAGTACTGGGATGCTAATTTCGTATTGTCTCCGAGTCGTTGATCAACCATATATATCGGGCGAAAAAGTATGTAGCCTGTTTGAACCCGACACTTCCCGCCCAAGCCTTGTTGGGGCCGAGACTTGGTCGGAACATCACAGTATCGTGTTTTAAGAACTCATATGTTCGAGCGATGTGGATTGACTTTTAATATTCAAGTGTCATGGCCGTTGGAGACCAAGAACGGTGTTCGGATAACGTAAAATCGGCCGTGACCCGTATTTCTACAAACGAGAATGCGCCGAGTTGTTATGGGGTGTATTGTGGGGTTATAGGTTAAGACAGATTTTGATTGTCGGCATGATGCCGGATTCCTAATTTTGTAAAGGTCATATAGATTCGGAGTTGGCGTTGCCTAACGGTGCGCCAAATTCCAGGGGATGGAATATGCCAACCCGGCCAACTAGTTAATAATGAGAGCAAAGGACCCAGTCAGGGCGCAGGCAATAAATGAACACTCCATCTGGGTTGTGTATGGATTAGGGATCACAGTTAATGAATAAAAGAGCTCAAGATTTGTATGTAAAATCAACTGGTTTTACAAAGGAACAAATAATGAAAAGGACTCATCCCAGTCAGACCGTATCTTCGATGACTAACTAATCTATCTAAGTTTTTGTAGAACGCCGTAGGTAGAAAATATATTGAAGTTTGATAGAATCTTTTGTAGATTTCGCGGCGCAGGTTTTCCGGCAGGGTGGTCAAAAGAGCCTGAAGTCGTAGAGGATCCTCGGCGCGGAAACGGCACAAGGCTTACCGGCCTGGCGTGCGCCACAAAAGCTCCCAAATAAATTCCAGAAGACTACTCCACACTTCCTCGGATAATGGAGTCGTAGAAGAAGAAGGATTCATCCAAACAAGGTCACGATTTCGAGGATAAACTCAGATTACATTATTAAGCCAAGCACGTGATAAACGCCACTTTTTTAAAGCAAGAACATCGCGAACTTAATCCACTCCGGTGATCGGTGACTAGTGTACGATCACGTGATACACATTCAACTCCCTCGAAAACCTACCGGTCTATCTTTTAGAAAAACAATTTTTTAAATTTCGTTAAACATGATCCAAATGGCTTGACTTCTGCCGAAAGTACCTGGAAGTACAGGTACCTCGACAGAAAGTGATTCTCATTTTTTCCTGTTCCCTGTTTGAACGTAAAACTCTGGGGTTGGTTTATGGCTTTTTGTAAGCCTGGAAAATTAATAACTTAATTTTGACAGTACTTAATATAAAAAGCAAGAGCCTCCTTATGTTACATCATAACAGAGTCTACTTTGCCGACCACGTGTGGAGACCGGCATCTACATGGCTGGCGCCTGCTGGATTCCCTCCAGCCCTGTACTGCATCCATCCGAACTGGAGACTGAACGAGAGACGACATCATCCTGTTGGGCGGACCGCCCGAGATGCGGTCCTAGCCAGACGACACCCTGGATCCTTCGATGGAGCTGCTGTCCTGGTCACGGCGCACAGTGTTTCGTTTCATACAAGCTAGACGGAAAAAAACTCTTAGATAATAATAAAGTATTTAGAACCCTCTTTCGGGGAGTACTTAATGCGAATATATTGAAAAGTTGGGTTGAAAGTGATTAATATAATTTTTTTCTTAAAAAAATTGGAAAAAAAATCTTTTAAATAATTACTCCTATATTAATAGGGTATTTAAAGGTTTATAATAAAAACTTTAAACAGTAAAAAAATTCTATTTTGAGGATAATAAGTAGGTAAAAGCACAGTCAGAAAATAATTGGTAATTGGAAAAAAATATTATTAATTGGTAAAAAATAAACAAAACAATTATTACTTAACTAGGAAAACCATTTTATTCATATTTAGCAACATAACTTAATAAAAACAAGCACTAATTGTAGAAAGTATAATCAGAAAAAAAAATCAAAAGATGTACAACTTAAAGTAAAGAATCAAAACTAGAGACATGAACTATGGGTACATAAACGTTTAATTTTTTATAAGACAGAGAACAGGACAAATAGATTTGTGAGAAAATAAAGTACCTAAACTACCTACCTAATATGCTATCTGAGTTAAGTTCAGAGTGTTCAGAGGAGTTCTTGACTCGAAATTGGGCGGAATAATTAAATTTGATCAGTCTAGTTTTTTAACTGTTAATTCATAGTGGAATTATATTGTATTAGATTTGAAATTAAACCATTTTTCACTTTGTTCCCCTTGTTTATTTACACCAGTCTACTACGGTCATTTTCAGACTGGTCTGACCAGTTTCAGACCAGTCAAGACCAGTCAAGACCAGTCAGACCAATTTCAGACCAGTCTGAAAATGTCCGTAGTAGGACGAAACCGGTCCTGATGTAAATAAACAAAAATAAATAAAAAGTGAATAAAAAAACAAGTGGACCAAAGTGAAATAATTGTTTAATTTCATATCTAATTAAATTTGAAGTCCTCGTACTCAATAAATCACTCACTTTCATACTTTTACGCCGGTCACTACATGCCACAAAATCCTTTGCGGGCCTTCCAGTAGATGTTGATGGCTGATTTTAGTCCAATTGAGAATTTTCAATTATAAAAACGTTTTCACTACCTTGAAGCCACTCACAAAATTAAACAACAAATCTTTAGAGAATCCGAGAGGCTACCCTCCACTTTTTGCTTATATTCAAAGATAGTAACTGTATTTGGCTTTTCAAATTTTTTTTACTGCTTGCACTGAGATTTTGAAGTTCAAATTTACTTAAAATAAGATTATATATTCCATGAAACCTTTCTTTATTGGGAAAACTCCTCCATGTATCGAACAACTCCTGCCTGGAAATCTGGTATGTGGTGCCTGTGAAATGGCAAAATATGATTGGTGAGCATTAATGAGCAAAAATATCGAAACTGATTTGAATAGAATATAAATTGTTCGATCTGCAAAAAAAATATTACGCGACATAAATTATCCGAAATAAATTCTCGAGTAGTTAGAAATTAAACATTTTTAAAAAACTAAACCATATAAAAACACTCAAGTTAAATATTATTTTAAAAAAAAACTAATATGTTTTATATTTAAATTTTACAATAAAAACATACTACATACCTTCCAAAGTATCCTCCATTTTTTTAGAACCGAAACAAAATACTTTAAACACATAAACAACCTTGCAGCTCGAGCGACAAGATGCGAATGAAAGCAACTTATAATTCATTATCTAATTTACCTAACTTTAAAGCTCTAGTATGAGTCAACCCGTGTATTAATAATCCCAATTAAAATGTATTTGTCTTACTAACTACCTGTTAATACTCCCATGACGTCATTTTTCCAACATTCCAAAGTGAGTTTTTTCCGTCTAGCTATATGAAACGGAACACCGTGCGGCGGTTAGAAGCAGCTAAGTCGGGTTTAAAAATATTTATATGGTCCGAATTGGTGGGGTGAGTCACATTATTTTACTTCATACAAGAATATCCAATGCCTATGTAGTGATAATAGAGATTTTGGAATTCTATGTCTTTTTTATTATTTCATCCCTTAATACAACTGAGGAAGACGTTAATGAAATTATGATCACTCCTCGAGGTAGTCTCAAGCTCAGGAGGTAGGCTTCTCCATGATTCCAGCATAACCTACCTACAGGTTTGGGCACGTGGATCCTCCACAAAGCTGGAATCATGTAAGAATTTTCTCCTACCTAATTTTATATGAACATATAAAACACATAATACCTGGGTTTAACCATGGCATTTGCATCTCACAATAGGAAATAAGCAAATACTGCATATTAAAGTCATTAAAAGTGATGAAAAAAATATATAAAGAATTAAATAAATGAAAAGAAAATACTTTGTTTTTCAAATTACAAAGTATTTTCTTTTTATTTATTTAAAATGACAAGTCGCAATGCTTCTTTTGAAAAAAAAAAAAATATATATATAAAGAATTTGTTTAATAGGTTATCTTAGGTTAGGTTAAGGGGGGGGGGTAAGGTTTTAAAACTTTGTTTTTGCATTTTTTTAATGTGCAACAACATGTCGAGAGTATTGTGTCAATATTTCCAGTAATCGGAGCAAAACTAACAAAGATACAGCGTTTCAAGCGACCGGCTCTTTCGATTTTCGACCCGGGTTTCGAGTATAAAAACTTTAAATCGATTTTCTCACAATATTTTTGAAGTTAGTGAACATCATAACTCAAAATCTACTTGACCGATCCTTTTGAAAATTTTTACACTATATCTACATATAAATCAACAGGTAGTTAGAGTTTTTTTTACAATTTTTTTCCATTTTATAATAACAAATTCACCGAATTTTTTTTGCAAAAATCGCGTTTTTCATTTAAAAATGCTTCAAAAATAAAAAAAAAATCGAAAAAAAACTCAACCTGACTACCTAGAAAAAAAAAATCACATTTTACCCGCATTTTGACTTTTTTGGTTCAAATTATCGGGTAACGAGTTATGCTGTTCACCGCATAACATTTTTGTTCGAAGCGCCTCCGGAGATTCGTTCTCACGGACTTATTTATTAATATTTTTTTATTGATTTTTTTTCAATGTACTTCAGATGTTATTATATAACGTGTATATGAAATAAATAAACCAACATTATTCATATCTCAAAAAAAAATCATGAAAATATGCTTATTTTTCGCCTTAAAAACCTTACCCTTCATTAATTTTTTTTTTAGTAGCTTTAAATAACTTTTCAAAGAGGTGTTGAGTTGAGTTAATTCTGAGTTATCATGGAACTGGGAGAGACAGATATGTGAGAAAAAAAGAATAGAGAACTCAAAAGTGAAATATGATAAGTAAGGGTAAGACTAGCCAAAAGCTTCTCGACCGCAACGCCGGAAAAAAATTCTCACCACATTAGTTTTTATTAAAAAACTACTTAGTATAATTTTTTTGTTCCATACATAATTCATAATTTTTCTTTGATATTTGTAAGATGCTTTAACTGGACATTTTACTGTTCAGGATGCAGTATACTCAATACAACGACAATGTAAATAAAGGAAATACCTTAAACTCGCGTAACGAATGAACACATACTAGTGTGTTATGTAGGCGATTGCAGAGAACCGCAAATTTTTTTTTTGTATTTTACAAAAGGGAATGCTTTCTTGCACTGTGTAATAAAATAATCATTATAAACCTTTTATTGTTTCCATGTAATGAACAATCTTTAATGACTTTATTGGTTTTTTAGAAATTGAGTAAAATGTTGCAAATAGTTTATTATTTATAGTATGACTTCAACCGACAAAAAGGAAGCAAGCCCTTGAGATAAAACTTGTTATTAACCCTTAAGCGACATGGTGATAAAAACTTACTTGACGTCGTAGGTCTCGGAGACCAACATTTTTATTTAGTAGTATTTTCACGGTTGTGACGGCAAAATTTCTTTCACAAAAACACATCCATCATCAATAATTAAAATCTACAAAAATATCTTCGTTACTAAAAATAATGTTTCCTTATAATAAATGACAACCTTTTGAAACTTGTGTACACAAAACAATAATTAAAAAAAAAAATAACGTAGTACGAATCTCTTTAATACACTTTGTACTTATGTGAATGAGCTATTTATGCTTCTGCGCCAACTCAGAATATAGGAATGTACTGAGATGCGTGGACAGTATGAGAGAGGCAGAGGGGGAGAATTACGAAGAGGTTCCCATGGACCCATGACTCACATAAGGGTTAAATACGCATTTATAACATCGACATTGATTTGAAAACTAATAACCGTGTTTAGAAATATTTTCGGATGCGTTTTGGCATATTTTTATTTGATCGATATGTGGAGTATTATGAAAATTGGTTAAAAAACATTATTAGTATCTAAATGTTAAAACATTATGTTTTGTTGACGATTTAATTATATTACCATTAAAACTATGCCATCATGTGTATTTGTGTAATATAACATTTAATTTTATGATTTGTTTAATTCAGCGGAATTACAAGTAGAAGAGAATTAATAGTATTCTTATATTTTGTAACTCAATAAATTTATCAATGAGTGTAATTTACTTTTTTCCCGCCAAAATGAACGTTCTTGATATTTTATTTCTCAAAGAAAAGAGAGTACCCCAAACTTATATATTTTTACAAACAAACAAAGTTTGACAGATGCGCGCCATCGTTGACGGTCGGAACGCATTCAATCCATCGCTTTTGTCAGATATGTATGATCAACATAGTGGCAAAGTGGAAAATGTATTTGAGACCGAAAAATGGGCGTGCTTACAGATAAATCTCGAATGTATAAGTTGATCCACAGGGATTTACATATGTATGCCAGCAAAAAACTAACGGATCTACAAAAACAAACTGATCAACAAAAAAATTGTGTATTGTCTCGCGAGGTCAACAAAATACGAGAGTTAATAAATTTATATACGTACTAGCTGCGGGTTGCTGTGGATAACTAAACACAACGCCAACTACTGGATGGTTACCTCATATAGATAACCAAGTGTTGTATCAATAAATTAAGTCCCACTGCCATCTGTCAGAAACTTATGCAACTTGCAAATAATTGTCCCACAAAAAACATTTAATTCGCATTAATAAATAATTAGGTGAACAATCGAGATAAAAACTATCATATCTCTTAAGTTGGATCAAATTACACTCAGCAAGTCAAATTTCATCAAAATCGAGGTAAACTCCAAAAAGTAGTTTTAGAGTTTACCTCGGACGAACATTGTGACACGAAATTTTTATATATAAAAATAGCATTTTTAAGTAAATTCTTAATGTGATTTTTACTTTCATAAGCGTAACTATCTAAAGATTAGATATTTGATGATACGAATCAACAGATTTCAGTCCGATTGCTATTACTTATGCATTATTTTGATCAAACTAATCTAACCAAAATGTCACACGTTATATTGTCGACGTGCAGCGGATATGAAACATTGTTGTACGAAGCGATGTCATTATGACATTAACAAAGTTTTCTCATAAAAGTAAAATGTCTTTAAAACTTTCCGAGGCTTTGAGTTTCTACTTAATAACTCGCCATAAAAAAAAAATCTTAAGACATAGTACACAAAACGTTCATCGTACTCTTTGAAGCAAAATAATAAAATAATGAGATTACAAAAATATTCATTGTTAGCAAAAGTGGGATCCAGTAAAAGCAAAGTATTTTTTTTAAATTTTCCTAGTTATTCAAATTTTTTTCAAAGGTTTTCTATTAATGTAAGTCAATTTATTTCCCTTTGTGGTATCGCCTTTTATTTTTTATGTTTTATCAATAATTATTCGTCCCTCTAGTTCGTTTTTGTCTAACACACCATTTTTTGCGAAATCGAGTTAATTTTGCTGTTGTTATCAAAAAGCCTTATAATAAGTTAAAAATTGTCAATAAAATATAATTAATATCCAACTTTTATTTTTCAATAGCCATAATACACACATGTATTCTCTGAAGGAAGCTCGCCCCCTTTAACCCGTATGTGCTCAACTTTTTTTTTTTTGAATTTTTCTTGTTATATGTCCATTTTAGTATTCGATTAGACTTTAGTAATGATGTGGTATACAATTTTTTTTTATAATTTAATTTTTTTATAGAGAAATCGACCGCCCCAAAAAAGGGGCGCTGGGCGCATTACCGAGCATAAAAAATGTTAGGAAGTTGAGAATAAAAATGGGATTATAGTATAAAATGAATGTATCAAAATGTATAATAATGACAAAATCTTACAACTAAGCACAACATTCTATAAACTCTAAGTATGAAAATTGACAAAACAGTTTGTGTGTCAACCAACATCACACTTCCTGCACTTCTTTTTCGTATTTTTGTGGCACTCGGCACAGCGAATTTGTGTAAGATTTGATACTATCAAATGCCCTACACCATCCAGCCTAACTCCATCTGGGACTCTTCGTCTTTTTGTCGTTTGCTTCAGTGGTCTACCGATAGAACGTGCTGATGAATATCGACTAAGGTAAGTTCGGGTAACTTCTCGTATAAATGCCAGGTAATCTAAATATTCTTTTGCTTGACCGGCTGGAGACAATTTGTAGAGCTGGTATGCATTGTTCATGGATGCATTCAAAGGCCACATCAAAAGTTGCCAGTGCCATTTTTTGAGATTGATACTTATCCTATAGCAACCGATGTTTGATCAAGTCGATCCACTCCGCCCATATACTTGTTATATTGTAAAAAGCACGAAGGCTGTTGGATTGCAACTCTTCTCTTTTCCCTGCTAGACCATCGCTGAGCCGAGCCCAACGGGCTGACTCCTTCGCAGGAGGATGCTACAGTTACCACATTGTTGTCGTTGCATTAGACCAAGGAGACACCTGATATTTGATCAGTCAGTTTGATAGTAACTGCCACGCGCTTGTTTTTTCATTTGTGCAGTATCTTTCAGAGGCGCCTTTTCAACACGATTCATACGAATACCTATAGCTTGGTTGCCTGCTTCTTTGAGGTGGGTAAGCAGTCGGAGAGGCGTAAAAAAATTGTCCATATTTATGAACATGGACTTTTTGTCCTGCCGGTAACTTTGCAATAAGGTTAGTTACCACAGAACCTCCAACGCCTAACTCTGGATTAGTGAGACAAGCTGAAAAAACAACTTAGGGACAATTATAGTATGCTGTTATGATATTATTTTTAACAATATTTGATAATCTTTATGTATAACTGTGGAATATCGAAAGTTTATATCGAAAGAAACATTTCTAAAATGTGTACACTGCCGCGCTCACCGCCCCTAAAATGGGGCGCACAACAAAACTGTCTAGATCGATATCGGAATATAGCGTAATCAAACTATTTATATTATTATTTTATAGTATACATATTATACAATGACATAATGTCAAATTTGCAGCAAAACTATGGAAATAAATTATATTTACTTACTTTTTTCTCCGCGACATTGCTACAAGGGTCATAGGGTCACTTTTGACGTTAATAATGAAAAACAAAATGGCGTCTCGCGCGTAAAAAGTATCTATTAGTGTTGCAATGAATCATAATAAATAAATTATTAGTCATAAAAAAAACAAAAGCACGTGATATTTTTTTAAATCGGAAATTACTAACCGTTTTAAAAATGGGGCGTTTGACACATATGGGTTAAAATATCCAATTTTTAACACGGGCAGTAATGGGGGATTTAGAATTATTTGACTTTACGTCGATACTCAATGCTTTATTTTTAGGAGCGATGAACCAGAATTGTCGTTGTGCGAATGAGGTTTTAGTTTTAGGGACCACGCAACCCAAGTTTGACGAAAAACGGGTGTGCTTGATGTTGTGGAGCCACCAGTAGATTATTTTTACGTATATAACATATGCTTAACTTAGTTAATAATTGTCGGATATCTAAGACCCTGATTTTATCAAAGAGTTCATTTTAGGGATGGCAATAAAATATAATTCTCTAAATTAGTTTTGAACTGTAATAATTGGATTGATAATGGATTCAGCACAACCATCCCATCCCACTACACCAAAAGTTGCAATGAATTGGAAAAGGGCAAAATATGAATTAAAGTCTGTAAATCTAAAATTTTCCTAAAGGAGCAGAATATATGGCAGAGTTTACGGAGTTTATTTACTGTGTCACTGATATGGGCTTCCCGACGTAGTTGGTTCTTTATGATTATTCCCAAATATTTTACTGCCTTTGATGATTTAAGGGTAGAACACGTGCAATTTATATTAGGTGTGGTTACGGGAGTGTATAAATTAAGTGAACACGAGTGAATGATAGGTTTAGGACAGTTGTTGGGTACATTATGTTTGCGGATGGAAATGGTCATATACTGTGTTTTGTCGATGTTAAGTGTGAGGAGGTTTGTGTCTAACGGTGATTGCGTGATATACTTAAGATATAATATTAAATAATATAAAATAAAATAATAGCTCTTTTGGTAACGAATTGGAAGATCAAATCACGGTTCCCGCCACAAAATATCGATCACACAACATAGTGATTGTTTGGCTGCTACAACATCTGACGGCTGTACAAATCTCTTGCTTACAGTTCACGGAACGAATTTAACAGGGGCTGAACCACCATAGCGATGCCGGCAGAACGTGCAACGAACATTGATTGTAGTTCCTTATTTAAAACTTTGTTTTCCGTAGTCTCTTTATTTCGTATTCCGTAGGATTGATTTGATACATGCTACATTTTGACACCCATAGTAGTGGTCTGGTTACATTTTGGCGTTCATTGTTATAATTTTTAACAGTTACTCCATACATGAGGTCCTACAAAAATATATTTTCTTCGGTGTTTGGGGATGCTATGAGGATTGTCTATTTAAGTAAATGAATTAGGGGAAGCTCGGGAAGAAAAAAAGTTATGAGGGTTAGTTAGGAATCTTGAGATCAGTGTGTCCAAGCGTGATGTATGAATCCATCTCTCTTACTTCGGTGCAACAACGGACGACCATCCGTGGTCGAGTGGTAAGAGGCTTGACTACCATTCGGAAGGTCGCGAGTTCGAACCCGGCGTGCGCAAATAAGTTTTATTTGATTAATTTGTGTTATTTCACAATTAATTAATAAAAATAATATATGTTATATTCAGTGGCGGTTTTCTCTAAAGTGCGTTTGTGCGGCGAACCCCCATCAAAAAGATGAGAAAATAAAACAAACTTGTTTTGTAATAATATAAGCACATCATAGATTGCGCGCCACTAAAATTCCGTCTTAAAACCCGCGCCACCGTAAAATACGGTAGGTATCTATCCCATTTTGTGCGTCTTGAAATCCGCACAAAACTCCCCATACTAAAGAATCCTATTCGGTACAATCCCTCTGGCGGTGATTTGTACAAAACTAGGAATTTCTTACTAAAATAAGGACAAAGGTGTGCGCCGCGTCGCCGCGTGTGATCGCGATTCATGATGTCACGTGACCTGCGAATGCCATACATACAGCGAACATAGACGAGTCTCACCGATGATTCCCGAGCCCGAGATGTCCGCAGACTGACCGGCTAACGGTTGACCTTTGCACCATAGGGATGCAAGTTAGATGTTATTTTTTTACGTTATATTACGGTATTTATCTTTTAGTCATATCAATCTTGTAGTCATTTTTGTACATTTTTATTTTCTTGTGTCTGCATTTCTCCAACCGTTTGTCAATGGCATTTGTGAATCTACTATTGAAGTAAACCGATTTTGACTTCTGTTTTCGTATATATATATATTTTTAGATAAGTCGTTATATCCTTTGGTTATATTTACGAAAGCTTCGGCAAACGCCGCATGTCGTCGCTAGTTATGCAATTTTGTGTTCTGCATTCTCCAGTAGGTATTGTTTCGAATTTCCAATTGAAAGCGTTTGCGTTTGTTGATTGTCGCAAATATTCTGTCATAATTTGTTTTACACAATGGCGGAATACAGATTTGTGTATATAAAAAATAATGCTAATACTTATGAAAAAAGGTTGGAAATTAAAAATAAAGGACCTCCGCGTCCTGAGCTCTCATTAAATCAAGTTTTTGCCTATATCTTCTCTTGAATTTCTTTTTTATAGGTATTAATTGAAAATAATTTCCCTGGGCCTATGTCATATTTAAAGATGCTGGGTGGAGGGTCTTTTTGAGGAGAGGAAGGAGTGAACATGGGTCTTAAAGTGACCCATGTTGAAGGAAGGAGGAAACACAGAGGCCGGCAAATCATTCCACAGCCGAGCTGTTGAACTAAAGAACTAGTCGTACAACCGACCCGTTCTCATGTGACAAATGTCAACCATGTACATAATATGTTGAGCGCACGTTTGGCGTGTTTCCCGACTATGCACCTAGTTACTCGGAGCATCTTCCATTGAAATACCGGTAGAACAAGGATAGCGTTCCCACCCGACGCCTTTGCTCTAAAGATTGCAATCGGTTTGTTAAGACGGGAGAATCTATCAAACGGACCGCCCGTTTCTGCACAGAGTCGAGGGTGTTTTTCAGGTACTTTGGGGCTCCAGACCAGAGGTGGCTACCAAATTCAATCATGGGGCGCACTTGCGATTTGTAGAGGGTTAGCAGTTGTGTATTGTGTACTATTAAGTACCCAAGATAAAACACTCTCGAGGTAACTGTCCATTCTTTGGAACTTTGGAGTCGTTGGAATTTCTGAACCCCCTGTTGAAAAGACCACGAACCGCCACTGGTTATATTTGCGGCACGTTCCAGAGGGCAAGATACTCTCAGTATCGCCCTGGTGTAAGACCACCATTCAGAATTGAAACGTTGCTTAATAATGGCTTTAGCCGTGTTTAGTGACTAGATCTGAATAGCCAGGTACTTTCCCATCTTCCTCTTCCCCATCTCCTTCCCTTCCCCACTTACCTTCAGCCTCACAACATACTCCAATTGGGGATGCCATAGTCTCACAGGCTCCATAAGGGAGCAGTGGGGACTCTTGTGAGGTTTCTCTATAAAAAGTTGATTTGATCGATGAATTCTGGCAGAAGAGGTCTCAAATCTCCCTCAACCGATTCTGATGAATACCATCACAAGTCACTAATATCTGGACAAACCTCAACCCTTGAACCCGGACACATCTGCTTAGCAAACCAACTGGGATGCCAGGGGTGTTGGTTATCCAATGAGCTGGAGTTGGTTATCCAATGAGCAATGGTTGCTGAAGCGGCGTTACCCACACCTGCCTCACAGATTGACGATCTGTTGCCAGGGGTGTTGGTTATCCAATGAGCTGGAGTTGGTTATCCAATGAGCAATGGTTGCTGAAGCGGCGTTACCCACACCTGCCTCACAGATTGACGATCTGTTGCCAGGGGTGTTGGTTATCCAATGAGCTGGAGTTGGTTATCCAATGAGCAATGGTTGCTGAAGCGGCGTTACCCACACCTGCCTCACAGATTGACGATCTGTTGCCAGGGGTGTTGGTTATCCAATGAGCTGGAGTTGGTTATCCAATGAGCAATGGTTGCTGAAGCGGCGTTACCCACACCTGCCTCACAGATTGACGATCTGTTGCCAGGGGTGTTGGTTATCCAATGAGCTGGAGTTGGTTATCCAATGAGCAATGGTTGCTGAAGCGGCGTTACCCACACCTGCCTCACAGATTGACGATCTGTTGCCAGGGGTGTTGGTTATCCAATGAGCTGGAGTTGGTTATCCAATGAGCAATGGTTGCTGAAGCGGCGTTACCCACACCTGCCTCACAGATTGACGATCTGTTGCCAGGGGTGTTGGTTATCCAATGAGCTGGAGTTGGTTATCCAATGAGCAATGGTTGCTGAAGCGGCGTTACCCACACCTGCCTCACAGATTGACGATCTGTTAAGTATTCTCACTGTTAAATATTTTTTTATGTAGATCGAGTATCGGACAGAATTCTCTCGCACTTAGCTGAAAGATATCTATATACAATAAAATATATAAATTTGTTTTAGACCACTTAGGACCACCTCAGGAGAATATTAAAACTTACGCAGTTTTAATATTCTCCTGACGAAGGAAGGGTTCTTCCAAAACCGGTAGAGTGTAATTAAAATTAAAGTGGTCTAAAACAATTTTATATATTTTATTGTAAATTATGGCGAGCCACAAAGTTAATGCTTATTCCGAACATGTGATATCTATATAGTTCTTAGCCTCAAAATTGCTGGAGAAAACAGATGCGGAGGCTGTGAGAGAGTACACTTGGCCTCTAATAGACCAGGTCCCAGCAGTAAGATGTAATAAGTACGCCTGGAGGCGCCTTGTAATAGGTCTCCAAGCGTACTCTAATATTTGAAAGAATTTGACGATCATAACGGAGAGAAATTTAATATAAAACCGAGAAACCAAAAATGACAAAAATAGAATGAAAGATTTATGATATCATTAAAATGTGAAACTCGGGTAATTTACGTTAGATTATTGCGCCATTTAAAACGTAAAAGAAAACCCAATTTTCTGTCTTTCTTTATAAGCGTGCTTGCAAGAGGAAGCGGATACATTACAGTCGAGAGAAACGTTATTTTACTTTGATGTGCGAAATTATTTGGATGTAACCTCTACATTATGCTAGAATATGTTTAATGTTACCAAAGTTTTTTTTTTCAAAATATAACAAAATTTGTACGGGTAATGACAAGAAAACTGAAAAAAAAATCAGTCAATTTCCTTCGCTAACGGTATGTGTCGCGTCGTCACAAAGTTCGCATTTTCCACCAACAACAAATCGGGTTTGTTGAATTATTCAGAATATTTGTGAATGTCTTCGGATTTTCTAATATAACTCGCATCCTTGTCATGTCTCAAATGCTGTGATTTGTATAAAACTCTCAGCATCTGCGCGATTGCTTTGTATTTATTTAAATGTTGAATTTCTAGAGGAAGTTGAAAGCCGCGCCAATAAATTAATATGTCACAGAGATATGAAGTGAATGGATTCACACTTTTAGAATGTTAGGACTTGGCTTGACAATAACATTTAATAATTTTGATTCTTTATATTTATTAGGTTGTTTCAAAAAGGGTTGCAAATTGAACAAAGGAGCTTTTTTAAATTTCACTTAAAATGAATGAATATTTTGTATTGAGTTTAAGTAAATCGCGTCGATATAATAGTATTATGATATGTCACGTTTCTTGGTGCAAAAGGTGAAATTGTTACTCTTGCTCTTACAAATTTTTTTTCAACATTTAATTCATACGCTCGTAACTGAAAACTATGAGACACTGGCAACTAGAAGAATCAGAGGTAGTTTGAAATCAACGGCAAAACAAATAAGTCTTTTTCTGTTGCCAAACAAAGACCTTACTCATTAGAGTGCATTTTTGAGCGTTCCGCTTCATAATCAATTTTTACCTTAAGCGCTCGTAATGTTTTGGCGTTCGGTTTGGAAATTTCTCCTACTTTTTCAAAAAATCATACCACCAAACATATATACAAAATAGATAAACTGTTAAGTGTCATTTAAAGCCAATAAATATATGTCATTTAAAGCCAATAAATATATCATAATTTGTCTTAAGTTTGTAAGTTTTATATAAAAAAAATCATAAAATTCACAAACGCGTGAAATTTGTCTGATAATAACAAACATCGTCAAAAATTGTACTTATTACAGGATATTTGTGAGCATGTATTTTCAGTTAAAAGGAACTAAAAACAAGGATTTAAATTATAATATAATAAAATTACACATTACTGATATTACCATAGGTATTTATTTGGAAAATTTTATAATATACTTACAAACACAAAAATACCGTGTGTTCGTTTTTTCAATTGACATTTAATTTTTAAATCTTAACTAATAATAATAATTTTAAAAATGTTCGGATAATTTATATAGCGCCGTTTTCGTGAGAAAATCACCTCAAGGGCGCTGAAAATCGGCGCCAATCAGACTAAAAATTATCCTTCAATAACAAAAATATACTTATATATTTTTCTATAAATATTTCTTTGGAATGAACCACTCCAAATATATTTATATTTTAAAAACTACACATGTCACGATATCGCACCTGTGATTTATTAATAACTCACATGCCGGTCTAAAAAAATACACCTTTTGGCAGTTGAAACTTCAACTGCGCTTCACAATTTATTTTTATTTCCGGGACTTTGAAATAATTTCGAGCCAGAGAATTCAATAACGAATACCCTGGAATATGATATGTAAGTTAAATAAATAGAAAAACTGGGGTATTTTGTTCACAAAACGCGTTCTCGGATGTATTTTGTAATGATTTTAATTGCACTTAAATTAAAATTCTGAAAAGGGTCTTTACTAGAATCTAGAATATGTATTGAATTATTTAAATGATTTGAATTTTTTGTTGTATAATACAATATTTCGTTTGAAAATTTAACAAATCTTCCAACGACCAACGGTAAAACCTTAGTATATTAAAAATTAACTTATTTTTTCAAAATTTCAAAAGTGCGTTTATCAGATAAAATAACAATCTTTCAAAATCAATTTATGTTTTTATTGTAAAAAACAGTCAATACGTCTAGAATTTGATTTAAAATTGACAAATTTCCGGTATTGTCTGGTGATATACCATTTTAATACCCGGGACCTGTCTCTTTAAAAGCAATAAACATTTCAAATGTTGCTTTGCGGTCGTGTTTCCTCCTAATATATATATACGATTTACCCTTGTTCGGTGAATCCCTGCGCATTTATTATCTACTACATAAACTAAACTTTAATAATCTTGATCCTTTATATTTATTATATTGTTTTAAAAAGGGTTGCAAATTGAACCACCAAAAGAACCTTTTTTAAAATTTCAAATGAATGAATATTTTGTACTGAATTTAAGTAATAGTATAATGATTGGTCACGTTTCTTGGTGCAACAGGTGACATTGTTACTCTTGATCTTACTAAAATTTTTTCAACATTTAATTCATACGCTCGTAACTGGCTACCAGAAGAATCAAAGGTAATTTGAAATCAACGGCAAAACAAATAAGTCTTTTTCCGTTGCCAAACAAGGACCATACTCATTAGGTTGAATTTTTGAGCGTTTCGCTTTATAATCAATTTTTGAGCGCTCGTAATGGTTTGGCGTTCGGTTTGGCAATTTCTCGTACATATTAAAAAAAAATTGACTAATATTTCTCTGAAACAATCAAGTGTTTTTTTTTCTGTGTGTTTTTCTAATAATTCATTTTCTTATACAATACTTAACACCACAGTGGATGTTAGAAAAAACAACTTATTGTTGAAATGGAAAAATTGCTCAAGAGTTAATTTATTTATTTATATATAAAATACATGAATTACATTAAAACATTTACATTTAAATGACATATTAAATCACCATACTAGGCGACTGCCTGTTTTATGGTGACCAATTATATATAAGTTTAATTGGTTAGTTTATGAAGTCTAGTGTAAACATATATGGATTAAGTATATAAACACGTTTGAAAATTGGAAAAATTGTAGAAGAAAAATGTATAATGAAATTGAAAAAACTATAACAGAAAGTATAAAATACAAAAGAGAGAAGATAAAAAGTATAAAAGAGAAAAGATGAGGAATATAGATTTAATACATATTTTAATTCTTGTTTTACATGTATTCATGCATGCGTGTGTGATTAGATGCACACATACGTGATTAGATGAATACATATAACTATGTATTTGTACGCATTCACATGCACATATGTGTATGCACACACTGATACAAGTACCTACATATATTTACATATACACACTAATTTACACAAATATAAACAATAAACACACTCTCTTATTTCCTATCTGTTGTTCTATATCCTAGTACGATAAACAGGCTTCTAGTTCTATCACATTCACTTATCAAAAAGTCTTAATATTATATTCTTATCTTTTAATATATATATATATATATTTTTAAATAATTGGACGAAAAGTTCAGAAATCTCCATTTTGCCGGTTTCATGAATAATGCGGTACATCAAATTATCATACTAACTTAAATATTTAATACCTATTGAGAGCGGAAAACGTTTCCATATTTCGTAAAGCAGCAGGCTTATTGAAAACGTGAGAAAATCGTCAACTTGGTTCACGAATTTCTCCTAAAGCACAAAACAGGCTGTTAGCAATGTGTATAAAGAGTATGGGTTCCTAAAACTCGCTTGAATGCTTTAATCCAATAAAAATCTACATATGCCTAATAGCTAAATACACAGGAGACGTGTCGTAACCAACTGAACGCATCGAAACACCGTGACTTTTTTTACTTTTTGATACAATATTTTTACATTTCATTCCAGTAATGTTGGCCTCACTGGGTAGTTTACAAAAAAATGTATAAAAATAATACATTTCAAATATATATTTATATTCATATAATGTTGGTGAAGAAAAAAAAACATAAGATAAAGACAAATTTTAAATAAAAATAGAGATTTAAAATTAAAGTAAAATTAAGAAATAAATAATATTATATAACCACTCGAACGCTTTTGGCACCATTATGGCACTATTTCCAAAGCCTCGGATTGCTTTGCTGCCACAATGTGGCAAATATTCTCTAGATTCTTTAAAATGTTTTAAAATTAACAATTTTATATTTTTTCTTTTGTAAATCCTACGAATATCTGAAAACAGACAAACGATTGGTGAATTCATTGGCTATACAGAACTATACTCGTTTTTTTTTTTTTTTTTCGTTGTTTGTTTTTGGGGTGTTATGCCGTGTTGTGCTACCTCCTTCTTTAGCCGACGTTTCGGACAGCGTTGCAGTGTAAATGTAAGAATAATTTGTTGGCATAGGTACGAAATTACGTATACCAACAAATTATTCTTACATGTTCCCGCCAATAAACATTGAAACCCTGTTAATTTGTTCGTAAGAACTTCAGTCCCGTTTTTAACCGGTTGTACTATTAAAATGATAGTTTTTTCGAATAACATTTTTCTCCGTGTGGTGATACTAGCTTTTTTCATTTCGGCGGTTGTTTCAGAAGTGTTACCTACAATATCGCTCAGTTATACCTATTTCTTTAATTAATAAAAATGGAGTGGAGCGATGAAATGGTGTCGGAATTCCTCTATAATTATGACCCATCATATGGGATCCAAGAAATGTAAATCATAAAAAAATACACGAGATGTAAAGAAAGTCATCGTCCATACTTAAACATCTGGAAATGATTTCGGCCATCTTGGATTAATGCACGATAGTTCGTACAAATTAAAGAAGTCGCTAACGTGACCACAGGCTTTGTCGCGATAACTTTTTATTGTCAAAACGTACGAAGTATCGGCACGCATTACTTCGGGACGATAGGCGCAGATGCGGCCGAAGCATAATACTATGTAGGATAATGAGACTAAAGCACTATGAAACATGTTATCACTACCGAATCGCATCGATGTAACGACTCCGGATCCAATATTATAACGCCTGCACAGTTATATTAGGATCGAACAGTTCAAGTAACTATGACTAAATGGATTCGCAGGCCTGGTGATATACTGGGTCACTGGAGCCAGGTGCCGCTAAAGGGTCCAACAACACAGAAGTAAAGCAGCCTTCCAGCAACAAGCGCCACACCCGAGTGAATTATTAAGAGGGTATTACAAGAGAATACCGGAAACTGTCCTTTTTAAACCAAATTCTAGACTTATTGAGTATTTTTTACAACATAAGTTGATTTTGAAAGATTGAATGTGAATGTGAATGCGAGGATGCCCAAGGAAGCCACGGCAAGATCAAGTGAATCAGATACTTGAGTCGGGCCATGTCAAGAGTCAGAATAATAGAAGAGTATGTATGAGAAGATGTATGAATATGAATGAGGCAAAGAGTGTGTGCCAAGACTGTTGTTTGGCGGTCCGTCCTCTCCGCCTACCCCTGCGGGAACGGCGTGATGGACGGTTAGTTATGATTTTAGTTGTTATTATTTTCGCGTTGAGCAGGTCAACTAGGCAGATTTATTCTATTATCGACTATCGTCCATTATTAAAATTCCGAATTGCGTTCCAATCCCCAAGAAAACGCTTGTATTTAGAAACCCGACCCGACGACGCGTGACGCCTTTTCGTATTTCAAATTGACCTTTCAACACGTCTGATCGTCGCTTCCGGTAGTCACTTCTTCCTCCCATCTAGCTCGAATAATCCAACCTTCACAACAATTTAATCTACGAGCTTTTAATAGGAGTACCTACTAATTTCTAGGCTTCTTTTTGGTTAAGCAATAGAAAAATGTTTTGGTATCTCATTTTCGTTGTACAGTTTTTTTTTTATTAATTATATATTTTTTTTATTGTAATTTTAATTACTACCATTATGAACAGGTTGTCTGCAGAACGTTTATTTGAATAATGTTTTTCAATTTTCGTGTCACGTTAAAAAAAACAATACCTACTTTTTTGTCTATTATTTGCGTAATTAAATGTATTTTTTTCCAAATAAACTAGTCCCAGCGAGAACTCGTATTGACGTTGTCGACGTACGTCCTCTTTCTTCTCAAATGTCTTGTTTAAAGTTAATAGCATAACATATTATTTCAAAGCCAATTCAGCACATTGTCACGCTACATGTTTACATTATATGTATTAGGTTTCTTCAACTTAGTAGGGAACTATTTATTACCTGTAAGAAATAATCATGTAAAAATATTTTTATTTCATTACCTACATTATTTTGTGTATTAACGTCAACAAAGGCTTGTCCATGGGAGGTTAAAAATTAAAAAATAAACAAATACACCTAATGTAAAAAAATGTATAGAAAAAAAAAATATATATATAGGTTGTTTTAATATAATGCAATCACAAACTAAAAACCTCTCCAAAGAAGTTTTTTCCGAAAACTTAAAAAAAAAAAAAAAAAATATATATATATATATATATGTAGGGGTTATCCTATCCCACAACTTTGTTTAAACCAAAAGATCACACAGGTGGCATTTCTAAGGTGTGCTTTGTATAATAAAATTCATTGTATCGAAATCGGACATTTCAATGGAATGTAAACCCATCCAGTGTTTCCTTGTTGTCTTCAAAGAGAAATTCGCTTTTAACATATTGTGATCGCTTTTAAATCTTTGCTTTTCATTATGGTATTTTTTACTTACATTTCTTCGAAACCACAAAGGTATATTTTTTGATTATTCTCTATTGTTGAAAATGGTACAAACTAATGACACAATGAATTAATAACATTTTGTTTGATCTCTCTACACTTTGTTGTTAATTCTTATATTATTTTTCTACAAATTTCCTCCATTAAGCATTGTTTTTTTTTTTTTTTTTTGCATTTAGTAACCTGTTTGATAATGATCGATATTTATGTGTGTTACTTTTATTAAATAAATAAACCCCGATACAGGAGAACTCTTATGCGGTTGATTATTGTATGATGAACGATGTATTTTAATTGTAAAAAAAAAAAGAAAAATTATTCTAAAGTTATGTTTTCGTATTTTTTGTTATCAATGATAATATAAAGGATTAAAATATTCAATTTTGCTTCATTTTGAAGGCAATTATTGATTTTTTTTGTGAGTTGATCGCAATAAAAAATCATAATCTTGCTTTATTGATTACTATTATATTATCCTTATCTTTAAGTTTTAATGCATTTTTTGGTTTGTAATTTTAATTTACATTCGAACAAATTTGTTTCCGTAAGTAAAAAGAGACCATTTAATTTTACATCCGTCAATATGCTTTCTTTTATGTTCACTTTGTATTTAATCATATTTTTATAATAAGTATAGATTTTATTAAAAATGTTATTACACACGTCAGTATCTACCTTTATTGAAAATCTATGAGTGTTGTCTCTTATTTATGTGTCTTTTCTATTTCATAGATATAATAATTATCTACCGACATAAATTAAAAGTGTATTCAAAACGCCGAAATTAAATTATTATAGCAAACAACAGAAATGATATTTCCAAGTTAAAGTTTTTAAGGAAAAATAAATACAAATAAGTAAGTAAGGAAATAAAATATTTAATTATCGAAGAAAGCAAACACTTTGTGGCTTGACATTATACCAAATGAAACTAAGTATTTCTTTCATTTGAAATAAAATATTTTTTTACAGCAAAATCAATTTATTTAAATACCATATAATCCAACCATTTATTATGGTTTTGTACTCAAACACGTATACAAATTAATATCAGGTACGTAACACATAAAACATTGGTATTTAATATACGTTAAGGTACGTTCTCTTGAATCACTTTTCTTTTTACAATAGCTATCACACAGAAGGACCAGAGGAAAATAATAGTAACTATTCGCAGAAGCGACCCGTTCTCACATGTCAAATGTCAACCGCGTATGTATGTTGGGCGTGGTTTAGCGTGTTCTCCGACTATGCACCGATGCCGAGGGGATCAATGAGGCTAGTTCGTCGGATCATCTTCTATTGAAATATCGGTAGATTATAGCATTCCCACTCGACGCGTGTGCTCTAAAGATTGCAATCCGTTTGTTAATATGGGAGAATCTATCAAACGGGATCATTAAAATAATTCTTAAACTCCCTCTCACTACCAGAACTGATACGATCTTCAATACTTTCAATGTTATGGACATAAAACAGCTCTTTGCAAAATCCATCTTGATTAATTTACACAAAAACTGCACACAGTCGAGGGTTTTTTCAGGTATTTTGGGGCTCCAGACCAGAAGTGGTTACCAAATTCAACCGTGGGTCGCACTATGTATCCAAGGTCGAATGATTGACCCTGGCAGCGAGACGATTAAACGTCTGAGATCGGGGGTAGGTTGACCTCCCTAAGGCAACCGATCTGAGCAAACATTGGTAAGTAAGACAAACTTAATATGAAACACGAACCACCCCCCACTATTCAACTGCCTTCAATCTAATACAATCATCCTGAATGATTTGGATCAGAATTGCTTTGACCGTTAATTTTATTAATTTCTAACAGGAACAAACATTGCTTAGCTAAGTTAATTGAAATATTGTAAACAACGTCGTGATGTAATTTTAATATTTATCGGCAATAATTTGATTTCATGGGAAATACATCCAATGTTATAAGAATCAATTCTTGATTGAAAGATTTAAAAAAAACTATGTAGTATTTATCATAATCTGAAATGAGAATATTTAAATTCATAGATAAATATATAATATACCCACATGCAAATTGACGGCCTCCATGGTCCAGAGGAAAGGATCTCGACAACTATTCAGAGGTCACAGGTTCAATAACCAGGGTGCGCAAGGAAATTTTATCTGGTTGATTTGTGTTATTTCACAATTATAAGTAATTAAAAAAATAATATAAGGTATATTTCCGCACGCTCCATAGTGGAAGGTTCAGTCAGAATCCCCTGGCAATATAATAAGGCAACCCATTACAATGAAACGTTGCTAGAAAAGGCCTAAGCTGCGTTTGGTGACTAGATCTGAATATCAAGGATCCACCTTCCCCTCTTTACTACCCTTTGCCTCACATCATACCCCAATTGTGGATGTCATAGTATCACTAGCTCCAGACGGTTGGGAGTAGTAACTCTGGCGCGGTATTCACATAAAAACGATATACATATTTGTGAGGGTGGCAGAGCTGATTTTCAGATTTTTAGGCGACTCGTAGCTTAAATCTTCTATTGACTCGTGTAAATAAGTATACATATTTTTGTGCACATTTTTGTGTCAATATTGCAGTCAAATCACGTAATTCAAAAGTTTGGTGAAAGCCCGTTGGCAGGGTGGACAATGCAATGAATAACTAATTCCCTATCGGCAGTGGCTGCACATGAATGAACATCCGACTAAGCTCGACCTGATATGGAAGTTGGGTGAAAAATATTTTGACTTTTAAAAAATATTTTCATGTAGATGACATGCAAACTTAAATGCCAGTATTTTTCTTTTTTGTTAAAAGTTTGTTTTCATAATTAAATTAATTCTATAAGTTTGAATGTTATTGAAGCCCGCCATAATAGCCGGTAAGACGCGAGATACCGTGTGACGTCGTCTCACGTCATTAGGGGTGCTAGCATGGTCGATCGTTATGAAATTACCTACCGATATTCCCTAGGACAACTGCAGATCGCTAACGTACAAATGACAGTTGATATCGAATATATTAAGGACACTTAGTCATTGTGAACTGTCGCCTATTCGTTTGCGATCTGCAGTTGTCATAGGGAACGATTAGAAGTTACCGACAATTGGTCACCGACAAGTTGTGAAGTTAGGTATTAAGTTACCGGAATTTCGAAAAAAGTGCATTTTAATGGTTATTTCTTAAATTTAAAAACACTAAATGTCATTTTTCACCGACCGCTAAGTAGGGACTATTGCATGTTTCGATGAAAAATGATTTCCTTGTCATTACTACCCTGACGAAGAAACCATCGGTTTTGAAACATGTAGGTAATTGTGATTATATTAGTGGTTTAAACAAAGTTATTTGTTTTAATTTAATTAAAAAATAACCATTAAAATGCACTATTTTCGAAATTCTGGGAACTCAATTAATTAGTGCTAGTTAATATCTCACTACTACAACTTTTAAAACTTGTTTTTGTGGTCCGTATTAAGCGTGTCCCGGTATTGTAAATATTTATCCTTATATTTCACACAAACGGGAAAATTATTGCTTATAATAAGGGTTAAAATATGTTTATCAATAATGTAACCCCTTGACTTGGGTCACATATCTGACAAGGCATCCGACGTTTTAGCACCCGTATCTTCTGAAACACATGTTATTTTTTTAGTGTTTTGGTTCAATTTTTCATTAAGGTCTTTTTCGTTTTTTACAAAGTTTTTAGATATTTTTTATTACGAAACAAAAAGTTATTTTTCATCGAAGTAAAAAAAATCAGGATAGAAAAGACAAAAAAAACGTTGCTGATTTACTTACAATGATTCCTGGCCCCCTAGCACACTCGATCGATAACGATTGATGGGATAACTATCGGTAACTTCTCATCGTTTCCTAAGACTACTGCACATCGCTAACGTACAAACAACAGTTGGTGTCGAATATGTTAAGGCACCCTTTTTCACCCAAAAACATCTAAAAAAAAGTCAAATTTAAATATTTTGCCACAAATAATAAGGAAGAGAATCGCTGGTTAAAGGTAGTCAGGTACGTCCCTTAATACCCTGTATAAAACCTTAACCAGTGTAGCTTTTTACCAGACAAGAAAAGTTAGCATTTTAAACGATCGTGTTGAGCATTGAATGTATCCCGAAGTGAAATTAAAGCTTTGAATCACCTGCGATTAAGAACTCTTTTCAGCATCTGAACTTACGTGAAAGTATTGTAAATTCAAAAGCCTTTCCTTAGGGGACCTTCTTCAGTGGAGCATTTCCTCTCCGGAATAGTTAAAGGAAAACGGTTTCGTAAACACAGAAGATTTTGAGAGATGCCCTTCTTCTTTTGGAGTGCCTACATAATAAGACGTTTTGAAGTGTAACCTTGACAAAGAGACACTTTAAGGTTACGTAGTAAGCGTTCAAATAGAAGATAAAGATTACTGTAAATGGTTTGAAAGGGAGATATGTAAGAGGGAGCGCCCTAATTATTGGTGTAAGCGAGTGTTGTAAAAATATTTCATAAAACACGACTTACTTAAATTTAAAAATTAAGCCTAAATTTATCTGCTCTGTTCTGATAACACTGGTGTTGATCAAAGTTTTTGGTTTGGAAAATTTTCGTCGTATGAATCACTAAGTAGATAGATAAAAAAAAAATAGTTCTAATGAATTTTTTTTCAGCATTTTGGTTAAATGATATTTTTTTTGATAAATATATAATTACTTATTTATATCCAAATAGCAAAGCTATCTTTGCCTAGTACTCAATTAAACAAATCTTGTTTCAAAATGACAGTAAGCCACAAAAATGAAATTAATTGAGAATCGTTTTTAGATTTATTTATTAAAGAATTTTATACACAGTGTACATATTGTGTTATTTTGCCCACCATGCTAGGGATTAAGATCCGGACATGCACTAATGGAAGAATATTGTGTTTTATAGGTCGCAGGTGTAGTATTTAAATTTAAAAAAATTATGTGTTCTAACTTATACCCGTCCTTTGTAATTTAAATTTAAGCCCACAAAATGCTTTTTTGAATAACTATTTTTCTTGAATTTATATTTCATTTAATTTTTTTAAATATGTATATTATCGTTAATTCAAAAATACTTGCTAAGGATGACAACTCTCGTCGTAAAAAACGATTTTTCAATTACCCACACGTATTTTATAATTTGAAACATAAATTAATAAAGTAGGTACTTATCACATAACCGAACTAGATATTTGCTGCACTTTTTAAGTTTTTTCTTTTTCTAAAGTTGTTTGAATCCCCGTTATATTTGACAAAGTTACAAAACTTTAATCAGCACCATTTTGAATATTTTTATATTAGTGGTCTCTTCAGATAACTGCCAACTGACCACCGACATTCTGCTCGTGACAATGTTGGACCGAAATTTTAGCAAACATAACTATCATGCTGTTATGCTTGACAAGCAATTTATTGACGGGCCATTATTTAAAATATAAAACATTGAAAAACAAAAAAATGATGATTTGTGATGGAAGTTCAAGCATAGGTATATTCATATTATTATTTTTTATAACCAGAAACTAGAAGCCTTTAACCCTAGAAGCCCAATCATATTTTTGCAGCTATAAAGCCCAATCATACGTCAACACGACGTGTAATATTTAAATCGTTGTTTTTATTTTTTTTTATTTCAAATTATATACTAGTTCTACATTATTTATTCAATATACAGTCTAATGAAATTAAAAAAAAAAAAAACAATTTATTTGACAAAAGTTGCTTTTTATTTATACTTTTACAATATAACTTTGCAAACATGACAAAATTTGAACAAAAAATAAGATCGTCTTGAGTTTTCTTATTTAATACTAAAATTTTCAAAAATCATCCGTATTCTAATTTGTTTTATTAAAATTAAATCAACTTTTATTAATACTAAATACGTAAAATTATAAGAAACAGTCTTTATATGCAGTTTTGACAAACATGTCCAAAGTTATATAAAGCCCGAACATACGTCGAATGTACGTGCAACATTGTTGGTGGCATTTACCGAAGCGACACTACCGATGCCGTCTCGTGCAAGGTATCGGCGGGCACTGAGTTGGTTCGGACGGTCGCGGCAATCCGATCACGAGTCACGATTGTGAAAGAGATAAAGATAATTCGTCGGCATGTACGTCTAAACGACGTAGATTGGGCTTATATGTTAAACAAAATGAAAAACGTTTATTGAAAACAGGTTTTTTATTATTTTTATTTATTTATTATAAATACATTTGTACAAAATAAGGGTAGTCCCACAAAGCTGTCATATGGCAGCTTGTCTGTAGGTTCTGCAATTTATCACTCTTAATATTATACATAAGGAAATATTTGTTCATACATATTATATAGTTTTAAGGAAACATTAGGATAGATCACATAATAATATTAGATTATTTGAATTACATCTATAAGATATTTCAATGTACATGCCTAATAATAAGATATTTAGGCAGCTACATTAAGATAATAAATTCAACATATTTAAAGATGCATGGAGTTTTCGTTAATTAACCACATTTTTATCATTTAAGGGCATAATCTGTCATTTTTTTCAAAATTTTTTGAATGAATTTTTATCATTGCTTTATAAATACATCATAGTTAATTGAAATGAAGTATGTTTTGTGGTATTTTTCGCCTAGGCAAATAAATACCACGACCATTGGCGGGGTTTTCCAAATAAACCGCTTTATCACAATATTATTACAAATAAATTATTTACGATGTCGGCTTTGCATGGAGCGATGGACCAACAACGGAGATAGCGCATTAATATGCATTTTATTGAGTTACCTACAAAAATTAACGCCCGGTTTGGGAAAAAAATATTAGCGCATCGTTTATCATATGTTTTTAAGGCGTATTATTAAATTTTCTGTTTCTGCAAATCTGAGATGAAAACGATAACTAACGTAATATGAAAACCTTTTATGATAGTGACGAGTAATTTTAATGTTTTTTAAAGTAATACCTAAAGTTATCGCAACGAGAGTTTTAAAAAATCTGAATAAGAGTCCCAACTGCTCCTGTATGTAGCCAGGGAGACTATAAAATCCCGAACTGGGGTATTTTGTGACGCTGCTGTAGGTAGTGGGGAGAGGAAGGAGATGCGAAAGAGGAAGGTGGAGAAGAAACTGGCTTTTTACATCTGGTCACCAAACACGGCTAAAACTATTTCAAGCAACGTTTCAATTCTGAATAGTGGTCTTATACGTTGGCGATATTGATAGTATCTTCTACTCTGAAACGTGGGCAAATATACTATATTTTTTAGTTAATATATTGTGATGCAACAGAAATCGATCAAATTAAATTTTCCCGCGACTCGAACCCGCATCTTTCGGATAGCTATTCAAGACCTTTATTCTAAACAGAAGTTTATTATTATAAGGATAAGAGGAAAACAGGGAAGTAGTGGCTATTCAGATCTAATCACCAAATACAGCTAGTTCATTTCAAGTATAAATTCTGAGTGATGGTAAAATTTGCTAGGTATATCTATATTATTTGCAATAAATTTATTCTGAAATAAAATATAAATAATCATTCAAACATTTTTGATTTGTTTCAAAATTGGTATTCGTGAGGTAAGTTCTGAGATTGCCTCGAATCTAATGTCAAAATGTAAAATTTCAGCGGCCATCTTGAAATTCTGGAGTTTGGTTTAAAACTGGTAACCATAGAGAAGGTAAGTCGGGAGAGCAAAATTTAGACGACCATCGCTAAAAATTTGTAGTCAATTTTTAAGATGCTGGGTGGAGGATTTCTCTAAGGAAAGGAAGAAGAGTAGTTCTGGGAAAGAAAAATCTTTGAGAGTGTGAGAATTCATCCCTCCCACTGCGTTGCAAGGCGATAGGTGGGAACTCCCTTAACTGCCCTCTCTTAATCCTGTCCGCATATTAACTAGTGTAGCTCAAGTAGACAGGCGCATCCACCGCCAAGACTTGAATAAACCTCACTCCATAAACCCAGGCTCCTCATCTAAGTCGCCAAACGTAGCGAACTACTGGGGTGACATGTATTTATTATTAATTCGCCGATTAACGGCTATTACGTAGTGATTACAATAATTTGAAATATGGATACAGAATATACATTTATACATAGTTAAGAAAAATATAAGTATTACAAATATTGATAAGAAAAATACAAGTGGGAAATTGTAAAGGAGTTAGATAAAAGGATCAAAAAAATTTAAAAAGTAAGTTTTTAGTAACAACATAAAAATACTAAAGAGTAAGCTAAAAAAGAGTAGAAAAATACACCTCGGGTACATATACAGGATGTTTAAGGATCGGACTTGACTTACTTTAATCAGTGATTGATTCTTGACATTATTTGGAATAAAAAATGCAAATGAAATGGTTACCGGTGACGTTTTAGATTTCTTTTTTGTTCTTAAAAAATAAAATTCTTCAAAATCAAAATCAAAACAAAAAATTCTTTCGCATCTTGTCACTGGTCACTAGGCCAAGATACTAACCAACTCCTCACTCCTCCCTCTAAAGAGACCAAAATTTCATTTACTTATTTTACTTCAAATAATGTCTGGAATCACTGGTTAAAGTAAGTCAAATACGATCCTTAACACCCTGTATATACGTACAAGATGGCAAACGTTTAGTTATCTAATAAATTAGTTATCCAATAAGTACCCGTTGCGGTGCTAACCATACCAGCCTCCCAAATTCTAACTCCTAAAACCAATCTTTTCTATCATTCAATTTGGGAGGCGGGTATGGGTACCACCGCCCCGGGAACCATTTATTGTATAACTAAAACCCCTGACATAGGTCACCCCGAGTGGTTCGCTATGTTTGGTGACTTAGCAGGGGTGCCCGGGTTCACGGGGTGAGGTTTGTCTGTATCTGGACGGTGAATGCGTTTGCTCATCTACTGCTTTGTGAGCCGGATCAGGAGAGACCGGTTGAGGGAGTTTCGATTTAGATCTCTCCAGCCGGACTCATTTGACCCATCACCTTGCATCGCAGTAGGAGGGGTGGATTCGTACATTCGTCTCTCATAGATACATGAACCCCAGATTCCTACCCACCCCTCTTACATGTTTCCTTCCCAGAACATCCTCTTCTTCCTTTCCCTTAAAATACCCTCCACACAGCATCCCCAAAGATGACATAGGCCCTGAGGGATTTTTTTTCCTTAGGGCCTCCTCGGAGCTAACGTAAAAAAAAATTTCCAACGCGTAATCGCGCCAAGTCAACATAAATGTTTAAAAAAATTTTTTTTTGTTTGGTGGGATCGTGAAAACCCTTTCCCCCAAACCCGTAAGTGTAGACCTATTGATAAGATTATTATACGGAGTTGAAAAGGGAGTGGACTCCCGCTGTCAAATTTCAGCTCGATTCATCCGAACGTTGCTTGTCTTGGCCGTAATATTATAGATCTACTCTCGTAGATAAACGGCTTATTTCGGTTACGTCTCAGCAAATTGAGGGTAAATAACTAGATAAATATCACTCAAGTTCGTAGAATTTTATAGACAAGTCATTTCACTTAAAAAATTGATATTATTTTAATTCCACTAGAAAAGCACGAGATGGTATTTTGGGCGCCTCGCATTCAGCGTAATATTACAAATTCTGCCAAATTGTTCGATATCTGTGTTACATAACGGTCAACTTTTCACCTCATAAATTGGATCAAATGGTTGGGTGTCACATTTATTCTTACGTGTTGATACAGGAAAAGCAGGTAATTCAATACGGCAGCGTATATTGACACTTTTCAATACAGAGAAGGACTTACGCAATTTTTCAACTCTACATACGACTGTAGGTTGTAGGTACCTATCAGATTCGAGGTCCAAGACATATTGTTATTTCATTGAAATAAGTGAGTGTTTTTCTGTAAATACGATACATGGATAGGAACCGACTTCATAGTTTTTATGAGATAATGCTGTCAAGGGCATTCGAAGTATCTGGGCCTAAGGCTTGGAACAAACTCCCCCCGGAACTAAGATGCATAACAAGCCCAACAGAATTTAGGTCAAAACTAAAAACTTACTTATTTAGGCTCTCATGCCCTTTTAAATAAAATAAATCTCTTTGTATCGTGTATTGCCTATAATTTACCTTAATCTATTTTCTTATTAGATTAACATCATTCGAAGCCTTCACAGCAATCCGTCGCTTAACGGGAGACTTAAATATTCTAATCAAATTCTTGTACTACTGTACCGCCCATCAATAAATTTTGCTTTTCCCAAACACGTTCAATAAAGAACATAATTATATATTAGTATTAAAATATATACCAGGATTGAATAATTACTTTTCCTTCCAAGAACATGTGTTCGCTATTATGTCCTCTGCGCGCAAACTGTATCTAAATGACAGAAACTGTATCTGAAAAATTTGTTTCTGAAAAAATAAGAAAGTATACAGATACAGGAAATGAAATTAAAAAAATTCGGCATTCTCAGACTATAAAATATTACCATTTGTTATTTCGGCTACTGGCTAGCTCTCTCATTAAAAATTTAGGCTTATTAGATTTGTCAAAGAATTTGTATATAAAAATGCAAAAATCCGTTATTTTAAATACATGTAGGATTACAAAATATATTTTAAATATTTATATTGAGGGATCTGTAGGATTTATCGGTCAAATTAGGAATTCCACCGAGCCGAACCCTCTGATATGAAAATATCTGGAGTCGGTGAATTATTTTCCCATTTAATAGTTTAGTAGATTAACATGTTGTTCTTGTATTGTTTTGAATTAATTATACTTATATAATATTATAAATATAAAGCACATCAAGTAAAAATTGAGAGAGTTCAACATAAATTTTTAAGATTCATTAATTTCAAACTCTCCATACCCATTGAACAAATTAATTATGATATATTATTGAAACGACTTAATTTAACTGACTTATCTTCTAGAAGAACCAAGAGCGATATGGTACTTTTATTTAAATTAGTAAATGGCACAATTGACGCACCTGATTTAACTAAACTAATAACATTCAGAGTACCAAATTGTAACACGAGGCTTCAAGAGCTGTTCTTTGTTTATCCTTCGAAAACTAATTATTTCAATAACTCCCCAATCCAAAGACTACATAGGCTTGGAAATAAATTTAGTTCAGTTGATATTTTCGTTTATTCCTTATCAAAATTTATTTCTGAAATTTCAAAAATTCTGTTTCCCACTTACTAAACAATGATGTAACATAATTTGTATATTATTGTTTATTTTTCTGTTATTTTTGTATTATGATTGTTGTAAAAGCTCTATGGGCGTGAATAAATAAATAAATAAATAAATAATACACTTGCATAGCGTGGATTTACTAGATGATCATTTATATGGAAAAATGTGTGAAAGAAAGAAATCCTACCTGAAAGTCTGGTGCGTAAAAAAAAATAACACAATTTAGCAAAATACATATATAGAGAATTAAATAATAAGACCTGAATTACAATAACATAATAACAGCATTATGGATTGTAGCATATTATTTGCATACAGATACACTTTTTAAATGAAGCGAGGTTTTTATAAAAAAATATGTCTAGAGAGCAGGTTTCATTCCCCATTATTATTATTATTAAATATTTTTCAAGAATTACATCGCTGTTTCGTTGATATTTTACATTATTCTAACACGTGTAATCTTAAACAGCTTTTACACATAGACTTTTTTATCGTTATCTGTTTTCTTCTCCGAAAAAAAAGTTGGAACTTTCAAAACAAACATTATACGCAGTAGTAGTCTGGAATGCCCCAGGAAGATAAGAAACATTCAAATGAAACGAATAACTGAGTCATGTCATAGTAAAACAAAGAAGGGTAAGCATTAGACATAAATATAAACGAACGTAGAGAGAAGTGTATGCCACCACGACAGAGTTGTATGGAATGGTATTCTCTCTGTCTACCCATTAATTTCCTTATGTTAGTAAGTTTACACACTTATTTCTCCAAAGTCTTTCTTACTGTGAAACATGATACTATCTTGCACACTAAACTTGACCCAATTGGTCTCTCCCTTCGTATGCTACTATTTTTTCTAAGATACCTCAAAAAAAGAAAACCTATTCTGACACACGGAATCTTTCAACCCGCTGAGTTTTTTTTTCTGGGTTTCCTCGAGGATTAATCCTAGGACCAGTTTTCTTCTATATTTTCTATGTCTTTCTTACAAGACCATTTAAGTCTCACCTACAACATATACATAATCCACGATTTATTATAACAATTTAGAATTTAAATCCACTTTTTATCTATCACAAGTTTCAGCCTGTAACGGCCATCTACCGGTGATATACTGAAGGCTGATATATTGGCTGAAGCCAATAACGGCCATAAATAAAGAGGTGTATAAAAGTTTTAAACTGATTTATTAAATCAATTTAATAGCATTCCACCACGAAATTTCAGTATCAAAAATAGAAACACTAACTTCGGTCACCATAAAAGATTTTTGAATTGTGTATAAAGATCACACCGAGGAGGTTTGCCAAGTGTAAACAAAAATATTTGGTTAAATGAAACAAATAATTTTGTGTACACCACTCTATAATCACAATTATAATTAACAAACACAATTATAATCGGCATATTTCCAAACCGATAATAAGATAATAAGAACATGAATAAAAATAACAAAAAAAACAAACAAGTATAGACAGATAAGAACTACAAGATATTCCAACCAATGCAACTATATAATTCCAGTAACAAAAACCTCAATGGCCCAGTCACAGTTTAACTTTCTTGCTCCAAAAATCTTCAATAACTTAACAATTGAAATAAAGACAATAACCAAATATCACACTTTCAGGAAGACGCTTGGAGACTTTTTGATGAGTGAATGTGATAGAATTAGAAGCCTGTTTATATAATCTAATGTACTTTTTTTCTCCTTTCTATTTTCTACTTTTTATTATAATTTTTCCAATATTTAACATGATTTATACTAATTCCATGTTTATACTAGACTTCATATTTCATACAATGTAACTATACTATATTGGTCACCATGATACAGGCAGCCGCCTAGTATGGTGATTTAATATATCAACTTTATGTAAATGTCACAATTATGTAACATGTATTAAATAAATAAATAAAAAATACACAAAAATATGATAGAAAGTAATGATTAATTACTTTAAAATATCACAATAAACAAGGGGTGCTCTCTCTTTTTGACGACGGTTCAGATATTTTAAGGAGTGAACATGGGTCTCTTCAAGACCCATGTTCACTCATTCCTCGTCTCAAAACGACCCTCCACATGGCATCTTCATGGATAACGTAGACCCTGAGGGAAATTATTTTCCTCAGAACCTCCTGTACAGAGTTAATGTAAAAAAAAATCATTTCCTTAAGCTCGGAAAAGATCGGTATGCCATTACAAATTTTTTTAGACCGATGAGAGAATTAATCTATTTTGGAGAGTAAGTAAGTCTCAATATTCCTGATGAAAATCTAAGACAACGTCATCACCGATTATTATGAAAGTTATTCTTAAAGTTCCCATTATAACAAGTACTGTAGATATATTTAACAAATTCCATGTATTAGATATTCGACAAATTTACACAAAAACTATCTAAACTCATCTGTTTAAAAATAAAACACATACATTTTATAAAAATACCCAAAATATTGTAAACACGCGGCACAAAACCAAATAACTCATACAAATCATAATATTCTATAATGTCTTCCTTAATCTAGTCCTTAAGATATTATATTAATTATGGACTAAAAATTGTATATTCTTACATAACACCTACACCAAGCTCAAGAGACAGTTCTCTTAATTGGTGTAGAAACCAAAAAATGATGTTTTCACCTTTTTGTTATACCTTTTTATTATATTTTTGTTTTTATTTAGTTATTCTATTGTTAAACAATGATTAAAATGTAAAATTGTTGTGTGTAAGAGGTGAAATAAATTGAAATAAATAAATAAATAAAAATACCTAAAACAAACACAAAATTTGGTCAAAGAAATTTCAAATACATTGCGTCTAAAATATACAATAACCTACCTGACAAAACAAGACAATCGAATAATATTAAAAAATACAAAATCCTGATCAAACAATGGATCATCGAAAAAGGTCTTGCAATAATTAGTCACCTCAACCAAATATAATCGAATACCTCATTATTGTTACCACTACCTACAACCTGAAAATTTTGTCAAATATTTTTGCTTTATTGAAAAATGTAATTTCTATAATAATTAAAAAATATTTGTAAACTAGTCTGTCTCGATACAGGAGTTCCTAATGAGACAGGCAAGGCAAAAAAAAAATGTAAACCTTATGATATAGATTCAATAAATACATAAAAAATAAATAATAAATTTATTATTCCATATTCTTGCCTGTAGGACCAATCTGCCAATAATTCTTTTGGTGGGAAGGAGTATATTGCTCCTGAAAAAAACTCTTCTGATGTCAACATATTTTGGGCCAGTGAAGATAGATTTAAAAGAGAAATCCTATTGATTCTTTGAAAAGTCTCGCCTCGTTGTACTGGTTACCACCATTGCTTTCATTTATTCATTTTAAATTTTGTAAATCTGTATTTCTTTTATGTTTCCTTAATATATAGGATATCAACTGATGCTTGTACGTTAGCGATCTGCAGGTGTTCTAGGGAACAATGAGAAGTTAACGAAAGTTATCCTGTCGATCCTTGTAGATCTAGTGTGCTAGGGGCCCAGGTCTATACTAAGAGTCAGAGTATCTTCCACTCTGAAACGTGCCTTAAATACATTATACTAACAGTATTAACCACCCAATTCAAACACGAGAAATGTTTTCTATATTGAATTGGGTAGTTTCGTTAACAACAAACTACATTATCGTAATTTTTTTAATTTCTTGGGTATATTTTTTGTATTTCTTTAATTTAAGTAACGAAATTACATTGAAAATTAAAACTCTTCAAAACAAAATACTTTATTGTACTTAGTTTTTAAAACACATGTTTTTCTTCTGTAAATCTGTATGTATTTCAAGCAATAAAAGAAAAAATATTTTTTAATGAATAAATTGTAAAATAAAACAAATTGATTGAAAAAAAACACGGCTTTATTTGATAATCCTTATAACTACGGTTAATAAGATGCAGATAATCTTTATAACGGTTGGTGTTCAGTTTTTCATTTGGCTATTCAATTAAATTAATATCATTCCTCAAAATATTAATATGGAAACATATTAACTGTGTATTGCGTTTGAAAAATAATGAATCCACCTAGATTTCACGGTTAATATTGTTAAATTTGGGCCTAAATCGCTCCAGTGGATCAGATAAGAATGGAGATCAAAATAAGAAAAAAACAAAACACTTATATTATAAAGAAAGGTAAAAGTGGAAGCTCAATAAATTCAACTTCCATGGAAAAAAAAATACTGCACGAAAGTGCTCAAATAAGATTTTAACATTTACTCCAGCAAATTGGTTACATTCTTTGGTTGAAGCACACGAATAAACGTTATAAATAATATATTTATTTATTTATTTATTACACGCCCTAATATGCTTTTACATTGTAGTTTATAATTTGATAAGTATCACAGTTATTAAACAAAACATTTTACAAAAACTTTAAAATTATAACAATAAAGAAAACATAATACAATGAGAAAAAAAATATTTTACAACAAAAGCACTTCATAAAAACAAAAAAACCTTGGTAAAATAGAAAGAAGTCTAACATAAATTGATATTCAATATAAATAAAATAAAGAAAAAATTCTGAATTTTTTGTCTCGATAAGTAAAAAAAGTATTGAAATAAACAATATTGTGCCAAAGTGATTATTTTTAAGGTGAAATAATATATCTTCCAGATCATAATATTTATTTCCATATTTATCAGAATATTATTAAAGTTTATTTATTTATAAAAAAAATATATATATATATAATAAATATAGTTTAACAAAGACGTTAGATTTGAACCCTTAGCTTATAACACCCCCATTACGTATTTACAGTGTTACCATACCTCCACCTGGTTATTTAGTTAATTCCTTTTCCAACATATTAATGAGAATCCCTGACAGATAAATTGTGTGTAAGCATTTGGTTCTTCCTTTTAGTGTGTTTATTCTCGCAGTCTTAGCGACATCCGTCAAGCAAGGTTTGCTCGCTTGCTCGGGGATTTTAATAATAATTTTTAGGGTTGATTTGCATAATGTGCTTTTGTCAAGAAATGTCAGCCCTTAGAATGTTTATGAGCCGTATTCTGCCGGAAACTTAAATGCCACTGAAATCCAAGCGAAATAATTTTAAGTTTTGGTTAGAGTGTTTCTTTATGTTTTGACAACGTAGGTATCTGGTTTCGCTCTTGTTGCTCAATGAATTAATAACAAAGGACTTCGCCGCTTTATACAATATAAACGAATATAAGATTTATCACAAATATTGACTATTTATAATGAGATTAATGTGTCTCAACCCGTAGCCAGACGGGGCTATTATTAGTGGGTAGCGGCACTCGGCAAACATGCCTTAACTGCCTGGAGAGGTATGCTCCATTTGCCCCTGCATACGACTAGCAGAGGCGGCTCGTGACTGAATTTGCCAGCAGTGCATTACCCTTTTAAAATGTAACTATTACTAATAAAGGTGTAACAAATTAATTAATGGGCTACTGAAATTCTTTCACTCCACTAAGTAACTTTTGTAAAATAATTAAATAATTAATTCTGCTCCTCAAACGTTTGCAAAATCATCTCGAGAGTACCGGACACGCAATAATTCATCGTTTGAAAATTTCGCGAAACCTATTATATATACATTCTATTCGCATTGGATTACGAATGATCAAAGAGGTGCAAAATACAGATGTCTTCAGGGCGCTTGGCGCATGCGTCAATAGTGCACGGGATGAGTTATATATCTGCACTGCGTTAGCACTATAAGCGTAATCTATCTAGCTCATGTTACCGTTTCGCTTAGCCGAGCTGTCTCAATACTGCCCGATACTGTCCTCGTAGTATGTTTGTGCACAATGATATTAGGTATATAATTATATGCACCACTCGTTTGCGCTTTTGCGGGAGTTGTAGGTACTTCTCCCCTCTAAGTATGTGACCCAGATATGAAATTTTCCAGACTTTTATATGAGCAGTTCTCTATCTACTATAGCCCGCCAGAGAATTTCTGTGTTGGTGATCATCTCGGTCCATGGGACTTTGAGCATTCTCCGGTGAAGCCACATTTTAAAAGCCTCTAATCTGTTCATGGTATTTACTTTCAAAGTCCATGTCTCACAATCGTGCAGCAAGACCGACCATAGATAGCGTGAGCCAAATGATATTCAAATTTTGTTGATGTTGTTAGTTCACTTCCGACGTTTCATTTCATTTTGGTTTAAAATCTAATAATATCTATCGATATACCTCTTCCTATGCATACAGGGTTGAGGCCCGTATACAAAATGTCGCTGGTAGAAAACTACTGATTCCCTAATACTGACTAACTCGCCAAAAAGCCCACATTTGACGAAAAACGGCGTATTTTTAGAACGGTATATACAAAAATCCTTTCAACTTAGTCTCCTTGCTTCTGATATTTGTAGGGCAATGTTTGACACATAAAACACATGAATTTATACCAATAATAACACGTATATCGCTGATAACGATAGAGCGCGAGCGTGTTTTACTTTTTTTTCTTTCTTTACTTTGTTTGGGAAACAAACAGTTCGAAATACACATTTTATAAAAAAGTTGTTATTTTCTGGGTTGCATAAGATACATACATTTGTAGGTATATATAAAGAAAAATATAACTTCAATAACATTTTAATTAAGAGATTGAGAGGAAAACACATTTCAAATGTAAATTTAGATTCTTAAATTTTTTTATTTATTTGTTTTTGGGGTTATCCCGTGTTGGGCTACCTCCTTCTTTAGCCAACATTTCGGACAACGTTATAGTGTCCATGATCAGGGCAGATGTGTAATTGATAGTGGTGAAGTGTGGGCTTAAGTACATGTTGACAGCTCCACTCACCTACGAGTTGGTATTACAGTATAATTAAAGATGATTTTTTGCGTTTAACTTTGGTGTAGCCGTCAATTACCAGATACCAAGAGCTTTTGAGCTGAGCTCCGTCGTCTCTATTAAAATTAATGCGATTTAGATTCTTAAATTTTTTTATTTATTTGTTTTTGGGGTTATCCCGTGTTGGGCTACCTCCTTCTTTAGCCAACATTTCGGACAACGTTATAGTGTCCATGATCAGGGCAGATGTGTAATTGATAGTGGTGAAGTGTGTGCTTAAGTACATGTTGACAGCTCCACTCACCTACGAGTTGGTATTACAGTATAATTAAAGATGATTTTTTGCGTTTAACTTTGGTGTAGCCGTCAATTACCAGATACCAAGAGCTTTTGAGCTGAGCTCCGTCGTCTCTATTAAAATTAATGCGATTTTTATGAATTTCAATTGCCTCCCCGATTAGGCGTGCTCTGTGGGTTTTGGGTGTTCCCAGGACTTCAGGAACAAATCTAAAGTAATGGCCGGTTTCAATTAAATGCTCGGCGATTGCCGATTTGTTTGGGTGAACGTGTTTATAGGCTCGAAAGTTTTCTGAGATCATTTTGGAGATCGTCCGCTCTGTCTGGCCTACATAGACCTTGTCACACCCAGAACAGCTGAGTTTATATACTCCATCTGTTTCCCAATTAAACTTGGTCTTTATTTATTAGGTCTTGTATTTTGGTCGTGGTTCCGAAGACAGTCGAATTTAAAAATAATACGCAGTATAAATCATTTAATAATGTTCAAAAAATTATCAAAATAAAACAAAAACTCTTCTAGTTTTTAAAATAGTACATTTTGGCACTAGTTTTTTTAGAAGATTGCCGGAAATATTTAACAAATATACCGTACATCCCCGAATTCCCAGTTTACAACAAAAATAACTATTATTTGTAAAACGATGGTGTAGTTGCCTATGTACGACAAAATGTTCATGCGGTAGTTGAGGATGTTATTTAGTTATGAATGCAGATATCGATTACCTTGTTTTTAATAAATTTCCGTCCTAGGCGCTTTAGATAATTTTTTAGATAAGAAGCACATGTATACAAAATAAGGAAGTAATTTTATAAAATATATAGGGACATAAATATATATATATAGGGACTATATATAGGGACATAAATATTAAAAATTTGGATTTTAGTATTATAAAAACTTTAAAATACCTCTGACTTTTGGCATTTCATGGTTAGAAGCCAATCATAATTTCACCTACAAGAGTTTTTTTATTTCAAGTTGCATCGATCACATTATGGTAAAATCTAAATTTGAACCTCACGGAACTGTTTTCACCATGAAACAGCAGTTCGTGCTGCGATATTGCTGATATTTATGAACTTGAGACCAAAGAACATAGTAAAGGATACTGAAAAAATATAAACCCTCAAAGATAACAAATTTCTGAAAGTCAAATTAAGAGCGATTGACCAGCGGCTAAGAATAATTCTTAATATTGCTTGCAACTGTACAGGGAGGTTCCAATGAGAAATATCGATTATTCCCCGTATCAAATTTTTTAAATTAAAAATTTAATATCGTTTTATTTAATTAAAAACTTAGTTTAATATATACCTACATTCAAGTAAGCAATAAACATGCTCAAAACGCACGATGATAAATTATTAAATATCGTGTGCTTCTCGTAAGTATCCTGCCAAAATTCCTGACTTAGCAATAAAACCATCCATTCTCAGGACGTAAAGATCGCAAATAATTGGTGGATTGGTATTGGAAACCACTGGCCTACATTGATAGGTAAAGCCAAGACAATATTTTTATTCTTTACTATCGAAACCAGATAAATTTTCGTGGACCCCCACATACAACTCTCTCATAAAGTCTCCCGTGGACCCCTGGACCACTTTGGGAATCACTGATCTAACCCGTTCCGCGTCAGTTGGCTGTAATTATTAATTGTCCTTAGTTTACGACAAGCGCAGTGGAAGATACTGTCAGTATCGCCCTGGTGTAAGACCACCATTCAGAATTGAGACGTTGCTTAATAATGGCTTTAGCCGTGTTTAGTGACTAGATCTGAATAACCAGGTACTTTCCTACCCTCCTCTTCCCCATCTCCTTCCCTTCCCCACTTTCCTTCAGCCTCACAACATACCCCAATTGGGGATGCCATAGTCTCACTGGCTCCAGACGGGAGCAGTTGGGACTCTTGTGAGGTATTCTCTATAAAAAAAAAAAAAAAAAAGCGCGTGCTATGAATCTGTCCTATTCGCTGGCTTCCTCCATAATACAATGACATGAGTGCTAAGCCGTAAACAATAAGGCGTGGATGGGTCATAATCGAAATCCGGTGCTTTATCATGCACCCTGCATGCACACCCGCAAATGAGATAGAGGCATTCCCAGCACGCCAATTAATTAAAGGTCTGCAACCATCAACGCTTATGCAAAATCGTGCAAATTGAGGTCCTTTTCATATAAAATAATAAATAAACTGGCGCACACTATTGAAAGATCACGGGATATTTTCATAATAATTATAGGGTTTGTGAAGCTGAAAGCTATTCAAAAGAAGCAATTTACCATTCTATTGTCAGTAAACTGAAAAAATGATGTCGTTGGATAGATGATGTTTTTATAAATACTTTCAGCTTCACAAATCCTACAATTATAATATACCATGATTTTAACGGATTTAACGCTGGTAAATAAATAAGCATTAAATATGTAACATAAAAATAATTAATCACTGAAGACAATATTAGCGACTCTAATTCGAATATTAGAAAACGAAAATTTAGAAAAAGATGCGGGCGCATCTAGGAATTGAACTCTTTACCTTGAGACCTTAACATTAGCACCATGTCGGTGCTCTGCTCTATCACTGAGCTATTGAGACCCAATCCCCTTCGGTCATATTTAACTGAACTACTAATATTATTCAACATTATAACTACTAATCAAACATAACCCTAACCCAAACAGATAAAAAATAAAAACTTTGCTTCTGGACAGAAAATGTTACCTTAAAAAATCTAAAATATTCCTACCTGATTTTGAAGAAAATTATTTGTATAACTTTAACTGCTACCAATTTTATGCCTACGATACTGCCGACACGGGTTGAACCATGGTGCCCTTCTTGACAATATCAAGGAGGATACTGCGTTTCTACTTATGTCGGCAGAATATATATTAATCCTAAACATACGAACACCTCAGCACAGGTTCTCCCAGTGAGGTGTTCACAAAATGCTACTATTAACCTTCTTACATACCTTTTTACACCCTGTTACTGAATATGAACTTTTTTTTTGTACTACTATGTAAACCATTGTAATTATTTGTTATATGTATGTACAAGTATAGAAATAAATAAATATCTTCATTTTATTAAACGCATATTTAATTTATGATTGCAAGATTCTTCCCGAACTAGATGCTTCTAGATAGCGTCATGGATAGTGTATAAATAAAAATAAATAATAAAAAAATCATCTGTATACTTCGTACTAAAATATGACATGTAATATCCAAATACATAATTTAGTTCCCGTCAACGCACCCAATTTAATACACCACATGGTAAATACGATCATTGGATCTTCGCACGCCCCGCCGGAGAAACCTCTCGGCGGAAGCAGGAAATGGTATACCATAATGGTATTTGAGAATAGATAACGACAGTATGAGGGTTCTGAAGTGTAAGCAAGTGCGAATAACATGAACATGTCATTTTTAAACTACATTATTTACGTTATAATTTTTTCCATTTGCAAGATTGAAACTACAATATTTTCATTGAAGAATAAAATACTACTGATAAATCTAAACTAATCTACTAACTAACTATATAATATTTTCACATATCGTAAATGAATAAATTAATAAACTTAACCAAATAAATAAAATCGGATATGGTTATCCAAGACACTATCTAGGTTACAAACCAGTTCTTTGAACATTTTTTATCATTTTAAAACATAGCTGCCAAAAACATGGGAAAAAAATAGTCGAAGATAATAATGTTAATTCTGAAATTTTTGGGATTGGGATTGACAAATATGACGTTTAAAAAATTTGGTGGCAGTTTATAATTTGTAATGTGTGTATGAAAGAGTATGTATGCAAGCGAGATGGAATGACTGCATGGTGTATATAAACGAGTGTTAGGTAGTTTATCGTCCTCTTTTGTAAGCAACCGTTCTCCAATAAACAAGTAAGAAGATTCCTACAACTGTCGTATTATTTAAAGTACATCAAAACACCACATTAGCGCAATCAGTAAAGCAAGATTTAAAATCAAGATCAAATCAGCAGAAATCGGAGTGCATCCATTGTTATATACATCCAGAAATAAACATCAATAAGAATCGGACAACGATTCGGGGATTATTGTTGCATGTTGCAGTTTGCAGCAGACGTCACCGCATTTTACTTGATAGTAAAATAAATAAGAAGACAGAAGAGCAGCCTGCTATTTGGGAGCAGAAGATACGTGCTGAAGGAATCATGATTGAAGAAATCGGAAGAACTCTAACAACGTGGGAGTTCGATAAGCTGGAAACTGGGGCAAGGGCTTGTTTCTGTCTTTGCAGCCCGAAAAGGAGCTTGGATAAAGTGCTGAGGATCCGTAGCTACAGTACGAATGAGTGGGAAGAGCGGCCAGACGGGGCTTGCTGGACACGAGGATCCGTTGCTGTTCTTGGAGACTCCGGAGTGGCGTAGAGATCGTTTACTCTGGAGCGTGTCCTTCCGGAAGCGCTGAGCGAAGTACATACATATAATTTGTTTCAGTTCTTCTCCCATGGAGGGAATGTGCAAGAACTTGGGAATTTTCTGTCATAAGACGGAAAATTGGTCTCTGTTTAAAAATAAATTGAACCAAGCATTCATAACATAAATATTCTCACCCGAATTCAAAAGAGTGTTCTTGTTAAATAACCTAACGGAAGAAATCTTTTCTTTATTAAGAGGGTATTACCAGAGAATACCGGAAATTGGTCTTTTTTAAATCAAATTCAAGACGTGTTGACTCTTTAAAAAAAAAAAAAAATTGATTTTGAAAGATTGTTATTTTATCTGGTACATGGAGTTTGAAAATTTTGAAAAAATAAGCGTATTTTTAATATACTACTAAGGTTATACCGTTGATCGTTGGCAGATTTGTTCAATTTTCAAACGATAGATTCTATTAAACAACACAAATTTCAAATCATATAATTATAAAAAAAAATAAATCAATAAATAATCTAGTCAACACAGTTTAAAAAAAAAATTTTTTAGTTAAATTAAAATCGTTAAAAAATAAATCCGAGAACGTGTTTTGGGACAAAATACTTCAGTTTATTTATTTAAGGAATTAAAATATTTTAATTTTTTTTTACACACTTATTTTTTTTAGACATTATTGAAAAATCATAAAAACTTATGATCAAAAAATACTTACACGAAGTACACGATATGTAATAATTTAACATCGTGCGTTTTGAACATTTATATTGCTTACAATGAAATAAATCGATATTAAATATTTAATTTTTAAAATTTGATACGAGGAATAATTGATCTTTCTCATTGGAACCTCCCTGCACAGTTGCAAGCATTTTTAAACTTTTATTCTCAGCTGCTGGTCAATCGCTCTTAAGTGATCAACTGTTTTTCTAAAAAGTTTCTTAAGCTTCATTTGAAGAGCTATGTAAATTGTTAACTTCACATTGCAAACCTGTACATAATGTGTTCAAATCCTGGGAAATATTTTTTCAGATATAAGCAATCGGCTAGTGAATCTGTCAAAGTATTCGCTGCAAAGTTAAAAAAAAATTCAGTTTGTTGTGTAATTTTGAACGACTAGAATTTTGCCTTAGAGATATTTTTGTTATTGGTTTATTTAACAAGAAAATAAAACATAAATTGTTTAGGAGGCTTTAAATAAACCGTTTGTAGATTGTGTGAATTAAGCATCTACCTGGGATTATATTATTATTAGGATTAGATATTTCAAATTCAAGTGTAAACGTTGTAAAAAAGGCCGATACTCGTAAATTTACAAGAGAAAGCAGACCGAGTGATAGAAACTCGTGAAGTAAATCTCCCTTTAAAAACAACAGTATAAAACATGCTTCATTTGTAATAAAACAAATTATTTTCAGAAAGACTGTTGGTATAAAAAGTTACAATGTAATTTGTGTAGAAAGACATGTCAGAATAGTAAATATTGTAGGAATAAAAATATAATGTATATTAATATATGTAGAATTACGAAAGATTTTTTAAATATTTATATTGAGGGATCAGTAGGATTTATCGGTCAAATTAGGAATTACACAGAGCCGAAATACATCAAAATGAAACAAACAAACCCTCCGATATGAAAATATCTGGAGACGGTGAATTATATTCCCATTTAATAGTTTGGAAGATTAACGTGTTGTTCTTGTATTGTTTTGTATTAATTATACTTATATAATACACTTGCATAACGTGGATTTACTAGATGATCATTTATATATATAGAAAAGTGTATGAAAGGGTTTAGTTTTTCCTATGGGAAAAACTAAACCCTGACCTGAAAATCTGGTGCGTAAAAAATTTTTATGCAAAGAAAATAAAGTTTAAAGAATGTTCTGCATTTCTTGATATAAATTTACTCTGCAATTATGTGTGGTTTAAAGAATGTTCGTGTATTTCTTGATAAACTTTTATTCGGTAACTCGAAAACGGAGTTGAATTCAGTTTGCGAAAAGTATTACATCGCCAATCATCGGTGTCGAACACTTCGCTTAAGTGAATTAATTTAACAAAATATTGATAAAATGCATATTTTTTCAATTCTTCATCTCCGCTCACAAAACCACTCACTTTTCGTAACAATAAAGCTAAATCTATCTTTTTCATTAAGAAATATTCCTATCTATTTTATTTTTAACTTAATGGGTAAAACCTCAAATTGTAATATTTTAATTGAATGAAGACAACATTTGCGCATAATTTTATTGGCTGTTATTCATAGCAGTCATTAAAAATATTTATAGCTTTCAATACAAAATACGCGTTAAGAAAATGATGATAATGTTGGTAGTTCTTAGTAAATGTATTATACAGTTCAATATGACCGAATCGGATAGGGACACATTAGCTTAGTTGGTAGAGCACCGCTCCGGCAAGGCGTAGGTTCTGGGTTCGAGTCCTATCTTTGTGACCAGATCCAACTACGAGTTCCCAACAAACGAACCAGATCAGACAAAATTTTTAGCCTCCCTCGATGCAACACCAATTCTAAGCAAAACACCTTCATTTATCGTGCATCACACACTTTCAATATATACTATACACAATTTGACATTTTTAACTCTGCACCACACTCCTTAAAGTCACACAGGCAATCTCTCGATACTTTATTAAAACTACTTACATAACTTACGTACACCCTACTAATTATACATAATAGATCCATCCCTTTCCCTTCCTTCCCACCATCCCATCCCCATATGCTATTGTAACTATTTTTATTTGATTACACTAAAATATTAAGATACTTCAGTGGAAACCTATTATTGGTTAAATAATTTACCCATGTTTTATTATACTTTATAAAATGTTATAACTGTTGGTTTTCCAAATAAAATAAAATAAAATGACCGTATCTTTTCTGATTTTTCTATTTTCAGATTTTCGATTGGGTTTCGCTAATGTCGTTGACATTTTATTAAAAAAATGTTCCGTATTAATCGTAAGGCGTCCGGAGTCCGACAAGTTTATCTCAAAATTTCATTACATCTAACTATTATCAAACTATCTCAACAAGATAATATGTCATTTTGTTGTCAGTTATCTCGACCGCCTTGTTACCATTATTACTCAGTAACCCAAATACCGTCAGTCTAAAAATGATTTAACCTACCAAATAATTAGATATCCAGTATCCGGGCAGGCGAGAACACGTAATTTGTCCCGGGTGTTACCGAGCTCAATATTAGTTATTAGGTAGTGTTGTAGAGCGCCATACAAGGAAATTATTGACCGAAAAGTATTAATTCATAAACTTCAACCAATAACGTACGAATGTGGCACGTCCCCTAAATTGTTTTTCATTCAAAACTTTGTTTTGAGCGGGAAATAATTATTGTCCATTTTGGTAGTTTACGCCAATGCTGCGGGCGTAGCGTTCTACATTTCTAAACAGGTTACTTTGACTACCTGACGTTTGTGTTTCATATGATCAGTGTTAGTGTAACTTTTAATGTTTTTTTTTTAAATTTCATTTGTGTGTGGATAAAATAAATCGTAGGAAATCTATTACTTCACATGGACATAATACAGCAAATTCAATTTAGCAGCAGTAATGCAGAAGATATAAAATAATAGAATAGTCAAATTGAGGTGTGTAAAAGCAAAGGCATCAATCTCCACTTCGGCCCGATTGCTATCTTTGCTTTTGAAAGGACATGGAGATTGCTATCTCTGATTTTACGTACAAACTTACATACAAATATTCTATGTAATATACGTGTATACAATATTTGTATGTAATATTGTACGTAAAAGCAAAGACATCAATGTCCATGTCATTTGAAAAGCAAACATAGCAATCTGGCCGAAATGGAGATTGCTGCCTTTGCTTTTACACACCTAAATTGTACTGTAAACTGACCTACAATAACTGCTCTAAAAAGTGCATGGATTAATGGTTAGCAGATAAAAGGACAAACATGAAATGAAAACCATCATAATTACATAATAAAACCAAAAAAAAAACTATTATAAAAAGATTTTAGTTAATTTTTAAATAATTGTTCGTTTTTATTTCGTGACACTTAAGTTAATTACCTATGAATTCGATTTTTGTTTTTTTATAGTTTTGTCTTATATTTGATACATTTATGAATATTTAAAATAATAAAAAAAATAATCCCATGCACTTTTTTATGCTCCGAAAGTGAGGACTTCTGCCTATCAGAACGCGCCAATAAACAGAGCGACTCAACTGCTTAACGATTCTGCATTGACCATCGACATTTTCAATGTCACTTACAGACAGTTCAGCAACTATCTTATAGCACATGTCACTAAGTAGTAAAACTGCCCTTGTGTACTTTGTAATTTATAATCTTCTCCATGATATATTGGTCTATAACTGTTTTATAGAGAACATGAAAAAATAAATAAATAAACACAACAAAAAGTGCAAAATAAAAACAAATTAATTAAAAAAATATGTCAGTGGTTAAGAGTTAAAACATGGAGCATCTACAATATATTTTTTAATCTGCGTTAACTTCAGTGATAGCCCAATATATTATGTATGACAACGGTTAACATGAGAACACTCGGTGTTTCCCCCCTCTTATAACATGGGTCTCTTTACCTGTACTTCTCCTCAAAAAGGTACTATATCCAAAGATGACACAGGCCCCGAGGGAAATCATTTTCTTCAGGGCCTCTTGTGAAGAGTTAATGCAAAAAAAAACTGATAAATAATTCTAAGATCGGTTTCGTTTCAATTCTTGAGGGGCTTTTTTACATTGGCCCAACGCGGGAGGCCCTGAGGAAAACAATTTTCCTCGAGACCTAAGTAATCGTTGGAGATGCTGTGTGGGGGGTCTCTTTAGGGAAAGGGAAGAAAGTATGTTGTAAAAAGAAAAAAAAAAAATCAGGGGTGGGTAGGAATCTGGGAGCCAGTGTGTCCAGGAGTGACGGCCGTATGAATTAATCATTCCAATTGCGGTAAAAGGCAATGGATGGAGAGAGTCGGGCAGGAGAGGTCAAATGGTCTCTCTCGACCGGTATCTCCCAATCCGGCCCGTCATGAAGTAGGTGGAAAACTCATTCGCCGCCCAGACCTAGACACCAAACGTAGCGGACCACTCGGGTGACCTATGGCAGGGGTGTTGGTTCATGTTGATGCATATTTAGCTATAAGTTCACCTTACAAATTAATAGACGGAGTGGAAGGTGATAAACCGAGACTGCAAAAGGACGCCATTGATAGGAAAGGTCTGCTGGGTTCATTTGCCGAAAAGGCAGAAGCGTTTACTATGAGGAATGGGACAGAATGTTTGGATAACGATGGACAACATATCTCTGACTGCATCATAAGAAATTGAGGTAGTTATTGGATATAGATGGAAACAGTTAATACCCCCTTTTTTTAAAAACCTCTATTGATTCTTGTTAATTACATTAATTGGGGGCAGTGGAAAATGTTGCATTTTAAATTTCAATTACGTAAAATTAAAATTAGTTTCGTCTTGTAAAATTTTGCCCATATTATTGTAATCACTGTCACTTTGGTATTCCTGATACATTTTTACATATAACGAGCGGCTAGAAGCTTTTGAAGATATCACGAAATCTGGGCGTATTAGGGAAACACTAATTTAGTTACCGGAGTTTTGGAAATAAAATGACGTAAAAAAACGTGCTTTTTTTCTAGTAATTTTTTTTTTTTTAAATAATACATTCACTTTTGTATCAAAAACCATGTTACACAAATCTAGCGTAGCCGCTAAACTATTTTAAAACTGGGATGTTTTTCTTGCCTTGACGTGAGCAGGCGCTATAAAGGGACACTTTCTTTTGTATCACAAACCATGTTACACAAACCTGGAGTAACCGCTAAACTACTTGAAAACTGGGATTTTTTTTGCCTTGACCAGAGCAGGCGCTATATCATCACAGAAATAGTTCACTTAAAAAAATAAAATTTTAAGGTAAAAAAAAAAATCAAGCTAATAAATTTTAATCACAACGCACGCAATTAAGTATTAGGTTAGTACTAATTAGGCGGATTTTATTTTAACATAAAAAAAAATCTAGTGGTACGTTGTTTCCGTTTTCAATCTAGCATCACTACGTATGGTATCAAGAATACCAACATAACAAAATGACATTTAACAAAAATTTTAGAAAATGTCAGAAAGAAAGCTAATTTTAATTTTACGTAATTGAAATTTAAAACGAAAAATTTTTCACTGCCCCAAAGCAAATAATTGTCTTCTAATGTAATAAGGGTGAATCAAAAGATTTGAAAAAAAAAGTGCGTATTAACTGTTTCCATCTATGTCCGTAAATATTTACCAAAATTGAAAACTTATTCCACCGCATGGTAAAATATCCATTGAAAGCTATAAAATGTAGGTAGCGCGATCTTTTTCAACATGATTAATTTTTTCTAACCCTTTCAAGCCTTTAACTTTACGACGTGTATTCTACCACCCTTAGAAATAATAATTTATATAGCAACAGTTGCCTTCGGAACTACGGACCTTTCTGCGATATTTATTCATCCGTAAAATCTATCAAGTTTTTCAAAAATCTCAGTTCACCATATTACTTTCTCTGACAAAATGTTTTAGAATTCTTACTAAAAGTATTTTGATTAATTTTGGGGAGCCGTTTATATGATTCCCTTTTCATCGCCACCATTTCCGACAGTTTGCATCATCAGAGCAGAAGTATTCTTTGATGATGTTTTAAGTCCGTGTCTCAAAATATATAATGTTTCGCCTTTTTTACGGAAAGCATGAAAATAAATTGAAAAAAAATGTTTTTGAAGTTTTTTATATTTTTTAGAATTTTAGGTATCTTGCACGTAATGTATTAAAATCAATATGAAAACCCAAATCAGGCGTTAATAAATATATACCTACATTATATTTATTTTACATGTAATACCATAAAATAATTGATGTAATATTATGATATTTATTTATTTGTAAGAAACAAACAGTTTTTACATAATATACAGTTATAAGTAAACAAGTGAACTGAAGTCAAGCCACAGAAGTTTTAATTATATTATAACTATTAACTGCTTTATTAGGAGAGTGATTCTAGTGTTATATTTATATTAAGTTGTAAATATTGTAACTCTCAATATGTTCAAATAAAAAAATTATTTTAACTAATTTTAATATTTGAAAATTAATAAAAATAATATAAATGAAAAAATCGGTTAAATGAAAGCTAATTATTTATTAGCGAAAAAAGGAGTCCAGTGGATAATTTTGTTTTAACAATTGTTAAACAAATATAAAAGTTGGATGTATTGCGGTAAATACGACGGCCTCCGTGGTCGAGGGGTGAGACCTTTGACTAGCAATCCAAAGGTCACTGTTCACATCCCGGCGTGCTCAAATAAACGTTATTTGATGAATTTGTGTCATTTCTCTAATAATGAATTAAAAAGAAAACATAGTATATTGGCGGCACGTTCCAGGGCAGAATTGCAGATTGGATACTCTCAATATGACCCAATTGAAACATATCTTGAAATGGCCTTAGTCGTATTTGGTTACCAGATCTGAATAGCCAGGTATTTCTCCACCATCATATTCTTCAATTCCTTTCCCTCCCTATTATCTGCAGCCTCACAACGTACCCTAATTGGGGTTGCCATAGTCTCACTGGCTCTAGATGGGAGGAGTTGGGATTCTTATGCGGTATTCACATAAAAAATTATCATCCGGTATTTTTATTTTCTCTTACTGAAAATCATAACATCGCGATGGAACAGTAATTAATTCCACGAAACGTAAAAAAAACGAAGAACAAAGACAAAGTTCCATAAAATATATTTTCTAACATGAAGTCCTCCGCATTCATCAATCAAATCTGTCAATCCAGCCATGATTTTGTTCGATTTAGTTTATGACCTGAAAATTTTAGATGATCAAAATTATCAACTTGCCATTTCTAATTTATTTAAGCTTGATTTAAGAAAGCAAGAATTATAACAGATAGTGTTACATGCCATGTTCGGAAATTGTTTTAGGACTCTTTTGTGCAGATGGTAGATGTTTAAGTATCTTTACATTATGAAAGTTAGGCTCCCTAAATCACCCCCTCACCCCCCCGGAAAAACAAATTTAATGGGTCAATAAAGGAACATTCGTTTTTAAACCACGAATTTTTTATTATTTTTTATTATTAAGGGCCAGATTTCACGGTAACATTTTGTGATTTATTCAGTAATGAGTGGACATTTGAGGGGGGAGGTCGCGCGCTCGCATTGCAGTTCCGTCCGCTGAACGAAAACATTATCCACGTATTTTATACAAGGAATGAATGGGGAAATGGGTGTTATACAAGCAATCAACCAGCCACTAGAAATTAAATAATTAATTATTTTATCGTATAAAAATTAATGTTTCTTTGTTTGTTCCTCGTGCGGAACCTAAAGCATTTATCTGATAGCGATTTGTCGTGTATGAAATTATTTCCTATCTAGCGTTATGAAATTATTTCCTATACCATTTATCCGATTGTGATGAAACTCTGGTGAGTTGTTATGTGCACACCCGCCAATGTTTCTATAAATAATAGTGAGCTCTGGCGTCATGAAATTTGTAAAAAAATACATACAAAATTAATGTTTCTTTGTTTGTCCCTTATTCGGTACCTAAAGCATTCATCTAAGTGCGATGAAACTTTGGCGGATTTTTCGTGTACGTGTACATGCCCTTGAAGGTTTCTATATATATTATAGTGCAAGTGATCTCTAGCGTTATGAATTTAATTCCTGTACTATTTATCCGATTGTGACGAAACTTTTGTGAGTTGTTTAATGTACACCTTCGTAATTCCTTATACGGTACCTAAAGTATTACTCCGATTGCAAAGAAAATTTGGTGATTTATTGTGCACATACCTGTAATGGTTTTTATATGTAGTGCTGAGCTCTGGCGTTATAAAAATATTTCCTATACCATTCATTCGATTGCGCTGAAACAATAGGTGATTTGTTGTGCACACGCCCGCGAAGGATTCTTTATACATATAGTGGTGAGCTCTGACGTCATGAGATTTGTAGAAATAATTACAATATTTCCTTCTCATCCCCATTCACCTTCAGCCACTCAACATACCCCAATTGGGGATGCCATAGTCTCACTGACACCAGACGGGAGCAGGTGGGACTTTTGTGAGGTATTCATATAAAAAAAGGAGTGGCGGACGTATAAATCCATCTCTTCCACAGCGGGGCAAGGCGATGAGTCGAGAGAGTCAAATAAATTTTGGGTAATTTGTACACGAGCTGCCAATAAGAAGGAACAGCCCCAGGAGCACATGTGCTTCAAGAATTATTCAGGGTCGTCTACCGCGATGGAATCCTTGTTCTACCGTTATTTCAGATATGGAAGATGCTCCGAGGAACTAGCGTCATTGATCCCTTCGGCACCGGTGCAAAGTCGGGAAGCACGCAAAACGCGCGCCCAACGGGTAATAAACCAATACACGGTCAAAATTTGTCACATGAGAACGGGTCGCTTCTACCACTCCTTCTTGAGTTCATTCACAGCTCAGCTGTGAAACCATTTGGGGGCCTCTGTGTTTCCTCTTCATAGAATATGGGTCTCTTCAAGACAATTTTCCTCATGGCCTCCTATGTGAAGTTATATATAAAAAAAATCGACTATTATTGTTGAGAGGTTTAAAAATTCCGTACGACTAACACTGTACAAGTAATAAAGATAAAATTAATATCATTCTAAAATTCACAAGTCTTGGCAATTTTTGTAGGATATTATGCTGAACATTTGCATGCCAAGTTTACATTTAATTGATATTATATCAATTTGTATTAAATTTTGTGTTTTTTCGTTTATGTGCGTCATTCTACTTTTTATTTATCTGAGCTAATATTTTGAAATATATTCATTCTTGAGTACGAAAAAATTTGTCTTAATATACTTTCAAGAACAAAACCATCGTTTGTCATTTCTATCGCACGTACTTAAAAATATTTGTCCCAACTTTATTTTATGATCTCCCTTTATTCACACCCATTATTTTCCGTTAATATTATAAATACAGCTATTACCATTAAACCATACAATCTACGTCAAAACACCATTAGATTCAAAGTCACATTGAGTAAAAAACAGAGACGTCAAAAAAGGTTCAGGGCGTAAAAGATGTTTCTATCTATCCATTCCATTGCTAATATGATTTTTGGTCTGTCAAGCTGTATCCATTATCTAGTAAACAAATTTAAATTTTATAGAGCAAGTGTATTTTTTATTTCGTACTTTATCAAAATGCTGAATGGTTTATCAATTTGGTGTCAATCTTACCTGAGTCTGCTCCAAAAGACGGCTGAAAGTGCGGCTGGCTAGCGGGCCGTACAAGTACCAAAAATACCTATCTGCAGTAAAGCCGAGTTTTGATACCCCCCCCTTAATAATTTTTTGTTACATACATAAGTTACAATTAAGTTTTTTTTTTAAATAATCACTTAAAAGAGAAAGAGCAATGTAATTATTTAGACAAAAGATTTAAAACAAAATAAATCGAAAACATAGGTGAAAAGGCCTAAATGTATTACAAGAATCACAATTGATTTCGTACACTTTATTTTATTTTACCGATCCGCGGACCATGGGTTGGAAAATGCTAATTTAAACGATAAACTCATACCATTGGAAGTATTATTATTGAAAAAAAAATCGTTTTGATGTTTAGTATAGGTAAATCAACACGAGTAAAATAAGTAGATTTTATAGGATCTTTATTTTTTTATTAAATATAGTTTAATTACACGGATTTTCCAATTTTTAATTTTTTTATGTGTTGGATGATCTTAACGACCCTCGTGTTTTTTGAATTACATAACTAATTTACCATTTAATCGAAATGAAATATAAACAAAGTGTAAATTATGGAAACAATTAATAACAAAAAAATGCTTTATGGGTAGTACGATAAAAGAACCAAAAATACATTTTTTGCTTGTTACATAAAATGAAAATAATTTGAGATTGCCGTCTTTGTTTCAATACGCCTTATATTTATACAAAAATCCGTTAAAAGTTATTTTCGTCAAAATACTTTCCACATTACGCCATCATTTTACGAGATCCTTACAAAGTAATGAAAGGTCTTTATCTACGAGCTTGGTATTAAAGGTAATGCTTATTAGTTAGAGTTAAAAAATCATTACTTTCATGGCAATATATGTTTTTCGTTTTATAGAACGAACACTCTTTACACAAATTAGCACTGTAAAGTAAAAGCGTCCAACGTTTCAAAATTATTTGAATTTAATGTAATTGAAATCGAAATAATGCTAAAGATTCATTCATGTAAACTACGCTTGTAATTTAAACATTACAAATGATTAAGTTAGACAATTTTCAAATCAATAAAATTCTATTGATATTATTATAGACATTTTGAACAAGGCATTTAGTTGAACAGGACAATTAAAATTATTTTAAAAATATTATTGTACAGGTAGTTACATACTTTATCGCTTGTCTAAATCTTTCACACAATCAGTTCCAATTTTTAAATTATACGTAAAATCAAATCAAATTTGAGTAGATACATTAAACCAGATTTCACAGAAAAAAATGACCACATAAAATGAATACGGATGATTATATTTGAATGGGGTGAGGTTTGTCAGGGTCTTGGCGGTGGATGCACTAACTGCGTGGCAGGCCGGTTTGGGAGAGACTGGTCGAGGGAGACATTTTGCAATCTCCAGCAGGGCGATCTCGGAACATCTCCTTGCACCGAAATGGGAAGGATGGATTTATACGTCAAAGCATCCCCTAAAATGACGTAGGCTCGGATAAAAAATATTTTCCCCAGATGTCTTTTCTATAGAAAATAAAATAGCTTTGTTTTAAAAGACTGTTGTTTTACATAATAAATATTTTCATAATTCAATATATTTTTTTTATATCTTTAAATAAATGTATCTACCAATTTTGATACAATATACGTAATAATGATGGCATAGAGTTTAAATATAATTATACATTCTATTTTATTTTCTTCGTAACCGTTTTTTATAAAAATAAATATTACAAAAATGTTGTATTTAATTAAAATTAGTATTCAAAACAACGATCTAGGCAACAACTGAAGAAACTTGAACCAGCGGTTCATCTATATATTTTTTAGGTGAGTACCGCACAGAAGTCCCAACCGTTTGGAGACAGTAAGCATGGCAACCCCAATTGGGGTATTCTGTGAGGCTGAAGGTAATGGCTAGGAAAAAGAGATGGGGTGAGGAAGGTGGGAAAGTACCTGGATATTCAGATTTGGTCACCAAGACGATTAAAGACTTTTAAAGAAACGTTTCGATTCGGAAGGTCTGTCACCAGGTGTCGCATTTCAAATGCTAACCCTGTACAAATCGCAAATGCACCCCACGGTTGATTTTGGCAGCCACCTCTGGTCAGGAGCCTCAAAGTACCTGAAAAAACCCTCGACTCTGTGCAGGAACGGGTGGTCCGTTTGATAGATTCTCCGGTCTTAACAAACGGATTGAAATCTTTAGAGCACAGGCGTCGAGTAGTAATGCTATGTTCTACCGGTATTTCAATGGAAGATGATCCGAGGAACTAGCGTCGTCGATCCCCTCGCCACCGGTGCATAGTCAGGAAACACGCCAAACGCGCGCACAACATATCTACACGGTTGAAATTTGTCACAAGAGAACGGTTTGCTTCTACGACTCGTTCTTGAGTTCAACAGCTCGGCTGTGGAACGATTTACCGGCCTCTGTGTTTCCTCCTTCCTACAACATGTCTCTTCAAGACCCATGTTCACTCCTTCCTCTCTCCAAAAAGACCCCATACACAGCATCTTCAAAGATGTCATAGGCCTGAGTGAGGGAAATTGTATTCCTCAAGGCCTCCTATGTGGAGATAATGTAAAAAAAGGGCGATACTAAAGATAATAATACGTGAAAAATAATTAGATAATTTGTAGGGAGCAATTTGTAGGTACCTATCTACTCATATGTATTTAAGATATATATAAAAAAATCTTAAGACCTCCGGATATGTAGCCGAAGATTATTATCTCTCACTATGGTCGCCGTTGTGAGTCGCCAGAGCTCAATGGATCTGGCCCCCTAGCATACTCCATCGATAAGGATCGGTAGGATAATTGTCGGTAACTTCTCATCGTTCCCTAGGACAGATCGCAAACAAATACAATGACTAAGTGTCCTTAATATATTCGATATCAACTGTTGTTTCTATGTTAGCGATCTGCAGTTGTCCTAGGGAACAATGAGAAGTTACCTACAATTATCCTACCGATCCTCATCGATCGAGTATGCTAGGGGGCCTGGCTAGGGAAGAGCTGTGTTCCCAACTATTGGTTCCCCCAGGGGTACTTGAGGATGCTTGAAGGGGTGTGGGCAAGCAAACATCAAAATCGCCGAAAAATATATTCTGTCAATCAATCTGCGAATACAAATGTATTTTCAATATCTGTCGACGGAGTTACGTAACAATTTCCCAGAAATATCGTCGCAATAGTACTAGGTAACCAACACTTACGCCAACCATTCCACCGACCATCTACCCATCTGACCAAGAGGAATTAGTAGGAATTAATAGACATGTGGTAAGCGAATAGTGCAGTGCTTTAACACGTGATGATCGGCTAAATTGACTAAAGGCAATTGGCTAACTGCTAATTGACCCAAAGGACTTTATTATATTAACAAAGTAGCATTAATATTTTTACTGCCATTGATTTTCGGCTATTAAAAACCAAAAAACTAAACTATTTCACTGAGTTCAACTAAATATTTTTTGTGTATTTTTTTTCTGAATGTACAACTTGTCGAGAGTATAGTGTCAACATTTCAAGTACATCAGCGCAAAACTAACAAAGATACAGCGTTTTAAGCGACCTGCCCTTTTCGATTTTCGACCGGATTTTCGAGTATAAAAAAACTTTTGAAGTAAAAAGTTCGTGAACATCACAACTCAAAATCTACTTGACCGATCCCTTTGAAATTTTGTACACTATTTCTACACATAAATCAACAGGTGGTCAGTGAGAGTTCTTTAAACATTTTATAATAACAAATTCACCGAATTCTTTTAGCAAAAATAGCGCTTTTCACTTTAAAAAAACCCCGTCTGACTACCTAGGAAAACATATCACATTTTAAACGCATTTCGACTTTTTTGGTTCAGATGATCTAGTAACGAGTTATAATGTTATGAGATTCGGACTTATTTATTGATATTTATAATTGAATTCTTTACAAAGACTCTTCAGATGTTATACTACAACATGTTAAAATATTTTTTTTTTTTATTGTTTAAACATCTTTATTATGTTTTGATAATTTATATAATGTAATTTTTTCATATTCTAAAATAATTTTTATATTTAATTTTAATTAATTAATCACCTCTCTCTCTATAATATTTTTATCCATAGTTCTTTTTAGTCTATACTTGTTTGTTTCTTTTGTTATTTAATGTCTTTACTACTCTGACGAAGAAACCATCGGTTTCGAAACATGTAGGTAATTGTGATTATAATATAATAGTGGTTGATACAAAGTTATTTGTTTAATTTAATTAAAAATGACGCCACAAAATGATTTTGCGAAGTTTGAAGAAATATTTTTTTATTTATCATATTGTATACAAGGGGTAAGCTAGTTTGGCGTGTTTCTCGAATGGATTCTCAGGAAAAACTTATAATTATACCTAACATGTTTCTGAACGAATACCCCGGGAAGTAATTAATTCACCGTCTAGAAAAATAATATCTGATAATTTATAAAACGTTGTCGATCTATAAAACTAGTGGTGAAGTTTTATAGTTCGAAAACGTTTTATAAAATTTTCAAAATAATTTTTCGTAAAATATTATAATGGAATTAACTTAAGCCTCTGAGTATCGGTCTTACTGATTAAAATGCGAACCCTGAGCAAAACCCCTTTATTAGGAGTCTTGTGCCGCTTCAATATGCGGCCAAGCTTTCATATATGCAGAGGCTTGTGACTGAAAATGCCAGCAGTGCATTTCACTTTTAAAATATATCTACCTAGTACGTAATTTAGGTGTAACAAATTAATTAATAGGGGTACTGCAATTCATTCACTCCATTAAGTTACACTGGTAAAATAATTGAATTAATAAAACTCGTAATTTTCCACCAGCGTTCGAAAAATCATCTCGAGAGTAAAGATCACTGAAAATCAATTGAAACCGTTTAAATTTACCACGCACGAGTGGCAATGTGAGAATGGTGTAATGGTAACACTGTACATTAGTGTAGTGTACCTAAAAACTTCCGGCTTGAAGACATAGATGTCAGTGCTAAGAGCTGTCCTTAGATTCCGCTAGATGGCAGGTAGCTGTAGGAACAAAGAGAGGGTCAAACAGTTCTGAGAGAGCGTTCACCGGTACACTAATTTAGATTCCATTTAGTCAGCTTCTAGTTAGGTCGATCAACGAGATCTACATTGTAAACCGTGAAGTGTTTAATAAATACAGATAATAACATAAAGTATCTATTATTCCAAGAAGTAATCTCCATCCAAAGTATTGGAGAATCTGTTAGTGTCTGTACTAAATAACAGAACGCTACAATTAGTATTCCTATACAAATACATTTTAGACGCAAAAGTGGTGCAAAATTCACTTGCCTTCAAGCGCTTCAAATGCACAAGATAAATTATATATCTTCCCTGCTCCAACACGTGATTTGCCTTTATGCGTGTAATTATTTGTCTCACCCGTGTCACCGTTTCAGACTGACAAACTGTCTCCATACTGCCCGTTGCGGTCCCCGTAGTATGGTAAAACAAAGTTTTGTCCAAATTTGAATATAAACGTCTCGTTTGCACTTGCGCGGGTATCTTGGACTGGAAGATAGCTCAAATAATGTCCTGGCGGGAATTATGACTGGAGCGTACTTTCGTAATCGATGGCTGCGGCATAGATCATGTCTAAGGCTGGATACAAGCAGTGCAATGCAAAAACAACCGCCTCTGAATATTTGCGGCCATCCAATCTTTTTTTGTGTAAACATTATATAATTATCATGTTATAAACATCTCATTATCTAATATTACACTAATTTTGAAATAAACGCTTTACTTTTTTTTAGCGTATTACGTACATTTGAGGTATATATATATATACATATAGTTAATGCGACCATACACCCTGTTTTGAAAGAGACCGTATTGTTTTCGGTAGGTAGCAATGATCTATGTGCAAGTTTCAAAAGTAAAAGCCATATTTTTAATGGGGTTTATATTATTTAAAAATATTGAAGAATTGTTTTCCTTTAAAAATGTATAACTTTTTTTGACATTTAAGTTCTTAATACAAAGAAGTGTTCTTATTTTCTCTTTATTACTTTTTATTATTACGTTTACGTAATAATAACTGGACCCCTCTGGGAAACGACCCATGGTAAGTATTAAGCAACCTCGTTGTACCGAATATACACCATTATTATTAAAACGATATTACTTCTAGAACCATCATCATCATATGCTCTGACACATGATTCGATTATGTTGAAGATAGCCACAATAACGAAATTATGGAAAATTGCCTTTTAACATCAGCATTTATAAGGTATTTTTATAAAGTTTATCACAAAAAGTATGAGAAAGGTCCAAACAGAATTAATAAGAACACTAGTAATGTCTTCACTATAGATTTGAATGGAAACCAACGACGCAGCGGGCTTATTACTTATGGTTCTATCCTATTTAGCATGCGCTCTATCTCTCTTGCAATTGATTGATATCGTAAATCACCGTCACATTTGATTGATATGAAAAAAAAATATATATATATAAATATATACACACATATTCAAAGACGAAATGGATTACAAGTATAGGGCGTCCCACTATTGCAAACATATGTAAACCAAATTGCACGTAGACAATAACAACAATTTACAGAGGATCTAATCCTAATTAAATAAAATTAATTAATAGAATCGTGTCAAATCTTAATATCAATTACACACCATCTTTTCCTACATTTTAAGACCTAATCTAATCACCATTCTTTTTTATTGTATAGTAATTAACATGTATGTAACCTCAATACTCATGTAAATTAGAATGTACACATTTATATACGTCTACGTCTGTCTCGACATAGGTAAATCCCAGTGAGACAGGCATAAAAAATCGTAATTAAACTTTATGCAAATAAATAAATAATATATTTTTTTTAATTAGCTCCACACAGGAGGCCCCGAAGAAAATAATTTCGCCCAGGGTCTAAAGGAAGGAAAAGGGTATCAGGGGTGACTAGGAAACTGAGGGTCAGTGTGTCCAGGAGTGACGGACGCACGAAACCATCTCTCCCACTACGGTGAGAGGCGATGCGATGGTTCGAGAAAGCCCTGCTGGAGAGATCAATAATTGGCGTCTCCTGATCTGGCCCAGACGCATCCACTGTCAAGATTTAGACATACCGTACCGCTAGATAATGGTGAAACAAATAATAGTGCAATTTATCGATCACGAATCATGCCGAAAATTTCACTAAGCCCTTTCAGAATTAGAATCGTTCACGCGTAATTTTTCTCTACGATATTAAATAACAACCTTTATCTTTATATCGATTCTTGCAGATACAGTTTGTAGGTAATGGAATATAAGTTGAACAAAGGGTTTTTCTTAAATAACAATTGTTGTGTTGAACTATTTGTGCAACACTAGATAAACGTTTGAAATGCAAATTTGTGTAAAACCACTAGGAATAAATTTGTTTATTTTTATGTGTTCGGGAAAGCAGGCTGTTGAATAATAAATATTGTTATAAGTAATGTTTATGTTGCAGTCCGCGAAGTTTATGCTGCACAAATCTTCCAATTTTCACCCTTTATCCTTTAGGTTACCTACACTTTAAATGTATTCATTAGTTAGTCATGCATTCATAACTATTTTATTTAAACAACAATGCATGCATAATATACATCTATGTAAATACAAGCTTTGGACCAATACACTACCAATATCATGCAATAAAAGCATTCTCACCCTTGAAAATAAAATTGAGGAAAACAAAAATAAATTCTGACACAAAATTACAAAATGGATTAAAGAACAAAAAAGACAATGTTACCAAAATACCATAGCATAAAATAATAAAACATACACAGTAATACACAAAACCAATATTAAAACACACATTTCTCCCGCAAACACACAACACACAATATAAATATACCGATTTTAACTTTATATAATTTTAAATTTTTTTGTTAATTTTAAATCTTTATTTTTAGTTTAAATTTATCTTAGACGTGTTTTTTTTATCTCCACCAATATTATATTCATATTTTAAATGTATTATGTATATTTCTTTGTTTTAAAAAATGGAGGCTCAACACAGGTTGAAGTGAACGACACTCCCAGTGAGGCCAACATTACAAGATTGTAATATAAAATATAAAATATTATACCAAAATAAAAAAAATACTTAACGCATTTTTAATTTCGATACATTTCACGTTTTTAATTTTATTTTGCAAGATAGCGAGTAATGTCTTCCGTGCTACGAGTTCACGTGTGTTGTGTACGACATTATATAAGGGTAATATTATTTTAACGCTGAAGACTTAAATAATATATTACCGGGTAAGAACAATTCAAAACTAAAAATGAAAAAAAATGTCGTAAATAATAATATGGAAATTTGGGAAGTGGCTAAAGGTACTGCCGTCCCGAAAATTATTGGACACTTAAAGTGGTTGGCTACGTTTGATGACTTAGCTGGGGTGACAGGGTTCATGGGGTGATGATTGTCTAGATCTTGGCGGATTCGTTTGCCCACCAAACTGTGTGGCAAGCCTGATCAGGAGATACTTTTTGGGGGAGTCCCTTTGACCTCGCAAACCGGACTCTATCGACTTATCGCCTTGCACCGAAGTCGGAGGGATGGATTAATATATCATTGCGTCCAGATTCCGACCTACTCTACATATTCTTTTCCTTCCAACCACTTATTATCCTTCCTTTCACTGAAAAAACTATCCACATTGCATCCCCAAACATGTCGTCGGCCCTGAGATAATCTAGTTTCGGCGTGGAGCTAATGTAAAATAAAATAGAAAAAAATTAAATCAGCTCAGTAAACCCGGTAACATAATTTTCGCAAAACTCTACTGCTCTGGTTAAGTTTGTTCAAAAGCTTGGAAACATCAAAACGACGCCCAATTAAAACCTTAATAACATACGAGGTGTGGCTGTTATATAACGAGACAGACGCTGTAAAACATTTTATATTGACTTCATTCTTATTTACTTATTGTTACCTGCAATATATAATCCTCCTTAAGCCCTACAACGCTCCATGCGGTTCTTTCTTTATTCTAAACAGTGCTGGAAGTCTTTTTCTGTCAGTTCCTTCAGGACGCGTGGCACTTTTTCTTCACAGATTCAACGGATTCAAATATTGTTCCTTTAATGCAGATTTCACCTTAGGTAACTGATAGATGTCGCACGGCGCAAAATCCAGCAAATAAGGTATTACATACGGCAGTATTAAGTGTCGGTACAAACATTTTTTTGGAACTCTTGACCACCATTTTAGCACACACTTTTTTGAATGATAACATTTTTTATGTAAAATTTGCCCTACTCATTCTTTGTCAATTCCTACAGTTGATGCAATCTCCCGAATACTTACCGACGCGACGCGACGGTCAGAACGTACCAAATTACCGATTTTTTCGATATTGTCATCCGTTTTTGGGCGACCTGGGCGTGAATCTTTAACGTCCTCTCGGCCATCTTGTAAACGCTTAACATTCATTATCATACACTTCTTTCAATAAACTATAAGTTTCAGTAGCGGTTTTTCCAAGTTTCAGGTGAAATTTCATAACAATTCTTAGCGCCATTATTAAAAAAAAGAACCATGGAAAGGCTTCGTGTGCAATACAATAATGCATACCGTTTGATGTTCGGACTTCCCAGGCACTGCAGTGCCTCGTCAATGTTTACAGAAGGACGAATTCCAGGATTTAAAGCTATACTAAGAACCAGGATTGCAGGACTGAGGGAAAGGATAAACCATTCCAGAAATATTATCTTCATAGAATCCCGTCTGACTTCAGGATCAAGCATAGAAGACCATTGGAGAAAGACCCTGGCTCCCACAATCTAAGATCCGATGGATTCCTGCGTTTCTATGCTTTGATTTTATTTTTATTTTTTATTCTATTTTTTATTTATTTCTAGTTTTATATTTAGCATTATTTATAAAATACTTATGTTGTCAATATAGTATGTAGGTACTTATACTGTCTATGGGATGTGTGGGATTGCACTCACCTCCTTACATCCTGGAATAAAGAACTTTATTATCATTATTATTATTATTAAACTTATCATTCTTCCAGCAAAACAAAAAAGCAACTTTAATGCGAACGATGGCTAGGGCTGTACAGATTTGTTCTAAGCCGCTCTCGGTTTCTGGCGTTTGGCGTATGCGTACCTTTTCCGCAGCAGCGTCAGTCTCGTTATTTCATAGCCACACCTCGTACATCGGATTCTGAAGTAAAATACGACTACAAAGAAAATCATCAAAGAAATCACAGCGGAATATATTCATAAGAGTTTAACAAAAAAGGTTTTAATTAAGTTTCGTATTTGGAGGGATTGACAAAGAATAAATAGAATTGTGTATTTTGATATACTTTATTTAATCCTAAGTGACCAGCTCAGCACTGGGGCTCCATCGAAGTTAGAGTCCAGTTAGCCTCTCAAAAAATTGGGCGTACTATACACTTATACAGGGCCCGTAGATACTGCAGATTTTAAATACACAACTGCAGACCCTGTACTAAACACAAGGGCGCCCCGCTGTTGCATTTGGCAGCCGCCTCTGGTTAAGAGCCCCAATGTTGGGGTCGTCCAGGCTTTTTTTCAGGTATGTACCTAAAAAAAAGCCTAAACTACGGGGGGCTCCATCGAAGCCAGAGTCAAGTTGGCTTCTCAGAAGCTGGGCGTATTGTACAGGGCCCGCAGATACTTTAATAGTGCATAACTGCTGACCCTGTACAAATAGCAAAAGCGCCCCACTGTTGAATTTGGCAGCCACCTTTGGTATGGATCCCAAATATGCCCTTGACTCTGTGCATAAACGAGCGGTTCGTTTGATAGATTCCCCTCTCTTAACAATCGGATTGCAATATTTACATATGTACACGGTTGACATTTTCCACAACTCGCATCTACGACTCGTTCTTGAGTTTAACAGCCCTTAGGGAAATTATTTTCCGCAGGACCTCCTGACTGGAGATGTGTTCAATGCATAAATATCGTGGTGGCTTATTATGGGTAGCCTCCGTGGTCAAGGGGTAAGGCTTTAGACTAGCAATCCGAAGACCACGGATTCAAATCTCGGCGTACACAAGGCCGATTTATCAATTTACGAAGTAAAAAATATTTTTATTAGGAATTCTGAAAGATTGCCTAAGAAAATCTTTCGAAAAATACCTTATTAGGGTTAGTTGGAGTCAGGTGGTCGTAATATTCTAATTTATAAGTATTAATTATTTAATATTGAATTATTTCTGCATTTTGAATTATTGATAAATGTATACAAAGCTTAAGCCCTTTGAAGCCGCTAATGTATTTAACGATTTTTTTGCAAATGTAGGGAAAAACCTTGCTAACAAAATACAAAAACACCCTTGTCTCAATGAACCTCTACAGTAAATAATGAGCATAAAATTGAACTATTTCAACCAACAACACCAGAAGAAATCGAACAAATCATTACAGGTATGAAAGGAGGTTCGGCTCCTGGTTTTGACGGAGTCACAGTCCCAATATTGAAATGCATAAATTCACTAGTATCAAAACCTTCTACTCATATCATCAATACAAGTTTTCAAAGCAAAGTATTTCCATCTATATACAAACAATCTGTAATTATACCAATATTTAAAACCGGCAATCCGGAAGAAACAACCGATTACCGTCCAATTTCTTTACTATAAAATATAGCAAAAATTTTTGAAAAAATTGTAAAAAAAAAAAAAAATCATTTCATTAAGACTAATGACATAATTCGTGAAAACCAGTTTGGTTTCAAGGAAAACAGAAGCACAAAAGATGCTATTGCTAAATTATCTCATACTATACAAGACGCATTAGATAAATCTTTGAAGTGTATTGGTATAAGTGTTGATCTTCAAAAAGCTTTCGACAGCATTTCTCATGTCAAATTAACACAAAAACTAAACGCTGTGGGTTTTAATGGCAGAGCCTTAAATTGGATAAAAAGTTATCTTAATAACAGATCACAAGTGGTAAAAAATAACCATACATTGAGCAAACCTCTTACAAGTGATTTTGGAATACCACAAGGTATTGTATTAGGGCCATTACTTTTTATCATGTATGTCAACGACATTTTTAAACAAAACCTCAGTGGATGCGTTATTTCTTACGCGGACGACACTATCATCATTGTTAAGGTTCAGGACTGGAATATTCTAAAGAAAAATGCAAACAATGACATGCAAATCCTAAAAAACTGGTTCGACACAAACCTGCTCTCAATTAATGCAAAAAAAGGCACTTTACATTCCCTTCTCAATAAATAAGTTCAGAACTCACCCAAACATCAATATAATTATACACAATAATAATTGTAACAAAACTGTCTGTAATAGTTCATGTAATAAATTAAATCATACAACTGAAATAAAATACCTCGGTGTAATTGTAGACCAACATATGAAATGGAACAGACACATATGTGAACTTGTTAAGCGCATTAGGAAATGTATTTATATATTTATTAGATTAAGAAATATTCTCAAGGTAAATAATTTAAAAAAGGTGTACTATGCACTAGTACAGTCAGTAATTTAATATGGAATTATTGGATGGGGAGGTGCATATTATATATTATTACATACAATTTGGGAGGCGGGAATGGGTACCGCAGCCCCGGGAACCATTTATTGGATAACCAACACCTCTGCCATAGGTCACCCCAAGTGGTTTGCTACGTTTGGTGACTTAGCAGGGGTGCCCGGGTTCATGGAATTAATTGTCTAGGTCTTGGCGGCGGATGATCTAGACACACTGAACCCCAGATTCCTACCCAACCCCCATACCTTTTTCCTTCCCAGAACTTCCTCTCCTTCCTTTCCTTAAAAATACCCTCCAAACAGCATCCCCAAAGATGAAATAGGCCCTGAGGGAAATTATTTTCCTCGGGGCCTCCTGTGTGGACCTAATGTAAAAAAAAAAAATATATAAAAAAATTGTAAACCCTGTAAATGTGGTTCAAAAACTAATTATTAAAGTCATTTTAAAAAAACAACCTACATTCCCTTCTGCAACATTATTCAGGAGTTCCAAAAATTGAAGATCTCTATAAAAAAGACTCAATATTACAAATATTCAAAGAAAAGACATTTAAAAATAATAAAGTTAACTCATCATTAAGACGTAAATATAATATCCAAATTCCATTATTTTCTACTCAACAGATGCAAAATAATTATGTATACAAAGGGATAACTTACTTCAATAGCCTTCCCGAAGAAGTAAAAAAAATAAGAGATTTAGCATTATTCCAGAAAAAGATCAAACTATTCTTAAAAAACTGTATGCAATAAAATCATGTAACCTTAATCCTGTAAATCAAACCATAAAATATTGTATAATGTCTTCCTTAATCTAGTCCTTAAGATATTATATTAATTATGGACTAAAAATTGTATATTCTTACATAACTCCTACACCAAGCTCAAGAGCCAGTTCTCTTAATTGGTGTAGAAACTAAAAAAATGATGTTTTCACCTTTTTGTTATACCTTTTTGTTATATTTTTGTTTTTATTTAGTTATTTTATTGTTAAACCACGATTAAAATTGTTGTGTGTAAAAGGTGAAATAAATTGAAAAAAAATAAAATATATATATATATATATATTTATAAAATATATATAATAAACCTGTAAAATGACAATGACTTATAATTTTTTAACATTATAAATATGTAGTCCTTTTCTCTTAACCCTCATTTCATTTAGAGCGGGGTCGCTAAGACTACCCGAAAATAATGCGCTCCATTTAAGAAAGGTGGAAGGAGGTGGATATACATTTTAAGTTTTCACTTACCTTATAAACTATATTTTAGAACTGGTAAAATAATGTCGTGGAACTCGGTGGAACTTTTTTCTAAACTCAAGTTGAAGTATATAAACATCAATTTATTTTTTTAACACAAATAGTATTTCATAAAACATATATTATGATTTTTAAATAGGGAAAACTGGACGATCGTAGCTACCCGTCAACGAATCAGGCGCAAATGAGAAATATTGGCAGTGCGATACATATCTCAACTTTGCGCACAAGCCAAGGCTATTGTGTTGCATTCACAAAAAATGCAGTTCATATCAAACAGGTTTATGGAGAACGTTTAAAACATTTTTTATTAGTTTGAAGACAATTCTTTTTCCTATTTTTGGCGCCGTATTTCATTTTGGCCGTCCTTGTGTGCGGCTTGCACCAATAATAAAGTTATAAACATAAACATAAACACGAGCTCCTAGAGCTTAACTTATGGAGTAGTAGAATAATGATGAATAATTTGTATAACTTTACATAATGTTCACTTGTAATGTAAAACTTTTTTTCTTATAAATAAATAAATAAAAATAAATAAAAATAAATATATATAGTATTTATTCAACACTTCCCGTGTTTATCGGGTATGTCCTATTACTCGGTATATTTCCAATCCTACCAAACCACAAATAAATGATGTCGTTTAACTTTATATATATATATATATATATTATACAGTATGTAAATGTTTTCAACATAAGTAGAAATACATTTTTTTTTAAACTTATATACGTATGAAATTTAAACAAAGTTTTAAGTAATAGAAACCTATGTCACTGCCTTTGTAATGATAATATAACAGCAACCTCAGCAATTTTTTTTATGTTAAATGTTCAAATCGTTTTGTTTTCAGGTTGATCTAAAATTTTGCATTTAAAAATGCATAACCTTTTTTCGAATTATCTTTTCGTAGGTAATATTATTCATGTATGCATGGCCACTTCTCCCATTTAATAAAAGTTTTCCGCTCGCCTCAATCTATTTCAAGGTGTAATCTGAAATAATAAATCCTTTTTCCCGTACATTGGTTCCCACATCGCTATTGACCACTATTTGCATTAGCCCTTAGTATCGTGGTATCACCTAACAGTCTCCGTCATTCTTTTCTGATGCCGAAATCAATCAAATTCATTTAGTAGCACCATCAGTTTCCTTAGTGTAAGATCACTAGTCAGTATTGAAACGTTGCTTAAATGGCTTTAGCCGTATAGATACGTTTTTAGATTTTCACGGCCAAAAGCATTTTCGTTGTCGCAAAAACAAACAACGAAAAAAGGCTTTAGCCGTGTTTACTGACCATATCTGAATAGCCACGTACTTCTCCACCTTCCTTTTCTTTATCTCCTTTACCTCCCCCACTGTCTTCAACCTGACAACATACCGCAATTAGGGATGCCATAGTTTCATTGGCTCAAGACGGGAGCAGTTGGGACTCTTGTGTGGATAGAAAACTTTTACTTTAATAAAATTTTAACAATTCATCAAATATCTAAAAGTAAATTTTCACGTTCTGTTTAAGTTCTATTCTGGTTTTATATCATTATTGGCCAGTTGCTTCATAAATCTGAAATAATCACAGAATTTGAATAAAACTTTCATAGAACGTGAAAATTAACTTCAAATATTTGATGAAATGTACACATTTTTTTAAATATCCCATCCTAAGTCAGCATGGGACGTTTTCAATATAAAACTTTCCAAATAGTACTAAATTTTGGGTGTACTTTATTTATTTATTTACGTAGAATTTGCGATGTTAAATTTTCTTAGACGCCAAAAGTCAAAAGTCGTTCCACTCGAATAAAGAGTGGGTCGAACCAGTCGACACCGAGCTGTCTTCGCCATGACTGTCAGAATCTAGTATCTATTATTGTATCCTAACATAAAACTGTTTCCCGTGCGTACTCTGATTGACATGCATCGTAAATTTTTACAAAGTTGTTTTAGGGTTCCATTTATAATAACAGATCTATCGGCGATATTGGCGGCAATACGTTATGTAGAGTAAACTAAAGTAGATGCTTTGGAGAACAACAAGAATATTTCGCCGGAGGGTAGATAGTTTTCACATGAAAATTAACTTCATAAAAATTAATCTGTTGTTCTTTGATTTTGATGTGTTAGCACCATTAAATTTCTTTCCTGCGGTGGTTACCAGTTGTTTTTGGTTTTGGGTAATATACCCGCCAGCCATTTCGAAGACAGTGCGCTCGTAATTTCAAATTCACACCATAGAAAGTCAAAAACTTCAGGAACATGGACAATGTTCACAGGGCTGCCAATATAATCATTTTTTTAACATTGAAGAATACGTAAAAATTAAACTTCGACAAAGTTCGTCGAGACGACGAGTAATTTTTCATTCGTAGATGGCACGTAACTTGATCGTTATTAAACAATCGTAGCCCAGGTCGTACCCGAAACCCGACACCCGAGGACTCATCACCCGGGTTCTTTCGTTTAATTAAGAAAAATAATAATATTAGTAAGAATCCTAAATTTTAGCCGGACAGGTGCCATAGAGCCTGACAAAATGGCTTTCCAAATTTGACACTATGATTTTTCCACAAATGTTCCTTTTGCAGAATTTGTCAATGATTCTACTTCAGACCATAATTTAATATTTAAAAATAAAACAAATACTAACAGGCTTACTGAAAAATTTAACAATTATTAAACGACCGTTTATAAAAAAACCTTTCTAATTAAAAACTGACAAAATATCATGGAAAGATATGTACATTGCCCACACAGCCAAAGAGGGTAGTTTATCTGTTGTACATATATATTTTATTTGTAATTTCTCAACGAAATTCAAAAATTTTCCAATGTATTAAATGTAATTAAATGTCCTATACATGTATTTCTTATTTTTGAAAATGGCATTTGGTTTAATTAGAAACTAGATTTAAATTTACAGATTGAATAATAATAACATAAAAGTGAATTGGTCATTAGGATAAAAATTATGCATAAAAACACTATATGAATAGCACGTAAAATATCATATGTCAAATCTGTAATTCTGCCGCCGCGGATGAAAAAATATGGCGAATTGCACATGCGCCAACCAGTGCTGATGTCTAGGGTGGCCATCAGAAAAATTCAATTATGTTCAATTATATTATTAGTAACGTTTTGATGAAAAATATGTTTAGTCTTTACACAACGTGCAACAGAAACACCGTTCAACGGTCGTTAGGTGATCTTTATTAGTAAGGCTGATAGTATTTAAAACCATAATTATTTATTATTTTTATACATCGATCGAGTTCGCTTCGACCAAGCTTCATCAGGACATAATACTTACTATAATTGTTTTTAAATACTAACTGTTTGTTTCATTTAAAAAATATATATATGCATAACCATGGCGGCCAGGGTAGTCCAGCGGTAAGGCTTTGGACTCCCATTCCGAAGGTCGCGGGTTCGAACCCGGCGTGCGCAAATAAATTTTATTTGATTAGTTTGTGTCATTTCACAATTAATTAATTAAAAATTATATATAGTATATTTGCGGCACGTTCCAGAGTGGAAGATACTTTCAGTATCGCCCTGATGTAAGACCATCATTCATTATTGAAACCTTGCTTGAAATGGCTTTAGCTGTGTTTGGTGACTAGATCTGAATAGGCAGGTACCTCCCTCTTCCTCATTTCCTTCCCCTCTCCACTACCTTCAGCCTCACAACGTACCCCAATTGGGGGTACGTTGTGTAGTCTCACTGGCTCCAGACGGGAGCAGTTGGGAATCTTGTGCGGTATTCATAAAAAAAAAACCACAAGTAATTGCTTCTTATGAAAAAATAAAGCAAAAAAAAATAAATTAATATATTACCAGATTTTTGTTTTTATTTTTTAGTACTCAAAGCATCTTAAATCTGTAATATCCATTAACAAGAAAATTATTTATTTACAAAGAGTATATTTTATGATAATAAGAGTATTATTTGAAATGTGTTTTAATTTCATAGAAATATTCTCTCCAAGAAAGCGGTATTTACTAACTAGATTTACTAATAAAAAATTTCCATTTTCATATCCCGCATTTTTCACAGATCTGCACTATTGTATAATGTTCAAAGTAATGCAAATAATGTAGAGTATTTCTTACGTTATGATTGTAGAGTATTTCTTACGTTATAATGACCAGTGGTTTCGCGACCCACTTTAATAAAAACGCGCGACCCCCCAGCTTTTTTATGTGTTAAATCGGTGATGATCATCAGTTTGACATAGTTACCTTTGAACTTTGTAAAATGGTACTTTTTAAATTAAACATCAAAGAAAGTAAAAATATGGCGCCGCAGGGGAAAATTTTATATCCCCAAGGCCAATAGATTTGAATGATTTGATTTGATTCTAAAGAGAAAGACAACATTTTTTCTATTTTACACATTTTTAAAACATGTAAAAATAAATCTTCTTTTTATAGGCGGATGATTTAAAGTTTTGAAGAAAGACTAATTTCTGTTAAACCCCTTTAAAGTAGATTTGGAGGTTTTCAGAAAAAATCTTTAAAATTTTCATCGGCTTTTCAGTGATGAATTATAGTAACAATTAGTAGTTGAATGTTATCAAATGTATGAATGTAAGCTTCATTCAAACAGGATATTATCAATTAATTATACTAACCAACCGCTAATTAGTGGCCTGTTGATTAAATTGCCATGTTAATTAAGCATATAAGCGATACTATAATGGGACAAATTTTTATTTTTTTTTGGTAAAATAATTTACATTTTACTTTATGTTTAAGGTAAAAGCCAACTATTAAGGTTAATAAGTTGATTAACCCCACGCTAATTTGTTTGCTTTTGGGAACAGCTTATAATATAGGTTCCATAGAAACGTTTTTTCCCTTAATAACTCAGCATAATGAGAAATATAATTTAAACGGCAATAGAAAGAAATAATCCCACGGTATATAGAAAAATCTATAAGTTAACCACAAAATGATTAAAATGTACACCTTTGTGAAATTAAAGTTTTCAAAGGCAAATTGACAAAAATTTGTGAGTTTTATAATTTTTTATTTATTATTTTTATACGAAAAGACAAAAAAGTGAGGAGATAACATTTTTCGCGTATTTTAAGCGTATGGTGAGTAATTTTTAAAACTTTTTATGTTTGTATTTTTTTTTTCAGATTTTTTTACTTATACACATTTGTAATAATACAATTTGAAAGCGTATTTTTTAATAATCTTTCACAAACAGTTTTCATCATCTACCAAAAAAATCATTACTCCTGATTTGTGTATGAAAATATATAAACAAATATATAGTGCTATACAGCCAATGAAATCACCTATATTTAAATAATCATCCTAAATTTGTTCGGTTTATAAAAAAAATATTTATAATATTCCAAAGGATATATTTTCTGGGTTTTCTAGTTTAAATCTGCTGTTCAAACTTTAATTTTGCGTCCACATTAAATATTTTCTATGGAGTTTCTTATACATGGTCTAATTAATAATCTCATATAGAAATATCTATAATGAAACTGACTTTTGATAAGTTGTCAAGAGTTGAAATGATTCCAAAGGAAAAATTTTCGTAAGAAATTTTGTTCTTGAAATGCATGTACCAAAATGATTTTTAATGCGCTTTAATGCAAAAAAACTGCTTTACACCACATAGCTACATTCATTATCTTTATTTTACAATAAGAATTTACTCGATTAATGCTATATTTATCGAAAAATATCAATTTGCAAAGATCCCCATTACGAGCAATAAATTTGGTCGTAATAAACGAAAATCCACTGTTTTAAAGATATTTCACTTTATTTTTAATTAATTAAAATAATAAAGTTAAAAACATTAATAATTCAATAATAATAACACAGGTGTACGAATTTATTAAAAAAGCTTCAAAAACACGTAAATTCGACATTTTAAAATAACAAGATTTTGACAGTTGGCAGTTTGAAAAAATATTTACTATCAACTAAATTAAAAAGAGTACTACATGAAAAGTGAAGGGAAGAACAGTGACATCTTTTGATCATTAATTGAAGTTGATTTTCAGTTCTCAACCAACGTTTTTTTAAAAGAGTTCTAAAAATGTTTTTACTAATGTGGTCCATTTTTTTACCGAAATCAATCCTAGAAAATTTAAAGTGGTCCAAATTTGGACCGAAATCGCTCCAGTGGTTAAGCAATGGAACGTTATTGTATACTTTGTAATAAGAAATTTGACTTTTACAGTTTAACGTTAATTAATTACTTTTCTTCACTTTAAGTTTTCTCTTAGGAACTTTAATTAACTGTCAGTTACAATCAAAATAATTATTCGCCCTTCAGGTTATTGAGACAACCATTTTTTTCAAAAGAAATCATTGAAAACGTGTTTATTTATCTTTACCATGTAATTAATTAAATAGTAATTAAATATTGGCATCATTAAAAAATAGATTAATTATTTTAAAATCAGATTTAGCCCTAGAGTAAATAAAATCATTTAAAAGACGACTATACTTAAAGTAAATAGCACGTTATTTTTTTGTACGGACTCATGAATAATCTATATTAACATTATGTAATATAGATTATTTATAATGTTATATAGATGAATAATCTATATAACATTATAAATAATCTATATTATACATTAACTTTTATTACAAACAAATAAAAAAACAATTAGATTGCGTAAAATTTATTTAAAGGCAACCGAAAAAGAAAGTTCCGGAAATTGGTTTTTAAACAATTTTATAAGATTACTCCTAGAACTTTAAATTCAGTTAGGAGTCTTAAACTTAATCCTTTTTATGTCGATGCTGAGGAGAATTATCCGACCAGCGAAGAAATCCGATTTTTCCGGAATGAATCTAGAAGTTTTCAGTACCATAAAAAGATTTATGGAAAATTGATGTAAAATAAATATGGATGACACAGAAATGTCTCGTACTATAGGAAAAATTGTTAAAATTATTATTTTAGGTAAAGCCTCTTAGCCGATGTAATACAGCAATCTTATATTGTAATAAAGCCGATCAATAATTAGCAAAGTCTTAAACAGTTTTACCAAAATACAGATTTTTACCATAGGTATTTTTCTATATTACCGATCATAACCCAGAAATAGATTTTGACTCGCTTTTCAGAAAATCACCCTGTTCTACATTGATAAACCAAAGGAGTTAGATCTCCTAAAAAGGGCTCCTGCAGAACATCACTTAGTTTGTGTCAATTTAACTATAAAATGTATTTATTATCAACATGTTAATAAAACGAAACGATCTGATATTGCAAAAAGCGTTGTGTATTGCACATTTGTGATTAGCCAGAAAATCTTCACCTTGCTGAATAAACACAAAGAGCCTCAATTTGGAAGTCAAGTATGGGTACCGCCACCCCGGGAACCATTTATTGGATAACCAACACCTCTGCCGTAGGTCACCCCAAGTGGTTTGCTGCGTTTGGTGACGATGCCTGGGTTCACAGGGGTGAAGTTTGCTCGGATCCTGGCGGTGTAAGCATCGGCCCGCCAGATGCATATCAGGCCAGATCGGGAGAGACTGGTTGGGAAAAACCATTTGATTTCTCCAGCCGGACGATCCCGGAGCATCGCCTAGCACCGCAGTGGGAGGGATGGATTCATATGTTTGTCATTTCTAGTGACGTCGACCCCCAGATTCCTACCCACCCCTCATACCTTTTTACTTCCCAGAAGTTCCTATCCTTTCTTTCCTTAAAATACCCTTCACACAGTATCCCCATATCATAGTTAAGCTAATGTAAAAAACGGAGCTAATGTAAAAAAAAACCTACAAAGCATCATATGTTTGGCTTGAGATGAGTGCCAAGATAAGCATATCATAGATCGAAGTGGTAGCATAAAGACCTTACAAAGGGGTATATTATTTCAATATCGTCTCGTCTTATTCGGAATCGAAACCTTGCTTGAAACGGCTTTAATCGTGTTTTAGTGACCTGATCTGAATAGTCAGATACCCTCCTATCCCATTCTCTTGAACTATTATTTGCTTACCAAAACACGAGGCAATAGAAATAACGATTTTTCAAAATATTATGTATATTTATAAACATGTTCATTTTTAATGTATAAATAGTACGAAGAATTTTTAATGTAAGAATAAAGACGTTCCTCCTGCTATTCTATATATTAAAAACGACCGGGCCCATGGTAGAAAATATAAGGCTGCGTATACAATTACGAACCGAGACACGCTTTATGGGAAAGGAACAGCCGCAAACAGCGCGAAATGCGGCCAACATTACAAATGAACCTTTTTTTTTTGTAATTGGGCTACCCACAATTCGATAATGGTTCAGAAGGCGAAATAGCTGTCACTCGTAATAAGAATTACATTGCAGAAATTGTTGAAAAATAAACTGTTTTTATGAATTAAATAATAATATTATTGAATACATAAAAAAAAAAAAATGAAGTTCTACAAATTATAGTTGATAACAATAAATAAATGAACGTTTTCACTCTATCATAATCTTGGCCATATTAGGTTGTTGAAATATGTTGCCTATTAGATGTGTTCACCGAACGTGTGAATTACATACACACCAGCCACTATTATAGTGGTACATCTCATATTTCATATTTTCTGTTAATTATATAGATACCTTTAAAAAAAAATAAAAATACAATATTTGCGGCTGGTTTAAGTGGATGATACTACATTTTAGTATCGCCCCGCTTAAAATACCGCTATTTAAAATCGAAAAGTTGCTTCAAATGGCTTTAGCCGAAAATGGTGACCAGATCTGAATATTCAAGAACTTGCTCACCTTCTCTTCCCAATTTTTCTTTCTTCTCTCTTTTTATATCCTTTACCTTCTCATTACCTTCAGCTTCATGACATACCCCGATGGATTGCCAAAGTCTCAGTAGCTTTAGACGGTTGGGAGCCGGTGGGACTCTTGTACGGTGTTCTCGTAAGAATACAAATCGCTAGAATTTCTTTTATTTAGTATTACTTCACATTTATTAGATGTAAAATACAATTTTATACATTTACGGCGCGTTTCCGAATGGTAAATACTCTCAGTGTCGCCCCGGTGAAATACCACCATTCAGAATCGAAATGTTACTTGAAATGACGCATTTAGACGAGTTTAGTGACCAGGCCAGAACAGTCAGGTACTTTCCAAACATGTTATTCTCTATGGTAGCCTCACAACAGTTACAACACATATTAATTAAAATGTAACAATTATTTTATGCAATAATTATTAGCTTGAAACACTCATCCACATTGAAAAAATCTTAAGATACATGCCGCCGACGGGACTCGATTTTTTGTGCTATGCATAAATATCTTGTCTTAAACATTAGTTTATCAATTAACCGCTTGGACACATAAGCTTGTTTTCACGATAATTTAACGTAGGTAGACATAGGAATGACGTATGTCCCGTACCTGAGTTATTAAAAAAATAATAATTGTTATATATCATTGAAGAAGAAGATAACAATAATAATCTAATTTTTTTAAATATGAACATGAACAAGACACAGAAAAATAATAAAAGATTCGTAAGGTCGTAATTGTCAACTTCATATTTCAAATTTCAGAATTTACAATATTATCTTCGACTAATGTTTTTTCCATATTATTGGCAGCTACCTTTATTATTATTATACTTCCTTTACAATTACGACAGTCTCATAATAGATCGCAGTGGCCCAATTGGTAGAGGTGTATGTCCCGGTAAGACGTAAGGTTCTGGGTTCGAGTCCCAGTTGCGACCATTATCTTTTATTATTTTTCTGTATCTTGTTCATTTTCATATTTAAAAAAATTAGATTATTATTGTTATCTTCTTCTTCAATGATATATAACATTGATGGGAATAACCTCCAAAAGTTAAAAAGAGAGTTTTTCTTATAAAAAAATAAATAATAATAATAATTAATTAAAATGTCTTAGTCTCACCCATTTAGGACATATTTGTGACCGGTTGGGACTCTAGAACTGAATTCATAATTTTAAAAAGATGTATATTAAAATAGATTGAAATGAACAGTAAAATACAATAATAAACATACCTGCTGTCGGTGCATGGGTGCCTACTTTGAAATTTTATTGCATCGCAATTCATTAAATCATTTCAGTTCAATGCACTTTTAATATTGAAAATTCGAAAACTCATTTCAAACAAGCGATAAAGTTGATATCTAAATTATTTTATTATATTATTACCTATTTGAAAGGGGCATTTCTTTTGTTTATTTTGCTTGCTAGATGCGGATAAGCGCCTCCGCCCACTCAGGCAACTGAAAACTCTCAACTGCCAACTGTCTTTGTATGACAATGTGATGGCCCGCACACTTCACAATCACACAAAACCCCGTTGTCAATGGTAACGCAAGCGGTGACTTGCGACTTGCTTTGCTGGTTGCCCTGGCCGGCCATTGATAGTTGCCAGTTGTCAGCTGATTGTTCTTCATCTATGGTTAACCAAGCTTTTTGACCAATCAAGACAGAGAAAACAGCCGGTTTTAGTTAGTTTTCAGTTGCCTCAGTGGGCGGAGCGCCTAAGTCTCGTAATTTTTCGTGTTTACCGATATTCGAAAGAAAATTTTTTTTATTTTGAAAGGAAACTATTGATTCTGGAAAAATGTTTTTTTTTTATAAATATTTTCAGCCTTACATTTTTTTAACTTCCTATGATTTTTAACGGACTTTCACTGGTATTAAAACGATTTGTGTTAAAAAAAAAAAAAAAACAAAGTAAAATTTACCGCTTAAATGAATAGACTTCAAAAGAATGTAGTTTACGAAGCGTTTTGGTGGAATAACGGTGATACTTAAAACATCACATAGAAGTTTCCTGTTGCATGATCTACAGTTTTCGTCAAAATGAAAACGGAGTACTTTTTTACACACGAGCGGAATCCCATTAAAAGAAAAGGACACACAGATGTTTTATATAGAAACCGTAAATGTTGCACCGTCCCAGGATTACAGAAACACAAAGAGCGCCTTTTTAAGTATATTTATTTTCTTTGACAGGATTAGGTAACATAAAACAGGAAGTAAAAGAGAATAAAGGAACAATGAATAACTTTATTTTATATTTACTTGTTCTTTATTTTATATATTATCCACTCGAGCGATTTTTGCCACATTATGGCACTATTTACAAAACCTCGGATTGCTTTGTTAGGAAAATGTGGCAAATAATTTTTTTTTTTATCAAAACGACTATAATATAATATATTGTACATTCAAAATATAACAAAATAAATATTCTCTAGATTCTTTAACATGTTTTAAGGTTAAAGATTTATTATATATATTTTTTAAATCCTACAAATATGTGATAAGAGACAAAAGATAGGGGAATTCTTACTTACTAACTAACTAACTAACACATCACGCCGTTTCGCCGCAGGGGTAGGCAGAGAGGACAGACCGCCAAACAACTCGGTCTTGGCACACACTCCTTGCCTCATTCACATTCATACATCTTCTCATACATACTCTTCTATTATTCTGACTCTTGACATGGCCCGACTCAAGTATCTGATTTACTTGATCGTGCCACGTCTTCCTTGGGCGTCCTCGGCTTCTTCTCCCATTCATATAATCTGTTTGTATGTCTCCATGTTCAAATTCGGAGGTATGATTTTTTTAATGTGGGCGCAAAAATTTCCTCTAGCATTCCGAGAAAAAATATTTTAATTGCTCTGTCGCTCCAGTGGTTATACTCTTACAAGTTAATTACTCTGTGTAGTTATGGCGGCCACTCTTTAGTATAATTCAGCACTGATAGACAAATATTGCTTTTTTACAGCTTGCTTCAAACTGGGTTTAGACTGTTTTTGAAACATGAAATATATCTTTCGGTTGTATCAGATTATTTCGAACAACTAGTGAATGAATATGGATGAAACCCTGAAACTAATAATAAAATCACAAATACCTTTCAATGGCGTAGGACTTCATGTATATCCAATGTTTCTTCACTTAGTACAAAATAATTGCCTCCCCACATTAAACCCGCGTTCTATACACGGAGAAAATGTTATTTGAAAAAAACGATCATTTTAATAGTAAAAACGGGACATAAGTTCTTACGAACAAATTAACAGTGTTTCAATGTTTATTGGCGGGAAAATGTAAGAATAATTTGTTAGTATACGTACGAAATTACGTGTTATTAAACAAATTGATCTTACATGTCCCCGCCAATAAATATTAAAACCCTGTTAATTTGTTCGTAAAAACTTCACTCCCGTTTTTAACCGTTTTTACTATTAAAATGATCGTTTTTTCTATTAAAATAATCGTTTTTTCAAATAACATTTTTCTCCGTGTACTGACAACAATTTAGGTAAATTATTTTTAAAAAACTAAAGATAAAGATCATAAATTATCCCACTTAGGCATTTTCAAACTAAATTGCAATGATTATCCATCGTTCTACATAGGTAAGAAAACCAGAAATGTAAATATTAAAATCACGGAACATTTAAGATGTATAAATAACAATAATTATTAGGAGTTTGCCAATTATTTATTTCAATCAATCAGCTTTGCCAATCATCCTATTTCCACCAATTTTATAACGACACGGGGGTTAAAATTCTTCACCGTTATAATAAAAGCAAAAAAAAAATAGATAACTTGGAAGCACTTGAAATTAAAAAATCCTGAAATAATAACTCTAGTATATTGAATAACCAAATTAATTTATCGTTTATTAACATTCTAGATATATTTCCAATAAACCGCTCTGTTATTGCCGGAATTCCCGCAATTGCCCCTCCCCCTTTGTAAAACTCCCCCTCAAACACCTAATTTTTTTTGTATATATCTGTCAATATTTTAAAGGAAGGGTTCTTCCGAATCCGGTAGAGTTTAATTAAAATTTAAAAAGTGGTTTAACATAAAGTTAATGCTTATTACGAATATGAAAAAAAAATGTAAAAAGTCATATAATAGAATTTGTCGCAATGGCTGAAATAGCAGACTTGTGCCTATATAAGAACGTGATTGAAGGAAGCAGTGTGACGGTCCAAACAGCTCGGTCATTATTATCATATTTTGGAGTCAAATGGTTTAACCAATTACCCCTTAACTTAAGATTGGAAACAAACTATAAAAAATTCAAAAGGTTAATTAAAACAATATATCGATAACATATTACAATCATTGTGACTGTGACTTTGGAAATCCTTTTTCTTTTATACTCTTTTTTTATTTTCTCTCTTCTTCTTCTTTTATATCTTTTCTTTATTCAATTCTGTTTCACATATAATGTATGATATACATATATAAAAAAATTAAATATTATAATTTTCATTATCCTTACTACACATTTTAAAAATATATGTTGAATTGTTTTTCGCTGCTCCACCTTTTTTACATGAGCATTGCTCAAAAAAAAGGTGAATCACGATATTTAAAAAATGTATTAAAAATATATATATACAATGTATAACAACTGTATTTGTAAAAAAAAAAATTAAATAAATAAATTTACCTCTGCAAAAAGCGGCCAGATGCCCTAGCATACTCGCTCGATAACGATCGATAGAATAACTATCGGTAACTTCTCATAGTTACCTAGGACAACTGAACATCGCTAACGTACAAACGACAATTGATATCGAATATATTAAGCACACTTAGTCATTGTGATCTGTCACCTATTCATTTACGATCTGCAGTTGTCCTAGGGAAGATGAGAAGTTACGGACAATCGGTCGGTAACTTCACATCGATCGACCATGCTGTCACCCCTGCTGATACCTGATGGTATTGAAGTAGTAGACTCGTATGTATACGATGACATACGAATGTCATTGAAGCAAACAAGGTGACTGAGTTGTTTAGCGGTCTATCCTATCTGCAAATAGTTTAGGATTTGTAGGCGAAAAAAAATCGTACGCCATTCCAGTCGCAGACCAACCTATCCCATTTCAGTCATCGCCGCGACTAAAACGGTTTAACGCTAAAACGCTACCGGGTCTCTCGTCAAAGAGCTGGATGGAGGGAATCAGATATCTATGTCACTGATATCACGTCAACGTCAACTCCAAAAAACAGCGTTACCAATGTTCAGTTCCTTATCAGTCCTTCACTGTTATTTACTAAGTAATTTCATTATGTGCTATATTACCTACCTACTTTCATTATGAACCATCTCATTTGTTTACCAATTACTTTTATTTGTAAATAACTAATAATTAAAAAAATTAAATTAAATAATTAATAATTAACCAAGTACCTTAATTATCTACAAAACTATTATAACTCCTTTAAAAGTATTATAACTACTATTATAGCTTACTTTTACCGTTTTATTTTATAGGTAGGTACTTACTTTTACTTACTACATCAGGCTTATATTAGTATTATATTTTGAATTATCGTAAGTATTAAATATCTTAATATATAAAACAAAGTCGGGTTAGTTACACCATTTATAACTCAAGAACGGCGGAACCGATTTATAGGATCTTTGATTTGTTGGATTTGTCTCCGTCCCGATTAACAGAATAACTATTAAATCATCGGAAAGAAATCACGGGAAAAATAATTATGAAGACAATTAATTTTTTCATATATTTTGTATAAAACGGCTTTTCAAATAATGTGCGTTGGTCGACATAATTTGAATCAATTCGAACTGTTGATGGTGTAGTGTGCCGAACATTTCGTGCTTAGTCAACAGCTCAATTTCATTTTTGAACCTAGAGTAGGTACCTATTTATTTTAACTTAATAAAAACTTAATTTATTTCAGATAATAAATTAAACACAACATTTATTGATTCTGAGGCAGTACGAAGTTTGCCGGGTCAGCTAGTTACTTATAAAAATAAAATAAAAAAGTATTAACATTTTGCTAATTTGAACTAGATTTTATCTATTTATTTATTCATTTTTCTTTAGTATTTTGTACATTTAAGTTTACAAGTTGTAAACATATGTGTTGTTTTCTTATATTATCTACAACTATATTTATGGTGTTATACTTTGTTGTATGTTATACAATAATTACTGTAATCAATTTGTAAAATTACACGTGAAAGCCCACCAGGGCATTAAAAAATAATAAATAAGTAAATAATGGTATTTCATTAGCTGACATAAAATATATCAGCGCAATTTCGATAATTACGATCGTCTACAAAATATTCAGCAGCATATTTAAGTACTTTGATTTTGTGAGCTTTAAATACAGAAATATTTCAATAAATAAATATGGGAAGGACATTCATACATGGCGTAAAAATGTTAATTAAAACCAAAAAACCTTTTTCCATTTCTTTAATAATATTCAAAGAGCATAAATTGTAAAAACGAATTTTAAAGTTTCAATATTTCGGGCACGCACTACCGGATTGGAAATCAAAAATCAGCTTGAAGGGCGGACATTATTCCACTTTAATTCAAAGTGCAAACATTATATGAAAAGATACTAAAAACATATGTTAAATATTCAGGAAATAAAAATATCTTCCACTGTAAACCACTGGAGCGACAGAGGAATTAAAATATTTTCTCTCGGATTGCTAAAGGAAATTTTTCTGCCCACCTTAAAAAAATCATACCTCCAAATTTGAATATGGAGACGGAGAACGGATTATAGTTCTATATAGCCAATGAATTCCCATATCTTTTGTTTATTATCACATATTTGTAGGATTCAAAAAATATATATATATAATTAAATCTTTAACCTTAAAACATTTTAAAGAATCTAGATAATATTTATTTGGTTATATTTTGAATGTACAATATATTATATAATCGTTTTAATAAAAAAAAAAATTTGAAAATTTGACACATTTTGGCAACAATGCCCGTGGTTTTGGAAATGGGGCAAAAAGCGCTCGAGTGGTAAAAAAAATGTTATTATGACTCTCCTCACAGTAAACAAAAAAAAATACAAGGCCCCGTGCCTTGAAGGCCAAAAACTTTCATTAAAAAATGTAAAAAGAGAATTCTTTCGATATACTGCACTAGCGGTTTGTTAACAGTACTTTTTTCACATTTTCTCCACACAGAAGGCCCCGAGGAAAATAAATCCTTTAGGGCCTATGTCATCTTTGGGGATGGGGAGTGGTGGGAATTTTTATGGAAATGAAGGGGAGTACTTTTGGGAAGGAACAAGGTGTGATGGGTGGGTTGAAATCCCGGGGTCAACGTGTCCAGGAGTGACGGACGTAGGAAGACGCCCTCTTACAGCGGTGCAAACAAAACCTCCTTGTGGTCTATCGAGAATGGGTCGAGAGAGTGAAAGGTCAATCTAAATTGTTCTCTGCCGATCCAGCCCGCTGCGCAGTAGGTTGGATAATGCATCCGCAGCCAAGACCTCGATAAACCCTATGAACTCGAGCACCTCTGCTACGTCACCAAATGGAGCGACCTAGGGCAGGGTTGTTGGTAATCCAATAATAGGTTCCCGTGGCAGCGGTATCCATACTCGCCTCACAAATTGAAATACGCGTACCTATATAACAAAAGGGTATTACAGGTATCATTCAAAATAAACATATCGGTACGTAAAAATTACTGGCCGTATAAGCTTAATGTTTTTGCAACGTCAATAACACAATATTGGTTATATATTTGTACCGATAGTTCACTTCCGAGCTTTTGTAGTGAATCCCTTTGTCAAAAAACCAATATTGTGGAATGTAATACTCAATGAACACTAAGCAGCTTACAACTTTGACCTAGAAAATTTTCTCTCAGAAACCCTTTAGTATTTAGTAGGTCATTGTAGAAGAACGTAATACTAATAAATCAAAACGAAAAGATAAAAAAATGACAAGATACAGAAAAACAAAACGGTAACAGTTGCAACTCAACCCAGGATCTCTTGTCTCACCGGGACAAATGCCTTAATCAACTTGGTTATTGGAAGCTCTAATTTTTATGTCATTTTTGTCGATCTCACAATTCAAATTCAGAATTAATTACATTATCTTCGACTATTTTCTCCCATATCAGTAGATATTTAACTCTGTAAGGTAAAGCAATTAGTGACCTAATACGAATTATACTCACCATCAAAATATTGATTTATAAAAAATCAAAAAAAATTTATGGTGAAATTACTTAGGACGGGGTGTTTCAAAAAATTAGAACAATTATTCATCAATTATTGTGTAAGCTCTATTCAAGTTCTGTTGTTATATTATTGTCATATTATGTCAAATGCTTGTAATCACTGATGTAATCACAGAACTTTCACAGAACGTAAAAAGTAATTATTTGGTTAATTGTAAAAATTTTTTGAAGCGGAGGCTTCAAAAATTTTTTGAAAAATCCGTCGTATAAGTATCGCGGATACAACCGAATATTTAAAAAAAATCTGTTTCACGTTTTTCGTTTGAGAGTTAATTTTATCATCAACTGGTTGACCCGGCATGAGTTACAATGCAACTTAAATAGAGAAATTGTTTATCCCCTTCCACCTCTTCTTCCCCTCACCTTCTCCTCTCCCGCTGTACCCCTTTATGCCTTCCCCCACCCTTGTCACCCCTGCCGCTAACCCCCCTCCATAATTCCCCTCTATCCGCATTCCCCTCCCCTCACGGCCTTTTCCCTGCCGCTAAACTCTATAAAATACAACCACTTTTCAAACAACCCGTGTTTGACCTATTTAAATTTTTTTATGTAAATTTCATAATGCCAGAGCTTGTTATTCTGATGTTCAGGACGGAGACAAATTCAACAAATCAAAGATCATAAAAATCGGTCCAGCCGTTCTTGAGTTATAAATGGTGTAACTAACCCGACATTGTTTTTTATATTAAGAAGATGAATAGATATTAAAAAAAACATTTTCATCATCATTTAGTTTTTGAGTTTACTTTTTTGAGACATACTCCATTTTTCAACCATTATGGACAACACGTCACTGCTAACGACCAAGTTTTTAACAAGTATTTGTAGGACTGGTATACATTTCCTAAATTTTTGGTGGGTTATAAATGTTTTCGAAGTTGGTATAAAAAGTGTTGATGCAACAATTTCATTATTTTTATCCCTCAATTCAAATAAAAAGTGTATTAATATCTGTTTATTTATTTTAAATGTTTGTACAAAGTGTATTATCGGGGTCTTGAGGTTTATATTCCCACTGCCTTGAAAATGTGAAAGAAATGCAGGCTTTTGGCCTCGTTTCAAGAATTTATTTAACTTTCCTACCCACATGAAACGTTAAGTGAAAAATTATATTGCTGAAAAAAGAAGGAATGATATCATCCTAAGCCACATCATTATACTACACATATTACGTTATAAACAGTAGGTATTAATTCAAATGGAATGGGTACTTACCGGTAAATGGATAAACTTTCCCAAACACTAACATGTAAGTTCAAATACAACTATTGTTCACATAAACAAATATTTATCCATTAACAAACAGTTTGTTATCAATAGATCGATTGAAACTGCATTTAGTTCATAAGTCCATTATTATTAAAGCATCAAAACTTTGTGACCGATTTTTTTTCGTAAACACAATAAAAATTCACTTGTTTTTTTTTGCGTTGTAACTGAATTGACTTATTACTATAAACTTCAAGTATTTCTAAAGTTGTTGTTTAGTTTAGTAAGAGTTTCGCGCAGTATTTCCGCGCGGTAGACGGTGCAAGCCGGGATATCAGAGCAGACTGATGCCGCGGTAGAACTCGAGAGGCAAAAAGCTCTGTTGCTCTCCGCGAAACGTGTAAGTTAGCTTTCAGGGCGCATGCGGCTTTACGTTTGTACTCGGTTTTATTCAAACATAATTTTTTATTGTGTTTTTTTATTAACACCCACAGTTCAAAGTGAACAGGAAAATGCTGAATCTTTTAATAATTCTCCAGGTAATACAAATATTAATTTCAGGTTTCTCTCCATCTTTAACCAACGTTTCGGAAGCGTTACAGTGTCTTTAATCAGGGCAGGTGTTGTGGACACTGTAACACTATCCGAAGGTTGACTATAAAAGTAAGAAGTCCATTAAAACTTTTAAAATTATTCACAAAAAAAATTTTGATTGCGAAAATCTCAAACCATACTAGTCACCACGTAATTTGAAAAACTTTTGTTTGTTTATGGATTCAAAAATTTCTTATAATCAACTCTTTATAAATTTACATTTTTTCACTAATCGTAAAGTGATTGTTTCATATTTAAATTATTTTAAGAAGTAATTTCATATTTTCTTTGTTTTACTGAATTTCGTGGACAGCAAAATAATTTTCGACAAATATTATTATTTATATATTAAATACTATTTTCATGGAATTGTATTTGGATAGTTTGTATGGCGCCCTATCTGTGAAAAATACCCTTTATCTACACGTGTATTATGGCTTTGCTACAAAGTGAACGATTTCATACAAGTCATTTATTATTTCGGTGACTTGGAGGGGGTGTACAAAGAACGGCAATAGGAGGTAAGGAAGTACATGGCTATATTTTATTTTCGGTTGGAGTCTTTCACCATGGTGTCATTGGAAATATTCTAGGTCAAATAAATGAGTTGCAAATATATTAAATTTTGAAGATTTATATTTTTATGAATCACGTGTCGAGTTTTCAACCCTTCTGGCTTCAGATCCAAGTAAAGTACTATTTTACAAAAGTGGTTGCAGAGTAGCGAAAATTTATGTAATCATATGTACTCATACTCTAGGTAGGTAGTGATATTTATTCATTGATTACCCACATATCTACAAGAGATTACGCTGACGTGATTAGAAATAATCCATGAATTATTTGTTTATCTACTTAATATCATTTTTCCTTGGTGACAGTTTTTTTTTTTTTTAATTAACTATAGTTATTTTTTTATTTTGTTTTGAAAAAAACACAGATACAGACAGTAATTTTAAGCCCCCAACGGGTAAGGCTCTCGATTCCCAATGTGAAGATCGCGGTATCGAACCATATTTGATAAATTTGTATTATTTCACAATTAAATCATTAAAAATAATATATACAGGGCGTTAAGAGACGTACTTGACTTACTTTAACTCCTGAAATTATTTGAAGTAAAAAATGTAATCGAAATTTTGGTCTCTGGTGACATTTTTGATTTTTTTTCTACAAAAACTTAAAAAAGTGGGTATTGGACAGTTGGGGGCGGGGTAAGATGTAAATCGGTTACTCTGCTGAGTGACTAGCGAAAACAAGCGGAATTTTTTTTTGTCTGATTTTGAAAATAAAAATTCATCGAAAAAGTCACGGGAGACCAAAATATCATTTACTCCATTTAATCCAAATTTTGACAGGAATCACTCGTTAAAGTAAATCAAGTAAGTCCCTTAACACCCTGTATAGTATATTTGCGGGACGTTCCAGAGTGAAAGACACTCTCAGTATCGCCTTGACGGAAGACCACCATTCAGAATTGAAATTTATTAAATTGGCCCCAGTTTCGACATAAGGGGGTACCCGAAATTGGTTACCCCCTTATGTCGAAACTGGGGCCAACTGCGCAAACTAATCGGTCAGTAAAACAAAGATTTTACCATCCACCATTATAAGGCAAAGGTTGACTCACTCTTCGTTCATTAAGTCACTCGCACGTTCATTAAGTGGCAGGCACCGTGAATTAGTATAAAACATAACCAATCGAGATTTGACATGAACAGCATAGACAAATTATGACATGGACAAAGATTGCATAGAACGATTTATGAAAAGCAACACATAGACGCGAAATTTAATGCAAAGGACTCTATACAACGAAGTTAGCAAGTGAAATTAGAAATAATAAATGAAAAACATGAAATGAAAAATATTAAATAGAACAGTACAACACTCAACAGTAAGAACTGTACACCTCAGTAGTACACCCCGGTAAAGATGAACAATAAACCAGATTGTACAAAGACCTTATTATTCTTGAAGAGCTCCAACACGATTACTAATGTCTGAATGTGGACACACATAACGCAGTACAAAATCATTGTAATTCAAGAATCTGTATCACGGTCGAAACTTGGTAGCACGAAAAGTAACGTATGAAACATAAAAACATACTTGAATTTATGTTAGGCGCAACATCATAAAAGGTGAATAAATCGTTTTAAAGAAACTTTTCTCCTATATTACTTTAATAGTGATGTAATGGGATATTAATAATACCAGCCTGGCCTATATAGATAGAAACGCACTGAAGAAAATAACAAGTCTTTAATGGAGGAATAACATTTAGAAAATTGTTATCCTATTAACCCTACAGTGGTCGCGCTCTAAAATGTCAAGTAAATGGTTGCGCGGATCACATATGTGGACCATTTTTATTTTCAATTTGGGAGGCGGGTATGGGTACAGCCGCCCCGGGAATCATTTATTGGACAACCGACACCTCTGTCACACCAAGTGGTTCGATACACTTAGTGACTTAGCAGGGGTGCCCGGGTTCACGGGATTAGGTTTGTCCAGGTCTTGGCAGCAGATGCATCTGCCCACTAACTGCGTGGCAGGTGGGATCGGGAGAGACTGGTTTATGAAGACCTTTTGATCTCCCCGGCCGGACTCTCTCGACCCAACGTCTTGCACCGCAGTGGGAGGGATAGATTAACACGTCCGTCACTCATGGACATATTGATCCCCCGATTCTTATCCATCCCTTAAACCTTTTTCCTTCCTAGAACTTCCTCTCCTTTCTGAGAGACTGACCGACACAGGCCCTGAGGGATTTTTTTCCTCAGGGCCTCCTTTGTGGAGCTAATGTAAATAAAAGTATCGGCATCAATATGAATATGAACATTGAACATATCCATCAGGAATATTTTTTAACAAATTTAGAATGTATGACAACTATGCACATGTATGTATAAGTTTCACTTTCCCTTTTTCTTATCATAATTGTATAATTTCAAAAAAAAATTTGATTTTATTTTATTTTTATATCAATTTTATTGTGCTACAGTTAACAATCGCTCTGTAAATTACCACCCTCTAACACAGGTGTTTTACACCTAGTGAAATAGGCAATATGTCATTACCCTATTTATACGGAATATTAAAATAATCAAATTAAATAAAGCCGCTTGGTATGCACGGTAGACTATAGATGTTAGGTATATTTTATAATAAAATATACATAGGGCACGAGAGTTAAATGTATTGCATCGCTCTATGAGTGATTTACGTGCTCGAATATTTGACCAGAACTCGATTGGCTAATTTTCAACACGCCAGCCATCAAAAAAATCCCAAAACGTTGATAAGTTTAAAATTAAATAAAAATATATGAATAAGACGACTATTTTATAAATGGAGGCATTAAAAATGATACTATTGTGTAAAATTATTTTATTTAAAACAATCATAGTGAAAAAGCGCAAAAACGATTTTTTTTTGTCTAAAATACTTACGTAGTTGGTGGCGCAGATTAGAGGACTTTGCGAAGCTCCTGTGACACAACTGTGCGCATTCAATACTTGTAAAAGTGTCAACCAAAACGTCCATGAATTAACCAAATTAAAGTACGCCAAATTAAAATGATTGGCGCCACCCGTTTTTAAGAAATCTTTAATTTCGCATGTGTGGATTACATTATGTAATTCGCGCGACTACTGCAGGGTTAAGATGGTTGAGTGAAATCTAATACTAAATCTGTTTCTCTAGGATATTTATTACATTGTTTTGGCATTGTACTTGAATAAAATCTTGTATTTTTAGTTCATCTTCGGTATCTTGGAGATAATTAGTTACGAATAACTCGACTTGAAATGTCATTTGAAAATGATAGAGAACTCAGCTCGCAGAACTTAAGGCCGATCCAAAAATTCGACTTTTTTAGCCTTAAAGTTATCCTACACGTAGAGAATGCATTTCTAAAGTTAGGGCCTAAAATTCGACCTTAAAATATAGTTTGTGTGTGAGCGGTGCGCGCCAAGCAGGTAGAACGGAAAATGAAGCATCCCGGTTACAAGCGAAAACTTTCGTTAGAATCGTAGCTCATCATACAGGGTGTTAAGGTACGTACTTGAGTTACTTTAACCAGTGATTCCTGAAATTATTTGGAGTAAAAAATGTAAATGAAATTTTAGTCTCCGGTGACTATTTTTATGATAATTTTTTTTTTCAAAATTAATTTCTTCAAAATCAAACAAAAAAAAAATTTCTTCCACATGACTTTATTGGTCACTCAGCCGAGTTACCGCCCACCACTTACCCCGCCCCTAACTACCCAACACCTACTAGTTTTTAAGTTTTTGTAGAAAAAAAAAAAAACTTCAAAAATGTCACTGGAGACCAAAATTTCGTTTACATTTTTTACTCCAAATAATGTCAGGAATCACTGGTTAAAGTAAGTCAAGTACGTACCTTAACATCCTGTATATTCATCCGATTCACTTCAATCAAAATTTAAATTAAATTTATATGCAGTTGAACCTCGACTAATGAAAAATGTATTTTTATTTATCAATGTTATTGCAAAATGCAGGCCGATTTTTTTCGTGAATTTTATTTTTTTTTGCAAACTGTAGTTGGTGCGCCTGCTACATTCAAACTATAACGATTTTTTTTTTAAATTTCGTATTTCAGATAATTTCTAAGGACTCCAGGATTTTAACCGACGTGGTCATGGTCTGATATGGTCTGCTTGCGGCCGCTATATTATATATAGATATGCAAAACAAATGTGCATTTGTGTTTTTTCTCTTTCAAAAGTTTCGTCGACGAAAATAAATTTAGTCTTTGAAAAAATCGCATTGAAAAAACATTCGTCTGGACCAGACACCTCACTTAATCCCGTGACTCTCTAGACTACTAATCATAAATTGTTTTATGTAATTCTACACACTGGCTAACCGATTTCATCTTTTTTAACACTTTTTTTATATATTTATATATTTTGGATTAATAATCACCCTAAGCCTTTTAGGGTCCTAATATATGTCCGGGAGACTACTTTTTATTTTTTCTATAATGCAGGAGGAATACGTCATTTCTGTCGAAAGAGAAATAATAATAAACTGTTTTCAGTTTGTATCAAATATAAACTGAGCGCTCGGTAGTTTTCGGTCGTTCGGCGTTGGTCGTTGGGCGTCATTTGGGGTATGAACATGGAACCATGGAATGTAACAATATACCAACGCTAAAAGTCGCAAAAGTAAAACATTAATAATTCGCGCAAACATATGATAATAAATGATTTATTATTATTGATTTTATGAACGAGATATAAAGAACGAGTAAAATTTTTCTTACAAATTGCCTAAACAAAAGGAATGTGCTTTGAAATATAGATTTCACAAACTCACTGTTTTGTTAGTATTCATAAATCTTTTCAAACCTATATAATTTTCTGTTTTGCCGATTCTTGGCAGAAGCCGGCTTAAGTATTAGGTTCACTTTATCGTGCCTTTTTTCCTAAAAAAAATATAATAACAAGTAGATACTTTCGAAAAACTCAAGTTCATCATGGAATATGTTTGTGTTTTTAACGTCTAAAATATCTGCGATAAGATTTATGTGGTATTTATAAATATGACAGTGTAAATATTTAGCGCTTATATAAATCATGATGTACTTCCAACAAACACTGAAAACGATACGTTCTCTTTTCGAGATCTTGCGCTCAAGATGGCCCGGAAGAAGAAAAAGTTAACTAATATCTTTCATTTTTATTTTTAACTTTTTAACTTAAAGAGTTAAACCTCAAATTATAATATTTTAATTAATGAAGACAATATTAGCGAAAGTCAATCGAAAATCTGAAACAGAAAAATCAGAAAAAGATACGGATACATCTGGGACTCGAACCCAGGTCCTCCGGCAATCCGGGCCGACGCGCTAACCAACTGTGCCAACGTATCCCTATCCGATTCGGTCATTTTTAACTGTATCATACTTCGACTGAGAACCACCAACATTATTTTCATTTTTCTTATCGCATATTTTTATTGGCTGCTACCTTTATGTGTGATTGCAAGATTCAACTCGAACTAAATGCCCTCTAGATAGTGTCAGGATAAATTTTATCACTTTTTATTAATATGCGACATCTATTGACTTTATCTGCAAGTCTAGGATGAAATATTTTTATTTTTATTTTTAACTTTTTAACTTAAAGAGTTAAACCTCAAATTATAATATTTTAATTAATGAAGACAATATTAGCGAAAGTCAATCGAAAATCTGAAACAGAAAAATCAGAAAAAGATACGGATACATCTGGGACTCGAACCCAGGTCCTCCGGCAATCCGGGCCGACGCGCTAACCAACTGCGCCAACGTATCCCTATCCGATTCGGTCATTTTTAACTGTATCATACTTCGACTGAGAACCACCAACATTATTTTCATTTTTCTTATCGCATATTTTTATTGGCTGCTACCTTTATGTGTGATTGCAAGATTCAACTCGAACTAAATGCCCTCTAGATAGTGTCAGGATAAATTTTATCACTTTTTATTAATATGCGACATCTATTGACTTTATCTGCAAGTCTAGGATGAAATATTTTTATTTTTATTTTTAACTTTTTAACTTAAAGAGTTAAACCTCAAATTATAATATTTTAATTAATGAAGACAATATTAGCGAAAGTCAATCGAAAATCTGATCAATCACACATAAAGGTAGCAGCCAATAAAAATATGCGATAAGAAAAATGAAAATAATGTTGGTGGTTCTCAGTCGAAGTATGATACAGTTAAAAATGACCGAATCGGATAGGGATACGTTGGCGCAGTTGGTTAGCGCGTCGGCCCGGATTGCCGGAGGACCTGGGTTCGAGTCCCAGATGTATCCGTATCTTTTTCTGATTTTTCTGTTTCAGATTTTCGATTGACTTTCGCTAATATTGTCTTCATTAATTAAAATATTATAATTTGAGGTTTAACTCTTTAAGTTAAAAAGTTAAAAATAAAAATAAAAATATTTCATCCTAGACTTGCAGATAAAGTCAATAGATGTCGCATATTAATAAAAAGTGATAAAATTTATCCTGACACTATCTAGAGGGCATTTAGTTCGAGTTGAATCTTGCAATCACACATAAAGGTAGCAGCCAATAAAAATATGCGATAAGAAAAATGAAAATAATGTTGGTGGTTCTCAGTCGAAGTATGATACAGTTAAAAATGACCGAATCGGATAGGGATACGTTGGCGCAGTTGGTTAGCGCGTCGGCCCGGATTGCCGGAGGACCTGGGTTCGAGTCCCAGATGTATCCGTATCTTTTTCTGATTTTTCTGTTTCAGATTTTCGATTGACTTTCGCTAATATTGTCTTCATTAATTAAAATATTATAATATCTTTCATTTTCATTTATTTGATATTTTTATGTAGTAGTTTACCGTAGTACAGAAAAATAATTATGGTTATTTATACACCCCTATTTTTAGATTAGTTGATATTTATTAAAAGAGTATAACAAGAGAATTCAGGAAATTTGTCCTTTTTAAATCAAATTCTTGACGGAATAACACCTTTTTACAAAAAAATATAAATTGGCTTCGAAAGATTGTTATTTTATCTGGTAAAGTTATGTATTAAATTTTGAAAAACCAAGTTTATTTTTAATATGGTAAAGTTATACCGCTGGTTGTTGGCAGATTTATTCAATTTTCAAACGAAATATTATACTATATAACACACCATTCAAATCATATAATCATACAGTAAAATAAATCAATACATAATCCAAGACAATTTTCAGAATTTTAATTTTAATTCAATTAAAATCATTTAAAAATAAATCCGAGAACCTGTTTTGTGACGAAAACACCTTAGTTTGCCTATCTATTTAAGGTCTTACAAACTAAAATATTGCTAATTTTTTAAACACTTAGTTTGCTCAGACTTATTTTGAAAAATCTTAAATACTTATGATCAAAAAATACTTACAAGAAGTACACGATTTTAAAAAATGTATGTAAAAAATGTATTTGCCCAAAAACTTTCTTTTGAACATTAAATCGAATTCTTACTTATACTTATTAAATACTTGGAAATGGAATAACACTCGTCTTAATAACTTTTGAAGGTTATGCTAATCAATGACAAAATTTATTGAAGAAGAAGATACTACTAATAAATCCAAACGAAAATAAGAAAAAGAACAAGACAGAAAAAAGTTAGTGCCGATACCTTTTTTATTTTTCAGTATCTTGATATTTTTCATATTTTCATTAAGTTTTATTAGTTTTATCTTCTTTTTCAATTATATATGAAATACTTATAAATTCGTTTTTTCTGTTGGAACCTAGCTTACCTTAAATCTGCTTATATGTTAATGTTAATGAAAAAAAAAAAAACATTTTTTTTTTTAAAATTCTTATTTAAGTAGTTAATAAAAATTATAGCATTGATAATATGATGTTATTTTTTTATTTTATTATCTTCCATAAGGCTATTTGCATACTTAAAAGAGATAAGGATTAAAGAGTTACCCTTTTATTTCAATTTTAAATATGATTATTTTTGTTCCTAATAACTTAATCCCCATTGTTGTAAATATTTAAACTTACAAATCTTTTGCGTGAATTTTTTCGATTACTGTAAAATAAAGACTAGCCATGTAAAAAAATTAAGATTCGAAATTCTCTCTATTAATAAATTGGAAATTCGTATGTCATACGGCATATATTCTGGTTTAGTAATGTGTAATTTCACTTAGGAAATTCTAAAAAATATAGTACTTTAGGATTCATATGTCTTATACTGGTTTTTAAATGTGAAAATTCTAACTATGCAATTGTAAATGTTCTCCAAAATGCCTTGGAAAGAATTTCAGACTTGTGATCTCCCGAAAGAAACCATTCATGTGTTCTAAATACAATTACTTATGCTATTCATAATGACCCTGGTAAAAATTACATCTTTGCGATTCAAGGATAAAGAAACCATCCCGTCCCTACGAATGCAATTACTAATGTTCTCAAAAACTGTCTGGACAGAATCGCCATTCCATCGTAAGAATATTATGTACTAAATACACAATTTGGCTATCCTGAAATGGGAGTCCTTCCCAGTTGGACAAAGGATCATTCTGTATTGTATTGTTTGTAATATATATAAATAAAATAAATAAAGATAGATTAGAAGTAATATAATATTATAATAACTTACGTAACTAAGTATTTATCTTATAACTTCGTCGCTTCAGTTCGTTTTTATCCAACAGACCAAAACGACTATCGGGAGAAATGGCACTTTAAACTTTTATTTACGATAGAAAGACTTACATTTTGGAGGACGTAAGATAAAGTGCATTTTGAAAACCCCTTAAATAATTGTTTATAATTTTTTTTAACAAGTATTGCATAAATAAAGGCTTTTTGAGAACAATTGCATACTTAATTCAATTTCACGTAAAATGGTATGTTGGACAAAAACGAACTAGAGCGACGACTTGCTAATTTTGGTTTTGTCAACCACACAAGTCTCTTCGTCGGTTACCATTACTCAATTTTGTTTTTATAAACATTATTAGTATATTTTTTAATCTGTGTAAAAATTTGAAAAAAAAAAAATTCTTTCATATGAAATAATAAAGGGGAAAAGTATAGGGTTACAAAAATCCTGTTATTCTGGTTTTCAAGTCTTCTCATTTTAGTTAATTAATTTGATGAAGACACCCGATCTAGTTACACTTCTTTGTTGATGGAAAGTTGGTCAGCGGACTAAGCAAGGAAATCCACGCCGAAAATTTCATATAAAATAAAGCGAAAATCTAATTAGGAAATTCTTGTAGAACAAGTTTCAACCTAACCTAAATGCCCGACTTAGATTTTTTTATATCGTAAAAAAATATTTTATCACTCCATTTTGCATCAGACGTTTTCACCAAAATTTTCATCTCGATATTTGCTGCACTTTTCACAATCGAAGAAACTTTCGGTATCGCTCTGGTGAATTAAGATTTGAAACGTTTGGTTGGAAAGAAAAAGCCGTGTCTGATGACCAGATCGTACAACCTTCAGTCTCACAACATACCTTGATTGTGCATTCATAGTCTCACTGGCAATCAATGGATTAAAGTTTTATCGTAAAAAATGGATTGTTGTAATTAATAGAAATAATAAAAAATAATAATATTTGGATGAATTTTGCACCTACTACCGTCTTTGGGAATAATCTTCCCAGGGCGCTATTCTATATTGTTCTGTACGAAGCTATATTTTTTTAATGAAATTCCTTTCAGGCACAGGCTCATTACTTTTATAGATAGGTGCTACGGGTATTTCTGAGCACTTTTACCCCTAAAAAATATTGACTGACAATCATTCAACCGTATTTTACAGAGAGACTTCATTTAAGAAGATAAATATTATAATGAAATTCTTCTACTACTGTACCGCCCATCATTACATTTTGCTTTTCCCAAACACGTTCATTAAAGAACATATTATATATTAGTATTAAAATATATACCAGGATTGGCCTTTCCAATAACATTTATATTATGTCCTCTACGCTCAAACTGTATCTAAATTTCTCCAAATAAACATTGTTTATCTCTTTTTCGTTGTTTGTTTTTGGGGTGTTATGCCGTATTTTGCTACCTCCTTCTTTAGCCGACGTTTCGGACAGCGTTGCAGTGTCCATCATCAAGGCACTGCAACGCTGTCCGAAACGTCGGCTAAAGAAGGAGGTAGCAAAACACGGCATATCACCCCAAAAACAAACAACGAAAATGCTTTTGGCCGTGAAAATCTAAAAAAAGTGTTTATCTCAATTGACCTACCAGGTATGTGTTGTCCTTTATATTTTCTTAATAATAAATAAATAAATTTAAAAAATAATAAAAATAAAAGTACATGTAAATTTATAGGCAGCATCGTGTTAATTGGTCAATGCATTGCACATATAGTTTTGTATCACTGATCGAAGAACCGGAGGATGAAATGTTTTAGCCATCTAGTCTGAATTTAGAAGTTAGAAATGTATTATAATTTGTACAGCGCCCTTGAGGTTATTTTAAAGTCATCCAAATATTATTATTAATATTATTAGAAGACTTATACATTTTTAACCGATTCGGAGTGAAAGTGCTTCAATGCCGTTACAGACGAGTGACATAATATGAAAATATATGTGGGCGTGGCCTATCTCATGATATCGCTTACCCATACAGTCGTCACAGACTAATAATATAATGTACTAGTGAAAACCCGAGTAAAATCCGATTTCCAGAGATCAAATAATCGGCGTTACCGAAAATAGTATGTTTTATAATGCGTTTAGGAGTAGTCTGTATTATATTCCTTAATCTGCAGGCGGAGTAATATGATATATTTTTTTAGTATTTTATCTACACTATTTATTTAGTCTTTTCACCGCTAACCACGCCTAACAATATCTGGGGTACATAGCGTTATAGCTTTTGATTCTAAAATATATATTTTCATTGAAAATTTATGAATGCCAAGTATCCCAGATATTTAGCCCAGTCAATGAAGGGAAAAAAACACCCAATGTCGGAACTAATTCCCCGGAAGCTGAATTTTTCACAGATGAAGGAATACCTTCAAACATGCTTATTTATAAAAATCCCCGGATATCCCCCTTGTGCTTTCCTCCCAACCCCCTCTTGAATATACTTTTTAAAGCCTTTCGGAATACGCTAATATCTCCTTAACCGCGGTATAAAATCAGACCAATGATTTTTCTTTTAGTAGCTAATGAGTTGTTCTAAAAAATAGTTTCTTAACAATTTTTCGAAAAACGCCATACATTCATTGCAATTTATTAAAAAATTAAATATAATCATTTTTTTAATAGTATTTCAAAAAATATTTGCATATAACTTTTTTTTGAGCTTGTCAGGGCAAAAGATGCTCCTACAAAACTTGTAGGCAAAATTTCTAGCTTTAAAATAATGTATATAATGATAGGTTTTAGTTAATAATAGGACACGTAGGCTGTTAAAAAGGAGCGCGGAACGCGGTGGATCGGACGCGCGGCGGCTCGCGGCGCGGCGGTGGGGTTACGAAAAACCTTGGGGTAGGTACTGATAAATTAATTTATTTTCTTTTTATAATAAATTCATAAAAAAATTAAGAGTTTGTATTGTTATTTGCCAGTTTTGTTTCGGGGGGGGGGGGGGGGGGGGGGGGCAGGGGGCATATTCCCCTTCTAGCCCAGTCAATGAAGGTTTTATGTCGGAACTAATTCCCCGGAAGCTGAATTTTTCACAAATGATAGAATACTGTTTAACACGCTTATTTACAAAAATCCCCGGATATCCCTCTTGTGCTTTCCTCCCCACCCCCTCTTGAATATATTTTTCAAAGCCTTTCGGAATACGCTAATATCTCCTTAACCGCTGAATAAAATCAGACTATTATTTTTTTTTAGTTGCTAATTAGTTACTCTAAAAAATAATTTCTTAACAATTTTTCGATAAAAGCCATACATTCCTTGCAATTTATTAATAAAGAAAAGTAACGTTTTTTTAAATAGTGTTTCAAAAAATATTTGCATATAACTTTTTTTTGAGCTTGTTAGGGCAAAAGATGCTCCAAAAAGACTTGTAGACAAAATTTCTAGCTTAGGTGGGGAGGAAAGCACAAGAGGGATATCCGGGGATTTTTGTAAATAAGCTTGTTAAACAGTATTCTATCATTTGTAAATAAGCTTGACTTGAAAAACAAAGATTTTTAGTAGGATGATTAAAATCAGAAAAATTATCTTTAAATATTCCATACATTTTCAACAGAATCCTTCGTTTGTGAAAATACCCTATTCCGATCTAAACTTTCTCAATACGAATCCAAAATTCTTGAGTTGAATCCTAATTGTTATGAACTCGTGTTTCTAACTCACGACCGTATTGACAACCTACTAGAAACTTTTCCAGGCTCATAGTAGTCTTGTTTACAAAGTCCAGATGTTCCAGCTTTTATAATCTCTTTAATCTCTGAATGGTTTTTAACGTATGATATAAAAATGTATTATGCCATTTATTGAGTTAGTTTATACAACATGAATATAAACTAATATTAACAAGATAATATTTCATTTTGTAACTTTAAATATTTTTACAGTAAACATAACATTTATTTTTAAATTCTTCAGACTTTCAGGCTTTTTATCATACATCTTTAGTCCTCTGTACATTATTCAGTACAGTGATTTGGATTTCTTCATGTGGCAATCTAATTCTGTTTACACCTCTGGTTTCGTAATTATACCATAATTATGTACATCTATATTAAAAACAATTTCAACCTTGTGTGTTGTTTCATAGAATCTATTATTTGAAAATTGAACAATTGTGCCAACGACCAACGATATAACCTTAGTATATTAAAAACTAACTTAGTTTTTCAAAATTTTAAAACTGCGTGTACCAGATAAAATAACAATCTATCAAAATCAATTTATGTTTTTTTTGTAAAAAAAAGTCAATACTAATTTCCCGTATTCTCTAGTAATACCATCTTAACGATTCATTTATTATGTTCAGTAGATGAGGTCCTATCACTCAAATGCATCTCTCAAAACTGTAAAACGTATTCTACCTGGACTTTCTTTTGATTTGGTGCTAATAAGAATCTATAAAAGATATATTTCAATCTCTTTAAAAACAACTTTATCGCGGTTTTAGGGAACATTGCTTGTCTTCCTTCAGTATCGGTATACTCTGATGTAATTCTATTATGCTGTTTACAAAATATTTGTTGAAGCAGTTCTATATGCTACCCTATACCTGGTGTGGAAATTCAATATCATGTTTCATCCCTTTATCTTCGGTTTGCAGAAATCCTTTTATGGTTTTCTACATCATTTTAATGTCTTCTTTTTCACATATAATTTTATTTTTGAAGTAATCGTTCTTACATACTTTTAGACGTTTTGAGTATTTATTTATTGTATTTTTTAATGCTTTTAATTTTGTACAGTCTATCTCTTTCATTTTATATTGATTGTAGTTTTATGTTATACAATTTATTTGTTCCTCTTATTTTAGTAGTTTGGATTGGTATTAACTGGTCAACTACCTCTTGCAAATTATTTATCAATGATTTAGATTTTTCACTAAATTCTATTTAATGAAGTTCATCCATATCACGAAGTTCAATTAACCTTTCACTGTTATATTTTTTATAATTTCTGTATTTTATTATTTTGCTGGTTTTAGTATGGTCGGTTATTTTTGGCTCAACTAGAACTAAATTGTTCCTGTGGACCGACAAACTAGAATATAATTGTTTCTTTGCACCGACGAATGTCTTGTACAATGTATAGATGTCCCTACAATTGTTTCTTTGAACTGACGAACGTCTTGTAAATATAAAGATGTACCTACAATTTTTTTACTTTCAAATCTAATCTGTTCATTATGACAAGGTCAATTAACGTCCTGGATTTATCTGTTATTCGTGTCTCACTTTTAACAAGTTGTTTCATTTCCGATGCTTAGATAATTTTTCAGTCTTTTAGTATATGTATCATTCAAGATTTTGAAATTTATATTAAAGTCACCAGCTAAGATATTATCTTCATCTTCTTCGAGATTTTGGGCGCAAAATCTTGTGTCATTATGGGAATGTTTTCAACTTTTTTTATTGACTGACGTTAAAATTAAATTAGGCAAATCTTTCAAGATTATTAAAAATAATAATGCTTTCCTTTTTTTTCAAATTTTAATAACTTTTAATCATGGTGGAATTTCATTATACTCCTAATTTAACCAGGGCTTATAGTTAGTCTGAAAATGTCCGTTATAAGATGAATTAGGTCCGTTCAGTAATATATAAGTGAAGGAAAGTTATACATTCATGCATAAAAAGCCATATTCATAATAATAGTTTATTTCAGAATGTATGCAGGGGTAGTGCGATGCATTACATTCCATATGAAAAATAACAAAATAAATTACATAAATAACAATATTAAGTAAAAGGTAATAAATACATGCAATCAATAATGGCAATCGTGGCAAATTAGGCTTTTGTATAACTTCCACAAACAATACATTATTTCTGTTATGCCTAGGTTCATTTGAAAGCAAAAACCTGATAAGTTTCAATAATATTTTCATTTTGATTAAAAATGTAATAATTAGGAAAGTGACCTTTCGCTATGTTTCGACATAGTATTAAAAATAAAGAAATTTCTTAATCTTGTTTATAAATTTAGACGGCATCAGTGTTGTGATAATAATATTTTACGGTTCATACAAAAATTGCAACATAGCCGAAGCAAGCTGGAATTGTTAAAAAAACTGTTTGTATTCCTACATAAAGTAAGTAATTTGGTATACTATATCATGCTTTTTGCATAATAAAGTCTCCCATCTTTATCTTCTGCGCAGTTCCTACCTATATTTTCCCGCATAAATTTGACATAAAAATTGATTTTAGCTGATCCGTAGTTTGGTATGAGTTAAGGGGAGGCAGATTTAAATTAGAATCCGGTTCGTCGTTTAATTTATTCCATCTGTGCTTTGATACAAAGAATATTGACAAAATAGGAGCCTTTTTTTGTAGATAAAAACCTTTACTTAAGCATTTTTACTTAAAAGCAAGCTTAGACTTTCGAAAACATCTTTGTAATCTGCGAAAGTGTAGAAATTTGGAGTGTTTTACAAAAGATATTTTTTTGCTTCGCTGTCTTCTTTATTGGTATATAGGGGGAGAATTCACCTAGTTATCGAAGGAATGTTTAATTATTCATTGGAAAATACGTACAAAGTTAACTATTATCTGCAGTTAGTATACTGGTAACTTTCGACAATGATATGCGCGGTACATAAACAGGGCATTGCATTTTTATGCGCAATTGAACGTTTTGAACGCGGGAATCTTGCACTGGATAGTTGCATAAAACAAATATCTCCCTCAGAGATAAAATTAAAAGCGTGGTTCGTAGTTTTACGGTACATAATGTGCAGATCAACCATATTTTGACAAGCTAAAATTTCCATAAAACAAGTTTAAATAAAATCAAATTGAACCTTAGGTAGTCGCGTATCCGTGTGTCAAATCCAGAAATCAAAAATGTCAACAACTATATTTATTCCCCAACCTATTTTTTTTTAATGAATGGAGACAATATTAGCGAAACTCAATCTAAGTAAAAATCAGAACAAGATGGGGTCATATCTGAGACTCGAACCCAGGACCTAAACGGAATGTTATAGTCTTGACGTTTATTACCAGAGAATGCCGGAAATTAGTCATTTTTAAATCAAATTCTAGACGTATTGACTCTTTTTTACAAAAAAACATAAATTGATTTTGAGAGATTGTTATTTTATCTGGTACATGCAGTTTTAATTTTTTTTTATACTAAGTGTATTTTTAATATACTAAGGTTATTCTGTTGGTCATTGGCAGATTTGTTCAATTTTCAAACGATAGTTTCTATTAAACAACACAAATTTCATATCATATAATCATACAAGAAAATAAATCAATACATAATCTATTCAACACAGTATTTAAAAAATAAATCCGAGAACGTGCTTTGTGACAAAAATAACTCGGTTTTTCTATTTATTTTCTTATAAACTAAAATATTTTTTTTTTTACACACTTTTTTTGTTTAGACATTATTAAAAAATTATAAATACTTATGGTCAAAAAATGCTTACAAGAAGTACACCATATTTAATAATTTAGGTCTTATAAACTAAAATATTTCAATTTTTTTTTACTCACTTATTTTGTTTAGACATTATTAAAAAATCATAAATACTTATGGTCAAAAAATGCTGACAAGAAGTACACTATATTTAATAATTTATCATCGTGCGTTTTGAGCATTTTTATTGCTTACTTGGATGTAGGTATATATTAAAGCAAGTTTTGAATGAAATAAATCGATATTAAATTTTAAATTTTAAAAATTTGATACGGATATTAATCGATCTTTCTCATTTAAACTTCCCTGTACATACTGTCAATCACTCTTAATAACAAATATATATTTAATATTACATATAATAGCACATCGATTCAATCGTTCATTTTACTCTTTACGTGGCCAGTTAATCATTTAATTTCCCGCCTTACTTTTAATTGATTGGCTGGCAACACAGCTGTACTAGATCCGTACGGTCTTATATATATATATTGTACGGTCAGTTTGCTCAGTTCTTTTCGGTTATTAAGTTACTTTTTTGTTGCGTACTTCTTAATAAGGAATTCCAGTGAAAAATATTATGGCTTTAAAAAAATATGTTCATATAGAACAATAAACGCTGATTCTGAATATATAAGTTTTGGTAAATAATATTAATAGAAGAGTTTATAAAAAAATTATTAAAAAGTCAATTTTTAATTATGCCATTAAAACACACTATCATGTTTGTATTACTTATTTGTTAGTAGTGAAGTCACTGCTCTTCATTCACCATTGAAGTTATATGAAATTATCAACATTTGATGCAATTTCATGTTATTGGTGTATTCACAAACTATATTTAGGCATATATAATAGTTGTTGTGTTCATTGAAACATTATTTAGGCCCTCAACAATTAAAATGATGGCAGAAAATACTATATTTACGGACAATCTGATTAAGTTATACAACCTCGGTGCATATTTATACGTCGTTAAGTTTCGTCTTTCGGGAAAACACGTTAATCAACAACCACATAGAGAAAATGGAGCCTCGACAAATGGTCGACTTATTTTTAGGCACCAGCCATACAGAGAAGTGAACGGGACTCTTGGATTGATTGACCCTTGTTGCAGCTGATGATGGACGCCCATTCCAAACCTCTGGTCCGATATAGAAATCTGAATTGCCGCCATTGTTAGTCCGGAGTAGCGTAGATTTAATAATAATATTTTAATTAATGAAGATAATATTAGCGAAAGTTAATCGAAAATCCGAAACAGAAAAATCAGAAAAAGATACGGATACATCTGGGACTCGATATGCATCCAATACATAATAAAGATGCAGCCAATAAAAATATGCGTTAAGAAAAATGAAAAATAATGTTGGTGGTTCTCAGTCAAAGTATGATACAGTTAAAAATGACCGAATCGGATAGGGATACGTTGGCGCAGTGCTTAGCGCGTTGGCCCGGATTACCAGAGGTCCTGGGTTCGATTCCCAGATGTATCCGTATCTTTTTCTGATTTTTCTGTTTCGGATTTCGATTGATTTTCGCTAATATTATCTTCATTAATTAAAATATTATATTTGATGTTTAACTACTTAAGTTAAAAAGTTATAAATAAAAATTAAAATAGATTTAATAAAATGGTCCTCTGGTATGTCTCTTCAAACTATGTATGTTTGTGAAACTATTTGGTTAACATGTCATATTTTTTAATATACCTATCTGGTTTTCAGCAAATTTAAGAGTAGAATTGAATCCATTTCCTTCACAGCAGAATCATTACCAAAAAACCTGAGAGTGTCTTATATAAATTACTCTTGCTCTAGAAATATCTACATCCACGATTTAGCTTGAAATATGTTTAGTGGTATAATCTGATGATCTAGGTACACACTCCTTAACCTTTCTTTTCACCTAATTCCCCATTCTTATCCTTCCTCCAGCTTCATTACTTTCCCTGGGTTCGGGACGTCATAGTTGAAACTTTTAGTTTTGTGAAACAATGAAAAGCAATTCGTGTTTTATAGCTCTTGACGTTTCATGGTTAGGTACGGCTTAGTTCTTCATGAAGTGATCGTAAAAAATACGTTTTACCCCTCTTTGCGGTAGGTATACGTACTTACTTACTGTAAATGTAAAATTCGTAATAATATTTTTTTTCTTTATTACCGAAAACGAAAGGGGTCGGTGAACTCTGTGCGCAACAAAGTACTATGGTTTTAGGGTGTTTAGCTTCATTTTATAACAACGATTTGATTTCTTACGAAACATGTTGGTTTTGTGGGTAATGGTGGTTGGTGGATTTTCACATTTCGAAATTGTGCTTGATTCAAAATAAAGAAAAGTTTGGAAAAGATTGGTCACGCCAGCAGAATTCAGCATTGCTATACATAAGCTACAGCCAAAATGTGCTAAATCAGTGGCATCTATTGTGTATTATAAGATCTATTCAGTGTTGGTAGACAACCTTTGCAAAAAGAGAGTACCAAAGGAGAAGAAAAATTATTCTTTAACCTTTGGAATGCCAAGCCTAACGGACCCATTACCTCCGTCGTGTGTCGTATGCTGACGCAACATTTTCGTGCGGCTTGCCATTCGCCAGCTGATTATATTTTCTTAACAGCTTACTACCTCTTTTTTTGCAAAATTGATTTTTTATAAAGTGGAACGTCTTATCAGATATTTATAAAATAATATAAAATAATCTAGCATAAGTAGTTTCCCCAGAATAGCCACTTAACATACGAAAATAAATACAGTTTTGTCATACTTTCCCAAGGGCTAAGTAAGTTTTTCAAGATAAAAAAAGAAAATGCATCAAACTACACAAATTGACGCAGTACTAACTTTGTTATTATTTTTAAACTGCCGAGCTTTACGAAAAGAAAAATAAGAACAATCTTTTCGAAGAAAAGTTCTTCTAAAAACTTTTCAGTTTGTGATGGCATTATTCGTTGATTAAAATGACAAATAATTTCGATGTCATCACTTAATTTATATAGATATTTCGCGAACGGTGTTCAATTCATCAATTAATTTAATTAAAATTTTAATTAGTGTAAATTTGCTCCTGACGCTGTGAACAACGTCCATGAAACAGTACATGTAAATGAAAAAACACACTTTGTAAAACACCACTTTTATTTTTGAATTAATATTCAACAGCCAACCAGGTTTCGTTTCGCCCAAGCTCGTCAGGGCTTATTATATCAACTAAATATAATTAAATACAGACACATATATATTATATAATAAAATAATAAGTGAAAGAGATAGAAATAGAAGAGAAGACACCTTCTTGGTGCTAGAAAGTAATGATTTTTAAATTGTAATGATTGTTTTGCTTTTTATATCGGGAGAACGGCTCAGGATGTAAACATAAGAGTAAAGGAACATCAAAGATGTTTAAATAATAATGCATTTTCAGAATTCGCGAACCATCTAATAGAAACTAACCACTCATTCGATAAAACCTCTGGGACTAAAATATTACATAAAAATGAAATTGGAATTAGGTTAAACAATTTAAAATCCCTCGAAATTGAAAAAAAGCCGTCCATATTAAATCAAATACAATCGACATATAGTATATATAGATAGTCCCATATTTAATTTATTCCGCTAACCTCTGCTGTAACTGTTTCCTCCCCTCCCCCTCAACCTTTCCCATCCTTTAATAATTTTGTCTCCCTCTTTTCTATTTTGTATCTCTTTCTAGCAATAGTAAGGTGTCTGATCTTTTATTTCTATCTCTTTCACATATTATTTTATTTCTTATATGTATATATTTATGCCTGTATGTATATAATTATCTTTAGTTGATATAATAAGCCCCGACGAAGCTTGAGCTAAGCGAAACCTGGTTGGCTGTTGAATATTAATTCAAAAATAAAAGTGGTGTTTTACAAAATAATTTTTTTAATTTAAATATATAATATCACACCCCAAAGTACTTGCTTCTTCGATAAGATTAAGTAATGTGTCTTTATAATAAAACTGTTATCTCATTAGTTATTCTGAAGCCAATCGAGTGAGATTTATTCTGGTTAACTTCAAACATTTTTTACGATGCAAAATCCTAAGAAAATAATGTACATGTCGTGGCAGGAAAGTAAACCGCAACTACCTATGAAAATACTTTTTTTTACCATTTTGAAGATTTTTTTTTCTGCCTCGATCTATCTGCGTCTGAGTCCCGTGACTCTACAACGATAAATACGAACTGTACGACGTTAAAAAAACTAGCCTTTTTGTCAATAATACGTTTTTTAATTGATGTACACACCTCAAAATCCTGTTTTTTTTTACGTTTGGCGGTTACGACAATATTCAATTTAAAAGAGAAACGACATAATCATATATATGGAAACATTACTCGTTCGGTTGGTGCCTACAGCATTTTTCAACGATTGCATTTTAATGTTCGCGGCGGTTACTACATTGTATTTGTTTGCTGTCTAATAACACTTGTCGTTTACTACAACTTGTCAGTACCTTTTTTAGAGTAAGTTAGTGTGTTTACTAAAATTATACAGATTATGCGTTATCGTTATTTGTACGTTAAGGTGTTGTAAACCAAACGTATTTAGCCCAAAAAAAATAACGACACATTTACAGCTATTCAATTTTTTTATGTTGATATACTTTGGCGCTTAGGTACAGCAATTTATGCTGCTGAAAACAAAGTTGATTTCAGTATTCAAACATTAAATGTTAAACAAACAAACAAAACACCGCTGTAAACACCGCTGCTAAATTTTAGCAGCGGTGTTTACAACATTTTTGGCGTACACAAAAAATGTCAACTGCGGTAAGCGCCAAAAACATTGTACTTCTTCACTTATAAAATATTTAAATATTGCCATTTGATAGATCATATTTTCTCAGTTAGGCATTTCAAAAATGGCATTTCCCTAACGACTGGTTTAAAAGTTACGAATTTTTTTCTAAAATCTAAAAAGTTTTCGGCTCTGGTGAAAAATTTGGTTTTTGGCACACAGCAGTATTGCTTTGTTTGCGACGATGTGTTGAATTTATAATTTACAATTGAACTTTTTAAAAGTATTATTGTATTTAGTGGCCAATGGGCACACTTCCGGTACACTAGGAATATTTTGTTAAATTATTGTTTTCTTCTTCTCCACTTAAATTCTATAGTCTTCCTCCTTTTCCTGCTATTCTCTTCCTTCCAACTAACAACCTTCGAAAAATTGAAATTACCGTAATCGCACCGCCTCCGGGAAGCTATAACTCTGTATAGGCATAAAAATATAACGGAAAAAATATCAGAGGCACAATATCAAAATAAACCTTTCCTAAATGTAACATAACTTTTCTCCTTTATATTATCTCATGTACGTAGCGAGATAAGAGAGTTAGTTGGTCAGTAAACGAGTTATTTCTTTGACGGACTTAATTCCTCCATTCGTTTGTCTTTTGACCTTGAGGTTAGCCGGTATCGAAAACTCAAATTCAAAAAACATCGCAGTACCCACCCAAAGTTAAATTTATGTAACAGAACCTACCGCGCAGGAATCTGTAATATTATGTATAAATTGAGTTTTTATATTTGTTAATCCCAGTAGAGTGCTGCGTTTGTTGTATATTCAAAGATATTCAGAAAGAAGGGGACTTTTCAAATCTAAGAAAACGAAAACAGTTTTGATAATAATTTATTTATTTATCATCAATTAACGCCGATTGACGGCTTTTACGTGGAAATTACAGTAATTTGACAAATGGATACATAATGTACATAATTAAGATTTAATTTTTTACATAAGCTCTACGCAGGAGGCCCTGAGGGAAAAATTCCCCCAGGGCCTACGTCATCTTTGCATATGCTGAGTTGAGGGTTTTTTTAGGGAAAGGAAGGAGAGGAAGTCTTGAGAAGGAAAAAGGTTTGAGGGGTGGGTAGGAATCTGGGGATAAATATGTCCAGGAGTGATGGGCGTGTGAAGCCATCTCTCCCACTGCGGTGCAAGGCGATGGGTCGAGAGGCTGGAGAGATCAAAAGGTCTCCCTCAACCAGCCCCTTCCGATCCGGCCTAGATGGTCAGCAGACGCATCCGCCCCCAAGTCCCGGACAAACCTAACCCCATGAACCCGGGCACCCCTGCTAAGTCACCAAATGTAGCCATCCACTTGGGGTGACCTGTGGCAAAGGTGTTGGTGGTCAAATAAATGGTTCCCGGGGTGGCGGTACCCATAACCGCCTCCCAAATTGAGAAATATACAAGTGGAGAGTTCATTAGTTATGTGCTATAAACATTATTATGTATGTTTCCTTTAGAACTCGATCTCTTGCTGCCGATAGCAACAAGTATCTCACTCATTTTCACCGAGTTTCTGATATACTGAAGCAGAGGTGATCAATGCTACCATTTCACCGAAGCCGACGACTCAATTGTAATTTCTGTAAAATAGATCCGGCAAACCTAAGTTTTTTTTAATTTTTAATGTGAATAATGCACATGAGTCCCAACTGCTTCCAACCATCTGGAGCCAGTAAGACTATGGCATCCCCAATTGGGGTATGTTGTAAGGATAAAGAGAGTGTGGGGATTGGAAGGAGATGTGGGAAGAGGAAGGTGGGGAAGTATCCAGCTGTTTAAATCTAGTTACCAAACTCGGCTAAGGCCATTTCAAGCAACATTTCAATTCTGAATCATGGTCTTATACAAGGGCTATACTGAGAGTCTCTACCACTCTGGGGCGTGCTGCAAATATGCCTTACATTATTTTTAAATGATAACATTTTGAAATAACAAAAAAATTAATTTGCGCACATCAGGTTTTGAACCCGCAACCTCCAGATCGCTAGAAGTGAATTTGAGATTAATATGCATATGTTAACTGATTCTTAATACAAACCACTCTTGCCCACGGATAAAAAGCAGACTATAATTTATAAAAAAAAACTCTTTAAAGATACAAACATTTCTGAAATTATATCTACATGTGAACCGCATTTTATGAAATTTATTTAACATTAATTTTATTGTATCTACGAAAGCACTAACGGTTAAATTTAGTTCCAGGACTTGTTTTCCAATGATATCTCAGCGGAATAATGAAAATACAGACATTCGCCTTGTTCGATAAAACTACGAGTATGTTTACTTTATTGAATTGTTTGAAATCACTGAATATGTAGGTGGAAAGCAATCATTGATATATATTTTCCAAGATGAATTCTAGCAAACTTGACGCCATATTAAAAAATTCGGAAATGAAACCTTGTAACACAATTGTTGGTTAAATGTTATTTATTTAAGGTAAGTTTACAGATCACATATAGTAAAAATAGTCACAATGTATCAAATCACAATAATAATAAACTGAGCACGGGATCGGAGGGAACCTTGCTGATTAGTCTTTGGGAACAACAAAACTGGCTTGTGCCGTTATGGTAACGGGCGGCGGCGACTTTGTTCTGCTTAGAGGGTCGTACCACAGGACGAAGCGCAACTAAGGCAGCAGTCGGGGTCTGGTTGGTGCTTTGCTTATGGAAGTAGAATACTCCTTAGAGGGTCGTGCCAAAGGACGAGGCGCAACTAAGAGAGTGTACTAGCTAAGGGCGAGCTGCAGAAGAACTGGCTGAATGCAGGCCCGCAGCTCTTTATATAGGCCATTCCTTGTGGCGGGCCGTGGTTTATGTGGCGACTCAAGAGTGGGAAATGTGCAGAGGGCGTCTGCGCAGCCTGGTTCACCTAGGTTTGAGTGAGCAGGATGGCGCTGTACGGGAAAAAGAGGTGGTGTAGTGGCAAGCGTAAAACGGTGCGCTGCAACCTTCATATATTTATTAAAAAAGTAGATATTGTCAGTGAGAAAGCTAGCAGAATAACTATGATGATATGAAATAATTAAAAACACTTTTTTAAAGAATAACTAACCAGCCAGCCAATATTCCGCACCTGTCATAATGACAAGTAAAAATATGACCCAAGGACAGATTGCAAACGAGGTCGAGAATCACATCGGAAGTGCAAACATCAACTTTTGGCACAACAGTGACGGAATAATCAGCATCCTGGTGAGCTCCGTAGAGGCCTATAAGGTGCTGACAAGAGGTGAGGAGAAGCCCTTACATTGTGCACAGATGACACAATGGAAGACCTGGAGCACCGTCAGTGGTCGAAATTACCACCCCGGGATTGGAATACCCTATCTGCATGTCCCACTTCAGCCAGGAAACAAATATATGTCGTCTGAGAGCCGAGGGATATATGAAAATGTGCAATTGACTTTAAACTTGACGTCAACATGTTTTGCAATTTTGATCTCCATCCCTTCTGTTTCTGACTGTCGTGGTACGTAGAACACCAGAAGGAATGCAGGACAACACTTTTCTTCTTAAATACAATTAAGGTTAATTTTATAATAAAATTAAATGCAAAGGGTCAATTTTCCTTTTCATTCAAGTTGACAGCTGGCGTAGTCCAGCGGTAGGGCGTTAGACTCCCATTCCGAAGGCCGCGGGTTCGAACCCGGCATGCGCAAATAAATTTTATTTAATTGATTTGTGTTATTTCACAATTAATTATTTAAAACAATATATAGTATATTTGCGGCTGGTTCCAGAGTGGAAGTTAACCTTAGTATCGCCTTGGTGTAAGACCACTATTTAGAATTGAAACGTTGCTTGAAATGGTTTTAGCCGTGTTTAGTGACTAGATCTGAATAGCCAGGTACTTTCCCACCTTCCTCTTCCTCGTCTCATTCCTTTCCCCACTTACCTTCAGCCTCATAACCTACCCCTATTGGGGATGCCAAAGTCTCACTGGCTCCAGACGGGAGCAATTGGTACTCTTGTGAGGTATTCACTATAAAAAAATAAAAATAAAGTTGACAAAAGAAAAATAGTCTAATTTCCCTCAATCTTTCTCTCAGTTCTGAACAACAGTGGGTACGTATGTACCTCTCAGCTCAATCGCGACTACAAAAATGACCGTCTAGATACTTATAGTAGCAAGTATTTAAGTAAAAGCATAGAAAGAGCGAACAATCGTAACGTTCGGCTGTGAACAGATTTTAAGCAGTTTTCTCATTACTTATAACATGGATCTTAAATATCAAACATATAAAACAATAAAAACATTATGTTGAAAAGTCGGCAGAAATTATTATTTCAATAATACGCATTTTAAAATTAAAGGACATTAAACAAACTATAGAAATATATTTACAAAAAGATTTTACGATCGCTGGGGAAGTAGCAATCAGTATTATTAGACATGTTCCGGTAGGGTCATAAAAGCCAATACAAACCCTTCTGTTTATCAGAGCTATCAAAAATATTTAGATGATACTTCATAGGTTCTATTTGAAATAAACAATTACTAAAGGCTTCAGGGCGTAACACTTTAAAAATAATATATAAAAATGTAGCGTTATATTATTTTTCAAATTCATAAATGAAATGTGTTTATACAATATCAATCCATTAGATGTACTATTTAATCTCAAGGTTCAGGCCTTATTTGTAAAACCGTGGAAGAAACATATTTTGTGTTTATGCAGATTTTAAAATGAGATATGCTGGTAATATTTTCGCATTCTGGAAAGAACACCCTGCCTTAAAATTCTAGACCAATTAAAATTCACATCATTATTTCCAATATTATGGGAGATAATTAGTTAATGTTCAGTAATTTTTTTTTTATAGAGAATACCTCCCAAGAGTCCCAAATGCTCCCGTCTGGAGCCAGTAAGACTATGTTATGGGGCTGAAGGTAAGTGGGAAAGGGAAGGAGACGAGGAAGAGGAAGGTGGGGAAGTACCTGGCTATTCAGATCTAGTCACTAACCATGGCTAAAGCCATTTCAAGCACCTTTCAATTCTGAATGGTGGTCTAACACCAGGGCGATACTAAGAGTATCTTCCACTCTGGAACGTGCCGCAAATATACCATATATTGTTTTAACCGCTTGGACCCATAAGCTTGTTTTCACGATAATTTAACGTAGGTAGACATAGGAATGACGTATGTCCCGTACCTGAGTTATTTTAAATAATTAATTGTGAAATAACACAAATCAATAAAATAAATTGCGCGACCTTCGGAATGGCAGTCCAACGCCCTACCGCTTGAATACGAACATGCAGAGATGTACTTTATTTCAAAGAAATCCATTACAAAATGCAAAATGGGTATTTTGCATTTTGGATTTAAAATGGTTTTTTTTAACCATCTCCATTTTAAATGCATTTTGCATTTTAAATGCATTTTTGCAACATTCTTCCTATTATTTCAACACATAATTTTTTCATATTTAGATACGTCTGTCAAGTTGCTCCCTGGTAGAAGCCATTGCAAGATAAGTAATACAATTACAAAAATGTGCCATAGACGCTCTTATATAAAATTTTCGAAATTAGTTTCTTTTTTCTTTAAGCTGGCAACATTAGTTCTGCTTAAAATTTTGCGGTTTTTGACTGTTAACTAACTGTTTTGTTTAACTGTTTTTTTTTTGCTCTTAATAATATCTAGTTTTATATGGGAAATTTTGAACTTTGAATAAAAATGCAATTTTAATGCAATTTTTACCTTGTAGTGTAATTTTCAAAATCTGTTTCAAAGTCTATTAAAAGTGCGGCAGTTGTGGAATATTTACCAAAACCAATATATGCTAGAATAAAATATGTTAGTTTATCCGGTATTTTACTACTATTTTTTTGATCTGAGAAATAATTTTGAAAAAACATTTTGAAAATAGGTATTTAACACTTTGCATTTGAAATGCTTTTGTAAAAACCATTCTGCATTTTGCATTTTCAAATGGAAAAAATTTGACCCATTTCCATTTTGCATTTCAAAAAGTTTTGAGTACCCATTATGCACATCTCCGGTAACATGGCGATGACCTCGTGCGATTTTCACATTTTATAACAACGTTTTTATTTTTTTAAATCATTTTCAATGCCCTAATAAAAAAGTTGCCTGAAGTTTGTTCTTTCTGAAACTCTTTCGCAAATGAAAATCAAGTTTTTTTTCCTGCTAAGATAGAATCAAATGTTTCGCTCACCCCTGTCCATGGCGAAGACGACTGACATTTCGTCGGTGTCGTGAACAAAATAACGCAGTTACCTATTGTTGAGTGAAGAAAACATAATGGTTATTGCATCCATATACCATACTTGGTCGATTGGTTACTAATTAATAATAATAATAATAAAATCGTTTATTCATCAATAGATTTTTTTTACATATATATACATTTTTGATTAAACATTGGTTCTATTGACGAAAAGGTCACGCTCAGCTGCAATTCAGGATTTCTCCTGGAATGCAGCTGGTTTTCAGCAGAGCCTCCAAATTACGTTATTAGTCACAAACATCGATGGAAACTTAGTCATTTAAATTAATAATAATAATAATAATGTTTGGATGATTTTTATAGCTCTATTTTTGTGAGAAAATCACGTCAATGGCGCTTAGAATTATACTATATTATTATTTGTAGTAAACGTGAATTAAAAAGGCTTCAACTAAATTTTATTTATAATCGTCTGAAATAGAAATACTCGATCGTTCAAAAACAGATGGTAATGTTTAATTATATACAAACATTTAAACTAGATACTTTAATGACATCTGTTGAGAAACATTGAAACTACACATTTATTCGCATACACTAGTGTTGTTAACAAAAGGATTAATATCCTTTTCAAACCTTTTTTTAATGTCCCAATTGCACCCAACCATCTGGAGCCAGTGAGATTATGGCATCCCCAATTAGGGTTTGTTCTGAAGCTTAAGTTAGTGGGGAGGATAAGAAGATGGGGAGAGCAAGGTCGAGGAAGTACCTAGCTATTCAGATCTGGTCCCCAATCCGGGTTAAAACATTTTGAGAAACGTTTCAATTCAGAATGGTGGTCTTCCACCACGGCGATACTAAGAGTATCTTTCCCGCTGGAATGTGCAACAAATAAGCTATTTATTATTTTAAATAAATAAATTGTGACGTAACATAACACATCGTATAAAATTGATTGACACGTGCCGTGATTTGAATAAATTACTATACAAATTAATTTAACATGGGAATTTTTTTTTCGCGGATATAAATTAGCATACATGGCCTTCAACTATCTCTATGCAAAATATCACGTCGATTGGTCGCTCCGTTGCGACATGAAAGTAGGTAGAACAACATTTTCACGTTTGTAATATCAGTAAGGATCGTAAAATTTGAAGCATAAAACTTATAAAACGGTTATTTCAGTCATACGTTATAAAGTTTTGTTATATCAGATAATGTTCAGGGTTTCTCGAGCGCCCTCGAAATAATTATTTCTCTCGATAGCTCTCAATATAAATTAACCAATTACTATTGAAGTTGTTGAGCTTCGTGTTATATTTCACTTTTGTTATAGTTAGGAAATTCAGCTGTGAAACTTTTCGTTCCCAGAGATTTCCATAAATCTTACTCCCGACAACCGGGCCAGGTGCAATGTCTCAGGTTTCCTAAGCTCGAAGTTTACTCAACGAATTCGATGACTTAGAAGAAAATTGGGAGCTATTACTTGCAGCAAATCGTTGGTTTCATCCAACATCTCCCCCCTTTAAAAACTTAAAAGATAATGTTTTCCTCCTTTTCAATTAAATTACTTCCCTAAGAGTCACATATCAGTAAAAAAAAAATTTGATTTACTTAATATGTTAAGAGGGTACTTTACCAAATAATAACGTAAATTAGTCCTTTTTATTGTATTTATGTTTTGACTCTTTTTTTACAAAAAACATAAATTGATTTTGAAAGATTGTTGTTTTATCTGGCATATGCAGTTTTTAAATTTTAAAAAACTAAGTTTATTTTTAATATACTAAGGTTATACCTTTTTTGTTTTGTTTTTATGTTTCTAATGTTTTTTTAATGCAATTGCTAAATTAATTTCCCTACTTATTTTTATTTTTAAGTTTTTTTTTTTATATATATATGAAATGATACTGCTACCCGACTCGGAACAGATATTGTCTAGTGAGTCGGGTAGCGCACATGAACTGTAAATATAATTTAATGTTAATGAACGCCCGGGTTACCGGCATTGAAATTGATACCGTTGGTCGTTGGCAGATTTGTTCAATTTTCAAACGACAGATTCTATTAAACAACACAAATTTCAAATCATATAATCATTCAAGAAAATAAATCAAGACATAATCTAGTAAACACAAAAAATTTTTGTTAAATTAAAATCATTAAAAAATAAATCCGAGAACGTGTTTTGTGGCAAAAATTCCCCAGTTTTTCTATTTATTTAAGGTCTTACAATCTCAAAATGTTTCTTTTTTTTTAAACACTTATTTTGTTTAGACATTATTGAAAAATTTTAAAAACTTGTGATCAAAAAATACTTACAAGATGTACACGATATTTAATAATCTATCATTATGCGTTTTGAGCATTTTTATTGCTTACTTGAATATAGGAATATATTAAAGCAAGTTTTGAATGATATAAATCGATATTAAATTTTTAATTATAAAAATTTGATGCGGGGAATAATCGATCTTTCTCATTAGAACCTTCCTGTACAGTTGCAAGCATTTTTAAACTTTTATTCTCAGCCGCTGGTCAATCGCTCTTAATGCTGCCGATGAACAATTATTACCATGCCATCTGGCACCCGGCACGGCGTTTTATCCACAGCTCACAGGTAAAAAAATGTTCGATATAGGTATCTTATTTTTAAATTCAATTTCCACACATATATGGTTGTAAATCAGTGATGTAAAATAAAATAAAAAGTTTATCAGTAAGGCTCCGAGAGTATTGTTTATGGACGCAAATTTATTGCTAGGGCATTAATTGGAAACCACTTCATGAATTTATATTTAGCTAATTTTATTTAGATATATTATACACTTATATTTGATTTAGATTAAACACATATTTTAATTTAGATTATTATACACTTATATTTGATTTAGATTAAACACATATTTTAATTTAGATTATTATTAGTGTTTATCTTCTTCTTCAATGATATACATCCATATTTTTTTATGTATTTAATAGGCTTTAAAATTTATAATTTCCAAATCATCACCCTTTATAATTTCGACGTAGTTATTAATAACTTCATTTTTTATTAATAATTATTATAATTTTTCATTGTCAGTCTGTATTGATAAGGTACTTTCCGCTTGACTGCGTTTATGATTTACCTAAAAATACTAATTTTTATTTTATATATGGTATAACTTCCCCACATTTGTAATGGTATGAATTATCTTCCAAAATCAAGTATTGGTATAAATTGCCTTCCTAAATTTAGAGGTAGGAAAAAAAATTTATTAAGCAATTTTTTTATTACTTTTCTTCATTTTTTAGGATGAAGAGATTTAAAAACTTTTGCTTGGGAAAACTATAAAAATAATATTTTCTCAAAGAAAGTTTTGGGTATATTAAGTATCACAAAACAAAAGTCTCATCACGCTTCTAAAATGCTCAGGTAGGTATACCTTTGGCCGAAAATTAAAAACGCTTCACGCATGCCTGACAAATTCTTCGCAAAATATTTCGGTTGGTTCTTGTCAATTTATTTCGCACAGATTATGTAAAGCGCCGTCGAAAAACATGGGATTACCAAACCCTTGTGAATTTGTCATGAATTTCAAATATCATCAGTGAGTACATATTTTTTCTGAATACCTGAGGGAAATAACACGGTCTTGTCACTCCGCAGACATTCAGATCTCAGAAATAAAGACGTGAAATGAGTTGAATCCGTGAGAGATTAATTCTATTCATTTGCCAAATAACGGAAAGCTTATTCTGTGTCCTTTTCTGCTTCACTGGTAGTCTTGATAATGTTGATAATGTGTTGGTGGGGCTATGATTATATGAGTGGTTTTTAATGGAAACATCAAGTTGGGGGATGATAGAAATGGTTTAGGAAATGGAATGGAAAATTTAGGAAGGTAATTTGAAGAAAGCCGTGAATATTTTTCGCATCAACATCAAACAGTGCTGTGTTTATATTATAACGAAACTTGTTGTTATTTTAAAATAAATTTCCACTTTACCAAATTTCTCGACATTTCTAACGAATGAATTATATGCGCAGTGTGCGGTTGATGGTCAACGCCGTAAAACCACGGACCTTTCCGAGGTTTACATTGAGTTGTAGCAAGGCGTACGTTAAAAGAAGGTTTAAAATTTGGGTTTCATCCAAGAACTCTTTCGTACCTTAATCCTAGTCAACAAAATTTTAATTAATGTACTTGTATATTATTGCAATTTAAGAATGGAATTGTAAGTAGGAACTGAAAATTTTCGGCTATTTATACATAGTTATGTATCATATAGTTATGTTATATATCATGAGCTCATTTCAAGGCGCGGTCCTCTTTTTAATTTATGCCTATTACCAGAGTGATACTGAAATACCAGAGTAATCTTGAATGTTTTACCTCTACCAAGGAGACCAACGTGAGCTCTTTTCGCAAATTACAAGTGCTGTCACCGATCAAACTAAGCGACGGCTTCCATAAAATTGACTTAGCGCATAACCTCGATCAGGATCAACGTGCCTGAGTGAATTTTTGGCTTCTGGCCGTACAGTAAAAGTTAAGCCACCTATTTGCATGAATCAATCTCCTTTAAGCGATGAACTGTCAAAGTGACTTAGTCGTAAATTTTGCGCCGCACTGACAAATTCAGATACTTACGTCTTCCAGTAATGGATTTCGTTAGTCTTTTTAATTGTATTTAATAATTAAGTTTTTAAATGGTACTCTTTAGTCCCAAATGCCAATCGCCCGCCGCATAAATTTATTTTAGTATGCTGAAAGAATTTTTTGTTAATCAAAACACATAAAATCAAGGAAAGTGCTGTGAGCTACCAGCAAAACGAATTCAAATTCCTGGCACACTAAATTATCAGTTCTACATCATACTTTAATGTATTATTTAATTTTGAGGTAGGTAAGGCACACTACATAGGTGTGGCAAAGCGAATTTCTTGGCACACTATGTTATCAGTTCTGCAATATTTACCTTATTATAAATATTGTATTATTTAATATTGAGGCAGGTAAGGCACACTAGGTGTGGCAAAGCGAATTTCTTGGCACACTATGTTATCAGTTCTGCAATATTTACCTTATCATAAATATTGTATTATTTAATATTGAGGCAGGTAAGGCACACTAGGTGTGGCAAAGCGAATTTCTTGGCACACTAAGTTATCAGTTCTGCAATATTTACCTTATCATAAATATTGTATTATTTAATATTGAGGCAGGTAAGGCACACTAGGTGTGGCAAAGCGAATTTCTTGGCACACTAAGTTATTAGTTCTGCAATATTTACTACATCATACTTATTGTGTTATTTAATATTGAGGTAGGTAAGCACGCTAGGTGTGGAAAATCAAATTTCTTGGCACACTAAGTTATTAGTTCTGCAATATTTACTACATCATACTTATTGTGTTATTTAATATTGAGGTAGGTAAGCACACTAGGTGTGGAAAATCAAATTTCTTGGCACACTAAGTTATCAGTTCTGTAATATTTACTGCATAACATACTTATTTTATTTTATAATATTAAGGTGGGTTAAGCACACCGGGTGTGGCAAAGTAAAATTTTTAGCACACTAGATTACAAATTCTGCAATATTTACTGCATCACACTTACCGTTTTTTTTTTTAAATATTGAGATAGGTAAGGCACAATGGGTGTGGCAAAGTGAATTTCTTGGCACACCAGGGGACTTGTTCTGCAATATTTACTACATCAAACCTATTTTATTATATTGAGGTAAAACTCACAACGCAACGGTTTTTGGCTTCTTTTATTGCATAGGAAGTTCACAAAATATTTTTAATCCATTATAAAAAATATGATTTTTGATTCAGCAAACTTAAATTTTGGAAGCATAAATTCATCATAACTTCTCGTAGGGTAATTGTACACCGTGAAACTTCATTACTTATAATAATAAAATATATTTTTACGTACCTACTTAGCCATTTAGTTTCAATACGTGAAAACGTCCGCTAGCATCATTATAATTTAAGAAATCAAAAGTCCCGCCGAACAGCTCAATAATATAAATAACTTGCCAAACAAAGAGCGATAGCAAAAATATTATGGTTAGTTAAAATGGTCTTAAAACAACAAACTTAGTCAAACGTTTGGCATTTCATCTGTCTTTTGTTTGATTCCGTTTGAAGATGATGGCCGTTTTAAACTGAGATGCGAGGCAGTGGCCGCTAAGCACGATTAAAAAATCATTTCTCTGAATGAATATAAGTAGTGATTCTGGGGAAATGCTTATTGTAGTTTATACACCATGGCCACCATTTAAAAAAAAATAATTAAACATGTTATCTAGTAAGACGGTACAATTTACACAAACATAATTTTGCAAAAACAAGTGGAAAAATGATCAGATGGCACACGACGGGTGAGAAACGTGAAGTCTTCATGTTTATTATAAGTATTTACGTACCCACTAACAAATCTTACGATTCAATAAATTTATTGCACATCTAGTAAAAACTTAGTATATAGGTATTCATTTTTTAAAATAATAATAATTTAAATTGCATTTGGCACTTTCCAAACATTTGGTGCCTTGGAACAGGCAATCTGCCTAGCTAGGAACTAATATCGACCTAACACAATGTAATAACACTTGTATTAATTTAAAATATATTCATTTCTTCAAACTTCGCAAAATCACTTTGTGGCGTCATTTTGAATTAAATTAAACAAATAACTTTGTATCAACCACTATTATATAATCACAATTACCTACATGTTTCAAAACCGACGGTTTCTTCGTCAGGGTAGTAATGTCATTACTATTTTGTTTTGAAGAGTTTTAATTTTCAATGTACTATCGTTACTTAAAAAATTAAGTAACGATAGTACATTGAAAATTAAAACTCTTAAAAAAATGTCTAGAAATTGTTACATTTAATATAGTTAATACCCAAGAAATGTAAAAAAAAATGTCATTACTACCCTGACGAAGAAACCATCGGTTTCGAAACATGTAGGTAATTGTGATTATATAATAGTGGTTAATACAAAGTTATTTGTTTAATTTAATTTAAAATATATATTCTCTTATTATTTAATATTATTTATGTTATTTTGGCTTTAAATGTGTCAAATGTAAATAAATAAATAAATAATAGGAAAATTTGATTACGATTTATTAAAGTAAGAGGACATTCGAAAATCACATTTTGGACTCGAAGTTCACTGTCCAAAGAGCCACTAGTTACACATAATGGCAGATGTTCCTACGCAAACAGAGAGAATAATAATTAATTAATAATACGGAGACATGGCCTGGCTCTAGAAACTTTGAAAAGGATGATCTATGCAAAGCTCACCATATATATGTGGCATCTCAACTCGGGCCAAAACACAGGCAAGGACACTTTCATTATCTGAGATCTGATTTGTAATGCTGCTAGGTCACCAGCAAACTTTTTTTTTTAATTGCCGGTAACCCGGGCGTTTATTGATACTAATGGTTATTTACAAATCATGTGGGTTACCCGACTCACTAGACAATATCTGTTCTGGGCCGGGTAGCAGAATCATTACATATATTTTCAGAGCTTAATAAAAACTGATCTCATTATTTTGATAAACTAGTCATAAAAACGCTCGTCCCAGGACCATCTTCCATTTTTACCCTTGCAATATACCTTTCCTTTTATCTTCTCCCCCGGATTCTGAAAAAAATAATTAAAGGTATGTACCATGGTTTTGTATTTATATAAAATACTTAGAGCACATTATTTTATGTTGTATGGATTTATACTTCGAAAGTAGCCTAAAAAATACCTTGCTAGGAACAAACTGCTTGAAGCCAGTATATTGTATAGGTTTATACTTTGAAAGTAGCCTAAATAATACCTTGCTAGGAACAAACTGCTTGAAGCCAGATACGTTTTTAGATTTTCACGGCCAAAAGCATTTTCGTTGTTTGTTTTTGGGGTGTTATGCCGTGTTGTGCTACCTCCTTCTAAAAAGGCTAAAGAAGGAGGTAGCACAACACGGCATAACACCCCAAAAACAAACAACGAAAATGCTTGAAGCCAGTATATTGTATAGATTTATACTTTGAAAGTAGCCTAAATAATACCTTACTAGGAACAAACTGCTTAAAGCCAGTATATTGTATAGATCTATACTTTGAAAGTAGCCTAAAAAATACCTTGCTAGGAACAAACTGCTTGAAGCCAGTATATTGTATAGATTTATACTTTGAAAGTAGCCTAAATAATACCTTGCTAGGAACAAACTGCTTAAAGCCAGTATATTGTATAGATTTATACTTTGAAAGTAGCCTAAAAAATACCTTGCTAGGAACAAACTGCTTGAAGCCAGTATATTGTATAGATTTATACTTTGAAAGTAGCCTAAATAATACCTTGCTAGGAACAAACTGCTTAAAGCCAGTATATTGTATAGATTTATACTTTGAAAGTAGCCTAAAAAATACCTTGCTAGGAACAAACTGCTTGAAGCCAGTATATTGTATAGATTTATAATTTGAAAGTAGCCTAAACAATATCTTGCTAGGAACAAACTGCTTGAAGCCAGTATATTGTATAGATTTATAATTTGAAAGTAGCCTAAACAATACCTTGCTAGGAACAAACTGCTTGAAGCCAGTATATTGTATAGATTTATACTTTGAAAGTAGCCTAAATAATACCTTGCTAGGAACAAACTGCTTAAAGCCAGTATATTGTATAGATTTATACTTTGAAAGTAGCCTAAAAAATACCTTGCTAGGAACAAACTGCTTGAAGCCAGTATATTGTATAGATTTATAATTTGAAAGTAGCCTAAACAATATCTTGCTAGGAACAAACTGCTTGAAGCCAGTATATTGTATAGATTTATAATTTGAAAGTAGCCTAAACAATACCTTGCTAGGAACAAACTGCTTGAAGCCAGTATAACTATACAATATAATTGCCCATTTGATTTTGTTTATGGGGACGAAGAAAGCCTGGTATGGGAAAGAGATGGAAAAGAAGCGAAGGAAAAATAAATTTACGAAGTTGGGGACTGGTTATACGGTCTTAGTCACGATAAATACAAATTATCTAATTTCAAGGAAGTTACATTTATCATAAAAATCATAATTTTTACGAGCATAATGCAAGGCACGGGTTCGAACACTGCGACAGTTTTCTCCGGCTACTAATCTGACCAAAATTTTGGATTCTTACTCAGAATAATGGTCTGAAGAAGAATCAATGACAACAACCGCAAAAAAGTTGCATTTGTGAAAAAAACATAATTTTTACGGGCATAATGCATGGTTTTGAGCATTTATTTCCGACAATATAGGCATTAATCCAGTTTCCGTTGAATGAAACCTTCTACGAGATTGGTATTTAGTCAGCTATTCATTTGAATTTAAGTGACATATTATCTGTGAAGCAGTGATTTTTTCTTAGATTATCGATGAAAAATTTTAAACGGTTTATTTGAGAGAGATCTTAATTGCCATTAACCATCGGCTGAGAACTAAAGTTCAAAAATGCTTGCAACTGTACAGGGAGGTTCGGATGAGAAAGATCGACTATTCCCCGTAGCAAAAGTTTTATCGAGTAATTTCATTAAAAACTTGCTCTAATATATACCTACATTCAAGTAAGCAATAAAAATGCTCAAAACGCATGATGATAAATTATTAAATATCGTGTACTTTTTGATCATAAGTATTTATGATTTTTCAATAATGTCTAAACAAAATAAGAGTGTAAAAAAAAACTGAAATTTTTTAGTTTGACCCTCTGTTATACCCTCTTAAAATAACTCATGTCCGGGGCATACGTCATTCCTATGTCTACCTACGTTAAATTGTCGTGAAAAAAAGCTTATGTGCCCAAGTTGTTAAACGTGTAATTGCAGGTTTAAGAGGTTTTGCGAAATCACCCATGCCAAGTGACTTACTGAAAAGATGAACTAAAAAGGGCGAAATATCTTTGCAATACTTATTTAGTAACCACGTTGGAATTTAACAGTGCTTGTTTGTGAAGTATAATAACTTTTTTACTTCTTCTATGGATGTGGGTTTGAATGCAGAAAAGTTTCTGCTAGTGCATTTATTATGCAATAGCATAAACTTTTCTGCATGAAACGTAGGCTGTTAAGGCGCGAATTGACTTATTTTTTTCAAGAAAAAAATTGAGATTTCAGGAGCAATGTCTGTTGTATTTTAGGCATAAACATCGGCAGGACCGTCTTAATCAATTTCCAAAGGCTTCTTGGGTTTTGACGCATTGAATCGATCATACTTTTGACGACCGTCCGTGGTCAAGTGGTAAGACACTTGACTCGCAATTGGAAGGTCGCGGGTTCAAACCCGGCGTGCGCAAATAAATTTTATTTGATTAATTTGTGTTATTTCACAATTAATTAATAAAAAATAATATATACTATATTTGCGGCACGTTCCAGAGTGGAAGATACTCTCAGTATCGCCCTGGTGTAAGACCACCATTCGGAATTGAAACGTTGCTTAATAATGGCTTTAGCCGTGTTTAGTGACTAGATCTGAATAGCCAGGTACTTCCCCACCTTTCTCTTCCCCATCTCCTTCCCATCCCTACTTGCCTTCAGCCTCACAACATACTCCAATTGGGGATGCCATAGTCTCACTGGCTCCAGACGGGAGCAGTTGGGACTCTTGTGAGGTATTTATTTTCTATAAAAAAAAAAAAATACTTGACTGTATTCAGACTTTTACTAACGAGTTAAAAACGCGCACTCTTTTGCATTGTGCATTGATTTCTTCTGGCTCTGACATTCTTCATCAAACCAGTCATCAGATTTTCGCACTCGCCGATTTTTTGTAGAAGTTGGACCATGTTTGTTTGAACGGTTTAAAAAAAACAGTGTTGTAATATTTTGCTAGTTTGGTTGGTGACTGTTTCCCAAACTCTTTGTGTGCAAAAATATCAACTATTTTCAGCTTTCATTGTCATTTACACCACGAAACAAATAATTTGAGAATTTTCCATGTTTTAAAAATCAAACTGACCCTTTATCAATTTAGTACAAAAGAGTTCTATTTTAGGTTGCGAAAAGATAAATCGTTTTATGATGTGTTTTATGATTTATTGTTATGTTCACGGTGGCATTAGTGTATTAAGCACCTTACTATGTTGTTTGTAATACTAATAAGGTACACACCTATAAATCTGGAGTATGGATAAACTTAGTTTGAGCTGGTAGATTATTTTTAATTGAGCGTCGTTGTACAGAACGAGGCTTCCTAGGAAGCAAAAGATTTAAACAAATAATGTTATTTATATATAAATTAGTGGCTTTACCGACCTTTAGCAAAAACATCTATAATATAAAAATTAATGTTTGTTTGTTCGTACCTTATGCGCGGCCATCCCGTTCATCCGATTGCGATGTAACTTTGGGAATATGATGTGCGCATACCCGGGATGGTTATAGGATAGTGAGCTATGGCGTTATGAAATTATTTCCTGTACTATTCTTACGATTGCGATTAAAATTTCTTCCAAATGCTATTAATTTTTTTTTGAATTGTTGTGAACATGCCCGTGAATACTTCTATATATATACTGGTGAGCTCTGGCATTTTAAAATTTGCAAAAAAAAAATAGGTCACGCAAGGAAAAATTAATGTTTTTTATGGAGTTAGGCGGCAGAAGAAAACCGCTGGGGGGCGGGGTATGCAAGAAGGTCAGTTGGGGAATTAAGGAGGGGTCCTAGCGGAAGGAGCGACAATGGAGAGGGGAAGGCGAAGAAGGTGGAAGTGGAATGCATTGCAATGCAGGGGGGAGGGTCCGCGAGAAAGAGCGGTAGAGGAGAGAGACGCGGAAGGGGAAGAGGAGTCGGAAGGGAAACGGGGACGAATGGGAAATGACACGAAGGGAGAAATAATTTATTTATTTAATTAGCATTTAACGCTTTCCGTGTATCAGCTAGTAATTAAATTAAATTTGATTATAATTAAACTTAATAATAATGAGGCGACGTGCTAAGCAAGTAAAATTTTCTTGAAATTAAATCGTATTTTTTGTTAAATGCTTTTTTCTTTATATTTTCATGCATTGTTTATGGTAGACTTCAAAAGGGAATTTTTCGATTACATCCATGAAGAAATTTGGTAATTTAGAAGTCAAGAAGTCGTCATGAGCTAGCTTTGAAAACGGAGAATTTTGTAAAAAGATTGGAAAGATAAAACTCTGAAGAACCATGTAGAACGTGGTGAAAGTGGAAATACCTCCCCATCGAGCCTTTGAAATGACGAATTTTCTTTGTAACAAAACTACATAATTTTGGGGCTAAAATGACTTTAATTATTCGATTAACTGCAACAAGGAAATTCTTTGTTGATCAACGATGAAATCGATCTTTTTTTAAATTATTTATTGAGTTAGTTTATACAACATGAATATAAACTAATATACTTTTACAATAAACAAAACATTTATTTTTAAATACATTCATTCTTCCTTTATTCTTCGGACTTTAATAATTTTACTTTAATAATTCAAGTAATTACTAATTATGGTCATAAAACATTACTAACGCAATAAAATAAAATTGTTTTATGGTTTTTTTTTTTTAACATCATTTCCCCACAGGCGGCCCTGAGAAAAAAAAACCACAGGACCTTTTTCATCTTTGGGGATTTTATGTGGATGATTTATTTAGAGAAGGAATGAGGGGAAGTTCTAGGAAGGAAGAAGATATGAGGGATAGGTAAGAATCTGGGAGTCAATGTGTTCAGGAGTGAAGAAAGTATGATTCCATATCTTTCACTGTCGAGCAAGTCCGGCGGGAGAGGTCAAATTGTCTCCCTCCACCATTCTTTCCCGATCTGACCCGCCATGGAGTAGGTGGACAAACGCATCAGCCGTCAATGCCAAGTTAAACCTCACCCAATTAACCCGGGCACCCCTGCTAAGTTACCAAAAGTAGTGAACCTCTTGGGGTGACCTACGGCAGGGGTTATGTATAATTATGACAACAAATTCTCACTTTGACAATAAAATTAAATTAACTTATTGTATATAATAACTTCATACAAAAAAAGCTTTCCCAATCTTGTCTTGGAATTGACATTAAAAATAGGTTCATAAAAAGATGGAGATGTTTTTGTGTTACATGTCTGTGTAAATATTTTTTTACGTACTTGTAGGTGTGTCTTTCAGCTTTTTATAGATTAGTATCTTTAGCTCTCGTATAATAAATACAATGGAACTAGTTTTTTTAACTGTTAATTCATGGTGGAATTCCATTGTATTAGATATGAAATTAAACAATTTTATCACTTTGTTCCACTAGTTTATTTACACTAGGACCGGTTTCGTCCTACTACGGACAGTCTGAAAATGTCCATAGTAGGACGAAACCGGTCCTGGTGTAAATAAACAAGTGGAACAAAGTGAAAAAATTGTTTAATTTCATATCTAATACAATGGAACTAATTTCCTTGATGAATAAAGAGCGAATAAGTTAGATTCCAAAAATATACCATATTCTCCCAGTAAGTTCAGAAATGTGTGTGGGATTCTTTCATTCAGAACATTTTTATTTTGCGATCAGCGAAATATTCCGACCGAATATTTTGGTTTAAATAGATTCGGTCACGGTTATTAGCAAAATACAAACAAAAATCGTGAATGCGGTGAACATAATAAGTTTTGGTTTTTCATCTTGAAAGCTACTATATCCAATCTTTTTCACTCTATTAATTCATAAATGTTGTATATTTTTGTTTGTTTTATTTCAGTTTATTCTGCTCTACAAATCAATATATTCGACCGAATACTCTAAGGCTAATACTTTATTTTCTTCCATTATGTAAAAATATATATTTTTTTAAACATTTAATTTTTTGTTTTTTAATTTGTGTTTCCACCGCAGTGTTTACCTAACAAGATCACTGAAAACCTGAACACTGAACAACACTACGATGGTTGAAAATAATGACAGAAATTCATTGGAACAAAAAAAAAAAAACTAATACCTAAATTAACAAGAATAAAAAAGTTATCAGTGGCATTTATTTTAAGGTATTATGTCGTGTTGCGCTACCTCCTTCTTAAGTCAACATCATGGACAGCATTACAGTGTCCATCAACAGGGCGAATGTGTAATCCATACATCCATATCTATCCATATCTCTAAATTAACCACGATGGTATTTTTGGCCCTGAAAATCTCAAATCATGTATCTCATACGACACGTGTATGTACCTACACGTGATTGTCAATGTGTATATTTTATAATGAAGGTGTGAAGCTAAAGTCGGGTCTCTAGCATCATCATTACCCTCAATTTCACCTTCAACATTTTGAAAACCTTTTTTGTTTATTTCCACTTTGTCATATTATCTGCGTTTGTTTGAACATTAGGGTGCGGTAGCCGTGGCCACACACACATGACATTTGATGTTAATAAATAAATAAAAAAGATCTCAAGACAACTTTAAGAGGAAGAGATGTATCAGAGAGAAAACACAAATTTTAAGTTAGGCTTACTAGGTACCTTTAAATTTTAATAGATATTTACTTATCTGGAAAGATTTCTGGCAAATATCGATTAGCACATGATCTAAACGTAGCATTTACGCGTGAAATAATTACGTAGACATCAAAAAGGTTCTGATGGGGGGTTATTAGGGATTTATTTTGCAGAAAGAAAACACAGATTTCAAGTTAGACACTACCTACTCAAAATTTTATTTTAACTAACAAAATTTTTAGGTATTTATTTATCAGGTAAGATTTCTGGCTAATATCGATTTGCACATGACCTAAATGTACCAATCGAAAATTTCAGAACAACAATTATCGTCAAAAAATTTTATTTGTGGTTATTGGTTTGGAGCAATAAATTAGTATACTTAAAGGACTTTATTTAAATTTCTTTAAGTATATTAAGAGGAGTTCGTGATGGAAACAGTCATCTATTGCACTATTTTTTAAACACATAATTAAACTCATTGCACGTAACCTCAAAAACTCGTGCGATTTATTCAACATGACAAGACCGCACCACGTGACTGTTATCCAAATATATCCCCCTTCCCCTTTCCTTCTCCGCTTTACCTTTACGTTTTTACTTTACAAATGTTTTCAATCGGCTACGGAAAATACGAACATCGCGTCTGTGTACAAGGCCACGACCCATTAAAGTTAAAGTTTAGATTAAAGTTTAAGCAGAGATGGACCCAAAAGTTGTCGCAGGAGACGACGATGTTTAAGCAAGACCAACTGGCTTAAGACCAACAACACCACAAACCACAAACCTCCACGACCACGTGACACGTGACCATGTGTTGTTGTGAGAGTTAAATTAATTATCATTGGCATTGTACCGGTAGGTACCTCTATTTTAAATTGTGTTCAAAAGCATCGATGAAAAAATATTATGGCTTCTTTAAAAAAAGTCATTTTCAATTTTTAGCACAACAGGAATTTAAAAGTATAAATGATTTCTATTGTATTCCTGCCATTCCTATAACATTTCAATTAAAATTTAAAATAAATCTAATTGCATTGTATTTCGGCAAAGAAATAAATTTAGCAAGCGAACCAATAAAGGGGTGATGATTTTATTTACGTTTGTAAAAGAGATAAAGAGGATTTAAAGGATCTACGTTGTTTTTTTTATTTGGAGTCCTAGTGACATGTTAATTCCATTAAAATTATCGCCTACCGGAGCTCTCTATAGATTGATTTCGCTAGTAATAGCACCAGTTACCCACAACCTGTTTTCCAATACCGTCGAAAAATAGTTTTTATCTAAAAATAGTTCACTTTAATTTGGTATAATAAATTACAAATACTGTAGAATTTTCTTTTTTAACCCAACAGATGAGGCAAAGTGGTAAAACGATTGATTTTGGATTCAGAGGTTACAGATCGCGGCTGAAACAGATGAAATTGGCAAATTACTAAAAAAATTGAATAAAATTGATTGCTCCACAATTACTTTCATTTAGGTACCTTAACGCCTTCTTTTTTACTCTTATTATATATACTTAGATAATTTTTTAACTTCTTTGTGCAACTTTACCTTATAATGAAACTGCAAACCTAATTATATATTTTATGTTTAGTTTGTCATGTTATGTAATATACACTTATTATTATAAATCCTATTACAATCCTGTACCTGTGAAATACACATCATGTAAAAAAGCCGTTGGGCGTCAATAAATAAATAAATATTAAACAGGGAAGAAGTGAAAATGTAACACCCTCATGCAAAGGGCAATATCTGCTACCACCTAAGTTCATTTCATTTTGTTACGAAAACTTTATTACGTTAATGGAATTTATGCATGAGTTTTTTTTACCAATTCTCGGAAACCCACGAAGAATTTCTAAGATTGCTTTGTTTTGGAATTACTTTGTAAATTTATTTATTGTATACTTAAAACCACACAGGAAATTGAATGAATACACTAAATTTATAAAACATAGAATAGCCAGTATACTTTCGAACAACATTTTTACATAAAGCAGAAGATTTGTTTTTGAAATTGAAATTGGTGAAGCCTTTTTGCATTATCTCTACAGCATCCCCAAAGATGACAGACCTTTACGGATTTTTTTCCTGGGGCCTCCTCAAGAGCTATTTTTAAAAAAACGACGTCAAGAAGAAACATGTCGAGAAAAACAGTTTAAGTAAAAAGTGGATATAGTCATGCCATGTATAAAAATAGTGCTTCAAAGTAAATTTTAAGCGATTGCCTCCTAACTAGCGCTCTTGTGTTACTCTTTAAATATCATTTAATATCATCATGACATTTACGTTTTGTCCTCCAAATTATGCTCAGGAATCGCTGGTTAAAATGTTTCGGTTACGTGCTGTTAAACCCTATACGGGATAGTATAATTGTTAGATTTGTGAAGCTAAAGAATGTATAAGATATTTGTCTCCGAATTATTGCCTTTCAATATGTGTTGTAAATTTTATTTATAATACAATTAAATTTTGGTTGTTGAAAAATTAGAGAGACGTCAGAAATTTATCTTTCGAATGAACACCTTTGGTAAAAACTTGAATCGTACCCACAGTCAGATCGAATATGTGAATATTTTCATGCAGGAATAATTTAACATACCAACCAACCCAAATTAGTATATTTGGTTCTCAATTCTCATTTATTTGTTACAAAACAAACGAAAATAGTATTGACGAGTTTATCATCAGGTAAAAGCATTGTAATCAATTTTATCGAAAATATAGCATTGATGTACAAATCTTACTAATATTATGAGTGCGAAAGTTTGTACGGATGTATGTATGTTTGTTACTTTTTCACGCAAAAACAACTGAATGGATTTTAATGAAACTTTACAATAATATAGCTCATACATCAGAATAACATATAGGGTATAGTTTATAAAGCTAGCTATTTATTTTCAATACATTGAAATTAATAATTATTGTTTAATAGAAAATGTAAAAATTTGATAATGACATTTTGCAAAACAATGATTGTTAAAAGAAAATTGTATTTTAGAAAATACTAAAATTAGTGAATTTATTTAAAGTACTCGCCTAATACTTTGAATCGAATCAAGAATTTTACATATTTTAAATAAATAGGTTAGAATTTTGGTATAAACATAGATGGGACCTAGGAAAAGAAAATAGATTACTCGAAGTACTAATCCTACGCAGACGAAGTCGCGGGCAGAAGCTAGTGTACAATAATCTGCAAATTATTTGAAAGAAAGCATTGATGTTCGTTATCTGAAAATAGAATTTAAATACACACAATAAAAAGAGTGCAGTGAATCGATCGTATAAAACTTATGAACTGAGAACAGACTTGTATGGTACTAACCTAATCTATTTTGCCGGGAAAATTAAGCTTGTGCTTGTTTTCATAACGATTAGATTAATTATAATATATTTATATTATTTTAGTAAAAAAAGTTTCATTATGCTTTCGTGGAAATCCTAGATTTACGGTGTTAAGATTTTCAAGAATTCGTTATTCACATGCTTAGATTATAATTAGAAATTAATATACACCCCATTCCAAGAACATAATATGTGTACATTTTATTAACTTTTGCTTTTGTTTTAAACACAAAATTAAAGGTGAAACTGATAATATTATCCAGGGTGGGGCAGAGCAACTTGCTTATTTGAATTTTGCGCCCTGAAGCGATGATTGCTGGTAGGAGGGTAGGGATGGACACATTCGAGAGGGCGGGGCTTAAAGTTTTATCTCCGCTTGGTTTAGATAAAATCATAAAGTTGACGAAGGCAGAGCGCACGTTCGCTGCCGAGGCATACTTTTCGGTCAATCATCGCCATACAAAGTTGCATTCCGTACCCATTTCAATATTGCGCTCATGGTCGTATTCTGACGCCCAACAGCAGCAGAGCGGTGGGGGGGTCACACAGCAGAAAGCCTTACCAAGTCAACGTATTGGGGTGAACTTGCTGTTTGTGAAACCCCACGTTATTTTCTTCGTGTCACCAGTTTTCCTGAAGTTGTTTATCCATGAAACAATCGACTTCCGGCCAGAACACGACTATGGTGTGCAATAATGAAATGCGTACGGAATGCAGCATTGTATAGCGATGATTGACCGAAAAGTATGCCTCGGCAGCGAACACACGCTCCGCCTTCGTTCACTCCGATGTTATTGGTAGAAAAAAGTCTTCATTAGTGATCTGAAAACAAATATTATGGCTAAAAAAATTGTATAATTTTCTAATTTATCTTCTGAGCATTATTGGCCATGATGCAACATAATAATTATCAATTTGGGAGGTGGATTGGGTACGGCCACCCCGGGAACCATTTATTATATCAACACCTCTCATATAGGTGACCCTAAGCAATTCGCTAAGTTTGGTGACTTGGAAGGAGTGCCCAGGATCACGGGGGCCCACCAGCAGCTGGTACGCAGCTGCTGCGTAGCGCGACAGATCAGGAGGGGTTGGTTGAGGGAGACCTTTTGATCTCTCCAGTCAGACTCTATCGACTCATCGCCTTGCGCTGTAACCTGTGACCCTCTACATAGCATCCCCAAAGATTTATTAGAGCCTTAATGAAATTATTTTTCTCAGAGCCTCATATATGGGGCTAATGGAAACAGACGACCACAAATTTTATTTAAAAAAAAATGCATTCTAACCCACACATAATTTATAGTTTTACTCCTGTTTTACTCGAGATATAAAATAACAACTATGAATTTAAAAAATATATATATTATTAGTAGTTTTCACTTTTACAGAAGCAATAAATAAAACTGCTTATTTTAAATAAATCTTCTCTGTAAACAGAAAACCATTTCAACAGAAAATAAAATTATGTTCCACATCAACACAGACTTCTTGTTAGAAATCGCTTAAACTGACCCAAATAAAATATATAATATGTTATACGGCCTCCGTGGTCAAGGTGTAAGACTCTCGTCGTGCGCAAATAAATTTTATTTTATTTTACAATTAATCAATAATAAAAAATATATACTCGTATAGTTTATTTACGGCACGTTCCTCTCCGTATCGCCCAAGTATAACCACCATTCAGAATTGAAACGTTGCTTGAAATGGCTTGAGCCGTGTTTGGGGATCACCTTATGGTTTGGTTAGGACCCTTGTGATCCTTGGTACGTATAATTCATACGTGAAATCTACTATCTTGTATGTTTTGAAATGTTCTTAGGTATTAGAACGGGTCAAACGATTGACGAAACTTTTGTTATGTTCCTAAAATAATTTTCCCTATCACGGCAAAAAATGTTATCGCATATTTTGTCATTCTCAATCAAATGAGTTCAAACAGAGAAACGATAAAAAACTAACGTAAGGACATTATATTTATGTTATGCTTACGAGAAAAATACAACCTTTTCATACTGTGCCTAAACTATTCCCATAATGATTTTTTAACTACTGGAGGAAAAATACAAAACTTAAAAATTCACACTGAATGTTCTCTAAATTTAAAAAATAAACTTTATTAGGTTTACGGGTAAAATGGAAATTTCCGACTAAAAAAAATTCAAAAACAGATATTCTACAAATTCACATCACATTATCATCACTGGGTATCAGTGTTCAGTGCAATAAAACTGATTAATGTAAATATGTCGCGCAAAAATAATAAATTTTCATCAATTATGCGGGTATGGATTTGGCCGCTCCGGAAATCATTTATTGGATGAGTAATAAATGATTCCCGGGATATTGATAACTAATTGGATAGCGACAGGCCACCCCAAGCTATTCACTACGGCGGGCCGGATCAGGAGAGACTGGTTGAGGGAGACGAACTCCTTGACTTTCGGCTTCCTCTCATTCTTTCCATTAAAATACCACACTTCCCAGAACTTCATTCTTTTCCTAAAAAGGCCCTCCACATAGCATCCACAAATACTACATAGGCCCTGAGGGAAATAGTTTTCCTCAGGGCCTTCTTTGTGACGCTAATGTAAAAAAGGCAATCAACTCAAAATTTGGATTGTGTGTTTTAGTGCGTATGCACTGTACACACTTCTGTAATCGTTTGTCTTGTTTACGCCTACTTATCGTTATTCCAGAAAAGGTAAGATGTTCATATAAAAAAAATTGTTAAAAAAAGCATAAGTTAAAAAAAAATACATGTACATTTTATACAGGCAACATCGCGTTAATTTTGGTCAAATACATTGTATATATAGTTTTGTATCACTGATCGAAGAACCGATTGATGCAATGTTTTAGCCATAGGTTTTATTTATTTTGGATACAGGGTGAAATTAAACTTTACGTTACGTTAATTTGAGTTTTCACTGCCAGAATTAAACACACATTGTCGAAATAACATGCGGATAGAATTAAACTTAATCAAATTATACCTACAATGGAAACTCTTTAATTAATGGACAATCAAAATAAATAAATTAAAAAAAACTTAACCCTACCTAACATTCGTTTTTTTCACGATACTAGATTGTTTGACGACGTGTGTAATTATTTTAAAAGGTAATCTTTTAAATATGCCAATGCTCTGGAACAACTACAATAAAAACTAAAATTACATTTTACATCTTTGTTTAAAAAAAAGAAATTAATGGTTTAGGATATCGTTTTATGTGAAAAAAACAACTAGAATGGAATATTTCTTGAGTATAAGCCTGGCACACTAAGCCTGGTATATAAAATTGATATAGGAGCAAATTAATTTTTGATTTATAGTCGTTTCTCAGGCCATCGAAAATTAGGTCTGCTTTACCGCTATGAGAGTTAATTTTAGAAAACCCAATGAACTTATCCCAGAGAGTCGAACGGAGTAATTGCCTTTGTGATCAATGAAATAATTCATATGTTTTAATTCTTACGGTGTTTGATTTTGTGTCCCGTGGTAGATGCATCATAATTATTTGATTTTTTTTTATTAACTCCATACAGGAGGCCCTGATGAAAATAATTTCCCTGGGGGCCTATGTCATCTTTGAAGATGCTGCGTGGAGGGTCTTTTTGAGGAGAGGAAGGAGTGAACATGGGTCTTGAAGAGAGGATGTTGTAGGAAGGAGGAAACACAGATGCCGGCAAATCGTTCCACAGCCGAGCTGTTGAACTCAAGAACGAGTCGTAAAAACGACCAGTTCTCATGTGACAAATGTCAACTGTGTACATATGTTGGGCGAGCGTTTGGCGTGTTTCCCAACTATGCACCGGTGCCGAGGGGATCAATGACGCTAGTTCCTCGGAGCATCTTCCATTGAAATACCGGTAGAACAAGGATAGCATTCCCACCCGACGCCTGTGCTCTAAAGATTGCAATCCGTTTGTTAAGACGGATAGGAATATGACGGATATTTGATGAAATTTAGAAACAATTAAGTTTATTTTACTATTATTGTTGTTGTTTTACGAATAATATTTTTTTATGTTTTCTGTGGGTATATTTTTTATTTGCATAGTTTTATGGAAAACTGTGTGTGCACTAAACTTTAAGATTATGTAAATTTGCGACTTAAATGTTTCCGAAAACATTTTTGGTTTTATTTGTTATGCGTTTTGTCAACAGACTGTTTGACCCATTGATTCTAACATGTTTTTTTTACATCCGCTCCCTTGTTTTCTTAAAAATTGCTTCTTCTCAAGTTTTGTGCCTCGTACACCACAAAAAAATTAAGCATAAAACAAGAAATTCGATTTTGCGTGTTTTGGGATCCGAAAGTCCATTCCTCCTAAAGATCCAACAGATCAATTCTTTGCTTAAATTTCAAATACAGAAATATTTTAAAAATAATAATTATAACGTAATATATGAATGCATACCCCAGTTTTTTGTCATTTCATTTCAATGAGAGCCATGTAGATCGATCAGAGGCCCTAGCACACTCGATCAATAACGATACATAGGATAACTATCGGTAACTTCTCATCGTTCCCTAGCATGATTACAGATCACCAACGAATACGTGACAGTTTACAATGACTAAGTGTCCTCAACATATTCGACATCAACTGTTGTTTGTACGTTATCGATGTGCAGTTGCCCTAGGGAACGGTGAGAAGTTACCGATTGTTATTTTTTTTTATTTAACATTCTTTTTTTACATAATTTAACATTAAGTCCCGTTAAACTGATTTATATCAGATAGTCAATGGGTTCTTTTAACAATTACTTTATAGAAAATTTAAACAGGTACATAAAGTATACACATTATTACGTTATATATACATACATCTACATATTTTTACATGTATAAAATAAAGAGCAGAGGAAAAACGAAAGAAAGAAAAAGAAAAAAGATTGTAATAATGGAAAAAACATTAAAAACGAAATTTAGAAAAACATAGGTTAGTACAAAAAAAATCTTTCACATAACCATTTTTTAAGCATGCATTTTGAAAGTCAATTCACAGCTTTTTATTGAATTGAGTAACATGTTGTAAATTAGTGGTACGAGGTATTCTAGAGTTCTTTGACCGTATTTATTTAGGTATCTGGGAATAACAAGTCCATCGTTTACAGAAAGTCTTGTATTATGAACATGTACCACTATTTTATTATATTCAGATTGAGATGTATGCTGATTCGCAATTTTGAACCACAATATAGCACGAACAGATAATAAATTTACAGAATTATGTAGTAATGATTTTGATACATCATGTCTTTGTTCGTATTCAGCTTTGTTTAATAATAATTTTACTAAGAAATATTGTAAATTTTGCACTGAAAGGAGATTTGTTTTTGTTGTATGTCCCCATGTAGTTATTCCATATCTTATTAGGCATTCCGCCAACGATAGATATATTATTCTAAGGGTATTCGGTGGAATAAAAAACTTCAGTCTATAAAGTTTGCTCATTATAGCTCTAAGCCTTGTGCCAACTTTTTGTATATGTAAATCCCATTTAAAATTACAATCTATTGTTAAGCCTAGATATACGTATTTTGAAACGAGTTTAATACTTTTACAAGAGCATGGTTGCTTAACAGAATTATGGATGCAATCAAAATCATGAGAAACAATTTTAGGAGTTAGGGTGATGTTGGCATGAGGAGATCTGATGTGCATAAGCTTCGTTTTTTTAGCATTGATTATTAAACCTACATCATGTGACCATTTTTGAAGAGTGACAAAGTCAATTTGCAGTAAAATACTCGCCATCAATAAATCCTCGTGTGAAATAACTAAGGCAGTGTCGTCAGCATAATCGCGTAATGGTAGTGATCGTTATCGATCGACCATGCTAGCACACCAAGTATGTGGTGTTTTATCATCATTATGGAAATATTCCCATCGATCACACGGAAAGGCAATATAAACGATGTTAGGGTGACCAGACAGTTGATCTCCCTACAGTTGCCCCCGAAATTATAATTTTTTGTGCTTTATTTATCAATTTTAAACCTAAAATCTACTTTAAAAATACCTTTTATCAGAAGTTGGAATGGAAAACAAACGAATTTATTTACAGAGTCGATTCTATGTAGGTAAGTACCTGTATACTGGTATATATACAACATATTATAGACAAATAGTTTTTTCCTTGACGCATTTTAATGAAAATATATTTTATGTTTTTGCTATTTGGCGGTAATCCTCTCTGTACAGGAACACTTAGTTATATTTTGTGTATGTATATAAACCGTATTTTCCCAAAAGCGTTTGCTTATTGTATATAAGTTTGCCGAGGGGGCCAGCTGTCTTGGGACCAAATGTCATGAAATCGATGTTATGTGAGAGAAAATGGTTAGAAATAAAAGGTACTAAGTCAATGCCGACATTGATTTCCATTCAAATCTACTTGAAAGATATTTCTAGTGAGTAAGTATCATCTTATCAGTGTCGTGGATCGAACATAAACGGTGAACTAAATTACGAATATTGTGGGTTGGTATAGTGGGTTTACCACATAAAAATGATACTCCTTTTTTTTATAATTTCTCCACACAGGAGGCCCTGAAGAAAATAATTCCCCTCATGGCCTATGTCATCTTTGGCGATGCTGTGTGGAGGGTTATTTTTTAGGAAAGGAAGGAGAGGATGTTGTGAGAAGGAAAAAGGAAGGTGAATAGGAATCTGTGGGTCAGTGTGTCCAGGAGTGACGGACGAATGATTCCATCCCTCCAACTGCGGTGCAAGAGATGTTCCGAGAGAGCTCTGCTGGAGAAGTAAAAATATCTCCCTCAACCTGTCTCTCCCGATCTGCCACGCAATTGGTGGGCAGACGCATCCGCCGCCCCGACGACCCGGATAAACCTCACCCCATGAACCCGGGCACCTCTGCTAAGTCACCAAACGTTGCGCACCACTTAGGGTGACCTATGGCAGAGGTGTTGGTTATCCAATAAATGGTTCCCGTGGCAGCGGAACCCAGACCCACCTACCAAATTGATGTAAAAGTATAGATACGTGGCAACAATCAGTGAACGGTATAAAGACCAAAGTCCACAAAGAAGTAACCTGTGGTCACGTTCTTTTTTTGGAGATCAAATTTTTGTATTTCAAAATTTTGTATTCAGTATTCAATGTAATAAAAATATCTACTAATTCCGGTTGTGAATCTGTGTATGTTACTCCGGTTCAATGACCTCTAGAATTTGCTTTTAATTTATTAAATAACTGAAACTGATTGACAATAATTCAGACAAGCGGTAAAGTAGGTGCTAACATTATTTTATTTTATCTAATAATTAATAATTCTATGTTTCAAATATATATTTCTTTTTATTATTTTTCGTCATAATTTTTCTAGTTTATTAAAGGTTTTTACTCGAAATGGTAATTTCTGATCTTCTCTAAAATCAACAAAGTTTTGTTTTTGATAGGCAATGATCCTAAAGCAATTATATCGTTAGCTTCACATATCCCACAATCATAATGATTCGTGATTTATAACGGATCTGCGCTGGTTAAATATTGTATTTTAATGTATTTGACTATAATGAGTAGTGAGTAGTAACGAGTTGTTAACTCATTGCCCATCCCAAATACATCAGACTGATTTAACTTTGGTATGTACTCGAATATAGGTCAAGTGGATTATTTCAAATTTGATTATCTCCTTAATGCATGGACGGTGTCCTTCTCTAATGCGGTAAATGAACCAGCGAGGTTAACAGATGGACTGAAATAAATATTTGTATATTTGCGGATTTGTATAAATTTATAATTTTTTTTTTACATTTCTGCAAGTCGTAGAAGAGAGCGATTTTTTTTACGTATATTTTTTTTATTTTCAAAAATTTTTTTAACAAAAAAACTTTAATATGTCGTCACTAGTCACTCGGCTGAGTAACCATTATATGCACAACAACCGGAATATAAACAACAAATACACAAATCCTCACCCAGCCCCTAACTTTATTGTCCAATACCTACTGACTTTTAAAGATTTTAGTAGAACAGAAAAAAATGTCACCGGAGACCAAAATTTCATTTACATTTTTTACTCCAAATGATGACAAGAATTTCTGTTTAAGTAAGTCAAGTACGTCGCTTAACACCCTGTATATAACTCTTTAACATGTCGAATTAATAATTATGAATGGAAATACGAAAAAAACTTTTCCACATAGAGGAAAACGTTAACCGCTTGGACACATAAGCATGTTTTCACGATAATTTAACGTAGGTAGACATAGGAATGACGTATGTCCCGTGATTGGATCTCAATGAATAACTATCAACTTTGCCCGAAATCCTGGTTTTCAATCAACGATCAAGCACGGACACTAAACAAGGTTGAAAACGTGAGTATCCCGCGTGTATGGCAAATATACAGTTGTCGTGAATAAACCCCATTGAAAAGTCATTTAAAGTTGTGAAAAAAAAATTGTAACCTAACCTATTTAACCAATTTCTTTTTAATTATTTTTTAATTACTTTTAATGACTTTTCAAATGAGGTGTTAAAGATGCATGATTCTGAGCTGTCCGGTCACCAGAAACAATACAGCTACAAATCGTATTATCAGAATTATTTATTGTTTTTTTGTTTAACTCGTAGAACCCCATTTATTTAAAAAAAATATATATTTAAATTAAATTTAATAATGTTATTATTAAGTTCTGTATGTGTTTAAGTTTTTTATTATTGTGACAGCTCTTTTGGCTTACAAGGCCATTTTTAAACTGTTTTTTCCACATTTAGACGATGTATTTATACGATTTTGAAGGTGAGTAAATTGATTAATTATCGGTTAAACGGATTTCTTGGGAAAATAATAGATTCTCCTCCAGGGGTATCTTAAAATCTGTTAATTTGTTCTTAATTGTTTAATAATGACGTTACTTATAGTTGTTTTTTGTAAATGTACTGAGAAGAGGGAAATAGATTATTATCACTAGCCTTCTTACTGTAGATCTTCTTAGCGGAAAGAAGACATAAATACAAACATAATATGACGTGATTATTCTGGGTTCCATCATGTGCCATGAACGAAGCAGATACGATGTGTAATAAAAGAGAATAAGCGCTGTATACATTGCAATATGTACTGAAACATGGCGTACCTCAAACAGCACGTACGTAAAAACACATATAGATATGCTACACGATAATAATTTGTGGGTAACAATTCAGCCAAATGCATTTTTTTATCTATTCTATAGCACCCACAAGTATTGGTGTGACGCGGAAAGTAATGCTGATGTGAAGTACCGGGCTAGTACCGTATATGGTCACTGAACGCGGCTAAATTCATTAAAAAAAATGTTTCGATTCTAAATAGTGATCTTACACCAGGGTGATATCGAGAATATTTTCCAGTAAATATACTATGTATTGTTTTTAACTAATGAAATGTGAAATAACACAAATCTTTTGCAGCGAAAAAGACTTACTTGAACCACTCCACAAAAAAAATAAGGAATTATTTGTAGTTTCAACAATACAATGTAAAAATTACCTATTATGGAGGAATAATGGATAAGTAATGGAAGAGCCATTTTTGGGAATAACAAAATTCAGGAATGATTCTTAAAACAACTCCTTAATAAATATTATTCCTGCCTTTGAAGTTACTGTCACAATGCTAAATTATGGTTTTGTCGCGAGCAGAATTAACTTTTGTTCCATCGTATTGCAACCATATTTGTTTTAGATTAGTTTCAAGTCGAAAATAAATCGTAATAATTAAAAGAAATCGTAATCATTAAAAAAATTTTTATTCACCAGATTTACAGGAACGGGTTTAGTTTTTCCCATAGGAAAAACTAAACCCTTTCATACACTTTTCCATATAAATGATCATCTAGTAAATCCACGTTATGCAAGTGCATTATATAAGTATAATTAATACAAAACAATACAAGAACAACACGTTAATCTACCAAACTATTAAATGGGAATATAATTCACCGTCTCCAGATATTTTCATATCAGTGGGTTCGGCTCTGTGGAATTCCTAATTTGACCGATAAATCCTACTGATCCCTCAATATAAATATTTAAAATATCTTTCTACATGTATTTAAAATGACTGATTTTTGCATTTTTATATACAAATTCTTTGACAAATCTAATATGCCTAAATTTTTAATAAGAGAGCTAGGTATAATGCCAGTAGCCGAAATAACAAAAGGTAATATTTTTATAGTCTGAGAATGCCAAATTCTTTTAATTTCATTTCCTAAATCTGTATATTTTCTTATTTTTTCAGAAACAGATTTTTGAATATTACAGGAATTTGGAATAGCTACATCAATAATATAAGTTATTTTTTTAATTTTGTTATGTAAAACTATATCAGGTCTATTATGACCAATTGGTCTGTCTGTTAGTATAGTTTTATCATAGTAAATTTTAAAGAAATTATTTTCTAAAAATGAATTTGGTTCGTATTCATAATATGGTACTATATTATGACATTCAATCAAGTTATGTTTAATTACCAAACTTTGGTGAATTATTTTTAAAACCTGATTGTGCCTAATAATCAATAAGATTATTATTTACATAATAATTTTAAAAAAATATATATATATATATATATATTTTTATGTAAATAATAATCTTATTGTATTATTTATTATTGTCATGAAGAAGGTTTAATAATTATTATTAAAATAATAATTATGTAAATTAAATTAATTTAACGAATTAATTTACCTTCGTATTGCAACCATATTTGTTTTAGATTAGTTTCAAGTCGAAAATAAATCGTAATAATTAAAAGAAATCGTAATCATTAAAAAAAATTTTATTCACCAGATTTACAGGAACGGGTTTAGTTTTTCCCATAGGAAAAACTAAACCCTTTCATACACTTTTCCATATAAATGATCATCTAGTAAATCCGCGTTATGCAAGTGTATTATATAAGTATAATTAATACAAAACAATACAAGAACAACACGTTAATCTACCAAACTATTAAATGGGAATATAATTCACCGTCTCCAGATATTTTCATATCAGTGGGTTCGGCTCTGTGGAATTCCTAATTTGACCGATAAATCCTACTGATCCCTCAATATAAATATTTAAAATATCTTTCTACATGTATTTAAAATGACTGATTTTTGCATTTTTATATACAAATTCTTTGACAAATCTAATATGCCTAAATTTTTAATAAGAGAGCTAGGTATAATGCCAGTAGCCGAAATAACAAAAGGTAATATTTTTATAGTCTGAGAATGCCAAATTCTTTTAATTTCATTTCCTAAATCTGTATATTTTCTTATTTTTTCAGAAACAGATTTTTGAATATTACAGGAATTTGGAATAGCTACATCAATAATATAAGTTATTTTTTTAATTTTGTTATTTAAAACTATATCAGGTCTATTATGACCAATTGGTCTGTCTGTTAGTATAGTTTTATCATAGTAAATTTTAAAGAAATTATTTTCTAAAAATGAATTTGGTTCGTATTCATAATATGGTACTATATTATGACATTCAATCAAGTTATGTTTAATTACCAAACTTTGGTGAATTATTTTTAAAACCTGATTGTGCCTAAATGTATACTCAGACGGCGCTAATATAGAACATCCTGATATAATGTGTTCTATAGTTTCCGGAAAAGCCATACATTTTCTACATAAATCATCAATTTGATTTGGATCTTTGATAATATGCTTCCTATAATTTTTGGTATTTATGACTCTATCTTGAATAGCAAGCATAAATCCTTCTATTTCTGCGCTCAACTCTCCAATACTCAACCATTTGTTTGACGAAAGTTTGTCAACATACGTTTGGTTGAGATAATTGAAGTGTTTTGCGTGAATAATTTTATTTGACCAGGAATCTAATAATTCCTGGTTGGTATTTATAAAAATGTTGGCATTCTCGTCGTATAAATTTAAAGGTGAAATATTTCTGTCTGCCTTGCATATTATTTTATGAAGCTCTGAGCTATTAGCTTTTCTATGGAAAAAATTTCTTAACATTTCTACCTGATTTTGTTTTAAAGAAGTTATTTTGACTATACCTCTACCTCCTAAATTTCTAGGTAAATTAATTCGTTAAATTAATTTAATTTACATAATTATTATTTTAATAATAATTATTAAACCTTCTTCATGACAATAATAAATAATACAATAAGATTATTATTTACATAAAAATATATATATATATATTTTTTTAAAATTATTATGTAAATAATAATCTTATTAGGCACAATCAGGTTTTAAAAATAATTCACCAAAGTTTAATAATTAAACATAACTTGATTGACTGTCATAATATAGTACCATATTATGAATACGAACCAAATTCATTTTTAGAAAATAATTTCTTTAAAATTTACTATGATAAAACTATACTAACAGACAGACCAATTGGTCATAATAGACCTGATATAGTTTTACATGACAAAATTAAAAAAATAACTTATATTATTGATGTAGCTATTCCAAATTCCTGTAATATTCAAAAATCTGTTTCTGAAAAAATAAGAAAGTATACAGATTTAGGAAATGAAATTAAAAGAATTTGGCATTCTCAGACTATAAAAATATTACATTTTGTTATTTCGGCTACTGGCATTATACCTAGCTCTCTTATTAAAAATTTAGGCATATTAGATTTGTCAAAGAATTTGTATATAAAAATGCAAAAATCAGTCATTTTAAATACATGTAGAATTACGAAAGATTTTTTAAATATTTATATTGAGGGATCAGTAGGATTTATCGATCAAATTAGGAATTCCACAGAGCCGAACCCTCTGATATGAAAATATCTGGAGACGGTGAATTATATTCCCATTTAATAGTTTGGTAGATTAACGTGTTGTTCTTGTATTGTTTTGTATTAATTATACTTATATAATATACTTGCATAACGTGGATTTACTAGATGATCATTTATTCGGAAAAGTGTATGAAAGGGTTTAGTTATTCCTATGGGAAAAACTAAACCCGTTCCTGAAAATATAATGAAAAAAAAAAAAATTATTGTCATGAAGAAGGTTGAGTTCAACCGAAACCGGTCGACAAATAGAAATCAAAATAAAAATTTTGAAGAAGAAGAAAACACATTATATACACTATATTTGCGGCACGTTCCAGAGTGGAAGATACTCTCAGTATCGCCCTGGGGTAAGACATGGTTTTAGCCGTGTTTAGTGACTAGATCTGAATAGCCAGGTACTTCCCGACCTTCCTCTTCCCACTTACCTTCAGCCTCACAACTTACCCCATTTGGAGATGCCATAGGCCACTGGCTCCAGACAGGAGCAGTTGGGACTTTTGTGAGGTGTTCTCTATTTAAAAAAAAAACAATAATAATCTAAATTAAAATATGAAAAGGAACAAGACACAGAGAAATAATAAAACATAATGTTTGCAATTGGGACTAGAACCCAGATCTCACGTCCTACCGGAACGGCGCTCTACCCATTCAGCCATTGCGTCCGATTCGGATGCCGTCAAAGAAGAGAAACTGAGATTTACACAGGGTGTAGGAACGCGTTGAAATCTCTGTCCTTGAGAAGTATGTACCTACTGCTGTGTCATAAACGTCATCCTGATCTTTTTCACGGTCAACTAAAATAATCGGCAATATTCCAAATGACAATTATGGCGATTTTACAATCGGACGCAATGGCCGTCCCGGTAAGACATGAGATCTGGGTTCGAGTCCTAGTTGCGACCATTATGTTTTATTATTTTTCTGTGTCTTGTTCATTTTTATATTTTAATTTAGATTATTATTGTTATCTTCTCCTTCTTAAATTTATGGGAATAACCTTCAAAATTAAAAAGAGAGTTTTTCTTATAAAAAAATCAAAATAAAGTTGTTTCATTATGTATAACGTGTTGGCTTTCTTCGATAATACATTTTATTTGATTAATTTGTGTTATTTAACAATTTAACAATTAATTAATTCCAAATAATATAAAGTATATTTGTGGCACAGAATGGAAGAAACTGTCTGTATTGCTCTAATGTAAGACCACCATTCAGAATTGAAACGATGCTTAAAAATAGCTTTAGCCGTGTTCAGTGACCAGATCTGAATAACTAGGTACTACTCCGCCTTCCTTTTCCCGTCTCCTTCCCCTCCTCACTACCTTCTTCCTCACAACATAACCAATTTGGGGATGCCATAGATGCCGGAGCAGTTGGAACTCTTATGCGGTATTCATAATAAAACATAGTTTTTCGAATTCAGATAGATCTTTCTCTTGTTTTGAACGTCAAGTGCGCAAAAATTTATTAATCTCGGAAAGAAATTTGAGATTCGTATAAAATTAACACAGCCACTCTTCATTATAAAAAGATAGAAGATCAAGATTATCATTTTGTGAATAACAACATAATGTGATTTGTTCTTGATAATTTTTCCGTCACAGAGGACGACTTTATTTCGTTTTCGTGCCTAAAAATAACAATATGTTTTCTCACAGTCAGTTTCATGTGACATTAAATCGAAAATAAGTACCAGTATATTTGTTATAATAGCACCTAAACAGGTAATTTACGCTGGTACGTTGAGTAACTTTGTAAAATAGGGTTTATTTACAAAGGTACATAACGTTTAAGTACAGGATATACAAGCCCATGTCTTTGCGTTAAGAAGCAATGATGGGCCATTATTATTCTGCAAAGGTCGTCCTTTACTATCGCAGCCTCTTTGCAGCCTTTTTCTCTTTGATTCAAGATGTTGTTGGTTCGATTCCATCTGCGACAGATTATGACATTTTACTTTCATGCCAACCTACCCTTTAACTGCCAACCTACCCATTCCTCAAATGAACTCTTTGCTAAAATCAAGGTCTTAGATATTCGACAGTTATTTACTAAGATAAGCTTAAGTTATATACGGAAAAAATAACATACTGATGGCTCCACAACATCAAGCACACACCCGTATTTCATCAAACCTGGGTTGCGTGGTCCCCAAAACTAAAACCTCATTCGCTCAAAGACAATTTTGGTTCATCGCTCCTAAAATATATAATGCATTGAGTGCCAAGATAACGTCAAATAATTCTGAATCCACCTTTACTGTCCGTCTACAACATTTGATATTTCAAAAAGAACGAGCTTTCTTTAAAAAATACATGAGTTCTTAACACTATTCAAAAAAATATAGATATACATATATATATATATATATATATATATATATATACATATATAAAATTTATCCTGTCACAGCTTTTTTTCCAACTTGTTTCATATCACCAAATTAAATGTGACCATAAACATATAGTCTTATAGATTATATCTACCATAATTTAACCTGCGTTCAAAACAATAAAGTATATAATTTTATCTGTTTTATAATCTTAAAATTTAATATTCTTATGTTTAATATTTTTAATTTTTATTTCTATCTTTTGAATATTCATCTCTCTTTATTTTTCAGCTCACTGTTATTTATATATTTTTATTTAGTTTTCTTTATCCTTAAATATGTTTTTATTCTTTTCTACTTTCTCAATTCATTTTTGTATTATTTATTACCATAATTTTATTATCTGTTTCTAAAAATAAGTATTTTTTAGTTAATATATTTATTATATATGATTACTACAACACGGGCATTAGCCTAGTACGGTAGTTAAAAAAAAACTGTCAAAAACTGTAACATTAAAAAAATTATTAAATAAAAAAACTACACTGAACTTGTAATCGGATACTTCAATATGCCCACCATAATATGGTAAATGCATGATTCACACTTAACACCCGGAAACTTAAATACAATTAGTTCCTCACTTACTGACACAATTTATTACTCCAAATTAAATCAATATAATCAAATAAAAAATTCCAATAACCGAATCCTAGATTTAATCATCTGTAGTGAGGAATGCCATGTATCTCATGCATGCAATCCTCTTGTCAGTGAAGACTAACACCACCCATCGGATCAAATTATATTACAAATCGATACACTGCCAACTATCAACGCTCCTCCTAAAGTACTTTGCCTGTTTGAAAAAGCCGACTATAAATTGATCAACCAACATCTGTCGATGATGACTGGTCATTTACTCAGGAAAATGTAAACGTTGACGAAATAGTTGATTCCTTTTATAACATTTTAAATAATACCATCAAACAATTTGTCCCCAAATGCCACATCAAAAAGAAAAAAATATACAAACTGGTATTCAGCCTCTTTAATCAAAATCATTAAATAAAAACAAAAATTTCATAAAAAATGGAAATCATATAATAATCCAAAAGATTACATAGAGTTCGCTATCAAACGTACACAACAAAAACACCTACAGAAGCTTTGCTATAATCAATATATAAGTTCGGTTGAATCTAATATTCAGAATAATAATAAAAACAAAAATAAAACAACTGGCATTCCACAAATCATGCAACCTAAAGACGAGTCAGGCACCGGCGCTCATCAAGAATGTCAATTATTCTCCTAACACTTCAGCCCACCTACGTAAGCGACATGAACAATACCAGCACAATCGATAGTTCTACTCATGTAAATAATCATTCCTCTGCTGGCAAAACCTTTCCACAACATAAACACTCTATAATTCCCTTTACACCTCATATATTCGCCCGCACTTGGAACACTAGCTGTACCCCGATCTGGACTCCTTTATACCATGCCCATATTGAAAGAATAGAAAGAATTCAAAAACAAAATATTAACACATAAACTATAAACTAAACTTACACTTCTTAAATTATACCGAATCCATTAAATTTCACAATTTCAACTCCCTCCAAACACGACGTCTAATTTTTGATCAACTCCTATTGTTTAAAATCCTAAATAATGGTCTGGACTCAACATAACTTACCAATTTAATAAACTTTCATATTCCGTCAAGATCAACCCAGCAATCTGATTTTTTTTTTTACCCTCTTGTGGAACAAATATTAGAAAAAAATCCCCAATTCCTCGTGTATATGCACAATATAATACAAAATTTCACAGCATTGACATTTTTAGTAATAACCTATAGAAATATCGATATGAAGTACCGCGTACGATCGATTATTAATGAGAGTATGGAATGCATCGGGAGCATCTCCTATCCTTTTCCTATATTCCTCTTCCTCTCCCCTTTCTTAACCCAAAATTAATTTTAAGATATTAAAACTTCATTTCCAAAGAACTTTAGCATAAGAAACTTCTGTGGCTTGACTTCAGTTCACTTGTATATTTATTACTGCATAATATGTAAAAGCTGTTTTTTCTTACAAATAAATTAATGAATTTAAAGGGATTTTGGTCATTTATGTAATCAATGTTGACGAAATTTTTAAAACTAGATTTTAAACAGGCATAAATAATTCTTTGCTTAATTATAATCTTCTGACGGTGGACCCAGGCATGTTAATTGCTATTTACATTGGAAAGATTTTCAGTAACGAACAACTAGAAATGATCGGTAATTAGAACATATTAATCATACCTTTGGGAGTATAAAAATACAAACCAATAAACAATTCATAGCAATGAAAATAGAATTATCCCTTCTATAATTCCTAACATTTCAAGTGTGAAAGGCATAATATGTAATATACTAAAATGTTTTTCTATAAAGAAGCATCTTAAAAATTTATTTTTATAGCAGCATTTATCGATTTTTTTCGTAAAAAACTAAAAATTCCATCTCTCAATATGTTTATTATATCGTAAATAATAAAAAAAACTATATTGATTATATTCGCATTTTGAGCTTTTGATGATATTATACGACGTAAATGTCGTATTTACTACTTCTGGAACATAATAATTGCTTCTGGATTTCGTTCCCACATCTTTACCGTACCAACATCGACAACGTTAGAATGAATGAACCAACCCAACACAAATATTGAGAGTGTGGCATACCGTCTACAGCTACAATCTAAGAAGAAATTTCTTATTATATTAATATAAGCTTTTAACGGTATGTGTAAATCAGAATTCCTCTCAAATATAATTTTTCAACGTGAATCTCACATTAGGTACAGTTTGTAATAGATAGTTAAAGATAACAACACATTATTCGTTTCCTGAAAATTTAGGAGATGATAACATATTCATGTTCAAACAACAATATTAGACTTTTAGACATTTAGTTTTCTATACACGTTAGATACAAACATTACATTTATTAATTCATTTCTATTTTAATTTAAACACTGGTTAATTATAACTATAACATTAATATTCTACAAATGACATATCCCGCAAAGTGTGTTAACAATCATTTTCGGGTGAAACAGCTGTCACGCGTAATATGAATTACATAGCAGAACTTGTTCCTAATAAACTATTTTTATTAAAAAATATAAATTTCATTGAATATATAAAAAAATGGAATAAATAAATGAATATTTCTTTTGATTGACTTCAAAAAATATTTCCGTTGTTGTAATTGTATTCGAAGTAACATTATTTTCAAATCGGACGGAAAATTTCGAAGGGAAGGAGACGAGGAAGAGGAAGGTGGGAAAGTACCTGGCTATTCAGATCTAGTCACTAAACACGGCTGAAGCCATTTCAAGCAACGTTTCAATTCTGAATGGTGGTCTTACACCAGGGCGATACTGAGAGTCTATCTTCCACTCCGGAATGTGCCGCAAATATACTACATATTATTTTAAATGAATGCGAAATAACGCAAATTAATCAAATAAAATGTATTTGCGCACGCCGGGTTCGAACCCTCCACCTTCGGATTGGGAGTTCAAAGTCTAATCCCTGGACTACGCCGGCCGTCGAAGGCTAAAATAATAATAACATAAATCATGAGGGTCACAAGAGTTGTGTTGATTCAATCAAGGATTCCGACCTTCGATATCAGCTCGACGCGATGCGACGCCGAGGAATGTTTCTTAGGGGATTCGTTTGATATTCTAGAAAGGGAAAACAAAATAAAAACATTACGATCAATTCTTACTTTTCTCTCAACGTTTTGTAATAAACGTTTAAAGGCCTATGGAACAAGAATGGAATCTTTGTTAAAAGAAGCAAACACACTGTGACTTGACATTTTAAATAAATGAAAAGAAGATACTTTGTTTTAAGTCACTTGATTTTTATTTAACGTCTACCGGTGTCAGTACCTCCGTACCATCATCAGGACTGTTACAAAAATAATTTCTAAAAATACAGAAGTATACACACACATATATATATATATATACATAATGTTATGAAATAAAGTGACAGTATACTAGAGTGGGACAGAGTGTCAGTTGTTGGAGTGAGGAGGGGTATGGGGGATAAGTGAAGACACGGGGAACACACTTAAAATTGGACTGAAGGTTAAATTTAGTTGGTTAATAATGATTTCTATCTTCGAATTTATTGATTTTTTTTATTTCTAAAGCCTCCAAAAGAATGGAATCACTTACTGAAGCATCTTCTAACACTTGTACACATGTACACTGAATAATTTGACTGAATACCCAGAATGTGTAAAAGATGGTTCCTTTCATGTCAGTCCTACTTTAATATCGGAAGGGCATCATTGCTATCTTATATATTATTAATATTTAAAAATATTGTTCGTAATTTTCTTCGAAACCGTAATATTGAATATACATAAATGTGACTCAAGTCTTCCTTATCTCCGTATCTTCGTATCTTTCGTGCGCACTATGTAAACAAATCGTTAATATATTTTCGTTTAAAATGCATTATTTTTAAACGAACGTTTTGTCCGCATACGAGTAAAGTATGTTAATTCAAAGTCTGTCCACGGAATAAGTTCCAATATTATCGAAATTAATCAATCACGGCTTTAAAAAGGGAACTTCTCAAGAGAGCTATAAAATTGCCAAGGTGAAATTATTTTGCAAAGGTGGCTCCAAAACGTACACCTTAAACTACAGAATCATCTTAATCTTACCAATCTTATCTCAAATTTGTGAACGTGTAATTTACGAAAGATTAAACAATTTTCTGAAACAATTAATCATTCATAAAAAACAATACCCTCTTCAGGAAAAAAATCGAACACCCTTGGAACTTAATCAGTAAACTTAGGAGTGGTATTTTATATTTACTAGTTGACCTTCAAAAAGCTTTTGATACAGCAAGCCATGATATACTTATCAAGAAACACAAGAAAATTGTTGTAGTTGGTCCTTCTCTTAATCGATTAAAATCATATCTTAGCAATAGAAAGCAATTCGTCAACATTGACAATCAAAATAGCAACCACCTTCCAATAAACAATAAACTGAGGAGTTCCGCAGGGATCCATGCTAGGATTACTACTGTTCCAAATTTACATCAATGTCATTTCACAATTAGATTTAATCGGTGAAATAATCTTATACGTAGATGAACTGCAATTTTCTACTGGGGTAAAGATTTAACCATTCGAACGATTTTTGCCACATTATGGCATTATTTCCAAAGCCTCGGATTGCTTTGTTGCCACAATTCCCCAAAAAATTTGAATTTTTTCAAATGTTCCCGCGCTCTGCAACTCAGATAATAATTTAGCTGATAAAATGTCTCCGGGATTGAACGATAGATGTCTCAATTCCTTATTCTATGTTAATGTTGGGAACGTTTTCAATAAATAAAATTCCAAAACCTTTTTTTAACTAAACTGTCAACCGCGTATTTGTTAAAACTGTCGAAAGTGTTGTTTTAGTTGATTTATGCACGAGTCTTATCGCAATTGAATTATCCATATATTAAAAATGTTTTCAAGCCATTAAAAAAAATTTAAAGTTGCTTTTTAGCATTTTTCGAAAACCAAATGTGAATTTAAATGTCATCCGGTAATAGTGTTTTAATTTTTATAATTATCGATATAATTAATTCACTTGCGCAATTGACTAAACTTATTGAATTATTGATTCATAACAAAGGGATACGTATAAATCTCATTTAGTTGAGATAACTTTTAACTCAATAAATTACAATATAATTAGCTGTCAGTCGAACTCGTAGCTTTCAAAATGGTGACGAATTCTTGGCAAAATCGTATCCTTTAAAATGTGATATTTTACGTTTTAGCCGATTTTTCTAACATATCTGTAAACCGATGTGATAGTGATTGAATTATTAATGTATTATTTATAAGGCGTTTAAATGTAGTAACAATTAAATCTCAGGTGAATATATTCAAAATAGTGTTTGTTGGTTTTTACGACGTTGTTATACTTAATTTGTAATACTTTGTTCAAAATGCATTATTTTCAATAAATAAAGCATTAATCGAAATAATTCTTAGTTTTCGGTATTACACCAACTGTTTTACACCAGTCAAATATATTCGTAATCGGATTAAAGATAATGAATATATTTGACTGGTGTAATACAGTGGTTTTTAGTAAGTGCGATAGAAATACCGTTATAGTACAATGAAGTGTGTGCATTTCACGACCAAAATTTCTGACGAAATGTTTTTCATACGAAACATTTAAGCTCTCGAAAACTTATAAAATTCAGTTTTATTATAGATATTTGTATATGTGTTCATCAATTACAAGAAACAGTTTTCAAGAAACTTCATATAAAATATTTAATGTGGACGCAAAACGGAACTTCCCACGGCAGTTTATAGCTAGAAAACCCAGAGAAAATATGATTTTCCAAGGTTTACGATTTTTTTATAATTTATTTATAAATTCTAAAGACATGGGACGATTATTTAAATATAGGTAAATTCATTGGCTATAAAGAACTTTATTTGTATTATAGGTCTCCGTATTAAAATTTGGAGGTATGATTTTTTTATTCGGGCGGTAAATTTTCAAAATGGTCACTAAAAAAACTCGAGCAATCCGAGAAAAATATTTTAAATTGCGCTGTCGCTCCAGTGGTTAAACATCTTAGTAGAAAATTCACAAAAAGACGCTGGAAAAATTGAAAAACTTGCTCCAAACAAATGTCCTTACAATGATTGTAAAAAACCCGTAATATTTACCGAAATATTAAATATTACATTTTATTTAACGTAAACATAACCCGAAAAATAATTCCTCCTTGTATACCCTTAAAAATTGAAAAAAAAGACTTCCAAACCCAGACACAGGAAACATATCATGTACATTGATAAGCATTTAAAATTTACACAGAATATTCATTATTTTTAGCATTTAGCCGGTTAACGTTTATATTATAGACTCAAACATTCACATTTAAATTACTTGATTGGAAACAATGAGATACATGTATATATGAATGACAGGTAAAAGCTTATCAAAAAACTATTTCACTACAAATTCAGAACATCTACAAAAAAATTATATATGGACACAAAACTACAACATTAAGAAAACTATATGAATACAGTGCATATCTCCTTACATATAAAATAAATAATACACTCACACAACACGATAACGTACATTTAAACACCATCCAAAACTATGGATAGATATGTGTGTTAACTATAGTAAGCAGTCTATTGGTTACTAGGGGGGCAACTATGGTAAGCAGTCCATTGGTTACGAGGGAGGCAACTTATATGATTGCCTTCCTGACGACATAAAAAAAAGAAAAGAGACAGAATAGTTTTAAAAAAATATTATTTATTTGTATTCTTAACATAAACAAAATAATGGAACAGAATAATATTGTAATATAATGTAATGTAAAATATATTTGGTTCAGATGTTTCCAGTCAAAAGAGTGAAGATGCCATTTTTTTTTCAGGGGTACATAAAAAAAAATATTTATATATATAATATGTTTGTTTCGCTTTTTGATTAAACTAGTAATGTTTCGAGTATTTGAGAACCGTTTGTGGTTGTTATGTATTGATATGTTGGTATTCTCTTGTCATTTATATCGTTATGTTGGTAGCCCACAAGCGGACTTGTAGAATAACCTGGAATGTATCGGAGTGTCAATAAACGTCATAATAAGTCAACTGTTTTCTTATTGATTGCAAATCCCAGACATTATAATTGGCGACGAGATAAATCGGATAAGTTAAATAAAAAACGAGTAAATATGTCCAGTGTAAAACAGTGATTTCGTATTTGAAAAAACAACCAGTTTCAAAATGTCTAACAATAGCTTGCCCGTGCCGCAATTCGAAGCGAACTATGAAACTTTCGCAATGTTTTTGGAACGAGTTCATATTTATTTAAAAATTATTAATATCACGGACAAAGAAAAAATTGGATATCTTTGTATGATTATCGGTGCGGAGAAGTATAAAATTTTAAAAGAAACAGTTCATCCGAAAAACATTGAAGAGTTAACCTATAACGAGGTTGTAACAACACTACAAAATAAATATGAAGAAAAAACATGTGCAATCGCCCAAAGATACAAATTTTATAATCGTCAACAACAGTCTACCGAAGAAATTGATGAATACATTTCAGAAATAAAAAGTCTGTCTATATCGTGTAATTTCGGAGCATTTTTGGATGAAGCCTTGAGAGATAAATTGGTGTGCGGTATAAAAAATGAAGCCATGACTATAAGATTACTATCTGAAGATGAGTCACTGACTTTTGAAAAAGCAAAAATAATTATCAAGAATATGGAGACAGTAAGTAATAGTTCAGCTGAAATAATGCACAAAGAGGATCATTCAGTTTTGAAAGTGAAAACGTCACGTCAAGGAAGTTTAAGTCCAACTCGGAAAAGTCAATACGGACCAAGGAATTCAAGGTCATCGAGTCGTCCGTCATCTCCATCACATTCAAGTTCCAGAAAAAGATGCGAGAGGTGTTTTTTAAGTCATCAACCAGAGTCATGTCCGTCAAGAAAGTGGAAATGTTACAAGTGTAATACGTACGGGCATACGTCAAAATTTTGTTCTAGTAAAAAATCGGTTATTAATCATGTAAAATGCGTAAATAATATAAATGTTTTTAATATGTCCGTGTCTGAAACAGCGAACATTGATTTGTTTTTAAACGGTATAAAAATATCTTTTATGATTGACACAGGAAGTTCATCGACCTTAATAAGTCACAAAATGTATATAAAATTTTTCAAAACTTGTAAATTTAGTCAGTTCTATGGTAATTTGTTTACAGCAAATAGTCAAAATTTATATTGTTTTGGATTTTTTATGACAAAAGTAAGTATTAATGTTGATTCTAATTTTGTCATGGATTTACCAGTGTTGGTTGTTAAAAATCTATCGTCTGATGCTATTCTTGGTAGAAATTGGTTAAGTGTGTTGAATCCGTCTTGGGAAAATACTATTATAAATTCTTTCATGTCAAATATTGATAATGATAATACTGTAAATTCAGTGTCTGTTAGTGGGAAAAATAAATCAAATATTGTCGAAAAATTGTCACAAAAATATTTAAATTCTTTTTCAAAAACGAATAATGAGTTACCAATTAAGGAGTTTTCTGTTAATTTAAGTTTAAAAAATAATTCGACTCCTGTTTTTCACAAAGCATATGAGGTTCCTTGTGCACTTCGCGCAGAAGTATGCGAAGAGCTAGATCGTTTGGAAAGCGAAGGCATAATTTCTAAAGTTAAATATAGTAGTTGGTCTTCTCCGATAGTCTGTGTACCAAAACAAAATGGAAAAATACGTTTATGTGCAGATTTAAAATCTACAGTTAATCCACAATTAAGAATTGATCAGTATCCTATACCATGTCCAGAGGATATTTTTAATAAATTTTCAGGTTGTCAAGTATTTTGTAAATTAGACTTAACAAATGCATATTTACAGTTGTCCGTGTCAGATTCTAGTAAAGAATTACTTACAATTAATACATGTAATGGTTTATATGTTTACAATCGTTTACCATTTGGGTTGTCATCGGCTCCGGCCACATTTCAAATGGTCATTGATACAGTCTTGAGGGGCATAAAAAACTGTGCTGCATACATTGATGATATTTGTGTAGGTGGTAAAGATGAAACAGAGTGTTCTAATATTTTAGATGAGGTTTTGTCAAAGTTGAATGACTTTAATATAAAAATTAATGTGTCAAAGAGTGAATTTTTTGTGTCTTCTTTTGAATTTTTAGGTTTTACCTTCTCAGGTCAAGGCAAAAGTCCGTCTTTGTCAAAAGTTGAGAAAATTAAGGCTACTGGGTGTCCAGAAAATGTCACTCAACTAAAATCATATCTGTCAATGTTGAATTTTTATAGGAATTTTATTCCTATGTGTCCTACTGTGCTAGAACCACTCCATAATTTATTAAGAAAAAATGTAAAATGGTGTTGGTCTGACGAATGCGAAAAAGCATTTATAAATAGTAAGTCTCTCTTGTCTGATAAAACTTTGTTAGTTTTATTTGATCCGTCAAAACCATTGTGTCTTACAGTCGATTCCAGTGCATATGGTGTCGGATGTGTCTTAAGTCATGTTGTAAAGAATCAGGAATTTCCTATAGCTTTTGAGTCTGCGACGTTAAATTCGGCTCAAAGAAATTATAGCCAATTGCACAAAGAAGCCCTTGCGATTATCTTTGGAATCAAGAAATTTCATAAATATTTAATTGGTCGTCCTTTTACGATATATACTGATCATGCACCATTGTTGTCTTTATTTGCCGAAAATAAAAAAGTCCCGGTTTTAGCAGCATCACGTCTTATAAGATGGTCTATAATATTGTCCGCGTACAATTATAAATTAGTTTATAAAAAAAGGACTGAAAATTCCTCAAGCTGATGTTTTGTCACGGTTGCCAAGTGAACAACAATGTAATATAGAGGAATGCAATTTTGTATACATGTCAACACCCTTAATTCCATTTTCAGAAGTTGAAAGTCATTCTATAAAAGATGAAATATTATGTAAAGTCATTAAGTATGTTTCAATCGGTTGGATTGAAACCTTGTCAAGTCCAGAAATAAAGAAATATTTCAAGTTCAGAAATTTACTGTCGGTCAAAGGAAAATGTCTTTTATTTGGTGACAGAATTGTAATACCAGAGTCTCTAAAGTCTAAAGTCCTTAATCTAATACATTATGGTCATCCTGGTATAGTCAGATCAAAAATTCTAGCTCGTTCTTATGTTTGGTGGTTAGGTATGAATCAAGATATTGAAGATATAATTTCTAGATGTGAAATGTGTCAGTCTGTACAAAATGCTAATAAAAATGTACGTCATAATTGGCCTATTGCTGAAAGTCCATGGGAAAGAGTGCATTTGGATTTTTTTGATTTAAAAGGTTCCAAATACCTATTAGTTTGCGATTCATATTCAAAGTGGGTAGAATGCTTTTATATGAAAAATACTAAATATTCGGATTTGTTATCAAAATTAGGTGAAGTTTTTTCCAGATTTGCGTTTCCGAAAACCATTGTTTGTGATAACGGTCCTCCGTTTTCATGTAAAGAATTTTCTATTTTTTGTAAAGAAAAATCTATTAAATTATTATTTTCTCCACCTTATAATCCTGAGTCAAATGGATTAGCTGAACGATCTGTCCAAACATTCAAAAAGATTTTAATTAAATTTATGTTTTCAAAAAATTCTAAATATTTGTCACCAGCTCAACGTTTAATAGATTGTTTGTATACTTATCGTTCCACTCCTACTTCTGTCACGGGTGTGTCTCCTATGGCTAAAATATTTTCGTATGAGCCACGTACACCACTACACATTTTGTCAGAAGAAAATCATGTAAATAAAAGTAAGGAATCACAAAAGGTCACACAATCGAGGAAAAATGCCATAAAAGAGTATAAGGAAAATGATAGTGTTTTAGTCTACTTAAGACATCTAAAAAGTCCGATGAAATGGGTTCAGGGAATAATTGTACAAAAATTAAGTCCATGGGTATATTTAATTAAATTAATGGGAGGAGAAATAAAAAAGGTTCATGTTAACCAGATAAAAAAAAGTTGTTTAAAGTTTAAATCTAATTATGAAAATCCCGAAAAATGGTTCGACTTGGGAAGCCAAGAAAATAAACATGATAGTGAACCTGAACCCAGCACAAAAAATGATGTTATTACTAGGTCTGGCAGAGTGGTGAAACCCCCTGTCAGGTTTAGCCATAGTGATTATGTTTAAGTTGTGTCATTGTGATTAAGTTAAAAAAAAATGAAAGGAGGAAAGGATGTTATGTATTGATATGTTGGTATTCTCTTGTCATTTATATCGTTATGTTGGTAGCCCACAAGCGGACTTGTAGAATAACCTGGAATGTATCGGAGTGTCAATAAACGTCATAATAAGTCAACTGTTTTCTTATTGATTGCAAATCCCAGACATTATAGTGGTAAATATTGTTCAATACATGTATACAAGTTGAGCATGATGCAACTTTCCAGATATTGGTCAGATAAATTTATTAATAACATAATTCTTCCCCATCGAAAAAGCAGCAATGGATATCGATCGGTCACTTTATCTTCTTTGATAATTTGATTTAGCGCTTAAGCGATCATTGCTCACAAGCAATAATTGCATAAGCGCTTACTTTTAGAAGGCAGACGAAATTATTTTAAAAGGGTTTCAAAATATTTGGGACGGGTGAAACGTTTTTTCGCTTCACAAAAAGGCTCTTTCTATTTAATCTGATTTGAAAAGGCTATTCGACACGCTGTTTCTGTGATACCTCCTCCTTAACCTAGCGCTAATTCTTACCCAGATTTTATTTTGAAATATTGTTGTTATTTTAAAGGATGGAAGAAGCCAAATTCTTAAAAACTTTTCGATGAATCATGAATTAAAAGTAATTATTATTTTTAATTCATCATTCATAATAAAAAATAATAATTACTTTTAATTCATCTTTTATTAATAATAGATTTTTTGTGAATACCTCACAAGAGTCTCGCTCCCGTCTGGAGCCAGTGAGACTATGGCATCACAAATTGGGGTATGTTGTGAGGCTGAAGGTAAGTATGGAAGGGAAGGAGATGGGGAAGAGGAAGGTGGGAAAGTACCTGGCTATTCAGATCTAGTCACTAAACACGGCTAGAGCCATTATTAAGCAACTTTTAATTTCTGAATGGTGGTCTTACACTAGGGCGATACTGAGAGTATATTTCACTCTGGAACGTGCCGCAAACAGTATTTTATGTTTAATTATTAATTTGTGAAAACACAAATCAGTCAAATAAAATTTATCAGCGCTTGCCGGGATTTGAACCCGTGACCTCCGGATCTCTAGTCAAGAGCCTTGCCCTTGGACCACGGCAATAATTTAATAAGCTGTTAATAATTAAACATTAATAATTTTTAAATAATAGAATATGTGCATTGTTCAACAGATTTTTAAAACGCAAATTGTTAAGTCTACAATATTCGCAAATTTATTTTTTGGCGCCATTTTGGTTAATTGAAAATAAATCACTTTGTAAACATCACTAATGTAATACAAATTATATCTCGACAAAAAATCATTAGTTTTGAAAAATGTAAATAATTTTGATTAAGTAAGTGCTATACATAGTGATTTGTTGAAAAAGGCAATTACTAAGCTAATTAAAAAAACTCTCTTGTAATATTTATATTACAAATTTTGAATTATTAGCATAGTACGAATGTGATGTTTTCAGGATAGTAAGTGAATAAAAAAAATACTCTGATTCCAAAACTATCAAATGCCTTTGTGAATATAGAAGGAAAACCAATTTTCGAAATAAAGTAAGTTTATTTTCTCGGAAGTAATATGAACTTTCCACTGTTCATGGCATAATATTATTTATGATCCCATATCAATAATGAATATAAATATATCTGCAGTACCCAAGACTTTGCGGGAAATCTTTTTGCAGTAAATATGCGATATACCAGCTTTCAGAAATCCCCAGGGAAGATTGAAAGTCAAGTAAAGGTAAGGGTGTTCAAAGACCACTCATCATTGATTTGTAGATTGAAAAGTTACAAGATGGTATAAATAAAGCCTACAAAAATGTTAAATAAAGGGAGCAGTTGTATAAATATAACAACATTTTTATATATAATGGCACAGGAAGTGAGATTTCTGAGGTACAAATCAAAATTTAGATAAGTAAAACAATTAATTATGAAATAAATTTTTTTCCCCAAAAAAGTTATTTTTTATTACATAAATTCATTTTATGTGCTCTTTAAAATATTGGCGTATATTGTCAGATGCTAAAAATATCCCCGTTTTGCAATAAAATCCAAATAAATGGAAAATTTGATAACGTATCCGAAAACTAAATAATGTTTTCAAAAGGCGATAAAATAGGCTTTGAAATTTTATTATAAGAAACAACCGTGTAATTTTTTAAATATGAAAATTTTGGATGAAAACTGTTAAAAGTTTTAAGAATGGCTCACTTTACGTTTTTGCTAACTAACATTACTGATAATGAAAGAAAATAAAAACACATACATATTTCATTAGACAAATGAATTATAAACTATACCGTCACCTTACTTTTTTCATTTAATGTAAAAAAAATCTTTAAAAAATTCACAAAGAATGACAAATGAATTGTAAAAGTTACCGTCACCTTACTTTTTTGTCGTTTCATGTAAAAAAAAATCTTGAAAAATACACAAAGTGAATGATTTATAATGAGGAATAAGTTTATGGATGAGGATTGAAATATAAATCAAATAAGTAGTTCACTTTACTCGCAAGTTTATTTAACACAATTTACATCTGAGTAACTCCCCTTCCATAATTTATTATTATGCGAATAAGATAATGCAAGTGGAAAGTGGATGAATTTGCGCAGCGTTCACAGCCCGGCAAACTAGATCAGAATAAATCTATTTTTTGGTTTCGTTCTGTGACGATGTCTCATCGTGTATTGGTTCCATTATTTTTTTTCATATTTATTAAAGATATTTTTAAATAAAACCTTAGTGGAATCGTTATTTCATCGTAGTAAAGGGTCAGAACTGGAAACTGCAAATAATGACATTCAAATCCTAAAATACTGATTCGATACAAGTACTGTCAATTAATGCAAAAAATACTTTGTATTTCCTTCTCAACCAATAAGTTCTGAACGTACCCAAACATCGAAAAAAACTGTGTGTAATATAACACGTACATGAACCATATTGAATTCAACTTAAATAAAGTACCACTGTGTAATTGTAGACAGCATACGAAATGGAACAGACACATATGGGAACTTGTTAAGCGCATTAGGAAATCTATTTAGGTATTTACTAGCTAAATCACTCGCTCAATATGCTTTAAGGGGCGAGAAAAGTGGCTGTGGTGGTTTATGGAAACTCAACTAGCTGTGACCTTCCTCATGTTTTCCAGGTCAAGTATGCGAAATTTCATCAATATTGGAGAAAATTGTATTAAAAAAAAGATAACAAAACCATTTCAAGAAAAATAATTAAAGTAAATATACATTTAAATGAAAATGAATAAAAGTGATGGGAAATGAATGAATATGAATGAATACATAAATATGGAAATAATGAAAATGAAAATTAAAGGATCGTCTCTCACGGTCGCCGCATCATCTGCATCCATAGCTCATTAAGAGAAATATAAACGCCAGAAATATTTGACTTCATACCCCTTTAGCAATTCCCGTGTTTTTGGTATTATCTGCATAAGGAAAGTAGCGCCGAAGTTGTTTTTATTTTTTTTTTTTTTGTTATTAATAATAATTCAATTTTTTATGAATAATTGTACGAGAATGAAAAAAAGTTAGTCAATGGAAATGCTCAAAAATAATCTTAGCCATAAAGGGGTATTTTTTAAAATTTGTTTATTATATAACTTCATATTTATGTAATAAAAAAAATAATTATTTAGTGCTTTACACTTATATTTTTTGTAAATTAATTAATACTTTTTTATTTTAATTCAAATAAATAGAAAATGTAGGAAAAGCTTCAACGTATCCATAGAATATTTTTTCATGTTCATAATCTAAATCGATTCGTAGTAAAGATAAATCTAAATAGTAATTTGGCGTATAGCTTCATCTTAAGTGGAGAGCTGAACCATGAAAATGACTTAAGTTAATGTTTTTTTTTAGCTTCTTTGTGAACTTGGAGTTTTGACCTTTGAAGCTTTTGTTTTGAGCTTTGGGCTTTATGATTTCAGCTTTGACCTGTGAGCTTTGAGCTTCAGCTTTGAACTATGATATTTAAGTTTTATCTTTGACAGTTGCAGGGATGGAATCTTACGTCCGTCACTCCTAGACACATTGACCCTCGGATTCCTACCCATGGCATAAGCCCTAAGGGATTTTATCCTCGGGAGCTAATGTAAAAAAAAATAATAATGAATCCACATCCTATATTTCAATACAAATCATACTTATATTTTTTAATCATGCCACTTCCGAAAGATATTATATTATTGTATACTGTATAGTAGTATTTTTAAATCCTACACCAAATCCTATAGCTACTTCTAGATTTAATGTAGAATATGTGTTTCATTATTGATTTTTATGCCATTGTATTGTGTGTGTACTATTATAATATTTTTATAATTTATATATTAATTTTTTTTTTTATAAATCTAAATTTAAATTAATATACAGTTATAGACCTTTTATGATAATATGTAATTTTGGTTATCAGTTATCACTTACCAAAACGAAATAATAAATTGACTTAATTAATGAAGACGATAGTAGCGAAACTCAATATAAATCTGAAACAGAAAAATCAGAAAAAGACCGGGTCACATCTGTGACTCGAACCCAGGAACTTTGGCTTCCCGGGCAGATGCTCTAACCACTGAGCTAATGTGTCCCTATCCGATTCGGTCATATTTAACTGTATCATACTTCGACCGAGAACTACCAACATTATCTTCATTTTCTTAACGCGTATTTTATTAGCTGCTATCTTTTGATTCTTCTATTTCAGATTTAGATTGAGTTTCGCTAATATTGTCTTTATTAATTAAAATGTTATAATTTGAGGTTTTACCTGTTAAGTTGAAAATATAAATAAATAAATTGACTGCTCCTTTATTGATTATTTCATAATATGTAACACAGATCCTCTCCGTAATAATACAATGTTGTTGTTTTAGGATGCTGCGAGTTCCGTTTCTGCTGTTATTTATTAATTTTAGCCACCAATGTTTTCATTCCGCCCACCATGAATTTTGTTTGGCTCTCAGAAATATTATTATTCTCTCTTAGCCATTTCCAATGAAAAGTAATTCATCAGGTAGAAACATAGGAATGTTTATCTTTCATATATACTTACGTATTTTAATGAATATTATTAAGTTCCATAATATTACAATGAACGTAGGAGGTGAAAAAACAAGCTATCCAATGTCCAAGTTTTGGGCACACGACACGTTATACCTACCCATCGTAATACGTATATTTAAAAGCAATGAGGTTTGATTGACTTTGATTTTTTTTTTAAACTGTATTTATTTTCATTTCTGTATACATATACCATAATATAATAATAGATGGTATAAACAAGAAACAAAAATCCACTCATTACAATACTCTGCCTGAGTGTGGGTAAAATAAAAACTAATAATATTATATTTCCAAGTGCCTAAAGCATAAAATAGACTTAACAAATAAAAAATAAATAAAGTTAGTATTACATAAGTAGAATAAGTGAGAAAGTTTTTTGTTTTTGTTTTTAGTTATCATAAAAAGAAAATACAGAAAAAAACATTTTTTTTTAAAGTTATTACAAAAAATTAAGAGAAAACATATTGTACTACAGTTTAGAAAGTTACAGAAAGTGAGTTGTAGAAAGGATAGATAAATTTATAGAAAAAGCGTTTCAATATCTGCATCATTCAGCCATAATTTTACCTCTTTTAGATATTTTATCATTTGAGATCTACGAGCACGAGTTAAATGTACGAGGACTAATGAAACTGCTATACGTCTGCATTAATTTATTGTTGGTTTGTGGGTGTAAAATATATTATTTATTCTTTTGCTCTTTCTGTTTTCATTTATTTCGAAATTATTTTTGTTTTTAAATATATATTTCATGGTTTGCTAAATAAACAGTTTACGAATATTAAATATTTTAGTCTTTTTTTGTATAATTCACAAATATCGATTAGAAGTAACAAGTACGATCGAAAATTAATACAAGAGTGTGGAATGTATTCGGAGCATATCCTATCCTCATCCTATATTCCTCTTCCTCTCCTTCTCACCCAAAACTAATTGTATGTAATAAAACTCCACCTCCATTCAACTTTAACATAGGAGACTTTTTTGGCTTGACTTCATTTAACAATGTATAGATATATTTATCTTTATATTTTATGTATAAGCTGTCTGTCTCTTACCAATAAATAAATAAATAATAAGTCGGTCGAGAAAGTTTTATTTTTGTTATAATTGTGTTGATTGCATTGCAATTATGTGTTTTAATTATGTTGATTGCATTGATTATTTGACTGCCACCGTGGTCGAGGGGCAAGGCTCTTGACTAGAAATCCGGAGGTAGCGGGTTAAAATCCCGGCGTGCGAAGATTTTTTTAATTTTTTATAGAGATACCTCACAAGAGTCCCAACTGCTCCCTTCTGGAGCCAGTGAGAGTATGGCATCCCCAATTGGAGTATATTGTGAGGCTGAAGGTAAGTGGGGAAGGGAAGGAGATGGGGAAGAGGAAGGTGGGCAAGTACCTGGCTATTCAGATCTAGTCACTAAACACGGCTAATGCCATTATTAAGCAATTCTGAATGGTGGTCTTACACCAGGGCGATACTGAGAGTATCTTCCATTAAAATAAGATAAATTTTATTTGATTGATTTTTGTTTTCATAAATTAATCATTTAACATTACATAAGAAATATTTTCGGCACGTTCCAGAGTATCAGTACAACCCTGATGTAAGACCACTAAGACCTTCTCTTTCCCGTCTCCTTCCCCTCACCAGTTTCCTTCAGCCTCACAACATTGGGTATGTCATAGTTTCACTGTCTCCTGACGGAAGCAGTTGGGACTCTTGTGAGGTATTCACATGAAAAAGGTTAAATATAATATTCCTCCATGCGATTTAAATGTGATCTGTAATGTAAAATATAGGGTATATTATTTGCCTAACACTGATCTAGTTAATCAAATATCTTATACAACACAATGTCGGGATTCAGGATAATAGAAAATCGTGATAGGAATAAATAATTATCTCGAAAAGATGTCAAAGAAACACGAAAATGTCGCTGCGTTAATACATAAGGGTTTAATTGTAGAAGAAATTAATGGTAGATTTGTATAGCTCCGTTTTTGTTAAAAATCTCCTCGAAGGCGCTGTAATATTATTTAAATTTTATTTATCACTAGCTGATACCCGGCATGCGTTGAAATGCCACTTAAATAAATAAATTAATTCTACCTTCGTATCCTTTCCCGTTCGTCCCCATTCCCCTTCCGCCACCTCCTTCCCGCGAAGCACCCTTCCTTCATTCCCCCCCGCCCCACCCGAATTCCCCTCACGCCTTTTTCTCACCAACCCCCTCCTTATGAATTAACCTTCCACCTTCTTCGCATTCCCTCCTTCCTCCTATCACCACTCCTTTATTCCCCTCCCCCTCCCGCCCTTTTCCCTGCCATAAACTCCATAAAATACAATAATTTGTCTAACAACTCGCGTTTGCCCTATTGCAATTTTTTTGGCAAATTTCATAACTCCAGAACTCACCAAAATATTATAGAAATATTGGTATATAGAAAACTTATTAGTCTCTCTAAATTTTTATCGCAATCGGATGAATAGTATAGGAAATATCTCTAAATATATCAAACGCGCGAACTGTCAAACGTACGAAGTTAAAATAGTGGTTAAGTTTTCTGAAATTATCCAATTTTCTTAGTTTTTCTTTCCGGAAGAACCTTCTACAAAGCATTATAACACTTTTTTTAAAATATGAATGAAATAGGTACAGTCGTTCTGAAGGTATGGCGTGACCAAGGGAAACAGGGATTAATTTATATATATATATAGATTTATTTATGGAACACCTCCGCCTTCAGCTAGGGAACATTTTTATCGATACTGATTTCTGTCCAAACCCGGACAAAGGAGGAAGGTTTGGGTTAGGGCAATGGCTAAGGGTCAGGACTAGGGCTTACATAACAACCCATAATCGTTAAGCAATTTGACAGACACAGGACATAGTATAGAAAATAAAGAAAAGTAGAGTCAAAAGTGCTCAATTTGACGTTTATTAAACACGGTGAGGAAATCTAGTCAACTTACATATTTAAAAAAAAATTATTCACTTTAACTTAAATACAATAAGTTATCATATTTTATTTGCACATTTAGGTAATAGTTAATTTAATGTTTTTTTTTGCGTCGTTTAAACGCAACATATTTGAATAGTTCCAGCGAATAATATTATGGCTTATTATTAATTCCCTCGGCAACGGCACGGCGACGGTAACGGCTCGCGGCATCTCATTTATTTAATACTAGTAAAGGGGATGCAAAAACGTAATCATTTTCTTGCCTCTCCCTCACTCGTATTGAAGAAATGAGATGGGGCTAGCCATTCCCGTCAGCCTTCCATTTCCGCAGGCATAACTAAATGCGCCTGATGGGTCCACATTTCTTCGCAATGGCGCGGCCCCGTAATCTTATATCATAGCGGAAAGAGCGTTTTAATTGGTTTATTAAAAATCCTGTGAATGAATTCTACTCCAATAGTTTCCAGATGAATCCGGTCCCTTTACACCTCACAGACCTGCGTTGCATGTGGAATGGTAACACCGCGCGACATTCCGGATGCCTGTGTTAACTTTATCAGTCCAACGTGACAGGAATCCAATGAGAAGAATGTGTGAATAATATCAACATTATTGAACTCTGAAGGAATCTGACTTATTCTTCGATATATGCAGTAGGTAGAGGAAAGGAAGCGCATTCGGAATATCATTTATATTTTAGGGTGCAAAAAACAAGATAAGAACGTTTTTTTGAATAAAAGTCGATAAACATGTTAAGAAACTAATAGTTTATTAGGAAACGGGAACAGAAATCCAATAAAATTATTACAGTGATTGAAAAAAATTTTTTTTAAAGAATGAGTTTTTTTCAAAAGTGCATGTAATTCGGAACAGTATATTTCAAAAGATATTCTCTTTTAAAATATTAGAATATAATAGTGTCTTGTTAATTATTTGCAATAATCACACACATACTCTACTGTTTCGCATCCGGCACATTCATTGTGTACCCGAGAGGTTGCACATGATCCAAAGTTCTCTCCTTACATCCTGACTGAAAGGACCATTGCAGAAAAAGCACACTGCTTCTTCATCATTTGTTTTTTTTTTTTTAATTTCAGGAGGGATGATTATATCAGAAGAGGAACTGCCATCAATTATCTGAATCCCACTTCTTCCTTTTCTGGTACAAATTTAGTGACGACATTTCTGTAAAATTAAATAAGAGTAGGTACTCAACAAATTGAATATAATTTGGAATACTATTCCAATTTTGCATCACACTGTGTATTCCAAATTAGGAACATATAACTTAAAAGATCATTCTTATATCACATATCAACATATTATGAAATGCAAAAACTACTCCAGGAAGTCTTACTATAAAAATATTACTCTTTCTGATGTGATTTCATTTGTAATGTTATAAAAAATATTGGAATATGGGGTGATTATATTCGATCAAAAACTCACCGAAAAAGTTTTGACAGGAGCAACTTCACAAAATGCGTCGGCGTGTCCACAGAAACAGAAGAATATTATTCCGACCGAAACCAGGGCTCACAGCTGTGACTTTCAATAGTTATAATTATTACCGGTAGATTCCGCTACTCAAACCGAAGATAAGACGGTATTCTGAATTTCCAACAGTATTCCAAATATGCTTCCTTTCCTCTACCTCCTTTTAGTAGAAAAATCTAGTGATCTTCCTTCGCCTTTCCTTCCTTCGATTTGGAAGGGTTATATACCGCCGCCCGGGAAAGCATTTATTGGATTACTAAAACCTCTGCCATAGCTTCCCCTAAGTGGTTCGCTAAGTTTGGTGACTTTGCAGGGGTGCCCGGGTTCATCGGGTGAGGTTTTTTTGGATCTTGGCGGCAAATGCGTGGCCGGCCGGGTTAGGAGAGACTGGTTGAGGGAGACTTTTTGAACTCTCCAGCGCGACTCTTGCCGTGTATCTCAGTATGAGGGATAGATTCATAGGTTCGTCACTCCTGGACACACCGATTCTTACTCACCCCTGATGCCTTTTTCTTTCACATAACTTCCTTTCCTAAAAAGACCAACCACACAGCACCCCCAAAGATGACACATCCTTAGAGGAATTATTTTCCTCGGGGTCTCCTGTGAGGAGCTAATGTAAAAATACTATTTAATAAAGCTAAATAATATCATTATCTAGATTCGACGTTTGTGGTTGTGTATCAAAAAAAATAGTAAAGATCCGTAATATTGCCCCTTCCAAATGAACTATTTCGAAAACCTTTACCAATCTAAGCGCAGACTTTCAGGAAATAATGTAATCCTTCATTACCACTTGGCAAGTACTGGTGCATGTCGCTAAACCTGCTGTCGCGTATCACATTAATCATCCCAACACTAGTCGTACGATCCTCACACAGGCACAGGTAACGACTTTCTCCAGGTACCTGGTCTGCTGATGGTTTTGTGGTTCATTTGGTTATCTACGGATACGTAACGAAGATTAGATCCGTCACAAATTATTGTGAATGCATTATTAATGATACTGTGACTCACATTTATTAATTATACATGAGATTACAAATCCTGTTCTATATGGGATGTCAACGTGATAAAGAATACCTATACTTAACCATTTTTATAAATAACCAGGTACGGGTATCCTGGTCCAGGTATACATTTGATATGTGTTACTAATCGTTTAATCCAACTTTCTCTGTCAAATCGAGCCGTTTACTATGATCGCTTTTTTCGTGTAACTTCCCTCAGCACTTACTAATATCCAAAATTTAAACGAGCCTTAGAAACAAATCATAGTTTAATGTTCTCATGTTTCCAGTAATTGTTTGGTTTCGGTTTCTTCCTTTTACGTTTAATGACAATTCAGACTATTTTTTTTCTGAACGAAGACTGCCTCGTGTTTTATATTCTATTGTAGGTTTAAAGTTCTTGTTTTCCTGTGCTACTATAGCACCGATATTGTGTATTATTATTATCCTGTGTTAATATTAAGGGGGTATTCTAGTCTAGAGGCACAAATTTCGGGTGTTTTTTGAGCTCTGTAAAAAAATTATATATATTTTTAGTATTTTTTTTTTTAAATTATTTATTTATATTTTAAGAATACGTAAAAAATTTAACACAAAAAAATATCCAAATTCGAAAAATAATCGGCTGGTAAAGTGGGAGATCCAAAAAAAAGTTACGGATTGCAAGTCATCTGAAAAAAAAAATCGAATAGATTCTTAATCTGTAAAGATTTTGCTATCGTCGGAACCTCGGACAAGTAAAAAAATATTTTTTCACAAAATGGCGGCCGTTTGAAAAAAATATTTTTTTATCTGTTTTATTAACAGTTATTTTTTTTTCAAATACTGAAAATTTAACTTTTTCTCTCTTGGCGCCATAAAGGAATGTGTAGACAAGTTTCATACCAAATTTCAAATAAATCGGTTCCGTAGAACACTAAATATCATGCACGCCAACTTGACAAAAGAAGTTTCGCGTTAAAAGTTTTGAGTAAAATTTTAGACAGTTTTATTCATATATGGTATGGTATACTTACGTTACTAGGACCTTCAGTTAAAAATACATTATATTTATATGCATTATACATAGTCATTGAAAAAATCAATAATATTTTCAATAAGTTAAGAGTTAAAAATTTTTATTAATTTAGTTCCTCACAGGAGGCTCTGAGGTAAATAATTCTCAGGGCCTATGTCAAGTTCGGGGATGCAGTATGAAGGGTATTTTTAGGGAAAGGAAGGAGAGGAAGTTCTGGGAAGGAAAAATGTATGAGGGGTGGGTTGGAATCTTCGGGTCAAAGTCTACAGGAGTGACGGAATTATGAATCCATCCCTCCCACCGCGGAACAAGATAAGTATTCAAGTATGCGATACAAGCTAAAAAAAATATCCCTCAACCAGTCTCTCCCAATATGCACTAGGTGGGAAAATGCATGAGCCGCAAAAACGAGGACAAATCTCACCCCATGAACCCAGTCACCACTGCTTAGTAACCAAAAGTAGTGGACCATTTTGGGTGACTAATGGCATGGGTGTTGGTTATCCAATAAATGATATCCGCCATTCCCGCCTTCCAAATTTTATTGTATGATATGGCAAATTAGGTTTTTAGAAAAATGATCGGAAAAAACAATTAAATTTAATATTTGTGCCTGGAAGACATCTTACAATAAAATAAAACTTTTTTTTGGTAGATCAATTTAGGAGGAGGGTATGGGTACTATTCATTGGAAAACCAACAACCCTGCCATAGATCACCCCGTGTGGTTCGATCCGCTTGGTGACTTGGCACGGGTGCCCGGGTTCATGGGGGTAAGGATTGTCTAGGTCTCGGTGGCGGATGCTTCTGCCCACCTACTGTGTGGCGGACCGGATTTAGATAGACTAGTTGAGGGAGACCTTTTTTTACTTCTCCAGCAGGCATTTTTCCTTCGAAGATCTTCCAATCTTTCCTCTTCACACAGCATACGTAAAGATGACATAGGCCCTAAAGAATATTATTTTCCTTAGCGCCTCCTGTGCCAGATGGCAGGTCTGGTATTAAGTGGGAATTTCTACCTTACCACGATCTACATAATGCGTGATTTTGCCAGAATTCGAATGATTTACGCCGCCAACATAAATTCTATACAAACACAGGCTGCTGCCACCTAATTAAAAATTTAATCAATGATCAAAAACATATTTTTAAACCAAATGGCATTTTAACCTCTTAGCAAGATATTATTATTAAATAAAGGAGTTTTTTTTTATCTAAGTGCAGAAAAACACAGTTTTAAACTCATACGCCTGAAAACCATTGTTCCGTTTTATTTGATTTTACGAACGCATTTGGGATCTAATATATTTGTGTTGAATGTGCTTAGTCAGCTTCAGCTGGCTGGCTGCCGCCTTAGCGTTTCAAGGAGTGCAACATGACGTTACGTCTGTTCAGCGAAGATTTCTTTTAAGATATATACATATGTAGAATATTTTAGCGTGGAAGTTTACACGAACTCACATTGCAATATTTTAATAAAACTTCAACAATATAATAGTTATTCCATTTCAAATTATTATATATTTGTATTATACGTGTACTTACAATTATAAAAAAACATACCTATATCTTCAATGAAGATAATTTATCCATAAAGCTCTAAATTAATTTACTTAGAAATGTTATATTATGTATTAAATATTAATTTGATAAAACCTGTAGACCAGCTGTTTTGTGACAGCTTTGTTGGTCTACCTATTAACATTTAATAAATATCTTTTACGTACAAATAAATAAGAGAAATTTCGGAATCAGGTACATCCCGGATTTGGCTATCGTAAGCTATAAATAAGGTGTTTTCTCTTCTATTTCTATCTCTTCCACTTATTATTTTATTTCTTATATATATATATGTGTCTGTATGAAATTACTTTAGTTGACATAATAAGCCCTGACGAAGCTTGAGTTAAGCGAAACCTGGTGGTCTGTATGAAATTACTTTAGTTGACATAATAAGCCCTGACGAAGCTTGAGTTAAGCGAAACCTGGTGGTCTGTATGAAATTACTTTAGTTGACATAATAAGCCCTGACGAAGCTTGAGTTAAGCGAAACCTGGTGGTCTGTATGAAATTACTTTAGTTGACATAATAAGCCCTGACGAAGCTTGAGCTAAGCGAAACCTGGTGGTCTGTATGAAATTACTTTAGTTGACATAATAAGCCCTGACGAAGCTTGAGCTAAGCGAAACCTGGTGGTCTGTATGAAATTACTTTAGTTGACATAATAAGCCCTGACGAAGCTTGAGCTAAGCGAAACCTGGTGGTCTGTATGAAATTACTTTAGTTGACATAATAAGCCCTGACGAAGCTTGAGCTAAGCGAAACCTGGTGGTCTGTATGAAATTACTTTAGTTGACATAATAAGCCCTGACGAAGCTTGAGCTAAGCGAAACCTGGTGGTCTGTATGAAATTACTTTAGTTGACATAATAAGCCCTGACGAAGCTTGAGTTAAGCGAAACCTGGTGGTCTGTATGAAATTACTTTAGTTGACATAATAAGCCCTGACGAAGCTTGAGCTAAGCGAAACCTGGTGGTCTGTATGAAATTACTTTAGTTGACATAATAAGCCCTGACGAAGCTTGAGCTAAGCGAAACCTGGTGGTCTGTATGAAATTACTTTAGTTGACATAATAAGCCCTGACGAAGCTTGAGCTAAGCGAAACCTGGTGGTCTGTATGAAATTACTTTAGTTGACATAATAAGCCCTGACGAAGCTTGAGCTAAGCGAAACCTGGTGGTCTGTATGAAATTACTTTAGTTGACATAATAAGCCCTGACGAAGCTTGAGCTAAGCGAAACCTGGTGGTCTGTATGAAATTACTTTAGTTGACATAATAATCCCTGACGAAGCTTGAGCTAAGCGAAACCTGGTGGTCTGTATGAAATTACTTTAGTTGACATAATAAGCCCTGACGAAGCTTGAGCTAAGCGAAACCTGGTGGTCTGTATGAAATTACTTTAGTTGACATAATAAGCCCTGACGAAGCTTGAGCTAAGCGAAACCTGGTGGTCTGTATAAAATTACTTTAGTTGACATAATAAGCCCTGACGAAGCTTGAGCTAAGCGAAACCTGGTTGGCTGTTTAATATTAATTCAAAAATTAAAGTGGCGTTTTACAAAGTGTTTTTTCATTTAAATAAATACAAAAACGATTATTGGCATTTATAGTGAATTAGTTATCATTAGTTATCATCAATAGTTGTTATCAATTAGAAATCAAATAATTCAATCGATCCGTAATAAAAAATAAAAAAATAAAAATATTTGGCATGTTAGTTTAACAAGGCTAAATTTTATTTTTAACTAAGTAATTATTAATTTAAGTTACAGATAAAAAATTATTTAATCAGAATAAAAAATTCAAGAACTTAATAATAGAGTATTTTGATGAATTCATTAAAATCATAAGACTAAAGTTATGACATACCTAAGTACATAATAAAATTTTAAATTTTTTTTTTTTTAATACAGGAGAAAAGATAACTCTTAAAATGAAATTTATTTGCTACATCATTCTCAAAAACAGTTTATGATAGTCATTCACATTTATATAATCACTTTTTAAAGAAGTTTCTATAAGTTATGAAAGTTGTATTGGATTGCAGGCCTGCATTTTTGAATGTAATTTTATTAGCTAAGCTAATATGCAAGTGTCACCGGAAAAAGAAGTAATTGAACTTAAAATTTTGTAATTACTTAAATATTGTTTATTTCCTTCCTTTCTTTCTTCTCTTTGTCTGTACTGTATACTTTCTATGTGTTCATTAATTTTTTTAAATTATTTTGATTGTCATTATTTCTGCTTTTCACTAGTAGCATCTCCACCCAGTAATAAAAAAATCTTGATTTACGCATACTGTGAACATTTTTAATTGTAATTTTAATACTTGAACTTGAACATCCTAATGGAAATTTCATTAATGTAATAATTGTTAACACTCTGTGTTAACAATGTTTATGATAAGTGTTTCAAATAATAAATAAAAAAATTATAATTATGCAGGTATATATTTCTAAATGATGATGCGTAAATAAATAAATTCATTAAAAATATGACGTTTTTTATAGCGAAGAAAGAAAAGTTTACATATTATTTCTTCAGGTTAATGAAAAAAATCAGAATTTTTCTAAACGTTCTCCGAGGCGCAAATCACAGGAAAAATCCGGGATATATTTAGATTGTAATTGAATAAGTTTTTACAGCAGGCCTGGAAACCTCTAAGCTTGAATTTGAATTAATATGGTCGACTAACATCTCTTAATAATAGAGACCGCGCTAAAGGCTTTCGTGAGAAAGGGCCATGATGAAATTAAATATCTCAAAGAAAATCAACTTTTTCATATGAGAAAAACTCTACATTGCGACAAAATGAAAAGATTTTGTCGACCGACATCTTCCGAAAATATAACTTATCACTCTCGACGTTTGTGTTGGAATGAAAGCTTATTTAAGCATTTTCCGAGGCGCGAACCATGGGAAAATTGACAAGAAAATGCTTTTTCGTTTTATCAAGAGATGGCACAATTTCTGAATGTCATGTTAATGGGAACAAAAAAGCACTAGTTCATTTTTTTCTTATTTTATTTTGATTTACGCCCAGCTTGTAAATGAAACTTGAAACTCATTTTGTGTTTTTTGGTATTCGGCTGAGGTTTAATTTAGTTGTTATTATTCATTAACGCCCTAGTGGGCGCTTTGCATTAAAATTTCACATATATATGTATAACATCATAATTAATTTAGTTGTACCAATAATAATAAAAACTAGTAACTGACTAACTAACCATCACGCCGTTTCCCCGCAGGGGTTGGCAGAAAGGACGGGCCGCCAAACAACTCGGTCTTGGCATACACTCCTTGCCTCATACACATTCATACATTTTCTTATACATGTTCTTCTATTATTCTGACTCTTGACATGGCACGGCTCAAGTATCGTATTCACTGTCTCCATGTCACCATGTCTTCCTCGGGCGTCCTCTACTTCTTATACCATTCACATTTGCGTCATATATTCTCTTAACACTCCTTTCTTTATTAATTCGCTATACATATCCAAACCATCTAAGCGTCCCTTTTCATAATCTTACTTATAAACCAACCCAACCAACTATACTAAAATACCCAACCCCATAACTTTAAAAAACAATTATCTCTATGGATCGTCATACTTAGGAACTATGATATATAATCTTTTTATTTTTACTTAAATTGATTTGTATAACTCTAATATCTATCAATATTATAATTAACCTAATATTTTAAATTATTATTATCAAAATATTTAGAAACCTCGATGTATATTAATTGTCATTTAATTTAATTTAATTTGTATAATTTAGTAAATTATAATTCAATTTATCAACCATCATACTATGTAACTTAATAAGAACTTATTATTTATCTGTAACCCACATTTCCATAAATTCATTGTCATATTATCCGCAAACTACACTATCATCAATTATTATATTATCTGCCATAAATTCAATGTTATATTATCTGTAAATTTCATCTATCAATTATTATTTTATCTGTAAATTTCATTGTCATAAATTCCATGTTATATTTATTACTTGTAAACATCATTATCATCAATTACTATATTATATGTAAATGTCGTTATCATAAATTCACTGCTGCATTAACTGTAAACCTCATTATCATAATTATTATATTATCAGTAAATGTACTTCATTACCTTAAATTATATAATCTGCATACTTCAACCGCCATAACACAGGGACATCCCTAGCATGGCGGGCGAAATAACACAATATCTACACTATGTATAAAATTATTTTAATAAATAAATATTACGCTCACATCAGCCTTCCATTCTTTTCGGATCTCCACAATCCTCACACGATCATACATGGTTTTACCACACATATACCTCATGGATCTCATTTCTACAGCATTCAGTCTACTTTCATCCTTTCTCTGCCAGTTCCATGCTTCACTGCCATACATCAGGGTAGGTACCAGAACTCCATTGTGGACTGCTAGCTTCGCTTCTTTGGACAACTTTTTGTTGGCGCCAACGGCATTCAGTCCACCATTAATGGAGTTATCTGCATTTACCCTTCTTTCAATATCCCATCTGCCTTCCCATCTCTCGTAAATATACTTCCCAAATACACAAACTCATTAACTTGCTCCGAGTATTCATCATCTACAACAATATTGCACACTGTTTTAGTACTCTCTCTTTCAAACACCATTATAATAAGAAGACTTGACATAAAACAATGTGTAATTAATATGCTAGAATGTAGGTAGGTATATGGATACAATTCATTGTTCATGTTATGTTAAAATATGATATATTCATAATGTATCGAACATTAAAAGAGAAGGATTTATAAAAAAGATAACAAAAATAAAAGTGATTTTTCAGAAGATAAATTAAAAGCTAGTTGCCTTCTGAAACTTGCAAAATTGTTAACACGAGATTTATCTTTACGTTGACAGTGTTTACATTACACTAATGCAAATTAGTTTCAAGAATTCCGGGATGTGAATCAAATATTTAACAATTTTAAATAAAAATAACACGTCGGTTAACACTCTTATTTCTGAAAATTAATGTCTGGTTTCGGTGCATAAGATATTAAAATTAATAAATTCGACCGGAATTTTAATTTTAAAAACAATGTGACGAAGGAATTTGTTTTGTAACTAACTAAACTAACTAACCATAACGTCGTTTCTCCGCAGGTGTAGGCAGAGAGAATGGACCGTCAAACAACTCAGTTTTGGCATACACTCCTTGCTTCACTCACAATCATACATCTTCTCATACGTGCTCTTCTATTATTCCGACTCTTGCATGGCCCGACTCAAGTATCCGGATCACTGAATCGTGCCATGTCTTCTTCGGGCGTCCACAATTTATTATCGGTCTTCTTCATCCACAGATTCTGCCAGTTATAAAGGTTATACTGGATTGAAGGCCAGCCTTTTATAATGTAATTTTATTAGCTGTACCTAATGTGACGTCATGCGACACGGCAAAAAGAAGTATTTGAACTAAATTTTCGGTATTTGCTTTAACTAACTAACTACTACTGCCAAACAACTTGGTCTTGGCATACACTTCTTGCCTCATTCACATTTATACATCTTCTCATACATGCTCTTCTATTATTCCGACTCTTGACATAGCCCGACTCAACTATCTGGTTCACTTCCTCGAGCGTCATATATTCTTCTTACACTCCTTTCACATGTCCAAACCATCTGACGGACCTTTTTTAATCTTACTCATTACGGTTACATCAGCCTTGCATTATTTGCGGATATCTTATTCTCACACGATCGTACATGCTTTTTAACCACACATACGCATCAGGGATCTCATCTCAACTCCATTCAGTCTACTTTCATCCTTCCTCTGCCAGTTCCATGACTCACTGCCATACATCAGGGTAGGTAACAGCACTCCATTATGGACTGCTAGTTTCGCTTCTGTTGACAGTTTTTTGTTAGTGCCAGCGAAAATCTTTTCTAATGATTGAGAATGGAGTTTGTGGTAGTTTTGATTTCTGACATTTGTACTCACCGATCCTCGTGGATTTGTTAGTAGATCACCGTACTTGCCTCGATTTTATGGTGTTTTCAAGCCTATAAACTGCTCTTTGCATACAGAAATATATTTTATTAGCTTGGCATGTAAATAATATTTCTTAATATAACTCTAGCTTGTTAGTAGATTCGTCACTTAAAAAACTATTTTTAAACGTGAAAAAGCCCTACGCAAAATTTTGAGTCAAATGTCATAACTCCGATTTTAAAAAGATATAGTTCATTGCAGATCCTGTATTCATATGGAAAGCCTCATACGACTTATTTAATTGCGAAGAATGGTTGGTTATTTAGCTGGAAAATAAAATAAAGCTTAAGAATATTTTCATGTGTTTTCATTAGGTATACCTACTATATTGTTTACAGTAACGGAGAGAAAAGGGAGGGGCAATTGGAATTTGATCCCTTGTACAGTAAGGAGCGTCAAGTCCAGGATGGATGGCATCAAACAGGTTAATATTAAACTTATAAACAAACAAATTATAAACAATCATCATGAACTCTTTTTCATTAATTATTACTAACGCAGTAAGCCAAAATAATTCCCATCTGTTTTGCGAATTTGTAATATCTACCTAAAGAGTCAGTGGGTCCTTAATCGAGATTTAGGTAAAGCCTTTAAAACTCCAACATGAGTGGGATATTAATTAAGGGAGAGGAAGGGTTAGCCATATTTAATCTGCATACATTAGTTCATTGTAGAACGATTAATCCAGGCTCTCTGCCAAATGGTGCCTGTAGTAACTTTTGGCTTTACAAAAAAAAAAAAAATTTACATCCGTTTTACCTTTTTTGTTACAATACTATTAAATGTATTTTGGTTGTCCCTCTCTAATCAAATACCCCTCTTTTCTATCAAACCCTATCTAAAATTGCCTTCCCTTCATTCAACATCTCTAAGTCTGAACTCGATTCCAATTTTCATTATAATTTTAAAATATGCCAATTTAAATAAAATTAATATTTAAATTCACCTTTCATTTCTCCATAATTTAAATGATGGCCTAGAACACCCTTGGAGATTGAAGGCCAGATATAATTGTAAAAAAAGAAATAAAAAAATATGTACACTTTAATATTGGCGGCCGGCGTGGTCGAGCGGTAAGGCTCTTGACTCCCAATCCCAAACCGAAGGTCGCATGTTCAAACTAAAATCTGAAACAAAAAAATCAGAAAAAGAACGGACACAACTGGGACTCAAACCCAGGACTTTTTGCTTTCCGGGCCGGTGCTCTACCAACTACGCTAACGTGTCCCTATCAAATTCGGTTGTATTTAACTGTATCAGACTTCGACTGAGAACTACCAACATTATCTTCATTTTCTTAACGTATATTTTATTGGCTGCTAACTTTATGTATGATTGCAAGATTCAACTCGAACTAAATGCAATCTAAAACGTCAGTTTTGGGATAAAACCCGGCAATTGTGATATAACGACACAGCATGGCTTATATTAATTGGCATTCCAATCGACCAAGAATCATTTTTATATAAATTTTATGTAACTTCAGAAGTTTCATAATATTAATACCAGGTTGAATGAAATTTTTCACATTCAAAAATTTCAAGACGAACTGAATTATTAGGTATCATAAAAAATTATTTTGAGCAATGTTTCGTTGAACTGACTCGGTTAATGAAAGATTTTATTTATGATAACGTTTTGAAAGCCATGCGAAGATTTTTTCATTTGCATGAAATGTCGTTTGATGTTCTTGTAATGTCTTTGCAGTGATTTTGATGTCAAAAGGAGGAGAATGAGGATTCATCGTGATTTTTACCTTCAAGAAATATATTTTATGTCGTAATGAAATACACTGATAAGCTCAGTTCCGTGATAATTATTTCGAAACTAAGAAATAATAACTTTGAAAATGTTTAGGACTACAGTGGAAGGGAGTTATTGGCGTTTATCGTGTACATAATATCGTTTTTAAGAAAAAAAAGGAATTTCACCATCTTGGAACTTGGAAGTATATAATATCACTTTAAGGTGTATTCCCTTTTAGCATGAGGCATCGCGGTGGAACTATATTGTTATTGCGTTGTGTGTTTCTTCGCAGAGATTGAGTGATAAGTGATACCTAAGTGATTGGTCATCCATTTTCCTTGCATACCTTGTCCGATTATTGAAGAAATAATCATTCATACGAGAAGTTATATAGGGGTAGTGCAATGCATACGTTCCAAAATTATTCAGAGTATGTAATAAAATAAACTTAAAAAACTACATTAAAAAAAAGAAGAGAAGAAAAAAAAAATTATTAGAAAAGTTGCGAATCACAATCCCTCAACCAGTCTCTCCCGATCCGGCCAGTCACGCAGTAAGTAGACTAACGCATCCGACGCCATGATCTAGACAAATCTCACGCCATGAATATGAGCACCTCTGATCAGTCTTCAAACGTAGCGGACTACTTAGAGTGATCTGTTATCCAATAAATGGTTGCCAAGGCGGCGGTACCCGCCCCTCAATTTTTCTCGAAGTCTTGTTTACATGTTACAACACGTTTTCAGTTTGTTACTTTATACCGACACGACGGTCCCGAAGAACAAGTCGAATCAACAAAAAAATAAAAATCGTTTCTTTGGATTATTTAATGGCTTATCTTGTTGATTTTAAGTTCTGCTTTTCGGAATTTTTAATGAAATAAAAGGAAATGCATAATATCAAAACAACATCATTTTTCTTGATTTCAAAAACAGTAAAAATGCAGAAACGATACTTTGCTCTACTGCAAAACTACAAAACCGCAATCCGACATTGTTTTTCGGGACCATCGATGCATAGGTGGCACGCTTACAAAAATTATGTTGTATCTACGTGTATGTAAAGCAACTATAAATGTATAAATAAAATGGTCGCTACCACTCCTAACGGCCTTGCAAATATTAGAATAGTCATCTCTGTTGGAAATGAGACCGGCGAGACAAAAACCGCAGCCAATTTCCCGGCCTGGCCATTTCCGAATGAAAGTGGATTGGTTTGGGGAAAACAATTAATTAATCCCCTTGGCGCCCTGGCGGCCACACCTCGAACTACCGGGGCTACGTCACGTGGTCTTCTCACTTGACAACTGGTTTTGTTCTCCGCTAGATAATAGTGCAGCAAAACAACTACTTTACTGTACAGACTTATTGCTGAAAACCTGTTTTCTCATTTCACAATTTATTTATCTTTTTATGTTACTCATATTATTATCTTACTATGTTTGTTCTTAACAAAATCTCTCAAAAGTGTTGAATACATTCATTATAGATAAAATAATTTTATAAATCTGTGTTAAGTTAGCAGCGTTCATATTTGAAAAGAATTAAAATGATACTTTAAATTAAAATATGGAAATTAACAAGACACAGAAAAATAATAAAAGTAACGGTCGCAACTGGGACTTGAACCCAGATATCTCGTCTTACCGGGACGTGCGCTCTGCCAATTCAGCCATTGCCACCTATTATAAAACCGCCGTAATTGTCAAAGTCATATTTAAAATTTTAGAATTAACAATATTATCTTCGACTAATGTTTTTTATTCATATTATCGGCAGCTACCTTTTTCATAAAGAAGACGAGAGATCTGGGTTCGAATCCCAGTTGCGACCTTTTATCTTTTATTATTTTTCTGTGTCTTGTTCGTGAAATGACGTGGAATTTGAAAGCGAAAAGGAACCTACTTCCTGACATCTAATCAAGCTGAAACTCAACAGATAGAAGTGTTGTCGATGAAAATGCATTCTATTAACTTTTAGGGGCAATCATGCGCACACACGCGTAATTTTTTCTAAATTTCGAATAAATTAAAGCGCTACACTCCCGATTTGTCCCGGTTGGTAGCGCGGTTGATTGCAATCAATGGATAGGATGTTCAAAAACCCGAGTCAAAACATTTTTTTATTCAAAACAAATGAATCCTGATTAATTCTTTTGATTTTAGGAATGGAGCCTCTCCGACGGCTTAAAAAAACGTTTTTCTGATCTAGTTTTCAACAAAGGATCTTTAAAGGATCTTTGTTTTTGGGTGGAGTGCTTTAGTGGGATGTTGAGAGTTGGGTTAGATTTATCGAAGACCAGGTATTTATTGAGGACTTAAGTTAAAATGGAATATCAAGTTTGTATTTTCTAGGGGTGAAGAATCGACCCTCTGGCACAAAGATGTCTAATTGACAAAACGTTGAGCTGCTTATACATTTTCAAAGAGTCTGTATAGTATGGGACTTGAACACTGTACGCGAATAAAGATTGGGAAATTCGATATAAATAAATCTTAGTTTTGTGCGTGGGAAGATGTTTTTGAAATGATTTGTCAAGAGGTACAAAATTTTTAGAGTTTCGATGTAATTGAGATGCTCTCTAAATATCAAGCAACCAAATGTTATATATTTTTATTATTAAGTTAATATGGTTACACCAGCGCAGGATTTCATCAATTAAGACGCCAAGATATTTTATTTGTTTTGCATTTTACAGAGGAGGTTGACCTTTTTCTGTTAACCGTGCATTAACTTAATAAAATTAGATTTTTAAAATTTGTATTTAGAGTTAGTTTGTTTTCATTGAGCCATTGTTTGAAGATGGCAAGACTTTTCTCAGCTTTAACCCTTAATTTGATGTTGTTTACTATGGTGAACATTTAGAAAAAAAACTTGTAAATACATTGAATTTTTTTTTAAATAGGTGTGGTAAAACATAACGCAAAAGCCACAATAATTATTTGTAAATACAATAAAGTATACATAATCAGACCGCCTAGATTTGGCATTTTTCGCCATAATGAACATTTGTAGATGGGTGCTGTATTACGTAAATTTGGCCATGTTCAATGTGGCAAACTTTGTTTTTTTTTTGAAAATAGTAGATATTATGTTTAATTTTTCCTTAACCTGTTTTGATGCAGATTCCCAATAAAACAGAGCTTTGAAATTTAATTTTTGATATATTTGCTAAATTAAGGGTTGTAATGTTTTGAGTATAACGGTATCATCATCGACCGTCACAATATTGCCTTATGTAATTAGTTCGTAAAGATCAATGATGTAGATAAGAAACATAAGAGCACTTAGAATCCTACCCTGGGGTACTCCTTAACTGATCGAAAAGGGTTCACTTTTGATGTTGTGATAATAACTGGTCAAGTACTCTTTAACGAATAAATTTTCAGTAAATTAAGTAATGCCAAGCTTATTATGTCAAGTTACATTAAAATTATTTTGTTCTTTGAGTCAAGGTTAGTATGAATAAAATATGATACTGTCGTTATAGCGTGTTCCTTGCCTGTTTTTGTTCTTCTTCACTCTTCTTGGCTCTTCTTGTTTCTTCTTGCATTTTCTTGAATATTCGAATCAGATAATAAAAAGGAGAATAGATGACACTCATCTAAGTGTAATATGCGACTGAGTTGAAAAAAAAAGTTTTTTTGAGATAAAGATAAAAAGTGTCATTTTTAACTTGTGCATGCCAAGATATTCGTTGGAAAACCGCATACAAGCACGGCGCCAGCTGTTATGTCGATGTAACTAAAATATTTATAATACAATGGTATCTCAGAACAAGGTGGCCCAATCAAATTAATAAGGATGATTACAAATGGATTTATTGGATAAAACGGAATGAATAAGTAAGCTTAAGAGAATTTTTTTAAAACTCATTGCATAGATCTCATCTGGGCATAGCTAAGATAAAAAGTTTATCTTGGGGCTATTTTTGGTGGCCAGGTATAGATGGAAAAAATTGAACTTTTAGCGAGAGGATGCGAAATTTTTTCAGAGATTCAACCATCACAGAGTGAATTGACTCAGTGGCCAATAACTGAAGAAATTAGGAGTAGGGTGCATATTGATTATATGGGACCTGTTTCAAATAAATATTTTTTAGTTATTATTGATTCAACATCAAAATGGTTATATTGTTTGGAAGTAAATTCACGTAACTCAAATAATACTATTAAAATCTTAAATACGTTATTCATTTATTTCGGCAGTGTACAGACAATAGTGTCAGATAATAGAGCAGCCTTCATGTCGGCGGAGAAGAGTTTTGTGGGTAAATAGCATCAAACATTTAACTACACCGGTGAATCATCCACAATCGAATGGGTTAGCTGAAAACGTAGTAAAAACTTTAAAAAAAATGATGACGGGAAATTAGTTCCAGTCAGGTTATGATGAAGAATTGGGGAATTTTCTAGTTGATTACAGAAATGCACCACACTGTACAACGAGTTTGGACCGGCAGTTGTAATGTTTGGAAGGAAACTGAAATCTTACAAATAAAAAAATAAAAACACTTTTGTTTACCGGCAAATGAAAATCTGAAATGTGTTTTCCCTACCTAAATGTAAGATTTTTTGTACTCCATATCAAACTCTTTCTACTCGTGTGACCAAAGTCAATCATCGTAATGCCTTGAATGATCAGTACTCCGAAAAATTTTCTTGTCCGCTGTACACGCAAAGACTTTGAAACCGAAATTTACATATAAACTTTGACAAAAAGAAAACAAAGTCAGGCCAGCATTATTCGTTGCAAATAAATGATGTAATATGCGATGTCTCATTGTCGAACGATTACTCGTCCCTCCGCCCCAAATGCGTAAACTATCCCAGACAGCGAGCTGGCCAAACGATTACATGTTATTCGGAAAAGAACGGCGCCGATTCGGATATTGAATCTAGTGACCCACCGGTTTTGTACTATCCTCAGACAATTTGTTTTGTTAGATATACAAATCATCTGAAACAAAGACATAACAAATATGAAACAAAATATTCATTATCTTTTTCGTTGTTTGTTTTTGGGGTGTTATGCCGTGTTGTGCTACCTCCTTCTTTAGCCGACGTTTCGGACAGCGTTGCAGTGTCCATCATCAGGGCAGATCCGACATCGACGAATCTCCCCTGATGATGGACACTGCAACGCTGTCCGAAACGTCGGCTAAAGAAGGAGGTAGCACAACACGGCATAACACCCCAAAAACAAACAACGAAAATGCTTTTGGCCGTGAAAATCTAAAAACGTATCTATTCATTATCTGTTTATCCTTCTAACACAGCTCGGTTGAGGAGGAAGAGGTCCAATACATTTTCGGACTAATGTCATTTGACAATACATTGGTAGTATCTTTGTTCGTTAGTTACACTTTTCAATTTTTAATCGGTCTAAAACTTTTAAACAAATGCAAATTGTGGCCAAACGGTAAAAACCAAACACATTTCGCGACGTGAGAAGGTACACACTATGTAAAACATGCGTTGTGAAAACTTTACAAAAATCTATTAAAATACATCAGAGCGTTTAAAATGTAACTGCTGTCCTTGGTTCACCCAGCGCTCCTCCTTAAAATAAGCTATTACTATTAAAATGATAAACTCTTCTTATAATAATACTAATAAATAATAATAATAACTATTAATTATGATTAATACCGGTACATTACATTCATCTGCATTGTTTACGATCGACTCTCAAAAGTCTGGCAGTTTTCGATTTCACGCCTGAAGAAATCCAAGTTTGAGCTGAAAAGATCGAAAATCTAATGGTGAAGATCAACGTCATTATTAAAAAAGATGGTTCAGTGATTGCCAGAGAGATAGTTAAAATTTTACAAATTGAAGAAGATGGATTGGAAAACAGGGTAGATATGGTAGAATAAGTCAACAGTCAATATCTTGAATTTACTCTTCATAATAATTGATATTAGATGTTCAACGGCGCCGGCGTTAAATATTATGGTTTGACCAGCTTACGATGACTTGAATCCTCTATTAAATGATTAAAAAGTTGACTTTTTATATGACTGGTCAGAAAAATTGATATTCCGTAAATTTTCCCCAGTAAAATCGCAGGCATTGCGCAGCCTTTTTCATAAAAATACTTATATTTGGATATGAGGTCAAAATAATGAACCAAACCGAATAATAATTTTATTAAACAAAAGGTGTAGCGGTATAGCAAAAATCTATTACGGTTATGTGCTATTTCGTTTATTTATATTTTCTTGTATTTTATGATAATATATAAACCATTAAAGCAACTTTTGAATTTTTTTAGTTAATGTATTAAATGAATTTAGTACGTCGTATAGATAGTGTGTTATTTCATCCGCCATGCTAGGGATGTCCCTGTGTTGTGGCGGGTGAAGTTTACAGATAATATAATTTATGGAGATGAAGTATACTGATAATATAATAATTGATGATATTGAAGTTTACAGTTAACGCAGCAATGAATTTATGATTATTAAGTTAACTTATAATATGATAATTGATGATAATGAAGTTTACAGATAATATAGCCATGTATTTATGATAATCAAGTTTACATATAATATAATAATTGATGATAATGAAGTTTACAGATAATATGACAATGAATTTACGTCAATGAAGTGTACAGATAAAATAATAATTGATGGTAATGAAGATTACAGACAAAATAATAATTTATAGTAATGAAGTTTACAGATAATGTAACAATGTATTTATGATAACGAAGTTTACAGATAATATAATAATTGATGGTAATGAAGTTTACGGATAATATAATAATATGATAATGAAGTGTACAGTTAATGCAGCAATAAATTTATGATAAAAAAGTTTATATATACTATAATGATTTATGAAAATGAAATTTACAGATAATAGCTGGAATTGTAATTAATAGATGGTTTTTTTATGGCCGTTCGAGGGTTTAAAAACCTTATTTTCAATATTGTTTTAGGGTTACGTACAGCAAGGAATAAAAATCGTATTTCAACAATTTATTCTTGTGTACTGTGAAAAATATTCTAAAAATTTAAAAATATTTTTTTTACAAATTTACGACGTCAGAGCTCATCAAAGTCTCACTGGTGGCGTTCCGCGGCCTGAAATATTTCTATTCCAATTTTAAGACGGTAAATAAAAATCGTGCCAAAAGAAGTAAGTTTTTTTACTAAATTTGTTTATAAACACTATTCTTCACAATGTTAGACCTAGAAAACCGTTGTTTGGGTAACCAAAAATGCCACAATCTTTTGATCGCTACTGTGAATGTAATGGTTTTGTTGGAAAGCCCCGATTTATTTTAGTTGTTTCATTTTCATGTTTCTTCCATTAGATCAAGGTTATTATTGTGATAATTATTCTACGATCTCCGAATAAAAATCTGTTATAAATAGATTACGCATCATTGATAACTTTTATGCTGATGTTGCTGATATTTTTAATATGCCACCACTGAAGTAAAAAGCTGTATATCGGATTCTCTTAGAATTTTCTCGCTTTCATAGGACATTACGACATCATCTTTCTCACGAATAAAAAATCAACGAATCGAACTTAGGAACCCTACTCTTTCTTTTATTCATTAACAATAGTCAAGACCTCAAAAAACCGCTCAAAATATCTCCCCTTCGCTGATAATATCAAACTTTGCAAAGCTATTTCTATTCCATTCATCTGCAGAATGATCTTTATTTTCTTGACAAATGGTCGGAAAAGAACAAATTACCATTCTGCAACCAAAAATGCAGTGTCATCACATAACAAGATCTAGATATTCCTATTAACATACCACATTAATAAAAATATATTAATACGCAAAAATGAAAATCGAGACCTTGGCGTGAATTTCGAAGCAAATCTCTCTTTCAAATCCCACATACCTGCTGACATTGTCTCCCACGCCAACAAAATGCTTGGATTTGTTATTCGTAATGCGAGATCATTTACTAATGCAGTTGCAATACCAGAATAGTTTTAGATTATTTGGAAATTTTTGAACAAAACCATTTCCTAGAAATAGAAAAGCATATAAATACTATCCGTTCATGTATCCATCCTTGTTCTTACTAAGAATGTTAGATTTCAACACCTTAGAAGCGCACCGAAAAATATTTTCTAGGTAAATATTTGTATTAGTTTAATCTCTGGTATAATGCTCAATCTGCCTATCTTGATAGATGTTGACTTATACCTCCCTAACAAGTATATTCGTGGGAGATTTCATGCACTTTTTTATACTCCAGAAGCGAGGACTTCTGCGTATCAGAATGCGCCAATAAACAGAGCTACACAGCTGCTTAACGATTTTACATTGGCCATCGACATTTTCACTTACAGACAGTTCAGCAACTATCTTTTGACGCATGTCACAAAATAGTAAAACCTCCCTCAAGCCTTTTAAGTTTGTAATCTTCTCCATGATAAATTGGTATATAACCGTTTTACGGAGAACATGAAAAAATAAATAAATGACAAGTTTTTGTTTCATCTTCAATGCTTTCCATGACTTTATATTTTGTGTTGTTTACTTATTTAATCGAATACTTTTTTCTTTCTTCTTTCTACATTGTACCATGACTATTTAAAAAAATGAAAAAAAAAATATATATATATATATAAAATGGCACTTGTGCCGTTAATTCTAAATTAGTAAATCTGTTCAATAAAATTGTTTGTTTGACAGTTTTTCTAAGAGTCAAAATAAAAAGCAATTTTAGATGAATACTGAGAATAAATTTTCAGAAAAAATCGATACACTAATCTGCCATACCAAGCTTAGCTCCACAATGTGAAGGGTTGTTCAAGCTTCCAACCGCGCAATTTAATTAACAAGCACATCATGAAAATGTCAGCCTCAGTGTCCAATTGACATATTCTCACACCTTTCGCGCGTTGGACGTCAAATGAAAATTAACGTCATTAGTTTCAAAAGATGTGGAACATGCCATGGTGATGTCGTGCCAAATTATTTCATATGTTAAGCATGTCTCATAAAAGGTACCTTCCCACTTTCTAAACCACATAAAAGTAACGTTATTTAGATAAAATTATAAAACTTTTTAGGTATGGCTATGAGAGTTGAGTAAAACACAGTAATCACACATAATTAATTTTACACACAGCATGTTAGAAATCTGTAATTCAACCTCAGGAAAGAAAATTCCAGTGACATTGACAATTCAAATAAAAAGATGCAATGTTATACTTTTCGAATATTAAAATTGTATGTTCTTATGTGTGGGTATAATACTTATTATCCCTTTCTCGCTAATAACAACTGATATGCTAGCATGGTCGATCGATAACGACTGCAGTTATCCTAGGGAATGATGAGAAGTTACCGACAATCGGTCGGTAACATCATATCGATCGACCATGCTAGCACCCCTGGACGCAAGCAAGACAAAATACTGTTTTTCAGTTACGTTTGGCAAGGATATAATTGTATACACGCACCAATTTTCAAAATCCAAATGTGTGTTGTTTATTTAATGTACGTAATTTAAGTAAACTATAATTAATTGTGTTGGTGGTTCAGATGCATTTTGTATTGATATCATTATATCTCTAATGTTTCGGTATGAAAATATTAATTGTTCCGTGGGGATCTAAAAAGCCTGATAGCTGAAGAACAAAGGAAATAGAATATCTATGTGATGAAATTTTTCCTAAAGTAATATACGACACCAATGAGTAATTCATTCACAAGTAAATATATTTATAAAGAGCTTAATCAGGGATCTACCAAAGTTGCAGAGGAATAATTGAGCCCGGAATAATGTTGTATCCAACAAAACTATCAAAGTTAAGTTAGTGATGAAAAAATGTTGGTGTATATTATAATGCATCTTTTTAGATAGGGATTATGGTAGTGAAATTTTTTTTAGGCCTTTGGCAGCTTTTTAAAGATTGGTTTGTGGAAGAATGTTGTATAAGGCCGTTTATCGAAATCGCGGATCGTGGTTTAATTCATGGGAATAAATGGAGAAAACGAATGTTTTATGGCTTCATCTAGAAAACTTTCAAGCCAAGAAGCTGAAGAATGCAGGAAAGTAGATTTTTTTCTAGAAAAAATATTGTTAATGCTGCTTTTTGTCCGTTGAAACAGTTTTGTCGAATAATGTTGTATGTTGATCTGAAGACAATATGTCGAATGTAAATGGTTTTATTTATTCATATCGGTTATTTGCTTTTTAAGCTCAAATGCATCAATGACATATGTAAATTGATGTTAGAAGAGCATGGTGCTTTCTTGAAGGTACAGAAAGTAAAAAAAAACCATTTTGTGGTACAATGTTGCCGGTGAAATTTTTATATACAACATTTTTCCACAAATTCTAATTTAATAGCCTTTTTCCACGACTTTTCGTTTAAAAGCCTTAATAATTGTATGTTTATTGTATTTTAAATATAAAATGTTATAAAAAATAACCGGTTTCGTTTTTTCCATTTTTCTCGGAACAAGAATATTGTTGGATACAACATTATTCCGGGCAAGGGCTCATTAATAGGTAGTTTGTGTGTCAATAAGGGAACAAAACATATTTTTCACATTCGAACTTGATCCGGTATAATACTCGTATTAGGTATAAACTGGTAAACAAGGCATATTATGTTTATTCTCATTTTTTATGGCATTTTTAAGTTAAAATTTTTAGTTTAGTTTAATTTTGATTTGTAAGAATCAAATTAGTTGGGTTCTATTAATCAGGTACAATATAATAAAATCACAGTAAATAATATACTATATGTAGCTTGCCAACAGGTCCATTGAATTATAAATGGTCGGTAATCCCATTAAATGTGTTAAATACGTATCTATACCTACCTACAGAAATTTTTTTCTAAGTTTTTAATCCTGTAGGGTAAAGTTGATGGTACAATCCCAGTCTGTGTCCCAGTGAGATCAACACCGAACTCGGTACGTGATCATCATTTAGATATTATGCATTGCACATTGTATGTATTATAATGTTGCAATTAAAAGAAGAAAAAACTTTTCCAATACTTAAATAAGATTCAAAACGTTATAATTGCATACTGGAAGGCGTAAATAATTTCGGATCAATAGCTAACATCCTGATACTATGCAGGAAATTGCTGTTTCAATCATAATACAGTTAAAAATATATCACGTTTGGGATTTATGATGACTTGCAATATCACGTTACGAAATAAGTATTTTTACCAATTCACGTGGCACATGATATTTTTCAATCATATTAGCTGTTTCGAAATAGAAATAGCCTCCGCCCTACATATCCACCCTTAGACATTGCCCATGCCAAGCCCAGATAAAGGAGAGTTCCTTGCCCTATATTCCTTCCCTTCCCTAAAGTATCTCTATGCATATTAATTCGGTTACCCTTCTTAGAATGAATAAGAACCGAAAATGCAGTAATTGCTTTTTGGCAGTACGTTAATTACCTATTATACTTTAATCTACTTTAAAATATGTTCTAGAAAACGGAAAACGTCCTCGTCCAGGCCGTCGCGGTGGCAGGGCCCGCCGAATTTCCCTCAAATTATTTAATTAATTTGTATTATTTGACGAGTCATTCACTAAAAGAAATGTATAGATTTTCAATACAACAATTTGGCGACAAGTTCCAGAGGCGAAGGCACTATCAGAATCGTTTTTGTGAAAGACCGAGATTCAGAATCAGAACGTTGTTTCTTGGAATTAATTCAACTATGTTTTGTGACTAGATCTGAGTAGCCAGCTACTTCCCCACCTTCCTCTAAATCACCTTCTTCTCCTCCCTATGACCTCCTGCCTCACAACGTTCCCCAATAAGGGATGTGAGAATCTTACTGGCTCCAGAAGGTTTGAACCAGTTGGAGCAGTATTCACATAAAAAAAGTTAATATAATAAAACCTTGCCACTTCTACTACTATTGCTAGTTCCTTGACTCTGATATAAAACTTATAAATAGCAATACTTAAGTCAGATACTCGAACTTTAGATTTAGTTGATCGAGCATTGGGATAATCGGATCGAAAAGCTTGGAATTAACTCCCACAAGAACTTACGCAGATAAAGAATTCTGGGAGAAAGCAAATCTACTGTTTTCAGAAAATCGTATTCTTAAGGGCAGAAAGAATGAGAAGGAGAGATACGAAAATACGAATGTCGGAGTAAACGCGCTAATATAAAAAATGTAAAAATTCGAGCGAAAATTGGGAAAATGTTTATTAAAATACGTCTCGTTTGTACTAGAGCAAAAATCTCTTTTAGCACCTTAAGTAGCGTTAAAAGAAACACTGTGGATTTTTTCATATATATAACTTGAAAAATAATAGAAACAAATAATAATTTTTGGAGCATATTTTTTTCTGTCGAGGAAATTTTATGTATTTAACGTGTCGGCTCTACAAATCTTCAGATATTACCTAAAAAATAACGTATATATTTTTAAGAACTTTGAAACCTAAAGTGTTCAAGGTACATATGTTATAAATCGATAGAAAATCGGAATTCCGGCCCTTGAGTAGATTACAAATTTCATCGAAAATTCTTTTTTTAAGCAAGTCTGCATTTGTGGCGTGTCGAAATAAAGACGGCAATCTCCACCATTGATCTAAAATGGCGATGGATAGAGAAACAAAAATACAATTAATAGCTATAAAAGGCTTGGAGCGTAAACCGCAGTAACCCATACAATTTTAAATAAATGAATACTTTTTTTTTAAATTGTATGGGTTACTGATATGCTCCAAGCCTTTTGTAGCTGTTAATAGTATTTTTTTTCTCTATCCATCGTCATTATAGATCAATGGTGAAGATTGCGGGTTGAGATTACAGGTTTTGTTGCAGAACTAAATATAGTTCTGCAACAAAACCGATAATTTCAACCGGGAACGAAAAAGGCAGTATCCCTTTGGGCCAATCAGAGTGACAGAACAAAAGCGGCAATCTCCATCTATTAATTGAAGAAAACTACGTGACTTGTTCATTTTCATATTTAAAAAAATTATATTAACATGGTTATCTTCTTCCTCAATGATATATTTCATCGATGGGAATAACCTTCAATAGTTAAAAAGAGAGTTTTTCTTATAAAAAAATAAATAATATACAATTTAATCGCAATCAAATATATGCAGATAGTAATTAGTGGAAAAAATTAATTACAAAATGATGCTTTATTGTTCATAGCACGGCAAAAGAACTAAAAAGACTTTTTTGCTTATTAATCAAAATGAAAGTAATTGGAGATTGCCTTTTTTTATTTCAACACGCCTCATTTGTATCTGAAATTAAACTATTTATATTTATATAGGCATCTACGTTTTATTTGACGTTCTTTAAGACCCATTTACCTGCCGCCGATAGTTCAAAATTCAACTTGCGATCCTGCCCTTGCAACTGTACAGAGCGGTTCCTATGAGAAAGATTGTTTATTGTCCTTACCAATTTTTTAAAATTAATAACTCAATATCCACTTTATTTCATTCAAAATGTGCTTTAATATATACCTGCATTCAAGTTAGCAATAAAAATGCTCAAACACGTGATGATTAATTTCTTAATATAATAATAATATTGTGTATATATAATAATATAAGTATTTTTTGATGATAGTTATTTATGATTTTTCAATAATGTCTAAACAAAATAAATGTGTAAAAAATAAACTGAAATATTTTAGTTTGTAAGACAATAAATAAATAGAAAAACTGGGGTATTTTCGTCACAAAACACATACTCGGATATATTTTTTAATGATTTTGTTTTAACAAAAAAATAAAGTTCTAAAAAATGTCTTTACTATTATGTATTGATTTATTTTGATGTATGATTATATCATTTGAAATTTGTGTTGTATAATACAATATTTTGTTTGAAAATTCAACAAATCTGCAAGCGACCAACGGTATAACCATTAGCATATTAAAAGTAAACCTAGTTTTTCAAAATTTTATAACTGCTTTTACCAGATAAAATAACAATCTTTCAAATCAATTTATTTTTTTGTAAAAAAGAGTCAATACGTCTAGAATTTGATTTAAAAAGGACTAATTTCCGGTATTCTCTGGTAATACCCTGTTAACCGCTTGGGCACTTAAGCTTGTTTTCACGACAATTTAACGTAGGTAGACATAGGAATGACGTATGCCCCGGAGTCGAGTTATTTAAAGACATTTTTTTTGCGTATTACTAAAAATGAAAGTAATTGGAGATTGCCGTCTTTGTTTCAATACGCCTCATTTTTAACTGAAATTGAACTATTTATATTTTTGTAGGCACCTATGTTTTATCTAGCGTTCTTTATATACCTGTAGCAGGGGGACCCAAATGTAACCAAAATTATCGGAACAATCTTACCCCTTCTAAGTGAGAATTTTATGAATCCTTCTAGGTAAATTTCGAAATCACTTAACACGCTTAATACGAATATTTTTAGAAACAACCCTTTGATTCCCCTTCATTACTCTACAACAACTATTTAAAATGAAATTTTGCTTTCGTCGTATGAGATTGACGGCTATTTCACAATAATTTTATTATGTTGGTATTCCTGATACTATAACATAACGAAGGGCTATTAGAGACACTATTACCATGTGATCTATGCGTATCTGGTGGGCACTATTTGAGCGGATCTATAAATAAAATAAAATAAAATAAAGTTCTTCAGGGAAGTTTCTTTCTTTTTATTTTTCTTCTCCTTACTTACTTAAATAAATGAAGACAAAATTAGCGAAACTCAAGTAAGTTTCAAAATGTAATGGCTTTATTTACATCTTACTTTCTTACTAATATTATAAACGTGAAAGTTTGTATGGATGTATGAATGTTTGTTCCTCTTTAAGTCGAAATTTAATGAATGGATTTTAATGAAACTTTACAATAATGTAGCTCATACATCAGAATAACATATAGGCTGTAATGTATGAAGCTAGCTATTTATTTTCAATATATTGAAAATAATAATTATATTTTAATTGAAAGCGTCAAAATTTGAGAATGTCATTTTGCAAAACAATAATTGTTAAATCAAAATTCTATTTTGGAAAATATTTAAATTACTGATTTTATTTGAAGTACTCGCCTAATACTTTGAATCGAATCAAGAATTATACATATTTTAAATAAATAGGTTAAGAATTTTGGTATAAACGTAGATGGGACCTAGGAAAAGAAAATAGATTACTCGAAGTACTAATCCTACGCAGACGAAGTCACGGGCAGAAGCTTGTTAAAAATATTTTTTTTATTTAAACCTACCTAAAACCTTTTTTTTTCCAGAATTCAGCCCAAACTAATGCCTTTCTAATATGCATAAATGTAACAACGTCTCTTCTATCCCTTTGTTATAGTATCTGGAATACCAATATAACAAAACGATAAAAATTATTTTGTAATTTATTGACTTTCAATCTCATACGACGAAAGTAAATTTTTATTTTACGTAATTCAATTTATATCGCAGTATTTTTACATCGCTCCGAATGCAAATGTATTTTAAAGTAATTAAAGTGAATAAAAAGGTTTTTTCTAAAAAAATATTCGTATTAAGCGTGTCCAGTGATTTCGAACATCTACCTCCTCTACATCAGCATGTCAGTAGACTTGCTTCAAATTTTTCTCTTTGATGCTCTTTTCAAATTTACACCGTTTTTAATGGCTGAAATGCACGAGAATTTTAATGTTTTTCTTTGGTGCAAAAGGAAAGACTGTAGCTAACAGAGTAAAATTACAAACTCTTTACAAACGCCTATCATATGTACACGGTTGACATTTGTCACATGAGAACAGGTCGTTTCTACGACTCGTTCTTGAGTTAAAGGGCTCGGCTGTGGAAGGATTTGCCGGTTTTCGTGTTTCCTCCCTCCAACAACATGGGTCTCTTCAAGACCCATAGTCACTCTTTCCTCTCCTCAAAAAGACCCACCGCACAGCATCTTCAAAGATGACAAAGGCCCTGAGGGAATTTTTTTTCCTCAGGGCCTCCTGTGTCGAGTAAAAAATAAAAAAGAAGCTTCTTCGAGTAAAACCCATGTACCTACTTCAATTAAATAACATTTTTAATGAGGCTAAATGTTTATTGATAAAATGAACCATATATATTCTGTAATTTTTTTTACTTTAAGAAAATGTGGCAAAATTTCATCGGTGATTGCCGTCACATCATTGATGGGCATGTAAGGTTGACTCAAATGTTATGAAGTTTTCTTTAGTGAATGGTATTCAAAGATTAGTGAAGTTTACTACAATATTTTTGAAAGAAGTGCCTCGATTTATGTAAGGGAGGTGACTTTTTCTTCCACCATGTATTTTAATATTCGTTAATGAATTAATTTAAAAGAAAAATTGATTTCACCCTCTGTGACATTTTTTTGCTCCCCTGAATGAAAAAAGTCGTAACATTGAAGCGATTTGCCGATGTGGGAAAAGTGAAACAGAATTACGCAAAGCACTGAAAAGTCTGATGAGTGAGCTGTGAAAAAAATACTGCCATCACGGGACGCCTGGCAGAAGTGAAAAACAAATAGAAAAGAAATATTTTTATTGAAGGAAGTGAAAATTAAAGTAAACAGGTCCTTATATTTTTTTATGATAAAACAATTATTTTATTAGTATTAAAATGTAAACAGAAATATAAATATAAATAATAATTAAAAATTTATGATAATTTGAAGAGGTTTATTTCCACTTCTTCAATATACCGTACAGAGTTTTGGCGGCAGGGCGGAAAGAGCCAACGAATAACGAGGCTGGCCGAATGAAGCATCGCGACGCTTCGTTTCGTGCTAGAGCATCGTCCTGTCTTTCCACGCTAGAGTCAGCTCTACCCCCTGGACACGTCAAAAGTTGTTTCACATCGAAATCTTAATAAATGCATTGCATCAAAAAGATTCCTTTAAAGGTTGTTGAAATATAGACAAGTAAAAATAAATACGAGTTTTTTATAAATAAATTCGTGTACGTGCGGTTTCAAAAAATAATCCGTTTCGTATTCGCGATATTTTTAATTGTACGATACATGTTTTTTTATCAAAATATGTTTGTTTAAAGTAAATTTATTACACACACAAATTGTATCAAAAATAATATTTATTATAATACCATGAAGGGATCCAAAACTCCAATGATATAACAGTTATTTTATGAATCAATAGTTTCAAGATGCCAAATACAATCACTGCCATTCAACAAATTCACAAATAAAATGTTTTCCAGTTCAGTTTTACATAATTTATTAATACAGCCACTATTTAATAGCAAATCATGGGATAATTACTACAACTGGGTAACTCCGAAATCAGCGTTTTTGAGCTATATACTAAAAGCATTAACTCTATTTCCTCATCTATGAATGCTACAAACAAAAAAAGTCTAACGCGTTGCCAACGCGTTAGACTTTTTCTATATCATTGGGGGCCCGTGGCAAATTCATTGGATGGGGGGCCCCCCCAGTAAAAATCACAGTCGCGATTTTTTATAAATAACTTAAGAAGTTACCCAGCACGTTACCCACAAGTTACCCAACTTACTAATATTGTGTGCATTTTTGTTAAATATCACATAAATTTTATTTCAAAAGCATAGGTATTTCATATGTAGGTATAATGTAATAACAATTTAGTCTTTACAAGATATTTATTAATAAAATTCTTTTCTCCGAGCTTTCTGTTCCGCAAAATTATTAACAACGTCATCAAAGTTTAAAGATCGGGCCATTGAATTTTCAATAGACAGAAAAGCCAAGTTACATGACCTGTCTTATCCAATTGAGTTTCTTTATGTTTTTATTAATTTTAGTTTCGAAAATGACCTTTCGGTACTAGCTGTTGTCACAGGAATTGTAACAAATAACATTAATGCAGTACATACTTCAGGAAAGTTGCATGACGTAAAATGATTGGTTATTATTAATAAATCAGCAAATTCTCTAAGGCTGGAATCAGACGGTTCACTCGAGTGAAGGTTTACTCTATGGTTACTCGAGCGAATGTTCCCATCTTCGTTTCACTTTTGTTTCATTTCATGTTCAGACGTGTCATTCCGAGTAAAATAGGCCGAATGAAATACAGAAATGAACGATTAGTGAACCGTCTGATTCAGCCATAATACACGAAGCCTTTTCTATTTCGTCTCTGAAGGTGGACCTAACAAGGGGAATCCCGGACCATTCGTCGCTAATCCGACAGCCAGCGCCACGAAAAAAATACTTTCTTGCTAATACAAAATGCAGGAATACCCCGAACATATCAGCAACCAATGGATATGTTTTAAAATTGAACGACATCCTTTTCTTATGAATGCGTTTAAATCTTGAAAATTTATTTGAATTTGTATATGGTCTTTAGTTATGTCTAACTTTAGTTGATTTTGTGTACTCGTACTTATATAAAATTTATATTTTTTACTGAGTTTTGATATAAATGTTGGTTAAATGGTTACTTCTGAGCTCGCGGCCCCGCAGCAGCCGGGGCCCCGGCCCCCACGGGCCCGTGGCATTTTGCCAGCCCTGCCACCCTATAGTTTCGCCACTACGCATTGGAATCATCACATTATTTGAATATATTTTTTGTCAGTATCTCCAAAAAACAGTATCGTTTAATAAGGAGCTTCGATCATGGAGAAGCTGAAACCAAGTTAAACCCACGGGCTGCCATGGTTGCCAGCCAAACTTCAGAGTTCAGTAATTATCTCAGCATGTTTCAACACAGACGAAGAACACTTCAGCTGTCATCTCAGTCTTCTGTCGCTGTCATATTGGCGCACGCAACTAAAAATAAAAAAAACTCGAAAACTGACAAAAAACTGGCGTGACCATGGCAACCAGACAACCCGGCAACGGCTGGCTGCGGGAACAAGCACGGCGAGTTGCGAGTGACTGTTTGCGTTGCCGTTGACAACGGGTTTTTGAGAAGTTGTGTAGTGTGCGACCTATCACATTGAAGTACACAGGATAGTGAGTTACATTGCAAACCATTATTTTTACTGTTGCCCCGTGAGAAAAGCACTAAATTCAATAATAACGTAACTATAGTAACCGCAAGTGTTTTTCCATGTTTTAATAAGGCAACTAGAGCCCGTTGTAGCACTAAAATTTGTGGAATTGCTTGTTGCTTAAGATGAAGTTATACGCCGAATCACTATTTAGATTTATCTTTACTACGAATCGGTTTACATTATGAATATAAAAAAATATGTTTTGGATACATTGAAGATTTTCCTACCTTTTTAACGAATGGAATTAAAATAAAATTATCAATTACGTTACAAAACATATAAGCGCAAAGTACTAAATATTTTGTTTTTTCATTAGAAAAATATGAAGTTATAAAAGAAACAACATTATAAAAATACCTCTTTATGGCTAACATTATTTTTGACTTTGTCTGTGAGATGAGTATTGATTGACTAACTTTTTTTCGTTCTTGTAAAATTATTCATAAATTTTTTTTTTTTTTAAATGTTTGGCGCTACTTTTCTCATGTAGTATCAAAAATACGCAGAGTTTTTGAAGGGGTAAGAAGTCGTTTACTAAACTAGAAGTAGTTTACTACGTTTAACTGGCGTTTATATTCCTCTTAAAAACTAAGTCATTTCATATTTGTAAAAAATACGTAACAAAACATTAGCCATTTTTTTTCCAACATATATATAAGTATCTACAATTTAACAATCGATTTAACATTCTACGATTTATCAGTATAAATATACAACAACCAATTTATTAAATACAATTTTATAATTAAGTTACAGAGTTGTAGTAATTACCCCATGAAATTAAAGAATATATTCATCGTTAATGTTATTATTTTTCTATAGGTATTTCTATGCTGTATCTATTTATGTGTAAGAGTGGCGTTGAAAACTTTACATCCACGTGTTTTCTTTCCCAACAATCTGCTGTGTTTACGCGCCACATGTGTTCAAAGTTTCAGCACTCGGGTTTGAATAAATAATTTGTGAACGTGTTATGATTTTTTTCGCCAACGTAAACAGCCATTAAAAATGTGTGTCAAAGTTTAACTACAGTAGATTTTTCAGCTACGGGAACTGGCGGGTACAGAATTTTTCACTGTTTCATTTGCACCAGTGCTAGAGGGAAAATGCCGGAAGAGTTTTATGAATGTTAAAATGTTTATCGAATTACAGGTTGCTTTTATACAGCCTTTGTTAATCTATTTGATGTTGATTGATTGTTATTTTGAAACGAATTTTCGAAAATGGCAAATCGTACGATATTTAACGATTACAACTGTTATTAAAACAATATATACGAGAAAAAATAAAGCCACTCGAAAGCTTTTTGCCACATTATGGCACTATTTCCAAAGCCTCGGATTGCTTTGCTACCACAATGTGGCAAATATTCTCTAGATTTTTTTAAATGTTTTAAAGTTAACGATTTTATAATATTTCTTTTATAAACCCTACGAATAAGGGATAGTTGACAAACATAGTTGAATTCATTGGCTATATAGAACTATAATTAGTTTGTATGTCTCCATGTTCAAATTCGGAGGAATGATTTTTTTAATGTGGGCGGACAAATTTCGAATCCGAGAAAAATGTTTTAAGTTGCTCTGTCGCTCCAGTGGATAGTGAGTTCGAAATAGATAATTTAATGTAGGCAAATAATAACAATTAATATTAAACCCGATCTCCTTCCTCTCCCCGCCTTTAATTTATTTGTATTTTTTTAAATACTTTTTTGTTATAGTCTCCCTGACTACATACAATTTTTTCTCTCGATCTAATATTTGGGCTAGTATAAAATATGATTAAGACTTTACAAAATTGAAATGGGTCAAGGTAGGTAGGTAATAAAACATATTTCCGACTGAGCTGTTTATTCCGGTTGTAGGCATCGAATCCATCACCTTCTACCCCCGTCTTTTCACGGAAGACAGGGGCACTCGCATCAGATCGCTGGCGGGACTCGGCTTGATGGATGGTCTCTAGATTGGTGCTGTTCTTGCTGGGGCTGTCTTTGTAGGTGGTTATCAACCATACCGCTGAAAAATGATAACATCATGGAAATGTGAAAATGTAAAAAAAATATGGATCACTCGGTTACAGGCTACTTCATACTCCAACATGTAATGCTTTTGTGATTTATATACCTACCTACATTTTTAATTTTGAATTTTATTCTCTAAAACAGCTTTTTTTAATGATTCGATATTAATAAAGACATTTAATAATATTTTCGGAATAATTTAAAATTAATGTCGGCAGTATAAATTTAAATGCAAACGACTTTTGAATTTATTATTAAGATAATTGCGGATCTTAAAAAAATATATATGTAATATAAACTTTTGCGTATTATTATAAAACGTAATTCATGAGTCATATTATGTTGAAGATAGCACTTTTTTTTTCTTCTGAATTAATGTCTGTAATTTTCAAGATAATATTCAAGTCATTGAAAAGACGTTACAAAATTTCATCTCTTCCCATATTTCAGACTCTAGTAGCAATCTAAAAAAGATCGAAATGACAATCTAGTCTCCTTCAACGGTAGCATTCTTCCGAACAGGTCCTCCATTGATATGCTCGGTGTAACTCTAAGTGACCAGCTCAGATACGGGGGCTCCATCGAGCCCAAAGTTATGTTGGCCTCTCAGAAACTGGGCGTACTGTACAGGGCCCGCAGATACTTAAATAGTGCACAACTGCTAACCCTGTACAAATCGCAAGTCCGTCCCACGGTTGAATTTGGCAGTCATTTCTGGTCAAGAGCCTCAATGTATCTGAAAAAAACCTCGACTCTGTGCAGAAGCGGGCGGTCCGCTTGACAGATTCTCCCATCGAGCACAGGCGTTGGGTGGGAATGTTACCCTTTTGCTACCGATAGTGCAATGGAAGATGCTCCGAGGAACTAGAGTCATTGATCCCCTCGGGACCGGTGCACATTCGGGACATACGCCAAACGCGCGCCCATCATATGTACACGGTTGACATTTGTCACGTGAGAACCGGTCGCTTCTACAACTCGTTCTTGTGTTCAACAGCTCGTCTGTGGAACGATTTGCCAGCCTCTGTGTTTCCTCCTTCCTACAACATGGGTCTCTTCAAGACCCACGTTCACTCCTTCCTCTCTTCAAAAAGACCCTCCTCAAAGCATCTTCAAAGATGAGCATCCTCCTATGTGGAGTGAGTAAAAAAAAAAAACGGCGGGCGCGGGTTCAAATACCGGATTGCACAAATAATTTTTTATTTGATTGTCAATATGAAATTTATTTTATTCCACATTTAATCATAAATATAAGGAGTTATACCGAATATCTAGTACCTAAGCCTTGCATCTATTTTATTTGTTTTTAAAATATAAAACATAAAGATCGTCCCTTTGGAATAACAGGTTCCATCTGTTGCGGTGACTTCATGCGATAATGAACTCTAAGTTAGCTTACTATAGATTCCATTATCGCAAGACGTTTCTGCAACAGATGGAACCTTGTTATTCCAAAGGGTCGAGATGACGAATTAAAAAACATTTTAAATGTCGTCAAAAAATACTGAAATAAGGATTTAGATTGTTTTTTATCATTTTCAGATCTCAACTCACTAAATCACACATAATTGCCTAAAATATCTCTAAAATCATAAAATATAGAATTTTTCAATGGCATTTGTTTACAATTTAATTTAAATCTATTTTTTATAATTTTAAATCTGAAATTAATAATAGGTACATTTTCGTTTGGTATTTTGGCCTTAAATCAAAAACTCGCATTTGAATTTGAGGATATTTAAGGAGAAACAGGCCGCACACACTTTTCTATTATTATCGGGTAAAAACTTTTTTGGTTGTTGTTGTTGAAAAAATAACAAGGAAGGAATTAAATGATAGATGAATAAATTTTTCAGTTTTAGCCTGAATGTCGCATTTAACATCATATCGCATAGCCGCTCGCGCCAGAAATGTGAGGCTTGAACTATGAAAGAATTCACTAAATAAAAGCAAATATCGGTACAAAATAGTTTACTTTGATATCACATCTCTATGGTGTAATTCGGAAAAATGGAGTGGTCATTTCAGCGAAAGAGATAACATATTTTATTTGCATTGGTTGCATTTTATTTTTATTTTTATATGAATACCGCACAAGAATCCCAACTGCTTCCGTCTGGAGCTAGTGAGACTATGGCATCCCCAAATGGCGTATGTTGTGAGTCTGAAAGTAGCAGTGAGGAAGGGAAGGAAATGAGGAAGAAAAAGGTGGGGAAGTGCCTGGTTATTTAGATCTGGTCACCAAACACGGCTAAAGCCATTTCAAGCAACGTTTCAATTCTGAATGGTGGTCTTACATCAGGGCGATACTGATAGTTTCTTCAACTCTGGAAGGTGTCGCAAATATAATATATTTAATTTTTAATAAATTAATTGTGAAATAATTCAAATTAATCAAATAAAATTTATTCGCGCACGCCGGGTTCGAAACTGCGACCAATGGATTGGGAGTCCAGAGCCATACCTCTGAACCACGCTGGCACCACGCTAACCGTCTCCTTACTTACTGTTCATAAATATTTGTACGGTTTAATAAATGGGGTTAAAATTATTTTCTGCTTAATATTTAATATTGTGTTAAGCACCGTGCTTGCGGCTTAAATTCAAACTGGCGAGATATTTTAATGAAGAGAAGGTTAAATTATATTTTTTACGATACTTTGTACTGTATGCGACAGTTTATTAATTGAAGTAAAGGTTTTAACTAATCGTTCGAAAAGTAAGAACAACATCAGTTTTAAAAAAAAAATTTAATTGAGGTTTTTTCGACCACAATACTAGGCGCATTCCCGTGTTATGGTGGTCGATTTTTTATACAGTACATTAACATATGCAATATAAAGAATGTAAGAAAATATAAAAAATAAAAATATATAAAACAATATAATATTAAAGAAATTTACGGTATATTAGAGAACACAAAACAATACAAAATAATGCAAATGATTATAGAGTAATATAAAAGAGTATGGAAAAATATAGTAGAATATAAAATAATATGAAAAGTATAGAACATAAAAGTATTGTTCGGGCATAACTTACAGTATTTTTTTGTACCTACACCCATCCAAGCCTATGCGTCCTTACCATTGTCACCAGGAGATAACTAAGTCCTAATCAGTACCATTTCTACCGCCTTGCACGCACGTTGCGTCATATTATGTTTTCGAGAACGCTTTCAAGGTCGATACAGAGTTCCGTGCAATAACGAATGAATACGTGAGTGATCGTGCATCCAGAGTCCAGAGGATACATTTCAAAAGGTAGGACTTTCAATATTCTGGTGGCATCCTCTAATCTCTATATTCCTGCTTCCTTTCCATTCGTTATACACATTTCAAGTTTTTCACGCGACCTGAAAAGCTATTTTTCAGCAGCTATCGAAACATTGGTCCTTCGCCAGATTAAATTAGTTTTATGCGTAGAAATTGTACTCAAAATAGTTTAAAATAGTTCAATAATTATTCCATTAGAAGAATAGTTTCGGGTAGTAATTATTTCCAGATAGTGATTATTTCTTATCACGGTTTCATTTCATAGGTAGGTAGTAATTTCTGTGCATATTTCAAGATGGATAAGATTGCAACCAAGATCGGTTCATTAAAATTAAAAAGGCAGAGATTATTCGGTCGTGTGCAAGCTGCATACGATCTTATTAAAGATTTAGAACAAAAGGCAAAGTTATGTCAATTTAAGGCAAGAATGGATAAAATAGAGTCGACATATGAGGAATTTCAAAACATACAATGCGAGTTGTCGGACCTGGTTTCACTTCCCGAATTCGAATCAAAAAATGATATTTTGGAAGTTTCCCGTGTTTTTGAGGAACTGTTCTTCGAGGTCACGTCGGCGCGTGATACTCACGAGGCGGATCGGAGTGGTCATCATGATGTATCAGGCGAGGAAGTGCAACGTCCTGGCCGTAGTTTTCTGGCCCCAGAAATAAAAATTCCATCTTTTAGTGGCCACATTAGAGATTGGCCTCCCTTTTTTAATTTATTCAGGAGTCTTGTTCACGAGAATAGCGGTCTCACTAATATTGAAAAATTTCACTACCTACTAAGTACGTTGAAAGATACAGCGTTATCTCTAGTCAAAACCATTCCATTAATACAAGAAAACTATGATTTAGCTTGGGAGACGTTGCTAAATCATTATTCGGAGTCTAGAGCATTATTCATACACTATGCAAACTGTATTTTAAATTGCAACTTCACTAGTAATGACGAGATTTTAAATGTCTTGCGAGAAAACCTTGCCGGTTTGCACGAATTAAAAAGGGAAAAAATATTTGAAGAATTTGTTTGTCATTTGGTTTTACAAAAACTAGATTTAAATACGCGGAGATCATTTGAATCTAGAATTGAAAAAGATGAAATTCCGAGTGTCGAAAAATTAATAATTTTTTTGGCGGCTCAAAATCGCATAAATATGCTTTCAGATAATAATACTCATGTAAAAGACAATCGAAAACATAAACGGGTTTTATTTGTGGGAAACGATAATCCCAATAAAATTATTTGTAAACACTGTAAAGGCATGCATCATATTACAAAGTGTGAAACATTTCTTGTGTTAAATCTAGATAGTAGGAGAGACTTCGTCAAAAGGGAACGACTATGTTACAACTGTTTAAATCCACATTTAATTAAAAATTGCAAATCTAAATTTAAATGTAGAAAGTGTAACAAATTCCACCACACACTTTTACATAGCGAAGAAAGGGCCCCTCCATTTAACAACCACGATTCGGAAAACAATACTGAAGAAATACACTGCAATGCTGCGTACGCACTGAAAAAACGCTCGATATTGCCAACCGCGCTGGCAGAATTTCTTGACAAGTCGGGGCGCAGACACCAAGCTAGGATTCTGATAGACTCCGGCAGTGAAATATCATTCATTAGTGAGCGATTATATAATACATTGGGATTAAAATCAAAGAAATGGATAGGTAACGTGAGTGGAATCAATAATGCAATTGTCAACAATGTGGAACGTTCAGCTACTTGTAAAATATATTCCATTCAGAATCATTCTTTTGTGACAGCGCAAGCGTTAGTTATTTCAAATATTACGTCAAAGCTTCCTCCCGTTAATTTGCAAGAGCCGTTTGAAGAATTTAATCATTTAAATTTAGCGGATCCAGATTTTAGAAATCCAGGCGAAATAGACTTCCTAGTGGGCTCTGATTTGATAGCAAAAATATGGAGACAAGGGTATATTTCAAGCCGTAATTTGCTGGCGGTGAATACAATATTTGGATATGTAATTATGGGCTCATGCATAACACAAATGAATGATGTAACACAAACCTTTGTAACGTCAGCTCTAACTGCAGTTGAAAACAACGACTTAAATTGCGCGGTTAGGCGTTTCTGGGAAGTCGAGGAGATTTCTAACGAAATTATTAAAAATAAAGAAGATATTGAGTGCGAAAATATATTTCAGTCAACGGTTAAAAGGGATGTTTCCGGTAGATACATAGTAGCACTACCCTTTAAAAATAAAGTAGATATAGGGAGCACATACAAATTCGCACTAAAGAGATTTTATAATTTAGAAAAACGTTTGTCGTTAAATCCAAAATTAGCGGAACATTATCATAAATACATGAAGGAGTTTTTGGAGCAGGGCTTCATGTCAAGATTAACCCAATCAACTGAGATACCGAATACAAATTACATTCCACATCATCCGGTCGTGCAAAATATTAGTAATGATATCAAAATTCGGGTGGTCTTTGACGCCTCCTGTAAATCTGACAAACAAATCTCATTAAACGATTGTTTATATTCGGGTCCAAAATTACAAAACGAAATTGGTCAAATCTTACTAAAGTTCCGATTATATCCGGTAGTATTTACTACGGATATTCAAAAAATGTTCTTGCAAATACGAATAAGAGAAGAAGATACAAGCTATCAAAGGATTCTGTGGCGATTTTCTCCTTTAGAGCCGGTAGGGCAATATTCTCTGGGTACGGTCACGTTTGGGGTGACTTCTTCGCCCTACTTGGCTATCAGGACTTTGCATCAACTAGTTAAGGATGAAGGTGCACAATATCCAAAGGCTTCTAAGGCACTGTTGTCAGATACGTACGTCGACGACATTGTTACTGGCGAATGGGAGCCAGACAGTGCCTCTCAGCTTCAGAGGGAGCTGAAAGAACTCCTCGCAAAAGGAGGGTTTCAATTAAGAAAATGGATGAGTAATTCACTTCCGGTATTAAATAACATCCCGATTGAACATCGGATCCACACAAGTGGTCAGCTTGAATTTGATAATGGTACAGCTTGCTCATTAAAAATTTTAGGATTAATTTGGGATCCTGAAAAGGATAACTTTTCATACTCGGTGCAAGAAAAGGTAAGGGTATTTTCAAAACGTGCGATACTAAGTTGCGTTGCTCGTGTTTTCGACCCAATTGGATTAATAACCCCTGTTGTTTTTAAAGTAAAAGTTTTATTACAAGAAATATGGAAAATCAAGATAGGTTGGGATGATGCGCTCCCTGAACACATTTGTAATTTATGGCAAAAATTCTTGGAGGAATTACCATCGTTACGTTTTTTACATATACCTAGACATTGCAATACAGTTAAACGGTCAAACTGTATTTTAGTAGGATTTTCAGATGCTAGTGAGTTGGGTTATGCTGCTTGCGTATATTTGGTTACGAATGAAGCACAGCCTAAAGTAACATTGCTTACTAGCAAGTCTAAAGTTGCGCCACTGAAGGTATTGTCCATACCACGTCTCGAGCTCATGGGAGCTTATCTGCTTTCAAAACTGATCAAAATGACGAGGTCGTCGATTGAAACTCTTATAACAATTACAGATATAATATTGTTTTCGGATTCTACAATTGTTTTGTCATGGATTAAGGCACCTCCTCATACTTTAAAAACCTTTGTCGCGAACCGCGTAATTAAAATACTTGATCAAGTCGAAGACGCAAAGTGGTACCACGTTATTTCGAAAGAGAATCCAGCAGATTTAGCTTCTCGTGGTTTATATCCTCCTCAAATAATAGATAATGAATTATGGTTTCAAGGCCCTCCGTGGCTGGTACAGTCGTTACAGGAGTGGCCATTAACTTTACCGGAAACATTAAGGGTTGACGAGCTGCCAGAGGTAAAGTCTCACGTCTCAACGGTTCACGAGCCGTTTGACTATTATCAAGGTCTAGAATTTTTCCGGTTTTCTTCGTGGACACGTCTTCTGAATGTGGTCGCTTGGTCCATTAGATTTATACACAACTCGAGGCAACGGAGCAAGGGCGCTCGTAAGTGCGGAATTCTGACCTGCTCAGAAATAAACCACGCGACTATGGTCATATTAAAATGCGATCAACAGTTTCATTTTTCTGCTGAAATCAGAAAGCTTAAAGGGGATGGGGTGATCCCAGTTGCTTTTCAAAAATTAAATATTTTTATCGACCACGAGAATTTACTTCGCGTTGGCGGGCGGCTCTGTAATTCTAGTTTAAATTACAATACTAAGTATCCAGTAATCCTCGCGAAAAATAGTAAAATAGCGGAGCTTATTATACTATATTACCATAAGGTATATTTACATGCTGGTTCACGAACCTTGCAGTTCCTGATTCAGCAGAATTACTGGATTGTATCTGCCCGCAATAAAATAAATAATTTAGTTCTAAAATGTGTGAGATGCGCTAGATTGCGATCATCCCCGTCTACTCCTCTCATGGCTAGTCTACCAGAAGCGCGTGTTACGCCGAACCGCGTATTTAGTCTTGTAGGGGTAGATTTAGCCGGCCCATACAACATTAAGGAAGGCAAACGCAGAGGTGCTAAAACATACAAAGCTTACTTTGCGATTTTCGTTTGCATGTCAACGAAGGCAATACATCTCGAGGTACTCTCGGATCTTTCGTCTGAGGCCTTTATCGCTACACTCGATAGGTTTGTTTCAAGACGGGGCATCTGTCAGGCCATTTATTCGGATTGCGGCACAAATTTCGTTGGAACTAAACGCTATTTGATTGGAGCTCAAAAATTCTTGAATAATTGTCCTAATGACGAACATATAATGCGCACATGTTCGGAAAGGGGAATAGTGTGGAATTTTAATCCTCCTTCCAGTCCCCACTTCGGGGGACTATGGGAAGGTAACATAAGAGTGGTGAAAAACCATTTAAAAAGGGTAATAGGGGACAGTTCATTGACGTACGAAGAGTTTACTACTGTTTTAAATAAGATTGAAGCCATCCTAAACTCTCGACCGCTGTGTCCGTTAACATCAGACCCTGAAGACATTCAAGCTCTTACTCCAGGTCATTTCTTAATAGGCGAACCGCTAATTTCAATTCCCGAATATAACTATACAGAGGTTAAGACCAACAGAGTCAATCGATGGGAACACCTGCAGAAAATCACGCAACATTTTTGGCAGCGCTGGAATACCGAATATTTACAAGCGTTACAAAATCGAGTTAAGTGGTATAAGCCTACACGTAACCTCGAAGTAAATGACTTGGTAGTCATTAAGGATACCAGGAGTCCTCCTTTAAAGTGGCCACTAGGCAGGATAAGGGAGGTGAAACCAGGTTCTGACGGGGTCGTTAGAGTAGCCTCAGTTCAAACTAGCGACGGGGTATATCTACGGCCTGTGACAAAGCTTTGCCTGTTACCCATAGAATAGAGAGTGACGTTTTTTATTTTGTTTTCTTTTTGTTGCCTCGCTTGAATTGCGATCATATATTTTTGTTTTCTTTAGTTATTTATGCTTCCGTATGGTTTGAGATTCAGCTATCTTTTCAGATACTATATTCTTTCAGAGTATTTTTTTTTGTTTTGTGTTTTGCACGTGTAATTTAGTTTCACGTGCATCTAGTTTTTACGGAATAGATTAAATATTAGAGTTAGGTTTCATTTCACATATTCTTTTCTAGTATTTTTTCAAAATCGACCAATTTCGATGAGTGTTGGAAAATTGTTCATTTTGGCGGGCGGTTTATGTTCGGGCATAACTTACAGTATTTTTTTGTACCTACACCCATCCAAGCCTATGCGTCCTTACCATTGTCACCAGGAGATAACTAAGTCCTAATCAGTACCATTTCTACCGCCTTGCACGCACGTTGCGTCATATTATGTTTTCGAGAACGCTTTCAAGGTCGATACAGAGTTCCGTGCAATAACGAATGAATACGTGAGTGATCGTGCATCCAGAGTCCAGAGGATACATTTCAAAAGGTAGGACTTTCAATATTCTGGTGGCATCCTCTAATCTCTATATTCCTGCTTCCTTTCCATTCGTTATACACATTTCAAGTTTTTCACGCGACCTGAAAAGCTATTTTTCAGCAGCTATCGAAAAACAAGTATGTTATTATAAAATATATAAAACCAAAGTCAGTAGTACAGAGCAAGCAATTTATATTAATTGTTATTCACCAGACTTTTAGGTCCGGGTTTAGTTTTCCCTACAGGAAAAACTAAACCCTTTCACACACTTTTCCATAAAAATGATCATCTAGTAAATCCACATTATGCAAGTGTATTATATAAGAATAATTGATACAAAAAAAATACAAGAACAACATGTTAACCTACCAAACTATTTAATGGGAAGATAATTCACCGACTCCAGATATTTTCATATAAGAGTGTTCGGCTCGGCGGAAATCCTAATTTGACTGACAAATCCTACTGATCCCTCAGTATAAATATATAAAAAATCTTTCGTAATCGTACACGTTTTTTAAAATGACTGATTTTTGCATTTTCAAATACAAATTCTTTGACAAATCTAATATGCCTAAATTTTTAATGAGAGAGCTACGTATAATGCCAGTAGCCGAAATAACAAATGGTAATATTTTTATAGTCTGAGAAAGCCAAATTCTTTTAATTTCATTTCCTAAATCTGTATACTTTCTTATATTTTCAGAAACAGATTTTTTAATATAAAAGGAATTTGGAAGAGCTACATCAATGATATAAGTTATTTTTTTAATTTTGTCATGTAAAACTATATCGGGTCTATTATGACTAATTGGTCTGTCTGTTAGTATAGTTTTATCGTAGTATATTTTAAAGAATTTATTTTCTAAAAATGAATTTGGTTCGTATTCATAATATGCTACTAATTTTAATTTTCATCATTAGAAAGGATTATTATTATGATGAAAATCTATATTAAGTTTTGTAATACGTGTTACGTTTAAGGAGCTTCCTTCAGTTTAGTAGGTACTCATTATCCCTAAGAAACATTAATGTAAAAATACCTATAGTATTATGTGTTATTTGAATTGCTTTATAAAATTATTAACCATAACACAGACTTGTCGTGGTGAGGTTAAAATTGAATTGTCAACCATGTAAAGCAACAATAAATAAATATTTCAGTTAAATTAAATTATTTAGGTATACAACGGATTACATATTATTAATTACATAGAGTCAGTTCAGAATAAAGACTTTGTTATACGTCAAGTAACGAAAACAATATACAGTTACATATCCACAGATATAACTACACTTCACGTGACCGACACAACGAGTTTTCTCCGACTGAATTCGGAGTGCGTAAATCTCTAAAACCTTACTAACACGGACAACATATCTCACTATTAGTTTCAGATACTGTATTCGTAACTTAATCTGGATCTCTATACCAAAGATAAAGAATTCCATCAGATACTCCTTCACCTTACTAATACGGACGACACATCTCATTATAAGTTTCAGGTACTGAGCCCGGGGCCCAAAATTTGTAAGCCATTATTAGATATTTCCATAATGTGGTTAAACAAATAGATTTGGTTGAAAAGTGATGCTTACGTCTTTTATTTGTGTTAATATCCCAAGAGAATTGTTATCAGTGTTGTAATAATTACAAATCACTGGATTTTTTTTATTGTGTGAATTATGTATTGGAATTCGTTCGTTCAATAATGAAAAAGTGTTAAAAATAAAACTTAAACAGAAATAACTTCTTTACAAATTTACTTCCATGGTTTTTTAATTCATTTAATACATATTTCAAATTAGTTTTCGAGAAAAGGTTTTTAATGTTATTATTATGAAATTAGAAGGCGATAGGAGTCATACATTTTTAGATGAACACTGATTTCTTATTGAAAACAAATTAACAATAGTTAATATTCGTTGTTAATTGATCTAATCAAGTACATAAGATAAGAAGAGATGGGATGTTGTAAAAGTAAAGTTTTTAACGATTGTTCGAAATCTTATGAACGGAAGCTTTTGATCCTTTCATTGGGTCATCCCTGATGAAGAATAGAAAGAGGCCCAGTACAAAAAAAACTTGGTTAATCGCTTAAGTTTACCGAAAACAATTAGTCTAGAAGTTTTGGAACTGTCTTTCTTTTGAAGCTCATTTAATCCAAGTGTAAGGGTTCGACGCGATATTTTTTTAACAGTTAATTGTGGTTTTTCTGGTCAAACACCCCTTTGAGGGAAATATTAATGTTCAAAGTATTTTCAATATGGAGAATTCATAGTGAAGTAAACGCCAACACACTTTTATATACTTAAGAAAAGACTTCATGTTTGTCCTCTGCTTTACATTGCTTTAGGCCTTACAAAAAGGAGAATGTGCATAGTGCATAACCTTCTAAGATGGCTGTTAATCTAAATATCACAGGGTATGTACTAACGCCATAATTGTCATTGGTTAAGCCAAACTATAAACATGCACATATACAGATTTCAATTAGAGTGCCCCAAGGCTCCTATTAAGGCTATTAAACTATTTTATATAAATATGGTGCTGTTTTTAAAACTTTCTTGGATTCAGAAATTTATTATTTGCAAACAATATGAAATTTTTCAATCAAATGCACTGATGATTGTATCAAAATACACTCTGAAGATCTTAGAATTATAAAATACCTGGTGAATGTGTTCATAATATTAATATATTATAGATAAATTTAAATAAACACCCGGGTTGCCGGCACTGAAACTGAACTGAACTTCGTCATATTCGTATTTGGTTGTTATTGTAAAGCATTTGGATTATTACATAGTGAAATTAACGCATCATGAACTTGTGTTTGAAGGCATCTTCAGAATTAATTACTTGGGAAAAACATTTTTATATGTTTCGTCTCATTCCTTCTTTTCGTCATCATCCTCATCAGTCTTACCCTCACCGTCATTCCGAAAAAAATATTTAGATCGTTCTTTTCCAGAACCATCTTAAGCTGGCCTGAATGAGGTGAGAAATTGTTACACCAGCTATGAGGTGGGTATGAAATACCCGAAACTTAGATGTTTTTTTTTTAAATTTTATTATTATTATGTAATTAGCACTTTTGCTAGAGATATAATATTAATAGGATCCATTCAACAAGATGAGTAAAAAATATCAGCTTTCAGTACAAAAAGTGTTGTTTATTCTTAAAATAACAATGTATCTAAATTTTCTATGAAAAAATAAAAGTTTCAGTAGTTTAACTTCTTTACTCATAAAAATCTAACAAAATTCCAACTTCTTTGGTAAATAAACATAACAATACTATCTTCTAATTATTGTAACTTAAAAAGGAACTGAAAAAAAAGGATCATAGAAAAGTCTTATGAGATCATTAAACTTACTCGACAAAAAAATTTAACACTGACTACGAGGTCGGGTGTGATATACCCTTGCAACGTTTGCGCACGTGTATCTCCAGTCGCTGCCGGCGCAACACTAAACTTGACGCTGCACCTTACCTCCAGCTTCTGCAACGGCGGGACTCGCATAGCAACAATAACATTTAAAAACTTCTCGGATATGACATACCCGACCTCACTCACGCCGGGTTAACTTTCTTTCAACCTCTTGTGCGAATGTGTAGACTATGTAACAGGGGTGGCCAATCGGTCGATCGGGGCTATTAGTCCAGTCGATCGGACGCACGGGTCCGGTCAAGAACTCGAACCCAATTTTGGTGCGGCCCGCGAGCACTTGCGAAAGCACTACATTCAACTGAGAAAGCGAGAACGGTTTACTTTCGCTGTGTTTCAGATACATTTGAAGTTATATTTACACAACTCGGAGATAGTTATAACACAGCTAACAGGTATGTGCTTATGTATGCACTATCTTACTAGAAATCATTTAGACACAAACAAGTACGTGATCCAAGATATTTTTTTAGTTTTATTGTAATTCTTTATTCTTATACGATAGTGAAATTAATATCGAAAAAAATATCTCTATGATGACAACTCTATTCAAGGCAATGAAAATACAATGTGGTTTCTTTATATATAGATATATATTGTAGATATTATCTATATATAAAGTTAAAAAATCGTTTAATTTTCATTACTGTAAATAGTTTAATTAATATGAAATTAGAAAAACATTTATTGCAGTCAATAAATTTGCTGTAAAGTGTAGGAAAAACATCACGTGTTCTGAGTACAATATAATTTAAGTTGGTGGACTGGTTTACCTATATCACTTGTGTTCATAATGCAAATTCCAGATGCGGATGCTGACGCTTTTCGAAGGAAACCATCCATGTGTTCCAAATGAAAAAATGGGAGGAAAACCATTTTCGTGTTTTGGGGGATTAAAACTGGGGGCTCGCATGTAGATTCACTCTTAAGTTAAAACCAATTTCATGTTTTGAATGATCTGTCGAAATTCTAGCGGATTAATGAGCTGACACATTTCGAAGAAAACCATTGTAATGTTTCGAGTTGTACTTGTTAAAAACTCTGTTTCAAACCAAATGCTGCAAAATTCGTAATTCATAAGAAAACCATACGCATATTATGAGAACAATTATATTTAAAGCTGGGGGCTTGCATGCAGATTCACTCTTAATTGTCCATATTTGAAGTGCAGTTTTTAAATTCTCATTACACACTATGTATGTGCTGCCAGAATCAAAGAAAAACCATTTTCATGATTGATTTAAACCAGTTTTGTGTTCAGAATATAACAATAAATTAAATAACAAGTAGCTGATTCGTTTTTTAATTTTCAGATCGAAGGAAGCCATTCTCATGTAATGAGTGACGCTTTACATTTGAGTTGCACAACTGCAAAGTTCTGAGAAATTAACTGTTCCGTGTGTAACTTAGAATTTTTGTACTTAATTTTTTTTTTTATATAATACTCGTTTTGAAGAATACTACCCCCCACCCCCCAGTGCTTGAAATTCTAGACAGCATAAAGGTTCATTTTCCCCTGACGTAATTGGTAGATTGCACATGGTTTCGTCAATACACATTAGATCATGCGTCTTAATCAAGTTGGCCACCCCTGTTATATTACATCTAATGTAGTGGCAACATTCCGGAAACATTAAGTGACATCTCCTAGAACGTTACAAAATTTCTTGAATAAATCTTAAGTTCCCTCGACTTAACCGTCATTGTCTCCGGTTGTTTTGTTTTCTTTTATTTTTGTTTACTTAAAAAAAAAATATATATACATATATATACTTAATCATTTAATAATTATTTGTTATTGGTACATTATTATTATTGTAAATCGTTATTAGTTGGTTGGTATTTATTCTTAGTAATTTTTGTTTATGTTAACCCTGTCTGTCAATAAACTAAAATCAAAATCGAATATCGGAATTAAAACGAATTGTCACAAAATTATTGTTATTATCTTCATGAGAATCATTGCTTGTTTGCCATAATTTTATTTATTTACAGTCCACGAAATAAAACGTATCGGATAGACATCTGACACCTGACAATGATCTGACAATAATCCGTTTCAAACTCCAATAAACAGCTACAATGGGTGTGTGCGTGACTGAGCAAGACAAATAATAGTAGCACTAGCGCAGACCCGTGGAAAATCACGGGAAGTAAAATTTTAAAATCAAATAGTTTTTTAAATGTAGGTGTACAAAAATTTAAAATAAAATAAAAATTGCCACGGCTGAGAATCGAAACGTGCTTAAATACTCAGAAGGCAACTATGCTGATCATTTTTCATCACTAACTATTATTGCAAGAACTGCGGCATAAGTTCATTATATTATGTACTGAAAAAAAATTATAATTTTTAGGTAATTTATCGAAATATAGCTTTATTGTAATCAGTTTCGACGGGACAGTGGTTGAGTGGGCATCGCGTTTGGGTAACCAGGCGTTCCGTGTTCGATTCTTCGGCTGGCTAAGCCCTCCTTCACAACACAAGCAACATCTTCCGCTTAGCGTGGTGGTAGTAGGAGATTTTCAAATGTTGTTATTTGTTGTTATAAGTTATTTGTAACCAGGTAATGTTTGTCTTTCTTTAAAAAAAAGTTACATTAACAAAATGACACTTTATTCAAAGCCAATCCGAGTTCTAGAGTTCATTGAATGAGAGTAACAGACGACAATCAAACAAACGAAATTAGTTTTCTAATAACAATTTGAAAAATAACACTAAATTTAAAACATGCCATCATTTTTAAAACGCGTTTATGCTGATGTGGTGAAAGTGGTAGTTTTTCCATTAAAATCTAAGAAAAAAAAGTCGTATATCATCAGCAACGTCCAAATTAAAAACATGTGACCGTATTTCGTTTACGCCCGGTTGACAAAGTATTTATGCTACCGCACCTAAATATTCCATGTTTTGTAAAATAAGAAAAGATATGACATTCACAGAGGCGGATGACTCCTATCCAAATTTGGAACCAAATAAAAGACTCGGAATTCCACCATTGGAAAGCTCGAAAAATGTTGGGCTGTTTGCAGAATGGCTGTTTAGGAATTGCGAAGGATTCGCCAGCCGGTTGTGCCTACTAACGGCCCGACATGTCGGACTGTTTGCAGCATGGTGAGTACTTACTTAAAAACGTCGTGAAAATATTATTCAATTGATAAACGCTTTAAAAGAATATTTTTTAACTACATTTAAAAATGAAAATATGTAATTGTCTTGTCATTTTATATACTCGTATCAGTTTTTCCCTCTCTTTACTTGTTTTCTCTTGTTGTTTGTTTTACTTAACCTGTCTTTATTTTTATTTTTATGCTGTACTGAATGTAAAACTTATATTATGATATCAAAATACCTTTGTAAAATTGTAACTACTACCTCCTACCTATGAATTGTAAGTTCCTCCTGTCCTAAAATGAGTTTTGTAACTAATCGGGATTGCTCTAGCAAGAAATAAAAACAATGAAAAAAAATAAATAAATAAAGGGCCGTAAGTGTTACAATATTACTAATTAAAAAATAACAAAAAAAATTTACAGGGTGTTAAGAAACGTACTTCGCTTACTTTTTTTTACCAGTGATTTCCGACATTATTTGGAGTAAAAACGTAACTGAAATTTTGGTCTCCGGTGTCTTTTTTGATGATTTTTTTTAATTATATAAATTTCAGATTTTTTGAATTTAACATTTTTTTAAATATTAACTCAACACAGAAGGCTCTAAAGAAAATAATTTCCCCCAGGGCCTATGTCATCTTTGAAGGTGCTGCGAGGAGGGTCTTTTTGAGGAGAGGAAGGAGTGAACATATTGTAGGAAGGAGAAAACACAGAGGCCGTCAAATCGTTGCATAGCCGAGCTGTGGAACTCAAGAACGAGTCGTAAAATGACCCGTTCTCATGTGACAAATGTCAACCGTGTACATATATATGTTGGGTGCACGGTTGGCGTGTTTCCCGACTGTGCACCGGTGCAGAGGGGATCAATGACGCTAGTTCCTTGGAGCATCTTCCATTGAACTACCGGTAGAACAAGGATATCATTCCCACCCGACGCCTTTGCTCTTAAGATTGCAATCCGTTTGTTAAGATGGGAGAATCTATAAACGGACCGCCCATTTCTGCACGGTCTGAGTCGAGGGTGTTTTCAAGTACTTTGGGGCTCCAGACCAGAGGTGGTTACTTTTACATGAATAACAAACAGTTATCAAAATATAATTATGTGCAATATTATTCTTTCATAATGTAAGCTGTTGCTTGTACTTAGAAATAAAGTGTCAGTAATTAAAAAAAAAAAAAAAAAAACTGTTGAGCGAATACAAATAATATGAAAAGGGAAAATAAAATTGAATATATCCATTAGGGTAGGATGATTATGTAAATTAATACAGCTTTACAACAAACAAGTTTTAACAAAACTAGTATAAGGCGAAGAACATTTTTTATGTAAACACCTTGTTTTTTTAAAGTTTAATTGAGGATTTTTCGCCCACCATACTAGGCATACACGCATGCCAGTGTTATGGTGGTCGATTATTTATACAGTATATTAACATATGCGATATAAAGAATGTGAGAGAATATAAATAAAAAAAACATATAAAACAATATAATATAAAAGAAATTTAAGGAATATTAAAGAACACAAAACAATACAAAATAATGCAAATGATTATAGAGTAATATAAAAGAGTATGGAAGAATATAGTAGAATGTAAAATAATATGAAAAGTATAGAACATAAAAGTATGTAATTATAAAATATATAAAACCAAAGTTAGTAGTAGAGAGCAAGCAATTTATATTAATTGTTATTCACCAGACATTTAGGTTCGGGTTTAGTTTTCCCCATAGGAAAAACTAACACCTTTCACACACATTTCCATAAAAATGATATTCTAGTAAATCCACGCTATGAAAGTGTATTATATAAGTATAATTAATACAAAACAATACAATAAAATAATAATAATAATAATTGGATAATTTGTAGAGCGCCGTTTTTGTGAGAAATCACCTCAAGGGCGCTGTAACAACATGTTAACCTACCAGACTATTAAATGGGAAAATAATTCACCGACTACAGATATTTTCATATCAGAGGATTCGGCTCGGTGGAATTCCTAATTTGACCGATAAATCCTACTGATCCCTTAATATAAATATTTAAAAAGTCTTTCGTAACCCTTTATGTATTTAAAATGACTGATTTTTGCATTTTTACATACAAATTCTTTGACAAATATATAATATGCCTAAATTTTTAATAGGAGAGCTAGGTATAATGCCAATAGCCGAAATAACAAATGGTAATATTTTTATAGTCTGAGAATGCCAAATTCTTTTAATTTCATTTCCTAAATCTGTATACTTTCTTATTTTTTCAGAAACAGATTTTTCAATATTACAGGAATTTGGAATAGCTACATCAGTGATGTAAGTTATTTTTTTAATTTTGTCATGTAAAACTATATCGGGTCTATTATGACTAATTGGTCTGACTGTTAGTATAGTTTTATCATAGTGTATTTTAAAGAAATTATTTCCTAAAAATGAATTTTTATAGAGATCTGCTAAAAACCGTATTACTAACATTTCAAACGTATAAGTAAGTAGGTATTCATTTTAAAAAATATAATGCTTTTAAACATGCATTCTAAGACACAATAAAATTTGCTAAGTTTTTAATATTATTTCATAATTTTTCTCTGTTCTTATGAAGATCAATGAATTTATTTTTATTTATTTATTTATTAATTATTTCTTCACATTTTAGGTATAACAGTTTACAATAGAATTTTTAATCTCACTAGAACAAGCCTGTGTTGAGGTTAACAATTATTTACTTAAAGTAACAAAAATAACACAAAAGGAAAAACAAAAATTAAACTTAAAAAAACACAAAATAATATAGGTAAAATAAAAATGATACTTCAAAGAACAATATTTTTACACAGATAATGGGTAAGCTAAAGGCGCTGGGCACATTACAATGTAAACAAAGTAGGGTGACCATGGATGATTTGAATTTTGAAGGACTAAGATAAAATAATAAATATATGTATTTAATATATTATGCCATCAATTTAGCAGGACAAAGATGAAAAACTGATTTAGACAATAGAATATACTTTTAATGTATGAAGGACAAAGATGAAAAAAATAATTGGCAATCCTCGGCAAACCAAAATAATTTAAGATTCTTTTTAAAAGTGTAGAAGGAATTAGATGACTTTACGTATTCTGGAAGGTGTGAATGATTTTAAACATTTACATACAAAATAATGAATAATTTTAAACTTTTACGTACAAAATAATGTTGGGCTTCTTCGTTCTTCGGATGTGGAATTAAATGTTGATAATGATCGTATGATCGCATGCGTCTCCTTAATTGAACCTGAACATATTTATTACGTAGTTATCATTGAAGTAAATTCGAGATACGTGGAATTATATAAGGTAAAATGGATTGCTCGATTTCTCGGTTTTGTTGGTAACTCCATATTCCAAGTGTTTGTGTTTGCAGCATGTTGCTCACGAATTAACGTATTTCCAAGTGAAAACAATATGTGAAACGAGTTTCAGATAACACACAGATTTGATGCTAACCACATCCCGCAATAGTATTCGTCCACGATTCGATTCTGTGTTCCGTACATTTACCGTATAAATATATTTAGCAACCCACTTAAAATTCTGTATTTGTACCTGTTGCCATGCTATTAAATCTTGTTTTTTGTTAAAATTACAAATTATAGCCAGAGCTTTTTAAAAGGTATATATTTTTATCATTAAGGTAGATGACAAAATGATTTTTGATCTCACTCGATGAGTAATATTTGCACTAGCAGTTGTTTAAAATAATCAACTGTGAAATAGTACTTCAGACACCGACTAGGGTTAGCTTTTTTCCAAATATTATAAGGGCCTTAGCGAATTAATGATGCCTTAATCTAAGTATAAGGTTTATGGCAGTCTTCATCTCATGGATTTAAAATGCTTCAATAAAATTATTCATTCACAAAGCGAACCCCTTAAAGCAATTCAACATAATATTTTAATCAATATTTTTTATTTTTTATTGATAAACTAATGTTTAAGACAAGATTTTATGCATAGCACAAAGGGTAAAAATTATTATAAGCAATAATTTTCAGCCTGAAACACTCATCCACATTGAAACAATCTTCCGAGAAAAGATTTAATGTTATAAAAATAATATTCTACTGGGGTAAAGATCTAAACATCCTACTAGAAAATCCACAAAGTGACCTAGAAAAAATTACAGTTGGCTCCAATCAAATATTAAATCAACACGATGCATTAATTTAAGCCCAACCTGTAACATAATTCCTCCTCATGTACCCTTAAAAACTGAAAAGAACGATTTGCAAATTCTGATACAGAAAATCTGGGGCTATTCATCGAAAAGCATTTAACTTTTAAAGAACACATACAATATGTTAAAATTAAAATCACTCCCATAAATAGGCGTATTTAACCGTTATCATATCTATTACCAATTAAGTTGAATAGCAAGTTTATATTATAGTCTTGTATACTCACATCTAAAATACTTAATTGGAATCTGGGAAAATTCGTATGAAACATACATTAATGAATTACAGGTTATTCAAAATACGGTAATCAAAAAAATATTTCACTACGAATCCAAAACATCGACAAAAAATTTCTATTCGGAAACAAAACTATTAACATTAAGAAAACTATGGGAATACAATACATGTCTACTTATAAACAAAATAAATAATAAACTAACTACAAAGACAGAATGCATTAAAACGTCCCAAGTACACAAACATTTTACACAACGATACGATAACTTATATTTAACAGCATTCATACTAACTACGGTAAGCAATCCATTAGTTACGAGGGGGCAATTTATATAATTGCCTTCCAGATGATATTGAAAAAAAGGTGTGTAAATTAAAAAAATATATTAATTTTTATTCACAAACAACAAAATAGTGATAGCGAATAATATCGTATCGTTATATAATGCAATGTTCATGTACTATAATGTAATGTAATTTAAGTTCTAGTTAAGTAATTGATAATGTTAATTTATTTTTTCTGGAATAAAAAACATATATATCTTACATATTTTGTTCATTTTATGGGTAGGTATAAAAATTGGCTTGAATCTTTTTTGAGACCAATTTTATGAACGTGGTGCTTATTTACAGAAAATATGTTATATTCTAAATTACCTACGGATTAATAACGCCCTTTGTTCCCAGCTTATCACAAATATCTCTCTTTCTATTCCTCTTTATGCGTAAAAATTTTGCTTTCATCAAAGTAATCGCTCTCTTTGCTCGTTCAGCAAAAAAGTAATGTTATTAATCTAATGCAGCAACCTAAAAATGAAAATAAAATACAGGTTAAGTAAACATTCATGCTACATTTCTTTTATGTTAAAACGTGAGAGGAATCTCCACTTGTTTTTTTTAAATAACTACTTTTGTAATGTTTTAGGATTCACTCAGAATTACAAAGGAGACTTTTAATAATACACTTTGTTTTATAGCGTACAAGTATAAAATGTTATTGACACGAAATAATACAACCCAAAGGAATATAATTTCCCCTTAATGGAACTGACATGTGTTTCTTTCTAGATGGTTTGATGCAGAAGAGAGTAATAATAAGTTTTCAAACAATATATTTATTTCAATTCCGTTGGAGGGGATTAGAATTGGAATTGGATGAGCCTGCCATCTATCTTGACAATGTCAAACTATTATTCAAAATCTTATGTTAAATTCTGACCTAGATTCAATTTCTGACAACTTTTATAATTAAATACGTTTAATCTTAATAGAATAAACGTATTTTTTTAATAATATTAATATTTTTGTGGTAATTTTTTACATTAACTTATTAAATACCCCGATATGCAGAGTGGATTGTAGTGGCTTGACTAGTAGAGCGGTGGGGTGTAAATCATTAGATGTGGTTGTACTTTACTAACAACTGTGTGAAATTAGAAAATCGTTAAATTATTTTGGTATTAATTATTCCACAGCATTATACATTCTGTGCCGATGGTTTGAAAACTTATTTTCTGGAGCTAGAGCAAGTTTGTGAAAATGGCGAAATTCATGGAGTATTTATTTAGCTGTTAATATAAGGCAAGTCGTCATGTTGTTCATTCCGAGTGTTTCATTTGATGTCAAAAAGAATACTAAGCACTATTGAAACTCGGTTAGTGGTAGATATGATTGTATTTAAAAAAAATATTTAACTAAACAAAATAATTTATATGCCAAATAAAATTTTAACACTATCTTCGTTTCATGCAAAAATAGTAAGACCAGGGGAACAGTGTCCACAGGCAATGAAGCTAATCTAAATACCAATATATAATTTTTTTTTATTTATTGTTTGTTCGACTAGAACAAACATTATAATATTAAAATTGACAGCAATTTTTAGAAAATCTAACGTATTTGACATTGTTGTTTTATTTAAAAGTGTACAATGCATTTGCATTTGATGTAATACATACGATTACCGTAATACACCTAAATATTTTTACAAAGTACCAGTTTCAGTAAATTTGCGCTATGAAAACTTGTGATCTAGAATTAATGTATTTATTCTATTTTAAAGATATCGACCGGTTACAATGTGGTTAATTTATACATGTATTATTCAACTAATTCAGAAACGCAGTTATAGATTTCCTCGTTACACTGATGTATTAATTACGTAGTAAAAAATTTAAACAGTGTAATAATAAAAAACTTCAGATATTACATTTGATTTTGTTTTTACATTGTTTTTATTTAAAAAGATTACACGAAAATATGTACCATGTAGGTACTTTCAATCAATTATGTTTATTAATTCAGGACAATCAGCAGTAATGTTGTTTACAATTTTATATATGAAAATTGCATCAGAAAACTGTCTACGTATACTCAACGCATCAATTTTGAAAAGTTTTGTTGCATCCAGGTAATTATTAACCTTTATCACTCTGTAGGACCAACTTGGAGTACACCACTTATATAATGCCGATTATTTATTTATTTATTGACGCCCTATTGGGCTTTTACATATCTTTACATTTTACAAATTTCATTTAAAACAACTGCTAAAAAAGATTACAAATTACATAAATAAGGCATAAACACAATATAATCAATAAGAATATATGTAATGATAAATACAGTTGGATGACTTTAGAGAACTCGTAGGTACAATTCATATACCCACGGGCAAAAAATCAAAAAAAAAAACCAAAACACATTAATTTTAACAAAAGAAAATTAAAATAAAATGAAATAATTTCTCATTCATTTTTTACATTTAGAAAGTGGTGGATTAATTTGACTTTAAATGTGTCGAAGTTTAAATTAAATATGTCAGCGACCTCAATTAGTTCATTGGCCAACCTATGTATTCTTTCTAACACAGAATTCATAGCGAAGTTATTGTTGTAGGATAAAATATTCCATCTGGTATATTTTGGAGGTATATGTATAGATAGCAAATGTATTATTGTCAGGGCAGTCCAACCTTGAATGAATAATAAGGAGATCAAATATTTTTCGCCTTTCTGATAATTTCGATAAATTAAGTTTACTGCGTAAATTGACATAATTGATTTCAATAATAGGAATACCCAATTTGAAATTAATAAAACGTAAAAATTTATTTTGAATGTTTTCAATTTGTACACAATGAGAGTTGAAATGAGGACACCAAATGCTTTTAAAAATTGTATTCAAACTGACTTCTAACCAGAGACGTGTTTAGTAATTTTATGGTTTTTATGTTATTGAAGTCTTTAGCGGTTCTGAGAATAAATTCAAGCATTTGTAATCCCTTACTAGTAATGCTAATAATGTGATTCAAGAAGCGTAATTTGGAGTCAAAGATAACACCAAGGTCATTGAATTCAAAGACTCTTTTTAGAGTGGAATTGTTAATTGTGTAGTCGAATAATAAAGGGTTTTTTGATCTATGAAAACTGATCGTTTGGCATTTGTTGATATTAAGATGTAATTTGTTTACGATGCACCATTTATAAAGTTTATTTAAGTTACTTTGTAGAGTTAAACAATCGGAAGAATTTTCGATCGATTTGAACATCTTTAGATCGTCGGCGAATAGAAGAAAGTGAATATTATCGAAAATTAGAGAAATGTCATTAATAAATAGTAGGAAAAGAATTGGTCCTAGATGGGAACCTTGGGGGACCCCACTTAAGGCAAAAAAAGTGTAAGAAGTTGTGGAGGTAATTTTTACAGATAGTTTTCTATATGATAAGTAACTTCTAAGCCATTCGAGAAAGTTGCCACTCATACCCAAGTGTTCTAATTTTTCCATTAAAATGCGATGAGAAACAGTATCGAAGGCTTTGCTAAAATCAGTATAAATTGTGTCAACTTGATGACCCTTGGACGGTGCATTAGAAATAAAATTTTCGTAAAGCAATAAGTTAGATGACGTAGATCTGTCTGGCATAAAACCATGTTGAAAAGTTGATATAATTGGTTTAATTTGATGCATGATTTTACTTAATATAATCTTTTCAAAAAGCTTAGGTAGTGATGACATAATACATATGGGTCTATAATTTTCAATTGGACATTTATCTCCTTTTTTAAAAATAGGTGTTATAAAGTTACTTTTCCAAATTTCAGGAAAACAACCTGTAGATAAAGATAAATTGAAAATTATAGTGATAGGAAGAGCTAGAACATGAATACAGTTTTTAAGTAATATTGAGAGAACCACATCCGGCCCCGAATTCGACCTGATATCCAGCTGTTTGATAAAAGTCACAACATCATTTACTTCCTCATGGATGTTATGCATGTTGATTAGCATGGAGCGACATTGCAAAAATCAAATTTCGGTATTGTAATAGCTGCCAAAAGATGCTTTATGTCATTCATATTCTCGTAAAAATACTTCGTAAAAAATCTAAACTTATGTCTTTATTCAACAACCTAGCGATTTCGTAACGTGAAAAACGTAAATTTAGCCGTTTTTTCCCGAAATCTGAGTACAGCCTCAAAAATATAAAATAATATCTATTACTTTTAATTGCATTTACCTGATTGAACATTACGTGTTTTATAAAAAAAAAACACTGCATAAATTGCTGTCAAACTAGTGAGTTTTTGAGCGCTGTGGAGGTGGAGGGGATAATTTCGCTCCTATTTTTTCGTCGCATCTAGTTTCGTTTCGGGCGTTTCGGCTACCGCTGACCGCAGACGTGTTAGAATCATTGTCCGATTAAATTTTAACACATAATATTTGTTGTGAAAATGAATGCAAATTACACGAGAAGCAAAATTTTATGTCCAATATTCGGGGCGCCAACTGAAATGAACACATTATTTGTTCTTACGATATGAACGTAATCTTAACTCTACAAAAAAACCGTAATTCGAAATAAAAAGTGTTATATCTGCAATTGTTGAAGGAATTTGGAAGAGCGCTTCTATTCCCATTGTTTCTCACAATCGAGTGATGAAACTGATCCAAGATCATTATAACGAATACTTAAAACTTAAAAATTGGCCAAAGAAAAGTGAGCATTATTATGTTAAGGTCTTATAAAATCGAAATGAATAAACTTTTCGATATTGCTTCATGCAAATGCAAGAATCTGAATATGTTTTCCTGCGAAAAGACGCGCAAGGTACCCACCAAAGTACAAGCATTCCTTCAAGACCAAAGATCCCCGAGAAAAATGATGCTGGGAGCAATAAACACCAATACAACAAAAAAATTACATCGGAAAATTAAGATGCTCGTTTATCTGAACTTGCTTCGAAGGTCAGCTCATCTACAGCATCAGCCACAAAACCACGTCAATCCTTTTTTGATGAAAACCAACAATTTTCTTCCCATTCTTCGCAACCTCCAGAAAATTCCCTTATGATGTTAAAACTCCCCACTTTGGCTAGAATCTGCGTTCAGAATGGTCTGTCAGACAGGCCGGCATCAGCTGTTGCTACATTACAAGATTTTGGCATAGTAACCGAAGACGACCCTAAAATGGTGACTGATAGGAGCAAACTCAGACGAGCTAGACAAACGTGTCGCTCTTCTTTAATAAAAACATGGCAGATGTAGTCGGATTCATGGAATTGGAGTTAGGTCATCTGTTACAATAGTTTATCTGTCAGCTGCATGCAAACGAACACCCCCTTCGCCACTTGTTTCAACACTTAGATGATGCTACAACAGGACCTAAAGGGTTTTCAGGACCTATTGGAAAACTTCTTTCAAGCAGCTCTAAAAACACCGTTATAAATTATTCACCAATACACTTTGAGATGCACAAACTTAACGCAGAGGAATTGAAAAATTTGAGCACGGACCAAAATACTTGTACAAAATATGTTTTGCAGTTACAACAGGTCAGTGCCCACCAAATTTAGCAAACCGTCATCCAGGTAATATTTGTCACTCACGCTGGTTGACGACAGCAAATTCAATACTTACGGTTATATATAGGAACAACTAACCCTTCAGTGAACCTAAAAATTCTTGCTGAATATGAGTATGTGTAAAGATGGGACATTATATGTTTTTACTATAATAAAACTCACCCGATGTTTGAGCACCGATCTACGAGATATAATTAATCCAGTAATTTAAAGAAACGCCTATTTTTGCCACCCGGAAATTCTGCTACTATCCATGATAATGGATGACAACCTTATTGTAAGAGAATTGGATTTGAGATGAATATTAAAGGCGCGAGATAGATGTCCCAGACCATCTGATGTTAGAGACTTTATTATTCAGCAAGTAAATATTACTTGCTGAATAATATTATTATCAACTGGCAGGAATGCGAAGTTACACCCTCACCGATACTATCCGAAATCAGTAATGACGACCTAGTCAAAAATATAAATAATTTCGGTGAAGAAAAGGACAGTATTGCATTTCTCAGATTTACCTGCCACACGCAAGCAGTCGAGAGGTGCATCAAATTAGTTACCCAGGCATCGTTGTCTACAGTTGGGCCTGAAGCCAGAGATGGATTTATTCGGGCGACAATAAAATCAAGGCATATAATGCCCGCATTTCACTCCAAATCTCATTTCAAACACGATAAATATTATAAAACTTTGATAATGTTTAAAAAATCTCTCTTTGTTTAAGTATTTTATTTAATAAAAACATATGTTTCTCTAAAACACGAAAAAATTATTTAAAAATCAATAATCCTCTTCAAAAAATGAAAAATAGACCCCGCGTTGAAACAGTGGTAATTTTATTTTTATTTTCACATGTGTTATGCATCTTATTAGCTATAAAACCCATAATAAAATTGTATTTTTGCTATGAATATCGCTTGTTTACAATGGTTGGCAGAGTTTTCAGCGATTTTTTTCATAGAATTTTTTTCTAAATATAAATGTGTTGGTTGTTGAATAAAGGAATGTTTTGATGGAGTTGATATTTTTAGACGAAAGAGGTATTATATAAAGGCAACTTTTTTTTGGTATTACAGTACTGGCATGAAAAAAATGTCCAATACAACGTCGCTCCACCCTAATGTTGATATCATGTTTTCATAAACCTGACGAAGAAACCATCGGTTTTGAAACATGTCGATAAGATTACATAAGGGTGTACACCAAGTTATTTGTTTAATTTATTGTGATTCACAAGGTGATTTTGGGAAGATTGAGAAGTAATTATTAAATCTATTGTGCGATTATAACAAATATATTTTATGATTTTTTTCAGAATCGATTCAATATTATTTATATGTAATGTATCAAATAGAGACCACAAAGTTGACACAAACTCTGGATGGCTTCGTACATACCAGTATGCAAATTATAGTTGTTTGATAATAACAATGTTTGTGGTTTCTTGTCTACTTCTTATTATGGAACCAAGAATTTTAGCTGTTTAGTTTGTTATTTGATTGATATTACATTGATATTGCAACTTACTAACGCGAATCACAAACACCACGATCACGAATATTTTTGCTGGTTACTATTTTGTTTTCATTAATAGATATTGATATATAATTTTTTGTCATTTCTTGTAAATATCACGTGGTGGCACTTCGAACCGTTAAAAATAACTGTTTATTCTGACAATCTTCTTCTTTCGTATGGTGCGTGATTCCCCTTGTCCGGGAGACCTGGTCGTCTTCGGCTTCTTACGTAGCGGCATAATTTGTAGTCGGAGGCCCTCTGACAATAGATAGCCGCTATAAGTCATCCGGTAATTTTATACGATAGTATAGGTTATGTATGGGTTAGTATAGTTGGGGGTCATCGGAAAATCATTAGGAGTGTTTTACGTCATTCACTACAATAAGATACTTGAGTCGGGCCGTGTCAAGAGTCAGAAAAATAGAAGAGTATGTATGAGACGATGTATGAATGTGAATGAGGCAAAGAGTGTGTGCCAAGACCGAGTTGTTTGACTCTGCTACCCTTGCGGGGAAATCGCGTGATGGTTAGTTAGTCACTACATTAACATAGAAATTGAGAAAAAATAACCATTCACCCGATGAGACACCGGGTCACTGGAACCAGGATGCGGCTAATAGCCTCCGATAACAAGGTGGTGAACGCAGCCTTCCAGCACCAAGCGCCACTACTGAGTAAGCGCTGGGCCCGAGCTCACTCAAGACCACGCAAAAATTGATCACTTATTTATAACTTTGTACCTTCTTATAATTATTCTACTTTTATAATTTAGCTGTATTTATAACTATATGGGACGTGTGGGATTGCACTATCTTCCCCACATCCTAGAATAAAACATTATTATTATTATTATAAGACCCTTGTTGGACGCCCGAGGAGATTTCTTTGTAATCAGATTAAAATCCCTTTATTCCTACCGCTTGTAAGTATTCATGAAGTTACCAAACGAAACAAGTTAGCACTATACCAGTAACCCAAAATTTCTTTCTCTTTCACCCTCAAAATCATCCATTCCACTTCACCCACCTAATGACATCTAATCATTTCTCTACTTGCATAAATTTTAAGTTTGCTAGTGAATGACACGGATGTGTCAAAATCGGTAGCAGAAAAATTAAAATTTATATAACAAATGTAGATACATTGAAAGTGAAACTCTTCATAAATTGTTACATAGTTAATGTCCAAGAAATACAAAAAAAACAAGGTTTCTTTATTAATAATTTTGGATTAATTTTATAAAATGCTTTGGAAAAGTCATTTTGGCCAAAAAATCAACACATATCACACGCATCAACACACTTCACCACTATCATTTACACATTATCGACGCAAATAACGCTGACCATTGGCTTTAAAACGTGAAGCGCAAATAACCCAAAAATAAATCACTATAAGTTGTTTCGATAACCCCGTGGCTTAGTGCAGTTTTCGGATAGCAATAATAATTGGATAATTTGTAGAGCGCCGTTTGAGAAATCACCTCAAGGGCGCTGATCGGGTATTCAAATGCCCACTCAAATTCATGGTCGAGGCAAAAAATGATTATCTTGTATCCAATTCACTTCAAAACCATATTTTGTTACATATTTAATTATATCTGAAGGGTTACCCAGTTATTAAAAGTTATACAGGTAAACCTTACATAATCGATATTTGTAGCAATCCTTGTAATCAATATCAAATATACATCATAAATTATTTAAGCTTACAAGAAAGGTCAGTCAACTTAATTATAATATTAAACATAAAATGGAAAAGTATCAATTTATGCAAAATGGTTAATTTCAATACGAAAGTAAAGCACTGAAATAATAAATACGCACCACGAATTCATGTTAAGACTTCATTAAAGGCAGTACTTAGATCCCTATAAAATTGTTTTCGTAATAAATTTCACAGTAGTTAAGGCTTTTACATTTTATGACAACTTCATGCGATTCAAATTTGCTGAACAAAACAACACGAAATCTAATTCGATTCCACTTAACAATGAAAATTTATCTTCTTTGTAGAATTTTATAAAAAGATCAGAATAATAAATGACAAAAATTTTTCATTGATTTGAAAAGTTTTTTTCTAACGAAAGAAGAAACCCGGTCGCCGAGAAATTTAAACAATGGGGATTGTACTAAACTATTGCTGCCACTGTCACTCTTATTCCCCCGAGTACTGAGCGAGAGGGACAACTGTACCTCATACTGATAATACCTAAATAAAATCATCAAATGTTTTGTATTTCCCATTTTTGCCCTCCAAAGCTACACTGATTTTTAATAAAAATTTTTTACTAACTGTATTAGAAGAAAATACTTTGTAAGTACGTTTTGCTATTTAAAAAATACGTCGTTTAGTTTGTATAATGAATGTCTGTTGATGGTATTTAAACCAGACAATTTTAACTATTTTGGAGGGTCCTAACTTCTATACGAAGTAATCTACTTATCAAATAAAGCATAACGTACCGACACGCTAGAGGTCGATATCTTTATTACGTTAAAAAATATTTGATGTAGTGTCGAAATCCAGAAAGGAAATGGGGAATACGTTTGAATGAAGAAAATGTCGCCCGGTTTGCTCTTAACTGTTTTATCTTTTTCTCGCAAGAACAGTCTGAATCAATACGAATTGTTTTATCAGAAAATAATAAAATCTTTTTTGTTCTCGCTCTCAAATGGTTGACCACTGCTTCCATGAAATTTAATCAGCCGTTTTGTTTAGAGTTTCTAAGCGAATGCAACCATTTTCAGTTCGCAACATCATTTACATTATGAACTTTGAAATGTCTATCAAACTATCCTAAAATAGACCACACGCCTATAAATACATAAAAAAATATCCGTACGTATCTATCTACAATATTCTCTAAGTGTTCTAATATGTTTTCAGGTGAGATTTGGAGAGTTAATTTCTTTACCAACTATATATATATATATATCATTGTGTTATGTTGATGTGGGTAGATTGAAGTATTAATAATTATTTTTTAACACCTTTTTCTAGGGTGAGTTTTATTCAAGCTACGATCAAAATATCTGCGCGTCATTGACAAGCGCCCAAATCGATACTAACTATAAGCTGCTAAGTCTAAATTCGTAATTTTTAATAAAATTTAGGCAAATTGACCAACAAGTTTATTGAAGATGTAGGAAAATTATTCAATTAGTTAGGCCAAGTTTGTCAAATTCAGAAATCAACTTTTAAACGGATATTCCTAATCTGTACTAATGAACCCAAAGTCTGCTTTTTTTGAAACAAATTTATTTTTAGAAACCCTTAATTTGTACGTTTTATCGAAAATATCGGTAAAACGTACAAATTAACGAACATTAAATTCTATTAAAAAGTACAGAAATTGTTCTGAATACTGAATACCTGGTAATTTAAGATTTACCAGTCGCTTTCTTTTGTTGGTACGGAAAGTTTATCAACGTGAATTTTTACCAAAAAATGTATCTAAATCTTTTTAAAAATATTTTTTGACACAAACAAAACCCACATTGATGACATCATCCTAGAAAAAATAATGTGTCAATTTATATTTATATATCAACAAATATGTAAAAAAAATATTTATTTTCTTTAAATAGGCCCCTTTGCAATGGAATATTTTTCATTTTATTTTTACAAACACCAACCTGTTTTTTTTAGCGTAACCGTTTTTGTAAACTTTTTCGTTCGTATACTCGTACATATAGTGATGAAGGTACACTTAAAAAAGCCACATTTTATAGTTTATGGTGTAAAACAATGTTTCAATACATCTTAAAATTTGATTCATAAGACTAACCGACCAATATCAACCAGGGTACCAGAAGTTCTACATCTGTGCATAAATATATTTTATTGATTATTTTTTTGGCTAATAAAGGGTTCACACATTATTTATTATTTATTAAAGTCCCTTTTAGGGGTTTTTACATATGAATGGCAAACATTTGACTGTATTTATTGTACATAACTGAACTGCTTCAGTAGCAGCATTTTGTATATGTTTAGTGACAAAATGAAGATTTCTACTGAATTACTATAATTATTTTGCACCATTAGTATTCTGGGCAAAGAGGAATACGTAATTAGTCCTAGAATTTTTACACTGAAATAAATCCCGACGTTTTCAACCTGTGGTACGCGTACTTCTTGGGGTATGCTAAGCAAAAATTGAGGTTCGCGAAATAATAGCGCGAATATAGGTTTTAAAACACAGCTCAACGTTTTCAAATTTCTACTGTAGTTTACGCTATTTAGTTAACGTTGTACGAGTTTACAACTTCAATATACATTGGAATGACGCATGGTATGTTAAAATCACCTGAATACTGAACCAGACATGAGGCTCTACCAACGTGAAATTGAGCAAAACATTGTAAAATGTTGCTCTGCAAAGCAAGCTCAAGGGTCACATTGACTGTATGTTAATATGGCGTGATTGATTATTTAGGATGTAACAGGAAATCAGACTTTTATTTTAACTACTGATACATGAGATTTTTTTTGTCTACACAATTTTTAAAGGTTAAAAAAAATCACCTCTTAATACACGTCGTGTGTTGGAGTTGTTGGAGAACGTGTTTTTTTCGTAGAAATAAAAAGATGTTAAAGATGCTTAAAGTCGTGTTACACTCTGTATAAAATTGGATTAATTGTGTTTGCAAAGGTTAAGTAATTCATGTAATAATGAGAGTATTAAAAAATACAAATGAAACATGTAAATACAAATTAAATTAAATTACCTAAATTTATTTCCGAAATTTCAAAAATTCTCTTTCCAGTTTACTAAACTATAATTTTTGTATTATGGTTATTGTAAAAGCCCTAAGGGCGTGAATAAATAAATAAATAAATGTCTTTCAGTACACGTTTATATAAGATAGATAGAGGGTACGGGGTACAACAAATGTGTAGTAAGAATCAAGGGGTACGCAGGCTCAAGAAGGTTAACAACCGCTGAACCACATCATTTAACATTTTATATTTTACATTTTACATTTTATGGTTTCAAAGCAAATACTTTTCACGTTCAGTACCTATTTAAAAATATGTTGGTCAGTAATTTAAAAGTTATTAAATATGATACCGGAATGCTTAAGTTAAAGAGCTTTTTTCAATATCGCACCTTTAGCAGGAGGGAAACTTTCTGAAAAGTTTTAAATGAAATTCTGAAATGTCCAGAGACTCGCGATAAATAATTTTGAAACTTAAATATTTCTTTCGATTGTAAACTGAACAAGAAAGTTGGTTTCAGTAATGTGTCCAAAAGCTATCCAACTATATACCTAACTCTATTGTAGTATACACTTCATTAAGATTTTTTTATCCACATAGGATAGCATACATCCCTGAGGAAAATTTTTATATAAAAGTATCAAGTCAGTGAAAATCCTCTTGTCTGACAATTAAAGCATATTAATATAATTTAAAAGATTGTTCTAGTTCAACATAATTACTAGAATACTAATTTTAAAATTTATAAAACGCAAGAATTTGTTTTGTACTCGTTCAATAGCTTGTGCATGAATATTATAATATGGGTTCCAGACGTGAGAATTGTATTCAAATTGACTTCCAACCAAGACAAAATATAACTGTTCAATAAATGATTATTATTTATATTTTGATAACGATAGCAGTAAAATAGAGGTTATAATAATATCACGGGGGGTTGTAATGATATAGTAAAATTAATTATGTACGCAACAATATCCATCTCTTTTGATGCCAAATTTTAGTAATCAGATCCTTAATGAGGTTATTGGAGAAGATTTCCTTAATAATTGTGTCAAGGGAACCATTAAAAGCGCACACGCTATTAAATACCTTCCGGCCTCCGCGGTCAATGGGAAAGGCTCTGGACTAGGAACCAGAAAGAAGCGGGTTTAAATCCTGGAGTGTGCAAATAAATTTGAAATTTATTTTTATTGTTTAAATTATAACATTGTTACAGTAATAAATATAATAATACGGCAAAAACAACATAAAGTTCACACATGTGAATATTCTATTTTATATGTTGGTCTACAATTACACCGATGTACTTTATTTCAGTTGGATGGTTTAATATACCGCATATTTAAGTGCGCACGCTGGGTTTCAAAGCAAATACTTTTCACGTTCAGTACCTATTTAAAAATATGTTGGTCAGCAATTTAAAAGTTATTAAATATGATACCGGAATGCTTAAGTTAAAGAGCTTTTTTCAATATCGCACCTTTAGCAGGAGGGAAACTTTCTGAAAAGTTTTTAATGAAATTCTGAAATGTCCAGAGACTCGCGATAAATAATTTTGAAACTTAAATATTTCTTTCGATTGTAAACTGAACAAGAAAGTTGGTTTCAGTAATGTGTCCAAAAGCTATCCAACTATATACCTAACTCTATTGTAGTATACACTTTATTATGATTTTTTTATCCACATAGGAGACCCTGAGGAAAAAGAATTCTTCAGTGCTTCCTTTGGTTGGGAATACTGTGTGTACTTTTTAACCAAAGGAACGGGCGTTAGTTCTGTAAAGGAAAATAGATATGAGTTTGAATCCATCCCTCAGTAGAAACAAGTCAAACGAAATCGCCGCAAAGACCTAGATAAACCTCCCCCCGGGAACCCCTTCTAAATCACCAAACGGACCTAAAAACTTTGAGTGACTTATATCTGAGGTTTTGGTTATCCTATAAATAGTTCCCGTGGCGGCGGTACCCACACCAGCCTTCCAAAGCGAAACATTACTTTCATATGTACATTCATACTTCATCTCACACGCTCTGCATCTTACACCGCTTGTAAATGAAGACCCCAAGGCAAGAAGTTGTTAACTTACATTTTCGTAAAAAATGAGTTAGAATGCTCTCTAAACTAATTCGCATACGCTCTTTCCAATGAACACTATGCCAGAGCTTAAAAACGGCAAGAACATGCTTAAATCAATGTGATGAACATGTTAACTACGTGTTTCTGTGACATTAAGTTGATAAAATTAGGGCAAGAACTTGTTAACTACAAAGATAACAAGTTCTTGCCGTAATTCTGTAATTAACAACTTCTTCCCATCTACATTGGTTGAGATTTCTGTAGTTAACATATTATTCACTCACTTTGACGTTTACCTTGGTCGTTTTCAAAAGTTTTGAAAATGAGTTCCAGGGGTGAAAAATGGTGAAAATCTGTCAACAATTGATCACAGAATCAGGTAAGCTGTATGAAACATTAGCATTATCTTAATTTGTCCATAAAGTAGTTTGAGGTCAGGAGTAGTTTGAAAGTGGGTGAAGCATTTTTGTTTTAGTGTTTTTCTGTCTAAAAGTCAAGCATTTTTTATTGTAATGCTTATTAATTTGTTTCAGAGGGCTTAGAGGGCGAGCAAGAGAAATAGCGCGGGACGCTAGGATGAGCATATTTGGAGCAGGTTAATGAGTTTGTATATTTGGGAAGTATGTTTACGAGAGATTGGAAGGCTGATAGAGATATTGAAAGAAGGGTGAATGCAGGTAACTCCATTAATGGAGGATTGAACGCCGTTGGAGCCAACAAAAAGTTGTCCACAGAAGCGAAGCTAGCAGTCCACAATGGAGTACTGGTACCTACCCTGATGTATGGCAGTGAAGCATGGAACTGGCAGAGAAAGGATGAAAGTAGACTGAATGCTGTAGAAATGAGATCCCTGAGGCGTATGTGTGGTAAAACCATATATGATCGTGTGAGGAATGTGGAGGTCCTAAAAGAATGCAAGGGTGATGTGAGCGTAATATGTAAGATTAAGAAATGGACCCTTAGATGGTTTGGGCATGTTGAGCGAATGAATGAAGAAAGGAGTGTAAAGAGAATTTATGATGCGAATGTGAATGGTAGAAGAAGCCGAGGACGCCCAAGAAAGATGTGGCACGATCAAGTAAATCAGATACTTGAGTCGGGCCATGTCAAGAGTCAGAATAACAGAAGAGTATGTATGAGAAGATGTATGAATGTGAATGAGGCAAGGACTGTGTGCCAAGACCGAGTTGTTTGGCGGTCCGTCCTCTCTGCCTACCCCTGCGGGGAAACGGCGTGATAGTTAACCTGCCAGGTAAATAAAGCATCAGTGACATTCGGCTAGTTTACTTGGCCGGCGAATTCACTAATGCGGGGAAACGGCGTGATGGTGTTCGTTAGTTAGTTAGTTAGGATGAGAGGTGATTCTTACGTTAATTATAAAAAAGTCTTAAATCTTGTAGTACACCAAAACTGGAAGAGAATCTTCCAATGCTGTCATCAAAAGTGAGAGATAACAAAGAAATCGATGCGGCGACATGGAATGATATCCAAAAATTGTTACCATACCTGGATGAGGTTTTTTTGTGGATTTTTTCAGTCTCAAAAAAAAATTTTTACTCATATGCTCTGCTACCTTTTCTTTTCAATAATAATTATTATTTAGTTACTTTATAATATTTAAAAAAATGTTTAATTTGTTTGATTAAATAAGACAACAAGAATATAACATGTTCTTGCCTTTCAATTCTGTATCTTCCTCACCTATCCCTGTAGATATCTAGATAGCATGAACATGTTAACTACATTTTTTTGTAGAAAACGTGTTTATTTTAACTTTTAGACTGCAAAACTACTTAATATTACTAGATGTAATGTAAATTTGGTTTGTTTACTACACCATGAAGGATCAGTACATTGTATATGACATTCAAGTAAAAAATTATAAGGCAAAACGCAAAAGTCTAAATATCTCAGAATGCCTTCAATGTAAGTTAACAACTTCTTGCCTTGGGGTCTTCAAATAATATTATAATTCAACAATATACGTACAATAAAATTGAATATTTTAGTGCCATGTGGTTTCAGTTATGTTTTGGTTTTCTTAGAGCTATTTTTGCAATTGGCTGCATATAATAATACGTTTCACGCAATGGTGAACTACCTCCGATACATTGCTTGAAATTGTAGATTGTTTCTTTTCTGCTGTATTTCTTTATAAAATGCAGTGAAAAAACAAGATTCAAGGTACTTAATGTTAAAGGCATTTGTTTATACTTGGTGCTGTTCCACGAATAAACAAAAGACGCTGTTCAAACACAAAAAAATCACGCAAAAAAAAGATTTCAAAACTAATTGAAATTACTACTTAATAATACTTATTTCATATGTTTATAAGAATATTTGGTAAATATCATTCCCCGCTATCCCACTTTATTGCCAGGCACATATTATACATCAGTGGAGAAGAGTAGAATAGTAGACGGAGGGCGCCGCGACGCGGCTGCTTTGCGTAGTCGACGTCGTCCGAGCGTTGGACGCCTTTCCATTCAAGTTTCAGTGCATCGTTTGACGCCGCCGGTGGAAGTTGGTCGCTGTTCGCTCGATGCTCTCGACCGGAACCGCTCGCGGGAACTTTTTCAGCATTATAAGTGAAAATCATCAAATCAATCAGTTATTGGTGAAAAATCAAAGTTGATTTCGATTGCGCGAACTTTCATTAAAATAAGTTAAATTCCGAAGTTTGTTTGGTTGAGTTGTGGCAAACTTAAGAAGAAATTCGTAAAACTTTAAAAACTCATTTAAAGTTTATTTTTGAATATTTAGTGTATAAATAAAAAGTATAAGTAATATTACGATGACGTGAAAAAGTATTACTTTTATGTACCAGTGTTCAGGAATACGTATTGAACGAAGTTTTTGCAACATCTGAATTCGAGCTTGGTAAGTACCACCATTATTTAATTTTAAGAAGATTTGTCAATGAATAATATTACAACTGTTAATATAAATCATGAATAAAAAATTTGTAGAAACGTATTATTTATCGTTAAGCATGCTCAGCGTCTAATTATTATTAAATGATTTTTTCTATATATTTTAACCATTATAAACCGTTGAAAATATAAAAACGAACATATTTTTGAAGGAAATACGATGAATTGATTGGTATTTCTTACACGTAGGTACATACATTTTTTTTTCATTGAATCCTTTGCAAAAAATGTACAGCAGGTCAATTTTTTGTTAATAAAAGTAGACATACAAATTAAGATTGTAAACGCTTAATAATTACTGTAGTTTAGCTAAACAGCTTCAATTGGTGTAAAATATATAAGGTCTACCAATTTTAAACTAAAACATCATCGTCATAATTCCACATTTATCGTGACGTTGCATATTTTAAAATTGTAATTACTTAATTCGTACAGCGTTCAACAGGTGTGTTAGATTAAATTCATTGGACATATTGAATGTTTCGCTGGAATTTAGGTTCAAATCATTAAATACAAAATTAAATAAAAAATCAAATACATTAAATTAATTAAATTTGCAGGAAAAGCAATATGTATTTTTTTTCATCGTGTATAATTATTCAGCTTATCAACGAAGGTTTTCTTAAGTTCAAAAAAGTATTTGAAACCGGTTTTCTGCCTACTGCACACTGATTCATTTTTGTTATTTATTTTTGGCTCTTCTTTAGCCAAGGTTACAGTGTTTTTTTTATTTTTTTATTTTCTGGATTCTTATTTTGCATGAAGTGCGAATCATTTAAATTACTGAATTTAAAGTTAATGTTCTTTATACAAATAGAACGGCGTCATATGCGCCTCGCAATTTTTACCTCATGTGGGTATTTTAAAAAAGTTACCTTGCTATTATAGACTTAAAGGTCCTGTGTTTTGTCGATAGGGAAAAATTGTTATCTAAAAACCCTATTAAAATTGCATGTCCGCCCAAGCCGCAGCAACATCATCAGCATAGCCAGCGACGGCAGCATATATACATACGTGTCTGTTTGTGTTGTGTTGGGAGAGGGAAGGAGATGGGTCGTGTCCTCTTATTTAGGAATTCCCTCGCATTTGCCTTTGGAAATAATCATATATTGTCAGAATGCGAAATCAGACGTGTTTAATATTAGTTACTGTTATTTAAAAGATTCCATAATATTTTGATGTAGCATATTCTTATAATGTAGGAGCTGTTGCACATATTTTTGTATTATTTCTATTTATCTATAATGTAAAACTTGTTACTCTCCTTTGTTTTTCTGTATTGTAAACTTTTTCTTGTATTACACATCTGTAAATTTCTAATATTAACTTACACTATATATTATTACTTTTTCTCTATTATTATAATATAATATTTTTTACTTACTTTTATACCTACCATTTTTATAATGTTAATTGCTATAAGTTTATATTTCTTATTTAAACGTTGTATTACATATATATCACTGTATAATATACTTAATATGTAAAAGCCCATCAGGGCGTTGAAAATTAATAATAAATAAATAAATAAATATTAAATTTTTAATTTTAAAAATTTGATACAAAGAATAATCGATCTTTCTCATTGGAACCTCCCTGTACAGTTGGAAGAATTTTTAAAATTTTATTCTCAGCCACTGGTCAATCGCTCTCAAATCACATCCACATTGACTGATGTTTTATTTTCATATTCGTTCATTGACAAGGGTCCGGTTAGTAATTTTTATATAAAGACATATAAATTTACCGTTTTTTATGAAATGTCGTCATTCCACTCCAATGATTTTCGCCTCTTTTAAACATTCATGACGTGTGCTTTTTTTCACCGCCCGAATCCAAACCACTTTAGCGACCCACTCTAATCTATTTTTCATCCCCCAAATACCGAGGATAAGGTATTCAACCCGGTTTTTATCGCTACTTATCTTTTTCATTAAATAATTTGTCTTACTTATGCCTGGTGACGTGGTAAAGAAGGATCGTTTTATTTACAAAAGATACTTTTTAAATTATTTAATTTTTATTTTTAAAGGAATGATATATTCCCGGGTTATAGGATTATGAAAAAAATTATCCTTAAATATTGCTATATCTGGCGCAAACTAAAAAACTAACCGATCATGCAAAGACCTCAAACATTGTGGTTGCGTTGAAATGAATTTATTCTTGGTGTGAGATGTATTATTCTTGTCTAGGTCTAGGCAGCGAATGCGTTTTCCCACCTAATGCATAGCTTTTTAACTCTCCAGCCGGACTCTTCCGAACCATCGCCTAGCACAGCAGTAGGAGAGGGATGGATTCATAAGTCCATCACTCCTGGACACATTGAACCTCAGAATTACTACCCACCTCCGATACCTTTTTCCTTTCCAGAACTTCCTCTTTTTCTTTTCTCCAGCCTCTGCAATGACATAGGCCCTGGGGGATTTTTTCCTCAGGGCCTCCTGTGTGGAGCTAACGTAAAAAGAAGTAGGTTATGTTTTCGGAGCCCGGGAGTCGAGAATGTATTTTTTAATCTTATAATAAAGCAACACTGTTTCAACCGCCTGGAGCCAGTGATAGTACGGCATCCTCACTGCGGGGAATTTGTTTGAGTAATAGAAATCGAATGGGCTACAAAAGATAAATGAAGGTTGGGGCTGTGTCTATTTAGAACTTAATATATATATATATATTAGGTCTTTACATATGAAATTGGCATTTTGTATGGGAGAAACATAAAGTCGATTTTTTTAATAAAATCTTTGAAGGCAGTTTGGACTGCCCCATCGGAGTTGAATTTTTTCCCTTGCAAGAAGTTATCCAAATTTCGAAAAAAATGGTAATCTGTTGGGGCAAGGTCCGGAGAGTACGGTGGATGTCTTAGACATTCCAATTGAAGCTCCTCTAATTTGGTAGCCGTCTGTTGTGCAGTGTGTGGTCTAGCGTTATCATGAAGCAGCAGTGGCCTAGAGCGATTAACCAGCCTCGGTTGTTTAGCAGCTAGCTTTTCCATCATGGTTTGCAGTTGCTGACAATAAACATCTGCCGTAATCGTCTGGCCAGATTTAAGAAAGCTGTAGTGAACGACACCAGCACTAGTCCACCAGACGCTCAAACGCTCACAAGTAACTTTTTTGGAGTCAATTTTCGCTTGGGGCATGGTTTGGCTGGTTCAGCTAGGTTCAGCCATTGCGATGAGCGCTTCCGATTATCGTACAGGATCCACTTTTCATCACAGGTAATGATTCGATTTAAAATCCCTTCATTATTGTGCCGGTTGAGTAATGCAACGCAGCAGTCAGTGCGCGTTTGTTGATTTGATTCACTCAATTCGTGAGGTACCCACCTTTCAAGCTTTTTCACCTTCCCAATTTGCTTCAAGTGGATTAAAACAGTTTTATCACTAACACCGCAGCCTGCAGCTAACTCGGACGTGGTTTGTGATGGATCCGCTTCCACAATAGCCTTCAATTCTTCATTATTAACAAAGGTCGAAATTTCCAGAACGAAAACGTTGGAACCAAAAACGCACTGTGTTTTCTTTTGCGGCACCGTCGCCACACACATCATTAATCCTTCGAGCCATTTCTGCAGTACCACGGTGGAACTCGTACTCGTAAATAACGCGATATTTCAAGTTTTCCATTTTGTAAACTAAGTGACGAAAAGAAAAAAAATAATTAAGGAAAAAACAAATGAACTATAATTTTCGAAACACAAATACATGAGTAAATAGCAGTATAAATTTGGATTTGGAATTCTTAACCAAAGAGAAGATATTTGAGATCAAAGTTGCCAGTAGGGCAAAATGTATATATTATGTAAAGCAATTTCTAGCAAGTGTCTCACTAACACACGTTACTGAGGGTAGATATCTTTCACGCTAGAATAACAAATAAGCCTTTTTAATAGTTTATTTTAACTAAATCAGTATGTTTTGTGCTGCAACCACCGTATACAGAACCAAAGAACTTACTGATCTTTGAATTGTTGTAGGCTTGTATTAGCTTAAATGGCCAACAAAAGCTTTCAAAGAATTCGGCGAGTATGCGATTAAACAGCCGGTGCTTCACCGACCGGTAAAAAATAAATAATCAACAGTGTTCTTTTATTTTTCTCCAAAGAAAAGTGTGGCACAAAAAGATCTCCGGCTAGAATTTTTTGTACATCCTGAACCAGGCATTCTGTTTGGTCTTTCTCGGTCTGTTTTTTTGTGATTCTTTTATTGCCGCCTTTTAGTAACTCTCAAAGGAATACAATATTATAACGCCATTTTGTTTCGCACAGCGTTACAAGCGCTGAATTGATAATAATCTCTAAATGCGATCTTCACAGATTTGAAACAAAATGACCGTCGTTAATTTACAGATGACTTTTCAACTCTTAGGTCTCTGGCAGGCCAGTCAAAGTATTATCTGTTTCAAGAAACAGTTACGAGTACTTTGGACATAGACGTAGAAATGTATTGACATCCCTCAATACATTTCTACCCTTATAACTTTTCTAGGGTGACAACATTTGTGTAGAAACGTCGTGATCAATCGTGATCTGTGGTAAATCCTACAACTGCGGGGTTAGGGATTGATGACAAAATATATAGATTTTTATAAAAATAATTTATCCTCCTCCCATAATCAAAATTTTATATTTTACGTTTTATCTCTTTGACACAAATGTGAATGGTAGAAGAAGTCGAGAACGTCCGAGGAAGATATGGCATACGCTTTTTATTTGCGGATTCACTCTACAATTAGCCAAAATAAGTTTTAGAAAATTTATTATGAGCATTATACATTATACCTGACGGTAATAATATTCAGCATAATACCCAAATATTGTGATAAACACCTTTAAGTTTCCTCAAGTTTACTTTCATCATTGACTACCCAACCAATTAATGTCAATCATCAGCTGATTAGCAAACTTGATGATTGACATTTATTTATGTTTTCTCTTTTCTACGTAATTCAAATTCAGTTTCAGTTTTGTATGATTAATTCGTCGGTTTTCTACTTGTTTTTGATACAAAACTTTTGATTTAAAATATCAAAAAGTTATTGCGAAAGATGCTTCGTGCAGCTTTTTAGAAACATTGCAATTTTTTTATGTGAATACAGCACAAGAGTCTCAACTGCTCCATTCTGCAACTGGTGAGACTATGGCGTCCCCAATTTTCGTACCTATGCTGTAAGGCTGAAGGTAGTGGTGAGGGGACGGAGATGGGGAAGAGGAAGGTGGGAAAATACCTGGCTGTTCAGATCTGGTTACCAAAAATCGCTAAATCTATTTCAAGCAACGTTTCAATTCTAACGGTCTTACACCAGGGCGATACTGATAGTATTTTCCACTCTGGAACGGGCGGCAAATATCTTCATTTTATATTATTTTTAATTCATTAATTGTGTTTTAACACAAATTGATAATAAGTTTATATGCGCATGCCGGAAATAAACCGCGATCTCCGGATTGTGAGTCGAGAGTCTTACCCCTCCACCACGTAGGCCGTCATAAATATATTTAAAAAAAAATTATTGTAAGATTACATTTGACAAAAATGCCATTTTGCAACTAAGAAATGTATAACAATGTTATTTTACATTCCTGCAGTTTTTCCGGTGATCGTAAAGGATGGGCGATGAAAAGTTATACGATAAAAATTAATTTCCCCGACATCAACTTATTTTCCCTGTGAAAATGTAAATATAAATAAAGTTTTGTTTATCATATAACTTCATCGTTTTTTCACTATATTTCATTGAAATATCTTTTTATACATTATACTCAAACAGTTATACGGTTTATCAAAACAGATATATTATAACTTTAAAAAATTATCTGATATTTAATTTCTCCATCTGCTGGCCTAAAACTAAAGTTCGTACGTATTATTTGTGAAAGAAGGCACCATTAGTAAAAACCTCAATTAATATTTTGTGTAACTATAATTAAGATAATTAAAATAATGCTTTAACTTTCGTCTCTCATCCTTCCTACAATGTTATTCGCTTTGGATCCAGGTTCAGTTATACATGTCCTTAAAAATGCTTTTTAAGACGTAACCTCCGACCCGATGAATTAAAGATAATAGTCATTTATTAAGTTATTAAAGGAAAAAAAAATATCTACGAAAGCCTAAGATCACACATCACTTCAAATTTGTAGAAAATTCAATAAATAAATCCCATTCAGTATTCGGTACCAACCTAATCTGTTTATCCAGGCACTGTCCGACCTTTCTCTCTCCCACCTTCTTCCCCTCCCCAATATCTTCTGCCTTACAACATTCCCCAATTGGGGATGCCATAGTCTCGCGGGCTCCAGGTTGTTGGGAGCAGTTTGGACGTCACGGTGGTATTCACATAAAAAAATGATGCATTATAGTATTTATCTTCAGATACCACGTGATCAATATTTTTTTTAATCTTCACCGACGATAGACCGGATAATTTTTTATTGTGCTTAGACCGAATTTATGTGGTTTGTGGAATGCCGATATCAACAGAATGAAGTCTCTTTAACACGTATTGCGTGCGACTTTGCCTTAGTGACGGAAAAGTGTTTGTTTTAACGCTCGTGTATTTAAACAACCAACAAGGTTTGTTTTGCCAAATATGTTTGCCTAAGGCATGGAGAAAAACGCATATGTTAGCCTGGCCCTAACAGGGTCTAGTCGAACTGGGATTATCTTTATTATTTTATCTTTAGTATTTGACCTCCTATGCCATAAAGGGTGAGGATTCGAATACTGGCTCGACACACTTTGCTTCATTTTGCGCAATCTTTTCGTTCTTGTGAAATTCATTTTTTATGGAATTAACTGAAATACTGATAATTCTTTTTTTTATATGACTATAGTCTCTATTATATCTCTTTTCCATTATATCCATTAACCTATTTAAGAGGACTGCTTTCAACATATATACATTATATATTATATATATATATATATTTTTTTTTTTTAAATTTTCAATGATAAATAAACACAGACAGTCAAAATTTTTTTTTTAAATAATTCCACGAAAAAAATTGTGTTGCAAAAATTTGTTTGTTGTCGATAAATAATACTCTTACAAAATAATGACTATTGGAGAGTTCAAATGTGTATAAAAGGCAATGAAATCAACGACGCGACGTACCGAAAATGTCAATTTTTATAAAATGTTATAGATAAGTGTTTTGGACAGTGTTCAACGAGACATGATTACTTCATTCATATGGACTATTCCACTCGTTTTCATGATTTGAAACACAATTCCTTTTTCCAATCTAAAAGTGTATTTCAACGGTCACGTCCCTCCCATGAAAATATCTACCACCTCCTTCAGCTCACTGTGCAATGAGAGATTAAGGAAAAGCGTGGAATTGGAAAAGTGCTGAGTCAGAATGGATTCATCTTCTCTCTTTTGTGCGTCAAAAGTCTATGATAGTTAATATATGTTTAAATTAGACACCGCAAGAATTTTATAATATTAGGATAGTGAAAATACACTATTTTTTATATGGATAACCAAATATGATTGTATATGCTGTCTAATTGTAGCCGTTTTAAAGGCTTTGTTGAAAAACCACGATTACCTATTTCCATGTACCGTTTACAAATCGGTTATCGAGTTCCAAAATGGCTGCGTTTCAATTTCAACTTCAGGAATTTATTAGTGTTCTGCAAATTATATGGTAAAATAACGAAACCACTTCTTCAATTTTCGCAAAATCACTTTGTGGCGTCATTTTTAATTAAATCAAACAAATAACTTGGTGTACACCACTAATATTTATATACACCATTATTGTCAACACGTAAGTGGTGTACACCAAGTTATTTGTTTCAATTTATTTAAATAACATTAATAAAAAGGGTATAAAAGTATAAAGCTTTGTGATAAATGCGGTGAAGTTATTTTACACTAGTAGGAGATCTACCCCGCTGGAACCCTGTCTTTATTTTTATTTATTTTCTTAGGTTTCTTACGCATATTGACAAATAATATAATATAAAGAATTGCCATATTATCATTAAAGACATATCTAGAATACAAAAAAAAGAAGATTAATAATGGGACAATAATTTGGACATGTAGAGAAAGAAGAATATGAAAAGCAAATGAACACAAAAATTTAAGAGTTTTCACACTTAAGTAAATCTAACATTACCGCTAATCCATATCAAAACTGATCAAACGTTATCAATTAAAATAAAAACTTATATGTGTATAAAAAAAAAAATCAAAACAATCGCACTGAATCAAACCTCAAATATTAGGAGGACGGACCATTATTGTCAATATAGAAAAAAAATTGGTGTTAATAAATAACGCTTTCTCGAAAATGAAAAAGCGTAGACCCTTGAAAAATTACGATATTTGACAAGTAATTTAAGAAAAAGAAATACACAAATAAAAATTCTTGACAATATTTGCCAATTTTGAAATGTACAATTAATAATTAGTTTTCTGATTGAAAATGTATAAATTATTATAAGCAATAATTATTAACTTGAAACACTCATCCAAATTGAAAAAATATCCCGAGAAAAGATACATGTCGCCGACGGGACTCGAACCCATGTGCTTCTGACTTCCGGTCAAATGCTCTACCACTGAGTTACTTCGGCTTATCTCTTACCTGCCAAATAATTCATTATATACTAGTGTTTCAATCAACAATAACTGCTTATTACATTTGTTTCACCTGCTCGAGTCCCGTCGGCGTCAAGTATCTTCAATGTGGATAAGTGTTTCAGTTTAATAATTATTGCTCATAATAATTGTTACCCTTTTCCTGCTATGTATAAAAATCTTGTCTTAAACATTAGTTTATCAATTAAGGATAATAACCTGTTAAATAATAATCATCAAATATTTTTTTTATATTATATAATGTGGATACGTTTTTAGATTATCACGGCCAACAGCATTTTTGTTGTTTGTTTTTGGGGTGTTATGCCGTGTTGCGCTACCTCCTTCTTTATCCGACGTTTCGGACAGCGTTGCAGTGTCCATCATCCGAGATGTATGTGTTTTATGTGTTTTCAGAGATCAAACATTTTGTATGAATATTCAAAATCCAAAACCATAAACATATATTATACCCGAATAAATGTATAAGGAAACGTCGACTTTTCTATTTATGTTTTTTCTTCAACATAAAAACAAATTTTCTTTAGTTTATCGCACATTTAAAAATAAATTTACGATTTTGACATACAAGAAACAGGAACATATATTATGTGTCGTAAACGTCACTTTGACAGCTCAACGACTGGGTGAGTTTAATTCAATAAAAATAAAACGATCAGCCGCGGTGGTGACACATTTATAAATAAGGTCATGCCTTTTGATTGGTCTTGACAACGATTTTTTGAGAAGAATCCGTTAAAAAAATATCACAGAGCAAGAATTATGTGCGTTTGGTCGTCCCAACTATCCCAATCCGTCGGGAGCCTGTGAGACTACGGCATCCCCGACTATCGGGGTATGTGTGAGGTTGAAGGTAGTAGGGAGGAGAAGGAGATATCTGACTATTCAGATCTCATCACAAACATGGTTAAACTATCTTTGTCTAGTGGAATAATATAATAACAATGAAAAAATATTTTATTTCACATCGCTTGAAAACCAGCCATTTCTTTACATCCACATGTTTTCACAACTTTTTTACAGTATTTCTTATATTTGGAATTTTATTATGAATCCAAGCAAGGATTTTTCCAAGACTTCCTTTGTTTATTACAACTGATTTTGCTATCACCGTAAAGTGTTCAGTCGACTGTTTCGCCTGTAAAGCCAGAAGTTATTCGGGGATGTACGTACGATATGGCTGGTTACAATCCAACCAAGAGATTGAAAAAAAAGAGAATAGATATTATGAATCATATTATTTTCGAAACGTCTATTTGTGGATTGTAGTTTTCTGTTATTCGTATAATATTACAATATTTTTCGTTAAATGATGATTACACAGGTACATTTTACTGATAAATATGTGTGTTATTATATAGTTTTACTTCAGCTCTGTTAGCTAGCAGTAAAATGTTAACGGGAGGCATTAAACGATGTGGTTATTTGTCATATTAACTAGACAACTTTGTGAACATAATCCATACCACTCTATAATATTATCATTAGATGAAACACTTTAACTTCGTGTCATATCACTTTATTTCTACAAACACCCCATCCATTTTCAACGCAGCTAGTATATTATATATATATATATATATAGTCAGGGTAGATATAAAATACTATTGAAGATGTAGATATAATATCTGAAATCGTATAGCGGATTCTAACCATGCACCTATCTAAATAATTTGATATCATGGGAAAAATATAATTTCCTAAAAAATATATTTTGGTAGTTTTTTCACAATATTCAGTAGCAACACATATGATTTAAAGATAATCTGATTACAATATATTTTCCACTACAGATAACATTTTATCTTTTGTTGACATTTGACAAGTGAGTTAGCCGTAACAATAAATTGTTTTTTGAGAGCACTGATTTGGGTAGAGTTTTATCGAAAATTCTGACTTAATCCGATAAGAAGCGATTAGGGTTAGTACTGGAAAGTTACTAATATACCATGCTTATTTTTTTATATGGTTTGGCAAAACATTAAATCGATCAATAATATTTTATACGCCCATGGGGCTATTACATAGGGTAAATAATGTTTTAGCAAAAAACAAAAAAATATTTCTTATATTACAATTAAATTTTTGACGGCCGGTATAGTCCAGCGGTAGGGCTTTAGACTCCCGTTCCGAAGGCCGCGGGTTCGGCCCCGGCGTGCGCAAATAAATTTTATTTAATTGATTTGTGTTATTTCACAATTCATTATTTAAAATAATATTATACTATATTTGCGGCACGTTCCGGAGTGGAAGATACTCTTAGTATCGCCCTGGTGTAAGACCACCATTCAGAATTGAAACGTTGCTTAAAATGGCTTTAGCCGTATTTAGTGACTAGATCTGAATAGCCAGGTACTTCCCCACCTTCCTCTTCCTCGTCTCCTTCCCTTCCCCACTTACCTTCAGCTTAGATATATTAACATACCCCAATTGGGGATGCCAAAGTCTCACTGGCTCCAGACGGGAGCAGTTGGGACTCTTGTGAGGTATTCACTATAAAAAAAATTACAAAAGATATACTTGTTTGACATCCCCAAATTTGTACAATTTTTGGAGAACCGAAAAATGAATACTTTTAAAATTATTTTACTATGAAAACTAACTATAAAATAAAAACATATGCTCTTATTTATGTTATAAGGTAGTGGGGACGGGTAGGAGATAGGGGAAACGATATACGGGGATAGAGGAAACAGGAAGGTGGAAGAGTGCTTGACTATTCAGAGTTGTGGAAACCTATGCGTGAATTAATATACTCGGCACCTCCGGGTTCAAAGACAGGTTACCTCCCCCATATCTATCCATAGGTTAACGTATATTTTAGATCCGTGTTTTCTACCTATTTATTTATTATATTGGATAGTTATTGAGAGGATTGTGAAACACCTTACATGTAAAAAAAAACATTGAAGATATGTGAAAATATGTAAGATCTAAAGTGGACCCTTCCTTTGTTTTCAATATTTTTAAACAATTTTCATCCGAACTATTCCGACTCGTTGTTTTTGTTTGGTTAAGTGTTTGTTTTCGATCAGTACCATGTAAAATAATAATGGCGTTACTACCAATAAGGAAGTATAGTATAGAATTTACGGCACAAGTTCCATTTACAAACATGTGTTATTTTAAATATATTTTAAAAAGAAATTGTACGGTTTAGAAAGAAGAAAGAAAAGAAAAGACAAATAATATATATTAGTAACAAGTTAATGAAAAACAAAAACCAAAAACCTGTTATGCATGTAGCAATCTCGTTAAAACATGTAGTGCCAAAATTTTTAATTACAGCTTTATACCTCAGTAAAACCATATTAAGAAGCGACATTGGCATTAAAGTTACCAATGGGGTGTAATCTATTTTTAACAGAATTGTATAGGCTATTAAGAGATAAACTATTATATAATATAACCATTATAAAAGACCGTAGTATAATTATTGTCACAATAATTCATATTGGAGAATCTTGATCTAGTGGTAATGAAAATGAAAGAAAATCAATATTATTAAACCAAATAGCTAAAAAAGTCAGTTTTCACTATTGGATTACAAGCAACCAATATACATTGCTTGCCTCTTAAATACGTTAATGGCGTTTGGTGCGTCACTGGTATTTCAAAATACTGACTGAAATATGTCATGCTCTGGCTATGAGAGGAAGAGAGAAAGAAAATGTGCGCGCACACGGCTGTCTCTTTTTTCTACAATGAGCCCTTTCCCCTCACAACGGATTTCAATTTCCGTTACACATTCGCCAGCTCACCCCCCAAGTAAAGCATGCGTAAAGAAGTATTTACTTCATAAATTAAACCGTACAAAAATAATTCATGCATCGTAAAATATCGTTGGTAAACAAAATCATACCTAATAGAAAAAAAAGAAAAACAACGTAATCATAATGTGAAAAATAACAGATCAAAATTGCACCCACCGGGGGTCTTGCGCCCAGGAGTGAATTGGATTCAAAGCAGTAGCGCATACAAATAGAATTAAGCCAGAGAACTGTCATGAATCTGAGGAAAACGAGTGCGTTGAATAATTTCAGCTAAAACACGAACAGAACCAAATGTACATTTTTTTATTATTAAAACATAATAATCTGATATATTTCCATGCGCAACGTAAATTATAATAACTATATTTGGAACATTTATATCGAATGTAAAAAGTATCGGTACATAACTTTAAGACAATAAGTTAATAAAATCGTTAACGCAAATTTAAAATGCGAGCATAGCTTTGTAACAAACTTCACGCACGAAGATGGTTTTGCGTAAGGCGCGGCGTCAGATATATACTCGAAGTCAGGTTTTGAAATTTCAAGCGAATCAGATATTATTAATAAATGGGTAATATTATTGCGATCACGTATTTGATATTTTCGTCTTTTTCTGCCTTTTTCATTTGTATTGCAGCGATCTTGAGAAATACACAGAACACAATCCTACCCAAAAGAAATGCAATAAGTAAACAACTTTAAGACCCACTGACCAGCGGCTGAGAATTAAAGTTCCAAAATGCTTGCATCTGTACAGGGAGGTACCGATGAGAAATATCGATTATTCAGATTATTCCCAGTATCACATTTTTTAAACTAAAAATTTAATATCGATTTATTTCATTAAAAACTTGCTTTAATATATACCTACATTACATTCAAGTAACCAACAAAAATGCTCAAAACGCATGATGATACATTTTTAAATATCGTGTACTTCTTGTTATTATTTTAGGATCATAAATATTTATGATTTTTTAATAATGTCTACACAATTTAAGTGTGTACAAAAAAACTGAAATATTTTAGTTTGTAAGGCGTTAAATAAACAGAAAAACTGAGATATTTTCGTCACAAAACACGTTCTCAGATTTATTTTTTAATGATTTTAATTGAACTAAAATTATTAGAAGAGTCTTTAAAAATTCCGAGAAGTTTCTTATTTTTGTTATGATTATTTAGATGTATGCACATTTTTTTCATACATCTAGTAAGAAAATACGATAATACAATTTAATAAATACAGTTTAAGAAATACAAATTAAAAAATACAATTTAAGAGATTAATTTAAGATATACAGTTAATTACAATTTAAGAAATACAGTTTAATATTTGTAATCTAATCAAAGATTGTTTTTAACATATATTGCACATGTCCTACGAAAAGTGCTAAGGTTTAAGGCTTTACTAGATTATGTATTGATTTATTTTGCTGTATGATTATATTATGATTTCAAATTTGTGTTGTATAATACAATATTTCGTTTGGAAAATTTAACAAATCTGCCAACGACCAACGGTGTAACCTTATTATATTAAAAATAAACTTAGTTTTTAAAAATTTAAAAATTGCGTTTACCAGATAAAATAACAATCTTTAAAAAACAATTTTTTTTTTTTTTGTAAAAAAGTCTAGAGTCTAGATCAATATATCTAGAATTTGATTTAAAACGGACACATTTCCGGTACTGTCTGGTTAAACCCTCTTAGATACTTTTTAATACTCGTGTATAATACAAAAATTGTGTAACATGGGTTTGATTAAAGGTTATGGGGCAATTTTAAATTTAAAGATGTACTTAGAAATTTATGGATGGGTGTTTATGGATATCAGTTGATATTTATGCGATGTATATTTTATATGGGTGTTCTAGTATTTTACATCTAATTTGATTTTCTGCGTGGCATATTGGAAAACTTTCATTTGATACCAATCGTTTTAACTTATGTCGATTATTTCAATATTATGCACCAATTTTTGTGAATGATGACATGCCCATTTCAAATCATAATTGTTCCATCCATTTTCAAAAATGAGTACAATTTGGCGTACGAAATCAACCATAGTTACAGGGCTTTTTTCAAACGTTGGTAGTTTTGTATACAATTTCCTTTTAGATTTCTTTTTTGTAAGTTTGTGCTTTCGTGATACAATCATATTTTAAAGTATTTATAAATAACGGTATTAATTTAAAAAACAGAATGATCTACTTGTATTATATTTTCTCAGCAATCGAATTATTTCCACCCACTTCTCACGGCATGCTGCATCTTTAGGTATCCGGCAAAATTAATAATATAAAATACGCAAAAAATATACTTACTAGATTATTCATCAATCTAAAATAAGATTAATTAATTCTTTTGTATGAAGATTAAAAGATAATTTTTATTATTATTTCCAAAAAATTTAAAATCAGAGGTTACCTCCATAGTATTTTTTTCCGTAAATTATGTATTCTCCCATTAATATGGGTAAACCAAAAAGATTTTTTAGTGGCAACACTGAATCTAAATTATAGTATTCAATATTTTATTTTAATTTTTACGTACAAATGTTTAATATGAACAATAAACTTACCCGTGGAAAATAATTCCGCTTGATTTGTTATGTATTTCTGACCTTGAATCGCATTCTTTCACAACGCATTTAGCCATTTTGGGGATCGTTTTGACCACGTGTAGTTCGGTCCAACTCGGTTGGCGTCACCTTGATCACTGAACTGGCGTTAGGCGGGAAGCCGACTGTAGTCGAATGTGCAGTGACAACGCTTTGGTGCGGAAAATATCAATCTATGAATATATATATATCAATGGTTGAAACCATCAGAACTGCTGTTTAGAATTTAAAGTCTGAATCTATTACATCTGAATACTTCTACCATGTGACATTACAAGTTTAAAAAAAAAAACATTCTAAATAAAACTGCGACATTTAAAAATAATTGAAAACTCTGACAAACAATTCTCCCAATTCCAAAATGGTAAAAAACAATAGGACAATTTAATACCTTCTGGTAATATATAAAATTATATATTTATAATAAATTATTTCATACATTACCGAAAAGTATCAGAATAACAATTTTTAAAAACATAAATAACAAACATAACAACACTTCCCCTATACACTCAAGCCTATCTTTTTTAATATAACAATATGTGCAATTGTTAATTACTTAATACAATTTAAAATATTTCTGGAAATGATGTAACTCTATTTTTTGGAATTAACAAATTAAAATAAAAAATCTGTGTTTTGTTTTTTTACTATGATTGACATAATTACGTTTCATAATGTTTTTCTCACTGGGATTTCCCGTGCTAGGAAATAAATTCAAAATGTTCCGTATTTTATTTTTTCATTTAATTTGAATCATAAATTCAATACCTCACTCTTACTTTCGTTTAAAAGTGTGAAATATTTTTTTTGTATCCCACTTAACATTTTCCGATGCAACTCTAATAGTTAACATAGTTTGTTTTAATTATATTTATATTATAACAAGTACAATAAAATAACTTTTAATTACACTTATTATTCATCTTTAACCAACCGGTTTCGGTTCGACCTGAACCTTCATCAGGGGTGAATAAAGTTACACAGGCGATCTCACAATACTTAACAACTATACATACTCATCTAATACTACAACCATCGTATGAAATGTTTTTATTAGTATACATACTATACCTCAACTAGACCGACCCCCCTTTCAACCACACACCTGCCTTCAACAAAATCCCTTTCAATAAACTTGTTTATGTAATTTTTCATTATCAATTGTAAAATCATTTCACTTATAAGGAATACCCATGTGAAAACCGGTAAATGGTACAATTAATGTAACTTAATTAATTTTGCTTTATTAATAATATATTATACTGTTGGTCTCCCGAATAAAATAAAATAAAATAAATAAAAAAATAAAATGTATGACTTGAAAATTACACAGGTTTTAATCGATCTTTACATCTACATATAAATAATAAAGATATTAAATGCACCGACAAAAGCCAACAAACAAAGGAAAGCTTTATTGATAACTTGAAATCGGCAATTATTGACACGAGATAGTCAGATTAGTCGAGTTCGTTTCATAGCAAAGGCAATCTGATCTGAATATAGTATTAAAATTATTTAGGTATAAATTGTGGGGTAAAAAAGCAAAAACGCCACTCTCCAAATGACGAAATTGAGTTACAAATGTCCTTAGCTACAAGATGGTTTTTGAGATCCATAAAAAAATCAACTGTAAATCATGGAAAAATCGAAATGAAAATAGGGTTTAGATGCATACACTCTCCACAGCGATTAACAAGCAAGATCACCACTCTCCACAAACACTAGTCACAAGCCTGAATATAACATGACCAATGAACACATTATTATTATTGAAGAAGAAGATAACACCAATAATCTAAATTAAAATATGAATATGAACAAGATACAGAAAAATAAAATAATAATATGGAAAAAAATATTCGGAAATAACATTGTCAAATCTAAAATTTGAAATATGAGTTAACAAATATGACAGTTTTATCATAGGTGGCAATGGCTAAATTGGAAAAAGCGAACGTCCGGTAAGACGAGAGGTCCAGGGTTCGTGTCCCAGTTGCGACCGCTATCTTTTATTTTTCGTTATCTTCTTCATTTTTATGCATTAGTTAAGATTAGTAACGTTATCGTCTTCTTCAATGATATACTATATAAAAGTTACAAAAAGGAGTTTTTCTTATAAATATTAAACATAAGGTATTATTACATTTTTATTATAATAATGCACTTTGGATTATACTTGTTAAGTTATTACTAAAAAATCACCCGGAAAATGCGTAGTTTTCTTTGAATCTGTTTTTTGTGATTTACACAGAACAGTACTTTTGAAGAGTGGCGTTTTTGATTTTATACCTCTCAATTACTGTCATAGACATAACATATACGATAATGAGTCGCAACGTGGTTTCAACTAATTGACTCGGTGCATTCAGTGAAAGAGCATGCCTTCAGAGGTTTTGAAAAAATGTAATCATATAATTTATTTGAGGAAATTTAGATAGTTGTTCAGTGGTTGAGCCGAGGGTGAAGTAAAGTTACCTTACAAAAATTCGGTATTAACGTAATTTAAAAAATGCTCATTAATCAGCAGAAATATTTTTGTAAATTTGGGCTATCTGGAATTATATCTATCTGGGATTATTCAAAAGGACATTTAATTAACATGAGGTATTTAACGTTAAAATACACACAATATATTTGCACAAATATACACATAATAAGGTTTCAGAGTGATAGACAAGATTCGATCGCCTAGGTAAAATATCACTATTAAGAATCAATTACACGCCTGAAATTTTATCCGTATTTAGTGACCAGATCACAATAACCAGAAAATTCCAAACCTTCATCTTCTCCATCTCCTTCTCCTCCTCCACTCTTTTCAGCCTCACAACATATTACAATAATTAATGATGCGATGGACCCTTTGCTCCGGGCAATATGTGTGCAAAAAGTATAGTATACGTATATTGTTAGCGTATACACGCACACTTACTTTTCTAAATTATACTCTCTTGTAATTTTCATGTAAAAGCCCACTGGGGCGTTAATAAATAAACAATAATAATAATTATTATTTATTTATTTAACGCACAGGAGGCTTTTACATGTTGGTACAGTACACTTGTTACATTTTGTTGGTAGTAAAAATGTTTTGGTACCATTTGTTGGTAGTAAAAAATATACACACGTCATAAAAATACAAGAACAAAAAATGAAAGATATATCGATTAGATAGGTTTACAAACATACAATATATGTTTAAGAGTGGTATTGGAATAGATATTTTACATGATCCACAAAACTCGCCAAATTGATATTAAATTAAATTTTTCAAAAGAAGCAAACACATTGTGACTTGACATTTTAAATAAATGAAAATAAAATACTTTGTTTTAAGTCACTCTATTTTTATTTAACGTCTACCGGTTTCGGTACCTCCGTACCACGATCCTGTCAAGTCCTGGTGATGGTACGGAGGTACCGAAACCGGTAGACGTTAAATAAAAATAAAGTGACTTAAAACAAAGTATTTTCTTTTCATTTATTTAAATTTAATTCACTGCCTTCAGCCTCACAACATACCCCAATTGGGGATGCCATAGTCTCACTCTCCAGACGGGAGCAGTTAGGACTTTTGTGCGGTAATCATATAAAAAAGATATACTTGCCATATTCTTAACTTGAATCAACTCAAAGCAATATACTAAGCACTATGTCAATCTTTAATCGAGTACGGTATAATACAAAGGGGGGGGGGGGGGGGGAGATTTTTTTAGGCTCAAAAACTAATTTTAGAGATTATTCTAAAACTTCGGATCACAAGCAGTTTGGATAAAAAAAATTAGGAAAATCTGTATTAGACATCTTTATGCCAAAAACATACAAGCATACCTCTTCAAACACAGAACTGATTTTGACAATGTCCAAACTGCTTGAGATGCTAGAACGAAAGGGCGTTTATCTTACTAGTATCTTTCGATAAAATAACTTTTTGCCAAAGAAATTTTAGATATTTTGTAACAAAGCTGTACAATGCGTTTCCACTGGCCATTAGACAGAACACACATTATTTGAAATATATGTAATTCAGATTATATAATAATACAATTCAGGATTTCTCCTGGAATGCAGCTGGTTTTCAGCACTGCCTCCAATAAAAGACAGAAAACAAAATAAAAAATTAAATTAAGATAAAATAAATACAAGTAAATTCAATTAGATAAAAATAATCAATCCAAATCTCAAATACAACACACATATTAATAAAAATCATAGAAAAAGAAATCGATATAAAAATATATTAATAACGTAAATTGAAATTCAAAAGCTAATCTCAATAATCAAATTAATTAAAATAAAATATAATCAATTCAAAATAAAATTAATTTAAATTCAATAAAAATCAATTCAAATTCAAAATCAAATCGATTCAAGTATAAAATATAGTCAAAATAAATAATGTTATCAAATGGAAAACAATAACACAATAAGTATTCCTTTAATTGTAATTAGTTTAAATTAAAATTAGAATGTTAAAATTAAAATGATATAAAGTCTTGGATCATTATCCAAAACAGATTAAGCATAACCGATTTTATTAAAACCTATTTATAAGTCTGTATTCCCAATGGTACGACACTGATTGTATTTTGTCTTTTATCTATGGGAAGATACAACTAATAAGGCTAACAAATGTATTACTATTGTCAAAGATAGGCTAGATAGAAACTTCCTTACTTTAAATTATGAAAAAACTATTTGCATTCCTTTCTATAACACACTGAAATCAGCTTCCAAAATTAATCTTAATGTGAAGTTTCATAATGTAAATTTCAACCCTACCACATGCTCAAACTGTGAAGAGATGAAATCAGGAAAAAAAATAAAATACTTAGGTGTAACTATAGATTGTCAACTTAAATGGACCAACCATATAGAAAAAACTGTTAACAAACTGAGATACTTAACTTATATTTTTAAAAGAATGTGTAATATAGTGAATATAAAAACCACAAAACTAGTTTATGACGCACTAGTTCATTCATCTCTTTCCTATGGAATAATTGGCTGGGGCGGAACTTACAACAATCATGTAAAACAGTTAGAAATTGCCCAAAAATCAATTATTAAAATTATGTACCAAAAAAACAAATCTTTTCCCTCCAAGCAATTATTTAAGGAAACCGATATTTTGGACCTTAGACAGACCTTTAGTTTCCAGTGTCTTAAATTTATGTACACGCATCCTAAATACTTCTTAAAAAATTCAAATCGCTCCAGTCTAAGACTTGGCGCCTGTGAGTATGCTGTACCTCACTGTAAAACCAGGTTGGCCCAAAGGCATATTAGTTTTATTGCTCCAAAAATGCATAATTCATTACGTGCAACATTTAAAGCCCCCACGTGTCAAAATCTTAAATCTTATAAAAAATATATCAAAACTTGGCTAAAAAACACTGAAACAGATATCTTTTTCTTATAAAGCCATACAAAGCCATTCATTATTTTTATCATCAGACAACTTTTAAAGTAGAAATATTATATTGCTTGCTATGTTTTTGTTTTTTTTAATTACGCCTTTAACATTAATTCTTCATTAAATTTTACAAATTCAATAATAACAACAAAGGCTGTTATTTTGCTCTATGTTTTAAGGCACTTTTAATCTTTTACTTTTACTCTTTTTATACCTAAACATAAACTATATTCTTAAATCTCCTATTAACCATAAAATTATAATAAATTCAATATTTTACCCACGCTCAGGCATTTGCCTTTGTAGGATTTTTTTGTTCATACAATATTATATTTAAGTATGTTATATACCTTTTATTATTTTATGTACCATTGTATCAAAAAATTTTCAATAAATTTTTTTTAAAAAAAATCTAAAATAGAATGTTGTTGTTGCTATTTTTAGTTCTGTGTAAACTGCTTACGTTAAACATAGATTCTATTAAAGAAGCAGCGATTTTATTTACACCTTTTATAAGTCGGTATTCCCAATAGTACGACCATGATTGTCTTTTATTTAAAATAAAATATTTTAGTTGTTATTTTTAGTACTGTATAAACTGCATATGTTACAATGCGCCTGTCACAACACAGGAGTTCCTAGTAAGACAGGCACAGCACATCACTTATGTAATTTTAAATAACGAAGAAAAAAAAAAAATTGATGGATAAAAATGTGTAGGATGGTGCTTGTGATTTCATGTTTCGGAAGGATTGTGATAAGGAGGGATACCGGAAACTGAATAGATATCCCTGACAGGAGTGTCCTGTGAAAGTCAAAAAAACATTTCCGAGAGCTCGGTATTGAACCACCTGCAGGTCAGCTATTGTTTTCTTTCTTCACATTCCTCTTGAAAGGGTTTTAAAAAAATCCAAACCCAAAACGGATTTGGAATATACTAAAATATTTTATTTTTATAAGAGAAATGTCCAAGTGGAACTAACGCAAATGGAGAGAAATATGGGAAAGGTATTCAAATAACAAACTTTCCAAGAGCATGCATGCGGAAGAACAAACGATTGACAGAGTTGGGTGCGGCTTTATCAACTATAACAATCCTTATGAGACCATCTGCTAAAGTACTACATAACACACTAACACTTCATAATATTCAGTATTTCATGGTTAACAGGGATTTTTAGATATTATTTTTAGAGTCTTCTTAACGGACTTCAGGTGGGCTACGGAATTAGTTTTAAACGAATGTATCTTTGAAAATAATATGTTCCATTTGAATAATTTTTTTATACAGTACTTACCACACCCCAACTCAAAAATTATTGTACATTATAGCCTACTTTGTAGTAGGACTCCATAAACAGAAGTTTAAGCCAGTTTTGAACCATTTAGTGACGTTGTATGTTAAAAATGTACGAATTTTATTACATTACAAAAAAGTTTTTGCACTTAGGTACATCATTACAACAAAACAGGAGTGTGCTTTAGACCACACGACTGAAGTATATACTTCTTTAGTGATCTAATCTAATTTTCTCTCTGGAATCGAATAAAACCATTTCAATCATCAGTGTATAAGAATCTATATTATGTTAATTTTTATTATATTATCTTCCAAAAGGCTATTTTATACTTAAGAGAGATAAGGATCGGAATGTTACTTTTTATTTCAATTTTAAAAATGATTATTTTGGTTCCTAATAACTTGATCTCCATTGTTGTTAATATTTAATACTTAAATTTAAATTTACGTATCTTTTGAGCAGTTTTTTTTCGATTACTGGAAAATAACGACTAGCCATTTCAAAAATTTAAGTTTTGAAATCCTCTATATTAATAAATTGGAAATGCATGTGTCATACAGTATATATTCTGGTTTAGTAATGTGTAATTTCTATATCTTAGGAATTTAAAAAAATATAGTACTTTAGGATTCATAATATTATGTCTTATACTAGCTTATAAATGTGGTAATTCTAACTATGCAATTGTAAATGTCCAAAATGCCCTGGAAAGAATCTCAGACTTGTTATCTCCCGAAAAAAACCATTCATCTGTTCTGTATGAAATTACTAATGTTATCCAAAATGACCCTGGTAAAATAATTACATCTTGGCGATTCTTTCAAGGAAAAAGAAACAATCCCGTCACTACAAATGCAACTACCAATGTTCTCAAAAGTTGTCTTGACAGAATCGCCATTCCTTTCCATTGTAAGAATATGTACTAAATACACTATTTGGCTGTCCTGAAACGGGAATCCTTCCCAGTTGGACAGACAAAGGATCATGTTGTATAGTATTGTTTGTAATATATAAATAAAAAATAAATAAAGATTGGTTTGGATTGTTACCTATCATCGTGACAAATCAGTCGTTTCAATGCACTGAGTTCGCACACTCTAAACGAAAATTTGATTAATTTTATTATGGGATATATTTTATTTTTTATATTACGCTTAGATTGGGATTGTTGATTTTATTCTTACAAAGTTTAAAACATAAATGCCAGCACCCATTCCAAACGTCATTACTATGTATTTGAGCACTGTTTATTTATTTTAAACGTAACGTTCGTAACGCCCGATATTACGCTGTAATTCCCGTAACGCATTCGCCAGTTTACCCCTCAAGTCAAGCGTGCGTAAAGAAGTATTTACTTCAAAAACCCATATATTTTTTGCATCTTTTATGTATTTTGCCGATGATACGGTTAGCGTATTTAAAGACAAATATTTGATGTCAACCTTTGAAAAGGCAAATCATGTCATAAATGAAGTAAAATACTGATTAGATTCCAACCTCCTCGCTTTTAATATTAAGAAAACAAAATAATTGATTTATATAAATAATAATTTCCAATCGTAAACAAAATCTTTCTTCAAAACTGTCATAAACTCATCATGCATTCATGTTCACAGAACCTTAACATGCTTACATCTTCTCACAAAAACTGGATCATGCGATGACCTAAAAATATCAAACGAAATTAAGTACTTACGGTTTAATGTAGACGGTAAACTGCAATGGGAAACCCATATAATTTCCCCAACAAAAAGACTTCGCAAATTATGTTACATTTTTTACCCTCTCAGATCTTTCCTAAATTTACAAACAATAAGATGTGTTTACTTTTCACTTTTTTAATCAATTGCTACATACGGTATTGTGGGATGGGGAGGTTATGCAATATCAATTTTTCATCCCATGGTCTTAATTCAAAAACTATTTCTTAGGATAATATTCACATGTAACCCCATCACACTCATCAGAGTCACTTTTAAAAGAAAATCGGAATAATAGGCACTCGGCTATTATACATAAAGAGAATTCTCGCATAGATCTAAAATAGAAAACGGATTTGATGGAAAAAAAGAACACAACAAAAAACAGTTCATGTTACTCGTCACACCTAAAATGCATAATTCCTTCAAACAGCTTTCGCCTAGCGGCAGTTCTCTTATATTGTTCCCGAAATGTTCAACTGGTTAAGTATTGATAACAATCAATAAATAAAAAGAAAGACAATCTTTATGTCGTAAGTGTTCAGAATTGGTTATTTATGTGAGAGTGGCGTGAGCAGAGTTTTTAACCCTTAATTAGGCGCATTAAGAAAAACACACAATTAATCGCATAGTCGGAGTCAATGGTGACCCCAAAGAAATAAATGAAAATGGAGTGAAAGAAATAATAAAATTTTTTATCAAATTTTATTAAAATTTTCATCAAGAAACAAAATCATAACTTTGCCATTAAACAATTAAAAAAAAAAAATAGCTTCTAATCAGATACGTTTTTAGATTTTCACGGCCAAAAGCATTTTCGTTGTTTGTTTTTGGGGCGTTATGCCGTGTTGTGCTACCTCCTTCTTTAGCTTACGTTTCGGACAGCGTTGCAGTGTCCATCATCAGGGCAGATCCGGCAGAATTGACGGATCTGCCGGATCTGCCCTGATGATGGACACTGCAACGCTGTCCGAAACGTCGGCTAAAGAAGGACGTAGCACAACACGGCATAACACCCCAAAAACAAACAACGAAAAAAGCTTTTAATCACTCTTAAAACTACAAATTTTTCGTACAGCCGAGATCAACTTTAAAAAAATATATATTCAGACTGATCAGCAGATTTTTTAATTCTGATTGGTTAATCCAATGCAGTAAGCCCGAAGTGTTGCTGACAAAGAAATTTACCTCACTGTTGTTTGGTACTTTTTTATTGTTACGTAATTGGTCGCATGGGGTCAACTCACAAGAGAGCAGCGACATGTACGTACGTACACGTTGGCTTTTCGGCCACTTCTGATTTTCATACTCCGCTGGAATATAGGAAGCTAGAAAGAGCACTGTCGCATTTCAAACACTCTAACATATTTTGTTTTCAATTTGAAATGGTCTTGACCCCATGCGCCTAATTAGGGGTTAATCAGGGTAGGCAGTAAATAGAATAACGAATTAATCGAAAAACTTACCACTGACGTTAGAAGTTTTCGGTAAGATCAGCTAAATCGTTGGCAACGCCGATGTCGGATGGGATTACCTAAGACATATCAAAAATCAAAATAACCGCTTCATTTGCATTTACAAACCAATTACAGGATTTAAAATTTTCACTTTTTTTTCAAGAAAGAAAACCAACATAATATGATTATTATTTTGGTAGTACAGATACGCATATACCTGTATATTTTGGTTTCGATTGAATAAAACCATTACATGCGGTCGTTTGCATATTTATTTCCTGATTTCGATACTTTGTAGTAAAGTGGAACCCTTTAGAATAGTAGATTGATATCTTGCAATCATTTTATAAGTTTTAATATTTATTATTTTGCTTAGGTGCACCAATGGTGGTAGGTACGTACTGGGATTGTATAAACCTTGGAGAATATAACTTCATATAGTCACTCCAAGGTATAAACCATAACTTCTCATTTGCTTGAACGTCTCAAGTAGTTTTGAATATTGTATCTTGTAAACTTAGTCTATGTTTCCTTCAAGTCTCACTTGTTGGAACACAACTCGTTCATTAGGCAAGTTGTGTTGCTGTTTGCAGTTGAAGATTAATAAACTTGATTAAAAACCAAGTTGTACCTAGCGACATAAGTATAATGGAGGCTTTGTTTCATTGAGATGACTATTATGACTAGTATTGAATTGTTTCAGAAATTTAATATTTAATCATATTCGAGTTCTGTTATTATCCAAGAATCGTGTAACAACTGGCCCATGATGAAATAATAACACAACTTACCTGCAAAAACGTTAATACAATCGAAAAAAGTTATTTAATTCATACACGTCGATTGGTTTCAGTTGATCTCAACATTCATCAATCAGGACACTGAACATGTAAACTGGTCGACGTGTAAGTAAATAAAAGGGTTTGAAACAACATTTTTTTTCATTTGTATTATGTCAAGCAACAAAGGGTTTGCTTTCTTCAATAAGATAATACAATATTTTAATGAAAAGACAATTAACTTTGTTTACATCACTTTTATTAACACACAAACTACATGTTTCATGAACGATGTTCACGTCATCAGGATCAAGTATACATTTGATCCTGATGATAAGAACATCGTTCATGAACCATGTAGATTGTGCATTAATAAAAGAGATGTGAACAAAGTTATTTGTCTTTTCATTAAAATAAATAATGCCATCACAAAATGAAAACCTTTCCGAAGAAGTTTTCTTCAAAAAATAATGCAATAGTCAAATGCCATTTGCTTCATAAAACTGAAATAATAACAGAACTTAAACAGATATTTTTGAAATTAACTTATAAATTTGATGAAATTGTTCAAATTCCTTGAAAACACTGGAACTTAGGCATTTTATTTATGTGATACTTATTTACGACATTTAAATAGAGAATATACATTAATCACCATACTAGGCGGCTGCCTGTTTCATTGTGATAAATGGAGTAAAGTAACTTTGTATGTATATAGTATATATGTAGTTTAAACAAATGCTGAAGATTGGAAAAATTATGATAGAAAGTAGAAAGGAAAAAAAGACGTGCGTAAGGATTAAATCATAAAAATTCACATAACTTTTTTACATATGTATACGCATGCACACATGAAAACACATATACATACATACATACATTTAATTTGGGAGGCGGGTATGGATACCGCTGCCCCTGGAACCATTTACTGGACCACCAACACCTCTGCCACAGTCACTTAAGTGGTTTACGTTACGTTTGATGACTTAGCAGGAGTGCCCGGGATCACGGGGTTGGGTTTGTCCGGGTCTTGGTAGTGGATGCATCTGCCCACTATATGCGTTGTAGGCCGTATCGGGAGATCTTATGATCTCCCCGGCCGGACTCTCTCGACCGAACGCCTTACACCGCAGTGGGAGGGATAGATTCACACATCCGTCACTCCTGGACACATTCATCTCCAGATTCCTACTCATCCCTTAAATCTTTTTCCACCCCAGAACTTCCTCTCCTTTATATCCCTTCAAAGACCCTCCATAAGTATCTCCAAAGATGACATAGGCCCTGAGGGATTTTTTTTCCTCATGGCCTCCTGTGTGTAGCTAATGTAGAAAAAAAAATACATATACACAAGCATACACATACGCATACATACACATAAATCCTCACGCATTTAAAAAATATACAATATGCAAACCTAATAATCAAATAAATGTAAAGTGACACCTCTCGAAAGTACAATGGATAAAATCTGACTGAAATAAAAATAAATAATTAACATCTTAATGGCCGACGCCAAACTCTCGCTGCGCGCCTTTTAACTCCATTCGCGAAATATTTTAAAAAAGGGAACAAGAAAGGGGATGGTGGCGAGGGTGGGGAAGAGGTGGCGGAACAGTAACAGAGACGAATGGGAAAGGACACGCAGGGAGAAACAATTTCTTTATTTAAGTGGCATTGCAACGCAAGCCGGCTATCAGCTAGTTACAAATAAAAAATACGTCGTTTTAACCACTTTTTATTGCCTACATACAAACCAAAATGTTTCGTGAGTTATGCTCGCCTATAATAATTTTAATATTATTTATAATCAGAAAACCCTTTTGAATGATCCTTCAGTAAATTTGTTGCCATTGTAAGCTCCCTCCCTCCTACCCCATTCCTTCTATCACTACCCAACATCTTTTTTTATAAATATTTTAATCTTATAGGTAAGCCTAGCTCACGAACGGTTGTATGTAAACAATAAAAAGTGGTTAAAACGAAGTGTTTATTATTTTTAATTAAAATGGTGCCGCAAAATAAGTTTGCGGTGTTTGAAGTACAAATATATAAATTATTGGATCATGTTCGCCCTGCATACCCGCTGAAAATATTTCTACTGTTATTTAACCTTAACGCTTGTTTCAGTTTTTCTGAATTAATAGTATTTTTGCTGAATTGAGTTTGTTGAATTTAAATTATATCGACCACCACACTACGGGCATGTGCCTAGCATGGTGGTCGAAAAATCCTCAAATCATATAACTGAAAATTTTAAGAATAAAAAAATAAAAAACCAAATGGTATAATTATTTATGGCCGGAAAACGGGATTATAGTATTACTGAAGGTGACTGAAGAGTGACACAATGATGATTTACAGCCTCCGATGGGAGAAGCACCAGAAAAACAGTTATTTTACAAAAGTTTAAAGAGCGTACTCTCGACTGAAACGGGTGGTTCGTTTGATAGATTCCAGAATCAAAATATCTTAATAAAACCATTTCAATATTTAGAGCATACGAGTTAGATGGGAATGCTGTCCTTGTTCCACCTACAATGGAAGATTCTCCAAGGAAGCATTATTAAACCCTTCAGCACCGATGCATTGTCGGAAAACACACGAAACGTGCGTCCAATTTTTTTATTCACTTTTGACGTTATTTATCACATGAGAACGGGTCGTTTCTACACGGAGAAAAATGTTATTCTAAAATACCATAATTTTATTCGTAAAAACGGTTAAAACCGGGACTGAGTTCTTACGAACATAACAGGGTGTGAATGTTTATTGGCGGGAACGTGTAAGAATAATTTGTTGGTATACGTAATTTCGTACGTATACCAACAAATTATTCTTACATTTTCCCGCCAATAAACATTGAAACACTGTTCATTTGTTCGTAAGAACTTCAGTCCAGTTTTTAACCGTTTTTACGAATAAAATGATCGTATTTTAGAATAAAATTTTCTCCGTGTATCATTATCTTGTGTGTTTCCTACCAAATACAATATAGTCCACTCCTTCCTCTGCTTAAAAAAGACCCTCTTCACAGCATCCAAAACGAAGAAATAAGCTCTGAGAGAAATTATCTTCTTCAGAGCCTCCTTAACTTCCCGCGTGGAGTTAATGTAAAAAACTGATATTTTATATTACAAAAACTTAACCTTACTAAAGTATTTTCAGAAAAATAGGGTAAAGTAAAAAAAAAACTACCAGAGCTAAAGTTTTGAGTAAGCTTTCCATGGGAAGAAAAAGCAGTGTCATTTTTTGTGGGAAGGAACAAGCTCTAACGTTTTCTTATGATAAGGGTCGTGCTTTGTTCGTATGAATCGGTTCTGCGGAGTACACTATCTACTCGAAAACAATACAATACTAACAGCGAGTATCTTAGCGTGGTTCAATTCGAAGGCAAATCCTATTCCAGTGACAATGGTTAGTTTTCTGTTTTGTTTTTCTGAGTCCATTTTAATTCTGCAACAGACAGGTCTCGTTTGATTGTTTCACCTCGTTTAATTATTTACAATACTCTTATGTATTATATTTTTTTTATATTTTATATATAAATCAGCATCGTATGGATATCTTGTGGGCAGGGAGACAAATTCACATTTCTGGAAAACGAATATTGCACCTAACCAACCTTTTCGCTGCTGAAATTTTGTAAAAATTCGCAATACGATTGCACCGTTTTTGGTGCAGTCTGCAGTAACTAACACATAACATTTTAATAAATTAATGGCTCAATAGTAAGGCCTCCGCTGTAAGGGGTAAGGCTCTTGACGTATTAAGACGTTTTAAAATCCCGGCGTGTGCAACTAATTTTTATTTGATTAAGATAAACATTCTTTTAAAATAATATGTAGTATATTTTTGTTTTACTCTGGTTTAAGATGTTTTTGTGACCAGATCTGAAGAGCTGGGTACTTTCCCAACTTTATATACCCATTCACCTTCAAAATTTAAAAGCAGGGGTGCCCGGTTTCAAGGAGTAGGTGTGGTCTAGACCTTAGCGGCGGATACGTTTTCCCACCTACTGCGTAACGGGCCGGATCGGGAAAGAGATTGGTTGAGGGAGATCTTTTGACCTCTCCAGAGAGACTCCCTCGGCCCATCGCCTTGCACCGCAGTGGGAGAGATGGATTTATACGTCCGTCACTCCTGGACAGGTTCCTGCCTTCCCCTCGTACCTTTTTTCTTCCCAGAACTTCCTCTCCTTCCTTTCCATAAAAATACACTTAAAATAGCATCCACAGAGATGACACAGACCCTGATAGATTTTTTTCGTTACAATTTTGTTTTAAACATAATAATTTTGTTACGATGATAACTTTTTTTCAAAACTAATTAACCTGTTCCTTTTTAATTATTTATTAGTTAAAATAACATTTGAAAAGTGTTGGCATGGACTTGCAATAATTAAAGTTGAAGACGGATTTATGAAGCAGGTTATTTTATTTTTACGAAGAATCTCAGAAATAATGATCTCTTTCACAACACAACAAAATCGTTTCACCTTTCTTCATCGTAATTGGATTATAGCATGGTTATGACTCTTTAATCAGCTTCATCTTATTAAAATCTTTTCTTTCGCGAGTATTCCTGCCCTACGTAACAAGTAACGAGTAATGTATTTGTGAAAAATAAGTATTGTACAAGGTTACTTTTATATAGGTATAATACTTATATTATGATATAATATGTAGATATTGAAAATAGTTGTGGAACGCATACTTTCCGAGAAATTTCTGGCAAAAAACCAGTGCATTTGTAGATCTACAAAAAGCTTACGAGTGAGACGACGGGAAAAGCTATGGAGACTGTTGTCCAAGTATGGAGTGAATACAAATCCCATACAGGCAATTGAATGTCTGAATGAAGGAAGCATTGCAAGTATTAGGGTAGACGGGGTTTTACAGAGTGATTTGACATCACAAAAGGTATTAAGCAAGGCTGCGTAAGCTCACAGCGGTTGTTTAAATTCAATCGTATACCAGAATTGAAATAGGTGAAATAGGGTTCGAAATTGAGTAATCTGAAAGTATGATGCTGACGATGCGATACTGATTTCTAACAGTATAGACTATAGACGATTTTCAGTCTCTCGTGTCTAGGATGAACAACGTATGTATGAAGAATGAGTTATTTATGAATGTAAGTAAGTCCACAGTCATGGTGTTTGAAAGAGAGAGTACGGAAACAGTGTGTAATATAGTTGTGATGAATACTTAAGCAGCAGGTAGGATGAGTTTGTGTATCTGAGATGTATGTTTACGAGAAATGAGAAAGCTGATAAAGAAACTAAAAAAAGGGTAAGTGCAGGTAACTCTTTAAGGGAGGACTGAACGCCATTGACGCCAACAAAAACTGTTCAAAGAAACAAAGCTAGCAGTCCCAATATACTGCTGGTACCTACCCTGATGAATGGTAGTGAGGCATGGAACTGGTGGAGTAAAGATGAAAGCAGATTGAATGCTTTAGAAATGAGATCTCGGAGACGTATGTGTGGTAAAACCATGTTTGATTGTGAGAGAAATGTGAAGATCCTCAAAGAATGTAAGGCTGATGGTTTGGGCATGTAGAGCGAATGAATGGAGAAAAGAGTGTAATGAGAACAAACATTTTTTTTTCTGTAAAAAAAAAAGACAAACATTCAACGACATATGAAAATCTCATTTGAAAAATGTTTCTTGTGTTGTGATGGAGGACTTAGCCAGCCGAGGAATCGAACTCGGTAAGCCTGGGTGGGACCCAAGCGCGATGCCCACTCAACCACTGACCGTATATGTTCGAAGTCTGGGACACCTGAGGAAGAAATGGCACGGTCAAGTGAATCAGATACTTTGAGTCGGGCTATGTCAAGAGACAGAATAATAGAGGAATATGTATGAATGTGAATGAGGCAAGGAGTGCCAAGAGTGAATGCCAAGACCGAGATGATTGGCGGTCCGTCAGGTTAGGTAGTTAGTTAAGTAAGGATTATGGTGATTTATCAAAATGCTTATATTTATAATGTTTTGTGTTTCACGACAATTTTGATAAATTATAAAAGTTGTTTACTTTGACATCGTACTTTCAATCATTATTCAGAATGAAAACGTCGTCGTCAGTAAATGTATATAGGTATTTATCGTAGCAAAAATACGTATTATACAAAGTAATATACACTACATCAAACCGTAGTCAAGTTGTAGTTGTAGGTGGCTCTAAATCGGACTGGGTAACCGCCCCGTCAGGTGTGCCATATGGATTTTTATTGGGACCATTAGTATTTAAAATGTACATCAATGATATATGGTATTAGCCAATGCTTCAAATACTCCAAAATATTATTTTATGCAGATGATATGAAGATGATTTTTCTCCTGTCAGATGTACTGCTGACTGTCAAAAAATGCAGGAACACCTAAACCGTCTTAATGTTTATTATTCACAGCATTACTGTAAAATTAATGTTAAAAAGTTTTTCGTTGTGAAATTTACACGAAATAAAATTATCAATATAGATGAATATGCTGTGTGAATATGCTGTGTGAATATGCTGTGTGGCTCTAACAAAACAGAGGTCAAAGATTTAGGAATGACATTGGACTATAAGCTTATATTCGATATTCATATCGACTCTGGAACATCAAAAGCCTCGAAAATGTTAGGATTCGTTATTATTAGGAAGATAAACAAGAAAATAAAACATTTACATTAAAAAAAATTCGAATTGAAAGCCAAAACCTGCTAATTTTTCGGACAAAAGGTGTTTTTTTCAAAGTTTTCATAATTTTCGTTTTAAGAAAATCCCAATTCCGATTTTATACGAAAGTTATTCCACAGCCAGGCAGATTGTACGTTTTTAGATTCCAATAATTGAAATCAGTCTAATTAAGTTTGCTAAAAAAACAGAAAGCTCTCGATTAATTAAGTTATATCTTTTGATCCGGCCGCTTTATTAAAGTTTTAATACGAACTAAATTCCAAATACGAAACGAAGATTGTAGAACAAGATCTGTTGTAATAAAACTTGTAATTGCCAAAGCTTCGATGGTAATATGATTACAGTAATAAAGATCCGTTTGAATTTCAAGGATTAAGTGTGCTTTTGACGCCGTTGATAAAATATATTAAAAAGTGTTGATTTACTAAGTTTATTCATCGTGTGATTTTTATCACATATTTTTACACGACTTAAAATTTTACTTTATAATTATTGACACCCTTGTATATGCCTTACCGTTTAAATTATATGGATTGTAGAAATGATTAGTTTTTTATAAATTTTTTGTTTATAAGCTGCATGAATGTCGTATGCGAGGTAAGCAGGTTATTTAATTTATTATAATATCTCGCCTTATGAATACAACAATGTGTTGGTTTTTGAAACGTGAGGTAAGTATAACATTATAAAATGTAAATATGGAGTTTGTTAATAATTGCATAATACTTGGGTATATTAATTTTAACAATATTTAAATTTTGTTTATTAAAAAATTATATGTCATATTCATATATAGATAAATCTGTTTTTTTTTTTTTAAATCACGTGTTGGTGAACACCGTGGTAATGAGTAAAGGTTCACTGACATTTGTCATTGGTTTGATTCAGGAACAATAATACTCCTACCCCTACTCATATATTCGGTTATACCTTACATATAATTTTAATGAATTAAAGGTTTTTTATTCCAAATTTTTTTATGTAAAATACTTGAGGTAAGATACATCGGTTCCAAATAATATCTTACCGAAAATACAGTAAGTAAAACAGTTGAAATTAAAGTCCTTCATTTTCTTTTTCATAATAATTTTAGATAACATGGAAATGTGATCGAATTTTGGGGAGTGTAATAGTCATGCTCGTTTACCATTAAATTAATTGGTATAATATTATGTAGTTTTCCCTCACGCGCCACGCTTCGAAAGGGTTATCGAGCATATTCCACCTTTTCCCTGGACTTTAGGAGATCCATTAAGTAATTGGTTAGGCACTAAGTACAATATGTTTGTACAACATACAAGTGTTTTTTCAGTCGGTTTAAAAAATGTCTTTTACAAAAGGCATACTTTATTTACGCTTTATTTCAACAAAATAACCAAATCGTAGACATAGGAATAAGTAGTCTAATTATTATAAAAATATATTTAATATTTATAATTTGAGTGCTAACTCATTAAGTCAAAAATAAAAATAAATACTTGGTTAATTTATTTATTTTTTTGTTAACAACTTGACTGCGCTTTATGGCCATTGCGGAAAGTGATGGACATTCAAATTATCTTGTGTCAGTACAATTTCTAATCAGTGTATACTAGTAGCCATGCTAGATATTTTATGTCAATGCGCTTTATCCAAATGAAAATGGCTACGTTTTGGTCCAAAATAAGTTTTGGATTACAAATTTGAGCCCTTCGGTCAACTTTGAAATGTGGATCCAAATTAAACCATTTCTCATACCACCAGATTACTTCAAAACTTAGAGCGAGCTTTTCAGTTTAACAGACAAAGCATTTAGGAAATTTAAATAAAGTGAATTGATAGTTAAGAAGTAAAATTTTCAATGAAACGCAGATGTCTAACTTATTCTGAAACTTGTGATGACCTAACCTAACCTATTTTGTACTACTAGCCTAATCTCCCGAGCACTCGGCCCAGCTGTAACATTTCTAGCTCTTATCTGCCTAGCTGATTTAGGTATTTGAATACATATTTAATCCGGAAGGCGAGTGTGTAATTGCAATGATCTTCAATGTAATGTTTACATTATCGCAAATTGACCTACCCCTATTATTTTTTAATTGCTAAACTAATGTTTAAGACAAGATTTTTATGCAGAGCACAAAGGGTAACTAATATTGATCTACTTGTGACTTTTATGTCCGGGTTAAATATTCCCCACAGGAAAAACCTAACACTTCCACACACTTTTCCACAAATGATCATCTAGTCAATCCATGCTATGTAATTGTACTAATTAAGTATAATAAATACAAAACACTACAAGAACAACACGTCAACCCACCAGAGACCAAATGGGAAAATAATTCACCGACTAAAGATATTTTCATATCAGAGGGTTCGGCTCGGTAAAACTCCTAACTGGACCGATAAATCCTAATGATCCCTCAATATAAATATTTAAAAAATCTTTCGTAATCCTACATGTATTTAAAATGACAATTAGAAGAGGGAAAGAGTACATCAACTTAGATGGTGCCGATGGGGGAGGTGTCTAAGAGGGAGGGGTGAAAGTGGGCGGGGATAATGGGAATATTTAAAAAATGGGGCTATTCGACAAATCTGATAGTTTATTAAGTAAATTTGTTTTATTTATTTTTAATAATTTTTTTTATTCAAGGGCTTTAAGATTATTAAGTCGTAAGGAAGGTTCAGGTTGAACCGAAACTGGTTGGATATAAAGTATTATTATATTAGAAATAAAGTATTTTTTTTATTCACCAGATTTACAGGAACGGGTTTAGTTTTTCCCATAGGAAAAACTAAACCCTTTCATACACTTTTCCATATAAATGATCATCTAGTAAATCCACGTTATGCAAGTGTATTATATAAGTATAATTAATACAAAACAATGCAAGAACAACACGTTAATCTACCAAACTATTAAATGGGAATATAATTCACCGTCTCCAGATATTTTCATATCAGAGGGTTCGGCTCTGTGGAATTCCTAATTTGACCGATAAATCCTACTGATCCCTCAATATAAATATTTAAAAAATCTTTCGTAATTCTACATGTATTTAAAATGACTGATTTTTGCATTTTTATATACAAATTCTTTGACAAATCTAATATGCCTAAATTTTTAATAAGAGAGCTAGGTATAATGCCAGTAGCCGAAATAACAAAAGGTAATATTTTTATAGTCTGAGAATGCCAAATTCTTTTAATTTCATTTCCTAAATCTGTATACTTTCTTATTTTTTCAGAAACAGATTTTTGAATATTACAGGAATTTGGAATAGCTACATCAATAATATAAGTTATTTTTTTAATTTTGTCGTGTAAAACTATATCAGGTCTATTATGACCAATTGGTCTGTCTGTTAGTATAGTTTTATCATAGTAAATTTTAAAGAAATTATTTTCTAAAAATGAATTATTATTATTATTATTGTTTATTAGTGTTTATTGTTCTTAAATTCATCATTCAAAATTAGGTGGTCACCTTACTATTTCATTACACAACATTTGAATTCGAAATGCTTCAAAAAAATCTAATAATAAGTCGTCCCGGACAGGAACTTTTATAATTTATAATGAGGATATTATATTATTTTTACGGTAAAATTACTAATGAATAAGTATGCAATTATTGTTAAATGTCTACCACATTGCGAATTTTACTACCATAATAAGCATAATTTTTTTTTTTATTATTTTTATTACTAACAGTACCGTAATAGATCAACAATTTCGACATTCAAGATCAACAATTTCGAGACATTCGACATTTTGGTATCTTTTGTCTTTTTCGTTTTCATACAAGATGTTTGAGATGGAAGATTTTTATGGACGGCTTTTATGAATGAGGTATTGATTTTAAATGATGAGAATACCAAATTAAATCTTTTGCAATTTTCTGTGATGAATTGATATTTTTATTTTTCTTCTGGCCCAAGAAAGCAAAAATCTCCGTCACTTACGGTTTAGATCTTCGATCGAATCTTATATTACTTAATATTCACTAATATTAATTAATATATAAGGGTCATTCAAAATTGTAATATAATCACTTTTTTCAGAAAATAACAGAAGTATTGTACTGGTAAAAATCTTTAATAGGAATATAATTGGATTCGAATTGAAGTTTGGTACGTAAAAATTTAACACGAGCAAAATGAAATCGCTGATCAAAAAGTGATCATGGAATTTAAGTGAACCGCAGACAACACATTTCAACTAGAATTGACACTTGACACTATGTATATACGATATCTTACCTGCTTAACTAGTTCCTCCTCATTAAATTGGTTCCAGTGTGGTTCTTGTAATCTCATAGTTTGAAGTAGATTGTATTCCATTATGGTTACCTAACATCTGTCACCTCTGCATTCTTTAGAGGCAATGAAAATAGATTACACTAATATGAAACAAAAGCATCTAGTAATAGATTTAGGAAGAAACTATCTTATCTGTGCGAGCGACTAAATTTAAAAAAATGTTGAGCAGCTTGCTTTTTTAACAGTGTTAAAATTAATAATATCTCTAGAAGGAAATATTGTTTTAGGTTAGCAGACCTTTGCAAAGGAGTTAACACCTTATGCGGTAACTTGACGTAATAGAAAAACCAGTTGAAAGTAATGTATTATTATGCAAATACTGTAAATAATGTGAGATTTCGTTCCCAAAGCAAGATAAATGTTTCCTTTTGCGATGGCGAAACAGTCAGCGGGGGTTATATCGTCACGTTTTTCGTCGCATATTATTTTTTCCCAAAACGTAACATAATAATCCTAAATTTTCGCAATTCGCTTAGTATGTGTAATGTAATGATGAAAAAGATTTAGAGTTTTTTCATTTGCTAAGGAGATAAGTTTAATGTAGAGGAATTTAAATTTATTGCAAATTATTGGAAAAAAAAGTGTCGTAATATTGTAAGTGATGCAGTTCAGTAAACAATAGTGTTACGATTATAATAAGCAAATTGTAACCGCTAATCAAAATAATCTTTGCCGAACAGATCTGATGAATTGTTATTTTATACTCCAAAACTCAAACTTATTCCGCTCACCAATAATATATTCAGAAACAAAATAGTGATCTAATTTAATTTTGCTAAGCTAAGTTCCAGCACTTTCCGCATTTCTTTTCTACGCCTAATATTATTCACATCACACATGGAGAAATATGTTATTCTAAAATACGATCACTTTATTCATAAAAACGTTTAAAAACGGGACTGAGGTTCTTACGAACAAATTAACAGTGTTTCAATGTTTATTGGAGGGAAAATGTAAGAATAAACATTGAAACCCTGTTATTGGTTCGTAAGAACTTCAGTCCCGTTTTTACGAATAAAATGATCGTATTTAAGAATAACATTTTTCTCCGTGCAGGCTTAGGGATGGTTACATAGAATCCAAATGTTTTATTGCAACACAGATAGACGTTCCATCCTCGAAGAAGTATTTCATATTAAGATGCTGACTTGGCAGTCAAGTAAAGACGAGCTGATGATGCCTTCTACTGTACGAGTAGTACGTGCTATGATTTTCCTATCTGAAAAGATTGTGGAACAAGGACGATTAAATAGACTATCGGAATTAAATTTTTCTTAAAATTTGAGGACAGTCTTAAATGTTCAATGATTAGCTAGATAACTTAAATGGAGAGCTCATCACCTTTTCCTGTACGTAAATCGGAGTTATACTTACAACTATGAAGATGAGCTCCGTAAACATGAGGACAAGAAGATCATAATGTAATACTAACAGAACTACCTACAGTCAGACTCGGAACAGGAATCCCTTTGTGAGGTGGACTGTGAATAATATATTATCATACTATGTATTTCGATAGAAGTTAAAAAAGTATTAAAAATATTTTAAAAAAATTATATGCTCCACAGGAGAGACCCTGAGGAAAATTATTTCCATCTTATGTCATTTTAGAGTCTTTTGGAAAGGCAAGGAAAGTGAGAATGTTCTAGAAAAAAAAGGTATTAGGCATAGACATATGAATATTCATAGGTGAGAAAATAAGGAAGAGGGGTTTAACAACCAACTTTAGCGGGACGTAGAGGGATGAGTTGACTGTAACGATATGTAATTCGTTAATAATTCAATCTGACAGTATATAGGCATCTCGCATTATAATATCACCATTTAGTTCTAAAAAGTAAAATTTGCTTTTGAATGAATAGACCTTCTTACATGGGAGCGCGAATTGTTCGCCCGGTTTGAACAAACTTGCGTAATCCATATAAATATACTTATTATAATTTTTCTATTTCTATATGACCGTTCTTACATACATATTTATTTTTTTTCTCCTATTAGATACTGCTCTAGTGACATCAATTATTATAACATTATTCCTATAACAATCTTATTGTTATTAACTTATAGTTATTAACTGACTAATGAATATGTTATTAACTTTTTAATTGAATGTTATTGTCACTAAAATATATTATTAACTTTACTGTGTAAAATAAAAGTAAGAAAATAAAAGGTAAAAAGGAAAAATATAAAAAGTAACCAATACTACTATGTAATAATAAGATATTATATTATATATTCATGTTATTTTCTGGATGTAATAAATATGTAATAGTTTATATAATAATGTATTCCTGTTCTTTTTGATAAATAAATACTTTATACTTATACTTATAAATCGAAGAAACGATCGCTTGTTTTGAGAGTCGAATATTTTGTTACCGTATTTAGTTAAGACACTTTTACAAATGTTTCATAACTTACTTACCCCAGTAAACAGCAACGTGTACACGACGGGACCGGGAATTTCGGTTGGCAACGCTGCATGTTTCTCGGTGTGATAAAACTGATCATATTATATGATGTGAATAAGCTTAAAATAAAGACAAATAATGCCTACCTATGGAATGTAATACGACAATTGGGTTTATATTCTTTTTCACTTCTATTTTTACACGTTTTAATAGCACAAGTTACCATTTTGCCGTGTTATTTCGTAAAATGTACCGATGAGAGCATTCCGTAGTCCGCACAAGAATGATGACGTCTCATTTTCTAGATTCATGCGAACCTATACGCCAGCCCAGCCGGTTCCATGGAACCCGTATTAAGGATGGGGAAATAATACGCTTTTATCACTTAGGGCAGGTCTATACATAATATGTCTATGGTATTAGGGATGAGTAAGAATCTGGAGGTCTGTGTGTCCAAGAGGGACGGAGGTATTAATCCATCCTCCGTCGATAGTCCGACTGGAGAGGTCAAAAATCAACAGTCTCTCTCGATCCGGCCCGTCACGCAGCAGGTGGGCAAATGCCTCCGCGACACTTCACCCCATGAACCCGGGTACCCCTCATAGGAGGGTCGTCACCAAGCATAAGGGGGCACGAGGGTGACTTATGGCAGAGGTTTTGGTTATCCAATAAATGGTTCCCGGACCGGCGGTACCCATACAAAATAAATTAAGGAATTTAAAAATTAAATGAGAAAGAAAGAAGAGAAAATGAAAGAACAAAATGAAAATTAGAGAAGAAGAAAATAAATGAAAAACGAAATAAAAAGAATTGAGTAGAAAAGAGAAAAATACACCCGTGGAGTGTGTTGTTATAATATTCTGGAAGCTATCTGTCCGCAGTAAATAATGCCTTTGTAGGCTATCCATATGTGAATTCCTCTTTTATATCGTCATTTACTGCTTTATACTCATCTGTTGTTCCAACCTTTCACATGACCCGATTTAAGTGTTTGATTCAGTTGATCGTGCCAGGATTTCCGATTTTCAAAGTTTTTAATCCCTTAAACTTTATGTTTTTGTTTTTTTAATAATTATTTTTAGATGCATGCATTTTTCATAATTCTAGTAGGAACATAAAATACAAAATATAAAAAATTACAGATAAAATATAAAGTAACAAAAATAATACTGTACCTAGTAGCACTTCTGTGAATAGACGTCGCTAAAAAATAGATGTTTCTAATTTTCTCTTATATTAAAAAAAATCAAAACTGCTTGCCGAAGTGTCACGCGTTTCTCTTCAAAATCCAGTGTACATTCGTCTAATTTCATGCTGTCGTAGGTAATACATAATTCCTAGATTCGTGTTTTATTATAATTTATAACCAGTGGAGCGACACAGAAAATGATTTAATTATAGAAATATCGCCTTAGATGCTCGTCACTTTCGAAAATTAATTTTGAAAATTTCCCGCCAACATTAAAAAAATCATTGCTCCACATTTGTGAATGTAAACATATATAATCAAATTATAATGCTAAACAGAAAATGAATTCACCTATATTTTACTAACTATCCTATATGTTTAAAATTGATAAAAAAAATATTTAAAAAATCTTTAACTTTATAAATGATCAAAATTTGTGCTTTAGTGATTGGAAGATTTGAAATTGCCGCCAGTGGATACTTTTAATATCTATATTGAATATTGTTCTACGTTTTTTTGTACTCTATGGCCTTTTTGATAACCACAGATGCAAATATATACTAGAAAACCATTTTTTTTTTATATGTTTGATAAATATAATAATAAATCAAAAGTTTAATAATAAATAAACTGAAACTTTCCAACAGCCAAAATTCATTCTAGAAGAATTCAAAGACCATCGATAAGGCAATAGACATAAAGTCTATTTTATAAACTATTTGATATAATAAATTGCTGGCCATGAAAATGTTTCAAATAACTACAATAAATGTTTTGCGGAAACGGTGTTTTTATTTTTGGTAGGAAAATGTGGTCCAATTTTGGACCGATATCAATCGCAGAAAAATAAAAGCGGTCCAAATTTGGACCTAAATCGCTCCAGTGGATAACGTTGTCTGTATCGACTATCGTAACGTTATCCAAGCTGTTTAAGTAATTTGAAAATTTATGTGAAAAGTAATACTCTCGAGCCACTTTCAATGTGAACATTGCATCCCTGAAATCATTATTCAAGGGTGGTCGAAACATCGAGCAAGGGGTAGTCCACAGACGGGAAGTACCCTCGACTGCTTTATTTACTGCCAACGTCCTGCGGTTAATGTTTATTCCTTCAAAACACGCGAGTTCTGCCGCCTTCCACACATTACTAAAAGCAAAATTAAATCATCCGACGATAAATAATTTATTAACTCGTCCGGTAAATAATTGAATTGAGAGTTTTTTTGCGAACTTTGCAATTTTGTATGGTAAATAACTAAGCGTGCTGTGATTAGCATAAATTTTAAAAATCATTATTTTACACCTTGTAATTTATTACAGAAGTATGAGGAATCTTTTTACATAATTTTATCTAGTAATCAGCTTTTATGTGTGTATATTATACTGCAAGCTTCGCAGCTTAATTATCGACGTTCGATTGCTTTCAACTCCCGTGGTATAAACATTAATTTTAATCAATTATAAGTTTTACTTTTGTATACTCAATAATAATTTGATTCAATTTATAAACACGCTGTGCTGTATACATTTTTATGCGTAATAGCTGAACTGAAAGCCAGTTTAACAAATGAACAAAATAATATAATTCGTTCGCCACTCCTAGATATAATTTTTATATATAATACTGGTGTCACTGTGTTTGTAGTCGCACTACTCCGAAACGGCTAGACCGATTTTTATGATTTTTTTTTAAATTTATATTTGGTAGGTATGAGAATAGGTCGTAAAGTATATGTCATACCGCGAACTCTGGCTTTATAAAATTTGCATAAAAAATTTGAAATGGGTCAAAGAGTTTAGCGGCAGGGAAAAAAGTCGGGAGGGGGAGGCAGAGAGAAATCAAGGAGGGGGGGGTTCGCGGGAGGGGGGACAAGGTCGGGGGGAAGGCGGAAAAGGCGGAAGGGGAATGCGTGAGGGCGGTCGCGAGAAGGGGGGCAGCGAGAGAGCGGAGGGGGAAGGTGAACGTGAAGGTGGAACGCGAGAGCGGAAGGAATCGCGGAAGGGGAAGAGGTGAATGAGAAAGGACAAGCGGAGAGAAAAATTTATTTATTTAAGTGACATTGCAACGCATGCCGGGTATCAGCTAGTAATATATAATACAAAAATACAACTTAATATAATAATTATGTATGGTATCTGGAGGGGAAAAATAAACTTCCATGTCATCCGATTCATTTGTAAACTTTGATTTATTCATTTGGAACACCTTACTTTAACGACTTTTGGTCAAATTTAAACAAAACAATACGTGAAGAATCTTTAGAGAGTAATAAATAAACATTAATAATTTCCGATATTTTACTCGGAAATCAATTAAAGCGTAAAACGAATATGTGTTTCATTGTATGGAGGTATCGATATGGAAATAATGTAAATATATTATGTCGTATATGATTTTAGATTTTCACGGCCAAAAGTATTTTGATTTATTTTTGGAGTGTTATGCCGTGTTACGCTATCTCCTTCTTTAGTCATAGTGTCCGTTATAGTGTCCGTTGTCCGAAACGTTGGCTAAAGAAGGAGATAGCGTAACACGGCATAATACCCCAAAAATAAATAACAAAAATATTATGTCGTATTTAATTAGCTTCAACACAATTTTTAAAATTTTCAATTTTTTAATTTTTTAAATAATAATTACACAGCAGAACTTGTTTATAGATATTCTGTTTTTTTATAACTTGAATAATAATATTAATGGGGGTTTCTTACCATCCTCCCAATAGCTTATCTACACTAATAACGAATATTTTCGATTTACGATTTACGATTTACGGTTTATTTATTTATTAATTTGGAGTTTATAATTCGGTACTCGAACCTATGAATAGTGGCTATATGTTGGATAATTTGGCCGAGTTTTCTAACCACTGCGAGAATTTTTTTTTTTTTAAATTGTATTCGTTATTTGTATACATAAGCTATTGGGAGGATGGTGAGAAACCCCCTGAATATATAAAAGTTCACAACAAGTGGTTAACTACATTAGCAGGGGTGCCCTGGTTCGCGGGGTGTGGTCTTTCTGAATCTTGGCGGAGGTTGCGCCTTCCCACCTACGCCGTTTGCGGGCCCGATCGGGAGAGACTTATTGAGGGAGTCTTTCTCCTTCCTTTTCCAAAAATACCCTTTACACAGCATCTCCAAAGGTGAAATCGGTCCGAGCGGAATTATTTTTCTCGGTATCGCTCAGGCAAAATACCACAATTCAAAAGCATTTTTGTTTTACTTCCCATATCTATGTTTTTTAGTCTGACCCTCAATACTAAGTATCATGACACAAATTGCAACTTTTTGGTGAATAATGATCCATCACTTCGATATATTGTTATTTATATGAAATAATTTTAAACGCACCAAAACATTATGGCATTCTTAGAAAAGAAACATTGTATGTTGACGCACAAATTCAATACAATTATTTGCCAAACAGAAAACGTTGGAGAAAAAATCAGATGGAAATAAATTAATATAATAATGGTCTACATCCCAGAATTATGATTACAGTTATTTAGAAAAATGATACTTTGCTGTCAATCCGAAAAAGACAATTCAATCTGGATAAAGTAACGAAAGATTGTTTTTCATATTTCCAATCAAGGTATTATTATTTTCTCGTGAAAGTAGATATTTTTTTTGTCAAGAAGATTTCTTTGTGTAATTTGAAATTCAATATGATTTCCTCACATCACTGAGGTAAATTATTTTTCTCCAATCCTATTGTGAGAAGTTAATGTAAAAAGAAGCGAAAATAATTGAACGTGATATGCAGAAACCAGCCAGTTCCCAATTTTGGAAAAAAGAAGTCATTGTTGTCATCTGATAGAGTAAGGTCAATTTTATATTATATTAAAACTAGCCAGGCCGATTTCATACAATAATTCATAGTAATCGGCTTCCTAAATAAGTTTATACCACGAAAAAAACATTTTAAAATATGCAGAAAGTGCCAACAGCACTCAAAACGCTTTAAATACTGTTTCTCCAAACATATTCAGCATACCAGATATTCATTCTTGATATACCAGAGTCAACTGGTGGATTTAAGTAAAATACCAAACATTCGAACAGTATATAGCAGAAAACGTTCTCGGCGCTCGTAATTACAGTATACATTACGGCCGTTGTTTCCAACTTCTCAATCGTCTTATTTAATAAATCAAAATCTAAAATTTCCTCGGAAAAACAAAGATATTTATGTAAGTAGGAAGATAACTACTAAATTACGTAAGTATCTACTTTTATTTCAAGTAAAGGAATTATACAATTTGTCCAAAGAAATGTCAGAGTGAATGTTATTTTGTCATTTTTTTCAAACCATCGATCATCCGAACTCTGAGACATAAAAGGTGGTAACCAACATAGCCACCATCTTGAACCGGAACCGGAACCTAACCTAACAGATTTACAAACAGATGAAAAGCCGAATGGTCGAGTTAACACGGGACTTTGCTATGCTCATTTAACTAGACGTTGTCTGAAATTGTGAGATTATTTTTAATTTTGTTCGTCAACTTAATGACCATCATCAACTGGTGTGCCGCAAGGTTCCCACCTAGTTTCTCTCTTTTTCAACATTTATGTATATTTATTTTATTATTTTTATTTTAGTATCTACATAAAACAGGCGTGTTGACCAAAAATCTGATCTCTGATCAGCTAAGTGATTTGTTTAGTGATACTCGATTCGCCTGCTGGTCGGAGAGTTGCATTGGGAAGCGCGTGTTTGTGCATTTGAGGAGTGTTGAGCTAAAATTTCGGCTCAACTGTTAATCAGTAGGATTGAAAACAACGGCCGTTAGTGTTTTTGGTACTTAGATCTAGCTGTTTTCTGCAGAATGCATAATTCACATAGTTAGGTCAGACAGTTGATTGCAGAGCTTACATTCACCAATACGTATTCTACAGAAAATAACCAGCCTTGAAAATTGACTTTAAGTTTTTATATTAAAAAAAACATTTTAGGTGTTAGTTAGATTTGATTATCAAATTTTTAGACAAAAATGCTTTATTTCAGAAGTTTTTTAATGGGTTTCTGCATAACTGCGATCAATTTTTGTACATTATTTACGTATCTACTTACTTGACAGCCGATCAACCCTTGTAAATCCTCTCAGGGAAAACTTATCCCTAATAATCTATAATGATTTATTTTTCTATCCGAAATCCGACTTATACGGGGTGCTTGGAAAAACTGTATTCTGAACAATTTATGGAAAAAACACTTTTCGCAATGTTCAGACTATAAAAATATCGAGTAGTTCTGTGAACAGTAGATCTTGCGTCAAAAAACGTATATTTAATTTTTTTTTAAATAAATCAATATCCAAAATTTTCTCTGAAAAAATAAGATATTTATGTAAGTAGGTAGGTAACTACTTAATTACGTAAGTACCTATTTAATTACGTACCATAAAAAATATTTTACGCAACAATTTTTTTTATTTCAAGTAAAGGAATTTTACAATTTGTCCAAAGAAAGGTCCAGTGAAAGTTATTTTGTCTTTTTTTTCAAGACAATACGTAACTAACATAATATTAATGTTAATTCCGATCGACAGTTTATGGTAGGATCCATGATCATCCGAACTCTGGCGAGACATAAAAGGTGGTAACCAACACAGTCACCATCTTGACACAGAACCTGAACCTAACCTAACAGATTTACAAACAGATGATAAGCCGAACGGTCGAGTTAACACGGGACTTTGCTACGCTCATTTAACTAGACGTTGTCTGAAATTGTGAGGTTATTTTTAATCTGTCCTTCAACTTAATGATCATCCTCATCTGGTGTCCCGCAAGGTTCCCACCTAGGTCCTCTCTTTTTCAACATTTAATTTTTTTTTTCATTTTAGTACCTACATAAAACAGGCATGTTGCGCAAAAATTTACATACATGGGTGATTTAATTACAATTTATAACATAAATCCTAACAAAATAGCAACAAAAATAATTATCTAAATATGTAAAAGTAAGTAACAAACGAGAACGAGTAAAGGGTAAACAATATATTATTGACATCTGGGCTGATGAGACACTGATGTTGTAGGTACAATATCGCCTGTATTTAAATAAAGGACTTCACAATATCAGCTTTATATAAATGATGATAAAATATGTATGAGAAGAAGTATGACTCTGAATGAGGCAAGGAGTGTGTGGCAAGACCGAGTTGTTTGGTGGTCCGTCCTCTCTTCCTACCCCTGCGGGGTAACGGCGTGACGGTTATTTAGTTTTTTTTAGTTATCATAAAATATATTTTTTAACGTTTATGTCTGCCTATCAAGGAGTGTAGTTTATAGTTCAAAATTCGGTCATTATATATTCCAAATTGATCAGATAAACTTTCGCGATAGGCAATTACACGGGTTAATTTTCTTTGTATGGATTCGATTCAATAAACGACATTGGATCATGCTTTGAAAATTACGAAAATGAGCTTTACGCTGACGACATGAAAATATTCAATCAAACCCTAAAGGTCCTTCAGAACAAATAAATAAGAAAAAATGGATGTAGCTTCTTACAAGGGCGATGTAGCCGAGGGGCTAGATTTTGCACCCGGCATGTGTTAACCCTCAGAATAATTGGTTCGCTTTCAGGAACAACCCATATAGGTATCATAGAAATCGTTTTGTCTCTCTTACAATAGAGTAAGTAATACACGGAGAAAAATATTATTCTAAAATACGATAATTTTATTGGTGAAAACGGGACTGAAGTTCTTACGAACAAATTAACAGGGTTTCAATGTTTATTAGCGAGAACATGTAAGAATAATTTGTTGGTATACGTAACTTCGTACGTAATCAAACAAATTATTCTTACATTTTCCCGCCAATAAATATTGAACCCCTGTCAATTTGTTCGTAAGAACTTCAGTACCGTTTTTATGAAGAAAATGATCGTATTTTAGAATAAAATTTTTCTCCATGTATGATCAGACGGTGTACGGAAGAGAAAATACCACGCTTTACATTAAAATGTAAAAGGTAACCACAAAATGATTGAAATTTATACTTTTAAGAATAAGTTATGGACGGCAATTAAAAAAAAAAAAGAATTTTTAATAATTATTTTTACATCAAACGACAAAAACGCTACGTGACGATAACGTTTATAAATACATTGCCTAATAAAAATTTGTGGGGGGTATCATTTTTTTGTTACTAATAATTTTAGCTGGAAAAATCATAAGGTGAGTCATTTTTGAAACTTTTTTATTTAAACGTATAATTTTTTATTTCAAAAATTATGTTTAATTTCAATTATAAAATTTAATAGCGTATTTTATCACCTTTCAAAAACAGTTTTTAGTTTTCAAATACGTTCAGAAATATTCAATTTATTGCGGAAATATTTTGGACCTTCTGGACCTGAAAGGTTAACGATTAATTCACAAAAAAAAACAATAATAATGTAGTGTGTTTGCAGCGCATGCTAGAGTGATTCCCCTCGTTACACACTGGAGGATATTCACCATCCAGAATTCAAAAATTGATTGAAATGGCTCTAGTGTTTAGTTACCAGTTCTAAATAACCAGGTGATTCCCAACCTACTTCTTCATTGTCGCCTTCGCTATACAACTCCCTTTAGCCGTGCAACGTACCTAACACAAATAAACATTAGTGTATCTGTATGCAAATAATATGCTACAATCCTTAATGTTGTTATTATGTTATTGTAATTTCAGGTCTATTATTTAACTTTCTATATACATATATATTTTGCTAAATTGTGTTATTATTATTATCTTTATTTTTTATTTGTAGTGTGTAGATACATTCTTATAGCTAATTTGCACTAAATTTTGTTACATTCATATGTGTTACGTTTTTACAATTATTACAACTACATTTTTATATTTAATTACTGTAACCAATGTTAAAAATGTTCTTGTAAAGGCCCATTAGGGCGTGAATAAATAAATAAATAAATAAAATAAAAAAATAATACCATATTCCTACTAGCGCCAGACCATAAAGTATAAAAATATTTACATAATGTTTAACCATTTTAGCTACAAATTCCTGTAAAGTAAAAACCCGTTCAACGCGAGGTTTAACTTTACTATGATTCAGTAAACCTGCAGTGGAACTTTTTAAAATTTTCTTGTAAAGAAAAAGTGACTTGCATCTCTGAAACGAGTTATGGTGAATTTTCCAATATTTTCAATATCAGACAACAATATGTTCTGTGAGCGCAGATGTTCTCGACAATGTCAGTATAACTTTTAACAATTTCCTCATATTGAAAGTTTTGTTTGTTCACCATTACAATGTAGGTATGTTAATATTGTTTGCCCCCAAACAACGTTTGTAACGATTCACGTAGGCAGGTATTCCTAATGCAAATATTATGTCAACTATTTGGTGCTTTTTTAAAGTAAGGTACTATTTCTGTAATCGTAGAGTTATCTCATTGAAGAAGAAGATAACAATAATAATCAAATTTTTTAAAATATGAAAATTTATTCATTTATTTATTTATTTATTGGTAAGAGACAGACAGCTTATACATAAAATATAAAGATAAATATATACATTGTTAAATGAAGTCAAGCCAAAAAAGTCTCCTATGTTAAAGTTGAATGGAGATGGAGTTTTATAAACAAGACACAGAAAAATAATAAAAGATAACGGTCGCAACTGGGACTCGAACCCAGAACCTTACGTCTTACCGGGACATACACCTCTACCAATTGGGCTACTGCGATATGAGACTGTCGTAATTGTCAACTTCATATTTCAAATTTCAGAATTAACAATATTATCTTCGACTAATGTTTTTTTCCATATTATTGGCAGCTACCTTTATTATTGGAAACAAGTATTCATAGAATGTATTTGTTACCTAGATAGTGTCTCGGATAAATATATCCGATTTTATTTTTATGGAACATCTGTTGACTTTTTATAAAAGTCTAAATGAATATTCATATTTTTTATTAGAAAAACTCTCTTCTTAACTTTTGAAGGTTATTCACATCAATGTAATATATCATTGAAGAAGAAGATAACAATAATAATCTAATTTTTTAAAATATGAAAATAAACAAGACAGAAAAATAATAAAAGATAACGGAAAATAATATGGAAAAAAACATTAGTCGAAGATAATATTGTTAATTCTGAAATTAGAAATATGAAGTTGACAATTACGACAGTCTCATATAATATCGCAGTAGCCCAATTGGTAGAGGTGTATGTCCCGGTAAGACGTAAGGTTCTGGGTTCGAGTCCCAGTTGCGACCGTTTATCTCATTGGTTCAGAAAAAAATGTATTATTTTATTGGAAGTAGACCATCCTCGGGTAAACTGAACAAAATCAAAAAAAAAATCAAAGTTCTGTGACTTCTTAAAATTTTATTTTTTATTTATTTATTTTTATTTTAGCGAGTATATTATAATAACTACATTTCCAAAGAAGTATAGATATTGTATTCCTTAATACTCCTCACTAGGAAGTCCTGTGCCGAGGCGGACCAGAGTTATTTAATTAGTTTACTACCGGATACCCGGCATGCGTTGCTATGCTAATTAAATAAATAAATTGTTTCTCCCTTTGTGTCATTTCCCATTCGTCCCCGTTCCCCTTCCGACTCCTCTTCCCCTCCCGCGTTCCCGTTCCCTTTCTTGTGACCCCCTTCCCCTCACGCATTCCGCTTCCACCTTCTTCGCCTTCTCCTTTGCCTAGTCCCCCTTAACTCCCCCCCTTAATTCCCTAACTGACCTTCCCGCATACCCCTCCCTCCAGCCTTTTTTCCTTGCCGCCTAACTCCATAAAATGCACCCATTTTTACAACAACTCGCGTGACCTATTTAATTTTTTATGCAAATTTCATAATGCCAGAGCTCACTAGTATAGATATAGAAGTATTCACGGGCATGCTCACAACAATTAAAAAATCTAACAGCAATCAGATGAAATTTTATTGGAAATAATTTCAAATAGTATAGGAAATAATTTCATAAAGCTAGAGCTCACTATCCTATAACCGTCCCGGGTATGAGGCCTTTGCGCACATCATATTCCCAAAGTTCCATCACAATCGGATGAACGGTATGGCCGCGCATAAAGTACTAACAAACTAACAAACAAACAACAAACATCAATTTTTGCATTATAGTTTATAGTACATAAATAAATAAACTTTAATCTGAATTATGAATTTTATTGAGTGAGTGATAGGATAGGTACTCCTACTAGTTAGTCCCTGTTATTTAAAAAAAATTTAAATAATATCACAAATCACATAGTTCACTTTATGACGAATTAAACAATATTTTTTTCCTTATAAGAATTCTTTAATAAAATTAATTTGTTAATGCCACTTTGACAACACGGCAAATTTAACAACCACCATATTTACAGTTTACCTCTTTTTTGAAAAACGATTTTTGAAAATATAATATTTTTAAGAAAGGGACGCTTAGATGGATTGGGCATGTTAAGCGAATGAATGAAGAAAGGAGTGTAAAGAGAATTTATGACGCGAATGTGAATGGTAGAAAAAGCCGAGGACGCCCAAGGAAGACGTGGCACGATCAAGTAAATCAGATACTTGAGACGAGCTATGTCAAGAGTCGGAATAATAGAAGAGTATGTATGAGAAGATGTATGAATGTGAATGAGGCAAGGAGTGTGTACCAAGACCGAATTGTTGGCGGTCCGTCCTCTCTGCCTACCCCTGCGGGGAAACGGCGTGATGGTTAGTTAGATAGTTAGTTAATATTTTTAATTAATAATAACTTATGGTAATTTATTGAAATTCTTGAAATAACTTGGTGAGTGTGTGTGGTATAAAATTGTTAGACATTAAGTTTTATTCAATTTTCTTGTACAGAAAGGTGGCTTGAAATTTCAAAGATGATTCTGGTGATATTATGTTATCATATTATTGTAACATTGACATAATATTTTGAGAAAACTAGGGTCAACTCATGAAAAATCACTGGAAATATTTGTCGGATTCGTAAAGCTGGAAGTATTTATTAAAACATATTTGCCCCAGGATCATTGCCGTTCAAGAGAGAAATTCACCTATCGAATGTTAGAAAACTGTTAAATTATGACATCTACCCAATTTGGTGAAACCACGTGCGTTGTCTCAATGATGTGCTTCCCTTTATTAATTCACCTAAGCATTTAAACAAAAAAAAAAAATAGATCTCGCAAATAAACAAAACAAAATAAAATTTCACTAGTATTAAAGGAATGAGTTCCGTTTCCGCGGGAATACTAAAAGCGTCTATTGTCTACGTATTGACTAATTCTAATTTTCAAAAATTAACATAGATATGAATTTAATTAATTTAATATGCTAATTTAAGTGTAATGGAAATTGATATAATTTCATGAAGTGATTGATATATCTAGGTAGGAACATAATTTTAAAAATCCAATATTTTCTTATATTAATGTATTTGAGTAGGCCCCCAGTTATATGAAAAAGATGCTTTATTTCTGGTTCAGTACCACGGGACAAATCCCTAGAGGTGTTATTATATACGCAGGTATTAAACTTAAAAAAAAAATAAAAATAAATATATATATATATATATATAAAAATAAATATATAATATATATATATATATTTATTTTTTAGGTGGAGTTAGGACTTACTTAAATTTTTTAAAATATATTTATTCAGTTTTTTTAATTATATAATATTACTTAAAACTTACTAAACTGATCAATTAGTTTGATTGTAATAAATCTCTCATTTATTAACTTACAATTATATAATTAAATTTCAACGTCATATTTTAATGCTTAATACACAGTAATTACTTAATAGTATAATAATATAGATATTTCCCTCTTTTGTCAAAATTTTGCACTTTTCGATTTGGTTTTACTTTTAAAATAAAGATGGCTTTTAACAAATAAATTGAGTTTTCTTTTTTTCGTCACGTCTATTAAGTAACTCAATTTTATTTTTATATGAAACAATTATTTTACATATTTTAGAACATTATTTGATACTTTGGGCCTCACTGTGTGCCTTACCCGTGCTCTTAGAGCCCCCCATTTGAGAATAATGAAATAATAAATTTTAATAAAATAAAATAAAACAGATTAATGCGATGATGAATAAAATGAAAATGTTATAATTTGAATTTAAATCATAAAATATTAACCCAGAGCATTGATGTATTATATTCATGACCCAGAGTGATTATTCACTTAAAACTGTCGTAGCTAAAAGACGTTTTCGTAGACATTTCTCTTTGTGAAAACGCTTCTCAATTGGTATGTTTCATAATATTGAACTTGCCAAATTATGAGATTTATCGTGTAGCGAAACGAAAATATAGCTTTATGTTTTATCAGCCGTGAGTAAAATATGTATTTTTCACATAAAAGTTTGCCATTTTTACAAGAACCAATTCGTGGCTATTTTTTAGGTCTGAAAGCTCTTTAGCTAAGCTTGAAAACAAATTGATTCCATTGTCATGCGGGTTGAGATCGATTGACTCGCCAAGTGCTGGGGATTGGAATTTATGCGAACCACTTTAACTTAGATCGTGTCACAAGCGTGCAAATACTTTTTTGGTAACTTTATTACCTAACGTTGTTGGTTGGCTATTCCATGGCTCTAGTACACTCGATCGATAAGGATTGTATCGATAACTTTCGGTAACTTCTCATCGTTCCCTAGCATGACTGCAAATCGCCAACGAATAAGTTACAGTTCACAATGACTAATAGTGCCCGTAATGCATTCGACATCAACTGTTGTTTTTACGTTAGTAATCTGCAGTTGTCCTAGGGAACGATGAGAAGTTACCGAAAGTTATCCTATAAATCGTTATCGATCGAGTGTGCTAGGGGGCCTGAAGATTTATGTAACACAACATCATATAAATAACCGTACCTGCACTGGTGGTTTATTACTCCGCGTTGATGTCAAAACGTAAGTAAAAAAATAATGTATGTACTATCCTTTTTATAGACGTCATATTAATTACGTTGATGGGCTTGGCAAGCCGAAAAAGCTCAGATAATTACAAATTAAAAAAAAAATGTTTGCGTATCATGGAATATATTATGTTAACCATAAGAAAGTAAGTAATTTTAAACGAATATAACTAAGATATAACTTGAAATGCATTATCGTTTGCCTCGATAAATGGTTTTCAAATTAACATCTATATATTACAATATTTTATTTTATTTGATTTATTTGCGTTATAAACAGTCTATACATTTATATATGACAGTGAATAAGTATGTTTATGTCATAGACCAATAAAATAACGACATTTAGATGCAGGACCATAATAAAAAAAAATATGCAACAATATACCTAATACAAACAATTCTGATTAAGTGCATCTTCAATTTACAAAGTGTTATATGATATACATATTTCTAAGGTTTACACTAAAATTTTAATGGATGTCAATAATACCTTTGAGGAAAAGATTTCATTAAAATACAAACTACTAAAAGCAAAAGAGAAAATGTGAGGAATTGATAAAAAAAAGAAACCAATGAAATCAAGTTTTTGGTTAAACATACGGCATTCGATGGAATGTCATTTTTTTATGAATGTTGTGAATTTAGCAAGGTTCGTGTTAAACACATCGATGTTTGGGCATAATCTATTAAATGTGCTACAGCTTCTTCTTATAAATACATTTTCAAGGTAATTCGTTTTGCTCTTAGGAATATAAAATGTATCCATAGATCGAGTAACTCTTTTTGGACATCTAAGATGAATATTTTGTAGTAAGTATGGGCTGTCAATATAGTTATGAATTATCTTATAGAGCATTAAAAGGTCTCTGATATCTAGGCGTTGATCAAGAGATTTAAGGTTTATGGGGACATAGTTTACATTATTTCGTACGCGAAAAGAGACAAATTTGATAAACTTTTTCTGAACTCTTTCTAGATTTGCTTTATACGTAGAACAATGGGGGTTCCACACAGTTGAAGCGTACTCAAGGTGGCTTCTGACATAGGATATGTAGAGAATTTTAAATGTTTGTGGATTTTTGAAAACTGAACTTACTCTAAGTATAAATCCCAACATTTTCAAAGCCTTTGACGTGATATGCTCGACATGAGATTAAAAAAGAAGCTTACTGTCTAATAGAACTCCAAGATCCCTCACTACATTAACCCTGTTTAAAATATTGTTCTTAATTGTGTATGGATACAATACTGTGTGTTTCTTTCTAGAATAAGATATGACGCAACATTTATCTGCATTCAAAAGGAGGCGATTTTATAGACAATACACATTAACCAGAGAGTCCAGGTCATTCAGGACGTGAAGTCAGTACCTCTCACAAACATCCGTGACTACGTTTTTTTACGCACACACCCATATTTTTTACAGTTTCGCAAAGTTTCGCAATCATTGGTAGTTTCTACGTTTATACGTCTCGTTCTCGGCCGACGCCGGGCGTCTCTCCTTGTGTTTTGACAGTTCTCGTTGAATTTGGTAATCTCTACGTCCCATGTGTGAGTCTGAGACATATTCATTTCCTGATTCACAAAACAGCTCAACAGACCTCCGGCTTGGAATCCTTACTAACGTTTTGAGTTGACACATCGCCGAATGACATTTTTCTTGAAGTTAATAAAAACGAATTTAATAGTTTTAAAGTGGTTTTAAGGTAAGTAATATGATTTATTTCGAATTAACGACATATCAACCGGGTTGGTAGATGTTTTTACATAAATCGCCGCACTTTTAGGCACAGAATATTGTAATTGCACTTCGTTCCAGCAATTACTATAAGAAACCACTTTTTAAATGCACAAAATAGTTCTTAGTTTGGGTTATTTAAGTATTTTGTGCGTATTTAGACCAACCCGGCAAAGACTCGTTTTATAAGAAAATTTTAGCTTGAATAAAGATGGAATTTTGTGACATAACCTCTCCTTAGAAAATAGTTGTTGGTTTTAGGAAGTCAAGGAAATATTTTCCTTTAGTATATTATTATGTACCAAAAGGGTGCGGGTCTGCTAATAATTTATGTGTATTATTTTAGCCACAGCCAGTCTACAATGGACAATTATTTCCGTCTACATTTTTTTAATGGAGTTCTGCGCAGCGAAGAGCTGAGAAATGAGTCAGTCCAAAGACGGCAGTTAAGGGATCTGTCAAACCCTTTGACTATTCCTGTCACAGTATTTGTGGCAAACTACAGGCTATCCCAGGACCTATACAGAGCTTTGTGTGAGGAGTTGCGGCCAATAGTCCCTGTACGTAGACGAACAATCGCAGTGCCCTTGGAACTCAAAGTGAATATGAAATTATTTAATTTTTCACTAGTCTTAGCGATCTCAGACCGAGCAGCATAATACCAGCATTATCCAAAGTACTCGAAAAAGTTGTGTCAACACTGAAACTTGCGGGATTATACCTCGTCATCAATCGGGGTTTCGTAAAGGTCACAGCACAACAGCTCTGCAATGCATTACAGACGATATTCTTACCTCCAATGATGCAGGCAAAGCCTCGGTATTAGTTCTTCTAGATTTCTCTAAATTTTTTGACTTATTGAGCATTCCATTGCTTGTTTGAAAGTTGCGTTACTTTGGTTTTAACGATGAAACAATAAAATGGTTTCAGAGTTACTTCAAAGATAGAACTCAGCGCACAGTTTACAGGGAAATCAATAGGGCTCTAAAACATTCATCTGATGTAAAGATAACGCGAGGGGTACCGCAGGGGTTGATACTGGGGCCATTGTTTTTTTGCTATATATGCCGCTGACATAATGCAATCTATTAAATACTGTATGTCGCAAATGACATACAATAATATTTATCATTTGACATAAGTAACGCTCATCTGGCGGTGGATATGGTAACGGATGATCTACGTAGAGTTTGCACTTGGGCACAGGAGTGTTACTTCTTAATCCTCAAAAAACTGTTGCTTTATTAATGGGAACTAAGCAAAAAATATCATGTGTAAGGAATGGAGGACATGTTGTAAAAATACATGAAGCCACCGTTCCCTTTGTTGACGCTGCGCACAACCTTGGAATAATGGTGGACGGTAAATTGAGATATGAACATGTTAAAAGCAGGTCACAGTGGTGCTACTCGAGGCTTCGTCTGTTATATAAATGTCATAAGAGATGGCGTTTGCTAAGGTTTTGCTTTGTTGTTGTGTTTTTTTTATAAATAGTTTTTATTAACTGGCTTCACGTGATTCCTCTATGGATAAATTGATATCTTAATCCATTTCAATTAACCCTTGATTTACACGGTGACTTCATGCATACATAATTTACCTGATGGAGCCCCAGGACTCCCGGAAATAAAATCGAAATTTTAACGTGAAATAAACAGTTATAGTCTTGTTTTCTTTCTGCCTATCTTATTTTTTGATGTATTTGCTATACTTATAATATATTATTTATTTTTAAGGTTCTAACGACACTGTCGTTCCTTGCGACAGGGTCGTATAAAAAAATAGTAGGAAATGACTTTCATTTGAGTCTTTCCCAAAAGTCAGTAAGCCGACACATGAATGAGATCGTGTCGGCTATTAATCAAATCAGGGTACGACATATCAGATTCCCAAGTACCGAGCAACAAAGGAATTCTGTCAAACAAGGGTATGTTCAGATTTATTATATTTTGTTAATTATCTTGATTAAGGCATATTCAGACAACAGACTAATGTGTAATTATTTTATGTACTCGTAACATTATGTCATATCTCCATCACCTTGTGTCGAGGAATGAACACATCAATCAACATGAATATTATATTAACACACAGGCATAGTCTAAGGCCAATTTAAATATATAATACATAAACTCAGCAGATGATTGTAACAAATTACAAGATATTAATAGAATTAATAAATATTGCATAGAAAATCAATTAGTCCTAAACATAGATAAATGTAATGTGATAACATTTTCACGTAAATGTCACCAAATCATCCATACTTACCGTCTAAACCATGTTCCTCTCCAACGAGTAGAAAAAATCAAGAGACCTTGGAGTATTACTTGACTCTAAATTACTGAGATCATATTGAAAACGTCTTAGAAAAAGCCCAAAAACAAATAAGCTTCATTCTACGAGTCACAAAACCATTCAATAAACCTTTTACACTTGAATTACTTTATATGGCATACGTAAGATCTCACCTCGAATTTGTATCTGTGATTTGGAATCCTCAATACCAAACTTATATTAACCGAAATGAAAACATTTAACATTAATAGGTGTTATTGGCCTATTTCAGCATATCGCTCGCCATACGTTCCCACGAAATACGCCAAAACAAATAACGCTAGCACTTTTAACACTGTGTGCGGCACAAGTGTTATGTTCAATGATTTTTTATAAAATTGTTTCCTAAAAATAAAAATATTAAAAAAATTACTAGTCATAGAATAGAAGAGGACTATACAAATGCCTTCCATGTAGATTTTAAAGTCACCACTGATTTAGTGTCTTTTGGTTCTAACCCAATTACCTTTGCTCTGTCTTTCTTACACTTACTTGAATTTCATAATGATGATGAAACACAGTGCAGTGTGGTTTTGGAAATTCATGCGAAAAACGGTCTGACTTATTACGATTACAGTAATATTAATTTTATAGCATATCGTCTCTGTCGAGGTTGAAGGGAGGAACAATAAGAATTACAAAAACAAATAAAATTGTGTATGTGGTGTTATATTTTTATATTTATAAGAAAACATAAGTCTCCACAAAACAGTCCATGCTTCTACACTCTAGGAAAAGCTTTGAAAATCTGTGTAGACACGTTAAGACAAGTAAAATAAATGTACAAGTTATTGCTTCTCATCTTGGAAGGGAAACGTCAATATCACTGAGTTGATTGATTCTAATTCTATCCCCCAAAGAAAACTTTTGATAAAACTACCGAAAAAAACATCCTCCGCAAAGAGATTCAGAGTTAAAAACCTAAGCAATATATTTTACATAAATGCAGTGTACATAATACAACAACATCAATATGTCGGAGGGGCCAAGTATCACGGCATCTGGGATGTTGGAGTCAGCAGCTTCCTATGCCACGAAGAACCGCGAGTAGTGAATGATCCTCGTTCATCAGGGCTTTTGAAGTAGGAGTCTCGATTCTCAGCAACAGAGGAGACTCGAGATAAAGCGAGAACGTGAAAGCAAAATAACAAAATAATTAGAAAAGTACAAAAATAAATGCATTCATTATTCACAAACAACAATCATCAAATGAAATAAAAGCAAGTTTTTCTCTGTAACGTATCGTTACTTTATTAATTACATCTAAGGTAAATTGATGATTTAATACAACCTAGGAATGATGTCTCTTTGGACAAATTGTATAATTCCTCATTTTAAATTTTAAAAAATGTTTCATTAAATACAATTTAGAACACATACAGTAAAGGAGAGATGGTACAACTAAGTACACGGGTAAATGTCTAATATAGTACAGCCTTTTCCTTAGGTTCTTCGGGCATCTCCCACTTACGGTTCTTCAAAGCATTAAGTGCTTATATTTTATTTTGAAACCCTTGTATAATTTTTTTAAATCATTATGTACTCAATGTGAAAGCCCGCGGGCTTACAAAATAGTAAATAAATTATATCTTACACTTCCGTTTCAACAGCTCAGCTAAAATGCCATCTCTGAATTTCGCATCTTCTTGCCTCTCCGCGGCAATGCTGGCCAGCATGGCCGCACCCAACTCTTCCATCTTCGCAACTTTCTTCTCCTCCAATTTTAATTCATCTTTTTCCAGAAGAAGCTTTTCCCTCTCGTGATTGGTGTTCTCAGTGGCAACAAGGTACCTGTGGTCAAAGGAGATGGCTCTTTTACCAACTGAAAGCAAAATATTTTTATGTAATTTTTTTATAAATATATTTGTTAAATACGATTTTACTCTTTTTTTTACATTAACTCTACACAGGAGGTTGTTGAGGAAAATAATTTCCCTCGTGCACCGGTGCCGAGGGGATCAATGACGCTAGTTCCTCGGAGCATCTTCCATTGTAATATTAGTAGAACAAGGACAGCATTCGCACCTGACGCCTGTGCTCTAAAGATTGCAATCAGTTTGTTAAGTTAAAGAGGAGATGAAGGAGAGGGTCACAAAGACGGCCCAATCGGAAATCCAACTGTGAGGAAAGCCCAGGAGATCATTTTAAAGAAATTACAATTTGATAATTGTTTTGTTTACTTAATCTTTTTATTTAAATTTTCATCAATCATGTCATTAAATTAAATTAAATTCATGTCATTAAACGAGTCTACTCTAATAATACCAATTTACTTTCATAAATAGAAAACACAAGAAATAAGTAACACACATATTAGATCTCAGGGTCAAAAACATACCCATCAAGCAACTACGAGTAGTAGTCATACATACATATTATTTGCAATAATGTCTCACATTGTTGGGAACTTCGACAACGCCATGGATCCAACCTTGTGGATGTTCCTCCCCACGATTGATGCATGAAGAACTCCACATGCGACTATAACTGCCAATGTGGTGTTGAGGTTCAATCGAAAGCCTAATCGGACGGCTTCCTTAGATTAAGGTGTGCTTAAGCTTGTGTAATTGGAAGAGCGTAGTTGTGTAATTGAGCAGTGTCGAGCCAAAGTTTTGGCTTAGCATTTGATTAGTAGGATTGGGAACAGCGGCCGTTAGAGCTCGTACGCACTAGTGGGCGGTTAACCGCGCGGCTGGCTGCTTTTTTATTTTAATATGCAACCGCTTATATTTGTACAAAAATTTGTAAAATTCAAACCGCAGTGGTTGGTCAGAGGACGGCTTCGCGGTTGACCGCCTTCTTGACTATACGAACTAGACGGTTGGGGTTTAGTTGTAGTAACTGGCCTTATTCATTACGTGTTTGCAGTAAAGTAAAATATTTTATTTTCTTGGTTTTGCGTCACTGTCGTAGATGGTACAAATAAATGACACAAGCGACCTCTCGACAGCATCCATTTTATTTATGATGAGACAAGGCAACATAGTTTTCTGCCTACCGCGGTTGAACCACGTCAGGCGGCCAGCCGCTTAGCCGAACCGCTCAAGCGGCTGACCGCTAATGCGTACTAGCTCTTATAGTTACACCAAGCATATCAATGGCGGGCCTATTCGAAAGATTGCTTTCACGAAGGAGACTAGATTTTCATAGCACATTTCATCGTAAGTACTTACACAGTCCTTTGTTAGACGCCTTTCTTTTGATGCCGGATGGCCCAGGCGTTGCGGGTATCTCGGCCAGCACCGGCCCAGTGGAGATAACTTCCTCAAGCACCGGGCCAGGCGATTGAGGAACAACCTGGCAAGTCGGGGCATCGATTTCAATTTCAGTCTACAAGAAAGTAATAAACTGCATATTAGATTTTCACCATCCATATTAAAATATAAATGTGCATGAATATGATCTGAAACATACAACGTATAGCGTACACTCTTCCGGTAATCCATCAATGGGTAATCGCCCCATGATGGCCAAGACCTTTTCATCAAGTGGGGTGAGAGGTGGGAATCTCACCAATCCACCTCCCGTTCGGTTCATCTCCACTTGGATATTTGATGCCTTCTTCTTGGCATTTGTTTTCAGGTCCCTCCATGACTGAAAAAATTGATAAATAGTCAAACTACTATTCAGAAACCCATAAAATAAGATTATTTTCAAACTACTATTCAGAAACCCATAAAATAAGATTATTTTGAGTAAGGTATTTGTTTCAGGTTCAATAGTTTTATTTTATTAAATACGTACTTGCTGCCATCTGTCGCCCGATTTCTGGGTCCCAAACCTGATGGCGTTAAGGCTTTGGGCCAACTCGTCCCATTCTCTCTTGTTGGCCGGCCTATCTCCGAGTAATGACACCAGAAAATCCATCTGCTCACTCGTAGCCCTTTTAGTCTGTAAAAGAATAATATTATATTATTATTATTATATAACTACATGAAATGTTATCATTAAACAACATTAAATGCGGTTAGCAAAATAACGGAATTAAGAATCACAAATTAGAAATAATACGTATAAATGAATTCTGTGAAACCATTAAATGACGATTGACAAGTCCCTTGCTTTGACATGCAGTATTGTCAACTCTAAAGAATAACATATATATATATATTGCTCTGGATTCTAGTGTTTTTAGTCTATGTGAGGAGCTTACTTTTCATCTAACTAAGATCACTTAATGTTTTTGTGAAAATGTAATTTGAAGCCACAAATATTTGAAATACTGGTTACAAAATACCTCCATCAATTGAAAAGAAATCTACAAATAGTCACGTTTTACATGTAATTTTAAGATAACGTAATATCTTGACATGTAAAAACACAATCGTTCAAAGCAAATTGCAGGTTATAATGTCTTTTATATACTAATTATTTCTGGGAATGTTCCGATATCTTACAAATTACATTTGCGAACGTAAACAAACATGAATGTAATAAATAATAATAAAACTTACCGCCATTGTTGCTGTAGTAATAATATATTATGTTTGGATGTAAAAAAAGCGCAGGCTGTTTGCCGCAAATGTCAGATGTGAACCATAGACCATCCATAGACAATTTACCTTTTTCTATGTAGAGTATGAAAGTCAAACCAGACCGACGCTTACCGACGCTCCAGAGCACTCCCAGAGTAGCGTATTCGATCCAATGTCCATTGTCGAATGTGAAACCATAACGTCCACAAAAATTACTGACTTAACATCCTGGAGCTCTATACAATCCATATCAGACTTAATGATCTTGACAATCTTTTTGTCGTCCGCATATAGGTACAACTGAGAGTTGCGGATAGTTTTGTTAACGTCATTCATAAACATATTAAATAAGAGGGGACCAAGGTGAGATCCTTGGGGAACTCCTGAGGTTACGGGGACGAAACTAGAGCAGAACCCTTGTACAGTTACTGCTTGCATACGATTGTTGAGATAAGAGGCTAACCAACGAAGGATATACGATACGATTGTACCATCCCAGCCTGCAGGAGTACCCATGTCCTGGTGAGACGGGTACACCAGGGGGCACTAATGTGTTAGGACTTTGGAACACATGGAATGCATTGATCGTAATGATTTTTTTTCCATTCTTCTTCTTGCCTCTTCTCGGTTCTTCTTGGATTCTCTCGAAACTCCTTGGCTCGTCTGGTCTCTTCTTGAATCTTCTCGTCTATTCTTGTCTCTTATTGCCTCTTCTCGTCTTTTCTCAGCTCTTCTTGCCTCTTCTCATCTCTTCTTGGTTCTTCGTGCGTGTTCTCGTATCTTATTGTCTCTTCTCGTCTCTTAATGCTGTGGCTTTTCTTGTCACTTATTGTCTTTTCTTGCTACTTCTTGTCTCTTATAGGATCTTATCGTCTCTTCTTGGATATTCCTGCTTCTTATTGGATCTTCTTGCCTCTTCTTTCTTCTTCTTACCTCTTCTTGCATTTTCTCGACACTTTTTGGCTCTTCTTGTCTTTTCACGAAACTACTTACTTCTCACGAAACTAAATCTTCTACCTACTTACCGACCCTTCTTGTCTATTCCTGTATCTTCAAGTCTGTTATTTTCTTGGTTCTTTTTGGCTCTTCTGGACTCTTCTTGGACTGTCGAGGCGGAACTGTGTGATGTTCGCAGATGGAACATCACACAGTTCCGCCTAGTTCTAGTTTTCATTTAATATCTAAATAAAATAAAAACCTAACAAAGAAATGAACATTAAAATAACTTATCCATACACAAAGTTCGTGTACGAACAAAGGACATTCCGCTGAAATGTAATAAATAAAAACCGACCAAAAAAAAATACAAATAAATAATTTTCTGAGTAGAGAAAGCTAATGAGAGCACTACAAAAAAATCTAATACAAGTATATGTAGGTAATCGGTGTGGGTGAATCGGTGTAGATTTTAGGGCTATAATGTATGCCCTAAAAGGTACCTTAAAACCATAGGAACCCTTTTTCGCGTTACGTTTCCCACATGTATTTAGATTGCTGTTCTCCGACGTAACCCGTTGATGTTTATTGGTATATGTCAACAATCTTTCGCCAAATAATAATCGATGGTTATTTTCAGATACCGTACCTCTCTGGGCAGTAAATAGAGGACTTAAGTTTTCTGTAGAGAAGTCCTATGTGTGAAAGGGCAATATTCGACTGAAATATAAACAAATTATCATTTAAATACATACATACATGCATTGAAAAGATCTTATCTCGGTTTATCGTCTTCTTTGTGGTCATATAGGACCTTAGTCCTCGCGAGTTGGTTGAATAGCTCAGATAGCAAAATCTTTTGAACGCGTTTCGCTATTACAACTTGTCCCAGTAGGTACTTAACCACAAAAATTTAAACAATAAAGCAGAAATCTCATGTGTTCAAGTAGGTGCGACATTTTCTTCTACAGGGCAGCTGTGTTATCAATCCAATTCTCTTGATGACCTATGAACCTCTTTTACTTGAAACATATTAGTTTTGTAAAGTGTCCGATGGCGACTCAAATGGACTGTAAAACTATAAGCGATAACAACAAAAATGCATAAGATGTGTTTATACGCCTAAGGAAATGATAGATAGGATCGAGGTCTTATCTTTATATATTAATCTTGATGATTCCAGCATTCAATCTCCAGGGTAATGCACCGGTCTTCTTATTCTTCTTCGATGGCGCTACAGCCCATATCGAGCTTTGGCCTCCCGCAACATTCGCCTCCAACTCCTCCTGTCCTCAGCGGCTGACTTCCAGTTTGCTACAAGGAGAAGCTATGCTGCATCCCCTCTTACCTCGTCTTCCCACCTCAGTCTGGGTCTTCCCACTTTTTTATTTCCACCTGGGTGTCCAGTCATAATTCTTTTTGGTACGCATGTGTCCGGCATTCTCTGTACATGCCCAGCCCATCTCAACCTGAGGAGTCTCATATGGGCTGAGATGTTGGGGGCCTGATATATATATCGCATGGTTCTTTGTTGTACCGGATACGCCACTATTCCCCCTCTTTCACGGGACCACATATTCTCCTCAACACTTTTCTTTCAAAAGTATCCAGCATTTCAGCCATCTTTGCCGTCAGTGTCAGCGCCTCACATCCATATGCTAATACAGTTCTCACAATGGTATTATATATGGTTACTTTGGTTTTCCTGTGGACGCTACGTTACTTAAACACTGGCAGCAAAGAGAATTATTTTTTGTTGGATGCTGTGATTCTCCTTCTGATTTCTGCTTGATCCTCATTGTTCTCTGTCAGACTAGAGCCCAGGTAGGTAAATTTATTCGAGCACTATCACTAGCACATTTAATTACTTCAAACCCGTTGGTTATTATTAAATGTTTCATAAAACGTTAAATTTAAATTTCTAACTGATGATTGTAGGTGATGTAACAATATATTTCAAGTGCCGAACGGTGGGTAGAATTTTTAATCATCCTCTTCTTCTTTCTTAAGTAAGGAAAGAAATCAAAGGAACAAGATTTTGAATAGGACAATAGGAAAACGGAGTAAACTATTTCAACATTTAACAAGTTTTATTGAAGTTATTATCGTTCACTCAAACAATATCGTAATTCTAACCCACTTGACGCACAATTGTAATACAGTCCGTTTTGGACTGTATTACAATTCAAATAAAGAGATTTGATGTTTATTAAAACACGAACTTTAAAACGAATATAACTTCTTTTCCGAGAGAGATAATTTTATTTCACGAAATGTAGCAGATTTTATGCGTTTAAAGGATAAATTTCAGATTTTTAACTTAAATAAAATACTTATAGTTATTTGAAAAGAAGTCAGGATTAGTCTAGATACAATCTATTAAAACCGCACATCACTTGGTTCTCACTAAAACCCATCTTACAATATTATAAAGTGTATATTTTGATCGCCGCCGTGGTCGAGGGGTAATCCCAATCCAAAGGACGCGGGTTCCGCTATGCACCGTTGCTGTGCGCCTGTGCTCTAAAGATTGCAATAAAACCGCACATCACTTGGTTCTCACTAAAACCCATCTTACAATATTATAAAGTGTATATTTTGATCGCCGCCGTGGTCGAGGGGTAATCCCAATCCAAAGGACGCGGGTTCCGCTATGCACCGTTGCTGTGCGCCTGTGCTCTAAAGATTGCAATAAAACCGCACATCACTTGGTTCTCACTAAAACCCATCTTACAATATTATAAAGTGTATATTTTGATCGCCGCCGTGGTCGAGGGGTAATCCCAATCCAAAGGACGCGGGTTCCGCTATGCACCGTTGCTGTGCGCCTGTGCTCTAAAGATTGCAATAAAACCGCACATCACTTGGTTCTCACTAAAACCCATCTTACAATATTATAAAGTGTATATTTTGATCGCCGCCGTGGTCGAGGGGTAATCCCAATCCAAAGGACGCGGGTTCCGCTATGCACCGTTGCTGTGCGCCTGTGCTCTAAAGATTGCAATAAAACCGCACATCACTTGGTTCTCACTAAAACCCATCTTACAATATTATAAAGTGTATATTTTGATCGCCGCCGTGGTCGAGGGGTAATCCCAATCCAAAGGACGCGGGTTCCGCTATGCACTGTTGCTGTGCGCCTGTGCTCTAAAGATTGCAATAAAACCGCACATCACTTGGTTCTCACTAAAACCCATCTTACAATATTATAAACTGTATATTTTGATCGCCGCCGTGGTCGAGGGGTAATCCCAATCCAAAGGACGCGGGTTCCGCTATGCACCGTTGCTATGCGCCTGTGCTCTAAAGATTGCAATAAAACGGACCTGCACAAAAAACGATGGTTGTTTCAAGTATTTTGGGGCTCCAGACCAGAGGTGGCTGCCAAATTCAACTGTGGGGTGCACTTTGTACAAGGTAATCAGTTGTAAACTATTAAAGTATCTGCGGGCCCTGTATAGTGCGCCCAGTTTTTGGGAGGCTAGCTTAACTTCGGCTACGATGGAGCCTCCAGAGGTATAGGTATGTAACAAAAGAAAGGAATCAGTTACTGATTGAATTTAATTGAATTGAATCAGTTTTCAGTGACTGTAGTATCATTTTAATAAATAGAACTTTAATTCTCAATGACGCCTAACATATGTTTTAATAACTCTAAATTAAAATTCTCGAATATTTTCATTGATCAGGCAAAATTAGACGTGAATAAATAACACCATTAAAATAATTCATTCAAACTCGAGAACAATGAAGTCATTTCACCAAAAAAGTATTATTTCAACTGTGAAATTCATTGATCTGTCACGTTCCGATGCGATCAATTTTGGAACTACGTCACGCATAAGTAAACGCTTCTTTGTAGGTATTCTTCCTGATCCTACGTGTGAAAGATAAGCACATATTGCCTTATTTATTTAGGGGGATCTTATGTACCTCCTCCGGAATGCGTGGTGGAAACGGGAAAACGTTCCCTAGTGTGTAGTCGAGTATGCTACATTAAAATCCTGTATACATTTAAAAAATAATAATCGGCGGAAATGTTTTTGCTGAGCACAGTAAAACAGTAAAAATGTGTACACGATATATTTTAAAAATTCAGAAATTCAAAATTTTTCAATCCGTGTTTTCGTGCAGTAATTATTTGACTGCGAGATTGAACGAACTGAGAAATTTATTTCTTCAATAAATCAATAAAAAACAACTTGAAAAAAAAATTAATCACAATTTCGCAGGCATGTATGCGTACCGCCGCCCCGGGAACCATTTATTTGTTAATCAAAACCTATTCCATAAGTCACACCTGTGACTCACTATGTTTGGTGATTTAACAGGTGATGTTGGTGGTGAGACTGGTTGAGGAAGGTCTTTTGATCTCTCCAGCTGGAATCACTCAACCCATCCATCGCCTTGGATCGCAGTTGGAGGATTTATTCGTCCGTTACTCCTGGATATATTGACACCCAAATTCCTACCCACCCCTCGAATCTTTTTCCTTCCCAGAACTTTCTCCCCTTCTTTTCCATAAAAATACCCTTCACATAGCATCCCCTAAAATGATATAGGCCCGGAGGGATATTAATTTCATCAATAGGCCTCCTGTGTAAAGCTAACGTTAAAAAAACTGGATGAAAAATATTTCGGTAAAATATAATATCATACCTTCATAGATATGAAGGTAGTTACTTTTCGTTTGTTAAAATGTTAATTTTTAAGATATTAATTATTTTAACTTAATGTTAATGAATTTGGAATTGCAATGTTTATTTTCTTTACACGTATAAACAGGCAAATAATTGTAGAGCGCACTTTGAGTGTTTTGTGCACACCGATAGTATTTGAATCTGGTTCGTATTAGTTTGGAACAGCCGCCCGCAGTCCTCTTTTATCCAGCAGTAATCATACGATATAGAAAATCACTAGGTACACTAGATAAATATACGACCAATTTTTTTTATTTCTTGCAGACACAAAACTTATTTTAGGACGGGAGAATCTTACAATTCGTAGGTGTTATGTTTGTAATAGGTACAATTTTACAAAGGTATTATGATATCTATTATCTTCTCCATGATATATTGGTGTTCAACCGTTTTATAGAAAACATGAAAAAAAAAAAAAAATCAAAATTTGTTACACTTTCAGAACAGCATAAAAAAAAAAACAGATTAAGTAGAACAAATAACAAAAGAAAACAAATAAAGAAGAAAAAACAAGGATTTACAAATATGAATGTTTACAGATAAAGAGAAAAGAGACAAAACAGAAAAAAAAAACATGACAAGAAAATTACATATTTTCGTTTTTGTGTACTTAAAGAATTTTCCTTTAAAGCATCGCTTCGAAATCTTTTATTATGCTCGATGTTTTTGTCATATCTGGAAGCGAATTATGTAATTCAAACGAAATATAGAGATTTTATCCAATATTTTGTAGCTAGTTATTATTTGAGGATTTGATTTAATATTTTGAGGAATACGGATTTTATTGCTATTTCGAGTATTGTGGTTGATTGTAAAGTGGCTTGATGTTAGCTAGCTTGTGATTTCATGTTTTTTTTACTTAATTGCCGGTATCTATTGACATTAATGGTTATTTTATTAATTTTATTATTATTTTATTTTATTGACATTAATTATAAATCAAGTGCGCTACCCGACTCAATAGACACTAGACAATATCTGTTCTGAGCCGGGTACCTAGCTTAGTTTAGGAATGATTATGATTGGAAGGATAGATGACAATTTCCGGAAACTCGATAGATGTCCCTGACATTAGTGTCCCAGGTATTAGGTAAATTCATATTCATTGGTTACCGTTATCTTGTTAATCTGTCTCTGCTTACAGGGATGGTAATTCAACTAATTTTCGGACCGCTAAGCATTTTGAGTGAATGTAATTTTTTTAATATTTATTATATGATACATTATGAAAGTTAAGTGCCTTTTGAACAAATTGTTATCAGCAGAATACCACAACTATCATGTTGTTAAGCTTGACAGCTTATTACAATTTTAATAGAAAGCTGAAATACACCTAGAATCAACGTTTAACGAGAACATTTCAAAAATCGAAGAAACAAAATGGCGCTGTATGACCATTTGATGACAAAGTTACATTTGGATTTCTGTGAAACAACTGGCGTATGTTTCATGTTATGTTTATATTCAAGCGTATGTTTTAACTATTCGCTGGAGATAAGACTAGTTTTTAATGATTTCTGCATTAGTCAAAATATCACGCGAGGAGTAAATGTTTTTTTCATTTTTAGTAAATGATTCCGACACGGTTAACTTTCAGCTTCTTCTGATGTTTATTTTTCCATTATTTATTTATTAACTAGCGAGTACCCGGCAAGCGTTGAAATGTCACTAAAAGAAAGAAAGTGTTTGAGTTTTTATTCTGTTTATTGGATAGACAATTTTTTTTTGTTTTTCTGACGCGTGAGAAGGCTACATACCGCTGTCCATGTGAGAAGCATGGATTTTTCCAAATTTACCCCCTGCTAATAATCCTTACCACTCACTCGAACTCCCATCCTTCGTTCCCCTCCCACTTCCTGGATTTCACTCCCGAATTCCCCTCCTCATCCCTCCTTCGCCCTACGTCGCTAAACTGTATAAAATATACCCAGTCCTCACAGCTGTCCATTTGAGAAGCATGGATTTTCTAAATTTACCTACCGCTTCATTGAAATCCCTTCTTCTGCCCCTCCCTCGTTCCCCACCCCTCCGTCACCCCTTCTCCTGCATGTCCTTTCTGATGCGACCCCATTTCCGATCCCGATCCCCTACCTTCCACCTTTTCCATATTTTTCCATCCCGCAAACCCCCGCATTCCTTTCCCCCTCCCGCCTTCACTCCTCGCCGCTCTACTATATGAAATATACACATTTATCAAATAACTCGTGAACCAACTATAGTTTTTTTTTATTTATTAATTACAAAAAAAGTTTAAAAAAAATTTTTTTTTTTGCAAAATGAGTTATTTGTAAATTGTGCCATCCTAGCAGTTAATGACTTTACCTATTTATAAAATTATTATCTAGCTAATTATATTAGTGAAATGTATTCTTCTATCCAATCTTAAATACCTACATCATAATGAAGAATATAACATAACATAAAAAGAAAAAAATTGAGTTTTATCTCAGTTAAATAAGTGTTATTCATAATAAAAACAAGTGAGGTAAGAGGTTTTACTGTAAATACATTACAGACTTTTGAAAATCGGGGCTGCGCCTGCGGTTAGAAAAATTCTGAGGTGAAACCATTACGAAAATAGCCGGTTCCTGAAGTTAACTAACTAACTAGCTATAACTATCTCTTCAATTCGTCATTTTTCGTTCTTGAGTTTTGTATAAAAAATAGAGCTAGATTGTCTGAAAAAACGAGCTAAGGAGCTAAACCACTTTTTTGGAGCTGACGGTCTCGTTTTGGAGCTAAATCTAGCTCTAAAGGTGTTGAGTTGGCAACACTGACCTTTGGCGGTCACTCTGGAACGATACGCATTTTTTAAATGTTCATATGTGTATTTTTTATGATCTCGTAGTAAACATAAGAAAAAACAAAACAAAATATCCACAAGTTTTTATTATCTATCATCATCAACTAATATTAAACAACAGAATTGTCCATAATTATTATTGTATTTATTTACTCTCCCTCTCTGCAACTGTATTCCAAGGTTCAGTACTCCAAAATTCAGACAACATTTCAATAGATAAAATAATTTATAATATAATATTAAATAAATAAATATTAAACTAGTCTAAGAAGACATCGATAGGCTAAACGTTTTAAATCCAGATCAAAATAGATACGTTTTTAGATTTTCACGGCCAAAAGCATTTTAGTTGTTTGTTTTTGGGGTGTTATGCCGTGTTGTGCTACCTCCTTCTTTAGCCGACGTTTCGGACAAAGAAGGAGGTAGCACAACACGGCATAACACCCCAAAAACAAACAACGAAAACAGATCAAAAAAGTTTAAAAAAAAATTTGTTCCTATTACGGAAAAAAAAGCTAATTACAAAATAATACTGCCTGCATAACTTGAGTAGATAGTTGGTTCCTTAAAACAGGCAATCGGCCTAGCTAGGAACTGATGACGACCTGACAAGACATAATAGCTTTTGCACACTTTATATTTTCGCTGGTATTAAATTCTCTCAATTGTACGAGTTATACAGTTTTATGTTTCTTCATAATATTATGTTATTTGGAAGAGAAATGTACGTAAGTAATATCATAATAACAATAAAAGTCAATAATTATTAGAACAAATGTCAAGGCAAATTAGCAAAGTTTATATTTAGAAAAGGTTTCAAATTCATGTGTCACGATCTGCCACATAAAGAGTTAGAGTGCGTCAAATTCCACGCGAGACAAATGTTCTCCAGTCCCGGGCGACAACTTTTCCCTTCTGAATCTGAAGTGTGTACCTTAACTGTGAGAAATATAGTTGAACGTGTCGCGTGACGCGTGAAAGGCCTTCGGGGATATTAATCATTTACATTCCATTTCCTCAAGATGTTAAGAACGTGACGTATTCGTAACAATACTGGTAGAATAAGTAACAATACTCGTCAAAAATCTCCACATCTTTCTGAGAGAATTCTGATTTCTGGTCAAGTTTTCGGGTACGTATGAGGGCTTGATTCCAAGAAATTTAATTTCACATGACAAAACATCCGAATATTTATTATACACGATATGTAAGACTAGGCAACTCAAATCAGCAGAAATGCGAATGCTTAGATGGACGGCAGGAGTATCACTGAAACTAAATATCAAAAGTGCACGCATTCGTGGTAGCCTGGGTGTCACGGACATAAACAGTAAGTTGGAGGAACGACAGTTGAGATGGTATGGGTACATAAGACGGAGACCACCAAACCAAGCAGTGAAGCAGGCAATGTCTATGGAGCTTCATCGACAGTCATCCAGAGGTAGACCAAAGAACTCCTGGATGACTCAATGCTTCAAAATCCTACAGAGAAACGGCCTGGATGAAAGCGATACTCAGAACCGAAGAATCTACAACCTGATAACAAGAAGGACCGACACCAACGGCCTACCTAGGCAATAAGTTGGGACAGTGCGAGGAAGAAAAAGTAATGGTAACATAATGAATAATTCGTAACACCAATCTTGTGGAATGAAGGTGGGAATAATATTTGCAGAATAAAGAAAATCAAGTAGTGGCGTAACTGTTGTTAAAAGCTGGTTAAACCCTAGCAACCTTAATAAAAACGTCATTAATATTTTATTCAATTGATAAACGACCGTGTATGTGAACACCTTACTAGTAAAAAACTAAAAAAAGGTCATTGCGTATCCATCCAAAAAGGGTTGCTAATCCGTTGAATACTGTTCTTACAAATATTTCATCATCAAATTTCGAAATTTTTCCATTTTAAATGTCTAGTATATTTCTTATTTCTGAAGATGTCTCAAAAACAAATACCCATGACTTAAAAAGAAAATAGTTAACATCACCTATTAATTTTTATATTTAAAATATAATTAAGTGTTTTTTTTTGTATAAGACAATTCACCCTAAGAAGAGTATTTAAGTGTTTTAAAACGAAAAATTAAAAAAAAATCTTATCACAAACATTTATCACAAACAAATCTTATCACATCCAATCAAAATTTGGAGAAATTTAATAACCTACAAAATCATAATTTTTTTGAAACACAGTAATTTTATTTAAGGAATTTGCTAAATGACTATTATTTCACTTTTTCCTCCCTTGTACGCTTTTATTTTCCAAAATATAAAAAAACCATTGCATGCACATCTTAAAAAGTTCATTTCTATGATACCTTTACATGTGTTAGACATTTATGTTTTAAAGAAATTGTTAAATAGATACTTAGAACCATAATACTCAAAAAATGCTAGGGCTAAAAAAACTTTTTTTTTTTTCAAATTAAAAGAATACGTTTACGCGAAGCTTTGTGACGATAGGCGCAGATGCGGCCCCAACAAAATTGAGTATTGATATATCGGTAAATTAAATTAAACTCTAATTTATTCTGTTTTAATGGTTTATAATGCCTACAATTAATATTGCGAGTATACACACCCACTTAGTTTTTTTATGTTTTACTTACTATTTCAGGCTTATATTATATTGAATCATCATATTAGTATTTTGTTAATTTTATGATATACATATTTGTTGCTTTCTTACAATTAATACAACTGCATTTATCTTGTTATACTTAATTACTGTAATCAATTTGTAAAATTTTCATGCGCAAATACGGCGTAAATAAATAATAAATATACAAAAAAATAAATAACCATACTTTCTGACAACACAAAAATTCAATTTGTAATAATAAATTAACCGTTTCATGAAACGAAATCACAATTCACGTAGAGATAACAATCACAAAATTCACAAACATATAACCCAATCCTGCGCAAAGCACCCCCGGCACTTAAAATTTGTTGCCCTATTTGAATAATATAGTTAGAGTTTTTTTTAGTAACAAATCGAATCTTTAATTGCAGTCTTTCTAAAATGTGTAACTAAAACAGTGTTTAACTTTTGGGAAGTTATTTTTATTAGTAAGGCATTACATTAACAATGAATGTGGCAATAGTTAAGTACATTGTATATATCATTGAAGATGAAGATAATAATTATAAATCTAAACGAAAGTATGAAAAAGAACAAAACACAGAAAAATAAAATGGTAACTGGGACTCGAATCCAAGGATTCTCGTCTTACCAGGACTTGATAGTTAAATAAAGTTAGTCTAATTAAAAAAATTGACTTTTGGTCCGATATACATAAAATCGGATATATTTATCCTAGACACTATCTAGGTTACAAACCAAGTTCTGCAAACGTTTGTTAACATTTAAAAAGGGAGCTGAGAAAAACTTTTTAACAGAATTTAACAGAAAAACTAAAAAACTTAAAATGAACATTTCCATGAAAAAAAAAAGTTTCACCGGCATAAGATTTTTATAGCATTAGAAAAAATTTATGTTATGAAGTCTGGTGGATTATTTTAATTCAAGTGAAACGTTGTGAACTGTTTAATGTATAGGAGAAGTTGCATAATATAAACCAGTGTAGCCCTTAAGAGCTATTTACCAGCAGCTGAGAATAAAAGTTTTAAAATTCGTGCAACTGTACAGGGAGGTTCCAATGAGAAAGATCGATTATATCCCATATCAACATTTTTAAAATATTAGGTTCTTACATATGAAATTGGCGTTTTGCCGTACTGGCAAATTTAATCTCAAATATCTTCTCTTTGGTTACGAATTCCAAATTCAAAATTTATACATCTATTGACTCATGTATTTGTGTTTCTAAAATTATAATTCATTGGTTTTTGCCTTAATTGTTTTTGCTTAACTTAGTGACGCAAAGAAAAAAAACAATTAAGGAAAAAACAAATAAATTATAATTTTCGAAACACAAATACATGAGTAAATAGATGTATAAATTTGAATTTGGAATTCCTAACCAAAGAGAAGATATTTGAGATCAAAGTTGCCAGTACGGCAAAACGCCAATTTCATATGTAAGGACCTAATATAAATTTAATATCAATTTATTTCATACAAAAGTTGCTTTAATATATACCTACATTCAAGTAAGCAATAAAAATGCTCAAAACGAACGATGATAAATTATTAAATATCGTGTACTTCTTGTAAGTATTTCTTGATCGTAAGTATTTATGATTTTTCAATAATTAGGCCAGTGCAATTAGCGAAAAAAAGGGGGTCGCGATCGGAATTATTTCGGTAGTCCCAATTTTTTTATATGTTTAACATAGTCATCTCCTGATGAAAAATCTGAGTTTTCGACCTTGGCGCACTTGAGCTTTCGTCGCCATTTTGAAAAAACCAACCGGTTTCGCGCCAAAATCTAGTTTTTCTCAAATATCTCGTTTCCAAAACAAATTTTGGCTAAAGTAGCTTAAAAAGTTTAGTAGAACATAAAATGACCTACAACTTTTATTTAAAATAAATTCTTCTATCTCTAATACATATCGAGATATGCAATCGTAAAAATTTGTGAAAATTTATAAAAACAGGAAAAATTCCACGACTTGGTTTGGTTTTTTGCACATATTTTTTTCCAGTACAATTTTGTGAAAAAAATACTGATATTAATTTTATAGAGAATAAAATTTCATAATAGAAACATAATAGGTATACGTTTAATTTTTTTATCTCAATGAGGTATTAAAAAAAATCTACTTAATCTATTTTGTAGAGAACAACATTTCTAAAAGAGGTGTGATTATTATGTTTTTTGCATTTTTTTTCACTAATAATAGGTGAAAACAGAGAATTTACTTTACAGTTTTACATATTATAACTATGAATTAACGAGAGTGGGGGGGGGGGGTCACACCCTCCCCTACATTCAAGTGAAGATAAGAATGTGGTATTCAATGCTCAGGAAAATCGAGCTTTTCAGGCAGTTCAATCTAAACTGATTGATATACTGAAAAAAATAAAAGTAATCGGACCTACTTCCCAACCGTGGGTTCAGTACTTCCAGATGACAACACTGACTGAGCTGTATATTGAAGCGGAGCGTTCTGGAAATTGGAAGCTCCATCTTGCAACGGACCTAAAAATTATACCTCTCTTTCACGCAGCCGCCCACTTTTATTACGCCAAAAGTGCACATCTGTATCTTCAAGATATGTTGACATTGAAAGAGAAGATGGATCTAATAGAATATGAAAGATTTACTAAAGAGGGTTTCTTTACGATTCGACGATCTCATAAATTTTGGTCAGGGATTTGGTCCGATATGACCACTGAACAAACTCCGATGATCGATGAAAACATCTGGAGGTTTGACCCAATGACGAGGAATTACATACAGTTCTCTTCTTCGTTGGACTGCTGGATTTGTTTGTCTGCGTAGCATTTGTGAGGGTATCGAGTAATTCTGTGGAGTTGAATAAGGAACGTCAGAATAACATGTAGAGATGAGGCCTACACGAATTAAGAGGGATGATGAAAACGTCCAAACTCTCATAGATTGGTTTGCTTGCCATGAACCATTTAACTAAAACAAATGTGATTATGTCTATAAGCAGTGGGACGATCGGGGATAGCAAAGAAACTTGTCCCATATGGCTGAAAAGACGGGAAACTTCGCTATGTCTAAGGTTATCAACCAGAACTTTGGAAATCTACACTTAAAACGTAAGGATGCTATAGTTTATCTTGCGGTGGTGATGAGCGGCATACACAATCAGGGTGTGACTGTTACAATATTCATCCATTAATGCTATTACATCATATGTGTACTGTCAAAAAGTCTGAAATAGAACTTAAAGAATATTTCCGATATGAACTATCTCCTGTCCTACTGTCTCTTTTCTCAGAGGAAGGCATGCGCAAAAGAACCAAGTCCATATTTTACACATCGTTCAACCCTTTACCAAATAACACAGAGCTGGGAAGCAGTAAAATACACGTAGTTGATGGAGGATATTTTCTACACCAAGTTGTATGGAGTCGTGCTCAACCTTTTTAAATAATTTTTCAGCAATATGTCAGGTATGTACAAAATCATTATGGAGCCAATACAGTAGTGGTGTTCGATGGATACCCAGATTCGGCTGAAATTAAAAGCACTAAAGAGTTACAACTTCTGCTAAAGTTTTGTTATGAAAGCAGTCTCCCAAAAGTGCCTCAGGAAAAGTTTCAGGAAATGAGAAGAACAAGTCTCGTTTTATTTCCCTACTCAGAGCCTCATTTGAACGATCGCAAATAACGACAGTACAAGCTGAAGAGGATGCTGACGTTCTCATAATAACCACAGCAAACTCGTTGTCATCTCAATATGATGCAGTCATAATCATTGGTCAGTATATCGACCTGTTGGTACTCCTCACAGCTCTCTCACTTCCAAATGTATATTATCAAAAAGTTGGTAAAGGCAAATCACCTTGTACTTATTGTTACTTGTAAACGTACTTATTCGTATATTCCAAGTTCCAAAAGCAAAGCGGGAAACAATCATTTTGGCTGCCGAACAATTCTTTGCACTTTTGTATGGCGGCAATGAGAAATAAAATTTGGAAAATTTAAGGTACATCCTTTTTGTCAAAGGAGTGAACAAATTCAATTTATCCAGGCTGCCACCTACCAAAGACGCAGTCCAGCAACATGCTTCAAGAACTTACTTGCAAGTGCAAACTTGGCTTGGTCACCATAAAGATCCAACTGAATGGGGGTGGAAGAAGGACACTGTTGGGTTACTAACTCCAGTACCAACGTTGAAGGAGGCTGCACCTCAGGCGTTGCTGAACTTTATATCATGCCAATTCAAAAAAGGTTCCGCTGGAGAGAGCACTTGTAGAAAGTCAGGTTTAAAATGCTCCCTAATCTGTATTCACTGTAATGGAAACGTGTGCGAGAATGCTGTGGAAGCCTTCGTTGATGATGATGACTAGGAATTTGGTGACCCAGTCGCCACAAATTCGGCTGATGAGACATATGAAGCATATATTGTGGCCCGTAAGTGGCAGTAAGAAACAGAACTACAGTCAATAGTCAAAAAATTTAAAGAATATACTTTTTTCTTCTTTTTTTAACATGTTTTTGTAACTTAATTAATAATTTTATTTATATGTTGTAATTACTTTGATGGTTAATGTTGCTAAAATTTATTTTACGTGTTATTTCAATAACAATTGTTTAAAAAAATAATAATCAAGGTATGCCAAGATTAAAACATTATTATTCTTCTGATTCAATCTTTCGCCTAATTTTTGTATTAAAACCTGGATACCTAATTGAGATAAAAAATTATTTTTCTAATATGAAATTTTACTCCCTATAAAATTGATTTCAATAATTTTTTTACAAAATTGTACTGGAAAAAAATATGTACAAAAAACTTTTACACATTTTCACGACGGCATATCTCGATATGTATTAGAGATAGAAGAATTTATTTTAAATAAAAGTTGTAGGTAACTATATGTTCTACTAAACTTGTTAAGCTACTGTAGCCAAAATTTGTATTGGAAATAAAATATTTGAGAAAAACTAGATTTTGGCGCGAAACCGGTTGGTTTTTTCAAAATGGCGGCGAAAGCTCAAGTGCGTCAAGGTCGAAAACTCAGATTTTACATCAGGAGATGAATATGTAAAACATATAAAAAAATTGGGACTACCGGAATAATTCCGATCGCGGATCGCTAATTGCACTGGCCTAAATGTCTAAGCCCTAATGTCCCAGTTGCGACCATTATCTTTTATTATTTTTCGGTGTCTTGTTCATTTTCATATTTAAAAAAAAAAGATTATTATTGTTATCTTCTTCTTCAATGATATATTACATTGATGGGAATAACCTTCAAAAGTTAAAAAGAGAGTTTTTCTTATAAAAAAAAATTAATATTCATTTAGACTTTTATGAAAAGTCAATAGGTGTTCCATAAAAATAAAATCGGATATATTTATCCGAGACACCATCTAGGTAACAAATACATTCTTTGAATACTTGTTTTCAATAATAAAGGTAGCTGCCAATTATATGGAAAAAAAACATTAGTCGAAGATAATATTGTTAATTCTGAAATTTGAAATACGAAGTTGACAATTACGACAGTCTCATAATAGATCGCAGTGGCCCAATTGGTAGAGGTGTATGTCCCGGTAAGACGTAAGGTTCTGGGTTCGTGTCCCAGTTGCTACCATTATATTTTATTATTTGTCGGTGTCTTGTTCATTTTCATACTTTAAAAAAAATTTGATTATTATTGTTATCTTCTTCTTCAATGATTTATTGATTCATTGATGGGAATAACCTTCAAAAGTTAAAAAGAGAGTTTTTCTTATAAAAAAAATTTATAATTTAGTTTTGAAATAATAAAGCGGAGAATCAACGTAAAGTCGAGTTTAGCAGTTCTCTTGACCTCTAGTGCTGCTGATGATTATACATAAGGCTGTGATGAGGCAATAATATTTTAGAGGTTTTTGCAAAATATGAAAATCGACGCGCGTTTTCTAGTTTTTATCACGATGAATGACTGTTTTTTGTTAGGTTGTTGCAAATAATACAACCTAAAAGAATAAACACAACAATGATAAAGGTTGACTTCCTGTTGAAATCATTCTAGGGTTGCCATAAAAACTAATTAAATGCATATTCCCCCCTCCCCCCTCCCCCTAACCCCTTGCCAAACTTTCCTTTCCCTTATTAAATTTACCTCATATGAGAACTTCATCAATTAAGGTTTATGAGTTATGATTAATGATATTATTTAAGGTTCGCGTGGCTTGGGAGTAATATTATGTTGTTTGACTCTTGTAGAATTGAGTCAGTCGTGTTGTGCTTCTCCCCCTTCTATAAAAGAAAGTTTCCTACATTATTGCGGTGTACATTATCAGGGCAAATATTATGATCATCTCACAAATGATTAAAACTCTCGTAAATATAATTTTTTTTTTTAAATTCTTTTAAATAAATATTTTTAATGGTCATTTATAATCTTAAAAATGTTGTCAAACTAGGTATATTTAACTTAAAATAAAGGAAGTGGTGATAAATTACGAGTATTTCAGTTGTAGTCCTTGGAAAGAAATCCTCAAAAGTCAATGTTTTTCCAAAATATTTTTGATTTAATTTTTTTTTTTGTAAATCGACTGGAAGTGGTAAAACCCTTTTACCCACATTTTTGGGAATGGTACTTTTCAGTGGTTTCATATAGAATATTTTAAAATAAAACACGCAATTTTTTTTTTGCTAATCAAGGTATTTTTACTACTAAAATAATTTCACTTTATATATCTCAAAATTATAATTCAGTTATTTTCTTATTAGTTCAGTTAATATGTAAATTCATGATTAATTATTTTTGAAAAAATGCATACATAACATTAGTAGAACCACAATAATCGATCAATGCAGTCATGGGCTATTTACAACCCTAAGGTATTCACACCGATAAATAATAATTCATGGTTTTTCAATGTGGAAGACATATTTGAAATAAAAATTAGTAATGCCCTAGTTCACAAGAGGACAATACAATACTGTATTGCCCAGCTTCGGACTTATTCCTATTGAAAACAGAAGTGTGAAGGGCAGGACATTGAACCAAGACATTGTCCAAGGGATAAAAGGCTGTCTTCGCAGGACAATATCTTACCCCTGCCAAGACAGTAGGAAGTAGGAAGGACATCGTACTATAGGTATCGTACTCGTACATCGTACTATAGGTATACGCGTATCCATTTTTGCAGTGTTCAGCGTTCGAACTACAGCCGAATTATTCTATTGTCCCGTTGTCCTGTTTATTGCACGAATAAGCTTTTCACCGAGCGGGATCAATACGATATTGTACAACAATATAATAAAATATTGTATTGTCTTCTGAATTGTCCTCACGTGAACTCGGCAATATAACAGAAGAAATCATTGTTTCCTACTACAAAATCTATCGTACTTTATGATTGTTAATAAAGAACATAAATTCGTACATAACATTCGAAAACGTACGTAACGTACAGAAAATTCTTTCACGGATTCCATGGTCGAGGGGTAAGACTCTCGACTCTTAATCCGAACGTCACGTGCACAAATACATTTTATTTTTGTTATTTGACACTTTATTAATAAAAAAAAAAAGTATATTTGCAGAACGTTCCAGAGTGGAAGATACTCTCATTATCGCCTTGGTATAAGACCACCATCCACAGAGTTGAAACATTGCTTGAAATGGCTTTGGCCGTGTTTTGTGACCAGATCTGAAAACCCTACATTCCTCTTTCCCATCTCCTTCCCCTCCCGACTACCTTCAGCTTCACAACATATACCATTTGGGATGCCATAGTCTTACTGGCTCCAGATGGGGACTCATGTGCAGTATTCACATTAAAAAAAAATTATTTTCAGTACCCACATTCAATTTATACCGTCTTTCTTACCATAGTTCGTGGTTTAATAATGTTCAGAATAGTTCAGAAAAAAACTTTTACTATTATGGTTTTTTTATTTATAAAAATTAAAAATTTTATTTTATTTTTTATTTTTAATGGGTCAGCCCTAGTCCTTTATAAAGTGTGAGCCTTTATGAAATTTTAATCCCTGGAAGTAATACTGGATTTTTGATTCGTCGCCCGATTATCCCATTTTATTAAAAGAGATTTCTGTGAAAATCATACCTCAGAAATCTCAAAAATTTCATTAAAATTGTAAATCCAGCGTTTTGCCTAATCCACTTTTTATGATTAAATTAAAAGTTAATATTCGGCTTCGGTCCGAATGAGCTTAGGAGTGAAATATTTTATTTCATTTGTCAATGCTCCTTAGATCATGATGGAAAATACATTACGAGCTGAACTTCGTAAAAGGGTAATATTTCACGTTATAAGAAGCTCAGCATTTTATATTTCAAAATATAATTTTAAAAATAGGTTTTTTTTCTGAGGTTGCCAATGATTTATTGATTTCTTGTACACCCTCTGGAGTATTTTACAATATAAAATTTTTTCGGCTTTTGTTAAAAATTGCCGTATGTGGTATCTACCTATTTGGAGCAATATTAAATATCATGACTTCTGTGTTTCGTCTATGGCCTAGTTAATAAAGAATAAATATTTAAATTTAAATTGACATTTTTATGTAAACACATGATCAATGATTTGTAAAAAAGGTTCTTCCATATATAAAGTCAATATCAAATAATTAAGAAGAGATGAGAGACATCTCTTGTTAAACTGTGAAACTACTAGTAATCCTGGAAATTATAGAAGATACCTACATGCGAGAAGTTTAAAATAAATACAATTTTTTTTTTTAAATATCCCTTCAATGTGGCCACATTTTGGCCAGCGGTGTTTTAAAAATTGCGCAGTTCATTTATCAATATAATAAATTATCTGGTTTCCACTTGCTAGACATTTCAGCTACCTATGCAGTTTATTTTTTAATATAATAAATTATCTGGTTTCCACTTGCTAGACATTTCAGCTACCTATGCAGTTTATTTTTTAATATAATAAATTATCTGGTTTCCACTTGCTAGACATTTCAGCTACCTATGCAGTTTATTTTTTAATATAATAAATTATCTGGGCTTGCTAGACATTTAAGGTCAGAATTTTTAACACATCCTATAATCAGAATATTAAAAATATATTGCTTAATTGAGGTGTGTAAAAGCAAAGGCAGCAATCTCCATAGCTGTACATTGTTCACAGAAGTGAACAATGTACAGCTATTAGAGGAACAGAGAAATGTATAAATTGTATCAATACCAAAAGCAAATTAAAGATTAACCTAGAGTCAAATCATCCGGCGTGGAGCTTTGAATGTCCGGTATATAAAAGAAAATTAGAAGTGGAAAAGAGAAAGGTCAATTTTTTATAAAAAGCAACCAACTGCAAGGAATTCTATGTTTAAATATTCAAAGTTTGATATCGAATAATGAGGAGGTCCAGATGCTGATCGAACGAAATAATCCCACAATGGTAATGTTAAGCGAGACTCACGTAACATGCGACAATGAAGACAGCGAAATAACTTTTCAGGGATATACTACAGTACGTTGTGATTCTTACAGTAGACATACAGGAGGGGCAGTGATAATTATTAGAAAAGACATACTATATGAAGTAATTTCCAACACACAGTATGAAAAGAACTGCTGGATACTAGCAATAAGGATAACTTCGGGATATAAAAAAGGAGTTTATGGAGTAATTTACCACTCTCCAAATGCAAGTACCAAAGACTTTCTATCATTTATAGAGAACTGGTGCACCCTAAATCTCCAAGAAGAAGAAGATAATATTTTAACTGGTGACTTCAATATAAATTTCAAAAACTTAAAGGATACATACACTAAAAGACTAAAACAAATTATTCAAACTTTGGGAATGAAACAACTTGTTAAAAATGAGACACGAATAACAGATAAATCCAGTACGTTAATTGACCTTGTCATATCAAATAGATTGGATTTGAATGTAAAAGTTCTTGATGAACCAAAAATAACCGATCATAACCTTATCCACATTACAGATAACATAAAAAGAAATAAGATGAAAACCAGCAAAATAATAAAATACAGAAACTATAAAAAATATAGCAGTGAAAGATTAATTGAACTTCTGGGTGATATGGATGAACTTCATCAAATGGAATACAATGAAAAGTCTAAATCTTTAATAAATAATCTACAAGATGTAATTGATAAGTTAACACCGATCCAAACTACTAAAATAAGAGGAACAAATAAATGGTATAATATAGAACTACAAACGACACAAAATGAAAGAGATAGATTATACAAAATTGCAAAAATCTCAAGAAACTCTCAAGACTGGAAAGCATTCAAAAATATGAGAAATAAATACACAAAACAATTGAAAAGTTGCAAGAACGATTACTTCAAAAACAAAATTATCTCTGAAAAAGGAGATACTAAAAAAATGTGGAAAATCATAAAAGGATTACTACAAACCGAAGATAAAGGGATGAAATACGACATTGAATTCCCACATCAAATACAGGGTACCGTACAGAACTGCTTCAACAAATATTTCGTAAACAGCATAATAGAATTGCATCAGAGTATACCAATCCTGAAGAAAGACATCTACGTGAGAAATGTTCGGCTAAACCGAGAAAAACTTGTGTTTAAAGAGATTGATGAAACATATCTTTTACAGATTCTTAATAGCACCAAATCAAAAGAGAGTCCAGATGGAATAAGTTTTACAGTTTTGAGAGATGCAATGCCAGTGATAGGACCTCATCTACTGGATATAATAAATGAATCATTAAGAAGTGGAAGATTTCCAAACACATGGAAAACATCTATTGTGATCCCGATTCCGAAAGTCGTTAATACCAGAAAATGTGAAGAATTTAGACCAATAAATATGTTACCAAAATACGAACAGGTACTAGAAATTGTAATAAAAAAACAACTCGTTGAGTATTTGGAAAAACATAACATATTATGTGAGGAGCAATCAGGATTCCGAAACAACAACTCTTGCGAAGCGGCGATAAACATAGTGATTGATACATGGAAGAAAGAAACAGACAAAAAAAATCACCATTGCAGCATTCTTAGATTTCAAAAGAGCATTTGAAACGATAGAAAGGAAAATACTATTGGAAAAACTAGAAGACATTGGTCTTTCTGAAGTAGCTCTGAATCTATTCAAAGAATATCTCCAGAATAGAAAACAGGTAACGAAAGTTGAAAGCTCAGAATCAGAACCGATAGAAAACAACCTTGGTGTTCCGCAAGGGTCAGTATTAGGTCCAATTCTATTTATAATTTACATAAATGATATTATCAAAACTATTAAACATTGCAAAATTAGACTATTTGCAGATGATACCTTAATCTATATTTCGTGTGAAGATTACATAGAAGCAATTAACAAAATAAACGAAGACCTACAAAATATAGCAAAATGGCTGAAAGTAAACAAGTTGAAACTGAACGTAAACAAAACAAAATATTTGGAAATAGGCAATAAAACGTGTAACACAGGGTTAAATTTGACAATTAATGGTGAAAAAATTGGAAAAGTAAATGAAATCAAATACCTGGGTGTAATACTCGACTCAAAACTGACTTTCACAGCAAACTTTGAATATGTGTTAAAAAAGGTATCAAAAAAGGTAAATTTTCTTAGAAGACTAAGACGTAAATTAAATAGAAACACTACGGAGCTCATTTATAAAACTATCGTTGCTCCACATTTGGACTACTGCTCTACGATGTTATATTTGGCCAATGAAAGTAATTTGAACAAACTAGAAGTTATACAAAACAAAGCCATGAGATGTATACTGGGGAAAGGCAAATACGCAAGGATTAATCAAATGAGAGAGGAACTAAATTGGATTCCAATAAAAAAGAGACTATTATTTAATGTGATTAATTTTTGTGCATAAAATTATGAAAAACCAAATGCCAAAATACTTTAAGGATGAAATTGTTTTTAATAGAGACGTTCATAACTATGAAACAAGAAATATAAACAGAATTCGATTGCCACAAATGAAGAAATCAAAATCACAGAACTGCATAATGTACAGAGGACTAAAGATGTATGATGAAATGCCTGAAACTATGAAGAATGAAGAAAGAATGAATGTATTTAAAAATAAATGTTATGATTACTGTAAAAATATTTAAATTTATCAAATGAAATGTTACATTGTGCTTATTAGTTTATATTCATGTAGTATAAACTAACTCAATAATAATAAAAAATAAATAAAAAATTTCGACCAGATTGCTATGTTTGCTTTTCAAATGACATGGAGATTGATGTATTTGCTTTTATGTACAATATTACACACAAACATTGTATACAAGTATATTACATACAATATTTGTATGTATTATATTGTACGTAAAAGCAAAGACAGCAATCTCCATGTCATTTCAAAAGCAAACATAGCAATATGGCCGAAATGGAGATTGCTGCCTTTGCTTTTACACATCGAAATTAATAATAAATTTATCGATAAGTGGTGATACTCTTGCAAGCTCGCCAATAAGTTCATTAATTCTGCTTCTTGGGATAAAATCCTTATTCCATAATTTCATCACTTTCCAATTTTTCTTTTTTTGGCTCATTTCTATTATGATGCGGAAATCCCAACATTTTTCGATATGAGATTTATTCAGTTATTTTACAAAATGATATTATTTTTATATTCTCGTAATAATAAGGCTATAATTATTATTTTTGAAAACTGCTCCTTATCGGACTCGTGGCAGACTAAGGGGGTTTCTCACCATCCTCCTAATAGCTTATCCATACTATAAAGTTTATTTTCGGTTTTCGATTTACGGTTAATTTATTTATTAAGTCGGAATTTATTATTCGGCATTCGCACCTATGAACAGTGGCTACATATTGGATACGTTGGCCGAATTTTATAACTATTGCAAGTATTTTATTTTTATTTTTAAAAAAATATATATTTATTAATATAAATATATATTATATAAATATATATTACATTATTTATAAATATATTTTTATTATGAATTAAGCTATTAGGAGGATGGTGAGAAACCCCATAAGTAACTCTAATAACAAAATAATCAACATTTTTTCGATGAACTTAAAACTTAATTTATTACTAGTGATTAAATAAGTATTAACTCAATTAGGTAGGCGGATATGGGTACCGCCGACCCAGAACCGTTTATTGCATAACCAACGCGCCTGACAAAGGTCACCCCAAGTGGTTTGATTTGTTTGGTGACTTAGCAGAGGTGTCCGGGTCCACGAGGGATAAGATTTGTTTAGATATTGGCGGCAAATGCGTTTGCCGAACTACTGCGTGTGTCCAGCCAGATCAGTAGAGACTGGTTAAGGCAGACCTAACCTAGACCTCTCCACCCGGACTCTCTGGACCCATCGCCTTGCATCGCAGTGGGAAGGATGGATTCATACGTCTTTCACTCCTGGACACATTGTTTTTTTTACCTTTCCAGAACTTAGACTCCTTCCTTTCCCTAAAAAGACCCTCCATACAGCATTCAATGACACGGGCCCTTGGGGATTTTTTATTTAAGGCCTCGTGGATGGAGCTTATGTAAAAAAAAACTTTAAAATATCGTTTTGGTCTAATTTTATGAACGTTGAAAGGAATCGCCTATTTTGGAAAACTCACCCTAAGCCCCAGACAGGGTACCTAAGTCGGGCGTCAACTACTTCAAAGCAGGGATAGTGAAAGCACAATGTTTAAATATTATCATGTTACATTAATGCGCCACGCTCGCGGAATCCCAACAATGCGGTAATAGATACTTTGAAACAAATGACGTCAAGTCTTCTCTATTGTGACGATATGTATTATAAGAGGGGATGATGTAGGTGTTATTAATTTTTTGTGAAAAGCAAATCACGTTGTTGGGTTTGACGTTAATAGAAGCCCCATATTACGTCTCACAAAACACAGAAGTTAGGGGGAAACCGGTGGACGACAAACGCAAAATATTTTATGAAAATTAATTCATTCATATGGTACATACATATTAAAGGTGGATCAACTTTGTCGAATAACTTCTTACTGGATCAACCTACTAGGGGGAAAGGTAATGTGTATTTTGGAATTAATTCTTGCATGAAAAAAAGACAGAAGTTACTAGAAGATGATGCCACGTATGACCTTTCGCTGAGACCAACCCGAAAAAGGATCGCCAGTAAAAGATATTTCACTTCAAAGCGTTTTTACAGGCGTTATTTTTGTCTAGAATTACATAGACTAATTAACTCATTTAGATGAAATTGGGTGAACATAATACTTTCTCAGAAATACTGCCTTTACGGCGCAAACCTGGAATTTATTTGAAACTAAACAAAGTTATTTGCTTTTATTTCAAATGTGGTTGTATCAACTTCAACAAAATTCTAATTTGTGTAAAGGGCCTTTACTTTCTCTCAGTAATTAAAATATAAATTGGTATCCTTTCGTTTAACTTTAACTTATTAAACATATCAGAACTTTTAAATTTTTTTTTTAAAGTTGCAAGTTATGCTAAGTTACTTTTTATATATACCAAGTTATAAAGCTAGATAAACAGCTAGTTGTAACTCGAGTTGTATAGCTAGTTACAAAGCCAACAAACTTAACCTACAAACACTAAGGTGTGTTTACTTTGCACCTTTTCAATTGTTACAAGTTCAAGTGTTGTGGGATGAAATGGTTGTGAAACGTCAATTCTTTATTCCATGATTATAATTTTTTTAAACTATTGCTCAGGATAATATTCAAATGTCACCCACCCCATCCATCAGAGCACTTAAAATCACAATCTTAGATATTCGACAATTAAATATAACGATAATTCTCGCATTAAGCGATTTATCGAAAATAACACATAAAAAACTACACATCCGTTTGATCACACCTAAAATACATAATTGCGAAATCCGAATAATACAGAATTTCAACTACCAGTCTGAAAATGTCCGTAGTAGGACGAAACCGGTCCTGGTATAAATAAACAAGTGGAACAAAGTGAAAAAATTGTTTAATTTCATATCTAACATAATTCCCTCTTAACAGCTTCGCCAGACGACAGTTCCTTTAAATTGATCACAAAATATTGAACTCGCAGTAAAATCAAAAACTGATGATTGTTATACTATAACTGTTCTGAATTGGTTATTTATAATGGGAAGGAAAGAATGTTTCACATCATTAAAATAGGTTGATTTGTTTTTTAATTTCCTAAAAAATTTTCTTTTTATTAACCTATGTTTACACTCTTTCAACAAGTAAAGTTATATTGTTTTCATCCACTATTAATTTAACAATATAGATACCATTTTTTGACTACCGTAAAACGGGCATTTGCTTAGTGTAGTAGTCGAAAAGCATGTAAAAACTTTGTAAAGAAAAAGTTATAAATCAAGTTATATCATTAGTTATAAAGCAAGTGTTAATGTTATGAATTTCTTAATGATTTGCAGTACGGTTATAAAATTCCAAGATATGTCGGTTACTTAATTATAAATACGAAGGACGATGGTTTTAGGCAGCCTATGAATTATAATTCTGTACAACTTGTCCATAGTTTTTTTTGGAGAGCTCGTGGCAGAACACTTTCCTGAAAATCAATGTGAAATATAGCAAGGAAGTTTTCATTGTTTTAAATACAATTAATGAAAACCCGGCGCCATTAAAACTTCGCATCGCTTTTTTGCTTAATTAGCATAAATCTAAATATATACCATTAATGTTTTTATATCTAGTTTGGGCAATCTCGATGAAAACTTACAATACATATGTGGGAGGTAATATGTACAATATTACAAAGGTATTTTGATATCAAAAATATAAGTTTCACATTCAAAACAGCATAAGACAGGTTGAGTAGAACAAACCACAAGAGAAAATAAATAAAGAAACAAACAGGGAAAATTACAAATATAGAGAAAAAGAAAAGAGAGGAAATAGAAACATTCATAACAAAACACGACAACAAAACGACACTTTTTTCATTTATACTTAGTACTTAAAAATATTATTTTAAAGTGTTACATTATTTTTTTCTTACGCGGAGAAAAATGTTATTCTTAAATACGATCATTTTATTCGTAAAAACGGATAAAAATGGGACTGAAGTTCTTACGGACAAAATAACAGGGTTTCAATATTTATTGGCGGGAACACGGCGGTAAGAATAATTTGTTGGTAAACGTAATTTCGTACGTATACCAACAAATTATTCTTGCATTTTCCCGCAAATAAACATTGAAACATTTTAATTTGTTTATAAGAACTTCACTCCCGTTTTTACGAATAAAATGATCGTATTTTAAATGGATCTTCAAACATTAATGTTTCAGCTGAGTCCAAATCGTTATCACTGACACTAAATGCAAAGAACAAAAGAGGAAAGCTTAACATCAATAATTATGTCCCTTATTTAAAGCTATTCGAATTGCAACAATAAAACAACGATTTAGGTACTGTAGGTAGAATTTTGCAATCATAAATAAAGATAGGTTAAGGAATTAAAAGGAAATGAAGATAATGTTGGTACTTCTCAGTCGAAGTATGATACAGTTAAATATGACCGAATCAGGGGTGCTAGCGTGGGGATCGATAAGGATCGGTAGGCTAATTGTCGGTAACTTCTCATCGTTCCCTAGGACAACTGCAGATCACAAACGAATAAGTGACAGTTCACAATGACTAAGTGTCCTTAATATATTCGATATCAACTGTTGTTTGTACGTTTGCGATCTGCAGGGAACGATGAGAAGTTACCGAAAATTATCCTACCGATCCTTATCGATCGATAATATACAAACGACAGTTTATTATATCGACTATATTAAGGACACTTAGTCATTGTGAACTGTCACCTATTCTTTTGCGATATGCAGTTGTCCTAAGGAACGATGAGAAGTTACCGACAATCGGTCGTTAACTTCATATCGATCGACCATTTTTCAGATTATCGATTGAGTTTCGCTAATATTGTCTCCATTAAGTAAAATATTACTCTTTGAGGTTTTACACACTAAGTCAAAAAAAAAAAAAGAGTTTTCGAAATAATAAAACTGTGGGAATATATGAACAGTGGAAAGGTATGGTAGGTTGGATGGAGAAAGGTAAATATAAATAGTTGCGTATAGTATTATTCTAATTTGAATAATTGAGTTCATCGGAAATCGAAACCCGAACGATCAGCCCAGAGTCAATGCTCGAACCCTCAAAAGAAAGGCGCGTCTGTGATCAAACACATAGTACGTATTTAGTAAGTACCAGGTAACTGTTTTTATTCTGGTTAGCAGAACAAAACACATCAGTCTGGTTTAATTAATTTCAAGTGGAATTTTATTGATTTCCTATCCGTTGCATCCACGGTTTGGGCGTTAGTGTTAGGTGGTACGTCGTTTAAAAAGCGAACGAAAAAAATTAAGATATCTTTAAAAACATTAGAAATCTGTAAATATTTAATCAACACAAGTCGTTATGAGTTGAATTTTAAAATATCGAAACTTTTAATGCTATTTTGCCATCATAAATGTCTACATAAACGTTCTAGTAATAAAAATGGAATGATTTTTACAACCAACTTTATTTTTATATGAGAAAGGCATTGTAAGTGCTAACATTCCCACTAGGTGGCGTCAAGACATATCATGTCTATATTTTTTGGTGAAATACTTTAACTCGTCAAATATTGATTATTTGTAATTGATAAACTAATGTTGAAGACAAGATTTTATGCATAGCACAAAGGAAAACAATTATTATAAGCAATAATTATTAGACTGAATTACTCATCCATGTTGAAAAAAACCTCCCAGCAGGTTTGCAGGTGAAAAAATGTAATAAGCGGTAATTGTTGAATGAAACACTAGGTATATATTGAATCATTTGGCGGGTAAGAGATAAGCCGCCGCAGCTTAGTGGATAGAGCTCCTGACCGGCAATCAGAGGGGCGCGGGTTCGAGTCTAGTCGGTGGCATGTATCTTTTCTCGGGAGGTTTTTTTTTTAATATGGATGAGTTTTTCAAGCTAATAATTATTGCTTTTAATAATTCAATACCATTTTACCCATTTATAGCTATTTGTCTCATGTAGGAATATTATATATCTTAGAAAGTGTTTTAGAATACGTTGTAAGCAGACATATATATATATTTCAATATTATAACGAAAAAGTTTCAAGGTTAAAAGGTCATATCGACTGCTCCAAGGAAGACTGCAGTAACTCACTATTTGGTGTTTTTGAGTTAGTTACATTTTCGGGTTTCATAAATAATTATCTACCTCCCAAGAAGACATTCTGTACTCTAACATTAATACACCCCGAGAAAAACCCATTTCAAAATAGTCGTAAGTCACGAAGTCATTAGTTTTCCATGTACTAAAGAAGTAAGTTGAGTTACTGCCCTTTTCTTCGGAAATTTTTGTTTTGTCTACGGTCGTAAGTCAGACTTACTTCTTTTATCCACGGAGAAATATCGATATTATCATTTCAATTGCGTTTGTCCGTTGATTTTACAGTCATTGCGGTTTGCCTATTGCAGTGATAAAAATGGAAAATATTTATTAACTTATTAAGTAAGAGACAAACAGCTTATAAATAAAATATAAAGATAAATATATACATTGTTAAATGAAGTCAAGCCAAAAAAGTCTCGTATGTTAAAGTTCATTGGAGAAGGAGTTTTATTACATATTAAAATTAGTTTTGGGTGAGGAGAGGAAGAAGAATATAGGATAAGGATAGAAGATGCTCCGGATACATTCCACACTCTTGTATTAATTTTCGATCGTACGTGTTACTTCTAATCGATATTTATGAAGTGTATCGTTAAATATGTCTATTTTTTAAATTTTGTGTTATATTGTGCACGTACATGGGGAATTGGTGAATTTTTTTCTAAAGTTAGTTCTATATGTAGGCAAATGAAACAAATGGGATTGCCGTGTTGATCTTGTCGGAATATGAATATTTATTGAGTTGGTTAGTTCTGGCGAGTCCAGGCCATTATTAAGAATTTTAAATAATAAGATTTGGTCAAAAATTAAACGTTGTGTATGAAGGGAGTTGAAGTTGTGGTAATTAATAGATTCGGTGTAATTTGAGAAGTTTAAGTTTTGTTTATTTATGTGTTTAATTTTTTTTTTATTCTTTTGATTCCAACAATGTGAGCTTGGTAAAAAGGAGTCCAGATCGGTGTGCAGTGTTCTAAGTGGGGACGGATGAACGCTGTGTATAAATATAAAGAGAATTATACCGTGAAAGTGTTAAACATGAGAATATGTAGAAGCACATTATTAGTAGGTAGAGCATTATCGTCTACAATGCAGTCTGGTAAGTCTAAACATACGAGTATGTCAGACATAACCAAATTTTTTATTTAATACCAAATTCTAAAGCCTCAAAAAATTGGCTCGTTAATTCTTATTCTTCACATATTGTTGGTTCATATTATAATATATTATTAAAGAGTCTGATGACTTATTGGGTCCTTCATCAGCAAGATTTTAGTGGAGTGAATTCTGATGATTATTGGAAGCCTGATGAATGTAGTAATTCAAGATCTATGGAATTGAGTGTTTGTTGACTAACTTCTCCTGATCGCATGTTGCTTCTTAATTCGGAAAGAGGATTGTTCTACTAAAACAACTGATAATACGGATATTCCGAGCACCGTATATAATTCATAAAAATGATAACGTTTTCAAATACTTAAAAAAATTATTTCAATGTTTTAACCAACCTACTTTTTTTAAAAGCTCAGCAAATTTAAATGATACTGCGGATTAAATACAACCACATTCGGGAAAATGGGATCAGGTTGCACATCAAACTTCCACTTTAAATGCAAGAATATTTTGCGCGAAGAATCGTGAAAAAAATGTTCTGGATATTAGGATGTCATGCCATGCAGTCGAATTTTATTTGTCAATTCGTGGAATTAGTGCCAAAAAAAATTCCTGCTGCAAAGCGTAACAACTCCAGGCGTGGAATTTGGTGAGAATATTATTTAAATATGAATCAGAGTAATAAGCAACATGTTTGCCAAACAATGTTTTTGCAAACATTAGGGATCTCTGATAGAATGATAACCACTGCATGTGGAAAAATTAACGATCAGTCTGGGAAACATCTCACAAGACCTAATAAAATTCTTCCTGATATCAATGATTCGGTACACGAACAGATCTGAGCCTTTCCTGTAGTGGAGTCACACTACACCAGGAAATCATCCGAGAAGCTTTACCTAGAAAAAGATCTGAGTGTTTCCAAAATGTACAGGCTGTATTGGCAGAAAGAAAGAAGCATTGAAACATCTGCTACACTGAGACAGTACTCAGATGTTTTTAATTTCCATTATAATTACGCTTTTCACAAGCCTAAAAAAGACCAGTATGAGGTGTGTGAGAAATTTAAAATAGCCACAGAAGAAAAAATACTATCGAAAGATGTATGAAACGCGTCAGAAAAATAAAGTTCAGGCCATAACCGTCATATTAGAAAAACGGACAAGAGGCAGGCGACTGGACAGATTAGTTGAACCATTTGCTTAGTAGAATAAAAAACAAAACATCGATATACTTAAACATAAATATCTGCCAGCATTATGCAATAGCGTATTCCAAAGTCTTACCATAATTTCTATATTTCACTAAATTCTTCCATTGAAGAAACATTGGAGATTCTAATGCCAGAGATGGGGTATTTGATGATTCAGAAAGTGAATGAAACTTGATAATGTTCTTTTTATTCTTTCATTTTATGTAATTACTTAAGAATCTCTTCTATTATTTAGGCTGATGTGAGCGTAGTAAGTAAGATTAAGAAAGGGACGCTTAGATGGTTTGGGCATGTTGAGCGAATGAATGAAGAAAGGAGTGTAAAGAGAATTTATGACGCGAATGTGAACGGTATAAGAAGCCGAGGACGCCCAAGGAAGACGTGGCACGATCAAGTAAATCAGATACTTGAGTCGGGCCATGTCAAGAGTCAGAATAATAGAAGAGTATGTATGAGAAGATGTATGAATGTGAATGAGGCAAGGAGCGTGTGCCAAGACCGAGTTGTTTGGCGGTCCGTCCTCTCTGCCTACCCCTGCGGCGAAACGGCGTGATGGTTAGTTAGTTAGTTAGTTATCTCTTCTATTTTAAATTGGTAATAGTTTCTAAAAAAAATATTATTTTTTCAGTTGATCGAACTAAAAAGTTTTTTATCTTGCATTAAAACACTGAAACACCGTAACTAGGTAATGATAAACTGTCAACTGTGTATTTTAAATGTGTATAAATTATGTTTTATACTGTTAAAATAAAGCAGCTCGTTGCTACTTCTATAAATTCTTTAATTTTTCCCTGTAAAAAAGAAGTAACTCAACATACTACATACTGATATTATATAAACCCCGAGGAAAACAGCAGTAAGTCCGAAAACCCTAAAAATTTGTGTGAATTCGAAGAAAATACTAAGAAAATACTATACAGTTAGAAAGAGTATTAACCAACAATATTTATTCAATTTAAAAAAAATTCAAAACCCTCATGTTAGATTATGCAACATTTTTTGAACTTTAAAATCGCTCTCCTGCAAAATGATAAAAAGTGAGTTACTGCGGTCTTCCTTGGAGCAGTCGATATGTTCTGCAAGCATCAAAGAAAAGTGTTGATTGATGAGTGAATTAGTGTCAAATAACGTAATAAAAATGCTTAACTACCAGACCAGCAGAATGTTTGCAGGGTGCGAGTGGTGCCGCAAGGCTTAATCCTCAAATAATTGAATCTGATAACATTAACCTTTCCGATCCCAACAGTGAGAACCGAAATATCTTAATTTACTATCTTCCATGTATAATCTATAGAGTTCTTCTAGTATTTTATATTGTTTCCTAAAAAATCTAAAAACTCTATTATTCAAAAATCACACTTAAGTACTTGATCTTGCAAGCTGGAAACAGCACTCACAGCTGAAAGCATACATTACATATTACACACAGTTACAGGAGATTCGGGCAATCTCACTCTCTTGTGTTGTTACCAAACCTGCACGATGGGAAAATGTACTAAAACAGGTACAAAGTATTACACAGGTAAGTCAGTACAACCCTGGCTGTCTGCCGGAGGCCTCTTTCGATAATGAACAGCAAGTTTTTAAAAATAAATTGCAATATATTATATTATAATATCTCAAATTGGGAGGCGAGCATAGGTACATATTGGATAATTTTGCGGTAGGTCACCCTAAGTGCACGGAGAAAAATGTTCTTCTTAAATACGATAATTTTATTCGTAAAAACGGTTAAAAACGAGACTGAAGATCTTACGAACAAATTAACTGGGTTTCAATGTTTATTAGCGGGAAAATGTAAGAATAATTGGTTGGTATACGTACGAAATTACGTATACCAAAAAATTATTCTTAAATGTTCCCGCCAAATTGAAAAAACATTGAAACCCCGTTAATTTGTTCGTAAGAACTTCATTCCCGTTTTTAACCATTTTTACGAATAAATGATATTAATAATATAATGTATTTTAGAATAACATTTTTCTCCGTGTGGTTCGCTACGTATAGTGACTTAGCAAGGCTGCATCGGATGTGGTATATTCAGGTATTGGCGGTGCAACTGCCGGTCCACCAGCTGCGTGGCTGACCGGATGAAAAGATGCTGGTTTGTGGAGACCCCTTGCACTCTTAAGTTGGTCTCTATTGACCCATCGTCTTACACAGTAGCGGGAGGGAGGGATTCATACGTCTGTCATTTCTGGACATTCTGGCTCCATAGATTTCAACCCACCGTCATACCTTTTTCTTTCCCAGAACTTACTATCCTTCCTTTCCTTAAAAAAGACCCTCCATATAGCATCACCAAATATGACATTGGCAATGAGGGAAATTATTTTTCTAATTTAAAAAAAATATACACATAAGTATTTTATAGTTAATATGTCAGGAAAATACATTAAATGTGTTAACCATAAGAATAATGTATCAATAAATTATATTTAATTTATTATAATTAAAAGGCGCGGGATAACTATGTCACCCCTCATGGCAACAAGTAAAATTTAATTTTGTATCTTGGCATGTCAAAGGTTAAATTATCCTTCTAATGACATCACAAGCCTTAAATAATATTACGGTGGTGACATCTCGGGGGCTCGTACAAAAGCACGTAGCCTTGCTAACTGACGTTTATATGTGGCACAAACCGGGAATAATGTGAAATTAAATTACCATTAACTTAATTAGCCCTGTGCGGGAAAGCAGATATTTCGAGTCACTAATGTCTGAAGGATGTCTCATAATTTATACGAATGAATTATTTAAAGATAACGAACTTGTGTTTGAAAATTCACCACCCAGTAATAATCAGTAATACGGGTTTAACCTAATTCTATTCCTAATCAAAACATAAAAGACATGAATTTTTCTTTTCGAAAAGATCAAAAATTTAGGGGTGATATTATACAGGATGTTAAGGTACGTATTTGACTAACTTTAACCAGTGATTCCTGACATTATTTGGAGTAAAAAATGTTAAAAAAATATTTTGAAGAAAAAAAATTTAAAAAAAAAAATGTCAAGTGATATCATACCACCGACATATACACACTCGTACATTCAAACCTAAACATTTTGTACATTCATTTTGCACATTTTGTAAAAGCAATGCATTAACCCTACAACCTAAAGATAATCAACCTTTAATGATAAGGGAATTTTTAAACCGCCATTAGTATTACGTTGTTAATTCGCACTATTTACGAACTACTTTTACAATAGCGAAAATATTTAAGAGAGTAATAAAATTGGATACGTTTTTAGATTTTCACGGCCAAAAGCATTTTCGTTGTTTGTTTTTAGGGTTTTATGCCGTGTTGCGCTACCTCCTTCTTTAGCCGACGTTTCGGACAGCGTTGCAGTGTCCATCATCAGGGCAGATCCGACAGATCTGACGATGTGTGAAAAAGAAAACGAAAAAGTAATAAAATTATTTTCAACAATAATATAAAAGTTTCAACGTATAGTAAGCTTTTTACGATCTAAAAATTTGAATTCTTTGCATAAAGCATCAAGCGTAATAAGCTTAAAATGAAATTTTCCACTATTGCAAATATTAAATTTCCCACTATTGGAAATATAAAATTTTCCAACATTGCAAATTTGAAATTTTCCACTATTGCAAATATAAAAATAAAACTCTCTCGTCTATCATGAGAATAAATTAAACCAACTCCATCAATAGGTTTGTAACCATTATGTCATGTACTAATGTGCTTATGAATGTGTACTGGTAATTTATTGAAAATAAATATTTTTGGACGCCTACGATAGTTATACGTAGGTACTTACCACTCAGAGAGCGAAAATGCTGTTCACTAAGAAATGTTTAGTCGAGAAGCACAAAAATGATATTTGCGGCTTGAAGCATTTCTACAACCAAATCAGTTTGAAAATTTGAACGAAATGTCGTGGGAAGTTGTGCATTCATGAAATAACTATATGTCGGCCTGTTGAAATATTTTTCAACATTTTTAAGCGGTTACATTTCTTGGCTTGTTGCCTCACTCTCTGGGATTCATTGGTTTGCCTGACATGTAAGCTATTCTGCAAAGTTATCAAATACGTAGCTAAAACTATCATAAGGAAATCATGGGAGGAATATACTTTTTTTTAATGAGAATGTTAGGAAAAAAGGCAAAGTCATTTGTTTATTTTACTTATACAAAATCAAAAAATGGAAAAATGATTCTTTCTTCTGGAAAGTATTCTTGTAAAAAAATGTTTTAGTTTCAATTCTCATATCGGTCTGCCACCAAGAACTGTAAACCTATAGAACCTACAAACCACAAGTTTCAATGGCTAACTGAAGAGCTTTTCGATTGGTCAGGTCAGATTTATATTTTTTTATTTGATACAAAAAAACATTGTAGGTACGTTTTTTTACATTTTTTATTATTATTTCACCCGCTATGTTAGGGATGTCCGTGTTATTGCGGGTGAAGTTTACAGTTTGGAATATATATAATAACCTTGAAAATAAAAGTAACAAGATTACACAATTCAGATTAAGTTATTAATATTTTATATCGCAATTAAATTAGGAAAATTTGATAGGGAATGTGGGAAATGTATGAAGGGGGATTGGGTGGTTAGAGTGTAAAATGTATGGGTATTGTGATTGAAGTGTATTGCAGATGTACCTAAGGATCCATAGCATTATGTGTTTTTTAAGGTAAGAAGTTGGGATTCATTGTTTAGGTTATCAGGGAGAAGGTTGAAGATTTGAGGAGCTAGGTAGCAGAATTTTCATTCTGCTTTTGTAGTATGTAGTTTATGTATATTGTAGTTTTGGATGGTTATATTTCTGGTGATGTTCTTGTGTTTTATGTTGTATTTGTACAAGAAATATGTTAGCATAAATTTTAGATAGAGATGACAAATATTTGAGATATTATGCTCGATGAAGAGACAACTAGAAGAGTGTCTTATCGGTCGCTTGTAGATCACACATATAACCATTTTTGGGGCTTTTTGTTGAGGATTTTTTGGTAACTTAATCCTTTGAATACCAGAGAATCCGTAGCGAATTTTCTAGAAAGTCGTCAACTTTTAAGATATTTTTTTATTTTTTAATATTTTGACATTTTTTTTAACCTTAATTTTTTTTCTCTTGTGTTAGCAAGGAAATTTGTACCAAAATAGTATTCTAACGTGTCGTTTCGTCACTTGCAATATTTTTTTATCCGTGAAAACCCACATCGCAAATTTTTTGTCAAATGTCATAATTTTTCGTTTTCAAAAGTAACAGTACTGTACTTATTTTCTGGAAAGCCTCATACAACTTATTTTTACTGCGAGAAACACTTATTTTGCTGGAGAATATTTTCATTTACCTTCATTATATCAGGAGAAAGTATGGTATATAATAATAATAATAATTGGATGACTTGTATAGCGCCGTCTTTGTGAAAAATCACCTCAAGGGCGTACCGTACAATATCGTACCACTTCGCACTTAACTTCCATTAATGTATGGTATATACTGTGTAATATATAGAAATGGATTACAGAAGTGGATTAGAGTGGATTAACAGATAGGTTCAAATAAATACTTATTTTATTAAGTACGATATTTATTTAAATCGGTAAAAAATAGTTTTTGGTACAGTTTGACTCATGTATGGTATGGTAAATCTTACCACCGGTACATAAATCGTACCTAGAACATTAAATTTCAATAGATATGGGCGTTTTTCAAAAAAAGTGTACATAGATAAAAGTCAGTGTTCCATCACTTTCAGGATCAGTAACTTTTGTTGTGTAGGTTTTAATGACCAACCATATATTTTACCAATATAATAACAAATAAATACCTTTATGGACTAAAAATAATGAATAAATCTATTAAATTTCGATATTATTTTTAAATAAGTAAGACTACAGGTCACTGTTTCTGGTATGTCCTACACCTACCACTACCAGTAAGAGTTCAAAAATTAATGTTATTTAATGTTATCCCAGTATTTATTTCTAATTCTACTAATAGTATATGATAATATTTTCGATTTGCAACCTAAATATAGATTAATTATCGTGCAAAATAATTTAAATACCAGATATTGAGTTGTCCTACGAAATAGCGTATGGTGGAATTTCCGCCTACGCCACCACATTATTGACGTCTTCCAATAAAAATATTACCAAATTGATGAATATTTTCGAAAATAGCAACCCTATTTAGTCTATGAAGGGCGGCCATGCTTGGTTTTTTACAGCCAGTTTGCCAAGAAATCGTAACAAAAGTGGTCGTTCTCGGCTGTACTAAAAAAGTGTTCCACCAACGCTTCCGTATTTCTCCAGGTAATTTACCAGAATGTATTAGACTCTACTTTGTATTAAATTGATTCATTTATTGTTTTATGAAATGTTTAGTTAGAACAAACAGAAGTTTCATAATTTATTGATAAATACATTTCGAAAAAATATTGACGCGATTACGCCACTTCTCTTACGCAACGGTCTCGTGAATGGAACTTAAAAGTGACGTAATGGAATTCTAAAGGTCGGTTCACTCTGTCCGTCTTTTAGTGTATTTGGGTGTGTTACAATTTTCTAAATAAATTTATATTTTGCGTGTATCTTCAAAATGTAACTATTACATGTAGATATGTGGGTTGAGTGATATATGTAGCATTGAAAAAAAAACAGCATAGCTAAAAAGAAAAAATTATTTGATTTTTATGTGTATAATTTTTTTTCTTTTTTTTATTAATTAAGATTATTAAAGATTAATTCTGAAAGAGTCGAAATGGTGTCGAAGTACTAATATAGACAGCAATATGAGCAACTATTACTGTAGAGGCAACTCTGAAATTCAGTATAAAATCAGCTGGTTCATACAATTTTGATTAAGTAAGTATAAAATGTAGCATGATTTATGTTCCTGTGTGTTTTAGTTAATCCTGTACCTAATTAAAGTTGTGTACATTAACAAGTACCTTAATACCCTTTCAGCTTAGTTACCTATTTCAGGTTATACACGGTATGCACGTGTAGCCCATTATTACCTATCTAATTATTTGTGCATTTTTATAAATAATTTATTTTAATTTTATGTTCAAATATGCCGTTGAAAGCTGCAGAAAAATCAAAAAGGTACAGAGACAAAATTAAAAACGACCCTGAAAAATATGAAGCCTTTATGAAAAAAGAGTTACAAAGACAAAAATAACATCAAAATATAATCAGAGAGCTAACCAAAGAAGAATAGAAAAAAGAAGAGGTTGGAGAGAACAGAAACGAAAATAAAAAGAAAAGAAAAAAGAACAAGTGGAAGAAAAAGTACTTGCGCGGGGGGCCTTCCACGGTGGCGGTAGTACGTAAAATCGCCCTTTTTTATAGAGAATACCTCACATGAGTCTTAACTGCTCCCGTCTGGAGCCAGTGAGACTATGGCATCCCCAATTGGGGTACGTTTGAGGCTGAAGGTAAGTGGGGACAGGAAGGAGATGGGGAAGAGGAAGGTGGGGAAGAGGAAGGTGGGGAAGAGGAAGGTGGGGAAGTACCTGGCTATTCAGATCTAGTCACTAAACACGGTTAAAGTCATTATTAAGCAACGTTTCAATTCTGAATGGTGGTCTAACACCAGGGTGATACTGAGAGTATCTTCCACTCTTCCCATACCAGTCGCTTGACGCGCCTTCAGCAGTGTAGCCACAACGTACGTACACATGCGACTGATATTTCGCGCCCGCTGTCGCTACCGGGCAAGCCTCTCAGTCTGGCCGAGGCCTAAGAATTCCTAAACGTTACCAAATTTTTCCCCTTACGCCACTGTCCTGTTATTGCTGTGATTTATTTTCTAAGATTAATTATTATATCTCAAAGAAATTTGTTCTTTTGTTTATTGATATAGTTCATGATTAATTTTAAATTTGTTATAATTAAACATTCGTAAAACAAAAACTTATATTCGTCTTTCTAGAACGCAAAATATACAGTACAAAGTGTCCAAAAGTAGCGTAAAAGAATATTTTTATTGAAAAACTTAATATTTAATTCAATAAGCTTGGTTATTCATATTTTTTAGGAGACTGATTGTGTTTTCAATTCGTAAATAAAAATCTGAAATAATGAATTTCTTTTAATTTTCTTTATAAACTTTATGATAAAAGTGACGTAAAAGAATTTCTTACCAATAGTATTAAACTTAAATTGCAATTATTTTCGAAGTTTATTGACATTTTCTATTTAAATACTTTTTGTCATGAAGTTCATACTTTCTTTAATAAATTTACGTATATTTTTTATCGAAATGCAGCATCTCACTTAAGTGGAATTCCTATTACGTCACCGACATCTTTTTTGGAAAACGCCCTAATACAAGAAAACATAGACATTTTTAAGGCATGCATGAGTTGCAAATGTCTGGGTTAGTGGTGCAAGCTTCATGCACCCATTTATGGAAAAAACGCACCCAAACCATTCTCCTTTGGGTTCTGCCTTATCAAAATAATAATATAATAAAACCACTAACTTAACTCTTTGTTATCTGATTGTGATAGCTCCAATATGTCTCTTGCCCCCCGGTCCAGCCATTTTCTGAGGCTTCTTCTGCATCGTGGAAAATCTCGATTTATCCAAGTTGTAGAGGGGATCTGTGATTTTACTTTCATCAATGATTTTTTCCAATAAATCAAAAAAAAAAAAATTTTTTTCTTGGTTAAAACCCCTGGCTTGGTTTGAATAAGTTGATTCTAACTTGATTGACACTTTTAAGAAAACTATAAAACCACAATTCGACTGCTATTTTATAAGTTTTGCGGAAAGTATGTGGAATAGTATTGTTATCAGCAACCTGATAAGCTTGTCAATAAACATCGCTTATTATTAAACCAAACAATTGAGCATATTAGTTTCAGCAAATGCTGTGCAAGTATATTTTTGAACTGATTTTGGAAAATCGTTAGTAAAATCAAATTTTAGCATATACATTTATGTTTTTTATACATCTTCTAGTGTAGGTTTGAAAACTTTAAATACTCGTGCAGCCTCGAACGGTAAATCGTACCGGTACGATATATCAAACCACTGGCGGTACGATATAGCGAAGTCCGACTTTTCGTGAAAAAATGATAGCAAAACATGTAAACAGTAAGTGGTAATATTATTTTGCAAAAGAAAATTGTAGAATTTGTTAAGTGAATATAGTTTGAGAAAAAATAACTTACCTTAACGCGAAATCACCTTACACAGGAGCCGAAAAAATTGGATGAAGCTTCTGAAAAATCAAAAAACTCAACGATCCAGGACTAAATAAAAATGGTGGTACAACTATGTCTAACGGTTCGCAGAGTATTATCAGGTTTACAAAATAGTGAGCCGTAACGAAAATAATGAGTAGTATTTATCGACTGGTACGATATACCGGCGACGGCCGGCGTAGTCCAGCAGTAGGGGGTTGGACTTCCATTCCGAAGGTCGCGGGTTCGAATCCGGCGCAAATAAATTTTATTTAATTGATTTGTGTTATTTCACAATTAATTTTTTTAAATAATATATAGTATATTTGCGGCACGTTCCAGAGTGGAAGATACTCTTAGTATCGCCCTGGTGTAAGACTACCATTCAGAATTGAAACGTTGCTTGAAATGGCTTTAGCCGTGTTTAGTGACAAGATCTGAATAGCCAGGTACTTCCCCAACTTCCTCTTATGTTTTTAAAACAAAAGAGGAAGTCCTCGTCTCCTTCCTTTTTTCCACTTACCTTCAGCCTCATAACATCATAACAGCCCCAATTAGGGATGCCATAGTCTCATTGGCTCCAGATGGGAGCAGTTGGGAGTATTGTGAGGTATTCATTGTAAAAAAAAATATCATACTCCCCCCTATATTTTTTTTATATCTTTAGATATTTAAAATTAAATTCTCTGAATATCAGTGGTTATCTTGGGGAAACTACACAGGACAGCTAAGAGTATATTACACAAATTAAAAAAAAAACGTTATCACATTATCTGGCAAGATGATGTGATAATGTATTTAGTTATTACGAAAATAGTGTCAGCCGGCGCATGGTGGGCCGCTCTGCATTTTAACTGGCAGACGACGGGTTAAGGATATTAAAATATTAATATAAACATAGTTTATTTTATTACTTATTTTATGGAAATGATTGTACGACAGAAATCATTTATTTACTGTACAAGAATTTGGGATCATAGGTATAAACTTTTGACAAGATTATTAAAGAGTAATTAAATAAATATATCTACTGTTTTAGAAATGTCAATCAATAGCACCATTCCTCTTTTCATTCTGTGGTGCGTTAGAACTATGTTCTACCATGTGGTATCTTGAATGAGTCGTGGTGACGACAACGAACGGTCGGGGACAATCAGAGCAAATTGCGAATATTCGGTCTAGGCCACTTCAACAATAGACCCCTAAACTGTAGACAGAAATCAGTCACAGACCTCAAATTAAATGTAAGAGCAATTCGAGAATCCACTAGCGGGATACACTCTGTCACACAAACTGTCTGTCTCGAATCTTCAGGAGTACATACTATGTACGTAGACAGAAATTCAAACTACAGAATTGTCATTAATTCCACAATATTGCATTTTGGGAGGTGGGTGATTAATGGCGATTATGATTAGTACTAATGATTAGAACCGCCGCCCCAGGAACCATTTATTGGGTAACCAACACCCCTGCCATAGGTCGCCCCTGGTTTGCTACGGTTGGTGACTTACCAGGGGTGCCCGGGTTCATGGGGTGAGGTTTTCCCAACCACTGCGTGGCGGACCGGATCGGGAGAGACTGATTGAGGGTTGTCCTTTTGACCTCTAATGGTAGATACAGACTGGGTCGACGTACGTATGCATCGGTACGCCTAACAATATCTGGGCTACTTAGCAACCATAGATTTTCAATGAAAATTTATGTTTTAGAATCACATTGGCCACACGCATCGCGACGTGCGATGTCTGTAGCCATTTTCATAGAAAATGTATGGGTTGCTAAGCATTGTTTGGCGTAGCGATGCGTGCGTACGTCGTCCAGTCTGAATCTACCTTTACCCATCGTTGAGCGTTTGGAGGTCAAATTAGATTAAATTGGAGGTAATAATATGCCTCTTGTAAATATGTGTAATACATAGAAAATAGTCGACAAATCAATTCCAATTTTTAAAATGCAAATAAAATATTTTTTTGTTAAAACTACAGGTAGGTAATTTATCGCTTGTGGAAGTCTCCAAGCATACATTTGGTTTTTTGAATTTTAAACTTATATTCAAAGCAAAATTTCTGATGTTCATTGTACCAAGTTATAGACAGAGTCACAGCGGAAATACCAACTTATTTTTATTAGCGCAGACATTCTGATTTTCGCAAATCGACCCTTTGGAATAACAAGGTTCCATCTGTTGCGGAAACGTCACGCGGTTATGGGATATATGATAAGCTACCATAGAGTTCATTATCGTATGACGTTAAAGCAACAGATGGAACCTTGTTATTCCAAAGGGTCGAAATAGCAAATTCAAAGCAAATCCTAGTTAAGAGTTGGTTGAGGGAGTTTCAGACACAACCAAAATTAGTATATTTGCTAATAATTATTACGTGTTTTAATTTTATAATTAATATTTATTAAATTTGTTATGTTTTGTATAGGTAAGTTTATTACTTAAATAAAATAACCAAATTATCCAACAAATTAATGATAATAATAATAATCTTTTTTTTTTGATTTCTTACACAATTACAAATATAAATTTATTACATGTAAGAAATAATGTCATATAAATATATTACAAAAAAATACTTTATATGTAAAAGAAATTTCAAAGAATGTAGCAATTTCAAAGAATAAAAAAATTGCAGACAGTGGTGATGATTTCGTCAATGTGGAGAGACTCTTGATATATTGTAGGTACTTTAATTTTTAAAACTAGTGCGTTAATGACATTAATAAACATGTCGTGCAGTTTGAAAAAAGGGGGTTTATTTTTGGGGTATAATGTTGTGTTGTAATACCACCTTCTTTAGCCAACGTTTCGGACAGGGTTACAGTGTCCATCCATCAAGGCAGATGGGTAATCGATAGTAGTAAAGTGTGTGCTTATATATGTAGTTGCTATACCGTTTTGCCAGCTCTAACCCTCTATGAGCTGGTATTATACAGTATAATTCGAAATGGTTTTCTGCGCTTACTTTTGGTGTAGCAGTCAATAACAGGATACCATGAACTGTTGAACTTGGCCCCGTCGCGGTCGTCTTCATTAATGATAATAGTATTTTTGTGAATTTAAATTGCATCGGTAATTAAGCTTGTACTATATGTATTGGGTCTTCCCAACACTGTGAAAGGTTAAGGGGAGATCGCAGTCGCTACAAAATAAATTATAATACAAGTAACAACTCTGCAATACAAGAGTGTTGAAGAATAGGAATCCAGGTCCCTTGCTTGAATGTCTCAGCGAGGCATTTTGCCGATAGGCGTAGACTACACTTTGAATATTTATCAAGGTGTATCATGATCCATCAGTATTTTTTTTAATATTTAAAGGTTTTTTTACAATAAATACACAATTTTTACATTTTATACAGTGGTATAGATCGAAGTATTACCCTACACGTTCAATATTTATTGTGTCCGTCAATATTTATCAAATATCGTAAAATTTATTGATTGTGTAGGTGTATTGACGGATCACAATATAGATCACAGATGTCCAGATTCATGAATTCCACATCTTGAACCAATGGATCGTGATACATATTGACTCGTAGGATATACGTGCAATCTTTATTACGATTCATGTGACGATCCCGAATTCCTGAATCTAGAAATCCTGTGATCCGTCAATACACTAGCCTACACGTTCAATCGATATTTGATAAATATTGACGGATCACAATAAGTATTGAATGTGTACGGTTCGCAATAGGATAGAGCAGGTCTCCATTTACCTTACGTCCCCACGTGAAATGTTTGACATGTTTTTTTTTTTAATGTTATCAAGCTTAATTTGTATAACTCCATTTTAATATTTATTTTTTTGTATGTTTGATAATGCCTTCATTACATTAGAGTTTGATACATTAGAGTTTGATCATGCCTTCAGAAGACGAAACCGCTGTCGAAACGCGTAATAATAATTACATAACACAACTTTTATAAAAATGAACTTTTTTTGTGAATTAAATAATAATATTATTAATTGAGTTCTGATATGAAAATATCTGGAGTTGGTGAATTATTTTCCCATGTAAAAGTCAGGTAAGTTAACATGTTGTTCTTGTATTGTTTTGTATTAGTTACTATTTACTTTGCATAGCGTGGATTTACTAGATGATCATTTTTATGGAAAAGTGTGTGAAAGTGTTTTTCCTATGGGGAAAACTAAACCCCGACCTAAAAGTCTGGTGCGTAATATAAAAAAAATTATGATTTTAAGATGAACAAAAAAATTACATATTTTTTTTAAATAATATTAAATATGTAAAAAAAAACAAGAGTAATTAAAAAAAATATATATTGTTCATCTTAAAATCAACAACACAGTGTTTTTCACTTTTTACTCATGATTTTATCAATTACCATTTAAATAGGTAAAGTAATAAAATTTTCCTTAAAAAATATATACAAGTATGTAATTGTTGCCATCTTAAAGGATTTTTTATGAAACCTAGATATTAATTTATTTTCCTCATTTGCTGCCAGTACGGAAGATGATAAATGATTATGAAATGCTTTAAAAATAAAACGATTTGCACTCGAAATTGTCAGCTACCATCGCACCGCTAGTGATTTATAGCGGCTTTGCTCTAGTTGGTGTGTGGGAGGCAAACAGACTGTCTCCCCAATCCTTTTCATGGCAACCAAAGACAAAAGAGCTTCATGTTCTCTCATCAAACTTGGATCTAACTGATTGAATCTGTTGCTAAAATTAAGCTGTTCACTACAATGATTTGTTTTATGAACGATGAGTTAGTGAAGTTGAAAGCAGTTGAATAACCTATACGTCATTTTCGTGTAACAGATTTTGTACTTTGGCTATCGGTATTAAGTAAATATTGCGAAATGTATTCCTGATACCCGTTATTTGTTTTTATCGGTGAGATGTTCCGTATTTAACACGAGTCCTATGCAATAACACGAGAGCAGAATAAATGATTTTTAAATAGACAGCTGTGATGGCGTTTGAGGAATTTGCATTTTTTAAGTAGAATCACAAATTCGGAAACAAGCTCTAGACTCTAGACCAGTGATGAGCAACCCATGGCTTCTGAGCCCATTTTACTAAACTTTAACTAAATAAAAAATTCGGAAAATAAAATAAAAATAAAAATATTCAATTCTGTTCTGCTAAATCTGTTAATTTGTTATTATAGGTAAAATCATAAAGAGGAAATATATTATTTGTTGTATTTTTGGTATATATCCTACATTTTTATTATTCAAACCAAAAAATATTAAAACCAAGGATTAGGCAGAACCTATTTTATTTTTCATTATATTAAAACCTAGGATTAGGCTGAACCATTTTTTATTTTTCATTATATTAAAACCAAGGATTAGGCAAAACCTATTTTATTTTTCATTATATTAAAACCAAGGATTAGGCCGAACCTTTTTTTTATTTTTCATATATAAAAACCAAAGAAATGGCAGAATCTATTTTACTTTTTATTATATTAAAACCAAGGGTTAGGCAGAACCTACTTTATTTTTCATTATATTAATTAGGCAGAACCTATTTTATTTTTCATTATATTAAAACCAAGGGTTAGGCAGAACCTATATTATTTTTCATTATATTAAAAGCAAGGATTGGGCAGAACCTATTTTATTTTTCATTGTATTAAAACCAAGGGTTAGGCAGAACCTATTTTATTTTTCATTATTTTAAAACCAAGGATTAGGCAGAACCTATTTTACTTTTCATTATATTAAAACGAAGGATTAGGCAGAACCTATTTTATTTTTCATTAAATCAAAAACAAGGATTAGGCAGAACCTATTTTATTTTTCATTATATTAAAACCAAGGATTAGGCAGAATCTATTTTATTTTTCATTATATTAAAACCAAGGATTAGATAGAATTTTTTTTAATTATCGTAAACAACTCACAAAAAAATACCAAAACTGATTTCTTTAATTACTCATTTAGTTAATTACTCATTTAGTAATTACATCATTTAAAAGTAAAAAAAGTAGCACCTGTCCGAGTTAGAAATTTGACATACATTTTTATTACAAAAATATTTTTTTAGTTTTGTAGGGTGTTTTGGCCTTAAATACCAAAATACGTTTTGTATGAAACCGGCCGCTCAGCCGTTCCTCTTAACTCCAGTCATGTGAAATGAATAAATGGGATTTCTTAAAATAACTATATTTTCTTACATTTACGTAAGCAGGGCTGAAATTATTTCACTATGGTTTCGAACACCTAAAAATTAAAACTCTTCACGATGAACTTTATCACGGTCAACATAGAACGCTTAACAGGTCAAAAGTTTCTACAAAGCAGTGGTAGAAACTGTAAAATCGGCACAATTAACCTTACAACCACATTGAGAGAAAATAGCTCACGAAAAGATTTATGCGCTCGATATTTTTTCTTGAAGATGGATTCCGCGATAAATGAAGCAACTGGATCAAGAATGAACATTTTACATTTTTCTATGTTGGATTCTCACACGTGACGTATTGCTCCGCATTGGCGTTTGTCGCACATTGTATGCCTTCCTCGATCTGTTTTAGGATGGGTTTCCGCGGTCAAGAAAAAATATTTATAGAGGTTGAAGTTGAAATATTATTCTATCCCACAATATTATTAAATATTGAAATTACTTTATGGTTATCACGTTATGAAAAAAAAATGTTGGTTAAGTGGGTGCTTAGTACCTACATATCTACATTATTTTAAATGAATTAAATGAGAAAACATTTCTACGAATACATTTTTTTAAATCTCTTATGGTTAGTTGTTTCGGAGAATTCGAACAGTTGATCAAGTTAATTTTAAAGTTTAATTAAAGTTTTGTAATTACTCTCTGTATATTGGCCCAAACAAAAACAACTAGCCCCTTAGTTTCAGTAATTATACATTTAGTTCAAACCCGTTTATATAATTTAAACTAATCTGTGTCCAAAAATGCAGAATTACATAAATAACAATGAGGTTGTTTAAAACTAAGTTCTCTTCTATTAATTATAACTTTTTAATGTAAATACTGCACAAGAATCAAATCGCTCCCGTCTACAGCCAGTGATACTTTGGTAATCCCAATTGGCGTATGTTGTAAACCTAAAGATAGCAGGGAAAATTGGGTTCAGGAAGGTGGGGAAGTACCTGACTATTTAAATCTGGTCACCAAACACGGTCAAAGCTACATTTACTAGCAACGTTTCAATTCTGAATGGTGGTCTTGCACCGTACGATATATGATAGTATCTTCCACTCTGGAAAATTTGCAGCAAATATACTATATGCTATTAAATTTTAAATTAATAAATTGATATCATATTTCAAATAACGAAATCCATAAAATAAAATGTACCTTCGTACGCGGGATTTGAACCCGCGAACTTTGTATTGCTAGTCGAGAAACTTACTCCTTGACCTGTTTGACCTCGAGTATTTTCAATGAAAATGAACGACAGGAAAATGAGAATTATTATCCCGCACATTAAAATGAGGATGTACTTTACTCTATTTAGCATTAAACCAGCATCCTTCGTAGTCTTATTACTACTGTCAAGAAGGTAGGATTACATCCGAGGGTGAAGTGACCCCAAGTAAAGTGAAGTGAGGAGAAATCACCACAAACGGTCCCCGTCGGCGTGGAATACCCCAACCCATCTTACGGAAAACAGCGTATTAATCACGCCAACTTAAAGTCCTAAAGGGAATGTAGACAAGACAATCTACCTCAACAATTTGGACATATTTGTCGGTCTTGACACACTGCCAGGCTGACGTGCTAAATTCTTCATTAACTTACGTTCATTTGAGGTATTTCTCCGCAGTCAGAGACAAATAATAGTGGATAACAGGGACTTGTTAAATTTGTCGCTATTCATGTTATTAGAATAGTAGAAAGTTTAGTTCCGTGTAATAGAGTTTATTATGTAACTAACTAACTAACCATCACGCAATATCATCAGAGAGGACGGACCGCCATGTGCTTTGTAGCCTAATGTACTATGTAAATTTTTATAACGCAATCGTTTGTATGAAAACAAATGCATGGTAATTCGACTTAAACAAGTATTTACCACAAACCCCGAGTAAGATGAAATTTTTTAATCTTGCGTAATAAACTGTGAAAATTGAAAAGGTAAAGGATTAAAATTTGCATAAAATAGCAAAAATTAAATATTTAACTGTCCTTTTTGGAAGATCACGAAAATAGACTGACTGAATGCTGTAGAGATGAGATTCCTGAGGCGTATGTTTGGTAAAACCACGTATGATCAGTTGAGAAATGTGGATATCTGCAAAGTATGCAAATGTAAGCGTAGTAAGTAAGATTAAGAAAGGGATCCTCAGATGGTTTTGGCATGTAGTGCGAATGAACGAAGAAAGGAGTGTAAGGAGAATATATGACGCAAAAGTGAATGGCAGAAGGAGTTAAAGACATTTCACGATCAAATGATCCAGATACTTTAGTCGAGCCACGTCAAGAGTCGGAATAATAGGAGAGTATGTATGAGACGATGTATGAATCTGATTGGGGCCAAGAGTGTATGCCAAGACATCTCCCTACCCCTGCGGAGAAACGGCGTGATGGTTAGTTAGAGGACTTACACAAAATAATTCTTAGTCAATTATGCCAATGAATTATAATTTACCTAAAACAATAATAATACTAAAATTCGTAGTTACATGAATTGGATAGAGAAATCAATTTATCCATATTGATAAAACTATTTAAAATGTGCGTTTTCTGTGAGCACGAGCCTGCACGCAAAAAACGCCCGCATTCCCTTGACTTTAAACGACTGTAAAGTGTATTTTGGCTAAAACGGGACCGTGGATTAAAATCATGTGGAAAAAATCAGACCTCGATGTTCAGCCATTTTGTTTTCCGAATACGCCCTTCTTTTTGAAAATCTTTAATTGATTCAAAGTAAATATAAATATATATATATATATATATATATATATATGTGTGAGCATTATATTAGAACAGAAGCAAACAATAACATGCAAATTTCATATATATATATATATATATATGTGTGTGTGAGCATTATATTAGAACATAAGCAAACAATAACATGCAAAATACAACACCTAGGATATAAAAATTAGATGGGAAGAAAATAAATCAACATAATACTCTTAGGTACAACAAAACTACAAAAAGTGATGAAAAGAAAAAAAGTATTGAGACAGTAAATAACAAAAATCAACAAAATGAAAAAGTAACATATATTATGGTAAAAAAATCGTGACAAAGTAAGTTACAGATTACTCGTATATATAATATAAATATTAGAAAATTCTGATTTATTATATAGCATTAAATGAAACATTCAAAAGAATTAAATTTATTACCAAACATTTGTTCATACATAGCCTTTGGAATGAATGACATAGTAAATTTTCGATGAATAAACAAAGAACAACTCTGGAAGTGTAACGATTTGGTACTCGGATTGTTATTGCACTTGATCAGCTGCATCCATTGAGCCATGTTACCAGTTATTTACACTTCGAATAAAAGAAAAATAACAAATCGCTCATAGTTCTTTTGCAAGATAAGTCTGTCAAATCAAATAATTTCAATAAATTGACATAATTAATTTCTTCAATAATAATGGATAGTTTAAATTTGATGAAACTTGAAAATTATTTCGAACTATTAAATTTTTTACTTGAAATGGTTTATAATGTGTGCATTCTAAATAGCTAATTAATAGAATTAATTACATAGATACGTATAACTTTCTGAACACTTTAGAATCGGAAAAGAAACTTTCCGGTGACTGGGCACTTATTTTGGCTCCACAAACGGTTTTCAATTAAAAGATACGGTTATCGATGTAATATAGTTCAGGTCCTCTAGATATTTTCTAATGATATTAATATTCATCCATTAAGTGAGCTTTTGTAGTACTCCTATCAAAGGAGCCCGCTATCAAAATCTAAGTATAGAAAAAGCCACTGTCATTGAGGTGACGCTCAATTGACCTAAAACGAGTTTGAGTTTAGTTTCGAAATCGCTTCTGAACAATATTAAATTACTCCCAAATATCATTTTGTTTTGTTTTAAATTACTCGTTGGTGCATGTAGGTACAGTGTAAGTACATAGACAATAATAATGATTAATTAGGTGGTTGGTTAGATTATTCTCAAACATTAAATCCATTAAAATATAAGACTTAATTTTTTTTTAAAATCAATACTGTGTCATTTCCGGGGGTGCTACGGAGGGTATTTTTAAGTAAAGGAAGGAGAGGAAGTTCTCGGAAAGAAAAATGTGTGAGGGATGGGTATGAATCTGGGTCAGTGTATCCTGGAGAGACGTATGAATCCTTACCTACCTCTGCGATGAGGCGGGTCGATAGAGTGTGGTGGTCAGACGCATCCGCTACCAAGACCTCACACGACAAACCTCAACCCATGAAATCGGGCACCCCTACTCTATGACCAAACATAGCGAACCATTTTGGGGTGACCTCTGACAGAGGTAATGGTTATCCAATGGTTGGCAATGATAGCTAATGCAGGTTTTGTTGTAATTTACACGCTGGTAGGTAAGTACCTGCAAGTAGATGTACATACAATAAATTAACAACTACGCAGTTTATATTATATTGATAAAGATTTATTTTGTCTTTATAGCCGGATCAATCAATGGTCATAATTTTTTTTTTTTTTGTTGTTTTTAAGTTACATTTTGATGTGTATTGGAAAGATGATATTTTTTATAGAATGATGGTGAAATTATTATTGTTATGTTTTAAATATGTTAAATGTTGGTGCAAATCGGTATTCAAATTTGCACTTTGTACCATTTTCAAGGTTTCTTCTATAAATGTTTTAAAATGTACTTATCTCGGCTGTGGCATAAGGATACCTCTGTCAATAGCCTACAATAACAGTTAGAAAAGAGCCATCTGCAATTGACTGAAGTATAAATGTGGCATAAAAACCAAGCGCAGATTCCAACATCTGACATCAAAATAGATTCTCATTTTTTCTTCTAAAAGTTGCCTTGTGTTCTGTGGTCCCTTTTGCCATAGAAAATAATAATGATTATTACAAATATTTGCTCTAGCTCTGTACGTTAATATAAACCATTATGTTGCCAATTAAATAAATAAATTGCTTCTCAATGCGTCTCCTTTCTCATTCGTCCCCGTTCCCCTTTCGCCTCCTCTTCCCTTTCCACATTCTACGCCTTCCCCCTTCTTCGTCCCCTCTCCCGTGAATCCCCCTTTTTAATTCCCCTGCGCCCCTCCCAAATTCCTCTCCCCCTCCCGCCTTTTTTCCCTGAAACTCCATAAAACACACTTATTTTTCCAACAACTCGCATGTGACCTATTGTAAATTTCAGAAAACTAAAGCTCAGCAATATTAAAATATCGCTATATAGAAACCTTCGTGGGCATTTTCAAAACAACTCACCAAATTTTCATGGCAATCAGATGAATATTGTAGGAAATAATTTCATAACGCAAGAGCTCACTATCTAATAACTAGACATCGGATTATATGCACTAACAAAGTGCCAAAATATGCACTAAAAAAGGCCGAAATATGCACTAAAAACTCTCGATATGCCCAAAATATGCACAATGCAAAATCAAAAAACCATTTTAATTTGTATGTATTTTAATTAAAGACAGAACAAAAACAGCGAAATATTCTTAAAATTATGCATAGTTTTTGTGACAATATACAATTAAGTATTTTTTCAAATTTTCTATCACAAATTTGTGACGTTTGAAAGCCAGTATTAATTTGTACGCCGAAAACGAACTCTCGATGTCAACTGACGTCATTGAGATACCAGTTTAGGCAGGGTATGGACATGTGCCGTTAATGTAGGTAATGTTCTATAATTGTTTCCAGTATTTCTATTGATTTAAATAGAGGAAGGTTTTTTGTTTCCAATTATTCTATGGCATCTGGTAACTTGTGGAAATGTGTTGAGATGAGGGAGATATTATGTTTAATGGATGCGTCTGTAAATGCTAGCTTGCTTGACTAAATTGCAAAGGCCTCAGAACTGTCAAATCGATCAACGAAATCAACGAAATATGCACGATTGAGAAAAAAAACTAAAATATGCATTAACGCCGTAATTAAAGAAGTTATATGCATTTGCATATGCAAATATGCAAATGCATATAATCCGATGTCTACTTATAACCATCGCAGGCATTTCAAATCCCCAAAGTTTCACCGCAATCGGATGAACGGTATGGCACCACATAAAAAACGAACAAACAAACAAACATAAATTTTTGTGTAAAAATTTGAGAAACATAATTAATGATTTATTGCTGATATTTGATTTATGTTTATGCTGATGACGTGCAATTTTATTGTATTTTAACAATCCACAGAGGCGCTCTGAGGAAAACTCTGTCTGAAGGATGCTGTGTCGAGGGTGTTTTCAAGGAAAGGAAGGAAATGAAGTTGCGGGAAATTTCTATAGTCACCCTACGAACCCAGTAACCTTACCAAATGTATCGAACTACATACATATACCGTAACGATCTACGGCAGAGGTGTTAGTTTTCCAATGATAGAATCCCGAGTGGCGTAGCCTTTACCCACCCTCCAAATTGAGATATGTATATTATTTTTTTAGTATTTTAAATTTATATACTAACAAATAAATTAGAATGCACATACTTTAAATAATCAACTTTTTCAAACAAACCGTATGTCTAGGGATTTAATACGCGTTGATATCTTCCAACGGGTTCCACGACAACTCAGAATCATCGTCTTCAACACCCATTTAAAAAGTCATTAAAAGTTGTTATTTTATCGTTGCATTGCTTTTTCAAAACTTTTGTAAAGCATTTTGTTCACATTTATTTTAAAGTTAAACTATAAACTAGGTATGTTGCCTAGGTAGGTTACTGACACAAGCATCTATAAATCGCATCAAGTGAATACACAAGATATACGTCTATTGAGACACACGCCTGCCGTAAGAATGGATTTTTCAGCTTGTATTGTAACTTACGACCTGTTCATCAAAGCTCATGACGCTTTATTGGAAGGATGCCAGCGGCGTATCGCACCTAAAAACTGTACAAGTTTTACCATTGAAGCTAGAAATAATAATAAATCATCGTTTGTTTGAATAACAACGTGAAAGCACGCGAAAGCCGGAATTTTAATGTAAAATCTTTGTAGGCATATGAAATGATAGATTTATTATTACACTTATGCGCAATTTAAAAAATATTATTTTTCTCTCTGGTATCGAGTATATAGATATGCCAAGAATTATTGAAGTAAATACTTCTTTACGCACGCTTGACTTGAGGGGTAAACTGGCGAATGCGTTACGGAAATTATCACGTAACGAGAGGCGTAATATCTGGCGTTACGAACGTTACGGAGGCGAACGATAATAAATTAAAATTATTTTGAGGTTCATTCATCTGTACTCCCCCCCCCCCCCCGTATACTGTGCGAAGGAGACAACTGCGCCTCGGGCTGATATAATACCAAAATACTATCGTCGAAATCGAGGTTTTGTATTCCCCATTTTTCCCCTAAACTCGAACGATTTTTTTATTTTTTTTTACTAACTGCATAAGAGGGACATATTGTATGTCTGTACGTTTTGCTTATACTTATGTAGTTTATTTACGGAACTTCTGTCAGTGGTATTCAAACTAGGCAAAGATTTGTGGAGGGTCTTAACTCCTACAAGAAGTAGCTTATCAAAAAAACAGTATCTATAATAAATTAAAATAAATGTTGCACTAGTATCAAAATCCAGAGAGAAAATTCGGGAATACTTTTGAGTGGACAAAACGCCGCCAGATTTTCTCTTAACTAACTTCATAAAGTAATCTTGACTATAATTATTATCGTAGTTATTATTTCTGTCCAGTACCAGTGGAACTATTGATATTATGACAATATGTGGGAAAATTATTAGGTTGAGGAAAACGGTGAAAAAGAAGGAGTATCGGAAAATAAAACATGGATAGTACCTGATGCAGATATTATTTAAAATTTTATTTGACACAATATTTTTACATTTTATAGTATAATCCAGTAATGTTGGCCTCACTGGGTGGTTACCCGTACTGCACGGAGAAAAATGTTATTCGAAAATACGATCATTTTATTCGTAAAAACGGTTAAAAACGGGAATGTAGTTCTTACGGACAAATTAACAGGGTTTTAATGTTTATTGGCGGGAATATGTAAGAATAATTTGTTAGTATACGTAATTTCGTACGTATACCAACAAATTATTCTTACATTTTCCCGCCAATAAATATTGAAACACTGTTAATTTGTTCGTAAGAACTTCAGTCCCGTTTTTACGAATAAAATGATCATATTTTAGAATAAAAATTTTCTCCGTGTGAGGCCTCCATTTTACATATCTACAAAAAAATTATGCATAATACATTTAAAACATATATATAATATTGGTGAAAAAAAACATTAGATTAAGATAAATTAAAATTAAAAAGAGAGATTTAAAATTAAAGCAAAATTAAAAAATAAATAATATCATACAATGTAAAAATCGGTATATTTATAGTATGTGATGGGCGTTTGTGAGTGATGTGTGTTTTATACTGGTTTTGAGTGTTACCAGTATGTTTTATTAAGTTTTGTTATGAAATTTTGATAATATTTTTATTTTATCTTTAATCCATTTGTAATTTTGGTCTGAATTTATTTTTATTTACCTCAATTTTATTTTCAAGTGTTAGACTGTAAAATGCTTTTATAGCATTATTATATATAGTTAGATATTTAATATATTATTAAAAAGTGTTCTCTTACTAGGGCGATTTATATAATACGTTTAACTTTGGGACCAGATGAATATCATATATCACGTTTTAATTACGATATAAATTTAAGTTCAATAATGTTAGTTTCAACAAATGTTAACCCACCTACTTTCTTCTAACCACTCGAGCGATTTAGGTCCAAATTTGGACCGTTTTTATTTTTCTGCGATTGATATCGATCCAAAATTATACCACATTTAACGAACCTACAAATATGAGATAAGCGGTGAAATCCAGGTGCATTCATTAGCTTTAAACGTCAGTAAACAGTTTTTATGGTTCGATATTAATATTTTGAGGAATGATATTAATAATTCGAATAGCCAAATCAAAAACTGAACACCTATCGCTCCAGTGGAATTAAATAATATGATTTTTTTTTTTGTAATTTCACAAAATTCAGATGCAACACGCATCGGTACCTTAAGAGGCTAGACTTTGAACCACACGCGGAACACCCACTTCTGTCATTCTGTCCCGCTCACAATAACCTCACGCACACTTACAATACATGCGAATGCGAAATTTGCGAATAAGACAACGCTCAAATTTACATACAGAAATCGCTCGAAAAGGGGTTTATGGAGAATACACTTTTCTACACCGAATCTTTCACAAAATTGAAATTTAAAAAAATATATATATTTTAAAAAGAAGAAGCTACGTCGGTAGCTTTTTATAATTTTATAATTCTTTATGAGATTTGAGTTAGCAGCACTTTTTCCTTAAATAATATTTTTTGATAAATTGTACATGTTTGACAGTGAATGTTTACGTAAATACGAAACGCATCGAAAATTCGAAAACATACTGACATCGTTTCACCCTCTAGAAGGCAGTATAAGAAAAATATATTCATTTTGTGCAATTTTCGATGTAGAAAAGTGTTTTTTCCCGAGCTATCATCTTAAACAACGTTCGCAGAATACCTACAACACTTCTCCACCAAATGATACCTACTTGTTTTCTTGGTTTAATAAAGTCTGACATAATAATAAACCTACTGATATTAAATACGGTAAGAAAAACAGCTGTAATAAAAAATATAAACGTTATTGGGTCACAGGCAGCTAGTTGCTATTATTAGGAGTAGTATTTTTTCAAAATTGGTATTTACTATTGACTTGAGGTATTGTAAAAAATAACTATAACCCTTCCATAAGCATGCATAATAAATCTATTCCCCAGTTAAAAATATCCGCCGTAAATTTTCTTTGTACCTGGCATTTCTACACGGCGCTCAAGATAGCAGGTGCACTTACCGCTAATATTAATTCCAATAGATCCATGATCACTACCCGATAGTGAAATCGGCAAATAAGAGTACATAAAACAGCAGATGAGGTAATCCTGGGCAAATATCTATCGCCAACCATATCGGGACATTGCAATCTCGGGATTAAGTTTACAACACGATTGATCTTATACAAATTGGATGATAATTATTTTAATTGAATATCATTTTCAGAAAATTATCTCGGCTTTGTTCGGAAATTGATCGATAAATAATCTATCCACAAGGTTTATTCGTACGCCAGATGTATTCTATCATAGAATTCCTTAGGTTGAACATTGATGAAATCTTTGAGCTGATAACTAATAATAACGCTTCGAAGAGTTTGTCGAATGGTGCACTTCAGTGATATTATACAATCATTAAATTTAATATGGATATTTGTTTGATAAATTAATTTGTTCGCGATTAGTCGTCGTGTGTCTGTATTGTTTTGTCTTTAAAAACAATGGTTTGTTGGTAAGAAAAAACCTTGCCTACGAGAGATTACATTTTATATATTTATCTTTAAAAATAATATTTTTTTATTTTTAATGCATAGCACAAGGGGTAACAATTATTATAAGCAATAATTCAGTATTGTCGCAAGTCTCGCGACGAGCGGTCGTTTAACGAGACTGACACTGCAAAAGTAAACTGCCCACAAACATAAATTTAACCCATTCGGGACCATGTTCCAATATGGAACTCAAAATAAACATCGAAAAAATACTTACGGAACTTAACAAAATTGGCAGTACAAAAGCTGCGAAAGAAGCTAAAACCGAAATTGAAACAATATTAATCAATATCGAAGATTCATGGAAGTTTGAAATAACAACACTACAAAACACTATAATTGGTTTGCAAAATAAAGTGATTCAAAATCAAGAGGATTACATAAACAAATTAGAAACGTTGATAAAAAAAGCGTCAAATGAAGAGAAAAAATATGAAGAAAAAAGCTATGCAATGGTGGTAAGGGAGAAATCGCACCCAATACCTAAAGCTAATTTTGCGCTACTAATTTCCTCAAAAAAAGACAAGCCTGCAGATGAAATCGAAAAAATTTTAAAAGACAAAATAAAAGTATCCAAACTAGGAATAGGAATTTCTGGACTAAAAAAAACATATCAAAACAAAATAATACTAACATGTGAGAAACAAAATGATACCGAAAAAATAATAAATGAAATAAACAAAAACCCAGATATTGGAATACATGCTGATGAAATAAAGAAAAAAAAACCTTGCATTATCATTAAAGGAATTGATGCTTGCTACAAAGAAGAAGAACTTTTAATAGATTTGATAAATCAAAATGAAGACATAAAAAACGCCATGACCTCAGAAACTGATAATGAACCCATTATTATTAAAAAAAAGCTCAAGAACAAAAAATCTGATAAATTATCAAATTTTATTATCCAAACAACACCAAAATTAAGAAAAATAATAATATCGAAAGAAAGGATCAACATTGGATACACAAAAGCACACGTAGAAGACTGTGATCCACTCATGCAATGCTATCATTGTATCGGGTATGGACACACATCACTAAGATGCCTTGAAAACCTGAAGAGTCCCAGATGCCTTCACTGTGCAGGAGAGCACAAAATACAAGACTGTCCCAAAAAACAAGAACCTGCCAAATGTCACAACTGCACAAACAGAAAGGGTTACCAAAATGACCATCCAGGTAACAGTTACTTATGTGAATTCCGCAAGAAAATGTTAAAAAATGCGCAAATGCGAATTGAATACGAGTAAGTTTGCATGTTGCATACTTTTTTTTTTTTATTCTCTTAAATATGAATAATTTCTTCACTAAAGAATTAGATGATTCGCTAAATATTGCGGAACATGTTTGTCACACTTTAAATGATTGCAACAACATAGTAGATAACATACCGAATTCATTCTCAATATTACATCTAAATATCCGATCAATGAAACAAAACTTTAATGAATTCTTACTTTCAATTAATTTATTAAATCACAAACCGGACGTTATTGTGTTAACTGAAGCATTCACCAGCGCCTACAATAAATTTTGTATACCTAGTTATAGTTACTTTATGACACATTATGCTATTAACAGAAATAGTGGTATTGTTGTATTTGTTAAATCCTGCTATTCAAACACCACAGTGGAAGAAGTACCTATGCAGCGAGTCAACTGCTTAGATATTAATGTAAATATAAATAAAGTATGTTTTAATATTATCGCTATTTACCGAACGCACGGATCAAATGAGTATACATTTATGGATGAATTAAGAAGCATTATCTTATCAAAAAAAAATAAACAGAACATAACTGTAATTGGCGATTTTAACATAGACGTTTCTAATGAAAATAATAACAAAATAAAAACAGAATTTATCAATCTTATGTCTGAAATGAATTTTATATTATGTATAAAAAATTATACTAGAGAAATTACGGGTCAACGTCCAACATGTATTGATCATATATGGTGTAATACTAAACATACTGACAAATTACTTACGATTGTATTAAAAAATAATATTACTGACCATCACACTTGCATCTCTATACAACAACTTAATATTAATAATCACACAAAATCAGAAAGCAAAACTTTCATAAAAAAATCATTTAACCATGATAAATTAAGTACAAAAATAAATACGGAAACGTGGCGACCCGTATTGGAATCCACATGTGCTGAAACATGCGCAAATAATTTTGATAAAATTCTCTGCAATTATATAACAACATCAACTGATATTAAAACTGTAAAAATTAAAGCAAAATTCAAAAAAATAAAACCATGGATCTCACATGGCTTAGTTGTGTCTATTAGAAAAAAAGAAGAGTTATATCGCTTGACAAAGAAATTTCCCTTGGATAAAAAAATATTCACGTATTATAAAAAGTTTAGGAACAAATTAACATCTTTAATAAAAATAACTAAGGAAAACTTTTACAAAAATGAAATTAACCTGGCTAAACAAAATGTAAAACATATTTGGAAAACAATAAATCAAATAAATAGTAGAAAAAACAAAAAAACTCCAATTAATAAAATTTATATCGGAAAAAACTCTATTAACGCCATAAGGGAGCCAATAAAATGTGCTAATGCTTTTAATAAATATTTCGCTAACGTCGGACAAAATTTAGCTACACGGATCGAGGAAAATTATAAAATAGATAATTTCGAGAAGGACTGTATTAGACAAAATAATCTGTCAATTTTTCAACCAGTAACAATAAACGATATAAAAAATGTTATAAATGATTTAAAAGGTGGATCTGCACCAGGATTTGATGGAGTCACGGTGGAAATATTGAAAAGATACAATAATTTACTAAGCATTCCAATTACACATATTATAAATATTAGTTTGAATAGTGGAATATTCCCTTCCATTTATAAAAAATCTATCATAACACCCGTTTTTAAATCAGGCAACTCTGAAGAAATATCAAATTATCGACCCATATCTCTTGTTTCAAACATAGCAAAAATTTATGAAAAAATCGTAAAAAAGCAACTCATGCACTATATTGAAAATAATAAAATACTAAGTCCTAACCAATTTGGTTTTAGAAAGAAACTAGGCACTCACGATGCCATTGCTGAACTAACCTCAACAATATATAATGCATTGGATAAAAAAAACAAATGTCTTGGTATTTTCATTGATTTACGAAAGGCTTTTGATAGTATCTCCCATTCAAAATTAATTAACAAATTAAATGATATTGGTATTATTGGTAAGGTAAGGTATTGGCTACAAAGCTATCTAACTCAAAGAAGTCAAAAAGTAAAATTAAATGATTCACTAAGTGTAGATGAAACTCTAGAATTTGGAATTCCACAAGGGACTGTTATTGGACCAATTTTATTTATAATTTACGTTAACCAAATGTTTAAGTTACCACTTAATGGTAAACTTATATCTTTTGCTGACGACACTGCAATAATTATCGAAAAAAAGACGTGGAACGATATTACCAATGCAGCCAATCAAGACATGAAGGTTATAAAAAAATGGTTCGATAACAATTTATTATCACTTAACACAGAAAAAACATATTATATTCCATTCTCTCTACAAGAAGAAGTGCCAAATAACTTAATTAACATAACAATTCATTCCAAAAATTGTGTAAATGACGGTACATGTAATTCGGACTGCGCTAAGCTAAATCATAAATCAAATGTAAAATATCTTGGAATCTTAATAGATCAAAACGTTAAATGGAAAGATCATATCAATCTCACCGTAGAAAGAGTAAGAAAACTTATCTACGTTTTCTATAACATACGAAACATCTTAAACAAGAAAACTATCAAAATCGTCTATTATGCATTAATTCAGTCCTTATTACAGTACGGCATTATTGGTTGGGGAGGGGCCTTTAAGGCTTCCTTACAGCCCATAATTACAATACAAAGAATAATTATTAAAATCATCCTGAGAAAACCATACGACTTCCCTACTTTAGAGATATTTCGGGAATTTAATGTACCATCTATCACAGAATTGTATAAAAGAAACGCCTTATATCAAATTTATAAAGAATATTTTATTAAAAAAATTCACCCCTCAGATAACATAAGCAATAGATTCAAAACTAAAGGCTTAATAACCATCCCTATGCTTAGAACCACCACGGCTCAGCATCACTACCTGTATTTAGGTGTGAAATGGTACAATTTATTGTTGTCCAAAAACAAAATTAGTATAACCGAAACTTTGAAATATGAACAATACAAAAAACAAATTAAGTCCTTGAAATTGGATAATGATATATTGTAACCTTAATTTACACTTAGTTTACGCTTAGTTTAATCTGCACCATTCAATGTAAAAAAAATATTTATGTATTGTTGTCTTTCAATAAAAATTTCTTTCTAACTTGTAAACCTATGTTTGTATTTATCTTATAAGTTTTTGATTATTGATTACAAATTTAATTAGAACGTTATTTTTTGCTGTAAATACTCCTCCCATAAACACGAGCTCTTTGAGCTCAACTTATGGAGTAGTAGAATAATTATGTATAATTGTATAACTTGTCAATATATAATCACCTGTATGTAAAATCTTTTTCTTATTAATAAATAAAATAAAAAAAATAAAATAAAAAAAAAATTATCAGCCTGAAACACTCATCCACATCGAAAGAATCTTCCGAGAAAAGATACTTCCCGCCGACGGGACTAGAACCCGTGTCCTTTTGATGTCCGGTCAGGTGCTCTAATCCACTGTACTACAATAATTATGTTGGAAAAAGTGTGATTTACACTGTTTTTATTCCTGTATATTTATGTGACGGCTAGTAAGAACTTCACTATAGTTAACAAAAAAAAATAGTTCAAAAGCGTAGAAAATGAGTTATTTTGAGAGTGTGCACAATATTCTTAATTTATTTTTATTTTTAAGAGCTGTTTATGCTACATATGTCTTTGGGACCAACCGCAGAAGATATTGAAGTATTATTAATCGAAGAATACCATGATTCCGAAACCATTTTTTGTTATGTCATGATGATTGTCAACCACTTTCCTAATATAAAACACAGATGTACATATGTCATAATATAAAGTATAGTATATTCAAAGTATTCTTTCACCCTTTTAATCCATTTATTAAAAAGTATTATTTGTTTTTCATGAAAATATTTTTATTATTGTAGAAAGCAGTCACTTTGTGGTTTGACATATTTAAATAAAAATAAAATTGTTTTGTTTAAAACCACGATCTTTTATTAATTTATTTCACCGACCGGTTTCGCTTTACTTAAGCATCATCAGAGTACAAATTAAAACTAAATAATAACTACAAAATGTGTGCTTACATATAAGTATAGAGGGAAACAACACGATAAAATTATTACAAACAGTGAGGATACATTCGCATTAATACAAATGAATTGGAAAAAAACCAACAGATAATAATTATAGACTAATCGGTAATTGAAAGTAACAAAAGGAAATTATTAATAGTTTAATGGAAACAGACCTAATATTGGGCTACTAGATACCTCTAATTGATTATTAAGTACAGGGCAATTGGTTTTTACTGCTTTTTTAAATTTACAATGATTCTAAATTATTTAAACGGTGACCATGCCCACTTTTATGGAGGAAAGTGGGCATGGTAAGTAAAGTTGAGTTGTCGTATTTTATATACACTAGTAAGTAATCTTAACACAAAAATAGTGAGAAAAACATTTTTTATGCTAGGTAAACGACATAGAATCTACCTCCCAAGAGAAGCAAAGCTGTGGATGCAACCTTGTGGATTGTTTCGCATTAATTTCTAACTGTAGTCATTGAATGTATTGGCTTACGAGTCGTACTTAAATGCATGTCCATTAAATGTACATGCATTTGCATTTAAGTACAATGCATGTAAATTAAAACAAAAATAATGTTTAACCATTTGAAATGAAAATATTGGTATTGTCAATAAACATATCACCACACGTATTTCTTTCAATGTACGTGAGTACCTCGAGTAACTCGAAAAATAAAACGAGAAATATTTAATAAAAAAAACAAAATTTAATGATTGTTGCCAAACTCGTTGGGAAGAATGGCGAAAGAAGGCGAAGAAAAATTCCAACAATAATGAGAAACGAAATTGAGAGGAAGATATTAATGTCACATAGAAGTTTGATATTTTGCGGATAAGAAAGGAATTTTTTGGGTAAAGAAGAACTTTACCAACGAAATGTGAAAAACATTATTTTATTTAGCTTGATATGTACTTATCTCGAGCAAGGGATTTGCTACAAATGGTTTTATTATATGGCGTGTTTGAGTATTATATATCTATGAAAGAAAACCTAGAGTTTGGTAACAGAATAAGAACCATAATTTTAATAATGTCATTTCTCTTTGTAGTTGTGAGTCCGCTATAACAAAGTTCTGACTATCACCCTAGAAATTCGAGCGTATTATGAGAAGAATGGCCAGGGCTGTGTGCATAGAGGAAACTTGTTTCTCACATTCTAAACGTTAAAATCTAACTAATAACTAGCAATTTTTCCGTTGGAATTTTGTAAATTACAAAATTTAAATTGCAAATGTGAATAAACGTCGCTCTCTAACTAGAATCCGCATCCATAGGTGTTTTGTAAGAACTTTGTAAGAATTAAATCAACAATCCCATTTTAAACGTAATTTCTATATTAAAATAATAAAAATTTCGTTTAGAGTGTGCGAACTCAGTGCATTGAAACGACTGAATTGTCACGATGATTCGTAACAATCCAAACAAATCTTCAATATGGATTCTTATACACTAATGAGTGGAATGGTTTTATTTGATGCCAGAAAGGAAATTAGATTAGATTACTAATGAAGTATTTACTTCAGTCGTGTGGTATAACGCACACTCGTTTTTTTTGTTTTTGTTGTTGACATGTCTGCCTATGATATGCAGGGGTAGGCAGAGAGGACGGACCGCCAAACAACTCGGTCTTTGCACACACTCTTTGCCTCATTCACATTCATACATCGTCTTATACAAACTCTTCTATTTTTCTAACTCTTGACATGGCCCGACTCAATTATTTGATTCACTTGATCGTGCCATGTCCTCCTTGGGCGTCCCCTACTTCTTATACCATTCACACTTGCGTCATATATTATCATTACACTGCTTTCTTCATTCATTCGCTCTACATGCCCAAACCACCAGAGGGTCCTTTTCTTAATCTTACTCATTACGCTTACATCAACCTTGCATTATTTGCGGATCACTATATTTCTCACACGATCACACATGTTTTACCACACATTCAGTCTACTTGCATTCTTGCTCTGCCAGTTCCATGCCTCACTGCCATACAGGGTAGGTAAAGCAATCCATTGTGGACTGCAAGCTTTGCTTATTTGTATAGGTTTTTGTTAGCGCCAACGGCATTCAGTCCTCCATTAATGGAGTTACCTGCATTTAACCTTCTTTCAATATCTCTGTCAGCCTTCCCATCTCTCGGAAACATCTTACCCAGATTTACAAATTCATCCACCTACTCCAAGTATAAAAGAAACAGCATATTTAACAGTGTTTAATTCCAAATATGGACTTACAAGACAGGTAGCAACATAACAACGAATGGTTAAATCCTAACTCTACCATTGGCGGAGAGCAGAATCAAGTCACCAGGAACCAATGGTACACGGAGAAAAATGTTATTCTTATATTTTTATTTATTTTTATTTATATAATACATGTTACATAGTTGTGACATTTACATAAAGTTGATATATTAAATCACCATACTAGGCGGCTGCCTGTATCATGGTGACCAATATAGTATAGTTACATTGTATGAAATATGCAGTCTAGTGTAAACATGGAATTAGTATAAATCATGTTAAATATTGGAAAAATTATAATAAAATGTAGAAAATAGAAAGGAGAAAAAAAGTACATTAGCATTAGATTATATAAACAGGCTTCTAATTCTATCACATTCACTCATCAAAAAGTCTCCAAGCGTCTTCCTGAAAGTGTGATATTTGGTTATTGTCTTTATTTCAATTGTTAAGTTATTGAAGATTTTTGGAGCAAGAAAGTTAAACTGTGACTGGGCCATTGAGGTTTTTGTTACTGGAATTATATAGTTGCATTGGTTGGAATATCTTGTATTATATTTTGATTCAAAAACATATTTTTTAATAAATTTGAATTTAAAATAGCAAGAAATGAATTTTACATATAGGGATTGTATATTAAGTATTTTAAAGTCTTTAAATAAGTCCTTTGTGGGATGAATGTAATGTACTTTGTAGATAGTCCGTATTATCAATTTTTGAGCCTTTACTAATGGATCTAATATAGTTTTAGAACACCCTCCCCAGACAACAATACCGTAAGAAATAATTGATTGACATAGAGAAGAGTATACTGTTTTTAATGTCTTTTTATTTAGTATATTTCGTAGTGATCTGAAGATATATGCTAGTTTCCGTATACGACTTGTTACATTGATTACATGATCTTCCCACCGAAGTTTGTTATCAATTATTACCCCTAAGTATCTAATGGAGTCTACGCGTTCCAGTGGATTGCATATGCAACTAGCGAGATCTCTGCAATAATGTATTTTTAGTGAATGATTAGTTGAGGGTTGGCTTATACTATTGAGGCTAAATGTTAAATATTTCGTTTTAGCTATGTTTAACGTGAGTAGATTATTATCCAGCCATTTTTTAATGTTTTGTAATATTACTTCTGCTTTGTGGAATGTTTCTTCCCATGTTTTACTTTTTAGTACCAGGGCAGTATCATCGGCAAAAATGATCATATTGGCATCAATTTGTAATCTACATAGATCATTAATGTATATGAGAAACAGTATGGGACCGAGTACACTGCCCTGTGGTACACCAAAGTTGATTCTGGTTGGATTAGACGGTTTAAGTGATGGTAACTTAACAAATTGCTTTCTGTCTGTTAGGTATGATTTGAACCATTCGAGTGCCTTATTCTTTATTCCGATTTTCTGTAACTTGGCTAGAAGGATTGGTCGAGATACTGTGTCAAACGCCTTAGCCAAGTCTAGAAATATTGCCAAACATTTGTCACCTTTGTCTAGGGCTTGCGTTATGTGTGATGTTAATTCTAGAATAGCTGTATCTGTGCTTAGTCCTTCTCTGAAACCATACTGGTTTGAAGAGAGAATATTATGTATTGTGAGATGGTCAATAAGTCTTTTTTTAACGATTTTTTCAATAATTTTGGAAAGTGACGATAAAATTGAAATAGGTCTATAATTTGATATATTTGTAGGAGTACCAGTCTTAAAAATTGGTTGAACCAAAGCAAGTTTGAGTTTATTTGGAAATATACCTTTATTGAGACTAAGGTTAATGATATGTACCAGTGGTTGGTTTATAAAAGGTTCAATTATTTTGAGTATGTTTGAGGATATTTTGTCGTTATTACATGAATGAGAGAGCTTCAATTGTTTAATAATTTGTGAAATTTCGGCAGAGTTAGTGGGGTCAAATGTGAGTGAATTATTTGTTTCACAAACTGATTTATTTATTTTGTCAGCAAGAGCATTTTCATCTAATGATGTTTTGTTTAAAATTTGTGACGCTAAATTTTTGCCGATGTTACAAAAGTATTCATTTATATGATTTGTCACAGTGTCTGGATCGTCTTTTATGGAGGTGTCTAGTCCGTTGATGTTTAATTTATTAATTGGTGGTATTGGATGGTCAGTGTCAGATATTTCTTTAATAATTTGCCAAATTTTTTTATTGTTATTGCCGGCTCTAGACAATTTTTCTTTATAGTAGTTTTGTTTAGTGATTTTAATGAGGTTATTACACATATTTCTGTATTTTTTGTAAAATATTTGTGATTGTATATCTGGATTATTAATTAAGTTTTTGTGGAGCTTGTCCCGTTTTTTAATGCAAAAAATTAGACCATTTGTGATCCATGGTTTAAGTTTTTTGTTTTTTGGGTTATTCAAAGGGGATTCAACGGTAACAGCCTCAATAAGTTTCAATAGTGTTTCAGAAAATGTATTAAAAGCAACATCTACGTCTGTGGAATTTAGGGTAGAGAGCCAATTTTCCAATTTAATTTTAGAGGTGAGTTCTTCGAAATTGATCTTAGTCTTTATTCTATTATCACATAAAGTTATGGGAATAGGTTTTTTATTCATAAGGCCAATTACTATTGAGAAGTGGTCAGTTATGGTTGATTGATATACAGTTCCTTTCGCATTTTTTTTTGTTCTTAGGAATATGTGGTCAATACATGATTTGGTCATGTCAGTTACTCTGGTTGGGGCATTAATGTGAGAAACAAGCCCGTGTTGAGTCATTAGATTTTTATAATCAAGTATTTGTGTTGACATGGGCTTAAGTATATCAATGTTAATATCACCGATTACCATTAGTTCTTCATTTGGTGCACAGTTCATTAAGGCCAAGTCTAAGGATTTAAGGAAGGATGAAATATTTTGTTGTTTAGGTGACCTGTATAGTGCAATAATGGTGGTCTGGTTTGTTATTATTTTAAGGCAGTTGGCATTATCGATAGATAATTCAGAGACAATCGGATCTAATTCGGATTTTACATAGACAATTACTCCATCTGACTGTGTCTTATTATTCAGCGTATTGAAAACTGTAAATCCTGTAATGTGTTTTTGAGTGTAATTTGATTTGATCCAACATTCAGTTAAAACTATTATGTCAAAAATATTATTCAAACCTGCAAGCGTTACAAGTAGATTATTATAGTTCTTGTCTATGCTGCGAATATTTGTAGAAAATACTTTTAATCGCGTATAGGGCTCTAGTATATTTATGCACTTTGAGGGATCATTAGTTTCCGGAGTTATTATTTTACCATGGTTTTCTATTTGCAGATTAATATCATTCATTTGTTATGACAAAAATAGTTTTTTGTTTTGTTTTCTCTATTTGGTTTACAATGTTTAAAAAAGAGAGAACAATGATCCTTTAAGTACAAACTGAATGTAACATAAACATTTATAAAGAGAGTATGTGAATGTGATAGATAGATAAGAACAAGGTTAGTAGTTATGCTGGAGAGAAGTGCATACAATAAATATATTAGAACAAAATCAACAGTTATAATGATACGATAAAAACCAAGCTTGAGCATTTGCAGTATTTTTTTAGCAAGTTTTAGTATAGCGATAAATATATGAAGTGTTGCAAGTAAACCTACAATGAAAATGTAACTGTAAATGTTGTTGTTGTTAGTGAATATAAGAGTGTATAAAAGAGGTGTTACTTGTCTACATGGTGAGAGTATTGAGCAGTATCGTATGAAATAACGCATTTTTAAGGTAATTATGTTAGAACCAAAGGAATCTATTAAGGAAAGTGTGAATATATATTTATATTGACGAAAAATATAATTATTGATGCTATGACTCATATAAATTGCATGCAAAATATTGTTGACTAGATTAGTTACTTGTTTCTCAAAAAATATTAAAAAACTAGAGTTTAGAATAAGGGTAGTAATTGTGTATGTTTTAAAATGATTTATTTGTAAGATAAGATGTTTAAAACATATATTAGTAATATAGTTGATATATGGATGAAAATATTTAAAAAGATGTTTAAAGTAAATATGGTTCGGTTGCATTTTGCTCAAAGTTACAAATAAAATTGAGTTTAAGATCAGTAGAGCTCTAGTAATACTATCAAAAATAATTGCAACATGTATAAGATGGATGATAATATGTATTATATTGGTTCGCTGTGTTGTTTGCATTTGAGTAGTAAAAACTATTAGTACATGAATATAATATACGAGCGTAATATAATATAATATAATAATAATATAATATAATATACAAAATGTGAAAAAAAGATTGAATATTGTAATATAATCATTGATATCCGATATAGTAGGGGGGTGTAGCTGCACGGTACCTTGTATAATCAGTCACAGTAATTGACGTTTTGCACGTTCAAGATCGGTTATATTATATATTGTAATTATCTTAGAAGTATCAGTTTGGCGTAAAAGAATTCGCCCTCCAGCAGTCCAAGAGTGCTTGAAATTATTTTCCCTTGCAATTTTTTTTGTTTGCGATAACAAAAATTTTCCTCTTTGAGTCAAGTGTTCGGAAATATAAATGCGGTTGGCGTCTTGTGATAATCCCAGGTCCCTTGTGTTTAATTTGTTTGTCTTGATAGTAGTAGATTTCTTGTAAGTTTTGCATTTGGATAGGAAGTCATCGCGGGATTCAATGTTTTTGAAAGTCGCTACGATAGATCTTGGGTTTTTATCTGAAGTCTTCGGTCCAAGCCTGTAGATTTTTGTTATTACAGATTGCACGTCGGTATCTTCGTAGTTTATGATTTTAGAGATTTTTTTAAGAACTTCTGCATTTTTTTCAATATCTGCCTCCGGAACACCTCTTATATCGATGTTGCAGGTTATATACGATCATTTTATTCGTAAAAACGGGACCAAAGTTCTTACGAACAAATAAACAGAGTTTCAATGTTTATTGGCGGGAACATGTAAGAATAATTTATTAGTATACGTAATTTCGTACGTATACCAACAAATTATTCTTACATTTTCCGGCCAATAAACATTGAAACTCTGTTAATTTGTTCGTAAGAACTTCAGTCCCGTTTTTACGAATAAAATGATCGTATTTTATAATAACATTTTTCTCCGTGTACGAAACAACCCTATGTTCAAGGTATAATATACGGCTTAGTCTGGCAGATCACTATAATCTTACGTTGTAAATGATTCGTAAGACTGAGTGCCTCTGCTGACAAGGCAACTAAAAAAAGACAGTTTGCAACTAAACTCGCTATCCTGTGTATGTCAATGTGATGGCCCGCATATAGTTTCTCAAAAACCCGTTGTCAATGGTAACGCAAGCAGTCACCCGTGACTCGCACTGCTAGTTGATATGATCACAGCTGATTGTTCTTCGTCTATGGTTAAATAAGCTGAGAGAATTATTTAAATCGTAAAATTAAGTAGGAAGTTTGATTGGAAACCATAGCAACCAACAAGTTTTAGTTTGGTTTCGGTTTCGTATACTTAAAAAAATCGCCGTATACTCAAAAAACAAAACAGTATTTCATATTTGGTTACTTTACTCTAATGCATTTTTGCTAGTTCCTACCTCTCATGAAAATTTCATAGCTTTCTGACTAATACCAAGTTACTATCTATGTACATAGGTGTTTCAACTTTAACTAAGTCTGTAATATTGCCTAACCTGGGCCGAAACCGAAGGAAACAGCCCACGGCAAGGTCAACTTATGGTAAACATATTATTTTCGGGATACGCGTACCTATATAAGTTCCTAGTATAAGTATTTTAATCTAACTGCGCCAATTAAGGACATCCCTAAGGCAACAATTTCTCTTCATCCAACCTTCTGCAATCCAATATTAATTCTCGAATATTGACATAGATTAATCTTTAACCCGGCGTCATGGGGGGTGGAAATATGATACGAGTACGTGGGGGTCGGGTCATGATCACCCACTTATTCAACACCAGGTATTTCATTATATTTATACTTTAACCCGGCGTCATGGGGGTGGAAATATGATACGAGTACGTGGGGGTCGGGTCATGATCACCCACTTATTCAACACCAGGTATTTCATTATATTTATACTTTAACCCGGCGTCATGGGGGTGGAAATATGATACGAGTACGTGGGGGTCGGGTCATGATCACCCACTTATTCAACACCAGGTATTTCATTATATTTATACTTTAACCCGGCGTCATGGGGGTGGAAATATGATACGAGTACGTGGGGGTCGGGTCATGATCACCCACTTATTCAACACCAGGTATTTCATTATATTTATACTTTAACCCGGCGTCATGGGGGTGGAAATATGATACGAGTACGTGGGGGTCGGGTCATGATCACCCACTTATTCAACACCAGGTATTTCATTATATTTATACTTTAACCCGGCGTCATGGGGGTGGAAATATGATACGAGTACGTGGGGGTCGGGTCATGATCACCCACTTATTCAACACCAGGTATTTCATTATATTTATACTTTAACCCGGCGTCATGGGGGTGGAAATATGATACGAGTACGTGGGGGTCGGGTCATGATCACCCACTTATTCAACACCAGGTATTTCATTATATTTATACTTTTTTGCTTATATAATGTATTGCAAATTATTCAGAAATTTAAACATGACATTATTTCGACAAGATTCTTTTTTTAAACTAATGGTGTTCATCGTTACTAAAAGTTAACAACATTAGCTTTCTCTAGCTCATTCATACTAAAAAAAAATTATCATTTTCATTTATATAACAATTTTAGAAGCTAAAAAAAACTATTTTTTGAAAAAATAACAAAAAGTTCATTAGAATCATCATTTTGAACACAGTCACGGCAAAAAAGGGTCGATGGGGAAGGGTAACATTTACCCTTTTCAGATTTTGACGCGTGTAATCCCGTGTCAATCGCCGTCTGACTAATATCTCATTAAATAAGTGTAAAGAAAGTCAACATCTCTAGCTACTGGAAAGATTGGCAAAATCGCACGTGTAGTTATAAAACCACAAGCAATTTAAAACATGGCGGGTTATTTTGACCCATCCCCATGACACCGGGTTAAGGGCTTTACTATAATATAAGCTTGTTTAAAATTTTACGTAACTGATAAAGAACCATTGATGTAGGTGTCGTAAATATCAGTTGTGTAATATATATTAAACATGTATTAGTAAGGGCAACAATTAACATGTTAACTATCTGGAATTATACACGTTCTTTAATTTTTTGTAAAACTAATATGGACCACAGAAAAATCGCGGATAGTCAGGACAATTTTTAAAATGGCATATAAAATAATTTTATTTAAAAAAATATTAACAACTTACAATCCGCACATATTCTGTGAAAGTGCTTTAAAAACACACTTGTCACACGCAACGCAATCCTACGCTCCTCGAGCAACACCGGTCTGCTCTGTTCATACCAGCGTGGAACGAAATATAAAAATAATATAAAACTTATAAAAAATATAAAAACAAAACAAAACACTTTATATAATACATAACATAAAGTTTTTTTTAATAAGAAGTCTGTCCATAAAATAAGGTCCACAAGGTGCTGCGGTCGAAATGAACGGTTTTACGCTTGATCCGGTAATCGTTACTTGTTACTCGTGCCCCCACGCCAAATGCCCACCCCGCTTACTATTCTCCGCCTTAGGAGCATCGCTCTAAAAAAAGGTGTTACAAGGTCTCCAAAGTGCTGCGGTCGCAAAGAACGATTGATTTTACGCGCAATCCGGCATGTCGCCTGATTCCTCCACGCTAAATCCCCACTACGCTGCACTCTCTGCGATGCTTAGTCTCGGCGTGGCAGCCATTCGCGATGGAGCTTTTACTCGCCACACCCGCCATGTGTAAACTACGCTTGGTAATTCGTTTTTAAACTTCAGCGGCTTCGGTGAATCTGAATCACTGACGGGATTGTTCCTTTGTATCTGATGTCATGTAGTTTAACCAGGTCTCGTCCCAAGTCACAATCTAGGCCAAGAATACCTCACCATTGATATCGTAGCACTCAGGGAATTTGCAAGCTGCTTCTTCTTGTTTGTGATCTTCCGAGCATTTTTGGTACCCACCTTGCTCAGACCTTATGGTATGTATACCCAAATGTTCTGTAAACATCTAGTCAATAGTGGTAGTAGTATTGGCTTACTGATATCAGGGATCATGTCACAGAGCTCCCAAACCATCACCAGTCGATCTGCAAGCATTGCTTTTTCCTCTTTCACAAATTTTTCGTCTGAAACCAGGCATGGACGTCTTTTTTAAATTCGCTGCACTATTTGCACACGTTTTTCGTTCTCATACACTGTCCTCCGTTTACGCTACCTAGCTGAGAATGAATGTCTACCGGGGTTTAGTTCTTTGAACAGAAAAAAATGAAATACCGAGCGTAATTCACACCTGGCGGGTGCGGTGCGTGGAAGCTTCATGCTCACGAACGGTTGACACGCCGAGACTAAGCGTCGCAGAGAGTGCAGCATGGTAGAGATTTGGCGTGGAGGAATCAGGCTACACGCCGAATCGCGCGAAAAATCGTTCCTCGCGACCGCAGCACCTTGGAGACCTTATTTTAGCCCTCGTATATAACGTAAATCGTGTTACACCTTTTTTAGAATGTTCGTGTTAAAAAGGCGGAGAAACGTATGTAAATAACATTTTATCATTTATTTTTTTAGAAAGAGTAAGGATCGAGAAAAAAAAAAAAATATGAAAGAGAACACAAAACTGAATAAGAGAGAAAAGGAATTTCAAATATTATTATCTAGAAATACTATATTAAAATACTAAGTTTAATAATGTAATATACTATGGATAGAGATGTAGCATTGCACGTATATGACAAGTGTGCACATCGGTCTGAATACGTTGTGTACGTGAGCCTAGTGTATGAATACCTTTATTTTAAGGATTATTAATGAGATAGGAATTATTATGGTCTCGTAATCAAATTTCGCATAGAACAAGAACACTATATTATTCCACAACTTGTACCTACCTATTACTGTTTTGAGTTTCACTTTATTGTAATAGGATCACTTTTCTTATTATCCTGAAATCCAATCATAAATTCTAAGTAAATCGAAAAAAACTCTTCGTAATCTTTTTAACTCAGGTTTTTGTTTTGATTAATAAGATTATTCTAAGAAAATCAAATAATTACAAAATAAATTAAAGGGTGGTAGATTATGCTCGGTATTCCCCTGATAAAACACTACTAATCAGTTTTGAAACGTTGCTTTTAATGGTTTTTGCTGTGTTTGGTGACAAGATGTAAATAACCGAGTACTCGCTCGTGATGTGATTTCTCACAAAAATGGCGCTCTATAAAATTATCCATTTATTATTATTATTATTATTTCTACTTCAGCTCCTCCCCTTCTCCACTCTCTTCGGCCTGATAACATCCCCTAATTGAGGTTGCCATTGTTCCGCTGGCTCTTGCGGGACTCTTGTGCTGCTTTTAAAAATAATAAATTAAAGTTTGTAAAAAAAACTTTATCTTGTTGTACAAGAAATATTGGAAAATATATTAAGAGAATACCGAAAATTAGTCCTTTTTAAATCAAATTCTAGACGTATTGACTCTTTTTAAAAAAAAAAACATAAACTAATTTTGAAAGATTGTTATTTTATCTGGTACACGCAGTTTTAAAATTTTGAAAAACTATGTTTATTTTTAACATACTAAGGTTAAACCGTTGGTCGTTGGCAGATTTGTTCAATTTTTAAACGATAGATTCTATTAAACCACACAAATTACAAATCACATAATCATATAACAAAATAAATCAATACATAATCTAGTGAATACAGTTTTCATAATTTTAATTTTAGTTAAATAAAAATCATTAAAAATAAATCTGAGAACGTGTTTTGGGACAAAAATTCCTTAGTATTTTTTTTTTTTTATTTTTTTTTTTATTTTTTTTATTTATTTATTTATAAGAAAAAAAGTTTTACATTACAAGTGAACATTATGTAAAGTTATACAAATTATTCATCATTATTCTACTACTCCATAAGTTAAGCTCTAGGAGCTCGTGTTTATGGGAGGAGTATTTACATACAAAAAAATAAAATATTCTAAATAAATATGTAATCAAAGACTTAAAATAAATACAAACATTATTTAACATAGCTATACAATTAAGGAAAAAATATGTTTTTGAATTACAATACCAATATACTATATATTTTAACTTTCAACATTGATAATACAGATTAAGTAATGGTAAACTAAGGGTACAATATATCATTATCTAATTTCAGGGATTTAATTTGCTTTTTAAATTGTTCATATTTCAAAGTTTCGGTTACACTAATTTTGTTTTTGGACAATAATATATTGTACCATCTCACACCTAAATACAAGTAGTGATGCTGAGCCGTAGTCGTTCTAAGCATAGGGATTGTTATTAAGCCATTAGTTTTGAATCTATTGCTTATGCTATCTGAGGGGTGAATTTTTTGGATAAAATATTCCTTATAAATTTGATATAAGGCGTTTCTCTTATACAATTCTGTGACAGATGGTACATTAAATTCCCGAAATATCTCAAAAGTAGAGAAGTCGTATGGTTTCCTAAGGATGATTTTTATAATTATTCTTTGAATTGTAATTATGGGTTGTAATGAAGCCTTAAAGGCCCCTCCCCACCCAATAATGCCGTACTGCAATAAGGACTGAATTAATGCATAATAGACAATTTTAATAGTATTCTTGTTTAAAATGTTTCGTACGTTATAGAAAACATAGATAAGTTTTCTTATTCTTTCTACGGTGAGATTAATGTGATCTTTCCATTTAACATTTTTATCTATTAAGATTCCAAGATATTTTACACTAGATTTATGATTTAGCTTAGCACAGTCCGTATTACATGTACCGTCATTTGCACAATTTTTGGAATGAATTGTTATGTTAATTAAGTTATTTGGCACTTCTTCTTGTAGAGAGAAGGGAATATAATAGAAGGGAATATAATTTCTATTTATTTAAGTTATTACAAACTAAAAACACACACTTTTTTTTACACACTTATCTTGTTTAAACATTATTAAAAAATCATAAACACCTGTGTAATCAAAAATTACTTCCAAGAAGTACATGATATTTAATAATTTATCATCGTGCATTTTGATCATTTTTTTTGCTTACTTGATTGTAGGTATATATTAAAACAAGTTTTGAATGAAATGAATTGATATTAAATTTTTAATTTAAAACATTTGATACGGGGAATAATCGGTCTTTCTCATTGGAACCTCCCTCTATAGTTGCAAGCATTTTTAAACTTTTATTATCAGCCGCTGGTCAATCGCTCTTAAAAAATGTAATTTTGAATCGAAGGATTATAGAAATCACCAAACTTTTGTTAAGGTGGGTCCAAGTACTGTTTTCCTTTCTAAATGTTTTACCAATAATAATTTCTCGAGGCTTCACTTAGTCGTTATGTTAAACATATTGTAACTACACACCAAAACACACAAAAACCAAGAATTTGTATGTAAAGTTCCCAACAACTTGTGGTTTAAAAACCCGCAATACGTGTTTAAAGTTTTGTTCCGCAAACAATGTAGTACCATCGGCACTAAACACTTAATTACTGCTAAAATGGTTTCCGAATTGTTTCGTATCGAAATTGGTTTGCCCTAAAATTCACTTCAAACACACCACACGTGAGTAGGTTCGGCGATTCTCGAAATTTCTACCCATGGTAATTAATCAATTTAATCAATTTTCTCCAGGGGTTTTATGAATTTTCATTCTAGATTCTAGATGGTTCATTGTTTGTGTATTCTATAAATTTACTAACTATCCAACACACCCTTTCTCCACAGGGGTTGCTAAGGAGGATGGACCTCCACACAATTTTCAATTTTTATTCACACTAGTGAAAATAATACTCTTGATATGGCCCGACTCAATTATTTGATTCAATTGAGCATGCTATGTCTTCCTCGGGCACCCCCGACTTTTTCTACATACCACTTTCACGTATATATTCTCTAAATCTACTGATCTATGTGTATTATAAATAAAATTTAAAAAATGTCTGAATTCGTCAAAAGTGTATCATTATATTCATGAATATCGGTATACAATGGGTTATCTCATATGAATTACCATAATTATATAAATGGAATCTAAAACAATCACTTACAAAAATATATACCTACAGATTGACAAAAAAAAACACGAATTTAATATTGTGAAAAATGCGAATTTATATGCTGCTTTTTTTTACAATCGCTCCACACAGGAGGCCCTGAAGAAAATGATTCCTCTCCGGAGAGGAGGAGAGGGTGTTCTGGGAAGGAAAAAGGTATGAAAAAAGTCAGTGTGTCCAGGTGTGATGGACGAACGCATCCCCCCCACTGCGGTGAAAGGTGATGTTCCGAGAGAGCCCTGCTGGAGAAGTCAAAAGGCCTCTCTCAAACAGCCTCTCCCGATTTGGCCTGCCACGCAATTGGTGGGCAGACGCATCCACCGCCGAGACCCGGAAAAACCTCACCACATGAACCCGGTCACCAAACGTAGTGAACCACCAGGGGTGACCTATGGCAGAGGTGTTGGTTTTCCAATAAATGCCATAACCGCCTACCAAATTGCTGGTAAAGGTAGTGTGTGGATAAAGAAATGATATTTCCTTTAAACGTGTCATTTTATGTAGTTACTCTCGAGTTCCGAATCCCGTTCGTTGAAAATCTTTTCGCAGGAGATATTCTCGAACGTGCTGCATTTGAATCCTTTGCGGATTCAATATCGTGCCTCCAACATGACACATTATATATTTTTTCGCATTGTGGACTGCTGAAATGTATAAGTTCGATGGTCAGGAGGTAAACGCCTAAACATGAGTGTAATTCAGGTTTCTAAAATGATAATAAAATTTTTACCACGATCTTACCACAGCGCACATGGTTATATGCGAATATGGTTTTTTTGAAAAATTTTATCCTACCCTACATACGAGTTTTGCTCTCTGATACGCATTACCAAAGTCTCCAGCCAAGGATTAGTGCCCTTGCAAATAAAAGCGTAAAATTATACAATTACATACAATAAACATAACTTGATAAATATTTCATACCTCCTGGAATGCTATAAGTTTTTTCCAAACAACTATTGCTCGGGCGGCACCATAATCTACTATGCATACCATATGGCAGAATAGATGTATTGTCATACATAACAATATTATATATTGTTACAAATTACGCATATTAATAGATAAAAATGTTCTTACTTCTGCAATAATTTGCATTTGCAACTTGGCGTCAAAATATATAACTTCGCGAATACACGACTATTTAATTAAAATAATCAATCAATGGTTTCTCGTCAGGATAAAATATATATTTTTTTATCCACATATCTATATTGTTTTGATTGAACGGTGGATGCACAAAAAATGATTAATTTTCATTTATCAAAAAATTTTAATTTTTCAAAGTATTTAAGTCAGGTGTATGTAAATAAATATTCCCAAACCAAATGGGTATTCTACCCGTAGAGTAATGAATGTAAATTAGGTATGCGGCGTATGTTTTCTTCAAGGATTGTGATCAGATATTGCCTAAATGTACAGAATGATGCACTAACCTGAAATTGAAACTTTCCTCAAAAAAGCCTCGTAAACATTTTCATTAATCTATCAGTACAAAGGTACATAATTTACAATTAATTTGAGACGAAAACAAATCAAAAAATAATACGCTAAACCACATATGGTCAAAAAATTGAGAACTCTGTAAATATCTACTATTTTTCTGTCTTGTAAATTCGTTGGTAAATACCCTATTATAGGAATAAAACTTACATCATTGTGTAAATTAATCATTGTGCAAATCCGTGAAAAAAGTCCCTTTATCGAATACCATTACAATTTAAATTATTGAATAGTTTTTCACTGTTTTTTCTATGGCATAGATACTTTTTTTTTCAATAACCTTTCGGATGTTTGATTTGTCGAAACATTCAGGATAAACCAATAAAACTGATGATAATACACCATGATGAATATATGAGAAATCTGTAATTATACTTTTAATATAGCCCAAACCACAAACCAATTGCGAATTTTCTTTGTTTGAGTGATTTTAAACATCTTAGAAAAATTAAAGATTTTAATAGACGATTGATTACCTACTGATTATTCAACGTTAAATTCACACATAAGTACAAAAGTTAACATTTAATGTAAACGTTATAATTTTTAATTTAGATTCTATAAATGTTTTACTACGCTGGAAAATTATTTTAAACCATGTTAAAATAACACATTTAAAATTAACCAGTTTTTCGCATGGAATAAACGAGGCGTTCCTAAAGTATCACATTTTAGATATATTTACGGATATCGCGAGTAAAAAATGAACATTTTGTGAGATAAGCCGGAGAAATGATTAAAATATAACATTATTTAAGGGCCGGAATTTCGATTTTTTTACCGATATTATCATATTATGTCCCTTGAACACTTATGTTTCTAAGTTCGTAAAAAAATGTTATTTTAGAGCCGAGACGTTAATTACATAAATTACCTCCCGTGTTTCCTTTTCACCTTCCCGCGTTCCCACTCCCCTCTACCGCTCACCCCTTTCTCGCGAACTCCCCCCCCTTACGCATTCCACTTCCACCTTCTTCGCCTCCCCCTCTTCCTCGTCCCCCCTCCCGCTAGGCCCTCTTCCTTAATTACCCCAAAGGACCTTCCTGCATACCCCTTCCCGCAAAATGTTTTACTACGCTGGAAAATTACTTATAATTTTTTCCCTGCCGCCTAACTCCATAAAATACATTAATTTTTCCAACAACTCGCGTGACCTATTTTTTTTGCAAATTTCATAATGCCAGAGCTCACCAGTATATAAATAGAAGTATTCACGGCCATGTTCACAACAATTAAAAAAAAAATTAAAAGCAATCGGATGAAATTTTAATCGCAAACGTGTGAATAGTACAGGAAACAATTTCAAAACGCCAGAGCTCATTATCCTATAACCATCCCGGGAACGGTATGGCCACGCATAAGGTACGAACAAACAAACAAGCAAATAAACATTAATTTTTATATTATAGATTTTCCCAATTTTCGCTTGAATTTTACCGTTTTTTAATATTAGCGCGCTTCTTCTAACATTCGTATTGTCATCTCTCCTTCGTTTTTTTGGACAGGTACTGCCAGTTCTTAAAGCACAACATTGTATATTTTTCTTAAAACATTATTAAATCAATGACTTCTTCTCATGGCGTTCCCCCGTGTTGTGGAATATATTTCACAACAGTTGGGATAGTATAAACGGTTTCTCTTTGTGTTCTGTTACTTCGTAAAAAAAGTTATTTGTAATAGCTCTTTATGTTGGAAAGAACGCAATATGTTTTAACTACTATTCATTGAATAATCCATGGTGACCTTTGAAATTGATACCATTTTAAATTAGGAGACGTACCACTGTTTCGTGACTTAACTTTAAATTTAAGATAAAATCCTCCAAAAACATGGAAAGATTTTTTGCAAACTTAATAATGTTACAAATTCTATTTTACGCCAATAATTCGAGTGACTTTTAATATATATTTTTTTAACATCAGGGCCACACAAGAGGCCTTGAGGAAAAAAAAATCCTCATAACCTATGTCATATTTGCGTATTTGTAAGGAAACGGAGTAGAGGAAGTTTTTGGAAGGAAAAATGTAGGATGGGTAGGAATCTGGGGGTCAATGTGTCCAAGAGTGACAAACGTATTAATCCATCCCTCCTCACTGCAGTGCAAGGCGATGGGTGGAGGGAGTCTAGCTGGAGAGGTCAAAAGGCCTCACCCAACCATTCTCTCCCGATCCGGCCCGCCACGCAGTAGGTAGGCAGATGCATCCACCGCCAAGACTTAGATATACCACACCCACCCTATGAACCCAGGAACCTCTGCTAATTCACAAAACTTGGGGCGACTTATGGCAGGGGGATTGGTTATCCAATTATTTTTCCCGGGGCGGCGGTACCCATACCGACTTCCGAAATTAAAATATTAATTTATGATTTAAGATTTTCACGGCCAAAAGTATTTTTGTGATATTATGCCGTGTTACGCTAACTCCTTCTTTAGCCGACGTTTCGGACAACATTACAGTGTCCATCATCAGGGCAGATGTGCAAAAAGGAGTTAGCGTAATACGGCATATAAAAAAAAAAATAAAAAAAAATAAAAAATAAAAAAAAATAAAAAAATTATAAAAAAAAAAAATAATAATAATAAAAAAAAATAATAATATCTAAAAAATAAACAAAAAAAAAAAATGAAAAAATAATTTATTTAATGAAAGCTCTACAGAGACTCAAAAAAGATCTAAAATGCTTACGGATCCGTCTTATGGTTAAAATCTCCCAGTCTCTGGGATTTATCGACGGAAAGCCGCCGAAGGCAGAATGGTCACCCGCATAATTCTCGAACAATGGCATCCCATCGAACGCAGAACACCCATAATTTATGAATTTGGTTCGAAGGTTGGAGCTATTTAACTACCAGGGTACCAACCAGTAGCGTACATGAGTTTTGTAATCAGGGTAGGCGGATTACACCCTTCCTTTAAGCTTTTGCTAAGATTGGCTAATGTAGAGCTAAGATGCTCTCTACCCGAAGATGCTTAGGATTACCTAAACCACATCAAATATCCTAATATCCACTTTATTTGTGCACATTACAGGTAAATATTGGGTCCTTACATATGAAATTGGCGTTTTGCCGTACTGGCAACTTTGATCTCAAATATCTTCTCTTTGGTTAGGAATTCCAAATTCAAATTTATACAGGTATTTATTTACTCATGTATTTGTGTTTACTCATGTAAATTATAATTCATTTGTTTTTTCCTTAATTGTTTTTTTTCTTTGCGTCATTTAGTTTACAAAATGGAAAACTTGAAATATCGCGTTATTTACGAGTACGAGTTCCACCGTGGCACCAGTGCTGCAGAAACGGCTCGATGGATTAATGATGTGTAAGGAGACGGTGCCGCAAAATAAAACACAGTGCTTTTTTGGTTCCAACGTTTTGGTTCTGGAAATTTTGACCTGCAGAACAAGCCCCGTGGACGGCCGGAGATCAAAGTTGATAATGAAGAATTGAAGGCTTTTGTGGAAGCGGATTCATCGCAAACCACGTCCGAGTTAGCTGCAGGCTGCGGTGTTAGTGATAAAACTGTTTTAATCCACTTGAAGCAAATTGGGAATACTGAAGGCATAATAATGAAGAAATTTTAAATCGAATCATTTACCTGTGATGAAAAGTGGATCCTGTACGATTATCGTAAGTGCTCATAGCAATGGCTGAACCCTGCCGAACCAGCCAAACCATGCCCCAAGCGAAAATTGACTCCAAAAAATTTACTTGAGCGTTTGGTGGACTAGTGTTGGACTGGTGTCATTCACTACAGCTTTCTTAAATCTTTAGCCAGACGATTACGGCAGATGTCTATTGTGAGCAACTGCAAACCATGATGGAAAAGCTAGCTGCCAAACAACCGAGGCTGGTTAATCGCTCTAGGCCACTGCTGCTTCATGATAACGCTAGACTACACATTGCACAACAGACGGCTACCAAATTAGAGGAGCTTCAATTGGAATGTCTAAGACATCCACCGTGCTCTCCGGACCTTGCCCCAACATATTACCATTTTGTTCGAAATTTGGATAACTTCTTGCAAGGAAAAAAATTCAACTCCGATGGGGCAGTACAAACCGCCTTCAAAGTTTTTATTGATTCCCGTCCGAATGGTTTTTTTAGTAAAGGGATCGATGAACTACCTATGAGATGGCAAAAGTGCATAGATAGCAATGGTAAATACTTTGATTAAATAAATACATTATAATAAAAAAAAATCGACTTTATGTTCCTCCCATACAAAACGCCAATTTCATATGTAAGGACCATATATAAAACATAGTCAATTTACTTTAATATTATTATTATATCGTTAGTAAGGTTCTACAAGTTAATTGGTATACCATCAGGTGTATTGATTGCTGCATACAAACACAAACGAGTCGTCCCTTGCTCTAGTGTGTAGGTTTTTTTTTTTTAATTGTACCGTCTACGTCATTTTGTTTACTTGGTTTCTGCTTTTGACACGTTATAGTGGTGCAGTCAGTATAGCGCTCGTGGTTGGTGCTTTTAGTTGTGGTGCTTAACGCGTATTTTTCAAAGTAAACCTAATCTAGCAATAATTTAACATTTTATATTATTGTTTTTAATGCTAGAAGCGAATGATGAGCAATTTTTTTGTGTCTTTATGGGCAGCACGCCTCTGGTAGGTACCCACCTATTTATAGAAAGAAGCTCAACCGTACTACCGTGCCGCGCCTTACCGTACAGTGATTTTTTTATCGATTTTACTCTGAATGTACAAAAAATTATACCGTAGTAAAAAAAATATATATAAAAAAAAAATTAAATGATAAATGTACCTATGTATATTTAAATATATGTATATTAAATGACGTAAAAGTAAGATTAAAATACAATAAATGTATGCAAAAGTATACCTTTTTTATTTTATTTATAGAGAATACCTCACAAGAGTCTTAACTGCTCCCGTCTGGAGCCAGTGAGACTATCGCATCCCCAATTGGGGTATATTGTTAGGCTGAAGGTGAGTGGGGAAGGGAAGGAGGTGGGAAAGAGGAAGGTGGGGAAGTACCTGGCTATTCAGATCTAGTCACTAAACACGGCTAAGGCCATTCTTAAGCAACGTTTAATTCTGAATGGTGGTCTTACACCAGGGCGATACTGAGAGTATCTACCACCCTGGAACGTGCCTCAAAAATAGTATATATTATTTTTATTAATTAATTGTGAAATAACACAAATTAATCAAATAAAATTTATTATTGCACGCCGGGTTCGATCCCGCGACCTTCCGATTGGGAGTAAAGCGTCTTCCCTCTCGACCACGGACGGCCGTCCTATTATAATTATATTATATACCTATTATAAGCATTCCTTTTTGAAAGAAGTCAAAATCACAGAACGTATTCATTACTGTATAGAGCGGTGAAGAGCTTCCAAAAATACTGAACAATAATGAAGAAGAGAAAAATGTAAATTAAAAAAAAAAAACGAAATAGATGAAGCGTAGTTTTTAATCTCAGAAATCTTTGAAAAAAGCTCATCCTTTTTATATAATATTTAACGTTGTACACGTATAGTAAAATGGATATATATAGAGAGTCTCGATAAGAACGCAGGATTTCAAGGTTCAATAAAACATTTTAACATAAAACGTTTTCTCCAGCAAAGTATGAAATATTTATTGAGTTATAATGTGCATAGTTAGGAATTACAGCTTTGCTGAATCGCGCTTTGGATTCATGGCTTTCTGACGAATCATTAGGGATTTTGTGAGCCCCAAATGCGGCAGTTTGGCCTATTAACGATGCCATCGAGGTGAAAAGGGGCCTCATCACTGAAATTGATTTTGTCCACAAAATAGGCCTTCACTTCTTGATGCTCAAGGATTCAATTGGTGAACTCACTTCTGTCATCTGTTGGAGAATTTGTTGAGTCAATTGGACTTTGTAAGTAACGTTTGTAATGTCCATCCTTGTGCACGATAATGGTAGGTTCAGACTGGACGACGTACGTACGCATCGCTACTCAAACAATGCTTAGCAACCCATACATTTTCTATGAAAATGGCCACAGACATCGCACCTCCGTTCCTCCAGCTTACTATTTATTTCCGTGACACCCAGGCTACCACAAATGCGTGAACTTTTCATCTTAACTTTTAGTGACACTCCTGCCGCCATCTAAGCATTCGCATTTCTGCTTAATCGAGTTGCCTAGAGTAGGAGTTGTATATGGTCCAGCATTCGGAGCCATAACTTATCGCGGGTCTAACAATAGTCTGGTATACATTTCCTTTAAGTTTTATAGCATTTTGGTATCACAAAATTCCTGGTACGGGTCTAAATTTACTCCATCCCACACCTATTCTATGGTTAACATCCGCTGCACATCCTCCGTCTCTGTTAATGATTGAGCCCAGATACTTAAATGAGTCACAGTTAGCTAATGTTGCCATCCAGTTGCATCGAAGGAGTTACAGCGTTTGTGTCTTCAAATGGCAAGTACAAATATTCAGCCTTTTTCCTGCTAATTTTTAGGGCATTATACTACAGGATTTTTCTCAAATTAATCATAATTCAACTATTGTGAAAAGAATAATCAAAAAATTTGAAAGCACTGGATCGGTTTATTAGTTAGTTAGTTAGTTATTTAGGTTGTTAATGTTTTTATAGATATCACATAATCACGCCGTTTCCCAGAGGGGGTAGGCACATTCACACATCTTATCATACATGCTCTTCTATTATTCTGACTCTTGACATGGCCTGACTCAAGTATCTGATTCACTTGATCATGCCATGTCTTCCTCGGGCGTCCTCGACTTCTTCTACCATTCACATTCGCTTCATATATTCTCTTGACACTCATTTCTTCATTCATTCGCTCTATATGCCCAAACCATGTAAGCGTCCCTTTTTTAATCTTACTTATGACGCTCACATCGGCCTTGCATTCTTTTCAGATCTCCACATTCCTCACACGATCATACATGGTTTTACCACACATACGCCTCAGTGTTGTATAATAACAACCTAAATGGTGGCGCAAAAGTCATGAGTCATGACCCTATCGGTAGACGATCTCAATTAAAAAAAAAAACATAATATTGGAAATAATATTTAAAAATAAATTCTGTAATATTTAAAAAATCTATTTCTAAAAAATAAATAAAATGCAGATTTAGGAAATGAGATTAAAAGAATTTGGCATTCTCGGACTATAAAAATATTACCATTTATTATTTCGGCTACTGGCATTTTCGACTACTGTCATTCAAAATTTGGGCTTATTAGATTAGTCAAAGAATTTATACATAAAAATGCAAAAGGCAGTCATTTTAAATTCATGTAGGATTACGAAAGATTGTTTTAGTATTTATATTGAGGGATCAGTAGGATTTATCAGTCCAGTTAGGAGTTCTACCGAGCCAAACCCTCTGATATGAAAATATCTAGAATTGGTGAATTATTTTCCCATTTGTCTCTTAATTGGTGAATTATTATCCCATTTGGTCTCTGGTGGGTTGACGTGTTGTTCCGTATTTATTATGCTTAAATAGTACAATTGCATAGCATGGGTTGACTTGATGGTCATTTGTGGAAAAGTGTGTGGAAGGGTTTAGTTTTCCTGTGGGGAAGATTTTACCCGGACATAAAGTCGTAAGAACAGGTAAATACAAAGTTACTGCCCAAGGAAATCGAGTGAATCCACCTTATACATAAAATATTAAAGTAAAGGTGCTTCTTAAACTCAAACTGAAAAAAACTCTTGCCTCTCTTGAATTATTATATAATATATTGTAAGGTAATGATAGTAAAAAATATTACAAAAGTTATCTGTCCCATTTCTCTTAGTTTTTTATGACATTTCTTGATAGACAGGCAAGTCTTGGTGTTAAAAATATTAATTTATTATTTCATGGCATTCGAGTCAAGCCGAATAGCCATGAAACTTTTTTATATGATCGTACCACCCCAGCAAGGATTAGTTAGTAGTACCAGTTCAGTAGTTTAATAGTAATCGATTTTGTCTTAATGGTCATTCCCACTTGGTCTGAAATATCACAAAATAACATTTTTGATTATTATTACTCTTATTGTGGAGATGATTCGAGGTCATTTCAAGCAATGCCACCAGAGTATTATTGCAAAAATTATCTGTTTATAAGAAAACTGTATGATTTTTTTTCATAAACAAATTATATAAATATAGAACTAAGACAAAAAGGGGTTCCTGAAATTAAGGTTAAAGTACTGAAAGAAATCCGAATCACGGAAAAGGTGTTATTTTTGTGATTTATAGGTAGCTACAGTATCAATTAATATTGTATTTTATTATACAAAAATTATGAACGTTGAGATTACTGTAGTACTAAGCGAAAAGGTTTTGAAGTTGTGGTATAAATACTGAAAAAAAATCCCTAACTACGTTAAATTTACGAATTTTGTATAGTTTATTTTTTCACATTATACAAGGTGTCCGGGCAAAAAGTGCACTAACTTCGGGAGGTGATTCTACGTGATGGTGGGAGTAAAAAACATAAATAACCTTTTCCGAAATTCCAACTTTTTTTTCCCATACAAAAGACGTACTTATTAAAAATCCTTAGTGTAAGGTACAAACTTAATGATAAATTTGCTGTGCGCCCGCCCGCGACGTTGGGTTGTTGTGAGTAACCTGTATCATAACAGCGTAAAATAGTACCTAGTGCTGGCCGCATACGACGGACTGATTTTATCGTTTTACCTAAAAAGTACCCCTAAATGTTGCAATTTTGAAAAAACTTATTAATCTTTTTTGCTTATATTATCACGTAGAATCACCTCCCGAAGTTAATGCGCTTTACCCCCGAACACCCTGTATTCTAGATTGAGAAACGTATAAGGCTTCTGTTGGATCTCAAAGGAAACGGAAACATTCACAGCACATCATAGGTATATTTTGTAAATCAAAAGTTATTTTCAAAAAAAATATGAAGGTACCTAATTACTGAATTACGATATAATTATATTTGTAGCATCTAAAGGAAAAAAAAAATTCATTAGTACCTTTCACTGTATAAGAAGATAGAACATACAGATTTGTAAATTAAGTATAACTAAATAATAAAAAAATACCAACATATAAGTGAATTGTGGCTCGATTACTTCTTTAATTGCGTTATTATTATTATTTTTTACAGTACCACCACATTGAAGGTCCTTTTCCCACAGGAGGGTCTTTTTAAGGGTATGAAGGAGAGAAAGTTCTGGGAAGGAAAAATATATGAGGTGTGGGTAGAAATCTGGGGGCCATCGTGTCCAAGAGTGACGGACGTATGAATCCATACCTTCCGCTGCGGCGCAAATTAAAGGGTCGAAAGAGGCCAGCTGGAGAGGTTAAAGGCTCTCCAGCTTTTAGCCTCGCAGCTAATGGGCAAGCGCATCTCACCCGATGAACCCAGGCACCCCTGCTAAGTCACCAAACGTATCGAACCACTTTGGATGACTTATGGCAGAGTTGTTGGAGTTAACATGTATTTTGCATAATTATATGTATACTACATCTATATTCTTACTTTTACTTATCTATTTCTGTATATCCAACTTAGTAACTGATATGATACTCAATTCCACTATCAATGTTTATTTGTTAACATCCTTTATAAGTTTATGTATTTTGTTACCTCAAATTTTTTCTTCTTTTTTATTTTTTCTCTTACTTTTTAAATGGCACTACTCCCCAATTCAAACACGAGAAATGTTTTTCTTTATTGAATTGGGTAGATTCGTTAAAAAACTATTTTTATTGTAATTAGCCAAAGAATTATGTAATATTAAAGACTTGTGATTTTCGTTTGTAAATAAAAAAAAAGTAAAAAAAAGTTATAATTTTTATGGAGATTTAGAAAGAAATATAAATTAATTTTAAAAAAGAAAGGTAAACATTTTTGGTTACGAATAACCCGACAACATTTGAAAATCTCCTACTACCACCACTCTAAGCGGAAGATATTGCTTGTGTTGTGATGGAGGACTTAGCCAGCCGAGGAATCGAACACGGAACGCCTGGGTGGGACCCAAACGCGATGCCCACTCAACCACTGACCGGTAAAATTACATATTTAAATATACATACATAAATATTATAATCAAAGCCAAACGACGTTTTACACAACAAAAAGTATTAACGATAAAAGTCTTCAAAATCAACCAAAAAACTACTTAAGATATTACTTCAAATAGAGACACGTTTTACCCAGCACTTTATAAAAATGTCATTTAGGAGACAATTATTAAAAAAAAGTATAAATTATTCTATACAGGTTGTCAGGGGGTAAAGTGCTTCAACTTCGGGAGGTGATACTAAAAAAATTATAATATAATAATAACTTTTTCCAAAATTCCAACTTTTTCTCCTACAACCTAATAAAAATTTTCAGTGTAAGGAACAAACATACCCAATCAATTTGCTGTCAGTCAGTCTGTCAGGGCGCGATAGTGGCGACGTTGGATAGTTGTAATTGGCCAACATAGTAACACCGGAAAATAATAGTGCTGGCCGCACACGTCGTACTAATTTTATCTTTTTACCAAAGAAGTACTTAAAGTTTGAATTTTTAAAAAAATTGTTTGTCTTTTTTACTTATACTATCGTGTAGAATCCCCTCCCGAAGTTAATGCACTTTACCCCCGGATACCCTGTACCTATATCTCTACTAGCTAAGACCTCCACATTTCACAAGTGGTAAACAATATTCTCTAATTTTAAGGCGGTAGGAGGAATAATATAAGTTGGTCGTCTGGGAATATTATTAATTATTTTAAAACAGAAAATGGTGGGGAGGAAGGTTTGGAAAAACCGAGCTATTTGGATCTGGTCAGTAAACACGGTTATAACCATTTAAAAGAACGCGCAAAGCTTTGATTCTGAAAAATGTTAGTCTGCTGGTAGCTTTGTATTTAAATGGCAGTTGCAATCATATTTATATGGCAGTCCGAACACACTAGGAAACTTCTCAAGTTGTCAACGGCGACGCAACCAATCACTCGTCACAAACAACTTTTTTAGAAATTCCAACTTTGGGTACTTATTTGGTAAAAAGATAAAGTTAGTACGACGTGTGCGGCCAGCACTATTATTTTCCGCTGTTACGATGCTGGCCAATCACAACTATCCAACGTCACCACTATTGCGTCCAGCTGACTGACAGGAAATTGATCGGGTTTCTTTGTACCTTACAGCAAGTTTTCAGTGCGTTTCAGTTTCCAGGTTGCCTGGTTGCCATTTTTACGCCTCACGGGCTGTCAGTTTTCGAGTAATTTGCGATATGTCCGATGCAGTTACCAACCAGTTTTAGTTTGGTTTCGGTCTCTCCATAAGCGAAGGGTCACTTCGCCAGTACGATTCTGTGCGCACGGACCTATCAGTCTGAACTAGGTACTCCAATATTATATACGTAAGGTAGACAAAAATTCCCTCCCGTTTTCTTACACAACTGATGCTTGAAATTTTGATATATTCGAAATTAAACAAAACATTTCTGTACGTAGAATCTTATTCTTTTGTAGGCATAAATGTAATACATTTGTGTGTAACCTGATTACTCGCAGTCTGTCCCAATCGGGAACAAAGCTAAGTCAGTAGTAAGATGAACATAAAAGTACGTACCGCGCGGTTCCCGTTTATCTCTTTGTTCTCGTTTTAATTTACCCCCAGCAGAGGGTGGTCGTGGTGAGAGCGAGATTAGGACTCGAGTGAGCGTAGGTTGGAACCATTTCTTTCTAAACCAGTCGACCTTGTCAGCAGCTGTAGTGAATTGTGATGAGTATGAACTCGTTATGTTGTGTATTTCCAGTCTAAACGCAGAAAACAATCTCAATTTTATTTTTCGGAATGTAACAACTTTAAACTTAATTCCATGCTAGTAAGAAATGATAGGTTATTACGTAGGTGCACAGAACACACTCACCACTATATTATTATGTCAAACTACAATTGCGACGCATATATGATAGTTAAGCCCATAAAGTAGGTACTTAACTTACTAACTACAGTACAATCTCACTAATCCGACACTTCACTAGACCGATACGTCCAATAATCCGGCACCCTCCGTCCGCGCCTCTCTCGCCCCTCTACGCAATTTTTTTTTAATATATTTTTTTAATTAGTTTCAATAGCAAAGTTTGTACATTATGTAGGTATAAAGTATAATATAAGTATAAATTTTTTGTCTTTTTTTACAGTCCTCCTCACTAGGGTTTCCTGTTCTGAGGCGGCCTGTAGTTTTTTTAAACTTTTGTATTTAGTAATAATGATATGCGCTCCATCGCCGTGTCGCCGTCTAGCAATCTAACAGTCTAACCGCAACTCCTCAACACTTATCTCGTGTGCACGTACGTACGTATTTGCCTGATGTTTTGAAGTGAGAATAGTGTGTAATTAAAAATGTCAAGTAAACGGAACATAAGACACTAGATTTGAAAGATAAAATGGACATTTTAAAGAAGTCAAAAGCAGACCTCAATTAAGGAGTTTTTAAATTTTTGAGATATGTTACAGTTACAATAAAACCTGTCAAACAAGAACACAAATATGTATATACATTACATACACATTATATTCTCTCTATGAAATGTTTTTTTTTTTATTATGATTTTTTTCTCTATATAATCTAGTAACCCGAACATTCCAATAATCCGGCACCCTCTGGTTTTTAATAGTGCCGGATTAGTGAGATTGTACTGTAGTGATTCCTGAGGTTAATTGGAGTAAAAAATCTGTACCTTAAAGGATAAACCACTGAGGTCCACTTTTGGGCGGTTTTAAGTTGAATATGCAGAAAAAAAATTCTGTATTTCATTACATTTTTGGATGAAACAATGAAATCCATGAACTGTATGTTAACTGATTTAATAACTCAGGTACGGGACATACGTCATTCCTATGTCTACCTACGTTAAATTATCGTGAAAACAAGCTTTTGTGTCCAAGCGGTTAACTAATAACAAAACCACTGGTTTCAAATTTACTTTCAAGGATAAATCAAAATGTATTCATGAGTTGACATATCATATATAATACACGACGGCCAAAAACGAACGAAATTATGAAATATACCGTTAACAGATCTTATTTATTGCAGTGAGTAAAGAGTTATAGACATTTAGTTCACAAACATAAAAATCGCATTTAAGGTAGGTACAGAAATTTGAAATTTGAAATTTTGACTTTATTATTAACTACTAACATAAAATCAGCAGGAATTCGACAGTTGGGGTTGGGCGGTTACTGACCCCACGGCTGAGTGACCATTGACGACGTGTGAAAGTTTTTTTCTGTTTTAGAAAATAAAATAATTTGACGAAAATTTTTTTCTTTAAATTTGAAAGTAATCAAAATGTCACTGGAATCCAAAATTTCATTTACATTTTTTACTCCAAACTATTTCAGGAATCACTGGTTAAAATAAGTCAGGTAAGTCTCTAAACACATACGCCTAGATAATATTTTTGTTTATCTTCAAAACTTCTCATTTCTCATTAATACTTGCCGATATTCTTAACAGATGGCATTAAATATAAAATAATTTTAATTCTGTAAAAAATGGAATAATTATTTTCGTTACGCCTCTCGCGTAATTTGTTCGCAAAATATGATGAAAATAGGTACAGGTCTATTATTTTTCCTCTGAGCAGACTCATAAAGTGCCACATAATATAATAAAAGGTACTTTAATATGTTTAACACACTGATGACAGCATTCCAAAAGAGAAGTTGAATGAACAATACATTTATTACAGAATATTTCAAAAGGATTTAATGTTTTCGTGACTAAATCAATTTAGAATCTTGACATAAAAGCGTAGAAATCTTGGAATGTGTGATTCAATCACAAGTAATTTGGGTAAGGAGACAGATTCAAAATCCTCTCACAAAAGAAATTCCAAGACTCGTGGGAAGTAAAAATTTTCCTGAAGTCATTTTGGTCTCTTCATCCTTTCGATGGAAGATTAAAGTGGATCAGGGAAAATATGTGAAAAGTTTTTTTTCTTTTACAAATGGCCGTTAGATTCTTTTCTTTTTCATCTCCTTAAATATTCTACTATGTAGGTGCCTAATAAAAGATTTTTTCTATGGGACACTTCTTTTGTGAATTTTTCGAGTAAATTTTTTGCAAATTTTCATCTCTGACTTAAGAAAGGAACAATAACAACAAGCCTTGGGTAAAACGGTGTGTTAGGAAACGTGAATACATGTAATTAACATTTGTGCCATAAAAAGGTTTTTTTACAGTTACAGACGTCAGTTCTTGTTCAGAGATTTCAACTATACATCTTTAACCTTTTCAACTTTACCAAAAGTGATGTTATTATACGTCTTTAATTGATTTATCTAGAGATCTATATTTCTTATAATATAGCAATTGTATTGAAAGGCCAAATAAAAATATTTTAATAAAAAAAACTTAGTTTGAATACGTGCCACTTTATTCAACATATCTTTAAGGCCGCGCTAACCCGCTCAAAAATAAGAAGATGGAGAGATACGACAATACAAACGTGGGATCGAGCGCGCTAACATTAAAAAACATAAAATTCATGCGAAAATTGTGCAAATAAATAAAAGACGACTCTTTTGAAAAAGAGCAAAAATTCCGTGGGGGATGTGTCAAGTAGCATTTAACGAAACATTATGAATGTTTTCATACATATAACTTGTAAAATAACCAAAATAAACATGGTAATAATAATTTTTGGAGCATACTTTGCGATTTATTTCTATCGATGGAATTTCAAATAATTATCGTTTCGGCGTGGGGAATGTATAGATACTATCAAAGAATAACATATATTTTTTTAAGAGCTTAAAAACTTCACACGTAAGGAAAACGTGTCAGAAATCGGTAGAAATTGGGAGAGCGGTCCCTTAAAATATAAAATCAATCGATTTCGATTCAACGTAAACCTTCAGCAGGGTTATATAAAAAAACATGTTTTATATTAATTACAGAGCTACAGTGTATTTATAGGTAACACAGAAGAGGGAGAGAGAATATCAACTTTGGTGGGGGCTAGGGGTAGGTAGTTAAAATAGAGAGGGCAAAAGAAGATGTAGGTAAGGGGAATATGTTTAAAATGATAATTGATATATATATATATATACTTTTTTTTTTAAGAAAGACCAACATTCTTGGGTTACGAATAACCTGACTATTTGAATGTACCATAGTAAGCAGAAAATGCTGCTTGTTTTGTGATGGAGGACTTAGCCAGCCAAGGAATTGAACACAGGACACCTGGGTGGGACCCAAACCCGATTCAGTTCGGCCACTGACCTGTCAAAATTATTTATTTAATAAATGGGTTTTATTTATTTTTAAGGATTAGTTTTATAAATTTAAAGATCTTGTAGATAAGAAGTAAGACCTTTCCAATTTTTATGTAAAGGTCTACTGGAAATTCTGTAGTGAAACTGGTAAAATTAAAATTACTTTAAAATATTATTAAAATAGAATTCCACCCCAAATTGTCAGTATAATAAATAAAAAAATATTACAAATAAATCTTTTTTTCATTATTGCATTCTCTTGTATCGTTTTATGTCTTATAAACGAAATACTTAAATAAAAAAATATAAGAGGGTTACGGCATTATGGCAATTAATAACAAGAAGCAATCAAAGCAAACAATGTAAGATAACTAAACACATTTTTCGAGAATATACCAACTATACACACACTTAAAATATATATACATATTTTTTTAATAATTTTTTTTATAAATAAACAGTTTAAAATAAGCACTAATTTAAAAAATAAATAAAGAAGAAAATTTCTACTACAACACATAAACACTTGTCACACTTAAACATAACCACGTAAACACCTCAGCACAGGTTCTCCTAGTGAGGTGTTCACGAAACAAACAACATTACCCAACCACAGCTTCACATTCACTGACCTACCTTACACACAACACAACAAAAAGTTCATAAATTATGTTATTAGCTATTATGTATAAATATTAATAACTTTATGTGAACGCTGTAATATTATATAGAAATAAAAAAATAATAAATAAATAAATTTAAAAAAAAAAAAATCTCGTAGTTGAAGTATTTCATAAATCGCAATTACTGGCTCGTAACACAAAAACACATGTTCATATTATTTTTACACAGCCAGGACCCAAATGATTATTATTCTGAACTTTGCTGTTATTTATTCTTCTGGTAGTCTTTCATCGCGTGGCAACATTCCACATTTTTCATCAAGAGGCAGTGAAACTCGCCTACATAATATGGGAGGGATATAAATAGTTCGCGTAATTGCTACCTCCTTGCCAGGCCATTCCGGGACGTGGAACGCGTGTACCTATTCACACCACAAACAGGGATAAATTATACGTGGCCGTTAAGGTGCTAAGGTAACACCCTGGCTCGACGGTGGTAAAAAATCCCTCCACGTGAAAGTGAAATGGCGATGAATGAATAACCGAGATCCTTAAGCTTTCAGAGTTTAATTCAGAGTGATATAATATGGCCGAGCAATTGTGCGAATAAGTTTTATGGATGGTTTATCGTCTGGTCTCGATAAAACTTTGTGAATTATGGAGGTATTGTATTTTAGGGAACCAATAATTATAAAAGCTACGTCTTTCTCTTTCACTTTACCAACAGTCAATTTAAAAGAAAAATAGATTTCTTATAAACAAACAGCTTATAAATAATAAATCTTTATATATAAAAATCTCGCGTCACAAATTCGTCCAAGGTAAACTCCTAAACTACTTAACCAATTTTGATGAGATTGGCTTACTGTGTGTAATTTGGTCCAACTTAAAAGATAGGATTTAGTTTTTATCGCGATCACCTTAAATGTTTGTTATAGGAAATTGCTTTGTAATTATTTTTAAGTTCCACAAGTTTCTAAAACATGGCGGTGTGAGTTAATTTTTTGTCATTAAACTTGGTTATGTTGGTTAGGTAACCATCCAGTAGATGGCGTTGTGTTTCGTTAGTCACAGCAACACGTGGCGGGGTCAGCTAGTTTTATTATAGTGCAAAGATTTACATAAATAGAGTTGAAATTAAGTAAAAAAAAAAATTTAAGCAGCAGTTTAATATGTCACTTATTATTAGGCGAAGGGAAGAGGTAGATGAAGATAGAATAAAGTTAAGAGATGTTCCCCATACGTATGTACTAATATATAATCGTAGGTACGCATTACATATTATGTTCCACATTTGTGAAGATTAATGCTTAGAATGTCAACATTGATTTTTTTTTTTTTTATATATTTAATATCTAATATTATTATTCAATTTTTAAAAACAGTTTATTTTTAAACAAGTTCTGCTGTGTAATTATTATTACGCGTGACAGCTGTTTCGCCTTCTGACAGCATTTGATAATGGAGTTTGATAATTTTTATAAAGTGAATAATAATATTATTAAAAAAAATTAAAGTGGAGTTCTACAAGAAAAACTTGATAACAATATTATAATGCCCACGCACAGGCTTCGCCTTTGTGGGATTTTTTTTGTTACCTTTTCATTTATGTTATTATGTATGTATCTACTTGTAAATGTATGTATCAAAAAATTTTGCCAATAAAAAAAAAAAAATAATAGGCCAGTGCAATTAGCGCAAAAAAGAGGGTCGCGATCGGAATTATTCCGGTAGTCCCAATTTTTTTATATGTTTTATATAGTCATCTGATGAAAAATCTGAGTTTTCGACCTTGGCGCACTTGAGCTTTCGCCGCCATTTTGAAAAAACCAACCGGTTTCGCGCCAAAATCTAGTTTTTTTCAAATATCTCGTTTCCAAAACAAATTTTGGCTAAAATAGCTTAGAAAGTTTAGTAGAACATAAAATTACCTACAACTTTTACTTAAAATATTTTTTTCTATCTCTAATACATATCAAGATATGCAGTCGTAAAAATGTGTAAAAGTTTATAAAAACAGGCAAATTGCACGACTTGGTTTGGTTTTTTGTACATATCTTTTTTCCAGTACAATTTTGTGAAAAAAATACTGATATCAATTTTGTAGAGAATAAAATTTCATAATAGAAACATAATAGGTACACGTTTAATGTTTTTATCTTAATTAGGTATCCAAAAAAAATTACTTGTATCAATTTTGTAGAGAATAAAATTTCTAAAAAGAGGTGTGATTTTTATGTTTTTTGCAGTTTTTTCACTGATATAAAGAATAAACAAATATCGTGAAATATAGGTGAAAACCGAAAATTTTCCTTACATTTTTACATATTATAAATATAAATTAACGACATTGCGGGGGGGGGACTACCGGAATAATTCCGATCGCGGATCGCTAATTGCACTGGCCTATAAATAAATTGAAATTTTGTATTACACTGCGCATATATTTTTACTAACGTTAGTTGTATAACTATTCTTGACTGTCTTATTGTCGAATGTCGAATGTCGAACTTGAATTTTATTGTCGAAGTTAAAATATAAATATTTTCATAGATAAAATATAAATGCAAAAGTCGGCTATTATGCGAACATAAAATAAAGGAAGTAAATGTTACAAAGTTTCTTACAGAGTTTCAATTTTTAGTTCATTTTATTGTTAATAGAAAATGGCGTTTACAAGAAAGAATACTTTGCGAAACTTTAAAATTACTTCGACATAATAATTTTATTGTCCTTAAAGCGGGCGACAAACGCGAAGCTCACATCAAAAGATACTGCGTTATAAAGTATCTTTTCTACCGACACACTACGTTATAAAAGATTTCTTCCTAAGGCAGGAGTGGGGGTCAGTTGAATTCGGAAGCGGCCGAGGGAATATCATTTCTTTGTACTGGATATGTCAACTTGACGGCTCCGTGTATTCAAAATGATCTCCTCTCCTGTTTACGGTGGAGGAGGGGTCGCATAACTCTTCTGATATCGCGCCGCTAGCGGTTACGGAGAATAACGCCGAATAGCGAAGACTCGACCCGCGCTTGTCACACATCATCTTTTTACTTCTGACGGGTCTGTATGGGATTGTATGGGGAGCGCCATTGTGGTATAAAGTTTCTTTTGATGCGAGTACCGTGCATAAAGTGGGTATATTTTATCTGCAATCTCAAACGGAAGTTTTTCGTCGTATGAATGATGACGGTAATGAAAAAGCTTTAAATCTGTAAAAAAACTATGTGTTTTGACTGAGCGGAGCAAAGTCTTGTTTTAAGACCGGTCAGTGGTTGAGTGGGTATAGCGTTTGGGTCCCACCGAGGCGTTCCGTGTTCGATTCCTTGGCTGGCTAAGTCCTCCATCACAACACAAGCAACATCTTCCGCTTAGTATGGTGGTAGTAGAAGATTTTCTAATGTTGTTGGGTTATTCGTAACCCGGGAATGTTTGTCTTTCTTTTTAAGATATAAAATAAAAACTCGACCGTTGGCATTTGACCTGTCTGAAAATTTGTTTTTTACGTTCCGGTTCCGGTTCAAGATGGTGGCTACAGTTCGGCCAGAGTTCGCATGATCGTGGTTCCTACTAAAAAAAGAATTATCATCGTATAGATGGTAATATTTATTTAGAAAAAAATTTGTAATTTCTTTTAATTTAATTTCTTTTTATTAAATGTGTAATTTATTTTTATTAATATTTAAAAAAAAAGGTTACGTAAAATATTTATGGTTTATAACTAAGTAGTTACGTATGTATGTAAGCACTTCCTTACAAATCTTGTAACTGCAGAGGACATTTTGTATTTGATTTGTTAAATAAGAGAAAAATTGAAATTTACTTCTTCGGACGCGAGATCAACTGTTCACGGAGCTACTTGAAAAAATGCTCATCAATTTCTGTTTCATATCAATTTTGGTCCAATGCCTTTTGAAATTCAGATGACAGTTAGAGTTTAAAACCGTATTTCATAGAAAATTAATATCAGAGCATTCCTAGGAGCTAGAGTGCTCTAATAAATATCAAAGTCTGGAATGATATTGGCGCGAGCGATTCTGACCTTATCCTTGTTTAGTTTCTGTATACATAAGGGTTAAAATCGCATTTTAGTTTTTAACCTCTCACCCGCCAGCGGGCTCACGACAGATGACTCGCTATTTTTTTCAAACATTTTGCGACTAAGAGTAGAACAACATGGTGAAAAATGGCGTTGGAAAATTATATGTATTTCCAAGCAAAATAGATTTAGCTTTGAAACTCAGCATTGTTGAAACTCAAGTAGTTTACAATAAGTAGCTGATTTATTTATGTGCGTGCGGCCGTCCGTGATCGAGTTCATTAATCAAATAGCTACTTTCTCGATATCTTACAATCTGGCAGTAGAGTATAGATTGGTTGTTTGTTTATTTGAAACACGGTATATTAATTTTATTGATCGATCCTTTCAATATGTAGTATATGATTTTTTGTATCTATTGCAGTAAAACAGTGTAGTTTTATAAACATTTAAAGAAAACATAATGAGTTCCCTTGCTGCTTTCATTTAATGTTAATACTCCAAAATCAAACAGATTAAAAGAATTTTCTTCGACACGAAAAGCTTTTCTTTAGATATAAAAATGAATGTTTTTTGGGTGTCCTTACGTTCGTATACCATTAATTCGATTGGGATGATACTTTAGCGAGGAGATGTGAGCACGTTCGTCAAGGTGTCTACCTTTATATAGAAAAATCTCGCGTCACAATGTTCGTCCAAAGCGGCGTCTCCTCTGACGAAAATGTTTACACACTTTGTAGATAGTTAAGTCGGGGCCACAATATTTTTACTTTCCGTGGCCCATGGAAAACAACAAACGTTGTGTCCCTGATCCATGTTTATGGTAATGTTTGAGGTATTGTTTGTGAAACTAGTCGCAAGAGACCGGCCTCAAGATAAACTTAATGTGTGTAATTTGGTCCAACTTAAAAGATAGGATAGTTTTTAGCTCGATTATTGATCTCAATATTTATTATTAAATGTTTGTTATGGGACAATGACTTGAAATTATATGTAAGTTCCATAAGTTTCTGACAGATGGCAGTGTGAGTTAATTTATTGACACAACGCTTGGTTATCTAGGTTAGGTAACTATCCAGTAGATGGCGTTTCTTTAGCCACAGCAACGCGTGGGCGGGTCAGCTAGTATAAATATACAATGGTGAACCCAGGCGTTATGAAATTTGTAAAAAAATGCATTAGATTGGAGGAAAGGAAACGAAGGAGGCAGTGGTGCGTGGAGGGGTGCCGAGACGACGGAAAAGTGAAAGGAAAACGCGGGAGGGGAGGAGGGAAATGCGTAACGAAATTAGAAGGGGAACGCGGGTGGGGAACGGTGGCGAGAAGGAGACCTATTTAATTGGAATGGTCACGCAGGGAGCGGCTGACAAGTGGTCGGGATAGAGGGAGAGGCAGAGGGATGGATTGCAATGGAGACATAGTAGCGTAGGGGATAGCGGGGGTATTTTTTAGAAAATCTATGCTTCTCATACGGACAGCTGCATGTGACCTGCTCATGCGATGGAAAACCTTATGATCTATTCGAGTGCATGAGATTGAAAAACCAAAAATATGGAAGTGATATTCAAAATGACTTCAATAAATAGAATTAAAACATACTTTATTTCTTTGAGTGGCATTTCAACACAAGCTGCATACTCGCTGGCAAGTCGTTGATAACAAATATTTATTAATTGTGTACAGCAGTTGTAATAATAGTAGGTAAGTAAGCATTTTGCTGTAAATCAAATAGAATTTGTCATCAGGAAACGTTTTATCATACAACATTTTATTTAACAGCCTCCGTGGTAATGGTCTAGACTACAAATCCAGCAGTCGCGGGTTCTAATCCCGGGGTTCGCAGGTAAATTTTATTTAAAATGTGGAAGTTTTAAATTTACTTCATACATAATAAAACGCAGTACATATACTTACGGCACGTTCCGTTTTGCAATCAAGTGTTAATTTTTTTACAATGGAACTTTATATATATAGGAAAAAAATCCCTTTTAAAGGATCCATTATATCACCCTTTTTATTTGTTTGGCAAACAATTTTCTTATTAAATTAGCATCCTGTGCCCAAAGACTGGTACAAAATCAAATACAATAACCCACATAGGTAATCTACCTAATGCAAACGAAAGTTCCATTTTGTTAGGAAATAAAGTTATTTTAATGCAGATGTAATTTTGAAAGATTTTGACCAGCGGCTGGGAATAAAAGTTTAAAAATGCTTGCACCTGTACAGGTAGTTCCAATGACAAAGATCGATTATTCCCCGTATCAATTTTTCAAAATTAAAAATTTTATATCGACTTCATTAAAAACTTGCCTTAATATATAGCTACATTCAAGTAAGCAATAAAAATGCTCAACAAGCACGATGATAAATTATTAAATATCATGTACTTCTTGTAAGTATTTTTTGATCATAAGTATTTATGATTTTTAAATAATGTCTAAACAAAAGAAGGGTGTAAAAATAGTTTAGTTTGTAAGACCCTAAATAAATAGAAAACTGAGGTATTTTTGTCCCAAAACACGTTCTCGGATTTATTTTTTAATGATTTTAATTTAACTTAAATTAAAATTTAACTAAAATTTTTAGATTTTAATTTTACTTAAATTAAAATTCTGAAAACTGTGTTGACTAGATTATGTATTGATTTATTTTATTGTATGATTATATGATTTGAAATTTGTGTTGTTTAATAAAATCTATCGTTTGAAAATTGAAGATATCTGCCAACGACCAACGGTATAACCTTAGTATATTAAAAATACACTTAGTTTTTCAAAATTTTAAAACTGCGTGTACCAGATAAAATAACAATCTTTCAAAATCAACTTACGTTTTTTTGTAAAAAAGAGTCAATACGTCTAGAATTTGATTTAAAAATGACTAATTTCCGATATTCCCTGGTAATACCCTCCTCAGGAAGCTCAAAAGTCTTGCAATTTTTTCGTGGGTTATGTCCGGTGTTGTGAATTCCAAATTTTAGATAATAGGTAAAATAATATTATTATAGTAGTTTTCTAATAGATATACACTAAACATAATTAAAAAAATAATAAGATGATGCCACCCTCTGCAAAGTTATATTGTCAAGCTGTATGTGAAAGTAATATACAATATTTAAAAAAATATATAAAAATTATTATTTGTTATATTTTGCCAGGCATGATTGACTAAAATGAATAAAGAAAAATTATACCCCCAAAGATTATTATTTTTATTATATTATCATTGTTATCATCCATATTGGTTCCATTTACGCAAACATATGGTATTTTCTGGTAATACCCTTTTAAAATCAAGTTTTATTATTATGTTTTGTTATTATTCCATCACAGGCCGGCTAGTTTACAGAGTTTGAATAGGATTTTCATAGAGCTTGAACATAAAAATTATGTTATCATACTATTACGCTATTTTATCCGATAAACTATCTCACAGTCTCACTCACAGTAACTCACAATAGTAGTATTGGATGTATATGTATTCAGAATCATTTTGTCGATTGAAAATTTATTGGAATACGTTATCTGACCTGATTTATTAACTAAACTAGAAACTGCAGGCGAATTTATCTCTTTAAAATTTTAATCCTCGATTTCACTACTTGTTTTGTTTCCTGTAGATCAATGCACTATTTAACAATCCAGTGCGGATTTTTTTACCGGTGACAAGATCATTACTCCTGGGTCACACGTTCCAATACCAAATTTAAAAAAAAAACGAAAATCATATGGATAATTCAACACACGACCTGTCGGTGGCCAAGTTGGCATCGCGTATGGGTCCGACCCAGACGTCGTGTGTTCAATTCGTCGGCTGGCTAAGTCCTCCATCACGACACGACACATCCTGGTCACTGTGGTGATAGTAAGAGATTTTCTAATATGTTCAGGTTATTTTTAGCCCACAAATGTAATTCTAAAAAAATAATTAAGTAATATCAATTTCAATAGATTTGAATTATTTGCAACTCATTCGCTAACTAAACTAACTAACGATCACGCCGTTTTCCCGCAGGGGTAGATAGAGAGGATGGACCGCCAAACAACTCGGTCTTGGCATACACTCCTCGCCTCATTCGCATTCATACATCTTATCATACATGCTCTTCTTTTATTCTGACTCTTGACATGGCCCGACTCAAGTATCTGATTCACTTGATTGTGCCATGTCTTCCTCGGGCGTCCTCGACTTCTTCTACCATTCACATTTGCGTCGTATATTCTCTTGATACTCCTTTCTTCATTCATTTGCTCTACATATCCAAACCATCTAAGGGTCCCCTTCTTAATCTTACTTATTATGCTCACATCGGCCTTGCATTCTTTTTGGATCTCATTCGCGACTTATCAATATAATATGTTTATGACATAGAATAACACTCACTCTAATATACTATCTAGTATCTAAGTACCTACTCATTTTTCTCAATAAAAACCCACTTCATAGGTCTATCGAATCATGCAGATCGTTTGAGACAAATCCTTTCCAAAACTTTTTGATAATACATCGCATCAACTCATTATTGTTTTTCTAATCAAAACGTTTGCAATTAAGCAACTAATTAAAATACAAAGGCAGTTGTAGTTAAAAATGTATGTATTTTTAATTGTAGAAGAATTGTGTGCATAGTATTAATTAATGAAAATTATCAACCAATACTAATGAATGTGTATCCGCAAACTGAAAAATTCACCCGCTATAACACAGGGTCATCCCTAAAATGGAGGGTGAAATATCACAATAAACTTTATGTACTTTCGATAAATCATGTATTAAATAAATAAATATTGTAAATATGGACAAATAAATACATATTCGCAATTTCAGTAAGATTACTACTTAATCCATAAAATGAGTTTCTGAAATAAAACGCATTCATCTACGTGCCTCATTTCGACTGTTCAGTCATTTTCGTGGCGTTCACGACACGGCGACAGTTCGGATTATTTTCAGACATTTCAAATCTCCTCTCGAACACCTGTTTCTTTTCGGCTCAGACCTAGGTGACTAAAACGTGCAGGTGGCCGCCTCACAAGACTACTCTACACGTAGTGTTCTAGTACCTAGTACCTATATCTTGTCCATACCTGTTGCAAACTACGAGCATTCTGCCTTATGTCTCGCACCCTTCTGGCACATTGTTTCCGAATTCAGGTCATTTTGAGAGTGTGCCTGCTACACAATACATTGTAGTGGAATCCTAAAACTGTGCATTAATATTTCAAGTCACTTTGCCGGGAGCCGTGTGTGAGATGCTGCACCGAATTGCATCATTCAGCTAGGATGATACCAAATACACGTAATATTTTGAACACAAATAATTTTTAAATGAACATTTTAATTGGTTAGTAATCAAGTAATCAAACAACCCGATTTGTGCCTGACTTGAAATGCGTCGGGTTCCTAACACTAGGAACCTAACACTAGTGTCGTCACTACATCATTGCACAAGCTTCTGCTTATAATGACGGTACACGGAGAAAAATGTTATTTGAAAAACGATCAATAAACAGTGATTCAATGTTTATTGGCGGTAAAATACGTACGAAATTACGTATACCAACAAATTATTCTTACATGTTCCCGCCAAAAAACATTGTAAATTTGTTCGTAAAAACTTCAGTCCCGTTTTTGACCGTTTTTACTATTAAAATGATCGTTTTTTCAAATAACATTTTTCTCCGTGTAGTACGAGTTTACCAATTATATACTGTCAGGTTATTCGTGCCCCGGAAACATTTATATTTCTTTTAAAAAAATCAACCACTCAGACCCCTAAGCTTATTTTCACGACAATAAAACGATAGCAGTCAAGTCCAATAAGCATGTTTTCAAGATAACGCGTGTGTTCCCACAGAAATCTTTATAACTCCGTTGTTGTTCTAGTTACAAACCTAAACAAATGGAAAAATTTCTATAATAAACAACGCCCTACATTTCTATTTAAAATTGTCCATAAAAATAAATTTAAAAAAATACTCATTTTGTAGATATAGTTTCACCTGACTTTTTGTTGGACTTGTTAATTTTTTATTAAATATTTTTGTACGAAATGGTAAAAACGTGAGGTGACAGAATTGTTTATTATTCTACATTTGTATGATAAAATATGGGGTTTTTTACGTTATCCATGATTTGAGTACCGTTTTCAGATAAAATTATCACAGGTGTGTCATTTTTTAAGTTTTGTAAATTTAAAGATTAACGAATTTTAATATTTATTTGTAATAATATATTTTGTGAATTTGTAAAATTTTAATATTTATGAATTTTAATATTTATTTGTAATAATATATTTTGAAAACGTATGTCATCACCTTTCAAAAACAGTTTTTAGTTTTCGGCTACGTTCAGAAATATTTCATTTATTAGCTTTAATTACAAAACGGAAATTACACAGAAATGTTATCTATCCGAGAGGTCATCAAGACCAAAAAAGTACATAAAGGCGATAGACCCGAGTAGTTTTAACGTATTGATGTATTTTCTCTGTCTTTGAAATGCTTTACATTGAAACGAACTTCTGTTTTAATAAGACTGAAATAAATATAAATATAAATATAGAAGCATTTTTTATTTTGTTATAAGTTAAGTAGGCTTACAAAGCTGTCTTCGAATCACACAATTTAAAACTGAGTGACAGCACGGGGACGGCAAATAAAATATATTTTTTAAATTGAACAATATTTTAATACCAAATATTTTGCAAGAACGCTTATGGTCTGGTTGTCGCGAAAGGTTGACGGAAAGTGTATTTCTCCAATAGCTGTTCCTATCTCTCAAATTAAGTCCCAACCTTTTTTTTCAGGTGTAAACACTCGTAATAGATGAACATATTTCAAAAATAATTCACATTTAGTAATAATTGCTGGCTCCGCTTTAAAACAACAAAGCAATCGCACATTAAATAATAGTAACATTTTTTTAGATCAACAACACACTATCAAACATAAAAGTTGAATTAATTAGTTCGTTAGTGACTTCCTGTGATGTAAAATTCATAATAGATTATTGCTTCTGGTTGTTAATCACATAACATGTTGTACGAGAGCCTGTGATTTTTTAAAAATGTTTCCTGTTCGTATGCGGTCGGCGGCAATAATTATAATTATTATATTGCTATTATTAAAATGTCTTCAGTTAATTAGCCCAAGATGAAAATATCCACGTTCGTGTTCCAAACAATGTTTTAAATATGAACAGGGCTAATAAAGATGATACTGAAAAAATTCTACTAAAGTGGGACAGGTGGGAAAAAATAATATTAACAACTCTTACACTACCAGGGGTGCTAGCATGATCGGTCGATATGAAATTACCGACCGATTTTAGGTAACTTCTCACCGTTCCCTAGGACAACTGCAGATTGCTAACTTACAAACGACAGTTGATATCGAATATATTAAGGACACTTAGTCATTGTGAACTGTCACCTATTCGTTTGCGATCTGCAGTTGTCCTAGGGAACACTGAGAATTTACCGACAATCGGTCGGTTACTTCATATCGATCGACCATGCTAGCACCCCAGGTATGGTAGAATTATCAAGCAACCCTGATAGGTATAATGTCTAATGTCAATGTATTAAAAATAAAATTGTATTGTATAAATAAGGTACGATGTCACATCACTTTGGTTATGTGTTAACAATAACTTTGCCCAACACACTGAAGAAATCATTAACAAAGCAAATAAAATACTGGGATTTATAATTCGTGTGGCAAAACCCTTCCACAACATAAACACCTTATATTCCAGTTTCAAGTTTGCTAGTTAATGGCACAGATGTGTCGAAACCGGTAGCAGAAAAATTAAAATTTAAGTTACGAAAGTACATTGAAGATTAAAACTCTTCAAAACAAAATTTCCAGAAATTGTTACATATTTACTTACAATCACAAAAAAAAACAATTCCTTTGTTTTTATACGATATTTGAGCAAAAGCCGGGAAGATAATTTCGCGCGATTTTTTTCCAAATACACCTGGCCTTCGAGAGGTTAATACCCAAGAAATACAAAAAACTCTATATTACCTTTACATCTCATATATTTGCCCGCACTTGGAATACTGTTCACCGATCTAGACCCCTTTATACCAAGCCCATATTGAAATAATAGAAAGAATGGAAAGAATTCAAAAAGAAAAATTAACACATAAATTATAAACTAAACAAATCCATTAAATTTCACGATTTCAACTCCCCCCAAACACGACGTTTAATTTTTGATCAAATCCTATTGTTTAAAATCCTAAGTAATGGTCTGAATTCACCAGAACTTACCAATTTAATAAACTTTCATATTCCGTCAAGATCAACCCGACAACCCGATTTATTTTATTTACTCTCGTGTAGAACAAATATTAGAAAAAAAATCTCCAATTCCTCGTGTATGTGCGCAATATAATACAAAATTTCATAGCATTGACATTTTTAGTAATAACATAAAGCAATATCGATATGAAGTAACGCGTACGGTCGATTAATAATATGAGAGTATGGAATGTATCGGGAGCATCTCCTATCCTTTTCCTAAATTACTCTTCCTCTCCACTTTCTATAACCCAAAATTAATTTTGCGGTATTAAAAATTCATTTCAAATGAACTTACGCATACGAATCATCTGTGACTTGACTTCAGTTCACTTGTACATAGAATTTGCGTATAACGACTTAAAATAAATTACAATAACATCAATATGAATCGTATAAAAACAAGCTTAAAGAATCCGGTCGTTTTCTAAGTCATCCGGTTAGTACTACAAAGTATTGCCGGTCCCCCGAGGGTCGTTGTATCCGGATTATGCCGTATATTTATCACTGCATATTATGTAAAAGCTGTTTGTTTCTTACAGATAAATAATAAATGTGTTGCACATCACTAGTGGTCAACTAACTAATTGTCATATATTTGTCGTCTATGATCTCTCTTTTAATGGTGTCAATGGTGTCAAGTCGTAATTAATAAAGTGTGTATTATAAAATAGTCGTAATTAATAAAGTGTGTATTATAAAATATTTAATAGCGTTTTCTATAAGTCATCCACAATAAATATATAACGAAACAGTCTGGAATAAGCGTATGGCATATATAATAAAATATGGTATTAAAAATATAAGATAATTTTTTAACTAATTCGCGGAGAAGGGCATTGAACTTATGGCCAGTACTTAAAACAAACTAACAAATAGATGGGAACACTATTTGTTAGTTTGTTTTAAACTTGTTAAGTTAAATTTGTTAGTAAATTTGTTAGTACTAACTTAAATTTGTTAGTTTGTTTGTTCAAACTAACAAATAGATGGGAACATGATTCAAAGCCTTTGCTAAAAATATTACACCATCACGCCAATCAATCTCAATCAAGTTGACAGAATCAATAAATGCCGAGCATATTGCGAGTCCTCGGTCAAAGTGTTTAGCATTTAGTAAATTACACGAAACGTTTAACAATGGATTGGCATAAATCTTCGTAAATCACGGTGCAAGGCTGTTTGTATTAATTAAAACGAACGACTGTTGGTACGGTTTTAATTATGTTTAATTAATACAAATTTAATTATGTTCAGTTATTACAATTTTATATAGGTTTAATTAATGCAAATTCAATTATATTTATTTAATGCACTTTTAATAAGAAAGGAATTACCAGAGAATACCGAAAATTAGTCCTTTTTAAATCAAATTCTAGACGTATTGACTCTTTTTTACAAAAAACCATAAATTGATTTTGTAAGATTGTTATTTTGTCTGGTACACGCAGTTTTAAAATTTTGTAAAACTAAGTGTTATTTTAAGATACTAAGGTTATACCTTTGGTCGTTGGTAGATTTGTTCAATTTTCAAACGATAGATTCTATTAAACAACACAAATTTCAAATCATATAATCATACAACAAAATAAATTAATACTTAATCTAATTATAATCAACACAGTTTAAAAAAAAAAAATTTTAGCTAAATTAAAATCATTAAAAAAATCCGATAACGTGTTTTGTGACAAAAATACCTCAGGTTTGTTTATTTATTTAAGGTCTTACAAACTAAAATATTAAATTTTAAACAACACATATTTCAAATCATATAATCATACAACCAAATAAATCAATACATAATCGAGTCAACACAGTTTTGAGAATTTAAATCTTAGTTAAATTAAAATCATTAAAAAATAAATCCGAGATCGTGTTTTATGACAAAAATACCTCGCATTTTCTATTTATTTAAGGTCTTACAATCTAAAATATTTCAAAAATTTTTTACACACTTATTTTGTTTAGACATTATTGAAAAATTATAAATACTTATGATCAAAAAATGCTTACAAGAAGTACACGATATTTAATAATTTATCTTCGTGCTTCTTGAGCATTTTTATTGCTTACTTGATTGTAGGTATGTAATACAGCAAGTTTTTAATGAAATAAATCGATATAAAATTTTTAATTTAAAAAAATTGATACTGGGAATAATCGATCTTTCTCATTGGAACTTCCCTGTACGGTTGCAAGCATTTTATAACTTTTATTCTCAGCCGCTGGTCAATCACTCTTAGGTTTAATTAATGCAATTTTTATTTTTATTTTATTTGGAGGTAACACAGATACAGGCAGTAATTACCAAGACAATTTATGACAGTAACTATAGAATTCGCCTGCAACCTAACTATATCTCAAGGATTAACATTAAAATTAAACATTTACGTTATTACATATTTGTTAAGTGTCCAATGACGCCGTGTGGACTGTAAAACTAATCTTGAAGCGAATTACGAGTGTCCATAAGATTGTGCTTGTATTTCGACAGGGAAGGAAAAGACAGGAAATGGCCCTTACCTTGACGATGAGATGCAGCTCCCAGCCCTTCATTGACGGTCACTTTCCATTTTGTTAAATGACCCGATGGTTATCACTATCACTATCACGATTAGCATAATATATTTATAATTGTTATTTGCGCGATTTGCGAGATTTGCGAAATGCTTGTATAAGCCCGACGAAATGTTCAAATATAACAATTGAATGTTTTTATTCAAAAAAACAACGAGGTGCAAATATGTTCTTTTTTCAAGGGTTTTTTATTCATCTTCTTTTGCTTCTTGGGTAAGGGCCTTGATGTGAAAATAGGGGAATCAGAAAGAAGGAATATTTGAAAAAGGAACATGGGTAAAATGGATTAATGTCCTAAAGTTATTTCAACACTAAACATTGTTAATTATGTTTAATTAACGCAATTTATGTTTAATTAATGCGATAGTCGTACAATCATCGTTGTTTAACGAACACATTATTGTAATTAGTAATTAGTTTCTTATTCCTTTTGCGTAAATCACATTAAAAAAAGATCCAATGTAGTACCAAATTACCGCTAGGGTAATTCTAGTATGTAATTTTATATATTATTTTAAAATGTTCGTATATTTAATTTGTGAAAAATTTATATATTTATTTTTAACTCGTGCGTTTTACTTTCAAAAATATTTGGCGTTTTTTGACGCCTATTATGTGTTATTACAGGTGGAGGTTTTCTCTGCTACTCGCATTTGCAATTAAAAACACTTTAAATATGTATATAGTCGTACTTTTTTATTTTAATTCAATAACAATTTCCATTGACATGCTTTACAATGGCAGGTTTTTTCTAGAACGTTTTTTCTTATCAAAATCAAGTCTGTAGACTTCTTTTGTTTTGGAATTATTTGAATATTTGAATTGAATGATAAATATTGGAAGTACTTACTTTAAAAATATGATATAAAATAGTACCTACCTATGACGGCATTATGAATTTAAACCAATATTTGATAAATCAATACAATACAATTATTGGTGAACTATGATAAATTTTATTTGCAATATAAGGCATAATATTTCAAGTGCACACTTTGCAATTTTTTCGATTTTTAAACTTTACATCTGCGTCGATACGGTGATTTGGGTTCTTACGTTATAAACTCTTGTCTTAGCAATTACATCCATTCAACACAGAGATTAGCAATGTAAATAAAATTATTTTGCGATCCACCATTGAATGCCATCTCCTGGGAGACGAGAAGTGTATACGAAGAGCGCAACATCTGTTTTCATATTATTAACATTAAAAAAAACGTGTAAAGTTTTTTTTTCAACATTTTTTTCTTACCCTCGTTTATGTTAGTTAGGAATCATCGCTTCCAGAATACTCCTCCAGGGCCCCTAGCACACTCGTTCGATAAGGATTGACAGTATAACTTTCGGTAATTTCTCATCGTTCCCTAGCGTGACTACAGATCGCCAATGAATAAGTGCAGTGGCGGCTCGTGACTTTTGTTGCGTTAGAGTGCTAATATCAACAAAAATGGCATTATTGATGTCGTTGTAGCCAAAAAATATTCTTTATTTTTTTTTCGATTTTTTTTTTTTGTATGAAGATTTTCAGGAAATCTGTACGGCGCACGGCAAAACTGAAATTTCGTGAAAATCTTCATACAAAAAAAAAATCGTCTACAACGACATCAATAATGCCATTTTGGTTAATATTAGACTCTAGCTCACCAAAAGTCACGAGCCGCCACTGAATAAGTGACAGTTCACAATGTGTCCTTAATATATTTGATATCAGCTGTTGTTTATACGTTAGCGATATGCAGTTGTCCTAGGGAACGATGAGAAGTTACCGAATGTTATCGATACAATCCTTATCGATCGAGTACGCTAAGGGGACAGAGATCTCCGTCCTGCGCTAGTTTCTCAGGTAGTGGCGGCCTCAGTCATTCGCTTGCCTCTGGATATCCAGGACTATCTACCGACATAGGTTTTATCGATAATGTCGATAACTTGACATCGTTCCCAAGCATGACAACAAACAAGAGTTCACAATAAAAAATATAAATTTGTTTTAGACCACTTTAATTTTAATTACACTCTACCGGTTTCGGAAGAACCCTTACTTCGTCAGGAGAATATTAAAACTAACCTATGATACAAAATATTGATAGATATATACCAAACATTTAGGTGCTGGAGTGGGAGGTCAAAGGGGGAGGGGAGTAGTTGCGGGAAATCCAGCAATAACAGAGCGGTTTATTGGAAACATATCTAGGATGGGACTAAACGATAAATTAATTTGGTTATTCAATATATTAGCGTTATTATTTAGGGATTTTTTAATTTCAAGTGCTTCCAGGTTATCTAACTTTTTGCTTTTATTATTACGGTGAAAAATTTTAACCCCTGTGTCCTTATTAAAAGTATGATTGGTGGAAATAAGATGATTGGCAAACTCCGAAAAATTATTATTATTTAAACATCTTAAATGTTCCGTGATTCTAATATTTACATTTCTGGTTGTCTTTCCTATGTAGAATGATGGACAATCATTGCAACATAATTGGTAAATGCCTGAGTGGCTTAATAGGCCAGTGCAATTAGCGATCCGCGATCGGAATTATTCCGGTAGTCCCAATTTTTTTATATGTTTTATACACTCATCTCCTGATGTAAAATCTGAGTTTTCGACCTTGGCGCACTTGAGCTTTCGCCGCCATTTTGAAAAAACCAACCGGTTTCGCCCCAAAATCTAGTTTTTCTCAAATATCTCGTTTCCGATACAAATTTTGGCTATAATAGCTTAACAAGTTTAGTAGAACATAAAATTACCTACAACTTTTATTTGAAATAAATTCTTCTATCTCTAATACATATCGAGATATGCAGTCGTAAAAATGTGTAAGAGTTTATAAAAACAGGTAAATTGCACGACTTGGTTTGGTTTTTTGTATATATCTTTTTTCCAGTACAATTTTGTAAAAAAATTATTGATACCAATTTTGTAGAGAATAAAATTTCATAATAGAAAAATAATAGATAAATGTTAAATATTTTTATCTCAATTGGGTATCCAGGTTTTAATACAAAAATTACACAAAAATTAGGTTAAAGATTGAATCAGAAAAATAATAATGTTTTAATCTTCGCGTACCTTGATTATTCTTTTTTTAAACAATTATTATTGAAATAATACGCAACATACATATTAGCAACATTATCCATCAAATTAATTACAACATATAAATAAAATAATTAATTAAGGTACAAAAACATGTTAAAAAAAGAAGAAAAAAAAGTATTTTCTTAAATTTTTTGACTATAGACTGTAGTTCTGTTTCTTACTGCCACTTACGGGCCACAATATATACTTCCTATGTCTCATCAGCCGAATTTGTGGCGACTTGGTCACCAGATTCCTCGTCATCATCATGAACGAAGGCTTCCACAACATTCTCGCACGAGTTGCCATTACAGTGAATACAGATTAGGGAGCATTTTAAACCTGACTTTCTACATGTGCGCTCTCCAGCGGAACCTTTTTTGCATTGGAATTATATAAAGTTCAGCAACGCCTGAGGTGCAGCCTCCTTCAACATTGGTACTGGAGTTAGTAACCCAACAGCGTCCTTCTTCCACCCCCATTCAGTTGGATCTTTATGGTGACCAAGCCAAGTTTGCACATGCAAGTAAGTTCTTGAAGCATGTTGCTGGACTGCGTCTTTAATAGGTGGTAGCCTGGATAATTGGATAAATTGAACACTCCTCTGACAAAAAGAATGTACCTTAAATTTTCCAAATTTGATTTCTCATTGCCGCCATACAAAAGTGCAAAGAATTGTTCGGCAGCCAAAATGATTGTTGGAAGTTGGAATACACGAACAAGTTCATTCACTGAGTGGTTCTTGAGAAGAATATTACAAAATTTGTATTTTCCTTGACCGAACGGAGCATCAGTTGTGTCGCAGCCACTTATGGCATAATTGAATAAAATGTTTTCGACTATTTCAATGTGTTTAAAACATTTGTTGGAGTACAACGCGTTAAGTGATTTGCCTTTACCAACTTTTTGGAAGTGAGAGAGCTGTGAGGAGTACCAACAGGTCGATATCCTGACCAATAATTATGACTGCATCATATTGAGATGACAACGAGTTTGCTGTGGTTATTATGAGAACGTCAACATCCTCTTCAGCTTGTACTGTCGTTATAAGCGATCGTTCAAATGAGGCTCTGAGTAGGGAAATAAAATGAGACTTGTTCTTCTAATTTCCCAGAAACTTTTCCTGAGACACTTGTGGGTGACTGCTTTCATAACAAAACTTCAGCAGAAGTTGTAACTCTTTAGTGCTTTTCTTTTCAGCCTAATCTGGGTATCCATCGAACACCACTACTATATTGGCTCCATAATGATTTTGTACATACCTGACATATTGCTGAAAAATTACTGAAAATGACTCCATACAACTTTGTGTAGTAAATATCCTCCATCAACTACGTGTATTTTACTGCTTCCCAGTTCTGTGTTATTTGGTAAAGGGTTGAACGATGTGTAAAATATGGACTTGGTTCTTTTGCGCATGCCTTCCTCTGAGAAAAGAGACAGTGGGACAGGAGATAGTTCATATTGGAAATATTGTTTAAGTTCAATTTCAGACTTTTTGGCAATACATATACGATGGAATAGCATTAATGGATGAATATTGTAACAGTCACACCCTGATTTTTTATGCCGCTGGTCACCGCCGCAAGATAAACTATAGCATCCTTACGTTTTAAGTGTAGGTTTCCAAAGTTCTGGTTGATTATTTTAGACATAGCGAAGTTCCCCATCTTTTCAGCCATATATGACAAGTTACTTTGCTATCCCCGATCGTGCCACTGCTTAAAGACATAATCACATTTGTTTTAGAAAATGGTTCATTGCAAGCAAACCAATCTATGAGAGTTTGGACGTCTTTGTCATCCCTCTTAATTCGTGTAGGCCTCATCTCTACATGTTGCTCTGACGTTCCTGATTAGAATGACTCGATACCCTCACAGATGCTATACAGATAAACAAATCCAGCAGTCCAACGAAGAATAGAACTGTCTGTAATTCCTCGTCCTTGGGTCAAACCTCCAGATGTTTTCATCGATCATCAGAGTTTGTTCAATGGTCATATCGGACCAAATCCCTGACCAAAATTTATGAGATCGTTGAATCGTAAAGAAACCCTCTTTAGTAAATCTTTCATATTCTATTGGATCCATCTCCTTTTTCAATGCCATCGTATCTTGAAGATACAGATGTGCACTTTTGGCGTAATTAAAGTGGGCGGCTGCGTGAAAGAGAGGTATAATTTTTTGGACCGTTGCAAGATGGAGCTTCCAATTTCCAGAACGCTCCGCTTCAAAATACAGCTCAGTACATCTGGAAGTACTGAATCCACAGCTGGGAAGTAGGTCCGTTTTCTGTTATTTTTTTTCAGTATATCAACCAGTTTAGATTGAACTGCCTGAAAAGCCTGATTTTCCTGAGCATTGAATACCACATTCTTATCTGAAAGTAGGGGAGGGGTGTGACCCCCACCCCCACCCACTCTCGTTAATTTATAGTTATAATATGTGTAAATGTAAGGTAAATTTTCTGTTTCCACCTATTATTATAGAATAAAACTGCAACAAAACATAAAAATCACACCTCTTTTTAGAAATTTTATTCTCTAAAAAATTGATATAAGTAATTTTTTTGGATACCTAATTGAGATAAAAATATTCAACGTGTGCCTATTATGTTTCTATTAGGAAATTTTATTCTCTACAAAATTGATATCAATATTTTTTTTACAAAATTGTACTGGAAAAAAGATATGTACAAAAAACCAAACCAAGTCGTGCAATTTACCTGTTTTTATAAACTTTTACACATTTTTACGACTGCATATCTCGATATGTATTAGAGATAAAAGAATTTATTTTCAATAAAAGTTGTAGGTAACTTTATGTTCTACTAAACTTGTTAAAATACTATAGCCGAAATATGTATCGGAAACGAGATATTTGAGAAAAACTAGATTTTGGGGCGAAACCGGTTGGTTTTTTCAAAATGGCGACGAAAGCTCAAGTGCGCCAAGGTCGAAAACTCAGATTTTTCATCGCGAGATGACTTTATAAAACATGTAAAAAAATTGGGACTACCGGAATAATTCCGATCGCGACCCCCTTTTTTGCGCTAATTGCACTGGCCTATAATTTATGATCTCTATCTTTAGTGTTTTTTAATAATTTACCTAAGTTGCTGTCAGTATAGAACGCGGGTTTAATACAAGGAGGCAATTTTTTTGTACTAAGTGAAGAAAAATTAGATATATATAAGATCCTACGCCATTGAAAGGGATTTGTGATTTTATTATTAGTTTCAGGTTTACCAAATAAAAATTTATTAGTTGAAATGAGCTTAAGTTTTTTATTTAGGATTTTATCAATTAAGTGTGAGGAATAACCATTATTCTGCCACAAAGTTAATGCTTATTACGAACATGAAACAAGAGTTCACTTAATTCTTAATTTATTTGACGTAACTTGTTGTTCGTTCTTTGGTGATCTGCAATCGTGCTCATGAACGATGAAAAGTTACCGACATTATCGATAAATCCTATAAGAGTCGACATTTTAGGTATTCTGTAGTTGTAATCCCTAACTTTGTCTGAGATAGAGTCCCGCTGGGCTTATTCCAATATTACTAATTATAATACGATAATATTCAAGCGGAAATTGGGAAAATGTTTATTAAAACATGACTCATTTAAAATAGAGCAAAACTCTCAATAATACCTCAAGTAGCATTTAAAGAAGCACTGTGATTTTTTTCAAACCTATGATGTGTTAAATAAGAGAACCGTTTGTGTTTTTTTTTTCGTTTTAAGCATACTTTCCAATTTTTTTATATCGAAGGAATTTTGTGAGATTACCGTTTCGGCTCGACATTATCCAGAGATAATCTACAAAAATAACATATATTTTTTTTAAACTTAGAAAGTTAAAGTGTTCAAGGGACATATGTAATAAATGGGTAGAAAATTCAAATGCCGGGCCTTTAACATATATTTCAGGTTGTTCAAATAACAAATGGTCAATTGTACCGGACTACCCCTACTTAAATACACGTATTTTTTAGCTGAATTTTGATATTTTCTTGAAAATCTTGCCAATATCTGGAAGAGATTTTATTCGTCGATGTTACAGTACTTGTATTTTATTAAATAACTAAAGGCTATAATTAGGGAATCCATAGAAAAAAGGTTAGTTCGTGCCCCTTAAGATAAGCAAATACATTTTTTTAGTGGACAAAATTTTTTTAAGAATTCCAGCAAACACACTGGAAAAAAATTAAAATCGCATTAGCGAAAGGACTAATAATGTATATATATATATTTTATGGTATATATTATATACTATATGTTATAAAGTTAATATTATATGCCATGTATTATATGCTATATTTTATATATTATTAAATTATTATATCCCCAAAACTAACACCAAATTATTCCAAACACATAGTAGTTTTATGTAATATTATATTATAAATTTAATTTTCTACCAAAACAAATTCAAATGACAAATAAAATATCACATTACGTAAAACAATAAATTAATTAATGGCTAAATGATGCAGATATTAAACACTTTTCCTATAAACTCTATGTAAACCTTTGTGTTTCAATTTTCAATTCAATTCTACTCTAACTTCAAGACTAACTTTATTTACTTTATTGAAAATATAACAAAAAATTAACACACTTTTATATTATTATAGATATCAATATATATACTTGTACTTGTTTGATACAATTTGTAATTTTTTATATTACCGACACACCGACAGTGCCTTAGCGGGTTCCCATTACCTCCTTTTGTCTTATATTTATATATTTACATCTTTTATATCACTCAGATGGGGTAGATGACGTTTAGGAAGTACCTGACTATTCAGATCTGGTCACCAAGCACTACTGAAGCCATTCAAGCAACGTTTCATTTGTGAATGGTGGTGTTCCACCAGAGCGATATGGGAGTATCGTCTTCTAGTGTAATGGAAATTTTTTTATGTAAATGAAATGCGAAATTTTACAATTTAATCAAATCAAATTTTCACAATTGCTCTAGCTGGGATTCGCAGTGAGGCAAGCTTTATGACGAGATTCTGGGAATCAAAAGAAAGGAATATATTCTAGCTGAAACAACCAACTAAGATTTAACGATACAGATTTGTGTTCATAGAAATAATGGCGAAATTGAAATTCTTTATTGAAGTATAAAACATTTTAATTAAAATTCGTTGTTAACTATTTTCTGTTTCTCGAACATTTTATCTGCAAGAGTTCCAACTGCTACAAACTATCTGTATTTTTTTTTAAAGAAAGACAAATATAACCGGCTTACGAATAACCTGACAATATTTGAAAATCTCCTACTACCATCACAGTAAGCCAAAGTTGAGGCTTATGTCATGATGGAAGACCTAGCTAGTCATGAAACGAACACTCGACGCCCGGATGGGATCCACTCAGCCACTGACCGGTCTGATGAAGTGATGGCATCTTCAATTAGGGTATGTTGTGAGGCTGAAGGTAGTAGCAAGACGGAAAGAGAAGGCTGCTATGTAGATCTAATGTGAACACGGCTAGAGCCATTTCAAGCAACATTGTTTATTAACAACATCGTGGATAACTAGCACGGTCGATCGGTATAGGTTTTATCGATAATATCAGTAACTTGTCATCGCTCCCAAATACGACTGCAGGCGGCGAACAAACAACAGTTACGATATTAGAAGTTACCGACACTATCGATAAATCCTATATCATAAATATTAAATATCATTTAGTGATAAATCATTTAGTGTAAAATAAATTTTAACTTAACTTTTACCATAATATTACACCATTATGTACCTATAATCTTTATTTATAAAAATGTCGCGTCAAAATTTGCTTCCAAGATAAATACCGAAACTACTTAACTGATTTTGATGAAGTTTGGCTTAATGTGTGTAATTTGGTCCACCTTAAAAGATATGATAGTTTTAATCTCAATTATTGACCTCAATTTTTATTATTGCGATTTAAATGTTTGTTATGGGACAATGATTTGAAATTATATGTAAGTTCCATAAGTTTCTGACAGATGGCGGTGTGAGTTAATTTATTGACAAAACACATGGCCACCTACTGGATGGTTACCTAATAAAGATTAGGTAACCATCCAGTAGATGGCATTGTGTTTCGTTAGCCACGCAACTCGCGGGCGGGTCAGCTAGTATGATATATATTTCGTAGGTACACGATCTCATATAATAAACATAAACATGTAAAACTGTAAAATGGGGCCTAGGACAAGTTAATTGACTAATATTAACATCTATAAAGAAATATGGAGAAAAGTATGTAAGAATTTTTTTTATAAATAGTTTAAAAATTCTGCTTCACATCCAAATGAACATTTTTTGAAACATTTGTGTTCAGAAAGCTTCTTCGAAAAATAGTGAACGTGTTAAAAAGATTATTTTATGACGTCACTAACGATTTTAAGATGAGTGGTGATTGTATACTTCATCATTATTCACATTCAAAATGGAACGTCTAATTCTGCTTTCTTAATAGAAATTCGCGCATAAAATTATCCTGATTAATGGTAACATTGATCGGTGTGGAACAGATGTTTCAGCAATTTGAAGTCTAGAGATGTTCGTAACATCAGTAATCTGACAAAAAATTATATTTTTAAATGGTTTTTATGTAGACATAACAATCTGGCATAGCAATTATGTAAAAATTACTAAACGTTATTCATACTATGGAGGTACTCGGAATCTAAGAAATATTTTGAAAATGTTCACTTTTGCTATGCTTACAAAAATTATCATATCTGTAGATAGTGTTGACAATATTATTAACTGAGCCTTGCTTACCAGACAAACTGCCAATTCAACCCGGTTGACTAAGGCGATCCGCTGACGAGGCAACTGAAACCAACCTAAAACCGGCTGGTTTCTACGTCTTGATTGTTCAAAATGCTTCTTTAACCATAGACGAAGAACAATCAACTGACAGCTGGCAACTAGCAACGACCGGCCACGTCAATCAGCAGTGCGAGTCGCGAGTCGCCGCTTGCGTTACCAATGACAACGAGTTTGTGTAGTGTGCGGGCCATCATATTGTCATACAAAGACATTTTTCAGTTGACAATTTTCAGTTGCCTCAGTGAGAGGATGGCATACCGGGTATAGCAGTTATGGGTAGACTAGTCATTGAGTTCACGGTACTTTACGCAAGTCCCTAGGGTTGTAAGAGATATCATTTTTTTTGCAATAGAAATTATTGACAAATTTTGGAAATACTAATTTTATTTTAAAAGAAAGAATTTCCGCTGGATTTTAATATCCAACCGCGACACTGATTCAGTCAGGGATTAAACAATACTCCATGAGATTAATTGGAAGAGTATTTATTGTTTTCAAATACATAAAATATGAAGAAGTAGATAAATGATAAAAGTAGCAAATAAATGTCAAAATCAGTTAATATAGGTACAGTGATATAAGTAAGTACAAACGAACTTAGCTTACGAAGTAAGAAAAAAAGTGGAATAGTTCTATACTGTCCATAGATCATCCTAATCATTTGACAAAATTTGACGTAAAAATTGTGCCTTTGTTTGAAGTTTTCGCCGCTAAAAAGCATAGAAATTCGAATATAATAATTTGGATTTTCAACGGTTTGCATTCATTTAATATATTAGCAAATGTTGTGAGTCAACCGACTCAGCATTGAAGGAGCCATCTATTTACGTAGAAAACTATGAACAAAGTTTAGTAGACTAGCCGAATGGTTCAAATGTAAAACATGTAATTTGTGGACCCATGCAAGGTCAATAATACTTTTTTTATGAGAATTGCTACTAGGAAATTACATTGCTGACTTTTCCATTTTTTTAAACAATTTTTTACCTACGGAAGAGGAAGGCGGGGAAGTACCTGACTATTCAGATCTAGTCACTAAACACGGCTAAAGCCATTTCAAGCAAAGTTTCAATTATGAATGATGGTCCTACAACAGGGCGATACAGAGAGTATCTTCCACTCTGAAACGTGCCGCTGATATAGTTTATATTATTTTTAATTAATTAATTGTGAAATAACACAAATTAATCAAATAAAATGTATTTGCGCACGCCGGGTTCGAACCCGCTACCTTCGGAATGGGAGTCCAAAGCCTTACCACTGGACTTTGCCTGCCGTCATAAAAAATGTTTTTAGTATCATTATTCACCCCCAGGCTTCGTTATCTAATGTCACAATACAAGCAATACTTTACGAACACCCGTTGTTTGATACAATCATCTGCTACAAAAAAAAACAAAATTTACTTTAATTAAAAGTCAAGGGCAATTAAAAAACTATTAAAGAACTCATAAAACACAACACACACGCTGCACATAATCGCACTGCAAATTAACACGTACCGATGTTATTTCAATCTACCACAAAGCACGATGCTCCCCACTGTGATGTACCATCAAATGATAGATAAAAGGCGTATCAATGATTAATTTCATCCTCGGTGTCCGGTCCTTTATACTTGATGCGTGTTAATTCTGGTCTCAGCTCTCAGCACTGGTGTCAGTAGTAATAACTAGTGACCGTGAGTTGCCAGAGTTGCAATGTGTGCTGAACCGTGAGTTCGTGATAGACCACACAGGAAAATTCATTAACATTTAAATCCTTCCCTAACGTAGATTACCACGTGCGACGTTAAACTTGAAATTCACATGCACGGTTGTGCTTGTGTTGTTAATTCTGTTTTTGATATCAAATTCGTGAAAGAGAAAGACATTATTTTGATTTCGCTTTATAATATATTTTGTTGTTGTTGTTGTTGCTGTTATAACGCCGTTTTATAAGTTAGTTAGAAGTGAATATAGTGATAATATTTAATAACAAGGTGCTTCTAATGTGACCGTGTTTTTATTAACAGTTTAATCGCTTCATGTAGAAAAATGGCGTAAAGGTACGTACATAGGTATCATTGTAAATAAATATTCTTGTAATTTGTTTACTTTTGCATTTATTAATAAGGTTTATTATTTGCCTAAAATTACTGATACAAAACCAACATTTTCACACAAAACTTTAAAAAAAAACACACCCATTTTTCCAACAACTCGCGTGACCTATTTAATTTTTTATGCAAATTCCATAATGCCAGAGCTCACCAGTATATACATATTTACGGGCATGTTAACAACAATTTAAAAAAAAATGAATAGCAATCGGACAAAAATTTTATCGCGGTCGTATGAATAGTATTGGAAATAATTTCATAACGCCAGAGCTTACTACCCTATAACCATCCCAGGTATGCGTACATCGTACTCCCAAAGTTTCATCGCAATCGAATGAACGGTATGGCCGCGCATAAGGTACCAACAAACAAACATTAGATTTTTGGTTTGTGTTTCTTCAGCCCTTCCAAAAATAATTCTAATTTAACATTTGGCGTGATCCAAATAAATCGACTTTTGATTAAATGCCTGAAAATAAAAATGATATATTATTCTTGTACCTAGTATTTTATGATTTGATTTCTTTGTTAATCTTTTTTAAAATGTTAACAACAAGAAACCGAGTCACGCAAGTTTTGCCGACTTTAAGTAATGATTTAAGGGGTCAAGGTAGTAGATTACTTTGATGGAAAACATACATTGTTAGTCGGACTTATAATGAAAAATAAATTTATATCGAAATCAAGTCATAAGTAAGTTTTTCGTTCGTTTAACCACTCGAGCGCTTTTGCCACATTATATCACTATTTCCAAAACCACGGATTGCTTTGTTGCCAAAAAGTGAGAAATTTTAATTTTTTTTTTTATTAAAACGACTATATAATATTTATTTATTTATTTATTATTAATTTTCAACGCCCTGATGGGCTTTTACATAATAAGTATATTATACAGTGATATATATGTATGTTTAAATAAGAAATATAAACTTATAGCAATTAACATTATAAAATATAACAGTATAAAAGTAAGTAAGAAATATTATATTATAATAAAAGAGAAAAAGTAATATATTGTACATTCAAAATATAACAAAATACATATTCTCTAGATTCTTTAAAATGTTTTAAGGTTAAGGATTTAATTATATATTTTTATAAATCCCACAAATATATGATAATAAACAAAAGATAGGGGAATTCATTGGCTACATAGAACTATAATCAGTTTGTATGCCTCCATATTCAAACTCGGAGGTATGATTTTTTTAATGTGGGCGGAAAAATTTCCTTTAGCAATCCGAGAAAAATATTTAAATTGCTCTGTTGCTTCATTGGTTAAATAATTTATTTTTTTAATGTATTTTACAAAATCATAACATAATATTTATAATTCATTATTACCAGTGAGTTTATTAAAACTCATTTCGGGAAGGACAACATTATACAACTTAAAGAAAATTATTTTTACACAAGAACACGAATTTAAAGGGGAGTCCAATGAACATAGATTTTAAAACAGATTAGGCACACTTGATACAGTTGGTTAAGTAATATTTTGTAATATATTGACAACCGGCATAGTCCAGCGGTAGGGCGTTAGACTCCCATTCCGAAGGCCGCGGGTTCAAACCCGGCGTGCGCAATTAATTTTATTTAATTGATTTGTGTTATTTCACAATTCCTTATTTAAAATAATATATAGTATATTTGCGGCACGTTCCAGAGTGGATGATACTCTCAGTATCGCCCTGGTGTAAGACCACCATTCAGAATTGAAACGTTGCTTGAAATGGCTTTAGCCGTGTTTAGTAACTAGATCTGAATAGTCAGGTACTTCCCCACCTTACTCTTCCCTGACTCCATCCCTTCCCCACTTACCCTCAGCCTCATAACATACCCCAATTGGGGATGCCATAGTCTCACTGGCTCCAGACGGGAGCAGTTGGAACTCTTGTGAGGTATTCATTATAAAAAAAAATTATAAATATATTTAGAAAGATATACAAGAGTTACAAATAAAGATTGCTTGATATGTCACTTAATCTTGTTGTTGAACAGAATTAATTCGGATATCGACATATTTAGCGTTAGTGAAGCGCCCTTTAAAAGGCAAGCTTTATTAATACTTGAATAGTTTGTATCCTTACCACATATGAATTGTAATACTTTGTAATACAAATGTATTTTAAAAACGACTTAAAATATCAAATTTTGTAATGTTTTTAAAATAATAAAATGAATTGAATAGAATATAAAGCTATTGCGAAAATATCCCTTTAGAGATTTGCCAGCATCGTTAATAAATTAAAATTATGCTCCTGATAGTCATTACAAAAAATCAACCCCTATAAGGGAAAAGAGTCCATAGAAGGCTTAAAAGTTTTGAGTTTTGGTAAGTTAATAGTTAAATTTTTGTAAACACGGCCAAATAACCCAATAAATAAATCACGATAATACTTTTGGCCGTGAAAATCTCAAATCATATCTGTAGGTATATTTAGTGATTTAAAAATTAATATTTTTCAAAATATTATATATTAATTATGTGCTTTAGTGAGAAAAAAAAGTTACCCCTTTCTTGTACGTTATAGGTGAATAAGCGTATCAACGTTCTGTTTTATCTCGGCCATTTGACATATCATCTCTGTTTTTATTTTTTTTTGTTACGTTCGGTTTCGGCTCATAATGGTAGCCGTGTTGGATACTACCTTTTTATCCCGCTAGAGTTCAGCATGACTTTAATTTCTACGGCGAGCGCATACAGGTATTTAAACACAAATGTTATGATTTCAGACAAAATTTTGATTTTGATTTGTTGCATAGGAGAAAATTATAAACAAACTATAGTGGATGCGATAACTAGTGTTAATATAACTACTAATTTATCACTTGTATTTGATTTAAAATACATTACTGATAAACGTGTTTCAATATTCGGCTTATATTATCGAATTTGCTTATTGTAAGAACACAAATAAATTTCGGAAACTACAAACTACAGCTAAGTACGGTTTATAGACATAAATTCATCAAAGTTGCTTTTGATGAAAACTCTTACAATTAATTTCCACGGATATGTATGCAGATAAATAGATACCACAAACTATAACTATTATATATATTATATATATATATATATATATATATATATATATATATATATATATATATATAACCCGTAAGAAATTAATATGTTACTTTCGATACCTATATTCTTTCGTTTACATTATAAATTTTATTCCTAACACCAACAAAGGCTTATCCAAGTAAGGTTAAATAATTTAAATTTAAACAATAACACCTAAAGTAAAAAAATGTTAAACAATAAATAAATACGGGTTATCCTATCCCAAAACTTTATCAAAACCATAAAATCATTCAGAGATAATTTTTTAAAGTGTCACTTTTATAATAAATTACAATCGCATTTCAACGAAAACGGGCACTTCAATGACTTTAAAACTTTTCTAAATGCTCTCTCTGATCAAAAAGGTTTATTATGTATTTATTTAACATTATTTTATAATCACTTATTTTGTATTGGATTCCCTTATTGCCTTCAAAGAAAGATTAGCTTTCAACATATATCCGCTTATAAATAATATTTGCTTTATAATATTTATATTTTTTCTAAACTATAAAGGTATATATTATTTGATTTTTTCAATTGTTGAAAATGGTATAAACTAATGCCACAGTAAATAATAACATTTAGTTTGATTTCTTGATCAAAAAAAAAGTTATTATGTTGTTAATTCTGTTTTTTTCCTACACATTTTATTTATCATTGCTATTTTTAATTTGCTGTTGTTTGCGCGAGTTATTTAAGTACTTTCGATTGCTATTAATCAGAGTAATTCAAATAGCTTCCATTCCTTTTCCTTTGTTTCACCCAGAGACAGAAATTGAGCACTTCGAAAACAAATGAAGTCCGTTTCGTTGCACACGCCGAAAGTCGCAATATGCAATAATTTTAATTGAACCGCAAACATTTTTGCTTGTTATTTGATTATATTTTTTATAATAATCAAATTATCCGCTGTAATCCGTCGTATTTTGTTGTACCCCGCAAAACACGTGTTTTGATTTAACCGCACTGCAAGGAAATTGCATTTTTGTGAATATAACACATTTCTGGTGTTATATGTTTGTCGTGTTATTTTCGCTGCTGTAATGAATGCCTTTTCCACCGCCACATCGAGTGTTATTAATAAAAGAGTGAAGTACTTAAGTTTTGAACCACCGGGACCGATATATTTTATGGTTGTGTTATTAAGAATAATAGAACTATTTTGTTTTATATGTAAAAGAAATGAGAAGAAAACCCAGCGGCTATTGAACTGACATTTGCAGTGGATTATTGAAGAAATATTTGCAGTAGATTAGGTAAGTCTTTGGGCTCCCCACCTTACCTATGCATATAAGGCAAATGTATTTTAATTCATTTAATTTGTAATTTACATCACTGCGATCGAAGTAATTGTAATACCAGCGCCTCCATCATTGGTCCTACGAGCTAGGATATTTATTAAATTGAACCACCAGCTATTATTAATTAATTAATATAAAAAAAATTATTGTTAATTTTTTTTATTAAATTGTGAAAACATTAACCCCGATACAGGCCAACCCTAGTGGGGTTATTAATAAATGCTAAACAATATATTTTAATTGTAAAGAAACAATAAATAAATAAGTACATTTATTTATCTCCAGAGTTGTAGATATTCTCAGTATTCCGATAAAATACCACCATTCAGAGTCGAACAGTTGCTTAAAAAGAAAAAAAATACGGAATAGCTAGGTACTTCCCTACATCTACATCTTTTCCGGTTGGCGGGTTTGAAAAACCAAGTGGGAAGGGACAAACATTTTGTAATGTAAGTATTATGTTTGTACCTACCTAAACATAGAAAAAAAAACAATGTGACCAAGACCCACGTCGTCAAAATAGTTCATTGAAATTTGTAATAAATTCATTCAAATACTCGTAGGTTCCTACTGCCGCGTACTATTACAAATAATCACAAAACCAACCAAACTTGGTCACTAGAGCGCTAGAGCTAATTGTAAGTATTCATTTCTACTCCGTTTTTTAAGTGTTCGTTTTTTGAGGCGTGCCTCAATTTAAACAACGTATGACCGCACAACGGCTACCATTCATTCCGTTTCTATATGGCTTCCCCAGTTTCCACACACCCCTCCGCTACATGAAATAAGCGGTTCTCGAAGGCGGGCCCTATCTCTGCCTCGCTAGCGTATTTATTGTACTGCGTGGTGTATTATAATTCGCGTGTGGCCGGCCAAATTCCACTGGTGTCATAAGTTATACATAAAGCTCGGTCTCCGCTGTTTCAAAGCACGAACTGCTGTCTAAAGAGAGTTGGGAGCAGTTGGGACGCTTGTTGGGTATTCATATAAAAAAATCATTTTCAAGACACACTGAACCAAAACCTTACATCTTGTGTACATTATTATTTTGTACAATATTGATATAATCTAACACAGTTTATTATTCTGCCTTTACTAACCAACTTCTCGACAAAATCTTCGCTGAGTTTGTTAGGTAAAAAATATTAAGTTAATACTATAATCAATGAGCATTTTTATTCAACTTGACGTTTTATAACTACATCTTAAAATTAATATTGGACTCATTGATAATAATTTCCTGGGTATTGGGGAACAAAGAGATAGGAAATTGCTTCTCATAACATACATAGTTAATTTATTACCTGATACGTGTAAACAAATGATAAATCTAAACTTTAGGCTGTGCGCTTAACTAATATGATTTATTGAGAAATCTAATGAAGTATACTGTATCTAATGGTGAATTTGTATTTCGTAATATTTTATTAACCAAATATAATGTTTTTAAGTACCTAGCTACCATATTAAAATTATGACTGTTTTTGGGTTGATTAAAATTTTAAAAAATATATAGTTACAGTATATATAATAGTATTTGTGAAAAAACTAAGGTTAGTTTAACATAATATACAGGACGTTTAGGATTTTACTTGACTTACTTAAACCAGTGATTCGCGAAAATATTTGGAGTAAAAATTGTAAATGAAATTTTGGTCTCCGGGGACTTTTTAGATGTCTTTTTTTTTCAAATTTTTTTTTTCAAAAACAATAAAAAATATTTTTTTTACATGTCGTAACTGGTCCCTAGCCAAGTCAGCAACCAACCCCTCACCCCACCCCTAACTTCCCAATACCTACTGATTTTTTATGTTTTTAAATATATTGTTTTTAAATATTTTCATTAGAAGTAAGGACGCCGATAATGGACTGTGTAACTCTGGCCGAAACTTTGGCTAAAGAAGGAGGTAACGCAACACGGTGAAATACCTTTAAAATATATAAATCATTTAGTTTGCTTATACAACCGATATTTTTCGTGGCTGGAAATTTAAGAAATTGGAAGGAGTGTAAAGAAGGAAATGATTCTCTGCTAAATTTGTTCCCCCCCTCCCTCCGCCCTCGCCCCCCTATCACACACCTATTTCCACTATATTTTATTTTCCACTACCTACTATATTTTTAATTTAATTTTAATGAAATCCTAATGTGGTGAGCATTGCCAACGAAACATGTCGATTGTTTCTTAACAATAGAATTGGTTAAAAATAAGCGATTAGTTTTAAATATTAACTATTCCGTTTCAAATCGAACACCTTTGTGAGAAAATAAATATATCATGTTTCACGGTCGAACAAAGCTGTGGTTTCTTTGAACACCCACCTTTGTGAAATATGGAGTTGATAGGGCGGAAAAAGGTAGATACAGATTGAATTACCTACCGTCAAGATTTCGACACTAAACATTTTCAACAACCTGTTATTAAATTACCATTTCAATTTAGATCACATCAAATAGAGGTTTATCACTAAGGGAATTTGAAAGGTAATTTATATACGAGATTTACAATGCGGCTTCGAGTTCGAACACCTTTTACTTTAAACGTTTAAGGAATATGGTAAAAATAGCTTATTTTTGTAGAAGAATACAATACAAATAATTCTAAACGAAACATGAAACCGAACAAGATATACAGAAAAATAAAAATGTAACGGTCGCAATTAGGAATCGAACCCAGGATCTTTTGTCTTACCAGGACACAGCTTAACTAACTCGGCCATTGGGACCTATTCATTTCACTTAATTTTTGTCGATCATATTTTATATTAATAATAAACAATATCATTCTTAAATATTTTTTTTTCTTTTTTCATTTTACTTAATTAATTCATTTAGAATTTTTGAAAAAAATTTATAGGTAAAAAAAAATTCAATAAACTTTGTGTTAAGTGTCCAATGACACCGTGTGGACTGTAAAACTAAATGTGAAGCGAATTACGAGTGTCCAAGATTGTGTTTTTATATCGACAAGGGAAAGGAAAAGACAGGAATGGCCCTTACCTCGATGATGAGGTGACAGCTCCCAGCTCTTCATTTACGGTCACTTTCCAATGTTAAATGATGGCCCGATGGTCATAATGGATAATATGTTTATGATTGGTATTCGCGAGATTTGCGAAATGCTTGTACAAGCCCGACAGAATTTTCAAATAAAACAATTGAATGTTTTTATTCAAAAAACAACGAGGTGCAAATATGTTATTTTTTCAAGTGTTTTTTATTCATCTTCTTTTGCTTCTTGGGTAAGGGCCTTGATGTGAAAGTAGGGAAATCAGAAGAAAGGAATATTTGGAAAGGAACATGGGTAAAATGGATTAATGTCCTAAAGTTGTTTCAACACTAAACACTTTGTGATCATTTATAAAGATGGCAGCCAAAAAATATTTTATGACATTACTAGTTCAGGATAATTTCGTTAATTCTGAATTTGATCGACAAAAATGGTGTAAACTGAATAGGTCTCAATGGCCCAGTTGGTAAAGCCGCTGTGTCCCGGTAAGACAAGAGATCCTAGGTTCGATTCCCACTTGCGACTGTTGTCTTTTCAATTTTCTGTGTCTTGGTCGGTTTCATGTTTCCTTTAGATTTATTAGTTTTATCTTCTTCTTCAATGGTATATTTCATTGATGGGTACAACCTTAAAAAGTTATTTCGATGAAATTTACTTTTTTTGTTTATTAAACCGTTTTAATAAACTGTTAGAAAAAATCTCCAATAATATCTACTCTTCAGAAAATGTTTTTTTATTGCAAAACTAAATTTATTATTGTATCTCTATTTTGTAATTAACTTGAGAATTTCTGTTGCCTTTACTCGTAAAAAGATGAATACTAACAAAGGAAAAAATAGGAAGTTTGACGGTCACACCATGAATAAGAATTTAAATAATGCTTTCATGCTTTTAAAATCTATTTTCTTTTAACAAACGCCAAATAATGGATTTTTTTCCGAAGAGCTTTTATGAATAAATTTATAGGAGTTCTTAATTTTGTTTACGAAATTTTTTCAAAGAAAATCCTGTTATTTTCTTAGCCTTCGTATTATCGGAAAAAAGGTTCATTAATTAACTTATTGCAGAAAAAGAAGAAAAAAATACTCGGATAGATACGATTTTGAATTTGAGTTTGCTGCGTGTCGTCCATTTATTATAGCTTACTTTTAGATAAATCTGTTTGAATTTCAATTTTGTTTTCTTTAATATAATATAATGAATGAATGAATGAATGATTGAATGGATAATTGAAAAAATTAATGAATGAATGATTGAATGAATTAATCAATGAATGAATTAATTAATTAATGAATGAATTAATCATTTAATTAATGAATTAATTAGTCAATAAATGAATGAATGAATAATAATTGAATGAATGAATGATTGAATGAATGAAAGAAAGAATGAATTAATGAGTGAATTAATGAATGAATCAATTTAAATTTTCGAGCTAAACTCGTCAGGTAGACTTGTTGTCGATGACAAAACATTTTTTCAACTTTTGGTGGCACTCGGAATTTATCTAAAATTGGATAAAACGACAGCGCAGCAGATAACGTTTGATGCGTACGACCGTGCAGGAAAGTCACTACGTATTAAAAATATTTTGTTTATACAAAAATTTCAGTTTTTTTTTAAATGCGTAATTATACGTAGCCTCCCTTAGCCATTAAACCAATGTAAACATGCAAATTACTTGCCAAACTCGACTTGATGCTTAATTACTTCCGAAATTCCCTTTATAGGAAAAAACATCCATCCGATGTTCACGGCTTTTCATAAGTATTATGTATTTTTGAAATGTACGTTTTATTCAATTTTTCAATTCTTATAATACAAATTCTTAAAACACATTAATTTTAAACTCGGTATTCTCATGTAATTACTTCGTAATATAACGAAATTTATTAAAGCTCTCAGATTGAAGAGTAAATGAAAGTACCGACAGCCCTGATTCAATTAACCTAATTGAATTTCACATACCTTTTTTATTTAGTTTTTTTATTATTATTTATTGGGCTAGTTTATAATACATTAGTATAAAAACTAATATTTCATTTTGTAAATTTAAATATTTTTACAGTGAGCATAACATCTATTTTTACATACCTTCATTGTACCTTAATTATTCAGACTTTCAGGCATTTCATCATATATCTTTAGTCTTCTGTACATTAGGCAGTTCTATGATTTTGATTTTTTTCATGTGTGGCTTTATATATTAATTTATTATATTTATATTTCTGGTTTCGTAATTATACACGTCTCCATTAAAAACAATTTAATCATTAAAATATTTTACCATTCGATTTTTCATGACTTTATGAGAAAAATTAAGACATTAAATAACAGATTCTTTTTTATTGTAATTCAATTTAGCTCCTCTGTCATTGATTAACTCTTGCGTATTTACCTTTTCCCAGTACACTTCTCATAACTCTATTCTGTTTAACTCTTGGCTTGTTCAAATTTCCTTCATTGGCCAAATATAACATCGTAGAGCAGTAATCTAAATGTAGATTAACTATAGGTTTCATAAATGGGCTCTGTAGTGTTTCTATTTAGTTTATTTCTCAGTCTTCTAAGATAATTAACTTTTTTTAATACCTTCTTTAACACATATTCAAAATTTTCCGTGAAAGTTAGTTTTGAATCGAGTATTACACCCAGGTATTCGATTTCATTCACTTTTTCAATATTTTCATCAATAATTGTCAAAATTAACCCTTTGTTGTGCGTTTTATTGCCTATTTCCATATATTTTGTTTTGTTTACGTTCTTTCTTTCTTCACCGTAATAATAAAAGCAAAAAAAGATAACTTAGAAGCAATTGAAATTTAAAAAAAAATCATAAATAAAAACGCTAGTATATTGAATAACCAAATTATTTTATCGTTTAGTCCCATTCTAGATATGTTTCCAATAAACCGTTCTATTATTGCCGGCATTCCCGCAATTACCCCTCCCCCTTTGTTAATCTCCCACTCAAAAACCTTTTTTTTTTTGTATCTGTCAATATTTTGTATCAAAGGTTAGTTTTAATATTCTCCTATCGAAAGAAGGGTTCTTCCGAAACCGGTAGAGTTTAATTAAAATTTAAAGAGGTCTATAACAAATTTATATATTTTTATTGTAAATTATGGTGAGCCACAAAGTTAATGTTTTTCTCGGAAAAAATTCGGTTCTTGGGAAACACTCCGAAAAAAGAAATGTAATTATTTTTATACTAACTTTGGGCTGGGAAATCCGAATCTGAAGGAATTAGGTCGGGGAGGTCAATATTAACTGAGTTACAGGACTTTAAAGTTTCGTACACAGGAACAAATCCGCAATGCATTTTTGACACAATTTGTATAGAAAAAGTCAAAGTAATTCAATGTTCATATTCGTTGCTGCCAACCTCAGAAAATTAAGTGTTGCCATTGTGAATGAATTATTATTTATTTTATTAGCTTGAATTTTTTTTAAGCATAAATTATTTTTTTAAGTGAAGTATTTCTGTGATTATATAGCGCCTGCTCGTGTCAAGGCAAGAAAAACATCCCAGTTTTCAAGTATTTTAGCGGCTACCCTAGGTTTGTGTAACATGGTTTGTGATACAAAAGAAAGTTCCCCCTTTATAGCGCCTGCTCACGTCAAGGCAAGAAAAACATCCCAGTTTTCAAGTAGTTTAGCTGCTACGCTAGGTTTGTGTAACATGGTTTGTGATACAAAAGAAAGTTACCCCTTTATAGCGCCTGCTCACGTCAAGGCAAGAAAAACATCCCAGTTTTCAAGTAGTTTAGCGGCTACGCACGGTTTGTGTAACATGGTTTGTGATACAAAAGGAAGTTCCCCCTTTATAGCGCCTGCTCACGTCAAGGCAAGAAAAACATCCCAGTTTTCAAGTAGTTTAGCGGCTACGCACGGTTTGTCTAACATGGTTTGTGATACAAAAGAAAGTGCCCCCTTTATAGCGCCTGCTCACGTCAAGGCAAGAAAAACATCCCAGTTTTCAAGTAGTTTAGCGGCTACGCTAGGTTTGTGTAACATGGTTTGTGATACAAAAGTGAATGTATTATATAAAAAAATAATAATTACTAGAAAAAAATGCATGATTTTTTAGGTCATTTTATTTCCAAAACTCCGGTACCTAAATTAGTGTTTACCTAATACATCCAGATTTATTTTTATCTTTTATTTCTTTTTCTCGTGTTTTGACACATTCACATAATAATATTGATATCATTGCTTAATAGCAACACTTAATTTTCTTAGATTGGCAGCAGCGAATATGAACATTGATTTACTTTGACTTTTTCTATACAAATTGTGTCAAAAATGTATTGCAGATTTGTTCCTGTGTTAAAGTCCTGTAACTCAGTTAATATTGACCTCCCCGACCTAATTCCTTCAGATTCGGATTTCCCAGCCCAAAGTTAATATAAAAATAATTACATTTCTTTTTTCGGAGTGTTTCCCAAGAACCGCACTTTACCCTTTTTCTCTAATATTCTTTTCTCAAGTCTATTTACAAGTTAGAAATATAATATATGCAAACAATGCATCTGTATAACTACTGCACTATTTTCTCCTATGGTCCCTACCAATATATAGTAACTTGATTCATCAATATGGATCTATCAATCCTTGATCCATCAATTTGGATCGACGTGCTAACCTACACATTCAATATTTATTGAGATCCGTCAATATTATTATCAAATATCGTAGAACGTGTAGGCTAGCGTATTGACGGATAACAACATGGATCACAGGATTTCTAGATTCAAATATACATTGATTTGAATTCGGAACTACGAATCGTGATAAATATTGAACGTGTAATCCACACACCGATATTTATCACGATCCGTGAGTTCACGATACGGACTTCAGGAATCTAGACATTTGCGATATATATTGTGATTGGTCAATCCTACACGTTCAATAAATGTCACGATATTTCGTAAATATTGACGGATCACTATAAATATTGAAAGTGCAGGGTTCGCCTTTGAGTAAAAGTTTTAAAACTCCCACCTCTCAGAGGGCATGCGCAATACATACGATGATAATCTGCGGTCTTGGAGATTGTGCTGAGCGTTGATGCGTGTACATAATAATATTAGTTTAGCTCGAATGTCTTAAAAACGATTACATACTTCAAACAGCTTATAAGTTTCTTAAGAAATACATTATAAATAATCAATATCTGTGCCACATTGAAATATTTGTGAAATACAGTTCGTTTTAAGCAAGTTTACTTGAAGTTACATTTATCATAAATCTTCCAATTTTTATTCATATTTTTTTTTAAACATAAGTGTAAATATTGAAAAAGTGTTATCTGCGGTTATTTTACGTATCTATGAAGTGATATGGCCTTGTCGGAAAATGATTGACGTGATAAGATGACAGTCCTAATTGCGAGTTTGTTGAATGAGAGTGCTGCTCGTCTTTTATGGTAATATCTTATTTTGAAGAATACAAAGAAATGAAGGCATTTTATTGAATAAGCTTGACAGTCTCGTTTAAACTCGACAGTTTTGCAATAAAATATATAAATTTGTTTTAGACCACTTTAATTTTAATTACACTCTACCGGTTTCGGAAGAACGACAGTTTTGAATTGATTACCGTAATTTGGTCCATTGACCGTTAATGTTCAGTAAAAAAAAATGTAAGTGTGAAAGCGTAGTCTGTATAATATATCAAATTTCTCTTTCGCGCTTTTTTTTTAATATTATGGTAACTACCTGCATGAAGAATGTACGAAAATAGAATTATCATGAAGATATTGACGTTTCTTTGGACAAGTTCAACAAATCCTTATTTGAAAAAAAAAACACTAACTAATCATCACACCATTTCATAGCAGGGGTAGTCAGAGGGGATGGACCGCCAAACAACTCGGTCTTGGCACTCCTTGCCTCGTTCACATTCATACATAGTCTCATACATAATCTTACATTATTATAACTCTTGACATGGCCCGACTTCCTCGAGCATCCCCGACTTCTTCTACCATTTACATGCTCCATTCTACCATTGCAAAAATAATGTTGTATCAATATTGCAAAATAAGGTTATTTCAAATACTCGTATACAGTTTAAAGTTAAATATGTAGGATTTTAAGTAGGTACTTGCCTTTAAATCTTGTGATTACATAGAATAAATAATAAACCCTGAAGAAAGTTTGAAAAAATAATTGTTAGGTATTTAAGTATAAATCTTTTGATTTCATCTGAATCTATCTTCTAGTTTTGATTTATTAAATGAGAGATAATTAGAAACATACTTTTTTTGGACGCGTGGTCAACTGTTAAAAAGTATGAAATACCTACTTTTTTTCTTTAAATTATTTAAATAACATAGAACAGTGATTGGTTTGACGTTGTATTTCATTATTTTTTTACCGACTTAAATAATGGTGTCCGGAAACTAGTTGTGCAAGAGGGAAAATGTTGAATATGAAGCACATTTGCAGTCGATTTTGTGGCAAAGGTTTTTTTGATATTTCGATAATTCGAGAGTCTGAAGTTAAAATTAGTCAGGTCAATTTTTATTTAATTCGGTGGCTACTAATTCATTGTCTTTTAACCCCTCAGGTCTCGGGACTATTTTGTCAAAATTTTCCACTTTGAAATAAAATTGAAATAACTAGAACATTTCTGAATTCATCCAAAAACTAAACACTATTTTTGGAAGGTGATGAAATAAGCTTTAAAATTTTATTATTCAAAATAAACACATACTTTTTGATATGCAATTTTTTTAAATTCAAACATAAAAAGTTATAAATTCGGCTCACCTTACATTTTTTCTATTACTGAAAACGATAAAAATAAAAACACACACTTTTCTACTTAGACAAGTGTAATCTAAACCACATGTATTATCAACTCATATTTTTGTCGTTTCATGTAAAAATATATTTTTTTCAAATTACGGTCGGAAACTTTACTTAGTTTTTTAATGCTTTACCGAGCTAAAATTCTAGTTAGATACATAGTATATGCTCAAAGGAGAATCATCTTCACACCATTGTTATTCACCTTTTAAAGTTGAAACTAAACATGATATGTAGAGACATATTGAAATTCTCCTTTGTTGCTCAGCTGGGTTTACTGAGAGAACTTTCCCGAAAATGTTTTCGCAACACAAATTGTGAATTATGAATGGAGCTTAGCTGGCCCATTGTTTCATTTGTGAACAGGCAAGATGCATTTCACGCGCACTGTCATCTGATGACGAACAATAAATTCATAACACCTAATGGACTCGGATAAAATAACTTCATACCTTTAAATATAGGTAGCTGGGGTACAGATTATGCTAACATATCAAAATAGAATAAAATAAAATTTAATTTTTGCATTTTTTGTTTGTAATTGTGAAATAAAATGATGGGCATAAATGAAAATTACACTGCTTCAAATGTGCTAAAATTATTAACTTTTATCGTTTCAGAATTTCATTGATAAATACTTCAAAAGTGATCAATCGATTTATTTTTATATTTCAGCATGAGTTGTTCAAGACATGAGCGCGATGTATACTCGTATTGTCGTATAATATATTTTGTACTGAAAACATGTTTTAAATTAGTGAAAATACTCATGCTTATATCTATATGTATTATAAGTTCACACATCTCAACACATTTCTATATCTTTATATTGTAAATCTTATTGTTATTCCTCTATCTTGTTATCAGATACCTTGTTTACACTTTTCAACACTCCCAACTTACCTACTTATCCCATACTCTGTAATTCTGAATATATTATTTGTTACCAGGTTAATTCGGTAAATCCGAATAGCACATATGCTAACAGATTACTTTTTTGCATAGTCACAAAAAAAAATGTATGTATGTTTTTTATATACTTCTTCATAACACAACTCAATTTCAAAAAACAAATGAATTTTCTTGTTTTTATCTTTGTTTTTATTTTTGTTTGCAATTATGTACATGGAATAATATGAACTAAACCTGTCAATTTGTCTGTCCTGGAACGGGAAACTTTCCTAGTTGGACAGGCAAAGCTTCCTAATGTGTAACTTGTACTTTCTTTTGTATCTATCTACAAATAAATAAATAAATAAAGATATAGGTAAGTAATTTAATCTGGTATTGCCGACGTGGTTTTATAATGAAAAAAAAATTAAATCCGGATAATCATGACTAATCCGTGCACCGAATAGGCCACATGCATCACATTATTTAAATGTTTTTTTCCGGTTTAGGCAGATATTCTCCAGTATTTTTTTATCATATTTTTGATACCCTGGCGATATTTTGAAAATTTTAATCCGAAAAATTGGACTATTTTTTATAAACCCGAAAGACGTGACATATTTTTACAAGTGCCAAAAACAATAATTACATAGACGAAAATCAATAAAAAAAAACCCTGACGTATTCCACATGAATGGCACAGGAGAATAGCGAGGCCATAATAACCAAAAATATTACAACTCATAAATATTTTTTTCCTTGAACCATCTTATTATATGTTCAAAGTCTTTATATGAATAAATCCAAATATTTTACATTAAAACCAGGTTATAAATAATTATTAAAATTAATTAAAGGGGAAGGTTTATCAACAATATGAAACATGGAAGCAAGTATGAAGAAGGTTCATATTAAATATATTATAAAGTTAGGTTTTTGTTTTTGCAGTACGATTATTTTGAAAAGCCAAACATTCTTGTTCTTAAACATATAACTCGATCTTGTGTCTCTTGTTTGATAAGATCTAAATTTTGTGATTTAAGTTAAACTTGTGATAAAACTGTACTTTTAGATTATAATTTTATTAATATATTTACGTATAGTTTTTCCTGTGGGGAAAATTTAACCCGGACATAAAGTCTGGTGTAAAAAAGAAATATTATACAATTTGATTTTGTTAAAATCAGCACAATTATCATTATGTTTCTAAGACAACCGATCAGTTAGGCGTAATCTGTACGATGTTCATTCATAACATCTATCAAAACGTTAAACCAAAATACTTCAATGATTTTTAAGTGTCAAACGTAAGTGACGTCACACGTGTTTTTCACGAGTGACGTCACGAGCTCAAAAAACGGATTTATTTATTTAAAAAAATTAAAAACATTTTTGTAATTTTAGTAGAAAAATCTTTCCACACGATTTTTTCCAAGACAATATGAATTCCATGCAACTGGTTTATTACTTAATATTCTTGCTGTGCTGGAATGAAAGGCTCTCAGAAGCCTTTTTTAGTGCGCAAAGATGCCTTGAGGAAAACGATTCCTCTCAGGGCCTGTTTCATCTTTAGGGATGCTGCGTGAAATGGGTATGAGGTAGTGGGTAGGGTTCAGCGTCTCCAGAAGTGACGGACGTATGAATCCATCCCTCCCACTGCGGTGCAGGGCGATGTTCCAAGAGCGTCCTGGAGAGAGAGAGAGAAGAGAGGTGGGCATATGCATCAACCGCCAAGGCCCGGACAAACTTCAACCATGAACCCGGTAACCCCTGCTAAGTCATCAAACTATTTTTATCTACGACAAATCACGTGTGTATGGGCCTCCAAGCATTCTTGTAGTAAATCGCATCTCAAGTGGTGTCGTGTCTAGATTGTGTCGGATTTTTGTAGATAGAAATTATCTTCCGTCGCCCCTCTAGATTTAACATCCCGTAATTTTTTTTTGAGTCTTCTACTACCCTCCTTACCCACAATTTCAAATCATTGTCCCATAACAAACATTTAATTAGCAATAATAAATGTTGATGTCAATAATTGAGATAAAATCTATCCTGTCTCTTAAGTTGGACCAAATTACACACAGTAAGCCAAATTTCATCAAAATCAGTTATACAGTTTAAGAGTTTACCTAGGACTAACATCGTGACGCGAGATTTTATATATAAAGATATTAAAAAAAATACTACGACTAAATATTGGCAAAATTGCTATTATTTTTATGATTGATCATTTGTGGTACCGAGATATTAAAATTCTATATTTTGGGTTTTTTAAAACAATGGAAAATTTACACATCGCCACCGTGTACCACGTTTTTATCGCATGTAAATAACTCTCCTTGTCACGGTTGAAAAATTGCCCATCAGTATAATTTTTTCCGTAAATGTGATAAGAATATATATCTAGGCGCGTGCAGCTCATTTGTGTCCGGTGATAAAAGCTTTTAGAATTTTAATATTAAAATAAGAGTTGGGTTTAAGAGAAGGGAACAAAGCGGCTGACATTTCAATTTTTGTAGTTTTTGTTTGTGATATATAATTTTTAGACAGTAACAAATTCTAATTTAGGTGGGAAAAACTCAAACCAATATAACAATAAACTTTTTTATTATCGATTGAAGAAGGAATTATCAATTTGCTGGATAACCAACACATCTGCCAAGTGTCACCCCAAGTGGTTCGCTACGTTTGGTGACTTGGCACCTTGGCAGGGGTGCTCAGAGATTTATGGGGTGAGGTTTGCCTAAGTCTTGGCGACAGATGCGTCTGCCCACTTACTGCGCGACGGGCCGGAATGGGAGCTACTAGTCGAGAGAGACCGTTTGACCTCTCCAACCGGAGTCTCTAAACCCACGGCCTTGCAGTAAGGGGGATCGATTCATATATTCATCACTTCTGAATAAATTGACCCCAGATTCATACAAAACCCCCATTCCTATTTCCTTCGCAGACCTTCCTCTTCTCTATATATATATTTCCATATCCACACAGAAGGCCCTGAAAAAAAAATATCCCTTGAGGCCTATGTCGTCTTTAGGGATGCGGTGTGGAAGGTCTTTTTAGAGAAAGGAAGGAGTTGAAGTTCTGGGAAGGGAATAGAAATGAGGGTTATGTATATATAGATATTCATTTCCCTCGTACTTTTTTGATCTCGCGTGACGGTACACCAGTTTTTGTTTGTCCGTTTGTTTTTGTTGATCCATCAATATTCGTTGATCCAATACCCAAGCTGGCATACATATTTAAATCTATGAAGATCAACTCGTGTCATCAAGATTTAGCTGTAAGCCACGCCCATTTTCCAGTCACATATACATTTTACACTTTACCTCTTTGTTGATCCAATATATCCCACAAACTCGGCCGCTTCGATGCGCTGTGACCGCCAATGATCGCGCGCATCTGACGTACTTTTTAGGTCATTTTAGGACATGTAGGTACATTCTGTGGAAATTAATTTATACTTAAAAAGGATAGACTGCCGCACAATTTCGTCTCTTTCGTCTCAATACTTAATCCTTGAAAACAGTTTTTATTTATCACCTCATATGTGCGACACTATCTATATAGACTAGGGACAGGGGTTTTATTATAGCAACCCGGTTGGGCATCGCTGCAAGGCGGGTTAAGGCAGGGACTGAAGATATGATTGAAATAACCACATAATAAATAGGTTGAGCTTACCTGTCATCTTCATCTTGAGTAATGAGAGTTTGATCTTCGACTACGAATCCGGAGGTCACGGATCCAAATTGCAAATGCAAATTGCAAATCCAAATGCAGTGTATGAATATTAAATTAAATTTATCCCAAGCCTAACTGTGGTGTGTATCTGCTTATATTTCTTCTTTTAGATTTACAAATATTCGTAACCCTGGAAAGTATGACTTAGTTTGAAAAAATAGAAATAATAGAACTTAAATCAACTTAAACATTTTTGTCTTTTTTTACATTATCTCCACGCCTAAGTCATCTTTGGGGTTGCTGTGTTGAAGAATTTTGAAGGAAAAGGAGGAAGGTGTTCTGGGAAGGAAAAAAAAGTATGATAGGTGGGTAGGAATCTCAGGGTCATTGAAGGATCCAAACCACTTACCCTCCCTGTAATAGGTAACATACCGTTACCCCTATCAAGGCTCTTGCAAGGGCTCAATTTTTTTTTTAAACGACCTAATTCAATGAATCCAGGCCTCCAATCTTGGGGTCAGTGTGTTCGGGAGTGACAGACAAATGAATCAATCTCTTTTACTGCTTAGGCAATGGGTCGAAAGAGGATCATTCGATCCGGCCCCCCACGCAGTTGGTCAGCAGGAACATGCGCCGCCAAGACCCGAGAACACTCTTCAATCCATAAATCAGGACACTCCTACTAAGTCTCCAAACGTATCAAACCACTTGGGGTGACCTACGATAGAGGTGTTGGTTATCCAATGAATGGTCCCCGGAGCGGCGACACCGCCCCCCAAATTGTAATAATTGTCTTCTTAAATATACCACAAAAGTTGAAATAGACCGAAATAGGAACCGCAAAATGAAAATTTAAATGAAAGATATGGGAGAAATAAATAATACATGGGAACGCAAAACTGACAATGCTTTATCGAAAACTTGACTTATCTACTACATAATAGAGAATAATAATAGAATTACGTACATAAATAAACTGATATGCCATCATTACTTTAAAATGATATTAATGATTTTTGATTTATTTTTAAGAGTGTCATCATTCCTTATATCTGCTGGTGACAGGAGTACTGTATTCTGCCTACGTTATGAAGAACCCATTAAAGCATGCGATGAAAACCAATATTTTTTTGAACGAGCCATCGCGTCATAAATAATATGATTTTTTAAATGATCTTTGCCTTTGAAATTTGCCACCAAGGCCTTTTTATGGACATCACTGTGAAGAAAAAATTTCAACCAGTTTTTTTAAATATGGTATGTTAATTTTTGGGAATATTGGCTGACAGAAAGTATTAAAATAACCCTTTTGGATAATGGATTCAGAAAATAATTCCATTGTGCTACATTTGTAGGAAACCGTAATTTTATAATTTTTTTTTATTTCGCGCTCTTTATTAAAATCTAATCTAATGAATAGTAAAAAATATCACTGACTCATTACAAGTTAGTAAATTTATTATAATCTGGAAATGTTCAATTATTGTGTCATCACCATGTTTAAATAAATAAACGGCGAAGAAGTTTACATAGAGGTAAACATGATCAGTCAGCCCACCGTAAAAATGTGTATTGAAGGATTTATTTGCCACTAATGAAATGTTTATACTAATCCAAATAAACATTTCGCGTGTTTTGTATCTCCCTGTCTGTGGTAAACTTTTTTCTCTATCAAGTTTCAATCGAAAGTGAAATAAACAGAAACATGGGAACGTATATTTTTTTCCGTGAAATATAGTTGAACAAGAATTCAATCCTAGGTAAAGGGTTTTTTTATATATTTAAAAAAAAAAAGATTTGTTACATAACTAGCTCAGCTGTACTAAAAAAGTGTTCCACCAACGATACCGTATTTCTCCAGGTAAATTAACAGCATGTATTAGACTCTACTTTGTATTAAATTGATTCATTTATTGTTTTATGAAATGTTTAGTTAGAACAAACAGAAGTCTCATAATTTATTGATAAATACATTTTGAAAAAATATTGACGCGATTACGCTACTTCTCTTACGCTACGGTCGCGTGAATGGAACTTAAAAGTGACGTAATGGAATTCTAAAGGTCGGTTCAGTCTGTCCTTCTTTTAGTGTATTTGAGTGCGTTACAATTTTCTAATTAAATTTATATTTTGCATGTATCTTCCAAATGTAACGTATTACCTGTAGATAAGTGGGTTGAGTGATACATGAGGCATTGAACAAAAAAGCACAACATAGATAAAAAGAAAAAAATATTTTATTTCATATGTGAATATTTTTTTTTCTTTTTTTATTAATTAAGATTAATTCTGAAAGAGTCGAAATGGTGTTAAAGTACTAATATTGACGGCAATATGAATAACTATTACTATAGAAGCAACTCTGACATTCAGTATAAAATCAGCTGGTTCATTCAATTTTGATTAAGTAAGTATAAAATGCAGCATGATTTATATTCCTGTGTGTTTTAGTGGATCCTGTGATTAAAGTTGTGTATATTAACAAGTACTTTAATACCATTTCAACTTAGTTCCCCATTTCAGGCTATATACGGTATGCACGTGTAGCCCATTATTACCTATCTAATTATTTGTCCATTTTTCTAAATAATTTATTTTAATTTTATGTTCTAATACGCCGTTGAAAGTTGCATAAAAAGGTACAGAGACAAAATTAAAAACGATCCTGAAATATTAAAAACGATGCAGAAAAATCAAAAAGGTACGGAGACAAAATTAAAAACGATCCTGAAAAATTAAAAACGATGCAGAAAAATCTAAAAGGTACGGGGATAAAATTAAAAACGACCCTAAAAAATATGAAGCCTTTAAGAAAAAAGAGTTACAAAGACAAAAAAAAACACCAAAATAAAATCAAAGAGCTAATCAAAGAAGAATAGAAAAAATAAAACGTTGGAGAGAACAGAAACGAAAATAAAAATAAAAGAAAGAAGAACAAGTGGAAGAAAAAGTACTTGCGCGACAGGCCTTGCACGGTGGCGGTAGTACGTAAAATCGCCCTTTTTTTATAGAGAATACCTTACGAGAGTCTTAACTGCTCCCGTCTGGAGCCAGTGAGACGATGGCATCCCCAATCGGGGATGTTGTGAGGCTAAAGTAAGTGGGGAAGGGAAGGAGATGGGGAAGAGGAAGGTGGGGAAGTACCTGGCTATTTAGATCTAGTCACTAAACACGGTTAAAGCCATTATTAAGCAACGTTTCAATTCTGAATGGTGGTCTTACACCAGGTCGATACTGAGAGTATCTTCCACTCTTCCCATACCAGTGCAGTGTAGCCACAACGGGCGTATACATACGACTGATATTTCGCGCCCGCTGTCACTACCGCGCAAGCCTCTCAGTCTGGCCGAGGCCTTAGAATTCCTAAACGTTACCAAATGTTTCTCTTTACGTCACTGTCCTGTTATTGCTGTGATTTATTTTCTAAGATAAATTATTATATCTCAAAGAAATTTGTTCTATTTTTTATCGATATAGTTCATGATTAATTTAAAATTTGTTATAATTAAACATTCGTAAAACAAAAACTTATATTCGTCTTTCTAGAATGAAAAATATACAGTACAAAGTATCCAAAAGTAGCGTAAATGAATATTTTTATTTAAAAACTTAATATTTATTTCAATAAGCTTGATTATTCATATTTTTTAGGAGACATATTGTGTTTTCAATTCGTAAATAAATTTCTTTTAATTTTCTTTATAAACTTTATGATAAAAGTGACGTAAAAGAATTTCTTACCAATAGTATTAAACTTAAATTGCAATTATTTTCGAAGTTTATTGATATTTTCTATTTAAATATTTTTTGTCATGAATTTCATACTTTCTTTAATAAATTTACGTATATTTTTAATCGAAATGCAGCATCTCAATTAAGTGGAATTCTTATTACGTCACCGACATCTTTTTTGGAAAACGCCCATTAACGATACTTAGTCATTGTGAACTGTAACTTATTTGCTGGCAATTTACAGTCATGCTAGGGAACGATGGGAATTTACCGAAAGTTATCGATACAAACCTTATCGATCGAGTGTGCTAGGGGGCCAGGAGTGACAGACGTATGAGTCCATCTCTCTTGATCAACTAGTATATTTTTATCCGGTCGCCAAGCAGCAGGTAGCCAGAGTCATCAATCGCAAAGACTTGGACAAATCTCGCCCCATGCCCCAGGTACCCCTGCTAAATTACCAATCATTTGATCACTTGGGGTGAACTATGTCAGAGGTTTTGGTTATCTAATAAATAATAGTAATAACTATAATGAATAGCTAATGTCTATATCGTACTAATAAAAATGAGTAAAAGAACTACGGCTACAACCCGCTTTTAAAAATTAACGAAACTAAATATGTAATTACTCATTGTAATCATCAATTATCATTGGCAGCTGTTCCATTTTTCTGCCTATTATAACAACGATTTCCAATTAAAAACGTCAATACAAACCAAACATACAAATTCAATGATCGCGGAGTAAGCCATTAGCGCGCAGTAAACATTAGCCCTTCTGACGTACCTACCGTTAAAATGTGTGTGTTGTACCATTTAATACCTTTTACAAACACGAATCAAAGTTTCATCTGAATGGACTCGCTGGAAACTGTAAGCAAACGTGGTATACCAAAGACAAGCAATACTTAATGCTTTCGCCAAAGCAGAAAAATACATCACTTTCGAGGAATTATTAAAAGAACTATAACTAAGTTATATCGTAATTATTTTTTAATAGACAATTAACTTTTGACGAATTTAACTTTTTCTGACCATAGTGTGCTTAATAGGCACTGCATTACATTTAAAAAATCGTTTCATTCAAATTTCTGAGGCAATTCTGAGCTATTTTGCACCATTTTGTCTTGTTTTTAATTCTAGAATTTCGAATATTTTTTTAATAAACCCGAAGCAAAAGCATAATTTTTACGGATGCAAAAAACAAAAAAATAAATAGCAAAAATCAGATGAAAAAATTTCCATTTGCCAAATCAGAGACCAAAAAAACGTACAAACTTCACGTCATAATATCATCTGTCAAACTTCTGGCGGGTAGCGGAACTCTGTTTTGTGTTTGGATTTATTGTTTAATATAGATTCGTTAACTTCCGAAGAGTCAAAGAATCATGAAATTTTGTGTTTTTATTTTGTTAAGATTATTTCACTTACGCGAAGTGTTCAACGCCATGTTTGGACAAATGAAGCGGCCTTTTACATTTCATTTCAACAATTACTACAAGTAACAACTATTTACGTGCACAAAATAGATTATTTGGTTCTAGTTTGGGTAAACTACGTAATTTATGGGTATTTAGATTGAAACAAAATTTCGCAAATATCAAATCCATACAAAAGAAAGCGGAGTAGTACAACTTTATCAAAATTTTTTCGTTGTTCCTAAAAAAAATCTGGCTGTGCGAAAGGTTGTCCTTAAGAATGTATCTATTCTGGGTAAATTTTAAAAACGGGTTGTTTCAAAAATGTTTAATAATTCATCAAATATTTGAAACTTATATTCAGGTTCTCTGTAAGTTCAATTCAAGTTCTGTTATTACATCATTATAGGCCAGTTGCTTCATAAAAACTAAAATAATCACAGAACTTGAATGGAACTTTCACAGAACGTGAAATAGAACTGAATTTGATGAATTGTTCAAATTTTTTTAAACAACCCATTTTAGGACTGACCCATACCGATTTCAACCATTTTTTAGATTATAAAATTACCTAATATTTTCGTAAAACGACGTTTGCAGACTAGGCTACACAATTTTATTTATTTATTAGTTATAAAAATACATTTACAGTTTAATGACGCTTTGACTGCATAATTAGGTAGGTCATTAGTTCTAGGACAGTCAAATTAGAGGCTTCGAAAATATTAGGTAGGTAAGATACATGCTAGAGAACTAGAAATATACAAGAAAAACAGTAAAAGAAAAGAAAATAAAAATTTTGGAAACAAAAGAAATATATTAAGTGCTCGTAATATAGACGGCATTTTTTAATAATATTTCTGACTCCATCCTGCCCAAATTTAGTTACCCTTTTGTTATTTTTGGATAGCAGAAAAACAGTAAAAGAAAGGGAAAATAAAAATTTTGGAACTAAAGAAATATACTCGTATAAGGGGGCTTGTAATACATAATTATCACATAACATTTTTTTTGTTCTGACGCCGCGCCGTCCTGCCTAAATCTAGTAACCATTTTATTATTTTTAAACCGAAGGGTGAAACTTCACACAGTTTTAGTTGGGAGGGGATTTTATTATACAATTTTTGTCCCAGGTATGAGAATATCCTATGATAAGCCGCAGTGTTGCATGTTGGAATAGAAATATACTTTCTCTCCTTACTTCTGGTTTAATGTTTGTGTTCGACTGTTTTCGTTTTATATTTATTTTTATGAGCATAAATTATTATCTTTTTAATGTAACACTGTAGAACATCTAGTACCTTAAATTCCCTGAAGAGAGCGTCGCTCGAATATCTGATAGCACGTAATATTGATTTCTGTGCCTTCAATAACGGCTTTAATATTGTTTTTCCTGTACCCCCCCCCCCCCCCATCCAGTGCAGCCGTAGGTTAGGTCGAGTTACATGGCCTATTTATTATATATATATTTTTAAGTAGTGTGTTTTTAAAGTTTCCCGCAATGAGATAAATAAATGAATCAGTGTACGCACTATTTTTGCTACATTTTCTGTTTGTTAATTCCATTTGAGGTTATTGTCAACTATAACGCCTAGATATTTAATAACTTTAACATACTCAAGAGTTTCACATTTACATGGAGAGTTATTAGTTCCAAAGCTACAAAGCTTAATTTTATGTATTATAAGGAGGTGAAATGTTTTGGGTTGTCCTGCAATTGTAGCGCTAAAAGTTGGGTATTTGGTTTTTTATATGTAAGCAAATTACTGTCCAGCCACTGTTTTACTATGTTAATACCGATGTTCGCAAGGTGGTGTGCTTCTTCCCAATCCTCTCCTTCACATAATATGATGGTGTCTTCTGCGAACGTAATAATTTTCTCACCTACATATTGATTCATATACCAGAAACTTTAAGATGTATTGAGGGAGCTAAATTAAACTGGAGAAAATTTAATATAGAACGCAAATTTAATATTATAATTAATTAGTAATTTGTAAACTTAAATGTACAAATTACTAAAATAAAATTAAGATATAAATAAAAAAATAAAAAAATTCTTTAATGTATATAATAAAGAGAAGGGTTCCTAGTGCACTTCCTTGGGGCACTCCAAAGTTATTTTCTAGTGAAGTACTGGTAGCCTCATTAATTTTTGTGTGCCGGAATCTATTAGGAATATAACTTTGTATCCATTGAAAAGTTTTTCCCGTTATTACGATATTTTTCAGTCTCTGTAAAAGTATTTTATGGGATATTGTGTGGAAAGCTTGACCGGGTCTAGGAACTGAGCCATGGTTTTCTTGCCACGGTTCATATTTCCTGAAATAGGTTTGGTCCACTTTTGTGAATTGGGATAATTATTTTTGTTTTTTTTTTAATGATCGGGAAATATTCCCGAAGTAAAGCTTAAGTTATAGATATATGTAAGCGGAGTAGAAATCTGAGAATATACGATGTCTTCTACAATAGTTGGTTTAATTTCAGATGAATAATTTGGATCGTTTGTTGTAATTGTTGATGCTAAAGTGTCTTCAGTTTTCAAGTATTTAAAAAAAAATTATTTCTTAGCTAAGAGCCCACCAATGCAAACTATTGGTTAGTATTGCATGCAAATTTTTGAGGGTCAGTTAAAGTCGAATTTCCGATTTTTAATTCATTACCGGTATTTCGTTTAGTTTTTGTTATGTCTCTAACAACGTTCCAAACATTTTTGCTGGAATTGTCATTATCGAGTAAAGTTTTATAGTAACGCTATTTACATTTGCTGATAACGTTTTTACATTTGTTTCGGAATCGGTAATAGTTTTGATGTTTAGTATCGTTCAATGGGTCCTGTTTTGCTATTTTATGAAGATGGTTCCTTTTATGTATAGATTTAACAATGCCATTGCTAATCCACGGGGTGATTTGAAGTTTACTGTGTGAAATGTGTTTTATTGTTGAGTGTTTCGTAATGTATGCATTGATGAAATAATTTAGATCATTGTTAACTTCAGTTTTTTTCAAAGTCGATAACAAATTTTTATTTTTTGTGAATTGAGCATAGGATACTGATTGCAATGGTGTAGTGGTAAGTAATTGTGTTATGCATAACAAATGCAATGTAGCTTGTTATCTTTCTGGTATATGTATGATCCAAGCACGAGGTTGGCGTACCTTGTACCCTAGTTGGAGAATTAATATTGGAAATGAGGTTACTTTCCGCCATAGCACATAGTCATCACACTGTCTATGCTTTACTTCTTCTAATGTATTTATATTCAAATCCCCGATTAGCATGTATTGCGGAATATTATTTTTTTTTTATCTCTATAAGAGACACTCGAGGAAAGTCATTGAACGATCGTGATCTGTAGATAGCAAGGATAACTAAAACCTTATTAATGTTGATTTTTAACCAATTACATTGACTTGTATGAATGGAAGAAGAAATTAAAGGAAATTGCAGCAAACCAATCCCAGGATTGAAACCAGAGAGAGATTGACTTGTGTGTATTTCTTGAACTAGGGAATTTAACGTGATGTCAATATAAACTACCACGCCGCTATTTTGGTTAATATGTGTTGTTGTGTAATATATTCATTGTAGCCTGAAATTTGTTTGGCGATATATGAATCACTTAATCTGCATTCAGTGAAAATTATTACATGGAACTTTACGACAGATTTTATTTCATCCATAAATATAAGAAAGTCGTCCAAAGTTTTCCTTAGTTCTTATATTCTGGTGTACAATATTAATTTTATTAGATCCCCATTCGAATTGCATAATTGTATCCTTATCTTCACAGATTATTTCAGTAATCGGCATTATGATACTATCGATTTCATTATGTTCGTTTATTACCATTAGAAATTAAATTTATTTATAATGTAAATATATCCCACGTAATTGAATCATAGTGAATAAATAATATATGATTAAATATGAATTCCCAAGTATTTGCACATACAGTTCTATGTGTGTACTAACAAAATGCAGAAGTATTAAATTTAAGACTAAAATTGGTATGTGGTAATGTAATTGTAAGGTAGAGCAAAGAATACAGTTTGTCGCCTATTTCTGTATGTATACTTATCCCGATTTTACCCCTATGTGAGTTTTTTTCTCTGTGGCCGTCTTCTTCGCTAGGTAGAATAATCGTTTATTTCTAGATGTTAGGTGTTCCGAGATAAATACAGGAATTCAAGTTACGGAGAGGCCAATGGAGCTGGTATAATTATTATCTTCCTTCAATTTCGCATTCATGTTGTACTTTTTTTACAGTTTAAAAAATCATTTCTTAAATGTATGTGTTTGAACCTTACGATTATTGGTCTGTTTTTTGTTGGAATGGTTCTGCCTGGAACCCTAAAACTGGTTTGAATGTCAATTCTCGTGGTGGTTGTGTAAATTGTAAATCTCTTGGCTTATGTTGAATAATATATTTTGTAAATTTTCACCTTCAACTTCTGGTACTCCTCTTATTTTGGAATCATTTTTTTTCACATTATATCAATATTTTAATTTTTCCCGTTGTTTTTTCAGAATCTTCCTCAAAACCCTCCATGTTTGCGCGAGTTGAGTAAGTACTATCGATTGCTATTAATCAGAGTAATTCAAATGGCCTTATAATGATTCCATTCCCTTTCCTTTGTTTTTGCCCAGAGACTTTGAAATTGAACACATCGAAAACAAATGAAGTCTGTTTCGTTCCACACGCCGAAAAAGTCGCAATTATGTAATACTGTTAACCGCACCGCACACATTCTTGTTGTTATTTGATAATAATCAAATTATCCACTGTAATCCGTCGTATTTTGTTGTACCCCGCAAAACACATGTTTTGAACCGCCGCGACCGATATATTTGTGGTTGTGTTATTGAATAATACTATTGTATTTTTTTGTGAATAAGAATGAGAAGAAAAACCAGCGGAATTGAACTGACATTTGCAGTGGATTATTGATGGAACATTTGCAATGGATTAGGTAAGTCTTTGGGCTTCCCACCTTCCCTATGCATTAAAGGCAAATGTATTTTAATTAATTTAATTTGTAATTCACATCACTGCGATCGAAGTAATTGTAAAACCAGCGCCACCATCATTGGTCCTACGAGCTAGGATATTTATTAAATTGAACCACCACTCCATTTTTGTGATAAAGAAGTTTATCGAGGTCTTAAATTCATGAATAATGCTGCCACTTTAGTCTGTATGTTCTTAAATCCTTGTAGTTCGGTTTTAATTGTACGGAGTTTATCCATAATTAGTAAGTACTGTTTATGTCCTGGAGATGAGACTGGTTTACTACCGCTGTCCACAATCGCAGAGTTTTCATTGCTAGAAGAAGTAGATCTGGTCGTACCGCGTGTTTTCTCCATATTTGATTGTGAAAAATGTGAATTCCATCACCGACAATTGTGAATTATTTACTATTGTTCGCTTTGTTTTGAGTTTGCTTCTTTTAGAAATTCAGTCTATATAACTTTAATATTTATTAGAACGAGTTGAACTATGAACTCTGGTAGACGGTTTTTTTTTATTATTTTAATTTCAAAACAAAGTTGTGATACTTCTGGGTATTTAATTGAGGAGGTAAAATCACACGGCAAAACTACACTGTATTTCACAGATTAAAGTGATTCACTTTTCTACTACACATTTCAAATAGGCATCTGACGTTTATGATTATTATTGTTGTAAGCAAAACGTCAAAGTCAATGGAAGTCACAGTGTTACTATATTTCAAAAAAATCAGTGTGTAATTTAATATAAATAGATGAAAAAAAATCGTAGCTATGACATTTTATATTGTGACGTACTCGAGCTTAAAAACGGATTGGTTTATTTTATTATCAAAAAACAATACATTTCTAATTTTTTTAGAAATATTTTTGATATCTTAATAGACCGGTCAGTGGCTGAGTGATCATCGCGTTTGGGTCCCACCTGGGCGTCGCATGTTCGATTTCTCGGCTGGCTAAGTCCTCCACCACAACACAAGAAATATCTTCCGTTTACTGTGGTGGTAGTTAAATATTTTAAAATATTGTCGGGTTATTTGTAACCTGAGAATGTTTGTCTTTCTTTTTTAAAAAGAAAGATCCTAAACACGATTTTTCAAGTCATTACAAATTTCCTGCAAGTGGTTTATCTCACAATTGTATTTCTGTGGTAGTTTTCTTTTGAATGACGAATTTTTTTCAGAAGGAGAATCAATCATTGTTACTGAAGCAAAAAAAAATTAAACAAGATAAAGGAAAAAAAATACGTCACCTTAAAATTTGATTTTTTTGCTCTGCATTTTAAATAAAATCTGACAATCAGAAAACAATATTATCCCCGATTCGGAAACACACTCTTCAAGAGCCTTTTACTGAAGTAAATTGAATGATAATTCATTTGAATGTATCGACCAATCGCCATAGTTATGCTAGTCAAACTAAATATATAGAAGTAGTATGCTAAGCTACATACATACATAGAACGTAGGTATGAGATATTCAAAATCTTACAATGAATTCCCACGCGATTTATTCTTTTCATATCCACATATTTATCAAGTGGAAAATATTCAAAGTGACATAAAAAAACTTTTTTCAAACCCGTCGGGCCACGTAGCGGCTTATTCGCTACGAAACATCGATTTTGAAAAAACTCTCCGAAAAAGCCCGGGCATGAGCATTATTTTTTTTTTTTTACAGAGAAACCTCACAAGAGTCCCAACTGCTCCCTTCTGGAGCCAGTGAGACTATGGCATCCCCAATTGGAGTATGTAGTGAGGCTGAAGGTAAGTGGGGAAGGGAAGGAGATGGGTAAGAGGAAGGTGGGAAAGTACCTGGCTATTCAGATCTAGTCACTAAACACGGCCAAAGCCATTATTAAGCAACGTTTCAATTCTGAATGGTGGTCTTACACCAGGGCGATACAAAAAAATTTAAAAAAAAAAACTAATCTGACAGATCTTGAAACGAACTATTACTATTTTGTCTAGAATCAGTCTATTAACATCAGTGATTCAAGCCTTAAACACTTTCACTTCTGATTGATTCCGCATCGAACGTCGGTAGTGAGTGGTTGTGTTTACCGGTGCTCTGTGTTTGACGATCTACCTACTTACCTCCTGATTCTACTGCAGATAAGAATTCATTTATTGTTACACTTTTGTTTTGATTATAATTTATTTGTATTATTTTGTTTACGATAAATTCGTGTGTACAGTAAATCAAATAGACTGTTTATTATTTTTAAATTATTATTTTTTTTGTGTTTAAATAATTTGTAAAAATGGAGGAAGACGAAAATAGACCCCCTGATCCCGAATCCATAATCAACAATGCAGATGGATGTGACTCTGATGATAGCCATATTTCTATAACTCTCCCTTCCCATAAAAGAAGACCTTCGCTTTCTCTTAATGTACCTTCCAAAATTAAATCTTTTTCTCATACCAATCAAACCTCTAGCTCTCAGGGAAATCATAAAGACACCATTCTACCTGAAACTAAAAGTGCTGATCTAATGTATTCTCTTTCCTCATCTGCCCCTTTCATTGTTAATGTTCAAAGAACTGAACATGGGAAGATTATTCATCCGCTGGATTTTGGGAAATTTATTTTCAGTTCAAATAATAAAAACCTTGGAATAGTTAATGGATCAATCAAACCGGAAGGCCGCTACAAATTATCCATTGAGTTTAAATCCGCCACCCTTGCAAATGAATTTGTAAAAAAAATTGATTCACTTTCAAACCAAAAATTTAAATCATTTATTCCTACATATAACCTTACAAGGATGGGGCGGGTCAGGGGTATTCCACCTGATCTCTCAGAATCAGAAATCGTTGATGCTCTTAATGATTCTCAAGTGACTCCTAAAGTATTAAAAGTACGTCGATTAAATTACAAGGATACATCTACTGGAACCACCATATGGAAACCTTCGCAATCTGTTGTAATAACATTTGAAGGTCAAACTTTGCCATCCCGTGTGTTCATCTATTACAACTCACTTCCTGTAGAAGTATATAAATTTCCGACGATTCAATGTTTCAACTGTTGCCGGTTTGGACATTCGAAACCCGTATGTCGTTCCCCTCCACGTTGTCTTCATTGCGGAGAAAATCACGCTTTTGATAATTGTCAAAATTCATCTAATGATCCAATTTGTATTCATTGTAAGGGCAATCATACCGCGGTTAGTTTGGCCTGTCCAGAATTAACTAGACAAAAGAATATTAAGCAAGCAATGGCTTCAGACAATATTTCTTACTTCCAGGCGTCAAAAATATTCCCCACTGCGAAAAAATCTTTTGCAGAGATAACTTCTACCTCATCTCCCTTTCAATTCACTTCCTCTAAACCTCCACTATCATCTTCTCACAGAGAAACGTTTTTTAAACCGTTAAAACCGAAACCTAAATTTATTCCCTCTTTTGACAAAAAGCAACACAATGAACTTTTGTTTTACCCAAATGGGAACAATAAAACTCAGGAACCCAATGGGAGTGTTTTAAAAAATAATTCTGCTTCACCTATTTTCCCTAAAGTTGTTAATGAAAATTCTTCTTTCATTCAGACATTAATTACCCTCTTAATTTCAATTCTTTCAAACAACAATATTGTACCGTCCAACGCTGCTGATTATATTAAATTATTACTCTCTTGTCTTCCCAATGTCTCTGAAACTGAACAGAATACTTCAGTGGAATAGTAGAAGTCTATTCTCTAACAAATCTGAGCTTATTCAATTACTCAATGTACATGATATTTCAGTCGCCGCCATCTCCGAAACATGGTTAAAACCCTTGTATCAATTTAAGATTCCTGGATATCATTGTCTTAGACATGATAGATTGGATGGTAAAGGTGGCACAGCTCTTATTATTCATGACTCTATCCCTTTTAAACAAATCATTTTTCATACTCTCCCCATCAATTTTCAGATAGTAGCAGCTGTTGTATCTGACATTACAATATTATCAATATATATCCCTCCCTCTACTATTTTTGACGAAAACGAATGGTCATTATTAATATCTCAGATTCGTCCCCCTTATATGATATTGGGCGATTTTAACGCTCATTCTCCCTCTTGGGGTAGCGAATTAACAAACCGTTCGGGTCGTAATCTGTTAGATTTTATTGATACTTTTAATCTTTGTATTTTAAACGACGGATCCCCAACTAGATTCACCCCCCCCCAACAAAGGAAAAGTGCCGTTGATTTGTCCCTTTGCTCATCTTCAATGATTCCTAAATGTTCTTGGGACATACTTAAAGACCCCCTTTCCAGTGACCATTTTCCTATCATTATTCTCTTCCACCAACTAACTACCTTGCGTTCCTTTACTGTAAACAATAATTTTAAATTCAAAACTAAAGACGCAGATTGGAGAACTTTCTCTAATGAACTAGACTCCCTTGTTCACTCGACAAAGTCATCCCTTGGGAACATCACAAGAGAATGCGAATTGTTTCCTAGTCTAGCAATAAAAGCAGCAGAAAAATCCATTCCAAAACGTAATGCTACTATTAAGATAAAACATTCGACTCCATGGTGGGATGAAGAATGTACTAGATCTGTTAACTCTAGAAAAGAAGCAATTTCCATTTTTCGCAAGTGTATGTCGTTCGAAAATTACTTATTAGTGAAACGCGCCCAGTCAGAAACTAAACGTATATTGAAAAATAAAAAGCGTTCTGGATGTCGAAAATTTTGTGAAAATTTGTCTCCTGAATCTTCCCAGTCATCTGTTTGGACCAGTTTAAAAAACTTCGGTTCATCATTTGCTCCGCAGCGTACAAAGCATATTCCAGAAGAAATTTTAAATAGTTTTGCTGACAAGATAGCCCCTCCATCAGTTGCCAGATATGAAGAAATGCCTACTTTTATTTCCTATCCTTCTCACTCTAACTGGCTAGACTCTCCTTTCTCAGTTAATGAATTAAAACGAGTAACTAATTCCCTTTCAGACTCTTCTCCTGGTCCTGATGGAATATTATATAGCTTTATTAAAGCATTCTCTGACACTTCGTTAGAATACTTCTTATCTTTTATTAATAACATGTTTGAAACCGGATTTATTCCGGATATCTGGAAAATTCAAAAAATCCTCCCGATTTTAAAACCAGGGAAAAATCCTTCCGAAGTCTCTTCCTATCGTCCTATCGCTCTTTCGTCGTGTTTAACGAAAGTAGCGGAGCACTTGATAAAGAACAGATTGGAGTGGTTTGTTGAAAATCACAGTATTATCTCTCAAAATCAATATGGCTTCCGGAAAAAGAAATCAACTATGGATAATTTAAGTATATTTACAACAGAAATTCGTATTTCCCAATCCCTTAATTCTTGCACACTGGCCACATTTCTTGATCTTTCGTCAGCTTATGACGATGTATTAATTAATATTTTAAAAGAAAAATTGATAAAAATAAAAATTCCTATGAAATTGGTTCAGTTTATTATCAACTTGCTATCAGACAGATCCATTATAATCCACTCTTCCTCAAACATTTTAAAACGTAAATTATGGAAAGGGTTACCTCAGGGGTCTGTAATTAGTCCATTTTTATTTAATATTTATATAAGCGATTTAGACATTTTAATCCCTTTTTATATCAAGCGACTTTATTTTGCGGACGATTTTCTTATATATATAACACACAAAAATTTATCCCATGCTGCTAAGGAGTTAAATTTGGCTTTGCATTATATTAAAGTTTGGTTATTGTCAAATGGAATGAATTTAGCGACTTCTAAAACTAAGGTAGTGGCTTTTACGCGCAAAAGAAAATTGCCCCCTTTTTCTGTCTCATTTGATAATGTTCATCTCCAAACTGTTAAGCAAGTAAAATTTCTTGGTATACTTTTGGACTATAAGCTTTCCTGGCTCCCACATATTCAACACATTTCTGCTAAGTGTGAAAAGGGGCTTAATATGATGCGAGCAGTTTCCAGAGTATGGTGGGGATCTCATCCTACTACCCTGAAACTAATGTATAACTCCCTAGTTCGAAGCCACTTGGATTATGGCACATTTCTTTTCGACCCCCTTCCTAAATATTTGGATAAAAAACTTGAAATAATTCAATCCAAGGCGCTCAGAATGATTATTGGGGCGATGAAATCTTCTCCTATTAACGCGCTCCAGGTGGAATGCGTAGAACCACCCTTATTTTTGAGAAGACAATTCCTTGCTGATAAGTTTATTTTCAAATCTTTATCTCTGTCTCGTCATCCTTTAGAAGAAAGTCTCGATCATTTGTTTAATAACTTAAACAACAGCAAAAGATTGACAGATAAAAATCGACAGTCTTTCCTTCTAAAAAGTTTTCTTTCATACAGATCTCTCTCTTCTTCTCTCCAAAACGTACAAAAAGATTCAATCCTTCCTATTTACAAAATCCCGTTTGATACTATTAATTTTATCCCCAATGTAATAACTTCCGACTTTCGGACGAACATTTTAACATCATCTAATAACTTTCAAAATGTGGACGATCATTTTAAAAGCATTACGTCTTCTAAGTTTCCTGGGTTTTCCCTAATTTACACAGATGGTTCCAAGTCCGAGCTCAAAGATTGTGGCGCATCTGTGTATATTCCTGAATTCAATCTAAATCTTTCTTATAAATTGCCTAGAGAAATTTCTATATTTACCGCAGAATGCTTCGCAATTGAACAAGCTTTAATTCAAATCCAGCTTCTCAATATTCGTCAAGCCATACTATGCACTGACTTTCTAAGTGCTGTATTAAAAATTTCCTCTAATATCGTTCGATGTCCAGAAGACTACATTATTTGTAATATTAAAAACATCCTCAACTCTCTACACGAATCACAATTTGAGACAATATTGGTTTGGGTCCCTGGCCATCTAGGAATTGAGGGTAACGAGAAAGCCGATTCTCTCGCTAAACTTGGAACGATCTCTGGTTCTATCCCTTTAGATTTTAGAATTCCTATCTCTGACGTCTTCTCTATTCTTAAATCCAATATGTCTCGTTCCTGGGAAGAAAATTGGACAAGTACGAAAACCCGAACTGGATCTTTCTATGCTGGAATACAAAGGCATATTCCGAGTAAACCTTGGTTCCACGGCAAAAAAAAATCCAAAAGATTTATTTCCTGCATTTCGAGAATGAGAATTGGTCACTGCTCTATTGCAACTCATTTGTTTAAGATCCGAGTCCTCGATAGTCCACTCTGCGAGTGCGGTGTGGAGGAGGAGACTCTTAACCATATATTCTTTAATTGTAAAAATCATTGTTCCTTCAAAAACATTTATCGTTTGCTTATTAAAATTACCCACAATTCTCCCCTTAGTATTCCGTATTTGCTGTCTCTCAACAATTCTCGCGTTTTTTCAGTTTTATACAAGTTCACAGACTTAAATGAGTTCAATGTTTGATTTGTCCTGTCCCCTAGTAGATTAACCTAAAAAATTTAACTATCTTTCTTAACTTTAATGGCACAAAGCACTCTTCTTAGGGTGAATTGCCTATTCCATAAAAAAAAAAAAAAACTCTCACTTCTACGAGTCCTAAAGGCTATTTAAGAAACCTTTGCGGAATACAGTTATTGGTAACTACCTACAAACAAATAAATAGAATAACCTTATATTACGTTTTAACTAAAATCTATAGGTTGATCGCCCTATTTATTGTTAGATACCAGTTTTATAACACCAATTGTGAATATTAGAAATTTTAATTATAAGGCCTTCCCACGACCTCGGATTATTTTTATAAAATGTTTTCTACAGTCAGTTTAATATTAAAACGCGATTATAAAGCAAATTAATGTTTTATGATTCTGTCTACTGAATACCCAATTTTGTGATCGAAATCATCTATAAATTCATTCATTTAGTGCCACGAGAACTAAATTTAATAATATGACGCTTCAAATGTCTAGTTAACCTGCGCAAAATAATAATTATTTATTTTATAAGAATTTTATTTGAAGGACAAACAAAGGCATAGTAAACCTAAATTTGTGTACAAAGAGGTGCAAAATGAGGAAACATATCAAATGCTCACCCAACATTTACACGAAAGACATTAAATCTGTCACATGAGAACGGGTCGATCTACGACTGGTTCTTGATTACAATAGCTCAGCTGTGAAATAATTTACGGGCCTTCGTTTTTCCTTCCTAACCTACGTTTAATCATTTCTTTCCCCAACAAGATTCGCCATACGGCGTCCCTAAATTTGCGATAGACCCTGAGGGAAATTATTTCCTTCGGGGCCTTCGGTGTGGATTTGTTACATAAAAAAAAGTTTTTAAGACTGTCGCGAATATACGTAAATGAAAATTCTTTTTGGAAAACAATACTTCCTGAAGTAGGTACCTATCAAAATAAAAGAAAGCAGGGTTCAAAAATATATAATAACATGTTTGAAGTAGGCAGTGGCGGCTCGTGACTTTTGGTGAGCTAGAGTGTTAATATTAACAAAAAATTGGCATTATTAATGTCATTGTAACCAAAACATATTTTTTTTTTCGATTTTTTTTTTGTATGAAGATTTTCAGGAAATTTCAGTTTTGCCGTGCGCCGCACGGATTTCCTGAAAATCTTGATACAAAAAAAAAAATTTCGAAATAAAATAAAAATTATTTTTCGGGTTCAACGACATCAACAATGCAATTTTTATCAATATTAGCACTCTAGCTCAACAAAAGTCACGAGCCGCCACTGGAAGTAGGTAGAGCAAATCTTTTCGGAGGACACTTTTGAATGCATTCGTACACACCGGTAATTATATTAAAGGTTTCAAATAAGTTTTCCGAACTTTTTTTTATGCGAATAACAAACAAGAGTCCTAACGGCTGCATCTGGAGCCTGTGATACTACGGCATCCCAATTAGATTATGTTGTGAGGCTGAAGGTAGTGGGAAGAAAAAAGAGATGAGTAGTAAGAAAGTGGGGAAGTACCTGGCTATTCAGATCTGGCAACCAAACACGTCTAAAATCATTTTATGCAACATTTCAATTCTGAATGGAGGTATTCCACCAAAGCGATTGTACGGCACAGTCGTCGCGCGCACATAGACTAAAGAAGGAGGTAGCACAACACAGCATAACACCCCAAAAACAAACAACGTAAATGCTTTTGGCCGTGAAAATCTAAAAACGTATCAGGTCCAGACAAGTCCGTACGCCAAGAGATCCAGTGAGAAAGAGAGTGAAATGGTCAGAGTAGACCCTTTTTGTTAATTTTGAGACCCGACCGGGGCCGTGTCACATGGACAGGATTAACGGTCTGGACCGCTAGCCCTCAGCTTCTTATTGGTCGAATCTCTTTTAACGCAGCTACGTAAGAAGTTGCCTGGGTTCGACCCCGCTACCTGCTAGCGACCCAAAGTTTTATTTCAAGATAACATTCACATTTCACATTTTTAAAAATACAAATGGTACATAGTATGTTTCCGCGGATGTCGACAAGCTTATATTGTTTATTAATGAGATACCCGCGGATTAACAAAATACAAAAAAAACACACATTTAAAATTGATACAGTAAATAATATGACATTAAAGCGACGTCTCGTACAGCGATACTACGATAGAGTATCTTCCATTATGGAACGTGCCGCAAATATACCATTTATTATCTAAAATTAATTATTTTTGAAATAACACATATTAACTGGATGGGGCTCAGCAGCATCAAAACACATAAAACGTCTGAAGGGAACTCAGAATTGCATCACAGATCATACTTAAGATCCCCATAAGGACGTCACCAACAAAAATATTTAAACAGTTCTTTAGGGCACAAGTGCGTGTCTCCTATGTGAGGAGATAAATGGGGCTCCGGTTGATGGAGGAGATATCGGTGGGTCCTGATATCTCCGCGTGCTATAGGTCGGAATAATAAATACGAGATGATTGATGATGAATGTGTTTACAATATTTACATTGTGCACTATTTACAAATGAAGAGTATTTACAAATCGCGTAATATTATTCCCGACACGCAACCGCAGATTGCGAGGTTGTGTTGCTAGGCCACCGGCTTGTCGCTGCGAAGACTGTTGAAGAACGACTCATGGATTTGATTTACTTGAGCCCTTATATAGGGCCGAGCCTGGTACGAGAACGGCAGGCATTATCGTGCACACGCTGGAAGATTCTCGATATGGCTACGCAGCGCTGTGTGTAATGTGTGGCAGGTCCGAGCTCTTTCCAGAAGGTGGTCGAAATTAAATTGCCTAGCGAAGTAGCAGGTAGGTGCGGCCGTTCTGTAACTAGGTACGCCGCTACGTAAGTACGTGGAACGCTACATTTTTATGTTCCAAATATCATGAAAATGTATGCCAAAAACATTCTGGTACATCACCTCAAAAATTATTCTGAGGCTAGCCATCTCACATACTCATAAAACCAGAGCCAAACAAACAGACGTAATAAATTTACCAAAGTTTAACTTTACCTTTGGACAAAGAAGCTCTGAATTTTTACCGGTAAAAGTAAATAACAAACTTGTTAGTATCAAACATAGTATCTCACTTGATATCAAACAAATTGATACAAAAAATAACTACATTGAGGACAATACATCTTGGATTAAGGAACTATTAGTAAAATAACTTACTAGTATGTTTAAAACATCGTCGTAGAAGTTTCTGGAACCATTGAAGTTGAACCATAGAAGTCTTTGTTGAGGTTGAACCAAAGTTGAACCATAGAAAATTTATCCAAAACATAGTCCTCCTCAGCATTATATCTCCTAGTGAGGAGGACTACGAATATAATAAACATCTATTTTATATATACTTAAAATGTATCATATAACTAACTAACTAACCATCACGCCGTTTCCCCGCAGGGGTAGGCAGAGAGGACGGACCGCCAAACAACTCGGTCTTGGCACACACTCCTTGCCTCATTCACATTCATACATCTTTTCATACATACTCTTCTATTATTCTGACTCTTGACATGGCCCGACTCAAGTATCTGATTTACTTGATCGTGCCACGTCTTCCTTGGGCGTCCTCGGCTTCTTCTACCGTTCACATTCGAGTCATAAATTCTCTTTACACTCCTTTCTTCATTCATTCGCTCAACATGCCCAAACCATCTAAGCGTCCCGTTCCTAATCTTACTTACTACGCTCACATCAGCCTTGCATTCTTTTCGGATCTCCACATTCCTCACACGATCATACGTGGTTTTACCACACATACGACTCAGGGATCTCATTTCTACAGCATTCAGTCTACTTTCATCCTTTCTCTGCCATTTCCACGCTTCACTGCCATACATCAGGGTAGGTACCAGTACTCCATTGTGGACTGCTAGCTTCGCTTCTGTGGACAACTTTTTGTTGGCTCCAACGGCGTTCAATCCTCCATTAATGGAGTTACCTGCATTCACCCTTCTTTCGATATCCTTTTCAGCCTTCCCATCTCTCGTAAACATACTTCCCATATCATATAAAAATGTTAAATTTAAAATATATAGTTACTTATAAAAAAAAACTTATTTGAAATTCCACCGCAGTCCCCTCTTGCCCCTCAATTGTCAAAGATAATGACGTTAATCAATTTCGTTAAAAAAAAATTAATTTGACGATGTTCGTTTAATGTTTTTGTTTTATTCTTCGGAACAAAAACAAAATTATTATTATTAAATTAAATAATGTTTTTATCCAACCAGTATACAGCTACGCTAGCACGGGTTTCTTTTTAATGCTTTATCTGTAACTATTGTTAATAATATTATCTTTGTTATTTGTTTCCCTTGAGATTATAACTTCCTTCAAAGGCTTTATAATAAATATGTTTTATAAGTAAAAGTAAATAGGTAAGATTTCTTGAAACAAAAGGATTGTTTGAAATGAACAAGAAATTAATTGGGAGTTAAATTTCTTCACAAGTTTTCATATGATTTTGTTCTCATCTCTGAGAACCCTATTCGAGAGCTTTTCGCTTACTTGAAAACTCAGCAAGGCTTTTTCCTGAAAGCATTTAATTCTTGGCTTCGGATATTACAATCTCAGTCTGCGGCGCGTTACTAAGTCAAGTTCAAGTAATATTGTAATGTTGGTGGGGGTTTAGTTTGAGTTTAATAAGGCGGGTGCCTTGAGGTTTCACATATTTCAACTTATGTCATTAAAAGCAAAGCATACCGCAGTATGTACTGATCGACCAACCGCTTCACCCAGAATTCCAAAAACCTACTACTACACCATTTTGCTGTTATATTTTATATAGACCGTAGTAGTAGTGCAATGCAATACATTTCATATAAATGAGTGTTTGCGTGCAATAATACAAGAGTATGTTTCCGATGCGGCAAAAGGAATTTGTTGGTTAAGAGGTTATTACCAGACAATATCGGAAATGTGTCATTTTTAAATCAAATTCTAGACGTATTGACTCTTTTTTACAAAAAAACATAAATTGATTGACATGTGTTATGACGAAAATACCTCAGTTTTTCTATTTATTTTAGGTCTTACAAACTAAAATATTTCAAATTTTCTTTACACACTTATTTTGCTTAGACGTTATTAAAAAAACGTAAATACTTACGATGAAAAAATACTTACGAGAAGTACACGATATTTAATAATTTATCGTCATGCGTTTTGAGCATTTTATTTCTTACTTGAATGTTGGTATATATTAAAGCAAGTTTTTAATAATTAAAAAAAAATTAAAAACGGATACTGGGAATAATCGATCTTTCTCATCGGAACCTCCCTGTACAGTTGCAAGCATTTTGGAACTTTAATTCTCAGCAGCTGATCAATGGGTCTTAATATAATGATAGCTAGTGGTAAATATTTAATGAGAAGAAGCTTAGTACGTAAGCAGATCCGGTATTATGAATGGCCTAAGCTTTACAGAAGGTTTTTTGTCGAGCTGTCTATCTCTTGTATTAGAATGGCAAAAAATCATTCAATTTTAATGATCTTGTTGTTACAATGTAACGATTAGGTTTAGCGAATCGATTTATTACTAAGCCTTAGAAATGAGTTTCCTCTTCATTCGTTTTCGAAAAAGGAATCGGAAAGACCCATTAAGACATCTTACGATTAAGTGAATCAAATATCAACATAAGTATGTGAATTTGAATAGTCGTTCTAACAGAAGAGTAAGCTGATGCACTCATTTGAATGTAGCAAGAAGTTTGTATGACAAGACCGAGTTGTGTGCTGTTCCATTCTCCGGTGACAGCGAACAAGTTGCATGATGGTTAGTTAGTTAGTTAGTTCAAGAGTGATAATTTGGGTATAAATTGCGATCTAAAAGTGCTCGCATTTTACTCCATGCTAGTTCAAAGGTATTATCATACAGTTTGAAAAATGTCACCACTCGTAAAAGCTACACAATTGCACAGTACCAACAAATATTTAAACTTTCATATGTAAATATAAGGCTAACGAAACTCCATCTACTTGATAGTTATCTAATCTAGATCATCAAGTTTTGTGTCAATAAATTAACTTAAACTACCATCTGTTAGAAACTTATATAAAATACAAAAAAAAAATACAAAACATTATCCCATAACAAACATTTAATGAAAATTAAATTATTTTTAATAAATTTTTCGTTCAATAATCTCGACAAAAACTGTCTTTTTAAGTGGACCAAATTACAAACAGTAATCCAAATTTCATTAAAATCGGTTAAGTAGTTTCGGAGTTTATCTCGAACAAACATCTTCATGCGTGATTTTTATACATAACTATCTGGGTAGGTATATAAATATCAAAAACAAAGAAAAACATAATAAAATGGATGTGGTTTTGGTCGTGATCTAAATCAGACTGTTTGGACGTACATTTCATTTACAAAACTGTGTTTTTTTATTCCATATAAATCTACATGGATGGCATTATTTTTAGTGCGAATTATCTATTTAGTTATGTTTAGGTAAATAATTATTTTTCTATTATTGAAGAAGAAGATAACACCAATAAATCTAAAAATGAAAATATGAAAATGAACAATACCGGTCCCAGTTGCGACCTTCGTGTTTTATTTTCTGTGTCTTGTTCATTGTCAATATTTTTTGGATCTGTTCTAATTTGTCAATATATTTTTGCTGGTACGTGGCCCACACAGCAAAGGCGTGTTCAATTTTAGACCTTATAATGCAGTTGTACAAAGCCATCATTGCCTCAAGATTGGAAAACTGATTGCATAATCTTATGATAAACCCTAGAAGCTTGTAGCATGATGCCGTCAACTGAAATATATGGTCCGAAAACATAAGTTTGGGATCAAAGACTAACCCTAGGTCCTTGATGATTTAATTTTTGACAATATATCATTTTTAATGCAATAATCGAATTTTATTGGGTTTTTCGAACGTGTTTACGACATAGCGCCACATTTGTTTGTATTAAAAAATAATTTATTTACACCAGCCCATGATGAAATTTAACATAATCTTGCCCATCATAAATTCTCTTAAATAATTCGAGATCATCACAAAAATGCAGGCAAGTGGAATGTTTGATGCATTCTTGAATGCCATCAATTAAGATTAAAAATAGTAGAGGTCCTAGGTTCGATCCCTGTGGCACTACGGAGAATGCAGATAATTCCCTAGACCTGTATCCGTCGATGCACACATACTGTTTCCTATTCCTCAAATATGTCTCAAAAAATTTAGAAGTGGCTTGTCGAAACCAATTCTATGTATTTTTCGTAGCAGTACCTCATGATCGACTCGGTCGAATGCCTTGGCAAAACCCGCGAAGATCACATCGGTTTGATGTTGAGCATCTAATCCTCTTACCACTCTCTGTGAGAGTTCGAGAAGATAAGACACGGTGGACTTAATTTTTAGAAATCCGTGGCGCTTGCCCAAAAGAAACGGTTTAATTTGTTTGTTTAGCTTTTCGCAAATTATTGTTACAAATATTTTTTGGAGTTTTGACAGAATCAGTACTGGTCTGTAGTTCTGGACTTCCATTTTTGTTCCTGATTTATGTATAGGGCTTCCCTTGGTGAGTTTCCAGGATTGAAAAGTGGAAGTTGAAATACTGAGGTTAAAGATAAAGCATATCGGATTAAACAAATGTTCTCCAACATGGTAATGATATGAGGTGGGATTCCATCTGGCTCCGTGACCTTGTTGGGCTTTTGTTCCCGAATGCATACTTTTTCCTCTGGCTTAATTAGTTCTAGAGATATAAAACCTTTGTTTCTGGGCACCTCCGGCCGGAAACTTTCGGCATCTAGGTTAGGGCTCATATGATTATACATCGACTGGAAATAGTCCGCGAATCTCTCTGAAACTTGTTGGGAACATTATCGACGATTTTATCGACATTAATAAGACCAATAGGAGTGCTCCTACTCGCTTTTTCTGATCTAATATTATATTGCCAGAAGTTTTTGAGGTCTTCTTTGATCTCATTTTCAATATTCGATTAATATTTGTTCTTTTTTACAGTCATAGAAAATAATAAATAGTCCATTGAAGAAGAAGATAAGAATAACAATCTATTTTTTTTTTAAATATGAAAATAAACAAGACACAGAAAAATAATAAAAGATAACGGTCGCAACTGGGACACGTGTTTGTATGTTTGTGTGTTTGTCCCAGTTGCGACCGTTATCTTTTATTATTTTTCTGTGTCTTGTTTATTTTCATATTTAAAAAAATTAGATTATTATTGTTATCTTCTTCTTCAATTATATATTACATTGATGGGAATAACCTTCAAAAGTTAAAAAGAGAGTTTTTCTAATAAAAATATGAATAAATAGTCCTTCCATTAAAATTCCATCGTTATGGAATAACCTTCAAAAGTTATATAAAGGGGGTTGTTCTTATAAAAATTATTATTTTTCTATCCAAGTTGTTATTGCAAGAATGCCCAAAAATGGCCTTATGTATCAGTATGAAATAAATCCAAAATACCTTTTATAACGTAAAATCAGATACCAGAACGTAGCCATTTTAACAGCTTACGTGTTGCGGTGGTGGGTAATAAAAGTTTTTTCATTTCACATACGAAAAGTATACGGTATTGTTTTAAGCCAAACCAGAAGGCCTAAGTGAAAGCGTAGGGATTTTTCATTGCTACATATATGTACGTAGACAAAAACTTTAGTGTTCGTATAGTATATTTTAATAAAAACACCTCTCAGACATCTAAGTAGGACGTATAATAAAGTTTAAGTCAGGGCTGGAATCGATATGTGTCGCTTTTACGACATTTTAAGACTTCTTTGGTGATTTTCTCCAAAGTTGCCGCACCCGACTAAATCCTTTGTGGAATAAAAACTGTTACGAAGTATTCTGAAGTTTGACGTTATTGTATACGGGATATTTAAGACAAGACTGAAACAATGTCTTCAAGGGATGTGTCGTTAAATGATATTGCTCGTTGAAGTTTGTTTTAATTTGTATTAAGAAATAATTGATTTTGATTTTAATGAAAAGATATTGTAATAAAAATATGCGATAAGAAAAATGAAAATAATGTTGGTGGTTCTCAGTCGAAGTATGATACAGTTAAAAATGACCGAATCGGATAGGGATACGTTGGCGCAGTTGGTTAGCGCGTCGGCCCGGATTGCCGGAGGACCTGGGTTCGAGTCCCAGATGTATCCGTATCTTTTTCAGATTTTTCTGTTTCAGATTTTCGATTGACTTTCGCTAATATTATCTTCATTAATTAAAATATTATAATTTGAGGTTTATCTCTTTAAGTTAAAAAGTTAAAAAAAAAAAAAAAAAAAAAAAAAAAATGTTTATTTACTGTGTATTTTTTCATGCAGAAACTCTCAATTTTAGAAATAAATGTTTTACAAACACCGTATATACCTTACACTATGTGAAAAATATGCGTATAAAAAAAAATATTTGTTTAAAACCAAATTATTTGATTTATACACGTCGACCGGCTTCGATTGATCTCAACTTTTATAAGGACAATACACATATAAACTAAATTACAGTACAGAGGAAGAAGTGCTTACCTTATAATCTTCCTCTGTAGTGTAATTTAGTAATGTTTTTAATATCACGATGAAGGTTGAGATTAACCGAAACCGGTAAATCAAATAAAGTGGTTATAAATAACTTTTAACAAATAACCTAAAAATTACATTAAACAAATAACTTTTTTCATTTGTATAATGTCAATCCACGAAGTGTTTCCTTTCTTCGGAAATAAAAAAATGTGCTTCAATTAATAATAGATCAGAGTTCAATTTCAATAATACAAACTAGCAGTGAAAAACCCGCTCCGCGGGTTTTTGCTGCTAGGCCCTGCGGGAGGCTTTTCTTTCTGCTTCGCCCAGTGTTGGTGACTATTTATAAAGCATCACCCTTTTGCAAAACTAACTACTATTATTAACATTAAACTACAGAATACTTATATTTAATAGGTAGATATATAATAGTAGACATTCTTACATTAATACCCTGAATAATGAGAGGAACATAAATCTTCTTAATATTGAAAAAAAGCGAAAAATGTTTCCTCTTCTTCATACTTTTTTCCTTAAATATAGTATTATAGATGGCGCCACTTCCGTTTGCAAAACGCGAATGGGCGAGATCTAAATGTGTATATTACGGAAGCAGCTCCGTGGAAAATTGCACGTTCACGGACGGCTCAGAACACTTTCCATACAGTGTGGTGTGGAGATTTACTTGGAGTCGGGTTCCTTAATTTGAACCGCACGGGCATTATCGTATTTATATACTCCGATGATGATATCAATTTTATTTCCAAGGGTAAAATAATATTAAATCTTCACAATTATTTTACCTGATGGCGTTTGTGTTCTTTGTATTTAAGTTATATTGTTGTAAGATCATCATAAGAAAATTATTATGACGCAATACTTAGTACAATGTCAAATATGTTTTGCATTTTTTTCTTTTTTTTTACTGTATAATATTATCTACATTATTAGTTACATGTTATATTATCTCCGTAAATATTAAATTTCTCCGATAATCAAACAATTTCAGAGATACCATACTTTTAAAATTGAAGGAAAGCAATTTGGTTCATTATAATTACGTCGTATCAAATGTCAGCCGGACCATAAAAAATATAACATGCTGCCTACGTCCACATAGAAGGGAAGTCGATCAACTTTTCATTTCCAAATTGTCGATGAAAGTCTATGTCGATAATGTTACGTAGTACCCTCATCAGTACTGTCGCTTGCTGAAATTAATTGATTCCAAAAATTTCGTATGTTTACGGAAATGGACAATATGGACGATAACGTTTAAGGGTATAATTTTTCTTTTAATCATTTTAGTCAATCATGCCAGGCAAAACTTTCACTTGCAGCTTGAGATGTATAACTTTGCAGTGGGTGACATCACCTTATTATTTTTAATTATATTTAGTGTATATATATTCGTATACTACTATAATAATATTATTTTACCTATTATCTAAAATTTGGAATTCACAACACCGGACATAACCCACGAAAAATTGAAAGACTTTTTAGCTCCCTTAATAGGGTATTATTACCAGGGAATACCGGAAATTAGTCGTTTTAAATCAAATTCTAGACGTATTGACTCTGTTTTACGAAAAAAGATAAATTGATTTTGAAAGATTGTTATTTCTTCTGGTACACGCAGGTTTAAAATTTTTAGAAAAACTAAAATTTTTTTTTTAATATACTAAGGTTATACAGTTGGTCGTTGGCAGATATGTTCAATTTTCAAACGATACATTCTATTAAACAACACAAATTTCAAATCATATAATCATACAACAAAATAAATCAATACATAATCTACTAAACACAGTTTTTTTAATTTCTTTTTTTAATTTTTTATTTTTTTTAATATTTTGTATTTGTAACATATAATCATTCACAATTATAACATCATTTCATTACATATCATTCATCAATTTTTTAGTTACCCAATTAGTAGAGAAATATTCTCGGGTCTAACTGGGGAGCTAGTCTATGTACTTATGTTATACTTATTAAAAAGAACTGCTTATAGATAATCAGCCTTACTAAAAAAAAAAACACTCCGCGACCGTTAAACGGTGTTTCTGTAGCTCGTTGTGTAAAGTCTGTACATTTCGTTTTTCAAATTCTTACTAAACAGAATATATGGTTTTGATCTGACAACGTCGTGTTTTACCAGCCTTACTAATAACCTTTCTGAAAAATTTTTACAATGGTCAAACAACCATGTATGAAGAATCCTTACTAATTAAGAACTGACAAAAAATTGTTCATGAAAAGATATGTACATTGCTTACACGGCCAAGGAGGGTAGTAGATCTGTTGTTTATATTTGTTCCATTTGTAATTTTCAACGAATTCCGATTCTTTTTTTTAATGTCCTATATATTACTTATTTTTTGAGATGTCGTAAAAACAAATACCGTTTTAGAACCAAAATTCAATTACCTTTAAGATTTTCATATTTAAAATATACTTAAGTGTTTAAAAACTGTAGTATTTTAAGCTTCAAACATCAAGTTGAAAAAAAAAACTTACTTACCCCAAACACTTTCTATTAAAACATTGAAATATTTGGAAAAAATTAAAATTCAAAAAACACAGTCCTTTTATTTAATGATTTTTAAATAAAACTGTCACCTCACTATTTACTCCTTCACACAATAAAAAATTATAAAACAATCTTGAAATTCGCTTTTCATTCCCAAAAATTTACAATAAAAAAACTCACGTTTGAATACATTGCTTGCACATCTTAAGACATTCATTTATTTGATACGTTTACTAAAATATGTATTAGACATTTTAGTCACCAAAAAACATCACTTTCAAGAATTTATAATAAAATAAAGATCTTAAAATGCAAATTATTTCTGAATATAACCTATAGAACCATTTTCTGACAGTTCAATTTAGAACACACGATTTTTGTGCCACAATTTGACTTAAACTAACGAAAAACAACACAAATTAATAGTAAATATAATGAGTACATTAATATAAGTGCGAATTACTCATAATGATTGAAATCATTAACTAAAACATCATCTTAATCACACACACGTTCGCGACCGACTTTTTTTCGTAGAGTTGGCATTCGCGGCTATTTTTTTCAGCGGGAAAGCAATACGCAGGCGCATCAATCACACCACCTAGCGGATTATTATGAAAACTCCAATTTAAACAAGTAAAATAAGGCGTTGCCAAATCTAAAGATTTGCAAAAACATCGTTTAACGGCCGCGGAGTGTTTTTTTTTAGTAAGGCTGTATATGTATAGTTACAAAATGGAAATAAAATACTTTCAAAAATACTGTAAGATATTACACAATATTGTACAATGAGAAAAATACATATATTATAGCAATGGAATATCAACAAAATATTAGCAACAGAATACGGAATATATCTGAAAATCATCGATAAAAAATAAGTCAATCTGTTGCTTATCTGTAAAAATACGAGAGTTTTTTTTAATTTAAAATGGTTTTTTTTCACTTTTTATTGTATCGGGTAAATCGTTAAATAGCTTTGGGCCTACGTATTCATAATGGTGTTGTGCAGCTGTCGTGTTGCATCTAGGTACATATATGTTCCCAGATGTTCTTTTACTTCGTGTTGAGGACACTTCAGATTCTTTACATACTGTTAAAATTGCATTTTTTTCAAATAGTTTTGTAACCGACAGGACTTTAAATTTAAAACAGAATTTTAATTTTAGTTAAATTAAAATCATTAAAAAAATAAATCCGAGAATGTGTTTTGTGACAAAAATGCCTCAGTTTTTCTATTTATTGAAGGTCTTACAAACTGAAATATTTCACATATTTTTTACACACTTATTTTCTTTAGACATTATTGAAAAATTATAAATAATCAAAAAATACTTACAAGAAGTACACGATATTTAATAATTTATAATCGTGCGTTTTGAGCATTTATATTGTCAACTTGAATGTAAGTATATTTTAAAGCAAGTTTTGAATGAAATAAATAGATATTAATTTTTTTATTTAAAAAATTAGATTCTTAGATCTTTCTCATTAGAATCTCCCTACGCAATTGTAAGCATTTTTAAAATTTTATTCTCAGCCGCTGGTCAATCACTCTGAACATACAGGTATATAGAATATTTTTAAATCTTTGTAATAAATATTGTTTAGGAAACCTAAAATCATTGCAGATTCTCTTAGGACAGAAATGAACTCTATATTGATGTAACTGTAAATTAACTGTTTATTAAACTAACATTATTCAACATATTACAATACTGGTGCATTGCAGACTAATTTTAATGGTTTTATCCTAGTGTATATCTGCGGCACCACAATATAAACCTCTTGCCTCGGTTCTGAATTATTTCAATTCTTTTAATTTGTGTTTTATTTCTCAGACACTTGTGCAGTAATTCAGGTGTGATGCTACAGTTTTGTGTTGAAGACCAATATCCTTGTTTTTTATGCATGCATCATATTTCAAAAATTAATTTTCCCTTCGTCATATTTCAGTGATCAATTTTCCTTCGTCATATTTCAGAAATTAATTTTCCCTTCATCACATTTCAGAAATTAATTTTTTCCTTCATCATATTACAGAAATTAATTTTCCCTTCATTATATTTCAGAAATTAATTTTCCCTTCATCATATTTCAGAAATTAATTTTCCCTTCATCATATTACAGAAATAAATTTTCCCTTCATCATATTTCAGAAATTAATTTTCCCTTCGTCATATTTCAGAAATTAATTTTCCCTTAATCATTCTTCAGAAATAATTTTTTCCTCCTTCGAATTTCAGAAATTCATTTTCCATTCATCATATTTCAGAAATTAATTTTCCCTACATCATATTTCAGGAATAAATTTTCCCTTCGTCATATTTCAGAAATGAATTTTCCCTTCATAATATTTCAGAAAACTTTTTCATGCAATTTATTTAGTTAACATCTCAAAATTAGTGTTAAGTGTTAACCTGTTTTCGATTATGATTCCCAAGTATTTAATTTCTTCTGCTTCTTCAATATTTTGATAGTCTATATTTAGGGTAATATAATTTATAGTTTTTGCCTAGATATATATACCTAGAATAGTTATATTTAATTTCAGTTTATTTATGTTTAACCATTTAGATATATCACAAAGTTTACTTTGTATCTTTGGTACTGAAAGTATAAAATTTCAGAATGAAGCCCTTCATTATGGTTTTAATGAAACAATTGGCAGTTTTTTTTAGAGAGGATGCGTGTCGGCAGGTCTAGAATAATCTATTTGTTTGCTCATTCTCGTAATTTGGTATATTTTTTTATATAATCAACCTTCGAAAGCACTCAAAGAATTCACGATGTAACTCTTTCATTTGGAAAAAAACCCAAGATATTTAGCATATTTTTGAATAAGCTCTCAAAAATAATCTTTGTTCTCTTGAAGAGATCCGATGATAGACCTACAATGATTTTTTAAAATTTTATATGTCAATATTGCAAAAGAGACCCAACTGTTCCCGTATTTTTACCGCACACTGCTCCCGTCTGGAGCCAGTGAGACTATGTCATCCCCAAAATGGGGTATGTTGTGAGGCTGAAGGTATTAAGAAGGGGAATGAGATGGGAAAGAGGAAGGTGGGGAACTACCTGGCTATTCAGAGCTGGTCACCAAACACGGCTATAGCAATTTCAAGCAACGTTTCAATTCTGGATGGTGGTCTTACACCATGGCGATACTGAGAGTTTCTTCCACTCTGCAACGTGTGGAATTAATTAATTGTGAAAGTGAAGTTACATAAATTAATTGTGAAATCTTTTTTTATGAATTAATTGTGAAATCACACAAATTAATTAATCACAGTAACATTTATTTGCGCACGCTGGGTTCGAACCCGCGACCTTCGGATTGCAGGTCGAGACTTTTACCCCTCGACCACGGATATTGATAGGATAACGTTCGGCAACTTCTCATCATTCCCTAGCATGACTACAGATCGCCAACGAATAAGTGACAGTTCACAATGACTAAGTCTCCTTAATATATTCGACATCAACTATTGTTTGTACGTTAGCGATCTGCAGTTTTCCTAGGGAACGATGATAATTTACCAAAGGTTATCCTATCAATCCTTATCGATCGGGTGTGCTAGGGGGCCAGGTGACTCCTTGTCCCGGAAAGACCTATATAAAAGAACAAGTTTTCATTTATCATAAAAAAAAATTTAATAAAATTTAAAAAAAAACTTAATTCTGGCTTCAATGGAGCCACCGTACCTGAGCTGATCAATTAAAGGCTCCGTCAAACAGGAGGCGTACTTACGCGCGTCAAGGCGTTAAAACGTCCCGGACGTATAACGCTACGTTGTGTTGTACTGAACATGCCTAAACCGGTCAAACAGAGCGAGCGTGTAGTAATACGCGAAACTCTGCCGCCGCGGCAGAACGCAACGTTGTATTTTTGTTACAAAATTTCCTTTGACGCCGGGAGTTCTTGCTTGACTGTGGTAAAAATGGTTGCTGAAAAGTTAATTGAATGTGTCCGAAAAAATCCTTGTTTGTATGACACTAGGAATAGTGCATTTGTGGTGCATTTGCTTATTTGGTGTTGCAGAAGTGAATGCAATTCTTTGAAGCACTCTCGTGACATTGAAAGAAGCGATCTTCATGTGATGAAAGCTCCCGGAATAAACGATGATATTCTCCAAATTCTTTCCTCTTCTTATTAATATCATGCACCCATATTCTATTACTACGGGAACATGATAATGCACACATCAGTAACAACTTATCTTCATCTAAATCGCTGGACATCGTGGCGAAGACCGACTGACAGTTACTGACGCCGAACGCGCTGGCTTGCGCGTCGAAGCCGTTCAAATAGAAAGTACGCGGCGTTACGCTGACGCCTTGACGCGCGGTAAGTACGCCTTCTGTTTGACGGAGCCTTAAGAGCTATATCAATGGAGGACCTCTTTGGGAGATTGCTTCCGTTGAAGGAGACTAGGTATTCATTTCGATCCCCTTTGACTTAATCAAACATGATTGGGTCTCTTAAACATTATTTTCGACGAAACGTTAAAAAATATCAATTCTACCTGAAGTAAGGTAAAATTACGCCCACAATAAACATTTACTGGTTTAGCTTTTCATTGGTCGAGCTCAATATTTTTTATACATGACATGTCATGTCACGTATAAAAATCATTATTTTTTAACGAAATTTAAAGCATGATTTGATATTTCTTATCAAACACAGTTTTTAAAAGATCAGAGCCCTTACCGTCTACATTTTTACAACAACCTTTAATACAAACCATTTGAAACACAGCCTTTTGAGCCTCGAATAGCCTTATTATAAAGCACCTCGGGCTGTCGCGGGTATCAACGTAGCCGTACTTAATATCAACAAGACACAAACATTTATGGATACAACATTTTATACCAAATAAGGCAACTAAATTTTTCAACATGGTATTCAATTACTTTTATAAATTGCGGGAACAGATACTTTTATTTTGTTCTTGGAATACAATACATCCATGTTACTTCAATTAATTTTATTCATGAAAAGATTACTTATAATTTTTAAAGTTGAATGTTTTATACAATTGCAGCCACTCGAGCGCTTTTTGCCACAATATGGCACTATTTCCACAACCGCGGATTGCGTTGTTGCCAAATTTTTTTTTATTTTTTTATTAAAGCGACTATATAATATGTTGTACATTCAAAATATAACAAAATAAATCTTCTCTAGATTCTTCAAAATGTTTTAAAGTTAACGATTTAATAATATTTTTTATTGATTTAATAACATGTTATAACTACACAAAAGATGGTGAATTCATTGGCTTTATAGAACTATAATCAGTTTGTATGTCTCCATACTCAAATTCGAAGGTATGATTTTTTTAATGTGGGCGAAAATTTTCCTTTAGCAATCCGAGGAAAAATATTTAAATTGCTCTGTCGCTCCAGTGGATAGGTTTTTATTTAGATTCAACGTGTGTTTTTTTAGACATTTTTTAAGAGAGTTTGTCGACAGAGCAGTTTGGAAAAATCAGATCTACTCAACTCAAGACAATATTAAATACCTGAATTGTACTGAAAGCATGAATATAACTATAATGAGATTAATTAATATCATTTTCTTTATAAAATAATATAATGTATTTTGTTGTGGGACTAAATAGGAATAATAGATTAATAACAATTTTAGAATATATGAGAATTTTGCTAAGACAAATATATTCTTATTTTCATTATAGCATATCGTCGAGTGGTAACTCTCAATATCTCACTGGTGAACGACTATCCTTCAGAGTCAAACCGTTGCTAAAAGTGGATTAGCCGTGTTTAGTGAACAGGTCTGAAAAGGCAGATAATTTACAGCATTACCCTCCCCATTTCCTCCATTCTCACAATATACTCCATTATTGGGGATGCTTATGTCATGGATGATCGCAATCATAATGGCTCCCAGTAATCGGACTCTAGTGCAGTGTGCTCCAAAAACCCATTTACCAATATGAGTCACCGTGTTAGAAGCGTTTTTGTTTTACATTAGATGTATTTATTGTTTTTGTGTTTAATTCATAGAACTCGATTTATTTTATTTAAAATTTGATTTAAATTTAATTTTAAAATGTTGTTATTAAGTTCTGCAAGTAATTTAGATGTGTTATTGTTACAGCTGTTTCGGTTTACATGGCCAGTTGAACCACGTTTAGACGACTAATTCATGCGATTTTAAATGTAAATTTCGAAGGTGCATAAATTAATTTATTACCGGTTAAACCGACTTGCTGAGAAAATAATAGAATATCTTCCGCGCATTAAATGTAAATGTGTTCTTAATTATTTAATAATGACGTTACTGCTATGAATTATTTGGATGCGTTATTTTGTTTAGGTTTTGTAAATATACTGAGAAGGGGAATAAATTACTTTCCGTACATTATTAATTAGTGTTAATTAGGGTTATTCCTTGGTTTATTGCTTTCTAATTGTTCAAGTAAATTTAATCTAAAAACAATCATATTTATATATGTGTACATATGTGTTTATCTAGTATATTTTTTTTATGTAAATATGTACCAACAACAAGGCGGTAAAACTGTAATCGAAACCATCCGTAACCCCGAGCATCGCCGGTTACATGAGAGCTAGTTTATGCATATTAGTAAATTATGTTCAGCGAGGCCAGTATGTAAAGGTATGCACACTGTATAAACGTATTTCTTTCTGACAATTTGCGATGTACTGTATTTTATAAATCTTTTATAGTATGTCCGCTCGTCTGGCGCTGCTATAGTCTGTCCGCCTAACCCATGAGACAGAGACAGTCATCAGCGAATCTAGATTTCCGTGGGCATTCACGTGTACAAATTAATGGAAGTGAACCCCCACTTGGTCGAATTACTCGTGCTCCATAATTAAGCGCGGCTAATCCCAGAGTGCAGACATGCAGGTACATTACTATGCACAATTAAATGAAACCACACCGTAACAGTATACCTACTAAGGCGGTACACCGGCCTTTAAAGATTAAAGTTACGTTTTAAATCGATGGAAAAAGTAGGTATCTCTCATGCCGGAATGAAGTATAGTTAGTCCGCCTTATTTATTGGATACTTTCGCAGAGTTTCAGCTTTGATATACTTAAGTCCGGTTTAGGTATTTAGTGGAAAAATGTCAAGCTTTTTACGATTCTGACCTATCACGCCACATAATTATTTACACCGTGTTTATATGTAAGGGGAACGTCTGTACTGTGTATGTGAAATGTGAACTCCGAAGTATCTTCGTATTTTAATTCAGGATCAGCCTTAGTAATAAATATCGCTTCCCAACCGTTAAACGGTGTTTTAGTTACAATAATGACTTTGCAAGGTCAGATTCGATTCGATTCTAATAAAAAATGTCTCCGCTCCGAAAGCGCTGGCAACATTGCATTTCAGCAGACTCACGAAATTCCCGTCTTGAAAAAGTGTGGTAATTTTGTACGTATTTTTTTAAAATTGGCTGTTAACGCGTTAATTTAATAATAATTTTATGAAAGCCATGTTTTTTTAATAACACATGTAAACCAAATTTTTTTAAATAATTTATTTTAGGAACATCAGTCGTAAAATACAATATTAAGATAAGTATAGAATTTAAACTATAATTTAAAAAACAAAACTTAATAACAAATAAAAAAATGGTAGTAAAAAAAACATACAAACGTATTCCTAGATTTCAACGTTAAAGTGTGCAAACAATAAATCCAAAACGACATTTTTATTTCGTTACTCATTGGAAATATATTTTAATTGTATAAACGAGATAAAAAGTGAAGCGAAAATTTTCTTTGCAGATTTTTTAAATAATATGAATATATTTTCTAAACTTGGTATGTTGTAAACTTTTTTTGGTGTATTGGGAAAAATATAAATTGTGAATTTTTTGCAAACTTTGATGTTTGAATTTAAAATACTTCGATAAATAAATAATTGTTCCCGTGTGATATTGACCCCGCCCACTGTTCTCCCCTTCCCCCAAAATCACCCCTCCCACCACCCCCACCTAATAACATCTAATTCATTTCTGTACTTGTTTTAAATTTTAAGTTTAGTTTTAAGTTTGCTAGTGAATGACACGGATGTGTCGAAACCGGTAGCATAAAAATTAAAATTTAAGTAACGATAGTACATTGAAAATTAAAACTCTTCAAAACAAAATAAATATTAAATGAAAATCTAAAAGTCACTTTTATATAGTTTTTAAAATGGTATTTGTTTTTATGATACCTCAAAAAAAATGTGTAGCACATTTTTTATCATAAATAAATATTAAAGTATCACTCAAATACGAAAATCTAAAAGTCACTTTTATATAGTTTTTAAAATGGTGTTTGTTTTTATGATACCTCAAAAAAAATGTGTAGCACATTTAAAATACCTTCAAATATATTTCGAAATTCATGAGAAATTTCAAGTTCATAAACAACCCTCGTTGGCAGTTAATAAAATGTAGGTTTAGATATCTTTCTAACTTAACTTCTTCTAAACTATTTTATGGCCGTTTCTTTTTTACATCTTGAGGAGAAGAGTTTGGGTACGGTTCGAATAGGACGCGTCTGTGTGGCTCGTGATTTGTTTTTCAAATAACTAGTATTTGGTTTTAGCAATCTATACGAAATTTGGCATCCACACGCGAAACCATTAGTAAAATCTGTTCTAGTTCGCGAAATAATTTTACCTTTCCCGGAGAAGAAGTTATGCTCAATTAAAGTCATGTGTTTTGAAACATAATTTCTTTGTTTGTGAAATGATAAAAATACAAATTTAGACAGTTTCGGCTGTGGGTCTGTAACAATCTCAAGTGGTATAGTGTGAAGTGTGTTAGGTGACAGAAAAAGGTCCGCCGTACAGAATACATAAGGAATTGTCTCACGCTAATAAGATAAGACCACTCATTTTAATTTTAAATTATTACTTTGTTGAAGATTTTTTTTGTTTATACTATAGGTGAATCTAAAGCCCACATCAGAGATGGTCTGGGATAGAGAAGTGCAACTGTTGGACTACGAAACATTTTTTTTTTTTTCATTGTTTTTATTTCTTGCTAGAGCAATCCCGATGAGTTACAAAACTCATTTTAGGACAGGAGGAACTTACAATTCATAGGTAGGAGGTAGTAGTTACAATTTTACAAAGGTATTTTGACATCATAATATAAGTTTTACATTCAGTACAGCATAAAAATAAAAATAAAGACAGGTTAAGTAGAACAAACAACAAGAGAAAACAAGTAAAGAGAGGGAAAAACTGATACGAGTATATAAGATAGAACAAAAATTGACAAGACGATTACATATTTTCATTTTTAAATGTAGTTAAAAAATATTCTTTTAAAGCATTGCTTTGCAATTTTTTATTATGCTGGATGTTTTTGTACATATCTGGAAGCGAATTATATAGTGTATAGGCAATATAGTTCAGAGATTTTATCCCATATTTTGTAGTGTGTGTTTGAGGAATGTGGATTTTATTGTTATTTCGAGTATTGTGGTTGTGGATGTCTTGATTGTAAATTGGCTTGGTGTTAGTATGAGTTGATTGTTGGGTAATTTGTAGGATGGTGCTTGTGATTTCATGTTTAGGAAGGATTGTGATTGGAAGGATACCGGAAACTGAATAGATGTCCCTGACATGAGTGTCCCATGGAAGTCCATGAACATTTCTGAGAGCTCGGTTTTGAACTACCTGCAGGTCGGCTATCAATTTCTTTGAGGCAAAGCCCCAGATACAGCAGAGATAGGACAGGTGAGAGTGTACCATGGCATTGTAGACTGAAGTTAATAAAGGGATGGGTAGTATGGGGTGCCACGATACACCATTGCAATGATGTTTGCTTGACTTTATAATGCATGACTTTGTTTATTTTAACAATCTTCAATATTACTGGTATTTTGTCTTTTTTTTTTTTAAAGATTTCAGGCTATCTTCAGTTTGCAGGACTTCACACATGCGACTGATAAGAAAAGGTTTTGGAGCACTGTAAACTTCGATAAACTTTCAAGGCGTGGCGTTAATTGACACTTATACTAGTCATCACCATGGGTAGAACTGATCTGATTTGGAGTCTATAAAAATTCTCACGTTTACGTACAAAACACATTTCAAGTTTGTAATTTGCCGTCAAACAAAATAACTGGTATGATAAATAATTAAGACACGTCGATAACACCGCCGTACTTGCGTATTTGTTTAAAATGAATATATCTTGACGAATTACCGGCGTGCATAAGATAAATAATAAAAAAAATGTCTGAGAGAAAATCTTTTCAAAACCTTTTTGATTATCATGCGTTGGATACAAGGTGGGACAGGAGGATCTAGTCACGGTAGACTGGAACTTTTCTTCCAGTCGGGAAATGGTGGAAAGCAAATGCAGAGAAGCAGGTAGCAGGACACGAGAAGCAATGGGAGCGGGAAGCGGGATGCAAAAAGCAGTGAGAAAAGTAAAGTGATTAGTAGAAATTAGCAGGAAATATGAGACAACGGGAAGCAAAAACAAGAAGCAGTAAACGGGAAGAGGCAGTGCAAGCGGAACGCGTGAAGCCGTGGGAAACGGGAAGGAAGAAGCAGATAGAAGGTGGAAGCGTGTAGCGAAAAACAGAAAAAACGGGAAACTGGAAATGAGAAGCAAGTAGCTGAACGCGAGAAGGAACGGGAAGAAAAATAAGCGAAATGCGAGAAACTAAAACCAGGGCTCAATCACTTCCTTTATTCCTGTCCATCCTACATTCCAATATTGGCTTATTAGGTTGCCATGTATACCGGTCGATTAAACTCCAACCTCCTTCCCATCCTTAGAGCACGTATTCCAGACCTAACAAATCAGTGCCCCCTGGTGTACCGGTCTTACCGGGACAGGATTGCTCCTGGCTGGGGTGGTACAATCGTATCGTATCGTATCGTATCGTTTCTATTTTACATATTAGGGTAAAAGCAGGAGAAACGCCACAGTCCTTATAACTTTCAACGTTGTGAAGATACAACGGTTTTTCGAAAACGGTACTAAAGGCATTGAATTGAACCTTTGCTGAGCGTGAAAGAAAATTACAGCCGATCCAAAAAAATTACTTTTATTTTGTTATCTAAAAATCTTCCTATACACGTGGAGAATACATTCCCAAAGTCATGTCATCAAATTTGATCTTGAAATACAGTTAGGCCAGCGAGCCAAGCAGGAAGATAGATAACGAAGAGATCCGATTACAAGAAAAAACGTTAAACGCGTTTTTTCTCAAAAACCACCTTTTACGTATTGGTTGGAATCCTAGCTCATTGAATTTTCATCCGATTCACTTCAATCAAAGTATAAATAAAATAATTAATAATAATATTTTTTTCAAAACCACAGTCATTTTCAATGATATGGTTAGCGAAATTCTATTCCCTCCCACAACTCTCCATTTATTCCTAGCCAAGCCCCCATCCCTACCACACACTTAGTAAAGTAGTAAATTGTACCCCCCCCCCCCCCCCACGGTTTTGTGATTGTCAAATCATTATAATGTTTGCCCTGAGAGAACAATTAACATTTTTTTGCAAGCTGAGGTTCATGGGCGTGCAACATTCATACTATAAGGATTTTTTTTAATTCATGTTTCAGATAATTTCCTTGGACTCCAGGATTCCAACCGATTTGGTCAGACCCTCCGCTTGCGGCCGCTTTATATATATATAGATATTCCAGTCAAATTTTCATTAATGTTTTTTCTTGTTCTAATATACCTTTATAGAAAAGTTTCATGAACGAAAATAAATTATATCTTTGAAAAGAAACCCATTGGAAAAACACTTAGATCAGGCCCCCGCCAATTCTGATATTACCAACACGTCCTGTTGAATGTAAGCAAGTAGTAGATATATGTATCCCTAGCAAATTTATCGCCTAAAAAACCATACCGACAAAGGGTGCAGCCAAAATTCAGAATCAGATTACATCGGCTTCTTACCACGATTTTTCAAGGCCATTGAAGAGAATTGCAACGTGTGAATTGAATGTTCGAACAAAAAATAAAACACACTGGATAAGCTGAATTCCTTCAAATGTTTGCCTAAAATGGCTCCACGAGATGTACCTATGATACAGCAGCAACTTTGAGAGGGAAAATTTCTGCGAAAAATATGTCAAAATGGAAAAAAGTCTCTGACATATGAAGCCACTTTTCCATTACGCATTTAAGTATTTTTTATTACTAAAACTTTACGTATTATAATTTTAATTTTTGTGATTAGAGGGATTAGTGCATATTACTAGTAAAAATAATTCGTTTCATTTAATTGTAAGACCGGTTTTTTATTGTCATTCTTCCGAAATGGGTTGCATCTCTCTCGCATTTACCTAATTAAGGTTTTTGCAAATGCATATAATATATCAATTGCAGTTTTATAGGAATATCACCGCATATATATATATATATATATATTAAATTGTATACATTTGGTAAATATAATGTATGTAAATACCTTACTAATAAACGATTTTATATTTAACGGTATTAAAAAGTTTATTGAAAGATTTACATTGTTTATACAGAAGAAGAGCACAGTTTATCCGTGGTATAACGGATTTTGAATTTTCAGTATGCATATATAAACGGAGAAAAATGTTATTCTAAAATACGATCATTTTATTCGTAAAAACGGTTAAAAACGGGACTGAAGTTCTTACGAACAAATTAACAGGGTTTCAATGTTCCCTCTAATAAACATTGAAACCCTGTTAATTTGTTCGTAAGAACTTCAGTTCCGTTTTTAACCGTATTTACGACTAAAATGATCGTATTTTAGAATAACATTTTTCTCCGTGTGTAAGTGGAAATTTTTAATCATATTTTGGAATATTTCCGAGTTATTTTAAATCTGCTATATATTTCTTCTTTTTTAAAGTGTACAAATAAATTCTAGATACGATTTTAGATTTTCACGGCTGTTGGTGCCATGCATTTAACCTTGTGTACCTTTTCCCAAAATAAATTCTACCCACAAAATGCTTTTATTTCACTTATTGTCGACTGAATGCAATAAAAATGTCACAGTATTTATTAGTTTCAATTAGCATCTCTTCCTGTCAACATCTCAATGTTGAATACGTAGCTGTGATTCGACCGTGTAGAAACCTTATGAAAAGAAAATTAAATAGTGTGCTAGTGAGCTCAAATTAGATGTGAGAACCAGCACATATTTGAAAGGCCAAGGAAAAGCGGTAAGTCAACTTCCTATCTTCCTCTTTCATTCCTCATCCATTTCCTTTTTTTTTTCTTTTTTTTTTTTATAGTGAATACCTCACAAGAGTCCCAACTGCTCTAGTGAGCCTATGGCATCCCCAATTGGGGTGTGTTATGAGGCTGAAGGTAAGTGGGGAAGGGAAGGAGACGAGAAAGAGGAAGGTGGGGAAGTACCTGGCTATTCAGATCTAGTAACTAAACACGGCTAAAGCCATTTCAAGCAACTTTAAAATTCTGAATGGTGGTCTTACACCGGGGCGATACTAAGAGTATCTTCCACTCTGGAACGTGCCGCAAATATACTAAATAATTATTTGTGAAATAACACAAATCAATTAAATAAAATTTATTTGCTCACGCCGGGTTTGAACCCGTGGCCTTCGGAATGGGAGTCTAACGCTCTACCGCTGGACTACGCCGGCCTTCTGCCTTGCGGGAACCGATTTCTGTCCCCAACAACGTCCTTTCATCGTTTCATCGCTTTCATTCCAACCAGATAAACCCATGTATTAAAAATGCTAATTAGCGACATTGTTATGAAGATGAATCATTTTCGCTCTCGACGCAATCCACCCTGAAGGCTTTGAATCAAGTACAACCGTGTGCACTATTGACAATAATTGAATGATCACGTTTCAAGGGACAATTATTACTACTCGAAACATGATCGTAGGGACACAATGCGCCGCCAACAGCCGTGCTGCATAATAATTACAGATTCGTTGCACGGTGCATTGCACGCTGACTGTACGGATCACATAAACGAGCTAAAACATGCACTATAATGAAATAAATCTCTTTCCCAATAATGGGTGAACAGCTTGCAACAAACACGTGATTTCTAATGAACAATAACAATTAGTTTTATTACTCCCTTATTGCTATACGATGGGAAACAAGGACCCTTAGAGCCAGCAAAAGAAAGCGGATAGACGCTCTCGAAATTTCTCGATCTGCGGTTGTCCTAGGGAACGATGAGAAGTTACCGACAATCAGTCGTTAACTTCATATCGATCTACCATGCTAGCACACCAGAGGCCCTAGCACACTCGCTTAACGATCAATACGATAACTATCGGTAACTTCTCATCGTTCCCTAGCATGACTACAGATCGCCAACGAATAGTGACAGTTCACAATTACTAAGTGTCCTTTACATTTTCGACATCAACTGTTGTTTATACGTTAGCGATGTGCAGTTGTCCTAGGGAACGGTGAGAAGTTACAAATAGTTATCGTATCGATCGTTATCGAGCGAGTGTGCCAGGGCCTCAGGAGTGGAGGAGCCTTAACCACCATGGAAATTGATTTATGGGTCTCAATGCTCGGCAATGAGTTACCGACTTAAGAAAAGGGTACTCCCATAAAGTCCAAAACTTCTGAACTTTCAACTACTAAGTTAGAAAACTTTCTTCCGCTCAAATTTGAAAAAAATCGCTGTTTTTGTTAATTAAGTTAAATAATTTTAATAAATAATAAGTAACCAAAATAAAACTAACAAAAGTTTTTTTAACTTCTTCAAATTTTGCAAATTCACTGTGTGGCACCATTTTATTAATGACAAATTAAAACACTTTGTTTTTAATTTTAATTTTATTTATTTGCGTTATAAACAGTCTATACATTTATATATGACAGTAAATAATATGTTTATGTCATTGACCAATAAAATAACGACATTTAAATATAGGACCATAATAAAAAAAAAAATGCAACAATATACCTAATACAAACAATTCTGATTAAGTGCATATTCTATTTACAAAGTGATACATAAAATATATACACTTTTCGAAGGTTTACACTTAAATTTTAAAGGATATCAAAAATATCTTTGAGGAAAAGATTTCATTAAAATACAAACTACTAAAAGTAAAAGAGAAAATGTGACGAATTAATAAAAAAAAGAAATCAATGAAATTAAGTTTTTGGTTAAACATATGGCATTCGATGGAATGTCATTTTTTTATGAATGTTGTGAATTTAGCAAGGTTCGTGTTAAACACATCGATGTTTGGGCATAATCTATTAAATGTGCTACAGCTTCTTCTTATAAATACATTTTCAAGGTAATTCGTTTTGCTCTTAGGAATATAAAAGGTATCCATAGATCGAGTAACTCTTTTTGGACATCTAAAATGAATATTTTGTAGTAAGTATGGGCTGTCAATATAGTTATGAATTATCTTATAGAGCATTAATAGGTCTCTGGTGTCTCGGCGTTGATCAAGAGATTTAAGGTTTACGGGGACATAGTTTACATAATTTCGTACGCGAAAAGAGACATATTTGACAAACTTTTTCTGAACTCTTTCTAGATTTGCTTTATACGTAGAACAATGGGGGTTCCACACAGTTGAAGCGTACTCTAGGTGGCTTCTGACATAGGATATGTAGAGAATTTTAAATGTTTGTGGATTTTTGAAAGCTGAACTTACTCTAAGTATAAATCCCAACATTTTCAAAGCCTTCGACGTGATATGCTCGACGTGAGATTGAAAAAGAAGCTTACTGTCTAATAGAACTCCAAGATCCCTTACTACATCTACCCGGTTTAAAATATTGTTCTTAATTGTGTATGGATACAATACTGTGTGTTTCTTTCGAGAATAAGATATGACGCTACATTTATCTGCATTCAAAAGGAGGCGATTTTCTAGACAATACACATTAACCAGAGAGTCCAGGTCATTCTGGAGCTCTATACAATCCATCTCAGACTTAATGATTTTGACAATCTTTTTGTCGTCCGCATATAGGTACAACTGAGAGTTGCGGATAATTTTGTTAACATAATTCATAAAAATATTAAATAAGAGGGGACCAATGTGAGATCCTTGGGGAACTCCTGAGGTTACGGGGACGAAACTAGAGCAGAACCCTTGTACAGTTACAGCTTGCGTACGATTGTTGAGATAAGAGGCTAACCAACGAAGGAGGTCACCGTGTATACCCATTGCTTCGACTTTCTCTATCAAGATGCTGTGTGGGATTTTATCAAAGGCTTTGGAGTAGTCTGTGTAGACTACATCGACTTGATATCCATTATCCATAGCGACAAGGACTGTATCAACAAACTCACATAGATTGGTTTCTGTTGATTTTTTGGTGACAAAGCCGTGTTGATTTGAAATGATGTGTGGTCGTATACATGGAAAAATGATATCAAAAACAATTTTTTCAAAAAGTTTACCCATTACATTTAACTTAGAGATCGGTCTGTAATTTTCAATATTGCGCTTGTCTCCTTTTTTGAATATTGGCACAATATATGAACTTTTCCATTCCTGTGGAAAACTGCCAGAAGACAATGAAGTTTTGAATATTTGACTTAGCGGATAACATAAAACATTAGCGCAATTCTTTAAAAATACAGGGTGTATACCATCAGGCCCACTGCCTTTGGTAGGGTCTAATGATTTAAGATATTTACAAACTAGTTGAGTGTCTATATTAACATTATTAAGATTGAGAGTTGAGGTGTTTGGATTATATATTTGAGTTGTAGCCGAGGTAGACGGGGTGGGGGATTCGAAGGAGGATTGGAAGTGCGTGTTAAATAAGTTACTTATATCTTCCCCACCCGATACATGCTGAGAGTTAAAAAACATATTGTTAGGAATTTCAGAGTTTTTTTGCTTGGATTTAACAAAGGTCCAAAAGTGTTTGGGATCAGTATTAATATTAATTTCAGCCATATTAATGTAATTATCATAGCACACTTTCTCCATACACTTTTGTCGTTCTCGGAGAAGAGAGAAAATTTGATAGTCGGAGTTACGGTTATAAATTTTGTATTTTTTGTGAAATTTAAGCTTATCTTTAATTACTTTTTTTAATGCGGTGCTGTACCATGGAGGGTACCTTGAGTCTATGTTAATTGATCTAGATGGTACATGCGTGACAATTATCTTATTTAATTCGGAATAGAAACGCGCAGTCATTGAGTCTACATTGCTGCTGTTTAGAGTCGTTGTCCAGTTGACGGCTGCTAAGGCGCTATTAATCTGCCCATAGTCAGCGCTATGATAGGAGCGGACGGTGCGAGAGCGCGGCGTTTGGAGGGTTGGTTCGTGGGACAAGCGCAGCGACACCTCCAGGGAGCGGTGGTGTGCATCCTCCGGCACTAGCGTTGTGTCACACCCAATAACAGTGCACGTGCAACTCGATATCACTAGGTCCAGAACACGCTCGTTTACATTAAGCTGGTTGTTGAATTGACGAAAGCCGGTATAGTCTAAAAAATCAGAAAGAGTTGAAGATAGTGCATCGATTGAGGACCGATTAAGCACCAAGGAACCGTCCGTGGTTGGAGGCAGAAGCCATGGGGCATGTCGTATGTTGAAATCTCCCAATAGAAGGAATTCATCATTAGGGAAATTGGTATGCATCGTAGATATAAATTCAAAAAAGTCACTTAATGATTTAATCTGCTCCGCGCCTTGCACGAAATACGAGCAGTATATACGTAGTTTAGAAGCACGCGCTCCAGTTCCTAGTGAAAGAGCAGCGGTGGCTATCTCTGCACGCTTAATGGGCGGGAGAGGGGGTGAGGGGCACGCCGGCAGTTCGCGGCGCACTGCAATAAGTGAACCGCCTCCGAGTGCCTGGTCTAACAAGATATAATCACGATCACAACGATACACTACATAGCGTTCATCAAATAATTCCGAGTCAAATATACTTGGTAAGAGCCAAGTCTCAGTCAGGCATATCACGTCATAATTGGCATTCAAAACACCGGAAAGGAATACATGGGATTTCGTTCGGAGGCCTCTAACATTTTGATAATAAATACTCAAATCACCGATAATAAACATTTGTATGGAACATGTAGGTCAAACATAAATACAGGCATTAGGAGCACATACTTAAGATAAAAAATTATCAATAAAACTAAAATTAATGCCCTACTGTTATAGTAATTGTAACATGAACTTAGAATTATGAAGTAATTATAATACACACAATTTAAACCTAGAATAATGAAGCAATTACGCATTAAAAACACAAGATACAAAATTATCCATAAAAATAATGATATGCAGTTTTTATAATATCCGTTGCTTGCATCTGGAATTAAGAAGCAATTATATTTACCACGATAATCTTTATTTTAACACATCGACATGTTTCGAGAACGATGTTCTCTTCCTCGGGACATAAAATGTATAAAAACTAAATAATCAAGTATACAAAGCTATGCGTGGGTAGAAATTGAAGTAGTGGGGGGAGGGAGGTGGTGAGGGGAGGTGCTTAGAAGATCAACAGGGAAAAGTGGGGAGGGGGAGAGGTAGAAAGGGGAGGTGCTTAGAACATCAAAGACATAAAATTACAATGGAAATATGTTTAAAATAGGGTTATTCATAAAATTGGTTTGATTTAATAATCAAATTTATTAATAATAATTATTTTTAAAAACAAACGGCCTTACTAAAAAAAAAAACACTCCGCGGCCGTTAAACGGTGTTTTTGTGAATCTTTAGATATGACAACGCCATATTTTCTTGTTCAAATTGGAGTTTTCATAATACTCCGCTAGGTGGTGTGATTGATGCGCCTGCGCATTGCTTTCCCGCTGAATAAAAATAGCCGCGAATGCAGAATAAAGTCGGTCGCGATTTTGTATGTGATTAATATGATGTTTTCGTTAATGGTTTCAATATTTATGACTAATTCGCACTAATATTCATGTAATCAATATATTTACTATTAATTTGTGTTGTTTTTCGTTAGTTTAAGTCAAATTGTGGCACTAAAATCGTCTGTTCTAAATTAAGCTGTCAGAAAATGGTTCATAGGTTATGTTCAGAAATAATTTGCATTTTAAGATCTTTATTTTATTATAAATTTTGGAAAGTGATGTTTTTTGGTGACTAAAATGTCTAATACATATTTTAGTAAACGTATCAAAGAAATTAATGCCTTAAGATGTGCAAGCAATGTATTCAAACGTAAGTTTTTTTATTGTAAATTTTTGGAAATGAAAAGCTAATTTCAAGATTTTTTTATATTTTTTTATTGTTTGAAGGAGTAAAAAGTGAGGTGACAGATTTATTTTAAAATCATTAAATAAAAGGACTGTGTTTTTTGAATTTTGAATTTTTCCAAATATTTCAATGTTTTAATAGAAAGTGTTTGGGGTAAGTGAGTTTTTTTTTTCAACTTGATGTTTGAATCTTAAAATACTACAGTTTTTAAACATTTAAGTATATTTTAGATATGAAAATCTTAAAGGTAATTACATTTTGGTTCTAAAATGGTATTTGTTTTTACGACATCTCAAAAAATAATAAATATATAGGACATTAAAAAAAGAAATTCTAAATTCGTTGAAAATTACAAATGGAACAAATATATACAACAGATAAACTACCCTCCTTGGCCGTGTAAGCAATGTACATATCTTTCCATGAAAAATTTTTTGTCAGTTCTTAATTAGTAAGGATTCTTCATACATGGTTGTTTGACCACTGTACAAATTTTTCAGAAAGTTTATTAGTAAGGCTGGTAAAATGGCGACGTTGTCAGATCAAAACCATATATTTTGTTTAGTAAGAATTTGAAAAACGAAATGTACAGACTTTACACAACGTGCTACAGAAACACCGTTTAACGGCCGCGGAGTGTTTTTTTTTAGTAAGGCTGTAAGTGTTTTAATTTGTCATTAAAGTTTTTCATATTATTATTTATTGTCTACATTTAGCTGTGTAGTTCAATAGAGTCCGATTGATCCTAGGTCAGCAGTTAATTAATTAATTTATTTATTACTATAATTAACTGTTAAATTATCACTACATATTCCGTTTGTCATACGATAAAGCTATTTTCTGCAGCGTTGCACTATGAACACTATGAACAGTGCATAATAATGTGTACTGTGATGATTCCACTAACTAAGTTAATTTTGCACTTGGAAGCACTCTGCCTCAAAATTAACATCTCGCAGATAATTTGCACTGATTGCATGCCAAATTTACTTCTTCGTGACCGAGATTTGTAATATCCCTTCTAAGATTTGTACGGAAGTAGCATGCTGAGCATCGCTTTGGTGGGTTCACTGAGCTTTTTAATAGCTATCCCAAATTTTATTTCACGTTATGTAATAATAACTTTACGTTAGCATGTTCACCACAAACTTTTCACATTAATAGTGGTATTTGCGATGGGTATTTTTTTTCCATTTCGAAGAGAACCTTCCTACATACAATGAAAGTAAAAAGTTTGTACAAACAATTAAGTTTATCAACACGAGTGGAATAAAACTCTCATTGTGTTTAACACTTTCACTGATAGGCTGCCTTAATGGCACTGGGAAGTAACCGATGCAACTCTATACTTGTGATGGAATGCAGGATTATTCTTACAGAACTCGCTAAAATCAATAAAATAACACTGATCTAGGTACCAGGACATAAAGGTATTGAGGGCAACGAACGGGCTGACGAACGAGCAAGGAAAGAGGCGAAAGCACCACTTGTGGGATCCGAGCCGGCCGTAAGAGTAGCAGCTTGCCACACAAAATTACATATCGATAGCTGGGTCAAATCCTAGCACTGTAAAGAATGGGAGAGGGCACCCGGAATGAGACAATCCAAAGTTCTCATAAAAGGAACAGACCCTAGACGAACCAGGAAACTACTCGATATGGACATAAACTCGCTGACGGAACTGGTAGGACTATTCACCTATGGTGCCAATGTCCTGCACTGAACTAGGCTCAGATACCTAGAGAGACATACAGTAAAACCAGAAGACATAGCCACATATCCAATAACGACTGCGCTGTTATAAAGGATTGAAGTAAAATGGGAGATAGCACAATAGGCCTGTGGCTTAAGTGCTCACGGGAACTGCTTGTAAACTGTCTCCGACAGTATAAAAAAAAAACACTTTCACCCTATTTAATATTGTTGAAGACCAGACATGAAGAGCCAGATATTTCTTTGCCTTCCGCTTTCCCATGTCCTGCTCCATCACGCTCCTTTCAACTCATAATATAGCCCTATTGGCAATACCATGGTATTCACTTTTTTTTTAGTACCAAACCAACGTTTATATTTGGTACCGTAGGAAGTAATATTTATTTTTTTTATTGTTTAAATTGTAATTATGTTACAGTGATCACTAAACAAATAGTAAATTACAAATTTTCAAGTATTTTACGCCAATTAAGAAGCCAATTAATTAGCTCTTGAGCTTGTTGCAGGAGTTATTTTAGAATTTTATATTAGTGTACAATAAATATAATAATAATAATATTTTTTATTGATTTCTTACACAATTACAAGTTTTAATTTAATACATGTAAGAAATAATGTCACATAAATACATTACAAAAAATAGTATACGAATATGTGAAAAAGAAATTTCTAGGAATGTAGCAAATTCAAAAAAAATTGTAGGTAGTGGTGTTGATTTAGTCAATGTGGAGATTTTCATGGCTTCATCACAGCCGAAGAGGAACAAAACAATTTATAGTCTTACGTACTAGGGTGGTAACGTTAACATTTATACTATGACATGGAAATTACAGTATTTTGATTGGTGTTGTTATGGTTGTTAATTTTTTAAGAATAATTTGATCTCTTTCTTGAATGATACTAAATCTGTTATTTTTTTTCCTTTTTTGGGAAGATACGTGTTTACTAAGGTGTCCCAAAAAAATTAAAGTTGTTATTTTTCAACGCATACCCTCTAATTTTTTTTCAATAATGACAAAACACTTGATATTGCCACGCCGGTGCCCTTGAATTAATAAAAATAAATAAAGATAGAATCTTCCTGCGGCGGCAAAGAGAGCCACAGATACTTAGCGGGGGTAGACAAAAACTGACAGATAAAGAGGAGAGAGCGCGCCTTAGAATAATCGAGGAAGAAAAGCGGCGTACTAAATATTTATCTGCGCCAACTCCTTCAACATCGTCTAACGAACGGCTTATTTTCTGATTCTAAGGAAAACACAGATTTAGAAGATTTTCCAAAGTCGCCACAGAATACTCAACCTGAAACCAGTAAAACGTCGATATGAAAAGACTTCATTACTCCAAAGTTAGTCGCAGCTAGAATTCTAGTTCCATGGTCGCAGCGCTAAACAGGTGCTAGTTAAGTATGAGAGATTCTGTTTTCATTCTTGAAGCTACTATTGAGGCGCTTGGATATAATGTTGATCAGTTTCCAATAAAATTAAGTCTTCAATTCAAAGAATCCGAAAGTAAAAACGAAAGGCGCGCACGGAGGCCATAAAAGTTAATTTTCAAAACGAGGTACCAGATTTTGTGACTCTTCACTGGGACGGCAAACTGTTGCCTGCTTTAGATCCTCGAAAATCAAAAGAAGAACGTCTTCCAATTGATATAATGATTGGAAAGTTCTTCGGGAAGCGAACAAGCGCAGACTGTATGGAATGTGATTGTAGACTAGAATCTGGAATATAAAGTGCAAATTCTGTGTTGTGATACTACACCTTCAAATACAGGTCGCTTCAATGGTGTTTGTGTGCTTCTTGAACAAAAACTTAATAGAGAAATGTTATTTTTGCTTGCTGCCATCATGTATTAGTTGGTGTTAAAAGCCGTGTTCCAAGTAAAAATCAGTCGAGTGACCACAAGCCATGACATCTCACTCTTCAAAAAGTTTCGAGATGGAAAACTGGAAAAATGTTGATCCCGATAAAATTCAGTGCTACAGAGAAAATCTCACACAGCACCTAACCGCTTTTGAGATCGATGATTTGCTTGACTTTTACCGTTCTGCACTGACAACAAAAATGCTTCGAGATGACTATCGAGAGTTGTTAGAGCTCTCTGTAATATTTTTAGGCAGAGATTCAGAGAGAAAATTTAAGATTCGGCCTCCAGATGCTATGGACCAAGCTCGATGCCCTGCAATGTGGTCAAATAATGCTTCGTATCAAAAAGCCAGAAAGAAGGTGTCGTCGCTGAGGGTAGTGAATGATACAGCTGAAAGAGCAAGATTTTCATGGCTTTATCACAGTCGAGGAGGAACAAAAACAATTTATCCTGACTGTAAAAACAAACTCTGAAGCGAAAATTTAACCAATAAACCATTTTTAAATATAAATATTACATGATTGAACAATTGTGCATTTTTTAGTTTTATTTTTCGGCAAAAAAATAAAGTTTAAAATCCTTCCATATTAACTCAGTACAAATTTTTATACCATATGTTTGGCATCAAGTCGGCACGGGTTGCCGGTGTTTAGTCAAAATAATGTTTATTATATAAGTTATTGGGATCAAATGGAATAAAATAAGAGGGTATGCGTATTTAAATTCACGAAAAAAAAATCTCCCTTATGTCTTGGGACACCCTAATGTTTACTCATATTTATTATGTTTTCCTATTATTAGTTTTTATTGTGAAATAGTGGGCACACGTTGACTGATACAAAAATTTAATTAATGCATTATTCAATAGGAGTGATAGAATCCCATTTTGATAACATGATTCTGGTAATGTCTGGTGATGCAGAATAATGTTTGTCCTGAAACAAACATGGCACAGAATTCAAGGTCTAAATGTTTTTTTAATATTTGGGTAAATTTTAGTTGAAATTCGATAATTCGCAATGATAATATTAACATTATGATACGCCCCTTGTTGCAAAACAGATAATTAATCAGAATGCTGCTTTTGTAATGAAATATACGTAATTAAATTATACAAATTACTTTGTGTAAACCATTATAATTACATGTTTTAATATCTACATTTTTTCAAAACCGGTAGTTTCTTCGTCGGCATAATAACATGAATAAAAATAAAAAAAAGAAACAAACAAGTATAGACTAAAATATTAAAGAGAGAGGTGATTAATTACCTAAAAATATCATAAAAAAAAATTATATAAAATTAAATATAAAAAATATTTTAGAATTTGTTTGCATTACATTATAAATTAAAAAATAACAAAATATAATTAGTTTGTTTAAAACAATATAAATATAATTATATCAATTTTAAAAAAATATTTCACCATTAATAATATTTAACATAGACACCATTGACACTTTTTCTGATTTCTAAAATTTCTAAGTTTCCTAATTGTAAATCTGTTATGTTTGTGTGTAAAATTTTTAGCCCTTTATTTATATCAAAAGAATGATTAGTTTCTAAAATGTGGTTTCTAAAAGAATGATTTGTTTCTAAAAGCACTTGAAATTTTAAAATCCCTAAATAATAACGCTAGTATATTGAATAACCAAATAAATTTATCTTTTAGTCCCATTCTAGATATATTTCCAATAAACCGCTCTTTTATTGCTGGAATTCCCGCAATTACCCCTCCCCCTCTTGCACATGGCATTCTAAGGGTTTAAAGCTGTTATAATATAATCTAAGTTTATATACGCCAAAAATGTGTCAGTTTTATCTTATTGCATGGCATTCATTTCATCATACTTGTGGTTTAGCCAAAATTATCCATTTTGATAAATCGTTTGATTCGTTAGCCAAATAAATTAACAATATTAATAATTCTATTGTGTTTGAAGTGGGAACGAAAATCAAATAATAATATGGTTAGTTAAACGTTAAATGGAAGCATTTAAACGCCCTATTTAAACACTTTTAAAATATCTGAAAGGTCTGGTTACCTATATTATTTCAGTTATGTTTGAATAATTTATATGAAATGGAATTATCTAATGCTACGTAACAACACGTTACGTTATATTACGCATATATTGGGACCATCTTTGTTTTCGAGCACTTAAAATTATATGATCTGGATTTAGAAACCCAGTATGCGCAAATGAATTTTATAAAAATTATTTGTGCGCCATTTCTCACTTTACTGAAATATATTATTTTTTTCAGTAATTAACTTAATGTAATAACTATATAAAACACGATAATCACAGAATTGTTTTGTTTGATTCGTGCAAAATAGGTATTACTCCGAACAAATTTAGTGTTCTCAATGAACCCTAGTAAAACCTCAAAGTTTGCATGTCTACCACTCTGGCGCTACTAGTCTATTTTATATGCACTTTAACAGAAATTTCCATAGTCGCTGACATTCATAACGCACAAAGGGATTCATTTCGGATTCGCTCTTAAGCAGTATAATTCCCAAAGGAGGATTATTAGGTATATGTGGTAAAATTATAATGCAGATTTATCTTATTTATTATAATTTTTATAGACGTTCACAACACAAACGTGCCTTAGAAATAACGCTTATGCTCAAAACTATCAGTTTTTTATCGTACTATCACGTATCGAAGTAAAAACCACTCAGACCCCCAAGCTTGTTTTCACTACAATATAACGATAGCAGCCAAGTCCAATAAGCTTGTTTTCAAGCTAACGCGTGTGTTCCCACAAAAATCATTATAACTCTATTGTTGTTTTAGTTACAACCCTAAAACAAAAAGGAGAATATCTAGAATAAACCACGCTTACATTTCTATTCAAAGTTTTCCATAGAAATAGATTAAAAAAACTTATTTTGTAGATACAGTTTCACCCGCCAAATCGCATGACTTTTTGTTAGATTTAGTTAATTTTTTATTAAATATATTTGTATGAAATCGTAAAAAATGAGGTGGTAAAATTGTTTATTATATTATATTTCTATTTTTGAAACTGATAATTCGTCATGGAATTCCATTATATTAGTATAATAAAACGAATTTAAAACTTTTTCCTCTTTTAATTAAAATGTATAATTTTGTTTATTACATGATAAAATAAGTGTTGTTTTATGTAATCCATGATTTTAGTACCGTCTTCACTTAAAAACACCACAGATGTGTCATTTTTACATTTTTTTTATGTTTGCATTGAAAAATTTTAATATTTACAAATTTTAATATATATTTGTAATAATATAATTTGAATGCGTATTTCATTACCTTTTAAAAACAGTTTTTTATTATTCGGCTACGTTCATAAATATATCATTTATTGAGCTTTAATTGCATAATGTAAATCAGATGAAATTTGTATCAATCTGACATGTCCAATATGTCCATTAAGACCACAAAACCTACACAAAGGCGATAGATAGACCCGTGGTTAAAAACACTGTGATTTTATTTGGAAAATCTTTAAAAGACCTATAATATTTAACATACTCTCTAATAAAACTTATTGTTATCAATTAATTACACACTCAAAACAATTTGAGATTTTACCCAAAAAGTTATTCCCCTACAAAAATATTAAATTATATTTGCCGCGGTAAGGTAAAAACAAAAATTAGTACAAATGTGTTGAATATGGGTATTTCTTAGGTACTTCCCATGTTGTACTTCAATATTTTTTTATTATTCGTTTTTCTTAAAAACTTCTCTAAATTCATTGAACTAAATAACTACGTACCCGTATGCTGTGCGATTTAAGATTATGGTAAAATTTCAATGAATTGTGGTCTGAATAATTATTATCATCGTTACTATGAAAAATTAGGCATAAAACCTAATTTGTATCCTATAGCTGTTGGTTCAGAAAATGTAATTTTACTAAAATGGATGGCACACCCATCAATCGATCAGCTAAATTAAAAGGCAAATATTGTCCCAGTAAAACTACACTGGCCTTCGTTTTAATTGACTGAATAATCATGATCGGCAAAAAAATATTGAGTACACGTTATCCGATACGTAACCAAATATTCATTTTAATCTACATAATTCGTTTATTAATAATAAAACTGTCTAAAATATGCCAACAATCGACCTCAGTCTGTATACTGTAAGTTATTCTCCATAAAGTATGAAAACAGCATAATTTCTATATAATTGTTCTTCCGCGTCACAATATTATATGCATATAAGATGAATCCAAAATTTGGGAAACACATACATAGGTACTCCGATGTTATAGATACATTTAGATCAACAATATTGCAATATAAACTGGCTTTAATACGTTTTTCACCATCGAATAGAGCAGATTTATGTTAAATTATTTAACTCTGGATGTGCAAAAGAATGTTGGTTGATTGCTGATAAAATTTGAATAAATTCTTCTTTTTTTCTCGTATATCTTTATGAATATATTGCATAAAATGTTCAAATGTATATGATAAGTCTCTTTAACGGGAGTAAAAGACAAATTAAATAATGTTTACGCTTGTATAACTCCTTTGCGCAAATTTCCAAGATAATGTATTTACAAAGAAACATGAAAAATGTTTATTGTACCTAGAAAAATTTCATATGTACTTTTTACATTAACTCCACACAGGAGTGTATTTGTATTACGGGAAATATTTGTCTTTAAAAAATATAACGATTTTTCACAACCACTGGAGCGACAGAGCAATTTAAATATTTTTTCTCGGATTGCTAAAGGAAATATTTCCGCCCACATTAAAAAAATCATATCTCCGAATTCGAATATGGAAACATACAACTGTAATCAGTTCTATGTAGCCAATGAATTCCAATATCTTTTGTCTGTTATCATATATTTGTGGGATTTATAAAAAAAATATAATTAAATTTTTAACCTTAAAACATTTTAAAGAATCTAGAGAATATTTATTTCTTATATTTTAAATGGACAATATATTATATAGTCGTTTTAATAAATAAAAAAAAATTCAAAATTTTCCAGATTTTGGCAACAAAGCAATCCGTGGTTTTGGAAATAGTGCCATAATGTGCCAAAAAGCGCTCGAGTGGATAAAGAAAATATTAAATGAGAATGATAATTTTCAATAAAAAATTAATGAGTGATTTATATTTGATTGCCTCGTCATTTGATTCCCCGACATATATAATGAGAGGATCATTGTTTTCTTCATATTGAGACACCATAGTCCACCATGGTACCGTAAACTCCTCTGCTTTCCGGATGCCATTCATCCACAAAACCCGTCTCCCCAGATCCGGCCTGCCACGCAGCTGGCGGGCCGATGCATAGACCGCCAAGACCCGGACAAATCTCACCCCATAAACCTGGGCACGCCTGCTAAGTCACCAAACGTAGCGAACTACATGGGATGACCTATGGCAGAGGTGTCGGTTATCCAATAATTGGTTCCCGGGGCGGCGGTACCTACACCCGCCTCCCAAATTAAAAAACCTAAAAAACTTAATCTTAAAACTTTACCCAGTTTACTAGAATTCGCAACCTCAAAATTTTACTCCAAACCATTCATAACTCCGGGAAACACTGGGGACTTCCGTTAGTATGATAATAAAATACCTATTTCGTGCACACTTTCATAATATTTCATACTTACACCCTGTAGATGTAATCAACAAACGCAAATAATTGAATGTGCGCGGAGAGGTACCTCCGCTTAAAACTTAGCATAACTTCTCATAATGCTTGATGCCTACAGCCTTTTGTAAAGCCTTCCGACAATAAGGAATATTCCAGAGCACGATGCTCATACCTCCACGCAAATTCCCTTCTGAGAACCTTGAATAAAATGAAAATCACCCTCAAGTACATACCTAAGCTCTCCTTTACCTTCTAAACCTCCTCAAAGAAGGTTCATAATTTATGTAAGTAGTCAAATCCGAAATTATACATTATTTCCTTTGCTATATGAAGATTGGCTCTCCTTACCCTTTACACCAGCTTTAACCCAAATCATTTTTTTACGCACGTAAAATACAACTACTCTGTCGACGGGATTAATTTACTTGCGTCATTAACCAAGTCGATTTCGGTTTATTGGTCTACGGCAGGGTTTCCCAAACTTTTTTTGCAATGGAACACTTTGCAAAATAACATTTGGCTTATTTTTTTAGGTTGGGTAATTCCTAATATTAAAAATTGAATAAAAATGTTGTAAACACATTATTTTTTTAGTAAATATATTTTTTTTAAATATATGTATATATATATAAAGAAAAAAAGGACAGTAAAACAACAAAAAATGGAAAGCTTTCGTGAAGAAGCCATGACTTGCATATTTTCTTGATTTCAGGCACAATATTGGTAAGTTTGATTCTAATATCCGGTATCGCTTCGAGCCTGTACCTGCACTTTGACTTCGTTGCAACATAATGAGTAAATCTCACTTTGCATATATTGAAAAATCCCGCTTTAAAAAAAAACTGAAGCAAAACAATAATAGCTTCTTCAATACTTTTATTATATAATGTGTAACGATCAAATACTAGTAGTACAGCTAATTCTGTAAAATCTGTTGATTCGTCCATTTTCCATGCATATTCACTGCAAAGTCCGAGAGGACGAAAACGTTTACTCCATGCAACAGTATTATTTTATTATTGTATTGCATCTATTTTTTTAGTAACCTGCTCGTTAAGAACACATGACACCATTGCTTTCAATGAGTGTCTCTCCAATTATATATGTTTCACCATTAAGGCGGGGGTATCCAAACTCGGCTTCACTGCAGTTAGGTATTTTTGCTACTTGCACGGGCCGCTAGCCACCCGCACTTTCAGCCGTCTATTTGGAGCAGACTTGGGTAAGATTGACACCAAATTGATAAACCATTCAGCATTTTGGTAAAGTACGAAATAAAAAATACACTTGCTCTATAAAATTTTAATTTGTTTACTAGATAATGGATACAGCTTGATAGACTAAAAATCATACAAGCAATGGAATGGATACATAGAAACATCTTTTACGCCCTGAACCTTTTTTGACTTCCTAATTTTTTACTCAATGTGACATAGAATCTAATGGTGTTTTGACGTGGATTGTATGGTTTATATAATGGTAATAACTGTATTTATAATATTACGGGAAAATAATGGGTGTGAATAAAGGGAGATAATAAAAAAAAGTTGGGACAAATATTTTTAAGTACGTGCGATACAAATGACCAAATATGGTTTTGTTTTTGAAAGTTTATTTAGACAAATTTTTTCGTACTCAAGAAAGAATATATTTCAAAATATTAGCTTAGATAAACAAAAAGTAGAATGACGCACATAAATGAAAAACACAGAATTTAATACAAATTGATATAAAATCAACTAAATGTAAACTTGGTATGCAAATATTCAGCATAATATCCTACAAAAATTTCCAAGACTTGTGGATTTTAGAATGATAATAATTTTATCTTTAGTACTTGTGTTAAACAGTGTTAGTCGTACGGAATTTTTAAACCTCTCAACAATAAGAGTCGAATCTTTTTTTTATTTTTATATATAACATCGCACAGGAGGCCCTGAGGAAAATTATTTTGAAGAGACCCATTTTGTATGAAGGAGAAAACACAGAGGCCGGCAAATCGTTTCACAGCTGAGCTGTTGAACTCAAGAACGAGTGGTAGAAGCGACCCGTTCTTATGTGACAAATTTCGACCGTGTATATATGTTTGGCGCGCGTTTGGCGTGTTTCCCGACTTTGCACCGGTGTCGAAGGGACCAATGACGCTAGTTCCTCGGATCATCTTCCATATCTGAAATACCGGTAGAACAAGGATTCCATCGCGGTAGACGACCCTGAATAATTCTTGAAGCACATGTGCTCCTGAGGCTGTTCCTTCTTATTGGCAGCTCGTGTACAAATTACCCAAAATGTATTTGACTCTCTCGACTCATCGCCTTGCCCCGCTATGGGAGAGATGGATTCATACGTCCACTACTCCTTTTTTTATATGAATACCTCGCAAAAGTCCCACCTGCTTCCGTCTGGAGTCAATGAGACTATGGCATCCCCAATTGGGTATGTTGTGTGGCTGAAGGTAAATGGGAATGAAAAGGAAATATTGTAATTATTTCTACAAATCTCATGACGTCAGAGCTCACCACTATATGTATATATAATCCTTCGCGGGCGTGTGCACAACAAATCACCTATTGTTTCAGCGCAATCGAATTAATGGTATAAGAAATATTTTTATAACGCCAGAGCTCAGCACTACATATATTATAGAAACCATTACAGGTATGTGCACAACAAATCACCCAAGTTTCTTTGCAATCGGAGTAATGCTTTAGGTACCGTATAAGGAATTACGAAGGTGTGCACTTAACAACTCACAAAAGTTTTATCACAATCGGATAAATAGTACAGGAAATAAATTCATAACGCTAGAGCTCACTTGCACTATTATATATAGAAACCTTCAAGGGCATGTACACGTACACGAAAAATCCGCCAAAGTTTCATCGCACTCAGATGCTTTAGGTACCGAATAAGGTACAAATAAACAAAAATATTTTTTTTATGTATTGTTTTTTACAAATTTCATGACGCCAGAGCTCACTATTATTTATAGAAACATTGGCGGGTGTGCACATAACAACTCACCAAAGTTTCATCACAATCGGATAAATAGTATAGGAAATAATTTCATAACGCTATAGCCCACTTGCTCCATGTATAGATACCTTCAAGGGCATGTACACGACAATCGCTGTCGGATAAATGCTTTAGGTTCCGCATGAGGAACAAACAAAGAAACATTCATTTTTATACGATAAAATAGTTAATTATTTAATTTCTAATAAAATATATAAATTTGTTTTAGGCCACTTTAATTTTAATTACACTCTACCGGTTTCGGAAGAACCTTTCCTTCGTCAGGAGAATATAAAAACTAACCTATGATACAAAATATTGATAGATATATACCAAACATTTAGGTGCTGGAGTGGGAGGTCAAAGGGGGAGGGGGGTAGTTGCGAGAAATCCAGCAATAACAGAGCGGTTTATTGGAAACATATCTAGAATGGGACTAAACGATAAATTAATTTGGTTATTCAATATATTAGCGTTATTATTTAGGGATTTTTAATTTCAAGTGCTTCCAGGTTATCTAATTTTTTGCTTTTATTATTACGGTGAAGAATTTTAACCCCTGTGTCCTTATTAAAAGTATGACTGGTGGAAATAAGATGATTGGCAAACTCCGAAAAATTATTATTATTTAAACATCTTAAATGTTCCTCCCACTCCAGCACCTAAATGTTTGGTATATATCTATCAATATTTTGTATCATAGGTTAGTTTTTATATTCTCCTGACGAAGGAAGGGTTCTTCCGAAACAGGTAGAGTGTAATTAAAATTAAAGTAGTCTAAAACAAATTTATATATTTTATTGTAAATTATGGCGAGCCACAAAGTTAATGCTTATTACGAACATGTATTTAATTTCTACTTGCTTGTTGATTGCTTGTATAACACCCATTCATTCCTTCTATAAAATACATGGATAATATTTTCGTTCAGCAGACGTAACTACAATGAGAGCGCGCGACCTCTCCCCTCTGTTGTCCACTCGTTACTGAATAAATTCACAAAATGTAATCCTGAAACCTGGCCCTTAAGTGCAATACGATAACTCACGCGTTGTCTCTGTTGAATTTTCATTTTCAGTTTAAGCCATTGTAATCGTTTGAAGTTCAGACTTTTCTAGTTGGTCACATTGTCTCTTAAAAATATGAATTTATTTTTTCTTTATAAGCAGTGTGCATCATTTCGAAGTGCTAGAGCTAAAAAAACTATTAGTTGTGACATAAAACACACATTACATCAGGAACATCTGAGATGCCAGTAGTTGTAAATTCCAAATTTAAATAACTTAGATGAGACTTTTTTATTTAAAAATAAAGACAAACATTCCCGGGAATGAAAATCTCGAACAACATTTGAAAATCTCCTACTACCACCACACTAAGTAAGCGGAAGATGTTGCTTGTGTTATGATTTAACAAAAATGTAGTAAGACTGATAGATTTTTACATTAATTTACTTTCAGATAAAGTCGATTTCGAAAAAATATAGTTGGGTTCCTTGGGAAAAGAAATTTGGTGAAACACATTCACGGTTGTGTTTCACCAAAGGTTATTGTTTGTTGTTATTGTTTACAAGGATATTCATATTATTGACTTTTATCACAGTATTAGGTATATAGCACAAAATCAACTTTCAGATAATTTTTTAGTGTGTAAAATGAAGATTTACTGCGATAACAGCATAAAAGGCATAAATTTCCATAAAGTTTAGCCTCTCTTACCTTGTAGAGTTAAGTACCTAAATTAAGAAATATTGTGAAACATTAATACAAATAATAATTTCTTGTGAATAATAATATCAATAGTGTTGCAATATCCGACAAATCACACACAAGAGTTCCGCGGAACACAGTTTGGGAAACCCTGGTCTACGGCATCTGCGTTATTCTTTTAGCAAGGGTTTATTTCACCTTTAAAGAAAATAAAGAATATGAAAGAAAAGAAAGAGTGATTAATTTAATATGAAAGTATCAACCCGTAATTTTTTTATTTTTTATATATTATCTATTCATAATTTTCAAAAATACGAATCTTTTAAAATTCTAAAAATATTAAAAGTAATTTGTTTTGACTAAGGATTGAACCTTCCTACTCAGGCACTGGAGTCAACATCACTCTTAATTGAGCCAAATCCCGATTGAATAAGACCGACATTTACTGCGTATGTCATTGAATTTAAGAGAAATGCGCAAATGTCCGCGTTTTGGAATTTATTGGAATAAATTTTAACTTCTCAAGGTATCCATTAATGTAATATATTATTAAAGAAGAAAATAATACTAATAAATCTAAACGAAACATAAAACAGACAAGAAAAAGATATTAATAAAATGTAAAATATCATTAAGAACTAAAATATTCAATGATAATATTCCTAACCTAGTGTAAAGTAACGCGGCTGACCGAAGGACCATCGTATAACTGATTCTTTTTTGTTTTGTCGGCAGTTTCGTTTCTTTCCTTGTGGCTTTCTGCATACCCCGCAGTAGTCCTACGATACAAAACACCACTGCACGTTCAGGAATCTCATTCTGATGTTATTGTAGATACTTGTACTAACTAAATAGAAATAGAATGTTCGGAAAACTTCAAGATTAAAAAAATGACGGATTTTGAAAACATTTGAAAGAATGTTTCTGGAATTTTTCATTATCTATACGTATATTTTTATTACATTTTCATGGAAATGGATCTATATTAATTTTTATGGGGGTATTTAATCGTACGGAACTTGAATGAAAAATATTATGGATGGGTAAAAATATATATTTATATTTTTATATTATACAACAAATTTATTAGATAACCAACACCTCTGCCATAGGTCGCCCCAAGTGATTCGCCACTTTTGGTGACTTAGCAGGGGCGCCTGGGTTCATGGACTGAAGTTTGTCTAGGTCTTGGCTGCGTATGATCTGGACACACTGAACCCTAGATTCCTACCCAACCCTCTTACCTTTTTCCTTTCCTCAACCCGTTTCCTTGAACTTTCTCTCGTTCCTTTCCTAAAAAATACCCTCCACCAAGCATCCCCAAAGATGACATATGTCCCGAGGGAAATTATTTTTATCAAGGCTTGCTGTGTGGAGCTAATATTAAAAAAAACAAATAACCAAACGCTGATTCTGAATATGTAAGTTGTATTATATATTATTATCCAGAGAATTAAAAAAAATCATTTAAAAACGATAAAAACCATAAGGGATTTAAACGCCCTACGATTTGTTGGCGGGTTCTGACGCTGTCTCACGGATCGGAATTCGTACAATTTTGGGCCTAGTTATGCTTCTTAGACTCACACACGAGATGCATAAAATTATTTAATTATCAATTTGGGATTTTTTGATTTCATACCGACCCGAGAGGGATTGGCTATACTGTTAATCGACAAAACCGAGATGTGTATGACGTCACGCGTACCCCGTTAGTTTTAGCGGGCTTTAATAAACGCAAACCTTGAAAATTATTAATTTCATGCCAAAGGCAATATTATTGCTTGTTTATAAAATTTATTTAATGCCAAGTTTAATACAAATCGTAAATGTGTAATCGAACGTTAATAATTTTTTTTTTACATAAAAGTATGGGTTGGTTATTTACGAAAATATGATTGTATGTATCTTGAAAAACATGTTTCACTCCTTGCTTTTATAATAAAAGAGCCTCTTGAAATTGAATTCAAAACCTACTACGCAGAACTATAACACTTTTTTCTTTATAGCCTAACCGCATAAAAAGGTTTTTAGAAATGGATTTTTTTTAATAGTGGCTGGAATTATAAATATTAAATGGTGATCTGAACACAGTAGTAGCTAGTATAATGTTGTCATGGAAACCAGCATAGGTTCGCAGTCTACAATGGAGTTCTAAATCCTACTCCGATAATAAGGGTTTTAAGAAAATTCATCGACCGCAATTCACCGACCACAAATCACGCCAGGAAAAATTAGTTGACCTAATTATTTGAAGGGATGTTTTTTATACTGAAATAATATATTATGTATTCATTAACGCCTTATTTACTAACATAAGTATAAACCGCAACTGCAACATTTACCTAAGCTAACCTAATCTCTGGGATGCGAATTGTGGGCGGTGAATTTTCCCCGCGGTGAATTATTCTTGTCGGTAAATTGCGGGTGGTGAATTTACCGGATATTGATACTCACGAAAATAATGATAATGATAATTGTACTTGACGAAGTCAAGAAAATGTGCTTGAAGTAGTGGGTATGTCGTACGAGTGATTATTATGCCATTCTATCCTCTCTGTCTACATTTGAGAAAAAATTAAGATAATATCTAGTAAGTCGATAATATTAATTAAGGGCACGGAAAACTTTCTTCATGTTAACGTCTTTTTATTAGCCGTAAATATGTTTTCGAATCTTCTTTATCTGGAATAAACCATTATTATTTTGAATAAACTAATGTAATTTAAAGTTTTTTTCTTTAATAATGTAATTTAAAATTTCGTCATAAAACATTAAAAGTAATAAATATGTTGAGAGAATATTTGTTACATAAACGATATGACATATTATAATTTTTTACAGTTAAGTATCTTCAAGTAGGTATCCTTTTAATTTTCTTTTAATATTGTTTTTTTTCTGTTTCAGAAACGAAGAAGCATGAAGAAAGAAGCAAAATTTCAGAAAGTTGGACAGTAATTTGAATCTCGAATCGCCCTTGTTAAGTTTAAAGAAAAGTTAGTTTTTATTTTTAAAACATCTATTGACAAAGAAAATAAATTAAATTACTCGTTATAAGTGTTAAGCGAAATGATTTGCTAATGAAGATAATATGAAAAATTAACGAGTTTCATGGTGCATAAGTAATTTATTTTTGTCTTTGAAAAAGTGTTGCATTAACAAAGTTTTTTTTTCTGAAAAATCAAGTAGTGTTGTTCAAAACAAATATGATTTTTCACAAAAACAAGTGTGTCGATGTAACGTGAATAAAAAAAAATCATAATGGATTTCGAAGCATCGAGTTGGTTGGATGGAGCTCGGGGAGATTCAAATTCCAGTTCCACCATTCTCTTCGACTTTGCTTCACTCTTCAACCATACTCCACTACTTCTCGGCGATCTCTTGGCCAACTTCTCGGCAAACAGTAGCAACGGGGAAGTACCCAGTTTCATCCTTCCCTGGTGGCGTCAGTTGATATGGAGCGTGCTCTTTGCTGGGATGGTGGTGGTTGCTACTGGGGGAAACCTGATAGTGGTGTGGATAGTGCTGGCACACAAGAGGATGAGGACTGTCACCAATTATTTCCTAGGTGAGTCCACAAAGTACTTTTTAATTAATATGATTCTATGACAACCCAACAAAACAGCATTTCAACACACTGAAAAAGTAATCCAAAAGAGCTCATAACCTAACCTAACATAACCCAGTTGTTTTTTCATCACTTTTAATGACTTTTCGAAGGAGTGATTAAGTGCCACTTTGTGGAATTGTCCGGTCACCAATTAATTAATATTTCGTATAATGCTAATCTACTTCAAATGGCTTTTTAGTAAGAGTTTTATAGATAAAATCGAGAAAATAAGATATTGTCAACCACTCTTAACCTTTAGGAGAGTATGGCCGCACCATGTACGTCCGTAAAAAAATATTCGTAAAGGACTATGGACGCCATTAGTGCGGCTGTGTTAGCGGTAATTCTTCCATTAATAATTTATTTATTATAAATTTTCAACGCCCTGATGGGCTTTTACATAATAAGTATATAACACAGTGATATTTATGTAATACAATGTTTAAATAAGAAATATAAACTTATAGCAATGAACATTATAAAAATGTTAGGTATAAAGGTAAGTAAAAATATTATATTATATTAAAAGAGAAAAAATAAAAAATAAATTAAACTGAAAATAATAATATATTTTTTTGTTTTTTATCAGAATGAATAAGAATTCGGTAATTTTGATATTAAATAGATATTTTTTCAGTAAAGTGTAATTTTTAATAATTCTTACAATAAATTTTTATTTCACTCTTTTCTCTCAGAAACTCACTCTCTTAGAAATGTGAAATAGACGAATACACAGAAAACGAAAAGGAAAATCCTCTAATCTTACCGGGTCAAATTCTTCTACCGTGAGACCTAATTATATTTATTCCGGTGAGACTAGAGGTTATGGGATCTAGTCCCAATTGTGACGGTTACCTTTTTATTTCCTGTGTCTATTTCATATTTCATTATCTTTTACATTATTGATTAAGCACTATGAGCTTCAATAATTAATGTAATCAAAAAAAATTTAGAAACATGAATATAGTCAATAATTACAATATCAGTTAAATTAAAAATAAAATAAAGACCCGTTAAAACAATTTTAAATGCAAATTCTAATTAATAGTGTACTTTGCATCCTGATAAAGAAATCTATGGTTTTGAAACTTGTTGATATTTATTATAATTATGGTTATATTTATTTAATTTATAAAACTTCAATATAACGCATCCCGTATTCCATCTTTTCACCATATTATGTAGATCTTTGGCAACAAAAAGCATTTTTTTTCAAGTGAGTTCTAGCATCCCTTAATTTTTCAGTCTACCATTGTCGTATAATATAAACTATCAGAGATATTTATTTATATTTCACGCCCTGTTGGGCTTTTACATGTTTTTTTTTAATTAACAAAGTACATCTAAATCATAAATAACATTCAATTCACACAAAATTAGTTGGCTCTTTTTCACACAAAAGCAAAAAATAAAATTATAAAACTAAATCTAAAACAAAATCCAAAACAAAATCATAAACAAAATCAAAGTCAAAATCAAAAGCAAAATCAACAACATAATCAAAAACAAAATCAAATACGAGTTTGATAGAAGCAGGATACCCTACCATGCAAGGTAGAGAAACAACAGAATGGGATAAGTACAATTCGTGGATTGAGTCAAGGAGAACTAGTGGTATATTCAATTAAATATTATTGATCTTTTTTCCGATAAACATCTTACTGTGAGGTGTTTATACTTAATAAATGATGTGTCAAACATATCCGCGATTTCCTTATATTCATTTCCCAAATTCTGAATTCGGCAAATTGGAGTACACAATTGTGATTCCGTGTTGGAGTTTTCACAATAAAACGGAAGATATTGCCTCGATGTTGGTTTACGAGGTATATGGAAAGAAATCAAGTATAATAGTTCAGGGCTGTCAATTATTGAATTTACGATTTTATACAAACATGTTAAGTCATTAACTATTCTACGTTCGGACAATTTTAATAAATTAAGTTGACATAGTAAATAATCATAGTTGACACATTCTCTTGTTATGCCCATTCTGAAATTAATAAATCTTAAGATTTTTTTTTGGATTCTTCATGTGAGTGAATGACTAGCGTAACTCGGTGACCACACTATCGAGTTGTACTCGATTTGACTCCTAACTAATGACATATACATTTTTTTATAGGTTTGAATATTTTTAAATTGGCTGCATATTCGTATTACAAATTCCAACATTTTCAAAGGTTTATTCGATGTAATTTCAATATGGTTTATAAAATTAAGTTTTTGATCAAAGTTTACACCTAAATCACTCACCTCGGTTACGGTTGTTAGCACTACATTCATAAATAAACGGATTTTTTATTCTATGGAATCTCATAATTAGGCATTTGCTTAAATTTACTTGTAGACAGTTCTCTTGACACCAAACAAAAAGTTTAAATAAGTTATTTGACAATATCTGGCAGTCATTAATAGTTCTTATAGCTTTGTATATTTTCATATCATCAGCAAACATTAGAACTTGGACATCGTTGAAAATAGTAAGGACATCATTATTCACAAATATCAGAAATAAAACTCGTCCCAAATGTGACCCTTAGGGAACACCGCTGGTAGCGATGAATTTATATGAATTAAAGCCATCAATTTTGACAGCCAACTGCCTGTTTCTTAAATAACTGTTAAACCACATGTATAGATACCCTGTTATTCCTAATTTGTGAAGCTTTTTTAACAACAAATCATGATTAACTCTATCGAATGCTTTGCTGTTTTTATCAATTTTTTACCTCCAATTTTTTTAACAAGCAAAACATTTATAGATTTAAATTAAACCGTTTTCATTGGTAAAAAACTACTTTGCTTATTTGTAACAGTTTGTGATTCAATGTAAGAGTAATAAATTCTTAAAGGTATAGACAATTAACTCGTTTCTCCCAGCTTCGAAACTAAGCGACGTTTGCCCACTGCCCAGCGCCATTATCGTGAAGTAAGTTTTCGTCTTGTTATATGCAGTGATGGTTCTAGGTAATAATGTTCCTAATAACATTAGTCCTTGTTAAAATGTTCACAGAAAAAATTTTGTCCGTTAAAATGTTTGCAGTCAAAATGTTTTACGTAATAATCTTAATAAATAGACACAGTTCCAAACCAGTTTCAGCGTGTCCTAAACTAATTTAAGATTACCTAACCTAATCGACTGTGCGACTGTTAACTGGGAACATTTTGGCAAGGAATAGTTTCGCTACGTTTGGTGACTCAGCAGGGGTGCCCAGTTCATGGGGTGAGGTTTGTCCGGGTCTTGGTGGAGGAGGAATCCACCTACTAGCTGCGTGGCAGGCCGGATCGGAGAAGACTTCTCAAGGGTGACCTTTTAACCTCTCCAGCAATACTCTCTCGGAACATTGCCTTGCACCGCAGTGGGAAGGATGATTTCATTCGTCCGTCACTTCTGGAGACACTGACATCCATATTCCTACCCACCCATCATACCTTTTTCTTTCCCAGAACTTAAATTCCTTCCTTTCCTCAAATGACCCTCCACATAGCATCCAAAAAGATAACACAGGCCCTGAGGGGAATTATTCTCCATAGTACATCTTATGTGGAGCTAATGTTAAAAAATAAAGTTTTGACCAGTGACATGTTCTTACGAAACGTTTTTACTGTTATTTTGACAGCGAACATAATTACCAGGACCATTAAAACAAGAAACATTATTAGCAAGGAAATTATTACCGACCACGGCAGTGCATGCACGTCGGTTCATTTAAACCAGGGCTGGGAAATTTTTTGTTTGTAGCATCACCGGAGGACCGCACTTACATTTTCAGGAGAAAAGGGAGGGGTCGGTATCCTCTATTATGCATTTTACCAAATACCCAAAGTTTTTTTTTTCGAATAATAATAACAATAAATTGTTAATCTGTAGTGCACCGTTTTGGGGGAAAATCACCTTAAGGGCACTTTTACATCATAACCATGACCAAACACTTGACAAAACGTAATGTTCGCAAATGGGTCTGGAACTAAAATTTTATAACTGCACTTGGAAAGTGAGAATGAGTTCCATTAAATTACGTCAACAGATCCGTAACTCGAATTTTAGGATGCGTTCAGAACACAAGAATGGTTTTATCTTAAGAAATGTTCGGCGTAAGATTATTTTATTTTTATTTATTTGGGAAAATCAACCGATTATTTACACCTATTATAAATAACTTAATAATAAAAATAAAATCCAATTACAGATTTTCACATAACTTTACATTGTAATAATAATAATAATAAAACTAAGGGTCCTGTTCCCATGGGCTGACATGTTTACAAAAAATACAAAATTGTAAATATTAGATAAAAATTATACGAGATGTAAGAACACAAATAAATAACAATTTAAATGTAAAAAATAATACAAACTTGATCGTTAACGCGGAACGAGCAAAAGGTTTTTAAAAAAAATTCAGAATTACGGTGAGAAACTCTTATATAAATTTACACACTTGGAACATAATAATGGTTTCATTTGAAATTCGTTCACAGATTTATTTTATTTATAGAAAGTGAAAGATAAAGTAATACAATATAAAAAGAAATAAAATAATACAGAAAAATAGAAAAGCCCCAACAAATATTTTTAAGTAGTTTGTCAATGAGTGCTTTTATCTTTGAATTAATCTACAACTGAAATCTTATTTATAGCATATTACTGGTCTGCGACAAAAATTTTATAATTACCCACGTAACACGAGGACGACTTTATAAACTATTAACTTAACTTAAAAATGAATCTGACACACCGTGAAAGACAATCGTTCTAGCGTTCTGAAAGCTTTTTTTATGGTGCTTTCAGCAGGCTGGGCCAGAAGTGCACGCGGGCCGCAGTTTCCCCAACCCTATTAAATTGGAGCTGGGGGCTGCAACCAACTCTAACAATAATGAATTGCAAAAGTTCTGCTCGTGTACTTCACACTTGATTAGGTTGTTAACTTGCTGAGAAAAAACTTTCGGGAACCTTTAAAAGTTCTACTTTCAGAATTGGAGATAAAAAAAAATAATTTATTAAAATTTACATTTTATAATCTCCATAAATAATGCTTCCCCTTTGGGCATGCTGCGTGGATGGTCATTTATGCGAAATGAAGAAGTGATCCGGGTCCTTAAGAACATTTCTTAGGAGAGTAACAAATCATTCCACAGCCGAACCATTGAACAAAAGAACGTGTCGTAGAAACGATACGATCTCATTTGAGAAATATCAACCGTGTAGGTGCTAACTCCTGATAGTTTGGACATTGGTGCCAAACAAATCAATGTCAAGTTATTTTTCAAATTAGACAAATTAGAAAATATATATATTACAAAAAAACATCACAGATACTGGAATACTGGGTAAAATTAGAAAGGACGAATAAAACAAATAAAGTTAAACAATCATTTTTTTTAAATACGTTTTGGCGTGGGTGATACCACCCCCCTGGGGGCGATGGTGTAATCCTGGGGGTGGGGGGGGGTGGTATTGACATCGAGTGTAAATGATGGGTGCTGAAAGGTTTCAAGGGGTTGACGAAGATTTTATTAAAATAAATTCCCAACGAAGTCAACTAAGCAGTACGTTCACAACTGCAAGAATCTTTAATAAAGAGAAAATTATTATTATTATTTTGGAAATACATCATTCCTGGGGTACAGATAATCTCGGAATATTGAAATTCCATCCATTTTCATACTTTTACCGAAAAGTGGCTTGTGCAATTATTTAGGCCTAAACCAATAGAGCTTTTTGGTGCGGACCGCGAGCACTTATGGTGCGGCTTGCTGAAAGCACCACAAAAAAATACAATCAGAAAGCGAGAACGGTTTTTCTTCAATGTGTTTTCAGATTCATTTTTGAGTAATTATTACAAAACACAGAGAAATTTATAACATAGCTAACAGTTATGTGATTATGTATGCACCTGTATTACTGGAAATCAGTTAAGACACATAAAATATGACACAAGACATATAAAGTAATCTACCGTCCTTTTTTGGTATTATTTTAATATCTACATACAAATATAAAAAAATAATAATAATATAAAATGGACTCGTACAAATGCAGGTGTCAGGGATCCAATCAGAAGAATGTGCAAATCTTTTAATCAAAATCAAGACCTCAAGGATTCCGACTTATTTTTTGCTACACAAAGTACTTTTAGTAGAAAATTGAAGGCTGTTTTCCTACATAGTACAAAGTAAACATTTTAGACACATCCGTAAAACATATACTTTTTTAATCTATATAAGACTGTTTGTTGTCTTTGGGTTTTAAATGACAAATAAAACAATGTGTTGCTCTGGAGTATAAAGAAACGACAATTAAAGTTTATTTGTCATATAGAGGTTGTTTTTATAATGTTTTAAAAATATCAGCCACATAACATATTGTAACCAAAGTAATGACATTAAAAAAAAACAATAGAATAAAATAAAATTCATAATTCAAATATAAAGGAATCCTAGATATTTCTAGATACGTACTTAAATACTAGGTAGGTAGGTGGGTAAATAAACATAAAGGAATCCTAGACGTTTCCAAGTAGGTACTCTTATTCCTTTACATATATATACATTTTATTTTTTTTCTCCTACCCTCCAAATTTTTCGAAAATAATTTGTAAACTTTTATAAGTTAAGGTTATTGCGCATTTTCTTTGTTTTCGTCTCTCTAATTGTAAAATAATATTATTTTTTAATTAAATTACGTTACGTTTATATATAATTATATTTTTTCCTTATTATTTATAAGTAAAAAAAAAGTATCTGTTTTTATCTGTTGTTAAAGTCAATAAGTGAGAAATGGTTTGGATACAGGTGAGTTCTCTAGTTGTTGTTTTTATGAATATGGATTGACATCTCGTCGCTTCAGTTCGTTTATATCCAACAGACCAAAACGTAAATCGGGAAAAATGGCGCTTTAAAGGTTTTTTACGATAAAAGCACATAAATTTTGGATTACGTAAGACAAAGTGAGCGACGATCTGTATCTGTATTTTCTCCAGAAAAAAAAAATAAAAAAAATCTAGTAGCAAAATTAATATTGGGAAAATCTCGGTATTCGTGACAACTTTAAACCCAGATAGTTCTGAAAGTTTTTAATGTTTTTTAAATATCTCTTTTTTTGGTTTCACCATTAAAAAATCACCAAGTACTATAAAAATATATTTTTTTAAATATTCATATTATATTGTGGGAGGGGGGAGGTATAACAATTTTGGTACGGTAGGGTTATAGGCCTCTAAATAGTTTCTTTAAATTATTTTTTAATTGCTTGTCAGTTCTACAAAAATTGACTTTTCTGGAAGAAAGTGATAATTTATTTGACCAAATAAGTAAAATTAAATACCATCACCAGTAAAGGGCAAATCTGACCTCATTTATCTAAATTCTGGTGATGAAAATGTCGTACGAATTGAAAATTTTGCGGGGTTTTTTTTTAGGTTCCAATTTTTTTCACCAAAATCTGGATCAAGTGGTCAGAATTGGCCTCTACTGGTAGTTAAGTGCAAATTTTTCGTATTTGGTCAAATTCGTCATCACTTTCTTCCAGAAAATAAAGTTGCACTGACAATCAACTGAAATCTTTTAAAACGAAAACAACATAGCTCTACCGTACGAAAATTGGAACACAAAATTTTCATACTCAAATAGTATTGTTAAATTACGTTAGATATGATTTTTGTTACAATATAAAAAAAGCAGTTTACATTTTAATATAAAACATATTTTTTCATAAATTTAGTATTGTAATGCAGATACATTCTTACTAACGTTCTAAAATACATGTTTTTTGATTATGTGATATGCACACTTTGATTCATTTTAATAAATCAAATAACGACATCAAGTATGCTGTTTGATATTTAAATCGAAAAAGCTAGTACATGTACACATGTACAGTAAAACAAGCCGTAGACAAGGTTTTTTTTTTAAATTTTATGCCTTCTTATAATTATTTTTTGTTCGGAACCAAAATTGGTACGTTAGGGCTGTGTGGGTCAAGAAAGGATAATAAATATAATGTGCTTTCTTTACACATCTGCCATAAAAAAATACTTAAAAAAAATAAAATCATTCCTTGTAAATTACTCCAAATAGTTAAATGAAATGCAGGAAAACCATTCATGTGTTCTGAGTACAGTGTAATTTAGGTTCGTGAACCGGAAGACTACTATGTTAAAATCAATCTTGTATTCATAATGCAAATTCCAGATGCGGAATCATCTGCTGACGCATTTCGAAGGAAACTAGTCTTGTGTTACAAGTGAAAACATTGGAGTAAAACCATTTTCGTGTTTTGGGTGTAGTATCAATAATTAAAGCTAGGGACTCGCATGCAGATTCACTCTTAATTTAAATCCAGTTTTGTGTTCAGAATGTAACGATTGAATTCCAGTTGTGGATTCATTTGCTGATACACGAAGGAAACCATTCCCTTATTCGAAGTGCTAAAGTTCTAATTGCAGACCATGTATATGCTGCCAGAATCAAAGAAAAACCACGTTCATGATCTGATTGTAGTTTTTTTTCCCAGCATATAGATTTAATTTAAACCAGTTTTGTGTTCAGAATATAACGATAAAAACCTCTAATTGGCCGTATGATCACCGATGATTGCACACAAAATTTCCAAAAAAAAAATTTTTTTAAAGCGATTTTGTCCCTTTTCGATAAAGAAATCGTGTCAAGAACTAGGTCAGAATCGCTTCGGCCCTTCTCATTCTCGACGTAACAAAAAGCCGCGTAGCGTCTAGCTTCTCGAAATAATTTACATAAAATGTCTATGACGCGGCGGGCAAGAAAAATGTCCGACAAAATGGCCGCCGCGCCATAATATGAACGGAGTTAGTTTAGAAACTCTATATTCTTTCATTCTTTTTATATAAATCCATTGTGGAAATAATAGATTTGAGATATTATCAGGAAGATCGTTTTATCTACATTATTTTCATGCAATTTTTGTAATATATCATAAAATTTTGATCGTAAGAAATGTTAACTTTTTCACGTCGTAATGAAAAAAAATATTTTTCCTCTGACCTTCAACAAGTGGCAGATTCTCGAAACGAAGCCATTCTCTTGTACTGAGTGAAGGTTTACATTTGAGTTAAACACCATAATATGCATAAACAGCATATTATGCTGCAAAATTCGTTCTGAATAAAACTATATGCGTTTGCTCGATTTTGATTGATGAAAACAGCGTGAGTAACTTCTACAGCATACAATGACATCGCAACACAAATCGAGTAAAATCTTGTTCTAACCAATCACATTTTCAATCATATTATGTTATTAGTAAAAATGCCCAGTCTAGAAGCCAGACAATGGCCTCGGGACGCAATTTTACCATATTCAACTACGGATTTTTCTCTTTCCTATACCCTTCCTTTTCAATGCTATGAAAAGCAGCATGTTTTATCTCTCGAGATCTTTGTCTAATGTGGTGCCCGGTCCAACCGTTGTATTTGAAGATGCATCCCTGGGAGGTAGGACGCTTTACATCAGACGATCATTTCGCTTACATCCGGTACTCGACCCACTTTTATTATGTGCGATCGTATTCATACCTTCTAATTAAATTATGTAGTATGCGGATTGTCGACTCGTTAATTGCAATGACTGGGTCAGGAATGACCCAGTCATTGCAAAAATATTTATTATGCCATAGATAATTTCCTTTAAAATAATTTTCTTTAGAATAATCAGATCCACAACTTTAGGTAAAAATGAATATAACAACTCACGCAATCGCGTTAACAATTAAAAAACGACTTGTGGCGACTGTGATTTCTGAGCGTTCGATTTATAGAATTTCCCGTCCACATTAACAAAAATCATTTCTCCGAATTTTAATATAAACTGCTTGTAGTGTAATATATTCAATGGCTTGATCTATATTTTTAGTATTTATAAAATAATTAGCTGACCCGTTCACACGTTGCTCTGGCTAACGAAACACGACGCCGTCTACTGGATGGTTACCTAATCTAGATAACCAAGTGTTGTATCAATAAATTAACTAACACCGCTATCTGTCAGAAACTTATAGATCTTACAAATAATTGTCTCATAAAAAACATTTAATTCGTAATAATAAATATTGAGGTCAATAATCGAGATAAAAACTATCCTATCTTTTAAGTTGCACCAAATACACATAGTAAGCCAAATTTCAATAAAATCGGTTAAATAGTTTCGGTGTTTACCTCGGACGAACATTGTGATACGAGATATTTTTATAAAAAGATATTTAAAATATCTTTACCCCACGAATTCTGCTTGTTAGTTCCTTTGAAATTGCAGTGCAAATTAATTAATTGAGTTATTATTTTATATCTTATAATTACTGTAGGTTGTCTATGGCCCACTCGAAAGTTTTGTATGAAAAAATATTTCATAGAAAATATACTAAATTTTGATATTTAATAAAAAAAACTGGAATTTTGTTCATTAGAAAGAAATAAAAAAACATATTTACTTGTTCTAATTATCAATAAGAATAATCTCGATTCTTGCTTTACTTAGTTCAACAAATCGTTTTACGTGCATTTAATAATTTAAAAGCCACAAGAAGAAAAGTTCACACTTTGCTTAGACAAAAATTGATAAAAATCACTATTTTTTAATTCAAATTAATTTAAAATGCGTTAAATAGACATATAAATTAGTTACTGGTATACGAACATGTAATAAAAATATGAACATGTAATAAAAACACTAACGCTATTTTAACAAGACGCAAAACATTTAGAATAAATATAAAATGGTAAAGTATTACATATATCAGCTTTCCACTAACGCAAACGGGAAGGTAAATTTTTTTATTATTTCCGGAAGACAGATAAATTTAGTATATTATGTCAAGCGATCTCTCAAGTCGGTTTTCAAATTATGCATAAAATGCCAAAAATCGAGTGGATAATCGGACAAGGTTCAATTGAGTTATTAGTATAATAGTGTACAAGAACGAGCTAAAACAATAAAAACAGTGTCTCGCTCACTCTAACCACTGGAGCGATACAGAGAATAATAAAAAATCGCCTTGAGTGCTCACAACTTTTGAAAATTAATTTATAAAATTTCACTCCACATCATTACTCCACATTTATGTATGTAAACATATGATCGAAAATGTAGTGCTATATAGCCAATGCATTCACCTGTATTTTAAAAACTATCCTATATTTTTAAAATTGATGGAAAAATGAATAAAAAATCTTTAACTTTACAAATGCGCGCAATTTGTGCATTGGTGATTGGAAGATTTGAAATTACCGCCAGTGGATATTTTCAATATCTATATTAAATATTGTTCTACGTTTTAATGGTCTCTATGTACTGTTTGATAATCCAAAACCATTTTTTATAAGGCGCTCCGCTGACGAGGCAACTGAAAACCAAATAAAACCGGCTGTTTTCTCTGTCTTGATTGGTCAAAAAGTTTGTTTAACCAGAGACGAAGAACAATCAGCTAACAGCTGGCAACTAGCAACGGCCGCCCAGGGCAATCAGCAGTGACAGTCGCGAGTCAACGCTTGCGTTACCATTGACAACGGGGTTTTGTGTGATTGTGAAGTGTGCGGGCCATCACATTGTCATACAAAGACACTTGGCAGTTGAGAGTTTTCAGTTGCCTCAGTGGGCTGAGGCGCTAAGTGTTCATCAAATCAAAAGTTTGGTTCGAAAATTATTTTGAAGTTCGTTTGTAGAACTGAAGCTTTCCAACTGCCAAAATTCATTCTATAAGAATTCAAAGACAATTCAAGACCATAGATATAAAGTCTATGCTATCAACTATTTGATAGATAAATTGCTGGCCATGAAAATGTTTCAAATAATTAGAATAAATGTTTTACGAATGGTAGGAAAATGTGGTCCAATTTTGGACCGATATCAATGGCAGGAATATAAAAGTGGTCCGAATTTGGACCAAAATTACTCCATAACGAAAGCAGACTAATTGTATTAATCTGAATAATTCCTAAATCCGATTGGTAGATAGGTCTTCCATCACCGCCACTTGGGTTTTTTTTACTCATCGAGATTTGGGAGTTAAACAACCTCTTTGTTTTTAAAACGATTTACCAATTAATTCAGGTCAACACAGAGCAAGTTTGTAAAAGTCTCGGAATACGACTTCCACCCACGACCTCCAAATTCACAGCAGAGGTCGTCACAGATAAATAATGACACCACCAAATCTTCAATCAACCTATTTCTTGAAGCGAGTCATATCAAGGACTAGAACATACGAGAAATTTGTATTAAACAATTAAAGAATTTAGGTGAACAAAACATGTGTTAAAAGACAGAGTCGTGTGGAATTTAAGAGTCTCTGTGCAGCCCAGAACAGTGGATTTATGGTCTGAAAGATATTAGTTACACCCTCCCAATTAAAAAAACGACATTAAACTGTGAAATCAATATCATAAAATATATTTAGATGAATTCCGTTTCAAAGCACTTTGATCAACATTTCTAGAACCTTACCTTCCCAAAAATTTCATTATAAATATTCCATTGGCTTCGTTTATAAATGTAATTGATTCAACGAATTTGGACAGTTGTAAACAATTTAGTTTTTAAATTGGAACTTTGATAAAACAATTATGAACGTTTTATTTTCATTATGTAAATGAAAAGTAAATCAAAACTACTTGCGATGTTGTGATAGACGATCATCACAAAAGAAAGATGAGCCAAGATATGAGAATGGAGCTTGCCGACTCTCGCCGATCTACGGTCAATCTGCGCGGACTACAATCGGCTACTTCTACAACGAAAGTTATGTCAAAAATGATATAATCCGTTAATTATATAATAACCCATTAGTAAAAAAAAAATTAATCATCGAAAGACACGTGGGAAATAACCACATTTCCTGCGAGGCAGTTAATTATTAATCTACTGAACTTTCCCAGCTACATCACCATTAATAAGTTAGTTTTGCACCTGGGAAGAATCAAAAGTCTGTATTGGTGGCCTTCCGTAAAATTATCCGGGATATAGAATTCTATACTGGCCGGGATGTCTGGTATTGATAATAAACCATTCAAAAGCTTTTAAGTCACGGTAATGCGAAATCCGTTCCGGAACTAAGGCTGCAGATACCCAGCATTCCCGAATAATGCGATCTCCTTTTTAGAACTAAGGTTTACATTTAGTATTTCTATGATTAATTCTGTTGGAAACAGCCATAGATAAAAGCCTAATCCTTTCATATAGAGGCATCGTAAATATGTCTTTATATTTTCACGACTATTAGTAAATATACGGTGTCCTCTGACCCTCATACCTGAGATCCACTCTCGAGAATGCTATTCACTCTAAGCTAAAGTAAATCAGCTTTCTAATTGCAAGATTGGTCAACTCCTTTGATTTTTGAATAGTTTCATTCCAAAGTTTTGGAAAGAAATTCTAAAACCACCCTTAAATACAGCAGTTTTGTGTCCAGGGAGAAATAATAAATGGTATTTTTGGTGTGTACTGTGTGCACAAGAGTCACGGGACCACTGCAGTATTTTAAGCACGTTTTATTTTAATTCATCAAGGAAAAAACATTTTTACTTTTAATTTCTTCGCGGCTGCTCGGCAATTTGTTGCGATAAAGAATGTCTCGAGACAATGTTTCAAAATTTGCCGTAACTTGTGACGGTATTTATTTCACTGTTCAGTTCTAGTTGTTAGGGATTGCCCTATGAGATTACACACACGGCCTTTAATATCTCCAGAGGATTTTGCCTACATGTTCACCTATACAATAATTATTATTGGGTATAAAACTAGGTTTCTCGAACGTGTGACGCACGGAATGAATCCATCCGGAACTTCGAAAGAACTAACTTATTTCTCACAATTTTTTATAAATAAAACTTGACGAAATAAGTTATTTAATCGAGTTATAAGTTATAAAATTAATAAAATTGTGTTACAGTCATGGTACATATATGCTCAAAAAAATTCCTATTCAGGACTCTTACTTCAAATTTTGTATCTTGAACCTTGGGAATATTTTTAAGTAGTAAAACTTCTTAAGAATTGAGATTTCTCCGGCATTTACATATTTACAGATGTTGGGGGGGAGGGACAAGATTTATATTTGTGGGAGAATCTACCAAAATTATAAAATTAAAAATACAAAGAAGCTTAAGGTGCTCTCTGAAAGTAGAATTCAAGCTTATTTAATATTTTTTTGGAGAGCCGAATCTTTCTGATTTCTCCTAATTCTTTTAAGTACTCATTCTTTATTAAAGCATGATATCCTCTGTAACTTCCTTCTGAAATTTATAAAATCTTTTTAGAAAAGGTTAGGAGAGAAACCACTAGGAAGGAAAAATGTTTGAGCGGTAGGTAGGAGTCTAGGGCTCAATGAGTCCAGGAGTAACCGAGTCCGGCTGGAGAATCCTAGGTTAGGTCTCCTTCCACCGGTCAATCGCACTCGTTACCAAGACCTATACAAACATCAACCCAATGAACCAATGAACCCGGGCACCCCTGCTAAGCCACCAAATGTAACGGACCACGTATTATGTATGGCATAGGTGTTGGTTATCCAATAAATATGTCTCCTGGGTCGCGGTACCCATACCCGCCTCCAAAATACATCCTTCAATTTTACTTTGGTTACTATTTATGTCAAGTAAAACGTGTAATAATTTATTAGAAATTAGTAGGGTATGAATAATAAAAAAAAACTTTTATTAGTAGAATATAAACATTATGCTCTTGTTAAAAAAGTATGTCTTTGATCCAAAATCTATCAAAATTGTAGGTAAATTTAAAATAAACAACCGATTTCTAACTTCATTTATTTACGAACTTGGTTATTTTCTTGTATAATTTTTGCAATTTGAATAATTCGTATTCCAAGTATGTTATCCACATAATTAATTATCTCAATTTCTTAGAACTAAATTCCTGAAATATATATATATTTTTTTTTTTCCTTTTCTTTACCCTTGAATATTTCACATTACATTCTGTCCTATCCTATCATTTTTAATTGCTTTTGACCACGAAATATCATTTGTCGTTTCTATGAAAATAAATTATAATCATCACCACGCGGAAATCAGTACTTTATACACCGAGTTTCATAGCGGATTATAATGTAATATGTCCTGTTCATGTCCAGTCAAGTGACAAATCATAATTTTAAACTTAAATGAAAAATGGCAAAAAGCGGGTCCCGGGGCTATTATTAAAATTGAAACAGACTGTCGAACGGTTTACATGTTCAGACCGATCTAATTATTTTCAATAATATGTTGTGACAGGAATCAATTCCGTTAAATCATTAATTTAAATTTCATTAAACATAAAATCATGTTCTTATTATCCTGAAGAATAATCCTTCGATTTCAAAACATGTCGAAAATTGTGATTATATAAAATTGGGGTACGCAATGTTATTTGTTTCATTTAATCATGCATTTTATCTTTGCATAATGTTTTACTTAGTAAAAACAACCATTGGGCTTTTACTACGATTTCAGAAATAAATTTAAATAAATACATTATGGTAGAACGCTCGACTAACAAGTGTCCGGATTGGGTTCGATACTCACAGCCGAGTGGGTACTAACTTATTTAATTATTTTGGTTATTTTTCAATTTAGAAGGCGAGTATCGCCCGGTAACTATTTATTGGATTACGAACACCTCACATAGGTCACCTTAAGTGGTTCGCTATGTTTTGTGATTTAGCAGGGGTGCCTGGGTTCTAAGTGGTGGAAGCGTCTGCCCACCAACTGCATGGCACGCAGGGTCGGGAGAGATTCTTCAGCTGGACTCTCGGGACATCGCCTTGCACCGCAGAAAATGGAAAAGATTCATATTCCGTCACTCCTGGACACATTGATCCTTAGATTTCTACCTACCCCCCATACTAATAAATTTAAAAACTGCTCCTTTTGTTCCCTGTCGTGACAATACCGGCACCTCATTCCAACACTAACCCTAAACTGATGATTCAAATTATTTTGGTAAACAAATTGTTTTTGTTCTTATATTTTTATTACTTGTGTTTTTGTATTTTTACTACAACAAAATATAACAAAGTGTACTGTACCAACATGTAAGAGCCCTTTGGGCGTTAAATACTAACAGCCTTCCTAAAAAAAAAAACACTCCGCGGCCGTTAAACGGTGTTTCTGTAGCACGTTGTGTAAAGTCTGTACATTTCGTTTTTTCAAATTCTTACTATACAGAATATATGGTTTTGATCTGACAACGTCGTATTTTAACAGTCTTACTAATAAACTTTCTGAAAAATTTTTACAATGGTCAAACAACCATGTATGAAGAATCCTTACTAATTAAGAACTGACAAAAAATTGTTCATAGAAAGATATGTACATTGCTTACACGGCCAAGGAGGGTAGTTTATCTGTTGTATATATTTGTTCCGTTTGTAATTTTCAACGAATTTAGATTTTTTTTAATGTCCTATATATTTATTATTTTCTGAGATGTCGTAAAAACAAATACCATTTTAAAACCAAAATTTAATTACCTTTAAGATTTAAAAACTATAGTATTTTAAGCTTCAAACATCAAGTTGAAAAAAAAAACTTACTTACCCCAAACACTTTCTTTTAAAACATTGAAATATTTGGAAAAATTCAAAATTCAAAAAACACAGTCCTTATATTTAATGATTTTGAAATAAATCTGTAACCTCACTTTTTACTCCTTCACGCAATAAAAAAATATAAAAAATCTTGAAATTCGCTTTTCATTCCCAAAACTTTACAATAAAAAAAACTCACGTTTGAATGCATTGCTTGCACATCTTAAGACATTCATTTCTTTGATACATTTACTAAAATATGTATTAGACATTTTAGTCACCAAAAAACATCACTTTCAAGAATTTATAATAAAATAAAGATCTTAAAATGCAAATTATTTCTGAATATAACCTATAGAACCATTTTCTGAGTTCAATTTAGAACACAAGATTTTAGTGCCACAATTTGACTTAAACTAACGATAAAAAAAAACACCACAAATTAATAGTACATTTATGTAGTACATGAATATAAGTGCGAATTAGTCATAAAGATTGAAATCATTACCTAAAACATCATCTTAATCACACACACATTCGCGACCGACTCTTTTTCGTAGAGTTCGCATACGCGGCTATTTTTTTTCAGCGGGAAAGCAATGCGCAGGCGCATCAATCACACCACCTAGCGGATTATTATGAAAACTCCAATTTAAACAAGTAAAATCCAGCGCTGCCAAATCTAAAGATTCACAAAACACCGCTTAACGGCCGCGCAGTGTTTTTTTTTTTTAGTAAGGCTGATAATGAATAAATATCTTGTCTTTGTTGTTCTTGTCTTTAATTTTACGATCGTGTGATTATCCGGTCGTATTGTAAGTAAGCATTAGTTATCGCTGGCACAGTTGATGGTCATCGACTTCTCTAGATCTATTACTTTCTAATAAAACATGACCATTTTTCCTCCTGAATATCCATTGATCTAATTTACTGCACTGTGGTTTTTGAAGCAGCCAAGAATTATTGACAGCCATGTCGACTCAATGAGCCAGGATCGAATTATCTGGCTTCTAATAGAGATTTGGAACAAATCTAACCTTTGGCAATGGAATAATGTCGTTTGTTGACCACTCGTCATCAACGAAATATTCCACAAATGCTTCATTTTGAAACTGTGGTCTTGGTAAATTTTCTATTCTGAACATAAATTTCATCACCAGAATCCAGATCAGTGAGGTCAGCATTGGCTTTTATTAGAAGTTGTACACAAATTTGGCTTTTTGGTCGCATTCATCATAAACCTCTTCCCGAAAAGACAGTATTTGGTGCAATAAACAAGCCAGTGAAAAATAATTTTTAAAAAAATACGTGAGACGTATAACTAATAAATATAATAACCCCATAAGACCTTTTTTTATAGTCATTACCTCACAAGAGTCCCAACTGCTCCCGTCTAGAGCTAGTAGACTATGGCATCCCCAATTTGGATATTATGAGTAATTATGTAATTATGAGGCTGAAGGTATGTGGGGAAGTGAAGGAGGAAGATGAAGGTGGGGAAGCACCTGGCTATTGAGATCTAGTCACTAAACCTTGGTAAAGCCATTTCAAGCAACGTTTCAATTTTGAATGGTGGTCTTCCACCGGGGCGATACTAAGAGTATCTTCCACTCTAGAACGTGCCGCAAATATAGATACTATATATTATTTTACATAATTTATTGTGAAATAACGAAACATATTTTTTCATAAACCTTTGGAGTTATTGTCGTTCTACAAGGCACGTTTTTCGATTTTGCAAGGCACAAACTTCAATTAAAATTTTTGATCACATAACTACAACAAGCTGCTTGGGGTAAATATTATAACTGCTGGTATATCCACAATATTGCCGGCTCCAGATGTTCAGGTAAAATTGTCCGGTGTCCCTGAACAGATCGCCTATGCAGGCACACCAGTAGTTATCCTAGCCTGCACAAGCGTCCGGATAAAATAGAAAATTCCTATGACTAAATAAAATACCTTAAGAGAGGACTTGGCATACCAATAAAACATTCCGTCCAAACGGTTATGCAAAAATGGCGACCAAGATGGAACCAATATTAACTACTTTTATATATTTAGTCATTGGAAAAAAAGAAAGGTAATGAAAGAATGAAAAAACATATATTTGTGCGTTAGACCACACGACTGAAGTACCTAAAACTTCTTTATCTCCATAATATATAAACAATACGTAACACAGCACGTATGACGAACGAAGTAATGCAACAATTTAACAATACCGTTAACAAAGAAGCTCTAAATCAGTTACAATTTATCTATATTCATAGTTTCTATTTATATTCTATATTTATAGTTATTGTTTTATATTTTAGCATGAGTAGTTCAAGACATGAGCGCGGTGTATACTCGTATTGTCGTTCAATATAATTTGTACTGAAAACGTATTTTAAATTAGTGAATATAATCATGCTTATATCTATATATTATAAGTTCACATTTCTCAACGCATAACCTAACATAACTTCATATCGTTGTAATTCTTATTGTAATTCCTCCTTCTTGTTATCAGGTACCTTGTTTACACTTTTCAACACTTACCTACTTATCTCATACTCTGTAAATCTGAATATATTATTTGATACCAGGTTAATTCGGTAAATCCGAATAGAATATATGCTACCAGATTACTTTTTCTACATTGTCACAAAAGAAAACAAAATGTATGTATATATTTATATATTTCTTCATAAGACAACTCAGTTTTAGAGAAAAATTAAATTTCTTGTTTTTTTTTTTTTTTTTTGTTATGAAATTATGTACATTACTTAAGGAGTAATATGAACTAAACCTGTCAGTTTGTCTGTTCTGGAACGGGAAACTTTCATAGTTGGACAGGCAAAGCTTCCTAATATGTAACTTGTACTTTCTTTTGTATCTATCTATAATAAATAAATAAATCTGTATGTATGTATATATGTGTAATTTATATATGCATATATTATTTTCTAAAAATATTTAAATTTTTTATCGTTCGCCTCGCCCAATCACACTTTTCGTAATGCTCTCATCACGCGTTCGCCAGCTTATTCAACAAGTCAAGCGTGCGTAAAGAAGTTAACTTTAAAAAAAGGTATTTTGTTTAGTCATTGGAAAATTCGTATTTTGACCTGCAAAGGCGTAACTGTGCAGTTAAACCGGAACTATATGTATAATTGTAAATATAGTTATATTATACTATGTATATATAATTTTTTAAGGTTATTTTTGAAAAAAACTTAATGCGCTATATGAATATTATTAGTAATTCAGGTAATTTTTCGGACGGAAATAACGTTTTCAAACGGAAATGACGTTCGGCTGTCGGTACAATAACTACCTTCTGTATTTGTTGTATTTTTAAAGGGTTCTCGCCTTCGCTAGGATAGTAATATCTGCCACAAGTCAAAGAAGTTTTACTTCAACTGCGCGTAAAGTTTATTTATTTATTCATAATTGACTTTACAAGTAAACAGTGTGGAGGTTATTAAATGTATTTTAAATCTGTAAATTACCATTACTAACATTGTTTACATGTTATGCGAATGGGCGTTTCACCTTCTGAATTTAAGAATCCAATCTCAGATGGCTGTTATACGAACATCAATGTCGCTGTGCTGCCATCCGTTAACGTAGCAAGTTACTGCTGCAGTAGATTGTAGAAGAAGGTTTGAGGAATAGCGCCAAATTCAAATTTTTCACAAGGTCATTGGGTGCGCGGCAAGTTTCATACAAAACGTAGTTTTGGATTTTAGGCCAAAATACCCAACCAAACTGAAAAATTATTTTTGTAATCAAAAGGTAGATATGTCAAATGTCGATCTCGCTCAGTAGCTACTTTATTTATTTTTGCTTTAATTTATAAAATATAAGCTATTAAAGATTTTAATATTTTATGATTTTAGAGGCAACTTGGAGAATTATTTGAGAGTAAATATAAACATTTCATAAAATAATTTTTGCCATATTTTTTTTAAAATATAATGACATAAAATTTAAAATATACTTTTTTTTAGAAACAATTTTCACGTGTGTAAATTCAAATTACAAATTACCTATTTACATCGAAGAAAAACTTATATTATTATTCATTATTTTAGAACCAAGAATTAGGCAGACTTTTTTATAATTATAAATTCTAAAGTTGCTTCCAAAATGAACGAAAACTGATTTATTTAATTACCTAAACATCATCATTTAAAATAAAATAAAGTAGGTCCTATCCGAGATCGACATTGAACCTACCTTTTTATTACAAAAATAATTTTTCAGTTTGGTTAAGTATTTTGGCCTCAAATCCAAAACTACGTTTTGTATGAAAGCGGCCGCTCAGCCGCTCCTCTTAAGCATCTTTATTTAAGTAGAAAAAAATAGGAGGTATTAAAACTGGCCCTTGTAGAACTCCATTTTAATTTTTTTTTTTTTTAATAGATTCAAAAATATTATAATTCAATTTTTAAAACAACAGTTTATTTGTAGAAAAGGTCTACTGTGAAATTATTATTACGCGTGACAGCTGTTTCGCCTTCTAATGGCTTTATCAAATTGTAGTGAAGCGCCTCACAAACGATTTATTAATATTATCTATAACTACAAATTACTTTTAATTTATATTACCTATGCTCTTATTGATTTCCAAATAAAATATCGGAATTTTTTAATGGTTATTAACCTTTAAAATTTTCCCATAATCTATTGTTTAAATTTACAGGGTGTGTCCAAAACGATAATTTGGACTCGCGATTTTGTTCTCGTTCCATAATAAATTAATTCAGTTTAATCTTTATCTAGGAGGACGAGCAAATTACATTTATTTAAACTAAAACTTCTTTAGGCACGATATGACGAGTAATTCAAATGTTTTTTCGGACGGAATTAACATTTTCGAAATGACGTTCGGATATCGGTGCAATTCCTGCCATCTGTGTTTGTTTTTGACATTCATGTCTACAGATGAATGATACACAGTTGAGTTTGGTCGTTTTTGTTGAAAAATGCAATAAAAATGATGAATACAGATTAGCTCTTGATTATTCATCCAAGCTTAGGAAAATAATATACTTAAATATTCTAGCGAGAGCAAACGAACCCTTTCAAAATAAAAACAAACACAGATGGCAGTAATTGTACCGTTTTAGTAGTATCTGCCACAACAGTCAAATAAGTTTTACTTCAATCGCGCGTAAAGGTTAGACGCACTCATTTGTTAGTTTTGTTAAGGTTTCTTAGAAATTTGATTAATTTTCTACGAGATTTCCAACAGATTTAAAGCAGTTAGAAATGTAAAATTCTATGAATCAAGTTAACATACTTTATTTTTATACACATAATATAACGGAGATGGCTTGTTATTATTGAGCAAATGTAAAAATATACTAATATGATTCAAATGACTAAAATTTAAAAGCAGGTTATATTTATTTATTTATCTTTTTGTTTCACGCCCTAAAAGGATATATTTATCTATTTATCTATGTATTTCACGCCCAGCTGGGCTTTTACATTCAAATTTTTTTAACAGAGTACATCTAAATAAGAATTACAACAACAAATCAAAAAAAAAAACAAAAAATGAAATTAAAATACAAAATTGAAAACCAAATCAAAAACTAAATCATAAACAAAATCCAAGTCAAAATCAATAACAAATTCAACAACATAAGTAAAAACAAAATCAACGACATAATCAAAAACAAAATCAAATACGAGTTAGATAAAATCAGGATACTCCACCATGCAAGATAAGAGAAACAACAGAGTGGGATAAATACAATTCGTTGATAAATTGAGCTAAAGGAGAACTTTGTTGTTTATTCAATTAAATATTATTGATCTTTTTTCAGATATACAATCTACTAAGCGGTGTTTATATTCAATAAAGATGTGTCAAATATATCAACAACGTCCTTATATTCATTTCCCAAATTCTGAATTCGGCGAATTGGAGTACACAATTGTGATTCCGTGTTAGAGTTTTCACAATAAAACGGAAATTATTGCCTCGATGTTGGTTTGCGAGGTATATGCAATAAAAAGTATTATAGGGCTGTCAATTATTGAATTTACGATTTTATGCAAATATGTTAAGTCATTAAATATGTAGGAATCAAAATGTTAACTAATAAACTAATTAAATGAAACAAATAACTTTGTATAAACCACTATATAATCACATGTTATTATATCCCACATGTTTCAAAACCGATCGTTTATCGTCAGAATAATGACATGAATAAAAATAACATAAAATTATCGAAGAAAGCAAACACTTTGTGGCTTGACATTATACCAAATGAAACAAATACTTAGTTTTAAACCACTTTATTTTTGTTTGTTTTTGGGGTGTTATGCCGTGTTGCGCTACCTCTTTCTTTATCCAACGTTTCGGACAGCGTTGCAGTGTCCATCATCAGGGCAGATCCGGCATCAGATCCGAGATCACACATCGTCGGATCTGCCAGATCTGCCCTGATGATGGACACTGCAACGCTGTCCGAAACGTCGGCTAAAGAAGGAGGTAGCGCAACACGGCATAACACCCCAAAAACAAACAACGAAAACACTTTTTTTTTAAACTGAGAGATTGAGTGCAATCGAAACCGGTCGAAACCGGTAAAAATCACATATATAGTGGTTTACACAAAGTAATTTGTTTCTTATTTAATTAAAATGATTCCATAAAGAAATTTTGCGGAGATTGACGAAATAATAAACTGATGACTGTTTTGAAAAAATATGTGAAACGCATTTTAGTAACTTTTTTCGGTGCTATTAAAAATATTCATATATCGCTATGCAACTTCTGCGTATAAACAGGAGGCGTACTTACGCGCGTCGAGGCGTCAGCGTAACGTCGCGTACTTTCTATTTGAACGGCTTCGACGCGCAAGCCAGAGCGTTCGGCGTCAGTCACTGTCAGTCAGTCTTCGTCACGATGTCCAGTGATTCAGATGGAGATAAGTTGTTACTGCTGTGTGCATTATCACGTTCCCGTAGTAATAGAATATGGGTGCATGCTATTCATAAGAAGAGGAAAGAATTTGGAGAATATCATCGTTTATTCCGGGAACTTTCGTCACATGAAGATCGCTTCTTTCAACACTTACGTATGTCACGAGAGTGCTTCGAATAATTGAATTCCCTTCTGCAACACCAAATAAGCAAAGGCACCACAAATGCACTATTCCTCGTGTCATACAAAAAGGTTGTTTTCGGACACATTCAATTAACTTTTCAGCAACCATTTTTTACCACAGTAAGCAAGAACTCCCGGCGTCAAAGGAAATTTTGTAACAAAAATACAACGTTGCGTTCTGCCGCGGCGGAAGAGCTTCACGTATTGCTACACGCTCGCTCCGTTCGACTGGTTTAGACATGTTCAGTACAATACAACGTAGCGTTATACGTCCGGGACGATTTAACGCCTTGACGCGCGTAAGTACGCCTCCTGTTTGACGGAGCCTGCTGTGTGTGCGTGGTATAGGGGCGTTTATACACGAATAATTGGTAATGAAATAATTATTGCAGTGAAAGATATTTTTATTTCGTATGACTCTAAATAGAACATTTAGATAGAATTACAATAATTTAGGCTTGCCAATCGAAGTATATTAATACGCTGATTCCCGTACGGTTCAAATTTAATAACCCGACTCCGAGTAAATCTTCGACGCCACTCTGTATGGAAACCGTTCTGACCCGTCCGTGTACATGCAATTTTCCACGGAGCTGCTGCTGTAATATTCACACTTATCACTCGCTCACAGTCACTCGAGCAGGTTTTTTACTACTAGTAAGGAATTAATAGTTTAAAAAATAATAATACCATCTATTACTTATCTTCTATCAGACAACTTTTCTAATTTTATATTTTTCGTTAGATAGTTACAGTTTGTTTTCAATGGGAGTATTGCTTATAATAATATATGTGATAACAATTTGGTAATTTATGATAAAGCTTTCATAAGTATTATTGTTTATTTTCAGTGAACCTATCAATAGCCGACGCCATGGTATCACTGCTAAACGTGACATTTAACTATACCTACATGCTGAACGCTGATTGGCCCTTCGGAACCTTGTACTGCAAAATCAGCCAGTTCGTGGCGGTCCTGAGTATTGCAGCTTCCGTCTTCACTCTCATGGCGATCAGCATTGACAGGTGAGACAAAAACATTTTATAAGTTCGTTGTAATTTTATATCTTATCAAAAAGTACCATTTTATTAGAAAAAAATAAACAGTATAACAATTCTCTTTTTTTAGATCAATAATTTTATTATTAAATCATTGTGGTCTGTTTCTAAATGCTTCATAAATCAATCGTAACGTACATGTAAAATAATAAAAAAAAAATTAAGTCAGTAACACTAAGACCAAGACATTCTTCTTGTTTAAATTAAGTATGTGTGATTTTCTATATTTGTAATTTCGTCCATGTGTAATTCAGTGTATGTGTTTAAATAATAATACATAATTTAGAAAAAAAAATTAAAAGCTATAAACTATTCCATATTTTTTTGTGAAATTGAAGCGTTGTATGGAAAAAGGCGTTATCGGCCTAATGCGGTTTATTTTGTTAATGTATAGATCAAACGATAGACTGTTTTCCGTTTTACCGCCTGACAAAAAATCATTTCAATTGCACATAAATAGATGTCACTGTTCGTATTTAAATATATTAGGTCCTTACATATGAAATTGATCAACTTTGATCTCAAATATCTTATCTTTGGTTAAGAATTCCAAATTCAAATGTATACAGCTATTTACTCATATTTGTGTTTTGAAAATTATAATTCATTTGTTTATTCCTTAATTGTTTTTTTTTCTTTGCGTCACTTAGTTTATAAAATGGAAAACTTGAAATATCGCGTTATTTATGAGTACGAGTTCCACCGTGGCACCATTGCTGCAGAAACGGCTCGAAGGATTAATGATGTGTATGGCGACGGTGCCACAAAAGAAAACACAGTGCGTTTTTGGTTCCAACGTTTTCGTTCTGGAAATTTCGACCTGCAGAACAAGCTCCGTGGACGGCTGGAGACCAAAGTTGATAATGAAGAATTGAAGGCTATTGTGGAAGCGGATCCATCGCAAACCACGTCCGAGTTAGCTCCAGGCTGCGGTGTTAGTGATAAAACTGTTTTAATCTACTTGAAGCAAATTGGGAAGGTGAAAAAGCTTGAAAGGTATAAGCACGAATTGAGTGAAGCAAATCAACAAACACGCGTTGACTGCTGCGTTTCATTACTGAACCAGCACAATAATGAAGGGATTTTAAATCGAATCACTACCTGTGTTGAAAAGTGGATCATGTACGATAATCGGAAGCGCTCATAGTAATGGCTGAACCCTGCCGAACCAGCCAAACCATGCCCCAAGCGAAAATTGACTACAAAAAAGTTACTTGTGAGCGTTTGGTGACCCAAAAAAAAAATAATTAAGGAAAAAGCAAATGAATTATAATTTTCGAAACACAAATACACGATTAAATAGCTGTATAAATTTGAATTTGGAATTCCTAACCAAAGAGAAGATATTTGAGATCAAAGTTGCCAGTACGGCAAAACGCCAATTTCATATGTAAGGACCTAATACTTGTAGCGCACTTGTTATTCCGTCGACCCGGTCTATTGCTAAATGGTGCACTATACCGCAGTCATTAATCTCTTGCCGGGTTTTTAGGAAACCAAAAAATATATATATTTTCTGATTTTTCTAAAATTTTTATGTTTATTTGTGTATGCTGTACATTATATTATTCATTATAATGAAATTATATTAGTTTTAATAACTCTAGTTATACTTACAGCATCATTAACCCTCCAATGTGCGACATCAGGGAGGCGGTAAATGATGCAACAAGGTCCGTGCAGACCTTGTACACGAGTATAATTTCGAAAGATATGATTAGCATTTGGTATTTGTGAGATATGTGTGTATATTTCAAATTCTTAACAGAAGGGTGATTGTGTATCTTTTGACGGACTCCATGGTCGAGGGCGAAGACTCTCGACTCCCAATCGGTCGTGGATTCGAACCAATTTTATTTGATTAATTTGAATTATTTCAAAATTCGTTAATTGAAAATAATGTTTGGTTTATTTGCGGTACGTTCCAGAGTGGAAAATACCATCAGTATCGCCCTGATGTAAGACCACCATTCAGATTTGAAAATTTTCTTGAAATGGCTTTAGCAGTGTTTGGTGACCATATCTGAATAGTCAGGTCCTTCCCCACCTTCCTCTACCTATCTCCTTCCCTCCTTCCAACTACCAAAAACAAAATTATGAACACACAAACAATACGTCATTTATGAAAGCCTATAAGGTTTATAATATGAAAGTAATTTTCTTGACTAATAAAGAGTCTTGACTAATAAGAGTAATAATGAATCCTTTTAACAAAATAATAAATCTCAGAAATTTCAGAAAAAGACGCCTTTCGATATCTGACGGATTTTGCCTTTTTGTCTTAATTTTCTCGTAATGCCGTCTTAACATGTCAGAAAACACAAAAGACACAAAATCACCCTTCAGAACATTGAAAAGAGTAAACAGCCATAAGTTTAAGCGCGTATCTTTGGATATTCTTCCAAGTGCGGAATTACCAACTGTCGGGCCAGCGCGACTACGAACGAACGTCTGTTATCAGTTTTCCGCTTGAAGCTGCCAAATTAAACTCAAATCAATTTTATACATATAAAAACATATGCCTTGAAAACACATACTAACAAGCTTCCAATTACGAGAAAACACACCAACAAGGGTTGAATTTGTACAACGGGAGGGGAAACGGCATTGTACCTGTGTCCGATAGAGTGAATTTTGGGAATATTTGCGATAGATATTTTCTTTTTATTTTAATTTTTTATCATCTAACGTAAAGATATATTATTTAACCATAACGCCTCAATTCCATCCAATGCTTGAATTATAATTAAAGGATTAAAGAATCGTTAATAAATGCCTGCTAATTGACATGTAGCAAAGTTTACACTGTCGCTTTACAAAGGCAAAGTAGGCTAGAGCGTAGAAGTTGGCCACTTAAAACTTTTAATGAGTATTTAGTGGTGCAATATGAAATTTGGATTACGATTCTGAAATGTCTGAACCCACAGGGACGTGACTAGACTAGAAATGTGTTTATTAATATCTAATATTTGCTTATATATTTAGATTTTAGAGAACCGACGGATGCATTGTGAAATTAACTCACTGAGCAGAATTGAAAATAATCTTTTGGCATAACGCTTTGAATTAAATTGTTTTTCTTATCTAACAGAGACCACTAATATTAAATAGCAGATAAATATATATTATATAAATGATAAATTTACCCCATAGGAAAAATTAAACCCTTTCACACACCTATCCATAAAAATGATCATCTAGTAAATCCACGCTTTGCAAGTGTATTATATAAGTATAATTAATACAAAACAATACAAGAACAACATGTTAACCTACCAGACTATTAAATGGGAAAATAATTCACTGACTCCAGATATTTTCATATCAGAGGGTTCGGCTCGGTGGAATTCCTAATTTGACCGGTAAATCCTACTGATTCCTCAATATAAATATTTAAAAAATCTTTCGTAATCCGACATGTATTTAAAATGACTGATTTTTGCATTTTTATATACAAATTCTTTGTCAAATCTACTTTGCCTAAATGTTCAATGAGAGAGCTAGGTATAATGCCAGTAGCCGAAATAACAAATGGGAATATTTTTATATGTTATCATTAAAACATACCGTTAATATAAATTTTAAGTATCCGTTAAAATAAATTTGAAATAAAAAAAAATTGTTACACTGTAAAAAAAATTTAAACCTTTTTGAATGATTGAGTGTAAAAAGAATGAAAACCTTTTTCAAATGATCCTCTGCTAAATTTGTTCCCATTGCGAACTTCTCCCCCCTCCTCTCTACTACATATTTAAGTCTACATTTTTAATTTAGTTTTAGTCAAGTAAACCTTGATGAGGTGAGCGCTACTGACGTAATATGTCTCTTGTATCTAAACGATAACAGTGAAAAAAACAAAGTAATTATTATTTGAGAATGCTTCACATTGAAAACCTGCAGCATAATAAGGATTGAAATCCTAAAAATACGATTGTTACGCAATGCTGGGAATGAAATAATATTGGGAATTATTGAAACCCCAATTTGGCGATTGTTATAGTGATTTCGAAAGTTGGGGAAGGAATATGATTAATTGGAAATACCTGGCTCTCTGGTCCCAGATCTGAATATTATAAGCAACATACTTTGTTGTAAACTCTTCAACAGTATATACAAAAAGATATTTCAAGGTAAGTAACGTCCTCTCACCAGGTTTTTCACAAAATCTAGGAGATACAAAATGAGCAATTTTCTCGTTTTTATTCCGTTTTCTGAGCTTCTAATGGGTTGATCTTACGTAATGCGAGTTTTTTCTCATTAATTACATCTTCAGGTATCTACTAACTAACTTATTGAACATCACAGTATTGATATATATTTAAAATAAAGATGATGTGGTAAATCAATCCCTTCGAATGAAAATATTCTTGTACAAAGGCTGGTGCTTCCTTTGTCATGCCCATAATTTGGCAACAAAGGAGAGTATCGCTTTACTGATAAAGACAATGTAGGTAATAGTAGCAAAATTGATAGCAAAATTGATAGCAAAATTGAACTTACATTAGTATAAGAAGCGTGTAATAATAAATTAAAGTTGTATTACCAGAGAATACCGGAAATTAGTCCTTTTTAAATCAAATTCCAGACGTATTGACTCTTTTTTATAAAAAAAAATAAATTGATTTTGAAAGATTGTTATTTTATCTGGTACACGCAGTTTTAAAATTTTGTAAAACTAAGCGTATTTTTAATATACTAAGGTTATACCGTTGGTCGTTTACAGATTTGTTCAATTTTCAAACGATAGATTCTATTAAACAACACAAATTTCAAATCATATAATCATACAATAAAATAAATCAATACATAATCTAGTCAACACAGTTTCCAAAATTTAAATTTTAGTTCAATTAAAATCATTAAAAAATAAATCCGAGAACGTGTTTTGTGACAAAAATACCTCAGTTTTTCTATTTATTTAAGGTCTTACAAACTAAAATATATAAATTTTTTTTTTACCCACTTTCATTGTTTAGACATTATTGAAAAATTACAAATACTTATGATAAAAAAATACTTAAAAGTAGTACACGATATTTAATAATTTATATTACTTGAATGTAGGTATATATTTAAGCAAGTTTTTAATGAAATAAATCTATATTTAATACCACCGGTCAGTGGTTGAGTGGGCATCGCGTTTGGGTCCCACCCAGACGTTCCATGTTCGATTCCTCGGCTGGCTAAGTCCTCCATCATAACACAAGCAATATCTTCCGCATAGTGTGGTGGTAGTAGGAGATTTTCAAATGTTGTTGTGTTATTCGTAACCCGGGAATTTTTGTCTTTCTTTAAAAAAAAAAAATATATATATATATATAAAAATTTTAATTTTGAAAATTTGATACGGGGAATAACCGATCTTTTTCATTGGAACCTCCCTGTACAGTTGCAAGCATTTTTGAACTTTTATTCTCAGCTGCTGGTCAATCGCTTAATTCTAAAGAGTTTCATACCAGGTAGATAGATCCAGCAGGATAAAAACGGTACATTCATAAGTACTCCACTATAGAATGACTTTGGTTTACCCAAAGGTATGCTCGGACCCCTACTATTTATAAATTGAAAAAATAATATAATGCTTTTGATGATTTAAGAAATATTTTGAATCAAATAAATATAAATAAAAATCTTTGCTATGTAACTAACCACTCTGGCTGGGGAGGGGGTGCACAATACATTAATTGGCCCACTACCAAAGTACGGGCCATACGTCATTCCTATGTCTACCTATGTTAAATTATCGTGAAAACAAGCTTATGTGTCCAAGCGGTTAAGTGCGTAATTAAAGGACTAAGTAATTTTACATGTTTTTTTTGCCTGGTGTCTTCGAATTTTTCATACCTCCGATAATTAATTCAATCTGCTTTGTATTTACGCTTGGTAGGTACATAGAATGAGGTAAACAATCCTGCAGGTACTTCGACGCTCGGATATCACATTCGTGTAATAACTTATTTACTCCGTCATCAAAGAAGTTTGCAAAATTTTCTGCCACTGCATCTGTCGATTGGGACTTCAAGAAATATTTTGATATGACTTCATCACAACCGGATTTTTCTTTCCTTCCCAAAGTTTAATTAATTTCATTCCATGTTTTTTTAATGTCTTTGAAACAATGATTAAATTTATTGTTATAATATATTTTTTTTGTGATTAATATTTGTTTATTTAATTTATTTCTGTATTTCTTGAAATCGATTTCGTATTTTTTGTTGGTAGGTGTATTTTTCCATTTCCTCCAAAGTGTATCTCGTGTTTGTATATTTTCAATGAGGCTATCATTCATCCAAGTAAAGATAAAATTGTAATGTTAAAATAAATAGTTTCACGGTATCGCTCTGTATTTAACAGTATCATTTATACACCATGACATAGTTAATTTTGTAATATTGGAGTTGCCGGTGCAAAACATCCGACTTGATCGAAGTAATTATTTGCTGTATTTTTTGTAGGCTACCTCTTAGTAAGATGATGGGAGTAAGGGACCAGTAAGGGAAATAGTTAGTGAGGTTAGATATGGGTTAGTGGGATCTGAAGTACCTACCTATTTAGAACTTTTCACTAAACATAGAATACTGGTCTCTCGCGAGGGCCATACTGAAGACTTCTACTCTCGACCGGATCAAATACAATTCTTATTTCAGTTTGATTTAAATGTCTTATAAAATATGGAGGTCAGCAAATTTCATTTACATAAGTTTTTTAAGGGATTGATTCTCTCAATAATATTGCTGTTAATGTTTCTGGGAAATTTAAAATCTTTAAAAAGTTACGAAACCAGATTTTTCATTAAAGGTTTACGCACTTTTACGAGGTTACCCTAACAACTTTTTTGATAGTTTTGTCCGGCGTTTATCTTATGGAACGCACGACCCAAGCCTGAATCCATTTCTTTGTGAAAAGGTCGAACATGTAGAAACCCCTTTTTACATGCTGTTACTCGTTCCCAGTAATGGCCTTTCTTACCTGAAAAAGATATAAAGATGTCTTCACTTGGAGGAAAATCATTTTTTGAAAAAACGAAAATCAAGATGTATTTTTTTTAATTCTACATTTTAACTGTGTTACGTAGAAAGAGTAATGGTGGTTTTTTAACATAATTTTAAAAATTCATCAAATTTCAAACTAAAAATCGAGGTTCTGCAAAATTTCTATGCAAGTTGTGTCATTATTTAATCGTGCGACGGTAGTTTCCAAGTACTTAGATAATAACATAACTTGAATATTAACATTCAATTTTGGCTAATTGTTCAAATTCTGTGAAACAACCCTTCCAACAGGAGGTCAAATAAGAACCGCTAACCATTATAAAAATTAAAAAGTCAAGATTATCATCACTCAAATAATATGTTTTGCTATGTCGGACCACGGAAAAATCTTCAACTACATACATCTGTTATATTGTAAACGGCAATCTACATCAGTGGCCCTCCGTTCTACGAGGTCGCTTAAACTTCAATTGGGGTGATATTTGCGCAAGTAAAGTATGTTTGAACAATTTTAGTATCTACAGACCAGAGTATTTGGGTTTGCAAATTTGCGGTAGGCCATGTTAACGGATGCGCCCAATTTACCGGATTCTACTTTCGTTTATTTCTAATAAAAATTTGTATATTTTCAGATCAAATATTGGATATCGTAAATTCGGGTAAACTATGAACCAAATACGTCGATCAATTATAGGTTGAATATAGGTTGGTGGGGATCTTACAAAAATATTGTATAATCCTAAAAAGAATTAGAATTATAGGTTGGGGAGGATCTTACAAAAAGAATCTAAACTCAGTAAATGTTTCACAAAGAACCATCATAAAAGTAACACTTTTAAAAAAATCTACCTTTTCAACAGAATCACTTTTGAAATTGTTTCCAGTACCAAATGTCGATGACATAGTATTTAAGCAAACTTCCATTATAAAAAATGTGTAAAGAAAAAAATAACAAAGAATATCAACAATTTTGCACACTAATGAGAAATGGAAATCAATTTATTACACCTACATATCAAATGCAAAACCACCTGTGTTGTTTACTAAGCCATAAAAAACTATAGGTAATAAATAACCTTCCTTCCGAATCAAACTGTATTTTCAACCAATCAGAACAAATGAATAAGATCAAACATTTTTCAAAAATACTTACAATAAAAATAAATATTTTTACAACATATATTACAACATGTAACCTAAGTACGAATCGTAGCTCCCTTATCAGGCACACGAGCTTCTCTTTTCTGTTAAGGTATAAAGTACCAATCATAATTTTAAATATTATATTTTAAGTAAATTTAATATGTTTTATATTATAATTTTTTTTTTCTTTATGGCAAATTACTTTGTGCCATCATTTTAATTGAATGCAACAAACTACTTTGTATAAACCACTATAATCACTTGTTACAATATCCACATGTTTCAAAGCCGATGGTTTCTTCGTCGGGATAATAACATGAATACAAATAACAAAAGAAAGAAACAAGTATAGACAAAAAGAACAATAGACAAAAATATTAAAGAGAGAGGTGTTTAATTACCTAAAAATATCATAAAAAACAATTATGTAAAAGGAAATCTAAACAACAAAAAAAAAGAAAACAAAAAAAAAAAATTTTAGAATACGTTTACATTACTTTGTTTAAAAAATAAAAATATATTATTATAAATACATATAAGTATTAATATGAAAATAAATTTAAAAGATGGCTATTTAAAAAAATTTGCTTGTAAATTTGTATGTAATATTTATTTTACTATTGACACTTTTTCTAATTTCTAATTTTGCTAATTGTAAATCTGTTATGTTAGTGTGTAAAATTTTGAACCCTTTATTTATATCAAACGAATGATTTGTTTCTTAAATGAGGGTGTCAAATTCAGAGTAATTATTCTTCAAACACCTCAATTTTTTTTTTGTTTTACTTTCCTCTGATTTTTTACTTACGCTTTCAAAATATTCTTAACTTCGGGTCCAATATGATTATAAAAGCTGTAGAACCACTTAAGCTAAAATCATAAGATGAACTCGCAAACTCTTTCTCGACTTAGACCAAAGTTCCCTGATTTTACATCGTATTATTTTAGTAAGGAATTGGGAATTTTATCACAAGAATGATTTTCACGAAATTGAAAGGCTTAAACCCGAAACATAGCATAGAAAAATGTTCATAATCTTTTAACAAATTATTTATTTTCTTTTTGGTTAAAAAAAATTTACGTATTTATTTAAATTGTTCCTCATTTCTCAAACAATGCAGCTTCATGGGGAGTCGTAGCCTGCAGGATGAAAAATCTATTTAATTTTTAAGCGAAGTCTCTACAAAGTAAACAATGGTCCGGAAAATTAATTAAAAACAACAAAAACAATTTCTTCTACCTTTCACACACAAAAACCGTTTCTTTTTTTAATCAAACAGTTTTTTTAAATTTTCTGCACATAAAAGTGGTAGTACTAAATTATATTTTATTTATATAAATACCTATATATATATAAATATTTTTTTATTTAACGCCCAAAGGGCTTTTACGTGTTGGTACAGTACACTTGTTACATTTTGTTGGTAGTAAATTTTTTTTGGTACATTCTGTTGGTCGTACAAATGCAGGAATAGTGTTTAAATATATATTTTACATGATCCACAAAACTCGCCAAGTTGATATTAAATGTAAACATCACCTGAGTATTGATTTCCCATAGTGTGAAATCATTGTATCGGAGACTGGGCAATTTAATTTCGCTTATGAATGCTGCAGTAAAATTGTGTATGTTGTCGTGTTGTTACTGTGGGTATTCGTAAGTTTATGAGTTGCAGGAGTTCGCAACAGTCGATTTTTTTTTGTATTCGCTCAATGTTATTGATGTAAATTTTGTAAGATGGAGACCAAACTACCGAGTTATATTCAAAAGCTTCTAACTAAAGATACGTATAATAGTTTATTGGTTTCTTTAGAAATTTTTATTTTTTATCATATTTTTTTCATAATATATCATTTTATGCACTCTCCTGATAAAGTAAATGCTAGTGCTTACAACATATTAATATTACTTGCCAATTATTACAATTCGCTGCCCTAGTGCATGTATGTTCAATAGACCATTTTGCAAATTTTACAGGGGACGTTTTGTTTTGTTTTTTACAGGCAAATTCTAAATAATTCTCGACTTTAGTCATTTCATTTTATACCGTATTCAAAAGACATAAATGAAACTAAATGACTAAAGTCAGAATTATTTAGAATTTGCTGTAAAAAACACAAAAAACGTCCCCTGTTAAATTTGCAAAATGGTCTATTGAACATACAAGCACTAGGGCAGCGAATTGTATTCATATATGTTTGTGAGAAATGATTGTGTAATTAAATAATAAGATCCAGAACATAAATGAAATCTTTTTCGATTATAAATTAAACGCATATGATATTTGATGTAAAAAAAATTATTTCAAATTTAAATTAGCAAATTGAAGACAGGAGAAAAATTTAGAGACAGGAGAACTCAATAAAAGGTATTTAAAAATATATTTATATATATATCTCAGGGTGTGCATTTTGCTCGAAGAGCCAAATGAGGTTACAAAATCTGATTAAAAAAGTCACAAGTTTAAATATTTAATAACTGAATCTAGAGAGGTCAAAGTACTGCTACGAGCGCCATCTTATTTTAAATTAACAAGAAAACATATTAAAATTAATCTACAAGATAAACCATAATTTTAAGTGAATCTAAATTTAACGTTAGGTGAAGAGATTCGATGGTTTCCGGCAAAAACCAACCGCACTTCTTGTTCTGTTCCTGGTGAGCTGTCCCATTTCCGAACCAAACTAATTCGCGCTGACGACCGGCAACCCTCTCAATGTCTCCTTACTGGTCACATGGTAACATATCTAGTGGTGAGCATGTGCATATCGATAATGATGGTAATTTCAAATCGTTATATTCTTAAAAGATAACAACTTATATTTTATTAACAACCTAAAGAAAAGTATTAATAATAATAAATAATTTCCAATGTGGATTTCTCACCTACAACCATCACTGACAGGAGTCTCCACAGTCATTTGAGATCAATCAACTGGTTAATAATATTATTAAAAAAATATTGAAAACGTATTAAGCATTTTAAATAGAAGTGAAAAATATGAAATTGTAAAATTTAAAAATAAAGTAGATTTATGTTTATTTACGGTTAGTTACTCTTAGTGTCAGGATTTCACCAAATCTTGTGTGGCGGACTTGTGTGGTTTATTCCCTACATATTGATGTCTAGTGTTTAGTGAGTTGAATAAATAATTTATTTATGTATTTATTCACGCCCTTAGGGCTTTTACTACAATCATAATACAAAAATAATAGAAAACTAAACAATAATATACAAATTATGTTACATCATTGTTTAGTAAACGGAAAACAGAATTTTTGAAATTTCAGAAATAAATTTTGGTAAGGAATAAACGAAAATATCAACTGAATTAAATTTATTTCCAAGCCTATGTAGTCTTTGGATTGGGGAGTTAATGAAATAGTTGGTTTTCGAAGGATAAACAAAGAACAGCTCTGGAAGTTTCGTGTTACGATTTGGTATAATAATAATGTGTATGTGGTCGTTTATCCGAATTCCCGCAGAAAAATGTGCATATAAAATACTGAACTTTGTTTATTGTACGTGTAGTAAATATACATTATGACGTGGCATAGCAAAAACTCAGTGGTAAAACTACGAAACTACGGGCAAAGCTAGCAGAAAAATGTACTTCATAAATGTTTACGTTTTCCAATATGCCATTCCATGTTCTTTTGCTTTGCCACTAAAGGATTAATAGTTTTAATTAAAGCAAACACAACTATGCCATAACACACTTTGCCAATGATTATCTTTGAAAGTAGTCAATGGTCAGTGGACGACTGAAAAACTTGTTAATTAAATTTCTCGTTGGGGGAAATCCGTGAGATTTCTAAAACAACTCGCCAAAGCAATAGTGCTACCAACGATATATGAAATAAAACATTATTATCGTGTTTTTTTTTTACATTAGCTTCACACAAGAGATCCTGAGGAAAATAATTTCCCTCATGCTGTGTGGGGGATCTTTTTAAGGAAAAGATCAAGGGGTAGATCTGAAAAGAATAAAAGGTAGGAAGGGTGGGTAGGCATCTGAAATTCTGTTAAAAATCTCACCCTCTGTTAAGTCACCAAACATGGTAAACCACTTGGAGTGTCCTATGGTAGAGGCGATGGTTATCTAATAAATGATTCTTGGGGCGGCGGCAGCCGTTCCCGCCGCACAAATAAATTTATATACATAAATATCGTACAATTAAAAAAATTAAGTATTTTGACTTATGCATATTTTGTTCTCTACATAAACCTACGTTACATAGTTTAAACGTAGTATTAAATTAATGATCTTTTCGAATTCACTTTTTTCTTGAATATTCAATGCCTTATTGGTTCTAGAACATAGTACTTGATTGTATATTATTATTATCTAAATGGAATTTGTGAATCTTAACTTCGTTTAATACTATATAAATCATTATGTACCTACCTACCAAATACGTACGAAATCTGTCAATTTGACTGTCCTAAAACGGGAGACCTACCTAGCTGAACAGCCAAAACTTCCTTAAACTGTAAATGTATTTTTATGACGTATAAATAAATAAATAGTTGCAGAAAAAAAACATTTCTTTTCATCGTTTTTGTACTTAAATTATCTACACATAAATTAACATCCTTTCATGGAATTGTTTTTGTTTTGTATGTTGTTGTGTCAAACGATCACTGACGGGGACTTGAGCCCTTGAACATGTAAAAGGTTTACAATAAACGTCATGAAGTTAATCGCCTTTTTATCAATAAACCACAGGCATAGTAGTTTTTATTCGGTACCGGGACATGAACAATTTTAATGGTCCGCTAATTTACCACCCGGTCTCCTATATAAAGATTTTTTTTTTTTCTACGAATATTTTTTTCAGATAAAAATTATATGAATTAGTTGTGATTCAGAAAAAAATCTGATTTAAAAATACCGTGTAAAATTTACTATGTCAGGGTTTTAATCTGATGGTTCTTGATGTTAAACGACAACATTCTAAGTATTATCGCAATAATAAACTCGCCTCCTTGAAGTAAGGATAAAGCCTAAGCTAATAAAGCCTAATAAAGTCTTTCCGTTGGTAAATTTGTCCTCACAATGCTAACTGCATTATAATAACAACAATTCAAAAGAGCACATTAAAATTAAAAATTACAAAATTAGTAACGAAAAACTCGTAAAAAAAGTTTTTTTTAATTTTAGACTTAGATGACTGAATACATTCAAATAATGTAGGTATTACGTCTATCCAATAAAAATAATAATCTTTCACTCGGGAACGTGCCAAAAATATACTATAGGTATATTATTTTTAATTAATTAGTGAAATAACACAGATTAATTAAACAAAATTTATTTGCGGACGCCGGGTTCGAACCCGCGAAATCGGATTGCAGGACAAGAGCCTTACTCCTCGACCACGGAGGCCGTCGAATTAGTTAAATAATAAATGCGAAAAGAAGGCATGAAAGTTAGCGTCAGTGATCTAAAATCTTATTACTTTGCAATTAGCAGTAATGACATTTTATTAGTCTCTCTTTCAAATTGGATCTATCAGGGTGTTGCCGGCAGAACCATAATCCTCATAATAAGCTGAAAGGTACAGTGTGCTTGCCTGGGAACCCAGTCATACTGCGTCCGTATTTTTCTCCACGTGAAAGGAATTTAATAAAACATATTGTATTAATTATAACTGTAGATATTAGCTGCCGTATTAATTATAATTGTCCTCTCCTAAGATTCCTCTCTTATTTTTGTAGTAATGTAATAACCTCGTCTATAAAAAAAGATTAAGTATTAATGTAACGATTTCCTTGTAACTATATAATGTAGCTTAATTCCTAGCATTACACTTTCATTCGTTTGTTCCATATCAACAATTCTTAGTAATTTCTTTAAGTTAAAACAATTTTTACCATCTGACATAAATTCCAGTTTGTTTCAGGTTACCATAGAAAAGCCATGCTTCAGTGGCTTGAAATAATATATTTAGAGTTTTACGCTTCATTATGTTAAAAAAATACATTTTAAATGTGTACCTATATGTTGAAACAATATTAATGAGATGAAGGAAAAGAAAAAAAGATATGGTTCCAAGTATTTTTTTCATTATCTCAACACAGAAGGCCCGGGGGAAATAATTTTCGTCATGGTGTAAGTCTCTTAGCTCTAGCATAATAGGCCACTTGCTTGCATGGATTTTATAATGACTTGGAAAAAATCGTATTTTTTTTTCGACTAAGATTACGAAAATGTTTAGAAAAATTGTTAGAAAATTATAGTTTTTTTTTTTAATAAATAAATCCCTTTTTTGGTCTTGTGACGTCATTTCATGAAAATGTTTTATCTCCGATAATATTCAATTAATTTTGTAAAATTCACATTTGTTCACAAGGCATAATATAGTCGTTTTTTTTAAATGATTTTCGGCTATGTAATTATTGTTTTTTCGCACCCATAAAATTATTTCCCGTCTTTCCGGTTTATAAAAAAAAAACAATTTTTCTGATTGAAATTTAAAAAAAATCGCCAGAGTTTTAAAAATACGATTAAAAAAATAATATGGAAATTCATAGAATATTTGCCTAATCCGGATTTTTTTAAATTGTATGCACGTGGCCTATTGTTAGATGTGTCCTGAAGAATAAATAGAGTTCCTAATTTAATTATGTGTCGCCATCTAATTACTTTTTCTTATCTGGACCATTTTATAATTATAAATATCATTGTTACCATTTTAGTAATTTGTTTAGCCATTCTACTTTTTAATAACTTCAGTAAAACTTTAAAATTTTCTAAATTTTCAGTAAACAAGAATGATGTCCGAGGAAAGAACCATAGAAAAATAGTTCAAATTGAACCATGGGTCAAAGATAAATGTTTATTTATGGTTTCCCGTATGTTTAAATAAAAGAAACACAAGAAACAAAATTCAGTGACTTAATGTTATCCCTAAAATGGGTGCTATTTCTTTATAGATGCTATTTTCAGAAATGGTGATTGTAGAAATGAGCTCCGAATAATATTTCTTATACTTATGTAGCTCTAAGTTGAGTTTATTTAAAGTTTTAAACCCAGATACTCCTACAGTGTGTTTTCCTTACTTAGTAGGTATGTGAACTGGACATTTGGTTCCTCTGAAGTTCCGATAGCTTATGTGTTCCTACGTTTGATTCTCAGAGATGCTTTTCGAATTTCCCAGTTCGAATGAATACAGTCAAAGGTTTTCCAAAGCTTGAACTTTATTCCTTCAAACCGCTCGAATAGGATCTAACATATTATGCAGACATTAAAATATAAATGTGTTCGATGCACTTTGGCACAGTAGAGCTTTGAAAATTGATTGAAATTTATGAGCTTGACATTTCTAAAGACTTGCATAATGTAAGGCCATTACAGTAATCTAGATGTGAAAGAATAAACGATTTTATCAATTCTTTATTTGCGTTAATGCAAATTTTCTGCTCAATAATGAATTTTTTATAATGTGAAAGTAACCTGTATTCACTGTCCTATTTACTTTTTTAGTTTTATATGAAAAATCAACGTTTATTGATATCCAGAAGAAAAGTTTAAGTGAATGTCCCCAATAAAAATAATCATGCATGTTATCAATGATTTGACGGTATCTGCCACAACTTATACAGGACTGATCTTTATCAGTCCTGTATAAGTTGGGAGCAGCCCAGGAGCACAAATATGCAGATCAAATATGGGAGCAGCCCAGGAGCACAAATATGCCGATCATATATTAATTATTCGGAAAAAATTTGGATATATTCAACTATTTTAGCGACATTTTTTGAGATGATGGTGAATTATCGTGGGCCAAAAAGGAATTCTGGGGTTTTCCAGAGTTTGATGCTTACTTAGAACGTTGACAAAAATATTTACTAATAAGAAGTTACTTTTTTGGTAAAAGTGTTCATTTTCAAAATGTGTAGGTACGAGTACTTGGTTAGTTTAGGCTGCCTGTATGTAAAACCCAACATAGATTCAGGCGCTATTTTTTTTACCTCTCAATCGATTAAACGAAGGAGTTTTTGAGATCTTAAAAATGTAACATTATTGTGACTGCTGAAAATTGTCATTAAAATACCTATTCTGCAGTTTTACAATACTGTATATAAAATAAATAGCTAAAAATATTTTTACCTTAATAAAAAAAAATTATACCGATAATGGAAATGTGGTTGGTATAATTAAATTTAAAGTATATTTCGTTTCGGCCACTTTAATAAAATTTACGCATCAATCAACCTTTTATATAAAAAGCTCCTTAATTGGCTCAATTCATGGTCCAAAAATTATTTGCAACTTAATAATCAAATTACCTCGACCAATTTTATAAAGGGGTATTTTTTTTCTCTCAATAGAACCAAATTTTATTTTTAATTTCTTCGCAGGGTATATCAGTACATAATTTGGTGTTATTTCTGGACTAAGTGTGTTGAATAGTGAGTTTTTAAATTGCACACATCGTGCACCTGGGGTGGCGAGGTAATAAATTGTCTGTTATGAAAACAATATCACCCCCAACCCCCAAGGTATCGATGGTAAAATTACCCAACCACAAAAGGCTCACATAAAGGCAGTGCAGTATTGGATAAAGTTTATGGGTGGCATGCAGTGCCAACCAGCGTTAGCATCAGATAAGTGGTCGGCAACCTCTTTAGTCGAAAGAGTCAATTTTTTCACAAGATCCCTATTTTTAGAAGTCGGTTAAAACAACTAACTAACTAACTAACCATCACGCCGTTTCCCCGCAGGGGTAGGCAGAGAGGACGGACCGCCAAACAACTCGGTCTTGGCATACACTCCTCGCCTCATTCACATTCATACATCTTATCATACATGCTCTTCTATTATTCTGACTCTTGACATGGCCCTTGTTAAAACAAAATACTGAATAAAACGATATATTACGTATCGTACTTTATATTAATCTTATTTATTGAAAAAATATCATTTTCAGTATTAAATAATATGACATTTGAAATAATATTGTTTTTTATAAATAACTGACTTTTAAAAATTACAAATTTATGCATTTATGAATTATCAATTTAATACAATAACGACAAGTTTGTCAATACACTCCTTAGATAACGAGCGAATATTTTTCAATATAATATATTCATTCAGACAACATTGAAAAGATTCAACGAAAGTTTCTAAGTTTTATAAACTATAAATTGCTTATTACCTCCTGGATAAAATGTATTTATTGAAACTTTCAGATAGAAGAATAAGACAGATTTAATACTAGTATATAAAATATTGCATTACAAAATTGACTGTCCTGAATTACTTCAATTTATCAATATCCATGTTCCCAAAAAATTATGCCAACATTTATTACCTTTTTACTTCAATAACACCGGGATGCTAAATTAATAAATAAAAAATACAAAATGTATTAGGATCTCAGAGGAATGTTCTAAATTATTTAGTACCTACCCACTTTAATTTTTACTTTAGATAAAATAATTGATTTGCGTAATATTATTTATAATTATTCAAAAAATATGTATTTTAAATACGCCATTCGTCGGAGAGCCACTTGTGGCTCGCGGGTCGCAGTATTAAAGCTAAATTGGTGAGCTACAAATCAAACAAAATAAAGCGTTAAAATAATAAACACACTGCTTTTCTATAAAAGGTATTTTTCGTTTTCTTAACTAACTGGTCGTTGCATAAAGAATGTTTTGTTGCTCACCTAAAATTAAAATAATCGCTATAATCATATTGAAAATATAAATACAGCGAATATATACATACTATAAATATATGCTTTAAATATAATATTATATACTATAAATATTAATGAGTATTTGCTTTCTCAGCCTATAAAAATATTACCATTTATTATTTGGGCTACTGGCATTATACATAGCTCTCTCATTCAAAATTTAGGCTTATTAGATTTGTCAAAGAATTTATAAATAACATTGCAAAAATCAGTCATTTTAAATACACGTAGGATTACGAAAGATTTTTTAAATATTTATATTGAGGGATCAGTAGGATTTATCGGTCCAGTTCGGAGTTCTACCGAGCCGAACCCTCTTATATCAGAATATCTGGAGTCGGTGAATTATTTTCCCATTTGGTCTCTGGTGGGTTGGCGTGTTTTTCATGTATTGTTTTGTATTTATTATACTTAAATAGTACAATTACATAGCATGGATTGTCTAGACTACCATTTATGGAAAAGTGTGTGGAAGGGTTAAGTTTTTCTAGTGGGGAAGATTTAACCCGGACATAAAAGTCGGAAGCATAAAATCACTGTAATAATTATATGATATATTCTGTTGTCGAGCCAATAAATAAAATAAAAACCTTTGAAAGCTCTTAAGCCTGCCTTTACATACAGTTTTTTACCTTGTTACTCTGTTAATTTGTTCTTCAATTAAGAACTTCAGTCCCGTTTTTCTATTAAAATGATCGTTTTATCGAATAACCTTTTTCTCCGTGTAGCTTCGTTAAATATGGTCCAATTTTGGACCGATATCAATCGCAGAAAAATAAAAATGGTCCAAATTTGGACCTAAATCGCTCCAGTGGCTAAGAGCCATGACCATTGACCAGCAGCTGAGAATAAATGTTTAAAAATGCTTGCAAATGTACAGGAAGGTCCCGATGAGAAAGAACGATTATTCCCCGCATCAAATTAAAATTTTAATATCGTATTATTTCATTAAATACTTGCTATAATATGTACCTACATTCAAGTAAGCAATAAAAATGCTCTTAACGCACGATGATACATTATTAAATATCTTCTACTTCCTGTAAGTATGTTTTAATCATAAGTATTTATGATTTTTCAATAATGTCTAAACAAAGTAAGTGTGTAAAAAAAATCTGAAATATTTTAGTTTGTAAGACCTTAAATAAATAGAAAAACTGAGGTATTTTCGTCACAAAACACGTTCTCGGATTTATTTTTATAATTAAACTAAAATTAAAATTCTGAAAAATGTGTTTACTACATTATATAATGATTTATTTTGTTGTATGATCATATAATTTAAAATTTGTGTTGTAAAATTGAACCAATCTGACAACGACCAACGGTATAATCTTTGTATATTAAAAACTGCGTTTACCTGATAAAATAACAAACAATCTTTCAAAATCAATATATGTTTTCTTGTAAAAAAGTGTCAATATGTCTAGAATTTGATTTAAAAGGCACTAATTTCCGGTATTCTCTGGTAATACCCTCTTAACATTACAAACATCAGAAACAATTTACATATTTCTAACAGTTTGTTAAATAACCAAACTTAAAACTGTTAAATCCTAACCTAAATAAACATTAAAAAAAATTATAATATCAAAAATAATAATCGTGTTTGCCTTGGTTAATTATTCACTAACCAAATAATTTGATTATGAAATACATTTCACTAACCATATTACGTAGTTTAAATTTTTTAAATGATGCCCACAGTACGTGCACTGTATCATTTTCAATAATAATAGAATTACCTCAGCCTTTTACAATATTGTAGCTTAATTTCTCTGTACCATAACCAAAACCATAATATTGTTTGTTGATAACATTACATTATGTTTTGCTTTGCCGCTTGTTATCTCTGGGGATTGTGCAGTAAAATAATACGAAAACTTTGGTAAATTTGCATTTGCGCTCAATTAAAGCAACCGCTATGGTGTACCACCAACATCACTGATAAACTGCTCGCAAATTGCCTTCAGTTTATGCATTTAATTATCCTGTTAATAATAAACAGTTTTAGAAATTGTATTTTAATTTTGAACATCAAAAGAAAAAACAATGAGAATAAACAACACTTCAATATTAAGAGTGTTTTACCAGAGAACACCGGAAATTAGTCCTTTTTAAATCAAATTCTAGATGTATTGACTATTTTTTACAAAAAAACTAATTGATTTGGAAAGATTGTTATTTTATCTGGTACACGCAGTTTTAAAATTTTGAAAAACTAAGTGTATTTATAATATACTAAGGTTATACCGTTGGTCGTTGTTAGATTTGTTCAATTTTCAAACGATTGATTCTATTAAACAACACAAATGTCCAATCATATCATGCAACAAATAAATCATTATATAATCTAGTCAACACAGATTTCAAGATTTAAATTTTAGACAAATTAAAATCATTAAAAAATAAATGCGAAAACGTGTTTTGTGACAAAAATACCTCATTTTTTCTATTTATTTAAGGTCTTACAAACTAATATATTTCAGAATTTTTTTACACCTTATTTTGTTTAGCCATTATTGAAAAATTATAAATTATTTTGATTAAAAATTAATTTTAAGAAGTACATAATTTTCATTCAATTACCATCTCCCGTTTGATAATTTTTATCGCGGTTCGAGACATAAATTTTCGCGATTCATTAGCCGCTGAGATGCGGTCGCGCAAAGTTCTGTGTTCGCGCCGCTCTTCATGACAACATTTTGCATTAATTTTGAAACTAATATCGTTTAGCTTCATGGTTGCAAAAACATCCACGCGCAGCGCTGTTAACAAAAACGGAATAATGGATTGCTGGATATTACCTCTTAAAAGCAACCTCACGAACACACGTTATAAGTCGTTAATCCAGGACCCAGATGGGACTGTATCTTTTTCTGATTTTTCTATTTCAGATTTTCGATTGAGTTTCGCCAATATTGTCTTCATTAATTTATTAAAATATTACATACAATGTTACATACTGTGAACGCTGGGTTCAAACCCGCTACCTTCGGGTTGGGAGTCGTAAGCCTTACCCCTCAACCTCGATTCTAAATATCATTACAAAAAAATGTTGTTACTATGAAAATTATTGATGATTGTTAGTAATTTAAAATTTTGTATATTTGTACAATATAGTATTTTTTAAAAATTATTTTATAACGATTTTCATAATTTGTCAAATGACAAAATTTAACAATTTTTTAATAAAAAAAATATGCTGCTTTCTGTGTGCCAGCGAATATTCAATCTTTCTGAAAACAAACATTACAGATACATGAAACATACTTTATTATATTTTTTAACTCCGTTTTTTTCCTTTGTTGTTTTTTAGAGAATAGTTCACACAGCATAACATTTCTTAGTCTATATGGAAATTTTTGAGGAATAAAATGTTTGGTAAGAAATAATTTGATATTTAACATTTTTATAATCACCACAAAGAACTTTTGAACATCGCCGTTTCTCAAAGAAAAAAAAAAGTTCTATCTTCAATCAATAATGCCTGTAGCTCAATTAACGCTTCTTTATAGTTTTCCTTTTGGTGATTCTATATTGAATACGTCCACATTAATATTCGTCAATGCTTGTTACCAGAAGCCAAGTATAATCAAAATTTCGAGTCTGAAGATGAAAATTGTTTGTCATTTTAGTTGCTAGCTCCTCGGCGTTGCGTTGTATTTACTTCCATTTGAGTGATTTATGGGAAAATCTTTTAGCGTACCAATTTTGGGAAGAGTTTTTATTTTCTTCTCGGAGTTATGTCAACAATAAAAATAACATTTAAGTTAAATTGGTGTTCTACGTAACAAGTTTGCTTACGGAAGGAAAAAAATCGATTTCTTTGATTCGTTTTTTTTGTCAATATAGAAAACTTTTTATTCATTGGGTTAACTTCTTGATCGCCGACATAAAACTTTCGCCGTGCGCCAGTTGATTATATTTTCCTTATACTTGTTAAGGGGCCGCTCTGCCAATTTCTACCGATTTCTTACATGTTTTCCTTAAATGTTTGAAGTTTTTAAGTTCTTAAAAAAATATATGTTATTCTTTAAGACAGTATCTATACATTCCCCACGCCGAAACTGTAATTATTTGAAATTCCCTCGATATAAATAAATCGCAAAGTATGCTTTGAAAATTATTATTTACATGTTTGTTTCTGTTATTTTACAAGATATATGTATGAAAAAATTCGCAATGTTTCTTTAAATGCTACTTGACACAGCCCCCGCCCCCCCAAGATTTTAGCTCTTTTTCAAACGAACGTTTTATTAAACAGTTTCAAAATTTTCACATGAATTTTATGGTTTTTAATGTTAAGGCGCTCGCTCTCACGTTCATACTCCATCTTCTTCTTTTTGAGCGGGGTAGCGCGGCCTTAAGTTGTTTTCAGCAAAATTAAGTTTTTGTAAATTGCGCCGTCTTTCCAGGTAATGATACAAAATTATTGTCTCTCGATAAAAAATAAATAGGTCCTCCATTGATATACTCGGTGTAGCTCAAAGGCCCTAGCATACTTGATCGATAACGATCGATAGGATAACTATCGGTAACTTCTCATCGTTCCCTAGGACAGGTGCACATCGCTAACGTACAAACAATAGTTGAGTCGAATATGTTAAGGACATTTAGTCATTGTGAACTGTCACTTATTCGTTAACAATCTGTAATCATGCTAGCGAACGATGAGAAGTTACCTATAGTTATCCTATCGATCGTTATCGATCGAGTGTGCTAAGGCCTCTGGTACGGGGGTTCCATCGAAGCCAGAGTTATGTTAGCCGCTCTGAAACTGGGCGTACTGATACTTTAATAGTACACAACTGCTAACCCTGTACAAATTGCAAGTGCGTTCCACGGTTGAATTGGCAGCCACCTCTGGTCAGGAGCCCCAAAGTACTTGAAACAAACCCTCGACTCTGTGCAGAAGCGGGCAGTCCATTTGATAGATTCGCCGACCTTAACAAACGGATTGCAATCTTTAGAGCACAGGCATCGGGTAGGAATGCTATCCTTGTTCTATTGGTATTTTAATTGAAGACGCTCCGAGGAACTATAGCGTCATTGATCCCCCGGCACCGGTGCAAAGTCAGGAAACACGCCAAACGCGCGCCCAACATATGTGCACGGTTGACATTTGTCACATGAGTACGGGTCGCTTCTACCACTCGTTCTTGTGTTCAACAGCTCGGCTGTGGAATGATTTGCCGGCATCTGTGTTTCCTCCTTCCTACAACATGAGTTTCTTCAAGACCCATGTTCACTCCTTCCTCTCCTCAAAAAGACCCTTCACCCAGCATCTTCAAAGATGACATAAGCCATGAGGGAAATTATTATCGTCAAGGCCTCCTTCAACGATTTTGAGAAAATATCCGCAAGGCATAGTTTACACGTTCAATATTTATCACGATCCATATTAATGGATTGCTATCAATCAGATGGATCAGAGTGGTGACCTAGACGTTCAATAATTATTGTGATCTGCGTATTGTCTGATCACAACATGGATCACATATGTCTACATCGGGAACCCTCGGATCGTGATAAATATTGATGCTTAGGCTACACGTTCAACATTTATTGTTATCCGTCAATATTGATCACGATCCGTGGGTTCACGATACGTAATTTAGGAATCTAGACATCTCGCTTGCTGGGGGTTGGTTTGTACTTTGTCCATTTATGTTTTTTTTTTAAACTGTGAATGCAGAAATATTAATCATATTTTTATCTACAATATCCACACAAAAAAACAAATTTTCAGCGGGAACTTACATTTTGAACATCACTTTTTATTCTATCTCCGTAGTAATTCAAATAATGCGGATTGGAGTGTACTAGTCCATGGGCCAATACTATTTTTTTACTATTATTTATTTAAACCTTATGTACGTCTATGTAAAAATTACTAATGTTTGATTACTCCATACATTTTATTTATTCATACGACAATACTAAAGTATCTAATTTCCAATGAAGAATTATTAATTTTTTATTTATTTTATTATTAATTTATTAAATCCTTATGCATGTGAATGCTAAATTATTATTGTTTAATGTGCCATAGGATGACCAATTTAATTATCTCCGGTACAAACCAAAATTGCTATTTTGTTTAAAAAGAATGTCCTTTTACATTATTGATAAATCTTTCAAGTATCGACCGCGACGAAACTAGCGAACCTTGCGGAAAGAATGAAAACTGTCAACATAATTTAACAGAGTACCTAACAAACAAATTGAGTTATTTCATACTGAAAGCAGGTTAGTTCACGTTTATTCCGACAGATGTTTATTGTAAGCAATGAAATGTATGATATAGGTTTGTTGTTTCCTAGGCTATAATGTCAAGGCCTATAAAGTGATGTAACTATTATTTAAAAGCGCTGACACATTTCTACTTTGGGAATTATAGATTCTAGTTCCTATATAAAAAGAAGTGACATCATTGCTTTGAAATTATGTATTTTGTAGTTGGGGCCAACGGAGGACTAATAAAGATCTAAACTTAATAAAATTATTATATTATTAAACTAAAACACTATCTAACCATCACGTCCTGTTTCCGCGTGGGTATAAGGGCGGAGAGGATACAGCGCCACACACAACATGCTTTAAATACATTCATATCTGATTGCATTAATGCCCTAGCGACTGTGCGGTTGAAATTTAAGAACCCGTCTTCGAGTATATCTCTGACGCCGCGCCTTACGCAAAACCATCTTTGTACATGAAGTTAGTTACAAAGCTACTATCGTGTCGCTGCCCGCCAGTCCTAGCAGCAAAAACACGCATATATTCAAATAAAAATTCAACCAATGACGTTGTTCTTTTACGTTTTTTTTTTTTTTTTTTGTTTTTTAGGTAGGTTAACCCTTGTATTTTATATTATTATTTATAACAATTAAATTGAAGTAAAGGAATTTTTTTTTTAAACTTCAAACCTTGTTTTCTAAATACGAGTTTTTGTGTACAAAGTACAAACCAACCCTCAGCAAGCGATCTGTATCCATATTGTGATCCATCAATACGGCAGCCTACACGTTTAATATTTTTTTTACATTAACTCCACACAGAAGGCCCTGAAGAAAATAATTTCCCTCGCTGCCTATGTCGTCTATGAAGATGCTGTGTGGAGGGTCTTTTTGAGGAGAGAAAGGAGTGAACACGATATTGTATGATGGAAGAAACAGAGAGGCCGGCAAATCGATCAACAGCCGAGCTCTTGAACTCAAGAACGAGTCGTAGAAACGACTCGTTTTCATGTGACAAATGTCATCCGTGTACAAATGTTGACATATGTATACCGTGTACATATTTAATTAAAAGAAAGCTATTCAACCTCAAAATAATATCCTTATATATAAAAATCTCGTGTCACAATGTTCGTCCGAGTAAACTCCGAAACAACTTAACCGATTTTGATGAAATTTGGCTTACTGCGTGTAATTTGGTCCAACTTAAAAGATATGGTAGTTTTTATCTCGATTATTGACCTCAATATTTATTATTGCGAATATTTTTTTTTACGGGACAATTATTTGAAAATATTTGTAATTCCATAAGTTTCTGGCAGATGGCGGTGTGAGTTAATTTATTGACACAACACACAACACTTGGTTACCTAGGTTATGTAACCATACAGTAGACAGCGTTATGTTTCGTTAGCCACAGCAACGCGTGGGCGGGTCAGCTAGTTAAGTTATAAGTAAGTGTAGATGAAAGTAAAAATAACAAACTTTTTTTATAATATTTTTACGAATAATGTCAATGTCTTCTTGTTATGGTTATGTAACCATACAGTAGACAGCGTTGTGTTTCGTTAGCCACAGCAACGCGTGGGCGGGTCAGCTAGTTAAGTTATAAGTAAGTGTAGATGAAAGTAAAAAGAACAAACTTTTTTTATAATATTATTACGAATAATGTCAATGTCTTCTTGACTTTATAAAAACACTAATATAATACAAATATTAAATTTGGAATTTCTTTTGAATTGAGAAAAACTTGTGTTCTAATATGTAGTTGGTATTTTTCTATAGTGAATACCTCACAAGAGTCCAAACTGCTCTCGTCTGGAGCCAGTGAGACTATGGCATCCCCAATTGGGATATGTTATGAGGCTGAAGGTAAGTGGGAAAGGGAAGGAAACGAAGAAAAGGAAGGTGGGGAAGTACCTGGCTATTCAAATCTAGTCACTAAATACGGCTAAAGCCATTTCAAGCAACGTTTCTATTCTGAATGGTGGTCTTACACCAGGGCGATACTAAGAGTATCTTCCACTCTGGAACGTGCCGCAAATGTAGTATATAATTTTTTCTAAATAATTCATTGTGAAATAACACAAATCAATTAAATAAAGTTTATTTTCGCACGCCTGGTTCGAACCCGCGACCTTCGGAATGGCAGTCCAACGCCCTACCGGTGGACTATGCCATCCATTTATTATTTCTAGTAGTTCTGTTCTGTTGTAGACCTCGCACCCAAAAAAGGATGTTTCTAATTTATTTTCCCTTGTTTAATAAATCAAAACCATCTTTTTCAGTAATCAAAAGATATTTTTATTTAAATAGATACCTACTTATCATTTATCTACAATATAAAAATTAATGTTTGTTTGTTTGTTCGTACCTTATGCGCAGCCATGCCATCCATCTGATTGCGATGAAACTTTGGGAATATGATGTGCGCATATCCGGATGGTTATAGGATAGTGAGCTCTTACGTTATGAAATTATTTCATATACTATTCATACGATTGCGATTAAAATTTCATCCGTTTGCTATTATTTTTTTTGAATTATTGTGAACATGCACGTGAATACTTCTATACATATACTAGTGAGCTCTGGCATTATGAAATTTGCATAAAAAAATTAAATAGGTCACGCGAGTTGTTGGAAAAATGAGTGTGTTTTAGGTAGTTTGGCTGCAGGGAAAAAATACTGGAGGGAGGGGTGTGCATGAGGGTCGGTTGGGGAATTAAGAAGGGGGGCTTCGCGGGAGGTGGGATCGGGGAGAGGGGAAGGCAAAGAAGGTGGAAGCAGAATGCATAAATGGGGAGGGGGGGCGTGAGAAAGGGGAGAGCGGGAGAGGGGAGGGGGAACGCGGGTAGGTGAAAAGGGAACGCGGGAGGGGAAGGGGAAGAGGAGTCGGAAGGGGAACGGGGACGAATGAGAAATGACACGAAGGGAGAAACAATTTATTTATTTAATTGGCAATGCAACGCATGCCGGAATGTAACAATTTATAAATAAATAAAATCCCAAATAATTGAGTTAAAATAGTATTTGCTACGCTCGGTCAACTAGGTAACTTGCCATTGTATTCCATCACGATAAAATTAACCCAAAACGAGTTCTTCTGGAAACGCGGTTATCCTGGCTCACGTTAAAAATAGCATTAAGAACTCAATAAAAGAAGAATGATGTGATAGACCGACTATTTTACTAGAAGTAATGTGACATAGGATGATGTAGCTGTCAGTGATTAATGCGTGCTTTAAGTAGGATTATCTATACATGATGTGATAGGCCCTACCCCATATACCAGTAATTATGAATTATGATTTATCCTTATAATTTACGAATGCGTAATAAAACCTTTTCAGCGTAATAAAAACATTTATGAAGTAAAACTAAAATACAAGAGCGTTACGAAAAGTGTATTCGGGTGAGGCGAACGGAAGTTGAGTGGGAGATATAAGTTAGTGAAGATAGGAATAGAGAGAGTTACGTTTCGTATATATTACTATAGGGGCAAGAGAGAGAGGTGTGAGCACACATTTTCTTTCTCTCTTTCTTTCATAGCCAGTTACTTTTCGTATATCTGAGACACAGTGCAGGCCTATAGCCCGTATCACACTGTAGGAGTGAGAGAGCAGTGCGCGCGCACAAGTTTTACTTCAGTCGTGTGGTCTTTCAGTTTTTCTTATGAATTCTTTTTATAACAAAAACTGTTTTTTTAACTTTTAAAGGTTATTTTTATCAATGTAATTTTATCCACGACACTATCTAGGTAACAAATACGTTTTTTTGAACACTTTTTTTCTTATGCAAATGGTAGCTGCCGATAATATGGAAAAATAATAACATTAGTCGAAGATAATATTGTTAATTCTGAAATTTGAAATATGACTTTGACAATTATGGCAGTTTTTAATCGGACGCAATGGCTGAATCAGTAGAGCACCGTCCCGGTAAGACGTGAGATCTGGGTTCGAGTCCCAGTTGCGACCATTACGTTTTATTTTTTTTTCTGTGTTTTGTTCATTTTCATATTTTAATTTAGATTATTATTGTTATCTTCTTCTTCAATAAAATATTAAACCATCGAAAATTATATAACAGTTATGAAAACCATGAAATAAAGTAAAACGGATAAATATGTAACACTATTATTAAACCTACCTACCTAACAATAACATAAAACAAAATAGAAACTAAAACATTACAATAATTAAACTATAATTACCTATGCTACTGTAAATTGTAGGACGTGAGTTCTGGATTATTAATATTACAACGAATCAGTAAATCCATCGATTGTGGGTACCCCCAAACTTGATGCCCAGATTAAACCTTCTATTATAACTTGATCTGAACTTGAAGAAAATTGAAGGGCGATTGTATGCGCAATGAAAAGGGTTTATGTGATGTGGAAGTGATAGTCGCTTTACACTGGTTGACCGAGCTGACGTCATCGCCGCTATTAAATTCCATAAACCGATTATGAACCCAAGAAAAAAATGTAACATCGTCAAAAATTCGTTTTCTAATTAAATAAAATGAAGTCTACCTGTAATCGCAAAGATGCGAATCAGAGGAGTGGACTGTATCAAAATAATATGAGGTGGCGTGACACAACTATAAGGATGGTAATTAGGACTTCGGGAAGGATCTGACTTACCCTGAATTCCTGGTTCCGTTCTTGGGGAGTTATTGTGTCACTGGTAATCACTTGTACAATTAATTGCGCAAGTATCCCGTTTAATCGATACTATAGCGCCGAGGGATGAATAATCACGCACTGCACAGCACTATAATAGATTCCAATAAAGTCGTTGTTTAGTAATGAGAGGTCCAAGTGACCATTGCACAATACAAAGCAGACGGGTTAATAGTCGATGTAAAGGACGAAGAGGGATGACGGTACATCGCTGCACATCGCCAAAAACAGACTTCACAAGGTCGATGTTTACTGCATGAAGCACAAAAACAGACTCACAATACACATGTGGTTATTATTGCCCTCACATAGTATTGTACACAGGTGGGTAGTCAGAAGGGATAGGTAGGTGGAAGGAAGGAAGGTAGGTATATACATGCATAGTTGCGCCAACATTCCGCCCACCTAATTTTAGAATAAAATTAATAACCAAAAAAACAGTATAACAACAAAAGTAGCTACGGTACTATGTTATCAATAAAAGAAAATAAATAAATTATCCTATAATTATGTTACTAAATTATAAGGTTATCATTGAACGCTAGCACACTGGCTGTCTTCCGTGTAATCATCAATAAAGAAACGAAAAAAAATAATGAAAAGTAAAATTATATTGTATTAAATTACAACACTATTGCACTACACAAAAACACAATATTGCACGACTATAGTATTCAGCGTAATAGGGCAACCTATTACGGATAGCTCTACGATAAGAACATTGCTGAGTATTGAATTCAGATGAGTTATATAGTATGGGCGAGGACCCTGCTTGACCGATGAGTGGACAAGACGTCTTTGCTTGTTCTAATTGTTCCGATTTGAACAATATTATTTTTCCCGGGATGAACGGCGAGAGTTCGATCTTGGCCGGGAGGCTTGTAGGCTTTCGGTCCCTTATGTATGTAGCGACATAATTTGTCATCTTTAGACCATATTTATGTCAGGACTAAATTAAGTATCTCTGCAGCTATAATAAATACGACAGTAACTGACCACTTCTCTACAATGATTACCCTTTCGAAGAAAAATAGTGACAAGAGAGACAATCAACAAAATACAGTGCAACTAAAATACACAGATTATGAAGCTATTAGATCATCTCTCGATTCCATATCCTGGGAAAATGTTTTAAATGAAACAAATGTGAACACCGCGATGATGAATTTTACTGAAAAAATAAATATGAGTGTTATAAAATACACAACCTTTAGAAAATTGGTTCATAAAAACAAAAAAATTAAACCCTGGATCAATGAAAACTTAGTTAAATGTTTGCATAAGCGAGATAAACTGCACAAACAGTCTACAAACTCACCGAATAATATTAAGCTCCAAAATTATTACAAAAAATATAGGAATATCTGCCGATCAATTGTGAAACAAACAAAAGAAAATTACTACAGACGAAAAATTGAAAAAAACAAAGATGACCCGAAAGTATTATGGAACGCAGTAAAGGAAATTAACAATGTAAATAAGAAGCCAGCAGCCAAATTCCAACAAATAGAAGTTAAGGATACAGTAATAACTGATCAGACTGATATTGCCAACACATTAAATAATTACTTTGCAGACATTGGACAAACACTAGCCCAAACACTACTAAATAAAACGAACACTGACGAAGATACACTTGCTGATAAATATACTAATAATGCACACGATAACAATACATTTAGAGTAAAAACTTTCCAAACTAAAGACATAATACATCACATAAATAAACTGAGAAATGATTGTGCGACTGGACCCGACGAACTTGACACTAAACTAATAAAAGAAATAAAACACCAAATAGCCCTTCCCTTCACCTACATCTGTAATCTGAGTACTGCTAGAGGTATATTTCCCAGCCATTTTAAGAGTGCAAACATAGTACCTATTTACAAATCCGGAGATAAAAAGAATCCCTCTAACTATAGGCCTATATCACTTTTAAATGTTCTCACAAAAGTACTCGAAAATCTAATGAAAATCCAACTGGTAGACTACTTAGACAAACATAAAATTTTATCAGAAAATCAGTATGGTTTTCGAAAGAATATGGGAGTACAGGATGCAATATTAAAAGTGACCGAAACTATTATAAATAATGTTGACCAAAAAAAAAGCTGCATTGCGGTTTTTCTTGATCTAAGTAAAGCTTTTGATACAGTGTCCCATAAAATCCTCCTTAAAAAATTAGATAACATAGGTATTAAAAATTCTGCATATAACTGGTTCAAATCATATATAACTGAACGCAGTCATGCACTAAAATTAGGCAACGTAACAAGCCAAAACAGATACATAACCTACGGAGTTCCCCAAGGAAGTACATTAGGACCCATCCTGTTTTTACTTTATATAAATTGCCTGTGTCAGTTAGACATTAGCGGTGAAGTTATTTGCTTTGCGGATGATACTGTTCTTGTTTTCACTTCTGACTCCTGGACAAATGTATATAAAAAAGCTGCTGAAGGAATCAACCGGATTAAAAATTGGCTAGACAATAACCTGCTAACACTAAATATAGACAAAACAAAGTACATGACATTTAGTATAGATCCCAGACGACAACCAAGACTCGATGAAAACTTAACCATACACGACTGCACATCTAAAAAAAAACTGCCAATGCAACCCACTAGCGCGGACTCAGACAATCAAATACTTAGGCATTTACATTGACAACTATTTCAGGTGGACAGAACAAATAAATAAAACAGCGGGTAAAGTCAGAAAACTTATATATCTTTTTAAAAACATTCGAAACATAATGCCAATGAAGACTTTAAAAACTATATACTACGCGTTAGGCCAATCGGTTATCACCCACGGTATGATTGGTTGGGGTGGGGCTGCTAAGACTATCATGGACCCTCTCGTCAAAGCGCAAAAAGCCTTAATTAAAGTTATCACAAAAAAACCTTATAGATTCTCTACAATACAGTTATTTAAGGACTTCGCAGTACTGAACATACAGCAACTGTACATCAAAATTATATCTATACATTACCAAAAAGACAAGCTAAACCAACATACTGTACAACACAACTACTGTACAAGACATAGACATCAACACATGACTCCGAAGATAAATACCACCTATGGACAAAGACATTACCGTAATCTGGCTCCAAAACTTTCAAATTTAATTGAAAAAGACATTAAAGACATTCACCTGATAAAAAGCGTAAATCTAAAACACAAAATACATACATGGATTGTAAACAAGGGCATTATATACTGCGGACATATAATAACTTCTTCAATATAATAGCTACCTGTATTAAATTTTATCTCTCTTTTTTTTCAAATAATTTAAGTTCTTTATATCATCTCTTCTCCATTTTTTCTTTTCTTTTCTATTTCTCTTTTTAATTTTCATTTTATGTTTATTTTTCAAAGTTCTATTTATTAATTAATAATTTATTTTATTCTTTCTTTTGAAAATTATATAAAAAATATTAAATCACTGCCACCTCGGAACAGGCTCAGCCTAGTGAGGTGGCATATACCGAAAAGAATGTACATAACATGTATTTTTTGGTTAATAAATAATTTAAAAAAAAAAAAAAAAAAAAAATATTACATTAAATTAAAGAAAAAAATAGAAAGATTTGAATATCCCAGTTAGATATTGCTTTGCTGCTACAAAATTATGTCCGCAGTCACGAAGACACCGCAACACAAACCCCGTCGATTTGTGAGTAGGGTTAAGATGCAATAAAAGCATCAGTAGAGAGATCTAACATGATCTCAGGGTGCAAGGCCTTAGTAGCCATGCAGACAAAGAGGCATAAAAATGCCTTGGGGGTTTTTGCTTCACGACGTTTATGATATTTTAGCAAAAAATGTCCACCAAAATCGACGCCTACGCGAGAGAAGAGACGATTAGGTCGGACACTAGAGGATAGTAGATCCACCATCATGTGTGGATGTGTGATGGCCTTAAACTTGTGGCATGTGAAACATTTTTATAATTGAGATCGAATGACGGTACGACCGGACATGATCCAATATTGCGTTGAATAATAAATGGGAGAGTACGCGGGCTTACATGAAGATGTGCACGGTGATATTAATTAATTAACAACTCGATTAAATAACTAGGCTTGGGTAGTAAATCGGAATGTTTACTTTCGAATAGGAGTGCAGAATTTGGTGGCATACCGCCCACCCTGAGAATACCTTGGGAATCAATAAAAGGTTGTAACTTTTGAAGGCCAGAAGTACACATTTTGTTGGAAGTTAAAAGTATGAGATCATTATGAAAATAATCTTCTTGTTCGAGTTTAATCATCTTCATGAGCGCGTTGTCAAGTTCTTGAATAATAAGTACCGTATTACTTAGGCTCTGTTTCGCCGTATTGGAAACGTAAAACAGACATTTGTTTTGCACCTAAGTGTCCTAGAAATAACTATCTTCAATTTTGATGATGGGGAATACTTTACTATAAAAGAAGAGGATTTTATTTCTGCACTAAAAACTGTAGATTTAAGTGGTTGAATTTCCGGCAATTCACTGATTGGAATGGTTGATGGCCTCACCGAAGGCCAATCCTCAACAGGATTACGGAGCCTCGCAAGACTCAAAGCCCACGGCGGCTTTATTGGTGGCCTCAACGAAGGCCAATCCTCGACAGGATCGCGGAGCCTCAGCAGACCCGTCAGCCACGGTGGTTTAGTTGGTGGCCTCACTGAAGGCCAATCCTTGACAGGATTACGGAGCCTCGCAAGACTCAAAGCCCACGGCGGCTTTATTGGTGGCCTCACCGAAGACCAATCCTCGACAGGATCACGGAGCCTCGGCAGACCCAAAGGCCTTGGTACATGTTTTATAAAATTAGTAGAAAATGTACATAGGGACCCATAGTCCGCAATGTTATCCTCAAAAATAACATGGTTCCAAATTGCTCTTGGCATGTTGTCAGGGATCTGAACAACACGGTTCGCAACAAAAGTTTTGAATAAAAATAGTGGCTTATGAAGACAAGATAAGACAATTGTCGTGTCAGCGAAGCGGAAAACCTTTTCAATTTGCACGGCAAAAGGTGCTGACGACAATATATTTTTTATATGTTTTGATAACAGCACGGCTGCATACAATTCTAATCTAGGGATTGTTAATGACTTTAAGGATACGACCTTGAATTCGGCCATCAACAACTGGCTAGAGTTATTGTTTCGAACGACTAAATAAATCACTGCTGCATAACCTAGTTGGAATGCATCACAAAATTCTACGAGAATACAATGACTATCTAGGTTCGCATGGTAATATCGTTGAAATCGTAAGGGTTGCAGCGATGGAAGTTGTTTCACAAAGCTGATCCATGTAGATACGATATGTCGTGGTACTTCGGAGTCCCGAAGATTCGAAAATTCCTGGATAATCCTTTTTGTAGTAAGGATTACAGGAAACAACCACCAGATTGACAATATATTCCGCTTTGAATATACTGCCGAATTTGGTATCAAAAGATAATCCACTTTGGGATTCCAAAACACGCGTAACATTTTAACATTCAAAATTTTGTTAAAATTCAATATTGGTTGTAGATATTCAGAATTACATTCGAATAATTCAGAATCTTCCGCTTTGATAATGTCATTGATAAAATCAGAAGCGACTGGCACTTCCTCAACTTTCCAAAATATTTTCATTATATTATTTAATGACATATCTGACAATATGAAACATGACGTTGATGATGAATCAATTAATTTAATTTTCCCAAAATTAATATATCCGAAAACTATATTTAAAACACTTGGGTTACCACAAACGATATGTGATAAGTTGAAAAGTGAATGTACTAATCCATTTAACGGACTCTTATATTTCCTTAAAGATAACACAAGCGTTTTGGCACAGCCCTGAGATACGTGGCTATGGCTAATTCGTATAAGTACGTACGCAGTGTGTTTATTTTGCATGTAAACAATAGCGTTACCCAAAGGTACGGTGCATGCATTGCTTATATTTCCGTTAGAATTTAAAATGACGGTAGTAGTCAACGACGTATAACCACTTTTACATGTAGACAATGATTGACATTCACAAAATATATGTAATCTTAAACAATCAAAACAGCGATTTAATTGTTTTATCCGGTTTTTCCTTTCAGTAGAAGAAATAGTTAGAAAATTTGCACACTTGTGTATTAATGACGTTTCGAAATGTCGCATAGTGTCTTGATCTAGACAATGCAAGATTACATGGGGAACAAATTTACTAAATAAGTTTTCATAATTCATTGCAAATGAATTTTCAATGTTGGAAACAAACGGTGTGATTTTATTCGCGGGTAGATCTAAATTGTTACTATTATTAGCAGAATTTGATTTTAATTCAGTGTCTAAATTCTCATGTTTTCTTTTGGCACATAAAATGTCTGAATATAGGACCTGCATTTGTTCCGAAACTGTGATTATCTCTGAATAATCACCTGCTGCGTTTGATTCTATTAACCGATTTTTAATTTCAATATTCAAGGATTCGATCTCTCCTACCCATTCGGAAATTAAATCACAACGACATAAAAATATTTGCTTTTTCTTTTCATCTGAACTTAAAAAGGGAATTAAGTTATGTGTTGTTTGAATTCTTTGTAAAAAACGATTGCGACGAGCTGTCAATACTGCAATCTTCCTATCTGCCATTTTGCTAAATTTTAATATGATTTTTGTTGAATATAATAATTTTGTACAGTATTATTATTTCGCAAGTACAATCTTATTTCGTATAATATTGTTGTCACACAGAAAATAACCTATGCCGAAGGCTTCAATAATAAGTTAATATGATGAATTTATATCAAATTAAATGAATTTAAAAATGAATTTAAATGCTAGTCTCATCCGGCTACGATTGGACCAAATAATGTAATCGCAAAGATGCGAATCAGAGGAGTGGACTGTATCAAAATAATATGAGGTGGCGTGACACAACTATAAGGATGGTAATTAGGACTTCGGGAAGGATCTGACTTACCCTGAATTCCTGGTTCCGTTCTTGGGGAGTTATTGTGTCACTGGTAATCACTTGTACAATTAATTGCGCAAGTATCCCGTTTAATCGATACTATAGCGCCGAGGGATGAATAATCACGCACTGCACAGCACTATAATAGATTCCAATAAAGTCGTTGTTTAGTAATGAGAGGTCCAAGTGACCATTGCACAATACAAAGCAGACGGGTTAATAGTCGATGTAAAGGACGAAGAGGGATGACGGTACATCGCTGCACATCGCCAAAAACAGACTTCACAAGGTCGATGTTTACTGCATGAAGCACAAAAACAGACTCACAATACACATGTGGTTATTATTGCCCTCACATAGTATTGTACACAGGTGGGTAGTCAGAAGGGATAGGTAGGTGGAAGGAAGGAAGGTAGGTATATACATGCATAGTTGCGCCAACACTACCTATTATCCCAGTCACAGTATTTTATTCTTCCCCACACATACGATAACATGTACGACACCACAATAATGCTTTGTAGATGATATGTATAATGGCATTATAACCTATCATCGACAAAGCATTATTCAACCAAAGTGCTGCATACTGATAGTTCAACCGCTGTATGAGTTTGTAAACCGATTAGGCTTGCCTGCAAGCTGTGTCTGTCTAACAACCGCGCAATATTCCAGAATTTCCTCGTTTATGGTTGTCATCAATAGACAATGGATCCCCTTGTTGGGTTTCATTTACCAATTATCCACATAATCTCATAGAACATGTGCGAAATTTGTGCACATTCTTTGAAACGGAAAACTTTTCTTGACAAATTCCTATCTTGACTAAAATGTAGCTAGGCAGAAACTGAATACGTAACGGGATAATTAAATTGATGCAAAATTTTAACGGTGACCACAATAATTAGTCTTCAAATGGGTCCAATAAATTTTGCAAGTATGACATGTATTTATAGCAGTTCAATAATAGCAAGACAGCAATAAACTTTAACAATAACTTTATGTGTTCACTGATAAACAGGTTACACCTATGTCGGTCCTGCCAAAGAAAACTAATACCTTAATTGTTCCCTTAACCGTTCGTTTTTCAGAAGGGTTTCAACTAGTATTTTCTCTATGGGTTAGCTGAACTCCGAAAGCAGACGATTCACAAAGCCTCTCTCGGTTCGGTCTTACCAGAGTTTCACCTGAAGTAACGAGCTATACACCGGGAAATAACTTGTTTTCTAGAGTTAAAATGTAACTTTTGATCGGTCATCAAACTGTGACATATCTTCCAGGAATCACTTCTGTAACGCAGCCGTGTGAAAAAAATAACCTATAGCATCCCTCACCCTAATAATTAGTAGGAGAAGAAGCGATGCGGGAATGAAAAAGTCTTCAAGATTGTAGAACTAATTAATATATGCTCGGAAATCTCCATGACAATTAGATGGTTTGATAAAAGTGTGTTATTCGGAATTTTTTTAATATTTGTATAGTATTTTTATGTATAAAACTACGCATTCACTAAGTTTTGTAACCTTAAAATAGACGATTTAATCTTTCGTATAAATTAATGTTTAAAAAATATTTAACACCACGTCGAAAAGTGTATAGGTTATGTGTGAATTATATCTGAAACTTCTTAGTTATGCAAACGATACGTTGTAGTAAAGAATAATTAATTTCTTATGGAAACTGGAAAAACTTTATTTTTCCTATAAAATATAAGTTCTACCAGCTATGTGTCTGATTTAACGGTTTCCACTACCAATTATATATTATTGACCTAATTGTTTAGAAGTAATTAAAACAGCCATTAGTATCAAATGAGACATGTGGTAAATTGGATTTAAATAAAAAAGATACTGTTATTTATTGAGGTAATTTTTGTGCATAAAGTCATGAAAAACTAAATGTCAAAATATTTTAAGGATGAAGTTGTTTTTAATAGAGGTGTACATAATTACGAAACCAGAAATATAAATAGAATTACATTGCCTCATATATGAAAAAATCAAAATCACAGAACTGACTAAGGTATGGATGAAAATCATAAAAGTCTGAAGAATGAATTTATTTAAAACTAGCTGACCCGGTAAATTTTGTACCGCCTCAGAATCAATAAATGTTGTGTTAAATTTATTACCTGAAATAAATTAAGTTTTTATTAAGTTAAAATAAATAGGTACCTACTCTAAGTTCAAAAAATGAAATTGAGCTGTTGACTAAGCGCTAAATGTTCGCCACACTACACCATTGACAGTTCGAATTGATTCAAATTATCTCTACCAACGCACATTATTTGAAAAGCCGTTCCATACAAAATATATGAAAAAAATTATTTCCTTCATAATTATTTTTCCCGAGATTTTTTCCGATGTTTTAATGGTTATTCTGTTAATCGGGACGGAGACAAATCCAACAAATCAAAGATTATAACAATCAGTTCAGCCGTTCTTGAGTTATAAATGGTGTAACTAACCCAACTTTGTTTTATATATTAAGAAGATGTAGAATAAACAAACTCAATAAATAATAAAATCATTTGAAGTACTACACTTCTTTTCTAACCCCCGAGACTTTATGTTTAATAAATTCTCTCCGGTCTAAGTAAACACGTGCGTAACAGCGATAAGGTTAAATATTTAAGAGGTTCCTATTGTGATTCGAGTTTGTGGGATTATTCATTTTAATCTTGTTAAAATAAGTTAAAACGTGGTAGTTTTTCTTTTGAAAATACGAAACAAATAAAGTCCCGTTTGTACTTAAAATTCAAAAGTAAATACAATCTAAAAATACGGTCCTAAAAAAATAATTGAAAAGAATCTCCATTTTTCTATTAACTTTTTTCGTAAAAGGGTATCTAAACACACCTTCATTTTAGGTTTTTTTGCAAAGCTGATAGAATATTCTGTCAATAAATGTTTCCAACCGGGTTTCCTCTTTCAAATAGAGACTTAATTATGCTAATTGATTATTCAAATTTACCATATCTTGAATTCTGCAAGTCCTTAAATACAGCAGAAATATAGTATAAATTATTATTTAAATTTATTATTTATGAAACAGGTGAAGGGGAGGAAAACAATTATTTTTTCGATGTACGGCTATACGTTCTATGAATTAATATTTTCCTTGTATTGCATAGTGTACAAATGCGACTGAGGCAAAGGAGGCAAATTAAGATGGCATAATTTAAATTGTGTAAAATAATTTAAATTGTGTGCTAAACCTTTATTTTTAGCAACGCACATAAACCATTATTATAATTTATTTTTTATCTCATCGAATGATACTATGTTACCTTAAAAGCAATTATGTACAATCTACTTGGTTAGATTCTATTATAAAATTTCAAATATAATAATAACTTACTAGAGAATATTACTTTATATTACTTAATATTATTAATATTAATGTTACCTGCAGAAATTAAAATATTTATAAACATAAAAACAAATGAGCCCTTGCCCGGAATAATGTTGGATCCAACAAAATTATCAATGTTGAGTTAATGATGAAATAATTTTGGGCATATTATTACGCATCTTTTAAGATAGGGATTACTTACAGTAATGAAAATTATTTTAAGCCTGTGACAGCATGTTAATGATTGGTTTGTGGAAGAATGTTGTATAAGGCCGTTTATCAAAATCACGGAGCGTGGTTTAATTCATGGGAATAAATGGAGAAAACGAATGTTTTATGGTTTCATCTAGAAAGACTTTAAAGCCAAGAAGCTGAAGAATGCAGGAAAGTAGAATTTTACCAGAAAAAATATTGTTAAGGCTGCTTTTTAGCCGTTGAAACAGTTTTGTCGAATAATGTTGAATGTTGTTGATCTGAAGACAATATCTCAAATGTAAATGGTTGTATTTATTCATATTGTTTTTTTTTTTGCTTTTTAAGTTCAAATTTTGTTTGTTTTTGTTATGTTTATTTTGATGTATGCACGTTTTTTTTCATACATCTAGTAAGAAAATACGATAATACAATTTAATAAATACAGTTTAAGAAATACAAATTAAAAAATACAATTTAAGAGATTAATTTAAGAAATACAGTATAATATTTGTAATCTAACCAAAGATTGTTTTTAACATATATAGCACATGTCCTACGAAAAGTGCTAAGGTTTGAGGCTTCCTTAACGGCATTCGGTAGGTTATTATACAGTTTTTGTCCTTTATAAACACGCTATTTTGGAAGCACGAAAGCTTAGTTTTGGGAAGCCTAAAATCTCTGCATCTTCTCGTAGGATAATTATGAACATTTTCGTGATACATAATATTACTTTTCAAATAACTTGGCAGCATATTATTTTTGATTTTGTACAACATTGTTAAGGTATTATTATTATATGTTGTTTGGTTGTCATCATATTTAAATTTTGTAACATAATTTTGACTCTAGTGAAAATGTTGCACTTTAAAATGATCCTCATTCCCCTATTCTGTATAACCTGTAGTTTGTTATTTTGTGCTTCGTTACATGGGAATAAAACACTAGAACAATAATTTAAATGCGTAGTTACAATAGAATTGTAAACAAGGCGCGTTGTCTTGAGATCCAAGTTATTTCTGATCCTTCTAAGGAATCCAACCTTTTAGCAATTTTCTTTGTTATTTATTCTAAGTGTTCGTCGAATTTTAATTTATCGTCTAATATGACACCCAGATATTTAATACTGCTAACCCTTTCTATATTTACGTTATCAATTTTTAGTACTGTCTGCTCGTTTCCTCCCAGGCTATCCACAATTAAAAATTTGGTTTTCATAACATTTAATTTTAGTTTATTTTGATTTAACCAGAGAGTTACATATTTTAAGTCAATTTGTATTTTCTCAATGGCGTCCTGTAAATTTTTGCTGGCTATGTATAACAGTGTATCATCAGCAAAGAGTTTAATTGAACAATGCTTTAACACTTTGATAATGTCATTTATATATATAATGAACAACAATGGACCTAAGACAGAACCCTGCGGAACACCTGTATTAGTACTATGTGGTTCAGATGTTATCCCACCATATTTGGTTACTTGTGTTCTTTCTGACAGGTAATCAGCAAACCACTTATTTTCTTTACCATTAATTCCAATATTACTTAATTTTTTTATTAATCTATCTCTATCGATTGTTTCAAATGCCCGTTTTAAGTCTAGAAATACTGCAATAATTTTACTTTTTTTATCTCTAAAATTTTTTCACTCATCTATAACATAGTTAATAGCGGTTTCACAAGAATATTTATTTCTAAAACCAGATTGTTGTCGAACTAATATCTGCTTGGCATCAATATATTCAGTCAATTGCTCCTTTACAATGTATTCCAATATTTGTTCATATTTGGGTAAACAATTTATTGGTCTAAAGTCGTCAAATTTTTTTGGGTTCTCAATTTTTGGAATAGGAGTTATTACAGATGTCTTCCAAGTTTTAAGAAATACTCCACTATCCAAAGACTCATTGAATATTTCGACCATCGATCCGCCAATAACATTTATAGAGTTTTTGATTATATTTATTGTAATACCATCTTGGGATTCCTTTGACTTCATATTACTCAGCACCCTCTTTAAGTACGCTAAATCTATATTTTTAAACTTAAATTCTTCATCGGTGCATATTGGCTTGTCTAGTTGGTTCTCGGGATGCTGTGGAATACTTTCAATTATAAGATCTATGCTCGAAATAAAATGCTTGATAAATTTAGTCGCTATCTTCTCTACTTCTTCTTCAGTTCCATCTGGGAAATCAATTGACTTTACTACTACTTTTTTCTTACCCTTTATGATTTCTTTTAGTGTTATCCAAAGTTTTCTTTGCTCATTCTGTCGTGTTTCTAATTTTTGCTTATAATAATCGCATTTATGTTGTTTGTTTTGTTTGGAATAAATATTATGAATTTTTTTATATGCATTCCATTTTTCGTCTGATGGTTCCAATTTTGCCGCTTTATACGCATTATCTCTTTGTTGCTGAAGGTTTTGTGATGGTTTTGAATACCATTTATTCGTATTTTTAAACTTAACCCTTTTCATTGGCATATTTATATTGACTGCTGAGGTCAAAATATTGACGAAGGTCTCTGCTTTGTCATTTAGATTATTTGATTCGGTAACTTGAGAAATACTATTTTGTAAAGTTTCACAAAATTTTGTTTGATCATATTTCCTTTTATCTCTATATATAATATCCCTTGATTCATTTTTAATTATACTCGTTTCAAATATTGTTAGTATGTTTTCGTGGTCTGATATTTTTGGTGTATCCACAACATTAACATTCAAGTAAAAATTATTTGTTATAACTAAATCAATAATGGTTGCTGATGTATTTGATATTCTAGTTGGTTTGGTCACAAGTTGTTTCAGTCCTAGATTATTCACTAAACTTTGAAGTTTATTACTGTAGGTATTATTGACTTTCATGTCAATGTTAAAGTCACCGGTTACATAAAACATATCTTGATTTTTCATGTTTTTGGTACACCAACTTTCAAAGAAATGTAAGAATTTTGAATGGCTTTGGTTTGGTGAGAGTGGTATAATACAGCGTATGTTCCATTAGTCAAGTTGTTTATTATTTGTACTACCAGTATCCATGTATTTTTTTCATCAAACACTTCATTTGATATTATTTTGAAAGATATACTGTTTTTAATCAACATAAAAACTCCTCCTGTATGTCGACTATATATATATATATATTTTTTAAAGAAAGACAAACATTCCCGGGTTACGAATAACCCAACAACATTTGAAAATCTCCTACTACCACCTATGAATCGCATCTTACAGTTGAATACCCTATAAATGATACTTCAGAATTATAAATATCTTTAGTTATACACGTTTCACTTAACATTAAAATTTCTGGTTTGGATTCTTATAATAATACTTCAATTTCATTTATGTGTGCCAAAAGACTTGAAATGTTTAATTAGTATATGGATGCTTTTCTTTTTATCCTAAAAAATCAATTTTTCTCTTCTCCGATTCTATATTTCTTTTGTAAATAGGACACTTTTTGCTCCATGCATGGTGGTTATCATTCAAATTTAATGAAAGTTTATCATTTGAAAGTTTGCAATTCACACATTTGATTTTGTCAATATTTTCCTTACATTCTGACGTATCATGTGCGTTAGAGCATCTTCCGCATGATTTTTTTATTTTTACAATCGCCTGCTATATGTTGCAATTGAAACATCTCAAAACTGAGAGATGATCGTAGACAGCACATCTATTCCATCCAATATTTAGCTTCGTTTCCTCTAACATTTTTGAGTGTGTTTTTCCGTCTACTTCTATGAAAACAGTAAAGTTATTGTATCCACTATTTTCTTTTATAAATTTTACTGATATTTTTGAATTTTCCTTGTGAATGTATTCATTTTGCATCCTTATTTTATTTTCGATTTCTTCGGCGGTATTAATCCGTAATTCCTACCACTTTTATTGTTGGATACTTGGGTTTCGGAATATCAACCTCGTACTTATCCCCAAGCTTTGTAATTACTTCTTGTTGGATCTTTTTTGTGGCCTCCGTGTTCTTTAATTCCACTATAACTGATCCTTTTTTGTTATTTTTTTATTCCTGCCACGCCCACATCAACTGGATCTATATTGTTATTTATGTCTTCTTGTGTTTTTGTGTTTTTTTTGTTCATGACTTTTGGGTTTAATTATAACAATTGGTTCGTGTTTTTAAATTTTTCTTTGAAATGTTGTTCATCTCCGAATTCCAGAGATTTGCTTTTAAATTCATCCATTTTTTCTGCCATGTTTATGAGATATTGACGGCTATAGTCAACATTTTTTTTCATGTCTGTAAAATTAAATACAAAATTTTTTGTTATGTTCTGTATCTCGTCTTCAATTTTTTTGAATAGTTGCTTCTTTAAGTCCTCAATTTTTTTATCGATATACATTATAAATTTATCATATTGCTGCTCTGCATCAATGACGTATGTAAATTGATGTTAGAAGAGCATGGTGCTTTCTTGAAGGTACTAAAAGTAAAAAAAAAAACAATTTGTAGAATAATGTTGCCTGTGATATTTTTATATACAACATTTTTCCACAAAATCAGCACAAATTCTTGTAATAAATTCTAATTTTATAGCCTTTTTCTATGACTTTTCCTTTAAAAGTCTTAAGAATTGTATGTTTATTGTATTTAAATGTAAAATGTAATAAAACATAACCGGTTTCTTTTTTGCCATTTTTCTCGGAACAAGAATATTGTTGGATACAACATTATTCCGGGCAAAGGCTCAAATATTATGTTGAAAAATTGGCTCGCAATACATGTACTTTCTTCAACTTACTATTTCAGGCTTATATTGTATCATATATTGTAAATTACTGAATTCAATTTGTAATAATTTCATGTAAAGGCCCACCAGGGCGTAAATCTTATCTTACTTCTTACTATACTATACTATACTATACTATACTATACTATACTATACTATACTATACTATACTATACTATACTATACTATACTATACTATACTATACTATAATATACTATACTATACTATATACTATACTATACTATAATATTATAAATGTGAAAGTTTGTATGGATGTATGAATGTTTGTTCCTCTTTAAATCGAAATTTAATGAATGTATTTTAACGAAACTTTACAATAATATAGCTCATACATCAGAATAACATATAGGCTATAATTTATGAAGCTAGGTATTTATTTTCAATATGAAAATAATAATTATAATTTAATAGAAAACGTCAAAATTTGAGAATGACATTTTGCAAAACAATAGTTGTTAAATCAAAATTCTATTTTGGAAAATATTTAAATTACTGAATTTATTTAAAGTACTCGCCTAATACTTTGAATCGAATCAAGAATTATATATATTTTAAATAAATAGGTTTAGAATTTTGGTATAAACGTAGATGGGACCTAGGAAAAGAAAATAGATTATTCTAAGTACTAATCCTACGCAGACGAAGTCGCGGGCAGAAGCTTGTAAATAATAAATAAAATAAAATATGCGCCGTATCATGCGATCTCATTCATGCACGAATGTTTCTTTCCTACATTTGTACATACGTTAATCACAGGAACATTATTAGAAATCCTTGAATATGATTTCGTAAATTATTTTGCAATGTAAGGCGAATCCAACCCAATTACTACTCCCACCACTTTTACCCCTAAAGGTTAAATCTCATCAAATCAAAAGGATCAAATAAGTAACCTGAATGGAGAGAGTAAATTTCCCTCATAACTAAACTAAATGAACCGTGTAGGCTTCTTCTGTTCAAAGATTTATCCCACCATAAAAAAAATATTACAAGATACAATACAGAGTGTCCGCGGGTGTAGTTCATTAACTTCGGGAGTTGATTCTACATGACAGTATAAGTAAAAAAGATAAACAACTTTTAGGGGTACTTTTTTGGTAAAATAATAAAATTTGTCCGGTGTGTGCGGCCAGCACTATTATTTTACACTGTTACGATACGGGTGAATCACAACCATCCAATATCGCCACTATCGTGCCCGTGTCGTACAATATAATTTATTTATAAGTTTGCACCTTACACTAAGGATTTTTAATAGTTACCTAAATCTTTTTGAATGGGAAAAAAAAATTGGAATTTCGGAAAAGTTGTTAATCTTTTTTACTTTTACCAGTATGTAGAATTACCTCCCAAAGTTAATGCACTTTACCCCCGGACACCCTGTATAGTATATAAGTTTGTTCCATCAATATTCCAAATAGTCTGTCTAAGCAAAAATATATGAAAGTTGTGCAATTTTTTAAATTTAAATAAAGTTGTAAATATCGAGTTGATTGAATATAATATACTCGATAAGGGATTAAATAATTAAGAATATTTAGATCTGCTTAGTTATGAAATCCAATGTTCTTTCTGTTCGTACTCTTTACCATTTTTACAACAACCCTAATAGGAGATACAGTAATATTGTTTGACCACTTCCGTGGTTGGGTGGTTGCGATCCTTGAAATCTGGTAAATCTAGTATGTAAGCAAGTAAAAGTAAAAGTAATATTATTATATTTTCTGCACGTTCCAGAGTGTTGGACACTTTCAGTGGTACCCATCTTCCACTTACCCATCTTCTTCTTCTCATCTTCTTCTTCTTCCCCCTCCTCGATACCTTCAGCTTTACAAAATACCTCGATTGGGGATTCCATCATTCCACGGGGATGTAACAGTCCAATAAATAATTTTATTTTAAAACTCAAGTCTTAAAAACAAATCTAAATGTATTGACCTAATCTTATGAAATAAGTGAAAACAAAAAAAAATTATGGAAAATCAAATCATTAGTCAAACATTTAAAATATTCTTGTGCCAAAATGTGGCCATAAGCTTCAAGATTTATGTGCCATAAGAAAAAAATATTGCTGGCAGTATCATTCCTAAAAATGTCACCATTTATTATTTGGTTTTGCAAATTTCGCAATATTTGCTCAGAAGTAATTTAAAACATAATCAGCTTTTGTTTGGTATAATTAATTTCTATGGAAGCAACAGAACGTAATGTATTTTTAGTCGATTAATCCGGATGATATAAAAACGGTTTTTTCGTATTTTTAAACAAAATTTTGTCCGTTTTCAAATTTTATCAAATTTATTCATCCGATTGCGATGAAAATTTGGTGAGTTGTTTTGAAGGTTTCTATATAGCGATATTTCTATATTGAGTTCAAGCATTATTAAATTTAAAAAAAAATTTAATCAAAGTTGTTTGAAACATAGGTCTATTGTATGGAGTTTAGTAGCAGGGAAAGGCGGCATGGGGTGGCGAATCCGGGAGGTGTGGAGGGGGATTAAGGAGGAGGGTTCGCGGGAGGGGGAACGAGGGAGGTGGTAGGGCGGAGAAGGTGGAAGGGGAATGCATGAGGGGACGAATAGGAAAAGGGAACGCGGGGGGGAAGGGGATGCAGAAGGGAAAAAGGCGGCAGAAGGGGAACGTGGACGAATGGGAAAGGACACGCACGGGGAATTAATTTCTATATTTAAGGTACATGCAACGCACGCCGAGTACCGGCTGGTACTTAAATAAACATTAATATATATTATTTCATATTAAGCCACGTATAAAGATGCCTTTATGGAACATATTTCGATACCAGTTTTCATATTGGATATATTATATATGTAACTACACTTATTTTCTTTAATATAATTTAAGAGTCCTCCTTACGCCGCCATGTCGTTAAAATTGAATACGAGTACGTATTCCATTTTGACAACGGAATTCCATCCTAATTTTCATTTCGTTCATATAAATAACTAAAAAGGAACACGTCAAGTATTAAAACATTCCTCATTCTATGATTAAAACTCATTCAAGTAGATAATATTTTCCAGAGGTGATATTTAAACAAGTGAGTTTGCAAAGATTGAAATTGAAATTTTCCGAAACAACTGGTCCTATAAAATTTTCGTTGATATTTCTTCTGACAGAGGATGAAACAACCCAATTTTTCGGTGAATGACGGTTTGAATGAAGGAAATTCATACGTGAAATTTTCCGAAACAACTGACCCTAAAAGTGGAGGAAAAATTAGAATCATTTCTACAATATTAATCCGTATAATAATTACAATTTAAATTAACGTCTCATAAGTATACGTATATATATATAAGTATCTTCTTAATTTTACAGCACTTCTGATATAGGAAATGTCAAGCAGGTTTCGCCAACACCCTTCATAATTTATTTATTTTCCACATTTACGGCACAACCTGTGCCATTAAAACAATAAATTCATTATCATATAAATGGTACAACAATATTAAGAATGCAATAGTTTAAATATTTATCTATATAAATAGTGTAAATGTACATAGAGTTGAAAGTATTAAAGTAAGGAGTCATGGTGATTAAATACACAGTATTCAGTATACCATAAAGAAAAAGTATGAAATATAAAGTATAAATTTAAAGTACAAGTATAAAGAAAAAATAATTCATAAGGTAAGAAATAAAATATTATAATGTATAAACTATAAGATATCTTTAAGAAGATTAAGAAGTACGAAGTATATATTATAATAATAATATTTTTGATATGCTAGACAGGGTACACAAGTACCTATTGTAAATAAGCTGGAGGTCCCAATACACGGAGGAACCAAATGTCGCTCCTTTCACCACATGTGAAGGGAGAACGTAGTCTCTTTTTGCCGCTGTAGTACTGTTTCGATATTCTCAAGAGGCTCCTTCCGTTTGACGTAGCCGGGTCTGGTCCAGAGAGAGGTAGGGTAGTTCGTGGTCCAGAGCGAGGCGATGGTCAGAGTAGAAAGAAGGTGAGTAGAGGCGGGGTCGCAGCAAGGTGGACCGGTCAAACGGAGACAGGTGTAGATTAGGCGATGATTGTTGATGATCGGGTATGTGATGATTTGTGGCCCGTATTTATAGGGGGTTGACATGGGAACAAGTTTACCACTGCCGTTGTTTCGGGCACAATTCCTGGAATTCGTGCCGAACCCAAAGTGTAAGCGCGCAATTTTTCGCGCCCTTTGACAACCTCTCCGTTCGCTTGCTATTCTTTCCCCCATTCCGACATTTATTTATTTTGAAAACATTCAACACATATAACAATTACAGTACTTCCGTGACGGAAAGTGGTAGTTTTACAAAGTTCAAAAATACATATTTTTAACTGGGAACCGAGCTCAGAGAGCAGGTTTCCGCTAGGCCGCCTTTGCACAGTGGGCCCGTGATCGCGCCGAGTCCCGCAGTTGTGAACATGTCATAAATGCTAACATTGTCCCACGGAAAGCACGTCCGTTACAATTGATATGTTTTACCTTGCATCGGTGATTAAAATACGAGAATATTATTTCAATCAAAATCTATGTAGAAAATTGACGGAAAGATGGAATTCCAATCATATCGATATTTACCAACAAAAAAAGATTTTTGAAACAAGATAACAAACACAAATACAGGGTCATCGAAAAAGGTGTCCGTAAGCGTAGAATAATATGATTTCTAATTTATTCATTGCGATGAAAACCATACGGTTTGGTATGAAGATTTTGTTTTCGTAATAAAGTTGAATTCGGCGTTTAATATTTAGTACTCCTTTGGATTTTGATAAAAATATTGAAACAGTGCAAAAACAATTTATCTGAAACTATTCTTTCGCCCGTTTAAATTTTAGTCTAAAATGTCAGAAAAATGTACCTACTTCATACGCAACTGCTAAAAGAACAACTGAAAACAGCTGAATAACATGCTGAAGGTTTCTACGATTCTTTCTTAAGTTCAACAGCTCGGCTGTCGAATGATTTGCGGTTTCTATGTTTCCTCACATACAACACGGGTTTTGAAGAGATGTACTCTCCTGTCATAAAAAAGTTTTCCTTTTCACAATCAAGTCACTGTAAGATGTGTAAAAATTGTAACAAATTCCTCTGTTACTGTTTGTGCCGTTTGTGGACCCTTGAGACGAGATTAGAATCAGGAAAAAATATGCCCATTTTCAACACCAAAATACGGTTTAATGTGTCTGACAACTCTTGTTCTCACTATTTATTTATTTATTTATTTTATTTACATTTGATACATTTAAAGCCAAAATAACAAATAATATTACATAATAAGAGAATATATTTAAAATGAATACAAGTGTTTTTACGTTGTTTTAGGTCGATATTGGTTCCTAGCTAGGCAGATTGCCTGTTCTAAAGAACCAAAGTGTGTAAAGTGCCAAATGCAATTTAATTTTTTTTTTTTTTTTAATTAATACCTATGTACTAAGTTTTTACTAAATGTGCCATTCATAGGTAACCATGTATCGTTTTAAGTCACATTATATAACAGTTTTTCAGACTCCTCCCTACCCATGCCAATCAACCATTTAGTTATTATTGAACCAATGCAGGACATTTTGCAATTTTTAATATTTAAGTCTGGGGGGATTTTATTGTATAATTTCGGTCCCAGATACGCATACGTCTTTTGATACTTTGCCGTATTGCTCCCTGGGACGAAGAGATCCTTTCTGTTGTGACTTCTTGTATTGTATTTGTGATCAATTTTATTAAAATTTTCTATATTTTTATGTACATGGATAATAATCTTTTTTATGAAGTTTTGACGAACATTAATTAATTAATTGTCAGTTTATTAATGTAATCAAATATAACATGAATCTTATTTACCATACATGAGCCATAAATGTTTGGATTAAATCGTAAAAAAATAATACAAATAGAACAATAGGGATTGAAAATCAGAAAATATCAAAATGAAAATTATACAATCTTAATTGTATATATGTACGAGTATTATAATATTTCCCAACTATGCCGATTTCGAAATTCTGAAGAAAAAAATTTCACTCGTAGCTTCCGTGATTTTAAAATGATATAAATAAGTATAAAGGGTGTTAAGGTACGTACTTGACTTACTTTAACCATTGATTCCTAACATTATTTCGATTAAAAAATGTAAATGAAATTTTTGTCTCCGGTGACATTTTTTTTTCTACAAAAACATAAAAACATAGTACACGGAGAAAAATTTTATTCTAAAATTCGATCATTTTATTCCTGAAAACGGTTAAAAATGGGACTGATGTTCGTACGAACAAATTAACAGGGTTTCAATGCTTATTCTTACATTTTCCCGCCAATAAACATTGAAACACTGTTAATTTGTTCGTAAGAACTTCAGTCCCGTTTTTAACCGTTTTTACGAATAAAATGATCGTATTTTAGAACAACATTTTTCTCCGTGTAGATGTTGGACAGTTTGGGACGCGGTAATGTGTTGGGCGGTTACTGGCTGACTGACCAGCAATGACATGCGGAATAATTTATTTTTTTATTGATTTTGAGAAAAAAAAAAATTAAAGTGATCGAAAGAGTCGTCGGAGACGAAAATTTCATTTAAATTTTTTACTCCAAATAATGTCAGGAATCACCAGTTAAAGTAAGTCAAGTGCGTTCCTAAACACCCTGTATATTAAAGCTATGCTATTTATTTATTCGCCAAAACCCACAGAAAACCTTATTTTTTACATTATTTATCGATTTTAACACGAGTTTCCGTTGCTGCACGGCAAGCATCTAAGATACCATCCAGATACGCTGAATTATATCAGGTATCTCGCAATTTTGGTGTGCATCCTTCCTACAAGCTGTAGCAAGATATTTACATATTATTGTTAAATGACATGAGTGAACAATTGCTCAATCATATTATTTTGCTAGGTGTGTAAGTGGAAATCAAGTTTCATACTGAAATAATAAGAAGAAAGTTTTGACAACAAATGAACATTTACTTGACTCGAAATCAATTACACAATGTTGGATTAAAAGTTTAAAACATGAGACTCAATATCTATAATAAAAATCAGGGGTGTGAGGAGAATGCTGAAGGCAATCATTTCATGGTGGTTGATAATGTTAAAACAGTGGGCACGTGTCTATGATGGTTCACGGCGAGTTCATCGAAAACGAGTTCATCGAAAACGAGTTCATCGAAAATAAGTCCAACCTAGCCTAAACTAACCGGTCGTTGTCGTTAAATTTGCTTTCGATGAATTGATTTTCGATGAACTCGTCGGTTACCGTCTATGATATAAGCTATGTTCTAGAAAGTTGAATAAGATGAAAAGCGGGCGCCAGTCCAGTAATCATGCTGGACAATAATTAATACCTATAACAGTATCCCCTGATAAATAATCTGATCTTTAGTATTTAAAGTGGGCTCTCACGTGTGTTGGAATCCGTCATTTCCAGATTTTCCATCAAGTAATGCACCAAAAGCTACCGGCGCTCACAAGCAACAGACGTGTGCGGTCAAATATCGCTACTCATATTTCCAGAGGCTAGTAGATTTATCAGGCATCCGCGTGGCTAGAAGTACCGTCCCGGTAAGAACTTCAGTATGTGAATTCCTAACTGCTACGAAGCGACCACGAAATCATTTGTTGGGAGCTTGTTGCACGTTAAGACTGTAGTGAGGTAGTGACACCGTCCGTCTGTGTTGTGGCCACCAAGAAGCCCCGATCTAACATAATTAATTTTTCTTGTTTACGCAGAAAAACCCAGGATTTGCAACGTCAGAAAAAAAACTGTGCAGCAATTGCGATTGTAACTCTGGATAAGATTCAGCTATAGCGTACCTACCCGGAGGGAGGTCAATTTTCGCTTTGATTAAATTATCTTAATCACTCGAGCGATTGGTGTTCAGTTTTTGATTTGGACATTCGATTTAATTTATATCATTCCCCAAAATATTAATACAGAAACATGTAAACTGTTTGCTGCGGTTTAAACCGTTACACCGTTAATGCCATATTTGTAGGTTCGTTATATGTGATCCAAATTTGGACCCTTATCAATCGCAGAAAAACAAAAGCGGTCCAAATTTGGACCTAAATCGCTCCAGTGGTTAGGAAATATTAAAAAGAGCAAGATTTTCTGCGTGTTTTGGAGTATAAATAAATATTATTACAACCAGCTTTAGACGTACTTCTAATGGACTGTTAATACTAAAAATGAAACGTGACGAAATGGTGTGGGCTGGAATTAAGTGATAGTATGTGTAGGAAAAAGAAGGTGTACAAGGAAAAAGGAATGACCAATCAATTACCACTCTATTTCTGCGAGGGAACACCAAATGATTAAAGCATGAGACTCAATTTCACCGTAATATCTCGAGATAATTATCGCCACGTCAAAAAAAAACGATATTATGTACATCCAAGGTGGTCAAATTTCTTAATTTTACTTAAAAACGAGATTCAACACACGAAAAACACCACCAACTTGCTTCCAATGTGGTCCCAAATCTTCTTGTGTTTTTAAAAAAAATTCACTCGAATTTGCGCTATTTTTCTTGCCTTTGTTTCAAATTCCAAATTCTTTTCCAGCAAGGTGATTGTCAGGGAGTAGTCCCAGTATTTATTAACTAAGAGTATTATCATTTCAAAAACAAACAAATAGTATGCAAAGGTACCTTTAATACACACAAGTAAATATTTCACTTAAAATCACGGACACCTTTTTCGACGACCCTGCTTATCGAAAACCCAGCACGTGTGGTTTTTTATAACAATGAATAAATTCGAAATCATATTACACATAAAATTGAATAATATTTTTCACATGCCTTGATCATATCACGCTTGAATGGCAGATATATTTCAATGTCTATTTCTATTATGTGTTGGGTCTTTACCTATCGAATATTGGAAAAACTAATAATAGTTAATCCGGTTGGAAGAAATTCGATTTCTATTGTTAAGATTTCTGGCTAAAATTGAAGTTTAGAATACTGTTTTTTTTATAACTCATCCATTAATCGAATATAATAAATTCTTTTGATCAACTTCACATTCGATTTGTCGCTTATATATTTTTATATACGAACGTTATTGGACAGATATTTTTCGATATTCTTAGTAGATACCTGCCAAAATTATAATGGACACACGTCTTTCTCCAAATACTCCTTACACATCAATGCTTTAGTTAGGTAATATCTGGTTCTTCACTAGAATAATCACACATACTCATTTCGGTTATCGGTGCATGGGTGCGTGATTTGCAATTATATTCCAGCGTTATGCGGAAGATTATTCACGTTCAATGAACATTTAATTTTCAAATTGTAACCGATAAGCGAGGCCGCACACCGGACATACATTTGTTATGATAAATGTAGCGCCACACCGACGACACATTTGTAGCGGGTGCAGTTTGTGGCGAGACGTTAGTGGATGGTTAGTGGCGCCATACGTATTCAAGATCGAACACGTTCGTTTTTTGTGGCGCAGTGATTTGCATATCGTCGCATTTCGTAGACTGCGTAACTCCAAATTTTTCGAATATACGTTTTTAATGCCATCTGGTTTTAAAATTAGTCCAGCATCGACTAGTAAAATTCGCTAAATTAAAAAAAAAACTTCTTAGATAAACACAAATGTGTTTATCGAAGTTCAACGAGCATCCGAGATTCCTCGATTTGAAAATCAATATGATATGACTCCTCAATCTGAATATAAAGTGACTGACTTTCCTGCCCAGCAACCATCCGAAATTCTGAGATCTGTGCGTCCGGTGTGCGTGTATGCGACACAAATACTCCAAGCAAAAATATAGCAATGTTATAGCGACGTAAATGTTACTTGCATGTGGCTTGTGGCTCCGGTGTGCGGCCTGACTAAGTATAATTGGTGTCATACTAGCGAGTAGGTATGATATTATTTTATAAATTAACATTTCTTTATTTGAAACGTGAAATCCTTATGCAGTTTATGTTTGGCAGGTGCTAAGATAGATGGCTTTTCTACAATTTTCCTTACATTTAACAGGTAAACATATTTCTTTGATAGGCTGGAAAATCCTTTTTTTTTTTTAAATAATTTGAAGTTATTTTGTTTTACATTAGCCCCACAACGGAGGACCTGAAGGAGCATGTTCATCTTTCAGAGTGCTATGTGGGGGGTCTTTTTATGGAAAGGAAGGAGAGGAAGTTCTGGGAAGGAGAAATATATGAGAAGTTGGTAGGAATCTAGAGCCAATGTGTGTCATGAGAGCCAGGAGTGACGTACATATAAATCCATCCCTCCGATTGTGGTGCAAGGCGACGGGTCAAGGGAATCGGGCAGTTGAGGTCAAAAGGTCCCTCAAGCAGTCTCACCCGATCCGGCCCACCACACGATAGGAATCTGGGGGTCAATATATCCAAGAGTGACGGACGTATGAATCCATCCCTCCCACTGCACTATGAGGAGATGGGTCTAGAAAGTCCAGTTGCAGAGATAAAATGTCTCCCATCAACCAGTCTCCCCATCCGGCTCGCCACGCAGTCGGTGGGTAAACGCATCCGCCGACAATACCTAGACAGGTATTGTCGGCAGAGGTATTGGTTATCCAATCTTATTTTTCCTCGCACTGTTCCAACTCATTGCGTAGGTAGGCTGTTGCGGTCGGCTCTTCTCGTTTTCAGGTTGTAGCTTCTTCGGTTCTGAGTATTCTTTCATCCAGGCCGTTTCTCTGAGGGATTTTGGAGCATTGAGTCGTTCAGGAGTTCTTTGGTCTACCTCTGGATGACTGTAGATAAAGCTCCATAGACATTGGTGTTGGTTATCCAATAAATGGTTAAAATTTAAAAACAAATCTTACTTGTACTTTCTTTTGTACCTATCTATAAATAAATAAATAAATTACAATATTACTAAAAAATAAAAACACCTACAACGCATATTTTTATTCCATATGCATTTATTGTTAACATATTCATATTAAACTAAAAACATAAAAATTAAATATTGAATACTATAATTTAGGTTCAGTGTTGCCACTCAAAAGTCGTTTTGGGTTACCCATATTATTGGGAGAATACATAATTTATGGAATAAGTTACTATGGAAGTTACGTCTGATTTTATACATTTTGAAAATAATGTTTTAATCTTCGTACAAAAGAAGTCGTAAATCTTATTTTAGTTTATTAATGAATAACCTAAAAATTACATTTTTTACGTATTTAATATTAATAATTTTGCAGGGTACCTAAAGATGCAGCAAGCCGTGAGAAGTGGGTGGAAATAATTCGATTGAAAATATAATACAAGTGGATCATTTCCCTTTTTTTAATTAATGTCATTATTTAAAAATACCTTAAAATAATATTGTATCACGAAAACAAATTATTCATACAAACTTACAAAAAGGAATCTAAAAGGAAATTGTATACAAAACTAATGCTTCAAAGCGGAGTTTGATTTATTGGTACAATAAAAAAATGTCTTATTTATTACATTAGTTATGCTAACTCTTAGTTATATAATGAAAAATACACATTTGAAATCATTTTAATTGGTTTATTTTATATAAACTAACGTTAAAAACATCACATTTTATTGCTTATTTTGGGATAAATTTTATAAGGTTAGCAACACCAACCCGTCATATCAAGTTTGTGTATCCGTTTTTGTCTAATATTGGAGGCGGTATTGGTTTTGCGACTTGTGTAAGTGAGACAAATATATGTTTACTTTAAATGTTTAGTGGGTTCAAAGCTCCGTCTTCGCGGTTTTATGGTGGTTACGCTTTTTCCGACGCGCGGTAATGACGTTTGCTCCTCTAATTGTTTAACTCAATGACCAGAGTGGTAAAAACTGTCAGATTCGCCATGGTAAAAGACCACCATTCAGAATCCAAATGACGCTTGACACAACTTATCCGTGATAGACCAGATCTGAATTTCCCGTTGGTACTCACCAACTTTTCTCTTCCACATCTCATTTCCCTCCTAACTGCTTTTATTCTCACATTAACCCCAGTTAGGGACGCCATGCCAGTCTCATTAGTTCCGGTAAGTTGCTACCCCTTGTGAGGTATTCACATGCAAAAAAACTTTTTTCATTAGTATTCAATTTCTATAAAGCATCATATTACATATTATACATATATACTAGTATCATTTTTACGCTTGACACACAATAAAACTTCGTAATACTTTTCATGAAGCGTATTTTTCGTAAACACTTTTTTAGTGATTCTTCCGGGCTATATATTGGAATATACAAATTAATATTAGACACACATTAATGTAGTTATAAATGCAATGTTACAAAATATCCGAAATAATTGACTTACAAAGATATAATATATAATTTGGTCAGATTATTTATAAGTAAAGACTAATCTAAATTAAATTAAAACAAATAACTTTGTTTAAACCACTAATATAATCACAATTACCTACATGTTTCAAAACCGATGGTTTCTTCGTCAGGGTAGTAATGACATTAATAACAAAATAAACAAACAAGTATAGACTAAAAAGAACTATGGACAAAAGTATTTTAGAGAGAGGTGATTAATTAATTAAAAATATCGTAAAAAACAATTATTTAAAATTAAATATAAAAATTATTTAAAAAATATGAAAAATTACATTATATAAATTATCAAAACATAATAAAGATGTTTAAACAACAAAAATAAATAAAAAATAAAACTAATCTAAATATTTAATAATACCGTATAAATATTATTATTAAGTTTCAGTCAATCCACCAGTTTTAGTTTGGTTTCAGTATCTCCATGAGCAAAGCGTGTGATTTTTTAGAAAGTATTTACAAAATCTTTTCCAGGTATTATTAATTAATATCTACATATGTTTAGATTATTTTTTTTTTCTTTTATTTATCTTACATTTATTCCCGTTAAACTTGAATGACCTCAGTTTGTCAACAATATAGCAAAAAAAGTTAATGATATTTCGACAACAATTAAAAAAAAATATGTCTTTCGTAAGCACAAAATTAGTTTCACAAATTTACTTCGCGTGGTCCACACTTCATTCGTTTTTCTGTCGCTATTTCGTGGGCAAATGTGACATATTTCTCGTTTTCTTGTTTGTAAGCCACTGCTAGATGTTGAAGGACCATACTAGGGAATATATTAACATTAATTTGAATTACAGTAGTAGTCGCGCGGGGTCGCAGCGATCCTACATACTTAGTACAGTTAATCTGACCACTTCCACTTCGCGAAAAGTTCGGTTTATTGGCGTAAATGACTACAAAAACAACTCCAATTGCAGGTCACTTTTGGTCACAGAGACCCCGTGCGCCTAATTGAAGGTTTAAAATATGATTAAATAATATATTTACATATGGTCTTACTATTACAGCCAATTGAATGAGTAAATTTGAATGTCTTAAGGCTGGGTTTTTCACTTTTTTACCATTTCAAAATAAAATATTTTATAAAACAATAACTAAGGCTAACAAAAAATCATGCGATTTGGCGGGTGAAACTTTATCTACAAAATAAGTATTTTTTTCATATTTTTTTCATGGAAAACTTTGAAAAGAAATGTGAAGCGTGGTTTATTATTAACCCTAGATATTCTCCTTATCGTTTTAGGGTTGTAACTAGAACAACAACGGAGTTATTTAGTTAACTTGAAAACAAACTTAGTGGAATTGACTGCTATCGTCATATTGTCGTGAAAACAATCAGACCCTTACTGTGTGGTTAAAAACTTTTTACATAAATATTTTTAGTTTTATTTGAATAATAACAATTTCAATATTTTCAAACATGAATCACCAGCATCCTCAATTCTGACTGTGGGGTGGAGTGAAAGGGTTAAGGTTAGGTATTGGCATACCTAATATAAAAGCAATGCCGCAAGATACTGAGAAGCAAATTGATACAAATACCTCTTGCAGAGAGATAGCGGAATGCTCGTTACCAACTATCTCAGGTACTTACCGCTGCGTAATTTTTGGGAGAACGGCCTTACTTAAACTGACTTATTTATTCTCCAAGAATCGGAATGAAACATTTTGTACCCAGTGCTCCAGTATCTGTGGAGTTTTAAGCTAAAATTTAAACCCAGAGTTTGAACATTTTTATGGTCAGCTGTTAAATTTGTAGGGGTTAAGTCGTTTTAAACTAAACTTCTTTGGAAGAAGATCTATATTTTCCTTGCAATTTTGTATGTATACGTACTCAACATTTATGTTAAAAAATACTTTGCAGTTGAACCAGCTCATAAACATTTATGACTAAAGCATCCTTTGCACTTTAAAAAAGTATATATACACGTTTTGAAGGGACGAACTTTGCTTTCTAACCAGTGATTCGTGATATTATTTTGAGAAAAAAAAATGAAATTTTGGTCTCCGGGTTTTTGATTTTGTTTTTCTCAAAAAGGGAACAAAAAAAAATTATTCGACATATTGTGACTGGTCACTCAGCCTAATAATAATAATATTTAACTTATTTATATAGCGCCGTTTTCGTGAAAAATCAAGGGCGCTGTACAAATAAACTAAGTTCCATAATTATATCGAGTGACTTAAATTTAAGACTTATAGCTAGTGACTTACGTCTAAGACTTATAACTACTGACTTAAAACTATTGACTTACATTTATATTTTCAACTGTGACATAAAGAAGAAATCGAGGACGCCCGGGGACGACACGGCACGATCAAGTAAATCAGATACCTGAGTCGGGCCATGTCATCAGAATAATAGAAGAGTATGTATGAGAATATGTATGAATGTGAATGAGGCAAGCAGTGTATGCCAAGACCGAGTTCTTTGACGGTCCGTTCTCTCTGCTTACCCCTTCGGGGAAACGGATGATGGTTGGTTGGTAAGTTAGTTAGTTAGTTAGACTTAAAGATAGAGATTTACAACTGTAGTGTATTTGAATGGCTTGTACGTTCAGTGGGTTTTAATAGATGGCAGTAGACTCAAAGCTTACGCCAGTTACCGACAGATGTCGGGGACTTATAGGAAAAGCACCTAGGTAATATAGCCGTTCAAACAGAGCTCTGCAGAGCAGATTCACTTCGTAGTTGGTTGAAGCCGGTCGTTCAGACCCCAAAGCATAATTAGGTACTGTAAACCCGTATTATTAAAATAAAATAGTTTTAAATTAAACAAATAACTTTGTATCAACTACTATTATATAATCACAATTACATACATGTTTCAAAACCGATGGCTTCTTCGTCAGGGTAGTAATGACATAATAATAATTAATAATTATTATTTTAATGTCATTACTACCTTGACGAAGAAACCATCGGTTTTGAAACATGTAGGCAATTGTGATTATATAATAGTGGTTGATACAAAGTTATTTGTTTAATTTATTTCAAAATGATGCCACAAAGTGATTTTGTGAAGTTTGAAGAAATAAAATAGTTTTGTTCAAAGGACCTTACAATTATCGAAGAAGCCAGCACAAATTCTGCTTGTGGATTTGGAATACACTACAAAAACAAACATAGATTAGTAACCGATCAACCCCTCACCCTTTTTTGAAAAAAAAAAATTAAAATTGTCACCGGAGAACACAATTTCATTTAGATTTTTAGTCCAATTAATGTCAGAAATCACTGATTAAAGTAAAACAAGTACGTTTTTTAATACCCTGCATATATGTTTTTACTATTCAGCTCAACCTTACTAAAGTAACAAAGAACGATAATAAATTACTTGTGTTCTTTCCACTTAATAATAATCAAGCGCAGTTTTGTGCTAGATTACTAGTACTTACAAATACTTAAATAACTAATAATAAAACATAGATATAAAAAGTTTACGTCCCCATATTTGGTGGGGCGCCACGCCAAATCTGTTCGTGAATACGTAAATCATATTCAATTTTCATGGTGCTTTCAAATTCGACCGCGCTAAAATTCATGCAAGCCCGATACTGCACCGCAGTTCCACTGTTACCGGAATATTACTTTGTTTTAATTAACGGAGTGTCATTATTCATTACCCAACCTAACCTAACTTGCTGACTTACAAAAACATATCCAAATCAGTTCAGTAGTTCTGAAGTATCTTGTTTTACGAGATCAATACCAGTTAGTATCTACATAGTTACCAGATTAAATAATTGAATACATGCGTCTTCGTCTCTTCATAATACACCCTTCACACGATCCGACTTGCAGAACTCGACATGTCTAACCGTTGTCGAATTATTATCATTCCTACGGCCCGACAAAGGAAAAATAATAATTCGGTCCAGACACAGTTGGGCGAGGCAACTCCAAAAACTGTGCGAGGAGAGGATGGGTCTGCCATGGACGGAGGCCGAACAATCGGACAGGGACGTATGGAGGATCCTTATCGATGCAGTGGGTCCCCGACCCGAATAGGACAAGGGGAAGAAGAAGAAGAAGAAAAATTAAGATCATTATTGTAATTCTCCGATATTGTTTAAAGTATTCGAACCGTAATACGAAACCGTAAATCGATAGCTGATTTCAAGGCGGAAAAATGTGAAAATAAATGTGAATGGAAAGATCGAAATATATATGAAATAGTGGTGATGCTTTGAATTTCCTATTTTGACGGAATAATCCAATGCAAACAAGCGAACGGGGATCGAACGAAACATCCTTCCGTTCCACCGCCGGAAGTGATGGAGGGCCGAAAACTTTCGGAAACCGATTTCAAGGCGGATCTAATAAATGATAAAGTATACTTATAAACCCATAAACCGTACACTAACTAAACTCATATATTTGTGGTAGCAGGTTTTTTTTAAAGTTTTAGTAAATTAAAGTATTCATTTTACAATTTTATCAAAACTACTTTTGAAAGTTTTGACCAATGATTTTGTTCAAAGCGGAATTTGGAAAGTGGAATTTTTGAAATTGAAACTGATTGAACAATTCAAACAAGTAATAAAGTAGTTAACGAGATTAATTAATTATGTGGCAAGCCATCTTTTCGAACGTAATTAATAAATATCTTCCCGCATCGTGCCGTCCCTTACTAACTAGGGGCGAGAGATGCTATTGGCTAACGCTCAGATCTGTTCCCGGGGAGGGATCTCACAGCTGATACTATTGATATAAGTACTATGTGTGGAGAAAGTGCGCCTTGCGCCCCGCTCCGTACGGTGCAACCTTCAAGGAAAAGTCTGGAAGGCATTAACGACAGACGTGTAGGAAAAACCATCGTGTGCATTTAGGATAACCCAGATTGAATAGTAACCGTAACGCTTTTGAGAGCGATTAAGTTCCTTTGTTGTTAACTTGTTGAAGGCCAGCATACAAAAAATATATTTTTTCATTACGACGTACAATATTTGACAGTTCTCACCTTTCTTACGAATTCGATTTTTATAACTATTCTTTTGTGATACATTACAAAAATTACATCAAAATAATGTAGATAAAACGAACTTCCTAATAATCAATAAAATCTATGCTTTCCACAGAGGGTTTATATAAAAAACAATGAATAAATATAAACTTCGATTGTGACAGCTATCATATTATCAAGCGGCAGCCATTTTGTCCGCCATCTTTGGTGCCCGGCTTGTGTTTAGCATTTAATATGAATTATTCGGAGAGGCTAAATGCTATCCAGTAATTCGTAATGTCAAGAACAAGAATGGCTCAAGCGATTCTGACCTTGTTCTTCATACAATTTCTATATACATAATGGGCAAAATCGCTTCAAACATCCGGACCCGCCGGGGGGACTGCGGCCTACGAGAGGTTAAAGTACTCATTGAGTAGTACTGATTGTGAAGTGTACTGATTTACGATTATTGAACTGTTACATTCTTGCCATTGTAGGTACCTGCTCCAAAAATAAAGAATGTTGTGTTTAAAACCCGTTTAATCAAAGAATACCATATTTGTCCCATAGAAATGGTCTCATAGAAATCGTTGTATCTCCCTTACTATCATAGTGAGAAGTATGATCTAAATGGTATTGGAAAGAGAATACAACAAGCTACGTATTCAAATCCCAAAGTTAACCACAAAAAAAAACTTCAAGAATTTTTTTTACATGGAACGACAACAAAGTGAGGTGACAGTAACGTTTGTAATATATTTGTCTGAAGAAGTATGTATGTGTTTTTTTTTTTCATTATCAGTAATTTTATTTAGAAAAAATGTAAAGTGAGCCATTTTTAAAACTGAAGTTTTCATCAAAAAAATTTATATGTAAAAAAAATTATGGTTATTTCTAATAATAAAATTTTATAGCCTATTTCATCGCCTTTCGAAAACAGTGTTTAGTTTTCGGATACGTTAACAAATATTCCATTAATTCCCGTTATAATTAATAGTATTTGAAATGTGTTCTTATTTTGAATAGGTTATTGGAAGATGTCGTATTTTATTAAGTTTACTAGCGATGTTCATTTGAAAGGTATAGATCGTCTCTAAATATTTTATTACTTTTCAAAAACGAGAACCAAACAGAGAAATAACAAAACTATTTTACAGGCGTGTTCACTCCGCAACCAAAAGAGTAGATTACAAAAAATAAAATAATTTTATTTTTTTATTTTATTGAAACGTACTTAAATATTCTTAGATCGGCTTTTAGTTGAATGGCAAATAGTGTAAGAAATAATAATATTAACCCCTCAAGCCTCGGAGAGCTACCATTAGAGCCACAAACATCGTTTTCCATTTAATTCCATTAGACTCATTAGAGCCTCTGCAGGACAGATCTGAGATGATATCATTTTTTTCTCTTTCTATAATGCGGAGGTGTTTGATTACTCTTCTAGCCAACCTGCCTTCGGAAATTCAAATTTTATTCAAATATTGGAACATGAAACAAACGACAGTTACGCATGAACATTTTCCAGTAAAGCCTTTCGCTCGTGGAGAAACTGAAACCAATCTAAAACTGGTTGCCAGCCAAACTTCTCGGCGCAACTCAATTTTACGATTGCAGTAATTATTTCAGTTTATTTAACCATAGACAAGGAACACTTCGGTGGTCATCTCAGTCATCTTTCGCTGTCATATGCCTGCGAATAAAAAATAAAGAATTAACTTGAAAACTGACAACAAAACTTGCGCAAACATGGCAACCAGGCAACCTGTCAACGACGGCCGGCCGCGGCAACTAGCACGGCAAGTTGCGAGAGACTGCATGCTTTGCCGTTGACAACGGGTTTTTGAAAAGTTGTGTGGTATGCGGACCATTACATAAAAATTGTGAACATTAATAATTGGTCTGTTTTTTTTGTCATTATGTATGTTATGTATGTTATACTACTAAGACTGTTTATGTTCCTTAAATAAATAAATAATTAAAAATACATAGGATGGCGAGTTGAGTTGCAAACAATTTTTTTTTCAGTTGACACCTGAGCGGATGCACATGGCGATGGCGTTGTAAATCAAAACGGTGGCGCAGGCATAGCCATTTTGTTTTGTTTTTTTTTTTTGAAGAGCCCTGTTAAACACCGCTTCTGAGCTAGTTTAAATTCACAATTTGATCAGAATCGAATAAGGTTGAGAACTTGTTCAAATATCAAAAAATGGCGCAGATCGATTTGATGGTCATCAAATGTAACGAGAGATTGAAATCTAAGAAAACAGCTGTGACTGATCATTTTGTGAATCAGACATCACATACTTTGAAAAAAATATAATCCCATTAAAAATATTTAATTTTTGATATTTTACCAATAATATAAAAATTAATGTTTATTTGTTTCTTTTTTCGTACCTTATGCGCGGTCATACCGTTCACGATTGCGATGAAACTTTGGGAATATGATGTGCGCATACCCGGGATGGTTTAAGGATGGTGAGCTTTGGCGTTATAAAATTATTTCCTATACTATTCGTACGATTGCGATTAAAATTTCATCCGATTGCTATTAATTTTTTTAATTGTTGTGAACATGCCCGTGAATACTTCCATGGTATATACTAATGAGCTCTGGCATTAAGAAATTTCCATAAAAACATTGAATAGGTCACGCGAGTTTTTGGAAATATTGGTGTATTTTATGGAGTTAGGTAAAAAAGGCTGATATTTTATGGAGTTAGGTAAAGAAGTGGGGTTTCGCGGGAGGGGGGACGAGGGAGAGGGGAAGGCGAAGAAAGTGGTAGCGGAATAAGTGATGGGAAGGTGAAAAGGGAACGCGGGAGGGAAAGGGGGCGTGGGAGGGGAAGAGGAAGAGAAGTCAGAAGGGGAACGGGGACGAATGGGAAATGACACGAAGAGAGTATTTAATTGGCATTCAACACACGCCGGGTATCAGCTAGTTAACGATAAAAAATTCAATTTTCGATGTTTGGGTGTTAAGCATCGTACTTAGTTACTTTAACCAATGATTCCTGACATTATTTGGAGTAAAAATGTAAATGAAATTTTGGTCTCTGTCGACTTTTTTGATGAGATTTTTTTTTTTCAAAAACTTTTTCTTCAAAATGAAAGAAAAAAAATTCTTCCACGTGTCGTCACTGGTCTCTAAGCCAAGTAACCAACCAACCCCTCACTTCCGCCCCGGAAAGCGCCCGCCCCTAACTTCCCAATACCTACTATTTTTTAAGTTTTTGTAGAAAAAAAAAATATGTCACCGAAGACAAAATTTTTATTTACAAATTTTACTTAAAATAATGTCAGGAATCACTGGTTAAAGTAAGTCAAGTACGATGCTTAACACCCTGAATAACGTTATTTTAAATAATATACCTGCACATGAAATCTTCCAGTATTTTTTTTTCTCATTTTGTTAGATTATTTCTCATAGTGAAGGTTGAAATAGCAGAGCCGTATTATCAGCTGAAAGCACTTTCTTGTGTTAGGTTTCTTGGCTTCAAATTGTAGGATTATTTATAAATGCTATTAAAAGTTTCAGTTTCGCAAGCCAACAGAAAAAAAATCCAAATCATATTGCGGGGACTTAACAGGTACGAAGGGAATCCAAGCTTGAGCTTTTTCCGATATGAAATCCATGTGTTTTCGTTGCGTTCGAGTGTGAAGGCAATTACACTTTGGAAATCCACTTGATTTGATAACGCAAATCCCGCGGATAACTTCTATAAACTAGGTGTTTCCAATAAATATCAGTCCAATAAAATAATTTTTTTGGAAAAATAAATCTTATAGTAAAATTAAAGATACAAATTAATAAGTTTACCTCAATCTTTTTTATCTGTAAATTCACATAGAAGACCATTAAGAAAATATTTTCATTCAGGGCCTACGTCATCTTTGGGGATGCTGCGCATGGGAATTTTTAAGGTTTTAAGTTCTGGAAAGAAAAAGGGTATGAGTAAGTGATAGGAATCTAGGGGTTAGTGTTTCCAGGAGTGACGGACGTATGAATCGAACCTTAACACTGCAGTGCAAGACGATGGGTAGTGAAACACCAGCTGGAGAGGTCCAAAAGTCTCCCCGGACGGCAACGCCGCTAATGGGTAGGCACTTCCGCCGCCAAGACCTGAACATACCTCACCCGATAAACCCGGGCACCCCTACTAAGTCACCAAGCATAGCGAACCATTAGGGTGACCTATGGCAGAGGTGTTGGTTATCCAATAAATGGTTCCCGGGGTGGCGGTTTACATACCTGCCTCTCAAGTATAAATTTTAGACAATATTAACAACTCTTAATCGATAATCTGAAACAGACAAAGATATGGTCAATATAGGAATTGAACCAAGGATCTTGGATTTCCAGAAAAGTCTATAGATGTCGCATATTAAATATAAAAAACTGAATTGCCTTATTCAGGCATATTTAAACCATTTCAGCAGTAAGTTTGTCAATAAAAATCTGTAAACATAACAGTCTAAGTAAAAATCAAGCACACAGCTTATCGTTTTATCAAAAAAAAATCATTTGTGTGAGTGGTTTTGTAAATATACAAAGCTGCTACAAATTTCAGGAAATAATATTTGAACAAACCATCTATTAAAATATTCTGAACAAAATAGTGTTTAACAACCACCTATTAAAAAAATTCTGAATAAAATATTGGTCAACAACCTTCAAATTGAAAAACATCCCCGTGTGAAAATATTTGGTATATAAAGAAAACATGTTGACTTTCTTGGACAATTTTTGTAATATACTACGGATAATCTAAGCAGGCCCCCTAGCACACTCGATCGATAAGGATTGATAGGTTAACTTTCCAGTAACTTCTTATCGTTCCCTAGGACAACTGTACATCGCTAACATACAAACAACAGTTGATATAATATGTTAAGGACACTTAGTCATTGTGAACTATTAGTTATTCGTTAGCGATTTGCAGTCATGCTAGGGGACGATACGAAAGTTAGCGAAAGTTATCCTATCAATCCAGTGGACATGCCAGTGTTTCATATCGATTAAGGAAAATCCAAATAGCAAAGAGGAAATTATGTTTGTATGTATAAAATGCCGCCCGCGTTTCCTATGTGTAATCAATGTTTTTAAGATAATCCCACAAGAAAAAAATTCAGATGAGTTAGGACAAGGCTTCCGTAGTTATGCAAGCTGTAGATACGTATAAAAATAAATTATGTGCCGTTTAGGTACTTATATAAATAAATATCAAACCTTTAATAAACACAATTGTTTATATCATTTTAAAATCATAGTTAGGTACATTTTTCGATGACCCTATATGTTATATTATTGGGAAGGTACATAAACTTAACTACCCTTAATACCAGCTTCTGAAAACAGAACCTAAATGCAGGGCAGCTGTGTGTTAGGATTTTCTAAGAGTAAAATACCATCAAGAACTTTGCAGTTAAGATTGCGCGCCAATACTCGGTCCTCCCCGAGTAATGTTCGTAACGGGTAGAGCATGATACCAACTCCAGAGCGTGGGCACAATTGGATTACAGGTTATGCTGAGTGAGGTTAAATGAAAGATGAGAGTTTTGTAAACTAAAAAGATGCAATATATTATTCATGATTACAAGATACATAAATTGAGTACTGTACTACCCCCAGGGATCATAAATGAATTATAAATCTATCTAAACTGACTAAATACGGAATAACGGTGTGTCAGCGGGTGAACTTCCATCGAGTCGGTCTTCGGTCAGAGATCTGGTCGCATCCTGTCAGACCCAGCTGGTACCATCAGAGCTTCGGTCCCTGAATAATGTATCCTGGAGACGGGTCCAGCGTCTCCAGCAAGGTAGCTGATCGGAGTTCGTGGAACGAAATTTTTTTTTTTTAATATTTTTAATTTTATAAATCCCATAGGATAAATATGGCTTGTATAGCTCCTCTAAAAGGCTACACATCATTAGCGAAATCCGCAGATTTCCGTCAAGCGCGTGATCGCGTCGAAATTTATTAGTAAATCATTATTATTTTACCGTACACACGCGGACCTTTATAAGGTCGTTTTTAATAAACACACCCGCCCGACTTGGCTTTTGTAAATACGTATAAAAATCCGCGTCATCGAGAGAAAACTGTTGATAACATTTAAATTCGTTTACCCATCAGGGATTAAATAAATTAATATTAATTGACTGTGCTATCGAACCATCGCTGCCCAGGTCCGTGGATCAACTCCAGAATTGCCACTGGAACTGGAAAAAAACCATAAACTCGCGGCCCTCTTTGTGTGTTGCCAGCCCGTGCTCTTAATTATTATTCAAAATTAATACTAACAATGGTACTTGTTCTGAAGCGGTGTTTTAAATAATAACTTTTAAATAAGGCTTAACAGCGCTTCATAACAATATTTTATATTTAACCTAGAGGCCTAGTCTTATTTTTTAAACGTAAAACTAATGAATAAATATTAATGTTTTGTATTAAGAAAAGGTAATTTAAAAAAAATCTTATTTATATTTATACTAAAAATTTCAATAATTTGTAACTAAAGGCTTATCCCTATTTTTAGTATATTATTTTGTTAAATTTTGACCATCGTTTGTCAATTTTACTATCCCTATATCACAAAATGCATGACGTTTTAAAAGAAGGTTTGAAAGGTGTATGTTATTTTACGAAAAAAGTGAGTGTAGATAGCATATAATAATTATCCCGTTTTATGGTTTTTTTTTTAAATGATTCAGGGAATTTCTTAAGATTTTTTTAAGTATGGCAGATCCAGCGCTGGAGAGATGCAGCACAAAATGCACACAGTGTTATTCGAAACGACTGAGATTTGTCATCTAGGGTTAAATAAATATCTCCCAAGATCGTTACAGAGTGAAACGATTATTACAAACCTTTGAAAATCACTATTCAACTAGATGTGATATCGTACTTATCGTATGGTCAGACTAAACCCGTGTCAAAATCAATAATGGTTAATGGATACACATTTAGCTGGTCGCCTTATCTACGTGGTGCATTAGACGGCCATCTTAGATGCTTCCCACTAAACTCATTCCAATGAACGACTACCTGGACAATTAATAACATTTTAAGGAAAGTAATACGATAATATGACAAAAAAACAATTAAAGATAATGTTATGGGGCGGATTATTACATCACTCTTTTTGCCACTTTAATTTGCAATAAGGCTCTGTAGTTAGCATTTTAAAAGAAGTAGAAAAATGTTTGATAGAAAATATTTAATATGTGTTTTTTGTTTTTATGATTACGTTTTAAAATCGGAAAATATATAGAGATTATCTTATAAAATAACATACATTTTTAATCTTAAAAACTTTTTTAGGTAATTATAAATCAGTAAAATTTCGAAATGCGGGTTCTTTGGGTTATTATATTTGTGTAGTGCTGTTTAAGTAGCTAAAACTGTAAACAAAAAAACAGTAAAAAAACTGTATTTTGTGAAACCGATTGTTTGAAGGATATCTTTGTTGGAAATATTTTCTTGTGCTAATTCCGTGTCCTTTCCGGAAGTTGGAAAACCAGTTTTCTTTTCAAATGCCAAGCAAACCTTTTAACGCTGGTTGTTGACGTCTACAAGAAGATCTCCTTCAAAATGATAAATTATTTCATAATTAAGATAGTCATTTCAACTCGCTTAGTCTTTAGCGCATTAATACAATTATTTTATAATTCGTTCAGGAATATATTGCCATTAAATTTTACAGAAGTTTTCGGGATTTGGAAATGCATTAAAGCAATACTTTTGTAAGAGCTGTCTAATTTTATGTTTTCATTATGGTTCTTAAAATATTTCAACGGTTATGAAATGATTAACCCTTAACTACTTCACTCACCAAACTGCCGCTGCTCCCGGCATCCTCCTTACTTCTCATTGCTGTTCTAACAGTATATGAAGCAGGACGCTAATTGTCTTGTGTTCATATCGAGTCCGTATATATCCAGCGTAGTATTAGTGTGGTACGAATTACAATGTTAAGTTGTTTTTTAATTTCTCGAATTTGTGTATGTTTATTATATTTTTGATAAGATTACAGTTTTGTATTATTATTATAATTGACTATTAAACATTTGAAGGCAATTTGTCATAGGTTTGTCCTTATTTTTTACTATAAATAGCAAAACCTGATTATACAGGATGAAAACATTGAAGAATCTATACCTCCAACAAATTAAGCCAACAGGGGCCGGATGCACATGCATACTTTGTAAGATTATTAATAAAACTGATACTTTCATTGATATGGGCACAGAGTTATAATATACATGTTATTTGTTCGTGAACAAAGTAGGTATTATTTCTTTTATAGGACACAGAAACTTTTTATAAGATTTTTCTTATGAAATATGTTTTTTTTTTGTTAAAATTAGAAACTGTAGTTGATTTCACATATAGTGGTAGGTATATAAGACATTATTAAGTTATTAATATGTTTTTTGTAAATGTTGTTGTAAATGTTTACAAAAAACGCCAACATATATTAATTAAATGGCCTAAAGTACCTTTTTTTATATTTCTATTTAGAACAAAGTCCGGTGAATAAGAATTGATATTAATATTGTTAAGTAAAAATCAATTCACAATAAGTAAACTATACAACCTCTCTCTTTCTTTTCAGAATTTTACCCTACAAATTTGTTATCTTTGAAAGAATCTCCAATATTGATGATCTTGTGTTCGCAAAATAAATAATCAAATCACAAAAATAACGCACATTGTTTACACCAATATTTTAATTTAAAAAAAAAATTAAACTGCGTTTCGTGTCATAATAAAGAAAACTTTGATTTTGAAATATTATGTTGATTATTTGTAAAATATTTTTAAAAATAATGGTTTTAAACAATTTGTTATACTCGTCTCATTTAAAACGATGGTACACAGTGAATTTTGCAATTATTGAAAAAATACTTAGATGTTGAGGCAAAACATATTCTGGAAACATTTTAGTACCATTTTGTTGTTTTTGCTTTCTGACCTAGATAGGCCAGTGCAATTAGCGATCCGCGATCGGAATTATTCCGGTAGTCCCAATTTTTTTATATGTTTTACACACTCATCTCCTGATGTAAAATCTGAGTTTTCGACCTTGGCGCACTTGAGCTTTCGCCGCCATTTTGAAAAAACCAACCGGTTTCGCGCCAAAATCTAGTTTTTCTCAAATATTTCATTTACAATACAAATTTCGGCTATAGTAGCTTAACAAGTTTAGTAGAACATTAAATTACCTACAACTTCTATTTAAGATAAATTATTCTATCTCTAATACATATCGAGATATGTCGTCGTGAACATGTGTAAAAGTTTATAAAAACAGGTAAATTGCACGACTTGGTTTGGTTTTTTGTACATATCTTTTTTCCAGTACAATTTTGTAAAAAAATTATTGATACCAATTTTATAGAGAATAAAATTTTATATTAGAAAAATAATAGGTACATGTTTAATATTTTTATCTCAATTAGGTATCCAGGTTTTAATACAAAAATTAGGCGAAAGATTGAATCAGAAGAATAATAATGTTTTAATCTTGGCATACCTTGATTATTATTTTTTTAAACAATTATTATTGAAATAACACGTAACATACGTTTTAGCAACATTAACCATCAAAGTAATTACAACTTATAAATAAAATTAATAATTAAGGTACAAAAACATGTTAAAAAAAGAAGAAAAAAAAAGTATATTCTTTAAAATTTTTGACTATTGACTGTAGTTCTGTTTCTTACTGCCACTTACGGGCCACAATATATATTTCATATGTCTCATCAGCCGAATTTGTGGCGACTGGGTCACCAAATTCCTCGTCATCATCATCAACGAAGGCTTCCACAGCATTCTCGCACGAGTTTCCATTACAGTGAATACGGATTAGGGAGCATTTTAAACCTGACTTTCTACAAGTGCGCTCTCCAGCGGAACCTTTTTTGAATTGGCATGATATAAAGTTTCCCGCTTTGCTTTTGGAACTTGGAATATACGAATAAGCACGTTTACAAGTAACAATAAATACAAGGTGATTTGCCTTTACCAACTTTTTGGTAATATACATTTGGAAGTGAGAGAGCTGTGAGGAGTACCAACAGGTCGATATCCTGACCAATGATTATGACTGCATCATATTGAGATGACAACGAGTTTTCTGTGGTTATTATGAGAACGTCAGCATCCTCTTCAGCTTGTACTGTCGTTATTTGCGATCGTTCAAATGAGGCTCTGAGTAGCGAAATAAAACGAGACTTGTTCTTCTCATTTCCAGAAACTTTTCCTGAGGCACTTTTGGGTGACTGTTTTCATAACAAAACTTCAGCAGAAGTTGTAACTCTTTAGTGCTTTTCTTTTCAGCCGAATCTGGGTATCCATCGAACACCACTTCTGTATTGGCTCCATAATGATTTTGTACATACCTGACATATTGCTAAAAAATTATTGAATAAGGTGGAGCACGACTCCATACAATTTTGTGTAGAAAATATCCTCCATCAACTACGTGTATTTTACTGCTTCCCAGTTCTGTGTTATTTGGTAAAGGGTTGAACGATGTGTAAAATATGGACTTGGTTCTTTTGCGCATGCCTTCCTCTGAGAAAAGAGACAGTAGGACAGGAGATAGTTCATATTGGAAATATTCTTTAAGTTCAATTTCAGACTTTTTGGCAGTACACAAACGATGGAATAGCATTAATGGATGAATATTGTCGCAGTCACACCCTGATTTTTTATGCCGCTCGTCACCACCGCAAGATAAACTATAGCATCCTTACGTTTTAAGTGTAGGTTTCCAAAGTTCCGGTTGATAACCTTAGACATAGCAAAGTTCCCATCTTTTCAGCCATACGTGACAAGTTTCTTTGCTATCCCTGATCGTGCCACTGCATATAGAAATAATCACATTTGTTTTAGAAAATGGTTCATGGCAAGCAAACCAATCTACGAGAGTTTGGACGTTTTCATCATCCCTCTTAATTCGTGTAGGCCTTATCTCTACACGTTGTTCTGACGTTCCTTATTCAACTCCACAGAATTACTCGATACCCTCACAAATGCTATTCAGATAAACAAATCCAGCAGTCCAACGAAGAATAGAACTGTATGTAATTCCTCGTCCTTGAGTCAAACCTCCAGATGTTTTCATCGATCATCAGAGTTTGTTCAGTGGTCATATCGGACCAAATCCCTGACCAAAATTTATGAGATCGTCGAATCGTAAAGAAACCCTCTTTAGTAAATCTTTCATATTCTATTTGATCCATCTTCTCTTTCAATGTCAACATATCTTGAAGATACAGATGTGCACTTTTGGCGTAATAAAAGTGGGCGGCTGCGTGAAAGAGAGGTATAATTTTTAGGACCGTTGCAAGATGGAGCTTCCAATTTCCAGAACGCTCCGCTTCAATATACAGCTCAGTCAGTGTTGTCATCTGGAAGTACTGAACCCACAGCTGGGAAGTAGGTCCGATTAATTTTATTTTTTTCGGTATATCAATTAGTTTAGATTGAACTGCCTGAAAAGCCTGATTTTCCTGAGCATTGAATACCACATTCTTATCTTCACTTGAATGTAGGGGAGGGGTGTGACCCTTCCCCCACTCTCGTTAATTCATAGTTATAATATGTAAAAATGTAAGGTAAATTCTCTGTTTTCACCTATTATTAGTGAAAAAAACTGCAATAAACATAAAAATCACACCTCTTTTAGAAATTTTATTCTCTACAAAATTGATATAAGTAGATTTTTTTGAATACCTCATTGAGATAAACACATTAAACATATACCTATTATGTTTCTATTATGAAATTTTATTCTCTTTAAAATTGATATCAGTATTTTTTTCACAAAATTGTACTGGAAAAAAGATATGTACAAAAAACCAAACCAAGTCGTGCAATTTACCTGTTTTTATAAACTTTTACACATTTTTACGACTGCATATCTCGATATGTATTAGAGATAGAAAAATTTATTTTAAATAAAAGTTGTAGGTAATTTTATGTTCTACTAAACTTGTTAAGCTACTTTAGCCAAAATTTGTTTTGGAAACGAGATATTTGAGAAAAACTAGATTTTGGCGCGAAACCGGTTGGTTTTTTTAAAATGGCGACGAAAGCTCAAGTGCTCCAAGGTCGAAAACTCAGATTTTTCATCAGGAGATGACTATATAAAACATATAAAAAAATTGGGACTACCGGAATAATTCCGATCGCGACCCCCTTTTTTGCGCTAATTGCACTGGCCTATAGAATCCTTGCCAATTTTTTGTGAAATTATAGCAATAAATAATGCCGTTTATAAAAAATCATCATTAAAATTTCGCTGAATAATTGAAGGGGCATTAGAACGGAATACAAACAAACAATAAATCAAATCTTTCAAATTTCGCTCTCTTATCGGATTTTTATTTCATTTGAAGTTCATCATAGGAAGATTAAATATTTAATAACAGGGAAATTATCCTTGCGGGTCTTGAAAAGTCAAATTATTGCGAAATTAATTTTATTAATTATCACTCTGCATTTTAATTCCTTCTACTTTCCTCCAATATCTATGATACATAAGTAGATATTTACATTGAGATGGTACAATAATTTCAGATTGCACGTTTGTGTCTAAAAAATAATATAATTAAAAATGAAATTACTTCTTATAAATATGTTCCACTGTACGAGTGTGAGAAAAAAGTTTTTTTTTTTAATTTAAAAAGTATTTTTCACTTTTTTGTCTAATATCAAAATAAAAATCTATTATTACTTTATAGAAAACATGCCATGAAAAGACACGTATAAATATATTTTAAACTACTGAAAACTCAATTCCATACTGTTCAGCAATTTCAGCTAATATTTTTAGAACAGAATCAAGGATTCCCGCCCCGCTACAATATATCCCTTCAATTAAGCCAGTCCGGCTTTTAAGCTAGAGAACAAAGTTGTGAAGTTTTTTCATTAAAATGGGTATCGCCTTCATATTGTACTAGTTTTTTAATAAATGTATGGTTGTGCAATATACCATACTTAGAATTCTCGTCATCTCTATTAGCTAATGCCCGAGAATGTACTTCTCGTAAAACCGAAGAGAATTTATTTTTTTGAAACAGGCAATTCACTCCAAAAAGAGTGCTTTGTGAAGAGAACGTTGTTGAAATAAGCAAATTATTATGCAATCACGTACTTTTATTCAGGCGGTTGGATTGTTATTTCTTACCTTAGAATAACTGAAACCGCCGGTAAAATTGTGCTGCTGACATTGTATGTGATTTGGGTAATTTAAATTACTTGACGTTTCTTTGCATCGTTTCATTTTTCTGTTATTTCTAGTTCCCGTTGTGAAATTCGTCATGTGGAATACCGACATTATTTATACAGGCTCTGAAAATCCAGCATAAAATGAACATGGCTGAAAACCTTTAAAAAATCGTTTTAGGTTGTGGTAGGCAAACATCTTCTCAGTACTACAGTCAAAACAAAATACCTGGCATTTCCATTATTTATATGTGAGCTGTATCATTGAATAAACCAACCTGATCTATTCCATAGAATCTATGAAATAAATTTGTGAGAAAAGGCTTTTCTTTGGAATGGAAACCAAAAGTTGAATAGTCTTCAATTTTTTCATAACAAAAATTGACCATAGAATGGATCAGGAGAGATCGAGATATTAAGAAGGATGTTATGTATTGGCGATTAAAAACATTTGTATTATTGCAGTTAAAGCAGCAAAATTGAAGCTACTCGAACGTAAGGCTTGTAGAGGTAGAGCAATAATTATAAAAATATTATTTGCTTTTTTCATAAAATATTTTACTTTTTTGTCTCAGTAAAATCAAAAGTTTTGGTAAATGATATAACATAACTTTTTAGAATAAAAGTAATAAAAAATGCATTATTACTTTAATTATTAATTTAAAGGCGGAGAGGATTTACAAGTTGTTCCCGTAAGCACTTAGGCCATAGGCCAATTGTGCTATCTCCCGTATTACCTCAATCCTTTATTAACAACCCAGTCCCTTTAATAAAGTTTACCATTATTTACTTAGCTGGTAAACTTTTGTGGTTTTTAGAAACCGTATTGACTGAAATCAATGTTAGAAAAATCTTCTAAATATTTCATAAATTTTATCTGAATGCATTTTTACACATTATCACTTGACACAGGTTACGAAAATATAGTTATTGTTCTTGCTCAGTTATTTTATTAATGAGATTTAAGACTGATTCAAGAATAATACATACATTTAAACCATAATGGCCAAAATACTAAAATGCCCATAAATCATTTCCTTTCTCATTAAAACTTAGCGTACAAATTGTTGAGAGTTAATACTTTAAGAAAAAAAGTATTTTCTACAAACGCCCAGCAGATAATATTAGGGTAATAATACTCATGATCATTAGGCCTTCTCCTCATTTCATGTCAAATTGATAAAATTTTCCCTTTTTTGTTTACCGCCTCTTTTCTCTAATAGATTATTGGACTACCCACGGCCGAACTATAATTAAGGCATTTAGCAATGATATTTTTGTTTCTCTGAAAATCTCTATTGATAGTATGATGTCCCTACATGAAAGTTCGAATCATGTCTAGTTTCCCCCTGGAAAGGTAATCAATTTGACGTGACCTATGAAAACCTACAAGCGTAATAACTAATAACGATATGAGAGATGAAAAAGTCTACATATACATCAAATCATCGAAATCTCAGTACAAATAAATATTTGAAGCGTAAGTTAATCTTTGGAAAGATTTTTTTTAAATCGTATATACCTCAGTCGTATTAAGTAAGTAGGTTCTATCTGCGACAATTTACCAGTTTGTGCTTCTTGTCAAGATGTTGTGTTCATTGTTTCCGTTGTTCATTTCGACCTATCCTTTTGTTTGAGATAAACTGAGTAGTTTTGGCACGTGCCGTTTATGTTGAGAACATTTTCTTCCGATTTTAAACTCGAAACATATTAAATTTTAAACTATTAAGAACCATCTATTTTTCACTAATTCAATATGTATTTCAACATGGAACTGTTAGCTGGGGTGGTGCATTCAAAACTTCTATATAAATAAAAATAATTTTGAAATAACCATGTGATTTCCCCACCATCAGATTATTTCAAGAATTTAAAGTCCTTCACTTTATATTATTTTACAACTTTTAAAACTTTTACAAATGGATAAAAAATTTTCAACAGTGATAGCTAATATCTTTTTTGAACAGTAAAAGCTCAAGTATTCTTGGCTCTATAACTACCCCGCGCTGTAACATCACCACAGCCCACAAATTTTATAAATATTTTGGAGTCAAATGGTTTTAACCAATTACCCATTAATTTAAGATTGGAGACAGATTATAAAAAATTCAAAAATAATAAATAAAAACACGATATCCATAACATCATTACAATCATTATACTTAATAAAACAATATAATAATCTCTCAATTATTATATTTGAAATCCATTTTATTTTATTTATTTTTTATTTATCTCTACTTCTTTTATATCCTTTTCTATATTTTTCTTTTCTATTCCATGTGTTATTTGTTATATATATATAAAAAAAATATTTAAATAATCATGACACTTTCTAAAAATTTAAGTTAAATTATTGTTTACGTACGTTTTCCACTGTTTTATACGAGCATTACTCTAAAAAAGGTAAATCACGATGTATTTATATTAAAAAATTAAAGCTTAATTATTAAGTAAAAAAAAATAATAATTAAAAATATATAAATACTTATGCCAAAAAAATTAAAAATAATATGATTCGTTAAACATAAATAAAGAGTTAATTTTTTTACATTCCACAAATACAATGGGGTTACATTAAAATATACTTCATATTTTAGGTATCAGAGAAGTGTGAATAGTCAATTAAATATTATTAACAAAGAAATAATTTTTTTAATAGCTATTATATCGTAATTATGTTTTCAGATTAATACATAAATTCATAATGTTATTTATGTATCTCCAAAAGGTTGTTTTAGTATACATAAGTTTTTGTTAATACAAATACATTTTGTAATAATTTGACATAATTAATTTATACCCCAATAACTAATTTTATTATCAATTATTTGTACAATTGATTTATTTTTCTCAATTACTCTGTAACTCTGTACCATATACGATACGATACGATACGATTGTACCACCCCAGCCAGGAGCAATCCTGTCCCGGTGAGACCGGTACACCAGGGGGCACTGATTTGTTAGGAACACGTGCTCTAAGGATGGGTGGGGAGTTGGAATTTAATCAGCCGGTATACATGGCAACCTAATGAGCCAATATAGGAAAGAAGGTTGGGCCGGAATGGGATGGGTTGAGCAATTTTTTATGGATATTTTTTTTTATTATAAGATATATTTATATAATACATACATATACAAATATATACATATATATACATTCACATATATGTATGTTTTTGGTGTGTGCATGTATTGTCCAATGTGCCCTGAAAGCTACACACAAATTGAGCCTATTGAATCTTTCTGTCCCGCGTGCCGATTTCTACCTTAAGATTGTTAAGTTAGAAATCTGTGAGTCTTTGCCTGCATCTCGTTGGTTCTCCTGGTCTCTGCAGGCGTCTTCTTATATCATCTTGACTTTTCTTGCTTCTAGCCTCTTCCTGATTTTCCTTGGTTCTTCTTACTCTCCTTGCCTATTTTGCATTGTATTGGATCTACTTGTTTCTTCTTGCGTCTTCTTGAATAGTCGAATCAGATAATCCAAAAGAGAGCAAATGATATTCCTCCGAAGTGTAATATCCAACTGAATCAACAAAAACATTTTTTAAGATAAAGATAAAACGTGTAATTTGTAACTTGTGCACGTCAAGATATTCGTTTACCTGCAAATGACAAATCTGTAATGTGTTGTACCTAAATGTGAGATTTTTATGGACTCCAATCAAACTCTTTCTACTCGTGTGACCCGTATCAATCATCGCAATGCCTTGAATGGTCAGTGGTCCGAAACATTTTCTTACCCGCCGTACACGAGAAGTCGTGTATGTACCGTACAAACTGAAATTGACATGTAATCTTTGAGAAAAAAGAAAATGTTTGAATCTGGCGACCCACCGGTTTTGTACCCCTACCTAAGACATACAAATGTTTAATACCTATAAAAATCATCTCAAATGAAAACATAAACAAACAATATATTAAACAAAATATCTTAGCTTATGATGTTTATCCTTGGAACACAGCTCGCCTGAAGAGGTCACATACATTTTCGGGCTAATGACAGTTGACACTTGAGCTGTTTACAAAATCCAGCTGCATTGATAGCTTTTTTGTTTAATAGCTATACTTTTAGTTGATAAATTCAGACAAAGAAGAATACACAGGTATTTAAATGGAGCATAACTTCTTTCCCGAGAAAGATAAAATTATTTCGCGAACTAGAACAGATTTTACTAATTATTAGGCGTGTTGTGACAAAGATGATAAAATCTTTCATACATTTTATTTATAATTGTAGTGTAAACAAAGTTGGTTATATTCATAAAAATATATATTTTCATAATAAGAATGTTTTAAAAGCCACTTGGAACTTATGCATCCACAAAGCTCTCTTCTTACGGTGAATTGCCTATTTCAAAAAAAAAGTATGGATCAGCCTAAAGATAAGGGAACGTAAATAGACTAACGACAAACCATAAACAGTGAAAAAATCCACAATTGAACTCGTATTGTTTTTTGAACCATGCAGGTACATTTGTTACCGTTGTGGGTCACGCCAACTTTCCAATTTATCACCAAGAAACTAATTGGCCTACCTCCTCGTTTTTTTTTTAAATTTCTACCACATAAAGTAGTGATGAATTGCTTTCATAATATTAAGGTCTTTATTAAATAATGCGTGGCCTTCAACCTTGTGAGAAATCACACTCGGCTACAGAATTATTACATTTACCCACGTGATATAATTAATGTTGCTTGGTGACCAGCGAATTTTTTTAATTCAACACTATTATTTTTTTTTTCATTAACTCCACCGTAATATCCCTCAGGACCTATGTCGTATTTGTGGTAGCTGTGTGGAGGGTATTTTTATAGAAAGAAAAAAGAGGAAGTTCTGGGAAGGAAAAGGGTATGAGGGATGAGTAGGAATTTGGTTGGACCGATGTGTGAATCCATCCCTCCCACATAATGCAAGTGTTGCAAGCAGTGCAAGGCGATTGGTCGAGGGAGTCCGGCTTGAGGGATCAAAAGATCTCCCTTTTTTTATAGAGAATACCTCACAAGAGTCCCAACTGCTCACGCCTGGAGCCAATGAGACTATGGCATCCCCAATTGGGGTATGTTGAGGCTGAAGGTAAGCGGGGAAGGGAAGGGGATGGGTAAAAGGAAGGTGGGGAAGTGCCTGGCTATTCAGATCTAGTCACTAAATACGGCTAAAGCCATTATTAAGCAACATTTCAATTCTGAATGGTGGTCTTACACCAGGGCGATACTGAGAGTATCTTTTACTATGGAACGTGCCGCAAATATAGTATATATATTATTTTTATTAATTAATTGTGAAATAACACAAATTAATCGAATAAAATTTATTTGCACATGCCGGGTTCGAACCCGCGACCTTCCGATTGGAAGTCAAGTATCTTACCACTCGACCACGGACGGCCGTCAACTCCCTCTCCCGATTCAGCCTGCCACGCAATTGGTGGATAAACCAATCCATCACCAAGACGTAAACACATCTCATTCCATGAAATTGGGCACCCCTGCTAAGTAAATAAACGTAGCAAACCACCTATGGCAGGGGAGTTGATTATCAATTTATTTTTTTAAAGTTAATTATTTATATAATATAATGTTTGATACATTTTTTCTTCGATGCGCGTCTCACTAGGATATACCTGCGTCCACTTGGGTGATCTATGGCAAAGGTGTTATCCAATAAATGGTTCCCGGGGCGGCGGTATCTTTTCCCACCTTCCAAATTGTTATCTCCCAAATTAAAATTTTCCAAAACAAGTTTAGTGACAAAAATACATTAAAAACAAACCAGGAATATCGTATAAATTAAAGCTCTTGTTATTAATCGTAAAATATCTCCCTCCACGAGATTTGGCGAACAGATTCTGTGGAAATATAAAAATCAAAAAGTTTTATTTTAATTTAGACTGGATGAAATAATGTCACCAGTGTAAAAATAATATTGGGAACAGTGTTGGAATAATTTTTCGGTGCAGATTCAATGATGCTAGCTTTAGTTCTTCGACGTAACTTTCATTGAACTACCGGTACAATAAACACAGCATTTCTTCGTTACGTCTTTGTTCATGTATTGGCCAATCTTTTATTTGGATTGGGAGATATTTGAAATCATAAAGAAAAGAGATTTTTAATTTGTACTTTGAAAGCATTTTTTTCGATTTGTACCGCATTTTTGTCTAAAATAGTCATAGTATATGCAATATATGCTTTTACTCAGCTTCAGAACGTAAGTATATTATTTTTTTTATATAACAAGTATATAAATGTTTTAATATAACATAAATCTATTTATTAGGTTTTCACCACACATCTGTAGATGTAGATTGTAGATGACAATAATAAAAAAACCAAAATATCTGCTGAAATTAATAATATCTATACCTTTTTAAAATTTGATTTTCAAAAACAAAATTGAGTTTGATATCTGATTTTTTAAATAATCCGAATTGTTGATTAGCAAAATTTGATCTTAAGATAATTTTCACCCTTTGAGAGTTCATTCAGCCATCCTACGATTTATAATTCAGAATAATGGCGAACAATTAAGCAAAATCAAACAAATTTTCTCAGTAATTATTCCCAAATAATTCATAATGTTGATTATTTTCTATATTCCTTTATTTCAAACTTATTAGCGCTGCTGAGTAAATAAAACTTTAAATAATAACTTTTGAAACGAATTTATTTCGAAAGCAAATAATTTCATATATTTAATTGTGTCATTTTCAATTTGGATATTGAATAAATTGAAAGATGAAAAAGACTTATTATTAATTTGCCAATACTTCACCAATGATCTAAAATTGAGGTAGGTATCGAATTTTTTAATAATTGAAAATAATATTAAAATCTCGACGAAAAGATGAAAAGAGAATATAACAAATACAGAAAATAAAAAAAATATCAGAAGCAACTGCTACTCAAACAGAGACCCGCTGCACGGAAAATTATTTAAGGAAACTACTGGGAAACAATTAAAAAAATACAGGTTAAAATAATTATTTTTCATAGTCTAATATTGTACCTAAATAACAGTACGCCTCAAAAATGGACGAAATTTATTTTTTAACACTACACGGAGGCGTGCACGCGCTTTCAAACACAGCGTTGGCAATATTCATTCGGCCACTGCTACGGACGGACCTGCGTTACGCTTTAATCGAATAGCTGCATCATTTGTGTTTAGAAGTTTTGTTGTAAGTGTCGCAATGGAAAATATAGCTGAAGGTATGTGCATAAATGTGTAATTTTTTTAGATATATATTTTTTTAGTGTCTACGGTTTTTAAGGGTCACAAAATGGTGTTTTTTTTAAATAGTTTTTCAAACAATATTTGACGTTTACGAGAGTGAATCTTTTTTGGTTCAAAATGGTGTGTCGTCTCATGCACATTTTATTATTTGCGGGTTAGTTTTGTACTTAAAAAATACAATTTCGTAACCAACTTCAACCAACTCTTTAAAAAAACTTTTTTTTTTAGGGAGTCATCTACGAATTATCCACAGAGAGCTGTTTAACTTTTTACGAGAGGAGAGACTTTTGCACCCGAATTCACAGAGATCCCGAAGAGTATTGCAGGATTACGTCATCCGGAAGTTTTTTTTACAAAATTTTTCTCCAACTATGAAAACGGCAGTCACGCAAGCTATAACTTCGTTTACACTTGCACTTACCACGCGATGGAAAAATTGTAAATATATTCAAAAATATTTTTTGCGTAAATATACATTATGGCTACAAAATGAAGTAATTATCGAAAACATCGACCTACCCAGCTCTAGTGACTAATCAGAGCCAGCCAAGTCTGCCGGGCGACCTGCAAAAGCTTTCGAACAAAGTAGCGAAAAGTCCAAACGCCAAAAAATTGAAACTAGACCAGATTGATACCATTAATCCAACTTCCGTGCGTATCGGTAATAGGCATATGATTGTCAACCACACAATCTTGAGGACTATGGTGGATGGAAAAGTTTGTAATGCGTTTTCTTTAAATACCTATACGCAGCAATGCTATATTTGCAAAGCAAAGCCTAAAGATATGAACAATTTAGAATTTTCAAAAGGAAGACAATGTATCACTGAAACTTTTTCGCTGGGTTTATCGACCCTGCATGCCTACGTAAGGTTCTTTGAATGTCTCCTTCATATTGCGTATAGGTTAGATATAAAATAATGGCAAGTAAGAGGTATCGATAAAAAAGAAGCAGTTTCCGCAAAGAAAAACATGATTATTTCAAGATTTCGCACAGAAACTGGACTTTTAGTGGATCTTCCGAAGCAGGGCAATGGAAATACGAACGATCGAAATACTGCCCGAAGATTTTTTAATAATCCCGCACAATCTGCATGTATAACAGGCATTGATGAACAGTTGATAAAAAAAAATTCAATTATTTTACAAGTGTTATCCTGTGGGTATGATGTAAACACTGAAAATTTTGATTTGTTTTGCAAAGAGACTGCACAACTGTACGTTCAATTGTATAAATGATTCCCAATGCCTGTAACTGTGCACAAAATATTAACCCATGGGACTGAAATAATATCTTCCATTTTACTTCCAATTGGTCAGCTGTCGGAAGAGGTACAGGAGTCACGGCATAAGGAATTTAAAAAATTCAGAGAATGTTTTTCTCGCAAATCATAGAGATACAACACAAACGAAGATGTTTGCTGATTTTGACACAATTTGCTGATTTCATCAGATCCGGTCATTTCCAATGTGAGACCCTTACCTCGCAAAAATATGTTAACACTTAATGAAGAGGTATTAGCTTTACTGAAAGATCCCGAGTGAGGAAAATGAATCATTATGACCCACTCATTTGATACCGAAAAGCAGCCCATTATATTTTAATTTTTAACACCGCATACATTAAAATTTGTTTAATTGAACAGATATTTGTAATTCCTTCAACATTTCCTTGACTTCCATAAAACATGTCTATTTTTCTATCTTTATAACTATCGTAGAGTATAGTACATACATATTAAACGATGGTTATATATTTGATTCATATGGCAGAATTCTTCTTTGTAGTATTGTCTTACGTTTCATAAATCCATCATTTAATATGCGTCTACCATGCACCCAAGGCATCACATACAATTCTAAAATATATGTGTTTCATAAAAAATGTATAAACTTTTATTTAAAACCATAAAATAATTGTTTCCCTCTAGAATCGTTAATTAACCCACTGTGCGCTGGGACCAAAACTCCATAAATAGACATTAAGCTACTGATACCTAATTAAATTCGCTCATTTTTATCGATCTCATATTTCAATTTTAAATTTACAATCCATTGTGTATCCTTAATTATTTTTTCGTCAGTGTTCAAATTATCATAATTAATTTGTTTATTTTATTTGGAAGTTGATGGTACATTTAGGCCTTTCGAACAGAGATTCTTACAAACCACGTGGCTGGGCTGCAACCACGAGTCGCTTACTAATATGAGCTGGCTTCCGTACAGTGCTACCTAATTACAATGAAATTTATAATGTTTTCACGAGCAACCGTTAATGCATGAAAGTTGCCCAAATGCCCCAAATTAATGATCAAAAGTTACGATTTTTGTTATAATATACTAGCGAAGACCCGTGATAAATTACGGGATATAATCTCAAAGCGTTTCAATAACAATTTTTTTTTTTTAAATTCCACTCTATCGTTGTTTTAACTCGATGGATGCAAACAATATTATTCTTATCTGTCTTTATAATAAGCATAAAAAACGATCTAATAGAAGATTTTGGGTTTTCCCAAATAACGAAATAAAAAATAATAATTGTAGGGCATTCATCGCCGCAGAGTGGCTGAAATTGGAGAGCTGGTGCGACATTGGCCCCCGATCGACATGTTTCCAAAATGATTTTTGAAATAAATCTTCTTTACGCACGCTTGACTTAGGGGGTAAGCTGGTGAATGCGTTACGAGAGCGTTACGAAATGTGTAGTCGGGCAAGGCGAACGGTCTGTATCACACTGTAGGAGCAAGAGAGAGCAGTGCGCGCGCACATTTTCTTTCTCTCTAGAAGTTTTACTGCAGTCGTGTGGTCAAAAACACATTCGTTTTTTTTTTTACTAATATATTCTCAATTAACCATTGACATAAAAAAAAATTTGTTAAAATAACATCTGAAGCTAAACTCTGTAATTAGTGTTAGAGTTTGAAGGTGTGCAGAATCAAGCTGTTTGTGTACTTCTCTCTCTCTGGTTTCAATCCTGGGATTGGTTTGCAGCAATTTCCTTTATTTTTTTCTTCCATTCTTCCCTATCTTGTGCGGCTCTTTTGAATTCTGCTATATGATGAGCAGCGCATGTCCACCAGCAGGTCCTCCAGGTACTCTCGGCGTGGGCGTCCCCTAGAGTTTGTCCCCTCGGTCATACTCTATATTATGGCATGCAAGAGGCCTTCTTGTCGTATTATATGGCCGATCCATCTTGCACGCCTTTTGGACAAGGTCCTGAGTAGGTGCCTTCCTCCTTCGATTCTTTGGAGAACCTCCTCATTTGTATTGTGGTCTCTCCAGGAAATTCCTAATAGTCTTCTATAGGACCACATCTCAAAAGCCTCTAGTCTCCGTTTATCTCTTTCGGATAGGCACCATGTTTCGCAGCCGTACGTCAAGATACTCCATACATAGGTCTTGATGAGGAGTATTCTCAGTTTTAGGTCTATATTATTCGATTCTATTATTTTCGACCTTTTATTGAATGCAAGCCTAGCCTGGTGTATACGGCTGTCGACCTCGCTCTTAGACCGACCGTCCCATGTTATTTTGCTCCCGAGGTAGACAAACTCCTTGGTGTTTTTTAGTGGAACTCCTGACATCTCTACTCTCATCTGATGTTGCGTTCGGCCTACAGTCAGCAGCTTTGTTTTGTCTTTGTTTATCTTCATGTTGTAGTTGTTTTGGCCTCTTGCAGTTCTTCTTCGCTTTCAGCAAGCATAGCAATATCGTCAGCAAACCTTATCATATCCACCTTTTGTCCGTGTATCTTTATACCTTCTCTGTGACTCATTCTCTCTCTCAAGTCATCAATCGCACTCTGTATATAGGCATTTGTGTACTTATCACCGAATAAAAGTTTTTAAAAAGTGATTTTAAATATTTCTCAAAGTACGAGCTTTAGTTAAGTAACAATAAAAAAATAAAAAAATATATATTTGAAGTCTTGGTTCAAAGTTTACTTTTTTTTCCAGCTTTTTTTTCCAATTTATTGTCTTTAATGGAGTAGGAAAAAAAACTTTACTAGTCTTCACTCTAATTTTAAAAGGGATTTGATTGATATATCTTTTATGTACAAGGAAAAAAAAACACCAGCCGCCACTAGCTTCTCCAGTTATTGCATTTTTAAGGAATGAGTGAATTTTTCGTAATTTTTTTCTAGAATTCAATATTTGATTTCTTTACGTCTAAGAAAAATTAACTTAATGTTACCTTTCATACTGTGACCAACAAAACGTAAAATTGAATGTTATTCTCAATTACTCACTGATTTTAAAAATTTCGTTTGAAAATAACATCTGAAACTAAATTATTATGTAAGTAGTCGCCATCTAATATTGAAACATCTCTTTTTACCAATGGAGATTTTCCGGATACCGATAGTAAGTAGGTGACAATATTTTCTGTTTTTACAGTTTGTGACTAATATTCACTTATTATGTACACACTTAAGTTATTATTTGCATATATAATTATAGGCACTTGCATTACTGAACCATTCTATTTATTTACTTTTTAATTTATGTTTATTAAATATAAAATATCCTGTATTATCTTTCAGTGTCTTTTCGTTTTTTTTATTATTTTAATGTAAATGTCGTTAAATTTTAAATACATTTTTAAGTACCCGCCGACTATAAAATGTTTATAAATACATTCAATTTGCTTGTGTACATTTTTAGCAGGAATTAATATATAATTAGATTACCTATTGTGTGTGATTACCCCATTCTACCCCCAATTACCAATGTTAAACGTTATTTCCCACTGTCTAGAAAATCTTAAGTATTATTATTATTTTATTTTTTTTACATTAACTCCACACAGGAGGCCCTGAGGAAAATAATTTCCCTCAGGGCCTATGTCATTTTTGAAGATGCTGTGAGGAGGGTCTTTTTGAGGAGAGGAAAGAGTGAACGTGGGTCTTGAAGAGACCCATGTTATAGGAGGGAGGAAACACAGAGGCCGGCAAATCGTTCCACAGCCGAGCTGTTGAACACAAGAACGAGTCGTAGAAGCGTCCCGTTCTCATGTGACAAATGTCAACTGTGTACATATGTTGGGCGCGCGTTTGGCGTGTTTCCCGACTATGCACCGGTGCCGAGGGGATCAATGACGCTAGCTCCCCGGAGCATCTTCCATTGAAATACCGGTAGAACAAGGATAGCATTCCCACCCGACGCCTGTGCTCTAAAGATTGCAATCCGTTTGTTAAGACGGGAGAATCTATCAAGCGGACCGCCCGTTTCTGCACAGAGTCGATGGTGTTTTTCAGGTACATCGAGGCTCCAGACCAGAGATGACTGCCAAATTCAACCGTGGGGCGCACTTGCGATTTGTACAGGGTTAGCAGTTGTGTACTATTGAAGTATCTGCGGGCCCTGTACAGTAGACGTGGGCAAAATTGAATGAATGATTTGAATGAATCAATTCAATCTTGTAACACACTCGATCTGATTCTCATTTTCAGAAGGAATTAAATCTTCATTCCTTACAGATTTTTTAAACGGCACCATATTTTTATTTCTATTTATTTTACATTAAAAAAATATTTTATGTTAACGATTTACATATTTTAATGCTTCGTAGAAATTTTATTTAATATTATTCTGTATGTTTACTGCGCGGATAAGTTACCTATAAGCGCGCGCCGCGAAGATACCGGAGGTAATGTGCTATATGCATTGTACTACCTCTATCACGTATAGTATATCCCGCGCCGAAAACCCATAGGTCAGAGAGTCCCCACACCTCCAGCCCAGGCGACAAAACGTTGCGAGTCGAACGAAGTAGTTCCGAGTTCCGAACAACGCACCTCTCTTTTACAGTCCCATATGTCCCACTCATTCATTGAATTAATAAATGTATTCCTTATTCAGTTGTGTCGTCACAGTCCTACACGTCAGTCCGGACCGAAGCGGTCAAACCCAATCTCTGTGTCATTTTGTTCCACTAATTCAACGAATGAGCGAATTAGTATGATCGCCTCTTTTCAAATCCCGCTCCCATGATCGAGTATGTACTGCCTCTGTTGAAGTGAGTCGTTAGGTTCGCGGAACGCAAGTAAATTAGGTCACAGCAAGTCAAAAGACACTTGCTAGTCGGAAGTTCCTAATCCAATCCTTAACGACCGCTGCGAATCGGTTCGTCGTTAGTCCCCGCGCAGCGGAACCGTCAATTTAGTTCCCAGTCACAAGTCCCAGGCAAGACACAAGACACTGCTCAAAAGATACAATTCATTCTCAATGCCTGCCGCAAATTCGTTTGGGAGTGCAGTGCGATTTCCCCGTGGGCCGAGCCGTCAATTTAGTTACATCGTAGGTCGAAAACTTCCGATTTCGAGCCCTGCGTAAATTGGGTAGAATGCGTTTTATATTCGATCAGACGAAGCGGAACTATTTTAAGTTTAAAATAAATATAATAAAAATAGTAAAACTGTTTAATTTGATGATTTATTTGATTTATTATATTCTGGATATAACTACTTATAAAAATACATTTTTTAATCGGTTTTGCTGTCATAACATCACATTAAAAAATTCAAAACCCCGTCATCGTGGTTTTCGTCGATCAGTGTCTAAATTTTTTAATTTTATTATTATATATATCTATATATAAATATATATATATATATATATATATTTATTTTTATTTTTTTTTTTTTTTTTTTTTTGGGAATTTTATGAATTAAAGGATCGAATGAAAGGAATCAGATCAAAAGGCCGAGGGAATCAGACTGAATCGATTCACTACTGTGAATAAATCTGCCCATGTCTACTGTACAGTACGCCCAGTTTCTGAGAGGCCAACTTAACTCTGGCCTCGATGGAGCCCCCGTACCTGAGCTGGTCACTTAGAGTTACACCGAGCACGTCAATGGAGGACCTGTTTGGAAGAATGCTACCGTTGAAGGAGACTAGATTGTCATTTCGATCCCTTTTAGACGTAATCAGACATGATTGGGTCTTTGAAACATTGAATTCGACGAGATTATTCTTACCCCAAGAGTAAACACTCTCGAGGTAAGCGTCCATTATTTGCTTCAAAGCCCTCCGAGCCATTGGAATTTGTGCACCCTTTGGGGGCTTGTCAGGGTAGTTCGGGGGAATTTCATTCCGACTAGTCGTGTTTTTGTTGCTCTTCTGAATTAATTTTATATCAGTGGCCCCTTTGGTCCAATCTCATTGAAAATTTGTCAAAATACGTGTTTTAGTTATAGCTTCATAATTTCATTACGAAACTTGATATTGCATTGTTGCAACAGTGGTAAAAATGACAAAGTTTGCAAGTGAATTCAAAGTGATCACAAAGGATTTGACGAAGGCGTCATCACATCGATGAGAGATACTCACAAGCAAGATAAGAACCACTTCACTTTTATTTATATTTTAGTTGATGGGGAAGAGGTTTATGTTTTCATAATATTTTAAAGCACTGAACTCGGATAGCCATATCACAACATGAATAATGCGTAATCCACTTGTCAACTTAATAAATGTTTATTTCTTTCAGCATTTTGTTTACAAAACCAACACATCATAATGATATGGTAAATGGTGTTCGACAACCATTGGCGATGGTAAAAATATTATTGCATTCACGGAGGCGGGCTCTGGTTGATTGATTTCTATTATTTCAGGAAAGTTGTGGATCACTGAGGTCTGTTAAACTTAAGAATTCTTAAGAGACATAACTTGGTCGAGTACCCAATAATCTCACTATTACATTTTACGTTTCAACTTTACTCAAGGATAGTTTTTTTTTTTTTATATATTCAGTTAGGTAATTCACGAAAGCGCTATGGTGATTGACTGGACACTGGAAGAAGAAGCCTTGGAAGCTGGGACAGAAATCACTTACCAGCAATAGAAAATGGTTACACATACAACCGCCTCAACAAATAAAATTAATTAATAAAAAATCCCCATATGAACAAATAAGAAGATCAAATGCTGTTGACCGATAGCGCAGCAGGAAGTAGTCGAAGTAGACTGAAACTTTTCTCGCGGTGATAAGGCGGGATACGAATACCGAAAAGCAAGCGGGAGCGGAAAGCAAGAAGCATCGAGAAACGTGAAGCCAGTAATGGTAGCGGGTAACGCTAAAAGGGAACCAGATTGCAATAAGCAGGGAGTAAGAAACAGCGTGAAGCAAAAAATAAACTAAGAAGCAGGAAATCGGAAGCAAGAAGCAGAAAGTAAGAATCGAAAGCACGAAGCAACGGAAAACGGGAAGGAAGAAGCAGAGGGAAGCTGGCAGCGGAAAGTATAAAATAAATAATTGAGCAGCAAGAAGCAACGGGAGGCAACAACCAAAAAAAGCGGGAAGATGGAAGGATGAAGCGAGAAGAAATGAGAAGCAAAAATAAGCGAACTTGAGAAACGAAAACAAGAGCTCAACCACTTCCCTTATTCCTGCCCATCCTACATTCCAATATTGGCTTATTAGGTTGCCATGTATACCGGCCGATTAAACTCCAACCTCCTTCCCATCCTTAGAGCACGTATTCCAGTCCCAACAAATCACTCACCGGGACAGGATTGCTCCTGGCTGGGGTGGTACAATAGTATCGTATCGTATCCTTTGGGGGCTTGTCAAACAAAAAGCTATCATGGACTGTACTGTCATCCGCGTAACAATGAATTGGTGCATACGTCAAAAGGTCAATTTAATTCAAATTTGAATAAGTTTTCTGTGTACACTCATCATGGCCAGACCATTGAGGCGATTTTGTCCCATAGTGCCATAGTGCTTCTTAGCCAAGTTTCAAGTCCTCAATCCGCGCCGCTAAATCCTTATCCGGAAAATTATATTTACTTAAACAAGGATGATTTGCCACCCTCGGACGCAATTTCTATCAAGACCAACGCGAATGCAAGTCGCGTTACGTACTACCAACACTGTCAATAGAGTGCAAATGCACTAACAAAATAGTTTGGCGGATACTAACGAGCGACGCGTATGTAGACGAGGAAAGTAAAGAAAAGGAAAGTAAAATAATTTAAATGTAATTATTTTATGTCTATTTTTTATTTTGTGGTTTCTCGTTATATGTGTGCTTTCCTGTTATAATTAATTTTATGAAAATTACCTGCTTACAAACTGCTTTGGCAGTTTAGCCAGTTCTTATAATGAAGAATACAAAATAAAATGCAATAGTGTTTACATGAAAAGTTCCTTTGAAGCTCTATAGGCTGAATGTTGTTTTGTTTTAATGATACATAAACTGAAAATTTTATGAAACAAGCGTAATTCAATAAAATACTGAAAATCGAGCAAGCGTAGTCAATATTTATATTGTATTTGCAATTTGGGTAACAGTTCTAATCACATTACTCCGGGAACAACACGAATTATCATGTATTTACGCAGCATCGGAGAAAGGGTTGAGTAAATATACTTCCGTTCCTTCATTAATCCCATGTCTTCGTCAAAAGAGAATATCGAGATGCCTAGATATTATTTACTGTACTATTTTGACATAGCTCTAACTACGCAAATCTTCTGATAGGAAGAGCGGATTTATACGTCCGTCACACCCTTAGATTCCTACTCAACCCTCACACCTTTTTCCTTCCGAAAACTTCCTCTCCTTACTTTCCTAAAAAAGACCCTCCACACAGCATCCCAAAGTTGACATAAACCCGGATGGAGGTAATGTAAAAAAATAATAATAATAACAGCATTTCCACAACGATATTCTTTGTATGCCGCTGAACAACATTTTACTTTAAAACTGTAGAATCATATTGGCTGAACAGCAGTGTATCTAGCACGGTCGACCGATAAAGCTTTTATCGATAATGCCTGTAACTTGTCGCCGTTCCCGAGAGTGACTGTGAATCGGCGACGAAAAAACAACAGTTCACAACGACTAAGGACCAGTTGTTTCGGAAAATTTCACGTTTGAATTTCCCTCAAATCGACATTCACCGAAAAATTGGGTTGTTTCAACATCCGTCAGAAGAAATTTCATCGAAAATTCCATAGGACCGGTTGTTTCGGAATTCCCTTCAAATTTGAATTTCCTTCAAATTTGAATTTCCGTCAAATCGTCATTCACCGAAAAATTGGGTTGTTTCAACTTCCGTCAGCAGTGAAAATACTATAGAAATGTGATGTGAATGTGATCAGCCGAGTCCGGACGGTTAGCGAAATAATGGGAGGCGCATGCGCAGACGTCAAAATTGTGATTCGGCGGGGAACACTTGAATAAAATTTTCAAATTTATCGAACGTTATTTGTTGCTATTTACTGTTGACGGAAGTTGAAACAACCCAATTTTTCGGTGAAAGACGATTTGAAGGAAATTCAAATTTGAAGGAAATTCAAATTTGAAGGGAATTCCGAAACAACTGGTCCTATGGAATTTTCGATGAAATTTCTTCTGACGGAGGTTGAAACAACCCAATTTTTCGGTGAATGTCGATTTGAAGGAAATTCAAACGTGAAATTTTCCGAAACAACTGGTCCTAAGTGTCATTAATTTATTCGACGTGAACAGTTGTTTATTCGTTAGAAATCTGCAGTCGTCTTGTGAACGATGACAAGTTATCGACGATATCGTTCCCTTTTCCTTTATCGATTATTATTTTTTTTTATTGGTTACAAAAAGATACATAAATTACAAATATATATATTTTTACAGTTAATAATTACATAATATATGTATTTGATGTACCTCCATAAATAAGCAGGGCTTGTGTGTATGGGGGTTTCATTACATTGTTTTTTTTTTTTATATGATTCATTTTAAGTTTTCAGTATATTTTTTAAGGTGATATTTAAATTCTTTAATGTTACTATTCATCTTTCTATTTTTTTCTGGAAATGAATTAAAAAAATTTACTACGAGATATTTATGATTTAACTGTCATATTGTTTTTTTTACATTTTGAAGTAGGAAGTATTGAAGTTTGTCTAAGATATCTGTTATTTTTAAATGGTGCAGCTTTATTTTGAATATTATCTTTATAAATTTGTAATGTTACATGATAGAAGTATAATTAGCTTAATTTTCTGACCTTAAATTGTTTGAATAAGAGTTCTAACGAATATTTATAATATGTTATATCGATTATGTTATAGGGAACTGTACTGGGACCAATCCTTTTTATCATTTATGTCAACGATATGTTTAAACTCAACATCAAGTCTAAACTCATTTCATATGCAGACGACACAGCAATTCTAACCGAGGGATTAACTTGGAATGAAACCCAGAAAACAGCAGAGTTAGACTTAAACATACTAAAAAAATGGTTCGATAAAAACTTGCTGTCACTTAATACGGAAAAAACCTTTGTAATACCGTTCACCATTAATAAACATGCATTCCCTGAAAATTTAAAGATTAGTATACATTCATATAATTGTAATAGAAATTTAAATTCATGTAAACCTGACTGCTCTGTACTCACTGTTAAAACTAATGTAAAATACCTCGGTGTAATTATAGATAGTAACATAAAATGGAAACTACAGATCAATGCAACAGTAGAAAGATTAAGAAAATTATTGTACATTTTTCTTAGAATCCGAAACATATTAAATTTTAAACTATTAAGAATCATTTATTTTTCACTGATTCAATCTGTATTACAATATGGAATTGTTGGCTGGGGTGGTGCATTCAAAACTTCTCTCTTGCCTTTAGAAATCATCCAAAGAATATTAATAAAAATAATTTTAAAAAAACCATATGATTACCCCACCATAAGATTATTTCAAGAATTTAAAGTCCCTTCACTACACAATATTTATAGAAAAAATTCACTTTTACAAATACACAAAGATTGTTTCAACAACGATACCTCAATATCTATTTCAAACAGCAAAAGACCAAGTATTCTTGGCTCTATAACTATCCCGCGTTGTAATACCACCACAGCCCAACAATTTTATAAATATTTTGGAGTCAAATGGTTTAACCAATTACCCCTTAACTTAAGATTGGAAACAAACTATAAAAAATTCAAAAGGTTAATTAAAACAATATAATAATATATCATTGTCCAGTCACAACTGTACTTTGGAAATCCTTTTTCTTTTATACTCTTTTTTTATTTTCTCTCTTCTTCTTCTTTTATATCTTTTCTTTATTCAATTCTGTTTCACGTATAATGTATGATATACATATATAAAAAAATTAAATATTATAATTTTCATTATCCTTACTACACATTTTAAAAATATATGTTGAATTGTTTTTCGCTGCTCCACCTTTTTTACACGAGCATTGCTCAAAAATAAAGGTGAATCACGATATTTAAAAAATGTATTAAAAATATATATATACAATGTATAACAACTGTATTTGTAAAAAAAAAATTAAATTAAAAAAAATAATAATAATTATCCTTTATCGATCGACAGTGCTAATACTCAGACACTACTGTAGTCAGCGACATTTCAATATAGACTCCTCTCGACAAATCGAATCCATGTGAATAACTCGTCAGACAAGCTTTAAGCTTCTGCCCAAAGTTCCTACTAAGCTCTTACGAAAACGACGTCAAACGCTTGGTTGATTTTGTGGAAATATATAGGGTGTCCGTATAAGCGCGGAAGATTTGAACTTCCCGCCAGTTTGGCACGTCATATTGTTACATGATTTGATTATGTCATTACAGATCGATGGGATGGGATGGGACAAACCAACTCATCCTGATTGGTAAACATTATTATCAAAATTGTGAAAGTTTGATTGCCACCATTCGTAAAGTGCTTGCAATCTTCATTCGTAATAATGTTCATAATTAAGCTACTGCGAAAAGAATAATCGAAAAATTCAGAACGTCCTGGTTCGGTTGGTGATGTAGTTCATGCATAACACAAGCCACGAGCTCATAGAGGTTGTTCAGAACAAAAAATTACCGTAGTTCGCGAGGATGTGGCTGGGAGTCCAGGGGTGCTAGCATGGTCGATCGATATGAAGTTACCGACGGATTGTCGGTAACTTCTCATCGTTCCCTAGGACAAATGCAGATCGCAAACGAATAGGTGACAGTTTACAATGACTAAGTGTCCTTAATATATTCGATATCAACTGTCGTTTGTACGTTAGCGATCTTCAGTTTCTCTAGGGAATTAGTTCACGAATTGGATCCCTGAGCAATAAGAAGTCGATTGCCGATTTTACGGACATACTTGTAAGGCCGATTTTCACCTACATGAAAAACTGCCACATTTCCTGCTTTGCTAAAAGAGTACCCATGTAGGGCCATGTAGAAACCTTGGCCGACACTTAGTAGATTTTTTTTTAATAAACGTAAATTCCAAATGTACACATAATAATTTAGTAAATATTTCAACACATTGCTGAAGAAAACCATGTTTTATTGAATCATGAATTCTTGCGCTCTTGAGACACGCTATATATATCCCTAAGAAGAGTTTTAGACTGTATTCAAGAAACTTATTAACGGACTAGACATGAGAGAATGATAATTTGGGTAATCTAAAAAAAATTGACTTGTCGAAAGAAAATCACTGTTTGACTATTACTGAAATGTTATTGAAATGATTTCAAACATATTTAGTGACACGATCGATAATTCCCATCTACTCTCCTCATTTCTTTCCCCCTCATTCAGCCTTACAGCATATCCCGCTGATGGAAGTTCCATAGTCACACTAGTTTATAGATTTCTGATTTCTAAAGAAAAATTATTAACATTGACTCCTCGAAGGAGACCCTCGCGAAAATAGTTTCTCCAGGGCCTCTGCCATATTCGGGGATACTGTGTGGAAAAAAAATTAAAGTTTCAGGATGGGAAGAAGGGGAAATTCCGAAAGAAAAGTATAAAGGATGGATAGGATTCTGGAGGTTAGTGTGTCCAAAGTGACGGACGTATGAACCTCCACTGCGGCGCAAAATGATAGGTCAATCGCTCAAACACCTAGTTCTGGTATCTTGATATTTGCCCAATTGACTCTAGAATGAAGACTAGACGCCATATTATTTTAAGAAAATCTGTTGTATTTATAGTTTTTCCATTATTGTTTGGTACTATACGACAAAAGTATTATAAGGAATTGTGCTGAAACTAATACGCACCCGTACCAAACAGTAATGGAAGAAACAAGAAATAAAACGGATTTTCTCCGTGTAGTAAAACTACCTCAAAATAAAAATACTCTTGTTTGTGTTTGGATGCTCTTTTTGGATTTCTAAGCCTTGCATTTTCGCTACATATACACAAATTACAGCGAAGGCACGTATGTAGAGTGGAATCGTGCACAGTGCAATTCCGGACGAGTACATTCTGCTCTTACCCAATAAACTCCAATAAATCTTCGCTTGCATTCTCTACAAGCGGATTGCGAAGCTCAGGCAAATCCTCTTGTCAAGGAAAATATATGTGCTTGGGTACAACAGAAAAATTTTAATGGCAGCAATTAGTTATTTACTATTTTAATGCATAAAGTAAATTAGATTTTATATTTTTTTTAGAATATAGGGTGTGTTTTACAACTTTAATCTTTATATCTAATAATGGATGTTTCTTTGTTTGTCCCGTATGCGTTCCTAAATCATTAATCTTGAAACTTTAATGAGTTTTTTGCGCATGCACAGGAAGGTTTCTATGCATAATTGCTTTTGCGTTATTAAATTTGTGTAAAAATAGGTGTATTTCATATAGTTTACCGGCAAGATAGGAAGGAGGGAGGGAGAAGGTGGAGTAGAACGAAAGCGGGTGGAGGTTTAGCGGGAGGGCGGACGAAGCAGCGGAGAAGGCGGAGAAGGTAGAAGAGGAACGTGGAAGTGTGAAGGGGAACGCGGTAGGAGAGGGGTTCGCGGGACAGGTGGGACGCGGGAGGGAGTGAAGGCGGGGAAGGTGGATGGGGAACCCTGGAGAGGAAGGGGACGCAGGAAGAGAACTAGGTGAGAGTGGGGACTGAAAGTAAATGCAGAGTTAAGAGTGGGAGTGCACTAACAACTGTGCAGTTTACTGAAGAAAAATTTACTTTGTTATTTAAAATGCTAGTACTATTATTTAGGGATTATCTGATTTGTAATGCTTCCACATTAATAATCATTTAGTTAAAATTCTGTATAAAAGTTATGTGTACGGAATTCAAACATAATCTTTACTATTAGTATACTTCCGGGACAGATGTATTACATAGAAATGGGATAGGTCTACCACTTAATAATCTTGTAGCCCTTGAAATAAAAAAAGTCATTAAACAAATTTACTCAATAAACAATTAGATTTGTTTAATAGCCCCATTCTTTAAATATCCCCGTTACCCCCGCCCACTTCCACCCCTCCTCTTAGCCACCTTCCCCATTGCCACCACCTAAGTTGATGTTCTCTCTCCGTCTTCCAATTTTCTTTTAAATACATATATATTCGGTAACTTATCATTTTTCAGTACATTTTTATTCATCCCTGAGGAAGGTTCAAGTTGAACCGAAACCGGTTGGATAAAGAAATAATAAAATTGAATTAAAACAAATTATTATCGTGTTTATTGTAATCTTTACTGTTGGGCTCCAACTCCGTTCACTAATTTACTTCGTTATCATCCGTTTCCTGGTTACCTGAGTACATTATTCCTACTTTTGTCTCTGAGTGGAATGGAGTAGCAGCCATTGTTTAACTCTAATCAGAGTATTTACTTTACTTCCTTTATTAAATTTGATCTTGATATTTTCAGAGCAAGAGAGAAATAAAAGTTTTTTAGGAATAGGCCTGGAAATGCCTGAAACGAAATAATATTCTAAGATTTTTTCTTGTTTTTAATAACACGTTTCATTACTTACACTTTCCTCTCTTAATCACTTTCAAAGAGTTAATAAATGGAAGGTAATTGTTTTGGTATTGTACGTACAGTGCACAGCCCTATATAAGAATTTTATCAGGAATTATTAAATTGCTCTGTCAGGGTGTTGAATTTACACCTAGGATATCACTATTTTGTTAATATGTCAGACAATATTAGGTATTTATTTCCATAACTTATTATGTACGACTTTTTATTATAACGACTGTTTGGCTTGAAATGAGGATATGCGTAGTTCCTGCCGGGATGCCATTTGTACAGTTCCTATTCTCCTTAACATTGTGTTAATCCCTTCCGCATACATGTACATGTACACATATACAACTATAGAAAAAAGTGTTATGTTTATGATCTTATCCTGCATGTCTTATTATTCTTTTTTATTTTCGTTTTTCAGTTTTTAATTCTTATATTATCTATTTCCAGTTAATAATTTTTCTATTTTCGTCTTTCCTATTTCCAACACGTATAAATATTTAATTCATATGTTCACACTAGACCTCACATATTAACTATATTTCATTGGTCACCATGATACAGGCAGTCGCCTAGTATGGTGATTTAATATATCAAAATTTTCAAATATATTATTAACACGTATTCTATAAATAAAATAAATTAATTAATATCACTTTAGTGGAGTATTTTTTAATTTGAAACAATATTAATTAAAATAGTGCTAATTGGAGTGCATTTATTTTGAAAACAAGAAGATTAGCAACCAGATTGGAAGCAAGTTGTCGGTATTTTTCGTGTAGACAATCTCGTTTTTAGGTAAATAGAAGGAATTTGACCACTTTGAAAGTACATAATATCGTTATGAACCCATTCGTTTTTTTTGTGGCGATATTATTAGGTATCGCGGTGAAACTATATCGTAACTATATTATGTGCTCCTTCGTAAAGATACAGTGATAAGTGATTGGTCATTCATTTTTCCTTGGTTATCTTGTTTTTCCTACAAATACTATCACCCATTTCCAGCAAACACCATTTCGTCTAGTTATGTTTAAAGTATTTACTGTCAATTTTTAACAAGTGCATCTGGCTCCCTAGCACGCTCGATCGATAAGGATTGATAGGATAACTTTCTATTACTTCTCGTCGTTTCCTAGGACAACTGCAGATCGACAAGGAATAAGTGACAGTTCACAACGACTAAGTGTCCTTAATAAATTCGACATTAACTGTTGTTTGTACGTTAGAGATCTGCAGTTGTCCTAGGGAACGATGAGAAGTTACCGAAAGTTATCCTATCAACCCTTTCGATTGAGTGTGCAAGGGGGCCTGAAGCTGTAATTCGTAAGCAGTTTTGGATGCAACCTCGACAAAGAGTTAATTTTGGAAATCGTTAAAATTTTTAAAACCATTTTTTTGTGTTTCTGCTTCAAACTCGATGAATATTACATGGAATAAAAAGATTGGACTTAGCAGGTACGACCACGTGAATCAAATGCATGATCGAATTATGTTAAAAGTCGGTACAATGGTATTGTGTGAGATGATAATGAACGTGAAAACGTCTTCCAACAAGGAAATGATGGGTCGCTAGTTTGTCCGTATCGAACAATGCAAACCTTTTTTATCTTGCTTATTGTATAATTGATTATGATTTCCACAAATAAATTGGGTGAAAAACTCCAATTTTGGGAAAAATATTCCATTTAATTTTCTTTTCATTACCAAAAGGATGAGGTATCAATATGTCTTTTTGATATTTCCTTAAATTTTACAGCCATAAATTTTAGCCTCCACACAGTTGATGGTTGTAAGCAATATATAAACGATTCATTTGATCCGTGGGAAACGCGTGAATTAAAAGTTCTCTAGTAGAAAAATCAATTAGGAGGAGAAAATTTTAATTGAATTAAACGAATAGCCGTGCACTTTTTATGTAACGTAATTTATCTTCCCGAAACGTTTTTGCAAGCTATATTAGAGTGGAGGAAGATTTTGCAAAAACTTTTTTTCCTTCTTTCAGAAAGGATCTTTTTTAATTTTCCCATGATTTTTTTTTATGTTTATTTTCGTGTATATTAACGAACAGTCTTGCACTTTTTGTGTAACGTAATTTATCTTTCCCGAACATTTTTGCATGCGATATTTGAGTTGAGGAAGATTTTGCAAGAACTTATTTTCCGTACTTTCAGAAAGGATACTGGAATGTTCCATTATTCTTTTATGTTTTTTGTTGCCTCCATAAAATATGTATCTATCATACGCCTTTACCCGAGTTTCAACGGTCATTTTATAATTTTTTGTGAAAGAACGCTTTGAAACATAAAATAACACAGGAAATGCCTTGCGGGCGTGTTTCGTGATTCAACTACAGCCCTAATTTTGGCATATATTTCCAAAGAACACTGTGTTTCACCCTTATTACTAAATTCAAAAGGGATGACGATTTCCGGCGAGTAAAACAGATACAGAAAGAGTGCTAAACGTTGGCCTATGTTAAACTATATAATTTAGAATATGACTCCCCGAGTACAGAAGAAACAGGTAGACTGATCCAGTGTATAAACCACTGTAGTAGATATTTCACTCTCTCGCCGCTTAGATCGCAGCTAGACAACATGCATTCGTAATTTTTGTGCACGGTTAACAATATATGTTATATCTATAATAGCAAGAATTCTTATCTTAATCATCCTCAAATAAATATATACAAGCTTCTGCCCGCGACTTCGTCTGCGTAGAATTAGTACTTCGCGTAATCTATTTTCTTTTCCTAGGTCCCATCTACGTTAATTATACCAAAATTCTTAACCTATTTATTTAAAATATGTATAATTCTTGATTTGATTATGTACTAGGCGAGTACTTCAAATAAATTCTTGATTTGATTATGTACTAGGCGAGTACTTCAAATAAATTCTTGATTTGATTATGTACTAGGCGAGTACTTCAAATAAATTCTTGATTTGATTATGTACTAGGCGAGTACTTCAAATAAATTCTTGATTTGATTATGTACTAGGCGAGTACTTCAAATAAATTCACTAATTTAATCATTGTTTTGCAAAATGTCATTCTCAAATTTTGACGTTTCCTATTAAACAATAATTATTATTTTTAATATATTGAAAATAAATAGCTAGCTTTATAAATTATAGCCTATACGTTATTCTGATGTATGAGCTATATTATTGTAAAGTTTCAATAAAATCCATTCATTAAATTTCGATTTAAAAAGTAACAAACATACATACATCACTACAAACTTTCGCGTTTATAATATTAGTAAGATAAGATTAGTAAGATATATATTTTAACAATAGCTCCACACAGGAGGCCCTGAAGAAAATAATTCCCCTTCGGGCCTATGTCATCTTTTGGAATGCTGTGTGGAGGGTTTTTTGGAAAAGAAGGAGAGGATGTTCTGGGAAGGAAAAATATATAAGGGGTGGGTAGGAATTTGGGAATCAGTGGTCCAGGAGTGACGGACGAATGACTCTATCCCTCCCACTGCAGTGCATGTGATGTTCCGAGAGAGCCCTGCTTGAGAAGTCAAAACGTCTCCCTCAACCAGTCTCTCCCAAACTAGCCTGCATCTGCCAACAAGACCCGGACAAACCCCACCCCATGAACCGGGGATCCCCTGCTAAGTCACCAAACGTAGCAAACCACTTGGGGTGACCTATGGCAAGGGTGTTGGTTAGCCAATAAATGGTTCCCGGGGCGGCGGTACCCATACTCACCTTCCAAATTGAATTAGAGTGGGTTTCAAATAAACACACAAATAAAAAATTATAACTCCCTACCAACATGGCTTTTCTTCAAATATATCTACATAAACTAATTTACTAATATACGAAAACGTCGTATCTAAATCTTTAGCAAACAGATGCTAAGTAGACAGTATATGCTTACTTTATCAAGGCCTTTGACAAGATGTGTCACAAAATTTCAATCAAACATTAGAGTTCAGAGCGATTGACCAGCAGCTGAGAATAAAAGTTTGAAAATTCTTGCAACTGTACAGGGAGGTTCCAATGAGAAAGATCCATTATTCCCCGTATCAAATTTTTAAAATAAAAAAATCATCGATTTATTTCAATTTGAAATAAAACAATAAATTTGTATACACCACTTCTATTTTTTTATACTTAATGCCGACCGGGTTTCGTTACAACCGATTTTTTTCATTCAAAACTTGCATTAATATATACCTAATACCTACATGCAAGTAAAAGCAATAAAAATGCTCAAAACACACGATGATAAATTATTAAATATAGTGCACTTCTTGCAAGTATTTTTTAAACATAAGTATTTATGATTTTTCAATCATGTCTAAACATAACAATTGTGTAAAAAAAATTTGAAATATTTTATTTTGTAAGACCTTAAATAAATAGAAAAACTGATAACAGAACTGTCACAAACATGTTCTCTGATTTATTTTTTAATGATTTTAATTAAACTAAAATTAAAATTTTGAAAACTGTGTTGACTAGATTATGTATTGATTTATTTTACTGTATGATTGTATGATTTGAAATGTGTGTGGTTTAATAGAATCTATCGTTTGAAAATTGAACAAATCTGCCAACGACCAACGGTATAACCTTAGTATATTAAAAATACACTTAGTTTTTCAAAATTTTAAAACTGCGTGTACTAGATAAAATAACAATCTATCAAAATCAATTTGTTTTTTTGTAAAAAAGAGTGAATACGTCTGGAATTTGATTTAAAAAGGACTAATTTCCGGTATTCTCTGCTAAAACCCTCTGCTAAATGGTAATTTATTAAATGGTTTCGTTAGTTATTTGTCCTAGTGTGAAAATAAATGGCACAATGGCACGAATTTGTAGCGTCAAGTGGAGTGCTGCAAGGTTAATTTCACAAAAATAATGTTGTTTTATTATTTCCAAATAATATTGAACAAAATGGTAGATTTTATGCATAATTTATAAATTCTTTTTATATAATATAATATTTCATATTTTTTACATGTAAAAATTGTGTATTTTATAGCAAATGGCAGGCGGGTATGGGTACGGCCACCCCGGGAACCATTTATTGGAAAACCAACAACTCTGCCGTAGGTCACCCCAAGGGTTCGCTACGGGTTCATAGGGTTAAGGTTTGTCCGGGTCTTGTGACAGGCCGGTTGAGGGAAACCTTTCGATCTCTCAAGCCGGACTCGAAGAGAAGGATTCATATGTGTGTCATTTCTAGAGACCCCCAGATTCCTACCCACCCCTCATACCATTTTCCTTCCCAGAACTTCCTCTCCTCCCTTTCCTTACGATACCCTCCACACAGCATCCCCAAAGATGACATGGGCCCTGAGGGGAATTATTTTCGTCAGGTCCTCCTGTGTGGAACTAATGTTAAAAAAAAGTCACTCTCATTCAACAGTTATGAAAAAAAAAATCGTTCTATCCACTGATTTTATAGATCTATCCAAAGGCTGGCATTCTTAAATTGACTCGATTTCATGTACAAATATTTTTCTGTAAGATTGGTTTGCTAAAATAATATTATCCACCAGACGAGATAAGCTAAGATAAATTGAAAATCTTTGGTTTTGCTTACTTTTTGATTGGCAATTCCTATGAATTATACTTTTTTAAGGTCAGTGCCGGTAAATAAACTTTTCTTGAAATTTTGTTTTCATATTTATACATAAAAAACGACTACAATTTCATTTTTGTATGCATTATATTACCTTCACTACGTGAAACTTGTCATGTAGGTGACACGAATGTACAGTAAACATATTTAATTGCTTACTTATCGACAGGATAGTTATTGTTACCTTTTGTTAAATGTGTGATAGAGAAAAATTTACAAAGTATGATGGGTGTAAAAGAAAAAGAAAAAGATTTCATTTATGTACTAGTTTGATAAATAGAAATAATAATATAATAAAAAGTGAAAATGCTTGACAGTACTATTAAAAATGCATAAAGAATAGAATGTTCTATTTTATAAGGATTTACTTGTGATCTTTTTATCATAGCCATTCGGTGTTGGTTTTGTTGACGATACCTGTATTGCAGTTCTTCCAAAAAATTTGAATATTCCTTTTAATCCCATTATGAATGGCAAATATTATAAAGACTGAATGACTTCCTTTATCAATTCCATTTGTTGGAAGTAAAAATTTACACTTCATTTTATAAGTCCGTCCATTTAGTATTAAGGCCTGATAAAGGCATCAATTTATCACATTCACCGTTTCTTTGGATTCTTGAAGAAGAATTAGAAAGCCCTTTCAGGTAATTGCTTTAATTTATAAGCGTGGAAGCCTTTGTGAAAATAAATTATAATGTCAGCATTTTCTAGCACTTCGAATAATTCTATTTTTGAAACCGTTAATTCGTGGTGGAATTCCATTGAAATATTACTGTTGAAAACGTGTACTTACCTTACTTTGTTTAACTAATTTATTTTAGATTTAGATGGTTTCACTCTGCGATGGGCATCTTTAGTTCCTAGATTTGAACTTATAGAAGCATATTTAGGTTTTCATTTTGGATAGAACATTAATCTTTGACGATATTCTTAAAAGCATTAACTTTCGGGATTTATGGGTAGGTGAAATAAAATTTAAACAAGCCTTTTTTATAGTTACTATGTTATATCTATATTAACTTTGTAGCATTCTGGAACTTTTCACCCTAAAAATCGATGGAACGCAACGTCAAATTAAACGCATGAACTGTATTGAAACGCTTCGCTTGTACTTAACGGCAATTCCAGGAGTTTTGCACTAGGGGGAGTTCATGTCAGCGCAAAACGGAGCTGTTTTGGGATTACGTTTCCTTCAACTCATGAGCAGATCGTCACCATTATTATTTAGCTTTCATTTTATTTAAAATGGTTTACTATTTAATAGCAACATTGTTCTCTCTTATTACTATTAAGGGAGAGCTGGCGCCCTCAAACTAATTTTAACGTGATCCCTCTTTAAAACGTAGTTATTATCCTACCTTGTAAAACAATGTGGCACTCAACAATAAATGTTGACATTATGCTCAATCACTATTTAGATGTAGTTTCATCAATTTCAGCAAACTTGCAGTAGCTTTGCAGGTATAATGTTAACATGAAAAAATCTGTTTTTCTATGTCCTGACAAATTTTGCTATTTAGATTCTTTTACATATTTAAATTCAGTAGAAACAATTTTGGTAATGTTTTCCTATCATAATGTCCTTCAATAAATTCTATCTCAATAGTACGAAATCTTTCATTTATTTAACCTAAAACTTAGTGTCATTGTACATTTACCATGTTTTATAACAATATTTCAGGCTCTACATAAAAATCACACTATAACTTTTTCAAAAATAAATTCAATATTAAGCCTTCTGGTTCTCATCATATTTATCGTTTAACCTCAATTATTTTTAGAGTCTTGATTAAATAAATCAAACCCTTTTACTATCAATAACTTTGAGTCAATTTTTGTAATTTTTTATGTCTGCTGTTCTGCTCCCTTCTGGAGCCAGTGAGACTATTACCAATAGAGGTATGTCGTTAGGCTGAAGGTATTGGGGAGGGGAAGAAGATTGGAAAAATGAAGGTATGGTAGAACTTATTAGTTATAAGTTAAACTTATAAGTTATTCAGAACACGACTAAAGCCATTTCAAGCAACGTTTCAATTCTAAATGGTGGTCTTACACTGGGGCGATAATGAGAGTATCTTTCAATCTTCCACCCACTGTACAACGAACAGTATCGAATGTGCCACAAATGGTATGGGTACCGCCGCCCCGGAAACCATTTATATAATAACCAACAACTCTGCCAAAGGTCACCCCAAGGGGTTCGATACGTTTGGTGACTTAGCAGGGGTGCCAGAGTTCATGAGGTGAGGTTTGTCCAGATCTTGGTAGCGGATGCGTCTGCCCACCAATTGGGTGGCAGACCAAATTGGGAGAGACTGGTTGAGGGAGGCCTTTTGACTTCTCCGCCAGGCCTCTTTCCTTGCACCGTAGTAGGATGCATGAATCATTCGGACGTCACTCCTGGACACACCGACCCTCAGATTCCTACCCACACCTCATACGTTTTTCCTTCCCAGAACTTCCTCTCCTTCCTTTCCTACAAATAACCCTCCACTTCTCATCCCCAAAGATGACATAGGCCCTGAGGAGAATTATTTTATATATAGGGCCTCCTGTATGGAGCTATTGTAAAAAAAAACTTATATTATTTAAAATTATTTAATTGTGAAGTAGCAAAAATTCAACCAAATAAATTTTACTTTCGCATGCCAAGATTTGAACTCGTGACCCCCGGATTGCCAGTCGAGAGACTTACCCCTCAACCACGGAGGCCATCTCAATAGATAGAATATTTTCTAATTCTCGTTATGCCAACTTTGATTTTAGAAGTACCTAGTATAGATATTAATATTTTATTTATAAATCCTTTTTTGTTTGATAAAAAGTTTCTCGTAGGTAATGTCCATGATGAAGCTATATCGTGGGGTAATTACTACAACTAACATAATTTCGAAATCAGCGTTTTTGCAATTGCAATTGCAAGGCTATCTTCAATTCTCAAGTGTCAGGTCTTAAATTCATTAGTTGATATACATAATATATATTATTGTTGCTTGTTCCCTAATACAGGTAAATTCTTCGGCGTAAATAAATACGGATTAACCCTTAATTAGACGCACGGGTTCAAGACTATTTCAAATATTTTTTAAATATGTTAGAGTGTTTCGAATGCGGCAGAGCTCTTTCTAGCTTTCTACCTTCCAGCGGGTAAGCTAATATTATGTCGTTGACCCCATGAGACCAATTACCTAACAATTAACAAATAACCAAACAAAATGCCAAAAGTGTGGAAAATTTATTTGTCAGCAACAGTTCAGGGCTTTTTGCATTGAATGCAGAATTTTTTTTTTAATTTTAAATCAGCTATAGGAAAAATTTGCAATTTTTTTTTTAATTGTTTAATGGCAAAGTAATGATTTTGTTTCTTGATGTTAATTATAATAAAGTATTTTAATATTTTTGATAGTATATACTTCGTTTTACATATTTCTTCCACTCCATATTCATTTATTTCTCTGGGGTCATTAGTGACCTCCTGCGACTAATTGTGTAGTTTTCGTAATGCGCCTAATTAAGGGTTCATAAGTGTGATGGATATCAATTTTTAAATTAAAAAATAAATAATTATTATTTTTATTAAATGGGAGTTCTTTCACAACCTTAGATTATTCATGGTCAAATTGTATATTCTAATCATAAACCACATTTTGTATTTTGAGTAATATGCTGTGAGAGAATACCAAACTGCGTTATTTCTTCAATTTTTATTTACAAGAATCTAAACCTGGTGCCGCAATAAAACACATTTTATGGCTAAAGTGAGCGCTTTACTACATGAAAATCTTAACCTTTTTTATGGAGAGTAATAACATAATTTTTTTCTGTTGGTTTGACGGCTTTTAAAAAAAATTTGAAATTTGAAATTTAAAGATTTATAAAAAGAACTTTCTTACTGTAGTTTTTTAATACTGACACGAATACTGATGCGTGTAGTGGCAAACACTGACGTACTGATAACAGTACTGACGTCAGTATACTGAGATCGGTTAATCGCTTACAAATACTGAAGGCTGTCATCAGTACACTGATCCGTAAATACTGATGCGAATGCTGACACCTGTAATCAGTTTCAGTGCCGGCAAACCGAACGTTTTTTTAATATAAATTTATTTACAGTTTTCTTTTCTTTTACCAACCTCACTACACAAAGTCTGTTCTGAGGCGGGTAAATAACATAATATATTTATTTAAAAAAAAAAGTATTTTTCAACTAAAAATAATTATTTGATTGAATTGTGCTATTTCACAATTAAATCATTTAAAATAATATAAGTAAGAGAGACAAATACAGATAGAAGAGACATGCATTAAGAGTGATTGACCAGCGGCTGAGAATAAAAATATAAAAATGCTTGCAACTGTACAGGGAGGTTCCGATGAGAAAGATCGATTATTCCCCCTATCAAATTTTTTAAATAAAAAATTTAATATCGATTTATTTCATTCAAAACTTTCTTTAATATATACCTACATTCAAGTAAGCATTAAAAATGCTCAAAACGCACGATTATAAATTATTAGATATCGTGTACTTCTTGTAAGTATTTTTTGATCAAAAGTATTTATGATTTTTCAATAATGTGTAAACAAAATACGTGTGTAAAAATTGTTTGAACTATTTTAGTTTGTAAGACCTTAAATAAATAGAAACACTGAAGTATTTTTGTCACAAAACACGTTCTCGGATTTATTTTTTAATGACTTTAATTTAACTAAAATGAAAAAAATGAAAACTGTGCTGACTAGATTTTGTATTGATTTATTTTTTGTATGACTATATGATTTGAAATTTGTGTTGTTCTAGATTCCGTCGTTTGAAAATTGAATTCTGAATCTTCCAACGACCAACGGTATAACCTTAATATCTTAAAAATACACTTAGTTTTTTTTAATTTTAAAACTGCGTGTACCAGATAAAATAACAATCTTTCAAAATCAATTTTTGTTTTTTTGTAATAAAGAGTCAATACGTCTAGAATTTGATTAATTTCCGGTATTCTCTGGTAAATACCCTCTTAAAAAGATATATATTAATATAGATATGCATTAAAAGAGATATGTGTTAAAAAGATGTGTACAAAAAAGCAAAAAAATAAATAAATATATATTAAATATTTACATACCTGTTTGCGCAGGTTGAGTAAGAACTATCGATTGCTATTAATCAGAGTAATTCAAATAGCCTTTAATGCTTCCATATCTCCCTTTCCTTTGTTTTGTCCAGAGACTTTGAAATTGAGCACTTCGAAAACAAATGAAATCCGTTTCGTTCCACACGCCGAAAAGTCGCAATATGCAATACTGTTATTCGCACCGTAAACATTTTTGCTTGTTATTTGATTATATTTGATAAAAATCAAATTATCCGCTGTAATCCGTCGTATTTGTTGTACCCCGCAAAAACACGTGTTTTGATATATTTGTGGTTGTGTTATTGAATAATACTGTTGTGTTTTTTTTGTGAAAAAGAATGAGAAAAAAAACCAGCGGCTATTAAAGTGACATTTGCAGTGGAGTATTGAAGGGACATTTACAATGGATTGGGTAAGTCTTTGGGCTCCCCACCTTTCATATGCGTTTAAAGGCAAATGTATTTTAAATAATTTAATGTGTAATTTACATCACACTGCGATCGAAGTAATTGTAAAACCAGCGCCACCATCATTGGTCCTACGAGCTAGGATATTCATTAAATTGAACCACCAATGCCTACTTATTTTGATTTTATTATTTGTTACACTTCCATCAAAAGCTTGCATACGTAATAAAAGTAATGATACGATTGTAACGTGAATTATATTTTTATAAGGAATAATCTGTTAGAATGGACGAACTGCTTGTATATTCAATTTCTCCAAATTTTATAAGTTTCCAAATAAGAGAAGAAAAAATCTTTTCAAATTAATTAGTTAAAGAATTAATTTTCTGCACTTTTCTCCATTTTCTGCTAAAAATATGATAATTTGAAAAAAACTGTCTCTTATGTACTAAAAGCTGTGGGACGTATTTGTCGGACTCTGGGTTTCTTCCCTACAACATGAGTTTCCTCCCTACAACATGGGTTTCATTAAGATCTATGTTCACTCATTCGTCTCCTCAAAAATACCCTCCCCACGGCATCCCTAAAATGACATCCTGTGTGGAGTTAATGTAAAAAAATTGCGGAATTTTTTGCAGACTGCTTTAGGTTAAATAAACTGATGTAAGAGCAGCAATGAAGATAAATTGATTGCGAAAATTACATACAAATTTTTAATAAAATATAAATATTTTATCCTTAGTTCTTTGTCATTTTCAACGCATATCGCGCATCCTTAGAAAAGAGTCGTAAGTCAATTATATGTTCATCTTTGAATAGTAAAGTCATTGTTATTATCTATGATGCCCCATGAAAGTCGCATTAAGTTCGATCACATCGCGAATGTCTCTTTTCGACGGGACCGCATGTTTCATCAATCATAATTTGTTTTCGCTTTTCTGTAAAATTTTCCTTTTTTGACTTAAGACACTTTTCGTTGGGATGTACGAAATGAAATGTATGGTACTCGGTTGTATAGTGGACAGGAAACTCGGCTGTTAGTCGAACAGGACGATTTCGATTCTCACAGCGCCAGCGTGTACGGACTTCCTGCCTTTTCAAATCAAGTTATGCAAGTTATGCATGCACTCGCCATGTTACCCTCACAGAACTGAAATCACAAATCGTGTTCAGAACGGAAATTTTTCAAAGAATAAAAATTGCAGGAAAAGTGTTGCGAACGTGATATATTAGGAGCGTCTATAGTAATAGGAGGTATTTACATGATATCTGAAAGGTGGGTGGGAAAGAAGGTGTTTACCTTTAATAAAAATACATGTTCCTTTTAGGTGAGTGGCATATAATGCAGAAGGAAAACTTATCCGTTTATATTTGTTAAGCGGTCGTGAAAAAACAAGATTTCATATATTATATCCTAACCATGTAATATTTGGGTATTAACCACTCAGGCCTCGGGCCTATTTTGTCGGAATATTTCAACTGCAAAATAAAATCTAAATAAATGGAATTTATATCTGAACGCATCCAAAAACTAAACACTGTTTTTGAAAGGTTAAGAAATACGTTTTCGATTTTATAATTCGAAATAAACTTATAATAAAATATTTATTTTTTTAATGCAAACATAAAAACGTTTACAAAATGGTTCTCCTTACGTTTTTTCTAATTAAAATTACTGATAACGAAAAAAAATAAAAACACCCACATATTAGATTAGGCAAATGTATTATAAATGTTATCATCAACTCATTTTTTGTCGTTTCATGTAAAAATAATTAATAAAAAAAATTCCAAGTTTCATAACTCTGTTTTCAAATTGCCTTCGAAAAATTATGGTTTCATAATTATTAATCATGCGATTAACTTTTAGATTTAAATATAAGGCATGGTATTTTTTTTATTTCTAACGCCGTTTAGAGCATTTATCTATGTCTTTAACACATAACACAAAATTATATTCTATTGTCTAAATCATTTTTTCATCTTTGTCGTTCTAAATTAATAGCATAATATATTATTTACATATATTTATTATTTATCTTAGTCCTTCAAAATTCAAATGAACTATGGTCACCCTACTTTGTTTACATTGTAATGTGCCAAGACTGCCAAGGGCCTTTAGCTTGTCCATTATCTGTGTAACAATATTGTTTTTTGAAGTATCATTTTTATTTTACCTATAGATATTATTTGTGTTTTTTGAGGAATTATTGTGTTTTTTGAAGTATTATTTTTGTTTCCTTTTTCTTTTGTGTTATTTTGTTACTTTGTAAATAATTGTTAACCTCAACACAGGCTTGTCCTAGTGAGGTTAAAAATTGTATTGTAAACTGAAAACTAAAATGTGAAGAAGAAACAATAAACAATAAACAATTTATATTTTGTAGATTTCCACGAATAATTTAACAACCCTCTTTAGTTTCGTGTTATATATTAAAAGACAAAAGAGAATTCAGTATTTATAAGAGCAAACTATTTTCATCTATGTATATTAAATTGTAATGTTTGGGTAGGTACTGTTTAGAGTGTTTAGTAATTCATCACTTTGCATCCTTCCTTTGCCACACACACAACACACAGGTATACATAACTTTGTTTTAACGTGGTTCAAATGCTCTCGAGCGATGGCCATTAAATATAATCTATTACCCGCCACGAAGTTCCTGAGCATTTGACACGTGTGGTTAGTTATTTGTTATTCAGTGGCTGGGCTTATCGCGGGTTGAAGAATAGGCTTCGCGGGCATATTATTTCTGACTTCTTTATAGCTCGGCGCGGCAGTCTTTATTCTGGAACACTGCTCGAATTGCTCGCAGGTTGAAAATATAACACTGCATTGCTAAATGTATTATGCTCCAGTGGGTTTGTTCTTAGGCATTCTAATGCAAGTGACAACTCACTGGTTTTGGTGCAATTTTATTTGAACTTACACATTTTTGGTTTCTTGGTACAAAGTTTTGAAAATTATAGTTTTGCAGCTTTACTGAAAACTCCTATATCATTTTATATTGTTATTCTATTTTTTATTAACAACGTAATGGTAAACATTTTTTTACTTAATTCTACACATACATGCCCTATTAAATATTTTTTTGTTTATTCATTTTTCCAGGTTGGGCCATATGTCCGTACTCACCGTTCAGGGAAATTATCACTCTTGTCATAATTGACCTAAAAAGACTTCATACAAATCGTTGTAAGGAAATACTTTATTTAATACAGTATTTCTTTTAAACTTATTTTTTTATTTATTTTTTAAAAAGTTCAAATTTTTCATTCAACAATTACCGCTTATTACATTTTTTCACCTGCAAACAACCAACTTTTTTTATAATAATTAGAAAGGCATGTTATGTCTACGTTTTTTGGTGAAATACTTTAACTCGTCAAATACTGATTATTTTTTTAATTGATAAACTAATGTTAAAGACAACATTTTTTATGCATAGCACAAAGGGTAACAATTATTATAAGCAATAATTATTAGACTGAAACACTCATCTATATTGAAAAAATCTTCCGAGAAAAGATACATGTCGCCGACGGGACTCGAAATGTATATTTTCTCGGGAATTTTTTTCAATATGGATGAGTTTTTCAGTCTTATAATTATTGCTTATAATAATTATTACCCTTTGTGCTATGCATAAAAAATCTTGTCTTAAACATAAGTCTATCAATTAAAAAAATAATATACATTTTATCAGTTTGTAGATGTAAAGTGTATAGCATAAATAAAATCAATTATGAATTTCCTCATGTGACTATTTCTAATAAGGCAACGTAAAAAACTTTTTTATTTATTTATATTGAAATTTATACCTAAATATGAAATATGTCTACAAGATTTGGGGAGGGGATGTCAGGAGTAGTAAATAATGTTTTTGTGGGTTTTTCCATCTCAGTTGCTATATCGTGTTTCACAACTGAATTTACAAAATTATTTTGTTATTACCAGTTCTTAAAACTATTTACAATTATGTTATCAATTACCAGAAATAATAATGTTCATTTGAGTCTCGGGTTTAATATTATAATTTGATTGTTTCTCCGGGTATTTTAAATTAATATCTCGATAAAGTTCATTTTCTGTTAAAAATTCTTCGATATGATATGCCTTTAGTTACTCGATACTAAAGTTGAGTTCATTAGGAATCCTAGCACGGTCGGTTGATAAGGATTGTATCGATAACTTACAATAACTTCTCATCGTTCCCTACGATAACTGCAAATCGCTAACGAACAAACAACAGTTAACGTCGATATGACATGCCTTTAATTGCTCGCACTGTTGATCGATAAGCATTGTATCGATAAACTTGGGTAACTTCTCATCGTTCCGTAGGATAACTGCAGACCGCTAACGTACAAACAGTTGACATCGAATATATTAAGAACATTTTTTTTTCACGTATTAAGGTAACGCCTAAAGTTGTCACTTGATTTTTTCGGTAAAAGATTGAAAGTTTGAGGTACAATAAAACTGCTGTGTATTTGTTTGGTATTCGATTAGGGGGTATAAAACAAACTATTATTTCTGTTTTCATTTTGTTCAAATTTGTTTTTGTTTTTAAAGATATATTTCATAGCTTGTATTATAAATAGTTTTCAGAGGCTGGCATACGAGTTGGTTAGATGAATTTGTATAATGCAGCAGAATTCTTACTGATTTTTTTTAAGGAATATGAGTTCATTTTTATATTTTTCTCTGAAAGATAGTAAGATAACTGGTAAACTGCAGTCAGTGTTCAACGCGGCAACACGGCTAATCACTGGGGTTCCAAATTTTTACGCCCATTTCGGAACACCTCCGAAATCTTTACTCGCTGAAGTGTCACGGTAGGATCCAGTACAAATTACGCTTAATGGTGTTATGCGAAATCGTTAAAAGTTAAATCGGCCCAAACTAAGGTGGATTAGTCCATCAGAATCCAAAATGTCTCATCTTCTTAAAATAAAAATAAAGCATCCTTCGCTTGACAAAAAATTGGCTTTTACCTTCGTAAGTTCAATCGTTTGCGTCTCAAATCACAACCATCTAGCCTGTCAGCCTTGTACTCTTTTCGGAACAACTCATATACCTAACTATCATAGTGAGAAATATGATCTTAACGGTATTGGAAAGAGCAAACACCACGCTATAAATTAGAATCTAAAATTTTACAACAAAAGAATAAAAAAGTACACCTATACAGGGTGTAACAGGACGTTCCCGTACAGTACCCAGCGATTCCTAAGCTTATTTGGAGTAAAAAAATTGTATACCATTTTGCTGTACGGTGACTTTTTTTCAATAATTTTTTTTCCACACACCACCGCTGATCGCGAACGTTCTCCCTGGCTCTCCCTAGCGGGCGTTCGCTTCCTTTCTCCTGCATACGTGTACAAAATCACACGTGTTTATGTGGACTTCGCCAATTACAATTGCCAGTGGAGACGTGTTAATGAATTCATTATTTTTGTTTTTAACAGAAAAAAAACATCATCGGAGAGCAAAACGACATGTACATTTCTTACACCAAATAAACTCAGGAATCGCTGGTTAAAATCTCTCGGGTACGTTCTGTTACACCCTGTATAATTTGCACCCCAAAGTTTCCGACCGCAATTTGAAATTTTATTTTTGTTTTTTATTAATTATTTAAAACGACAAAAAAGTGAGGGATTGGTAATGTCTAATAAAGTATATTATGTGGTGTTTTTATTTTTTTTATTACCAGTCATTTTAGTTTAAAAAAACATAAAATGAGCCATTTAACGTTTTTTTAAGTTTGCATTCAAAAGTACATGGTTATTTCTAACAGTAAAGCGTATTTCATCACCTTTAAAAAACAGTTTTTAGTTTTCAAAAATGTTCACAAGTATTCCATGTATTTGAGTTGTATTTGAAAGCGGAAATATTTTGAGCAATTGGCAGAATATATTCGAGGCCTGAGGGGCTAAACACGCGGTGTAATAGTCTTAATCCACAAAATATATATTTCACTTCAGCATAGGACAACCAGGCTCTCCCCCCGGAATTCTGTGATGGTTTCCCACTTCGGGTAAAAATAAAATATAACCACTACCGCTTCCAACGAATTTAAACGGAACGTTCTGGCTCCCGCGGACAAAACCACTCTCTCTCCTGTTATCGTAGGTCTACGCCTCCCGCCATCCCCTTTCTGCTTTTTAATAGATCCCCGCTAGAGAAAATCATTAACGACAACCAAACTGTAATTTAAGATCAAGTACCTACTCACAAGTAAGATGGAGAAACCCACTTAAGAAGGTATTACCAGAGAATTCAGGAAATTAGTCCTTTTTAAATCAAATTCTAGACATATTGACTCTTTTTTACAAAAAAACATAAACTGATTTTGAAAAATTGTTATTTTATCTGGTACACGCATTTTTTAAATTTTGAAGTGTATTTTTAATATACTACGGTTATACGGTTCGTCGTTGGCAAATTTGTTCAATTTTCAAACGATAGATTCTATTAAACAACACAAATTTTTTAATCATATAATCATACAACAAAATAAATCAATACATAATCCAGTCAACACAGTTTTCATAATTTTAATTATATTTAAATTAAAATCATTAAAAAATAAATGCGGGAACGTGTTTTGTGGCGAAAATACCTCAGTTTTTCTATTTATTTAAGGTCTTACAAACTAAAATATTTCAAAAAAATTTTACACACATATTTTGTATAGACATAATTGAAAAATCATAAATACTTATTATCTAAAAATACTTACAAGAAGCACACGATATTTAATAATTTAGCATCGTGCATTTTTATTGCTTACTTGAATTAAGTATTTTTGTTATTTCAGTCTTAGTTCAAAGTCTTTACGACTTTAATAAACGTAATGCTAAAAACTATATAAAAAATAAATAGCTTGCAAATCACCTTTGCAAGTCACTGACTGGCACGACACCAAGAATTTTCAGGGCGGAAATGCGACATAAATTCCTTTAAAACAGCGTTTAGGAGGCGTTTCATGAGAAAACTTAATTATTTGCAAAGTTCCTCGCCGAGTGTTCAAATTACAGTTTTTTTAGTATTTAATTATACAGAATTATTACCTCACGTCGCAGTATCTGTTTGGTTTATATTTTCGGTTATAATTATTCTTACCTGTTTATTTTGACGCTGCTATGACGCCGTTAAGTTTGACGACTCCCAAAGTTTAGAGAACAGAGGTGTTAATATAGATCAAGCGCTTCAAGCGCAAGATTAAGAAAAGGATAATATGTGAAGTGTGCTACAGAGATTTTTTGAATATCCCTCAAAGCTGATTTACTGATTACCTAGCACTAAACATTAATCCATAAATAGAAATCAATTTATTCATGGGCATAAAGATTATTTTAATTAATTTTTGAATTATTAATTCATTGTTTCAAGTATATTTTTTTTTAAAAGAAAGAAAAACATTCCCGGGTTACGAATAACCCAACAACATTAACCTACTACCACCACACTAAGCGGAAGATGTTGCTTGTGTTGTGATGGAGGACTTAGCCAGACGAGGAATCGAACACGGAACGCCTGGGTGGGACCCAAGCGCGATGCCCACTCAACCACTGACCGGCCATGTAGTAAGTAGCATGTGTACTTCAAAAACGAGTATGTAAAAAAAGTTCATTTTTCCTGACGCCAAAGTTCAACATTCATAAATATTTTAATGCATTGAGAAACATATTTTCTGCATTATAATAAATATAATAGGTACGAATATTATTAAATGTTAGCTACAGGGATGTTATGGAGGTACAAAATAAAATGATTAAATTCAATATATCATATCCTTCGTCTGTGGCTTACTGGATGATTTAACTATACCGCAAGCAATAAAACGATTTATTGCCGGCATTTACTTTTAAAATAACAATTAAACGGGGTTCCGTTGGGTCCTACATAAAGATCTCTTATACTATGTGGTTAGTCTTCTATTATTGTTTTGTTGTGAAAATTAAGTGTCGGATTACGTCAAGGATGAACTTTATGACCACATAACTTTATGGTAATTGTAAGGGTGGTAAATAACCCATTACGAAATTAAATTCTCTGTATTTAATTGTGCCATGTTCACTTGTTCAGTGTCCAGGCCATATGATACGAATTTAGACCTTTATTGTGTAATCCCAGATATTTTCAGTTACTTTTTCATGAACAACTAAATGCTAAAACAACGGAATATGTTTTATATTAAATTTTATACTGGGTGTCCGGGGGTAAAGTGCATTAATTTCGGGAGGTGATTGTGAATGATGGTAGGAGTAAAAAAGATAAATAACATTTTCCGAAAATCAAACTTTTTTTTTCCCGTACAAAAAGACGTACCTATTAAAAATCCTTAGTGTAAGTTACAAACTTTCCCGATAAATTTGCTGTGAGTCAGCCGGGTACGATTTTGGCAGTTGTGATGGTTACAAATCGTAATAGTGGAAAATAATAATGTTGGCCGTACACGCCGGAATAATTTTATCTTTTTACCAAAAAAATGCCCCTAAAAGTTGGAATTTCGAAAAAAGTTATTTATCTTTTTTACTTATATTAGAATTATCATGTAGAATTACCTCCCGAAGTCAATGCACGTTACCCCCGGACACCCTGTATAATGATATAAAAACAAGAAACGTAAAGTCCATAACTATAAAAACGTACTTAACATAATCTATTTTATTACAAAAATTAAATACGAAAGAAGCAATATGAAATACGGCCCCCGATGGTTTGGATATCTATACATTGTCTATGGATGTAAAAAGCTTTGTCAAGAGAATATAATAATATTATGACCCACTCGTATGTGAATGAAAATTTAATTACATTTTTTTTAAATAATTTCTTACTGGGACTGTAAAAATTTTTGGTTTACATTAAAAATTATTTTAAAAGTAATTGTAATGTTGCTAAAATCTTCTGTATAAATTTGGAGAAGAACAATGAAATATAGAGCACCCCTAAACTGTGTTTAGGGGTAACTCTCACGAATGAACAAATAGAATCCTAGGATAGAATATTAATTATGCAACACGTCACAAATTCAAACTTTTCGAGTGTTGTCAAACACAATATTTAAACCAGAAGAAATCGGACAAACCTTTTCCATTTCTATTTTCCAGTCTAAAGACCACGATCTAATTCCTCGGGGACACTTTCCGTACTATTTTCTATAACACTTCTTTAAAATTTGTTTCGATTGAACTGAATACGTGAAATTTAAAGGTCGATCGGTTTTGTTGATTTATTTGTAGAATCCCCTTTTCTTTGGACTGGAGTATTTCCGTCTTCATATTTTTAAGGACGTTGTGTTTCTTTGACTATACTCCAAAGGCTAAACCAATAAAGGGAATTGGAAAGGTTTTGTAGCGAATTTTCTTCCTTTAAATTTATCTTGAAGGAGTCGTAGTCAAATTCGTAGTTTTGGTTACAATCTTATTGTAATTACAATTTAAAGTATATTGGTGTACAAAAAATCTTCTACATTCAAATGACTATCTATGAAAGGTGTTCTATGTTACTTAAACTTATAAACATTTTTTTTAATAGACGTATGCAATTTTTCTACTTATTTGAAGATTCTAAAAAAAGCAATTGCTTACTAATTAAATTAAATCAGAAAATAACATTCACTCTTGTCCAAGACCACTCTTCCCGTACTTTTTTTTTCGTCAACTCCACGCAGGAGGCCTTGAGAAAAAAGGTCATTTTTGAAGATGCTAGGTGGAGGGTCTTTTTTAGGAGAGGAAGGAGTGAACATGGGTCTTGAAGAGTCCCTTGTTGTAGGAAGGAGGAAACACAAAGGCTGGCAAATCATTCCACAGCCGAGCTGATGAACTCAAGAACGAGTCGTAGAAGCGACCCGTTCTCAAGTGACAAAAGTGACCGTGTACATATGTTGGGCGCGCGTTTGGCGTATTTCCCGACAATGCACCGGTGCCGAGGAGAACAATGACGCTAGTTCCTCTGAGCATTTTCCATTAAAATACCAGTAGAACAAGGATAACATTCCTACCCGCTGCCAAATTCAACCGTTGGGTGCACTTGCGATTTGTACAGGGTTAGCATTTGTGGACTATTACTACTTGCCCAAATTTGTAAAAAGTATCCCATAAAAAATACCTAGGGTTCCAAATTGATCATCAGCTTCAGTAGGATCAGCACTTGATCAGTCTAGCTCCCCGAATTCGCAAGCTCTCTTATGTCTTTCGAACTCTACTCCTCACTCCTACAAAATTAATTTTTTTGCATCCAGTGGTGTTCCGCAAGATTTATCTTTTTTGTGAACGACCTTTGTAATATTTTAAAAAACATCGACGTACTTATGTTCGCAGACGACTTAAAACTTTTTAAGGTAATTCGAAGCCCGAACGACTGTTATATTCTCTCGGCAAACTTGTTAAAATTATACTTTTGAAATTTGCTATCACTTTGTGGTTATCCATTTTATAATTAAATGAAACAATATATCTTAGTTACAACCACTGATTTATTTAGTTACACGCCGACCGGTTTCGGAACAACCGTTCCTTCTTCAGGGCAAACTTAAATGAAACAATATATCTTAGTTACAACCACTGATTTATTTAGTTACACGCCGACCGGTTTCGGAACAACCGTTCCTTCTTCAGGGCAAACATTTTTTCCCTGAAGAAGGAACGGTTGTTCCGAAACCGGTCGTCGTGTAACTAAATAAATCAGTGGTTGTAACTAAGATATATTGTTTCATTTAATTATATTGTTAAAATTAGTTGAGTGGTGTAGCGATAACAAGCTATACCTTGATGTCAATAAATGCATAATTATGAGATTTTTTAAAATAAAAAATCCGATTTTTTTTAATTACACAATGAATAACATCATTCTCGAATCTGTTTCCGATATTAATGACTTAGATTACTTTCGACACCAAACTTAACTTCATACCACACATTGAAAATATTGCAAAGAAGGGTTTAAAAATGTTAGGTTTTGTACTAAGAGTGGCTAAAGATTTTACCAACATTAAAACTTTAAAACTTCTGTACACATCACTAGTGAGGAGTCAGGTTGAATATAATTCAGTTATGGTCTCCCCACTATAAAGTGCATTCACAAACAATAGAAAGAGTACAAAAAAAAATTCCTAAGCTTTTTAAATTATAAATTAAAAATACCGAAAGAACAAAAAACTTCCATTTTCTTCTACGATTATCTAATCCATTAAATTTGAGTGACAGGAGAATTGTTTTTTTATCTAATATTTCTATTTAAAATCTTGCATAATATAATTGATAGCCCTGAATTCTTATCGCTCATAAATCTTAATGTGCCAGCCAGAAATACAAGGTAAGTACTACCATTTTATTGTACTAATACTGCGACCAGGGCCCAATTCAATATACCACTACAAACTTGGGAAATATATATTCGCACATAGATGTACGGAATATGTCGCTGATACGATATAAACATGAAATTATTAAATCATTCATGTCAGAATGTGAAATCAGACGTGTTTAATATGAGTTACCGTTATTTAAGAGATTCCATAATATAACTTTTTTTTTACGCACCAGATTTTCAGGTCCGGGTTTAGTTTTTCCCATATGAAAAACCAAAATAATAATAATAGTAATTAAAAATTATAGGAAGCATATAATCAAAGATCCAAATCAAATTGATGATTTATGTAGAAAATGTATGGCTTTTCCGGAAACTATAGAACACATTATATCAGGATGTTCTATATTAGCGCCGTCTGAGTATACATTTAGGCACAATCAGGTTTTAAAAATAATTCACCAAAGTTTGGTAATTAAACATAACTTGATTGACTGTCATAATATAGTACCATATTATGAATACGAACCAAATTCATTTTTACAAAATAATTTCTTTAAAATTTACTATGATAAAACTATACTAACAGACAGACCAATTGGTCATAATAGACCTGATATAGTTTTACATGACAAAATTAAAAAAATAACTTATATTATTGATGTAGATATTCCAAATTCCTGTAATATTCAAAAATCTGTTTCTGAAATAAAGTATACAGATTTAGGAAATGAAATTATACAGATTTAAAAAATCTCAGACTATAAAAAATTACCTTTTGTTATTTAGGCTACTGGCATTATACCTAGCTCTCTTATTAAAAATTTAGGCATATAAGATTTGTCAAAGAATTTGTATATAAAAATGCAAAAATCAGTCATTTTAAATACATGTAGAATTACGAAAGATTTTTTAAATATTTATATTGAGGGATCAGCAGGATTTATCGGTCAAATTAGGAATTCCACAGAGCCGAACCCTCTGATATGAAAATATCTGGAGACGGTGAATTATATTCCCATTTAATAGTTTGGTAGATTAACGTGTTGTTCTTGTATTGTTTTGTATTAACTATACTTATATAATACACTTGCATAACGTGGATTTACTAGATGATCATTTATATGGAAAAGTGTATGAAAGGGTTTAGTTTTTCCTATGGGAAAAACTAAACCCGTTCCTGTAAATCTGGTGAAAAAATAAAAAAATAAATATTAATCATCAACTATGTATTATTATTTTTATGCCATCTGCAATTTAAAAACTGGCTTCAGTTTAATTTATTTTTACTTTTTCTCTTTTATTATATTATAATAGTTTATACTTACTTTTATACATACCATTTTTATAATGTTCATTGCTTTAAGTTTATATTTCTTATTTAAACATTGTATTACATATATATCACTGTATTATATACTTATTATGTAAAAACCCATCAGGGCGTTAAAAAATTAATAATAAATAAATAAATACTAAGTTTACTATGCTCTCTGCCAATCCCAATTAGCATATGGCATCATAATTTGGTGGGGTTGTGCTCATAATTTTATTGATCCTCTACAAAAAATCCAAAGAACGATAAAACGGGCGGTCCGTTTGATAGATTCTCCCGTCTTAACAAACGGATTGCAATTTTTAGAACACAGGCGTCGGCTGGGAATGCTATCCTTGTTCTACCGGTATTTCAATGGAAGATTTATTATTATTAGTCATTAATCCCCTCGGCACCGTTGCATAGTCGGGAAACACGCCAATTTGACATTTGTCATATGAGAACGGTTCGCTTCTACGACTCGTTCTTTAGTTCAACAGCTTGACTGTGGAATGATTTGACAGTCTCTGTGTTTCCTCCTTCCTCCTTAAAGAGACCCTAAATCCAGCATCTTCAAAGATGACACAGGTCCTGAGGGAAGTTACTTTCCTCAGGGCTTCCTTTGTGGAGTTAATATAAAAAATAAAAATAAAACTAGCATGATTGGAATATTGAAAGTTTTACCGTTTTTTTTTATTTAAAAAATTAAATTTGTGCAGAGTTTCATTAAATACCTCTCGCATTTTTATTGTTCAAAGTAACCACGGTCATTGACTTGCTAGAGATTGTTTCTTTTATCAGCTAAGCCTGCTTTGTAAATAGCTTTTGTGAGTTTCTTGGGAACAATGTAACTTTGACAAGAGAAAACGTAAATACTTTGGGGGTGATTGTTTGCCTTATTATTGAATATTCATATACACAATTAATCTGAAAACAATAGGACAAATTCGACTCCAAGATTGAAAATTTAAGTGTTTTTTTTTATTGTTCCAAAATAAGTGCATTAAATAAGTTTGATAGATTTATTAATTAAATATTACTATTCGTTCAATTGAATGCGAGAGTGTCGATCAGTAAGTATCCGTGTTTGAAGAAAGATGGCAGTGCTGAGGAAAATTTACATTATTGTCGGGTTCGCCATCTCTCAAACGATGCGATTCTAAATTTCAGTCTGATTCAAGGGTTAGTTTTTATTTGGCAGCCAGTTGTATGCTTAACAATTGCTGCCGCACCCACCGTACTCGCCCGAACCAGCCTGGGACTTCTTTCTGTTCCCCAACAGGACTACATGGCTCGGGGAGAGAATATTCAGCACAAACGAGGAGGTTATCGCCGAAACAGATTTTGAAAAATTGTATTTTTGGAGATGATAAAGAGAAGAAATATCGAAAAAATATTATGCTTTTTTACTTCTTCTATCATGCAGAATCACATCCCAAAGTTTCCTTGTTTACCGTTTGTTTGGAATCGTTATTCCCAACCAATTGAAGAATTCGTTGGCCTTCATTTTCAATATTCGCTCCCACCCATGAAATTTAAAGCAGAATATAAAAGCAAAAGCAAATGCATTAGGTATTATTATTACATAAATGCAAAATAATAGACTGGAATCTATTTTTGAGAAATTTTTAATTCGATGAGTATACCTACTGGTTGAAATATAAACCATAAAATATTTTTTATATCATCTTAATTTTGGAAACAAACTGTCTATGCCCGAGTGGCGGTTAAATGACAATTAACTTAAATGGACTGTAAATTAAATAAAAGCTCTTTCAATCGGTATGAAAAATTTTAAAAGAGGGAAGATAATCTTACCTTTTGGACGCTGTTCGTTTCTTAAAAATCACATCGCGTGTATTACTAAAGTTTTTTAACTCCCAGCCTGTATACATGGAGCAGGGATCAAATAGCCTGGGTACCACACGGAGAAAAATGTTATTCTAAAATACGATCATTTTATTCATAAAAACGGGACTGAAGTTCTTACGAACAAATTAACAGGGTTTCAATGTTTATTGGCGGGAACATGTAAGAATAATTTTTTGGTATACGTAATTTCGTACGTATATACCAACAAATTATTCTAACATTTTCCCGCCAATAAACATTGAAACACTGTTAATTTGTTCGTAAGAACTTCAGTCCCGTTTTTAACCGTTTTTACGAATAAAATGATCATATTTTAGAATAACATTTTTCTCCGTGCAGAGTGTCGTTAACTGTCGTATTAATAATTTATGATTCAAATGGTGACTGGATAACTCAGAATGAATTCAACTCAACGCCTCCTTTGAAAAGTTATTAAGAGTTATGAAAAAAATATATAATTTTTTTTTAATAGGTTATATTAGGTTAGGGTTTAGGCTATTTAAAAAAAATCATAGCTTTTAATGACTTTTTAAAGAGGTGTTGAGTTGAGTTGATTCTGAGTTGACACGGAACCGATTTAAATAACTACGTCGATAAAGGGGTTCAGAATATTAATAAAAATATGTTAAGATTATGAAAATGACCACAACATGATAGAAAACCCCAAGAGGACGGTATTAATCGCATTCCACCACGGAAAAAATCCCAAAAAGATGCTCCCCATACAACTTAATGATGAAAACATAAAATACATCTAAGAATGTATAATACTTGGGGCAAATCATTACTGAACACCTCTCAGATGATGGTGATATTGAACGCCAGTGAAGACTTCGAGATTCGGGCGAATTAGGGATAACTGACATGACTAGACTATCCAGTTATCATCAGTTTGGAAATATTTCGAATGATATTTGTGTTTTCGTTGTTTATTTTTGGGGTGTTACGCCGTGTTGCGCTACCTCCTTCTTTAGCCGACGTTTCGGACATCGTTGCAGTGTCCATCATCAGGGCTGATCCGGCAGATCCGACGATCGACATCGTTCATTGGCCGTGAAATTCTAAAAACGTATAAACGTAATAAACGTGCATTAATTTTCTTGTGACATTCGTGACACACAAGTATTGGTTTTATGGTTTTAGTGTTTTTTGCTTGAATTTCTTTCGAAAATATCGGTTTTTCCTCTACTGGTACAATTTTTATTGAGCTTTTTTATAAATATTTTCTTAAAGGAGGTTGGCTATGATCACAACTAATTTCACCCAGCGGACTTCTCAACCCGCACTAATCAAAGTTTCGAAGCCGTAAGAGAAATGGTAGCGTGGCTTTTAAATACAAAACTTAATTTTGGATTTGAAGCCAATATACTCAAGCAAACTGAAGATTTTTTTAGATTCAAAGGTTTACCAAATATCTAGTACGGCTTTGAAATATTTTTATTTATCAAGTTTTGAATTATTACATAATTAAATATATATTAGGTCATAACATATGAAATTGGTGTTTTGCCGTACTGGCAACTTTGATCTCAAATATCTTCTCTTTGGTTAGGAATTCCAAATTCAAATTTATACCGCTATTTACTCATGTATTTTTGTTTCGAAAATTATAATTCATTTGTTTTTTCTCGTCAGGTGCGTGGTCTTATCCGAGAGTACGATAAATTTGAATTGATCAATTTTTACAAACCGTTAATTTCGACAATTTGTAAAGGTTCAACTACTGTTATGAATAGCATCGACACATTTTTTGGAAGTAAGCGCGGTTCTTGTTCTTTCGTTATTTTTCCTTACTTTTATAAGATTTTACCAAGACGGCTACTTTTAATGTTGCCTTACTATTGGCCCACCAAGGAATAACCCAACTCCAATGCCGTATTTTCCCATCACCCTGTTTAAACGCGGCCGCGTAAAGTCATAAAATCTGGGCCTGGCTATAAATCTAGAACAAGATACATTTTATTTACTGCTAGCGGATGTTTCAATTATGTATTAATTATAAGAAATCTGCAGCTTAACTCCTTAACCTGTTGAGGCAGACTTTTATTTTGTGAAATAGTAAACAAAACGCTTTTGCTTTTACAGACACAGGTGGTGGTGTAGGTGAGGCAAAACCCAGCGGGAAAAGGCATCGGCAGGTGGTAGGCAAGTCCAGACAGGTCCGTTGTCGAGGAGTTCAGAGCCAAACGTTTTCAAAGCCATCATAACCTGATTACGGCTAGGCTAAAGAGCGGGCTAGTAAAATCTCTTTCACCGTTGTAGCGTACGGGTAGGGGATAACTCTGATCCAAATTTTCAAACTATGAAAAAGACGCGTAACGTCATTATGACGTCATATCTTCGCATCCCATAGAGAACTTAGAATGTCCCTGGAAGACTCTATCCTTGTCTATGATGTATGAGGTCAAATAATTCCTTTGTTGGCAAATCCATGGTTAAATGGTGTCGAAAGTCGCCCCGTACAAAAAGCCCGAAGATATCAATCTAATGAGTGGTTACTTAAGGGTTCGGGTCTGCCTGGGTCACGTCTCTATCGCCTGATGGCGTACCATGATTTATTATTTACAATTTTTTGCTTCAACAAGTTTCAGAAAAGAATACATGATTATATATATATTTACAATCATAGGTACATAAAACAGGGGTCCGCGGATGTCGAGAAGCCCAAATAGTTTATTTAATGCCACATTTGCAGATTAAAATGAAACCAAAATTAAAAATACGTAATTCATTAATAAAATACAACACACGTTTGATGGTGCTCCATTAAAAGCAAAAGTAAGCATCTATAACCCTGCCATATGTAAAGCATAAACATAGGTACACATTTTGGATGCGAATTATGTCACAATAATAAATACTATCTGTGTTGTTTTACGACCAATATTGATAAAAATGAGTTTCATGTTTGTATAAAATTACCATCCGAATGACTCACTGATGTCAGGCTGAAATTGAGCGTTTTGTTTTTTTTTTATATCAGATAGTGGAAAGCTGTTTAATAATTTTGCTCTTAAATAATTTTGCTCTTAAATTTTATGATAATCTAAAATTATGATTTCCGCGTACTTATCTATCTACCCATGTTAAAGAACACACAGGTGGGGGGTGAGGGATTACAAAGGAGATATATGTAGTAACGGTAGGGGAAAGCAATGGAAAATTTGGAAAATCCATGCTTCTCACATTGACAGCTGCATGTGGCCTTTTCACGGGTCGGTGAACCTACTTATTTATTCGTGTAACGTACCAGACGGAAAAACAAAAAAAATATTATGTATCCGAAAAGACTTTCAGAAATAAAATAAAAACACTAACACTTTCTTTCGGTAGCATTGCAACATACCGGATTCTCGCTTATTTTATTTAATTTTTTTATATGAAACTGCACAAGAGTCTTAACTGCTCCCGTCTATAGCCAGTGAGACTATTGCATCCCCAATTGAGGTATTTTATTAGGCTGAAGGAAGTAGGGAGGGGAAGGAAATGGGGAAGAGGAAGGTGGGGATGTACCTCTCTACTAAGATCCGGTTACCAAACGGTTCCGGCTAAATCCATTTTAAGCAACGTTTCAATTTTGAATAGTGGTCTTACAACAGGACGATACTGAGAGTATCTTCCTCTGCGATAAAAACTCATCTGTCTTGCCATATGAAATGCAGTACCTACTAATTATTGACGCCTGTCGAACTAAAAAGTAATCTCGCAGGGACGTCAATCCCGACACGCAATGGATTTGGTGCATTTGGACCATTGACTAACTTTTAAAAAACTTAATTAATTTTCGATTTGGATGGAGGGAGGTCCTTATTATTATTACATAAAACAATATTAGTTTTTTTACTAAAAACTATTATTGTTTAATCAAAATAATATCTATTTCCTTACATAATCAATAAAAACACCCTATAGGTTCAAAAGCGAGTGGAAATCTCATATGCTTTGAGTTAGGGTTTAGGAAACGCCATTATTCAAAGGCCGATCTGCCTGAAATTCTGCCCAAGTCTGCCGGCCAAAACGTCAAGATAATGGAACGTGCACGGTGCGTGGCCGAATATTAAAATTATGGATACAAAACTCACACGTTGAGGCAATCCTTCTAAACGAAAGGATGTCAGCGATGTGATTTAATATGGCTTTTCAAACATTTCCTTAGGCGAACCCTAGACATTCAATATTTATTATGATTCATCAATATTTATCATAATATCGTAGTTTTTTTTATTAAATAAAACATACAACGAAGTTGCATTCCCATGAGTTATCGAAACTCATTAAGGGATCGCCAATTGTTACTTTTGATAAGTTAAACCCTATCCAACCCAATATGCAGACACAAATATAAGAAAAAAATTACAAAACATTTCACAGAAGCAACATACAGACACAACATATGAAGAATCACTTTACAGACATTTCACAGAAACATGTCCTATAAGATTTAATGAATTATAACATTATACAGAAGCAACATACAGACACAACATATGAAGAATCACTTTACAGATATTTCACAGAAACATGTCCTATAAGATTTAATGAATTATAACATTATACAGAAGCAACATACAGACACAACATATGAAGAATCACTTTACAGATATTTCACAGAAACATGTCCTATAAGATTTAATGAATTATAACATTATACAGAAGCAACATACAGACACAACATATGAAGAATCACTTTACAGATATTTCACAGAAACATGTCCTATAAGATTTAATGAATTATAACATTATACAGAAGCAACATACAGACACAACATATGAAGAATCACTTTACAGATATTTCACAGAAACATGTCCTATAAGATTTAATGAATTATAACATTATACAGAAGCAACATACAGACACAACATATGAAGAATCACTTTACAGACATTTCACAGAAACATGTCCTATAAGATTTAATGAATTATAACATTATACAGAAGCAACATACAGACACAACATATGAAGAATCACTTTACAGATATTTCACAGAAACATGTCCTATAAGATTTAATGAATTATAACATTATACAGAAGCAACATACAGACACAACATATGAAGAATCACTTTACAGATATTTCACAGAAACATGTCCTATAAGATTTAATGAATTATAACATTATACAGAAGCAACATACAGACACAACATATGAAGAATCACTTTACAGATATTTCACAGAAACATGTCCTATAAGATTTAATGAATTATAACATTATACAGAAGCAACATACAGACACAACATATGAAGAATCACTTTACAGATATTTCACAGAAACATGTCCTATAAGATTTAATGAATTATAACATTATACAGAAGCAACATACAGACACAACATATGAAGAATCACTTTACAGATATTTCACAGAAACATGTCCTATAAGATTTAATGAATTATAACATTATACAGAAGCAACATACAGACACAACATATGAAGAATCACTTTACAGATATTTCACAGAAACATGTCCTATAAGATTTAATGAATTATAACATTATACAGAAGCAACATACAGACACAACATATGAAGAATCACTTTACAGACATTTCACAGAAACATGTCCTATAAGATTTAATGAATTATAACATTATACAGAAGCAACATACAGACACAACATATGAAGAATCACTTTACAGACATTTCACAGAAACATGTCCTATAAGATTTAATGAATTATAACATTATACAGAAGCAACATACAGACACAACATATGAAGAATCACTTTACAGATATTTCACAGAAACATGTCCTATAAGATTTAATGAATTATAACATTATACAGAAGCAACATACAGACACAACATATGAAGAATCACTTTACAGATATTTCACAGAAACATGTCCTATAAGATTTAATGAATTATAACATTATACAGAAGCAACATACAGACACAACATATGAAGAATCACTTTACAGATATTTCACAGAAACATGTCCTATAAGATTTAATGAATTATAACATTATACAGAAGCAACATACAGACACAACATATGAAGAATCACTTTACAGATATTTCACAGAAACATGTCCTATAAGATTTAATGAATTATAACATTATACAGAAGCAACATACAGACACAACATATGAAGAATCACTTTACAGACATTTCACAGAAACATGTCCTATAAGATTTAATGAATTATAACATTATACAGAAGCAACATACAGACACAACATATGAAGAATCACTTTACAGATATTTCACAGAAACATGTCCTATAAGATTTAATGAATTATAACATTATACAGAAGCAACATACAGACACAACATATGAAGAATCACTTTACAGATATTTCACAGAAACATGTCCTATAAGATTTAACCAATCATTTGATTTATGCACTGTTGGTATCGAAAAGTTAAAATAGAGTATCTTCCATGATGGACTGTAGAAATGCATAAAAAAAAAACAAAATCAGGAAAATACAATAAAAGGTACGGGCTCAAAAATATACAGACTTAATACAATATGTTTACATACAATATTTACAATATATCATAGGATTTAAAAAAGATATAAACTGCGCCCATCATATATGGATGTACAAAGGTATATATATCATAAGGATGTGCATTGGTACTTAGAGATAATCAGGACAGCTATCAGAACAGGGTTTGTACCTACTTATGACTCGTTTTCCAAATAACATTTAAAAAAATAGGATTTCAATATACCGTTTCGAGATTTGTTAGAGACATATACCTTTCTTAGTTCTTCTGGCAATTTGTTGTAGTTAGTGTATGCAATATATTCTAATGATTTCAGTCCGAACTTTGTTAAGTTTATTTTTGATATATGTAGTTTGTTGTGTTGTCGTGTATTATATTGGTGAACGTCGTTGTTATATTTTCGTTGTTTGTTTTTGGGGTGTTATGCCGTGTTGTGCTACCTCCTTCTTTAGCCGACGTTTCGGACAGCGTTGCAGTGTCCATCATCAGGGCAGATCTGCCGGATCTGCCCTGATGATGGACACTGCAACGCTGTCCGAAACGTCGGCTAAAGAAGGAGGTAGCACAACACGGCATAACACCCCAAAAACAAACAACGAAAATGCTTTTGGCCGTGAAAATCTAAAGTCGTTGTTATAGTTCAGTTTTATATTTGTGTGGGTGTTGCACTGAATAATATTTAAAATGGTGTTTGTTATCTCAAAGCTAGGAACAATCTTAAATGGCAATACAAGTGCGTGACGGTAAATATCTTTAAATTTATTAAATTTATTTATTTAACATGAAGAATGTGACGATTTTGACGAAAATGAGTTAAATTTACAGTTGTTTTCCTTTTTTCCATCTTCTAAAATATGAGCCATGTAATAATTGTTTTGTTGGGTAAATGGTTAAGGATCGTATTGAGAACAATTTGATTAATATTTTATAATGAAGATTTATTCACGACTTGACATGGACCAGACGGGATCAGACTTAGACACAGAGAGAGCGTACACCATATACATAATGATCACAAGTACTTTCCACTAGTGATGTGACCTACTTTACAGTAGTGATGTGACCTACTTTACAGTAGTGATGTGACATCCCCTTTATTTAATTGTATAATAAATTTAATATTCATAATTTATACAATGCAAAAGAATTAAAAATATATTAACATTATACATTATACATCAGGTATTAGACATTAGACATTATACATTAGACGATCCGGTTGTTTGACAACTCTACCATATCTGGTAACGTAAGGATTATTCCAGTTATTTTCTCCCACCTGTCCCTCATCTCCAGCCTCTGCCTCCTCAAGTGCCGGATCGGATTACGTGGATCCTGCGAGGAAAGTCCCATTTGCATTACAAAAAAGTCTTCAGGAGGAATTTGATCGCATGGACAAGATAAAGGTCATTGAAAAGGTTACTAAACCTACGTCTTGGGTAAATTCTGTCGTCATAACTGTCAAAGAGTCAGGTAAATTAAGAATTTGTTTCGATCCTAGAAGATTAAATAATTCCATAATGAGAGAATACCATCCTTTAAAAAATATTGATGAAATCCGATCAAAACTTATAGTAACTGCCTTTTTTCTCATTTAGATGCTAATTCTGGATTCTGGTCATTACATATTTTATTTTTTTACATTAACTCCACACAGGAGGCTCTGAGGAAAATAATTTCCCTCAGAGCCTATGTCATCTTTGAAGATGCTGTGAGGAGGGTCTTTTTGAGGAGAGGAAGGAGTGAACGTGGGTCATGAAGAAACCCATGTTATAGGAAGGAGGAAACACAGAGGCCGTCAAATCGTTCTACAGCCGAGCTGTTGAACACAAGAACGAGTCGTAGAAGCGTCCCGTTCTCATGTGACAAATGTCAACTGTGTACATATGTTAGGCGCTCGTTTGGCGTGTTTCCCGACTATGCACCGGTGCCGAAGGGATCAATGACGCTAGCTCCTCGGAGCATCTTCCATTGAAATACCGGTCGAACAAGGATAGCATTCCCACCCGACGCCTGTGCTCTAAAGATTGCAATCCGCTTGTTAAGACGGGAGAATCTATCAAGCGGACCGCCCGTTTCTGCACAGAGTCGAGGGTGTTTTTCGGGTACATCGGGGGTCCAGACCAGAGATGGTTGCCAAATTCAACCGTGGGGCGCACTTGCGATTTGTACAGGGTTAGCAGTTGTGTACTATTAAAGTATCTGCGGGCCCTGTATAGTACGCCCAGTTTCTGAGAGGCCAACTTAACTCTGGCCTCGATGGAGCCCCCGTACCTGAGCTGGTCACTTAGAGTTACACCTAGCATATCAATGGAGGACCTGTTTGGAAGAATGCTACCGTTGAAGGAGACCGTTAAATTATATGAAGAAAGTAGTGATGTGACCTACTTTACAGTAGTGATGTGACAATAATATCAAATATTTAAGGAGATAGAAGACGAAACATGTCAGAACAATCAAAACAGTAGATACATAATAAAAAATAAAATGTCATATCCACTGCATAATACTACACAATTCAATTGCTTTGGTACATAATATTTAAATTAAATAAAATGAAACAACATAACTTTGTTAGAACCAGTGATTATTTAATTAACGCCGACCGGTTTCGGAACAACAGTTCTTTATTTATTTTTATTTTTATAGTGAATACCTCACAAGAGTCCCAACTGCTCCCGTCTGGAGCCAGTGAGACTATGGCATCCCCAATTTGGGTATGTTATGAGGCTGAAGGTAAGTGGGGAAGGGAAGGAGACGAGGAAGAGGAAGGTGAAGAAGTACCTGGCTATAGTCACTAAACACGGCTAAAGCCATTTCAAGCTACGTTTCAATTGAATGGTGGTCTTACACCAGGGCGATACTAAGAGTATCTTCCACTCTGGAACGTGCCGCAAATACACTATATATTATTTTAAATAACTAATTGTGAAATAACACAAATCAATTAAATAAATTTTATTTGCTCACGCCGGGTTCGAACCCGCGGCTTTCGGAGTGGGAGTCTAATGCCCTACCGCTAGACTATGCCGGCCGTCAAAATAATAATGGATAATCGCTAAGTAATAGTTAGTTTCAAAAGTTTTTTTTTTTTTTATTTTTTTTTTTTTTTATTGAACATTCTTTTATTTACATAATTCTACATTAAGTCCCGTTAAACTGATTTATATCAGTTTGTCAACGGGTTCTTTTAACAATTACATTTTGGAAAATTTAAACATGTACATAAAATATACACATTATTACATTATATATATACATAATAAAGATCAGAGGAAAAACGAAAGAAAGAAAAGGAAAAAAGATTGTAATAATGGAAAAAAAAACATTAAGAAAGAAAGAAAAAGAAAAAAAGATTGTAATAATGGAAAAAACATTATAAACGAAATTTAGAAAAACGGAGGTTAGTACAAAAAAACTCTTTCACATAACCATTTTTTTAGCATATATTTCCTTTTGAAAGTCAATTCACAGCTTTTTATTGAATTGGGTAACATGTTGTAAATTATTGGTACGAGGTATTCTAGAGTTCTTTGAATTAAATACTTTGACATAATATGATATTTAAAAGTATGACGAAAACTCTGTATAGAATATTAACCATATGAAAAAAACTGTGCAAAGATTATGAAGCATGTGAAAAAAATCGCGTTCAAAATCAATTTCCTGGCATAAAATAATTCATGTTTGCCATAAATATATTCTTATAATGAACGAAATATATAGGTTTCCTACTCTGTCCATAAATAGAATTGTTATTTTCCGTTTCGTTATTTTTTTTAAACAGTTTTTATCGATTTTCTCAGAATGTACTGTAATGTTTATTGAAGTTGTAGGCTTTAAAAAATAAAAGACTTGTAAATAATCAAAGAAAAATCACTCCTTTAAAATTTTGTAACGAAAGACTTATGTCTCTAAATGTTTCTAAATGTGTGTTTCAATTATTAAATTACTTAACAACGATGGCATAAAATAAGGGTTTGTTGATTGTAAAATAACAACGATTTAATGTAAGAAATTATTTAGAATCTATTTACTTCAAAGTCCTTATGGGATTATGGCACACCTAGCCAATAAAGTGGATATTGTGAGGCCAAACGTATAAAATAAACTAGGAAAGAAGAAGATTCGAAAGTATCTGGTTATTCTGATCCAGTACTTTCAAGCAATATTATGAATAAAGAGTTTTCTCTCACCAGGCCCCCTAACACACACACTCAATCGATAAGGATTAAAAGGATAACTTTCACTTACTTCTCATCATTCCCTAGCATGACTGCAGATCACCAACGAATAGTTCACTATGACTAAGTATCCTGTATATATTCAACAACAAATGTTGCTTGTGCATTTGCGATCTGCCCCTGTACTAAGGGAACGATGAGAAGTTACCGAAAGTTACCCTATCAATCCTTATCACTCGATCAATCGAGTGTGCTAGGGGGCCTGGCCCCCCAGGGCTATATATACTATGTAAAAATTGCTTAAATATCTCGCAATTATTTTGACAAAATCTAACATTCATTGATAATTTTTCTCTTAATGTCTTGTCTTCACAATTATTTCTTTCTGTCATGTATTTGTTCCGTTTCTCTTATTTCTTTTCTTTCTCTTTTATTTCTATTTCTATCATTCTAATTATCTATTTAATTTTTTTTAATTCAAAACTTATTTTACTTCATCTTCCAAGATTAAAATATTACCATTCCTGCTACCTCGCAACACGAATTAAACACAAAAACAATAAATACAATGCAGTCAATCAGAAAAAACAGATAACAGATTCATTGGATTAGCCCCGCAAACGTGATTTTGATTTGTTTGTAATATGCCTAAAACAAGAAAAAAATCATTGTGTTCTGTGTTTGGTGTCCTAGAAAAATTAAAAGACAAAGTGTTATCAACTGATTCGGACGTAATAAAGTATTATTTGTGTATTAGAAATGAGTTGCCGTGGTTATCCAATGAAAAAGATTCTTATGTGAAAGACGTGTGTGAAATATTTGCAATTGATCTAATTATAGGGGGAATAAAGCGTCTATTCTTATTGTGACTCAACGTTAAATTTTTTAATAAACCAACTTGGTATTATATTTACTGCGGAGACCTCGAATGATAGAGTAAGATTATCAGACAACAATCAAGATCCAGATTTTCATACACTTTTGATGGTATACTCCACGCCATCCGCATCGAAATCACAAACAAATCGATTAAAAATTATATTTTGATGGTCGGAAAGACAAGAGATCATTGTGCAAGAAAAAAATGATAACAAGTACCACAGGAAAACAATTACAGAAGAACGTATTGTTTTGCTTTCCGAGCCAGATTCTCAGTACATTGATAGTGAATTATGGGACAAAATTATGAGCGAAGATATAAATATTCGTATTAAAAATTTCCCTGTCACACACAGGCTGTGGAGGGAGGTGTGAAGCTGGTCACTGAAGCTAGTTTGTCTGTTTGCGGAAATACAGCATTCCATGGATATATTCGAGCTAGAATAAAATCGAGAAAAGAAATGCTGAAATTCGAAACAAAATCACACTTTTCCTCTGAAATTCGGGGAGCTACCTCATATGCAGATCAATGAAATATCCCATACGTATGAATGAAGGCTGAAATTATTTTAAAAATATTTTTTTTTTATTATTCTATATATTTTAATGCAGATAATAAAGTAAAAGTTGATAATAATAATAATATTTTCTAGAATCGATCATTTTTCAAAATTTTAAGTCCTCTGCTCCACCTGAGGATTATATGTGAAAAAAAATATTTTTCAACACCTATTTATCCATAGCAACTTTTAGTAATACAGGGTTCACGAAATTCGAAAAACAATTTTTCTGACCCCTTTCACTCCAGGTGTACATTACACGCCTTATGAAGAAGGTAGATAATTCTGCAACCCGCATTAATCTTATCGTGCAGTGACAATATGATGTTCATTGTACCAAAAGTATTATAGGGGCACACAGAAGTGGGAGGACTTATCATTTCGTCTTCGTTCTACGAAGTGAATCGAAATGACCTATTTTCTTGACAAAGCCAAACGTCTGTAAAAAAACCTTTTAGATAGAGAAACGATTATAAGAAGGATGGTGTGACCGTTTAACCTTTTCGTACCGGAAAGAAAATATCACACACGATCCGAAGGGGGTTTTCCCAATTTGTTTTGCTTATTGAAGGGTGTTAATGACATAATTTTATGTAATTTTTCTTGTAAGAATTAAAGAAAAGTATATTGATCATATTCTTGTGATCATTGTGTAAGTCGTTCGATAAATAAAGTCATAATTAATATTCTAATGAATGTAGACCATAACGCACATTTTTCATAGAAAACAGAGAAGACGGGTAGGGACAGCGAGCATCACTCCTTGTTTCCGAATCTCAACTGCGATTGGCGATTACAGCATTCGCATCCGTGGCTAGTTTGTTGCGCAAACTGGTAACGCAAAGCGATAATAAGGAAGCTAGCGTGACTCACTGATTACGACACAGCCTATTAAAATGGAACATTTACCGATCGGCTACAAGCGCGGGTTAGTTACTTGAGGTTCGGTACATGGTGGGGACACGAACGGGGAAGTTCCAGGCGATGTCACAATAAAAGGTGGAGCGGGGAAATTAAATATTTCGCTAGAATTCGATATAATTTATTTTATATCTAAAAAAGTAGTTATGTCGTATACATTTTTTAAATGCAGATCGATAACTGATAGTTTATCTACGATTACTTAAATTATTGAGTATGTGGTGTAAAAAACCACTCAGATACAGGGTAATACTCTAGTTTAAGTAGATGTGTAACCCCGGACCGGTGTGGAAGTGTTAAAAACTTTTTCTCTCACCTGCAGAACATCTCTCGTACATTGTTTGATGCGAAACGTTCGCAAAACCAGCAATATTAAATATATTTTACATCGGTAATAAATACAGGGTGTCCGAGGGTAAAGTGCATTTACTTCTGGTGGTGATTCTAGATGATGGTAGGAGTAAAAAATATTAACAACTTTTTTCGAAATTCCAACTTTTTTCCCATACAAAAAGACGTACCTATTAAAAATCCTTAGTGTAAGGTACAAACTTGCCCGATAAATTAGCTGTGAGTCAGCCGGGCGATTGTGGCGACGTTGGTTTTGATTGGCGCGCATCGTAACAGCGGAAAATATCTAATATTGTGGGCCGCACACGCCGGACTGATTTAATCTTTTTACCGAAAAAGTACCCCTAAATGTTGGAATTTCTAAAAAAGTTATTTATATTTTTTACTCACACTATCACTTAGAATCACCTCCCGAAGTTAATGCACTTTACCCCCGGACATCCTGTATAATATCTCCCATGCAATTCAAAAAAGATATGTCCCTATAGCTATCATATTTTGAGATAACAGTGTCTGAAGAATATTTGACGATTTTTCAAATATTTATCTTAAATCAAAAAGTTATTTACAAATGTTTTCTTTCTGTAATCATTAAAATAATTTTACATAGAATTCATTTGTCGAGAACTACCACGTACACTTTATTGACACTTAGCGCCTCCGCCCACTGAGGCAACTGAAAACCAACTAAAACCGGCTGTTTTCTCTGTCTTGATTGGTCAAAAAGCTTGTTTAACCATAGACGAAAAACAATCAGCTGACAGCTGGCAACTAGCAATGGCCGCCCAGGGCAATGAGCAGTGACAGTTGCGAGTCACCGCTTGCGTTACCATTGACAACGGGGTTTTGTGTGATTGTGAAGTGTGCGGGCCATCACATTGTCATACAAAGACAGTTGGCAGTTGAGAGTTTTCAGTTGCCTCAGTGCCCTAAGACCAAACCATACATTTTGTTGGGTCATAATTTTAAATGAGTAGCGATAGAACGTTTTTACATTCTTTTATTGTGCACAAAAAACCTACCAAAGTTCCCTCTAAAATCACGAAAAAGTTGACATGTTTTGTATGGATTATTTTTCGTAAAAAACTATATGCCTTTATAAATTTTTGCTATTGATGTTTTTTAAATGTCATCCTTGGTAAGGTATTTCAGCTTTAAACTGGCAGAACCGTTTTTTTCTATACGTCACCGCGTACGTTACTCAGATTTTTTGAAATACGGAGAAAACATATTTTGGGAAGAGAAATATTTTGTAAAATATGTCAAATGCATCCAATGGCTTTGTACAATATGATAAAATATAATTTGATATCTCCCTCGGGTATAACTTGTACCTATCTACTTCCAAGAGCATGTTGAGAGTTCAGAGTATCTTAACCGGTTCAGCACATTGAGCCAACGCCTCAGGCACAATTAGAATATGTTCATGAAAATTAGTCTTACAAACCCTTCTAAAGTACATTTTCCTGTATGAGCTCAGAAGAGATCCTAAAGACTAAATAAGAAAGAGTTTAAAGACATTTAGGACAGAAATTGAATTAGAATGTTAAACTGGGCTTAACTATCGACTGTAATTTTAAATGGGATAATCAATATTCATACACAATAACTTTGCATACGCCTTATTATAGTGAGCAGATTTTATACTTCAATTTTTTTTTTTGTATATACAGGGTGTTAAGCATCGTACTTGACTTACTTTAACCAGTGATTCCTGACATTATTTTGAGTAAAAAATGTAAATAAAATTTTTGTCTCCGGTGAAATTTTTGAAGTTTTTTTTTTTTTTCTACAAAAACATAAAAGTCAGTAGGTATTGGGAAGTTAAGGGCGGGGTGGTTACTTGGCTTAGAGACCAGTGACGACATGTGGAAGATTTTTTTTTTTCTTTAATTTTGAAGAAAAAGTTTTTGAAAAAAAAAAAATATCTCATCAAAAAAGTTAGCGGATTAATATAATTTTACTTCAGAGAGCAGTGGTGTAATTTAAGTATGTAATTAAAAATGTAAAAACCCAAATATATGTAGAACCCTAATAACAATAATTACCATAGTGCTATCAATATTTGTTAATTAAGCCCTAAGCAACAAGGAGGGAATATCCAAACATTACCAAAATAAAATATCAGTGATCACAAACCTTTTCAATTATATAAATTCATATAGATTCATGTCAATTAAAAATAACATTTTACTATGTATCCATCATTCATAATTTTAATAATAAACTTTATAATTGTCTATATGTACCTTAACTTAACAAAATAACAGATAATACCTTAAATTAACAAAATAGAAACATTCATCATATAGAGACAATGTTGTGTGCCCCTACCTAAGTTTGTATAAATTCCGTAGCATAAGAATTTCAACAACCAGTCTGAAAATGTCCATAGTAGGACGAAACCAAAGTGAAAAAATTGTTTAATTTCATATCTAATATACAGTAGTATGTTTTTATTAAACGTGTGGTCTTTTTCAATGAGATGGTCAGCAAATTATGCGAAGCTATTATTATTTAAACATCTTAGATGTTCTTTGACACAGGTATTAATATGAACAAACAAAGTATAGGAATTTATTTGTAATGAATTCTGACTGTAGTAATTCAAAAATATTATATAATACCATAAGTGATTTTGTTTGTTTATTTCCAGGTATGTGAGTCTTCGCTGTGCAAACTTTCTTAGTAAGAGCTCCGTGAATCAAAACCTTACATCGCGAATCGGTAAGTTTTCCGCGTGCACCACTATCATGCGCATTAATATGCTGATCTTTAGAGTGAATACATTCTGCCACGATATCTAATAATCGTACTGGTTTCATTTGCATGATGGGTTGAAGCTTTATTGGAAGGAACGTGATATTTTTATTCCAGGAATATGAAATCTATCTTTTATCTTTTATTCCAGCGGAATATGAAATCTACCGTACCCAATATTTCTTTTTTTTAGGTTTCCTGGACTGGATAATTGTGTTAAATGTTGAGAGAAAGAGATTGAAAAATGTTTATTTATTTCTGTACAGTTCAAAGATAAATAAATTACTTATAAGTAAACTGTAAATAATGAATATGACAGAAGGTATGGAAGGAATGGTATGAAGCGTTAATGGGTATTCATGCTTAATATCTATTATTGTAGATTGCCGTGAACTAGTGTCCGACCGAACTTTCGGTTTCGGTTTCGGTTTCGGTTTCGGCCTAGTTTCGTCAAAAAAATGGGTTTCGGTTTCGGCTGCCAACCAGCCGAAACTACGGCCGAAACCGAAACTGAATTCGGGAGGTTTCGTGTTGCGATCGGATATGTTCGGTACACGGAGCTGCGAGCGACGAAGTGTCATCTTGCTGCGTTAGGGTACGACCATAAAGAAAGCGGGTGTCGGCTTTCTGGTTAGTCGGCACATGGACGGCCGACTGGCGCGGCCGCGCCGACGAGAATGTTTGTAGGTCAACGTATGAGGTCGAACACAATGAAGACAGGTTCAGATTTGTGTCCGCGCGAAGCGGCGCCGAGAAGCTTTACCGGAATGAATTCTTAATTCCTGCTCGCCGGTGACGCCGGTCGGTGCAACTCGGTGTTGTTATGTTCATGATTTTTACCACGTTTTCATGGATTTTTGGTTATTCTATGATTTGGTGTTCTCTATTGTCACCTCCACGGTTATTTAAAAACTATGTCAAACATGTATTTAACTAACAAAAGTGTGTACTTTTGATTGGATTGCTGATTGAAATCAGGAATGTTATTCTTAAACTTCAGTTTAGTATTTTTTTTCCCTGAAAGATGGTTTTTCATTTTGGCAACACTGGTGAAGCTTGTTTCTTGTTTTGAAGGAAGTCTATTATCAAAATGCGCGATCTATTAATTGCCGCTGTTTTCAACAAATCGCCAATCTGGGATAAAAGAGATGCGTTTCATAGCAACAGAAATGTTGTTGACAAGTGCTGGAAACATAACATAACATTTTGAAATAACCTCAAATGTCACAAGTAAATTCCTTTTAGGCGTGCGTGTACAGAATATTATCACGTTCTCTTGAGTTTTTTTTTAAATATTTAAAGATAAAAAATCATTGCTATACCATTTAAATATTTTGTATGTATATTAAGTATTAAATGACATTTGCTGTTATTACAAAATACAAGCTGACAGCCGTTGTCAGGCTACCGCGCAGGTTGCGCAGGTTTTATCCGCGTTCTGTATGTCCACAACTCGGCGCCAATTGCCGTCGACGGACTGGGGCACTGAGCGCCGTTAATCTGAAAGCCAAACCCGCTTTCTTTATGATCGTACCCTTAGCACACATAGTCGTGTCAGGACAGTCAGGACTTGTTGATTTGCATACGTCAAAGGACATCCTGCTCTGATTACTTCAACATTATTGAGTCCCAGATTAAAAATTACATATTTGAATTCTGATGAAGTTGATAATTGTACGCGGGCATCGTTAGTGCAACAATGAGCAAAAGCTGTAATTCTGGAGACCCACAGTTATCTTATCTTGTTCATCTAGAATCGCGTTTTCTGAAAGAGGAGAAGGGCTATGGGATGCCCATGACTTTTAATGGAAGAAACTTCTAGTGTGGATAATGGTGATCGCACACAAGTTGAGCAAATTATTCAAGCCTACTTAACAGAGCCAAGGTTACAAGAAACGCAGATATTTATTCTTAAGACAAGAGATCCTGGGTTCGAGCCCCAGTTGCGACCGTCACCTTTTTAAAAAAAATTCTTTGTCTTATTCTGTTTCATGTTTAGCTTTTTTAGTATTATTTACAAACTGATATAATATTACGGTGAAGATTACAAATTTGAGGCACATGTAAGTATAAAAATGTATAGGGGCAGTTTTGCTGTTTTGTGACATGCGTCAAAAGTAAATTACTTATCTTCTTATTTAAAATAAAAATGCACTTAAAAGCTTATTCAAAAATATATTTATCTGAAATGTACAATCCGAGAACGTAAGACAACATCTTTGGTCAATTTTGTTGATACGTGTAGGAACACATTGTTAGTGGCAGTCCTGCAAACCTTGTCAATAGTTCTCTACCGACTAAAAGTTTAAAAAAATGCTGCCTGTGTGCTGTGTAAGATTGAGCAAAGGTATTTTTTTACATTGACCCAACACCTAGGGCCTATGTCATCTTTGGAGATGCTGTATTTAAATCTTTATAAGGAAAGGAAGGAGAGGAAGTTATGAGAAGGAAAGGGGTATGAGGGGTGGGTAGGTATCTAGGTGTCAGTTTGTCCGGGAGTGATAGACGTATGAATCCATCTCTCTCGCTCCGGTGCAAGACGATGGGTCAAGAGAGACCAGCTGGAGAGATCAGAGGGTCTCCCCAAACCGGCCTCTCCTGATCCAGCCCACCACGCCGGTAATGAGCAGGTGCTTCCGACGCCAAGACCTGGACACACCTCACCCGTTAAACCCTCGCACCCCTGCTAAGTCATCGGCTGTAGCTCGCCACTTGGAGTGACATATAACAGAGGTGTTGGTTTTCTAATAAATGGCGGTTCCCGGGGCGGCGGTACCCATACTTGTCTCCCAAATTGAAACCATCCATCTTTTTCAAATGTAAACACAGCAGAATCATCCCAGTTAGAAGAACAACTTATAGAATTGACAACAGACCAAGACTTTCAAATTAAATTCTAGAATGGCTACCAAGAATTTTGGCTGCAAAAGCTCACAACTATTTCCTGGGTTATGGTCGGTTTTTAACAATTTCTGGTAGCATTCCCATCGTCGTATTTGTGTGAACGTGGACTTAGTGCTGTAGCAAAGTTGCTAACTATAAAGATTGGTCGGTAGCAAGTTACTGGCCGCGACTAACTGTATGTAAAAATGACTTTTTTCACCATTTAAGAAGAGCTTTAAAGAAATTCAGTACCGGTTCATGTCGCAAAAAATCATACAAGGTCAGTTCCAAGTGATATATATATAAAAACTAAAAATTTATGTACCAAGTGATATAAAACCCAAAAATTAATGTAAACATCACTTAAGAAATTAACGTCGGTTAGCGTAGACCCCATAAAAATCATGAGTTATTAGAATTGTGGGATTTGTGAAACCGAAAGTTTTTTATAAAATATTTTCCCCAAAATTGTCATTTTTCTTTATAAAACAGTTTTTCTTTACAATACATATTTTTCTAAACATAAGATAATTATATACTCGTATACCTTTACGAAAAAAAATTGAAACAATATCTATATCTTGCACTTTGTCAATCTATAATAGAATATGGAACCTTTGTAGGCACCAAAATGATTTTGGTGCGTACATTACCGCTTGTCTGGATTAATCAGTTCCAATTTTGAAAATCATTATGCAGAAATATTTCCCATCACGCACTCAAACCAAATTGTGTTTTTTTATTTAATATAGTATTTTTATCAGAATTCAGAGTCATTTAAAACGTAAAACACATCATTAATCAATCCATGAAAATAATATGAAAACCTACAATTGTAAAAAAGTTCTCACTGACAAATAATAGGAAGAAATCAAATCACAATTTTATTCACCGAGAGCCAGACTCGAAAGTTCTACGTTCCGTGTCAGTTCGTATCAAATTGCTTCCTTTGTGAAAAGCCTTACAAGAAGAAGGCGATGTAAAAAGGCATTGTAAATGATCATTCAAACCTTAGTGAAAACGCAATGACAAGAAAAGCATATAACTTATGAAGTTTTCGGTCTTCTGTTTCCATTTCAATTCAGTATTTTACTAACAAATTATTAATTTTGGTTGAAATTGAAAATCTATGAATACGTACCTATTCAAATTAAGAAACGTTCAGTTCATTGTCTTTTTTTTCCTCCTGGATTTTCTAGACCAACGCAACTCTTGTTAATTTCTATTACAGAGTCATTTTCTATCTTTTTACCAATCTATAAAACTCTGAAATAACCAAGAAATTCCTACTTTTTTTTATTATAGAAATTATAATATTATATTTCACGTTTTAAAACGTTCAACGAGAATAATGATTCGAAGAAAGCGTGTGAATTATAGTATCCATAAACGACAAAAATAAAAATATTAGTTGAAATAATCACAAAACAAAAATTCTCATCGTCATTTCTCCTCGATATTTTGTTATATCATGGAAATATTTTGTTATATAATATGGGTATTTTGAATATGGACATTTTGACCACCTACGGATTTGTGTTATAATTACCGAAAAAAAAATTATCTGAAAAGTGTCTTAAAGGCCAGTAGTACCCGCCCAAAAAGAATAAGGAGACAATACGAATGTTGGAGCGAGCGCGCTAATATTACAAACCAAAAAAATCGAGCTAATAACTTGTAAAATAATAGAAATAAAAGTGTAAATAATAATTTATGGAGCATGCTTAGCGATTTTTTTCTATCGAGGGAATTTTATGTAATTAACGTTTCGGGTCTACAAATTTTCAGATATTATCTTAAAAAATAACATATATTTTTTTAAGAACTTACTAACTTAAATTGTTCAAGGGATATATGTTATAAATCGGCAGAAAATCGGAATTCCGGCCCTTAACGCTTGACACATTATGATGTGTGTCGTTGATTTTTTTTAATCCTACCGTAAATTGATTAGGCCGCCTTGGCTCGCCATAAACAATGTAGTTATGTCTCTATTTTCAGTCGAAAAACAATTTTTTAATAATTTCATCCAAACTTGCTTTTCTTTCACAAATCTTGTACTTTCCTACAAAAAGCAAATGTATTGTTCTGCGTCCTGAACAGCTCGATCATCTTAAAGTTAGAATTTTATTCACGGCCAAAATGGCGATATTGCGTGTTTGTTAATGTTTGTGTGGTAACAATGTTTGAGAGTTCATCACTTTGGTGAGAACGGTTTAAAAATAAATGAAAAACAATTTAAGTAGTCGAAGTCTAGACTTAAACATAATAAAATGCGCGTTTTTATATTTAGCGAACCAAACCATTGAAGTTTTACAAATGTTACAATTATCGCAGCTTCACGCTATAAAACGCATAAAATTCGTAAAAGCTTCCCTAACGTTAAATCATTTTAACATAAATATATATATTTTTTAATTTAATTTAAATTAATTTTAATAATATTATTATTAAGTTCTGCAATTATTATAGATTTGTGTTTTTGTTACAGATGTTTCGGCTTACAATGCCATTTTCAAACAGTGGGTGAAACCACGTTTAGACGACTATTATACCATTTTAAAAGTCAATTTTGAACATGTATAAATTAATTTATTACCGGTTAAAGGTTAAACCAATGTATGTTTTCTCCGCACTAATTGTTAATGCGATCTTAATTGTTTAATAATGACGTTTTTGCTATGAATTATTTGAATGCTTTATATAGATTAGGATTTCTCAATATACTGAGAAGGGGAGAATAAAATATTTTCCGTACCTAATTAATTTATTCTCCCCTAAACGTTATTATTAAGGAGAGAAAGAAGAGGAAGTTCTGGGAAGGAAAAAGGTAAGAGGGTTGGGTAGGAATCTGGGGTTCAGTGTGTCTAGACCATCCGTCGCCAAGACCTAGATAAACCTTACCCCATGAACCCGGGCACCCCTGCTAAGTCACCAAACGTAGCGAACCACTTGGGATGACCTATGGCAGAGGTGTTGGTTATCCAATAAATGGTTCCCGGGGCAGCGGTACCCATTCCCGCCTCCCAAATATCTACGAATTAACCACAAAAAAAAAAATATATATATATATATATTATTTGTAATTTACCTCTTTACTTTAAAACGCCTACTTATCGATCGATTACAAAATCCCCTTACATTTTCAATATAAAAAACTAACATACAACACGAGATACTAATAGACAGCATATTTGGAGTTAAAAATATAGACGTCCAATGATTTTTTTCCATTAAAAACAATAAAAATTTTGTTCGTATCACGTATCACTGTCCCCAGATTCCTAGCCGCCCCTCATACCCTTTTCCTTCCCAGAACACCCTCTCCTTCCTTTTCTAAAAAGATCTTCCATACAGCATTCCTGAAGATGACATAGGCCCTGAGGGGTATTATTTTCTTCAGGGCCTCCCCTGTGAAGCTATTGTGAAAAAAAAACATGACAATTGACAGATAATTACGTTGATGTCTAATAGTTTTTTTAGTTTTGTAATATTTTTTTTATTTTTTTAGTTATATATTCGATTAGAAGCTTTTTCATTTGTTATACCTTGTAGAAAATTTTGGATTGTTTATTGTGTAGAGGACCGTTTTGCGTTTATTAGTTATTAATAACTTTTAAATGTTTTTTCATTTGATGCTTATCATAGTGATGTTGTTGTCTATGTTAGATATCTGTCTTAGTGTGAAAACCCATTATGATTTTTACGAGGATGTTATTTAGATCAAGGTTAAAAAACTTTATCTAATTGAGACCGTTTTATTTTCAGAGCGGAAACATGAGAAAACTTTATTGGTAGTTCGTCATGAAAGAAAAATAAATGGTCGGATATCTGGCATTCATTCGCTTTATATTTCAATTAATTAATTGGCCCTCTTGTAATACTTCATACTAGGTTTAGTGTTTACTTGAGTGTTTTTAAGAGATTTTATTACTTCTCGGAAAATCGGTAATCAATTCTTGAGAAAATTGAACTACACATCGAATAATATTATAATTATACATATTGATGATTTTCTTTCTTTCCTTTCGTGAATAAACACCACCAGACTATAATGTATTAAAAACTAATGAAATTTGCAAATATTTAACGCTTGGAAATAGATTAAATACAAAAAAAAATTACTAGCAACCCATTACGTGATTAAATTTTTCTCCATATATATGTCCTACGGCACCCAGAAATGTAATGCAGGTGGCTTTACAGATAGAGCTTCAGCTCTGAACCGCGTTGTTGGGAGTGTATGTTGTAAAATGTTGTTTTCGTTGGAACATGAGTACATTAATTCGTAAATATAATATTTGGATAGACTTCAAATAAACCAGTTCCAACAAGAGATCATAAGGACGTCATCTACGTTCTTTTTTCGTGTTTCTTCTCACGCGTCCTGTTTGAAAACCAAAAAGACAAAAGATACTTGATGGATGGCGTTACAAACCACCTGACGCTGGAACTAGAATAGTTATTTACACAAAACCTCTCTCTTTTATAAATAAAAAATCTTTTACAAAAATGCTTGAAAAACGTAATTTTTTTTGTATTTACTAGCAATTCATTAATAAATTGAAATGCAACAAAAATAAGATGAATAATATATTTAAAAAAAATAATAATTCACTGTCATTTTTATTGGTTACCACCATTAAATATGAATTTATCCATATCTTCTAACTTTTAGCTTTAATACTGTAAAAAACATTTTTAATAAAAAATATTTCATTTATTTACCATTTCGATCTAAAAATTGTACAAAAGTACATTATTAGAATTATTGAATTCCCAGGAGTTATTTAAAACTCATCACAAGTCTTTCTTTATCGCCCTTGTGGGAGTCTAGTATTCAGAAGAGACTAACTTTGTTGAATTGCCGGATTTAAATAACAAAGTAGTTCCAATGCTTCCCTCTTTCCTATACCTTCCGTTTTACATTTCCCGATCCGAGGAACCATATTTTCACCTACAGCTAACGCGGGAGCAGAATGTTTACTTTGTACCTAAAAAATAAAAACTTTCTTTGGTTTGTGGTCGGTTCAAGATTGTCTAATAGTTTTCTAGATTTTTATTTTATTTATTAAGTTAAAAGAATATACATATTTCGCTTTGATACGTTTTTAGATTTTCACGCCCAAAAGCATTTTCGTTGTTTTTGGGGTGTTATGCCGTGTTGTGCTACCTCCTTCTTTAGCTGACGTTTCGGACAGCGTTGCAGTGACCATCATCAGGGCAGATCTGGCAGATCCGACGATCTGCCGGATCTGCCCTGATGACGGACACTGCAACGCTGTCCGAAACGTCAGCTAAAGAAGGAGGTAGCACAACACGGCATAACTCCCCAAAAACAAACAACGAAAATATTTCGCTTTGTTAACAAGTATACATTGATACAAATAATATTGATAATAATGGTTTACTAACTAACACAAAGCAACACAATTTTTTAAGTAAGAACATTTTGGTTTTGCTCATTAATCTTGAGAGCAAACAGTTTTTTTTTTAAATATATTTATTTTATTTTCGGTTGTCAGGCTATCAGAAAGGATATTATATATACACCAAGCTCAAGAGCCAGTTCTCTTAATTGGTGTAGAAACCAAAAAAATGATGTTTTCACCTTTTTGTTATATCTTTTTATTATATTTTTGTTTTTATTTAGTTATTCTATTGTTAAACAATGATTAAAATGTAAAATTGTTGTGTGTAAGAGGTGAAATAAATTGAAATAAATAAATAAAAAAATAAAAATATATATTTATACCCTCATAGCCTATGTTTCTTTTGCCACACTCGTTTAAGTATGTGATATTTGTGTTTCCCCATATTTCTATGAGGTAATTAAGATGGAAATGAATTAAACTAAAGTATAATCCCCTCTTTACTTATATTGGTAGAAGATGGGTTATTCTACCAAATACACCAATTAGTGGGATAAATTTTTCTTTTACTTTTTGTATGTGGTGTTTAAAAGACAAGTGTTTATCGATATAAACTCCCAGGTATTTTTCACTATCTGAAATTTGTAGGTTTATTCCTTCTATTTGCAAAGGTTTATGGGACGGCTTTTTTCTTTTTTATGAACTTAAGATGTAATTAGTTTTTTTAGTGTTAATAGTCATTTAATTTATTAAGATCCAGTTGAGCTTTTTCAAGTAAGTTTTCCAAGATTTTGCCAAAGTAAAATATATCATCTGCGTATAAAAAAATTTCCCCATTTAGGTTTAATTGACTGATATCGCTAATATATATTTGAAATAATAGAGGCCCTAATATGGATCCTTGAGGAACTCAATAGTTTATATTATTGTGTTGACTGCTTTTGTCATCTAAGCTGACATATTGCATTCTGTTATTTAATGAGAGATTTAATGAGTTAAAGAGGAGGGCCGATTACACCTATTTTTTCAATTTTTTTTAATAGTATCTCTTGACTTACGGTATCGAATGCTTTTTGGAGGTCTACGAGGATTGCTATAGCATAATTTACATTGTCTATGCTTGTTCTAAGTTTTTTTATTAGATCGTTAGTAGCCGAAAGAGTATTTGTTTTTTTCTGAAACCGTATGGTTTATTATATAGCAGTGATTTATTTATAAGAAAATTGTTTAGTCTATCATAAATTACATGTTCGAAAATTTTTGATAGAATGGGTAAAAAAAAATATACTTAATAAAAAAAAAATATATATATAACTTACTTTAATCTTTTAGATTAGAAGCAAGTTTTCCGGTTAGCGGAGCCATCGCAACCTCATTACATCGATAGTTCCCTTCTACTAACAGGAAATTGCCTTTTTCTTAGCACTTTTCCACTCACTTTTCCCTTTTGCGCTTGGAAAAGTCAGTCAATTAATGAACGAAGTTAAAAAAAACACTCCGACGTGATGTGTGCTTTTCACATTAAAAATATGTACTCCGTTTAACTGCACTATAGCCCTTCTCATCGTCGTTTTCTTACACGCTTATTTTTTAGAAAAATTCAGCGGAAAGATTTTTTATGTTTGCTTTCTAAAGTGTTAATTTAAAAAGTGTGTGCATATTGGTCTGACTTTAGTCTCCCTTTAGAAATATCTCTCATGAAGAAATAAGGATGAATTTTTTTTTAAACTAATATTTTTTTACGCGATTCGCAAATAGTTTTTCTATATGAATGCCACGTAAGAGTCTCAAATTTTCCGTCTGAGGTCTTTGAGACTTTGACATACCTAATTGGTGTATGTTGTGAGTCTGAAGTTAGCGGGAAGGGGAAGTTAGAGGAAGTTTCGGAAATACCTGGTTCTTCAGATCTGGTCACCGAACACGCCTCAAGCCATTTCAAGCAACGTTTCAAATCTAAATGGTGATCTTTCAACAGGACAATACTGAGAATATCTTAGATCAGGTGCTTCAAATATACTGGTTATTGTTTTTAATTAACCAATTGTGAAATAACACAAATTTAAAAAATATTGAATATTCAATATTTGTGCGTATATCGGGATTTGATCCCTCGACCTTCGGATTGATAATCGAAAGCCTTACTCCTTGACCACGGAGGCCAAATATAAAGTAATATTAAAAATATGAAGTAATATAAAAATATATTATTAAGTCACAAGTGATAAATAATTTTATTGATGACGAAATATTTCTAATGCTTACCTTGTGAACTTTATAAAGTACTTGTTTGCATGAAGGCTGCTTTTAAAATACTATTTTCTTAAAAAATACTGTAAAGCGGAACATTAAAAAAGTATAATTTGATGCCCTGAACGCGAATTTAAAATATACCACGTAAAATTGTGGACAACTGAAAAAAATAATTATAGTTAAAAAAAGTATTTAAATGGACCTTTTCTAAGTAAATAAAAACCGGATTGCGTCAAATTTTAATCTCATCTTGATTATTAGTAGTAAAAATAAACAATATCTACGATGATAAATTGGCAGGTAGAAGATGGCAGCCCCAAAAGTTGAAAATTTCAAGCAAGAGTTTTTACGAAATGAATTTTCAGTACCTAACATGGTGTTGAAACAATGTTGGACCGCAGAAGGTTTTGGGCTGAGTTTATATTTAACACATAATCACTCTTAAAATACTTTATATTACTACCTATAATTATGATATATCACTACACATGTGAATACATTCACTTATTGAAGTAGGTATCTCCTGAAAATGGTTGATGTATTAATAATTATTTCATCTCCACAAGAATTTCGTCATCCAAATTATGGCCCACCAACCCCCTGCCGCTCCCTTAGCATGCCTTTCCGTTCACATCATATATAAACATTGACATAAAATACACAGTCAAATTGGACCAAATGGTTTTCACTTGTGTACCTATACTCAAACAGTCGCTATTCGTTTTAACACCAAAAAATTATGATGTGAAGGTCTAGTTTGCATAGGCCCGGTATATCAGTTGGCTATAATCTCGGCTTGGTTGGAACGTCGAGCTTAGCACAGCTTGGAACATAATCCGTACATAGGTCGAAAGCCGGATTGAAATACTAACCTTAATTTGCATTAGCAGTCGGCATTTACTTTTTGACACTAAACGGGAGTTAATTAGTTAATGATATCTTTATTCATATTTATACACATATTTTTGTTACTAAAATATCGAGCGGAATAAATATGTACGGACCGTGTATATGATTTCTTTGTTTTCTAAGAGCTTCGTTAGTTCAATACCTTCATTAAATAAGATAGTAATATTGCGTAACGAACGACGTAATTAAAAAATATGTACATATTGATAGTTAACCGTAACTTATCTGATATTGTATTATCCAATTGTTGACCTTGATCGCAAATATTGATAACTGACCGTAGATGAAGAATTTGGTCAATATCGGATTGATGTAGGGTTTTATCGATCGACTATGCTAGGTACCCAGAAGTAACTCTTTATCGAATCATAAAATTGTGAAATTAACACAAAGTAAACCGCTAGTATATTGTGCTTAAAGTTGAAATCACTTGTACGACTCTCCGTGTTTTATTATTTCCATGTCACTATGAAAAAGTATTTTCTTTAGTAGCCCATTGACGTGCAATGTTTCGTTTAGGTGAGCTGATATACAGTTTTATCGATGCAGATGATTTAATACTCCTACATTTTTGTCCATTTCTACGTTTATACATCTAGAGTAAATTAAAAATTGGCCACAAGGTTATTCAAATATAATATATAATCTCCTTCCAGACACGCTAAAAATGGAGAAAAGTATAAATATATTTAAAAAAAAAAACTATTTAACCCTAAGTTGATAGAACAAAAATAATTTTACTACTTTGTTAAGAAAGTGAAATGTAAATTTCTTTTAAATTAAAAAAAGGGTAGGACAAATAAATACGACATTTTATAGAATTTATTACAAAATTGCTACGTCAAAGTTCTAATGTCGTAATAGAAATTACAGGCTCCATTTCTAACTCCATCGACCTAGAAATTCCTAACTCCTACCTGACCTAGAAAATCCTAACTCAATAAGTAACATAGCAATTTCTACAATGCTGCAACTTTCACCGTTTGGGAGCTAGTTTTCCGAAGCAAATTATCATATATTCCTATTTATAAAATTACACCTTATTTGATTTTGAAATGAGAATTTGCTTAGTTTCCAACAAGAGTCCCTACCTCTCTACAACGATGAACTTGCTGGAAAAATATTTGAAATTTTGGAACAATTGCCAGAAAAATAGTGAAAAATCGAGTGTATGTGTTTTGAAAACAGAATAATATTAACATAATTAGGCGATCCGCTCACTGAAGAAACTGAAACCAAACTACAACTTGCTAGTTGCTATTATTTCCAACCAAACTTCCTACTCAATTTTACGATTTCAATAATTATCTCAGCTTGTTTAATCATAGATGAAGAACAATCTGCTGTCATCGTAGCATCTAGCACGGTGAGTTTCGAGTCACTCGTTGCCATAGTTAACGGGGTTTTGAGAAGTTGTGTAGTATGCGGACCATCACATTGACAGACACAGGATAGCGAGTTTAGTTGCAAACTGGTTTTTTTTCAGTTGCCTCGCCAGCTGAGGCACTAAGTAAGACAAACATCTCGTGTTACGAATAACCTGACAATATTTGAAAATCTCCTGCTACCACCACAGTAAGCGAAAGATGTGGCTTGAGTCGTGATGGAGGACTTAGCCAGCCGTGGAATCGGACACATAACGCTCGGCTGGGACCCAAACTCGATGCCCAGTCAGCCATTGACCGGTCCTAAGGCTAAGGATAAGGATTGAAACTACCTCGGAAGCAATTTTTTGCTGTTTTGATGTGTTAACAATTTCGTTTTTAAATAAAAAGAACTTGACCATCTCTGAAGTACATAATAACATTTTGTACTCATTCGTTTTGTTGTGACGATAATTATCTCGAGGTGTCGCGGTGGAATTACGCCATGTGCTCCTTCGCAGAGATATAGTGGTAAGTGATTTTATTATCCCTTTTCCTTGCATACCTTGTTTTTTCAACACAAATCATCATCTCTCAATACCGTCATACACCAATTCGTATTTACAGTCCATTACAACTGAGCAATAACTCAAGTAAGCAGTTTCGAATGCACCACAACTATATATTTGTTTTTTTTTAAAGTTAATTTAGGAAACATACAGATGTATATAAAATCATTGAACATAAAATAGTGAAAATAATATAAACCTGTTAAGTTCCATATATAATATTTTGTAATGGTTACTGATTAGGAAACAAGTAGTTAGTAAGTTATAATAGTACCTACATAGTGAGAGTAAAAAATATTAAAAAGAAAATTATAAATAATAAAGAATTTACTCATACTTTCGGATCAGTAAGTTCAAAATTATCGAGCCAACATAGACTGATCCCGTGTATATTATCTACAAGCTTCTTCCCGCGACTTCGTCTGCGCAGGATTAGTACTTCTTTTAGCCTATTTTTTTTTCCTAGGTCCATCTATGTTTATACCAAAATTCTTAACCTATTTATTTAAGATATCTATAATTCTTGGTTCGAAGTATTAGGCGAGTACTTCAAATAAATTCATTAATTTAAATATTTTCTAAAATAGAATTTTTATTTAACAATCATTGTTATGCAAAATGTCGTCCTCAAATTTTGACATTTTCTAATAAACAATAATTATTATTTATAATATAGATAATATTGAAAATAGGTAGCTTTATAGATTTTAGCCTACATGTTATTCTGATGTATGAGCTGTATTATTGTGAAGTTTCATTAAAATCCATTCAGTAGTTTTTGCATGAAAGAGTAACAAACACACACACATCCATACAAACTTTCGCGTTTATAATATTAGTAAGATTTGCCACGACGACGACGTCGTGCCACTCATTATTATCACGCTGTCTTCATTCGACCAAGGCCGCGCGCGCATTAGTTACGCTATTCAGTCAACAATGCGGTTTATCCGCTGGCCAGTATTTGCGTATAGGAAATCAATCCATGCGTGCAGGGTAAGGGATGAAATTGGCATTTAATCATACCTTATTTCATGTGGTTTATTGATTTTCTATTGGAGGAATTGAAAATAAACGTTGCTCATTCGAACGGCACAGTTGAAAACTGATTTATTTTCTCCATGGGACGTATTTCACATGGTAAAAAATATAAAACCCGTTGGATTTTCAGTGTTTGTATGAGGAAAATGTACGTCAGAGTGTCTATATCTGAATCGATAGTATTATATTGTAATACTCGACAATAAGATTAGATCACGAAAGGTAGATATTGGGTAAACTTATTCTAACACAAATCGAATTACTTCGTCAATGTGTCCCATAAAACGAACTATTTCCGCTATATCAGTAATCACAGAGTTTATCGCACAGTTTTTCATATTTTTAATTTTGATACTGACATTTCGTTGTGGAATTCCATTGCGAATTGTCAGTAATGGACGAGGGTTGACATTGTAGTAGATTTAAAAATAAATAAAAACCCTCACCTCCCCTAAATGTTATTTATAAAAATAAACCGTAGTGTTAGAACAAATTATACCACTCCGAAGATGGCCTTAACAGAAAGCAACCGGTCACAAATAAATTCAGTGGAAAAAAGTTATTGTTTTTATACATCTCTCTGTATATTTTTTTTATATTTGTATGTTTTTTAAAAATAATATAATATAAATTTTTAACATGTTATATAAGTGTTATAAAGGAATATAAAAATAGCCTTTCCCCTCCATAGGGGACCTTGTGTTTGAAGAGGAATTCTAGCTCAATTATATTAAATCATATATACGAGTAAATAATTAAATAATTAAGTATTGTAGAAACAAAGGGATAAGTAAGAACAACTCAATTTTTGTCAATAACAGATTTCAAGACTTAAAAGAAATGATAAAATAATAATAACGGACTCTTATAGTTTTAGGTATTTTTTTTTATTTACCTGAAATTCGCGAATATTTTCGATAATTTTAAGATATAATGGGAGGTTGTTAAAATAAGTTACACTGGATAGAGAAAGGTATTTTCTATATGCTTTTTATTAAATTTTGGCATTTTAATATTATCCTGACATCTTGCTAATAAATTGAATTGCAGGTTATTTAACTGTATTACTCTAAAAGTTTGTAGTATTGAGTATTTTTTATATATTTTGTCTATTTTAGGAACATTGAATATTGAAATATTTGATGTGCTTTGAGTTTTATTGTGATACTGTGGGCATCACTGGGTGTTAATGTTCATAGTAAGTACTTTATTTTTTCAATTTTTATAAGAAAAACTATCTTTTCATAACTTTTAAAGGTTATTCCCATCAATGTAATATATCATTGAAGAAGAAGATAACATTAATAATCTAAATTAAATCATGAAAATGGACAAGACCCAGAAAAATAATAAAAGATAACGGTCGCAACTCGAACCCAGAATCTCTCGTCTAACGGTCCAGTTGCGACCGTTATCTTTTATTATTTTTATGTGTCTTGTTTATTTTCATATTTTAATTTAGATTATTAGTGTAATTGTCTTCTTCAATGATACTTTATTCTTTGCTTGTAACCATTTTCGAACGCGGTTTTAAGTTAATTAATTAAAATCTTTCTATTCCTCTCCTCTTTCTCCAGCTTCAAAAATATTGTAAAAGTAAAGTTGCAAAGCTAGTTAGAGTCTGTAACACTGATGATCGTGTACAAGCACGATCATTATAACCACTCGAGCTATTTCCAAAACCTCGGATTGCTTTGTTGCCAAAATGTGGCAAATTTTCAAAATTTTAATTTTAATTAAAACGACTATATAATATATTGTACATTCATAAAATAACAAAATAAATATTCTTTGGATTCTTTAAAATGTTTTAAGGTTAAGGATTCAATTATTTTTTTTTAATAATTTTTTTTTTATATAGAGAATACCTAACAAGAGTCCCAACTGCTGCCGTCTGGAGCCAGTGAGACTATGGGGTATGTTGTGAGGCTGAAGGTAAGTGGAGAAAGGAAGGAGATGAGGAAGAGGAAGGTGGGGAAGTACCTGGCTATTCAGATCTAGTCACTAAACACAGCTAAAGCCATTATTTTATTTTATTTTATTTAGCAACGTTTCAATTATGATCTTACACCAAACCGATACAGAGAGTATCTTCCACTCTGGAACGTGCCGCAAATATAGAAAATAAGTTATTTTTATTAATTAATTGTGAACTAACACAAATTAATCAAATAAAATTTATTTTCGCACGCCGGGTTCGAACTCGCGACCTTCCGATTGGGAGTCAATTGTCTTACCACTCGACCACGGACGGTCTTCAATAAATCCTACAAATTTGTGATAATATACAAAAGATAGGGGAATTTATTGGCTACATAGAACTATAATCAGTTTGTATGTCTCCATATTCAAATTCGGAGGTATGATTTTTTTAATGTGAGCGGAAAAATTTCCTTTAGCAATCCGAGAAAAAATATTTTAATAATTGCTCTGTCGCTCCAGTGGATAAAACAATCTAACGTGATAAAAATGAGTACATTACAAAAGCAGAAAATTTAATTACAAGATAAAAACCAGAATGTTGTCCTTCATTTCTATTTATTGTAATCATTATAGCCTAATGAAAACAAATAAAACCGTTTCTCGTAACATTTTAATTAAAGCGTGTAGCACAAATCTCGCTAGCGCCATAAACTTTCCGTGACATTAACGGAGATAATTATCATTACCTCGTTATATCTTTAATTTCCAACAATCACGTCGCGCGGGGGATGAAACGGCGTGATGTTCCACGGCCTTCCTGCCGTACTTTTATCTAACATAGGACGTGTGACATTTACACCGACAAACGACTTGTTATTTCCTATCAAAATATGTCGGGCGAGATAAGGCTTTGAAAAGTAATTCCGCCCAAGGGAGCAAGACTTCCCGTATTTACCCGTGAAGGTCGATGAATCTGCTAACCCATTCTGAAATAATACCAAACGACTTCTGATGGGAAGTTAAAAAATTTTCAACTACCCATAACAACTTAGAAGTTAATGAAAATATAAATTTAATCATGTTTACCTACTTATGTATTATTTGATTGGTCCACTTAATGATTTTTAAAGTAAAACTTATTTACGCACGCTTGACTTGAGGAGTCAGCTGGGGAATGCGTAACGAGAGCATACGAAAAGTGTGATCGGGCGAGGCGAACCATGTGCTATAAATGGAATAAGAAAAAGCATAAAGAAAAAGTACGAGAAAATAAAAGCATGCTGAGAAGAAAGTCACCCCGTACCCCGTGCCCCGTACCCTGTAACCGCCCTCGGCTGAATGTCGCAGAGGCACTGCACGATCTCGGAGTTGGATGTGGGCATTGTGTTATCGCATTCCGGGAATTTCACCCTGTAAGCTCCATGAAACCATAAGCACTTTTAGAAGTTATGTAGGTCTTAGTTCAGGTATTTTGGGGCTCCGAACCAGAGGTGGTTGCCTTATTCAATGGTGGGACGCACTTGCGATTTGTACAGGGACAGTAGTTGTGTACAAAGTTTCTGCGGGCCCTCATAGTTCGCCTAGCTTCTCAACTTCGTAATAGTCTCAGATAGAATATTCTAAACACTTTTCTTCGCCCGAATATCAACACTATTTTTAGTAAATCTTTTTTTTTCCGATTGGGCAATCTAAATTCAACGATTTTGTATTACTTCTGACAGAAATATTAAAAATTCCTTAGTTCTCATTGGAAATTACATTGCAAACAGTTGGCCTGGAACTTCTGAACAATAAAAAGGTTTTATTTTCAGAGCTCACCGATGAATGTTTCTGCTAAACGTGCAAACATAGATTAAATCAAAATAACTTATTGTAGGTATTTGTATACCTTGTCTCGGAGGAATCGTATAAATTTTCTCAATATTTATATACATTTTCATATGTGAAATAATAATTATTTTTAGGTATTTATCTTGATCACATCCAAAGGAAGACAGATAAAATTTAACCCAATTATTAATCGATTCATATTCTGCCTTGATGATGGACACTGTTACGCTGTCCGAAACGACGGCTAAAGAAGGTGGTAGCGGAACACGGCATAATATCCCAAAAATAAAACACCATAATCGATTGAAGTTGTTTCACGTTATATTTTTGTCAAAATCCGCAAAAAAATCAGTTAAAGCATTGAATTTACTGTTTTGATTTGTTTTAAATGAGATATCTTTAAATAAATTATATTTTCAGGCTTAACTCCACACCTCAAAGCAAAACAACAAAAATAAAAAAGATCAAAGTCAGAAATATCTGCTACTGGTTTGTTATTGCACTGGTTCCTGCTTTCGTTAAGTGGCTACAGATGTAACTCTTTAATTAAGGATATCCCTTTGAGCTCATTAAGATTTTCCGCGTTATAAGGATATTCCTTTGAGCTCATTAAGATTTTTCGCGTGTAGTTTCCTAGAGCCTTAGAGATATTCATTAACTTCTTTTCTTAATCTTCATTTATAATTTAGCTAATCTTGAATCATTGTAAATGAAAGGCCAAACATATTGCAACAAGAAAAAATGTTAAAAGCACTAAAATATTCTTACGGAATATAAAAATTCTAAAAAGAAAAGACTAAGGGGATGTATATAATATAATAGATATAACGTTATGTAATTCTATTAGGTAATTTTTTTTTTGCTTTTTGAATAATGATGTTTTCTGTAAATTGTACTGTTTTACCAGATAATGTGTTAATAATGTACATTATAATATATATTATAATCTATCATAAGAAGTTTCTCCAGAATAGAAAAGATTTTCTTGATTGTGTCGTGACTGTTTTTAAAGGTGTGTTTTGGATGCATTTAAGGAACACTCTTCCATAAAATGTATCATTGATGAATGAATATTCATCGCCAGTACCAGAAATATTTAACCATAACAAGTGTTGAGAAAAGCAGTTTAAAGTTTCAGTCCACTGATTAATATTCCCACACGAACTATGGCAAATAAATCATAGAATTCACAGCAAACTCAAAATCATGGATTTATATGGAGGGGTTCATTCTAACAAATACGTAATCCATTTTGGTTCAAGGTATTAGTCAAGAGATTAAATAGGAATTTACAGGATTTAGTTGAGAGGTGGCTACCAAATATAACATTTCAACAGTTGGGCGTACTTACAAATTGTAATGCATGAGTATTTCTATTGTGAAAAAATATTTTAAATTAACATTTTTCTTAAATAATACATATTATATTGTAATAAATTAAACATTAAACCGTCCATTTGCTCAAAAATTATGAGCTCTTCATACAATGACTAATAGGTTAGTCAATTTTCCCTTATCATTGAATAAATTTGTAATAAATTAAATATATTTTAACAAATTTCAATCAATAACGGTTATGGTACGAAATTAATGGATAACAAGTTAAACATACCAAAAGTATTAGAGAAGTTTGTTATGTTTATTCACCCATCAACTAAAAACATCCCATAATCCAACCAACTTTTAATACTAAAAACAATTTTTTTTAAATATGTACGCTAAATAACTAATAAAATGATTACATTTGAAACAAATCGCGACTATACAAATTAACTTGTTACAATTGTAACGTTTTTATACAGGTAAGACTTCTAAAAATATAATACCAGAGGTAAGAAGCATCTAAGGTTTTAATTAATGACGACAATATTATCGAAACTTAATCGAAAATCTAAAACAGAAATATCAGAAAAAATACGGTCACATCTGGGTCTCAAAATCTAAAACCTTCGGCTTTCCGAGCGCGGCTCTACCAACCATTTTAAAATATTACAATTTTAGATTTAACTGACATGTTATAAAAAAATATAAGCATTGAAGTTATTGAAAGTTTAATGTACGAATTTGCTTACCACATTTTGGGAACAAATAATTATTTCGAAATAATTAATTTGTTAAAAAAATTTCAAATACGGTGTGTTAACAATTAGATAACCAAGAAATCTTAGAAATTGGAAAAAGTGTTAATAATCATTTAAATATTATTTATTACCATTTTTATCACCAAACCACAGCTACTTAAGTAATTTTCACATTAGTGCCTTTTATTTATTTTTTTGTTATTTAGACATCTTATATAGTCCTTGATTCTGTTATGTTAATTTATAAAAAAATATATATATATTTATTCAATAATTACCTATAATATTTTAATTATATTCATAATTTAATTTATTTCATGTAATTGTTTTTTCGTAATAAATCTAATTAATTGTAATATTTTTTTCACATTGTAATATTTTTGTCTGTAGGTAATTATGTGTCTGTCCTTGTTCGCCTATTTTAATATTTATTAATTATTTTTTTTTATGTTGATCCTGACGAGGTAACCATTGGTTTCGAAATAAGTCGATCATTTTGATTAGATAGTGGCGTATTCAAAGAGATTTATTTTCATTAAATTATAATAATACCAGAAAGTGAATTTGCGATTATTGAAGAAGCTATTTGTGTTCGTGATTTAAAATACTTAAAACTTGTAAACTAAAGCCCAAATTTAATAAATTCTGTACGATGAAGTAGAACAGCTCATTACCGTAGTAAAGCTAACAACGCGACGGTAATGTTTATGTACCTTTTAATTTCTGAAAAGGAAGGTTCCTACCTAGAGAACCCAGAAAGACTACTGCCGCATACTGCCCGCTGCTTGCACAGAGTTATGACAGTGATCATCGAACCATACCCAGAGAATACACGAAGCCCCGTTTCAGTTAAATTTTAATAGCCCCAGAACATGCTGGATATTTTTAAAATATTCATACTCTTTCAAGCTATCAAAAAAAATAACTGACAGTAACAAAAAACATTTCCACTATACCCAATAATAATTTATTTTATTTATAAGTGCCGCCAAATGATCCCTGATAGCCGGAGCCAGTGAGACTATATCATCACGATACAGAACCAGAGCACAGAAATTACATACTATCGAAAATTATTAAGAGGGTATTACCAGAGAATACCGGAAATTAGTCATTTTTAAATCAAATTCCAGACGTATTGAATCTTTTTTACAAATAAACATAAATTGATTTTGAAAAATTGTTAAAATTTTGAAATACACGCAGTTTTAAAATTTTGTAATACTACGTGTATTTTTAATATAGGTTATACCGTTGGTCGTTGGCAGATTTTTTAAATTTTCAAACGATGGATTCTATTAAACAACACAAACTTCAAATCATGTAATCATAGAATAAAATAAATCAATACATAATCTAGAATTAAAATTTTTGTTAAATTAAAATCATTAAAAATAAATCCGAGAACGCGTTTTGTGACAAAAATGCCTCAGTTTTTCTATGTATTTAAGGTCTTACAAACTAAAATATTTCAATTTTTTTTACACACTTATTTTGTTTAGACATTATTGAAACATCATAAATACAAAAAAATACTGAGAAGAAGTACACGATATTTAATAATTTATCGTCGTGCGGTTTAAGCATTTTTATTGCTTACTTGAATGTGGGTATATATTAATGCAAGTTTTGAATTAAATAAATCAATATCAAATTTTTAATTTTCAAAATTTGGTACGGGGAATAATCGATCTTTCTCATTGGAACCTCCCTGTACAGTTGCAAGCATTTTAAAACTTTTACTCTCAGCCGCTGGTCAATCGCTCCAGAAAACTCAATATTTCATCGATTTTAATTTTACACATCAAATTTCCCTTTTTTTGCTTTCAGCAGTTTGAATTTGAATAACATCCCTTCCTCAAATATATTATTAAGATTTATTCCAAGTTTTATTGTAAGCTTTGGACATATTTCATAAAACACTTTTTGTAGATTTAAGTAAGTAGATACTTTTTGTCAGAACTGTTTACATTATGTATATTGAAAGATATTATTCATATATATTCCAAGTTTAAATGTCACCGGATCCGGTCTAATAACATTTTTAACCATTTCAAGACACATTGAATACCGGTTATAAACGTATAATGCCGCAAATATAAACGCTATTATAGCTTAGTGATTGCTGGCAAGCCCGGTAGCACGATGTCATACTCAACATAATTTTTAAAAAATTTAGTTTTAAAGCTCTGTATAAGTGTAATTTACACAAATGTGTAATTTGGACGACATTGACATTGTACTATAATGAAAATGGTGCTAATAAATCTATCTTTATTATTCCGTGAACTATATATTATATCACTTAGTCGGAAAATAATTTAATTTCGTATGAAAAAATTTAAAAATTTACGCAAATACTGTAATGGATAACGGCATTAAAAAAAATTCACTTTAATGGCCCTTAATACATAATCCCCTCATTTTTTTACGTAGGGGATGAATAGGTTGAAACTGACCGTATTTAAGAAGGTATTATATTACCAGGGAACACCCGAAATTAGTCCTTTTTAAATGAAATTCTAGACTTATTGACTTTTTTTCTAAAAATTTTAATTGATTTTGAAAGATTGTTATTTTATCTGATAAACGCATTTCTTAAATTTTGAAATACTAATTTAATATTTAATATACTAAGGTTATTACCGTTGGTCGTTGGTAGATTTGTTCAATTTTCAAACGATCTATTGTATTATAAAACACAAATTTAAAATAATTTTTTTCTATTTATTTCAGGTCTTACAAACTAAAATATTTCGGTTTTTTTTTTACTCACTTATTTTGTTTAGACTTTATTGAAAAATCATAAATACTTATGTTAAAAAAATACTTACAAGAAGTACAGGATATTTAATCATTTATCATCGTGCGTTTTGAGCATTTTTACTGCCTACTTGAAAGAAGGTATATATTAAAGTAAGTTTTTAATGAAATAAATCGATATTTAATTAATTTTAAAAAATTGATAGTGGAGTATTCGATCTTTCTCATCGGAACATCCCTGTACAGTTGTAAGCATTTTAAAACTTTTATTCTCAGCCTCTGTTCAATGGCTCTTAAGTAGGCAGTACAATGAGTATTTTCAATTAAACTCCGAAGCTACGCACTTAACGTAAGTTTATGCTTACTTAGTTACTTTCTTAGATCTAAACATAAGTGAAGACTTAATGCTACGATTAAGAATAAAGAAATATCTATTGGATCTTGTTTAAAAGCCATTTCCTGTTAATTCTATAAACATAAACAGCAACTTTGTCACATCCGCAAAAGCTTTTTTCAATGCTCTAACTCAGTGGTCACCAACTTTTTTGAGAAAAGGGCCGGATTAATTTTTGTCCGTGATGAAAAAGTCTTATTCCAATTATAATCCAATTAGAATATGTGCTCATTTTACAATGTAAAAATATTTTTTATAATATCGGAATATCTAATTTATATTTACAGCTAATTAAAAAATGAATAGAGTAACAATAAAAGCCTTACAAATATTAAATTTGTTTTTTGTTCTAGTTTTACATATGGTATGGAGTTACAAATATTACAATGAAGAGAAATGCTCACGTTTAATTTGTATGTAGGCAGCTATTTACCTACACATTAAAAAGGAAGAAAGTAATAATACAGGTATTCAAGAATTGAATTTAATACATTCTCCGAATTCTCCGTAAACACCGACAACTCTGGTTATCTCAAATACCCTTTTTTACTTTGGGTTCTCAAATTCCGATTGATGAATTGTAATATAAGCTGTTCACAACTAAGTAATAAAATTCTAAAAAATTAATAAATCGGGAATTTTAGTAGAGCCAGATGAAAATCTTAACTGGCCGGATCTGGCCCGCGGGCCGTATGTTGGTTGCCACTGACTGAGTCTAACTAAATCTTGTATAGATACAAAGGATATTATCTCTTTCTACAAAATTCTCTATGTGGCTTTTTCGAACAGGAAAATGGTGACTTTTGTCCTAGCTGTGGTACAATGTCATCTAGACAATAATAACAAAGATAAGATCCATTAGACTAAAAGCATTGCTCTATATATATATACATAACACAGCATGTATGACGTACGAAGCAATGCAACAATTTCACAATATCTTTACCAAAGTAGCTCTAAATCAGGTACTATTTATTTGTATTCATACTTTCTGTTTATATTCTATATTTATAATTATTGTTTTTATATTTCAGCATGAGTTGTTCAAGACATGAGCGCGATGTATACTCGTATTGTCGTATAATATATTTTGTACTGAAAACATGTTTTAAATTAGTGAAAATAATCATGCTTATATCTATATGTATTATAAGTTCACACTTCTCAACACATTTCTATATCTTTATATTGTAAATCTTATTGTTATTCCTCTATCTTGTTATCAGATACCTTGTTTACACTTTTCAACACTCCCAACTTACATACTTATCCCATACTCTGTAATTCTGAATATATTATTTGTTACCAGGTTAATTCGGTAAATCCGAATAGCTAATATGCTAACAGATTACTTTTTTGCATAGTCACAAAAAAAATGTATGTATCTTTTTTATATATTTCTTCGTAACACAACTCAATTTTAAAAAAAAAAGAATTTTCTTGTTTTTATCTTTGTTTTTATTTTTGTTTGCAATTATGTACTTAAGGAATAATATGAACTAAACCTGTCAATTTGTCTGTCCTGGAACGGGAAATTTTCCTAGTTGGACAGGCAAAGCTTCCTAATGTGTAACTTGTACTTTCTTTTGTATCTATAAATAAATAAATAAATAAAATAAATAAATATAGAAATAAGGTGTTTTGGAGAATCCAAAGAAAAAACTAAGTCAAATGGAAATCTGAGATGGAATTTGCTCACAAGAAAGAAATGTTTAAATGCAATTAGATAATTTGATAAGAAGAGTTCGGAATGAAAACTAATCGTTGTTCCTTGATATTGAAAGAATTAAACTAGATCTCAGAAGTTATAGAATAATCAAACTTCTTGATTAATCTCTGGTAAAAAAAAGGTTATTATTTTGATTTTAATTCAGTCAAGAAATGAATGTATTTAATGGATGGATTTATATTGAATTCGGAGGAAAGAGAACTTGTAAAGCTTTCCTATAATCCGAACTGCTGAGGCGAGGCTGACATGGAACCTACAATATTGCTCCCTGTTGCACCCCTATTTTGAGGAATAGAAGAGGGACGTAAGAGTAGAAAAGGAACTGGAAGTTGGAGGTTTGTAAACCTCGTTGTTGAGATCTAGTCAGCAAAAGCTTTTTTTAATCTTATTTAACATTCTAGAATAATAATCCATTTAATTCCTTGGTGTGTGAATGCCTCCATATCACACATCTTGTAATTTATTATATCAATGGCAGATTTTTTAATCTAAAATCTAGATGCAAGGAACTTTACACTCTGAAACCATCGTATTATAAAATACTGTTATGAATTAACTACGTTCTAAAAATACTAGGTTAGTACAATAAATTTTAATCTGTTTGATAACCCTTTTTCTTTATTCATTTCCTTTATTTAAAAAATAAATATAGTATTTATTTAAAAAATAAAAATATAAATAAATAAAGGATTTTTATTTTTTTTATTTTCTTTATTCATTTTCCTTGTTACAGGTTTATTTTACATAGCTTTTTGACTACCAAGCTAGGCAAATGCCCGTATTATGGTAGTCGAAATTGCTGCAAACCAATCCCAGGATTGAAACCAGAGAAAGAGAACCCTTTTTTAACCATTTTTTACGGTTTGATATTTCCGGTGCTGTTATAACAGTTAACCTTTTCTAGTGGATACGCAGGTATATTTGTGTCGTTATTTGTAATAAATATGACAAGGTTAGCGTTTATTATGTAGGCGTATAAAAAAAATAATATCATACTTCGTACTATAATGAACTTGTGACCTCTAAATAAACTGGACATAAAATAAAATGTAATATTTTTCCAAGGTTAAGTCTTCAGGATCTCATATAACAGGCGGGTGATTTATAGCTCAGGAAAGAGCCAAACTGAATACAAAACACGCCTGGCAATAAATTCCGCAAAGCCCATAAGGCACATCCTTTCGTGAGGTTTTATCGTCACATTACACGAGGATTAAGCCTCAGTCTTACCTTCAATTATTCATTAATTTGATGGCTATATTTATATTTTATGATCATTCTAGTTACTTTTCTATCGGTTTTTCCAATTAACCGTATACATCGAGTAACCGAATAATTTGAAATCTGAAAAATTGCTTTTAATCTTATTTCAATTGGTCGTGATACGTCTTCCAAGTCATTTTTTCACTTCTTTTATTCACTTGCATTATTTTTGGAGAACATTTGAACTCCTACTACTTTCATCATATCTAATTGTGTTAAAATATGTTTTCTTTTACAATGATGGAGCGGATACAGAAGTATTGATTCTCTTGATCGTGCCATGTCTTCCTCAGACGTCCCAGACTTTTCCATCATTCATTTCATGTCGCATTATGTTAAAAAAAACTGCATTATTTCAATAACAAACATGTATCATAACAAACCAACATCCAGAAATATACATTAGATTGAGCGCGCCACACCTGAGGGCTAAACCGACCACTTACTTACCTGTATAAAAATAAAAAAGGAAATTTTTCAATAACACGGAAAAAACATTAGTCGAAGATTATATTGTTAATTCTGAAATTTGAAGTTGACAAAAACGACAGTCTCAAAATAGACCGCAATGGCTGAATTCTAAAAAGCGTATGTCCCGGTTAGACGTGAGGTTCTGGGTTCGAGACCCAGTTGTGACCATTATCTTTTATTATTTTTCTGTGTCTTGTTCATTTTCATATTTTTAAAATTTAGATTATTATTGTTATCTTCTTCAATGAAATAAAAAGTGGTTATTAAAATGTAGGTATACTTCTGTTTATAATAAACAATCAATGTATTCATGATAAATGAGTTAAAATGTGATTGCACCGTAATTCCTATATAAAAAAGTTTCACGAGAAAAGTATCCACATTTCATAAATATGTAGATTAGCTACGAAGTTTTTTTATAGCTGTTCCTGGAGAAGTTTATTTGTGTTCTTTACTGGGTCGTCGTGCCATATCCAAAACACTTTTACAAACCAAAACACGTAATTTTAAATATAAGTTCCTATGTTAGTTGTAAATCTCTAACTTTAAGTCACAGGTGTAAATATGTAATAATGTAAGTCACTAGTTATGTCAGTAGTTATAAGTCTTAGTCGTAAGTCACTAGCTATAAGTCTTAGATGCAAGTCCTAGTTATAATTATAAATCTTAGTTTATTTGTACAGCGCCCTTGAGGTGATTTTTCACGAAAACGGCGCTATATAAATTAGCCAAATATTATTATTATTAACTGTCATTCCGAAACACGCCAAAACTTTGAGACGACTTCTTAGTCTTTAACGCCATCAACTGTGATTATAGACATTGACCTAATAAAGAATAAACTATAGCCAGGTTTTTATTAGAAATCGTTTATTTTCCACAAAACAAATATTTTACAAATAAATAAATAAAAATAATTCTGATCAAATATTATGTTTTTACGTACTCTTAGATAAAAGTAAACAGCAAGGATTGTAACCTAATAAGCAAAAATACTAATAGATATTAGCGATGCAAAAGTAAATAATATTTACATTTAGTATGTTTAAATACAAATTCATGTCTCTCATGGTGCAAAAATAAACAATATTTACATTTAGTTTATATGTTGTCCGGGGGTAAAGCGCAATATCTTTGGGAGGTAATTCTACATTGTGATGTTTCCTTCATTTAAATTCAATCACACGGTTGGGGACTTCTCAATAAATCCTTGATTCGTCTTACAAACCGTTTATTTACACAATGTAATAATGATTGACCTGAGCTTATGCGACTAGTTTCAACTGACTGGTAGGTTAATTTGTGAGCGCAGAGCTCTACACAACCGACTATATGCATTCCTAAGAACAACTCTATCCACCCGCCATCTGACGGAAACTAGTGAAAGCTTTATGACTCCTTCGTTCTATTGCGAACTCACTGAAAATACTTGTCAATATACTACATCCATGATTGAACGAGTTATAAAACGCGTGGAATAATGTGACCAGTGAGATTCAAATTCTAGATTCAGACAAGACACATATAAAACGTTCTTAACATACTTTTAAGAAATAAGTCAGCATATTTACAAACTGAAACATTTGAATTGCATCTCAAGAGTCTTTATGTAGCTTATCTAAGATTAACCCATTTCCTTTCACAAAGAGAACTACCAGAATACAGCGAGGAAATAATGGATTGTGGATAACTAAAGATTCCATTCTCATCTTGAGATATACTAGCATCCGTAATATTATGCTGAATTGATAGAATGAAATCCGAGAATCATTTTTTTTCATATTTTTGTTGAACGTCTTAGTCAGACTGAAGATATTATGTAGGTAAGATGAAAAATCCACACAAATTACGGTGAACGCAAACATAACTTGCTCCAATACAAACCTAAACGAAATCGATTTTTTGGGTGGTTTGGTTACATTTATAGGTTTTGAAAATAATATGTATTTTTTACTTCTCTGATACTAAATATATAAATATTTCAAATTTTAATATTTCTAATTTTGATACTGACAAATCCTTGTAGAAACCCGATTTCATTCAGCCTTACTTAAAGGTAAAATATTCCCCAAACAATATTAAAGTCATCTATAAACCCGATGTAATTATGCCTACTGGTAATAAAAAAATATTTAGAAAATAAATAGTGAAAGATGACATTGCAACAAATATGGGAAAACCAATATAATTGAATAAAATCCTTGAAGACCACCCCTCTTCGCCTCCCCCCCTTATATGTTAGGTATATAAACCATAGAAAGAAACAAGTGTACCATCCCGAAGATAGGCTGAAACCGCTTATAGTCACAAATAAATTAAGTGAAAATAACTTTTATATTTGTTTTAATATACATATTTATTATTATTTTTAATTTACTCTAATTTGCTTTTCTGGGATATTAACTTCTCTATCCTTTATGTAAACGTATTGGTATGTTTAACTGTGTCATCACTGTGCTATTATTGCTATCGTTGTTTGATGTTCTTATGTAAACCCAGTGGACATCTCGGCAGCAAATGGATATATCCCCTTAAATCACAAATATGTAGATTTAACCCTGTAAGTTACAGGTGGCGGTCAACATCAATATCTGATAGCTCGTCATCTTAATTTTATATAATACAAATTTTATAAATAAAAGATATAAGTATACAATTCTAATAATTTTAATTAACGCAATTCAGAATAAAATTTCAAAACATATTTAAGAAAAACCAAAATACTCGTAGGTTACTGCACGTATAATATAGTCAGAAATTATGTTAATAATGCCGTATTAACAATACGTAATCGTACACTACCTTTTAGCGCATTTACGTATAATAATTTACCATGGTAAGATTTCAAGTGCGCCAATTTGTGAGCTTACTTCCTTCCGTTCGAACCAACAACAGATTGTTTTGAAATATCTCTACTTGTGAAATAATGCTGGAATCCTCTTGAGAACGCCTTCTGAAAGTTAGCAGCTTTACCAATGTATAAAGGGTGTTAAGCAATGTACTTGACTTACTTTAACCAGTGATTCCTGACATTATTTGGAGTAAAAAATGTAAAAGAATATTTTGGTTTCCGGTGACTTTTTAGATGGCTTTTTTTTCCAAAAACTTTTTCTTCAAAATCAAAGAAAAAAAATTCTTCCACATGTCGTCACTGGTCACTAAGCCAAGTAACCAAATAACCCCTCACCCCGCCCCTAACTTCCCAATACCTATTGATTTTTATGTTTTTGGTGAAAAAAAAAATGTCACCGGAGAACCAAATTTTATTGACATTTTTTACTTCAAATAATGTCAGAAATCACTGGTTAAAGTAAGTCAAGTACGATGCTTAACACCCTGTATAAATACTAACATTATTTTCCCATTTACGTGTTTCCTACCGAATTGCTACTAAATATATCGCCGGAGTAACGCAATGAAAGAGCAACGCAAAATTTCAGTTAAAAAAAACTGTAAAAATCTACTTCATTTGAGAATGAATGAATTTTTCCTACAAAACTTAATTTTTTATTTGAATTAACTTTAAATTAAACCAAGCTGATTTTCTTTTCTTCATCTATAGCAAATATGTAATACGGATATGTGCTACTTTATTTATTTGTAGTTTAAATTATAAAAAAAGGCCATTGAAGAATATAATTAATCAAGCTTTTAGAGGCAACTTTGACATTTTTTGTGAATCAATGGTAATAATTTTTTTTTAAAGTTGCCTATCATACTATGGAAATATAAAATAAAACACTAAAAAAAAGCGTTTTTCGCGCCGAAATTAGTAAGTGAACTCTCTGAATAGAGTTGCAATAAATCCTGAAATATCGAGATTGTCCGGTACGAGAAATTTAAAAGTTCTGATCTTAATTCGCTCTGGTATAATAATAAGAAAATAAAAATTAAACTAAAGGGGATGTTGGATTACGTATTTATTTGTGTAAAGCTGCTTTCTGGTAACGATATTGTAATGATGTCTTAAAAATGCTTCTGAAACACCGTGAAAGAAAACTGTTATTGGGTTCTGTGTACAATTTTTTGTGGTTCTTTCAGCAGGCCGCACCAAAAGTGCCCGCTGGCCGCTCCAAAAAGCCTCGCAGGCCGCAGGTTCCCCACCCCTGCTTTAAGTCGTGAATGTAAAAATAAACTAAAAAAAGCAAGTGTTGTATCATTTTTTTATCTCTATTATCCATTACGTTTTGATAAGCCTCACATACAAAAATTAATCAACACTTTATTTCTGACCGTGAGAATCCCAAAATCATAACGGTAAGATATTGACACAATCACGTTTAAATAAATTTATGAATATTAATGTGTTAACTTAAATTTTTTTTAATATAAATACCGTACAAGAGTCCCAACAACTCCCGTCTGGAGCAAGTGAGACTATGGCATACCCAATTGGGGTATGTTGTGAGGATAAAGGTAGTGGGGATGGGAATGAGATGAGGAAGAGGATATTTAGATCTGATCACCAAACACGGCTAAAGCCATTTCAAGCATTGTATTTCTACTTTTATTCATTATAATAATAAATACAAAAGTGAATCCAATTCAGAGGCGGGCAGCGATCTTCATAATACTACTCAACTATACGTTCGCTATACAATAATAACCAACACGAATAACTGCAATGCCTGTACGGAACCTAACCTCTCCGCTTAGTCCTTGCTTACGTGCAACACATGCAAAGGTACATTTCACCTACACTGCGGCGGAGTTGCTGAGAGCTCCTTTTGACGCCTTAGCAAGGAACGGCGCGCCCAAATCAAATGTAAAAAATGCTTAGCTACTGTGCCTACCGTAAATCCCAGCGTAGTGGATAATTCACCTTTGGACAGTGAGCTATTGACAAAGCAAAACCTTATTCTAGAACAGAATTCAAAAATTCTCAATACAGTATCGGTAATGAGTAAACAGTATGAAGAAATCTTACTCCGAGTGCACGAATTGGAAGATATAAACAAAAAATTAGAAGACAAAAATGCTTTGCTCGTAGTTCGCATTGACCAACTTGAAGGTCAATTTGAGCAAATTGACAGGGAAAGCAGAGCTAAGAACGTTGAGATCAGGGAAATTCCTCAAATAAATGGAGAAAATTTGTTAAACATTATTTCCAACATCCAAAAGATCACAAACGCTAACGCTGCTAACATTGAAACGGCATACCGTCTCGCCCAAAGGAATAACAAAGACCAACAGAGGCCCATCATCCTTAAATTTAAAACAAACAACGACCGTGACGACTTTTTAAATGGCGTAAAATCATACAACAAAGAAACTCAAAATAGAGAAAAGAAATATGGCTGGAACTCGCCCGCCGATTTATATCTCAGAACACCTAACATTTCGTGCGAAACATCTGTGGTATCTTGCTCGGAAGGCCACGCGTGACAACATCTTCAAGTTCGCCTGGATCAGAGAGGGAAAGGTGTATGTGCGAAAAGACACTGGAACGCCTGTTCTGCTCGTCAACGAACAAAATAAATATCTTCTATCTCCCGCACACAACAACTCTTAAACTATACTCACCCTACAAAGTTACTAATTTATTTGATTTTAATTTGTCTTTATTGAGGTTTACCAACATTATCAACTCGATTACTTCTCTCTCTCTCATAATATATAAGACCACAATCACTGAATACAATTTCGATAAAGCTTACCTGTTTTCAAAAAATCTTATGATAATAATATTCTCTAATAACACTCTATACGTAAATATTAAATGTACTTTCAATATTAACAAATACGTATCTTATATGTTTGATATAAACTCTAAGTGTAGGGTTTCTTTTACTGTTGTCTTTATAAAGCTCACTGAACTCTGTACTATTGTTATAGCTTTGTGTAACTGTCAAAATCTTTCACCACTATTGTCATCAACAGAAACCTACGGAACAATTTACTTGAACTATTTTCAACATCCTAACACGACCACTTACAAACTTAATACTTTTAAAATTATTATCAAAAGTAAAATAAACTGCTTAAAGTTTACTGTTTTTAGTATTGCCAAAAAAAAGTTTTGGAAGCACTTTTTTCGAACACTACTTACCCTGAAGTTCTTTTTATCTACAAACAATATTATAATCACTAAGGACCAATTGTTTCGGAAAATTTCACGTTTGAATTTCCCTCAAATCGACATTCACCGAAAAATTGGGTTGTTTCAACCTCCGTCAGAAGAAATTTCATCGAAAATTCCATAGGACCAGTTGTTTCGGAATTCCCTTCAAATTTGAATTTCCTTCAAATTTGAATTTCCGTCAAATCGTCATTCACCGAAAAATTGGGTTGTTTCAACTTACGTCAGCAGTGAAAATACTATAGAAATGTGATATGAATGTGATCAGCCGAGTCCGGACGGTTAGCGAAATAATGGGAGGCGCATGCGCAGACGTCAAAATTGTGATTCGGCGGGGAACACTTGAATAAAATTTTCAAATTTATCGAACGTTATTTGTTGCTATTTACTGCTAACGGAAGTTGAAACAACCCAATTTTTCGGTGAATGACGATTTGAAGGAAATTCAAATTTGAAGGAAATTCAAATTTGAAGGGAATTCCGAAACAACTGGTCCTATGGAATTTTCGATGAAATTTCTTCTGACGGAGGTTGAAACAACCCAATTTTTCGGTGAATGTCGATTTGAAGGAAATTCAAACGTGAAATTTTCCGAAACAACTGGTCCTTAATCTTTGTTTGAAATTCCAATAGACATCGCATGTAGTTTCAATATTAATAAATATAAATATCGTATTCTTGACATATACCCAAAATGTCAGATTTTTTCTACTACTCTTCTAAAGGTCACTCAACTGTATAAAACTGTTATTATTTTAAGTAACTGTCAAAATCCTTCCCTACTTTTAAAAACAAAAGAAATCCTTGGCACATTTTATTTTAATAATATTAATCATAGTAACATGAAAACTCATAAATCCACCATTACTACAATTATCATCAAAAGTGGTATTAACTTTACAAATTTGACTTATTTCAGGTTTACCAAAAATAGAAACTTTTGTAAATAATTTTTTCAAACATTACATGACTTAACTTTTGTTTCATCAGAAAAAAAATTATTATCACCCATTCTTTATTTGAATTGTCATTAAACACTGCATATTGTTTTAATTTTACCAAACATAAAACTTGTATTTTTGACATTGACTATAAGTGTCAAAATTTTAATACTGTAATAATTAAAAAGGTCACTGTTATTGCTTATTATGTCACTATAATTGTTATAAAGGTCACTGTTATTGCTCATGTTACATCTTCTCAACAACTTAATCCCTATTTTGCTGACAAAAATATCACTGCCACTGCATCTTTACTAATAATAATTAACGCAATCCAAAAAACTGAAAAATGGAAGACATATCAGATTTACTAGATAACACAATACCAATCCCATGTTCATCAACTAATGATTCTGTAGTGGTACGCCAGTTATTATTAACTAATTCTGCCCTTACGATATTCTCAATGAATATAAGAAGTATTAACAAAAATTTTGATGAACTGCTAATTGTTCTTACTGACCTTGCCTTAGATTTCGATGTAATTGTCTTAACCGAATGTTGGATTCAAAAAAATTTCCTTCCTAAAACGATAACAAACTTGAATCACTATAATACACTGCAAAACCAAACTCAAAACGACGGCGTTATTGTATACATTAAAAATCACATCCCACACTCAGTCAAAGAGGTCAGAATTAAAAATGCAAACTGTCTTCAAATTCAACTTGATAACCTCATAACAATCCTCACTATATACAGATCCCCTAATACACATAATATAACCCCATTCTTATAGTCACTGCAAGGAATATTAACAAACATAGAACAATGCCAAAACACCTACATAATTGGTGACCTTAACATAAATATAATCAGATATGAAATTAAACCATTTTTTTCACTTTGTTCCACTTGTTTATTTACACCAGGACCGGTTTCGTCCTACTACGGACATTTTCAGACTGGTAGTTGAAATTCTTATGCTACGGAATTTATACAAACTTAGGCAGGAGCGCACAACATTGTCTCTATATGATGAATGTTTCTATTTTGTTAATTTAAGGTATTATTAGTTATTTTGTTAAGTTAAGATACATATAGATAATTATAAAGTTTATTATTAAAATTATGAATGATGATACATAGTAAAAGGTTATTTTTAATTGACATGAATCTATATGAATTTATATAATTGAAAAGGTCTGTGATCACTGATATTTTATTTTGGTAATGTTGGGATATTCCCTCCTTGTTGCTTAGGGCTTAATTAACAAATATTGATAGCCCTATGGTAATTATTGTTATTAGGGTTTTACATATATTTGGGTTTATACATTTTTAATTACATACTTAAATTACACCACTGCTCTCTGAAGTAAAATTATTCTAAGTGAATCATAATGGATATATTAATGGTGATTGAGCATTATGTTCCAACTGTTTATTCATGACATATTTAAGATCAATTTTCTTTGTTAGGCGATTAATTTCTAGTGACTCTAATCTATCTAATTTTGCTCCTTTGTTACAAACATGAAGGATTTTGACATCTCTATCTTTATCAAAAGTATGTCGGTTTTCTAATAAATGCATGGCGACATTCGATAATTCCCCTTTTTGATTAACCCAACTGGCGAAATGTTCTTTTATACGGGTTGATACTGCTCTCCCTGTTTGTCCTACGTAATATGCAGGGCAGTTCGCGCAGTTCACCTGGTAGACTCCAGAGTTTTCCAGATTATCTCTTTTATCTTTATTATTTATGAATATTTTACCCAAAGAATTTACGTTATAAAAAGTTGTCTTACATTTTTTGTCATTGTCTATTAATTTTGCAATTTTATTTGAAATTTTGCCAAGGTACGGTATTTTAGTCCATTGTTTTGTTTCGATCTCCTCGTCTGGCGTAAGGCCATATGTAACTGAAGCTAAAGTGAGTTTTTTATTCTTCTTATTTATTAAATTATCAATTATTCTGCTATCGTAACCATTATTTTTTGCAATTGTTTTGATAATATTTAATTCATTATTGTAATTTATATCATTTAGTGGTACATGTAGTAGTCTATGGATTAGAGAATGGAATACCGACAATTTGTGTGAGATGTGGTGTCTTGAGGAGCTATGAATGATATTATCGCTATATGTCGGTTTCCTGTATATTGAAAATTCTAATTTGTTATTAAAGATTTTAATTCCTATATCTAAAAAGTTGATTTTATCTCCCCCTGTCTCCATCGTGAATTGAATTGACTTATTGATTTGATTTATTTCTTTGAGGAAGATATCTAGTTGCCTCTGCGTACCGGTCCATACGATTAAAATGTCATCCACGTATCTCCGATAGAAAATAACATTTTTAAAGGATTTTAACTTTTCAATGGTCTCTTCTAAATGGTCCATCATGAACTCTGCTAATATTGGAGAAATAGGGCTACCCATTGCCAACCCTTTCGATTGTAAATAGAATTTATTATCAAATCTAAAAAAGTTTTGTTCTATGCATGCATTTATTACTTGATTAATTTCTCTCTTTTTTATTATATTTATATTAGATTTCACCATGTAGTTATTGAATATTATTTTTAATTCATCTGTAGGTACGCTTGTAAATAGACTAACAACGTCAAATGACACCAGAGAGGCGTTTTTTGGTATATGTATATCCTTGATGAGATCTATTAATTGCAAAGAATTTTTTATTCCATACTTTGGTTTGAAATTTAAAGTGTTTTTAATGATTCTATTGGCGTATTTTGCTAACTTGTAGGCTGGTGCTGAGTTATATGCTACGACTGATCTCACTGGTATGTCTAATTTGTGAACTTTGGGTTGTCCATACAGCCGTGGACATTGGGGGTTCATGACAGTGAGGTTGGATTTTTGGAATTTATCTTTAACAAGTGTTTGGCATGTACTAAGAATCAAATTTATTTCTGCGGTAAATTTTGGGGTGGGATCCTTTTTTAATAAAATTACACCACTAGAGTCCAACACATTTTGGACTTTTTCAATATAAATATTTTTTGGTAGAATTACTGTGCTATTCCCCTTATCAGCTTTTGAAATAATTAAGTTATTATCTTTAATTTTATTTTTAATTGATTTTATTGTACGAGCTTCGCTTGAAAACTTACTATTCGTTGTAGCCTTTTTTATTATTTTTGAACATAAGTATTTTTTACCGTAATCAGATGGAATTGCAATGTCTACCTCTAATGCGAAATTCTCGTAATCTTTTATCTGAATTGGTAAGTCAGGGCAATGTTTTAATCCTTTATCTAGTATTTTTATTTCATCTACATTGAACTGTACATTGGACGTGTTTACTACTTTTTCGTAAAAAGTTGTTTGGGGTAATTCTATATTAACATTTGTAGATGATTTTAATTGTTTTTGTGTCCAATACTTTAATTTTTCGATTTGTTTCTCATACGTTACATGTATTTTATTATTTACCATAAGAGTAGTTTCATTAAAAAGACAATCAAATTCTATGGGATGTAATTTTGATGTGAGAGCAGTGTGTATGTAAAATAAGTACGTACTGACATTATCTCGGATGCTGTACCACTTCTTCATCTCCTGTGTGATCCAAGTCCTCCGGGCTGCTGCAACTGCAAGTGTGGCTGCTCTACTATTCGTGCTCGTTTTGATGTTGATGTATTTGGGTAAAAGTCCTCGTTTTTTACACTCACGATTGAACCAAAGGTGTTGTGTTGCCATCCGTCGCTTCAGATTGAGTTTCTTGTATAGTCTCTTCAGTGTTGCTGTGTTTGCTGATTTTAATGAGTCTAGTTTTTTAACTGTTAATTCATGGTGGAATTCCATTGTATTAGATATGAAATTAAACAATTTTTTTCACTTTGTTCCACTTGTTTATTTACACCAGGACCGGTTTCGTCCTACTACGGACATTTTCAGACTGGTCAGACAGTCTGAAAATGTCCGTAGTAGGACGAAACCGGTCCTGGTGTAAATAAACAAGTGGAACAAAGTGAAAAAAATTGTTTAATTTCATATCTAATACAATGGAATTCCACCATGAATTAACAGTTAAAAAACTAGACTCAATAAATATAATCAATAAAATGCATACCCAAGCCAACGATTACCTAAATATACTAACTTTATTAGGATATTTGCCAGCTGTCACCGCTCCAACAAGAGAATCAGACTTGAACAATAGTAGTTGTATTGATCATGTCTTTGTTAAGAGTAAACTAGAAAATAAATCAATAGTATATCAATCAACTATAACAGACCACTATGCAATCATCACTTCAATTACCAAAAAAATCCACAAACCACCCCAAACTACTCAACCCCAAGAAAAGATTTCTTATGAAATTCTCCTAAATCTTGTCTCGAAAGAAAACTGGGAACTTATCTACTCTTATACCGATGCCACCTCTGCATGCGAATATTTTATAAATACTCTTCATAACCACGTAGCTAATGCAACATCATTTTCAAATAGTAAAAAAAAACGATCGGACACAAAACTCAAACCATGGATCACTGCTGGTATTCTCCACTGTATTAGAAAGCGTGATAAAATTCATAACTTCTGTAGGAAAAACCCCAGTGATTATGCATCTCTTATATTCTACAAACGTTATAGAAACAACTGCAAAAAATAATTGAAAATGTTAAAAGAGATTACTACAAAAAAAAATCAGTAAAGCAACCAACGATAAAAAAAAATTTTGGAATATTATAAAATATATAGCCAACATTAATAAAACTGACTCACCTATTGTTAAGATTAATATTGAAGACCAAACAATACATATAAATTCTGACCCTGAAAAAATATCCGACCATTTCAATCAATTTTTCTCGAATATCGGACCCAACTTAGCAAAAAATATTTTAGCCAAAAACAGCGTTTCAGAGCAAGATCTTGCAAATAATATACCTATCGGTATTCTGAGCTATAACCCGTTTCAGTTCACTTCCACCACTGAAACAGAAATTATAGAACTAATAGCATCTCTTAAAAACAGTAACTCCACAGGTATAGATCACATCTCGACTAAAATTATTAAACATATCCTAAAATTTATCGCCTCCCCTCTTAAACACATAATCAACTTAAACTTCAAAACTGGCACTTTTCCTAACTCCTTAAAACAGGCCACAATAATCCCAATCTTCAAAGCAGGTGACAAATTATCTGTAAATAACTACCGACCGATATCCTTACTAAGCACAATATCTAAAATTCTAGAAAAAGCGGTGAAACATAGATTATGTAAGTTCCTCGAAGATAACAAAATATTATCCGATAACCAATATGGCTTTCGCAAAGGTAGGAGTACATCAGATGCAATTGCCGCCCTCACAAAGATCGTTTCCTATAACCTTGACATCCTTGACATTGGTCGCAAACCACTTGCTGTCTTTCTCGATCTAGCAAAAGCATTCGATACGGTCTCTCATTCCTTACTGCTAAAAAAACTACGGCAGATTGGAATAACAGGAGTAGCCTATACATGGTTTGAAAACTATCTAATAAACCAAACACAACAAACTCTTATCCACTCTGACAAAATACATATAAGCAAACAATTACCTGTATCCTATGGTGTACCTCAAGGCAGTATACTAGGAACAATATTATTTCTTATATATATTAACTCACTATGTGCCATGAATATTGGAGGTATGATATTATCATTTGCCGATGACACTGTTCTAATATTCGAAGATGAAACATGGGAATCAGTTATCAACAAAACTAATAATGGCCTATTAAAAGTAAAGCATTGGCTTGATACAAACCTACTCACACTTAATATCGACAAAACACAATATATGACATTTTTCATCCGCAAACATAATGTACCCAACAACTGCCCTAAACCTATCATTCACTCATGTTCACTCAATTTACAAACTCCCAATAATATCCCTAATATAAATTGTACGTGCTCTTTCCTTAAATCATCAAATTTAGTTAAATATTTGGGAATACTCATAGACAACCAACTACGTTGGGAAGCCCATATCAGTGACACAGTAAAAAAACTCCGTAAACTCTGCTATATTTTCTGCTCCCTTAGGTCTATCTTAGATTTACTTACTCTAAGAAGCGTATAATTTGCCCTTTTCCAATCCATAGCAACATATGGTATAGTGGGATGGGGCGGTTGTGCTGAATCCATTATCTATCCGATTATTACTGTACAAAAACTAATATTGAGAATTATATTTAAATGCCAACCTACCCATCCCTCAAGTGAACTATTTGCTAAAATCAGGGTCTTAGATATTCGTCAGCTATTTACTAAGATAAGCTTATGTTATATACGGAAAAATAACTTACTGGTGGCTCCACAACATCAAGCACACACCCGCTTTTCATCAAACCTGGGTTGCGTGGTCCCCAAAACTAAAACCTCATTCGCTCAACGACAATTCTGGTTCATAGCTCCGAAAATATTTAATGCATTGAGTACCGATATTAAGTCAAATAATTCTGAATCCACCTTTACCGCCCGTCTACAGCATTGGATATTTGAAAAGGGACGAGCTTTCTTTAAAGATTACATGAGTTCTTAACACTTTTAAAAACAAAACAAAAAATTATAAAATTTATCCTGTCACAGCTTTATTCCATCTTGTTACATATCACTGAAATTGAATGTGACCATAAACATAATCGTCTTGTAGATAATATCTACCATAATTTAACCTGCGTTCAAAACAATATAATATATAATTTTATTTGTTTTATAATCTTAATGTTTAAAATTTTTAATTTCTATTTCTTTCTTTAAAATATTTATCTCTCTTTATTTTTCAGCTCACTATTATTTTAATATTTGTATTTACTTTTATTTATCCTTAAATATCTTTTTTTTTCTTTTCTGCATTCTTATTTCTTATTATTTATTACCTAGTTTTTATTATCTGCTTCTATAAAAAAGTATTTTTAGTTCATATATTCATTATGTATCACTACCACAACACGGGCATCAGCCTAGTATGGTAGTTAAAAAAAAATGTCAAAAACTGTAACTTGTAAAAATTTATTAAATAATAAAAAATTATAAAAAAAAAAAAAAAAAGCAACGTTTCAATTCTGAATAGTGGTCACGCATTTACACCTGGGCAATACTGAGATTATCTTCCACTCTGGAACGTTCCGCAAATGTACTTTAATGGTTTTTAATTAATTAATTATGAAATAACACAAATAATCAAATAAAATTTATTTGCGCATGCCAGGTTCGAACGCGCGATCTTTGGATTGGGAGTCGAGAGCCTGACCTCTCGACCACGCCAGCCACTTGTTAAGAGACCATTATTCATTATAGCACAGCAAATAGCACGAACTGAATAATAATTGAAATTAAATAAGAGAATGGTACTTAATCTGAATGATGACATAATGAAACAAAACCACACTGAAGCTGACCTCCGTGGTAGGCTCTCGAGTAGCGATCCGGAGGATGCGCGTTCAAATCCCGGCGTCCCTTGTAGCTGATCGATTTGTGTTATTTCACAAATTAATCATTTAACATAATGTAGGTTTAGCATATTTGTGGCACGTTCCAGAGTGGAAGATACTCTCAGTATCGTCCTAGTGTAAATGCATTTCGAGCAACATAGATAATTGAAATGTTTTTTGAAATGGCTTTTGCCGTATTTAGTGACCAGAACTAAATAGCCAGCTCACCTTCCTATTCTCCATCTCCTTCTATTCCCCACAACATTCAACCTCACAACATCACAATTGGTGATGTCATAGTCTTACTGGCTTCAGACGATTGGGAACAGTTGGGACTCTTCTATGATGTTAGCTCCACTTTATTTCCACACAGGAGGCCATGAGGAAATAAAATCCCCTCAGGGCCTGTGTCATCCGTGGATGCTGTGCGGAAGGTCGTTTCAGGGGAAGGGAAGAAGAGGAAGTTCTGAGAAGGAAAAAGTTATGAGGAGGTGTGAGACGGACGTTTGAATCCATCCCTCCCACTGCGTTGCAAGGCGATGGGTCGAGAGAGTCCTTCTGGCGAAATTTAGGTTAAGTCTCCCTCAACCAACCTCTCCCCATCCGGCCTGCCACGCATTAGGAGGACAAACTCATTTGAAGCCAAGGCCTAGAAAAACCTCACCCCATAAACCGGGTCACCGCCTGGGGTGACTTTTTTGACGAACTTTAAAGATATTACTTTTTTTGATCTTCGTAGATTCTCTTATAGATATTTTAAAATAAAATATATAAAAACTTGTTGTCATTACTGAACTCTGTCACATACTCCATAAAGGCAGAGCCACCCTAACGAGAAGATCGCCAAGGAGAATGCAGCCTGCACTAGCACCTTATTGCATTCTATGTTACGTGGTTAGCTGGTGCGCGGGGTTCAGGGGGGGGGGGGCGGTGGCGGTTGTGGTAGTGTAGGTATTTCGCCCCCCTCCGGCACGAGAACACTTATGAGTGCATCGGGACTTAAAATAGGCCACTGGATATAAGCGACGATGAGAAATAGTATCGTCCAAGAAAGCAATACTGCTGTAACAGCCAAAAACCAAATTGTTTACCAGAGCCAAAAAACTTTTCAGATTTAAAAAAATTTCATAACTTAGAAGATTTTAGAAAAAAAATCATAACTTTTAAACCAGTGGTTACAGAAATTCCATTTTTAAAACGCTTATCTGAACCCAATACGAGATCAAATGGCAATATTTAAATCTTTTATAAGTGAAGAAGGACAATGTTTTTGGCGCTTATAGCAGTAGACATTTTTTTTTGTGCATACATACACATTGCTGCTAATTGTATGAATACTGAAAATCAACTTTATTTTCAGTTGCATAAATTGCTGTAAGTGCCAAAGTATATCAATATTAAAATTTTTAATAGCAGTAAATGTGTGTCGTTATTTTTTTTTTGACTAAATTCGTTTCGTTTACAACACCGTAACGTACAAATAACTATAATGCACGATATTTATAATTGTAGTTAACACACTAACTTATTCTAAAAAGTGCTGACAAGTTGTAGTTAACGACAGGTGAAAGCAAACAAATAAAATTTACTAACCGCCGCGATCACTTAAATGCAATCTTTGAAAATGCTGTAAGCACCAACCGAACGTGTAATGTTTCCGCGTAAGTGATTTTGTGGTTTCTTTTCAAAATTGAATTTTGTCGTAACGTAACGTAGAAAAAACACATGATTTTGAGGTGTGTACATCAGTTAAAAAACGTATTATTGACAAAACGGCTAGTTTTTCCAGCGCCGTAAAGTTCTTATTTATCGTTGTAGAGTCACAGAACCCAGATAGATCGTCGCAAAAAAAACTCTTAAAAATGGTGTAAAAAGTATTTTCATGGGTAGTGGCGGTTACAGCAGTATTGCTTTCCTGCGACGATATAAGAAATTAATAAGATTTTGTTGCAAATTAATGACTATTTCCTACCAACCACGTCGATTGGCCAGCGAATAAAGCAGTGTAGTATAGTGTATTAAAAATAATGAGAATATTTCCGTTAAATTTAAGGGGAACATTATTTATTTAAATTTTATTAAAAATAATTAAGGACGGATTCATTAGCCCAATCCACTCTACAATATAGACCCTCGATTCTGTGCAGAGACGGGCGGCCCGTTTGATAGATTCTCCCGTCTTAACGAACGGATTGCAATCTTTAGAGCACAGGCGTCAGATGGGAATGCTTTCCTTGTTCTACCGGTATTTCAATCGAAGATGCTCCGAGGAACTGGGAAGGAGCATATATAACAAACTTAGCACTACTGGAAATGGTCCAAAAAAGAGGCATTAAAAATAATCCTAAAAAACTGTCAGATTATTCAACTATTAAATTATTCAACGATTTTAAAGATTTGCAATCAATAAAATATATCAAAAAATGCTTTATTTTAAATCCACAAAGATAAGTTAATAATAGATTCATTGAGCACCAGACCGAGAACCACAAGAGAAACAATGATCTCTAAACTCATTACAATTGCCCCGCACTATGGCTTATTAAACAAAATCAGCCAGTTTATGTAATGTGTAAAATGTTCTCTAAAGAAAAACTAGCTTAAAAAAATGTAATTTTTAAGAATGAACTTAAAATACAGTTTACCTTAAACTTAATTCGTTGTGTAGTTTAATGTTGTGTGCATTTGGAAAAAAAATATCGGTAAAATATTTAGGTGCGTGTAATGATTTCGATACCGCTTTCTTCAGTCTCACGTTTAGGATTGCCATTTATTTTTTTTATTTTTTATTATATTTATTGGATTTTACTTTATTATATTTATTTTATTATTATAAATATCTATGTAGTTGTAGGTATGTTCTTACTTGAATCCCCTATGTAGCTACGTACTTATACTCCCTATGGGATGTATGGGATTACACTTACCTTTCCACATCGTCACCTTATTTGGATAGGGTTCTAACTTCACTTTACAATGGTAAGGACTTTGACAGCTAAGAACATGTTTTTAGGTGTCAAAATCCTTTCCAGCGTAAGACGTAGTTAGAACCCTATCCAACCAAGGTGACGACATTCTGGAATAAAGACCATTATTATTATTATTATTATAAAATGTACAAAATTCATTAACACAACACATACCAAATTATACGATTGAATCAAAATATTTGTTATTTTTTAAATTGATAAACTAATGTTTAAGACAAGATTTTTTATGCGTAGCACAAAGGGTAACAATTATTACAAGCAAAAATTATTAGCCTGAAACACTCATCTATATTGAAAAAATCTCCCGAGAAAAGATACATGTCACCGACGGGACTCGAACTTGCATTCCTCTGATTGCCGGTCAGGAGCTCTACCATTAAGCTACGGCGGGTTACCTCCTACCAGCCAAATGATTCAATATATACCTAGTGTTTCATTCAACAATTATCGCTTATTACATTTCTTCAGCTGAGAGAAAAAAAGAGAGAGAGAGAGAGAGTTAGAGTTAGTTAGTTACTTACTTTAGAGCTCCTGACCGGCAATCAGAGGGGTGCGGGTTCGAGTCCCGTCGGCGACATGTATCTTTTCTCGGGAGATTTTTTCAACACGGATGAGTGTTTCAGGCTAATAATTATTGCTTATAATAATTGTTACTCAAAATATTTGTGTTTGCTTCTCTTATACGAGTGTTTTACCAAAGAATCTATCATCATTGCCGAATAGCTAGGATTCTATTCGTCAGTGCGTTCTTTCCTAGAAAGCATCTCTACATGTATTTTAGCACATTAACGCCGTTCTTCCATGGAGCTACCTTCAAGCGACGCGATCGCCGCTCGTCCGTGTTTTTCATACTATTATTAGTGTTTGAAATCGCCGCCAGACTCTACACTATCAAAATTGTATGACAGGTAGCGGTAGCGTCGCTTGTAAATAGCTACGTGAACGATGGGCGTAACACTTTGTATTTTCACGGAGCTAGACTTTGGAATGTTACATTCAATTCAGTCTTAAAAGGGCGAGAAGCACTTCTCTGCCCCCCGAAGGAAGTACTCTACACCTTGTGTTTCCGACAACCAAAAGACTGAAATCCAGGGTTTTGTGATATTGCAGTAAAGGGGGAAGATTTGCAGGAAGCAGTGGGAAAAATGAAAGGAAAATACGAAACTTTTCCTCTAAATACCGCAAAGATTCTTGTAAAAAAGCATCCTTAAGAACGCCGAAAAAGTTGCGTCTCTGTGCAATAAACTGCAATAATTAAAACCAGGCTGGTCGATGCAAAAAACTGGAAGATATTCACTTTCGAAAATCTAATATTATATTTCTGTGATGGTGATGAAATTAGCAGAAGCATGGACTTGATAAATACTTCAATCGTGCATTCACAAACAGCTATGATGAGGGTGTGTATTTTGTGTCAACCCATCCTAAAACTTCCATCTGATTGCGATGAAACTTAGGTGATTTAGTGCGCGCATACCCGCGAAGGTTCCTGTATGGGTGGAAGTGAAACACGAGAAGGAATGGGAGCGCATGGGAAATAACACGATGTGGTGGTGTGACGGAGGGGTAGGGGACGAGGGAGAAGGGGAGGGATGGATTTCCAAGGATACATAATAGCGGTAGGAGATAGCTAGGTGTAAATTTGGGAAATTTGTGTATTTTACACGATCAGCTGCGAGATATGAGTGTGTGTACTTAATATAGTTTAGCGTCAGGAAGGGAATTAAGGAGAAGGCTTGAAACGACGGGGGGTTTACGAAAGAGTGGATCAAGGGAGGGGGAAAGAGCGGAGAAGGTGTAAAGAACACGCGGGATTCAAAGATTGGAACGTTGAAGGAGAGGGATGGTGGGTGGAGACACGGGAGAGGGAAAGGCAGGGAAAATAAAAGTGGTACGCGGCAGGGGATGTAAACGGGGGAGAGATAATGGAGCGGTGAGGGGGGACGTATGGGAAAGGACACGCAGGGAAGGGGTGGAAGCCGTGGAAGGAGCAGAGTGAGGGATTGCAAAGGAGACAGGTGGAAAGCAGGGGATAAATTTACTGACAGTCGTATGTGACCTTCTCACGGATCGGAAAACCTTCTGATTTATTCGTTACGGAAAAGCAAAAAGTATTGTGCATCCAAAAGCATTTCAATAAACAGAATTAAAGGACAAACATTTTCTTTCTTAGATTGGCATTTCAACGCATGCCGGGTACCTGCTAGTTCTAGAATAAAAATGAACCTCACGTTTTGGCGGCAAGTCTAAAAAGTCACTAATACCTTTTAAATCGTTATATAAAATGTATTCGTCAACATAAAATAAAACAACACAATCTTGATTACCTACCGTATTTTTGTTCTTAATTTTTTCGTGAAAATACCCTATTAAGGTGATTGTCAAAAGAATTCATATTCTACTATTCGTAGATGGCGCGCGTATAATTATTTTATGGAGACACACCTTTTACAGGTTATGCTTTGAAATATTAAGAAAAATTAATTGTTTGAGCACCTACACTTGACAAATAAAATAACTTTAAAGAATTAAAATTATATCTGAAGGATCCAGATGTTGAAAAACAGGCGGTGTCTTAATGGGTTCATATTACTCATGTTTATTAATTACCGTATTTTAAAAGTCTGTAAAAATCATTTTTTGTAATTGTACATAAAATTAATGGCTAGAAATAATAATCAAAATATTTTTAAATCACCGAATGGTTCTTCTAGGATTAACCAAAGTATAGATAACGTGGTGCAAAAAAATCTTATGTATAACACAAAACTTTTTGGGGGTTGTGTATTACCCCCATCCGGTGTGGGAGGGTTAATGAAGCATTACAACATGGTGTCAAAGTTGAGTAATTAGGTACCCAAATGTGAAAACCAAGTTAGATCCTACAAACAGATTCTAATTATAATATAATATTTTCGTTTTTTTTTACAATAGCTCCACACAGGGGGCCCTGATTCTTTTTAGGAAAGGAAGGAGAGGATATTGTGGGAAGGAATAAGGTATGAGGGGCGGATAGGAATCTAGGGGTCAGTGTATCTAGGAGTGACGGACGAATGATTCCATCCCTCCGACTGCGGTGCAAGGTGATGTTCCGAGAGAGCCCTGCTGGAGAAGTCAAAAGGTCTCCGTCAACCAGTCTCTCCCGATCTGAGGCCCTAGCACCTCGCTCGATAACGATCGAAAGGATAACTATCGGTAACTTCTCATCGTTCCCTAGCATGACTACAGATCGCCAACGAATAAGTGACAGTTCACAATGACTATATGTCATTAACATATTCGACATCAACTGTTGTTTGTACGTTAGCGAAGTGCCGTTGTCCCAAGGAACGATAAGAAGTTACTGATAGTTGTCCCATCGATCGTTATCGAGCGAGTGTGCTAGGGCCTCTGGCCTGCTACACAGTTGATGGGCAGACGCATCCACCGCCAATACCCGGAAACACCTCACCCCATGAACCCGGGCACCCCTGCTTAGTCACCAAATGTAGCAAACCACTTGGGGTGACCTATGGCGGAGGTCTTGGTTATCCAATAAATGGTTCCGGGGCGGCAATACCCATACACGCCTACCCAGTTGTAAATTTTCATGGAAAATGGTTAAATCATGGTTAAATATTTCATGTAAACAACAATTGAAGTAGAGAAATTTCACAAAAAAAATTCACAAAGAGAAAATCTATCCAAAACTTTTTTTCATTTCTTATTCTCTGTCGTAGGTTTCTACGAAATGGCTGACTAAGATTTTCAAAAATCAATATATTTTCCCGTTTTATGAGTACAAGAAAATGATAAATTTTCACAAAGATATATAAAAGTGAAATAATAGGTAGGTTAATAGTGTATAAGCCCCATTGATTATTATCTTATATCAATGTGTCTGAGTAGGCCCCCAGTTATTTTTAAAAAATTACTTTATTTCTGGTCCCCTATCACAATTTTTGCCTAGGTATCTTTTGCAATTTTCGTATGTACGTAACGGTTGATATTTCATTTAAAATTTATACTTAAATATTTTATTTTTTTTGGGTAGAATTACGTACCTTGAAAGACAAAGTTTATATATTTCGCTTTGTGAAAACATTTATTTTATCAAAAATGTAGATATTTCGCATTTGTTAAAAATCACATTTTTCGATTTCTTTTTAAATAAAGAGGCCTATTAACAAATGTATTGAATTTTCTTATTTTTCATCGTGTCTAACAGTATATTGAATTTGCATAAAAAAATTATTATAAATTATGGAGTAGTAGAATAATAAGGAAGAAATTGTATATCTTTGCATATTCTAATTATTTGTACGCTTGGAAAAATACTGTCATTGGACATGACTATTTATATAGAGAATATCTGGATTAATTGAATGGTGGTCATAATAAATTCTCTATAATTAAATTTGAATTTCGGCGAAAATCCAGTTAGAAGCTTTTATAGCAGGGTGTATATTTTATCTTCATGGCAAATAATACCGACATAAATCCTTTTTTTATTTTGCTATATTTAGTGTAATAAATTGTAAAAACCATTTCCTAAAAACCTTTAGAACAAGTAGTGATAGTACTATATTCAGAAGAAACAAAACGTCTGTTTTAAAATCGTTTATATTACCTATCAAGTAATTGGTTTATGTTCCTGTTCGTCCGTTTTTAGTTTCCAAGACAATTTGAAGCAATTACTGCAATTCTATGGGTATCATTTTATTAAAAGCATCTTAATTTTCCCAATTTATTAAAACTTTCCAATTTATTAACAGGATTACCATCCAAATTACCAATTTACAAAACTATTATCCTCCGTGTATAATTTTCAATAAAAACCTTGTATTTGTATTTTTTAAATTTTATTTTTTTTATTTATTTATTATTTGAAACATGTTTAGTGTTACAATATTTACAACATAATATAATATAGTATTTAAATCACTCTCCTAATAAAGCAGATGCTTTTGCTTAGGAGAGGACAACTTTATATTTTTACATCTAGTTATATTTAGAATATTATTACAATAAATATTAGTAATTTTATAAAGTAAAGTAATAAAACATAGGTGACTTAGAAATGATACAATACAATAAAAGTACTAAAAACATTGGTAAGTTATAAATGACACAAAGGAATAATAAGCAGAAACATGGTATCTCAAAATAAGAAAAGTATGAGGTGGTAATAGAATTTTTTTTGTTGATAAATTCATAGTTTTCCTCCCAGTTTGATCCTTCTCCCTTTTAATGTAGGGGTAATTTATTCAATTTTATTTTGCATTCCTACAAATCTATGAACACTACAGCCGTACTAAAAAAACACCTCCCACCCGTTAAACGGTATTTTAGTTGCACAGTGAATAAAGACTGCACATTTCTGTTTCGAACTTTTACTAATAAAAAAAATTCTTTAACTCTCTGCAAAAGAGCTGGCACCATCGCATTGTGACAGATTGACACTTGTTGCTCTACAAAAAGTTAGGTTTAATCTGACGTTATTTTTTAATTAAATGTTACCGCATGATTTTAACAAGAATTCCATGAAAGTGATGCTTTTTAATAACATAATTCCAATATGCGTAAGCGTCATTGAGGTGATTTCTCACAAAAACGGCGCTCTACAAACTATCCAATTATATTTTTTCACCAGATTTTATGTCCGGGTTAAATGTTCCCCACAGGAAAAATCCTTTCACACACTTTTCCACAAATGTTCATCTAGTAAATCCACGCTATGCAAGTGTACTATATAAGTATTATACAAAACAATACAAGAACAACATGTTAACCCACCAGATAACCAAATGGGAAAATAATTCACCGACTCCAGATATTTTCATATCAGATGGTTCGGCTCGGTAGAACTCCTTACTGGACCGATAAATCCTACTGATTCCTCAATATAAATATTTAATAAATCTTTCCTAATCCTACATGTATTTAAAATGACTGATTTTTACATTTTTGTGTATAAATTCTTTGACAAATCTAATAAGCCAAAAATTTTAATGAGAGAGCCTAGGTATAATGCCAGTATCCGAAATCTCATTTCCTAAATCTGTATGTTATCTTATTTTTTTAGAAACAAATTATTTTTTAACAAAGAATCCAAAATGTTTTCTTTTTGTGGTTCTCTGGGAGTTATTATAATAATTCGTTATTGTATAAACGAGTTAAAAAGTAAAGCAACAGTTTTTTTTAATTCCCTAATTAAAAGGAATATGTTTTCAAAATTTCAATTTCTCTACAATTTTTCAAAGCTTGGAGTGAAAACAAAGTTGAATTTTTTTAACAGTCTTACATTACTACTATAAGTTTCTTCAATTTTAATATAAATTAAATTTTAGAAACTTTGATAAAGGTGAACATAATTTACCTGAAATAAGATATTTGACACGATAAAATCAAGTGAAAACTTATAACATTGTTACAAGTTGTTTATAATAGTTTATTAAAGATGATTGAATTTTCGAAAGTTTTTTGTAAAAAGCCAATGAAAAGCAAATCTTAGCGTAAACGAATTGGCTGCCAATGATATCGGTTTCCCCCCTCCTCTGATTGGAAGTAACTGGAGTATTAATAAATACTTTAGACCATCATCTTTATGGTCAACAGAAGTTCGGTGGCAGCACGTTTATTTCTATTAGAACAGATTTATTCAACAAACTCAAACGTTCATTCAACACAATTATCACAGAAAAATAAGGTAATGCTGAAGTTTTTGTACAACAAAATAAACTTTAAATTTTTATCGCTTGTAAATAGGATAAATAAAATAGTTTTTTTACGTGAATACGAAGCCTGGAGCCAATGAGACTACGGCGTTACCAAATGGGGTATGTCGTAAGGCTGAAGGAAGTGGAGAGGGAATGGAGACGAGGCAGGGGTAGTGGGGAAGTGGCAGGATACTTAGATATGGTCACCAAAAACGGCTTAAGCCATTTTAAGAAACTTTTTTATTTCTGAATGGTAGTCTCACACCAGGGCGATACTGAGAGTATCTTCCACTGTCGAACGTGGTGCAAAGTTTATTTGGCTTAATTGTGTAATAACAAGTAATATTTACGTACGGAATTTCAACCCGCGACCGCTGGTATTTGTAAATAGGTGGTTTAAAAAGACTTCGGCCCTGTTATTTATTTATTTTCTCGTTTTTACGCCCTACATTTTGTTTAATTTTTTATACACCAGGGTAAATAATAAACAATTGTTTAATAAAAAATAAATTCTTAAATGACAGTGGTTTACTGAAGGGGTTAATGATGAATGTAAGTCTAAAGCCATGGTGTTTGAAAGAGAGAGTACGATAACAGTATGCAACATAGTTGTGAATGATGAATACTTGGAGCTTGTGGATGAGTTTGTGTTTTTGGGAAGTATGTTTACGAGAGATGGGAAGGCTGATAGGGATATTGAAAGAAATGTAACTGCATTCAACTACATTAATGGAGTGCTACAACAACTACATTACTACAGGTAGCAGTTCACAAAGGAGTGCTGGCACCTACCCTGATGTATGGCAGTGAAGCATGGAACTGGCAGAGAAAGGATGAAAGTAGACTGAATTTATTTATTTATTTTATTTATTTATTTATTTAATACATGTTACATAATTGTGACATTTACATAAAGTTGATATATTAAATCACCATACTAGGCGGCTGCCTGTATCATGGTGACCAATATAGTATAGTTACATTGTATGAAATATGAAGTCTAGTGTAAACATGGAATTAGTATAAATCATGTTAAATATTGGAAAAATTATAATAAAAAGTAGAAAATAGAAAGGAGAAAAAAAGTACATTAGATTATATAAACAGGCTTCTAATTCTATCTCATTCACTCATCAAAAAGTCTCCAAGCGTCTTCCTGAAAGTGTGATATTTGGTTATTGTCTTTATTTCAATTGTTAAGTTATTGAAGATTTTTGGAGCAAGAAAGTTAAACTGTGACTGGGCCATTGAGGTTTTTGTTACTGGAATTATATAGTTGCATTGGTTGGAATATCTTGTATTATATTTTGATTCAAAAACATATTTTTTAATAAATTTAAATTTAAAATAGCAAGAAATGAATTTTACATATAGGGATTGTATATTAAGTATTTTAAAGTCTTTAAATAAGTCCTTTGTGGGATGAATGTAATGTACTTTGTAGATAGTCCGTATTATCAATTTTTGAGCCTTTACTAATGGGTCTAATATAGTTTTAGAACACCCTCCCCAGACAACTATACCGTAAGAAATAATTGATTGACATAGAGAAGAGTATACTGTTTTTAATGTCTTTTTATTTAGTATATTTCGTAGTGATCTGAAGATGTATGCTAGTTTCCGTATACGACTTGTTACATTGATTACATGATCTTCCCACCGAAGTTTGTTATCAATTATTACCCCTAAGTATCTAATGGAGTCTACGCGTTCCAGTGGATTGCATATGCAACTAGCGAGATCTCTGCAATAATGTATTTTTAGTGAATGATTAGTTGAGGGTTGGCTTATACTATTGAGGCTAAATGTTAAATATTTCGTTTTAGCTATGTTTAACGTGAGTAGATTATTATCCAGCCATTTTTTAATGTTTTGTAATATTACTTCTGCTTTGTGGAATGTTTCTTCCCATGTTTTACTTTTTAGTACCAGGGCAGTATCATCGGCAAAAATGATCATATTGGCATCAATTTGTAATCTACATAGATCATTAATGTATATGAGAAACAGTATGGGACCGAGTACACTGCCCTGTGGTACACCAAAGTTGATTCTGGTTGGATTAGACGGTTTAAGTGATGGTAACTTAACAAATTGCTTTCTGTCTGTTAGGTATGATTTGAACCATTCGAATGCCTTATTCTTTATTCCGATTTTCTGTAACTTGGCTAGAAGGATTGGTCGAGATACTGTGTCAAACGCCTTAGCCAAGTCCAGAAATATTGCCAAACATTTGTCACCTTTGTCTAGGGCTTGCGTTATGTGTGATGTTAATTCTAGAATAGCTGAATCTGTGCTTAGTCCTTCTCTGAAACCATACTGGTTCGAAGAGAGAATATTATGTATTGTGAGATGGTCAATAAGTCTTTTTTTAACGATTTTTTCAATAATTTTGGAAAGTGACGATAAAATTGAGATAGGTCTATAATTTGATATGTTTGTAGGAGTACCAGTCTTAAAAATTGGTTGAACCAAAGCAAGTTTGAGTTTATTTGGAAATATACCTTTATTGAGACTAAGGTTAATGATATGTACAAGTGGTTGGTTTATAAAAGGTTCAATTATTTTGAGTATGTTTGAGGATATTTTGTCGTGATTACATGAATGAGAGGGCTTTAATTGTTTAATAATTTGTGAAATTTCGGCAGAGTTAGTGGGGTCAAATGTGAGTGAATTATTTGTTTCACAAACTGATTTATTTATTTTGTCAGCAAGAGCATTTTCATTTATTGATTTTTTGTTTAAAATTTGTGACGCTAAATTTTTGCCGATGTTACAAAAGTATTCATTTATATGATTTGTCACAGTGTCTGGATCGTCTTTTATGGAGGTGTCTAGTCCGTTGATGTTCAATTTATTAATTGGTGGTATTGGATGGTCAGTGTCAGATATTTCTTTAATAATTTGCCAAATTTTTTTATTGTTATTGCCGGCTCTAGACAATTTTTCTTTATAGTAGTTTTGTTTAGTGATTTTAATGAGGTTGTTACACATATTTCTGTATTTTTTGTAAAATATTTGTGATTGTATATCTGGATTATTAATTAAGTTTTTGTGGAGCTTGTCCCGTTTTTTAATACAAAAAATTAGACCATTTGTGATCCATGGTTTAAGTTTTTTGTTTTTTGGGTTATTCAAAGGAGATTCAACGGTAACAGCCTCAATAAGTTTCAATAGTGTTTCAGAAAATGTATTAAAAGCAACATCTACGTTTGTGGAATTTAGGGTAGAGAGCCAATTTTCCAATTTAATTTTAGAGGTGAGTTCTTCGAAATTGATCTTAGTCTTTATTCTATTATCACATGAAGTTATGGGAATAGGTTTTTTATTCATAAGGCCAATTACTATTGAGAAGTGGTCAGTTATGGTTGATTGATATACAGTTCCTTTCGCATTTTTTTTTGTTCTTAGGAATATGTGGTCAATACATGATTTGGTCATGTCAGTTACTCTGGTTGGGGCATTAATGTGAGAAACAAGCCCGTGTTGAGTCATTAGATTTTTATAATCAAGTATTTGTGTTGACATGGGCTTAAGTATATCAATGTTAATATCACCGATTACCATTAGTTCTTCATTTGGTGCACAGTTCATTAAGGCCAAGTCTAAGGATTTAAGGAAGGATGAAATATTTTGTTGTTTAGGTGACCTGTATAGTGCAATAATGGTGGTCTGGTTTGTTATTATTTTAAGGCAGTTGGCATTATCGATGGATAATTCAGAGACAATCGGATCTAATTCGGATTTTACATAGACAATTACTCCATCTGACTGTGTCTTATTATTCAGCGTATTGAAAACTGTAAATCCTGCAATGTGTTTTTGAGTGTAATTTGATTTGATCCAACATTCAGTTAAAACTATTATGTCAAAAATGTTATTCAAACCTGCAAGCGTTACAAGTAGATTATTATAGTTCTTGTCTATGCTGCGAATATTTGTAGAAAATACTTTTAATCGCGTATAGGGCTCTAGTATATTTATGCACTTTGAGGGATCATTAGTTTCCGGAGTTATTATTTTACCGTGGTTTTCTATTTGTAGATTAATATCATTCATTTGTTATGACAAAAATAGTTTTTTGTTTTTTGTTTTGTTTTCTCTATTTGGTTTACAATGTTTAAAAAAGAGAGAACAATGTTTCTTAAGTTCAAACTGAATGTTACATAAACATTTATAAAGAGAGTATGTGAATGTGATAGATAGATAAGAACAAGGTTAGTAGTTATGCTGGAGAGAAGTGCATACAATAAATATATTAGAACAAAATCAACAGTTATAATGATATGATAAAAACCAAGCTTGAGTATTTGCAGTATTTTTTTAGCAAGTTTTAGTATAGCGATAAATATATGAAGTGTTGCAAGTAAACCTACAATGAAAATGTAACTGTAAATGTTGTTGTTGTTAGTGAATATAAGAGTGTATAAAAGAGGTGTTACTTGTCTACATGGTGAGAGTATTGAGCAGTATCGTATGAAATAACGCATTTTTAAGGTAATTATGTTAGAACCAAAGGAATCTATTAAGGAAAGTATGAATATATATTTATATTGACGATAAATAAAATTATTAATGCTATGACTCATATAAATTGCATGCAAAATATTGTTAACTAGATTAGTTACTTGTTTCTCAAAAAATATTAAAAAACTAGAGTTTAGAATAAGGGTAGTAATTGTGTATGTTTTTAAATGATTTATTTGTAAGAGTTTAAAACATATATTAGTAATATCGTTGATATATGGATGAAAATATTTAAAAAGATGTTTAAAGTAAATATGGTTCGGTTGCATTTTGCTCAAAGTTACAAATAAAATTGAGTTTAGGATCAGTAGAGCTCTAGTAATACTATCAAAAATAATTGCAACATGTATAAGATGGATGGTAATATGTATTATATTGGTTCGCTGTGTTGTTTGTATTTGAGTAGTAAAAACTATTAGTACATGAATATAATATACGAGCGTAATATAATATAATAAAATATAATAATAATATAATATACAATATGTGAAAAAAATATAGAATATTGTAATATAATCATTGATATCCGATATAGTAGAGGGATGTAGCTGCACGGTACCTTGTATAATTAGTCACAGTAATTGACGTTTTACACGTTCAAGATCGGTTATATTATGTATTGTAATTATCTTAGAAGTATCAGTTTGGCGCAAAAGAATTCTCCCTCCAGCAGTCCAAGAGTGTTTGAAATTATTTTCCCTTGCAATTTTTTTTGTTTGCGATAACAAAAATTTTCCTCTTTGAGTTAAGTGTTCGGAAATATAAATGCGGTTGGCGTCTTGTGATAATCCCAGGTCCCTTGTGTTTAATTTGTTTGTCTTGATAGTAGTAGATTTCTTGTAAGTTTTGCATTTGGATAGGAAGTCATCGCGGGATTCAATGTTTTTGAAAGTCGCTACGATAGATCTTGGGTTTTTATCTGAAGTCTTCGGTCCAAGCCTGTAGATTTTTGTTATTACAGATTGCACGTCGGTATCTTCGTAGTTTATGATTTTAGAGATTTTTTTAAGAACTTCTGCATTTTTTTCAATATCTGCCTCCGGAACACCTCTTATATCGATGTTGCAGGTTTGGCTTAAATACTCCAACCTATCAATTTTTTCGTCTTGTTTCGAAATAGTATTTAGTAGGATGTTATGATGATTTTTTTGTGCAATTAATTCTTCGTTGGCTGTTTCATGGGCTTTTTCCATAACATTTATGCGCATTCTAAGATCCTCTTGTTGATCTGACATAAATTGGATTGATTTTAAAATTTCGTTATTTTGTGTGACAAGTGATTCGTATTTATTTAAATATGAGTCAAATTTTTCTTCCACGAATTTCATTATCAATGTTTTAAAGTTTGTTAATTCTTTTACAAATAATTCTGTCGTTAAAAGACCTTGGATTGTGCCATCTGTGTTTGAGTTTGGTAAGTTTTCTGTGTCGTTTGATTCAGCGTGTACAGATTTCAGCGGTTGGGTTAACTGTTTTGCTTGTTTGACGGTAGATGGCTGCTCATGTTCGTTTAATAACATGTCACTTGTAGGTTGCTTAAGTTTGTTATTTTTTACATTTCTGGTACACTTTTTACACCTCCACTGTAAACTTCTGGCGTTGCGACGTGATGTTTCAATAATTTCAGCACAGCCAAGATGGTAGTTTCTTTCACAGACACTACAGCATATGAAGTCTGATGGGTTGACAATGTTTTTTTCACATACAATGCACTGTGTATTCATGATAATGAATGCGTTACACCAGCTTTATGTAAACAGTGATGTTTAAATGTTATTAATGTTAATTTTATTATGTGGTAATCACTTCGGCGTCAGTTAAATTACGGTAGGCGGAGTACGTCACTATTAATGAATTTTACAATAGTCGATTCTTTCTAGAGGAGATCGACACTTCGTGGCAGATAGAAATGAAGGAAAAACACTAAAGATAAGCCACTTCGCGAGGTAAAAATTCGCTGGTTTGACGCGCGGTTTCAAGTTGAATATAATTGAGTACTTTAAACTCGGTTCAATAACGTTTTGTTTGGTGATTTTTTATTAATTTAGTGTAGACTTAGAAATACGTCAACACTAGACTTGGTAGGGTAGATTGAGTGCTGTAGAAGTGAGATCCTAAGGCGTAAGTGTGATTAAATCATGTATGGAGAATGTAAGGCTGATATGAGCGTAATACGCAAGATTAAGAAAAGGACGCTTAGATGGTTCGGGATGTAGAGCAAAGGAATGATGAAAGGAGTGCAAAGAGAACATATGAAGCAAATATGAATGGTAGAAGAAGTTGAAGACGCCCAAGGAAGATTTGGCACGATGAAGTGAACCAGATACTTGAGTCGGGCCATGTCAAGAATCGGAAAATTGGAAGATTATGTTTGTAGGAAAAATTTTAGTTTTTTAAATGTCAAAACTATTTATTCATATTCATATTGCTTGTGTATGTGCGCATACAATTATTTTTTTTCTTAATATTTCAAAGCATAACATGTAAAATGCTTTTACCGTTAAATTATTATACACGCGCCATCTATAAAAGAGTAGAATTTGAATTCTTTTGTCAATTAAATTAAGATCACAGGCATCTTTTATTCAAGAATTACAATTTATGAATCATAATAACACTACATCTCTTCGTTTTAATTCCTCAATAAAAATAATATTTCTTGAGCAACACAATCAATATGGTTAGTATCCCGTACTAGAACATCTGTTCCCACTCCGCTGAGTTATTGTAAGCAAATTCGTACTCAGTACCATAAGTTTCAGAAATAACAGATCTGAATAATAAATAAATGAGCAAAAATGAACAAGACTAGTTTCCTTGTGAGTTGCCGTATAAATATAAAATTATTTCGAAGTACACTTTGAATTTCATGGTATGAATTATTTATTAGGAATGTTGGAAACCTCGTGATTATGATAACAAGTAGATATAAATTATTTCTGAACATAAATAATAATATATATTTGCATACAATTTATTCAGAGGTGCTGGTGTAAAATTCTCATAAGGTTTTTTTTAGTAAATGAATTGCCAAGTTTACTTCCCAGAAGTTCAGATAATTATTTTTAAAATTCTACCAAAATTCATTCTCATTTTTCTCTCAGGTATAGTTTTTTTTAGATATTTACTTACTAGGGGTGTGGCACTATGGAAAATGATCCTATGGTAGTAAAAGCCAACCGATTAATGTGTTTTTAAATTTTACTTTTGAATGCAATCTCTCCAAACGTTACAGTTGCACATCGGTTACAGTTGAACGCTACAGTTGAAATGTCTAAATCTGATTTCCGCTCATTGTTGAAATATCTAATAGTAAATAAAGCGCACAAAAAACATTAATGTAGAATTGCACAATGTATTTAATGATTATTCTCTATTTTATATCGTAGTTAAAATATGGACTCAATTTTTTAAACAAGGAAGAGAGTCCATTGAAGATGATGTCCTCTCAAGTCAACAAAATCGGGAGTAGCTGAGAAAAAAGTTAAGGCGATCGTACTCGCAGACCAGAGAATTTATATATATATATATAATTTTTTTTATTATTTATTTAATATTCAAAGGTTTTGTTTTTTTAACAATAAATACACAATTTTTACATGTTGTACATTTTAAAAATAGTAGATAAGAATAGCTTTTCCTCACCATAAAGAGACGAGGCGCTTGTGTTTGAGGGAATTTTAGTTCAATAAATAAATATTATGTTATTTACTAATTTATAATAATATATTTAATAACTAATTTATTTACTAATAAATATTATGTTATTCATTTATTTACTCAACATGTCAAAACATACATATATATTATATTATAGAAAACTGGTCCTGCCCTCCGAGAATGTTTGTATTGTTGACCCATTGACAAACTACTTAAAAGTAGTTTATTGGGACTTTTTCTCTGTTTTTGTATTGTGTTTTTTTTTATTTGATATGTATGTATTATTCTTTGTTTCAAATGTTTCTTTAAATAAATAAAAAAAATAAAAAAAAATAAAAAAAAAAGTTATAAATCATGAATTCATTAAAATGTGGAAGATGGAATTCATTCTACGTTCTCTGTATGTTCTAAAAATTCATTAGGATATGCATTGTTTCTTAACCTCAGATTCAATCATAAAATAAAGAATAACTTGTAAATTTTTTTGAAGTAAATACTTGTTTACGCACGCTTGACTTGGGATGTAAGCTGGCGATGAAGCGCGGTGTGATGTTGCTTCAGGGTAGTAGGCGAAAACGAAGAATTCCAAGTTTAAAATTCGCAAAAACATCATTCGGAGATATTGAGGTTTGAAGTTTAGAATTGATTCGTTATTACAAAAACATATAATTTCAAAAATTCAAATTTCAATATCTCCGAATGATGTTTTTGCGGATTCGTGACTTAGAATTCTTCGTTTTGCCACCGCTTAGCCGCCTCCTACTTCAGGGTAATGCACATCAACATCAGCATACAGCGAAAGTTGCGAATAGTGCTTTGGGGATCCTAGATTTGGTCCTTGAAAAAACATACCAATTAAAAGATGTACTGATGCGGCCCATTTCTAAATCAAATTGCGAAATGTTTTTGACCGGTTTTGTTATTGTATCAGCGATGTGAAAATGCATTGACATTAAAAGAAATTGAATTGAAAGACGATAAAAAATATTTTAAATCGGTTTACTACCTAAGGCTCAATAATCAGGGGTTCGAGGCAGAGGGGTGGAAATTTTTTCTTTCCAAAAAATTATTACCTATTTTGCCTTCCGCATTTTGCTATTCATTCCTAGATATTGATCCTCGGGGATGGTACCTTCCCTCAACATCGCCCTGGTGAAAGACTGCTATTCAGAATCGAAACATAATTGCCCAAAATGATTTTAGCCGTGTTTAGTGACCTACTCTGAATAATAAGCAGGTATTTCCCAATCATATCTTTCTCGTATTCACTGCCTTCAGCCTCATAGCATATCTCTTTTAAAATTAATGTACTACCACGGGCCCCTGCTTAAAAATGCAATCTGACCTTGATGATAACAGAATGCTTAAAAATGCAATCTGATGATAGCAGAATGGTCAGAAAAAAAAAACAAATTAGAATTTAATAGTAAAAAATGTGTAACAATGACATATACCCGCTCCCAAAAGCCCATAGTTTTTTATTACACCGTTAAAGGGAAAAATTACGCCGATTCAATAGCTACAAAGATCTCGCTATCGTCTTTGATCCTAAACTAACATTCTTGGACCACACATCACGACTCACTCCAGCTTGCTACAAACTCTTGGGGCTTATTATCAGAACATGTAAACAATTTCGTGACCCATATACAATGATAGTAATGTTTGATGGCTCATAAGAAGTAAGCTGGAGTATGCTAGTGCAGTGTGGAGTCCGCACCAAACTATGCAAATCTTGCAATACTTAGTTTTAACATAATTCATTGTATTGATAGCCCGTTCCTCTTGGAATGCTATGGCTTATACGTGCCCGAAAACTTTGGCCGAAGTCGTCACTACGACTTTTTTTAAATACCATACGGCAGAACAAATATTCTGGCACAACATAGAATGACAAGAGATATGGTGCTGTTGAATGAAATCTCAGAAACACTAGATATGTAGCGGCCTACCTAGTATCTACTTCGCACTAATTAGCACGCCCGGCGCTCTTCATTTACTTACTCCCTCGCTACGAATTATTATTTTGACCACCTTCTCGAAAGGTCGGGAATCTGCAATACGCGACACATGGCACAAGTCAGTCAGTCTTAGTCAGTCTTAGTTGCGAGCAGCATTTAATCGGCAATCTCTGGCCAGGTAACAGCCGGTCGCTCCTGCAGTTCGTGTGTCAAAATAATCTTGTAAATAATCGCTACATTTAAATACTGCATCATGGAAATTATGTAAATACATTATCATCATCTCCCGAGTTTTTTATTGCGACCAGCACGCGCGGAGATATCATAACTCACCGATATCTCCCCTCTTTCAAATGGAGGCCCAACACATTTTCTCCTCAGCAAGACCCGCACATTGCCTACAAAAACATATATAATTCTTATTTAAATAGCCTTAAGTTTTTGTATAATAATTATCTACCTAGGTGTTAAGATTGTGAAAATGAGAATTGTACAGTAATTAAATTATTAATCTGTTGTACAATAAATAAAATCCTCCCCTTTGCTTCATGAGAAGAAATTTTCAACAGTCACGATGTCACGAACCTCTGAGAGGAACCTTAGTTATTTATTGTAATTTAAAAACATATATTATACGAGTCATAAGCCTCGATAGTATACATGACAAAGAACTTAGTTATTCGACAGTATTGACAACAAGATTATCTTAACTGCTGTTGACAAGTTTCAGCTAGAAACATATTCCAATTTTCGTCGCTTTTGCTAATGAATATTGGAAAAGTTTTCTCATCATAAGCCGTCGCAGCGCAACGTATCTATGTGAAGTATTTAAATCTACGTGAAAATAAATTGTTGTTAAGAGGGTTGTGATGTCTAAGTCTTATTAAGAGTATTATGATCGACTTTTCTGTTTCTCTCCAATCATTTTTGTAAAAATCACACCTCAGTTGGAAATAATATTAAAAATATTTGAATGCGTAATTTTTATTAATTAATGCGATTCAAAAGATTCTGTAAATAAATAAAAATTATTTTATGCACAGAGTGATATGTAGAAATTGTATAATATTCTCTCAACGTCATAGTGAAATACCTCTATTCAGAATCAAAACTTTGCAGAAAATGGCTTTAGTTATGTTTGGTGACCAATTTTGAACGACAGGTACTTAACCTAACCTAACTTTCTTCTTCCATGACTCCTTTCCTTCTCAACTCCTTTCTGCCCCACAACGTGACCAAATTTAATAAGGATCCCATTCCCACTGGCGTTGCGCATTTGGAACTCTTTAGCGGTATTCACATTTTCAAAAATGTACCTGAGCATTGTTTTATTTTATAAAAATACACAGACCGGTTTCGGCATGACCAATAACCATGCCTTTGTCAGAGTCGATATAAACCTGACGATAGCGCATTTATACCATTCCTTTGCGCGTTGACGTGTTCAAATAAATAAAGTTATTTATTTGACTAAATAATTATATGTGAAAGCAATGTGAATGTGAAAAAATAATGCCGAGATCATTAATTTCACTGAGGTGAGGGAAACATGGTTAACTTTATATTGATAGTAAAGGCGTTGTTTTATTCTGAAAAATCTTTGATTTGAGAAGAAGCTTATATTTATCAGCATCAGATGAATTAATAAAGTCAAAAACTTTGATAAGAAACAGTGAATTTTCGATTACTGAAGAAGAAATTAGCCACTTAAATTTAGTGATAGCAATGCAAATTGAGTCAAGTTAAATAAGATTTTTTTTTTACTTTATGAGTTAAACTTAAATTGTATTTTTTAATTAATAAAGGCAATATTATTATCGAAACTCAAAAAATTTTTTTAAAAAAGATACGATCACATCTGGTAATCAGACCTTTATTCTCATTTAATTTATAAAAATATATTCTTCCTAGACTTACAGAAAAATTCAATAGATTTCGCATATCAAATAAAAAAAAATATATAAATTAATCTCAGACACTATCTAGATAGCATTTAGTTCAAGTTGATTCTGGCAATCATACATAAAGATATGCTTTAATAAAGTTAAGGTAATGTTAGTAATTCTTATTCGCAGTATGATACAATTAAATATGACCGAATATATATATAAACTATGTTCCTCTGTTCGATTACTAAATGTGATTTTTGATTGGGTTTCGCTAATATTATGATCATTAATTAAAAAAAAAGATATATTAACCTTCACAAAAGTTGATTTAATGCCTTCCCTGACACTGAACTTGGTATGATATCAACTGCGAACTGCATTTTCCTTACTTCAGAACACATAGTTGCGAACACATAATTACGGAAGCGAGATGAGAAAAAGAAGTCATATGTAGGATATAGGTGTAGTATTCCGACATCCCGTTTCTTTCTTTTCTCTCACCTTTCGTCGTATTTTTCTCTCCCCCTTTAACCCTTATTGTAGATTGTGCTTTAGAAAACTATTATCTCTAGGTCGCCGGAAAAGAAAACGAACGAGAAAGATGAAAAACGATATCATGATATTGGTACCTACAAACTGTTTTGTAAGCCAGTGACGACGGAACAGTGATTTATCGTGCGTGAAATATTCCACGTCTGTAAAAACAATACATTTGATCAACAAGTGATATCACAAGTATTGTTTTATTTATTTCACACCCAGAAACGAAATGTTATATACAGCGTGTTAAGGTACGTACTTGACTAACAACCTGCGATTCCTGATATTATTTGGAGTAAAAAATGTATATGAATTTTTGGTCTCCAATGACTTTTTTAAATGACATTTTTTTCCATTTTTTTTCTTCAAAATCATAAAACAAAAAAAGTCTTCCACATGACTTCACTAGTCACTCAGCCGAGTAACCCCGCCCCCAATTGTCCAACACCTACTATTTATGTTTTTGTAGAAAAAAAAACACCTAAAATTTCAGGAATCACTGGTCAAATAAGTCAAATACGTACCTTAACACCCTGTGTATTTTTTTTAACCAAGTGAAGCCCGCACAGCGGGCTGAGCCGCAAGAACTAGCAAGAAAATTATTTTAAATACTTGAGCATAAATGAGAAAGTCTGTAAACTTGATTTTTCCCTGTCGCTAGTCGGGGGTAGCTCAGCGAAATGTGCAGGCTTCGTGTGGATGAAATCATCGCTGAAAATTATATTTAAACAAAAAATAAACGTATTTATTGATTCACAATGGTACTTTAGCTATTTACTCGGTCATCTATGATAATGTTTTGTATAAATTTTAAATACATCATTTTTATCTGCAGCTTCACATGGATAACTTAGCAAGCAACCAAAGGAGAAATAAACGGAAATGAAATTGAAATACCGAAATGAAAATTATTCTAATGAGATTTGTAAAGTGAGACAATAATAAAAAAAATTTAAACCATCACTTAAACCTTGTGATCAATTATTGGACGCGAAAATTTCAATTAATAAGTTTCGTCCTGTTTGGATAGCATTTAAATTGGGTGTAACGGTGCGCTAAGATTTTCTCCTTTTTTCAAATTTTCTATATATTTTCTGAAGAGCTTACTCTTATTTTTACTCTGTTCATTAGAAATATTAAGATAACTAAAAATTGCTTCTTAACTCTCTTGAATTTCTTCAAGGGAATCCAATATTCAAATTAACTCCTGCTGAATAAACAAGATCGCTGCCTGTATTTACTTCGAATACCGTAGAATGGGGTGATTAGAAACAGTTCAGCACATTTCCAACCTTATAGCTCTGAAACGGTAAACTCAAAGTACATTGAAATGCCTTAGAAATATGTTTCTCTAGTTAGTATTTTTGTTGCTACTGACCTATAACATGAACTATGCATTTTCGTTGAGATAAAACTGTGTTATTTCTATTCAAAATCACAGTGGGGTGAATAGAAACATCACAGTTTTATCTTAATATCTAAAAGAGTGTGCATTTTTTATGTAATAGGTGAGAGAAACAAAAAGTGACAGCTGTTTTGGCTTAATGGCCATTTTCAAATTGTGGTTAGACACCTTTGAGACGACTTATTTATATGATTCTAAATTTCAATTTTGAAAGTGCCTAAAGTCGGTTTAACCGGTAATAAATCATTTTAGGCACCTTCAAAATTAAGAATTAACGATCACAATTTGATAATGGCCTTGTAAGCCGAAACAGCTGTCACATAAAATTTTATTTTGTTTAAATTTAAAAAAATTAAGTTCTACGAATTTAACACAAAAACAATTACTTAACAAATAATTGATGTTGTGTTTTTCAGCAGTCTCTCTCTCTCTTTAATAACTTATCCTTCTAAATTATCGCTGTGTTTTTCTCTGTCTTGTTCTTTTTCATGTGTTCGTTTAGATTATTAGTGTTATCTTCTTTTTCAATGATAAAATAATATTAGTGTATTGATTGTTCGACACCTATCATTGATTTTAAAAATTTAAACAAACTGTTGTCCAAAAAGACAAAATTGTAGTTTTGGAGAAATATGGTAAGTCGTGGTTAACTGCGTTAAAAACGTTGTAAATCATGTAGAAAAACAAGGTGTAATATGAAAATCTTGTTGAACTATTGTAAATCATGGTGAAATATGGTACATCATGGTAAATTATGGTAAATCGTGCAGAAATGTTTCAAATCAATGTGTAATATGTAATCTTGTTGAACTCTTGTAAATCGCGGTGAAATGTGGTAAATTATGGTAAATCGTGTAGAAAAGTGGTACATCACGGTGAAATATGAAAAACTTGTTGAACTGTTGTAAATCATAGTGAAATATGGTACATAATGGTAAATCATGGAGAAATGTTTCAAATCAAGGTGTAATATGATAATCTTGTTGAATTGTTGTAAATCATGGTGAAATATGGTTGTTATGGTAAATCGTGTAGAAAAGTGGCACATCAAGGTGAAATGTGAAAATCTTGTTGAACTGATGTAAAACTTGGTGAAATACATGACAAATCATGGTAAATCTAAAAATCATGGGGGCATGTGGTAAATCATGGTGAAACGTAGTAAATATCTGTAAAATAAAAAATTATAACATTATGAATTTTTACCAAATTTTGTTGAAAGACAAAAAATGAACTATACTGTAATACCTATTTGATTAAAAAAACACAAACACCAAAACACAACTCAATTTTATGCGACGATGGTTTGATTATAATGTATGTAATTTGCTACCAAAAGTCAGTAGTTGAGTGGGCATTTGCGTGAGTGAGCGTTCCCTGTTCGATTCCTCGGCTGGCTAAGTCCTCCATCACAACACAAGCCACATCTTCCGCTTAGTGTGGTGGTAGTAAGAAATTGTTGTTGGGTTATTCGTAAGCCGGGCTCCAATATCAATAGCATCCTGAAATTCACGCTGATTTATGCACGATTACAAATCCTAAGACAGGTTTGCCAAACTGTTGCAGTTCGTATAAATGCAAATCCCGCGCTTATAAATTAGATTCATTGACAACGGACGCGGTTCAATATATCAATCAGACTCAACCTTCGTCGTAACTGCTAATTAAGAAATTAAATATTCAACTATGTGAGCACCTTTCACACCTTTCACACTGGCTATTCAGATTTGGTCACCAAACACGGCTAAAGCCATTTCAAGTAACGTTTCAATTCTGAATGGAGGTCTTTCACCAGGGCGATACTGAGAGTATCTTCCAATCTGGAACATGCAGCAGGTGTGCTATATTATATTATGTTTTATTATTTAACTGTGAAATAACACAAAATAATCAAATAAAATTTATTTGTGCACGCCAGGTTCGAAACCGCGACCTTCGGATTGTGAATCGAGAGTCCTCGACTACGGAGGCCGTCAAATAACATGTACATAGATCAAGAAAAATAATATTAATAATATATTATACGTACAATGAATGGAGTGGTGTAGTTTATTCAACTAGAGATAGAGCTAAGATTAGAACCTGGAAACAATAAATTTAAAAATAAATAAACAATAATTTCCCTAATAAATTAGCTAAATATAATCCCTCAATATCTTAATAATTTCTTATATATACTACCAAATATATATTTTCTCACTTTTCAAACGAATAATACATTCTCGTAAAGGTTATGCATTATATATTATATATTTAAAAAAAGGTATCTGTCTGTCAGTGCATGTATGTTAATCAATTTAAAATGTCTGTAATGTTCCTAATAGGTAGAATACCCGATATTATTTTTAAAAAACTCCCTTCCTAACCACGTGATATTCTAAGTTAGGGAGGTATTAATTTACATCACGAAACATGTTATTTAATTACCAAAAGTTGTAAATAAAAAATTGTTAACAATATGAAATATGATACAATATTTTAATATTTTCTTGATAAATAATTAAATAATGAACATTATTTATATGGACAATATTTATATGGCTACACTTTACACGAATAAACAAACAAATGTAGAGATGCAGCTCGTCCGAGTCGAAAATCGCGAATAGGTACCATTGTTTTTGGAAAACGGTGTCTGGGACGTTTTCCGCCAGAATAGTGTTTTTGGTGTATTTTTATTTGGCCATGAGTGGCTACAATGATCATGCTTTGAGATTCATTAGAAAGGCGCCATAAAAAATTCCAATAATGTTTATTTCAGTATATATAAACAACCGGGTTCAACAAAATCTGTGTGAGTTCCAGCACGCTGGTAGGTTGTCGATTGAATAAATATTATGATGTGAATGGGAGATTTTCCAATATTGAAAGTGGACGTGATAACGCTCCTACGATCAAAATGTCAAAGCGAAAGCCGGCTTTTGTGCAATATGCGGCTGCCAGGCGCACACGTACATGAATTTGCAGAAAAATCATTTTAAAATTCAGATTTTTTATGTAGGTGTCATATTCTATTAGTAATACTGTGTTTTAATAATTATGCAAAATATTTATTTTGTTTCCAGAAAATTACTTTTACCAGAAATTTTTTTTTCCAGAAAATTACTATTACTGGAATGGTTACCTAAATAATTACAATGCAATTTTATAATTATTATTGGTATTTTGTTTATTTATAATGTCAGATTATTTATAAATATACCGAAACTATTTTTCTATTTTAATGTCGCATGGAAGGCAATTATATACATAGATTTACCTCCCTCGTAGTCTTTGGATTTCGTGTATGTTTGCTTTCGAGTGTAAGTTTGTGTGTACTTGTGACGTTTTAATGAATTCTTTGTTTGTATATGTATGAGTTAATTATTTATTTTATATGTTAGGAGATATTTTATCTTAAATTCATAAATATATGTAGACTTTCTGTTGTCATAAGATTAGTTTTCTCGTGCTTTTTACTTCGTATTTTTTGTGGGTGTTCTAGAATTAAAGTTTAATAGCTATTTAAGTAACATTTTTAACGTTAACCCAGACAGTTTTTATCTTTAGATCAGACAGTTCAGAAGAGATGAGATATTGAATGGCGGGGAAGCAATTTTAGATAGGGCTAGATAGAAGAGAAGATATCTGTTTAGAGGGGACAACCAAAAAAAATGGGATCTGAAGTTCCCAGATATGGAATACATCATGTGCAATATGGGGAATCAAGGACTTGAATATTTTAAAACGGTGAGAAGGAATGGAACCACCACGAATTATCAGTTTCAAAAATAGAAATAGTAAAATTCTCTTTCGATTAAGTGAGGAATTTTTTTTAAATGGGAAAATTGTTCAAATCACGGTGTTGATGGGATAGTCGTTTGTATTGAGGCATTACCATTCAGATACACAAATTTGATTTGATGGGTTGGTGTTGCTGACCATATAAAAATTTTCCCAAAATAAGCAATAAAATGTGGTGTTTTTAACGTTTGTTTATATAAAATAAACTAATTAAAAATTATTTCAAATGTGTATTTTTCATTATATAACTAGAAGTTAGCATAACTAATGAAATAAATAAGACTTTCATTGTACCAACAAATCAAACTCCGCTTTGAAGCATTAGTTTTGTATACAATTTCCTTTTAGATTCCTTTTTGTAAGCCTGTACAGTATTATTTTTAGGTATTTTTAAATAATGCTATTATTTAAAAAAGGGGAAATGATCCACTTGTATTATATTTTCTCAGCAATCGAATTATTTCCACCCACTCACGGCACGCGGCGTGCTGCATTTTTAGGTACCTTGCAAAATTATTAATATTAAATACGTAAAAAATATAATTACTAGGTTATTCATTAATAAACTAAAATAGTATTTACGACTTCTTTTGTACGAAGATTAATACAATATTTTTATTATTATTTTCAAAATGTATAAAATCAGACGTAACTTCCATAGTAACTTATTCCATAAATCATGTATTCTTCCATTAATATGGGTAAACCAAAAAGACTTTTTAGAGGCAACACTAAACCTAAATTATAGTAATTATTCAATATTTTATTTTAAGTTTTACGTTTTACGTTTTTTAGTTTAATATGAATATGTTAACAATAAACTTACGCGTGGAAAGTAATTCCGCTTGATTTGTTATGTATTCCTGACCATAAATCGCATTATTTTATAACGCATTTAGCCATTTTGGGGATCGTCTTGACCGCATGTCGTTCGGTCCAACTCGGTTGGCGTCACCTTGAGCACTAAACTTAGGCGGGAAGACGACTATGGTCGAATGTGCAGTGACAACGCTTTGGTGCGGAAATTATCAATCTATGAGTATGTATATCAATGGGCATAGCAGGCTGCCTTGGATTGGCTAGCAATGTGCCAATACTCTGCCCAAACGTTGCCAGATCTATATTTAAAGATGGAAAAAATATCAGATAAGGGAATGCGATTTACGAGGGTAACAATAGAGTTGGATTCTCCTTGTTTGGCCAAGGAATCTGCATTATCGTTACCAATGATGCCAACATGTCCAGGAATGCAAATCAATGTTAGGGGTTTCCCAGAGCTTTGAATGGAGGCTATCAGCACTCGAATAAGGCATACAATGTGAACATTAGGATGAAGAAGATGACTGTATTTAAGTTTTTGGAGGAAACTGAGATAATCGAAGAAAACAATCAAATATTCCAAACTACATATTTTTTTATATGAATACGGCACAACAGTCCCAACTGTTCCTGTCTGGAGCCAGGGAGATTATGGCATCCCCAATTTGTGTATGTTGTAAAGCTGAATGTATTGGTGAGGGAAGGAGATGGGGAAGAGGAAGTTAAACACGGCTAAAGCCAGATAAGTTTTTAGATTTTCACGGCCAAAAGCATTTTCGTTGTTTGTTTTTGGGGTGTTATGCCGTGTTTTGCTACCTCTTTCTTTAGCCGACGTTTCGGACAGCGTTGCAGTGTCCATCATTAGGGCAGATCCGGCAGATCCGTCGATCTGCCGGATCTGCCCTGATGATGGACACTGCAACGGCTAAAGCCATTTCAAGCAACGTTTCAATTCTGAATGGTGGCCTAAAACCAGGACGATACTGAGAGTATCTTCCACTCTGGCAAGTGCCGCTAACATACCATATATTATTTTTATTTAATTAATTGTGTAACGATACAAATTAATCAATTAAAATTACATATATTAAAAGTATGATCATATATATGAATATTTGTAGAGTTTTAATTATTTCAACGCACTCCGCTGAAAATATTGAAAATTTGTTTGAAATGTAATGAAATATTCTGTCGTTAGAATAATTGTGGTAAACGTTAATGCCTACCACAGTTACGAGAGTCTGGAGATTTAGCTATCAGTTAATAAAAGATAATTGTTAGGCCAATTCGATGAAATAATTACATATTATTTACAGTACGGGCCGGGAGATTGGAATGACTTTTAAGGATGCCGATCCCTTCTGAAATTGTCGAGGATAAGGTGACCTGACTGCATTTTATTGTGTATAAGGGAAGAAGATCATGTTGGATACTTTAAAGATCTTAGAGACTGAAAATTTTTGCAGATGGCAGGAGTAGGTTTAGTTAGAGCCTGATTGTAGTATATGAAAGTGTTGAGTCGTTAAGAGGGTATAACCAGAGAATACCGAATATTAGTCTTTTTTAAATCAAATTCTAGACGTATTGACTATAATTATTTATATTATTATATGACTATTAATACGTATTTTTACAAAAAAAAATAAATTGATTTTGAAAGATTGTTATTTTATCTGGTACACGCAGTTTTAAAATTTTGAAAAACTAAGTGTATTTTTAATATACTAAGGTTATACCGTTGGTCGTTGGCAGATTTGTTCAATTTTCAAACGATAGATTCTATTAAACAACACAAATTTCAAATCATATAATTTTACAACAAAATAAATCAATACATAATCTAGTCAACACAGCTTTCTAAATTTAAATTTTAGTTTAATTAAAATCAATAAAAAATCATGTTTTGTGACAAAAATACCTCAGTTTTTCTATTTATTTAAGGTCTTACAAACTAAAATATTTCAAATTTTTTTTACATACTTATTTTGCTTAGACGTTATTAAAAAATCATAATTACTTATGATCAAAAAATACTTACAATAAATACATTATATTTAATAATTTATCATCGTGCGTTTTGAGCATTTTTATTGCTTACTTGAATGTAGGTATATATTAAAGCAAATTTTGAATTAAATAAATCGAAATTAAATTTTTAATTTTAAAAATTGATACGGGGAATAATCGGTCTTCCTCATTGGAACATCCCTATACAGTTGCAAGCATTTTTAAACGTTTATTCTCAGCTGCTGGTCAATCGCTCATAAACAACGAGACTCTGGGGCTAACTTGATAACATTTAGAATTTATTAATCATTATGGTTATCATTGACAAACATTTTACCTCCTACAAAACCTCGCTCTTGCAGTCGACCACCATCTTCTTTGTAATGGCCGCTTGCAGCTCGTCCTTTTCCTTGTTGGAGATGAATTTAGCCATTACGGCCCGATCACGAGGAGCTGCTGTTATTCCATCATGAGAATTTTGGCTTGCATTGGATCTAGTGAAGAATTCGATGTCATCTTCTTCAATGATTTGTCCAATATTGATTACAATTTTTTTTAAACTGGCTGCAAGGTTTATATTTTCAGTGAAACCAAAGATTTAAACATTATTGAGGAATAGCTACCGTTCTCTTTCGTTGTTTGTTTTGTCCAAATAAGCTTAATTTGAGAAGTACTTTATTAAATCAATAGCTTCGGTTTTAAGCTTATCCATTTTAACGCTTTTTTCTATGTAATTATATAATACACATCATATCTACAATGGAAATCGTAGTGCAAATTTGATTTGTATTTGACGATCAATGTGATCTTAAAAGAATCCCATCATCCTTAACCAGGTACTTCTTAATAGTGGTGAGTATCGAAAAATGCAAGGATGGGGTGGATTTGCCTTACGGAAATTTAAAGGAATCTAACTGATAATTTAAAGAATAAATTAGTGTAGGGCAAACCATTTAATCAACTTTTAATTTCTGAATAGAGGTTTGTCGGAGGTTTATCGGACAATGTTTCTTGACATGACTATCAAAGAAAACTACCGATCTAACCGACTCCTAGCGACTGGAAATGTGATTTCTTTTTAATAATTTGGTCAAAGTAATATTTTCACTTCAGTAGTTTTCATCCCTTTCGGGCAAAAAAATCTGAAACATGGTTCGCATCGTTCAAGATCTAAAATGTCAACGAACAAAGGGCTTACTTTCTTTGTCTTAAAATGTTGCCTCGGTGAAATATAATTGTTAATATTTTTCGAATTCAATATTTCCTTTGCCGTTGATTTTGTACCAGATTTTCACTTTTCTTTTATGTCTATAAACCGTTTTTTTTATCAAAATCTAAATTATCTTACATTTTTCTCTTTCCGTGTGCTCTTCTATGATACTCACAGTTTCGCCCTGGTTACCACCATTCAAAATCGAAACATTACTTTATATGGCTATTAACCTTAGTAACTAATTAGTAAGTAATTAAACTTAGTAACCAGCGTGTCTAGCACGATCGATCGATAAAGGTTTTATCGATTATATTTATTTTTATTTTTTACTTTTTAACTTAATGAGTTAAACCTCAAACTATAATATTTTAATTAATGAAGATAATATTAGCGAAAGTCAATCGAAAATCCGTAACAGAAAAATCAGAAAAAGATACGGATACATCAGATGTATCTTTTTCTGATTTTACTGTTTCGGATTTTCGATTATATTTGATTTTAATTTATTTATTTTAATTTTATTTTATTTCAGAGACCAACAGACATTATTAATAAAGCAAAATTAATTAAGTTTCATTATTTTTTTGTATTTCTTAGGCATTAACTATGTAACAATTTCTAAACATTTTGTTTTGAATAGTTTTAATTTTCAATGTACTTTCGTTATTTAAATTAAACTTAAGTAACGAGAGTTCTCCTGAAAATTAAAACTCATCAAAACAAAATAAGTTTCATTAATTTTACCATTTACAGGTTTCCACATGGGTATTGTATATAAGTTAAATGATTTTAAAGATGATATTATGAAAAATTACATAAACAAGTTGATTGAAAGGGATTGTGGAGAGGGTAGGATGAGGGGGGGGGGGGGGGAATCGGTCTAGTTGAGGTACATTATGTATACTAATAAGAATACGGATGACAATAAATAAAAATAAATAAAAAAAAGAATAAGATGTTCAAGGGATGGTTGTAGTATTAGATGAGTATGTATAGTTGTTAAGTATTGTGAGATCGTTTGTGTAACTTTTAGGAGTGTGGTGTAGAGTTAAAGATGCCAAATTGTGAATAGTATGTATTGAAAATGTGTGATGCACGATAAATGAAGGAGTTTTGCTTAGAATTGGTGTTGCATGAGGGAGGCTTAGAATTTTGTCAGATCTGATGCATTTTGTCATATCGGTAACTTGTAATCGTTCTCGACCTCGATTTTAGATTGTTAACCTACAAAGAACAGATGAATAAATTAAGTCGTGAAGGCGAAAAATAAACTCGTTATGAAATTTATTTATTTTTCTACATCAGATACATTTAAAGCAAACAGAACAGTAATAATATTGCACAATAAATTAATAAATTTAAAATCAGTACAAGTGTTATTACGTTTTGTTAGGTCGATATGAGTCTCTAGATAGGCAGATTGCCTGTTCTAAGGAACCAAATGTTTGTTAAATGTCAATGGCAATTTTTTTTTTTTAAATTAATAAATACAAAGTTTTCACTAAATGTGCTATTAATACGTAACCATGTATAAATTTAAGTGACATTATACAATAATTTTTCGGACTCCTCCCTACATTTTGGATTTTTTTTATATTTAAATCTGGGGGGATTTTATTGTATAGTTTCGGTCCCAGATATGTCTTTTGATACTTTGCCGTATTTGCTCCCTGGGACCACGAGATCCTTTCTGTTGTGACTTCTTGTACTGTATTTATGATCAATTTTTGTGTACATGGAAAATAATATTTTATACAAAAATAAAACACTTTTTGTTGTTTTAAAACCACGATATTTATTAATTTACTTTACCGACCGGTTTCGTTTTACTCAAGCATCTTCAGGGTTAATTATTAAAACCAAAATGGTTTAGTATTAATTGGTACCCTGAAAGTGCTTGAGCAAAGCGAAACCGGTCGGTAAAGTAAATTAATAAATATCGTTGTTAATAAAGAAAAAAAATTGTTTTATTAAATATGTCAAACCTCAAAGTGATTGCTTTCTACAATAATAATAATAATATTTTGTATTTATTTTTGGCTTTATCGATCGACTGTGCTAGATATCCAAAGCGCAACGTATCCATTTAGGTACTTCCAACCATGCCCTTAATAATAAATAATAATATTCGGCTAATTTATACAGCACTGTTTTCGTGAAAAAACACCTCAAGGGCGCCTTCCCATTCCATTCCCCTCCCACACATCCGTGTGAGGATGCCCTAATTCTAACATCTTCTGGAAGGTTTATCTAGTTATTAACAACTCATATTACAAGATATTTCCTAACCTTATGATTAGAAATTCTAACCTTATGACCTAATTTATGATCAGCCCTTTTCATACATAATTGAGGATTGGATTTGAGGCCAAAATACTTAATTATTAGTACGTGTGTGTACGATTTTGTTTATTTGTGTTTTAAATTATAAAATATACATATGTAATTAGAGAAAACATTTTTAATGATTTTGGCGGCAACTTTGGCAAATATTAGTGAGTTAATGATAATTATTTTAAAATATCATTTTGCGTTATTTCAAATGAAAATTGAAAACGTTTTTTTTCTTCTTTTTAATATATATATAGTGAACACCTCACAAGAGTCTCAACTGCTCCCATCTGGAGCCAGTGAGACTATGGCATCCCCAATTGGGGTAAGTTGTGAGGTTGAAGGTAATCGGGGAAGGGAAGGAGATGGGGAAGAGGAAGGCGGGGATGTACCTGGCTATTCAGATCGAGTCACTAAACACGGGCTAAAGCCATTTCATGCAAAGTTTCATTTATAATTATTAACTTAATATTTAGTATAAGCACAGTGTATTTATTAAATAAATCATCCAGTATTGATAAAAGGCCGGATTTTTGTACGTGTAAATAATCAGAACTTATTAAATTATTAGCTTGTTTGTATAAATGTATTGTTAAATTTATAGGACATTATAATAATAAATCCTACTTGGAATATTATACTGACTTCCGGCAGTTGAATCCTTATAGGCGGTATAACCAGACCCGACCGGAAATTTGTCATTTTTATTTAGAATTCATGACGTATCGACTCTTTTTTAGAAAAAACATAAATTGATTTCTAAAGATTGTTATTTTATCTACACGATACTATAATAACTTATTAAATCAGGAAAAAAAATATTTTGATAAAGTTATACCGTTGGTCGTCGGGCAGATTTTGATTTTTTAAGGGTAATGTTGTATTATACAACACATATTTCAAATCATATAATCATGCTGTGTTATAAAAATTATCTTGTTATCCTTGTTTTTAGAATTTCCATTTTAGTTCAAATAAAATCACTAAAAGAAAATCGAGTGCATCTGAGTAGTCGATTTGCAAAATCCGTTCTGAAATATTTTGTTAATGCCGAAATAATCGCGAAAAATGTTAAGAACACATTCAAAGTAAAAGTAATATAATATTTACGGTAATAAAAAAATAACTTGTAAAAGCCCAGCAGGGCGTGAAAAACAAAATAAATAAATATTTACAGGATTATGATGCAATGATAATTTCCTATTTTCACTTTGCTTGTAACTTATAAGTTATAACATACAGGCTACCTGAACGATTCAACGGTATTCACTTCCAGGTGTTAAGGTCCCGAAGGGAAAAGCCTTAAAATTTTTCATTAATTATTTATTCAATTTACAAAATGTTGAACAGTTATTGTAATAGGCCTAAGTGTTCTAACGCGGCATATAAATACAATCTCTCCAGTAGTCTGAAATACCACTGAGGAACATGGGTGAAAATGTCTTATTATATATAATATGTATTTAATACTAGCTTCTACCCTCGTCTTCGTCTGCGTAGGATTAGTACTTCAAGTAATCTTTTTTTTTCTGGGTGCCGTCTAAGTTTTTACCAAAATTCTTAACCTATTTATTTAAAATATCTATAATTCTTGATTCGGTTCAAAGTATTAGGCGAGTACTTCAAATAAATTCACTCATTTTAATATTTTCTAAAATAGAATGCAAAATGTCATTCTCGAATTTTTATTACATTTTCTATTTAACAAAAATTTTTTTTTCAATTTATTGAAAACTAAATTATTAATTATATCCTATATGTTATTTTGATATATGAGCTATATTATTGTAAAGTTTCATTAAAATCCATTTACTAAATTTTGCGTGAAAGAGTAACAAACACACATACATCCATACAAAATTTTGCGTTTATTATATAAGATATTATGTTATTCTAATGTATGAGCTATATTATTGTAGAGTTTCATTAAAATCCATTCAGTAAATTTTGCGTGAAAGAGTATCAAACACACATACATCCATACAAACTTTCGCGTTTATAATATTAGTAAGATTGGTTTGGAATAAATATGGGTCAAAATAAATAAAAGCTTATGGAAAGTTACCCGTAAGTATGAAGTCTATTGACATGAATATTTAATTAGTTCTGATAATGACAATTACTTGAAAGAAGATAATGGATGTTTTTTCTGTTAATATCTTAATAAACATCCGATATGAAATGGAAACTTTGGGATGAGAGATTTTTAAATATGAAAATAGCTATGTTCAAATGTGAATATTGATAGTTGGATACATAACACAGGAAAATGATAGTAAGTTAAAAAAATTCCAACGGAGTAAATGCTGTAGGCTACAATTCAATGTTTATGTTTATCACAAGTATCATGATCCATCAAAATAGATCGGAAGGCTACCCAACAGGTATGATATGGATCGTGATGAATATTGACAGTGTAGTTTACGCCTCAATATGTATCACGATCTATGGGTTCACGATACGGATTTAGGAATCTAGACATCTGTGATCCATATTGTTATCCGTTAATACGCTAGCCTACACGTTCAATAAATAAAACATGTGCTTAATGTTTGTGTAAACATTGACGGATCACAATAAATATTGAACCTTTAGGGTTTTCCTTAAAGCAGTTTCCTTTTTAAACTTGTTTTGTTTCCACCGACATTGAACACAATTTGAATGGATTGACCTATTTTAAATGCGTTTAAAAATATTATTGAACGCTTTGCCATCATGTAGAGATACATTTTCACGGCTTTAATTAATAATCAAACCTTCATTGCTCAAAATGAAAATTACATTGCAATCTTAACCCTCCCTTGCCTGCGATGTGTATCTACTACACATTGCTTCTTGCACCTTTAATATCTCCGTAAATATGGAAAATTCTGGGTTCAGATTTTAGGTAATCCTCCGTTATACATTTACTCATTAAATAAAAAAATTCATTCTCGGCATTCATTCGGAGTGGTCTTTTCGCATGTTGTATGAGCATCGTTTCTTTGAGCTACCGATGTTTTTTTCATGTTTTCAGCAATTAAACATCAATTATTATCATTTTTGACTTCAACTATAATGAAATATAGCCATTTGCTATGAATATTCATTTTTTTCGGCTTTTAAATCGACCATTTCTGCTTGTGTAGTGATTACACAGCACCGGAGCGCGCGGATTTTTTCAACACAGTAAGGGAAAGGTTTAAATTGAATTCAAGGCGGAAAAAAAACAATGCCCCATTTCATGATCATTTTCACAAAGCTCATGGCTAAAGAACTTCCGCTGCTCCAAAAACAATTAGATTTTCTGCTCTATAGTAAAGATTTTAAAATTTAAAAAAAATGTTGTAGTGGAAATTGAAATCGTTTACCTAATTATATCATTTGAATTGCTTTTTTGATACAACAAATAAATAAAAATAAAATTCTGTTTTAAGCACATGTTTTAATTTGTTTGCGAACGCTTTATTTAAAATCTGAATAAGTTTGTTTTTCTTAACCCTCATATCTTCGAACTGTGAAATAATCCCCTCTTCTTAATAATAATCCAAAAATCCCCCTTAAGTCAGAAAGTTTGCTTAATAGGCTCTAGTACATCCTTATAATCAAAAAAAATCTTCAACCTTTGTATTCCTTATATTGATAATCCAAACCCGTTTTCTGTTTTGTCAATATCCAATCCGACCAAAGCATTCGTAAAATAAATATTTTTTTATTGAAAGTTTTTTGTAGCTTTTATAAACATGACATTAACATTACAAGGTATGAAAAGGAAAAGTAATAAAAACAAGTTATGTTATAGTTATAGGAAGGTACGTAAATTACTCAGCAAAGTAAACAACATGTGGCATCAAAATTCCACACAGGCAAAACATGAATAACATAGTTATAATCTTGATTATTATGTTTTATTATAATGATTTTCTTTGAAGTTTACTTGTATCGAGGACTTGAAAAATGAGAAAAAAAAAAGTATTTCTCCCGTGAAAAAAATACTTGTTATGAATATATGTATATGAATAACATTAAGTTGTAAGATGCACAAATGTTAAGGTTATTTGTTTTAAATAAACACACTTATGCGAAGCGACCATTGAATGAATTTTGTTATGGGCAGATTAAGCTCTTATTATGACACGTCAATACAATTTATTTTTTATTAATTAACAATATAACATCACACGAATGGAAAAAAAGAGATGACAACGAAACGTGAGCAATGAGCATATATACATGATTAGAACAATGATAAATTTATAAGACAAAAATGTACATAAGGAAGATAATTTGAAGTCAAAGCCTGATCAACGTTTTGATAGAAAAATAGAGTCTTATTTACAAAATATTATAACATTTTTATTTGAGTAACAATTGAGGAAAATCATTTGATTTACACCAAAAATTCAATGCTGACATGACTTGAGTTGAGTAGTCTATAAAATATCTACTAGTACTAGTCGTGGATAACCTCTTAACTGTCGATAAGGGAGCGCAAGGCCGTACTGAAATTTGAATAGCAAGGTACTTTCAATCCTACCCCTACCCCATCTCCTTCCCCACTCCGATTGGGGATGCATTAGTTTCACTGGCTCCAGGCGCTGGGGGCAGTTGGGACTCATGTGCGGTGTTCAAATAACAAGAAAACACAGAAAAAAGTTTACTTAGAGGAAAACTTTAGGTCAACATAATTATAAAACATGTTTGGCTGTTTTCACAAAAAATAATGAAATTCTATTTGATTTGCTCACAGTCATCTGTGGTATTCTTCGGAAGAGATATTCTGCCCCAAGGCTAATGTCAAAACGCCCTAAATATGATGTCTAGATAGAAAAAAATTACATGACTGAATATCAGTCACTAATAACAAGCGCTTGAAAAGATCCTTCTGGGGCAGACAATAATAAGAAATCTACTGTTATTAAAAATAATTGAACAACCTTTCTTTGAAACTCCTTTTCATGAAAGGGTGGATTGATCCTTAGAGAAAGTATTCCTTACAAAGTTATAATATATCTCTATGGCCCGGAACATCAGTTGATTTTAAGTTCGGCTTGAATGTCGAGCTTAGCACGGCTTGGAACATAATCCGTATATAGGTCGAAAGCATAGTTGTCACCAATGTTACGTATTATCCATGACTTTAACAGATATCTGTATTCCATCTTTCTTTGAAAATCAAAACTACTGTCTACTATATGTAAATATATGCTCTATACTGTCATCGTCATTGGGACATACTTGTATGTATGCACCGAGAGATCGCCGTCTTTCAAAAACGACAATAGCTTATTTTTAGGCGGGTTTGATTTACGAGTTAAGTTTTGATAAGGCTCTCCACTCCTTTAAGCAAGCTGATATATGCGAGGACACTAATTTTAAATAGTATTTTTTTGCTGGAACCAGTGCACTATTTAATAAAATTATATTAATTAAAACAAACTGTCCTAAGGTTGAATTCCAAAATCCTGTACTAGACTATTTAAGATTGATCACCACTTAATAATATCAACATTCCTCATCGCTCGATGAATAAATACTTCATTCCGATAAAATTATGCATTTTACGTAAATTTCGGTTAGATGCAATTACTTACGTAATATTCAAGTTTGGTATGTGACAGCTAACGCCTGAAGCCCTGTTCAGACACAGCTATAAACCGCCAGCAGATATCTGATGAACCGCGAGCGCTTATATTTGTACCGTTCGCACGACGCTATCAAATATTTCTTCCTATGGTAGGAGAGGGGGTCAGATGAATTTAGATAGCTCGATACGAGATACCATTTCTTTGTAGATTTTGTACTAGATCTAAAAATTTGACAGCTGACATTCGCGCGTTTTAATAAAAATGACCCCCTCTCCTATTTTCGGGGGGAGAGGGAGGCGCTTATCTGTTCGTATATCGCCTTAGGAGCGGTTAAGGCGTAAGATGTGCATTTTCTATGGTTGATCTGCGCATAAAGCGCTTAGGTGTGAACGGTCTGAAGGGATTGTATGGAGAGCGATATTTGGCGTGCTATGATCTTTTATAGTTTAAAGCTGTGTCTGAACAGGGCTTAAAAGTCTAAAAAAATGCTCTATTCTGCGGCTTATCAACGCTTAAGCAGCCGATTTAGTCCGCTTTAATTTGAGCGAGGAATGTTGTACACAGCGAGGATACTGACTGACTGATATACCTGGCCTATTATATGTACGTGTTTTCACTTCAAGTATGTCAGATCACATGAATAGAACATGAGGAGATTGTGGAGCATCGTATTTCATTCTTTAACTATCCACTAATAGGCGATACATGTTTAGAGCCTAGACACGGACACTGGCTACTTGATTCTGGAAATTGGAATGTGGATCGCGTGGACGGCGGGGATTCTGGCTTCTGACCCGCTTTGGCATTATTATATTACTTCTACCCTTTTTCCCCTTGGGATGGCTAACTTTATTCCGTACAATACGAGTAGTTCAAGGAAATAAATTAACCAAATAGGTGTGACGGTCGAAATCTTTTTCATATCAAATCGTGAAAACTGTCGATTAGGTAAAAGAAAACAAATAAAATTACAAATAAAAGTTGGGAGGTGGGTACGCCACCCCAGTACGGTCATCCCAAGTCATTCGCTACGTTTGATGAATTAGCAGCGGTTCATGGAGTGAGGTTTGTCCGGGTCTTGGCGGCGGTCGCATCTGCCAATATACTGCGTGGCGGGCCAGATGAATTGGGACTGGTTAAGGAAGGCCTTTTTTACATCCTTATCACTCCAGCCGGAATCTCTCAACCCATTGCCTTGAACCTTGTTGGAGGTATGGATTCAGGTTTGTCCGGGACTGGCAACTTTGATCTGAAATACCTTCTCTTTGGTTAGGAATTCCAAATTCAAATTTATACAGCTATTTTACTCATGTATTTGTGTTTCGAAAATAATAATTCATTTGTTTTTCCTTAATTGTTTTTTTTTTCTTTGCGTCACTTAGTTCACAAAATGGAAAACTTGAAATATCGCGTTATTTACGAGTACGAGTTCCACCGTGGCACCAGTGATGCAGAAACGGCTCGAAGGATTAATGATGTGTATGGCGACGGTGCCGCAAAATAAAACACAGTGCGTTTTTGGTTCCAACGTTTTCGTTCTGGAAATTTCGACCTGCAGAACAAGCCCCGTGGACGGCCGGAGACCAACGTTGATAATGAAGAATTGAAGGCTATAGTGGAAGCGGATCCATCGCAAACCACGTCCGAGTTAGCTGCAGGCTGCTATGTTAGTGATAAAACTGTTTTAATCCACTTGAATCAAATATGGAAGGTGAAAAAGCTTGAAAGGTGGGTTCCTCACGAATTGAGTGAAGCAAATCAACAAACGCGCGTTGACCGCTGCGTTGCATTACTCAACCGGCACAATAATTAAGGGTTTTAAATCGAATCCATTACCTGTGATGAAAAGTGGATCCTGTACGATAATTGGAAGCACTCATCGCAATGGCTGAACCCTGCCGAACCAGCCAAACCATGCCCCAAGCGAAAATTGACTCCAAAAAAGATACTTGTGAGCGTTTGGTAGACTAGTGCTGGTGTCGTTCACTACAGCTTTCTTAAATCTGGCCAGACGATTACGGCAGATGTCTATTGTCAGCAACTGCAAACCATGATGGAAAAGTTATCTGCTAAACAACCGAGGCTGGTTAATCGCTCTAATAAGCAGCAGTGGCCGCTTCATGATAACGCTAGAGCACACACTGCACAACAGACGGCTACCAAATTAGAGGAGCTTCAATTGGAATGTCTAAGACATCCACCGTATTCTCCAAACCTTGCTCCAACAGATTACCATTTCTTTCGAAATTTGCATAACTTCTTGCAAGGGAAAAAATTCAACTCCTATGGGGCAGTCCAAACCGCCTTCAAAGATTTTATTGATTCCCGTCCGAATGGTTTTTTTAGTAAAGGGATCGATGAACTACCTATGAGATGGCAAAAGTGCATCGATAGCAATGGTACATACTTTGATTAAATAAATATATTATATTTAAAAAAATCGACTTTATGTTCCTCCCATACAAAACACCAATTTCATATGTAAGGACCTAATATATCACAAAAGAAATGTTATAAAAATTGTATTCGTAAGAAAGGTGAGAACTGTCAAATATTTTACGTCGTATTGAAAATATATATAGTTTTTGTTTGCTGGCTTTCAACAATATTACAATTTGAGGTTTTAAGCATTAAGATTAAAAAAAGTTCCTTTTTATAATCGAATTAGATACTTGTTTTTAATATTACAATGAATGTAAATAAGTCAATTTTCGTAAATATAACGTGCAGGTACATAATAATTATGACTTATATGTGCGAATTCATTACCCCACCAAAATCAACTCGAGATTGAAATTATTCATTTGCAAGTGTCACACACTCAATCATGTATGATTACACCAATTAAACGATGATAATGCACGTAATATACAAATCAGTGGTGGTTAAGGTAGAATATACGTGACATTATATTATACTAGCGCAAACCCCTGAAAAATCACGAGATATTATAAATATCGGATCAGGTTGATCAGTTTGATTAGATTGATTGATCAGTTCAGATCGAACGACCTATTTAGAATATCCCACTGTACATCTAAATACTCGCGAAAGTCTTGACAGGGCGTGTCTGTAAAACTTACAAAACCTTGCGAGATGTAGGCATTTTCAACTGATGTAATTTCTAATTCATACGTATGTAAATATATCATGAAGAAGAAGATAACAATAATAATCTTTTTTTTATTAAATATGAAAATGAACAAGACACAGAAAAATAATAAAAAATAATGGTCGCAGCTGGGACTTAAACCCAGAACCTTACGTCTTACCGGGACATACACCTCTACCAATTGGGCCACTGCGATCTATTATGAGACTGTCGTAATTGTCAACTTCATATTTCAAATTTCAGAATTAACAATATTATCTTCGACTAATGTTTTTTTTCTATATTATTGGCAGCTACCTTTATTATTGGAAACAAATATTGAAGTTCAGGTATAAATCGATCGTCTTGTTGATTAATCAGACATCTTCGAAAATCTTGAATTGAGTATGTTTTATTTTATAGACAAGAATCTCACAAGAATCCGAACTGCTCCCGTCTATGGCATCCCCAATTGGGGTATGTTGTGAGGCTAAAGGTAAGTGGGGAAGGGAAGGAGATGGGGGAGAGGAAGGTGGGGAAGTACCTGGCTATTCAGTGCTAGTCACTAAACACGACATTTCAAGCAACCTTTCAATTCTGAATGGTGGTCTTACACCAGGGCGATACTGAGAATATCTTTTACTCCGCAAATATTGTATATATTATTTTTCTTAATTAATCGTGAAATAAAACAAATTAATCAAATAAAATTTATTTGCGCACGCCGGGTTCGAACCCTCGACCTTCGGAATGGGAGTCCGAAGCCTTTCCCCTGGACTACGTCAGCCGTCAGTTATATGTAAAAGTGTACCCTCTCTCTGGTACCGTCAACACTCATAAGCACCATCGAATCTATATAATCTATATACTATAACGAATACGGCAACCATAACCCGGGCATGTGCCTGGTGGCCATAAAATCCACAAATGTTATATTTACTTTTCAAACAATAAAGAAACATTAAAAAATAAAATCTAATGCAGAAAAACTTGTAATAAACAAAAAAATTATGTTTTATCGGTCACTAGTAGGATATTTCAAAATGTAATACTAAAGTACTGAACCGCTGTGCCACCCAGTTTTATTTTATAATATATTTAAAATGTAAAACACTGACACAAGAAAATAGTTTATAGTGAGTATTCGAATATTATTTTCCTAATTTTCTCAAAACTTAGTATTTAGAGATGTCTGACAAAATTAAATAACTTAATTTCCCACATTATACAACAAAACCATACCCGAAAAGGGGTTCTGAGAGATTTTACGCTTTAAAGATAAAGTTTAAAGCATTCTTACAGGCTTATAAAAAGAGCAAAGGCCAAGACGTGTTCCATTGGCAGTATTTATTAAAAAAAGTATTTTCGAAATACCAAAGCGATCAAATATTCAAATAAAAAACACATGAGTTTGCATTACTTCGTACTGCATCGCCTTAGTAGAAATTTCTCTTGGTAAAGCTTACTTAGCAGCATCGCTTCCCCCTAAGGCTATATAAACCAAATTAAGAATTCTTATTTTACGTACTTCTTGCTGTGCTGTATTTATATTAATTTCCTTTGTTCAAGCATTTTCTTTGTAAAATATTTTGTTTAATTAATATAAAGAAAAAGTAGATATTTGTTGCTAGTTAATTAATATTTGCAAGATGTATTACATAATATTCTTACAATATTCATAAGGTAGCACAGGTTATTAGTTAGATATATGCAGAATTAATTTTTTAATAAAAATTAATTAAACTGAGCACTTATATTATATTTTTGTTTAACTACGTGTGATTGGTCGCACAAAGCGTTTAATTACGATCTACAAACTTATTGGGGCCGTTGTATATGTATATGTGCATTTTTTTTTAAATTCGTTCGATCGTTAGTTCACCTTTTGGAGGCCTGCCAGATAGCTTTAAAATAAGCTTTTTTAAATGTGCTTATAAGAATCCCAAAATGCCGCAGCATGTAGCTTATAAACGTAAATGAGCCCTTGCCCGGAATAATGTTCCAACAAAGCTATCAATGTTTAGTTATTGATGGAATAATGTTGGGAATATTATTACGCATCTTTTAATAACTCAGGTACGGTGAATACGTCATTCCTATGTCTACCTACGTTAAATTATCGTGAAAACAAGCTTATGTATCCAAGCGTTTAAAATGGTTATGAAAATTTTAGATATTTAATTTAGGCCTGTGGCAGCATTTTAAATGTCGGTTTGTGGAAGAATTTTGTATAAAGCCGTTTAACGAAATCATGGAGATTGGTTTAATTCATGGGAATAAATGGAGAAAATGAACTATTATGACTTCAACTAGATACACTTCAATTGAAGAATGCATAAAAGTAGAATTCGTCCAGAAAAAATATTGTTAAGGCTGCTTTTTAGCCATTGAAACAGTTTTGTGGAATAATGCTCTATGTTGATCTCAAGACAAAATCTCGATTGTATATAGTTTCATTTATTCCTATAGTTTATTTTGCTGTTTAAGCTCTAATGCATCAATGAAATATTTAAATAATATATTTATTATTTAATAACTAACGTAATTAAATAATAATTCAATTGTAATTAGCTGAAATAACGTGATACTTGTCCTCTTCTGTTGATCACAATTTATTCAAACTTAAACATATTCTTGGTTGGTATCAGCATTTACAGGGACCTTTCAACTGTCAAAAAAACAAAATGGCGCTGAATAGGTACTTGGCGACAATGCTACATTTTTTAATTTCCGTGAAGCAACCAGACTAATATCTAGTCTCCTTCAATAAAAGCAATCTTCCGAACAGGCCGTACATTGATATGCACGGTGTAACTCTAACTGACCAGCCCAGGTACGGTGGCTCCATCGAAGCCAGAGTTAAGCTAGCCTCTCAAAAACTGGGCGTACTGTACAGGGCCCGCAGATAATAGTATACGTGAAGCAACCAGACTAATATCTAGTCTCCTTCAATAAAAGCAATCTTCCGAACAGGCCGTACATTGATATGCACGGTGTAACTCTAACTGACCAGCCCAGGTACGGTGGCTCCATCGAAGCCAGAGTTAAGCTAGCCTCTCAAAAACTGGGCGTACTGTACAGGGCCCGCAGATAATAGTATACGTGAAGCAACCAGACTAATATCTAGTCTCCTTCAATAAAAGCAATCTTCCGAACAGGCCGTACATTGATATGCACGGTGTAACTCTAACTGACCAGCCCAGGTACGGTGGCTCCATCGAAGCCAGAGTTAAGCTAGCCTCTCAAAAACTGGGCGTACTGTACAGGGCCCGCAGATAATAGTATACGTGAAGCAACCAGACTAATATCTAGTCTCCTTCAATAAAAGCAATCTTCCGAACAGGCCGTACATTGATATGCACGGTGTAACTCTAACTGACCAGCCCAGGTACGGTGGCTCCATCGAAGCCAGAGTTAAGCTAGCCTCTCAAAAACTGGGCGTACTGTACAGGGCCCGCAGATAATAGTATACGTGAAGCAACCAGACTAATATCTAGTCTCCTTCAATAAAAGCAATCTTTCGAACAGGCCGTACATTGATATGCACGGTGTAACTCTAACTGACCAGCCCAGGTACGGTGGCTCCATCGAAGCCAGAGTTAAGCTAGCCTCTCAAAAACTGGGCGTACTGTACAGGGCCCGCAGATAATAGTATACGTGAAGCAACCAGACTAATATCTAGTCTCCTTCAATAAAAGCAATCTTCCGAACAGGCCGTACATTGATATGCACGGTGTAACTCTAACTGACCAGCCCAGGTACGGTGGCTCCATCGAAGCCAGAGTTAAGCTAGCCTCTCAAAAACTGGGCGTACTGTACAGGGCCCGCAGATAATAGTATACGTGAAGCAACCAGACTAATATCTAGTCTCCTTCAATAAAAGCAATCTTCCGAACAGGCCGTACATTGATATGCACGGTGTAACTCTAACTGACCAGCCCAGGTACGGTGGCTCCATCGAAGCCAGAGTTAAGCTAGCCTCTCAAAAACTGGGCGTACTGTACAGGGCCCGCAGATAATAGTATACGTGAAGCAACCAGACTAATATCTAGTCTCCTTCAATAAAAGCAATCTTCCGAACAGGCCGTACATTGATATGCACGGTGTAACTCTAACTGACCAGCCCAGGTACGGTGGCTCCATCGAAGCCAGAGTTAAGCTAGCCTCTCAAAAACTGGGCGTACTGTATAGGGCCCGCAGATAATAGTATACGTGAAGCAACCAGACTAATATCTAGTCTCCTTCAATAAAAGCAATCTTCCGAACAGGCCGTACATTGATATGCACGGTGTAACTCTAACTGACCAGCCCAGGTACGGTGGCTCCATCGAAGCCAGAGTTAAGCTAGCCTCTCAAAAACTGGGCGTACTGTACAGGGCCCGCAGATAATAGTATACGTGAAGCAACCAGACTAATATCTAGTCTCCTTCAATAAAAGCAATCTTCCGAACAGGCCGTACATTGATATGCACGGTGTAACTCTAACTGACCAGCCCAGGTACGGTGGCTCCATCGAAGCCAGAATTAAGCTAGCCTCTCAAAAACTGGGCGTACTGTACAGGGCCCGCAGATAATAGTATACGTGAAGCAACCAGACTAATATCTAGTCTCCTTCAATAAAAGCAATCTTCCGAACAGGCCGTACATTGATATGCACGGTGTAACTCTAACTGACCAGCCCAGGTACGGTGGCTCCATCGAAGCCAGAGTTAAGCTAGCCTCTCAAAAACTGGGCGTACTGTACAGGGCCCGCAGATAATAGTATACGTGAAGCAACCAGACTAATATCTAGTCTCCTTCAATAAAAGCAATCTTCCGAACAGGCCGTACATTGATATGCACGGTGTAACTCTAACTGACCAGCCCAGGTACGGTGGCTCCATCGAAGCCAGAGTTAAGCTAGCCTCTCAAAAACTGGGCGTACTGTACAGGGCCCGCAGATAATAGTATACGTGAAGCAACCAGACTAATATCTAGTCTCCTTCAATAAAAGCAATCTTCCGAACAGGCCGTACATTGATATGCACGGTGTAACTCTAACTGACCAGCCCAGGTACGGTGGCTCCATCGAAGCCAGAGTTAAGCTAGCCTCTCAAAAACTGGGCGTACTGTACAGGGCCCGCAGATAATAGTATACGTGAAGCAACCAGACTAATATCTAGTCTCCTTCAATAAAAGCAATCTTCCGAACAGGCCGTACATTGATATGCACGGTGTAACTCTAACTGACCAGCCCAGGTACGGTGGCTCCATCGAAGCCAGAGTTAAGCTAGCCTCTCAAAAACTGGGCGTACTGTACAGGGCCCGCAGATAATAGTATACGTGAAGCAACCAGACTAATATCTAGTCTCCTTCAATAAAAGCAATCTTCCGAACAGGCCGTACATTGATATGCACGGTGTAACTCTAACTGACCAGCCCAGGTACGGTGGCTCCATCGAAGCCAAAGTTAAGCTAGCCTCTCAAAAACTGGGCGTACTGTACAGGGCCCGCAGATAATAGTATACGACAGCTTACCCTGTACACATCTCAAGTGCGCCCACGGTTGAATTTGGCAGCCTCTCTGGTCTGGAACCCCACAATACTTGAAAAAACCCTCGAGTCTGTGCAGAAGCGGGTGGTCCGTTTGGTAGATTCTCCCGTCTTAACAAGAGTCCAGGCGTCCCGTCTTAACATTGCCATCTTAAGAGCCCAGGCGTCGGGTGGGAATGCTGTCCTTGTTCTACCGGTATTTCAGTGGAAGATGCCCCGAGGAACTAGCTTCATTGATCCCCTCGCCACCGGTGCATAGTCGGGAAACACGCCAAACGTGCGCCTAAAGTACACGGTTGACAATTGTCACATGAGAACGGGTCGCTTCTACGACTCGTTTTTGAGTTCAACAGCTCGGCTGTGGAACGATTTGCCGGCCTCTGTGTGTCCTCCCTCCTACAACATGAGTCTCTTCAAGACCCTTGTTCACTCCTTCCTCTCCTCAAAAAGACCCTCAACTTCAAAATAATTTCCCTCAGGAAATATGTCATTTGTGAAGATGCTGTGTGGGGGGTCGTTTACATGGGTCTCCTGTGTGGAATTAATTTTTAAAAAAAATCATTTTTGTTGAGAAAAATTGCATGCCTGGCCCTAATAATTCAACAATAAAATGCTGTCTATCTTGGACAAGTGATAGACAATGTAGCATTATCTCAGAATTACAAATCTGTTTCACACGTGTTTCCCGTACCTTGGAAAAATTGTATAATTTATGCACGTGTCGAATAATAATTTAATGCCAATGAATTGAGCAATTGATTTTATTTCTCGTGGTAGAAGATATACTGACTGAATCACGATTAATCAGCTGTTAATCTTATTGATAGAACGTTCTGGACCTTTTTAATTTCAACCTAAGCATAATTTTCAATTTGGAAGGCTAGTATGAGTACCGCCGTCCCAGAAATCATTTATTGGATAACCAATACTCCTGCAATAGGTTACACCTAGTAGTTCGCTACGTTTGGTGTGTGTCTAGGTCTTGGCGGCGAATGCATTTGTCTGCGTAGCGGGCCGGAAGGAGAGACACTGGTTGAGAGAAACCTAACCAAGCCGGATTCTTTCGACCCATCCATCGCCTTGCGTCGCAGTGGGAGTGATGGATTCATACGTCCGTCACTCTTGGACACATTAAGCCCCAGATTCCTATCCATCCCTCATACTTTTTCCTTCACGGAAACTCTTTTCCCTAAAAAGAGTCTCCACACAGCTTCACCAAAGATGACATAGGCAATGAGGGGATTGTTTTTCCTCGTTTACTCCTGTGTGGAGATAACGTAAAGAAAATTATTTTGTTACCTTATCAAAATTCTACAAAACAATCTACATATTTTTTATTAATTAATTATTAATATTATCTTTTATTATTTTTCTGTATCTTGTTCATTTTCATATTAAAAAAAAATCAGATTATCATTGTTATCTTCTTCTTCAATGATATATTACATTGATAAGAATAACCTTCAAAAGTTAAAAAGAGAGTTTTTCTTATTAAAAAAAAATCTAAAATTGAATGCTGTGAACCCTTGCATTTAATAAATCTACATGAACCTACACGAACTACTAGACATACATTAACATTTTATATACAGACATCTCATTCTAACTATAAATTGCATTCCCCAATACAACGATTATATAGTCTTCTTAACCAATATTTAAACAATATTGATGTATTTGACAATAATTTGAATTTGGCAAACTTTAAACGCCGTATGTGCGAACTCTTTCTACTTAATTCATAAACTATTCTAAATATTAATTTTATACATTTTTATTAATATCTATTATTGTTGATTTGGAGGATATTTGCAGGCTATCTATTTTTACTTTATTTATATTCTGTATTACCTAAATTTTGTCAACAAACTCATATTTTATGTAACATATATTATGTGTCTTTATATTTTCTGTTACTTTCCTGTATTTTATTCACTTCTAACTCTTCACTGTTATTAATCAAAACATATATTGCTTAATGTATGTAAAAGCCTTATGGGCGTTTAAATAACCATAAAATAAAATAAATAAATAAAATATATTCATGGAAGATATGCAGTACGGTAATTTTTTAGATATTAATATTTAAACGTTGGTCGGATTGGGTGTTAATACTTGAACTAACATTTTATTTTTTATTGTACCGCAGTACCTGCATACATCCGTGACAAAGTTTTGCATTTATCTACATTTAAATGTAAATTATTTTGTGAACATTAGTTATTTAGCATGTCTATATTATATTGAAGAACTTGACAGTGATTTAAGATATTTATACTGTATTTAATTTAATGTCATCGGCAAATTACAATACATTGACGTCTTTAAAGTAATTTATATATATAATATAATAAAATATAATATATATATGTATATATATATAAATATATATATTATATTCCAAGGTAAACTTCGAAACTAATTGACCGATTTTGATGAAATTTGGCTTACTGTGTGTAATTTGGTCCAACTTAAAAGATAGGATAGTTTTTATCTCGATTATGGACCACAATATTTATTCTTGCGAATTCAATGTTTCTTATGGGATAATTATTTCAAGTTCCATAAGTTTCTGACAGATGACGGTGTGAGTTAATTTATTGATACAACACTTTTGGTTATCCAAAAGATAGCGTTTTGTTTCGTTAGCCACTGTTGTGGCGGGTCTCTTCAAGACCCATGATCACTCCTTCCTCTCCTCAAAAAGACCCTCCACATAGTACCTTCATAGATGACATAGGCCATGAGGAAAATTATTTTCCTCAGGCCCTCCTGTGTGGAGTTAATGTAAAAAGAGGCTTAATATTGGACTACTAGATACCTCTTAATTGATTATTAAATAGGTATTATACTGAGCATAATAGAAATATCAAAGTAAAATATAACATTTTTATGTTTTATCCAAGACTTTATTACATTTTTATGTTGGCTGTAGGATGATACATTTTCACATTTGATTTCTGTAGTGTTAGAGAGTGCATTAAACATTTTTGGTGTAATAAAATAAGCATGTCTTTGCGAAGCCTTATTTTGCACAGTGGAACTTTAAATACATTATTTACCCTATTAATAAATCTACTGAATAATATACTTATTATAACCTATAGGTACTTATAATCGATTAGCGGTATCTTGTAGTCCAATATTAGGTCTGTTTACAATAAAACTCCAAATTCGTAGCCGAGGATCGTAACCACTCAACCACGGAGGCAACCAATAATCATTAATCATCATTGAACATGAATGCATGGCTCTCGCAGGAACACTGAATCCTAATATGTATATCATTTCGCGTATACCCCCGAAATAAACCAGTTTCTTCCTGGATAATCATATTTATGTCACTCTATTATATGTTTCCTTCTTAGTAATTATAGTTTTACAAACAGCAGCCGTATTAATAGATTTCGTAGGATAATATTATAACCTAGGATACCAAGTTTCGCTTCCAGATTCAATGACATTCGTTTCTGTATCAAGCTGGTCCTGTGATATAAATAACATTCACGTGTATTTCATTCATAGTTGAAAAGGAAAATGCTGCAAGTCATAATTAGCCCATATTTATGAAACTTGAATAGGTATTTTTTTCCCCACTTTTGATCTCTCAAAATTCGCCTTTTTTCATTCAGATAGTTTGTTTTGATACTGTTTTGCCTATAAGACTTCAAGCTTTTAAATATTGTCTATCCCTTCTAATATTTGGCGTTTTTAGTCAGAGGCTAAAAGTATTCCCGCTTTGCAATAAAATCCAAATTAACGGAATGTTTGTTAACGTACGGAAAACTAAAAACTGTTTTTGGAAGGTGATGAAATAGGCTTCCAAATGTTATTATTAGAAATACCCATGTAATTTTTTAAATATAAAAATTTTGGATGAAAACTATAAAAAGTTTTAAAAATGGCTTACTTTACGTTTTTTCTAGCAAAAATTATGACAATAAAAAAAAAATAAAAACACGTACATATTTCATCAGACAAATAAATTATAAACGTTACTGTTACCTCACTTTTTTATCGTTTCATGTAAAAAAAATTCACAAAGATTCATAATTATTTTTCAAATTGCGATCGGAAACTTTGGTTTCAAAAAGGTGTACATTTTAATTTTTTGTGGTTTACTTTTAGATATATAGCGTGTTGTTTTTTCTTTCCAATACCGTTTAATTGATACTTTTCCCCATTCCCATTAGGAACTTACAGTTATTTTCAGTCACAAGTGTAAAGGTAAATTTAAGTGAAAATAATATCGACTCTCAATCAAAATGCAGCATTGAGCATTTTGTCTAGCGGTATTAGATTATTATTCTTTGTGATATTCTTTAAATTTGAAAGGCGCTTATGAGTACCGTCGCCCCGGGGACCATTTTTTTGTAAAAGCAACACTTCTTCCGTAGGTCACCCCAAGTGGTTCTCTACGTTTGATGACTTAGCGGGGGTGCTTGGTTTCATAGGGGGTGATGTTTGCCGGGTTTTGGCTGCGGATGCGTCTGCCCACTAACCGCGTGGTAGATAGAGGGAGACTGGTTGAGAGAGAGGTTTTGACCACTTCAGCAGGACTCCCTCGGAACATCGCCTTCAGTGGGAGGGATGGATAGTCACTCCTGGACTGACCTGTTTCTCCTCTCCTTCGCTACACAGCATCCCCAAAGATGACATAGGCACTGAGGGAAATTATTTTCTTTGTGAAGCTAATGTTAAAAATACCCTTGATATATCAGGGTGAAGTATTTATTAAGTCCACTTTATAATAAAACAGTTTAAATTTCACAATGTCGAACATGAAAAGGACTTTCACAGAACTTTAATATTAACTAACTAACTTCTAACCACCACAATAGTAGGTAGAGAGGATATAATAGGATATGATATTAACTTTGAAATTTGTTGAATTGTTCAAATTCTACTAAATAACCCTTCCTGCGTGTTCGGTGCATAATTATAATTATTATTGGAAACAAAATACCCTGGTAATGTTCCCGTACTTCGGTACATGATAATATATTTTGCAAGCGGTGGAATTCCGACATAATTTAGTATGGCCAGCAAATGAAGCCACGTGGGGTAATCCAGGGATCCAGGGCCGGCCCTGCGCAAGCGCAAATGGAGCAGACCGCTCCGATTCAAACCGATTTTTCATGGCGCCAAGGAGACCAGGAGCCACGGCTCTAATAATATCTAACACCTAATTTTATTTTATATTTATGTGCATATCGCAGAAGAGTCCCTCACAACTGTCAGTGGGACTATGGCATCCCCAATTGGGGTATGTTGTGAGGCTGAATGAAGGGGAAAGAGATGAGGAAGAGGAAGGTGGAAAAATGGCTGGCTATTCAGATATGGTCACCAAAAACAGCTAAAGCCATTTTAAGCAACATTTCAATTCTGAATAGTGGTCTTACACTAGAGCGATACTGCTAGTATTTTCCACTATGGAAAATGCCGCATATATTATTATTAATTAATTAATTGTAAAATAACACAAAATAATCTAATTACATTTATTTGTGCATGCTGCAACTTGAACCCGCTAACTTCGGATTTCTAGTCGCGAAGCTTACCCCTGGACCAAACCTAATACAGCAACCTAATACAATGCCCTTAATGTTCTAACTAGCGCCAGGCGCCTTTTGGATCAGGGCGGCCCCGGGGTAATCGTGCGCGGTAGGTAAATGTACGCCGCGATGTTTGCGACAAATTCATGCATGCCTCACCTACTCTCATACCTAGCTCTTTGGCACTCCTTGAAGCAGATGATGTGGAGTGTATTGAGTAGTGGCGGTTTTCTCTAAAGTGCGGTTGTGCGGTGAACCCCCATTAAAAATATGATAAAATAAAACAATCTTGTTTTATAGTAATATAAGCGCATCACAGATAGCTCGACATTAAAATTCCGTCTTTAAAACTCACGCCACCGAAAAATACGGTATCTATTCCCATTTTGTGCGCGTTGCGATCCGCACACATTTGTCCATACGAAAAAATCATAGCCGATACGTATCGCTGTGCCGGTAGAATGGACAAAACTACGCAGCTTGGTGCTCTGATCACGAGTCAAGATCTCACGTGACCCCCGAACTTTGACGAGTCTCGCCGAAACGAAGCCCGATATTGTCGCAGGATGACCGGCTGACGGTCGACTTTTGCACCGACGCGTCGCGACGGATGCAAGTTAAATGTTATATATTATGGTATTTAACTTGGTAGTCATTTTTGTACAATTTTATTTTCTTGTTTCTGCATTTCTCCAACCGTTTACTAATGGCATTTATAAATCTACTATTGAAGTGGACCGATTTTGACTTCTGTTTTTTTTTATAGATAAGTCGTTATATCCCTTAGTTACGAGTACATTTACTAAAGTTTCGGCAAGCAACGTCGCTAGTTATGCAATTTTGTGTTGAGCTTTCCCAGTATTGTTTCGGCTTTCAAATTGAAAGTGGTTGCATTTATCGGTTGTCGCGAATATTCTGTCCTAATTTTTTCACACAATGACGGAATACAGTGTTATATACAAAAAATAACGCTAATGCTTATGAAAAAAGTTTAGAAATTAACTATAATTATTTTTTGTATACGTGTACCTTTATTTGTGTTTCTTGTTTTTTTTATGTTTTAAAATATCAATTATATTGTATTCTACATTCCACGCAATTTTTCTTATTGAAAAAAACAATCATAATTAGCAACGTACATTGAGTGTTGTAAAACCCATTAAACAATTTAAATCCCCTAAAACTTTTTTTGGTCGTTTAATAATTGTGTCGAGGAGTATCAAGTTATTTAAAAACAATAGTACCTATTTAGGTACCCCTCCACTAACTTTATTTAATTTGTATGACAAGAGTAAATTTTGATTAGACAATATATCTTCCTATTGAATTTCTGAACCCCCCGTTAAAAAGACTACGAACCGCCACTGGTATTCAGCCATAGAAAATAAATATTGACCGGTAAAATACCTTTCTTACGTTTCGTAGTGCCATCGCACTTGGTTGGATAGGGTTCTAACTTTGCCTTACCATTATAAGGGCTTTGACAGAGTGGAAAATGTTCTTACATAGGTGTCAAAGTTATTTCCATTGTGAGATAAAGTTAGAACCCCATACAACCAAGCTGACGATTGATTAAACCATTGTGTTAGAATGCTTTGATCTATTCCAATATTTGATAAAAATGCAATTCTCATACAGAAAACCATCCTTCTGTTTTTGTTTTTAAATTTATATTGTTGATGAGGTAAGTGAACAGGGTAAAATTTATGGTCGTGCGTACACTTATACATAATTTTGAAATATATAAATGCCCTAGAGGTGACTTTTCACAAGAACGGGGCTCTACAAACTCCTCTTGTGGATGAAAAGGCGTGGAAAAAAACATTCAGATATGTAATTTTACTCCCAATAACAGATTGAAATCATTGTACGTACACTACAGTATGCAATCAAAATGCACCTGAACTTTTTATATAAATTTTTATTTATGAACCATTATTATTTTTTAAATAACCAGTCACAAAAATTAAATAAAAAAAACATTGAATTAAACATCTAAGCCTTTTTATTACAAAATCGTAACGTAAGAAGTGCGTACGGTTAACCCACGTTAGTTGCGTATATATAAAAGTGGTATAACATTTTTGAGGATGCCGAAATATTAAACCAATATGTGAATACCGCACAAGAGTACTGATCTGCTCTCAAAAAATAGAAACATAATTGAGCCCTTGCCCCGAATAATGATACATGCTTTTAAAAGATTGAAAAAACGAAACCATTATGTTTTATTACATTTTATATTTGAAATACAATAAACATACAATTCTTTAGATTTATGCATGAACAGTGGTAAAAAAGCAATTTCAGTAGTATTCCCTAAGCAATTCAACATTGAGAGTTTTTTTTTATACAACACTATTCGGGGCAAGGGCTCAATTAGAAACATGTATACCATAAACACATATAAAATGTTGGTAAAAATACATTATTTAACTCTTACATTTCAGTCTCAAAATCGAAGCCAAATAAAACTTCGTCAAGGAGCTTAGATTTTCTAGTTAAATTTAGCGTCTACTTATTTCTTCTCCACTCGGAAAAATAGTTGATTGATTATTTTTATTATTATCTTTTTATTTAATTTAAATTTAATTTAATAATGTTATTATTAAATTAATTAAGTATTAAAAAGGTATTATTTTTAATTGGTTTTTAAATAATTAAATGGACTTCTACGAATAAAACACAAAAGCCAATAAATAATTGAAGTTTTAAAGTAATTTAACTCATCCGCGTTGCTTTGGTTGTGTTCACGATCTAAGAATTTGCGTGTTAAGAGATTATGAAACGGTAGTAAATTAAATTCAAAACTGAAAAAGATTTCCATAAATTATTTCTTGTCTTAAACGTAGATTCCTTCCATACAAAGAAAGATGCTTGAGCTCAGTAAAACTAGTAAGATACCCTTATATATAAAGTAGGTAGTTGGATAGCACCTTTTCTTTAAGCTTAAAGCCTTTGTCATCAAAGTTAAGACGCTTAGCTTTTTGGATAAAACAGAGGATAGTCAAAGCTTAAGTCTTCAATATCCCTTAAGAATTCCTGTATTTTCTTCTCAAAAACATATATTTTTATGGGTTTATTGTTCACCTAATCTTAAAAACATACTCAGGGACTTTTAATCTGTCGCAACAGATGTCTTTGATCGACTGCTCTGAAAGGTGTGCCTATATTTATGATACCAATACGGATTTTCTTATGGAGCCTTATTCGTGAACCTGCGCGTGAAAGCTCAGTTCAAACCACAACAAAGCTCTCGAATATTTTTTCTTAAATAAGTTTCATAAGCTTCGGGTCGTTCACTAAAGTTAATTAAATGTATGTAGATATTTATATCCTGATGAAGAAACCTTTGTAATTATTTTTTAGTAATTATAATTATTTTTTTATCGAAAATAGTGGTGAAGGTGTATACAAAGTTCATTATTTTTAATAATAATACGTCATCAAATAAATAATTTCTTGTATTAAAATGACATATTTTTAAACAATATTAAGAAATTTTTGATCGGGACCTTCAATTAATTATTCTCATGCTCAACATTTTTTCACCTTGAAACCATGTTTGTAGTACCTACTCCCAAATAATAGATATATTTTGAATCGTGGACACGTATTTAAACTTGGTACAATACCAGACACCCGGAAAATATAGAAATTACGTTTTTGATCCTGATAATGTTTTTTTTAAATAAAAATACCGTACAAGAGTCCCAACTGCTCCCGTCTGGAGCCAGTGAGATTATGGCATCCCCAATTGGAATATGTTGTGAGGCTGAACGTAGTGGGGAAGAGTGGGGAAGTACCTGAATATTCAGATCTGGTCACCAAACACGGCCATAGCCATTTCAAGCAACGTTTCGATTCTGAATAGTGGTATTAAACCAGGGCGATACCGAGAGTATCTTCCACTCTGGAACGTGCCGCACTATATATTATTTCTAAATAATTACCTGTGAAATAACACAAATTAATCAAATAAAATTTATTTGCGTACGCCGGGTTCGAACCCGCGACTTTCGGATTGGTAATTGAGAGTCGTACCCCTCGACCACGCCGTCCATACCCTATTAGATTATATTTCGGAAGAAGTGAGATAAACCCGGCCGTATCTACGATGTAAAGATAGTCTACCACGCTCTTTCAAACTTCAATAACTCCTTAAATACGTTAATCATCAGATCAACATTTTAGGAATTCCTAAAAAATATATTTTTGCACCCGTTAAAAATATTTAAAAAATTGTGACAATTCTGCATAAATTAATAAAAAATGTTTTCCAAAATACCGGCACATTTCTATGTCAGATGAGACAGCAAATTTCAAATTTATGTGGGATTGACAGAGAAAACAAAACGTTATTTCATTCCAACCTCATTAACCAACGTTCATAATGACAATCTCCTTTAGTTATGTGTGAGGAAGAGGGGTGTAACATAAAACGTTTAAATCTTTTCCCCATCAGAACAGACTACTTTACTTTTCTAAGTTGATATAATGTTACATGTGTAGTCTCTTTCCAGTGCATTAATTTGTTACGTCTAAAAACAGAGATGACAATATTAATTATCTTACTGCAAAAATGTAAGGTGCTTGACTTTCCGATACCCATCTAAAAAAGAGCCAAAGGAACGATATCAGAAGGTTCGACTGACCGACCACCTGTTCCTCAAACCATTGTCATTTTTTATTCCCTTTCTGCATGTTTCCTTAAAATTGACGATAATATCGGACAAGTCTAGACAATCAGATGAGAGGGATGTTTTTTGTTCGTTTTTATGGCTTTTGGGTTGTTAGCAGGGTCATGCCATTATTCAGCTACAGAAGTAATAAATATTTAATTTAATTTTTATCAAATAATCTCTTCGTGAAAAACTTCATTTACAAGAATATTTTTTATATGAATACAGTACAAGAGCCCCAACTGCTACCGTCTGGAGCCAGTGATACTATGGCATACTTAATTGGGGTATGTTGTGAGGCTGTGAAGATATTGGGGAGGGGAAGGAGATGGGAAAGAGGAAGGTGAGGAAGTACCTGGCTATTCAGATCTAGTCACCAAACATGGCTAAAGCCATTTCAAGAAACGTTTCAATTCTGAATTGTGGTCTTACACCAGGGTGATACTGAGAGTATTTTCCACTCTGGAACGTGCCGCAAATATAATATATACTAATTTTAATGAATTAATAGTGAAATAACACAAATTAATCAAATAAAATGTATTTACGCACGTAGGGTTCGAACCCGTGACCCTCGGATTGGGAGTCCATAGCCTTGCCCCTGGACTCCCTTGTCATTCTTGTCATGAACAATGCAACACAACAACAATGCAGTGCTAAAGTATAGCAGTCAGACATAGAACTGGCAGAAGGATGAAAGTAGGCCTAATGCTGTATAAATGAGATCCCTGAGACGTACGTGTTCTTAAAACATATATGTTGGTATATTATAGGTATGAACGTGTTAAATTGTTGAGATCCGGAAGGATTGCAAGGCCGATGTTAAAGTAATGGATTAAAAAATATTTTTTTTCCGACTTTTTATTGTGCCGTTTAGTGATTAAATCCCGTCAATTGCACTTGATGGATAAAATTAAAGAGACCCTTAGTTGGTTAGGCCATCAAATGGGAAGGTATAATGCGACGTGAAATGTGGAAGAAGTCAGAGAAAGCCAAGGAAGACGTGCTGGATCAAGTGAATCACATACTTCAGTCAGACCAAGAGACAGAATAATAAAATTATACCGACAGACAAATCATTTTATAAGGCGCACATTTGAATTAATCTCAGCTCTCTGCAGTGCACCGCAACCCAAAAAAGGACCTATTTATTCTGTTTTATCTGTATGAGACGGTTTATTTATGTGAATGAAGCAAGAAGTGTGTGCCGAGACATTTGTTTGGTTGTCTTTATTATTATTACATTCATTTGGCGGTCTATTGTCTCTGCCCAGCACTGCGAGGAAAGGCACATTGGTTGTTTCGGTAGTTGACCAAGACAATAGTTCAACCAAAATAATGGCAAACACTATGATTGTAAATATTATTGCACCCCCATAAAACTTTCTTTGTGAGGGTAGGGTGAAATATTTAGAATCTTTCGCACTAGTTTTATTACCAAACCTACCCCCATAAAATACTTATTTTAAAATGGGTCTTTCTTTCCATTGAAGCAGTACCTAGATAAGTGACATCTTTACAAATAATTATTACATGGAAGTGTAGCATTCTGAAACTAATTACCCCATATTTGGCTTTACGACCATAAATAAGTACTGATTGCTGTTTTCAAACACAACAGCTGCTTGGGCATACCGGCCTTCGAGCACAAGTATTCTTTTCTCACCAGTACCAAGAGGCGAGCGCAAGGGAGAGGACGTTACAACACAGGACGGAGACGCAAGGGAATGCGTTACCGACATTCGTGAGCCAATTGTCATCATTATGATACTTTAGATTTTAAATTAGAAATGGTTTATTATCCAAATATAAATATGCTTCTCTCTTATTTTAAAAAGGGAGAGCTGGCGCCCTAAATAATTTTAACATGATCATTCCTTGAAATTTAGCTTTTTGTGTCTTACCTCTCAGAACATGTGGCCTTAACGATAAACTTTGAAACTTCGTTTCATCACTATTTAGATGTTGTTTCACAATCTAAACATGCCCTGACGATTTCTATTTAACAAATTATAAAACTTAGAGTCTCTTGCTATTCAAAATTTAAACTTGTAACGATTAACATATCCAATAAATTCAATGTCTTTCAATGTTAAGAATCTTTTTATTTGCTAACCTATATTACATTACCATACACATTATAATGTCTTGTACACACATATTTCAGAATTAAGAAATAGTGCTATATTCTAAAATGCTATATTTAGCGCACAACGCGTTATATTAAGTTCCTTTGCTATATTTGGCGGCCCTCGTGGTGAACCTAGTGATTTTGTTACATTTTTTTGTGGGGTAGGATATAAATGTATCAGTGTATGTGTTTTTTTAATGTTTTAATAATTTCAAGTTGTGATCATGCTATTTTAGAAACTATAATGGTGACTTTTGGTTCCGGGTGTGGGTACCTGCGTAACTACGTCTTGTGTTGTGCTCCTGTGACTCACTTAATTTATTCATAATTTTACAAAGTTTTTTTTTAAGCTCCCTTGGTACTCTGGGTTTTTTTTAAATATTTTATAATTTTCATATTAATGATGTTTTAACTTTCGATCGCTCTCTTCAAGTTTGCTCATAATTGCCACATATATTAATTATTCACATATTTTGAGATGTAAACGCCATATTTCATTGTGATAAGAATGTCAACTTTCCGGTCTCAAAATAAATTGCTACCCTTGCTTCAATGTGCAATTTACATCTTATCAGTGATTATTATTTTGTAATTTTAAATTTTTGTGTCTAATTGCGTTTTTCCCAATAGTTTCTTGGTTTGTATGTGACTCTTCAGGTGATGGGTTCAAGGAAATGCGTGTTCAATGCGGTCGAGTTTTGCCTTCCACAATTAATCATGTGAGCTATATTTCCTATTTAATTATTTTGACTTTAAATAATATATTTTACAAAGGTTAGATACTTTCCTGAGCAACTACAGAATGTGCTGGAGAATTTTTGCTCTCAATAATTACTTACCTACCTCAGATCATTATTATGTTACATTGAATAAAATTTACATTGTCATGCAACACAATTTTACTAAATATGAATTCAACATGGATTAACACATCCATTTAAGTCAAATGAATTAGCCTGAGTTTTCAATTTTGTATAATTTTATTAAGCTTTTGTTTTATTTGAGGGCACTAGGGTTTCTTTAAAAAAAAAAAAAAATCCTTCATGATTATTTTTACTTAACTCTATAGTTTTATACCTAATATATGGTAATTTGATTCGTATTTAGTTTTTTTTCCTTTCTAATATAACTGCGTCAATGGGTACTCATTAATAATTGAATAATTGTCTTTCAGTTTGATTAATCCTGCTTTTCCTTGAATAAATTTGGGTACAACTTACGTTTCAGAAGGTGCTAGAATGCTTTGCAGAGTTCCTTGGCTATGAACGTTCAGTCGACGGATTCTTCTAGTTTTCAGTTTCCTGTCTTCACTTCGTGGTTACAAGTTTGCTTTTAAGTCTATCTTTCTTTTACTTTTGCGTTTGGGTGTTTTGTTTTATTTGACAGAAATGATTTTGTATATAATGTTGTGTCTTAAATTTCTCTCAAATCTTGCAATGCTCTTCGGATGTTTGAATGTGGAATGGAGGTATATTTTATCAGCTAACTTAATTTTGGGAGATACATTTTTTGAATTATAATGATTCCATTTAATTTATTGTAGCTTCTTTAATTAAATGCAAATCAACTTAATTTTCAATTTTTATCAATGAATTAGCTTTTAAATTCTTGCAATAAATTTAATTAATGGATTAATTCAATTCTTAGTTGGTTATGATAAATAAGATGATGTATCTGATATCGGTTCAGTTTTAGGCGAAAATTGAACAGTTTTTCATTTTTATTTAATTATTTATCGTATAAAAATAATTTTGGATGATAATTTTTTTTCTATGATTGTTGATAGCGTTCATTTAGCAGGGAAATTTGAACGGCAGTCATAATTATAAATCAACATTATCATGATGTAATTCGATAATTCTTTAAGTTATTAAACTTTGTTCAAAATAATTTGGGGTTTGTTTACCATTTCATTTTAATAATTTAGCTTGAGATAATATCGCTTAGATAAAAGTCTAATTTAGTAACTATGTACGGTGTTACAAGCAGTTATATTGGGTTTTATAATTACAAGTAATCTTATTTCAGTACAGATATATTTGGGACTTTCATACATTTAGAGAATGGAATAACGCGACTTTTCTTTTATTTTGAATAATGTTTCCTTTCGGGGGATGTCAAACATTGTTTAAGATCAAGAATGCTGGTTTTATTTCGTTTAAAAAAATTTTGTTGTAGATTCATTCCTTCTCCGGTTTTCTTTATTTAAATATTTAATTACGTATGGTAAATTAAAAATATATATATAAATATTGCACACATGCTTTATTACGGATTGACTGTGGTTGGTTACGCACGTATTGAGAATTAATTATCAATTGAATGTCTGTTTTCAGAATTTAATTTTTTATCACCATTTTGATCCAGTAAAAATAAAAAATAATTTTTTTTTGATTATCATAGTTTATACTCTGGTTTCTACTTCTTTCTGGATTTTGTCCTCGATTGAGGGATTTTATACATATTTAGAGTTTGGTTTGAACTAGATGTGTTTATTATGTTAAAAATTTAAACTTAATTTCATTGGTGGTGCGAAGCTATACTTGATTTTTTTTCTAAATTATATTTTGGGAGTGGTAGTTTAAAATTTTTTTGGAATTTCTTTCAGATTAATTAGTTATTTTTTTTTTCGGTGTTTTCGGGTATTAAGTTGTACATTCCTTTGGGGATTTATATGTCAATTTAATGTCTGTTTGTACCGCGGAAAATTCCTTATTTTGACAGTTTAGTAATTTCAATTTTTCATTTAATGATGATTTTTTTTTTTTGTAATAACAATTAACGACATCTATTATTGCAGTCACGCATTTTCTTTAGAATTCGGATTATGATTACATTTTGGTTAGATTCCTTGCTAAATACATAAATTGATAGTCAATACAGTTTTATATCGCAATTTATTTCTTCAACAGATTGAGTCAATGGTCACTACTAAATTCTTTTCATTTTTTTGGAGGCACAATAAAATCTTTTAGGGAGTGATTTGTAGTAAAATCACTTAACTCGGGCTTTAGTTTTCATTTTGTAACATATGCAATTTGAAACATTGAACACGTATGTTTTAGCGTCAATTGCGTGGTTATTTCGTAGTATTGTGTCTTGTGATTGTTAAAATGTCTGTCATATATGTGTCCATGTTCCGTTCTGGGGAAGTCGTGGTGATTCATAAGTGAGCGTTGAATTCACTTTTTATTATTCGGTTCCAATATAGTTGGATCGGGTATATTCCTTGTTCGCTGGTTAACAGTTACTCCTTGTATGCATACCTTTTGGGGAGTGAAAGCGCTGTTACCATTTTGGCGATTAGATAACGTTTGCGTTATCTCGGATAAATCTCATCGTCTAATACGTTGGGGATTTTGATTTTCTGTCTCATGTTTTGAGGATCTATATGGAGAATCATAAGTAATATTGGTTGTTGTCAACAACTTATTTTGGATTAATGTAAATCCTTGGAGTAAATTTATAAGTTGATAAATTTCATTCCTTGAGGGAATAAGGGAAATTTTGTGTATTTTGTGATCTCCGGTCACTTGGTGGTTTTATCTAGAGTCATGAGAATGTAATTAATTTAATACAAGTATCGCCTCCACTATCACGCATTAGTGGGTGCGATTAAAATATTAACATTGAACGTGAGAATGTGTAGATTTTGTGTTCTCACATTGAATGTTATTTAATGATTGTCATTGTTTCGTTTTGAAATGTTGTGTATTTTTAAATGTTGCTTATGTTGTGTTAACAATTTGTTCACATTTGCTGTGCTAGGGTTCTATAAGTTCATATTAAAATATATTCTATTCTGAATGTGTGTGATTTTGGATGAGTACATGGTGCATACATTTATTTTGTTTATTTACAAGTAGTATCATCACTTTCTCATAAATTGTGCCTGCATGTTATGCTTTTATTTTGCAAATATGTATTATTAAATAATATGTATTTTGTATATTAGTCAAATCACCAATTATTATAATAAATTCTAATCAAATATCAATTTAATGTTCCCCTTTTGGGATTATCACAAAGTTAATATTAATTTAACTATTTTCATATCAACATCCTTATGTGGATTTTAAAATTTTCAATCTTTAATTCAAAATTACTGTTACATCAAAAATAAACTATTATTTTTTCATTCTAATTAGAGGAATGACACCTATGGGTGGTGTTGTGAAGCTTTGCGTTGCGTCTTGGTTATAAAGTCACTTTTGGTTAAATTTGCAGGGTTTTAAATTGCATAATTCAGTTCAGAGATGCCACTTTTTAATCAATAAATTCTTGAAGATTTTATTATATATTATTTCACTTAGGGTCTTTATTTTGTATAATTAAAACAATGATCATTTGTTATCTACTAACATAAATTATTTTCATTAAATTTTCATTATCAGTAAACCATTTGATAGAATAGTTTAGACTTCGCTGGGCTATATCAAGAATGAAGAATATCAACTGTAAACTTCAACCTTCCTCTTCCCTTCGCCTATGCATTCTTTGGGTACACATAGCAGCGGCTTCTAACTCTATCATGGTTAATATTGAAGGAAGAATTCAACCTTATACAGACTTCTCAATACCATTGGACTACTTGAGATAAAAACTTTCAACTTTCAACTTCAACCTTCTTCATCCATTCAAGACCTTCACTTACAAATTCATGGGCACTCATCTCATCTGTTTTACCTCAAGATTCCTACATTTCTTCAACATATTGTATGCGGCCTGATCAAGTCAAGAACCCTGAAGGAGGAGCCTTTACTATATATTATCTTGGTAACCCTGGAGGGGAACCTCACCATTTCTAACCGTGGTTACCCTGGAGGGGAGCTACACCGTTATCATGTTGGTCACCCTGGAGGGGAGCCTAACCATTTTACCTTGGCCGTCCACAATGGAATCCTTTCATCAGTTGCAGTCGCTCATGCAGATTCGTGTCTGAGTTGGTCAAGGCGCCGGGAGGGCCTGCAATTTCCTATTGGAAATTCTTTTTGGAAGGAAAGGGTGTAATGTAGCATTCTGAAACTAATTACCCCATATTTGGCTTTACGACCATAAATAAGTACTGATTGCTGTTTTCAAACACAACAGCTGCTTGGGCATACCGGCCTTCGAGCACAAGTATTCTTTTCTCACCAGTACCAAGAGGCGAGCGCAAGGGAGAGGACGTTACAACACAGGACGGAGACGCAAGGGAATGCGTTACCGACATTCGTGAGCCAATTGTCATCATTATGATACTTTAGATTTTAAATTAGAAATGGTTTATTATCCAAATATAAATATGCTTCTCTCTTATTTTAAAAAGGGAGAGCTGGCGCCCTAAATAATTTTAACATGATCATTCCTTGAAATTTAGCTTTTTGTGTCTTACCTCTCAGAACATGTGGCCTTAACGATAAACTTTGAAACTTCGTTTCATCACTATTTAGATGTTGTTTCACAATCTAAACATGCCCTGACGATTTCTATTTAACAAATTATAAAACTTAGAGTCTCTTGCTATTCAAAATTTAAACTTGTAACGATTAACATATCCAATAAATTCAATGTCTTTCAATGTTAAGAATCTTTTTATTTGCTAACCTATATTACATTACCATACACATTATAATGTCTTGTACACACATATTTCAGAATTAAGAAATAGTGCTATATTCTAAAATGCTATATTTAGCGCACAACGCGTTATATTAAGTTCCTTTGTTATAGAAGGAAGTGGCAAAGTGGTTGGCTTTCAATTAGCTGAAGGTATAATTTACAAAGAATGTTAGGGTTATTCTATTTTAGAACGCTTAAAGTATCGTAGTGTTATCTTCCTATTATTACGATCAATTTCTAAAATGCATATCATTAATGCTCAGCTAATTATTTCACATATAAATCCAGGGGTTAAAACGTACCTAGTTCAAGTTCTTATCGTTTTATATTACTAGATGACATAAGGACGTCATATGTAGGTGAATATAATAAAAAAATACTTTTTTGCTTTTCTTGTAATAGGCGGAAAAAGAAAGTGTTCCACATCTTCTACATGTATATTTTGACTTACATTTTGTAATGATAAGTATTTACATCGGATTAAAAAATAAATAAGAACCTACCTAATGGATTTTTGTCATTACGTTCCTGTCAAATAAATTGTAAGATCCCCAGAAAATGCGTAAATAAAATTCCGGCTAAATTAAAATTTTCACTTTCAAATGTGAATTTTACCATCTAAAAATTGCTAGAATAACATATTATAAAATAATGATTACAAAATTTTTTCGTGGTTTGCTTTTGCATAAAACTGTAAAATCTTTTTAAATTTGAGTGTTCTATGTATTGTATAACTTTGTAATCTATTTCATTTTCTACTCAACTAGTATTATAACCATTCAATCTGGTATAATATTAGTTCAGCAAATATAAAAAGCTTTCAAAGGTAATATACTTTTCACCTCTGTATTTTAAAAATTATGGTAGGTCGTTGTCAGCCCTGCCGCTAGCGCATTCCACAAACATGTGGCTAACACTCAAGAAACAATAGTGTTACTGTAGGGCTGACATGATGCAAGGCGGTCGGCGGTCACAGTCACACCTCAAATTGGGCGTTGCAAATAATATATATATATATATATATATTAATGCTCTAAACGACCATATTTTAAGACAAGCCCTGCAGGCGAAAAACGACCACTCTCCCCCTTAAGTTTAACCGACCCGAAAGCTGATTATCGCGAGACAGGGACCGTGGATGAAATCACATACGATTTTTTCAGACCTGATTTGTATGGGAAAAATTCAGCCAGAAGTTTTACCAATTGCAAATTTTCATATAAAAAAACGGATGCAAAAAAAAAAACTGCTAAAAAAACTGATGTATTAAAACCTAGCGGCGAAAACTAGAAGCGCTCATTATTCGACGAAGAAATTCAAAGTTATATTGCCAGCCGCCAGGTTCGCCCCTCAAAAAAGGAATAATTTATCGTCAGACCTTCACGAAAAATTTCTGAAAGAGCCTCAGTACTGAAATCGTAAAGTGTATATTTTTTTAAATATAAGGCGTCTCACCTCAAAATTTAACATTTCGACGAGCCTCGAGGTAAATCAAAATTGCGACTTAAAAAAGATTCCCGGCTGAGATGTTTTTATATTATTGCAACTACGACAGGTTTCGGAACATTAATAATATATTATATTTGTGACTTTTCATGGAAATTTTGTCAGGATTCGTTTTCAAACGTCGGTAATTTCTGACGTTTACGAAAAAAATTCCGAGTTAAAAACTGTTAAAATGTTCGTAGCCAGTAAAAAAAATGCTTTATTAAGGAAAAATTTATCGTCAGACCTTCAAAGTACTGAAATGTTGGGGCATTTTTGAAAATTATTCTATGGCGTCTCGCATGTAAATTTGACATTGCGACGAGTCTCATGTATATCAATATTACATCAAAAATAGCATATGTGGATAAGATGTTTTTCTATAATTTTGAAAACCATAGATTTCCGAACTCCAATAATACATTACATTTACCACATTTCATGTAAATTATTTCAGGATACATCTTCAAAAGTTGAAAAAATTCTGACGTTTATGAAGGAAAGGAAAATTGAAAACAGGTTAAATGTTACCGGCCAGCTACATAACGTTTATTTTAATTGCTGTGTAGGTACTTTTGTACAGACAAATAAAATTCGAACGGTTCAGGCTGCTGAGATCATAGAAAATAATTTACCAGTGGGTAGGTACCTAATTGGGTGGGAACGTTATTTTTCAAATATTGAGAATTTAACATGATGAATAAAACTGTTTAAATAACTCAGGATAATCCTTTTTTTTTTTTGCCAAATTGCGTAGGTACTTTTTTAAATAGTGCACAATAGTGTTATTCTCATATCATTCGGCGTGGGTGGTGTGCATTGGTACTGCCACCCCGTGAATCATTTATTGGATGACCAAACCCTTTATAACCGGTTAATCTGAGTCGATTTAAGAATATCTAAATATATTCAGGTTGGCAAAAAGATGTATCTCAGTGACGTTTTGCATCGTTATATGCACCAATACACACAATCCTAAGGGCGGGCTTTTTCGTGTGAATGTTTATGCATTTTTTATACACAAACTATGGATCTTACTCGACTAATTTAAAACAAAATTAGGAAAATCTACCGGGAAAAGAGAAGTTTATTTAATTTTTATAATAGCTCTACACAGGAGGCCTTGAAGAAAATAATTCCTCTCAGGGCCTATGTTATCTTTGGGGTTGCTGTGTGAAGGGTTCTTTTTAGGAAATTAAGGAGATGATGTTCTGGTAAGGAAAAAGTTATTAGGGGTGGGTAGTAATCTGGGGATCAGTGTGTGGAGTGACGGACGAAAATAATTCCTCTCAGGGCCTATGTCATCTTTGGGGATGCTGTGTGAAGGGTTCTTTTTAGGAAAGTAAGGAGTTGATGTTCTGGTAAGGAAAAAGTTATGAGGGGTGGGTAGGAATCTGGGGATCAGTGTGTGGAGTGACGGACGAATGATTTTATCCCTCCCACTGCGGTGCAAGGTGATGTTCCGAGAGAGCTTTGCTGAAGAAGCCAAAAAAGTCTCCCTAAACCAGTCTCTTCCGATCTGGTCTGCCACGAAATTGGTGGGCAGACGAATCCACCGCCAAGACCAGGACAAACCTCATGAACCCAGGCACCACTTCTAAATCAACAAACATAGCGAACCACTTGAAATGACCTATTGCAGAGGCGTTGGCCTACCCACCCAGCGAATTTTTTTAGCGTAAGATCCTCACGGCTTTTGCGGTAGGTCAGAGGCCCTAGCACGCTCGCTCTATAACGATCGATAGGATAACTATCGGTAACTTCTCATCGTTCCCTAGCATGACTTCAGATCGCCAACGAATAAGTGACAGTTCACAATGACTAAGTGTCCTTAACATATTCGACATCAACTGTTGTTTGTTCGTTAGCGATGTGCAGTTGTCCTAGGGAACGATGAGAAGTTACCGATAGTTATCCTACCGATCGTTATAGAGCAAGCGTGCTAGGGCCTGAACAAAAAAATTAGACTTTAGCCTTTAAAAAAATTGAGCTTTGGCGTATTTGAGAATCCTTCATTTGCAAACGAAATTGCGTCAAAATGACGGCCTCTGGCGTAAATGTTTTTTGATATATTCAATGGCAAAAGGTTTCGAAAACTTATTCAACCGTTTTTTTAGTGGCATTCCATTGAAAATATTCCACAATATCGAGCTAAAAATTTGATATTTTACAAAAAAATCCATGAAAAATCCGCTAACAAATTTTACAAGATTTAAAAATATTACTGGTCAGGTGGATTGGTATAATAATAATCACTGGGTAGGTACCTACTTTGCTCCATCGAATTACAAATAAATGGTTTGAAATTAAGAGAAATCACCAAAGATGGTAGGTACTAAATGCGGTTCTTCTGGAAAAATGCCGATTGCATTTTGTCGGTCTTTTAATTCAAATTCAGAAACAGGGTGGTAAAAAAATTCCGCTCGAAATATACTGATTAATTTTTTTATTAAAACTCATGATTTTTTCCTTAATTTTTTTTTGTTTAGAAAATATTGTCGTGCGTTTGCGACCAACGTTTTTGCGGCGCATTAAAATTTATCTAAATAAGATGCAAAGTTTTTTTTCTAATTTTCTATACATTTATCGTTATTAATAATTATTGATTACGAAAAGAGTTATGGCGTCCGTGACATCAAAAGGTGGACACTTGAAAGATGTCATTTCCATAAAAAAATATTAAAGAGTCGATTTTAAAAAAAAGTCATTTTTTTAATCGATTGGTTTTTGTAATAATGAGTGAGGAAATTTTGCCGGACCCTGTCGTTCATTTTGACTGACCAATCAGGGAGGTGGTATTAGGTGGAGGTGGAATACACTAGACATGGTATTCCATTGAATTCAAATATCGATATTTACTGTAAGTAAGAACTTCTTTCCTTTAAATCACAAAAAAATTATGATATAAAATAAAAATAAGTAACCAAAGATGGATATTTCCAAAGAAATGTAGGTGTACACGGGGGTTGGTAGATATGCAGGTAGGTAGGAACTAAGTACTGAACAGGTACTCTGGGTAGGTAGGTATGTATGAAGGTACTTTTTATAAATTAGGTGGGTTCGATGCAGTGCTACAGATTTTTTATATGCATATAAATCGAAAAATAGATCGGACAGGATTCGTTCGTTTACTTTGGACATTATTAAATTTTAAAATAAAAATAATTATACGTGTGCACGGGTACCCGGATATTGTTAAAGAATTTCTTTGTGTAATTTTTTTGCTGCAGTAAAATTGAGTTTGATAAGATGGTTTTTTTGATAAGTAATAAAATTGCAATGTATTTTTTTTTTTAGAAATTACGTAGGTAAATGAACAAATATTTTTTGTTTGAGGGTTAGGTAGGTTTTTTTCCAATACTATTCATCTGATGGCGACAAAACTTTTGGGATTTGATGTGTGCATGCCCGGGTTGGTTTCTACGCATAATAGTAAGCTCTGGCTTTATGAAATTATTTTATATTTTCATTCACCCGATCGAGATGAAACTTTGGGAATTCGATGTTGGCATGCTCGGGATGGTTTCTATGTAAAAGAGTAAGCTCTGGCGTTATGAAATTTTTTCCAATACTATTCATTTGATTGCGACAAAACTTTTGAGCTTTGATGTGTGCATGCCCGGGTTGGTTTCTACGCATAATAGTAAGCTCTGGAATTATGAAATTATTTACGCATAATGGTAAGATCTGGCGTTATGAAATTATTTCCTATACTTTCCATCCGATTGAGATGAAACTTTGGGAATTCGATGTTGGCATGCTCGGGATGGTTTCTATGTAAAAGAGTAAGCTCTGGCGTTATGAAATTTTTCCAATACTATTCATCTGATTGCGACAAAACTTTTGGGATTTGATGTGTGCATGCCCGGGTTGGTTTCTACGCATAATAGTAAGCTCTGGCTTTTTGAAATTATTTCCTATACTATTCATCCGATTGCGATGAAACTTTGGGGATTTGATGTGTGCATGTCCGGGATGGTTTCTATGCGTAATAGTAAGCTCTGGCGTTATCAAATTATTTCATATACTATTCACCCGATTGAGATGAAACTTTGGAGATTTGATGTGTGCATGCCTGGGATGGTTTTTATGCATAAAAGTAAGCTCTGGCGTAATGAAATTATTTACTTTACTTTTCATCCGATTGAGATGAAACTTTGGGAATTCGATGTTGGCATGCTATGGATGGTTTCTATATATAAGAATAAGCTCTGGCATTATGAACTTATTTCCAATACTATTCATCCGATTGCGATGAAACTTTGGGGATATGATGTGTGCATGCTCGAAATGGTTTTAAAATATAATAATGAGCTCTAGCGTAATGAAATTATCTACAATAATATTCATCCGATTGCGATGAAACTTTGGTGAGTTATTGTGCGCAAGCCCGCGAAGTTTTCTTTATATAATGCAAAGCTTTGGCGTTATCAAATTTGTACAAAAAATTTAAATAGGTGTAACGGGAGTTATTAGAAAAGTGAGTGCATATCATATAATTTAGAAACAATTTATTAGTGAAAAAATTGAACCGTAAACTTCTAGGCCCCTTTTTGCGAGAAAAGGCCCATACTGAACGCCTTAACCAGGGCGACCAAAGTGGCTAAGTAGCGGGTGTACAAAATTGAGCGATTAACTCACAAGACCCTTTGAGTAGTTCTCAAAATCCTTGCTTCATCCACATTCAAACATCGATTTTTTTTTTTCAAATATTTAATTTTTAAAAAATTTAGACACACACACTTCTTGCTTCATCCACATTCAAACGTCAAATCGCTTAGTGCTTTAACCAATTAGTTGCCTTGCAACGGGCAAAAGCTAGTTAATATTAATGCTCGTAACCACCAGATTTTAAGTCAATCGCAGTCTTGCGAAAAACGACCACTCTGCCCCTCAAGTTTAACCGACCTCAAAGCTGATTTTCGCGAGACATCGACCGTGGATAAAAATACATACGATTTTTTCAGACCTGATTTGTATGGGAAAAATTCAGCCAGAATTTTACCAATTGCAAATTTTCATATAAAAAAACTGATGCAAAAAAAATAAACTGCTAATAAAACTGATGTATGAAAACCTAGCGGCGAAAACTAGAAGCGCTCATTATTCGACGAAGAAATTCAAAGTTGTATTTCCAGCCGCCAGGTTCGCCCATCAAAAAAGGAAAAATTTATCGTCAGACCTTCACGAAAAATTTGTGAAAGAGCCTCAGTACTAAAATCGTAAAGTGTATATTTTTTTAAATATAAGGCGTCTCACCTCAAAACTTTACATTCCGACGAGCCTCGAGGTAAATCAAAATTGCGACTTAAAAAAGATACCTGGCTTAGATGTTTTTGTATTATTTCGACTACGACAGGTTTTGGAACATAAATAATATATTATATTTATGACTTTTCATGGAAATTTTGTCAGGATTCGTTTTCAAACGTCGGTAATTTCTGACGTTTACGAAAAAAATTCCGAGTTAAAAACTGTTAAAATGTTCGTAGCCAGTAAAAAAATGCTTTATTAAGGAAAAAATTATCGTCAGACCTTCAAAGTACTGAAATGTTGGGGCATTTTTGAAAATTATTCTATGGCGTCTCGCATGTTAATTTGACATTTCGACGAGTCTCATGTGTATCAATATTACGTCAAAAATAGCATATGTGGATAAGATGTTTTTCTATAATTTTGAAAACCATAGATTTCCGAACTCCAATAATACATTACATTTACCACATTTCATGTAAATTATTTCAGGATACATCTTCAAAAGTTGAAAAAATTCTGACGTTTATGAAGAAATGCAAAATAAAAACAGGTTAAACGTTACCGGCCAGCTACATAACGTTGATTTTAATTGCTGGGTTGGTACTTTTGTAAAGACAAATAAAATTCGAACGGTTCAGGCTGCCGAGATCATAGAAAATAATTTACCAGTGGGTAGGTACCTACTTGGGTGGGAACGTTATTTTTCAAATATTGAGAATTTAACATGATGAATAAAACTGTTTAAATAACTCAGGATAATCCATTTTTTTTGCCTAATGGTGTAGGTACTTCTTTAAATAGTGCACAATAGTGTTATTATAATATCATTCGGCGTGGGTGGTGTGCATTGGTACTGCCACCCCGTGAATCATTTGTTGGATGACCAAACCCTTTATAACCGGTTAATCTGAGTCGATTTAAGAATATCTAAATATATTCAGGTTGGCAAAAAGATGTATCTCAGTGACGTTTTGCATCGTTATATGCACCAATACACACAATCCTAAGGGCGGGCTTTTTCGTGTGAATGTTTATGCATAAACTATGGATCTTACTCGACTAATTTAAAACAAAATTAGGAAAATCTACCGGGAAAAGAGAAGTTTATTTAATTTTTATAATAGCTCTACACAGGAGGCCTTGAAGAAAATAATTCCTCTCAGGGCCTATGTTATCTTTGGGGATGCTGTGTGAAGGGTTCTTTTTAGGAAAGTAAGGAGATGATGTTCTGGTAAGGAAAAAGTTATGAGGGGTGGGTAGGAATCTGGGGATCAGTGTGTGGAGTGACGGACGAAAATAATTCCTCTCAGGGCCTATGTCATCTTTGGGGATGCTGTGTGAAGGGTTCTTTTTAGGAAAGTAAGGAGATGATGTTCTGGTAAGGAAAAAGTTATGAGGGGTGGGTAGGAATCTGGGGATCAGTGTGTGGAGTGACGGACGAATGATTTTATCCCTCCCACTGCGGTGCAAGGTGATGTTCCGAGAGAGCTTTGCTGAAGAAGCCAAAAAGTCTCCCTAAACCAGTCTCTTCCGATCTGGTCTGCCACGAAATTGGTGGGCAGACGAATCCACCGCCAAGACCAGGACAAACCTCATGAACCCAGGCACCACTTCTAAATCAACAAACATAGCGAACCACTTGAAATGACCTATTGCAGAGGCGTTAGCCTACCCGCCCAGCGAATGTTTTTAGCGTAAGATCCTCACGGCCTTTGCGTAGGTCAGCAGAGGCCGTAGCACGCTCGCTCTATAACGATCGATAGGATAACTATCAGTAACTTCTCATCGTTCCCTAGCATGACTACAGATCGCCAACGAATAAGTGACATGTCACAATGACTAAGTGTCCTTCGTAACATATTCGACATCAACTATTGTTTGTACGTTAGCGATGTGCAGTTGTCCTAGGGAACGATGAGAAGTTACCGATAGTTATCCTACCGATCGTTATAAAGCAAGCGTGCTAGGGCCTGAACAAAAAAATTAGACTTTAGCCTTTAAAAAATGGAGCTTTGGCGTATTTGAGAATCCTTCATTTGCTAACGAAATTGCCTGAAAATGACGGCCTCTGGCGTAGATGTTTTATGATATATTCAATGGCAAAAGGTTTCTAAAACTTATTCAACCGTTTTTTTAGTGGCATTCCATTGAAAATATTCCACAATATCGTGCTAAAAATTTGACATTTTACAAAAAAATCCATGAAAAATCCGCTAACAAATTTTACAACATTTAAAAAGATTACTTGCCAGTGGATTCGTATAATATTATCACTGGGTAGGTACCTACTTTGCTCCATCGAATTACAAATAAATGGTTTGAAATTAAGAGAAATCACCAAAGATGGTAGGTACTAAATGCGTTTCTTCTGAAAAATGCCGATTGCAGTTTGTCGGTCTTTTAATTAAAATTCAGAAACAGGGTGGTAAAAAAAATTCCGCTCGAAATATACTGATTAATTTTTTTATTAAAACTCATGATTTTTTCCTTATTTTTTTTTTGTTTAGAAAATATTGTCGGGCGTTTGCGACCAACGTTTTTGCGGCGCATTAAAATTTATCTAAATAAGATGTAAAGTTTTTTTTCTAATTTTCTATACATTTATCGTTATTAATAATTATTTATTACGAAAAGAGTTATGGCGTCCGTGAAATCAAAAGGTGGACACTTGAAAGATGTCATTTCCATAAAAAAATATTAAAGATTCGATTAAAAAAAAAAAGTCAATTTTTTAATCGATTGGTTTTTGTAATAATGAGTGAGGAAATTTTGCCGGACCCTGTCGTTCATTTCGACTGTCCAATCAGGAGTTCACTAGGCATGCGGATTGCATTGAATTCAAATATCGATATTTACTCTAAGTAAGAACTTCTTTCCTTTAAATCACAAAAAAATTATGATATAAAATAAAAAAAAAGTAACCAAAGATGGATATTTCCAAAAAAATGTAGGTGTACACGGGGGTAGGTAGATATGCAGGTAGGTAGGAACTAAGTACTGAACAGGTACTCTGGGTAGGTAGGTATGCATGAAGGTACTTTTTATAAATTAGGTGGGTTCGATGCAGTGCTACAGATTTTTTATATGCATATAAATCGAAAAATAGATCGGTCAGGATTCGTTCGTTTACTTTGGACATTATTAAATTTTAAAATAAAAATAATTATACGTGTGCACGGGTAGCCGGATATTGTTAAAGAATTTCTTTGTGTAATTTTTTTGCTGCAGTAAAATTGAGTTTGATAAGATGGTTTTTTGTTGAACAAATTTTTTGTTTGAGGGTTAGGTAGGTTTTTTTTCCAATACTATTCATCTGATGGCGACAAAACTTTTGGGATTTGATGTGTGCATGCCCGGGTTGGTTTCTACGCATAATAGTAAGCTCTGGCTTTATGAAATTATTTTATATACTATTCACCCGATCGAGATGAAACTTTGGAAATTTGATGTGTGCATGCCTGGGATGGTTTTTATGCATAAAAGTAAGCTCTGGCGTTATGAAAATATTTCCTTTAATTTTCATCCGATTGAGATGAAACTTTGGGAATTCGATGTTGGCATGCTAGGGATGGTTTCTATATATAAGAATAAGCTCTGGCATTATGAAATTATTTCCAATACTATTCATCCGATTGCGATGAAACTTTGGGGATATGATGTGTGCATGCTCGAAATGGTTTTAAAATATAATAATGAGCTCTAGCGTAATGAAATTATCTACAATAATATTCATCCGATTGCGATGAAACTTTGGTGAGTTATTGTGCGCAAGCCCTGCGAAGTTTTCTTTATATAATGCAGAGATTTGGCGTTATCAAATTCATACAAAAAATTTAAATAGGTGTAACGGGAGTTATTAGAAAAGTGAGTGCATATCATATAATTTAGAAACAATTTATTAGTGAAAAAATTGAGCAATAAACTTCTAGGCCCCTTTTTGCGAGAAAAGGCCCATACTGAACGCCTTAACCAGGGCGACCAAAGTGGCTAAGTAGCGGGTGTACAAAATAGAGCGATTAACTTACAGTACTCTTTTAGTAGTTCTCACAATCCTTGCTTCATCCACATTCAAACATCGATTTTTTATCTTCAAATATTTCATTTTTAAAAAATGTAGACACACACTTCTTGCTTCATCCACATTCAAACGTCAAATCGCTAAGTGCTTTAACCAATTAGTTGCCTTGCAACGGGCAAAAGCTAGTATATATTAATGCTCGTAACCACCAGATTTTAAGACAATCGCAGTCTTGCGAAAAACGACCACTCTGCCCCTCGAGTTTAACCGACCTCAGAGCTGATTTTCGCGAGACAGCGACCGTGGATGACCGATTAAGTGTTTTGCAGTCTTGCGAAAAACGACCACTCTGCCCCTCAAGTTTAACCGACCTCAAAGCTGATTTTCGCGAGACATCGACCGTCGATAAAAATACATACGATTTTTTCAGACCTGATTTGTATGGGAAAAATTCAGCCAGAATTTTACCAATTGCAAATTTTCATATAAAAAAACTGATGCAAAAAAAATAAACTGCTAATAAAACTGATGTATGAAAACCTAGCGGCGAAAACTAGAAGCGCTCATTATTCGACGAAGAAATTCAAAGTTGTATTTCCAGCCGCCAGGTTCGCCCATCAAAAAAGGAAAAATTTATCGTCAGACCTTCACGAAAAATTTCTGAAAGAGCCTCGGTACTAAAATCGTAAAGTGTATATTTTTTAAATATATGGCGTCTCACCTCAAAATTTTACATTTCGACGAGCCTCGAGGTAAATCAAAATTGGACTTAAAAAAGATACCTGGCTTAGATGTTTTTGTATTATTTCGACTACGACAGGTTTCGGAACATTAAAAATATATTATATTTGTGACTTTTCATGGAAATTTTGTCAGGATTCGTTTTCAAACGTCGGTAATTTCTGACGTTTACGAAAAAAATTCCGAGTTAAAAACTGTTAAAATGTTCGTAGCCAGTAAAAAAAAATGCTTCATTAAGGAAAAATTTATCGTCAGACCTTCAAAGTACTGAAATGTTGGGGCATTTTTGAAAATTATTCTATGGCGTCTCGCATGTAAATTTGACATTGCGACGAGTCTCATGTATATCAATATTACGTCAAAAATAGGATATGTGAATAAGATGTTTTTCTATAATTTTGAAAACCATAGATTTCCGAACTCCAATAAAACATTACATTTACCACATTTCATGTAAATTATTTCAGGATACATCTTCAAAAGTTGAAAAAATTCTGACGTTTATGAAATGCAAAAAAAACTAAAGCTTAAATGTTACCGGCCAGCTAAATAACGTTGATTTTAATTGCTGGGTAGGTACTTTTGTAAAGACAAATAAAATTCGAACGGTTCAGGCTGCCGAGATCATAGAAAATAATTTACCAGTGGGTAGGTACCTACTTGGGTGGGAACGTTATTTTTCAAATATTGAGAATTTAATATGATGAATAAAACTGTTTAAATAACTCAGGATAATCCTTTTTTTTTTGCCAAATGGCGTAGGTACTTCTTTAAATAGTGTACAATAGTGTTATTATAATATCATTCGGCGTGGGTGGTGTGCATTGGTACCGCCACCCCGTGAATCATTTATCGGATGACCAAACCCTTTATAACCGGTTAATTTGAGTCGATTTAAGAATTCCTCTCAGGGCCTATGTCATCTTTGGGGATGCTGTGTGAAGGGTTCTTTTTAGGAAAGTAAGGAGATGATGTTCTGGTAAGGAAAAAGTTATGAGGGGTGGGTAGGAATCTGGGGATCAGTGTGTGGAGTGACGGACGAAAATATTTCCTCTCAGGGCCTATGTCATCTTTGGGGATGCTATGTGAAGGGTTATTTTTAGGAAAGTAATGAGTTGATGTTCTGGTAAGGAAAAAGTTATGAGGGGTGGGTAGGAATCTGGGGATCAGTGTGTGGAGTAAGGGACGAATGATTTTATCCCTACCACTGCGGTGCAAGGTGATGTTCCGAGAGAGCTCTGCTGAAGAAGCCAAAAAGTCTCCCTAAACCAGTCTCTTCCGATCTGGTCTACCACGAAATTGGTGGGCAGACGAATCCACCGCCAAGACCAGGACAAACCTCATGAACCCAGGCACCACTTCTAAATCACCAAACATAGCGAACCTCTTGAAATGACCTATTGCAGAGGCGTTGGCCTACCCGCCCAGCGATTTTTTTTAGCGTAAATCCTCACGGCTTTTGCGGTAGGTCAGGGCCCTAGCACGCTCGCTCTACAACGATCGATAGGATAACTATCGGTGACTTCTCATCGTTCCCTAGCATGACTACAGATCGCCAACGAATAAGTGACAGGTCACAATGACTAAGTGTCCTTCGTAACATATTCGAAATCAACTGTTGTTTGTACGTTAGCGATGTGCAGTTGTCCTAGGGAACGATGAGAAGTTACCGATAGTTATCCTACCGATCATTAAAGAGCAAGCGTGCTAGGGCCTGAACAAAATTATTTTAGTTTATCCTTTAAAAAATTGAGCTTTGGCGAATTTGAGAATCCTTCATTTGCAAACGAAATTGCGTCAAAATGACGGCCTCTGGCGTAGATGTTTTTTGATATATTCAATGGCAAAAGGTTTCGAAAACTTATTCAACCGTTTTTTTAGTGGCATTCCATTGGAAATATTCCTCAATATCGTGCTAAAAATTTGACATTTTACAAAAAAATCCATGAAAAATCCGCTAACAAATTTTACAACATTTAAAAAGATTACTTGCCAGTGGATTCGTATAATATTATCACTGGGTAGGTACCTACTTTGCTCCATCGAATTACAAATAAATGGTTTGAAATTAAGAGAAATCACCAAAGATGGTAGGTACTAAATGCGTTTCTTCTGAAAAATGCCGATTGCAGTTTGTCGGTCTTTTAATACAAATTCAGAAACAGGGTGGTAAAAAAAATTCCGCTCGAAATATACTGATTAATTTTTTTATTAAAACTCATGATTTTTTCCTTATTTTTTTTTTGTTTAGAAAATATTGTCGGGCGTTTGCGACCAACGTTTTTGCGGCGCATTAAAATTTATCTAAATAAGATGCAAAGTTTTTTTTCTAATTTTCTATACATTTTACGTTATTAATAATTATTTATTACGAAAAGAGTTATGGCGTCCGTGAAATCAAAAGGTGGACACTTGAAAGATGTCATTTCCTTTAAAAAAATATTAAAGATTCGATTAAAAAAAAAAAGTCGATTTTTTAATCGATTGGTTTTTGTAATAATGAGTGAGGAAATTTTGCCGGACCCTGTCGTTCATTTCGACTGTCCAATCAGGAGTTCACTAGGCATGCGGATTGCATTGAATTCAAATATCGATATTTACTCTAAGTAAGAACTTCTTTCCTTTAAATCACAAAAAAATTATGATATAAAATTAAAAAAAAAGTAACCAAAGATGGATATTTCCAAAAAAATGTAGGTGTACACGGGGGTAGGTAGATATGCAGGTAGGTAGGAACTAAGTACTGAACTAAGTACTAAGGTACTCTGGGTAGGTAGGTATGCATGAAGGTACTTTTTATAAATTAGGTGGGTTCGATGCAGTGCTACAGATTTTATATATGCATATAAATCGAAAAATAGATCGGTCAGGATTCGTTCGTTTACTTTGGACATTATTAAATTTTAAAATAAAAATAATTATACGTGTGCACGGGTACCCGGATATTGTTAAAGAATTTCTTTGTGTAATTTTTTTGCTGCAGTAAAATTGAGTTTTATAAGATGGTTTTTTTGATAAGTAATAAAATTGCAATGTTTTTTTTTTTTTTAGAAATTACGTAGGTAAATGAACAAATATTTTTAGTTTGAGGGTTAGGTAGGTTTTTTCTAATACTATTCATCTGATGGCGACAAAACTTTTGGGATTTGATGTGTGCATGCTCGGGTTGGTTTCTACGCATCCGATCGACATGAAACTTTGGAGATTTGATGTGTGCATGCCTGGGATGGTTTTTATGCATAAAAGTAAGCTCTGGCGTTATGAAAATATTTCCTTTAATTTTCATCCGATTGAGATGAAACTTTGGGAATTCGATGTTGGCATGCTCGGGATGGTTTCTATGTAAAAGAGTAAGCTCTGGCGTTATGAAATTTTTTCCAATACTATTCATTTGATTGCGACAAAACTTTTGGGATTTGATGTGTGCATGCCCGGGTTAGTTTCTACGCATAATAGTAAGCTCTGGAATTATGAAATTATTTACGCATAATGGTAAGATCTGGCGTTATGAAATTATGTCCTATACTTTCCATCCTATTGAGATGAAACTTTGGGAATTCGATGTTGGCATGCTCGGGATGGTTTCTATGTAAAAGAGTAAGCTCTGGCGTTATGAAATTTTTTCTAATACTATTCATCTGATTGCGACAAAACTTTTGGGATTTGATGTGTGCATGCCCGGGTTGGTTTCTACGCATAATAGTAAGCTCTGGCTTTATGAAATTATTTCCTATACTATTCATCCGATTGCGATGAAACTTTGGGGATTTGATGTGTGCATGTCCGGGATGGTTTCAATGCGTAATAGTAAGCTCTGGCGTTATCAAATTATTTCATATACTATTCACCCGATTGAGATGAAACTTTGGAGATTTGATGTGTACATGCCTGGGATGGTTTTTATGCATAAAAGTAAGCTCTGGCGTAATGAAATTATTTCCTTTACTTTTCATCCGATTGAGATGAAACTTTGGGAATTCGATGTTGGCATGCTAGGGATGGTTTCTATATATAAGAATAAGCTCTGGCATTATGAAATTATTTCCAATACTATTCATCCGATTGCGATGAAACTTTGGGGATATGATGTGTGCATGCTCGAAATGGTTTTAAAATATAATAATGAGCTCTAGCGTAATGAAATTATCTACAATAATATTCATCCGATTGCGATGAAACTTTGGTGAGTTATTGTGCGCAAGCCCGCGAAGTTTTCTTTATATAATGCAGAGCTTTGGCGTTATCAAATTTGTACAAAAAATTTAAATAGGTGTAACGGGAGTTATTAGAAAAGTGAGTGCATATCATATAATTTAGAAACAATTTATTAGTGAAAAAATTGAGCCGTGAACTTCTAGGCCCCTTTTTGCGAGAAAAGGCCCATACTGAACGCCTTAACCAGGGCGACCAAAGTGGCTAAGTAGCGGGTGTACAAAATTGAGCGATTAACTCACAGGGCCCTTTGAGTAGTTCTCACAATCCTTGCTTCATCCACATTCAAACATCGATTATTTTTTTTTTCAAATATTTAATTTTTAAAAAATGTAGACACACACACTTCTTGCTTCATCCACATTCAAACGTCAAATCGCTTAGTGCTTTAACCAATTAGTTGCCTTGCAACGGGCAAAAGCTAGTATATATTAATGCTCGTGACCACCAGATTTTAAGACAATCGCAGTCTTGCGAAAAACGACCACTCTGCCCCTCGAGTTTAACCGACCTCAGAGCTGATTTTCGCGAGACAGCGACCGTGGATGACCGATTAAGTGTTTTGCAGTCTCGCGAAAAACGACCATTCTGCCCCTCAATTTTAACCGACCTCAAAGCTGATTTTCGCGAGACAGCGACCGTGGATGAAAATACATACGATTTTTTCAGACCTGATTTGTATGGGAAAAATTCAGCCAGAATTTTACCGATTGCAAATTTTCATATAAAAAAACTGATGCAAAAAAAAAAAACTACTAATGAAACTGATGTATTAAAACCTAGCGGCGAAAACTAGAAGCGCTCATTATTCGAAGAAGAAATTCAAAGTTATATTGCCAGCCGCCAGGTTCGCCCATCAAAAAAGGAAAAATTTATCGTCAGACCTTCACGAAAAATTTGTGAAAGAGCCTCAGTACTAAAATCGTAAAGTGTATATTTTTTAAATATATGGCGTCTCACCTCAAAATTTTACATTTCGACGAGCCTCGAGGTAAATCAAAATTGCGACTTAAAAAAGATTCCCGGCTTAGATGTTTTTGTATTATTTCGACTACGACAGGTTTCGGAACATTAATAATATATTATATTTATGACTTTTCATGGAGATTTTGTCAGGATTTCTTTTCAAACGTCGGTAATTTCTGACGTTTACGAAAAAATTTCGAGTTCAAAACTGTTAAAATGTTCGCAGCCAGTAGAGTAAAATGCTTTATTAAGGAAAAATTTATCGTCAGACCTTCAAAGTACTGAAATGTTGGGGCATTTTTGAAAATTATTCTATGGCGTCTCGCATGTTAATTTGACATTTCGACGAGTCTCATGTATATCAATATTACGTCAAAAATAGGATATGTGGATAAGATGTTTTTCTATAATTTTGAAAACCATAGATTTCCGAACTCCAATAATACATTACATTTACCACATTTCATGTAAATTATTTCAGGATACATCTTTAAAAGTTGAAAAAATTCTGACGTTTATGAAATGCAAAAAAAACTAAAGTTTATATGTTACCGGCCAGCTAAATAACGTTGATTTTAATTGCTGGGTAGGTACTTTTGTAAAGACAAATAAAATTCGAACAGTTCAGGCTGCCGAGATCATAGAAAATAATTTACCAGTGGGTAGGTACCTACTTGGGTGGGAACGTTATTTTTCAAATATTGAGAATTTAATATGATGAATAAAACTGTTTAATAACTCAGGAAAATCCATTTTTTTTGCCAAATGGCGTAGGTACTTCTTTAAATAGTGTACAATAGTGTTATTATAATATCATTCGGCGTGGGTGGTGTGCATTGGTACCGCCACCCCATGAATCATTTATCGGATGACCAAACCCTTTATAACCGGTTAATTTGAGTCGATTTAAGAATTCCTCTCAGGGCCTATGTCATCTTTGGGGATGCTGTGTGAAGGGTTCTTTTTAGGAAAGTAAGGAGATGATGTTCTGGTAAGGAAAAAGTTATGAGGGGTGGGTAGGAATCTGGGGATCAGTGTGTGGAGTGACGGACAAAAATAATTCCTCTCAGGGCCTATGTCATCTTTGGGGATGCTGTGTGAAGGGTTATTTTTAGGAAAGTAAGGAGTTGATGTTCTGGTAAGGAAAAAGTTATGAGGGGTGGGTAGGAATCTGGGGATCAGTGTGTGGAGTGAGGGACGAATGATTTTATCCCTACCACTGCGGTGCAAGGTGATGTTCCGAGAGAGCTCTGCTGAAGAAGCCAAAAAGTCTCCCTAAACCAGTCTCTTCCGATCTGGTCTACTACGAAATTGGTGGGCAGACGAATCCACCGCCAAGACCAGGACAAACCTCATGAACCCAGGCACCACTTCTAAATCATCAAACATAGCGAACCTCTTGAAATGACCTATTGCAGAGGCGTTGGCCTACCCGCCCAGCGATTTTTTTTAGCGTAAATCCTCACGGCTTTTGCGGTAGGTCAGGGCCCTAGCACGCTCGCTCTACAACGATCGATAGGATAACTATCGGTGACTTCTCATCGTTCCCTAGCATGACTACAGATCGCCAACGAATAAGTGACAGGTCACAATGACTAAGTGTCCTTCGTAACATATTCGAAATCAACTGTTGTTTGTACGTTAGCGATGTGCAGTTGTCCTAGGGAACGATGAGAAGTTACCGATAGTTATCCTACCGATCATTAAAGAGCAAGCGTGCTAGGGCCTGAACAAAAAATTTTTAGTTTATCCTTTAAAAAATTGAGCTTTGGCGAATTTGAGAATCCTTCATTTGCAAACGAAATTGCGTCAAAATGACGGCCTCTGGCGTAGATGTTTTTTGATATATTCAATGGCAAAAGGTTTCGAAAACATATTCAACCGTTATTTTAGTGGCATTCGCTTGCAAAAAATTTCCTCAATATCGTGCTAAAAATTTGACATTTTACAATAAAATCCATGAAAAATCCGCTAACAAATTTTACAACATTTAAAAAGATTACTTGCCAGTGGATTCGTATAATATTATCACTGGGTAGGTACCTACTTTGCTCCATCGAATTACAAATAAATGGTTTGAAATTAAGAGAAATCACCAAAGATGGTAGGTACTAAATGCGTTTCTTCTGAAAAATGCCGATTGCAGTTTGTCGGTCTTTTAGTACAAATTCAGAAACAGGGTGGTAAAAAAAATTCCGCTCGAAATATACTGATTAATTTTTTTATTAAAACTCATGATTTTTTCCTTATTTTTTTTTTGTTTAGAAAATATTGTCGGGCGTTTGCGACCAACGTTTTTGCGGCTCATTAAAATTTATCTAAATAAGATGCAAAGTTTTTTTTCTAATTTTCTATACATTTATCGTTATTAATAATTATTTATTACGAAAAGAGTTATGGCGTCCGTGAAATCAAAAGGTGGACACTTGAAAGATGTCACTTCCATAAAAAAATATTAAAGATTCGATTAAAAAAAAAAAGTCAATTTTTTAATCGATTTTTTTTTGTAATAATGAGTGAGGAAATTTTGCCGGACCCTGTCGTTCATTTCGACTGTCCAATCAGGAGTTCACTAGGCATGCGGATTGCATTGAATTCAAATATCGATATTTACTCTAAGTAAGAACTTCTTTCCTTTAAATCACAAAAAAATTATGATATAAAATTTTAAAAAAAGTAACCAAAGATGGATATTTCCAAAAAAATGTAGGTGTACACGGGGGTAGGTAGATATGCAGGTAGGTAGGAACTAAGTACTGAACAGGTACTCTGGGTAGGTAGGTATGCATGAAGGTACTTTTTATAAATTAGGTGGGTTCGATGCAGTGCTACAGATTTTTTATATGCATATAAATCGAAAAATAGATCGGTCAGGATTCGTTCGTTTACTTTGGACATTATTAAATTTTAAAATAAAAATAATTATACGTGTGCACGGGTACCCGGATATTGTTAAAGAATTTCTTTGTGTAATTTTTTTGCTGCAGTAAAATTGAGTTTGATAAGATGGTTTTTTTGATAAGTAATAAAATTGCAATGTTTTTTTTTTTTTAGAAATTACGTAGGTAAATGAACAAATATTTTTAGTTTGAGGGTTAGGTAGGTTTTTTTCCAATACTATTCATCTGATGGCGACAAAACTTTTGGGATTTGATGTGTGCATGCTCGGGTTGGTTTCTAAGCATCCGATCGAGATGAAACTTTGGAGATTTGATGTGTGCATGCCTGGGATGGTTTTTATGCATAAAAGTAAGCTCTGGCGTTATGAAAATATTTCCTTTAATTTTCATCCGATTGAGATGAAACTTTGGGAATTCGATGTTGGCATGCTCGGGATGGTTTCTATGTAAAAGAGTAAGCTCTGGCGTTATGAAATTTTTTCCAATACTATTCATTTGATTGCGACAAAACTTTTGGGATTTGATGTGTGCATGCCCGGGTTAGTTTCTACGCATAATAGTAAGCTCTGGAATTATGAAATTATTTACGCATAATGGTAAGATCTGGCGTTATGAAATTATGTCCTATACTTTCCATCCGATTGAGATGAAACTTTGGGAATTCGATGTTGGCATGCTCGGGATGGTTTCTATGTAAAAGAGTAAGCTCTGGCGTTATGAAATTTTTTCCAATACTATTCATCTGATTGCGACAAAACTTTTGGGATTTGATGTGTGCATGCCCGGGTTGGTTTCTACGCATAATAGTAAGCTCTGGCTTTATGAAATTATTTCCTATACTATTCATCCGATTGCGATGAAACTTTGGGGATTTGATGTGTGCATGTCCGGGATGGTTTCAATGCGTAATAGTAAGCTCTGGCGTTATCAAATTATTTCATATACTATTCACCCGATTGAGATGAAACTTTGGAGATTTGATGTGTACATGCCTGGGATGGTTTTTATGCATAAAAGTAAGCTCTGGCGTAATGAAATTATTTCCTTTACTTTTCATCCGATTGAGATGAAACTTTGGGAATTCGATGTTGGCATGCTAGGGATGGTTTCTATATATAAGAATAAGCTCTGGCATTATGAAATTATTTCCAATACTATTCATCCGATTGCGATGAAACTTTGGGGATATGATGTGTGCATGCTCGAAATGGTTTTAAAATATAATAATGAGCTCTAGCGTAATGAAATTATCTACAATAATATTCATCCGATTGCGATGAAACTTTGGTGAGTTATTGTGCGCAAGCCCGCGAAGTTTTCTTTATATAATGCAGAGCTTTGGCGTTATCAAATTTGTACAAAAAATTTAAATAGGTGTAACGGGAGTTATTAGAAAAGTGAGTGCATATCATATAATTTAGAAACAATTTATTAGTGAAAAAATTGAGCCGTGAACTTCTAGGCCCCTTTTTGCGAGAAAAGGCCCATACTGAACGCCTTAACCAGGGCGACCAAAGTGGCTAAGTAGCGGGTGTACAAAATTGAGCGATTAACTCACAGGACCCTTTGAGTAGTTCTCACAATCCTTGCTTCATCCACATTCAAACATCGATTTTTTTTTTTTTCAAATATTTAATTTTTAAAAAATGTAGACACACACACTTCTTGCTTCATCCACATTCAAACGTCAAATCGCTTAGTGCTTTAACCAATTAGTTGCCTTGCAACGGGCAAAAGCTAGTTATATATTAATGCTCGTAACCACCAGATTTTAAGTCAATCGCAGTCTTGCGAAAAACGACCACTCTCCCCCTCAAGTTTAACCGACCCGAAAGCTGATTTTCGCGAGACATCGACCGTGGATAAAAATACATACGATTTTTTCAGACCTGATTTGTATGGGAAAAATTCAGCCAGAATTTTACCAATTGCAAATTTTCATATAAAAAAACTGATGCAAAAAAAATAAACTGCTAATAAAACTGATGTATGAAAACCTAGCGGCGAAAACTAGAAGCGCTCATTATTCGACGAAGAAATTCAAAGTTGTATTTCCAGCCGCCAGGTTCGCCCATCAAAAAAGGAAAAATTTATCGTCAGACCTTCACGAAAAATTTGTGAAAGAGCCTCAGTACTAAAATCGTAAAGTGTATATTTTTTTAAATATAAGGCGTCTCACCTCAAAACTTTACATTCCGACGAGCCTCGAGGTAAATCAAAATTGCGACTTAAAAAAGATACCCGGCTTAGATGTTTTTGTATTATTTCGACTACGACAGGTTTTGGAACATAAATAATATATTATATTTATGACTTTTCATGGAAATTTTGTCAGGATTCGTTTTCAAACGTCGGTAATTTCTGACGTTTACGAAAAAAATTCCGAGTTAAAAACTGTTAAAATGTTCGTAGCCAGTAAAAAAATGCTTTATTAAGGAAAAAATTATCGTCAGACCTTCAAAGTACTGAAATGTTGGGGCATTTTTGAAAATTATTCTATGGCGTCTCGCATGTTAATTTGACATTTCGACGAGTCTCATGTGTATCAATATTACGTCAAAAATAGCATATGTGGATAAGATGTTTTTCTATAATTTTGAAAACCATAGATTTCCGAACTCCAATAATACATTACATTTACCACATTTCATGTAAATTATTTCAGGATACATCTTCAAAAGTTGAAAAAATTCTGACGTTTATGAAGGAAAGGAAAATTGAAAACAGGTTCAATGTTACCGGCCAGCTACATAACGTTTATTTTAATTGCTGTGTAGGTACTTTTGTACAGACAAATAAAATTCGAACGGTTCAGGCTGCTGAAATCATAGAAAATAATTTACCAGTGGGTAGGTACCTACTTGGGTGGGAACGTTATTTTTCAAATATTGAGAATTTAACATGATGAATAAAACTGTTTAAATAACTCAGGATAATCCATTTTTTTTGCCTAATGGTGTAGGTACTTCTTTAAATAGTGCACAATAGTGTTATTATAATATCATTCGGCGTGGGTGGTGTGCATTGGTACTGCCACCCCGTGAATCATTTGTTGGATGACCAAACCCTTTATAACCGGTTAATCTGAGTCGATTTAAGAATATCTAAATATATTCAGGTTGGCAAAAAGATGTATCTCAGTGACGTTTTGCATCGTTATATGCACCAATACACACAATCCTAAGGGCGGGCTTTTTCGTGTGAATGTTTATGCATAAACTATGGATCTTACTCGACTAATTTAAAACAAAATTAGGAAAATCTACCGGGAAAAGAGAAGTTTATTTAATTTTTATAATAGCTCTACACAGGAGGCCTTGAAGAAAATAATTCCTCTCAGGGCCTATGTCATCTTTGGGGATGCTGTGTGAAGGGTTATTTTTAGGAAAGTAAGGAGATGATGTTCTGGTAAGGAAAAAGTTATGAGGGGTGGGTAGGAATCTGGGGATCAGTGTGTGGAGTGACGGACGAAAATAATTCCTCTCAGGGCCTATGTCATCTTTGGGGATGCTGTGTGAAGGGTTCTTTTTAGGAAGGTAAGGAGATGATGTTCTGGTAAGGAAAAAGTTATGAGGGGTGGGTAGGAATCTGGGGATCAGTGTGTGGAGTGACGGACGAATGATTTTATCCCTCCCACTGCGGTGCAAGGTGATGTTCCGAGAGAGCTTTGCTGAAGAACCCAAAAAGTCTCCCTAAACCAGTCTCTTCCGATCTGTCTGCCACGAAATTGGTGGGCAGACGAATCCACCGCCAAGACCAGAACAAACCTCATGAACCCAGGCACCACTTCTAAATCAACAAACATAGCGAACCACTTGAAATGACCTATTGCAGAGGCGTTGGCCTACCCACCCAGCGAATTTTTTTAGCGTAAGATCCTCACGGCTTTTGCGGTAGGTCAGAGGCCCTAGCACGCTCGCTCTATAACGATCGATAGGATAACTATCGGTAACTTCTCATCGTTCCCTAGCATGACTACAGATCGCCAACGAATAAGTGACAGTTCACAATGACTAAGTGTCCTTAACATATTCGACATCAACTGTTGTTTGTTCGTTAGCGATGTGCAGTTGTCCTAGGGAACGATGAGAAGTTACCGATAGTTATCCTACCGATCGTTATAGAGCAAGCGTGCTAGGGCCTGAACAAAAAATTAGACTTTAGCCTTTAAAAAAATTGAGCTTTGGCGTATTTGAGAATCCTTCATTTGCAAACGAACTTGCGTCAAAATGACGGCCTCTGGCGTAAATGTTTTTTGATATATTCAATGGCAAAAGGTTTCGAAAACTTATTCAACCGTTTTTTTAGTGGCATTCCATTGAAAATATTCCACAATATCGAGCTAAAAATTTGACATTTTACAAAAAAATCCATGAAAAATCCGCTAACAAATTATACAAGATTTAAAAATATTACTGGTCAGGTGGATTGGTATAATAATAATCACTGGGTAGGTACCTACTTTGCTCCATTGAATTACAAATAAATGGTTTGAAATTAAGAGAAATCACCAAAGATGGTAGGTACTAAATGCGTTTCTTCTGGAAAAATGCCGATTGCAGTTTGTCGGTCTTTTAATTCAAATTCAGAAACAGGGTGGTAAAAAAAATTCCGCTCGAAATATACTGATTAATTTTTTTATTAAAACTCATGATTTTTTCCTTAATTTTTTTTGTTTAGAAAATATTGTCTTGCGTTTGCGACCAACGTTTTTGCGGCGCATTAAAATTTATCTAAATAAGATGCAAAGTTTTTTTTCTAATTTTCTATACATTAATCGTTATTAATAATTATTGATTACGAAAAGAGTTATGGCGTCCGTGACATCAAAAGGTGGATACTTGAAAGATGTCTTTTCCATAAAAAAATATTAAAGAGTCGATTTAAAAAAAAAATAATTTTTTTAATCGATTGGTTTTTGTAATAATGAGTGAGGAAATTTTGCCGGACCCTGTCGTTCATTTTGACTGACCAATCAGGGAGGTGGTATTAGGTGGAAGGGAATACACTAGACATGGTATTCCATTGAATTCAAATATCGATATTTACTGTAAGTAAGAACTTCTTTCCTTTAAATCACAAAAAAATTATGATATAAAATAAAAATAAGTAACCAAAGATGGATATTTCCAAAGAAATGTAGGTGTACACGGGGGTAGGTAGATATGCAGGTAGGTAGGAACTAAGTACTGAACAGGTACTCTGGGTAGGTAGGTATGTATGAAGGTACTTTTTATAAATTAGGTGGGTTCGATGCAGTGCTACAGATTTTTTATATGCATATAAATCGAAAAATAGATCGGACAGGATTCGTTCGTTTACTTTGGACATTATTAAATTTTAAAATAAAAATAATTATACGTGTGCACGGGTACCCGGATATTGTTAAAGAATTTCTTTGTGTAATTTTTTTGCTGCAGTAAAATTGAGTTTGATAAGATGGTTTTTTTGATAAGTAATAAAATTGCAATGTTTTTTTTTTTTAGAAATTACGTAGGTAAATGAACAAATATTTTTTGTTTGAGGGTTAGGTAGGTTTTTTTCCAATACTATTCATCTGATGGCGACAAAACTTTTGGGATTTGATGTGTGCATGCCCGGGTTGGTTTCTACGCATAATAGTAAGCTCTGGCTTTATGAAATTATTTTATATTTTCATTCACCCGATCGAGATGAAACTTTGGGAATTCGATGTTGGCATGCTCGGGATGGTTTCTATGTAAAAGAGTAAGCTCTGGCGTTATGAAATTTTTTCCAATACTATTCATTTGATTGCGACAAAACTTTTGAGCTTTGACGTGTGCATGCCCGGGTTGGTTTCTACGCATAATAGTAAGCTCTGGAATTATGAAATTATTTACGCATAATGGTAAGATCTGGCGTTATGAAATTATTTCCTATACTTTCCATCCGATTGAGATGAAACTTTGGGAATTCGATGTTGGCATGCTCGGGATGGTTTCTATGTAAAAGAGTAAGCTCTGGCGTTATGAAATTTTTTCCAATACTATTCATCTGATTGCGACAAAACTTTTGGGATTTGATGTGTGCATGCCCGGGTTGGTTTCTACGCATAATAGTAAGCTCTGGCTTTTTGAAATTATTTCCTATACTATTCATCCGATTGCGATGAAACTTTGGGGATTTGATGTGTGCATGTCCGGGATGGTTTCTATGCGTAATAGTAAGCTCTGGCGTTATCAAATTATTTCATATACTATTCACCCGATTGAGATGAAACTTTGGAGATTTGATGTGTGCATGCCTGGGATGGTTTTTATGCATAAAAGTAAGCTCTGGCGTAATGAAATTATTTCCTTTACTTTTCATCCGATTGAGATGAAACTTTGGGAATTCGATGTTGGCATGCTAGGGATGGTTTCTATATATAAGAATAAGCTCTGGCATTATGAAATTATTTCCAATACTATTCATCCGATTGCGATGAAACTTTGGGGATATGATGTGTGCATGCTCGAAATGGTTTTAAAATATAATAATGAGCTCTAGCGTAATGAAATTATCTACAATAATATTCATCCGATTGCGATGAAACTTTGGTGAGTTATTGTGCGCAAGCCCGCGAAGTTTTCTTTATATAATGCAGAGATTTGGCGTTATCAAATTCATACAAAAAATTTAAATAGGTGTAACGGGAGTTATTAGAAAAGTGAGTGCATATCATATAATTTAGAAACAATTTATTAGTGAAAAAATTGAGCCGTAAACTTCTAGGCCCCTTTTTGCGAGAAAAGGCCCATACTGAACGCCTTAACCAGGGCGACCAAAGTGGCTAAGTAGCGGGTGTACAAAATTGAGCGATTAACTCACAGGACCCTTTGAGTAGTTCTCACAATCCTTGCTTCATCCACATTCAAACATCGATTTTTTTTTTCAAATATTTAATTTTTAAAAAATGTAGACACTCACACTTCTTGCTTCATCCACATTCAAACGTCAAATCGCTTAGTGCTTTAACCAATTAGTTGCCTTGCAACGGGCAAAAGCTAGTATATATTAATGCTCTAAACGACCATATTTTAAGACAAGCCCTGCAGGCGAAAAACGACCACTCTCCCCCTTAAGTTTAACCGACCCGAAAGCTGATTATCGCGAGACAGGGACCGTGGATGAAATCACATACGATTTTTTCAGACCTGATTTGTATGGGAAAAATTCAGCCAGAAGTTTTACCAATTGCAAATTTTCATATAAAAAAACGGATGCAAAAAAAAAACTGCTAAAAAAACTGATGTATTAAAACCTAGCGGCGAAAACTAGAAGCGCTCATTATTCGACGAAGAAATTCAAAGTTATATTGCCAGCCGCCAGGTTCGCTCCTCAAAAAAGGAATAATTTATCGTCAGACCTTCACGAAAAATTTCTGAAAGAGCCTCAGTACTGAAATCGTAAAGTGTATATTTTTTTAAATATAAGGCGTCTCACCTCAAAATTTAACATTTCGACGAGCCTCGAGGTAAATCAAAATTGCGACTTAAAAAAGATTCCCGGCTTAGATGTTTTTATATTATTGCGACTACGACAGGTTTCGGAACATTAATAATATATTATATTTGTGACTTTTCATGGAAATTTTGTCAGGATTCGTTTTCAAACGTCGGTAATTTCTGACGTTTACGAAAAAAATTCCGAGTTAAAAACTGTTAAAATGTTCGTAGCCAGTAAAAAAAAATGCTTTATTAAGGAAAAATTTATCGTCAGACCTTCAAAGTACTGAAATGTTGGGGCATTTTTGAAAATTATTCTATGGCGTCTCGCATGTAAATTTGATATTTCGACGAGTCTCATGTATATCAATATTACGTCAAAAATAGCATATGTGGATAAGATGTTTTTCTATAATTTTGAAAACCATAGATTTCCGAACTCCAATAATACATTACATTTACCACATTTCATGTAAATTATTTCAGGATACATCTTCAAAAGTTGAAAAAATTCTGACGTTTATGAAGGAAAGGAAAATTGAAAACAGGTTAAATGTTACCGGCCAGCTACACAACGTTTATTTTAATTGCTGTGTAGGTACTTTTGTACAGACAAATAAAATTCGAACGGTTCAGGCTGCTGAGATCATAGAAAATAATTTACCAGTGGGTAGGTACCTAATTGGGTGGGAACGTTATTTTTCAAATATTGAGAATTTAACATGATGAATAAAACTGTTTAAATAACTCAGGATAATCCTTTTTTTTTGCCAAATGGTGTAGGTACTTTTTTAAATAGTGCACAATAGTGTTATTCTAATATCATTCGGCGTGGGTGGTGTGCATTGGTACTGCCACCCCGTGAATCATTTATTGGATGACCAAACCCTTTATAACCGGTTAATCTGAGTCGATTTAAGAATATCTAAATATATTCAGGTTGGCAAAAAGATGTATCTCAGTGACGTTTTGCATCGTTATATGCACCAATACACACAATCCTAAGGGCGGGCTTTTTCGTGTGAATGTTTATGCATTTTTTATACACAAACTATGGATCTTACTCGACTAATTTAAAACAAAATTAGGAAAATCTACCGGGAAAAGAGAAGTTTATTTAATTTTTATAATAGCTCTACACAGGAGGCCTTGAAGAAAATAATTCCTCTCAGGGCCTATGTCATCTTTGGGGATGCTGTGTGAAGGGTTATTTTTAGGAAAGTAAGGAGATGATGTTCTGGTAAGGAAAAAGTTATGAGGGGTGGGTAGGAATCTGGGGATCAGTGTGTGGAGTGACGGACGAAAATAATTCCTCTCAGGGCCTATGTCATCTTTGGGGATGCTGTGTGAAGGGTTCTTTTTAGGAAGGTAAGGAGATGATGTTCTGGTAAGGAAAAAGTTATGAGGGGTGGGTAGGAATCTGGGGATCAGTGTGTGGAGTGACGGACGAATGATTTTATCCCTCCCACTGCGGTGCAAGGTGATGTTCCGAGAGAGCTTTGCTGAAGAACCCAAAAAGTCTCCCTAAACCAGTCTCTTCCGATCTGGTCTGCCACGAAATTGGTGGGCAGACGAATCCACCGCCAAGACCAGAACAAACCTCATGAACCCAGGCACCACTTCTAAATCAACAAACATAGCGAACCACTTGAAATGACCTATTGCAGAGGCGTTGGCCTACCCACCCAGCGAATTTTTTTAGCGTAAGATCCTCACGGCTTTTGCGGTAGGTCAGAAGCCCTAGCACGCTCGCTCTATAACGATCGATAGGATAACTATCGGTAACTTCTCATCGTTCCCTAGCATGACTACAGATCGCCAACGAATAAGTGACAGTTCACAATGACTAAGTGTCCTTAACATATTCGACATCAACTGTTGTTTGTTCGTTAGCGATGTGCAGTTGTCCTAGGGAACGATGAGAAGTTACCGATAGTTATCCTACCGATCGTTATAGAGCAAGCGTGCTAGGGCCTGAACAAAAAATTAGACTTTAGCCTTTAAAAAAATTGAGCTTTGGCGTATTTGAGAATCCTTCATTTGCAAACGAAATTGCGTCAAAATGACGGCCTCTGGCGTAAATGTTTTTTGATATATTCAATGGCAAAAGGTTTCGAAAACTTATTCAACCGTTTTTTTAGTGGCATTCCATTGAAAATATTCCACAATATCGAGCTAAAAATTTGACATTTTACAAAAAAATCCATGAAAAATCCGCTAACAAATTATACAAGATTTAAAAATATTACTGGTCAGGTGGATTGGTATAATAATAATCACTGGGTAGGTACCTACTTTGCTCCATCGAATTACAAATAAATGGTTTGAAATTAAGAGAAATCACCAAAGATGGTAGGTACTAAATGCGTTTCTTCTGGAAAAATGCCGATTGCAGTTTGTCGGTCTTTTAATTCAAATTCAGAAACAGGGTGGTAAAAAAAATTCCGCTCGAAATATACTGATTAATTTTTTTATTAAAACTCATGATTTTTTCCTTAATTTTTTTTGTTTAGAAAATATTGTCTTGCGTTTGCGACCAACGTTTTTGCGGCGCATTAAAATTTATCTAAATAAGATGCAAAGTTTTTTTTCTAATTTTCTATACATTTATCGTTATTAATAATTATTGATTACGAAAAGAGTTATTGTTGAAAGATGTCATTTCCATAAAAAAATATTAAAGAGTCGATTTAAAAAAAAAAACATTTTTTTAATCGATTGGTTTTTGTAATAATGAGTGAGGAAATTTTGCCGGACCCTGTCGTTCATTTCGACTGTCCAATCAGGGAGTTCAGTAGGCATGCGGATTGCATTGAATTCAAATATCGATATTTACTCTAAGTAAGAACTTCTTTCCTTTAAATCACAAAAAAAATATGATATAAAATAAAAAAAGTAACCAAAGATGGATATTTCCAAAAAAATGTAGGTGTACACGGGGGTAGGTAGATATGCAGGTAGGTAGGAACTAAGTACTGAACAGGTACTCTGGGTAGGTAGGTATGTATGAAGGTACTTTTTATAAATTAGGTGGGTTCGATGCAGTGCTACAGATTTTTTATATGCATATAAATCGAAAAATAGATCGGTCAGGATTCGTTCGTTTACTTTGGACATTATTCAATTTTAAAATAAAAATAATTATACGTGTGCACGGGTAGCCGGATATTGTTAAAGAATTTCTTTGTGTAATTTTTTTGCTGCAGTAAAATTGAGTTTGATAAGATGGTTTTTTGTTGAACAAATATTTTTTGTTTGAGGGTTAGGTAGGTTTTTTTTCCAATACTATTCATCTGATGGCGACAAAACTTTTGGGATTTGATGTGTGCATGCCCGGGTTGGTTTCTACGCATAATAGTAAGCTCTGGCTTTATGAAATTATTTTATATACTATTCACCCGATCGAGATGAAACTTTGGAAATTTGATGTGTGCATGCCTGGGATGGTTTTTATGCATAAAAGTAAGCTCTGGCGTTATGAAAATATTTCCTTTAATTTTCATCCGATTGAGATGAAACTTTGGGAATTCGATGTTGACATGCTCGGGATGGTTTCTATGTAAAAGAGTAAGCTCTGGCGTTATGAAATTTTTTCCAATACTATTCATTTGATTGCGACAAAACTTTTGAGCTTTGATGTGTGCATGCCCGGGTTGGTTTCTACGCATAATAGTAAGCTCTGGAATTATGAAATTATTTACGCATAATGGTAAGATCTGGCGTTATGAAATTATTTCCTATACTTTCCATCCGATTGAGATGAAACTTTGGGAATTTGATGTTGGATACTCGGGATGGTTTGAACATAAAAGAGTAAGCTCTGGCGTTATGATTTTTTTTCCAATACTTTTCATCTGATTGCGACAAAACTTTTGGTATTTGATGTGTGCATGCCCGGGTTGGTTTCTACGCATAATAGTAAGCTCTGGCTCTATGAAATTATTTCCTATACTATTCATCTGATTGCGATGAAACTTTGGGGATTTGATGTGTGCATGTCCGGGATGGTTTCTATGCGTAATAATAAGCTCTGGCGTTATCAAATTATTTCATATACTATTCACCCGATTGAGATGAAACTTTGGAGATTTGATGTGTGCATGCCTGGGATGGTTTTTATGCATAAAAGTAAGCTCTGGCGTAATGAAATTATTTCCTTTACTTTTCATCCGATTGAGATGAAACTTTGGGAATTCGATGTTGGCATGCTAGGGATGGTTTCTATATATAAGAATAAGCTCTGGCATTATGAAATTATTTCCAATACTATTCATCCGATTGCGATGAAACTTTGGGGATATGATGTGTGCATGCTCGAAATGGTTTTAAAATATAATAATGAGCTCTAGCGTAATGAAATTATCTACAATAATATTCATCCGATTGCGATGAAACTTTGGTGAGTTATTGTGCGCAAGCCCGCGAAGTTTTCTTTATATAATGCAGAGATTTGGCGTTATCAAATTCATACAAAAAATTTAAATAGGTGTAACGGGAGTTATTAGAAAAGTGAGTGCATATCATATAATTTAGAAACAATTTATTAGTGAAAAAATTGAGCCGTAAACTTCTAGGCCCCTTTTTGCGAGAAAAGGCCCATACTGAACGCCTTAACCAGGGCGACCAAAGTGGCTAAGTAGCGGGTGTACAAAATTGAGCGATTAACTCACAGGACCCTTTGAGTAGTTCTCACAATCCTTGCTTCATCCACATTCAAACATCGATTTTTTTTTTTCAAATATTTAATTTTTAAAAAATAAATGTTGACACACACACTTCTTGCTTCATCCACATTCAAACGTCAAATCGCTTAGTGCTTTAACCAATTAGTTGCCTTGCAACGGGCAAAAGCTAGTATTTTATTATTTACTGAATGATTATTTTTTAAATATTCCAGTTATTATGCGCAATATTAATATTTTCACTTACAATAAATTAATATAAGCCAGTGAAAAAATATTCACATCAATATTTAAAAAAAAATACGAAATAATTTCCAGATCCCATACAGTAACGCTGCATCGCATGGCGGCACGTCAGGGGGGTTTTTAGCATGGTACGGGGAAGGTTAACAAATGAAATAAGAAACTCGCCATTACGGTTAGTTAGTTACTTGACTAAAATATTCTAATTTAGTCTGAGAGTTACGCTAATATTATCTCCATCTGTAAAGCGGTAGCAAAAGTTTAAAAAAAATGGACCTATCTTAGGGAAGAGTTTTATTAGTTAACAACTTCTAGAAAACTCCTTTAGAAATAATTAGGTTTGTTCGTTTAGGAATTCGGCGAAAGTCATGGCTTACAATTTTGTTGATAAATTCAAGTATTTAGAGCAAGTATACCAAGAAAGTTTAAAAGGTATTCTAAAAATATTAAATAAATCAGTACGTTATGTCCATTTTAAAGAAAAATAAAATCATGGTGTTAAGGATTTCTTTGGAAACTTGCGAGTATATAATATAATATTAGATCATTTGGAGACTTAACTAAAATGAAATAAAGAAAACCGTAAACATAATATAATTTATTCAGAAAACCGATGTTCGGCAAATTATCCAGGTAAAATTACCTATAACAACCCGACACCTTTAAAAAACAATAATCACCATGGATCGTTACATTTAGAAACTATGATATATAATTTTTTTTACTTAAATTGAATTGCATAATTTACAATAAAAATATATAAATTTATTTACACCACTTTTTAGGTGTTTGAGTGGGAGGTTAACAAAGAGGAGGGGTAATTGCGGGAATTCCGGCAATAACAGAGCGGTTTTGTTTTATTAATTTCATATATTTATTAAATTCATATACTATTTACAACTATTATAGTTTATTGCGGGAGTATATTTAATTTGCGGGAGCTCTAAATATCACCAGAGACCAACGCATTAGTTACATTTTATACTGTAAATAAAGTCAGGAATCATTGATTTTAAGTACATCTTAACCCTTTGTACATTTTGCTCATAATATTATGTTTTTAATTAGTAATAAAACCTAGATAAAGCTAGAAGACTACATCGGAACTATTACATAAATGAATGATTGGAAATATTTTTTAATATTTTATTTAATACTAGCGCATAGCCTTGAAAAGTCATGGGATATTATAATTCCAGGATTTGTGAACATAATTTTCCATTTTATTTATTATATATTTATTTTATTTAGTTGAAATATTAGAGTGGTCTAATAAATGTAATAATATCAATAGTAATGGAGGATAAAACAGCAACTGTAAATCATTGCAATATGCGGTATTTTTTAAAGTTCAATCTTCTTTAGATAGTTAATAACTCTGTGTGTCTATCTGAATTACACTGCCAGGTAAATATGTCAAAATTTTAAACGAACCCAATACATTACAAATAAAGTATGATTAGTTATTAAGGGGGGGGGGGTATCAAAACTCGGCTTGACTGCAGTTAGGTATTTTTGGTACTTGTACGGCCCGCTAGCGAACTACAATTTTAGCCGTCTATGGGGCAGACTCGGGTAAGATTGACACCAAATTGGTAAACCATTTAGCATTTTGATAAAGTACGAAATAAAAAATACACTTGCTCTATAAAATTTAAATTTGTTTACTAGATAATGGAGACAGCTAGACAGACAAAAAATCATATTAGCAATGGAATGGATAGATAGAAACATCTTTTACGCCCTGAACCTTTTTTGACGTCTCCGTTTTTTACTCAATGAGACTTTGAATCTAATGGTGTTTTGACGTAGATTGTATGGTTTATAAAATGGTAATAACTGTATTTATAATATTACCGGAAAATAATGGGTGTGAATAAAGGGAGATCATAAAATAAAGTTGGAAGTACGTGCAATAGAAATGACAAAAGGTGGTTTTGTTTTTGAAAGTTTATTTCGACAAATTTTTTCGTACTCAAGAAAGAATATATATATATTAATTTTATCTTTAGTACTTGTGTTAAACAGTGTTAGTCGTACGGAATTTTTAAACCTCTCAACAATAATAGTAGAATATTTTTTTTATTTTTATATATAACTTCGCACAGGAGGCCCGGAGAAAAATTGTCTTTAAGAGACCCATATTGTATGAAGGAGGAAACACAGAGGCCGGCAAATCATTTCACAGCTGAGCTGTTGAACTCAAGAACGAGTGGTAGAAGCGACCCATTCTCATGTGAGAAATTTCGACCGTGTATATATGTTGGGCGCGCGTTTGGCGTGTTTCCCGACTTTGCACAGGTGCTGAAGGGATCAATGACGCTAGTTCCTCTCTGAAGCATCTTCCATGTCTGAAATAACGGTAGAACAAGGATTCCATCGCGGTAGACGACCCTGAATAATTCTTGAAGCACTTGTGCTCCTGAGGCTGTTCCTTCTTATTGGCAGCTCGTGTACAAATTACCCAAAATTTATTTGACTCTCTCGACTCATCGCCTTGCCCCGCTGTGGGAGAGATGAATTCATACGTCCGCCACTCCTTTTTTATATGAATACCTTACAAACGTCCCACCTGCTCCCGTCTGGAGTCAGTGAGACTATGGCATCCCCAATTGGGGTATGTTGTGTGGCTGAAGGTGAATGGGGTAGAGAAGGAAATATTGTAATTATTTCTACAAATCTCATGACGTCAGAGCTCACCACTATATGTATATAGAATCCTTCGCGGGCGTGTGCACAACAAATCACCTATTGTTTCAGCGCAATCGAATGAATGGTATAGGAAATTTTTTATAACGCCAGAGCTCAGCACTACATATAGAAACCATTAAAGGTATGTGCACAACAAATCATTAAAGTTTCTTTGCAATCGGAGTAATGCTTTAGGTACCGTATAAGGAATTACGAAGGTGTGCATTTAACAACTTACAAAAGTTTCATCACAATCGGATAAATAGTACAGGAAATAAATTCATAACGCTAGAGCTCACTTGCACTATAATATATATAGAAACCTTCAAGGGCATGTACACGTACACGAAAAATCCGCCAAAGTTTCATCGCACTCAGATGAATGCTTTAGGTACCGAATAAGGGACAAACAAAGAAACATTATTTTTTTATGTATTTTTTAACAAATTTCATGACGCCAGAGCTCACTATTATTTATAGAAACATTGGCGGGTGTGCACATAACAACTCACCAGAGTTTCATCACAATCGGATAAATGGTATAGGAAATAATTTCATAACGCTAGATAGGAAATAATTTCATACACGACAAATCGCTATCGGATAAATGCTTTAGGTTCCGCACGAGGAACAAACAAAGAAACATTAATTTTTATACGATAAAATAATTAATTATTTAATTTCTACTTTGCTTGTATAACACCCATTTCCCCATTAATTCAAATGTCCACTCAAATGTCCACCCATTACTGAATAAATTTCCAAAATGTTACCGTAAAACCTGAGCCTTAATAAAATAATTTTCGTACCTACCATCTTTACGGCTTTCCTGTTACGGTTCAAATTTTGAAAATGAAAATAATATTACATCATTAAATTTAAATATTATTACACATAGCGCCGGAATACAATTTAATATCACGCACACACTCGTACATACTACGCCAACCAAAATTCGTAGGTTTGACTGCTTTCCACGTGTTCTGAATGTTTAATATACATTTTAATCGTACGTCCTACATAATGAGGTGTAATGTATCATATATACTTTCGGGAGCCCAGTATGGGAGGTGGGTAAAGGTACCGCCGCCCCGGGAACCATTTATTATATAGCACCTTTGAGGTGATTTCTCACAAAAACCGCGCTCTACAAATTATGCAATGATTATTATTATTATAATCAATACCCCTGCCATAGATCACTCCATGTGGTTCGCTACGTTTGGTAACTTAGCAGGGGTGCCCGGGTACAATGGGGCGAGATTTGCCTAGATCTTGGTGGCGAATACAACCGGATCGGGAGAGACTGGTTGAGGAAGACATAATCTAGACCTATCCAGCCGGATTCTCTTGACCCATCGCCTTGCACCGCATTGCGAGGGATGAATTCCTAAGTTCGTGACTCCTGGACACATTGACCCCTAAGATTCCTATCTATCTTCTCAGAACTTCCCCTATAAATATCTTCCACACACCATCCCCAAAGATGATATTGGCCGTGAGGTATTTTTATCTCAGGGCCTCCTGTGTGGAGCTATTGAAAAAAATATATAATAAAGGGGAAAAAACTTACACACAGCATATCCAAAAACGGCGTTGGCCCCGAGAAAAATTATTTTCCTCGTTTGCCTTTAGTCGTTTAAAAAAAAAGAGGAATGGCATTCGTACTTTTCAATTAGGGGTTAGCTCATTCCACTATTCCTTTAAATAAGGTTTATTGAAAGCTCCCTTCTTATCCATGAATCAATCGAGGGGATGGAGTAAGCCCAGAGGCTGGGCTGGAACCCAGATCAACAGTCACTCGACTAGACATCTTACGAGAAGTGTCAACGAAGATAAATGGCCTGCCAATTAACCTTATCGCGAATTTCAATATTTGCGGCAATTTGGAATCTATTTAAATCCTGATTACATTTTACATAATATATAGGTCATAACATTAAGATTTTAATGTTATCTTCTTACTAACTTATGAAAGGTTGGCTAATCAAGATTATCATCATCATCAAAATTCAAGAGAGAAAACAAAATAATTTCCAAAATTTAATATTCTAATTTAATAAATCTATCAGGTATGCTAGCGTAGACCTTGGACATTATAACTATTGTAGGGTTTTCGAAACTGAAAGTCCACATCAATCATTGCCTTTCGAATGTTAATACCTCGGTGTGTTCTATAATAATAAACGTTTGATGGATAAGTTGTTTTTTTTTTACTATTATGACTTGTAGTGTAAAATTACGACGGTAAAATTTGCAGAGTATAACTGAATGAATATGAGATGGCTGACTGACTCGCTGGCTGGCTGGAGCCGTATTATACACCTTCGTGAAAATATGGACTCGGCCCTGTGTATGCTGTAGCAACTTCCAGACATTTCTATCAAGTGGTAATAATAATGCCGGCATGTAATCGGTGCAAGGCAACGCACGGTAGTTCCCTTAAAGGAAACTAGCTAGACAAAAAGATTTTAACGATGTTTTTATTTAGGTTCAAATTTATACTCACAGCATTGAAAACAGTCCATAGTATTATGTTCTTATTGATAAAAAAATTAAAACAATACGCACTATACGTGGCAACTTCGTAAACACGACACTTTGGCTGTGCCAGTCGGCCGCCCAGCGGCTAGTCGCTTTCGGGTGCTCACGTTGCTCGGTCCCTAGTGGTGTTATTTGAAATCGGAGAGAAATTTTCTCCATATAAAAGTTGAAGTATATAGTATGTTCTTTCAAATGTATTTAAGCATTTAATAATTGGCTTATTAAACATTACTTTTATTATTAATTGAAAAATGATGAAACTACTGATAATATTTACAATTATTTGCCTAACTTTGATTAAACTTTCAATTAATTGTACTAAATTGTGCCTCCAAACGAAATTATTTTCATATAAAACCATTCTTTATCTATATTTTCTTATATAATTTGTCTGCACATACTTGCACTTTTGTCTTTTACAGAGCCTGTTCCAACGATCTATCGTTCAGATATTTTAGACCTGTTAGAAGAGCGAAGCACTTCAAAGATGAATTGTGTTGCAACAAGGGAGTGTATTTATGAAGATATAAAAATTTTACCAAAAAAAAAAAATTTCACTCGTTTTGAAGATAAAAAATTTAAAAAAAAATCGCTTCATTTCCGTTAAAAATGGATTGATGTCGGAAGAAGTACGCTAAAATTCAATTTAAAAAAACACAAAATGGCTTAATGCAGCTTTTGTTCTTCCTGTGTTGATGTGTGACGAGGGGCCACGCGGTAGACCAGAAAAATAATTTAATCTGTGTTCTTCAAAAAGTAAAACCAGAAAAATTAAATGTCTTCCGAATTCTCGAAGTCCACAAGAGCTCTCTCCTGCTGCTCAAATCAGCTTGAGGTTACATGGAAAGCGGGATGCTGCCAAAATTATTCATCAGGCAACAAACTTTTCACCCAAATGAGCTACAAAGATTAAACACATTATGAAGAATAACAATTTAAAACCAATCCCGTATTCACCCCAGGAAGATTTAGCTTTCATAATTAACAATAAATTCACCAAGCAGCAATATTTTAAGTAGTGTCAGCAAGTGTCCATAAAATTTTGGTCCACGGGGGAGACCATATTAGTTCCTGTATTCTTCCGATTGGACAAATGTCAGAAGAAGCTCAAGAATCACGAAATAAAGACTTAAAAAATCAGGGAGTTTCATACTCGAAAATCATCGCAAGTTCACACGAATGAATATTTGTTTCATACGCTAATTATAAGTTAAGATCCTATAATATCTAGAATATCTACAATACCAAAGAAACATCCCGATGTCTTACCGAGTGATGTATTAAAATTATTATCGATATCTATATATATACAGTGCCAGCGAAGGAACTGCAGAAGTCTGTCAACAGTGCCACTATAGGTGAATTATCATTTGATAGTAGTGACGATAGTGATGATAGTGACTCGAGTAGTTCATAAAAAAGTAATCTTATGTAGGTTATAAAATGTTTTTTTAAGTTATTGCTTAAAATAAGCACATTGTCGTAACTTTTTTGAACCATTGTACCATAAAATTTTTATTAATATTTTATTTTATTTGAAAATTCTGTAACAACGGTTAAAATAAATATAAATTTTTTAAAGTATTTTTTTAATTATATTGTGACCCTTTTGCATCATATACTATGGAAAAATATTTTTGTCTAGCTAGATTGGGATTTGGGACCACTGTGCAACGCCTGATACGGTCTAGTACTGGACAGGTACATCGCCACATACGTAGGTGATAAGTACATCGCCACACTAGTAAATTTAAAATATTTCGACAACTATCCAATGATATTACAAAAATAAAAGACACGTTATATTCATGCTAATGGAACAAAAAATGTAGCTTGTATGAAAAGGGTAGCCGTTCAAAGAATATGTGTATAAGAACGGACCGCTAAATTATGCCCACTGGATCTTGAACAGTAAATGCACGGGTGTTGTCTCACTATCGTATTATAACTCTATTAATTAATAATATCATAGTTTGGTAACTACTGATACGATAAGTTCCAATTTTGAATTAAAAGTTCATTGAACTTGAATTACTTTACGCATTACGCAATAATATTTCACATTACTTACCAACTTACCCATGAATGTTTATTCGTAATTATATTGTTCCAATACAAAGCATTTTATTTTCGTAAATAACATTTAACGTAACATAGACTTAGATAATCATTCTTCATACATATTAGTTAACAATTTTTTTATCGTAGACCTTTTAAAGCTCGATTGAAAATATAACGGCATTTCTATTTAAAATTGTTGATCTAGATTTTAGCAATAAAAATGTTTTTTTAGTTACAAGACCTACCACTCTTTACGATTGAATATTTAAATAAAACCAGCTAATGTTGAAAAATTTAAAAGTAAAATTTCGCTTTTTTTTAGCTTAGTTTAATAAATATTTGTATTTGAAGTTAGAAATTAGAAGTTCTTTCTTTTGGATGAAAAAAAGTTTTGTAGCAAAAGTAAACCGTATTTACTGCTTAATAAAAATCTTTAGAATTATTTGAAAACTATTGATTTGGTTTTCTATTTGTGTTATTTGTTTTTGCAAAAAACACCCCAAAAACCAATAACAAAAACACTTTTGGCCGTGAACATCTAAAATCATATCTAGTTTTCTCTTATTTAGTTTTGCATTGACCTTACAGGTTATTGATTTTTTTATTTGAAAAAATTATATGGGCGTATTTGGAATGACAAATTATGCACTGCGTATACAAAAACAACGCATTTAAAAAAATTACATAAAAATTAAACAACAAAACAAATCTTCAAAATTTAGGTTTTTTTTGTACCTCAGAAGTTGTTGAAAGTACATCAAAATTAAAGAATAAAACATACCTTTAAAACTTACGTATATTTTTTAAATCAGTCGAGATTAACCTCAAAAATCACTTTTCAAAAAATATAAAATTACTACCGCTAAAACGGAAAACTAAAATCCAATGATAAAATATTGCGTCCATATCCAGTAATGCCGAAAATAAATATAATAAAACGAAAATAGCTGTTTTTATCAGGAAAACAGATTTTTTTTCTAGAGCATATATACTGGTACGTGCTTTCAAATATATGTATAGAGTATTATGAGTATGTTCGCTTTTGCAATATTTCCAAATGTATTGCCATAGTTCCACGGTAGCCTGGAAATAGTGGAAATGCGAAACGGTCGTGGTTTTAACAACAACAAAAACTGGCAACAAATATCCATCGAGTGTTTATATTTTTCATTTTTGAAAGTCTTGATGGTTTCTTTATAAACACTGCCCCTAAAATAACGTATCAGATTAATGTTTAGTCCCTAATTAGATTTATTTGACAGGTAAACAATGCACGAAATCCGAATGATAGGTTATATCAAAATCAACGTCACTTCTGACAAATTTAACTTATTTTCTTCAAAGAGACCGACGAAGTTGGGTTTGACGTTTGTTTTCCGAACCTTTTGAGCATAATATTATAATCCTTTATCCCGAAACAAAGATTCAAATCTTATACGTAGTTATTCCACATTTTCAAAAGTTTTCAAACAATTTCAAGATAGAAATTGTGTTATGGTGCAATGCTTCTAAATATTAATAATATGCTAGGTAAAAATATCATTCAAATATCTCGTAAATACGGATGTATATACATTAAATATGTGGATAAGTGAGGTGAATTGGTTTCCCGCAGGTCCCTGAATGATCGTTGCAGAAAATTGCATATTTTCCGAGAAGTAAACTTTATTACTTTAAAGCTGATTAGGTAAATTAGATTTAGTTAAGTCAGTATTGTTTCTTCTATTTTCTACCATTTTCTACCATACTACAGCGTACGTGAAAATTCTCTTGAGCGAGTCCAACATAAATTCTTACGTTTATATTAATTTCAAATTGGGAATTTCCATTGAGAACATTAATTACTTCTCTCTGTTGCAACTTATGGAACTGGATTATTTAAAAGAAGGAAGAATTTGTTCAGATATATTTTATTTATTTAAAATTGTTAACAACTTGTTGAACTCCTCTGAATTTCTTTCATTAATTTGTATCCATGTACCGAGCAGATCAGTTCGCTACAAATTACCTTACCATTGCAACAATACAGGATCGAACGCTGAATTAAATTCCATAATGAATCGTCTGCATATACTTGGTAATAAATATGTTGTTAATGATGCAATGAATATTAAAAGAATATCAACATAAAAACATTATTTAATTAGAACTGTTTATCATCGCTTCTTAATTTAATTATAATCAATTGTTTTTCTCTTCTTTTTTCTATATACTTGTATTTATAATAGCTTACTCTCTGTACTTTTACGTTGTTACTAAATACAATACTTATTTAGATGTTTAAGAGATATTTTAAACGAAAAATTACTTAGAACAACATACTTCGCGTTCTGTCAATCAATTATAAATACGGCATTATAGGATTCTAGCGGTACATATAAAAATCAAACACAAACAATATACATATCACAAAAAATAATAATAAAAACAATTTAAAAAAAACACTACTTTTAAAAAAACTTTTATTCAAAGAATTTAAGGTCAGAAAATTAAGCGCATTATACTTCTACCATGCAACATTACAAATTTATAAAGATAATATTCAAAATAAAACTGCTCCCTTTAAAAATAACAAAAATCTTTGACAAAGATCAATACTTCCTACTCCAAAATGTAAAAAAACAATAGGACAGTTAAATCATAAATATCTCGGAGTAAAATTCTTTAATTCATTACCAGAAAAATTAGAAACATGAATACCGATAAAAAAAAATTTAAAACTCATCTTAAAAATCATACTCAAAACCTGAACTAAATCATATCAAATAAAAACTATATAATAACACCCCCCCCCCCCCCCCATACACCTAGCCCTTCTATTTTATGGGGGCACATCAAACATATATATTATATAATTAATTAGTGTATAAAATGTATTTGTAATTAATGTATCTTTTTTGAATTATTAATAAAAAATAAAATACTCACTTCTTAATTTTTTTTTTCATGTAAACTTTTCAACTCTCATGCAATTTCTAGTGTGTATTTTTCTAAAATATATATATTTTTTAATTATGTATATTTTGTAACTACATGTCACATTATTGTAATTTCCATATAAAAGCCGTCAATCATCCTTAATAAAAAAAATAATAATTTCATTAAAATGTAACATCCGCGTTTAGAAGAACTAGATTATTTTAAAGCATGCGCTAGGTAAAGTTATTAATGCATATTATCAAAGAACACGGTGTGTAAAAATAGAAAAAAAATCTGCGTTTTAGATTTACATTTAAGATGAGCCGCTATGGCTTTCAGTTCATTATTACCCCCCGGTTGTATCGGTACCATCGACAATTTATCGACTTCCGATGTACTAAATTTAACACAGAATCCCCATCCAACTTCTTTCGTAAAACTCAACCGATTGAACTTAAATTCCGTTTGAAACAAAATTGATTATTCCGAATAGATAAATATTTTTTAAATTTGTACCATTTTCCTGTTTTTTCGAGTTTTTGGTAGGTACCTAATCTTACTATATCTTACTAATATTATAAACGCGAAAGTTTGTATGGATGTATTTGTGTTTTTTACTCTTTCACGCAAAATTTACTGAATGGATTTTTATGAAACTTTACAAAAATATAGCTAATACATCAGAATAACATATGAACTATAGTTTATAAAGCTAGGTATTAATTTTCAAGATATTGAAAATAATAATTACTGTTTAATAGAAAATGTAAAAATTTGAGAATGACATTTTGCAAAACAATGATTCTTAAATCAAAGTTCTATTTTTGGAAAATATTTAAATTAATGAATTTATTTGAAGTACTCGCCTAATACTTTTAATCGAATCAAGAATTATACATATTTTAAATAAATAGGTTAAGAATTTTGGTATGAACGTAGATAGGACCTAGGAAAAGAAAATAGATCACTCGAAGTACTAATCCTACGCAGACAAAGTCGCGGGCAGAAGCTTATATATTATATTACTAGTATTCTACTCTTGTTGGCAATATACTAATCAATCAATCAATCCACGAATACAATCCAAATACATATTTAGACGTATTCTAATCAACTACAATGAAAAGTTTACAAAAGTATAAATGTGCGTATGTCTGCTTGAAATATATTTTTTTTATGGAATAGGCAATTCACCCTAAGAAGTTGAAATATAATGGCTTTTGCTTATATGTAGAGGCTCTTAAATTATTTTTTGACAATTCTTGTACGGTGTACGGTGTTATATATTTTAAAACTAACACATTTAGGAGAAAAACGTGAATGACCGAACCAATATAAATACAAAATATAAACTCCGGTCAAAAATAAATAAACTTTTGAACTTGGTTAAATTGATTAGTATGCAAAAACCAAAGTATTGTGAAAACGTTATTGATCTCAGCATTGCGGAGAACTGTGAAAAGATTACAAGTATATTAAAAGTAACTTATTGTATGGTTATAATTATTTCACAAATATAACATACATGCGTGTTTGAAATATATTATAATTTTTTGTCACATTATAAACATTATTTTACGTTACAAAAACTGAAAAAAACTGCCTCTTCATGTAACACTTTTATCCTGACAAATTTCACATCATTAATAAAGAAAACACGACTATTATCATAAAATCTTCATTAAAATTAGTAATTAACAGATCGTTAGTGTAATAACTCATTATTCACCAGCAATTATACCTAGTAGTCTAGTACAGTCGGCCTATATGCGCATACAACAAACTAGTGTAAATATGTGGCCTTGGCTATATATTTTAATACTAGAAAATACTTCGTTGAAAGTTTCCCCTTGGGAGATGACAAAATATACCAAAATTCCACATTTCCCGGACATATTTTCTCGTATTTTCAACCTCATTTTACCGTTAAGGTAATGTTTGCAAAAAATCCTCTAACTTGTAATGGCTTCGCATTATTTTCACTCAAATTTAATAGAGGAATAACACGGATTCCCGAATTATTTTTCAGAAAATTGTAATCTAATTAATATGATAATCAATATGAAACGAAGAGTTCCTAATTTCTTTTTATTAAAAAATCAGTGTACAAAAAGTGAAGCTTACTTTGTTAATTTAATTTCGATAGACAATTTGTTTAATATTAAGGTGAAGGAAAAAGACAATCTATAAATCCGCTTGTTTTGTTTTCATTCGTAACAAAACACAATGAGCAACATTATTTACCCAACCTTCTACCAACCTGTCTCTGATGATCTCCCTGCCCTCTTATACGCTTTCTATTTCTCTTTTGTTCCACCGCATAATCTTCCTCTGTACTGTAAAGTAGTTTATATATTTATTGTTCTTATGAAGGTTGAGATCAACCGAAACCGATCGACGTGTATAAAAAAAATAAAGTAATTTTAAACAAAGAACTTTTTTAATTTGTGTTTTGCATTCTTCGATAATGTAAGTTTTTTTAATTTAAAAATTCTCGGATTTTTTCAACTTTTCTTTTGAAAATAACAATAATGAAAAACACAACGCTAATTCCCACTAATCTTTGTTGAAACTTTTGCGTTAAAAAATTTATAAAGAAACAAATTATTACGCATAATTAATTGCGGCTTTGTTTATTTCCACTACCTGTCGGATAAAGCGAAATATTCATTGAGCACCTTCCGTCTTCTTATGATGAGAATTTAATATAAAATGTCTTTATGGCGTATTTATTAATTGTGAAACGCAATTTATTACCGCCAATCGCACCTTTAATCCGAAACCAGAGGAAATATTTTAATGAAACCCAGAATCCAGGGAGAATAACGCAAAAAAGCTCAAAAATTATCCAACAATACAATATTCATTTTTTATGTGAATTTCGTGAGTACTAACTGCTCCCTTCGGCTTGGAGCCAGTGAGAATATGACATCCTTAATTGGGATATGTTGGTGGCTAAAGGTAGTTAGGAGGAGAAGAAGAGGGGGAAGAGAAAGGTAGGGAAGTTCCTGGCTGTTGAGATCTGGTCACCAAACACGGGTTGAGCTATTTTCAAGCAACGTTTCAATTAAGAATTGTGATCTTACACCAGGGCGATACTGAGAGTATCTTCCACTTTGGAACGGTCTGCAAGTATACGATTTATATAATTTTAAATGTGAAATAACACAAATCAATTTTAGCGACTCAAATAGATGGCAAATCTAGGAAATTCCTAGAAAATCTAGAAATCTATGAAATTGCCATTTCTAGACGGGACGGTACCTTTTTCTTATATTTCTGTTTCAGATTTTCGATTAAGTGTCGCTAATATTGTCTAAGTGATAATATTAAAAAACAATGGAGAAAAATATTGTTTGTAAATCATCAAACCTCCAATTCAATCATGAAAAAAATTCCTAATACAATACAGTCAGCTTTTTAAACAAATAATACATTGAAAAATTATATTTTAAATAACAAGGACAAAGAATAAAAAACAAAAAAAAATTTTGGAGTTTACCAATTGAATTGTAATGATTGCAACAGTTTTTACATAGGTAAAACTTGCAATAATTTTGAAACGAGGATGAAGGAACATTTGAGATGTCTAAATAGCAATAATTATTCGGAATTTGCTAACCATCTAATTGAATTTAACCATTCATTTGATATAAATACTGGTTTTAAAATTTTAATACTAACGTTAGTGATTTTCAATTAGATCTTTTAGAAATTTTAGAAATTAGGAAAAATGTCGATAGAAATTTATATATTATAAATAATCAAATCAATTTTGTGAATAACCCTATGTTCAACATATTTCCATTGTAATTTGTTGTCTTTGGTGTTCTAAGCACCTCCCCTCTCCACCTCTCTCCCCCCACTATTTCAATTTCTACCCACGCATAGCTTTGTATACTTGATTATTTAGTTTTAGTACATTTTATGTCCTGAGGAAGAGAACATCGTTCTCGAAACATGTCGATTTGTTAAAATAAAGATTATCGTGGTAAAAACAAAGTGTTTTAATTTTTCATTAATAAAATGATGCCACAAAGTGAATTTGCAAAATTTGAAGAAGAAAAAATATATCTCTCTTTTTGCTGTTTACAATCCCAGCGAAATTTTAATCATTTTTCGTTGATTGATCTTCTTAAAAACCAAAATTATTAGTCATTTAGCCATCGTTGTGAATTTTGGTACAAGTTAGGATATTATAGTTCCATAGTTTGTTTATACTCGTAGATACAATACGTTCACGGCTTTAAAAGATAAACGCAATCTCTCACTAGATCAAAGTTCGCTTGGTGGCTTTTCTGACATTCCTCCTACATTCCTGTCCACTGATTGCTTGGGTTTTTTTTTAATATCGCACCACGCCAGAGAGGTGTCAGCTAGATACACAATCAAAGCCACCCAAACTTGAAAACTGTTTTGACTGTGCGCAGGTTTAGATTATTTTGCTTTCTGACATGTTATGGCGCTATGTTTAGAAATCAACTCGCTGAAAAGCTTTGAACCCATATTTTGTTTTTCACAAGCGTATTTCCATAGATAACAAGCAAAAATATTGCGTATAAGTGCTCTTTGGCCCATAGTTATTAAATTAAGGGCCGGAATTCCGATTTTCTACCGATTTATAACATGTCCCCGTATATGTATTATAAATATTGAACCGATAGGAAAAATGTCGCACAGTATCTGACGATAAAATTATTATTTACACGTTTGTTTCTCTCTCGATTCACTGCAGAGGGAGGAACGGATTCATAAACTAGTCACTCCTGGACACACTGATCCCCAGATTCCTACCCACCTCTCATACCTCTTTCCTTCTCAGAACTTCCTCTCCTTCCTTTCCCTAAAGAAATCTGTTTAAAATATTGGGTCAGGGAGGAAAAACAAAATTTCTTAAAACACCGGTTCTATTGTTACCCAGATTTTTAATGGTAAGAAACAATTTTTGAAAAATTTATGATTTCTTTTCAAAAAAATTGGTTTTTATAAGAACTTTTATTTTTAATTAGTGTTTTTTCTCGGTTCTAAATAAAAAACAAACATTTTTCGAAACAATTCCTTGCAAGAAGTACTTACGTTAGAGACTTGATTGTTTTCAAAAATCGTCACTAAAAACACGTCCACCTTGGTAGCAACAATTAGAGCCATATTAGGAAAACAATTTAATATGAGGACATCTATGCGAGCCTTAAAAATTCATTGAGTATGACTTATTTAATCATTATAAACTATCCCTAAATTATTATGTCTCCCGTAAAGCCTAAATTTTCGTGAAGCCTACATTCTAAGTCAACGTAGTGTTCTACGTAATCTTAAAATAATCGTTTTTGTTCATGTGAAGCAGATACTCTGTAATATTACATTATCATTTAAAATATAGCAATAATAGTAATAAAACTGACGTTTAAAATTAGTGTTTAGTAAGTTATTGTTTTATTTTAAATTAAAATAATCCATTGACCGGTCAGAGACTGAGTTGACGTCGCGTCTGGGTGGGTGTCATGAGTTCAATTCCTCGACTGTCTAGTCCTGAGTCCAAGCAACATTTTTCCGCTTACTGTGGTTAGAGTAGGAGATTTTGACGGTCTCCGTGGTCGGGGGTTAAGACTCTCGACTCGCAATCTGAAGATCGCGGTTTCGAACTCGGATTAATTTGAGTTATTTCACAATTATTTTTTAAAAATAATATATAGCACATTTGCGGCACGTTCCAGAGTATAAGATACTCTCTCTAAAACCGCCATTCGAAATTGAAACGTTACTTGAAATGGCTTTAGCCGTGTTTTGTGAGCCAGGTACTTCCCCAGCTTGTTCTTCCGCATCTCCTTCCCCTCCCACTACCTTCAGCCTCACAATATCCCCTCCCCAAATTGGGGATGCCATAGTCTCACTGGCTCCAGACTTGAGCAGTTGGGATTCTTGTGCGGTATTCACATAAAAAAGGGTTTTAAAATTATTTTCACCCATTTCAATTATTAGTATCTCAGGAATGTTTATTTTGCTTTTTAAAGAAAAAAATGAAGAAAAAACCATTAATTTACTACAGCTTACACGAGTATGTATTTCAAGTAATGGGTGTCTTCCTTTGTTGGGAAGACACCACAAATTCCAGAATTCGGAAGCCTAGACCCTTCTACGGATAATAATTTCTGCTAGTGACAGCTTCTCCCACCGATCAATGTCCGATGCCGAGATTTCATCGTGGGTTACTTTGGGTATCGTTTTTATTTCCCTTTAAATGGAATTCTTATTTATTTTTAATTATTTTTGCCCTCCCTTCAAATTTTGCGATTTAACGGTAATAATTGAACGGATAAGTGATCGGTTTTCGATTTTTTCGATTTGGTGAAAGACACCGTTGAAGATTTAGATGTTTTAGGGTGAATTGGCTTAAAATAATATGGCACTTCAGAGGAAACCAGTCGGCGTTTTTTTCCATACAAACGTATTCTCTAATATCCTCTCTGGGTTTTGACACTGTGCAAATATGTTTTAATATAATATACAATAGATATTGACAACTAGTGTGTCGGTATGTTTTGCTTTACAATTTTTTTTTTTTTAAGAACCAGCGAAGTTTAAGCATAAAATAAGTTACTTCTTATAGGAGTTCAGACGCTCCAAAAATCATTAAAATAGCCTGGTTTGAATGCCATTAATAGGCGTTTTGTAGGTTAATGGCTTTACTTGTACAGTATAAAAACTAGACAACGTTTTTTGAAAAGACTAGCAAAACATACAGACAAAAAACTTAAAAAATTGTCCAGCTTTGGAAGAGAAAAATGGGGAATACAAAACCTCGAATCTGACGATGTTATTCAGGAATTATGAAACTGACGTGCAGTGGTCCCTTTCTGTCAGTATTCAGGGGGGGGGGGGGTAAAAGCGACAGTGAAAGCAACAGTTTGGTAAAATACCAATTATTCAACTTTATCGGTGACCGGGTTTCCTCTTCAATATTATGTGCGAGCGATTTTTTTTATAATATTCGCATTCCATTTTACGTGCATAATGGTGGAAGCACAGTACATAGAAAGCACAATATAAACTATTTTTCGAAAACTTGACCTCTGGGTACCGAATAAAGAGTCTTACCATCCTGTAATGAAAGCTCGTTTTCATGCTTAAAAACGGCCAATGGTGTACATTTGCTGTAGAAAAAGATTGAACACAAAATCATTTGATTTTTACATCTAATAAAAAATAATTATTATATAATATATATATGAAAAGAAAAAAAGTGGTGTCTCTTATTTAGCACTATCCAATTTACCTAAAGGTATCTATCTACATTAGCCCTTTTCAACAAAAAAATATTTAAAGTTGTAATAGTACGCGATTCAAAACTTTTGGAAAAAATATTTCATAATTAAAATCGGAAAGGGATTTTCCAAACCAGTAATAACGGATTAATTAAAAATGCTTCTCCAATAATCGGAAATTCGCTTTGTGGCGTCATTTTAATTATAATCAAAATAAATAACATCGTATACACCTTAATCCTAGCTAACCCTGTACAAATCACAATTACGCCCCACGGTTGAATTTGGCAGCCACCCCTGGTCTGGAGCCCCAAAGTATCTGAAAAATACCTGTGACGGACGTACTGATGTAGTTTTTGTCATTTTATATTTGTGTTATTATGATTATTGAGTCTGTAACTTCTATGTGGTTTTAATAAATACATCGTCGGAGTGGGGGTAGGGCGAGGAGCGCAGAGAGTGTTCTACCAGCAGGGGCAATGCACTCGGTGTTGCTGCCCGCTATATATAGGGCCCGTTTGGCCGTTTTCAGGTCAGTCTCACGCTACCAGCCGACACGACAACATCTCTCCTGCCCTGCCCGCTCTACCTCGCTCCGACTTTACTTCTACTTGCCTCTTTCCTTCACTGACCATCGCTTTACCCTGGACCTCGGATTACCTCACACTCTTTGGACCAGACCCAGCTTCGTCAAAGGAACAGCTACTCGGACCAGCGCTACAGCGGCAAGCATTCTCCCTCCACAAGTGGCGAAGGGAGCTACATTTGGTACCTCCGTGGATCGGGACCTCCAGCCTATTATAGTTCTTATGTACCTCACCACGTCTGGTACAATACCCTTAACTCTATTCAGAAACGGGCGGTCCATTTGATAGATTCTCCCGTCTTAATAAACGGATTGCCATCTTTATATCACAGGCGTCGGGTGGGAATGCTATCCTTGAGGAAATTAGAGGAAATGACCGAAAATTACTGAGGGAGAACTAAATGAAACAGTTAGGAATTATTAAAACTTATATTTATTATTGCTATTGGTAAGCAAAAAATCACTGAATCACTTTTTCACATATTTGGCACTAGATGCTACTGCTTTTAATAATCGTTTATTGCATGAAATTGTATACTTAAGACAACCATTCAGAATTGAAACGTTGCTTATAATTCCTGTTGACCAGATCTGAATAGCCAGGTACTTCTTCGTCTTTCTCTTTCCCATTTTCTTTCCCTCATTACTAACTTCATCCTCACAAAATACCTCAATTGGGGATACAATAGTCTCACTGGCCCCAGGCAGCTTGGAAAGAGTCGGGTCTCTTGTGCGATGTTAACTTTTTTTTTAAATACCGGATTACCTTATATATTCATTTTGGTGCACTTCACTTTGTTATTTCGAAAAGCAACATAATAATATGTGAATAAAATGTGGTGGTAAATTCTACGATGAATCCCATCTGTACTCTGTTCCCGCAAATAGGTTTAAATTTTACATCAGTCGCATGTGGCTCACTCAAACTATGTCTAAAAGCAGAGCAGAACGAGGACATAGCATTCTGTTCCCAGCGATGAAATAACTACAGGAGCAATGTAATCTTGGTTCCGCATTTTTTATTACTAACTTTTATTTATTTTACATTAGGTCCACACAGGAGGCCCTGAGAAAAATAATTTCCCTCAGGGCTTATGTCATCTTTGGGGATGCTGTGTGGAGGGTATTAAGGAAAGGAAGGAGAGGAAGTTCTGGGAAGGGAAAAGGTATGAGGGTTGGGTAGGAATCTGGTTCAATGTGTCTAGATCATCCGCCGCCAAGACCTAGATAAACCTTACCCCATGAACCCGGGCACTCCTGCAAATTCACCAAACGTAGCGAACCACTTGGGGGAGCTATGGCAGAGGTGTTTGTTATCCAATAAATGGCTCCCGGGGCGGCGGTGCCCATTCCCGCCTCCCAAATTGAAACTTGCGAGCACCTGGCATACATTGCAATGTTAATCGATGAACTAAAGAAAGTGTTTGCGTTTTAATACTTTCGGATACACAACATTTTTTTGTTTTTCCGTCGGGTTCATACACGAATAAATAAGAAGATTTTCTGACGCGTGAACAAGCCATATAGAGTTGTCCGTGTGACAAGCGTGGATTTTCAAAATTTCCCCCCTGTCATCCCCTACCGCTACTATGTATCCTTTTCAATTCTTCTCTCTGCTTTTCCCTCGTCCCCTCCATCATCCCTCCCCTGCAAATCCTTTACCAGGCGTCCCCTTTCCCATCCTTATTCCCCGTCCCCTTCCGCATTCTCCTCTCCGCCGCTAAACTATATGAAATAAACAGATTTTTCAAATAACTTTTGCATCGTCTATTGTAACTTTGATGTGAATACTACTTAGACAATGAGCGGTTTCAATTTTATATAAATATATGGAACTAAAATAAAAATAAAAATAAAACAATTCTGAAATTTAACCTGGTAACAGGCAACTTATTTGTGATATTCCTGAAGAAATTGATTCTTTCTCTACAACTTTATAATAAATATCTGTTCTTTCGCAACATCCCTGATAAGATTCGGAATGCAGAAGAGTTTTATGCAAAAACCGTTACGTCCAAAATTACATTTGCATACGACATTACATTCAACTGGCTATACCGGAAAACTTTTATTACGCCACTCTTGAATGTGCTGTCTGCATATACGGAATTTTATTTTATTTTTATTTTATTTGAATTTTATTTTCTCAAAGGTCTCAAAAGTTGCCTATTACCATTAACAACATCAGCTTTCATTTGTATTTTTGGCCATAAATCGAGGATTTAAATTGGGTAAATTGGTAGATTAGAAAAACCAGAAAAAGATACGGATACCCCAGATGAATCCGTATCTGTTTCTGATATTTCTGTTCCAGATTTTCGATTGAGTGTTATGATCTTCATTAATTAAAATAATAAATTTTGAGGTTTAACTCTTTAAGTTAAAAATAAAAATAAATTCTCATCTTGCAGAAAAGTCCATAGATGTCGCATATTAAATAAAAATGGTTAAATTTATCCAAGATACTATCTAGATACATTTAGGTCGAGTTGAAACTTGGAATCATAATAAATATATATGAGTCAATAAAAATATGCGTTAAGAAAATGAAGATAATGTTGGTAGTTCTCAGTTGAAGTATGATACAGTTAAATACGACCGAATCGGAAAGGGATATATTAGCGCAGTTGGTAGAAGATTCCGCTTCCACCTTCTTCGCCTTCCCCTCTCCCTCGTCCCCCCGAAGCCCCCCTTTCATACCTCTTTCGCCTAACTCCACAAAATACACCCATTTTTCAAACAACTCGCGTGACCTATTTAATATTTTTATGCAAATTTCATAATGCCAGAGCTCACCAGTATATATATATATATAGAAGTATTCACGAGCATGTTCACAACAATTCAAAAAAATTAATAGCAATCGGATTAAATTTTAATCGCAATCGTATGAATAGTATAGGAAATAATTTCATAACGCCAGAGCTCACTATCCTATAACCATCCCGGGTATGCGTCCCCGGGTACGTATCCCAAAGTTTCATAGCAATCGGATGATTGGTATGGCCGCGCATAAGGTACGAACAAACAAACAAACAAATATTAATTTTTATATTATAGATATAACTGCTTAACTACGCAGATGTCTGATCAAATGAAAGGGTTTGAATTTTATCTCCGTCCTGGACAATAAAGTTTTTTTTACGACGATTACAAATATCTTGTTGATAGTAGTACCCTTATTTCGTTATAGGCAGGGGTGATCAAGCGTCGAATCTTCAGGTGACCCAACTTCTCTTCCATCCCTTAAATGGTACGTTGATATTTGTAGCAAATGTATTCCGTGAAGTATCCATGAGAAAATCGAGGGTAATTTTTTTGTGGAAAGCTCTTACAAGTACGTAAAATTTATGAGTATGTTTTTCGGACCATTTACTTTTAAGGCTATAAAGTTTTTTTAACTTGCTTTACGTTATTTTTAACCGTTTTTATCGTTGCTTTCATTCTGTACGTTAGTCTGGCATTTTGAAATATCCTACTAGTGACCCATAAAACAACAACAATTTGTTGAAAACAAAGTGTGTGTGAGATATCATCGAACTCTTTTATTCGTCTGAAAGGCCTGTCAATGCCATTATGTATGGAAAATAACATCGTTAAAATGTCCGCCGCGGCTTCTCTGGGTAGCGCTCAGCCGAAATGTTCAAATTTCCAAGACTCTGCCGCATAAATCAGGCTGAAATTGACCGAGGGCATGGGTTATGTCAATTTTGAGGGCCGATATAGTTTGTGGCTTATTCGCATAGATCTGCGACTTAAAAAAACCCCACAATAAAAATTCTAACGGGGTTAAATCACACGATCTCGGGGGCCTGTTGTGGTGGCACGTGAGATAACCTTGCCCTAAAATCTCTTGGGCAGAATGTCCAATGTGGCAAGAGCTGTGTGGCACGAAGCGCCGTCCTGTTGAAACCACAAGTCGTTGGTGACCATATCATACAATTTAGGTCAAAATAAGTTGGTAATCATCAACCTATGCTCGCCGTTAACGGTGATGGCCTGGCCAACGTCGTTCTCAAAGAAATATGGGCCGATGACGCCGCTAGCCTAAAATCCGCACCAAACAGTGACTGTTTGGCTCCTGGATCTCATGCGGATTGGTATCATCCCAAATTCGACAATTCTGTTTGTTAAAGTACCCTCGAATAGTCCCCTCTGTAGGACGCCTACAGCGACCGTAAAATGGACAAAGCGCGCGGAACGTTGCCCGTTACCCATTTTGATAAAATAATTGTATCATTTGCACGTGTTGTTGAACGCTATATCTGTCCGTGATTTTTGGCAAAACAGACTGAATAATTGATAGCCAATTTAACCGAAGTAGCATCAACAATATAGCAGCTATCAACTGTCAAAGTTCGGAAGTCCATGTTGGAAGACCCTGTATATATATAATTTTTAATTAACTAATTGTGAAATAACACAAACTAATCAAATAAAATTTATTTGCGCACGCCGCCAGGTTGCAACACGCTGAACCCGCGACCTTCTGACTGGGAGTCGAGAGCCTTACTTTAATATTCGACCATTATAATGTAATACATTAATAATATCAATGTCGAATACCAAATGAATTTCTGATTTGAAGTTTGGTTCCTTAACGTCTATTCATCGGTAAACAAGGCAGGTTTCCTTTGTGATTATATTCCAAGCCCCCGTAATTCCGAAAAGGCCCCTGAAAACCACGATAAAGGTTTAAGCTCAAGGATTCAATACACAAGAATATTAATTTTCTATTCATAACAACGAATTAGCAGCATCATTTGGCGGCATTCACTGGGAATTAGTTGATTTATCTAAGTTAAAGGTTTCGTATATTGTAATTAACCCATAATTCATGTGAAGTACGCGTAAACATTTCTGTTTTATTTACGTATAGAGATTTCACGTGGTCAATAATAATACTGTAGGTAATCCTGTTTACATTATGTATATATTTTTTTACAATAGTTTCTCACAGGAGGCCTTGGGGAAAATAATTTCGCTCACGGCTTATGCCATTTAGGGGATGCTGTGTGGAAGGACTTTTTAATGGAAGGTAGGAAGGAATGTTCTGAGGGATGAGTAGAAATCTGGGGTCAGTGTGTTCAGCAGTGACGGACGTATGAATATATCCCTCCAAGTGCGGTGCAAGGCTATGGGTCGGGAGAGAGCAGTAGTCAAAGGATCCGGTCTGCCTCGCAGCTGGTAAGCGTGCGCATCCACCGCCAAAACGTAGACATATGGCATAAGTGTTAGTTATCCAATAAAATGTTCCCGGGCGGTGGCTATTAGATCAAGAACGTGAATTCGTGCTGAAAATAGCCACTGCCCTACGCCCAATAAACGGGTTATGCTGGGAAAAACATTACTGTGTGGTAAAAATAAAGATATTATGTCGTTAAATAATTCAAACATAAATAAAGAACTACAGAACAATATGGAGTTTTTTATAATTATTTCGCTGTACAAGACTCAATAGACGCTTTTGGTATTCTCGCGGAAATGGTACGGTGACGGGAATGGCTCGCGCTATCTCATTTCTTTAGTAAGGGTGAGAGAGAAGCACGAAAATGATTACTTTTGTATTCTCTTGTATTAAATACATGGGATGCTGCGAGCCGTTACCGTCGCCGTGCTCTTTTCGAGTGAATTATAAAAGCAGCCAACGGTTACAATCAGTGCTGCTACCAACATACTTCTACGAATACAAAAATTATGAACCGTGGAACTCCATAAGAATTTTTTTTTAATATTCTGTTAACACTTCAAAAATAATTAAACATGGTTGAATGACGTGTCTGTTAACATATAAAAACTGAAACTGAAAACAGAATCTGAAACATATTCATCTAATACAACGAAAAACAATCGAGAAACTTATTAACAATGTAAATTATTTATAATTTAAATTTAAATGCATTAAATTTAATTTTTTTTAAATTCTGTTCAAAGAGGTGTCACTAAGTAAAAGTGTAAAATTTTGATTCCTTTCAACCATGACTGGAGTCCCCTTTTATTTAGACATTTTTTTCCTTCTAATCTCACAGTATGCCACTGTTTAAATTAATTTACAATATCGTCGCAAGAAAGCAACACTGATTTAAATGATGTAACAAAAAACCTTTCAGATATAAAAAAATTGTAACTTTTAAACCAGTTATGGTTAGTGAAATGCCATTTTTTAAAATGCTTAGCTGAAAAAAATATGATTTATCAAATGGTAATATTAAATTTTTTAAAGAAGTAAAGAAGGACAATGTTTATGGCGCTTACAGCAGTTGAAATTTTGTTTGTGTTCGCCAAAATGTTTGTAATCATTGCTGCTAAATGTATGATTACTGAAAATATCCTTTATTTTCAGCTGCATAAATTGCCGTAAGCGCTAAAGTATATCAATATCAAAATTTTAATGTGTGTCGTTATTTTTTGGCTAAATTTGTTTGGTTTACAACATACTTACAACAAAAAAAGGGTTGGAAATGTAATTGAAAATCTTTATTTGAAACTTTTAAAATGTTAACAGTTCAAATTATTATACGACAGTACACAAATATGTAGGTACTTATTATAATGAGATAGAAAAAAAAACAAACAATTTTTTCTAATCTTTCGTTAAGAACACACACATAATCTATCAAACAGAAAGCTGCAGCAACACCGTAACGTACAAAAAGCGATAACGCATGACCTGTATAATTGTAGTAAACAACTAACTTATTCTAAAAAGTATTGACAAGTTGTGGTAAACGACAAGCGTAATTAGAAATCAAACAAGTGCAGTAACCAATACTTAAATGCAATTTTTGAAAATGCTGTAAGCACCAACCGAACGTGTAATGTTTCCGTGTAAGTGATTTAGTCGTTTCTTTTAAAATTATATATTGTCTTATATAATTGAATATTGAATACAGCCAAACGTAAAAAAAAACATGATTTTGAGTTGTGAACATCACTTTAAAAACGTATTGTTGATAAAACGGCTAGTTTTTTCCAACGCGTCGAACAGTTCTTCTTTATTAGTCACGGGACTCAGATAGATCGCGCGTAGATAGATGAAAACAAAATGGTGTATAAAAAGTATTTTTATAGGTAGTGAAAATAGAGAAAAGGGGGAAGACCCAGGCTGAGGACGGAAGACAGGTAAGAGGGGATGCATCACAGCCAGGTAACAAACTAGAAGTCAGCCTCTGAGGACAGGAGGAGTTGGAGGCGAATGTTGCGGCCAAAGCTCGATATGGGCTGTAACGCTATCGAAGAAGAAAATGAAGTGGCGGTTATAGTAGTATTGCTTTTCTGTGAAGATATTACTACATCATTTCTTGTTTTATTTACCAAATATATTGGTTGTGGATCCAATGAAATATATCTATACTGCAATATATATATATAAATTACTTAAATTTGAATTTACGTGTAATTAAATGTGACCTTTGGTTTTAAAATTTAATGAAACATTCCCCAAAACATCAAACATGGACTGGATATTTGAAATGTGGAAAAGGTTTAATATATTAAATATCCAGCGGGCGGAAGTTCAGATTTAAAAAGATGGTCCTTGTAATCGGGTGATTTTTGGAAAGATAGAAAAACCGTATTCGTGCAATTATACCTTGTGGATCCGACGAATTTAATGATGAATTCTCGGTTTCAGCATTTATATTGAATAAGTTATCATTAAATTTGTGTCTCGGGCAATATAAAGAGAAAAATAATTATAAATTTAGAATTGTGTACGTACCTACAACCACAAATAATGATCGAAGTACCTAACTCAAAATCGATTATATTTCAAATAATAATTGCTATAATATATGCACCATATTACAAAATAGAATATTTTTCAAAATTAAAAAAAAAATAGCTTTACTGGATAAAATAATTTTCGAAAACGATTGTTGTTTTTTGTAGAAAGGGAGTGATTTTTTTAAAATCGTTTAATTACTATTTTAAAACATCATCTTTTCATTTGTGTCTGGTAATACCGCCTTACATCGGATATTATAAAGAACACGATCCTCTTAGGCAAGAAATATTATTGAAAAAAAAAAACAGAACGGTACTTACGAAAATATTCATTTTCACTAATAAAGCAGATTAACCGAACTCCTCTGCATGAAAAAATAAATTTTGCTCGTTATTGTAAAATCAATTTTAAGAATTATAATAAATTAAATTTTTAATCGGATAAATTCCGACACATCACTAGCTTCGGAGAAATGTAGACGAAAATATTTATAATTACGCCTTATGCTCAAAGTCTTGTAGAGTTTCTTATTACTGATGGTAGTAGCTACTCGAATTATAATCTCTTTGCCTTATTCGCACCAGACAAATAGTTAGTCGAGTGGCGAGTAACTCGCTACTTGACTGACCAAAAAGTGATCGCACTACTGTCAAGTAAAGTTCAATAGTAAGCGGCGCGTCGCAAGATGGGCGGGTTTCAATGCAATAATTTACGCAATATTTAATAATTTACAATAAAGTAAATACCCTAATTAAATTTTTTTAAGGTTTTATTGTAATGCTTTTAGAAGAGATGGAAAAATAAATTATTGAGATAAAAATTTAAAAAAAAAACTATGGACTAGAAAATAGATTAATAGCCGCAGAAATAAAGAAATTTACAGTAGCAGTTTCGCTCCAACGGGACGACATGTAGCGCGTATCTGCGCCAACTAATGAACTGCGCATGTCAGTACGCAGGGACTTGGTGGGGGACTTTGTGGGGGACTCTACTCGCCGAAAAATGGAATCAAATGGATTCAATCTACTAAAGAGCCGACTGGCCTAATCTACTGAAATCATGGTGTTCGGACACGTTTAGTTATTAATATACTCGCTACTCGACTAAACTATTATCCTTGTGCGAACGACTTTTATATAGATAGATGAATTGATTCATCAGCTTCAAATATATGCCCAATAAATATTAGTTATGAATCATATTAAATTTACGATGGTCACGTATGTTGTACGTCTTCAAAATATCGCACATTATGCAGTTGCGTCTATCATCGGGTAAGTGTAGAAGTGCTGACCTTTTCATTTGTCACAAAACAAACCCACAAAGCTATATGAACTTGGGCATAATTTAGAGTTGAATGAAAATTTATGTTAGAGGGAGCTCTTTTTTTCTTGTCACACCTAAAAATAATCTTCTTTCCCAATGGTTCAATCTTTAAATTAGTGTATATGCAATTTTCGATGGTGAGGTGAAATCCTAGTTTGAAAAATAAAAATTAGCTTCCCATTTAGGAAGCTTTAATGCAGATTGTGCAGTTTACAAAAAATATTAATACCATAATGTCCATTCACAATTGCTCGGTTTCTGGCCAAGCGAAAGAGTATTCCATGAATTTCCACCAATTTTCAAGTTAGTTTAACGATTGGCCGCCCGCGGGTCTACTAGCTAACAACGCAAATTGAATACAATTGCAGTGATTCTGACGATAGGGGCTCGTTGTTTTATTTTATGGGTGGTTTTACATTTTGCACTGCATATCTATAATTATTTTCACCAAAAGAATTTTTGTTTACATTTACATTGCGTAGCAAAGCTAAATTGTGATTATTTGGAGAAATTGTGAAAGATGACTGTTTGATGATGAGTGTTTACAATAGAAATACAGAGAAGAGCATTTAAATAATTCGCTTTACAAAATAATAACTAGTCCTAGAGTCACCACTAATGTATTGAACAATGTACATACTGACCTTACAACAGAATGACGTATAAAGCAGCCTACTCTACATAGTCTTAAAAAATCAGGAGTATTTTGTCAGAAGGTATGAAGAAGGGAGGTATTTGCAATAAAAACCAAATAAATGGAATATTTCTGAATATATCCGAAAACTAAAAACAGTTTTTGAAATGTGATGAAATACACAATTAACACAAACGTTACTGGTAGACATAAAAATAGTATTTTTGAAGTATAACAATTTTTAACATAAAAATAATAAAGTTTAAAAAATGGCCCACCCCACATTTTTTGTTAAACTATAATGATAACGACACAAAATAAAAACACAAACATATTTTATTAGACAAACTTATTATTAACGTTAAGCCCTCCGCTCATAGAGAAACAGAAACCAAACTAAAACTGGCGGGTTGATATGGTCTCCAACCAAACTTCTATCACGGAGCTACTCAATTTTACTTTTTCAGTATTTATCTCAGCTTCTTTAACCATAGACAGCTCAGCTATATCTCAACAGTATTTATCTCAGCTTATTTAACCAAACACTTTAGATGTCATATTGGCGATTAAAAAACAAACAAAAAAACTCGAAAACTGACAACCAAACTGGCGTACCCATGGCAACCAGGAACTGGCGCGTCATTGTCCATGGCAACTAGCACGGCGAGTTGCAAATCACTGCTTGCGTTGCCATTGACAATAGGTTTTTGAGAAGTTGTGTAATGTACGGACTATCATATTTACACACACAGGATAGCGAATTGAGTTGCAAACTGGTTTTTTTTTCAGTTTCTCCGTGAGCAAATGCACTTGCTCTCACCTCACTTTTTTGTCATTCTATGTAAAAATAATTAATAATAATTTTACATATTTTTTTTTTCAAATTGCGATTGAAACTTTTGTTTCATAGAGGTGCACATTTAATTTATATAGTTAATTTCTAACGCGCAGAATTTTCTCTTTTTAAGGGGGGGGGGGGGGGTATCGAAACTCGGCTTTACTGCAGTTGGGTATTTTTGGTACTTGTACGGCCCGCTAGCCAGCCGCAATTTTAGCCGTCTTTTGGAGCAGACTCGGGTAAGATTGACACCAAATTGATAAACCATTCAGCATTTTGATAAAGTACGAAATAAAAAATACACTTGCTCTATAAAATTTTAATTTGTTTACAAGATAATGGATACAGCTTGACAGACAAAAAATCATATTAGCAATGGAATGGATACATAGAAACATCTTTTACGCCCTGAACCTTTTTTGACGTCTCAGTTTTTTACTCAATGTGACTTTGAATCTAATGGTGTTTTGACGTGGATTGTATGGTTTATATAATGGTAATAACTGTATTTATAATATTACCGGAAAATAATGGGGAGATCATAAAATAAAATTGGGACAAATATTTTTAAGTACGTGCGATAGAAATGACAAAAGATGGTTTTGTTTTTGAAAGTTTATTTAGACAAATTTTTTCGTACTCAAGAAAGAATATATATCAAAATATTAGCTCAGATAAACAAAAAGTAGAATGACGCGCATAAACGAAAAAACACAAAATTTAATACAAATTGATATAAAATCGACTAAATGTAAGCTTGGTATGCAAATATTCAGCATAATATCGTACAAAAATTGCCAAGACTTGTGGATTTTAGAATGATATTAATTTTATCTTTAGTACATGTGTTAAACTGTGTTAGTCGTACGGAATTTTTAAACCTCTCAACAATAATAATCGAATCTTTTTTTTATTTTTATATATAACTTCGCACCGGAGGCCCTTAGGAAAATTGTCTTGAAGATACCTATATTGTATGAAGGAGGAAACACAGAGGCCGGCAAATCGTTTCACAGCTGAGCTGTTGAACTCAAGAACGAGTGGTAGAAGCGACCCGTCTTCATGTGACAAATTTCGACTATGTATATATGTTGGGCGCGCGTTTGGCGTGTTTCCCGACTTTGCACCGGTGCCGAAGGGATCAATGACGCTAGTTCCATATCTGAAATACCGGTAGAACAAGGATTCCATCGCGGTAGACGACCCTGAATAATTCTTGAAGCACATGTGCTCCTAAGGCTGTTCCTTCTTATTGGCAGCTCGTGTACAAATTACCCAAAATTTATTTGACTCTCTCGATTCATCGTCTTGCCCCGCTGTGGGAGAGATGGATTCATACGTCCGCCACTCCTTTTTTTATATGCATACCTTACAAAAGTCCCACCTGCTCCCGTCTGGAGTCAGTGAGACTATGGCATCCCCAATTGGGGTATGTTGTGTGGCTGAAGGTGAATGGGGATGAGAAGGAAATATTGTAATTATTTCTACAAATCTCATGACGTCAGAGCTCACCACTATATGTATATAGAATCCTTTTGAATTGAATTGAATGAATTGTTTCAGCGCAATCGAATGAATGGTATAGAAAATATTTTTATAACGCCAGAGCTCAGCACTATATATAGAAACCATTACAGGTATGTGCACAACAAATCACCAAAGTTTCTTTGCAATCGGAGTAATGCTTTAGGTACCGTATAAGGAATTACGAAGCTGTGCATTTAACAACTTACAAAAGTTTCATCACAATCGGATAAATAGTACAGGAAATAAATTCATAGCGCTAGAGCTCACTTGCACTATAATATATATAGAAACCCTCAAGGGTATGTACACGTACACAAAAAATCCGCCAAAGTTTCATGGCACCCAGATGAATGCTTTAGGAACCGTATAAGGGACAAACAAAGTAACATTATTTTTTATGTACTTTTTTTTACAAATTTCATGACGCCAGAGCTCACTATTATTTATAGAAACATTGGCGGGTGTGCACATAACAACTCACCAGAGTTTCATCACAATCGGATAAATGGTATAGGAAATAATTTACTACTTGTTCTACTGGCTTGTTGATTGCTTGTATAACACCCATTTCCCCAATCATTCCTTGTATAAAATACGTGGATAATAATTTCGTTCAGCGGACGGAACTGCAATGCGAGCGCGCGACCTCTCCCCTCGAATGTCCACTCATTACTGAATAAAGTTACAAAATTTACCGTAAAACCTGGGTCTTAACACCGTTAAAATCATATTTATCGCCATGACAGTAAGGGAGATATAACAATTTATATGGGACCTATGTGAGCTGTGATTCAAAGGGTTGATATTGCATTTACTAGAATAATTATATTAATTAACTACTTTAGACATCTATAATAAATTCTTAAGTTACCGAAGATCTAAAGTAGGACACTATTTGAAAAATTACAGAATTCGGAAAGAAGATTATTTTTTGGTGTGACAAGAAAAAAAGAGCTCGCTCTAACGTATATTTTCTTTCAACTCTAAACTATGCCCAAGTGCATATAGCTTTGAGGGTTTTTGACAAATAAAAAGGTTTTTTTTGACAAATAAAAAGGTCACCACTTCTACACTTACCCGATGATAGACGCAACTGCATAATGTGCGATATTTTGTAAACGTACGACATACGTGACCATCATAAATTTAATATTATGATTCATAATTTATTAATAAAAAATTAAAAATTATTAATAAATAAATAAACATATTTTGACGTCCAGGGGCAAGGCTTTGGACTCCCATTCCGAAGGTCGCGGGTTAATTCTATTTGATTAATTTGTGTAATTTCACAATTAATTAATAAAAAAATAATACCTACTTTATTTGGGGCACGTTCCAGAGTGTAAGATGCTCTCAGTATCGTCCTGGGGGCCTAGTCTCGATCTTTCGGTTTCACAAACAAGCACGTTTGCCGTTTAACCTTTCTTGACGGTGCTGTCAACTAAGCGGTCACGGTTTGTATTTACTGAAATATCTTTGTAAATATACTAAACATAGAGTTAACATTTTAGGTATTCCTCCACAATACATTTATGTATTGGATTAAATAAATACATTACACTAATATTTACTGAGTGTACAGCATCGGAGCGCGAGAAAGTTTTTAGCACGGTCAGAGGAGGGTTAATACGGATTCGTGACGTAGCTAAACCCGCGTTACAAGCGCTGTGAGAGATATAGACTAGGCCCCCTGGTGTAAGACACCATTCAGAATTGAAATGCTGCCCGAAATGAAAAATTCGTCGGCCGGCGTAGTCCAGTGGTAGGGCGTTGGACTGCCATTCCGAAGGTCGCGGGTTCGAACCCAACGTGCGCAAAAAAAATTATTTAATTGATTTGTGTTACTTCACAATTAATTATTTAAAATAATATATATTATATTTGTGGCACGTTCCAGAGTGGAAGATACTCTTAGTATGAAACGTTGCTTAAAATGGTTTTAGCCATGTTTAGTGACTAGTTCTGAATGGCCAGGTACTTCCCCACCTTTCACTTACCTTCGGCCTCATAACATACCCCAATTGGGGATGCCATAGTCTCACTGGCTCCAGACGGAAGCAGCTGGGACTCTTGTGAGGTATCCACTATTAAAAAAATATTAAAAATGGCTTTAGATGTGTTTACTGACTACATCCTCCTCTTCCCCTTCTCCTTCCCTTCCTCACTTAACTTCAGCCTTACAACTCACTAGCTCCAGACGGGATCAGTTGGGACTCTTGTGAGTTATTCACTATTAAAAATTTAAAAAAACTCGCGATCGAAAAGTCCGAAGAATATTTCCATTTTTTTTACATTAGTTCCTCACATCTTGAATGCTGTATGGAGGATCTTTTTATGGAAAGCATGTTAGGGATTTCTGCGGAGGAAAAATAAATGGTTCGATAGGATCAGTGGTACAGGAGTGAAAGACGTATACTTCCATCTCTCCTAATCACGGTGCAGGGCGATGCATCAACAGAGTGCGGCTGGAGAGGTCAAAAGGCCTCCCTCAAACAGTCGCTCTCGACCCTGCCACGCAGTAGGAGGGCAGACGCATCTGCCGCCAACAACTAGAAAAACCTCACCCCATGAACCCGGGTAGCCATGCTAACTCACCAAACACAGCGAACCACTTGAGGTGACAAATTAAATATGTGTTGGTTAAACCTGCACCCCAAATTATCTTCTCTACTTCGCCATTTCATCAAGATTTTGTACAATCATACTTTCTTTATTTAACTAAAATCATACTTGAATCATTAAGAAACAATCGTTGTCTACAATAAATCATATTATTCAAGAAAATAGATTTTAACGCTCGTATTATTTATTATACCGCAAAAATATAAATTATAGAGACACTGAGACTTGCAGAAACACTTCCCACGATTAAAAAGGTTACAGTGTACGAAATGAGTAACGATAGGTGTTCGGGCATAACTTACAGTATTTTTTTGTACCTACACCCATCCAAGCCTATGCGTCCTTACCTTTGTCACCAGGAGAAAAACAAGTCCTAATCAGTACCATTTCTACCGCCTTGCACGCACGTTGCGTCATATTATGTTTTCGAGAACGCTTTCAAGGTCGATACAGAGTTCCGTGCAATAACGAATGAATACGTGAGTGATCGTGCATCCAGAGTCCAGAGGATACATTTCAAAAGGTAGGACTTTCAATATTCTGGTGGCATCCTCTATTCTCTATATTCCTGCTTCCTTTCCATTCGTTATACACATTTCAAGTTTTTCACGCGACCTGAAAAGCTATTTTTCAGCAGCTATCGAAACATTGGTCCTTCGCCGGATTAAATTAGTTTTATGCGTAGAAATTGTACTCAAAATAGTTTAAAATAGTTCAATAATTATTCCATTAGAAGAATAGTTTCGGGTAGTAATTATTTCCAGATAGTGATTATTTCTTATCACGGTTTCATTTCATAGGTAGGTAGTAATTTCTGTGCATATTTCAAGATGGATAAGATTGCAACCAAGATCGGTTCATTAAAATTAAAAAGGCAGAGATTATTCGGTCGTGTGCAAGCTGCATACGAGCTTATTAAAGATTTAGAACAAAAGGCAAAGTTATGTCAATTTAAGGCAAGAATGGATAAAATAGAGTCGACATATGAGGAATTTCAAAACATACAATGCGAGTTGTCGGACCTGGTTTCACTTCCCGAATTCGAATCAAAAAATGATATTTTGGAAGTTTCCCGTGTTTTTGAGGAACTGTTCTTCGAGGTCACGTCGGCGCGTGATACTCACGAGGCGGATCGGAGTGGTCATCATGATGTATCAGGCGAGGAAGTGCAACGTCCTGGCCGTAGTTTTCTGGCCCCAGAAATAAAAATTCCATCTTTTAGTGGCCACATTAGAGATTGGCCTCCCTTTTTTAATTTATTCAGGAGTCTTGTTCACGAGAATAGCGGTCTCACTAATATTGAAAAATTTCACTACCTACTAAGTACGTTGAAAGATACAGCGTTATCTCTAGTCAAAACCATTCCATTAATACAAGAAAACTATGATTTAGCTTGGGAGACGTTGCTAAATCATTATTCGGAGTCTAGAGCATTATTCATACACTATGCAAACTGTATTTTAAATTGCAACTTCACTAGTAATGACGAGATTTTAAATGTCTTGCGAGAAAACCTTGCCGGTTTGCACGAATTAAAAAGGGAAAAAATATTTGAAGAATTTGTTTGTCATTTGGTTTTACAAAAACTAGATTTAAATACGCGGAGATCATTTGAATCTAGAATTGAAAAAGATGAAATTCCGAGTGTCGAAAAATTAATAATTTTTTTGGCGGCTCAAAATCGCATAAATATGCTTTCAGATAATAATACTCATGTAAAAGACAATCGAAAACATAAACGGGTTTTATTTGTGGGAAACGATAATCCCAATAAAATTATTTGTAAACACTGTAAAGGCATGCATCACATTACAAAATGTGAAACATTTCTTGTGTTAAATCTAGATAGTAGGAGAGACTTCGTCAAAAGGGAACGACTATGTTACAACTGTTTAAATCCACATCTAATTAAAAATTGCAAATCTAAATTTAAATGTAGAAAGTGTAACAAATTCCACCACACACTTTTACATAGCGATGAAAGGGCCCCTCCATTTAACAACCACGATTCGGAAAACAATACTGAAGAAATACACTGCAATGCTGCGTACGCACTGACAAAACGCTCGATATTGCCAACCGCGCTGGCAGAATTTCTTGACAAGTCGGGGCGCAGACACCAAGCTAGGATTCTGATAGACTCCGGCAGTGAAATATCATTCATTAGTGAGCGATTATATAATACATTGGGATTAAAATCAAAGAAATGGATAGGTAACGTGAGTGGAATCAATAATGCAATTGTCAACAATGTGGAACGTTCAGTTACTTGTAAAATATATTCCATTCAGAATCATTCTTTTGTGACAGCGCAAGCGTTAGTTATTTCAAATATTACGTCAAAGCTTCCTCCCGTTAATTTGCAAGAGCCGTTTGAAGAATTTAATCATTTAAATTTAGCGGATCCAGATTTTAGAAATCCAGGCGAAATAGACTTCCTAGTGGGCTCTGATTTGATAGCAAAAATATGGAGACAAGGGTATATTTCAAGCCGTAATTTGCTGGCGGTGAATACAATATTTGGATATGTAATTATGGGCTCATGCATAACACAAATGAATGATGTAACACAAACCTTTGTAACGTCAGCTCTAACTGCAGTTGAAAACAACGACTTAAATTGCGCGGTTAGGCGTTTCTGGGAAGTCGAGGAGATTTCTAACGAAATTATTAAAAATAAAGAAGATATTGAGTGCGAAAATATATTTCAGTCAACGGTTAAAAGGGATGTTTCCGGTAGATACATAGTAGCACTACCCTTTAAAAATAAAGTAGATATAGGGGGCACATACAAATTCGCACTAAAGAGATTTTATACTTTAGAAAAACGTTTGTCGTTAAATCCAAAATTAGCGGAACATTATCATAAATACATGAAGGAGTTTTTGGAGCAGGGCTTCATGTCAAGATTAACCCAATCAACTGAGATACCGAATACAAATTACATTCCACATCATTCGGTCGTGCAAAATATTAGTAATGATATCAAAATTCGGGTGGTCTTTGACGCCTCCTGTAAATCTGACAAACAAATCTCATTAAACGATTGTTTATATTCGGGTCCAAAATTACAAAACGAAATTGGTCAAATCTTACTAAAGTTCCGATTATATCCGGTAGTATTTACTACGGATATTCAAAAAATGTTCTTGCAAATACGAATAAGAGAAGAAGATACAAGCTATCAAAGGATTCTGTGGCGATTTTCTCCTTTAGAGCCGGTAGGGCAATATTCTCTGGGTACGGTCACGTTTGGGGTGACTTCTTCGCCCTACTTGGCTATCAGGACTTTGCATCAACTAGTTAAGGATGAAGGTGCACAATATCCAAAGGCTTCTAAGGCACTGTTGTCAGATACGTACGTCGACGACATTGTTACTGGCGAATGGGAGCCAGACAGTGCCTCTCAGCTTCAGAGGGAGCTGAAAGAACTCCTCGCAAAAGGAGGGTTTCAATTAAGAAAATGGATGAGTAATTCACTTCCGGTATTAAATAACATCCCGATTGAACATCGGATCCACACAAGTGGTCAGCTTGAATTTGATAATGGTACAGCTTGCTCATTAAAAATTTTAGGATTAATTTGGGATCCTGAAAAGGATAACTTTTCATACTCGGTGCAAGAAAAGGTAAGGGTATTTTCAAAACGTGCGATACTAAGTTGCGTTGCTCGTGTTTTCGACCCAATTGGATTAATAACCCCTGTTGTTTTTAAAGTAAAAGTTTTATTACAAGAAATATGGAAAATCAAGATAGGTTGGGATGATGCGCTCCCTGAACACATTTGTAATTTATGGCAAAAATTCTTGGAGGAATTGCCATCGTTACGTTTTTTACATATACCTAGACATTGCAATACAGTTAAACGTTCAAACTGTATTTTAGTAGGATTTTCAGATGCTAGTGAGTTGGGTTATGCTGCTTGCGTATATTTGGTTACGAAAGAAGCACAGCCTAAAGTAACATTGCTTACTAGCAAGTCTAAAGTTGCGCCACTGAAGGTATTGTCAATACCACGTCTCGAGCTCATGGGAGCTTATCTGCTTTCAAAACTGATCAAAATGACGAGGTCGTCGATTGAAACTCTTATAACAATTGCAGATATAATATTGTTTTCGGATTCTACAATTGTTTTGTCATGGATTAAGGCACCTCCTCATACTTTAAAAACTTTTGTCGCGAACCGCGTAATTAAAATACTTGATCAAGTCGAAGACGCAAAGTGGTACCACGTTATTTCGAAAGAGAATCCAGCAGATTTAGCTTCTCGTGGTTTATATCCTCCTCAAATAATAGATAATGAATTATGGTTTCAAGGCCCTCCGTGGCTGGTACAGTCGTTACAGGAGTGGCCATTAACTTTACCGGAAACATTAAGGGTTGACGAGCTGCCAGAGGTAAAGTCTCACGTCTCAACGGTTCACGAGCCGTTTGACTATTATCAAGGTCTAGAATTTTTCCGGTTTTCTTCGTGGACACGTCTTCTGAATGTGGTCGCTTGGTCCATTAGATTTATACACAACTCGAGGCAACGGAGCAAGGGCGCTTGTAAGTGCGGAATTCTGACCTGCTCAGAAATAAACCACGCGACTATGGTCATATTAAAATGCGATCAACAGTTTCATTTTTCTGCTGAAATCAGAAAGCTTAAAGGGGATGGGGTGATCCCAGTTGCTTTTCAAAAATTAAATATTTTTATCGACCACGAGAATTTACTTCGCGTTGGCGGGCGGCTCTGTAATTCTAGTTTAAATTACAATACTAAGTATCCAGTAATCCTCGCGAAAAATAGTAAAATAGCGGAGCTTATTATACTATATTACCATAAGGTATATTTACATGCTGGTTCACGAACCTTGCAGTTCCTGATTCAGCAGAATTACTGGATTGTATCTGCCCGCAATAAAATAAAGAATTTAGTTCTAAAATGTGTGAGATGCGCTAGATTGCGATCATCCCCGTCTACTCCTCTCATGGCTAGTCTACCAGAAGCGCGTGTTACGCCGAACCGCGTATTTAGTCTTGTAGGGGTAGATTTAGCCGGCCCATACAACATTAAGGAAGGCAAACGCAGAGGTGCTAAGACATACAAAGCTTACTTTGCGATTTTCGTTTGCATGTCAACGAAGGCAATATATCTCGAGGTACTCTCGGATCTTTCGTCTGAGGCCTTTATCGCTACACTCGATAGGTTTGTTTCAAGACGGGGCATCTGTCAGGCCATTTATTCGGATTGCGGCACAAATTTCGTTGGAACTAAACGCTATTTGATTGGAGCTCAAAAATTCTTGAATAATTGTCCTAATGACGAACATATAATGCGCACATGTTCGGAAAGGGGAATAGTGTGGAATTTTAATCCTCCTTCCAGTCCCCACTTCGGGGGACTATGGGAAGGTAACATAAGAGTGGTGAAAAACCATTTAAAAAGGGTAATAGGGGACAGTTCATTGACGTACGAAGAGTTTACTACTGTTTTAAACAAGATTGAAGCCATCCTAAACTCTCGACCGCTGTGTCCGTTAACATCAGACCCTGAAGACATTCAAGCTCTTACTCCAGGTCATTTCTTAATAGGCGAACCGCTAATTTCAATTCCCGAATATAACTATACAGAGGTTAAGACCAACAGAGTCAATCGATGGGAACACCTGCAGAAAATCACGCAACATTTTTGGCAGCGCTGGAATACCGAATATTTACAAGCGTTACAAAATCGAGTTAAGTGGTATAAGCCTACACGTAACCTCGAAGTAAATGACTTGGTAGTCATTAAGGATACCAGGAGTCCTCCTTTAAAGTGGCCACTAGGCAGGATAAGGGAGGTGAAACCAGGTTCTGACGGGGTCGTTAGAGTAGCCTCAGTTCAAACTAGCGACGGGGTATATCTACGGCCTGTGACAAAGCTTTGCCTGTTACCCATAGAATAGAGAGTGACGTTTTTTATTTTGTTTTCTTTTTGTTGCCTCGCTTGAATTGCGATCATATATTTTTGTTTTCTTTAGTTATTTATGCTTCCGTATGGTTTGAGATTCAGCTATCTTTTCAGATACTATATTCTTTCAGAGTATTTTTTTTGTTTTGTGTTTTGCACGTGTAATTTAGTTTCACGTGCATCTAGTTTTTACGGAATAGATTAAATATTAGGGTTAGGTTTCATTTCACATATTCTTTTCTAGTATTTTTTCAAAATCGACCAATTTCGATGAGTGTTGGAAAATTGTTCATTTTGGCGGGCGGTTTATGTTCGGGCATAACTTACAGTATTTTTTTGTACCTACACCCATCCAAGCCTATGCGTCCTTACCTTTGTCACCAGGAGAAAAACAAGTCCTAATCAGTACCATTTCTACCGCCTTGCACGCACGTTGCGTCATATTATGTTTTCGAGAACGCTTTCAAGGTCGATACAGAGTTCCGTGCAATAACGAATGAATACGTGAGTGATCGTGCATCCAGAGTCCAGAGGATACATTTCAAAAGGTAGGACTTTCAATATTCTGGTGGCATCCTCTATTCTCTATATTCCTGCTTCCTTTCCATTCGTTATACACATTTCAAGTTTTTCACGCGACCTGAAAAGCTATTTTTCAGCCGCTATCGAAACAATAGGTATAAAGTTTCAAATGAATGGTAAACTGATTGGTTCTTGACTAAGATCGATAAAGAAGTGATTAAGCATCACCGTACACAGGTGTACATTCAGGAGTTAATCATTAGTTTTTGTGTCAGCCTTTTGGTCCATCTCTCATTATTTGACGGAACAAAAGATGCCGACAATTTGTTTAACACGACCCGACATGTGTGATATAGTCTGTAGGCGGCAGACGGTAGGATTTCCTCGAGTCTTGAAAGCTGTTATCATAAATCACTTCCACGTTGCGTGATTTTCCAAGGATTGGCTAGATACTTTACTCTATTGGCTATTTTTCTAAATGTACAAAAACGTAACATGTTTGATTTATTTTCTCGGTTATTTATGTTATATCAATGAAAGTATATTTTCTAAAAATGAATGGCAATATCTAAGTTTTCAAAATTTTCTGTAAGAAATAAAAGTGAAGGTTTTTCTTGCCCTATTAAGAAGAAGAGGATAAAATAATACAGATAAAGATTTAAAAAAGTACGTTCAATAAAATTTAATTTCACACGGATAAAATTTACTTAGAAGTACATAAAAATAACGTCTTACATAAAAAAGTACATTTAAAAAACACTGAAAAAAAGTTTTAAAAGAACTAATTTTTTCGCTAAGAAAAAATTGTAAAAATTGATATCCCATGGTCTGTTTAATTGAAAGTAGCAAACAGACTATTAAAAACGTGAGCGTGTTTATTTCACTAAAGCGTCCGCCACACTACTCGCGAAGTTGATCGAAGTTGACGACGAAGTGAGCCGAGTAGTTAGCGTTTAGCCGAAGTTCGAAGCGCATATCCACACTCTCGTACAACTTCGCGAGGAACTCAGTCTCTCGTAGTCCGCGCACTAGGCAACATGGACGCAGTGATGGTGTGTAGAGGGAAATTACCCTAGATCTAGGGGAGAAAAATATTTTTTAGGGAAATCAGCACCAAATCTAGGGAAATTTTGAACTCTGGTCATTTTTTTTTACATATGAAAATATTACTGGTATTAATTGTCGCTAATATTTTTTTTTAATTCCCATGAATCTTATGTATTGTTACATAAATCAAGAAATGTTGTTTTTAACACTGACAACTCAAAATGATATTATGTATCTAAAAAGATAAATGGGGACTACCCAAAAAAAAAGTTAGGTTTCAAGTTACGTTTTTTAGAAATTTTCTTCAATTTCGGTGATTGCGGTTGATTTTCATTTTGCAAAGTGATTTTCATTAAGAATTCCTTTTTTAATTAGCAATAAATATTTTTATTTGAAAAATCACATTATTATAAGCACATTCACTAAGTTCCGATATCTTTCCAATTAATAAACATATAACAGGATTAGTGTTACACAATCAGCAAACAAGATTAGTGTAACAACATTAGGCATAAGTTCAATGTTCAACTACTAAGTTCTAAATTTTTAAGCTAATTTCCAATATATTTGGTGTTTAACACAACTTATATTATTATGCGTTTAGTAAAATGCAACTTCAAGTTCTGGAACAAGGAAGAACCTGTCGGATGCGGAAGAAACTTAGTGGGTTTAGATTTTCCTAGGTACCTACGAAATCTGGGGAAATTTTGACTCGAAATGTAGGGAAATAATTTTTTTGGGCATACATCCCTGCCGTGAGACACTTCGTGTGTTCGAACTTCGGAGCGCTTCGAGTCCTTTGACTCGGGCGCAAAAGCCGACACAATCGGAAGTTGGACGAAGTGAGGCGAAGTTGCCCGAAGCGAAGTGAAGTGCGTCTCCACACTATCTACTTCGTTCAACTTCGCGAGTAGTGTGGCGGACGCTTAACAGTTTATTTTAAAACATTTACTCCGCTAAAAATGTATTTTATAAAACATTTATTCCGCTAACAATGTATTTTATAAAACACTTATTCCGCTAACAATGTATTTTATAAAATACTAGCGAGTTCCCGGCATACACTTAAATAAAGAAATCGTATTTCCCGGCGTGTCCCTATCGTCCCTGTTCCCCTTCCGCATTTCCCCCCCTTTCGTCAACCCTACCCCGAACCCCCGCCAACTACAACCAACACCTACTGAATTCTTAGTTCTCAATTCCCCTCACCATCCCTCCTTCCACCCTGCGTCTAAACTATATAAAATACATACCTTTTTTCAAACAACTCGCGCGCCACCTATTTCAAAAGTTCAATACAAATTTCATAACCTTACCAGCATAAAAACAATCCTTCGGGGGTGTGCACACAACAACTCACCAAAGTTGCATCGCAATGGGATGAATAGTATAGGAAATAATTTCATACCGCCAGAGATCACTATTATATATAGACATTATCGTGGGCATGCGCATTGCGCACGTCAAATCACCAAAGTTGCATCGCATTGGGATGAATAGTATAGGAAATAATTTCATACCGCCAGAGATCACTATTATATATGGACACTATCGTGGGCATGCGCATTGCGCACGTCAAATCACCAAAGTTGCCTCGCAATGGGATGAATAGTATAGGAAATAATTTCATAGAGGGGTGAAATCATCAAATCTACTAAACATCTCAAAATTTAATACGTCTTTTGGTCAGAAACACCAAAAATTCAGTGCTGTACAATTAAATGATGCCCTCCCAAGATAAATTAATAACACCATGGAGATACAATTTTAAAAACGACTTCAAAATATGGCTAAGTTAACATGAAGATGAGGTAAGCATTAAAATGTTTATAACACTATCACAACTAACAGTTAACACACGTGAATGTGTGGAAAGGAATAAGCATGAAAGAAATCAACAAGCATAGTCAACAAACATGAAGATGTGGGAAATCATGATGTAACTAATACAACGACCTACGGACCGCCTCCGAACAGGAATCCCCAGTGTAATAAATTCGTCGCAGGAAAACAATACTGCTGTAACCGCCACTACTTACGAAAATACTTGTTATTTACCATTTTGAAGGATTTTTTTCTGCGTCGATCTATCTGGGTCCCGTGACTCTACAAAGATAAATAAGAACTGTACGACGTTGGAAAAACTAGCCGTTTAACTGATACACATCTCAAAAATCTTTTTTAAGTTTGGCGGTTACGACAAAATTAAATTTTGAAAAAAAACGACCAACACGGAAACATTACACATTCGATTGGTGCTTACAGCATTTTCGAAAATTGCATTTAAGTGTTCACGGCGGTTATTAAATTTTATTTGCTTGCTTTCTAATAACACTTGTCGTTTATTACAACTTGTCAGCACTTTTTAGAATCAGTTAGTGTGTTTAATAAAATCATAAATGTCGTGCGTTATCGTAATTTGTACGCTACGGAGTTGTAAACTAAACGAACTTAGCCCAAAAAAATAACGACACACATGTACAGCTATTCAAAATTTTTACATTGATAAACTTTGGCGCTTAGAGCAACTTATGCAGCTGAAAATAACGTTGATTTTCAGTAAACAGCGGTATTTACAACATATTTGGCGTACACAAAAAAGTCAACTGCTGTAAGCGCCAAAAACAATGTCCTTCTACACGTATTAAAGATTTAAATATTTCCATTTGATATGTCATATTTTTTCAGCTAAGTGATGGATGAAAAATGGCATTTCTGTAACCACTGATTTAAAAGTTATGATTTTGTTTTGGCTCCGGTTTTAGGTGGTTTTTGGCTGTTACAGCATTGCTTTCGTGCGACGAAATAATCCCTTTGCATTTTTAATAAAAACAAATTTATGCCGTCATGCTTCTGTCCATAAATAAATAAATATATTCATAATTGCGTCTGCTTCTTGCTCACACTGTGTGTTTATTTAATTTACTCCGATTAATAGAAAAATAACGATTTTGTCATCACAATAAATATGTTTAGTGGTTTTTTATGAGATTTCTGTAATTACGAAATTTTTCACCAGACAGTAAAATATTTAATTCCAACCGCAAGTTAAACAATTTCAAAAACCTGGTCGTTACGCTGCTCTTAAAAATGACCTCTTCTGAATGATTTTAATGTACTCTTATACATATTTTTATGAAAGGGTGTGAGAGGAATTGCAGATAAATATTTGTCAAATACTTTCCTCTTTTCCAAGTTATTAAAGCGGGAAGACATAAGGGGTAGTCATTGAATATTGCTTTTATTTATTGGGGTAGGGGATGAATCAAAACCCATGTTAAATCTCGTTTTATCTTTTCATTTCACCTTCCAACCCTCACGAGGCCTGTTACGTTGGTACAGTGTCCATTCTCGACCTTTTGCGCAAGAACGTAATGGTACATGATCACGTTTAGGAATGATTTATTTGAGGATCTAATATATTTAATAATTTTGTATGTGCGAAAATCACAAGTCTTTTATCAGTAAAAATAATCTTTCCGGCTTGAAAGTTTGTTTTCATCAACTCTCCCGTCATGAAATATTTTGTAATAAAAATCTTAAAAAATGTGTGCTGAAATTTTGAGAAAATCTTAGTTATAAGTAAAACTAAACTAACTAACTAACTAACCATCACGCCGTTTCCCCGCAGGGGTAGGCAGAGAGGATGGACCGCCAAACAAACTTGGCACACACTCCTTGCCTCATTCACATTCATACATCTTCTTATACATACTCTTCTATTATTCTGACTCTTGACATGGCCCGACTCAAGTATCTGATTCACTTGATCGTGCCACGTCTTCCTTGGGCGTCCTCGGCTTCTTCTACCATTCACATTCGCGTCATAAATTCTCTTTACACTCCCTTCTTCATTCATTCGCTCAACATGCCCAAACCATCTAAGCATCCCTTTCTTATTCTTACTTATTACGCTCACATCAGCCTTGCATTCTTTTCGGATCTTCATATTCCTCACACGATTATACATGGTTTTACCACACATACGTCTCAGGGATCTCATTTCTACAGAATTCAGTCTACTTTCATCCATTCTCTGCCAGTTCCATGCTTGGCTGCCATACATCAGGGTACTCCAGTGTGGACTGCTAGCTTCGCTTCTGTGGACAACTTTTTGTTGGCTCCAACGGCGTTCAATCTTCCATTATTGGAGTTACCTGCATTCACCCTTCTTTTAATATCCCCATCAGACTTCCCATCTCTCGTAAACATACTTTCCAAATATACAAACTCATCCATCTGCTCCAAGTATTCATCGTTCACAACCATATTGCACACTGTTTTCGTACTCTCTCTTTCAAACACCATGACTTTAGAATTACTTACATTCATCATTAATTCATTCATCATACATACTTCGTTCATCCTAGAAACGAGAGACTGCAGATCTTCTGTACTGTTAGCAATCAGCACCGCATCATCAGCATACAACAGGCAACACACTATCAGATTATAAGTATATGTACGTTTAATAGTATAATTTATTTTGAACTGCTAGTTAACAATGTAAACTAGCATATCTTTGAAAACATTGTTTACAAATCATTTTATAAAGTTTTTTATTTAATTTATAAGAAGATATCTGAACGCTTACCGAGATAATTGGCAAAAAGGTTTTAAAATCGTTATTTCAAATTGTTATGGAAAGATTATTATAAATTAATAACATTTATCGTTGCTGTGTTTGTAAAAAAAATCGTTTTACCTGAATCCAATTTAATTAATAGAAGCCCCAAATAATTAAATATTTGCTTGCAGGTTTAGTTTATAGTCGTGATGATTCTACAAAGATTTCAAAATTATGCACATTAAAATTATCTTTAAGAGCCGGAATTCTGATTTTCTACCGATGTATCTATCCCTTGAACACTTTACGTTTCTAAATTCTAAAAAAATATATATTTTATCTTTTAAGATAATATCTAAAGATTTGTAGAGTCGCAATGTTAATTATGTGAAGTTCCCTCGATAGAAAAAAATCGCAAAGTATGCTCCGAAAATTATTATTTACACGTTTATTTCTGTCATTTTACAAGTTCATGTATGAAAATCTACAGTATGAAAAGATTCACAGTGTTTCTTTCAATGCTACCTAAGGTATTAGAGGGAAATTATTGTTCTATTGTAAACGAGTCGTGTTTTATTAAACATTTTTCCAATTTTCGCTTGAATTTTATACTTTTTTGTCTTATTTCTCCTTCTTCTCCTTTTTGGGCGGGTACTAATGGCCCTTAATGCCATTATAAATATTTTTCAGAAGGAGTGGGCGGATGGTGTAATTCCTAGCTGTCATACCACATGAGTTACATACAATTATTACATTTCAAGAGAATAAAGAAAAAAATTAGAAAATGAAAAAACTTTAGAAGGACCTACATAGAGAATGAGTTTGGTATGTAGGTTGAAACAAAGGCGAGCCGCCGCGGCTACTATATAATATCAGAAACTATAGGACAGTAACAAAATACCCACGAAGGCGATGACTGTGCGTGGTGTTAAGGTAGATACATACTGGGTCGAAGTACGTACGCTACGCTACGCGTAACGATACCTGGATTACTTATATCCATACATTTTCTATGGAAATAGATGGTTTAAAATGACACTGGCCACACGTTGCGATTCGTAGCGTACATGCGTCGACACAGTATAGTAGTATGTGTATATAAAACAGTGCTTTTTAATGAAATTAGTACGTATATTTGCGGCAAGCGCTGACTCCGATCAGTTAGAATCTTTTTTTAAAATTAGCTCCACAAAGGAGGCCCTGATGAAAATAATTCCCCTCAGGGCATATTCCATCTTTGGGGATGCTGTGTGGATGGTATTTTTAGGATAGGAAGGAGAGGAAGTTCTGAAAAGGAAAAAGGTATGAGGGGTGGGCAGGAATCAGTGCGTCCAGGAGTGATGGACGTATGAATCCATCCCTCCAATTGTGGTGCAAGGCGATGTACCGAGAATGGTCTCCCTTAACAGTCTCTCCCGATCCGGCCCACCATGCAGTAGGTAGGCAGGTGCCAAGACCCGGAAAAACCTCGCAAACCTGAACCTCTGAACCCTGCCACCCCTGCTAGCTAAGTCACCAAGAGTAGCGAACTATTCGCATGCCATACATCACAACTACTTGTGAGCTATCTAATCCAATTAATGGTTCCCGGGGTGACGGTACCCATATCCGCCTCCGAATTAAAAATCGAGGCGTATTCACATAATATCAAACACGTTATTTAATGGTGAAGTAATTATCTAAAAGCGCACTTTAACTAATTACAAAGTGGATAATTTACAAGGAGCAGGAATAGAAAACTTTTTCCGTCAATTTCGAAACCTGTCAGCAATTCCACAAAAGGTTATTCAAATATTCTATTAAGCGAAAAATATTGGATTAATTAACTTGTATCGGCCTTTCTGAGAATTTTTTTCGTTTTATTTTAACTTAGGCATATTTACATGAGAAAATTTTGCACTCCATTAGATCGATCATTTTGGATTAAAAGTTAAATATAATTATCTTCTTGAGCAAAATAATGTTTCCGATACATTCAATAAATCGGAATACCTCATTCGAGTACAGTACATATTATAACTTCTCATATTTTATTTCAATTTACTTCAAAATCTTAGATGTCCCAGGGAAGAAATGATACAACCACGATTTTAGAGTCAAAGATGAAAAATAGTTTTTCAAACAAATGTAAATTAATTATTGAAATAGTCAGTTTGTTATATTACATTTTTATTGGGTGGGTCATATAAAATACGTAGTTTTATTTTATATAACCTTAATTTATCAGTTCTTAATTTATATTTCATTAATAGGTTTATAACTGGCTCTGCATAAATAATAATCAAATGTCGCACAGCTTGCCTTAAATTTGTTGTTTCGGTAAAATATTATCTTTTTCTTCTTTCGTGTGGGTACTTTCGGGTCTCCGAGCTGGTATTGGGGCTGAGAAGCCGCCCTGTGAACCTCATCAATCCCGCAGGGGAATTAATGGAGATGGCATTCGTTGGCCATATATTTTATGTTTGGAGGTCTGCACCGCACCGCATTCGCACATTGCCGCCTCTTTGACCCCACTAATGCACCACATGCTTTTGATAGAGAACCAGAGTTACAAGGCAATGAGCACATTTAACGTTAGTAAATTGCCACTCTCCGACCATCTTCTCTTCTTCTATCCAGAAGATTTTTCAGGACTTAGACAGGAGTTAGAGACGACATCATCGAATGGTATACAATGGAATTACGCAATTTTGGAGCACCTTCTTGTATTCCCTCAGTGTAATATTTTGACGCCTGATATTTGGCGGGGTCATATTGACAGAAGTAGATTTTAGAGTCTTGCTGATGGTCCATATTGCGGTATTGACCAGAACGTCGACTGGAAGTGTGGGCGCCTCTAGTTTTTCTAAATTTTATCAAAAAAAAATCTCTTTAAAACTCATTTGCTCCAAGTTCGTTAATTAAGTCTATTATCATCCCATTTTCCGAATTCTACGTTTTCCACGTTTCCCTTAATCAGAAATAGTTCGGAAACATTTCAAGGTTCCTCACAAAAACGCGCGATAAGAACCGATTTTTTTAACCGTTGTATTTTGTCTCTGAAACAACGATGTCTTAACGATGCCAAAGTAACCGGAAATGTACCTGTTTTCAGCACTGCCTCTAATATAAGAAATAAAATAAAATATTAAATTAAGATAAAATACATACAATTAAATAAAATTACATAATAAATAAACAAATCAAATCTCTAATTCAACACAGAGTATAAATAATAGAAAAAGAAATAGAAATAAAAATATGTTAATAATGTAAATTGGAATTCAAATTAAAGCCAATAATCTTAATTCGTAAACTAATCTTAATAATATTATCACTTATAATAAAATATAATCTATTATAATAAAATATAATGTATTAGGTATAATAAAAATATAATCAATTCAAATTCAAAAAAAAAAATCAAATCAAATTCAAAAACAAAATCAATTCAAATTCAAAATAAAATCAATTCAAATTAAAATATAATGAAAAATAAGAAAATCATCGTAAATAATGTGTTTTTTGCTGTAGTAATAATTTCCATACGACCGATTTGTATTCCTTATCTTTATAAATAGGTCATTTGTAATTTAAATTTACACCTACCAAAATGCTTTCTGTTAAAACTTTTATTTTAATTTTATATTTCTCAAATTTTTATGAAAATGTATTTCAAATGGTAAACATTTAAAAATACGTGTTTTTAATGTTTTTCTTTACTCACAAATAATCGCCCAAGTTGCCTCAAAAATCATGAAATAATAAAATTGTATTATTTAAAACACAAATAAATAAAGTAGCACATAACCTTAATAGATATAGAGAATATTTGATATACCTTTTGATTACCAAAATCCAAAATTAAGATTTGCATGAAACTGCGATTAAGAGCGATTGACCAGCGGTTGAGAATAAATGTTTAAAAATGCTTGCAACTGTACAGGGAGGTTCCAATAAGAAAGATCGATTATTCCCCGTATCAATTTTTTAAAATTGAAAATTTTATATCTATTTATTTCATTAAAAACTTGCGTAAATAAATACCTACATTCAAGTAAGCAATAAAAATGCTCAAAACGCACGATGATAAAATATTAAATATTGTGCACTACTTGTAAGTATTTTTTTTTATCATAAGTATTTATAATTTTTCAATAGTGTCAAAACAAAATAAGCATGTAAATTTTTTTTTTAATATTTTAGTTTGTAAGACCTTGAAAAAATAGAAAAACTGAGGTATTTTTGTCACAAAACACGTTCTCAGATTTATTTTTTAATGATTTTAATTTAACTTAACTTAAAATTCTTAAAACTGTATTAACTAGATAATGTATTGATTTATTTAGTTTTATGATTATATGATTTGAAATTTGTGTTGTTTGAAGAATCTATCGTTTGAAAATTGAACAAATCTGCCAACGACCAACGGTATAACCTTGGTATATTAAAAATGCACTTAGTTTTTCAAATTTTTAAAACTGCTTGTAACAGATAAAATAACAATCTTTCAAAATCAATTAAAATATTTTGTAAAAAAGAGTCAATACGTCTAGAATTTGATTTAAAAAGGACGAATTTCCGGTATTCTCTGGTAATACACTCTTAACTCAAAGGCGTCAGAAAACATTTTTTATCAACTGCTAGCTGTAAAACTAAGCTGACAACCTACCTAACCGCGATAATATGCATGAGGAAATTGTGTTCACCTGAAATAAATATATTTTTTTAAATAAATGTAAATAGGTATCCACCTTAAGGTAAATATTTTTTCTAAATATATTTATCTAAGAAATTCCACAGGGAACTAATTTAAAGGTGCTCTCGTTCTCCAAACGTGATCTAAGACATCGCTAAATTTATAGCCTTCCGGCATTCTTATACGTTGGTATTCCAAATGGTTCGGCTATTCCTAGGGAAATGAATTTAACGAAAAAAGATATACCTAATCGCTCTTGATTGTTAAAAAGAAAATTGTAAATTTTTTTCATAAATTGGTTTAATATTTTGTATGGTATCAGAAAAAATCATCCATAAATAACGTTTACAAACTCAAATAAAACGTCATAATTCGTAAATTGTACTTGCATCTCTTGCTCATATCTCATACGTCATTTCACAATCAATTGTTATTCTCTTTTTTTGTTTTGAATTATTCCTAATATATGCTTTTGGTTTTTAATGTGACATGTAAATATTGTTTATGGTATGTTTATACCGGTGAAATTAAATAAATAAATATGTAATTACAGGAGACCGAATGTATCCATTATCATTACATATCATATAAATCGTTATATCTCCCTTACTATGTGGTGAGAAATACAATCTAAACGTATTAGAAAGAAAAAAAATCACTCTTTATATTGAAATCTAGAATTTAACCATAGAAAAATTGTAATCTGCATATCTATGAAACCAAAATTTTCGAGAGCAATTTGGGAAAATGTATACAATTTTGAGAATTTTTTTCTCTATTTTTTAATGAACAGACAAAAAAAGTGAGGTAATAAACGCGTTTATAATACATTTTCACTAATTTAAATAAATAAAACGTTAGCTATTTTTAAAAACTTTTTATGATTGTATCAAAAAAATTAATATTATAAGAATTATTTCCTTATGATGATAACTTTTGAAAGCATATTTTACCACCTTTCTAATAGACAGTGGTATTTCATTCCATAGTTTTGATGATGAATAACTGAAACTACCTTCAAATACAGCCGTTTTATGTATTGGGAGAATTAGTAAATGGTCCCTTTGACGTGTAATGTGTGCATGAGAGTCACGGGACCACTGCAGTATATTAAACAGATAGGAAGGAACCTTTGAATGCATCAAATTGTATATTTGACACATTTCATCCTTCTGTTCAACATATTTAGGATTCGATGCCGATGGAGATAAAGCGAGATATGCTCGCGCCTCGAAACATTACATAAAGGTAAATTATGTAAAAAATAGTTTTGTGACGCAGAGAATAAATATAAAAGTAATTTGTTATGTAAACCTCCATCTAGGAAAATTTATCAAGAGGTAAATAAATCGCTCTTACCATGACTTCAGAAGATTAAAATATAAAAATTGCAATGGCCTACAAAGTGTACCATCAACTCTGTATTTTCTTTCTTTAAAACATGCAAATTCTTAATCTCCATCGTTATGGTGATCTTGGTGATCTTCAGCGGGGAAAACCATTTTTGATTACCATGACGGTATCGTTTGACATGCAAATGTTATTCAATAAAATCTGTCGCACCTTTTAATCTTAACTATTATCGCTCCAGATGGAAATCTTCAGACTGTTTTCATATTCTCATCTGAATATTTTAAAATTCACATTCATTTTCATAATACTCTCTTCAACTTATTTGACATAAGTCAAATATTATTTCAACATTAGTTTCATTATTACTAATAACGTGAATAAGTTAGTATTTTGTAGTTTTTTAATGTCTACAAATAGCATGTTTATTTGTTGATGGAAAACAGTAATATTGGGGATAAGTAAATTCACGGGAACGGTTGTTAGGGTCGGCGTAAGCTGGGAGTCAGAATGTGTCGCGCATGCAGACGACGCAGGAAATGTATGGGCTTAAACGACGAATGTCGTACGAGTTCATACATTTCCTGCGTCATCTGCACGCGCGACACATTCTGACTCCCAGCTTATGCCGACCCTCAAAACCTAACTTATCTATGTATGAGTAATAATAATAAAAATGAATAAAGTGTGTGGGAGAGATCAGAGAAATTTTGAAATCAAGAATTATGTGCTCTAGAATTGTTGTTGACTGTTAATAAAAGTTTAATAACAAATTATATATATATTGTCCGGGGGTAAAGTGCATTAACTTTGGGCGGTGATCCTATATGATGGTGGGAGTAAAAAGGATTAACAACTTTTTTCGAAATTACAACTTTTTTTCTTATACAAAAAGACGTACCTATTAAAAATCCTTAGTGTAAGGTACAAACTTACCAAATAAATTGCTGTAAGTAAGCCGGGCGCGTTGTGGTGACGTTAGTTTTGATTGGCGCGTATCATAAACAGCGGAAAATAATTAATAGTGCCGGCCGCACACGCCGTACTAATTTTATCTTTTTACCAAAAAAGTACTTCCAGAAGTTGGAATTTCTAAAACAATTATTTTTCTTTTTTACTTACACTATCATGTATAATCATCTCTCGAAGTTACTGCACTTTACCCCTGGACATCATGTTTATAGGCTGCATGTTTCCTAAACAAACTTTTTTTTAAATGTTATATTTGGTTTACCTACCAATTTCGTTGAAAAATTTTCAAAATGATTTTAGATTGATTGTTTCTCTATGAATTGTTCTTCGCGAGATCGATTTTCAATCAAGTACATACTAGGAAATATTACAGTATTTTTAAGTTTTATTTTTCAATAATTTTAAGCAAATTATTTTTTTTTTTCTCTTGATTTTTGTAAACATAATGGTTATGGTGATAACTTTTGTCATATTTCTGACATGATCTCCCCTCGAGAATACAACACGATTTTTATTGCATAATATTATGAGCAAAGATGTGGTTTACAGGCATAGGTTGTCGCATCGTAAACAATAGTAAATTGGAATTTTAATTTATTTTTAAAACCATTTTCAAGTGCCTTTTATAACCTAGCTATCAAAATAATTTTATTAAGGTTATGAAATTGACTTGCTTTTTTAAATTTTCTCCTGCGCTTTTGTCAATATTTTGGGATCAGCGACTCAGAAGTTTTTTCTTCGTCCTGATTAGCAATCGATTGCACGGAATGTGAGATGAAACAAGTTTTGATGCAGTTTATGGCTGAGTGAATTCTTTCTCCTCCTTGGCATCAATTTGATATAATATTATGCTGCTCTCTTCAATAGCCAGTCCTTTTATCTGTGTCTCAATTGCCCGATCCAGCTTTTAAGCGACGCATTTCTTTTCCTATTTCTTCTTTTGATACCTCCTTTTATCCAATCTGGTGACCTCCAGTAGCAGTGGGGCAAAACAAATCGTTACATTCTAAAGAGTTAAGGTGCTTAGATTTTTATTTAAGATTTCATCATTCTATTCAGATACACTTATATTTTTCTTTGATATTTTTTATCATTCTTAATGCTTACATCAAGATTGCATGATTTTATATTTTTGATGTTTGAAATTAAGAATAAATTTTAATAAATTCTAGTTTTTGTATTCTTAGTGCTTGTAGTAATAGCAGATTTATGTTTGTACTTATTTTGGTATATTGGGTACCTATATCCTATATTTGGTACCCATATTCATATTATAATGAAACCAAGAATTAATTAAAATAATTGACTCAGTTTGACCATGCCTTCAAAAATTGAAACAGCCTATGTTGCTTAAAATGTATTAAATATATGTTGTGCCTAAAAAAAAATTCAGCATTTCCGAAGTTTTTTTAAATCGTGTGGAAGAAGTATTTGTGGTCCAGCATTAAACGATATTATAAAAAAGCGTACCTATATATCGCTCAGTTATTTTTCGGAAAGCAAATCGTAAGAATTCTGTAATCTATAACAATATACCTTTGGATAATTTATCACCCCCGGTGAGACATTTTAACGAGATTTTCAATCTCGGATATCCAATTTGTGTTTTTATCAAGTATCGAGAAACTTAAAGAAATGCCCGCTACGAGCGCGGCAGACGGTATATTTAAATTGAAAATTTTAGATCAGAATTATTATTCATTGGAATGTTGCGAGAACAAGCTTACGGTGAGATTTTCCAACCAAATACAGGGGTGGACCGAATACACCAAATACAGGGGTGGACCGATTACACCAAATACAGGGGTGGACCGAATACACCAAATACAGGGGTGGACTGAATACACAAAATAGAGGGGTGGAGCGAATACACCAAATACAGGGGTGGACCGATTACACCAAATACAGGGGTGGACCGAATACACCAAATACAGGGGTGGAACGAATACACCAAATACAGGGGTGGACCGAATACACCAAATACAGGGGTGGACCAAATACACAAAATAGGGTGGACCGAATACATCAGATCTTTGCAATGATATTATAAGGAAAGGATCCCATGGATATTAGACACATACTTATCAGATGATTTTTATTTATTTTTTCTGAGAAGTTAAATTGCGCTATTGTATGATATAATATGCGAACTAATAAACATATCAAATAATTTTTATGCAGTGCCAACGTACTTTTTTAACCAAAAATGTTAATGTCACTATTTTATTTTTTCTGGTCCAAACTAAAGCTTTAACGTTTAATTAATGCTTTATTAAACAATTATGACGGCCGGCGTAGTCGAGGGGAAGGGCTTTGGACTCCCATTCCGGTGGTCGCGGGTTCGAACCCGGCGTGCGCAAATATATTTTATTTGATCAATTTGTGTTATTTCACAATTAATTAATAAAAATAATATGTACTATATTTACGGGACGTTCCAAAGTGAAAGATACTCTCATTATCGCCCTGATGTAAGACCACCATTCAGAATTGAAAAGTTGCTCGAAATGGCTTATGGCCGTGTTTAGTGACTAGATCTGAATAGCCCGGTACTTCCCCACTTTCTTCCTCTTTTCCTTTCCCACTTACCTTCATCCTCACAACATACCCCAATTGGGGATGCCATAGTCTCACTGGCTCCACCCGGGAGCAGTCGGGATTCTTGTAAGGTATTCTCTAAAAAAAAAAATTAAATATTAGGTACTCAAAAAGTTTATTTTGTTTTTTTTATTATTACTAAGGAAAAACTTAAATAAAAAAGTTATTTTGGCTGAAGTATACGTTCATACAGTTAGAACAACAAACGCCGATTATGAATATGCAAGTTTTATTATGTAAATAGATATAATACGTATAATTAATAAATTGTTTAAATTAATAAAACATCATCGTATCAAAACGCCCTGCTTAGTTGGCATCGCTAGCGGGCACTTCATTCTGGTTTTATACAAAATTACATATTTTTATGACGATATTAAAAATTAAATTTGGGCGACTTTAAGCTCTATAATTGTTGTTAATGAAAAATGAACTATTATTAAAAACACAGATATTGGATATATTCATAGGAAAATTAACAACCATTCACCGAAGATATGACGGATTAGAAATATTATTAGGAATAAGTATATAATTTTATCACTATAACTTTTATTCTATCATTTATTTATTTTATTTATATACACTAGGGTGTCCCAAGACATAAGGGAGATTTTTTTTTCACGAATTTAAATACGCATACCCTCTTATTTTTTTCCATTTGATCCCAATAACTCATATAATAAATATTATTTTGATTAAACACCGGCAACCCGTGCAGACTTGATGCCAAACATATGGTACAAAAATTTGTACTGAGTTAATATGGAAGGATTTTAAACTTTAATTTTTGTCAGATTAATAAAACTAAAAAATTCACTAATGTTAGATTACGTAGTATTTTATATTTAAAAACGGTTTATTGATTAAATGTTCGCTTCAAAGTTTGTTTTTTACAGTCAGGACAAATTGTTTTAGTTCCTCTTCGACCGTGATTAAGCCATGAAAATTTTGCATTACCTTAACAGCTCTTTCAGCTGTCAACGACAATTTCTTTCTGGCTTCTTGATATGAAGCATTATTTCACTACATTGTAGGGCATCGACCTTGGTGCATAGCACCTGGAGGCCAAATCTTAAACTTGCTCTCTACATCTCCGCCTAAAAATATCACAGAGAGCTCTAACAACTTTCGATAGTCATCTCGAAGTATTTTTGTTATCAGTGCAGTACGGTAAAAATCAATCAAATCATCGATTTCGGATGCGGTTAGGTGCAATGTGAGATTTTCTCTGTAGCACTGAGTTTTATCGGGATCAACATTTTTCCAGTTATCTCGAAACTTTTTGAAGAGTGGGATGTCAGGGCTTGTGGTCACTTGACTGATTTTTACTTAAAACAAGGTTTTTAATACCAACTCTATTAAGTTTTTGTTCAAGAAGCACAAAACACCATTGGCGACCTGTATTTGAAGCTGTAGTATCACAACACAGAATTTGCATTTATCTTCCAGATTTCAGTCTACAATCGCATTCCATACAGCCTGCACTTGTTCGCTTGCCGAAGAACTTTCCAATCGTGGCACAGCAATAAGTTGTTCGTTTTTCCCATATGATATAACAATTGGAAAACGTTCTTCTTTTGATTTTTGTGGATCTAAAGCAGGCAACAGTTTGCCGTCCCAAGGAAGAGTCACAACATCTGGCACCTCGTTTCGAAAATTAACTTTTATGGCCTCCGCGCGCGCCTTTCGTTTTTCCTTTCGAATTCTTTGAATTAAAGTGCTTCAATAGTAGCCTCAAAAATGAAAACAGCATCTCTCATACTTAACTGGCACCTGTCTAGCGCTGCGACTAGGAGGAATGAAGTCTTTTCGCATCGACGTATTACTGGATTCAGGTTGAGTGTTCTGCAGCGGTTTCGGCAAATCTTCTTTTTTTAGAATCAGTTCGAAGATTAGAATCGTTAGAATCAGAAGATTTTGTCAGAAGTCATTTTGTAACGGTTCGTAAGACGATGTTGAAGGAGTTGGCGCAGATACATATTTAGGTCGCCTTTTTCCTTCCTCGATTGCTCTCTCTTCTATATCTGTCAGTTTTTTGTGTACCCCCGCCCTCCGCTTAGTATCCAGAACGACCTGGCTCTCTTTGCCGCTGCAAGAAGATTATATCTTCATTTATTTTTATTAATTCAAGGGCATCGGCGTGTACAATGTCAAATAAATTATCTATGTTTTTAACAAACTCTTGTCGACGTACTTCAAATACTGGCATGTTTTGCGTTTTCTGAGCATTTTTTGCAAGTCCCTCCAAACTTGTTATAAGTTTACAAGTTTCTTCAAACAATTAGGTAGAGATTAACACTTTCATTGACAGTTAATTCACTAACCGGATATTGTAGAACAAAACTTCAAGATCTTGTCCATTATAGGGCAGTTTAGAACCCGATATTTGGTGTTTTATGACACCTATTAAAATTATACTATTTTTAGAACTGCGTAAATCTAACGACAACTTGCCTGAATGAGTCATATATAGTTTTACTAACAAAAAAGCAAGTTACATAAGCGCATCAACACTTTTGCTCGCGCGGGCGTCTTAATATACAACTACTAAAATGTTTCGATGCAAGTCGGCACGGATTGCCGTGGTCCTACGTAAACGAATTTTTGCGTGGCCGTACAGATGAAACTTAGGGAATATGATTTGCACGTACCCGGGATGGTTATAGGATAGTGAGCTCTGGCGTTATGAAATTTTTTTCTATACTATTCATACGATTGCGATTAAAATTTCATCCGATTGCTATTGAATTTTTTTTGAATTGTTTCGAACATGCCCGTGAATACCTACTATATATATATACTGGTGAGCTCTGGCATTATGAAATATGCTTAAAAAATTAAATAGGTCACGCGAGTTGTTGGAAACATGGGTGTATTTTATAGAGTTAGACGGCAGGGAAAAAAGGCTGGGGGAAGGGGTATGCGGGAGGATCGGTAGGCGAATTATGGAGGGGGTTTCACGGGAGAGGGACGAGGGAGAGGGGAGGGCGAAGAAGGTGGAAGCGGAATGCGTGAGGGGGGGTTTCACGAGAAAGGGGAGAGCGGGAGAGGAAGAGAATAAAACGCGGGAGGGGAGGAGGAGTCGGAAGGGGAACGGGGACGAATGGGATATGACACGAAGGGAGAAACAATTTATTTATTTAATTGGCATTCAACGCGTGCCGGGTATCAGCTAGTATTATATAAAATTTTATACGGTAAAGCTAATTTTTTCATCAAAAATTTAAAATTGTACCCATAAAACGCGGAATGGGAGAGGCAATTACACGAAAAATTAAATCAAGTGCGGAATTGTTTTTGTCACACATTGGTAAAATTCAATCCCAGTATCAATCGATGAGATGCCGATATATGAGTAAAAAATATCTCGATACTGCGATTGAATTCAGTACTGTACTGACCTGTCGAACGAAAAATACTTCTTACGCTGTGACATCACACCCGGCACGTCATAGATTTGGTGGACTTTAAAAAAATTTTTTGAAAACAATTAAAGATCTGCCGGTTTTTATATTAGAAGGTCAATGTTCATAAAAAAATAATTAATAGATTCCAATGAGAAACATTCTCAAGGCTATTGGATTTCTCGATCCGTCACCCCCACAAAAGCTGCTCAAATTGAATATTTCTTAAACCGAATTATAAGGTAGGATGGCTTCAAAAGATGCTCGAAAATCATTCACAGTTGAGAATATTTATCATTGGAATCTATTAATTAAAATACTTCTTACGCTGTGACATCACACCCGGCACGTCATAGATTTGGTGGACTTTAAAAATTTTTTTTGAAAACAATTAAAGATCTGCCGGTTTTTATATTAGAAGGTCAATGTTCATAAAAAAATAATTAATAGATTCCAATGAGAAACATTCTCAAGGCTATTGGATTTCTCGATCCGTCACCCCCACAAAAGCTGCTCAAATTGAATATTTCTTAAACCGAATTATAAGGTAGGATGGCTTCAAAAGATGCTCGAAAATCATTCACAGTTGAGAATATTTATCATTGTACACGGATTTGGTCATTAAATTATTAATCAAAAATATTCATTGAATATTACTCACTTTGCAACCGGTGTCCAAAATTGGATATCCGAAAAGGGGCTAAATTACTTTAAAGAATTATATACAGAACAGGTATACCACAAATAAAAGTGTGTTTTTAAATAACATTTTAATAGACAAAAGATTAAATATTTTTTACATTAATTACTTAAAATGGTATATTAAATAAATCCGCTAAGAAAATAATGTGACAATAACAATTCTCTTCTAATAATCCTTTCTTAGTTGTTTACTCTATAGTTCTTACTTTGACTTAATATATTTGTAAATTACATACAGCCTTACTAAAAAAAAAAACACTCCGCGGCCGTTAAACGGTGTTTCTGTAGTACGTTGTTTAAAGTCTGTACATTTCGTTTTTCAAATTCTTACTTAACAGAATATATGGTTTTGATCTGACAACGTCGTATTTTACCAGCCTTACTAATAAACTTTCAGAATTTTTTTTACAATGGTCAAACAAATGTATGAAGAATCCTTACTAATTAAGAACTGACAAAAAATTGTTCATGGAAAGATGTGTACATTGCTTACACAGCCAAGGAGGGTAGTTTATCTATTGTATATATTTGTTCCATTTGTAATTTTCAACGAATTTCGAATTTTTTTTTTAATGTCCTATATATTTATTATTTTTTGAGATGTCGTAAAAACAAATACCATTTTAGAACCAAAATTTAATTACCTTTAAGATTTTCATATCTAACATATACTTAACTGTTTAAAAACTGTAGTATTTTAAGCTTCAAACATCAAGTTAAAAAAAATACTTACTTACCCCAAACACTTTCTAGTAAAACATTGAAATATTTGGAAAAATTCAAAATTTAAAAAAAAACAGTCTTTTTATTTAATGATTCTGCAATAAAACTGTCACCTCACTATTTACTCCTTCACACAACAAAAAAATATAAAAAAATCTTGAAATTCGCTTTTCATTCCCAAAAATTTACAATAAAAAAACTCACGTTTGAATACATTGCTTGCACATCTTAAGACATTCATTTCTTTGATACGTTTACTAAAATAAGTATTAGACATTTTAGTCACCAAAAAACATCGCTTTCAAGAATTTATAATAAAATAAAGATCTTAAAATGCAAATTATTTCTGAATATAACCTATAGAACCATTTTCTGGCAGTTCAATTCGTACGTGTTCTTTGAATCTAGTATTAAAGACAAACTGGCAGGTCCTTTAATACTAGATTCAAATAACACGTACGATCGTTTAAAAATAATAATAAATTACAATCACAATTTGCCAAACATCTCCTAGATGAGAATCACTCACTTAGCGATGATAATAAACCAACACCTTTACATGTAGAAAATAAAGGAAGAAAACTTAATCTTTTAGAGCAGTTGGAAATTAATAAACATAATAATAATCCTAGAGCCATTTTAATAAATGAACAAAAAAATATAATATACTCACCGCTTTTAGATATGTTCAAACCAATTTTAAATACTTAATTATGCTGGATAATATGTAAAAAAAAACATGAGTCATCATTTGCAAATGACTAACAACATAATTAGAGTGCATAGCGACCTTCAGTTGAATTTTAACAATGCAATTTGGGAATTTACAATTAGGGAAATAATAACCATTAATAGCTTCAGTCATTTTACTAAGAAATTAGAAATTAGTCGTCGTAAATATTGATCTAGATTTAGTATAAATTCATCGTCTGTAAGTGGTTCTGACACCAGTTTGACAATGCCTTCAGAGGGCGAAACAGCTGTAACGCTTAATAATAAATACGAAGCAGAACTTGTTTATAATAAACTGTTTTATACATTGAATAATAATATTATTGAATATATAAAAGAAATAAAAAAATTAAAATGGAGTACTACAAAATAAACTTAATAACAATAAATAAATAAATTAATTAATTAAATTGTAAGAGTTAAATTGTATAATTATAAACATCGCTCTAAAAAGGTAATTAATAAATCCAATGTGAACAATGAAAAAAATTCAATGTCCGACAGTCTTTCAATAATCTACTGTGGTAGAGAAAAGAAGGAACCATATTTCCATCAAAATCACGCCCTCTTTTCCCTATCAAAGTTCTTAAAATTAATGTACCAAACTTTTACGGAAACGATAAATTATCAGATTATACCTGAAAGAATCAAAGGCCTCGTTGAGGATCATAAGCGAAATCATACATTTCAAATAAAAGACTTTGTCCGAATATTTCAATAATATATTGAATTATTCAATTCGAGTCGTGAATGAATAAATTTATACAAGTGCTGTGTTGGTTATTGACTATCTTTTCTCTTATATTTTTGCTCTTGTTCGAATTTTTAGCTTTTCTGTTGAATAACATAAATTCATGTATGTAAAAATACACGCAGATGTTAATTTTATAGACCATCAGTTGGGCAACGTTGATAAAAAATTAACTTCTAATTCATAATAGAGAGATGTTTCAAGGAACACGATTGCGTAATGATAAGCAAATAAATATTTTAAAACCAGTTAAAATATATATATTTTTTTTTTATAGTAAACACCTCACAAGAGTCCCAATTTCTCCCGTCTGGAGCCAGCGAGACTATGGCATCCCCAATTGGGGGTATGTTGCGAGTCTGAAGGTAGGCGGGGAAGGAAAGGAGATTGGGTAGAGGATGGTGGTGATGTACCAGATCTAGTCACTTAACACGGCTGAAGGCATTTCAAGCAACATATCAATTCTGAATAGTGGCCTTACACCAGGGCGATACTGAGAGTATCTTCCACTCTGGAACATGCCGCAAATATTGCATATATTATTTTTAGTTAATTAATTGTGAAATAACACAAATTAAACAAATAAATTTTATTTGCCCACTACGGGTTTGAACCCGCGACCTTCGGAATGGGAGTCCAAAGTCTTGCATCTGGGCTACGCCGGCCGTCATTTTATACCGATTGAGTAATGTTTGGTTCTAGAATAAATAAAACAGGTAGGAAATTTATGTTCACGACTGTCGGGAATGTTATGTTGATTTATTTTTTTATTATTTTTTCTTGTATGTATTATCATTAGCGTCGAAGTAATACGGGCGTTACTTTTTATGCTTTGATTGTTGAAGACATTGAATGGCTCAAAATATCGGATTAGCCACGGTTCAATCCTCTGCTAGCTATGTTCTCCATCATTGCACAAACAACATTTTTCGCCGATTTTTACGGTAGTAGGGAATTAGTACTTTAATTTGGGAGTCTTTCATTTATTGGATAACCAACACTCCTGCCATAGATCACCCCAAGACTTAGCAGGGGGGCCCGGGTGCATGGGATGAAGATTGTCTAGATCTTGGCCGTGGATGCGTTGACCGACCAACTGCGTGGTCAGCCGCATTGTTAGTGACTGGTTGAGGGAGACCTTTTAAACTCTGCAGCCGCAGCAATTAGTTTTTCAAAATTTTAAAACTGCGTGTACCAGAAAGTAACAATCTTTCAAAATCAATTTATGTTTTTTGTAAAAAAAAGTCAGTACGTCTAGAATTTGATTTAAAAATGACTAATTTCCGGTATTCTCTGGTAAAATGCCCTCTAAAAGAGGTGTTGAGTTGAGTTGAGTTGATTCTGAGTTGACATGGAACTCCATTTACTACCTAACATACCCTATTCGCCTGGCATGCAAAAGTAAATAATTTTCAAATGCATTAAATTTTTTGCAAAATAATGGCAATCCGTGACATCTGTTGTCACCTACTTCTATTAGTTTTGCAATTTTTATTATTGACTTGAAATATATATAAAAAAATAAACACAATAATATTTTTGATACGTTATTTCCAATACATCTATATAATAGCGTATAATAAAAAAAAGAAGAGACATTGATTGATAAAAAGAAAATTATTTGTACATAAATATATGAAATTAAAAAGGAATAATAATTAAAAGCGTACGTAGATTTTAAAACAAAGTAGACAGACAATACAGTTGTTAATTTGATTTTTTTCATAAATACATTCAAAAACATAAACAAAAAGTAGAGAGTTCCAAGGGAACACTGTGTCACTGTTTATAATTAGTACTTTCCTCTATACATTTGTTAGGTCATTTTACACTTTGGAAGGCGGGTATGGGTACCGCCGGGAACAATTTATTTGAAAACCAACAACTCTGTCATAGGTCACTCCAAGGGGTTTGCCACATTTGTATTGTCATTTGGTGACTTAAGGGCGAGACTGGTTGGATAGGGAGATACTGGTTTAGGAAGATCCAGCAGGAATCACTGGGAGGGATGGATTTGTACGACCGTGAATACTGGACACACTGATCCCCAGATTCCTACCAACTCCCCATACATGTTTCCTTCCCAAATCTTCGTCTCCTTCATTTCCTAAAAGTACCCTCCACACAGAGTCCCCAAAGAAGACATAGACCCTTAGGGGAATTATATTCCTCAGACCCTCTGGGTGGAGCTAGTGCATTTTTATTTATCGTTGTTTGTCGGAAAAAATTATGTAAGTTTTAACTCGTGAAACTTGTGGCAGTGAAGGAAATGTGTGTTTAGCTAAATAACAAAAAACAACTTAGGTGCCACGTATGTGTATAATATTACATCAATCAATTAATCTTTCAGACTGCCTACCCTGATTTAAAACGAATGCACACCACTACCAATAAGAGAGGGCAGCTGAAGAAGTGAAGGAGAAAAATATATATATATAAATGTAAATAATGTTGACATATATAAGAATTGCAAAGAAAACCTTGCGCTTAAAAATAAATCGCTTTTATTATGTGGGTACTCTACTGTTTATTTTCAAGTAGGTAGGTACCTACATAAGTTATATAGACTAGGCTATAGTAATAACTCAATATGTTCCCAGGGGTCGTGACGGGAATAATAGCGGTAGTACTTTGAAAAATATTTATCCGAATTTTTGCAAAAGGTCAGACGGTACGGTGGCCTGAATTATCAATTCATTTTTATCTATCATCGAGAATTTGCTCATGAATGGAATCGATAACGAAAAATCTTCCATTTGCAATTTCGCTTACTTCACGGACTACGTAATTTCTAATTCCTAGATCAGATATTAATATTTCGGCAGGAAGTTTTTTTTGGCACAACAGAAGAAAAATCATTTGTAGATATAGGAGTAATATCTATAGATATTTTCCGTATGACGTTTTTGATTAGAAAAACATTTTTATGTAAAACGCACAAGAGTCTCAATTCCTCCGGTCCAGAACCGGTGAGTCTATGGCATCCCCAATTGGGGTATTTTATGAGGCTGAAGGTAGTGAAGAGGGAGAAGGAGATGGGAATGAGGAAGGTGGGGAAGTACCTGGCTATTCAGATCTGGTCACTAAACACCCCTAAAGCCATTTTAAGCAACGTTTCAATTATGAATGGTGGTCTTACACCAGGTCCATACTGAGAGTATCTTCCACTCCGGAATATTTTCAATGAATTAATTCTGAAATAACTTAAACAAATAAAATTTATTTATGCACGAAGGGTTTGAACTCGCGATCTTCGGTTTGGGAGTCGAGAGTCTTATGCTTCGACGACGCCGGCCATCAGAATGAATCGATTTGGATCGAAGTTTATTAATAAAAAAATTAAATGATTATGGTAGAATAAAAATTTATTTGCCATTTATCACAATGCATAGTGTATTTAATATAGGAATCTATTTAATATGGTACAGAAAAAATCTTTAAATTTGATAAAAAAAAAACCATTTTGCATAATATTCAAGCGATACCCCGAAGTCGGAAGACTATAGCAATCTCAATTCCAAAGAGTTTATAACGCAGAAGAAAATAGAGGAGGACGAAGATTTTCCACTGAAATCTTGGAACGAGGTGCAAAATAACATACAAAAAAAAAATCTGCATTATATTTTACGGAAAACCCAAATAACTAATCAAAAATGTATTTCAGAAGAAAGGTAGTGGGCAATTATTAATTTATTATTCTGACAAGGATAAGAATCCTGGAATTGAACCCACCGCCCCTCCGTTCAGTTCAGAGGTTTTATCGCTCTGTCACCGAAAAAAATTCCATTCAATTTTCTATCGTAAATACCTCATAAAATCATATAATGTCATCGAAGTCAACAGCCGTTACGTTATTAGTTAATACTCGTTTTTAGAACTCAAAACATGACAAACCGCAATTCAACCCAACTTCCATCAAACAACTCGTATAAAATCTGCCCACAAGAAAATAAAGTCATTTGTCCACATCTGCCCACAAAAATCTGAATCAAAAATCTGCCCACAAGAAAATAAAGTCAGAGACGTCTCAATTATTGTGACAACAAAATGTTAGTTTGCAATTTTTTGGGTTATGAATATAATATATTTCTCCAAACAAAATCACATACATCACAGTACTTCTTATAAAATAAAGCATCGTAATCTGGTAAAAGAAAGAAAGAGTTTGATAGGAACATTCTAGCGGAGTATTTTGGGAAGAGGGGTGAAGGGTCTAGGCTATTTCGGACTAAAAGCTTATTCCCAAGCCTGCCACGGTCAATCACTACAGTACTCGCAAACACTCTTTGCGTCCTATAATGGGAATAAAAAACACATGACAGTGTGAAAACATTAATATTAAAGTGAAAAGATAAGTAATTGAATTGCGGAGAGAACAAAAGTGTGTAATAAAATTACAATATTTGCTTTCCACATCGATATTTGGTAGCTGCCAAATAATACCTTCTATAACCACTAGAGCGACAGACCAATTAAAATATTTTTTCTCGGATTGCTAGAGGAAATTTTTCCGCCCACATTAAAATAATCATACCTCCGAATTTGAATATAGAGACATACAAACTGATTATAGATCTATGTAGCCAATGAATTCCCCTATCTTTTGTCTATTATCACATATTTGTAGGAGATATAAAAAAATATATCATCAAATCTTTAATTTTAAAACATTTTAAATAATCTAGAGAATATGTATTTTGTTATATTTTTAATGTACAATATATTACTTTGTCGTTTTAATAAAAACATTTTTTTTTTAATTTGCCACATTTTGGCAACAAAGCAATCCGAGGTTTTGTAAATAGTGCCATAATGTGGCAAAAAGCGCTCGAGTGGATAAAAAACAAGCAAATCAATAAATATCTCGTATGCGCATTTGAAACTTATTACGCTGTTTCAGCATTAAATTGTTGAAAATAAACATAAAAAAGGCAGTGCTTTTTAATCTCTTCAGATCAGCTCAAGGTTTCCAGATGCGCTCTGGTGAAAGACCATCATTCACAATCGAAACGTCACTTGAAATGGCTTTAGTCGTTTTCGGTGACTAGGTCGGAATATCCAGGTAAACCCCCGCCTTCCCCACTGGCGTTAGCCTAACAACATCCCCCAGTTGGGGGATAACAATAGTCCCGCTATCTCCGGACAGGCGGTAGCAGAAACGCTAGTGGTGAGTTTTTAATGATTTATTTTTTATTATTGTTTCTTTACATACTAGGTATTACTGTTTATAATCCAATTTTTAATCTTCTCTAGGACAAGCTGATGACATTCATAAATTTATAACGACTATTCAAGTATCCATTCACCAAATAACGTGAAGTCACAACAGTTAAGTTTCTAAATTACTAATTGTTAACCAAAAAGCTTGTAACAAATAACCCAAAAATGATTATTACAAAGTAAATTTAACAATACACTGAACGTATTTTTCTCCTTTCTTCTCATTTATTTTTATTTCTCTATTTTCGTTTCTTTTATTTTCTTTCATTTATTACATTTTTCCAAGTTTTTTATTTATTTTGTTTCTATTTAGCTCTTCAAAGGGAAATTAAATTTCTGCCATCTCGGAACAGGCTCCGCCTAGAGAGGTGGTTTATACCGAAAGAAAATATATTTGTATCTTCAAGGTGACATTTATATCTACAGGTATTTTGCAAATAGCGGCAAATGTCAGTTCTGCTTTGACATTTGTAAAGTAAACAAAATACACGCCAACAAGACATGAATCGCTATACCCCTCAACAACGCGGAAAAAACGGTTTTGGTGGCTTGCACTGGCCCGATTTAACCGTCCCAGACTTCTTTTTGTGGGGTTTCTAGAAATCACGAGTCTATTTCAACAAGCCTCAGACTCTTGAAGCCTCCAAGCACCCGTCAAGAATGCAAGAACCTATCGCCGGAAGTTCTGGAAAAAGTGATGGAAAACGCCATAAATCGCCCATCAACTCTGGCGGTGGCCACTTGGCCGATATCATTTTCTTGACTTTATGCAAAAATAATTAAGATATCATATAAACACAATCCAAAATCAGACCCAAAAGTTTTTATTCATATAAAAAATTACAGCCAAAAAACATCGAGTGATAACTTTTGCGCCACCATGTAAATGGTTTAAAAATGTAATTAATAAATTAATTTTAAAAGAATCGAAGAAATGTTGCCCGCTATATTCACCAGTATTTAGGTACCTGTTGACCTATTGATAATGCTTTGCCGATACTTATGGCATCTACTCATATTGTTTACCGTGTCATTCGGAATGGCTTTAGTTCCAACGGATAAATTTGGTATGTAGGCCACTTTCATCGTCTGTAAGCTTTGAGTATCGGACCGAATGCGTCACCCGCACGCCACTAGTTGGAGTAATGGAGTGGTCGCTAAACTGTGTGGACATGTTTTAACCCTTAATGTGCCAAGAAATCCACCGTGGATTTCTGACGTTTGTATACGTAGTCTACTGACGAATCCATCATGAATTCGCTAGTAGTTCATCGCACTTGTCCCCGTGGATTTGTGTTTTGTGACATATTGTACGAGTATTACTAGAAATTTGTTTATTTGCCTAGCCAGGAAATAAATTACTTACATTACTATTATTCTAGATTCTTATTTCGTTAAGTACAAACATATTAATTTTATCTTTTAATTTTTGTATGTGTGAAAGTGCAAAATATTACAGATTTTCCAAGCCGTAGTAATTTATCACTTAAAACTTATGAAAAATGTCGTGGAGGAATTACACATAAAACAGATATATACATTTTTTTCCAAATATTTCCTCAAGGATCTGTTTTGGGACCGCTCATATTTATTTTATATATTAATGATATATTGAGGTGCCTAAAGTACTGTTCCATCAAACTTTTTGCAGGTGACACACTTTTATATATTATATCAAATGAAATTGAAGATGCATTGTCAAAAATATAAAATAAACTTAAGTATTACCTAAAAACACCTAAAAAAATAAATAAATTAAAATAAGGTAAATTTTTGATCTCAACTTAGGATATACAAGATTGTAGCTCTTTTTTCACCTTTTTGGTTGACGTCTGGCTACAATTTAAATTAAAAATCGAGTAGGCAGCACTGTGGCGTACTAGGTCGCGGAAGAGTGGCACACCAAGGTTTAAACGAAGACTAGACACGAGTAACTTTAAAACAACAAAACAAACCACCATGCACCATCGGGCCTATTGTCGATGGTAACGAGGAGAGCCCAAATTTTGCTGGTTGTCTATTTGTGATGATTTCAAAGGTGTTGGTCGGTAAAACATCTAAACCTTGAGCATTAAATTACATAAAACAACAGAATTCATTATTACTGAGATAAAAACGCTATAAAACAAGGCAGCAACCTAACAGTGAAGTGTTTTGATACGGAAATTTAAATTGCACACGATTTCGAGATCGACAAAAAAGCGTATATAACGAGTTACACCCTAAATCTCCCTTGTGGATAGAAACCATATGGAAAACCGTTTTTCTTGTTTAACGGAGAATGACCGAGTATTGTGATGCAACAGTTCAACAGAATGATGAAAAATGTACGTCACAATCAGGTTACGCCCGAAATTGAATATTTTTCAGCGGGTTCTTTGTTCGCCTGAACCATTATTTCAGAGAGACCATATTTCAAAATCACATAAAATATTTTAATTTTTTTTCTCTTTCAATAAACGACAGCTTTTTTATCAGAATCATCGACCTCTACCATAGTTCTCTCTATAAAAGATGACATACATTCCCGGGTGAATATAGCTTTTTTACGTTAGTTCCGCACAGGAGGCTCTGAGCAAAATAATTCCCCTCAGGGCCTGTCATCTTCGGGGTTGCTGTGTGGAGTATTTTTTTAGAATAGAGGAAATTCTGGGAAGGGAATAGGTAAAAGTTGTGTTGGAATTTGGGGTAAGTGTGTCCAGGAGTGAAGCAAATATAATTCCACTCGTCCTATTGCGGTGGAAGGCGATAGTCCAAAGGCGAGAGAGAATGCTGGAAAAGTCCAAAGGTCTGCTTCAACCAATCTCTCCCGATCCGTCCTACCAATCAGTTAGTGGGTAGACGCATCCACCGCCAATATCGCGGACACACCTCAACTCATTAACCCTATCCGCAATGATGAAAGACTTATCTAGCAGATGACGATAGAACCAACAACGCCTGAGTAGTGGAAACTAGCTTACAGCAACTTGGCTAGTAAGGTTAAAAAAAAATCTACATGATTCCACAATTGGGTATCATATTTCCATTACTGTTGTGTTATCAGAAAAACCACTTTCTCTTGAATAATAATATTTTCCAACAATACAATTCCTTTTCCTGTTTATTTTCCGAAAACATAACGATTAATTTCCAAAGCAATTAAAAAATTACATTTTTTTTTAAATGACACATAATTCTAACGAAGTCTTATTGCGTAGATAATATATGAACAAAAAAGGTTACAATGTAGATAAATATAATTTACAAATATTTATATATATTTCTGGATCTCTCCAGGGCGACACGGAGAGTATCTCCCACCCTCAAATGCGACAAAATTGGCTTAATAAGGCATTTATTTAAATTTTTAATTGATATTAACAAATTTAAAAAATGTATTTTTTTTTAAAAAACCTCCAACCCACAACTTCTGGGTCCCATGAAATGCTTAGTGCTGCTACAGAGGTGGTCAAAGTTCACGAAAAGGAACCCGCTATTATTTAAAATTGATCACAAAAATCTATAAAAATAAGCCAGGGAGACAATTTTTAAACGCAATTTCAACAAGGTATAATAAAATGTTTGTGCTAAATATTTTTATGCTTGGAGTAGGACTTTATTAAGCTCGACAAATCTGTGGTACGCGTAGAGCTTAAACTCCGCTTGTCAAGTATTTACTAGCTTAATCGCACACCGCCCGAGAGGCGATACCCCGCGGTAAATACTGACTATTATGCATTATTATACTAATGCCGCTTGACAAAAGTTTTCCGCCACGCGGTAACTTTTCGAATTCAGTATGCGAGGTAGACGTGTACTCGAGTACCCTGCAAATTGCTGCATTTCAATTATAATTATTAATTAGTTTTATCGGGAGCGAATTATGTTTAAGTAGCTGAAATTTTAATAAAAAGTCAAATTAAGGGCCGGTAGCATCCGCCCAAAAAGAAAAAGAAGGAGAGATACGACAATACGAATGTTAGAGGGAGCGCACTCATATTAAAAACAATAAAATTCAAGCGAAAATCGGGAAAATGTTAAATAAAAGACATGGCGAAAAATGACATAACGTGTTTTTAAAATAAAAAAATAACCATTAAAATGCATTTTTTTCGAAATTGCGATATGTGAATTGATTAGTACTAGTTAATATCTAACAACGACAAATTTTTTTTTAGCGTGTCCCGGTTTTGTAAATTTTTACCGTTATTTTTCATACAAACCAGGGTACAGATAACGTCACACACACACCTCCGCCCCTAACCGGGTGTTTTGGCGGGCTTAATAAAATTCAAACTTTTTAAAATTATTTATGAAAACGAACTTTTAAAAAAATAATAAAAATTATTTAAGTTTGAATGTGTGACCATTGATAAAAAAAATATATGTAAAAAAATTGACTAAACTTCCTTATTGTTCTTTTTTTTAACTTCTGAATAATATTTCGCATCACTTACGCTTTCACTCACTTACTCATGCACTAAAGGCAATGCGCTACTAATTAATGCAAAATTATGTATTTTTGGTTTGAAAATTAGATCTCTTGGAAATATATTACATGCTTTAATTATACATCCAGCGAGTAGAACACATTGCCTTTCAAGTAATCGAGTATTTTTTAATTAATATATTTAAAACTGCTTTATAGTTCACAATCTTCTACTTAAAAACCCCTTTTCGGTTATGGTTATATTTATATTTTGCAGAGTTTTCTGCTGATGACTTAGGACCAGTTGTTTCGGAAAATTTCACGTTTGAATTTTCCTCAAATCGACATTCACCGAAAAATTGGGTTGTTTCAACCTCCGTCAGAAGAAATTTCATCGAAAATTCCATAGGACCAGTTGTTTCGGAATTCCCTTCAAATTGGAATTTCCTTAAAATTTGAATTTCCTTCAAATCGTCATTCACTGAAAAATTGGGTTGTTTCAACCAGTGAAAATACTATAGAAATGTGATGTGAATGTGATCAGCCGAGTCCGGACGGTTAGCGAAATAATGGGAGGCGCATGCGCAGACGTCAAAATTGTGATTCGGCGGGGAACACTTGAATAAAATTTTCAAATTTATCGAACGTTATTTGTTGCTATTTACTGCTGACGGGAGTTGAAACAACCCAATTTTTCGGTGAATGACGATTTGAAGGAAATTTACATTTGAAGGAAATTCAAATTTGAAGGGAATTCCGAAACAACTGGTCCTATGGAATTTTCGATGAAATTTCTTCTGACGGAGGTTGAAACAACCCAATTTTTCTGTGAATGTCGATTTGAAGGAAATTCAAACGTGAAATTTTCCGAAACAACTGGTCCTTAGTGTTTTATTAAATTAATTTTATGGTAACTACCTCTATCAAAAATGCCATTGTATTGCGTATTCACATTTTATCACCATAAAACTGTCAAATGGTTTTTAAAGTAAAAAAGTTTATGTTAACTACTTCTCATTAGATATGATTTAAGATTTATTTTAAAATATTATTATATTTTTAAATAAATAACAAAAGTATTTTTGTTATTTATTTTTGGGGTTTTATGCCGTGTTACGCTACCTCCTACTTTAGCCAACGTTACAGTGTCCATCATAAACATCTACCCTGATGATGGACACTGTAACGTTGTCCGGCTAAATAAGGAGGTAGAGTATCATGGCATAACACCCTAAAAATAAATAACAAAAATACTTCTCATTAGACGTAATTCATAGTTGTATCATGTCGTTAGATCCTAGAGGTGAATTTGAGGATGACTTAGTAAGATTATTATTTTTAAATCAATATTTTAGTAAGAAGAAGACTTTGGATCCACGAAAATAAAAATAAAGGCAATTTTTGGAGAGTTTTATTGAATGATTGCACAAATATCAATCCAACTGTCAAAACAATACGTCAAAAAAATAACAGATTTACCGAACAAAACCTAGATGCATAAATACCATTCACAGATGTCAAATCAACTCGTTGGACTCTCCAACTTTCACACATCCCATAACATTCTGGCCTGCCGGCAGATCGACGGGAAGGTGTGTTTGCGATGCGTTTGATTCTAAAGCATCTATTTCCATATAAAATGTATGAATTGTAAGTAGTCCAGATATCGTAATGTGTTACTTACGTAGCGTACGTCAACCCATTGTGTTCCTACCTTTATGGATACCGTTCGATTTTATTCAGAGTTTCGAGACTTCTCAACTCAAGTCAAAGCATTGAATTTTTTGGATTAAGTCTAAGGACGGGATGTTTCACAGAATTTGAACAATTTATCAAATTTCAAAGTTTGTTTCCAAAATTAATTTTCAAGTATGAAGGTTATGCAAGATCTGTTATTATATTATTATTGACCAGTTGTTTCACGTAACTGAAATGGTAACAGAATTGATTAGATCTTTCCCAGAACTTAAAAATTTGATACAATATTTTTACATTTTATGGTATAATGCAGTAATGTTGACCTCACTAGGTGGTTTACGCAAGCTGAGGCCTATAACTTCGATACATTAAATTGCTCAAATTCTGTGAAACAACTAGCCTTAATGATTTTCATCAGTCCTTTCACAAAGAAATGATATTTTCCACTATTAGGACTCAATTCTTGGACTTTATCGAAACCCTGTTCAGGTTTTGACTTGACATTGTCTTCAATGTGTAAGTAATTTTTGTGTTAAATATTATTTTTCATTAATCTGTTCATAAAAATAAGCTCTTCTTTCGCTATATCTCTGTTTTGTGATGTTATGTGTAATATTGTAGAATATAATTATTATTTATCAATAAAAAAATTATATTAATAAATAAATAATTATATTATTGAAACTCAAATCACTATTATTTTTAAGATTATCACGGGTTCTCAAAAATAAATCAGAGAAGAGATGCCTAATAGTAATAACCGTTATTTTTATATTAGTTTTTTATATTTATATTATTTTTATATATCTTCATCAATATATATATATTGATGAAGATATTAATTTTGTGGTTGTATGATGTGAACCACGGACTGGGAAAAAGTTTATTCAGTGTCTTTAATTTCGGTGCATTGTTATTATCATCTGTAGGTGCATAATTGTTACTGCCAAGACACGCTACTGCTCTAGAAAATGGAACAATCGGCGAAGAATTAAAACTCATGTACGGTAATCCCACAATGGATGTACATTAAATTTTGGCCTCAAATAATCACAAATAATTCTATGTAGGAAAAGATTTATAAAGGATTAGGTTTTTTTCAGGAAGAGTATTAAATATTAATTGTTAAATAATAATTGATAATTACATAAAAAAATTCTTTAATTTAAGGCTGCACTTTTCATTACGTGTTATCTTTTCATTATGTCTCTGATAATCTTAGAAAGGTATTTACTGATTCATGTTAATAAAATTAGTTAAAAGTTTCGGACGTGCTTAATTTATTTATGATTTTAATGCATTTGTGGATAAACAAAAATAAAGAAATAATAATTAATAAACATTAAGAAAGAACAACAACGTAATTAACAAATAGTTAAAGTAACAAAAGGTTCAATTTACACTTAATTATTTGTATGTCTTGTTGCTTCAGAACGTTTATTTTTGCGTCAGGCGTTATTCTTGATGTCTGCCAAAGTACATAAATAAATACGATGGTTAGCTGAAAATACACTGTTTGTCTATAACGATTTCTTTAATATTACCTAAGGAATAAATTCAAATGTGTGATTTTTTAAAAATTTAATTTTAATTAAATCTAATAATGATATAATTCTGTAAGTACGACTGACACACTCTGAGACAACTTATCTATACAGTTCAGAATTCAATTTTGAAGGTGCCTAAATTGGTTTATTACCGGAAAACCGAGGTATAGGGGAAAATAATTGCAACGGGCACTTTTTAAATCTGTTTTCCCCACATTAAATGGTAATTTGTTCTTAATTATTTAATAATAATGTGACTGCTATTGCTCATTTACATGTGTTATATTTTTAAGATTTTTAAAACATTCTAAGAATTAGGGAATAAATTATTCTCCTTACTTTATTAATTAGTGTTATATTAGGGTCATTTGTGTGTTTATTGATTTCTAATTGTTCAAGTAAATTTAATCTAAGACCCTTTCTTTCTATGTGTAATGGTTTAGACCACATGTTGTTAAGTGGGCGTGATTATTCACTAAGATATGTGACGTAAGTGTGATGTTAAAAATAGATTAAAATATTAAAATTAATCTAATATTAAAATGTCATAAAAAATATCATTTTAGTGAAGATTATTTGAATTTTTATAAGAAACACTCTCTTTATAACTTTTGAAGGTTATTCCCATCAATTTAATGTATCATTGAAGAACAAGATAACATTTATAATCTAAATTAAAATACGAAAATGAACAAGACACATAAAAATAAAAGATAGGGGGTCCAAAGTCGTGTCTTGTTCATTTTCATATTTTAATTTAGATTATTAGTGTTGTCTTCTAATTCAATGAAATATTATTTCAATTAAAAGCGGTGTGGTGAGTTTGAATTGAGCACATAATAAAATAGTTGTAAATGAAGGCTCTCCAAGACGACCCTTAAGAGGCGTTTTCTGCCTCGGCGTTCAACTGGCGCAACATGGTGAAGTATGATGCGGATGTGCTTAGAACCTGAAAATAAATTAAATTAATTTGAGGTTTATTTTTAAAAGATTTTGCACATAATTATTTTGTAAGTATGGTATACTGAACTTCGTAATAAAATTTCGGGAAGTTGTCGTTCTGAAAATAAAGACAATTTCCTGGGTTGATATATAATATATTTAAAATTCATACTGCCTTCATTACTAATGAATGAATATTGATTATTCCGATTTGACAGCTTGTGAGCTCACCCGCTCTGATAGAATTAATTAAAAAGTACTATCAAACACGTCCACCTTACTGACATAATTTAATGGATCCGGAACACGCAAAACAAATTTGCAGACAGGTAAGACAGACAAACAAACAGACAGACAAGTGCAAGGTGGTCTAGTTAAAGGGGGGCTTTGCTACGCGCCGACAATAAGCGGAAGATACCTATTACTTATGTAATGTTGGATGACATAGCCAGCAGTGGTGGTCAGCCGATTTTCAGTGAGCTAGAGTGCTAAGATTAAAAAAAACGACGTTATTGATTTTGTTGTAGCTGAAAATGATTTTTTTTTCAGCTACTACAACATAAATAACGTCGTTTTTTCAATCGTACCACTCTAGCTCACTGAAACTCACGGACCGCCGCGGATAGCCAGCATATCAATGGATTTTTTATTAGATGCATTTGTCAACTCAAGCGCCGACCGGTCGATGAACTTAATCATAAAAAAAGTTTGTGATGAACTCAGAAATGTTTATCTTTGAAATATATTATACATACCTCTCTACAGAAGCAAAATTTTACTGAATTCCTATTTTTTTATAACATTTACTAATTTAATGTGTTAATGATCACGATAATCCTCTTGATTCTGCTCCTTGATAAGGGGGCCAATATCTTGCTTATCTCGTAGAATCCTCTTAGGTACCTACTTAATAATAAAACTCGTAGGTACTTCGTGCACTTTTACACTTTTTTTAGTAGATAATAATAATACAAATATTTATCTATTACTAGTATTGAAGGTTGACTGCCAAACCGTAGAAGTGCGGCTCCGCTGTCGGAACCGCTCGGTTATATTACTGTTTTTTCTTCAGTGGTGTATATAAGAAACAAAAACTGTTACTTACAGAAGAAAATGTTTCCATAGATAGAGTAGCCAGTCCAAAAGCATTAACTGTTAGGATCCGATTTGCGTGCATTATAAATATCACCAGGTCTTTACCAATTGTGGAACTCACGTCATTGTTTTCCCATCCACAAGAATAACAAGCGTCACCAATTTCAGATGCCTTAAACAAAATAAATGTTAGCCTTCACATTTTCCAGCTATCTATGTTTATATCTCACGATACCCGTTCATCTCGCAGGCTTATTTTAGGAAAGCCTCGATGGTGTTAAAGAATCTTAAACCCTATACAGATTACTCAATTTCATTGGTTCAACCATTGTGAGTAAACGTCAAGCGTTGAGTGTTGTGTACAGATGACGCTGTGATTGATAGGACAAATAAAACGACAAACATTGACCAAAAATTGCTCGTGATATGAAAAAAAATTACTTGATGTTACTAAAAGATTTAAAATTTAGTTTTTTACGGTTTTAATAATCGCATGATCTTCAAAACAGTTGAACTGCTTAAAGGATCACAAGAGCTTCTTTCTCATATAATGCCAAAAACAAGTAATTGATGGGTTAAACATAAATTTTATAGTCGCTTGTGTGATATATTGCTATGCATATATCATTATGCACAATACTTAAAAAAATAATTATTCAGAATAGTTGAATAATAAATAAAGTATTCCTCAATCACAGCAAACTTATTTTGTGGCACCATTTTAATTCAAAATGATGAAGTAAGCACTTATGTGAAATTAATAACTTTCCCACCTTGTCCATTAGCATAGATCCAAGAAAACACGGAATGTAAAGCTGAATCGAAACTGCCCAAAAGAAGAAGAAGAATAACAGATCGAATTTTCCGTTCTCAAGTCCCTGAAAAATTATGATTTTTTAGTGCATAATTTATGGGGATATTTGTATTTATATTTGTATTAATATGTAAATCGTTAGTTTTAAAATAGAAGTTTCAATTGATTAGATTATTTACTTTGGACACTTGAAATGCGGTGATGCACAGTAACATTGGAGTAATAAATATCTGGTACAGTAGAGGTGGTCCTAATAGCGATGCTAATTCACCAAAAAACCTTTAAAAAAAAACAGTTGTCTATTTTTTACATTTAAATATATACATGGGATGGTCCGGTGCTCTGGAGGAAACCCGCTTGCATAGCGCTGGTATAAACTGTGCGACTTAAGTTTAGACTTACGGAATTAATACTTCGTGTGTGCGAAAGCACTTTGAAACTACACATGATTTTACTTCAATGGCATGCCAGGGATATACAAAATAGTTTTTTTTTTTCCAAAAAATATCTTACGAACAGCGTGCAGTATGATAATTTTATTTATTACATTCAGGTTTAAAAGTGATATTTTTTGGAAGAAAATATAAAACGAAAAAGTTTATCTCTACAAACAGAGAGGCAAGCCTTTTAAAATAAAATATGCTAATGTGCCCACTCTGGTAATTTAGTAATTAAAAGCATTTTCTTTGAGTTTTCTTTTATTCTCCCATTTTTCTCTGATCCTGGTATTTTTTTAATAAATATATTATGAAAGTAACCATTGCTAATAAAAAATATAATTATTCTACCACTCGAAGCACATATAAGAGCTCAATTTTATGTAAGTCTTCATCATCATCTTCTTCCCCTTGTCCTATTGGGTTCGGGACCCACTGCATCGACAAGGCCCTTCCATACGTCCCTGTCTTGCGCTGATAGTTCGGACTCCGTCCATGGTAGGTCCAACCTCTCCTCACACAGTTTCTGGAGTTGCCTCTCCCAACTGTGTCTGGGGAGGCCCACTGGACGTCTACCCTTTGGAATCACACTCAGTAGCTTCCTCGGAATTCGGTCATCAGACATTCTTCGTTCATGCCCAAGCGACCTCAGTTGCGATTTTTCTATGAAGAGTAGCAGTGGTTCAATGCTTAGATCATCTCGGATCGTCGAGTTTCTTATATGATCCCTTTTCGTAACCCCTGTCACTCCTCTCAAGTACCTCATTTCAGCAGCTTGGACTTGGAGCTTGTTTGTTCTTTTAGCATCCATCTGGTGGCCGTAAGTGAGCCTCGGGCGAATTTAATGTAAGTAATTATAATATTTACTTATGATTTCATTTAAACATATTACTACCTTATATTTTAAAATTTATTTATTAACATTTTTATTATACATGTTTTATATACGTCGGATATATGTTATTTAAAAAAATATTTTAATACAAATATGATTTAAGATTTTCACGGCCAAAAGTATTTTTGTTGTTTATTTTTGGGATACTATGCCATGTTACGCTAACTCCTTCTCGGCTAAAGAAGGATTTAGCGTAACATGACATAATATCCCAAAAATAAACAAAAAAAATATTTGTATATGTTTATATATGAGATTTCACCCTCCGTGCTAGGGTGAAATTTCACAATGAACTATATGTACTTTCAATAAATCATGTATTAAATAAATACGAAATCATGTTTATTCTCAGATTTTTTTAGTTTATATGTAAGAAAGAGAATGTAAATAAATGTAAAGCTCTGTTATAAAATGTTCTTATGAATTAATATTTCGACTCGAAGGGTTCAAAATTGTATTTCGTCAATGATAAAGAAAGTAGATTTACTTACGCATATACCCGACTGTGTCTTTGTACGATATTACCAATCCTTTTGGCTAAAACCCTTTGTTTTTCTATTTTTCCAGGCTTGTTTTTTTTATTTTCGAGATCGCTAAAGTCAAAAATATTCTTAAATGAATGACTTATTATTTCCAACTGCCCAATTGGGTGGGTTATAAACTGTATAAGAAGGCAGATGTATACTGAAATTCAAAATATATGTTATAAGTTACAACTTTCAAATCGCTTATCCATATTTTCGATGGGAAGGTTGGCTAATATGGGCAGGATTCTGGATCCTGCTGAATGCTGGACTTCTACAAATCTTAGGTTCCTGTTATTGTATTTTCAAAAATATCAATTACACCAAATTGTTTATGCGAAGGCAAATTCTTCGGTGAAAATTATTATTCCTGATTAAATAAATAAATAATGCACAACTGCTAACCCTGTACAAATCGCAAGTGCGCCCCACGGTTGAATTTGGCAGCCATCTCTACTCGGGAGCCCCAATGTACCTGAAAAAAAAACCCTCGACTCTGTGCAGAAACGGGTGGTCCGCTTGATAGATTCTCCTCTCCTCAAAAAGACTCCCCACCCAGCATCTTCAAAGATGACATAGGCCCTGAGGGAAATTATTTTCCTCAGGGCCTCCTGTGTGAAATTAAACTCTCATCGTTCCCTACGACAACTGCAGATAGCTAACGTACAACCGACAGTTGATATCGAATATATTAAGGACACTTAGTCATTGTGAACTGTCACCTATTCGTTTGCGATCTGCAGTTGTCCTAGGGAACGATTAGAAGTTACCGACAATTATCCTACCGATCCTTATCGATCGACCGTGCTAGCACACCTGGAGTATTATCCTCTTCCGACCGTGAGCTAACGCTTCCATGGAAGAGTGGAATTAAATATCTCATAATAAATAGAAACATTGATTGTAAATCCTGTTTTTGTGTACTCACCTTATTTCGTTAATAACAAAATTGGCTCATTTGACTTTCATGTCATCTACTAACTTCGCAATGTCAGGTGCCAAAAAAATCAATTTATTCTAAGTACTATTTAATAGCATTTCAGAATTACTTGTACTTTGTTTATAATTGAAATTGACGGTCCAATTTCGGATGTTTAATTTTGTAGTTTTGCAGTAGAGCTGTTTAAAGTTTTGTTTGTGAATTTTACTGTTTTTGAGATCAAGAATTATAGTGTTGTTTTGAAATTTTACAGTTAATTTTATATCATTCAAAATTCCCAAAAATACAGACTTTTAAATCATCAAAGGTAAATTAAAAGAAGCCAACAAAATGATTTTCAATTTTTAGCTGCTCCGACATTGTTCTTCGGGACCGTCGAGACGATTGGTAAATACTATTTTACTTTGTATGATCTTCCAAAAGATCAGGTGTACAAAACATTCAGAACACTTTTTACTCAATCCACCATACGAAATTCTTACTAACTAAACAATTTAGAAAAGATACTTACATCCGAAAACATGTAACGACATATATGTGACAACGTACTCGATCCCCAGAAATAATTCATACACTGGTGTCCGATTGACGTCATCATGGGGAAGCCAAATTTTGTAAATGAATATCTTCCTTTGTCCTACGTAATATTCTTGACACAAATACTGATAAGTTATGCCCAAACCGGTTCCAAGCATATACACTACCACAATTGACAGCATCATAGTTGTCCACAACAACGATATTTTCCATATTTTCAGTTGGTTTTCGAAAAATACACATCTGAAACCAATGAAAATCACGCATTATTAATAATCAAAATTATACAGAGGATCTCTCTCTGGTTTCAATCCTGGGATTGGTTTGCAGCATTTTCCTTTATTTTTTTCTTGCATTCTTCCCTGTCTTGTGCGGCTCTTTTAAAGTCTGCATATGATGATCAGTGCATGTCCACCAGCAGGTTCTCCAGGTACTCTCGGCGTGGGCGTCCCCTAGAGTTTGTCCCCTCGCTCATACCCTCCATTATGGCATGCAAGAGGCCTTCTTGTCATATTATATGGCCGATCCATCTTCCACGCCTTTCGGACAAGGTCCTGAGCAGGTGCCTTCCTCCTTCGATTCTTTGGAGAACCTCTTCATTTGTAATGTGGTCTCTCCAGGAAATTCCTAATAGTCTTCTATAGGACCACATCTCAAAAGCTTCTAGTCTCCGTTTATCTAGAGTATATCCGACAAAAATCCAAAATAAACGCGCTTTCGTCATATTTTTCAGTTTTATTCATTTCATATCAGCGAGGACCATAGGGACTATGGAGTCCCTATCTAAGAAATGTAATGAATCTGAAAGATGTTTGAGATGGGAAGTACCTGACGGTTCAAATGCGTCACTAAACAAATATGAAGACATTTCTTAAACTTGTGCTGTTTAACACCATCCAGTGGTGATAAAATAATAAAGATAAATAAATCACCTGATGTCTTCGGCAGCCAATTCCATTTCCTTAAAATCCCTATCCATTTCGTCGATCATTTTAAAGTACACCTTGTACTTAATAAGAACCCAAATCTGTTGGATAAGCATGATGTTAGCCACCATAGCGTAGGATAAACTCTCCGAGAATTCCGAGATGTCATTCACTCTCCAACAGTGGTAGATGTTGAGACTCATCATGGTTATCCCGATGATTGTAAAGGGAATAAAAAATAGTGGTAAAATCATCCTAAATCTGCTTTCTTTGTTTTTAAAAGTTATCCCGTTAGCCACCAGGCCAATTCCTATGATAGGGTGGAAGTCATAGGTGTGTATACTTTTTTGTCTCATGTCAAAGTCGCTCTTCAGATATATTTTCTTCAGTGTTTCTATCATGATAACTTTTGCTTGATTGCTATAAAATTGTATTTTTATTGACGTCTGTCTTTGGATTGACTCACTTTTCTCAGAAGAATTCTTATTTATAGGTTGGTAGTAAAGAAAACCGTCATATCACTAAGGTAGTTCAAGTTAACCAAACTTAATATAAGCATTTTTCAAGCTTCCTAATATCATAACCCTAAAATATTAGTGTTTTTTTTTTATTTATTTATTTAATACATGTTACATAATTGTGACATTTACATAAAGTTGATATATTAAATCACCATACTAGGCGGCTGCCTGTATCATGGTGACCAATATAGTATAGTTACATTGTATGAAATATGAAGTCTAGTGTAAACATGGAATTAGTATAAATCATGTTAAATATTGGAAAAATTATAATAAAAAGTAGAAAATAGAAAGGAGAAAAAAAGTACATTAGATTATATAAACAGGCTTCTAATTCTATCACATTCACTCATCAAAAAGTCTCCAAGCGTCTTCCTGAAAGTGTGATATTTGGTTATTGTCTTTATTTCAATTGTTAAGTTATTGAAGATTTTTGGAGCAAGAAAGTTAAACTGTGACTGGGCCATTGAGGTTTTTGTTACTGGAATTATATAGTTGCATTGGTTGGAATATCTTGTATTATATTTTGAATCAAAAACATATTTTTTAATAAATTTAAATTTAAAATAGCAAGAAATGAATTTTACATATAGGGATTGTATATTAAGTATTTTAAAGTCTTTAAATAAGTCCTTTGTGGGATGAATGTAATGTACTTTGTAGATAGTCCGTATTATCAATTTTTGAGCCTTTACTAATGGGTCTAATATAGTTTTAGAACACCCTCCCCAGACAACTATACCGTAAGAAATAATTGATTGACATAGAGAAGAGTATACTGTTTTTAATGTCTTTTTATTTAGTATATTTCGTAGTGATCTGAAGATATATGCTAGTTTCCGTATACGACTTGTTACATTGATTACATGATCTTCCCACCGAAGTTTGTTATCAATTATTACCCCTAAGTATCTAATGGAGTCTACGCGTTCCAGTGGATTGCATATGCAACTAGCGAGATCTCCGCAATAATGTATTTTTAGTGAATGATTAGTTGAGGGTTGGCTTATACTATTGAGGCTAAATGTTAAATATTTCGTTTTAGCTATGTTTAACGTGAGTAGATTATTATCCAGCCATTTTTTAATGTTTTGTAATATTACTTCTGCTTTGTGGAATGTTTCTTCCCATGTTTTACTTTTTAGTACCAGGGCAGTATCATCGGCAAAAATGATCATATTGGCATCAATTTGTAATCTACATAGATCATTAATGTATATGAGAAACAGTATGGGACCGAGTACACTGCCCTGTGGTACACCAAAGTTGATTCTGGTTGGATTAGACGGTTTAAGTGATGGTAACTTAACAAATTGCTTTCTGTCTGTTAGGTATGATTTGAACCATTCGAATGCCTTATTCTTTATTCCGATTTTCTGTAACTTGGCTAGAAGGATTGGTCGAGATGCTGTGTCAAACGCCTTAGCCAAGTCCAGAAATATTGCCAAACATTTGTCACCTTTGTCTAGGGCTTGCGTTATGTGTGATGTTAATTAATAAAAGAAGAATTCGAATAACAACAGGTTCTCTTGCTGCGAACGTAAACTTCACTCAGTTTCTCTGCCGAGTAATATTTTTATTTTTAACATTGATGCGCATGGGAGTGTAGCACTATTAAATTGATATCTTAACGATAACGGATCGATGGATGATTCCAACGATTTTATATATCTCGAAGGTTTGCGATATCGATAACCACACTGATATTACTACTAAATAAATAAGAAATGGTTTTTCGCTGGCGGATCTGTCTGTGGATTGACATTCCTAAAGCTTAAACGTTAAACGGCCACATAAAAATAAGAATTTAATTGACAATGTTGAATTGAACTTCGAACTTTAATTTGTAATGGCATTCTGCATATACTTTTGGACACTAAAGGGGGAGTTAGTTAGTGAGGTCTTTTAGCCACAGCTTTATTATATTTGAACAACTTTCGTTGTTTCTCCAAGCTCGAACCAATGTAATGTCACTGGCCCGAACGGATACAATTGACCACGTATTATTATACAACTTCTATACCTATTCTTAGAGCTTCGTTTGTTCACCGCCGTTCATTAATAGGCCAGTATTTTTTCGTATTATTGATAACAGATTTAAACCCTATATCGTATTGATATAGGGTTTTATCGATCAACTGTTATAAATACCCTGATGTATAGAGGTTCACTAATCCTAGTTTCAGCTTGATCTTTGGAACCAATTATCTTAAAATGTCTGTAAAATAGAAATCAGCATCCCGTTTCATGTGTGCATTTTATATGGTAATCGATCTTTGACATCGTTAAATGGATCAGACTGTTCGCTCTCTTATACAGAGATAGCTAAAATAACGCACGTTCGTGGTTAACCCATAAATAATAAGAAGACAAAAACAGCATTTTATTTATTAATAAATCTTCCGGGATAGATGTATTATATAGAAATGGGATAGGTCTAAGATTTAATAATCTTGAAACCCTTGAAAGAAAAAAAAATATTAAAAATAAATAAAACAAATTTACTTAATAAACAACTAGATTTGTCGAATAGCTCCATTTTCAAAATATTTCCTTTACCCCCACCCATTTTCACCCCTCCTCCTTAGCCACCTCGCCCATCACCCCCACCAAAGATGATGTTCTCTCTCCCTCTTCTAATTTTCTTTTAAATACCATGTATATCTGTATTATGTTCAATATATTTTTATTAATCCCTGAGGAAGGTTCAGGTTGAACCGAAACCGTTTGGTTAAAGAAATAATAAAGTGGAATTAAAACAAAGTATTATTGTGTTTATTATAAATCCCCTTAACTTAAACTCTCTTAGATAACGAGTGGTCTTATTATGAAATACAATTATATATGATTGCTTTGAAAAGATCAATCTAGTTTGTAATCAAGAATATCTTATTTAATTCGTTTCTAGTTTGTAATTTATCAGAATGAAGGTATAGTATTACATTGCTTCCACTTATTAGAATTAAAATTTTATAAGAATGTTCAAAGAGAACTAGCATTAATTTGTAACAAGCATCTAGACATAAAGTAATTTACCGATTCCTTTCGTAATTTTGCCTGCTACTCTAATAAAATTGTAATTATAATGTCTGCTTCATCTTCTGATGTCACACTCATACTCAATTGCATACAAAGTACGTCTTTATTTTTATTAGATATTTAACGTGAATCAAAAATGGTTTTCCAAATAATAATAAATTAGGACAATCATCTTGCCATTATAGCAACTAATCTAATCGCGTTTGGGTCCCCAGGCATCCCGTGTTCAATTCTTCGGCTGGCTAAGTCCTCCATCAGGACTCAAGCACATTTTTCGCTTACTGTGGTGGTAGTAGATAATTTTCAAATGTTGTCAGGTTATTCGTTACCCGGGGATATTTGTGTTTCTTTAAAAAAAAATGTGTCCCGCTGAGAAACGTGGACTATGGCGTCATGGAAATTGCACAGATTTTGTCGATTTAACTTTTCCAATAGCTTACAATTGTAGTATTTCCATTACGACTAAATAGATATTTTTATTTATTATAAGCAATAATTATCATCCTGAAACACTCATCCACATTGAAAAAAATCTTCCGAGAAAAGATACATGACGCCGACGGTACTCGAACCCGTATCCTTCTGATATCCGGTCAGGTGCTCTAATCCACTGAGCTACGGCGGCTTACCTCTTACCCGCCAAATGATTAAATATATACTAGTGTTTCAACCGTTACAACCGTTTTCGTGAAAAATCATCTCAAGAGAGCTGTACAAATAAACTTATATTCATAATGACTTACGACTAAGACTTACAACTACTGACTTACATTTGTATTTACAACTGTGACTTAAAGTTAGAGATTTATAACTATCATTTACATTTAAAAATACATATTTTGGGTTTTTAGGGTCAGTGATGACATAAAAAACCAAATTACAAACAAAACTCTGGGAGAATAGGTACAAACAGGTAACAAAGAAGTAAGTTCATTCTGCGAGACGAAGCAGTTTGGGGATTTATATATTATTTTATTTATTGTTGATACAATATTTTTACATTTAATAGTAAAATTCAATAATGTTGGCCTCACTAGGTGGTTTACCCGTGCTTATGCTTTACATTATGTCAGGTAAAGAATAAATTAAATGGAACTGGTTGATAAATAATCATATTTTTACCACCAAAAGCATTGTGCTTTGGGAATCTATTTATGTATCGTAATAGATCAAAGAAAAGTGCAAGTGAAAAGTTTTTCCTCACTAGAACTCTATTGACTATCATTCGCAAAATAATCAGGTCGCCATTTCAATGTCACCATGATAAATAAGCTTGTTACATCTATTTTCGAAACTTCTGCACTAATATTTTTGAAACTTTAAAACTTACAGCAGAATCCCCAAACATGGCGTAGGCTCTTATATAGCTAATTTATTTATCTTGATAAAATAAACCTAATTGTAATTGATTTTTCAATGTTCGTCTCACTGGGAAATTCCGGTGTCGAGATAGGCATAGGAGGAAGATTAATAATAGGAAATAATAAGTTAAAATACTGTAATAATCTTTTATTTGAGAGAAACAGGAAATTTGTTAGAGAATTAAGTGATGTTATTATTCTATTTATTCCTATAAATGAGAATACTTTTAAAAAGATAGTAAGAAAATATGAAATACATTAGACAAAATATGTACACGGTTGACATTTATGTCAGAACATGAGAATCGGTCGCTTCTACGACTCGTTCTTGAGTTCAACAACTCGGCTGTGGAACCATTTGCCGGCCTTTGTGTTTCATCCTTCCTATAACACGGGTCTCTTCAAGGCCCATGTTCACTCCTTCCTTTCCTCAAAAAGACCCTCCACCCAGCATCTTTAAAGGTGACGGGCCTCCTGTGTGGAATTAATTTAAAAAAAAATCATAACTGTCAAATTGGGTAAGTATTAAAATACGTATGATATTATTATATACATGTATTATTAGATTTATTGGATGACATAAATTTAACTTTTTGTACTTCTAAAATGGAATGTTCAAACAACCTTTCACCAATAGTTGGAACGTTGGGAGATCCGCATGAACGCGAATGAATATTGAATGGTAAATTCATTGGTGGACATTCCTTGCTAATGGTCATTTGCAAATATTAATCTAATATTCCAGCGGACCTCAAAGTACGTGTAGGTACGTCGCTTCTAAAGTGTGTGAGTTTAAATTCCAGTTTTACAACAAAAATATTATTGTTTTTGTGTCAACATACTTCAACATCATTTTTTCTTATTTAAAATAAAAAATATATATTCATACTACTGTTATCAAGGAACTCACAAATCCGCGTCGACTACCTCGAATCTACCGAGGTGTCAAAAAAATATTAAATAGGTTTTACCGGAACCGTAATCAGGAACTGTTAGACAGCTACGGAAAAGAACAAATTACAGAAACCTAAAATTAATGTTAAAAAAATCAAAATATTATGCGTGAAGCGCTATCAACCCTTCTGGTCTAGACCATATAAATATAACATCACGTTAGTTAAAATCCAACAGATTAGAGATATAATTTGAAATATTCCTCCTTGATATTCCCTATTTTTAAGGTAATAATAGAATATTGACAACTTTTGAATTAAATAGAAAGCTTGCCGTTCTTTCTTTCTAAAACTGTTAATATCTAAAGAAGTTTAAAAAGTCATTGACGGTGTGCGATGTGAAAAGGAAGAAAAAAATATATAAGAAGCTAACAAATAAAAATAAGGCAGACTGTTCTTATTCTTTGGACTCAAAAAAGTGGTGTGTTTTGAGAGTTACGACTGCTCCAAACCGAGAGGATTTTTTTTTACATAAGCTCCACACAGGAGGCCCTGATGGAAAAATTCACTCAGGGCTTATGTCATCTTTGAAGATGCTCTGTGGAGGGTTTTTAAGGGAAAGGAAGGAGAGGAAGTCCTGGGAAGGAAAAAGGTTTGAGGGGTGGGTAGGAATCTGGGGATAAATATGTCCAGGAGTGATGGACGTGTGAAGCCATCCCTCCCACTGCGGTGCAAGGCGATGGGTCGAGAGATAAAGGTCTCTTTCAACCAGTCTCTCCACGCAGATGGTCGGCAGACGCATCCGCCCCTAAGTCCCGGACAAACCTAACCCCACGAACCCGGGCACCCCTGCTAAGTCACCAAACGTAGTGAACCACTTGGGGTGACCTGTGGCAGAGGTGTTAGTCGTCCAATAAATGGTTCCCGGGGCGTCGGTACCTATACCCGCCTCCCAAATTAGAATGGATTTGATACACTAAGGCAATCCGCTCACTGAAGAGACTGAAACCAAACTAAAACTGGCTTGTTGCTATGGTTTCCAGCCAAACTTTCTACTCAATTTTACGTTTTCTATAATTATCTCAACTTGTTACCTAGGCGAAGAACAATCAGCTGTCATGTCACGCAACTGGCATGTCGAGTCGCGAGTCACTGCCTGCGTTGCCATGGACAACGGGTTTTTGAGAAGTTGTCTAGTGTGCGGACCATCATATTTACATACAGAAGATAGCGAGTTTGGTTGTAAACTGGTATTTTTTCAGTTGCCTCGTGAGCCGAGGCAGTAAGTGTAAGCATTGGGCTCATATTTATTGTGTTGCCGATGATAACGTTAACTTTTTTTGTCAAAATTGTGACATTGACGAAGATTCAAGTAGCGACTGAGATAAATGTCCTTCAGAATTCATAAACCAATTTAACACGGTGTCAACAATTTTTTAGTTTTTCTTTGTTTGTAACAGTGTGCCCCACCCATGTAACAGCTTGCCCCCACATGGGGCATGTTGTTACAATTTTTTTATGTTCAATTTTTTGCTTTATATTTTTTCAACCCCAAATTTTGATTGGAAAAATTATTGATAAAAGTGTGAAGAAATTTTTTTTAAATATTCGTGCGACAAAAAATATTATTCATTTTTGTTAAAACTATCCCCACCTCCATAATCTATTCATTTTAAAACTGACATCGTAACAATAATAGAGGTGGGTGTAAATGATTTAGCCATAAAGATATAACGAACGGTGGCCGAATGAAACTAAAATGTCACGAACGTGTAGCAATATTGAGGGACAGATCAAATTAAACTCATTAGTAGAAATCACGGAGAGCATTTTCATCTGAATAAAATTTTATTAGAGATTCTCTGCCGGTGGCTAATATTTTTATTAATGGAAAATCTATAATTTGAATAAAATGATAAATAACTTTGTTTACATCACTTTTATTTATAAAAAATAATTTCAGACCACCTATGTATGGGAGGAAGGGGTAGAAAGAAGGGGAAGGGTTAGAAGTGGTGGAAGTTTATTAGAATAAGGGATGTCAAAGTCATTAGAAGGGAAAACCCGAAAATGTTCAAAATATTGTTTATAAAAATTTCTTACTTGATAATTATTATCGCTTCGTTGAAATAGTCATTATTGTAGGCGTGGTCGAGGGGTAAGGCTCTCGACTCCCAATCCGAAGGTCGCGAGTTCAAACCCGACGTGAGCAAATATATTTTTTTAAATTAATTTATGTTGTTCCACAATTAATTAATAAAAAATTATATATAGTATATTTGCGGCACCTTCCAGACTAGAAGATACTCTCGATATCGCCCTGGTGTAAGACCACCATTCAGAATTGAAACGTTGCTTGAACTGGCTTTATCCGAATTTGGTGACCAGATCTGAATAGCCAGGTAGTTCCCCGCCTTCCCCTTCCCCAGTTCCTCCCCCTCCACACTACCTTCACCCTCACAACAAACCCAATTGGAGATGCCATAATCTCACTGGCTCCAGACGGGAGCAGTTGGGACTCTTGTGTGGTATTCGTATTAAAAAATTCATTAAAACTTCAATACAAAGTCGTAATATAATTTTTTTAAATTTACTTTTTGCCTTTTTATTCATCTTGTACAATAATAATTATCGTGAATTTAACAATGGTCGATTTAAAATTAACAGTGTTTCCGTACAAAATTATGTTTTGAATTTAAGGCTATAACACCTAATTTATTTCTGTAATCTTTTATTCGTTAGAATGTGGAATACACATATATAAGTATGCTTGAGATTGTATTTATTTTCAATTAGAGAACATAAGAGTAGGTTACAAGAGATTACACGATTTGAAGGCAACTTTGGCAATGATTTGTCGCTAAATCAAAATTAGTACCACATGTTGCTCCAGGTGCCTTAAAAAATAATTACATTTAATTTAGTTTCTGTTAAAAACCAAATTAACTTGATTTAAACATGTAATTATCTACACACCATAAAGCTTCAAGATAAATTTATTTAATTTTCTAACGTTGTGCTTTAGAAAACACACAGATTTGAAAAATGTTTATTCTGGTGGCACTTTAATTTTTTTCTTTTCTTCATATGGTTTTTATCTTTAATCATTAACTGAAATTAATTTATATTATGTTCGTTGATAAGGCGCATTCAAATTTCTCTGTATTTTTTTTACAAGGGTAATTTTATTTCGGTCAACTTTTTAATAAAAAATATATATATGGAACATTGGAAAAATTATTGTGTTTATAATTTATGCCATGGAGAATAAATTTTTTATGCGAGGCATAACTTTGCCGCTTTTTACCAAAGACTATTACACCCCATGCACAACCAACAGCACTTATTTCTACAATCTATAATAAAAAGCTAATTGTGTCATGCATTTATTTTAATTTTATTAAATTATTCAAGGGTTAAGGAAGCAGTCAGATCAGGAATAACAATCATGATAATATGTTAACATTTTCCTCCATATATATATTCAGGGTGATTTTTCGTACAGCATAAGTTTTTGCATGCGTCTCCAACTTCGTAAGGCATTTGGCCAACATAGTTTCCACTAAAATATAAAGGTAGAAATGTTTTCAGTTTTATGTCATTTTAGGTAAATATATGATGGATAAAGAACACTGGTATTGTCACGTATATGCTACATCAATTAATTACATTAATACTATATTTAATTCGATAATATTGTAATATAAGTGTGAAAGCGAACATGGTGGAACTATTTAATCGCTGGCAATCAGTAAGGGAGTGGTTCTCTTTTGACTTGCTCGGATCGATAATACTTCTAAAGTTATTCAACGCTTGTCGAGTTCTTTGATATTTACATGCCACATCAATATTAAAATAAACATAATAAAGGAATTTAAAATGTACTAACGCCGGTCCATAATTACAAATATAAGTGGTGGAATATTCGTCTCCTTTGTCATATGTTGCTCCACACCCAACGTACATTGAGTTATGCCAAACTACCTGAAACATTAAATTTTAAATGAAGTCGCAGAAAAATCTAAGGTTTTCTTTTTATTGTGTTTTGAATGCCTTTTATTTTAGGGAATTTCTTCAATGTGATGTGTAAAAATAATGCCTTTGCATAACCCATATCACTGTTACCTGGCCACACCTAACTAGAATCACAAATAAACATGTTAAAAAACCACAGAATGCTGGTTCTTTCTGAGCAATGAATAAACTTAAAACTTATATTAGTACAACGATCGTCCAATTGATTAATCAGACATCTCAAAATACTAAGTTTGGAGATAACGAGGAAAGCAGTATTTGAATACTCACCATCAATTAAACGTTATTTACAAGTGTCTGTGTTTTACGTAATAAATATGCTTTAAAATAACACCGGGAGACACAAGGGTCCGAAACATACAAGTTTTTCTACATTATAATTGATTTGGTTTTTGTGAGAGGTACCAGATAGAGAGTTCACTTTTATGAATTTTTCGGAGATGTCTGAATTATCATCTGAACGATCGACTAGGAGAATGTCTTCAGCAAGGTTAGAATAATGATATAATTTACTTAATTTATTGTCCAGTAAAAATTGTAGTAAAAGATGTTAATTAAAAGTCAAATTTTGGACACTATTTGGGTTAACAAAAATATATCACTACAGTTAATAGATTACGTTATCACCTGCGTATAATGTCCCGTCACTTTTTGCTGTCTAAGATCCACCATACGGTTGCTCGCTTTTTTATATGTTTTAGGTTCAAACTTAAAATCTTTGTATTCACTGAACCATGAATCTATAGCAACCCTCCATTTAAATTCTTCAGGCAGTCTTGCAGGAGAAAATTGGCGGTATAGATTTTCACCTGTCAGCCAACGATTTTGAGCTGGAAGAAAAGCTTGGAATCAGTAGTTTTCAGAAATTGAATATGTAAAATGGGATTTCTGTTTTGAGATAGCATCAATCGTATTTCGGCTCAAACTGCGAAACTTCTGGGCGTGAGCAAATTATGAATGAAAGAGATATGATATCCATTTAGACGCACTTTTCTTATAACACTGAACAATTAATCCTTAGAAATGTGATCCCAGAGTGGAAGATACTCTCCCAGGCCCCAGGCCCTAGGCCCCAGATAGGCCAAAGATATTGATTATCTGTTCAAGAATGAGATCAGGGGTGCTAGCATTATCGATCGATATGAAGTTACCGACCGATTGTCGGTAACTTCTCATCGTTCTCTACGACAACTGCAGATCGCAAACGAATATGTGACAGTTCACAATGACTAAGTGTCCTTAATATAATCGATATCAACTGTCGTTTGTACGTAAGCGATCTGCAATTGTCCTGGGGAACGAGGAGAAGTTACCGACAATCGGTCGGTAACTTCATATCGATCAACCGTGCTAGCACCCCTGGTAATTGAAAATGCTTTGATCGGAAATTAAGAACAATTTAGATTACTTCATGAACCCTGCCATGCCCAAAACACCCTTGTGTGATTAATTTTTAATCCCCCTTACTTATAATCGTAGTATAACTAATACGCGTCGTATTACGTCGTACCAGTGAACAACTTGACTTATTATTACTGCGTGTGTTTGGTTAAAACGGATTTAAACCAGGTTCAAGGCCAACTTTACGAAACCAAGGTTGAGTCGGCGGATATCGCAATTATAAGTAAGGGGGAATGACATTAACATGCCCGTTGTCCAGATATTTTGCAACACGAGCTCATACTTTTGATGCTCGTGATCTTATCAAATCACACATGACCTTTAAACAGTGTATTTTCGACGAACCAAATAAAAGTAATAATTAAACAATGTCAATATAACTTTACAAGTAATTTTATCATTTTTAATTAATTTTTCAATAATTTATATCAAAATAAACTAACTCTTATTTTTTAAAGTATTATGCAGTGTGTTAAGGCCACCTGACATTCACATGTGATTTCTGACACAGTTTGGAATAGAGCTGCTACATTGTGATATTAATGGTATCCTTAGACAAACCAGAAGTCTTGGAAATTAGATAAAGTCTAAGTATTATTATAAATAACCAAATTCAAATGAGCCGTTATTAAAATATTGCCCCTTTTCCATTTCCGCTTATCCATTGACATCTTTATGTGGGGAGTCTGGTCCAGCCGATCCAAAAAATCTTCCTAAACGTGTGAAGAATACATTCCCAAAGTTATAGCATCAAATTCGACGTTTAAATCTAGTTAGGAGCGGTGTGAAGAAAAATGCGCACCAAGCAGCGCATTTTTTTCAAAATCATGTTTTTCAAGTTGGCTAGAAACCTCGAATTTTGTCCAATTCACTTCACTTAAAGTTTAAAGTAAATTTACATGCGAATGCACCCCGAATAATGAAAAAAAATATATAGCAGTAAAAAGTTATTACAAATTTAATTGTATCAACATTTTTTTTTGCAAACTGCAATCATGCGTATTCTGAATTCATACTAAAACGATTTTTTTTTTAAATTTCATGTTTTAAATGATTTTCAATGACTCCAGGATTCCAGCTGATTTAGTCGGACTCTCCGCTCACGGCCGCTGTATCTATATATTCAACCCAAACGTTCAATAGTATTTTTTCTTGTTCCCCACCTCCTTCCGTTCTCTGCTTACCTTCAGCCTCACAACATACCCCAATTGGGGATGCCATAGTCTCGCTGGCTCCAGACGAGAACAGTTGGGACTCTTGTGAGGTGTTTGCTATAAAAATAAAAATAAATATACCTTTACAAGTAACAAAAGTATCGTGGAATAAAATAAATTTTATATTTGAAAATAAACGCATTCAAAATAAAACTCGGCTGGATCAGACTTCCCCTTGATGTAATTAATTTTTAGTAAACCCAGATGAAGCGAAAAATATTGGTTTTAAATAAAATAAGAGTCATATGTCATCACTGCTACTAACCATGTAATCGTCCGACCCCAGACCTACCCGAACTGATCAACTGTATTTTGTATTAGATCTTTTTATGTTTTGATTTAATAAAAAAAAAAATCCTTAAATGTCACCGGATATCAAAATTTCAGTTAAATATTTTATTCCAAATAATATGGTTAGATAAAGTAAAATACGTCCCTTAACACGCTGTACATTACATCATCTTGTTTGGATCGTTTTTCTGTATTGAAATTGATGTTGGTATAATAAATTGATTTGAGAACTTACGGTCTGACCTGTCAGGGTTGTGAGAATTCTGGCTTTTATCGGCCCACCTCTGTGCCTTTTCTGCAAGTGTATCATCCCACACCTGAAATTCTTATTTATTTCAAAATCTTCCAGAATTTTGATTCAAAATTATTATTCAAATTGTTTTTAATGAATCAAAAAATGGGCTTTACGTTTTTAAACTACTTATTAATAATTATAATGTGTCAACGACATCAAAGATTCTTATTCTTATATAATGGTCTAATACAGATTTAGATAGCTTAGAACGATTAATTAGAACTACGTTAACAAAGTTTAATTGTCATCATCCAAATTCAGCTATAGAACGAGTTAATTTACCTAGAAATTTAAGAGGTAGAGGTATAGTCAAAATAACTTCTTTAAAACAAAATCAGGTAGAAATGTTAAGAAATTTTTTCCATAGAAAAGCTAATAGCTCAGAGCTGCATAAAATAATTTGCAAGGCAGACAGAAATATTTCACCTTTAAATTTATACGACGAGAATGCCAACATTTTTATAAATACCAACCAGGAATTATTAGATTCCTGGTCAAATAAAATTATTCAATTAACACTTCAATTATCTCAACCAAGCGTATGTTGACAAACTTTCGTCAAACAAATGGTTGAGTATTGGAGAGTTGAGCGCAGAAATATAAGGATTTATGCTTGCTATTCAAGATAGAGTCATTAATACCAAAAATTATAGAAAGCATATTATCAAAGATCCAAATCAAATTGATGATTTATGTAGAAAATGTATGGCTTTTCCGGAAACTATAGAACACATTATATCAGGATGTTCTATATTAGCGCCGTCTGAGTATACATTTAGGCACAATCAGGTTTTAAAAATAATTCACCAAAGTTTGGTAATTAAACATTACTTGATTGACTGTCATAATATAGTACCATATTATGAATACAAACCAAATTCATTTTTAGAAAATAATTTCTTTAAAATTTACTAAGATAAAACTATACTAACAGACAGACCAATTGGTCATAATAGACCTGATAGAGTTTTACATGACAAAATTATAAAAATAACTTATATCATTGATGTAGCTATTCCAAATTCCTGTAATATTCAAAAATCTGTTTCTGAAAAAATAAGAAAGTATACAGATTTAGGAAATGAAATTAAAAGAATTTGGCATTCTCAGACTATACAAATATTACCTTTTGTTTTTTCGGCTACTGGCATTATACCTAGCTCTCTTATTAAAAATTTAGGCTTATTAGATTTGTCAAAGAATTTGTATATAAAAATGCAAAAATCAGTCATTTTAAATACATGTAGAATTACGAAAGATTTTTTAAATATGTATATTGAGGGATCAGTAGGATTTATCTGTCAAATTAGGAATTCCACAGAGCCGAACCCTCTGATATGAAAATATCTGGAGACGGTGAATTATATTCCCATTTAATAGTTTGGTAGATTAACGTGTTGTTCTTGTATTGTTTTGTATTAATTATACTTATATAATACACTTGCATAACGTGGATTAACTAGATGATCATTTATATGGAAAAGTGTATGAAAGGGTTTAGTTTTTCCTATGGGAAAAACTAAACCCGTTCCTGTAAATCTGGTGAAAAATAAAATACCCGTAGTACTTTTTACGTTATAGCTTTTCATAGATTATATTCGATTCACATAAGTGCCTTTCTTACCATATAATTTATTTTTAAATATATAATTCAGAAACAAACAAAAAAATGACAAAAAGTTTTTTATGATAATGAATTTCCAAATGTATTTTGGAAAATTAGCGTACGTATCACGTAAGATATTCGTGGGTCTACAATAGGTCGACAAATAATTAAAAATGATAATAATGTAATTACTTCCTCAATCACACCAATCACTTTATGTGTATAAAGTCATTTGTTTTGATTTAATTAAGGATATTGATTTTTTTTAATGTAAATTATAAAGAAAATATACAGAATAAAACTATGTTACATAACATTCATTAATCATTTTAAATACCCAATTAGTAGAGAAATAATCTCGGGTCTAACTAAGGAGCTAGTCTATATACTAGTACATATTTGGAAATAATAAAGTTATAATATAATGCTTATAAATAGTATGTTTAGTTACAAAAATAAAATTTAAAATTTATATTTCTAAAGTATTACAAAAATATTGGACAAAAAGTAAAGATACAAATAAAAATAGCAAAAGAATAAAGAAAATATCTGAAAATCATCGATATAATTTCAATGTCAATCTGTTTTTTTTTCAATAAAACAGTAACGATATTTTTTTTTTAAATTTGGAATGGTTTTTTTCACTTTTTATTATATCTGGTAAATTGTTAAATAGCTTAGGGCCAAGGTATTCGTAATGGTGTTGTGCAGTTGTGGTGTTGCATCAAGGTACATATATATTTGATGTTCTAGGTCTTAAACATCGCGTTGAGGACAGTTCAGATACTTTTAAAACTTTTAAAATAGCATTTTTTTTTTCAAATAGTTTTAAAACCGATAGGACCTGAAATTTTTATTAGACTTTAGATATTTTACTTTTTAAAATAATTAGTACTAAAATCATATAAACATTGTTTTATACTTCATAAAATCTTAAATTGGACTAAAATGTCGAAGTGAAAAAAAAATTACTGTTATATCAACTCTTCGGGAAAACGGTGCTTTTCCTTTATGTTTCAATTTTACACTTAATATTTACTTAAATTTTCTGTTAAGTCTTTCTTCAAACTTCGAAAAATCACTTTGTGGCGTCATTTTGAATTAAATTAAACAAATAACTTTGTATCAACCACATTTAATCACAATTACCAAAATATTTTTTTCTGTTAAGTAGCTGAAGGTTATTTGTGTGATTAATATTTACCATTTTTTGCATATTTTTGGCTTTAGGCTGTCCTGGCACAGTTCCACTGGCAACAAGTTTTCTCAGCATATTATGGTAGTCCAGAACCTCTCGTACTTCGTCGCACGTTAAACCATTCTCTGTAAGAAAATCTTGAAACTTGAAAAAATTCATGTCTAACCATATATATAAATTTTGAACCTAATTTTTATAAACAAAATAACGATTAAAAAAAAATATTCCTCATGTACAATGACAATTTGGGAGGCGGGATGACTAACGCCGCCTCGGAAACCGACACCTCTACCACTTTATGTTTTCATAATCTATGTTTTTCTGTTTAATAAATGAATTTTTTGCGGAAACTTCACTTGTTTATGCAACCAAGTAAAAATGTAATTACTTTTAAAAATATGTATAATGGTTCGTTTTCCTAATAAACTAAAATAATTAAAAAATAATTAAAAAATATGTCATCCCAAGTGGTTAGTAGGAATTCCAAGATTCATGGGTGTGATTTGTTCAGTTCTTGATGACGGATTCTTCTCCCCACCAACTGCATGGCGGGCCGGAACAGGAGAGGGAGAGAGGTTGAGGGAGACCCTTTGAGGACATTGCTTTGCAACGTATTGGAAGGGATGGAAACATATTTCCGTCACTTCGACACATTGACCCCCAGATTCCTACCCATCCTTCGTAACCTTTCCTTCCCAGAACTTCCTCTCCACCATTTTCTTTAAAAGACCCTCCACACAGTCTCCTCAAAGATGACATAGGCCCTGAGGGAAATTATTTTACTCAGGTCCTCCTGTGTGAAATCAATGTGAAAAAATATGTATTTGTAAATATTTCATAATTTAAAAAAATTAAAATGGCTTCCAAATAGTTCGGGATACGAAATATCATTCCCAAAAAAAGAAGTGTGCTTTAGACCACACGACTGAAGTAAATACTTCATTAGCTCCATCCATATGAATGACCATATGTATGTATATGTGTATAAAAAAATTTATTTGAAAAAACGAACATTTTAATAGAAAAAACGAACATTTTAATAGAAAATACGATCATTTTATTCGTAGAACGGTTAAAAACGGGACTGAAGTTCTTGCGAACAAATTCGCAGGGTTTCAATCTTTATTGGGGGGAACATTAAGAACAATTTGTTGGTATACGTAATTTCGTGCGTATTTTACCGCCAATAAACATTGAATCACTGTTGGTTTGTTCGTGGGAACTTCAGTCCCGTTTTTAACAGTTCATTTTTCACCGTGCATGTATATACATTTTCTACAAATATTTATTTTAATTTATTATCATTCGCCTCGCCCTATCAAGCCGTGCGCCCCGTCGTCCGCGCTCCCCCCCCCCCCCCCCCCCCCCCCCCCTTCCCAACCCCAACCCTTGCTTTCGGCGCGTTCTGGTATTTCAATATACTGAAATATTTCATGCACTGGCTATGAGATGAATAGAGAAAGATAATGTGCGCGCGCACTGCTCTCTCTTGCTTCTACAGCGAGCCAGTTCGCCTCGCAACGCATTTCACTTTTCGTTACACATTCGCCAGTTTACCCCTCAAGTCAAGCATGCGTAAAGAAGTATTTACTTCAAAAATCAGTAAGTGATAAATACCACATTAATTGCTATTTATCACGTTTATCTACATAATCATTAACATGATATTTAAACAAGAATTATTTTTTGAAAATTGATTGTAGGGATATTTTCAAATGCATCACAAGAGTTATTACATAAAAGATTTATTCTTACTGATTATTTCTGCCTTGATAATATAACTTAAACTTGCCAGAACTATGAAATTATTCCACATAACCAAATGCATCTTTTTTTAAAACTTACACATATACGGATGATATTTTGGCTCGAAGTCAAATCAAACTAAACCAACCATGTTTGTGACCGTTGCATTTATACAAAAAAGAAAGCGATGATTATCAACAATTCCAAATGACCCCCTGTCTTATTACGCTTTGTAACAAATATCAATTAGTGGAATCAAGGCAACTGCATTGCAACTGGCAAATGAATTCGCCGAAGTGCTCCAATAACAATAATTGGAACAGTTCCGGGTCAGATCCAATGGATATTATGTAGGATAAATGAACAATAGAAGATTTGCAGGAATGGTGCATTGTAATACCTTCCATAAATTATCTTAATTAGTTTTCCATGTACAATACGGTTGCATAAAACATGATTTCCCGACTGTTGGCCTCGCTGCTTACTTATATGCAATAGCAGTCGGTTCAGAGAAAATACGGTATACCTTACCCAAAACATAAATATGTGTCCCCGAAGGAATGTGCAGAGAGGATGTTCGTCGAATAACAAAAGTATAAAACATGTTTTGGACGCGCGCTACTTATCTGTTTTTTTTTTTAAATTCTAATTTAAAATAGATTTCCTCGCGATACCGTCCTTAAAATTATTTAAAATGTAAACGGATACTGATATAAGCGTATTGTAGTGGTATTTTGTTTACTTGAATTAATCCAGCAGATGTTCTCGTGATAAGTGTTTGGTTTTTCTTTCTCTCCCTTTCCTTTTCTGTTTCCAACACTTACTCCAACCACTCCAACACAATTACATAATAAGTTACCAAACTAAATGTAAATTAAAATATGGACCATTAAAGAAATCGGTTTTATTAATTATAAGAAAATTATTTTTGAAATAAAATATATATAGTTGTTAAAAATTTTCTTGCTAACCTACTGCGTTTAAAAAAACAAAGCATAAAATAAAATTAAATTAAAAAGTACGTTTATTGGGGCAAAATTTCTAATTAAATGCCAAAAATTTGGGTTCCAACGTAAATCGGTCCTTCATAATGTAAATAATAATAAACCAATAAAAATAGTTTTTTAACACTTTTATTTTATTCTTTAAGTATGTTTTACCTGTATATCTGTAATCGGTAGTGATTTCCGCTATATTTTTTTTTATATATTACGAAAGCATTCCTAAACTTTGCAGAAGTTTAGAATCGCCGTTGTAATGAATATCTTCTATAGATCTTTCCCTACTAGATAAATCCGGGATTATTGTTCGATTCCGCAAGAAGTCGTTTACTTCTCATCGCTAGCATCTCCTTCTGGATCAACTGTTTGCATTCTTTTATAGGATTTAACCCATAAAAACTTTTTTTTTTTCAAACTTCGCGAAATCATAAAAACAACTAACGTATCATATAAATGTTGTTACTGAAGCAGTTAGTTATGTACAATAAACTCTGTATAATTGTTACTTTCCATTCGTAAAAGCCCCTAAAAGGGGCGTTAATAAATGAATAATTATATATTTGGCCTTTATTAGAAGTCAACTTAAATACAATTGTCCCGTCTTGAATCCACATTATAATATACATGTATAAGCTTTGAAAGAGTACAAAATAAATTCTTACGTTTTATAAATTTAAAAATGGTAATTAAAATAATTATGTTTAACCAGAACACTCTTTTAAATTATATGAATATGCTTAAATTGTCAAACAGGAGAATTTTCATTGACGTAATGTATTTTCATATAAAATACTGTCTGATACCCGGCATGAATACAAAGAAAAAATGTCTCGCTGCGTGCCCTTTCCCATTCGTCCCCGTTCCCTTTCTGCCTCATTTTCCCATCCTGCGTCCCTTTCCCCTCCCGCGTTCCCCTTTTCCATTCGTCCCCGTCAAATAAATAAATAAAAGATATGTTTTAAAATGGTTAATCTTTTATTTTTCAAAATATGCGATAATAAGAATAAAAACCTCAACCAAAAATTAAAATGTATGTATTGTATAATAGCTTTAAATACTTGGTTTCACATTATTTTAATGTCGGAGAAACTTGCTTCTAATTTTATTCTCATATCTAAAATATTAATAGGGTGCTAGGATTTCCTTTTTAGGGATATAAATTCTGCTTACTAGCTGATAAAAGCCTAAGTCTAAAAAAAATATTGAGTAAGTACCTACCTAGTTCAACTACTTGTATCAAATCATCCGACAACTAGATACTTTGATTACACATTGGTAGAATACCTATTTTTTATCAGGAATTATTTTCTGTACCCGAGAGGTTAATGGTCCATGTACATTTTTACCAACTTTACAAGAGGCCACAAAAGAGTTCTCAAATTTGGTTTACTTTTTAATTAAATTGACATATTAATTATGACTTAATACTTATAGTATTAAGGGTGCTGTTTATTTCTAGATATATAATTAAATTCCGAACGAAATGCGTACTTAAGTCATTTTCTAAATATCTTAAATAGGATTATTGACTTATCGGGTACCTATGTACTTTTAATCAAAAATGATGTTGAAGAAATTAAAATAAAACTCAAATCTAGTAAATTCATTTGAAATCGGAATCAACAAGGAAAGTAAGATATTTGCTGGCTCCATTTTTTTTTTATAATATTGAACATATTAACAATTATTTGCATAGGGATGATTGCAGGAGTCGACAGTGCAACACAGTTTTTCGCATCCTTCTCCGGTCTTATATGGATACTGTCCTATCCAGTTGCCGCTGAAAATATATAAAGAAAATTTATTCCCCAAACTCTTTAAATAAATGGTTTTTATGCAGAAATAAAGGGGAAGTTTGTGTGTTGTTCTGTAAATGCAAAAGTTTTTATTTTATCTTGAGATATATATATTTTATTTTTTTTTATTTTAGTAATTTTTACAATCAAGTTTACAAATTGCTAATTATTTACATGCTGTATTCTATTTTAATTTTATCCAGTTTCATTATTTCATTAGATATATGCCAGCTGTGCAATAAAGCACAATTATTGTGCTTCTCCCATTTACAACTTATTAATTAAAAGTCCAGCCCCTTTAATACAGTTCACTGGCGTTGTCATTGGATGTTTGGTCAATATCCTACTTGCATTTTATAATGACTTGGAAATAATCGTGTGGTAAGATTAGATTACAAAAATCTTACTCATTTTTTTTACTTATTTTTTTTATAATAAAATAAACGAATTCATTTTTTAGCCTGTGATTTTGAAGAAAAAAAAATTGTTTGAAAAGTCACTGGATATTGTCAGGAATCACTGGTTAAATAAGTATATCCCTTAACACCCTGTATAATGTATATAGCTTATATACCTATGTACATGTACATAGTGTCCCCGGGTAAAGGGCACTGAGTTCTGGAGGTGATTCTACATCTTCGTGATGGTAGACGTAAAAGAGATGAACAACAACAGATGATTTTACCTGAAAAACTACCCTAAAACGTCATAATTTCGAAAAAGTTATTTTATTTTATAGGTACATACTATTACGCAGAATCACCTCTCTCGAAGTAAGTGCACTTGATATTTATTGAAAAGATATGATAGCGTAGCCTTCTTGTATCTATCTTGCGGTACGCTCTTGACTTACTTTAAGCAGTGATTCCTGACATTATTTAAAGTAAAAAATGTAAATAAAATTTTGGTCTCCGGGGAAATTTTTGGTGTTTTTTTTTTTCTACAAAAACATAAATAATAGTAGTTGTGGGATAGTTGGAACTGGGTTAAGTGGTGGGGCGGTTACTCGGCTGAGTGACCAATGACGTTATGTGGAAGAATTTTTTTGTTTAATTTTGAAGAAAAAAAAAATGAAATAAAATGTCATTAAAAAGTCACAGGAGACCAAAATTTAATTTACATTTTTTACTCCAAATAATGTCAGGAATCACTGGTTAATAAAGTAAGTCAAGTACGTACCTTAACACCCTGTATAGATCCGCCACAAAACTTAGAATGTAATAGGTCTATGATTTAATTTATTGTCAATAAATTGTCTATTTTTACAACAATGATGATCGTCGATGCGACCAATTGATCGTTTACAAAAGCAATTGAAGCGATTTCCTTTTAAGCCTTCTTTCTCATTGACGGCGAATGATTCGAATTTGAATTGAAGCTTTATTGACAATTTATATTGACTGCTGTTGAATGAAAGAATAATCTTTATAAAAATTTGATTGCTAGTTCTACAAGCTCCGTCAAGGATTTACACTCCTTGTGAACTGGCTGCCGTTTTGTTTAATGGTTTGACCTTCATGAACAACATAGATTTCTTCTTAACCTAGTGATCTACTATTTGGAATTGTATAATTTTGGCCCACCTTGATACGATATTAAATATAGCGTAATTGAAGAATGTGATATGCTTACTTTATAATGTAGGTTATAAAATACTTACGCTGGGCCATAATCACAGACGTATATCGTGCGATATGTTTCATTGTCTAGGAAGAAAACGAACCCACAGCCGACGCGGTTGGAATCAGCCCAGACAAGCTAAAAATATCATGTATGTAGGTTTTAATAAAAATATCATGTAGGTATGTAGGTATTAATAAAAATATCGTGTATGTAGGTATAAAAAATATCATGTATGTAGGTATTAATAAAAGTATCATGTTTGTAGGTTAAGAAATACCATGTATGTAGGTATTAATAAAAATATCAGGTATGTAAGTATTAATGATATTTTTATTAATACTTACATAAACGATATTTTTATTTTATTTTTATTGTATTATTAAAAATATCATGTATGTAAGTATTAATAAGAAATATCATGTATGTAGGTATTAATAAAAATATCATATATGTAGGTATTTATAACAATATCAAGTATGTAGGTGATAATAAAAATATCGTGTATGTATGAGACGATGTATGAATGTGAATGAGGCAAAGAGTGTGTGCCAAGACCGTGTTGTTTGGCGGTCCGTTCTCTCTTCCTACTCCTGCGGGGAAACGGCGTGATGGTTAGTTAGTTAGTTAATAATAATACGTCCAATATGTCCATGTTATCCATATATGGAGATATCAATATGTTCCACTATTGCCTCTAGCGGCTTAATTTGTACAAGTTAATTTTCCTTCATATTTTTTAATTGAAGTGATGATAAATATAATATATTATTTATTATACGATAATTAATTATAGAAAACGTGATCCAAAAATAAAAATATTAGTTAACCAACTTTTTTTACATTAGCTCCACACAAGAGGCCCAGAGGAAAATAATTCCCCTAGGGGCCTATTTCATCTCTGTAGATGCTGTGTGGAGGATATTTTTAGGAAAGGAATGAGATGAAGATCGGGAAATGAAAAGGGTTTTTGGGATGCGTAGGAATCTGTGGGTCAAAGTGTCCAGGAGAGACGGACGTATGAATCCATCCCTCCCACTGCGATGCAAGGCGATGGGTCAAGATAATCCGGCTGGAGAGGTTCAGGTTACGAGACCTAACATTGACTTCTCCCACAACCAGTCTAACCCCATCCGGCCCGCCACGCAGTATCATTCGCCACCAAGATCTGGACAAACCTCACCACCACCAAGCGATCCTCTTGCAATGACCTATGGCAGGGGTGTTATCTAATAAATGGTTTCAAGGGCGGCAGTACCCATACCTTCCAAATTGATTAGTTAATATAGAAGCCCTTCATATAATATTTAATTCAGTAAAAGCAGTGTTTTTTTTCATTTAAAAATAATTTATTTAATATTTTGTTCAATACCTGCGTGTAATGTCCAACCCCTTTGTAATTTTCCATAGTGATGGGTTCATATGTATAAATGTCTTTTTCATCCCACCACATCCTCACTGCGTCCTTCCATCTTCTAGCGTTTCCTCCATCTTTTGAATAGAACACGGCCATGTTTTCTCCCACCGCAAAACGATCTGAAAGACAGCAACGTTAAACGCGTCAAATCCGTTTAAAAATGGCTCAAATTAAACAAATTAATTTGAGCCTAACTAAACTAAGACAAATTACATTAATATAGGCAGACAAGGTTTATATTAATGACGAACTTATAGAAAACGTAGACATATTAAATATCTTCATGTTATTACGGATTCAAAGCTGAACTTCTCAAAAAGTGCAGATTATATACAATGTTAAAAATTGCAAAAATATATTTCTTCGCAGAATCAGAAACAAAGTAAATAAATAAACATATCAGATAATATGAAGTAAAAATTATATCACCAAACTGTAATTACTGATTAAGTATTCATTTTTCTCTGCAGTGAAAAGAAAATGGAAAAAATGTGAAAATAAAAATGAAGTAAAATAAACCAATGCGAATAATACTCAACCGCAAAACAAAAAACACGGATAAGAGACATGGTAAAGGATCAGACACGGTGAAGCAAACCATATATTTGGAAGTACTTATTTTCATTGATAAAATTCACCTAGGGATGGTGTCTAAGAAACTGAAAAGAAAAATAAATTACAATCACGAGATGCGCGGACACGGGACGATAAATGCATAGCAAATTAGATTGTTTAAGAGGAAAAAAGCAAACCCCAGAAATCAATTATGTTCCAGGCCAACAAAATCCCGATTAATTACTCGGATAAAAATATGTTTAAATTTAAAAATTAAGAAAGTATGTCCACCTCAAATATTTTGTTAGTGATTGAATATAATTAAATTTTAAATATATATAGTAATATTACGTTAGCCAAAAATTGTTACTTTTTAGTATTTACATTTCTCAAATTATTAGAACCCACAACGATGTTGAGATTAAGCAAGATTAATAAATAAATATATAAAATTTTGCGAAGTGCGAATAAATTTTTTTATCCATATGAAATACATAGAAAGCTAAAGTTTTAGAAAAAACTGTTTAATATTAAGTTTAGTGATCAAAATAATATGTTACTTAGGTAGTAAACAATAAAGATAGTAAGAAATGTGTGTAGATACTTAAGATAAAAGTTAAATTAAATTAAATTTCTTATAAATAAATAAATAAAGAAAAACGGGCAAAAGTAAGTAGTACGGGAAGTGTTCCTGTATTAACGTTGTATTACTTCTAACAAAAACGGTACTCTACAAATTGTCAAATTATTATTATGTATACAGAGCCCTGTTTGGGGTCCCCTGGCGATGCAGCGTCTCGCAGATGTTCACAGATGGAAGGGTGGATGGGTTCGCTGTTTTGATGCGCCACAGAGTATACGGGACGAGTCATCGCTACCATAGCGCAATCTTGTCCGAGGCCCTAGCACACTCGATCGATAGGATAACTATCGGTAACTTCTCATCGTTCCCTAGCATGATTACAGATCGCCAACGAATAAGTGACAGTTCACAATGACTAAGTGTCCTTAACATATTCGACATCAACTGTTGTTTGTACGTTAGCGATGTGCAGATGTCCTAGGGAACGATGAAAACTTACCGATAATTATCCTACCGACCGTTATCTATCGAGTGTGCTAGGGCCTCAGGCCGTCGCCTAGTGGCAGGGAGCGCTCCTACACCATAGAAGAAGAATTTTTCTCAAGCCACTATAGTTAAGGGTGTTCACCATTTTATTTTATTTATTTGTATATTAAATTTCATAGTACTTATGTATTTTATTTAGATGTAAACTTTTATATGGCAGGCAGAGTATTGCACACACCACTCTGTTCAGCAGTGTCTGCAAATTATTATTATTCTTCTGATTAAATAATGTATTAGCGATTACGTACCATCTTTCCTGTCTGGGTTGTGCTGCCATTTCATATTATCTGCCCATTTTTGAGCTAACACTGCCAGCGCGTCGTCCCAAACCTGTAATATACAGTTTTTTTTTTTAATTTTAAACACTTTACAAATATAAGACAAAAAGTCCCAATAAACTACTTTTTAGTAGTTTGTCTAACGGGTTCTTTGCATTAAAGATCTTATTATATTGATGTAATAGTTATAGTTATATACTTATAGTAGTAGTAATATACTTACTAAATAATATTATGCCGCGTTCCACCTAAGCCTCCTAAATCACAAGTACGGGACATTGAATCCATTCGGCTTCCTAACTTGATAATTCTTTAAAATTAACTAATGTATTTTTTAATGTTTTAATAAATAAGAATAAAGTGATTTTTTTTTGTGGGATCTCATTCAAGCTAGGATACCGATTAGAGGCTTGGTAAGTAAGGCAGTAAGTTCAAAAAGATGAAAAAGATGTGTTTAAATGGTGACCAATGTTGCAGAGAGCGCACTAAAATTAAAATCAACGACAATAATTAAGCGAAAAATGAGGAAATATTTAATTGAATACCTACGACTCGTTTAAAATAGATCCAAAATCTCTCGACAAATGCTTACGTCGCATTTAAAGAAACAATGAATTTTTCCATCCCTATAATATGAAAAATAACAGAAAAATGTGTGTTTATTGATTTTTGTGGTTTTTTTTCTATCGATCATATTTCATATAATTACCGATTCTGTTCTACAAATGTATAAATATTATCTTTAATTAAAAAGACGTATGTTTTTTAAGGAATTTAAAACACGTAAAGTCTTCAAGAGAAATATAATATAAATCGGTATAAATTCGGAATGCGGGGGCTTAAATGTTAGTCCCGGCCTTGTGATTTTGGAGGTTTGGGTTCCACGCTCGTACCGGAAAAATTAGGGGGGTGATTCATGATAATCTTAGAAAAATATCTTAGTAAAGTTTTTTAAACAAAGCAGTTCAAATTACCAAAAAAAGTTGTCTTGTGTAATCGTAGCTTTCCTTTTGCGAGTCGTAATTTACAAGTTCAATAATATACATTAATATTGTGTTTTTACAAAAAAGAGTTATTTTATGTTATTTTGATCGGACAACTCCACAACTTGCAAATTCAACGCCCATTTTTAAAAGTTATTAAAAAAACTTGATTAAATAGGTAATGTAAGGTTTTATTATAGGCTTCTCTTTCATCACTTTCAAAGACTTTTCGAAGGAGTGTTGAAAAGCCATTTTTTTAAGTTGTCATGGAATCAATTTCATGCAAGCTAGATGATTCACCTTTAACTGCCAAAAAGTTTGAAAGTTTTCTTTCGGAATGTTAAACAGCTATCGCGCGTAAAAATTACTATAATCCATCATTTTCTGTATCAAGGGTACTTTTTAAAATTAAATTAATTTATTTTTAAATTTAAAATTTATTATTTTTTTTAATTTTCTTCAAGTCCATTTATTCAAATGGATTTGTAGAAAATAAACTTTAAATCAAAAAATAAATCTGATGACAAAAAATTATCAAAATGGTTACCTACCATTTTCTGCATATTCGAAGCTTTAGGCTGTCCTTTCACCGATCCGTTTGCAATCATCATTCTAAATTCATTATGTGCGTCGAGAGCGACTCTCTTATCTTCGCACGTCATTCCGTGTTCTAAAAATTATAAAATAATATTTTTAAATAATACAGAATCAAATGTCATATCGTCCTTGATACTGCAATAAGTTATCTGCAATCTGATAAGTAACAAATTCAATTTTCCATTTTGAGGAATAACAAATTGCAATAAAAACTGTAGGTATATTAATACAGTCCTTTGACATTTTTTTCGATCTTTTCAAAATTTTGATACTTTCTATTAAAAAAACAATGTTTTTTATTGACATACGACCTACGGTAGTATCAACAACGATACTGTTTTCTGGACAAAAGTTGACTAATAGTCGAGGAAAAAAACGTTTTCTTATCATCGTTATTTTCTTCATCTAAAAACAGAAAAACTTGAATTCGCCCTCCAAGCCACATTTAGTTTTTCTTAATAAATAACTAAATCAGAAAAACATGACATACTTAAGGCCATGGTAACGTTAATTCGGCGTAAAAAAATGCCCATTTTTAAGAGTTTTTTTAGAGCTACAGGAACACAAAGTTATTTAATTGATCGTAACCTTATAGTACAATATTCAAATAAAATTTAAATAATTAAGCCGACCGCGATCGCAGCAAATCTTCAGAGGCTCCTCGAAAAAAAGTTGTCCGCCGGTGAACAGTATAACTCATGACTGGATCATCGGAAATCAAAAAATAAAAATGATATCATTAGGTAACTATTTTCCTAAGGTAATGTTGGGAGGAATTTTTTAATTTTTTTTTTAATTTTTGGTGACACTTAAAAGTGAAAAAAGTGATTTTCGTCTAAAAAATGGGCCTATTTATTATTTTAAAAGTCATAATTATGAAAAATAAAAAAAAGCTCCCAGCATTACCTGGTCATTTATGCAAGGAAGTAGTATACAAAATTTCAAAAGAATCAGTCGAGTAGATTTTGATTTAAACCACTTCAAAAATGACAAGTGTCGGAAAATCGTTTTAAAGTTTTGGATACCAGAAAATCTAATACTGATCATAAAAATTTTGTTCATACAAGTTCTATATCATATTTAGTTATGCTCCGATTTGTTTTAAGTATTGACACAATAATCTTACAATGTTGTACAATCATATGAAATAATAAAAATAAAATAAATAAAGATAAAGTTAAATACGTTACCATGTCCTTAAGCGATAGTGACTACGCTTTTATTAACTACTTCTACGTGATGTGCTATCGCATTCGCACCTCATTAATAGAATAGTTAAAAGATATGCAAATGCCTTAACTACAATGTCTTCATCGGCATTGTTTTAATCAGCTGCTTTGAATTAAGTGCACAACTGAACGAGTTCATTATTGCAGATTTTATGGTTCGTTATAATTAATAATGCGTTGATAAAGCTTTCCTCTCCGACAAAAGCATAAACATGTAAATTGCATTCGTTCACGTTCTAATGGTTGTCACATTTCCATGAAATGAATGCATAACAATTGGTTGTAGCAGTCTCGGTTGAATTGCTACTGCAAGTACATTGGGACACGTTAGAAATTCATAATGCTAATATATTTTAATAATTAGAAGAAAAGGTAGTTCTTCTCGACAGAAAATCAGTAAAGGCTAAATTTAGAAATCTATATTACAGTGCATTATTACCAGAGAATACCGGAAATTAGTAATTTTTAAATCATATTCTAGACTTATGACTTTTTTTCCAAAAAAAAAAAAAATTGATTTTGAAAGATTGTATTTTATCTTCTAAACGCACTTTTTAAATTTTGAAAATCAAAGTTTATTTTTAAAAATCTATGATCATACCGTTGGTCGTTGGCAGATTAGTTCAATTTTCAAACGAAATATTGTATTATACAACACAAATTTCAAATCATATAATCAAACAGCAAAATAAATCAATACATAATCTAGTACACACTTTTCAGAATTTTAATTTAAGGTCTTACAAACTAAAATATTTGAAATTTTTTTTACACTTATGATCGAAAAATACTTTCAAGAAGTACTAGATATTCAATAATTTATCATCGTGCGTTTTGAGCATTTTTATTGCTTACTTGATTGTAGGTGTATGTATATTAAAGCAAGTTTTGAATGAAATAAACCGATATTAAATTTTTAATTTTAAAAAATTGATACGGGGGTTAATCGATATTTCTCTGTACAGTTGCAAGCATTTTTAAACTTTTATTCTCAGCCGCTGGTCAATGGCTCTTATTGGGGTATATCGGAATAATCATTTGGCACATTATTGTGCATGATTCCGAGACGACCTGCATTATGTATTGCTGTGTAAAATCTTTGCTCGCCAAACTGAGGACTCCAACTTGGTGAAACTCATAGTCACTGGCCGCAGTGTTTGGTAGAAGAAGCAAAGGAAGGTCACAAATGCGCTGGAGTGACCAAGTGTCACTGGCGTCTGGTACTATGGTGTCCTTGGCTCTCCACGCAGCGCAGAACCGCGAGAAATGGAGGAGCCTTGTCCACCATGTAAATTAGAGTAAGGGTCATGATCCTCGGCAATAAGGTACCGATGAGGTGAGGTGATAGTCTCATTGATTGTGCATTGATTGAAGTCTTCTTTCGACAACATCCCAGTATATTTTGTGAAATTCACCAGGGTAGTCATTGGGTGATAGGAAATGTCTCTTGGCTCCACTTTTTTTTATTTAAAGAAATATTTAAAACAAATAATAATACATATATATCAAATAAAAAACGTAATACAAAAACAGAGAAAAAGTCCCAATAAACTACTTTTAAGTAGTTTGTCAATGGGTTCTTTTAACTTAATGGATTATAATAATAATTAAATTAACTATTAAAAAAAAAATTGTTTACATTCATAAAAAAAAAATTGTGTACATTCATATCATAAGAGATATATCCTAAAGAGGTGTAATATGATATAAAAATAAAAAATAAATTATATAAAAAAATATATATATAAAAAGTGTATGAAGTTACAAATTGTTTTTCTTAGTATCTATTTCTTTCAGCGAGCCAATTTTTTAACGTGATATTTGTTATTGCGTTTGTACATTTTTTAATTGCTGCAGGTAATATATTTAAGCAATTTGGGATCATGTAGTCCAGCGTTCTTTGCCCATATTTGTTTAAATGCTTAGGAACGATTAGTCCTTCATTTAACGTAAAACGAGTATTGTAAGAGTGTTCTAGTCTATTTGTGTACAAGAAAGGAGGTTACGATCCTCAGCATTTAGGAACTGACTTAAACGAAGCCTGGCTTCGCATAATGGCTGGGGAGTTAAATACAGGTATAGGGTACACGTGCCTTTTTCCATCGCACCAAGCGTAACAATGGCACCATTGACGTTACTGTTCTTTATATTTCCTAAAGGCACAGTTGTTGTTCACTCACAACCACTGTATGTATCTCCTGAAGTCTCTGTGTCCAATAAATAGTCCTACCTGCTCTTTCCATGTGTTTGAATCTAGATTGAGTGAATGAACGTTTTGAGATGAGGCCGCCTTAAAATGTATTCGTTATACTTATAACTATCCCAATCTGGATGCATCTTCCCAACCCTTCTGCTTGGATTGGTTGGAAATTAACCCACTTTTCTATATGGACTAGTGTGTAGTAAACCTCAACCCCCACAGCGGTATTGGTCCTTCAATTGTTAGTATTTCCGCCCCTTTCTTGCCCTTAGTCATTTATCTACTGCCTTCCAAATTAAGGTTATCCTGTCCCTCTGTAGTCTCTTTCCTATAATTAATGCAATATTGAATACATTAATCTTGCTTGTAAAAATAATAATATAACCTTCATGAAACTATATGTTATGCAGTCAATTATAGCAGCTATTTCTGTGCCTGTATTCCCGGCTATATGAATAAGTTATAGATATGCCCTGATGATTGACACTGTAACGTTGTTAGAAACGTTGGCTAAAGAAGGGGGTAGCGCATCACGGCATAACACCCCAAAAACAAATAACAAAAATACTTTTGGACGTGAAAATCTAAAGTAATATCCAAGTTATAAAGTAGTCAGTTTTCTCGTTAACATGTATAAATATATGGTATTTATATCTTTCTTATTTCAACTTATGCTGCATATAAACATGTTGCGCGTTTGCAGTTGCTTCGTTCCTTTATTGATCAGCTGCATCTACATGTGTTTTACTAAGTACAAGCGAGTATCTAAATGACTCAGTTCTGATATATAACTGATTTTCGTTTATTTTTTTCTAAGTACTTGAGTAAAAATGAACTCACCGAGCATTTTCTGAAAACTGCCCGAAGCGACGAACCCCATACAGACGAGCACCACTAAGAAGAAATGCATCTTGATGCGTTTCTCTATAGATGCAGTGTTAAAAAAAACAACCTTCCACTAAAAGCAGTCTCGCCTCCGTGATACGGACAGCAAGAGTATGTGTTAATCTGGTGATTCCGGCGTATTTATAGTGATAAATATTACTAGAGAGAATACAGTACGCATGACAATAATGTAAACAAGCAGTACTTAAACGAGAGAATATTTCACGCATTTATTTAAACAAAAGATGTGTTCCGCGAGTCGTATACATATTATCAGAAATGACGTACATTATCAACATAAATTTTAATATATAAAAATAAACGACTTCTTTGTTACCATCTATTATTAATTAAAAAATACCAACACTTGTCAATACCAAAGGCTCCCAATATAATGTACATTAAAAATAAATATATATGATAATAGAGAAATCTAAACAGCAAATAAGTACATATGGATAGAATATTACAATAAGGGATGATAGATTCCGTTATCATTACAAAAAAAATTATTTAAAATAAATAAAATTATTTTTTATTTACACAAATACTTTTATAAATTAAAACATCAAATAATCGAGCAAATAATTATGTAATTAATTATATTATATTACAATGCAATTACATGTGTTGTATTTTTTTTTACACTGCGTTAAAAATGCGTTATATCTAATATTGTCTTTTTTAATGAATCAAATCCAAAATTGCCATTGAAATCATCAGATTTGTAAGTAGGTACCTATTTAAGCATCTGCCTATTTAGTATTAAATTATAAACATTTTTTTATTAATTCAAATAAAGAATGATACAATTTGCCCGAGGAAACCAATTTTTAAATTCTTCAGGCCGTAGGTACCATAATACCTATTGGAAAAATACGAGAAAGAAAGTGATAAACACTACGATTTCGCATTTGAAAAATGAATCTTTACTGCAACATTAAGCGCCTCTGCCCACTGAGGCAACTGAAAACCAACTAAAACCGGCTGTTTTCTCTGTCTTGATTGGTCAAAAAGCTTGTTTAACCATAGACGAAGAACAATCAGCTGACAGCTGGCAACTACCAACGGCCGCCCGCGGCAATCAGCAGTGCCAGTTGCGAGTTACCATGGAGTTACCGCTTGCGTTACCATTGACAACGGGGTTTTGTGTGATTTTGAAGTGTGCGGGCCATCACATTGTCATACAAAGACAGTTGGCAGTTGAGAGTTTTCAGTTGCCTCAGTGGGCGGAGGCGCTAAGTGCCTCCGCTGACGAGGCAACTGAAACCAAACGAAAACTGGCTGGTTGCTATGGCTTCCAACCAAACTTCCATCAAACTTCCATGACAGCGCTACACAATTTTACGATTTCAGTTATTATCTAAGCTTTTTTAACCATAGACGAAGAACAATCAGCTGTCATCATAGCAACTAGCACGCCAAGTTTCGAGTCACTGCTTACGTTGCCATTGACAACGGGTTTTTAACAAGTTGTGTAGTGTGCGGACCATCACATTGACAAACACGAAATAGCTAGTTTGGTTGCAAACTGTTTTTCAGTTGCATCGTCAGCGGAGGCACTAACGCCGTTCTTCCACGTAGCTACTTGCAAGCGACGCTGCCGCTACATGTCATACTATTTTGCTAGTGTAGCACCTAGCGGCGTTTTCAAACCCCAATAAGTATGGAAAACACCGACGAGCTGCGATCGCGTCGCTTGAACGTAGCTCCATGGAAGAACGGCGTAAGGCGATCCGCTCTCTGAAGAAACTGAAACTAAACTAAAACTTGCTGGTTGCTATGGTTTCCAACCAAACTTCCTACTCAATTTTACGATCACAATAATTATCTCAGCTTGTTTAACCATAGACGAAGAACAATCAGTTGTCATCGTAGCAACTAGCAGTGCGAGTCGCGAGTCACTGCTTGCGTTACCATTGACAACGGGTTTTTGAGAAACTGTGTAGTATGAGGGGCCATCATATTGACATACACACGATAGCGAGTTTAGTTGCAAACTGTTTTTTTTTCAGTTGCCTCGTCAGCGGGGGCACTAAAACGAACAACATCTTGAAACGGAAACGAAAAGAAAAATTATTCCAAAATTTACAAACTAACGAAACGTAAAACGGTCGAGTTAAAACTGCACTTCACTATGCTCAGCCAATATAAGTCTAAACTTGTAAATTATTTTTAGAAATATACGAGTAAATAACTAAACATTTTACTCGGTGATGTTAACTCAAAATGTACTTACATATTCAATAAACTTTGGTACCTACCTTTGCATTTTGTATTTAATATATTAAGTATTTTCTTTATTATACAATAAAATATAAAAAATAATTATAATTAATTTTCTCATCGCCTAACTGAAAGGATACCTTTACCGAAATTGACGAACCCAGATAAATAATTAAGTTTTAATATAAGTTTACCTACAGATTATTTCGTACAACAATAGATTGTACAGAAATTACATATTCAAATTCCCATCAAGATTACGAATTCAACCAAATGTACTGTTAATTTCACATTATACCAGACAACTCAATTGCATCCTTGGTGGATTGCTACCCAAATTTCTCTAATTTGGTCCGCAATAGTCCTAATTTGATCGTACAAAAATTGCACATCTAAAAAATGCCGAAATTCGAGTAAAAGATGTGTATAAAAATGTTAAATATTTTTTCAATTGTTCGGGCAATAGCTAAAAAAAATTAATTTAATGATATTTTAAACTTTGGTACCTTTGATTCTGAAACATGTTGATAATTTTTTTTTGAAAGAGGTTTACAAAGTTTATTATTTTCATAAGGTGAATGTAAAAAGAATTCATATTCTACGCTTTCGTAGATGGCGCGCGTATATTATTTTTACTTATAAACGCTTTTTACAAGTTATGCTATAAAATATTTAAAAAAATTTATGGTATGCGAAAGTACACAAGCAATATGAATATTAAAAAATAGTTTTTTTAATTAAAAAAATGTAATCTTTCAAGAAAGACTAACAAATACAACATTTTGAAAACTTAATTATGAATAATTTATAGAATACCATCAATAGAGTGGCAATTTCGGCCAGCAATGTAAGTTTAACGGCGAGGCTCTTCCAGATTTCTAGGGAGTGTATTACCGTTTTGCATATTTCTCTTTATAATATGAGACCTTTATTTCAGATGAGAAGCACTTTCAAAAGAAAATATTATCTTTAGTACTGTTCCTGCCATATTACTACACTATCAGCAGATCTGCTTTACAGATTTTACGATCTTATTAAAATTATATTGTAGAACATTTCTCCGGCCTTCATTACTAACGCCTGCCCCTGAGAGCTGATAACGACCAGCAGCGTCAGTTAATTAAATGGATTGTTATGTTGTAAGACATATCTTTGCGAATAATTTTCCAACCTGAAATAATAGTTAACGATTATGTACCATCTTTCAGATTAGGGTTTTGACCACAGATAAGAGACACAATATCTTTGGTTTTGACGAACTTCAACTTTTAATTTTTAGATTAAGTTTGCCAGCCCGATAGTAGTAATTATCGCCATTTTTCCCATATGTAATTCTGGTAGCGTAACATCAGTTTGTGAAATAAAACAGAAAAATATCACGAACGTACTAATTTCGGTTTTTGGTGCAAGGAGGAGTGTGAAATAATCCTGCGAAATGCGTAACGTTGTGCATTTTAAAAGAAGATTTATTTCAAAATTGTAACTACTTCTCAAATATCAGACGAGCGATAAATCACATACCAAATTAATTTTATAAATTAATAATTCTTTATTCAAAACGCGTATTTATGTTTGATCAAATGCTTGACAAACGAATTGAAATATAGATCGAAATCCTTATGGTCGTAATTTTTCAAATTTACTAACCCTTTGATTTATTTTTATATATTTATTCAACGCCCAGAGGGCTTTTACATATTAGTACAGTACACTTGTTACATTAAGTAAAAAAATTGATAAATTTTGTTGCTAGCAAAAATTACACAAGTCATAAAAATACATGAACAGATATAGAACATAGATCGAAATCCTTATAGTCGTAATCTTTCAAATTTACTAACTTTTTGATTTATTTTTATATACCTATCTATTCAACGCCCAAAGCGCTTTGACATGTTAGTACAGTACACAAAAAAATTGATACATTTTGTTGCTAGCAAAAATTACACACAAATCATAAAAATACATGAACAAAAACTGAAAAGTACAGCGATTTGATAGATTAACAAAAATACAGGAATAGTGTGTATAGAGTTTAGGAGTGTGAATACAGTTTAGGAATAGTATCGGAATAAATATCTTACATGATCCACAAAACTTGCCAAGTGTGAAATCGTTGTATCGGAGAGTGGACGATATAGTTACGTTTATGAATGCTGCAGTGGAATAGTGTATTTTGTCGTGTTGTTACTGTGGGTATTCGTAAGTCTATGAGTTGCAGGAGCTCGCAACAGTCGAATTTATAGTTAAGAATTTTGAATAAGTCGTTAATTTTACGTCTGCCTTTTAATGTATGTATTCTCAGATTTTTTAATAATAAATTTTAATTCAAATTTTCTAAATTTCTAAATTTCTGGGATAATTAGTTTAGAATTTAAAAAACGCAGATTTTTTGTATTCGCTCAATGTTTTTAATGTGAATTTTGTAAGTGACTGAGTTATATTCAATTAGACTTCTAACTAGAGATACGTTTAATGGTTTAATGGCTTGTAAGGAATTGAAGTTTTTAGTTGTTCTTAATACGAAGCCTAGTGTTTTCATACCTTTGTTTACAATTTGGTGGGTATGATTGGTGAAACTTAGTTTTTCGTCCAAAATGATTCCGAGATCTCTCATTTCCGTGACTCTTTTTAAGCTGTGTTGTTTATGGAATATTCAATTGAAACAGGATTTTTATTTCCGAAGAAAGTGAAGGTTTTGCACCTTTCTACATTAAAAAATAGTCTATTTTATACGCACCAATCTCTAAACTTATTAATATTTGACTGTAGTATATGACAATGATTTATATCAGTTATTTTCTTGTATAGCTTGATGTCATAAGCAAAAAGCAATATCTCGACATCTTTAAAGCAATTGGGTACATCGTTGATGAAAATGCGGAACAAAACTGGACCAAGACTACCTTGCGGTAGGCCAGTAGTAGCCCAGAAAACTTTCGACATCCAAGATTTTATTTTAACGAACAGTGTACAATTTAATAAATGGCTAGTAAACCATTTTATTATTATTCCTATGGCAAATAGTTTTTGGATTAGTAGTTTTTATGGGACACTTTGTCGAATGCCTTCGAAAAGTCTGTAGGTCGCAGTCGACATGTTTATTTGCTGGATCAATGGATTGGTAAACTCCGTATATTAGGCAAAAGTTATGGATTTTACAATAACACTATATTATCTTTATTGTTTACTTTTTATCTTCTCATGTATCTAATATTAGTGTATAATTGCTTCTTAATTCCAGATGCAAGCAACGGATATTATAAAAACTGCATATCATTATTTTTATGGATAATTTTGTATCTTGTGTTTTTAATGCGTAATTGCTTCATTATTCTAGGTTTAAATTGTGGGTATTATAATTACTTCATAATTCTAAGTTCAAGTTACAATTACTATAACAGCAGGGCGTTAATTTTAATTTCATTGATAATTTTTTATCTTAAGTATGTGCTCCTAATGCCTGTATTTATGTTTGACCTACATGTTCCATACAAATGTTTATTATCGGTGATTTGAATATTTATTATCAAAATGTTAGAGGTCTCCGAACGAAATCCCATGTATTCCTTTCCGGTGTTTTGAATGCCAATTATGACGTGATATGCCTGACTGAGACTTGGCTCTTACCAAGTATATTTGACTCGGAATTATTTGATGAACGCTATGTAGTGTATCGTTGTGATCGTGATTATGTCTTGTTAGACCAGGCACTCGGAGGCGGTTCACTTATTGCAGTGCGCCGCGAACTGCCGGCGTGCCCCTCACCCCCTCTCCCGCCCATTAAGCGTGCAGAGATAGCCACCGCTGCTCTTTCACTAGGTTCTGGAGCGCGTGCTTCTAAACTACGTATATACTGCTCGTATTTCGTGCAAGGCGCGGAGCAGATTAAATCATTAAGTGACTTATTTGAATTTATATCTACGATGCATACCAATTTCCCCAATGATGAATTCCTTCTATTGGGAGATTTCAACATACGGCATGCCCCATGGCTTCTGCCTCCAACCACGGACGGTTCCCTGGTGCTTAATCGGTCCTCAATCGATGCACTATCTTCAACTCTTTCTGATTTTTTAGACTATACCGGCTTTCGTCAATTCAACAACCAGCTTAATGTAAACGAGCGTGTTCTGGACCTAGTGATATCGAGTCGCGCGTGCACTGTTATTGGGTGTGACACACCGCTAGTGCCGGAGGATGCACACCACCGCTCTCTGGAGGTGTCGCTGCGCTTGTCCTACGAACCAACCCTCCAAACGCCGCGCTCTCGCACCGTCCGCTCCTATCATAGCGCTGACTACGGGCAGATTAATAGCGCCTTAGCAGCCGTCAACTGGACAACGACTCTAAACAGCAGCAATGTAGACTCAATGACTGCGCGTTTCTATTCCGAATTAAATAAGATAATCGTCACGCATGTACCATCTAGATCAATTAACATAGACTCAAGGTACCCTCCATGGTACAGCACCGCATTAAAAAAAGTTATTAAAGATAAACTTAAATTTCACAAAAAATACAAAATTTATAACCGCAACGCCGACTATCAAATTTTCTCTCTTCTCCGAGAACGTCAAAAGTGTATGGAGAAAGTGTGCTATGATAATTACATTAATATGGCTGAAATTAATATTAATACTGATCCCAAACACTTTTGGACCTTTGTTAAATCCAAGCAAAAAACTCTGAAATTCCTAACAATATGTTTCTTAACTCTCAGCATGTATCGGGTGGGGAAGATATAAGTAACTTATTTAACACGCACTTCCAATCCTCCTTCGAATCCCCCACCCCGTCTACCTCGGCTACAACTCAAATATATAATCCAAACACCTCAACTCTTAATCTTAATAATGTTAATATAGACTCTCAACTAGTTTGTAAATATCTTAAATCATTAGACCCTACCAAAGGCAGTGGGCCTGATGGTATACACCCTGTATTTTTAAAGAATTGCGCTAATGTTTTATGTTATCCGCTAAGTCAAATATTCAAAACTTCATTGTCTTCTGGCAGTTTTCCACAGGAATGGAAAAGTTCATATATTGTGCCAATATTCAAAAAAGGAGACAAGCACAATATTGAAAATTACAGACCGATCTCTAAGTTAAATGTAATGGGTAAACTTTTTGAAAAAATTGTTTTTGACATCATTTTTCCATGTATACGACCACACATCATTTCAAATCAACACGGCTTTGTCACCAAAAAATCAACAGAAACCAATCTATGTGAGTTTGTTGATACAGTCCTTGTTGCTATGGATAATGGATATCAAGTCGATGTAGTCTACACAGACTACTCCAAAGCCTTTGATAAAATCCCACACAGCATCTTGATAGAGAAAGTCGAAGCATTGGGTATACATGGTGACCTCCTTCGTTGGTTAGCCTCTTATCTCAACAATCGTACGCAAGCTGTAACTGTACAAGGGTTCTGCTCTAGTTTCGTCCCCGTAACCTCAGGAGTTCCCCAAGGATCTCACCTTGGTCCCCTCTTATTTAATATTTTTATGAATGATGTTAACAAAATTATCCGCAACTCTCAGTTGTACCTATATGCAGACGACAAAAAGATTGTCAAAATCATTAAGTCTGAGATGGATTGTATAGAGCTCCAGAATGACCTGGACTCTCTGGTTAATGTGTATTGTCTAGAAAATCGCCTCCTTTTGAATGCAGATAAATGTAGCGTCATATCTTATTCTCGAAAGAAACACACAGTATTGTATCCATACACAATTAAGAACAATATTTTAAACAGGGTAAATGTAGTAAGGGATCTTGGAGTTCTATTAGACAGTAAGCTTCTTTTTCAATCTCACGTCGAGCATATCACGTCGAAGGCTTTGAAAATGTTGGGATTTATACTTAGAGTAAGTTCAGCTTTCAAAAATCCACAAACATTTAAAATTCTCTACATATCCTATGTCAGAAGCCACCTAGAGTACGCTTCAACTGTGTGGAACCCCCATTGTTCTACGTATAAAGCAAATCTAGAAAGAGTTCAGAAAAAGTTTGTTAATTATGTCTCTTTTCGCGTACGAAATTATGTAAACTATGTCCCCGTAAACCCTAAATCTCTTGATCAACGCCGAGACACCAGAGACCTATTAATGCTCTATAAGATAATTCATAACTATATTGACAGCCCATACTTACTACAAAATATTCATTTTAGATGTCCAAAAAGAGTTACTCGATCTATGGATACCTTTTATATTCCTAAGAGCAAAACGAATTACCTTGAAAATGTATTTATAAGAAGAAGCTGTAGCACATTTAATAGATTATGCCCAAACATCGATGTGTTTAACACGAACCTTGCTAAATTCACAACATTCATAAAAAAATGACATTCCATCGAATGCCATATGTTGTATTTTAATGAAATCTTTTCCTCAAAGATTTTATTGATATCCTTTAAAATTTAAGTGTAAACCTTAGAAATGTGTATATATTTTATGTATCACTTTGTAAATTGAAGATGCACTTAATCAGAATTTTTTGTATTAGGTATATTGTTGCATATTTTTTTTTTATTATGGTCCTATATTTAAATGTCGTTATTTTATTGGTCAATGACATAAACATATTATTCACTGTCATATATAAATGTATAGACTGTTTGTAACGCAAATAAATAAAATATGAAAGGCAACGATCCTGAGGCAAAATATTTTTTTTAATACTTTCTTCTTTACAAATCCTTCAATTATAATAATATTTGTATGATTTGCATTGCACCGTTTTTGTGAAAAGTCACATCATTAGCGCTATGCGTAATTTAAGTAGATTTAATTCACTCCATCTGTAATATCGACCATGTGTTATTCGTATTATTGTCGCAGTGTAATGTTGGTAATAATCATAATAAATTAATAAATATAGAAATTCCAATATAAAATATATAATAACAACAAGAAATAAAATAAAAAAACACTTTCTCTGTATTTTATTAAGGTACACATGGCACATCTCTGATTCTCTGGGTATATCTTTTGTAATTTTGTATGGAAATGCAACCCGATGTACATAGTATTAGTGGATTAGGTTAGAGCGTATACTCACAACCTGCTCAAACAATGTCGCAATGTCGCAATGTCGCAAACCTAACTTTAGCGAACTTCATTTTTTTTGTGCAAGGTTTGCTTTTTTCAATGTTCGCTCGCAGGCGTTTAATGAATGAATGATGTCGTCATTTATGGTTCGTACGTCTCCTGTTTCCAAAATTATTGTCATGTGGTTTGCCTCCAGCTCATTGAAATGGTACTGAAATATTGTGTTATGGCATGTTCACTGTTTCTTATAACCATGCTTATCAGCAAAAGTCGTCGAATAGACTAGTTCATAAATGAAATATTAAAATAACAGCCTAATTAAGATTTGTATTTTTGAAACTGATAATCCGTGGTGGAATTGGTGTAATTTTCATTACAATAATATAATAAAATAAATATTAAACTTATTTCCACTTTAATTTATTTGACCATAACCAGTTTCAGCTTGTTAAAGCCATCTTCACAAGTCTTAATTAAAATCGTTATTACACGGAGAAAAATGTTATTTGAAAAAACGATCATTTTAATAGTAAAAACGGTTAAAAACGGGACTGAAGTTCTTAGGAACAAATTAACAGTGTTTCAATGTTTATTGGCGGTAAAATACATACGAAATTACGTATACCAACAAATTATTCTTACATGTTCCCGCCAATAAACATTGAAACCCTGTTAATTTGTTCGTAAAAACTTCAGTCCCGTTTTTAACCGTTTTTACTATTAAAATGATCGTTTTTTCTATTAAAATTATCGTTTTTTCAAATAACATTTTTCTCCGTGTATATTATCGAAGAAAGCAAACACTTTGTGGCTTGATATTACACCAAATGAAACAAATAGTTTGTATTAAACCACTTTAAATAAAGTGGTTTAAAATTGTTTCATTTAATAAAATCTAATATTTATGATTGATTAGGCGTGACAACAGTAAAATTAGGTGGTTAATAATGCATATTACTTTTAAGGTATTCCCCAAACAAAATTAATTTTTTTGGCTTGACTTTAACATTGTATATATTTATCTTTATATTTTATGTATAAGCTATTTGTCTCTTACCAATAAATAAAAAAATTATGAATATGAAAAATATATATATATCAAAGTAAGTAAGTAAGTAGTAACCTGGGTAATAAAGCCTATTGGAAATAACCAAAATAATTAGAAATTCGACAGTCAAAGACGATTTAGTAAAAATGTACGAAAACCCATTTAATTTAATAAAATCCTTGTAGGATAATCATGGATAAGACTACCTTCTCCCCCTCTTGGGGTTAGATTTAGAATTATGTGTACCAGTCTGAAGATGACTTTAACAAGCTGAAACTGTTACTGTCAAATAAATAAAAGTTGAAATAAGTTTTATATTTGTTTTATTATATTATTTTAATTAACATTAATAAATGAAATATTATAATTATAGACTAGTTCATAAATGAAATATTTATTTATTTACACAATGTGATAACAAGATTAATAACCTGAAACAAAATGTATAAAATTCACAACGTCTTTATATCAACTAATTTAGTTGTAATTATGAACAACAGTGGATGTGACATGCTTGGTGATGGAAAGTCTTTGGTCTTACTAAAATAAATATTTTAAAAATTAAAACTAAGAACTATATTTAAAACAAGCAAAAACTACATTTCCGTTAGATCGTACTTTAATGTTACTTTATTTTTTTTTTGCAAAAAATTTTTTTTTCGTTAATTCAGAAATTAATCGTTTTTGTTTTAGGCACAGAGAAAAAACACAATTATTCATGTTTTAATTAATTTATGATACAGTTTGCTTTAATATTTGAGTGGATTAATAAAAGAAGTTAACACTTGTCTCCATAGAGTTTGTCGCACTGATTAGAGGTGCAGCAGAGCTTTTCGCATCCCTTTCCGGTCTCGTATACATTTTCTCCATAATAATTGCCACTGAAAACATTAAAAAAAATACTTAAGTGCATTTTTATAAATCCAGTGAGAGTGCTTAAGCAGTGGGTACATGGGTGGAGGTTTAATTATTTAAAAAATAGAAGTTTTGCTTGAGGTTCTTCAGGAGTAGTGAATTAAACATTGTCCTGTTGGTACATGTTTATTTGAATCATATTTTGGACGCTGTTGCTTTGTTTGGGTTGACACTCAAAATTGCGCTAAACGCCACTCAAACGAATTCAAGGAATACTAAATTTACTGTCTATAAACGTAGTTAAGACACACTTCTTATGCTATAACTATTTAAATTCTCTAAAATATCACTGAAATCATAAGAGTGTTTTCCTCTTGCCACATTACATTTTAATTTTGTGAGACAATTGCGAGATATTATATACAGTGTTGGGAGAGCAACTTTCTTATTTGAATTTGGCGCCCTGAAGCGATGGTTGCTGCGAAGAGGATTAAAATAGACACATTCGAGAGTTCGGGGCGTAAAGTTGTAGCTCCACTTGGTTTAGTTTGCATCATGGAGTGGACAAAGGTAGAGCGCCAATGGATACTTGTCGCTCGATCATCACCACACAACGTACGTTCTATACACATTGCGCTCCGTTGTCATGTTTTGGACGGCACTTCAGGATAGCTACATGAAGAAAAAACCTGGGCTTCCATGAACAGCAAGGCCACCCCTTGTTGACATGGTAAGGCTTTCGGTTTTGCGATCCCCTCAGCGCTCTGCCCGCAAACTTGCCCGCAAACAATTGACTGCCAGCCAGGAACACGATCAAAAGAAGCAATATTGAAGTGGGACGGAATGCTCGATGTGTGGCGATGATTGGGCGAACGTTATAAAAGTATGCCTCGACAGCAAACGCGCGCTCCGTCTTCGTCCACTCCATGATGCTATCTCAAACAACTGCAGCAACAACTTTACACCCCATCCGCAACCTCTTGAATGTGCCTATTCCCACCCTCCTCGTAGCAACCATCGCTTCAAGGCGCCAAATTCAAATAAGCAAGTTGCTCTCCCCCATTATCCTCATTCGTAAAACGTCATTGGTAAAAACACATTTTTAAAATTTTTATGTCCTGTGATTTTTTACGGGTCTAAGCTAGTTATTACAGTTTCTTTATTTATTTTCATTTATACGGATTTTTTATTTATGTGGAAACTTCACTTGCAGAGTTAAAACACATTAAGTAAAAAAAAAGCAGCTTTACCATGTGTGTATTTTTAAATATCTGTAATAAAAGTTTATTTTTTTAATAAATTTATATTAATTTGATAAACAGTGCCAGGACTATAAAAAAATCGTGCACAATTTTTTAAGTGCTGCCAGAATTGAATTATTTCACTGCCGATCAAAGGCTATCATAAATTGAAAAAGTACAATTAAAATAAATTAAATTTTATTTCCGACAATGGCAAGCAATAAGAATATCATTATTAAATTACTTTTCGAGCAGGTGCTTGAACAATCTACCTATATATTTTCTGTATCGAGCATTCTAATTGTAGGTATGATTTATAGCACCCAGAACCAGAACACTTTTAATCAGGGTCCGGAAGTGAGACCGGAGATGTCACGCCTTCTATTTCCGTCCCCTGACAAAGCCTCGCTCTCTATTCTATGGTGTATATGCTATACGTCTATTTATTCTATAGTCTACAGTGCAATTTCTTGTAGTAAGTGCATCAAAGAATCCTATTACAATTATTATTTGCGCATTATGGGTACTTAGTATGTACTTTAATATAATTGCAGGAATAGTACTTTACACTGAGGACGGTTTTTTTTCGAAACTGAACCAAGATAAATAGAAAAAATGTGTTTTTATTGGAAACGATTTTAGACTACCAATCAAACAGAGTAGTGAATTATTTTTTTTAAGTCATTTTTTTACAATAGCTCTACATGGAAAAAAATCTCTCAGGGCCATGTTATCTTCCTGGATGCTCTGTGAAGGGTCTTTTTAGGAAAAGAAAGAAGAGGAAGATCTGGAAGGACAAAGGTATGAAGGGTGGGTAGGAAACTACGGGTTAATGTGTGAATCTATCCCTCCCATTGCGATGCGAGGAGATGTGTCGAGATACTCCTTTTGACCTCGAGAGAAACCTCTCCAGTTTAGGTTAGGACTCTCCCGATCCGGCCCGCTAAGCGATAGGTGGGCAAATGCCTTCGCCACCAAGAACTAGACACTTTTTCTCCACCCTCATGAACCCTGCACCCCTACTAAGGTACCAAACGTAGTAAACCCCTTAGGGTGACCTATGGCAGGGATGTTGAATCCAATAAATCGTTCCAGGGGCAGCGGTACCCATACCCGCCTCCCAAGCTGTGAATATATATATATTCCCGGATTACGGATAACCTGACAAATCATACAAAAAAGAAGGATTTTTGTATGAACACCGCAAAAGAGTCCCAACTTCTCCCGTCTGGAGCCAGAGGAGATAGTAAGACTACAGCATTTCAGTTGGGGTATTTGTGTTGTTGGTGGAGAGCGGAAGGATATTTTTATTTATTTTTATTTTATTTTATTAGGAACATTTACAGATTAATAACTTTACATGCATTAACGAAAACAATAGAGTATAATAGTTAAGTTACAATCCAATAACAAATGTTCACATCATGTATCGCGTAGCGGCGTGTACGAACACTAGCAAATTAGTGTAGCGGGTACTGACAAGCGGCGCTCGAGTCGCTTGTAGGACTTAGCGTGTGTCGCTCTCCATAGAGAGAAAAAAAATTGCCTTATTTTCAAACGCCCGGGGTCCAAAAGTTGCGTATGATCTGAAGCTATTCGAAAACGTAAAAATAAATTAAATTTCTGTTCACTATTAGCTCGCTAAAATGGCTGGAATTTTTGAAAAAAAATAGACTTCGCCGGGAAAAATAAAACGAAGGGTCCATATTTTATATTTTGTGGAAAACTTAATTTTTATTCCATAACTATAGTCCAAAGAATCAAAAACAAAATTGAAACATATGTGATGTGTTTGTTAAAAATATTTAATAGAAAAATAACACTTAAAACTACTACTAAACAATAACTACCCCAAAATTTTTGAACAAAATACAACGAATAAAAAATAATGAACGCTCAAAATTGAATGATAACATGTTATGACAACAGTAATTATTTTGAAAAAAATATTAAATTACCATAATTTAAGAGCGATTGACCAGCGGCTGAGAATAAAAATGCTTGCAACTGTACAGAGATGTTCCAATGAGAAAGATCGATTCCGTGTTAAAAAAATTGAAATAAAAAATTTAATAACGATTTATTTCATTCAAAACTTGCGTTCAAGTAAGTAAAAAAAATGCTCAAACGCACGATGATAAATTATTAAATATCGTGTACTCCTTGTAAGTATTTTTTGATCACAAGTATTTATGTTTTTTTAATAATGTCTAAACAAAATAAGTGTGTAAATTTTTTTTTAAATATTTTAGTTTGTAAGACCTTAAATAAATTTTTTAAAAAGTGAGGTGTTTTGTCACAAAACACGTTCTCGGATTTATTTTATAATGGTTTTAATTTAACTAAAATTTAAATTAAATAACAATCTTTCAAAATCAATTTGTTTTTTTGTAAAAAAGAGTCAATACGTCTAGAATTTGATTTTAAAATTTCTAATTTCCTGTGTTTTCTGGGAAATATCTTCTTAAGGTGTGTTTTCTGATTTCCAATACTTTTTAGCGAGCTAATAAACATTTTTAAAAAGTAAAATATATGCAGTTCTCATTTTCTTTGTAAGACGCAACTTTTGAGACCCCAGGCTTTTCTGAATTCAAAAGTTGAAATAATTGACACACCCTGATGTAGAGTGAATGAACGAAGAATGAAGTTTAAGGAGAATATATGACAAAAATGTGAATTGTGGAAGAAGTCGGGGACGCCCGGGAAGGCATGGTACGATCAAGTTAATCAGATACTTGAGTCAGGCCATGTCAAGAGACTTATTAGTTTTTTTTCGAGAAGCGACAGTTATAATATTTTATAATTTATGATAAGTTTTCACTGATGTAGTAATAGAAGAGTATGTATGTGACGATTTATGAATGTCAATGAGGCAAAGAGTGTGTGCCAAGACCGAGTTGTTTGGAGGTCCGTCCGCTGTGCCTACCCCTGCGGGGAAACGGCGTGATTGTTAGTTAGTTAGTTATGTAATACTCACGCTGGTCCATAATCACAGACGTACAGCTTGTAGTGCATTCCACTGTCTTCGTAGAAGGTGGCCCCGCATCCGATGTGGGTAGTCTTGGCCCAGACGAGCTGTAAATAATATGTGGGTGTTCAGAAAAATTCTTGCTGCGCGTGTTATTGTATTAACTTGTATTTATATATCTGTATTTCAGAAATCAAAGGTCGGCTGCATAGAAAACAGTAAAAAGTGAGATTGTCAATGAACCATTATAAGCATGAAAACGGTCGTGCAGTTGACATCTCCAAAAAATCGAAATTTGTGTGTATGCAGTTATATGTACATGTTAAAGTGTACCCTCTATCTGGTACAATATCTTATTACTCCACTACCAAGTAAATTATAATGCAGGAAAGACTATCAGAGAATTAAACAAAATGTTGATGTTTTCTGGGTCACTAGTAGGATATTTCAAAATGTCATAATATTGTACCGGACCGATATTACTCCCGGTATTATTTCATCAATAATATGTAACACACTGATTTTTTTTTTATTAAATTATAAGTTTACAAGGTATAACAATGTTGATAACAATAAATTACAAAATAAGTTTTCACACATTTTTTTTTATTTTTGATTGTGTCTCTCCTATAGAAGCGGACGCTTGTGTTTAGAAGAGGAGCGAGTGTCAGAATGAAAAATATTTTGTACCTATAATTAATTATGATGTTTAAAATTATTAAATAGGAATTTTGAACTTAAAAATACGTGGATAAATAGAAAGTTAGATTAGTTCATTTGTTTTTACATTGAATTGCTCTTTAATCGCTTTTATTAGACATTTATCGTCTTCAATTTTTCTTATCTTTTCCGTTAAACTGTTGAAGTATTTTTTTCCTAGGTATATGTAATGCTGTTGTGCAAATGTGGTGTTACATTTTTGTTATGGGTATATATGTTTTTGACGAGTGCGGCTTTCAGTTAAAAAGCTGTGATTTTGTTTTTCTTTTATTAATTGAATTAATATATTTTTTCGGACTAGATTATGATACTTATCAATAATATTTGATTTATTGTGATCATTCGAATACTGCTTTTCTAATTATCTAAAAACATTGTATTTGGTGATGTTTGACTAATCAACTGTGAGATGAAAAGTGTACAACATCGTTCATCTATAATATTGCAAATGTATTTACGCACAGCGGTGCCATGGCACTGTTTCTTCTAAACACCAAATGGATAACTTGGATTGGCTAAAAGCATTTTCCATTGATATGCTTGGTGTAACTCTAAGTGACCAGCTCAGATTGGGGTTATCCATTGATATGCTTGGTAATTAGTAACTCTGACCAGCTCAGATTAGGCTCCATCGAAGCCAGAGACAAGTTAGACACTCAGAAGATGCTCCCAGATGTACAGGTCCCGCAGATACTTTAATAGTACACAACTGCTGACCTTGTACAAACCGCAAGTTTACCCCACTGTTGAATTTGGTAGCCATCTCTGGTCTAGAGCCCAAAATACTTAAAAGAGCCCGTGACTTTGTGCAGAAATGGGCGGTCCGTTTGATGGATTCCCCTATCTGCATATCTTAACAAGCGGGTTGCAATCTTTGGAGCACAAGCGTTGGATAGAAATGCTGCCTTGTTCTACGGTATTACAATGCAAGATACACCGATGAACTAGCGTCATTGATCCCTTCGGTACCGGTGCATAGTCTAACGCATGTGGTCGTTACATGGCGACCCTGTTTTTTTCGGAAAGTAACATGTTTTCTGTATCTATTTGTAAATAATAAATTTAGATAGAGTCTAACAATTCATTATAAAATGTACAGCGCTGTTGAGGTGATTTCTCACAAAAAAGGCTCTCTACAAATTATAAAATATTATTATTATTATACCCATTTAATAATATGTTGAGGTTGGGAGAAAATATGTAGGGTGAGAAATAAAAAAGAATGATTGAGAAGTAGCCAGATATACTGTCGCCTGAGAATTGTACTGGGACATCCAAAAAAAAACTTTTTTGGGTAATCTTGACTGTGAGTCGTCAATTAATGACGTTGAATAAAGTGACATTAAATTTCGTTGAAATGGTAAAAGAAAAAATTAACCCTTTATACAAATTTGTACGCTTTTAGGGACAGCTCAAATACGTCTCCCTTACTATCGTGATTAGAAATATGTTTTAAACGGCGTTTGAAAGAGAAAACACCACATAGCACTCTTCTTAGGGTGAATTGCCTTATACACAAAAAAATCTAAAACACCACGATTTACATTCAAATATAAAAGTTAACCAGAAAATAATAAAAATGTACACATTAATTAAGAATGTTAATACCAATAATTTTTTTTAATGTGTATTGGAGGGTCGCAGCCGGTCTGAAGTAATTACCTGAAATAAATATTCATTTTATTACCTGAGTGTAATGTCCAGTTTTTTCGTAACTCTTGAGTGGCTGGTACGTGTAATCCTGGTGCTCGCTAAACCAAGATTCCACCGGGGCCTTCCAATCCATGTCGGCATTTTCATCTTGCGTATAGCTCATGTAGATATTCTCGCCCACTGAGAATCGATCTGAAAAACATATACATATTTTTATTAAATTTTATTGTAATAGCTTCTTTTAAACTTTTGAAGGTTATACTTGTCAATTGTGATATATCAAAGAAGAAAATAATACTGATAAATCTAAGTGAATCATGAAACAGAACAAGACACAGAAAAATAAATAGGTAAGGTCGGAACTGGGAATCGAACCTAGGATTTCTTGTCTCTTAGAAAAATAAAGAAAATATTAGAGAAGCATCTTCGCACCGACGATGCGACATTTTTGCGGCTACGACCTGGAAAACCCTTAACCCCATGAACCCGGGCACCCCTGCTAAGTCTTCAAACGTAGCGAAGCAATTGGGGTGACCAGAGGTGTTAATTATACAATGAATGGCTCCAAATTACAATGATTATATATTTTTTTAAGAATTTTTAATCTTTACGAGATAGGCAGGTATACGTTCACTTGAAAATCTTCTTTCAAAATGGACGACCGACTCCATTCTATGAATTTTCTGACCATTTTAAATATTTCAAACAAACAGGCAAACAGAGATACTTCTGGTCCTCTGTTCCAAATAACCCCATCTGTACTATCCAACCACCCCCCTTTTTTAGCTAAGTAGCTACTGTATGGTTTTCCCCGTCATGATATAAAAGGAAAGACCTTTTATTTTAGATGGAAAAAAATCTTCCAAAGTACCTCCCTGCGGCAATGAAAATATTTACTTTTACTGCTGTTTTTACTATGTTACCTGCTACACTATCAGCAGCTGGCCGTTGAGATTTTTACGTTCTCATTAAACATTCAATGTAGAACATAATTTTTTCAGCGTTGACACTGTTAATTACCATACTGCACGGTTGTAACGAATAGATATTATCGCCATTTAATGGGTTTTAGTGAGATGAAAAATAATTGTTCAACCAAAAAATGAAACAATTAATTAACATGAATATGGTTTTATAAATCTACTTGTGCTAGAAAACATAATCTAAATGTTCATAAAATAACATTCTCTCCTACTTACCGTCTTTCCTGTGGGGGTTGTGCTTAAATTTCATGCCATCGGCCCATTTTTGAGCTATGGCTTCCAACGCATCGTCCCATACCTGAAATTATAACAAACAAGAAAGAATATTTTTTTATCGAAGGAAGCAAGACTTTGGGGTGTGACATTATATATTTAAATGAAAAAACACACTTTGTAAAACACCACTTTTATTTTTGAATTAATATTCAACAGCCAACCAGGTTTCGCTTAGCTCAAGCTTCGTCAGGGCTTATTATATCAACTATTTGTTGAATATTAATTCAAAAATAAAAGTGGTGTTTTACAAAGTGTGTTTTTCATTTAAATAAGAAAGAATATTATTATTTATACCATTCGTATTTACTGAACGATTTAAAAAAAAACATTTTAGAACTTACTGTCTAACGTATCCATTTAAATAGTAATATGTAAGAAAATTTCTCTATTATGTTAAGTAATTAGCTACCAACCTACCAAATTTTCAAAAACTTTAATTCTATGTATTATGAGAATTCCAACGTAATATTTTCAAAGCTTAAACTATTTTTTCTAACCACAGAATAAAGAAGAAAACTAGAAGTGCCTTTTATACAAATTTGAATTGAAACAAATGTTCCATTTAGCATGCGCTCCATCTCACTTACACTCGCCTGACATCGCAGATCTCCATCCCATTTGAATTTCGTAATCATGTTGAAATACAATTTTGTATATTTGGATCACGTAACAATTTTTCAAGGCACTTCTCATGTTTCTAACCAATTATTTACTTATAAAAGTAAGTTTTTAGCATGCATGACAGAAATCATTTATTTCCAAGAAATTAGTTTTGATTTGTTAAAATATAGGAATAACTTACCGAAATTCATAAAATTAAACTATTGTATCAGTCCAAATAGTTTTATTTTAACCTAATTCCTCATATTATGGCAGAAATCAAATTAAGGTTTCGATAGTGCTTATATTTTTATAAAGAAAACATTTTGTTTTAAATGTAAATTTCAGCTCAACAACGGGGTTAAAAAATATCGTGATTTATTTTTGGGATATTATGCCGTGGCGCTTCCTCCGTTAACTAAGGTTTCGGATACTGTAACGCTATCCGAAACGTTGATATATATATCACGATAGTAGTTTTGGCCATTAAAATTTCGAATAAGATCGTGGATTAAGAAAATTCAAACTGAATATTGTCTTTATTATGTAGATACTCAAAGCTATTTGATCATAAATATTATCGTCACTTACGATTTTCTCCATATTCGAAGCTTTTGGCTGCCCATTTAGTGTTCCATTGGCGACCATCATCCTGTATTCATTATGTTGGTCGACGACGATTTTTTTTTCGTCGCACGTGACTCCATTTTCTGAAAAAAAATGCGGAAAAGATTTTTGTGACGAACGGGACTATTCAGATAAATTATAAAAATCATATTAAGCTGTTATTATTCTAATAGTTAAACATTATGCCCAAAAAAAGTATTACAAATAAGTCCCACCTCAAAATATCACATTCAAAAATAGAAATAAAAACGACAACTTTTATAAGAAAACTTGGAATTACGAAATTCACTGAAATCGAATGTCGAATGCATTTTACTTCGTTTATACTTTACAGTAACTGAAGCGACACATTTTTAATGGTTTAAAAAATAATTTTTTTTTTTTTTTTTAAAGACAAACATTCCCGGGTTACGAATAACCCAACAACATTTGAAAATCTCCTACTACCACCACACTAAGCGGAAGATGTTGCTTGTGTTGTGATGGAGGACTTAGCCAGCCGAGGAATCGAACACGGAACGCCTGGAACGCCTGGGTGGGACCCAAACGCGATACCCACTCAACTACTGTCCGGTCAAATATGTATCTAATATTTATTTATCGGTTAAGAAACTCCTCCATAAAACTTGGAAAAGGTAGTTTTAGACTAAAATCAAAATTTCGATTTACTGAGTTTTCTATTCCTTAGAGAACGTTGGCTACCATCCTCCAAAATCTCGCCAACCAAAAAAGCTTTTTGATCCATTATTGACCATCAATCCGAACACGAATATTCTTCAGTTACATGAATCTCTAGGGAAAGTGTATTGTCCAAACGTCGTGAGGGCGTATCTTCGAGCTGCTAAAAACAAGAGGTACCACTTTAATTTTGCCAAAAAGGTGATTTTATCAAGCTGGATTCTTGAAGAGCCAACGAGTCAAAACTCATGGTGTGAGGGGAAACTCAGAAGGCTCGGCGGGTCTAAAATCCACTGCCAAAAGCCAAAAATCCATGGCTCAGCTCGGCCGTGTGGCAAATTCCCGATCCAATTACTCTGTCGTGTGTTTTCAATCCCGGGGTGAAAATCCGTTCAGTGCTTGCACAAAATAACATGGGTGATATAAGTGCACTTTTCAGGATTCCGTAGTAGCGCAAAATGCTTCCAAGCAATGCGAACTGAGTGTTGGAAGCCAACCAAGAACTCCTGTGTTCAAAATATTTTGAAGAACTTTTCGTCAACAGAACATTGAATGTAACGAAATGGATGAAGCAACCCACAACATTATATTTATGTAGGTATAATTACGTTTACTAAGTCATGGAGTTAAAAATAAATACATATTTTGAAAAATGATGTATATACTTTTTAAATTATTATTTTATAATAGTTTACTTGACTTGGCAGAAAAAATAATAGGTATAATTAAATTCAGGACTGTACAAACAAAAATTTGTTTTATTTAGATGATAAGTAATAATTAATTATTTTTTTTCCGAAATGTCAATCCAATGAATAATAAACATGGAAATGGTCCGGCGTTGCGGTCACCTTCACCGACATTTTTGGATAAAATGTTTTATTGGTTTGCCAATTCCTCTCTTAGGTTTTTTATTAAGTCATTGAGAAAATTAAATTAATCATATTGGTAACATTCAGTGCTTTATTACTCAGCAAATAGAAATATAAATCTTTACCAACGAAAAATGTCATAACTTAATCTTTACCACCCTTTAAACTCCAAAACGATGCACAGATTTACTAATTTTCCTACCGACACACTTTTTCAGCCATCGATGAAAAAAAATATCGCAGGATATAAAGGGCGCTAATTAATTCATAATTGTTACTTGTTCTACATAGTACATTCTCATAAAGTTCTTCATAAAAACACCTTGAAGGCGTTTTACGACTTGTGGCCAGTTGGCGCATTGGATTTTCAGTTTTGTCAGTTTATCTTTTACCGTAGCTAGCGTTGAAACAGACGGCCCTAGATTATCTAAGGTAAGTTTTTCAGGAGTATAATAAAAAGTGTACATTACATAATATAATAAACTGCATAAGAAAGATATGAGTAGATACAATACAAGTAAGTATGGAGTTTCATTATTACGTAAAGTTGTACAAAAGAATTCAATAAGTGTAAGAATAATAAGAGTAAAGAATAAGTACCTACTTAAGGTATAGGGAAGTTGGGTAGGTGCGGAGGGCATGTGCGCATGAATTTGACGAGACAAGGTTGTTATAAAATTTTGAAGACATTTAAATAGCTCCTATTTTCAAATGCAGAAAAATTGTTTTATTTAAGAAAAAACGTGAAGTTTCACTTTTGAAAATTTATAATTTTTCAACACCGAATTGGTACGTGATTTAAGATATTTAAGACGTCCTTAAAATTTTGTTTAACGACGTTCTCGAAGATAATGTTTAACGTAAGTGGCATAAAACACTGAAGTATTCCTTTAAAACTTTGACTGTCTCTGTGGTCGAGAGGTATGGCTCTCGACTAGCAATCCGGAGATCACGGGTTCAAATCCCGGCGTGCGCAAGTAACATTTATTTAATTCGCTGGTGTTAATCAAATAAGTGTTAAAGATTAAACAAATGTTATTTCATAATTTATTCATTTAAAACAAGGCATATTGTATGAGGCACGTTCCGAATTAGAAGATACTTTCAGCATCGCTCTGGTGTATTCAGAATTGAAAAGTTGCTTGCAATGGCTTTAACCATGTTTAGTGACCAGACTTGAGTACTCAGGTACTTCCCAATCTTCCTCTATCCCGCCTCCTTACCCTTTCGCTACCTTTTCAGCCTCACACCGACCGTATCGTAAACCGGGGTGGGTTGCTTTGCATCACTTTTTAGTATATTTTCACAAGTATTATTTTTTGTAAAATGAGTAAGTAGTATTTTTAAATTCAATATAGTACGAGGTAGGTATGAAAATTATATATAATAATAGTTCTATAATTTAGTTAAAGATTTTTTCAAGAAGCATACTGGTGCAATGTAATGATATAAAAATATTATAGGCACCCCTAGGCTTCAATCTTATTTTTTTATCAATACCGCACTAGAGTCCTAACTGCTTCCGTCTGGAGCCAGTAGGACTACGGTATCCTCAATTAAGGTTGTTGTGAGACTGAAAGTAGAGGGCAAGAGAAGGAGATGGGGAAGAGGAAGGTGGGGAAAAGCATCTTGATATTCAGATCTGATCACAAAACACGGCTAAAGTCATTTCAAGCAACGTTTCAATTCTGAATTGTGGTCTCACACCAGAGCAATACTGACAATATCTTCCACCCTGGAACGTGCCGCTAATATAATACGTATTTTTTTTTATTAATTAAATGTTAATAACAAAAATTAATCAAATAAAATTTGTTTGCGCACGCCGGGTTCGAACCCGCAACCATCAAAATACGAGTCGAGTGTCTTACCCCTTGATCATGGAGGCCGTCAGTTAATTGTTGTCATTATTAATTGTTCTTTACAAAGTTCCCCCGAAGATACAAAGTAGCCCCTATATATGTTACTTCAAAAAAGCGCTTATAAAATGATACCATCTTGAACTACTGTTTTTAGCCTTAACATTCGATATCACTTTAAAAAATAATTTTAAAAGGCTAGAAAATAATAAAATAATAGAAGTTTGTTTTTCTCGAAACAACGATTTTTGCACGTGTTACGGTTATTTTGTACAATAATCTTGAAAATGACGTAAACCTTTTGTTATTCACGTAGTATGCAAGCGTAAACATCCGTGGTAATCTATTTGTACGTGCAACTGATTGCCATTACATAGTTATCAATGCACTTGAGTCATTAGTACCAACCGAATTATAAACACTGTTAACAATTGTACATAATGCAAAAATAACTGCACCATTTTATGAACAACTTTATGAGAATGTACTATGTAGAACAAGTAACAACTAAGCATTCTATTAATTTTGAAATAAATTGTAGTATTAGTTAGAAAACTCAGCAAACTTATCCGATATATCGCCACAATTTATACGTTGGAGTACCGATTAGTAAACTCGGCTTTATAAATAAATAAATCGTGTATCTTATATAAATCGAAAATATATACGTTATCCCATGGATAAGATATCAAGAGGATGGTAAAATACCCTCTGAATTTTGTACAGTTTGGGAGGCAGGTGTGGAAACCATTTATTGGATAACCAACAGCCCTGCCCTACCCTGGTCACTCCAAGTGATTCGCTATATTTTTTGACTAAGCAGGGCTGTCTAGGTTCATGAGTGAGGTTTGTATAGGTCTTGGCGGCATATACGTTTGTTCATCTATTTCGTGGCGGGCCGGATCAGGGAGACCTTTTGACCTCTTCAGCCAGACTCTCTTGACCCATCGCTTTTTTGGATGGATTCATACGAATGTATGAATCTTCACTATTAGGGTTCACTCCTACACACGTCGACCCCCAGATTCCTACCCACCTCTCATACATTTTCCTTTCCAGAACTTCCACGCCTACTTTTCCCAAAAGACCATTCACACAGCTTCCCCAAAGAGGGATTTAATATTGTTGATTTAATATTTTAACACAATATATATATATATATTTTTTTTTTTTTTTTATTTTAATTATAAAATCCCGCATACTTTCACGGGTATGCGCTAGTAATGTTATATTATATTTACAACTAAAAATTCTGCAGTGTTAACATAATTTCATGAGAACCGCAGAAATGAATAAATTCAAGAGAAAATGCATACCTATCAAAAAAGGAAAAATAAATAAAACTCATCAATATTCCTTGAAATCAACAATCCCCTCACAGACTACCTTATAACCAGGTTTCATTAAATGCAAGAAATATGAATGAACACGAATTTAACATATATATTCAACAATAATAATTTATAATTTTTTACAGATGAAATAGAATCATTCTAGAGAAAAAACAATATTTGTTTGAAACCAATAAAAAATAAATTACGAGAAATATATACAAAACTCAATGATCTTATCCGGGAAGATACTTATATATTCCATTTGAATAAACAATTTTTGTTCCAATAAATTATCATCCAGGTTGACACTTACGTACATTTTTCGCGATTGGTAAAATCATCATAATATAAAAAATATTTAAAAGGTTTACTCACTGATCATTTTCTGACAATTTCCCGAAGCCATGAATCCCAAACAGACGAGCACCACGAATAAAAACTTCATAATTGCGATTAACACATGCACAAAACACGATTAAAGAATCTATCACGAAAGCTATCCTTCGTGTTACAGGTGGATAATTTTTATGTTGATTCAACGAGTATACCGGCGTATTTATAGTCGTCGAAGGGAATACAGTTCGTATATAATAATTGTTTCTATTGGCCAATATAAACACGTTTTTATAAACAAAGGTGTACAGCCTGTCAAGAAAGTCTAAAAATTTGATCTAATTAAACATGTTTTATTTTATGTTATTTTGCAGAAGCAAACGGTACATAATTATATAGAAGAAAGTAGTTATATAAGTTATATAAGTTAATACAATAAATAATTGATACCAATGACATGTCGCTGTTATATATATATGTGTGTTTTGTGTGATACATTATACATTTTATCTAAATTAGGTTAGTTAGTATATTGGAAGGAGAAGGGTGTGTGTGCATATATGTGCGAATTCAGTGTGCTGAAAAACTTTTCCTAAATACATTTTTTATTTTAATTTTGGTAAAATTAATTCAATTACGCAATAGATAAATTGTACTACGCCACATTCATATTTATATTACACTAGCTGATATCCGGCATGCGTCGCAATGCCACTTAAATAAATAAATTGTTTCTGCCTTCGTGTTCTTTCCTATTCGTCCCCGTTCTCTTCCACCTCCTCTTCTTCACCCGCGTCCCCTCGCCCTCCCGCGTTCCCCTTTTACCTTCCCCGCATTTCCCGTTCCCTCTCCCGCTGACCCCCTTCTCGTGAACCCCCTCCTCACGAATTCCGCTATTATCTTCTTCGTCATCCCCTTCCTTCATCCCCACTCCCGCGAACCCCCCTCCTAAATTCCCCTCTACCCCTCCCACATTCCCCCCACCATCCTTCAGAAATATTTACAAAAATTTTAATACATTTAAATGTGAGGTTATACTCGTATAATCAATTTGACAATACCTCATTTCCATTTACAGAAAAAATCGTCATAATTCTTTTTAAACAGAATTAATTTCAAAATGCGTGTTTTTGCGCGTATTTTATTTTCATTTTACATAAATGGTTCCTTTGATAAAACATTTCAAACAACAAAAATAAAACTTTTCAAAACAACCAAATCGAATATTTTCGAAAGTTAAATTTCTTTAGAAAATGATATAGAATATTTTCCTTTTAGGAGATATCCTACCACTGATTTCTGAACACTTTTTTAAATATAAACTCCACACTGAGGCTCTGAGGAAAATAATTACCCTCAGGGCCTATGTTATCTTTGACGTTGTTGTATAAATGTGATGTGAAAAATATTCATACTATAGTAAATATATATTACCATACGTTATACTATATTTTCTTTGAGCCATCTTTGTGTTGCCTTTTAAAACCACTTAAACGTTCGCATGACCCCTATTTTTAAGTACATCTATTTGAATTTCGATTTTTTTTGTACAATGAATAAATGCAAATTTTGGATGTGGAAATTATCCGTTAATTTAACATCCGATCTAGTTGAAACTCAGCAAATAGGCGTGTTTTCGATGACAATGCATTCCATCAAGATTATTAATATTATTGCACGCACGCGCATTTCTGCGGTCCGTTTGATAAATTCTGTCCTAACAAACAGATTGCAATCTTTAGAGCACAGGCGTTGGGTGGGAATGTTTTCTTTGTTCTACCGGTATTTTCAAAGAACTAGAGTCATCGATTCCTTCAACACCATACGCCAAACGCGCGTTCAACATTTGTACACGGTTGACATTTGTCACATGAGAATGGGTCGCTTCTACGACTCATTCTTGAGTTCAACAGCTCGGCTATGGAACGATTTGCCTCTGTGTTTTCTCTTCCTTTCCACAAATATACCCTCCACACAGCATCTACAAATACGACATAGATTGTGAGGGAAATAATTTTCCACAGGGAATCCTGTATGGAGTTAATATTTTTTAAATCTCTGAAATTGGCTGCTAGCCAGCCCAAGAGATGGCGCAGAAAAGAGAAGTGTTAAGGTTAAAGAAAACTTTGTTAAAAAGGTTGTTTAAACTTTGGAACAGGTTGATTTTTTTTCTACACTTCTTAACATACTGTACTTCATACATTATACCATACCTTCTTATTTTACATATGTTTTCCAAGAGTAGTACAAATATTGTTTGATCAGCAAGCCGGAAACATATTTATTGCGATCGCTTTCTGGGTAAAGGTTATTAATGCTTCATTGTGTTTTGGGTAAATTATGAATTAATTATATTCTTCCAAGGAAATAAATGTTCTTGGAAGCCTAAAATCTGAAATAATATTTTTTTATTAATTTTAACGTTTATTTTTAAGACTTTGAACATGTTTTTGAAATGAACTCAGTAAATTTTTGAGAATCGTATCAATAAAATTGTTTTCAGTAAAAAAAAAAATGTTCATAAATATTATTATTTAATTTATAAAAATTGTTTATTTATGAACAAGTTCTGCTGTGTAATTATTATTCCGCGTGACAGCTGTTTTGCCTTTGAAGGCATTATCAATCGGTGGTTTTGCTACTACAAATGATGTATTTATATTATTTCTATATGTCAACTGATTGCTTTTATTTTTTATTATTCAGAATAAAACGTCGTATGTTTTAATGGCTTAAAGTTTCCATAAATTACTGCACTGTTTAAATCCGACTAAAAGTCGTTAAGTAAGGTATTTTTCTTTTCTCCTAAATCTTACTGGGAGTACACACATGTATTCTCTCCATCGCAGCCTCATATATTGTCTTATTCATGTTTGTTAAATATGTTTCATATTGTTTCAATAATTACTTTTAGTGACGCATGTAGTTTACAAAAAAATACTTTCAATGTGAAATATTTTACGTCTACGCACATAACATTGATATGACTCGACCAGAAAAGTTTCTAAGACATGTTTTGACGAACGTTTTTTTGTATAACTAATGCACGCAAGAGATAGCATCCATTCCAGGGGCGTAGCTACCGCCGTATCAGCCGTATCACTGATACGGCCCCCCCGGGCTACAGGGGCCCCCGGACTACAGAGGCCCCCGGGCTACAGGGGCCCCCGGGCTACAGGGGCCCCCGGGCTACAGGAGTGTAAGCAAACACTAGTAAAATTTTATCCACAATGTCACATAATATCGTGCTTTTAAAAAAACTGTAATAAAAGTGCCCATAGAGTTTTTACTTCAGAAATGATAAAAGTCAAAAAAGAAATCTCTTTTTTTCCCGGGTTAAGCGTGCGCCCAAAAGATGGCAATAACCGATGTACAATGACAAACCACGGAGAGAAGTATTTACCGTATAACGTGGTATCACCCCTAGAATGAAAACTGTTAATATCTATAGTAAAAGAATGATTTAATTTAATAAGTGATAAAATGAGAGTATCAAGTTACAATACAGTGGAATACCCTTCATGACGAGTACCTCCCATAACGAGTAATCCGCATAACGAGTAAAACCGATTTAGAGAAAGATGCTTCCGTAACGAGTGACATTTCGCAAAACGAGTGACGCAAGAGGAAGTTCCATATTCATGTCACTCACTTGTGAGACGGGACTTCCGCGCCAGTGCGTCAGTCTCTGATTAGCACTTTTCCTCTAGCACGTTAGTGTCGCATGTGACCACAATTTTTTTTTAAACTTGTGTTCAGGCATGATTTGTAAATTTATTTTTAAAAATTCTTTTCGAGAACATGAACAGTTGCAGTCGGAACATGAATTCTCAACTATGAGTAAACTTGTGGATTTTTAAAGAATCCATTCTAGAACATGAATAATTGCAATCGGAATATACATTAGATTTCTCTACACTATGCACCAGCGAGTGCACAGTACACACTTTGCCATATATCCTTTTGTAGTACATTAATAATTGCAGTCGGAACATGAATATGGTTTTCTCCACCATGAGTAAATTTGTGGGTTTTTAAATTCGCCTTTCTAGAACATAAATAATTGCATTCGGAACATATAAAAGGTTTTTCTCCACTGTGCATCAGCGTGTGTTTTGCCAACTATCCCTTTGTAGTACGTGGATAGTTGAGTTGTCATATGAAAGTATTTCTCCACTATTAGTCAGCTTGTATATCTTTAAATATGTTTTTCGAGAATATGAATAGTTGCAGTCAGAACATGAATACGGTTTTTCTGCACTTTAAGTAAACATGTGGGTTTTAAAAGACTTCATTCTAGAACATGAATAATTGCAATTCGAACATACATACGGTTTTTATCCACTGTGCATCAGCGAGTTTCGCCAAAGGTCCCTTTGTAGTACGCGAATAGTTACAACGGAACATGAAAAAGGTTTGGATTCAACTTGGGCCCCCCAACTAATTCTGATACAGGGCCCCTCCAAGGCACGCTACGCCACTGATCCATTAATTGTGTATTTTCTCGAATTTAGAGCTACGAGTACCTATGTACGTATATATGTACTTGATTAACCATGTCGTACATGCATGGTGTCCGGAAACTGGTGAATCCACATCACAGAGAAACAAAAAAATGCCAACCATATTTTACTTTTTTCGGCAAATTAAACTTTTGAAGGCTGGTCTACGCTTTGAAGCGTTTTAAATTAAAATTAAAGATCTGATAATTATTAACCCCCAATAATATATTTTGAATTGGTACTCGATTTACTCTAAATTCACATATTTAAAAAAAATACCACAAAATTAACTCCAAAGTGCGATGTAGATTTAACAGTTTCCAGCTTTTATTACGAGTTTTCAGACACTTTGTGTCGTCGTGTAATTGGCATAACACACTGATATTGGTTGCGGAACGTGTAATAATAATAAGTGCGGTAGCTCTAGAATAAACTTATTTAAAAATTTGTAGCATCCTGTGTATGTAAAAATATTTTAATGGAAAATTTAACAAAGAGCATTGTGACCGCTCTTCACGGGCTACAGCTTATCACGGATCACAAGCAATTTACCGAATTAAACTATTGTTATATGATGCATTCCACTCGTTCAGTAAAAACACTTATCGTATAATATTGATATTGTTAGGTACACTGTGGAAATTAAATACATTATAAAAATGTTTTCAAACCACAACATATTTTTTTATTGTTTTTATTTCTTGCTAGAGCAATCCAGATGTCTTACAAAACTCATTTGAGATCGGGAGGAACTTAAAATTCATCGGTGGGAGGTAATAAGTACCATTTTACAAAGGTCATTTGATATCAAAAATATAAGTTTCACATTCAGTACAGCGGTGACCGGTCTTCTCAGTGGAAACTTTTTAAGTGTATGAATATTGAGTACAAAATTTTCATCGGATGTTAATTCCTCACATCATAATTTGTCATGTCTCGAAGCGTCGAAAACTGATAACTGGGGTTTTTAACCTTAGGTTAGGTTAGGTTAGGTAAGGGGGAGGGAGGGAAATGGAAGGGTAGGTTAATGTGAGTTATGATGTGATGAATTATCATGTGAGGAAGTATCGTGTCTGAATAAATTTATTATGGGAATTCAGACGCTGAGATCTCATAGTCCGATTAGATACAGAACCCAGTACAGCATACATATAAAAATAAAAGACAGGTTAAGTAAAACAAAAAAGAAGAGAAAACAGGATATTAAAAATAAATAATAAATAATAAGAAAAACAAGGATATTAAAAATATGAATGGTTACAAATAAAGGGAAGAGAGACAAGACATAACAAAACGTGACAAGAAAATTATATATTTTCATTTTTAAATGTACTAAAAAAATATTCAGTGCATTGTTTTGAATTTTTTTATTGTGCTCTTATTATAGTGTAGGTAATATGGTTCAGAGATTTTATCCCATATTTTGTAGTGTGGGTTGGAGGAACGGGAATTTTATTGTTATTTCGAGTGTTGTGGTTGTGGATGTCCCGATTGTAAAGTGGCTTGATGTGAGTGCGAGTTGATTGTTGAGTATTTTGTAGGATGGTCCTTGTGATTTCATGTTTAGGAAGGATTGTGATTGGAAGGTTACCGGAAACGGAATAAACGTCCCTGACATGAGTGTCCCTTGGGAGTCAAAATGTTACTTTATTTCTATAATTTTTTCAAAATATAAAATGGTTTTTACAAGAAAATAAATTTTATATTATAAACTATCTTTTTCTACCAGTAATATATTTTTAATTATTTTGGGTTCCAAGCCCAGCTGGGTTTTTAATATATATATTTTTTTAAATGGATATTTATCATATGTCAAATTTCAGAATTAACAATATTATCTTCGACTAATGTTTTTTCTATATTATTGGCAGCCACCTTTTTTCATTGAAAACAAGTATTTAAAGGATGAATTTGTTACCTAGATAGTCTCTCGGATAAATATATCACATTTTATTTTTATGGAATACCTATTAACTTTTTATAAAAGTCTAAATTGAATGAATATTAATTTTTTTTAAAGAAAAACTATCTTTTTAACTTTTGAAAGTTATTCCCATCAATGTAATATATCATTAAAGAAGAAGACAACAATAATAATCTAAATTAATAAAAAAAATAAAAAATAAAAAAAATAAAAATGATATATTACATTGACGGAAATAACCTTCAAAAGTTAAAAATAGAGTTTTTCTTATAAAAAAATTCAAAAAATATATATTTTACTGTATTTTTTATAGAAAGATATAATCTATAATATAAACATTAATTAATTAATTAATGTTTGTTTGTTTGTTTGCTTGTTCGTGCCTAACGCGTGGCCATACCGTTTATCCGATTGCGATGAAACATTGGGAATACGATGTGCGCATACCCGGGATTGTTATAGGATTGTGAGCTCTGGCGTTATGAAACTATGTCCTATACTATTCATAAGATTGCGATTAAAATTTCATCCGATTGCTATTATTTTTTTTATTGTTGTGAACATGCCCGTGAATACTTCTATATCTATACTGGTGAGCTCTGGCATTATGAAATTTGCATAAAAAATGTAAATAGGTCGCGCGAGTTGTTGGTAAAATTAGTGCATTTTAAGGAGTTAGGCGGCAGGAAAAAAAGGCTGGAGGGGAGGGGTATGCGGGAGGGTCTGTTGGGGAATTAATGAGGGTGGCTTCGCGGGGTGGACCAGGGTGAGAGGAAGGTGAAGAAGGTGGAAGCGGAATGCGTGAGATAGGGGAAAGGAAGCATTGCAACGCATTCCGGGTATCAGCTAGTTTAAAATTATAAAATAAGAGAAATTATTTTGATGGATTTAAATTTAAATTACAAATTACCTAATTACGTCGGAACAAGAATTTATCGTATATTTTAAAATTACTACCCAAAAAGATGGATTTTTAATTATGTTTAATTTTTCTTTATTTTTCATTATATTAACTCAGACGATGAGGCAGGATATATTTTTTTATAAATATCTCATCAAAAAAATTCCAAAATTACTTTCAAAATGAAACAAAACAGAATTATTTAATTACCTATATACCTATCGTCATTTACAACAAAAATAAATAAAGTAGAATATACTCGCTGACTAGATATTTAATATAACTTTTGATTAAAACTATTATATTTTAGTTTGGTTGGGTATTTAGGCCTTAAATCCAATAAGTATTTTATGAAACGGGTTGCGCAAACGTTCCTCTTAAGATTTTTATGGTGCAATTTTGCGAACGTGCGGAGTTACTAAAATTTGAGTTTTAATTATTTTTTTTTAAATAAGAAACAGACGCGACTTGGCTACATTTCAAAATAAAGTGAGCCATTTGCTTACTTTATATTGAAATGTACAAAATAAAGTGAGCAAATGACATTAAATATCGTCTTTTAATATCACCGACAAGACCACCCACACTAAGAGATTATGTCGTCTTTCAAGATACTTGTTGGAACATTATAATATTGAGTTAACTGCAGGAAGTACCTAATTCAGAGCAAACATTCTTACAGCTTGATTCCTATAACATTTTATTGTCGTAATAATATGTAATTATGGGTAAACGGTTCCGTGATAACTCAGAATTAAGTCAACTCAACGCCTCTTTGAGAAGTCATTAAACGCTATGAAAAAAAAACGAGTGTGCCCACACGACTGAAGTAAATTCTTCTTCAGCTCCATCTATATGTATGTCCATATATGTTTATTTGTATAAAATATAAACACATATTAATTTTCTACGGTTATTTATTTAAATTTATTATCATTCGCCTCGCCCGATCAAGCCTTGCGCATCGACGTCCGCTCCCCCCGTTTACCCCTCAAGTCAAGTTTACTTCAAAAAGAAAACATCCCATAACCTAACCTAACCTATTTAATCAATTTTTAATAAATTATTTTCATCACTTTTAATGACTTTTCAAGTTATGAGTTATCCGGTCACAGGATAAACATGGATAACCCGAGTGAGCAGAGCTACATTTTCGTAACATCTTTATAAAATATCCTTGTTTGACATATTTATTCAATGTGTGTACACATACATACATACGAGAAATTTTAACTTATCTTAATCTTTATACATACATACGAGAAATTTTAACTTATCTTAATCTTTACTTTTCAAAAAATGTAATAAGATTACCAAATGTAAAAAAGAAAGTTAAAAGAAAATGCTAGCAAATGCGAAAATTTCAATTAAGAGTTTACTGGAATAATCGTAGAAGCAGTTTCATGGTTAATTTATGCGTTGAGGCAGAAATAAAACATTTTTTAAAGACAGATCACTAACAATCAATCTCATTTTAAGCTTGTTACTTGTTAAGCGCATTAGGAAATGTATCTATTTATTTATTAGATTAAGAAACATTCTCAAATTAAATAATCTCAAAAAAGTCTATCACGCACTAGTCCAATCAATAATTCAGTATGGATACATTGGATGGGGAGATGCTTATGAAAAAATTATATACCCGCCACCCAAATTGAAAGATGTATGAGGGGTGGGAAAGAATCTAAGTCAATGTCTACAGGAGTAACAGACGTATAAATTCATTCCACCCACTGCGGTGCAAGGCGATGGGTCGAGAGCTGAGAGAGTCCGGCTAGGTAGGTCAAAGACTCTCCCTCAATCAGCCTCTTCCAATCCGGCCCATCATGCAATTGGTGGGTAGACGCACAAGCCATGACCTGGACAAACCTCACCCCGTGTACCCAAGCACCACTAATAAGTTATCAAACGTAGCGAACCAATCCGAGTGACCTGTGGCAGAGGTGTTGGTTAACCAATGAATGGTTCCCTGGAAAAGAATAAGACACGTTTTTTTGAATACCGCAAAGACGATGAGTGATGCACACGGAGAAAAATGTTATTCTAAAATACCATAATTTTATTCGTAAAAGCGGTTAAAAACGGGACTGAAGTTCTTACGAACAAATTAACAGTGTTTTAATGTTTATTGGCGGGAAAATGTAAGAATAATTTATTGGTATACGTGCGAAATTACGTATACCAACAAATTATTCTTACATGTTCCCGCCAATAAACATTGAATCCATGTTAATTTGTTCGTAAGAACTTCAGTCCCGTTTTTAACCGCTTTTACGAATAAAATGATCGAATTTTAGAATAACATTTTTCTCCCTGCATTATTGAACGATAAATCGACCATTAAATCAGACAATAATATCATAGCTTCATCATTTTCCATGAGAGTTGAATAATTCCAAACGTTTGTCGTACCTATTATCTACATTTAGACCATATAGATTCAAAATAAATAATATTTTCATATTTGTTAAGCATTCTGTGTTCCACCAACCCAACTTCAAGTTAAATTACTTTATTAGTAGCTACTCGTGCATCTCCAAAAGTTTCAGACTCCAGCTTAATAGTATGGTGCCATAATATATTGCTAGGTCATGTGCACTAAGGCACATCTCTTACTTTTAACACCTGAACCTTGTGAAAAACTCAATGGTTTAGAAAAACGCAATACGTTGATACTGATTTTGAACTTTGCAAAATGATACCACTTATTTCTAACTAATATTAAAAAGGTGGGTGGGTAAAATTATTTCATTGACTAACAAAATATCACGAGAGTATGGTCGCGCAATAATTAGAGTTGTTGCAAATAACGCATCCTTCGGATTGTGTGTATTGGTGAATATGTATACACTTCCGACGGTGACACAGTTTTTAGTGCTGAAGAGGAAAAAAAAAGAAACATTAACGGAATTTTAAAATTGTAAAATTTAACAGTGCGATGTACTCCTGTTTATATTATCAAATCGAACTTTTTTATTTCATTTTCACGAGGACATTCTCCGCTCAAGTCAAATAACGTTTGTTTGAAAAGTTTGAAACATGATGAATGTATCATATGTGTTATGATGGCATGTGTTGTGTTCTTTTCATTATTCATCTCATTTCATGATATTTATAATTAAATGAATAAATTGAATAATGATTAAATTATATATCTATATTAATCATTAAAGTATATATCCACAATTAACGATTTAATTAAATTAAACATTGTATAAAATTCGATTGAAAATATGCTAGGGGTACCGCAAGGATCGGTATTGGGTCCGATATTGTTTATACTCTACATAAATGATATGGTAAAAATACTAAAACATTGCAAAATAAGATTGCTTGCAGACGACGCACTGGCTTATATTGCAGAAGATAATTATGAGAAAGCAATCAAAAAGATAAATAGTGACTTATAAACAGAAACTTTGTCAAAATAGCTAAAACTAAATAAATTAAAACTAAATGTAAATAAGACAAAATACATGCATATATGCAGAAAAAATACGAGAAACCAAATGTTTCTATAAATGAAGAAATCATAAAAAAGGTGGAAGAAATTAAATATCTAGATGTTATTATAGACCCAAAATTAAACTTCTCAAAAAATGCAGACAATATAATTAAAAAAATTGCAAAAAAAAATCATTTCTTGGTAGAATTAGAAACAAAGTAAATAAAGAAACATGCCAGATAATATAGAATACAATTATATCACCACACTGTAATTATTGTTCGACACTTAACAATTATATCATTACACTGTAATTACTGTTCAAGTAACATTTTTCTCTGCAATGAAGAGAAAATGAAAAAAAATGTAAATACTGCAAAATGAAGTATTGCGAATAATACTTAAGCGCAACATATACACTCGGATAAGAGACATGTTAAAGGAGCTGAATATTTTGACGGTGAAGCAAACTGTGTATTTGAATGTACTTATTTTTATACATAAAATTAACATAGGGATGATGTCTAAGGAACTGAAAAGAAAAATAAATTGCAATAACGAGATACACGGACACGGGACGAGAAATTCAAAGCAAATTTCATTACCAACAAGAAAAAAAAACAAGCACACAGAAATCTCTGATGTACCAGGCCGTCCAACTTTATAACAAAATCCCGAATGAAATTGCTAAAATAGAAAACATTAATAAGTTTAAAAATGAATTAAGAAAGTATTTACTACCTATTTATATTAATATTTTTATTTATTTGTGACTGTATATTTAATATTTAAAGAAAGATTATGTTTGCCAAACAATTTGCCAAACATTTGCCAAACAAACAATGTAAATGTTTATATGTTTATAAAACTATTAGCACACACGAAGATTTTTTTACAGTAAATACCTCACAAGAGTCCCAACTGCTCCCGTCTGGAGCTAGTGAGACTATGGCATCCCCAATTGGGGTATGTTGTGAGGCTGAAGGTAAGTGGGGAAGGAAAGGATATGAGGAAGAGGAAGGTGGGGAAGTACCTGGCTATTCAGATCTAGTCACTAAACACAGCTAAAGCCATTATTAAGCAACGTTTCAATTCTGAATAGTGGTCTTACACCAGGGCGATACAGAGAGTATCTTCCACTCTGGAATGTGCCGCAAATATACTATTTATTATTTTTATGAATTAATTGTGAAATAACACAAATGTGAGCTATTTTCAGATTAAGAATAATTTGAGAAATACTCATAACTACTTCGACACCTAAGTTGTTCCGAGCGCAGCCCGCAGAGTATAGAAATTGGTGATAGCCAATTAACTTTCAGATGGGGCACCAAAAAACAAGGAAAGATACATTTTTTAAGTTTTTTGAACTCAAAACTAAACAGCTGTATCATAAATCGCAGAAATGTAGCATTCGTCTCTAGTGCAATTTTCTTTTATCTTTATTTCTACGAATTGTTCTTCAGTTCGCCATTTTCTGTACAGGTACTTTATGCACAAAGCAGAGAGAGAAAGATATTTCATGAAAAATATTATTATTGTCTTCATGTCTCATATTGAAGCGCATACTGTTTCATTTTCAATATACAACATTGGAAAAAGCGGAAAAAATAAACTTAATAAACCTTTTCATATGCATCCAGGATATCAGACCTGCTCCGAAGAATTTTGAAATAACATAGGAATTTCATTACGCTGGCGCTGTTTGTACGTACAAATCTAGTGCAGTTCGAAACATTATATTATTCGTTGAGTAAAAATATATCACATTATTGGTGTGTAGATTTGTTAACAATAAGATTCAATGCCCGGAGATGCTAAGGATTCAATTAAATGTATTTATTTATTGTATTTTTTTATTTGTTTGTTAAGACACACACAGAATATTATAATACAAGTTTTAAGGTATTTTAAAACAATTACATGGTTATAGTACCTTTTACTTAAGTCCTTAGAATGTCATTAGGTAATTTCGCCTGAAAAAACATAATTAATTATGATGAAATTGATGATAACAATTAAACATTGGAAGACTAATAATAACAAAAAAGAAAAATGTGGTTGGAGAAAAAGATACATTTTAAATTTCAAGAATTATATTCTCACTAATTGTAATTGACTACTGTTTGAATTATTTGAATGATTAAAGTTTAAAAAAAGTTTATGTCTAAGTAGTTAAAAATAATTCATATCACCCAAAGAAATTTAATAATTTGGTTTTATATGTATGCAAGGAATCATGAAAATGTCTAAGTATAGTAATTTTTTCGTATTTTTTAAATGTTGGGGTTGCGCGAGTTATTGGTGAGTTGTTTGCTGCATCTTCTGTTCTGTTCAAAGTGGATCAATGCAATACAAACTGTAAACAAAATTCTAGCTTGAGCAGATTATGAATCATTATGCTAACAACAATAAGTAGAAATTATTATTTAACTACCAAAATACGGGCTTATGTCGAAATAGTGTGGTAGTCGAAAAGCACGTAAAAAAAACTGTACGTAAAAATATTGTATGAATAAGAAATAAATAAAAAAAACATTTATGAGCTGAATAAATATAAAAATTGAAAAAGAGGATAATACTAATAAATCTTAATTAAATTATGAAAAAATTCAATAAAAAATACTGTAAGATTATATTGTTTATAGGGTTAAGAGATCGACAAAATTGAATTGAAAATAAGGTGTCCCAATGGGGAAGACAAGAGATCGGGAGCGATTACCTTTTTTATTTTTCTGTGTCTTGTTATTTTTAATATTTTCGTTATAATTTTTAATATTATCTTCTTCTTCGAAGATATATTGCATTGATGGGTATAACCTTCAAAAAGATATCGTAACAAGAGTTATTTCAATCAAAATCCACAATATAAAAATGTATGTTTATGTGTTTACGTTATACGCGGATTGCAATGAAACTTTGGGAATATGATATGCGCATACCCGGGATGGTTATAGGATTATTCATACGATTGCGATTAAAATTTCATCCGATTTCTATAAAAAAAATGAATTGTTGGGAACATGCCTTTGAATACTTCTATATATATGTTTAAATATATATAGTGGTGAGCTCTGGCATTATGAAATTTGCATAAAAAATTAAGTAGTTAACGCGAGTTGTTGGAAAAATGGGTGTATTTTGAATTGTTGTGAAAAATGGGTGTATGAATATCAGAAGTATAAGCCGAAATTTTAATGAATTGTTAATAGTTCTCACAGATCTGAAGTCCGAATTTGACATACTTATCTTAAGTGAATGCTGGGTAAATGAAAATTACATTCCTAAAAACATTATAAACTACACCCACTACAATACACAGAACAATGCAACCCAAAACGATGGAGTAGTCATATACATAAAAAATCACATATCTCACTCAGTAAACGAAATCAAAATCAGTGACTCAAACTGTCTCAAAATAGTTATAGAAAAACAAGTTACCATATTTTCTATATATCGATCACCAGGCATATCTAACATAACCCCTTTTCTTAATTCATTAAACAATTCTTTATCATGTGTGAGTGAATGTGATAATATCCTCATTATTGGTGACCTCAATGTAAATATAATTAATTCCATGCATCCTCAAGCCAATGATTATATTAACTTGCTAACTCTTCAAGGTTTCGTCCCAGCCATAACAGCACCTACCAGAGTATCTGGCTCCTCTGTAAGTTGTATTGATCATGTATTTTCAAAATGTAAATTAAAAACTAATTCTATTGTATACCAATGCACTATCACGGACCATTACGCTACTATAACTTCTCTTTCTCATAAAATACTTAATCCACCACCGCATGAAATCTCTACAAATAAAATATCCTATACTGCACTTTTTGAGCTGGTTTCTCAGGAAAAATGGACAAATATTTACAAACAGAATGACCCCAATTTAGCCTGCGAATCTCTTGTAGAAACACTCCACGACCATCTAACCCACGCTACAACTAATACAACACAGAAAACAAAAAATTATGACACTAAACTCAAACCCTGGATAACTGTCGGTATCCTTCATTCTATCCGCAAGCGCGACAAACTCCATGCACTATGTAAAAAAAACCCCAACGACCATGATTCCTTCTTATTTTACAAGAAATACAGAAATGTTTGCAAAAAAATTACTTCAAAGGCCAGAGTAGACTACTACAAAAAACAAATAAAAAATGCCGAAAATGACACGAAAAAAATATGGAGTATTATTAAGGACATATCCCACACCAAAAAAACGAATACGCCCATCCATAACATTAAAATTGAAGGTCGAACATTAACAAATACAAGTAATAACTCTGTAAAAATCGCAGACCATTTCAACGAATTTTTTACCTCAATCGGACCTAGCCTATCCAATAATATTTTATCCACAAATAATGTTACAGAACACGACCTTGCTAACAAAATATCCCTGGCCCAACTGAGTTATACTCCTTTTACCTTCACTCCCACCACAGAATTAGAAATAATAGAAATCATCTCCACACTAAAAACTAGCCACTCAACAGGAATAGACAAAATCTCTACTAAACTTACTAAGCATTTAAAAACCCTTATTGCCAGCCCTCTTCAATATATTATTAACTTAAGCTTCCAATCTGGCATATTCCCTAACTGTCTTAAACATGCCTCAATCATCCCCATTTTCAAATCAGGTGACAGATCTTCTCTAAATAGTTACAGGCCTGTATCTCTGTTGAGCACAATATCCAAAATCATTGAGAAAGTAGTAAAATTAAGACTCCTCAAGTTTCTCGAGGACAATAAAATCCTTTCAAAAAACCAGTATGGTTTTCGTAAAGATTGTAGTACGGCTGATGCTATTGCAACCTTTAGCAAACTGATATCCGATAACCTCGATAAAGGCAATAAACCTCTCGCTGTCTTTCTAGATCTGTCTAAAGCCTTCGATACTATTTCACATCGCATCCTTGTAAAAAAACTACGACAGATTGGGATAGAAGGTACTGCTCTCAAATGGTTTAAAAACTATCTCTCACAGAGATCACAAATAACTGTCATCCACTCCAGTCAAGAATATAGGAGTAAAAGTTTACCCATCTCCTATGGCGTGCCTCAAGGCAGTGTTCTAGGTCCGCTCCTTTTTCTCATATATATGAACTCCTTATTGAATTTAGATATCGACGGCAATATAATATCTTTCGCAGATGATACTGTTATCATATTTACAAGTAAAACTTGGAAAACAACAATTGAAAAAGCAAATTATGGACTGATAAAAGTTAAAAAATGGTTAGACTCTAACCTCCTCACCCTAAATGTTCAAAAAACACAATACATACTTTTCTCAATCCGAAAATTCACTCTCCCAGAAAACCTTCCTAAACTAATCATTCATTCTTGCCCGCAAAACCTAGACACTTACCCAGTATCTCTTCTTAACAGCTGTTCATGCCCAATTCTTAAACCGTCAAATGAAATAAAGTACCTAGGTGTCATTATAGATAACCAATTACGCTGGGAGGCTCAAATTAGCTCCACAACAAAGAGACTCCGTAAGTTATGCTATATTTTTCATTCTCTTCGATCTATCCTTGACATAAAAACTCTAAGAAGTGTTTATTTTGCTCTGTTTCAATCTATAGCGACGTACGGCATTATAGGATGGGGAGGTTGTGCAGCATCTATTCTCTACCCTCTTGTTACCGTTCAAAAACTTTTGCTAAGAATCATCTTTAAATGTTCCCCGTCTCATCCATCAGAGCCACTTTTTAAGAAACTCGCAGCCCTAGACATTCGCCAACTATATATTAAGATAGTGCTTGTCCATATCTGGAAAAATGGTATGATAAATTCCACACAAAAAAATATACATACACGCTACTCTACACATGAAAAATGCATAATTCCTACAACAAGAACCACCTTTTCACAGAGACAATACTCTTACATTGCACCCAAAATATTCAATGAATTAAATATGGACATCAAAAGATCTAGTACCGTTACACAATTTTCAGCCGGTGTCCAAAAATGGATATCCGGAAAGGGTCGAAATTTCTTTAAAGAATTTATTTAAAGAATTTCTTTAGGGAACTCCTTTGAATAAGTTCTATAGAGAATTTGTTTGGGGAATTTTTCTGAAGAATTACTTTAAATAACATAGCTATCTATACCACCGATTAAAATTTTCATTTGTAATTAACTTTTTACTAGCCGAAAGTTTAAATATTATTTTATATTGTTAGTTTAAAATGTTTGACACCTCTGATATGTTCGAATTATTTGGTTCATCACTACAAAATGTAGCAATAACAATCTCGGCATTATTATTAGCCGGAGTTTCAATAAGAAGTCATTTGTACATAAATTTGTACTTACCATTATAACTTTACGTGCACATATAAAATATAGTCATTGTAATAATCCGTTGCTATTTGCCCACTCTACAGTGCTAATTTTGCTTTTATATATAATTAATATTTCATCCTCTTTATAGTTTTACATCTACTATACTTTTTATACTCTTTCATCTCTGCTGTATTCTTCCAAACACTCTTTTATTATTATTTTTTTTTTCATTTACATTCCTTCATATGCTTTGAATATGTTTCATTTTGTATTATAATATAGTTCTTCTTACTTTCCTTTACATTATTTTATGTTCTTTTATATTCTATATCCACTGTTTAAAAAATCGGCCACCATAACACGGGCATGTGCCTAGTATGGCGGCCATAAATTCCACAATTGTTATATATTTACTATTCAAAGAATAAAGAAACATTAAAAAAAAAAAAAAAAAAAATTTATGAAGTGGGGGGTGGGGTATGCGGGAGGGTCGGTTGGGGAATTAAGGAGGGAGCTAGAAGGTGTAAGCGGAATGCGTGAGGGGCGGGGTGGGGTCGCGTTATGTAATTGACATTCCAACGCATGCCGGGTATAACTTGAATAACTTCTCTGTTGTAGTTTATATAATTCTGTAATTAAATTAATTTGTTCTTCTAATTACATTATAATATTTTGGTTTTTTTTTACATAATTCTGTTTCTGTTCTGTTTTGTAAATCTGTTCATATTTTAACACAAAGTAGAAATCTGTAATCGGTAGTAATTTTATTATAATATAAAAAATAATAAAATTCAAGTTTTGATTTCTTAAGCATTAATCAAAAACACATATTGTTCCTGTGCTGAAGAATCATAATTTGATTAGTTTAAATAAACTTTAAATTTATTATAACACAACTCAAAAACATTGGACCAAACTAACAAAACATCTTCGTCCCTGTTATGCTATCTTTAAAATCGTTGAAGTTGTGTTGCTCTGTCATTTTTTTTTATGATGGTAATATAATAGTGTGTTTGTGTTTAAAGATTGTGCGGGTTATTAAGATATTATTTATGCTTTTAATAAATATTATTTATCTGTTGTACACAAACAGTCATTAAGGCGAATTTTAATGCTAAATTTTTTTTTTTTTTTTAATATGTTTATTCAGTTTTAATTTTACAATATTTTATTTTACAAATCTTACGAAACTGATCAATCAGTTTGATTGTAAGAAATCTCTCATTTTTTTTCTAATTATTTAATACAGTATACTTTTCAGTTTTACATAGTAAATACTAAATATAATACTTAAATACTAATTATTACGACAAACTAATTATTATAATGGTTATGAATTGCGTTGTAGTAAAAATATTTTACACAGTACAAACATAAGGCGAGAAAAAAAATAAAATAGAAAGGAACTATATTATTTGATTTCATGTTCTTCGGAGGTAGAAAGATTTAACTTTTGTTTTGATTTTTGAATAAGATGTCTCATTTTTGATATTTTCAGGTAATGCGTTAAATATTTCCGGAATTTTATGCCTTTTTGTTCTATCTCCGTATACATTTTGAGATTTATTAATAATAAACATTTGTGCTTCTCTATGCCTAGTAGGGTAGTTGTGGTTTACAGGTTTTTTGAATTCTGTATTCCAGAATTCATCTAGCGTTAATTGGTAATTTACCTTACTGTGTATAGAGAGGACATTACACAAGGAGAACAGTTTAGATTACTATTGGCCATCATGCGGCCGCTCCGACCGCGGGCTAGCAGGAGGGCGACCCTGGCGGTGGCTGCGGTGGTGTTCGTGATGACTGTAGTATCATGTATAAGAGATGTGTGTGTGTTGATGTAACCGATACGTGGCCATCATGCGGCCGCTCCGGCCGCGGGCTGGCAGGATGTTCGTGATGACTGTAGTATCATGTATAAGAGATGTGTGTGTGTTGATGTAACCGATACGTGGCCATCATGCGGCCGCTCCGGCCGCGGGCTGGCAGGAGGGCGACCCTGGCGGTGGCTGCGGTGGTGTTCGTGATGACTGTAGTATCATGTCTAAGAGATGTGTGTGTTGATGTTACAGATACGTGGCCATCATGCGGCCGCTCCGGTCGCGGGCTGGCAGGAGGGCGACCCTGGCGGTGGCTGCGGTGGTGTTCGTGATGACTGTAGTATCATGTCTAAGAGATGTGTGTGTTGATGTTACAGATACGTGGCCATCATGCGGCCGCTCCGACCGCGGGCTGGCAGGAGGGCGACCCTGGCGGTGGCTGCGGTGGTGTTCGTGATGACTGTAGTATCATGTCTAAGAGATGTGTGTGTTGATGTTACAGATACGTGGCCATCATGCGGCCGCTCCGACCGCGGGCTGGCAGGAGGGCGACCCTGGCTGTGGCCGCGGCGGTGTGGGTGGTGAGCGCGGCCCTCGGCTCTCCCATGTTGCTGTACTTTACCACTGACGAGGAGGTTCTGCATAGCGGAGACTTGCGGTAAGCCTTTATATATTTCATTATATTAACAATGTTGCTTATGTTATAAACATTTCAATTCGTGATGAAAATTTTATTAGTAACTCGTTATGCGTAAAAAAATGTTATTGTCTAAAAATTTCTGGAAATTGTCAACCAGATTAATACGGTTTCCGTTGTAAAAAAAAGAATAAAAAAATACAGATATTCCCTGCTTACGAATAACCTGACCAAAAATTGATTTTTTTACATATACTTACAGTCATTTGGTTCGAAACAGAGTGGTTACCTGGAAAGTTTTCAGGGAGTTTCTAAAATTGGTAATTTTATAGATTTCGAATTTCTTTCCGAATTTCAAATTTGCCACCTCGTATATTTGCCACTCGCGCCATTTTTCCAATGAAGCGGTGCGAGCGGCAAATATACGAGGTGGCAGCCGAGCTGTTGAACGCAAGAACGAGTCGTAGAAGCGACCCGTTCTCACGTGACAATGTCAACCATGCGCATATGTTGGGCGTGCGTTTGGCGTGGTTCCCGACCATGCATAGGTGCCGAGGGGATCAGTGATGCTAGTTCCTCGGAGCATCTTCCATTGAAATACCGGTAAAACAAGGACAGCATTCCTACCTGACGCCTGTGCTCTAAGGATTGCAATCCGATTGTTAAGATAGGAAAATCTATCAAACTGACAGCCCGTTCCAAAATCTACAACTACAACCACGGTAAACAGAAAATGTTGATTGTGTCGTGATGGTGAACTTGGCCAGTCCAGGAATTGACTTCCCGACGCCTGGGTGGGACCCAGGCGCGATGGAATTTTCAAATCACGGAAAATTTATTAAATCAAGTTATATTTTCAAATACGTCCCATAACACCATGTATATAAGAAAAGACAAATTTAAAAATAGTAAAATTTATTGATACTTTACAACAACTGTCGATACTCAGTTAATGCTACCACCATCATATGAACTTCCTAATTTTTTTAACTCAACTAAAACGACCCCCCCCCCCCCCCTCCATCTCCCCAACCCTACACTTACCATATTCCCATTCAAATAACTTGTTATATAATCTTTCATTATAATTTGTCAAATCATTTCATCTATATACGGTTATAATACGGCTCACGGCGAGTTCATCGAAAACGAGTTCAACCTAACCTAACCTAACCTAACCTCTCGTTGTCCGATGAATTTGCTTTCGATGAATTAATTTTCGATGAACTCGTCGGTTAATAATACCCATGTGGAATCCTGTAAATGGTACAATTATTTGTGACTTAGATACTATTCCTAAACTGTTGGTCTCCCGAATAAAAAAAAAATGAGACCTGCCTATTGTTATTATAAATTCAAATTTATCATCTTCTACACTTGGAAAATATAGACAGAAAGATGCTCTAGAGCAGTGGTTTTCAACCTGTGGTACGCGTACCCCAGGGGGTATTGGGGGTACGGAATATTGTGACACGAATTAAAACTCAGCTCAATGTTTTCTAATTTTGGCGGTTTACGCTATGCGTTTATTAAAAATAAATATCGCAATCGCCTGAATGCTGAACCAGACTTCAGGCTTTACCTAAATGAAATTGAGCGAAACTTTGTAAAACTTTGCCTTGCAAAGCAAGCTCAAGGGTCACATTGACTATATGTTAACATTGTATGATTAATTATACAGGTTGTAACAGGATATCGGGCTTTTATATAAGTTACTGATGCATGATAAAACATTTTTATACAAAAAATTTTTGAAGTTAAAAAAAAATTCATCCTCTCAATACAATTTTTAGTTGTCTAAGGAGAACATGATTTTTTTTTTGACATGGAACAAAATGTGTTCAATTTCGCATGTAGAACCACTGGTTAAAATGCCCGAAGTCGTAGTACACTCCGTATAAAATTGTTAAATTCACGTAATGAGAATATTACAAAATTACAAATTGAATACTGGGTGTTAAGCATCGTACTTGAGTTATTCTAACCAGTGATTCGTGACATTATTTCGAGTAAAAAATGCAAATGAAATTTTGGTCTCCGGTGACTTTTTAGATGTCTTTTTTTTTCAAAAACTTTTTCTTCAAAATCAAAGAAAGAAAAAATCCACATGTCGTCACTGGTCTCTAAGCCAAGTAACCAACCAACCCCTCACCCGCCCCTAACTTCCCAATACCTACTGATTTCTATGTTTTTGTAGATAAAAAAATGTCACCGGAGACCAAAATTTTATTTACATTTTTTACTTCAAATAATGTCAGGAATCATTGGTTAAAGTAACTCTAGTACGATGCTTAACACCCTGTATACATATCTTTTATAACACGTATACACAAGATAGATAGAAGGTAAGGGGTTCAAAAAAATTGTAGTATAAGTCAAGGGGTACGCAGGCTAAAAAGGTTGACAATCGCTGCTCTAGAAAATTGAGTTAACCGTCACGGCTCAACGATGATAAATTGTTATTGCTCCATTAAGAATTGGTATATGGCAATGAAATAACAATAATTGCATTATTTTATTACAGCATGTGCTAATTCCTCAACATATTCACACGCTTGCAAGTTTTATGAATAGTTGTAGATAAAGGTCATTAACAACTCTTTACTCGCAATACTTGCCATACTACGACTGTAAAATGTACCCACAATGGTAATAAATATTTGTGTTTTCATAAAATAAAAACGTGTTTTCCGTTTGCTAAATTGCCTCACAGCTGCCGTAATGAGCATTGTTAGTTTTTATTTGGTCATTCGTAAGTTTCACGCTTCGTAAAAACAAATAAAATTCTTCATCGGAATATCCTCCAAGTTGGTAAAATTGGCCACGTTATTTGTTTTTTTTCTGTTTCTAGGAGGGTTTGCTATGCCGAGTGGCCAGACGGACAGACGAATCATTCCAGATACGAATACATGTAAGTTTATTTACTCTACTATCTATAATATAATACTAATTTCGTATTTTAGTGCGTGATGTGAAATATTCCTGCTTAATGATTTTCAAAATTGGAACTGATCAATTTAGACAAGCGATAAAGTAGTTACCAAAAATTATTTGAATTATGTATATCTTTTCACTAATGATTTTAAAAGTTTACTGTGTTCATTCGAAAGGTTCATTTCTGACGTCACTCTTATTTGTCCAAAAAAATATATATAAAGGAAATTGGCAATACTTGTTTTCGAAAGACAATTTAATCCTTAAAGAAAATTATTTTATTTATATTTTATTAATTACTAGCTGATACCCGGCATGCATTGAATGCCAATTAAATAAATAAATTGTTTCTCCCTTCGTGTCAATATAATTTGTTAAGGAACAGTATAACTCTAGGTACCACAACATAGAAACATATTATATAATTTTGTTTTTTCTAAAAGTTTCGGTAGCTGCTACAAGAACTAGATACTTACTGATAAATAATATTCATACATCGTTTCCAGTCATGTCATTAAGCAATTCAAGCAGTGATTCGCTTTATTGTTCCTTTTTTTAATGTGTACCGCTGCCGGAGCCTATGAGTCCATGGCATATCCGATTTGAAGCACACATTGTGAGGTTGAATGAATGTGGAGAGGGTAAGAGATGGGAAAGAGGAACGTATGAAAGTTGATAAACACGGCTAACGCCATTACAAACTAAGTTTCCATTTTGAACGATGATTTAGATTATCATTATTAGTGGCAATGGAGGAATGTGGTATTAGAGGTCCTTTAAATAATTTGTTTAAAAATTATCTGTTAAATAGAAAAATTAATTTTTTGTATTTCTTGGGCATTAACTATGTAACAATTTCTAGACATTTTGTTTTGAAGAGTTTTAATTTTCAATGTACTATCGTTACTTAAATTTTAATTTTTATGCTACCGGTTTCGACACATCCGTGTCATTCACTAGCAAACTTAAAACTAAACTTAAAATTTAAAACAAGTACAGAAATGAATTAGATGTTATTAGGTGGGGGTGGTGGGAGGGGTGATTTTGGGGGAAGGGGAGAACAGTGGGCGGGGTCAATATCACATGGGAACAAAGTCAAAAGGGGAGATTTGCAGGGTGCTATTATTTTGTTAACTAAATTAATTTTTGATTTAATTTTTTTGTTTATTTCTAAAGTTTCTAAAGCGCACAAGTTAAAGTATGAATTTATATTTATATGTTTAAATTTGGTTTTTTCTTTGTTGAAGCTATGGCCTGTCTCTATTAAATGATTGGCGAATTCAGAATAGTTATTATTTCGTAAACAAAGTTCATGTTCCCTGATTCTAGTTCTAAAATTTCTAGTAGTCATTCCTACGTACTGGGCGTCGCAATCATTACATTCCAAAGTGTATATCCCGTTTTTTTCGAATTTATTAGAAACATCCTTGTTATTAATTAAATTTTTTATTTTAGAATTAGTATAGAAGGCTGGAGAAATGTGATCTGGTAATATGCGGGATATTTTTAAAGATAAGTCGCCTGTAAAAAGAAGTTTTTTATATATTAAGTTTTTACCAGGTTCGTTGTTATTATTGCCACTATAAATGTACTTTTTTGTTAAAAATTTTGTTTGTTTCTTATTAACTAAGCGATTAATTATTTCAGGTTTATAACCATTGTTTAGGCCTATTTGTTTTATAATGTTAATTTCATTATTATAATTATCATTGCTTAAAGGGACATTAATAGCACGATGAATCATTGAGTTGAAAGAAGCAAGTTTGTGAGATATGGGATGAAGTGAAGTTGATGGTATAACACAGTCAGTGTGTGTAGGTTTTCTATAAATATTAAATACACACTTATTATTTTCTAAATTAATATTTAAGTCTAAGAAGTTCAAACTGTTGTTATCATTATGTTCCAGTGTAAATTTTATATTTTGATGTAGGCTATTAATGAAAGTGAGAAAATTTTCTAATTGTCTGTTGCTACCCGACCAAATTACAAAGATATCATCAACAAATCGATACCACACAAATACATTAGATAAAAGGGAAAGTCCACAATCGAATAGTTTGTTTTCAAAAGAATTCATAAATATTTCAGCAAACAAAGGAGAAGTGGGATTACCCATCGCCAGACCATTATGTTGTTTGTATAATTTATCATTAAAGGTGAAGTAGTTTTGATTAATGCAAATTTCTAGTAATGTGGACATTTCCTTCACGATAGTAGGATCTAAATGGGAATTATTTAAAATGTTTATAATTAGGTTTTTACATTCGATAGTTGGAATGCTAGGAAAAAGATTAACAACGTCAAAAGACACTAATTTACTGTTGCTAGGTATGTCTAAATCTTTGATTTTATTGATTAATTCCAAACTGTTTTTAATTGAGTGATCAGATCTGAATAAATTATTGGATTTAAACAAGGATACAAATTTAGAACATATATTATAATTGGGGCTAGAATATGCCGGAACAACTGGTCTGATGGGGATGCATTGTTTATGAAGCTTCGCTAAACCATACAGCTTAGGTGGCTGAGGATTGGTTGATACAAGATTATTATATTTTGGTGTACCGCATATTAAAGGGCAGCTCTTGATTGTCTTCTTGACGTCTTCTTGAAACTTCTTTGTAGGGTCTTTTGAAAGCGTTGTAAAGTTATCACTATTTAAAAAATCTTCTACTTTATGAATATAGTCCGTTTTATTTAAAATCACTATGGTGTTACCTTTATCTGCTTTAGTTAAAGTGAGATTATTTTCTTTAATTGTTTTTTTAATATTATTTAAGGTTTGTTTTTCAGAATTTTTTTGGTTATTATTGTGATTATTTTTATTTTTAAGGTTTTTTTGAATGATTTCAGAAGATTTATGTTTAATGGATTCTGGACATTTAAAGAGGGCTTGATCCGTGTCAGCAGCAAGTATTTCGACGTTATGAATTTTGTTATCTTGAATATTATAATTTAGTCCTTTTGATAATAAACACGTTTCTTTGGTAGTTAATTCATGATCCGACAGATTTATTATTCTTTCATTAAATTTATGATTAGAAAAGGTAACATTATTAGGTGGGGAGTTTTTCAATAGTTTTTTGGAGTTGAGAATAAGATTTTTAAGTTTTTTCTGTAACGTAATTTTCTTTTTGAATGCAACTTCACTAGCACAATTTCTCGCTTTGTCATCGAACAAATCCCATTCTACAGGATGTAAACTGTTCACAAGTTCAGTATGTAGAACTTTTAACAAAACTTGAATGTTTTAGAAAAATTAAAGTAATAATTGCCGGAATTAGTGATGAAATGTTATCAAACACTGGACTAGCAACAGGATCGATATCGGGACCTACATGTTATAGACCTACATGCAGAAAAATTGAAAACAGAAATAAATAAAAATAAAAGTGGCATATCTGCAACAGAATTAAAAAAAAAGAGACCTTGTATGATAATAAAAGGCGTAGGCGGAGAGTATAATGAGAAAAACTTTCTTACCGACCTTATTCTACAAAATGCTGAATTAAATGATGTCCCGAATGAATCAATTAAAGTTACAAAAATTTTGAAAAACAGAAAAAGTGATCAACTTCGAAATGTAATAATAGAAACAACAGGCCAAATCCGAAAAATACTACTTGATAAACAAAGGATTAATATAGGTTTTGTACGAGCGCACATAGAAGATTGTAACCCACTAATGCAATGTTATCATTGCCTTGGTTATGGCCACACATCCTTAAAATGCCTGAACAAAATGAATGAACCTAGATGCGTACACTGTGCGAAAAACCATTTATTTAGCGAGTGCGAAAAAACCAAAGACATCGTAAAATGCTACAACTGCGAAAAAAACAATGCAACGTTTGGATCTAAAAATAATACGGAACATAGTGCTAATAGTGAAAAATGCCACTTCCGAAAAAGAATGTCCATCATTGCGCAACAGCGAATCGACTATGAATAATCAATGGATGGCTTTCTAACCGAGGAAATTGATAAATTAACGGATGTTCCACAGTATGTTTGCGATGATTCAAACCAATGTAACAACCTATTAAATAAAGCAACAAGTGCATTCGTTGTTCTACACCAAAACATTAGAAGTTTACAAAAAAACATGGATGAATTTGTACTAACATTAAATCTTCTTGAGACATTACCGGACCTCATTGTGTTAACAGAAGCGCATTTAAGTTTAAATAATGCTACCGCACGGTACGATATACCTAACTACACATACCACTCGTCCACAATTCATGTAAACAAGTGCAGCGGTATTGCGGTATTCATACTAAAGAAAACAACAATGTCACAATAACAGAAATTACAATGCAACTAACAAACTGTCTTAAATTGCGGGTAAAGGTAAATCAAACTATCTACCATATCATTACTATCTATCGCACACATAGATCTGATCCACATAATTTTATATTAGAATTGGAACAATTATTACTGACAATGAAAGACACCTGTAATATCGTCGTTGGTGATATCAATATAGATATTGGAGACAATGCATATAACAGAACGAAAGAAGATTATATAAATGTAATGACGTTACTCAATTATAAATCTTATATAAATAATGATACAAGAAATGTCTTCGGACAAACCCCTTCCTGCATCGATCACGTATGGTGTAACGCAAATAACATTGAAAAAACCATGTCAATTTTATGGAAAACCAACATAACCGATCACTACACCTGTATTTTTGCCCACAACGTAGAAAAAAAAATAACACTAACTCTAAAAAAAATTTCGAAAAAAGTTATGAAAAAAAATATTTAAATCTGGAAACTTTAAAAGAAAATCTTAAAATGGAAAGCTGGTCATCAATATTTGAAACGGATAACCCAAACAAATGCGCAGAAGGTTTCGAAACAATTTTTCAAAATCACATAAACATATCTACAATAACAAAAGTTTTCAAACCTAAATCTAAACATAGATTGATAAAACCATGGATAACCAAAGGATTAGTAATATCAATCAGAAAAGAAAAATACCATCACCAGTATAAAAAATTCCCGAATGACCAACAAATCATGCATTTTTACAAAAAATACAGAAATAAACTTACGCTCTTAATTAGACTAACCAAAGAAAAGTACTTTCGTGATAAAATAGAAGATGTTGGCCAAGATAGCAAAAAATTCTGGAATATCATTAACACAATAACCAACAAAAGCACGAAACAAAAAGTACCAAAAGAAATTTCATATCGGGGGAGTACCATTAACACCGAAAAAAACCCACAAATATGTGGAAATTTATTTAATGATTATTTTGCAACTGTCGGCACGAATCTAGCTCGTAATATTATCCCAGACAACAAACAAGGTGACCAATCAGAACAAAACTCAATTTTCAAGGAAGTTTTCCACACCTTTGCCGCCATTACTGATATAGATGTTGAAAATGCCATAAAAATCTTAAGAGGATCAGCAAGCCCTGGTTACGATAAAATAACAGTAACAACATTGAAAGCCGTATATAAGGAAATCAGCAAACCAATTGCTCACATAATAAACACCAGTCTGATAAAAGGTTTATTCCCAAACATTTACAAGAAAACTATTGTCACCCCAGTTTTTAAATCTGGTGATGAAGAAAATATTTCAAATTATCGTCCCATAGCGCTTACATCAAACATTGCAAAAATATATGAAAAAATTGTTAAAATACAACTCAACAACTTTATAAAAAAGAATAATATAATGAGTCCACACCAATTCGGCTTCAGGGAAAACCTCAGCACCCAAGATGCAATTGCAAAACTAACAACAACAATAATTAAAAAGTTAGACAATGGAGAAAAGTGTCTTGGCATCTTCATTGACCTCCGCAAGGCTTTCGATAGCATTTCCCACTCCAAACTCACCGTAAAACTAAAACAAATTGGAATAGATGGAATAGCACTTTCATGGTTCCAAAGCTATCTAGAAGAGAGATTACAATATGTAAAAATAAATAATACCCTGAGCGAACCCAAAACCACATTATTTGGCATTCCACAAGGAACTGTCATCGGCTCAATCCTCTTTACTATCTATGTAAACAAAATGTTCTCTCTACCCATAGATGGAGATATCATATCATACGCAGATGACACTGTACTGATCACAAAAGGAAAAACATGGGAAGAAACAACAAGAATTGCAAACTCAAATATAAACATACTCAAAACATGGTTCGACCAAAATTGTCTGTCACTTAATACTGAAAAAACTTATTTCATGCCATTCTCACTCAAAGAAAAAAATGTCGATAATAGTATTATAATTAAAATTCATTCATCACAGTGTAAAAATAAAAAAGAATGCAACCATGTTAAATGTTTACTCATAACAGGCAAAATAAGTATTAAATATCTGGGTGTTATAATCGACAGTCAATTAAAATGGAACGAACAAGTAAAAAATATGATAACTAGAGTAAGAAAACTAATTTACATATTCATTAAATTAAGAAACATCCTGTCACATGGTATGATTAAAATAATATATTTTGCCCTTGCCCAATCTATCTTACAATATGGTATAATCGGTTGGGGAGGAACTTTTAAAACTAACCTCTCACCTGTAGAAAAGGTGCAGAGGTTGATTCTAAAAGTCATCCTGCGAAAACCATCAACATTTCCAACTACACAACTGTTTGAAACTTTTAAGGTTCTGAGTTTAAACAAGATCTTCCAAAAGAATGCATTGCTACAAATTCACAAAGACCATTTTAATACAACAATTTCCGCAAAAACAAGTAATCGACCTAGATCCCGAGGTAACTTAGAAATTCCTAAATATAAAACTACTACTTCTCATCACCATTACACTTACCAAGGTATACAGTTTTTCAACGCCCTTCCAGATAAAATCAAAACAGAAAAAAAGTATAAAGTTTACAAATCTCAAATCAAACAACTATTAGATAAACCAAACACTAATTACAAATTTTAATTTCATAGAAAAAAGTCTACATATTTTTTATTGTATGTACACTTATTAGTGATAACTGATTAAGTTTTAACTATAATATGTAACTATTAGTATGTAATTAATCACTTAACAAATTTACTAATTTATATTTAAAAATATTCATATTTTTCCTTTTTTGAACATATCCTCTACAAATATTATATCAATCTTTTGACACAGTGCCTTACCTTACCAGTACTATACTTATGTACTGTCATATTGGTAAACGATAATTGTTGCATTTCATTATTATGTACCTTCAAATAAAATATTTATCAGCGGCTGAGGCCAATTTCAATGTTTAGAACCAACTATATGTACCTATCTATTAATTAGTTTATTAATATATATTTATTTCTACATTTAAATTCAATTTGTAATTTTTATTTTTCATTCATGTAGATTGTAAGTCAATTATTGTAAACAATAATTAAAACATTATAATTTCTAACTTTTTTTAACTAAGAGGCTTTACTCCTCAACTCAAACACGAGAAATTTTTTCTCCGTTGAGTTGAGTAGTTTGTTAAAAAAAAAATCTATTTGTAAACAGCTTTTAAGAACCAACTGTATTTATTTTTCTAAATCTTATGTATATGTATTTTAAATAATAATAAAAAATATATATATATATAATGCAAGTAAACAATATACCAAACGTAATAAAACGTTGTAAATGCAACATGTTTGCAGACGATACTTGCACTATATGTGCTGACAGAAATCTACATAAAATTGAGGAATCTTTACCATGACAATGGCATTATTATTAACGTAAAAAAAAACAAATATATTTTTATACACTCACCACATTATGCTAGTTGTCATAATAAGGAATTACTTATAAAATATCATTCTTATGATTGTTTGCAAAAAACAATCCTTGCCGAGATAGACATTCGACATACCTTTTATTTACAAAAATAATTTTTCAGTTTGGTTGAGTTTTTTGGCCCCAAATTCAAAACGAAATTTGGTTTGAAACCGGCCTTGAAATAGCCTTAAGCGCGTTTATATCGGCCTTGCATTATTTTCTAATTATCTCATTCGTGCTACAGTAATAAGGCGGAAACGGCATAAAGAAGTAGATACTCGTAAAGAAATGATAGAGAAATGTTATCAAAACACTTTGATCCTAAAGACATTTTTAAGGCAGAAAAAATATGCGTCATCTTATCTGGTACGTCACATGATATCATCCACGTATACCATACCACGACATAAAAAAAAATCGCATTTCTTGCCTTGAGCAAAACAAAATAGGAAAATTTGAAAAGGAATAATATATTTTGTTTTGAAGAGTTTTAATTTTCAACGTACTTTCGTTACTTAATTTTTTATTTTTCTGCTACCGGTTTCCACACATCCGTGTCATTTACTACAATAATTACATTGCCGTGTAATTCTTCGCCAAAGCGGGGTTTCCACCTCATCGATACTAAAATCTACAAGAAACCATGTTTCTACGCGACAGAATGCCCGTAAAAAACATTAGTTTCTATGAAACAGGTCATAGAATAGATAAGCTGAGAATCAAATGCAAAAAAATCAACAATAGAATAATATGATGCAGAATCATTACCTACCACTAATTTTGAATAAACACCGTTTTATATTAACTAACTAACCATCACGCCGTTTCCCCGAAGGGGTAGGCAGAGAGCGACAGAGCAACTTAAATTTTTTTTCTCGGATTGTCAAAGGATTTTTTTCCGCCCACATTAAAAAAATCATACCTCCGACATACAAACTGATTTTAGTTCTAGAGATTTCATCTATCTTTTTTTCTATTATCACATATTCGTAGAATTTAAAAAAATATATTTTAAAATCTTTATCTTTGAAACCTTTTAAAGAATCTAGAGAATATTTGATATTTTGGCAACAAAGCAATCCGTGGTTTTGGAAATAGTGCCAAAAAGCGTTCGAGTGGTTATTATATAATATAAGTGAGAAAACGAAAATTTTATAATAAATGCTTAGGTTAGGTTAAGCTAGGATAGGTTTTGTTATATTCTTTCCGAGGAAGACATGGATGGCACAATCAAGTAAATTAAATACTTGAGACGGATTATGCCAAGAGTCAAAATAACATTTTGTTACTCTACATTATTTATTGCGTTATAAACAGTATTTATACATTCATATATGAGAGAGATAAGTATGTTTATGTCATTGACAAATAAAATAACGACTACTAATTCAAGACCATAATAAAAAATAAAAATACAAAACAATTTACGTAATACAAACAATTCTGATAAAGTGAATCTTCAATTTACAAAAAATATTTTATGATTTGAATATTTCTAAGGTTTACATTAAAATTTTAATGGATATTAATATCTTTATTTTTATTTTTAACTTTTTAACTTAAAGAGTTAAACCTCAAATTATAATATTTTAATTAATGAAGATAATATTAGCGAAAGTCAATCGAAAATCTGAAACAGAAAAATCAGAAAAAGATACGGATACATCTGGGACTCGAATCCAGGTCCTCCGGCAATCCGGGCCGACGCGCTAACCAACTGCGCCAACGTATCCCTATCCGATTCGGTCATCCGAGGACCTGGGTTCGAGTCCCAGATGTATCCGTATCTTTTTCTGATTTTTCTGTTTCAGATTTTCGATTGACTTTCGCTAATATTATCTTCATTAATTAAAATATTATAATTTGAGGTTTAACTCTTTAAGTTAAAAAGTTAAAAATAAAAATAAAAATATTTCATCCTAGACTTGCAGATAAAGTCAATAGATGTCGCATATTAATAAAAAAAGTGATAAAATTTATCCTGACACTATCTAGAGGGCATTTAGTTCGAGTTGAATCTTGCAATCACACATAAAGGTAGCAGCCAATAAAAATATGCGATAAGAAAAATGAAAAATAATGTTGGTGGTTCTCAGTCGAAGTATGATACAGTTTAAAATGACCGAATCGGATAGGGATACGTTGGCGCAGTTGGTTAGCGCGTCGGCCCGGATTGCCGGAGGACCTGGGTTCGAGTCCCAGATGTATCCGTATCTTTTTCTGATTTTTCTGTTTCAGATTTTCGATTGACTTTCGCTAATATTATCTTCATTAATTAAGATATTAATATCATTATATTATATTATACATACTAGCATGGGTTTTTATATAAAAAATAATACGTAAATATAAAAATGAAACGTTACTATATATTATTACTAGTTTCTGCCCGCGACTTCGTCTGCGTAGGATTAGTACTTCTAGTAATCTATTTTCTTTTCCTAGGTCCCATCTACGTTTATACCAAAATTCACCTATTTATTTAAAATATCTATAATTCTTAATTCGATTCAACGTATTAGGCGAGTACTTCCAAATAAACTCGCTAATTTAAATATTTTCCAAAATAGAATTTTGATTTGACAATCATTGTTTTGCAAAATATCATTCTCAAATTTTGACATTTTCTATTAAACAATAAGTATTATTTTCAACACATTTAAAATTAATAGCTGGCTTTATAGATTATAGCCTATACGTTATTCTGATACATGAGCTATGTTATTGTAAAGTTTCATAAAAATCCATTCAGTAGTTTTTGCGTGAAAGAGTAACAAACATACATACATCCATACAAACTTTCGCGTTTATAATATTAGTAAGATATACGCATACGAATTATATTTATATAAATAAATTTCTTATATAAACAAACAAAACAGAAGAGTGTGAACGAGACGATTTACGAATGTGAATTAAGCTAGAGCTGTGTGGCAGTCTATCCCATCTGTCTACCCCTGCGGTGAAACGGCGTGATATGTTAGCTTAGTTAATGTTAGGTATGTTGTTCGTTATTTATCTTCAGTATTCTGCAACGTTCCGTTTTTCTTTTTTGTTTTTTCACGGAATCGTAAAAATTATACCATTAAATAGAGGAATATAATTCGGGTTCTTTTTATTTGCAGATATAACGTGGCGTTCATCATCCTCACGTATTTCCTGCCGATAGGGTCCATGACCTTCACGTACGCCCGCGTGGGGGTGGAGCTGTGGGGGTCGCAGAGCATCGGGGAGTGTACGCAGAGGCAGCTGGAGAATGTCAAAAGCAAGAGGAGGGTACGTTACCAAAATACTTCTTCCGATAAAACTCTCAAGATTATATTTCTTACGCGCGCTGCATTAAGCTTGGGCGTTGATCATTATGATCAAATTTTCTACAATTTCGTCAGGGATAGGTAAAATAAACTTCTCGCCTAAGTTAATAATACTTTTAAATAAACAAAAGTGTCGTGGCATTAGCCACTCGGCGAATCACAGTTCCAAGGTCTGACTCCTACATAACTGTAGAGTTTTTTGCTGCCTGTGATGCTTTCTGTCCCCTGTGATGAAGATTTCTCCTTTTGTAACTGTTAAATTTGCAGTGGCTGTTGCCAGATAAGCCCTCGTTCCAACAGGAGCTGAGGAGAACAATGTTTATGATTTTTCATTATTATTTATTGTAGAATTATTTAATATTGGGTTTCATGTTAGTTAATTCCTGACAGTTGGCTTCTTGGCGTAAGTTACATAAAAGGTGCAGTCGGTGTAGGGAAAATACGGTATTCCTGACAAATGTCTTCCCGGCGTAAGTTACATAAAATGTGCTGTCGGTTTAGGGAAAATACGGTATTCCTGACAGATGGCTTCCCGGCGTAAGTTACATAAAATGTGCAGTCGGTTTAGGGAAAATACAGTATTCCTGACAGATGGCTTCCCGGCGTAAGTTACATAAAATGTGCTGTCGGTTTAGGGAAAATACGGTATTCCTGACAGATGGCTTCCCGGCGTAAGTTACATAAAATGTGCAGTCGGTTTAGGGAAAATACAGTATTCCTGACAGATGGCTTCCCGGCGTAAGTTACATAAAATGTGCAGTCGGTTTAGGGAAAATACAGTATTCCTGACAGATGGCTTCCCGGCGTAAGTTACATAAAATGTGCAGTCGGTTTAGGGAAAATACGGTATACACTACTTACACAAAACATAAGTAAGTGTCCCCGAAGAGGTGTGCAGAAAGGCTGTACAGCTAAAGAACAAATGGATAAAACATGCATTCAATACATCAAGAACAAATTTACTTGGCTTTATTCTGTGTATATCAGCATAAAAGTACGAAAATTCGACACTGTAATTAAATTAAATCTGCACCAACTTATTATTGAAGGTATTTTTGAAGTAGTTTTTAGGTTTACAATTCGTAAATTCACAAACAATCACCATAATATTTTTAACTAAGCTCCTGCTGACAAACTACTTTTAGTAGCTTACCGGGAACAAATTCCCATTGCAAGAAAATAATCATTAAAAAACCCTCGGTCACAATCACAATCATTGCTTTGAAGATTATTCATATTATTAAAGTATATATGCAGTTTTACAAACATACAAATCTATAATAATAATAATAATAATTGGATAATTTGTAAAGCGCTGTTTTTATGAGAAATCACCTCAATATATCACCTATACATGTACTTTCAAAGGTTTTTATATATTTCTGAATGAAATAACGGATCAAAATTGTTTCGTACACCAAGACTCAGATTGGGAAGGCAACCTAACTTTTCATGCGACACATTCTTGTATTGTCAATATTTATTTGCCGTATAATGTATACTCTTATATTCTTCCGAAAACATGATTATTTAATCATTGATTTGGTCTATCATTTCGTCCTGGACCCCTAGCACAGTCGATCGATAAGGATTATAACGACAACTTTCGGTAACTTTTCATCGTTCCCTACTTTACTTCTGAAGCCATATTGATTTTGGGGCAGAATTTTGTTTTCTTCTAGGTATTTCATTACTTCATTGTTGATACCATATTCAAATATTTTTTAAGAGGTTTTACAGGTTTGAAATTAAGGAAATAAGTCTGAAATTGTCTAATATGTGCGTTTCACCCGATTTGTGAATTGGAGTTATAGTGGAAATTTTAAATTCTTCTGGAAAATGTCCCTCTTTTGGGGATATATTAAAAATATGTTGCAATGTAGTTAAAATATATATGTTTAGTGTATTACCTGATAAACTATCAATTCCAATAGAAATTGTTGATTTAAGACAGTCAATGTATTTTTCAAATTAATTTGTTGTGAAATAGAGGTGTAAAATATTCTAGGGACTTAAGTACCTAAAAAATTTTAAGTACTTGGAAATAAAGTATTTGTTTTTATATTACCCACACTCAGGCAGTGCCTTAGGGGGTTTTTATTTCTTGTTTATACTATTTGTTATTTTATATTATGTTATTATATACTATTTGTTATAATATCTTATATGTAGAAGGAAAAGGAAATATATAAAGTTTAAAAAAAAAATAAAAAATAAAAAAATAAGTTGATACTGAATTCAAAGATGAGTCTACGGACGCTGTATTCTCAATTTTGCTAAATGATTCAAGTACTTGATCTACCACGTTTGTAAAGAAATTGTTAAATTTATTTGCAATGGCAGATTTGTTAGTTTCAATAGTTGGTTTGGAATCCTAAAAATATTTCGGGCGGAAGCATTTTTCTCATACTAAAAGTTGAATTTTGGAAAAAAAAAATTAAAGTAATAAATCTGATTAATAGTGATCAACAGAAGCTCCTCTTTCAGAAAGCCCTCAAATATTTGCCGTACGGGATCCTCCTCCTGTTTAAACAAACTATCAATCGATTGCATTTGCATTAAAAAAGTGACAATAAAACATAGAATAATACGGTTTGGAAAACATTACGCTGAATCGCATGGCATTGTTTGAGGATCCGGCGGAAAACCGCCACCAGGGAAATACTTACTCTATTCAGAATAGATTTGAACTTAGCCTTCTTAAACAAATACGCTTCTTTTCTTGAGGTGTTTTATTCACGTTGCTCAATTGTGGACAGGGCGTTTGAGAGATAAAGCAAATTTATTGTTCGCTTTTCTTTCATTTAAGAAGAACTGGAAAAGTTTCCAACAAAATAAAGTACTTTATTATCAGGAGATTATTTAAGTAAATATCAATGTTTTTTTCTTCTTTTCAATGGCACAACGTACAATGGTATTAAATTTATTATAAAGACACGAACATTTCTTATTCCGCGTATATTATCATCATTGACGCTATAAACCGGAGAAAGATCTGGGTAGTACTTGGCTATTTAGATCTAATCAATAAGCGGGTGAACGGCTAAAGCCATGTCAAGAAAATTTAGATTCTTTCATCAAGGCCATGCTAAAAATAAATACGACGTATCTCCCAGTCTTTTCGTTATGCTAACAGCAAGCAAAAGCAATTAAATTTCATTTACCTAATTTGTACTAAAATACCTTTACATTTTCGCTGAATACTGTTTTCTGGGGGCTTATCTTTTCATGTGCAGTACCTTCAAAGTCTCTTTTACAAATCAACTAATTTCAGGACTCGGCACTCGAATCGGACAGTCCTTTGACTCTAAATAGCTAAATCAATAGCGGAAATGCGAATCACGGTCCTTTGTGATGTTGGTTTCCGTTTTCTGCCCAAAGTAATATGGCATGCTACATACGACTAACCAACCGTAAATTTAAACGAGTTTAGGTTGGGTAATGAAAATGCCGTATTCCTGTACAGGAAGATAGGAGAATTAAACTCTGTTTGAACTGGGATCGCGTAGGGATGTTTTCAGAGCGCTTAAGTGGTGTTTTACTCAGCTTCTGCTAATCTATAAAATATTACAAGAGTGTTACAGCACGTAATGAGGCCTTAATCTAGTAACTCAAATAATTTTAACCCCTCGGGCCAAGACAAAGTAATCGTAATACATGTCACCATAAGTTTCCCGCTTGACATTCAAAAAAAGCTTCCCTGTTTGTTAACGAATCCCAAAATGAAATGAAGCAGGTGAAAAAAAAATATCAGATTCTTAAGTTAAGAATTAAACACATTAAAAATTTTAAAACAAGAAAGTTAAAGTATTATTTTCTTTGTAAACCATATTTGCCACTTTATACAAAACTAAAAAAACGCATTTAAGGCTCAGGTTTTACGGTAACATTTGGAAATTTATTCAGTAATGAGTGGACATTTGAGGGGAGAGGTCGCGCGCTCGCATTGCAGTTCCGTCAAGCAATTAATGGGGAAATGGGTGTTATACAAGCAAAGTAGAAATTAAATAATTAATTATTTTATCGTATAAAAAAGAATGTTTCTTTGTTTGTTCCTCGTGCGGAACCTAAAGCATTTATCCGATAGCGATTTGTCGTGTATGAAATTATTTCCTATCTAGCGTTATGAAATTATTTCCTATACCATTTATCCGATTGTGATGAAACTCTGGTGAGTTGTTATGTGCACACCCGCCAATGTTTCTATAAATAATAGTGAGCTCTGGCGTCATGAAATTTGTTAAAAAATACATAAAAAATTAATGTTTCTTTGTTTGTCCCTTATTCGGTACCTAAAGCATTCATCTGAGTGCGATGAAACTTTGGCGGATTTTTCGTGTACGCGTACATGCCCTTGAAGGTTTCTATATATATTATAGTGCAAGTGAGCTCTAGCGTTATGAATTTATTTCCTGTACTATTTATCCGATTGTGATGAAACTTTTGTAAGTTGTTAAATGCACACCTTCGTAATTCCTTATACGGTACCTAAAGCATTACTCCGATTGCAAAGAAACTTTAATGATTTGTTGTGCACATACCTTTAATGATTTCTATATGTAGTGCTGAGCTCTGGCGTTATAAAAAATTTCCTATACCATTCATTCGATTGCGCTGAAACAATAGGTGATTTGTTGTGCACACGCCCGCGAAGGATTCTATATACATATAGTGGTGAGCTCTGACGTCATGAGATTTGTAGAAATAATTACAATATTTCCTTCTCATCCCCATTCACCTTCAGCCACACAACATACCCCAATTGGGGATGCCATAGTCTCACTGACTCCAGACGGGAGCAGGTGGGACGTTTGTAAGGTATTCATATAAAAAAGGAGTGGCGGACGTATGAATCCATCTCTCCCACAGCGGGGCAAGGCGATGAGTCGAGAGAGTCAAATAAATTTTGGGTAATTTGTACACGAGCTGCCAATAAGAAGGAACATCCTCAGGAGCACACGTGCTTCAAGAATTATTCAGGGTCGTCTACCGCGATGGAATCCTTGTTCTACCGTTATTTCAGACATGGAAGATGCTTCAGAGAGGAACTAGCGTCATTGATCCCTTCAGCACCGGTGCAAAGTCGGGAAACACGCCAAACGCGCGCCCAACATATATACACGGTCGAAATTTCTCACATGAGAACGGGTCGCTTCTACCACTCGTTCTTGAGTTCAACAGCTCAGCTGTGAAACGATTTGCCGGCCTCTGTGTTTCCTCCTTCATACAATATGGGTCTCTTAAAGACAATTTTTCTCCGGGCCTCCTGTGCGAAGTTATATATAAAAATAAAAAAAAATATTCTACTATTATTGTTGAGAGGTTTAAAAATTCCGTACGACTAACACTGTTTAACACAAGTACTAAAGATAAAATTAATATCATTCTAAAATCCACAAGTCTTGGCAATTTTTGTAGGATATTATGCTGAATATTTGCATACCAAGTTTACATTTAGTTGATTTTATATCAATTTGTATTAAATTTTGTGATTTTTCGTTTATGTGCGTCATTCTACTTTTTGTTTATCTGATCTAATATTTTGAAATATATTCTTTCTTGAGTACGAAAACATTTGTCGAAATAAACTTTCAAAAACAAAACCACCTTTTGTCATTTCTATTGCACGTACTTAAAAATATTTGTCCCAACTTTATTTTATGATCTCCCTTTATTCACACCCATTATTTTCCGGTAATATTATAAATACAGTTATTACCATTTTATAAACCATACAATCTACGTCAAAACACCATTAGATTCAAAGTCTCATTGAGTAAAAAACGGAGACGTCAAAAAAGGTTCAGGGCGTAAAAGATGTTTCTATCTATCCATTCCATTGCTAATATGATTTTTTGTCTGTCTAGCTGTATCCATTATCTAGTAAACAAATTTAAATTTTATAGAGCAAGTGTATTTTTTATTTCGTACTTTATCAAAATGCTAAATGGTTTACCAATTTGGTGTCAATCTTACCCGAGTCTGCCCCATAGACGGCTAAAATTGTAGTTCGCTAGCGGGCCGTACAAGCACCAAAAATACCTAACTGCAGTCAAGCCGAGTTTTAATACCCCCCCCCCCCCTTAATTAGACGAATATGTTTATAGATGTTATTGGCACTCCACTTTTTTCGTTCCATATAAATTATTTATTTTTAAAACTTGACAAATTTTGACCTGGTGAACGGTTTGTCGGTTTTCTGTTTTATGGGTTTTTTTTTCAATTGTACGGGAGCGTCTATGGTAAACTTTTAATGATATAATGCAGCTTGGTGTTCTGTCTTTCTAAATCTATTTATGTTACACGTCTGACCATAATAGAAAAGGAGATAGAATGAGTGCAGAATTTATAGTACATTGCCCGAGAGGTTCCAAGCAACGTTTCTGTTTAACTTGTTGAGGATAGACGAGAAGCCTTTTTTGAACGAGAAAGTAGTGGCAAACAGAATCAATGTTTTAAAGCATACAACAAGCCAAAACTTATATAAATCTTAAGACAAAAGTTCTAGACACTAGTTCTAGATACTCTCTACTTAATTTAAGTAACAAATGTACATGGAAAAATAAAATTTTTCAAAACACAATGTCTAGAAATTATTACATACATAGTTAATGCCCAAGAAATGCAAAAAAAAGTCCTATTTATGGAGTTTTGCCAGCCAATATTTCAGTTAGTTGGTTGTTGAGTGTCTAATTAAATCTCAGTAATGAAAAACTTTGAAAAGTTTTTCATTATTAAAATTTATAGCCTGGGGGTAATAAGAATTTTTTTTTTTTTTTTTGGGATTTTAGGATAGAAAGAATCCAAAATAAATTCATAAGTTTTGTTAATTTCAGAATGGGTATTATAAGGGAATGTATCAACTATGATTATCTTTTATGTCAACTAATTTAACATTATCAATACATTATTAATTTATTATTATTAATTATAGTTATTAGTTAATGGCTTAACAGTTTTACATAAATTAGTAAATAACAATAATTGACAGCCCTGAACTATTTACTTGATTTCTTTCCATATACCTCGCAAACCAACATCGAGGCAATATTTACCATTTTATTGTAACAACTCTTACACTTAATCACAATTGTATACTCCAGTTCGACGTATACAAAATGTAAGAAATGAGTATAAAGATGTTGTTTACTTATTTAATACATCATTTAATAAATATAAACAAGCCATAGTAGAATATATATCGGAAAACAGAACTACTAATTTATCTACGTACTGTACTTTTCCCTTGTATTCATCTATTTCGTTTTTCATTGTGTTTTTTATTAAGTTTTTGATCTTGTTTTACATTTGTTATTGTTTTTGTTTTTGATTTTGTTCTTGATTTTGTTCTTTGATTTCGTTTTTGATTATGTTTTTTGATTTTGTTTAATTTTTTATTCTTATTGAGATGATCTTTGTGAATAAAAAATAAAATAAATAACAAGTAACAGCCCAGCTGGGCGTGAAATACAAAATAAATAACTATTGTCTATACAAATTATGGCCTTCAAGCCCATATGATAAACCTATAATTAAGAATACGAAATACTTCCGGAGCAGCTCCACTATTTTCATATTCCTTGTACAAAATGGCTAAATACGTTATTATCTAATTAGTGGAACATACATCTAATTAGCAAGTATGTTCAGTTTACGAGACTGTAAAGAAAATAATTAAAACGAAGTATTTTCACCGTTAATTATATATTCCCTTTGAAGTTTACCTACAATCCTCGACAGGCAAGTAAGTTGTGGACTGAAATTGTATACTTACATTATAAAAGATCATCAAAATTAACGAAGAGGTTTACCATTCCGTAACGCGAAGACACAGCTCACTCGTTGCAGCCGTAAGATTTTGAGAACCAGACAATCAAGCGTACGTTTCGCTAACTAATAATTAAATCATATTTGTCGCATTAAATTATCAACTGCTTTAAGACAATACGTACTTTGAAGCTTGTTTTATCGTTTTAACGTAAATTGTTTTATCATGGAATATCAACTAAAAACTCACTAAGATTATAAGAGGGGTGGCAATAACTCTTATGAGATGAGTTAATAAATATTTGTTCTGTTTTTATAAATAACTTAAGTACATAAATATATTGCATAAATTCTGTTTCCTAGAGCAGCAAAAACTCTCAAACTATAATTTTCATATTTTTTTATCAGGACTTTTTAGATCAAGCAACTGCTTCATCTAAAAAAAATGTTCAGATCACAATGTTATGTCATGTAGTTTTGAAATAATATCCAATAAACTCGGAAATTTAGACACAGCCCAATATTGTTTTTTCCATATTTTTTCATTTTGTACAATATCTAAAAAAACAATAAAAAGCGTTAAAACGCGTGCAAGACCAGTACTTCTTGTAATTACGCAGGTCTTCATTAAATTCACTTTTAATTAAAGCTTTTCTTCAAAAAATAAGCAAAGCTTTCAAAATAGACTTTTTTGGTCAATGGAAATAGTCATCTTAAACTAAGTACTTGCTCGGAAATGAGTTAGGATTTTATAGCACCTACGAGTTTGTAATCATGCGTGCATATTGTCAAATTCCCAACGCACTAACTAATTTAACAGATGTTTAATATTAAATCGGCAAGACAGAAGAGCGAGCAGACATATTATCTTTAATTAACTCCGATCCCTCGGGACGTTACCCTTAACCCTAACCCTACTCGATGACTTTTTGGGACTGGAAAGCAAATAATGCCCACCAAACGGGTCACCATGGTTACTTTAATGACGACGCGGACATTTTCTCGGCGAGATACGACCATAGACAACTAAGCAGAGTAGACACCACAAACTAAGCCATCGACGTTAATTTATCAATATCGCTAGCACGCCTGATACTATTTAACAAAACTATAATTGTAGTAATATTGAGAAAAATCGCTCTCATATGGCAACATATACCGAATGCCGTTAAGGAAGCCTCAAACCTTAGCACTTTTCGTAGGACATGTGCTATATATATTAAAAACAATCATTGATTAGATTACAAAAAAAAAAAAAATAATAATAATTAAATTAATAATCTTAAATTAATCTCTTAAATTGTATTTTTTAATTTGTATTTTTTAATTTGCATTTTTTTATTTGTATTTTTTAATTTGTATTTTTTAAACTGTATTAATTAAATTGTATTATTGTATTTTCTTACTAGATGTATGAAAAAATGTGCATACATCTAAATAAACAAAACAAAACAAACAAACAAACAAAACAAACACTGGCCACATTTTAAATACGGTCCAAAGTAGACAGATGTTTTTCGCTTAGAAATGTGTTCGTTCGGCAAAACGGATTTAATTAACTATTTTAGGCATTTTCTTATTGTTTTTTTTATCAATAATAGCTAAAATAATCCCGAAAAACTGTTGTCCGCCAAATTTGTGAAGACGCTGTTACAGACATCTTTATCGAGGGTTCGGAGAGTTTTGATAGACTAGGCAGATTTTAGTCGATTAAACTGTCAAACATCGTTTCCGATTGCGGGTGTAAGTCGATAAATTAACGACAATAATTTTCACGATAACCTTTATCACGTCAAAGTTGAAATTTCGGGCGTTCGTGCTAGACCTCCTCGAGGTTTCTAGTTATTAAATACCACCCGCCAAGATAGTGATAGAATAAAACCTTCGCATTGTACTGTGAGACATAGGCAGATGTAAAGATATGATACTATTGTGGTTGACAACTAAGGGTTTTCAGAGTGAATGCTTCTACCAAGATGGCGACAATATAGATTGACAGGTCTTATAGTATTCTGGTAGACTTGCATTGAAATATTCAGCCTGAAAATCTCGCTCACCAAGATAACAGCTCCACTAAAAGTATTAGTGGGAATCTTCAGTTATTTGAAACAATGGCAAAGGATATAGCAAAGTGATCAAGAAACCCTCATCCAACCTTTGGCGATAAAAACAAATTCTTAGGTGGAAGAATTTTTTGAAATTGCATGAAATGGTTTGGTACTATTTTCACAAAGACGTAATTTGGTAAATATATGAAAAAGTGGGGCATGGTTAATACGCACTTAAAAAAGACTCTTTGTATCAGTTAGATAATAATGAAAAGTAAGTATTTCAATTTCCGGAAATCGATAATAATTTATTATAATTGTTTCGTTAAAATTAGAAACGATTGTTTAGGTGACGGCCATTATTATTGATTCGAAAGAAAATGTTAAAGATTACTTAAGAAAAACGTCGAATTATGGGTTTTTTAACGAAATTGAAATGGGTACTTGTTTCTCATTGTTATTTAATTTTAAATTCCACTTTTCGGTACATTTACTCATTGTTTTTAACTAACACAGTAATAATCATCTTAATAAAAAACACTCTAAAACTGCTATTTAACAAATCACTTTTTTCCCTAACAAATCACTCTCAACTTGTAGAATTAATTGAATTATGTTAACGAACTTGTATTTCAGTTTGCAGGTGAACATTATTAAAAAAATTAGCTCAACTTCCTTATTATTTGTGAATTAACTATAATTACATTTAAAAAAACTTAATTTACTACAGAAATATGATTCTTAGAATAATTAAAAAAAGTATTTTGATTTTACGTTATTAACACAAATTTGGCATATATTAATAAAAATGTCTCCCCAAAGAAATGCTATTTTATGATGTTTGTTTTTTTTCATTATTTATTAACCAGTAGGTACAATATTAGCGACTCTCAATCAAAACTTTCAAAAAGAAATATCAGAAAAAATAATAATTGAAGCCAGGACCTTACCGGGGCGATACTCTACTACAGAGCTAATGGGACCCTGTCCCCTTCGCTTCGGTCATATTTACCTGTATCATACTTCAACTAAGAATTACCAACGTTATCTTCATTTCCTTAACACATATTTTTGTTGGGTACTATCTTTATTCGTTATAATAATATTGTTTTCAGTGATTAAAATTACAATTTGAAGTACTTATTAAGTAAAAAAATTTAGTATAATGAATTAATATTTCCACTTTCATTATCTATAATTCCATCCCTGGTAGATGTAATACTTTGAGGAATTACGTTAAAAAATATGTTGTTACATCAGTGTGTTAACTGTTTTCACGAGTGTTTAGACTTCATCTATATCAGAATGGGTTCTTGAATACTCGTGTGCTCCGATTCACGTCCTGTTAAAAATATGAAATATTGAGGTAATATTAGTATTATAACAGGAAGTTTTTTTTAAGTAAATACTTCTTTAAGAACGCTTGACTTGAGGGGTAAACTCGCGAATGCGTTACGGAAATTACAGCGTTACGAGAGGCGTAATATCGGGCGTACGAACGTTACGGAGGCGAACGATAATAAATTTAAATTAATTTTGAGGTTCATTCCTCACAACTAATCGTAACAGTGCTCAAATCCATAGTAATGACGTTTGGAAATGGGTGCTGGCATATAGGCTGATAATAGTTTTGTTGTTGTTTCTAACATTCTAAACGTTAAAATCTAACTAATAACTAGCGATTTTTCGATTGGAATTTTTTGATTTTCCTGCTGCAAACGTGAATAAACGTCGCTCTCTAATGCTGGGGTCGCATCTGCATTTTTCATCACAATTTTTTTTTTTAATTAAAAGAATACGTTTACGCGAAGCTTCGTGACGATAGGCGAAGATGCGGCCCCAGCATAACTAGAATCCGCATTAAAAGTTTTATTTTAAACTTTGTAAGAATTAAATCAACAATCCCATTCTAAGCGTAATTCCCATTATAATATTCATCAAATTTTCGTTTAGACTGTGCGAACTCAGTGAATTGAAACGACTGATTTGTCACGATGATTAGTAACAATCCAAACGCATCTTCAACATAGATTCTTATACACTGATGATTGGAATGGTTTTATTCGATGCCAGAAAGAAAATTAGATTAGATTACTAAAGGAGTATTTACTTCAATCGTGTGGTCTAAAGCACACACGTTATTTTTGTGATAACCGTGGCCGGTTTCACATTGAGTTCTGGACTCCAGTATATGGATCCAGATTCCTTTGGGGTGGTACTCCAATAATAGATCGTAGGTAGACGATAACGTTTATTAAGAGATTATGTACAGGGTTCCTTCTTAGGAAGTCTGAAGGCAAAGAGGACGAATGGACAACAAACAAACCTTTTATGCCTTACTCATGCTGTCTCACTCATGCACGCATGTCTCTTTCATACCGCAAGACATACGTTCATCACATCCCTCCACACTTAAATCCGTAGACAGGTACACAACATGATGATGATAATATTATTTACAATACATACAATATTCCAATATTTACAGTGTAATTCATTATCATGTTGAGTCGAGAGCTGAATCCTGTCTTCATTGACTCATCTGTGTGTCCGTGGTCGTAATCTGTCCTTCCAGTTTCCCGACGTGGAAGCCACCGGTTCACTGGAGCTGGAAGTAAGAGGAGAATCACCCATTAGATTGTCATCCGACATAAAGCCGGAGATATCGTACTCATCTGACGATAATCTCCTAGTCTCAGACGCGATTAAAGGATTGCTGGGGTTCTTTTCCCATGATACACACAATTTAGACAACTGATCAAAATGCCTTTTCCAATACATAAGTTTACCTTTTAAATTTACCTCAATTATGTAAAGTTTTTTTCCTATTTTTTTATGTATCTTCCCTGAAACCCATTTATCATTGTTTTGGTCTCTAAAATCTCTTACCATTACTTTTTGATTTATCGAAAAACCCAACGATTCTTTATTATTTCTTTTATAATAATATTTCTGATTTTCCTGACATTTAGACATTTTAATTTTAGTTTCTTTATTAATTCTATTATCCTTATCTCTCCCCCCTCTCGGTACAAAACTGTTTAAGTTAGACCTTAGTTTTCTTCCAAACATTACAACTGCAGGTTCTAAACCAGTTGTACAGTGTGGTGAATTTCTGTAATCCACTAGAAAATTTCCTAATTTTTCATCGTAACCTGACTGAAACTTATTTCCTATCATCATTTTTTTCAAAAATTTTTTACAATTTTTCACGGCGTTTTCAGCTAACCCGTTCGATTGTGGATGATTTACCGGAGTAGTTAAATGTTTGATGCTATTCATCTCACAAAACTCTTTGAAGTCCGCTGACATGAAGGCGGCTCCATTATCTGACACTATTGTCTGTACACTCCCGAAATAACTAAATAAATTTCTTAATATTTTAATAGTATTATACGAATTTGGAGAATTTACCTCCACACAGTCTAACCATTTTGAGGTTGAGTCAATAATCACAAAAAAATATTTATTTGCAATGGGACCTGCATAATCAATATGCACCCTACTCCATATCTCTTCAGTTATGGGCCACGGAGTCAATTCGCTTTTTGGTTGAGATGGTTGAACCTCTGAACAAATTTCGCATCCTCTCGCTAAAAGTTCAATTTCTCCATCTATCCCTGGCCACCAAAAATACCCCCTGGCTAACCCTTTCATCTTAGCTATGCCCAGATGAGATCTATGCAATAAGTTTAAAAAATTTTCTCTTAAACTTACTGGGATTATTAGCCTATTATTCCAAAAAAAACAATCATCAATTATAGATAATTCATTCCGTTTACTCCAGTAAATCCATTTTGAATCATCCTTGTTAATTTTATTTGGCCACCCTGTTGTGAGATAATGTTTAATTTCCAATAAAATTTTATCCGTATTTGATTCCGATTTAATCTCCTCGACATCTATTTGTATATCTCTGTTATTTTTGAATAAACTTAGAATTTGAGTATCAAAGTCATTCTCTACGTGACCCGGTTCCTCGACAGGAACGCGTGACAAATAATCCGAACAATTCAATGCCGATTTCACGTACTGTACCTTATAATTGAATGACGAAAGAATCACCCCATAGCGTTGAAGTCTATTGCACGCTAATACTGGGATACCTTTCTTATCACCAAAAATTCTACATAACGGTTCATTATCTATTTCTAAAATGAACTCCCTTCCATAAATATACTCAAAAAAATTTTTTAACGCAAACACAATAGCTGTTGCTTCGAGGTCCAATATAGAATATTTCTTTTCCGCTTCAGTTAATTTTCGAGAAACAAAAGAAATCGGTCTCTGTAAATTATTATCGTAACAATGCAAAAGTGTCGCTCCCAACCCTTTTGTTGATGCATCCGTAACAACCTTCAATTTTACTTCCGGGTCAAAATGAGCTAGCACTCTATCATCACATAAAATTTCCTTTATTTTATTAAAAGCTTTCAAGCAATCCTGATTAAACTCAAAATGTATGTTTTTCCTCAATAATCTATGTAACGGATCTAATAGCACTGACATATTAGGCACAAATGACCTGTAAAAGTTCACTAACCCCAAGAAACTTCGTAATTCAGTTATATCTTTAGGTTGCGATACCTTGCTAATAGCGATAGTTTTATCTTTCAATGGTTTGATTCCTTCTTTTGAAACTTCAAACCCTAGAAAAGTTACTGATGATGCATTAAAAATACACTTGTGAATATTTACGCTAAATCCACAGTCTTTTAACCTGTTTAGCACTGCACTTAAATTCTCATTATGTTCGTCTACTGTTTCTCCCGTTACTATTATATCATCTAAAAATACAGCTGTTTTTTTTAAACCCTGTAAACACGAAGCTATCGTTTTACAAAAAATAGCAGGAGCGCTATTAATTCCAAACATTAATCTCGTGAATTTAAACAATCCTAAATGAGTTGATATAGTTGTGAATTCTTGACTTTCCTCATCTAGTTCTAATTGTAGGTAGGCTTGCCGCAAGTCAATCTTGGAAAAAATTATTCCACCAGCCATTTGTGAAAACAACCATTCTATCCGTGGCATGGGATATATATCTACCACTAGCTGCGGATTAATTGTTGCCTTATAATCACCACAAATCCTAATTTCCCCGTTACCTTTTACTATGGGAACAATTGGTGATGCAAACTTACTATAATTTACCGGAACTAAAATACCTTCCGATTGTAAACGGCCTAATTCCGTTTCAACCTTTGCTTTTAAAGCAAACGGTATATTTCTCGGATTGCAGAATTTTGGCTCCGCATTGTCTTTTAGTTTCAGATGTATTTTATTTTTATTGAATCTACCCAGTTTATGCGAAAAAACCTCCGGGAATTTTCGAATTAATTTATCTACTTCACTTCTATCATTCTCAACTACATTTTGAGAAAAAATTTCACTTCCCTCCTGGGATGAAGTAGATTGTAACCCCGTAAATCCAATATTAAACTTTTTGATAAAGTCACGACCTAGAACAGTAGTGGTTCCATTTTTTACTACGCAAAATTCTAACATTTCCCTATAACCGTTATAATCAACTGTTAATAAAATACAACCCAATAAATTTAACTTACAGTTAGCGTAACCCGTCAAGGTTAAATCCTTTGGTTTTAAATCCAACTTATTGAAGTGTTTAACGTAATCTATCTCTTTTAAAATCGAGACTGCTGCACCTGTATCCAGTAAACCATTTAGTTCAACATTATTCACTAAGATTTTGCACAAAATTGGCTCACAATGCATTTGATTTATACACAACAGTTCCTGCGTATTTATAAACACTGAAGAAATATCTTTATACTTTAAACCGCGACATATTTTACTTATGTGACCTTTGCCTTTGCATTTATAACAAATCACGTTTTTAAATTTACAATTAACTGATTCGTGATAATTACTACAATGTTTACACTTCGTTCGGTCTAATGATTTCGGTCTGAACGATGTAACATTCTTGTCCGTAGATCTAGAAAAATGTCTACCCGCCGTATTTTTTTTTTGTGACAAATCGATCTGCCTATTTTTAGAAATCATATCTACACTTTCCGTTTTAATTTGCTTATTAATTACATCGAACGAATCCATTGCAATAGCACATTCTAAAACCTTTTTTAATGAAAAGTTTTCAGCCTCGACAAATAATTTTTCTTTAGTACGACCAATTCGAAGACCGGTGATAAAAACATCTTTTAAATTATGTTCAAGTCTGTCTTCGAATTTGCAAAATCTAACTAGATTTCGTAAACGCGCTATGAAGTCATTAACTGATTCTGAAACCTTTTGTTTCGTAGCGAAAAAAATTTCACGTTCCTTGAACACATTTCTTTTAATACCTATATGATTTTCGAGTAATAACAATAAATTTTCTACCGTGAAATCTGTAATTTTTTTTGGAAAACACAAATTTATTAATAAATTTATTGTCTCTGTGTGCAAATGGGATATAAAAACCGCTCTCTTTTTTACATCCGACGTTATTTTGTCATCATTGACTAGGATGAACTGCTCGTACTGTAAGACGAATGTCTCCAGCTGGTCTCTCAAATGACAAAACCTGGGCAGTTCTCCTCCTTCCATCTTCACACAGATGCAATCAATGAAAAAAAACAGAAAATTTTACAAACAGCACTCAACTCACGACTCTGATGTCTTGATGCTGTCCGATCTCGCCCTTCCGCGAACCGTCTTCTGCTCCTGAACCCTGGTCGTCCTTCTAAGCGCCTTCCTTGAGGTCTGCGCCCGGTTCCTGGTCTTCTCTTGAAGACCCAGACTTCTGAATCCACGCCTTACGCGAATGCTCCTCCAGGTTCTCGGCACTGAATCACCATATATAGGATGCTGCTGCTCTTGCTTCCTCCTTGCTCCGCAATGATGTGGAGTCGTGATCTGACCCGATCACTCGTTGACCCCTGTAGCTTCAATCTCGGTCTTTTTCGGCTGCCCAAATGTGAGAATTAGGCTGCTCCGTGGTTCCCTTTTTCGGCTGCGCCAAATGTGATAATTTGGCTGCTCCGTGGTTCCTTTGTTCGGCTGCGCCAAATGTGATGATTTGGCTGCTCCGTGGTTCCTTTTTTCGGCTGCGCCAAATGTGATAACCGTGGCCGGTTTCACATTGAGTTCTGGACTCCAGTATATGGATCCAGATTCCTTTGGGGTGGTACTCCAATAATAGATCGTAGGTAGAAGATAACGTTTATTAAGAGATTATGTACAGGGTTCCTTCTTAGGAAGTCTGAAGGCAAAGAGGACGAATGGACAACAAACAAACCTTTTATGCCTTACTCATGCTGTCTCACTCATGCACGCATGTCTCTTTCATACCGCAAGACATACGTTCATCACACTTTTTAAATAATCAAACGCCAAATGGTTGTTTTTCTATGTCACGTGTCTATCTGAACGTCAGACCTAACCACGGGAGAGCACTTCTCCACCCCTCGTAAGAGTAATTCGCACCGGCTGTAAAATGATTTTCATTTCCCAAGCGTGCGTCATTGAACTGGGATGTATTATAAATATATATTTCCTGGGTTCCAAAATAGTCTGACCTATATTAATATAATAAAATTAATCGCCAACTGAATTCAATTAATGCCATTATTAAATCACAATCATATTTCAGCGTGGTTTGTGTCAAAATCACATAACTAGATTAATCGGCCTGGAAAAGGGTTTTATGGAAAATATTGGATATTTAATATTAATCGGATTAAATGCTTTTATAACAATGATTAAATTAACTTCGCATTGTAAATATTGATTTATCATTCAAAATGGCTATTATTCAACATTTAAATAGATTATGCCCTAACATCGATGTGTTTAACACGAACCTTGATAAATTCACAGCATTCGTAAAAAAATAACACTCGATCGAATGTCATATCTGTAACCAAAAACTTAATATTTTATTGATTGCTTTTTTGAAGTCAACTTTTTTACGCACCCTTGACTTGGGGGGTAAGCTGGCGAATGCGTGACGAGAGCGTTACGAAAAGTGTAGTCGGGCGAGGCGAAAGGGCTGTATCACACTGTAGGAGCAAGAGAGTGCGCGCGCGCATATTTTCTTTCTCTCTTCCTCTCATAGCCAGTGCATGAAGATTATTCGTAATTTTATATCGTTCTTGAACAATTTTATAAATACTGTAGGAGCAAGAGGAAGAGTAGAGGGCAAGTGCGCGCGCACATTTTCTTTTACTTCAGTCCTCAAAGATATTATTGATATCCATTAAAATTTAAATGTAAACCTTGAAAATGTTTCATAAAACACTTTTTGTAGATTTATGTAAGTACGAAAATACACTTTATCGGAATGTTTTATATTAGGTATATTGTTGTGTATTTTTCTATTACGCACTTAAATTGTAATGTCGTTATTTTATTGGTCAATGACATAAACATTCTTATCGCCGTCAAATATGAATTTATAAAGACTATAAAATAAAAATAATTTTGGTTGTCGGTGCATGGGTGCATGCTTGATTTGACACTGTATTCCTGCGGAATGTACCTATTAAATTACTTAATACAGTGAATATATGTCACTGAGATAACTCTCGTGGTTTCACTGAACTAATACAAAATATTTTTTTTTACTTTTGAAAAACAACAAAACTACAAATAATATGTTAACACTACAAAAAAGACGGACATTGTCGGATCTATTGTTTCTGTATAACTTGCTTAATAATAATATTAATAGTCCCGAATTACTATCAGTCATTGGTTTAAATGCTCCAATGCGGCTTACCAGGCACACTTCTCTTTTTCATATAGAAGCCCACAACACAATCACAACTTATAGTCATTACGAAAAATTATTACAATACGACATTTTTCATGATTCATTGCAAACAGACAAAATCAAATTATTAAATTTCTTGTTGTTTTATTCGATTAGTTTCTATGATTATAACTCATCTTATAATTGTATAATGTCATTGGATAGATTTCGTCATTTTAGAAAACTTATCAACCTTGGAGGTATATGACTATTCCTCCACGTCATTAACATTTGAAAGATAAATTTCTTCTTTTGAAAGGCAATGATCTCGATGCAAATATATATTTTTTTAATATTTTCTTTCAGCTCCACAAATCCTACTATTACAATATCCCGTGATTTTTCCCGGGTCTGCGCTAATTTATTTACAATTTAATATTAAAATTTTGTGTAATCACCTACTAAACGTTTACAGATTTGTTTTTCTTAGATTAATTTATTATCACTGTGATCTCACTTGACGGTTGTGAAAGTTGAAATTGTATCTCGCTTCGTCAAAGTTTAAGTATCATTTAAATTTTAAATAACCTGGCGGAATTATTACTCGAAACAAAAAATAACTGGAAACTGTTTTTGGTTAAAAGTTTATAGAGCGGAAAATAAATTGAATGCCTCTAACACCTGCAAAACGATAGATTAATTAGGAAGTTAATTTTCACGTGAAAAAAAATCTATTCTCCGGCGAAAGGTTCTGGTTGGTCACAAAGCATCTGCTTTGCTCTACATTATGTATTGAAGCCAATATCGCCAGTAAATCTGTCATTATATGGAACCTTAAATCAACTTTGTATAAATATACAGTTCCAGTTTTCCGAAGAGCGCGCGGGAAACGATATAACATGTACTAGATTCTGACAGCTTTGTCGTTGTTGACTGGTTTGACCCACTCGTTCTTCGGTAGAATGACTTTTGACGTTTGAGACACTAGAGTCCCAACTGCTCCCGTCTGAAGCCAGTGAGACTATGGCATCCCTAATTAGGGTATTTTGTGAGGCTGAAGGTAGCGTGTACATGAAGGACATAGAGAAGAGGAAGATGTGGAAGTACCTAGCATTTCAGATCTGGTCACCAAACTCTGCTAAAGCCATTACAAGCAACGTTTCAATTCTGAATGGTGGTCTTACACCAGAGCGATACTGAGAGTATCTTCCAGAGTGGAACGTGATGCAAATATACTTTATACTATTTCTAATCAATTAATTGTGAAATAAAAAAAAAAAAACAAACTAATCAAATAAAATTTATTTTTTATAGCCGAGAACCTTACCTCTCGACCACGCCGGACGTCTTAGTATGTACCTTCGACGAGACTCGAGAATAACAGTCGACCAATGTATGTACTTCCGACGGCGGTTGCGAGCGGCCTGATTGGAGAATCGAGCCCCTGCTTGTAAATTTCATCAATCGCGCAATTCATTCATCATTTACCCATCAATTCATTGATAATTAATTGATTTAACCCGGTAAATTACGCCAAGTGTTGAATGTGAATCTATTAACAACGGATGGTTTTGTGTCCAAATGCAGTCGTTTAGTTTGTGCGAATTTTTGTAGCAAAATAGCTACGCAATTATAACATTGTAATATTACAGCGCATTTTTCAATACATATTACACGATAATTTATTCTTATTACTATCTAAACATGTAAGCCATATTCAAAACTCCAAAACGCGTTGTGAAAATAAAGTTACCTTATTCAAATGTGTGGCTTAGTTTCTAGTATAATAAAAATGTACGTACTCGTAGATTAAGCAAAATTTAAAAAAATGAATTTCAACCAGTCCAGCGCCCGTATGGCTTGAGAAGGCGGCTTTCAAAGTTTGACCCCTAGCCTTGCATTTCGCCCCATAAGAAAGTAAAAAGTATATATGTATGTAATGCATATTGGAAATAAGCAATACATATATGTGTGTAAGATAAAATTTTAGAATATGTATGGTTGAATTGGAATTATTTCAAGTTTATTCAAAATTCCTGAAAAATATAAAAGTTATACAACCTTTCAAATTAATATTTTTTTTACATAATGATTAGATGTCATAGCCACTAAGGAAAATAAATTCCCTCTATATCGTCTTTGAGGATGCTGTGTTAGAGGTATTTTTAGGGAAAGGAAGGAGAATAAGTTCTGGAATGTAAAAAGGTATGAGGGGTGGGTAGGAATCTGAGTCAGTCTGAGTGTTCAGGAGAGATGAATTTATAAATTTATCTCTCTCACCATGGTGGCAAGCGACAGGTCGAGAGAGTCCGGCTGTAGAGATCAAAAGTCTACCTCAACCAGTCTCCCCCGATCCGGCCCGCCACACAGTAGGTGGATAAAAGCATCCGCCACCTGGACACAAACCGTACCCCATGAACCCGTGCATCCTTGCTAAGTCACCAAACTAGCAAACCACTTGGGGTGACCTGTGGCAGGGGTGTTGGTTATCCAATAAACGGTTGCCGGGGCAGCGTTACCCATACCCGCCTCCCAAATGTGTACTTTATTACCAAATTATTACTTTCTTGATTTGAATTTTTTTTTTAAATATTCAGCCTTAATTCCCTAAAATAATAGTTTATTTTACAAGATGATTTCGTTTATTTTCCTGATTGGGACATAATTAATCCTTCTTTGGTCGATGGTTCAAACGATCTATATTATGTTAACAATACCGCCAACAATTATTTCGTAAACTCTCTAAGTCAAAGGCCTCATACACTATATGTCATATGATACCATGTTACTGCTGTCACTTTCTACTATGTACATATACTTTTCAATTATTTATAACTAATTTACGTTTGTAAAACTTAGGAGTACTGAAATCTGATTTTTGTACAACAGGTTTATACCTACAACTTGAATCAGCAGAAATGCGAATGCTTAGATGGTCGGCAGGAGTGTCACTAAAAGATAAAATTAAAAGTTCACGCATTCGTGGTAGCCTGGGTGTCATAGACATAAACAATAAGCTAGAGGAACGACAGTTGAGATGGTATGGTCACATAAAACGGAGACCACCAGACCACACAGTGAAGCAGGCAATGTCTATGGAGCTTCATCGACAGTCATCCAGAGGAAGACCAAAGAACTCCTGGATGACTCAATGCTCTAAAATTCTAAGTAGAAACGGCCTGGAAGAGAGCGATACCCAGAACCGAAGAAGCTACAACCTGAGAACGAGGAGAGCCGACCCCAACAGCCTACCTAGGCAATGAGTTGGGACAGTGCAAGGAAGAAGAAGAAGAAAGTTTATACCTACAAATAATTATTGTATGCATTTACTAGTTACTTGCTGTTATAATATGTCAAATGGATAGGTTATATGTATTACTACTGTTACCATTGAGAACTTACAATCTTAATAATATTTTTATGAACTATGTATGTAAAATCCCAATGGGCTTATAAATAAATTATGCTTCTGTTGAAAACCTGCTTGAGGTCGAGAATTTTTAAATTAAAAAAAATTTATAAATAAATATCAGGAGCCTACTTAAATTTTAATCCGATTTCAGCTTTACCTCAAATCAGAACAAGCGTGTTGCTATTACTCGCATCATTAAGCTAATATAATTACATCATTAATTTACAAAATCATCCATCATTCCCACTGCGGCCTTCTCAATCGAATGTACCTAACATATCAGTAATTAAACACTGCCATTAATATATGGGAGTGTTATCTGTAACCCAAACTATATAAGATACATTCAAAAACTATTTAATCTGTACAAAAACCATTTCTGAGACTATTTATCATTTAAAATTGGACTAAAAGCCTTAGCCCATTCGTACATGGAGCTACTTACAAGCGACTCGAGCTTCGTGTGCATAGTAAACACGCCCCTCGTGAATACCCGCCATACTATTTACCATACGATGCGCGTAGCATCGTGTACGAACACTAGCAAAATAGTATGGCGGGTACTCACTAGCGGTGCGTGTACTATGCGCATGAAGGTCGTGTCGCTTGTAAGTAGCTCCATGTACGAATGCGCTTGCTCCAATCTTATGAGGAACGACTCCAACACTTTAATTTTACAACCCTGAAAAAATTAAGACAATTTGCAGAATTAATATTATGTTTACACAAAATTATTAATGATAAGTAGGGATGCAACGATGTATCGGAAAACCAATAAATATCGATATATCGACCTCCTAAAAATATCGATAGATCGACCTCCTAAAAATATCGATATATATCGACCTCGACAATACGCTGATATCGATATATCAATATCGAAAAACTTAATACATCGTATCGAAATATCGAAAAACTCGCCTGTCAAATTTAGTATTTTTAAGTTCGGTAGCTGGTACAAAATACTGCAATTATTTTTTAAAAATAAATTTAAGCAATAAAAAACACTTTATGTATATCTGTCCAAATTTTGTGATTATTCACGTAGGTCGGTATAAAAAATCATATACATACATAATCGATAAACGTTTGATATAACTAAAACTACATTGGATTTCTATATGCTTTAAAAAAAGAAGAACTATCGATATATCTATATTGACCTAATTCGATATATATCGATATATCAATATTTTCAAAAACCTTGCATCCCTAATGATAAGCTTCTAACCACTCATTGACGGATTTGTAATTTAGGTACCGTAATAATATTCCATATTGAATTATTTAATAACAATATTGCCTACTTCAAGCCGCTGCTGTCTCGAATATGTCGTCTGTATAATAATACTATTAATTGTGGCTGTACACTGTACAGATATCTACGCAAACTGTCTCGCATATTTTAAAAAGCAAATTAGCAGCCTGCTAACATGTACTCTATTTATTATTCACTTTTAAATCATATTTTAAGCATTGTGTTTTTTTCTTTTCTCTCTTTATTTTTGTTTAAATCTTCTTTTTTTATTATTCTTAACATGTCACACTTAGATAACACTAATCTTAAACTGTGCACTCTGTGAACATTTTTAAGTGATTAACACATCCACTCTCTCTACAATATTATTATAACTTGTTTGTGTTAAAAATCTGGGTAATTATTGGATATAGATGGAAACAGTTAATACGCACTTTTTTTTAAAAACTCTTTTGATTGACCTTAAATACATCAAAAGACAACTATTTGCATTGGGGGCAGTGGAAAATATTGCATTTTAAATTTCAATTACGTAAAATTAAAATTAGCTTCGTCTTGTGAAATTTTGCCCATTTTCTAATCACTTTAACTTTGGTATGTTGGTATTCCTGAAAAAAAAATATAACGAGCGGCTAGAAGATTTTGAAGATATCACGAAATCTAGTCGTATTAGGTAAACACTAATTTAGGTACCGGAGTTTTGGAAATAAAATGACGTAAGAAAACATGCTTTTTTCCTAGTAATTATTTTTAAATAAATAATACAGTCACTTTTGTATCACAAACCATGTTACACAAACCTAGCATAGCCGCTAAACTACTTGAAAATTGGGATGTTTTTCTTGCCTTGACGTGAGCAGGCACTATAAAGGGGCAATTTCTTTTGTATCACAAACCATGTTACACAATCTAGCGTAACCGCTAAACTACTTGAAACCGGGATGTTTTTTTTTTGCCTTGACATGAGCGGGCGCTATATCATCACAGAAATAAAAAATTTTAAGGTAAAAAAAAAAATCTAGCTTATAAATTTTAATCACAACGCACGCAGTGCATGCATATTAGGTAAGTACTATTAAGGCGACATTTTTTTTTTAACATTAAAAAAAAAAATTCTAGCCGCTTGTTGTTTTTCGTATAGTATCAAGAATACCAACATAACAAAATGACATTTGACAATATGTTTGAAAATGGTCGGTTCGTTTTACAGAACGAAAGCTAATTTTAATTTTACGTAATTGAAATTTAAAATTAAATATTTTCCACTGCCCCCAATGCAAACAGTTGTCTTTTAATGTAATTAAGGTGAATCACAAGATTTTTTCAAAAAAAAGTGCGTATTAACCGTTTCCATCTATATCCAATATTTACCAAAATCAGTAAATGTTCCAAAACAATAAATAAATAATAAATAGTATTGACGTTATTCGTGTCGTGAATTGAGGCAGGAATGAATATTGAATATTTTACGTTTTGCGTGTAAAGTTATGCATTCGAGGAAATTTCATCATTTGTATGAGTAAGCAGTTGAGCACCGTTCTACCAAATAATCGAATATGCAAATGTGTCCACGGGATTTCAATGAACCGAAATTGAGAAGAACGCTTTGACGATAATTTTGAATTCGAAATGTGTCATTGGATTTTTTTGATTTTTTGTGTTTTATTTGAAGTAAGGAAGGGGAGAGGATATTCCAGCACAATCGGGTCCTGATTGCGGGCTACAAAAATATTATTGATTCTTTAAAATCATTCGTTAATATTTCACAAATGATACCTCGAGGGATAGGGTGAAAACCTTTTTTCTTTCTGATGTTTTGTGAAAAAGTTGATAAAAACAATTTGAAAAAAAAATTTAACACTTTTTTTTATTATTGAACTGATAACTTATTGAGTTAAACCATAAAATGTAACATTTAATCTTTAAAGGCGATATTAATCACCTTAAATGAAAAATGTGAAGCAGAAAAGAGAGAAAAAGATTCGATTGCATCGGGAAACTGATTTGACGTCTGCATTACTCTGATCGTTAAGCTTATTCGATCATATCAACTTTCGTCATGTTTATGGGAATGACGGTTTGAGATAACAATAGGTGTTGAATCGTCAATTGGTCGTAAGTCAAGAGTATATAGAGCACAGCATTTTAAGCTCCAAGTGAAATTAACTATTATGACATTCGTAACAAATTTCCTTTTTTTTTTTTATTAAATAAAAACATACAACGAAGTTGCATTCCCGTGAGTTATCAAAACTCATTAAGGGATCGCCAATTGTTACTTTTGATAAGTTAAACCCTGTCCAACCCAATACGCAGACACAAATATAAGAAAAAAATTACAAAACATTTCACAGAAGCAACATACAGACACAACATATGAAGAATCACTTTACAGATATTTCACAGAAACATGTCCTATAAGATTTAATGAATTATAACCAATCATTTGATTTGTGCCCTGTTGGTATCGAAAAGTTAAAATAGAGTATCTTCTATGATGGACTGTAGAAATGCATAAAAACAAAAAAAAAACAAAATCAGGAAAAACAATAAAAGGTACGGGCTCAAAAATATACAGACTTAATACAATATGTTTACATACAATATTTACAATATATGATAGGATTTTAAAAATATATAAACTGCGCCCATCATATATGGATGTACAAAGGTATATATATATCATAAGGATGTACATTGGTACTACATTACATATATATCATAAGGATGTACATTGGTACTTGGAGATAATCAGGACAGCTATCAGAACAGGGTTTGTACCTACTTATGACTCGTTTTCCAAATAACATTTAAAAAAATAGGATTTCAATATAGCGTTTCGAGATTTGTTAGAGACATATACCTTTCTTAGTTCTTCTGGCAATTTGTTGTATTTAGTGTATGCTATATGTTCTAATGATTTCAGTCCGACCTTTGTTGAGTTTATTTTTGATATATGTAGTTTGTTGTGTTGTCGTGTATTATATTGGTGAACGTCGTTGTTATAGTTCAGTTTTATATTTGTGTGGGTGTTGCACTGAATAATATTTAAAATGGTGTTTGTTATCTCAAAGCTAGGAACAATCTTAAATGGCAATACAAGTGCGTGACGGTAAATATCTTTAACATGTGTTTCCCAAGGCAAGCCAAAAATGTTACGTAAGGCTCTATTTTGGATTATTTGCACCTCCGATATCATTTTTTTGGTAGCAAAACCCCAGATACTCGAAAGGTATGCCAAGTGGGAGTGAATCATAGCGTAGTACAATGATCGCAGTATGGCTGTGGGAAGCAATCTACGTAGTCTATACATTACACCGGTCACCGGAGCAATTTTTGATTTAACATGGTCAAAATGGTTTTTCCATGTAAGCCGTGAGTCAATTAAAAGTCCTAGATACTTCGCCACATCTGTTTGTTCCAGTTTGTTTATTCCCAGGGAAATGTTTAGGCGTTGTTCTCTTCTATTCCCGAATAGCACATAGTGAGTCTTTTTAATATTAAGGCTAAGTTTATTAATTCTCAGCCACTCGGCTAGATGAGACAAATCCCTTTCCATGTCTTTTTCCATTTCGTTTAAATTAGTATTATGATAGAATAATATTGTGTCATCAGCATAAAGTTGAAGTGTACCTTTCAGTCACCATTTTGCAATATCATTTATATAAATTAAAAATAATAATGGCCCGAGAATCGAGCCTTGTGGTACACCAGATGTTATATTTCTATGATCACTTGATTCTTTTCCAATAACAACCGAACAGGACCTACCCGTAAGATAACTAGATAAGAGTTTTAGATTGTTGCCCACGATGCCCAGATACTCAAGCTTTTTCAAGAGAATCTTATGATCAACCGTATCGAACGCCTTTTTGAGGTGTATGAAAATGCCCGCTGCATATTTTCCTTGATCTAACTGTTTTTGAAGAGTTAGTATAAAATCAAAGGCAGCACATTTCGTGTTGGAGAATTTTCTGAACCCATATTGTTGAGGCGTGAGAATATTGTTAGTTGTGAGATATTTTGTTAGTCTGTTTTTGATTACATGTTCAAATACTTTGGAGAAGACTGAGAGTATTGATATGGGACGATAATTAGATGGATTTTTTTTGCAGTCTTCTTTGTGAATTGGAACGATTTTTGCTAGCTTTAATTGATCCGGAAACAGTCCACTTACTAATGATTGATTAATGAGAATAACAAGATGATCCGCTAATTTTGACTAACTTTTTTGACTTTTGACTTTGACGCTAACCTTGACAAACTAATGATCTTATCATTCTTCAATTCAGTTTAACATAAGAAACGGGAACAAAAAATGCGGATTGGGATTAATTATTGAATTTGGTTCGCTATCATTCGTCGCAAGTCTCGTGGAAAATAGATCTTACAATCAAATTAAATATATGGATTTTGAAAAAAATTTGGAAAAAATCGGTTACCAATTTTAAACTTGGAAAACGTCAATTATTTTTTTTATGTGAATACCGCACAAGAATCCCGACTGCTCCCGTCTGGAGCCAGTGAGACTATTTCATCCCCAATTATGGTATATTGTGAAGCTGGAGGTTTTTAAATAAACCCACACATTAAACGGTAACATTGGCGCTTCATCTTGGGAACCGTAGAATAAAGAAGAACAGAACCGTTAACATATTCTCCTAAATATCCTTTTTCTAAAATGACCACTAACCCGGCATCCCCAAAGATGACGTAGGCAGCGAGGGAAATTGTTTTCTTCAGGGCCTTCTGTGTGGAACGAATGAAAAAAATATAGATTTTAATGGAAACTGACTTAATTCCTTTTGATTCTATCCCATTTAACACGTTTTCTCTCTTGGACTACCTGGCGTGCATACGTAAATCGTCATCCCAATTTAAATTAATAATGCTAGTGATGTTTTGCATAAGATATTTATGATTACAAAACACGCTCACGTGGAATTTCTTCTGTCCTTCTTTATTCTATGTTGGGAACTGAAGAAAACACTTTATCTTAGTACATACTAAGAAGGAAATAAAGGGAACAAAACAGTACGACTAATGAATGATGATTATTTTGTTTCAGGTGGTAAAGATGATGATAGTTGTGGTGGTGATATTTGGAGTCTGCTGGCTGCCCTTCCACATGTACTTCATCGTGACATCATACTACCCGGAGATCACCAACTTCAAGTATATCCAGGAGATTTACCTGGCCATCTACTGGCTGGCGATGAGCAACTCCATGTACAACCCCATCATCTACTTCTGGATGAACTCCAGGTTAGTTGCTGGTTTCTGCAACTCTTCATTATCGTATGTGCCAAATATTGTTTCTCCTATGATAGCCCTTTTATTTTTTGTTCTCCTTCTTTTGTATGAGGAGTGAGATTTGGACATCTAAGTATTCGAGTCAGTCTAGGGCCTCAGGTGTCGACCTGCGGACCTCGTCATTCGATATGACATTCGTTGACCACACAATCGATGGTCCGCACCGTCCCACGTTCACACATCCCGACTCTTTAAGGCCACATATATGCATCATGTGGGCACAACGGCAATGGGAGCACATTATCCCGTTGATGGCGGACCAGAGTTTACGATGCAATGAGAACCCATACTGTCTCTCAGTGGGGTCGTGTACGAGATGAGCATGTATTTTAGGTAAAATTACTTTTTTTTGCGAAATGTACTTTGGGAAAGGCACTTGGTTTCAACTGAATTACTACTAAAAACAACTATTTACGTCAGGGAAGAAAAATTATAACAAAATGTTTTCTTAGTTTCTATTATTTTAATAATTGCAATAATGCACAAATAAAGTAGCATATATTTAGTTTCATTACAAGATCATTTAGTATTTATTTTTATTTTTATTTATTTATAAGATATTCACAGCTCATTAAATATAAGTTGTAAGGTATTTTAAATATTACATGGTTTTGTACCTATTACGTAGATCTGTAAAATGTCATTAACTAATTTCGCCTGGGTTTTAAAACTTAATTAATTACGATGAAACTGATGATAAGAATCAAACATTGGATGACTAATATTAGACTATTAGTTTTTTTTTATTATTTCAATGTTTATTCTCTGTTCCAAACCTTTTTAGTTTAATTCATAATACAACTGCATCTTTGTTTTAGAATTTAGTAAAATTGCAAAAAAAATTTGCAGTAAAATTTTGACGCCCGTCCGTGGTCGAGTGGTAAGACCCTTGACTCCCAATCGGAAGGTCACGGGTTCGAACCCGGCGTGTGCAAATAAATTTTATTTGATTAATTTGTGTTATTTCACAATTAATTAATAAAAATAATATATACTATATTTGCGGCACGTTCCAAGTGGAAGATACTTTCAGTATCGCCCTGGTGTAAGACCACCATTCAGAATTGAAACGCTGCTTAATAACGGCTTTAGCCGTGTTTAGTGACTACATCTGAATATCCAGGTACTTCCCCACCCTCCTCTTCCCCATCTCCTTCCCATCCCCACTTACCTTCAACCTCACAACTTCAACCTCACAACCCTCAATTGGGGATTCCATAGTCTCACTGGCTCCAGACGGGAGCAGATGGGACTCTATGTAGGAACTTCCAGAGTTTTTATTGTCGAGTTATCAACCCATCCGCATCAATCATCTTCGATTACAAACAATCACTACAAGGACCAAGATTTACGACGCTGCTGGGCAATTCGAGGACATTGGCGGTAACAGAACACACGAGTGCATACTGTCCTTCAATGTCTTTGCATGATAGCAATAGTATCTAATCATTAATCATTTTAAAATTTTAAATTATACGTACAACATATGAAAACACATTATTTTCCACTTGATGCGAAGAATTTACATATCACTGCCTTTCGCAAGATAATGCTATTTGCACTGATTTAATATGCAAATGATATTTTTAATAACTATTGATTGTCCATAAACGTCTTCGGTTGTATGCAAACATTAGATTCCGGTAGATTTAAAATTGCATAAAAACATCCTTGGAGATTATTAGAATAATTAAGATAATTTTATATTTAATTTTGTAATTACGATTCTTTCAAAAAGGTCATGTTGTGTTACAATCGTAATATTATTTATGGCCAAATTGGATACCCAATTATAAGTAAATTAGTTTGGATTCATTATTTCCATAAAAACAATAATTATATTCGCAGTATTTTTTTAGTACTGTCATAACAATTTGATCGATAAATGATTCGAGGAAACTATTGGTAAACATACCTTTTGGGTATACTCGTATTATCACAACCACCTGTTCCAATTATCAGAAGACAGAAACACTTAAAAAATGTAGTATTCCGCCACATTTCATAGAAATTGATTACTTCTTAGTCAATAGATTTTCAGTGCCTATTGTTTTCATAACAATGGTACACCTACGTCATTACTTGTAAATTTTCAATCTTTAAATACACAATTTAAAACATCTACTTGAACAAATTTATCATAATTATTTGCTTATTTCAGTTGTTATTAGACGCTTTAATGAAATTGAAAAGAAATAAACATAGTTGATTTAGGCATTCTAGCATGTGAAAAAACATGTGTTCAAGTTATTTAAAATACTTATTTTGTCAATTGTTTTATGTTACTGAACCAATAAAAAGGTTGATTTGATTGAATAATTATCGATGTGTTTTATTTAACAAAGTAAAATGACTTCCGATAAAATCGAATCAAGTAATGTTTTGCAAGTAGTCTTCAGCAAATTTTACTTCACTTCTTATCTATTTTAATTAGTATACTGTGGGAGTCACCCGTGTGAAAGTTTTTTTTTCGCTTTTTTGGGATTTTTTTGCGAACTAAGTAAAAATACAACTGTAAACTTTTCACCACATATTTATTAATATTTTGAGCACACTTTACAATTTTTTCAGCCGAAATCTTCGCTCATTGCTGAAGTACACGGCAAATTATCCACTCATCTTTAAAATTGCATTGACCACCATTGCGGGAGTTCTGTTTACTTTTATAATTGCAGTGACCACGATTGCGGGAGTTCTGTTTATCTGAAGCAAAAAAATCAAATGACATTTTAATCTGTGAAGTATGAACTAGTTTTTACACTAGAATTATTAAAAAATATTGAAACGTAATTTTTTGGAGTCTTGTTGACCACCAAATAAATCACTTTGTATAATATAAAATAAACCAAAAAATGTTCAACAAGACGCCAAAAATTTACCTTTCAATATTTTTTTTATAATCCTAGTTCAAAAAATAGTTCACATTTTACAGATTAAAATGCCGTTTGATTTATTTCTTCAGATAACCAGAACGCTCGCAATCGTGGCGGTGAGTGGCTAAGTTGCAGTGTACTTCATCAATAAGAAACGATTTGGGGCTGAAAAATGGTTAAGTGTAATCAAAATATGAACAAACATGTCGTGAAAAATTTGCAGTTGCGTGTTAAGCCAAAAAAATTCTCACATAAACAGAAAGAAAAGAGCCTTCACACAAGATAATCCCCATTAACTTTTACTATATTCGACTAACTTTTAGTATGTACCAATTAACATCATGTCATTGTCAATGCCAATTTTACCATGGATAAATATCAAAATAACTACATAAAACTAGCTAATCATCACAAAGAATAGATTAAAACCTCTCATTTCTATTTTTGCACACACGACTCTTACATACACTTCTGACTCACAACATAACCTGACCCAAGTATATGATTAACTTTGTCTTGCCCTTTTTTAATACACATTTTGAATACTTCTTCCTCCATTTTGCGTCACAAAATAATATATTCTCTTGATCTCTTCTCATCCCAACAACAATAATTCCAGGAAGAGAATTTAATAAAGAAGTAAAATAGGCTTAATTTAGGTTTCACAATGACGATATTACTTTTTCTTTAGATAAACACGGGTCACTCCCATCTCCAGCATTTCAAAAATAGAGCATACAAGAACGCAAATAATAATAATTCATGGAAATATGAATATTAAATATCCACTTTAATGGATGGGACAAAGGGATCACAGCCTCGAGATTAGCCAGAATGTTTGATTGGCCAATACTAACCCTGCGAGTAGTATGTTCGACACATAAAGGCATCTACATTTTTAGTATGAAGGCTTATGAATTCTGAACCAAAATAATAAAGAATGTTCTAGGCTTGAAGTCCTGTTATCCAAGCTAAGGTTATTAAATGGTTATTGTTCATTTTGTCGCTGGAAATTTTGAACAAAGTCGCCATTCTTAGATATTTTTGAAATCTTTGATCTTTATTTTAATTAAATCCTTAACTCTAGAGCAATATTTAACAAGGGTATTATTTACAACCAGTAATCATTATCAGGCTATAATGAAATACTGTTATTAAACAAAATTATCAGCATGAAAATAATAATATATGCGTATATATTTTTTAATAATGCCATTGCTGTAACTATTACAAAAGACATGACATCATTTACATAACATCAAATGAGCCCTCGTCAACCTGCGGCCCGCGGGGGCCGTGCGTGCGGCCCGAGGTATGAAGAATTATGAATACTTTTTTTATTCGATATTAAGATTTTTTTAAGTACGGGTACTTCAGAATGTCTTTTAAATCACTTTCAAGTTATTAAAACCAATAAAGTTTCTATAATTACACCAAATTCTTCTTATTCTGAATTGATTGATTTAAAAAATTCTTATTCTGCTGATTTATATTTCCCGCGCATAACATCTCGCTCGAGGAATCGCTTTTCGGATTAACAACAGATGGAGCGTATAACTTCTCGCTCGCTAAGCGTTCAGGATTTCGCAATCTCGCAGGTTGAGAATCCCCCCTTCCCCCTCCCCCTTAAGAACAGAATAACTTTTGCAGCCCTTGGAAAATATTAGGTCGTCAATGCGGCCTGTGGTGCAATTTGGGTTGATTAGGCCTGCATTAAATAAATTAATGAAAAATTTAACAAAATATATTTTAGAGTTCTTCCCTAAAATAATTCTAGAAACCTTTTATTTCATTCTAGAAAGCCAATCTAAAAAATATGAAAAAACCTACAGATATAAAATAGCAGCACCATACCTCTTGTTATGCAAGTCGTGGTGTCGACCCTGGCAGCATTAAAAATATATAATATTGAAATCTGTCACAAATCTTTAACAAATTGCCAAATAATTTTTATCAACTAATTTTAATCAGTTAGACTTCATGAAATTTCCACAGTTTTTCTGAAGTCTCAAACAGTCTTAAACTTCTAGATTAAAGCAACTGTTTTCACCTCAAAGTGCCTTCTTAACTATCTTTTCTGTTTGAAAACAGATCTAAAAAAGGTGTTGAAATTAAATTATGGGTATAGCTGGGGAGTAACTAGATACATATTTTTAATAAAAACGTTAGTAATTAATTTTATTTGGTTTATCATTATTTCCAAAGTGTTTTTTTTCTTAGTGTGACCAACATATTTTTTTATTCCGTGACATTTAAATGTTTAACTGTGCAAAGTTTAAGGGAAAGGTAAATCAGATCTAAATTCCATTCACGAACAAGCATAATGAACAGGTTTTAATTATTCCTAAAAACCAAATAATGTTAATCTGAAATGGTTCGTTTTCGTTAATATACTTTTCCATTAATTCAAGACCGAGAACCAAGAACGTTTGTCTTTTAGGACAGGTTGGAATCTTTCTTTTTGTTACTTTTAAAATAAAATCCTTGTCATTTGGAAACCAAGATTTGTAAGGATTCCCACAGGAGTCGGAGTTCTGACTCGCCATTAGTATTACATCTTAATTTACACAAGGAAAAAAGTTTTCTACTAGAAAGATTATCATTATTTAGGAGAAAAGAGAAAAATTCTTTTTGAATTTTCAACATAGAGAAAAGAACGGATTTTAATCTCAATCTAGATTTTTACAAAAACAAAAACGACGAATTATTTTTTTGTATTTTTCAAGAGTTTGCTTAACCCTTTTTACATTATCTCCACACACGAGACCTTGGGGAAAACAATTCCCCTCAGAACCTATGTCATCTTTGAAGTTGCTGGGTGGAAGGTCTTTTTGAGGAGAGTAAGGAGTGAACATGTGTCGTGAAGGGATACATATTGTAGGAAGGAGGAAACACTGAGGCCGGCAAATCCTTCCACAGCCGAGCTGTTGAACTCAATAACGAGTCATGTGACAGATATCAACCATGAACATATGTTAAGCGCGCGTTTGGCGTGTTTCTCGAGTATGCACCGGTGCTGAGGGAATCAATGACGCTAGTTTCTCGAAGCATCTTCCTTTGAAATACCGGTAGAATAAGGATAAAATTCCCACACCACGCCTGTGCTCTAAATATTGCAAACCGTTTGATAAAACGAGAAAACCTAGCAAACGTACCGCCAGTTTCTGTACAGAGTCGAGGGTTTTTTCAGACCAGAGGTGACTGCCAAATTCAACTGTTGGGTACAATTGCGATTTTTTCAGGGTTAAAAGTTGTGTACTAGTAACGTTCTGCGGGCCCTGTACCGTAAGCCCAGTTTCTGAGATGTTTCGCTGGAGCCCCCGTTAGAAAGTTCAAACATTTATTTCATGTCTTTTTTTCACAATAGCTCCGCTACTACACTCCACTAGGAGGCCCTGAAGAAAATTATTTTTCTCAGAGCCTATGTCATCTTTGGGGATGCTGTATGAAGGGTTCATTTTCTGAGGAATCTTGGGGTCAGTGTGTCCAGGAGTGACGAATGACGGGCAAGGCCCTGCTGTAAAAGTCAAAAGGCCTCTCTCAACCAGTCTCTCAAGACAAACCTCACCCCATGAACCACCCGGGCCCCCCTCTGCTAAGTCATCAAATGTAGCGAACCACTTGGGGTGACCTATGGCATATGTTTTGGTTATCCAATAAATGGTTCAAAATGGCTGTATTCTATTGTATGAATTTTTAGAATATTTAATAGTGAAGGATAATTCATGCATTTTAGCAGGAATGATAAGAATAAAAAAATTAAAACAAAGTACCTAGCTAAACAGCAATTTTATCATTTTGATTTCACGTGTTCAGTGTATTAGCATAATTAGCACGCGCCAATTAGACTGAGAATTTATGTTATTGCGTGAATTTATGTTATTGAGTACAACTCCCTGTTGTTTAATTTTGAGGTAAAAAAAAAACCTTTTTAACTATCAATAACTTACTCTCTTAACCCTTACACTGTTTTACGTAAAAAAAAAAAACAGGGTTCATGTCAATAATGAAATGGTATGCAAGAATGGTAGATGGGGTGAATAGGCGGTAAACCTGCGGCGCACTTTAATGATCACTTTGGGGTAATTGACTAATTAAATGGGTGCTTTGTTTGCAAAGTAATGAATATAATTAAATCGGTGAGCTTGGTAGTTTGATGATGCCGCCATTTTGTTTAACGCCAGTTTGGTTGTTAACATTCCACTTTGTGCCATTTTATTATCTTTCATCAGAGATCCAATCAGCTCACCCAAAGAACTTTCAAAATTGTGGATATTAATTATTTGTTTATCCAATAAGAATAATAATTTATCATTGCAGAAGAAGATAACAATAATAATCTTTTTTTAATGTGAAAATGGACAAGACACAGAAAAATAATAAAAAATAATGGTCGCAACTGGGATTCGAACCCAGAACCTCACGTCTAACCGGGACGTACACTTTATCCAATTCAGCTACTGCGATCTATTATCAGACTGTCGTATTTGTCTTCATATTTCAAATTTCGAAATTAACAATATTTATTATCTTCGAATAATGTTTTTTTCCATATTATTGGCAGATACCTATGTATTCGTCGAAGATAATATTGTTAATTCTGAAATTTGAAATATGAAATTGACAAATTCAACATAGATCGCAATGGCTGAATTGGATAAAGCGTATGTCCCGGTTAGACGTGAGGTTCTGGGTTCAAGTCCCAGTTGCGACCATTATCTTGTATTATTTTGCAGTGTCTTGTTCATTTTCATATTTAATGAAATTAGATTCTTATCGTTAAAAATTAGATTATAATTGTTATCTTCTTTTTCAATTATATATGAGACATTGATGGGAATTACCTTCAAAAGTTAAAAAGAGAGTTTTTCTTATAAAAAATTGAATAATAATTTATTTTATATTTCAGATTTCCATTTTTAAACTCATAATCTAATTTTCGCAGTAAGACTTCTTTAGGGGCATTACGACGGATAACTCAAATCTTTTTTGACGGAAGTAACATTAACGGAAATGACGTTCGATTTATATTTCATCATATTAACATCGCAGGTTTGGCAACAATGAGTGAATGAGTGAATCGCCTAGCAACGAATAAAAAAACGTCAAAGCAAACTCAAACGTCAGACGTCACCCTTTTTTTGTTTACTAATTTAAAAGGTAAGTTCAACGGGTTTTTGTTATGTTTTGTTGATTATTATATGATTTAACTAAAGATTTTAGACGAACCTTTTGATTTGTATTATTTTTTACGAGGAATTTTAACCCTTTTTTTCTCTCTGATTCTTATGAATTCTAGCTATTAAATGGCTGAATTGCAGGAAAATTTTACTCCATCGTCTATAAATAATTATAAACGAAAAAATCATCAACTTTATCATGTTTTTGGTTTTTTGAAAAATAATTCATTTCAAATAATATGTAGTATATTTGCGGCACGTTCCAGAGCGAAAGATTCTCTCAATATCGCCCTAGGGAAAGACCACCATTCAACAACTTTAGCCTCGCTTGGTGTCCTGGCCCCCTAGCACAGTCGGTCAATAAGTATTAATTGGATAACTTTCGGTAACTTCTCATCGTTTCGTAGCATGACTGCAGATCGTCAACGAATAAGTAGCAGTTCACAATGACTAAGCGTTCCTAATATATTCGACATCAATTGTTGTTTGTACGTTAGCGATATGCAGTTGTCCTAGGGAAAGATGAGAAGTTTACGAAATTTATCCTATCAATCCGTATCGATGGAGAGTACTAAGGGGCCAGTTCTTAATAACCGCATTCCTACCGTCCAATTCCTTTCCTTCCACTACCTTCAGCCTCACAACCTACCCCTATTTGGGGATGCCATAGTTTCACTGGCTTCAGATGGTTGGGAGCAGTTGAGACTTGTGCGGTAAATAATCATAAAAAAAAATATGAAAAAAATTCAAATGAAAAGCTTACAGAGAGTTGGAGTCATGCTAGGAAATGATGGGAAGTTAACGAAAGTCATCGATACAATCCCGATCGACCGTACTAGGGGGGCCAGAAAGAATTTCGATATAAGAAGATAAATATTTTATCAATTTCAGCAGAAGTAGAGGAAAATTGAGCTTGTCAGTCAGTCACGCGTTTTATTATAGCGTATATTATATTTAATATGGTTAACCAGTCATTTTGTTTTGAAGAGTTTTAATTTTCAATGTACTATCGTTACTTAAATTTTAATTTTTATGCTACCGGTTTTGACACATCCGTGTCATTCACTAGCAAACTTAAAACTAGTGAGTTGCTAGTGAATGACACGGATGTGTCGAAACCGGTAGCATAAAAATTTAAATTTCAAAACAAAATGTCTAGAAATTGTTACATAGTTAATGCCCAAGAAATACAAAAAAAAAAAATGGTTAACCAGTTCTACGGGCTTGTCGAAAACCAAAGGATAATTCGTGTTTCGTAGGAAATTGACTATTCACCCGATTGTCATTTACGCTGGTTTAGCTAGGAAACAATTTTACTATTATTATAAATGCGAAAGTTTGTATGGATGCATGTGTGTTTGTTACTCTTTCACGCAAAACTACTGAATGGATTTTAATGAATCTTTACAATAATATAGTTCATACATCAGAATAACATATAGGCTATAGGCTATAATTTACAAAGCTAGCTATTTTCCATGAGTTACAAATAATAATTATTGTTTAAGAAAATGTCAAAATTTGAGAATGACATTTAGCAAAATAATGACTGTTGAATAAAAATTCTATTTTTTAACTGTTAAAATTAGTGAATTTATTTCAAGTACTCGCCTAATACTTTGAATCGAATTAAGAATTATTGATATATAAATCCAACAAATTATATTTATATATAATCCAACAAATTATATATTATATATAATTTGTTGGATTTATCTTCGTCCCAATTAACAGAATAAATATTAAAACATCGAAAAAATCACGGGAAAAATAATTACGATGAAAATAAAAAATTTCATATATTTTGTAAGGAGCGGCTTTTCAAATAATGTGCGTTGGTCGACATAATTTGAATCAATTCGAACAGCTAATAAATTAAACACAACATTAATGGTAGATTCAGACTTGGTCGACGTACGTGCCCATCGCTACGCCTAACAATATCTGGACTGCTTAGCAACCATAGATTTTCAATGAAAATTTATGTTTTAGAATCACATTGGCCACACGCATCGCGACGTGCGATGTCTGTGACCATTTTCATAGAAAATGTATGGGTTGCTAAGCATTGTTTGAGTAGCGATGCGTACGTACGTCGTCCAGTCTGAACCTACCATTATTGATTGCTGAGGCTGTACGAAGTTTGCCGGGTCAGCTAGTTTTAAATAAATGGGTAAAGAATTTTGGTAACGAAAATAGGCTACTGGAAGTACTAATCCTGCGCGGACGAAGTCGCGGGAAAAAGCTTGTATCCAATGGTACTTTGAAACATAAAAGGTTCGATTCTAATTTAGTTGGTATTTCAAATTGAATACGACAAACTCACTCAAACAGATTCCATTTTAAAATTAATCTGTGAATTAAATTGTCGACACCATTTAACCATTTCTCAACACGTGTCGATTTAAATAGTTTTTCTTTTTATTTATGTATTTATATTATTGAGACATTACATCATCATCTACGTAGTTGTATTAAAATATACTGGGTGTTACTTTTACCAGTGATTCCTAACATTATTTGGATTAAAAAATGTTAATGATATTTTGGTCTCCGGTGACATTTTCGATGTTTGTTTTTTTTTTTCATTCTTTAAAAATCAGTAGGTATTATCAGATAAGATCAGGGTAAGAGGTTGAGTGGTTTTTTATTTGAGTAGCTAGTGACGACATGCGGAAGAAGTTTTTTTTTGTTGTGACGGTTTTGATGAGATAAAAATCGAAAAAAGAAAACACCAAAAAGTTTTTTTTTCGTACTTTTTACTCAATGTATAATAATATCAAATACATCCCTTAACATTCTGTATATTATAGTGTAAACATATAGATTAAAGTAACTGTATGCTTTATAGGGTGTTAAGTTAAGGGACACACTTGACTTACTTCAACCAGTGTTTTCTGACATTAGAGAAATAAATGTAAATAATATTGTGGTCCCGGTGAATCTTATGATTTTTTTTACGACTAAAGTTGTAGAAAATCAGAAGTTATTGGACAGTTACTCGGCTGAGTAAACAGTGACATGTGATTTTTTTTTCAAAATGAGTTAAAAAAATTATATACATATATATTTACAAAAAAAAAAACAATGTTAATCGATCTACAACTTTCGGTAATAGTTAAAGGATTAAATTAGAGTACGCTTCAACTGTGTGGAACCCCCATTGTTCTACGTATAAAGCAAATCTAGAAAGAGTTCAGAAAAAGTTTATCAAATATGTCTCTTTTCGCGTACGAAATTATGTAAACTATGTCCCCGTAAACCTTAAATCTCTTGATCAACGCCGAGACACCAGAGACCTATTAATGCTCTATAAAATAATTCATAACTATATTGACAGCCCATACTTACTACAAAATATTCATTTTAGATGTCCAAAAAGAGTTACTCGATCTATGGATACCTTTTATATTCCTAAGAGCAAAACGAATTACCTTGAAAATGTATTTATAAGAAGAAGCTGTAGCACATTTAATAGATTATGCCCAAACATCGATGTGTTTAACACGAACCTTGCTAAATTCAAAACATTCATAAAAAAATGACATTCCATCGAATGCCATATGTTTAACCAAAAACTTAATTTCATTGAATTCTTTTTTTTTTTATTAATTCGTCACATTTTCTCTTTTACTTTTTTAATAGTTTGTATTTTAATGAAATCTTTTCCTCAAAGATGTTATTGATATCCTTTAAAATTTAAGTGTAAACCTTAGAAATATCTATATCATAAAACACTTTATAAATTGAAGATGCATCAGAATTGTTTGTATTAGGTATATTGTTGCATATTTTTTTTTTTATTATGGTCCAATATTTAAATGTCGTTATTTTATTGGTCAATGACATAAACATATTATTCACTGTCATATATAAATGTATAGACTGTTTATAACGCAAATAAATAAAATAAAATAAAATAAAATTTATCTTGAACGATATAATATCAGTATCTTTGCCCATATTTTACGAAAAAATGAATAATCATACAGTTGTCAAAATGATGAGCTTAACAAGGTGGCATTTAAAAAATGAGGTCGATAAAATATGAGTGTACAATTTTGAGCACCCACATCCATCAGAACAAAACCCAAAATATATTCATTCATCCATTCCTTCACAAACCCGAGATGACAGGAACCCACTATGTCTCGAAAATCAAACAATTTTTTATGAATAATGCAATAAATTAACAAAATTCCAACCAGAGTTTTCCTATTCATAAAAATATCTCTTCAAAAACACATCAGAATAAAAAAATATCACGCCACCAACATCCAACTACATCAAAGAGAAAAACCTCACTCTCTTTTATGTACCTAAATGTGAGAAGCTTGAAAGGAAAACTTGATGATATCAAATGCCTACTAAAATCTACGATGTCGAACTTCAACATCATCATCTTGTGTGAGACCTGGCTCAAAGAAGCGGACCTGAAGTATGTCAACTTAGAAGAATACAAACATGAAGCATCCTGTCGGCCGCAGGGAGCTGGTGGTGGAGTCTCTATATTAATTAAAGATTCCTTAGAATATAATGTGATTAATAATACGTGCGACTCCGACAATAACTTTCTTTGGCTTCATGTAAACAAGTTTAATCTTAAAATAGGTTTAGTGTATAAAAAACCAAATACTGTTTTCAAAGACTTCCTAGAGATACTATCCTCACATCTAGAATCATACAAAAGAGGTATTGTATTTGGAGACTTCAACATAAATCTGCTTGACTCAACCAATACACAAACTTGTAAATACACAAATACAATTAGATTTAAAAATTATACTATTTTGAATAAAATAAAAAAAAAAACACGCCACACGCATCACAGAAAATACAAACATAATCGTAGACCATATACTTACCGATAAAAAAACTTTCATACTCACTAACTAACTGTGATAATTCTATATCTGATCACAATATACTACTCCTTGATGTAATACACACATATGTTAAGAGTACATCGTTGAAATCTCCCCAAAAATATACACATATTAATCATGATAATCTAAAAAATGATATCATCCAAAATCCTTTTAATCTTAATACGAATGATGACTCGGTATTAAATTATGATAATCTTGTAAACTACCTCACAAATAAATTTAAATCCAATAGCACCACTAAAATTAAAACAAAAAATATAAATGACCCACACTGCATAATCATAGGTTATAAAAAAAGAAATAAATTACACATGAAAATAAAAAGACAACCAAACAATACTTTATTGAAATAATGTTTGTACTAAACGAATAATTAATGACGAAATAATTACTAAAAATATAGAAGAGATATGCGACAACTTTAACAACTTTTTTTGCACCATTGGCTCCTCCTTAGCTAACAATGTACGTAACAAAGTCGTACACAAACCAGCCAATGAAATAACATTAGTACATTTATTTATTTATAAAATACATGATATACATTAAAACATTTACATTTAAATGACATATTAAATCACCATACTAGGCGGCTGCCTATGATAGTATAGAATCTTTGTATCTTCAAGAATTAGAAATAAGCTAAATATTAAAATCATTAAATTCAAGTGCCGGTTACGATAAACTCAAATATAAAACAGTGATAAGTCTCTCCACGGAATTGGTTCCTATATTATAAAAATTAATTAATCAATGTTTTAAAGAGGGAACTTTTCCAGACAATTGTAAAATTGCCAAGGTGATACCAATTCACAAAGGTGGGTCTAAAACAAATACCTCAAACTACAGACCCATCTCAATCTCACCAATCTTATCTTATTTCTGGTAAAAAAATCATTATTTTTTAAAAAATAATATGGCTTTAGGAAAAAATCGAACACACTTACGGCAATAAACGACTTGATCAGTAAACTTCGGAGCGGCATTGATGGAGGAAATTATATCGTATCTACATTAGTTGACCTTCAAAAAGCTTCCGATACAGTAAGCCATGATATACTTCTCAAGAAACTTGAGAAAATTGGTATACTTGGTCCTGCTCTTAATCTATTCAAATCATATCTTAGCAATAGAAAGCAATTCGTTAGCATTAACAATCATAATAGCAAACATCTTCAAATAAACTATGGAGTTCCGCAAGGATCTATACTCTAGGACCACTACCGTTCCAAATTTACATCAATGATAAATGGTGAAATTTTTCTGTATGCGGATGATACTGCAATATTCTAATGGGGTAAAGACCTAAACATCTTACTAGAAAATGCACAAAGTGACCTAGAAAAAAATTGCAGTTGGCTCCAATCAAATATCCTAACGATGAACATGAAAAACAGGATACATGGTTTTAAGCTCAACCCGTAAGATACACCACGTACCCTTAAAAATTGAAAAGAACGATTTGCAAATCCTGATAAAAGAAAAATATATTGGGCCGTGCATCGATAAGCATCTAACCTTTAAAAAACATATACAAGATGTTAAAGATAAAATCACACTCTTAATTGGCGTGTTTAGCCGATCATCTTATCTATTAAAAATTAAATTTAAAAAAAGTTTATATTATAGTTTCGTACACTCACATCTAAATTATTTAATTAAAATCTGGGGAAATGCGTATGAAGCATACATTAATGATTTACAGGAAATTCAAAATAAGCTAATCAAAAAACTATTTCACTACGAATCCAAAACATACACAAAAAAACTATATTTGGAAACAAAACTGTTAACATTAAGAAAACTATACGAATACAATATATGTCTCCTTATATACAAAATAAATAATAAACTCATGCATACAAACACAGAATTCATTAAAACGTCCCAAGTACACAAACATTTTTACACGACAACACGATAACACACATTTAAACACCATTCATACTAACTACGGTAAGAAATCCATCGATCAAATCCATAAAACGAAAAAAGTGTGTGTAAATTTAAAAAAAATATATTCATCAATAATATTGTATTATAATATATTGTATGATCATATAATGTTACTTAATCTACTTTAATGTAATGTAATTTAATTCAAATTCTAGTTAAGTAAGTGAAAATGTTATTTTCTTTTTTCTGCAATAAAAAACTTATAATAAATAAAAATATAGAACTGAACTTAGACCAATACCTTCGTAGTTTTGTGAAATTAATAAAACAACTTTAAAAAATGATTGTATGCTTTATAATTCATGGTTTATTTTTCTCGTAAAATTTTACAATGGCTTAGAATAGGCTTTTTATATAGCGTCTGGAAGCCTAACTTATCGTATAGTTTCATAGAACCTTCCTGAAAGCTTTCTCTACCTAATCTGGTTTGAAATGTGGTATCTACGTACACAGTTCTACGAATTTTCGATTATAACTCAGGACTATGAAAAAATCCACAACAGTATTGTTATATATTTTATGTATGCAATTTTCTCTTTTACAATAAACTGTAATTTTTATGGGAATATCATACAAGAGTCCCGACTCCTAGGAGATGTTGGGACTATGGAAACCCCATTTACGGTGGGGTAGGGGAAGGTAGGGAAGTGCGCGGCTGTTCAATCGAGTCAGTAAACACGCATATAGATATTTCAAGCAATTAACGTACGGACCCTTATTTCAAGTATGCTAAGACTATGTCCCTGTGTTAAGGCGGATGACATACTAAATGGAGACCTTTCAGGGCAATACTGAGAGTACCTACCCCTCTAAAACATAACTTAAATATTTTTTATTTCACACATTTTGTTTTAGCAGTATCAAAGAAGTTTAAGCGAAGTGAAACCGGGTAGTAAACACATTTAAATAAATATGTGGTTAAAAATAAAGTGTTTTTTTATTTTATAATACAATATAAACATGTGATAATTATTGCATTTTTATTGTAAAAAAATTGTATTATTTTATAAAATAAAAAATTATACATTTTATAAAAATATGTCAAACCGGCTTTCTGCGAAAATAATTATACACACGGAGAAAAATGTTGTTCTAAACGATCATTTTATTCGTAAAAACGGTTAAAAACGGGACTGAAGTTCTTACGAACAAATTAACTAGGTTTTAATGTTTATTGGCGGGAACATGTAAGAATAATTCATTGGTATACGTAATTTCGTACGTATACCAATAAATTATTATTACATTTTCCCGATAAACATTGAAACACTGTTAGTTTGTTTGTAAGAACTTCAGTCCCGTTTATAACCGTTTTTACGAATAAAACGATCGTATTTTAGAATAACATTTTTCTCCGTGCAGTTTGGTTTATTAATTCCTTCATTATTTTCTCTTTTGGTCATCTGCACAACTAACTACTATGAGTAATATTACTATGCATTTTAATTTGCATGCTAACTTGAACTTAAATTTGAGAAGGGCACTTGTCCAAGCGAAGTATTTTTTTTTTTGAGATAAGTTCGAGTTCGGACTTCTATGCATATTTGATTTCCCTTGAAAGCTTACATATATATTCTCCATGTTTTAATTCCATACATGCCGGCTCCAGCGCCCGACGGAATATATTTGAATTAATTTTTCTCCGGGTTTCCAAATAAATTTATTTATTCAGAGTTTTTTAACAACACGGTTCGCTCACAGAATCCTTATTTCGTTGGAAACAACAGCAAAAATTCTTCGTATTGAGACGGTTTCAATAAATATATAAATAATTTAAATTTAGAAACTTGAAAATTGAACCGTATAGAATAACTATTCAGATGGTTGTTTCCAAGTTCTTAGGGGCGTTTTTATGTATATATTGTTTAAAATATTTAAGGAGAAACAATTATTACTTTTATGATATTGCCACTGGGATGTGCGTAGAAAATTAAAAATGCTTACAGCATGCGCAGCAAGGTTTGGTTGTTGCTGGGTGGAGATACTCTTAGTGAAATAATAATAAGTAAAATAAAATATCAAACATAGTAAGTATATAGTACAGAGATAGAGGAGAAAGAAAGAAAGATTATAGAGCATAATACAGTAATTTTTAGTTAAACTTCCATTTGCCATAACGTAATACTAACTTATAACTAACAAAATTTGCAACCCTTTATTGGATTACCAACACCTCTGGCGAAGATCACCCCTAGGGCTCTTCTACATTTGTTGACTTGGGTGCTCGGGATCATGGGGTGAGTTTTGTCAGTTGCTTGGCGATAGTTGCGCTTACCCGGCTACTGCGTGGCGGGCCGGATCGGCGGGGGCTGGGTAAGGGAGGCATTTTGACCTCTCCAGCAAGACGTTTTCACACAGAGAACACCTCACAAGAGTCCAAACTGCTCCCATCAGGAGCCAGTGAGACTATGGCATCCCCAATTGGGGTATGTTGTGAGGCTGAAGGCAAGTGGGAAGGGAAGGAGATGGGGAGTAGGAAGGTCGGGAAGTACCTGTCTATTCAGATCTAGTCACTAAACACGGCTAAAAGCCGTTTCAATTCTGAATGGTGGTCTTACACCAGAGCGATACTGAGAGTATCTTCCACTCTGGAACGTGCCGCAAATATAGTGTATATTATTTTTATTAATTAATTGTGAAATAACACAAATTAAACAAATAAAAATTATTTGCGCACGCCGGGTTCGAACCGCGACCATCGGAATGGAATTCCAAAGCTTTGTCTCTGGACTACGCCGGTCGTCTACCGTGTGGAGCTAATATAAAAAAAAAAGGAAATTAAAAACTTATAATTGAAAAACCATCTCCAGTAGTTCGTGTTTAGATAGAAACATTTAAACTAGTCCCAGCAAGTGATCGTTCGGACGTTATCGACGTTGGTCCTCTCATTCTCATGCGTCTTGTTTGAAAACGAAAAGGACCGAAGATACTAGAACCAAGACGTCACGTAAGGATCTCTCGCTAAGACTAGAATATTGATGAAATTAATTTCGTGCAAAGGCATTTGAGATAGAAGAGATGAAAGTACTGTGGAATTTGATGTATACGTCGATCGTGTCTTGACGTCCAGTTGAATAGTCAGACATCTCTGAAAAATCGAAATTTAAGTTGATTATATGTAAAAGTGTACCCACTATCTAGTAAAATCTTGACTAAACAAACTCTTCTTTTTTTGTCGAAGAGTGCAACATTCAGATTACTTATAAACACCTCCAAATCAATTATGTGGTGAATTAAACAAAACGTTAATATTTTCTGGGCCACTAGTAGGATATTTCAAAATGTCTCACTAATGCACCGGACTATACCTCCAGGTGTAATTTTATAACATATTTAATATGTCAAACATAGATACTTGCAAATAATATTTGATTTATAGTGAACATTCGAATATTGCTTTCCTCATTTTCTCAAAACATAGTATGTGGAGATGCCTGGCTAATCAACTGGACGAACGACATTGTGAAAATGTGTTTTTTAAACGGTAAATACTTGGAGCACGGAGATGAATTCTAGTATGCTTATGAAGTATGCTTACGAGATACGATAAGCCAAGTCAACAAACTGTACACCCGCCGCGTCAGATCTATTTGTTCGTTTTAAGACGATAGACTTCGCTTTTCGGCCCATACAAAAAGGACGCCCGGGAAAAAACACTTTTCTACATCGAAAATTGCACAAAATAAATATATATTTTTTTATACTGCCTTCTAGAGGGTGAAAACTATGTCGGTATGTTTTCGAATTTTCGATGCGTTTCGTATTAACGTAAACATTCACTGTCAAACATGTACGATTTATCAAAAAATATTATTTAAGGAAAAAGTGCTGCTAACTCAACTCTCACAAAGAATTATAAAATTATAAAAAGCTACTGACGTAGCTTCTTCTTTCTAAAAAATATATTTTTTTTTAAATTTCAATTTCGTGAAAGTTTTGGTGTAGAAAAGTGTATTCCCATAAACCCCTTTTCGAGCGATTTCTGTAGGTAAATTTGAGCGTTGTCTCATTCGCACATTTCGCATTTGCACGTATTGTAAGTGTGCGTGAGCTTATTGTGAACGAGACGGAATGACAGACGCGGGTGGTCCGCGTGTCGTTCAAAGTCTAGCCTCCCATAGAAATCGATGTGCCTCCCTTACTATCATGGTTAGAAATATGATCTAAGCGGTGTTAGAAAGAAAAAATATCATGCTTTTCATATTCAAATCTAAAAACTAACCGCAAAATCAATCAAATATACACTTTTATGAATCCAAAATTTCTGAGAACAATTTGAAAAAAAAATTAATCTTTGAGAATTTTTTATTAAACTTTTTAAAATAATATTTACTTACATTTGCTGAGGTGATAATAACGTTAATAATAATATTTTGTCTAATACAAGATGTATGTGTTGTTATTTTTTTTTCATTATCTGTAATTATAATAAGAGAAAACGTAAGGTGCGCCATTTTATAAACTTTTGTTATGTTTGCATGCAAAATGTTTATATTTCGAAAATTATATCATTATTTATAATTGAAAAAAATTTAAAGCATATGTCATCACCATGGAACTAAAATGGTAGGGAAGCGGCATACTGTTTTGTATCGCACGGGCGAGACTCGGAACCGATGTAGCTAGGGCAGCTTGTAGGAGCGGGGTATTGTGGCCAGCGTGCGGGGAGAGGGCGGCGGCTTAGAGATATGGGCCGGACTTTGAATGGGAATAATTATTTTATTTATTTTTTATTTAAAAAACGTTTGTTTTTTTATATCACATTTGGACATAAAATATAATATCCCATTATGCAACCGATTTGGGCCGTCAGGCCGGACTGTGAATGGGAATAATTATTTTATTTATTTTTGATTAAAAAGACGTTTGTTTTTTATATCACATTTTGGACATAAATTATAATATCTCATTACGCAACGTATTATTAGCTGAACAAAGAATAGTGGTAAAAATTGAAAAAAGGCTAAAGTTGTAGTACTCCGCTTACTTTTGTATGGATTTGATATTTTCGAAATTTTGGTTCAATCTACATAAATACGCGTGAATTACTTAGTTTATCCAAACTAAGAACCTAATAACCTATTTTGTGCACGTAAATAGTTGTTTCTTGTAGTAATTGCTGAAATGAAGTGTAAAAGCTTAAAACTTAACGTGAGTGAAATAATATTACACAAAATGCATATTTTTTCGTATTCTACTCAGTACTATAAATACTCACTTTTCGTAATAATAAAGCTTAATTTAACTATTTAAATAAGAAGTATTCCGTATTAACCAGTAAGCGGAGTAAGACATATTTAATGAAGAAAGGATAGTAACAAAAGACTTAAGTATTATTTAATTTTTTATTGTACCCTCTACATATTATTTTTAGTTACCTTAATCTACCAGCACGTAACTTTTTTTGCGAAATCAAGATTATGATTGATTTGTATAGCCTTAGCGCCTCCGCCCACTAAGGCAACTGAAAACTCTCAACTGCCAACTGTCTTTGTATGACAATGTGATGGCCCGCACACTTCACAATCACACAAAACCCCGTTGTCAATGGTAACGCAAGCGATGACTTGCGACTTGCCCTGCTGATTGCTCTGGCCGGCTATTGATAGTTGCCAGCTGTCAGCTGATTGTTCTTCGTCTATGGTTAATCAAGCTTTTTGACCAATCAAGACAGAGAAAACAGCAGGTTTTAGTTGGTTGTCAGTTGCCTCAGTGGGCGGAGGCGCTTATAGTCGAAATACATCGGCCTCACTCTTCACGAATGTATATATCTTGAAAAGTGCAAGAAGTGGGTAAAAAAACAATGTTATGAGCTTGCTGTAACTCACATCGCCATTTCTTGGTGCTAACATTGCATAACTCATCAGTTTAAAATGGTTTTTAAAATTTTTTTATAAGTAATAAAAAACGATGATATTTTTTAATTAATGAAGATAATATTAGCGAAAGTCAATCGAAAATCCGAAACAGAAAAATCAGAAAAAGATACGGATACATCTGGGACTCAAACCCAGGACCTCTGGCAATCCGGACCAAAACGGCCCGGATTGTCCCGGATTGCCAGAGGTCCTGGGTTCGAGTCCCAGATGTATCCGTTTCTTTTTCTGATTTTTCTGTTTCGGATTTTCGATTGACTTTCGCTAATATTATCTTCATTCATTAAAATATTATAATTTGAGGTTTAACTCTTTAAGTTAAAAATTTAAAAATAAAAAGAAAATATTTTTTTTATTATTTATTAAACGTTAGTTTTTTTACACATTTAATTTTACGAGATTTAAGAGATTTGCAGTGCATAATTTAGTGCATTATTATATTCTTTCCCGATGTCAGTTTTTTTTTTTTTTTTAATGACAATACAAATTAAAATACAATATTAAGTAAATTAAGAATACAAAGTGAAGTATTTTATCCTCAGTCCTCCCCACTAGGTATTCCTGTTCCGAGGTGAACTGCAGGTTGTTGTATGGTGTTGATCATGATTTCCTCATCATTGTTGTTGTTTTTTTTTGGTTTCCACGAAATATAAATAAATGAAGCAAAAAGTGTGTATGTTTATTATCAGATCTGTAGGTTGCGTTGGGGTTACTTAATAATTTTAATTAGTTCCTCATCTTCATGTTTAGTTAGCCATAATTTGATCTCCTTTTTAAACTTTTATGATGTTTTATTTGTCGATGCTTGAGTTTTAGGAAAGGAGTGCTCGTTATTAATATAATAAAAAAATATATTTACAGTTTTACAGTGATAAAAAAATATAAAAAGAAAAAAGTTTGAACAATTGATGGATAAATTAATAATAATTTAAAAATTATGAAAGCCTAATAAAATAATTGTAAATAGTGGTTTAATACCAAGCCGATACTGAGAGTATCTTCCATTCTGGGAATGTGCCGCAAATATACCTAATGTTAAATTCAATTGTGAAAACGCAAATCAATCGAATCATTTTTATCTGCGCGCGCCGGGATTTGAGCCCGCGACCTCAGGATCGCTAGTCGAGAGCCTTGCCCCTCGACCACGGAGGCACGTCGATGTGACTTTCACATAACAATACAGTGATTATTTACTTGGAACTAAAATTTTACACATAAGTAAAAAGGGGATTAAATTACTAGGAAAAGAAGTAAAAATAATGGTCCAAAAGAGACGAAGTAAAAATATTTAAAAATGAAAGAGCTAAATGATGAATAATGCGTACCTATGATAGAGCAAATCACAAGTTAATAATAAAGGTTTGTTGATAATTTATAATTATTATAAATTAAGATGACTGATTCGGCTCACTGACATTCGCAAGTCACGTGTTACTGGGATGGCGCGCGATGGCGGTTGAAATGAACACATTGAGAAATTATAAAATGTCTATTTAAGCGATGTTTAAACACTTAAATATGAAAGGTAAGACCGTCTTTCTTTTTAATTGTCTCTGAAGAACTGCTTTTGCATAATTTAACGGCACAGTGAACCCTTTTTCTATGTCTTATCAACGTTTTACCAGGAGCACAATGCGCGACCGAAGTGTGACAACCAATGTTAGCCGTGTGGGTAAAATTCTCGAAAAGACACACTTTGTGCAGGCGGACACACTCAACATGCCGTCTCTATAATATCCATACTCTTTGGTCATCACCTTTCTAAAACAGTTTTTAGTTTTCGGATACATTCAGAAATATTCAATTTTTTGGATTTTATTGCAAATAGAAAATATTTCAAGAGTCAAGATTAAAATTAAGATTAAGATTACGAAAGAAACGGACAGCTAGTAAGTAGTATATGCAGAGTGAACGAATAAAGAAAGGAGTGTAATGAGATAACATGGCCCGAAAGAGAATGTTGAATGTCGGGGGCAGTCCAGGAAGAAATAGCATGACCAAATTATTTACATAATTACAAGAGTCAGAATAAAATGAGAGATATGTCGTGAATTTATATTATTAGAGATTATTTGTGCCATGTTGAGAAACGGTTATTTCAGAACCGTTTTTTTATTATTTACCGCACCGTAGGAATTGTTTTAAATAGGGTGTCAAGTATTTAATTGATTTACTTTAACCATTTAAATTTCCTAGAATAAAAACTTTCTTTTGAAGTTACACCTTTTAAATCCTGACATTTCGAGGAAAAAATGTTGAAAATCTAAATCAGGTGACTTTTTATGTTTCCTGTTTTCAAAACCATATATCAACAAAAAATCCTTCCACATGTCGCCTTCTCAATGTCACTCAACCGAGTAACCACCCAACCCCTCACTGACACAACAGTTGTATACTTTTTTTTTTCCTCGGGGCCGATGTCATCTTTGGAGATGCTGTGTGGGTGTATTTTTATAAAACGAAGGAGAAGATGTTCCGGAAAAGAAAAGGGTATTTGTAGGGGTGGGAAGGAATCTGGGAGTCAGTCTGATGTCCAGGAGTAACGAATCCAACCCACCCACTGATGGATATATTTTTTTTTTTTAATTCTAAATGTTAAATTTTTATTAAGTACTTTTATGAAATGGTATATTATGTATAAAATTAAAGGTATTTAAAAGTTTGCCGGCATTATTTTCAATAAATTGTTCAATTTCAATGAGAGTCCAATTACTTAAGTACCTATACATATAGTGTATTACTTTTACTCTCACTATGAACATGACATAAATAATAATCTAACGCCAAACGTAGGTACCCAATGTAGGTATATACACGATTAACATTTGTCACATGAAAACAGGTCGCTTCTACGACTTGTTCTTGAGTTCCAAAGCTCGGCTGTGGAACGATTTGCCGTCCTCTGTGTTTCCTCTCTCTTACAACATGGGCATCTTTAAGACCAATATTCCTTCCTTCCTCTCCTCAAAAAGACCCTTCACACATAATTCCCAAAGACGACATAGGCCTTGGAGTGCATTTAAAAAAAAAATCACAAATATTTAAACTTTTAGTTTTGGGTATTTTCGTAGCGTTATGAAGAAAAAAACAGAGCGCATGGCGCATACTCGGTATTCTTCTTTCTAGCATACGACGATAATAGAGTTTCAAAAACAAACAATAATAGTATTTCGCGAGTTATAAAACAATTTCAACTTTTCGTAGCAATCCCGTAAACTTTAACTATTAACTTATTTACACTGTGATTTTTTCCAGGCGAAAGAAGCTATAATATGCTGTGTCGTTTATTACTTCGCTTTGCAAAAGTTAAAACAAAAACTTTACATTTTGCGTTAGCAACCGCACGTAGCAGTCAGTGTAAATAGACGTAAAATCTCATAAATGCTTTCGCAATCAGTCGCAGGGGAGCAAGGAAGGTTTAAATAAATTTATTAAAAGTAATTTTTGCGTGCTTAATATTTGTGAGGTGAGTTTATACGAGGTGCGGCTATTAAATAACGAGACAGAGACTGTATAACATTTTATTTTAATTCCATACATATTTACTCATCATCTTCAATACAAAAAAACGGGAAAAAAACCATTTCCAAGAAAAAATTATTGAACTTCAGCAAAAAGTCATCATCAAGCTTGAAAAAAATAATGAACAAAAATCCTATGCAATGGTTTTAAAAGAAAGAACTGTTCAAATCGAAGAACCCAAATTTGCAGTCTTAATAACCGCTGAAGGCAAAGAAACATCTGAAGACATAAAGAGTATTATCACAAAAACAATAAAGGCGCCTAACCTCGGAATTGGAATAAATGGAATAAAAAAAGCAACAAATAATAAAATAATTATGACCTGCTCCAATAAAGAAGATGCTGAAAAATTGAAAGCAGAAATAAATAAAAATAAAAATGGAATATCTGCAGCAGAATTAAAAAAGAAGAGGCCATGCATGATTATTAAAGGTGTCGGAGGGGAGTATAACGAAGAAAATTTTTTAAATGACCTTATTCTACAAAATAGCGAACTAAACGATATAACAAATGAGTCCATAAAAGTAACAAAAATATTAAAAAACAGAAAAAGTGATCAACTCCGTAATGTGATAATAGAAACAACAGGCCCGATCCGAAAGACGTTACTAGAAAAACAACGAGTTAATATAGGATTTGTCCGAGCTCACATCGAAGATTGCAACCCCCTCATGCAATGTTTTCACTGTTTAGCATATGGACACACATCCCTAAAATGCCTGAACAAAATGAACAAGCCCAGATGCATACACTGTGCAAAAAACCACAAATTTAGTGAATGCGAAAAAACCAAAGATATGGTCAAATGCTACAACTGCGACAAAAACAACAATTTATTCGGAACAAAAAATAATACTGAACATAGTGCAAATAGCGAAAAATGTACTTACCGAAAAAGAATGTCTATCATAGCACAACAGAGAATCGATTATGAATAAGTTATGGATGATTTTCTAACCGAGGAAATTGACAAATTAACAGATGTTTCACAGTACATTTGCGAAGATTCAAAACAATGTAATGAACTACTAAAAAAAGTCCCAAATGCTTTCACTGTTCTTCACCAAAACATCAGAAGTTTACAAAAAAACCTGGATGAACTTATATTAACACTTAACCTTCTTGAAACATTACCGGACCTCATTGTATTAACGGAAGCACACTTAAACATAAGCAATGCTGGCACACTGTACAATATTCCGAATTACACATTCTATCCGTCCACTACCCATATTAACAAAACCAGTGGTATCGCATTGTTTATTCTAAATAAATATAAAAATGTTACAGTCACAGAAATTAAAATGCAATTAGCGAACTGTCTAAAACTGAATGTAAAAGTGAACGAAATTATGTACAATATTATCGCAATCTACCGCACGCACGGATCAAACCCCACAAATTTCATTACAGAAATGGAACAATTATTACTGACTCTAAAAGGTACCTGTAATATTGTTATTGGTGACATCAACATAAACATTGGACATTGGATTCAAAATCGAACAAAAGAGGATTATATAAATGTAATGACATCGCTAAATTATAAATCATATATAAATAATGCAACACGAAATGTCAGTGGACAAATCCCTTCCTGTATCGACCACATATGGTGCAACTCAAACAACACTGAAAAAAACATGTCAATATTATGGAAAACTAGCATAACTGACCACTACACCTGTATATTCGTCAACAACATAGATAAAAGAAGTACCAACCCCAACAATTCTGTCAAAATAAAATACGAAAAAAAATATTTAAATATGAAAACGTTAGAAGAAAATCTTAAAATGGAAACCTGGGCATCAATATTTGAATCGGATAATCCAAATACTTGTGCAGAGAATTTCGAAACAGTTTTCCTTAATCACATAAACCTATCTACAAAAATACTTGTTTCGAAAACAAAATCTAAGCACAGATTAATAAAACCATGGATGACCCATGGATTAGTAATTTCAATCAGAAATAAGGAAAAATACTATCACCAGTCTAAAAAATTTCCAAACGACGAAAAAATCACTACTTTCTACAAGAAATACCGAAACAAACTTGCGCTCTTAATAAGACTAACAAAAGAAAAGTATTTTCATAATAAAATAAAAAATGCTGGTCAAGATAGCAAAGAGTTCTGGAAAATCATCAATACAATAATCAACAAAGGCACAAAACAAAAATTACCAAAAGAAGTTACTCATCAAGGAATCAATACTGAGACAGAAAATAACCCAAAACTTTGTGGTAATATTTTTAATGATTATTTTGTTAATGTTGGCACTAATCTTGCTAGTAATATTATCATAGACAAAAAACAAACTCATCAACCGGAGCTAAACCCAGATTTTGAAGAAGGTTTCCACACATTTGTTTCAGTAACAGATAAAGAAGTTGAAAACGCTATAATAAGTTTACGAGGATCAGCAAGCCCTGGCTACGACAATATAACTGTTAAAACATTAAAAGCTGTACGTGAGGAAATCAGTAAACCAATTGCACACATAATAAATAAAAGCCTAGAGAAGGGTATATTCCCGAACAACTATAAGAAGACTATTGTCACCCCTGTTTTTAAATCTGGTGATGAAAAAAATATCTCAAACTATCGTCCCATAGCACTCACATCAAACATAGCAAAAATCTATGAAAAAATTGTTAAAAAACAACTCAACAATTACATAAAAGAAAAAAAGATAATGAGCCCAAACCAGTTTGGATTTAGGGACAATCTCAGCACACAGGATGCGATTGCTAAATTAACGTCAACAATTATGCAAAAGTTAGATAATGGAAAAAAATGTCTTGGAATCTTCATTGATCTCCGCAAGGCATTTGATAGCATATCACATTCCAAACTCACTAAGAAATTAATGCAAATTGGTTTAGACGGAATAGTGCTATCATGGTTTCAAAGTTATCTAAAAGAGAGATTTCAATATGTCAAAATAAATAATACCCTAAGTGAACCCAAAACCTCATCATTTGGCATACCACAAGGAACTGTCATCGGACCAATCCTTTTCATTATATATGTAAATCAAATGTTCACTCTTCCGATTGTTGGAGATATCATATCTTATGCAGATGACACTGTAGTTATCACTAAAGGGAAATCATGGGAGGAAACCATGAGACAGGCAAATATCAATATAAACATTCTCAAAACATGGTTCGACCTAAATTGTCTCTCACTAAATACTGAGAAAACATATTTTATCCCTTTCTCATTGAAAGAAAAAAATGTTGAAAAAAATATTACTATTAAAATCCATTCATCGCAGTGTGAAAACAAAAATGAATGCGACAATGCAAATTGTTTACCAATAACATGCAAAAATAGTATAAAGTACCTGGGTATCATAATAGATAGGCACTTAAAATGGTACGAACAAGTCCAAAATACGGTAACCAGAGTAAGAAAACTTATTTACATGTTCATTAGATTGAGAAACATCCTATCATCTAGTATGATTAAAACTATTTATTTTTCCCTTGCACAATCTATTCTACAATATGGTATAATCGGGTGGGGGGGGACTTTCAAAACCAACCTTTTGCCTGTAGAAAGGGCACAGAGGTTGATTCTAAAAGTCATCCTACGAAAACCCTCTGTATTTCCAACAACACAATTATTTAACTCCTTTAAAGTTCTCAGCCTAAATAAAATCTTCAAAAAAAACTCATTATTACAAACCCACAAAGATCATTTCAATGATTCAATAACATTCACAAAAATAAGTAACCGGTCAAGATCACGTGGAAACTTAGAAATCCCTAAATTTAAAACAAGTGCTTATCAACACCATTATACCTATCAAGGTATAAAATTTTTTAACGCCCTCCCATATAAAATAAAAACAGAAATAAATTACAATGCCTTTAAAACACAAATCAAACAACTACTAGATCAACCCAACAATAACTATAAATTTTAAATTTCATAAAATAATTTTTTATATATCTTCTGATTACATGTAACCTATTAATTACAATTGATCAAGTATTTTATTTTAATATTAAGTATTTTAATATATAATTAATTATTTTATTTCAACATTAATAACCAAAAAAATAAATATATAAAAATATTTATTTTTTCTTTTTTAACGTATCCTCCAAAAATATTCCATCAACATTGAACTACCAAAGGATTATTGTCACAACTCAATATTATGTACTGCTTTTACAGCATTATCAGCTCCTCTACTCAACTGCTAGAATCAAATCCATGTACCTAACACCTTTGTTAATTATATATAATACCTACCTATAAATTGAAATGTAAAAATATTATTTTATTTCACTACATCTATATTCTTACTTTTACTTATCTATTTCTGTATATCCAACTTAATAACTGATATGATACTCAATTCCACTATCAATGTATATTTGTTAACATCCTATATAAGTTTATGCATTTTGTTACCTCAAATTTTTTCTTCTATTTTATTTTTTTTCTTACCTTTGTAATGGCACTACTCCCCAATTCAAACACGAGAAATGTTTTTCTTTATTGAATTGGGTAGATTTTGTTAAAAAAACTATTTTTATTGTAATTAGCCAAAGAATTATGTAATATTAAAGACTTATGATTTTCTTTTATAAATAAAAAAAATAAATAAAAAAAAATAAAAAAAAAAATACCCCTCGACTATCCCTACAACGCTCCATGCCAATATTGCATTATTCGAAATAGTGATGGAAGTCTTTTTCTGTCAGCTCCTTCAGGACGCTTGCCACTTTCTCTTTCACAGCTTCAACGGACTCAAATCTTGTTCATTTTAATGCAGATTTCACGCTGGGGAACCGTCCGTGGTCGAGTTGTAAGACACTTGACTCCCATTCGGAAGGTCGCGGGTTCGAACCCGGTGTGCGCAAATAAATTTTATATGATTAATTTGTGTTATTTCACAATTAATTAATAAAAATAATATATGCTTTATTTGCGGCACGTTCCAGACTGAAAGATACTCTCAGTATCGCCCTGGTGTAAGACCACCATTCAAAATTGAAACGTTGCTTATTAATGGCTTTACCCGTGTTTAGTGACTAGATCTGAATAGCCAGGTACTTTCCCACCTTCCTCTTCCCCATCTCCTTCCCTTCTCCACTTACCTTCAGCCTCACAACATACTCCAATTGGGGATGCCATAGTCTCACTGGCTCCAGAAGGGAGCAGTTGGGACTCTTGTGAGGTTTCTCTATAAAAAAAAGGTGGAAGTCGCAGGGTGCAAGATCCGACAAATAAAGCAATGTAAAGTGTCAGAACAAACAATTTTTGCGAGCTCTTGTTGTTAAAACGTAAGAATTTTAGGTACTATTTTGACACACACTTTTTGCATGATAAAATTTGAAATGCAAAATTTGCGTTACGCATTCTTTGTCAATTTCTACAGTTTCGGAAATCGCACGAGTTTTATTATCGAGTTTTAACATGGAATGGCGACCCGGGCGTGAATATTCTCCAACATCTTGCCAGTCATCTTGTAAACGCTTAAATCACTCAAAAACACGTGCACGCGATAAACATTCATCGTCAAACACTTCTTTCAAAAAATTATAAGTTTCAGTAGCGTTAGTAGTAGTAGGGTTTTCCAAGTTTCATGTGAAATTTCACAAAAAATTCTTTGATCCATTTTTTAAACTTGTCATTTTCCGGCAAAATAAAAAAAAAAACAATTCTTATGCGAACGATGGTTACGGCTATATGGATTTATTTACAGAAGCAAGAGATACTGCATCCAAAAGAGTAGGCTTCACGCTTCGGCTGTTGGTTGCTGGCTTTTGGCGCATGTGTACTTCTTCTGCAGCAGCGTCAATCTCGTTATTTAATAGCCACACCTCGGATACTAACGATAAACCAGCCAATCAGAGAAAGGGTAACAAACCGAGTTGGAGGGAATGCGGAAGACCGTCTTCCTTTCTGTGATTTGTCAATGATAAATGAATGTGACAGTTTACAAGCAAATCGCATTGCAATATTACCTGTTTACGATTTACTAGTCCTTTTTACAATGCGCGCAGATGAGTGACTGTTTAAAAAATTAACTACAAGTCCCAAATCCGGTAAATAAAAGTAAACAGAATTTAATATTTGTTTACACTATTTAGTTAGACACTTTAACAAATATGTTACAATTTACCCACCTCGCGCAATTTTAGCGTCGCTACACAAGAGTCCGAACTGCTCCCGTCTGGAGCCAGTGAGACTATGGCATCCCCAATTGGGGTATGTTGTGAGGCTGAAGGTAGTGGGGGAGAGGAAGGTGGGGAAGTACCTGACTATTCAGATCTGGTTACCAATAAGGCTTAAGCCATTTCAAGCAACAGTTTCAATTCTGAATAATGGTCTTACACTAGGGCGATTCTGAGAGTATCTTCCACTCTGGAACCTGACGCAAATATACTGTATTTTTATTAAATTAATTGTGAAATAACAGAAATGAATTTAAAAAAAATGTATTTACGCACGCCGTGTTCGAACCCGCGATCTTTGGATTGTGAGTCGAGAGCCTTCCCCCTTGACCACACCTTCAATGATAAAATATCTAATTTTTGTTTTAAATGAGAAAAGTTGTGTTATTCCTGCCCCAGCTCCATTTAGGTAAGGTAGCGGTTCACCGTACGGCGTACTGTAATATTCTCCGTTTATTTCTCCTTCTGCCCCGCATTACCCCGGGGATTGCCAGGGCCATAAAATTTTATAGTGATTTTTCTCAAACCGTGATTTTTCACACTCTCGAGCCGTAATTTGATGAACCCGTTCGACCATAAAACAAAAATGGTCGTGACTTCCAAGGAAGGTTTCTGAAAACGTTAGAAAACCAATTATCTGAAGTACCTGTGTTTGCCTGGTTCCTTAAATTGAGAAATTATTCTGACTCGTTTATTAATTTGAATTTAAGGAATATTATTTTTGGAACGACACACCTATCTGCCCCGTTAATCGGATGTTACGGCTTATTAGTTCACGGAGGGTAGTTTACTTTGAATATTTTGTGAATGAATTGCAATGATCAAGCTCCTAGTTTTATCCGCCTTAACCCCTTGTTTTTATTGAATATTATTACATTTGATAAAAATCTAAACTGCTAACGTACCTACTGTAGTTGTAAGTAGTTAATTAAACTACATGATGCCTCTTTGCAACATTTTGAATATGAGTTTTCGTTTTCACATATGTGAACGGCTCCACGCCTGCCCAAGGTTTTTTTTTTACACTTATTTCTGTAATAACTATTGTTATTTTATAAAAATTGGAATAAATTAATATTTAGTAAGATGCCAATGCACATAAAAATCCAAACAAATTGTAACACCGAAGTAAAAAACCAAATAAAAAAATATAAAAAAAAAAAAAAAAAAAAAAAAAATTTTTAAATGATTGACAAAATACGAGTATTAAATACTTGGATAATTTTCAACAACAGTACACTAAGAACACCATAAGGTTTACCGAATATTATTTTATTTTAAATTGTAGCAAATTTAGTAGGATGAAAACACTTTTAAAACGTGTTAAACATTCTTTGCTTAAAGGGTAAAAAACGTTGAAGTTTTTGGATTTTTGACAAAGATCCGGAGGTTTGCCGAGGACGAAATCCTTTGTACCCCATTTGATGCAACGTAAGATTTTTTAATTTACCGAACAATTTACTTTCGCCGAAGTTCCGGAAACAGTTTTTCCATTGTAATTGTATCATTTCATTGTATAAAATGTTGTCTCTATGCCCCTGCTGTCAAACCACATAAGTAGTTTAGCGGGCTTAAATGTGAAAAAAATAAAATTAAAATTTTAGACTTACAATCTTTCTTTATGAGAGCATTGGAATAAATACGTATGTTGGAAATTTATTTGCAGGCTGAAAATAGTTGCGGTGCATATTTAATGACGCCCGAGCACACGCTATGATTATTTTCCCAGATGCATGCAAATAAATCTCTGAACATAATTCATTTTAATAAATAATTAATTTTTTTTAAATTTACAATTCGCAGAATCTATGCAAATGTCCATCATCTATTTATTATTACATATATAAAGAAGAGTGTCTGTCGTTAATGTTGGATATTAAAAATATCAACACATTAAAAATTCTGTTCACATCTCTCGTTAGAAGTATTCTAAAATACAACTCTACAATTTGGTCGCCTTTCTTTAATAATCACATTAATACCATTGAAAGGGTCGAACGCAAATTTTTGAGGCGTATTAATTTTAGACGTAGAATTTCTTTAAAAACAATAGATTATGATTTTTTATTACAATCATTGAAATAGTAGAGAAAAAATTTTGATCTTATATTTTTTTATAAAATATATATTATCATTTGGACAGCCTTGATATATAAATGTTGATTCAATTTCATGTACCAACCATTAGATCAAGGTCCTATGGAATGTATTATTGTGACAATTATACCACAGTCTCAGGATGTAACTTAGTTAAATAGATTGCACACACTTGGAACTTTTATGCTAAAATCGTTGATATTCTAAATTCGCTTTATGCTAAATTCGCTGATATATATGCCCCTTGTAAAGTATAAATCTACACTAAAAAGGTTACTGGATAACAGGTTTTTGTTTTAGCTTCCGTCTTCACTGTCTTCCTTAAACTTGTTATTATATTATTTGTTATGTTTTAACTTAATTCTATAATTTTTACTCATCAAAATTTAATACTGTACGATGTTTGTGAAAAAAAATATTATGTATGAAAATGGCACTAGTGCCGTAAATTTTAAATAAACAATTAACCTAAAAATGTATTATGGTAACATATTACAAGTGTGTCCTATAATAAGGTAGCTACTGACATACTCATGCATATCTAATACGCCTAGACCCGAGCATTATTGTCAACTATTTTCATTTGTATCTCATAAATTTAAAGTAAAGTGTCAGACAGAAAAGCAATAAGGTTGTAATACAGGGGAATGTTTTAACGACATATCCTCACAACAAAGTGTCGGTTCCGAAATCCCACGTCAACAAGAGACTAGTTACCTACTCAAACCACATTGAACCACACTGTTACCTACCAAACAACACTGCGAAAAAGCCCTGATATATTTATTTATAAATATAATTTAAATTTATTTATTTATACTGGGTTTTTACAGATGTTCGCACTTACATGGGTTATTGTACAAATAGGGACATACAATTACAAAAAATCTACAATTACATAAAATTTAATTTAATAATGTTTATTTTTAAGTTCTGCAAGTGTTTTACTTTTTATTATTGTGACACCTGTTTCGGCTTACAGGGCCTTTTTCAAACGGTGGAGTCCCACAATAAGACGACGATATTTATACGATTTAAAATGTCAATTTGAAAGTGAGTAAATTTTTTTTATTAAATAAAACAAACAACGAAGTTGCACTCCCATGAGTTATCAAAACTCATTAAGGGATCGCCAATTGGTACTTTTGAAAAATTAAACCTTATCCAACCCAATATGCAGACGCAAAATATATAAAGTTTTGTGTTCGTAATTACTTATGGGGGAGAATAAAAATACCCATGGGGGAGAATCTATTACTTTCCCAAGAAATCGGTTTAACCGAGAATAAATCAATTTACTCACTTTTAAATTGACATTTTAAATCGTATAAATATCGTCGTCTAATTGTGGGACACTACAGTTTGAAAGGCCTTGTAAGCCGAAACAGCTGTCACAATAATAAAAAGTAAAACACTAGCAGAACTTAATAATAAACATTATTAAATTTAATTTAAATTAAATTTATAAAAAAATTAAATGGAGTTCTACGAATTAAACACAAAAACAATAAACATAGGTATATTTAAATCATTTTATTGCTAATGTGAAAAACTATAAAAAATGATCATATCAAAAAAACGGCTCGTTCTCAAGCTGTTGACATTAACTGTGGTGATATTTTATTTTGAATTTGGCTCAAGGAACTTAAAACTACTGTATTTCAAAGATGTCAAATCTGTAAATTTGTAAGACTGTCTACATAAACACTCTCTTACCACTAAGAAACACAGGTAATCAACGGACTCTTCGCCAAACAGACGTTATGTAATTTTGCACAACTCGAGACGCTGAGACGGCAGCCGGCTGACTGCCGCTTACTCACAACATTCCAGAATTCCAGACATAAATTTAATAAATCGATTGTATTCCTAAAAACTAATCAATTTAAGCTTGAGTTGCCATAACTGAATATAACGGTTAAATGTAAGAATGTGATTTAGGCAAAGTCAGAGTAGTGTGTGTTCCAGAATCTCCAGCGGGAAATGGAGTGATGGATGAATAAATAGGAATTCCTAATTGACGCCATAAGTAAGTGGAATGAATGTTGTTTTCCTTTTAGTACGAAACATTATTTCGAGGTTTTCGTAGTCCCCTAAGACTAATTGGCACTTACAAGTTTAAACGTATTATAAATAACTTTGCAAACTGTTCTTAAGATTTATTTTAGACTCACTTGGCTTGAGATTTAGCCGAAAGCTTTGATATAAAGAAAGTCTGAAGGGAGGAAAAACTTTTTTATTTAAGAGGGTGTTACCAGAGAATACCGGAAAATAGTCCTTTAAAATCAAATTCTAGAAGTATTGACTCTTTTTTATAAAAATCTAAATTGATTTTGAAAGATTGTTATCTTATCTGGTAAATCTGCTAAACGCAGTTTTAAAATTTTTAAAACCCAAGTTTTTTTTAATATACTAAGATTATACCGTTGGTCGTTGGCAGATTTGTTAATTTTTTAAACGAAATATTGTATTATATAACACAAATTTCATCTCATATAATCATACACAAAAATAAATCAATACATTATCTAGTAAAGGGAATTTTCGGAATTTTAATTTTAGTTAAATTAAAATCATTAAAAAATAAATCCGAGAACGTATTTTGTGACGACTATTATATATTCTATTTATCCAACTAAAATATTTCGGATTTTTTTACACACTTATTTTGTTTAGACATTATTGAAAAATCATAAATACCTTTGATCAAAAAATACTTACAAGAAGTACACGATATTTAATAATTTATCATCTTGCGTTTTGAGCTTTTTTATTGCTTACTTAAATGTAGATATATATTAAAGCATATTTTTAATTCAATAAATAGATATTATTTTTAATTTTAAAAATTTGATACGGGGAGTATTTGAACTTTCTCATTGGAACCTCCCTGTACAGTTGCAAGCATTTTAAACTTTTATTCTCGGCCGCTGGTCAATGGCTCTTAAAGGCACTATATAATTAATTCATTGAAATTTGTGTTGTACGATACAATATGTCGTTTTAAAATTGAACAAATCTGCCAACGACCAACGGTATAACCTTGGTATATTAAAAAAAAACTTAGTTTTTCAAAATTTAACAAATGCGTTTACCACATTAAATAACAATCTTTCAAAATCGATTTTTTTTTTGAAAAAAACAGTCAACAAGTCTAGAATTTGATTTAACAGAGACTAATTTCCGGTATTCTCTGGTAATACCCTCTTCATGTAGGTTGCGTTAGTCACACCATTCAATCATTTAGTTCCATTTAAATAGAAAGTTAAAAATTAGCAGTTTTTTTTTTACGCGTGAATGTATATGGCTTGTACTTGATCAAGCAAACCAACGCTTGATTCGTGCCATCTTAGAAGTCGGTATATATCATGGCTGGCCAATATTCACTGACCCCCTCTCCTATTGCAGGAGAGGGGGTCAGTTGAATTCGGGAGCGGCCGCGGAATATAATTTCTTTGTACTTGATTTGTCAACATGACGTTAGAAAATTATTTCCTGAACTATTCATAAGATTGCGATTAAAATTTCATCCAATTCCTATTAAATTTTTTTGAATTGTTGTGAACATACCCGTGAATACTTGTATATATATATATATACTGGTGAGCACTGGCATTATGAAATTTGAATTAAAAAATTAAATAGTAGGAAAAATTGGTGTATTCTATGGAGTTAGGCGGCAGGGAAAAAAGGCTGGGTGGAGGGGTATGCGGGAGGGTCGGTTGGGGAATTAAAGAGGGGAGCTTCGCGGAAGGTGGGACGAGAGAGAGAATAAGGCGAAGAAGGTGGAAGCAGAATGCGTGAGGAGGGGGTTCGCGAGAAAAGGGAGAGTGGGAGAGGGGAGGGGGAACGCGAGAAGGTGAATAGGGAACGCGGGAGGGGAAGGAGACGCAGGAGGGGAAGAGGAAGAGGAGTCGGAAGGGGAACGGGGATGAATGGGAAGTGACACAAAGGGAGAAACAATTTATTTATTGAATTGGCATTCAACGCATGCCGGGTATCAGCTAGTTATAATAAAAAATAACAATGTATGTCAAGTAGACCGATATCGAACACCCGGTTACCTCCATGGCTCAAAGTGTTTTTTTTTTTGTAAATACGCCATCGATCGAGTGGTTACATAACAGAATTATCTATATTCCAGACTTACAAGTCACATTTAGCACTTTCTTGTAAATTTCACTTAAGTGGCAAATAATTAATCAGGATTAGTGCTTTATTCGTTAAAGGTTGTGAGCTTAGAGCAAAGCGACCACTGCGCCGAGAGATAAATGGCTTAAATTTAAATAATTTGCTTTATCACTGCCAAAATAGTAAATCATCCTCCATAATTCAACGGCGAAAGCTCTCTAATTATTTCTGAAATAAATATTTATCCAGTTTAATGGTCGGTAAATACTATAATTTCTGTTAGACCGTTCAGTAAACACTGAAATGGCTATCGTTCTGATTAAATATTTGCGCTGCGGGAATCCTTCGTTTTACGGGATTTAATGATTTTTAATAGCGTTATTCGTATATGTATCGCAACCAGCAGATGTGAGTATTGCTTGCACTGCTTGCACTGCTTGCGCTGCTTGCGCTGCTTGCGCTGCTTGCACTTGTCTCCCACTCACGAATTAATAACCATGCTCAGAGATCAACAGCCGGTTGAATTGTGAACATGCTACTGGGTAGCATTAGCTCATTAGTAGCAATAACCAAAACTTCATTTACATTTTTTACTCTAAATAATGTCAGGAATCACTGGTTAAAGTAAGTCAAGCAGGTTCCTTAACAGCCTGTATATTAAAGGAAATTTTGAATGAAATAAAATCGATATTGAGTTATTAGTTAAACATGCTGGAACAGAGAATAATAAATCGTTCTCATCGGAACCACCATGTACAGTTGCAAGGGTATGATCGCAAGACCATCTTTCGACGAAATTTGAAATCTCGGCCGCTGGTTGATGGGAATTAAGATATTTTTTCTAATTAAGTATTACGTTGGTTTTATTTCTTTATTTATTTTATTTATTTATTATAGATAGATACAAAAGAAAGTACAAGTTACATATTAGGAAGTTTGCCTGTCCAACTAGGAAAGTTTCCCGTTCCAGAACAGACAAACTGACAGGTTTAGTTCATATTATTCCTTAAGTAATTTACATAATTGCATAACAAAAACAAAAAACCAGAAAAACAAGAAATTTCATATTTCTCTGAAACTGAGTTGTGTTATGAAGAGATATATAAATATATACACACATTTTTATTTTATTTTATTACTATGTAGAAAAAGTAATCTGGTAGCATATATTCTATTCCGATATCTAATTAACCTGGTAACAAATGATAATATATTCAGATTTACAGAGTATGAGATAAGTAGGTAAGTTGGGAGTGTTGAAAAGTGTAAACAAGGTTCCTGATAACAAGATGGAGGAATTACAATAAGATTTACAAAATAAAGATATGAAGTTATGTTAGGTTATGTGTTGAGAAGTGTGAACTTATAATACATAGATATAAGCATGATTACTTTCACTAATTTAAAACATGTTTTCAGTACAAATTATATTATACGACAATACGAGTTAAAATTAAAAACAAACTTTTTGTACTTATATTATAAATGTAGTATATACATAAAATGTCCTATTTGCGCCATCTCTGGTGCCGGCTAGTAGGCAATTAAAAAAAAAAAAAAAAATGGCTTGACTAAGGAATGTTCCTTCTTCCCCTGGGACTGACTAAATTAAGTGAACACTCAGCAAAACCCTAATTGGACGGTACCGTAATACATTCCGTATAATATCTACTCTATTTTTTTTTTTCAAATATTATGTCTACCATTTTCAGTTAAATGCGTGTATGAGTACGTGTGTGTACGTAAGTGCCACCAAGAGTTGCTAGATGCATTGTCATCGACAATAAGTCTACCTGTCAAGTTTCAGCTCAATATTTAATATGATCGAAGACAATAAATAGTAAATTTATCTCCTATATAAATATTAAATCCGAAACATTCAAAAGATGTTAATTTAATCTATGACCTCCGGGGCCAGATTCGTGGATAATATCGCTCTGCCATGAGATCGACATTTTGATAAAAACTAAACTTGTGCATTCGAGATATTTTTATCTGGTAAAGAACATAATAGCTTAGAGATTGAAGTCTGAATACTGCGAACGTCAAGTGCTTAAGCAGTGAACCCACAGACAAATCCCGCCCGTGTTTACGAGACATTGTTAAATACAAAGCACAAAAAGTCGAGGCTTTTTATGACGAGTTGCGCATGCCGTAAGTCGTTTTGAAGTTTTACTAAGAGCATTACTGTACCGCCCGTATTGGACAGCAAAAAATAGTTTCTAAAAATAAAAAAAAATACTCGGGTTACCACATTATTTACCATGGATGCAAAATTCACTATGTTGGTACCAATAATAATAATGATGAAATACCAATATAAATGCTTGCTTTCCAGCGTGTGAGGTTCTTATAAACCAGAATACATACTACAAAATTGTAATTATTCAAAAAAGCCCACTATTTACCAACCAGTTATATAGCCCTTTTAGCATGATATTGTGTAATAATCCCTGCTAAAATCTAGACCTGTAGGGCGAAGGAACCCGGGAAGACCAACATTAAGATGGAACGACAACATCCTCAAAGACCTACGTACCTTGGAGCTTCCAAACTGGAGAGAACTGGTACAAAACAGAGATGAGTGGAGGAACACTCTTGAGGAGGCCAAGACCCACCACGGGTTGTAGAGCCAATTGTGATGATGATGATGATTGTGTAATAATATTATGTAGGATGAAAAATTTTCCGTTTGAAATTTAAATAAAATCAAAACTTTTGAATTTAGGAATCAAGTGAGATTTCTAATGAAACCATTGAAATTAAGGTTCGAACTAAAATGGAATACGTTTACTCAACAAGAAGAGAAAGCTAAAAATAATAACATTGTATAACCACTCAAACGGTTTTTGCCACAATATGGCACTATTTCCAGAACCACGGATTGGTTGCTTTGCTGTCAAAATTTGGCAAATATTCTCTAGATTCTTCAAAAAGTTTTAAAGTTTACGATTTTATAATATTTTTTTATAAATCCTACGAATATGTGATAATAGAAAAAAGCTAGGTAAATTCATTGGCTATAATATAAGAACTATAATCAGTTTGTATGTCTCCATATTCAAATTCGGAGGTATGATTTTTTTTGATAAGGGCGCAAAAATTTCCTTTAGCAATCTTAGAAAAATCTTTTAAATTGCTCTATCGCTCCAGTGGATAATAATAATAAGATGTGGATGATTTTTATAGCGCATTTTTTGTGGAAAAACACCTCCAGAGCGTTTTATATATGCGGTATTGTCTATATATAACTAGGTACACAAACACAGACTCGTGGATGCTCTCAGTATTATTTTTGTGAAGAACAACTATTCAGAAACGGAACATTGGTTGCTTACGGCATTAGTTATGCTTATTGATTTACCAGATTTGATTTGCCAGGTACGAGTATGTCCTTACCTTTCTCTTTCGCATCTCCTCCTCGTTTTCGTTGTCCACCAACACGTGTGACGTACCAAAAAAAATTAAAATGCGTAAACAAAAATTTACAATTTGATTCTTAAAGGAATGTTTAAAATATGTTCCGGTTAGCGTCATGGTGGGGCCGCATCTGCGCATATCGTCACGAAGCTTCGTGTTATGACACAATACGCGCAAATGTGACCGGCCATTATCGGCTCTTGTCGCGAAATTTTTTTACGTAAACGTATGCGTTTTTTCAAATTTTGAACCGTACGAAGTATCGGCACGCATTACTTCGGGACGATAGGCGCAGATGCGGCCCCAGCATAAGACAGGAGGTCTCAATGGTATAAAAAATGGTCTCAGAAAATGGAACAGTAATATCAGACCATTTCCAGAAGGAAAATAGGTCTATGTTCACGCAGGAATAGCTCTTCCAGTGAATTTCATGTCGTTGCTTGTAACTCAACTTATTAACCCTTTACGTAGCATTTCCTTTTGTGTGTCCGCCAGAATGACATTTTGATGTTGTTAGTTTCTCAAGTCCCAAAGAAATGATGACACATTAGAAAGGGTCAAATAATGTCAAAGGAAAAATATACAAAAATATTTTATGTTTCCTTGAATTTTGTGATACCTCATTTAGAAGTTACAAATTATCGCAGGAGTCCGTTACAGAAAATGCTGTGTTTTGAAAAACAAATATATATGAGATCAAATTTAAAGATAAAAATTATCTGAATTTTTTCGTGAAATTATTCGAAGAGAAGTTTTAACTTTTTCATTTTTAACTATAAATAATCCATTCGATCTGGTTGGTCTTTTAGTTGGATTAAAAACAAATTAAATGCATTTTCCTCATGATACATGTGTTTTCCTCATGTTTATCCCCATTTTTTCTCCATTCATTTCATTATCTGTTCATAATAAATGGCGAAATAACACAATATGTACACTATGTATAAAATTCTTTAATAAATAAATAAATAAATATTATCATCAAATTTAAGGTGACTAAAATATATTTTTTAACATAAGTATGTTAAAAAATATATTTTAGTGACCTTAAATTTGATGATAATATGAAGAGATAATGAAATGAATGGAGAAAAAATAGGGATAAAGGGGAAAATTGAATCATTATGCTTAGAGGATTGAAACAACCTTTTGATTTTAGCCTACAAATTGGCAATAACATTTGTGAAAGCTAGATAATTCATTGTTGCTCTATAAATTGACTTTTACCAAATAAAAATACGAATATTTTCGTATTTCTAAAATTGTGCTGATTATAAAATTGCTTGTAATCCGACATTCAGGCCAATCTACCTATGTATATATATACATTCCGCAGTTACCGATAGACGTATAGCGTTTAGGAAATCTGTTCCCCTAACTTTTACGGATAACCGCTTAGTAATATATTAATTTACAAGCTCCATTCTTGAACCCGCATTTGTTCCAAATGTTCTACGTCTAAGCGTCTACCTTTAAACCCTAATTTCAGTTTTATCCTTGTCCAAAAACTACTAGACTCTATATAACGTCAGAAATGCATTCTTGTACTTCAATGGAAATTTGTCCCCAGCTTGAGAGAAACCCTATTTGTCCCGGTTCTTCGAAAATTAGTTAAGAATGGAACTTTGGCCGTGTTAAGATATTCTAACAGGTTGCAAAAAATTATGAGTTTTACATTAAATTATTATGATGATGGACACTGTAACGTTGTCCGAAACGTCGGCTAAAGAAGGAGTTAGTAGGTAAGTTAGGAGCGTAACACGGCATAACATCCCAAAAATAAGCAACAAAAATACCTTTGATATACCTCTGATATTACTGAAATCTTAAATCATATTTAAATTTAATAATGTTTATTATTAAGTTCTGGAAATGTTTTAGTTTTTTATTATTGTGACAGATGTTTCGGCTTCTATCCTTGTAAGCCGAAACAGATTTTACAATAATAAAAAAACTAAAACACCTGCAGAACTAAATTTAAAAAAAAAAAACAAAAAAAAATAATTATAAATAAAATAAAATAAAAAATATATCTAAAGTCAATGGTTTATTTAGTTTGCCTTCGTTTGCTTGTAATAATGTGCATTACAGATTGATGTAATCCTATTGCAATACACATGACATAATTTTCATAACTTTGAATGAAATGAGAAAATTAACAATAATTTATTTGAAATATTTACTAGTTTTAAGTCCAACTGACCATAACGTCCATAAAGTTAAATGGGTCGACATAAGTTTGCTCCACAAAAGTAGAGTAGATTTACGCCTCAATAATTTGGCAGCCCTCGATATTTAAAAAGCAGTCAATAATAATGGTCCCATTTTACTCAACGACCAACAAACGAATTGCCTGACAGCAAAAATGTTCTCCGTTAATCCCACTGAATTTCTAGCCCATCTTTTTACTCGACTCACCCTCTGTTACCCTGTCTCCCTCTTATGTTCTGCGTCATTCGTTTACGTATGTATTAACATTGTTGATATTATTTAGAGCAATAGTAAAGACCCATCATATTCTTTTTATTATTTGATAATAATTATATCATTTTTATACACGATGTCTTTAAATCTATTATGACCACAAGGAACCTAATACGAGTATAATGACGTTCTTGCAATTTTTCTCGTTTTAACTCCGTTTTAATCGATCCTTAACATCGAGCTGAGGGTTAGCTTCGTGCCAGGCCTAACATCCAAATTGCCCCGTTCTAGGCTAGTAAACTATATAGCATCCGCGGTGGCAGTATCAATTCTTCATCTAACAAATGACTTTCTTGCTAAAGACAATCAAAATAATACCAAGTACTTGTATAATAGGTCTGTTAAAAAAAATAGGTGAACTTTCACTTGTTCGTGATTTTTTGGCCAAAAGCAACACCGTAATCATGCTTCAGCCACCGAATTCTCTGGACTAGGACCCCTGTGACTTTTTCCTGTTCCCAAAACTGAAAAAACCCATTAACAAACGGAGTTTTACCACAATTGATGAGATAAAGACAGCACCACCGAAAGAGCTCAAAGCCATACCGAAAAGCTTTCATCAGAAGTGGGAAAAAGCGCTAGCAGAAGCGTTCATCAGAAGTTGGAAAAAGTGCTAGCAGAAGTGTATTATATCTGAGGAGATTTACTTTGAAGGGGACAAAATAGATGTTGATGAATCAATAAATATTTATCGAGAAAAACAAAAAGTCACCTTATTTTTTTAATAGCCCCTTCAAGAATCAAAACCCTGGTTCGCTCCTTCCTTTACTTAAAAAGAAACTCCATATAGTATCCCCAGTGTTGAAACAAATTCTCACAGCATACTGTGTGGAATTACTGTTTGTAAAAACTAGATAACCTTAACGAATAAGCATGCTGTTATATGTGTAGATAATATGAGCTTACAAAATCATTGATTTCAATATCATTGCTATTTATCGCACACATGCGTCGATCATAACTGCATATATAGAAGAATTAAAAAATATACTACGACATCATAAAAATAAAAAAAAACATTATTATAGGAGTCATCAATTTAAATATCGCTAACGACTACTCCTCGAACGACAAAGATAATTATTTAAATATGTTTGCGGAATTAAACTATATTTCATGTATAAATTCATATACTAGAAACATTCTCGGCCAACGACCGTCATGTATCGACCATTTATTTACAAATATCAAAGATACACAAAATATAACATCGGCTGTAATAAAAACAACTATAACGGATCATTATGTGTATTTAAATACAACTATAAACAAGAAAACTCTCCAATACCAACTACAACGGAACTAAATAAGACAAATAAATGCAATTATAGAATCAATATAAACTCTCTCATAAAAATATTAAATAACGAAAAAGAATGGCAAGAAATATATCAATGTAACGATGTAGAAGATTGTTGCAAAATATTTTATAATAAATTAAGTCTACACATAAATGCCTGCAGAAATACCTCACCTCAAAAAATATCATCGAGGCTTAAACCAATTAAACCATGGATAACCCATGGATTAATCGTTTCAATTAGACACAAAGAAACACTTTACAAACAATGTATAAAACAACCGGAAGACATAACATTACAAAAACATTTTAAGGATTATAAAAAAAAACTTGCGTATCTAATAAAAAACACAAAAGATAATTACTATAAACAAAAACTAGAACTTACTGAAAATGATAGCAAAAGGACTTGGTCCATCATAAACGAAATTATTGACAAAAAACCATTCAAAAATAAAACAATCAACAACATCAACCATCACAATTCAAAAATTTGTTGTAAAGAAAATCCCTTTGAAGCCGCTAATGTATTTAACGATTTTTTTGCAAATGTAGGGAAAAACCTTGCTAACAAAATACAAAAAGACCCGTGTCTCAATGAACCCAACTCTACAGTAAATAATGAGCAAAAAATTTAACTATTTCAACCAACAACACCAGAAGAAATCGAACAAATCATTACAGGTATGAAAGGAGGTTCGGCTCCAGGTTTTGACGGAGTCACAGTCCCAATATTGAAAAGCATAAAATCATTAGTATCAAAACCTTTAACTCATATCGTCAATACAAGCTTTCAAAGCGGAGTATTTCCATCTATATACAAACAATCTGTAATTATACCAATATTTAAAACCGGCAATCCGGAAGAAACAACCAATTGCCGCCCAATTTCTTTACTATCAAATATAGCAAAAATTTTTGAAAAAATTGTAAAAAAAAGAATAAATCATTTCATTAAGACTAATGACATAATTCATGAAAACCAGTTTGGTTTCATGGAAAACAGAAGCACAAAAGATGCTATTGCTAAATTATCTCATACTATACAAGACGCATTAGATAAATCTTTAAAGTGTATTGGTATATTTGTTGATCTTCAAAAAGCTTTCGACAGAATTTCTCATGTCAAATTAACACAAAAACTAAACGCTGTGGGTTTTAATGGCAGAGCCTTAAATTGGATAAAAAGTTATCTTAATAACAGATCACAAGTGGTAAAAATTAACCATACATTGAGCAAACCTCTTACAAGTGATTTTGGAATACCACAAGGTACTGTATTAGGGCCATTACTTTTTATCATGTATGTCAACGACATTTTTACACAAAACCTAGTGGACGCGTTATTTCTTACGCGGACGACACTATCATCATAGTTAAGGGTCAGGACTGGAATATTCTAAAGAAAAATACAAACAATGACATGCAAATCCTAAAAAACTGGTTCGACACAAACCTGCTCTCAATTAATGCAAAAAAGACACTTTACATTCCCTTCTCAATAAATAAGTTCAGAACTCACCAAAAAAATTGATATAATTTACACAATAATAAATGTAACAAAACTGCCTGTAATAGTTCATGTAAAAAATTAAATCATACAACTGAAATAAAGTACCTCGGTGTAATTGTAGACCAACATATGAAATGGAACAGACACATATGTGAACTTGTTAAGCGCATTAGGAAATGTATTTATATATTTATTAGATTAAGAAATATTTTCAAGGTAAATAATTTAAAAAAGGTGTACTGTGCACTAGTGCAGTCAGTAATTCAATATGGAATTATTGGATGGGGAGGTGCATATAAAAAATTGTAAACCCTGTAAATGTGGTTCAAAAACTAATTATTAAAGTCATTTTAAAAAAACAACCTACATTCCCTTCTGCAACATTGTTCAAAATTCCAAAAATTGAAGATCTCTATAAAAAAGACTCAATATTACAAATATTCAAAGATAAGACATTAAAAAATAATAAAGTTAACTCATCGTTAAGACGTAAATATAATATCCAAATTCCATTATTTTCTACTCAACAAATGCAAAATAATTATGTATACAAAGGGATAACTTACTTCAATAGCCTTCCCGAAGAAGTAAAAAAAATAAGAGATTTAGCATTATTCCAGAAAAAGATCAAACTATTCTTAAAAAACTGTATGCAATAAAACCATGTAACCTTAATCCTGTAAATCAAACCATCATATATTGTATATTGTATAATGTCTTCCTTAATCTAGTCCTTAAGATATTATATTAATTATGGACTAAAAATTGTATATTCTTACATAACTCCTACACCAAGCTCAAGAGCCAGTTCTCTTAATTGGTGTAGAAACCAAAAAAATTAAGTTTTCACCTTTTTGTTATACCTTTTTATTATATTTTTGTTTTTATTTAGTTATTCTATTGTTAAACAATGATTAAAATGTAAAATTGTTGTGTGTAAGAGGTGAAAAAATTGAAATAAATAAATATATTAAAAAAAAAAAAAAAAATAGATCCTGAAGTGCAAGAAATCTTTGGAAAAGCATCAATTAGAGGGATTTTTAAATTATTTTTCCTTCGACATTTGCAAATTCTCCTCTTCCGGAATCAAATTCAAGGTTTCACACCGTTACGCCAAGTTTTCCAAAAAAAAATATTGACCTTATGATTGTTTTCATAGTGAAAAATATTACGTGAAGAAATGCTTTGCATAACTGACTCTTCCCGCATCTACTCTGCAATTAAGAATCATCATCATTATTTTTCATTCCCCTTTGTTGAAAGGTCGGAGGAGACCCATTAATAATAATTGGATAATTTAAATAACGCCGTTTTCAAAACATCTCCCCAAAATAAATCCTTATTTCTCCTCCTGAATTCTGATTTTATATCACGGATGTGCTTTCTGGAGATATCAGTTTTCAATTTCTCTATAAAATTTCTATCCTGATATTTAGATTTTTTTTTAAATTAACCTAAAAGCGTGATTTTCTTCCTTTCACATGTCTGGACTCCATCTTTTTACAATTGGTGATAACCTAACTATTTCCTCTGGAAAAAATGTTAATTCAGGAATCCAGGCTTCGGATTCGACAAATGATTCGATTAATGGTATAGAATTCTCTTTAATAATAGTTTGATGTGGATTCAATCAACACGTTGAGGCGGAGAAGTTAATACGCTAAGTTAAATATTCGGTCATTGCGGTGATGAGCCGTGCTCCGATGTTAGACTGAATAAGCTTGGTTGTTTAACCCGCGAGCATTCGCGCTATAAGCATTTCCCTCGTACGTGCATGCGTACCACGTTCGCCCTAGCTAAGTTTTATATTTTCCCCTAGCTAAGTTTTATATTTTCCCCGTCCCCGCGCATAAGGTTTTTTTCGTCTTATTAAGGCTCCGTCAAACTTAAGGCGTACTTACCGCGCGTCAAGGCGTCAGCGTAAAGGCTCCTTCAAACAGGCACCAAAACGCCGTAACGTCGCGTACTTTCAGTACGTTCAGTACAACACAACGCAGCGTCATACGTCCGGGACGTTTTAACGCCTTGACGCACGTAAGTACACCTTCTGTTTGACGGAGCCTTTAGTGTGAACCAGTCGCTCAGTAGAGGTGGTTTGTTCGGCCGCGGCATTTTGCTGACATAATTTAGTAATATTTTTTAGTTGGTCCTTTATTGAAAAAATTAACATTATACCTAATTTAGGCTTTATTGTTAAATAATGGTCAACAATGAGTACATAATGCAGTGTACATATTAATACTTAAATATTTTTACAGATGATTATAAATACATATATATAAATATTTTTACAAAAAGATGATTTCGAAGACATACAAGAACAACAAAAAAATATGTCAAGAACATGCTTTTACTTTGTGTGACATATGTAAAGCTCATGCATGTGATGAAGATTAATATTTTGTTATTCATTCCATAATTTTTTTTTTAAGTTATATTTTTAGTTTATTCTAAAAGAGCAGTTAAGAAATCCCAATCTATATTTGTTATTAAAATATTATAGTATAACTAATGTTTTATATTTAAAATTAATATTTTAATTGTTTTACATGATTGTTTTATTGTATATTAGTAATAATTTATAAAACGTGCTCGTGTGAGTTTTAAAGGCGCGAGATCTCCCGGGTTAAGATTGGCATGAATGAATGTTTTCCTTTAAAATATTCTGGACGTGTCACCACCTACTAATTGATCAGTCATTTACTCTCCTCTGTTTCAACATTTTTCTTCGTAAATCTAACCAAATCTACCATTGCCAAAAACATTAATTACTTCTTTACGATATATGGGGTAGATGAATCATCCAGTATAAATGCTAATAATACTTACATATGGGGAAATTGATATAACATAGAAACCTTCGTGGGCATGCGAACGACAAATCACAGAAGGTTTATCGCAATCGGACAAATGGTTTAGATACCGCGTAAGGGACAAACAAAGAAACATTCGTTTTTATATACATACTAGCTGACCTGGCCACAGGTTGCTGTGGCTCAGTAGTTATAGTCCGTTAGATCAATGTTATACTAATCTTCCAAATGTAGTCAAATTAATATTATTTATTTTTTTACAAGAAAAACTCTCTTTTTAACGTTTGAAGGTTATTCCCATCAATGTAATATATCATTAAAGAAGAAGATAACAATAATAATCTAATTTTTTTAAATATGAAAATGAACAAGACACAGAAAAATAATAAAAGATAATGGTCGCAACTGGACTTATAACTCATTTAGAGGTGTATGTCCCGGTAAGATGTAAAGTTCTGGGTTCGAGTACCAGTTGCGACCATTATCTTTTATTATTTTTCTGTGTCTTGTTCATTTTCATATTTTTTAAAATTAGATTATTATTGTTATCTTCTTCTTCAATGATAAATTAATATTAATTTACTAATAAAGATAACAACGTTTTAGTTGATTTTTAAAACAGTAATTGGTAAAGAGTTTCGGAGAAATTATGAACAAACGAACATAATTTTTTAAAAGTTTATATTTTATTACAATCTAGCTAACCCCCCCCCCCCCCGCAAACTTCGTACCGCCTCAGAATCAATAAATGTTGTGTTTAATTTATTAGCTGAAATAAATTAAGTTTTTTTAAAGTTAAAATAAATACTCAAGTTCAAAATATTTTATTGTGCTGTTGAATAAGCACGAGATGTTCGGCACACTACACCATTGACAGTTCGAATTGATTCAAATTATGTCGACCAGCGCACATTATTTGAAAAGCCGTTCCATACAAAATATCTGAATAAATCAATTTTCTTCATAATTATTTTTCCCCTGAATTTTTCCGATGTTTTAATAGTTATTCTGTTAACCGGGATGGAGACAAATCCAACAAATCAAAGATCATAAAAATCGGTTCAGCCGTTCTTGAGTTATAAATGGTGTAACTAACCCGACTTTGTTTTATATATTAAAAAGATGTATTAATTGAACTTTAATCAAATCATGATACGACGCTCTTTCAACCTGATTCTTTGAGCGTCGTTACTTGCCGCGATTTGTTCTGCCGATTGATTAGCTCTCTCGACATGTTTGTGTCGTGCCATTTTGCTACACTCATTGTTGAGATTAGTTTTTTATTGAGGCATTTTACTGAAATATATAATTGCAACAATTAAAATTAAAATAATTGAAAAAAAATAAAATTAATTTAATTGACATAAAAATGGGAAGCAAGAAATACTTACACGTTTTTGAATTCACGTAACGTTTTCTGTGGTGTGAAAATCAACAGAAATATTTTTTAACATAAAACTTTTGTGTTATTATTTTATCGTTCATTATAATAACAAAAAAACATAGTATAACACAATACACAGCACAATTATGCAAATGATAACACACGAAAAATTCACGAAACTCGGTTATGTCGTAAACGTAAACATATATGACTATGGAATAGATTGACGTGAAATCGAAACAAAACACCATTAAACATTTAATTTGCAATAATAAATATTGAGGTCAATAATCGAGATAAAAACTATCCAATATTTTAAGTTGGACCAAATTACACACAATAAGCCAAATTTCATCAAAATTGGTCGAGTGGTTTCGGATTTAACCTTGGACGTATAAAGATTAAGATTTATAATTTTATTTACTTTTACATTATTTATGTCTTATATTTTCATATTAAAAATATGTAATTTTTTTTAATGTGTATAGAAATAACGGGAAGAAATAAAGAAAAATACAAATATATATAAGTTAAAGCTGGCTAAAGGCATTCGTTGTATTCCGGATTACGTTATCGCTCTTATATGCCCCAGTGCCTTCGTAAGTCCCAACTCCTACGTCCACACACCCTTACACCCCTACACGCTTATACCCCTACACCCCTACGTTGGAGAGACCTACTAACTTCCTCTTGGCATACACCCGGAACAGTTGAAAACAAGGCATAAAGGAAGATTCAATTTCATTTCTTTATTAATATTTTACAGAGAAGTTACAGAAAGAATTCTAAATTTATCTCGTTACAAATATAATTGTGCAGATATTTCGCTTCCACCACAAAATTAGCTAACTGACAATATTTTTATTGGGATTAATGATGCAATATTGTCTGTAATGTATGTATGTTTGACGCCCAATGAAATGCGTGTTTGACGGCCGGCGTGGTTAAGCGGCAAGGCTCTCGACTCCCAATCCGAAGGTAGCAGATTCGAACTTTCGAACCCGGAGTGAGCAAATAAATTTGATTTGCTTATGAATGAGAATGCTATGTTAGTTTATCCAGTTTTTTTTTTCTCTTTTATTGTTTGATCTGAGGAACATTTTGCATTTAAAATGCTTTTCGAAAAATCATTTTGCAATTTGCATTTTCAAATGGAAAAGTTTTGACCTATTTCCATACAGCATTTCAAGTGGTTTTGGATACCTATTTTGCATATTTCTATCACACTGTCGGATACTGTGTCCTGATGTGCAATGTCTTAAATAAAAGTTTTCTGCCATCAACCTTACACTGATAGAACCTCACGTTATTTAATAACTACAATATAGCCCCATACATATTTAAAGACATCCCACAAACTATTTTCATTCGCGGTTTAAAAATAGTTTCCCGTAATAGGCCCTGAGGGAATTATTTTCTTACAGGCCTCCTTGGAGCTAATGTGGAGTAATAATAATAATAACTATATAATAATAAAAACAAAAACAAAAATAATAACTATATAAAAGCAAAAAAGACATATCAGAACAACGCAGTAACTATTGTAATATGTATATATAAAAATATATATATTAAATGTGAAAACAATCAAGAGTGTGTACTACGCACTTGTTTACTCTTTGATTATCATCAGAATTATAGGTTTGGGAGGATCTTACAAAAACAATCTAAAGCTAAAAGCATAATCGCAAAATTGATACTTAAAAAAATACTTTACCTTCTCAACAAAATCATTTTTAAGTTTTTCCAGTGCTAATTGTCGATGACATATTTAAGCAAGCTTCAAAAAAAAATAACAAAAAAATCATGTATTTTACAAACTAATAAGAAATGAAAATCAATTAATTACACCTAATTTTAAAACAACACAAATACAAAAGCACCTTAATTACACCTATTTTTAAAACAACACAAATACAAAAGCACCTAATAAAATACATCTCTTGGAAAACGACATACACAGGGTAACTTTTAGGGCAACGTGGTTGACGGATAAATTACGTCCTGATAAAAATTGACGAAATCATAAGTGCGGACATACCGTACCCAGAAACTGATCGAAAGCTCTATGATAGATACTGTTACGAAAAATATTATTCACCGGCACTATATCATTTATTACTTTGCATGTAGGAAGGAAAATATACCAAAAAATATCCAAGGCCGCTTTAAAAATATACTAAAAAATAAAATAAAATAATATATTTTGACAGAAGACGGTGGATTACGTTAACTCTAAAAACCCGAATACAGGAAATATTGTCCCATATTCTCCTTTTAAGTTCTACGTAGCTTCCTCATGCATTTCTACATCGCAAAATATGCATTTTTACGTAGAACAAAAAAAACATTTAACTTAGTTTACAGAAGTGACTAACTATTTATTTATAACTTTTTCATATTATGAATCATCTTAAAAAATTCTCATTTTCAATTTACATACATTACACATAGTGTATTCATTTTCAATTTACATACATTACACATAGTGTATTCATTTTCAATTTACATACATTACACATAGTGTATTCATTTTCAATTTACATACATTACACATAGAACAAGGTTTTCGCAAATTAACTCTCTGTCTTTTACTCCTTGAAGCCTAAACCGCAGAATCATTTTATTTTATTTTTGTATAAACACAGACCTATTAAAAGAAAACAGACTACTCGAAATACTAATCCTGCGCAGGCGAAGTCGCGGGCAGAAGCTATTTAAAAAATATTTTTTTAAGAGGCATTTGAAAATATATGTTTATTAAACTTAGTTTTTTTGCGGGTTAATTTTTTTATTGCATGACAGCCATACACAATACATAATACATACTTTTAATTTATTTCACCATCTTTCTTTTAAAGTATTCATATGAATAAATTCTCAGACTTCAACCTTAACCAACTGACAAGTGAAATACAAAATTATTTATATTTGCTAGAGCTTATAAATAAAAAGCAATAAATCTTCCGAATTCTTTCCCAGACTAATATCATAAAAGCAAATCAATGTTCCACAAAGATCAATATATTTTATTAAACTTTCTTCGACATGTCTCGAGGACGTTGAGGTTTTTGTTGTATTCTATGAATTTTCTAATACAACGAATGGATTTTCAAAAAGTACCTAAATAAAACTTTTTAAACCAAGAAAGTTTATTTGAAAGATTCTCGTAAGTTTGTACGATAAGATCCACTTTTTGAGGAGCTCGAGTAGGAATAGACTACTTTTCATTGATTAAACATCCGCTAGCTGAACCGACATGATAAGATAATATGTATTTAAGGTGAATGTCAAAAGAATTCATATTCTACGCTTTTGTAGATGGCGCGCGTGTAGTATTTTTTACCTATAAACGCTTTTTACAAGTTATGCTTTGGAATATTAAGAACATTTGATTGTTCGTGGAAGTAGATACACAGGTAATATGAATATTAACAAATAGTTTTGTCAATTTCTCCCTATGTCAAAGCCTTTTACTTACGGTATTTCGGCATGGGGGGGAGCAAATATATTAAGCCACTGAATACAACCCACAACACATTAATTATGATCATGCTCAAAAAAACCTTATCTGCATCCAACGGAAAACCTCCTTATTACACATAAAATATTAGATATTAGGAAACTATACATTAACAGCCTTACTAAAAAAAAAACACTCCGCGGCCGTTAAACGGTGTTTCTGTTGCACGTTGTGTAAAGTCTGTACATATTTTAAAACAAAACGTTACTAATAACAAATCGAAAATAATCGAACAAAATCGAACAAATATATGAATTTTTCGGTTGGTCCCCCTGAAAATTAGTCCAACGCGGGCGGCAAATTACAGTTTGACATGAGATTTCACGTGCAATTTGTACAATCTTTTTATGGATAATTTCTAACCCAATCACCAATTCACTATAATAATAGTATTATTCAACACAATTACTATTATTTGTGTTATTTTTGTCAGTTTTGGTCCGTTAATAACGTCATGTTCGTAATTTAATTCTGTGAACATAAAAAATATAGGTTATTAATTATAAAATTTTGTTTTTCCGATTGAGTTTAATAAAACTTCCGTAAAAGTAATGTTATTTAAAAAAATGTATGGTGCGTGTGTAAATAAAAACAAATTATAGGAATTAAGGTCTAAGTTTTACAAAAATAACTTCAAAATGTTAGGTATTTTCAGTTATTCTTGGGGAATTATTAATTTATTTTTTTTATAATTTTTAATTATATGAACAAGATAAAAAGTGAAGTGATAGTTTTGTTGCAAATTTATTAAATAACAGGACTGTGTTTTTTTAATTTCAAATATTCAAAAAATTTTCGACGTTTCAATAGAAAATGTGTGGTGTAATTTTATTTTTTATTTTTTTTTACGTTTGAAGTTGAAAATACTGCAATTTATAAACACTAAAGTGTATTTTAAAATACAAAAATCTAAAAGGTAATTTTATCTAGTTTCTAAAATGGTATTTGGTTTTACGACATTTTGAAAAATAAGAAATATATAGGAAATTTAAAATACCTTAGAAAAAAATTGAAAAATACAAATAAAACAGATATGTACAACAGTTATACTACCCTCTTTGGCCGTGTAAGCGATGTACATATCTTTCCATGAACAATTTTTTGTCAGTTTTTAATTAGTAAGGTTTTTTCATGCACGGTCGTTTAACAATTGTTAAATTTTTTTAGAAAGTTTTTTAGTAAGGCTGTAAAAAGATAATTAGTAATAATTGCATAAAATCCCCACCATGCTACATAACTCGTCCACAAAATATAAGAGCAAAATCACAAGATCAAAATTCCAAGTGCCTACAATTAAATCAACTTTTGCCAAAAAGCACGAATCCTACCTCTCACCTCTAATATTCAACACCTTTTTAAAAGAAATCACTTACTCCACTCCATCCAAAATGGCTATATAAACAATGCAACATTTGGCTACTACACAAAAAAAAAGAGAATGCATCACCAAGTTAATGCTAATCTCTTCCTAATCATTTTGTTTTAATCGATAATTTCTCATCCTTTATTTACACTTGTTTTATTTCCAATTATAGAGATTTATTCTTTCTTCTTATTGATTTATTATTATGATTTATTATTCTTGATTAGTACAACTTGTATTTTCATGTTTATTTTCTGACTATTTTCCTGTACACCTTTTATCTTCTTTGTCATCTTAATGATCTAATTATTACTCGTCTCAGAACAGACGTCTAGTGAGGCGGGTAACGTACTTGTTATAAAATACTATATTACCTTAATAAATGCCCGGGTTGCCGGCAGTGACATTGATTGAAATGAATTAAAAAACTCAAGTCTTTCAAGAAAGGGTAACAAATACAATATTTCATCGGGGATTCAATCCAATATTGTATTTGCTAGCCTTTTTTGAAAGATTGGAGTTTTTTAATTGACAAAACTATGTTAATATTCATATTGCTTTTGTACTTCCGCGAACAATATTTTTTTCTTAATATTTCGAAGCATAACTTGCAAAAAGCGTTTATAAGTAAAAATACAAGTAAGTAATATAAGTAAGTCTCGTTTTCTAATACAATAGTACTTCACAGAAACAAAAATCTGTTTTTCGAGTAGGTTCGAAATAAGACCTACATGTGTTTGAGTTATATCAAATTACCTTCGCAAAGGCGACGCATCTGCTTTTACGCGGAACTTTGGTTAAATTTCCATAAATATCGTACGATGAAAGAGCCTGACTATACTCATTCAGCCAACTCTCAACAGGAAATATTCCATTCGGTGTAATACTTTATTTATATGTTTTATTTATTTATTTAGACGCCCATCGGTCTTTTTTACCTATACATAAAAATATAAAGATTGTAATGTACATAATAAGTCGTAATAATTGTATATATTCATAATAACATAATTAAAAAAACCCGTCCAGTTAAGAGGAATATAAACGCCAGAAATATTTGACTTCTTACCCCTTTAGAACTCCGCGTGTTTTTGGTATCTGCACAGGAATGTAGCACCAAAGTTGTTATTATTGTTTTATGAATAATTTTACAAGAATGAAAAGAAAATCAATGGAAATAGTCAAAAATAATCTTCAATTTTTTATAAGAAAAACTCTGTTTTTAACTTTTGAAGGTTATTCCCATTAATGTAATATAATATAATTGAAGAAGAAAATCACAATAATAATCTAAATTAAAATGTGAAAATAAACAAGAAACAGATAAATAATAAATGATAAATAATAATTGATACAACAATAATATTTCAAAGTGACAGTTGTCAGTTTTGATTTGCTCTCACAAAATTAATAAAAAAAATACAATACAAGCGACAGAAATATTAAAAAAGTGCACAATTTGCTGCTAGCATCTGTAGTTCTGTGTTTTAAGTGCCAAACAAAACAAAAGCCAAAAGAATTACTCTGGTAATTCACTATAAACTCCAACTAAGCCACCGAAAATTTGAAATACAATAATATATATTAATCATGGTAACTAGAGGTAAAAGTGCGCTGGAACTTGAAGACAAATACATGGAGAAAATTATTCAACACATTGATAAAAAAATGGATAATATGAAAAAAGAAATATTGACAAAAATGGAACTATTCAAGGAAGAAACGCAAAAAAGTATAGAGTTCGTCGGCAAACAATACGATGACCTAATAAAAAAAATCGACCAAACCATAATCCAAAACCAAAAAATTGAAACCGAAATCGAAACATTCAAAAAGGAACAACAAGACCTCAAAAAAACAGTGGAGTACCTTGAGAATAAAATTGATCATCAGGAATACGAGTCTCAGTCGAACAATCTAGAACTGCGCAACTTCCCAGAACATCCTCACGAAAATCTAGTTAGTATATTCCACAACCTATCAACTAACGTAATACAATCGGTAGTGCAACCCGAAGATGTGACTTCTGTAGTGCGGGTGGGAGGTAGGAACCGCTCCGAGGACACCCGAACTAAACCAAGAGATGTTATAATCACCCTCAGCTCAAAACTAATGCGTGATCTATTTCTGGCCAAACTTAAGGAACATATTAAAACCAAAGGCCGAATTACTACATCATCCTTAGGACTACCACATGCTCAGATGGGTCACAGCACACCCATTTATATATCGGACCACCTGACATCAAGAAAAAAATTCCTCCTGGCACAAACAAAACAACAGGCAAAACTAAAAAACTATAAATTCACTTGGTCAAAGGAGGGACACCTATTTGCTCGTAAGTCTGAGGACTCCAAAATCCTTAAAATCTCATATGAATCGGACATTAAAAAAATGTGACTCGAGGTCAACAAAAAAAACCCATTACCTAAACTGCTTACCTATATTAATTTAATAAATTTCATTTATATTTTTTCCACAATCACTTTTGCTCAATACTCAAATCAATTTATAATTATTATTAATCTTATTAAATTTATCAACTTACTTCAAATATTTATCTTGACTTACTCCATAATTCCCTTTTATCTGATTTGTCTAAACTATCCAAATATTCTATTCTATATAACTGTTCCCATGTATTCATTTATTTTCACTACTACAATCTATACAATTATTATATTAAACTCAATTTACTTAAGAACTTTTAATTATTTAATTATTTCAAGTAATCTGATATATGTGATACATTTGATTGTTATAAAGTATGTAATTATTTCAACTAACTTAACTGATTTTATTCCCTGGATATTCCTAATTTTTTTAAATCATAAAATAATACTATGTTACTTAAATCAATTAACTCACTTAACTTCCCTCAATAATGCTATTCAAAAATTGAATCCAACTATTTTAAATCATTCCATATTATTATCTAACCACTTGATTCCTTCTATCCCATTGATTGTTTTTATTCCTGAACATTTTTTACTTTTCATAAGTTTAATTCTGCAAAATCTCTTAAATGTTGTATATTTATATTTATTAATTTTCTTACATCAACTAGTAATTATTATACAATTAATTTTAATCTTTTTATATGTCCAAATAATAAAACTCTTCTTTCATTCTCTTAACTTTCCTAATCGCCTGAACCGTAATTATAAAACTTGTTTTAACAATTTCCAATTTTTCAACACCTTAAATCGTGCATTCTGTTTTAATTATTTTGATTATCTCAATGTGTCTTATCTTTCAACAAATTTAAATTGTTCTATTTTTATTGTTAATCACATTCTTCCTATTGTCCTACACTCATTATCTCATGTAATTCTCTCAATTTATTCTATATTATTGATAACCTACTATGACTTATACAAATATTTATACGATTTTAATACATGTCTCTACATTCCATTAACTATTTTAATTGTCTTAGTTCGTGTCATCCTTACTAAAATCCTTAATCTCATACTTTCTATACATTTAATTATCCGAATGATCGTAGTTCTTTTTAGTGTACTTACTCATACTATATCTAAGATTCTCCTCAGCACGGGAGAAACTAAACAGCTGCAAAAAAACATCTCAAATATTAATTGCTATGGTTTTCCCTTAGCTACATATACCCACTTAACTCACAATATCACTGACAAATTCGAACCCCCACCATACATCGACGCTTATAATGGACCCGACTGACCCTATCGATAATTTACTCAACATCACGGTACAAACGACAAATGATGCAAATGCATATAAAAAAATTATCTCCAAACCTAAAGCACTAAAAATATTTGCCATGAATATTCGCAGCCTCAACAAAAACTTCGACAATTTACTTGTACTCCTAACTGACTTAGGAAATGAATTTGATATAATTGCTCTGTCAGAGTGCTGGATAAATCCAAATTATATCCCGAAAATAATCAACAACTACTCTGTCTACAATACAACGCAGCACAGGTCCCAATCCGACGGGGTCATAGTTTATATAAAATCTCACTTAAACCATATAGTGTCTGAAATTTCAGTTGACCATGCAAATTGCCTCAAAGTCACAATTGATAACTTAAATATCTTCGCCATATATCGCTCCCCAAAGTCCAATAATGTATCCTCTTTTCTCTACTCACTCGAAAAAATAATCGATGACGCAACTAAGGATCTCATCATAATCGGCGATATCAACATAGACATCCTAAACGAAGGCAGCCCCCATACTACAAAATACCTAAACCTAATGGGTCTGCATGGCCTTATACCATACATCAACATACCTACCCGAGTCACACTCACTACTAAGACATGCATAGATCACATCATGGTTAGAACAAGACGAACCGCTAAATCAATTGTATTTGAATCTACTGTCACAGACCACTACTCAACCATCCTAGAATTACACAACTCAAAATCTCCCCCCCCTAAGTCCAGAAATCCTACTCATAACATTCTAAATATGGATAATCTGATAAAGTCTGTAGAACTAGAAAAATGGGAGTCTACCCTGCTTTCTGAAAATGTCAACACAGCTCTTGAAATGTTTTCGGCATCACTAACTGCCCACATTAATCACGCTTCTTTCCCCTCCAAAATAGCCTCTAACAAAAACAAGAAGCTGAAACCTTGGATTACGAACGGCCTTATCTTCTGCATACGTAAAAGAGACAGAATCCATAAACAAGCACTAAATAACCCGGACCCCCAATTATTACGTTTTTACAAAAGGTATCGTAACATTTGCAATAACCTAATAATAATAACCAAACAAAAATACTATAAAAAAAAAATTGAAGATTCAGGATTTGACAGTAAAGTTATCTGGAACGTAGTCAACGACATCTCAGAAAATAAAAAAACCTCACTTAATATTCAATCACTTGTTATTAACGAGAAAAATATCCTCGTCCACGATGACCCAAAAACCTTAGCCGATCACGCCAACCATTATTTTAGTAACATCGGAAAAAACTTAGCCAACAAAATTCATAATGCCAAAAATAAAACCCAAAATCATCAAGCTTCACGGGTAAGACAACAGAACAATCTACATCCCGCACTTATCCTAGCCCCAACATCCACTAAAGAAATTGTTGACACAATACTCTCTATAAAAACGAATAGTGCTGCAGGTATTGATAAAATTTCACCTTACATATTAAAACACGTAGCTCACTTTATTACCAAACCATTAAAGCATATTGTAAATCTTAGTTTCAAAAGCGGCACCTTCCCTCACCAACTAAAACATGCAACGGTTATCCCAATCTATAAGGGTGGCGACAAAACAAATATCGAAAACTATAGACCTATTTCTTTGCTAAGTGTCTTATCCAAAATCATTGAAAAAATTGTTAAAAGCAGACTTATCTCCCATTTGGAAACCCAGAAGATTCTCTCGCCCAATCAGTTTGGTTTCCAAAAAAAAATTAGTACGGAATCTGCAATCTTAGATTTGACTGAGAATATCACAAACAGCCTGGACGAAGGCGATTCCTGCCTAGCCATATTCCTGGACTTATCCAAAGCATTCGACACGGTTTCCCACCCCATACTTCTAGATAGGCTATCTCAAATAGGCATCCGGGACTCAACTCTCAACTGGTTCTCCTCATACCTAACTGATAGATCACAAAGTGTGAAAATTAACAACATAGCTGTAAGTAACCCTTTACCAATCCAATTCGGAGTCCCACAAGGAAGTGTTCTAGGCCCTATTTTGTTCCTCATATACATCAATAAACTCTGTAACCTACCCATAATTGGAAAACTAATATCCTTTGCTGATGACACTGTGCTTATAGCTCGACATAAAAATTGGAAAGGAGCATTCGACATAGCTCAACACGACATAGGCCTTGTGAAGAATTGGTTAGATGACAATCTCCTCACCCTCAATGCTGGTAAAACCAAATTCTTAACCTTCAGTCTAACTGCTGCAACCCAACCTACTGATAATCAGAAATTAACAATTCACTCTTGTCCAAGACCATACTCTTCCTGTACTTGCCCAAACTTGGAAAAAGTATCCCATATAAAATACCTGGGGGTCATAATTGATCATCATCTTCGTTGGAATCAGCACTTAGCCACCCTAACTCCCCGAATTCGCAAGCTCTCTTATGTCTTTCGAACACTACGAAATATCCTTACTCCTACAATACTGAAAACAGTTTACTATGCTCTCTGCCAATCCCAATTAGTATATGGCATCATAATTTGGGGCGGCTGTGCTCGTAATTTTATTGATCCTCTACAAAAAGCCCAAAAAACGATAATACGTGCAATCAACAAGCGACCGACAAGATACTCCTCCACTCGACTCTTCTCTGAATACAACGTCTTAAACATACGGCAACTCCATCTAAAATTTACACTAACTCATTTCTTGTTTAAATATACGAAAAAAACCCTCTTACAACACAATTACACCACCAGAACAATAACAAACCGAAACTACAATGTACCTACACTACATACCACGTCAGCTCGAAGACACTTCATGTACCTAGCTCCAAAAATATTTAACCTTCTCCCTGACAACTTAAAAACTGAAACCCAACCCCATAACTTTAAAAAACAATTATCTCTATGGATCGTCACACTTAGGAACTATGATATATAATCTTTTTTTTTACTTAAATTAATTTGTATAACTCTAATATCTATCAATATTATAATTAACCTATTATTATAAATTATTATTATCAAAATATTTAGAAACCTCGATGTATATTATTTGTAATTTAATTTAATTTAATTTGTATAATTTAGTAAATTATAATTCAATTTATCAACCATCATACTATGTAACTTATAAATAAATTATTATTTATCTGTAACCCACATTTCCATAAATTCATTGTCATATTATCTGTAAACTACACTATCATCAATTATTTTATTATCTGTAACTTCGTTAACATAAATTCAATGTTATATTATCTGTAAATTTCATCTATCAATTATTATTTTATCTGTAAATTTCATTGTCATAAATTCCTTGTTATATGTATTACCTGTAAACATCATTATCATCAATTACTATATTATATGTAAATTTCATTATCATAAATTCATTGCTGCATTAACTGTAAACCTCATTATCATAATTATTATATAATCAGTAAATGTACTTCATTACCCATATAATCTGCATACTTCACCCGCCATAACACAGGGACATCCCTAGCATGGCGGGCGAAATAACACAATATGTACACTATGTATAAAATTCTTTAATAAATAAATAAATAAATAAATAATGGTTGCAAGTGGGACAGAAAAAAATGTTCCAGTTGCGACAATCGAGTGTTCTAGACAACGTTTGCAAAGCGATTTCTATGCACATTACATATTATATTCGTGGTGATATAAGGCACACTGATAAAAATTTGCACATATTCGGCTTGTGGCCCCCTCTTAATTGTGTACCAAAATTGTTAAAAACCATATAAAAAAACTGGTAGTAGGCAGGTACAAAATTATATCACTTTAACAAAGGAATCTCAAAGTGTAACGCCCATCGTTCACGTAGCTACTTACAAGCGACGCTACCGCTACCTCTCATACTATTTTGCTAGTGCAGCGCCTTGCAGCGATTTCAAACATTAATAACAGTATGGAAAATACAGACGAGCGGCAATCGCGTCGCTTGAACGTAGCTCCATGGAAGAATGGCATAAAAGTTATCTAAAATACTAATCGTAAATCAGGCTCAGTGACGTTCTTTGCCCAGTTGCTTTGGGGAATGATTATTTGAAAAACGAATGATATTCAGATTTCAAAAGAGTTTCCAAGAAAATGTCAAGTGATTTGATTAAATAGCAGATTCGCGTCGCATTATAAAGTTAAATGATTTTGGAAAAAGCTGTATGGCTGTATTTCCGGAAAAAAATCCCAAATGTTCTGATCCAATTACAAACAGTCCCATTCTGAGATAATGAAATGAGAAGTATGATGTGAAAACGTTTTCGGCTGTTTTGTATTCGCGTGCTAAGGTCTATTTACACGAACAGTCCGTGAAGTGTCGGAAACGGCCAGAACCTTATATAAATTGTGAAACTAATTTATTCGCCCGACCTATAATTCGCCCAAATGGAGGGGAAAATTAGTACAGCTAATGGGAAGCAAGTAATCATCAACATTTTATTATACAGCCCGCAAGTCGATTATATTTAGCCAATTTCCTACACCCGGAAATTTGACTAAAACATTAGCTCGAATCAGATAGAATAATACCTACACACATTTTGTGTAGATCTATTCGCCCGCTATTTACCTTATATATCGAGCGAAAAAAAGGATCTCCTTTTTTTTTAAATCGCCATATCTTCGTAAGTAAAAAATATTATGTAATTTCTGTATTGTGTTGATAATAACAGGTTTCTTCTGTTTCGTGTATCGTGTTACAGATTTTTTTTATTTAATACTGTACAAAAGACTAACTGCCTGGAAAAATGGGACTCTGGTATCCGCAATTAGGAGATTTTGTGAGGCTGAGGAAATGGAGAGAAGAAAGAAATGGAAAAAAGGAAGGCTGAGAAGAACAGGCCTGATTTTTTTAGATCTGGTCACCAAACATAGCTAAAGAAACTCCAAGCAACTTTATGTTCCGAAATGCGGTTTTTCACCAGGTTGTGGCCGCATTAGAACCAAATCGGTGGAGAAGCCTATAAAATTAAGATGGCTGAGATGGATTCGAGTTTAGCTCCACCTACACCGATTTTGAAATAAATCGGTGCAGAACTCTAGAAATGATTGAATTGCCGCCGAAATTGTGCGTTTTGGAAAAAATATTCGAATCCAGCTGCCCCACAACCTGCTGCTGCTCAACCAAATTGATGCTGAACTTCTGCAACACAAACAAAACAAATATTACATATTATCCAAATTTATCTGTAAAGTTAGACGGGAGTGGGAAGGGATGGAAAGGGGAAGAAGACGGTGAAGAGGATAGTGGGAAATACCCACCGATATATTCAGACCTGGACACCAAACACTGATAAAGCCATTTCAAGCAACGTTTCGATTCTGATTGGTGGTCTTTCACCATGGCGACGCTGAGAGTATCTACCACTCTGAAATATTCCGCAAATGCAAATATATGGTGATATGAATATTAAAATCGTATTATTTGGTGTGAATTAAATGTGAAACAACACGAATCTATTAAACGTTTTTGCTGAGATTTGAACCCACGGCCTATGGATTCGTAGCCAAAGATCTTTACCGCTCGGCCACGGAGATTGTTAAATTATATGTATTTATTTTATTTTATTTATTTATTAAACGCCCTTATGGGCTTTTACATTTTAGTTAAATAGATGAGTATAACAGTGATTTCAAAAAAATCTAAATTAAAACAATACATAATATAGTGAAAATAAAAGTAAAACAAAAGCATATATCTACAACAAAATATAACAATAAATGCATATAATAAAATAAGATACATAGGTAAAAAATATAAGAAGTTTCACAAAAAACAAGATATTCAATATAGACAAAAATTGTAGAGATTATAGACGTCTATTTATGTCTAAATATAAAAAAGAATTGAAATAAACAATGTTTATATTTAGTTCCGAGACTGTGAAGTCTCGGTATCGGGGAATTTTGATAAGAGAGTTTCCTGGTGTTATTAAAATAAAAGGGTAGTAAATTTCGGCAAGATCTTTTAGGTATGTGGATATTGATTAATTGAAGCAATTCAGGACAGTCAATTTAGTAATGCAGTATTTTATGTAATAGTATTAAATCTGTGATTATTCTTCTTTCTGAAAGTTCTAATAGGAACATTTTATCTAGTAGGTAGTTATAATCAATGTTTTCTACAGGAATATTCAATTTATAGTTTATATATCTTAAGAACTTATGTTGAATCTTTTCAATGTTGGCGGAATGAATATTGTAAAAGGGAGACCATATCGTAGAGTTATACTCTAGTTGGCATCTAACAAGGGTTTTGTACAACGTGATAAACGTGCCTAAATTATTGAAGTCTTTTAAAACTCTCAAAACAAATCCAAGAGTCTTAAGGGCCTTATTAATAATATTATTAATATGACACAAAAAAGTTAGTTTGCTATCGAACATAATACCTAGGTCAATAATTTCACTGACGCAATTTAATTTTTTATCATTTAATGTATATTGAAAAAATATTGGATTTTTTATTCGATAAAAATTAATGAACTGACATTTCTTTATGTTCAATGCTAGTTTGTTGATAGAGCACCATTCAAAAAGACGTCTCAAATTAGTTATTTATTATTATTTTTATAAATTATTATTCTTCAATATAAGATCAAAAACTGTAAGCATAACTTACCCGCAGTGTACGATAAATGGAATAAGAATACTCTTCTCGCAATTAACAACAAGTCCAGAATAAAGGTAATAAATACCCTTCCCTCGGTTAACAACCAGTCATCAGTAAAGGTAATAAATACCCTTCCCGCGGTTAACAACCAGTCATGAGTAAAGATAATAATTACCCTTCCCGCGGTTAACAACATGTCCAGGGTAAAGGTAATAAATACCTTTCCCGCGGTTAACAACCAGTCATGAATAAAGATAATAATTACCCTTCCCGCGGTTAACAACCAGTCATGAGTAAAGATAATAATTACCCTTCCCGCGGTTAACAACTTGTCCAGGGTAAAGGTAATAAATACCTTTCCCGCGGTTAACAACCAGTCATGAGTAAAGATAATAATTACCCTTCCCGCGGTTAACAACTTGTCCAGGGTAAAGGTAATAAATACCTTTCCCGCGGTTAACAACCAGTGATCATGAATAAAGATAATAATTACCCTTCCCGCGGTTAACAACCAGTCATGAGTAAAGATAATAATTACCCTTCCCGCGGTTAACAACTTGTCCAGGGTAAAGGTAATAAATATTTTTCCCGCGGTTAACAACCAGTCATGAATAAAGATAATAATTACCCTTCCCGCGGTTAACAACCAGTCATGAGTAAAGATAATAATTACCCTTCCCGCGGTTAACAACCAGTCATGGGTAAAGATATTAAACACCGCTTTCCGCGGTTAACAACCAGTCATGGGTAAAGGTAATGAATACCCTTTCCGCGGTTGACAACCAGTCCAGGGTAAGGGTAATAAATACCTTTCCCGCGGTTAACAACCAGTCATGAGTAAAGATAATAAATACCCTTCCCGCGGTTAACAACCAGTCATGGGTAAAGGTAATAAATACCCTTTCCGCGGTTGACAACGTAACCGGTAATAAATAGCCTTCCCGCGGTTGACAACCAGTCCAGGGTAAGGGTAATAAATACCTTTCCCGCGGTTAACAACCAGTCATGAGTAAAGATAATAAATACCCTTCCCGCGGTTAACAACTAGTCATGGGTAAAGGTAATAAATACCCTTTCCGCGGTTGACAACGTAACCGGTAATAAATAGCCTTCCCGCGGCTGACAACCAGTCCACTGTAAAGGTAATAAATATCCTTCCCGTGTTTATATAATATCTCTACCTGTGTACTCCGGCCCTAATCGCCGTTGGATGAGAAGCCGATTGGACGAACATTACTTTACTTTATTATGAAATGACTTGCGAGTCTTCGATAAAACGCCCAAAAAAATATGCCCCAGGGAGAAAGTCTGGATTTCATTTTTACTGAAGCCTTACCATAATGAATTCAGATTACTTTTTTAATGCTGAAAGTTGTAATTCTTCATTAGGAAAATGAAGATTCCTCGTAAAGCTATAATTTATTATTTCTTATGTCTTGGCAAAGGGATAGCGAACCTATTTCTTCAGTTTGTCGGATTCCCAATCAAGAATCGCAGGTTCATTATTTTATAACATTTTCGGCGTGTCACGCTGGTAGTTGGGGGAATTTAAATATTGACAGATTATTCGGTACCAGGGAAAACGATATGTTCGTGGGGAGAGCGTTTGTAGCGTCATACCGTTAAGGGGTAGTGGCGTGTCCCGGTGACAGCTGTCTTAGCAGCTAGTAGCGACTACCGTCTCGTACGTCATAGCCAAATTCGATACGTTAAAGATTTTGCTATTTTAGATCGTTTTTAAAATCAATAAAAAGCATCCATAAAATATTTATGTTTTACGTTTATAGTACGAAGATCAGACCAGATAAATAAATTTAAAATACAATAATACCCATACGTCATATATGAAAATTCCCCATTGCGAAGCCGCAACGGTAAAAATACCCTGACCTTTGCACCGAACCTATTATGAATTTTGCCCTTGTTTCAGAGGTGGACCACTCCTGAGCTTAGACATAATCTCTCCAACCCTTTAAATCGCCACCGATCCGCTGTGGCTTAACTAGCAGTAGTTATGGAAGTTTTTTAATAACCTGCAGTTTAAGCCTCGAACTTAATATCTAAAAAAACTATTGGAAATGAACTTTTTCCACTCTTTTAAGGATCATTGATATCTAGAAAATGCCTAGCTGAATAGACAATTATTTATTATAATTAATAATGATAACCAGTGCCGGTTCTTCACACGGGGATGGGACCCCACTACATACCTATTCCTGAAACCTAACCAGAAAAAATTATCAACTATTTGTGTTCACAAAAAAGAATGAATGCATTCTTAACATATAAGTAATTAACAATTCGACCCCTTGGAATAACAAGGTTCCATCTGCCTTGGTAACGTCGTGCGGTAATGGGATCTATAGTAAGCTACTTTAATGTTCATTATAGCATGTCGTTACCGCAACAGATGGAACCTTTTTATTCCATAGGGTCGTATTGCAGAAATATAATGTAAAAATTTATTTCGGGTAATCGGGTGGTTATTAGACACCAACAACCTATTTATGTGTTTTCAATGCCAAAAAAAATTGTTACCCTTTGTGCTATGCATAAAAAATCTTAAATTAGTTTATCTCTTTAAAAAAATAATCAATATTTGACAAGTTAAAGTATTTTCACCAAAAAATGTAGATATAATATGTCTCGACGCCACCTAGTGAGAGAGTTAGCACTTACATGTCTTTCTCATATAAAAATAAAGTTGGTTGTTTGCAGGTGAAAAAAAGAAAAAAATATATAATAATCGATAATTGTTGAATGAAACACTAGGTATATATTGAATCATTTGGCGGGTAGGAGGTATCCCGCCGTAGCTCAATGGTAGAGCTCCTGTCCGGCAAACAGAGGGGTGCGGGTTCGAGTCCCGTCGGCGACATATATCTTTTCTCGGGAGAGTTTTCAATATTGATGAGTGTTTCAGGCTAATAATTATTGCTTATAATAATTGTTAATCTAAAATAAATTAAAACAATATATTTCGAACTTTGTCCAACCATAATAGAATTCGGAACCATTGCTTGGGGAGGAGCAACTAACGCAACTATCGGTCATACGTAAATCACACAGAAAACCATCTTAAGGGTAATACTTAAAAAAACATAGAATGACTGACACAGACCAGATATTTGACATGTTTGCCGTATACGCCAAATACTCATAAAACCGCAACTAAATTATATATATTTTTAAAATAAATTTCAACAAACACAACTATTACTAATACACAAGTTAGACAAGCGAACAAACGAACATAATATTTCTGACGGTAAACACAAGCTTCGGACGAAGACACCACAAAAGTGAGTAAATCAAATAAATCACAAAAGTGAGTAAATCAAATAAATTGTAAGATCAACCAAACTGTTCAACAATTCTAATAACCTAATAATTATATTTAAGTCGTTAATCCGTAGTGTTCTTGAGTACGGGTCAACAGTCTGGAATCCACATTATATTACACGGGTATCTAGACATGAATCTGTCCAAAGAAAATTTACATGGATTTTGTCTTATGTCTACCATCTTCTAGACGGGTACGAACAAAGATTTAAGAACATATTTCAAATTAGACAGTCTAGTTAAAAGACGAATGCTCTATAAAATTGTGAATAATCGAGTAGATTGTAACTTAGTCAATCAAACCAAGTTATACGCCAGGCCCAAATCTACCAGAAACCTTAACATATTTTGGACCGATATTTTTACCAATAATACTGTATAATTTAATCGTATGTCTAGAATGTTTCGATTATACAACGATCTTGCTAAAACACACACTGATGTTTTTGTAAATACTATAACTTGTTTCAAGAAATATCTTCACGATTTGCGTACCAAAAAAATAAAAATAAAAAATGTGTTTATCGTTTTATTATTTTTTAATATAAATAAATAAAAAATTCGACTAATTATTTCTTGTAATTTTTGTAATTACAAGAAATAATTAAGTTGTGTATAAAAATATAATTTAATTTGTAGTTAAGTATAAAAAAATAATTAAGTTTTTAGGTTATGCATAAAAATACTGAAATTGTTTTTCATGTGTTTGCTCCTGTGAGTATGCAAATGTGATTACTGCAGACACATTAGTTTAGAGATATTTATATTTTAATTTATTTTTTATTACCCACAAGAATTTTCTACAGATATCCTGTTTGCATCTCAAATAAATAAATAAAAAAACCATACATTAAAAGCATTCAATCTTTTAATCTATCCAAAATGTAATGAGCATTGAACGTATTGTTTATTGCGCATAATTCTTTAATCTGTGTTTATTGCTAAAAACGAATACATGTGATATTTACTTTCATAAACCGATACATCTCCCTTTGTTTCCATTCAACTTATCCCTATGTTTCTGTATCTGCAATAGGAAACAGATTCTTGCTGATTATATCTACATATTAGGTACAGCTCACTCGCAGCATTCCTCTGAGTCAAGTTGACTTGCAGAAATTTCATTCTAGTATACGACAAACGCATCGTTAAAATCGCTAGCGTTATTGAGCGCCACCTACGACGCTTATATTTTCTACCGACACACTACGTTATAAAAGATTTCTTCCTACGGCAGGAGAAAGGGTTAGTTGAATTCGGGAGCGGATGAGGGAATATCATTTATTTGCACTGGATATGTCTTTTTTACGGCTGACAGCGGCTTGAGCACGCGCTCCGTGTATTTAAAATTACCCCTCTCCTGTTTACGGCGGAGGGGGGGTCACATAACTTGTCAAGTATAGCGGCGGCAGCGGTTATGGAGAATAACGGCGAATGGCGAAGACTCGAACCATGCTTATAACCATGGAACTATGATTCTCTGGAAGCGGCATAGTGTTTTGTATCGTAAGTAAAACAGCCGAAACCAATGTAGCTCGCTGTGGCTCGCCCAGCTAATAGGGGGGGATAGGAGCGGGGTATTGTGGCCAGCGTGCGGGGGGAGGGCAGCTATTTGGAGATAAGGGCCGGACTGTGAATGGAAATAATTATTTTATTTATTTTTTATTAAAAAAACGTTTAATAAATTATAATTCATTTTGAGGATAGACAGGGAAGAGGATGATGTGTGAAATTTCAATTATTTGTGTAATATTGTAGGTGTAATTGGCTAATGTTTGACACATATTTTTGTTAAAGGATTGTGTAACCTAGAAGCAATCAACTTTTTCGTGTTTTACCTATGTGTTGAAATATTTAGTTATAGGTTTTTACGGTGAATTAATCAATTATTTGTTTTTTGGATCAATATTATGTTTGTTATTCTGTTAATTTATTTGTAAACTTATTTATTGTCAAATATTGTACGTAGCACTTAAACTACTACTACGACATAACATGGAGTAAATTATTTGTTAATTAAATAAAAAATGTGTATCTACGTGTTTTCCGTGAACTGTAAAATGTTTTTTTTTTTACATTACAAATAAAAATTTACTGATATAACATATATATCAGAATATTGTATTGTAAAAAGTACGTTGTTTTATGTTGATAGGCACATTTAGGTGTTTTTAGTATTTAAAACAAATATATATGTAAAATCCCAGCCGGGGGTAAAAATCGAATATTATTTAAATTTAATTATTTCATAAATTGGTTAGCGCTGTATTAATTAGTATCAGATAAAACCTGTCTAAGAATTTTCTTGATTCTGAAATATGTATTTAATATGAGTTACCGGACACCTTGTAGGTATTTTTAAACACCTACGCATTTTTATTAATCCTTAAATTCAGACTTGAAGACACTTGAATTCAGTCCCGAAGATTATAAAAACATTTTGTTTAATAAAATTAATTTTAAACCGTGAACCTTCTCGTGTTTCTTTGTACGTTTTATTACTGACGATGGACTTTGACCGTTCATTTAGTTTCTGTTCCGCGGCACACGCGGCGTACCTAGATGAAAAAAGTAAAGACAAATATTTAAATAACTTTGTTTCGTTTTGTTTCTTCAGGTTCCGGCGAGGATTCAAGCAGTTTTTTTCTTGCTGTCCGTGTGTGGAGGTAGGGCCGGAGACCTTGACTAGGCGAGAGGTACTCACCTCCCGCTACTCCTGCTCAGGCTCCCCTGATCATCATCGCATCATCCGGAATGGTGAGTCTAAAGCTCCCTTGATTCTATACCAAATCTTGCTGTCCGTGTGGGGAGGTAGGGCCGAAGACCTTGACTAGGCGAGAGGTACTCACCTCCCGCAACTCCTTCTCAGGCTCCCCTGATCATCATCGCATCATCCGGAATGGTGAGTCTAAAGCTCCCTTGATTCTATACCAAATCTTACTGTCCGTGTGGGGAGGTAGGGCTGGAGACCTTGACTAGGCGAGAAGTACTCACCTCCTGCTACTCCTGTTCAGGCTCCCCTGATCATCATCGCATCATCCGGAATGGTAAGTCTAAAGCTCCCTTCATTCAATACCAAACCGACTTCACGAAGTTCATGTTTAATGCCATATACCGGCCGAGAGTTCAATTTTCGTCTAAAGAAGGTCTTGCGATCGAACTTTTGAAACGATATAGATATACCACGTCCTTCTGTTAGCCGCTGTACGACTGATGTTCGCCGTCATAGCTTGCAAATACTGGCATTATATACAGGACGGTTCCGACGAAAATATTATTGTATATAACTCAATATCCAGTTTATTTCATGTTTATCATTTTTTCATGTATCAGTTTATTTATTTCATTTCACACAAATTTAGGTAATATTTCACTAAATTCAAAAGGGATAAGCACGAAACTACAATGCTAAACTACTACTTACAAAAATGTTTTTGATTTAATAATAAAAATAAAAATAAATAACAATGAGTCAGGTCCCTGGATAGAAAATGAAGAACTCAATTGTTCAGACATTGAACAAATGAGTTTTTCTGATATATCGGTTGAATTGTTAGCTAAAATTATTAAAAATACTCATAATTGGAAAGCCACGGGTTGCGATTGGATACATAATTTTTGATACAAACGTCTGACTACTTTACATCCTCTTTTTGCAAAAAATCTTTCAAAATTTGTTAGACAAACTCAAAATTTTCCAAATTTTCTAACTAAGGGCATTACTTATATGTTGCCTAAAAGCGAAAATATTAATAATCCCTCTCAGTATAGACCCATTACATGTTTACCGACAATATATAAAATTTTAACCTCTTGCTTGACAGATTTAATATATAATCATTTAGATGAAAAAAATATTTTATCTGAACAACAAAAAGGTTGTCGCAGAAAACATATAGGATGTAAAGAACAATTAGTTGTTGATTCTGTAATTCTAAAACAGATTCAAAATAAAAAAACGTAATTTACATACTTGCTATATAGATTACCAAAAGGCTTTTGATAGTGTCCCGCACTCGTGGCTTATCAAAGTATTAAATATATATAAAATTAATCCAATGATTATTAGCTTTTTAGAAAATATTATGTCTTTTTGGAATACAGATTTATTTATCAATTTAAAGGGTAAGAAAATAGTAGTACCGGGCATTTCAATAAAAAGAGGAATTTTTCAAGGAGACTCGTTGATTCCTCTTTGGTTTTGCTTAGCATTAAATCCTCTATCTAAAATGTTAATAAAAAGCAAGTTTGGAATAAAAATTAAGGGAAATACAGGAGAGAGTAGTACAATCTCGCATCTATTATATATGGATGATATAAAATTATTTTCAAATTCTGAATCAAATTTAGAGAAAATGATTAAGGTAGTTAAAATTTTTTCAGATGATATTAAAATGACTTTTGGTTTAGATAAATGTAGAACGATCCATATAGATAAAGGCAAAATTATAGATGGAGATGAGGGTATATTTAGAAATTTCAAAATTAAAAGTATGAAAGGGGATGAGGTTTATAAATACTTAGGATACCCGCAATCGAATAGATTAGATCATACTAGTATTAAAAATGATATTAGGATTAAATTTCAAACTAGGATAAGAAAAATTTTGAAATGCAATCTATCTGCTAATAATTTAGTATAGGCAATAAATAGTTGGGCAATACCTCTATTAACGTACTCATTTGGTATAATTAAATGGTCTAATACAGATTTAGATAGCTTAGAACGATTAATTAGAACTACGTTAACAAAGTTTAATTGTCATCATCCAAATTCAGCTATAGAACGAATTAATTTACCTAGAAATTTAGGAGGTAGAGGTATAGTCAAAATAACTTCTTTAAAACAAAATCAGGTAGAAATGTTAAGAATTTTTTTCCATAGAAAAGCTAATAGCTCAGAGCTGCATAAAATAATTTGCAAGGCAGACAGAAATATTTCCCCTTTAAATTTATACGACGAGAATGCCAACATTTTTATAAATACCAACCAGGAATTATTAGATTCCTGGTCAAATAAAATTATTCACGCAAAACACTTCAATTATCTCAACCAAACGTATGTTGACAAACTTTCGTCAAACAAATGGTTGAGTATTGGAGAGTTGAGTGCAGAAATAGAAGGATTTATGCTTGCTATTCAAGATAGAGTCATTAATACCAAAAATTATAGGAAGCATATAATCAAAGATCCAAATCAAATTGATGATTTATGTAGAAAATGTATGACTTTTCCGGTTTAGTTTTTCCTATGGAAAAATTCATTCTTGTAAATCTGGTGAAAAAAAAAATATATATATATATATTATTATATTTATGATTTAATAATAAAAATATATTTATTATTAAAAAAGAACATGATCTGACAATTCAATAATTAATATTGTAGTAAATTGGCAAGCAATTGAAGAAGCCATATTTTGAGCCTTTATGTCCGCCATCTTGTTTTTTGGAATGAATCCAATCCAAATTGGGACCGATTATTTCAAATGATTTAGAGGATTTTGAACTAATTTTAATTTAATTTAATTTTGATTTTTAACTTTTTAATTATAACCCAGATTCTGCCACAAAAAACTATATCAGGAATTGAACCTTCTGAAAATAAAAACTTTGTACGAATATACAAAATGGACTTATATGTGGGCGTTTTCCAAAAAAGATGTCGGTGACGTAATAGGAATTCCACTTAAGTGAGATGCTGCATTTCGATTAAAAATATACGTAAATTTATTAAAGAAAGAATGAACTTCATGACAAAAAGTATTTAAATAGAAAATGTCAATAAACTTCGAAAATAATTGCAATTTAAGTTTAATACTATTGGTAAGAAATTCTTTTACGTCACTTTTATCATAAAGTTTATAAAGAAAATTAAAAGAAATTCATTATTTCAGATTTTTATTTACGAATTGAAAACACAATCAGTCTCCTAAAAAATATGAATAATCAAGCTTATTGAATTAAATATTAAGTTTTTCAATAAAAATATTCTTTTACGCTACTTTTGGATACTTTGTACTGTATATTTTGCGTTCTAGAAAGACGAATATAAGTTTTTGTTTTACGAATGTTTAATTATAACAAATTTAAAATTAATCATGAACTATATCAATAAAAAAAAGAACAAATTTCTTTGAGATATAATAATTGATCTTAGAAAATAAATCACAGCAATAACAGGACAGTGGCGTAAGGGGAAAAATTTGGTAACGTTTAGGAATTCTAAGGCCTCGGCCAGACTGAGAGGCTTGCCCGGTAGCGACAGCGGGCGCGAAATATCAGTCGTATGTGTACGCACGTTGTGGCTACACTGCTGAAAGCGCGACAAGCGACTGGTATGGGAAGAGTGGAAGATACTCTCAGTATCATCCTGGTGTAAGACCACCATTCAGAATTGAAACGTTGCTTAATAATGACTTTAACCTGTTTAGTGACTAGATCTGAATAGCCAGGTACTTCCCCACCTTCCTCTTCCCCACCTTCCTCTTCCCCATCTCCTTCCTGTCCCCACTTACCTTCAGCCTCAAACGTACCCCAATTGGGGATTCCATAGTCTCACTGGCTCCAGATGGGAGCAGTTAAGACTCATGTGAGGTATTCTCTATAAAAAAGGACGATTTTACGTACTACCGCCACCGTGGAAGGCCCCCCGCGCAAGTACTTTTTCTTCCACTTGTTCTTTTTTCTTTTCTTTTTTTTTTCGTTTCTGTTCTCTCCAACGTCTTCTTTTTTCTATTCTTCTTTGGTTAGCTCTCTGATTATATTTTGATGTTATTTTTGTCTTTGTAACTCTTTTTTCATAAAGGCTTCATATTTTTCAGGGTCGTTTTTAATTTTGTCTCTGTACCTTTTTGATTTTTCTGCAGCTTTCAACGGCATATTTGAACATAAAATTAAAATAAATTATTTATAAAAATGCACAAATAATTAGATAGGTAATAATGGGCTACACGTGCATACCGTGTATAGCCTGAAATAGGTAACTAAGCTGAAAGGGTATTAAAGTACTTGTTAATGTACACAACTTTAATTAGGTACAGGATTAACTAAAACACACAGGAACATAAATCATGCTACATTTTATACTTACTTAATCAAAATTGTATGAACCAGCTGATTTTATACTGAATTTCAGAGTTGCCTCTACAGTAATAGTTGCTCATATTGCTGTCTATATTAGTACTTCGACACCATTTCGACTCTTTCAGAATTAATTTTTAATAATCTTAATTAATAAAAAAAAGAAAAAAAATTATACACATAAAAATCAAATAATTTTTTCTTTTTAGCTATGCTGTTCTTTTTTTTCAATGCTACATATATCACTCAACCCACATATCTACATGTAAAAGTTACATTTTGAAGATACATGCAAAATATAAATTTAATTAGAAAATTGTAACACACCCAAATACCCTAAAAGACGGACAGAGTGAACCGACCTTTAGAATTCCATTACGTCACTTTTAAGTTCCATTCACGACACCGTTGCGTAAGAGAAGTAGCGTAATCGCGTCAATATTTTTTCGAAATGTATTTATCAATAAATTATGAAACTTTTGTTTGTTCTAACTAAACATTTCATAAAACAATAAATGAATCAATTTAATACAAAGTAGAGTCTAATACATTCTGGTAAATTACCTGGAGAAATGCGGAAGCGTTGGTGGAACACTTTTTTAGTACAGCCGAGAACGACCACTTTTGTTACGATTTCTTGGCAAACTGGCTGTAAAAAACCAAGCATGGCCGCCCTTCATAGACTAAATAGGGTTGCTATTTTCGAAAATATTCATCAATTTGGTAATATTTTTATTGGAAGACGTCAATAATGTGGTGGCGTAGGCGGAAATTCCACCATACGCTATTTCGTAGGACAACTCAATATCTGGTATTTAAATTATTTTGCACGATAATTAATCTATATTATGGTTGCAAATCGAAAATATTATCATATACTATTAGTAGAATTAGAAATAAATACTGGGATAACATTAAATAACATTAATTTATGAACTCTTACTGGTAGTGGTAGGTGTAGGACATACCAGAAACAGTGACCTGTAGTCTTACTTATTTTAAAATAATATCGAAATTTAATAGATTTATTCATTATTTTTAGTCCATAAAGGTATTTATTTGTTATTATATTGGTAAAATATATGGTTGGTCATTAAAACCGACACAACAAAAGTTACTGATCCTGAAAGTGATGGGACACTGACTTTTATCTATGTACACTTTTTTTGAAAAACGCCCCTGTACACACAAACACAACATTTATAAAAACGTCACAAATACACGAACTTTATACAAAATAATACATTTTACACAAATGCTGTTAAGACTGAAAGTGGCAAGAGAAGCATTGGCCACAAGGTTGTTCAGATATATATTCTCCTTCCAGACACCCTTAAAACAGAGAAAAGTATAAACATTTTTTAAACAAAACTATTTAACCTTAAGTTGATAGAAAGTGAAATATAAATTTCTTTTCACTTAATAAAAAAAAAAATTAAAAAAAAACAGAAAGATACTGAGAGTGTAAGAAGATACTGAGAAAGTAGGCCAAATGATTTGACAACCATTCTAATTTACCACCTTATTTTCATCAACTTAATCCACCATACTGCAGTCTTAACCACTGGAGCGACTTAAAAAAGCAATTTAAAACTTTTTCTCGGATTGCTCAAGGAAAATTTTCCACCCATATCAAAAAAATTATACCTCCCAATTTGAATATGGAACCATACAAACTGTATAGCCAATTAATTCACCTATATTTTGTCTATTATCACATATTTGTAGGATTTATAAAAAAAGATATTATAAAATCATAATCTTGAAAAATTTTATAAAATCTAAAGAATATTTGCCATATTTTGGCAGCAAAGCAATCCGTGGTTTTGGAAATAGTACATATATTGTGGCAAAAAGCGTTCGAGTGGATAATGGAATGGAACAAAAAAATCTGTGATGAATATGCTCTCCCATAAAATGACTCTATTATTAGTAAAAATTCTGGAAGGTCTTTAAACAAATCATCATTATTATTTGCTCGTGTTCCCCATGCCCACTCACCGATTGACGTCACGACTCCCGACAACTCTAATATAAATCCCACGTGAAATTGTTCAAATCTAGTTTTCACATTTTTCATTTCCATTTTTATATTCTTTTATCCACCAGTACTACCAGAAATGTATTCAAAACTTGGCACAGGTAACTCAATGCGTTCTGGTTATTGATATACAATAAAGTAAATACTTCGTTACTTTTACCAAATACACATTAATAGAACTTAAACACTTAATTTGTGTAAAACCATGAGTTTTAATTAATTTATTTACCGACCGGTTTCGCTTTGCCCAAGCATCGTCAGGGTACAAATTAATACTAAACAAGAAATACATAGCGTGTGCTTCTTGATGATGCTCGAGTGATGCTAAGTTTTTCATTTTATTAAATACGTCAAATCTTAAAGTGATTGCTTTCTACAATAATTTACTTTACATTAATCGATTTTATTTCAACATCACTAAAGTTTAAATTAAAGTTTTCACAAGTCAAGGCGGTGCGGCCCAACTTTGAACTATATATAATTAAGTGCAGCTTTTACTTACACATAAGGGACGACCTCGTTAATGAAGTCGTTCTGTGGGCATTGAAGTTGGCATCTACCTCAATGTAAGCCAACTCGTCCAAAGCTTATCGAACTTCGGAAATAGCGTAATCCGAAAAGGAGTTATGGCACGCCCTTAGAATTTAAACAAATTACATTAAATGAAGAAGACGTAATCTTATTTTACTTTTGGTTTTCTGACGGAAGGGAGAGGTAGTATTGATTTATTCCACGGAAACTCTATAATACAAAGTAAACTGGGAAGCACTTTGAGAAAAAAATCCCGCCCTTGCCCCTTCAATCAGCCTTATTCAACGTTGAAAACAATGCATAAATAATTTATCATGGTGTACTCCCAAATCTTTTTCCCGTAAGCCACACTCTGCTACATCAAAAAATCGTTTGCAGCATGGACATTCCTTTTACACGTTACACATTCCCCCCGATTTTCTCTCGTTATACCATTAGCCCAGATAACTGGCAGAAATTAGGGGAAAGTTGAATTTTTGCAGGTGAGTAGTACGTGTTTACCATAGGGAGTATTTTCACAAAAGTCCCCACTCCTCCCCTGCTTACATACCTAAACCATTTTTTTACATTATCACCACACAGTAGTCATTGAGGAAAAATAACCTCAGTACCTGTGTCATCTTTGGGGATGCTGTGTGGGAGGTCTTTTTAGAGAATAAAAGGAGGGGAAGTTCTAGGAAGGAAAAAGGTATGAGTGGGTAAGAATCTAGGGATCAATGTGTCTAGGAGTTACGTATGAATCCGTCCCTCCCACTGCATACAAGGCGATGGGTCGAGAGGGTCCGGCTGGAGAGGTCTAGGTTAGCTCTCCCTTAACCAGTATCTCCCGATCTGACCCACCATGCAGTAGGTTGTCAAACGCATTCGCTGCCAAGACCTAGACAAATTATATACCATGAACCGGGGCACCCCTGCTAAGTCGGTTGTTGGTTATCAAATATAATATATTATCATATCGATATATCCAATTCGTATAGCTATCGATTTAGCAATTTCTACATTACGACGTTTCAAGGAAGCAAGACGCCTATTTCACATTGTTTTTTTGCAGTTGCTTTACTTTCACCCTCTTCATGAAATTTTTTTTAAATTATTTATTAAAAAGTCATATACAGAATCGTCGGCTATCAAAGTTGATTGTAAAAGATCCAATAACATGCAATGTTAATAATGTGTGTTTTATTTGCTTCATTACAATTCTAAATATTAGATACGTATTTAATATTCCAGGGTCCGTGCGGATCCCGCTGCAGCCACAAGGGGGTACCGTCCGTTGGGCCCGGCGGACGCCTTCCTGACAGGCCAGTGGGGGCTCTGGCGCCGGGGGCACAGCGCCTCTGCCCGCGCTGCCCCCGCCCTCCCCCACCCCTACCCGCCGCACATGGCTCTGACCCCCCACCAAGGCTAGGCGACCCCCACGGGTCGTCACTTTCGACAAGAAAGTCGGCGTCGTCTTGTAAACTCGACAGACAAACCACATACGCATGACTTAAATAAATATCTCACTAAAAAAGGTGATGCTAGGTACCTACCTACCAATAAAATGAACTACAAATCATTTTCCCATCTGTGAAAATATTTTGTCTATCGCTTACTTTTCGTTAAACTTTTCATCTATCATTTATTTTCAGTTATTTTTTCCATTTGTCGGTAAAAATCTTCTATGTATTAATAATGATGTTTTCATGTTTTGTACACTAAACTAAGTCCGTAAAAATATCTATCATCATCACTGTCTTCTGATCGGGCAGGGCCGGCCTAGTGCAGGCGCAATCAGAGTAATCCGCTCCGGGAGACGACTTTCAAAGGCGCTAAGGACCTATGGAGCAAATGCGCTGATAATACCTAACCCCTAATACTGCAAATTATCTTATAACATACCCCTGCGAGGGTCCCCTGTAATCCTAGACCATTTAAGGTATGTATGATGTAACTAGTGATGTAGAGATCTAATGTCTAAAATTTATAAAATCATTTGATTGAATGTTTCTAAAGTTTTTGCACAAAAATCCACTTTCGATGTCATTTCGTACCACCGTTATGGTGGTACATAGGTACTCAAAATCATGCTGCATCGAATATCTCAGTTAAAAATAGAAACATCAATCGGTTAGGTATATTTTTTTTTTTTTATGTTTCGATTATGCCATCACCGCTTGCATGCAAAGATCTTCCGGCAAATTTTATCCATGGTTCCTCTTGGCGCAAAGGGTAGCCGCGCAAATGTTTTGAATGTCATTTTCTCAATGAAGCTATAAATTAGTTACCTACTTACATAGATTGTATATTATATTTTATAAACTGGGGAATGTTACGCCATACATTATAATATGACTTAATTGTAAAATAAAAATCCTATAAATCTGTATAGAAGGTAAATTAATTTTAAAAAAGTATGTGTATTAAAATATATGCCTACCTAATAATGTTCTCATAATCATTAAATTAGGAATAAATAAAATTTGTAAAATAAAACATTTCAGATAATATTATATTCATAAAGTAACTTAATTTTTTAACATTATTAAAAGTATTGTTTTATTACAAAACGAAGTTTTGTCTAAAGTGAAGATATAATAAAATCCATGGTGTACGATGAAATTCTTTTTTATATAAGGATGTATTATTATGTTCAAGGTCTAAAAATAGTAATTTGCTCGTACTTTATTGGTAATTTATTAATTTAAACCTTCAGATTTCGGGCATATTTGCATCCAAATAAATGTAAGATTTCTGAATGTATTCGAAAAAAAAATGTATTTGAACGGTGATGCTCTCAAGTGTTTTTATTTAAAAAAACTTGTAATTTCTGAAATATGAAAATTCTAATAAAAACATTCAAAACTTTTTTCATTTACTGATAATGTATTATAAACGTTATTATCATATTGTTTCATAAAAAAAATAATGAATAAAAAAGTTGGTTCCAGAGATGCACATTTAAATTGTTCTATGGTTAAATTCTAGATTTAAGCTGTGTGTGCGTGGTGTAAAGAGTTCATAAACGAATTGGTATTGAGGTGATTGTTGCAGTGGAAGATATTTTTAGTTGATGTGATTCTACTAGGAACATGAATTAAATCAATTGTGATAATGAATTCTTTTAAATATCACCTTAATATTTTACAGCGTAACTTGCATAAAGTGTTTATTCCTGAAAATTATTAATTACCGCCATCTATGAACGAGCAGATTATTAACTATTTTACTTTGCATAAAAAAAAAAAAGCTACATCCATACCAGGGGTGCCCAACCCAAATCGTTCAGTGGGCCAAAAAACAAATTACCGGGCTTAGGTGGGCCACATATATAACCCTTAGGGCGGAGGCAGTCAGCTGAAATTCTGACCATTAGATCCGTCCATAAATACAGGTAAATGGTGGACATTACCGTTATTATTTTTTTTTGCATTTTTCACACCGGTAATTCAGTGTCATAAATGCAATTATCGCGAAACCGCAAGCAATATAACATATTGGAAGAGTTCATAACAGATTTGATAATATCGGTAAATTAAGATAACTTCAGTAAAATCGCAATTCCTACTATCGTCATTATATTTATATGACTGAAGCATAGTTCTTGTAGTAAAATACTTGTGACGATACTGATATTTACTTTATAAGGAACCATTTCAAGAGACGAACATTGTCAAACTACAAGTTCTGTTTAATCTATAGAGCTAAGAACAGCGTGATGGGTTTAACGACAGAGAAATGTATTAACTGAAATGTTAGAAGGAAATGTTACAAAAAATGTTACGATAATGTTTTTTTTTTGTACGAATCCCAAACTCCAAAACATAGATAGCTGAAAACTTAATTTTGGGCTGCAAAAAATCTTTAATTGGGACGCATGCGGCCCACAGGCCGCAGGTTGGGCATACCTGATCTATACCTATCCCTGTTTTACCAAATATCGGTGATATAAATAATAATATGGCATTATCAAAGCGAACAACTGGAGCTAAAAGTTAAGAAATAAAATTCTATATATTAAATTATTTGAAGCTATAGCACATGATTGACATTATGTAGTTATCAGTCGCTCAGCGAGGATGCTTGTCCATTTTGGCATTGTAGGTACAATTATTTTGTATTTGGGTAGATATCTTTTTCTTTTTTGATGAAAATTGGCAGCTTAATTGGCCATAAGAAACATTAGCTTTCCTTGTGATGTTGAATGAATGAAGAATGCGGATACTCTGGGATAATGGCTCGTTGTTTAAAAATTAAATTTTAACTCATATACTGTGAAAATTACTTTCATGAAAAAGTTCTACCCTGCGTCACAGACAGCACCTACCTATAGTATGGTTCCGTGACAACTCAACAAAGTGGCATTTCAACGCCCCTAAGTCAGTAAAAGAGAAGAAAAAAATATATATATATATTTATATATACAGGGTGTTAAGCAATGTACTTGACTTACTTTAACCAGTGATTCCTGACATTATTTGGAGTAAAAAATGTAAATGAAATTTTAAATCAAAGAAAAAAAATCTTCCACATGTCATCACTGGTCACCAAGCCAAGTAACCAACCAACCCCTCACCCCGCCCCTAACTTCCCAATACCGACTGAGTTTTATGTTTTTGAAGAAAAAAAAAATTCAAATATGTCACCGGAGACCCAAATTTTATTAACATTTTTTACATCAAATAATGTCAGGAATCACTGTTTAAAGTAAGTCAAGTACGATGCTTAACACCTGTATATACGTATATACCATATACTAACCTATTTAACCTAGTTTTTTCCATCACTTTTAATGACATTCCAAAGCAGTGATGAAGTGCCACTTGTTGAATTGTCCGATCACCATATAGTATAAAATGTATTGTGGAATTATTTAAAATGTTGCCAAGTGGAAAATTGCTTTTTGGGTGGCAGCATGTTTTCATAGTATCTAACTATGGTTCAATGTTCTTCATATTATTGAAATATTGATGTTTTAATGTTAAAGTCTACGTAAATACTGCTATCATTTTGATAAGAATCATCAAGTACAAAAACTTATTACTTTTTAGTGAGTTACTTTGATTAATTTGGCTTATTCAAGAAACCACTTTTTCTTTTCTTGGTCATCATAATATATACACATAAACCATTTCATCTAGGACCAGGTGCGCACGGGTGACTTTTGTCACGGCAACAGTTTCATCACTGTTCCAAAATCATATCACAGGATACATAAATATTAAAGAGATTTGTGTACTTAGCGACAGGGTGACTTTTTATAGATTTATAAGAGTATTGATATTCCATTCTTGCAAGAATTATGTAGATTTTGAAACAGTGATGAAACCGTTTCCGTAATAAAAGTCACCCGCAGAGCCTAATATAATATGTATTTTAAAACTATATCTAACATATATAACATTAAAATATATTTTTGTATAGAATTTACTACATTATAATATAAAATTACCCATAAACTGAGCCATAAATGGTGATGAGATAAAAAAAATACTATGGTCTATAAAATAATGATTAAATATGAAAATTGTACTTAGAAATAAACATAAGAAACGGTGACCAGACAACTTAACAAATTGAAACTTCATTACTCCTTTGAAAAGTCAATAAATATATATTTTTTTTAAAAAAACGAAAAAACAGGAATTTTTTTTTCATTACTTTTAATGAATTTTCAATGTGGTGTTGAAATGCCACTTTGTTAAGTTCTAATGGAATCACACGAAACATATCCGAGATGATCGGTAGCTTTTCTCAGTGTTAAATGTTTAGGTAAGGGGTAATGTTATTTTAAACGGTTAAAATAACCTATAAAATTACAACTGAAATATAATTACAGGATTGTTGTTATGAAAATATCAGACTTTGATGGTGGGTATATATTATGACATAGGTACCACTTCATAGTAAGTATATCTATAATATACATATTACGTATTACACTGTAATCTAAACATAGGTAGGTAAAATTATTATATGTAAATACGAAATTGCTATTTATACTAATAAAAGTTACTATTTGATGACAGTCCCTCCTATGATAGGCCCCTTTGTTAGGCTATCTAATTTGTAAGTATTTTATCATTTTTTATTTGATAAAATAAATTTACATGTTTATATCATTATTTGATAATTGGGCATCACTCCGGCCCTTGCGCCCCCAATTTACAACTTAATAAAATTCAATAAATAGATAAAATAATAGATAATACATTGAAATAAATCAAATTAAAACGGAGATGAAATAAGATAAAATACAATAATAAAAGCAGTAATGAAAAAAAAATCGGCAAATGGTATGAGATATGGTTAAATATTATAATGATGTAGTACTAATGGTATTAATGACGTAAGCATGTTTTAGGTAATTTTTACGTAATTTTTTTTGTTTACATTAATTTCATGTAGACGAATGTATACATTTAAATATATTTATACTGTTCATCAAACAATTTTTTTCTAGAAGATAATACCTATTATTAAATCTAAATGAACATATATAATAAACAACAAGATACAGAAAAATAAAAAGGTAACAGAAATCAAAAGAATTCTTATCCTACGCTTTCGTAGATGGCGCGCCATCTCGCGTATAGTATTTTTACTAATAAACGGTTTTTACAAATTATGTTTGAAATATTGAAAATTTTATTGTTCGCGGAAGTACACAAGCAATACGAATATTAACAAATAGTTTTGTCAATTTAAAAAACTCTAATGTTTCAATCTAAATGAACATATATAATAAACAACAAGATACAGAAAAATAAGAAGGTAACAGAAATCAAAAGAATTCATATTCTACGCTTTCGTAGATGGCGCGTGTATAGTATTTTTACTAATAAACGCTTTTTACAAATTATGTTTGAAATATTAAGAAAATTTTATTGTTCGCGGAAGTACACAAGCAATACGAATATTAACAAATAGTTTTGTCAATTTAAAAAACTCTAATCTTTCAAGAAAGGCTAGCAAATACAATATTTGATTGAATCACTGATGAAATATTGTATTTGTTAGCCTTTCTTGAGAGACTTGAGTTTTTTAATTGACAAAACTATTTGTTAATATTCATATTGCTTGTGTACTTCTGCGAACAATAAAATTTTCTTAATATTTCAAAGCATAACTTGTAAAAAGCGTTTATAAGTATAAATACTACACGCACGCCATCTACGAAAGCCAAGTAGAATATGAATTCTTTTGACATTCACCTTAAATCGGATTTTATTATTCGGTACTCGAATCTATGAATAGTGGCTATATATTGGATAAGTTGGCCGAGTTTTCTAACTATTGCAAGTATTTTATTTGCAATAATATTCATTGTAGTATGGATAAGCTATCAGGAAGATGATGAGAAATCCCCTATGTCATTTTTGTCAATCTCGTATTTCAAATTCAGAATTTGAAATACAAGAAATCTTTTTCCTATATTATTGGCTCCTACCTTTTTTTATTATTTTTTTCTGTGTCTAGTTCTTTTTTTATATTTTCATTTAGATTTAGTCGTATTATCTTCGTCTTCAATGATATATTACATTGACGGATATAACCTTCAAAGGTGATTTAACAAGAGTTATTCCAATAAAAATTTAATTATTTTGGATTCATCCTATGAAAAAACTATTTCTATTGCCTACCATTATCAAAATACGGTATACATATTATTATAGTATCATATTTAGATAGATGTATTTAAAAATAAATGTATTTAATGCATTGCTGTATACATTGTTATATAATTAGGCAATCATAACATTATGTACATATTATATGTTTTCGAAACAATTGATTAAGCATTCCAAGTCTATAGAAATAATGTATTGGTTATGTAGGAATATTTATTATGGCTATTAAATTTTGTATAATTTGGCTTTTAAAAGATATCCCAATCTTCTTGGACATTATTATCTTATATTATGATTTATTTAATGTATACAAGGTCTATCAGAACTTACCCTACAAACTTTAACCAGCGATTCCTCAACTATTTTGGAGTAAATAGCATTTTGATATGTGACAAGTATATGGCATTTTAATCATCTATAAATTTTTATTTTTCAACAACAAAGAGATTTTGTTTCACTTGTTGTTACTGGTCACTAAGCCTAGTAACCGCCCAAACCCCTGCCTCAACCCTAACTGTCCAATACCTACAAATTTTAGAGTTTTTATGTGAAAATACACTCACGAGTCACTGGTTGAAGTTTATTGGGCACATCCTCTGTATAATATTAGTTACAAGAGTTAATTTGAAAAGGAAAAATTATTGTAAATAAAAGTTATAAATAATAATTATTATTTATACTATATAATTTTAAAAATAATTAATTTAATAATTTTAAAAAGTCCTGTTTAAACTCTACAGTTTTACATTTCTTCAAATTTGTTTGTCTGTTCCGTTTCCGTTTCAAGATGGAGAATGTTTTAGCGGTTCGGTAAAGATTCATTTTTCAAATTATTGTGATATTATTGTGTTTATTATATATAGTGATATTATTGTGTTTATTCAGACTTAACCTTTGGCAGGCCAGGTTTTTTTTTCAAAAAAAATCAAACGTCACATCAGAATTTTTTTTGTCGCATTTTATAAGTTTACAGTAACAATTCTTTCAGATTTTGGTAGCTTATACAACTGTTCTTACTAATAATATTATTTTGTAATAGAAACTCGTAAACAAATAATGATTTTAAAAAAATAAAATAAAAAATAATTTTCATTGGTGGCCACCGGTGGGCCAACATACTGGGTCGGCATACTCTACGTAATGGACACATTACTCTATCTATCTGGACAACTTACAATCCATACATTTTCTATGGAAATAGATGCTTCAGAATCACACTCACCACACGCATCGCAACTTGTATGATTCTGAAGCATTTATTTCCATAGAAAATATATGGATTGTAAGGTCTCCAGATATCGTAATGTGTAGCATACGTGGAACCAGTATATACTTCACCTTTATTCGCATTTTTTGCCTTACCTGCCTGAAGAAAGTTTTAAAAAGAATTGTTATTGAGATTTTGACGTTTCTTTGGACAAACTATGTATTTGGAATAAAAACATGTTACATAAAATATATGGTTTATAATTAAGTAATTATATAAGTACCTATTTAAAAATCTTATGATTTCGGAGGAAACTTTGGTTTGGATTTATTAAATAAATAAAAAATACTTTTTTTTAATGTGAAGTCTATTAATTTTTCACATAACTGCTAGTATGTATATATTTATGTTCAACAAGTACATGTAAAATCCTAATGCATATGGTAAAAATGTTTATTTATAACATGAATTGTTGTACAATAATTTTAACTATAATATATAACAAAAATCTGTACATACCTAAATAATATTGAACTTTATTAAAGGCACAGGAATATTATTATAATTCATAATATGTGTTTATATTTACAATGCACCTATAAAGCCAAGTCATGATATTATTATATATAACTGCTAATGTAAATAGTCAATGTTAAGAAGTAAATAAATAAATGTAGTAATAAATAAATGATATTCAATTTTAAATAAATGTTAAGCTATTCATTATTGCAAACCTTCATTGTCCGAGAAATTATAAAATTTTACAATTTAAATAATGTAGATATAAACAACAAACAACTCTAATAACAGAGATTGAATTTCTTTTAGTCGTTGGAAGTCTATTGTTTTAAATCAAATAATTGAAATAAAGAAAACAATGCCAGAAACTTGCAGTGAATTCTTACCATAAACAATGTTTTTTATAAAATGGGTAAACTCAACACATTATATCCAGCGTGATGATATGTTGCATTACATTATTATGTTTGAGTTGATCAGTAAAATGTTTTTATAAATTTGGTAGCCCCAACAGATTATATCTGGCTTGATGACATATTGCATTTATGTTTGAGTTGATCAGTAAAACGTTTTTATAAATTGGGTACCCCCAACAGATTATATCCGACGCGATGACGCATATTGCTTCATATTATTATGATTTTTGAGTTGATCACTAAAATGTTTTTATAAATTGGATACCCCAACAGATTATATCCGGCATGACATTTTGCATTATATTATTATGTTTGAGTTGATCAGTAAAATGTTTTTATAAATTGGGTACCCCCAACAGATTATATCCGGCATGATGACATATTGCATTTATGTTTGAGTTGATCAGTAAAATGTTTTTATAAATTGGGTACCCCCAACAGATTATATCCGGCATGATGACATATTGCATTTATGTTTGAGTTGATCAGTAAAATGTTTTTATAAATTGGGTACCCCCAACAGATTATATCTGGCATGATGACATATTGCATTTATGTTTGAGTTTATCAGTAAAATGTTTTTATAAATTGGGTACCCCCAACAGATTATATCCGACGCGATGACATATTGCATTTTATTATTTTGTTTGAATTGATCAGTAAAATGTTTTTTTCACACAATATTTTTATATAATTCGATAATTGTTTGTATAATCCCCTGTACAGCAAGGTTCCATCTCACACGGCAATGTTATTCAGTAATAAACTCTAAAGTAGCTTTCCCTTGAGCCCATTATTGCGATATTGCGGTGTTCGATGGAACCTTGTTATTCCCAGGGATCCTTAAGTTATTATTCTATGTTAGTTATAAGGCTTTACAAATATTTAAGTATCTTAATGTATTAAAAGAGTCAAATAAATATAATCCTTTACTTATTTCATTGAGGTTTTATTAAAAAAATGTCAATGTTACAAAATAATTTTACATACTAGAAATGCACAATACTGTAAACAAAACATGAAATGAATATTATATAAAATTAGTAACTAGGTATGTCACATATATAAACATTAAGTTCAAGGTTCGAGGACTAGCTATACATAGGCTAGTGAATGGACGCACACTATATTGCAACGGCCACACCGAATGCTTCGTGCCACTCTACGTGACTATTAGTTACCTAGTGAGTCTCCTGGCAAACAAATGTGTTGGTTAATTTTATGTCATCTGGTGATTTTGCCAAACAGATGAGTAATAGTAAAAAGTCAAATAACTTAGTTTACACCACTTTATTTATTTTTACACAATCTACATGTTTCGTGAAGAATGTTCACATCATCAGGAATAAATGTATACTATATAGGAATAATATATTAAATAGTGATGTAAACTAAGTTATTTGCCTTTTTATTAAAATAAATAATGCCATCACAGAGTAAAAACCTTTCAGAAGAAGTTTTCTTCGAAAAATTAAATAGATGAAGTTTTATTAAGAGTAGTTATTAAAAGACAACCTTTGCGGAACCCATATAATAAATTACACAAAACAAAAATAGTGGTAAATTTAAAAAAAAACAATAATAAGTCAAATGTTTCCTGCTTCATTAGTATAACTAAAAAAGTTTTCAGGGTAATTCCGAAATTCTTTGTAGATAAGATGAAACTCTCCAAGAGCACTTCTAGATAAATTAATATTACGCACTAGCGTGTGTCGCTCTCCATAGAGAGAAAAAAAATTGCCTTATTTTTAAACGCCCGGGGTCTCAAAAGTTGCAATTATGCAAAAAAAAAATTGAAAAATGTGTGATGTGTTTGTTAAAAATATAAATAAGAAAAATAGCACTTTTTCTGGACAAATTCAAGATACTAAGCAATAAATAACTACACCAAAATTTTTGAACAAAATACAACAAATAAAAAATAATGAGTGCTAAAAATTTAATGATAGCATGTCATGACAACAGTAATTATTGTGAAAAAAATATTAATTACCATAATTTAAAAATACATGTTTTAGGTGTTTTTCTGATTTACAATGCATTTTAGCGAGCTAACACTCATTTTTAATAAAAAAAAATTTATATGCAGTTCTTATTTTCTTTGTAAGACACAACTTTTGAGACCCCGGGTGTTTCTGAATTCAAAAGTTGAAATAATTGTCAAACTCTATTATGCACCCAATAAGTTCGGGACTTTCGAAATTTTAAACATAAATACTCTAGTTTTGAAAGTGACATTGGCTAGTTTTGAAAGTGACATTATTATTGACTCGACCGCTCCTTTATGTCAGCTATTTTTGTACCTAAGCACGTAGGGTGCAATGTGGCAGCATGTGTTTCTAGTAGATGAGCATAGCTTAGAATTAAATGAAACACTTCGGTGTGGCTCCAGCCTTACTTTAAAATCAATGCTTTACACACACAGAGCACAGGAATCCAATATTTTATTTGTGATTACTACTTGTTCATTTATTTTAGCATGCATAAAATGGAAGTTTTATTTTTCCAGCATGCAAATTAACTTCTCTCCATAAGTGGCAAGCAAATGTATCTTTATTCATAATATCTACAAAGTTTTGTCCGTCCAAATGATCCATTTCATGCTGCGCTATTCTAGATGGCCAGCCTCCGAATTTTATGCTTACTAGAGATCCTTCTTCATTATATCCTGAGAAACAAATAATATTGTACAAATTAACACAAAATAAAACAGCTGGCTTTTTCTTCAAAACAAAAAATAATTATAATCTCGTCTTAGGCTGGAAATACACAGACGCATATTTACTATCGTTGTGACTGTCGATATTGACAGTTACTGCATAGCAATCTAAAGTTTTCATAGAAAATACCTTTTTGAAAACACGGTGTCTACGTCTGTCGTGTTTTTGTGTGTATTTTGCAGTCACTAATGGAAGGTGTTGATATCAACTACTTGTAGCAGTCTGTGTATTCCCAACCTTATGAGTCATTGACAAATTAATTATGTCAGGTAAATTTTATGCAAATTAAAAAATGTTATCACTAAAAGAGAAATCTTAAAAAAAAAACATACAACCATAAAATTAAGATATGAGGTAATCTAATCAACCTTGATTCAAGGATTACTTTCAGAAAAAAAGTCCATATATAATTAGTACATTTTGAGGTTAAGAGTCTTGGGTTGCATTTTCCTTTGGTTTCATCACGAAGAATGCACAGCAGCCTGCAGTAAGTGCACATCAATATATTGGCTCGGGATTTATTTAGTTCACAAATACAAGGTGCGGCAAAACAGACAGTGCAGTTTTGATAGGCCGTTACATGCTGTATTACGGGGGTAGGAACCTGGGAATGGTCTCATTCTGTTGGGAGGATCGTGCCGTTTTCAGTCGTTGCCATGGTTTGTTCCGGACAAAACTGGGGCTTTGCCGTCCGCACGTTTCTTGAAAATGGCCATTATGTCATCGCCTCCCTTTTTTTCAAGGAGAATGGGCGAAACGTGACTGTCAACGCTCAACGTTATGTTTCCATGTTGGAAAAAATTTTTGAACCCCAATTGGAAGAACTAACAGAGTAAACAGATCTTGAAGACATCTGGTTTCAACAGGACGGTGCTACAGCCCATACTGCTTGAGTTTCAATGACAAAACTGCGACAGAAGTTTCCTACGTGCCTCGTCTCTCTGAGGGGGACTTGGGATGACCCGCGCGCTCTTCTGATTTAAGCATTTCCTGTGGGGCTATCTGAAAGGAAAAGTTTTTAAACAGAGGTCTCACACCTTGGAAGAACTCAAAGATCGAATTCGGGAGGAAATCGCCGCTATGCCCATCGAGATGTGCCAAAACGCAGCCGAAAATCCATAATCTTTCTGATGTCATCTTCAGGACTTGATGCAAAAACGGAATGATGACCTGGATAAAATAAAATAAACCCCATTTCTGAAAGTTGCGCCGTTTTTTTTTTAATAGCCCTATAAAACTGCACTGTCTGTTTTGCCGCACCCAGAAGCGTGTAATCCATACCGACTGTAAAACTGTTTTTGCACATAAAAAAAAGAAGGAAAACTGATAGGTAAGTTACCAATTATTAATATTTATCTCCAGATAGGAGGTAGGATTACTAATTGGATGCCTATTAAGATGGCCAATTAAAGTCGAATCAAGGAGTATCATCTGCTGAAATGAAACATATTTCAGAAATTCTTACCATTGATTTGAACTTCCTGATATCTTGGTACTTCGGCGCAATATCCTTTGACGCTCTCGCAAGCCTCTATATGTGATACTTTGGTGGTGTCTATTACCTTCATTGTGGGATTGATGAAAACCTGAATTTTAAAAAAAAAAGTTATTTTTTTTACATTTTTTTAGAAAAGAAGTCTATACTGTACCCCGTTCTAAGGTCTTATTGTACATAGTTACATGTTTGAATTCTAAGTAAGTACCAGTGGCGGTCGGTGACTTTTTGTAGAAGAGATGCTGGACTATCAATAAGTACACATACAGGTAAACTTACCTACTACTATAAGAAGTACAAATCTATAGATTAGCATCTTGAGCAAGATGCAATTCCTGATAAAAAATAGTATAATTAGCTCTATATATCCTTAGCGCTCCGAAACATCAATTACTACAGAACCTAAATTTCTATGCTGGATGCTCCCGGCACACAAGTATCTGTCTTTCAAAGAACTCTGCAGGCCATACTGAACATGCATGCGCCGTATCCGAAATCTTCCTAGTCTTTGGAATACTGAATACGAACAGCATCCACCAAACAGCCGGGGCGACTGCTGGGTCGTTGTGTGGGTTGAACGTAGCGAGTACCTGAGGACACTTTTGCTGGCATGTGTGTGTTTACGCATTTTACGTTTTACTAGCATTGAGAATGCATATGTATTTCGACTCGCTTCATGAGGTGCTCTGTTTCTTTGTGTGTGTTCACTTTTGATAATAATTGGAAGTATTGCTGTTTACGGCTAGAATAAATATATTCTAAGCTTTTTGACTAGAAAACAAAGAGATGCGGCGCTTCCACCGGATGTATGAACCGACCACGCCTGGTAAGTACCTATGTTAAAATATTACAAGAAGAAAATTATAAATTAAAAAGCAAATCTAGAAGAAAACATAATACAAGCTTTAATCTTTGTTAGGTTGCAAAATTGTTGTCCTTCCCGTGTCCATAATCCAAATCTTAACGCTTCTTTTGAAGTCAGTTTTTTTTATGGTTTTATTGCAAGAGGGAGGATATTAAATAATTTTATAGAGAAATATTGCATTAAGTTCAGGGCTTCATAAACATAGTCTGTATTTTATCTTATAATCTATATTTTATCACAAACTGAATACCCGCATTGTTGTTATAATTGACAAAAAATGAGAGTGGAACTAAATAAATATATGTGTTTGTCAAGTTATGAGGTTAATTGTAAAGTTTCAAATTTATAAAGATTATTCATAAAATCTATTAAAAATATTCACTTACAGGTATCTAACATAAAACCCCCTCTTAAAATATGAACATTATTTATTGTATTATTCAATCAGCCAGTCATTCGTTTCGACTAACACAGCATGCATTCCATGCTGTATCTCTCTAACGAATGTGCCGATCGTGCTAGTTATCCATGCCAACTCAGTAGCGGACAAGGACTTACTGAGAATGACTGCGCTACGGGGGTAGGTGCCGCCATTTTTTATATATGACACCCCTATTAGTCTAGTTTGCGGAGAACACGAAGCATGTGTTTGTGTCAATTGCACGAAAGATTATTTTAATGTTAAGATTATTAGAATGAACCTTTTTCAGCAAGTTAAACAGAACAAGAAAAATTATATTTTCAATAATTTTCTTGAGATTTATATAATATGTATAAAAACATGAAGTTTCCTTACCGGCTTACTTCTTAATACGAACAAATTATTTAAACAATACTTCGTTTCAACTTAGTCGCTACAAGAAAACTATTAACATCATGGGATATGGTAAAAGTTGTTTTTTTCAATCAAAGTTCTAAATTTTCCTTGTGAAAAGATACTTTACCGCCATATTGGATTCTATTATAATTAAATGATGTTGGCTGAAAGGTTCTGCTTAAATCTACAACACATACTATTATGTAAATAACCTAAACTAAGAACTGAATAAACTATTTTGTATTTTTTTCATTTTTGTGTCTCCCGGGCGTAAATTAAGTTGAAACAAAGTGTTAATTCAAGAATTTGGGTGTATTTAGCAGTAAGCGTAGGAAGGACTTCTAGGGTTAATATCGATTGGTAGATAAATAATATAATAACTCACCATCAATGGAAATGCAAACATCTGACATTTTTCAATCATGTGCAGATCGAATTCTTTCAATCGTTTATCATTCATTTCCATTACGAATATTCTTTTGCTTATCCCTATTTGTGGAGCGGCAAGGCCGACACATTCATAGGCTGCCATTACGTCTTTCAATGAAGAGATTACTTTTTTGGTTTCTTCGGTTTTTATGGATTCTAATGGAACATTTTCACATTTTAACCTTAAAATCGGATCACCCACTTGAACGATATGTTGATAGGGAGGTCTTGGAATTCCTTTCGGCCAAATACCCGCATACCAATTTAAAGATTTACGCAAAAACTTTGCTGCCATAGTTATTCGCTTAAGTATTATTAGGTTGTCTCAAAAAAGCCACAAAATAATATACAGAACCTACAAAGCGAAACGCCGGTTCTGAAAGACGATATTTCGGTTAATTCGGATTATGATTCAAAATATACAAAACGCGTAAATGTATATTTTTAACAGAAAAAACATTGTGAAAGAACATTGCATTCAATTACTGAAGAAATACCAAATAATATTCTTATTTTGACTTTTTTCCAACCTACAACTTATAAATAAACCAATCCCACCAACATAAATAAACCACTTCACCAATCCTAAACAAATCTGTCAAACTCAAATGCCCAAAACCAAGTCATAGATTATGTAATATACCAGCTAGCGATGGGAATGATCGAAACTTTTATATAATCGATTTTTTTTAATCGAGACATCACAGTAATCGAATGATTAATCGATTTTTTGCTCGGAGTTTGGGAGCAATAGCTACGGTCAGGGGCAGGATTTTTGTCTGTGAGGGGGGGGGGGGATTAGGAAGCCGAAAATTATTATGGTGCATCATGTATGGCAACGCTTATTGTTTGTTGTAATTTTATTTGTTGTTTTTTGGTATGCATTTCACAACATAAAAATTATTGTTAAGCTACTTAGTTTAGCCCGTGGGTAAAAATTTCCATTAAAAATATTTATGTATGTTTAATAATATGTCAATAATTATAATTATATGACATTTTTGTTCAAAAACAATCTCTAAATAATATGTTTAAATAACGCAACATTAGTAAGTAAGTACTGCAACAACATTTCAATCACCGTTTTTCTTTCTTGGCATTGGCAAATTCCTTTTTGTTGGATGACAACATTAGTGTTATTCCTTTTTTCCACGAATTTCAAATATGTGGACATCTTACAACATTATAATTACTAATCAGATATTTAGTTTAGCTGGTAGGTACAAATTCCCATTAATAATATTGACAGTGTGTCTGTATTTAATACGAAGATAATAATTTTATGTCGTTTTTGTTAAAAAATAACCTCTAAATAACATGTAGGTTATGGACACCTTTTCGTATGCAATTATTAACAGATTATCATTAAATAAAGTTTTCTTACTATAGAAATCGTTTTATTTTTATTACAAACTAAGAAACACCTGTTTATTTCAAATAAATTAAATATATTTGGTCATATAAAGCAGATATGTCCATATGAAAACATATTACTTGCTGATTTTAGTAGAATATTATTTACTGCCCTGAAGAAACTACGGTTTTAGCGAAACCCGGTTGGCATTAAATATAAAAATGTTATATACTAAGTTATTGTTTTATTTTAAATTAAATATACAATACCCAAATAGATGATACATAACCTCATAATAAACATTTTTTAAATTGTTGAAAGCTATCACCATCGAAATCTTTTACGTATAAACTATACTGAAAACGTAAATCGTTACCTAAAAGTATTCATTCGTAATTTAAAATTCACACATCAGGTTGATTATAACATGTACCTATAAAATATTTCGTTTGTCAAGCAAAATCACTTTCGATGACGTTTCAAGACTATGCATTCGAATTGATTCTGACATCGAGAAGCGAGAATCGATTCCAAGTTCGATGACGTTTAACACCGATTGTCTCGGACTGTGCATTCGAATGGATTCTGACATCGAGAAGCGAGAATCGATTTCAAGTTCGATGACGTTTCGAACCCGATTGTCTCGGTTTAACATTTCGATTAATTCTGACCAATGACAATGCTTATCTCACTTCGATTAATTCTGACCAATCACAGCAAAGACTTTCGATGACGTCTCAAACCGATTGTCTCGGACCTCGGACTAGCGATGGGAATGATCGAAACTTTTATATAATCGATTTTTTTTAATCGAGACATCACAATAATCGAATGATTAATCGATTTTTTGCTCGGAGTTTGGGAGCAATAGCTACGGTCAGGGACATGATTTTTTGTCTGTGGGGGGGGGGGGGGGGGAGGGGGGGTAGGAAGCCGAAAATTATTATGGTGCATCATGTATGGCAACGCTTATTTTTTGTTGTAATTTTATTTGTTGTTTTTTGGTATGCATTTCACAAAATAACAATTATTGTTAAGCTACTTAGTTTAGCCCGTTGGTAAAAATTTCCATTAAAAATATTTATGTATGTTTAATAATATGTCAATAATTATAAAAACAATCTCTAATAACATGTTTAAATAACGCAACATTAGTAAGTAAGTACTGCAACAACATTTCAATCACCGTTTTTCTTTCCTGGCAATGGCAAATTCCTTTTGTTTGATGGCAACATTAGTGTTATTCCTTTTTTTCACGAATTTCAAATATGTGGGCATCTCACAACAATAAAATTACTAATAAGATATTTAGTTTAGCCGGTAGTACAAATTCCCATTAATAATATTGACAGTGTGTCTGTGTTTAACACGAAGATAATAATTTTATGTCGTTTTTGTTAAAAAAAAAAAAAATAACCTCTAAATAACATGTAGGTTATGGACACCTTTTCGTATGCAAATTATCATTAAATATATAAATATTATCATTAAATATATAAATAAAGTTTTCTTACTATAGAAATCGTTTCATTTTTTATTACAAACTAAGAAACACCTGTTAATTTCAAATAAATTAATATATTTGGATATGTCCATATGAAAACATATTACTTGCTGATTTTGGTAGAGTATTATTTACTGCCATGAAGAAACTACGGTTTTAGCGAAAACCCGGTCGGCATTAATATAAAAATGGTATATACTAAGTTATTGTTTTATTTTAAATTAAATATACAATACCCAAATAGATGATACATAACTCACATAATAAACATTTTTAAATTGTTGAAAGCTATCACCACCGCTATCTTTTACGTATAAAATATACTGAAAACGTAAATCGTTACCTAAAAGTATTCATTTATAATTTAAAATTCACACATCAGTGTTTTTATAACATGTACCTATAAAATATTTCGTTTGACAAGCAAAATCACTTTCGATGACGTTTCAAGACTATGCATTCGAATTCTGACATCGAGAAGCGAGAATCGATTCCAAGTTCGATGACGTTTAAAACCGATCGTCTCGGACTGTGCATTCGAATGGATTCTGACATCGAGAAGCGAGAATCGATTTCAAGTTCGATGACGTTTCAAACCGATTCTCTCGCCGTGCATTCGAAAGAATTTTGACCGATCCAACAATGTTGGATATTTTCATTCGGCATCCTTCACTTGCGCGCGCATTACCAACGGGATAAACTACGTAGCTTAACAATAATTGTTATGTTGTGAAATGCATACCAAAAAACAACAAATAAAATTACAACAAACAATAAGCGTTGCCATACATGATGCACTATAATAATTTTCGGCTTCCTACCCCCCCCCCCCCCCCCTCACAGATTAAAATCCTGCCCCTGACCGTAGCTATTGCTCCCAAACTCCGAGCAAAAAATCGATTAATCATTCGATTATTGTGATATCTCGATTTAAAAAAATCGATTATATAAAAGTTTCGATCATTCCCATCGCTAATGAGAATCCATGTGTTGGCTGATATCTTATATATACGAGGTATGTTGGAACAATATCTATGGGAACCAAAGTGAGGACGAATATCTACAGCTCAAACTGCTGACTAATATCTACAGAACAGGTGATGTAGACGAATATCTACAGTACTGGTAGAGGTTGGATTTGCAATTATGTATAGCATATTGGCATAACGTAATATTGCGTTTGCAGTTTAAAGAACTTTCTTTTGCATCACAAACCGTGGTTACACAAACCTAGCGTAGCCGGTAAACTGCTTGAAAACTGTGATGTTTTTCTTGCCTTGACGCGAGCAGGCGCTATGCCAATTTCAACATTACAGCAAATACGTAATATTATGCAAAAATTCATTCAAATTCATATCCTTGTATTTTATATGTTTTTTTAATATATGTAAGATTATTAATTTGTAGGAAAATGTTCGTAATAAAAAAAGTAAAATCAAATTGTGTTATTATGTCATAAAAAATAAAAAGGTCTATAAGACGAAACTATAACTGTTTTCTTTATTTATTTTTATTTAATTGTGTCAACAAAATTGCGTAAAAATCGATGCATCTGACATGTTTTTCCTTAAAATCGGGGCCGGACCGCGCTGGGAAAACAAAGCGAATTCCAGCGCGGTTTACCTCGCTCGGCGACGCTGTGGTGGGAATGGACGAGTGAACGCTTATTTCTATAGCGCCGTGTGAACATGGAATGAAACAAAATGGACCGATTAGGCCGAAAAAACATGGCGGAAACCTTCCCTCGAGTGAACCGTCTCTACTATTAATTCTGACCAATTCTTTTAAATCGAGATATCACAATAATCGAATGATTAATCGATTTTTTGCTCGGAGTTTGGGAGCAATAGCTACGGTCAGGGGCAGGATTTTAATCTGTGAGGGGGGGGGGGGGGGGGTAGAAAGCCGAAAATTATTATAGTGCATCATGTATGCAACGCTTATTGTTTGTTGTAATTTTATTTGTTGTTTTTTGTATGCATTTCACAACATAACAATTATTGTTAAGCTACGTAGTTATTCCCGTTGGTAAAAATTTCCATTAAAAATATTTATGTATGTTTAATGATATGTCAATAATTATAATTATATGACATTTTTGTTCAAAAACAATCTCTAAATAACATGTTTAAATAACGCAACATTAGTAAGTAAGTACTGCAACAACATTTCAATCACCGTTTTTCTTTCCTGGCAATGGCAAATTCCTTTTTGTTTGATGGCAACATTAGTGTTATTCCTTTTTTTCACGAATTTCAAATATGTGGGCATCTCACAACAATAAAATTACTAATAAGATATTTAGTTTAGCCGGTAGGTACAAATTCCCATTAATAATATTGACAGTGTGTCTGTGTTTAACACGAAGATAATAATTTTATGTCGTTTTTTGTTAAAAAAAAAATAACCTCTAAATAACATGTAGGTTATGGACACCTTTTCGTATGCAAATTATCATTAAATATATAAATATTATCATTAAATATATAAATATTATCATTAAATATATAAATAAAGTTTTCTTACTATAGAAATCGTTTCATTTTTATTACAAACTAAGAAACACCTGTTAATTTCAAATAAATTAAATATATTTGGATATGTCCATATGAAAACATATTACTTGCTGATTTTGGTAGAGTATTATTTACTGCCATGAAGAAACTACGGTTTTAGCGAAACCCGGTCGGCATTAAATATAAAAATGGTATATACTAAGTTATTGTTTTATTTTAAATTAAATATACAATACCCAAATAGATGATACATAACCTCATAATAAACATTTTTAAATTGTTGAAAGCTATCACCATCGCTATCTTTTACGTATAAAATATACTGAAAACGTAAATCGTTACCTAAAAGTATTCATTTATAATTTAAAATTCACACATCAGGTTGTTTATAACATGTACCTATAAAATATTTCGTTTGACAAGCAAAATCACTTTCGATGACGTTTCAAGACTATGCATTCGAATTCTGACATCGAGAAGCGAGAATCGATTCCAAGTTCGATGACGTTTAAAACCGATCGTCTCGGACTGTGCATTCGAATGGATTCTGACATCGAGAAGCGAGAATCGATTTCAAGTTCGATGACGTTTCAAACCGATTCTCTCGGCCGTGCATTCGAAAGAATTTTGACATCGAGAAGCGAGAATCGATTCCAAGTTCGATGACGTTTCAAACCGATTCTCTCGGACTGTGCATTCGAATGAATTTGACATCGAGAAGCGAGAATCGATTTTTCTATGGAAATGAATCGAAATCATTCGATGGTAGCGATGGGCACAATCGATGAATAATCGATTATTTACTCGATCTTTTTTACCATCGAATGATTTCGATTCATTTCCATAGAAAAATCGATTCTCGCTTCTCGATGTCAAATTCATTCGAATGCACAGTCCGAGAGAATCGGTTTGAAACGTCATCGAACTTGGAATCGATGTCAAAATTCTTTCGAATGCACGGCCGAGACAATCGGTTTGAAACGTCATCGAACTTGAAATCGATTCTCGCTTCTCGATGTCAGAATCCATTCGAATGCACAGTCCGAGACAATCGGTTTTAAACGTCATCGAACTTGGAATCGATTCTCGCTTCTCGATGTCAGAATTCGAATGCATAGTCTTGAAACGTCATCGAAAGTGATTTTGCTTGTCAAACGAAATATTTTATAGGTACATGTTATAATCAACCTGATGTGTGAATTTTAAATTATGAATGAATACTTTTAGGTAACGATTTACGTTTTCAGTATAGTTTATACGTAAAAGATTGCGATGGTGATAGCTTTCAACAATTTAAAAATGTTTATTATGAGGTTATGTATCATCTATTTGGGTATTGTATATTTAATTTAAAATAAAACAATAACTTAGTATATACCATTTTTATATTTAATGCCGACCGGGTTTCGCTAAAACCGTAGTTTCTTCAGGGCAGTAAATAATACTCTACTAAAATCAGCAAGTAGGTAATATGTTTTCATATCTGCTTTATATGACCAAATATATTTAATTTATTTGAAATTAACAGGTGTTTCTTAGTTTGTAATAAAAATGAAACGATTTCTATAGTAAGAAAACTTTATTTAATGATAAACTACAAATATAAAAATATAAATACAAATAATTGCATACGAAAAGGTGTCCATAACCTACATGTTATTTAGAGGTTATTTTTTAACAAAAACGACATAAAATTATTATCTTCGTATTAAACACAGACACACTGTCAATATTATTAATGGGAATTTGTACCAACCGGCTAAACTAAATATCTTATTAGTAATTTTTTTGTTGTGAGATGCCCTCATATTTGAAATTCGTGGAAAATGGAATAACACTAATGTTGCCATCAAACAAAAAAGGATTTGCCAATTTGCCATTGCCAGGAAATAAAAACGGTGATTGAAATATTGTTGCAGTACTTACTTACTAATGTTGCGTTATTTAAACATGTTATTTATCAAAATTTATTATTGTTATAATTATTATTATAATTATTTATTGTTTTTGACAAAAATGTCATATAATTATAATTATTTTCATATTATTAAACAAACATAAATATTTTTAATGGAAATTTTTACCAATGGGCTAAACTAAGTAGCTTAACAATAATTGTTATGTTGTGAAATGCATACCAAAAAACAACAAATAAAATTACAACAAACAATAAGCGTTGCCATACATGATGCACCATAATAATTTTCGGCTTCCTACCCCCCCCCCCCCCCCCCCCCCGTCACAGACAAAAATCCTGCCCCTGACCGTAGCTATTGCTCCCGAACTCCGAGCAAAAAATCGATTAATCATTCGATTATTGTGATGTCTCGATTAAAAAAAATCGATTATATAAAAGTTTCGATCATTCCCATCGCTATTCGATGGTAAAAAAGATCGAGTAAATCATCAATTATTCATCGATTGTGCCCATCGCTAATTCTCATAGATATTAGTCCGCTTTGTTCAGTTTTTGAAATTCCTGTAGATATTAGTAGACGCCTCCACGGGGACCGCCCCCGTGAATACATTTAAAATGTGAAAAAAAGTTTTACTAACTTTTATTAGGTACAAATGTAAAATGTAGAAAAAATATTATTGGAGTTGTGAGAGAATTTCTTATCACTCGTCTTTTTTAAAGTTATTTATATTTTAATATTATTATTTTATTTTAGATGGAGTTCTCTAAATTAAAATTTAAGATTGTACATTTTCAGAACTATATTTGTATAAATATGTTGTTTTTTAAAAATCTTATTTTTTCCTGTTATTCAAAGGAAAATTATTATAAAGTAATTTTTAAGCATTACAGATAAATTACTTAAAGGTACCGATGTTTTCGTGATTAAATTCTCAATAGCTTGCAAAAACAAGTTTTTACGTACGTCGGTTTTTTATCCTTCAAAACGTGGTAAAATTTTTCAAACATTAATTTTTTGACATGGCATCACCGTTTGTTGTTTATATTTATTATTTGTCATGTTCTGTTGACCACTTTATTTATGACGTTTATGACCACGTTCTTATCACCAATAGCACATTATTTTGACTTCTGAAAATAAAAAAAAGACGTGAAGTAAATAGCTAGCACGAGATAGGTGCGCATTGCTTCTTCTTAACTTCTTATCAGTTTCGCATTGCCGAAGTTTGGCCAAAAGTCACACACGTTTGCTCATTTCGCCAACTTGAACGAAATATAAATACAATGGTACGTGATTAATTATTTAAATTTTCTAATATTCTACAATTTAAAATATGTACATAACTTTAAGTTAGTTATAGGCGCTACTTAGGTAATACCAACTTATTATTATTTGGGTTCATTATTCCATTCATACTTTTGATTAATTTACTTGCTCATATGTTCAGTTTTATTACTTGAACTTTGGTTTATTTTATTACATTATGATACCTAAGATTATTTCTTTTCTATAATGTCTCATTTTGTTGTTCTTAGTTTAATCTTATACAAATCTAAAATAAAAAGTTGTTATTAAATAAATACAAACATTCAAATCTACTAAATAGGTATATCTACTCAGTTATATTTTGGACAGGCAGAATGAATTTCTGACCTTGTCTTGGTGTACCTACAATAAATTGTTGCCACTTTCACAATCTATATACCATCCTTTCTTGCAGGCTCATGCTAATTTCACAAAACATTACACTTGTTATTATTTATTTCAGATTTCATCAACGAGAATCTCTAAATGTGTCCTAAAAGACATAAACTTGAAGTTCAAAAGAGCCATGTCGGCATCGAGCACAGATTCTGTCATATTCGAAAGTGTGAACAAAACTGGTATAATAACTTTGAACCGACCAAAAGCATTGAATGCTTTAGACTTACCGATGGTGAATGAAATATATCCAGTAATGAGAAAATGGGAAGCCCAAAAGGGATTAGTCATAATCAAAGGGGCTGGAGAGAAAGCATTTTGCGCCGGAGGAGATGTAAGAGCCGTTGTGGATTCTGCTAAAGTTGGAGGGAAACTTGGACAAGATTTCTTCCGTAAAGAATACGAACTTAATAGATTGATTGGCAGTTATAGCATTCCATATGTAGCACTTATCGATGGCATCACAATGGGCGGGGGACTGGGGCTATCGGTTCACGGGCAATACAGAATTGCAACCGAACGGAGTATGATTGCTATGCCTGAAACGCAAATTGGTCTGTTTCCTGATGTTGGTGGGTCTTTCTTCTTACCAAGGCTGTCTGGAAATTTGGGACTCTTCTTAGGACTTACAGGTTAGATTTGCTGAATGATAAAAAATAAGGTTCATAATACAAATTGTAAATTCGGAATGTTTTCTGTCTGAATTCTTTAGGTCATCACAACACTTTCAATTCTCGAGGTCATTTCCATCATCAGATCTAATAATGTTAAATACCTAGTTATGAAGGAGAATATCTATAAACAACTGTTTATTCATGATTCAAATACAAGTTGACGTCACTAGCAGTTCGGTTCTGTTTACTTCCATCTCTGGATCGGCGGAACTGCTGTTCCGTTACAACCGGAAACCGTTCCTCTTCTTCTATTTCTGCTAGGCTGCTAATTTCGGCCCAAAATGGATGATACAATTGTTTATTGTTTATTGTTGTTTATTGTTTCTTCTTCACATTTATATACTGCATATTATATACTGCATATTATAATAGCTAAATCGTAACAATAAATATTTGTTTGTTGTTGCTAATATCGGATTAATTCAGTTATTTTGATATTAAATAGATATTTTTTGGTAATTATTGGATATCGCTGGCATCGGTTGGTATGCACTTATTTTGAAAAAATCTTTTGATTCACCTTAATTACATTAAATGACAACTATTTGCATTGGGGGAAGTGGAAAATATTTAATTCTAAATTTAATTTATGTAAAAATAAAATTAGCTTTCGTCTTGTGAAATTTTGGCCATATTTGTATCCATTTGCTCATTCGCTGTCACTTTGGTATGTTGTAATTCCTGATACATTTTTATGTATAACGAACGGTTAGAAGATTTTCAAGATATCACGAAATCTGGGCGTATTAGGTAAACACTAATTTAAGTACCGGAGTATTGAAAATAAAATGACGTAAAAAGCATGCTTTTTTTCTAGTAATTATTATTTTTTAAATAATACATTCACTTTTGTATCACAAACCATGTTACACAAACCTAGCTAGCCGCCAAACTAGTTGAAAACTGGGATGTTTTTCTTGCCTTGACGCGAGCAGGCAGTATGAAGGGGGCACTTTCTTTTGTATCACAAACCATGTCACACAAACCTAGCGTAGCCGCTCAACTATTGAAAACTGGGATGTATTTCTTACCTTAACGCAAGTAGGCGCACATCATCACAGAAATAGTTTACTTAAAAAAATAAAATTTTAATGAAAATAAAAATTCAAGCATGCGTATTAGGTAAGAACTAATTAGGCTGAATTTTAGTTTTTTAACAGTAAAAAAAAAACCCGCACGATTTTGTGTCTAGTTATTGGTTAATTCTAACCGTCGCTCTAGCATCTCTCCATATAGTACCAAGAATACCAACATAGCAAAATGACATTTGATTGATGGTCTCATTTTACAGAATGAAAGCTAATTGTTACCTTTAAGGTAAATAAATATTGGATATGGATGGAAACGGTTAATACGCACTTTTTTTTTAAAAACTATTTTGTCTCACCTTAATTACATTAAAAGACAACTATTTGCATCGGGGGCAGGGGAAAATATTTAATTTTCAATTACGTAAAATTTAAATTAGCTTTCGTTCTGTGAAATGTGACCGACATTTTCAAAAATTTTTCTCAAATATCATTTTGTATGTTAGTTTTCTTCGTCTTGATACTATACGAAAAACAACGAGCTGCTAGATTTTTTTTTTTTAATGTTAAAATAAAATTCCGCCTAATTAGTACTGACCTAATACGCATGCATTGCTTTTTTTTTTAAAATTAGTTTGTTTTACCCCAAAATTAATTATTTTACGACTATTCCTGTTATGATATTCGTGTCAAGGCAAGAAAAACATCTCAGTTTTCAAGTAGTTTAGTGGCTACGAGAGGTTTGTGTAACATGGTTTGTGATACAAAAGAAAGTGCCCCCTTTTACAGCGCCTGCTCACGTCAAGGCAAGAAAAACATCCCAGTTTTCAAGTACTTTAGCGGCTACGCTAGGTTTGTGTAACATGGTTTGTGATACAAAAGAAAGTGCCCCCTTTATAGCGCCTGTTCACGTCAAGGCAAGAAAAACATCCCAGTTTGCAAGTAGTTTAGCGGCTACGCTAGGTTTGTGTAACATGGTTTGTGATACAAAAGAAAGTGCTCCCTTTACAGCGCCTGCTCATTGTCAAGGCAAGAAAAACATCCCAGTTTTCAAGTAGTTTAGCGGCTACGCTAGGTTTGTGTAACATGGTTTGTGATACAAAAGAAAGTGCTCCCTTTACAGCGCCTGCCTCATGTCAAGGCAAGAAAAAACATCCATGGTTTGTGATACAAAATTGATTGTATTATTTAAACCGTTAGAATGCTACGCGGCGCAAAAGCGCTGCGATCGTTTGTATCGAAAATTGCGGCGCAGTGCCAAAAGCGCTGCGAGTTTCAGTGTGTTTTCGGTGCTCCGCGGGAGTGCACGTACGCTAACCTCGCGCGTAATTTGTAATGAGAGTGCATTCTTATACATATAGTGGACGCCGACAACAATATACGAAAATGAAAGCCTTTATTGCTGTCATACTCGAAATGGGAATAACGAGAAGGCCAACAATTAGTAGTTATTGGATAAAAAATTCCCGACACATACCATGGTTTGGGACAATGTTTTCAAGGGATAGGTTCCAACTGATTTTGAAGTTTTTTCACTTGGTTGATAACAGATTATTATTTGAACCAGGCCATCCGAATTATGACCCATGTGGCAGGTTTGATGTGCTTGTCAAACATGCAAATACCGTATTTCATCAGCATTATGTACCAAATCAACAACTATCCATCGACGAGTCGTTAGTTGGTACTCACTTCCATTCTTCGATAAAACAATATATTCCAAACAAAAAACACCATAAAATGGGGAATCAAATTTTGGATGCTGTGCGACTCGGTTTCCAAATATTGCTTGGGTTTTTTCTGCTACAAAGGAGCTAAAAATACAGATGACAGAGATTCGGTTAGAAAAATATGGTCTTGGGATTTACGGTAGTGCAAAAATTGCTTTCAATTGGAAATTACCTGAACAAAGGTTATCATTTGTTTACAGATAATTTTTACACAAACTTACGATTGGCCAAAGCCCTTTTGGAACAAAATACATATATAACTGGAACAATAAGACGTAACAGAAAAGAGATTCCTCCAGAAGCTAAGAAAGCAATCGTAGGAGAAGCCAAATACCTAGCACATGAAAATGTTTTGATGTGTTCATTCAGAGACAAAAAGTCCAAACCCAAGCCAGTCATATTGATTTCATCCAATGCAGATACTAATAGTGTGACGATCAAGAAAAAGAAAGGGAATTTTGGAATACGAAAAAGTGAAACCAAGCATGATTGATGACTACAACAAATACATGGGAGGTGTGGACGAATCTGACAAAATGTTGTACGTGTATTGGACGAGCGAAGAACCCTAAAATATTGGAAAAAAGTAGTATTCAACATTTTTGGAAGAATGGTACTCAACTCTTATATTTTGTATGTTTCCAACACTACCGAAAAAAAAATGACCCGGCTCCAATTCACATCGAAAATTATTGAGGATCTCGAAAAGGAGTGGATGAATCATAAAATAGCGTGTCAACACAACCATCTTCATCAAAGAAAAAATTTGCGCTGGAAAAATTACCGGGACGTAACTTACGCCAGTGCGAGGTGTGTAGCAACAGAGGGAGTGGGATAAAGCGATCCCGCCTTATTTGCGTACGCTGTAGGAAAGGCCTACACGCTATTTGTGCGGCAAAACATAATTGTTGAGCTATTTTTTTTTGATTTTTTATTTTCTAAAAGAAATAAAATACAATAATATTGATATCACTTTATGTTTAATAACATTAATAAACAATAAACTTTTTATCTTTATAATGCAAAAATAATTAATAAAATTGATTGATATTTGTCTAAGTTAGAGTGTTTTATTTGACACCATTATTTTTTCCTCTAATTAATCAATATGTGTATAGCAATTTTCATTTATTTTTGCCAAAATTGCTTAGCACTAAAACGGTTAAAAAAAAAAAAAAATTAAAAAAAAAAAGCATGTTATTTTTACTTCATTTTATTTCCAAAGCTCCGGTTCCTAAATTAGTGCTTACCTAATATGACCAGATTTCGTGATATCTTCAAAATCTTCTAGCCTCTCGTTATATATAAAAATGTATCAGGAATACCAAAGTGGACAGTGATTACAAATGGGCAACATTTCTCAAGATGAAGCTAATTTTAATTTTACGTAATTGAAATTTAAAATTAAATATTTTCGACTGCCCCCAATGCAAATAGTTGTCTTTTAATGTCATTAAGGTGAATCGAAAGAGTGTTTAAAATAAAGTGCGTATTGACCGTTTCCATCTATATCCAATATTTACCATTTTATGTAATTGAAATTTAGAATGAAATACTTTCCACTTCCCTTAATGCAAATAGTAATGTTGTCTTAATCTAATTAACCGCTTGGACACATAAGCGTGTTTTCACGATAATTTAACGTAGGTAGACATAGGAATGATGTATGCACCGTACCTGAGTTTTTTTTTTTAAGTGTGGTAACCGTTGCCAGCGATATCCAATATTTACCTTTTTTTTAACAAAGTTTAATATTTAATAATACATAGGTATACTATATTTATATTTTTTTATAAAAACATCTCACTCTTTTGAACACTTTTTTCTCTCAGAAACTCTCTCTCTTATAGGTTAAATACATTTTCTACAGACCTTGACAAGACCTGAAATTGTTTGTTCCATTTTTCAATTATTGTCCAATAAGATAAGAACTCTTAATCTTGTGCTTAGCCAGGTAGTTACCAATAGTTAATTAAAAATATAAGAAATATTCTCACCCATTTTGATATTATTTAAATTATTTTCAGGACAACGCCTGAAAGGTAAAGATGTCTTCAAATCCGGAATAGCAACCCACTTTGTTCCTAGTAACAAATTGGAAGAGTTGCAACAGAGTTTGACCAGATGTGAATCTCCGGACGCTGTCTATAGCACATTGAAATCATTCCACGACCCTAGCGGAGAGTTTTCCCTGAGTCAACATATGGACCAAATAAATTCCTGCTTCGCCGCTGCTACTGTAGAAGAAATCCTCGAAAGATTGGAGAAGGATGGATCGGAATGGGCACTCAAAATCATCAAGGTAAGAAAAATCTACTTTTTTCTGTATATACTTATTTAATCATGCGGCTCAGGATGTGATGTCTGTTTTGGAACAGTGAATGGATCGTTTCGAAGAGACCAAATCGTTAGGGTGGACATCTCCATAGCCTTTGATATGGTCTGGCATTGGGCCCTTGTCAAATAATTTCCATCATAAGGGATGCCTCCATCTCTGCATAATTGAATTACACATTCTTAACGGATAAGCAACGCAAGTCTTGTTCTCTCGGTGATGGACTATGGAGACACAGTGTATGGTCCGTCTTTATTAAAGAAAACGCAAAAACACGTGCAACGTGTCCAAAATGCAAGTGTCCGATATTGCCACAATGTCTCGAGGCACGAGCATATCTCTCCTTATCTCTATCGGCATCGGATCCTAAATATGTGGAACAGAAGGAAGTTTCATCAAATGTGTCAAATATAAAATGTTTCTGCATTCGAAGGTTCCTTCCTGTCTGTTTGATAAACTGCAGTGGTTTGCATTTTGATTTGAATTTGAATTGATTTTATTTTGAATTGATTATATTTTATTTGAATTGATTTTATTATTAAGAGTAGTATTTCTATTTTTGTAACTGATAATTCGTGGTGGAATTCCATTATAATAGTATAAGATTAGTTTATATATTAAGATTATTGGCTTTAATTTGAATTACAATTTATTAATATATTTCTATTTATATTTCTTTTTCTATTATTTATATTGTATTGTGTGTGTTGAATTAGAGATTTGGTTTGATTATTTTTTTATGTAATTTAATTGCATGTATTTTATCTTAAGACCAATTGACCAGTGGCTGAGAATTAAAGTTCCAAAATGCTTGCAACTGTACAGGGAGGTTCTGATGAGAAAGATCGATTATTCAAATTTTTTAAACTAAAAATTTAATATCGATTTATATCAATCAAAACTATACTTTAATATATACCTACATTCAAGTAAGCAATAAAAATGCTCAAAACGCATGATGATAAATTTTTAAATATTGTGTACTTCTTGTAAGTATGTTTTGATCATAAGTATTTATGATTTTTCAATAACGTAATAATAATTAATTTATTATTATTATATGACAAAAAATGTAATATTGCTCCCCTCTTACCCAGAATCTCCTCTATCCATAGACATATGAATATGTATAGACCTGCCCTAAGTGATAAAAGCGTATTATTTCCCCCTCCTTAATTCTGGATTCCATGGAACCGGCCGGGCTGGCGTATAGGTTCGCGTGAATCTAGAAAATGTGACGTCATCATTCTTGTGCGGACTAGCGTCGAGCTCTTATCGGTATATTTTACGAAATAACACGGCAAAAATGGTAACTTGTGCTATTAAAACATGTAAAAATAGAAGTGAAAAAGAGTATAAACCCAATTGTCGAATTACCTTCCATATGCAGGCATTATTTTAAGCTTATTCACATCATATAATATGATCAGTTTTATCATATCGAGAGACATGAAGCGTAAGCAACCGAAATTCCCGGTCCCGTCGTGTGCACGTTGCAGTTTACTGGGATAAGTAAATTATGAAACATTTGTAAAAGTGTCTTAACTAAACACGGTAACAAAATATTCGACTCTCAAAACAAGCGAACCTTTCTTAATTTTATATGGATTACACAAGTTTTTTCAAACCGCGCGAACAATTCGCGCTCCCATGTAAAAAGGTCTATTCATTCAAAAGCAGATTTTACTTTTAAGAGCTAAATGGTGATATTATAATGCGTGATGCCTATATACTGTCATATTGAAGTATTAACGAATCACATATCGTTACCGTCAACTCATCCCTCTCCGCCCCGCTACAGTTGGTTATGTTATGTTCATATGTCTGTGCCTCTATCTCTTTTATTTAATTTATATGCTTTGAATTTTTTAAATTATTACTTGCGCTTGGTATGGCTTGGCGATTGGTTCCCAACTTCTCACTATATATATATATTCATGTTAACTTACGTTTTCGGCATTGCAACACACTTTCTACTTACATTGCTTTTATACCTGTATGTGTATCCATACCCATTCTTATGTTGTAATATTATATCATATATAAAAATATATAGCTTCGTTTAATAAAGAAATTAGTCTTGAAGTGTGGGTGAAGAAGGAACCATATGTTTCCATACAACGCCATTGGGAAAGTGGTGGGGTTCCCTCCATTGGTCAATTACAATGTTTTTGAATTTGTATTGTTTTATTTTCCAGACTATAGCCAAGATGTCCCCAGGAAGTATGAAAATAACTTTGAGGGCCCTACAAAGGGGTTCTCAACTGGATCTCTCGCAATGTCTTCAAATGGAGTACAGGCTGGCATGCAGAGCGCTTGTCAATAAAGATTTCATTGAAGGTAAATAATTTCTTGCTTTATAAAAACAAAACAAGCCACCTCGGTTGTCCCAAATACTACATACAGACACCTGTGTAAACCTTTTTTCCAAAATTTCTTTTTATTACATATGCATATGCACTATGCAGGGTATCCACCAACTTTAAAAAATGAATTGGGACCTCCTTTTCAATTGTAAGCCATGTATGCACCCAAACAATGTATGACCATTGATGACAGATTTTACCAAATGCAAACACTAAAACACATTTCCCAAATATAACAGTGCGGCTATCCCACGGTAAAAAACTGTTTAAGCCATTTTTTCCGGAATGAGTTTTATTGCATTTTTGGATTTAGAGTGTACCTACCCACCTTTTCCCAAACAAATCCTCTATGTGCAAGATATACATACACCCCCCCACTAAAACACATTTCCCAAATATAACAGTGCGGCTATGCCACGGTAAAAAACTGTTTAAGCCATTTTATCCGGAATGAGTTTTATTGCATTTTTGGATTTAGAGTGTACCTACCCACCTTTTCCCAAATAAATCCTCTATGTGCAAGATATACATACACCTCCTTACATATGCGGTATCCGCCGACTCATAATAAGTCAAGTTTTTCACTGCTACAAAACAATACAACGCGTATTGGTGATTCTAGATTATAAGTAAGGGGGACAGTGTTTTGATTTAGGAAATGTGTTTTACATTGTTTAGTATGGTAATTTATTTCTTATGTTTTACAATTAAATATTCCCAAATATTATGTATAACACACTTCACATTCAACCGCTGGAATGTCGGATGAAATTTGCCCACATATAACCGTATTCCATAGAAAATTAATATCAGAGCATTCCAAGAGGCTAGAGTACTGAAATAACAAGCAAAGTGTCTGGAATGATATTGGTGCAAGCGATTCTGACCTTGTTCTTGTACAGTTTCTTTATACATAAGGGTTAAAATCGCATTTTATTTTTGTCGTAATCGACAAATGAGAGGTTAAACTCAGTCTATTTTAATATTATCGATTATGCCTAAGATTATAAAAATGCTAGACAAAATAGTTGTATATCCACTGGAGCATTTTTGGCCTCATTTTGGCCAATTTGCAATCGCCTGCAAGCATGGCCAAAATGTGGCTAAGTTGAAGAGATATTTATTAAAATTATTTCAAGAGTTCCCGCGCATTGTAATCACGATTTAATTCATTCTCAATTAATCACAAAGATAAGTCAGTAGTCTCACAGTTTAACAAGAGATGTCTCGCATCTTTCTGAATTATTTGTTATTGACGTTCTGTGAACTGAAATATTTGTTCTTACAAATCATTGATCTTTTATTTACATATTAAAATGCATGTTTGAATTTATATTTATATCTGTTATTCTCAACAAGGGTAGGTTGTAGACAATATTTAGGGGTCATAATATTTAATATTCTCCAAACAGGTACTAACTACATAATATGACACTTAATTTAAAGGAAATAATACCCAGAATTAACGCATGTATAAATTTAACTATTGTTTTATGAATCCTAAAAATATGGGATAAATGATCAAATATAGGTACATCCAATGGCTCTCACCAGTTATATATCTCCATATTAAAATTTGGAAGATTTTTTGAAAGAGGGTGGCATATTTCCAAACTGAAAGTTTAAAGATATACGAGCGCTCAAGTTTGAAACTGATTATAGAGTGGAACGCGCCAGTTTATAAAAGTATCAAAAGTAGATTAGTTATTGAATGGCAATCACAATAATGTTTTGGGGTTTCCCGAACATTTTACCCCGTTGCATACAGTGTTTGTATTTGGGACAGCCTTGTGAATGGTTAATGAAATATGTAGAGATTATTAGAGCGGAGGAGAGGCGCACAATGAGCAAAATACAGTGCGATGGTTAACGGCCCTCACAAGCATTTCACCATGTGGTCGCAGAGGCTCGAGGGGGTGAATACTTAGGAAGGTACCCAGACCCTTGAAGCCCTGTGGTATCGCTAACATTACTAAAATATCACAATTGTAAGGTTCCTTATGATGTCAATAACGATAGTGGCGCGCTGGGAAAAAAATGGCAACACTGGCTGAATCATCAACTCTCATCATCAAATCCCACTCTGTATCCCTGCCGCTCCTGCCACGCTACACCGCTCAGTGCTGGCCTGGCAGCCATCGAAGATAGATCTTCCTATTGCTGTTTTTTACATGCAAAAGGAACTCCGCCTATTGACATTCATCGTCAGTTTATCAAGTTTATGGGGAAAGGTGCATATCTGTCCAAGATGTTCGCAAATGGTATAGAGAATTTAGTGAAGGTCGAATGGAAATTCACGATAAAGAACGGAGCGGAATGCCTTCAGTTTCAGACGGAATCGTCGAAAAAGTTGAGAGCATAATGCTTAAGGATCGGAGGTTTACCATTAACAAACTTGCTCCTCGTATTCCTGAGACTTCCAACACCACAATTCACAAAATTTTAAATTAAAAATTAGGCTATCGAAAGGTGTGTGCGCGGTGGGTACCACGAATGCTCACAGAAAATCACAAGCAGAAACATGTTTAGTGGGCCCACCAGTTTCTTCAACAGTGTGAAGACAACAAGGAAGAATTCTTGGATTCCATTGTTACAGGCGACGAAACATAGTTGTTTCACTTCACCCCCGAAACCAAGCAGCAATCACATGAATGGCGTCATTCAACTTCACCAAAGTGAAAGAAGTTTAAACAAATGCAGTCTGCTGGGAAGTCACGGCAACCGTCTTTTGGGACAGAAAAGGCCTGCTGTTGATCGGCTTTTTGCCTCATGGAACAACAATAAACTCCGATTGATATTGCGACACATTAAAAAACTGAGACGTGCGATCCAGAACCTCCAGAGAGGAAGATTGTCCATAGTGTGAGGCTTCTTCATGACAACGCTCGACCTCATGTCTCACATCAAACTCAAGAACTGCTGGCAGATTTTGGGTGGACTGTTTTGCCCCACCCACCCTACAGTCCGGACCTAGCCCCTAGTGATTACCACTTATTCCCAAAATTAAAGAAACATTGGGTGGAATGCGCTTCCATACTGATGATGAAGTCAAGGAAGAGGTTATTCTATTTCTCAGAGAATGGCAGCAGAATTTTATGACTTGGGGATACAAAAGTTGGAGATACAAGAGTTGAATTTCTGTCTTAACACTCCAAAAGTGTTTAGACAGAAATGGCGATTATGTAGAAAAATAGAGTAAGTTTTAAGCTTTAAAATGATGTATATTGCTAAGGAAAACAATATATCTGTTTTATATTATGAATGACCTTATTTTATGAATGACCCTCGTGATAATCACAGTGCGCATACTCATGGGTAAATGATAGAAGAGATACAGATAAATATTATATCATTCGTCATATTCTTCCAACCGTTTCCATATTTTTGTACGGCATGAGGTTGACAACCTACCTCGCTATTTATTAAGATTTGGTAACTTTGCATAACTACAAACAAATGTTTTTACAAACATTTTTTTTTTTTAAAGAAAAACTCGGGTTACGAATAATTCAACATTTGAAAATCTCCTACTACCACCACACTAAGCGGAAGATATTGCTTGTATTGTGATGGAGGACTTGGCCTGCCGAGGAATCGAACACGGAACGCCTGGGCGGGACCCAAACGCGATGCCCACTCAACCACTGACCGGTCAACATGTAAGCTTTGTTTTGATCAAAATGTAAACTTCCGGATTGATAATTTAGAATGTAATATTTTCCCAACAGGTGTTCGAGCCCTGCTAATTGACAAGGATAACAGCCCCAAGTGGGATCCCGAGACCCTGGCCGATGTCACAGATGATTACATCGAAAGCTACTTCAAGAAACTTCCAGCTGATGAAGAATTGAAGTTCTAGAATGGGCTAAACCAGCCAGCCACATTCCCCAGTGCCATATTATTAAGTGAACCTACTTAAAAAAGAAGGAAATCCTCAAATTTTATTTTGATAAATGCTTTTTCCTACTTGCATGAATTTTTTAATCCACATTTAAAAGTTAGACAAGTTTCACATTGCCGACTTAGCAGCGTGATTCAGCAGCATACATCGTATATAAATCGATCGCGCGGTTATGTGTATATAGCCAGATGATTTACATACAAATCGATGTAAGTCACCGATGTGAAACTAGCTTAAAAAGATGAAAAAGGTTGTGGATGTTTCTGCAACTAATTTTGACAATTCAACTATCAAAATATGCAGTTAAGGTAATGTATCCCCTAAAACGCCTTCCACTGCAAGTGGAAAAGAGTTGAGCTGAGCGGGGTGGGAGACGGGCAAAATAGCTTTGACCTTCCACTAAAAAAGAGTTGCTAGGAAGATAGCTGTTTGCCTTCCACTGCCCATGCGAGAACTGAGCGAAACGAACTCAACGGAAGATGAGAAATAGTTTTGCCCTTCCATTGAAAACAAATCAGTATCGCTTTGCCGTTCGAAGTAAACAGAGTGATTTTTTCTGAATTTTACTGACGTATACAATGAAGAAAGAAGCGTGCAAAACCAAGATTTTGTATAAATGACAAAACTTAAAAAGACGTTAAATTTAAAACTTTTTCATCTCAATGATGGTTTTCCAAGCCGCATCAGTTTTTGTCGACATTGCAATATTCTCTGCTAGTTGTATCCCATAAACACTAAAATTGCTGAACGGTTTTAATAAACACCTCCATCTCGAAAAAAATGCGGTAGAGTCAACTGAATTGACGATAGTTCTTGAGCGCAGTCCGCTAGAAACTAGTCGGCAATGGTGTGCGCAAACTGACTCGTTCAAACATATTTTAACTCATTCAGTCCGCTCCGCTTACCTCGTTTTTGATGGTAGCACTAGTATGCGGTTAACGTTTGCGAGCGGAGTTCGTACGGTGTCCGCTCCGCTCACCTCATTCTTGATGGAAGCACTTATATGCCGTTGACATTTGTCAAGCTAAGTCCGTATGGAGTTCGCTCCGCTCGAAGTGGAAAGCGCGCTTTAGGGGGTATTTCACCATCCTCTTGATAGCTTATCCATGAGATAATGTATATTAATAAATTAACAAATACTCTAATAAATAGGTAGTAAACATGGCTAACGTATCCGATATATATATATATATATAGCCCCATTCACAGGTTCGACTATTGAATAGTAAACTCAAACTTTTAAAATAAATAAATAGAAAATATATATTATCCTATGGATAAGCTATCAAGAGGATAGTGAAATACCCCATTTAGATCAATGAATGGAGGAAACAGCATTGAAAATAACTCATAAGAATATTGATAATTTTGATAGAATTTTTACATGTGATTTCGGTGTATGTGAATAGGTAAATAAAACAGTATAGAAGCAACAATTTAATGCACATTTATTTTTTGTTGACAATACTCTTCCATAGAAAAATGTTAAGATTGCAGTCATCCCACAGAGATGAGGTTCACCTACAATTAACCACACCAAACCATTAGAAATGGTTTAAAATAATACAATAAAGATATATTTAACATAATACCGAAGCAGACAAAACATTATTGGTAATAAATATATAAATTCTCCTAAAGTAGAAAACTCGACTTTTCATTTTAAGTATTTTTCAATAATCAAAGGGTAGAACGATTGTTCATTCTTCCAAGAATAGATGCTTTGAGGCATCACATTAGAAAACCTTCACGGTTATCACAAAAATACACATTTTGAAATGCTCATAAAATATAATGTAATTTCATTACATTCATAAAACTGATTTCACATATTTTAAAAATTTATTAATATGAAACATATTTAATAATTACACAGATAAAATGATTACATAAATTTAAAATTTTTAATATGAAGAAAAAAAATCAGCATTGATTCCCTTACATGCAGGATAGAAAAATGCAATTATAAGGGTCGGCATAAGCTGGGAGTCAGCATGTGTCGCATGTGCAGAATTTGTTTTGTAATGTATGGACTTGTGTGAAACAGCGTATGCTGAGAGGCAGACGTGCTTCGCACAGTTCCATACTTTTCCTGCAAATGCTGCACGCACGACACATGGTGACTCCCAGCATACGGCAACGTTTACCGTGGCGGTGATTAAGATTACCAGTAAAGGATAACGTTTAGTTTGCAAAAGAATTTTGAGTAAAGATTTATCTCACAAAACTTAAGATGTAAGTAAAATGCGACATAAAATGTAAGCCTTTTAAAATGCTGACATATTTTTGTGACAACTTTGAAGATGAATTATACTAAAAGATGGGTGGGTACGGATGAATGATTTAGTTAGTTTAGAGAATCACTGTATGTAAGTCTTTGGGGGCGACAGAAGGTTCAACACAAGTGGGCACAGTTTCCACAGCAGTTGACACGCGGCAGATGTGAAGTATAAAGGTATGTGTTGGGATAGATTGATTGTTTGCACTTAGCTGCTCTTGCAAGTGTTTGGTGGCCCAATCATTAGTCTCTTAAGAAACATTGTTTATAATAATATGTTATGGTTGGTGTAACGTATCTATTCAGTCTATGTACTGGGCCAGCCAGCGGAAACCCTCTCCGTAGCCCTGCCTCTTCAGCACCGAGCACATGAACAGCTCCAGTGGGCGGCCCGGTAGCTCTGCTCGGGACACTTTGCTCTGAAATAACACCACAACACACTTTAGTTCACTTACAAGACACCACTTCCCAAGGCAATACACTCACATCTCCATTCAGCAGGATGTTGCTGTGTTACAATCACAAAAAGTACACCTTTATGAAACCAAAGTTTCCTACATAAATTAGAAAAAAATTAATGAAATTTTGGGAATTTTTTATGAATAATTTGTACATGAAACGACAAAAAGGTGAGGTGGGTGATTTTATTTTTTTCATTATCAGTAATTTAAGTTAGAAAAAATATAAGGAGAACCATTTTTAAAAGTTTTTTATGTTGGCATTAAAAAATTTTACAATTAAAAGTTTGTTTATTTCTAATTTTAAAGCATATTTCATCACCTTTCAGGGGCAGTTTTTAGTATTTTTTATGCATTCAGAAATATTCCATTTATTTAGATTTTATTGCAAAGTGGTATTTTTACCTTGTGACAAAATATGCCCGAGGCATGGCGGGTTAAGTCTATTTTGATTCACTAGTATAAGTTAATCTGTCATCTATATAAGATTAAAGAGTACACTAGGAATACCTACTTATGTAATTCTTGCTTGCTTTTAGGCGATCGGAAATATTTGTTTATTAGATTTGGTAATCAAAGGTTTAAAAAATTACATCATTTCAAAAATGCATTAATCCTACGATTATTTTGAGTTACTAAATAATTATTACAAATTCCACCGCTTTAACTCTTATCTTATCAGTACATAAATGTTTCTTAAATATACTGCTTTCCACACAAATTCAACTCAGTTATTTGCGTCAATAAATTAATTGACCATCGTAACTTCAAAACCACTTTAGAATTTTTAATTATTCTGTTGTTCTTGGAAGGTTAGATATAACTTTGTTGTTTTTAGTCAATCAATTCACTGAAATAGCCTAGGCAGACGCAGATGTTTGAAGCCATAATGGCTTCATTTAGACTGTTTAAAATATATACACAAACTTCTTTATACTAGGAAATTTTTTATAGTCAATAATGAGGTAAGAGGTTTCTCACCCTTTTATGATAATTTTATGATGATGTTATGCATAATTTTGAAAGGTCTTTTAGTTATGTACTTTCTATGTGGATTTTCCTATCCACATTACAAGTAGCGATTAGTGTCATGCAATTTTACCGGTGATAAATATAACAGTCCCGACGAAACAACAGTTGGGACTCCTAATATTATTTTCATTGGTTATTATTATTTTTGTCAGCTTGCACGCCAACGTAGGTGATATTTCCGATGGTTAAATTCAACAGTTGGCAATCACCAACAATCGCTATCGACGGCATCATTTAGAATTGTCGTCAATGACCGTATTTAGAATGACCCATCTGCCTTGTTTGTATTACTATGCAGACAACAATTAGCTGCTTTTATGATTCCCGCGGAGACGGCACGGCAACGGAAGCGGCATCTCATTTCTTTAATACGAGTGAGGGTGAGGATAGAAAATGATCACTTTTCTCCTTTGGAGGAATCAAACACATGTGCATTAGGTGTCTTATCACCACCATTATTTCATGTGTAAAAAAAGAGCTGCAGTATTATTGTGATAAGTTTTTGTGCCATCGCCGGTCCGTAAACCTGGGACTATTGGATTCAACATACCTTTCCGGTAGTCTGCTGATAGAGGCCGAAGAAGTTCCTCAGCTCGTCCTCGCTGGCAGCGCCCATCTTGTCAATTTTGTTGCCCAGGATCAGCACGGGGCAGTTGGCCAGCGTCTCGTCTGTCAGCAGCGAGTCCAGCTCCGTCTTGGACTCGGGCAGTCGTGCGCGGTCGCATGCGTCCACCAGGAACACAATCGCATCCACGGCCGGGAAGTAGTCCCGCCACACGCGCCGGGCCTGTGTGTGCCCGCCCAGGTCGAACGTTGTGAAGCGCATGTTGCCGATGGACAGCTCCTCAGATGCTGCAGAACAAAATATATTAATTAACTAATTGGCACAGAAAGGTGATAGTTTTTATAGAATGAGGCCCGAAAGCAGCAAAATCATTTAGTCTGGTCTACCAACTTTTCGTTTCCCTTCAGTGTGCACATTTATGTGCATGCATATGCACATCTTTTTGAGGAAAGGAAGGAGTGAACATGGGTCGTGAAGAGACACATGTTATAGGAAGGAAAAACAAAATTGTATAACAAAATGACATCTAAATTTTTTACTCCAAAAATGGTTAGGAACCGATGATTAAAATCCTTCAGGTACGATCTGTTACACTCTGTATACATAAGACAGCATAGATATATATATATAACGATAAATGTATTTCCCACCCCTGCCCTTAAGGAGTGGTGGTGTTCAATGTGTTTTGTGAAGTGAAATCTAAGAAAACAAGACAAATTAATATGCATTATAATTTGATCACACTTTAAATAGCGCACCATTTAAATTCCATGCCACGAACTGCCACTGCTTGGAATAGGCTACATCAGTTTACTACACATCTTGGTGACATCATGTGCATAGTGACAAATACAAGATTACCCAACTACTAACCAGGGAAAGACTGATGGAAGACATAGCAGAGAAAGATGCTGCACACCTGATGGCTTCAAAACCAATAGTGAGTGCACTTCTAAAATAATCTCAAATACAAACATTCATATGACAAACCACTAGAAATGGTTACTTTATTTAATCAAATTATGCTTAATATATTCATGCTTATCATACAAGTGAGTAACCAATTTAAGCAATACATCGCTATGCACATATCATTCATTATATGTGCCAATAATCTGCTATGAACATAGACAAATGCCTTAAATTAAACAAGATTTTAAAAATGTTATAGGTCTTGAAGGGATCTTATTTATCAAATAAAACAAATAACTTTGTGTACACCACTATATACAACTTAATTGCTGTTTTTGCAGGGAAAGCCGGGCACGGGTCTTCACCGACGTTGAAAACTTTGTTTTAACGTCACTGTGGCAACCCAAACGATATTTAAAAAATTCAAAACTACCCGAAATTTTGCAAAGAATTGTCATTTTTTGCGCTAAATTGACTGGACTATAATTTAATCTAATTTATTTACCAAGGAATCACTGGCTTATGCTTGTATTAATATGAACACTCAAGTGCAGGTCTACATCTTACCACAACATTTCTCTAGTAGCCAGATCAACATTAAAATTAATTGAAAAAATTAAGACTTCTACAAATTTGGGTCTAATGATAAAGCAGAAATCTTTCTGCTTGTCTGAAGTAGAAAAATCTCTCGAACGGTGAGCATCATGAAATTTGCACAGCGGTCACCCCAACGCAGCTATCTTCAGTTGGAAGCATCACTATTGTGATGCTATGATGTTTTGAAATTTCAATTTAACTATAAAAATAACAGTAACAGATGCCACATTATTGGTTTCATATTTTTTCAAATGTAGGTACAATAAGAAAATAAAGATAGGGATACCTAAATCTGAATTGAATTAACCCATACGATCCAAAGTTATTTTGGCTGAAATTGATAACAAAAACTGAATTAATTTTTGTTCTTTGTTTATTTAATATAAATTTATGTAAAAAAATTTAACTATTTTAATTTTTAACCTCTTGCAGGCCACAGTTCCCCCAGCGCGTCCGGATTTTTGAAGCGATTTTGCCCCTTATGCAAAAAGAAATTGTATGAAGAACGAGGTCAGAATCGCTTGGGCCATTCTCGATCTTGACATAACGAATTACTGGATAGCAATTAGCCACTTTGAATAATTCATATTAATTGCCAATGACGCGCCGGGCACCAAAGATGGCGGACAAAATGGCTGCCGCTTGATAATATGAACGCTGTCATATTCGAAGTCTATATTTATTCATTGTTTTTTTAAATCCATTGTGGAAAGCATAGATTTGAGTGATTATTAGGAAGTTCGTTTTATCTACATCATTTTGATGTAATTTTTGTATTATGCCACAAAAGAAATGTTATAAAAATTAAATTCGTAAGAAAGGTGAGAACTGTCAAATATTTTACGTCGTATTGAAAAAATATATTTTTTGTATGCTGGCTTTCAACAAGTTAAACCCTAATATCAAAATGCACATTACTGCTTATGTAAAAATAAAGCGCCCCTAAATTGTGGCAACTCGGGTGGAATAGGTAAAATAATCAAAATTCCAGGCAGTCGGATAAAACTAGAAAGTTATAAATATTAAAAATTGCCATAATCTTAATAATATGTAATTTTCAATGAAAGATCAACGCTCTGACAGCAAGTACAAACTTATTAATAAAATTATTAATATTAGAAATAACATATACCTTTAAGCATATCCTCATTGTGATTAAACTATGTATTGTTAGCAACGTATTTGAATATTGCCACCAGAGGTACTGCTAGCGCCTCTGGCGGCCAACTGGGAAACTACTACTGCCCCTGCGTCGGTAAAGAAGGGATTGACACCGTGGGTTTGCAACACTGCTCGGACCTGTAACGGACACAGCTACCAACTCCCCGAACGGAAGGCAACGGCTGGAATTTGAATGGCGAGATTTAGTCTTGTCGAGATTGGATATTATTATTGTCATTTGCCGTGGAGACAATATATTTCATTATAAACATCTACTTAGCGTTTCATTATTGCTAACATCAGAAGTGGGATTCGTAAAAGCAAGTGTCAGCTTTCATTTCATTCGCCTGACTTTGTTGTGTAAACATACGGCCGCCATTACGGATTACGGCGTCGGTCGAGTTTTTGTTTGTTTTGATACCGGTGATTTTGTTACCTGTTAACAATTTGTGTATCAGCGTGAAATATTTGGACTTCTATTGTGAATTTACGTAAAAATGCCGCGCAATTTCTGTGATGACAGATGTATGCGCTTGATGATGAAGGAATTCGTGGGGTGGAATTATTTTCCCGCGAAATTGCGCATTGATGAATGCATCATTGAAGATTTTAATATGGTGCTTGAAAATTCATCTGTGATTCAATGGATTTGCCGAGAAGACTCTCCCTTTCGTATTTAACCTCGTGGGTCTAACTTGATCGAAGACATTAACAAATAATGTCAACATGGCTGTCAAACAAAGTCGCTGGCTTGTGTGCCGGGCGCGTGGCCTAAAATCTGAAATACGAAGTGACTCGAGGAAGGTGACTTGATGGCCAGCAGGGAGAAGATGGATTACTCTTGATAGCCGTTTGGCGGAATGTTCGAAACCTCAAAATGTCTCGAAATTATGATGCTCAAAGTTGATACTGCGTTGACAGAGTCTGATCTTGGTGCTAAAAAGCTTACCTAGCTGCTAAAAGGATGACCAATTCGGTGATTTAACTATGGACATCGCAGATGCCATGCAAAAACTAAAAGGAAATACTTGTGCTAAAATTAAAAGACCTTTTATGTGTGGCGATAAGGAGTTGCACTTATGTCGACTATCATGTCGAGTTACAATCATGTCGACTATCTGAGTCGAAACCCTGTGTTATGGTTCGAAGTGTTTTGATCTGGTTCGGAGATAATCGAAGCGATTCGAGATTGTTTGAAATGGTTCAGATATAATCGAAATGAATCGAGGTTGTTTGAAAGATATTCGAAATGGTTAACATCTAGAAATTTCAGGTGTGACGTTTTTTTGGATTCATCACAATGTGAGTAAACATGAAGGTGTTTATCAGACACTGGCTGCCGTCCAGGAATGTTATTACAAAATATGTGACAAACGATTCTAAATGTTTTGATGGAAAAAGTGATACTGGCTGATGTAATATGTAAGCCCGGGATTTTATAAAATGGAGATATGTTTTGCTGTTGCATTGAGCATGTAGATCGATTTATTATGATCTTTCGTGAAGAGTGTGGACAGAATGCAGCATGTTATTGCTCTCCAGGATGGCTTCACGAAAAACTGTCGATTGGAAGCGATGGCAGAAACAAATACGAAAGGTGTCATCTAGACGCTTTCGGCGATGGTGTACCTTTATGGAGTGCCATGGAAGCTTTTGATAAGTATCAAAGGCGGCAGATGAAATGGTTCAACTCGAACCGATTCACAATCGAGAGACGGACCTTATGGTCGTACGTGCTGAGACACGGAAGCTTTTGATAAGTATCAAAGGCGGCAGATGAAACGGTTCAACTCGAACCGATTCATAATTTAATAGCAGACCTTATGGTTATACGTGCTGAGACACGGGTGCTTTTGATGAGTATCAAAGGCGGTAGATGAAATAGTTCAACTCGAACCGATTCATAATCTCACGTTGGCTGGTGGGAGGCAGAACCTTCGGGTTATTCGTGCTGAAGCAGCACGGTGTATGTAAACAATCTCACGTTGACTGGTGAGAGGCAGAAAATTCTTGTTATTCGTGCTGAAGCAGCACGGTGTATATAAATAATCTCACATTGGCTGGTGAGAGGCAGAACTTTCGGGTTATTTGTGCTGAAGCAGCACGGTGTATATAAATAATCTCACGATGACTAGTGAGAGGCAGAAAATTCTTGTTATTCGTGCTGAAGAAGCACGGTGTATATAAATAATCTCACATTGGCCGGTGAGAGGCAGAAGCAGTTATACGTGACAAAGCACGGTGTTGATAAATAATCTCACGTTGGCTGGTGAGAGGCATAACCTCCGGGTTATATGTGCTGAAGCACGGTGTGGCTAAATACTCTCACGTTGGCTGGTGAGACGCAGGACTTCAACGTCGAACATGTTGAGTCATGGGAACTTTTTGATGAATATCCAAAGGTGGCAGATGAAACGTTTCCACTCGAAACGATTCATGAAACCCTCATGTCGTGTTGGCGACATGGCGATCAGGATCTCCAAAGGAATTCCTGGATGCAAAAAGGTTAAAAGACTGGATTCGAAGCTTGCCTTATAATGTGGTTGAAGTTTTGCTGAACGATCGTCTTGAAGTGTTGGGTACCAGACCCAACGGAAGCACTCGTATAAGAGTGACGGTAACATATTTATGAAAATATGAGGAAATGGACAGCTGAACAAATTTCTGTAATGGTCAGGAAGGGCGAACAGTGTGATCTGATTGTCATTAACATTGTAGGGTTGAATAAATTTCAACCCATCTAATTAATTTTTTTTATTTTTAATTTTTAGCTTCCTGCTTTGAGGTCAAAGCAGTGGTCAGTATGGCCGTGTTAGCAACGTATTTGAATATTGCCACCAGAGGTACTGCTAGCGCCTCTGGCGGCCAACTGGGAAACTACTACTGCCCCTGCGTCGGTAAAGAAGGGATTGACACCGTGGGTTTGCAACACTGCTCGGACCTGTAACGGACACAGCTACCAACTCCCCGAACGGAAGGCAACGGCTGGAATTTGAATGGCGAGATTTAGTCTTGTCGAGATTGGATATTATTATTGTCATTTGCCGTGGAGACAATATATTTCATTATAAACATCTACTTAGCGTTTCATTATTGCTAACAGTATGGAGAAATAAACCACAATTTCACAACAGTTGGTGTCTTTGTCAAAGGATTCTTGTTGAGTATCAAATAACAACAGTTCCGTCCTTCCTCGTAAAAACTTTCACATGGGAGACAAGTGTTTATAGTATCTAGACACTACCATAGTATTAACAAAGGAATTACTTACATTGTTTCAAGTTTATGTACATACACAAAAAATAGGGACATGCTTAATTTTATTTTATTTAAAAAATACTGAGATCTTTATCCAACTATATCAGTTAGATACTAATGAGAAGTATTTCAGTTTCCAGAAATGGAAAATAAAGCATTTTAGTAGATGTTTTTTCTTCACGCCATGTTTTGACATTATTAATAACTCAGGTACGGGGCATACATCATTCCTATGTCTACCTACGTTAAATTATCGTGAAAACAAGCTTATGTGTCCAAGCGGTTAATAGTTTTTTTTAGGCTAGCCTTTTTAATTTATTTTTTAATGATTATTTTGGTTAAATAAGAGAAGAAAAAAAAAGTTACCTTAAAACTTTCCCATCAATAACAATGTCCCCCAAGTGAACATTCGATTTTAATTTTTAAAGAAATAACTATCAACCCATCCCTTCCTAAGTTATTTTGACTAAAACTGACCAATGCAACTGAATTATTTTTTATGCAAATGGATGTAGTAAAAATGTCATAATTTGTATTTATTTAATACAATTTTATTTCTTGAAACTGAAATACTATGCATTATTATCTTACTACTACAAAGTGGTTTTTTTTAATGTTTAACTAAGTAAAAATGTAGTTATTTAAAATGTTGGCAATTTCAAAATTAACATTGTAACAGCAATTGCAATTTGATCATTCAGTTGATTATTCAGACATCTCCAAATACTAAGTTTTGACATAATGAGGAAAGTAATATTCGAATGCTCGTTATGTGTAAATAATTATTTATATGAGTCTGTGTTTTACATATTAAATATTCTATAAAATAACATCGCAGGGCATAACGGTCCGGTTCAATAGAATGACATTTTGTAATATCTTAGTAGTGCCCCAGAAACATGAATATTTTGTTTAATTCACTACAAGTTATTCTGCATTATAATTGATTTGGTGGTGTTTATGAGTAATCTGATAGAGGGTACATTTGTACACATAACTGCATACTCAACCCAATCTTTTTGTTTTTCAGAGATGTCTGACTAATCAACTAGACGATAGTAGAATGTAACATAACACGTAGTAAGATAAAATAGAACATTTTTAGTAATAAATATCGACATAACATTAGACTGTAATTTAAAAATAAGACAACTTAATCGGGTTAAAACCATTTTAGATTGAAGTTGTAACATGAACAAGAAATTTAATATTCATTGGCCATACAACACGCAATAAACAAACTATTACGAAGAGATCAATTTTAATTTAATTTAGAAAGTTAATAAAGTCGGTACACACTTAAGCATTATGTTATTTGCTATCTGTTTGTTATTCAGTGTTGGACATAGCTCAAGGTTGACAGACAACAAAATAACAAATTAAAGTGTTCTTACTGGGATGGAGGGTAGGGACATGTTGAGCAAGCCTGTCATCCTTTAGCATGTGAAGAAGCGTAGTTTTTCCAGCATTATCAAGCCCTAGGAACAGGAGTTTCCCCGACTTTTTCCACAATCCTACAAACAATTCATGCGGTTAATAAAAAAATTCAATACACTTAAAAACTTACAGTCGACACCGGAAGATGTTTGCATATATTTTGTTCTCTTTTTAAAATTGGACCCAGAGCTTGCCTTGCTAAAGTTAGCCCCATCTAGAGGCTCAATCGCGTTTTCTTCTATCAGACAGTTCAGCAATGTAGCCTTGCCAGATTGCTTGACCCCCAAGATGACATATCTTCCCTTTCTTTTAATCAATCCTACACATAAAAACCTTGTAATAATGTTGATAAAAACATTTGATCACTCCACTGGAGAGGACAAAGCAAAAGATCAAAGTTCAAACAATAAAGACAGAATGCTATCATAATAGTTTTCTTTTTTAGATCATTATTATTTATTGTGCATTGAAACAATATTGTGGTATTATCATTGAAATAATTAAAAGAGTACAAACCTAAAAATCCTAAAACTCCGGTGAACCAATCCCATATGAACATTGTGCTAAAAACTGAAAACAAATAAGAATTTTTAGAACTACTTCACACAGATTTGCGATTTGAATGACCAGCAGAAAGTGACACATCGCGTAAAATACTTGATAACCTTGATAGACAAACTATTTCGGTATCCGAAATTTAGATAATATTTTATGGTTCAATGAAATATAGAAATTCTACAAAGGCATATTCATCACATTACGTAGAATTCTTTAAAACAATGGCAGAAGGCAATATCAAAGCTGATTTAGACGTCAAATATAGAATTTGAAGATGCAGCAAAATAAGGGTTTCGGCCATTACAAAAAGACATGAAATGTACGCTGTGCACTTTATTTACACCAAACTAACTCAAACGAAAAAAACTCACTTAATTATAACTATCCTAGGGTTAAATTTTGACAAATAATGTCTCTGCTACGAGACACAAAATCACCCAGGCACTCAAAAGAACGTCACGTCAGTCGTTGGCAATGACGTCAGACTTCCGGAAATAAAAAAGGTCGCTATATTGACTTCAGCAAATAATGATAACACACTTTAAAACAGAGTTCTTATCTATTTTTTTTTCTTTAAAAAATTAAAGATAATAGTTTAATCCCATTTTAAATTAGACGCTTTTGACACCAAATCGACATACTTCAACTTTTGAAACGAGTGTATTCCTATTACTTAACCGATTTTGATGAAATTTGGCTTACTGTGTGTAATTTGTTTTAAATTAAAAGATAATATAGTTTTTATATCGATTTTTGACCTCAATATTTATTATTGCGAATTAAATGTTTTTATGGGACAATTATTTGTAAGTTCCATAGGTTTCGGACAGATGGCGGTGTGAGTTAATTAACTAGATTAGGTAACCATCCATTAGATGGCGTTATGTTTCGTTAGCACAGTAACGCGTGGGCGGGTCAGCTTGTATTAATACACACATATATATATATATAAGACAGTTGGTTTTCTTTAGGTTTTAAATGACAAATTAAACAATGTGTTGCTCTGGAATATAAAGAAACGACAATTTAAGTTTATTTGTCATATAGAGGTTGTTTTTATAATGTTTTAAAAATATCAGCCACATAACATAGTATAACCAAAGTAATGACACTTGAAAAAAAAACAATATAATAAAATAAAATTCATAATTCAAATATAAAGGAATCCTAGATATTTCTAGGTAGGTACTTAAATACTAGGTAGGTACTCTTATTCCGTTACATCTCCCCCCCTAGGATTAGAAAATTTCTTTGGAGATTTCTTCTTTCTAATCTTCATTTTCTTCTGGTAAGGGGGCAGGAATAAGTTTTGTAATATGGAATAGATTTGACTCCATCTTTCTATGTCCTGTATTAATCTTGTATATTGATTGAGATAGTTTATCTTCGATTTTAAATGGACCAATCCTTAACTCATCTAATTTTCTTCTATTTAGTTTGTGACCATTTTCAACATATACCATATCGCCTATTTTAAAGTTATGGGTTCTTCTATTTTTATCAATTAACATTTTATTATATTCATGCGACTTAATTGTTCTTTCTAATGCAAATTTTCTGTCTCTAATCCAGTCATCTGCTTCTTTTTCTATTTTAAGTTCGTTTGGTATGAATGAAACATCAGTACCATCCAATAGGTATCTCGGTGCAAAGCCTGTTATTGAGTGTTCCGTGTTATTATATCTATCTACACAATTATGAGCAATAGCCGTCCATGGTTTTGTATTTAGTTTTTCATTTATCTTGTACCTTATTTTATTTACGAGTGTTTGGTTTAGCCTTTCGTTAATTCTGTTAGAAAACGGTGAATTTACTGCAGTGAAAATTAGTGTGATTGATCTTTCATTTAAAAAAGTTTTAAACTCTTTTGAATTAATTCCAGGATATTGGTCGTTGAGAACCATGCCAATTTCATTACAATTTGGTACAATATTTATAAGTTTTGTAAAGTCCTTTGCACTCTGTGTCTTTGAGGTTACTATATAAGCATATCGAGTGAAATGGTCGACTAAAAGGTGCAAATATTTTTTTGTTGATCGAGAGCCACCAAATCCCCCAATTGTGTCTATTGAGACAATTTCAAATGGTTTTGTGGCAGGGCCTAAGTATGACATTGAACCATATTTAGCTTGTCCTCTTGTCTTATTTTTTTATACATATTTCACAATGTTTGCATAAATCGGTGATATTTCTAGTTAAATTCTTTGCTGTATAAACTTTTCCCATTTTCTTTTGCATTTGTTTTATACCTATATGACACATATTTTCATGTATTAGTTTAATATATTTTATACTGAGTTCCTCTGACAGTAGTATTTTTTCTTGCTTTCTTATCGTCTTATAATATATATTGTATTTATATATTAACTTGTTCTTGTATTTTTTTATATCTTCATTTTTTTCTTGATCTGTTAATATATCATTCAATGTTACTAAGTTTATTATTTTCAACTGTTCATGTTCATCTTTATTATCTTCTAATACTGGATTTCTGCTCAAACAATCTGCCTCTAAATTATTCTTTCCTGGTACATATTTTATTTTGAAGTCATATTGCGATAGGTAATAGGTTAAATCTCCTAATTCTTCGTCCGTTCTAGATTTAATGTTTAAATTTTCCAATGGTTTGTGGTCGGAATATACTGTGAAATGTTTTCATTGTGAAATTGTGTTCATCAATAATGTACACATCAAAGTTTTTCTCGAATTCCAATATTTTTATCTTTAAAGTTGTCAAACCACTTGTCTTTTTAACACCATTAATCGTTACTAAATCTGCTTCATTCAAATTGTTTACTTTTCCTTTTAGTTTCAATAACATAGAATTAATTAAAGAAACATTTGAACCTGAATCATAAATGCCATATATTTATAATTCATCATTTAGTAGAAGTTTGACTCTTATTAATGGTGTTACTAATCGTTTTTTGAATCGTTTTCATTCAACTCAGTCTCTATCACTGAATTGTTTACATGTTTAATCTTAAAATTTTCATCCTCCTTTGTTTTAAACCAGCATGCAGCTTCGGGGTGGTAACGGCTACCTTTATTTAATTTTTCACAAGTTTTGCAAGGTTTAATTTTATCAACTCTTACTTTATTATCAAATGTATTTCTCTTGAATTTATTATAATTATTTTTATTGACTGTTTGTTCATGTTTACCAATTTCATTGAAAAGATTTGCAGTCGATGTTATTGATTCCTTATCCATTTTGTACATTATATAATCTGGTAGACCCGTAACAATAAGATGAATCAATGTACGTGTGTCAATATTTTTGTTTATCTCTAATAACAATCTTTCTTTTTTTGTGGCATATTCCCGTAATGAACCTCCTTGAAATTTAAATGAAAATGCATATTTAACTTGTGACCAACCTTTGTTTCCGTACGTTTCACAAAAATTTGTTTTCCATATTTCCCATTCTGCGTTTACTGTACATTTTATTAACATACTAGTGTACCAATGGCAATGTTTTTCAAGTAAATACTTTAAAGCCTCAATTTTTTCTGCCTCCTTTAATATCTCGAAACGTGTACATTCATTCTCAAAATCGCTGATCCATTGGTTTACATTTGATGTTTTTTCTGAAAACTTCTCGAGTAAAAATCGTTCTGCTATTTTTCCAAGATTTTTATTTTCAGTGCCCTTACTAGTTTTATTGTCAGGGAAAAAATTCGGTACTTGGGAAAAATTCCGAAAAAATAAGTTGAATTATTTTTATACTAACTTTGGGCTGGAAAATCCGAATCTGAAGGAATTAGGTTGGGGAGGTCAATATCAACTGAGTTACAGGACTTTAAAGTTTCGTACACAGGAACAAATCCGCAATGCATTTTTGACATATTATACTGAAGAGGTCAAAGTGATTCAATGATGCCAACCTCAGAAAATTGCAAAGTGTTGCCATTAAGCAATAATATCAATGTTATTATGTGAATGTGTCAAAACATAAGATAACAGTAGAATTACCTTATAAATCGGACAAGTCTTCTTCGTCCGTTGAATCCTTGTCAGACTCATGCGCCTCCAAGGGTTCCCGTTGAATACGCGGGTCATATAAGAGCCCCGCTAAACGGTAAAACTCCAGAGTAGGATCCTTCTGGCGTTCTTAAAAACCTAACCTAACCTAACCTAACCTAACCTAACCTAACCTAACCTAACACTAGAAAAAAAGCATGATTTTTTACGTCATTTTATTTCCAAAACTCCGGTACCTAAATTAGTGTTTACCTAATACATCCAGATTTATTTTTATCTTTTATTTCTTTTTCTCGTGTTTTGACACATTCTATTCACATAATAACATTGATATTATTGCTTAATGGCAACACTTTGCAATTTTCTGAGGTTGGCGTCATTGAATCACTTTGACCTCTTCAGTATAATATGTCAAAAATGCATTGCGGATTTGTTCCTGTGTACGAAACTTTAAAGTCCTGTAACTCAGTTGATATTGACCTCCCCAACCTAATTCCTTCAGATTCGGATTTTCCAGCCCAAAGTTAGTATAAAAATAATTCAACTTATTTTTTCGGAATTTTTCCCAAGAACCGAACTTTACCCAAATTTTCCTCAATTCTTGGGTTATGGAATCCATAGTTTCCGTGTTTGATGTCTTTTCTTTAGAGAATTCTTAATTTTGGTAAAAAAATCCGTAGTAGTTATGGCGGTGTGTTTGCTTGCAATATCAAATACATGTCTATCGGGTGTCTCGATTGATGTTATGCAGATCACATTGGTTTTTCCATCCGATGCCGCTAATACTGTAAGCGCCTCCGCCCACTGAGGCAACTGAAAACTCTCAACTGCCAACTGTCTTTGTATGACAATGTGATGGCCCGCACACTTCACAATCACACAAAACCCCGTTGTCAATGGTAACGCAAGCGGCGACTTGCGACTTGCCCTGCTGGTTGCCCTGGCCGGCCATTGATAGTTGCCAGCTGTCAGCTGATTGTTCTTCTTCCATGGTTAAACAAGCTTTTTGACCAATCAAGACAGAGAAAACAGCCGGTTTTAGTTGGTTTTCAGTTGCATCAGTGAGCGGAGGCGCTTAATGTGAATCGTAACTTTTCCATTTCTCTTCACTAAAAATTGTCGTTTTATAAGACAGTTGGTTGTCTTTAGGTTTTAAATGACAAATTAAACAATGTGTTGCTCCTGGAGTATAAAGAAACGACAATTTAAGTTTATTTGTCATATAGAGATTGTTGAAAAAAAAAAAGGAATCCTAGATATTTCTAGGTAGGTACTTAAATACTAGGTAGGTACTCTTATTCCTTTACATATATATATTTCTTTCCAGTACTTCAGTACTTTTCCCGTGATTTGGAAGATCACACTCATTATAGGATTAATCCACACTTCCAATTACCTTTCTTTTTTATTGTATTGAACTTAAAATGTATTTAACCTTTATATTCATGTAACCATGTTTGTATACATTTCTGTGCCTCCCTCTGCGCCTGTCTCGATACAGGTTTATCCTAGTGAGACGTACATTGAAAAAAATCACATGTATTTATACCCTATAGCTTAAATAAATTTTAAAAATACCATCATAGTAAAAAAATACGGTTCCATAACAACTAATGATATGGGAACTCATCATCTGAATTTTCCGAATAAATTTACTCATCACATAATAATTCCTCATATGATAATTCATCAGCATCACAACTCATCTTAGTAACGATTCAGAGCAACCATATCTCAGAATAGAGAATACTCACCATAATTCACTCATATTTTCACACCATATATATATTTTTAAAATTATTTATTTTATTTTTTTATTAGTTTCAATAGCAAAGTTTGTACATTATGTAGGTATAAAGTATAACATAAGTATAGTTTTTTTGTCTTTTTTCACAGTCCTCCTCACTAGGGTTTCCTGTTCTGAGGCGGCCTGTAGTTTTTTTTAAAATACAGGCCGCTAGAAAAATTAAACTAAAAATTCTAGTAGTATAGGAGAGTAGGTAAGTTCTAAATAATTCTGGTTGAGGTTTTATTTAGCTTAAGGTGAATGTCAAAAGTATTCATATTCTACGCTTTATGTAGATGGCGCGCGTATTGTATTTTTTTAAACTTATAAACGCTTTTTACAAGTTACGCTTTGAAATATCAAGAAAAATTTGTTGTTCGTGGAAGTACACAAGCATTATGAATATTAACAAATAGTTTTGACAATTGAAAAACTCTAATCTTTCAAGAACGGCTAACAAATACAATATTTCGTCGGTGATTCAATCCAATAATGGATTATATTAACTCACGCCGCCATCTGCTGAACTCCGAGTGATTAATTCGACTAATCATCGATTCTTTTGATGTTTCGTAAAGTCTAAAGGTCTCGAATGTGCCCATCACTATCGCTAATTCGTTGCTGATTGCTGATGACATTTTTTCTATGGCTAATGTCAACTATAAAATGTCAGTCCTTTTATTTTTTGGATTGTCTTCATAATATTATTAAAAATTCACAAATTAACGGGAGTCATGAGCAACAAAAAAAACTTAACATAGATGAAAAATAAGAGATATATTTACGACCTAACTTAAAGAATTTTTTCAGTCTCTTGTTTTGATAATATTATAACATACAAAGAGTGAATGAAGGCAAATTTATATTTGTGATAAAGATAAAAGAAAATCTTTGTAAACAATCAAGCTTATAAACATATTATTTTTAATTTTTTTTTCAACATGATAAACCAAAGTTAAAAATACATTATAACATGTCAGGACGATCGAGGAATTTGATCCACGGAGAAAAAATTGTTTTACCATTTAGTAGACTTTTACCAGAAGTGATTCGTGAGTCTCCAACTAATTCTCCCGGAAAGAACTTCGGAGAAGAAATTAGTTCTGATGTAATAGAAAAAAGGAGTTTTAATACAAGATTAAATTACAATTCCACTACCTCCAGTGCTCAATCTCACAGATTCCAAGATATGTTTTACAAGACAGATTGGCCCTCACTTAGTGATACAGGAACAGGTATTGTTTATTTACAAAGCTCCAAATCAGATATTTCTCAATTTAACTGGCGGCTACACAATCATGTAACTACTTGGTCTTTATTGCGTGTTAACAAATGGCTCATTTGGCCCACATTCATTTTCTATATATATGTATTAATTAATTATTTTTCTTTTCTAAGATTCTCCCGATTGCATTGAGTTGGAGGGGAGTGACAGCAGTGCTAGTTCCATGTTCTCATGGGCTGATGCAGAAGGGACCAAGATGGTAGCAGAGGAATGGGAAAAAATACAGAGAACTCTGTATAACGAACCAGGCCCTAAAGTTACCCAAAAACACCTCGCAGAGGAGTGTAATCAGTGGAAGACCATATTTCCTCATTTAAGGTAATTGTTACCTATGTATATATTCCCCCCTTTGTGAAAATTATACAACTGTATGCAGCTCTCATGCAACCCAAAGTCCATGCAAGGGCTTCGCCGGGGGGAGCAGAGAGGGGCAGCTGCCCCCCCCTAGAGATTCTAAAAAAGTTGCCAAATGCAACGCAACTAAAGTCCTAAGTCTTTGACTTGTTTAGCTTGATCATTCATTCCCGTATGTCGAAACTCAAATGAATTTACCAATTCTACTCCTAATATCTACGCGCAACTACGCTCTGCTCTATGCTATTGTTAAATCCAGACACGGAAAAAGCGTTGAAAATTTTGATCGCTCTTCCGTGCACAACGCGTATGGTAGAGCGATCGATTAGCAGCCTCAGGAGACATAAAACTTGGCTAAGAAGCACTATGGGACAAAATCGCCTCAATGGTCTGGCCATGATGAGTGTACACAGAAAACTTATTCATGGAAACTTAGAAGATTTTCATAATAAAGTGGTCGATAAGTTTACAACAAACCCCCCCTGGGCTATCGGCTGGCGACGCTTTTGAGTCCATATATTTGATATTGGCCTTGTTTCCATTAATACATTGAATAATGTTTCACTGCATAGTGAATGTAATTGAAGAGTCCACGGAAAGAATGAGGTTTCGAGTAAATACCGCCATTTAGTTCATTCATGCTAAACCTACCTGGCCTGAATCAGAAAGACTACAAACGTTCATAGTTCCGAAAAAATTATCTATAAATTTTCGGCGCATAAGTTAATAATTATCAAAGTCTGCACTGAAAAAGTTAAAAACGATCAGAGGCTCTATGATTTTGATCTTTCTTTAAAGTTTTTGGCAAAGCAAGAAATGTTCCACCAACGGAATTCTTTTTTGAGTAACCTTTATAGATTTGCGTTTTTCAGTAAGACTTTGATCATTAACCGCTTGGGCACATAAGCTTGTTTTCACAACAATTTAACGTAGGTAGACATAGGAATGACGTATGCCCCGCACCTGAGTTATTAATGTAATTTATGTTTTAGACTAACTTGAGAAAATCTTAAATGACATAATTAAAAACATAGGTTTTTTTTTTAATGATATAACAACACTGTTATAAATTTATCAGCAGTGATTTTATGTCACACACCATTTGTGTATGTCACTTTTATAAACATCTAGCTCACCCGGCAAGCTTCGTACCGCCTCAAAATCAATAAATGTTGTGTTTAATTTATTAGCTGTTCGAATTGATTCAAATTATATCAACCAACGCACATTATTTGAAAAGCCATTCCATACAAAATATATGAAATTTTTTATTTTCTTCATAATTATTTTTCCCGTGATTTTTTCCGATGTTTTAATAGTTATTCTGTTAATCGAGACGGAGACAAATCCAAAAAATCAAAGATCATAAAAATCGATTCAGCCGTTCTTGAGTTATAAATGGTGTAACTAACCCGACTTTGTTTTATATATTAAGATTATAAGGTTTCAAAGTTAAACATTCTGTTTTCTTAAAATTCTTCTCTAGTGACTTTGATCATTCTTTCTGTGGATTCTTCAATTAGAAGTCACTTTAATCTTTTTCGTAACTGAAGGTTAACATCATATATCACTAGGGTCCCCCATATATCACAAACGATTGTGTCTTTTAACTTCTTGATCGTTGACACATAATTTTCACTGTGCGCCAGCTTTATTTTTTTTTCCATTATCTCCACAGAGGAGGCTATGAGGAACAAAATTCCCTCGGGGCCTATGTCATCTTTGGGGATGCAGTATGGAAGGAGTTTTAGGGAAGAGAAGGGAAAGAAGTTCTGGGAAGGAAAAAGGTATGAGGGGTGTTGGGCAAAAGCATCCAAGACCTAGACAAACCTCATCCCATGACCTATGGCAGAGATGTTGGTTATCCAATAAATGGTTCCCGGGAGAGGTACCCATACCTCTCAAATAGAAATTGCTATTTCTATTTTCGTAATAACTTATTTATTTCGGCAAAATTATGTTTTTGTAAATTGTACTGTCTCACCAGATAATGTGTTTATCTATTTATAAAAATAGTGTTATTTAATCTACCATAAGTAGTTTCCCTAGAGCTAGTTATATTCAGTAAAATGATTTTTTGAAAATATCTATTTGTTGGCACACAAGAGGTTAATACTCTTATTGACCTTTCCAGCAACACTCAGATATTAGTTACTATTTTTTTATTCCTACTATTTTAACTGGACAACGCCCATCTTCACCCAGCAGTCAATCATTAGGTAATACAAAATGGTAAAAGAGAGTGTACAAAATCGGGCATAATTTTTTTTTTATTGCATCTTGATTATCTAATGGTTTTCCTAGGATTACCTAAATTATTATAGAATATGTGATGTAAAAAACTTAGATAACGCACAAAATTCTCATTTGGGGTACCCTTTCAGGTGCTGGAGGGTTAAAGTGAAAGATATAGATTTAAAATTAAGTTTTATTTCAACTCAACAATAATAATTCACTATTTAAGAATGGGACTGAGTTCGGTGTCCTTATTGCTCAGCCGTCCTAGTAAAATGCATTTTGCTGTCCAGTCATGGCATAGAAAATATAAAAATAACATTTTTTCAACTGCGCTACTTTTGTTGAGTCACATTCCTAATGAAATTTAACAATGCGTTTTCAGGGTTGTTGGTCGAGGTTTTGGAAATTCAAGCCTGGATTTTGAAGATCCGTATGACACTGAAGAGGAAGTGCTAGCACTACATTACGATAGTGACGTCGATTTGAAGGAAGTCCTCGAAGCACCTTATAATAATATAATGAATGAAAAATTCAATCAAGATTCTAAAAACCAAAAAGTCATATCACAAAAGCCAAAGAAAAAATCAGCTAAAGAACTAGGAGTACCCGAGAATTTTTCTGCAAATACTACAAGAAGTAAATCTGGCATAAGTTTAGTTGAGGAATTAGATACATTACTTCAAATTACTCCCATGGCCCAAAATTTACATAACTACAATTACACTTATGGAAATCGTTCTTCCGTAATTATAAAATCAGAAATCACTTCATCAAGATGGCGACAGAGGAACAATATCAGTCCGGATTTTGTGTCATTACCCCACCAAACCTTTCTCGCAAATAAAACTCAGACGAGGGACAACAGTGCCGCATCTTTATTTTCTTTAGCCGGAGCGAGGAAATATTTAAACTCTATTCCAAATACTCACCCTAGTGATATTACTAGAAATAAATCCAGTTACAAACGACAGATATCTGGAAAGAGATCTAAACAAAATATGTCGGATAAACATTCAAATTTATTAGAACCATTGGAACCAATTTTACCAAACAGAACAATTTCATATAGATCTGTTTCAATACCTCTTGGGAATGAATCCATTACAAGTGCCTCGCAAAAGAATAGAAATGTTTCGTTGCCACCGATACTAGCTGATGAAAACACCAACAGAAAAAAGCATCTACCAGATATTACAACATTCTCTGGTAAAAGTTCTAGAAGGAATAATAAAACCACACTAACACCAATTCAAATGATATCTGGTAATATTCCTAAACAAAATATTGGAGGAGATGCAGATACTCTTAGTTTATTTAATGACAGGTCCATATTTAGTAATGGCAAAAAAACATCTAGGAGAAGAAGTTCTAAAAAATATCTACCTTCGGAATGAAATAAAAATAATATTTGCCTACTCAAGTTTACTCACTTTAATATTATTATAAGTGTTTTATAGTCTGAAAACTAGTCATTTTGCGAACATATTGTTCTTCGACAATTTTTACGATATTTGTACATACATAGTTACTTAACCCTTTGGCAAAATTTTTCCAAATTGAAATGGGCCACACTAGTAAAGCTCTTAGTTATGATGATCCCATAGGGTTGGGCGATCTACTGGTTGAAACACGTGCGCGTGAAGGTACCCTACAAAAGCAGATTTCATATTTTCCATCGTTACACTCGTTCCATTCCCAAAAACAGTTTTATTTTCTGTCAGGATTTTGTTCAGAGACAAACTTACGCTCGTATGAAGCTGATTGTAAAGCACTAATCACCCCTGATATCACATATGTATTAGAGAGCTGGTCAACTAGCTCTGGTGACAGGAATCGATTAAAAAGTTGGACTGGTGATCGGGAAAGGTTAAACCATCGAAAGTATGTAGTAACTCAAAATTTCCATTAAACAACGAAGATGAGATTGGTGCCAGACCTTGCATTCTACAACTTTATATTTATCATTGAATCCTGGAACCTAAGATCATTTTCAGAGTTCATTGAAAATTCTGCAATAGTTGACGATTCTACCATCTTTCCTTAAGGAACTCTTCAATTATTTGTTCTCATCGAGGAGATAAGCTCATAGTTGCAGGAAGCGTTCCAGAAAGATTGCTATGAGAATTCCCCATCTGACCCTGTGCATTTTGCCAAGTATGATTAGATCTGCACCAAAGTTAAAAGTTCTGGATGTCATGACCGCCAATCCTAAACAAGATGATTTCAAAGAGGTGTACTTACATTTTTATTAGGTCTTAACGTGTACTTCTATATTATGTATATTAGTGATTGGGCACTTTTATAATTCTAGAGCAACTGCACAGCGACGGCAACGGTATTTCATTTCTTTAATACATGTGAGTAGTGGCGGCTGGTGTTCACAAAAATGGTATAAATTTGTATATACTTACCTACTCTAATAAAAATAAATTTAAAACAATCCTACCTATTTATAGATTAGGTCGATTCTCCATTGTCTCTGGGTGGCAAAAACATTGGTGACCCTGGAGTTGAAGTCTGGTATAGATTGAATTAGACATTTTTAAATGCTTAGCAGTGACAATGCATTGAGTCTATCTCGACTAATTGTATTTCTTAATAAAGATTTAAGTTTTTTTTAAAGTTGAAAAGCACCTTTCACTCTCTACCGATGTCATAGGGATTTTTTTTTTTTTTTTAAAAAGAAAGACAAACATTCCCGGGTTACGAATAACCCAACAACATTTGAAAATCTCCTACTACCACCACAGTAAGCGGAAGATGTTGCTTGTGTTGTGATGGAGGACTTAGCCAGCCGAGGAATCGAACACGGAACGCCTGGGTGGGACCCAAACGCGGTGCGCACTGACCGGTCGAATTGGATTGGAATCGGATTGTACACATAATTTTGGAACAATTTAACACACTGAAAAAGCATCTGATAATCCATTAAGTATTATATAATAGTTGTAAAATAGATATTGACCCATCGGAATTTGTAAAGTCATCGCAATTGAAATTTGTCAACAGTTCATGCCTTAATTTAAACTTATTACAAATCACCAATCAAACATTGAATGAAAAACAGTAGGGTTTTTAGTGTTATTTAGTTCAATATTGTGTCTTTAATTTAACAAATTTAAGACACAATATCAATAATAATATGACGCATAATGCGTGTAAATGCCCAACCACCCGTGTAACATGCTATGGAACAAACCGTTCCTTCTGATGTGGTGGAGAATTTTGGAACGCCGTCCGCCTTATCGTTATATTTTCAAAGCATTCTACCTATCTACGATTTCGACTCTAGAGAATTATGTAAACATTCTCGCACAATCCTGTTAGCGAAATCTAAATTGCCATTGCTGTGCCGTAATCGTAGGAATCATAAAAGCGCTCAATGAGTAAAAACAGTATGTAGGTACATATATAGAAATGGTACAGTGCCTCGTACGGAAAGTTCATTTTATTGGTAATTACAGTGAAACCCTCTTAAGAAGTTCTCTCTTAAGAAATTTTCCTGCTTAAGAAGTTTAGTTTTTTTGGTCCCTTGAAGACCAAATGTTTTTTTTCCCACTTTTTTTTTTTCAATTTTTCCAGGTTTTCCCGCCTAAGAAGTTTTGTCTTTCCAGTCCCTTGGAAAACTTCTTAAGAGGGTTTCACTGTATTCTGATTTCTTAAATAGAATTGGATAATATGTTTGCCTTTTTGTTAGACAATTGAATGTTTGATTAGATGTGAGCACATTTCGAGTGTTTTAGTTAATCCTTTGGCTGCCTATAAAGATAAATGCGTTATATAGGTTCACGTTTGTATAGATAATATTTGTTTCCTAAGCTAGTTAAGTTAAAACATTATAGCCGTCCATTAGCCTAAAATAATTTGTATTTTTTATTTTTGGATAACTATGAATTAACATTTTGAAAGATGTGAAATATTTTTATAACACTTTCTACAAATAAAATAATTCGATGATGAAATGTGTTTCTCTATGTTTAAAAACCTTTTATTATTACATATCTGACTTATCACACTTTAGATGGGCGAAAACAAGGAACCTGTCCGAGAAAATGGAATTTGTTTTAAACCAATATATCTTTGAAAATATTTTTTTTAAATAGAACTCACCACACCCCAACTATAAAAATAATGTATAAAACTATAGCCTGCTTTGTAATAGGACTCCATAAACAGATGTTAAAGTCGGTTTGGGCCATTTAGTGATTATTTTATGATTATTTCAGTCAAACAGATTGTAAAAAGTTGGCGGGGATTTTTAAACTTGCTCATGCGGCCATTTATAATTCGTTTGTGGCCCGCGGGTCTGGGATTGGGCAGCCTTGGTTTATTCCATCACTCTGTCTCCCCCAGGTCTCTGCGAGATCACCTGGTGTTACCCCATCCCCATCCCATCCACGTGGATTGTATGTTGTATTTGAATGTTTGAAGGTATATATAACTTTTTTACTTACTGCAATAATTAAGATCTGTGAACAGTATATTTTCATAATTTCATTTGTTTTTGGCTATAGTTAAGACAAATATGTCAATTTATAAATATATTTTGGATTATCCTATAAAGTAAATTGGACTCCAGTGGTTTTGTAATTAGTTAATATATATACTGTTTATGGATCACCACCATTACATTACCGCTTATCTTATTATCCTTTAAGGTACAGCTAAGTCAAATAAGTTTCTGCATGACGATGGTCGATATTCCTGACGCGATTATTTTGTCCCGGTGACTAGCTGCCACTGGATCGACAGAGATTATCTTTCTGACGAACCGGCTATTTTTGGAACCAGTTCCTACTGGTTTTAAAGTAAGAGTGTAGTAGGTAGTAAGAGTGTAAGAATGAATTGTAGGTATTTATTTTTAAAATTTTTCAGTGAAAGCGTAATATTATTTTACATTAGCTCCACACAGGTGGCCCCTAGGAAAATAATTTCCCCTGCCCTATGTCATCTTTGGGGATGCTGTGTGGAGTGTCTTTTTAGAGAAATGAAGGTGAGGAAGTTCTGAGAAGGTAAAAATTATGAAGGGTGGATAGGAATCTGGGGGTCGATGTGTCTAGGAGTGACACGAATGCATCTCCCCCACTGCGCTACAAGGCTATGGGTCGAGGGAGACCGGTTGGAGAGGTAAAATGTCTCACATCAACCAGTCTCTCCCGATCCGGCCCGCCACGTAGTCGGTGGGCAAACGCAAGTGCCGACAAGACCTAGACAAACCTCACCCCATGAACCCGGGCACCCCTGCCAAGTCACCAAACGTAGCGAACCACTTGGGGTAATCTATGGCACTGGCATTGGTTATCCAATAAATGGTATGGGAGAAGTAACATTTTTCATTCTCTTTCATTCATTAATAAGAAGAGTTATGTTGGGGTGAAGAGTGCTTTTCTCATTGTTCACGGTCTTAATGTACAGAATGTCTTATATTATATTTCTACCTATTAAATGTAGATGTTTTATAGTTTTATGTTTACAGTTTTGAAAAACGGCGAAGCCTTATAAATGGTCACCAACACTTAAACTAGGCGAAGCAGCGCCAAAAGCCGTCTACAGGGCTAGCAGCAAAAACCTGCATAGTGGGTTTTTAGCTGCTAGTCAATACTATTATTTCAATGATAATGTTCTACAAATTTTATGCATCACTAAAATGATGCAATATTGTTACCGCCCAATTCTACGGTGGCACATATAGTTTGGATCTTGATAAAGAGTTTGGTGTACAATATTCATATAAAAATATTTGATAGCAATGCATTTCCAGGCATTAAATTAGGACCATCTCTTCTTCCCACCCAAAGTGTGTTAAAACAGAAATATAGTAGGAACATTTTCTTATCTACGAATCTAAAAAAAATTGTTTGTACATTGATTAGTTCCTCTTTGGGCCGCCTATGTAGATAACCTTGTAGATTTGTATATCCATCCAGATTTATTTTACCTAAAGCTAGATTTAAAAAGAATATTATTATAAATTTGAAGCAAAAAACAAAGAGAAATTGAAGGTAAATTGAGTAATTACGAAAAAGAAATGTTATCAATATTGAAGAATCACTAAAGCCTGGTCTCAGTCCTAATCACTTATTGTCTGGAATTTCTAGAATAACATGATATACCACCAAATTGTTATATATTTATCAACTGTAAACATAAGTAACAAAAAAAAAACCATAGAAAGGGTGTTAAAAGTTTGGCAAATAAATCTGGAGCAATGATTTTTTCTGTGCTCGAACTTAGCTCCGTTTATTGGTGAAAACTCATTGGTCCACTGCTCCATCTCCAGGCTCTGGTGATCATTAAAACCATGAATAAATGCTTCACCAGCAAAAAGAAAAACAGCAGGTCTTCAAATACAAATACAGATTTATTTCAGATATTTACAATATTTGCATTTATTAACAATCAACATCAACAACATTGTTATAATTTCATTGCATATGGTATGGATGATTCCAAACAGTTAAGTCTTGTTTAGCAACCGTGAGCCTCAGGTATACTTGACTCGTCTTTACAATGGGGAAATTAATATTTCATATAAAAATCAAGTACGGCTATGAATGCGGGATACATGAATGTGGATTTGAGCATGTTCCAGTTGCCAGAGAGTTGGTACGCTTGCTTTACGCTTTACAAGCTGTTTGTATCTGCGGCTGGTTGAACACTACACTGTTTAGTTAAGTATGGCGATGTGCTGGAGACTGAAAAGGTTATCTGTGAGTAAAGTTATTACGACAACCTTATAACAATATAAATAACACTATGGCATCTCGTACAAAATTGATGTAGCAATATTGTATAAAAATTGTTAAGTTTTTTTTTTGCGTACTTTTATCCCTTAAATGTGAAATGATTGACTGAAAATATTTAAGAACATGCCAGCAATTTGTGTTAAATGATTCTACAATGTTATTTATTTTATGGCAAAAATATAAAAGTGTAATAATTAGATTTTATTATAACGAGTATGAATATAAATAATGTGAAATACTTTAAAACAAGCATTGATGGACCAAACTGTCCAGAAACAGTTTAGTAGATTATTTTGTGAGGTATCGGTTGAATATGCTTTACAATTTGTTTGTATTCTAATGTCAACATTTTAATATAAAGGCAGTGAGTGATGTATTTTTACTAATGATAAAACATTTAAAATTCGATAACGATGAAAAATTGTGAGCGACCGACAATTTACTAAATCGACAGACATCAAATGTTAAATTTATCCAATAAAATAACAGAGTTCACAATGGATTAATCACCCCTAACAATAGGGTCCTGGCAGCAATCACACGCGACCACGCGTTACTACCCTTCCAAACACCCTTAACAGTAGGATCCTGGCAGCAATCACAAGCGACCACGCGTGACTACTCTTCTAAACACCCTTAACAGTAGGGTCCTGGCAGCAATATCACTTGAATTCACCACTCGTGACCACTCTTCCAAACAAACTCCACAATCTTTTCGTGCAAAAATAATGTTGTGACCATATTTTTACATCCAAAAATCATTTAAGAATTTTAATAAAAATGATGTACAAAACATTTTAAAATATCTTAAATTTGTAATTAGTACATATCGAGACAAGCGATCATAATTTGTTTTATCAAAGGATGATATCGTAATTTACATGAGATTCTAGATTGTAAATAAAAGAGTTGCATGGACATAACAAGACAAGAGACACGAGCGGAGAGTGTCAGTCTCCCGTCATCTCCATCGGTCGAAAGCGCTTCAACATTTGCTTCTCCTACGTAATACTCAATACTACTACCAAAGCTCGACAAATAGAAAATATAACTCCGTTACTTCAACACAACACTCCTTCCGTCCATCCGACTGTCCGTCCATCCATCCATCTATCTCTCCATCCATCCAACCATCCACCCACCCATCCATCTATCCATCCACCCACCCATCCATCTATCCATCCACCTATCCATCCATCCATCCACTCATCCATCCATCCATCCATCCATCCATCCATCCATCCATCCATCCATCCACATCACGCCTTAGCCACGACAACAATATTAATCTCTCGGCCAATTCAAGCGCCAAAAATATACCAAGAATTTATCACACGATAATGGCAATTGATAACCCTTTTAAAACACTATTCAATTAGAATTATTTTAATAAACTCAGTTTTTATGTGTTAAACTTTTCAGTCATAACATAACCGATAACCGATAGAAAACTAGTCACAAACACCAATAATTAGATTTGTTCACTTTTATAATTGTCTGATTTTCTAATAAGTTCATTGGATAATATTTAATTCACTATTATCTTAAGAGACAACGAGAGTCATTATGCAGCATCCCTCGACCCAACCCGCACAGCCACCCGACATTAGCTAAACAAACAAAACAATACAAACAAACAACTGGAAAACAAACAAACAAATCATACGGTGCTCTAGAAAGGACACATTTCTCTATCAGAACACAATGACTTCAAGGGAATTTACATGGTGAAAATGCATGTATAGGTAAATACATATAATAAATCTTTATTTATAAGTGACTGGGTAAATATTCCTCTAAATAATAGTATGTATAAAATAACATGCAACTAAAATATTTTATAATATAATCAAAATTAATAAAAATAATAATCATGCTATAATGTATTTCATAATATAAATGATCATGCAACTTAAAAAAATTACTCTTCATGTTTAAAATATAAAATATAGTAAGGAATTAAAATGTTTAACTTCTAGTGTTAGTAATAAAATAACATAATTAAATGATTGTTTAACTTTATAAGAACTGAAATATCGTATCAATAGGTTACTACTTCTAGGGTTAATTTAATAAAAATATATTGTAAGGTATCTTCTAGAAAAGGTTTAAATAAAATATTAAAGTAATAATAGTAATCGAACTACGTTGATTAATTGACCTAGCAATACTTTAAAAACATTATCCCATAGGATCGAATTAAAATACTGATTAAAAGCTGTCAGCTATTAAAACATATTGAATGTACTTGTTAGAAAGGCCCGCTTCATCACTTATTAATTTATCATCACTGGTTTTAACGAATCTTTTAGACGGCTGTTTCGTCATAATCTTTCTATCTGTTACAGAATACATAGTGAGTTGTAATTTAATTTAGCGTAGTATTTTATTAAAGCACTTATTCTTTTATGTACAATTAGTTTTAATGTAATATTATCAATTATCTTCTTTAATAGATTATAATTTATTTTGAATAACAACTAAAAAACGAAAGTTACAAAAAAAAAAATTTGCAAAATGCATTAAACAATTATATTGTATCGTAACAAAGTGTTGGTTTTGTGTAAATATATGAAGCTATAATAATAAATGTGATTAAATGTAATAAATGAAATAATTAGATTTTAAAATGATCAAATTAATAGAAAAGGCATAAAAAACAATAAATATGATTAAGACATGTCCTTTGTGTAAATATATAATCACTTTTATATCAAACAAGCAACTTCAATGTTCTTTTTTCACACATTGATGTTCATAAAATGTGTCCTATTTCGAATAATATTTGGGTATAATATAATAATTAAAAATGTGTCTTCACACTAAACATCAAGTGGAAGATAAATCAATGTAAACATTTAAACAAATTTATTTATAACTTGAACAATTCAAAATTACAAGTGGTGGAATGTACATACAAATTACATGATTTGATTCCGATTCAGTGAACATTTTTTTAATTGAACACCAAAATGTTTTGACAACAATTTACCAGAGCGATTGAACGCCAACTATCCCTACTAAGTAAGGGCATGGAAGTTAGGATTGTCATTTTGTTTTAGGAAAGATTCAATGATAATATATTAGCACAATGTAAACGCACGGCACCCTGGATCAGATTCAATTCATTGATTGGTAAAGAAAAAGTATGGTTCAGGAATTTAATTGATTTTACAATGACTATAAAAATTAGATTAGGAGGGTGTTTCAGACTCCATGAAATTTGTCAACCATCAAATCGACGGCCAGGATGATTTGAATTTTAGACATTTGTACAGTTCATGTTACATAATCACTGTATTATAGCCCGTTTTAACCTTTAGTGAACTGACAAGCACGACAACGTAATCGGCTTGACAGCGGATCACAATTTTATCAAAAGATGAAACGGATTTTATGTTAAAGCAGTGCAGATTGTCATCAAATGTGATAGGAGTATGAAACAGTCTAACCTCAGTCTTTCATTCAGTTGACTGGAGTAAGGAGAGTTGATGTTCTACCGAGCGCATATTTAATTTTACATTTGATTTATCTTACACGTATACATATAAAGAAGGACTCCTCGCAAATCAAAACACGAAAACAGATAGAAAAGGAGTGCAGTGATGGTTTAAAAACAAAACGGACACACAAGACAGAAGTAGCAAGTAGCTTGGTGGGCTGTTGCGGGCGCTACCCTTACATAGGTGTTTGTTCATATGTAAGAGTAGGGACCGTCAGTGAGGGCGCTGCAAAGCAGCAGTCAGGAGTTGTCGTCTTTGTTGGTGCCCCCGCCCCCCGCCCCGGCTGCGCCCCCGCCCCCTCCGCCCGCCCCGTTGGCCCGACTCCGAGTGGGCCGGTATTCCAGGCCCGGGTCAAACTGCATCAGGACAAACACCTGAAAAAAATAATCCATTAGCAGGTTTTTAAGTTTTGTTAGGCTTATAGCTTTTGTTTAAAATTTGAACAAATATGTTTTTTATAGAGGTGATGTATGCTGTGCTCCACGCTAGGAGTTCATATTTTTTGTGGAGGACATTGGCTTAGTTTTGTCTTTAACCTTTTTATTGCGTTCCCTGCGTATATTAACTATGTACCCGAACTAAGCTTCATTTTTCCAAATGAAACAAATAACTTAGTTTTAAACCACTTTATTTAAATAAAGTGGTTTAAAACTAAGTTATTTGTTTCATTTGGTATAATGTCAAGCCACAAAGTGTTTGCTTTCTTCGATAATTTAATTTTTCCTTGTGTCTGGTAAAATAGGCCACTTGCATCACATTAATTACCGTAATTACGCTTTAAGGTTAGTAATGATGTCAAATGCAAAACGTAAGTCAACTATGCTATATTTAAAAAAAAATCAGTGTCAAATTTTGTAAAAATAAATAAAGAAAATCGTTAACTGGACATTTTTATATAGTAACATTACGAGCTGAAAAATAAGGATTTGTTTATTTATTTTCTAATTTTTTTTAGTAACATTGTCGAAATCTTAGTAGAATGATTTTTTAATGACTATAAAATGCATGCAAGTGGCCTATTGATCAAACATTTTTAAATGATGTGTCTTTCTTGTGAAGAGGTCTTTTGGCAACATCAATTTTCTTTTGGTTAATTTCTAGAAATAAGTGACACAACACAAATTAAAAATACATAATTGTAGCCAACACTGAGAAAAATTAGAACTCACCTGATCAGTTGGCAATAGAGAGAAATCGTCAGGTGGGTTTGTTATCACATATCGTTTACTGCTCGCATCGCACGAAGAACTCGTATCTCTAAACCTGTAGAGTCCTATGCAGAGCATGCCGTATGCCTTGAGCGCGGCCACAAACAGGTCTCCGTATTTGCCCGCCTCGCCGAACTGGGCGAGGGGTCCGTCATACAGAGATATCTGACCGACCCTGCAGCGATCCCTGTTGGAGAGACTGTCGGCTGTCGAATAGCCGCCTCTCAGACCTGCCCCCTCCGCCAGGATCAGTTCCAGTTCCGGAGTAGCGCCTCCCGTGATGAGCGACCTGATCAGCGTCAGGGCGTTCTGATTGAAATAAGTCTGAAAAAGGGAAATTAAAACATTATTTTAATAAATGAATTTCAATACAATGAATTTCAACACAATTAATTTAAAAACAATGATTTTTTCTTTAATGAATTTCGATACAATTAATTTTATTGTTGAAGAAGAAGATAAGACTAATAATCTAAATTAAAATATGAAAATGAACAAGACACAGAAAAATAAAAGATAGCGATCGCAACCGGGACTCAAACCCAGAACATCTCGTCTTACCGGGACGGGCGCCTTTACCAATTCGGTCATTGCCACCTATTATATTTTTTATAACAGGTGGCAATGGCAGAATTGGTAAAGGCACCCATCCCGGTAAGACGAGGGGTTCTGGGTTTGAGTCCCAGTTGCGACCGCTATCTTTTATTTTTCTGTGTCTTGTTCATTTTCATATTTTAATTTAGATTATTAGTCTTATCTTCTTCTTCAATGATATATTACATTGATAAGAATAACCTTCAAAACTTATAAAAAGAGTTTTTCTTATAAATAATCCATTAATTTTAATTTAATGTAATTCATTAAAAAAAATAACAATATAAATTTGTCAATATAGCACTGTTTAACGATTCAATCACCACAAGAACGCTTTACATTAGGTGTTGTAAAATATAGTCTTTTCCAATAAAGTGTGCGTTTTAGTTGTCTATTTAAGTTTTCGACTTTAGACTAAATGACTGACTAGCGGCTAAATGAATTCATACACATAAGATAATGAAATAAAAAATGTCACCTGTTTTTCATACAATTCATTGAGAGTAATAATATTGTGTTTTTCAAATATAACTAAGACAGAAAAAAAAGTTATGTTAACGAGCAAAATATCATTAAGTAGTTAGGAAAAGAAAACAGTTTTCATACTCACTGTTGACATAAGAGAATCTAATACACTAACAGCAAACGCTGTACCACAAGCAAATGGCTGGGTGAGGTACAATTCCGTATCTGGGTCATCATCATCATCCTGATCTAAGAACTGTACATTACTATCATTTACTAACTCTGAAACAAACATAAACATGTACATTAGTTCTTTCTTCATTTCCATGAATGATGAAGAATGTTTTTGAAATCTTTTCTTCTCAGATTCTCATGCAATCTCTTCCATATGGTTATAATGCTTATCAATTAGGTACTGTTCCTTATTATTTATGTTACTAACCTGTAATCATAGGAACATTTGCACCATATACAGATCCTCTTCTTTGTAATACAATAGGGCTACCTACGGGAGTCAAGGCATCTTGTTCTGTCGCGCCTTGACTTAATACGCCTATTGTATCGTCAAATGTCATGGCTTTTATATTAAGGGAGGCTAAAATTGCTTCTTTATCTGCTAACGTTGGGTCATCGTTACTAGGGACCTGAATAAACATAAAATATTAACATAAATAAAATATAAAGCATGTGAGACAAGATATTTATTATATTTTTAAGTATGTAAGTGAAAACATTAAAAAAATCTGCACCGAAGATGATATACATCAAAAACGCGCTGGTTTATTTGTCATAAAAAACCAAGTAGGACTATGCTTGGTATGTAACGGGGTTAATACATGATTCAAATATCACTGATGTGCATCCTTGGAAAAGTGAAACGAAGGCGCTGTTCACAGACGAGATAGGCTGTTACTAAAAGAAAACTGCTGGCAGATGGGTTAAAGGAGCTGCATATTGGTAAATTCCAGGCATTTGGTGTGAATACCTCACTAGAATCCCAGCTGCTCTTAACTGTTGGAAGCGAGTATGATTATGCCTATGGTATATTTTCAAAGTTGAATGCCAGGAGGCCTATAACCACTGGAGCGACAGAGCAATTAAAATATTTTTTCTCGGATTGCTAGAGGAAATTTTTCCGCCCACATTATTTTGTCTATTATCACATATTTGTAGGATTTATAAAAAAAATATAATTAAATCTTTAACCTTAAAACATTTTAAAGAATCTAGAGAAAATTTATTTTGTTATATTTTGAATGTACAATATACTATATAGTCGTTTTAATAAAAAAATTTTTTTTTTTAAATTTGCCACATTTTGGCAACAAAGCAATCCGAGGTTTTGTAAATAGTGCCATAATGTGGCAAAAGCGCCCGAGTGGTTAAAGAAATTAAATCAAATTTCATTGAATAAAAAGAAAAACAAACCTTGGCTGAGAGAATACAGCACATGTCACAAAGATTAACGTTGACAGCTCTTAAGTCAGCTCTACTTAAAGGTGAACCCTAAAATGAAACAAAATGATTAGTTTAAAAAGTATACACACAACATTGAAAGCATTCCTGTGAAATATGTTCAATGTTTACTTACATTTAAAACAGATATTTTGGGTAAATTTTGAAGCATTTTCCATTCTCTCCGAATATAATCCACCGATCCAACAATAACCACGTGCTTCAACTCGTGATAGTGAAAATTGCTAGCTCTCAGCGGCATTACTAAATTTCTTAAGCCAATAAGGGGTGAATCCGGATCGGCAAATAAACATACTACAACATGACCATTCAACACTGTCATGGCAGCTTGATTTCGATCCTGGAAAACAAAAATAATATAATTAGTTTCATATAAACAAAAAAAAATTCCATTGACTACATTCTGTTTTTCCTTCTTTCTTTAATCTGGCCCTCTTCAAGATCCGCATTAATATATCCCTTCCTACGATAAGTCCTAAACGAGTCCCTACCTTAACCCGCCTAACAACGCTGCCCAAGCAGGTGGCGATATAGTTTCCCTGTCTTTACACTGTTCAAATAGTGGCGCTCTTGTGAGGTGTCACATAAAAATAAAATAACGTTACACATGTACTAAAGAAGTTTTAATACATTTTTGACAAAGCAAAATTACCATTAAATACAGTAGGTCCTATGAAATATGGCCAATGATTTAATTATTATAGGCGCATAATATGAAAATGTAATGTAAAATCACGTATGGATGCATCAGCTGCGGTTAAAAGATTGAGGTGGCTGTAAGATGTTTTTGTGCTGAAATAATTAAATGATTACCAGTATGCAGTCTTCCAGATTTCTTGCCGGGCTCCAATGGAACATACCCGTTGAGTCATATTTCATTTCAGTCTTTTCAAAATCAAAGTCTTTTGACTGGTCGTCCGCCAGGCCGGCCGGTAAACTGACGCCATTGCTATTTGGGTTAGTTCCAGTACTCCTACTCGTGGGCCTGCAAAAATCAATTTAAATTTAATAAAGGGTTCCATAACAGGTAATCTTCAGAATTGCCAAACAAATCGTAAAATGGAAAAAAAAAATTAAGATAATAATAGTATGATGTAGTATAATGAAGCTTATTTGGCACTAAACACTTCTATTTAAATTTAACATATAATTTATTCTCATATATTTCTATTTTAATGGTAAGATAAATTGAAATTACAATTAATGCTTTTATTATTACCGTCATGGCCTGCGGAAACAGTATAGCGACGGTAATGGTTCGCACCATCTCATTTTTTTAATACGAGTTAGGGAGAGGCAAGAAAAGAAATCATATTCTTTTCTCTCCCTCACTCGTATTAAAGAAATGAGATGGCGCGAGCCATTACCGTCGCCGTGCCGTTTCCGCGGGTCGTCACTGTAATAATAAAAGCTCTCAATGGGTTCTACAACTGGTAATCTTTAATGTTGCCAAGACTTAAAATGGAAAAAAAATATATAGTTAGGGAATATACATAAATTGTGAAGAGGTGGTTCTGAAGCTTATTTGGTTCTAAACGCTTCTATTTTCTATAAGTATAAAGTATTAAAATATCATCAAAATATGTAGCTTGACTCGGTTAACTGTGCAGGTAGTCAAAGGGGGGCTAAAATGGCCTCGCTTTTCCAATATGGCTGTCAAAACATTTTCAATGGGATTTTGTCAAACTTTTTTGTTTTTGTTTTTATAACATGATAAAAATTAGAAATAACCTACAAAAAGGGTTGCAAAAAGCATTATTCTCAAAGCATTCGGGTTCATGGACTTTGAAAACGCATTAACAGTCCCTATAAGGCTTAGCACGCAGTGCGATTAAACATAATGGATTTTGGAATAGCTGAAAACGTTAAACCGCATACAAACACGCACTGCGGCTGGCGTTTACTCGATTTTATTTCAATACCACAGTGGATTTCTGGCAAGCAGTGTGTTGTGGCTTTGGTTTTAAAAAAATAGGAAACGTAAACAAGCCGCCACCAATTGATCACAGACATTTGAAAGGATACTTTTGAAAGTGTATAACGACGTGCGAGAGCATCCCGATAAGTTTTTTTTAAATGTCGATATACACTACATTTCGTAAGACAATATCACCAGAATATATAGTAATATGAAAAACTGAATTGAAAACCGTGTGCGGTTAACCGCTGTGCCTGCGCCACTATACTATTACTATGGGATACAAAAAAACGTGCATTTACGAACCGGTAGCAAATAAAAGCGAATTACGTTTTTAAAGTCAGTCACTGAAAAAAATTGCTAGTGCGTGCACTTGTATAGAAAGCAATATGTTATATTTTTCGGCGGTTTCGAACCGCTTGCGTTTAATCGCAGTGTGTGCTAAGCCTAAGACCTCTATTAGTATGAGTTGCCGTTGTGTTGTTAACTTTTAATAATTAAATTATCCAAATGAATTCTAGGGATTTTTTTTGCACTGGTAACGGCACTCCACTAATGCATTGCACTCCAATATGTAAATTGTTGACGCCATCGATTTCAAAATTAACTGTGTCAAGCTGAATTGAAGCTTTTGGTTCTAATGGCTTTTATTGAATGGAAATATGAGTGCTATATTATATACACTATATGTGCTATATTATGTGCACACAGCACACAGTAAGGAGCGAGAAAGTTGTCTGCAACCAGCAACCAGCTACCAACAACGTGGTGTTATCAACATTTGTTCAGTCGATGCAATACGATCAGTTTTCATGTCAATTATTAAATTAGCTAAACTAGATCTTACATATACATATACAGAGTGTTAAGATGAAGCTATACGCCAAAATAACTATTTAGATTTATCTTTACTACGAATCGGTTTACATTAAGAATATGAAAAAATATGTTATGAATACATTGAAGCTTTTCCTACCTTCTCTATTTATTGGAATAAAAATAAAATGATTAATTACGTTACAAAAAATATAAGCGCAAATTACTAAATAATTTGTTTTTTGATTAAATAAATATGAGGTTATAAACTTTAAACTTAAACTTTTTTTTAATTGGGGAAATTGATAAGTGATAAGTGGTGTTCATTATATACTGATGTAGAGACATATTATTAAACATAGTAGTTACCTATGTTGTTTGTGTCATTGAAAATATTTATTGAATTAATTAATCGCGTAATGGCATTATAACATTTTTGTCACGCTTCTACACTAATTAAAATATCTACATCAATATTAATGACGTTACGTGTTACGGATGAAGTCATGGAAGACTATCGTTTGTATTAATTACATAGGATAAACTATTAAGAGAAAAGGCTGCGCGGCCGGTTTCATACGAAACGTAGTTTTGGATTTGAGGCCAAAATACCTAAAGAAACTAAAAAAATTATCTTTGTAATCAAAAGGTATATCAAATATCTAACTCGACAGGAGCTACTTTCTATTTTTTTTTAGAGTTATTATTAGTAAAAGTCTATGTATAATATGGATAATAAAATGGATATTCAATTATTGCCATAAATCCACTTGACTTCTACTGTAAAATATAACTTAACTGAGGGTAGATTTTTTAACATTTTTGTTCAAGTAACTACAAATTAAAATGAAATCTAAATTATTCTACAGTCTTAAAATGTGTTTACATAGGTACAATCTTCATGAGAGCTGAACAATTATTCATTTAAATATATATACTATTGCTTAATAAGTACCAGTTCTTAAATAAATCTAAAAGAAATCAATAATTATATAGTAAGAAGCAAAAAGAATTTACATTAAAATATAATATTTGCGACCAATTCAAAGGGTTTGTTGACAAATTTCACAAGTGATATTGAGTGTTTTATTAAATTTTATAAAAGTTTAAAATAATGAAAAGTGTATAAATTAGTTTAAATCTCCGATATCTTCAATTTCCTAACAATTTATTTTTGTTAGTTTCTGTAATGAAATTAAAAAAAAAATCAAATTGTGTAAGAGTTTTAAAAAAAATATTGACCAACTGTGGGTTTACAGTTTTACAGGTTGTGATTATAAGTTCGATTTACATACAAATAACTACATAAATTCAAGAAATAATATTACACAACAGTACAAGTTTAGTGCGATAACAATAAAAAAATTTACATACCTACCTATGCAATGCTCGATAAATTCAAAATAATAATAAAAAAATTATGAAATAGTACAAATTTACCACAGCACCAAGAAAAAAATTTTGAAAATATTACAATTAAGAAAAAAAATTGTTTTCGTCATTTTGTTAATTTAAAAAATATATTACTTACTAAAAATACATTTAAACTTGTGTTAAAGATGCTAAATACTTTCCAAGAATTCAATATTTTTAATAAATCTTTCTCTAAAAATATATATCAAGATGTAATAAAAATTATTTTAAAAATTGATATATGAAGACAAAATAGAAATGGTTTATACATAAGTAAGCACTTTGAACATGACACCTACTTTTTACTATGTACAGTACACAAAGACAACAACCAATAGCTTAAAAATATAAGAGAAATGCATAATTACAGAAAGACAATTTAATGAAGCTAGCAAAAATATGTGTAGACAAAGCGTGCGTATTGCCAATCAGTTTGTTGTAATACATAAATAATAAGTGATGTTTACAAACATTGGTATGCAAATATGACTTTTATGTTGATAAGAAATTACTTATTAAATTTTAAAGAATGAATACATATTATATTATGTACGTGATAATTTGTCATACGCTTGATAACTGAATACAAGTTTGTACAAATTACAAAGGAAACAATTTTTGACATAAACTCTCTTGCGGTTGTTGATTACTTTATTTTTGTTCTGATTTGAGGAAATATTTGGTAAAAAAAAAATAGGTGGACAAAGAAACATTCTTGAAAGAATTCAACAATGCGATTAAGCCATTTGAAAATAGCGTGCATATACATTATTTGCAACGTGACTCAGCTGTCAAATTCAATAGCAGAATTGTCCCCGTGTGGGTTTTTTTTTTAATATCTCAGCATGCCAATGGTAAAAATGCTATAATATGTCATATATTGTTTTGCTAATGCTAACATCTACTGGATAAAGAAGAGAGGAAATGACTATGATGAATAAATAAGGTACACTGCGGCTAATCATACATGAGTTTTTTCACTTCATAGGAGAGATGGTATCCCTGGTACGTGCTGTCCGTCTCTGGTACCGCCGGCCTGCGAACACAACCACACTACTCTTGTCGGCCTGTCTTACCCAGTACAATCCATATACAATCAATCAATACATCCTAATACTAATCCTAATCCTGCCATTGCCATTTTCACACAAAATAAACTCTAATTCACTAGGAGATACCAATTCACTTTTAATAAATATAATAAGAGTAATTTGTAAAATGCCATTTTTGTGAAGCATCACATCAAAGGGACTTTAATTACATAATAATTTTTTTAAAGTTAGTAAATGACAAAATAACTAACACAAATGAAGAAGTTCATTGTTTAAAACCACTTCATAAAATTTACACACCCAACCAGTCTCGGTTGATCTTAACCTTCATCGGGACAATAAACATATAAACAGTTTATATGTTTATTGTACAATAAATTACACACTGTACAATAAACATATAAACCGTAACATTAGTCGTTGATGGTTGATTTAGTCAGTAAATTAGGAAGGAGAATGGGTAAGAAAGAATATCCACATTAGAAGAAGAGGCCGATAGATTGTCAATAAGTATTTATCTATAGATCTATACAGGGTGTATCGGTACGTACCCGACAAACTTTAACCAGCGATTCCAGAGCATATTTCGAGTGAAAAATATTATGACGACTTTACTGTCCGGTAACGTTTTTTTTTAAAAAATGAATTAAACATTTTTTCACCACATGTCTCCACTGTGTCAAATTTTGAAAGCGTCCACTGTGTGAACAAGTGCTTCAATTAAAACATATTATGTCACAGCGAACGAAGCCCGTATTACACACTCCAGTACCAGAAAATAAATATTTTATGAAACAATAATAATTATGCACATTTTTCGTACGCAAATCGAAACGAAACGTTCAGCTTGACACTTAACTTTGTTTCCATTAATTTGTAGGTACAAAGAATGTATAGTTTTAAAAAACAATCCTTCTTTAATGCATAAAACAAAACTGTTCATATAAAACAACTCGGCCGAACACTCACACACATGAGAACTCCCGAAACAATACTGACCAAAAACAGAATGCGTGATAGAGTAAGTCGCGGGGAGAAGGTAGCGCAAAGTTGTGGACAGTGACAGAGTGTGGAATTTTTTATTTTTTTTTGTTTTTAATTGAAAAAAAATGTTTCCGGAGAGCAAAGTCCTCATAACATTTTTTACTCGAAATATGCTCAGGAATCGCTGGTTAAAGTTTATCGGGTAGGTAGCGATACACCCTGTATATTGTAAAATGAAAAATTGTTTATGAAAAGATTAGAATTTCCGACTCTTACAATGTTTTATGAAACATATTTCAAAATAAATAAGATGCTATTCGTACCTCACTTATGTTAAAAGTAATTGGTCTGAACTAGAGACTTAAATAAGTGCGAGATAGTTAAATGGCTGAGAGCTGCTGCAATAGGTTGATAGAAGAGTATAGAGAAGTATATTATTATGATTGAAGAGTTTATGAAAGGGACGAGTCCCTAGATTGATAATGAGATATATCTCATGCAGGTCAAGGGAAGAGTATGAAGGGGAAACATGTAGTAAAAACCCCTCAAATCAACGAAACAGAAAAACAATTTTGAAGCATCGATTTGATAAAATATAGATATGCAAATTTTAATAAGCTTCTGTTTTTTTAATGAATAAAGCCATATTTTCATGTTTCAACAAAAAATGTGTTAAATAAAGTAGCATATTGACAAAGAATAAACCATGTGTGAATACCTATTGTTATACCCAGGAGAAGTGAGACCATCCGCTGGTGTCCTATTTACATTTGGTTTAACTTTGTTGACTTGTTTGGTGGTAGAGTTCATTAATTGGTTGGCTGCCGGTGTTATGGCAACACTTCTGTGATTTCGATTTATCACTGAAATGAGAAAAGGTAAACATATAGTTTTCAAACCAGGGAACCTTTTCCGTTCATTTATAGACTTTGGTTATACTCACAACTTATTTCTTCTCCTCTATCTCTTGTCAGTTCGCCTGGAAAAATTGTAATATATATTTAATGTAACCATAAATGTATCAGGGTTAAAAGCACAATAAAATATCAAACAATAAACAATTACATTTCAGAATTGAAAAAAAAAATATTTTTCAAAATAGTGTTAGAAAATATAAATAAGCGTTCCTTTTAGCAAATTTATTTGGGCCATCTTTTGGAGAATTAAATAATGTGTAGATTGATCTCTGTTCTCCAGTAATATTATAAGAATTTATTCACAAATTCAATAACCATTTTAATAGCATGTTTCAATAATCTATAATATTATTTTATAAAAAATCAAACTAAAAAACAATTTTTACACAAAAAACCATATAAAAGTGGGAAAGACCTACAATACAATTTAAATATTGGTCCAAAAATTATCAATAATTTTTTTTATTTACGTAATGCAATAAATTTGTTAAAGTTTAGTAGAAATATGCAAATGTATTTGCAAATTGATTGGGAATTTAGATAAGTTTTGGATCATTAGTTTGTAGTTGAGAACAATTTAAGCATGCAAACATCAAACAACAAACAACAATACAAATAAAGCTCAGATTTCTTGCCAGAGTAATAAAGTTTTAATACTATACTATTTATTATAGTATTATAAACCAATCAGCTATGAGAAGCGTGACGTTATATAAATTACAATTTCTTTTGAGATGTCGTGAAAATGGTCCAAGGGTTGAAAGCAGATGATTCTTTTTACAGGAAAAGTATTTTATCTCTTCCACTAGTGAAATTAAAATACAATTTGGTAAAATACAAACTCCTACCACCTACTCGTAGAAATCACCCACTAAGTATGAAAGTCTCGAAATCCGCTTCTATTCATCACAGAATAAATCAAATATCTTTCATTCAATAGTTATTAAAATAATAAAAGCCCTAAACCAATAAACAAAGTATAAGGCAGGCCATATTATCTGAGAACAAGGATAATATTTGTAGATGTAGCATTTTGGCAAATGATTTTTAGAGTCTCGTTAAAAAAATATAGATACGTACATTAAATTCCTAAGAAAGAGAGAGGAAAAAGTACGGCACTGTGTTGGGAGAGAACTTAAAACTTATTACAAAAGCAATTAAATAATACATAAAATAATATTGTGTCATGCATTAATTAGTAGTTGGAGATCGATATTATCTAATACCTATAAACACCGATAACAGTTACATTTGCATTAATTAATTTTCATTGACGGCAACCCGGGCGTTTATTGAGATAAAACAATATTTTATAAGCAAGTAAGTTACCCGCCTCACTAGACGATGTCTGTTCTGAGCATTACATTTATATTGTCATCAAATCGTATGAAATAATCTTACAACACGATAAAGCAGAAAAACTGTTCTCACCTCACACGTTATATCCATGGAAACAGATATGTAGGTTTGAAATACCTATTATATAATTACTGTCAAAAAATAGGACAAAACCCTTTGTTCTATATTTTTCAAATGTTCGATAAGATAAAAGTTTCAGAAAAATAGTGTTGAAACACAGGTGATCCCAACTTTTAGAACTAGTTATTTTATTAAATGGGATTTGCAGATAGAAATATTTATTTACAATAAAAAAGCGAAAGAAAAGACCGAAGGAGAGAGCTTTTTGGATGCATCTAGTTTATTCACTTATTTAACCCCTAAGCCACAGGAATATTCTATAATTTTTACACAATATAATGTAACTTTTTTAACAGAATATTTCCGCTTTGCAATAAATTCCAAATAAAATTAATATTTCTGAGCGTATCCAAAAACTAAAAACTGTTTTTGAAAGGTGATGAAATACGCTTTCAAACTTTATTATTAGAAATAAATGTGTAATTTTGGAAATATTAAATTTTTAATGCTAACATAAAAAGTTTTTAAAATGGCTTACCTTACGTTTTATCTAACTAACATTACTGATAATGAAAAAAATAAAAACACATAAATATTTTATTATAAAAATGTACTATAAACGTTACTGTAACCTTACTTTTTTGTCGTTTCATGTAAAAATAATAATAAAAAATTCACAAAGTGTCATAAATTTTATTGAAATTGCGGTCGGATACTTTGATTTCATAAAGGTGTGCATTTTAATTCTTTTGTGGTTAACTTTTACTTTTGAAGCGTGGTGTTTTCTCTTTCTAACACCGTTTAGATTATATTTTTCACTATGATAGTAAGGGAGACAAGACGATTTCTATGAGTCCTACAAGAGTTGTTTCCAAAAGCAAACAGATTAGCCTGAAGGGGTGAAATTCTTATAATTAACATTGTAAATTGGAAAGGGACCAATCGTTTCACTATTATAACAATAAAGTAAATTAGTGCTATATTTTGTGCAATTTATTCTACAGCTATCAAGATTTAAGAACATTTCAGTAACTAATTCTATTTTCAGTATGTTATTTAGAAAATGCTTTTTTGAGAATATTGTAGTAAATGCGATAATGCAGTACAAAATTTGTAATGACATATTGTGTTGCAGACATAAGATATACAAACATTTGTGAAAGTTCAATGTGTAATTTAATAAAAACTTAGATGTAACTCTTAAATAAAAATAAATAGTTTCTTTATTGATTATCATTTCAGTAGTAACTGTAATTATTGTGGTCGACGTGTATTGTAATCAGTGCAACAAATATTTAATTTTATTATATGAAAAGTTTTGAAAAGGTGTTTTTTTTTAATGTAGAAAATTTGTGTTTAATAATCACTTCACTAATTATAAATAAAAAAAATATCTAAATGGCTAAGATTTAAAAATCATTTAAATTTTAGAGGCTTCAGTTTAATTGAGAAGAAAAAATGAATACGTAAAACATGCATTGAGAATAATAATTCATGCAAGGATAAAAATAAAAGGTTTCAAAACAAAACAAACGCATAATTTTGATAAAGCCAAAGAAAGTTTTTTTTTTTTAAATTAAAATTTAAGACGAAAAACTGCAAGTGACCTTTGAAAAAATGAATATTATTACTTTTTACGAAATTAATAAGATTATAATGTTGAAATATAATAAAATTTGATTTATTAAATTTTTTTAGAGTAAAATTGAAAAAAGAATAATAAAAAGTGCCAAATTGTTTGCAATCTAAATTTGAACAGTTGCTGGAATGCTATATATAATTGTGAATGTATAAGTCTTCACGTAAATCTACACGCGGCTGCCAAATTATTTCTATGTGCTGATCCAGCGAAGCAAAACTATATTGCGGCGAACCTAATCATATATATAATAAGAAATTTAGGCATTTTGAAGTTGAATGATTTGTACCTCTTACGTGAACCTTCTTGGGCAACTCTGGCGGGGTGAACGTGGGAGGGGGGTGATGGTCATCTGCAAACACCCCAACACATTCCAAAATACCATCACAAAGAACATAACACCATCACACTTATCTCGCAACATTATATATCATGTATTATATCAACAAAGGCGACAACCGAGGTGTTGCCGCTGTTAACTTTAAACTTGAACCAATTAGCAATTTAATCATTAAACTGAAAGTATTATTCTGGTTAGTGAATTGAACATATTTGACTTAGTAAAGAATACAGACCTACCTACCTTCCTTAGAACACTTAATAAACACACATGCAACTACACATTCCAAATCTATGAAACGTTATTTGTCTACGGGTGGAGGAATTGTAACAGTTTGTTGGTGAAGCATGCTAATTATTCTACTCAAGTGTAAAGATTCATACTAATTCGCTTATAATAATATGTTACTTTGTTCTAAAGATTGGAAAGCTGTGTTAAATGTGTTGGATATTAACTATGGAAATGACATGCAATGCGAGTTATGAAAGCAATATTTGGTGGTCGACAGCCTGGTGACTAATAAATGCAGTTTCACTGACTGCCGGACGCACTCAATTCCAAATTCAGACCACGTACCGACTTACTTCCATTTCAACCCAATTTATATTATGAGAAATGTAACTACATACATAGATACTATAAATCTTACGATTTACAGAAAACAAAAGTTTAAATCAGGGATATATGTAATACCAAAGACAGCAAAGTGTACTGCTTGTTTTTAAGTTTTTAGTTAATATTATCTTCTCTACATTGCAAATGTAGTTTAGTTAGTATTATCTTCTATACAAACTTATTAAATATTTGATTATCTTAAAGTTTCTGATAAGGCTAAAATAGCCTGTACAATTGATTACATCATCTTTGATATTGTACTCCTAAAATTAAAGTTTCAAGTTGTTTTAATAAATCTTTCACGGCAATATGGGGGCATCAAATTTAAAGAGTAGAGAGAGAATAAGGATATTGCTTTCATAACAGGCATGTGTCAGACCTACGGCTCTAGAATGAGCTTACGAGTCGCCTAAGACGTAATAATAAACAAGAAATCAAATCCACAGGAGTGAAATGTAAATGTAAATAAACAAGAAAGAAGCGCTCCAAGAGGGGGCGGCGTGAGGGGAATGAGTCAGCGCCAACTGGTAACGTATAACTGAGACAGGTAGCGCGGTGTGGGACCAGAATAAGACCAGCGTTACAATATATTCTACACGGCGACGCCACATGAGACTTGTTCTTACTTGCAAGGATGTATTCCTCGTCGCCTGATTGTGTGTAACACCAAAGTGTTCGGAAGAAAGAGAGACAGACAGAAAGACACACAACACATTTGTATTAAACATTTACACACAACAAAGTGAAAAGTACAGAGACAACATTTTAAATGCAGTACACTTAACACATTTCAAAGTTATTTGTTGGCTTTGATGTATCTAGTACACGCAAGTGAGTGTTGTTAATAACAAACACAAGTGTTGCTGTTAAAGATCACCCACACAAACTCACAACACCTACACACACAACATTTAGCAATATGACAAGTAAACCTGTATCCAGGCACTTTTTTGGAACTTTCAATCAAATTTAAATAGATTGTGTTTGCAAAATTTATTTTGAGTTCTTTTTCTATCTTTTTGATTCTCAAAGTGTACAAATTTATTATTATTTGTCATAATAAAAAAATAAAACAATACAACAATGAGAAAACGTCTAGATGCTGACGGCAAGTGACTAAACTCCCGTCGTATATACACATAGACACTTACACACCTTACCATCCCAAAATTAGAATTATGGATAATTTACAAGTACCACTTTGCTAAATATTTGCGAAATTAATATTAAATTTCCCATGAAAACAATGAATACAAAATATACAACAGATATGCTGGAACTCTATAAGGGTTATATTCAGCTAAACATTGATTTATCTAAATTTACAAAGATACACTGAGTTGTGTTCCAAACAGAAGAGATTCAGGGGAGTTTGTTAGGAGAGCATCTCCATCCTCGACTGGTGAGATCTTGTTGCAATTAGTTCCCATGACCGGGAATGAGTTAATGCAATGGAACAGTTAGTCTATGAGGTGTGATACGTACTTGCCCTTCCAACCATCTGCACCGCTCGCACACCCTTCCTGAATGTTGCCACTGAACCAACAAACAGAGACGTTAGATGTTAATGTTAATACGGTATATTTCATCAAGTCACCACGTGGCCGGATTTACACATGGGTTAACACATCTAGCGGGACTGGGGAACACTGGTGAGGTTTATGAGGTAGGGAACTAGGGCTAGGGAAGTGTACTAGTTTCCTGATTCACCCTGGGTACTGAGTATCATATTGTATGTGAGTCCTCATTCTACACACGTTTGGTGATGGCATGATAAGCTTAGCAATGGCATACTGTACTCTGTGTCTGTAGTCACATGTAGTCGAAAAAAATAGGGTCTCATGTTAATGTACTAACTATGTTCATATCAATTAAGTAACATGTATGTACGTATGTCAAACTAATGGGTAGAATGAAAGTAAAAATAAAACCACAAGTGAATTCACGTTAGGCACATTTTTGTGTAAACAATAATAATCTCTCTTTTTTTAAAGATATCTTATCTGTAAGGAGACTGTTTAACACTAAAATCTTTTTAAATGTGCATTGATAGATAATGTATTAATTTTAATATGGGAATATAATAATATGTTGCAACAATAAAGTATAAAATATAAGTTTCTCTGATATTTAGATTCATTATATATTTTACTGAGATTTTATTACTTTCTTAAGATTACAGACTTTTCTTTGAGGTGAAGGAGGATATAAGGAAGATATATTATAATACATATAAAATACTTACTGGAGGTTAACGACCTCTAGGAATAAGGCGTGATGAGTTATTGTAGATGTTAAGATCAAAATACTTTGAAAGCTATTACGAGCCTTTTACATAATTCTGCTTAGCACACCAATAACGGAAGTACAACATAAACTGGTAACAAAGTTTCTAGCAAAAAGTAACAAAAAACTATAAACCCTGAAATAGGATTACACAGCGTATATTCCCAGCCTAACCACAATACATACAATACATGTCATGTTATATGGAAGCAGACAAATAGTTAATAGTAACATATTATATGTATAATGAACGCTTGTTATTGTTAACACACTAATGCGGGGGTGACTGGCGGAATGAGCGTTAGATGATTACGGAGGTGTTGAATATTATATAGTTAATAGCACAGCTGAGATGGGTGTTCCGTACCCTCCATACAACCTCGGTAGGTGTTCAGACCCTGTTTCACCATTCCCGTCTGCATCATGATCATTCCCACATCTGCAAAAAGCCAGAATTCCAAGAACAAAACACAGCTGGGTTGAAATATCGTCATCTACTTAACCAGATACTTGATACAATTGCAGGAACACTTAATATGTTTCTATGTTAGCAATATGAACATAATGCACTGACTCCGACTTCGTAGGTCTTTCAGTTAAAAGCAAAGCTATGGTTGTAGCTTGAAGCTTGTTGGCTTGGCTTGGTTTGGCTTGGCTTAGCTTGAGCTGGTTGATGGACCCAATAACCCAGGGCAATCAGCGCAACCGACTGTGTGTTTGTGTCTGTTTTAGGGGAAAATGATTCTGGGAAAGAACTTGGGATAAGGAGGGATCCCTTTGGCACAAGAGTTTTTAGAAAAGTTCCTGCAAATATGCAATATTTCTTAAGCTTTACAGAAGAAATAGAAAAGTATTGGAATAGTCTCCTTAATGTTTATACATAGAAATAGGGTTAAATATAATAACATAAAATAAAGCACTCAAACTCTGCATCTAATCATAAAGGTCACCGCTCTCATGGTGGATTTTAAGTTTATGTATAGGTACCTACATTCTTAAGTTTAGAATAAAATGTGAATGTACAGTAGAATTGATATTTAGTAAAAAGAAAGGAAACAAACACATTCTATCAAGGAAACAAAGAGTCATGCAGTCTTGAAACAAAATGTGCAAGGAGGGCCTCGTGTGAAACCAAATTGTCTTAAGTCATTCCGCGACAATCTGAAATACAGTTTCTTTACAGCATTATCTATCTTGGTCATGCGATGGATGGTTAACTCCTCCAACTCAACTCCAACTCCAACTTGCAATTTGGCTGATGGGTTCTGTGGCCTTACTCTCTCCACTTACATGACCAAAACAACCAGTGTTACAATCAACACCTTACTAAACTTAACAAGTCTGCATTCGAGATAATTCATAGAATAGATAAAAAGAAAGAACAAATAAAAAGACGGGCACAGAGGCTCAGGCGAGTGATAAAAAGGTCAGAAATGAATAAAATATTGCACAGTACAGGGCTACAAATTTCTATTTCCGAAAGTATAAAGGCATTTGATTATTTTCTTTGTTCAGTTACCTAGATCACCCCCGATCTTCCTTTGCTGAGCGGCCACTAAAATATACCCCAACACAACAAACAATTATGTCAATACTTTCATTTTCTTTAACCTAACTTTCTTCTGCAACTTTATTTCATCGTCCACTGGGAACTTTTTATTCTCAAGTTTTACTGTTTCCAGTACTTACTAAATTTATATTTAAATGTTAAGTCATATATTCTGTGTCCAAACCAAACACATAAACAGTAAAAAGATTAAATTTTAGACTCACAGTTTTTGCACTTGCATTTCTTAATTAATGTTTCGTCTTTGATGTCATCGTGACAAGCTTTGCAGTAAAACCAGGCACTGGAAAAAAATTGAACATAACAAGTTTTGCATTATAATGAACACAGTGTGTCTCACGTTATTTAGTTAAAACACCGAATACTACTCAAGGCAAAGGATTCTCTTTTTAACTTGTAATAGAGTAAATACATACCGCTTGACTTCATCTGCAGATTGGGCTATAAAAAAACCTTGGGTATTTGCTAATATTTTTGCTCCTCTGGGATTTATGGAAATTTTGCTATCGTTCCCTTCTTCACCTCCCTTTATCTCGATCGCAAGGAGCAGAAGTTTCAACTTGGTGAAACATAGTCTGTCAAACATACAAAATGTTAGACATTATCTTATACCTACTATTAAGTACATAAATAAATTAACATCGCTCATTAAACCAGAAGAGATACATGTGGTAATAAATTGAGTCAATAATTGTAAAAGAGATTGAAACTGAAAATTTAAATATGTCTTGAACACTCGACATTTTATGGTTGGGATCATTTAATATGAAGTGCTTTTACATTCAATAAAAAAATTATTGTTGTTTTGAATGAAAATGTTGACATATTACATAATGTTTTTAAACAGTTACGAAGTGATTGAGATTTAAATAATGCATAGATAAATTAATAATTTAAATGCTAATCAAAATATCATCTATCAATTTTTCAAAGAGCTGTGCTAAATCAAGATAAAAAGTTCTAATGATAATATAATAATGATTTAATTATTGTTAATTTGGGAACATCTATCTGGTGATAAAAAGTAAGCATTTAATCCAATGAAACATTTTGCAAATATTTAATTTAAGCACAGTTTTAAAGTTTCATGCTCCACCAGAGATTTCATAGAAGCATACTGAAAATAAAGTGAATGAGATAAGTTTTATGTAAATTTGATTTGCCATTAGTCATTCCATAAGTGATTATATAATTATACTGTCTTGTTAAAGAAATATTGTAAGCAAAGCCAAACTTCAAAATGTATTTGGCTAAAACATGTAATGAACCTACTTCCTTACATAGTTTCACATTCCCCACAAATGTTGACGCATAAAGAATAACAACTTAAGATTGTTCTATAATTACTTTTTCCTCTAAAAGAATCTATATTCATTAAAAATATTGAGATTTGATAGTGTGCTAGTATATCCTAAAATTACGTTAAAACTAGTTTCAAAGTATTATACTTGTACTATACTGAATTGAAATGTAACAGCCATAACAAGATTATAAAAATGTGTTTGTATGTTGTCATTTTAAGCAAGTATGTTTCTGGACTACCAAAAGATTTTTCTCTTTGGATATAATATAAAGTGATATCTGTGGAGTACCGAACCGAGACCTGTTTTGGCTGTATAAATAATAATATAATCCTAAATTGTAATGAAGTTCCAATAATGAGAAAGCTAGATCAAAGAAAAAATACTTGAAGCTATTAAAACTATATTGTCGGATTGTGAACTAGATCTAGTAGTGACTATAATAATTATTACAGTAAGAATTTGAAATTATGCATAAATACGTTGATTGAATTATATAGGATGAAGTCAGCGATTGTGCAACACTTGTGGGATAAAACAATGCTGATTTTATATTGGAATGAAGTGTATAATAAATATAATAAGCTTCAACTAATCTGTTATTATTTACGGCTGCACTGGGATTAGAGTGAAAGATAATACCTAGTGTAAATAAATGATATGCTGTGTTGTATTTAGAAAAAATATGTACATATTATAAATATTGGTTTGGAAAACAACATGAAATTAAGTTTTTTCGAAAAAATATATGTTATGTAATAATTTGTTGAATAAAAATCATATTCATTTAGTGTGTACTGAAGATGATGAAATAGAAAATGTGTACATTAAAAACCAAAGCGTGGTGAACTCGTATGGTTAGCTTAGCTCAGTATACAATGAAGCTAGAAATACAATACAACAATCAAGCAAGCAACTTCTACTGTGCAAATGTTCAGAAATCAGTGAATAGCTTTTGTTTGGAATGCATTATTTAATACAAAGTTCAAGTCAAGAAAACCTGAATGCAGCTAATAAAATAAGGGGCAACATTCCAACGTAGTCCAGTGCAGTTATATCCACAAAGTAAGAGCTCAATAATTCTGGTCTAGAACCCTATAGTCCTAGTGACCTAGACAAATGGGCAGGCAAATAACACGTAACACCACATCAATGTACACTTGGGAATCCCTCCAGTCAAGTAACTGAAGTAAGTCTCCAGCACACGGCTCTAATAAGGTATGCGAGGCTACGGCCACTGGATGTATTATCAAACAGGAAATCAACTCTTTGTTAGTCACAACAGTTAATAAAGAAAGGGGTCTAGATGATAGTGTCGGTTAGTGGTGCTGTTGGTTAGTAGTTAGTTGTCGTCAGTGGCAGAGGTCAGTGACCATGGTCAGTGACGGTCGTCAGTGGCAGTGACAGTGGTATGATGGGGTGCTACATGAAGTAGTGGGAGGGAGAGGCTGCCTTACTCGCTGGCCTGAGGAAACGTCATGCCGGTGAATGAGGGAGAAAGGGTCTCCGTGTACATCTCACACCCGGTGCCCTGCAGGTAATCGTTCTGCCACGCTTGCGTATCGGGGGACTGGAAAAACAACCAAACATTTCATCTGTCTACTCCAGGCTCATGTTCCACAACCATTATTGCCTGTTAGGTTAGCCCTCCCTCTTCTAACATGACATTCTATCCAACCCAGAGCGAGGTAAAGTGTTAGTTATAGATGCAAAGATAGACTACGTTAGATAGGCGCCACGGTCAGGTGGCCAGGTAGCCAGTCCGGAACAACTGCCAGCGGTACCTGGAAGGGAAGGTTACACCCATGCTCAGATACACCTAGATACATTGAGATAGAGATACAAGGGACAGGACACGGTAACGGTAACGGACAAATAGGCTATCCATATTGATTTCTTTATTTAATGCATTACATAAAACTGTGCGTTTAAAAAGGAAAGAGTTGAGACCTATTTTAAAATCACAGTTAAGCAGGCACCGGTGACGTTTAGCAGAATGATCGGATAATCGAGTGTTCAATGCAGACAGAAGTGACAGTTTGCATCATGGACGATTATTCCGCCATCTCTGTCAGCGAGAAGTTACGCTGGATTGAAGAGAGTATGTGTGTGCGTGTATAATTTATATATTCAAACATTTAGACAACATCAATTTATAGAGCATTAGACAGTAAGAAAGATGAAGCTTACAAAGGCATGACAAAACTCAGGATTTGCCATAGATTGCTCTAATAAAATTATTCACATGATTGTTCATTTTTAAAGGTACGTGATTCTATTTTGAAAATGTGCAATACGCATTACTGATATTCGCTTGCAAAACCTTTAAAAATTATAAACAATCACGGAATAGTTTTCCACGTGTATGTTTAATGTCTGTAAGATAAAATAAAATAGAATGTATTTATGTATGAGTAAAATAGATGTAGATACATATATATTGTATGTAGTATGGCAACAGAATGACTTGGCAACATCAGTACTACGGTACAGGTAAGGTAGAAGGTAGATAAGGTAGGAAGGGCGGAGGTCTTATACACTGAGCTGCATGGCCGACTTACTCCGTAGCCCGAGCAAAGGGCATTCCAATAAACGTGGGGCTAAGCGTCTCGGTGTACATCTCCATCCCCGTTCCTCTCAAGTAGTCATTCGTCCACACTTGCATGTCTGGGGACTGTAAAACCATACCACAACATCCCCCAGTCAAATAGATACCGCACTTCCTTACAATAAGCACTATCCTTAACCAAAGTTAGACTGAGACATTCATGACTATTCAAACAGAGGCAAACAGGTAGCTTTACTGTGTTATTCATATAGGATTAATTAAGCCAAGTCAGAATCAATCCAAACCAACAAACTCACACGAGAAGAGCATTTACATTTTAATCAAGTCAGAATAACACTTGTTATTTGAATAAACTTGAAGGTCTCAATCTCATAAACATGAACCAATTCTTTAAGGCTACAAACTTTGACATTTTTTAAATAGAAATTTTTAAAACAATGCTTTTTTGTTCTTTTAAAGATAAATAATGTGTAAAAAAATATACAAGTTTTAAGCTTATTTTGAAGAAGATAATAATTAAAAGCTCTAAGCACAAATGCATGCCATATAGCTATAGCTAGATCTTCCGAGCTCCATAAACCATGGCTGTAAATAGAAATACATGTTAGACAAAATACTTTGTGTTTAGATGATTAAAATGTTATTCTTTCATGAGAGAGCTTAGAACGTATAATTTTACAAAGTCAGAGAATAGCGGAATTTAGGAAATGTTATCAAAATCATGTTTAATGATGTGTAATGTGAACTTAAGAGGATCCGAATACCAAACCTGCAAACAATCAACGCTTTAATAAACTGGAAATGTAAAAAGTTCAAAACATTGACGTTATCCGAGGACTTGTTAAAGTTTTTACTCGTAAATAATTTAATTACAATAGGTGTAACATAAATTAAGAACGCAGCCCAGAGAACACAACAAAATTGTTTTATTCTCGTGAAGCCGATGGATTCCATTGATGATGCGTACAATGAACATTATTAGTTCTAAGCCCTGTTTTTGCAAATTCGTCCATACACCTTCTGTAGCGAAACCAACACCGTCACCAGAATGCAATTAACTGAAAACATTACATACATTTGTGAAGCACAGTCCACGAAGTGTTCTCATGATTTGAGTACGAGTCTCCTCCTATGTTTGATATTACAAAATAATATTGAAATAAAAAGTGAAAAAATAAATACCTAGACTAAATTATAAAAAAATCATATATTTTATTCATTGTTTTGTTCAATAACTTTAAATTTAAAAATCTTACCATAGAACTTAATGCAAATTGAATTATAAAAGGGTAAAGAATGTATTCGAGAAATTTACAAAGGTGTTAACAAAAAAAAAATAAGCCCACTAAAAATTCATTTGTTAATATTGCGCCAAACACTCAAAACGTAAGGATAATATATATACAAATATTATGTTTTCTCACTGAACATCATGAAAATCGTATCGACATGATTGGTAGAGAAGTAACTGCAAACTTGTTTATTTAATCGATTGGATCGATAAGTGGAACTTAATTATTTTGAAAAAGAATGTAGTGGATTGTTAAAAATAAAAAATACCTAATTTAAAAAAAAAAAATTGTTTTGAAAATTAAAAAAAAAAAACATATGATTAGGTTAGTTGTGGTTAGAAGGAGCAGGTTTTTGGCGAACTTACAGTTTTGAAACTTCTCATAGCAAATAGATTGGCCATCATGGTGGAGAATCCCGGCGCGAGGCAACTCTGTGCTATGAAACCTAATTTGAGCTCGGCCAAGCAGATCACGTCGTCGCCTTGCTTCCAATCCCAAGATGGGATGTTTAGCAGGTACGCCTGGAAGAAGTAAAACCAATCAAAACATTAATATATCTTCTTCTGTGTAACTCATCGGGCATCCAGCTTGAGCCATAGGCCACCCTCAAACGTCGCCAGTAATTGTAAGTATTTATCTCTTCTGGTAAGCATTTAACCCTTCCTTGTAAGTATTTATGTCTAAAGTTATTGCAAATAAAGAGGCATTACTAACTTACTTTGTAGTGAATATCATCTACGTAAGCTCAATACCGCGTACGAGCCAATAATTTCAAAATATGTTTTTTCAGAAAATTCAATTGAACAGCACAAACCGCTTTTTGTCCATCACCAAAACCATCCCTAATACATAAGCAAGCAAGAGCGCGTATATACCTATATATTTTTTTTTTACTCAAGTCTTCAGGGTAAATAAAATGAGAAATTTCCCCATAGTAGGTTTTGGCAAGGGCAAATTCTTAAAGATATTGAGAATAGAGGAAAAGAAGGAAAATACAAAGACAGATTCTAAAATAAGAATTGTGATACTGCATGTGGAAAAGGTTTAGATTAACCTTACCGTATTGTGATATTAAATGAGTAAAAAAGTAAGATTAATGGGACTTTATTGTGATATTGCATAAGTACAAAAATTAGATTAACTGTACCTTATTGTGATACTGTACAAGTAAAAAGGTTAGATTAACCTTACCTTCTAGTGATACTGCATAAGTAACAAGGTTAGATTAACCGTACCTTATAGTGATACTGCATAAGTAAAAAGGTTAGATTAACCGTACCTTATTGTGATACTGCATAAGTAAAAAGGTTAGATTAACCGTACCTTATTGTGATACTGCATAAGTAAAAAGGTTAGATTAACCGTACCTTATTGTAATACTGCATAAGTAAAAAGGTTAGATTAACCGTACCTTATTGTGATACTGCATAAGTAAAAAGGTTAGATTAACCGTACCTTATTGTGATACTGCATAAGCTGAATAATAACCCTAATATCATCAGAGTAATTTTTAATGGAGATCACTCTCATGATATTGGCAGCATCTTCTGCGTCAGGATCCTGACAATATTTATTTGCTAATACAAGGCAAGCGTCTGCTTCATGAACCTGCAAACATAAATCATTTGTATTTCACCTGCCAAAAAAGAAAAAATATAAAACGAAACATATTGTAAAAAAATTAAATTAATTGTGTAAATAAAACTTTATTTTAAATTTTTTTTTGTCACAATGTTTAAATTGAAATAATGTTGGTTTTTAATTTTAACAATAATTAATTTGAGTACATAATAATGCTATCAATCTATCTACTGTGAAAGAATATAGAATCTACAGACATTTGAACAAAATGCAGATAACCTAGGTAATTCAGAAGTATTTATTACTTGTTAGTCAGTGTAATGTGTAATACAAACATGCAAAAACATGCAAATAGTTTCGTAACAACGAATTGGACTTACCCTTGTTAAATTTCTAAATGTTTCTTATTTTTAAAAGGAAAAAAAAATCTAAGTAAATTTCGAAATAATAACAATTTTTTTTACATTGTCTCCACAACGGAGGTCCTGAGGAAAAAAACTTCCTCAGGGTCTATGTCATCTTTGGGGATGCTCTGTGGCGGATCATTTTAGGGAAAGGAAGGAGTAGACGTTCTGGGAAGGAAAAAGGTATGAGGGGTGAGTAGGAATCTGGGGTCAACATGTTCAGGAATGACGAAAGTATAAATCCATCTCTCCCACTGCGGTGCAAGGCGATGGGTCAAGAGAGTCCTGCTGGAGAGGTCAAAATTTCTCCTTCAACCAGTCTCTTCTGATCCGGCCCGCCACGCAGTAGGTGGGAAAAAGCATCCGCCGCCAAGGCCAAGACTAACCCCATGAATCCGGGCACCCATACTAAGTCACCAAACGTAGCTAATCATTTGAGGTAACCTATGGCAGCGGTGTTGGTTACGCAATAAATGGTTTCCGGGGCGGCGATACCCGTACCAGCCTCCCAAATTGAAATTGTGAAATCAAATATTACTTTGGAAAATTAAATATTGTGAAAAAAAATTAAATATTACCTTATTTTCCCACGAGCGGCTATTTTTCAAATTGATTTGATAAATAATATTTTTTTCGTTCATATGAAGCAGTTACTTAGTGATGTGACATTATAATTTATAAAACGATAACTTTGTAAACACCACTTTTAAGTGGAGTTTACAAAGTTATTGTTTTATTTTAAATATTTTTTTCAATTTTACTATAGAAACTCCCAATATTAAAAAAATAAATTGTTGACAGTTAGGTATTGTTGTATTTTAATTCTTGGGTTATTGTGCCGCATTGTGCTTCCTGCAAAAGGAGGAGGAGAAACAAAGCATAATAACTCAAAAAAATAATCATGATATGTAATACTTTTGGCCGTGAAAATCATATCAGATAGGTTTCTGATATTTTTCAATATGTTAAATGAAAGGTTTCAATTTCAATTTAATTGGCATTGATTTCTAGTAATCCAAACATTCAAGGTATAAATTGCTTTCTGTGGCGAACTACAAAACTATATCATTGCTATCGGCTTGTGTCCATTTCAACAGTTAAGTATAAACTCTTTTTACAAACACATATCAAGAATCATGAATAAAAATCTCATGCATATATAGGCGGAGAAAATTGTCAATAGTTATTTAAGTTGGCCAGAGGGCTTGAATAATAATATTGTTCGATGTGTAGTACAGAAATACAATAATACGAGCAACAAACTTCCATTGTTAGAATTAGTTATTTAGTTAATGCTATTAAGAAGTATATTTATGCTTTAGAGATAGTGAACCACACATTCTTACAAAAAGCGATTTTCAAGCCAAACAATTCATTCGTACATGTATTAAAAATGAAACCCAAGAAAAAACAATGAAAGCGTTATTTAGTAATGCATATGCACTCAAAGGGAAACATATAGATGGTCGAATGATGTGGTATGATATAAAGTAAAAGTGAATGGGTAATGAGAAATGACATAATGGTCAGCCAATCAGTAGAGATTGATTGCCACAGTATCGTATTTCCATCTAACATTGTTAGTCACATAATGGCATTCTAGGCTTCATCGGATTGCTGATGCTGGGAGAGCAGAGGCTGTTAACATTGGCACGATAAGATACAACCACATCCACACACAAATATAGCCACTGGCCGTCGGCGACACTGCAACTGACCTTCACCCTCTGAAGGTCGATGGGGTTCATGATGGTTCCCTGGAAGAACTCCACCGTGGTGAAGTGTCTCTTGAAGAGTCCTTCCAGCTCCAAATCTGGCGGTTTCCTGCCATCACATCACCATTAACATCCACTACAAAGCGGTACACTAACAGTACGAAGGTCGAGTATGAACTAAAGTATGTCACGAAACCAAAGATCCACAAGTATTTGCTGTTAATATGTTAATTATCAGCGATGACATCTTCATTCAAGCAGAAATCATTATTAACGACATCTACAAGACATTCAGTGGAACATATCTGGAAGGGTATATATTCAAATCACATTTTCCAAGATTCTCATTTACATTATCCAAAAGTTTGCTAGTTTTGTGAGCAGCAGTCAGCTGACGAATGAGGGCCGAATGGGAGACTTGACAACACTTTGCGAATGCTCTTTTGAAAATGTAATGCAATTTGAAGATATGAAATGGGCGATTAGTATAAATATACATGAGTAAATAGTAATGTAAAGTGTACGGTAGATCTCAAGGTTTAGATGACATAATTCATTGCAGACACCTTCAAAATTACAAACGTTCTTTATGTTGTCTACAAACTACAGCTTGGCTGCTCGCTGTGGGCTCTCTGCTTGGCTTGCAATGGCAGCGTCGCGTTACAATCATTATGTGATACCAAAATTACCATGCATACATGACATTTGCAGATTCTAGGAATAATAATATACTGGAGATTGCTTTGGAAAATAAAACACTTAAGAAACAATCTCTGAAAATAAAAGTAAATAAATTCAATGATAACCAGGGAAGATTATTTCAAGTGTTAGTAAATTACAATAGACAGAATCGAGTGTGTTATTTTCCAAAGCAAGCTATGAATTCAAAATGTACAAAGCCAAATGTACTTTTGCTCAAAGAAGACAATAATTTTGTAAAATAAATTTAAAATAGAATTTCAACCCTACGAAAGTGAACTTGAAATGAAATTGTAAATAAAATATTGAAAAAAAAATTGAAATAGTGTAATATTAAACGACTGCCGTGCTTGATCTTTCCAGTTTTGTAACACCTAACCTTGACTCGTTCAAGATCCACAGCATTCATCATGGTACCCTGAAAAAACTCCACAGTCGTGTAGTGGCGCTTCAGCAAACCTTCCAACTCTAAGTCCGGCTCTTTCCTGAAATGTCATTACGCACTTCAACCCCCCAACATTGCACAGCGTACATACATACAACAATACACTTGTCAATACATTATTAATATCTAATATCAATGTTCTAGACTGGCCAGACTGAAATATCACCATATGTCATTGCAATTCACAACATGGTGGCTTTCCCTCAGAGCGGTTATCTTTGGGGATACGGTGCACAGAGGAAGAACTAAACCTGGTCTTGAAGAGACTCATATTGTTGATATATATTATAAAACAATGACAAGAATTCAACGACAGATTAAATCAAACAGTTTATTGATTTTTGAGATTTTTTTTTGTATTTCTTGGGCAGTAACAATTTCTAGACATTTTGTTTTGAAGAGTTTTACTTTCCATGTACATTTGTTACTTAAATTAAAAATTTTCTGATACTGGTTTCGACATACAGTGAAACCCTCTTAAGAAGTTCTCTCTTAAGAAGTTTTCGTGCTTAAGAAGTTTGTTTTTTTCGGTCCCTTGAAGACCAAATGGCCCAATTTTTCCCACTTATAAGGTTTTCCCGCTTAAGAAGTTTTTCTTCCAGTCCCTTGGAAAACTTCTTAAGAGGGTTTCACTGTATCCGTATCATTCACTAGCAAACTTAAAACTAACATAAAATTTATACAAATACAGAAATGATTAGATGTTATTAGGTGGGGGTAGTGGAAGTGGTTGTTTTGGGAGGGGAGTACAGTGGGAGGAGTCAACATAACACGGAAACATTGTTAATAAAGGTGATTCACAGGTGCTACTATTTTGTTAACTAAATTAATTTTGGATACGTTTTTAGATTTTCACGGCCAAAAGCATTTTCGTTGTTTGTTTTTGGGGTGTCGGATGGACACTGCAACGCTGTCCGAAACGTCGGCTAAAGAAGGAGGTAGACAAAAAACAAACAACGAAAATAATTTTTTTTTGTTTATTTCTAAGGTTTCTAAAGCGCACAAATTAAAGTATTTTCTTCACTTCAACCATTATTCCATAAACTCGACTCCTTCAACTCAATGATACATCGTGCTATTAATGTCCCTTTAACGAGTCATCTGTCGTAAGCCCGCCGGCGGGCGGGTGACAGCTGAGAGGTTAAAAAATAAAATTTGATTTTAACCCTTATGTATACAGAAACCGTATAAGGACAATGTCAGAATCGCTTGCGCCAATATCATTCCAGACATTGCTGTTTATTAGAGCACTCTAGCTCCTCGGAATGCTCTGATATTAATTTTCTATGAAATACGGCCTTAACCTCTTAACTGTCATCCGACATTCAAGAGGTTAGAGTTTTAATGATAATTATAATAATGAAATTAACCTTAAAAACCAATAGCCCTAAAAAATGGAGATAAACCTGAAATCATTATCCGCTTAGTTAATAAGAAACAAGCAAAATTAAAAAAAAGTACATTTATGGTGGTGATAATAACAACCAACCTAGTAACAACCTAATACATATATTAAAAACTTCTTTATACAGGCGACTTATCTTTAAAATTATTCCACATATTTCCAGATCATATTTCTCCAGCTTTCTATACTAATTCCAAAATAAATAAAAATAATTAATAACAAGGATGTTTATAATAAATTTAAAAAAAACAGGATATACACTTCAGAATGTGATGCCGTGTCCACACGCTTGCCAAGATTCGGCAAGCTTTCACTAGAGTTAGGCGTTTTTGTTCTTTTTAAAAAATCTACTTTTTTTAGGCAATTTGTGTGATATATAAATATGTTAGTACCGTATACTGGATAGAGTAGAGTCCACACTTTTATTTCTCACAAATTACCTCAAAATGGCCAGTTTTTTTCCAAAGTTTAAGAAGACAGTTAGCGTTAAATAGAAGAGTTTATTTTCGTTTTTTAAAAACAACAAAAACGCCCATCTCTAATGAAAGCTTGCCGAGACTTGGCAAGCGTGAGGCACAGTATGCAAGTATGACTACTAGAAATTTTAAAATTAGAATCAGGAAACATTAACTCTGTTTATGAAATAATAACTTTTCTGAGTCGCAAATCATTTGGGGTAATATCCAGCAATCCATTATTCCGTTTTTGTTAACAGCGCTGCGCGCGTATGTTTTTCCAACCATGAAGCTAAACAGTATTAGTTTTCAATTTATGGCGAAATGGTGTCAAAGGGAGCAGCGCGAACAGACAACCCCACACGGCCGCGTCTCGGCGGCTAATGAATCAGGAGAATTTATGCCTCGAACTGCCATAAAAATGATCAAACGGGAGATGGTAAATGAATGAAAATTATATACTACTTAAAATTAATTTTTGATCAATATAATTTATAATTTTTCAACCATGTCTAAACAAAATAAGTGTGTAAAAAAATCTGAAATATTTGAGTTTCTAAGACCTTAAATAAATAGGAAAACGGAGTTATTTTTGTCAAAAACACGTTCTCGAGTTTATTTTTTAATGATTTTAATTTGTCTAAAATTAAAATTTTGAAAACTGTGTTGACTAGATTACATATTGATTTATTTTGTTGTATGATTATATGATTTGAAATTTGTGTTGAATAGAATCTATCTTAAAATTGAACAAATCTGCCAACGAACAACGATATAACCTTAGTATATTATAAATGCACTTAGTTTTTCAAAATTTTAAATCTGCGTGTACCAGATAAAATAACAATCTTTCAAAATCAATTTTTTTTTTTGTAAAAAAGAGTCAATACGTCTAGAATTTGATTTAAAAATGACTAATTTCGGGTATTCTCTGGTAAAGTACTCTTAAATAGAGACAGGCCATAGCTTCAATTAAAATAAAACTAAGTTTCAACACTCAAATATAAACAGTGGCGGTTCGTGGTCTTTTTAACGGGGGGTTCAGAAATTCAAGAGAAGAATGATATATTGTCTAATCAAAATTTACTCTTGTCACACAAATTAAATAAAGATAGTAGGGGGGTAAATAAATAGGTACTATTGTTTTTAAATAACTTGATACTCCTCGACACAATTATTAAACAACCAAAATGGTTTTAGAGGATTTAAATTGTTTAATGGTTTTTACAACATTCAATGTACGTTGCTAATTATTATTGTTTTTTTTTCAATAAGAATAATTGCGTAGAATGTAGAATATAATATAATTGATATTTTAAAACATAAAAAAACAAGAAACACAAATAAAGGTGGCCACGAAATAAAATTAGCTTTTTTCGCTTAGACTAAAAATCCAAAAAATAATAATATTTAATTTCCAAACTTTTTTCATAAGCATTAGCGTTATTTTTTGTATATAACACTGTATTCCGTCATTGTGTGAAAAAATTAGGACAGAATATTCGCGACAACCGATAAACGCAACCACTTTCAATTTGAAAGCCAAAACAATACTAGGAAAGCTCAACACAAAATTGCATAACTAGCGACGTTGTTTGTCGAAACTTTAGTAAATGTACTCGTAACTAAGGGATATAACGACTTATCTATAAAAAAAAATACGAAAACAGAAGTCAAAATCGGTCCACTTCAATAGTAGATTTACAATTGCCATTAGTAAACGGTTGGAGAAATGCAGAAACAAGAAAATAAAAAATGTACAAAAATGACTACAAAGTTAAATACCATAATATATAACATTTAACTTGCATCCGTCGGTGCAAAAGTCGACCGCCAGCCGGTCATCCTACGACAATCTCGGGCTTCGTTTCGGCGAGACTCGTCAAAGTTCGGAGGTCACGTGACATCTCGACTCGTGAGCAGCGCACCAAGCTGCGTAGTTTTTTCTATTCTACCGTCACAGCGATTCGTATCGGCTATGATTTTTCGTATGTACAAATGTGTGCGGATCGCAACGCGCACAAAATGGGAATAGATAGGTACCGTATTTTTCGGTGGCGCGAGTTTAAAGACAGAATTTTAATGTCGAGCTATCTGTGATGCGCTTATATTACTATACAACAAGATAGTTTTATTTTATCATGTTTTTAATGGGGGTTCACCGCACAACCGCACTTTAAAGAAAACCGCCACTGAATATAAATAAATTTGTGCTCTTTAGAAACCTTACAAATAAACAAAAAAATAAAATCAAAAATTTAATTTACTTAACAAAATAATAGCACCCTGTAAATCACCCTTATTGACAATGTTTCCGATTTATGTTGACTCCTCCCACTGTTCTCCCCCCCCACAAAAATCACCCCTCCTACTTCCTCTACCTAATAATATCTCATCATTTCTGTACTTGTATAAATTTTAAGTTAGTTTTTAAGTTTGTAAGTGAATGACACGGATGTGTCGAAACCGGTAGCATAAAAATTAAAATTTAAGTAACAAATGTACACGGAAAGTAAAACTCTTCAAAAAGTGTAAAATATAAATGTATTTTAAAATCAGGAAAAAAATATGACGATGTATTAGAAGATTATATTAGTTAGTTGAATAAACATTGATGATTCGTTTACCTGTGTAGAAACACCACTTCAACGTCAACATCCTCTCTGTCTTCATGAAGAAAGTCCTTCAAAAAATGACTGACCGATTCGTATGTGATGTGACCACACACCACAATGTGCCTAGCGAAAATTTCAGAAATGAATTAGTTTTCAATACATCAACTTGTCATTACATTTACACCACCAACGCCATTTATTCATTACATCATGCATTTTATTACATCTACAATATTATTGGAGCCAGTATTATTTTTATTGCTTTAAAGTGCTTTGCGATAAAAGCGCAAATCGCTGAGTGGTCTTCAATTCGAACTAAGATTTTTTAAAAGAGAAATATAAAATGATCAATTAAAAGAGTTAATTAAATTTCGTAATTATATTATATGTCCTTCAAATCAGATGTGAGTGACTTTATGGTCATACAATTTATAGTGATAAATAGTTTATGGTTCCTAGAAGACTTTCAGTGATAATTATGAAAAACCACTGATCGAGTTTGACTAAAATTTTGACAAAATAGTTACTTATTTGACTAGTTCTATTGACACAATTGACACTCACAACAATAGGAAGGGGGGAATTGTGTAAAATATAGCTGAAGTGCGCCATTCTGACTTGAAATTTAAAATTTAAGTGACGTTTCATGAATAGAGGTGCTTGAAGTTTTGGTAAATTTCCAATATTACTAAATTACTAAAAATCATAAATCTCCAACATTAGTATCCATAAAAATTAAAAAATTCAAAGAAAAGTGCAACGGATTATTAGGGAAATAGTTTTTATAATGCAACAGGTATTGGATTGAAAATTATCACAACAATTTACGATGTTAATCTTTTTTATGGATATTAACCATCTATTTTTGGAAAAATTATTGGTCCAAATTATCACACAAATTTATTTTCATTATTGAATAACTTATTTTAAATGACAATAATTAAAGTTTTCAAAATAATTGTTTTGTAAACCACGAGTTACTCAATAATTTGAACCAAAAAAGTTAGAAGCATTATGGGGAAAATTTTTATTCATAAAATACACTACCCTGCTATGCAAAAATGACAGAAACTGTTAAAAGAATATACGATTTGAGATAAATTTGCTATTACCAAAAGATTTGATCATAAAGTATATATCCTTTGCAGGTACAGCCACTCTCTTAGCAGATAAGTTGCTCAGGATACTAAAGAGATGCAAATATCATATACCTTTTTATAAAAATAAACATACGGGAAAGGTGGTAAAAACTAAATTAATATCTACGTATCTAGTAGGAACATCAAATGCGTCAAAAAAAAGATTTAGACTACTTAATTGCAAATTTTACAAATAATATCATTGCATTTTTTAATACATACATACATTATGTGTGTAAAACGAGTTTGTTAAAATCAATTAATTTAATTGATTTTTAGAAAAGCATTGATCTTATTTGAAGGAAGAAAACACAATAAATAAATAAAAATAAAGGGAAAATCATAAAACAATATTAAATGGTTATAAAATAAAAGAAAACAAATAGAAAATGAATGAAACCAACAAAGTTTTATAATGTAATGAATAAATTAAAATGATTGATTGATGAAATGTTTGTTACCAAGATGTTTCTAGAATGGGAGTAGAAGTAATATCTACCAAGTCTAGATCTAGATCTAGGTGTGCAACAGCTGCCATGCAAATTAGTCAGCAGGCATTACATTAATCATCTATAAATAACCAATTATAAAACATGATAAAGGAAATGAAATGAAACTGTCAAAAACTTCAAGGAAGGACAATACTTGTTGGTCATGAAATAGGAAATGGCTGAGAGTTGGCTCTACTAGTCTTGACAGGCCAGCGAGACCAAACTCCATCCATGGAACTTCTCAAATCTATGGACAACGCAATGAACCTACGACTTAAGTCTAATTGTTTGTATTGTGTACAGTATTACAGTAAGTTTCTACAGCCGAACTATTGATAGAATATCATGTCCTAAATGCACACAGCCTTGCCACGCTCTAATGATGTTGGAGTACGGATCTATATAATCGGCTATTAGCCCATTCGGCCAGTTAATAATTAGATTAGTTGTGATAGGTGGTAGGTGGGAGATGTTAAGTAGTATGTTAGTTAGAGGGACACAAAATACAACGTGCGGGTTGGGATATCCCTTAACAAATAAGTCTGTCAGTCTACTGCATGTTTGAAAGGTGACTATAAGTAGGTAACATTGTATAATTAGTGGAGCGAATAAACTCTGAAAACAAACTACGAGTACTTTACACTAATAGAACGTAGTTTATAGTAAGTTTAAGTATACACCGAGATCATTCCAAATGTACAACATTCCTCCAAAGTAAAAACCAACTAAAACCACCTAAATGGATACAACCACAATACTAATCTTCCAATAAGACACCATTTACGAACATTCAACAAGTTGACTATTTAATCTTCCACATATGTATTGTCAATACTAGATCAAGGATTAATTCCTCTTTCGTAAAACAGTGTCGACAAGAAGCGTGCTAGGAAGAGAGAGAAAGACAGTAGATAGAGGAGGAAGGATAATAGTTATCACAACACGAAACACAAACAGTAGTATGAAGGTAGAGGTCCCCCTGGCTCTCACCTGCGTCCACGTTCGTTCTTCAGGGTGCCGCCGTACTTGGGTCTAGTGCCGATCAAGTCAATTATCTCGGGGATACAACTGGCAAATATCGCCTACACGCCGGCAGACAAACAAGACAACCACATGTCATTCATCATCAGCATGGTGACAACAATGGGCTTTGGACTTTGGAGAGGGACTGGTCGGAGCCACCCCATGCCTGGACGGGGGCAAGGAGCGAGGGAGCGGGGACACAGTAAAACACATTGGGACAAAATGTTACATTATGTACAAAATGAATATAAAACAATTGAAAACATAAAATATTCTGTAAGTTCCTCAACTATCCGCAGTGTATACTCTTTTAGCAGTTTTCTCTTTTAAGATTTGGTTGTTTATATCATTCTTTCAGTGTTCACTCGGTAAGTTCAAGCGTTTAGTATAACATTGTAACAGTTAATATAACAGTGTGTGGAAGATGATGGATGAGTCTCTCACCACTCACCGCTCACCGCTCACCGCTTGAGCGTGGTAAAGTAAAGTAAAGTACTATCTAACGAGGTGTCCGGGAGACACAGGCACTGGCTGTGTGTGTTTCTTGGGACATGGTGGTGCTGGGTCTAGCGCTATAGCGTGGCAGCAGCAAGGCATCGTGTGCAAGCAAAACATATCAATGGACAACACTACTCATTTACAGCATTACATTATTCTGTTCAAATGGATTGATTGATTATCCGTTACTATGTTCAACAAGTTGTGAAGCGTGTGAACCGTATATAAATAATATAGATGAGCGTCGCCCGTAGGCCCCCGGTTGGGCGCCAACAGCGCAACAGCGGGGCCCACGGGCGGCGGACTGTGGGAGACTAGTCCTTACTGAGCATGCGCCATGGCACCAAGAAACCAACACTAGTAAAAAGGTAAAACCAACTCTGCATTCAAGTCAACCAACTCTGTTATTAGGTAATATGAGAGTTAATAAGTAAGTAAGGGGTGGCTAGCGCTGTGGCGTGACGGGGATATGGTGGCAGACAGCCCCGCCAGGCCAGGCGTGTCGCGGCCCGTGGCAAACAAGCAAGTGTTAGTGAAGGCGCGGGCCGGTACCTGCGACGTATGTCCTTGGAGTACTTGCCGCCGTACTTGTTGCGCTGGGCCGCCAGTTCCGTGATCTCGGGGATCCAGCTGGCAAACACAGCCTACCGACACCAACCAGCACACTCTCATCATTCCGTCACTCGACTCAAGCATTACTCCTAACCTACTCTTACTCCTAGCTAGTACTAACTATACTATGTGACTAGTACTGCCGGTACCCGCCCACGACCACGCTGCCCGACCCCTGACTGACTCTACCGCCTGCACCTGTTATATCCACATACCACATATCCACCTCATTGCAGCGTTACTTGCATTGCGTTTACTTGCGTAGCTTACAAGGCTGTGTGGCTGTTACAATGAGCATGATATGTTTGGCTGTAGTGAGTCATCGTAGGTTCTTACGTTATGAACGAAATGATTCAAATGTTTTAGTGTGTACTAAAGGGTATTATTAAACTATATCAAATAAAAATGATGAGGAAATGTCATGATTATAATATAAGGGAGTATAGAATAACAGAAGATTTAATAATTGTGTTTAACGTGAAAGGTATCACACACATGCTACTCTCGCATACACCCTCGTCAGAATATGTCATGAAATATAATGATATACACCCAGGTTCAATAATATCATTTGGCGAGTTTCTTATGTTGGTGGTAGATGATCAACCAATTGCACCTTGATTTTAAATTCTACGTTGGATGATTCATTATCTCTACTCCTTACAGTTACCGGTATAGTAGCATCTACATCTAAAGATTATACTTATTAAGCTAATCACGTTATCTATTTAATTAGAGTATTTGTGTACTTTACCTTTAGATATTCCACAAAAAGGATCTTGATTACAATTTATACACTTCAGAAGTAGTGAAATAAACATTATAATATACACATTGTATAAACAGGAAATAAAAAGGAAAATGGGATAGAGTTGGCCATTATTGAACATTTCAGTCACTGACAACAACATATTTATGTCCAACTTCAAGATTATGGAAAGTGACAGAACCATAGATAATTACTTCAAATAAAAAAAAGAACAATTCTATTGATTGAACAACATAATGGGGATAAACCATCAAAATAAAAACATCAAAATTGATTTACTTTTAAATAAACGCACATTTATGGCTATCTAACATTTATGGTTGCTAGGGATAGAATTGCTTTACATGCTTCAAAACTACACAAATCACGGAGGAATTCCCACGATATTGTGAAGAATTTCTTCATTCAAGCGGCTAATGGAAGATGGTCTGTTTTGCAATACCTACTCGTTTTTGGTGTAAATGATAACATTTATTTAATCAAGATTAATGTTTTATGCTGATCAAGTTTGTGTCTAAATGTGCATTTGTGAGAATGTCTGGGGATTCTGAATATTTTTGGTTAAGATATTATTGAATCTGGGTGGATTGCTACATTTTCATAACAAATTCATCAAATAGGTGTGCAAACATGATGAAATAAAATAATAAGTTAAACCAAAAAGTATCGTGCAACTATTGAATAGGTACAAATATATATAAACAAAAAATACACTAAAGACATAGATATGTATATAGTACTATTTTCGTTCACCTAGTCAAGAAAACATTGGTAAAAATAAAGCGTACATTAAAAATAAAATAGCTTTGATAGAACTACAATTAACATTATCAAGAAGAAGTGAATTGTTTAGAGAAGGGAGAAAATAGAGATCTTCTGATAGAACACCCGCACATAGAAAGACATTGAGATACCTTTCCGTGCGGGCGAGTAGATAGCATAATACATCTGACGCCACTGACGCCAACAGTTGATCATTAATACATTAAGGGTAGGAAACAGTGGCAGGACATTTCTACACCGGACGGCTTAACACATACCCTTATTTAAGATTCCACTAGGTACAGCAAACTTCAAAACATACAAGTTTATTGTACTACTTGTGAGATCAGACCGAAGACAAAAGTAAAAATATGTGCACACAGCCCAGCCAGAAATGCCTTGTCACCGTTTGTGATGAAGTTTAGATCAACATTGAATACCTCTTTCCGTGTTCGCGTTTCAGCTCGCCACCGTACTTGGACCTACTTCCTACCAGCTCTATAATCTCTGGGATGCTACTGGCAAACATTGCCTGTAATAGACAACGGTGTTAACATTTACCACTCACTAGAAACACACCGCGCCAGTTGCCTTCTTCGCAACAGGCAGGGCGATATGATGATGCCATCGCCTTACAAATACTCCAGAGATGAGTACATAACATTGTAGCGTAACTACAAGCTATCCCAAACGTACTGAGGTACGCAAACAGCTGCTTGGAGTGGCACTTTTGAATATTTTCTGTTACCCCATCTCTCCAGTATTTATATTTTGACAGTTTGTACACATGGGGTAGGAGATAGAAGGTGGAAGATATATTACAAAGCGATGTAAATGTTATTGCGATAACACCACAACTTTGTAAAGTTACATTTCCACTCGGAGAGTTAATTGGGATTTATTATTTTGTGCTTGGCTAAGGTTTACAAAACACAAAATCGGTAAATAAAACTAAAGGGGTGTGAAACACACTTAAAATATAATGTTTAAAGCAAAAGCAAGCAAAAGTCGGACTATTAAATAGTTATGTAACTAAGGATAAAACATGCATATTGATGAATGAGTGTGTGTATGTTATATGAGCTTATAATGTATATTGCGTATATATATATATATACAGGTAATATTAATGTAGGTGATAATATGAGTGTAAAGGTGTGAGGAACCTATCTGACTCACTCTCCCAACAATCTTGCCTTGCAGCTATATGCTATATTATATAATATAGGTATGATAGATAGAGAGAATGCTAAGAGTAGCCCCATGAGGGGTGGCGGGGCGGGGCGAGGAAAGGGGGCAAAGGGCTATGGGCAATGAGTTCATTGCCATGCCGACTAATGCTCCAACCATAAAGGGCTTATACATAGGTGCTAAGTAAGAAATATAATGAAAAGTTTTGCTCAGTGTGTGGGGGGACTTATCTTTCTGATTCATATTCTATCAGTTAATATATTCAACTTTTAACGTCAGATAATATATGTGGCAAACTCTCTTTTTGACATACATCAGTAAAGTTAGCACTTACAAAAAGTACTAGAATATTAAAATGACAAAGAATAAAATATATTATATGCCATTGAATTTGTAAAACATTTCAGTAAGCAGAAGGTATGTAGCTAGTTGACAATAGTATAGTCAAATGGCTTTGATTAGCAAATATATTATTTTTCATTTACATATGAATTCTTTTTTATATTTCACAAAAGCAGCAACAAAATATCAGATTGCCTGCTGATGAGGATGAATGTTGACCAAAGTTCTGAATGATCTACCGTCAAGTATTTAAATACTGCTGTCAAAATTCATATCATTTCAAAATCAGAGTTATGAAAATATGGCTCGTCGGAGAGTTATTTGCGAACATGCACCCATCCGTACTTCCTCAGCCATGCATTCATGTTTAAAATGGACTATCTCCATAGTTCTTTTAGTACTTCCTTATCTGTTTATTTCGTCACCATAGTAAAAAGATCACCACCTTACTTTTTATTATTTTTACATCACAAAGTTATTATATTCGTCTTGTGTTTTAGTATGAAACGAGATTAATGAAAAATCGTTTTTTGTTTGTGTTTGTTTGTTAGCTTGATTTTCATTTAGGCCTATTTCAGAAATGAAGTGATATAAAACATAATTATACAATACCTACAGATTGTTATTCAGTATTTTTTTTTAAATTATTCACTTTTGATGCGGTGAGAAGCGAAGTGACATCAATCAAACCAATTGATTGGTATTTTGCAACTCCTTCCACAATAAATTCCATTTTCAAAAGAATGTTTGAATATTTCTCATTTGCACCAAGTTCTCCAATCATGCAAACAACAACCACTACGGACATAGATCATTCAACTGCTGAAGAAAGGAAAATGAAGAGATATCATTTCACTCCTTGATTACTTGATAATATAACAAACAGTCTCGCGAGTAAAAGCACGAGTTAAGTAATCTGAATGAACTGAAAACTAAAGTCAACATTCAACACCTTCACAAACATTGCCACAATTATTGACATAATGATAAAATAATAATATCGAGAGGAGGTTGAAAGGTTACTTACCAAGCCAACGAGGAGGAAAAATACTAAAAAGGTCCTGCCTAGAACTGTCTGACAGTAGACGTCACCATAGCCCACAGTGGACATGGTGACGATGAGGAAGTATACACAGGTCCAGTACGACAGTTGCTGCGGATTGTTGAACTCCAGCGGGTCTCCCGAATTCTCCAACTAAACATCATAAAACAATTCATCATCATATTCTAACCCATCTAAATTTAAAATACACAATTTAAACCTTTATACAACAAAGTCCCGTTGGCAGTGCCCAGACTAGTTTTGTTTTTTTTTTTACTGAAGGGGAATTTCATAGGATGAAAATATTTGCTAAGGGCAATTTAATATTTAAAGGTAAAATTTAAATGTTATGATGAAGGTTTTCTAATTTGGGGTTGCTGTTTGAAACATCAAGGGTTGCTTTTGAAAATAACAGAGGGCGCCACTTCCATTTACAACAATCCTAACTATACAGTCATTGATGATAATACTATCAGAAATATAAATATATTGACACTTACCAAATGAATGATTCCCGCGGCCGTCAACCATACCGATATGAATATGGAGACAAGCTGGGCGAGACGTATAGAGCTAGATGTTTTCAAGATGTTGAGATATTGTAAGATATCAGGCACAGTCATCAAGCGCAGGGCGCGAAGAAATCTCAGTCCTGGAACATATACATCGATACGTTAACAAACGAAAACGCAATCAGATCCTCTTGACAATCTGTTTAGAGCCCAGATTATAAAGTGTATTTAATCAATAACATAGTTAAAACACAGTGAAGTGATGGATGCATAAATGAACCAAGATATATGTTAACTCTTGTTAACATAGAAATATTGCGATCATTAAACCACTCATAATCCATTTTTGAATTTTCTGACAGTTGCGTAGATAAAACGAACGGTTGACAGATCTGTTATTATTGCCATGAACCTATTTTTACGATGGAAAGGAATTCCCACTAAACGTATAATATATATGCAGATTTTATGGCTGTTTGAATGCGTTTTGTGTGAAGAGTAGTTAGTAAGTGCTATTTAATTTTTTTATTATAAAATAATAACAATTAATAAGCGGAAGTAGGCTAAAAAGAGAGGAATAATGAAAACCAACTCACCAATCCACGTTCTATCCAGGTATATTGATACAAAGGAAGGGGGTATCGTAAAGTAATCTACGAATGAATACATTTCGAGCATGAACCATAGTTTGTCACTAGCTGCTATAAACTGAAAACAGAAAAAAGAACAATGTTCAACAATCGACAAAAAAACGGATTTTGAAGAGCTTCAATAGAATACCTAGTTGTGACATTAATAATTTTATACAAAACAGTAATGGGGCCAACAGACCTAGCTATAAAAGCTCAAGCGTTATTTGGCTTGGCCCACTTCAGCATATTGCTCGTCATACATTCCCATTGGGAATGTACGGCAACCGATATGCCGAAATACGCCAAACCAAATAACGCTTGAGCTTTTATAGCTAGGTCTGTTGGCCCCATAAAGCGTCAGCCACACTACTCGCGAAGTTGATCGAAGTAGATAGTGTGGACCCGAACTTCACTTCGCTTCGTGCAACTTCGCCTCGCTTCGTCCGACTTCCGATTATTGTCGGGTTTTGCGCCGAGTCAAAGGAATCGAAGCGTTCCGAAGTTCGAACACGAAGAGTCTGATTCCACTACTCGGCTCACTTCGTCATTAACTTGTTTTACCGGTATTTCAATGGAAGATGCTCCGAGGAACTGGCCTCATTGATCCCCTCGGCACCGGTGCATAGTCGGGAAACACGCCAAACGCTCGCCCAACATATGTACACGGTTGACATTTGTCACATGAGAACTGGTCGTTTTTACGACTCGTTCTTAAGTTCAACAGCTCGGCTGTGGAACGATTTGCCGGCCTCTGTGTTTCCGCCTTCCTACAACATGGGTCTCTTCAAGACCCATGTTCACTCCTTCCCCTCCTCAAAAAGACCCTCCACGCAGCATCTTCAAATATGACATAGGCCCCGAGGGAAATTATTTTCCTCAGGGCCTCCTGTATGGAGTTAATATAAAAAAAACAAAAAAAACTTCAATCAACTTCGCGAGTAGTGTGGATGACGCTTAAGATATTATATTGACAATAATATTAATAAAAATAACTAACTTTAGGGTGAAAATTAATACATATATGTATTTAGATTATTGAAGTAAAACTTCTTTACGCACGCTTGACTTAGGGAGTAAGCTGGAGAATGCGTGACGAGAGCGTTACGAAAAGTGTGATCGGGCGAGGCGAACGATTAAAAGTTAAATTAATCAATATTTGTAGAAAATTAATATATGTACATATATATTATACATATAAACATATATAAAAGGCAGCAAGGGATTTGCAAAAGTCACATTTGCAAATTTAAAAAAGTCACTTTAAAAAAACAATATTTTGTTTGATTTCTCATTATACGTAAATTTATATTTACCACCCCTCGTTTTATTTTTCCGATGCATTCATATTAATAATGTCTTGCAATGATTTAATCATGGCCGTGGGGATATTTTGGCCATGCGAGTATCTCCCCAATAAATATTAACATAGCTCTGAAATTGTTTTAGTTAAATTAATTATTTTTTAAATATTATAAATGAGGCTGTTATTTGATTTTAACAAGTTGTGTAGTGTGCGGACCATCACACTGACACACACAGGATAGCGAGTTTAGTTGCAAACTGTTTTTTTTCCGTTGCCTCGTCAGCGGAGGCACTTAGTTGCTATGATGATAGCTGATTGTTCTTCGTCTATGGTTAAATAAGCTGAGATAATAACTGAAATCGTAAAATTGTGTGGTGTTGTCATAGAAGTTTGGTTGGAAACCATAGCAACCACCTAGTTTTAGTTTGATTTCAGTTTCTCCAGTCAGCGGAGCGCTCCCCTGACGGCGCTCCGCCTAAGGCGCTCCGCTGACGAGGCAAACTAAAACCGGCTGGTTTCTATGTCTTGATTGGTCAAAAAGCTAGTTTCACCATAGACGAAGAACAATCAGCTGACAGCTGGCAACTAGCAACGGCCGGCCACGGCAATCAGCAGTGCGAGCTACCGCTTGCGTTATCATTGACAACGGGTTTTTGAGTGATTGTGAAGTGTGCGGGAAACTGTCTTTGTATCACATTGTCATACAAAGACAGTTGGCAGTTGAGAGTTTTCAGTTGCCTCAGTAGGCGGAGGCGCTAACTCAACTTGTTTTAAATTAAAGTGTCATTTTCAAAATTGGAGCTTCTCGTTGGAAGAATTCAGAAAAGCGATTAAGTACCGATATTTTGAGCAGAATTGTCGAGAATTCAGACTAGTTTTTAAATATTTTATGAACATGGTCATGGTCTGTGGCCTGTGCTAGTTATTTAAATATTTTATGAACATGGTCATGGTCTGTGGCCTGTGCTAGTTATTTAAATATTTTATGAACATGGTCATGGTCTGTGGCCTGTGCTAGTTATTTAAATATTTTATGAACATGGTCATGGTCTGTGGCCTGTGCTAGTTATTTAAATATTTTATGAATACTGGACGTGTGAACTTTATTTCTGGGTAAGAAAACCTGTGATCGGAATGGACCAAGAATTGAATACACGACCCTTTGGAATAACAAGGTTCCATCTGTTGCGGAAACGTCACGCGGTTATGGGATCTATGGTGAGCTACCTTAGAGTTTATTATCGCATGACGTTAAAGCAACAGATGGAACCTTGTTATTGCAAAGGGTCGTTAACAGTTAAAATAAATAAGTAACACTATATACTTACTCGTATAAAAAAGTAGACCATAAAAAATATGTTAAAGGCGAGGTCGATCTGCTGAGTAATGTTGTTGCTCCATTTCTGGCACCGCTCCACTTCCTCACTGAAAAAACAATAAAACACCATTAAAAAAACTCTGCAGGTAGGAAAAGCCCTGTGACGAAACTTAATTATTCTTCCGTGAGATGGCTCTGCTTTCTCGTTATTATGGGTATCGTTATAAGCAAAATAAACAATTTCCGTGAAGGATTTCCAATAAAAATCTTCGAAGTTTTTTTTTCACACTATTCTTCTATATATGTATTATGTTTTATGGTGTAAGGTATAAAACAGACTGCGTCCATTTTGGTCCATTCACAGTGCAGTGAAGTTCGTGCAAGATAGGTAGGCTACTGTGCCACCTAATCGTGATTTGAAGATATGATTTATTGTTGTTGTTATTTATTTTTGGCCGTGAATATCTAAAATCATATCTGGAGATATAATGTATAAATATTTAAATGTTTAAAATATTTGATAGAAAAATCTTAATATCGGTAGGTATTATCATTTTGAATTAAGTGCATAAATTTATTTTCAATAAAAATGTTTAGATTACCTACGAAGACTGTCGCACAGATAAAGTATCTGGTACGGCAGAATGTCTTTAAAATCACATTTAAGTTATTAAAACCAATAATGTTTATACAATTGCACCAAATGCTCTTATTTTGCTGATTTATATTTCCCGCGCATAATTTCTCGCTCGAGAAATCGCTTTCCGGATTAACAACAGATGGAGCGCATAACTTCTCGTTCGTTAAGCGTTCGAGAACTCGTAATCTGCAATGCTACCATCGCCACGGGCAAGTGCGTGTCATTTTTGTAACTACTTTGAGATCCCCCCCTAATTAATCATAATACATATCAGATTGGACAATTTTGTGTCGGATTCCCACCCAGGCGCCACGAGTTTAAACCACTGCTAGCTAAGTTCTCCGTCATTGGACAAGCAACATTTTCCGGTTATATAATTTTTTTTTTTTTTTTTTTTCAAAGCCCCGTATCCTCAACCCTCAATGTATATCATTTTGGAACTTATCCAGGTTCCCTCAGTCGTTGGGGCCCTATGGAAAATTTGGCACATGAGTCCTATGCATCCTCAATGTGTATGTTCCACATTGAGCACAGCGTCCCCAAATAGGAACTAATTTCCTATCGGGGTAATCTGTACGGAGTTAAAAAATAAAATAAAATTTAGTCCCTGTCCGGGCTATCCATTTTATGTCCGGGCCGTGAAATCGATAACTTTACAATATAGGATCGATTGGCGTACCTTCCGATGGTTTTATATGGATATCCCACGGTTGCTCTGTTGACAGCCGAACCGATATTGACAGGGAATAAATAAGGGAGTAATTTTTTTTCCACCTTTCTTAAATCGAGCGCATTCTTTTCAGTTAGCCATGGCACTCTTCTCTAAAGGAAATGAGGATTAAACTATTTATAATGTTTAAAAAATGAAATTTTTTACAAGTTAACTTCATTTTACAGTTTTATCTTATTTATATGCTTTATCTACCTGCATCACTAATTCAAAATACATAAATATTTCAATATATTGCAGAAGAACCAAGAGCGATCTGGTTATTTTATTCAAAATGGCACAATTGACGCTCCGGACTTAACAAAACTAATAACATTTTGAGAACCAAATCGTGACATGAGGCTTCCAGCTGTTCTTTGTTTATCCGTCGAAAACTAACTATTTCATTAACTCCACAATCCAAAGACTACACCTGCTTGGAAATAAATTCAGTTCCGTTGATATTTTTGTTTATTCCTTACCAAAATTTATATCAGAAATTTTCTAAATTCTACTTCCCATCTACTAATGTAAAGGAAGAGAAACAATGATTTAAAATAATAATGAAAATATTATTATTATATTATGATTGCTGTAAAAGCCCCGAGGGCGTAAATAAATAAATATTAAAGTATTCATATTTTTTAATTAGAATACTACGATCACCTGAAAGTTTTTCAAAGTTAATCTTCTCATACGCATTTCAGAATTTCAAATAAAAATATTTTTGGAGTCGTAAATTGATAATTCGGCCTCGTGTGCGTCGCGCACAAGAACGGCCAAAGGGAATTACTGCGCCAACAATAGGAAAAATATAATTATATATATTTTAAAAATGTTCTCCATAAAGGTAGCGACATACTCGCAGCTCACATCAAAAAGTTATTTATAACACAATAGCGCTCGCCATACAATCCCATGAGACCCGCCAGACGTAAAAAGATGATGCGCTGTGATCGCGGTTTGAATCTTCGCTAATCGGAATTATTTTTCGTATTCGCTACAGTGGCGGTATCAGAAAAGTAATACGACCCCCTCTCTACGGTAAACAGGAGAGGGGGTCATTTTTAATACACGGAGCATGCACGGAGCTGTCAAGTTAACATATCCAGTACAAAGAAATGATATTCTCTCGACCGCTTCCGATTTCAACTGACCCCTTCTCCTGCCGTAGGAAGGAATATTTTATAACGTAGTGTGTCGGTAGAAAAGATACTTATAACGCAGTATCTTTTTGATGTGAACTTCGCGTTTGTCGCCCGCTTAAAGGTACCGACAGACCAGAAAAGTTATTTATAACACAATAGCGCTCGCCATACAATTCCATGAGACCCGCCAGACGTAAAAAGATGATGCGCTGTGATCGCGGTTTGAATCTTCGCTAATCGGAATTATTTTTCGTATTCGCTACAGTGGCGATATCAGAAAAGTTATGCGACCCCCTCTCTACCGTAAACAGGAGAGGGGGTCATTTTTAATACACGGAGCATGCACGGAGCTGTCAAGTTAACATATCCAGTACAAAGAAATGATATTCTCTCGACCGCTTCCGATTTCAACTGACCCCTTCTCCTGTCGTAGGAAGGAATATTTTATAACGTAGTGTGTCGGTAGAAAAGATACTTATAACGCAGTATCTTTTTGATGTGAACTTCGCGAGTTCAAAATAAACCGCAAGAAATGCCTGTGCAATACTGTGCATGCGCGCAAAGTTGAGATATCTATGTATCGCGCTCCCAATATTTATAATTGGCGCCCGATTCGATGACGGGGTAGCTATGCTATCCTGTTTTCCCTATTTAAAAAGCAGAAAGTTTTCAACATGGATATTAAAGCTCCAGGTATGTATTTTATTATTATTATTTTTTTTTTAAATTATTTCTGGTTTTAACTCTTCAAGGATGTTCTAGGCCATCATTTAAAATTATGGAGAAGTAAAAGGTGAATTTAAATATAAATTTTATTTAAATGGATACATTTCAAAATTATAATGAAGATTGGAGTCGAGTTCAGATTTAGAAGAGATGAGATATTGAATGGAGGGAAGGCAATTTTTGATAAGGCTTGATAGAAGAGAGGATATTTGTTTAGAAAGGGACAACCCAAAAACTTGAGATCTACATCTATAGTTCAAACTTATAGACCACAGAATGTACAATCTGGGGAGTCAAGGACGTGAATTTTAAAAGGTACAGAACAATGTCCGATTCTCATTCGAATAAGTGAGGATTTTTTTTTTTAGAAAAATTGGGGAATGGTTGAAACCATGGTTTTGATGGGATAGTCCCTTGATTGACTATGTGCCAATACTCTGTCCAATTATTGATGATGGAAAAAATGTCAGATAGGGGAATGTGGTTTACGAGACCAATAACAGGGTTGAACGCTCCTTGTTTTGCCAAGGCATCCGTAATATCATTCCCATTATGCCAACATGTCCAGGAATCCAAATCAGGGTTACGGTTTTTCCAGAGCTTTGAATGGAGGCTATCAGCACTCGAATAAGACATACAAAGTGATCATCAGGATAAAGAAGAGGACGGGATTTAAGTTTTTGGAGGGAACCGAGAGAGACAGAGAGAACAAGGGAATGTTCAACATTATTTTTGATTATATTTTTTATGTTATTTAGTATTTGTAGTTTTAAAAAAAATACAATTTTTACATGTTATACAAATGGTAGATAAGAATAGCTTTTCCTCACCATAAAGAGACGAGGCTCTTGTGTTTGGTGAGGAAATTTTAGTTCAATTATATAATATCATGTACGAGAAAGTAAATAATACAATATGGTAGAAACAAGGAATAATTAAGAAAATGCAAGATTTATCAATTACGGATTTCAATGTTTGAAAGAAATAATAATAAATAATAGTGAGATATGGACTCTTATAGTAGTTTTAGATATTTTTTAAATTTTTGCTGAAATTCCTGAATATTTTCGATAACCTTTAGATAAAATGGTTAGTGGGTTATAAAATGTTATACCTAGATATATATACATTTGAGAGATTCGATTATTGCAAAGCACTCGGCTGAAAATGTTGAAAATTATTTCTTCAAACTTCGCAAAATCACTTTGTGGCGTCATTTTGAATTAAATTGAACAATTAACTTCTTATCAACCACTATTATATAATCACAATTACCTACACGTTTCGAAACCGATGGTTTCTTCGACAGGGTAGTAATGACATTAGAATATCGAAACATGTAGGTAATTGTGATTATATAATAGTGGTTGATACAAAGTTATTTGTTTAATTTAATATTGAAAATTGATTTGAAATTGAATGAAATATTCTGTCATTGGAATTATTGTGGTAAACACCGATACCTATAATCGGCAATAATTTTTAACATAACATATTCAACGTAAAATAGGTAAAATATACTATTTTTGTTAAAAAAACTTAATACCCTAATAAGGTATTATTTGAAAGATTTTCTTAGATCTTCTCATACGTATTTCTGGTCAGAATTTCAAATAAAAATATTTTTGGCGTCGTAAATTGATAATTCGTTCTTGTGTGCGTCGCGAATATGTGTTAACAATCGTAGATCATGCTCGCAAATATTGATAACTGATAATGATAAGTGATCACTGATAATAGATTACGGATTTCGTCAATATCGTAATGATAGGTATAGGGGTTTTTCGATTGACCATGCTAGACTTCCTTGCACTAAACTTAAAACTTTTACTATAAAAAATAACAGATTTGTAGTTTCGGCGCCATTTATAAAAGTCTTTTTTCCCTTTTCGTTTGTGTTGAAGATATCAAGAAACATGCAGCATAATTGAAGATATCAAGAAACATACCCCGTGTCATGCTTTACTGAAGCAAAACGTCTATTCTGCCATGCCATGCGTATGCAATTTATTATGTTTTCTCACGATTCTGTTTTATCATGGAACAGTAAAGAAAATTCTATATTTTATTGTCAAACTGTACGTCACGTTTCATAAAATTCGCGCCTTTTTGTCTCAATAAATTTATGCGAGTATTTAAATCTATCTGACAGCTGAATTAAATTGACTTCAATCCGTGACGTTGTGACATTCATTCACGAGGAATTCCATATAATTTTTTTATGTGAGAAATGTAATAAATCTGTGTGAAGCTTTAGGTAAGTTACCATAGACATTTCAAATTGTGTGCAGCCATTGAAAGAAAAGGTTTCAATTGAAAGAATTTCACGAAAGGGAAAGTTCTGGGTACGGGTACATATATATCCAGGTTCCAAAGAAAGGTTTTCCTACAGGGGCGGACGAGTATAAATTAATGAATTTATTATTAACAGCCGCACTTTGATATTACTCCACGTTATATTACATATACTTAGAGGATTTTAATGATGACTTTTTAATTGTGGCAACAATAAATACTCACACATTTTAAAAATCATATCACTTTGTTCGAAGAATTAAATTATTTAAATATTTTGTTCACTAGTTTCGTCCACGCGACTTCGTCTGCGTAGGATTAGTACTTCGAGTAATCTATTTTCTTTTCCTATGTCCCATCTACGTTTGTACCAAAATTCTTAACCTTTTTATTTAAAATATCTCTAATTCTTGATTCGATTCAAAGTATTAGGCGAGTACTTCAAATAAATTCACTAATTTAAATATTTTCGAAAATAGAATTTTGATTTAACAAAAAAGCAAAATGTCATTCTCAAATTTTAACATTTTCTATTAAACAATAATAATTATTTTCAATATATTGAAAATAAATAGCTAGCTTTATAATTATTAGCCTATATGTTATTCTGATGTATGAGCTATATTATTGCAAAGTTTCATTAAAATCCATTCAGTAGTTTTTGCGTGAAAGAGTAACAAACATACATACATCCATACAAACATTCGCGTTTATAATATTAGTAAGATTTATATATTTATATCTACTGATTTATATATTTATACTGATTTATATATTCATACTGATTTATGTATTTATAACGATTTACATATTTATACTGATTTATATATTTATACTGATTTATATATTTATACTGATTTACATATTTATACTGATGGTGGTTTACATATTTATACTGGTGGTTGTGTTGTTTATCCTAAAAATGGTTCCCGGGTGGCGGTAAACATATCAGCCTATTAAATTGTAAGTTTAATTATTCTCAACAGACTGCTCTAATGCGTATTTCATTACCCAACCGTAGTCTCACCGCATGCTCCTTCGGAATGCGGAATTATCGTTATTAAAAAAAATTGTATAGCCGATATCCACTCAAGACGCCTAAAAATATAAGTATTTCGACATACTATCCTCTTTGCATACCCATTTGAATAAATAATAGCCTAAAATAATATTTGAGGGGGTAAAATGTCCGAGGTATCAAGTGTCCGACGGATGAAGTGTCCGCCGGATGAAGTATCCGCCGGATGAAGTGTCCAGGGGATGAGTGTCGCCGGATGAAGTGTCCGGGGGATTAGATGTCACCGGACGAACTGTCGGGGGGTGAGGTGTCGCCGGATGAAGTGTCATAGAACCGAAAAATTTGTATTCCAATGTAAATAAACAGTTGGTAATATAAATTTAAGCCCATCAAAATGCTTTTATTTTTATTTATTTAATATTTATAGGTTTTTATTACAATAAAATACACAATTTTTACATTTTATACAGTGGTAAAATAGTCGATAAGAATAGCTTTTCCTCACCATAAAGAGACAAGGCTCTTGTGTTTGGTGAGGGAATTTTAGTTCAATTATATTTCAATTATACAATATCATGTGTGAAAGTAAGTACATTATACAATATGGTAAAAAACAAGGCATAATTAAGAAATTGCAAGATTTATCAATAAAGGATATGAAAGAAATAATAATAATAGTGAGATATAGACTCTTATAGTTGTTTTAGGTATTTTTTTAATTTTTGCTGAAATTCCTGAATATTTTCGATAACTTTCAGATTGTTCAGCTTGTTTTTAAATTCCTTTTCTGTTATTTATTTATTATAAATATTATCGTATTTACATAGTAGGTACGGTAAAAATGATTTTTGTAATATTTGTCATTGACTTGCAAATATATATTTGTCAAAGTAGCCATTGAATCGTGAAAAATGGAAATTCTTTATTGGACAATATTTTATAACTTAAAACACAAATAAATAAAATAACGAACACCGGTGCTTACATATTTGCTATAACCTTTTGATTAAAAAAAAAATTGGTTGAGTATGTTGGATGCATGTTTTTTATGGTTGGGCCACAGAACATATTCATAGAACCTAATTTTTTCTTAGTGGAAATAATCGATGATTGGTTCGACTAGATCAGTAAAACGATTTATATATCGAGGGTAAGATCACTCAGTGGGTTCACACATGTATCAACGAATATAATGTGTTTGATTTCTTATGTCTATGGATTTCATAAATAAAATAGTGAGACAGACAGACAGGGAAATAAGTCCAACATACTTGAAAGATTGAATTGGTCAGGATATTATTTAATAAAATTTACCAAAATTACGTGTAAGTTATTTCCTAAGATAACTCTTATAATAATTTCAGTTATAGTACGGCGGTTCAGTTCCAGCGATTCCTGATCATATTTATAGTGAAAAATGTTTTGGCAACTTTGCTCTCCGGTAACTTTTTTTTTACAATTGAATAAAAATAAAAATTCCACACTCCGTCACTGTCCATTACTCCGCGCTACCCCCTCCTCGCTACATACATTAAAATGGATTAGGAATAGAAAACAATACATCATCTTTGATTGCTCTTTACGGAAAATACACATTTACGATTGTTTTACCGGTTTAGGCGCAATTCGATAGACGCTGCATATAACAAAGATTTTTTTAATCCACGAGGTACTGCGGTATAGCATAGCTAATGAAAAAATAGTTGTTGTCCGATTTGTTTAAACTCAGGTTTCGTATATATTTAGTACATATCCTGCGTTATATACTTGTTATAACATTTTATGGTGTTGCACACAATATCTACATCAACTGCACTGCGTGTATAATTTTATTTAGCTACCTGCATATTATATCTCGTAAATTGGTAAACAAAAAATTGGTTTATAGACTCATTTGAGTGCTCCCCTCCAAGGAAATCTTTAGTAAAAGGCGAAAGATTTATTTGTTATTGAAGGGAAAAAAATAATGGGCGATTTGTAAATGATAATTTATTCAAAAGTTTTGAATAGGTATCATATTATACAACACAAATATTATTTTTACTTTGTATAAATAAAAATATATTAGGTATCCATTAGCTTAATTAATGTCGAATATGAATTAATTTTTCACATACACGGAAAAAAAATTAAAACATTTAACAGCACTTTTACGTAATTCATTCAATTTATTTGATTATTTTTAACTGCACAACTTCCTCCAACAATATTTTTGTTTCACTTTCAGTGTAGTTACTTCAAGACATTTTTAAAATAAAAAATATGGCATCATGTTTTATTTTTTGACAGATAAATAGATATATCAATGCTCCATAACTTACGATGGAAACAAAATGACGAGAAATAACTGAAAACAGTCTCGTTGACCTATCAATATAAATACGCAAACGTCATAACGCTAAAGCTTTCTTATTAGCTACCCTGGCTTCTACAATTTTGAACCAATATTTTAAAGTAAATTTTAGGTTTTATACAGGGCAAAATGTTATGGCGACTTTGCTCTCCGGTAACTTTTTTGTTCAAGTAAATAAAAAATTCCACACTCCGTCACTGTCCATTATTCCGCGCTACCCCCTCCTCGCCAACCGCACCTATCGCCTCTCTTTCACTTATCCTCTATCGCGTGGATAGGTGCAGGTAGCGAGGAGGGGGTAGCGCGGAGTTGTGGACAGTGACGGAGTGTTGAATTTTTTTTATTTAATTGAAAAAAAAGTTACCCGAGAGTTACTGTATATGTAAAAAGGTATTTGAGAATTAAAAGTTTGGATCTTTGCTTAGCTACCCAAAATTCAGCTTCCTTTTTTATTGGTTGTCTTGCTTCAATACTTTTGATCCTAGATTTTCTACTTCATTTAGGTAATAGATAAATTAATAATCATTGAGGAAGAAGTTAACACAAATAATCTAAATCTAATAGTTATCTTTTATTTTTCTGTGTCTTTTTATTTTCATTTAGATAATTAGTGTTATCTTCTTCTTCAACGATATATTACATTGATGGGAATAACCTTCAAAAGTTATGAAAGAGAGTTGTTCTTATAAAAATTAAAATAGTAATCTCTTACTTAACTCCGCACTGTGCTCAACTTCCCAAAATCGTAAAAAAGGGCAAGGCCTTTCTCCCCTTAAATGCTTGGCACGTTTTCACGTTAAATTCAAATTACACCACAAATACAGCGCAAACAAGTCCATAGGCCCAAAGTCATTTGTATAAATTAAAGCGTAGCGGCGTGGTTCCGGCGTCCGTCGATTCAACCCTGCGTCGGGCATCACACTCGTTATTCAACATTCGAGAATTACGGGAAAATGGCGCGGGACGGTCCCGCCAATTTGCATTTTTTTTTAATTTCCCCTTCTTCCAACCCTACTCCTATCCGTTCCACCCGCCACCCCTCGACTTTCCGACCCTTCCGTGCCCAATTTTTCACTCGGTTAAATGGTAAAATGCGTTTTTACTGAATATCTCCCGCCGCGCCGTAGGAATGTTTAATTTGATCAAACGTTAAAAAAACGCTGGCTTTTTAACGCCGCTAATTCGTGAGAGTTTATGATGCGAATTTTATGAGGATCTTGAGCTAAGCAAGATGTACGAGTGTTTTGTTTATGGTTTTTGCGCTAGTTTGCGTGGAACTCTGGAATTATAATTACATTTTAAATTATCTTAGTTTATAGATATATTATTGTCCTGAAGAAGGTTGAGTTCAACCGAAACCGGTCGACGAATATAAATTAAAATAAAGTGGTTAAAAACAAAGTATTTGTTTCATTTTGTAATTAAATTTTATTTTAAAACCAACTAACTTATCTGTGGGGAAGTCGCTTTGCTTCTATACATATTTCTGATAATATAAGTACTTTACACATATGATTTCAAAATATAGGTGTAGATATTCATTAGAGAAGATAATATTAATAAACATGAACGAAGCATGAAATAGAATAAGACACAGAAAATAAAAAAAAGGCAATGGTCGCAATTGGGCATCAAACCCAGAATTCTGTCTTGAAGTCTGAATAACACTCTAACCACTGAGCTATTGAGACCTGATAATTTTCCGTCATTTTTGTCAATGTCATATTTCAATTTAATTACCAATATTATCCCCGATTAATTCCTACATATTTTTGGCTGTTAATATCAAATCTTACAATTAAAAATTACAAATGGGTGTATAACCTTTAAAATTTATCCCAATGTCAATTGCAATTGAAACTTTTTAATGCAGAGAATGTCTTTTTTATTAGGTGTTAAGGTCCTTACAGGTAAATTTAAAGTAAAAGGTGCTATAAAAATGTTTAAATTTTAAGCAATAATTAACCATTACGCCGTTTCCCGCAAAGGTAGGCAGAGAGGACAGATCTTACACACACTCCTTGTCTCATTCACATTAATGCATGGTCTCATAAATATACTTCCTCTGATCCTTGACATGGCCCGATTCAGGTATTTAATCCTGTCTTCCTCTTTCGCCCTACCATTCATAGTAGCGTCATATATTCAGAAAATCGACGAGAATTTAAAATTTTACACAAGAGATAAACAACCTACTTGTAGGTACATAGTTCCCATGAACTAAGTAAAATAAGTTTTATTTTTATTTTCAAAGTTATAAGCACCCACTGACAAACTAGTTAAAAGTAGTTTATTTTAACTTTTCTTTTTTTCTGAATTATTTTATTTTCTATTATAATGTACTATTTTTGTCTTTCTCTTTAACCACTCGAGCGATCACGCGAAATAAATAAATTTGCCTCGAGCGCTCGCCACGTTTGAAAATTTTCCGCCCACATTAGATAAATCATTACTCCACATTTGTGTACGTAAACATATAAACATATTATAGTGCTGTACAGCCAATAACTTCACCTATATTTAAATAATCATCCTAAATTTGTACGATTTATAAAAAATATATATAAAAAAAATCATAAATATTCCAAAGGGATATATTTTCGGGGTTTTCGAGTTAAAATCTGCCGTGCAAACTTTAATTTTGAGTCCACATTAAATATTTTATATGGAGTTTCTTTTAAATAGTCTAATTAATGAAATGTCTAAAATAAAACTCAATTTTGATAAGTTCTCAAGAGTTGAAGAAATTTTGAAAGTGAAAGCAAAAATTTGATTGTAATAAAATGTGATTTTTAATGCACTTACCAAAAAAACGGCATTACACCACATAGATACATTCATTATCTTTATTTTACAATAAGAATTAACTCAAAAACATTGATAATTCAATAATTATTACACTGGTATACAAATATATTAGAAAAAGCGACAAAAAACACTGAAATTCGATATTTTATAAGAACAAGATTTTGGCAGTTGGCAGTTTGAAAAAATATTTGCTATCAACTGATTTGAAAAGAATACTACATAAAAAGTGAAGGGAGGCACAGTGACAACTTTTGATCATTAATTGAATAAGATTTTCAGTTCTCAAACAACGTTTTCTACAGGACGTGGGAACATTTGAAAAAAATTCAAAACTTGTTTTACGAATGGTAGGAAAATGTGGAAAATATTTTTTTTGGATCGAAATCAATCCTAAAAAAAATAAAGTGGTCCAAATTTGGACCGAAATCGCTCCAGTGGTTAAATAAATAATAAATATAAAAATTTTGAAAAACCCTCTCTGGATGTATAAACAATGTACATATCATTCAAGGAACTATTTTATAGCAGTTTTTATTTTACATTTCTTTTAGTACGGTTTTTTGATACACGGTTGTTTATCAATTATTCACCACATTTATTAGTAAAAGGCATTCATTATAAGTTTAAAGAGCTTTTAAATTCAAGACGCCGCGTAAACAGACCAATCTGCGCATGCCCCTCTGTGTCACGTTCCATGGATTAAGGTTTCTAAAATCACCCTCCTTCAAAAGTGGTTCCACTTAGTAATGTAAGCTTTTCCTAGTGGGTCCAATTTCTTATTCTTTGGCCATATAAAGCTGTTGTAAACTTTATATCTGAAATTCTATTTAGCATTATTTCTTCAGATAATATTCCTGGTAAAAGTACCTACTTCTTATTGTGGTATCACCTCCCAGAGAAGATTGACGATATGTCGTGCGTTTTTTAAACGATTTTTCAGAGTAGGTTTTTGTTTGATAATTTATATAAAGTACTAGCTGATACCCGGCATGCGTTGAAATGCAACTTAAATAAGAAATTTGATTCTCCCTGCGTGTCCTTCCCATTCGTCTCCGTTCCCCTTAGGCCTCCTTTTCCCCTCCCGCGTCTCCTTCCCCTCCCGCTTTCCCCTCTTCACCTCCCGCGAACCCTAAATCCTTAATTCCCCTCCGACCCTTCCAGATTTCTATCCCTTTCCCGCCTTTTGGACAGATGCTAAAATTTCTTAAAATACATCCGTTTTATATAGAAATATCGCAATATAAAAACCTTCGCGAGCATGTTTACAATAATTGACCGAATTTTCATAGCAATCGGATGAATAGTATAGGAAATAATTTTATAACGCCAGCGCTCACTATCCTTCAACCCTTGCGGGCATGCGCACATCAAATCCCCAAAGTTTCGTCGCAATCGTTCAAGTCGTTCTGAAGTTATGGTGTGACCAAGGGAAACAGGGATTCATTTATATATATATAGATTTGGTGAAATTGGAAATTTAAAAAAAAATCTACGTGAAACATGTAATTTTCTAGGAAATCATAAGAAAAGTTGTGACCCGCTATAACAACCACAAATTTTACAATGTGGCACCTTCTTTTTTATGTGAATATCGCACAAAAGTACCTACACACTCAGTGTGTAGTACACAGCTGTTCGGAGCCAGAGGTACTACGACCCCCCAATTGTGGTATGTTGGGGGCTGAATAAAGTAGAAAAGAGAAGGAGATGGGGAAGATGAAGCTTGGAAAGAACCTGGCTATTCAGATCTTGTCACCAAACATGAATAATGCCATTTCAAGCAACTATTTGATTCTGAATCGAGGTCTTTTGCCAGGGCGATACTTACTTACGAGTATCTACCATTCTGAAAGCTTATTATCTTCGGCAGTATAAACGAGAAAAATAGCGTAATATCGTCAACAGTAAAATCCACAGAGCATCTCCAAATATGACATAGACGCTGATGGAAATTATTTTCCTTATGGAATTAATGTAAAAAAAAAAATGTATATATATTTTTAATTGATTTGTAATTCTCTGTAGGTACCATAAAGGTGAGTTATGTGGATTATTTAGACACCAGCACCCCTAGCATGGTCGATCGATATGAAGTTACCGACCGATTGTCGGTAACTTCTCATCGTTCCCTAGGATAACTGCAGATCGCAAACGAATGGGTGACAGTTCACAATGACTTTTGTAAGTGGTTATTTAAAAAAACTACTACTTTTTTTAAAGTAGTAGTTTTTTTTAAGTAGTAGTAATTACATCTCCTGGTTTTCCAGGAGACGAATTTACCCCATCGCTACTTGCAATAAGTTAATTTATGTATGGCGGCTATTCAAAAGATTGTCCGCTGTCTGTTTGCATTGTTATTATATTTTTGTTAATTCCTCAAAAAAAATTAATCAAAAATCTAAAAATATTTTCACCATCAAACTTCCAACTAGGAACCCCGAAATTGCTTTCTGTAAGTACGAATCTTGTTGCTTTAATTTATATCAATTTTATTTCACTTCCGAATGTCAGAAGAGTTTTACGTTATGTTTCTATTTACAATGATGTAAATTTAAATTGGGTACGGTAAATAAATAGCCCCAACACATAAAATTTTAATTTAATTTTGAATTTTTTTCAGTTTTTATAATAATTGTGAGGACTTTCAGAAGAACGTTTTCAAAGGCCGGAAGCAATGGTAAATAAGGATGATATTAAAAATGGTTTCAAAATGTAAAGTTTTTTTCTAAATTTACGGACAAAAATAGTGCTTTAGGTACCATTGATTTAGTAAAAGAGCATCACATAATAGAGCTTCTCCACGTTATTTTGTTTTATATTTCCTTGAATTTTATTATTTTTTATTTACTTGAAAGCATTAAACTTTTTTCTATTTCTAAAAAAATATTTTTTTTATGAAAACATGTATACCTGTATTTTTGTTGCGTTTTAAATATTTATACCATCTCCATATTTATTTTAAATGTCGTTTTTACTGTTTTAATGAAGATCTTGAGTGGGATGATACTTTTGAAACCCAAGAATGATCTGTTTCTAAATAAACCAAGCGAGGAATACTTTGGAACAGCCTTGTTTTTTTTTTCGTACATGTAGTCTATTTGCAAAAATTAAAAAAAAATTATTAATGTAAGGTGTTGGATTTTTACAAAATCTATGTTTTTATAATTCTGTATAAATGTTCGAACAAATTTAAAATAAACAATTTTTTTGTAAAAAGTGTTTCAATAGCACTATTTTACGTATTTTTTCTTCTGAAAATTTCTTATTCTATTTTGCTTATGATTTGTCCATACAATTATTTGAATTTTCTCCCAGCCTTTAATAATACAATTTAAATCACCTAAATTTAAAAAAATAATGTAACAATGTGAAAACTCACCTTGACGCATCAATGAAGTAGATGATAAGCGATGCTATACTCAGAATGAACACCAACACTACCTGAAAAGAAAAATAAAATAAAATTAATACCATTAATAATAATAAAGTTATGAATTTGATTCCGGTGCAGCGTTCTAATAGTACAGGTACCTATAAGTATATCCAATATGAACCAAATAACTTTTTGAATCCTTATGTTAAACGCCCAGAGGGCTTTTACGTACAATGTATTATATCTTTTATTGGAAAATAACAATGAAAGTAATTATAAAAGTACACAAGCGTTAACAAAATACAGGAAACAGGAAACAGAAAATATAAACATTTAACATATAAATAGACAATCTGCTAATATTCTTTAAAACAATATTAATACTGTTTTGTTTAATATTAAATAAAAATAATATAAAAAATACCGTGTAAATATATTCTTTTTACATTGGCCTCACACAGGAGGCCCTGAAGAAAATATTTTACCACAGGGGCTATGCCATCTTTGAGGATGTTATGTGGAGGGTTTTTTTAAGGAAAGGGAGGAGATGAAGATCCGGGAAGGAAAAAGATGGGAGGAGTGGGTAGGAATCTGAAGTTCAATGTGTCCAGAAATAATGGAAATATGAATTCATCCCTTCCACTACAGTGAAAGGCGATTTGTCAAGAAAGTCCGGCTGGGGAAGTCAACCTCAACCAGTCTTTCCAAATCTGGCCAGCCACAACCCAACCCCACATAGACAATCCTCCACCCATGAACTCAGACACCCTTCTTAGTTACCAAACGTAGCTAAACACTTTGTTAGACCAATGGAAGAGGTGTTGGTTATTCAATCAATGATTCCCCGGGCGGGGGTACGCATATCCGCCTCCCAAATTAATGAGATATACCTACATATTTTGTAAAATGTTAATGTCTGTGTAGTTAAGGGTTTAGGTAGGTAGGTATATTTTAAAGGAATGTTAAGTCAAAATTTCCGAAGCGTAGAAATTTTCCCCGAATTATTGATCAAATATTACGAAATACCTATGAGATTCAATCGAACTCTAGGAAAATATCGAAAATGCGTATCTGCTAATCTAATATAAATATAGTTTTCATCGAATTTTGTTTATTAAATTGACATGTAAATTCGCTAAATAGGTACCCTATAATTAATATCCAATTTGGCAGGCTCTCCTAGGTGACCGGCAAAAAAAGTTATAAATTACAAATTAAAGCACGCAAATAATTTTTCCATGCCTTTTTTCGTAATATTGGGTTTACTTTTATTACCTTAGGCTAAATTTGAGACCTAAGTTTACAAAACTTGCTCGCTAGTGTGGAGACCGATGAACTTTGCAAAATGGCTTTATGTACAGGAACGGCTTAGTAAACAGAATGTAGAATTGGCAAAATAGCTTTATGTACAGGCACGGCTTAGTAAACAAAATGTAGAATTGGCAAAATAGCTTTATGTACAGGCACGGCTTAGTAAACAGAATGTAGAATTGGCAAAATAGCTGTACGTAAAGGCGCGGCTCGGTAAACAGAATGTAGAATTGGCAAAATAGCTTTATGTACAGGCACGGCTTAGTAAACAAAATGTAGAATTGGCAAAATAGCTTTATGTACAGGCACGGCTTAGTAAACAAAATGTAGAATTGGCAAAATAGCTTTATGTACAGGCACGGCTTAGTAAACAGAATGTAGAATTGGCAAAATAGCTTTATGTACAGGCACGTCTTAGTAAACAGAATGTAGAATTGGCAAAATAGCTGTACGTAAAGGCGCGGCTCGGTAAACAGAATGTAGAATTGGAAAAATAGCTTTATGCACAAGAGCGGCTTGGTAAACAGAATTTAGAATTGGCAAAATAGCTTTATGCACAAGCGCGGCTTGGTAAACAGAATTTAGAATTGGCAAAATAGCTTTATGTACAGGCACGGCTTAGTAAACAAAATGTAGAATTGGCAAAATAGCTTTATGTACAGGCACGGCTTAGTAAACAAAATGTAGAATTGGCAAAATAGCTTTATGTACAGGCACGGCTTAGTAAACAGAAAGTAAAATTGGCAAAATAGCTTTATGTACAGGCACGGCTTAGTAAACAGAATGTAGAATTGGCAAAATAGCTGTACGTAAAGGCGCGGCTCGGTAAACAGAATGTAGAATTGGCAAAATAGCTTTATGCACAAGCGCGGCTTGGTAAACAGAATTTAGAATTGGCAAAATAGCTTTATGCACAGGCGCGGCTTGGTAAACAGAATTCAGAATTGGCAAAATAGCTTTATGCACAAGCGCGGCTTGGTAAACAGAATTTAGAATTGGCAAAATAGCTTTATGCACAGGCGCGGCTTGGTAAACAGAATTTAGAATCGGCAAAATAATGTCATTCCATACCATCGGATTTTTCGTAGATTGTAGCCGAGAGAGCATTTATAAAGTCATAATTTCACTGAAATTATTATTTTCTTTCTTATATGTATTAAAGTTTATTTAATAGAGATAATCCGTTGGAGCGAAATCCTTAAACGATATTTCACTTCATGAAATATGAACTCTACCCACAGTGGTATATCCCGAGAATACGAGGAAGGAAATGAATAGAATTAAGATGGAATTGCCTTAAATTTAATGTCGAAAATTTTACCATCTCTTTCATTCGGAAATCAACTTCCTCCAAATAATCAATTTCATTTTCCGATATGGAAAAAAGATACTCGCTGATTTTTGGCATCTTTTTGGTATTTAAAAACAAATTATACTGTATAATATATAGCCGGTGTATCACTTTTTATTATTATACTGTATAAGAGTCCCAAAAGTCTCCAATTTGGGGATTATATTAGTTATATTATATTAGTCCAGGTAAAAGGTAAGACGTGAGATCTGGGTTCGATCCCGGTTGCGACCATTTTGTTTTATTCTTTTTCTGTGTCTTGTTCATCTTAAAATTTTAATTTAGATTATTATTTTCGTTGTTTGTTTTTGGGGTGTTATGCCGTGTTGCGCTACCTCCTTCTTTAGCCGACGTTTCGGACAGCGTTGCAGTGTCCATCATCAGGGCAGATCCTATTATTATTGTTCTTATTATTATTGTTGTCTTCTTCTTCAATGATATATTAAATTGATGGGAATATCCTTCAAAAGTTAAAAAAAATAGTTTTTCTTATTAAAAAAAATAAATATTTTAGTTAATTACAAAAGGTTTTAATTTTTATCCTTGGGGTACACCACGTACGATAACCTTTTTTTAATGTGAAATCCGAATAAGAGTGCCATCTGCTCCTATCTGTCTGGACCCCGTCAGACTAGTCAGTCAGCTTTGGCATCCATGGCTTATCTTGTGAGGCTGAAGGAAGTGGGAAGATATGTGGAAGAGGATGGAAAGGATGCACCTATCTAGATGTTCAGATCCATGCAACTACACATCTTCATTTCAAAACCATTTAAAATTACGTTTCAATTCTGAATGATGGTACTTAAACAAGGTGATGCTGCGAGTATCTATCACTATGAATGAGGTGAAATTATATATGAAATAGAACATACACATCTAAGCATTAAAAAAACATAATTAGCATGTGTAGCTATTTGGCATATTGTGAGTGTTTCATCATAGTCAGAAACGAGGAAATGTTCTTGTCTACAAAACAAAGGATAGATGATAGATCTGATATATCACAATACGAGTTTTTGTTACGTCAAAAATCTGTGTGCTTACACGTCTAAGATCAACATAAATCATTTTCAGGCGAAGGATCATTTATTACGACCTGACGTGGCTTCAACTAGTTTCTGGCATGACACGACATAAAAACTGCCAGAAGCTACTTTACTCGATACACTCGATCTCAGTTTCTCGAATCGTTCCGCTAATCCCGGGGGGCCTAAACAGATAAAAATCACAGTCTACTTAAATTACCGATTAAAAAAATATCTCAGGACCTCAGGAGTAGCAGATAAGTTTCTAGTAGATATTATATAAGTAACGCTCTGGCTCTGGTGTTAGACCAATATTGGAAATTTTTGACATTTATATTTAATTGGTTTTTGGGGGATGTTATGTATGGGTTAAATTGCCTTAACCATTAATGACCGGATCTGAATAAGCAGGTACTTCAAAACCTTCCTCTGCAACATCGCCTTCGACTCTCCACCCCTTTCAGCCTAACATAATTGCTCAAAATCGCTCTAACTCCGAAAATTGAATAGCTAGTTCTGCCTCGAATGTCAAAGAGACCACCTGGCACCTACCTGTAGGTATTTTCAGCTCGCACAGTTATTTCCATTAATAGCTATAGAGCATAGAAATATCCGTTTTTTTATCAAAAAGTAATACAGAATGGTTGAAAATATCTTTAGAAATAAGAGTGTTGAAAGCTCGACCGAAACCAAGTAGTAAAATCAAGTTTTTTAAATAAGTTATAAGTATCTTAAGTTGCTGGCTGAAAATAAAAGACAATATTTTACTAGTGGGTATATTACATATTATATTATATATATATTATATCAACCTATGTACCCATTATGCACATATTATGTTTTCAAACGTTATTAAAAATATGTTGGAACTGAGAAAAATATCACACTATAATATAATCTTTTCAAATCCGGAAAAATTTAATATTTTACGAGACGTCTATTTTTTTCATACATTTGAAAAAAACAAGAACAGTCAAAGCAAATATCACATTTTTTTTGTCTTTACAAGTCAAGTTACATCCTGCGATTTTAAAGTAGTATTTATTATGTACGGGACAGGCGCGAAGTTCACTTCAAAAGATACTTTATAACACAATATCTTTTCTATCGACACACTACGTTATAAAAGATTTCTTCCTACGGCAGGAGAGGGGGTCAGTTGAATTCGGGAGCGGCCGAGTGAATATCATTTCTTTGTACTGGATTTGTCAACTTGACGACCGAAAGCGGTTTGAGCACGGCGCTCCGTGTATTTAAAATGACCCCCTCTCCTGTTTACGGCGGAGGGGGTTGGATAACTTTTCAAATATCGCATCGGGAGCGGTTACGACGAATAACGGTGAACAGCGAAGATCCGAACCGCGCTTATAACACATCATCTTTTTACGTCTGTGTGAGATTGTATGGCGAGCGCTATTGTGTTATAAAGTATCTTTTGACGTGAACTTCGCGTCTGTCCCGTGCATTGTGATACAATTGGAAGACCTTTCCCTTCAAATATCACCACACTATTTTGCCGTAATCTATTTTAGGTGTCCTTGAATTTATTATGATTACATCACAGCAAGTTAATGATTTCCGCGGTACAAAAATAGGAATAGAAATACGCTATGTTTAATCGATAAGGGTCGGTAGCTCCGAAACCTCCAATAAATCCACCCGCTCGTATACAACCTACTTCGAAAGCCTCCGTTGATATTAACCGAGCTTTCCGGGCTTTCGGTCTTCAGTAATGGCTGGGGAAATACCGGAGCCGTGTAATATTCCAGATCTCACCATCCTAAGACGATGTTTGTGCAAGTTGTGGCCCCGTGCCTTGGAAATTGTGATTATAAACTGCAAATAATATTATATACAGAAACGTTGAATTTCACGCGGGTTAGATTTATTGTAAAAATGGCAACAGTAGTTAAACATATTATCAAATCTTAATGTTTATGTGAAAATAATATTGAAAATAACTGTAGGTAAATAAACAGAAAAGTGGGGCACGATTATTGGATATTAAAAACACTTTGTATCAGTTAGAATACTTAGATAATAATGAAAAGTAAGTACTTCAGTTTCCTGAAATGAAAAATAATTTCATTAAAATTGAAATCTATTGTTCACTTGGCAGCCTTTGTGATTTATATGAAAGTTTATGGTTAGTTTTTCTTCTCTTATTTAACTCAAAATATGAACCTCCGAACCTTAAATAGGTTATTAGTTTAGGTTTAAATGAAAAAAAACTCGCCTAAAAAACTATTTTTTATAATATTATATCAAAATATGGCGTGAAGAAAATACTGCATTTTTTACGAAAGAGCTATTAATAAATTATTTTCCTTTACCTGTACAAATAGTTTTTTAAGTAAATTGTGCATATTCACCGTGTCCAACTTTTCTGTAATTTACCTATGGTCATTCAGGTAAAAATAAAGTCAGTGAGAAGTTAATGATTTATAGATTTGAAATATCTTAAGACCCATTGACCAGCGGCTGAGAATTAAAGTTCCAAAATGCTTGAAACTGTACAGGGAGGTTCCGATGAGAAATATAGATTATTCCCCGTATCAAATTTTCTAAACTAAAAATTTAATATTGATTTATTTCATTCTAAACTTGCTTTAATATATACCTACATTCAATTTAGCAATAAAAATGCTCAAAACGCATGACGATAAATTATATCGTGTACTTCTTTAAAGTATTTTTCGATCCTAAGTATTTAAGATTTTTTAATAATGTCTAAACAAAATAAGTGTGTAAAAAAAATAGAAATATTTTAGTTTGTAAGACTTTAAATAAAATAGAAAAACTGAGGTATTTTCGTCACAAAACACGTTCTCGGATTTATTTTTTAATGATTTTAATTGAACTAAAATTAAATTTTTTAAAAGTGTATTTACTAGATTATGTATTGATTCATTTTGTTGTATGATTATATGATTAAATTTGTTTTGTATAATACAATATTTCGTTTGAAAAACTAACAAATCTGCCAACGACCAACTGCATAACCTTAGTATATTAAAAATATACATAGATTTTCAAAATTTAAAAAGTGCTAAAATAAAAATCTTTCAAAATTAATTTATGTTGTTTTTTGTAAAAAAGAGTCAATACGTCAAGAATTTGATTTAGAAGGGACAAATTTCCGGTATTGTATGGTGATACCCTCTTAACATTCCTCCTGATTGGAGGGGAATATTTGTAAGGGGCTACAAAACTTTGCAATATCCTCAAAAACAAACAGATACGAGTATAATATCAACATTTAAAGCTCATATACTCCCAATATCCAGTAATTATGAACACATCATGGCTCTTACAAATAACGTTCAAATAAAATTGGCCATTACGCAAAGAGCTTTCGTTCCTTTTGGGAATGAGAGGCTAGTGATTGGATTTTTCATTTCCGTTTCAATTCCATACCATAGTGGGACTGTGCTCGGCACTACGCGCTAATGGATGTCCGGTTTAATTCTGATAGTGTCGGATTACGTGTTTGACTTGGCCAATATGATCCAACTTTTTACAAATTTTTCTCTAATCCATTATTGTTCCCCATTTCCATCTCTAAACATTCTTAAGCTCGTTTCACACGGTTAATATAATATATGCATAAATATATGTGGCCGTATACAATATCGATAATAATGTTCACGATACACACGCAAGGTATAAGATAAGTTATTATAACATATACACGATTATTTTATCGACCCGAAAAACAACCGAAGAGTGAAAGCATGTTCATAAAATTGCTAAATTTGGTCGATTTCATTGGATTCGTTACTTGTGGGGAAGGCAGCAGAAGAATTATTCGAATTTTCATGAGTTTTTCTGGCACATATATAATAATTCAATAAATATTTTTACCAGGCTGTTTTTTACATATCTCCCAGATCATTAGAAGTCACCAATTATGAATTCACGTTTATCAAAAGACCTATTGACGATAAATAAGACAGTAAAATCTACAGACATAAACATCGAGGAACGTGGAGATACAAGAGAAATCGTAAATTTTCTAAAAACAAGTGAGGGATTATGGATTGCATACTACATATTCAAATACGGAGCAGCGCAAAACCAAGTTATTTGGTAACAGGACTTCAAGTTTAGGCAGACTAACATACATTTCAGCCCTTTATCGACAAAACATGGTCTGTGGAGAGTCTGGTAAAGAAGGCTTGATGGTAATAAATCTCAATGGACCGTCGGATGTGGAAGTTGTCATCAAAGAGACAAGAAAACTCTACTAGAGAGGAAGTAAGAATGAATGACGAATGTTTAAACGATGCCTACTCTACACCCACAGACTGTTGGAGCATTGAATTCTCCGATATTCAGGTGTATAAAAATAGATTCAACAATTAGGCCAACTTTAAAAGGATTTCATACCAGAATTTAAACTTATCTGATCGGTAAATTCGCCAAGGCCGGTAGTTAGCCCCGCCTAGAAATGTTTCCACCGATCAAATAAAAAAAAACTTCCAAATTCGAATGATCTTTATCGTGACTGAATTAGAATATTTTTCATGATTGCGTATAGATTTTGCAATACAAAACTTGATAGATGGTTGCGTTGGTGAAATAACGGCCATAAAAAAACATTTTGAATTTTTATGCTAGTACTCCTGTGAACAGTAGTGCCTCGAGTCAAAAAACCAAATTTTCCTTTGAAATTATAAGATTTGTAAGTAGGTAAGTACTCAAATATCTTCCTACCTAATTATAAACCAAAAATATTTTATGTAATTTTTATTTCTATTTCGAATAATACTATTTGTGCAAAGATATGTCACCATCCCACTGACAATTCTATTTTTAAACATGTTTCATTCCGGTAGGAACCATTATTACGATTTGACAGCCCCAACCAGACCTACGATCATGCGAACTTTAAATCTTGAACGAATGGAAATAATTGTCACTGAGACATGGTTCCGCTCACGGGCAACTGAAAAAAAAACAGTATGCAACTCAACTCGCTATAATGTGATGTTCATAACTTCTCAAAAACCCGTTGACAATGCAACGCAAGCAGTGACTCGCAACACGCCGTGCTAGTTGCCGTGGCCGCCCGTTGCCAGGTTGCACGGTTGCCATGGTTATGCCAGTTTTGTTGTCAGTTTTCGAGTTTTTAGTTTTTTTTTTTAGTCGCCAAATAATTAGTACACTGAGATAATTACTGAAATCGTAAAATTGAGTAGCGCTGTGATGAAAGTTTGGTTGGAAACCACAGCAAGTTTACTTTCATTTTCTCCATGAGCGGAGGGCTATAATAACTTAAATAAATTTTAAATAAACATTACTTTGGAAAAATTGTATATTTTCTTATTTAAATAAAAAAGGACTACATAATAATTAAAATATGTATATGTCTTATAATTACAGTAGGTAGGCAATTAAGTACCTGCTTACAGTGCTTACCTACCTGCTTGCATATCTTATATCAGAGGAAATATTTGTTTTCATTTAAAACATGAGAGAAAACTAGAAACATATTTTTGGACTCGAGGTCCGCTGTTCAGAGAACTACTAGTACCATAACAGTGATGACTGGGTCGATGTCTTTTTTAATTTTTATTTCTTGAAAGAATCTGCCTTTTTAGCATTTTTCAGTGAAACTATGGAAAACTATTTAGGTGTATTAGATATAAATGCTAGGCATCTATCAATTAATATTCATTATTGGACCATGCATCAACTATCAATACTGCAGACCGGTGATGTTATTGTTTGTGAGAAATTCTTGTTGAAATGCCTAATGCAATTGTCTCATCACCCCCGTTGGGTTGGATGAATTACCCGTTAGTCAGTTTAACCATGGTGGCAAAATGGACATCAAATAACATACCGAGTACTAAATCCAGTTAATCCAAAAGGGCGTACCGCAAGGACTAAAAGTAGGATCTCTATTAATTAATGTATGTAATTTATGTGGATTTTTTTTAAATTACGCTTAATGTAAATGAATATTTAATGTATTTTATGGATTACCCGTTAATCGATGTGGCCTTCGGGTCAAATTAACTCCGCTAGCGAAATGGTAATCAAATAACGTATTATTAATAAGTCCATTTAAGTCATTTTATGATCACGGCTTTTCATTAGTGTGCTTCTGGTTATTAGCACTCTCATATGAATATATTCCTAACGCAATTGTCTCATATTCCTATTGGGGGGATTAGGTGCGTTCCCGTTAGTCAGAATGGCCTTCGGAACCGGCGAAGAACTGGAGAAATAGTCATCAAATGATATACTACGTATTACATCCTGTTTCGATGGTCACCGTCATGGTCGAGGGGTAAGGCCCTCGACTAGGATCCGAAGGTCGTGGCTTCAAATCCCAACGTACGCAAGTAATATTTTTGTAATACATTTGTGTGGTTTAACAATTCATTATTAAAAATAACCTATATTATAGCATACTTATGGTTTTAAGTTTCGCCCTGGCGAAATACCACCATTACAAATCGAAAAATAGCTTTAACCTTTGTGCTTGATGGCCAGATCTGATTAGCCAGGTTCTTCCTCGCTTTTCTCCTCCACATCTTCTTCGCCTCCCCATACTCTTTAGCCTCACAATACACAACAATTGGGGAGCCCCACAATACACAACAATTGGGGATGCAGTAGTCGCACTGGCTCCGGCTAGCAGAGAGCAAAAATATTACCTAAGGGTACTTATAGGAGTACGACACAAAAAAAAAAAATATTATAAAAATTGACGTATTTGATATATATTTAACGTAATTTCTCGGGTCACAATAATGTTGGAAAATATCTAAACTAATATTCAGGAATGATAACATCAACAGAATATAAAACAAGTGTAAAAACAAGATAATTTTTTTTTCCATTGGGGGGATTTGATGTATTCACAGCCTCCCTGGAGACGTGTGCATATACAACGAGAGGATTTGGGTAATTGGCTCTCTGGCACCCATTTAGAACTCCCCTACATGTTTTCTGTTTTATCTCTGCGGGGAGCCGCATACTGGGAACTAGGGAACTGTTTTCTTACACTATGCCTATTGGCTCACTGCTACGAACAGTAACGTTTGGTTGCTTTTTACCGTACATTTTACCGTATTTACAGTTACGACTACATCTACGTCAAACCATTAATGCCGTTAAGACGAAGCCATGATGAAACGGACTCGAATAGTTAAAAAAAGACAAGAGCACCGTCATAAATAATTGTTTATATCAATTGAAAAATAAACAATGAATTGATAAAGGCTTTTCGCAATTTATGCAATATCATTATTTAACGACCTGATTAGAAAAAGAATTTGATTAATTTTCTGCGGAGTGAAGCGGTGTATTTTGCAAGATGTAATAATGTAATATAATTTAAAACCGACACAGATGATGCACATTTTTCTAATTCAGAAATAAAGTAGGTAAAGTAAAATGCTACAAAGTTGATTTCGTCGTCGAGTTTAGTTCGTCGTGCATTAGTTGTTGTGCAGCTCATAACGAGTAGAAATTTATGAGTTTATTTATTATTAGGTATTTAAGTTTATGAAACTCAAGGTTCAATTCGATCAACACACTTTACGAGTACCACAATATGATTTAAAAACTATAACAACGTGAAGATTTAGGTAAGATTATCTCTTTGAAAACGATACAGAAGATTATGCTTTTATCAAAGTATATTTCAAACACTCTCTATGTTCGACACATTAGGATCAATATAATAAATACAATGCTGTACAAGGTATTGAACAAGGAAAAGATTTAGGTAAGGTAATCGTCATCTCTTTGAAACAGATTCAGAAGATTGTTTTTATCATAAAAGTATACTTCAAACATGCTCCAACTTCAATTCATTAGATTCAATTTCATAGATACAATTTTGTTTTGAAAACTTTTATTTTTCTATGTACATTTGTTACTTAAATTTTATATATCTGCCACCAGTTTCGACACATCCGTGCCATTCACTAGCAAATTTAGAACTAACTTAAAATTTAAACAAGTACAGAAATGAATTAGTTATTAGGGGTAGTGGGAGCGGGGATTTTGGGGGAGGGGGAGAACAGTGGGAGGAGTCAATATCACATGAGAACATTGTCAAAAGGGGATATTTGCAGGTAATAAGTTGACAGTATTTTTTAGAACTGGACCCGATGAGTGGATTCCTATACTAGTCCCAGCGAGAAATCGTACGTGGTTTCATCGTTCTAGTAACTTCTGTCTTTTAAAAATCTGGGTCTGTTTACTCGGTAACCCTTTGAAACAGATACAGAAGATAATTAATTATATATTTTTCATAAAAGTATATTTTCAACACGTTTTAATTTCCATTTCATAGATATAATCATACTGTACAATTCATAAAATATATACCTATTAGAAATGTTATTAGGCACGAATACTCGTACTACTGCGGCAATATACGTCGAATGTAATATTTTCAGTTACGATGTGGAGTACTGAATGCTACGAGTAGGTGCTTGTAAATGCGCAATGGTGACGTCAGAACACCATTATTTTTCAACCATTTCATCTGAAAGTGTTATGGAACTTGTTATTGAGCTAAAATCAGCGCGAACAATGGGAGAAGGGCGGGAAAAGAAAGAGAACCACTTTCACATAACTTTATTACACATATTTTATTTCCTTGGACATATTTATTTTCTTAGCGTTTTATTTCCAGGCTATTACAACAAGAAGGTGGGCTACATACATCATATTTAATGTGTTTTCCCTTCTTAGGCTGCTCATACTAACGCTAACCAATCCTGCGAGCCGTGCCACGAATTATGAGAAAGGAACAAAGCAACCGCAAAACGCCGCTTAAAGTTGCTTCGTTTCTTTCCCACAATTCGTGGTTCAGCTCCCGCTTCTATTGGCAAATGTATACGCAGAAGAAGATGTTTCGTGATAAGAAAAGCGAAAAAACGCTTCCTTAGCTTAGTAGAGTTTAATTTATTTATTTAGAAAATCTTATTTTTAAAGGGCAAAATCATTTGTAACTTTTATATCATAAAACCGAAAATCATTCGTGTGTATTAAACAGCGCGAAACAAAGCTAGTGATTAGAAATAACATGACTTTTTTATGACACAAAATAATATTTTAGATATACATAGCTAAAGGCAGTAATAATATTAAATACTGTCACCTAAAATTATACATGATTACTAATTAATGGAACATTTAGTAAAATATTAGTATAAATTTTATATAAAAAAAATTCAGCATATTCGGTTGGCATTTCACGAACCTTTGGTTCCTTAGCACAGGCAATCTGTCTATCCAGGAACTGGGAACAAAACGTTATAATGGATGTATTTGTAAATAAAAGTTTTTATGGATGTATGTGTGTTTGTTACTCTTTCACACAAAAACTACTGAATGGATTTCAATGACACTCTACAATAATATAGCTCATACGTCAGAATAACATATAGACTTTATAAAACTAGCTATTTTAAATATATTATAAATAATAATTATTGTTTAATAAAAAATGTCAAAATTTGAGAATGACATTTCGCAAAATAATGAAATTTCATTTAAATAAAAATTATATTTTAGAAAATTAGTGAATTTATTTGAAGTACTCGCCTAATATTTGAATCGAATCAAGAATTATAGATATTTTAAATAAATAGGTTAAGAATTTTAGTATAAACATAGATGGGACCTAGGGAAAGAAAATAGGCTAATAGAAGTACTAATCCTGCGCAGACCACGTCGTGGGCAGAAGCTTGTTTTAAATATATTCTGAAATAATGCAATATTATTACTGTCATTTTTGCTACAAATGTATCAAATGTTAAAAATAAAACCTCAAAAATTAATAGCACCCTGCAAATCTCCCATTTTGACTATGTTGTGATATTGACTCCTCCCACTGTTCTCCCCCTCCCCCAATATCACCCCTCCCACTACCCCCACCTAATAACATCTAATTCATTTCTGTACGTGTTTAAATTTTAAGTTTAGTTTTAAGTTTGCTAGTAAATGGCATGGATGCGAAACCGGTTGCAGATATATAAAATTTAGGTTACAAATGTACATAGAAAAATAAAACTTTTCAAAACAAAATGTCTAGAAATTGTTACATAGTTAATGCTTAAGAAATACAAAAAATTAAAAAACGTAACATTTTTAGTTCTTTTTTCTACAATGTACAATAATATTGCCGATGATGATGTTACCAACAGTAATCCGTGAGTATTTCAACAAATTTAATCGTATTATAACATTGCTTATATAACTCGCTTTCCGACTGGTCGTAAATCCGTTCCAGTCTCACATACCCAAATGAGAAAAATTAACATTTCCCACCAAAACGTGTAACAAAAATACTATCCCAGTCTTTATTTTATTTCGTCCACAGTAAAATTGAATGGAGAATAATATTGACGCCGCCATAGATAAAATAACCATGCTTCATTCGGGGAAGCTCGCCCGCTTCCGAGCGGAAATCCCCGGAATATTCACGGCAAATAGAAAAGGCTTTTATACGTTCAATATTTTCTGTAAATCTCTAGTGAGCGTGAGCATTGAGCCGTCTACCGTGGATGCAGATAGTACATCTATTTTTCCATGGCTATGTAGGAACTAGGGAACCACTATTTGTTTTTTTTAAATCTGCGATTTTGGGAGTATTTTTATACAGAAACTACTGCACAGAAAATTCGTCATTTCTTAATGTAAATGTCATAATAACATATTATTTTTTAGGTATTTAGTTGTAACTGTATTAGTTGTAGCCAAATACAGACTGAGCCGGCCCTGAGCCAAACGGCGCCTTGCGCGAGTGAAAACCTCGATGGCGCTGTGTTAGGTGTAAGGTATTTTCAGTGCCTTGGTTCCTTCGATCCTTGGCAAGTCGGTGCCTGGAGCGGGCTGCTCCAATTGCGCTTGCATAGGATAGGCCCCGAATACGCCTAAAATGAGCATAACGATATCGAAACCTCCCAGAGACCAAATAGGTGTTTACGCATGCCTAAAAGTAGCTGTAATAGTGGGTTATTATTTTTGTTCATTGATTTTGGGAGTTTCCTTCTGATTCGTAACTGCCCCATTACCCTCGATCCCATAACTATGATTGTTTTGTATTGTACCTATCTCGACGTATTTTAATACCGATATGAATATAACCGAATTAAACGCAACAAACGATTTTGAATCATATGAGATAACGTCATGATAGTTATTAAAATCTCCACAATTCTCCGCAATGGCACTGCGTTCAGTAATGAATGGTGGGGTGTTATGAGTTGTTGGTTTGAATCTTTTTACTAAGGCGATTTAAATGTTTGTGAACGAATGTAGAACACATCTTTGATATTTGGGTTCTTTGTCCGATTTGCGCAAAGGGTACACCGATTAAATTTATTATTTACTGGCTGAAGTCCCCGGTGTTTTTCGCAGAGCTTTCCGGAATCAAATGTAGACAGTTATCTTCCTCTTATTTTGACTGATTTTGGTCAACTGCAGAAAGTTTTCAATCTCGTAATAAAATTGTAGATTTGTATAAAGTACCCGCCCGCCCTTCATATACTCTGTATAGATGATCTGTTCGGTATACATAGGTAATGAAATTATTTATAAGTCATAAGTCATACCTTTTTACTGGAATCCCTTGTTGAAAGACCTTTTGATTTGCACCAAAATGCAGTTCCGGCCTAAGCCAAACGGCGCGGCCCAAAGATTGTGGCGACCCTTGTCAAAAAGACGCCTAGGTAGGTGATCATTGTAACCAATAATAGTTGGATGATTTGTATGTTTCTGAAAATAATCCCAAGGGTATTAGGTGTTAGATATTATCAGCGCCTTGGCAATTCGGCCCCCGGAGCAGACTGTTGGCCCTGCCAAAATGTGATCATAATAATCAATTACATAAGTGTATAAGTATGTATGTGGTGCCCTGGCATTCTTCTCCTTCTTCTTCTTAGTGTGCCCTATCAGGTCCCCCCCGGCGTTGGCGATCACTCTGGTAAATATATCTCTATCTTGCGCTGCCAGGAATAGCTCCTCCACACTTCTAATACCGGTCCACTCTCGTACATTTCGCAGCCAAGATATTTGTCTCCTACCAGGCCCTCGGCGACCCTCTATCTTGCCTTTTAATATTAATTGAAGCAATTGGTATTTCTCCCCTCGAAGTATGCGACAATGTGAGCAGTTCTCTATCTGCTCTGAGCCCGCCTGAGAATTTCTGGGTTGGTGATCATGTCGGTCGATGGGACTTAGAGCATTCTCCGGTGAAGCTACATTTCAAAAGCCTCTAATCTTTTTTGTCTCTCTTTTCATAGTATTTACTTTCAAAGTCCCTGGCATTATAATCGCTCCCATTTTAATGGTTAAGCAGTTTCATATCCAGTTCTGCGTTCCAAGGTTGGGTAACCTGTGGTTATCCGCCCCTAGTACTTCGTACATACCGCTAGTGCCTACCTTCTTGCGACTACTGGCTGTATGGTTGCTACCCGCGGGGGTGCACTTATTGGCGCGAACGCCCGTTCTTACCCGCCGGGGATGTCATTGAAAGCAATGCCGGTGGTTGGCAAAAGCTAAAAAAAACGGTTTCCTCATTAAAGGCGGGACGATATTTTTTACAATGCCAGTACTTATAATGGTTTACTTTTGAGTATTTATATTTAGATAAACGTTCGGGTTAACGGTTATTAAATTATGGTTTTGCTACCTAGCTTCTTCATATATTTTCGTTCCAATAGATTTGAAAAACAAAGTGAGTGCATGAGACGATGTAATAATGTGAATACGCTAATATAGAGTTGTGTGGGAGTCCGTCCTCTCTGCCTAACCCTGTAGTGACAAACTTGAAATCGTGGAAATTAGAAAGAGTGTAAAGATGATTTTAATATTGCTTACGAAACATGTTGGTTCTTCAAATAATAAAAATGGTTAAAACTAAGTATTTATTAATGTTGAATTTGCATTTATATCTTCTTAGGTGTTATTTTCAATCGAAAGAATAACCGTTTTTCGAATGAGAAGATAAGAAAATATGGCAAGGCCGAATAATAATAATCCGATGTTTATTAAAACGATTGTAAAAATAACGCATACATGTTTCAGAATAAATAAATAAATATTTTAAATAGTAAATAAATAAATTTCCTTAAATCTTTTAAAGCCAAATTAACTTTAAAATGTACTTAAATCAAAACTATGCATTCTTTATTATATTATTGTACTTGTGTATTGTTTATTGTTTTATTTTTAATATTTTATAACTTGTAATTAACTACTTCCTAATTAACAACGAAAATTTATAAATAAAACTTAACTGGTTGATATTATGTTCACCGTCTTATGTTAAATGATTTTTTACACAACTGGAGAAAAAAATCGATTTTAGCCCTCACGATAATTTATCAGGCCAAATCTATAAAACATTCGTTTAGAAATGTTTTATCTAGTTGCCTTGATAATACAACATGAAGGTACAACGAAAAAATTCGTTGTACCTTCATGTTGTATTAAAACAATGTATACGTACGAAATTTGTTCTAATAATTAATAATAATAATTTATTCTTACATTTTCCCGACAATAAACAATGAAACCTGTTAATTTTTTATTTATTTATTTAATAGACTTAAATAAATAAATAAAAATATATACATATAATGACGTACAAATGGGTGAAATTCGTCGAGACGTCTCAGGAAAATAGGTCACGATCAACTAAATCAAATTCTTGATTTTGGATCGGCATAACAAAGAGAATGTATAAATGTTCATGATGCAAGAAGTGTACGCCAAAGACCATTCTCATCCTCTCTGCTACCCTTTAGGAGAAACGGCATTCAGTTAAATAGAAATATAGCGCACGAGTGCAAACATATCGATTTTCATACTCTTTGTTTAAATTATTTGTAAGTAAGCTTGGAAGATGTCATTCATTCCGTCTGTTTGCGAATTTCCAGTCAAATAATAAAAAGGGGATCATTGCTTAAACGCAACGTGCACCGTGGGAAAACACCCAAATGGGGGAATCATTCCTAACGGCCTCCAAGGACCGGGAAGGGCGCGCTAAAGCCCACCGATGACCCAGTGAGGGGCGGCGCTACCACCGCGGGCAGGGCCGCCCTAACCCGCCCTAGCGCCGCCCACCCACCCTAACATACCTACATAGGGTAGGTTCGTTGCTACAGACTGCACTCGAAATTTATGCACGAAAGGCTTCAGAAATATTACGTTTTTCAATTAAGTGAGATTAACGAAAACAAATAGCTGTACAGGTTGAAAATTTTAATAAATTGCTGAATGTTAAAAAATCAGATGCAGTATTACCAAATTATTAGCAAAATTTATGGGAAATTGTTGTTTGGAAAGTTCGTAGATTTAGAACATTTATTATCCCAGTGACATTTTTTTTCTGATGACGTGTGTATTTGTTATTAATTATTAACTATTAACTCTGTGTTTCCTTCCTCCTACAACATGAGTCCCTTCAAGACCCACGTTCACGCCTTCTTCTCCTTCAAAGACCCTCTACAAAGCACACGCAAAGATGACAGGCTCTGAGGAAAATTATTTTCGTTGGAAAAAAAAAATAAGAACTTTAACATTACTTATAATATTTTACATATTTAAAGGTTAAAAATATTTTATTAATTTAATGTTATATATGTATTCAGATATTACGTAGAACAATCATTTTTTTAAAGGAAAATCAAGTATTCTCGGATTACGAATAATCTAACAAAATTATTGAATTTCTCCTTGCTGAAATTTTCTCAAGTGCAAAGCTTGAGCGCAGCTCCAAGATGATTAAAATTAGTGTAAACCTGATGCTTTGGACTATCCGACGGCCTCCGTGGTCGAGAGGCAAGGCTCTCGACTAGCGATCCGGAGGTCACGGATTCAAATCCCGGCGTGCGCAATTAAATTTTAATTGATTGATTTGTGTTTTCACAATGTACATATTATAAAAGGTACCTATATTTGTGGCACGTTCCAGAGTGGAAGATACCATCAGTAAGACCACAATTCGGAAATGAAAGGTTACTTGTTTGATGATAGATCTGAATAGCCAGGTACTTCGTCACCTCCTTCCTCTCTCCACTTACCTTCAACATAACCCAGTTGGGGATGCCATAGTCTCACTGGCTCCAAGCGATTTGGAGCAGTTTGGAATCTTTTGCGGTATTAACATAAAAAAAATTCGGCTATAAACAGGTATTTAAACTGCAGTATTACTAACACTGTAAAAATAAATAATTTCAAAAGAGAAATTTTAAAGCTGGATTATCGACTAAACACTTTGGAGGTCAAAGTTTGCATGTCCCGTTATTGCTCATGCGGTTTTACATATTTGTATCTTGACTTTGAATGCAGTCATACAAATTCGTTAAAATTACAAAACATTGAACATAAAATTAAGGAATGTTTTAACATTCTTGCTCTTTTAGAATTTACCAGCGCATATCCGTCAAAAATCACGTAAGTCTGAATTACGGACAAATCAGTTCCAATTTTGAAAATGACACGTAAATTCAAAATTAATTTGAGTTTATTTAACCGGTTTCACGCAGGAATAACTAACGCACATATCAGACTGAAATTGATATGTTTGATGATGATGATTGACAATAAGAGAACCTTACTAATCTTATCTTACTTCTTACTAATAACTTACTATCTTACTAATATTATAAACGCGAAAGTTTGTGTGGATGTATGTGTGTTTGTTACTCTTTCACGCAAAATTTACTGAATGGATTTGAATTAAACTTTACAATAATATAGTTCATACAACAGAATAACATATAGACTATAATTTATAAAGCTTGTTATTTATTTTCAATATATTGAAAATAATTATTATTAATGACAAATTAAAACTTGTCATTAATAAAATGGTGCCCCACAAAGTGAATTCGCAAAATTTGAAGAAATAATTATTATTGTTTAATAGAAAATATTAAAATTTGAGAATGACATTTTGCAAAACAATAATTGTTAAATCAATATTCTATTTCAGAAAATATTAAATCTAGTGAATTTATTTAAAGTTCTCGCTTAATACTTTGAATCGAATCAAGAATTATATATATTTTAAATACATAGGTTGAGAATTTTGGTATAAACGTAGATGGGACCAAGGAAAAGAAAATAGATTACACGAAGTACTAATCCTACGCAGACGAAGTCGCGGTAGAAGCTAGTATTATATAATCAAAAAACACAACTTGATAATGAATAAAAAATTTTACAACACAATGGAAATTATATTGGAGTGTGTATAATTTGCAAAAATGTGTTTAATCGGTGTTGTTATATAATACATAATAACGTGTTTAAATAACACTTACTGGAATATATAATATATTATATAATACATAATAACGTGTTTAGATAACACTTACTTAACCTAACGTAACTAAGTTATTTTTTTCTTTAAATTAAATTTATTTAGAACGAACACACTGAAACAATTTAAAATTTGAACCTTTTACAAACAGAATTTTTTGACGTTTTTAATTCCAGTATGTGAAATTCTCTCCACGCGTAATTTCGCCTCAGTGTATTTCCGTCCATGTGAATTTCTGACAGTGCAATATTGGTACCTGAAATTCACGCCTGTGCAATTTCATTCTGAGACCCTTATAATGAACACCATTTAATATTAATAACCCCTTAAAGTGTTTATATTTGCGCCTTATAAATGCAGGCGACTGTAGCGGCTGCCCTAACCCAGCGAGGGTAGGGTCCGAGGTACTAGGTACCTACCCAGCCGCCCTAACGAATATATACTTACTGTGGGAACGCACGTACAGGCTATGGGGGTAACAATCCTCGCTTCAGATCAATACCCGTGACCTACTGACGGAGTTCGGAATGGAAGTGGGGAAAGCAAAATACCGAAGGAAGCAGGCACGAACCGAAAAGGGAAAGCGGAGTACGTAGCCTCCGATTTTTCCCCGAACCAAATAAACAACACATTTTCAAAACACCTTCAGTCCCGACTAAGTTGTGAAGTAACGAGAAAAGTTATCTAAACTATTGACGTAATTTAAATTGCGAAGGAGGAGTTATAAAGTATAAGTAACAAATTTAATTGCAAAAGGAGAAAACATGAGGAATGAACAAAAAAATATATAGCAAAGGAGAAAGTATAATAAATATATAAATTATTACTGTTATAATTAATCCTTAAACTATGATTTATATACATAAAATTTTGGTTAATAGGGGTGGTATACAAATGATATAAAAAGTCTTTTACATTCTCCCACAAATGTTATAATTTAAAGAATAATTATACCAGTCTGAAGATGGCCTTAATAGACAAACTAAAAAAAAACCTTTAAATGTTTAAAATTGTTTTAATATATTATTACAACAAATTTAAATTTAAAGCAAAAAGTATTTAGTATTAGTAACAATTTTAACACAAATTAGTAACAAACAATAACATTTTTCGTTTTGTTTTGTAATTAGCGAATCATTGGACGTAAATCAGCGCAGATAAAAGCTATAAAATCCGACCTTTAAATGTTTAAAATTGTTTTAATATATTATTACAACAAATTTAAATTTAAAGCAAAAAGTATTAGTAACAATTTTAACACAAATTAGTAACAAACAATAACATTTTTCGTTTTGTTTTGTAATTAGCGAATCATTGGACGTAAATCAGCGCAGATAAAAGCTATAAAATCCGACGTTTCGCTCCGCGAAAGAAAACTCCAATTTATTTTTATTCCATGAAATTGGGTAGCGAAATAGCGTTAGCGAACTTTTCCTTATCGTAAGTTGGTAGCAGAAGTTAAATCTAAAGGTAGGTGGTAGGCTTATAGGAACAATAGAAAACACGCAACGCAGGAGGCTCGTGGGGCGACTTATTATTATTTTTACACACACGTGTATATATAGAGAGTAAACACGCGGAGCTTGGAAGTATGGAGCCATCCAGCCAAAGTGGGTTATTCGTTATTCAATGCGTGAAATTATTCACAATAAAAGAAAAGGCAGGGAGCTCAATCCTTCCGTAATGAAGGTGAAATAGTGCGCATTCTCGAGTATTAACGATTTCATATTAAATTATTAATGTGTGTTTGGGTTGAGAAATATGTAGAGGTTTAAGTTCGTAATTAGTGACATTTAATTTATTTTGACGTAGAGTTTGTCTAACCAGAAGTTGTAAGATGTGACGAGCGTGTTCACAGGCCTATATGGCAGCTGATTTGTTTCATTGGCTATGAAATCAGCCGTGGGTTAAGACTGGCATGGGCAACCAAATTTAATTAAACTGATATTGATTTTTTCATTCTCGTTCCGGCGTAAATTGCTGTAATAAAACCTTCATTAAGAAACAAAGTGATGCCAGATATGGCTTTAGAACTAGAAAATGATCTGATGCTTTCAAAACTTCCCCGTTTTCTTTTGTATTGAAACAAAATTCGTCCTAAATGTAGAAGCCGTAGTTTCCCACAAGCTTTCGGACAGAAACGAATTAAAGCCTTTTTTGTGGTAATTCGCAGATGGTATTGTAGTTAATTTAATCATTTTGGCAAGAGTGTCCCCATAAAACGGGGCGTTATGACCGTTATTGCCAAATTTTACAAAAAGCGATAAAAAAGTTTATTAGAAACAAGACTTTTGTTTCCACTCTCATTATTTCTATAGTTTTTATTTATTTGTGAGATATTTAAAAAAAAAGGTCTTATTTGAGGGGTCAAAAGATTAGTGTGGATTCAGGAGAAGCAATTCATGAAGTAAAACGATTGGAACTGAGTTGAATTATCCAATTTGTGAATGATTTTAGAAATTTTCTGTAATACGACCTGTAATCCGACTTTTCTGTAATCCGACGCGCGACGGCCGGCTTTAGACTCCCATTCCGAAGGCCGCGGGTTCGAACCGAACGTGCGCAAATAAATTTTATTTAATTGATTTGTGTTATTTCCCAATTAAATATTAAAAATAATATATAGTATATTTGCGGCACGTTCCAGAGTGGAAGATACTCTTAGTATCGCCCTGGTGTAAGACCACCACTCAGAATTGAAACGTTGCTTGAAATGGCTTTAGCCAGATCTGAATAGCCAGGTACTTCCCCGCCTTCCTCTTCCTCGTCTCCTTCCCTTCCTTACTTACGTTCATCCTCATAACATACCCCAATTGGGGATGCCATAGTCTCACTGGCTCCAGACGGGAGCAGTTGGGACTCTTGTGAGGTATTCTATATGTAATATTTATTATTTATTCTATAACTATAAAAAATTAAAAAAAACCTGTATCCATCATTCGTCATTTCTTATACTTAATAAATAAGAATTTACAGAGGAAATCAATGATTCCCAAGGTTCTTTAGATTATGGAAGGTGTTAAAATAGATGACATTTTAAGAATATTTAATTCAACCGAATTCAATGTTTGAACAACTTGCTAAAGGAACTATTAAAACCATAAAAAAATACCTTGACACAAAACCTAAAGTTCAATAACTCAAAAAAATTCTGCATAAAAAGCCACGAACAATAGTTATAATCACCCTCTTTTGTTCGGAGCACCATTCTCTGAAGAGCTTTTGTTTATATGTTTTTCATTAACGTTACTTCCGTTCAAGGAGCATCTTTATATCTAACTACGTTTGAATAAATATATTAACCTCCCCGCAAATATAATACGGGCTGAAACAAAGACCAGTCACGGCTCACGATTCACGACAAAAACAGATTTTTATTGCGAACAACCAAACTACTCAAATACGAACTCGGATGCTAAACTTCCATGGCGTTTGATACGTATATAAATAACTACGTGTGTACATACGGATTTAACACACTTGGACATAATATACTTCCATCACGTACATATGCGAATATGTACACAAATGTACTTCGAGAGCTTCTGGTTCTACCACGTATACGAGTATACACGGGCGGCATCTACGTCAGACATAAGTACCCAAATAGCTACTCGTAGATCGTAGAGGGATGCTTCGCCGTAGATGGTAGCTCGCTCGCTTCGTCATACCAAATAATGATCCCCTTCTCTTTCTGCCGCGGCGCTCCGCCGCGTCGGCGTCGCTACGAAGAGCCTCGAAGTTGCCAGATATTTTATTTAAGTATTTTGTTGGAAAAGAAAACGGTAAATAATGAATACACAGGCGTCGTAAAAAATGCGTGGAAGTATTACAAGTAAGTGAAGGTTTTATGTTGGGAAATCGCATTACTCAAGTGAGTATTATGCCGCTTCTTGTTGCTTGAATTATATTTGGAAATAATGGTTGGGTTTTAAAATGGTTAAGTACGCGAAGTTATATGCAGGAATATTGGGACAATTCTACCGCTTTGCAATAACACCGTTGTTTTGGGAAATATGACGACATTGTGAAATTAGATCTGGTTGACATTGTGAATTAGATCTGCATGACAAGACTGCTGGTTTTTACACGAGGAGAATTATTATCTTTAATGACGGCAAAAATCAACTCAAAGTAAGACAAAATAAAATACTTTAAATTGGTTTATCTTCACGTTGCCATTTGCCATTCGATTTAATTATCTCTCTACTAATGAGGCACACGATTGAACATGAACGGAATTTAGTTGAACTTACTTTTTAATAAAGTTGGGTGGGCATTGTCATATTTGATATTATATCTACTATTGATGAAAATTTGAAAAGCCCTAAAAATCCACTAAGGATTTAGAAGATAATCAATACAAATCGAATAAAAACGAATATAGCTTATGTATTTTTAATAAGAACTATAGTAATCTTTACCAATTGCCATTTCCAGATTAAAGAGGTGATACTTGTCAAATTGAACCCTTCTAACAACATTAAAAACTTTAAAATCAATTACGAAATTGCACATCAAGAGCCGTTGACCTGGTAACCATCCCTTACTCTGAATAATCGTTTATTTTCTGGCAACACTGCCTCTAGTAGCTAAACTTCAGCCAAAGTGTTGGAGATGAAAGCGGAGTGTGAGTAGTGGAAAGGGGAGTGGGGTGGGGAGGGGAGAGGGGGGGGGGCATAACGGCGGGCTAGGAGCAATCCCCTTTTATCTCACTACCCTAGCAGAGTACCTACCCGGTGGGTAGTTAATAACGTCAGATAGCCCGACTTAAAAGCGAAGCCATGTCAAAGATATTGGAAGAGCTGAGGACTTTGAATGCAGTCAAAGGGTGCATACGCTTATTAACTTTTTTACACTGCCTTATGTTTTCTATTTTTTATTAAAAAACCACAAAATCGTCCACAATCATATATATCTCACTAGTATTTTGTTCAGTATCCGGCAACTGAGTTTTAATACTCTGTTTTTCTTATTGAACAGAAAATTTTCGGTGTAATAAAATAAGCATGTCTTTGCGCAAGCCTTGTTTTGCACAGTGGAACTTAAAAAAAATTATTTGCCCTATTACTAAATCGATTTTATTTTTTGTAAAAAAAATATTTCGAGTAAATATATATTTTAAACATTGCATACAGTAAATTTTTCTTATCTCTAACAAATGCAAGGAGAGGTAGGTCATATCTTTACGCAACCTTATTTTTAGTATTCATTTTTGGGTTACTTCTAGTGGTTTAATATGAGTGTTATAAATACCCCCCCCCATGGAATTATTCCATAAGATACCTACTGATAATTGCACCAATGGATGATAGACCAAGTTAATTCTTTTGATATCAACTGTGTTATTTAAACGTTTAAAAATAAGTTAAATACCTAAGTTCGTTTACAAGCTTTTCTACGTGATATGTCCATTTGAGTTGGCTGTCTATTATAATTCCTAAATATTTAAGTGTATTCCCCGAATTCATTTCTGTACAGTTAGATCACGAGACTGGATTGCAAGTAATTTTGTGAAACCTTATATTTAGGCGAGTTAGGGGAGCCGCTATTTTGGTATTATAGAAAGGAATATAAATAGTTCTTTTCACAGTTCAGAGTTAGAAGGTTTTGGTTGAGCCATTCTTTGACAATAGATTTGCATTTTCAGAGACTTCGTCCCAAGATTTACCATGAACTGTGATTGCAGTATCGTCAGCATACGAGAATAGTATTCCCGGAATACTAATATTACATAAGTCATTTATAAATTAGAAACAATAGCGGACCTGCAACTGTTCCTTGCCGAACCCTATGTCTCTCAGATGCTGGTTTACTAATATTTACATCAATTTTTGTGGATTGTCTGCGATCAAGAAAATAATTTGTTAAAAGAGAAAGACAATTATTTTTGATTCCCATATTATTGAGTTTTCTAATCAGTATATTATGATTGATGGTATCAAAAGCCTTTTTTAGGACTAAAAAGATTGTTAAACTTTTCATATTTGAATCTAGATTCGTATATACCTACTTAAATTGGTCTTTACCTACTTAATTTTTTTAAGACATATCCTATTCCCCGTGTCATTAATGAGCCAAAAATATTATAAGCCCTATGCATTAACAATATAAAAATAAAATTTAAATAGTTCTAGTCATTTTATACCCCTTTTTATACCCCTAACATTTTCTAAAGTTTGTCATACAAGATGGCTGCCAGGCAATTTTCCCATATTCTAGATTTGGCTTCAATGTCATTCATACAAATCGCACTAATGCTCTGTCCTGGTGTCTTTTAGATTCACGAGTTCAGTAGCATCGGAGGTCTGCGTTTGATAGCATGATATGCTTTTTACGGTTCCACGACAACTCAACAAAGTGGCATTACAAGACCCCTTCGAAAATTCCTTAAAAGTTATGAAAAAAAGTAAATTGAAAAATAGTCTATAATCTAACCGAACGTGACATATGTAACCATTTTTTCACCACTTTTAACGACCTCAAAGGAGGTGATGAAATTGCATGTTTCTGAGTGACCGCTTTTTATATAAGATCGTTGTTTAATTCTTGAGATTAGATATTTTGGTTTCTGAACTAGGTACGTACTACTTTACTAAATATAAGTGTAATTTATACTGATTTGAGCATAAAACGGATGTCGCCAATTAACACGACACCATTCGACTCCTAGACTCAAGACAAGTCAATAAAATTGATTATTTGTTCAATAAAGAAATGAGATATTTTCAAAAATAAAACAGAGATAGATTTTTGAACTTATCGTAAAGCTAACGTATATATTCAGGTGTTGTTACATCGAGCCAAAAACTAAACGTTACCAAAATGATTTGTCATTATCATGTAAAACTTGGCAGGCTCTATTTGCGTGTTTAAAAAAAAACTGGAGGGGTTACAACACCCCGTTTTATGAGGCTACATTCTGCCAAAAATGATTAACTTCAATTACAATACCATCTGGCAATGGTTCCACAAGAACTTAATTTGTTTTTATTTTTATGGGATGACCGCACACGAGTTCAAAGTGCTTTTAACCAGTGATATTATTACAATGGCATTCTCAAATAGTAGGATGAGGAAGGAATGAGAGTTTTAAAAGTTGATGGCTCTTCAGATCTATTAACTAAACATGGCTAAAACCATTCCAGAAGATTTATGATTTTTAATAATTTCGCTTGCTAGGATAATAATAATAATCACTACGATAATAGTTTCAAACACTCATCACATTTGTCCATCTATCGACTTCAAAATCAACGATCAGTGCCATTTTAAGTACGAATTTAAAGTTTGACGCCGATACTCTCACAGTTTCAAATTTTATGTGAATAACTGTCATGTTGTTATACCAATTGATTGCAAGTTGTAAAAAGCTAAAATGGACCAAGAAACCCGCGCTTTACGTGGAACTTTCAAATATTAAAAAAAATCTAAATAGCGCTGATTGTCGATACGAGGGCTATTACGTACTCTTATTTTAATTAAATGAAAAAAATAACTTTATTTAACTATATAATCACAATTATCGACATGTTTCGAAACCGATGGTTTCTTCGTCAGGATAATAAGAAATGAACAAAGTTATTGGTTTCATTTAATTAAAAAGGACGCCACAAAGTGATTTTGCGAACATTGAAGAAGTATTATTATTTTTGTTCGTATGATGTGACATTATAATTTAAAATAAAACAATAACTTTGTATACACCACTTTAATTTTTTTATACTTTATGCCGACCGGGTTTCGCTACAACCGTAGCTTCATCGGGGCAGTATTATCTCTACTAATATGTTAGATAATAGTAGAGTAGATATTAGTAGAGATTATACTGCCCTGAAGAAGCTACGGTTGTAGCGAAACCCGGTCGGCATAAAGTATAAAAAAATAAAAGTGATGTATACAAAGTTATTGTTTTATTTTAAATTATAATGTCACATCATCTACTCTACTAATATCTAACATATTAGTAGAGATTATATTGCCCTGAAGAAGCTACGGTTGTAGCGAAACCCGGTCGGCATAAAGTATTAAAAAAAAAGTGGTGTATACAAAGTACCTAATTGTTTTATTTCAAATTCTATTAATGAAATAATACTTCACGAAATTCACGCCTAGTTGAACAATCTAGTGAACAATCCGTGAATAATTTACGTAATTACACAAAGAAAAATTTTTCACGCCTGGTTTCACAAATAATCCGCGAATAATCGTAGTAATTACAAAAAGAAAAATTATTCACGCCTGGTTTCACGAACTATCTGAGAATAATCGAAGTAATTGCAAAAAGAAAATTAATTATTATTACGTAATTAACGTAGATTTTTCATGAATTTTTCATGAAAATACGCGTGAATATTGTTTCTTTTAGCAATTACTTTGATTATTCGCGGATTGTTCGTGAAACCAGGCGTGAACAATTTTTCTTTTTGTAATTACTACGATTATTCGCGGATTGCAAATAAAAAATTGTTCACGCCTGGTTTCAAGAACAATCGGTGAATAACTCACGTAAATACAATTTTATTTTTTCAATTCTGATTTCGTGGTCAATCCGTGAATAATCTACCTAATTATACAAATAAACTTTCTTCGCGCCTGGTTTCATGAACAATCCATGGATAAACCACGTAGGTCTAGAAAAAAGTGCTCATCGCTCTGCTAAGGAAATCATTTTAAATAGCCAACAACGGACACAAAATTTATTACCAAATTGGAAAATTCTATACGTTTTCGATAAAATAATACAACGAAATTAATACGACATCGATCATTTTTTTCCAATGCACATGTTCCCTTGGAAAAAACAAAGTAGCTCTAATGTCTCATTATCGCAATATTCACAAAGTATTATGATTAATTTCTTGTCAGACTCGTTCACAGACCTTTCAGGCCGAAAGAAAAATTGCCTTCAGATAAAATTCATCAACCGTATGACGACAATGTTGTTCGTCAAATAGCGCGTTAAATAGCGAAGTTAAGCTGCCTCTCTGCGTAATATCGTTGTAATAATACACCGTTTAGACAAGTTATGGTAATTTGTATAACGAGAGCTTTATTTATGAGCTTTCGCATTATAAGGAGGTGAAAATGTTATGAATGAGACTACTGGAAGATCAAAGAGAGATCTGCAAAAAATTATCCGGAAATCGTATTCAGTGATAGCATGCATACATTTGACTAGATCACTTAAAATTAATATGCTTTTAAATATTTATTCTATATTTATTGTGGGAGGAGGTTTAAGGGAGTGTTTTGCGAAATTATTAGTTTATTTTTAAAAATAAAACAATAACTTTGTAAACACCACTTTTATTTTTTATACTTTATGCCGACCGGGGTTCGCTACAACCGTAGCATCTTCAGGGCAATATAATCTCTACTAATATCTAACATGTGTTATAATATATTCAGGAGATTGAAAAAATGGCTGGGTTCCGCCGGTGCAGGACGTAATTGGAGTAATGTACTGAGGATTGGAAAGTGAATGTTTTTTGTCAATGGGGAACAACCTAAGTATCGGACTTTTATTTAAATTTATTTGATTGTTAATTACTTTGCTATTATTGTTTATGGCTTTCCTTTGCTCTAGTGCCTCTAAGTTATCCAATCTGATACCTATTTCGTTTTTGTGTAATAACGTTACGCCTGTATTTTTGTTAAATTTATGGTCTGTTTCTATAAGATGGTTTGCAAATTCTGAGAATCCGTTACTGTGTAAACATCTTGATGTCACATCACAAAGTAACTGCTTAATATGAACAAATGTTTGTTTATTATTGGGCATTATTTCACTCGTAATTAAAATAAAACAATGTGAAAATGCGGCACGTTTCAGACCGGCAGATTATCTCAGTATCGTCTCGGTGAAAGACCTCCGATCTTACTTGATTGTTTTTGTTCTTGTTTGTGAAAATACCCCATTACGCAAATTTACGAAAAAAAAACTGTTTTTTAAAACACAAAACAGAATATTATATATTGCTAAATTTTAAATTTATATGCAGCTATTCATGATGTCCAAATTAACAAGTCTAGATACCATTCGCGAGATATAAACTGGTCATGTATTGATTGAAATATCCAAAAGAAAGAAAATTTCCTTTCAAGTTCCAAAACAATTCAGCCAGCAAGCCGCCGTATAAACTGTTGACACAAACAGGTTCGAATTTCTTTTATCTATTATCTCAAACTATTTTTCGATCACTTAATGAATCCAGTAATACGAGTCCATCAGCCTGCCGTCTCGCTTCCCCGCACCGGGCGCGTTTGGGGTGGAGAAAGCGAGAGGGATGACGCCGCTAAAAGAAACAGATCGATGTATGAACCAGCCAGGCCTCTGCTGGCGTGGCGCCACGACTGAGATCGATTCGGTCAAATGGTTTCAACAACCTTCGGTAGACTACACAGTGGGACTTGATTGTATAATAGAACTACTGTATGGTAGAAATGAAAATAAGACGTGGTCTTAGGGACGCCACCGTAGAACGCCACGATTCATGATTTGAAATGACTATTTATTGTTACTAATAGTCTTCACCTTTATTAGATGAATTATTCCTATTTGTTTAGGAATGTTCGAAGTAGTCTTATGACAATTTAATAAATTCAGTTTAGTTTTATAAGCAGATACCTTAAAATTGATTCGTAAACCAACATATTAATTACAATGCAGAAAAATGATTCTTTTTTTGAGTCCTTTTTTTTATTTTTTTTATTAATGTTCACATGCAAACTTAAACAATAGTATTTTTCTTTTAAAGTTAGTTTTCATCATTAAATTAATTCTACAAGTTTGAATTTTATTAGGCCCGCGAAAACGCCGGCAAGAGTATAATACGTTCGTGACGTCATCCGGTCCTTGATTCTGTGAAATATAAGGTAAAATATTTACAAAACCGTTTCACGCTTAATATGGACGAAAAAATAAATTAAAAAAGTTGTCGTACCTAGTTAGATATTCACTAGTACTTATCATTTCATTTTCTGTTTTCTTTTACTATGTATGCAGTATCTCACAATATATTTTTAAAAATATTAATTTGTTATGTTCCATATATAATATGGAGCTCGTTGGATTATACCACCCTCACCGAGATCTGGAATAAACAAGAAAAAAAAATTTCTGTGCTCAAATTAGTGAACTCTTACTATATAACCTAATTTAATATTTTACTTGAGTATTTCTAATGTTTTATTTTTATTTTTTTATTTTTCATTGTATTTTCATTGTGTCACATCAGCTATATTCTTTTATTTATGTTCACAAATGTACGTATTTTTTTCATACTTTACAATCAGTTATATTATTTCATTCATATTATTTTCTATATAACAGATATCCTCCAGTGTATACAGTAAACTTATAATTTCGTGTATCGCTTTTCGTAAATATGGTTTTTTGGCGTATAAATAAATAATGTTTCAATATTTTTTGCTAAAAGTTAATTCTGTTTTTGTATGAAATTACTACAAGATTTTCTTATCTTCCTGTACATATTTCTGTTTTTTATCACTAATCCCTTATGCAATACAAAATGGTTGTGCATTCAATGATGATATTCACTGCTTCTAGATGGCTGCTTAAAGGACGTTTAAATGGTGAATACTTAAGGGGGGGTAAGTTTTTAAAGGCGAAAAAAGGTATATTTTAATGGCTTTGATTGTGGACATGGTTAAACTTGTATTTTAGTAATGTTTTTATGTTTATTTGGCCTTTTATCTAGTACGTTAAACATGTTGAATATTTGGTCTGTCAGTTATTTATGTTGTTAAAAAATAATAGGTTTTGAATGATTATACTACAAAGTATGGAAAAATTATATTAAAATGTCTCTCAGGGTGGTCGCCTAATCACTTGCACCCATCGCTCATTGAGTGGAGAGCTGAACCACGACAATGACGTTGGATGAAGTTTTGTTTTGAGCTTTAGGCTTCGAGTTTAGAGCTTCTGGCTTTTAGCTTTATATTGCCCTTTGAGCATTAAACTTTGCGCTTTGAACTTTGAGCTTTTATCTCAGAGCTTTGAGTTGAGAGCTATGTGTCTTGAGCTTTATTGAGTGTTGAGCTTTTGGTCTTTAAGTTTGTCAAGCAAGTCGAAAAAAGTTGTATGTCCTCGGTGTTGTCCGGATTTAACGCAGAGTTTTTCAAATTCAGATGGTGACAGTATTATTTTTAACGTCAAGTGTGCAAAATTGAATAACGATTCATCAATTCTGCTTTAAGGGGATGGGTTAGTTTTTAAATTTCTATATAAACGTAACCTTTCTCTTGTTTTGAATATTGAGTGTGCAAAATTTCATCGATTTCGTAATAAAACTGTGTATTTGTATAAAAAACAAAGCCACATCGGGAGACTTATTTTATATAATGCAAATTTTAGAAATTTCACGTAATCAGTGATCTTCCTCTTGTTTCAAAAGTTAAGTGTGCAATGTTTCATTAACCTCGAAATAACGCTGTTGATTTTAATACAAATCAAATCCACGCCGCCCGTCACAAACAATCAACTTTATATATAAGATAAATTAGAAGAAGATTTCGGCTGCGTAAATATTTTTAAGCGTTGTATCAAACTGTGGAGAGTTTAATATTATTTCGGAAGGCAAAACAGCTTTCACGCGTAATAAAAATTTCACAGCAGAATTTGATTACAAAAACATTTTTCATGATTAAATAATTGATATAGATAAAAAAATCTTAAACTAGAATAACAAAATAAAGACAGAATTAATTCCATCAAAATAGACATCGTTAGAAATTCTAGTAAGGAAAATATTTAGTATAGGTATCCGATGCGTCCTAAGAGGAACGTCTGCGCGGCCTTTTTCATACAAAAAATAATTTTGGATTTGAGGCCAAAATACCCTTATTTATAGCAAATATCTAGTACGGATACGTGCTCCATTATATATTTATGTTTTAAATTATTAAATATAGGCCATTGAAGAAATCAATTTTTATGATTTTAGAGGCAACTTTGGCAATTGTTTGTGAGTTAATGATACTTATTTAAAAAAATACTCTATTTATTATGGAAATATGATGAAATATATAATAAAAATAAAAAAAATTATTCAAAAAATCAATTTGATGGGCGTAATTTTTTTATTACAAATAACTGATTTACGTTGAAATACAAATTTGTCGTATTTAAATTAAATATTCTACCCAAAAAAACCATTTAATAAGATTTTTAGAATTTTTTTATAGGTATATATGAACATAGTAGATTTGTAAAAAATTATAAAGTTGCCACTAAAATCATGCAGAATTGAATTTTTTAATGGCCTATATTTTATAATTTACAACATTAGCAAATAAAACAGCACATATCCTTACTAGATATTTGCTATATATTTTATTTTATTTTATTTTTGAATTTGGTTGGGTACATTGACCTCAAATTAAATTACCTTTTTAGTAAGAAAAAGCGGCGCAGCCGTTCCCCTTAATAAAGGGATTTAAATGTATACAAATTATTAACAGTACCTACGTATTCAAAAGCTGTCCCGTTGCCTGTTACAATGAAGAAATGCACACAATGAAACATATTTAGAGAGTAGGTATTAGGTAGGTATTTAACTAGGTATTTATGCGCAGTGTTGTGGTAAGTATTGCAGTATAAAATAATATTATTCATATGTCGAGCATGGAACAATGGAAAAGTCTCCCACACAAGTGGTATCGAAACTGCCCCATACCCCATGGCTTCCTCGTGCCACTCCCAACCTATCCCGTCCCTTGCTCAGTCCCCATTCACCCGCAGGCCCTGTATATACCCTGTCTGTAGTCGGTACCCTGTACTTTGTGTACCATACCTCTGCCTTGTTCTGTCCCGTGCTGCCACAACTCTCTCACTTTACGACCAGAATACGGAAGAGCGAAGGCGGGCCTTCATTGAATTCTAAAAACAGAAGTGCCAGGCTGTAGTTGATACGTGAGTCGCTCTCAATTGAACTTTGAATTCTAAAATGTTTTGTTTCGTCACTTGAATTAAAGAAAGGTGGGTCTATACTATGTCTAATTGTCAATTGGCCTCTTTTAAGTGTGGTAAACACTGTTTTTAATCTATTAATAATAATCATCTATGAATAACTTCATACTCCTAATGTATTGAACCAGATTACTTTGCATAAGTTGGCTTTAAAAACGTCATCAATGCGTCAAAAGTGATATAACTCCCGGATTAAACATAATATCGTATCGGCGTACAATTGACATAATTGACAAAGCGTAGATATTTCTGTTTTAAATCGACTCGTCTGTAAATTTGTTTGGATACGTTCCGTTTCCGTTTTGTCGTTTTGATGGTAAGATAAAGATAATTTTTTCAAATATGAAATGTATTTATTTGGACTTTCCTTTTCGCATCTTTTCAAAGTTTTGGTACCTACCTGACTGATGAAAGTTTGTTGAAAAAAAGTGTTATCACTGCTATAGTGACCTTTCTTTGGACTAAAATTCCTTAATTAAAATTAAATAAAAAATGTTGTACATAATTTATATGGGTTTACAATTATGTAGGAAAGTACGAGTATCTAAGTAACTACCTTCTTAGGAATCTTATGAGTTTAGAGAAAATTTTGGTTTAGCTTTATTGAATAAGATAAAATTAGACACATTTTTTTACTAGTGTAAGGAATTTAAAATTAAAGTTTCGTTTTTTAAGTCGATCTTATCCAGAATAACAATTATTGAGAACAATCTAACCATGAACTGACAAGCAGAAAATATTTCTTAAGCTTCAAGGATGGAGGATTATGCCAACTTTTGACCACTAATTCGTCAAATATTATTTATTATTATAATAACTTTATAGTTATTTTTAGGGCGAATATAAAATTTTCGGCAATAAAGATATCTTTTTATTTTTATTTTTAACTTTTTAACTTAATGAGTAATGAGTTAAACCATAAATTATAATATTTTAATTAATGAAGATAATATTTGCGAAAGACAATCGAAAATCCGAAACAGAAAAATCAGAAAAAGTTACGGATACATCTGGGACTCGAACCCAGGACCTCTGGCAACCGGGCCAACGCGCTATCCACTGCGCTAACGTATTCCTATCCGATTCGGTCATTTTTAACTGTATCATACTTCGACTGAGAACCACCAACATTATTTTCATTTAAGAAATTAGAAAAATTTTAAAAGAATCAGAAATATTATAATAAAAACTAGAAAATAGAAAGGAGAAAAGAAGTAAATTAGTATTAGATTATAAAATCTGTATAACCACATCCCCACACATATAAACAATATATATACACCTCTATCTGAGTACGAGAAACAGGCTACTAACACTATCACATTTACTCATCAAAAGTCCCCGTACACATACATACATAACATTCATCTGTATAACCACATCCCCACACATATAAACAATATATATACACTTCTATCTGAGTACGAGAAACAGGCTACTAACACTTATCACATTTACTCATCAAAAGTCCCTGAGCACCTTCCCGAAACTGTCGTATTTGGCTATTGACTTTATTTCTATTGTTAAATAATTGAATGTATTATAAAAATATTAGATTATTTTAAGCAACGTTTAATAATAAAACGAATATATTATGATAATAAAGCTCTTCTTAAATATTATTTACTATTTCATTGCACTATCTCACAAAAGTATAAATTATATTTTCGTACTTAATTTCGTTAATGACTATACCTAAATACACAGAAAAAAACTCTCAGTTATCTCAACTCTAATGTCCTGGACGAAAATGATTTAATTTGGCCAACTTTTTAAGCGCGCTGGAAAATAAATTAATAATCCCTCTTAGACAGTCCTCAGTCCTCAGCTGGCTGGAGGCCAAATTACTTTCTTGACAGCCTATGAAATCAAGTAATCTTCATTTTTCAAGAAACCGAATTCACAAAATAGCAAACATGAAACAGATTTTACATTTTCACCGAAAAACTGAAACTTTTTGTGAAACTCTGGTTGCAAAATGATAAGACTTGAGTAAAAATTAACCAGAATTCAATGAACACTGAACCTATTAATCATAAGTTGACAGATCATGTCTTTTTTTCATTATGATTACAATTTTCAGGTGATTGCATTTCAACTTGGGAGCCATTAAGATGAAATCCGGTGGTAGAGAAATTTGAAAAATTGATTTTACTAAATTGTTGCTGTCTCTGTTGCTCTTACTCCACCGGATATTGAGCGAAAGGGACAATGCACTTCGGGCTACTAATACCTAACTAAAATCGAGGTTTTGTATTCCCCACTTTTCTCCTCCAAAAGTGGACTGATTTTAATTTTTTTTTTACCAACTACATAAGAAAAAACTATTCTATGTCAGTACGTTTGTATACTGAACGTCTTTTGACGGCCTTTAAACCAGTCAATTTTATTTTTGGAAGGTCATAACTTCTATAAAAAGTAACTTTAAAAAAAAAAGTAGTACCGACACGCTAGTAGTTGATATCTATTTTATGTAAAAAAACCCGAGGAGATAAATAGGGAATACGTTTGTATGGAAAAATCACCGCCGGGTATCTACTTAATGTGTGTATTTTGGTGATGAATGGAGTTTGTAGTGTCGTTCAGTGACATTGATTCCCTCAAGGCCTACGTCATCTTTGGGGATGCTGTGTGGAGGGTCTTTCAAAGTAAAGGACGGAGAGAAAGTTATGGGAATGAAAATGGTATAAGGGGTGGGTAGGAATCTGGGGGTCAGCTACGCAGTTGGTGGGCAGATGCATCCGCCGCCGAGATCTGAACAAACCCCACCCTATGAACCGTGGCATCCCTGCTTACCGCCACACATAACGAACCACTTGGGGAGACCTATGTCAGATATAATGGATACCCACCTTCCAAATTATTTTTTCCTATAGCGATGGAATGAAAATTCAACGAAGTTAATTTCTAGTTTAATGAGTGTTAATTTCGAATACAATGTGTTATAGATTATCAATTTCATATAAATGTTTTATTTACTAACCGGGTACAACTGAGGAATATAATTTAATCGATTATATTTACATATATTTAGGTTTAAAATGCTAATACAATGATGATTACGTCGGGTTAGTTTAAGAATATTCCAATCTGAAATTCATAACAAAGATTAACAACATCACGTGTCACAATCATTTTCAAACATCTGAATGGATGCAAGGACTATAAATAAATAAAATGTGCGATAAAACATTGCGTAAAACAATAAAAATAATGTTTTAGAACAAACGACATGCGTTTCATTAATCATCCCAAATATAAAGTAAACTGTTTATAAGATTACTCTTTTAGAAAAAAAACTTTTACAGAGATTAGCTTAAATTTTTGTATTTCTTGGGCATTAACTGTGTAACAATTTCTAGACATTTTGTTATGAAAAGTTTTATTTCGTCACAATTGCTGTCAATGTTAATAAAAGCGATTAAAGAGCAATTCAATGTTAAAAACAAATAATTATGGATTGATCTTCATAATTAACATATCGAACTGTCTATTTATCTACTTATTTTTATGTTCAAAATTCCTTAAATTATATGTAATTATAAGTACAAAATACTTTTCATTCTGACACTCGCTCCTTTTCTAAACACAAGCGTCCGCTTCTATAGAATAGAAACAAAAATAAAATTTAAAAAAAATACGATTGTGCTTTAGACCACACGACTGAAGTAAATACTTCTTCAGTAATCTAATCTAATTTTCTTTCTGGCATCGAATAAAACCATTCCAATCAACAGTGTATAAAAATCTATATTGAAGATTCGTTTGGATTTTACCAATCATCGTGAAAAATCGGTCGTTTCAATGCACTGAGTTCGCACACTCTAAATGAAAATTTGATTCATTTTATTATGGGAATTACGCTTAGAATGGGATTGTTGATTTAATTTTTTCAAAGTTTAAAATAAATGCCAGCACCCATTCCAAACGTCATTGCTATGGATTTGAGCACTGTTGTTACGATTAGATTGTGAGGAATGAACCTCAAAATTAATTTTAATTTATTATCGTTGGCCTCCGTAACATTCGAAACGCCCGATATTACGCCTCACGTAACGCTGTAATTTCCGTAACGCATTCGCCAGTCTATCCTTCAAGTATTTACCTACTTAAAAAATCTGTGAAAACTTATTTTGTAATTTATTGTTATCAACATTGTTATAAATTGTAAACTTATAATGTAATAAATAAACGTATCAAAATCGGTAGTAGATAAATAAAATTAAGAGACAAATGTATATCGTGAAATAAAACCATTCAAAACGAAAAGAGAATTAGTCATAATTGAATCAAGTACTATTATTTGCAAGACATGATAGCCAGTGATCACGATACTTGGCACAATCACCCGGGTGAAGATTGGAGATAAGTAGGAAAGCTTCGTACTGCCGGACCAGTGCACTTGGCAACAAGCTTATGGCAAAAACAGGCCAAATGGGGACACATGTGCTTTTGAAGTCGGATCAGAGGGAGCAGGCCCCAGCCTTATGTAACAAGTATTTAACCTAGATTAAGTTAACTGGTTACTCCTCCAATGCCTCGAAGATATCAAAATCTTGGCAAGCCTTGAAGCAACTTGTTACAACTTCCGCTAACAAGATTTTTGGCAAGAATGCTTCTTTGACACTATGGCGAAGTAGTAATGTGATTGGATTTTTCTTAAAAATTCCGAGCGCAATTTGTAACTGTTAGATTATTCAACGAAGTGCACGGTAATATAACAGGAGTATTGCACTTTGCAGCTTTACAAAATGGGCGAAAGCCAAGTTTGAATAAAAGTTCTCACTGTATTTTATGAGGCACTTTCTGGAATTTCTTTCGGTGTCAATAGCAGAGAAGAATTTGGATTCCTTGCACAATAAAAATTCTACGTGCTTGGAAAGTACGAACACGACTGTAAGAGATCATATTTATTGCCTTTTTTGTGGAGGTATGAGTCCAATGCATGTTCTAAACGGAATTATTTGCCTTTCTAGATTAACTCTTTTCAATATAATAACTTCAAATTGATAAATTTAAAGCAAAAACAGGTGAAATGTTGTGTTAATTCTAAGTGTAGGTATTGGATGCGCCAAATTTTTTTTGATTGTCTTTTCTGCTAAAGATCGGATCGTTTTTACGACTAAATAATATCGTGATCAACAGCTCGACTGTGGTTCTTCTTCTTCCTTGCACTGTCCCAACTCATTGCCTAGGTAGGCTGTTGGGGTCGGCTCTCCTCGTTCTCAGGTTGTAGCTTCTTTGGTTCTGGGTATCGCTCTCTTCCAGGCCGTTTCTACTAAGGATTTTGGAGCATTGAGTCATCCAGGAATAAATAAATGGTATGATGAATAAATCATTAAACAGCACTAAATAAAGAACCAATTACCTATTATTGTAGTTCAGATTCATTCTTATGTCTTTCCTTAAAGGTACCCCCCTCCTCCTGTACGGCATCCCCAAATATGACAAAATACATTTAGAAAATCACAGAGCAGAACATGTGGAACAAACAAAATTAATTTTAATATTTAATTCTGTTTTAGAAAGTTCGTTTTTATGAAAACCAGTAACTGAATAGGAGCTGGCACAGTATATTGCACAATATTGTCTACAGCAGCGGAAAGCTCCCCGGCTTGGACAGAAAGCTATGGACTTTGTACATTTATCTCTCTGTTCCATATATAGTCTGCTCCCCGGGTACAAATAAATATTTACCCAAGCTCCATAGGATTTATTTATTTACGGACATCCCCAACACCGCAATATCATATATGACGTCGGCTTCGGTCAAAGCAAAGGATTTTCATCAGTGGGAGAGTAGGAGCTAATACTACTTGACTTTAACACAGAGCGTCCGACCATTCGAAAATTAACTGAAAATACATATTTCACCACATTTAATTATCACAACAATAAAAATAAACATCTACTATGAATTCGACCTAAATGGAATTTTGGGAAATTTGTTCAATTTTTTAAATTATGGGGAGTGGGGAGGAGGGGATAAAAAACGAAAGAGAAGAAGATGGTTGTAATGGATTATTTAGATCTTCTCACTAAACTGATCTAAAGTTATTTAAAGCACCTTTTCTCTTCTGTGGTCTTCGGTGGTCTTAGAGCGATACTAGGCTACTTTCCGCTACGGAACGGGGTACAAATCAATTGATTACATTAAACAAAAAAGAATTGTACCTAAATATGTTTTATTTTAAATATTGATTTGCCACTCAGGATACCTAACCCGCGACCTGTGGTTCCAGAACAAAGAATCTTACCGTACTGCCACGGAAACGAATACTTTAACATCTAATAGTTTTCTTAAATAGGTTATTTTCATTAAATAAACTCAGAATAAGGACTATGTATATCAAACTATTATATTATACAATTTCCTACAAAACTTACAGAAAAACAAAAGCCATTTTCGAGAGCGAAATTACGAAAGACTTCCAAATTCCAGAACGCTTGAATATCACATTATGGAAGGTTGTAAAAACCAAGAAGACATTTCGTTCTAAGTTTGAAATAAAATTCCTATAAAGGCTGCATAAAAGTGGCATATCAGCTACCCTCACCGCAATACGAATACCCCTGGGCTGAGGGCCGAGCACAGGGCGCCATAAAATATACAGGTGAATGGGATTTCAGGTGAATATAAACGACTAGGTATTATAATTCAAGAGAATGCTTGCTATACTTTGTGGTAATAATCTCTTTTACGAAAATAATAAGGAATAATAAAAATACAATTTAATTATTAGTCAACTCATGCACCCAAAACTAAATTAAAAGTTCTCTAATCCCATTAATGTTACTAATACCAGTACCAACTTGATTTAAGGGGGGGAGTCTGGTCCAGCCCGATCCAAAAAATCAACTTTTTTGCCTAAAAATCTTCCTTTACATGTGGAGAATACATTCCCAAAGTTGTAGCATCAAATTGTATCTTGAAATATAGATAGGAGCGGTCGCGCCAAGCAGTTGGAACGGAGAACGGAACGCCCCCTTACAAGCGAAAGCTTTAAACGCGTTTTTCTCAAAACGACATTTTTCAAGTCGGTTAGAATTTTCATACGATTCACTTCATTCAAAGTTTAAATTAAAGAAAAATAAATTTATATGCCGATGAACCTCGGCTAAGAAAACACATTATTATATGACAAAGTTATTCCAAAATTAAGGCCGATTCTTTTGGTCAAATTTCATTTTATATCCGCTATTTTTGCAATTTATTTTTTGCCAACTGTAAAAACGTTTCGTGAACGAAAATAAATTTTATCTTTGAAAAAAAGCATTGAAAAAAACTCGGCTGGACCAGAACTCTCTTCTTAATTCTGTCAAATATTTTTGCAGTACATATGTGTAAACTATAAGTCTATAGATGAAGCATGTGAACATTATAATATTATAATAAACCTTCCGTTTATATAAAAATACTACAGCCAAAATTAGGAAAAATGGCGCATTTAAAAAAATGCAAGTAGGTAGGTACTTAATTACCTACAGTTTGTGAAATATCGAACTACGTAAAAAAACGCCGACATTAAAAATTTACTTTTCATGATTACATCTGCAATACAATACTATCACGCCATTTTTTTCAACCCGAAAATACGAAAAATGATATTTAGGTACTGTTACGTTAAAATCTCGTGGCGGTATAATTTCACAGTAGTTTATGATTACTAGCGCTGTGGAAAAACGAACGTAGAAAACGCCGCAGTCATTATAGAAAAAGGAAATATATTCGCCCAAATACATTGTTTAGATTCTAATGACATTCTGTATAAAGATTTTAGATTTTAATGTATTATTTTATTTCACGATCGACGATAACAAAAATATTTAATTAATTGCTACTAATAATTTAGTTGAGTAATATTGAAAGAATTTTAATTATTTGTGTACTGTTCATAAATAAAGTCTAAAATAAAATTAGTTTTAATAAAAAGACAAATAACTTTGTTTACATCACTTTTATTTATCAACTGTTTCGTGAACGATGTTCACATCATCAGGATTGAGTGTACATTTAATGTTTCGTTTCTGAATAACTAATTTTAATTTTTTGAAGAAAACTTCTTCGTAAAGGTTTTCATTTTGTGATGGAATTATTTATTTTAATAAAAAGACAAATAACTTTGTTTACATCACTTTTATTTATACACAATCAACATGTTTAGTGAATGTTCACATCATCAGGATTGATTATACAGAAACGAAACATTGCTTGAAATGACTTCAGCCGATAGATCCGAATAACCAGATACCTCCCAAACTTTCCCTTTCCCATCTTCTTTCAGCCTCACAATACCCTTAGTCTAGTAATAGTCTACTGACTCTGAACAGTAAAAAAGTGACAATTTATTAGGGTTTTATAGTTCTTGAAGTGAATGAAAGAAGTAAGGGTCACCTCAGGAAGAATGAAACAATCGAGTAAAACAAAAACTTGAATCGTGTATGTCAATAATCGAAGTTAAAATCTATGTATGACTCGATATATAAGATATAGCAATCATTGCTTACAAGGAAGAAGCATTAGTAAAACACTTTGTAAGTTCTTCATGTTGATAATGAACAGAACTGTTCTCATAGCATTCCCGACAAATGACACATGCCCCTTGTTTTTATCTCACTTAATCTTCTTACAATCATCCATTATGCCAAAGATTTATTGGGTTGGATTGAAATTATAAATAGTATCTAGTTATTTCAATTACAATCCGTCTTAGTTCGTCCAGCACAAACCAGCTCCACTGATGACAAGGACATTTCAAAACAATTCACTTGTGTGTACTGTGCGTCTTGACGTACAATGGCCATGTGATTAATTTACACATAAGTAATACTGTGCATATTGCTGATTTTAATCATCAAGAAAGCCTGAATCACTTGGTGGGATTAGACCAAACGAGCATTGAGCTAGAATTGGATAAACAGCGTTATTTCTTGATCTTTAGTCTCAACGGTAATTCGTTGTCACCATTTTTAAGAAAAAAAAACAAACGAACAAGAAAGAAGACAACAAGAACTAGAATGCTGGCAGATGCTCTAGAGATGTTTCGATCAGGCGAGCGAATGCTCATTGTTCATTTTATCAGCGGTAGTGTTCAAAATACCATGTCCGACGATGAGAGCGATATTATGATTTCAAGTAGTAATTATCGTTACGACTCATTTATCGAAAAAGAAAAGAAGGAAAAGCCGTGTCGGTAGGTGATGAATTTAATGAAATAATTATAGTTGCGATTTCCTGCCGAGCATCTTCGTTGTGCGATTTATTTTTCTAATAATATAAAAACAATTGTAAACATTGTATACAATTTGAAACATATTAAACAATTACATAGAATTTTAAACATCCAAGAACACTTTGAAGAGACCGTCACGGGGAGAGATCGCGTCCGAACACGAAGGAATGCTCTAGGCCTAGGCAACTGTTTGGACGCACTTGCAGCGTTTACTTCAAACGAACGAATTCTAGAGCATTCTGCTAAATATCGGCGAACACACTCGGAGCACCGAAAGAATGCTCTATAACTGTTAACACCAAAATAATTTGCAAGAGCAAACAAGAATGAGCATTTGCTCGCTTGGTCAATCCCACCTTAATAAGACATTTTTTCAAAATACAAAACTTATTTTAGGATGTGAGACCAAAATAGCCATCCAAACTGACATATATATATATATATTTTTTTTTTTTTACAAAAGTATATCAAACATCTAATACAAACGTGAGCTATTTTATTTTAATCATAAAATATAGGCCATTAAATAACACGACATTTTCATTGTTTTGGATGCAACTTTTATTTGCATTACCATTTTATCCAAAAAATATTTTTCAGTTTGGTTGGGCATTTTGGCAACAAATAAAAAATATATAAGTTTTGTACGAAAAAGGCTGCTCAGATGTTTTTCTTAATGGTATTATCTGTTTTTGTATCAGATGTATTTTGTATGCCTCTGTTACATCAAAGACACCTACCTTTTTTTAAATATTTTGTTTTGTAATCTTTTGGTATTTTAAGCAACGGAAACCTTTAAATTGCACCAAACGTAGAGCTTAAGAAAAAACGCGGAATTATCTACAGTGTTTGTAATGACGTAAGTGCAAACATAATGTCTTACTCGCCCCCCAAGACACTTTTAACTCTTGATCGCTCACAATCGACTTAAATCGCCCCAAATCGCATTAAATGGTGGGCGATATCGCCCTGGTTGAGAATTATGGGGCCAACAGACCTAGGAATAAAAGCTCAAGCGTTATTTGGTTTAGCGTATTTCGGCATATCGGTTGCCCAAATGGCGTATTCCCAATGGGAATGTATGACGAGCGATATGCTGAGGTAATAACTCAAATAACGCTTGAGCTTTTATAGCTAGGTCTGTTGGCCCCATTACTGCTTCACAGTCTACTTGTACTTACAAACTATCGAACAGACAATATCTTCATCGGCTATGAATTCTTTCCAAATCATGTCATTATTGGTATAATTCTTAATGGTTTTATCATAAAGATCAGATTTTCACAACATTCGAGCGATTCCAATCTCTTTGCCATACCTACTTCAGGGTTGGATTCAGAACTCCATTGTGGGCTAGCTAGATCGTAATACAATAAAAAAATTTGCCTCAACACCTAACTGTTGTCAATAAAACCGAAGCTGGTAATAAAAACGTTGAACGAGAAATTATGTCATTAGGTACACCACCCAAAAGATCGTTACGCCATCTTTACGTAATTTGCGTGAGCTTTCTAACATGAAAATTAAATTTCGTCGCTTGCTTTTGTTCTGCCAATAATGAACGGTATCAATTTTCCGATAATTAACGATAATAACTTAGAAACAGTTAACGACGCGTAGTAAACACAAAGACAACCAGGGAGAATTTCAGGCGAAGAAGCATAAGTTTCAAACTCACCGCTACTAAGGTTTAAAACTTGTTAAAGTTATTTAATAGGGTTTTAAAAATGTTAAACTATCGCTAACGATCATTAGCAGGAATGGTTATAAGAATTTTACACCTAAAATTATTTTTTTTTACATTGAGTAAAACAATTTCCTTCAGGGCATACGTCATCTTTGAAGATGCTGTGTGGGGGGTCTAAGTCCTAACATTTTGCAATTCTACGGAAATGTTCTCATTACATTTGATTCCAAATAAAATCGCTGTTTTTGAAAGAATTTCAAAATAAAATTCTGTCCCTAAAAGCAGAATCAACAGTCTTTCAGATTTTGGTACATATTACAAATATATCCAAATAGACAATCAAGGTTACAAAAATTCGCAAAAAGCTGAAAATTGGTACGAATTTTGATAAAATCATTATAATTGATAAGTGAAAAGTCACCATTGATACCACATCTGCAAAAAAAAATATCAAGGTCAACGTTCGCAAATATGGGGTTTTTGCATTTTTCAGCCAAACGGTAAGTTTTGTCATAAAAATAGGTAAAACTAAAATTGTAGATCATGAAATTATCTATTACACTTTTTTTCTTAAAAATCACCATTTCCGAGATACAGCGATTCAAAAAGTTGTGTTCTCCATAATATGCAGGAGTACGCCGCCTGTAGGTATACATCACTGGACCCGTAATACAAGTAAAAATATTGGTCTGTGTACCTTATACGTACAAATTGTACGATTCTGAGAAAATAACGTCAAAAGAAACCCAGTCCCTCATTGTGTACGTTTGTGTGTCGGAAGACATAATTAAAATCGCCTTTGAATGACTATTCAATATAATCATATCGTCACTCAAAATGCTTTTAGCTATGTTTAGTAAATCAAAATTAAATATTCTTGCAAATATTACATTGCTCATTCTCTGACACAGCGGTTTAACGCTATGGGAAACCAATATTTAGGTAAAATTGACATGTTTAATATGAACTTCGTGAAGTTTGTGGATCATTTTAAAAACCTATTTCAACCCTATTTTAAAAACTTCGGTTGTCTCTTTGTAAAACTATCTGATCACTGTATTTAAAAATAAAAAAAACAATTCATCACATATTTTAAGTTAATATTCACGCTCTGTGTAAGTTCTATTAAAGTTCTGTACTTAGTTCAGTTTTATGAAGCAACTAGTCATACTGATATATCATTCAAGAACTTCAACATTTTAACCTATCCAATTATTTTGAAATTTACTCATGAAATTTAATTTACTTTCTCCATATAATGAAGCAATGGATAAGAATACCCCTAAAATCTTTATCTTTACAAATACAATGCAATATTAAATAATAGTATTAATCGATTGTAAGCATTGAAGTAGATACATAAAAAAATATCAAAACAGGTTGAGATTAGCCATATTTCACCGAAAGACGAGACTAAATATTTACTGGCATTAATTTTACATTTAACTGACAGCATTTTCAACGCTGAACGTTTTTATAAGAATCACATTGTGATGCCCACACAAACATGTAGCGGTCTTGATTTATAGGAATGGAGCACATTGTAAGTGTTTATTTTTGTAAAAACTTTAAATAAATACTCGTACATTGACCAATCATCACAATCGACCAATAAACATTTTTGTCGAATTAAATCGCGAATCTTAATTTATACTGAATTGATAAACGTCGCTATGCACTCAGTGTATTTGGGCATTTGCGGGATAAGAGGGGACTGTGGGCGCATGTTCCAAACTTGTTCAAACAACTTTTTTGTATCTTTCCTCACTATCGGTGTACCTAAATAATACAAACGAGACCTCTTTAAAAATTATATACCTATAAATCCTTTGATAGATTTAAACCAAAATTTTCATAGTAAGGTCCGAACAATATTTTCATAATTTTTCTAGTTCGTAAGTCGGATGTTTTTATAGGGCATTTCTCTAATTTTTAATTTTTTTTTATGAATCCGCACAAGAGTTCCAACTGCCCGTAGCCAGTAATATGACGGAAACTATTTTTTTTTGCATTAACTCCACGCAGAACGCCATGAGGAAATTAATTTCCCTCTGGGCCTGTGTAGGAATCTGGGGGTCAGTGTGACGTATGAATCCACCCTTCCCACTGCGGTGCCAGGACATAGAACGAGAAACTCCGACTGGAGAGCCACCGTCATAACCTGGAACCCCTGCTAAGTCACCTAACGTAGCGAGCCACTTAAGTGACCTATGGCAAAAGTTTTGGATATACAAATAAGGGACACGGAGCGGCTGTACACATACCCGCCTACAAAATCGATTACGCTGATTGACGAAAAAATTTTAGACTCCGTTTGAAATATTTATTTTGAAGCTTTCTTACGGCTAGACATTTTCATTTTTATCGAGGGTTTGCTCGAGGCTCACATGATAATTTATTTCGGTGAATTCGTAATTGAATTATCATTTTTTCACATGCCTCGCGAGAGATGCAAGTTATTTATATTTTAGATTAATAAAAACTGTACGTTACCATTAATATTTTTATAGTAAGCTTTAAACAAATTATAATGCGTTGTACGACTACAACTTTAGCGGTAAGGACAATTATATTTTTCCGTACGATAAATTCGTAACTTCCTGAGAGTTTCATTTGAAAATATATGTGATTTGATTAATATGTTCATCAGAATTAATTAAAACATACCACTCGGAAAGATTCAATTTCCGGCCTGCTAAAGCAAATTCAGCCGTAGGTTACTTCAAAACGCCGCTAGATTTTATTGTAAGTGTATAGCAATCACTCCAATGATAATTATTTATGTAATTTATTAAGTTAAAAGAAATTAACATTTCACTTTCTTAACTTAAGTAGGTACAAAGTAGTAAAATTAATTTTGTTCTATCAACTTAAGGTTAAATAGTTTTTTATTTAAATATATTTATACTTTTCTCCGTTTTTAGGGTGTCTGGAAGGTGATTATATATTATTTGAACACCATCGTGGCCAATGCTTCTCTTGCCACTTTCTTAAGTATTTGTGTACAATTTATTATGTTGTCTAGTATAATGCTCGTGTATTTGTGACGTTTTTATAAATGTTGTGTCATGCGATTGTGTCTATACGTCCATTTTGTATTTTTTAGATTAAAAGGCAAATGTTACACTCGTACAAAGTTCTTATTTTCAGAAGTGGCAAGCGAACAACTTCTTCTACTTCCCATAGTGACACGGATCTGCTGCAGCACACGACGACGGGTGCCGCTCTAAATAAGAAGATTCATTCTGTTCCCGATTGTCGCTGCGCTAAGAGCTTGCGAATTCGCTCTCCACTTTTCCATAAATAATTGTATAAAAATGTAAATTATGGTGCTTGTAATATTGTTGAATAAACTTGTAAGTACCACTCAATGCTTATTTGATTTACATACACAATATACTCAACCAAAACCACAGTCCCCATACAAATATAAATAACCACAGATAGGATACCTACGTGATTTTTGGATTACTTGTGATCTCTTATATTTACAGATATAGGTTCACCATGTAAATTATATAATTACCTAAAAACTGCTAACAGTAATTTTTATTATCATAATCGTATTAACAATATTAGGCTGAAATTTATTTAAATTTGTCCAAGTTAAATGGAGACCTGTCGCACTGTTGAAAACTAACAAAAGCCAGTGAGTGGTTAGTTGCCTGGACTTTATGGTCGGCATCAGCACGTAGCCCCGCCCGTAACTGATGTTTTTTATTTGAGTATTGTGCCGTCTTCATTGGAAAAATCTCCTTGAAGCGCATGCACATGCATGAACCATACATGCAATAAAATAATCTTCTTAAATTCGCGTTGGTTTCTTCTTCGGTGATCCAAAATAACTATATTCTACTAAATATAGACTTGGTCTGCCGGCGGCGCAACAATCCATATCTGAATGAAATATTTAAGTACTTTACAGCGCTACTGTTTTAATTATTCAGAGACGAGGACGGTAATCCGACTGAGTTCGTAGCGGCAAAACCGGCAGATTCTTTGAGGGAATTCTGTATGACGTCACGGGAGTTATTCCGCTAATTCCAAGGCATACCACTCAGAAATCTTAATCAAATTCTACGGCAGCGAAGGATGTAATAGAATTTGATCTTATATATGTGTTGAAAGAGATATATTGTTCAAATATTTGTTCACGTAATTATTATCTATGCCAAAAAGCTTTTTTTTGGAATTTTTGTTTACCGCTTGCAATGTATCGGTTTTTAATATTGATTTGACAAATAAATAAATAAAAATCGAAATACCTCTGCATCTGTTTGAATACTCTATTTCAAATTCTACGGTAGTTTAGGATAGATACATTTTTTAAGGCGGACGTAGGTACAGCTATCCCTGAAACCATTTATTGGATAACGAACACCCATGCCATAGTTTACCCCAAGTGGTTTGCTACGTTTGGTGACTTAGCAAGGTGCCCGGGTTCAGGGGGTGAGGTTTATATAGGATGCGTTTGTCCACCTAATGCGTGGCAGGTCGGATCAGGAGAGGGTTGGCCGAGGGAGATCTTTTGACCTCCAGCCGGACTCTCGACCCATCGCCTTGCACAGCAGTGGGAGGAATGGATTAATTCGTTCGTCACTTCTGGACACATCGACCTCCAGATTCCTACCCACCCCAAATATCTTTTTCCTTCCCAGAACTATTCTTCCTATCCTCTCCATACAACATCCCCAAAGATGACTTAGACTCCGGATGGTTTTAGAATGGTTTTCCTCAGGGCCTCCTGTGCGGAGCTAATGTACACAAAAAGGTTAAGCGTTATTAGGATCCTCTTATATAAAAAAGAAACGTATATTATTATGTGAATAGATAATGTGTTCTTCTTTATTCTATGAATGTATTTCTTTTTCTAATAGATTACATTTGACGACAGAAGTTCTAATTGTAGAGGAGTAAAAGAGTGGAGAGGTTGTTTATGAAATATCATCTTCACCAGAAAGGGGCGTATTATTTCTTTATTAATTCAATATCTCAAATGTGTATATATTTTGTTCAAATTTTTAACAGATGTTTTTTCAAGTTAATTAGCGGTGTTCATTCGAAAGGTAGATTTATGACGTCTAAAACAATAAAATATATTATAAATAAAATTGGCAATATTTGTTTTTGAAAGGCAATGTGGTCCCGAGGGAAATATTTTATAAATAGAAACAAACCCTACAATTGTAATAACCCGTGATTTTTCACGGTTCCTGGCTAGTGTTTGCATAGCTTTTAAATAATAGAAAAAATGTGAAATTTCTTACCACCGGATCGTCGATTATTTAGTATTAGTTATTTTGGCTTCCAGGGGTGCTAGCATAGTCCATCGATATGGATGGGTAGGAAAATTGTCGGTAAATTCTCATCCTTCCCTAGAACAACTGCAGATCGCAAACGAATATGTTAATCTTTAGGATGATTATAGTTATTTGTAATGATGGTACACGGTGATTTATAATATTGGTTTATTGTAACAACGAGTATGTACAGTATATTGAGTCTAAACTGCTAGCTGGGAACAGAGGGCGTTACTACTCACTGCAAGGCTTAAATAGACACTCTGTCTCTCTTCATCTTCCGTCTCTGTCAACTACTACCGAAGTCAAGGTGAATCCTATCTCACATCCTCCCCTACTTAACTTAAAGCCTCCCCTAGCTATATATTTCATTATACAAAATTAATTATAAATAAGAACACAATATAAGAACACAATATAAAAACACAATATAAACAATCACTATTTTCTTTTTCTTTTGTCCTTTCTTTTTCCTTCTTCTCTTCTCCCCTCCTCTCTCCCCTTCCGGATCTGTGGAGGACCGATCACCTTGGACGCAAACGTCCTTGCCATGGGTTGGACCTGAAACATGGAGAAAGAGAATTAGAGACACTTCTATTACGTAACATCCCTGAGAGGTTTAGCTCGTCCGCTGATAGTGCACCTGTGTCAGACGCGCAGAAGCTCGGGCTTTCTTCCTCCTGCCAAGAGATATGCAATTTCTTTAACTGGTCTAAGTGTCTTTTCCAAACCATATCAGAATTATTAATCTTAACGAAATATATCTTGTTGCCCTTTTTATCAACAATTTTGCCAGGGACCCATAACCTTTTCCCTTGAGACCTAAAGTCTCTGGTCATTACTTTCTGACCTATTACAAAACTCAATTTATTTCTACCTTTATAATTTTTTTTCTGATTGACTTGACTCTGTTTAACATTTTGTAGAATTTTCTTCTGTTGAGCAGAACCGGAATTATTATTTCCTTCCCCCAATTTCTTTGGAATTAAAGAGTCAAATACCGTTCTAATTTTTCTTCCCAATAATAATACAGATGGTTCGAAACCCGTTGTTGCCTGAACCGTGTTCCTGTAATCTGTTAAAAAATTATCCAATTTTACTTTGTAATCTACTGGAAATTTATTTTGCCCACAAATTTTTTTAAGAATTTTTTTTAATTCTCAATCTAAAAAATTGAATGAACCCAACATCACTGCATAAAGTTGCAATCTCGATGCTGCAATTATAGGAACCTTCTTGTCCCTACCAAAAATTCTCACTAATGGTTGGTTAATTAATAAATTATATTATTAGTCATTTGATAAAATAAGTTGATAAATTATTATTATTATTATTATGAATTATATTATAACTAAATTACAAAAATAATTGCACTACAAGTTGTCCCGTGCTGCCTGCGACAATTTTCAGTTCTAAAAACAAATACACCACTCTGTACTTCTTTGTGTTTTAATCGTTCTGAGATTTACACCTTCCTGCAAATCCCCAGATCTGAAATCCTATACCCCTTCCGATATTGAATGCCTGGAATTCGCCTTCCCGAAAACTCACATTCGATTTCAATCTAGTTTACCCTGAACCTCTTTAACTGAATTAACTGAAAATTTCACATTCACAACCCTAGGTTTATTAATAAAAAGGATTTACACTGATACTTTACACTACCTTATTTTTCAACTTGTTTTAATTTTAATTCAACTTACTTGCCAAACGTATCCGTAAATATTTCTGGAAATTTCACTATAATCGATCCTTCAATGTATTCTCACTAACACAATTCACGATTCCTGAAATTCCTAAATCAAAAATATCCATAAAATCACGTCCTAGCACTGATAAATATGTATTTTTGACTACAATAATCTTTAAATCCCGACGACTATTGTTAAATTCAACAGTAGAAGTGAAAGTACCTACCACTTTTATGAGAGTATTGTTGAAACCCCGTAAGCTGATTTTTTCCCGCGTCAGTTTTATGTTTCTAAATTTACTTAAGTACGATTCCTGGCATAATACTGAACATGATGCCCCAGTGTCTAACATGAACCTACAATTCATTCCATTTAATAAAATATTTACATAAAATGGTTCCACACTATTAATATCGTCTGAATATACGCCCGTTTTTGACAATAAAGTATAAACGTTATTACGACCTGAACCTCGTTTACATTGTTTTGCTAGATGACCTTTCGAGTTGCATGTATTACAAACATAATTCTTAAACTCACAATCTACCGATGTATGCTTATTGCTACCACAAGTGAAGCATTCTCGCTCTGGCGAAACTCTCTTTGGAGACTTGCTATTATTTCTATATCTAGAAGGATTAGCTGTATAGCTGTCTCTATCCCGCCTATACATTTTACTCGACACTCGTGTGGTGTTACTATTTACTCTGCCATACGCGGCTACTATATTATCACTAAGACCTTGAACTTGATTTGAAACTACAAGTTCAATGCACTCTGCTACTTGAACGCATTTTTCGAAAGTGTGTAAGTCACCTTCCAAAAATAATTTCTCTCTTATTTTACCCGGTCTACATCCGAGAACGAAGAAATCTCGCAATTTCTCTGATAAATTATTCCCAAATTTACAATTAATTGATAATGCTTTTAAACGAACTGCAAAATCCTTGATTGATTCGTTGACCGATTGTTTTGCTGAATAAAACTTCGACCTCTCTTCGAAAAAACATTTAGCCATACCACAATAATCGCTCAATTTAGAAATTAACTCTTCTAATTTTACCTCAGTTACTTTCTTGGGTATACATAAATTTACTAACAGTGAGAAACTATCGTCCTCTAAAGCATTCAGAAAAATAGTCCTCTTCTTTAAATCTGTTGTAAATTTGTCATCATGCACTAGGAGGTACTGTTCGAGACGGACTTTGAAATTCTCCCAGTTACCGTCACGCAAACTGAAGGATCCCAAACCCCTGGACTCCATGTTTCCCTCTCACAGTGATCAAATTAAAAGAAAAGAGAAGAAAAGATAAGAAAAAAAATAGGACTTCCCTGAGTTAATCTTCTGGTCCAGACTCCTCTCCTTTGACCCTTGAAGTTCTCCTTGAAGAACCGCTCCTGTGCCTAGGACTCCGGTCCTCGGCTAGTGGTGATGCTGATGACTCCCCTTTTAGATCACGCCTGTGGACACCGATCCTCGACCTTGACCCGTGGTGTTGCTGCTGGTTGCCCCTCAGACCACGCCTGTGATCTGGCACACCGATCCTAGATCCTATGACCCGTGATGTCTCTGCTGCTGATCCCCCAGACCACGTCTGTGATCTGGAACACCGATCCTTGATCCGTGGTGCTGCTGCCTCCGTGACTCCGGTTCGTAGAGCCCTCACGCCTTCCCGTGGAGATACTACTTCTATCGGTCCGTGACCGACCCGACAAAATACTACTTGCAACAATAGTATTGGACACTGTAATTCGTGACTCGCGTTTTTACTTTTTTGTACCGTGAATCCGCGTGATTCTTTTTATAATATGATAATTATAACCTGTACCGGCTGCGCCACTGTTCATCTTTAGGATGATTATAGTTATTTGTAATGATGGTACACGGTGATTTATAATATTGGTTTATTGTAACAACGAGTATGTACAGTATATTGAGTCTAAACTGCTAGCTGGGAACAGAGGGCGTTACTACTCACTGCAAGGCTTAAATAGACACTCTGTCTCTCTTCATCTTCCGTCTCTGTCAACTACTACCGAAGTCAAGGTGAATCCTATCTCACAGAATAGGTGACAGTTCACAATGACTAAGTGTCCCTAATATATTCGATATCAACTGTTGTTTGTACGTTAGCGATCTGCAGTTGTCCTAGGGAACGATGAGAAGTTACCGACAATTATCCTACCGATCCTTATCGATGGACTATGCTAGCACCCCTGGACCCTATCACACAACCGATCCCAATTTTGAAAAAGAAATTTAAATTGAAAGCAAATTTGAGTTTTTAAACCAGGGGACAGACAAACGCACAAAAAAAGTTTTCTCAAAAATCGTGCAAAATTGATTTTTTCATTTCTGATAATGTATCATAATTGAAAACACAAATAAAAAAAATTACATACTCTTACTAGACATTTGTTATACATTTTGTTTTTGAAAAAATATTCAGTTTGGTTGGGTATTCTTTAATTTTTGTATGAAAAAGCCGCACAGCCGTTCCTCTGAAGGAAGGAATTGACAAGCATTTTCGGTCAAACTGAGTACATTCTTTCAGTATTGTTACCATGGAGATTTTTTTCAAACTTAAAAATAAATTCCTGATATTATCTCTCTGAAAGCTCCACAGAAAGAGCTCTTAAAGTAATACATACTCAAAAAAATTGTTTTAAATACACAAGAAAACATTTGTTAGCCAACAAGAATTTTCAAAACGAGTAAACACACAATTTATATCTCCAGTCGTGTACATGAATTTTTTAATATCTGCGTGACATTTAGATTCTCTCGGGAAAGAACCTCAGTTGAATTTTACATGAAACAGGCGTAGTAAATAGTTACCTACAATATTATTACAAACGTATAAAATATTAGTCAGAACCATAAAAAATTACATGTGTTGTTACAGTCTTCCTTATTTTACCTACGGTTTCCAAAGTATTAGTATCGGCAACAGTACTCGGCGTCAATAAAGAAATTATATATATCGCACATCCCTTAAGTAAAAAAAAATTATTTTACGTTTTATCTCTGAAAATTAAAGTGATTGTGAGTATCTACGCCCCACGCAAACCGTATTTAGATCACTACATCTTTTAGACTGGACCGCTTGTTTATCATTCATTAATTTGTTTTTGCTTTCCTGTAAAATTAACTTTTTTGACTTACGTCACTTTTCTACTAAAAGTGTGATATTATTTTAGTTCCCAGTTAACATCGGTAGCAAGAGAGCGCATACTTTCTCTTTCGCAAAAGACTCGTTTTTCCTTCCTTATTTATTCCAATCATTAGACCCATCTAATAAATTCAGTTCCCCAACCCTTTCCTTAAAACCTCAACCGATTGCTGACCGTAGTAGGTAGGTACTGTTAAAAACCAGAGAGCTCTGACGATAAAAAATATTATTGTGCAATGTTGTGCATTTAATAATATAATTTTTGTTACGATGATCAAAGATACATATTGTTTTATTTATTTATTATTACTGAAGACAATATTAGCAACTCTCAATCGAAAAAATAGAAAAATCAAAAAGAGATGCGGTCAAATCTATATAACTGGACCCAGGACCTTAGTTACCGCCCCGGCAAGACAGATTCTACCCTGAGCTAATGGAACCCTACCCACTTCGGTCATATTTTATATATACTTCGACTATTTTTCTGTTTCAGATTTTCAGAGTGAATAACAATATTGTCAATGTCTTCGGTGATGAATTATTACAATTTGAGGTTTTACTCATTAAGTTAAAACAAAAAAAAAGATTCTTTGTTTATAACATGCTTAGCGAGCAAGCAGCTAAATTATGTAAGGTTTTAAAAATTACACTTTTCCGCAGCGTTATTACAAGAAATGCAAATAGAAAACTATTCTTGGTCTCCAGTAAAAGTCGATAGCACTAGAATTATAATAATAATGATGACCAAGCACGAACCATGGAAAAAACCTCTACCTGGCTTTTTTATTTACATGCATATATAACACATCTTCTGAATAACTACTTTGTAGGGATAATGAGTCGTAGACATGTTTTGTTAATTATAAAGCTAATATGTGAAATATAACAGAAGACCGTTCACGTTTTTATAGTTGCAGGAAATACGTTTTTCCGGTACTCAAGTTCTTGTAATACCTACCACATAATCTCTCCAAGGGTAGGGTAGGTAGGTAGGTACTTTGAATTCTTACATTTACGGCAAACAAAAAAATATACACCGATGGGTTTTATTGCGCTTTTTTATGAAAAACATGCCGCATTCACAATATTTAGAGATTTGTACGGTTTTTCTAAAGGGTACATCAGAGAAGAAATAGTTTTTTTTTTTAAATATTTTTACATGCAGCATTGTTTGAATAAAACCAAGCACGTTTTAGAGAAAATTTTATGACTTCTAGTAACATTTACTAGCGCGAAGGAACATAATTTTGAGTTTTTAGAGATAGTCTAAATTCTTGATTCCTGAAAAATCAGCTCTAATTTAAAAATAAAAAATAAATTTTATAGGTAGCTACTTTACTCGTTTCTCTGAATTCTTCACACAACCGATCCCAATTTTGAAAAAGAAATTTAAATTGAAAGCAAATTTGAGTTCATTTAAACCAGAATTTACGGGGACAGACAAAAGCACAAAAAAACTTTTCCCAAAAATTGTGCAATATCAATTTTTTAATTGCTAATAATATATCATAATTTAAAACACAAATAAAAAAAAAAAATTTATATATATTAAAAAAATTAATTTATATATATTTGTGTACTTAGACTAAGGAATTACACCTGTATAAAGTCAGGTAGTCCAATGTTAGCAACCTTCCCCTTATTAAGTCGATATTAAACATGTTTCTGAATATAGTCCTGCCAACGATCACCGTCTTGTGCACTAATTCCGCAATCAAGCGACATCTTGCAGCTTCGCGGATTATTAATGGCTTCAACAAAATTAAGTGGACTTGCTTTATCGCCCAGTTTCTCTAAAGTCACAAGATTATCCTATTTTAAAAACACTTTCATTAAAAGCTTGGAAAATTGGTGGGAAAAATTAATTATTCTCGAAAGCTTGATAATGTTTAACAACAAAAAAACGGCACAAACTCTTTCGTGGGAGGTTATTTTTTTTGTTTTGTTTTATGTGAATACCGCAAAAGAGTCCCATCCATCTGGAACCAGTGAGACTATGGCATCCCCTGTGGTATCTCGTGTTAAGGGAGTGAGAAGGGTAAGTAGATGGAGAAGAGGAAAACGAGGAGTACCTGGCTATTCAGATCTGCTAACAAAACACGGCTAAAGCCATTTCATGCAACGTTTCAATTATGAATGGTGGTCTTACACCAGGGCAATACTGAGAGTATCTTCCACTCTGGAACGTGCTGCAAATATGCCTTATATATCATCTTATATAATTGAATTGTTTAGTAACACAGATCAAACAAATAAATCAAATAGATTTGAACCCACTACCTTTGGATTGTTAGAGTTATCTCGACCAGAGGCCCTAGCACACTCGCTCGATAACGATCGATAGGATAACTATCGGTAACTTCTCATCGTTTCCTATGACAACTGCACATCGCTAACGTAAAAACAACAGTCGATCTCGAATATGCTAAGGACACTTAGTCATTGTGAACTGTCACTTATTCTTTGGCGATCTGTAGTCATGCTAGGGAACGATGAGAAGTTACCGATAGTTATCCTATCGATCGCTATCGATCGAGTGTGCTAGGGCCTCAGGAGGCCGCCTACATACCTATTAGGGTAGTTACTACCTAGTTTTATGTTAGCGTAATAAAAAAAATTACTAACACAATACGGAACCATTATAGAAACTAATGGCTAGTTTTGTCTGCACCTAGACGATATTTTATAACTCCAAAGCTCAGAATTGAAGCAGGACGGAAAAGCCTGCGTACAGACGGCGGATGGAGGGGAACCATCCAGTGGAGAGCCGAGTGGAGGCCAAATTCCACCCTTACATGTACATGGCTGTTTCCAACTAGGGATGTTACGAATGTGATATTTTTCACATTCGCGAAAGCGAATGTTCAGAGTGCAAATGTGCGAATGCGAATGCGAATGCGAATGTTAAGGAATCACATTAAAAAAAACTTCAGTCAACATTAATCATATAATAAAAAATAATAAATAACAAAAAAAAATAATAATAATAAATAACATAATAAAAAACAATAAATCAATTCTTAAACAGTAAGTTATAATCGTAATTAAGCAATTTGATAATCGAAGTTCAAAAGAGGCATATTATATTTCAGAAAAAGCAATTTTGCAGCCTTTTCTCCCATGAGGCGATTTCTAATGGGCTCGTATATAAGGCCGGCTGCACTGAACAATTGTTCACTCGGAACGCTGACCGGTGGAGCGCTCAGATATTTACTAGCCAGATCTGTCAATTTGTCGTATTTCAATTTAGTCTTCCACCAGTCCAAAGGGTTTTCATCAAGAGAGGCTCGTTTTTCTTTAAGATATGTCTTCAATTGAGCTATGATTTCACAGCTTATAGTGTCTCCAGATTCTGCACCGTCGGAGTTTTCGAGCGAGTCACGACATGATCTGCACACATTCGCATTCGCTAAACATTCGCATAGATTGTTGCGAATGCGAATGTCGATGCGAATGTTTAAAATGATGCGAATTATTCACATTTGCGAATGCGAATGTTCGTAACATCCCTATTTCCAACAGCATTTATCTCGGGAATGCTGAGTATCTGCAGCCTTAGTTCCAGACGGGACGTCGCATTACTGCTGATGGCTTATAAGCTTCTGAATGGTTTACCATCAATTCCAGACATTCTGGCTAAAATAGGACTTTATGTCCTGGATAACTTCTCGCGAGGCCGCCAACGCTGGCTTTTAATTCTTCCCAGGTGCAGAACTAACTTACCAATGGTGATGCTCTTGGGAAGACTCACTAGGTTAATTAACTCCCTCGCAAGTAACTTGGATATTTTCCACATGTCGTACAACGATTTTAAGCGCGAAATATTATAATGTTTTAACTGTGTACTTATGTATAAATTTTTTGTTCAAATTTAAATGTTTACATTTACAAAAGTTTTTTTGTAATTTTGTTTACCTCTTTTGCAATGTATTGGTTTTTGTGCTGTTTTTGCAAATAAATAAATAAATAAAAATGTAGAACTTCTAGAAGGTGTGTAAATATCATTAGGTACGTAAGAGTTGTTAAGAAAATACTCTCTGAAACTCCACGGAGAAAAATGTTATTCGAAAAAATTATCATTTTAATAGTAAAAACGGTACTGAAGTTTTTACGAACAAATTAACAGGGTTTCAATGTTTATTGGCGGGAAAATATAAGAATAATTTCTTGGTATACGTACGAAATTACGTATACTGACAAATTATTCTTACATGTTCCCGCCAATAAACATTGAAACCCTGTTAATTTGTTCGTAAGAATTTCAGTCCCGTTTTTAACCGTTTTTACTATTAAAATGACCGATTTTTCGAATAACATTTTTATCCGTGTCGTAACATATTCGACGAAGTATCTAACTAAATGCCTGGAAGGTGTCATTATTTTTTAGATTTATATTATTTTTACTCCTATTTTAAATTTATTATTTGATTTCCAATTAAATAACAATATTATAATTGGTACACATGTGTAGTTGATCACCGGCGCCGGAAAGATCACCAAAAGCGGAACACACCGAACACGACCATACTTGTAAAAGCCGGTCTCTTGCGACCAATTTCACAAACAATACCTCAAACATTACCATAAACATGGGGCAGGGCCACAACGTTTGTTGTTTTCCATGGGCCACGGAAAGTAAAAACATTGTGGCCCCGACTTAACTATCCACAAAGTGTGTAAACATTTTCGTCGGAGGAGACGCCGCTTAACATATTCAACGAAGTATCTAAAACTAAATGCCGGGAAAAGCGTAATTAATTGCGTTTTATTGAAGTAAAACTTTTTTACGCACGCTTGGGGAGTAAGCCGGCGAATGCGCGACGAGAGCGTTACGAAAAGTTTAGTCGGGCGAGGTGGGGCGAACGGGTTGTATCACACTGTAGGAGCAAGAGAGAGCAGTGCGCGCGCACATTTTCTTTCTCTCCTCCTCTCATAGCCAGTGCAAGATTATTCGTAATTTCATTTTGTTCTTGAACAATTTTAAAAATACTGTAGGAGTAAGCACATTTGTTTATCTCTAGAAGATTTACTTCTAAAGCACACTCGTTTTTATTTTATACTATGTTTTACTCCAATTTTAAATTGATTTTTTAATTTTCCAATTCAATAACAATATTATAATTGGTTCACATTTGGAGTTGATCGCCGGCGCGGGAAGGATCACCAAAAGCGGAACCCACAGCAGATATATTTTAGTACCGGCTTTAGGTCAATCTAAACTGGGTGACAGCATCGCCAGTCTTGGCCAGCGTTTTTCCTCTGCGTGAGATGAAATTTACGTGTTATATTGCCTCCCCTCTCTAAAAGACTTGTTAAATGATTTTTTAAAAAGGTATTTATAGCGTATTTTACTACCGTCACGGGCGACACGTGATGCTGAAGGACGGGCTAGTGACGACAAGTGGATATCGGATGTTTTCCATTGAGAAAAACAACGGTTTTGACGTGAAACTCCTGTAAAATAAATCATTTATGCTTTTGATCACTTTGAAAGCACTTCGTGATTATTTATTATTTAAATAAATGCTTTTAGAATATTCTAACTCATGTAAAATAATGAATTTATGATTTTTTAAACTTTAATATTTTAATCTAATCACTTTAAAACTATAATGTAATTTAATCACTTTAAAACTTTTATGTAATCTAATCACTTTAAAACTTTTATGTAATCTAAGCACTTTAAAGCTTTAAAGTAATCTAATCACTTTAAACCTTCACGTAATTTAATCACTTTAAAAGTTTAATGTTATCCAATCACTTTAAAAGTTTAATGTAATCTAAGCACTTTAAAGCGTTAAAGTAATCTAATTACTTTAAAACCTTAATGTAATCTTTAAACCTTATGTAATTTAATCACTTTAAAACTTTAATGTTATCTAATCACTTCAAAAGTTTAATGTAATCTAAGCACTTTAAAGCGTTAAAGTAATCTAATTACTTTAAAACCTTAATGTAATCTTTAAACCTTAATGTAATTTAATCACTTTAAAACTTTAATGTAATTTAATCACTATAAAACTTTAATATATTCTAATCACTTTAATGTAATATTTATTTATTTTTATTTAAACTGAATGAGTTAAACCTCAAATTGTAATTAATAAAGACAATATTAGCGAAACTCAATCGAAAATCAGATTTTTCTGTTTCAGATTTTCGATTTTAATATATGACAGTATCGACTGGATGTGAACATTTTAGAGAGAATCTAACCTAACTTAATTTAGCCTAATGACAAGTACCTATATCTACTACTACACACAATTGACACAAAGGTACACATACTCGTTCATATGTACACACACAAACACATTTACACACCATATAATTTTTTTTAAATATAGCTTTTTCTTTACTTCAAAACCCCGCACGATAAAATGTACATTCAGGGTGTAATAACCTTTGCCCGATGGATTTTAACCAGCGATCATGAGCGTATTATGAGCAAAAACGTTGGATGTTATATTTATGTAACGATTTTTTTCAATTATAAACAATAACAAAAAAATATGTTTCTATTTTGTCACTGATCACACGGGTACGCGTCGCCACGGAATCACTTGATAAGCACTCTCTCTCTCCGCTGTTACCGTGCCGCTAGAACGAGACGGAGTGTGTAACACGTAACCTGTGCTGGGTGCATCGAACTATTCAGTTGTTTTTTATTCTATTTAATTCTATTTCACAACTAACAACTCAGTTGCAAGGTGTGACGAAAATTTTTTTTTGTTGTTATTAACTAAAAAATATTAATTAAAAAATATCATGCAAAACGACATTTATATTTTTTTACTCCAAATATGCTAAGGAATCGCTGGTTATCTTTCGGGTATGTTCTGTATACAAGTATATATAATCACTCACCAGTTACTCTTGGAGACATGTCATTGGTACTAATCCATGTAAAAATTCTAAAGCATTGTAAACTGTTCAAACACATTTTGTCTACGTATTTTTTTGTTTCTAAAACCGGTCAGTGGTTCAGTGGGCATCGCGTTTGGGTCCCACCCAGGCGTTCCGTGTTCGATTCCTCGGCTGGCTAAGTCCTCCACCACAACACAAGCAACATCTTCCGCTTAGTATGGTGGTAGTAGGAGATTTTCAAATGTTGTTGGGTTATTCGTAACCCGGGAATGTTTGTCTTTCTTTTTTAATTAAAAAAAAAAAAAAAAAAAAAAAAAAAAAAACAAATAAATAATGCAGAAATTAATAAATTGGGAAAGGCGAATATTTGTTATATGAACATATTACGTATTTGGTTTTTTTCTTTATATTATGTTGGAACCATGAGGTGACAACCTTTTTAGCCGGGTGGCCAATTTATTCTTTAGGGGGTAGGGTCCATATAGCCGTTGGAGCAATTTAGGTTCAAATTTGGACCGATTTTATTTTTCTTCGATTGATATCGGTCCAAAATTGGACCATTATATCCTACAATTCGTAAAACATTTTCATGGCCAGCAATTTATTCTATCAAATAGTTGATAAAATAGACTTTATGTCTATAGCCTTATCGATTGCTAGAATGACTTTTGGTGGTTGGAAAGCTTCAGTTCCACAAATGAACATCAAAATTATTTTTAAACCAAACATTTGATTTGATATATACATTTAAAAAAAATGTTTTCTAGTATATATTTACATCTGTGGTTATCAAACAGGCCATAGAGAACATAAAAACGTAGAACAATATTCAATACAGATTTTAAAGATATACACTGGCGGCAATTTCAAATCACTAAAGACCACAACACAAAGTTAAAGATATTTTAATAATTTTTTTATCAATTTTAAAAATAAAGGATGAATAGAAAAATATCGGTGAATTCATTGGCTGTATAAAACTATAATTGGTTTATATGTTTACATAAACAAATATGAAGTAATGATTTTTTTAAGTAGGTGGGAAATTTTCAAAAGTGCCGAGCACTCAAGGCGATTTTTTATAATTCTCTGTATCGCTCCAGTGGATAGACATGGTTAACTTTGCAGTCGGTGGCATGTTAATGCCACCGATAATATAATATAATTTACCGTTAGGTAAATTGAAAGTGGTAAGTGAAACCATAAAATTAATGATGTTGATTTTATTTAGCCAAGTGGGCCGCACGAAAAGGTCCAAGGCCCAATGGTTGTGCATGACTGTGTTAGAAAAAGTATATGAAACTAATATCGAATGAATCATATATTATCGCTTAGGTATTTCTCCTTGTTACGATCAGATAGTACAGAAATAATCATCTTAGCTATATCGAAGCTAAATGTTTCCGATTTATCTCGAGCATTACAATACTATTTTATATTCAAACCCCAGCATTGTTTTGTATCTACGTATTTTTGTAATTAAGATCCAATAAAAGTGTTCGCGTTGAAACGAAATATTTATGATTTGGCACTGAAACGAAATGAAAGCGTATTTATTAAAATATAAATAAACATTTCATTCGATATAGAGCGTAGGAAAAAATAGCGGATTTCCAACTTCTTGTTAGACAAACCGCAATCTTAGGCAATTAAAATAATATATTCATAGAGATTTCACGATTCGAAGACATTTTCTATGTACATAAACCACTTACGTTAATAAATTATACAACGCTTTTCTTCTTTAATTATCACAGTTTTGTAAATCTATGAATTTCTTGACTGCGCTTTCTTTGATATTGTGTACGTAGGTATATTTGAAAAATTGAAAAAAATTGGAAAAGAAGTTGTTAATGCTATTTGCATTCTATTAATATTATATATGCTTTCAATAAATATTATTTCTTCAATCATTTAAAAAAAAAATAAAACAAATCACTTCGTATACACCACTTATATAATCACAATTGTTTCGAAACTAAAGGTTTCTTCGTCAGAATAAGACGAAAAAATTAATTCATTAACATGTTCATCTTATCCATACTTTCGATTTCTTTAACTTTTGCTTTTACTCTAGCAACCGTCGAAATAGACGGCCCTTAATATGTTGTATTTAAAAGTTAATGTTACAGACGATCTGTGATCATAAGGTTGACATGTTAACTATATATTTTTTTCTATATACGGTTTCAAATTTAATGTATGGTGTAGCCGCACCAAAAAATAATGCTTTAAAAATATATTTTTTTTTTAATATTCTGCTTTTTGGACTGGTGTACCTACTAACAATAATTATTACTTGAGCAAAAGTATACTTGACACATTTCTATTTAACATCCTTGTTACTTTCGCTGACGGTGAAAATTAAAACTTAGTTAACGATTTAGCTTTCTGTTGAAACAGACGGCCCTAAATTTAAAGAACAAATTGCCTTGAATTCCGTCTTTAACATTATTTTTGTCAATTTTGTGTTTTGTGGAAAAAAGGCAGTTTTTAGGTTTCAGTTTCACGATGTTTAGTTATTTTCCAGGTAGCGTTATATATAAGATGCACTAATCCTGCTTTACGTAACTCAATAAAGGTATTACTCACAAATACACAATGGTACTCAATACTGAATCTCCATAGAAAAGAAACCTTCCAAGAAACATTACTTTGCGAAATGAAAACGCATAAAGAATTTACACTGCAGAAAGTGGGTCAAGCTCAAGTATCAATATTATAAACTCAATAATTATTTTATTTATTTATTTATTTTATTTATTTGCGTTATAAACAGTCTATACATTTATATATGACAGTGAATAATATGTTTATGTCATTGACCAATAAAATAACGACATTTAAATATAGGACCATAATTAAAAAAAAATATGCAACAATATACCTAATACAAACAATTCTGATTAAGCGCATCTTCAATTTACAAAGTGATACATAAAATATATACACATTTCTAAGGTTTACACTTAAATTTTAAAGGATATCAAATATTATTGGATATAGCAAATAAAAACATTTAAATCATCATGAAATAATAAACACGTTAATACAAACTTAACTTAACTGGAAAATTATCTATGGTGCGAACCTAGAACCAATTATCTGGTAGGTATTTATAGAAACTTCTTACAAAATAAAAGAGATTAAAAAAGTTTTTTTTTACATTAGCTCCACACAGGGGGCCCTGATGAAAACAATTCCCCTCACAGCCTGTGTCATCTTTGGGGATGCTGTGTGGAGGGTTTTTTAGTGAAAGGAAGGAGAGGAAGTTCTTTGAAGGAAAAGGGTATTAGGGGTGGGTAGGATGAATCCATTCCTTCCACTACGGTGCAAGGGGATGGGTCGAGTTAGTCCGGCTGGAGATATCAAAAGGTTTCCCTTAGCCCGGCTCTCCTGATCTGGCCCGCCACACGCGGAGGCAAACGCATCCATCGCCAAGACCTAGACAAACCACACCCCATGCACCCGGGCACGGGTTGTGGACGCAAGCGACCTATGGCAGCGGTATTGGCAATCCAACAAATTGTTCCCGGGGCGGCGGTTCCCATTCCTACCTCCCAAATTGTGGACAGTCGAAAATATTTTACGGTTCAAATAATATAAAGGTAAAATTGAAAGTGGTGTAATGCTGTTGAAGCAGAAATTGAAAATAATATAAAGTTAAAATGCAAAGTGATGAGAAAATGATTATAACGTCTTGCCAAATTGACAACCACAGCAGAAAATACAAGTAAAATCTATTTTATCGTAATTCGTAAAGTGCAACACCACACAGTTTATCGATATCGTAAAATATTAACGATAATGCAGGTTACGCTGTGATCTGTAGGGTAGAATTAATATTCTGTCATTAAACAAATAATGGCATTTTTATTTAAGGGTCTTATGATAATGCGACGTTAAAATAGTTTAGCTTACCTCGATATTAAAGACAAAAAGAAGGAAAATAAACCAAGGTTCACATTTGCCACACCTTCACTCCTTCTCATCAAACTCCTTCACAATAACCATACCTTCACTCCTCCCCATCAAAGCGCCATTTTGAATTTTGGACATTTAAGTGACCCCCGTTAAACGTTGAATATCGGACCGATTCAGCTTTTGATCAAACTGTAATTAGTTCTCAAGCGTCATTCTTTATTCTGGTTCAGATGATCAAAAGCTGAAATGGGCCAAGAATCCTCTATCGGGGACTGTTAAAATGTAAAAAAATCAAAATGACTATGTTCGTCGATTTGAACGTCATAAAATGTGATGGAGTTTGAAACACCCTAACCTAAGTAATTTCGTGTATTCAACGAATACTGATGAGTAATTAATATAAATACCTGCGTAGGTAGCTACAAAATTTACGATAATTTTCATCTGAATTCAGCGGCGGCATCGCATATCGCGTTTCCTTGAATTCATCAGACTGTTAGCATAATAAACTTTAAGGGCCGCCTGTTAAACTTAGTGTATGACATCAAATCAAGCACGTGATTGCAGATTATCGATTTATGTTTGTCTCTGGGCGCTTTCCAATACACTGAGACAGAGCAGTGTTGTAATAGATCGAGATATTGAGCCACTCTAACCTAATACAAACCTTATTGTTGTACCTATTACAAACCTTCGTCGATTCGGCAACGCGTTAAAAAATTATAAATAAGTGTAAATAATAACGACATGCAAATACAAAATCAGATTGAATAACCGGTACAATGTTGTATTTGAATGCATATCTTTAAAAAAAATGGGTTTTTGCACGAACAAACTATTTATACATATTCATATTGCATATTTACGGACGGAATAAAAAAAAACTTATTAATATTTTACAGAAAGCGTTTTTTTCATAAAATAATAAAATTCAATTAGATTATGAATTAATTTATGTTTAATAACCCATGCACGTAAAAGATGCACCAAACTTTGGTAATACTTACTAGATGGCGAATGAGATTACATTATGTTGGGAAATCATCCGTAAACGCATTTTAAAAAACGACATTAATTATTGTGTTTTGGCGTAGTCGATTTGACAAAGGTGTAATCTAGGGTTAAACCGTAATCGATTTAGATAACGTGCATGGATAATGTAATTATAAATATAGATATTGAATTCACTACCAACACTTTTCAATATACCACGTATTTAACTGAAATAAACCAGTTATTCTCTCGGCATGTGGTTAACGTTTATCATTTAATATTTTGGCTTCAAATTTATTAATATTTAGTTATTTGGATTGGTCGAGCAAAAGTTTGTTCGATATGTTTATATTCATATATAGAGAACACATTATTTAAAAAATAAAACGACATTTCATTTTGTTATTATCAATCCCAGGGGAATAAAAGTATGTAGTGGTAAAGTGATGCAAAGGCATGAAAAGAGATAAAAAAATAGGTTTACCGGATTATGTTATGTTAGGTATCACTTCTCGAAAATGTTCAATTTTGTCGTGGAATTCGTAAATCCACATATCTTTTGTTTGCAATAATTGACTTTTTAAATTAACATTTTACGAGACTAATAAAGTTATTATGAGCAACTGTAAAAATTAATTATAACTAGCATGGTATATTATTCTATGTAGGTAACTTTTAAAGTGTTAACTAAAAAAAAATTCAAAACAGGTTCAACTTTTTAGTAGGATATAGGGAAAATTAGACATTAAAACATGGCATTGACCTGAAAACCCACTGTAATATCCCTCCTCAATTACTGGCCAAGAGCAATTTTTCTGATCCATAAAACGCAAGTTAAGAATGGAAATAATTCAGAACAGAGGAACGAGGTCTATTTTGTGCTGTAGCAGATATACCAGGATAAAATATTTTCTGTTTTGAGTTGGTAGTTTAGTTAACACCAAAATAATTTCATTGTAATTAGTTTTAAAAACCATACGATTTTCTTTTGCAAGTCTGTTTTATGTATGTATTTTAAATAATATTAAAAAAATATATAAAAAAACAAAGCAACGCCAACTCAATATTCTAAGTGTGTAGCAACTTTTAGTCTATGATACCCTAGTATTTATTTATAAGTTTAAATATAAAATACTTCCAGGTTTTATATTAAAAAGTGCAATTGTTATTAATTACGAGAAGCTGCAACGATTTTAGGCTTCCTAAGACAAATTTATCGGGAATACAAAACAATATTTATTAGGTTTTAAAATGTTTAATGAGCTACCTTTAATTGTTAAGGAAGCTAAAAGTGTTGCAGTTTTTCGAGGGTTATGTCTCAGTGTTATGAAGTCCTAATTTTAGTATGTAGGTAATAGAATATTATTAAACTAGTTTTAGAATATATAAAATTATAAAATTATACACAAAATTAAAGCAAAATAAAATATGCTTTTAAAAAAAATATTCTATCTCGATGACTATAATACGAGTATATATTATTAGACAACTGAAAATATTAAAATAATAACCACGACATGGAAATAAATTGCTAATAACATATAATATGTTCAATTATGTATCGCGTGGATTTTTTTAGAAGTTCAAATGTGGTTTTTGAACAAAGAAAAATATTCCCAATTACCATAACATTATTCGCGATCGCAAAACTTGATAAAAAATAAAGCGTGCAGCATTTATATTAAACTCGTATTAGGTATTACCCGGCTTCACCCGAGATTTCACCTTTTTTTTATTTCACTCTTTTTTCTAACATTGATCGTTTAAAAATTATGGAGCAAACATTACACACGCTGTGTTGTCACAATATCATTTGCTAATAAGTGGATATTTCAAAGATTCGTGATGTAAATGATCACGATATTGATGTAAATAGTTTAGTTGATTTCGAAGTACCAAAGAAAAAAATGTGCAGATTTCACAACACCACAGAGATCACGGTTCGCAGGATTTTTTGTAATTTCATATTATATCTGCAAGTTTTTTTTGCTATTGAGTTGTGAAATTACTTTCATAAAATGTCACTGTTAAATGTCTTAGTTTTTGGTATTAGTGAAACCATTTTTGAGCTATTGTCGAAAGCTTTGAATACAAAATTAAACTGTGTTTAAAAACACTTTTAGATACAAAGATGTATACGCGCTACACATGGAACGAAAAAACAACTAAATTGGATTGTCGATGCTATTTGGTGATATTACTTATTCCAATCATCTTTATAAGGCTAGCTTTACATTTGTAAGTTTTTTCGTAAATTTACGACTTCTGGCCAATGGGCATATTAAAATTTGAAAATCCAATGTGCCCATTGGCCTTTACTTTACAAGTAAACTTACGCCCATCGTTCACGCAGCTACTTACAAGCGACGCTACCGCTACCTGTCATACTATTTTGCTAGTGTAGCGCCTAGCGGCGATTTCAAACGCTAATAATAGTATGGAAAATACAGACGAGCGGCGATCGCGTCGCTTGAACGTAGCTCCATGAAAGAACGGCGTTACGAATAAACTTACAAGTGTAAAGCTAGCCTGGATTCTATTTCATATCTTTGAAATCACACCGTGCAAGAAGAATCTTGTAATCTTTTTTGTACTTATGTATAAGTCTTTTGTTTGCGTTTCAGTTCAATTCGTAGTAAGTTCACAAATGTGTGTATTGTATAATTTGTGTGTAAATATTTTGTGCTTTGTATAACTTGTGTATTGCATAATTTTGTATATTTTATCATTTGTGTATTATTACCCAATTCGTGTGGTATGGCAACGTTGGCAACGAGAAGTTTGGGCACAACACACTTAAAGATCAATAAACTGTTAAAGTAATAAAAAACATGTTTTCAAAGGCAATTAAAGCATTATAAATAATTACAGGTTCCGAGAAGCATTCTGAAAATCACCATCATTATTTTGAAGGACGTTCGAATCATATTTTTTTAAAATCAATGTTATCGTTTAATATAATTTACCTACGGATTTTTTTGTACGACGAGTCTAAAGCGTTGGTTTGCCAGGCGTCGCGTGTTTAATCCTCTGCCTAATAATATCCTCCATCATTGCACAAGCAACATTTTACAGTTTTATGTTAGTAGAAGATAAATTAATGTCAGGTTATTCGTTACACGTGAATGTTTTCAAAAAAATAAAAACTTCGTCGATTTCATAGTTCTATTGGCCCATTAAGAGGAACGGCAGCGTGGCCTTTTTCATTCAAAACTTAATAATAATAATTGTATAATTTGAAGAGCGCCGTTTTTGCGAGAAATCACATCAAGGGCATTTGGATTTATGGCCAAAATACTTAAACAAGATGAAAATTTCATTTTAAAATCAAAAAGTATAGCAAATATCTAGTTTGAATTTGTTCTACTTGCTATTTATTGTGTTTTGAAAGGCCTTAGGAAAGGCCTTAGAAAGGTTTTAGGCCAAAAGAGGATTTAATTTTGCATTATCTTACAGGCAGCTGTGACAACTTTTGCGAGTTAATGGAATTATTAAAAAAATAATCTTTAAATAATCTTAAATATATTTAAATACAAATTAAAGCCTTGGTGAATATGGTTTTTTGGGCCGAAATTTTAAATTTTATGTGCGAAAAATTTATACTATTATTTAAATCATAAATAAATAAACTAGCACATATCAGTTTTAGATATTTGCTACACCTTTGGATTAAAAAGTTATTTATCATTGAAGAAGAAGAAGAAGACAACAATAATAATCTAAATTAAAATATGAAAATGTACAAGACAAAGAAAAATAATAAAACATAATGACTTGAACCCAGATCTCACGTCTTACCGGGACGGGCGCTGCAACCAATTCAGCCATTGCGATCTATTACGAGACTGTCATATTTGTCAACTTCATATTTCAAGTTTCAGAATTAACAATATTATCTTCGACTAGTATTTTTTCGATATTATTGGCAGCTACCTTTTTATTGGAAACAAGTATTCAAAGAATGTATTTATTACCTAGACAGTGTCTCCTATGATATATTACTTTGATGGGAATAACCTTCAAAAGTTAAAAATAGAGTCTTTCTTATAAATTTTTTTTTATGTTATTATTCAGTTTGTTCAAGAATTTTGGTCTCAAATCCAAATTTAATTTATAATGAAAAAGGTCCCTCTTTAATGTTACTTTTAATACTGGTAGACGATACAAATATAATGGAGGAAAGACGTGGCTAGCTGAAAATAAGGCGTTTACCTCTAAAATCAAGGCTAGAGCTGTTAAAATTTCATACCATTCGAGAGTTTTTGCTTCTTCAGAAATCGGTTTTCTGCTTTAATGATTTATTTCGGTTAGTATTTTATGCATTTAATGATAAATATATCTGACAGCACCTAATGATTTAATTATCATACAAAACCGTTCAACTTTATCGATGCCTCGCTTATAGCAGAAAACATTTAGTGCGCGCGGGAAATTTATCGTCGTAATTCAGTTAATGAGCATCACCAGTGAAATAACGTCTTCATTATTTATGCTTCAAATTGGCTTCCGATTATAATTAATTTAAGTAATCGAGCAACTTTCCCCACGGTTTATTCAATATGGATAGTTATATCAAATTTACACCAAAACAATTCTCAAAACTATTATTAATAATTATGGGATATTATGGGTTGTTAATGGGATGGTGAGATTTTAAATGACTAAATGTTTCGTTAGTTTCTTTAGTCCCCATAAAACTTGTTTTCTCTCATTTTCTATTACGGTCATACATCAAATATATAATATAAACAAATTTAGAAAGAGAGAAAAGTAAGCGCCGTCTTTGCATTCAATAGTTTATCAGAAACGCTCCCATATAAATGAAAAAAATGAACTTATAATAACATTTTCGTGGTAGTTTTTTTGACATAGTGGTACTATGGTACATGGTATTAACGGTTCACGGCGAGTTCATCGAAAACGAGTTCATCATAAACGTGTTCAACCTAACCTAACCTCTCGTTGTCGATAAATTTGCTTTCGATGAATTGTTTTTCGATGAACTCGTCGGTTACCGTATTAACGGCCGGTATGGTCCAGGGGCAAGGATGGATTCCCAATCCAAAGGTCGCCGGTTCGAACCCGGCGTGCGCAAATTTATTTATTTATAATAATAATAATAATAAAATCATTTATTCATCAATATTTTTTTCTTTTTACATATATATATACATTTTTGATTAAACATTGGTTTTATTGACGAAAAGGTCACTGCTCAGCTGCAATTCAGGATTTCTCCTGGAATGCAGCTGGTTTTCAGCAGTGCCTCCAAAATTAAATAAAATTATTTGATTAATTTGTGTTATTTCACAATTAATTAATTAAAATAGTGTATAGTATATTCGTTCCAGAGTAAAAGATTCTCTCAGTATCACCCTGGTGTAAGACCACCATTCAGAATTGAAACGTAGCTTGAAATTACTTTAGCAATGTTTGGTGACCAGATCTGAATAGCCAGGTACTTCCCCACCTTCCTCTTCCCCCATATCCTTCCCCTCCCCACTATCTTCAGCCTCGAAATATACCCCAATTGGGGATGCCATAAGTCTCACTGGCTCCAGACGGGAGCAGTTGGGACTCATGTGCGGTATTCATATAAAAATAAAACCCAAGTGGGGCATATCGTGAAACTGAAGGGAGTAGGAGGGGAAATAGATAGTGAAGTGGAAGGCTGGGAAATACCAGTATATTCAAATCTAGTTACTAAACATGGCAAAAGCCATTTAAAACCATTAAAATAAGGTTTCGGTTCTAATAGTGGTCTTTTACGAGAATATCTTCTACTTTGGAGCGTGCCACGTAAATGTGCTACAGTTATATTATTTTAAAACCAGATATACATCCATGACCAAGATAACCACAAAGTTAAAGCAATGTTTATATACATAATTCAAGATTATATAAGTTTATGTTCATTGTATTTATTGTATAATGTACAAACAAAACATATATCATGAAAATTATTTGCGCGCATTTGAACCCGCGACATCTCAATCTGTATATATCACAACGAATTTAATGTTTGATAAAAATTGCGTTATAAAATTTTAATGCTTTAATATTCGTAGGTACCTACTTGAAGTAAAATTGTTTTACTCAAAATATAAATAAAATGTCTTTAAATTAGGAAACGAACGAGGCGAACGAACGCACGTAAAACAAATTTATGATGAGAGGTGTTCCAACTATGAAAATATTTCAATGAATTAATCACTTCTTCTTGTATGTTCTGTGGTCTAGAAGTGGGAACTTTAGATCGCATATTTTTTTGGTTGTCTTTATCTAAACAAATGTCTTCTCTTCTATCAAGCCTTATCTAAAATGGCTTCACCCATTCAACATCTCATCTCTTCTAAGTCTAAACTCGACCCCAATCTCTCATATAAAAATTTGAAATTTGCCCCTTTGAATAAAATTACTACATAAATTCAACTTATTTAAAAAAAAACGTATTTTGTCATACATTATAACATATTATAACCGTTGGTTTTCCAAATAAAATAAAATTATTTCCCTGCCTCCCAGCATCGAAACGATTAAAATATTTATCTATATGATCGACGATTAGTCGGTATAGCTCGCACGATGACATCGACTAAAACTTAGCTTGTAAAGCGAGGTCTTTCCCAATATAAAATATGTCTATAATATGTAAATAAATATGTTTTTTGAGATTATTTTAGTAATTGACCAAAACAATCTTGAAATCGCTTCATTGGAAGAACAAGGTTCCATCTGAGTCAGCAATGTTATGCGATAATGAACTATAAAATATCTTCAAACTTCGCAAAATCACTTTGTGACGTTATTTTTAATTAAATTAAACAAATAACTTTGTATCAACCACTATTATATAATAACCACGATTATATTATATAATAGTGGTTGATACTAATTTATTTGTTTAATTTTATTATAAAATATCTCTCTGGAGCACAAATAAAGATGTATGATGAAATGGTTAAAAGTCTGAAGAATTTAGGAAGAATGAATGTATTTAAAAAGAAATGTTATGTTAAGCATAAAAATATTTAAATTTATAAATTGAAATATTACCTTGTACCTACATATTAGTTAATATTATAACGTAGCATAAACTAACTCCATTAATAATAAAATAAAATAACATTGCAGTCTGATGAAATACCAAAAATACTTCAATCTGTTTTACTAAACGAAATCATTGAACGCTGACATTTCTAAAAGACTAACTTTGCATAGATAAAATGTATGGGTCAGTATCGCCATATTTGGACGACAGCTCAGTTTATCGTACTGATTCTGCTGATTTGTCGTTATTGCCGTGCTTAGCCCCCCTGTAGGCAAGCCAGTCATCCCAAGCCACGAAGTAGCCTCGGTCTGCCCAAAGGCATGTCACTTTATGAACTGATTTCATATTGCACTGCCTTATACTTATACAATTTGAAACTAAAAGCATTAAAAAACTTACTTTTTTGTGTGGAAACCTCACAAGAGTCCCAACTGATCCCAAATGTAAGTCAGTGAGATTATGCCATCCGCAATTGGGTTATTGTTGTGAAGCTGATCTAGTACACTTCAAGCAATGTCTTAATTCGGAGTGGTGGTATTACACCTCGACGACGATGACTTCCACTACGGAGCGTGTCGCAAATATACTATATATGATGTTTACTTAAATAATTGTGAAACAACACAATTTAATTAAATAAAATTTACACACGTACGTCAGGATTTTAACCCGCAACCTCCAGATTCGTAGTCGAGAGCCTTACCCCTGGACTACGTAGACCGTTAACTAGAAGAAGCTCATTTCATGTGTTCTATCTCTATGATCTCTCCAAAAATTAATTACGCAATTTTAACATCTCCATGACGCGCATTGGCACAATCCTACTCCAGTTTTTTGTAGACCCTGACTGAGTTTTTGTTATTTTATTTATTTAGCAGTGTCAACCGTGAGCCATTCAGGCATTACACCAAAACGGTGACAGGCGGACGCTTATAAATCAAACGAGTTGATCGCGTTTATAAAAATAATGTAGTGGGGACGCATTTAGAACGGACGCTCGAAGAGGAGCAAGAAGAGGATTGTTATTTAGTTAGTTGGGCAGAAGACGGGAATCACAGAGTGTCCGACCAGCTCTTTAAATAGATTGTCACGAGGGAGAGGCGTCGCAACGTCGTCGGAGCTATACACCCGACGTCGCCAACTCAAAATACACTCATTGTTAAAAAACTATCGAAGATACGTTGCTATATTTGAGTCTTATTAGATATATTTTTTTAATGACAAGGTGCTTTTAAATGCTAGGTATGAAAGTATATTTAAAGATTGGCTATGGTGAAGGTTACACATACATGCTTTACAGACTGCTTATTAAAAATAGAAATAATTTTTTAATAAATTATTTTTCCTACATTCTTTAAAAAAATATTGATTTTCTAAGAAAGCATGAAGGATCTCTGCAATTTCTTGCTGGCAAGTAGATATTTTAAAGTAATTACCGTCCCGGTAAGACGTGAGATCTGTGTTCGAGTCCCAGTTGCGACCATTATGTTTTATTATTTTTCTGTGTCCAGTTTATTTTCATATTACTTTAGATTATTATTGTTGTCTTCTTCTTCAATGTTATATTACATTGATGGGAATAACCTAAAAGTTTTTTTTTATGGAATAGGCAATTCACCCTAAGAAGAGTGCTTTGTGATGCTAAAAGTTAAAGAGAGAGTTTTTATTATAAAAAAAATAATATATATTATTTTATACAGAAATGAAAAACATCGAATGTTTAAAACAGAGGCCATCAGCTTGGCTCTTGTAAAATAATCGGAATATCTAAATTTATTTAATAACTGAAACAATTATTTCTTTTTATTAGGTATGTATTTAATTAGCGATTTATTTAACGAATAAAAAAAATCCTGAAAGATCCAAATAATGCTTTTTTATTCCGCATTATTTATTTATTTATTAACGCCATGAATGCTTTTACATACATACGTTATTATAAGTATAAGTTGTTCAGGAGTGTGATATAAATTACCTAACATAATAAACAGAATTTGAGAGATATGCGTAGGCACAATCCAAGTGGGTATATGCAATTTAAATATTATGTATAATTGTAGAAATGTGTTCAATAAGTTCAAGTAAAATAAAAGTAAAAGAGAAGTATCTACTTGATGATAGACTTCACTTTTCGGCCCATACAAAAAGGACGCACAGGAAAATACACTTTTCTACTTCGAAAATTGTACGAAATGAATATTTTTTATATATCTATTGCCTTCTAAAAAGTAAAAGCTATGTTGGTATGTTTTTAAATTTTTAATGCGTTTCGTTTTAACGTAAAAAATCACAGTCAAACATGTATAACTTGTCGGAATGTATTATTTAAGGAAAAAGTGTTGCTAACTCAATTCTCATAAAGAATTACAAAATTATAAAAACATACCGACATAGTTTCTTCTTTCGAGAACATATTTTTGTTTTTAAATTACAATTTTGTAAAAGTTTAGTAAATAAAACGTAGAAAAATGTTTTCTCCCGAAACCCTTTTTCGAGCGATTTCTGTAGGTAAATATGAGAGTTTACGGCAGTTGTCCCATGCATTCGCATATTTCGCATTCGCATGTACCGTAAGTGTGTGTTATCTTATATAGAGCGGGACAGAATGACAGACAATGATAAACGTAAACGTTCCGGGTGTGGTGCAAAGTCTAGCCTCTTAACGTACCATGAAAGTAGTAACAGAGCAATGTGCAGAAACTTTGTTGACATTATTATAAACATAAACATGAATAGTTTGTTGAAAAACCAGTTTGTGATTAGCAAACAATTATTACGCCCAATTGGATGTTTTACGGAAATTTAGGTGATTTATTTTAACAAATATATTGCAGCTTAATTCCTCCTGAGTTTATTGTTTATTGTTTATTGTTTCTTCTTCACATTTTAGTTTTCAGTTTACAATACAATTTTTAACCTCACTAGGACAAGCCTGTGTTGAGGTTAACAATTATTTACAAAGTAACAAAATAACACAAAAGGAAACAAAAATAATACTTCAAAAAACACAATAATACTTCAAAAAACACAAATAATATAGGTAAAATAAAAATGATACTTCAAAAAACAATATTGTTACACAGATACTGGACAAGCTAAAGGCCCTTGGCAGTCTTGGCACATTACAATGTAAACAAAGTAGGGTGACCATAGTTCATTTGAATTTTGAAGGACTAAGATAAATAATAAATATATGTATATAATATATTATGCTATTAATTTAGCACGACAAAGATGAAAAAATGATTTAGACAATAGAATATACTTTTAATTTATGAAGGACAAAGATGAAAAAAATAATTGGCAATCCTCGGCAAATAAAAATAATTTGAGATTCTTTTTAAAAGTATACAAGGAATTAGATGACTTGACATATTCTGGAAGGCTATTAAATAAGAGTGGAGCCTGGTAAAAATAGTTTCTTTGAGCAAAGGAAGATTTAGTTTGAATTGGCATAAAGTTCAGACCAGAGCCAATTCTCGTAGAACGAATTTGCTGCGTTCTTTCTGCAATATTAATATTTTTAAAAAATCTACAAAGTGTTTGTGTAATAAACAACTGTTTTATATTCATGACGTTACATTCCTTAAAAAGTAAATGAGTTGGATATGTAAATTTTTTGTTAAACATAACTTTAAGGATTAGTTTTTGGGCAATATTAAGTGGTTGCATATAAGTCTTTGGGCAGGATCCCCAGCACAATATATTATAAGAAAGCAGAGACTGGATTATTGCAAAATAAACTGTTTTTAGCTTTTCTTTGTCTAGTATATGTGTCAGTTCTTTAAAGATATAGGTAAGTCTCCTAGTATTATTCACTAACATATTAACATGATCGTTCCATCTCAAAAATTTATCTATTTTTACACCGAGGTACTTGATGTTGACTACATTTTCTAAAGGGCTGCAGTTACATGTTTGCAGACAATTGTGAATAATCAAGTTATGAGTGGCAGAAGGCTGACTTTTACTTGAAATACTAAAAGTGATATATTTGGTTTTTTGTGTGTTCAAAGTTAAGATATTATTATTCAACCAACTATTTACTACTCTTAAACCTGTATTACATTTGTCAAATGTTTCATCCCAAGTTTTACCATCAAATATTAAGGCAGTGTCATCTGCAAAACTAACAATATTTCCATGAATATTCAGACTACACAAATCATTTATAAAAATAAGAAACAATATTGGCCCAAGCACACTACCTTGCGGGATTCCAAAGGAGATTGATTTACCCTTGCTTAAAATTTGATTTATTTCTACCTGTTGTGTTCTGTCACTAAGGTAAGATCTGAACCAGTCCATTGCTGCATTATTAATACCTAAAGAAGATAGTTTTTTAAGTAGGAATTCATGGGAAACAGTATCAAATGCTGTGGCTATATATATTTGATTTCTCCGCAAAAATGAGCACTTACAAAAATCATCGATGAAGCGTGTCCTCTGCAGCATTGGTATCTCTAACAATAACGCATTGAGATGAGAACCGAAGGGACTAACGCCCGCTCCACAAGCAGACACTGAACTTTCTAAGCTTCGGAGACTCTCGCCTGATAAAACGACCAACACAACGCATAGAGCTTTTACGTAATATGTTTGAATACAGGAATGACCGTGACATCACCATTCTATCACTGGTCCTGTAGAATTATGTAGTACACGACAGCATATATATAACGCAAGAGTTCAACAAACTAGACTTTTTTCAAACGAATGACAGGCCGAATGCTCAAAATTTTCACACATTGACGTTTTATCAGTAGATACATCTAACATACGATTGCATTTCTGTAGCGTTCTTTTAGGCCGTAGCTTACAGGGTTGAAATTCACTCTAATTGTGTTACCCTCCGATGGGAGAAAATACCAGAAAAATAAGAAGATAGATACATCCTTCAATTATTTTTCTATAATTTTTTTACAACCAATGTCAGTCATCCGGGAAGATGTTCTCTATAATTACAAATTTGCCCTTGTGATGGACACTTTAATGCAGTCCGAAACTTGTGCTAAAGAAGGAGATAACGTAATACTGCTAAATAACCCAAAAATAAATCATGATAATACTTTTGGCCGTGTAAATCTTAAATCATATCCAATATGACGTCTTGTCTTATTTTTGATATACGCATAGTTCATGATTTTCGATTGAGAGTTTTTGGAGTCACAGATAATCTAATCAAATTTTCTGTTTTATTGTAAAGAAAATAATTGCATTTCAATAGCGGTTTAAAATTAATGTTTGAACAAACAAAATAAAATTAGAATTAATTCATTTTTGACCTGTGACCACGACTACAAAACTAGTTCTTATAAACGTTTATGACGTTGATTTTTTTTTAATAACATACAAGATTTACACCGTGCAAAACAGAGACATATACAAGATTGACATAAAAGATTGAAAATGTGTAAGACTAATACTTATACAAGATTGCAGTGTGTTAAAAAATACTACATGTAAAGATTTTGACACCGTGTAAACGAATACGAATACAAGATTGACACTGTCGAAAACAAATACGTACACAAGATTGACATTGTGTTAATAAATACGTATACAAGATTGACACTGTGTAAAACGTACTTTGGTACATTTTCGGACTCCAGGGTGGGCAGAAATGAGACCATTAATTAATTAGTTAATTTAGGATTTTGTTCGATGTCACGAAAACACCTTTGGACAATAAAACAGTACTCAGCGAGCCTACCAAAATAAAATATACTCTGTGTTGGAGTAACTTCGGGTCTATGAATAAAAAGAAAGATGTTCTGTTATCGTTGACCTCAAAAGTACTCCTTCATCTTCTGATGTATTCTTCCATCGGAAATTTGGCATCATTCTGCATATTTCAACGTGAAACTAGTAATTCAGTTTTCATATTTCTTTAGTGAAAAACTGTCTTATCTCACCAAATGTTGATACTATCTGCTTTGAAGTATTCGATTCAGGCACGAATGAAAACATAATAAACAATACCGCACTCGACCTAGTTTGTAAACACATATTTTTCGAAAATTCCCTCCCCCCTGGAGGAATCCATCCCGGAACCAATAGGCGCGTTTAGTATTCCCGCGAAAATCTAACGGTGATGGGAATGCCTAGCGCCATCTCATTTCTTTAATACGAGTGAGGGAGAGACAAGAAAATGATTAATTTTTGCATCTCCCTCACATGCATTAAATAAATGAGATATCGCGAGCCGTTACCGAATTATAATAGCAAGATATTGGAAAAACGCTTGCATCGCATTTTTGGTGCTCATCTTTATACCATGCTTAAGCCTAATAATGTACCCCAAAATTGGGGATGCCATAGTCCCACTGGCTCCGAACAGCTGGAACTCTTGTGCTGTACATATTCACATGCCTAGAAAAATACATATTTGTGAACTGAAAGGAAATTCATATTATGCAGCGCTTCTATTTTATTCCAGCGCTCCTCTACAACTTTAGTTTATGAACTTTAATTTACACCGGTGAATGTTATAATTTGGGAAAGTTGCTCTAGAATATTCTCAATATCTCACATTAGATGGTTGCCATAGAGTTTGCGAGGATTCCTTCACAGCGGTATTGAAACGTACCCCCGTAAAGTGTATGTATTTTTAATCCAACGTGATGGTTTCCGCATTGCGGTGGACTCCGTGAGGAAGAAAACTATGTTTAATGATAAACTATGATATTTATCTGTGGTCCGAGCGGAAATGGATTGATCAGATATTTAAGAGATTAATTAGATAATAGCGGAAGATACTTCAGATCTGCTTAGGGAAGGCGTAGTTCATAAGCTGGATTATGTAGATAATCGTTGAGCCTGAACTTTTGGGCTTGGAGAAAAATCAACATACTCAAATAACACATTTTAGGTATCATAAATTTCAGATGTAATTACACAAATGGGTGGATCATTTAACACAGACAAATATAACAAATTATGCACCCTAGATTGAATGTAATGTCTTCCAAGGAGGTTCCTAGGTGTTGCCATTTAAAAAATGAATGATACAGTTTAAATGCTTATTTCAGAGCTCTAGGATCTAAGTAAATTCTGTAATATACAATTTTATTTTAGAACTATTGGGATAGTCTGTGCATATTTTTTTTTTTAATTATTGATACTTCTTAAATTCTGAATCCTTTCATATATTTCACAGCCTGCAAACATGTAAATTCGTTTGTTTAATCTGCGTATTTGAACATTACAGTAATAACGTGTATTTTAGGCGATGTTATGATAGTTTGGACACATTGTATATATCAGGGGTGGCTAACTTGATTGGACCTAAGATCTACTGTTTACTGACGAAATCCCGTGCGATCTACTAATTACATCAGGGGCAGGGAATGGCTGCTCTCGGAAAGCGAGAATACACATGGCAGATAATAACTTCAGATTGATCCTGCGTAAGTCTCCACAAACAAAAGTAAGTAAGTTACACACGGAACAGTTGATTTTTTCTCAGAACTTTGCAACATATGGTATGCAACTCAAATGTATAGCTTCACTCGGTGCATTAGAATGGCTTCCTTCGATGAATCTGCAACTTGTTATTTAATCTATCGTTATATTCTGTACACAAAACTGGTTTAAATTAAATCTGTATGCGAGGAATGAAAACTACACCCAGAACATGAAAATGTTTTTATTTATTCTGGCAACACATTATTTAGTCTGCAACTAGAATTTTTAAACTAAATTAGGAATAAGAGTGTTTTTCGAAATGCGTAAGCAGATGAACCCACAAATGGAATTTATTTCTGAAGACAAAACTGGTTTTAAATTACTAGTGAATCTGCATGTGATTCCCTAGCTTTAATTAGGATTGTTCTCATATTAATATTCGTATGGTTTCCCTATGAATTACGAATTTTGCAGCATATAACATTTTTTTTAACAACTATAACTCGAAACATTAAAATGGTTTTCTTCGAAATGCATCAGCACATTAATCCGCTGGATTTTTGACCGATCATTTAGAACATGAAACTGGTTTTAACTTTAGAGTGAATCTGTATGCGAGCCCCAATTTTAATTAATACTACACCCAGAACACGAAAATGGTTTTCCTCCGATTTTTTTCACGTAGATAGAATGGATTAGAATAGTTAGATAGATGGATTCGAAATGCGTCAGCATTTTCATACGCATCTGGAATTTTCATTATAAACACAAGTGATATGAGGTAGACCAGTCCACCAGCTTAAATTATATTGTACTCAGAACACGTGATATTTTTCCTATGTTTTACAGCAAATTTATTAACTGCAATATTTTTTTTCTAATTTCAAATTTATTTAACTTTTTACAATCATTTGAATGGATTTTTTTATATTTATTTAACATTATATATTAATACGATACAGAAAGCGAATTTCCTTGAACGGAGTTGTCATGACTACAGAGATATTTTTCAATATTAATTTCACTATCGTATAATTATAACGAATTATAATTATACGATAAAAAATATATTGGATCACGTATATGTTTGTGCCTAATTGATTTCTAGTAACAAAGGTGCATACATATGCACATACCTGTCAGCTGTGTTATAACAACCTCTGAGTTGTATAAAAACTCCTTGAGGTACGAACTTTTTCTCTTTTTTTACTAAGTAGCTTTTTTTTTATTGAATAGGTATTTACTTTTTTTTATTAAATAGTAAAGAATCCATGTCTCACACGGCAGTAAATAAACTTGTCAGTAGATGGCGGTTTTAACATAATTATTTATTTTCATGGTGGTCGATTTTTGATACCACAGTACTTGAAAGAGTTATAATGTATCTGAAAGAAAACCATTCTCGCTATATCAGTGTAAAGTGGTGCTTTCAGCAGGCCGCACCAAACAGCTCTTCTCCGGGTACGGGTTCTATTGGGTTCGAGTCCTTGCCCGGACCCGTGGGTCCGATCGACTGGACTAGTATCCGCGATCGACCGGTTGGCCACCCCTGGTATAAATGATCCTATAAATAGCCGTGGAGGTGATATTTCACAAAAAACTGACGTCAAAAAAATGCAAGCAATTTTTACCATTTACCTATCTATTTTCAATATATCTTTTCTTTATATCTTTATATATAAAAATCTCGGGTCATGATGTTCGTTCAAGATGAACTCCGAAACTACTTAACCGATTTTGATGAAATTTAAATAACTGTGAGTAATTTGGTCCAACTTAAAAGATAGGATAGTTTTTATCTCGATTTTGACCTCAATATTTATTATTGTGAATTAAATGTTTGTTATAGGACAATGATTTGAAATTATTTGTAAGTTCCGTAAGTTTCTGACAGATGGCAGTGTGAGTTAATTTATTGACACAACACTTGGTTATCTAGGTTATCTATCCAGTAGATGGCGTTGATGTCAAAGAATTATTGTCTTTGGCAAAACAATCAACAGCCTATGATATTTTCTAGCAAACTATTAATTGGTGTTGGTACGATTGACCGGCCAGCGGTTGAGTGGCATCGCATTTGGGTCCGGCCCAGGGGTCTTGAGTTCAATTCCTCGGCTTGCTAAGTCCTCCATCACAACACAAGCAACATTTTCCGCCTACTGTGGTGATTGTAAGAGATTTCCTAATATTGTCAGATTGTTCGTAAACCAGGAATATTAGTCTTTCTTTTAAAAAAAATGCTATGTACTGAAATAAAATCTGGAAATATCATCCAGATGCTTCAAGAAAAACCTATTATAGATACAAAAAATACATTGATTACAGGAGGTTAGCTGTATGCGGCATATAGCTGTCGATAGTGCAAGGATTGAGACTTAAATAAATACGATTGCAACTTCAAGGTCGAGGCCCCGAATAATTAATACCGCCTGCTAAATAAGCCATCCGAGCTAATTGTTGTCTATCAGAAATGCTCAAAGTTTTTTGTTGACCCCGGAGTTTTTATTAAAAGAATTTGTGAGACAAGCCCGGAGTTCCAACAGTTACCACGGTTAAAATCGATTAACGAATATTGCTTTCATGGCGGGAGAATAAGGTCACAGGCTTTTTAGTCTCACCTGAGAATATTGCACGATTCACTTTAACTTTAAAGCTAACCGCTTGAATTCTCCTTCGGGAATGTCGGTATTTGGAAATACCTGGAACTTTCAATATCACTGGAGACAATGAAACAATGGTTGGATTTCTCATAGATATCTGATAGCTATTTCCAGAATTTTGAATTGGCTTCAAACTTTTAAAATTTGATCAGTTTAATTTTCTAATGGGTTTCATTACAAACATTTCTGTTAGCCTGTTGTTAATTTCGTCGTAAACGTTTCCTTGCAACGAATTTTTTAATTATAAATTTCCTGGTTCTAATTCAAAAACTTACCTGTACGAAAATCATATCAAAAATGATTTATTTATTTACTTAATTTTTGAAGGGTAGGTGTTTTGGGAACATTATTTAAACAGATTACTATAAACATTAGCTAAAATGATTTAACGACTTTATATTTATAATTTATGCACAGATATATTTAAAAAAACAGAAGCTGCACGGTTGAAAAAAAAATGTTTTTGCAAACACAAGGTATTTATTGTGTGTTTTTTTTAAAATTGGAAATCCGTTGTTACAGAATCTTATAACACCACCAAATTTCATTAGATATCTGAATCTAGAAATCATTCGATGATCTAGTGTTGCATAAGGTACGTTTATCCACGATTTGAATATGAATAGGCAGTACCTACAAATATACATTACTAATGTTTCTATGCAAAATAATATTACGGTTTATCAAGGCGTAATAGATAAAGTCAACTTCGAAACCTTCGTTATCGGAATATAAATCAATCGGCTGCAGGTGGTTAGCATAATAAATTTAAGATTGCATAAATATATTGCATCAATACGAGTAAGCTGTATTAAGCAGATACCTACATGAATCTTTAACTTGGAAATTAATTGGATAGTTGACATTAACCCTTTCAATATATCCAAAGGTAAACAAATTTCATTATGGACTATTACGTTATTTTTTCTCTTTTGGTATTATTAAGACTTCTGTGCTTTTGTGTCTTTATTAATTGTGGGTTTCTATTCCAAAGTCGCAAATGTTCAGTAATTACAAATCACTATTAGGATATCTTTAAATTTTAAAAAATGTAAGTAAACATATAATTGAAAAGTGTTCATGGTTTTGGTAAAAATTAGGTCAGTCTATTCAAGGAATTGTTAAGAAAATATTGTTTTTTCCATTATCATTTTTAATCAAAACTGACTATTTCCTAAAAATAGTTAGTTTTTCATCTTGTTGTGCACTAAAGTGCTGACCGTCAGATACCTCTCCATCTTGTAGCTCTGAGGATCAGTACCCCATTTTCATAAAACTCGTGGCCGTTTGGAGATATAATAAAACAAAATTGTGAAGGATTACACAGTTATCATAGCTGATTTGTGATAAAAATCAGTTTTTGCCATAATGTACTTTTACAGTGATATTTCAAAATATCCAGATGGAGATAAAATTTCCTTTTTTCTCCATACAATTATTTCAACTCTTCCGAAGGTTCTGTCCGCTGGCATCTATCTAGTAGCTGTGCCCATGAACAGGAAAAAATGTTCTTCTTTCTGGAAAACCGAAAAGATTCGGTCTTCAATACCTTCACGTGCATCTTAAAATTATGATATTATTTATATACTTTTCATTGAGACCCGTCATTTTCCATAAAATAGGCTTTAAAAACTTTAAACAAACGAGAATATAACCAAGAGGCACACGTAGTTATTCTGATAGTTAAAAAAGAAGGAATTAGATAAATTTCGAAAAAAATATTATTGCACTACGGAAAAAACATAATATTATCACATTATTGTCATCTTTTGGAAAAAATAATTCGGTTCGTACAGCTCGTACAATTCGGTTCGACTATTATTAAGTTTTTAATGAAACAAAATCGGTTTATTAGCTATACAAAAGGACAAGCTTTAGCATTTTCAATATTTAGTTCCAACTAGTTTTTTACACCGATCATTAAATGAATTAATTGCTAATATTGTCTTCAATGATTAAATATTACAAATTGAGTTTTTTATCGAACATTTTTTTTTAAATCGCTTCGATTCAACTGAATTAGTATAAAAGACAATACTGCAATACCTGCTTTACCTACTTAACTAATGGCTAGGTAGATACTATCTGGCTTTAAAGCTATTTTTGAAATAGCTTCGATTCAACTGAATTAGTATAAAAGACAATACTGCAATACAGTAGCTTTACCTACTTAACTAATGGCTAGGTAGATACTATCTGGCTTTAAAGCTATTTTTGAAATAGCTTCGATTCAACTGAATTAGTATAAAAGACAATACTGCAATACAGTAGCTTTACCTACTTAACTAATGGCTAGGTTGATACTATCTGGCTTTAAAACTATTTTTAGAAATCTTTTCACCTGCTTATTTATTTATTTATTACACGCCCTAATGGGCTTCTACAATTAAAACAATAAAGAAAACACAATTAAAAAAATTAAAAGTTTCCAACAAAAGCATATAATCGACACATTGGTAAAAACGATAAGAAGTCTCACATGAATAGATATTCAATATAAACAAAAATTTTAGACGTCTATTTATGTCTCGGTATATGAAAAAATTGAAATAAACAATATTTATGTTGATTATTTTTAAGGTGAAATATATCTCCCAGATCAGAATATTTATTTCCGAATCGGGGAATTTTGGTAAGACATTGTCCTGTTGTTGTTAAAATAAAAGGGTTGTAATTTTCGGTAAGATTTTTTGGGTATGTGGATGTTTATTAATAGAAGCAATTCAGGACAGTCAATTTTGTAATGAAGTATTTTATGTAAAAGTATTAAATCTGTGTTTATTCGTCTTTCTTAAAGTTTTAATAGGGACATTTTATCAAGTAGGTAAAAAATTCACGTAGATACAATCGTGACAAAATAATTTTTTTGCAAAATTTTATTTTATAAATTAAGATAATATGAAAAAACAATAATTAATAAATCTAAACGATAATATGAAAAAACAATAGGACACAGAACTATAAAAAGGTAACGATCCCCAATGGCCGAGTTGGTTAAGGCGCCTGTCCCGGTAAGACAAGACATCCTGACCCCGTAGCACACTCGATCGATAAGGATAGATAGGATAACTTTCGGTAAATTCTCATCGTTCCCTAGGACAACTGCAGATCGCTAACGTACAAACAACAGTTGATGTCGAATATTTTAAGGACACTTAGTCATTGTGAACTGCCACTTATTCGTTGGCGATCTGCAGTCATGCTATGGAACGATGAAAAGTTACCGAAAGTTATCCTATCAATCCCTATCAATCGAGTGTCCTAGGAGGCCTGGGTTTGAGTCCCATTTGCGACAGTTCATTTTTTTTAATTCATAATTTCGTTTAGATTTAACGTTTAGTATCAAACGCTAAAAATAAGAAAAGTTTTACCAATAAAAATTAAATTGTATTTACCTATTTGCTAATTAATTTTCTTCAAGAACCGTTAATAATGATCGCAAAATAACTCAACAAATTGTTTTAAATTTGTCTTGTTGAAAAGTTAATTGGCACAAAACAATTTACTGCTTTTAATAGAGAAACACGTAAGCCTTAAATGGAGGCCTTTTAATTAAAACAATCGTTGGCACGTAAATACAGTGGCGCCATATTACTTACGTTACGTTTATATAAATAACAGTCAAGGATAGATATATTTCTTCAAATTAATGGAGGAGTTAATTGATGTCAAATACTGCGAAATGCGAGAGCAGAATACATTATTGTAAACAATGGTTAATCTACTGCAATTGCACTCGACACATTGCAGGATCAGAACGATAACAATGCAATATATTCAATGCAATCATTTTCATTTTGCGAGCCGCCCCGGGAATCATTTATTGGATAACCAACACCACTGCCATAGGTCACCCCAAGTGGTTCGATAAATTTGGTGATTTAGCAACGGTGCCCGGGTTCATCATGTGAAATGTGTCCGTGTCTTGGCGAGGGCCTGCCCTCCAGCTGCTTGGCCGGTCAGATCTGGAGAGGCCGATTTGGGTTAACCCTTTGACCTCTCCAACTGGTCTCTCTCTCCACCGATCGCCTTGCACCGCAGAGGGAGGGATGAACACACTGACCCTTAGATTCCTACCCACCTCTCATACATTTTTCCTTCCCATAAATTCCTCTTAATTTTTATATTAATTTATTAGGACCTAATTTAGAGGTCTCCAGTCACCATTTGAAGAATTTAAGACGATCTCACATAATATAGAAGCAAATCAAAACTGATGGAGTTGCCATCGTTTAGAAGGTTTTAAATAACAACATAAGGATTGGTCATAGGAAACAGAATATAAGTTTTAAAAAAAAAACAATGGTCCAAGTGCATAATATTTTTTGACAATTTTATGATGAAACATTTTTATTAGTTAAGAGCGATTGATTGACCAGCAGCTGAGAATAAAAGTATAAAAATGCTTGCAACTGTACAAGGAGGTTCCAATGAGAAAGATCGATTATTCCCCGTATTAAATATCGACTTATTTGATTAAAAACTTGCTTTAATATACACATACATTCAAGTAAGCAATAAAAATGCTCAAAACGCACGATGATAAATTATTAAATATGTGTAGTGTACTTCTTGTAAGTATTTTTTGATCACAATTATTTATGATTTTTCAAGAATGTCTAAAGAAATAAGTGCGCAAAAAAAATTTGAAATATTTTAGTTTGTGAGATCTTAAATAAATAGAAAAACTTAGGTATTTTTGTCACAAAACTCTTTTAATAATGATTTTAATTTAACTAAAATTTAAATTTTGAAAACTGTGTTGACTAGATTATATTTTGTGTTGTATTTATATGATTTGAAATTTGTGTTGTTTAATAGAACCTTACGTTTGAAAATTGAACAAATCTGCCAACGACCAACGGTATATCCTTATTATATTAAAAATACAGTTAGTTTTTCAAAATTTTAAAACTGCGTACCAGATAAAATAACAATCTTTCAAAATCAATTATGTTTTTTTTTGTAAAAATGAGTCAATACGTCTAGAATTTGATTTAAAAATTAATTTCCGGTATTCTCTGGTAATACCCTCTTAAATGGCGTGAAACAAAGCTAGTGAGTAGAAATAACATGACTTTTTTATGACACAAAATAATATTTTATATATAGCGTAAAGGCAGTAATAATATTAAATAATGTAACTTAAAATTATACATGATTACCAAAGGCGACGGTACAGAAGTTTACAACAAAATATTCTACATTTTCCACGTTATAATTTCAACAAGGTTTTTCCATCCAGTCCCATTGCATGACTGTCGCTAATCAAAATTCATTGAACGGATTCAAACACTGTGCATGGTTTGATCATAAACATTGTAGTTGACGGAATAATGATGGCGATGCACTTCCACTTTGTGTAGAGAATGTTTCCCAATTAAACAAAAAAATACGGGTTAACAGGTTACCTTTGGTTGGGTAGGTTCCCTAAGAAAATCGCTTGCTTACTTTATTGGGTGTATTAATTTCCGTAAATACAGAGGCAAAGGAAATTGTATTAGGAAAATATTGAATACACATTAGGTAATCGAACCTGAAACCCCAGAATCCGATCTTCGGAGCGGTAAAAAAACATAGGTATTAATTTTTGTTATTTGTTTTGGGGTGTTATGCCGTGTTGCGGTACCTCCTTCTTTAGCCAACATTTCGGACAGCGTTACAGTGTCCATCTTCAGGGCAGATGTGTAATTGATAGATTTGTTTTTTGAATCACTAGATTCTTATTTTCCATGAAGTGGGAATCATTTAAACTACTGAATTTAAAGCGAATGTTCTTTATTCAAATATAACGCGTCATATACGCCTCGCAATTTTTACCTCATTTGGGTATTTTAAAAATTCACCTCGCTATTATAGACCTAAACATCTTGTATTTTTTCGTTAGGGAAAAATTGTTAACCCTACTAAAATTGCATGTTTGCCAAAGCATCAGCAATCATCGGTATCAGCCAGCGACGGCGGCCATATATCTTACACACGTGTCTGTCTGTGTTATGTTGGGAGTGGGAAGGAATCGGTCGTGTTTTTTTTTAAATATTATTTGATGATTTTAATTCGATCTGTAACCTTATATTATAGTTAAAAAATTTAATTACGCGTTCCTAGTGAAATACATTATTTCCATACTGACCAAAATCAAACAAAACTCTCCAACGCTATTAATTTAATATTTGCATTACCGGAATCCCAAATTGCATCCAAATTGTCCGCGGTTGTTGGTTGTATTGATATGAATGCAGTCGGGATGTTTGCGGAGGACGAGCATTATGTGTGGGCGCAATCATCCCTTGCATGCAATCATTACAATAATGCACGTATTTTAACAAATATCTAGAGCTCATACAAGGTTTTGAATTTCAAGTCATTTTCATTAATTTTCAGCACTCAAAAATATGTACTTTGCAAATTCCTAATCCAAGCAATATGTACTAATGTAGTACAAATTACTTGTATGTATCTTCTTAACCACAGGAGCGACTAAGGGCAAAATATGGACCGATTTTAATTTTCTGCGATTGACAGCGGTCCAAAATTGGACCACATTTTCCTACCATTCGTAAAACTTTATAAAGTTTATGTTTTTTTTTTATCTAATACCTAAAAATTTGGGATGATTATTTAAATATAGGTGAATTCATTGGCTATAAATCACTTTATCCGGTCTATATGTCTCCGTATTAAAATTCAAAGGTATTTTTTTTTTTAATTTGGGCGGAAAATTTTCAAAATGATTACCAAAAAATCTCGAGCAATCCGAGAAAAAAGTTTCAAATTGCGCTGTCGTTCCAGTGGTTAATGGAAAATGACTAAGGTTTGAAGAGAACAACATTCTTAAATAATAATAGGTATTTTTTTATGTTTTATGAAATAATAACTGACATTTTTGATGAATCGTCGGAAAATGCTTTCCCCGGTTTTCAAACTGCACGTATTACAGATATTTTAGTGGGTGGGTACTTACGCTTTTTACAATACTTAAAACTATTAAAAATGTTCCGCTATCCAGCATTACTATGTAAATCAGTATTGGTAGAAATACTCTGCAAAAGATTAGAATAGAGTAATATTATTTTTATATAATTTTAAAAAATTCACGCAGAAATCGGGAAGTAGATATTAATTTTCTTGACCGGTACAGGTCATAAAAAATCATTAATCCCGCACTAAAACTCAAAATTAAATATCTGTTAATTATTTAATAATGCACAAAAACGAAACACTGAAGTTTTCCTGAAAGCAGAACTCAAAACTTTTAAGAGGAACGGCTGCGCGGCCGCTTTCATACAAAACGTAGTTTTGGATTTGAAGCCGTAATACCCAACCAAAATGAAAAATTATTTTTTTATTAAAAAGGTAGGTCAAATTTCGACGTCGGACAGGAGCTGTTTTTTTTCTGCTTTTAAATGATGACGTATCTATGTAATTAAAGAAATCAGTTTTGGTTCATTTTGAAAGCAACTTTGTAATTTTTTTGTGAGTTATTTAAAAAAATTTTAAAATGCTGCCCAATCCTTGGTTTTAATATAATGAAAAATAAAATTAAAACTTACAAAAAAGTAATTTGTAGCATAGAAATTTATAAAGTGGAGTTTAGCGCCATTTTTAAGTGTTGTCCAATAAATATAATAATCAACAAAAATAAACCCAGTTTACGGTTAGCACGATATGGTAAATAGTTTTGAAAAAAAATTGAGACGAACCTTAATTTACAGTGGAATACGTATAAGTAAGTGGAAGAGAATAGCCTGTACCTAAGGTTACCCGATTGTTTTTAGTGCATACTTATATTTTGTCGATAAGTGCTACAAAAACTTTTGAGACAATTACAAAGGGCCGAACTTGGAAAAATCTTCTCGTCCCGAAAATCTAATATATTATATTTGAGAAGCTGCAAACTAAGTATTTTAGGATTCCTTTGCCCCAAAACCGCTAAAATTGATATGTTGGTATCTACCTATCACTAATAAAAATATGATTTTTTTTGGAAATTTGATACTAATAGAATATAATTCCATTGATAACATATATTCGATTATGCTCTGTTTTCATGTACAAAGAAGTGATAACTTTCAAACAAAAAATAAAATGAGAAACCAAAATAAGTTAATATTTGTACTTTTGTGAAAAGAGTAGATCAAAATTTAGACCAGTTGGACAAGCGCACAAAGAAAACACAAAAGCTACGACGGTAAACAGAAGCCTTGGACAAAGACACCATAAATACCAGGCCATAAAAGCACTCAACAATCTTTCACTTGACACAAAAAATGAGGAAAACAAAAAAAAATGCAGATACAAAATCAAAGACGGATGAAAGAACAAAAGGCAATACTAAAAAATAAATTGTAATACAAAATAATAAAACATATATACCACACAATACCATTATATAAAACAATTTATATATTTTATTTAAAAAAATACTTTAATTTATTACTTACAAGCTTCTGCCCGCGACTTCGTCTGCATAGTATTAGTACTTCGAGTAATCAATTTTTTTTTTCTAGGTCCCATCTACGTTTATAAATAACATAAATATAATATACGAAAATTCTTAACCTATTTATTTAAAGTATGTATAATTCTTGATTCGATTCAAAGTATTAGGCGAGTACTTCAAATAAATTCTTTAATTTAAATATTTTCCAAAATAGAATTTTGATTTAACAATCATTGTTTTGCAAAATGTCATTCTCAAATTTTGACGTTTTCTATTAAACTATAATTATTATTTTCAATATATTGAAAATAAATAGCTAGCTTCATAAATTATAGCCCATAAGTTATTCTGATGTATGAGCTAAATTATTGTAAAGTTTCATTAAAATCTATTCATTAAATTTCGATTTAAAGAGGAACAAACATACATACATCCATACAAACTTTCACATTTATAATATTATACTAGCTTCTGCCCGCGACATCGTCTGCGTAGGATTAGTACTTCGAGTAATTTATTTTCTTTTCCTAGGTCCCATCTACGTTTGTACCAAAGTTCTTAACCTATTTATTTAAAATATTTATAAATCTTGATTCGATTTAAAGTAATAGACGAGTACTTCAAATAAATTAACGACCTAATTTAAATATTTTCTAAAATAGAATTTTGATTTAACAATCATTGTTTTGCAAAATGTCATTATCAAATTTGGACCCGTTCTATTAACAATTATTACTATTTTCAATATATTTAAAATGATTAGCTAGCTTTATAAATTATAGCCTATATATTATTGTGATGTATGAGCTATTTTATTGTAAAGTTTCATTAAAATCCATTCAGTAAATTTTGCGTGAAAGAGTAACAAACACAAATACATCCATACAAACTTTCGCGTTTATAATATTAGTAAGATTAATATATATTATATTATTCAATCTTACTTTATATTATATTATATTATATAAAGTAAGATTGAATTTTTTTATTATAAAATAATAATAAGTGCGGCCATCATTAACAAAATAAATGGTAATATAATGTAAGGTAATATCTAAATTATTTTACCAAAATGAAAACTAAAACCAAAAAAAGTTGCCCTTTGGCTTTAGGTATAGGGATCGTAGGATCAACGATGGAAAATGTTCCAATGTTCCAAAAAAAGTCCATCTTAATATTGGGGTGATTATTAGCTTTTATAACATAAAAATGACCAAGAATAAAGAATTTGACAAACGAAATTATCCTTCCTAGAATATTAATAACAAGGTTTACTATTCATCCAATAATCCTAATGTTACAGCCAGCGCTAGAATTAATCGTAATGAGGAAAGGGAGATCTTTGTCAGTCCGTCATTAGTCGCTTGAATAGTCAAATGTTTCCAAGACAAAGAGAATCGGAGGTACATTGTGTAAGGAATTCTGTTGTGAACACAAACCCAAAGGTTCTACGGATACCTACTAGCTTCCGAAATCTGCCCAAAGATGGTGGTTGTTACGCTACAGGGGGCACGCCTGAAAATCATTTTCAGGAATACGCGCTATCAGATTATAATATACCTACTCCATATTGTATTCTTGTTGATACCTACCCGCCTAAACAACTAATATAAAATAATTCCACATAAAAATAGTTACTTGGTATGTAGGTATCTACCCACTTATTGGAATGTTTTCAATGCGACAAAATTATACGTGCAATAATCTCAATTACTGCGTTCAGTGTACGATTATTAATAAATTATATAATACTGCTTCGAAGTCAAAATAATTCTCTTCGAGCTTTATCGTGTAGAGCCGAGTAGTTTTTTTTAACAAAGCTTTGAATCCAGGAACTAATCCGATTTGACAGTTTAAGTTTACCTAGTTTCGATGTCAAAAGAAACATGACGTAGATGTAGGATGTGGGTACGTCAAGAATAAATGCGTCCACGGGATTGTTGTTTCAGACAATCAGATAATCAGTGATTGTCAGTCAGCAGGTAGTTATGAGATGGTGAGATGGAGGAACACACTGGTGATGGATGTGGATGAGAGTAGATAATGCGAGTAATTAGTAGTTACCAGGATACGTCCCGTGGTGGTCTGTCCCGAGATGAGTTCCCCGGCCCAGTCCTTGGCCTCTGTCATAAAGGTACCCTCGAACTCCTGCTTGCCCTGACGGGCGGCCTTCTGCTCCTTCTGCTTGGGATCGTTGGGCGAGAACTCGGGCTCCTTGCGGCAGCAGATGAAGGCGGCCAGGCGCCATAGCACCACGACCGCGAGCCCCGCCAGGAAGGTGACGATCGACGAGAGCAGGAAACACCACCATTTTCGGACCTTGAGACAATCATCTATGGGGGTCGGCTCGGTGGCCGCTTCCTCGCATGACGCCATGGACACGAAGGCATTCACCCGAGCAGCGCGCGCGTTGGCCCCATCAGGCCGTCAGGCGTGTGGCTGGTGCCCGCTCCGAGTAGCCCGCCCGGCCTCGCTCGCTCTACTGCCCGAACTATTAATTTATACTCTCCCCCGATCGATAGGCTGGTGCGCGCGTCTCCGCCTTGCCGCCCTTCCCGCTCTCGCCGCCCTTGTCGCCTTTCCCGAACGACAGAGCCTCGAGCCCGACTTTTTTCGCGCCAAATCGATGAAGCCCGACTCGTCATTCGGATGAAAACGGCCGGCAGAGATCGGGTGGCGAGGATCGTCTCGGATGCGGAGCCCCCTGATCAGGAAAGTCAAGGAAACTCGAACGGAACATAGTATTTACAACACCAAGAGAAGCGGACTCGAAGAAAGCGCCACTGGGATAAATGTCAGGGAATTAAAATGTTAAGGAAGTGAGCGTAACTTCGGTCCGATGCAGTGAACCAGTCGCGTCACCGGGAACACACACCACTCGCGGGACATGTCGCGGTGTTATGAAGCGTACTGTAGGTAACGTGCCGTGCTGATGCAGAGGCAGACTGAGTTGCGACTGAATAGCGACTAGCGACACCGACACTGACACTGACTACTGCCGTGACTGACAGTGACTGTGGTAGCGGGTAGCGCGCTACGGCTGTACGGTACGGCATACGGCTCCCCGCTCCGGCTCCCGGCGCTCGACTCGCGTCCCGGCCGATAGGTGGCAGCTTGTACCCGCACCACTGGCACTGCTAGTGCTCGCCGCTCGGCACGGTGGCGCCGCGGACAGCTAAAGACTCCCACCGGAAAGCGCACCACCCTCCGAGACTTTCACTTTCCTCAGGAATGATGATTGTTAACGTACACAAGAAAGTGACCTACATCCATCACACCTCACCCCTAAAACTACAACATGATTGATGTATTTGAATACAAATAGTTGTCACTTGGCTGGGGACCTATTGTTTTTTTTATTATTAAAAAAGTATTGCATTGCAAATGAGAACGCATTATCATGTTTTGATGTCGCAGTGTGTTTTAGAAGTAAATGATGTTTTATGTTTCAGCTGATAGCGGAAAACTAGGCAGTACCTATCAATAGGGGGGGGGGGGGGAATAGAGAAAGGGGAGAGTTGTCAAATTTCTTGAAAATTGTTTTAGGATCTCTATTTATCACAACTTATTATTTACATCACTTTGATAAAAGAGACGGTGCAAATAATATTATTGTATTTTCCAGGAATGTAACTACGAGTAGGTACCTATACTATTCTCTTTTTTAAGGAAATATGAGACACCTAACCCCCCACCCCTTATACATGCCCTTGCAGTACCTTATAAATTATTTTTGACTGTAATACAGAACCGGTTTAGTTGCTGAGTGGATAAATGCGTCGGGTTCCCACCCTGGTTCTGTCGCCACAAATAATAATTTCCGCGAATACCTAATAACAGATTAAGGATAAAGTCGAGTAATTTTGTTATGCTTTTTTCCACCTTATCCATTCTACGTTCTATCTATTTCACAGAACGAAAGTTGAAGTCGATTCAACTTTGGCTTTCTATGATTCTATTGTACAGAAAGCCTATTCTCACTGATCTATTTCATAAATTCTATGAAATAGGTCATATGTAATGGATGCAATATTTGCAACCCGGGGAAAGTTATTTTCTTTAAAACTTTAGGTATTTTCAGGTGAAACTGAAGTTCTGAAATTAAACTAATAAAAGTGGAGATGTTATTACGTACTAGCTGATACCCGGCATGCGTTGCAATGCCAATTTAATAAATAAAATGTTTCTCCCTTCGTGTCATTTCCCATACGTTCCCGTTCCCCTTCCTCTTCCTCTTCCCCTCCCACGTCCCCTTCCTCTCCCGTGTTCCTTTTTCACCTTCCCACGTTCCCCCTCCCCTCTTACTCGTTCCCCCTCCCGCGAAGCCCCCCACCCTAATTCCCCAACCGACCCTCCCGCATACTTCTCCCCCAGCCTTTTTTCCCTGACCGCAACCATAATGCCAGAGCTCACCAGTATAATATATATATATATATTTTTTTTTTTTTTTTTCATTTTAATATGTGTATATATATATAGAAGTATTCTCGGGTATTTTCACGACAATTCAAAAAAATAATAGAAATCGGATAAAATTGTAATCGCAATCGCATGAATAGTATAGGAAATAATTTAATAACGCCAGAGCTCACTATCCTATGTTGGGCGGTATGGTATCCCGGGTATGCGCACGTCATATCCGAAAGTTTCATCGCATTTGGATGAACGGTATGGCCACGCATAAGATACGAACACACAAGCAAACATAATTTTTTATTTATTTTATATATTCAATAATATTATTATTCAATGTATAAAAACAGTTTATTATAAACAAGTTCTGCTTCGCAATTATTATTATGTTTTACAGCTGTTTCGCCCTCTGAAGACATTGTCAAACTGGTCACTTACAGACGATGAATTTATACTAAATCTAAATCGATATTTACGACGACTCATTTCTAATTTCTTAGTAAAATTGCTGAAGTTATTAATGATTGTTCAGAGCTGCATAAAATAATTTGCAAGGCAGACAGAAATATTTCACCTTTAAATGTATACGACGAGAATGCCAACATTTTTATAAATACCAACCAGGAATTATTAGATTTCTGGTCAAATAAAATTATTCACGCAAAACACTTCAATTATCTCAACCAAACGTATGTTGACAAACTTTCTTCAAACAAATGGTTGAGTATTGGAGAGTTGAGCGCAGAAATAGAAGGATTTATGCTTGCTATTCAAGATAGAGTCATTAATACCAAAAATTATAGGAAGCATATAATCAAAGATACAAATCAAATTGATGATCTATGTAGAAAATGTATGGCTTTTCCGGAAACTATAGAACATATTATATCGGGATGTTCTATATTAGCGCCGTCTGAGTATATATTTAGGCACAATCAGGTTTTAAAAATAATTCACCAAAGTTTGGTAATTAAACATAACTTGATTGAATGTCATAATTAGTTTCATATTATGAATACGAACCAAATTCATTTTTTGAAAATAATTTCTTTAAAATTTACTATGATAAAACTATACTAACAGACAGACCAATTAGTCTCAATAGACCCGATATAGTTTTACATTATATCATTGATGTAGCTATTCCAAATTCCTGAAATATTGAAAAATCTGTTTCTGAAAAAATAAGAAAGTATACAGATTTAGGAAATTAAATTAAAAGAATTTGGCATTCTCAGACTATAAAAATATTACCATTTGTTATTTCGGCTACTGGCATTATACCTAGCTCTCTCATTAAAATTTAGGCATATTAGATTTGTCAAAGAATTTGTATATAAAAAAGCAAAAATCAGTCATTTTAAATACATGTAGGATTACGAAAGATTTTTTAAATATTTATATTGAGGGATCTGTAGGATTTATCGGTCAAATTAGGAATTCCACCGAGCCGAACCCTCTGATATGAAAATATCTGGAGTAGGTGAATTATATTCCCATTTAATAGTTTGGTAGATTAACATGTTGTTCTTGTATTGTTTTGTATTAATTATACTTATATAATACACTTGCATAACGTGGATTTACTAAAAAATGATCATTTATATGGAAAAGTGTATGAAAGGGTTTAGTTTTTTCTATGGGAAAAACTAAACCCGGACCTAAAAATCTGGTTCGTAAAAAAATATAAAATAATTTAAAATTAAAATGACGTTCTACAAAATAAACTTAAAAACAATAAATATTTTTTTTATATTATGGATAACTAGATATAGAAGTGGAAAACATTTAATTTCCCGAATCTGTTTAATTAAAGCACTGATTATTTTTGGCTCCTTGAGATCCGTCAATGTTTTATAAAATAACAATTACATGATATTTATTATTATTATTATTTTATTTTTAACATTTACAGAGTGTTAACAATTATTACATTAATGAAATTGCCATTGGAATGTGCATAGATAAATATTAACACTCAAAGAAAAAATGTTCAAATCATGGGTAATTCAAGGTTTAGTTGTCAGTAGGTGGAGATGCTCCTAGTGGAATAACAGAAATATTAAAAAAATAAATTAAAACAAACACTTGTATATATATTATTTTATATATCGACCGGTTTCGCTTCGACCAAGCTTCATCAAGATATAATAATAACTAAACACTAAGACAGAGTTGTTGGTTGTATATAGGTTGAGAGACAGAGGGAGAAAGAATGTTACAAAGGGACATAATTAGACAGACACAAAATTATTTTTTTAAAAAATGGTACTTAATTAATAAGTGGGAGGGAGACAACAGTATATGTAATTTCAAGTAAATATACAAACAGTTAATGATACTTAGATATAATATAAAGGTTTGATGCATTTTACATTATAAAAGAAATTACAATAATTAAATACATTCAAATTACAATACTTAGATAACATACATTTCAGAACAACAATACCATGGGCTGGGATGAATAGCGGGAAACAAGTTAAATATTGGTGATGCAAACTATTAATTTTATAAGTATACAATAACTACAGAGAAAGAGAAGACAGAATATTTATTGTTATTATCATTTATTTATTTATTTAATTTATTTATTTATACATTTACAACGCCCTTACGGGCTTTTACATAGTAAGTGTACGATATAATATATACAGAGACACAATGTTTGGATAAAAAAAAGAAAATAATATATTATAGGAAAAATAAATGGAGAAAAAAAACAAGTATTTACATAATTTTTAGTTCAAATACTTCTATCTGCCATGACGTCATGTTATCTTATTGACAATAAATGAGAACTTTTTTAAATTGAGGAGGCTGTTTATAAAGATATATGCATCATTACATTCTATGGTATTTTACAATCTACACAATCAAGACTGATTGAATTAGGCAATATTGATATTAAATCACACAAGGTGCAATGTTTTTCACTTCTTAAATAACGTCCATTAGGAACTTTTATGTGAATATTACTTAGACAATGAATGGTTTCAAGCTTGTTGTGAATATTTTTGTAAAAACATGTTAAGTCAGTAGATTTATCCAATGTAAGAAAATTAAAGTATTGTATCCGTTCCTCATAAGATTGGATTATTAATCATTCAAGGCTCTTCGAGGTATATAATAATAATTTGCCATTATAATTATAATATCTATGCTTTTGCCGATTTTCTATTCACATTTTTCACATCCGCAAAGCGAGATACTCGTATTATACTATATTGCTCTTGTATATAGTATAATGGCGTTGGTTTTATGTAGTAGATATTTAGACCAGGGTTATTAGAGGTTCACATCCAAGATATTTCAATTTTAAGTGCATAAATTTAATTTAAATATTTTTTATTTAATCATATTTTGAGAACAAAACCCAAAAAGTTTTTAGTCTTACTTATTAGCATTTTAAGTCTAAAGCTTTATAATAAAAAATGTATATTTTTTAAATTATAATTAAAAATTGGTTAATTATATTTAATAAAGAGTAATACAAAATAAGTCCAGATACTGCTTTTAGTTTAGTGGCGTCATTTTTATTTACCCTTTCACTTAATATTTACTTTAGGGGAGCCAGTGTTCTTGGGGTGAGGTTTGTCTAGGTTTGGGTGCGGATGATCTGGACTCTCAAAACCCCAGATTCCTACCCAAGCGTCATACGTTTTTCTTTACCATAACTTTCTTTCCTTAAAAATACCCTGCGCACAGCATCCCCAAAGATGAAATAGGCACAGAGGGAAATTATTTTCCTCGGGGCCTCCTGTGTGGAGCTAATGTAAAAAAAAAATCGCGCATGACGTCTTGAAGAAGAGTACCTTAATTACATTTTTTCAGTTACCCAATTATAAACAATGCTCGACATTATTATCAATTAAAAAGTAGCACTCGGTTCGTTAGTTTTCGGATTTGATTTTGCCATTCAAATTAAGCTAATTGTTTCGTCAATCTTCGCAAAATCACTTTGTGGCTTCATTTTTAATTAAATGAAACAATTAACTTTAAGTACACCATTATGTAATCATAATTGTCGAAATGTTTCGAAACGGATGGTTTCTTCGTCAGGATAATAAGAACATGAAATAACAAAAGAAGCAAAATTTTACATTAGGTTAACCACTCGAACGCTTTTTGCCACACTATGACACTATTTCCAAAACCACGGATTGCTTTGTTGCCAAAATATGGCAAATATTCTCTGGATTCTTAATAATGTTTTAAAGTTAAAGATTTTAAAATATTTTTTTTATAAATCCTACTAATATGTGGTAATAGAAAAAAGATAAGTGAATTCATTGGCTATATAGAACTATTATCAGTTTGTATGTCTACATATTTAAATTCGGAGGTATGATTTTTTTTAATGTGGGCGGAAAAATTTCTTTTAGCAATCCGAGAAAAAAAATTGCTCTGTCGCTCCAGTGGTTAAAAAAAATAAAATTAGCTTACCTAATTGTTTATTTTATGCATTGTACGTAATAATAAATCAACCAGAAATGTATTAAAGTAGTTACCTACCTACTTATGTTTTTTTCAAGACTACTTATATTCGCCCAGTTTAAATATTCATACAGATTACATACACTGAGCATTGGCGACATGTGATTGTTTTTTTTAATAGGAATAAAATATTATCAGACAGCAAAATGTCACCTACATTTTTACTCCAAATTAGCTTAGGAAACGTAGATCAAATCTTTCGGGTACGTGCGCTGTGTATAGCGTGTTTCGTTCTCCACACAGAGAGAAAAAAAAAACCTTATTTTTTATTTTTAAACACCCGGGATCTCTAAAGTTGGATATTATCACAGACTGTTCATATGTCTTTGCATATTATGATCTGTAGCTATTCAAAAACGTTAAAATAAATGAAATTAGTGTTTACTATTAGCTCGCTAAAATGGCCGGAAGTTTTGAAAAATCTTAGATATCGTGATTCGGGAAAAAAATAAAACGAAGGGTCCATATTTTATATTTTGTAGCAAACTTAATTTTCATTCCATAACTGTAATCAAAATAATGCAAAAAAATCTTGAAACACATGTGATGTGTTTGTTAAAAATATAAAAAGGGAAAATGACACTTTTTCTGGATAAAATTAAGATACTAAACAATAACTACACCAAAATTTTTGAACAACATACAACGAATAAAAAATAATGGATGCCCATGATCGAACCACCATTATTCATCACATCATAACTCACATTAACCTAACCTAACCTAACCTAACCTAACCTAACCTAACATAACCTTACCTAACCTAACCTAACCTAAGGTTAAAAACCCCAATTATCAGTTTTCGACGCTTCTAGACATGATGAATTATCATGTGAGGAATTAACATCCGATGAAAAGTTTGTACTCAATGATGGTGACCAGAATGTTCAGTGGAAACTTTTTAAGTGTATGAATATTGAGTACAAACTTTTCATCGGATGTTAATTCCTCATATGATAATTCATCATGTCTAGAAGCGTCGAAAACTGATAATTGGGGTTTTTAACCTTAGGTTAGGTTAGGTAGGTAAGGTTATGTTAGGTTAGGTTAGGTTAGGTTAGGTAAGGTAAGGTTAGGTTAGGTTAATGTGAGTTATGATGTGATGAATTATGGTGGTTCGATTTAATAAATATCCTAGCTCGTAGGACCAATGATGGTGGCGCTGGTTGTACAATTACTTCGATCGCAGTGATGTGAATTACAAATTAAATTAATGAAAATACATTTGCCTTTTCATGCATAGGGAAGGTGGGAAACCCAAAGACTTACCTAATCCACTGCAAATGTCCCTTCAATAATCCACTGCAAATGTCAGTTCAATAGCCGCTGGTTTTTCTTCTCATTTCTTTTACATATAAAACACAAGAGTTCTATTATTCTATAACACAACCACAAATATATCAGTCGCGGCGGTTCAAAACATCTGTTTTGGCGGGGTACTACAAAATACGACGGATTACAGCGGATAATTTTATTATTAACTAATAACAACAAGAATGTTTGCGGTGCGGTTAACAGCAATCCATATTGCGACTTCGTTCTCGCGCGCGTGTGGAACGAAACGGACTTCATTTGTTTTCGAAGTACTCAATTTCAAAAGTCTCTGGCCAAATAAAGGAAAGGGAGATATGGAACATTAAAAGGCTATTTGAATTACTCTGATTAATAGCAATCGAAAGTACTTACTCAACTCGCGCAAACAAATTATCATGTGAGGAGGTATCGTGTCTGAATAAATTTACTGTGGGAATTCAGACGCTGAGATCTCTAGTCCGATTAGACATGGAAGCGTTATGACAACAGTAATTATTGTGAAAAAAAATAAATTAATAATCATAATTTTAAAATACTTGTTTTGGGCGTTTTTCTGATTTAAATGCGTTTTAGCGAGCTAATAACCATTTTAAACAAAATAAATTATATGCAGTTCTTATTATGTTCTTCGTAAGACGCAACTTTTGATACCCCGGGCGTTTCTGAATTCAAAAGTTGAAACAATTGACACACCCTAGATTGGAGGTCCAATTTGGGAAGTATTTCATAAAGGGAACATTCTTCTACGACATTGCTATTATTGTTTGAAAGATTGTGTCCACACAGGATCCTTTAGGCCCCAAATATCATGACAATAAACGCTCAACGGCTGTGACTACACCGGATGCGGTTTACAGGTTTCCACGACTTCCAACGAAGAGAAAACCCTTATATTTGGGTGAATATACAAAAGTTGGTCAACTTTTGGCCCTATTTTGTACATATAGTTTTTAAACATAATTTATATATTTTTTGGTTTGATTACATGGTTTAACCCTTTCAATATACTATTTTATGTCAGGCAAGTCACTTTTTTTTTACGAGTTCTTTGTAATCTTATGTAATTTAAGACAACGGACTGACGACAGAGTACTGATGAATAGGACATTAATTTGAAGTTATACTTGAAATTTATATTTTTATCTTATGTTTAATTATCAGAATGATATATTTTTCCTTCTCACGTGTAATCACGCATAAATTAAAATAAACAGAGGTAATATACGAAACAAACACTCGCCAGAGTACTGAAAATTTGACTGGATCAGACAGCGACGCTAGCACTGGTCGGCTATGGCTGCCGTTAAATGATGCCCTCTGCATCTAACTTCGCCACCAAAATTCAAAACTACAAACGAGTTGATCATAATTCGGCAATATTTTGCGGGAATTTCAAATTTTAACTTGACACAAAGGACTGATGTGTAAAAGTGAAAGTTTGTTTAATTTTTTTATACAGGTTTTTACAGATTCTGTGAATAAATCTGTGAAATATGTTATAAAATATATTACAGATTACATAAAAATAATAAGATTAAAATTTTATACGTAATATTTTATTAAACAACCACTTCATTAAGCGTTTTTATGTTACATGCCAGGGAACAGACGTTTTGAGGATTTAATGACTTATTTTACAAATTCGCCTTCGGAGTATGTAATTTAAATTGAGTGGACACATAGAGAGAAATTAGGAATTTCATAATATATTATTAATAACAAAGTGCAAAAAAAATTATCATGTTTATTGACTTATGACAGCGAGTTGGCCAACTTTTGTATATTCACCCATTTATATTAAAATATGACAAACTGGCACCGTCAAAGAAATTATTTGGACAACATAGATCCCAACTCAATACTCTCACAAAAATAACCACAGATAGGTCAAGGAAACATTTGAAATAATCATTATTAAAGGCCAGCCTTTATTAGACCGCGGAGTATTTACCTACTTAGTTATAAATGCCAGGGAATGTTGAAACTAGATAATTAAAGGGAACAACGCAACGGTCGAAAAGAAATGCAATGTAATTTTCTAGACTCGCTTTTCACAGGAAAACAAAGGGTAATGAATGACAATGACCGGGCGAAACAAAAGCAATTTGCTGAGGTGGGAATTGCAAATTATATAAACAAGGGATGCTAAGCAGTGGCGGCTCGTGACTTTTGGTGAGCTAGAGTGCTAATATTAACAAAAATGGCATTATTAATGTCGTTGTAGCCGAAAAATATTTTTTATTTTTTTTTTGAAAATTTATTTTTTGTATGAAGATTTTCAGGATATTTCAGTTTTGCCGTGCGCCGCACACATTTCCTGAAAACCTTCATACAAAAAACAAATTTTCGAAAAAAAAATAAAAAATGTTTTTCGGCTACAACGACATTAATAATGCCATTTTTGTTAATATTAGCACTCTAGCTCACCAAAAGTCACGAGCCGCCACTGATGCTAAGTACAGCTTGATATATTTAACTTTGCAGGAGGTCAAAAGATCAATATTAATGACGATACGTTTTTTATCAGCTGGCTGTCAAAATAGGTTATATTGCATTTTATCATTGAAGAATAATATTACACTAATAATTTAAACGAAAATATGAAAAGGAACATGACACAGAAAAATAAAAGATAACGGTCGCAACTGGGACTCGAACCCAGAATCACTCGTCTTACCGGGACAAACGCCAATACAATTAGGCTACTGCCACCATTTATTTAAACGTCATAATTGTCAATCTCATATTTAAAATTTCAGAATTAACAATAATACAATAATATTTTTATTCTATTGCATTTCTTAGAAGTTTTCATTGTTAAGATTTTTTAAATATTAATTCCGCACAATGTTTCACTGTTACCAACTGCCAAACTACGTGGGACTACGACGTCCCTACATTAAACGGGTTATGATGCTGAGGGTAGAGGGGAGGGAGCTGAAGTACCTGGTTTTACAGATCTGGTCGCCAAACACGACTAGGCATTTCAAGCAACGTTTCAATTCTGAATGGTGGTCATTCACCAGGCCAATCTGGAACGTGCCGCAAATGTTATAGGAAGTATTATTTTTATATATAAAAATCTAGTGTCAATGTTCGTTCTCCAAAACCGATTTTGATGAAATTTAGCTTACTGTGTGTGATTTGGTCAAACTTAAAAGGTAGGATTATATTTATCTCGATTATTGACCTCAATATTTAGATATTATTGCGAATTAAATCTTTTTTATGGGACAATTATTTTTTGAAAGTTCCATAAGTTTCTGACGGATGGAAGTGTGAGTTAATTTATTGACACAACACTTGGTTATCTAGGTTTGGTAACCATCCGGTAGATGGCGTTGTGTTTCGTTAGCCACAGCAACGCGTGGGCGGGTCAGCTAGTATTATTATAAATTTATGAACACTGTGAAATAACAATAAAATTTGTTTGCTCACGCCGTGAAATGAATCCCCACCTCTGGGTTCATAGTCGATGGCTTTATCCCCGAACACGTGGACCGACTTGGTTGAGGTGTAAGTCTGATTCATTACAGTATTTTATTTCATATGAATATGTTTATTCCGTAAAACAAGACTACTTTTCTTCTAACGTAAGGTTCTGGGTTCGAGTCCCAGTTGCGAACATTATCTTTTATTATTTTTATGTGACTTGTTTATTTTCATATTTAAAAAAAATTATGTTATTATTGTTTTCGTCTTCTCCAATGATACTCTTAGGGGTGACTAGATTATTTTTATGGCATTGCATTGCATCAGTATGCGGTATTAAATGAGTTATTAGCATGGAGGAATGCAGGGATAGGAGATGGCATCACGACGACTGGACACTCTGCAGCTCATCCTGCTCATCTGTTTAAAATCTCCTATCTGAGTCCTCGGAAAAGCATACTGGCCTAGTAAGCCACGCCCTAATATGCACAGTTAAGTTTGTTTGTTGTGTTGTGTCCAGTCGTCTATTTTGGAAAAATGGCGCCTAATAGCAGTTTTTGACAATATCTCCTTTCCGACTCATTTTACGATAAAAACATCTATTTACAAAATTAACTAGATAAAATTTCCTACAATTTACGCATTACCTTTTTTTTGTAAAATCAATAGTTTTGGCGTACGAGCGCCGCAAAGTATACTTCAATTTGCGATTCGGCTAAACAACTCATTTCCACACCACATTGAGGTGTCTGTCCCCTGCAGGCCTAATCCACATTTAACGAGGTGGCAAAGTTGAAATTCAGAAAGAGCACATCGAAAACTATAATATTACCAATTTTCAAAACTCCCGGAAAAATTTCCAGGTAACCCCTTTTTTTCGTCCCAAATGACTGGACTATCGTTCAAGAACGACGACTTGCTTGTTTACTGTCAACACTTGGAGAACCTCCGCAGTGATTTCAAGGAACGATTCCAGGATATTTTAAATGTATATATCGAAGTGGGTTTTGGATCATTTTTCAAATGTCAACACAGCATGATCATCCCAATTAGAAGAAGAACTGAATTATAGAACTGACGACAAATGAGGAATTAATGATTAAATTTAAGAATGGTTACCAAGAATTTTGGCTGCAGAAACCGATTTCGCAACTGTACCCAGGATTATGGTCGATTGTTCAACGATTTCTGATAGCATTCCCTATATCCTATTTAGCTGAACGTGGATTTAGTATCTACTGTAGCAACGTTGGTAACTAAAAAGAGAAATCGGCTCCATATTACTGAACACGGCGACTTCGGGTGTTTTTTTAAATATAAATTCGAGCCTCAGATTAACAAACTACTTGAAATGCATCAAATTCAACCTTCTCAAGAAGATAAGTTAAAAATTCAATGTCCTCTGAATGTTAATAAAAATACTACTCAATATAATTAAATATTCCTGCCAATATAATTAATATTATGATTGCAGAGATATGCCGCAAACAAAGCTCCAATTTTGACGAAGCTCTTCAAAATGTCCCTGAAGTGTGGTTCTGTGCCCTCTGGTTGGAAAAAAGCGGTCATCGACCCTATTCCAAAGAAGGGTGACCGCTCCAACCCGGCTAACTTCCGCCCCATAGCGATCACATCAGTTCTGTCCAAGGTGATGGAACGTGTGATCAACGACAAACTGCTCACATACCTTGAGAAGAACAAAATTATTAATGACCGGTCAATATGGATTCCGGTGTAACCGCTTGTGCGGTGATCTTCTCGCATATGTGACGCATGTTTGGGGGCGGTGCCTGAAACGTTTCGGTGAGACCCAAACGGTTGCATTGGACATTTCCAAGGCCTTCGGCCGGGTTTGGCACCGAATACTTTTTGAGGGAGAGGTCGATTCAGACGGTTGCTGATGGTTTCACCTCTTGAGATAAATGCTGGCGTCCCACAAGGATCGTTTCTGTCCCCGACTTTGTTTTTGTTGCACATCAATGACCTTTTGTCGTGTGCACCAATTCGTTGTTACGCGGATGACAGTAGGTACAGTCCGTGATAGCTTTTTGTTTGAAAAGCCCCCAAAGGGCACAAAAACTCCAACGGCTCGGAAGGCTTTGAAGCAAAGAATGGACGGTTAGCTCGAGAGTGTCTTCTCTTGGGGTAAGAATAACCTCATCGAATTCAATGTTTCAAAGACCCGATCATGTCTGATTACGACCAAGAGGGATCGAAATAAAAATCTAATCTCCTTCAACAGAAGCAATCTTTCGAACATTGATATGCTTGGTGTAACTCTAAGTGATCAGCTCCAGGTACGGGGGCTCCATCGAAGCCAGAGTTAAGCTAGCCTCTCAAAAACTGGGCTTACTGTACGGGGCCCGCGGATACTTTAATAGCACGCAAATGCTAACCCGGTTGTATTTGGCGGCCACCTCTGGTCTGGAGCCCCACAGTACTTAAAAAAAAAACCTCGACCCTGTGCAGAAACGGGCGATCCGTTTGTTAGATCCTTCCTTCTTAACAAACGGATTGAAATCTTTAGAGCACAGGCGTCGGGTGGGAATGCTTACCTTGTTCTACCGGTATTTCAATGGAAATGCTCCGAGGAACTAGCATCACTGATCCCCTCGGCGCCGGTGAATAACACGCGGCCAACATATGTACACGGTTGACATTTTATTTGTCACATGAGAACGGGTCGTTCTTGAGTTCAACAGTTCGGCTGTGGAACGATTTGCTGGCATCAGTGTTTCCTCCCTTCTACACTCCTTCCTCTCCTCAAAAAGACCCTTCACACAGCATCTTCACATATGACGTATGCCCTAAAGGAATTATTTTCCTCAGAGCCTCCTGTGTGGAGTTAATGTAAACAAAAAAAAATCGTTTTAATTGTTATAATTGAAACATTTTTTTAAACTCGGAAAAAGGATAGGAGTCATACCTTAGCTTACGACTATGGCTGTGCCAGTGGCGGATTTACCAGCAGGCTGAGTAGGCTTGAGCCTAGGGCGGCGGATTCTAGGGGGCGGCAAATTTGCCCCAAAAATTTTTATTGTCTTACAGAAAAAAAAAAAAAAAAAAAACCTAAATTTTATTAGATTTCACCACTTAACTTAACCTGTCAAAGTGGGGAATTTGACGTTTGTCAATCTGCTAATTTTTTATACTACGTATTTGCGTAGGTAGTCTTATGTAGTCTTAGTCCGAGATAGAAAAACGACAGGAGGTCTACAACAGATTTAACGAGAAGTTTTCATTTCTAACTAAAATAGGTGAGTTGTCAACATCGACCATAACGGAAAAAGCAAAATTTGTTGAAATTAAAATTAAAATGTCTATCGTCGTTTCTGCGAAATCAGAATTTGGAGAACCTTTTTCCAAACTTGGATATAGCAGTTCGCATGGCTCTGTGTACACCAGCGACAAATTGTTCGGGTGAGAGAAGCTTTTCTTGCTTAAAGCGGGTGAAAATATTACTTTATGTCTACATTATGTCAAGAAAAGCTAAATGCCTTAGCTCTTTTGTGCATGGAGTCAGGACTAATGAACAACATTTCATACGACGATATAATTAACGATTTTACGGATATAAAATCGCGCAAAAAGGTCATGTAAAACTTTAATAACTTAATTGACTTTATTGTGATCATCAAGCAGATTGTCAACAGATAATTTATTAGGAATATTGTTCGTATTGTTTTTAAACTATAAGTCCAATAAAAAATATTTAACAACATTTACCGAATGTACATTATTTTGTAATCTGTGTTCATTCATATTGTGTAAGTGGTTTTAAGGCAAACTTTAGTCCATCTTATAAGATAAGCAATACATGATTGAGCTTTTCTTAGCTCAGAAATACAACTACTTCTTGTGTGACCTACACTAAGTCGTGGGTTGTAAAAATATCCCCTAGATATTATACTATGATCCCTAGTTTACATTCATTCCAATAACGGAAAAAATCTGATATAACCCTTTCCTACCTGACAGTACAAATTTGTACCGGTTGATTTCCTGCCTAAAATCTACGCCGCATGATCATGTATTCGTTTGCTAAGTCTGACGATACTTTCTAGTACCGTCTAGCTAGCCAATAACAGCGAAGTATTTGACATACGGCAATTTGGCACCAAGTAGGGCAAATAACAAGTCTTCGCAACGACGACCGAAATGCGTGGTAATGTCCTGTTGTTTTAGAAAATATTTAAAAATAGATATTACTTGGTAAGTGCCATTATTGTTTATTACACTGGGAAATTAATGTTTTGTTTATGTATTAAATGTGTTTTTAGTGCATAATTCTAGATATTAGTGTTTGAATAAGTCGAAAAATCGTTAAGGACTAATAAGTACCGTCAGTAACTTCTTGTTATACTTTTCTTGTTTGAGACATGAATAATATTTAATATTTTTTAACGCCTTTCCAGGTCTTCGAAATGGATATTTCAAAAAAGAATGCTTTGATTGAAGCATTACTTTTAGAAGACCTTCCGGATTGCTGATTTGAATAATCCTTTGGTATGCAAGACCATGCCCAGAGATAGATTTGCAACCATTTTGTCCAACCTACATTGCAATGATAACTCTCAACTGCCTCCTAACTGCAAAGATAAACTATACAAAATCAGACCTATAGTTGATGCTTTGAACAAACAATTTCAAGGGTGCTACCATGGAACGAGAGAAGTGAGTGTTGATGAATTGATGATACAATTCAAGGGAATGTCAGTCTTGAAACAATATCTTCCGATGAAACCAATAAAGAGGGGATATAAGCTATGGTGTCTGGCTGACCAAAGAGGTTTTATAAAAAAAATCATGATTTATCAAGGAAAAGACGAAGTAATGAATGCAAAATTTTCCGATTGCACCTTAGGAGAAAGTGTGGTTTTAGAATTTGTAAGAATCTAAACGGGGAAAGGATAAAGTAGTTTACTTCGACAATTTTTTTACATCGGTAGCTCTATTGGAGAAACTGAAGACCGAAAGAACTTACGGATGTGGAATAATGAGGGTTAATCGTAAGGGTGTACCCAAAAATCTGTTAGCTGACTCTAAATTGAAACGTGGAGAATATGACTACCGATTTTCAAGTTTGAGCATGGCGTTTTGGAAGTGGAAGGACAATAAAGTCGTAAACATTGCTTCGAATTTTCATGTCAACGTAGAAGAAACTGTAACTCGCAAAGAAAAAAAATAACCTAAATCGACAATAACTAGTCCAAAATCTATCATATCATATAGACAACAACTCTTACATGGGCGGTGTAGATAAAGCTGAGAGCCCTGTACTGTGTACACCGAAAGTCTCCATAATGGTGGCACAGATTGTTTTGGGGAGTACTGGATATAGCTTTTGTAAATGCATATATTGTTTATGGGCTGATACTTGAAAACACTAATGTAAAAAAGTTTAGACGGTCAGTTGCGCAAGGATTGATGACAAAAAAAGATCATGACAAGAAAAAAATGTTATCGAAGAAAACCAACCCAGCCCTTGCCCATCTAAAAGGCGCAAAGCAAACTTTTAGACATTGAAGATGTTAGGTTGGGTAACAGAGGCGTACACTGGCCTACTTTTATAAAAAACAGAGACAGATGCAAAGTATGCATCATCAAGAAGGTACAGCCAAAGCCTCACTCAAAATGTTCTCACTGCAGTGTATTCTTTTGCATAAATAAAAAAAAAAAACTGCTTTGCTGAATACCACGAGGCTCATTTTTAATTGTTTATTACTATTAATATGTATTCAACGATTTAATTAGTATATTTTTAAAAACCTATGTTTTGAAAATTCCTATTCTACACATTACTATGATACACAAAGTTCCTGTCGGTACTAATTAGTCCAGGTCACAGTAAAATTACCTAGAATGCTAAAAAAAATCAAAAAAAAAAAATATGTGTTTCCTTTATAACATATTTTTAAGAATTTAACAAAAAACCATTAATTTTGTACTTTTTTCTCATACCCGTTAGGAAAGGGACAGGTTAGGTTAGGTTAGGTTGAAGACAATAATTGTAAACAAGCCGTGTTATTCCATGAAAGTTGCAATTTCATTGACAAAAAAATTAATATGATTATGAACTACACGGAGAAAAATATTATACTGAAAATGATTATCTTTTTTAAAAATAGTGATATTCAGTTTTTAATGTTGAAATTACTAGAAATTGATTTCATGGATTACGTTATTTAGAAGCTCAGAAAATTTACTAAATTGGTTTAGAATAAATGTTATTAGTTTCGAAAATTTACTGGACATGTTTAGAATGAATGTAATCAGTTCTTAATTTTTCATAATATATATTTTTTTTAAAAACTAAGAATCATTTTTTAGTCTTTTAATTCTAAAATATTTTCTTCCACCTTCTTTTGTCCGTGTAGGGTATCGAAGGTCAGAAGGGGCGGCAAAATTTGAATAGCCTACTGGCGGTAAATGTGTTAATCCGCCACTGGGCTGTGCTCTAAAAATTGCAATCCGCTTATTAAGACGGGAGAATCTGTCATATTATGGGGGTTTCTCACCAACCTCCCAATAGCTTATCTACCCTAATAACGAATATTTTCGATGTACGATTTACGGTTTATTTATTTGTTAAGTTGGAGTTTATAATTCGGTACTCGAACCTATGAATAGTGGCTATATATTGGATAAGTTGGCCGAGTTTTCTAACCACTGCGAGTATTTTATTTTTATTTTTAATAATATTCGTTATTAGGGTAGATAAGCTAACGGTAGGATGGTGAGAAACCCCATATGAATGTTGAATAAATATGACGGGAGAATCTACATATGAATGAATATGACGGGAGAATCTATCATATGATGTGGCTGTCTTTAGGTTACGAAATAAAAAAAAGTGCAATAAGAGGGTTGCCAGTTTGCGGGGAATTCCCTAAATTATGGGGAATTTTTAAGGATTATGAAGTATTGGTTATTTTACGGGGACAACCTTTTTGCTGGGAAAATGCGGGGATTCTGGGCATTTCTTGATTATCCTGAAAATATGTACACTCGGTGGAAGATTTCGTAGTTTCTTAGCATTTATTTCTTATCAGTAATAGTGCGGGGAATTCCTGCAGTTCGGGAACCAAACTCCAAAAATGACTCATTGGAATCCGCAACTCTCAATCCCTGTCACCCTGTCAATCTAACTGTTCAGTTAGCGCCTCCGCCCACTGAGGCAACTGAAAACCAACTAAAACCGGCAGTTTTCTCTGTCTTGATTGGTCAAAAAGCTTGTTTAACCATAGACGAAGAACAATCAGCTGACAGCTGGCAACTAGCAACGGCCGCTCAGGGCAATCAGTAGTGACAGTCGCAAGTCACCGCTTGCGTTACCATTGACAACGGGGTTTTGTGTGACTGTGAAGTGCGCGGGCCATCACATTGTCATACAAAGACAGTTGGCAGTTGAGAGTTTTCAGTTGCCTCAGTGGGCGGAGGCGCTTATTGCTCGTGTTTCCATTTTCTAACGCTTCCATTGAGATGAAATTCAGTGTGCATAAAAATTTGAAAACAGAAAGTAGAAATCGCCTTCATACAGATACTGTGGTAGCATTGATGGCTAGGTACTCGAGAAGGGATCAAGAAAGAGGGAGGAAGTTTGAAGTTTAATTCTTCAACCAAATGTTAACAAAAAATGCTAACTAAATAACGATGAAATTTATAGTCTCAATAACAATTTAAAAATTGGTTAAAATTATGTTTTAACACTAAAATACTAATTTAAATTCTTTTCTCCAGCGATTTTTTTTGTTCTTTATATTACTTTCCTTTTTTTTACAAATTTTATAAAATTAATTGGCTTATTAATTTATTAAAAAATATTCAATACGGTAGTATTTTTTAAAATTTTATATGTAAGTCATTATTTTTGCATCATGTTTTGAAGACTGTTGGGTTGTAAACTATTTTTAAATCTTATTTATACATGTAATAATATGTTTTAATCCCGTTAATGTTCCAAATAAAATAGAAAATATAATAAATCAATAAAAAATGCTAATTTCAATAGAACTTCGTTTTATTTTGAAGGTAGAATAAATTATGAACGAATAAGTTGGGAAATCGCGGGGAATTTGTCATATTGTTCTCCCCAATTAGGGGAATTCGAATATTTATTGCGGGTATTGTGGAACAACCCTGGCAACCCTGAGTATAATCATAATCTAATAATTTAATAATCTATGAATCTATGTTATGTCAAAAATCAAAAAGCAATAACAGGTGAAGGGGGCTGAAATTCGTAATTTGACTGTTCGTTCAACGATACAATTAGTATAAATTAAATTAAAATGTGTTTCGGACCTTTCTCTAGAATATGCCATTGGGGACCTTTGATAGCTTTGGGTAAGGTTTACTATTCTCAAATTTGATGGACTTTTCCCGGTCTATTGATTGGGTTTTCAGGTTATATTGTTCACTGTTACTCAGCTTTAAAAGCAAATAGTGTTATCTTTTGACTCGTTTGTAATTTGCTTTACTAAATAATGTGGTGATGCGTTTTGTAGGCTTGAACTAAAATCTATGTTTAAAATTTTGTCAAGAACAAACAATAAATAAACACCAAAAATAAGCAACATTTGTCATTAGTACACTATTTATTCAGTGACCCATACTGTAATCTTGTTTAGCTTATTGAATTGTGTAGATTTCTTTGTCTATTGTCTATCTGTTTGGTTTAAATTCAAGTTTATTGATTGGTTTCTTTCTGATTTTGAACCTTTCGGTATTAACAATAGTTGCCCGGATTTTTATTTGGAATTTGACAATGCTACTTTTTAATGTTCACAGTTATACTCTTCGATTGTCGAAATGCCCCTGAAAGCTTAGAGACTATGGGCCAATCTTGACTTGTACCTATATTTCAATGGATTGACAATTAGCTTTGGTTGTTTTTCAGGCATAATTAAGATAGTAACATGGATGACCCTGCACTGCCTGAGCATGTGGTGGCCCCCTTGGACCTCGCTGGGCTCCTCTATAAATGCTGGAGTCTTCTTGATGTTAGCGGGCTGCACCATATTCTATTTCTTGTCAGCGCTTGCTTCGGGACCCGGATTTGTACCGCTAAAATGGATCCCGGTAAAGGATACAAATTTTTCTTCTCAATTTTATCTAAATTATCTTACAACAATTTATTTTTACTGAAATGAATGTATGTTTTCAGGAGAATATAGATGACTGCAAGTATTTGCAATTCTGTGTCGTTTGTATGGGATACAAAGCTCCCAGAGCACATCATTGTAGAAAATGTGAGTACAAATCTCTATGTATATTTTTGCTAAATAATTTCAAACCTTTGATAAAAACACAGAAACATGGGACACAGTTTATTTTTAAAACACTTTGTATAGTAGTTAGGTAGATAACTAGAAAACCGTTTTAACCTCTTAAATGTCAGATGACAGTTAAGGGGTTAAGCTCTGACATTAATGTTCCATAGAAGATTAATGTCAGAGCTTCAGAGAGGCTAGAGTAGTGTAATAGAAAGCAAAATCTGGAATAATATTGGCGCAAGCGATTCTGACCTTGTCCCAGTTTCTTTATACATAAGGGTTAAAATCGCATTTTTTTTTAACCTCTGGACTGTCACCCGCCTGCTGACGGGTTTACGACAAATAAGAGGTTAACGAATGGGAATGGAAATAATGCACTATAATAGCTATTTCATTAAAAATACGGATAATTTGATATCTTTTCTGCATACCTTGTTTTGACATAATAATATTAATAACTCAGGTACGGGGCATACGTCATTCCTATGTCTACCTACGTTAAATTATCGTGAAAACAAGCTTATGTGTCCAAGCGGTTAAAATAGGTTTTTAAAATGCATTGTTTTCCATCTCCGTTGACTGAAATAGTTGTTTCTCGTTATTATTAAACTGATTCAAAGTGTTTTAAAAATAAACAATCTGATTAATTACCAAACCTTTTCATCTTGATTGGACAGAGCTTAATGGTCATGACATTTGAAATCAAGTAAATACGTTTCGTGTGTTGCAAAAGTATGTTGACATTAATCTCAAGTGTCTGGAAGTTAATTTTAAAAATTGCTGAAATTGATACAAAAATAAATATTTGTTAACCTTTCCCTTACTGTGCTGAAAAAATCCGCCTGCTCCGGTGCTGTGTAATCACTACACAGGCAGAAATGGTCGATTTAAAAGCCGAAAAAAATTAATATTTATAGCACATCGCTGTATTTCATTATAGTTGAAGTCAAAAATTATAATAATTGATATTTAATTGCTGAAAACATGAAAAAAACGTCGGTAGCTCAAAGAAACGATGCTCATACAACATGCGAGGAGACCACACCGAATGAATGCCGAGCGGCGACTGGCAGCGGGTCCGCGTCGTCCGCGCGGGAAACCGAAGGAACAAACACGATTGACGATTGACCAGTAACCACACGGTTCTCTCTCTCGCGCTTACTTATATCGAATTAGGTGAGAGTGAGACGTGCATAGTGTCGCACTAGCTGCACGCTTCACGCATTTGTACGTCTTACCCGCAGCGCTGATCGTATTGCCAGACGTTTGATTGTATTGGTGAATTTATTTTCGATTCTCACAAAATACCTCTGATGTGCCCGAAAGGTACTGATTATTATTTTTTCATTTAATGGTTAAATGTATAACGGAGGATTACCTAAAATCTGAACCCCGAATTTTCCATATTTATGGAGATATTAAAGGTGCAAGAAGCAATGTGTAGTAGATACACATCACAGGTAAGGGAGGGTTAACTACTCGTAATTTTACTATGCTCTCTAAATATTCAGGTAATCCACTATTTGCGAGATCTTAACTCTACTGTAAACAGAAAATCTGTTGGTTGGAAGTGGCAAATCCTTAACTTCTTGATCATCGAGCTGATTCTATTTTTGTGATTACTTATTTCTTGCAAAATTATGTTTTTGTAAATTGTAGCGTCTTACCACATAAAAAATAGTATAATACGTAATCAACCATAAATAGTTTCCCCAGAATAGTGAGTTGTATTCAGAAAAATGATTTTTAATAGCTTATGGATACGCTGACAAACAAGAGGTTAAACTGGCGTAATTAAATTTGCACAACTTTTTGAGTTTGCATTTTCTCATTGAAAGTCATTACAAATATTATTTAAAGCTGGCAATGTACTTCCAGCCATGGAGCTTTGAAAAATCCATTAACCGATGAAAGTCGGATGATAGTTAGAGGTTAAGGCCGTATTTCATAGAAAATTAATATCAGAGCATTACGAGGAGCTAGAGTGCTCTAATAAAAAGCAAAGTCTGGAATGATATTGGCGCAACATTCTGACCTTGTTCTTCATACAATTTCTTTATACATAAGGGGCAAAATCGCTTTAAACATCCGGACCCGCCGGGGGGACTGCGGCCTACGAGAGGTTAATGTACTTTAAATGTAAATGTTTAGCATACTAATGAATGTATATCTGCAAACTGTAAAATTCACACGCCATAACACAGGGTCATCCCTAGCATGGAGAGTGAAATATCACAATAAACTACATATATGTACTTTTGATAAATCATGTATTAAATAAATATCAATAGGTGTATCATTGAAGAAGAAGCTAACACTAATAATCTAAATGAAAATATGAAAATGAACAAGACACAGAAACATACCGTACCGGTAAGACGAGAGATTTTGGGTTTGTGACCCGGTTGCGACTGTTATCTTTTACTTTTTTGTGTCTTGTTCATTTTCATATTTTCTTTTAGATTATTAGTGTTATCTTCTTCTTCAATGATGTAATACTTTAAAATCAACTTTAAAAATAATTATAACTACACCCATGATATATTACATCGAAGGGAGTAATCTTCAAAAGTCATAAAAAGAGGGTTGTTCTGATAAAAATTGAATTACATATTATTACTTTTATTATTGTACACAGGTGGTCGCTGTGTTAAGAAAATGGACCACCACTGCCCGTGGATCAACGGCTGTGTGGGCTATGCCAATCACTGGGATTTCACTCTGTTCTTGATATTTGCAGTGTTTGGATGCTTTCAAGCTACCACCGTAAGTATATTTATTTTTTATTAACCCATCTTATATTATAACGACAATGTCAATCCTGGTGACCAGAATGTCCAGTGGAAACTTTTTAAGTGTGTGAATATTGAGTACAAACTTTTCATTGGATGTTAATTCCTCACATGATAATTCATCATGTCGCGTCGAAAACTGATGATTGGGGTTTTTAACCTTAGGTTAGGTTAGGTAAGGTTAGGTTGATGTGAGTTATGATGTGATGAATTATCATGTGAGAAAGTATCGTGTCTGAATAAATTTACTATGGGAATTCAGACGCTGAGATCTCATAGTCCGATTAGACATGGAACCGTTAATCTTATCCCTTGACAAGATATATCTAACCTCCAATTTGACAAAATTTAACAACACTATCAGGAGTGAGTCATTTGAATACTGTTTGAACCTATATTGCATGCTATCGGCTATATCTACTGCGTGGAATGTAGATACAAGAAGATTTTAACCTCTCAGGTTAATTTGTTCACTTTTGGAAACAGTTCACATGGGTCTCCTAGAACCTGTTGTGTCTCCCTTACTGGCATGGTGAGAAATATGATCTAAACGGTATTATAAAGAAAGAAAAAAACACAATTTATATTTAAATCTAAAAGTTAACCACAGAAAAATTAAAATGTGCACCTGTATAAAATCAAAGTTTCTGACTGCAATTTAAAAAAAAAAAATTGTGAATTTTTTATTACTTAATTATTTTTAGCGGAAACAATATAAAAGTGAGGTGACAATAACGTTTATAATACATTTTTCTGATAAAGTGTGAGGTTGTGTGTTTTTTATTTTATTTTTTTTCAATAATTTTGATTTGTTTAAATTTTATGTTTGCTTTAAAAAAAATTATATTTCAAAAATAATATGTTTATTTCTAATAATAAAATTTGTATGCACATTTCATTACCTTTCAAAAACAGTTTCTAGTTTTCGAATATGTTCAGAAATGTTTAATTTATTTGGATTTTATTTAAAATCGGAAATACTGTGACCATCTGACAGAATAAATCTGAGGGTTTAACATCATAAATATCTCTTCGATAAATATTAATGTGTAAATTTATTACTTTATTACTCATTTTTACTGTTTGTATCAGCAATCATTTATTCGTACATAGTCAGAGCTATACATAGTATGTATCCTAATCTATCTTTATAAAGAAGATTGTCCCGTTGTGGGTTTGTTTTGTACACAAATCTAAAGTTTTATTCCGAGATTGATAACATTTTTGACCCTCAAAACAGGAGGAATATCACTGTTTATAAGAAATTTCTAAAAACCACCCCCACCCCATTTTCTCACCACTTAACCCTTTCCGACCGAGAAAAAATGTCCGAAATTTGACAGACCACACTAGTAAAGCTCATAATTTATGATCCCATAGGGCTAGGCGACTTACTGCTCGAAAAACGCGCGCTTAAAGGTACCCTACATAAGCAGCTCCCGCACGTTCGATCGACTCCGGTTCCGTTCCCAAAAACAGATTTTTTTCTGTCAGGTTTTTTTTCAAATCAAACTCACGGTCGTATTAAGCCGGTAGGAAAGGGTTAAGGTAAAATTTCGATACTTTTTGATGAAATTTTGCATACTGTAATTATGATGCTCTATCGTGATTTATTTTTGGCTTATTATGCTGAGTTGCGCTACCTCCTTCTTTAGCCAACATTTCGGACAGCGCATCAGGGCAGATGTGTAATCGTGGCTAAAGACTAAAGGAGGTAGCCCAACACAATGTAATACCCCAAAAATAAATCACGATAAGCAAAATAGTAATTATTTTACTCAAGTATGTACAAGCATTACTTAAATATTAATAATCTTCAATGGTGATAATGCAGCTAATTGCTTGCATAATTGTAATAATTTAATTTATTTGATGTGAACCAGATATTGGTGATATGTCTGTATCGAGGCATCCACCGCAACTGGTATTTGTACTACGGGTCAGGCAATGAGCCGTTGGTAGAGTTCACCGTCATGACTCTCATCACAACAGTCCTGGCCCTCGGGCTGGCAATCGGCGTGGTTCTGGCTGTCGGAATGCTGTTCTACTTTCAGGTAAATACCAATCATTTGTATGTTGTAATTTTTTTTTCTTTTTTTTAAAAGAAAGGCAAACATTCCCGGGTAACAAAAAACCTGACAATATTTGAAAATCTCCTACTACAACTACCTACACTAAGCGGAAAATGTTGCTTTTATCGTGATGGAGGACTTAGCCAGCTGAGGAATTGACATATGACGCCTGGGTGGGACCCAAACGCGATGCCAACTCCTCCCACTGACCGGGTGTAATAATGTGTATATTGTTCATAGTCCATGTATATTGTTCTGTAAGCTATATAGACGCCCTCGAAATGCGGTGCTGGAGAAAAATGGGATGAATAAATCAGGATTCCACGGACAGCCAAACGACCAAATGTGTCCATTCTGGAAGATCTAGGCATCCACAATAGGCGTTTAACTATCTGCCTACAACGCGTTTTAAAATACTTTGGATACGTTGCTTGCCAAGCTGAGAACACCAGCTTTGAGAAAATTAGTGGAGAAGAAGCAGAGGAAGGTCACCAATGCGCTAGAGTGATTAAGTATCACTTCGGTACACAGGGGCTCGCAATGCAGAACCGCGAGGAATGGAGGGACCTTGGAAAATAGAGTGGGGGTCACAATTGTCGGCAACGAGAACTGACTTAAGAAGAATCGCTACTTGTATGTATATGTTATATAGAACTCGGTCTGGCAAGAGCCATAGTTTCGGTAAGGCGCCTACGAGTTACCCGTACTTGGCTATTTCAGCGGTCTCCCTCCAATGCAGACTCAGTCTCTGAAGCATAGGTAAAAAGGACATATGATACGAGCTATGATCAAACTGCACCGATTATCAACGCGGCAGAGTTGATAAAAGTTATGCAGACTCAGTCTCTGAAGCATAGGTAATAGAAACAAAAGGGCATATGATCAACGCGGCAGATTTAATAAATGTTATAATGTGTACGTGGACACTGACGTGAAGAGCCGCTGTGTATAAATGCAATTGGCAGTAATATGGTTGCGACACTGCTGTCCGCGCACTTTTATAGTAATAGTAATTCATGACCCATCTTCCTTGTTATTATTATACAGGTGTCCCGGGGTAAAGTGAATTAACTTCAGGAAGTGATTCTATATGTTAGTGTAAGTAAAAAAGGTAATTTACTTTTCTCGAAATTCCAACTTTTAGGGGTACTTCTTTGGTAAAAAGATAAAATTAGTATGACGTGTTGTTATGTAATGAATTTATTCATATGGTAACCCCGGAGAATTTATTTAAGTCAGGTACTTTTATGAAATTAATATTTTTCGTACTGGTCAACCTAAAGGTTGCGTTGAACGGATTTTACCGTTTTCTGGGGTGGGGGCTAGGGAGGAGAGCCGAGCTTATCCGGGAAGGAAGGGCGAGAGCTTCTTCAGTGTCCAGCTTTCGAAAGGGGCGGTTGTCTGCCATCTTTATTTAGAATTCGAGTATTGCTTTGCAAATAAGTTTGAACTTTTGAAAAGTAAATATAGTTAAAGTGATCTAGATATTACCAGATTTAGAATCAGTGGTCCTGCGCGTGTCTCTGGGTTTCATATTTAACTCATGTTAAAGAGGGCATATCTCGGGTACCTTTCAAATCCCATGGTGTTGGCACACGTGTTTAACAATAGAAGAAATCGACAGAGGGACAAATGCATCTGCTTTCCACGACATCAACCACGCAAGGTAACGTACTATAATATTCGTTAATTGTTTTATTCTGGCTTTGACTTAATAATCTAAAATCCGTCATTCGTTCCCGCAGAGAGATTCAAGCTTTTTCCTAGTAGCGTAGAGTCATTTTGCTAAATATAATTGAACAAATATTTACATGGCAAAAGAGATCGTTTTATTTATTGAACCTTATTTATCTCGAATTTTCCCAATCCATCGAACTAAAAACACGAGAACCCCGAGATAATGACTGAGCTAGCTACCGGGGTTGACGTGAGTATATATTTGTGATTATGTTGAGATTATAATGTGTCTGTATTAAAAATGTAAATTCTATTCTGTTCTATCAAAACGGTTCGATCCGTACTGTTATGTAACACTGGCGCCCAACGTGGGGCTAAATTCGAGATAATATTTAATTTACTCCCATTTATATCTATGTGTCGTACTTTATATTATGTGTCGTGATGTGTATAAAAATTCTGTAGTTATGTTCTTCCTAGTAATATTTTGTTACCGCTTTAGAATTTTTGAATTTACACGTGTTCCGCGACGCCATTTTGAAACCGTTAGTATCCATGTTTTAAATTCACCCACGCGTTCACGATGGACCGCCATTTTCAAAATAACACGAGTTTTACTTCAAAAACGTTCAGTTATTAATTTGTTTTGGTAGAAATTGGAATGCTTCAAATCCAAAATGAAACGTGATATATTTTGGCCAAGATGCGTTTTAAAACGTAAGATTTGTTTGTGAATGAATTATTATTTATCTGGTGATATGAAAGCACATGGTAAAGCTATTCTTTGGGGTTGAAAATATATTATTTCGGTTTAAACAGTGCGTAGATCACAGCTATGAACAACTTATATTTCGAGACGTAACTTTTAGCTAATCTTTGGAAAGATTTCACAATTGTGAAAGCATTTTGTATGCGTGATCTGATTTAATTAAATGCTTATAAATCAATCGCACAAGAATCGTACAGATAGTAGATACTCTCAGTATTGCCTTAGTGAACGTCGTGAAATCACGATTTTAATTCGAACCTTTGCTTGAAATGATTTTAGGCATGTTTGGTAACTGTCTGTAATCCGAATTTGTCTAGATCGGCTTGGGTTAGTCAGGTATAAAACGAAACAATGCCTCGCTTGCTTGGTAACCCGATGGACGTATTTCCCACCCGCCTTGTAAGATAATCTGTACCGTTTTAGAAAGCGTTTATTACAGGCACTTTACGGTCAACATGCAAAGAATTCCGGGTAATTCCGGGACAATTGGAAAGTTTTATTGTTTAGACTAGACGGCCATTTATGGTGTTTTTGGCGACAAAACTAAATTACTTCAAAAAAGGGTCTTAGAAGGTACCTGGTCTTCGCATAGCGCTTTGTAAATTTATCTCGTTGATGTAAAATAAAATTAAATTGAAACGTTCTTTTTGGAAAGTGACGTTATGACGGAGTTGAATAATGAACATCTCAGTTTTAAGATCCAACGGATATTTCTATAACATCTAAGTCTGCCACAGCAACTAATAAAAAATTAGTCATTACTTCGAGTTCGACTCTCGTAATTGATATATAAGTTCATAATAATTTTACATAAAGATTAATTCGATATAACTTAGTATTTTAAGAGAGTGGTGATCATTTTAATGAAATTAAAACAAATAACTTTGTATTAAACCACTATTTTAAATATGACGCCACAAAGTGATTTTGCGAAGTTTGAAAAAATCATTTTAATGATTTATTTTAAAGGTATTCATGGGTTCGATTCTCAGAAGACCGAAAACCATATTCTATAGCGCCATTTTCGTCAAAAAATCACGCAAACATTTAATAGGCATGTTTACATATTTTAATAAATATAGACAATGAGAAAGCTATTATAAAATATGCTCCGATTCGAATCCGGAGTCAACAATTCAAGGTAACAGTAATCGCCTTATTTATTATTGAAACGGTTTTTAATACTGCCTCCCTGAAGAAAATAACTTTCCTCAGGGCCTACGTAATCTTTGAAAATGCTGAGTGGAGGGTCTTTTTGAGGAAAGGATGGAGTAAACATAGGTTTTAAAGAGTCCCATGTCGTAGGAAGGAGGAAACACAAAGGCCGGGAAATCATTCCACAGCTGAGCTGTTGAACTTAAGAATGAGTTGTAGAAGCGATTCGTTCTCATGTGACAAATGTCATTCGTGTACATATGTTAGGCGCGCATTTGGCGTGTTTCTCGACTACGCACCGGTGTCGAGGGTATAAATCTAATATGTTAAAAGAATATTAATGTTCGTTTGTTGTTGTGTGTTTGTAAGTTATGCGCGGCCATACCGTTCATCCGGTTCATCAGGAATATGATGTGCGCATACCCGGGATAGTTAAAGTATAGAGAGTTCTGGCATTACGAAATTCGGATAAAAACCAAATGAAATAGGTCACGCGAGTTGGTGGGAAAACTGGTGTACTTTATGGAGTTAAACGGGGACGAATGGGAAATGACACGAAGGGAGAAAAAAATTATTTATTAAATTGGTATTGCAACGCATGATAGGTATCAGCTAGTTAATAATAAATACCATTTTAATGTACAAAGATCATTCACGGGTTCGACTCCCAGCGAAGTTCTACTACGTACGAGTATTGCAAGAGTTGAAAGTTCTCAGGCTGTATGTTTAAAATCCATATTTCAAAGCCTGTTAGATTTTAAATAGAAAAAAACGAAAGAATAATAACGAATTTTAGAAATAGTTGATTATGATCGGTATTTGATTAATTATATTCTCACGGGGGAAGTGTCGTGGGTCCGATTACCCTACATTGGAAATTATTTCCGAGGTGTGCAGTTCAAGATAGACCAAGTGTCAAAGATGTTTCAGCTAACGGTGAATATGGATTGCTTACGAAATCAATAAGTATTAGTTGTTTTAATGAAACGAAATCCGTTGGCGGTGAGTGACGAACTTATTTACAAGTCTTAATAGAATCTCGATAGAATCTATTAACAATATAGATTTGTTTCTGACTGAAAGTCTAAGTGGAATCCATCTAGATTGTCGACCAATCCAATTGGAAAAGTTGTCAAATAATGTTGTTAATTTTGAAACTATACACGAAAACACGCATATGCATACACAATACTCCGCACTGTGTTCAAAGGGGCCCCTTTGAGCACAGTGTGTACAGACTCTATACCATAGGCGCTCCGGAGTAATTAACCGGAGGCGGCTAAATACACTCCACACTTGTGTTTTTGACTATTCATTCGAATCATTCGACATCCACGTAGAATTTGATATGTACCAAGCTTCTATTTGCTATTAACTCTTCATCTGTCTTTTAAACTCGGAAATTAAAGTAGTCAATAGTTCGAAATTTTGATTTGAGGGTTGGTTGCTTGTAAGCCGGTAAACAAGATGGCGCCCATAGTCTAATAGGTATCTTTATTCTTATATAAATTATACTAACACTATCATTAACCCAAAAAAAAATAAATTATAAAAAATAAATTATTAAATTATTATTATAATAAGTATTCGTATAAGTTATCATTAAAAAATAATGAATGATAGCTATGTCCTAGGTTAGTGGTATTCTGTAGTTTGTTAGTTGGAAGCATGTTTTGTTCCAAGCTGACCTTATTTTTCTAGTTGGAGCATTGATGTTCCAAGCTAGAGTTTTCAAGTGTTCCTCCTAAGTATACCTACGTCAGAATCTTATAAGATTCCTGGCTAAATGTAGGTCCCTAAAGGATTATGATATTTTATGTTGAATTTTCAACATTTCTTCAACCAGTAACCGGGTCGTTAAAAGGCGGATACTGAAACTTGAACCATCGCCTGTCCGTTAAAAGGGGGAAATGAGTTCTAAAAAAAAAAAAAAAAAATTACTAACAAATAACCATCACCGCGTTTCTCCGCAGGGGTAGGCAGAGAGGATGGACCGCCAGACAACTCGGTCTTGGCACACGCTCCTTCGTTCATTCGCTCTACAAACTCACTAAGGGTCCCTTCCTTTATCTTACTCATTACGTTTACTTCAGTCTTTGCTTTCTTTGCGGATATCCACTGTTAATAAAACACGTGTGTTCTTATCATGTACATGTATGCATCGCGACATATAGTGTTTAGTTATCTCCGTTGATCTCTTTTGCTAATTCATTCACAACTCAAATAGTTTTGCTTACTCTCTGTGGAACGTCTTGTATCTCATGTGTTTTATTGTCTTGTATCTCATGTGTTTTATTGTCTTGTATCTCATGTGTTTTATTGTGTCGTTTTTGGTAAATGTTTGTTGTTCGTTGCCTGAATAATGAATGCATATATTTTCGTACTTTTCTAATTGTTTTGTAATTTTTATTTCATGTTCTCGCTTCATCTTGAGTCGGATCCTCTATTGCTGAGAATCGAGACTCTTACTCCAAATGCCCTGATGAACAAGGATCCTTCACTACTCGCGGGTTATGGTGGCCTAGAAGCCGTGGATTCCCACGTGCCGCGCGCTCTGATACTTTCCCTCCGATATATTGATGTTGATGTTGTTATATCATGTACATTGCCTTTATGTAAATTATGTAAAATTGTTGCCTAGGTTTTTTAACGCTGAATCTTTTTGCGGACAACGTTTTTGGGTAGTTTAATAAAAAGTTTTCTTGGATGGATTAAAAAAAAAAATATATATAATAATAATAATAATATAAAAAACCTTCGTGGTTACGGCGGTTTTTTCTTGGTGTTTTCGGGGATGTGTTATGTAATGAATTTATTCATATGGTAACCCCGGAGAATTTATTTAAGTCAGGTACTTTTATGAAATTAATATTTTTCGTACTGGTCAACCTAAAGGTTGCGTTGAACGGATTTTACCGTTTTCTGGGGTGGGGGCTAGGGAGGAGAGCCGAGCTTATCCGGGAAGGAAGGGCGAGAGCTTCTTCAGTGTCCAGCTTTCGAAAGGGGCGGTTGTCTGCCATCTTTATTTAGAATTCGAGTATTGCTTTGCAAATAAGTTTGAACTTTTGAAAAGTAAATATAGTTAAAGTGATCTAGATATTACCAGATTTAGAATCAGTGGTCCTGCGCGTGTCTCTGGGTTTCATATTTAACTCATGTTAAAGAGGGCATATCTCGGGTACCTTTCAAATCCCATGGTGTTGGCACACGTGTTTAACAATAGAAGAAATCGACAGAGGGACAAATGCATCTGCTTTCCACGACATCAACCACGCAAGGTAACGTACTATAATATTCGTTAATTGTTTTATTCTGGCTTTGACTTAATAATCTAAAATCCGTCATTCGTTCCCGCAGAGAGATTCAAGCTTTTTCCTAGTAGCGTAGAGTCATTTTGCTAAATATAATTGAACAAATATTTACATGGCAAAAGAGATCGTTTTATTTATTGAACCTTATTTATCTCGAATTTTCCCAATCCATCGAACTAAAAACACGAGAACCCCGAGATAATGACTGAGCTAGCTACCGGGGTTGACGTGAGTATATATTTGTGATTATGTTGAGATTATAATGTGTCTGTATTAAAAATGTAAATTCTATTCTGTTCTATCAAAACGGTTCGATCCGTACTGTTATGTAACAGTGTACGGCTTGCACTATTAGGTATTTTTCGCTGTTACGATATGCGCCAATCAAAATCAATTGGACACAATACGCCCAGCTGACTCACAGCAAATTTATCGGGCAAGTTTCTACCTTACACTAAGGATTTTTAATAGGTACATCTTTTGGTATGGGAAAAAGAAGTTGGAATTTCGAAAAAATTGGTAATCTTTTTTACTCCTACCATCATGTAGAATCACTACCCGAAGTTAATGCCCTTTACCCCCGGACACCCTGTATATGATCTGCAGCTGTTTTTCTTAGCTTATTTTGGGGCAAATAACTGATTTTTTTTTTTTTTTTTAATGTTTTGTTTATAGCAGCGTTGTGTTTTTAATAGCCGTAAATAGAACAAAGATATTGTTAAATTTTGAATGCTTTTTCCAGTTCAAAAGTATTATCAAGAACCGCACAGCCATCGAGGACTGGATCGAGGAGAAGGCGATCCACCGCCTGGCCGACAGCGATGAGGATGGCAAGTTTGTGTTCCCGTACGACCTGGGCTGGCGAAGAAACCTTCAGGAGACCTGCAGACGCTCGCCAGCGGGAGACGGGATTACGTGGCCGGTTGCGGACGGCTGTAATCAGTATACTTTAACGGTTAGTTTAATTTTTTATTTTCTTCGAGACACAAACAGAACATATTTAATTTCAAGGAGTGTAAAGGAGTGGGGAAAACTTGAAATTACACACACACACAGGATCGAATTAAAGAAGCGTAGTAGAAGACTCCACTATGATAGCGGGATGTATATGTATACAAAGTGTTAAGGGACATACTTGGTTTACTTTAATCAGTGATTCCTGACATTATTTAGAGTAAAAAATGTAAATGATATTTTGGTCTCCGGTGACTTATCTGATTTTTTTTTTCAACTAAAAACTTAACAAATCAGTAGGTATTGGACATTTAGGTGCAAGGTGATGGGTTGGTTGGTTACTCGGCTGAGTGACCAGTGATGACATGTGTGAACAAAATTTCATTTACATTTTTACTCCAGGTAATGTCATGAATCACTGGTTAAAGTAAGTCAAATACATCCCTTAACACTGTATATGTACATACATATAATTTTTTATTTTCTTTTATTTATTTACATATCTATGTAAAGTTTAATGAAATGCGATTTTTCGATGCCTGTCTCACTATATACCTGTGTCGAGACAGACAAAGATGTATACAAACATAGTTACACAAATATTGAGGTTAAATACATTTTAATTTCTATATAATCAAAATTAATGCTAATTTGAGGTGTGGGTTAATCCTATGGTGTGATCTTACAAATGTATGAAAAGATGATGTATAATAGATATTAAAATAATAATTAGGTACGTTAGTTTGACAGGATTATATTATTTTATTTTATTTGGGTTTGATTATATGTAGATTGCTATTATTGTCAATGTGTCCGGTATGTCTATTAAGATAAATAAAGAAATAAAAAAATTCATCCTTCCTCATGAATTAATTAGTAATATTAATAATATATAATATTTTTTCAATAGTATTTCCTTTCCCCCTCAGGTTGAGCAGCTTAATCAGAAGCAGGAGAAGCGTGTGCGAATGCGCGTGTATCAGATGGACCGCACCATCGGAGGGGGTTGGTGCCCTCTCTCGGCGGGGCTCGGCACCGTGGTGAGGCCCCCATGCACCGACGAGCCCCGCGTGGCTCTCAACAAGGACGATCATATAGCCGTCACTAGGTGGCGCCCGTGAGTATAATTTATATTACTTTTATCGGCAATCTTGAATAATGAAGCAGAAATCTGGTGGTCTGAAGCAGCTAAATATCACTTTTTTATGTGAATTCTGCACTAGAGTTGTTCGGAGCTAGTGGGTCTAATCCCAAATTGGAGTATGTTGTGTTACTAAAGGGAGAGGGGAAGGAAGAAAATAGGAAAGAGGTGGAAGAGTATCTGGCTAGTTAGATCTGGTCACCAAACATGGATAAAGCCATTTCTACCAATGTTTCGATCCTGAATGGTGGTTTCTCACCAGGGCGATACTGAGAGTATCTACCACATTTTTCTATCTGAAATTTCTAGGTCAATATAACTATTCCGTTTGCAACGACAAAACAATCGCGAGCTACCATAAATCAAAAATACATACCCAATTCTGACAATCAAAATACAGTAGAATGCGGATATAACAACCTTCAAGGGGTCGGCGATACTTTGACGTACTAACCGGACAGATAATTTAAGCTTGCTTTTATTATAATACTTATTAATGTTATTGTAATTATTGTTATGAAATATGTAATAGTATAGATAGATAAATTTCTTTTTAGGTAAAAAACATTTAATACAAATTACGCCGAACTCCTTCGCGAGAGTTACATTTGATTCAACGGCTTCTAAACGTTGTAATATAAAACTTTTTTCTTCAATTGAAAAACACTTTCACTTCACGGAACTCATTGTGTCAAGCCGTTGTCACAACAGATGATAAACGTTGCTTAAGTGAGCGACTTACAGGAAAAAAACTTACAAGTGTAAAGACAGCCTTAGCGCGCGGGGAGTAGGTATTGATGCGTAGGTTTTTAAACAAAACACTGCACGTCGTTCTAACCGGATGAATTATCATTAAAATAGGTCGCTAAAAGTAGCCGTTGGTCATTTGAAACGGAGTCCTACTAAACGGATATGTTTTCCTAGTACCTAAATTTGAAGCCAAACTTGAGTTTACATTGTCGTCGCTAAAAATGGTAAGCCGTTATAAGCAAAGTCGTTATATCCGAATTCTACTATAATTTCGTTATACGAATATAGTTTTATGCCATTTCTTTGATGTGTTTCTTTGATTACATATGTATTATCATATTTATGTAGTTCTAAATTTATAATTTATTATTTTTGGTATATTTTGAAAATAAATAAGAATTGCTGATTTTTATAATACTAGTGCATTTTGTAATACATACATTATGTAGGGTTATTTTTCTGAAATTTGTCCTAATGGATGCTTAATTATAAAGGTAGCCATTCAGTATTCTTCATCACAATGTATGGAATTCAAGGAATAATTGTACCAGCCTGGAGATGGCCTCGATAGGATGAAACGGCTAACTGTTAAAATTGATATGTGGAAAAAAGTTAAAATATTTAAAAAAAAATTTATTATTAGTACGGAATTTAGTTAACCAATGACTTGTGTTTTCTTTTAGATACTGGCTGTTTGGAGAACGTATTGAAGAGAACAAATGCAGATCGAGCAAGGATCGGGTAAGGGGATGGTTCCCAAGGAATGCAGCTACTGAATTAGCGGGCGAACTAGAAGATTTGTACGAAAGTTACGAACAACAAGTTGAACCCAAGAAAGATAAATAAAGTGGACTAAAGAAAAGACTTATTTTCGGATCGTATTAAATACTTAATACCAATGACTTAATAAAATACCTTAAGAGAGGACTTAGCATACCAATAATACCTGTTATACAAAATTTATTACTTTCATACAAACTGAATAAAAACCATGGAAACTGCCGCCATTTTTGTATAACTGTTTTATAAATGTTTGGTATTATGTATTTGGCTCTATATGCCAAGTCCTTATCTTTGGTATTTTGTTTACAATCCTCGTGCGACAAAAAATGTGCTGAAATTTTATTGGAAAGCAATATTAATACGAGACCTTTTGCCTAAATGTACCTTCTTTAATAAAGTTTTAAATAATTATTAAGTCCATTTTTTATGAATAACTCTTCTTTTAATAACTTTTGAAGGTTATATCCATCAATGTAATTTATCATTGAAGAAGAAGATGTTACTAATATAATCAATATATATTATAAAAGAAAGTCCCAAAAAACGTGCAGACTGCAAAAACTCAGAAACGAGAAAGGAGTTATATGTTGTGGTAGATCTCTATCCCTCCTTCAGGATAAGGGTTCCCGTTTTTACCTAAAGGGTGTGCTTTTGAAGATATAAGGGCTGGAAGTTTCGCCCTATAGAAATTTCAAGAACAGTCTCCCGGAAAGTTCTAGAAGGTACGATAAAACTCTAGAAAGTTCTGGAAGGAGTGGCGAAACAGCATCCCGGAACATTCTGGAATGTTGTGGAATGTTCGAGAATAAAGAATGTTGTGGAATGTTCGAGAAAAGCAGGAACATCATTGTGGAACATTCCAGAGCACTCTCGAATGTTGTCCTGTGCGAAGCCGGGAACCCCAGCTAGTAACTAATAAATGCGCCTGTTGCCTTTTTATTTTCTATCTTGTTCTTGTTCTTTTTCTTATTTTCGTTTGGATTTATTAGTATTATCTTCTTCTTCAATTATCAAGTCATTTAAATACCTGCATTAATGAGACAAAATGTGTGGTATTATTAATTTTCCTTGTGCCTACAACACCAAGCGTGCTGTTACATAATTTATCATATCGTAAAATTGATATATTTTGTATTAGATTTCTGTCGGATATTAATTTGGGTATATTTTTAAATTGTCATTATATTGACGCTGGAAAGGAAAAATGGCTGGAGCGCTATATTAAAGATGAACCTACACATAAGCTATATTGTTTGTTTGTGCTTGTGTTTGTCAAATCAAGTTTTCTAGAGTTTTCCAGAACATGTGTGATAATCTAGAAAACTTAATTTGATATCTTACTGTGTAGGTTATCTTTAATGTCATATCTTTATGGCATTTTAGCCAAAAAATTATATTTTTTTCTAAAATTTTTATGTTATCATTATTATGTTTGAATATTTTCGACAATCTTTATTATATCCGTACATATAAATTATTTTTCATAATCGTAATTTTATGAATTAATTTTATAAATCGCATGGAATTTTATGGAATTGTATATAATTTTTCTCCATCTAAATTTACACATAAGAATGTGTTTAATAACATTTAATATGTTCTAAAAAAATTGCTTATGTGGGAAAATCTGTAAAATGTGGGCACAAAATAGGTCATTTTTAAATTTCTCAAATAAAATGCATTTATTCGATTGATCGAAGTGAGGTTTTACTGTAAATATTCTCTAATATTTGTACTGTTTAAATCAGTAATATTAAATTTACAATATTCTTTTGAGTTATATTTCTGATCACATTGATGTTTTGAACTTATGGTACAACAATTCAACAACTTCCGTTTACATTGTAATGAGTAATGCTTGCAATTGGAAATTGCTCATTATAACCAAGTTTGTTTGACTGTCTATTTATAAATATAATATGTAAGTAATATTATGTATTTATTTATTTTTACAAAGTTACACCAAAAAGTTACACACTATGTAAATGAATAATTTTTAATGATTTTTATTGAAATTTTACCTTTTTGGTAACACATAATATTTATGCTTAATAATTTATTATAAATATGTAATTTAATAAACGCTGATCAAACTGTTTTGAATGAATTTGTTTGAAGAAAGAAAACACAAGTTTAATTTTAGTTTTTTTTATATTTATTATGAATAGGTACATTTTATTGTAATGCTGAAAACAAATTACATAATGTTTTAACAAGGTAAAAATAAGTTTATTAGTTACAACCATTTTAAAATCATTATATTATTAAAACAAGCAACATTAATAAGTAGAAAAATAACCAAAATATGTAATAGGAAACAAATAAATATTTTTCAATAATTTTTACTGAAATTTTTAAATAAATAATATTATATTTGATTTGATAACCAAAATTTTGTTTCATTCCTCTTTCACATTCAATAAAACCTTTCCTTACATTATTTGCATATAACGTAGATATTATTAAAAAAAAATAGGAGGGAATGTTGTCACAAACATCGATCATAAAATTTAAATGCAATATTTTTGCAATCGAGCAATAGTGCAAGGAAGAAGAAATCATTTATATTAATATTATATTGTAGAAACAAACTCCTAAGTTATTATGTATATTATAAAGCACAATATGGTATTGATTGTATTGAATCATAATTATGTAATTGAATCATAATTAAGTAATTAATATTCATCTCCGTCATCGATTTCGCCCTCCACGGAGTCCACTCCGACTTCTTCGTAGTCTTTTTCGAGGGCGGCCAGGTCCTCTCGGGCTTCTGAGAACTCTCCCTCCTCCATGCCCTCTCCAACGTACCAGTGGACGAAGGCTCTCTTTGCATACATGAGGTCGAATTTGTGGTCAAGCCTGCCAATAAACATACGGATTTAATTCAGTATATATATTTTTAATTTTTGCATACATGTGGTCAAACTTGTATAAATTCAGTTATAATGTCTAAAAATAATATATATCAAGTATAATAGCTAACATGTCACGTATTCCTGTAATAATATAGAGATGGGAAAAATATCAATGATTCATTCATAGGGTAAAAAGCCATCATCATGACGACATCTGAAACTGCAAGGCTGTCCCAAATGCATTGAATACAGTAAAGTCGTATTGTATACACTAAGTCTGCATATAATTCTGTTAAGTCAAATAGAATAGTCACTGAATCTAGTTAGTTGTTTTACCTGGCCATAGTATTGGATAGCATGCATTTAATACAGTTGTATTGAGTACAGAAAGTTGTGTTGCTTACCTGGCCCAGGCCTCCGCGATGGCCGTGGTGTTGGACAGCATACAGACGGCGCGCTGCACCTTGGCCAGGTCTCCCCCGGGCACCACAGTGGGTGGCTGGTAGTTGATGCCCACCTTGAAGCCCGTGGGGCACCAGTCCACAAACTGGATTGTGCGCTTCGTCTTTATGGTGGCGATGGCGGCGTTCACGTCTTTGGGAACTACGTCTCCTCTGAACATTTATATAGAATTAGTAAGATTTTTGGTGTAGAAAATTATTTGCAAGTTTTTTTCTTAAGACCTTGAAAGTTTGTTATACCAGTGGCGTGGTTTGTTATGTGGCCCTATAGGTATCTTTGTGTAGTTTTCAAGTTCATGAATCTCGACCCAGAATCCTTGACAGGCACAGCAGAAACAAGTCATATTTTTTATCAAGATAAAAATTGAATATGTATAAATGTATAATCAACCCAATGAACACTAAATAAAAAAACTAATTTGCTTCCATTATCTGCAACACCATTCCGTTTAATTGGGAAAAATTCTGATTAAGACAATGCAAAATGTATCTCAGTGAAGGGCGGGCATGCTGTATGCAGCGCGAATGAGAATCTTTGCGTCAAGTAAAGAAATGTTCATTTTTCTTAGGGCCTTAAATTGAATTTTCGCAAAAAAGGCGCTCTAAAAATTATTCAATTATTAGGCTCAGATAAGGCTTCATGGACTACGAATGTTAAATGTTACATGTTAAACGAAATAAATGAAAAAAATATATTTCTTCATTCTTCACAAAATTACTTTGTGGCATCATTTTAATTTAATGTTTAATGTTTCTTTATTCATTGTACAGTTTTTTACAATTTAGGATTTTTCGACCAACATGCTAGGCACATGCCCGTGTTAAATGAAACAAATTACTTTGTGTAAACCACTATAAACACATGTTATAATATGTACATTTTTCAAAACTGATGGTTTCTTCGTCAGGATAATATAATATTTTTATTCATGTTATTATCCTGACGAAGAAACCATCGGATTTGAAACATATAGATATTATATTTTTCTTAGGGCCTTAATAACTCAGGTACGGGGCCATACGTTATTCCTATGTCTACCTACGTTAAATTATCGTGAAAACAAGCTTATGTGTCCAAGCGGTTAAGGTGAATTTTCGCAAAAAAGGCGCTCTAAGAATTATCCAATTATTAGGCTCAGATTATAAGCCTTCGTGGACTACGCCACTGTTAAACGAAATAAATGAAAAAAATATATTTCTTCATTCTTCACAAAATTACTTTGTGGCATCATTTTAATTTAATGTTTAATAACTCAGGTACGGGACATACGTCATTCCTATGTCTACCTACGTTAAATTATCGTGAAAACAAGCTTATGTGTCCAAGCGGTTAATGTTTCTTTATTCATTGTATAGTTTGTTACAATTTAGGATTTTTCGACCAACATGCTAGGCACATGCCCGTGTTAAATGAAACAAATTACTTTGTGTAAACCACTATAATCACATGTTATAATATGTACATTTTTCAAAACTGATGGTTTCTTCGTAAGGATAATATAATATTTTTATTCATGTTATTATCCTGACGAAGAAACCATCGGTTTTGAAACATATAGATATTATAACATGTGATTATAGTGATTTGTTCCATTTAATGAAAAAAATATAGTTTAAGATAGTGTGTTTCGACGACTAGTATACTACAAATTTCATTATTAAATATGCAAAATAGATTTTTCATCTGAAAACCGCAAGTGGAATGATTTTTTGTTTTTGCTTTGTAGTGTAAGTAAATTTAATTTATGATATTTTTATTTTTATTTTTAACTTTTTAACTTAAAGAGTTAAACCTCAAATTATAATATTTTAATTAATGAAGATAATATTAGCGAAAGTCAATCGAAAATCTGAAACAGAAAAATCAGAAAAAGATACGGATACATCTGGGACTCGAACCCAGGTCCTCCGGCAATCCGGGCCGACGCGCGGGCTGGGTTCGAGTCCCAGATGTATCCGTATCTTTTTCTGATTTTTCTGTTTCAGATTTTCGATGTCTACCTACGTTAAATTATCGTGAAAACAAGCTTATGTGTCCAAGCGGTTAATGTTTCTTTATTCATTGTATAGTTTGTTACAATTTAGGATTTTTCGACCAACATGCTAGGCACATGCCCGTGTTAAATGAAACAAATTACTTTGTGTAAACCACTATAATCACATGTTATAATATGTACATTTTTCAAAACTGATGGTTTCTTCGTAAGGATAATATAATATTTTTATTCATGTTATTATCCTGACGAAGAAACCATCGGTTTTGAAACATATAGATATTATAACATGTGATTATAGTGATTTGTTCCATTTAATGAAAAAAATATAGTTTAAGATAGTGTGTTTCGACGACTAGTATACTACAAATTTCATTATTAAATATGCAAAATAGATTTTTCATCTGAAAACCGCAAGTGGAATGATTTTTTGTTTTTGCTTTGTAGTGTAAGTAAATTTAATTTATGATATTTTTATTTTTATTTTTAACTTTTTAACTTAAAGAGTTAAACCTCAAATTATAATATTTTAATTAATGAAGATAATATTAGCGAAAGTCAATCGAAAATCTGAAACAGAAAAATCAGAAAAAGATACGGATACATCTGGGACTCGAACCCAGGTCCTCCGGCAATCCGGGCCGACGCGCGGGCTGGGTTCGAGTCCCAGATGTATCCGTATCTTTTTCTGATTTTTCTGTTTCAGATTTTCGATGTCTACCTACGTTAAATTATCGTGAAAACAAGCTTATGTGTCCAAGCGGTTAATGTTTCTTTATTCATTGTATAGTTTGTTACAATTTAGGATTTTTCGACCAACATGCTAGGCACATGCCCGTGTTAAATGAAACAAATTACTTTGTGTAAACCACTATAATCACATGTTATAATATGTACATTTTTCAAAACTGATGGTTTCTTCGTAAGGATAATATAATATTTTTATTCATGTTATTATCCTGACGAAGAAACCATCGGTTTTGAAACATATAGATATTATAACATGTGATTATAGTGATTTGTTCCATTTAATGAAAAAAATATAGTTTAAGATAGTGTGTTTCGACGACTAGTATACTACAAATTTCATTATTAAATATGCAAAATAGATTTTTCATCTGAAAACCGCAAGTGGAATGATTTTTTGTTTTTGCTTTGTAGTGTAAGTAAATTTAATTTATGATATTTTTATTTTTATTTTTAACTTTTTAACTTAAAGAGTTAAACCTCAAATTATAATATTTTAATTAATGAAGATAATATTAGCGAAAGTCAATCGAAAATCTGAAACAGAAAAATCAGAAAAAGATACGGATACATCTGGGACTCGAACCCAGGTCCTCCGGCAATCCGGGCCGACGCGCGGGCTGGGTTCGAGTCCCAGATGTATCCGTATCTTTTTCTGATTTTTCTGTTTCAGATTTTCGATTGACTTTCGCTAATATTATCTTCATTAATTAATTTATGATATTAGAATACATCAAGTTTACCTGTACAACATGCAACAGGCCATGTATTTTCCATGTCGAGGATCACACTTAACCATCTGAAAATCGAAAAAACGAATTTATTAAAACACCATACAGATATGTACTATTAGTTTTTGCTGATTTAGATACATTACACGAATGATTGTATTTATCATTATTTATCCTAACTATTATTATGATAAATTGAAGCCACCACCAGAGAGGCTTCAAATTATGCCGGTAGGACAAGTTTAAAGATCTAGGTTTAGGTGACTGGAGAGACAACAGGAAACTGGCAGGCGAGGAACCGTTTCTTAAAGGCGGCCTGGCCAGGACTCCAAGGTCTGTAGCAAGTATAGGTTTGCCGTAAGTGACGGGGGGGTGGGGTTGGATACCTCATAATTACTTGGTTTCCATTGAAATTTTGACGTTTACCTGATTTGCTGGCTCAAAGCAGGCATTGGTAATCTCAGCAACAGTCAGTTGTTCATGGTACGCCTTCTCAGCGGAGATGACGGGTGCGTAGGTGGCTAGCGGGAAGTGAATACGAGGATATGGCACCAGGTTTGTTTGAAACTCTGTCAGATCAACATTCAGCGCTCCGTCGAAGCGAAGAGAGGCGGTGATAGACGAGACAATCTGTAATCAAATCAAATTGATGGCTTTACCACCTAATTTTGGAGTTATTATCACCTTTTTGTTAATGGCGGCATGCTGGAAATATTATGCACTTACTATCTTGTTAGTTTTAGCAATCTAGAAGAATACCAAATCAACACAGGCTTGTCCTAGTGAGGTTAAAACTTGTATTGTAAACTGTTATACCTAAAATGTGAAGAAGAAACAATAAACAAAAAAAAATGTTACAGTAAATAGTAGCAATAGTGCCGAGGAAAAAAAAATAGTAAATCCTGTTTTAACATGATTTTGATATAATACAGTCAATCAAATGTAATGGTATTATCCATTCTTATTAGAATCCTACATTCCCCCCCCCCCCCCCCACGACCCCCACCCCTGTGCATACCTACAGTACTACAGTATCCAATAATACTTTTTTATTTTTCTTCTCTTTTACTTTTGTAGGGTGTTGGGAGTGCAAAGAGGCAGAATTAATCGGTATATTTCTAAGGAATACTAGCAATTCTTTTTGAGTTATGTATTTTTGGATTAGGTCGTAAATTCATAAGATATTTATGATCCTCCAATCAAGATTTGCTGTTTGTGGTTTCGAAACCATTAAAAAGGGGTGTTAAAAGCAGGGGCGGTCCTTGCGTTATGGGAGCTGATATTTTAAATGGCGTTATTGGTGTTGTTGTATCCGAAAACTTTTTTATTCCGAAAAATTCGACATCATGAAAATTTTTAGGAATTTGGTGCAGTGCACAACCAAACTGAAATTTCCCGAAAATTTTAATTAAATTAACCGATTTTCGGAGAAAATAAACGTTTATGGCTACAAGAACATTGCCATTTAAAAAAAATATATGAACGCTCTAGCACACCCAATCACAAGCCTCCACTGGTTAAAAGTGTTATTTCTGCAGGTAGTATAATTAATCACAAGCCTCCACTGGTTAAAAGTGTTATTTCTGCAGGTAGTATAATTAAAAAAGTTATTGTTCTTATATATTCTTCATATTATATATTTTTATTTGAATCCAATGGGAATCCTTGACTAGTTTTACCTGTCCAATAAGTCTGTTCAGATTGGTGTAGGTGGGTCTCTCAATGTCTAAATTCCTGCGGCAGATATCGTAAATGGCCTCATTGTCCACCATAAACGCGCAATCCGAGTGTTCCAGGGTGGTGTGAGTTGTCAAAATGGAGTTGTATGGCTCCACTACTGCAGTTGACACCTGACAACATTTAATAATAATTAATTACTATGCAAGAGCGTTTCACAGAAATCTTATGTAACATTATCATGAAATAGTCAATGAGTACCATTTTATACTTGTATTTTAACATTATTTGAACGCTGAATGTAGGTCCGGCCCAGCTTTCTATTAATTTGTGATCAGCTGATAAGTAGGTATAACATGAGATTTTGCATTAAAAAATTTGAAATGGACCTAGAATCTGGAACAATCCAAATGACAAATAAAACAAAATGGGGCTGATTTGCCTCTTGATAACGGTGTTACATTTGAATTTCCGTGAAACTATGTACAGTTGGATTATTCATGTATGAATAATTTTCAATTATTAAGTTTATTGTTATTACCTGTGGAGCTGGGTAGATGGAAAACTCGAGCTTAGATTTCTTTCCATAGTCCACTGAGAGACGTTCCATCAACAGGGAAGTGAAACCCGATCCGGTGCCTCCACCAAATGAATGGAAAACTAGAAAACCCTGGAGAGATTTCGTTTATTATTAATAATGTAAATACATTTTTAAAAAATCATTAGATTTTGTTAGGATATAATATTATGTACCCACATTTAAACACCACTTAATTAATTAAAATTATCAACATGTTTCCAAACCAACGGTTCCTTCGCCAGGATAAAATTAATTAGGACATTTGATTAAAAAAGTAGTGCAAACAAAGTGATTTGTTTTAAAATAATAAAAAATTATATATATATATATATAATTAAATTAAAACCGTGTTTATTATCCGCGGAACTAGCGTCATTGATCTCTTTGGCACCTGTGCAAAGGGAAACACGCCAGACGCGCGCCCAACATACTCACATGTTTGAAATTTGTCACATGAGAACGACCGCTTCTACGACTCGTTCTTGAATTCAACAGCTTCAATTCAAATTCAGCTCGGATGTGGAACCACTTGCCGGCCTCTGTGTTTCCTCCCTCCTGCAACACCCTGGAGGCGTCTTAACGAGGCGATGGGTCCATGATTCGAATAAGGGGAAAATGATGAAAGATGAGATGAAAAGAGACGTTTGATCCTCACCTGCAGCCCTGTGCACTGGTCAGCCAGCTTCCTGATACGATCTAGCACTACGTCGACAATCTCCTTCCCAATGGTGTAATGTCCGCGAGCGTAATTATTGGCAGCGTCTTCCTTTCCGGTGATCAGCTGCTCCGGGTGAAACAACTGGCGGTAGGTGCCGGTGCGAACCTCATCTGGAATCACAAATAGAAAGGTTTAGGTTCAGAAAGAAGAAGAATATTATAGATTTTAGGTAGATAATAAACATGAACGATCATAGTCATAGAAATTAGCACAAATTACCAAGGAAAATGAACATTGGAATAGATTTAGAACAGTTTGAAACAATTAACCAAAAACTTATAAAGGATACAAAAAAAAATAACAAAAAAATTAAGCAAGAAAGGAGATCCATTGAAAATGTGGAAAACTAATTAAAATTCACTAATGAAGAATGAATGTAAAGATGTATTTAAGGGTATTTTTTCCCAAAAGAATTAGTTAAAGAAAAGAACATGGCCGATAAGTTTAATAAAGGTTTTTGGATAAGTATAGAAGAAATTAACAAAAATATCGCAATATTAATTAATAATAATTTTGGTTTAAAAAATGGCGAATTTAAGTTTATGAAAATAGACGGTCAGAAACTCAAAAGAATACTGTTGAATATCAAATCAAAGCCCAGCAAGGATGTGGCCACTATTCAAATTTAAAGAGACGAATCCATTGCCTTTACCTAATAGAATAGTTTCTTAGTTTAATAAACAAATCATTGGAAATTTCCTGAATCATGCAAAATGTCTTATGGTGATACCGATTCCAAATATTTCGATCACAAATCGACCTGTGAACATCTTACCAATGTGATGGAATACAAAATTAAATCTCTACTCGGAGACTACTTCGAAAATAATTGCATCCTTTGTGACGGAACAATCTGGAGTTAAAAACAAAAATTCATGCGAAACAACACAATATTTAGTAAGTATTATTGATGACTGAAAGGAAGTAGAGATAAAAAAAATGTAGATATTATTGAGGATTTTTTAAATATTCAGACAGCTTTTCAAACAAAAAATATTTATTAAAAAATCAACTGAAAAAACAAAGATTTTTAACTATAATACATCAATATATTTTAAATATTCGACCTAGATACGCCATCTCTTGGGCCGGCTAGTAGACAATTTCAAAGATTTATTTTTTCTGTTTGGCAGGATTGAACTTCCTCCCCAGAGACTGGAGTCAACACCGCTAACAACTGAGCCGAATACCAATTGGATAGGACGATAGGACTGACATTTATTTTGTATATTAACTCCTGTAAGGGGATCCAATTTCAGAGAAATGCGTAGATGAAATGTTTCAACCTTCATCACACTGATGGCATTTTTCCTACAAATAAGCACAGATATCGCTAGTAGTCTGTCAGCAACGCCCTGTGAAGTATTTTTTTTTTTTACATTAGCTCCACACAGAGGGCCCTGAGTAAAATAATTTCCCTCAGGGCCTATGTCATCTTTGGGGATGCTGTGTGGAGGGTGTTTTTAAGGAAAGCAAGGAGAGGAAGTTCTGGGAAGGAAAAGGGTATAAGGGATGGGTATGAATCTAGGATTCAGTGTGTCCAGATCATCCGCCGCTAAGACCTAGGCAAACCTCACCCCATAAACCCGGGCACCCCTGCTAAGTCACCAACCGTAGCGAACCACCTGGGGTGACCTATGGCAGAGGTGTTGGTTATCCAATAAATGGTTCCTGAGGCGGCGGTACCGTGTTAGTTATATTTGACGAGTAAGTTATGAAATCCTTTTGGGCCAACACTTCACTTACTAACCAGTGATTTATGATTTTATTTGGAGTAAAAAATGTAAATGAAATTTTGTTTTCTGACATTTGTAATGTTTTATTTTTCTACTCAATTTGGGAGGCGGATATGGGTACTTCCGCCCCGGGAACCATTTAATGGATAACCAACGCCTCTGGCAAGTGGTCTGCTACGTTTGGTGACTTAGCAGGGGTGCTCGGATTCTTGGGTTTTGTCTAGATCTTGGCGGCCAGGAAGAGATTGGTTGGGGGAGACCTAACCTAGACCTCTCCAATCGGCCCATCGCCTTGCACCGCAGAGGGAGGGATGGATTCATTCGACCGTCACTCCTAGCCACATTAACCCCAGATTCTTACCTACCCCTCATACCTTTTCCTTCCCAGAACTTCATCTCCTTCCTTTCCCTAGACATACCCTCCACACAACACCCCCAAAGATGACATAGGCCCTGAGAGATTTTTTTTTACTCAGTGCCTCCTGTGTGGAGCACATGTAAAAAAAAAACATAACATTAAAAATCAGTAGGTATTGGATAGTTAGGAAAGGGGTGAACGCTTGGTTGGGTACTCGGCTGAGTGACCAGTGACAATACGTGGAAGAAATTTTTTTTGTTTGATTTTGAATATTTTTTTAAGACATTTATTATGCCACCGGAGACCAAAATTTCATTTACATTTTTTACTCAGTAGGAATCACTGGTTAAAATTAAGTCAAGTACGTCCCCTAAAACCCTGTATATTGAATTATATTTAAAAAAAAAACAGATCGCATCCAGAGAATCGCCGGTGACGCACGACGCGAAGGGGAAAAATGCATGGCGCGTCTAGATTTTGCCAAGTTGGGCGTCTGCTTTCGTTTTGTGAAATCGCGCGTAGGTAAATTGTTATTGTTCACTGGTATTTTAAAAACTCTGTTGTTAAATATTTTTATAGATAAATATTATTATGTTCACGGTATCCAAGGCTTTATTTAATACAATACAGGTTGTAACAGCACGTAGGAAGGTACTCTAGCGATTTGTGAGCATATTTTGAGTAATAAATGTATTTTTCATTTTGCTATCCAATAATATCAAAATAAATAAAATATTTTTCCATAACACGTCGCAACTGAGTAGACGGGTGTCGGGTATAATTTAGCGGGTTACGAGACAAGCAGTCCGTCTCGTTCCAGCAGTACGATAACACACCAAAAAGCGGGCATACAACGTGATCCCATCGCGACATGTAGAAGTGTGATTGAAAAATATATTTTAATATAAACAGACAGCAAAAATGACTACTACATTTTTACTCCAAGTGTGCTCAGGAATGGCTGGTTAAAATCCTCCGGGTACGTACTGTTACATCCTGTAAAGTGTATAAGGAAAGGAAGTACTCTGAACTGAACACCTGTGTTGTAGATGTAGGAGGGCGGAAACACAAAAGCCAGCAAATTATTCCACGAAAACTACCCATATTTTTTTTTATTAAAGCGACTATATAAAACAATTGTGCATACAAAATATAAAGGTGAATTTAAGTATATAATATATTGTATTTCTTAGTCCTCCTCACTAGGAAGTCCTGTGCCGAGGCGGACTAAAGTTATTTAATTATAATTTATTTGTTTTCTATGCAGTTTGTAGTGTTTTCTTCTACGTAGTTTGTAGTGTTTTCATCAGAATTTTTTCATTGACCTCTTTCAGCCATATTTTTATTTTTGATTTGTACTCATTAAAACTTTTAATCAGTTTTATGTCTTGGGGAAGAATGTTGTGGAGTTTTGTTGCAAAGTACGTGTGGTTTCTTTGTCCAAATGTGGTTTTATAGCTCGGAATATTTTTTATTTCATTTTTGTATGATCTAGTGTGATGGATGCACTGTCTAGTAGAAGATTCAGTATTTTTGAATTGCTTCAATAATATATTTTTGGCATATATTCGTTGTACATTTGGTACATCAAAGCTGTTGAAAATTTCAATCGAAGGCGTTCTGATGGGTACTTTTAGTATGGTCTTTATAATTCCTTTTTGTATTGTATTCAGGTTGTGTATGTACTTGTTTGAAGCAGATCCCCACCCTATAATTCCGTATTCAATTCGAGAATGACATAATGCGTAGTACACTTTTTTCATATCCTTTTTATTTACCACATTTCTTAGATTTTTAAAGAAATATATAAGGTTTGTGAGTTTTTCCGTAATACTTTTGATGTGTAGATCCCATCTTAGATTTTCATCAATTATTACACCGAGATATTTTATGTTTTGTGTTTTTTTCATAACTGGGCAGTGGCATTGAAAATCATTTCTATGACATTCGTGTAATTTTAGTATTAGTGAGTTAACTGGTTGGCTTCTTGAGTTCATTGAAAAAGTTATATATTTAGTTTTGCTTGTATTTAGGGTAAGCGAATTGATTTTAAGCCAATTTTGAAGCGTACTAAGCCCTTGTTCAGCCACATTAAATGTTTTCGTCCAATTATATTGTAATGTTAATAATATTTATAAATTGGAGTCTTATCTTATAGGATTTTTTTTCAATTAAATGGAATATTAAGTTGCAAACAAAAAATTGCTTTGTGAACTTATACATTCCTGCAAGATTTATCTACGCAAATTTCATGATGTCAGATCTAACCATTCGATATTTTTTGCTGCTACGGTTTTATCAACTTTATGCGTAGTCAGAAAATATTATATAGCCTCATAAAAATTGTTAAAAAACTTTCATGAAATGATTCTGTATTTTATGTGTCGTGTAATTTTCGAGTCTGGGTAATTTCTCATTTTCTTTTTGACTTCCGTTTTAAGCGGTCAGCTGCCTAAATGATTCAGCCTGAGCCTGAGCAATGTTTGGGTCGATAACCGAGTCTGGCGGTACAGCTGGCGTGACGGTGAAGGTCGGTGATTTGGTCACTGACCGACGGGGACTGCCTACTGCTACAGTGACTACAGTAATAACTACGGACTATACGCCTACTGGATCTGGGCACTGTGCTACAATAATTTATTTTTAGTCAGGGTCTACGGCAGCCCCAGTAAACAGTACTTATCTCTTAAACATCTCTTGCACGATGGAATCATTCGTCCGTAACTCCTGGACACTGACCCCCGAGATTCCTACCCACTCCTCATACTATTTTCCTTCCCAGAACATCCTCTCTTTCCTTTCCTAAAAAGAACCCTCCACACAGCATCTCCAAAGATGACATAGGCCCTGAGGGGAATTATTGAAGTAAAACTTCTTTACGCACGCTTAACTTGGGGAGTAAGCTGGCGAATGCGTGACGAGAGCGTTACGAAAAGTGTAATCGGGCGAGGGGAACGATAATAAATTAGAATTAAATATTTGTAGAAAATTAATATATGTATATACATTTATATGTTTTATACATATAAACATAAATATAAATATAAACATATATATAAATGCATGTAGATGGAGCTAAAGAAATTTTACTTCAGTCGTGTGGCCTAAAGCGCACTAGTTTTTTTTTCTTCAGAGCCTCCTGTGTGGAGCTATGGTAAAAAGAAAAATTGCAGAAGTCCCCGACGTTGTCCGGGCTTTACAGTGTTTCAAAATCAGACGAAGACAGTTACCTTCCGCTTGTTTTGAAGAACAAGAAAAATTTCTAGATTGATGAAATTTGGTTTGCAAAATTTCATCAATCTAGAAATAAAACTGTGGTTTGTTTTTTTTTTTAAAGCGCTTGTCGCGGCAGAAAGCGGATTTTCGAGTTCTGTGAGAAATTTTATGATGTCTTTTAATACAAAAGTGGAAAATCTAAGAACTCTCTGGAATACACACATTTTCGGAAAAATATCTGGGATATATCTTCGGCAGGAGATGAATCCTATTACTTTGTTTTTTTTTTCATCAGCGAGGCAGTGTTTAGTGCAAACTGGTGATGTCGGCTGCTATGCTTGCTGCACGCATTGGCTTCTCTAATTTCTTTTAATTTCTTCTAATTGGCTTCTTATTTGTCTGCCACAGACGCTGGCTGCCTAGTGCGCGCCCTGCCTAATTGCACACGACTTTGGTTGTATTATATTCTGAAAAATCTCTTCTGAAAGTCCTTCGCCGTTCTTCCACGTAGCTATTCACAAGCGACGCTACCGCTACCTGTCAAACAAATTTGCTAGTGAAGCACCTAGCGGCGTTTTCAAACACTAATAATAGTATGGAAAACACAGACGAGCGGCGATCGCGTCGCTTGAAGGTAGCTCCATGGAAGAACGGCGTTAGTCTAACAAAAACCACGTGCAAACCGAAGAAGAACTGGATTACTGGATGTACTGCGTAGACGAGGGTTAGAGTAGAACGAGAAGGTCTGCTTAGGAGACTAAATTTCACGATGGGATGTAGCTCCACTCTAGCAGACTACAGACTTACCGACGACAGTAGGCTCCAGGTCCACGAAGACCGCCCTGGGCACGTGCTTGCCGGCGCCGGTCTCGCTGAAGAAGGTGTTGAAGGAGTCGTCTCCCCCGCCCAGCGTCTTGTCGGAGGGCATCTGTCCGTCGGGCTGGATGCCGTGTTCCAGGCAGTACAACTCCCAACAGGCGTTGCCGATCTGTACGCCGGCCTGCCCGATGTGAACGGAGATGCATTCCCTCTGAAATAAACAAGCTGATGTTACTTATTTGTTAACACTATGTCGTTTTTTTTCATGCGAATGAGACCATGGCAAGCCCAATTGAGGTATGTAGGACTGAAGCTCAAGGTAGCGTTAATAATAATTCATTTTGGTGAACCTTTCCCTTACAATGCTAAAAAAACCGCGCGTTCCGGAACTTGTAACACTGCTGCTTGCCCAGTGTACATTTGCCCCCTTACTTATAATTGCAGTATCCGCCGACTCATCTTTGGTTTTGTAAAGTTGGAGAAGCCTGGTTTAAAGCAGTTTTAATTATACATACGCAGTGATAATATAAATCAAGTTTTTCACTGTTACGACATTATACGACGCGTATTAGTTATACTACGATTATGAGTAAGGGGGTCGGAGTTTGTGATGAGCTTGTAACACAAGCAACGAATTTTTTTAAGCTGTAAACCGCAAAATCGAAAATACGGCTCTACCTACTACCCTAACATCCACATTTTTTTAATTTTCATGTTTTATTTTCATAATTTCGTTTAATTTCGTTTAAACCTAAAAAAATCTTACGGTTTTTCTATGAATTATTAGATATATATGAAATTAGTTTTAATTTCAGTTTATTTTATAATATGTTCAACCACTGTGAACCGATCTTTACGAAATGGAACCAATTAAATTGTATTTTTGTCAAGTAATTTTTTTATATATATATATTTTTTTTTAAACTACAAATTTGCGTGCACGTGATTTTCATTCGCGGCCCAGACCATTATACAGAACACAAATTATTTGAAATATAAATCAGACACCAAGGCTACGATTATAAACCAAGACAGATCAAGCATCAGCCACTTTATTAAAACATTTTATTTAAAATAAAATATTGTTGTTATTTTTCTTTCTGTAAAAACTTTTTATGTTAAACTGCGCCTGCTCATAACACACGAGTTCCTAGTGAGACAGGCACACCACACCACCAACGTAATTTAATTAATATCTAAAGATGAGTGAATAAAAACATTAAAAAAAAACTGTTGTTTTATACATCTTATCATTAAAATAAATCGATTGATCTGCTTCCCTCACCCATTACCAAAACATTGAACATGTTTTTTATCAGCTGCGAGTTATATTTTTTGTTCCTGTCATATTTGTAAAATATTGCTATTGAGAACAATGACCAAGTACCTATATTTTATTAATAATCATTATAATCAAGTTTCGAAACAAATACCTACAAACGGTCAAGTATAAACAATTGAATATTTTCAAACATGCATTAGTTTGATATTGTCACAGTGTGTATACATTTACAAAAATACTCAAGTTTTCCGATGAAAATCACAATGTCGATATTTTTTATTAAATAAATAAATATGTTACAGTTTTTTGACATTTTTTTACTACCATACTAGGCTAATGCCCGTATTGTTTGTTTGCTCATTGTTTCCTCTACTGATAAAATTTGTTGAAAAGTTTAAATAAATTTAAGCCTCAGTTTTAAACGAAACTTAGGGCCAGTTATTATTATACTATGTCTCAGAATTTGAACAACTCATCAAATTTCAAATTTTATTTTCAAGTCCCATAAATTTCTGTTGTCATTTCAGTTGTGTGAAACAACTGGCCAAAAAATGATATAACAAAGAACTTGAATATACCATTTACAGAACTTTAAAATTAACTTTGAAATTTAATGTATTCTTCAAATTCTTCTCACATTTTTATGTATTTGTGATGTAAAGCTATTCGTGGTAAAAAATAATCTAAATAGTGATTTAGCATTAAGAGGAACGGCTGCGCGGCCGCTTTCATACAAAACGGTGTTTTGGATTTGAGGCCACAATACCCAACCAAACTGAAAAATTATTTTGTAATAAAAAGGTATGTTCAATGTCGATCTCGGATAGGAGCTACTTTATTTGCTTTTAAATGATGACGTATAGGTAATTAAAGAAATCAGTTTTTGTTAAAAATGTTAAAAATGCGTTTCTTTGGGTAGTCATTTTAAAATATAAACGACAAGTTTTTATTCCGATGTATTTAGGTAATTTGTAATTTAAATTTAAACCCATCAAAATGGTTTCTCAAAAAACAATATTTTAAATTTTATAATTCCTCATATTTTTTAAAAAAATACAGCAAATTTTTTTTTTTTAAATGTTTACATTTACACTCAAATAATTGTCCAAATTGCCTCTAAAATCATAAAATATTAAAATCTTTAATAGCCTATATTTTAAACATTAAAGCAAAAATAAATAAATTAGCTTCTATGCGAGATCGACATTTAACATACCTTTTGATTACAAAAATAATTTTTCAGTTTGGTTGGATATTTTGGCCTAAAATCCAAAACTACGTTTTGTATGAAACTTGCCGCGCACCCAATGGCCTTAAACTTGATTCTGGATGATAAATTTGTTAACAGCTCATTGACCAACATTGCGAGAAAATATTTTTATGTTATGATAAAGACCTCTTTGTATGTACAGGAATTCGAATGATGTCAGAACTGTCTCGACTGCCTCATTCAGAATTCAGACATGGGACGATGCATTTTACTGAAATCAATTGGCAACTCATATAATCCAGACGGTATAATATTTTTTGTAAGTAGCATGAAGACAGTTTAACAACAAGTAGGCACGAATATCCAAAGAAAAAGACACTGACTTATTTGAAATTCAAATATAATTCTTCGAAATTTGTATTACTGACTGTGTCAATAAGTGCTTCGTCTTTCTTTTATTTCTTTTTTGAATTAGGCGCTCCGCTGACGAGGCAACTGAAAACCAACTAAAACCGGCTGTTTTCTCTGTCTTGATTGGTCAAAAAGCTTGTTTAACCATAGACGAAGAACAATCAGCTGACAGCTGGCAACTAGCGACGGCCGCCCAGGGCAATCAGCAGTGACAGTTGCGAGTCAACGCTTACGTTACAATTGACAACGGGGTTTTGTGTGATTGTGAAGTGTGCGGGCCATCACATTGTCATACAAATACAGTTGGCAGTTGAGAGTTTTCAGTTGCCTCAGTGGGCGGAGGCGCTAACCTGTATAACAATATTTGAAAAACTCCTACTACCATCATTATAAGCAGAAAGTGTTGCTTGTGAAATTATGGAGGACTTAGCTAGCAAGGAATTGAACCCACGACGCTTAGGTGAGAATCCGACGCACTTTCCCACCCAACCACTTTATAATTATTAATTTATTTTTTCATGTTTCGTTGGAGCAAGAACTGCGTATGCTAATATTATAAATTTTATGTCTTCGTTAGGCGTTCCCAACTTATTTCTTCCACTTGCTTTTCGTAGGTACCTACAGGTGTTTATTATTCCCCTAAACTTTATTTTCCGTCTTTCCGCAACACATCAACCCACGATCGTTCGTATCAATAATGTGCATTTCCCACTGCTAATTACTATAAATCCGAGCTGTTCGGTGCCAGTGAGACTATGAAATTTCCAATCAGGCATTTTTAATGTGTGCCTAAAAATATGGAGAGGAAAGGAGACGGAGAAGGGTATGGTTGAGAAGTTCCTAGCCATTCAGATCTGGTATCTAATCACGGCTAAAGCCATTTCAAGTAACGTTCCGTTTCTACGTAGCAGTCTTTCGTTTAGGCAGTCTGGGAGTGTCACTAGAATTATTATTTATAGATATTATTATATTGTCAAGTTTTCATATAAAAACTCAGCTACAATTTGGATTGAAGTTGACAGGTCTAGTGTTTCACCTTTCACTTAATTGTAATTAAAAGTAACAAAATATTTAACATCTTTGCTAAATCCGATGACAAAATGTCCACATTTGTGTTAGAAAGGCGTATTTTTTTTTACTTAATCAATTTTATTTCTAACTGAAAATTGCCACAACATTCGCACCGTTATTTTATTTGTAAACGAAATACTTTCCGGTGTAAATTGTAAAAAATAATCTTATGAATCTATTGTTATACCATTCCTGAAATTTTTATATCGTTGAAATTATTCCTCCATGTTAGCGACAAAAGGAAAATGACGTTGAATAATCAGAAATTTAATTTATTTTCTGGCGGCTATTCGATCAACGTGAGGCAGTTGTTGTCTGAATTGTCCAGACCGGATGTAGGTATGTAACTTGTCTAGCCTGTGACAGGGTTGTCAAATCTTTGTCAAGTTACAGCGTCCATTTTCCAGACAAATAACTCAACCTGATCATAGGCTTAGTCCTAGTGAGGTTAAATTTTAAACAATAATTTTTCCATTGCAATAAACAAAACAATGATAATAAAATGATAAGTAAGTAAGAGACGGTAGTCACTAAAATAATGCAAATTGATTTTATCTTCCTAATAAATTGTAATAATCGTATACCTCAAATGTCATCAATTGACGATGAAGATGTAGAAAACAAAATTAAAAATTATGTAGTAACACTAAGCGCCTCCGCCCACTCAGGCAACTGAAAACTCTCAACTGCCAACTGTCTTTGTATGACAATGTGATGGCCCGCACACTACACAATCACACAAAATCCCGTTGTCAATGGTAACGCAAGCGGTGACTTGCGACCATCTTGCGACTGTCACTGCTCATTGCCCTGGGCGGCCATTTCTAGTTGCTAGCTGTCAGCTGTCTCGTAGTTCGTCTATGGTTAAACAAGCTTTTTGACCAATCAAGACAGAGAAAAAGCCGGTTTTAGTTAATTTTCAGTTGCCTCAGTGGGCGGAGCGCCTAAGGATGGATGGGTTGTTTAAAAAATTTAATAATAGATCAAATATTTGAAATTAACTTTCACGTTCTGGGTAAGTACTTATTCGAGTTCTGTTATTTTATCATTATAAGCGCCTCCGCCCACTCAGGCAACTGAAAACTCTCAACTGCCAACTGTCTTTGTATGACAATGTAATGGCCCGCACACTACACAATCACACAAAACCCCGTTGTCAATGGTAACGCAAGCGGTGACTTGCGACCATCTTGCGAATGTCACTGATCATTGCCCTGGGAGGCCGTTGCTAGTTGCTACCTGTCAGCTGTCTCGTAGTTCGTCTATGGTTAAACAAGCTTTTTGACCAATCAAGACAGAGAAAAAGCCGGTTTTAGTTGGTTTTCAGTTGCCTCAGTGGGCGGAGCGCCTAAGCCAGCTGCTTCATAAAACTGAAATAATCACAGAACGTGAAAATTGATTTGAAATATTTGATGAATTGTTAATTTTTTTTAAACCATCCACTCTAAGAATGGGTTGTTTCACGTAATTTGACCTATTCATCAAATATCAAGGTTAAAATTCAAGTTTTGTAAAAGTTATATCGAACAAGTTTTGTTATCATTTCATCATTGGACGGTTATTTCACTTTGGTGAAGCAATCTGTCCTACGTTGCGTCGCAACAGTTTGGTGCATCAAAATACATTACGGTATGTGAATTTTATGTAGTTTATCTGTAATTTTTCTGTTTTTAGTTATTATTGGAGAAATAGGTTTGCCATCCCTGGCCCAGGATAAGGCTGTATTGTGACTGTGTACCGACTGAGCGCCAGACAACCACCCCACCGCCCTCACCACCCCCCCGATATACGGACGTTTCGAATAGCTGCAGGCATAAAAAGGAAAAGCTACAGGGAAATGTTGACTCATGGTTAATTCTTTACGACTCTCTTTAAGTCACCTCTAGATTATTATTTGTTTTTTTTTCTTAGTGTATTTTCAGTGTACTAGTATGAAAATGAAAAATCGGATTTCCAAGTAAAAGAAGTACAAAAATGTCAACATAATGGAGAAGCGTAATCTACAATAATAAAATTATAAAGTGGTTTCTTTTTGTTTTTCACAGTTTCTAAAATTTAAAAAAAATGGTGTATTTAAGACGATAGACTTCGCTTTTCGGCCCATACAAAAAGGACGCCCGGGAAAAAACACTTTTCTATATCGAAAATTGTACAAAATGAATATATTTTTTTATACTGCCTTCTAGAGGGTGAAAATTATGTCGGTATGTTTTCGAATTTTCGATGCGTTTCGTATTAACGTAAACATTCACTGTCAAACATGTACTATTTATCAAAACATATTATTTAAGGAAAAAGTGCTGCTAACTCAACTCTCATAAAGAATTATAAAATTATAAAAAGCTACCGACGTAGCTTCTTCTTTCTAAAAAATATATATTTTATAAAATTTCAATTTCGTGAAAGTTTCTGTGTAGAAGAGGGTATTCTCCATAAACCCCTTTTCGAGCGATTTCTATGGGTAAATTTGAGCGTTGTCTCATTCGCACATTTTGCATTCGCATGTATTGTAAGTGTGCGTGAGCTTACTGTGAGCGGGACAGAATGACAGACGCGGGTGTTCCGTGTGTCGTTCAAAGTCTAGCCTCTTAATTTCTTTACATTTAAACTCAAAAGAATTCGTAATCTACTCTTTCACAGATGAGTATAATTATTTTAGGGAAAAACGGTTTTATAAGTTATGCTTTAATTGTTGCTCCCGTATATACGCAATATGAATAAATAGTTTTGTCCATAACCAAACGCAACTATTTCGAGAAAGACTAACTAATACAATATTGCATTTAATCACCAATTCTTTGAGTCTTAAAAGATGTATGTACTCTAAAAGAATTATATAAGTATTGATAGTAAAAAAAAAATTAAATGTATGTGCGTGATTTATTTAGAAAATTTAAAACCTCATTATTGGTGACATTGTTGTAGGACAAATAAGAATCTGTCCAGAGCCAGATCAATGTTTTTCGTTCCTTCTTTTAACATCCTCTATATTCATTTTAATTATCTGTCTGAAAAAAATATGAAATTGGTCATGACTGCTCAAAATTACTAGCGAAAAACACAGATCTGGTGTTTTTTCGCAGAAAATAGAGATTTCGCGAAAATCGCACTCAGTGACGCGAGGGTATTCGGTAGAGTTTTAGTTTTAAGAAAAATAATTACTCCCGATTTATTGAACGTTGCCCGTGTCAAATTCACGTTTCTCGAGCCGCCATTTGACTAAAGACCAAGCTGACTAATGCGCTGTTTGAATGGCTGTGACCATTGTGCGTAAAAAAAACCCAGGCTGTCTCCTTATTTTTGTCACCAGTGACAGCATAAAAAAATGTCGCCAAAGGTGAAATTGGTTAGAAAAAGAACGCCGGTAGCAATTTTATTCCCAATACGAACTTTGAACATGCGCCCTTTTAGATAGTGAGGCCCTTGGTTGCAACTTATTTTCGGCTTATCTGTAAATCCGGCTCTGGAGGGCCGGATTTACCGGGTACTTAGTTAGGTAGATTGTTTTGTCTGGCAAACGAAATTAAATATTCATGCTAACCGGACTGAAGGGTAAAAAGTGTCTCCTTGTATGTAAGGTATTTAGAAAGCTTTGGTTTGCTTTTCGTATGTAAATGTCTCTTGTAAAAAATCTGCAATACGCGATAGAAAATTACAAAAAATATGTAAAATTAACACGTGATAGAAAATTAATAATTTTTTACTGCAAAGACTGCCGTACACCTTAAGCTGCGTATATACGGGTACGTATTACCATGAGCCGAATGAAACAAACAAACAAACATTAATTTTTATATTATAGATTTTACGCCGCTATTAACCATGACCGGGCATGATTGGGGTTACTATGAGAGGAACGAAAGCAGAAATAAGAGAGAGAGGTTGTTTTTGAAGAAACTTGGCTATTCAGATCTTGTCACCAAACAAACGCCAAGAATTTTCATATCTAAATCGTGGTTTCTGGTATTCGATCTCATCGAGCTTTGAACCAACAGCCTTCAGAGCTAAGGAGATTGCCACGCAAAAGAGTTTTCGGAAGTACCTAATTATAAAAGCCAGTTGGTATCTGATGATTATAAAGTATTAAAAAGCTTTAGGCATGCTTTTGCATTTTTTTCTGCTAAATCCTTTACAATTAATAACGTATTATTCCATGCTTCAAAACTAGTTGTTAGTAATCATTATTCTAATAACCACTCGAGCGCTTTTTGCCACAATATGGCACTATTTCCACGACCACGGATTGCTTTGTTGCCAAAATGTGGAAATTTAAAAAAATATATATTTTTATTAAAGCGACTATATAATATGCTGTACATTCAAAATATAACAAAATAAATATTCTCTAGATTCTTTAAAATGTTTTAATTTATATTATTTTTTTTATAAACCCTATGTATATTTGATAATAGACAAAATATAGGTGAATTCATTGACTATATAGAACTATAATCAGTTTATATGTCTCCGAAAAAGATTGAAAAAGATTTAAATGGCTCTGTCGCTCCAGTAGATAAGTAAGATAATTACTCCTTGCAACATCCCCACAAATAGCATCAACCTCGTAGGTATATGTAGAGATCATTTTTTTAATATCCCAATTGAAAAAAATAGCCTTTTTTAACATGCCTTACAAATTCAAAGTGTAACACTCAACACGTACCTACCTACATACTTCGATATTTCGCCCCCCTTCGTTGTGCCTACCCACATTGTACAACCTACAATTTGCCAGGGGTGAATTGCGTGAATTACGCCACTGATAATATTATGCTGAACAGAACAGAGATAAGGTTGAAGAATAGTTAGGGCGTAATTACCATAATCCGTAATCGTCAGCCGTTGTTGTTGGCATTCGACTATCCAACGGATAAGAAGGTACTCACTATTATACATCGGTTTGAACCTATGTTTAATAATAAATTTATGAGGTTATAATAACGATTTTAGCGGAAAACAGAAAGGGAATAATAATATGAAATAGTTAGAAATACTGTTGTAATATTTACTAGTGATGTGCAATGTGCATGCATTCAATCAAATGTACGAAATTCATTCAAATCAATTAAGTATACAAATCAATTATATACCATAGGTAGGTACCTAATAAATGTTTCAGTTTTGAAGTTTTTGTATATCAATAATTACAGAAATTCAAATGTTATATTGTCATCAAATGACCATTCAGCGCCATTTTGAAAGGTCTCCGTTAAACGCCGATTCTAGGTGCGTTTCAGCTTTCTACCAATCTGTAATAAGCTGACAAGCTTAATAATATGATAGCTGTCCTCCTCTGCTGATCACAATCGTTTCAAAAGCTAAAGTCATGAAGCATTTAAAGTTGGGTTTTAACGAGAACCTTTCATCTATCAAAAAAATAAATAGCGCTGAATCGCCATTTGGTGACAGTATTACATTTGAATTTCTAGTTTAGTTCTTACCCTGAAAAAGGTTTGAAACATTTATGTCTTTTTGGTTTTTCATATTTCAGTCCCTTTCGAGACACGTTCGTGAGTAATTTACAGTTAAGCCCTCTGCTCATAGAGAAACTGAAACCAAACTAAAACTGGTGGGTTGCTATGGTTTCCAACCAAACTTCTATCACGGAGCTACTCAATTTTACGTTTTCCGTATTTATCTCAGCTTGTTTATTCATAGACAATGAACACTTCAGCGGTCATACTGGCGTTGGCGAATAAAAACAAAAAAAAACTCGAAATCTGACAATGTATCCATGGCAACCAGGAACACGGAGAAAAATGTTATTCTGAAATACGATAATTTTATTCGTAAAAACGGTTAAAAACGGGACTGAAGTTCTTACGAACAAATTAACAGTGTTTCAATGTTTATTGGCGGGAAAATTTAAGAAAAAATGTTGGTATATGTACGAAATTACGTATACCAACAAATTTTATTCTTACATGTTTCCGCCAATAAACATTGAAACTTCCGTCCCGTTTTTAACCGTTTTTACGAATAAAATGATCGTATTTTAGAATAACATTTTTCTCCCTAAACTGGCGCCTCGCTTCCGCGGCAACTAGCACAGCGAGTTGCGAGTCAGTGGTTGTGTTGACATTGACAACAGGTTTTTGAGAAGTTGTGTAGTGGGTTTATTTATGGTGTAGTATGCGGACCATAATATTTCCATACACAGGATAGCGAATTGAGTTGCAAACTGGTTATTTTTCAGTTGTACGTGAGCGGAAGCACATAGAGATATCTACTTAATAAAGCTCAAATTAAATGACAACTAGGCGTGCCTTACTATGAAAGCACATTGGGGTAAATTAAGTTGTCGGGAAAATTTGGGTTAAAACATGACTAATAGGTACGCCACGTTTGATTTGTCACGCAATTTCCTAATCGGAACTATTTTCGTCACCGACAAAACACTTTTGTCACGTATTTCCTCGATTATCCGACCGTATTAGTTTTAAAAATCTGCGTATACAAAACTTTAACAAATTAGCGGATATTTGTTGATTAAAAATTTTAAAAACTTTTCTAAAAGGATTTGAATGAATACAATGAAAAGCGATTCAGTTTTCGATATAAGGGAATTCGCGTTCAAATAAAACCGCTTGATAAATGATGTTAGCGTGATGGTGAACTGTGATGTTGGTACCAGGCGCCATCCTTGTTAGCATCATAATGATATTTTGTTTGTTACCTTGTGTACATTTTTCATAAAGAAACACATTTTCTAATCAAAACATTTAATAGGTATTATTTTGTTGGGCAAAATAAAATAATATTGAAAGAATAACATTATCTAATTCGGCGGTTGCCTTTTATGTCATATAAATATAATCGCAATACCATGGCAATACTACAATGGTTCGTTCACCCTTTTGTGCTATAAATTATTTTTTGTATAACAGTAAGATTAAAGTTCAATAGGGTTGTATATTGTAACATTGTGAATAATAATGATCGTTATTTGATATACTTAATGTGATTTTTTGATCGGATTGTGAAGCCTTTTTGCGACTCTTCAAGACAGATATCGTATATTTTCATGCAAAGCTGAATAAAGACCGGGGACTTATTTTCAGTACTAAGTAATTGAAATCGTATTAAACTGTTGTACTTACGCCCATCGTTCACGTAGCTATTTACAAGCGACGCTACCGCTACCTGTCATACAATTTGGCTATTTCAAACACTAATAATAGTATTGAAAATACAGACGAGCGGCGATCGCGTCGCTTGAACGTAGCTCCATGGAAGAACGGCGTTACAATAATTGTATGAGTTTAAATTTAACATCGGTTCGAAATTTAAAAATCAACAATGTGTTTTTTTTTTTGCAGATACATTTTATGTTCTAAGGTCCTATGAGTCTAGTAACTAACAAAAACAATTTTCGAGAGGCAACAGTTGAAAAATTTCACATTGCAGTCACAAGAGCAACCATTTTCACTCCTTTGTTATACTAAGAAGAATATAATTTATTTTAATTATTGATACAATAAATAATATGAATTGAAAAGAACGCAGAAAATTAAAAAAATATTATTTAACAACCGACACTCGAACTGAGAACCTTTAGTCTATCCAAAATACCGCATTTACCGAAATCTATTGAAGGTGTTGTTTAATTTTATTTTAAACAAGTTACACCCGGTATTTTTTACCTGCCCTTAGTACCCGCGCGTTAGTGATATTATTCTGATAAATATATATGCGTTATTTTCCTAATAATATACAAACGCTTAGAATTCCACTTTATTGTTTATATATATATGTTTTTTTGATGAGGTGATAATAAAAAAATAATAATTTTAAATTACATTTAAGGGCTATTGACCAGCGGCCGAGAATATAACTATAGGGAAGTTTTGATGAGAAAGATCGATTATTCCCCGTATCAATTTTTTTAAATTAAAAATTTAATACATATTTATTTAATTAAAAACTTGCTTTAATATATACCTACACTAGCTTCTGCCCGCAACTTCGTCTGCGTAGGATTAGTACTTCGAGTAATCTATTTTCTTTTCCTAATTCTTTTAAAAATTCTTAACCCATTTATTTAAAATATCTATAATTCTTGATTCGATTCAAAGTATAAGGCTAGTACTTCAAATATATTAACAAATTCAAATATTTTCCAAAATGGAATTTTTATTTAACAATCATTGTTTTGCAAAATGTCATTCTCAAATTTTGACATTTTCTATCAAACAATAATTATTATTTTCAATATGTTGAAAATTAATAGCTGGCTTTATAAATTATAGTCTATATGTTATTCTGATGTATGAGCTATATTATTGTAAAGTTTTATTAAATCCATTCAGTAAATTTTGAGTGAAAGAGTAACAAACACACATACATCCATACAAACTTTCGCGTTTATAATATTAGTAAGATTAAAGTATTGTATATTACTAATATAAGTCTAAGTGGTTAGAAAGAATAAATCAATATATATGTCCGAAAGAATCTAGTCACATAAAAGTTTAAATCATTAGTACCATAAAAGTTCAACCATGAAATAAAATATTTTCATTCCGAGTTAAACATACCATAACACTTTTTGGTTTGTCAACATTTTATATCGACGCATTGTTTCAGAAATCACAATATTATTTTTCGATTCTCCGAATGAAAACAAGCACATTTTTTATAATAAGCTTCCCAGAAAACGTGTTTAATTAATTCGCCGATAGAATATTGTATTTGTATGCCTTTCTTGAAAGAATTGAATTTGTATACGCACAAAACTATTTATTCATATTGCATCATTACGGGTGTACGGTATAACATCTTCATATTTTAAAGTACAACTTACAAAAAATGCTTTTCGCTAAAATAAATAAAACTCGCGCTATATATGAAAGGGAAGATTATGAATTCTTTTAAGTTTATCCTTAAGAGGGTATTACCAGAGAATACCGGAAATTAGTCATTTTTAAATCAAATTCTAGACGTGTTTAGACTTTTTTTAGAAAAAAACGTAAATTGTATTTGAAAGATTGTTATTTTATGTGGTACAGGCAGTTTTAAAATTTTGAAAAACGAAGTGAATTTTTAAGATACTAAGGTCAGACAAAAATAAGATACCGTTGGTCGTTTGCAGATTTGTTTAATTTTCAAACGATAGATTCTATTAAACAACACAAATTTCAAATCATATAATCATACAACAAAATAAATCAATACATTAACTAGTCAACACAGTTTTCATTTTTTAAATTGTAATTAAATTAAAATCATTCAAAAATAAATCCGAGAACGTGTTTTGTGACCAAAATATCACAGTTTCTCTATTTATTTAAGGTGTTACAAACTTAAGTATTTCATATTTTTATTTTTATTTTTAACTTTTTAACTTAAAGAGTTAAACCTCAAATTATAATATTTTAATCAATGAAGATAATATTAGCGAAAGTCAATCGAAAATCCGAAACAGAAAAATCAGAAAAAGATACGGTGTATCCGTATCTTTTTCTGATTTTTCTGTTTCGGATTTTCGATTGACTTTCGCTAATATTATCTCCATTAATTAAAATATTAAAGTATTTCAATTCTTCTTTACACACTCATTTTGTTTAGACATTATTGAAAAATCATAAATACTTATGATCAAAAATACTTACAAGAAGTACACGATATTTAATAATTTGAATGTAGGTATATTTTAAGCATGTTTTGAATGAAATATATCGATATTAAATTTTTCATTTAAAAAAATTGATAGGGGAATAATCGATCTTTCTCATTGGAACCTCCCTGTACAGTTTTGAATTATTAAGAGCGATTGACCAGCGGCTGAGAATATAAGTTTAAAAATGATTGGAACTGTACAGGAAGGTTCCAATGAGGAAGATCGATTATTCCCCATATCATATTTTTTAAATTAAAAATTTAATGTCGATTTATTTCAATAAAAACTTGATTTAATTTATACCTACATTCAAGTAAGCAATAATAATGCTCAAAACACACGATGATAAATTATTAAATATCGTGTACTTCTTGTAAGTATTTTTTGTTCATAAGTATTTATGATTTTTCAATAATGTCTAAACAAAATAAGTGTGTAAAAAAAATTGGAATATTTTAGATTGTAAGACCTTAAATAAATAGAAAAAGGTATTTTTGTCACAAAACACGTTCTTGGAATTTTTTTTTAATGATTTTAATTTAACTAAAATAAAAATTCTCAAAACTATGTTGATCAGATTATGTATTGATTTATTTTGTTGTATTATATGAAATTTGTGTTGTTTAATAGAATCTATCGTTTGAATATTGAACAAATCTGCAAACCACCAACGGTTATAACCTTACTATATTAAAAATACACTTATTTTTTCAAAATTTTAAAAGTGCATATACCAGATAAAATAATCTTCTTTCAAAATTAATTTATGTTTTTTAGTAAAAAAGAGTCAATACGTCTAGAATTGGATTTTAAACGACTAATTTCCGATATTCTTTGGTAATAATTCCCTCTTAATACACTAAAGTGCTCATGGTGCGATTTAATTTATTAAAAAAAAAAATCAAAAACGCTAAATAAATTAGCTCATGTCGGAATTCAAACAGGTGACCTCAGAATTAATGAATTTCAAGAAATAAATAAACAAAATTGATAAACTTACCATTTTGTTTTATTAGTTTTTTCTTGGTTGACTGAAGAAATCTGCAAAGGTCAGTCTTGGCGTTGCTATGTATCACAGATCCTACGACCGGGGAGTTTAAGGTCTACTTGAAATCACGGACAATTACTGGAGACGACTGAGAGTAGACAAAGCACGAGGAGCAACCAGCGAATGAGTCAGTTAGGAGACCGACGCCTTGTGACGGTCAAGCTCCGACGCCACTGCTTTTATAGCCCAGACAGACATCGAAAAGCAGATCACTGACTGCTAAATAAAATAAAGCCACCCAATCAAAAAGGAATCGTCATTTTTTCTAACCATTGTTTTTTTGGTGTAATAAAATGAACCCTTTTCTCTTTTTGAATGGTTGATATTTAGTATTTTGTGTAAAACTATTTTTATTAAACTTGAATTTTTTTTACTCGTAATTTATTATTATCACTACCCTTGCTGTCATATTATGACAATCGATTTAATTTTTGATCATAAACTCGAGCCGTGACACGAGTTTTTCGAATTTTTCGAAAAATACATTAGTCATATTGTGCGAAGTGTTTCATCCACGTGAAAAACGTTTCCGCTCGAGTCCTATGCCATCCTTTGTGTGGACAAAAAATGTTCTGTTCTGTTTGAAAGATAATAATCGGCATTATACATTTTGGAAATAAAACATTAATCTAACCGATATTTCATTTGTATAAAAGCTAAGTAAATGAAAACTCAAAATAAGTGAAAACTGTTTAATGAAATGAAAATGAGTTTGCTCATCGTTTCAGGATTTTTCAGCGTCGACCTGGTGAAATTCCATAGTTGTTTAGTTGCTACGGCTAAGGCAATGTTTATTAACTAGATCTGAATATCCAATTCGCAGAGATCCATCCTCTCCTTCACCAAATCAATATCATTAATTCTCATAACATTCCTTTATAAACAGTCGATGTTATAACGCAATAACAACCAAAATAGATCAATTATTATAATAAGGAAGTAGAGTCATTTTTTTAATCAATTTTCACATGCAAACTTAAATACTAGTATTTTTTTTTAAAGTACGTTTTCATAATTAAATTAATTCTGCAAGTTTTAATTTTTATAAGCCCGCGAAAACGCCCGGTAAGAGGCGGAAGAGTGTGTGACGTCATCTGTTCCCTTGTTTGTGTGAAAAATAAGGGAAAATATTTACACAACCGGGACACGCTTAAAATGGACAATATAAATAAATTTAAAAAGTTGTAATAGTTAGATATTAACTAGTACTAATCAATTCAGTTACCGGAATTTCAAAAATTTGCATTTTAATGGTTATTTTTTCAATTTAAAAACATTAAATGTCATTTTTCACCGAAACTTGCAACAGTTGCTGCAATTGTTTTAATATTTTTTTTATGAAGTAAGATCAACAATGTTCCAACTAACTTGATTGTAGATTTGAGGCCCAAAATACGTATCGAAATGCGTATTTAATTCATGGAAAATTTTAAGGCAACCGTGGCAATTATTTACGAGTTCACGGTATATTTTTTTAATGTTCTATTTACTATGTAAATATGATTAAATGTGAAATAAGGAAGTTTTAAAAATCTGGATGATTGGATTAAATCTAAATTACAAAAGACCGATTTATGCCGTTCAAACACATTTGATCGGATAATTTATTTTTTTTCTACCAAAATGAGCGCTTTTTATGATGTTTTATTTTTAATATTAAATGTCGTAGAAGGTTGGATAAGGTTATTTTTGTATAAGTTACTTACCATCATTTTATTATTCAAGCTGTATTAGCGACAAAGCAATTCAAAAATAATTCGAAACTCATTCACAAATCTGATTAAAAAAAAGATATGGATACATCTGGGACTCGAACCCAGGACCTTCGGCTTTCCGGGCCGGTGGTGCTCCACCAACTGCGCTAATGTATCCCTTTCCGATTCGGTCATATTTATTTATCTTTGTAGCACCTCCCAAATGAAAGACACTCCCAGTCTCGCCCTGGCGTAAGACCAACATTCACCTTGCTTGAAATGGCTTTAGCTATGTTTGGTTAGGTTAGGTTAGGTTAACATACCCTAATTGGGGATTCCGTAGCCTCACTGGCTCCACACGGGAGCAGTTGGGACTCTTGTGCGGTATTCAAATATATGTTTTTTTTTTATTTATTGAAAGAATAATCGAATACATAGTATCAAGAAACAAGTCCAGTTAAACCAATTCAATTGGCTTGTCAACAGGTGTTTATATTTTACATTCATACACATTTAAAAAAAATAATTTACATCTTATATCTACAGATTCAACATTTTTTCATACATTTTTTCATACGTATTAATGTAAATATTTTTTTTCCGATAGCCAATTTTTCAGTATGTATTTAACCTTATTCATAGAATTACGTTGCTTTATAGTGTCAGGTAATAAATTAAATATTTTCGGTATGTTGTATTCAAACGATTATTAAAAAAATAGCAGTCGTAACATCGGTAATTCCAGGGCGTGAGTTGAGTTGGCTCATTTAGCCTCTCCCGAGAATAAGTTGTATGTAGTACATAGTTATTGGCCGCACCTCGGAGGGCGAGCGATTCGCTTGAAGAATTCAGAACAAACGCCAGTTAATCTCATACTCCATGTGCACGAACGATATCTTCATTGAACATGCCTTTAAATAATATTATTGATCTTAAAAAAGATTTTACAAAAAAAAAATTATAAAAATAATTTGTGTATTCTAAAACAATTTTAAATAATAAGTCAGAAATCATAGCAAAAATTTTCGAATGCTGCACCTGAAAATTCGGCTACACAATGTCCGTACAGATTTTTAAAAATTGAATTTTAAGGTCGTTATCATAATTACCTATGAACTAACTAGCCATCACTCATGTCATTTCTTCATAGAAGTAGGCAGAGCAAATGGACTGCCACACATCTCTCGGTCTCAATAAATATATATGCAGATATTAGCTGATAGCTAATATCTATAATAGTATAAGCTACAATAAATAAATTGTTATTCCCTTCGTCTTATTTCCCATTCGTCCCCTTCCCCTTCCGCCTCATCTTCCTTTTCCACTATCACGTTCCCCGTTCACCTTCCCCGCATCCCCACTCCTCTCTCCCACTCTCCCCCCTCCCGCGAAGCTCCCCTCCTTAATTCCCCATCCAACCCTCCCGCATACCCCTCCCCCAGCCTTTTTGCCCTGCCGCCTAACTCCATAAAATACACCCATTTTTCCAACAACTCCCGTGACCTATTTCATAACCCCAGAGCTCTCCAGTATATATGTAGAAATATTCAGGGGCATGTTCACAACAATGCAAAAAATTTGAATGGCAATCGGATGAAATTTTAAGCGCAATCGGATGAATAGTATAGGAAATAATTTAATAACGCCAGAGCTCACTATCATATAACCATCCCAGGTAAGCGCACATCATATTGCCCACTGCCCAAAGTTTCATCGCAATCGGATGGACGATATAGCCGCGCATAACATACGAACACACAAACACACAAACCAACATTAATTTTTATATATTAGATTTACATATTTTTTTTGCAATAACTTGTGTAAAACCTAGAGTTGTAATATTGTCTTCAGTGATAAAATATCATAATATATAATTTTCTACTGTACCGACTTTTGTCATGACTCGATTACGCACTTGATTCACTTGGTCGTGTCACGCCTTCCTCGGGCGCCACCGACTACTTGTACCTAGACTATGAGGTGTGAAGCTTTGAAAAATATCTATTTTCTGTCACCAAATAAGACAAGGAGCATTTCCTAAAAAAAAAATTGAATTTCTAACGAAGCCGACCCGGTAACAAAGCTTATAGTAAAAATGTACTTGTATTTTACAAATCACTACTAATTATTTCCTTTTGTATACTTTTACAGAATGGAACTTTTAATACAAACATTCACTTGTTTAGAAAAATGATAAGTTTTATTCATTGACTTCAACTTTGTTACTCGAGTCCCACGAATGTTATGAGGAGTAACGAGGAGTAAGAAGTACTAGCGCAGACCCGTGAAAAATCAAAAAAGATAATTGTAGGATTTGTAAAGCTGAAATTGTTGATTACCAACTAACTAACTAACCATCACGCCGTTTCCCCGCAGAGGTAGGCAGAGAGGACGGACCGCCAAACAACTCGGTATTGGCACACACTCTTTGCCTCATTCACACTCATACATCGTCTCATGCATACTCTTCTATTTTTCTGACTCTTGACATGGCACGAATCAAGTATCTGATTCACTCGATCGTGCCATGTCTTCCTCGGACGTCCCCTACTTCTTATACCATTCACACTTACGTCATATATTCTCTTTACGCTCCTTTCTTCGTGCATTCGCTCTACATGCCCAAACCATCTGAGGGTCGGTTTCTTAATTTTACTCATTACTGTCATTCTCATTACGCTTATATCAGCCTTGCATTCTTTGCGGATATCCACAAATTTCGAATTGTTTGTTTATTCTTTCAAAAGTAGAAATTTACCTACCGAATGTTGGTAAACTTGAAAAACGAGACCTGTTATTCACACTAATCGAACCAAAAATATAGCACCGCCTATGAAAAGGATAGCCATTCAAATAAAATGGTATATCCACAGGATCCAACGACTAAACAAAATAAAAGGGTATTGCATACCGATCCATATGCATACCGAACATTCTGTCCAAACAGTGAAACAAAACGTGAAAATGTACTTAAAATATTTGATTATTTTTTTTTAAAAAACCCGTCTAAAAAGTGTACTGAACTTGAATAATCTTAGGGGGATTACGTACAAATTTTGTATTATTATAAAATTTAAAAAAAAATCCTTGTATCTTTGAATATCATAGGTAATAAACCTACCTTTGTTTTTAGGTAAGTAGGTATATATATATATTGTGTATTTTTAATCAAGCGAAATAAGATGCCTTTTTCTTTAATTAAGATAAATATATCATAAAACTCGTGTACTTTGAAATGTTAAATATTATTCATGTTCTTATAATTATTATTCAATTAAGATAATTTATTCATAAAACTCTAAAAATGTATATTTGTTTTTTGATGAAATCAATTTTTAATTAAAATGTGTATTTTGTATCAAATATTGATACAAAATACACATTTTGCTGTCTTGTGACAGCTTTATTAGGTTGCCTATCGTTTGTAATAAATCATTTTTTCACGTAAAAAAACGCTTGTTTGGTTATAGACCCGGGGTGGGAAACCTTCTGGCAGCAGAGGATTTGCATGAGGATTTTTTCCATTTTGTTCAGGACAGTGACCGGTCTACTCAGTGAAAACTTTTTAAGTGTATGAATATTGAGTACAAACTTTTCCTTACATGATAATTCATCATGTCTCGAAGCGTCGAAAACTGATAATTGGGTTTTTTACGTTAGGTTAGGTAAGGGGGGGGGGGATGGAAGGGTAGGTTAATGTGAGTTATGATGTGATGAATTATCATGTGAGGAAGTATCGTGTCTGAATAAATTTACTATGGGAATTCAGACGCTGAGATCTCTTAGGCTACGTCCGCACAGGCAGGCGACTTGCTTAGCGCCTAGAGCCTAGTGGCTTCCACTCTGACTACTTGCTAGGATACACGGTGGCCGCACTGAAAATGGTTTGCATGGTGGGTCGTTAGGTGCCTTAGTCATTTGCTTGTCGGTACTTTGACGAGATGTCACTTTCAAAAATAGCTCTAAAACTGCTACTTAAAAAAAATCATGTTTAAAATATATCTAGCATGTTCGGTTCATGACATAAATGAGTTACGATCAAGTCATGGGGAGTTTAATGTTCTGTATAAACAATTATTTATAAACAATTCTGTATAAACGATTGCTAATTCTGTATAAACCTATAGTTTCTTTAAGACGACTGCATTTTTATGGAGTTCATTAGTTGCATTCCACAAAGGTCTATTTTAAGAACTGATGCAATTAATATATCATCTATTTTTCCTTCTAAAATGCCTCGCGCCTAGTGTCAAAAAACCAACACGTTTGATTACTTCAATACACGCTAAGCGACTAGCATGCGACTAGCTAGGCGCCAAGCGTGCAATGCGGCCGGTCGCGAACATCCTAGAACGTTCGTTTTATTAAGCTACTCGCTAGGTGACTCGCTAGGCACTAGGCGCTAAGCAAGCCGCCTGCCTGTGCGTACGTAGCCATAGTCCGATTAGACATGGAACCGTGCAACTCAAATTTAAAATGCACTCGGTACATGAGAATGGCTTCCTTTGATAAATCTGCAAAGATGAATCCCCAACGAGAATTTGCATTATGAAAACAAGAGTGGTTTTAACTTAGGAATGGATCTGCTTAGGAGTCAGTCCACCAGCTTAAATTATATTGTACCTATTCAGGATACGTAAATGGTTTTCCTGCATTTTACAGAAAAATTTATTGACTCAAAATTTTTTTTTTCTAATTTTATATTTATTTAATTGTTCACAACAATTTATATGGAATTATTTTACGAGTATTTAAGTAACTATTTTTTATGGCAGAAATGTGGCAACATATAAAGAAAGCACATCATATTTTTATCCTTATTTCTGAATAGAGTTGTTATCAATACTGAGAAATTTTTTCAATGTTAATTTCTCTTTCGTATTATCCCATAAGAAATTAAAATAAAACTAAAAAAGGATGTTGATCACGTATGTATTTGTACCTAAACTGATTTCTAGTAACATTGGTGCACACTGCATACATAACTTTCTTTATAACTTCCTCCAGGTTTTGTAATAATTACTTTGAGATGTAGCTGAAACACCGTGAAAGAAAACCGTTCTCGCATTATGAGTATAATTTTTTATATTGCTTTTTGCTAAAAAGCACTACAAAAATGTTTTTTGCATCAAACATGTTTTTTGCACCGAAAGTGCTAGCGGGCCGCAGGTTCCCCATCCCTGTTATGATCATAAAAAAATACACAAGAATACTATGTACTTTACAGTACTTACCTGTATGTTCGTTGCGTGTACATGAGGGGATTGTCGAAGAATTTATTCCTAAAATACACCCCTGTTACGTGTTTGCTTGCATGGAATACATCCCTGACCTCCACACCTTATCATGTTTGACCTAAGGTGTGCCCCAATACACAAAAAAAATCGCGACACATGCGAGTTGTTCGAAAATATAATCATACATCACGTTTAAAATTTTTCACTAGTGCCATTACCTCACCTCTACTTACATAAATATGAGTCTAGATGTGTGGACGCCTCTGCAACATACACTGAGAAAAATGTTATACGAAAAAATTATAATTTAAATAGTAAAAACGGTTAAAAACGGGACTGAAGTTCTTACCAACAAATGAACAGTGTTCCAATGTTTATTAGCGGGAACATGTAAGAATAATTTGTTGGTATACGTACGAAATTACGTATACCATCAAATTATTCGTACGTGTTCCCGCCAATAAATATTGAAACACTGTTGATTTGTTCGTAAGCACTTCAGTCCTGTTTTTAACCGTTTTTACTATTAAAATGATCGTTTTTTTCGAATAACATTTTTCTCCGTGTAGAAGTAACGTGATATTATAATGATTTACAATTTATTATTACGATGTCTTTTTTTTTACATTAGCTCCACACAGGAGGCCCTAAAGAAAATAATTTCCCTCAGGGCCTATTTCATCATAGGGAACGCTGTGTGGAGGGTCTTTTTAAGTAAAGTATGTTCTTGGGAGAAAGGTATGAGGAATGGATAGCAATCTGGGGGTCAATATGTCAGGAGTGACTAACAGGAGCGACGGACGTATGAATCTATCCCTCCAAAATTCGGTGCAAGGCGATGGATCGAGAGAATCCGGCTGGAGAGGTCAAAAAGCCTCCTTTAACCAGTCTCTCTCAATCAGGCCCGCCACGCAGAAGGCAGACAGACGCATCTGCCACCAAGACCCAGACAAACCTCATCCTATGAACCCGGGCACCCTGCTAAATCACCAAACGTAGCAATCCACTTTTAATTGTTTTAACTGTTCAAAGTGTCGAGTTACCAATCTCACTCTGGCGTAGCGATTCAAACATCTGATTTCATAACACAGAAAGCAACATTTTCCACTACTTAGGTATTACTTATGATGGTATTAATAGAAAATCAATTGTTATCTGGTTATTCTTAATCCAGAAATGTTAAAGTTACGTGAATTTAGTATACCGTTGAGTAAAAGTTATTATTTTAGCTTACAGAAAATAATGATTTTTTATTACACTTTTTTTTTGCTCGCTCGCGATGTTGGACAGCAGAAATTTTCCGATAGACCGATTTCGGTAGCAAAAACATTCCTCTTGGCCATAATAAGTGTCTAAAATCAAAAATACAACATTAAATTATTTATAAATTATGTAGGTACCTAAATACCTACATAGAAAGTACTTAAGGCTGCGCTACCCCGCTCATAAAGAAGAAGATGGAGAAATACGCCAATACGAACGTGGGAGCGAGCGCGCTAACATTAAAAACCATAAAATTCATGCGAAAATTGTGAAAATGTTTAATAAAAGACGACTCTTTGAAAAAGAGCAAAAATCTCGCGGGGGCTGTGTCAGGTAGCATTTAAAGAAACATGTGAATTTTTTCATACATACCTATAACTTGTAAAATAACAGAAACCAAACATGTAAGTAATAATTTTCGGAGCATTCTTCTAAATAATTACCGTTTCGGCGTGAGGAATGTATAGATACTATCTTAAAGAATAATATATATAAATATATATTTTTAAGAACTTAATAACTTCAAACGTTTAAGGAAAACATGTAAGAAATAGGTCGAAATTGGCAGAGCGGCCCCTTAAGTATAGGCATTTGCGGCGCTCTAGGGTGGTAGATTCTATCAGAACCGCCCTGGTGAAAGACCAACATACAGAATTGAAAATTTGCTTGAAAATGCTTTTGCCATGTCTGGTGACCAGATCTGAAAAAATCAGATACTTTTCCCATCTCCTCTTAGCCATGTCCTCTTCCCCATCTCCTATTTCCCATCTCCTCTTCCTATCCCCTTCAGCCTCACAACATTTCTCAATCGGGGTGCCATAGATTCGCACTGGCTAGGGACAGACGGATCTCTTCTGATTTGAGGAACCAAGAAAATGAATTTTAAAAATCGTCGAAATTTTATCCTCGCTATCGAAAATTTTCATAGTAAGATCATGGTGAGCTTTCACCTTCGTATTTCTGCATAGATAAGATTATTTTTATGTGAATTCACTATCGTGTGAATGGTCAGTTTCATGCCCTAAAATTTAAATTTGGTGAATAACGTCGAACGGCTTTTATTTGAAGCATGCACGAATATGTATGGTAAGGTACGTAATTACATAGCGTGTACTGTGTATTGTGTGGGTAATGCAGTAGCTTACTTGATAAAGCCACACAAATTACAGAGTGTGGACATGAGTCATCGAAGACCTGTATCTGCTGCGTTTTGCAAAGGGGAACTTACTCGGAACTTAGGTACTTACCTACTCTCTACTCTTGCACATTAGTAAATATGCATAGGAACACTTTAAATAGGTTACATTGGGTTTAGGTTAGTGGTTTTTTTTTCATCGCCTATAATTTTATATCACTTTACAAAGGTGTGTTGATTTGCCACTGCGTTAACCCCTCACGCCTCGGGACTGTGTACCGGACGCGTTACTTAATTGTTCATTGTTTAATTTAATAAATTTAATCACGGGGTCAAGCAGTCAAAAACAGACAAAAAATAAAGCTTGACCCCAGCCCCCTCGCCTATTATCTTATCATATTTATAAAAATTAAATTGTGCAGAGCAACTTTGCATAAAACCAAATCATGCAAAGTAACTCTGCACAAATTTCTTATATCATAATGCAAACTGAGTTGCACAAATTCAATTTGTGCAACTCAAATCTACCTTGAAAAAACTTGAAATTATAAATAAATATGAAAATGAGCGAAGTGAGATTTTTTTTTTTTTGATTTACTAGATTCTTATTTTGCATGAAGTGCGAATCATTTAAATTTACTGAATTTAAAGTTAATGTTCTTTATACAAATAGAACGGCGTCATATGCGCCTCGCAATTTTTACCTCATGTGGGTATTATTAAAAAGTTACCTTGCTATTATAGACTTAAAGGTCCTGTGTTTTATCGATAGGGAAAAATTGTTATCTAAAAACCCTATTAAAATTGCATGTCCGCCCTAGCGGCAACAATCATCATCAGCATAGCCAGCCACGGCAGCATATATACATACGTGTCTGTTTGTGTTGTGTTGGGAGAGGGAAGGAGATGGGTCGTGTCCTCTTATTTAGGAATTCCCTCGCATTTGCCTTTGGAAATAAGGAAATCCACGAAAAAACCTTATTCAAGGGAGGCGGCCGATTGTCAACATGAAACAGATTCGGCCTTCAGTGACATCAGATGTCCTGCATTTTGTGTTGTGTGGGGTGTATGTCTGTTTTTATGTTAATATATACTTTATGGGAGTTTAAAATAAACATACATATAAATACCAATATGAAATATTATATAAATATATAAATAGATATATAAACATACTTTATGGGGAAGGAATCTGGAGAATTAGGAAATACCTACTGTTCGCTTAATCGTCTGGTTCTGAATCCGGCACATGCCAGATGTGGTCGAGGTCCATCAGTATGTGTTTAGGTAGTCTGTGGATATATCTGAAAGTAAAGTCAGCAGGGGAATTGTATTGACCGATTTCTTGAATGAGTTTATTTTTACTATGTCTGAGAGATTTGTAAAATCGGTCTGTGAGTCTGTGAGTGTATTCAAATAAGGTCGGAATGTCTTCTTTGTCATGAAGTTTTTTCAAGTTGGTTCTCCACCTCGTGTTGTAAGTGATTTTAATGCAGAGATTTTGTAGAGTCTGTAGTCTCGTATGGTCAGAATGTGAGATGCTACCCCACACGGGGATCGCATATGTCAGTACCGGTCGGATAAGCGAGTAGTAGACGAGGAGTTTGGTTCTGAGAAGTAGCGGGCTTCTTCGATTGAATATTGGTTTCATCGCGCCGACTGCCTTTCTGGCTTTGTTGTGTGCCTTGAATATGTGAGATTTCCAGTTGAGGCGTGAGTCCATGGTCAGGCCCAGGTAGACAACTTCATCCTTCCATTCTAAGACGTGTCCTCCCATTTCGATGTTGACGTCTGGTTTTGTCTTCTTGCGTTTCCTCGTGTACATTATGACCTCGGTTTTGGCCTCGTTCAGTTTGAGGCGCCAGCTTTTGTAGTATTCTACGAGAGCGTCGAGCGCCCTCTGTAGGTATATGGCCGCCATATCCGGGTGAAGCGAGGAAACGTAGAGTTTGACGTCATCTGCGTATATGGATGTCTTGCATCTCTCGTCCTGGGGGATGTCGTGCGTGAAGATGTTGAAGAGATGGGGTCCCAGCAAACTTCCTTGTGGCACGCCTTTTGGAATCTCACGTATTGTCGACAGCGCATCCTTGATAAAGACTCGGAAAGATCTGTTCTTCAGGTATTCTTGGATCACTCTGATGATGTAGATGGGCGTGTTCGTCTTGTGAAGCTTGTGCAGGAGCCCTCTGATCCAAACAGTGTCGAATGCCTTTTCCAAGTCGAGAAGCGCAGCGGCAGTGTAGCGATGTTCGTTGAATTTTCTTGCGATGAATTCCGCTACTCTGGTAAGTTGGTGGGTGGTGGAATGCCTCTTCCGGAATCCGAACTGCTCGTCCGGCAAAGTGTGGTTTTCTTCGTGGTGTGGAAGCAGCCTGTTGAGTATAATCTGTTCAAATACCTTGCTCAGAGTGGAGAGTAGACTGATGGGCCGATAGTTCGTCGGCTGCTTCTTGTCCTTGTTGGGCTTGGAGAAGGGCAGCACGGTGGCCATTTTCCAGATCTGCGGGAAATGTCCGGTCATGAGGCAGGCATTGAACAGTTTTGTAATGTAAATGATGGCTTTTTGAGGAAGATGTTTGAGTAAAATGTTGTGTATTTGATCGCTTCCCGGCGCCTTATTGGTCTTCAATCGCTTGATGATGACGGCAACTTCACTCGGCGTGCTGAAATGAATGTCGGCGACGTTCGTCTGCTCCGCTTGGTCCAGATCTCGAAGAGAGTCTTCTACTAGTCGATCCGTTTCCGGATCACTCAGGCCATCCGTGGCTGTATAGGCTCTCTCAAATCCGTCGGCGAGCGCGTTTGCCTTCTCTTCAAGTGACAGCGCGAGTCCAGAGCCGTCCAACTTCTCAAGCGGGGGAATCGTGTGGTCTTGATGTCTCAGGGCTTTCGCCATTTTCCATAGGCTGTTGTCCTTTGGCGTGAGTGACGTAACTTTCTTCGTCCAAAGTTCGCGCCTGAGATTGGTGATTTCTTGCTTGATTTCCCGCTGCAGGCAGTTGTAGGCAGTCTTGAAGTATTCGTCCCGCGTGCTGTGATATATGCGGCGCAGGCGATTCTTTTCTTTGATGAGCGATAAGACATACTCGGGAAGTTTGATCGTGTATGTGTGTACTTCTTTGAGAGGTATGTATGTGTCTTGTGCGTGTTGAACGATTTCCGTGAGAGTGCTAGCGGCTTCGTCAATTTCTTCTGATGAGCGCAGAGTTCCCGACGTTAGGTATATTCGTTCGTTAATTTCTTTCTTGAATCCTTCCCAGTCGGCGTCCTTGTAGTTTCGCTGTTTTCTGGGGCTCCTAGAAGTCGTTCCTCCGATGCTGAAGCTCACGGGCAGGTGATCCGACGAGAGTTCATCTAGCGTGCGTAGTGGCGAGATCGTCTTGACGTTTTTCTCGAGTACGATGTCCAGCGTGCTGGGGTACTTTGCGCGTGCTGAGTGGAACGTCGGTTTGTCCGGGGCCATTATCGTGTAGTTATGAGTCTGCATATGTGTGAAGAGCGTTTTCCCGTTCGCATTGCCTCTGTAGTTATTCCAATAGTTGTGCTTGGCGTTTAGGTCTCCTCCTAAAACAACAATTGGGCGCAAATTAAGTAATTTATCTAAATCTTCTCTCACCAGATTGTAGTTCAAATTGCAGTAGGCGGCGATGAAGGTATGCGCTCTATCCTCTATGATGACTTCGATAATTGTGGCTTCAGTATACTTCAACTTCGGAGTGGGGATCCTTGTAGACGTGATTGATTGACGAACGAATATAGCGGTACCACCGCCTTGTCCTTCCGCTCGGTCGTCTCGGTGAATTTCAAAGCCGGGCACTCTCAGCGGTGTGTCGTGTTTTAAATGCGTTTCTGAAATTAAAATAATATCAGTGTTTGTATTATTTGCTAGGTCGAGCAGTTCATCGGTCTTGAAACGGATGCTGTGGGCATTCCACAGGAGGACGTTGACCATCTCGGGATTAGACATCGAGAGTGGAGGTGATCAGCTCCATCAAGATGACGAGCTTCTCTGTCTTGTTTGTGCAGCGGGCCAGCTGCGATCGCACGCGCAGTAGACCCTGAAGCAGGGCCATTATGTCCACATCATCTTCGGCGGAGGCGGACTGTTGCTGTGGGCGGGGGTGCTGACGGGGCTCGTCTTCGTGCTATTGCTGCTGCTGCGTGGCTGAGGAGCCACCGGCTACGTCAGCCCAGGAGCGTCCATCAGTCCTCGGCGCCGTCTGCGCCTGAGGATGTGGCCTGCTTCCTTGGGCCTGGCGGTGTGGTGGTCTCTGGCGCTGCTGCAGCGAAGAGACGTACGCTACCCTCTTCGGGCAGCCTCGGAAGTTGGCCGGATGAGGGCCGCCGCAGTTGCAGCACGCGGCTGGCTCGTCCCTCGTCTTCTTCGGGCACAGCGCTGAGGTATGCTCCAGCAGGCATTTCACACATCTTGCCGTGTGGGAGCAGTTCCGGGAACCGTGGCCAAAGTTCTGGCATCGGTAGCACTGTGTCCCGTGCTGAAGGTGGTTGCTGCGGTGCTTCTGGATACGGATTCTGCAGTGGCATAGGTATTTTACTGCCGCCCTCAGCTGGCCCATGTGTACTTCCTTATCGAAGTGTGCCAAGTACATGGGGTACTCGGCCGAGGTGGTTGACATCCTTGTGACCTTTATGGGTGCAAAGCCTTGGTCCGCCAGGCTCGCAGCAATCTCCTCCGTTTCGACGTGTTGCAGGCCCTTGATGACCGCTTTCTTCTGCTTCTCGGACTCCGCCGTGTAGGTGTGAAAGCCGCGTGCCTCCGCTCGCAGCCCGTTCGTGAGAGCACGGTGGTCCGCCATATTCCTGACGAAAATGTTAGCCGTCCCGCCCCTGTTGTACCGGAAGGTGAAGTTTGGATGGCCCAGGTGTGCTTGTACGGCAGAGGTGACCTGCGCGTGTGTCAGGTCCCCCAGGGTCATTACGACCGGGGGGACGCGATCCTTTTTCGCTTGCTGGCCGCTGGTACCTGCGGGAGAGGAAAATGTATTATTATTTGAGCGCTTTGTTCTCGGTGCGCCTCCGCCTTCACTTACCTCCGGGAGGTCATCAAACCTGTTGCCGGTTGGCACCGGCCGGGAGTCCTGTGGGGATAGGGGCCGCTTAACGGGGTTGGACGGCTTCATCCATCCTTCCTCCTGGCGGGTCGTCATTGTTTCCATGTCCTGGGGGGGCTGCACGGGTCTCGAGGGTGGTCGGTAGGCCGAGGCTGGGCCTACCGGGGGGCGGCTGGGCCCGGCTACTGGCTCGGGCATCCGGATGGGCGCTGGGATGGCGGCGGGAGTCGCGGCTGGAGTCGGAGCAGGAGTCGGGGCAGGAGTCGGGGCAGGAGTCGGGGCAGGAGTCCGGGGCTGGTAGGCGGGGATGGTGAACAGGATGGACCCTGTTTGCGTCTGCCTTCTGTATTGGCGGGCGCCCGGAGGGATGATGATGGGAGAATCCTCCGGATTGGCAGGTATTAGCCGCGCGGGGTACATCCGCACGGCAGGGGTCCTATTCTTCGGCTTGAAGATGGGGATTTGGATTCGTGGTGGGGCCAGGGCGTCTTCTTCGTTGCCTTGAAAAAGGCAGTTGGGGGGCGCGAGCGCCTATGCAGGGAGCCGGTCGGTGTCCGGCCGGCTGACGAAAGAGCGGTGGTCTGGCTGTGTAAACACAAGCCAGACAGAGCGTGTATGCGGGCACAAAACTCTCACGTCTCGATAAGCGACTGTCGCAGGCGGCAGTCACGAAGCGAATCGATCGAAGTCTGATCGAGCGAAGTGAGACAAGTGGTCGAGAGACCCAGGCAGAATCGTACCGGGCAGCGTTGGGCAAACGCCGGTACGGACAAGCGCGAGATGAATAGAAATTCCGAGAATACAGAACTGATTCTCGGAATTTCTGCCGAACAAAGGGCGGGCCCTGTACGCCAGCCCTTTAAATACTGCGCAAAAGCAGTAGTTCGGCAGAGCGCAGCATCTCATCGCCTGGACCACTTCTCTCTCCGCCTGCTTCACTTCGCTCTTCTCGCCTTCAACCCCAACTGGACTTCTTTCTGGCCTGCTCTCCCGAAGACTCCTGCTCCCCTGGCCAGCCTGCCCTTCCTGAGAAGCAAATTGCAATTTTCGATCGCCCTTCTCAGGGCGGAGGTTTCCCCCCTACCTTCCTTCCCCCTCGTCCACTACTCTTTTCCCCACATTTTTACCCCATTTTTCCCTTTTCCCACATTTTACCCCATTTTTCCCTTTCCCAACATTTTTCCAATTTTTCCCTTTTCCCCACATTTTTACCCCACTTTTTCCCTAGGCGTCGAAGCGGCCAGCCGGTCCCTTCCCACTTCATCGTCTGTGCGGCGGTCGGCTACAGCGCCCGTCCCGTACAGGACTGCTTTGTCGGAAGGTCTAAATATTTCCATTTTGAAATAAAATCCAAATAAATGGAATATTTCCGAACGCAACCGAAAACTAAAAGCTGTTTTTAAAAGTCAATAAAATTCACTTTCAAATATTCGATATAATTATAAATAAACGCACATTTTTTTTAAAAATAAAAATTTTGAATGCAAAATAAAAAAAAAATTTTAAATGGCTAACATTACGTTTTTTAGCTAAAATTACTGATAACTAAAAAAAATAAAAACACAGATATTTTATTTCAAATATATATATATTGCTAATGTATTATAAACGTTACCAAATCACTTTATGTTGTTTAGTGTAAAAAAAAAAAATTCCCAAAGTTTCATTTTATTTTTCAAATTGCGGTCGTAACTTTGGTTTTACAAAGCTGTAGGATCATTTTAATTATTTTGTAGTTAACTTTTAGACTTGAATATAAAGCGTGGTGTTTTTCTTTCTAACACCGATTAGATCATATTTCTAACCATGATAGTAAGTGAGAAACCACTATTTATAAGGGGCCTATACGAGTTGTTCCGAAAAGCGAACAAATTAACTTGAGGGGTTAAACTGTCATGGAACCCTTTTATTCGTAGAATTGCGGGTAGAAAATTATTTGTCAGCAAACCGTAATAAGTGAGTACTTTAATTCGTACGTTTGCAGTGGGATGTCGACATCAGTTATATTAATAATGATAATGTTTATTTCAGCTGAAAAGGGTGGTTAGTGCAATTCTCTGTCTGCCATATAAAAGTATACATTTATAACATTACATTATATTTTTACATAAAATTGAATAGGTACATAAGTAGGTAAGTACTACTAATACGTAAGTAATACTTTTATTTGTACGTTTGCAGTAGGACAATGGTAATAAAAAAATAAAAAAAATAATAAAAATAAAACACCAGACTATAAAAATATTACCATTTGTTATTTCGGCTACTGGCATTATAACTAGTAGACGTGGGCAAAATTGAATGAATGATTTGAATGAATCAATTCAATCTTGTAACACACTCGATCTGATTCTCATTTTCAGAAGGAATTAAATCTTCATTCCTTACAGATTTTTTAAACGGCACCATATTTTTATTTCTATTTATTTTACATTAAAAAAATATTTTATGTTAACGATTTACATATTTTAATGCTTCGTAGAAATTTTATTTAATATTATTCTGTATGTTTATTGCGCGGATAAGTTACCTATAAGCGCGCGCCGCGAAGATACCGGAGGTAATGTGCTGTATGCATTGTACTACCTCTATCACGTATAGTATATCCCGCGCCGAAAACCCATAGGTCAGAGAGTCCCCACACCTCCAGCCCAGGCGACAAAACGTTGCGAGTCGAACGAAGTAGTTCCGAGTTCCAAACAACGCACCTCTCTTTTACAGTCCCATATGTCCCACTCATTCATTGAATTAATAAATGTATTCCTTATTCAGTTGTGTCGTCATAGTCCTACACGTCAGTCCGGACCGAAGCGGTCAAACCCAATCTCTGCGTCACTTCTGATCCACTAATTCAACGAATGAGCGAATTAGTATGATCGCCTCTTTTCAAATCCCGCTCCCATGATCGAGTATGTACTGCCTCCTTCGACCAAGTAGATTATACTTCGTCAATGACTGCCTCTGTTGAAGCGAGTCGTTAGGTTCGCGGAACGCAAGTAAATTAGGTCACAGCAAGTCAAAAGACACTTGCTAGTCGGAAGTTCCTAATCCAATCCTTAACGACCGCTGCGAATCGGTTCGTCGTTAGTCCCCGCGCAGCGGAACCGTCAATTTAGTTCCCAGTCACAAGTCCCAGGCAAGACACAAGACACTGCTCAAAAGATACAATTCATTCTCAATGCCTGCCGCAAATCCGTTTGGGAGTGCAGTGCGATTTCCCCGTGGGCCGAGCCGTCAATTTAGTTACATCGTAGGTCGAAAACTTCCGATTTCGAGCCCTGCGTAAATTGGGTAGAATGCGTTTTATATTCGATCAGACGAAGCGGAACTATTTTAAGTTTAAAATAAATATAATAAAAATAGTAAAACTGTTTAATTTGATGATTTATTTGATTTATTATATTCTGGATATAACTACTTATAAAAATACATTTTTCTATCGGTTTTGCTGTCATAACATCTAATTAAAAAATTCAAAACCCCGTCGTCGTGGTTTTCGTCGATCAGTGTCTAAATTTTTTTATTTTATTATTATATATATCTATATATAAATATATATATATATATAATTTTTTTTTTTTTTTTTTTTTTTTTTTTTTTTTTTTTTTTTTTTTTTTTTTTTTTTTTTTTTTTTTTTTTTTTTTTTTTTTGGAATTTTATGAATTAAAGGATCGAATGAAAGGAATCAGATCAAAAGGCCGAGGGAATCAGACTGAATCGATTCACTACTGTGAATAAATCTGCCCATGTCTAATAACTAGCTCTCTCATTAGAAATTTAGGCATATTAGATTTGTCAAAGAATTTGTATATAAACTTTTAAAATTCAGTCCTTTTAAATACATGTAGGATTACGAAACTTTTTTTAAATATTTATATTGAGGGATCAGTAGGATTTATCGGTCAAATTAGGATTTCCACCGAGCCGAATTCTCTGATATGAAAATATCTGGAGTCGGTGAATTGTTTTCCCATTTAATAGTCTGGTAGGTTAACATGTTGTTCTTGTATTAATTACACTTATATAATACACTTGCACAGCGTGGATTTACTAGATGATCATTTTTATAGAAAAGTGTGTGAAAGTGTTTTATAGAAAAGTGGGGAAAACTAAACCCGGACCTAAAAGTCTGGTGCGAAAAATAATTAATGTGGAATAGAAAATAGTTTACATATTATATTTAATGTAATAAATATCTCACCAATAAAATACTCTACTTCGAATTCGGATCTGAAGTATAAATAAACATAAAATTTATTTTAATTCATATCATTTAAAATTATTGAGAAATGGAAGGTGAAATTGAATATTAATTTTGTTTAAATGGGCAAATTTAAAAATTATAATGAAGATGGGAGTCGAGTTCAGACTTAGAAGAGATGAGATATTGAATGGAGGGGAGGCTGTTTTAAATAAGGCTTGATAGAAGAGAGGATATTTGTTTAGAGAGGGGACAATCAAAAAATGTATCTATGTGATCTAAAGTTACCACTTCTAGACCACAAAATGTACAATCTGGGAAGTCAGTACGTTAATTTTAAAAATATGAGAAGGAACGAATCAATTCTCATTCGAATAAATAAGTGAGGAATATTATTTTTTGGAAAAATTGGGGAATTGTTGAAAGCACGGTTTAGATGGGATAGTCCTTTGTATTGAGGCATAACAGGCTCCCTTGGATTGACTAGCAATGTGCCATTATTACATTATTAGTTAAGTAGTAGAAAAGCTGAAATCTGAGCTGAAGATATTTTCACAACTTGTTTCACAAATGATGATGACAGTATTTATAGTCAAATACAAGCCAGTTAAACAAAACATTTTTACTTAATCTGATTCGATTTTTTTTCAATACCTAACTAACTGACTAACCATCACACCGTTTCCTCGCAGGGGTAGGCAGAGAGGACGGACCGCCAAGCAACTCGGGCTTGACACATACTACTTGTCTCACTCGATCTCGCACATAGGTACCTAATCTTCTGTTATTCTGACTCTTGTAATTTTTTTTATATGAGGACAGCGCAAGAGTCCCAACTGCTACAGTCTGGAGCCAGTGAGACTAATACGGCATCCCCAATTGGGGTATGTTGTGAGGCTGAAGGTAGTGGGAAGGGGTAGCAGATGAGGAAGAGGGAGGCGGGGAAGGACCTGGCTATTCAGATCTGGTCACCAAAGCCATTTCAAGCAACGTTTCAATTCTGAATGGTGGTCTTACACCAGGGCGATACTGAGGGTATCCACTCTGACTCAAGTTTCCATGTCTTGCTGCGGCCTCCCCGACTTCTTCTACATTCACATTCGCGTCATATGTATATTTTCCCTACACTACTTTCTTCGTTTATTCACCATATTAACGAACTAACCCCCTAACTAACTACATCCCTTTCTTAATCTTACTCTTTACGCTTACATGGAATCTTACTACCTAGCTTCACCCGACACAAAGAATTTCAAATTTTCACACATTTTTATATCTTATATTTTAATTACACATTCTTATTAATTTAAATTCTTCGTCAAAAGGTAAAAAATTCTAGAATTTCTAAAAATTTGCCAGTAAAAAGGTTTAAAAACTCAATACCTTTCGAGAAGTTTTTCTGTTTCGGCCCTAAGGAGGCACTGAGGAAAATAATTTCTCTCAGGGCATATGTCATCTATGAAGATGCTGGGTGGAGGGTCTTTTTGAGGATAGGAAGGAGTGAACATGTCGTTCCACAGCCGAGCTGTTTAACTAAAGAACGAGTCGTAGAAACGACCCGTTCTCATGTGACAAATTTCAACCGTGTACATATGTACATTGGCGTGTCCGAGGGGATCAATGATGCTAGTTCTTCGGAGCATCATCCATTGAAATACCGGTAGAATAAGAACAGCATTCCCACCCGACGCGACGCCTGCGCTCTAAAGATTGCAATCCGGTTGTTAAGACGGGAGAATCTATCAAACGGACCGCCCGTTTCTGCACAGAGCCGAGGGTTTGTTACAGCTCACAATTATTTTTACTTTACAGTAAAGATTGTTGCGAGTGGGTAGGTAACTCTTGTTTTATTTTCTTCGATTGGATGACGCCACCAGTCCAAGCATACTTTAAAATGTTGCAGTTGCTGAAATCTGAGTCCGTCTTCCGTTGGCATGACCACAACATGTTGTGATGACTTATTGTTTTGTAAATAGCCGACTCTTAATGACTGTACTCAAATGCGGACCATATTTATATGCAGCGAGTCATCGACTGAAACACTGTAAAACTCTGCCATATTGGGCTGAATACTTCAAACTCTGGTAGTTTACGCAGCATGTAGGTTGTATTTATGGTATCTGACGATATTTTGAATTTTATCTAAATTCCTGATGCCAGGGTTATCTCTATTTATACAGGCTACAGGGGACGCAATTGATTTACTTTAAACCTGTGATTCGTGACATTATTTGGAGTAAAAAATGTAAATGAAATTTTGATGTCTGGTGACATTGTTAAGAGGGTTATTACCAGAGAAAACCGGAAATTAGTCATTTTTAAATAAAATGCTAGACGTATTGACTCTTATTTACAAAAAAAAACATAAATTGAATTTGAAATATTGTTATTTTATCTGGTACACGAAGTTTTAAAATTTTGAAAAACTAAGTACATTTTTAATATAATAAGGCTATATACCGTTGGTCAAAATATACAAATATATTATACAACTTTCAAATCATATAATCATACAAAAAAAAAATAATACGTAATCTAGTTTTAAGAATTTTACAGTTTTTACAGTTCACAGTTTTAAGAATTATAATTTTAGATTAAAATCATTAAAAAATAAATCCGAGAACGTGTTTTGTGACAAAAAAACCTAAGTTTTTCTATTTATTTAAGGTTGTACAAACTACAATATTACTTTTTTTTTAAACACTTATTTTGTTCAGACATTATTGAAACATCATAAATACTTATGATACAAGATAGTATACAGATACAAGAAGTACACTATATTTAATAATTTATCATCGTGCGTTTTGAGCATTATTATTGCTTACCTTAATGTAGGTATGTATTAAAGCAAGTTTTGAATGAAATAAATTGATATAAATTTTTTATTTTAAAAATTTTGATGGAGGGAATAATCGATCTTTCTCATTGGAACCTCCCTGTACATTTGCAAGCATTTTTTGAACTTTTATTCTCAGTTGCTAGTCGATCGCTCTTAATGTTTTTTTTCAACTAAAACATTACAAAAATCAGTAGGTATTGGACAGTTAGGAGCGGGTGAGGGGTTGGTTGGTTACTCGGATGAGTGACCATTGACGACATGTGGAAGAAGTACTGTGAAACAACCGACCCATTATAAAATAACGGCAGAAATTGAATTTTAAATTTGATGGATTGTTCAAATTCTGTAAAATTACTTGTCCTCAGTAAAAATAAACTTGATTGAAATAAATTTACTGGGTAGGTACTCACATGAGAGTTTGTTCAGGAATACTGGTATTATGATTAGCAATAACAGAGCTGACAATATTCGTGAAATCATATACTTACTAAATGGTACCTAAGTACCTACTAATTACATAGTAATAACAACACCAAAAAAGTTTACAAACTTGTAATAATATAATTAATTTTTTTAATAACTTTTTGTACTTATCATCATTTCAAAATGTTTGAAGGTACCAACCCGAGGTTTGTAGAAAATGTATTTAACAAAGTTATCTCATCAATGGGGTAGAACGGTGATTCGCTAAAAAGGTGTGACGTAGCTTGAAGTCCGTTCCCCACCGGCAGATTTGAATTTGCTGCAATACAACTAGAAATGGCGTCAAGCGACTCTAAATGCATCTAATTCAAACGATTTATTCAATAATATCTACGTTGGTATTTATACTAATTATTATTTATTAAAACTAGTATTCGGATTGAAAGGAAAATAATCCCTGGATTATTTCCCGTCTTAGGTACTTCCACATTAATGATGTAGATTCGAAGTCGTTATCGCCTTGCAATGTAAATTTCAGGATATTTTGTTGTCTGACAAATGTTAATTTTCTTAATTGAAAGTCAAACTCATCAAAATATTATTTGAAGTATTAAACTGGGAAAGTGTTCAGAATATTCGAACAATTAAACAGCAAGTCCAGGAAGGAAATAATATAAAACGACCAGATTATTATTATTATTATCAGTAAATAGTATAGAATGTAGTTATAGATACCTGTAATATTTTTCTTATTAGGGTCATGTAAAATCGGTTACGACCTTCGGCCATTGTCTCACGTCTAGGATTGGGAGGAAGTCATCATAATGACCGCTCCTTGGTTGATCGCTCCCAATAACCGAATTGTCAATAATTCTGTGACGGTTGGCTGGACAGTCGGTAGGAGCAGTGAGCGATCCGATCCGCGACCGTATTATTTGTGGTAAGGGCGGGCCCGCCACATACCTCGACGCTATTATCTCTGGCATACAGAAAAAGTAGTTTCTATACGAGAATTGGTCAAATGAACAATTGAACAGATAGACCAAGCTAGAAGAAAAATAGATATAAAATTTCTAAAATATAAATAGTGTTATATGGGTTACGACAGAGCTGGGTCGCCGGGTAGGGTGAATTATTTTTACTATACTACCTAGTTCAGCGGTTACGAACCCAGGGGTTCGGTGAGTCAGTCTCGCGGGTTCGGCGGAGGTCAAGACACACCCCCGACTCATGTGATTCGTGACGACATTTTTGATTTTTGGTGAATACGCATATGCAACTGGTTGGGGTCATTACCTCCAACAAGGTTAAGAACCACTGACCTAGTTATTTTGAAATGTTGTTATTTAAAATGAGATCTGATCAATGATGCGGTTGTTTGAATGACCGGATAACTCAGTACAGTGGCATTTCAACACATCTTTGAAAAGTGATGAAAAAATAATCATCAAAAGTGGTGAAAAAACTAGGTAAAGTTAGGTTTGGTTATGGGCTATTTTTGTCATCATCTTGTCTTTATATCACTTTTCAAAGATGTGTTGAAGTGCCACTGAATTGAGTTGTCATGGAACCGTTTGGGTAACCCATATTAATAATGCCCACCTATGAAAAAAATAATTCAAAGTCAACGTAGGCGTAGTTAATTAGGTACCTATTACTTAGATTGAAAAGGATACCTAGATTTGTATATGACGTTGTGTAAGACATCATCAAAAGAATATATGTATTTATTTAAACGCCTATAGGGCTTTTACATATAATGCAGTACGTTTTTTTTTTAAATTACAAATAAAAGTTGACAAAACACAGGTACCATACAATATAAGAAACAAAATACCTACAGGTTACATAAAACTTAATAGTTGATAAAAATAGGTAACATAGAATACGAGTTGAGTAAAAATAGATAATCTGCCATTATCCTTCAAATCAACAATAATATTAATAAAAACGAGCATTTATTTCTGTACAAAAAAATAATTTATTTCTGTACAAAAAAATAATGGCTATATTAATTTTTATAATATTTATGAACTTCAACTTAGAGATGGCAGCAATATATGGCGCTCAAGTGGTTAAGAGGAAAAACGGTCGCCGAGAAATTTTAATAATAGGTATTTTACCAAAGTGTTTCTGTCACTGTCGCTACCTCTAATACCCCTCTGAATACTGACCGAAAGGTACAAATGCACCTCAGGCTGGTAATACCTAAATAAAATCTTCAAAATCGAGGTTTTGTATTCCCCATTTTTCTGCTCCAAAACTAAACCTTTTTTTTTTTAAATTTTACCAATTGTATCAGAAGAAAATATTCCATGTCTGTACATTTTGCTTTTCTTTTAAATACATTGTCTAGTTTGTATAATGATTATAATGAATGGTCTATTGATGGCGTTCAAACCAGGCTATTTTAACGATTTTGAAGAGCCCTAACTCCTATAAGAAGTAACTTATCATAAAAGCATAGTGGTCGATATCTATATTATATTTAAAAAAATATTTGCACTGGTGTCAAAATACAGAGAGGAAACTGGGGAATTTGTTTATATGGACAAAACGCCGCCCGGTTTCCTCTTAGGGCATGGATCACATAAATCAAATACTTCAAAATCAGCCGATTCAAGTCAACAATATATTCGATATGAAGGGACGAATAAAGAAGTGTGTGATTAGTGGACAGAATTGAGTAGCCTAGAAAAGGTGTGATGGTCAGTTTATTTTTTGGGTTAGAATTAGCAAAGATATTCCCCAATCTTCGACCAATGAAGGTCGAAGTCCCCAATACAATAAAAGGTAGGTAGGTATATATAAAAATGTGAAAATAAAACGGCCTCCCACCACGTTAAAGTATTTTATTACAAAACGCTTGTTTAAATTAATAATAAAACAATTACTGGAAGTTAGTCGAAGTCATCGTCGAAGTATGGGTACCTACTTCACTGTAAACCGATTAAGTGCAATCAAATTGTCAATTGCTATTTATCAAACCCACGTCCGATGTCTTTTTGGGAAGATAAGACCACTAAATTACACAATTTTACTTAACCAACCTAATGGGATAATTGGACAATTACCTAAGAATCATTTAATTTATTATATTGTGAACATTGGTCAGAAAGCGTAATAAGTAGATACTTGGTAATCGAATGTTCGAATAGTAGTTTGTAGGTAGGTACATGGTTAATTACATTTAGACGTCCCGTTTTCAGGCAGCTTGTCCCGGTGTCCCCGAACACAGTTTCGGGACGCCAAAATGTACCTTTTTCGAAAAGAAAGAAATTCGCAGTAGATTTTCAAAAACTATATAAAAAAGCGCGCAAATAAGAACCCTGATGGTAGAATCGAGACGAGTTGTGATCTAGCCTCCTACATAAATAAATTCACTCGTAAAATCCAAGCTAATTTTAGTCAAAAATATTTTTACTGTAACATATTGCTCTATTTCGTTTATTAGTAAAAAAAATCTCTGGTTTTCTTGAATAAGGGTTTAGAATTTCAATCGTCCATGCGATTAGTAGCTGCAAGATGAATTGTATTCTAGTCTCTTTTGTGCAGCGCTCTTGAGACGATTTGTCGCGGAAACAGCGCTTTATGAGCTAGTTTGATGTAAGAATATGAGATGAATTATATAGGCTGCTAGAATAATAAAAGGGAGAAGAAATTGAAATATAAAAGTTGTCCAAATTTATTTTTATTACTAAGAACCTATCTTTTTTTTCGGTGTCCCGGTTTGGGGGAAAAAATAAATGGTCACTTTCTACATGGTACATAAGTAGGTATTAATTTTTGGACACAAGAAAAAAATCCGATTTTTTTCCGAGTAGTGTTAATATTTCAGCCGTTGTATTTGCAATGATGCTTGTGACAACACGGTGACCGCACAACTCAATTAAGTGGCACTTCATCACTCCTTTTAAGTCATTAAAGGTGATGAATAAAAACTCGGGGCTATTTTTTTGTCACTTTTAATGACTTTTCGAAGGGTTGTTGAAATTCCACCAAGAACCACAAACACATGGATTGGTGGGCTCTCGGTATACTTACTGCTCTCGGTTTTTGTCGAACCTTTACCGACCCCATTGGGACGACTGCATTAGATTTGGGAGGCGGGTATGGGTACCACCGCCCCGGTTTATTGGATAACAAACACCCCTGTCATAGGTCACCCCGAGTGGTTCCCTACGTTTGGTGACTTAGAAAGGGTGCCCGGGTTTTTGTGGTGAGTTTTGTCTGGGTCTTGGCAGCAGTGGCGCTTGCTCACCTACTGTGTGCCAGATGGTTAAAGGAGACCTTTTGACCTCTCCATCAGCAGAGGTCTCTCAGAACATCGCCTTGCACCTTACTGGGAGGGTTGGATTCATACTTACATTTCTCCTGAACACACTGACCCTCAGATTTCTACCCATATCTTTTCCTTCTCAGAACTTACTCTCCTTCCTTTTTAAAAAATACCTTCCACACACAATAAAAATTATGACATAGGCCCTGAGGAGAATTATTTTACTCACGGCCTCCCCTGTGTGAAGCTAATGTAAAAAAAAGTTCAAATGCCTTATCGAAATGGTTATCCACATAGCAATCTTTTTTACAATGACCCCACACAGGTAGGGTTACCAGATGACAGGAATTATCCTGACATGTCAGGAATTTTAGCTGTCTGTCAGGAAAACAGGAAAAATTGGAAAAAATTACGGAATTCCTGGCAGAATCGAATAAAATGACAAAAAACATGATTATATAGGCGAAATGACCAGAAAAATTCGCAACCTGAAATCCTCTAGCCACTAAAATATTCACAAATAATAAAATATACTAAAGTAATAATTAATAATATATAGATAAAACAAAAGATTGTTATATAAGACTGCATGATGTTCCTACTAAATGACGACTGATATTGTAAATAAAACTATTGTGATTTTGTATGTTATTGAAGCTATTGAAAAAAAAAAGTTTTTTTATTATTAGTTATATGACTGATGACAAAAAGACATATTTAGCTCTTGAGTTTATGTTTTCATTTTCATTTTAGAACTTTAAACACAGTCTAATTTTTTTTTAGTGAAGACCCTTTTTAAATAAATACCTATAAATGTCACATGTTTGTTTAAAAAATGTAATAAACTAGTTGTCTTGGATTTATTATATGTCTTTTATTAATTTTAAATAAATAAATCCCAAAAAAGTGTTTATTTCTGTTTTTACGAAGCATAAATTCATGGGGGACCTAGGTCCACCACAAGTGTAGACTGAAAATAGGGAGTGTTGCTAAGGGTTAATCGGAGTATATTAATACGGTTCAAATTAAGGAACCCGACTGAGTAAATCTCCAACGCCAAACTGTATGGAAACCGTTCTGAGCTGTCCGTGAACGTGCATTTTTCCACGGAGCTGCTGCAGTAATATACACACTTAGCACTCACTCACACGCGATTTGCAAACGGAAGTGGCGCCATCAGGTAAAATACTTTTGAAGTTTTCATATTATTATTTTTCCCTTGGAATTAAATTTGATATCATCATCGAAGTATATTAATACGGTAATGCCCGTACGGTTCAAATTAAGGAACCCGACTCCAAGTAATTTTCCAATGCCACACTGTATGGAAACCGTTCTGAGCCATCCGTGAACATGCATTTTTCCACGAAGCCGCTGCCGTAATATACACACTTATCCCTCTCTCACATGCGATTTGCAAACGGAAGTGGCGCCATCTATAATACTAAAATAGGAAAAAAGTATGAAGAAGAAGAAACATTTTTCGCTTTCATTCAATAATAAGAAGATTAATGTTGGGGTGAAGAGTGTTTCTCTCATTATTCACGGTCTTAATGTAAGATAAGAATGTATACTATTATATATCTACCTATTAAATATAAGTATTCTGTAGTTTAATGTTAATAGTAGTTAGTTTTGCAAAAGGGCCTTATAAATAGTCACCAGCACTTAAACTGGGCGAAGTAGAACGAAAAGCCGCCCGCAGAGCGGGTTTTTCACTGCTAGTAATAATAATTGGATAATTTGTAGAGCGCCGTTTTTGTGATAAATCACCTCAAGGGCACTCTAGCTCACTCAAAAGTCTTGAGCCGCCACTGAATCAGCGTGAAAGCTGTGTTTTAGAATTTGATTGGAAATTTTTTTTTTTCATCAAGGTAAACAAACATAATATTCAATTTTTATGAGAACAAGTCTCTTTTTATAACTTTTAAATGTTATACCCATCAATATAATATATCAGTGAAGAAGAAGACAACACAAATAATCTAAATGAAAATGAACAAGACACAGAAAAAACAAAAGTTAACGGTCACAACTGTTGTATTATTAGTGGAAGATAATATTGTTATTCTGAAATTTTAAATATGAGATTGACAAATATTGACAATTAAATAATTGGTGGCAGTAGCCGAATTGGTAGAGGCGCCCGTCCCGGTTAGACGAGAGGTTCTGGGTTCGAGTCCCAGTTGCGACCGTTATCTTTTATTTTCTGTGTCTTGTTCATTTTCATTTACATTATTAGTGTTAACTTCTTCTTCAATGATATGTAAACATAATAATTTAATGATATCATTTTTATAACAGTTTTTTTTTTAAATTAAAAAACACAAGGCTTTTACATAGGGTACCTATTCTATAATATACAGGTATTTTATGAGTAGGTATACAAAAGGAATATTTTATTTGGGTAGGTTGTAGGTTTGAAATGCCGTTCACCGTGATTTTCACATTTGCACTTCGTGTTTCTTGTTTCATGTTTCTTGTAACATCCACATTTTACCATTTTCATCAACTCCTCTTTTTATATCCTGTTCCATAATCTAGACTTCATAGTCAGGTTGAAGCCCTGTTCAGACACAGCTATAAACTATAAAAGATCATAGCACGCCAAATATCGCTCTTCATACAATCCCTTCAGACCGTTCACACCTAAGCGCTTTATGCGCAGATCAACCATGGACAATGCACATCTTACATCGTAACCGCTCCTGGGGCGATATACAAACAGATAAGCGCCCCCCTCTCCCGCCGAAAATATGAGAGGGGGTTATTTAATATATCCTCATCTGAGTAATAATGGATTCGTCCCCATCTGAGGATGAGCTATCAAACAGATCTAGTAGCAACGTGCGAGAAGTTTCTTCCATTATCAACAAGTTTAGAAAACGCACGAATGTCAGCTGTCAAAATCTCAGATCTCTACAAAATCTACAAAGAAATGGTATCTCGCGGCAGTTATCGAGCTTCATCTGACCCCCTCCCCTACCATAGGAAGAAATATTTCACTGCGTCATGTGAACGGTACAAAATATAAGCGCTAGCGGTTCAACAGATATCTGCTCGCGGTTTATAGCTGTGTCCGAACAGGGCTTGAAGGTAGTCTCTATAAGTTCTCTTTCCCTGTGGGTAAAATAATAAACACATTATTAATTGCTATTTAATTTTATTATTATTAATATTACATATCACATTTTTTTAGAGTATTCAATAATCACCATGGAAATTATTTTAAAATAAATACTTAAATAAAGAATAAATTGAGACACTTTTATATTCTGAAATGCACTAACATATACGAAGTGCGGCTATTAAATTTCGAGACTAACGCTGTGAAATATTTTATTTTGATTTCATATATAATATTTACTTATTATCACCTTCAATATACAACCCTCATTTATCCCTATAATGCTCCATGCGAATCTTCCATTGTTCGAAACAGGACGCGTGCCGCTTTCTCTTTCACAGCTTTAACGCACTCAAATCTTGTTCCATTTAATGCAGATTTCACCTTAGGAAACAAATAGAAATCGCATGGTGCAAGATCCGGCAAATAAGGCAGTATAAAGTGTCAGTACAAACATTTTTGAGAGCTTCTATTGTTATTGTTAAGAATTTTAGGCAGCATTTTGGCACACACTTTTCGCATGTTAAAATTGCTGTACGCATTCTTTGGCAATTCCTAAATCGCACAAATTTATTCAGTCTCTTTATTTAATAGCCACACCATATAAAGAGATCATAATATTACAACTACCAATTTTGATTTAAAATTGAGAAGAAAAATAAATCATATTCATAAGGCACTTTAGAATGACAAATATTATTATTATTACATATTATTGGACAATTTTATATATTGCCATTTAGAAATTAAATCAAATACACTTTAGGGTCATTATTGTATTGTATCAATGTAGTTTGAAACGCATTTCATTTCTGGAAAAACTCTATTTTTTAAATTGCGATCGGAAACTTTGGTTTCATAAAGGATCTTAATTATTTTGTGATTAAGTTTCGGATTTGAATATAAAGCATGGTGTTTTCTCTTTCTAACTCCGTTTAGATCATATTTCTAACCAAGACAGTAAGGGAGACACAATAGGTTAAATACTTTTGTTAGATGAAGTGCGCAATATGCAGACTTTTAATTTCAATATTTAAAAATGAACAATGCTAAGTTATATATATAAAAAAAAGAAAATTGGGCAATTTTTAACGTGTAATTTTATTTTCCTTATATATATCTAGTCAGCACCATTTAGTTGTTCACTTTTAACGCTGCTTGGGATCACAATTTTGCATTCCATAACGATATACACTAATCCGAAAACAAATGACACAAGACGTTTACGCATGTCAGTTGCCCCGTGACCCTCGCCCCGCTCACACTCCCAATGTGCACGTGCCCCGCCGTGACCTCATCCCAGAAAGTTCCGTTAAACTTTTGTTATGATTGTGCAGAAGCAGAAGCTGGAAGTGAAAAGTAGGCAGAACTTGCACATTTGCGGAAGCAGAAGCACAGGTCGTTACATATCTAATTGATAGTATGATTAAAATCAGTAAGCAGAAAAGCATTAGCCTTTTGAGTATTGTGGGAGCAAATGCCCAATAGACAGCAATAGGTAGGTACGTACTCATCCTAGACGCTTTCCCAGCAATAATTGAACTCCGCAAACTAAATAGCAAGAGGATCATACAAAAGGATAAATTCATTTTCAATTTTAGGCAAAATACGCACATATTGACTTTCACCAGGGCATTTTTTTACTTTCTTCTTTGTATCATTATTATTTTTCTTTATTTTTAAAATTGGTCTTTTAACACCTTTCGCACAATCACAGCGGGATTTATTATTACTACCAAATGTTTTAATTGCTTTCACAAAATCTGTCTCAGATTTCAAATGTTTAATTTTTTTAAGCATCGATTTTAAAGCCGGCACAAATAAATTGCTTCTATTTTTCAGTCCATCGTTAATCGTCTTGTAAAAGTCGAGGAGTTGTGTTTGTTCTTTTTTAGTCAGATCTGAAGGTATACTTTTTGATGGCGTATATGAATCAGTTTGATTATTCACTTCTTCAAGAAACGGTGAGAGAGGAGGTTCAGATAGAGGTAAATCAAGCTTGGCTTTATTTGGATCTGTTCCTGTCGCTATTTTGTACAACATGTCTTTAAAATTCTGAGGTACATCGATGATTTCTGAACTTTCCAACTGGCTTATGACTCCACAAAGATGTTTGCAAATTTTTCCCATTCTTCCTTGCTCGCACGAACATATACAATGCTTCACGTCTACCATATATTTAATACTATAATCTGATTCACTTGGAACAAAATAACAACCTCTATCAACATCGCTTTGTATTATTGTACTAGGATTTATGATTGAGGTAGGAGGTATGTATTTAAACAACAACTTTTTGCTAACCTTTCCTTCAGTAAACTCGAGTAGTCTTCTACGAACGTAAGATTCATAATGAACTAGTATAAAATCTACAAGTTGAGTCAAATTATACTGCCTGATTCTCTGGAGTATACAGTCCTTCATAATATTGAATGTTATTTCAACATAATTTAATTTGCTGTTTCCCCCAATGGGGATAGTACAACGATACGCTGAAGACCATAAAGTTCTACTAGGCCACATGTTGTTCACATAAGTGACTAGTTTAGGAACATTAGAATGGTATTTAGAAACTAAAATTGTATAAATTTCACAGAGATCTTTTTCATTCTGACAGTAAATAAGACTTTTGACCGCATAGTAGACCTCTTCACGCATAGGTTTTGGTACATTTTGATAGCAGTTCAACCATTTCCAAGCACTCTTAAGTACTCTGCACTGACATAATAGAATAACTGATTTAGGCCAGTGCAATCTCAACGGTTGCTGTTCATTTGCTTCATCATTGGACATTAATACGTATGGATAGGTTTGACTGTAAAAAGATTTGTCTGGGGGAAAGCAATTCTTCAGAGACTGTAAAGCTGCATTCAGCACCTCCATTTCTTCGCCATCGGTGATGATGCAACCGAGAGGAATGGAACCAGAAGGAGTTGGGGAAACAATGAAATATATTTTATGTCCTCTCTTATCTGTGCTTCCCGTACTTTCTATTATCGCAACTTGAGAACTATGCGGCAAGAGTTTATGTGCTCTCCACATTATTGGAGTACAGATGGTCACAAATACATTATCTCCTATTCGGCCAAATTCAGCTCTTCCCTCGTCAATAGTTGCATTATAATTATTAACAAGATCTTCTATGCCGGGTCGAATGCACTTATCATCTTTGACACCGGACACACGAAAAGTCTGAGCAAATAAATATTTAACTTGAGAATGAGTCGGGACATAAAAGCCATCTTCGGCCATATCAAAATAGTCATCATCATTATCTAAAAACAGTTCAAGTTTTATACTTTCTAAGGCTGATGAAGGAGAATGTCCCTTCATAAATAAGGCAATTATTTTATCTTTTATTTGGATTCCCAGAGGTCTGAAGCGGAGAACAGCGGCGGTGTTCAGCGGATGGTTGTGCACAAAGTGTAAGTCCACAAAACACGGCCAATCAACCAGCGATGGGTCTGAACATTTGAATCGTTTTGACTTGGAGTTCTTAAGATACCTGTAAAGAAAAGAATGCTGTTTGAGAATAATGTGATTTATTATTCGAGATTTTCTGAGACAAGTTAAAAATCATTTTCTAATCAATTAAATCTAATCAAATAAAATCAATTTTTAAAATAGATTCCATTAATCTTTAAAATGTTAAGCTTCTGTGACCTACTACCTACATATGGTGTGCCGAGCATAAAAATCCCACAATTAAAAAGTATTGTTTTCAGATTACCACGTGGATACTCCGGCACTCAACGGATATAAAATTTTTGTATCCAATGGGGTACTTTTTTTAGCGTTACTATAAATGTATAAATTCTCAATAAGTTTCCATAATGAGGAACTCAAGTGAAAAATATTATGGTTTAGTAACTCAGGTACGGGGCATACGTCATTTCTATGTCTGCCTACGTTAAATTGTCGTGAAAACAAGCTTATGTGTCCAAGCGGTTAAAAATATTCAAATAGGTATAAATCAACAAATGCTGATTCTGAATATATATAAGTTTTAAAATATATAATTAATCATAGCCTCAGTAAATTGTTACATAAAAATTAATAAAACCGTAAGAATTTAGAGTCCTGAGATTGATTGGTAGGTTCTCAAAGAATACAGGCCATCGATCGGTCAGCCGTGTGCAATGCTAAGCAATGTAGCGCTGAGTAACTAATGCCAATTATGTTAATTAGTTATTTTGGGAGATGTTGATTTCATGCCGACCCGTATGAAAGCGTCCCACTGTTAAACGGCAAAACTATGTACGTCACGCATGCCTTGCCAGTTTTCGAGCGTTTTGATGGGTTTAAAAATTGATACTTGTGTTAACTATGAAAACGGTGTTTTGGAGTTCCTTGTTTCATATCCACGTCATTCATATTGGAAGACATTATTAAAACCAAGTAATATTTTTTCTTGTAAAATTTAATAACTTTACCTCTTGATGGTGATGATCATATTGGATGGGCAGCCAGTGTGTTTAGAAAGATATTGCTTTTTCCTATTTTTTAGATCTTTATATTTGTGATTAACATTGTGTTGACATTTCATGGCTATCTTAAAAACATTACATCTTCCAGATGCTGGGTAGGTTCTCTGCACTCGCCAAGTTGTCAGGGTGGATTCACTAAATCTTGCTATCCATTCCTGAATGTAGAAAATAGATAACTAAATACATTATAATTATCCTATAACCACTGGAGCTACAGAGCAATTAATATATTTTTTCTTGGATTGCTAAAGGAAATTTTTCCGCCCACATTAAAAAAATCATATCTCCGAATTTGAATATGGAGACATACAAACTGATTAAAGTTCTATGTAGCCAATGAATTCCCCTATCTTTTGTATATTATCTATTTGTAGGATTTATAAAAAAAATATAATTAAATAGTTAACCTTAAAAAATTTTAAAGAATCTAGAGAATATTTATTTTGTTATATTTTGAATGTACAATATATATTATATAGTAGTTTTAATAAAAATAAAATTTTTGAAAATTTGCCACATTTTGGCAACAAAGCAATCCGAGGTTTTGGAAATAGTGCCGTAATGTGGCAAAAAGCGCTCGAGTGGATAAATTATTGTAAACAGGGGGTGGATGGCACAAGCTTTCACATTTCAGACTGATCGAAGGGAAAATAATAATTAGGAGTTGAATCTTTTGTTTTATCGACCCTTTGGAATAACAAGTTTCGATCTGTTGCGGAAACGTCACGCGGTTATGGGATCTATGGTAAGCTACCTTAGAGTTCATTATTGCATGACGTTAAAGCAACAGATGGAACCTTGTTATTCGGTCGTTATGTTAACCAAGGATACCTAACTAGTTAGTGCTTTCGCTCACGGGGCAACTGAAAAAAATACCAGTTTGCAACTTAACTTGCTATCATGTGTATTTCAATGTGATGGCCCACACGCTACACAATTTGCACAACGGCAACTCAAACAGTCACTAACAACTCGCTGTGCTAGTTGCCGCGGCCAGACGTTACGTTGCCAGGTTGCCTGGTTGCGCCAGTTTTGTTGTCGTTGTCAGTTTTCGAGTTTTTTTTTTTTTTATTCGCCACCGCCAATATGACATCGACACATGACTGAGATGATAGCTGAAGTGTTCTTCGTCTATGGGTAAACAAGCTGAGATAACTACTGAAATCGTAAAATTGAGTTGCGCCGTGAAAGAAGTTTGGTTAGAAACCATAGCAACCCGCAGTTGCTAACCAGTTTTAGTTCGGTTTCAGTTTCTCCATGAGCGAAGGGCTTTAGTGAATTCGCTCACGGGCTAACTGAAAAATTGTTTCATCACTTTAGCTAGACAGTCAACTTAGTTTTTCTTACAGTAATTAAGTTGAAACAAAGTATTGTTTTTGGTAAACGAGTAAATAGTTAAACTTTACCGAATAAATTGAATGTAGTTAAAATCCTAACCATTCATATAATCTCCAAACAAAATATCACATCATAAAAGAACCCTATTGTCTAAATGGCATTCCCAATTTCAATTAGGTAAGTATGTCAGGTGGTGGCAGTAAAAATTGGTGGAAGAAAAGCAGAACAGTAAGGTTGGATAGTAGAATTATTTCGGGTAAATGTTTACTACTCCGCTTACCGGATAATACGGAATTCGAATTTCGATACACGGATACGCACGGATAATATGGAGCGGAACATTTCCTTTGCCGCCATTTCTTTGGATTTGATATTTGCGATTTTTTTCAATCTAAATACGCACGAATTACTTAGGTTACCCAGCCTAAGAACCTAATAACCTATTTTGTGCACGTAAATAGTTGTATATTGTAGTAATTGAAGTTGTATAAGTCCCGTTTCACTTGGCCAAACGTGGCTGTCAAATACTTCGCGTAAGTGAAATAATCTTATAGAATTGAAATATAAAATGCATGTTTTTTCGTCTCCCCCGACATAAATACTCAATTTTCGTAATAATAAAGCAAAATCTAATTGTTTGAATAAAAAATATTCCGTATTAACCAGTAGGCGGAGTATGAAACTATTAATTTATTCCGTTATGTTCACTAAATAAAACTAACTCAAATATATAAATTCTTGTACCTTAACATCATCTTCATCGTGTATATTTTTTATATTAACTGTACACCTAAAGTCAGCCTCATTTTTAAATTGCACTTCTCCAGAAATAACATACTCATAGCCAAATGGTAAATAACATAACACATTTTCTTCATCATTGTCGAACGCAGGGGGCGAATCCATATTGAATATTAATTATAATTCTATCAAGATATTATAATAGTTTCCTATTTGATAATAGTCCCGACTAAAAAATGTTTGAGTGAAGAAACTAACAACAAATATTTGGTTCTGAACAGTTCTGAGATTAAAATTTGTTGACATTTTCGGCAAACGTCAAACCGTCAAACGTGAAGTCATAGATATAATTTCCATTGAGTAACCGTATCATAGAATTTATTACACTATTAAAAAGTGATGTTGACTCAAACATTCTAATGAAAAAATGTTATTACCCTTTTGTAATATTATTTCGTTATGCTTTCAGTGACCTATGTAGGCTAGCGATGGGCACAATCGATGAATCATTGATTATTATAGATTTTGTTTATTTTATTTTTATTTAAACGCCCATAATGCTTTTACATACATAAAGCAATACATGATTTAATTAATTACAATGAAGAGTTAGAAGTGAACAAAATACAGGTAATGGGACTGCGAGACGACCAAGCGGCTTGATGGCCAGCACGTAAATTTGTTATCTATTGTTTTCTATTATTCTCTATGCTTTTAGGCTTGCCGCGGCGCATCAAGCCTCTCCTTCAAGCCTGGCCACGCCTTCGGTGATTTCGTGGCGGTCGAAAGGGGGTTGAAAGTGAATTTTGTGCGAAATGGAATATAACAAAGACAAAGCATTCTCTATTGTGTTATAATAAATTTTATATATTAATATTGTAATATAACATTAATTAGTAAAGTAAAGACAATTATTTTTCTTCATTTCTCAGATGTTTATTTATTTATTTAGGAAAATCAACAGATTGTTTACATCAATTAAATTCAAATTAAAAATACAAATAAAATCTAAACAGATTTTCACATTACTATAATTATAATAAAAAAACTAAGTGGGCTGAGATAATATTTACAAAAAATACAACTTTGTGAAATTAAATAAAAATTCAAAGAAGATGTAAGAACATAAATAAATAACAATTTAAAGTTAACATATAACCTGCTTAATAAATTTCAAATCATAATCTTTGGAAATATTTTTTTAAAAAACACAAGACCTGTACAATTTAACACATTTAATTAAGACAATAGCAGTTTCGTTATTATTAAACATTTAAGAAAATATTAAATTATTAACACCAGTAAAAAATCATTTTAAACTCCATCGATATTGAAATTGGACGGCGTTAATAGAATCGCATAAAGAAGTGGTCTAAAAGTGACCTAACTACAATTTAAAAATGACATTGAATGCCGAAACAGCTTTCACAATATTTAAAAAAAACTAAAATACTCGCAGAACTTAAAAATAACATTATTGAATTTGATGTACAATATTTTCATTAAAAATCAATGGATTTCTTGAATTGAACCCAGAAATGGACAAATTGAACACATAAACAATAGCTGCCTACTTTATAATAATTTTATATGATTTATATAATTGTTTTACACGATACGTAATATCTAAAATCACCATTCATCGTAATGTTTTTTGTCTATGGGTACTTATTTATCTATTCTCGTTTGTCTATTCCCGAAAAAATATGAATTCGCATCAAGCCCGCCTAGCGATGGGCACAATCGATGAATAATCGATTATTTACTCGATCTTTTTTACCATCGAATGATTTCGATTCATTTCCATAGAAAAATCGATTCTCGCTTCTCGATGTCAAATTCATTCGAATGCACAGTCCGAGAGAATCGGTTTGAAACGTCATCGAACTTGGAATCGATTCTCGCTTCTCGATGTCAAAATTCTTTCGAATGCACGGCCGAGACAATCGGTTTGAAACGTCATCGAACTTGAAATCGATTCTCGCTTCTCGATGTCAGAATCCATTCGAATGCACAGTCCGAGACAATCGGTTTTAAACGTCATCGAACTTGGAATCGATTCTCGCTTCTCGATGTCAGAATTCGAATGCATAGTCTTGAAACGTCATCGAAAGTGATTTTGCTTGTCAAACGAAATATTTTATAGGTACATGTTATAATCAACCTGATGTGTGAATTTTATATTATGAATGAATACTTTTAGGTAACGATTTACGTTTTCAGTATAGTTTATACGTAAAAGATTGCGATGGTGATAGCTTTCAACAATTTAAAAATGTTTAGTATGAGGTTATGTATCATCTATTTGGGTATTGTATATTTAATTTAAAATAAAACAATAACTTAGTATATACCATTTTTATATTTAATGCCGACCGGGTTTCGCTAAAACCGTAGTTTCTTCAGGGCAGTAAATAATACTCTACTAAAATCAGCAAGTAGGTAATATGTTTTCATATCTGCTTTATATGACCAAATATATTTAATTTATTTGAAATTAACAGGTGTTTCTTAGTTTGTAATAAAAATGAAACGATTTCTATAGTAAGAAAACTTTATTTAATGATAAACTACAAATATAAAAATATAAATACAAATAATTGCATACGAAAATTTGTCCATAACCTACATGTTATTTAGAGGTTATTTTTTAACAAAAACGACATAAAATTATTATCTTCGTATTAAACACAGACACACTGTCAATATTATTAATGGGAATTTGTACCAACCGGCTAAACTAAATATCTTATTAGTAATTTTATTGTTGTGAGATGCCCACATATTTGAAATTCGTGGAAAATGGAATAACACTAATGTTGCCATCAAACACAAAGGAATTTGCCAATTTGCCATTGCCAGGAAATAAAAACGGTGATTGAATTATTGTTGCAGTACTTACTTACTAATGTTGCGTTATTTAAACATGTTATTTAGAGATTGTTTTTGATCAAAAATGTCATATAATTATAATTATTTTCATATTATTAAACATACATAAATATTTTTAATGGAAATTTTTACCAATGGGCTAAACTAAGTAGCTTAACAATAATTGTTATGTTGTGAAATGCATACCAAAAAACAACAAATAAAATTACAACAAACAATAAGCGTTGCCATACATGATGCACCATAATAATTTTCTACTTCCTACCACCCCCCCCCCCCCCCCCCCGTCACAGACAAAAATCCTGCCCCTGACCTTAGCTATTGCTCCCGAACTCCGAGCAAAAAATCGATTAATCATTCGATTATTGTGATGTCTCGATTAAAAAAAATCGATTATATAAAAGTTTCGATCATTCCCATCGCTAAGCCCGCCGCCAGCACGTAGTAGCGATGGGCACAATCGATGAATAATCGATTATTTACTCGATCTTTTTTACCATCGAATGATTTCGATTCATTTCCATAGAAAAATCGATTCTCGCTTCTCGATGTCAAATTCATTCGAATGCACAGTCCGAGAGAATCGGTTTGAAACGTCATCGAACTTGGAATCGATTCTCGCTTCTCGATGTCAAAATTCTTTCGAATGCACGGCCGAGACAATCGGTTTGAAACGTCATCGAACTTGAAATCGATTCTCGCTTCTCGATGTCAGAATCCATTCGAATGCACAGTCCGAGACAATCGGTTTTAAACGTCATCGAACTTGGAATCGATTCTCGCTTCTCGATGTCAGAATTCGAATGCATAGTCTTGAAACGTCATCGAAAGTGATTTTGCTTGTCAAACGAAATATTTTATAGGTACATGTTATAATCAACCTGATGTGTGAATTTTAAATTATGAATGAATACTTTTAGGTAACGATTTACGTTTTCAGTATAGTTTATACGTAAAAGATTGCGATGGTGATAGCTTTCAACAATTTAAAAATGTTTATTATGAGGTTATGTATCATCTATTTGGGTATTGTATATTTAATTTAAAATAAAACAATAACTTAGTATATACCATTTTTATATTTAATGCCGACCGGGTTTCGCTAAAACCGTAGTTTCTTCAGGGCAGTAAATAATACTCTGCTAAAATCAGCAAGTAGGTAATATGTTTTCATATCTGCTTTATATGACCAAATATATTTAATTTATTTGAAATTAACAGGTGTTTCTTAGTTTGTAATAAAAATGAAACGATTTCTATAGTAAGAAAACTTTATTTAATGATAAACTACAAATATAAAAATATAAATACAAATAATTGCATACGAAAAGGTGTCCATAACCTACATGTTATTTAGAGGTTATTTTTTTAACAAAAACGACATAAATTTATTATCTTCGTATTAAACACAGACACACTGTCAATATTATTAATGGGAATTTGTACCAACCGGCTAAACTAAATATCTTATTAGTAATTTTATTGTTGTGAGATGCCCACATATTTGAAATTCGTGGAAAATGGAATAACACTAATGTTGCCATCAAACAAAAAGGAATTTGCCATTGCCAGGAAAGAAAAACGGTGATTGAAATATTGTTGCAGTACTTACTTACTAATGCTGCGTTATTTAAACATGTTATTTAGAGATTGTTTTTGATCAAAAATGTCATATAATTATTGTCATATTATTAAACATACATAAATATTTTTAATTGAAATTTTTACCAATGGGCTAAACTAAGTAGCTTAACAATAATTGTTATGTTGTGAAATGCATACCAAAAAACAACAAATTAAATTACAACAAACAATAAGCGTTGCCATACATGATGCACCATAATAATTTTCGGCTTCCTACCCCCCCCCCCCCCCCCCCCGTCACAGACAAAAATCCTGCCCCTGACCGTAGCTATTGCTCCCGAACTCCGAGCAAAAAATCGATTAATCATTCGATTATTGTGATGTCTCGATTAAAAAAAATCGATTATATAAAAGTTTCGATCATTCCCATCGCTAGCACGTAGTATTGCGCAATGCTTGTGAGAAAGCCGCAAGCAAGCTTTGGAGACGGTCAAAAGGCTTGTCACAAAGTGCCATAGAAAAGAAACTACGTGCTTGCCATCAAGCGGCTTGGTCGTGTCGCATAGCCTTAAGTAACAGAAAATATAAAGACAATAAATAGGTTAGATAAAATATGAGTTGACAAAATGTGGGTAATACAGAATATAAATAATATAAAAATAGATTTAAAAAAAAAAAAAAAAAGACAAACATTCCCGGGTTACGAATAACCCAACAACATTTGAAAATCTCCTACTACCACCACACTAAGCGGAAGATGTTGCTTGTGTTGTGATGGAGGACTTAGCCAGCCGAGGGATCGAACACGGAACGCCTGGGTGGGACCCAAACGCGATGCCCACACAACCACTGAGCGGTCGAAATAGCTAGAAGATAGCCTGCCAATATGATTATTTATTATCTAAATATTTCGATTCATTGTCATATAAATAAATCGATTCCCTCATCTCGATCTCAAAATTCAATCGAAGGCTCAGTCTGAGACAATCATTTTGAAACGTCATCGAAAGTAGAATCGAGACAATCGCTCTGAAAAGTCAGAAATCATTCGAAAATGGAATCGAGACAATCGTTGCGAAACTTCAGAATTAATTTGAAAACGCAAATTGACTCTCATATCCGACAGGTTATATTTCGAGATATGTCAAAAATATCTCGGATTACTTGACAAACGAAATATCAGGTACATTGTTAGCTGCCTGCTAAAGCTTGTAGATGTTATAATCAACCTGATGTGTGAATTAGTCACCTGAGTGCTTAATTGTCCAAACGACCAATTTATTTTTTGTTCAAACTCCGTTTTAAAATTAAAAATTAACTATTAAAATCAATACTTAATCACTATACTAAGAACTCTTTAAACTGATGAAACCTTCACCTTTATGGAAATAGCTTCATCTTAAACACCTATCATAATGTATAATTTAAATAATGAAAGAAAACCACCTCGCGCCATAAAATTTGTTAATGGTCGTTTGGACAACTAAGCACTCAGGCGACGAATTGTAAATTATGAATTTTGTTACTCTTTTCATTTATGTTTAATGTATGTACCTACCTGTAAATGTATGTATAAAAAAAAATGTCAATAAAAAAAATATATTCTTTTAAGTAACGATTGACATTTCCGGTATAGTTTATATGTAAAAGATTACCATGGTGATTTTTTGGTCTTTCACAATAATTTAAAAAGGTTTATTACCTTTGTTATAAACCTTTTTAAATTATTGTGAAACCTTTGTTATAAACCTTTTTAAATTATTTTGAAGTTATGTATTGTCAGGATTAAATCGATGAATCCGAGTTCGATTCTTTTGATGTTTCGCGTAAAAAACTCGAATATATAAATATTTTGATCATTGCCATCACTAATGTATTGTAAATGTATTGCAAAGTCGCTGTTCTATTTTTTCAGTGTCTTTTCTTTTTCTATGGCTTAATTTGACATTTGCCGATTTGACAGCAAAATTTAAATTAAATTGAGGTTGGAGTGATGTAATTTAAATTTCGGTATTTATTTGTAAGCATATCTACATTAATATTACATCTCAAGGAAGATGATGGGTTCCAGGAAAGAGGTTATTATCTGATTAATTCTTCACCCAAGATATTTAGGCATCTCATGAAGTTGAATTTAAATATTTTGGTGATTTTATTTCGCAGGTATTACAATGCTTTAAAAAACTACACAAAACGAGTCTTTATATCTTCAATGAAGATCGAAATGCGCTGCACCTGGCAAGAATAAAAATCAATGAAGAGTTTAAGAAAAACAAAACGATATCAGATGAGAAAAAGATACAGGAGGTATTTGTCTGATTTATTTCTACTTATCTTAACAGAAATGTGTAGATGTATAGATTATGATGCTTAATACGGCATTTATTAAATTTTGTTGATATGCTCATGACACAGTACTGCATAAATATTTTATATTTATTTATTGAAATGATTCTTCCGTATTTTGTTTCCTATGGCCGTGTCACAAGTTCATAAACTATGATTTTATTAATAGTTTCGTACTCCGCCTACTGGTTAATACGGAATATTTTTAATTCAAACAGTTAGATAGATCGAAGCAACATTATTTCTCAGGAGGATACAAGACACATCTGTGATTACTATTTGTAATTACTTTCATACAAACATATAGCGTACGTACACATCTTTAATTAGTTTTGAATCGGTCCCAACTTTCATTTTTGAACTCGTAATACTGTAAAAAAGCTTCTAGATTAATTAGTGTTCTAAATTCAATTTTACCCAGTATTACGTGATCGCATAGGCACTTTGTATTCAATGCAGCGATGGAACACATAGTGAAGCACTCTCGTGGCATAAATTCGACCTGCACTCGCATTATGCGCTATTATGTAGTCCTATGAAAACTGTACTACCTGCTGCCACGAAATTGCCGAACTATAGAGGATTTCGTAAAACGATAAAAACTACATATTATTACGAAAATTGAGTATTTATGTCGGGGGGACAGGAAAAAACATGCATTTTATATTTCAATTTTATAAGTTTATTTCACTTACGCGAAGTGTTTGACAGCCACGTTTGGCCAAGTGAAACGGGACTTATACAACTTCAATTACTACAATATACAACTATTTACGTGCACAAAATAGGTTATTAGGTTCTTAGGCTGGGTAAACTAAGTAATTCATGCTTATTTAGATAGAAAAAAAATCGGAAATATCAAATCCAAAGAAATGGCGGCAAAGGAAATGTTCCGCTCCTTATTATCCGCATATCGAACTTCGAATTCCGTATTATCCGGTAAGCGGAGTAAGTAAACATTTACCATGATTTTAACTAAATAAATTATATCAAAAAATATTATGAAACATTTAACACTAAATGTTCCAAAACCGTACTTTTATTAGGCACAGATTTTAGAAATTACATTTAGATTTAAGAAACAACTAATGTCGTCTGGATAGATGGTAAAAGATGCGTTAAAATTCAAGGTAAATATTGGATATAGATGGAAACAGTTAATAAGCACTTTTTTTTAATTTTACGTAATTAAAATTTAAAATGAAATATTTTCCGCTGCCCCAAATGCAAATAGTTGTCTTTTAATGTAATTAAGGTGAATCAAAATATTAAAAAAAAAAAATGCATATTAACCGTTTCCATCTATATCCAATAATTACCAAATTCAAGATTTATTCAATCAATGTTAAAAATTTCCCATATAAAATGTTTTCTTTGCCACCATTTTTATTTTTGTATGGATGACGTTTGCGATCTTTGTTTCAATCTTCAATCTAAATACGCATGAATTACTTAGTTTCCCCAAAATAAGAAGCTAATAACCTATTTTGTGTACGTAAATGGTGGTTTCTTGAAATGAAGTGTATTTTCTATAATATGTACTTAACCCCTCGAACGCTTTTTGCCACAATATGGCACTATTTCCAAAATCACGGATTGCTTTGTTGCCAAAATTTGGCAAATATTCTCTAGTTTCTTTAAAATGTTTTAAAGTTAACGATTTTATAATATTTTTTTTATAAATCCTACGAATATGTTATAATGGACAAAAGATAGGTGAATTCGTTATCTATATAAAATTATGATCAGTTTGTATGTCCCCATATTCAAATTCGGAGGTATGATTTTTTTTAATGTGGGCGGAAAAATTTCCTTTAGCAATCCGAGAAAAAAGTTAAATTCCTCTGTCGCTCCTGTGGTTTAAACAGAATATCTAATCATTTAACTAATGACAAATGTATTTATTTATTTTAGTTATTAAAACTTGGGTATGAGGTGGAACATGAACTAAGGACAACTGTTATTCAAGCCGTGGAAATGAAACCTGGGAGCTATGGTAATGCGTTTTAATGACTCCATACTAAAAAGAAAAACCAAAAAATGTTGACTCATTAAAAGGCTTAGTTTTTGTTGTGCTTCACAGAAATTGAAATGTTGCCATCAAATTGCCAATCAATGCCATTTTTATTTATTTTATGTTTGAAAATTCCCGACAATGCTGATTTTAATTATATTCACCTGAAAGGCACAACTGTCCAATGACCTTAAAACTATTGATATGTTGATATTGATATGTAGAGATCTCAAAGGTGGCAAATGAAAGACACGCTAATTTTTGATTTAGTAGTTTCAGTACTAAAATCTCGCGTGTCGTGTGAGGATGTGTGCTAGCTAACTCTAACCAAATTGCGTTATCGACTGCCAAAATGCCCTTATGTAGAGATCTCAAAGGTGGCAAATGAAAGACACGCTAATTGTTGATTTAGTAGTTTCAGTACTAAAATCTCGCGTGTCGTGTGAGGATGTGTGCTAGCTAACTCTAACCAAATTGCGTTATCGACTGCCAAAATGCCCTTATGTAGAGATCTCAAAGGTGGCAAATGAAAGACACGCTAATTGTTGATTTAGTAGTTTCAGTCCTAAAATCTCGCGTGTCGTGTGAGGATGTGTGCTAGCTAACTCTAACCAAATTGCGTTATCGACTGCCAAAATGCCCTTCTGTTTGATGAAAAAGTGTTTCCAAAGTGTTAGGAAATACTAGTAAAAGCCTAGGAATAATATTTCACAAGCAAATTACTTATTATGTATTATAAATCATAAAATTATTTCGATTGTTTACCGAAGATTTTAAGCGCCTTAAGAGAAAGCGAAATAGTGAATGTAGCAACACTTAATTATAAGAAGGATAATCTTTTGGCAGAAGGTCGTCTCATACAGCGTTCTGTATTCGCCTTAGTGTGAGAGGGTAAGCGTATCTTGTCATCTCAATCGCACTCGTGATGTAGAATATAGTATTCGCTGCTCTTTTAAATACGAAAATGCTGCTCGGCCTGTATCTTTATCATTTATACACACATATTCTTTGAATGTCAAACTTTGTCATACATGAACAATGTTTAAATTTAAAATTTACTGGAAACCTAAGGGTGTTTGTTACTTGCCACTTTTCTGTTAATTTTATAAGACAATATCGGATCTAGATGTATTATAATCTCATTGGTGACAGCTGGCTTTTTACAAGTTTTTAATTCCACGAAAACCAAAACCTTGAGAAAAATGCCTTGGGCATCACTTTCCGTAGATTGTTAGTTTTTTCGAATAAAAACCAAAACAAACAAAAAAAACTGTGGAGAAATCCATATGAAATTTTTTGGTGAACCAAATAATAATATGTTTTTATTTTCTTTATTTTCAGAAGCAAGGATAAGGCCTGAAACTCTGAAACTGGAAAATATTCCTTTCAACGACAAAGCCATAACTGAAGGATGTCCTGGGAAATCTGTATAAAGAGTCTTCTTAAAAACAAATACAGTTTGTCAACAAATTGTAGACACAAATTGAGGGTTTTAAATGATTTTAAATGGCAACACCACAAAGGTTGAAAGGAAAGAAGTAACTTAAAAAAAGAACCGTGGTTCAAGTTAATATTTTTCACATCAATATAGACTGTGGTTTGGTAAAACCCTTCTAGCCGATACCTATAATTATTAATTTTTATTATAAAATAACATTGAACAGATCTTTCAAAATACTTCACATAAAAATTAAAACGTTACAGGAGACGATAAAAACCAATATTTACAAATTCGTAAAACTAATTAAAAATTGGAATGTTTATATGAAAGTGGTTATAATTTGATGTAAAATATTCAAGTCTATAATTTATTATTAAAGATTTGAAGGTTGACTAATTTCATCTATAATTTTTTCGAAATAATCCAAAAAAAGTATGCATAAATTTAGTTTTTAATACTAAAAATGTCTTCATCAGAAAAAAATATTTTACCATGTTGTTCTTCGAAAACTTCTACATGAAACTACTGAAAAGTATCATTCTCAAAAAATTTGGCTTGAAGGGTTTTTACCAAAAAACCGTCGGTATTACTTTGGTTGTTGCAAGATAATTGCATGGAAATTTTTTATCTGTATTTAAATGTACTTAATATCAAAAATTAACTATTTATTAAATTTTAATTCAAAACCATGTAGAAGAACCGTGCACTTTCGGTTTTGAATCCTCTATAATTTATTTTTTATTTTTATCTAAAATTGGTGATGCCATGGTAATGAAAAACATATTGTTTCATTTTATAAAATTTCTACAGTTTGTTGACAGACTGTTCATACATTATTATTTTTATTAATTATTGGAAGTTTGTCCGACAATATAAATTAGGAATAATGAGTAGCACAATACGGGTTCTCAAAATTGATAATTATTATTGTTGTTACACTAAAAGAACATTATTTTTTTTTGTTTCCTAAGTAGGTACCTACTTATTATGTTGTTAATTATTTTTATATAATATTTTTTTTAGAATAGATTCCATTCCTATTTTTATGTTATAAAAATATATTGTTACCTATTTGATTACCAAATGATGTACATAATATTATGAAAAATAAATCAATCGTAATTCATAATATTTTTCTGTTGTTATTAACTTTTATTCTAATCTGTTACCCGTGACGACCATGGCTACATTCTCAGGGGTCGCGGGTTCAAAACACGGTGTGTGCAATAATTTTTTTTATAAATTTTGTATGTGTTAAAATAACATCATGTGTTAATTATGTATGAAAATTTTCATACATAATTAACACACTTCAGACGAGCGAAAACAAGGAACCCTTCGATAAAATAGATTTTTTTTTCCTAAGATATATATATATATATATATATGTATCTTAGAAAATAATATGTACATTTGAATGAATTTTTTTATGTAGTACTCACCACACCCCAACTATTGTCCCAAATTATAGCCTTATTTGTAATAGGACTCCATAAACAGAAGTTGAAGTCAGTGTTAGGCCATTTAGTGATGTTGTGTGTAAAAAATTTTATATTTGTATTTTATTACATTACAAAAAAAAAATGGTTTTCACTCTGGTACAAAACATTACAACTAAAAACCATTTGCGCATATCCAGTGCCAATGTGTAAGTTTCTTTTTGATAAAATTTTCTTCCAAACCAAAGATAAGAAGATGGGGAGACTTATCACACGTTTATATATTGGGTAATTACATATGAAATTGGCGTTTTGCCATACTGGCAACTTTGATCTCAAATATCTTCTCTTTGGTTAGGAATTCCAAATTCAAATTTATACAGCTATTTACTCATGTATTGGTGTTTCGAAAATTATAATTCATTTGTTTTTTCCTTAATTGTTTTTTTCTTTGCATCACTTAGTTTACAAAATGGAAAACTTGAAATATCGCGTTATTTACGAGTACGAGTTCCACCGTGGCACCAGTGCTGCAGAAACGGCTTGAAGGATTAATGATGTGTATGGCGAGGGTGCCGCAAAAGAAATCACTGTGCGTTTTTGGTTCCAACGTTTTCGTTCTGGAAATTTTGACCTGCAGAAGAAACCCCTTGGACGGCCGGAGACCAAAGTTGATAATGAAGAATTGAAGGCTATTGTGGAAGCGGATCCATCGCAAACCACGTCCGAGTTAGCTGCGGTGTTAGTGATAAAACTGTTTTAATCCACTTGAAGCCAATTCGGGAAGGTGAAAAAGCTTGAAAGGTGGGTACCTCGCGAATTGAGGGAAGCAAATTAACAAACGTGCGTTGACTGCTGCGTTGCGTCACTCAACCGGCACAATAATGAAGGGATTTTAAATTGGATCATTACCTGTGACAAAAAGTGGATTCTGTACGATAATCGGAAGCGCTCATTGCAATGGCTGAATCCTACCGAACCATCCAAACCATGCCCCAAGCGAAAATTGACTCCAAAAAAGTTACTTGTGAGCGTTTGGTGAACTAGTGCTAGTGTCGTTCACTACAATTATAATTTTTTTTCAAAACAAAAATACATGAGTAAATAGCTGTATAAATTTGAATTTGGAATTCCTAACCAAAGAGACGATATTTGAGATCAAAGTTAACCAAGCCAGTACGGCAAAACGCCAATTTCATAGGTAAGGACCTAATATTTAAATGTTTTATACATTATATTATTATATAGTTGGGACTCTCACAAAAAGATTGGGGTATAACATTCGAATATAAATATTTGACAGCAATTTAAATAGTACCGGGTACCGGCGTAAACCTGACCACCACAACACGGGCATGTGCCTAGCGTGGTGGTCGTAAAATTCTCAAAATATGTAACCAACAGTTTAATAAATAAAGAAAAATTAAAAAAAAAAAAAAAAAAAAAGGTAGGCCTGCCATATTGACATTTTAGTATGTTGGTGCATTTGATATCGAAGTTTATTAATACTGTAATGCCCGTATGGTTCAAATTAAGGAATCTGTCTCCGAGTAAATCTCCGACGCTACACTGTATGGAAATCGTTCCTACCCGTCTGCGTACGTGCATTTTTCCACAGAGCTGCTGCCGTAATATGCACACTTATCACTAGCTCACATGCGATTTACAAACGGAAGTGGCGCCATTAGGTAAAATACTTTTGAACTTTGCATATTATTATTTTTCCCTTGGAATTAAATTTGATATCATCATCGAAGTATATTAATACGGTAATGCCCTTACGGTTCAAATTAAGGAACCCGACTCCGAGTAAATCTCCGACGCCACACTGTATGGAAACCGTTCTGACCCGTCCGTGTACGTGCAATTTTCCACGGAGCTGCTGCCGTGATATTCACACTTATCACTTGCTCAACATGCGATATGCAAACGGAAGTGACGCCATCTATAAAACTATATTTAAGGAAAAAAGTATGAAGGGTGGATAGGGATCCGGGGATCAATATGTTCAGGAGTGACTGATGTATGAATCCATCCCTCCCAATGCGCTACAAAGCGATGGGTCGAGAGACTCCGGTTGGAGAGATAAAATGTGTACCATCAACCAGTCCCTCCCTATCTGGCTAGCCACGCAGTAGGTGGGCAAACTCATGTGCCGCCAAGACCTAGACAAACCTCACTCAATGAACCTGGACACCCCTATTAAGTCACCAAACGTAGCGAACCACTTGGGGTAATCTATAGCATGGTTATCCTGGTTATCCAATAAATGGTATGGGAGAAGAAACATTTTTCGCTTTCATTCATTAATAAGAAGATTTATGTTGGGGTGAAGAGTGTTCCTCTCATTATTCACGGTCTTAATGTAAGAATGTCTGTTATTATATATCTACCTATTAAATGTAAGTATTCGGTAGTTTAATAGTAGTTAGTTTTGCAAAAGGGTGATGCTTTATAAATAGTCATCAACACTTAAACTGGGCGAAGCACAACGAAAAGCCGCCCGCAGGGCGTAGCAGCAAAATCTCGAGGAGCGGGTTTTTTACTGCTAGTTTTGTATTATTACTAAATAAGTTTTTAGCCAGGTTTTTATATTAAAAATTATTTTTTTAAGATTAACCCACATAGCCGTACCGTACCAATTTTGGTTCTGAACAAAAAATAATTAGAAGGCATAAAGTTTAAATGTCTACAGCTTGTGTTACTGTAGATATACTAGCCATTACGATAACAAACAGCATACTTGTTGATTATTAAAAGATTTAATCAAAGTTTGCACGTCACAAAATCGAAAAACATGTATTTTAGAATGTAAGTATACGTGTCCTACAATACTTTTAAAGTTTATTTATTATTTTATTTATTTATTTATTAAAGAATTTTATACATAGTGTACATATTGTGTTATTTCGCCCGCCATGCTAGGGATGTCCCTGTGTTATGGCGGGTGAAGTATGCAGATTATATGGGTAATGAAGTACATTTACTGATTATATAATAATTATGATAATGAGGTTTACAGTTAATGCAGCAATGAATTTATGATAATGAAATTTACATATAATATAGTAATTGATGATAATGATGTTTACAGGTAATACATATAACAAGGAATTTATGACAATGAAATTTACAGATAAAATAATAATTGATAGATGAAATTTACAGATAATATAACATTGAATTTATGTTAACGAAGTTACAGATAATAAAATAATTGATGATAGTGTAGTTTACAGATAATATGACAATGAATTTATGGAAATGTGGGTTACAGATAAATAATAATTTATTTATAAGTTACATAGTATGATGGTTGATAAATTGAATTATAATTTACTAAATTATACAAATTAAATTACAAATAATATACATCGAGGTTTCTAAATATTTTGATAATAATAATTTATAATAATAGGTTAATTATAATATTGATAGATATTAGAGTTATACAAATTAATTTAAGTAAAAAAAAAGATTATATATCATAGTTCCTAAGTGTGACGATCCATAGAGATAATTGTTTTTTAAAGTTATGGGGTTGGGTTTCAGTTTTTAAGTTGTCAGGGAGAAGGTTAAATATTTTTGGAGCTAGGTACATGAAGTGTCTTCGAGCTGACGTGGTATGTAGTGTAGGTACATTGTAGTTTCGGTTTGTTATTGTTCTGGTGGTGTAATTGTGTTGTAAGAGGGTTTTTTTCGTATATTTAAACAAGAAATGAGTTAGTGTAAATTTTAGATGGAGTTGCCGTATGTTTAAGACGTTGTATTCAGAGAAGAGTCGAGTGGAGGAGTATCTTGTCGGTCGCTTGTTGATTGTACGTATTATCGTTATTTATGAAAAAATATGTTTTATATCTACACGTAAACTGCGGTTTTTTTAAATAATGTAACTTAAATCATATGTAAGGTAATTTAACAATACTTTTTGTGTGTGAAAATTTTGTGTTCAAATGTAGGTACGGCAGGGCTATGAGCGTCTAATGTGTTTTCTTTTTTAAAAAAATTCATTTAGTTTTTCTGGAAGAAAGTGATGACGAATGCGACCAAATTAGCGAAATTGGCACATAACAGCAGAGGCCAATTCTGACCACACTGATCTAGATTTTGGTGAAAAAATGAGATAAGAATTCAAAGTTTTACAGGGCCACATTTTCAAAATGAAGCATTTGTGAAATATTCCGATGATGACGAGTGGTCATGACAATGGAAAATCGTCATCAGTTAACCCTCATTTTGAAACTTTGGCCCGGAAAATTTTCATTTCGAACCACATTTTCATCACCAGAATATATATCATAGAATTTTGATAAGTAAGGTCAGAATGGGCCTTTCCTAGTGGTAGTATGCATATTTTGCTTATTTGGTCACACTCGTCATCACTTTCTTCCAGAAAAGTCAGTTTTTTGAGCACTGACCAGCAATTATTGAAAAAGAATTTAAATAAACCTGTTAGACGCCTGAAACCATACCGTACCAAAATTGGAACACCTCCCCTCTCCCACAATATGAAATTAATATTTTTGTAGTACTTGGTGATTTTTTTAATGATAAAACCAAAAAAAAAAATTTTAAAAGTTTCAGGGCTAAAAAAAAAAGAAGTCGGTCGCCTGTTTTTTTTTTTTTTTTTTATGTTCCTTTATTCTTTGAATAGTAAATATATAACAATTGTGGAATTTATGGCCGCCACACTAGGCACATGCCCGTGTTATGGTGGCGTTTATGGTTTGCGAAGTAAAACACGGCACTGGCTACGTATGAAGCGCTTCTTACACATCATTCCCCAATTTACGCCTCACGGGTCATTCCGATTCTCGCAAATAACACATCATCATATTCTGTGAACGATATGAATCAGAAACTTCATGATCTACGGAGTGTACGAAAATTTGAAGCGTACGCGTTTTTACGCCGCGGCGCTCTACACCGCGTCGACGAATTCACACGTAAAAAGTATGAAAAATCAAAGACCCGGACACAATATTCGCTAGTGGGTGTTGGGTTCACCGTTATTTTATAACACTTATCTTAGGTATTTCGAACATTTGCCAATATTTTTTTTGTTTCCAATACGAAAAGTAATAATAACACGATTGTTCGTGGTAATGCGATATTATTTTTTGGTGTTAGGTCGAGTAGTTGCACAATTATGAAATCATTTATTAGGAGGCGTTGTCATAAAATCGGTTCCATGATAACATTGTTCCATTCCATAAACAAAGGGTTTCGGGAGAAAACATTTTTCTACACCCAAACTTTCACTTAATTGTAATTTTAAAACAAAAATATGTTCTCGAAAGAAGAAGCTATGTCGGTATGTTTTTATAATTTTGTAATTCTTTATGAGAATTGAGTTAACATCACTTTTTCCTTAAATAATATTTTCCGAAAAATTATACATGTTTGATAGTGAATGTTTACGTTAATACGAAACGCATCGAAAATTTAAAAACATAGCTTTCACCTTCTAGAAGGCAATATTAAAAAAAATCATTTCGTGCAATTTTCGATGTAGAAAAGTGTTTTTTCCCGGACGTCCTTTTTGTATGGGACGAAAAGCGAAGTCTATCGTCTTAAGAGGCTAGATTTTGCACCACACGCGGAACGTTTAGGTATTTCATTGCTGCCATTCTGTCCCACTCTAAATAAGCTAAATACACTTACAATAACTGCGAATTCGAAACGTGCGAATGGGGCAACTGCCGTAAACTCTTACCTACGGAAATCGCTCGAAAAAGGGTTTCGGGAGAAAACATTTGTCTACACCCAAACTTTCACGGAATTGTAATTTAAAAACAAAAATGTGTTTTCGAAAGAAGTCATATGTCAATATGTTTTTATAATTTTGAAATTATTTATGAGAATTGAGTTAGCAGCACTTTTTCTTTAAATAATATTTTCCGATAAATTAAAAAGGTTTGACAGTGAATGTACGAAACGCATCGAAAATTTAAAAACATACCGACATGGATTTCACCTTCTAGAAGGCAATATAAAAATAATATATCGTCGACGGCATTCCATCACCGCGTATGTAACATCACCGCGTAAGTCATTCTGAAATGCCATTCGACGGCGGTCCTAAACCTACATCGGTGGGATTATTATAGGATTTTTTCAATGATAGGAAATAGTCGTACAACGAAAATAGTATCACCGCGCATCTCATTTGTCTTCCGTTTCGGTAAAATCATCGCTTATCTCAGTCGATGACCAACCGTCATTGCCGCAACACGTTATTTCACTGATTACAACGTTTTTTTAAAAAATGTATGTGTTTTTTGTTCATCGGAAGTCTTACAAAAGGTATGTTTAATGAGACTTAGAAATTATATATGGAAAACATTGTTTTGTGCACACGGTAGACGTTATTATTAATCATTATGGACTTACGCGTTGATTCACTTCGCAATGATTCGTTCCATTGTATCGGAAAACGTGAGATACGCGCTGATTTAGTCTTTTTTGATTTCTGCTTTTTTAAAATCAAATTGAATTACTTTACTAATAATTATATATTATACTTTACTATTACTTAAGTAATAGTATATAGCGAAACAAAGATATTAAATATTATTTTTTAATTTTATTTCAGTAACAAAATGTTCGATTCTAGCGATGATGAGTTATTTGTTGATGCCATGTGCAAAAAACTCGGAATAAATACAATATCTAACAAACAGGGCAATGAAAAACAAGTTGGTGAATGTTCTACAAATGAAAATATAGAAAACAATGATATAAATAATATGAAATTTTCAATCGTTGATCATTCCCAAAATCAGCCACCAACAACGGAAGACAGTGCAGAGTTGATCTCAGTGGTATCTCCTGAATACATATTATGCCGAGATATTTATAGCATTAATAATAATTCAACATCGTTTGTTATAAATAATGTCAAAATTATAGTTGATTCAACTTCAATTGAAATGCAGGTAGTGAATTACAGAAATCCTACACCAGGTTCCATATTATCTCCTTCGGAAATAAAAGCATCACCATCAAATCGGCCGAGTGATGGCGACATACACGCAGATTCATCCAGATTAATAAACAAGAAATTGAGGATGCAAGGGAAAGATTATTTAGGCTACAGAAGAAGTTTACTGCAAGATGGGAAATTCAACATGGTACACGATGTGCCTAAAGAAGCTCGTCAAATGGGTCCAGCTTGCAAATCCAAAATGTGCATTCGATCAAAACTACGAAACTGTCCCAAACTTAACCAAGGTTCTAGAGAATCTATTTTTTTAATGTTTTGGTCAAAACTAAATTGGGATCAGAGAAAACAATTTGTTGCATCTAATGTAATAAAAACAGAACCCAAACAAAGAAGATCGGAAACCAGTTCTTTTCGTAGACAAGGCACGTTGGTGTATTTTTTGCCCATTTAAAATATTTAAACATTATAAAATATTATAAACGCAAGTGCAATTTATTACAAAATGAAATTATGTGTGCATAATTTTACCGTCTTTAATTTGGCAAGTAAGACTGTAGTGACATATAAGTTTGACGAAACCCACGTCGGACTGGAGGCATCTGTATTCACCTCCTGCATTATTGATTACATTGTAGGAGAATTAAACAAAGCCCCTGCTCGCCCAGTTATAATTTATAGCGATGGATGCGGCTATCAAAATAGGAATGTGATCCTCAGTAATGCTTTGCTTCGTCTCTCCATGAAATTCAAACATCATGATTACACAAAAATTCTTAGAGAAGGGACACACCTACATGGAATGTGACAGTACATAGTAGAATCGAAAATAAATTTGCCGAATTGCCACGACGACCAAAATTGTCGAATAATATAAATTAAAATGATATTATTCCAAAACTTTACAAAGATAGAATTAAAATAAAAGAATCCAAGTGGAAACATTTACAGGAACTAAAATCTGTAATACCGCAAGATTGTCATAGCTATTATGATTCATTACTGTATCAATTACTTTAATTTTTTGTATTTTTAACATTACACGAGGTACCTAAATGTAAGTTTTTTTTATTTTTTATAAAAAATAAATAAACTAACCTATCTAAATAAACCTATCTACTATTTTATTTGTCTAAATAATGTCATGTAACATAATGTTACTTCGTTGTAAAATATTATTATTATTATTTTTTATTTTGTTTCATCATTCCCGTGTTTTAAAACTATAATAATATTATATACCTACCTCCCAACAAGAATACATTTCCGCGTAAGTCAAAACTTTTGCCGTATTTTACTGAACATCACCGCTTAAGTCATTTATTATTTTATTTTCGGTTAAAAACATATATTTATTTAAATACATAGTTGAAAAGACAATTGAACATAAAAAATAAAATGGTTTGCCGCGATTTCGATGTAAATATATTAAGAAAAGTGGTTTTATGTCTCTCCTGAAAAGTGGCCAAATATGATTTACGCGGTGATGGATTGCCGTCGACGATATATTCATTTCGTGCAATTTTCGATGTAGGAAAGTGTTTTTTACCAAGCGTCCTTTTAGTATGAGCCGAAAAGCGAAGTCTATCGTCTTAGGTTTTGTAGTATCACGATATGTAAATTTGAAAATGGATGATGTTAAATAAATTGCGGAAGAAAAGGAATAGATGATCATTCCACAAAAGTGGGGTGACGTTTGTCGCCATGCGTATATAATATTTTTTTTTTAATAATTCGTACAATTTCGTGATACGGAAAAGTATTTTGACCGATAGAGCTATTTTGCATATTACAGCCGTTCTGCATCTAGACGTCTATAGCTTTACTCATTGTACCCTTAAACAAAATATGTATGTTAATTAATGAAGAAAATATGAGCGAAAATCAATAGGAAATCTGAATAGAAAAATCATAAAAAGATACGGTCACAAAGCAGCCAATAAAAATACGTATGAATACCTACGTACATTATAGGACAACATATGGTATGGTACACATTGAGTATATATTATATCAATGATCGTACAAGTGTTATTTCTCTTACTGGCGTTTAGATTGGGCTATACAAATTAGTAAATAATATTACCATACTAATTATAGGTGTACATACTGCCCAGTCAGCCCAGGGCCCAGTGTTTGCATTTTGCATGGCTCTCGCCAAAACTGGTTGTATCGTGTTGTGCAGAAATTTTGAAAACTTTGACCCCCGGGTATTGTGTCCTCAGCTTTTTTCGAAGACAAATAAAAGGTACGTTATTAATTTAATTACATTTATATATATTAGACGGTACATTACATTTCAGTGGCAATCAAATGACGATATCATGTTTTAAAATTTGTGTCCCATACCAGGTAGGCGGTTATTTTTTTAACTCCACATCGTTTGGTTAAAATCGGACATGACTGTTACGGATGGTATCGGACACACGAATAAATGCTTAATTTTTTTTATTAAAATTAATATACCTACACCAAATCAAGCGTTTCATATTTTTATACACCTATATATTTTGAAAGTATATTGTACTATGAAAACAATGTATAAAGGGTTTGCTATTGTTGATTTAAAAATATTATTTTCAAAAAGTCAGTCTATTTTTCTTCCATTTTTCCAGATAATGCCCAGATAAAAAAAATGGAAGCAGGGGCTCGGGGTGAATGGAAGGATTGCAACATGAAATCAGCAGTGGAATATGTTCGTAAAAAGAAGATAAAAATTCGAGAAGCTGCCTTATATTTTGATGTCCCTAAAAGTACACTTAGTGACAGGTTGTTGAAATTGAAGAAAGGATTCCCAAGAGTTTTTAGAACTTGTATTTGAATTGGCTGAATCCCAGAAACTTTCTCGTCGGTTCAATAAGGAAAATAAAAAGGCTGGAAATGAATTATACTATTCATTTCTGAAGAGACATCCAGAATTGTCATTAAGCACCCAGAATCTACCAGCATTACGAGGGCCGTTGAATTTTAAGCCACAAGTTTAACTATTCTTTGAAAAATTACAACAAATGAGTAACCAATACAACTTTTCTCCGTCTCGCTTATACAATGCTGATGAGATGGGAATAAGTAGCGTGCATAAGAACACATTTAAAGTTCGAAGCACGAAGGGTAAAAGGCAAGTGATACGATAACACTTATAACTTATAACACTTATTTTCTGCATCAACGCGGCTGGTGGCCATTTCATACCTCCACTCTTAATTATTCCCAGAAACAGTATATATCAAAAAGAATTTCAAACGAGTAAATCAAAAAAGAATCCGCTCAAACACAACAAAGAAAATAATTTTAACACCATCAATTTTAAGAAAGCAGATAAACTAAAACTACATAAGGATTATAACAAAGGTGAAGTTTGCATAATCTGTAGAGAAAGCTTCGAAGAAGACTGGATTCAATAGTATGGTATTAAACCAAGGAGCTAATTTGTCGTTAACCACCAGTAGAATTCCGATAATAAACGAAAATTTCGTAATTTTAAAATCAAAATTTTGGGAAACAGTATTGTTATTGATTCTTTTTAATTAGCATACCGTGTGGATCTGTCCTTTCCACTTATGATAAAATCATAAATTCTTTATATTGAAGCAATAACAACAACATACAAATGAACAACACTATGCGTCCGATAGTATCCGTACTTCCCCTAATGTTGGTGGTTCTCAGTCGAAATATGATACAGTTAAATACAACAGAATCAGAGCACGTAAAGCACCGGCCGGAAAGCCGAAGTCCTGGGTTCGGGTTTCAGATGTAACCGTATATCTTTTCCTGATTTTTCTATTTCAGAGTTTCGATTGAGTTTCGCCAATATTGTCTTCATTAAATAAAATATTACAGTTTGAGGTTTAACTCAATACGTTAAAAATAAAAAATAAAAATTGTATATTTTTGAGCGAGGGTAATATGATTAATATGATACCCGAGGAGCTCATAATGGTGAAACTGCTCTAGGTATGTAGGTACTTGTTTTTCATTGTTATGTCATGTTGCGTATAAACAGCTAGCACGAACTATGGGAAAGGAACAAAGCAACCGCTTTCGTTTCGTTCCTTTCCCATAACTCGTGGTTCGGCTCGCAAATGTATACGCAGCCTTAAACGCTTGCTCGAAAATGTTTTAATAATAATAATAAAAATTCTTAGGTAGATAATTTACGTAGCGCATTTTTATAAAGTATGCTTTTTGCTTCAAACACATTCATACTATCATAAAAAATCTTTTGTTATTGTAACTCTTGACATGACCCGATAAAAGTATTTTATATTATTTGATCATCCTGCCATGTCTTCCTCGGGCGTCCCCGACTTCTTGAATCATGCATTTATTTTTTCGTCTTGTATTACCTTCACATTCTTTTCTCCGTTCATCCGCTCTACGTGTTCAAACAATCTAAGCGACCCTATTGTAATTTGCGCGGCACGTTTCGCCCGTTTCATACAAAACTTACTTTTGGAATTGAGGCCAAAATACCTTCTCAACCAAACTGAAAAACATATTTTTAATCAAAATTTATATTATATATCAAGTACGGATATGTGCTACATTATATATTTTAGTTTTAAATAATGATATATACATAGGTAATTAAAGAATTCAGTTTTAATTTATTTTAGAAGCAACATTGGAATTTTTTTGTGAATTATTTATAATTATAAAAAATATATCCTGTTTTTATATAATGAAAAACAAAATAAAAAATTAAACATTGTTTAAAATGTGTTTTTTTGTATTTTTAATATATATAAACGAATTTTAGTTCCGACCTAAACAGGTAATTGGTCATTTCAATAAACCCCATCAAAATGATTCCTTTTAGTAATTTTTATTTTATATTTCATCATATTTTTATGATAAACAGCTTTTTGGGTGCCAATAAACAAAGCATATTTATGAAGTGCACATATATTATAATGCATGCATTGATACACAATCTTGTTCCAGTGTCTACGGTCTACGCGGCACTCTACGCCATAGATTTACAATTTGCAATTCACCTCTACGCACGGGCAGAGCCGCGCCGGCGCCGTAGAAGCGCGACAAAATTTTGAGGAACCGGTTCCCTTTTCTCAGAATTTCACTATCCTCATTCCCTTGGTGAAAGAGTCGGTTCCATGTAGGCCTCCTGTAACTGGAGCCGCAGTAACATCCAAAATTTAATTCCGGATAATCGATAATAAACAAGACCTCTACGAAATTATTCAGGCGCCTTGCGCATGCGTCGGTCAATCGATTTTACCGCCTTTAGTCTTGCTAGATATCAAAATTGAAGAATAGTGTTTATCAGACGAGATGGCGTTAGAATGTATGCAGGTATTGAATAAGTTTGTTGTAACAATATTATATTATAATAAATTGTTTTATAAATATAAAACCATGTGGCAATAATCCTTCGCAAATTTTATTACATGCCTGCAAACTTTTGACGAAAGTAAGAACTATTTGTTTAGTTATATTTTCGAAGCGCATGATATACCTACGATGGATTATTGTTTTTTCTTTAATATTAATTAAACTTTTTAGTGAAATAATTTATTTTATTATATTTTTTGAGCGTTTTATAAAAATATTTTTCATTTCATCAGTCATTAACGATTTTTTCCTTGCGCATGGCAATACAGTGTCAGTATTTCATCTAGGTGAGAAAATTGAAATAAAGGATAACATCGGGCGTAGAGATAAAATGGCAGTCGATTTCGCTGCAACGTATAAAATCCTTATCTTGGGCGATTCGAATGTAGGCAAAACGTGTATTGTTCATAGGTATTGCGACGAGCGGTATTACGACACTTATATTTCTACAATAGGTATGAATACTTTATTTATTTTCGCGTTATTAAAAAAATAACTTTGTAGTCATTTGTCAATACTAAACTGTCAAAATAATAATGTGTCAGCCTGATTTTTGTTGTTTGTTCAGGGATCGATTTTAAACAGAAGATTATCAATTTGGATGGAGTTCCTATAAAGCTGCAGATATGGGACACGGCCGGCCAGGAGAGATTTCGAACCCTGACCACGGCATATTACAGGGGAGCCATGGGTATCCTCGTCATGTATGACGTCACTAGCCTGGAGTCCTTCAACCACTTGTCGTATTGGCTCCGGAATATTCAGGAGGTAACAGCCCTGTCAATTATCACGCGGTAAAATAATATTAACGATTCCGCACTTTTTTATGAGACGTTTTGAAATTCCATTGTTTTCCAGAATGCATCTCCAGATGTCGTGAAAGTGTTGGCTGGGAATAAATGTGAAGTTGTTGGAACACAAAGGTCTGTGGACAAAGAAAGAGGAGATAAGGTATGGTTTTTGGAAGTATAATATATTTTGCGTGAAAAACTGTCATTGGATGTTTTATTTGAAGATTTTCAGTGTTTGTTTTTGCCTTAAATCTTAAATATTATTATTCATTATCGTGATTGTTTTTCCGATATTAAGGATGTTGTTAAAATGTATACAAGTAGACACTGGAGCTACGGAGCAATTTAATACTTTTTCCTCGGATTGCTAAAGGAAATTTTTCCGCCCACATTAAAAAAATTATACCTCTGAATTTGGATATGGAGACATACAAACTGATTATAGTTCTATATAGCCAATGAATTCACCTATCTTTATCTTCTATCACATATTCGTAGGATTTATAAAAAATAATATTATTAAATCGTTAACTTTAAAACATTTTAAGGAATCTAGAGAATGTTTATTTTGTTATATTTTGAAAGTACAATATATGGTCGCTTTAATAAAAAAATAAAAAATTGTGCCACATTTTGGCAACAAAGCAATCCGTGGATTTGGAAATAGTGACATATTGTGTCAAAAAGCGCTCGAGTGGGTAGGGATCAATTCCCTTCAAAGTCGTTTTCCTAAAAAAGTGTTTAGAATATTGTGCATTGTTTTGCAGATCGCAGCCAACTTCGACATGCCGTTTTTCGAGGTGTCTTGCAAGGATAATGTCAATATTGAAGAATGTTTTATAACTTTAGCTAGGAAAATCAGGGAACAAAGGGAAAATCGGGTATGTACAATTTAAAATATGATTTTTTTATTGTTGTGTTTACTACGATTCTATTCTACTGGTGAACTCTCGGAGGTTGCCTATTGCCCTGACTGCATAACCCATGTAACCCTGCAGGCTTACAGCATGGAACAACAAAAACATTGAATTACTTTCAAATATTAAATTTAAGAATCTTGGTTGAAGTGAGCTCGATTGTATCCTGAAGCTTTATTATCAATGTTCATGACATATGATAATTCATGCCTTAAGTAGGTAGTGTATGAAATAATTTAGTGATTTAAAAAAAATCGTTATGTTAATATATACTAGCTTTTCTACCAAGCTTCGCTCAATATTTCGATAACTATTGATCTTTTTTATTGAACAAGCGATATGGCGTCTCGTATTATTTTTTCAAAACTTATTATTATAGATTTAGTTATTTCAAAACATCATAAATCATGGCAAAATGGTGTTGCGAGCTGAAACAACAATCGCGTTGACCTTGAAATTTCGGGTAGAAAATCTATCAAAATTTCATGATGCCAGAGGTCATCTTCCGCGATTCAGAGAAATGCAAATATCGGCTGCCGAAAATCGGGTTGCTTACGAGTCGTTCGTCTGTCTTCTTTATTTAATCCGGATCTCTTCAAGATCCTTTTTTATCCATTCCTTCACCGCCATCTTTCACCCCTTTTCTTCCCCCCCCGTCCATCGCCCCTTTCATAACCCCTTCGTTAACCCGCTTCTCATAGTCGGCCAACCCAATGAGGATTAGTAACCCCTCGTTTTACATGCATTCGGTATGCAGGGGGGCTTTTGTGTAATGCTTTATACTTAATTACGGGTCATCACAAAATTGATAATACCAGCAATAGGTACGAGATATTACGTAATGATGTAACTGTATTTGATTAACGGGTGAAAGTGAAAATGATTGATTTTATTAAACTACACCCGTCTTAAAATCTATACAAAATACACATCAGCAAATACCTTCGCTTTTTAAAACTGCACCTATGACAAACGTTTTATTAAATTTAAAAGTTTAGGTATGATTACCTGCTGGTTAAGAATTCTGTCCAAAAATCCAGAAATTCACACAGGAGGACACGAGGAAAATACTTTCCCTCGTGGAATATGTCCTATGTCATCTTTGAGGATGCTTCGTGGAAGGTATTTTTTAAGGAAATAGGAAGGAAAAGGGTATGAGGGATAGGTAGGAATCTGAGGGGTCAGTGTGTCCAGGAGTGATGGATGTAACCCGGGCAACCCTGGCATTACCAAAGGTAGCAGACCACTTGGGATGACCTATGGAATAGTAGTCAAGAGGAAACTTGGTCGCCGAGAAATTTGAACAATAGATATTTTAACAAACTGTTGCTGTCACTGTCGCTCTTACTCACCCGAATACTGAGAGAAAGGGACAACTGGGCTGATAGTACCTAAATAAAATCATCAAAATCGAAGTATTGTGTTCCTCATTTTTCTCAACCAAAAATACTCATTGTCTGTAAATTTTGCTTTTTTTAAATACATTGTCGAGTTTGTACACTGAACCTCTGTTGATAGCTTTCAAACCAAGCAAATTTTAACGAATTTTGGAAGGTCCTAATTACTATAAGAAGTAATTTATCTAAAAAAGAAAAACCTACTGACACGCTACTGGTCGATATCTACATATATTATGTTTAAAAATATTTGCAGTTGTGTCAAAATCCAGAGATGAAATAGGGGGAGCACGTTGGTAAAACGCATTCCGAATTTCTACTTGAACACTTTCAGTTTTTTGGTTCCTAAAAAAATATGTGTTACGTTTACGCTCGATCAAGTGGGTCAGATACTTGAGTCGGGCAATTTCAAGAGTCAGAATAATCGAAGAGTAGATAAGTATGATAAGATGTGTGAATGTAAATGAGGCAAGGAGTGTATGCTAATACCGAATTGTTTGGCGGTCCGTCCTCTCTGCCTACCCCTGCGAGGATATGAATGTGAACGAGGCAAGGAGTGTATGCCAATACCGAATTGTTTGGCGGTCCGTCCTCTCTGTCTACCCCTGTGCAGAAACGGCGTGATGGTTAGTTGGTTAGTTATTTTTGAAGATAATATCAGTACATTGTCGAGCCGAAACGGTAATTATGGAAATTCACTCGATAGAACAAAATCGCGAAGTATGCTCCGAAGATTATTAAAAACACATTTAGTTCTGTTATTTAATATGTTATGAGTATGAAAAAATTTACATTGTATCTTATGCAATATAATCATTTGTCGAGACATTTTTGCTCTATTTTAAACGAGTTCTATTAAACATTTTCACAATGTTCGCTTAATTATTATCGTTTTTTAATATTAGCGCGCTCCCTCTAACATTTGTATTTACATATCTCCCCTTCTTCTTCTTTTTGAACGCTTACTGGGCAACTTTTGATTGCTAATAGATAATGTTATGTGTTTAAGGTGGACGCTTTCGAGACATCTGAGCGTGAGAGAGATCTGGCTAATAAGATCCAACTGAAGAAGGAAGACCCACAACCGTATTCCAATTGGCTATCTAATTGCACGTGTTAACGACTGCCAATCACATTGTACTCTAACTGGCTATCGAATTTCACGTGTTAACGACTGCCAATCACAATTGTACTTCAACTGGCTATCCAAATGCATATGTTAACGACTGCCAAATACAATTGTACTCCAACTGGCTATCCAAATGCACGTGTTAACGAATGCCAATCACAATTGTACTCCAACTGGCTATCCAATTGCACGTGTTAACGACTGCCAATCACAGTCAAATTACGGCTTTTCCTTAACATTTTTTACCGCTTTTGTATCGGATGGAAGTTTTACAAGTATGATCTACAAAGGAATTGTGATATTTTAATGCTGCTATTGTAGTATCTAAGCATAAAAAAGTGTGTAACGCTGTTGAAAATTTTATTGTCGACTTTGAAATCTCTGTACATTCATGCATTTTGCTATCAACGCCTCTTGTATCAATTCTATTATAATTTATATGGAATAAATATAGTTTTTTATTACAAAAGCCACATTTTTATTTATTTATATTTTTAACAGATTTTATATACCTGAAGGAATGATATTACAGTCGGGCTCATTTCTTGATTTTAATGATTTCATCCTGGGTAGACAAACCCTACGTCATCGAGTACATGTGGAGAATACATTCCCAAAGTTATGGCATCAAATTCGACCTTGAAAGGAGCGTTGCGTGCAAAGCAGGTAGATGGAGAACGGAGCAACCCGGTTACAAGGGAAAACTTTAAACGCGTTTTTCTCAAAACTATACCTTTTTCAAATTGGCTGCAATCGTAGCTCATTGAATTTTCCTCCGATTCACTTCATTCGGAGTTTAAATTAAAGAAAATTGCATTTTTATACGGATGAATCTTGAAATACGAAATATTATTTTTAAGGCAAAAAATATTTCAAAAGCAAGGCCGATTTTTTTCGTCAAATGTCATTTTATGTCGGCCATTTTAGCAATCAATTTTTTTTTTTCAAACTGAGGTTCATGTTCATTGTACATGCGACGTTCGTCCTTTAACGATTGTTTTAATTCCAGGACTCCAGCATTCCAGCCGATGTGGTCGGATCCTCCACTTCCGGCCGCTATATCTATATATTATACATATCTATATAGACATTTAAGTCAAATTTTCAGTACTGTTTTTTCTTGTTAAAATGTACCTTGAGAGGGTGTTACCGGAGAATACCGGAAATAGGTCCCTTTTAAATCAAATTCTAGACGTATTGACTCTTTTTAACAAAAAAACATAAATTGATTTTGAAAGATTATTATTTTATCTGGTACACGCAGTTTTAAAATTTTGAAAAACTAGTTGTATTTTTAATATACTAAGGTTATACCGTTGGTCGTTGGTAGATTTGTCCAATTTTCAAACGATAGATTCTATTAAACAACACAAATTTCGAAACGAATACAACAAAATAAATCAATACATAATCTAGTCAACACAGTTTTCAGAATTTTAATTTTAGTTAAATTAAAATCATTAAAAAATATATCCGAGAACGTGTTTTGTGACAAAAATACCTCAGTTTTTCGATTTATTTAAGGTCTTCCAAACTAAAATATTTAATTTTAAAAAATTGATACTGTAATAATTGATCTTTCTCATCGGAACCTCCCTGTACAGTTGCAAGTATTTTTAAACTTTTATTCTCAATTTATCCCTTTTCCCACACCATTATGCTTCTCAGTTAAATTTTGCACACTTGACGTGTTCAAAATATTGGAAAATTATCAAATTATATAAACCTTAAAGTTTTAATATAATTAAGTTCAGCCATTTTTCCTGTCCAATTAATTTTGTACTTTTTCTTCTCAAATTGTTTTTGTTTTTTAGTGATGAAAAAAAAATCAATTTCATTCAATTTCTAGATTTTGTTGACAGATTATAACTATCATTTCTCTCATTAAAAATAAATAAAACATGGTTTTAGACACTTTAAAAAAAGATATACAATAAAAAATTATATTAAAAGATATATAATAAAAAAATTTAAACACAGTTATTTAGATTAATGATCCAACAGGAGGAATATATTGTACGTAAAAGAAGAAGGAAGCCCAACACGTCATGTTAATAATAAAATTTTAAGTTAAGATTATATTAGTCTGAACTTCTAAACAAATATGTATATAGGAAAAATGAGAGATCTCTTACAATCAAACTGATTGATCGGTTTTGTAAGATATGTAAGTTAAAATATTGTAAAAAATAAAAAACTGAATAAACATATTAAAACCCGAAAATAATTCACGATAAAATCACATGTACTGTAGTCTACAATCTACAATTTGTAGATAATAGTTGATTTTCCCTTCAGCGTATTTAAAGACTCCTGGCATATAGGCAAACTACATAACTCTTTTTACCATCGGATTTTGATGATTTTTAAATTCATAGGCATGTTCAAAATGTTTAAAGTTAAAAAAATTGAAGACATTTAAAAAATTGACTCTATATTACAAATATTCAAAGAAAATACTTTTTTACATTAACTCTATGAAGGGCCTATGTCATCTTTGGGAATGCTGTGTGGAGGGTATTTTTGTGGAAAGGAAGGAGTGAACCTTGGTTTTGAAGAGAACCATGTTGTAGGAGGGAGGAAATACAGAGGCCGGCAAATCGTTTTACAGCAGAGCTGTTGAACTCAAGAACGAGTCGTAGAAGAGACTCTTATGCGACAAATGTAAAGAAATCAATGACACTAGTTCCTTGGAGAGTCTTCTATTCAAATACCGGTATAATCTTAAGAAAAAATAAATAATACTTAAATCATTATTAAGGCACAAATAACAAACTAATTCTTCTATTTTCTACACAACAAATGCACAATAATTACATATTTATAAAGGGATTAAATATTTTAATAGTCATAATACAATAACAGAATTGGTAGGTAAATTAAAAAGTAAATTTGTTTTATTTATTTTAATAACTTTTTTATTATAAACATTAGATTTGTCGAATAGCCCCATTTTCAAAATATTGCCGTTACCTGCGCCCACTTTCACCCCTCCCTCTTAGCCACCTCCCCCATCGCCCCCACTTAAGTTGATGTTCTCTCTCCCTCTTCTAATTTTCTTTTAAATACCATGTATTGTGTTCAATAAATTTTTATTCATCCCTGAAGAAGGTTCAGGTTGAACCGAAACCAGTTGGATAAAGAAATAATAAAGTGGAATTAAAACAAAGTATTATTGTGTTTATTATAATAAAGTTATGTGTCTTTTAATTCAAATAAATAATGCCATCACAAAGTGAAAACTTCTCCGAAGAAGTTTTCTTCGAAAAATTAATTTATTTTTAGTTGATAAATTGCGAAATAACACAAAATAATCAAATAAAAATTTTCTTGTGCACGCAGGGATTCTAACCACCTACCTTCAGAATGCTAGACGGGAGCCTTATACCTCGACCACGGAGGCTGTCTCCGAAAAGTCGAAATTTGAGTTGAATATGCAGTTATATGTAAAAGTGTAGGTACCTACCATCTATTTGGTCCAATACTTAGATTACTCATAAACACCACCAAATCATTAATTTATAATGCACAAAAATTTGTAGTATATTAAACAAAAAATTATGTTTTTTTTGGGTCATTTTCTGGGTCATTTTCTGAATATTTCAAAATTTCAAAAGGCCGCTATGATTTAGTAAATCGGAAATTTAATAATATAATATGTATACTATGACATAGAGGTAGGTAGAAGGTATATGAGTTTTATCGATTTGATTCTGGGTGATAATTATTCGCAGTTTGCCTTTGTAACTATGGCTACAAATTGTAAACAGAAAATAGTTAACTCAGTGGGAAACCCAGTATACTCGTTTTACAATGCATTTATTTATATTAACGAAATTATATTTTAAATAAAAAAAATTGTGTTCGTAATTTTGTTGTCAGTCTTCAATACTTTTTAAAAGCACGCCCAACAGCTAAAGACACTCGTCAGCATCAAGAATTGAGAAAAAATTATATTTTCTTAATTTTTTTAATTTATTATGTTTATCCAAATATTTATGTATTTTATTTTCCACAATGGTGGTTTTTAAATTACTCGTTAGGGATTATGTTGTATACTTATAATTTGGGAGGCCGGTATGGGTATCATTTCCCCGGAAACCATTATTCGACAACCAACACCTCTGCCATAGGTACCCAAAGTGGTTCGCTATGTTTGACTTAGCAGGAGTGCCTGGGTTCATGGGATGAAGTTTTTCTGGGTCTCGGCCTAGGGGCCGGATCGGGAGAGACGAAAGACCTTTTGAACTCTTCAACTGGACTCTCGACCCTCGACTTGCACCGCAGCGGGAGCGATGGATTCGTACGAGCGACACTCCTGTATGCATTAACCCCCAGATTCCTAACCACCCCTCATACTTTTCTCCTTCATAGATCTTCCTCTCCTTATTTTCCCTGAAAAGACTCTCCATACAGCATCTTCAAAGATAAGGGATTTTTTATTCCTCAGGGCTTCCTGTGTGGTGGTAAAATAAAAAAATAAATATATATATATATATATATGTATATATTCATCGTGTTCCACGCTTACACCGCGAAACTTTGATGGTATGTGCGTGATAACCAAATGAAAAATCCTTCTAAAGTTTTTTAAGCAAAGCAATTCTAATCACCAGGAAAAACTAGTTATAAAAGTTGTATAGTGTAATTGTACAACAGCTAATAAGCATTAGGTTACAAGCGAAGTATCAACAGGGGTTATGCATTAGAAAACATGTCCAATTATCGTTAGATAAATAAAAGAGTGTGTGACGTTGGTGCATTCCGATAGATGGTGTAGGTTCGGGTTACGGAGACAATCGAATAATACCGACTGCTTTCGAGCTCTATGCTCGCTCTCGACCGCCCAGAATCCAGAATATTCCCAACTACAGTGATAGTTCAGGCAACGAAGGAAAAATAGCGGAAATAATTAATTTAGAAGCCAATTTTGGCACAGTTATAGTGGAAGGTATCCTTAACAACATACTAAAAGTCCCGAGGGGTAGGGGTGGAGCTAAGGGCGGGGGGGGGGGGTTTCTAAAGATCCATTTTTTAGTTTTTCGTTAATAACTCGAAAACTACTGCCTCTAGTGAGAAAATGTCTACGTACATAAAATTCTCTACAAAAAAAGTTTTATACACTTTTTTGCTAGGATTTTGAAGGTTATAGTGACGTCAACAGCACAAAACGAACGGAATAGAAGCGATGAGGGCTCCCAAAAACTTATGTTGGCATCAACTTTCATGAAAACACGACCATCATAATGTAATGTTTCTGTTCATAGGCAACGAACTGATGGCAAATTGAAGAAATTTAAAAGGACTGTTTCCATTTCATGCGATGGAGAAGGAAACCACCATCTACCACATTGGCATCAACTTCCATTAGCTGGGCTTGGTGGCAGTTTATTTAGGAATTTCCCAGGATGCCCGCTGAGAGCGAAATTAGCGAATAAAACTTCGGAAAGCGATGTTCATTAAACCATTGAGCTCGATCTCGTGAATCTCCCGTTTGCCTTGATACCCGGAAATCAACGTGCTGCTTTCCAGTTGTGAAAACCACTTCAGCGAACTCCTCCAATGACGTGCAGATGGCAGTGCCTCCACAAACCCACTTGGCGAGTACAGAATCATTAATTCCTCTTCCTCGCATCAGGCCTCCTGAACTTTTCATGGAGCGCATAAGTGTTTGTACTATGACCATATCCGACCATTTTTAAGATTAAAAACGGATTTTTTTTATATTTTACTCCCCCCCCCCCCCACATCTCCTTAAACATTGATCCTAGCAAAAAAAGTGTACAGAACCTTGTTTGTAGAAAATTTTAAGTAGATAAATTAGTATGCGAACATTTTTTCATTAGAGGCAGTAGTTTTTGAGTTATTAACGAAAAACTGAAAAAAAGGTCCTTTAGAGACCCCCCACCCTTAGCTCCACCCCCACCCCTTGGTACTTTTAGTACATTGTTAAGGATACCTTCCCTACAACTGTGCCAAAATTGGCTTCTACGTGAATTATTTCTTCTATTTGGTCTTTTTTGGTCTTCGTTGCCTGGACTATGAAGGCCAGCCGCCTGTGGCTCCGTGGATATTACGCTTGTAACATTGTAATACAAGTTATTGTAATCAAGAGATAACCCTAATCGTCACAAAAAAAGGTCAGTCCCTTCATCAGTGATCAGTGATCACTGTGATTAGCAACCTGAGGCCCGCGGGCAACCAAGACCCGGTACTTCCCACTTGGCAAAATAAAATATAAAAAATTGCAGTATAAAAAATAAAACGGTTTATCTTCTTTTGCAAAAGGGTTTAGCGGAAAACATCAGTCTTACTTCATTACTTTAAATAAACCGCTCAAAATATTACGATTTTTCTTACATATTCTTATAAAGACAAACTTTCGTTGTTCGATCAGAAAAAAAAATCACGTACGCAGCGAAACGCTTTTCTTATTGAGACATGTTTGATGCAGAGATTTCGGTTTCATAAAATACGAAAAGTTTTCTTGACAAATTTTTTTTGTCATTCGGAAAGCCGAATGACAAAGATTAACACCTGTCCAAAATTTGAAGCAAGTTTTTTTGTATGTTATTTAATATTTCAGAATGATAAAAATCGACAGTGTTAATTTTTTTCGTCACTCTTTTAATCACTTTTAATGACTTTTCAAATGAGGTGATGAAGTTGCTATGTTGAGTTATCCGGTCACCAGTATATCACTAATATTAAGTACCTACTACAACATTTCTTGAACTTCCTCATACTATTTCCTCTGTTAATTAATTAATTCTCATAACAAATATATATCCTACATTTGTTTTTTTTTTTTTCATTTTTTTTTTTTTAGAATACATCCGTCCTTTTTATATGAATACCACACAAGAGTCTCAACTGCTCCCGTCTGGAGCCAGTGAGACTACGGCATCCCCAATCAGGGTATGTTGTGAGGCTGAAGGTAGTGGGGAGGGGAAGGAGATCGAGAAAATGAAGGTGGGGAAGTACCTGGCTATTCAAATCTGGTCACCAAACACGGCTAAAGGCATTTCAAGCAACGTTTCAATTAGGAATGGTGGTCTTACACCAGGGCGATACTGAGAGTATCTTCCCCTCTGGTACGTGCCGCAAATAGATGATATATTATTTTTAATTAATTAATAGTGAAATAACACAAATTAAATTTATTTGCGCACTCCTGGTTCGAACCCGCGACCTTCGGATTGGGAGTCGAGAGCCTTATCCCTCGACCACGCAGGCCTTCAAATCATCACATCTACTTAGTGTAACAAAAATCTTGTTAAAAAATAATAAAAGAAATTGAAACTTAATGTTATCATGATTACGAAAATTTTTCGTAGCGTAGGTACAAAATACAATATTGTGAAAATATATCAGAATCGAGTTATAATGGTTTACTGAGAGCCTCACACTAATGTATTGTCTAGTGACCCAAAGTAATAATATGAATGCTATTTCAGAGTTGTGTTGTGCTTGTGGTCACGTAATGAAAGTCGAGAATAAAATTTCAGTAACATTTATTAAAATACGTTTACAAATCAATTAATAATAAATGTAAGCGATTATTATAAAAAATAGTGCGTACAATAAAAACACCAAAACTTTTAAACCACCCCACATCCAAAAACATTCCCAGTACTATTACTGTAGCCGGATGACGCGTCCTCGTAAAAGAACTCCAAGCTTTAAGATAATACCGGAAATTAGTCATTTTTAAATCAAATTCTAGACGTATTGACTCTTATTTACAAAAAAAACGTTAATTGATTTTAAAAATTGATATTTTATCTGGTACATGCAGTTTTAAAATTTTGAAAAACTAAGTGTATTTTTAATATACTAAGATTATATCGTTGGTCGTTGGCAGATTTGGTCAATTTTCAAACGATAGATTCTATTAAACAAGACAAATTTCAAGTCATATAATCATACAACAAAATAAATCAATACATAATCTAGTCAACACAGTTTTCAGAGTTTTAATTTTAGTTAAATTAAAACCATTTTAAAATAAATCTGAGAACGCGTTTTGTGATAAAAATACCTCAGTTTTTCTATTTATTTAAGGTCTTACAAACTAAAATATTTTGAGGTTTTGACAATATTCTTAAGAAACTTTTTTATTTTATTATATTTATCAGTATTATTAATACTTTTCTGGGTAATAATTTAATAATCATAATAATAAAGAACAGTAATCATAACAATAATTATGAATTATAATAGATGTTATGTGACGAGAGTTGTGACGGTAGGTAGTAGGTACCTACGATCTTCGAGTACCTAACCTAAGGGATTTTCAATCATATTCCGCTCCAATAGTGATGCTAATCTCTCCTGGTAGGACTTCGGTCTTGTGGTACCATCGATTTGTGTCAAGAACAACTGAAAACAAACAAACAAATTAATCAGTTTATTGTAAAGTTATGGGCTCCATAAGTCATAACTCAGTGTTACGTTCTCCCGTAAAACCAAATTTGCGCGAAATTACGCGGCTCAAAAAAGAAGTTCTAATATATTTTTTAAATTTGGCCCTTACTTTTTACATGGTAACTAACTTATTTGATACATGGGTACGTCCAAGGTACGTCGAAAGAACTATTATTATCGTGTATATCGAGGTTCCTGAATTACATTTGCCACCACACGATAATCCCAACTGCTTCCAACCGCCTGGAGCCAGTGAGGCTATGGCATCCCCAAATAGGGTATATTGTGGGGCTGAAGTTAGTGGGGAAGAAAAGAAGATGGGCAAGACCAAGGGAAATTGGGGAAGTACCTGGCTATTCAGATCTGGCCACCAATCACGTCTAAAGCCATTTCAAGCAACATGTCAATTCTGAATGGTGATCTCGCACCAGGGAGATCTCACACCACTCAGGGACGTGCCGAAAATATAGGTGAAATTGGTGGTTTTTATGCACTGTTTTTAACATTTTTTTACGCTTACGTCGGTGTTATCTGTCATCCATTATTTTCAGGTACCGTCATGTTCAGTATGTGCGATTTTATAAAAACTTCTTCATATTAAATAAATTCTTGCAGCTGCTGAAAAATACAATTTTCGGTCCGTTGCGTGCTGTTTCTTAGGAAATAAATTTAAAAAAAAAAGCTTTACTGATCTCTCCAGGGTGAACCGTGACCTCCATACTGCTGCAGGAGTAGAGACACTCCGGGGGTGGGGCCAGTTGCCACCGCTTCCTCCCCTTCAGCTGGGCTTGCCACGAGGGGTGAACCACATTATCCACCTGTAAAACGGAAAAATAGAGTGTATGCAATCAGTTGTGACTATAATAGTGTGTTCAGGCCTTCCAATCAATGTTCACGTATTTATTAACTTATTTGCCATTTAGGATTGGCACAGGGCGTTGTATAGGCGTAGTGTGCACGGAATCAATCGCTTTTGCAAGTAATATTATATTATTAAGGGGAGTATATAATGTATATTATCGGACAGCGTATGGTATCGGACAAGTGTGGTTTCCCTGGCGTACAGATAGGGCAATGCAAGTTAGTTCACATTATTGCCGCACTAATTCGAGATAACCAGTGTTCATATTCTGTAAGAAATCTCCCAGGTAGTATCTCGAGTTTTATTCATCAAATAAAAGAAGCTAGGTACATTATTAATTTTATTTTAAATGTATGGACGGTCTATTATTAATTATTACATTCCAGCGACAATCAAATGATGATCTTAAGATTCATATTTTATATCCCATACCGGGCAGGCGTTTATTTTTATAGTCGACTAGTCGGTTATAGCCAAGGGGTCACGTGATAAGTACTTCGTCTCGTTTCAGCAGCTCGGTAACACACGAAATAGCGCGTATCACACGATCCCAACACGACTTGTAGGAGTGTGTTCAATGGCGACGTGTGCTTAATTTTGTTTTTAAAGATGAAACGCGGTCGCCGAGAAACTTGAACAATAGATATCTTAACAAACTGTTGCTGTCACTGTCGCTCTTACTCCCCTGAAAAATGAGCGAAAGGATTAACTGCACCTCAGGCTGAAAACATCTAAATAAATTTGTCAATATCGCGGTTTTGCATCCCTCACTTTTCTTCTCCAAAACTGAATCTTTTACCAACTGTATCTATTAAAAGAAAATATTCTATGTTTTGCTTTTTTTTTAAATGTAATTTTAATGACTTTTGAGGATCCTAACTCCTGTAAAAAGTAACTTATCAAAAAAAGGAAAATGTGATGGATAACTATATTATATTTAAAAAAATATTTGCACTAGTCTCAAAATCCAGAGAGGAAATTTGTGGAATACGTTTTATATGGAAGAAACGCTGCCCTGTTAGGTTGGTTATAAATAGCTGGTTAAAATCCTTCGTTTTTACCCTGTACGCACATATTGCAGCATGAATACAATATATGTAGGTATATACAGGGTGTTAAGGTACGCACTCGACTTACTTTAACCAGTGATTCCTGACATTATTTGGAGTAAAAAATGCAAATGAAATTTTCGTCTCTGGTGACTTTTTCGATGATTTTTTTTTTCAAATTTTTTTTCTTTAAAATCAAACAAAAAAAATTTTGCTCGGTGGTCGAAAAATCCTCCAATTCACACGTCATTAACAATGCAATAAATAAAGAAATTAAAAAAAAAAAAAAAAACTAAGTACCTACGGTGTCAAACCGTAAAGCTGATTTGTCCGGTATCACCCGTCGTCGTCCGATAATATATGAAAACTTATTGAGAAACTGTGATGGTTATTGATAGTTTTCAAGTAAGCATATTATCATAGAGAACTCTTGTTTTAACTTGCGTTAATTCGTAAATCGTTTATATTGAAGGAATAACAATAAACTACAAATGAAAAACACTGTGCGTCCGATAGTTAATTTTCGGTGTATAATGTTTTTAATAATATTCTTTTTCTACCTACAAAACTTTGTAAGTAATATTATTCATATGTAAGGTTCAATGATTGTTGTGAAGATATGGCCGGGTGTATATATCTCACTGCTTCCATTGTAAAGAAATGAAACTTATAAGAAGTTTAACTAACGTGCATTTGGGCCCCATCTCCCGGTCCTCCCATGAATATCCAATCCACTGCATTATTTTCCGCAGACTGAGGAAGGAAGTAAGGGCGGCTGTAATGTTGGCGTAGTATTCTTGCTGCTTTGTCGTGGCAGTTGCTCCAACCAATATACCTGCGTTAAGTCATCAAGAAAATGATTTACGTAAGTAATAAATGTAAACAATTATTTTTGAAAAATCAGAAAAAATTATTTAAAATGTATATTAAAAATGTATTGATTGATTAATAATAAATTAGAGGTAATTAAATAAATCAGAAAAACAGAAAACCTAATATAAAATTAGTTGAATATTATCGTAAGTGGTGGGCTAATATTTAATATTAATGATAATATCTCTCATGTTAGTAATAAGTATATATTTTATTGTAAATTTGTTTTAGAACACTTTAAATTTTAATTACACTCTACCGGTTTCGGAAGAACATTTCCTTCGTCAGGAGAATATTAAAACTAACCTACGATACAAAATATTGATAGATATATACCAAACATTTAGGTGCTGGAGTGGGAGGTCAAAGGGGGAGGGGGGGTAATTGCGGGAATTCCAGCAATAACAGAGCGGTTTATTGGAAACATATCCAGATGTTTAGTAAATGTTTGGTATATATCTATCAATATTTTGTATCATAGGTTAGTTTTAATATTCTCCTGACGAAGGAAGGGTTCTTCCGAAACCGGTAGAGTGTAATTAAAATTTAAAGTGGTCTAAAACAAATTTATATATTTTATTGTAGATAATATCTTTATTGAAAGAATTGCAACTATAAGTACAAAATGCGTTTTAAGTGTTAATAGTGTAGCATTTTATTATTTGTTTATTAATTGGATAAAGTTAACAACAGAAAAAAAATTACATAAGGTAATATTTAAAGAATATAAATATGCAATTTAAAAGTTAAAGTTTTTCATAACCTACCTCACTAGGCTAGCATGTGCTGAGACAGTAATTTTACGAGTTAATTTAAAATACCTTAATGAATATATCTATACTTGTATTAAAATATATTCATTCAACAGTTTGGTTTCATTAATAACTTTGTGAGTAAACCTGTAATGGCTTATCATGACTTTTGATCCAAATTTTGACGTTATCTTTGATGTTATTTCGTGAATCATATTTTTTCTCTATCTGGGAGAATGTTGTAAAATCTTGTCGCAAGGTATCTAAAGTTTCGTTGACCAAAAGTAGTATAGTAAACGATGGAACGTGCGTTGGGTATTAGACAATTTTTAAATAAATAATAACATTACAGAACAAAAATTATTAAAGAAGCAATATTATTTAATGATTATTGGAATAATTTAGCAGTAAACTAATCAGTTAATTAATATATATATTTATTTTTATTTTTTTTTATATATATATTTTTAATACATTTTTTAAATATCGTGATTCACCTTTTTTTTTGAGCAATGCTCGTGTAAAAAAGGTGGAGCAGCGAAAAACAATTCAACATATATTTTTAAAATGTGTAGTAAGGATAATGAAAATTATAATATTTAATTTTTTTATATATGTATATCATACATTATACGTGAAACAGAATTGAAAAAAGAAAAGATATAAAAGAAGAAGAAGAGAGAAAATAAAAAAAGAGTATAAAAGAAAAAGGATTTCCAAAGTCACAGTCACAATGATTGTAATATGTTATCGATATATTGTTTTAATTAACCTTTTGAATTTTTTATAGTTTGTTTCCAATCTTAAGTTAAGGGGTAATTGGTTAAACCATTTGACTCCAAAATATTTATAAAATTGTTGGGCTGTGGTGGTACTACAACGCGGGATAGTTATAGAGCCAAGAATACTTGGTCTTTTGCTGTTTGAAATAGATATTGAGGTATCGTTGTTGAAACAATCTTTGTGTATTTGTAAAAGTGAATTTTTTTAATAAATAATGTGTAGTGAAGGGACTTTAAATTCTTGAAATAATCTTATGGTGGGGTAATCATATGGTTTTTTTTAAATTATTTTTATTAATATTCTTTGGATGATTTCTAAAGGCAAGAGAGAAGTTTTGAATGCACCACCCCAGCCAACAATTCCATATTGTAATACAGATTGAATCAGTGAAAAATAAATGATTCTTAATAGTTTAAAATTTAATATGTTTCGGATTCTAAGAAAAATGTACAATAATTTTCTTAATCTTTCTACTGTTGCATTGATCTGTAGTTTCCATTTTATGTTACTATCTATAATTACACCGAGGTATTTTACATTAGTTTTAACAGTGAGTACAGAGCAGTCAGGTTTACATGAATTTAAATTTCTATTACAATTATATGAATGTATACTAATCTTTAAATTTTCAGGGAATGCATGTTTATTAATGGTGAACGGTATTACAAAGGTTTTTTCCGTATTAAGTGACAGCAAGTTTTTATCGAACCATTTTTTTAGTATGTTTAAGTCTAACTCTGCTGTTTTCTGGGTTTCATTCCAAGTTAATCCCTCGGTTAGAATTGCTGTGTCGTCTGCATATGAAATGAGTTTAGACTTGATGTTGAGTTTAAACATATCGTTGACATAAATGATAAAAAGGATTGGTCCCAGTACAGTTCCCTGCGGGATGCCAAAATTCGTGGTCTGTGAACCGCTCAGAAAGCCATTTAACTTAACAAATTGCTCTCTATTAAATAGGTAATTTTTGATCCAAGTTAAAGCATTGTCAGTTATACCAATTTTCGTTAGTTTGGAGATAAGATTAGAGTGTGATATACTGTCAAATGCTTTTCTTAGGTCGACAAATGTTCCAATGCATTTTTTTTTATTATCTAAAGATTTATATATTTCAGATGTTAAATCTACGATCGCATCTTGAGTGCTCAAATTTTCTCTAAACCCATATTGATGTGCATTTAATATATTATTTTCTTTTACAAATTTAAATATTTGTTTTTTTACAATTTTTTCAAATATTTTTGCAATATTTGAGGAAAGAGAAATTGGCCTATAGTTACTGCTTAGATGGGGGTCCCCAGATTTAAAAATTGGGGTAATAATAGTTTTTTTTGTAATTTAAGGGAAAGTTGCCATTTTCGAAACTTGTATTTATGATGTGTGCCAATGGTTTGCAAAGTGTTTTAATATTTACCATGGCTTTGTTCCTTGTGTGAGATTAGCCCTGTCTTCGTCCATCTGCAGGGCGTCCTGAAGACTATCAAAATCAGTTTTGTAAGGGAAGAATTGACAGTCCCGGGCTGCGGTTCCCAACTCGGTTTCTCGATACACTTTGTGAAAGAACCAAAAATCAAATACCTAAAGGAAAATAAAATGTTCTATTATTGTAATCAACTTACAAAAGTTTAAAACTTATTGTAATATTTAATCAATGAAAACTATCCCATCTTTTTTTCCCACCCCTTGAAGCAGAATTTTAATACTTCTCCGTGAAATTTTTCACGCTTCAAGTTCAAAATAAGAGGGAAAAAAACGAGTCTATGCTTTAGACCACACGACTGAAGTAAAACTTCTAGAGAGAAAGAAAGTGTGCGGCCGCACTGCCCTCTCTTGCTCCTACAGTATTTATAAAATTGTTCAAGAACGAATTGAAATTACGAATAATCTTCATGCACTGGCTTTGAGAGGAAGAGAGAAAGAAAATGTGCGCGCGCACTGCTCTCTCTTGCTCCTACAGTGTGATACAGCCCGTTCGCCTACAGCGCCAATGAAAAAAAATTAAGTCTTCCACACATTTTTAACGGTATCGAAGAATCATGGGGGTTCGCACAAACCCCTGCTTTATACCTACGAAATACATATTTTTAAAATTTTGTTTTACCTCCAATGCAGTCCACGAAGTAGTTGCATCCGTAACGACAATGGGTATACCGCTATAGGCGTAATCACTTTCGAATTCATCCGGAGTCAGGTTAGCCACTCGTTTTACTGACAGCACATCGCTGCACAGTGAACAGTGCTCTGGAGGTCTGGACGCCTTCGTTATCATGGATGGCATGTCTATCCAGCACTGGAAAATAAATTAAACTACTTTAATATTTTAAATAATGAAGACAATATTAGCGAAACTCAATCGAAAATCTGAAACAGAAAAAACACCACAAAAACAAACAACGAAAAAAGAAAAATATACGGTCACGTCTGGGACTCGAACCCAGGACCTTCGGCTTTCCGGGCCGCGACTCTATCGGGTGGGCGAATGTGTCCCTATCCGTTCAGTCATATTTAACTGCATCATACTTCGACTGAGAACTACCAACATTTTCTTCGTTTTCTCAACAAGATAGCAGCCAATAAAAATATTATGCTTTGAGAAAATGAATTTCTATTGAGTTTCGCTAATATTGTCTTCAATTATTAAAACATTGCAATTTGAGGTTTAACTCGTTAAGTTAAAAATAAATAAATTTTAAACTACTTTTGAAACTACTCTTTTTATCAAACCGATCGATAATGTTTTCAGAAAACGAAACAGCTTTCGAGCGTAATATCAATTGTACAGCTGCACTTGTTTATAAATAAACTCATTTTTTTAATTGATTGATGAAAGCATTCCGTGGTTTTGGAAATGGTGCCATATTGCGGCAAAAGCGTTCGAGTGGTTATAGAATATATAAAATAAAAGCTTAAAATTAAAATTGAGTCCTACAAACAAAAATAACAGTGGCGGTTTTAACCAGCGATTCCTGGGCATATTTAGAGTAAAAATGTAGATGTAATTTTTCTGTCCGACGAAATTTTTTCAAAATTACAATAAAAATATTTTTCCATCACACGTCGCAACTGAGCAGTCGGGTATTAACTGACGGGTCACGTGATAAGCACTCCGTCTCGTTCCAGCAGCACGAGAACACAGGAAACTGTGCGGGTATCTCGGGATCCCGTCACGGCGTGTAGGAGTATGATCAGTGGCGACGTGTGATTTTAAAATATATTTTTTGTTTTTAATGGAAAAAAATATATCATCGGACAGCAAAATGATATTTACTTTTTGTTTTTACATGCTCAGGAATCGCTGGTTAAAATCCTTCGGGTATCTGTTGTTACACCCTGTATAACAATAAATATAAACTATACAAATACAAATAATTATTATGTATAACTTATTTATAAAACTTATGAAAATATTTAGGTAGATTCCTATTCGTTAAAAATAAATTATCGTTATTTTTATTTTATTTTTAATAGCGGTCAATACGTGATACGTGATATCGCACATTCCGTAGAAAAAATGTCGTAAGTCAAAAAAGTTAATTGTACAGTAGAGCTAAAACAAATTAATGAATGATGAACAAGCGGTCCCATCGAAAAAGGATAATAGCGACATCTTGCGGAAATGAAGTGATCTATCTAAAGTATGATTTTCTTGGGGCCGTAGATAATCATAATCAGCTTTCTTTTCAGATATAAAACATTTAGATGAATGTCAAAAGAATTCATATTCAACGCTTTTGTAGATAGCGCGAATATTATTTTTTACTTAAAACGCTTTCTACAAGTTATGCTTTGAAATATTAAGAAAAATGTATTGATCGCGAAAGTACACAAGCAATATGAATATGAATAAATAGTTTTGTCAATTAAAAATTCAAATCTTTCAAGAAAGGCAAACAAAAACAATATTGGATTGAATCACCGATGAAATATTGTATTGGCTAGCCTTTCTTGAAAGATTTGAGTTTTTTAATTGACAAAACTATTTATTAATACTCATATCTCTTATGTACTTTCGCGAACAATAAATTTTTCTTAATATTTCAAAGCATAACTTGTAAAAACTGTTTATAAGTAAAAAAAAATACTATACGTGCGCCATCTGCGAAAGCGTAGAATATGAATTCTTTTGACATTCACCTTAAATAGAAAATTTTGATTTACGATACTTTTCTATGTGATTAGCGATATACATATTATTTAAATATCACCAATAGGTATGTTATATTATAAAGCCATTACTAACAAATTAGAAACGTGTAAAGGTGGTATAATTTAAAGATAAACGCAAGAAGTGTAGTAAAAATCGAGAAAAAATAACGTATTTAAGCAGCTACTTATAAAATAAAACAAAAATGAAGTAGATAGTGAAATTATTTAAGTGATGGATACATTAAAAACAAGATGAAATAAGCATACCTGTTACTGAACGCTAGGTAAATGTATAATAAAATTATCTTACATTCTACTTACCTGATCATCTGGATTGAAGTGGAAATTCAGGTAACTCATTGCAAACAAAACCACCACTACTACCGCAGAGCAAATGAAGCACTTCAAGAACTTAGCTTCTTTCTTCTTGAATTTCTGGCAATTTTTATCATAAGTCTCCAGAAGAGATGATATTTCATCTGTCTTCACACCCATCAGCTGGCACTTCTTCACGATGCTGGACACGCGCCTGTCCGCTTCTGGTCGGTGTTTGGGAACATTCTTGACCAATTCTGCCGAGGACATGATGTGACTAGAGTTACAACCCTCTACTGACTAAATGCGGGAACAGATTCACTTCACCTTTATATCGGAAGCTTGAAAATTGGAAAGCAAGGGTTGTGCGTCGATATAAGAAAAACACATTTTTTTTTAAATTCGTTTAAAAAAAATCCGTCAATTTTCCGCATTCAATATAACACTTAATTTTCCGCATTCAATATTTCAGTTAATTTTCCGCATTCAATATAACACTTAATTTTCCGCGTTCAATATATCAGTTAATTTTCCGCATTCAATATTTCAGTTGATTTTCCGCATTCAATATATCAGTTAATTTTCCCATTGAATGTATCAGTTAATTTTCCCATATAAAATGTTAATTTAACCGTGCTCGTGTCCTAAAAATTGTCAAAATAATTTTAATCGATAATGGATTAATTTTTCATGTTTTGTGGGTTTGGTCTCTTGCTATCAGTTTGTATTTATTTTTTTTTATTCACACATGAAAAACATTATTATTACAGATTATATTTTTAAGATAGATAGTCCCACAAAGCTATGTCTAAATGAATAATAAATGAATCTGTCATGTAAATGAGTAATATTTGTTCGAAGAACATTTAGAGTCTTCGATACATTTAATTTAATCGAAGAAATTGGTATAATACATTGCTTAATTATAATTTTTTTTTATTTTAGGTTTTATTGCAGGAACACTGGGAGGATAGTGCAATAATACTGCCATATTACAACAACTGTAGCACAAAGTAAATTCAAATAATAAAAGAAAAGAATAAATAAAATCAGATTACATAGTATTATTAGGCAGGTACCTAATTAAATATAAAATGAAAACCAATAGAAACATATAAATAAGCATAAAATTAAACAAAATAAATAATATTATAATACCTACATAGTAGTATATCTTAATGTACCTACCTTAAAACAAAGAATTTTGGTAGGTACATTAAAGTATTCAAATAAACATGGATTTATCATACATCAACGAGAACTTTATCATTTTTGCGCAGGGTCTCTCATTATTCTCAAATTTTAAGTTTATAATTTTTTTTTACTAGTTCGAGGTAGCCGCACAAAGCTGTCACATGACGATAGATACTTTTTGACTGCCTGACATTTTTTTTGCATTTATTGTGTAAATGGAAAATAAATCATTGAAGAAGAAGATCACAATAATAATCTAAATTAAAATATGAAAATTAACAAGACCATAAAAATAAAAAAGATAATAATTTTTCTTCATTCAGACAGAAATTATCTCTGCTTTATAGCTGCGGCGTTGTGAATTTTTTTAAAGATGATGTTTTAGAAAAAGTATTTCGAAATATTCTGAGAGAAAGTAAATTCGATAGCCATTAACTTTGTTCGTTCTAAATAAATAAGTAAAGAGATGGATTTTTTGTAATTAAAAAAAAATATTTAATATGATAGATCAGCGCTCCTTTTTCACCATAAAATCTAAGCACGCATTATTGAAAGCTCGTTATATAAAATAAAATAGCAAGTCGGTTACGCTGAAAGTTGTCAGTGCTATCTGCCCAGCCAGCTGCCTGAATGTGATCAGCCGTGAAATTACGTGTAATTTATAACATTACGCCACTGGAATGGGGCAGATGCGACCAGAGAGACTTTCAACATAAACCAGTGTCTATTTTCATCATCTAGGTATTTAAGTTAGGTACCTATGTTGGAAATGCTGCTGCGCTAAATTGACACTTTATTGATTTAGCAATGGTATAATTTGTGTGAGAAAGCTTCGAGTTCTCGTAATTGAAAAATAGTCATTAAGGTGAATGTCAAAAGAATTCATTTTCTACGCTTTCGTAGATGGCGCGAGTATAGTACTTTTTTTATTTATAAACGCTTTTTACAGGTTACGCTTTGAAATATCAAGAAAAAAATATTATTCGCGGAAGTACACAAGCATTATGAATATTAACAAAAAGTTTTGTCAATTAAAAAACTCTAATCTTTCAAGAACGGCTAACAAATACAATATTTCATCGGTGATTCAATCCAATATTGTATTTGTTAGGCGCTCCACCGACGAGGCAACTGAAATCAAACTAAAATCGGCTGGTTTCTATGTCTTGATTGGTCAAAAAGCTTGTTTAACCATAGACGAAGAACAATCAGCTGACAGCTGGCAACTAGCAACGGCCGATCAGGGCAATCAGCAGTGCGAGTCGCGAGTCACCGCGTGCGTTACCATTGGCAACGGGTTTTTGAGTGATTGTGTAATGTGCGGACCATCACATTGTCATACAAAGACAGTTGTCAGTTGACAGTTTTCAGTTGCCTCACTGGGCGGATCGCCTTAGCCTTTCTTGAAAGATACATTATTTTTACAAAATATGCTTTGAAATGTTAAGAAAAATTAATTGATTGCGCAAGTAGGTACACAAGCAATATGAATGTGAATAAACAGTTTTGTCAATTAACCACTCGAGTGCTTTTTGCCACATTATGGCACTATTTCCAAAACCTCGGATTGCTTTCTTGCCAAAATGTGGCAAATTTTCAAAAAAATAATTTCTATTAAAACGGCTATATAATATATTGAACATTCAAAATATAACAAAATAAATATTCTGTAGATTCTTTAAATAAATTTAAAGTTAAAGAATTAATTATATTTTTTTTATAAATCCTACAAATATGTGATAATAGACAAAAGATAGGGGAAATCATTGGCTACATAGAACTATAATCAGTTTGTATGTCTCCATATTCAAATGCGGAGGTATAAGTTTTTTAATGTGGGCAGAAAAATTTTCCTTTAGGAATCCGAGAAAAAATATTTTAATTGCTCTCTTGCTACAGTGGTTATAGAACTCAAATCTTTCAAGAAAGGCTAACAAATACAATATCGCATCAGTGATTCGATCCAATAATGTGTTTGTTAGCTTTTCTTGAAAGATTAGAGTTTTTTAATTGACAAAACTATTTATTTAATATTAATTTTTCTTAATATTTCAAAGCATAACTCGTAAAAAGTTTATAAGTTTCAAAAATTATACGCGCGCCATCTACGAAAGAGTAGAATATGATTTTTTTTTGAGTATCAAGAATTCATTATGTACTCTTTCTTAGATGGCACGAGTTTTATTATTTTAGGGAATGACGCTTTTTACAAGTTATCCTTTAAAATACGAGGCATGTTCAGAAAGTAAGTTTTTTTGTTTTTTGATTTTCATGTTTTTTTCGAAAAGAAAATTTGATTCAGGGAGATGAAAATACGATAATCCGTAGGCGCCAAGTCAGAGGAATAAGAGGGGGTGGTTGAAAACATCTCAACCAAACAAGTCCAAGAGCGCCTTGGAATCTAAGGCTGTGTGAGGACGGGCGTTATCGTGCAACAAGCACACTTCAAAGAATGCTCTTTTTATTTTTTTAGGGCCTCACAATATTGTTCTCTGAGGTCTCCTCCTGAGGCAGAAATTCGACCAAAATGATACCCTTTCAGTCCCAAAACACTAAGGCCATGATTTTTTTCTCCCAAAACTGCGCTTTTGAAATTTTTGACAAATGCAAAATTGGTGTAAAGACTGTATTTTTGTCTCAGGTGTGTAATGTAACTCACGTGTCATCTCCAGTCACAATAGAGCTCAGAAAATCCTCAACTTTCCAATTCAAGTCGCTCAAGAAACTCGCAGGAGAGGTTTACCTGATTTTTCTTGTGCTGAACGTGGATCGCACTTCGTGGGAAATCTTAACCACTTCCTTCTCGCAACTGGACACTACAACGTGAGTTTAAGTACTACCGTGTTCTTGCGATGCTTGTTCTGGTCAGGAGATACCTCTCTACCACTCAGTGTTGAAAACCCTAAAAAAAAAACAAAAAAAAAAACAAAACCACAGTCCGTTATGGTCACAGTGCGCTGAGAAAAATGTTATTCTAAACTACGATAATTTTATTCGTAAAAACGGGACTGAAGTTCTTACGAACAAATTAACAGGGTTTCAATGTTTATTGGCGGGAACATGTAAGAATAATTTGTTGGTATACGTAATTTCGTACGTATACCAACAAATTATTCCTACATTTTCCCGCCAATAAACATTGAAACACTGTTAATTTGTTCGTAAGAACTTCAGCCCCGTTTTTAACCGTTTTTACGAATAAAATTATCGTATTTTAGAATAACACTTTTCTCCGTGTACTTTTACTTTTTGAACATGCTAAGGAGGTATTACGATGAATTTATTGTTTGCGCCCTTACATATGCAATATGAATATGATTAAATAGTTTTGTCCATAAACAAACTTAAATCTTTCAAGAAAGGCTAACAAATACAAAAATGTATCGGTGATTCGATCCAATATTGTATTAGTTAGCCTTTCTTGAAAGCTTTAAGTTTGTTTATGGACAAAACTATTCAATCATAGTCATATTGTGTTTTTACTTAGGTATGTTGGAAATTTTCTTTTTATTGATAATTTTTTAAATGAAAAATGCTAATTAAGGGCCAGCGCTCAAAATGACCCTAAACGTCACTTCGTAGTCTGCTAACTGAAACAATAGGTGTTTACTACATGTAAATGATTTATCTATAAATTATATTCTTGTTAGGAAAATATAAAAGGCTTCGAAATAAAAATCCCCAACGTGTACCTAATCTTTTAAATTCGTATATTTACGTAAAAGGTGCAGTTTGAAATCCACTAAATTCGTAGATGAATGTAAAAGGCGAAGTTTGAATTCCAGTAAATTCTTATATGTATGTAAAAGTACAGGTTGAAAGCCAGTGAATTCGTATATGTATGTAAAAGGCGCAGTTTGAATTCCAGTAAATTTTTATATGTATATAAAAAGTGCAGTTTGAAAGCCAGTGAATTCGAATATCTATGTAATAGGTGCTGCTTGAAAGGCAGTGAATTAATTTTCGAACGTTAATTAAAATTCCAGTATGTATTATTTCATATACAGATCTTAAAAGGTTACACTCTTAATTTTTTTCACTGGAAACCTTATTCATTTTCCTATACTACCCCCATAGAATTCACAGATAAATCACCCGTCGTATTTTTTGCATTAACAAAGTGCATATTAGATTAATGCAAAACACTATTTTCGATTAATCTTAATCACGAATCTACTTACATTATAAATACAAACAAACATTCTTTTGGATAAATTTAAGTTTTTCCTACGGTTTCCATTGAGTAGAATTAAAATAAATTTATTGAATACTTTATAAAAAAAAACTAGATGAACCCGCCACGCGTTGCTGTTGCTGTCCCCGTTCCCCTTCCGCCTCCTCTTCCCTTTCCGCCTCTTCTTCCCTTCTCGCGTTCCACTTTCACCTTCCTTATCCCCTCTCCCGCTGTCCCCATTCTCGCTGACCCCCCTCACGCTTTCACTTTCCAACTTTTCCGTCTTCCCCCCCTCCCTCGTCCATTCTCCCCTCCATAATTCCCCTCCGCCTCTCTCGGATTCCCCCCCCACGCACTTTTCCCCGGCCGCTAAACTCCATAAAATACACCAATTTTTCAAACAACTCGCGTTTGGCCTATTTCAAATTTTTATGCAAATTTCATAACACCAGAGCTCATTTCTTCTGTTATTCGGGACGAGACAAATCCAATAAATCAAAGATCATTAAAATTCATTCAATAGTTTTTGCGTGAAAGAGTAACAAACATACATACATCCATACAAACTTTCGCATTTACAATAAGTAAGATAGAAGCGTAACTAAAAAAAAAATTTTTTTCATTAGAAATGTATGAACCCATACAAGAAACAACTTTTAAAAAATATAATTTTATGGCTATAATTTTACCTGTGACATCGGTTAGCTTTTTTCTTTCTTATAAAATTATTCACAAAAACAACATTTGCGCTTAAAATTGTGATCTCTATCCGTTTGCCAAGCGATTTGTATGCCTAATTTGTTGATATCAATAAGGCTTACTAAGAATACATACATTTTTGGATTGTGGCTTTCTCTTAAATAAAGTCAATTTAAAGAAAAACTATAAACATGGATCATCTCGGAGATTACGAAAAAATAAGAACAGTCGGTAAAGGTATGCAACTTACATATTTTGGCATTCAAGTTACCTATATTAAAATATATATAATATTAGTTTACATAGTTATTTATACATTTAACTTCTGTTCGATTTCAGGGGCATTTGGGACGGCAGTTTTGTACAGGAAAATATCGACCGATAAATTGGTAGTTTTGAAAGAAATCAATACTCAAGATTTATCTCCAACAGAGAGACAGATGGCACTCAATGAAGTAGGAATATTGTCTTCACTCAACCACCCGAATATTATAGCGTAAGTACAAATTTAATTTCAACCAATATTTGCAAAAATTGTTATTTAAAATTATCGATTTTTTACCATGATTACATAGGAAATTATGAATATTTACCATTCCCAGGTATTTTGCATTCTTAGTACCCTCACTCACTGCAGTGCTCACTGGGCTCACTGCTAACATTTATCGTATATAAATTTGAAATTAGAACACGAACGTCGAAATGGAAAAGGGTTAAAAAAATCAACAAAGATAATTTAAGGGCCACTTTGAACATTGACAAAAAAAACACGTAAAAATTCAAGGCATAGCTCGGGCTCGTTTATATTTAACAGCAACAAAAATCCATTAAATTGACTCCCAATTGGTTTACTGTCCCAAAATTCACAGACCAGACCGTCACCGTTTTTTTATGTACCTACCAACAATTTAAAACATTCCTTGCTGGGTGCTGTAGTGTGGATCGTGTAAAATTTGATTTCAGAAGTTTTGAACGTCGTTATCGTTCATAAAAATTCCTAAGTAAAAATAATTGATATTGTAGAATCTATTTTTCCACATATAATTTTCAATATTATTGTACTTGTGAAAAATAAGAAAGTTTTTCGCAGTACTCTCATAAAATGGAAAAACTCTCGTTTTTCGCGTAAACACTACCCCTCTTACTCATAATCATAGTATAACTAATACGCGTCGTATTACGACGTAACAGTGAAAAACTTCACTTATTATCATTGCGTGTGCAGTGATAATAAAACTGCTTTAAACCAGGTTAATGGCCAACTTTACAAAACCAAGGATGAGTCGACGGATACCGCAATTGTGAGTAAGGGGATACGAATTTCGAGAAAAAATCTCGACATCGCAAACACGTTTGGTCTCCAATAATTGGTAATCAATTATCCGAAGGTACGGTGGAAACTTTGAGCACCAGGGAATGCTGATGATTGAGATGGAGTACGCTGATAGTGGAACACTCGCCCAGCTCATCTCCGCTTCCACTAAACACTTCCCCGAGAGGAAGGTACTCAGCCTGCTGCAGCAGATCTGCTCCGCCATAGCCCACATGCACGCACATAACATTCTGCATAGGTAAGTCGGGAATCTTTATCATACGTATATATTATTACAACAAGGGAGATGAGTCATGAACCATTGCCAGTAAAAAACCTGCTCACACTCCCCTTTTCATAAAAATACGTTTATAAATTGCGCTGAAACTACAATTCTGTTATTTTTATAATAAATGTAACAAGTTTAGTATCAGATTCAGACTTCCGCCTAGGCCCGATAGGTGAGAGCCTTATCCTCGGGTGGGGGGATCCGACCGGGGACCGAATTTTATTTTATTTTTAACATTAACTCTATACCCGAGGCCTCGACAGAAAAAAAGATAAATATAAGTAATATAATAATAATAAAACTTAATTAAGCCCTCAAAGCTTTAACGCCGTTCTTCCACGGAGCTACTTTCAAGCGACGCGATCGCCGCTCGTCTGTGCCTTCTATACTATTATTAGTGTTTGTAAACGCCGCTACGCGCTGCACCAGAAAAATAGTATGACAGTTAGCGGGTAGCTGCGTAAACGAAGTGCGTAACCCCCTTACTTATATAAGGAAGTTTGGTGAAAAATATTTTGACTTATAAAAAATATGTTCATGTAGATGATAAAATTCAAACTTGTAGAATTAATTTTATTATTAAAACGAACTTTAAAAAAAAAAATTAAGTTTGCATGTGAACATTGATAAAAAAAAATAAAAATACAGGACTCAACTTCCCTATTGCGGTATCCGCCGACTCATCGTCGGTTTTGTAAAGTTATTAATATAGGTTAGATAAAATATGAGTTGACAAAATGTGGGTAATACAGAATATAAATAATATAAAAATAGATTTTTTTTTAAAAAAAGAAAGACAAACATTCCCGGGTTACGAATAACCCAACAACATTTGAAAATCTCCTACTACCACCACACTAAGCGGAAGATGTTGCTTGTGTTGAGGTGGAGGACTTAGCCAGCCGAGGAATCGAACACGGAACGCCTGGGTGAGACCCAAACGCGATGCCCACTGAACCACTGACCGGTCACAGTTTAACCACAGAAGAAATAAAATGCACACCTCTATAAAACCAAAGGCACCGACCGCACTTTAGGAAAAAAATATCGTGATTTTTTATTAATTACATTATCAAATTTCTAACGATAAAACGTGAGGTCACAATAATATTTACAATAAAGTTGTCTAATTTTTTTTTTTTGTTGTCACTGTAACGAAGCTATAACCTTGATGATTTATGTACAACGCCTTGAGAATCTAAGTTAGGCAATCAGCATGACTTATGTATTATGTAGATTGCGAAACATCCATTCACCCAGGAGTCAAGTATTCTACCAGGCAGCGCGGCGCGGGCGCGTAGAGTGCCGCAGTTTAAAAATTTTACGAATTTATAAAATTGTTTATTTGTAATTTTTTGTATTTTGTTTTAGGGGAAGCTTAAATAATCGCTTGAATTACAAGTAATCGTGTAAAGGATGCTTTTTTTATGGGAAAGATGACACACAGCGTTAAAAGTGCTAGAGTTATTGAGCGTGACCTAGGCCGCTTATATTTTCTACCGACACACCACGATATAAAAGATTTCTTCTTACGGCAGTAGAAGGGGTCAGTTAAATTGGATAGCTGCCGCGGTATACCATTTCGTTGTACTGGACCTGTCAACTTGACGGCTGACAGCGGCTTGAGCACGGCAGATCCGTATTTAAAACGACCCCCTCTCCTGTTTACGGCGGAGAGGGAATCGCATAAGTTTTCAAATATCGCGTGAGCAGCGGTTACGGCGAATAACGACGAATAGCGAAGACCCGAACCGCGCTTATAACGCATTATCTTTTTAGGTGTGGCGGGTCTGTATGGGATTGTATAGCGAGTGCTATTGTGTTATTAAGTATCTTTTATATTTATAGCTGTGTTTGTCACTGGCATTACTTGTGCCTCTTTTAACATAACTAAAGTACTTAGCTCCTTTCCACTGTCTGTCCCAGCTGGAGATCAATGTCTTCCAGAACAATCCACGATTGAATATTACCGATTGTCGATGCGAGTAGTTAGCCATGCAGATTGAAATTTTCAGTTACGGCCATTTTTTTAATCGGCTCGTAAATTTTCACAGTCTCAACAAAATGAATATTTTTTACAGAGATTTGAAAACGGCAAATGTTTTCATGAATTCTGGCGGAAATGTGAAAATTGGCGATTTCGGCATATCTAAAGTATTGACGACAAACGCTCAAGCCCAAACAGTGCTGGGTACTCCATATTACATCAGCCCTGAAATGGTAAGAATGTCTACTTTAAAAAAAAACATCTAGCAGCTCATTAAGAAAATTAGAGACAATGCAAATAAATTTTCTTTTCCAGTGTGAGGGAAAAGATTACAATGAAAAATCCGATATTTGGGCAATGGGTTGTATTCTCTATGAAATGTGTTGCCTACATAGAACTTTTCAAGCATCCAGTCTTCCAGCTTTGGTCAATAAAATTATGAAGGTGAGGTGAGGTATACTAAATTGAAAATAACGCAGTAAATTTTTTGCAGCGAATGTATTTCACCTGTGAATAGGAAAAAAAACAAGATTTTTCCTGTACGATTATATGTTCATTTGATGTTCGAAACGTTTAATTTTTTAAGTAGTTTTTTCATTTCAATTCTTGACGAAAAATTGATGAATCGAATAATTAATTTATACCATATTATAATATATTATAATAACATATAAATAATAATTCATTAATATCAAAATATTCCATTATAAAGAAACATAATGTTAATCGTTATTCATCCACGTAGTAAAATAAATCATAAACATAGGTAAGTATATTATCCTGTACAAACACAATTGAAAGTTTATTTATTTAAAAAAATAACGTAATATTAGCCTCTGGACAGTTAAATAATAAGGTTAGAATAGGTTTTTTTTGTTGTGTCAGGGAATTTTTAAATATTTTTTATACAGTGGAACCTCTCATAAGGAGTACCTCCCATAACGCGTAATTCGCATAACGAGCAAACCGATTGTGAAAAAAAATGATCCCTTAACGACCAATATTTTGCAAAACGAGTGACGCAAGAGGAAGCCCAGTTTTCACGTCACTCACTTTTGAGCCGGGACTTCCGCGCCCGCGTCTCTGGCTAGCACTTGTTCTGCTAGCAGGTTAGTGTCGCATGTGATACGTATTTTTCCAAACTTTTTATTTGTAAACTTATTTTTAAGAACATTATAGTCAAGTATAGTAGGAACAAGATTACAGTTTTTCTCCACTAAGAGTAAACTTGTGGATTTTTAAAGACTCCATCTAGAGCATGAATAATTGCAATCGGAACATACAAAAGATTTTTCTCCGCTGTGCATCAGCTTGTTTTTCGCCAAATGTCCCTCTGTAGTACATGAATAGTTGCAGTAGGAACATAAAAAAGGTTTTTCTTCCCTGTGAGTCAGCTTGTGAATTTTTAAATGTTTCTTTTGAGAATATGAATAGTTGCAGTCGGAACATGAATATGGTTTTTCTCCACTATGATTAAACTTGCGGGTTTTTAAAGTCTCCTTTCTAGAACGTCAATAATTGCAATCGGAATATATAAAAGGTTTTTCTCCACCGTGAGATAGATTGTGTGATTTTAAATGATCCTTTGTAGAACATGAATAGGTATTTTAAGTCAAAAACAAAAAAAATTGAGTATTGTTTTTGGCATGGAACACATTATTTATATGGGAAAAATTGTTTCGCTTAACGAGTGTTTCACATAACAAGTAAGATTCTGGAACGAATTATGCTTGTTATAAGAGTTTATTTTGTCTTATATTATTAAATTAACGAATTATGCTCGTTATAAGAGACTTTTTTTGTCCAGCATGTTGTCTTTCAGTTTTAAATGCACCATTGCATCTGTTCTAGGCGGAATATAAACCGATTCCTCCCGGTTACTCTGATAAATTAAATAATGTGACGAGAGAGATGCTCGAAAAAAACCCAGACCGGCGCCCGACTGCAAGGGAAGTCCTCGAGAAGAGAATTCCTGAAATATTGTCATCTTTAGGCAACGACGGATATATTTACATCGACCCTTGCCACATCACTAATTCTTCCAACAGTTTATCACATGTTAAAACGTTGAAAGATACTCATGAAAGGTGCGGTTGAAAACTATATGAGTTTACAAAACGGGCATTGTAATTTATACTGGCTGATTTTAAATGACTCCCTTTCAATGATTTCAGATCGGTAATTTACCAAGTGAAATCTTTTGAGAAAAATCTAAATATATATCCAATTCAACTGCCCCCAAAATCTAAAATATTACATGTCGCAACCGGTTACAATCATTTCATTGCAGTAACTGACGGTAAGTACTTTGAATATTATACTGTTGACGTAGTGAAGTCCTGTTTTAACTCAACCGTTTGCCATTTCATCTGTCTATAAATTTGTTTCTTATGTTCCGGTTCCGGTTCAAGATGGTGGCCTTGTAGGATACTACATTTGATGTGGTTCCTAATACGATTTATCAAATCGGGGTTATCAAAAATATGGTGCCTACCGGCCTGAAGAACGTTTGAAAAAAGAATAGTCATTAACGTGGTGACATCATTTTCTTTGGATAAATTGTATATTCCTAAGGCGCTCCGCTGACGAGGCAACTGAAAACCAACTAAAACCGGCTGGTTTCTCTGTCTTGATTGGTCAAAAAGCTTGTTTAACCATAGACGAAGAACAATCAGCTGACAGCTGGCAACTAGCCATGGCCGCCCAGGGCAATCAGCAGTGACAGTTGCGAGTCACCGCTTGCGTTATCATTGACAACGGGTTTTTGAGTGATTGTGAAGTGTGCGGGCCATCACATTGTCATACAAAGACAGTTGGCAGTTGAGAGTTTTCAGTTGCCTCAGTGGGCGGAGGCGCTTATTCGATTTTTTTTAAATGTTACTTAAAATATTTACGGTTTATAATAATTAAGTAGGTACATAGGTAGTAAGTACCTAAGTACATACCTAATTATGCATCTTATTAAGGTGATTTCGAAGAAAATTTTGGTTTTGATTAATTAAATAAGACACATTTTTTGGAACGCGATGTCTGCTGTTCATAGAACTACCATGTAGTTATAATTTAGATATTCTTATGACCTAAATCGATTAAAAACATTGTTCCTGTTTTATTTTTCAGTCAATCTGGTATATACGTGGGGCGAAGGGAGTAGGGGACAACTGGGACACGGTGACACCAAACAGTGGCTTCAGTATCCAACCGTCGTAGAATCACTTTCAGGGAATAACATTATCATGTGAGAATAATTCATTACAGTATTAAAAATATCATTATAAAAAGTAAGCAAGAAAGAAATGGTATGACAACGGGGAAATTCGGGACGTACTTGACTTATTTTAACCAGTGATTCCTGGCATTATTTGGACTAAATAATGTAAATAAAATTTTGGTCACCGCACCGGTGACATTTATTTATCTACAAACATAAAAAAATAGTAGGTGTTGGACAGTTGATGGCGGGGTTAGAGTTGGGCGGTTAGGCGCTCCGCTGACGAGGCAACTGAAAACAAACTAAAACCAGCTGGTTTCTATGTCTTGATTGGTCAAAAAGCTTGTTTAACCATAGACGAAGAACAATCAGCTGACAGCTGGCAACTAGCAACGGCCGGCCAAGGCATTCAGCAGTGCAAGTCGCGAGTCACTGCTTACGTTACCATTACAACAGGTTTTTGAGTGATTGTGCAGTGTGCGGGCCATCACATTGTCATACAAAGACAGTTGGCAGTTGAGAGTTTTCAGTTGCCTCAGTGGGCGGAGGCGCTTACTCGCCTGAGTGACCAAAGACAACATGCAAAAAAAATTATTTTTGTTTGATTTTGAAGAAAAAAAAATTCACCGGACACCAAAATTTCATTTACATTTTTTACTCCAAATAATGTCGGGAATCACTGGATAAAGTAAGTCAAGTACGTCCCTTAACCCCCTGTATATAGACACTGACGTGACAACTATAAAATTTATGTTAATATCTGTATAATCAAATAGTGCTGAAAACACAATTCGAAAACACAATCGTATATTTTTATTTTCTTAAGCAGCGGAGGCCCTGAGGATAACAATTTCCCTCGCGACCTATTCATTTTTGGGGAATGCTGTGTGGAGCGTCTTTTAAGGGAAAGGAAGGAAAATAAGTTCTGGGAAGATATGTGGGTGGGTAGGAATCGGGGGTCAGTGTGACGGACGTATGAATCCATTCCTCCTATACTGTGGTGCAAGGCAATGGGTCTAGAATGCCCGGGTGGAGAGGTCAAAAGGTCTCTCTTGATCCGGCTACGCATTAGGTGGGCTAACCTGGGCAGACCTCACCCCGTGAACCCAGGAATCCCTGCTAAGTCACCAAAACGTATAGCACCACTAGGGGTGACCTATGGCAGAGGTACTGGTTATCCAATAAATGGTTCCCAGGGCAGCGGTATCCACACCTGCCTCCAAAATTGAAAATATATTATTGTAAAGAAAATGTCAAATATGAATGACCAACCTCAAAATGTCTGAAATAGGTACACCATACATAATTAAACATGTATTTTCTATAGCAAACTGACTTTACACAAGTAATAAGATAATTTTTTCACGAAATTCTGCATTTAGGTACATGTTCAGTACTAGAATTAAATAATCTTCTCCGTATCAATAGGTATGGGAAAATTATCAGGAAGTAACCGATTTCCGTCCGGGTTTTAATTATTGAGGGCCTAAATAATGTTTCAATTCCCTCAACAATGTGAAACAACAACGAAATTTCAACTCATGTTTTCGCAAGTTGCGATTTGACTCAGTAAATATGAGTAGCTGCTTTGACTCTCAGAAGTATACAGCATAATTAAGAACCTACGAACTTCCTCAGCAAATGAATGACAGATAATATAAATCAATTAAATCATGTTTGTTTTCATATCTGTGTAGGTCTGGGGCTGGTGAAGGATTTAGTCTATTTTTAACTGTCGATGGAAAAGTCTTTTCTTGCGGAGAAGGTAATTATGGCGCATTGGGTCATGGAAATTTTGATGTTTGTTTCAAACCAAAGATAATTGGTAGGTAACCTGTTTAAATAGTATTCATCCTTTATTTTACTATATAATCAATTTGTATTTATTTTGAAATAGTTCTACACGATGCAACATCTTATCTTTCTGAAGTACTTATATTGGAATTGATGCTAAGATAATGTGAATGTATTTCAGAGACTTTGTTGAGAATGCACATCTCGAGTATAAGTTGTGGATCGGCCCATGCATTAGCCCTGACTGTAGATCACCAGCTCTACCTTTGGGGACAAGGAAATAAAGGGCAAACGGCTCAAAAATCTTTGCTGAACATGTAACACCTTTCTTACCATAGATAAAAGATAAAATAATGATTAGCTACGAACCATTATTAGTATGACCGAGCGCACAAAAGTGTCGCCAACATTGTTTACCCACATAAATCTAAAAGTGTCGCCAACATTGTTTACCCACATAAATCTAAAAGTGTCGCCAACATTGTTTACCCACATAAATCTAAAAGTGTCGCCAACATTGTTTACCCACATAAATCTAAAAGGCCCTGGAAAGAACTATTCGAGAACAATTTGCCTTTGCCTACTTCATTTTATCATGACATGCCCCATTCCCTGCCTCTTCAATTTCACAAAAAAAATAAAGTCATCGTATTGTATGCATTAAAAATATTTATTTAAAATTAATCCTTTGCATCCAAATCATTTCAAAAGATTGTCATACAAAATCGCACTAACGTCCGGCCTTTTAGTTTCAGCAAAAATATTTTTTAAAAATTCACATTTAAGCCCGCTAAACTATTAATATAGTTTGTGAGCAGAGACATAAAGACAACATTTTATTCAACATCACAATACAATTTAAACGGTGTATTATTATGATACACTTAAACTACTGCAAGTCATCTATGCACAGCAGTGTGTGCCACATCCTACCTACACATCAAATGCTTGTCTCCACAACTGCAGTGAGTCCTTGCAAATTGATCTTAGTCGCCATGCTTATCTTCCATGCCATATCTCCCTTTCTTTTAGTGAAGTAATAATATACAGCGCGAATTTTCAGGGCCTTTGATTAGTAATAATAGCCAATGAATAATGCCTTAGGAAAAATAATTATGGTGACTTTTTATTTGTTACCAGTTGAAAAAGTTCATATACACGTATACCCACTTAACAATTAGTATTTTAGAGAGCAAAAAATAGGATTGAAATAGAGCCAGATCTGTGAAAGACCCAAACGTCATAGGTGACCGGGAAGCATATCCGGGGGTCAGTATAGACGACAAAATGGTCGTTGCAATAAATTTATTAACTCTACGTCCAGGAGACTGAAAAAGCCAACTCTGCCCTTCCAAATATAATTCCTAGTTCTATCACTGTTTTAAGCAGTAATGATCAACCTTTTTAGAAGGAGGGGCAATTTATACATTTTTAATTTGTTCACGGGCCGCAGAGGGTAACATTGTTTAATTTACAGTCGGTGGTGTCGCACACCATATTGGTAGAGTCCATATTTTGTAAGATATAGATATAATAGGGATATAGGGCCAAGGAGCCCTGGGAGGTTAGATTAAGATGGAGCGACAATATCCTCAAAGACATATCTACCTTGGAGCTTCTAAACTGGAGAGAGCTGGCACAAATTACTAATTTTAATGTTTTTATTTGAAAAAAAAAAATTGATTTTATTTTGAAGAAAAAAAAAACAATAATTAAAAAAGTCATCGGAGTCCCAAATTTCATTAGAATTTTCACTCCAAATAATGTCAAGAATCACTGGTTAAGTACAAGTGCAAGTAAGTCAAGTACGTCCCTAACACCCTTTAAAAGTGCCTAAGGAAATCGAGTGAAGGCTTTTGCGCCTCCGTTTATTATTGATAATCACCCCCCCCCCCCCCCCCCCCCCGAATTTGTGCGGTAGACCTATAAGCCTATAAATAAAAACATGCTATTATGACAAAATCAAAATAGGGTGATTATTTATTTTTAGTTGTGTTCCGACACGAGTCGATATGGCATCTGGAATTAAGCCAGTTTCAATACACTGCGGAGGAGAATCAACCGCTGTGATCACTTCTCGAGCTTCACTGTTTGTTTGTGGTTGGAACGTACACAATAAATTGGCATTGACAACAAATACAAGATCGTCATTCAAGAGCAATAAAAATGAAATTATCACAAGCATGGTAAAGTGTGCTTATTTATTTGTATAATTATTCACGGACTTTTACAGTAAAATAGTGTAACAGGAATGGTCAATCCGTGTAAAATATTGAATACAATGCTTGCCTACATAGCCAATGAAAAAAGTTTTGCTTGGGATTAAAATAATGTTGAAATCGTAAAACCAATAAAATCTTACTATTATAATATTATAATATCACCATTTAACTACTGGAACGAGAGAGCAATTTAAAACTTTTTTTTCGGATTGCTAAAATAAATTTTTCCGCCCACATTAAAAAAAATCATACCTCCGAATTTGAATATGGAGACATACAAACTGATTATAGTTCTATACAGTGGCGTAGCGTGCCTTGGAGGGGCCCTGTATCAAAATTAGTTGGGGGGCCCAAATGAATGCCCTTACACACGTTAGGGGCCTCTGTAGCCCGGTGGCCCCGTATCATTGATATGGCTGATATGGCGGTAGCTACGCCCCTGGTTCTATATAACCAATGAATTCACTTGTCTTTTGTCTATTATCACATATTCGTAGGATTTATAAAAACAAATATTATTAAATCGTTAACTTTAAAACATTTTAAAGAATCTAGAGAATATTTATTTTGTTATATTTTGAATGTACAATATATTACAATAAATGCTATAATCAAATAAAAAAATAATGAAAATTTCCATATTTTGGCAACAAAGCAATCCGTGGTTTTGGAAATAGTGCCATATTGTGGCAAAAAGCGCTCTAGTGGAATAAACATAAAACACGAAAATAAATGTTCTTACAGTAATTGATATAGAATATGGCTAGAACCTATTGAAAATGTGAATTTATTGCCTAATATCATTTGTTTTCAATGTTGATAATCCATGTAGCTCAGAAATTCAGAAACTCACCGACTGCCCTAGCAATTTAATATTTCAATTCAGTACTTAATTCAGTTCAGCTTCTACCTACTTAATTCAGTTCAGTACTTCATTCAATTCAGTACTTAATTCAGTTCATTCAATTCAGTTCAGCCTGTACCTATTAATTCAGTTCAGCACTTCATTCAATTCAGTACTTAATTCAGTTCAGTACTTCATTCAATTCAGTACTTAATTCAGTTCAGCCTGTACCTATTAATTCAGTTCAGCACTTCATTCAATTCAGTACTTAATTCAGTTCAGCCTGTACCTATTAATTCAGTTCAGCACTTCATTCAATTCAGTACTTAATTCAGTTCAGCCTGTACCTATTAATTCAGTTCAGCACTTCAATCAATTCAGTACTTAATTCAGTTCAGTACTTCATTCAATTCAGTACTTAATTCAGTTCAGCCTGTACCTATTAATTCAGTTCAGCACTTCATTCAATTCAGTACTTAATTCAGTTCAGCCTGTACCTATTAATTCAGTTCAGCACTTCATTCAATTCAGTACTTAATTCAGTTCAGCCTGTACCTATTAATTCAGTTCAGCACTTCAATCAATTCAGTACTTAATTCAGTTCAGCACTTCATTCAATTCAGTACTTAATTCACCGGGATAAGAATAACCTAATAATCTCAAATCTCCTACTTGTTGGATGATTGTTGAAAATGTTGCATGTATCGTGAGTACTTAGGAAATGAACTCACGTCGCCTGGGTGGGGACCCAGGCGTGATTCCAACTCAGCCACTGTCCAGTCTTAATGCTTGTTACGTTCCATTTTATTACAGAAGGAAGTCAATATAATACCAGGGGCCATAATTAACTGCAGTGTCGGGTTACTCCACTGTGCTCTCATAGTAAAATTAATGGATGGAACGAGGACAGTTTATACCACTGGGTGTCCTCACGATTCTTTTTTATCATCTAATTCAAATACTCAGTTCGCTCCTTTGAGAGTTAAAGAGCTAGAAGATGTAAACGTAATGGTAAGATTTTTTACAATAATTATTATTTACAATTTTTCTCTGAACAAAATTGGTAAAATCCATAGACATATGAATATTACTAGACGAGAACATACAGGCCAGAGGTAAACACCAACTGTAGCGGGACGCGGGTGGTGAGTTAATTGTGATTCGTCAATAAATCAATTTGACAGTATACAGGCATCTCACATTATAATATCACCGTTTAGTTCTTAAAAGTAAAATCTGCTTTTGAATGAATAGACCTTTTTACATAGGAGCGGGGATTGCTCGCCACGTTTTGAATTCTCGAATTTGAATTCTGAACTCGCGAATTCCAAATACGGCAAAGTAAAGTTCGTAGCTATTTTCAGAGTCAAATATTTTGTTGCTGTATTTAGTTAATACACTTTTACAAATGTTTCATAATTTACTTACCCCAGTAAACAGCGACGAGCACACTCGAGAAATGCTTCGCCAGATATATCGCAATGACGTAAAATATGTTATTAAACTGATTACATATATGATCTGAATAAGCTTAAAATGTTCGAAAAAATGCTTACCTATGGAATGTAATACGACAATTGGGTTTATTATTTTTTTCACTTCTATTTTTACACATTTTAATAGCACAACCACCATTTATGCCGTGTTATTTCTTAAAATGTACCGATGAGAGCTCGAAGCTAGTTTGCAAAAGAATGATGACGTCACATTTTCTAGATTCACGTGAAGCCGTACGCGAGTTCAGGGGGCTCCAAATGGAACCGGTATGGGGAGGGGGAAATAATACGCTTTTATGACTTGGGGCAGGTCTAGTAATATTCATATGTCTAAGGTAAAATCTATATAATTTTGTTAGATTCCAACATTTTAACACATAAAAAGTTTTGTTCCCTCCCTTGAAAAACCAATATAGTTTTAAGGTAGATACATCATACATGCCAGTGTCATCTTTGGGGATGCTGTATAGATGCTGCAGATTACATCTAATTCTTAAATAAAAACACCGCCGTTATTTAATGTCTTATAAAATATTACATAGAAGTAATAATGTAATATTTTATATGTCATACAAAATATAAAATATATTTTTTTATCCGTAATCTGTTTGTGAAGTTTTCACATTATTAACCGTGTATATAATCCGTACGCGCTAGGTACGTACTCAGCGTCAAGCGAAATTTTGAGAGGAAGGAGTGAACCTGGTCTTTGACCGACCCATGTTTTAGAGGAGAGGAAACTCAAAACCCAGAATAAGTTCCACAGCCAAGTTGTTCCACACAGTCACGAGTCATTGATACAAACCATTTTCACTTAGTAAATGTCAACCGCGTACAAATGTTGAGCCTGCATTTGATGTGACTCACAAATTTGGTGGGTTGAATAATGTATTATTAATAATAATGTTTTCAGGTGGTAAAATGCGGGCCTACATATACCGTGATAGGTACAGAGGATAACTGTATTCTCTTGTGGGGAACAAGATACGGGACAAGAGGAAGTGGAAGGGATACCACAGACATTGCTAGTCAAGAATCAAGTGGAGTGTGGTCAGAAGGGAGTCACCTGAATAAAGACACGGTGAGTCGATGAATCTGTTGGATCCGGTTCCATGAAAGTTGATCCCCCGACGGTTGGCCCCGGCATACTTATATAAAATATGCATTCGGTTTGTACCCAAGTTGTTTGTAAGTGTACCCAAAGAGGTGTGTAGATAAGTACCGCTGAATAAAAAAAAGTATAAAATATGTTTATATTCAAAAGCATCAAGGATAAAACTACTTGTATATATACTGTACGTACCCGCGAACGAAAAAACGAAAAATCGACACTGTAGACAAATACTCTTTATATATACATACCAGCGGTGCTAGCACGGTCGGTCGATATGAAGTTATCGACCGATTGTCGGTAACTTCTCATCGTTCCCTAGGACAATTACAGATCGCTAACGTACAAACGACAGTTGATATCGAAAATATTAAGGACACTTAGTCATTGTGAACTGTCACCTATTCGTTTGCGATCTGCAGTTGTCCTAGGGAACGATGAGAAGTTACCGACAGTCGATCGGTAACTTCATATCGACTGACCATGCTAGCACCCCAGCTACCGGCATATTAATAAAGGTATTTAATAAAAGTCAATTTTATGTTTTAAATTAGTAAATAATCCACAAAAAATTATAATTTATAATAATTTTAATTTCGGAGGGCTAACTGTTGGGGGATTACTGTCGGGTCACAAGTGAATCCATATTTAAATGTCAATCAACGATAAATCATAATAAATTAGGTTTGTCTAATCTGCCTGTAAATATAAAAAAAAAATTCTGTCCAGGTTGATGGTTTAACCGGGAGTTCAACGAGTTTATTCACCAAGTATTTGACATCAACATATTTACCAGAAACAATAAAGAAACCAATAAGGCTATTAGCGTAAGTAGTTTAACAATCTTATTCCTTATTCATTCATTTCTGAGATTCGTAACCAACACTCTAATTGACCTGATGAACAAGGCACCTAGACTTGCACAACAAGGAGAGTCGTCGACACTGATATTTCAGATGCTTGCTACACTTAATCAGTCGGTGATCAGTTGGTTATCAGTTGGTGATCAGATGATGATCTTCCATCTTCCTTTGCTATTTCCGCCTTCCACTTTACAGGTGACCATGATCTTTTGATGGTTGCAAGGCTTCTTTTCTCCGGCTCTATGGGACCCAATAGGCTAAAATTTTGTAATAATAGGTTAGGATTTGTACATTGATAGTTTGAAGACGATTCAATCAAAAAAATTTAAAGTAAAAAAAAAAATTTAATTCATCAAATTTACAGGCAAAATGACTTGGAGTCGGAAAGAACCTATTTTATCAGGATCTATGGGACCAAATAGACTGAAAATTTAGGTTTTTACTAATTTGTACCACAATAAATAAATAAATGGTATATTTTAGGCTTTACTCTTCCCCTGAGCAAATCCAGATTGGATCTTTTGTGATATTAGAAGGATTGTTTCCCCTGGCACACAGCATTTTAGTGCTTGTCAATACAACGGCGCCACTGGCCAAAGAAATCAACAAAGACAGCACAGATGAGCACGTTATAGATAACGAAACTTATCTTCAAGATTGTGATACAATTGGACCGGTAAGTTAAGAGAATGATATTATGAATAAATACTAATCATTACATAACTTTATGTTATTATTTTCGGATCTAAAGACAGAAATTTATATCATTTATATTATGAAGTAAACCTGAAGATATACTTGAATCTCTGTATGGGCGGCGGGTATATGTACTGTATATGTACTGCCACCCCGGGAACCATTTTCTGGATAACCAACAGCCCCGCCATAGGTCACTCCAAGTGGTTCCCTACTATTGGCAGAGGTTCGTGGGTTGAGATTTTCCTAGGTCTTAGTGGCGAATGCGTTTGTCCACATACTCGTGACGGGCCAGAACGAGAGAGACAGGTTGAACCTAGACCTCTCCAGATGGACTCTCTCGACCCATCGCCTTGCATCGCAGTGGCAGGGATGGATTCATAGGTTCATCACTCTTGGACACATTGATCACAAGATTCCTACCCATCCTTCATACATTTTTCGTTCCCAGAACATCATCTCCTTCCTTTCCACAAAAATACCCTCCACAGCAAAGATGACATAGGGAATTTTTTAACTAATAAATGCCATTGTTTTACATTCAATTTCCTGTTCATGTTTTATTTATACTTCGTTATCTTGAACTCGTTTATGGATAAATTCGAGTAACGCAGAAAAGATTCTCTGCATCTTCAGGAGCGATACTGAAAAAATCTTTGACCCTTGGTGTTAGAAATAATTTGCTCATAGCTGAGCAGTATAATAATAATTGGATAATTTGTAGAGCACTGTTTCTGTGAACATAGCCTGTAATAAGGTCAACGAGTATTTTACTGCGCACAGGTCATAGCTAAATAGAATTATACCTGTTTTGCTGTCTAGTCCCGGCTGTGAGGCATGTCGCGAACGTTGGTAGAATACTGTGGCTAGCGAATGAAATAATTATTTACAATAGGTAATTTAACTCACTACACCAGTGGCGGTCTTTCGCTTACCACAATTCAAATCAAAACAATTGATATTATTCTAATTTATTCGAAAATACACTGTGAGATAGTAGGCCGCGGCGAGTAGTGATATCTAATGTCTTAAATGGAAGCTTTCCAACGCACTATGATTGGCTGGGTCAATTTATCAAATGTGCCATATCATATCTTCTGTCTCTTTACGCGCCATAAAAAAAACGAGATAAAAATGTTTTCGCACTCTATAGACAGCTTGGGTCATTACCGTGAGGGAGACAGCATCATGAATCTTATGCCTTTGAAAGAGATGGTTTGATAAAAGTAGGTTGAATTTGCATATTGCACGATTGTCGCATGAAATAATTTATTATATTAAGGGGGTTTTTCACCGTAATTATAGCCTCTTAATATTTTATCCTAGGATAATGTATATTTACCATTTACGGTTTATTTTTTTATTATGTCGAGTTTACTATTCGGCACTCGAACCTATGTATAGTGGCTACATAATAGTGGCCGAGTTTTCTAACTATTGCGAGTATTTTATTTTTATTATTTCTAATATTTATTATAAAATGATGGTGAAATCCCCCTAAATTTAATTTTACTCTCAAATTTGTGAGGTACCTACAAACAAATATTGATAATATCAGAGTATATCACAATAAGAAGAAAATTTTTGTCGCCATTTTTTTTTAAGTGACCTTTCACTTCTGGGCCCCTAGAGCCGCCTCTGCACTACACCATCAATAATAATTGTATGTATTGTTTTATTTATTTAAAGCTACCTGATTGGTTGAAAGCTGACATCGCGTTGACTAAATACTCATGGTCAGGACAGTTTAAGTAGGTAAGAAAAACAAATGTAGGACGTATTTCCATGCTATTTTTTAAAAAATAAAAGTTTATTAAATGTTTTACATTTAGGCATACAACGTCTATAAATCAATTCATTGGATTAAAAAAAATATTGTGTATAATTAATACAGAAATAAAAGATTACAAATTTAACTGTTTTTTTCGTTTTCTCTTGCCTCGAGTCGTTTGGTAGATAGATTCTGAATAAAGAGGCTCATTTTCAGTTTTCACAAGAGGGAATGTTCCAGAAGCATTGTTATTGTCAAATTCCCGTTTTAATTTATCGCAGTCGGGTTTAACATTACTTTCCATTGAATCTTCAGACTTGATCAATGTTTCCAATAAATTATCTTTGGATCCTTGGGCGACGGATCTGCAAAAAAAGTTGTAAAAAAGATTCATTAAAATTAACACTTTTTTATTATGGAAATAAAATATTAGTTTTAATTATGATGCTATTTCTAATTATTAAAATATCATCTTAAAACAAATCAATAATAATTGATTCATTATCAATTTTTAATTTTTTTTTAATTTACAATTCTTCAAATATTTTAAGTTAATTTTCGCATTCTGTGTAAGTTCTATTCGAGTTTTGATATTATATCAACATAGGCCAGTTGCTTCATAAAACTGAAATAATCACACAGCTTGAATAGAACTTTCACAGAATGTGATAATTAACCTCAAATATTTGATGAATTATTTAAAAAATTTTAAACAACCCATCCTAACACTACTGAAAACTTACATATTAAAAGCAAGCTCCTTTTCTTTGAACAAATTCAAAATTGAAGAAACATCAACTGCATCAAGAAAACATTCACTGGTTGGTGTGTATATTTTTTTATGCTCCTCGGCATTGAAATTGATGGTTTCCAAATGTTCTGAAAAAGAAAAACATATAATGTAATAATTTGTAAATTATATGCTCTAAAATGTAATTCATATTTTTTATATTGTAATAATAAAAAACAATAATACTAATTTACAAGTCTCTTATATTATTTAGACAATTTTATAAGATTATAAGCTATTATGTATTTATGAATAAACAGATGTTTATTTATAAATTATGTTAAGAATCACATCGTGACTGTGTGACTTTTTAGTAATAACTTAAAAATATATTCCAATGTGAATTATTATAATAAAAAATGTTATAATAATGTGCTCATGGGTTATGTTGAATTTATTTTGAATTCATGCTTTTGATTGGCTTTTATGGAGAGCGGAGATTTTGCAAGTTAATCGCTGTGGAGAATGGTGATTTTCATCTAAACTCTATCTTCATTTCGATTTTGTTAATCTTTGAATGATTATAGATTATTTATAATGATGGTACACGGTGTATTATAAAAGTTGGTATATTGTAACTACGAGTATGTACAGTATGTTTGGTCTAAACTGCTAGCTGGGAACAGAGAGTGCTACTGATCAATTCAAGGCTTATATAGACACTCTGTCTCTCTTCATCTTCCGTCTCTGTCAACTACTACGGAAGTCAAGGTGAAACCAATCTCACAGATTTTTTCCATGATTTGCGGTTGAATTTTCTAGGGATCTCAAAAACCATCTTGTAGCTATGGACATTGCGTATAGATTGGCATTTGTAACTCAATTTTGTCATTTTTGGAGAGTGGCGTTTTTGCTTTTAAACCCCACATACTATGAAGCTGAACCAGAGGTGGAACGTAATGAGAATAGAGAATGGATGAGAACTTACTATAAGATAATTGGGCCCCTGTCGATTTGTAATCTTCAATTTCAACATCTTTTTTCAGCAAACTTTCCACAAGATGTTTTTCGCTTTCTTTCAACTCTTTTAAGCCTGTTATCAGAGGAATGGTGACTTCTCGGAAAAACTGAAAGTAGATCATTTGATCTGATTAGTAAAATGCAATTATTTTCTAATTACATTACAATTAATCATATATGCAATCTTAAAACATTATCTTCAATCACACCAGAATAATTGCTAATTAATCGAACTAATAATAGCCTATGAAATGTACTAATTTATAATATATGTCTATATCAGATAAACAATCATTAACTTTAAGTATGTAGGTACTTAATACATACGTATAAGTATGTAAAAATAAAATGGTGTTATCTTAAGACGCAGAGAAAATCTCCTGCTGTACCGGAACATATTATGACCTATCATCCACAATTGCACACGACAGCAAAAATGTTACAGACTTGTTTGCTGTCATGTAATATGTATTGAACTTCCAATACATGTTGAAGAATGTTAAGAAGAATCCTATCAATAATAAACAAAGACATCGCCTTTGAATACCTCTCAAGCATAGATATTTAAGATGATACCCGGTGGTGCAGAAATAGATTTTACTAAAATATTGCTGTCACTGTTGCTCTTACTCCACCGGATATTGAGCGAAAGGGACAATGCACTGACACCTAACTAAAATGGAGGTTTTGTATTCCCCACTTTTCTCCTCCAAAAGTGGACTGATTTTCAATTTTTTTTTTACCAACTACATAAGAAAAAACTATTCTATGTCTGTATGTTTTGCTTTTTTTAAAAAAACATTGTCTGGTTTGTATACTGAACATCTTTTGACGGCGTTTAAACCAGTCAATTTTATTGATTTTTGGAAGGTCATAACTTCTATAAAAAGTAACTTTAAAAAAAAAACAAAAAGTACCGACACGCTAGTAGTTGATATCTATTTTATGCAAAAACAATATTTTCTCTAGGGTTAAAATCCAGAGAGATAAATAGGGAATACGTTTGTATGGAAAAATCACCGCCGGGTATCCTCTTAAAAAGGACCAGGAATTGACAGGCTACCTGGAATCTTTATACACAGCTGTAATGGAAATCGGCCGTTATCACATCAGTATTTCTAAGCAAAGTTCTTGAAAAAATTGTCTTTGGTTACTTAATAGACTCGGCTAACTCCACAATTGTTACACAGAATCAAATGAATGATCAAATGATTGTATGTACATATTTAACTTATTTTAATTTTAAACAACTCAATAATAAAATAGATATAAAATACAATATACGGTATAACATTAAAGAGAAAAAAAGTAAAAAAGAAGAAGCAAGAGACGCACGAGGAAGACATGGTGCAAGCAAGTGATTCAAATAATTGACTAGGGTCATTGAAGAAATGTTACAAAAGGTTTTGAAGTTCCTTGACTATTTTTATTTTATTTGACATTTTGCCCAGCTGGGCTTTTACATCTAAGCTTGAGCTATCGAAAATTATACAAAAAGTTTTTTAAGCATGAAATAATGTAAAAGTGATAAACTAAATATGAAACAATATCTGTAAAACATATTATAAGAGTAACATAAAATAAAATAGAAACTAAAACAATACTATAAGTAATATAATAATACTGTATTACTTATATATCAAAACCATTTTCCGCAACCAGTGGCGTACCGCAAGTTATAAATGACATAGGCCAGCAGTTTTCAACCTGTGGTACGCGTGGTACCCCTTGGGGTACGCGAAGCAAAAATTGGAGGTACGCAATATCGTAGCACAAATGTTGGTTTTAAAACTCAGCTCAGCGTTTTCAAATTTCGGCGGTTTGCACCCGGCGGTTTGGCAGCCTGCCTTTAATAGCGTACACAAGCACGTATTTGTATGAAAAGGCATTTTTTTCTTATGCGTTAATCAAAAATAAATATCGCAATTGCCTGTATGCTGGACCAGACTTGAGACTTTGTAAAATTGAGCCAAGCTTTGTAAAAATTTGCTCTGTAAAGCAAGCTCAAGGGGCTATATGTTAACATTTTATGATTTATTATACAGGGTGTAACAGGAAACCGGGCTTTTATTTCAACTACTGATACATGAGAAACATTAATTCTACAAAAAATTTTGAGGTTAAAAAAAAATCATCCTCTCTATATACTTAGCGAGTTTGGAGTTGTGTATGGAGAACATAATTTATTTTAACGAAATAAAAAAGCGTGGAGCAAAATTTGTTCAATTTCGCATGTAGAATCAACGATTAAGAATGCCCGAAGTCGTGTTACAAATGTACACAAGATAGATAGAGGGTACGGGGCACAAAAAGGTTGACAACCTCTGACATAGTCAACTGTTTTAATAATGACAATATATTGCTATTCGCCGACGACATTAATTATATCAAGAAATAACCCTCAATTAAATTGTTATTGACTGTAAGTAATACAATCTGAAATAATTATCCTATCTAGATTTACTCAGTAAAATATCACAATTGGTAAAAAAAATAAAAAAAATAGTCACTCACTTGCAGCGGAGAGGATGTGTTTAATTTGAAAACAATTTTAAATGAAGCTCCTTTTAATATTTTAATTGTTAAAATAATACATTCTCCAGGTTGGCTAATATCTATGGATGATTCTGTTATCTTTTTAGATAAACTTTCACTCAGCATTTCCAAGAAAGACTTTGTTAGGGATGTATCATCAGCTTCAACAATTATAGGGTTGTTTTCCTGCAAAAAACATTACAAATCAATCTAATTACATATATTCAAAGACTCAATTGTGAGTGATTATGATGATCTGGCCCCCTAGCACACTCGATCGATAAGGATTGTATCGATAACTTTCGGTAACTTCTCATCATTCCCTAGCATGACTGCAAATTACCAGCGAATAAGTGACAGTTCACAATGACTAAATATCCTAATATATTCGACTAAGTATCTTAATATATCAACTGTTGTTTGTACGTTAGCAATCTGCAGATGTCCTAGGGAACGATGAGAAGTTACCGACAGTTATCCTTTTATATTTTATTGTTTCTCTTTTTATATACTGTAAGTTAGCTCACTGTCTATTTTACTATGTACAAATTATAATTTACAATTGAAAAATGTCCTCTACAACACAAGTGAACTCCTAGCGTGGAGGACTATATATTATATCTTTTTAATATAAATGTATATTAATTTTTAATTTCAATTTATTTCACAAATTTATTATACACAACAATTTTACAATTTTAATCATTGTTTAACAATAGAATTAAGAGAACTGGTTCTTGAGCTTGGTGTAGGAGTTATGTAAGAATATTTTTAGTCTACAATTTTTTTAGTCTATAAATAATATAATATCTTAAGGATTAGATTAAGGAAACGAACCTAGATTAATATATTAAGAATAAATAAATCCTTATCGATCGAGTGTGCTAGGGGGCCTGGTCCCCTTAAACAAAAGCAATCTTCCCAATGCACTTTCCGTTGTCATGCTCATTGTAGGTGTTTGGGGCTTTGACCCATCGGAGTCAGAGTAAAATTAGCTTCTCAGAAGCTGGACGTACTGTGCAGGGTCCGCAGATTCTGCAGACATTACATAATTGCTGACACTGTACAAGTCACAAGTGTGCGCCATTGTTGAGTTAGGCAATTTTTTTTTGAGCCATAGCTGATCTAGAGCGCCTAGATATTTGAAAAAACTTTTGACGAGTCTATTTTCTTTGCGCTGTTGACATTTGAAACACAAGAATGGGTCATTCTTAAGGCTTTTTCCATGCTCGGCTGTGGGGTGATTTTCTTTTCTTCCCTTGGAAACCAAAGGGCCTACTGAAGGGATTTAGCACGAAAATATATATTACCTAAAATCAATAGTTTATAAAAAAATAATGTTAAATTTTACTTAGGACTTAATATGTATAACTAGCAAAAGTAATGTTTCTTAAAAAACCTAGACCAAGAACCTAAAAACCTATTTAAAAAAATCAGTTCTTAGTTTGGGTTAAATAAATTGCTTGTTTTCCGGCATATCCTTGTGGTTGAACATTTTCTACCCGTTGAACGCTGCGGAATCAGAAAGATATCTGACAATCATTTATTTTGTATGTATGATTTTTATACTCCGTACACTACGGAGGTATTAGGCCGTGGGAGTTCGACGTCCCAAAGGTTAAAGATGAAATAAAAATAAAATATTTTATTATTGTTATTATTTATACTTTATAATTATGTCAACATGACTTATGGCCGCCAAACTAAATATGAAGAATATTAATTTTTTTTTGAACGGAATGGCTGTTACATTTAACCATTTTCTTCGTCAGGGTAGTAATGACAAAAATGTCATTACTACCCTGACGAAGAAACCATCGGTTTCGAAACATGTAGGTAATTGTGATTATATAATAGTGGTTGATGCAAAGTTATTTGTTTAATTTAATTAAAAATGACGCCACAAAGTGATTTTGCGAAGTTTGAAGAAATAATAAATTTTAATCACAACCCAGTACTTACCTAATATGCAGTGCATGCGTATTAGGTAAGTACTAATTAGGCGGAATTTTATTTTTTTTAAGTTAAAAAAAAATTCTAGCCGCTCGTTGTTTTTCGTATAGTGTCAAGAATACCAACATAACAAAATGACATTCGAAAATGGTCGGTTCGTTTTACAGAACGAAACTAATTTTAAATTTACGTAATTGAAATTTAAAATGAAATATTTTCCACTGCCCCCAATGCAAATAGTTGTCTTTTAATGTCATTAAGGTGAATCAAAAGATTTTTTTTTAAAAAGTGCGTATTAATCGTTTCCATCTGTATCCAATATTTACCAAGCAATATTTTACCAAAAATAAAACAACAAAGAATTTAGCGATAATCCAAATATTATCAAACCTGAATAAGTGAGGCTAAATCATTTTTTGATAGCCTTAACTCCCATAGTTGGACAAAATTGGTGAGGAAAAAATCGTAAGTCTCATTTAAGGCATGATATTTAAAGAAGTATGATTGTTTTCCCTCCTCAAGCACGTAAATCCACATTTTAATACGCTAAATCAATATTATTCTCAGCAAGAAATATAATTATTTGACGTTTGTAGTTGTGCTGATAACAATAACAAACTTTTTCTATGGATTTACGGATGACAGATGACAGATGACAAACATTGATGTCAGTGGTGCAAAACCATGAACCCAGAAAACAATGGTTTCTGAAATAACATTTTGACGGTGATATTTTTTACGATTGCCCCACGTTTTCAATTATCAAAATTATACACAAAAAAGTTGTTTTCAAGCACCAAAAGTACCCTTCGGATGTATTTGCCGACGTAACCTGGCATTAATACACAAATAAAATTTGACCACCCACTCTTTTCTCCTGGTGACTGATAAAAATCACAAAATAAGATGTTGAAATGAGAAATATATAACATGTATTTCAATTTAGTAGTATTACTACGCATACAGCTTACATCGGTGCTAAACGCACTTAGAATAATGATATGTATTGACTATTGACTCAAAATATTGTTTCACAATATTAATAGTTGTTAATTGGGGATGCCATAGTCTTACTGGCTCCAGACGGGAGCAGTTGGGACTTGTAAGGTATTCACTATAATTTTTTTTTTAAAAACAATGACATATAATCTGAAAAGCTCGAATCAGCTATTCGTGTTGGCGTAATCGGATACAATGCTAGCTATTATTCTTATGCAAAAGTGAAAGTTTTTTTACAATTTTTTAATGAGAATAGTACCTAATAAAAATGTGCCGTATAGCTTTCTCATAAATATATATTTGTGTATGTTTTAACTAATATTTCATTTTGGTCGTATTTTTTTGATGTACTTACTTGTAATTTAAACTATCGTTGCACAAAGAATATTGTAATCAATAGTGTACTCACTTATAATTTGTTATTTTATCGCTCTAAAGACGTAAAAATGTATTTCATTGCTGTAATAATTGAGTGGTATTGGCGAAATAAATAAATATGGTGGTCGGCTTAATGGTTTAGTAAATATTTGGACTTTCTTATTCGCATTTTTTTTTCTTCAATAATATGGTATCTAATCTTTGAAGAAGTGTTGAAAAGAGAATTGTCATTGAGATACCTAATGAAGTTTCTTTGGAAAAATTGTATAATTAATTTTTTTAAATAAATAAAAGAAATGTTAATTAATAATTGTTAAATAGTATTTTATTTTGTCTCGCAAGATTAAAATATCACAATTAGTTTAAATTCCTGCCACCTCGGAACCGGCTCAGCCTAATGAGGTAGTATATACAAAAAAATGTATTTGTATATATTGTAATATTATCTTGGTTAATAAATAAGAAAAACATATACAAAAAATTACATGTATATCGGAGTCAAATATGTTTTGTGCCATTAAGAGATAACAAGTTCTCAAAATTTTATGATGACATTAACATTTTTTGAAAAAATCATTATCATATCTGTGTACTGTAAAATTATAAATATTATATCATAATATTAGACTATCAATCCTTATCTCGCATCCTCAACTGTGAGACTCGCGCGATTAATATTAATGTTTTATATGTCTCATACAAAATAGTTTATAATTAATTAGATAGGTATTAAAGTAACTTTTCTTCACCAGACTTTATGTCCAGGTTAAATTTTCCCAACAGGAAAAAATTAACCCTTTCATACGATTTTCCACAAATGATCATCTAGTAAATCCACGCCATGCAAGTGTATTATATAAGTACAATTAAAACAAAACAACACAAGAACAACATGTTGTTAACCTACCAGAGTACCAAATGGGAAAATAATTCACCGACTCCAGATATTTTCATATCAGAGGGTTCGGCTCGGTGGAACTCCTAATTGGACCTATAAATCCTACTGGTCCCTCAACATAAATATTTAAAAAATCTTTCGTAATCCTACATGTATTTAAAATGGCTGATTTTTGCATTTTTATATATAAATTCTTTGACAAATCTAATGTGCCTAAATTTTTTATGAGAGAGCTAGGTATAATGCCAGTAGCCGAAATAATAATCGGTAATATTTTTATAGTCTGAGAATGTAAAATTCTTTAAATCTCATTTCCTATATCTGTATATTTTCTTATTTTTTCAGAAACAGATTTTTCAATATTACAGGAATTTGGAATAGCTACATCAATGATAAAAGTTATTTTTTTAATGTTGTCATGTAAAACTATAACGGGTCTATTATGATTAACAATTATTGTTCTATCTGTTAGTATAGTTTTATCATAATATATTTTATAAAATTCATTTTCTAAAAATAAATTTCATAATATTGAACTATATTATTGCAGTCAATCAAGTTATGTTTAATTACCAAACTTTGGTGAATTATTTTTAAAACCTGATTATGCCTAAATATATACTGGGACGGCGCTAATACAGAACATCCCGATATAATAATGTTCTATAGTTTCCGGAAAAGCCATACATGTTCTACGTAAATTATATCCTTCCTATAATTTTTAGTATTAATGACTATATCTTGAATTGCAAGCATAAATCCTTATATTTCTGCGCTCAACTGTCCAATACTCAACCATTTGTTTGACTTAAGTTTGTCAACATACGTTTGGTTGAGATAATTGAAGTGTTTTGCGTGAATAATTTTATTTGACCAGGAATCTAATAATTCCTGGTTGGTATTTATAAAAATGTTGGCATTCTCGTCGTATAAATTTAAAGGTATAATGTTTCTATTTGCCTTGCAAATTATTTTATGCATTTCTGAGCCATTAGCTATCCTACTATTATAAACAAGTTAAGTCATTTATTTTTCTACTGTTTTCTATGGAATGCATTTTATAAGTAAAAAATGCGTATTTAGTAAGTGCCTCCGCTGACGAGGCAACTGAAACCAAACTAAAACTGGCTGGTTGCTATGGTTTCCAACCAAACTTTGATCACGGGGCTACCCAATTTTACGATTTCTGTAATTATCTCAGCTTGTTTAACTATAGGGGAAGAACAATCAGCTGTCATCGCAGTCATCTGTCGCTTTCAAGTTGAAAAAATCGAAAAAAACTAGAAAGCTGACAACACCACTGGCGCAACTATGGCAGCGTTGAACCATGAAGTTGTGTAGAGTGCGGACCATCCCATTGACATACAAAAGGATAGCGAGTTTAGTTGCAAACTGTTTTTTTTTCAGTCGCCTCGTCAGCGAACGCACTAAGAATGTATAGTTTGTGCGTTGAAAAGGTATGTGTAACTTGAAGTTAATAAATCGTAAACAATAATTGTGCTGCACACGTTCAATATTCATCATTTTAAAATTAAAACGCAACCGTGTGCGAGTTGTAAAGGTTAGCAATCACTGCAAATGGATGTTTTTTTTTATGGTATAGTACCTACGTCGTCGTGTTGGCAAAAAAAACAACAGCTGACAACAGTGGCAACACCGCGACCGCTATTCAACAAAAGTTTGACGTCAGACGGGTTTCTCTGGGTTTCTCCGCGCCGCAACAAAAAAAATCTCTCCGGGCTCGAGTTTGCGCGTTTGCGCCCGAACCGTTCTATTACATTAGTTTTCTAGTCTCGTACGTCGTGGCAATCGATTACTCAGACTGGCTCCTGAAAATATCCACTGGAAAGTAATTCAGCGGGACATCCGTTTTTAGTTGTATTTAACCTAACTCGCAAAAATGGGGTCGCTTTTTAGAAGTGAGGAAATGACATTATGTCAGTTATTTTTGCAAAGTGAGGCTGCGTATGCCTGTGTTTCCGAATTGGGCGAACTTGGGCTTGTGCAATTTAGAGACGTAAGTATTATCTGCTAATACTAATGGGTTTCACTTTTGCAATTGTTACTTTATTCCCCCAAATAGTACAATGTCAAAAATACTAAGCGTTCAATGACATTCCATCTACCATGAATCATTGATTGTCAAATAATCTTTTGTTAATTGACCAAATAATGCTACTTTAACACGATAACAAAGCATCCGCTTCTAGGTATTACTGGGAATAAATGGTCACCCGAATTTTGGCGATCTCTAAAGTAATTTATAGTACAATATAATTTGCATTCGGTACGTAATTATTTACAATATATTTGATATTTCAAATACCCAAGAATATGCTCAAGGCCCATTCAATATGTCATTTATTTATATAATTGCGAATAATAGTATTTTTTTTACGTATTGAACTGTTAAAAGTAGAAAGTAATCCCCTTGAAATAGTAAAAACTAGTAATATAAACAAATCAGCATCTATGAAAATATTTGTTTATACCCATAAAATTATCTAGAAAGTTACCTGAATAAATTGACTGACTAAAACTGTTTTTACAATTTTCAATGATACAATTTTTACTATGTACGTGTACACGTACACTTATTCAATGAAACTTGTTCAAAGGTTTTCCTATAATCATTAATACAACATGTATACAATTTAGCTACAGCAATCTTTACAAATAACTACCTAACATTTCTGTGCCAAGATCATGTGAGGTATCAGTTTCCTCTTAAATGTTTGCTGAAGATGACAAATTTAATGTTTGTGTTAATATTTGAGTCATGATAATGTGGAATAATTACGGAGCTGCTTGTGTAAGCTTCACAATACAAGTTGTCAATATTGAAACTACATCAAATAGGTTTAGCCCTGAAATAGAACTCTCCAGGTAGTCAAAATTATAATGCTCTCACAAACACTTCAATTTCATCAACAATCTTAAGTTTGTTCAACATTTTTTTCTTTTGTTAGGAGTCTGCACTCCAAATGGTGCTAAACATCGCTTTTTAAATTTGTTATTCAAGCAATACTACAAATATTTTATCTGTAAATTAGGAAAACGTCTTATGTTTCCGTTGAATAAAATTGTTAAATTGTAAACTTTTAAATTTTATGAAATACATTTAAAATGTCTATTTCGAGGGTTGTCCAAGAATTAAAGACCTTTCTAATTCAAAAAAATTGGGAAAAATTTATATTTACAAATAAATCGTATGCCATTTTAGGTACATATCCTCACTATTTTTCGACATGACCCCCTTTACGATCAATGCACTTGGTGAGCCGTGGCACTAGAACCTTGATTCCCTTATCATAGAACTCAGCTGCCAAAAATGTTCTCATCTTTTCCTCCGCGTTCTAGTCGGTCTCCAAAGATTTTTCGGCCAATCTTTGCTTTAGGTGAAGAAAAAGATGCGAATGATTGATTGATTGCTCTTTTGATTCCGGGGTTATGTGGTGAACCCAAGATTCAACCCAAAAAAAACCTTGCCTTGGTTGGAAAACGGTTCAAATAGACTCAACGAGCATGCACTATGCATACACCATTTTCCCCCCAAAATCTTTTGTGTGGTAGACTTACTGACATATGGGATCAAAATTGCAAACTTACAGACTTCAACTATTTTTTTTGTACGTCTACATGTCCTCAATATGCAATATTTTAGAACTGTACTTCGAGAACTTTTGCCTAAATGGAGCCTGAAATTACTGAAACAATTCAGTAGATTTTCACACAATGACATTGTGTTTGTTTTAGACACACATAAAAAATGATCTTTCCTTTTGTTAGCTCAACCCCGACGTGAATGCCTTCCAACGCAAGTTTGTCAACGAGGTGCGGCGCTGCGATGAGATGGAGCGCAAGCTGCGCTATCTGGAGAAGGAGATCCGTAAGGACGGCATCCCCATGCTGGACACCGGCGAGAGCCCTGAAGCCCCCCAGCCCAGGGAGATGATCGATCTCGAAGTAAGTCTAACCTAACTTTTAAAGGGCATTCAATCCACTTAACGGTTCTTCACACCAGCCGCCAAATACTAGTTGACCCTTACACCGAAACTTGCAACAGTTCCCAACATAGCGGTCGGTGAAAAAAGACATTTTGTGTTTTTAAATTTAAAAAATAACCATTAAAATGCACTTTTTTCGAAATTCTGGTAACTGAATTGATTAGTACTAGTTAAGAGAGTATTACCAGAGAATACCGGAAATTAATCATTTTTACATCAAATTCTAGACATACTGACACTTTTTTTACAAAAAAACTTAAATTTGTTTTGAAAGATTGTTTTTATATCTGGTACATGCAGTTAATTATAAAAAACTATGTTTATTTTTAATATACTAAGGTTATACTGTTGGTCCATGGCAGATTTGTTCAATTTTCAAACGATAGATTCTTTTAAACAACACAAATTTTGAATCATACAACAAAATAAATCAATACATAATCTAGTCAAAACAGTTATAAAAATTTTAGTTCAATTAAAATCATTAAAAAATAAATCCGAGAACGTGTTTTGTGACAAAAATACCTCAGTTTTTCTATTTATTTAACCGCTTGGGCACATAAGCTTGTTTTCACGACAATTTAACGTAGGTAGACATAGGAATGACGTATGCCCCGTACCTGAGTTATTAAGGTCTTACAAACTAAAATATTTCAGATTTTTTTACACACTTATTTTGTTTAGACATTATTGAAAAATCATAAATACTTAACCTCTTGAATGCCAGGTGTTTTTGGAAAAAATCGCGCGAAATTATCTTCCCGGCTTTTGCTCAAATATCGTATAAAAACAAAGGAATTGTTTATTTTTGTGATTGTTTTCTGCTTGCCAGATAATGTACCTTATTATTCATATATATTTCATGATAATATCGTTACAAGTTTTCCCAGAATAGCTATTTTTAACAAAAAAATGTGAAAATATTTCCCATTCGACAAAAAAATGTAAATAAAATATATTCATACGAAAATGATAAATTTTTTTTATTTCTCTACAAACCTGAATAGACACCCTACATGAAAAAAACCAATTCAAAGGTGTTTTCGAAGAAGTAATGACATAAATACTTGTTTGAAAATGAATGACAGTTGAAAACCGTTTGTAAAAGTGACGCCAAGTCGACCATAGATATTTATTATAAATTATTCAGATGGGTTGGCGCTATGCGGATTTTTTCTATGTCAAGACCGAGAACGGCGCAAGCGATTCTGACCTTGTTCTTCATACAACTTCTTTATACATAAGGAACAAAATCGCTTCAAAAAATTATTTTTTTTAAATTTCGACCCGCGGCCACCGGTGGGCGAACGGCAGTCGAGAGGTTAAAGAAGTACACGATATTTAATAATTAATCATCGTGCGTTTTGAGCATTTTTATTGCTTACTTGAATGTAGGTATATATTAAAGCATGTTTTGAATGAAATAAATCGATAAATTTAATTTTTAAAATTTTATAAGGTGAATAATCGATCTTTCTCATTGGAACCTCCCTGTACAGTTGCAAGCATTTTTAAACTTTTATTCTCAGCCGCTGGTCAATCGCTCTTAATATCTAACTATTACAACTTTTTAAATTTATTTTTTTCGTGCGTGACACGGTTTTGTAAATATTTTACCTTATATTTTTCATAAACAAGGGACCGGATGACGTCACGAACTCTCCTGCACGGTATTATATTCTTAGCAGGCTTAATTATGAAAATGAACTTTAAAAATAAAAAAATACTAGTATTTAAGTTTGCATGTGAACATTGATTAAAAAAATTAAAAAAAGGACTCATCTTCCTTATTATTGAAATTTAATTGCTGAAAACATGAAAAAGATCATCAGTATATATGCTCACTAAACGGTCGAGAGAGCCACTCAGAATGAATGCCGATCGGCTAATGACGGTGTTGTACTGCAGCCGGCGCTCATATACGGATCAAACACGACTGACCACTTGACAGTTCTTTTTCTCGCTCTCACTTATATTGAAGTTGGTGAGAGTGAGACATGAATAGTGTCGCACCACGCGCACATTCACGCATCTGTACGTCCCACACACAGAGTTGTTCATATGAAACACGTTTGATTGAATTGGTGAATTTATTTCCGATTTTCACAAAATACCTTTGATGTCCTTGATGGGTACTGATTATTACAAAAAAAAAAAAATTTTGTGTACCTATAATGATGGAGTACCTAAAATCTGAACCTGAATTTTCCATATTTACAGAGATATTAAAGGTGCAAGACGCAATGTGTACTAGATGCACATTGCAGGCAAGGCTGGGTTAAAGAAGATTGATGAACTTCTTTCATGCGTTAAAATATGCTTGTCTTGTGCCCAAAAGCCTCAGTAAACTTGGACATAAGCCACTTGTATTAAATGATGAAATGAATATGCAGAGGCGCCATAACCTACATTTACAACAGCTTTATTCTTTTTCAAATTCTCTGATCCTTTAATTATGTTTATGTGTGTTATGTGTACATATGTCTTAGACTAATTCTGTTGATTAACACGATATTAAGGAGAAACATGTTTTTTAAATTTGTACAATTTGATGCACATGGTTTGCCCTTCTGCCTATTCACGGTATTCAATGAATAAATTAAACTAAAATTTCTACCTATCAGGGGTGTGATGTGAAGTTTTTTGTTGGGTTTTCCCTGTGTTGTTGATTGGTATGTATGTCCGAAAATAATAATTATTTTGCATTGAAAAATTTTATGCTCAAGTTAAGTAGAATTTGAAAAAAAGGTTTTTGATAATTTATAAAAATTAAAAAAAAAAATTAATTACCTTCACAGTATGCCACTGCTGCCTTTAGTGCAGCCGGATTGGGCAAAAATAATTACAAAGAATCTGTGTTAGATTTTTTTTCTTTGTGCTAAAAATCATACTCATTTTATTGTTTTTTTTTATTTTTTAATTAAAACCTCAAATTTTAATATTTATTCACTAAAGAAAATAATAGCAATCTCAAAAAATTTGACAAAAAAAAAATTAGTAAAGTTTGTTTGCATGTAGAAATTGAACCCAGGACCTTAGAGCAGAGCCCTGGAAAAACTAAGGTCCTAAGGTCTGAAATCCTAGATGCAAGCAAATCTTTTTCTGTTTCAAATTTTTGTTTGGGAGTCGCGCCTTTAATGATTAAATTTTAATGTTTGTTGGTCATTAAAAAAATCCTTTTTACATGCCAAACTTCAATACCAGCCTGACGTTCATGGAGAAATCTGTCGCAATAGACGAGTTTAGGTCATAAAAATGACATGCCTCCTCGCCTACGCCTTTCTCTGTCGCACATATGTTTCTACGCATCTTTCTCTTTCGCTTACATTAATTGCAATGTTAGTAAGTGCACAGGAATGGATCTTAGCAAGTTTAGGCCTGCATCAAAGTTTGGCGTGTACTACAACATTGTTCTCTTCCCGATTTGTTATCTGAATAAATAAACCCAGGCTTATTGATAAATCTAGCTCAATACATGGCCTGCTTTTACTAGGTACAATGTATTATATGTATTGTATAATACAGTACATACCAGAGGTTTTGGAATTGTCATAATTTTATGTTGGAAGGGATCAGTTTTAAGCTTAAGATTTTTTTACATGATTAAACTGATGAATGTGTGATATTTTGAAATTCACGCTGACTTAATATATGTATGTAGTGAAGGTGCCGCATTTGAAAAGACGGGCCCATTAGATTGGGAGTCAAATCTCATAAGATTTAAGAGGCTAGACTTTGCACCACCGGCGGAACACACGCGTCTGTCATTCTGTCCCGCTCACAATAAGCTCACACAAACTTATGATACATGCGAATGCGAAATGTGCGAATGGGACAATGCTCATGATATGTATACCTGCAGAAATAGCTCGAAAAAGGGTTTCGGGAGAAAACATTTTTCTACACCCAAACGTTCACAAAATTGTAATTGACTTTGCACCAACCGCGGAACACACGCGTCATATGTTCCGATAAATTATAGATGTATGACAGTGAATGTTGACGTTACTACGAAACGCATCGAAAATTTAAAAACATACCGACATTGCTTTCACCTTCTAGAAGGCAATTTAAAAAATATATAAATTCATTTTGTGCAATTTTTGATGTAGAAAAGTGTTTTTTACCGGGCGTCCTTTTTGTATGGGTCGAAAAGCAAAATCTATCGTCTTAAACACCATTGGTTGTCATAATATCCATAATAATTCTGTCAACTTGTTGTGTTCCAGTGTGTAATAATAGGGGTGGGCATGTGTTTCCAAAAGATAAAGATTTGAAAGTAAAATACATAATGGATTAATTCCATCAATTGTTTGATGTTTGAACCTTAGACGAAAGTATTTTTTCTCAAAATTAAATCCCCAATATGAAGAACAATTATAATATTAAATTATATAAGTATATAATTATTTTACACAGAATGGACGATGAAATTGTTATTGGGATTGCATCTGTCAATATTTTATTTAACCGTATCAGAAATAATTATTTCAGACAGTTCTGAATTATTTTTATTCTTGTTAATTTTGCTTTTGAAGCAGAAAACAACAATCAATGGAAGAAAGAGATTCTAGGCAATAAACAAACTAATGGAAATGACAGTCTATATATATTCCATAGATTGCCTTAGATAACCACACCCAAATTCATGACAGGAGGACTGCCTGAAAAGGGCCATTATAAGAATAAACTGTCTTGACCGCTTGGGCACATAAGTTTGTTTTCACGACAATTTAAGGTAGGTAGACATAGGAATGACCTATGCCCCGGACCTGAGTTATTAAACTCATTTGAAAATGGAAACAAGTCATAAAATTGTACCTAAAATAATAAAGAAGTCATTACAATATATTGCATTGCGACGACGCCCATATTTCAATGACTCATTGGTTCAGTTCTATTTAGTCATATCATGTGGTTATTATGCATATATTATTATAGACTCCTTTATTACCACCGCACACATTATAAATACCGCACAAGGGTCTCAACTGCTCCTGTCTGGAGCCAGTGAGACTATGGCATCTTCAATTTGGGTATGTTGTGAGGCTGAAGGTAGTGGGGAGGGGAAGGAGATGGGAAGAGGAAGGTGGGGAGGCACCTGGCTATTCAGATCTGGTCACCAAAATGGCTAAAGCCATTCCAAGCAAAGTTTCAATTCTGAATAGTGTTCTTACACCAGGGCGATAATAAAAGTATCTTCCACTCTGGATCGTGCTGCAAATATATTATATACAGAATGTTAAGGATCATACTTGACTTACTTTAATAACTCAGGTATGGGCATACGTCATTCCTATGTCTACCTACGTTAAATTATCGTGAAAACAAGCTTATGTGTTCAAGCGGTTAATCAGTGATTCCTGACATTATTTGAAGTAAAAAAATGTAAATGAAATTTTGGTGTCAAGTGACATTTTTTTTTTCCTACAAAAAACATAAAAAATATCAGTAGGTATTGGAAAGTAAGGGGCGGGGTGAAGGGTTGGTTGGTTACTTGGCTTCTTGGCTTACTGACCAGTGACGACATGTTGAAAAAAAAATTTGTTTGATTTTGGAGAAAAAATTTTTGAAAAAAAAGGCATCTAAAAAGTCTTCGGACACCAAAATTTCATTTACATTTTTTACTCAAAATAATATAAGGAATCACTGGTTAAAGTAAGTCAAGTACGATCCTTAACACCCTGTATATAGGGTGTCCGGGGGTAAAGTGCATTAACTTCGGGAGGTGATTCTATATGATAGTGTAAATAAAAAAGATAAATAACTTTTTTCTAAATTCCAACTTTTAAGGGTACTTTTTTGGTAAAAAGATAAAAATATTACGGAGTGTGCGGCCTGCACCATTAGGTATTTTTTGCTGTTACGATACGCGCCAATCAAAACCAAGGTCGCCACAACGTGCCCGGCTGACTTAAAGTTTGTACCTTGGTTTTTAATAGGTACGTCTTTTTGTATAGGAAAAAAGTTGGAATTTCGAAAAAAGTTGTTAATCGTTTTTACTCCTATCATCATGTAGAATCACCACCCGAAGTTAATGCACTTTACCCCCGGACATCTTGTATATACATATGTTTGTATATATATATTTTTAAATTAACTAATTGTGAAATAACACAAACTAACCTCTTGGAGAGTGAGCCTTTTCAAGTACAAAACTGTGTCCTGTGAGTGAGCAATGTGGGTAAATGAGTCAACTGCCCCAAATTTTTTAAATATCCTTGGAAACTGATGGCAGTACACTTCACATTTCATGAATAAATTGCGTTGGGCACGCGTTAGGCACACGGCCGTAATATTACGGCCATACTCCTTGGAGACTTTTTTATTCTGGCCGTGTGGTCGAGTGGTAAGACACTTGACTCCCATTCGGAAGGTCCCGGGTTCGAACCCGGCGTGCGCAAATAAATTTTGTTTGATTAATTTGTGTTATTACACAATTAATTAATAAAAATAATATTATTAAAATAATGTTATATTTGCGGCACGTTCCAGAGTGGAAGATACTCTCAGTATCGCCCTGGTGTAAGACCACCATTCAGAATTGAAACGGTCGAGTGGTTAATCAAATAAAATTTATTTGCTTACTCCAGGTTTGAACCCGCGATTTTCGGATTGTGAGTCGACCACGAGGCCGTCAATCCTTAATATTTTTACTAATCATATCTTGGAATAATATTTTACATGTTTAAATCATTAATATATTTATAAATTAGCCTTAAAAGGTTTTTATCAGTTAAATTATAATCACATTAATCTTAAGTGTGCGGAATGTAAAAAGCATGCCCGTTGATGCAATTTTATATTATTTATTAGTGGGCTTGCTAAAAGGAATTGCCAATATAAAATAATTCAAGAGTTTAAGCCAATATTGCCAATATAAAATAATTCAAGAGTTTAAGCATAGCTAACCGCTTGGACACATAAGCATGTTTTCACGATAATTTAACGTAGGTAGACATAGGAATGACGTATGTCCCGTACCTGAGTTATTAAATGCTATATTAAATTTAAATGCTATATTAAATTTAAATGTCTCCCTCCTTGTGATGTATATTAGAATCAGAATATTATAATTAAAAATGCTAATTTCAGTTGTGACTCCGTCTGTCTGTAACTCTAGTTCAATGAACTCTGAATTTTTGCTTTGAATTTAAGAGTCCTTTTCAAAATTGGGACTGTTTTATTTGGAGAATTCAGACAAGAGATAAAGTATCTACCTGTGGCATAATAATTTAAACAGAAAATTATTTTGATTGTCATCTCCAAAATTTTAACTGATTTATTGAGAATTCAGACTCACCTCCTTATAGTATAATCTTTAAACAGAAAATTATTTTCATTTTCGTTTTCACAATTGGAACTGATTTATTGAAAAATTCAGACAATCCAAGATTTATCACGGAATAATGGTTTAGAAATAACCTTTGTCAGTTAGCAAAACTAAATTAACAACAAGGCATTATTTAAAAGACTAAAACTGACAAAAAAAATAACACAAATAATAGTAATTATGTTGAATTATACTAATATAGTAGTGAATTGGTCATTACAGTGGAAATAATGAACAATGGCATTATACGAATGGAGCGTAAAATATCATATGTAAAAACTATTATTTTTATTTCTAAACATGGCAGACATAAAAATTCCATTATGTTATTAGTAAGCTTTTAAAAAAATAAAATGTACAGTATTTATACAGCGTGCAACAAAAACACCGTTTAACGGTTGTGAAATGTTTTTTCTATAAGTTAGGCAGTAATTTAATAATATATGTAATTTAGTTCCATTCTAATATTGATTGCATATTAATATCATAATTCAACTGTGGTTTGGTAGAAACCTTCAATCTACAAAATGAAAACTTTTAAGGGGACAATAAGGAAGTTGAGTCCTTTTTTTTTATTTTTTTTTTTTATCAATGTTCACTTGCAAACTTAAATACTAGTATTTTTTTTTTAATGTTCGTTTTTATAATTAAATTAATTCTACAAGTTTGAATTTTATTAACCTCCTCGGACCCAAAGAATAAAAGGTTGTGAATATTTTTTGTTTTTTTAATGCAGTGTTTCTAAAAAACTTCATAAATTAATTTTATAAAAAAAAAATTTCTATTGCTCAGTTTTTCTAGAATCAGGTGTCTCTTGTGGGAGACGCTGGGTTTGTAGCAACAAGTTTGAATCTTATAATAATCCAGGAATCACATCACTTTTTTTATGTCGCCCACAAGAGACGCAGGGTCTGAGGAGGTTAAGCCCGCGAAAACGCCGACAAGAGTATAATACTTTCAAGTTTTATAACAAAATAATTTTTACTTATTCTATGAATGCAAATGATTATACAAACGTTTTAATTAGTAATATTTAATTTTTATTTAATAAACTAAAAGGTTTTTTGTTCCTCCTAAAAAAAATTCGTAAAAATGTGAGCAATATGTAATTTAGTTTCATCCAATTTTATCTTTATTTAGTACTCTTGTGAATATTTATATCATATTATAATAGACCTGACTTGTTTTTATTTTAGAAATACACGGTTGACTCTTTTCATGTCATCGGGTAATAATGTGTTAAACATTTTGGGAATTTTATCAGTATGTGTACATAATATACATAAAATTCAATTTAGTCATTTGTATTCTGTGGTTTTCTGTGAAGTTTTCCTGTTAGGTCCCAATAGCCCGAGCAGGTGTCATAATTATGCAATTTTTATTACAGGCTACCTTTGAAAAGCTGGAGAACGAACTTCGTGAGGTGAACCAGAATGCTGAAGCCCTGAAGCGCAACTTTCTGGAACTGACAGAGTTGAAGCACATCTTGCGTAAAACTCAAGTTTTCTTTGACGAGGTAACTTTTATAATACCTGACGTTGTTTCGATTCAGCTGTCTGACTAAACTTGTCCCAGTGAGAGTTTGTACGGACGTCATCGAAGTGCATCCTCTTCCCTTTCACGCGTCTTGTTTGAAAACGAAAAAGACGGAAGATACTAGAAAGTTGATGTCACATACAATCTCTCACTGGGGCTGATATATTGTATTGTTTGGAGGTAATGATTAGCCATTAGAAATAAGTAACCTTGTACTGGACTTACAATAAAATAATGATGTATTGCCAAGAATTCATTTATATTTCAAAAGAATTATTGAATTTATAATCTTGAATGAAGAATGGTTTTTATCAAATCTTCAATGCATTATTATTTTTTAGTTAACAAATAAATGTTATGTGTAATTATTAATCCAATGGATTTTAAAACTTCCTATCAATCATTTGGATTAAGTGTTTAATTCTTTACACTAGACTTTTTATGGGAAATTTGATTAAAAAATCAGTTTTTTATGGTATTTTTTATCAATCCATCATATTGGATAAGTTAAAACTTTAACTCTGTTTCTTATCATTTAATTTTTTTTTTCGAAAAACGTGTTTATCATCTTTACAATTGATGATTTATCATATCTCTTGATGAATTGATTTAGCTGTGGATTAATTTTCTATATATTTTAAGCTTGAAAGGCGCCTGTCTATGAGTATGTATTTATTTTTGGAAAATGATTTTAAAATATTAATTTGTATGCTTTTATTTTAGGTGAAGTATGTTGTTTTTGTAAACTTATTTATAATTTTTCATTGAAAGTCGTCCAATGCTGCCTCAGTTGACTTATCATTAGAATGGTTTATATAATATTCTTCATTTTGAACTTAATATAATAAATACATATAATATATTAGGATCAATCCGTTGGTGCTTCAGTTATCAATGATTTGGCCTCTTCTTCCAACGCTTTGCCTCTGCATCTTTTTACCTTTGTGTAAGTATAAGCGAGATAGCAGAGCAGGCCACACTTTGTTTTATCTCAATCGTAAGGAAGAGCTTACCATTTCCTAGCTCTAAAATAACTAATATTGGATTATCGCAGCACCTCTTATTTAATTTTTTTATTAACGCTTCTAATTAAATATTCACTGACAGACGCTACTAGTTTCAGATGTTGATGTTTGAAGCACTGTGTCCCCCTGTCCAACTAAAATGTTTAATTACAACGTTTTGTCCATTTAAAAATAAACTATGAAATTTCTCATAGCACCAGTTATTTTATGCCAAACGCCTGTATATCAGTGACATGCACTGCATAATGGCTGAAAAGCTGTGCATGTCTTAAGTAAAATGATAATGAAATAAATAAGTCAATTTTTTTATCAAGTGAATTCGATGGAACTTGAATCCTCATTTATTCACTTGGCCCCAACAATCGGGAGAAGATAATAAATTTATAATTTTCAAATATTTAATGCGGAATTATTAATATACACGAACATGAAAAACTACACGCGCCCTACCTTTTCGTCATAGAGCAATGCGTGCCACTGCCATAGGAAACATACATTAATTACGTGAGCAGTTTAAAAAAAAATATATACCCCTCCCCCCCTTGGTGAGATTAAGTGAGATTTAGTGCCCCCCCCCCCCCCCCCCTTGCCACCCTCACATGTGAAATTTTTTTCTTACACTAAAATACACTGAATAATACTTACACCGAAATAAATGTTTTTCATAATAGCCATTTTTTCAGTGGGCAAAATGGGACACTTTAAAAGAAGTGAAACAATTGATTTTTTTATGCTCTGCATAATAATATATACTCTTTTAAAGTTGACCCCCTATTTTTGGCTCACGTAATTAATGTGTATGCTATGCCCCATACGTAATTAAAATAAATATTTATAGTCCTATTGAAATGTTGGTTTAATTGGTTCAGGATGTCAATCTTTCTACAGAAACTTCTCAAGTATCCTTCTAGTTTATGCTCTTTTTATTTTATACTGCACCACAACATTCCTTTATGCTCGTTCTTGATGGCAAGATATTTTCAAAAAGATTTCCATATTGTCGGTCAAGGTTGCCGTATTGTCTATTCTCGTCGACATATATTGATTGCCCTTCTTTGACTGTGAGTTTGCCCGTCTACTGATTTTTGGATAATATTGCTGGGCCAAAACTATTTCCTCCTCGCTACATATGTGTATCTCTGTTTGCCTCCTAACCACTACAAAAATTGCAATTCATTGTAATAAATAATTTGCTCTATATTTTTTTTTATGTGTATACTAGATTGGTGGAGTTATTGCAAGAGATCATATTTTTATGTTGTGAATTTGTCTTATATCTTGACGGGACAAGACAATATTAATGGCTAACTTGTCACCTTGTTATGCAAAAATTGATAGCCAAGGCAATAGGATATTTCCACGTTTTTTTTATTGCTTAAATAAATTAAGCAAAAAATTACGATTATTATGGCATTTTTATGTTGACGAATAAATTTTCTACAGCGAGTCAAAGTTTCCCATTTTTTGTAATACTGCCAAAATGACATTTTGGACGTGTGACGTCATAAGCGTTGCCCGGCTTTGAAAAAATTCTGACAGTAGTATTTTGTTGTTTGTTGACGTGCGTATATTGCGTCGTTGCCAACCATGGGCCGTTTTGGTTTTGTCAGTTTTTGATCGTTTTTAAAACCAGTAAAAATTTGACTGAAAACATAAAAACAAACCTTTTTAGTAATATGATTAAAATCAGAAAAACAATCTTTAAATATTCCATACATTTTCAACAGAATCCTTCGTTTGTGAAAATACACTACTGTTCAGAAATAGACAATAATAGGCAATTTATCAGCACCTTTAGGTTTCACTTTTATCGTATTTTATTATTAAATACTACTTTTGTTGGACAAAAAAAGCCTTTTTTATTTTACCTTGATTATAACAGAATCTGTCGTGAAATAAAAATTACTTTTCGAGTTGTGTTTTGCTATTGAGAATATTATTTGAAAATTTTTCCTTATATGTGGTTTTTATGTATTTACCTACCTGGATTTAGAATTACCTAGAACCGAAATTATTTGTGAAGTTTCTGTATATGCAATAATTTTCTATTGTTAAACTAAAAAACATGAAAAATGTTACATTTGGGGTCTCCATTTAATCGACTGATCATGTTATGAGCACAAATTTGTGAGTGTGATTGAAGTATATAAATAATTCGATTTAGTTTATTTGATATATTTTAATGTTTTAAGCTTGAGCTATTTAACATCGATGCCATTTACTGTCTCGTCTAATGCATAAAAGTAAAACCAAAAATTGACCTAGATAAGATGAATATTAAAGTAATTATATTATAATTTTCAATTTAAGTTATTTTATTTTCTAACACGCTGTAAAAAAATACTGTGTAAAGGAGATCCGGTTGTCATCAGTTGGAAGGGACTTGGTATTATTTATTTATAATAATTTAGTCCATGTAAATATAATATATATATTTAATGTACGAGGTGTTTGTTAGGACACCATATAAAATAGTGTTATTTCCCAAGATGGCCGACCCTTCACGTGAGGAGGAACAAGTAACATTGCTAGGCGAGGAGGGGCTGCGCGCCGGCGGCCAGGCCTTAAAGCTGGGGTATGGCAACACTACCTCCCGTCTTCTTTTCTCTCGACAGCGGCAATACTTCGGTCATGTCTTTTTGAGCTACTCTATTTGCTCATGTGACATCTACATTCCTGAATATTCACCTTCAGTTACAAACAAATTATCAAAAACTCTTCTTAATTTTTTTGATTGCAATATTTATTCAATATGATGGAGTATGTATTTTGTTTTAGTGGATGTCATTGGCAGATTGAATAGATTTAGGTCAATGTAAACGGGAACGCCGCATAGATTGAAATGAAACTTGACTGAAAAGTATGTCGCTTGTTGTTTGTTTTTCCAGCGGTTATACTGCGACGCTGAGACCGGACATTATCGCACCCCACTCAGGCAAGACTCTGCAGCCACTCTCTCTGTCCCTCTCCCCCGTTTCTTTCAACAAACACTTGAACAGCAAGCACTTGTGCAGAACTCCTTTACTAAGATTTTGTTCTCTCCCTTCAAGGAGTACTTCCAGCTTGGTTTTACAACAGTAGAATAGATAGATGTTTAATCTTAATACTGTACATATTGTATATGAGGTGAAATTCTGTTTTACGGCTTACCTTTATTCCCATCATTAGTCCGACAAAACCCTTTGTTGCGACAATCAACAAGGATGTATTTACCTAGGTTATACATAGGCATTTTCAACATTTCACTTATTGACTTCTCATCCCTTCGAGCACAGTTCTCCGTGGTAAAATTATATATACTCGTAATTTACCTACAAATTTTAAACCATAAACCATATTAGCAACTCCAATATTAATATTTTACTTTCATGAAATCAATACTAACACAAAATTAAAACATAGTCTGGCTTTCTGCGTTAATTGCTGCAAGTTTTTGAAAATTTTCTAGTTTCTAACTAATATGCCTCACCCACCAAGCCCCAAGCCCCACGTGTTGAATGCTTCACTGAAGTATTGTTAATGAGTGTGTTGCGTCTTTTTGCCTGAGTGTATTCCTAATAAGTCTTGATGATGAATCATTAATAACAATACAAATTGAGTGATGTTACTTAAGAAGCAAATATCTTGCAACAAACTGATGTCCCAAACAATTCATTAGGAGGTTATTGTAATGCTTATCGTGTGGTTAAACTGATTAAAACTTTTGTAGACACTAGAACACTTAATGCTTTTATACAACTATAATATTATATACCTACATACTGTGCTTATTTTATATCCCTATTGTGAATATTTTATCAGTTGAGACAAATTTAATTAGTAGAGTGCATGCTTTTGTTTTAATCTTTCTATTTTAGTAGTTCAAATAATTATTAAAACACATTTATTTACTTATTATTTGTGGACAATTAGAATTTGACATAAAGGGTATTTTGAATATTTCTTGTTGAATTTAACCTGTCACGTGCCAGGCATATTTGGAAAAACCACGCAGAAATTACCTTCCCGACTTTTTGTCAACTATCCGTATAAAAACAAAGGAATTGTTTTTTTTTTGCGATTGCTTTCTTTTTATCAGATAATGAATCTTAGTATTCATATATATTACATGAAAATATCGTTACAAGTTTTCCCAAAATAGCTAACTTTAGCGGAAAAAAAAATTCTCCCATTCGGCAAACAGAATTTTTTTTTTTATATATTTATACGAATTTGAGCTGATTTTATTGTTTCTACACAAACCTGAATATACATCCTACATGAAAACCAACAATTCAAAGGTGTTTTCGAAGAATTAATTACATTTATACTTCTTTAAAAAGTTGACAGCTGGTAAAGCGGGAAAAAAATATGACAGCCGAATGAATGTCATAGATAATTACTTAAAGAAATATTCAGAGGGGCTAGATTAATAAAATTAACTGTTACGTCAAGAAAGATATTGGCGCAAGCGATTCTGACCTTGTTCTTCATACATTTTATTTATACTTAAGGGTTAAAATCGCATTTAAAAAATTGAAAATTAGTACCGCACGCGCCGGCGCGTTTATGGCACGGGACAGGTTAAGGTTCATTATTGTGATGTCCGTTTCATTAATTTTTTCCAAAATGTGATTGTGAATAATATGGCATTCTTTTATTGTAATTTTTTAAATTATAAAAATAACAATTTTTTTTCAATGACTAAGAAACTTTACCAAGGTTATTAAATTCGTTTTATTTTACTTCCTTACTACAAAGAAAATGTATATTGGTATCATGATGGTTCTAGTACTGTGATATATTTTATTAATTCCCTATGTATATCCCATAGTGGTGGTGTCATATAAATTATCATTCATAGTAATAAGACTACACTACATTCTGACTTATAAACATTTCATTTTTCAAATCAGGTTTCTATTGTTACTTTGAGGGACAATAATTTGTTCCTATTAGAACACAGGATTAGGAGTGGATGGTTTCTCTCGTGAAGGACATGCAGTGATGGCTGAGATGGATTCCTTATCAAAATGCTCCTTACTTCATGCGCTTATCTTAACTTTTTATAACCTAATAAGGAATCTTGTGACTATAACTAATTTTACTTACAACAGCCTGATTTCTAATTAACATAACTTTTTACTTTAATGCATAAGGTGTGTTGAGTAGGTTTACGACTACATTACTTTGTTTTGGCTTTTTGTTGAAATAGTTTTTAATACATTTTTGGTCTGCTAATAACATTATCAGTTTTGTGACAATGGTGACTCCATGATGGTGCATTAAAAATAATAATATTCTGCGAATGTGAGCAATATCTCATTGTTGTTTGAAATCCCTAAATGTTGCTTGACATTGTTTTTAAACGGTTTATGGGTTTCATGTCCTAATACAGTTCAAGCAACACACCATGACTTGAGAGGACAGAGGGAACAGGGTTTATATCCTGAATGTGTGGGGCTTCATGTTGTAATGTTGTTGTTTGTGTTGTGTGTCAGCAAGAGGGGGGGCTCCACCCTACCGAATCTATGACGCGCGCCCTCATTAGTGAAGACACTCATAGAAACTTCGCCCAGGTCCAGTTGGGGTACGTATGCACCCGCCACCGCCCCTCACCCCACTCACCACCCCACCACTCCACCCACTTCACCTGATACTGCTTGCTAACCAACACACACCCAGCCAATCAACCTGCATGCCATACTGATAAACTGCACCTTCCTTCACCCACAGCATCCTAAATGTTGAACGTTTGTAAGTAAAGCTTTTTGCAGATTCACCCTTGATTTCTTTTTCCAATAACATTAATATAAGAAAATAATCTAAAAAACAATCAATTAGTGTTGGTTTAAAAAAAATTGTGCAATATAGATATTATAATATCACTCTATTATGTAATGCAATAACAACATTAGTCAAAATATCTTATTTTGAAGGTTATAAGAAATTAAAAAAACTAATTAAAAAATTTACAATTCGTTGATAATGCATTCACACAATGGTATTATAATATTGTAGTTATGGTGTCCACCGTTTTGTCCGCTGAGATGGTTTTAATGCTCATTTCTTTTGTTAATATAAACAGCACAAACTAAAAACACTCAATAAAAGTTGTGCATTTTATCCAGGTTTAACGAATGACAAATATAACATTCTATCACGGGACTCACCAATATGAATGTTTGGTACTTGACACAACCAAATGAATTCACTGATGTTTTTGTGTATATAACTAACGCCCACTGATTGTATATATTATATTTTACGCATGCAAGAATTTTCTAATGACTTTATTAGGGACATCAGATTATTATCTTCTTTCAACAAATGTAATTAAATATTATTGTATATTATGAAATATTTAACAAGATGCATTTACTACTATTGTACTCATATCATTTGATTGTTTTCATATTTAACCGATTATTATTACCAGCGTCACAGTTTGGCTGTAAATATTATTTGTGTGAAGCATGATTTTCATGTTTTTATTTTATACTGAGTTTATGTTCCCAATACATATTGTACAATAATCTATCTCCCCATAAAATTAATCTTGTATTTGAATTATTTAATATTAGCATAATATTTTAACAATCTGACCAATTCCATGGGTATCATCAGAAGGTTATTTTTCTGTGGAAAATACATGTTTTTATTACAGGCTTCTCTAGTCCAAGGCTTTAATGGAAATGAAACAGATTAAATTGAATATCTTTGAAAATGCTTAGTTTACTACATAGTTAAAAGTGTTAAAGAAGATAAATATTAAAAATAATTAAAAAGTGTTAAAGAAGAACGCAGAACTATGCAGCCTTTTTTATACAAAACTTAAATTTGGTTTTTAGGCCAAAATACCCAACCAAAGTGAATAATATTTAATGAATGAAGACAGTATTAGCGACATTCATCGGCTATCGACTTTCATTAATTTATTACAATTTCAGGTTTTACGCATTAAGTTAAAAATAAAAGTTAATAATATTTTTTTAATCAAAAGATATAGCATATCGTCGTTGCATACACAAAATGAACCATGTGATACTGAGTACATTTCGAGATAATTGATAAAAACTGTTTAATAAAATAACGAAATGGAAAATAACAATTCTTTTTATGGGCAAAGTAGAAAAATTTATTTCATTCATTATAAGAATATATTTATGGCAAACATTAATTATTTTATGCCAGAATATTGAATTTTAACGCATTTTCCTCACTTGCTTCATATTTCTATGCACAGTTTGTTTCACGTGGTTCATATTCTATACACAGTTTTCGTCATGATTTACATACCATAATAATGTCAAAATATTTAATTTAAATTTATTAAAATTTGACAGCTGAGCATCACAAAATGATGTTAATATTATGTACATACCAAGTCAATTGAATTGTGTAGTGGTAAGCAGACGATATGATTTAAAAAAAAAAAATTATATACAATTTTGATTCTCCTTACATGATTTATTTTCTATCGCCTTAAATTTTTGATATTTTTACATGGCTCATATTGTCAAAGTTGGAGGAAAAAGAAAAGAAAAATTATTATATATTTAACTCATTTTTGTGAAAATCATTGCATTGTTCATATTAAATATGCAACGAAGATGTATCTAGTATAGAAATTACGACTTTATTTATTTATGTTTTAAATTATGACATATTTGCCAATAATTAAATTTTGCATGATTTTAGAAGCAATCTTGTCTTTTTCAACCTTATTTGGCCTAAAATTTTAATTTAGATTCTAAAAATTTTTGCTCTATCGTAAATCAGTTGTTTGTAATTTAAATTTACGCTTGTCAAATTGCTTTTTTTACCATTTAAAAAAAAAATTATATTTCATAATATGGTAGCAAAATTATTTTCTCAAATAATTATCGTTAACCCACAAATAATTGCCAAAGTTGGCTTCGAAATCATGAAAAATTGAATTATTTAATTTCGTACAACTGATTAAATTTTTTTTTTTAGTTTGGTTGGGTGTCTTGACCTCAAATCCAAATTTAAGCATTGTATAAAAAAGGCCGCGCAGCCGTTCCCCTTAATAATGGTTGAGAAAAATGAGAATTTTATTCATATAACAAATAAGTGCGACCTCAAAGACGTTTTTTTTGAAAATTTGAATAATCATCGAACCCTTGGATGTCTTTAATTTCCGTGAAATTTTCGGTTTATCTTCTTTTGTTAGGGATTTCAATATAAATAATGTACAATTTTAGCTGGGTGATTATTTTAGAAATATGTCTGCATATTAAAAGATTTACATTTAAACAATACTACATTCTACACAGCAAAATGAAAATTTCCAGTAGGTATTAAACTTTTTCATATTACATAAAAAATCATTCACTTTGAGTTTAAAAGAGACATTTAAAGAGTGATAAATTGTTTTGCCAGTTGTTTTTAAGCAAATGTGCCTTAATGAAAGCGGCCAGCAATAATTATTCACTGCTGAAACAATAAGTATTATGAATGCTGAGCACTTCCTCTAATACGAGTTACTGAAGTAAATAATGATTTATTGCAATGCATTCAACCAAACAAGCTGACGTATAAGTCATGTGAATTGGCCTAGTATTTTTGTAATAAATTGGTGTGGAGAATTTCGTACTTGCAATAGCCAGCCGTTGGATGTCTACATGATTACACACACGGACAGAGTTCAAAAATGACATTCCCACATGTGTGACCCAAATTGATGGGATCTGCATAAATACACTTGCAAACATATTGCTTATGTGTTGTGTTATATGAAAAAAAGTTAACTAATGATTTTTAAATGTTATTATTTAACCGCTTGGACACATAAGCTTGTTTTCACGATAATTTAAGGTAGGTAGACATAGGAATGACATATGTCCCTTACCTGAGTTATTAAGGTTAACCGGAACATACATTATAATCTACTTATTCGCAGATGGTGATAATTTAATGATTTTAGGAAAAACCACTTTTACATGTTATGCTTTAAAATATGAAGATGAATTACTTGTTTACATCCGTACATTTGCAATATTTGAATATCAATAAAGAGTTTTGTACGCTTTTCTTGTAAGAATTGAGTTTGTATAAACACAAAACTATTTGTTCATATTGCACAAGTACGGGCGCAAACAAACAATTCATCTTAATATTTTAAAGCTTAACTTTTTTTTTTAAATAATTAAGCTAGCGCCATCTATGAAAGAGCAGATTGTTAATTATTTTAAGTTTACCCTTAACCTGTTGAAAGTCAGCATAGAAAAAAAATATTTTTTCAATATGACGTAAAATATTTGACAGTTATCACCTTTTTCATAAACTCAATTTTTATAACATTTCTATTGTGATATATTACAAAAATGACATCAAAATAATGTATATAAAACGAACTTCTTAATAATCATTCATGCTTTCCACAATGGATTTATATCAAAAACAATGAAAAAATATAGACTTCGAATATGACACCGTTCATATTATCAAGCGGCAGCCATTTTGTCCGCCATCTTTGATCCCGGCACGTCATTAGGAATTAATTTGAATTATTCGGAGTGGCTAAATGCTATCCAGTATTTCGTTATGTCAAGAACGAGAATGGGCCAAGCGATTCTGACCTTGCTCTTCATACAATTTCTTTATACATAAGGGACAAAATTGCTTCAAAAATCCTGACCCGCCGGGGGGCTGCGGTCTGCAACGGGTTATTAGCCACATAAAAAAAAAAATTTAGAGTAGAATTTTCGCCCCGGGAAGACATATTGTGCCTGTGTGCGTCTACGAATGAACTGCGCATGTCAAACTGCTTGCCGAAAAAATAGAACCAAATGGATTCAATCTACTAAAGAGCTGACTAGCCTTCTACTACTAATATTGTGGTGTTCGGACACGTTTAGTTACTAATATATTAGCTACTCGACTAAAATACTCTCCCAGCCAGAACAAGGCATAAGGGTGTGTTGTTAATCACCTTGCTCAGCACAAATAAGATATTATATATTAAAAGATATTCATTGTTGTCCAAGAAGAGAATGATACCCATCGCTAACTATTATTTATTTTATTGCTGCGTTATGCGATTCTCTGAATTTATTAGATTATTAATTGATCAAATTTTAATCTGTACTCATCCAAGTCGAATATTATGTAATAAAAACATGTCTTAAGCCCACGTAAATAACCTTCAAATGTGATGCGTAGTAAGTACATCTATTTAAAATTAATTTTAAAAATTCTATAGTATTAAATTTCTTTCTGTAAGAACAAAGTAATGTTCCATTTTCAATTGATATTAAAAAAAAAATTTAATATTGTTTTGGCAAAAGCTAGAACAAATAATAACTTTTGTAATGATTGGTGCGTAGCTTTGTGGCTGGAGTGATATTGCGTGAGAGGATTCCCCCCTTTGAGCGTATGCTGTGGAGGGCTTGCCGTGGAAATGTGTTCCTGCGTCAGGCTGAGATTGAGACTCCTCTGGAAGATCCGGCTACCGTAAGTTCAAATATTCATCTATATCTAACTGTATTAATCCTACGCATCTGTATCATATCGCCATGGGAGCAATTATGTGCTAGCTACAAACAAAAGTCCTGCCATCTCTTATATATATATATATATTACCCTTTTTTAGTTTTAAGACTTTATTCGTAAAATACAAGTTTATTCATAAAATTCGATATGGTCCCTATTTAAGTACTCCCCACTACTGCAGCGAATTTACGCCAGCTCTTGATCTAATCCCCGAAACACCGCTGGTACTCAATTTTCGGTATGTCCACCAGAGCCATTTTTGATTTGGTTGCCTAATCCACGAGTTGTAAAAAATAGAAAACGCCCACAAAGGAAGATGTACTCAGTACAGCGTAATATTTACAAATGTCAAGCTATGACGCCGAATTTGGTGAAAAGTGTCAATGACAGATGTGGTGATCCGACAAAAAAAAAAATTCCAATCGGGCTACTGACAGCGCCACACGGTGGCCGGTCCCTTAACTTTTTGACTAGTGTGGTATTTATTTTTTTACGTTAACTCCACACAGGAGGCCTCGAGGAAAATATTTTCCCCCAGGGCCCATATCATCTAGTTATATTTAAGGAAAGGAAGTTCTGGGATGGAAACGGTATGAGGGGTGTGTAGATATCTAGGGGTCAGCTTGTCCAGGAGTGACGGATGTGTGAATCCATCCCTCCCGCTGCGGTGCAAGATAATGGGTTGACAGAGAAGAGCTGGAGAGGTCAAAGGGTTTCCCTTAACCGGCCTCTCCCTATCTGACTTGTCACGTAGCTGGTGGAAAGGCATATCAGCCGCCAAGACCTGAATACACCTCACCCCATGAACCCTGCTAAGTCAACAACCGTAGCGAACCACTAGGGGTGATATATGGCCGAGGTGTTGGTTAGCCCAAGTACCCATATCCGCCTCCTAAATTGTTAATATTGTAATACTCAAAGAGAACTTTGAAGTTTTTCTTACAAACATGGAAGCAAGTGTACACAGTGTATGTATGGTTTGATTACTTGCTTTTAATAAATGTTGTAAATACATTTTATCTATATTGGACTACAGAACACTCAGAATCAGAAGAATCACTCAGTTCCATAACAAGGCTTCCCAGGCATCTGAACCCCCGTTTTTTGGCGTTAAGTACGCTGTTACTGGGTTTTCTTCGAGAGAGAAGAAATATTTTTTACTTCCTCCCATTGTAAACTTTTTACAATAAATGAATCGGTGGTAATTGCTGATGTTAAATAAATAATTCTATTTGATGTTGTTGACTTGTTATTTAATGACAGGGTGACCAAGAGGTCTTCAAGTCCGTGTTCATCATCTTCTTCCAAGGAGACCAGCTGAAGACACGCGTGAAGAAGATCTGCGAGGGCTTCCGTGCCACCCTGTACCCCTGTCCCGAGGCCCCGGCTGACCGCAGGGAGATGGCCATGGGGGTCATGACCCGCATCGAAGATCTGAACACGGTACTATTTCTCTAACTGTTACTGTTAACTCATCCATTCTTCTACTGGTGGCCTCTCCTGTCGCAACTTGATACCATGAGGTTAAATGGTAATAAACCTGTTCATATAGTTAAACGGCAAGCTATATGAAGGTGATTGAATCCTCTGCAAGCTAGTTTTCCATCGTTGCACAAGCACCGTTTTCTGCTTATAATGAAGGAAGTAGGAGCATTTAAAATATTTTTACGTTATCCGTTCCCAGAAATCTCTATCTGTATTCAAAGCATCTATCTCAACTGTTTGTTACTTTTGCCAGGTTCTTGGGCAGACGCAGGACCACCGTCACCGCGTGCTGGTGGCCGCCGCCAAGAACATCAAGAACTGGTTTGTGAAGGTGCGCAAGATCAAAGCCATCTACCACACTCTGAACCTGTTCAACCTGGACGTGACACAGAAGTGCCTGATTGCCGAGTGCTGGGTGCCAGCCCTGGACCTGGAGACCATCCAACTGGCGCTGCGCCGGGGAACGGTATATATATTATATCTAATACAGTCAGCGGTGAAACTCTCTTAAGACAGTAAACCTCTCAAAGTTATTTAATATTGTGTTCAAATTATTTCTTTATTTGTAGGAGAGAAGTGGAAGCTCCGTGCCGCCCATTTTAAACAGAATGGAAACCTTTGAAGATCCTCCAACTTACAATCGGACTAATAAGTTCACTTTTGCTTTCCAAACTCTCATCAACGCTTACGGAATAGCGTCCTACCGCGAGGTTAATCCAGGTATGAATAACTCCTTCATATTTTCCAAATTTTGAACTGCATATGCAGGATGTCCGGGGGTAAAGTGCATTAACTTCAGGTGGAGATTCTACATGATGGTAGGAGTAAAAAAGAGTAATAACTTTTTTCGAAATTCCAACTTTTTTTATCCCATACAAAAAGACGTACCCATTAAAAATCCTTAGCGTAAGGTATAAACTTGTCCGATAAATTTACTGTGAGTCAGCCGGGCGCATTGTGGCATAGTTGGTTTTGATTGGTGCGTATCGTAACGTAATACCCAATAGTGCAGACCGCACACGCCGGACTAATTTTATCTTTTTATCAAAAAAGTAGCCTTAAATGTTGGAATTTCGAAAAAAGTTATTTATATTTTTTACTCACACTATCATGTAGAATCACCTCCTGAAATTAATGCACTTTACCCCCGGACACCCTGTATACAAGTAACATTATAAGCAATAAAAGCTTGTTCCTCTCACCAAAAGATGATTGAAGTTTAACCTTTTGACTGCATTAACTGTTTCTCAATACTCCCCTGGCGGAACATTATTACCAACCAAAGTTGCCATATCAAAGGTTAATACGGCTATATATTTTTTGATTTCTTACTGTAGCAACCGTGTGTAAAAGATTAAAAGCTTATAAGAAGTGCCAAAAGATATTATAATAAAGAGAAAACAATGCTCTATAACAATTTGTTTAAACCGTGTTAATTTTGCCTATACATTAGGGACGTACCCATATTATGAGACCCGTTCAGGGGGGGGGGGAGGATCTTCAAAATACCACGCTTGGTCACAATGAGGCTTAGGTTTTTACCACATAGTCAATATCCTCTAGGGAAATAATGCATTTTTGTCGAGCTACATTCAAATATGGCTCGCAGTGTTTGGCGCTTTTTAAACTCGCATGTGGCAACACTGACGTACATATGCTGAGACGTCAGCTGATGGAAAACTGATAATAATAAAGACAAATATATGCCAAATAATTTTTTTAAACTTTTTGTTAGCAAGAAACGATTCGAAACCATATTTATGAATTACTATGTGAAAACTGAAGTGGGAGGGGGGGTCTTGGTATGTACTACGCGTGGTCACCGAGGGGGGGTAAAAAAATGCAAAAAGTGGGTCACGTAGTATGGGTACGTTCCCTTACATAATTCTTATTAAACCAAATTAAAAATTTTATAAAGGTTTTTTTATAAAATTTTGACTGGAAATTATCTATTTCTATATTTCTACATATTATGGAATGGCTGATAATAACACTGAACCCATGATTTTACATTGACTTTCAGTTTCTTTACTCTTTATCCCCGATTATGCTATCTGTATTGCATTTCAGGTAACCCCCACAGATAATGAAGGATTGCTAAAGAACAAAGCTTGAAAGTGTAATTTTTTGTCATTTTTCAGCTCCGTACACGATCATCACGTTCCCGTTCTTGTTCGCTGTGATGTTTGGAGATTTGGGTCACGGAGCCATCCTCGGATTGTTTGGTTTGTGGATGGTTCTCAAGGAGAAGCCGCTTGCAGCTCAGAAGTCTGATAGCGAGGTGAGCCTTTGCTAATTAATAATAAACCTGGTGGTACCTCGCCATTCATCTCCAGTCCTCCGTCGTTCCCATTCAGATTCAATCCTCTTCCACGCGGTCTATCCGTTCTTCCTCGGTCTGCTTCTGGGTCACTTCCATTGAGGTGCCCACTTGGTCATCATTTTTGGTGTCCTATCATCTGGCATTCTTTCAACAAGTCCATTGTCCAGCCAACCTAGTCTTTGAGACCTACGGAATCTTATGTCAGCATGTTGATAGTATATTACTTTTTAATTTAAATTTATTGTTAAACTTAATTTTTAGATCTGGAACATTTTCTTTGGAGGGCGTTACATCATTCTTCTCATGGGCGTCTTTTCAATGTACACTGGTCTAATTTACAATGACATCTTCTCCAAGAGTTTGAACATATTTGGTTCGTATTGGCGGCATAACTACACCAGGTCTACGTTGCACGATAATGCAAAGCTGCAATTGAACCCTGACTCGGATGATTATTACCAGGTTCCTTATCCATTCGGAATGGATCCTGTCTGGCAGGTAAGAAATTGTTTTTATTAAGAAAATGTGTGTTTTTTATTAAGAAAATAATTTCATCGCAAAATCTGAATAACTAACAAATTTAATGTTATCTTATAAACGAGAGTCATCTAAACTTTTTTCTGCTTTCTAAATCTCTCCTTTTATCACTTGTATTATTATTTCAGCTTGCGGAGAACAAGATCATCTTTCAAAATGCCTTCAAGATGAAGATTTCCATCATTATTGGCGTCATCCACATGTTGTTTGGTGTTTCTCTGTCTCTCTGGAATAACCTGTGAGTTTATCGATATGAACAACTTTTATTCATTTACGATTTTTGATTTATTCAACGTGAACAAAATAATTATGTATCTCTTTTTATTCTAGGTACTTCAAGAAAAGGCTGGACACTTTGTACCAATTCCTTCCCCAAGTGATTTTCCTGACTTTCCTATTCTTCTACATGGTGCTCATGATCTTCATCAAGTGGGTGAAATACGGAGCAACTCCCGGACACTATGGCTCCCAGGAACCAGGTACTGATAATACAGATCTGAATCTAATTAGGTAGTAAAACTATCTTACGAGGTTTTTGAGATAATAAACCTCTTACGTGGGATTAAAACATTTTCATGTTCATAGTAAATGTATCTTGCCACTGTGCCACTGACCATGCACACTTGATTCTAGCAATTGAATAATTAATAATATTAATTCTAGCAATTGAATACAGTGAATCCTGTCATATTTTCGCAGCCGATTACCGCTGCAGCCGGCCGTAAATTTGTAAAAATAAGATATATTTCTGCATAAATCGAAATTTCGCAGCCGATTTCCATCGAAGCCAGCTGTTTAAATTCAGATATTCTAAGAAAATTCGTAAAAATACCGCATAATTTCTGCGTAAATCAAATTTTCGCTGCTGATTACTGCCGCGGCCGGCTTTTAAATTCACATATTCAAAGTAATTTCGTAAAAATTTGACATTCCAGTGAAATCGATTCCGATTTACAAAATAATAATACAAATTAGAACAGTGTCCAACCGCGTAAATCCACATTTTAGCGCGTTTTACCGCCACGGCTGTCTGTCAGATTCGATTTACAAAATTATAAGATTTTTTTAAAAAATTTTCCTGGGCGGGTAAAAATAAATTTCGATTTATAAATCAACGAATTTCGAATTAAAAATCATTTTTAAAAACGCTTTTTTTCCAATTATCGGGGTTCAACTGTAATATTAGTGGGTAAACAGTTCAAAGCGTCAGGTTCCCAGCCAAATATTACATTTTGGAAATTTCGTACCAACATTAAAAATAAATCATTCAGCCCTATTTTAATGTGAAGACACATAAATTGCATATAGTGTTAGAGAGCCATTGAATGCACATATACATATTTAACCTTTTATCCCATAAAAATTCAGAATTCATAAAAAATCTTTGATTTTATAATCACATGAATTGTGTGTAATATTATTTACTTTAAAATTGGTGTCCCTATTATCTATTTGGTGAATATTAAATATTATGACTTCTAAATGTTGTCTATAGCCTAGTTGATAATCACAGATATAAATTTAAATTTAAACATGCATTTTTTAATATGATCAATGATTTGTAAAAAAAAATATTTTAATAATTTCAGTTCGCAAAATGTCAATAACAAACACATATTCGTTGTTTGTTTTTGGGGTGTTATGCCGTATTGCGCTACCTCCTTCTTTAGCCGACGTTTCGGATAGCGTTGGTGATCGTCGGATCTGCCGGATCTGCCCTGATGATGGACTCTGCAACGCTGTCCGAAACGTAGGCTAAAGAAGGAGGTGGCGCAACACGGCATAACACCCCAAAAACAAACAACGAAAATGCTTTGGCCGTGAAAATCTAAAAACGTATCTAACAAATACATAATTCAGAAAAGATGGAGACATCTCTTGTTAAAAAATTAAACTAGTAAGTTATCTTTGTGATTAATGGAAGTACACAACGCTCGGGAACTTAAAAATAGTTTCAAAAATGTTTTAAGATATGTCTTCAAATTGGCCACATTTTGCCCAGTGAATGCTTGAGGTGTTTGCAAATTGCCCAAAATGTGGCCAAAAATTATAATTAAAAAATGAGCGTAATTTTATCCATAATATATTTTTCCTTCCAGAATACCTGGAGACTTCCCCGTACTGCGCCCCTTCCATTCTCATCATGTTCATCAACATGGTGCTGTTCAAGAAGAACCCCAAGAGGGAGCACTGCCAGGAGGTGATGTACGCCGGCCAGGACGGGCTGCAGAAGTTCCTCGTGATCATCGCCGTCATCTGCGTCCCCATCATGCTGTTTGCCAAGCCTTACTTCGTGCTGCAGGAACATAAGAAGCGCACCGTAAGATTACATTGTTTATTACATACAGTCTTCATTGTATGATAAGTATAAAAGTCCTTGTTTTTAATGTTCCTTACCACAGCTGTACAGCCATTTTGGTAAGGGGTCAATCTTAACAATCAACCTTCACACCTGTCAACATATATGTATTCATTTTTCGAGTTGGGAAGGATTGCTTTGGCAAGGTGTATCATCCAGGTGGCTGTCCTGGGCTACTTCAGCGGCCTCTGTACATTGCAGGCCCAGCCTCTGTGGTTGCTTTCTCCAACTTTACTGGGGAGGCCCACTGGACTTCTGGCAGCACATATTATATGAATAAAATCATGGTTATATATTATTGCACTGCGCCGGAACTTATTGAATTGTGCAACTCGAGGTCTCGTCCCAGTGAAAATAAAAGTTTAAATTCCTGTAATGTTTTGTTTAGGAGAATCACCAGCCCATGCACAATGGAGAGAATGGCGATGTGGGTGCAAACGGTCAAGTAGCTCCTGTGGATGGTCACAAGGCCGGCCAAGAGGAGGACATGCAGGAGATGTTCATTCATCAGGTGAGCCTTTGCTAAACCTTTCCAATTCATCCCCATATACCGACTCCCAAACAACTATGCTGGATGTGCAAAGTAACCTCTTAGCACACGCAGCATTGTTCCTTCAGAGAGTTTAAGAGATCATTAGTTCTGCTTACACTATCCTCTGTTTTAGCTTTACTATTAAAGTAGGACCTCGTTAATAAATTTTTGAAATAAAAGCATTTTTTTTAATTAACGTTGTTCTGGTGCAGGTAAAATACAGGATACAATAGTCCTGCTTACCCTATTGCAAGTTGAATCGTCAAACATTAATAAATATATTTTCATCAAAGCCAAAGTAGACAATACCTATTTGATAAAGTGACATTTTTATTTTGGCCTTATCTAACTAGTAATCCAAATGCAAAATGAATATACAAGGTCGACACTGGAATTAAAACGCTTCGTACTGTGCTTGGACACGATTCTTCACCACTGCAATTGCCGGGGTCGGGCCCCTAGGGGTTAGAATTCACAGCTATTTATTTGACTATAATATAGCCACCAGTAAAGTTAGATTCATTTTGATTTAAATTTAGCCAGTGCTTGGGAAACCCTCTCAATTTTAAATTAACAATTATTTTTAATTGTGTCATGAATTTGCTACGTGTATTAATTATGTTGTTATATATTTTAGGCTATTCACACCATTGAGTATGTCCTGGGAAGTGTGTCGCACACAGCATCCTACCTGCGCCTGTGGGCCCTGTCCCTGGCCCACGCCCAGCTGGCCGAGGTGCTCTGGAACATGGTCATGCGCAATGGTAATGATTATGCACTTGTCCCTAAATTATCCAACTGTTCGATTTATTTTTTGACCCTGTGTTACAGTTTGGTAACAAAGTTTTGAATTTTAATAAAATTGAACTAAAAATTTTCATGATGCCAACACCAATTTTAGAACCAACTGTATTAGATTCAAAGGTGAGGTTATGTTTAATTTCCAAATTTGACAGACTGGCTCATATTTTGATTTTTTCGATGACTGAAATTTTAAAAAAAGGACTGATTTATCCCAAATATTATGGTTTTCCCACATAACAAGCTTTTTTACAGTCTCTTCCTTATAAGAGCGTTTCCCCCTGTAAGTAGGTACTTTAATTTTTTAATTAAATAACTCAAATTTTTGTGTGATTTAGGTCTTGTCTTTGAGGGATGGTTCGGTGGAGTGGCCCTGTGGATTGTGTTCTCCATCTGGGCAGTTCTCACCGTCAGCATCCTGGTTCTGATGGAGGGGCTGTCGGCCTTCCTCCATACCCTGCGCTTGCACTGGTATGTTCTGCCTTATCGACTATTCAAATTCATACATACTTCATTAGAAATGTCCAGTAAAACTTCAGTCTTACGTTTCTGCTTCTTTTTTTATGCCAAAGACCTGTTTCATTCTATACATTCGCGTACAAGTATTTTCTCCAATTTACGATTTTAGAAGATTTTTATCCCCGGTTTTAAGTCGGTTTCAAATACATCATCGCCGAGCCCATAAGTCTTCCATTGTGAAAATTTTTAATTTTTAAGGAGTGAATAAAACTCACTTTAAAGCAGGAAAATTAAGGGAAACTCCCATTTATTTCTACTTGTGTACATAATAATAATTTATATAAATAAATATTAGTCGTGGTCCACCATCATTTTCCTGCTTCAAAATTGGTTTTTTCACTCTCCTGTAAAATATAATTTTTTTCTCATTGGAGGTATGTGTTACATGCCCAGCGACAATATCTAATGTAGCAGAAAATATTTCCAAAACCTAAAACTATACTAGGTATCTATGTTTCTGGAAAGTCAAACTCTGTATTACAATTCAATCAAAATTATTCAACATTAATCGGCTTAAAACCATAAATTCTTCAAAACGAGGTAAACATGCCCTTGCTGCCTGCCACAAGGAGCTAAAAAGCTGAGTCAGCCGTCATTGATTCTCACTCAGTTTATATTGAACCGTGATGTGTGCAAATGTTATTATTCACTGACTGTCCTTTTATCTTTGCAGGGTTGAGTTCCAGAGCAAGTTCTACGAGGGCCAAGGCCACAGCTTCCAGCCCTTTGCTTTCGAGGTCATCCTGGACATGGCTTCTCAGGAAGTTGTCGTAGAATAATGTATTCAAATTAATCCCTAATCTCTTTACCCCTTGCTGTGAAATTTTATGTGAATGTGTATTTTTTGTGAATTCTGCTATTAAAGGAGATTCCCCTTTGTCGCTTTTTAGAGCACAGCTACAGAAGTTACGTAAATAGCAAACAACCCTATACATATACGTTTCATTAAACACATTTAAATACCTTGTCCCCAAGCTTTTATTCAGTAGTTTCCAGGATTTGGTACTTTTTGAGACCTGAATGTTTTGTGAATTCCTCTTATCAATTTTTGATTCTTTGTCACTTTTTAGGTCAAACTCATTAAAAGCCACGCTGACAGTCTTTTAATTCTTGCAAATTAAAAAAAAATATATATATATACCTGTGCTTTTATCCACGAAACGAGTATTTGATACTTTTTACAAACCTGTAGACATTTTTCTCAATTTTAAAAATCTTTTCTGAAATTAATCCCACTGTTGTAAGTTTAATTGAACCCTGGAAACTCGGGATCTTAATGTATGTGTTTAATAATAATTCTAATGTATCATTAAGTGTATGAACTATGACTTACCCAACGTAATATTATTTAAGCTAGAACATTTGATTTATATTATTTTTTTACAAAAATTAAATTAGACCCAATATTGAATTTGATTTTATTTTATCCTTAATTAAAATATTTTTTATTTATACATATTGTTATTCAGAATCTAGAGTAGTGCCTGAAAGAGGTAACAAATGACATTTTACATTGACTTTGATAATTCTGCAATTTTTTTCCAATTTCAGTTTATTTGTCGTATGTATTCTTACTGAATCATTAAAACTTATATGGATGTTAGCACTTCTTAAATAATAACTTTGAAGCTAAAACTAGTGCATGTTGTTAATAGAGTTTCAAATTCAGTAGTAATTGTTCAGATATATTCAAATCTATTTACCTTACTTTATTATAATCTCAATTTGCGATTAGGTACTTACAGAAATTCTCTAAATGTATGATGCTTATACAAATTAAAAGTATGTACTTATGTGTAGTTCTTCATGTTAATAATGAGTAACTGTTCTTGCCATTTAAACCTTGACAATTTCTTTATGTATTTACACACTTAAAATTGAATTGAATTGAACTATGTATTATGTAATCAATAAAATTTTATCTGCATTTCATCATGTGTTTTATTTGGAGTGAAAAACTGTAAGGGAAGCTGATAAGATGGGCACAGAAAAGCAAGTATTTTGTTAAAATAATGTTCTTTTTGGGATATGTAATATAATAGGGTAATTACTACAACTATGTAACTCTGAAATCGGCTTTCCCTAAATTTTAGTACAACAACCAGCCAAGTCTAGTTGCCTTACATGGAAAAAACACTCCTGGAAACTACAATTACCGAAATATAAAATTAAATGATACCGTTTTTTGGAGACACCCACATACAACATATTCAAATAACTTGATGATTCCGGTACATTACATTACTATTACTTTTCTGTTTGTAGCTTTCATAGACGACGAAATAGTGTTATGCTTTTAGTGTGTAACTCAAAAACTTCTGAGTTACCTAGTTGTAGTAATTACCTCACAATATGTAACACTGGGTATAGAGTCTGCAGGGCCCTGAGCCAAACGGCACCTGCTAGAGGCCAAACTCGAGGGCCGTGTGTCGAGATTTATTATCAGCTCCTTGGTAAGTCAGCGACCGTAGTGGACTTCTCCATTTGCCATCATCTGAACCATAGACTAACAAAGAAAAATTTCCTCAATTTAAATAAGACCGATGAAACTAAAGTTTTTTGTTTGTTATTTTTGGTACCAAGACCACTTACACTTAATAGAGATACGAAGTAAGAAGAAATCATTTAATAAAACAAGTTTACTTGTTGAAGTTTAAGCAAAACTTTAAATATGATTTCGAACTTAAGCCACTATGGTTCTCAGCATTTCTTTGTATTACAAATCTGTTGTGGTTTTTCCCTCTCCTGATTGTTTCATGTCACATTCTGGATGTTGAAAAAAAACTCGAACATCAATATTATTATATTATTGTCGCCCTCAAAGTCAACATAACAAACTCCATCCAGTAAACTCAGCCAGATTTATGCGATTAAGTCATTGAAAATTGGACCTCCTGAATATGTGCCACCAAGCCGCACCAAGCCAAGCCGCGGCGGACATTTGAAAGACGTTATATTACACACTTATTGCCATAAAATATACTTTAAAATAAATTAAAAAAAATGGTAGATCTCTCACACACAACTTGTTTAATATACATTTTAAAATCGAGCATCCTTATCGAAAGTTCCTATAGAACTAATTGAAAATGGTAAATTGGTTGATCATCACTGATTTAAATAGGCTGGGGTTTTACTTACTACGCTTTTATTACTAAAATGGTTAACCGTAGCGACCGATTTTTTTTCAATTTTTACCTTAAAAATTCCAATTAGGAGTTGATTTACTCGAAAACAAAAGCTCAAATCCAAAAAATTCATACGAGAAAATCGACTCAAAATGTGATTTTGATTTACCAGTTTCCCGCTTCTACCACTAGACCACTGGTTTCCGGACCAGGGTTGCCAATTTGCGGGGAATTCCCCAAACTGCGGGGAATATTTCAGATTTTTTAAGAATTGGGTATTTTGCGGGGAATGACTTTTTGTGGGGAAAATGCGAGGATTCTGGGCATTTCTTGATTTTCCAACCATATTGAAAAATAAGCACATTCGGTGGTAGATTTTGTAGTTTATTTTATGGCAGCACTGTAGCATTTATTCCTAAATGATAATGTCGGGGGGATTCTCGAAGTTCGGGACCCAAACTCGAAGACACATGAATTTGCTAGTCATGGAACTTCTATGGGAAGTTAAAGAAGTGTGAAGTTACAAAGGAGCAAGGAAAAACCTGAAATCATAAATAAACCACCTGAAATTCTTACCTGCATTTTGTGTAAGATTATTTCACACATTGTTTATGTTTGGCCAAGTGAAGCGAACTTTTACACGTCATTTCAACAATTACTACAAGAAACAACTATTTAAGTGCACAAAATAGGTTATTAGTTCTTGGTTTGGGTAAACTAAGAAATTCACGCGTATTTAGATTGAAACAAAATTTGGCAAAAATCAAATCCATACAAAAGTAAGCGGAGTACTACAACTAGTACAACGTGATTGGTTTATTTATGAGTACAACTTTACTTTACCAAATTTTCTTTCATTTTGTAGGTAGAATTTAAAGGAAAAAGGAACTTGTGGGAAATAAATTGTTATTTAGTTCTCCGCAACTTGGGGATTTTAACATCTTTTGTGGGTATTTTGAAAACATATGCATTGGCAACCCTGTTCTGCAGTCACAGTCAGTGTTGCCAGATGCATGGTTTTTACCATGTTTTCATGTTTTTTTGGGTCATTTATACTTCTATGGTTTTTAACGGTCGCCAAAAATATGTACTTTTCAGTGAGGTACGATATGGGTACGATACTTTTGCAAGGGTCGCGAGGGCGACACCCCGAATTCAGGAATGTAGTTCTTGAACTTCAGTTAGAGATTACGGGTTCACCACGTCTCTTTATCTAATTATTATGTTTTTCAATTAAAAATATGAATGCATTAATAAAATGAAATAAATATAACATGTAACTTTAATTAGATAACCACACTAACTACGCACTATAAAATATAGAAAATATAATATTGGAGAATTTCTTCTCCCTCAACTTAAAAAAAAGGTATTTATATTTTTATTAAATTTAAAATTAAGTTATATAAATTAAACTAGCCACCAGTGATAAAATAAAGATTTTTTTGTCATCCATGGTGTTTTTTTCAAAAAGATATTTTTTCCTACAAGTTAACGGAAAATTTTAAACTGTTAGTTTTTAATAAAGTATTATAGATCATTTACTTATATGCCGTTGTTTTCTTATTTAAATGCTCAATAACAAACATGTGACAAATATGGTTTTTTATCTTCCAAAACATGGTAAATCATTTTTTTTACACCTGAAACATGGTTTTTTGCTTTTGGTACATGGCATCACTGGTCGTAGTGGTCGTAGTCAGAATTCAGAATTTATGACTTTTGTGATCATTTGTGACGTCACAAGGCTGTTCGAGTTCGAATCTGAGTAGTTTCTATTACTGGTAAAATGGATATTTCAAGGCGACCGTGTAGTGAAGTACTGTCAAAATAAATATGTAATATGCACTTGCAGTTTGAATAAGCATAATAAATTCCTCTGGCGTCGGCCAAACTCCGAATAGTGATCGGCTCGTGTTTCGTGTTATGACGTTTATCAATTTTAGCGCCAATTCCTATCAAGAATCAAGATTAGAATCGTGAAAAAATCAGTCGTCGTTGGACAACGGTCGTAGTTGGGTCGCGTGTGTGCTTTTTGGAGTGCTTCAACATGTCATCGAAAATAAATGTTTGTATCGTGGGATCGGGCAATTGGTGAGTGACATAACCTTTATTTTCTAATGCAATGATGACAGATACAATGTAACAATCGCTTGTGGAATTGATGTACATTTATGACACAAATAACCATCCATATGCTAATAAAATACTCTCGCGCTATTATCGCGTATTGGAGATGATCATTGTACTTTATAAATAAAACTTCCACAGATTGTAAATAAGTTGCACGCTTATTGGATTTTTTACAATCCAACTTAAATCTTTTGTAATTTTTCGATTTCAGGGGCTCTGCCATTGCCAAAATCGTCGGTTACAATGCAGCTCGGCTTCCAAACTTCGAGGATCGTGTCACTATGTACGTGTACGAGGAAATGATCGAAGGAAAGAAACTGACTGAAATTATCAACACAACCCATGAAAATGTTAAATATTTACCTGGACACATATTGCCCGCCAATGTTGTAAGTCAACTACATTTTTAAAAATAATTTGCAACAAAGTTCGGCACCTAAATTGCAACTATAGTGTCATATTATATTAAGACCTTAGGTTTGGTTAGGTGAAGTTAGGTTAGGTTGTCAATAAAGCTTCAAACTAAACTCTCATCATTTGCCATCAATGAGTAGTCTCGAATGGCAATCGCTCCATTTGCCTATGTAAACGACCAATTGGTCGCATCAATGAGCTTCATTTATGCAAATATTGTCAATTTTACTGTCTCTCTCTTAGGTTGGGTTAGGTGAGGTTACGCTAGGTTGTTAGGTGATAAAGCATTCTTAATCTTTAAAAAAAATGGTTGTCCATAAGTAATTTATTATCTTTTTTTATTATAAAGCTCGTAAATGGTTACAAAACTTCTGAATTATTTAAACGGGATCTTTAACCTTAGGACTTTGGTCACTGTAAAATAATAATGATTCTATATGTGACAAATCAAATGAGCCACTAATTTATTGATACCGACCTAAATTAAATTTGTTGTGTACTGTTTTTCTCTTAAATATTTTCTATGCCGATTACCCACTGTATTAATTACCCACTGTAAATGTGACACATTTACAGTAGGTAATTAGTTCTGCGAATATTCAAAATGGCCACGAATCAGACTTAAGTTATCAGTATATTTTTCTTTATGTGAATACCGCACATCCCGTCTGGAGCCAGTGAGACTATATCATTCCCAATTGGGGTATGTTGTGAGGAAAATGGGAAAGTATCTGGCTATTCAGATCTGGTCACCAAACATGGCTAAAGCCATTTCAAGCAATGTTTCGATTCTGAATGGTGGTCTTACATCAGGGCGATACTGAGAGTATCTTCCACTCTGGAAGGTACCACAAATATAATATATATTATCATAAATTAATTAATTGTGAAATAACATAAATTAATGAAATAAAATTTATTTGCGCACACCGGGATTTGCACCCCCGACCTTCAAATAGCTAGTCGAGAGTTTACCCCTAGACCACGGAGGCCGTTGAACGAATTTGCTATTTAATTTATTATTTTCCAATTCTGGTAATTTTGATAATTTTTTTATTGTAATTTAGTTGAATCGAAGTGTTGTGTTTTTTTTTTGGTAATTATGCGTATTCGGATTGTGGTACAATAAAAAATATTTACTGTTTTTCCTTATACCAAAGAATCATCAGGGTATTATAGATTTTTTCAGCAATAATTTATTGATATTTAAACACACTTTGGGCAGGAAGGTTAGTTCTACCTTTTACTCCAGTCTTCTTGGATGCCTGGAAGGGTATTGCTGTAAAATATTTTTATATGAATATTTTACACCAATCTCTTCTTAACCTTCCAGCGTCCTTTCGAACGAACAACGTGTAAAAATTTAAACAAAAGAAATAATCATTTTAAATATACAATTATAAGGGCCGTCTGTTTCAACGCTAGCTACAGCAAAGTTAAACTGGCTAGCTTTACACTTGTAAGTTTTTTCGTAAGTTTACTTCTTCTGGCCAATTGGCACATAGAATTTTTAAAATGCATATTGCATTGCCCATTGGCCAGAAGTCGTAAACTTACAAAAAAACTTACAAGTGTAAAGCTAGCCAGTCTTTTACTGTAGCTAGCGTTGAAACAGACGGCCCTTAATAAATTAAAGTAAAATAATTTTGGTACCTGCTTTATCGCTTGTCTGAATTGTTTCCATAATCACAATCAGTTCAGATTTAAAAAATGACACTTAAATTCAAAGCAAATCCTAGTTCTAGAGTTCTTTGAACCAGAGTTCCACAAAACCAGTCGAATTTAAAATCGAAATTAGTTTGTTTGATTAAATTTCCAACAATTTTACAGTGACATTTTTTAATTTAAACTAATCACGAACAAAGCCTGCAAACATGTTCAGATTATAATATCGTGGGGTAATTGCTAAAACTTGGTGGGTAACTCTGAAATCAACTTTTTCGAGTAACACATTAAAACATAATATCTTTATTTCCTTGCCCATGTATGCCACATACACATGATGTGCATCGTGGCATTCACGGACGTGGCAATAATTTTAATATTTTAATTAATTTTTAATTTGCGAAACTCAATCGAAAATCTGAAACAGTAAAATCAGAAAAAGATACGGATACATCTGGGAATCGAATCCAGGATCTTCGGCTTTCCGGGCCATCTTTTTCTGATTTTACTGATTTTACTGATCCGGGTATCTTTTTCTGATTTCCGAGTAATTCTGATCCGGGTATCTTTTTCTGTTTTTAGTGTTTCAGATTTTTGATTTAGTTTTGCTAATATTATTTTAATTAATTAAAATATTATAATTTGATTTAACTCATTCAGTTAAAAATTAAAATAATTTTAATTGTTAATTTGTAGCGCCGTTTTTGTGAAACATCACCCCAAGGGCCTAGTACTAATTTTACTTTGTATAGTATTGTGTGTAACTCGAAAAGCAGATTTCAGAGTTACCTAGTTATGGTAATTATTCCACGATATAGAATTTTAACAACGATTTATACATATGTATATATATTTTTTATAAATTTCTTGAATGAGATGACCCTTGTAAGCGAAAATTAGTTGACATAGAAATTCTTGATTGACAAATATCTGCATATTTAATGTTGCCAGAGCTCCCCGTTTGAGAGTTTTTGCTGTTTCAGATTGTCACACAAGCACGTTTTTTGATTTATATTTCAGACACAGATCAATGCTTAAGGCTGGTTTAGACTAAGCTGGTAATTTAGTCAAGTGGCGAGTAATTTAGTAGCTAAATGTGTACAAACAACATAAATTTAGTTGAGTAGTTTAGTTGAGATAATCAATTTGTTCTATTTCTTCTGGCCAGTAGTGTCCCCACTATGTTTCCCTGGTCACTGCCACAACCACTAAGCAAGTCCTAACCCTTTGTTTTAGTAGAGTTCATTAGGTTTGAACCAAATATTAGGATAGAGATATTAAATTTAAGATTTTTTGTTTATTTGTTCGTTAGGTTTTTCATATCCATAGTTTCTTTACTTTCATCTTAGAATTTTTTTCTTCCACCTCTTCTAAACTAAAATTATATACCCGTTGAACTTCTTTGTGCAAATTTCTGCGATAATGTAACTGCAAAGTAACATGTAAAATATTTATTGTACCTAATGAACTTTATTATATGTACTGATGTATGTATATTATATTTCTGCATTATGTAAAATTTTGACTTGTACTACGTTTGTGAAAGCCAAAAATAAATAAATAAATTATATACATCATGTGGTACAATTGTACGATTTGACAGAAATTGAAAAAAAAAATTAATTGAAGATATCTCCGGAGATCAAATGCTATCTTCATTTTTACTTCAAATTAGTTCGGAAATAGCTGTTTAAATTCTGTCGGATACGTCCTACATATGCGCCGTGTAAATAATATTATGTTTCTAAATAAACTCCGTGGGCTGTTTATTCATTGGTGGAACGGCCTCAGTAGATGTCAAGGTCTTTAAGGTGTTAGCAAGTGATGTAATACACATACGACTGCTAAAGGTCAGTTGTGATACACCTTTTTTAATAGTGTTTAGTGTAAAATTTACATAAGTAGCGCACTTTAATAGAGTAATGCTTACTAATAGTACTTACTAATAGACTAATAGTACTAAGTCCGTCTTCCTTGCCAATAATATTGTTTGGCATTTGAAAATGCATAGGTTATAATTTTTTTCTAGTTCCAATGCGCATTTTCAAACTGTATTTAACAATGTTAAATAAATTTATTTATTTATTTGTAAGAGACAAACAGCTTATATAATATACAACAATAAAAATAGAGATACATATATACAAATTTAAATTGAGTCAAGCCAAAAAGGTCTCCTATGTTAAAGTTACATTGGAGGTGGAGTTTTAATATATCTTAAATTAATACAATATTATCACCATAGACATATGAATATTACTAGACTTGCTCTAAGTCATAAAAGCATATTATTTCACCCTCCCCATACCGGTTCCATTTGGAGCCGGCTGGACTCGCGTACGGCTTCACGTGAATCTATAAAATGTGACGTCATCATTCTTTTGCGAACTAGCGTCAAGCTCTCTTAGGTACATTTTACGAAATAACGCGTCAAAAATGGTGGCTTGTGCTATTGAGAAGTGAAAAAGAGAATAAACCCTACTTTCCATAGGTAAGCATTATTATTTAGATCATATAATCAGTTTAATAACATATACTACGACATCGCGATATATCTGGCGAGGCATTTCTCGAGTGTGCTCGCCGCTGTTTACTGGGGTAAGTGAATTATGAAACATTTGTCTAAAAAGTGTCTTAACTAAATGCATCAACAAAATATTCGACTCTGAAAATAGCTACGAACTTTACTTTGCCATATTTGGACTTCGCGAGTTCCTTCAAAACGTGGCAAGCAATTCGCGCTCCCTTGTAAAAAGATCTATTCATTCAAAAGCAGATTTTACTTTTAAGAACTAAATGGTGATATTATAATGCGAGATGCCTATATACTGTCAGATTGATTTATTGATGAATCACAGTCAACTCACCACTCCGCGTCCCGCTACAGTTGGGGTTTACCCCTGGCCTGTATGTTCTCATCTAGTAATATTCACTTCTATGATTATCACTGAAAAGATAAACCTGTGAAAAAATTGTTTTGTGCTCGTGTCTGTGTGCCCGAATTAAGGTCAATTTTATCTTACTTTCAAATATTGAAATTCATTCTTGAAAACATAATAAATTTCTTTGACCTGTCTGTCTCCTAGGAGTCGTAAGACCTACTTTTAAATCACTGTGTCACAATTCTAGAGATTTTCTGTTCAGTGGATGTTATAATCCAATCTGTTTTTAATTTAGCTTTCCATATCAAAAGTTCTACTTGTGTTTTTGCTGAAAAATTAAGTAATAAGTTTAAATTAGGTGGAGAAAAAAGAGAATGGGAAAATGGGATAGGGACAACCAATTATAGAATATGTATCCAATAGTCAAATCTTCAGGCACATTTTATTTGAAAATTGTTGTAATTTATGTAAAAGTGTTTACTATTCTCAAATAAACTCCCCTTGTAATCAAAACAAACATTTTTAAAATATTGCGCAAATATTTCAGTTTTATTTTTTGTTCCCAACCCTGCTCTGACAAAAACTTCATAAGAAAGCTTGACCTCTTTGTAAAAACATAATCTTTTGTTAGAATGTTATTTTTAACATTATTTCAAAAGTGATTATTACATCCAAACCTATTTATAACAGAATGAAAACACTTCAAATTTTTAAAGTGCTTTCACTTTAAGTTTTAATTACAAGGGAAATTAGGTTATATAGCACTTAATTGTAGTATGCATAACAAAATTTGGGTTCATTTTCCTCCACATTTATATTTTGAATCATGCCAAGAGTGCCATGATTTTTTTTTTTAAAGGCGGAGACGGTTTGCAAGCAGTTTCCCTGAGCACTTAGGCCATAGGCCCATTGTGCTATCTCCCATTTTACCTCAATCCTTTAATAACAACCCAGTCCCTTTAATATAATAAAGTTCACCAGGGTTGTTATTGGATATGTGGCTATGTCTTCTGGTTCTACTGTATGTCTCCCCAGGTATCTAAGCCTAGTTCCCACCAGGGCAGGACATTGGCACCATAGGTGAATTGGAGTCTCTTCATCCTCTTCACATTTACTGCATATATTGGTGTTTTCCACTCCCTGAGATGGCAGTGTCCCGTTAATAGTCCTACCTCAGCGAGTTTCTGTCCATACCGAGTGGTTTCCTGGTTCGTCTAGGGTCCGGTCCTTTTATGAGAACTTTGGATTGTCTCATTCCGGGTGCCCTCTCCCATTCCATGATTAACTCTTATTCCATCAAAAGAGTGGTTGATACGCCCTGCTGAAAGATCACCATTCGGAATCGAAACATTGCTTGAAATGACTTAAGGTATGTTTGGTGACCAGGTATGAATAATTCATTCAACATTCCCATCTCTCGTCCACCCCCACTCCCTTAAGCGTCACAACCCACTCAAATTAGGGATGCCATAGTCGTATTGGCTCCAGATGGTGGAACTTGTGTTCAGTATTCACATAAAAACAAAATTATTCTGATGCCTCGGGACTGAGAGTTGAAATAATACTTATATCTTATTTTTGCACTTAAAACTTGTATATGCACTTACCCGTATGGCCCGTTCGGACTAGGCTAGTAGTTAATCGAGTAGCTAGTAATTTAGTAACTAAAAGTGTCTGAACACCATAAATTTAGTAGAGCAGTACAGCATTTTGGTCAGTCAAGTGGCGAGTTACTAGCTATTCGATGAAATTTTTTGCCTATTCTGAACAAGCCCTTACCGCTACAGGATCCTCCAGGGAATTCATACATGAAAAAACAGGAACCCTCAAGGGTCCTGGAAACAAACTGAAAGGAATAAGGTGAAAGGGGAGATACACATTGGGCCCATGGCCTGAGTGCTCACGGGAACTGTCCATACACACATGTGTCGCTCGGACACCGGTGTCTGGATGACAGCTGAGGGGTAAAAAAAAATGCGATTTTAACCCTTATGTTTACAGAAACTGCATATGGACAAGGTCAGAATCGCTTGCACCAATATCATTCCAGAAGTTGCTTTTTATTTCAAAACTCCAGCCTCTCGGAATGCTCTTGATATTAATTTTCTATGGAATACTGATATTAATATGTGGGCAAATTTCATCCGACATTCAAGAGGTTAATAAATAAAATAAAAATAATAAAACTTATTTGTGAACTTACATTGTCATCGCGCTCGCAAAAATAGCTATTTGCCAGATTTCAGCAAAAAAAATTTTCACAAAAAAATTCTTAAAAAATCAAAGAAACCGACCCAATCTCGGCTATGCGCATAAATTAAATCATTATCGCACAATACTCATTCAAACCTTGTTTGTTGATGCATTTGAACGAAAAAACTGGAAAGTTTTTGATCCCTTGTAAGATTTGGTAAAACTCACGTAGCCGGTCTTGCAAGCTCAACGACGATATGTATACTTAACCGCTTGGGCACATAAGCTTGTTTTCACGACAATTTAACGTAGGTAGACATAGGAATGACGTATGCCCCGTACCCGAGTTATTAAAACTTATTTGTGTAGTTAATAATACTTAACGCCAGCATTTACTGTACTTACCCTGACCCGAAATCGAACCTTGACCCGATCGTGAACCCGTACACTATTCGAACCCTCAATCAGTGCTGAGTCATTTACCGAATATGCTGTGCGTCTGGCCGGTTCCATGTGAACTCAGAATCAACTCAACCCAACAACTTTTTAAAAAGTCGTTAAAAGCTATGAAAAAAAATAATAGCCTTTACCCTAACCTAACATAAACTATTTAACCAAGTTTTTATAATTTGTTTTCATAACTTTTAATGACTTTTCAAAGAAGGTGTTGAGTTAAATTCATTCTTAGTTATCCGGTTACCGCGTCTGGCCGTGCCCTTTTTATCAAGTAATACAAAAATTGTTCTTACAGATGAAGCAATTTTTGTGGAAATGCTAGGCAAATGACCTTAGAATGATTTTATGATATCATATCAAACGTATTCATTTCATGGTTGTGAGAATAATATGATTTTTCACAAACAAACATAGTAGTAATCTAATCAAAAATGCTACAAACAAATAGTTATTTGTTGTTTCAATAGATTATCTGCTTAGTATTAAGATAGAGCCTTTGAAAAAAATAACCATTAAATTGATTTTTCACAAAATAGCGCTATACAAATTATCCAAATATTAGTCTTTATTATTAAATTACGTTATTTCAGATAAGTCATGGCTCCGAATGAACGTTAAATGATTTTAAAATGTTTGAGATTATTCATGCACCTATGAGGTGATGTTATATAAACTAAATATTTTAATGAGCGAATCAGCAAATCTGACTAACTAAAATCATGCAAATCAAGTCATTATGTAGATGGCGATAAGGTTGAAATTCCCGCTTACCACTAGCTCAGCCGCCTGTTTTGATTTATGGAAAATAAAAACATCATCAAAACGCATGTTTTATTTTATTTTGTGAAGTTTAGCAACAAATAACATTAAAATTACAATCATTTTTAGCTTAATTTGCCACATTACACAATAAAACCGTATCCAAAGATGGGTTCGTAAGTAGGAGATTTTGCACTTTAAAGCAGTTTTTATAGGCTGCATACTTTGTTTTTTTCTGGGCTAATAAAAACACTTGTTAAAAAAGAGATTGTTTATTCCAAAGGCCAATATGTGTTCTACTCGCAGTATTTAATTAAAACAGTAATAATATTTCTAAGCGATCAAATTTTCAAACCAAAAATACGTGATTTTGCATTGACAGACTAAATATTCAATTAAGTTCTTATCTATCCTCTTTTGGTCTGTATACAAAACATAGTTCTAAAAACCGACTTGGCAATGTTGTCGTTGTATGCCCTAACGAATGCATTTATGTAATGTCATTGAAGCATAAAGCAATGTACATATATAAAATGTATGTATAAATAACATTGATCTACTTATTGTTGCCATGACCATAATAATATTATTACCCACCGTGTTTTGGCACTGGGTGCCAAGTAGTATTTCACTATACCAATATTTCCCATTCTTTCTCATTTCAATGCCAAACGAGACATTTTCTGGCACGCAGCGTTGACATGCAGTGTCATTGGTCAAAATTGAAATATTAGGAAATAAATTTTATAACCACCGCCTCTCCAACTGTGGTGCAACTCATCCAAAGTATTGAAAAATATTGTGCAAACAATTATTTGACATTTAAGACGATAGACTTCACTTTTCGGCCCATACAAAAAGGACGCCCGGGAAAAAATACTTTTCTACATCGAAAATTGCACAAAATGAATATATTTTTTTTATAATGCCTTTTAGAGGGTAAAAACTATGTCGGTATGTTTTCGAATATTTGATGCGTTTCGTATTAACGTAAACATTCACTGTCAAACATGTACGATTTATCAAAAAAATATTATTTAAGGAAAAACTGCTGCTAACTCCACTCTCATAAAGAATTATAAAATTATAAAAAGCTACCGACGTAGCTTCTTCTTTCTAAAAAATAAATATTTTTTAAAATTTCAATTTCGTGAAAGTTTTGGTGTAGAAAAGTGTATTCTCCATAAACCCCTTTTCGAGCGATTTCTGTAGGTAAATTTGAGCGTTGTCTCATTCGCTCATTTCGCATTCGCATGTATTGTAAGTGTACGTGAGCTTATTGTGAGTGGGACAGAATGACAGTCGAGGGTGTTCCGCGTGTCGTTTAAAGTCTAGCCTCTTAAATGATTCCACAAAGTGAATTTGCAAAGATTGAAGAAATTATATGACAACTTATTATTTTTGTTTTTATAGTTTTATTAATATTTCAAAGCTCTACAACTCATTATTAGGATAATGGCATTTTTAGCTAAAAGTTTGGGATTTGCCCAGAAATTTTAGACAGATTTTCATGAAGTTCACTTTTTGCGAGTTATTATTGAAACAATATTAATAATTTTTAACTCCTCAGGCCTTTGACATATTCTGTCAGGGGGTCAGAATATTTCCGCTTTGCAATAAAATTCACATTAACCTCTCATTTGTCATAAGCCCGTTGGGGGCGGGATGAGAGGTTAAAAAATAAAATGTGATTTTAACCCTTATGCATAAAGAAACTGTACAAGCAATAGGTCCGAATCGCTTGCGCCAATATTATTCCGGACGTTGCTTGTTATTTCAGTACTCTAGCCTCTCGGAATTATCTGATATTAATTTTCCATGGAATATGGCCATATGTGGACAAATTTCATCTGACATTTAATTAGGTTAATGGCATATTTCTGAACTACAAAATGTTTTTGAAAGACAATGAAATATGCTTCCAAATTTTATTATTAGAAAAAAATATACCTAAATATTAAAATTTTGTAAGCAAACGTAAAATCTTTAAGAATTGGCTCACCTTAGGTTGTTTTTAAAATTACTGATAAAAACGGTGAGGGGGGGGGGGGGGGGTGTCGATTTTTTGTACTTGCATGCTGGTATGTTTAGTTTGAAGACAAGAAGTTTTATCCTTAATAACTCAGGTGCGGGGCATACGTCATTCCTATATCTACCTACGTTAAATTGTCGTGAAAACAAGCTTGTGTGCCCAAGCGGTTAATGCATTTGAGTGAAAATCTATTTTACACTTTTGTTATTCGGCGGTACATCTGCACTGCACGCCCCTTTGGAGACATTTAGTTATATTTTGTGCAAGAAGGTATAATGTATTTTCCCTAAACCGAACGCATATTACGATTTTCACGGCCAAAAGCATTTTCGTTGTTTGTTTTTGGGGTGTTATGCCGTGTTGCGCTACCTCCTTCTTTAGCCGACGTTTCGGACAGCGTTGCAGTGTCCAATCATCGGGGCCAACTGTGGGGGGATCAAGTGTTATGAAACCGTGAAAACAGCTATAAGCGAATCATTAAGTTATTAGTAACACAATACTCCAGAACCATTGTTCAAAAATATTCTTTCTTTAAATAAAAGTTTAATGGAAATTTTTTTAATGTTTTTTATTTATAGACATAATTTACAAGAGTGGTTTATGATCACTGACTGTACATATAAGACAAGTTAATATTTTAAGTAGGCTCCAACTTTTTTTTACGGTTCGAGGTCATGTTGTAACATATACATATATATAATTTTTTGTTCATCTTAGTTAATTCAATTCATGAATTCATGCCATATTGGATTCAGAAACACGAGTCGTATGATAGTATCTAAAAGTCAACATTTAGATTATTAATTTAAACAATCACTTTTTTAATTAGCCTCAAGGACTCTGCTTGCAAACCAGTATTTAGGTCCAAACCAATCTTATTATTAAATTACCTTTCACAAACGTGTGTAGCTAAATAGTATATAATACTTTCCTTTTAATAAAAATATTTAAAAAAAAAAAAATTATTTTGCCAAAGGATAACAATTATTATAAGCAATAATTATTAGCCTGAAACACTCATCAATATTAAAAACTCTCCTGAGAAAAGATATATGTCGCCAACGGGACTCGAACCCGCACCCCTCTGTTTGCCGGACAGGAGCTCTACCATTAAGCTACGGCAGGATACCTAAAAAATAATTTTGGGTGGGAGGTATCCCGCCGTAGCTTAAAGTGTTTCAGGCTAATAATTATTGCTTTATAATAATTGTTATCCTTTGTGCTATGCATAAAAAATCTTGTCTTAAACATTAGTTTATCAATTTAAAAAAATAATCAATTATTTTGCCTTTTACCAAACATTAGGCAGTTTTAAAACAAGTATAAAGATAAAGTTGAAATAATAATATTATCTTAAAAAAAAAATAAAAAAATCTGTTTGTCTCCCAATAAAACTCTCAAATGGCGAGGTATGACATAGTGAAATTTGCATACATTTTCTATGTTGAATTTCAAGTACAGTGCCATTATTTTCAGACTGAAATGTTTTTTACATTCATGAAGTACCCATTTAAATATTTTTTGTTGTTGTTTGTTTCATATATTTTCCCTTGGTTCATTAAATAAAAAAATTATAAAATGGAGTGGAGGCGCTGTAGTTATTATAATTTTATTTAATTATTTTAATTTCAATACCGCACAAGAGTCCCAATTGCTCCCATCTGGAGCCAGTGAGACTATGGCATCGCCAATTGGGGTATGTTGTGGGGCTGACGGTATTGGAGATTGCACCAAACAAACTAAAGCTATTTCAAGCAACGTTTCAATTCTGAATGGTGGTCTTACACCAGGGTGATACTGAGATTATCTTCCACTCTTAAAGGAGGTTGTAATTTTCTTATCATTGGATTTTTTTCTTCTTAAAAGTTCTTAAGTAGGAGGAATAATATATTGATGGTTATGTAAATATGTTTATTACATGATGTGGGCGTTTAAAAAGAAGTTGCGTCACCGTGAATGATAGTAGATGTAAATAGTATATACTTCAATGAGACGGATATTGCAGATTTCAAGTGCACCGTGCACTTGAATGATTCAATGCGACTGTGAACTTGACTGCAGGAAACACAACTGCTATGTCAACATGTTTAATTATTATAGCTTGTCCAGGCGACCTAGAAAATAATCTCAGGGCTGAATTGATTGACTACAATGATAATAGCATAGTCATATATCTAGGCTTAACAATAGATTGTAATTTTAAATGGGATTTACATATACAAAAAGTTTGGACAAGGCTTAGAGCTACAGTGAGCAAACTTTATAGACTGAGGTTTTTTATTCCACTGAATACCCTTAGAATAATATATCTATCATTGGCGGAATCCCTAATAAGATATGGAATAACTACATGAGGACATTCAACAAAAACAAATCTTCTTTCAGTGCAAAATTTACAATATTCCTATATATATATTTGAATGCACATTTTTATTGACGATGATAATTCAATTTAATCTGTTGAAAGTTAGTTATAACTACAAATAATTTTATGGATAAAATTGCTAAAAACTGCGTGAATCGTTACTTGAATCCAGAATGGTAACAGATATTATCAGCCCTGGTGAATCAGAATCGATACATTGCTTGAAATTACTGTGGCGGTGTTTGGTGACCAGATCTGGTTAGCCTGGTTCTCCCCAACCTTCCTCTTCCATATTCCCTTCTTCCCACACCAAATCACTTCAGCTTAACAAAATACCCCAATCGGATTGTCGTAGAGTTTTATGCCATTGTAGCAAGCCACCTATTTTTCCCAAAGATGAAATAGGCCCTGAGGGAACTTATTTTCCTCAGAGCCTCCTGTGTTCAGCTAATATAAAAAAAATTGTCGTAAGATTAAATTTTATCAAACTAAGAAATATATTTAAGAGCGAATGGATGAATTTATTTTATCAAAATAATTTCGCAGTGCTATTATGTAAGACAGTATTTTCTCTCCAAGTGATAAAATATTATGAAGTTTGTATGCATTAAGTACTGATAAGATAAGAGCGAATGCTTTACAGGAGAGTACACTCAGTGTCAGCTTTTTAATAATAATAACACAACAGATAAAACTGTATCCAAGTTTGATATTCCATTACACAAAACGGGATGACTTATGAGACTTTCACAAAATAGATATTACAAACATTATGACCTTTATAATTTGCCCACATAATATCCATGAGGAGATAAGATACTGGCAGAGTCATGATTAGCCTTATTTACATGATAATTTAGTATTTGTCATACATTTCAATAAATTAATGTGTGAAGTAAAAAAACCTTTTAAATAAATGTCACCACACCAAAGAAAAAGATGTAAATGAAATGTTTGGTGTCTGGTGACTTTTTAGATGTAATTTTTTTCTTTTCAAAATTTTTTCTTCAAAATCAAACAATCGAATTTTTCTTCCACATGTCGTCACTGGTCACTCAGCCGAGTAATTAATCAACCTCTCACCCGCCCCTAATTGTCCAATACCTACTGATTTTTTTATGTTTTTGGTTTAAAAAAAAAATCATCAATAATGTCACCGGAGACCAAAATTTCATTTACATTTTTTTCTCTTAATAATTTCATAGGCAAGTCAAGTTTGTCCCTTAACACCTTGAATATACTCTACTTATTGTTAATTGGGTTAACTGTAAGAAATGGGATGTACTGGAGCGACAGAGCAATTTAAAACTTTTTTCTCGGATTGCTAATTATATGCCCACATTAAAAAAATTATACCTCCGAATTCGAATATGGAGACATACAAACTGATTATAGTTCTATATAGCCAATGAATTCACCTATTTTTTGTCTATTATCACATATTTGTAGTATTTATAAAATAAATATTATAAAATCGTTATCTTTAAAACATTTTGAAGAATCTAGAGAATATTTGTCACATTGTGGCAGCAAAGCAATCCGAGTCTTTGGAAATAGTGCCATAATGTGGCAAAAAGCGCTCGAGTGGATAAGCTATGCCCTTTTGTACTTTATGTTTATTTTGTGTAATAAACTCTTTTTTTAAATTTGAATTCGACTCTTTTTCCGGCAAATATGTTTTTTATTCAATATAATTTTTTGGTAGATGAATAATAAGTATACTATAAGTACCTATTTAATAATGTTTTCAAACGTTTTTCCTAAGTATCTACTTATTGTTATTGAACATCATGAGTTCTTTATGAGTATGTAATTTCCAAGTTACCTTTGAACAACTTTTTTCTAAGTTTAGTCTTTCTCACTGCTAAACTAGAAAAATCGATTACTCACCTAATGATATTTTTTTATAAGGAAGGCAAGGACTTTTTTGCAATTTTTTGGGTTCTATACTTTGATGTATGAAATACTAGATTTGGTGTGTCATACAAAATTGGCAAGACGATTGTAACCCACCTATGAGTAATTTCATAACACAACACCGTATCGAATTCCGTTGCCTCGCTTCAAAACACTAGCATGCTTTGCACCAAAATAACACAGAGCGCAAAGTTAACTCCAAATCGCATGATGTAATTTGGTCATCACAAGTTTCAAGTTGAATCTTAAGAACACAACTTGATGTACAACTCTGTCTCCGCGCCATACGCAAAGTCACTGTTTAGTGTGAAGTTTGTAAAAAAATTACTTTTGTAGCTTGAATACATTCACATATCATAAACCCATGCATTCGCTTACAATAACAGCTTTTGTTAGGTTTTGTAAGGTCTAACTATATATATTTTTAGGTAATCGTTCATCTGATAAAATATCTCTAACTGCCTCAATTTTGTGTTTGAAAAATGATCTCGATAAAGTTATTCATTCTGTTGATGCAAACGTGCTGGAAGATAAATTTGCTCCATGTAGACTGTAGACCAACAAAGGGTAAAAAGCAATGCTTCTTGCAATCCTTTGACTTAGAGATGGTGCACTTTATTTTTGATAAATTGGTTCCTGTGTCATTTTTAAGATCCACGTGCCAGAAAAATGAACAAACTATCTTGTAAAATTTCAGCAAAAAAAAATATAAAAAGTATATTTTCAGAAACGTCCAATCCTTTTAATCAAATATGATAAATCTCCAGAATTTATTTAGGATAAGAATAGGTTTAATCTATAAAAACGATTCTGGATCGAATTGAAGAAAGTATTTTTTATCATAATGTTTTATTTAAACAATTACAATTCACTCCCAAAATATGAAATGGGATTATTTGGTTATTTGGGTTATCATTAAAGTTAAGACATGCGTTCTATCATGTGGTTTTAAAGCTTTGATGCATTTCCAGGTGGCCGTTCCCGATGTTGTTGATGCAGCCAAAGATGCGGATATCTTAATCTTTGTTGTTCCGCACCAGTTTATACGTAACCTCTGCTCCACATTACTTGGAAAGATTAAGCCCACCGCTGCAGCGCTGTCCCTCATCAAGGTTTGTATAGTCCTAATTACATAATACATGTTACAAATAAAACTATGTAATATCAGCAGTGTGATTTTCGCCACATGAGACTAAGTAATTTTGCCACATTAGTCCTGCCGCTTAGAGCTCCGTCGTAACCTCTCTTTCTGTAAAATAACTCGTTTATGTGAAAGAGGGAGCATCACAATGGATCTGTAGATTGGAAAATTTTATTCTCCTTTGTTGACTGCTATTGAACAAAGTCAAAGATTATAATTAATAAGTGTTTGTAGTTATTAGAAAATTTAAATATATATTTAAATGGGCATATTACTTTTGTGATAGTTATGTATCGAGTAATGATTTTTCACTAAAAACATAGTATGTTCAGTTTTTAAGTCAGAAGGACATTTAGGCTTAGCACACACTGCGATTAAACGCAAGCGGTTTGAAACCGCCGTAAAATGTAACGTATAGCTTTCTATACAAGTGCATGCACTAGATCTTTTTCAGTGACTGATTTTAAAAACGTATTTCCCTACAATTGGCTAGCGGTTCGAAAATGCTTGATTTTTTTGTATCCCATAGTAATAGTATGGTGGCGTACACACAGTGGTTAACCGCACTCGGTTTTCAATTCAGTATTTCATATTCAATATTTCATATATTCAGTATTTCTCTTCTGATGATATTGTCTTACGAAATGTAGTGTCTTCATGTTGTAAATATTGGTCCACAGGTTGTAATAATTTATCAAAAGTACCGATCGACATTCTGTAGTAGTTAAAAAAGCTTATCGGGATGCTCTTGCATTTCAATGTACGTTTTGCAAAAGTATCCTTTCAAATGTCTTTAATGGTGGTGCCCAGTACCTATGGTGGCGGCATTGTTTACGTTTTGTACTTTTTAAAACCAAATCCACAACATACGCTGCTCGCCAGAAATCCATGGTAGTACTGAAATAAAATCGAGTAAACGGCAGCCGCAGTCCGTGTTTGTACGCGGTTTGGAGTTTGCAGCTATTCCAAAACCCATTGCATTTAATCGCAGTCGTGCTTAGCTTATTCAGTAATTTTTTTTTCATTCCTAAATTATTAGTGAAAATCAATAAACACTTCAAAATACATATATTATAGTAGGCACTGAGCAACTACCCATTTATTCCAATTTTGAATTAGAATATGAAAGGGAAGTCGACTTTTTTTGTTTTCTATGTTCTTTTGAGAACATTTTGATGGTTTGATGGATTATTTTGTTTACTTCAGGGCTTTGATGTTGCCGAGGGCGGTGGCATTGACCTGATCTCCCACATTATCACAAGGAACCTGAAGATCCCCTGCCACGTGCTCATGGGGGCTAACTTGGCCGGAGAGGTTAGCTCATTTTTATTATCTTTCACCTTTTTACATTCTTATTATCTTTCACCTTTATACGTTCTTTGTCCTTCTTAATGGTATTGGTCCATTTTTGTAAGATTTAACATATTATATTTTTGTGGTTTTCTTTTAGATTTGAATATATAGTTTATTGTATTCTCTTTCTAATACCGTTTAATTTCTGACTATGATAGTAAGGGAGAAACAACGATTTCTGTGAGACCTATGTGAGCTGGAACAAATATGGTCTCCTGTGATTAAACAGGTTAAGTAGAAAATTAACCCACAATCTATATATCATAATGAAATTTAGATTGATTGATAGTGCACGCACAAGTTTTCAATGAGAACACAAACCCACAATCACTGTAGCATAAAATTCATATGGACGTGATGATATCAGACCTTGAGTACTTTACCGATGGAGAAAATAGAATTTCTTTTAAATTGATATAGCTCTGAAAATAATATGTACATTTTAATGATTTTTTTTTCTACAGTACTCGCCACACCCCAACTATAAAGTATTGTCCAAAATTATAGCCTACTTTGTAATAGGACTCCATAAACAGAAGTTAATGTCAGTGTTGGGCCATTTAGTGTTATTTTATGTGCGTATTTTGTTACTTGACTAAAAAATTGATTTTTACTTTGGTACAAATAACAGCAAAATATTGAATATTTTTACTGCATTACCGTATTAATCTAAAATCATTATTGTTGCATTCCAGAATTTAAAAAAATATTTTAATACTGTAGTGCAGTGGTCACCAACTTTTTTGAGAAAAGGGCCAGGTTGACGTATTTGAAGGGGGGCCAGATGAAAAATAAATTCTTATTCCAATTACCAATTAGAATATTAATTATGTGCTTATTTTACAATACAAATAGAGTTATTATAATGTAGGAATATCTAATTTATATTTGCTGATAATTAAAAAATGAATAAAGTAACATTAAAGGCCTTACAATGATGTAATTACCTTACAATAATCTATCATAATACTTTATTATGTCATAGTAACTCATTATATCATTGCGCAATGATGATTAGTTAGTCAAGCTTAATGAATAAATTTTTATTATTCATAGACAAAATCCAATCATCGATATTATTGTTTTCACAATGTACACATTATGAAGTTCAACTCCCCAGGCTTGTTTGCTTTTCGGAACAACAAATGATAAAAAAGTGAGATGATGAAAATGTTTATAATACACTAGCTGAAACCCGGCATGCGTTAAAATGCCGCTTAACCTGTTGAAAGCCAGCATAGGAAAAATATATTTTTTCAATACGACATAAAATATTTGACAGTTCTCACCTTTCTTACGAACTCAATTTTTATAACATTTCTTTTGTGATATATTACAAAAATTACATCAAAATAATGTAGATAGAACGATCTTCCTAATAATCACTCAAATCTATGCTTTCCACAATGGATTTATATCAAAAACAATGAAAAAAATATAAACGAATACGACTCCGTTCATATTATCAAGCGGCAGCCATTTTGTCTGCCATATTTGGCGGCCCGGCGCGTCATCGTGAATTAATTTGAATTATTCGGAGAGGCTAGACGCTATCCAGTATTTCGTTACGTCAAGAACGAGAATGGCCCAAGCGATTCTGACCTTGTTCTTCATACAATTTCTTTATACATTAGAGAAAAAATCGCTTCCAAAATCGATGTTACACTGGAGTACGTACGGCCAATGACAGGTTAAATAAATCATTTCTGCCTTCGTGTCCTTTCCTATTCGTCCCCGTTCTCCTTCCACCCCCTCTTCCCTATCTGCGTCCCCTTCCGCGTTCCTCTTTCACCTTTCCCGCCTTCCCTGTTCCCTCTTCGCTGTCCCCCTTCTCGCGAACCCCTTCCTCACGAATTCCGCTATCACCTTCTCCGTCTTCCTCTTCCCTAATTCCCCTCCGCCCCTCCCACATACCCTTTCCCCTCCAGCCTTCTTTCCCTGCCGCTTAACTCCATAAAATGTACCCATTTGTCCAACAACTCGCATGACCTATTTCAATTTTCTTATGCAAATTAAAATAATAAAAAATCATAACGCCAGAGCTCACCAGCATATATAGAAATATTTGCAGGCATGTTCACAACAATTCAAAAAATTTAAATCAAGATCGGTTCAAATTTTAATTGCAATCTCAATAATAGTATAGGAAATAATTTCATAACGCCAGAGTTCACTATCTACAACCATCCCGGGTATGCGCTCATCATATTCTCAAAGTTTCATCGCAATCGGATGAACGGTGTAACCCGCATAACATACAAAGAAATAAACACACAAACAAACATTAATTTTTATATATTAGATTTTTCTAATAATATATGTACGCGTTTAAATTTTTTTTCGTCACTGGTAATTTTAGTTAGTAAGTTTAGTAAAAACATAAGGTAAGATAGTTTTGAAGCTTGCATTCAAAATTTTCGTATTTAAAAAATAACTTGGTTATACCTACTACGGTCTGACCTAAGAGTATGGATATTAGAGAGACGGCATGTTAAGTGTGCCCGCGCGCTCCAAGTGTGCCTTTTCGAGAATTTTACCCACACGGCTGACATTGGCTGTCACCATGTAAAATGGCTGCTGTCGGAACGTATTAAACGGCCAAAAACCAGCTACCAATGTAAGCCGTTTGGGTAAAATTCTTGAAAAGGCACACTTTGAGCGCGCGGGCACACTTCACATGCCGTCTCTCTAATATAAATACTCTTAGGGTCTGACCTACTGACAGAATATGGTTGAGGCCTGAGGTGTTAAAACCGTCTAGATTTGAAAGCATATTTCAACACCTTTCAAAAACAGATTTTAGTTTTCGGATATGTTCACAAATATTCCATTTATTTTGATTTTATTGCAAAGCGGAAATATTCTGACCTACTGACAGAATATGGTTGAGGCCTGAGGTGTTAAAACCGTCTAGATTCACTTTTTTTTGTAAATTTTCTAACAAAATCAACAGTTCTTTCATATCGCGGAATTAAGTCTACACAAACAAGTGGCAGGGATTAGAATAGCACATTAATACCAGCTATATCCAGTTCTCTTATTTTCTGTTGCAAAGAGGCAAGAAAGTAGTGCAAACAATATATTATTTGAAATACCATTTGAATGAATTATATTTATTTATTTATGCCTTGAAGGCGTGTATACAGGTAATTGTTTAAGCGTATAATAATAGGTGAATACCTATTACATGACATACTGAATATGAAAGATATATGCTGGTACAATACAAGTAGGTATGTATGTAGATTAATTATTATGTGAAGTTGTACAAAGGAGTTCAATAAGTGTAAGTATAATATAAGAGTAAAAAGGAAGTACTTAAGATACTTTGAAAGTAGTTACAGAGCAATGTGTTGTAACTTTGTTGATATTATTATAAGAATGAATAGTTTGATGTAAAACGAATTTGTAATTAGCAAACATTTATTTCGCCCGATTAGATGTTTTACAAAACGTAGTTAAATGAATGCAATGATAATATAAATAGTGGTATTTAAAGAGTTGACACAACTCTTGGCACCGTTCAAATATTACATATATAATATGCTACTCTATAAAATGTGATAAAATTATCACATTTATAAAATGATCACCTGAGTTTGTTATTTAAACACAGAAGGTTAACAAACCAAGTGTAACATGATGACCCTATGGAATGATTATTTAATATGTCAATTTTATTATTTAAATGTTGCTACTTAGAATTTCCGGTGAGTTATATATACACATTTCGGAATGAGAGGAATTTATGAAACATGAGGGGGAGGCAATACAAATTTGAAGAGAAATAAAAATTATAAATTTCACTTGCACAATGCAGTGCAAAAATAAAGAAGAGAGGTAATTAATATTAAAAAAAGATACAAAATGAAGTAGAAATTAACAACAAGAAAAAACAACAATAAACAAAGATATTTGATAATATACATAATGAACGATACGATAATGAACAATACGATAATGAACAAGCCCAAAGTAGGAATTTATTAAAAAAAACATTCTTGCAAGAACCACGAAAAACGCTCAAGTCTTGGAATGCGGCGGAGTACTGAATTTGACATACGAATATTGGCAGAATATAAATTTTGTGTTTTCAACTAGAAAAAATAATATCAGATTTTAATACTGTCGAATAATCGAGCAGCGGTTTGCTAATATAGTACCGCAGATATATATGTGTTAAAATTAATATAAAATTATTATAAATGTGTTAAAATAAATTAGCAAGACTAGTAGAAGAAAAGATTGTATTATAAAGTAGCAAAAATTTTTTTCTTTTAATTCAAAATTGTTTTTACAGACATATTATTTTTGCATTTTTTAAAAATATTATGTTGTTATAATTTATGAGAACTAGAAGAGAAAAAACAACCATTAGGTGTTAAACAATAAAGTGGCAAATTAAGCAGAAGAAAGGGATACCACATTGTATTATAAAGTAGCAGAATTTTTTTTCGTTAATGTTACGAACACACATAGATAAATATACATTTACAAAAGCAGTTCAGTTGTCTTGTTGTTTTATTTCATTTTATTTTTTCTGATCAGCAATTATTTTTATAGTATTGAATAATGAAGTGATTTGGCAAAGTTTCAATTATTTTGATACAAGCGTAGAGCATGCAAGAAGGTGTTTATTATAGTATGAACATGTTACATATTATATAATGTGTATAAATATACATAATACATACACGATTGAAAGAATACAAAATAAATTCTTAACACACTTTGTGCGGGAAGGGTATTTCTACCTTTTACGCCGGTCCTACTTGAATGCCTGGAAAGGCGTTGCTGTCAAATATTTTTATACGATTATTGTACACCAATGTCTTTGTAAGGGTCCAAACTATTAGTACATATTTACTTCGAATATAAGGCCGACCGTGGCGGTAAACTGCTGTGAAAATTTGATTTACGAATTACGATTTACGAATTTACCCCGAAGAATCTACCTGAACTTGAATTTTCGGCCGAAGAACTCGATTTTCGGCGACTTTTTATGATTTTGTTTTTTCATAAAATTTCGAATTACGGGGGGAAATTATTAATTAGATATTTGATTTTTGATGTCCCATGGATTTCAAATTAACGGGGTTCTACTGTATATGTATAAAACATATAAGTAATATAAATATATATGTGTATATGATACAAGATGGGGAAATCTTCTTTTCTCCCTGTCTTTTGTGTGGAGAATATTTTATCAAAAGGAAGCTTACTCTTTGGCACTGGAGGTGCGCGAATTGTTCTTTTTTTATAATGATTTGTTCCAAAGCGGGAAAACAATTTTTTTGTAATGTAATAAATTATGTATGTATATTTTTTACACATAAAACGTCACTAAATGGCCCAACACTGACTTTAATTCCTGTTTATGGAGTCCAATTACAAAGTATAATTTCGGTCAATACTTTTATATTTAGATGATGAGCACTATATGAAAAAAAAATCATTGAAATGTACTTATTACTTTGAAAGATATATCGGTTTAAAACAAATTCCATTTTCTCGAACAGATACCTTGTTTTCGCCCGTCTGAAGTTTGTTAAGATACGAAAATTTTAGAATAGGTATTAATAGGGATGCCTAGATTATGGCTACCTACTTTATTCATTAGATTTATTAAAATTATCGGAAATAAGAATTATTAATTCAACGTTGAAAACACCAACATAAGCTATATTTAATTTCTTTCCATGTCCCTGGCAGGATAGTTACAATCCTGTACCTACCATATTATTGTAACATTTCTTCTTCAACTTCGCAAAATTATACGCCTGGGAGACGAATCCAAAAGCGTGCGGATTGACTCTGCGGGTAATAGCTGTTTGTTAATAGGGGTTATTAACAAGTATTATTTTGTATTGTATTGCAGGTAGCAGAGGAGAAGTTCTGTGAGACCACCATCGGGTGCCGGGATGCCACTCTGGCCCCCGTCCTCCGGGACATGATGATGACCCACAACTTCCGGGTGGTGGTGGTTGATGATGAGGACGCAGTTGAGATTTGCGGAGCGTTGAAGGTAACAACACATATCAATAATTATTCATTTTACTACAGAAAGAAAACTTATTATCTTTTCACAAATTATCCAGTCAATCTTCTCCAACCTGTATTATTTGTCTGTCTGTCTGACTTTATTTATGCTTTTGTGCACGACCTTACGTGTAATTTCGAATTAGGTAGGACCAGGTGTGCCAAGAGTGTGAATTTGAGTACTCATACTGATACGTGGGTATGTGTATGTGTGCAAGTGGGTTCCATGTCAATGGGGAAGTTGAGTGAAAAATATTTTGACTTATAAAAAATATGTTCATGTAGATGACATTCAAACTTAAATACCACTATTTTTTTTTTTTTTTAAAGTTCATTTTCATAATTAAATTAATTATACAAGTTTGAATTTTATTAAAGCCCGCCAAAACGGCGGCAAGAGCACAACAGAGTCCGGGACGTAACCCAATCCTTGCTTGTGTGAAATATAAGGGAAATATGTACAAAACCGGGACACGCTTAATACGGACGAAAACAATAAATTTAAAAAGTTGTAGTAGTTAGATATTTACTAGTACTAATCAATTCAGTTACTGGAATTTCAAAAAAAGTGCATTTTAATGGTTATTTTTTAAATTTAAAAACACGAAGTGTTATTTTTCACCGACCGCTATGTTAGGAACTGTTGCAAGTTTCGTTGAAAAATGACATTTCGTGTTTTTAAATTTAAAAAATAACCATTAAAATGCACTTTTTTCGAAATTCCAATAACTGAATTGATTAGTACTAGTAAATATCTAACTACTACAACTTTTTAATCTATTTTTTTCGTCCATATTAAGCGTGTCCCGGTTTTGTAAATATTTTCCCTTAAATTTCACACACGCAAGGGCCGGATTACGTCACGAACTCTGCGCGCACGGTATTATGCCCTTGCCGCCGTTTTCGCGGGCTTAATAAAATTCAAACTTGTAGAATTAATTTAATTATGAAAACGAAGTTTAAAAAAAAAAAAAAAAATTGTGGTATTTAAGTTTGCCTGTGAACATTGATAAAAAAAAAAATTTAAAAAATACTCAACTTTATATTAACCACAGTGGTAAATCAACTGTGAAAAGTGATGAAATTTAAAAAAAATAAATTATTCATAACCTAACCTGATGTAACCTATTTAACAGAGTTTTTTTTTAAATCACTTTTAGGTGTGTTGATTTGCCGCTTTGTTGAGTTGTCTGGTCACCCTGCGAGTGTATGTGCAACAAAAGAAACATCTCAGAATCGAGTTTTGTATTGCTTTTTACCGTCACTTTTGAACGATGCGCACGGCGGACGGTTTGCGGTTACCTGAGAATAGCTTGAACGCTGCTGCTAAATTGACCTGCAAAACTAAACTCAATTCATTTTTATAAGCCCAAAAACAACTACCTCGAAAACACCTTCTAACAAGCAACCAATCATGAGAACACACACCAATTATCTGCAAAATATTTGTTAGGTCTCCACAGGCCTTCCGAAAAAATTCCATTATGAAATATACGAAATTCGGTTGTTTCTGCACCTGTTGCGTTTGCTGCACCGACTTTGAGGAAGTCATGAAACTGTTTCATTCTGACAAAACAGAATAAAATTTTAAACTTATTTATTTAACAAGGATTCTATTAACAAACGGGTCACTGCTCAGCTGTACATGGGCGTTTTCCAAAAAAGATGTCGGTGACGTAATAAGAATTCCACTTAAGTGAGATGCTGCATTTCGATTAAAAATATACGTAAATTTATTAAAGAAAGTATGAACTTCATGTCAAAAGGTATTTAAATAGAAAATATCAATCAACTTCGAAAATAATTGCAATTTAAGTTTAATACTATTGGTAAGAAATTCTTTTACGTCACTTTTATCATAAAATTTATAAAGAAAATCAAAAGAAATTCATTATTTCAGATTTTTATTTACGAATTGAAAACACAATCTGTCTCCTAAAAAATATTAATAATCAAGCTTATTGAATTAAATATTAAGTTTTTAAATAAAAATATTCTTTTACGCTACTTTTGGATACTTTGTACTGTATATTTTTCGTTCTAGAAAGACGAATATAAGTTTTTGTTTTACGAATGTTTAATTAGAACAAATTTCTTTGAGATATAATAATTGATCTTAGAAAATAAATCACAGCAATAACAGGACAGTGACGTAAAGAGAAACATTTGGTAACGTTTAGGAATTCTAAGGCCTCGGCCAGACTGAGAGGCTTGCGCGGTAGCGACAGCGGGCGCGAAATATCATTCGTATGTATACGCACGTTGTGGCTACACTGCACTGGTATGGGAAGAGTGGAAGATACTCTCAGTATCGCCCTGGTGTAAGACCACTATTCAGAATTGAAACGTTGCTTAATAATGGCTTTAACCGTGTTTAGTGACTAGATCTGAAAAGCCAGGTACTTCCCCACCTTCCTCTTCCCCATCTCCTTCCCTTACCCACTTACCTTCAGCCTCACAAAATACCCCAATTGGGGATGCCATCGTCTCACTGGCTCCAGACGGGAGCAGTTAAGACTCTTGTGAGGTATTTATTCTCTATAAAAAAAGGTCGATTTTACGTACTACCGCCACCGTGCAAGGCCTCCCGCGCAAGTACTTTTCCTTCCACTTGTTCTTTTTTCTTTTCTTTTTATTTTCGTTTTTGTTCTCTCCCACGTTTTCTTTTTTCTATTCTTCTTTGATTAGCGCTTTGATTTTATTTTGGTGTTTTTTTTTGTGTTTGTAACTCTTTTTTCTTAAAGGCTTCATATTTTTCAGGGTCGTTTTTAATTTTATCCCTGTACCTTTTAGATTTTTCTGCATCGTTTTTAATTTTTCAGGATCGTTTTTAATTTTGTCTCCGTACCTTTTTGATTTTTCTGCAGCTTTCAACGGCGTATTTGAACATAAAATTAAAATAAATTATTTAGAAAAATGCACAAATAATTAGACAGGTAATAATGGGCTACACGTGCATACCGTATATAGCCTGAAATGGGGAACTAAGCTGAAATGGTATTAAAGTACTTGTTAATATACACAACTTTAATCACAGGATCTACTAAAACACACAGGAACATAAATCATGCTACATTTTATACTTACTTAATCAAATGTGTATGAACCAGCTGATTTTATACTCAATTTCAGAGTTGCTTCTATAGTAATAGTTGTTCATATTGCCGTCAATATTAGTACTGGTAGGGGCCATATGTCATTCCTATGTCTACCTACGTTAAATTATCGTGAAAACAAGCTTATGTGTCCAAGCGGTTAACACCATTTCGACTCTTTCAGAAATAATCTTAATTAATAAAAAAATAAAAAAATATTCACATATGAAATAAAATATTTTTTTCTTTTTATCTATGTTGTGCTTTTTTGTTCAATGCCTCATATATCACTCAATTCACATATCTACAGGTAATACGTTACATTTTGAAGATACATGCAAAATATAAATTTAATTAGAAAATTGTAACGCACTCAAATACACTAAAAGACGGACAGAGTGAACCGACCTTTAGAATTCCATTACGTCACTTTTAAGTTCCATTCACGAGACGGTAGCGTAAGAGAAGTAGCGTAATCGCGTCAATATTTTTTCAAAATGTATTTATCAATAAATTATGAAACTTCTGCTTGTTCTAACTAAATATTTCATAAAACAATAAATGAATCAATTTAATACAAAGTAGAGTCTAATACATGCTGTTAACTTACCTGGAGAAATACGGTATCGTTGGTGGAACACTTTTTTAGTACAGCTGAGAACGACCACTTTTGTTACGATTTCTTGGCAAATTGGCTGACAAAAACCAAGCATGGCCGCCCCTCATAGACTAAATAGGGTCGCTATTTTCGAAAATATTCATCGATTTGGTAATATTTTTTTTGGAAGACGTCAATAATGTGGTAGCGTAGTCGGAAATTCCACCATACGTTATTTCGTAGGACAACTCAATATCTGGCATTAAAATTATTTTGCACGATAATTAATCTATATTACGGTTGCAAATCGAAAATACTATCATATAGTATAAGTAGAATTAGAAATAAATACTGGGATAACATAAAATAACATTAATTTTTTAACTCTAACTGGTAGTGGTAGGTGTAGGACATACCAGAAACAGTGACCTGTAGACTTACTTATTTTGAAATAATATCGAAATTTAAAAGATTTATTCACTATTTTTAGTCCATAAAGGTATTTATTTGTTATTATATTGGTAAAATATATGGGTGGTCATTAAAACCGACACAACATAAGTTACTGGTCCTGAAAGTGATGGGACACTGACTTTTATCTATGTACACTTTTTTTGAAAAACGCCCACATTCAGGATTTATCTCTTAATGCAGCTGGTTTTTAGCAGTGCCTCTAATATAATACACATAATATAATATATATAATACTTATTAGAATAAAATTTAAATTAACCTGTCCTGTGCCGTAAGAGCACCGGGGTGCGCGGTACAAATTTAAAAAATAATAATTTAAATGCGATTTTAACCCTTATGTATAAAGAAACTGTATGAAGTACAAGGTCAGAATCGCTTGCGCCAATATCTTTCTTGACGTAACAGTTGATTTGATTAATCTAGCTACTCTGAATTTTTTTAAAGTAATTATCTATGACAAGCTGTAAACTTTTCAAAGAAGTATAAATGTCATTAATTCTTCTAAAACACCTTTGAATTGTTGGTTTTCGTGCATGGTGTATATACAATAAAATCAGTTCATATTCGTATAAATATTTAAAAAAAAATTTTTTTTTTGCTGAATGGGAGAATTTTTTTTTTGTTGAAGTTAGCCATTCTGGGAAAACTTGTAACGATATTATCATGTAATATATATAAATAATAAGATACATTATCTGATAAACAGAAAACAATCGCAAAACAAACAATTCCTTTGTTTTTATACGGATATTTGACCAAAGGTCAGGAAGGTAATTTCCCCGCGGTTTTTCCAAATACGCCTGGCCAGGTTAAAGCAAACAATATTAAAATTAAAAATAAACACAAGTAGGTATTTATTACCTTCATTGTAAATTCTATCAATTAAGATGCTGTGCGGTAGACTGTGCAGTCAGCAACCATTCGCCGCAGAGCTTCTTGAACCACAATGTCGATATTTGAATAGATAGTGGTATGTATTTCATTCCAAAGTTTTGACGATGAATAGCTAAAATTACCCCCGAATACGCTGGTTTTATGTCTGGGGAGAATGAGTAAATTGTCTATTTGGCGTGTGCTGTGTGCATGAGAGTGAGTTCATTCTTTATGTTTATATTGCTTCTTATGTTATTTAATGCAAACAATATTGTTTGCAGAATATTGTAGCTTGCGGTGCCGGCTTTGTGGACGGATTAGGTTTCGGTGACAATACTAAAGCCGCCATCATCCGATTGGGTCTCATGGAGATGATTAAGTTTGTGGATGTCTTCTACCCGGGAAGCAAGCTGAGCACATTCTTCGAATCATGCGGTGTCGCTGATCTCATCACCACTTGCTACGGTAAATATTGATGCCTCAACACTGCCTTATATTTCTCTACCATTATAATCTTTTGCTGGATATTGCTGCTAAGATAATATTAAATACACCTCATTAGTGAAAATGTTAAAATTTTTAGTAGGTCCCTACACAAAAATAATTAAAATATTATTTAAGAAAATTATTCAAATTGTTTTAAAAAATGTTTTTAATCAAGCATATTGTAAATTTGAAAAATATTTTGCATATTTTTTAAAAATAGTTAATTTGTTAAGAAGCTTAGGAATACGTTTAAATAACGCAATTTTTGAAGTACAATTTTTACATTAATCTTAATGACAATGTTTTAAAGATTAAAATTTATATGGATGTGGAACAAATCAATAACGTATGTTTAATTTTGCACTGAAACGACTATACATGAACTTAAACTACTATAATAATGATTGGATTACTTCTTGTAATGTTTGCTTCATTTACATACAATCACAATGTTGGGCACTTCTCAATAAATCCTTGGTTCGTTTTACAAACTTTTTATTTACTTTATAATAATAAAAGACCTGAGCTTCTGCGACTAGATTCGACTGAGTGGTAGGTAAATCTGAGCTCGCAGAGCTCCACACAACTGACTATATGCATTCCTAGGGACAACTCTACCCCCCCCCGCCATCTGACGGAAACTAGTGAAAGCTTTATGACTCCTGCCATCTCTTGCTAACCCACTGAACCTACTTGTCAATATACTACACTTCTGTAGCTTCTATTTTGTGGAAAAATGACCGCAAGGACGCAAAAAACTAATCTTTATTAATAACTCAGGTCCGGGGCATACGTCATTCCTATGTCTACCTTACGTTAAATTGTCGTGAAAACAAGCATATGTCCCAAGCGGTTAATATTATGTTTTTTTATTTGAAGGTGGTCGTAACAGACGCGTATCTGAGGCATTTGTGAGGACTGGAAAATCCATCAAGGAATTGGAAGTTGAAATGTTAAACGGTCAAAAATTACAGGGACCTTTCACTGCCGAAGAAGTCAACCACATGCTCAAACTTAAAGGAATGGAAAATAAGTATGTTTTTCTTTGCTTCTTTTATTTAGCTGTACTCACTATCCATTATTAAGTATAAGTGCGTTAACATATTCGTCCAACTTCTGCTCAAGTAAGTTGTTGCTACGGTAATTAATGCTCAAGTAAGTTGTTTGGAAGTTTAACTTATGTTAGTGTTCACAGCAGTCGATACACTTGTATGTTTATTTGTGGTAAGATGGCATCCCGTCAACAGCGAGTTGCTGCTGTCATAATTTACACAATTCTGTCAATTAATACGAAAGGGCCCAAAGAAAGTGTTGGTTGGGCACAACTTATGGTAATTAATTAATGCTTAAGTAAGTTGTTCAGAAGTTTAACTTATGTTAGTGCTCACAGCATTCGATACACTTGTATGTTTATTTGTGGTAAGATGGCATCCTGACAACAAAGAGTTGCTGCTGTCATAATTTATGTTAGGTTTTAGTTTAGAGCTTTGCTTGAGAGAAAAAATTCTCCAGGCACTTACCAGGACAGAATTAAGAATGCAGGATCAATAGGAGTTCTTTAATTTTATCCTAATGACAGCAACTGACATTGAATACGTCAAGTTGGAAATAAAGAGATTAGAAAGGATTGGACCTCTGATCAAAAATAAGAATGCTCATTTTCAGAAAACTTTTTCCCACCAGAAAAACAAATAGTACTTCGTTTGCATTTGTGTTATTTCTTACAGTGTTATATTGAATTGTTTTTGAGAGATAATTATTTGTCGTAATCAGATTTTAGTTAAAATAATAGATTTACAGATTTTTTATAGCTTGCGTGGAGTAAGCTTCTCGACTTATCAAACTGATATAATAAGCTATGAGAAGGCTGTAGGTTCGCACCGACACGATTAGACTCATAACTTCTTGTTGCTATAAATTACTGTAAGTCTCTTAAAATGTCGTTTACATTGGTAATTTTGCCACAAGTCCCTTACAAGAATTAAACTTACCAGTGCAGTAACCGCCTAAGACTACTTAGGGGACATACATTAATTACGTGAGCTGTTTTTTTTTAAAATGTAGACCCCTTCCCCTTTGGTGAGATTAAGTGACATTTAGTGGGACCCCCCCCCCCCCCCTTTGTGAGATTGTTTTCTTACTCTCGAAATAAATGTTTTTCATAATAGCCATTTTTTCAGCGGGCAAAATGGAACACTTCAAAAGAAGTGAAACAATTTTTTTAAAATTATCTCTATAATAATTATATACTCTTTTAAAGTTGACGTGAGATTTTTATTGACCCCCCCCCCGGTATAACGAGATTTGGTGAGCTTTTACTGGACCCCCCCATTTTTTGCTCACGTAATTAATGTATGCCAACGTAATGTAATTTGTAACGTTTTCTGTTTTTGGACAGGGCTTGGTCATTTTATCAATTTTTTGCAATTTTCAAATTGTCACTAAATCTTTGCAGTAGTCTACTTATTTATATTTATTATTCTTAAACAGGGATGTGGTATTGAATGTCTCCGTTATAATAATCTTATTTGGATTACTAGAATAGATGAAATACCCACTAAAACCGAACGAGGGATTAAAAAGCTGATAAACAATTATTTATTGTTGGAGAAGAAGATAACACTAATAATCTAAATTAAAATATGAAAATGAAAAGACACAGAAAGAAAAAAAAAGATAACGGTCGCAACTGGGACTCAAATCCAGAATCTCTCGTCTTAAGCGGGACGGCGCTTTATATTCAATTCAGCTATTTCCACCTAAAACAAATAAAATTGTCGAAGATAATATTGTTAATTTTAAAATTTGAAATATAAATTGACAAATATAAAAATTGTTTTATAATAGGTGTATTTGAATAAAGCGCCATCCCGGTAAGACGAGGGGCTCTGGCTTCGAGTTGTGGCAATGACTGAATTGAATAAAGCGCCGTCCCGGTAAGACGAGCGGTTCTGGGTTCGAGTCCCAGTTGCGACCGATCTCTTTTATTATTTTTCTGTGTCTTGTTCATTTTCACATTTTAATTTAGATTATTAGTGTTATCTTCTTCTTCAATGATTACATTGATGGGAATAACCTTCAAAGTTATGAAAAGAGTTTTTTTCTTATAAAAACTTAATTACTTATTGATTACTGGAAGTGTAAGATTGTTAAAAATGATTTGTATTTTAACCTGGTTAAGTTGACTACATGTTTTTATTATAATCTAACTGAAGTTCCCTGCATTGCCCGGGCTTTACAAAGAGTTTTTCAAAGTATTAAATATATAGTGACCTTCCTCTTCTTTTGAAGGTCAAGTGTGCAAAATTGTATAAATCGGAATAAATCTGTAGATTTGTATAAAAATCAAAACCATGCCGCCCGTCACAAACACTCTCCTTTATTTTTATTATAAACAAGGAGGAAGTGGCGTAACCCACAAAAACACCTAAATGGTTTAGCTATTTAAGAGAGTCTTCATTAAACAAAATTGGCTAAATAAAAGATTTTACTGCGATTCCCATGAGTTCAATTGAACAAGTCCACTTGTCCAAATGTTAAATGTGTTTATCTCACTTTAACATTATTCTGCTTACACCACTTTGTCCAGAGTGTCTTGGTTGTTTTCCGGAAAAAGATAAGAATTTAGACAAATCTACCCTATAGAATAACAAGGTTCCGTCTGTTGCGGTAGAGTCGTGCGATAATGAACTCTAATGTAGCTCACTATAGATCCCATTATCGCACAAAGTTTCCAAGGCAGATGGAACCTTGTTATTCCAAGGGTTCGAAATATACAAAAAATTTGTTACATAATAATATATACTTGTAACTATGTTGAAATAAACATTTAATCATTCGTAGGTTCCCTCTGTTCACTGCTATCCACCGCATCTGCATCGGAGAGCTGAAGCCGTCTGACATGATCGACTGCATCCGCAGCCACCCTGAGCATATGTAAGCACCGCCACCCAAACACAAACACCCTCCCCCGTAGAAATACAACTAATATGTTTTAGATTTGTTGCTGTATTACAAAGCTTGACATATTTTTACATTGTAGACAATTTGGGATATATGTCACTCAATATCTTTCATGGAAACATTGTTGATAACTTGGGTTATTATGTCACTTACCATGTTGATAGCTTGGGACATGTCGCCAACTATCTTTCAAGGAAACATCGTTAATAGCTTGGGACATGTCGCTAACTATCTTTCAAGGAAACATTGTTGATAGCTTGGGACATGTCGCTAACTATCTTTCAAGGAAACATTGTTGATAGCTTGGGACTTGTTGCTAACTATCTTTCAAGGAAACATTGTTGATAGCTTGGGACATGTCGCTAACTATCTTTCAAGGAAACATTGTTGATAGCTTGGGACATGTCGCTGACTATCTTTCAAGGAAGCATTGTTGATAGTTTGGGACATGTCCCTAACTATCTTTCAAGGAAACATTGTTGATATTTTGGGACATGTCCCTAACTATCTTTCAAGGAAACATTGTTGATATTTTGGGACATGACATTCTCCACCTTTCAATGTAACATTGTAGACAGTTTGGTATATGTCGTTTGCTATATTTTTCAAAGAAACAGTAGATTTGAAATATGTCACTAATCCATCTTTTGCTTCAGGTTACATGAATGTGTATAATGATTTTAAAGTGTTTATTTCATACGAGCCGGGTGTGTTTTTTCACATGATTATGTGCGATTATTCATCGTTTAGTTCTTTTTTATAGTGCCTATGATTTCTCAAACATATTTTTATAATCAATTTCATTCACTATATTTATTATAATATACGGTGTTTGGATCTAGTGTTATTTAAAAAATATATTATTCATTATAAAATTTGCTAAATTTTTAGGGAAGTTTGTCACCAGATTAATTAAACAATACTTATAGAGCATGATTTTAACGGAAAATTACAGTACAGAAAATAGAAGTAGCGATGAAATAAGAAAAATAGGCATTTCCCGCTTGTACCACTAATTTCCAGACACCGTTTATACATACATTACCTTGTGACATTTTTCTCAACTTTTACAGATATTCCGTCTGAGGAACAATAAATTATACTGAGAACTTTTACTTATTATGTTGTTGCAGACACATACATATTTATTATATTTTTAAACTCGAATCATTTTATACTCAGTATTTTTTTTTAGAAATCTTTAATGTGTTAACAACAATACATATTTATTTACGTTGTTTAATCAATATTTTTTATGTCTTAAACAATTTATCACTAAACATTGAGTTGAGCAAAAGTATCAAACAATTTTTTTTTTAATTTGAAAATTGGCTTTACTTAATTATTGAAAATTGTTGAAATTAGTTGGTTTTCCTTGCTCAGGATATTTGGCAGCTGCACTTAAAAACCAGCAAACGTTGATAAGGCATGTGAATGCGAATATCACTAATTTTAACAAACTATTGGTGCTTTATATTAAAAGGTGCAGATTTTAATAAGATGTGAACTTTAACATTAGATGTATGTATCACAAAATATTTTTGAAAGGTGACTTGCGTAAGAAAAAACATCGAAAACAGCCATAAAACTATGATTTTAATTGTTTTTAATAACGTTTAACCCAAAATTCCTGTAAAATCTTAAAATATTTTTTTGTAAAATATCGTATAAAATCATTTTTACCTTCGGTGCAATATTTTTTGAAAATAATATTTACATAGTAACATACATTATTTTATAATATATATTGAGTACTTATTAAGAAACTAAATGAAGTGTTCATTACAAGACAGAAGGTGTTTTCGTAGAAGTTAATGTTTACCATATTGTATGAAGCAGTTGGGAGTGGCTCAGAATGTAATTGTCAAGTCGACCCTTTGGAATATCAAAGTTTCCATCTGTGGCTGTAACTTCATGCGAGAATGAACTCTGATGTAGCTTACCATAGATCTCATTATCGTATGACGTTACCTCCACTGATGGAACTTTGTTATTCCAAAGGTGAATTTGGTGTGATAAATGAATGATAATATAATTAAAAGAAGCAGATCGATCGAGTTAAAGTTATGTCAAGGACCAGCATATTTATCTGAAATAATAGGAAGTCACTAGAAGAAATTCACTAGAGCGTCTTGTAGAGATCTAAAATTAATGCATAAAGATTTTAAACTTATTTTAGGTGGTAAAAGTTGATGAATGATAATTAGTGTTGGGTCTATTTGGTTTTAGTTCTAGACTAGACTATGTATTTTGACAAATTAGATATTCAATTTTAGTCTAGGCATTTACGATAATGTATAATTCTATAAATCAGATTTAATTATTTGCTTCAACTTATCTCTAAAATGTCTTTCTACAATTTTGTGTATTTAGGAGCTGTACAAAAATAATCACAGTACGAAAATCAATAGTTGCACCTCTATTACAAATGTATTATCTTTTACAGCTGTACGATACATAATATTATGCCATATTAAACAAATACAATATGGCTTTTAGTTCTTATAGAACTTAATTCTCTGTTAAATGTTGCATCCATTTTACTAACATCAAAAACCTTCATTTTCTGTATTATGTTCTTGAGTTACGTTATTATCAACATTCAGTTACCACCACATTCGACACATTAGTAGATAGTTGATAATATTTATGAATGTTATTTAAAATTGAAAAGACAGAATTGGTTGTTGCGAGTAAGACTTTACATACATTTGTATCATGTGTATGTATGAATGTCGTCTTGTTTATGGTTGTTGGATTTGTATTTAATATAATTTTAATCAATTTGTTACCACTAGCTTAAATACTGTGTATTCAAGTCCAAATTAATCTTAATGTTGATGAAATACAGGAAACTAGAAAAGTTATAGGGGCATAGAGTTTATTTCATTTTATTATGCATATCTTTTATGTTGGAGGGCCAACATGTTAACTAATATTTTTATCTATTATTATTGTAAAATGTACTTAAACATTTGCAAGCTTTTAAAGTTTATTGCTTTCAGCATGTTATTTGCCCTAAAGAAAATGTTAAAATGAGATTTATTAGTTTTGAAAATATATAAGATTATACAACACATTTGCGCAAATTTTATATTCCTGATATTAACCCCACTTCCCTTTCTGCAGATTTGCTCCCCAGAGAATCACTATCTACTGATGATTTAATGTTGTTACTAACTGTTTCCTGATTCACCGACCTTCACCTATCCCACCTTCTTATCCCACCCTTGCATGCATCGCTGAAACCTTTCCTGCAGAATTATGTAAGTTTTGTGCATGACCCTATCACTATTCATTATATCACAGGCTTGCAACTAAAATTCACTAAACGCATATTTTAAATGTGAATTCCGCACAAGAGTCCCAACTGCTCCCGTCTGAAGCGCCAGTGACATTTTGGCATCCCCAATTGGGATATGTTGTCAGGCTGAAGATAGTGGGGAAAGGAAGGCTGGGAAGTACCACGGAGGCTGTCAATAAGTCAATAAGTCAAGGTCGTCAGGCCGTATACAAACAAATAAGTATCTCAATGTGGATTTACCCTTAAGTGGAGTGCGGTTGGTGGTATTATTAGCTTGAATCCAAAATTGTATTTAATGGATTTAGTTGTAAGCAAGTAAATTGTGAAATTATGTGAATTTTTTTCTCATGATATTCACATTATGCTGTGCATTACCTACAATACTTGAATGGTTGCTAACACCCATTACCAAATACATATATATACATACCCATTCTTTAAAAAAATTGCATTACATGAATGTAAGATTTTTCATACATGTCTTTGTCATCGATTACTACTGATCCTCTTCAGTCTGTTAATTGCCCCACATATAAGAATTTGTCTTGACACCACATGTTTTCCGGATGTTTGCATGGTTGCATCAATAACTCATGGAAACATCCAGAAGTAGGTGCATGTTCCGTGATCTTTAATACAGCTATTTGATGTTTTGAAAATGCATGATTTAAAAATATCAAATTTTTAAAAAAAAAAAACTCAAAGGAACAGAGTACCTACATGAATATGAACTGTAGTATGTTTTGGTTATATCATTCTAACAATCATTTTCACACATTTTTAGGTATGGACAACACCTCCTCCCGGCAAAGTGTTCTCTTTGAAAAGTTCTACTTTAGAAGTCTAAATCACCACATTTTTTTACTTTTGTTACCTGTTAGTTTAGTAGAAAAAAACTTTAAAGTGTAATAATAATATTAACGTTAACCGTGTATATACTCTCATAATGATTAAATCACATTTCATTAAATTATAAACAATATTTGACAGTCTAACTGCATATTTTAATTCCTCACCCAACATTTAAATTTTTTCAATAAACTTTGTATCCTTCGTTATTGTGCCTTGTGTTTAATTTATTATTGTAACATCCACCAAAACTTTTCATGCATTTTTTTTTTTGCACAAAGCATACATTTATTGTACAACCATCATTGTTCATTTATGTTTTTATCTTTTGATACATAATATATAAAATCATTCATACTTTGCGTTACCACAAGCAAACATGTATGTATGTAAATAAAATGCATGAGATATACCATAGGGGCTGGTAGCTATCCCATGGCTTGTTTTAGGCAATTCTAACTCAATGGAGTAATTCCAAATGCTTGAAACCATGTAAAAGGTTTCCCATCCTACCCACCATCAGCAGAACTACCACCTAAGTGTCATCTCATGTTAATAAATATCCTGGAATAAACTAATAATCGTACCGCAGGTGCAGGGATACACAGACAGGGTGAAACGTCATACAACCCTAGTCTGGCATTACTTCTTGTTTCATCCCACTTCATCATCTTTTGTTACTCTGGGACGTCCCCGACTTTTTCTGCATCACATGTTTCCCGTCACTACTTCTTCTCTATCCATCCAGTCGACCACAGCCGTTTCAAGCGCATTGTATTACTAACAATTTTATGTTTCTTGTGCAAGGATGCAGCCCTTGTTAAAATTTAGTTATGTAATACACACATTTGATCAAAGAACATACTGTCAACACAACTACAGGAAGAAAACGCTATCAATTAAATACTTTATTAATACTATTACACAAACTTAGTGGAGACTTCCTGTTACTAAAATTGGATTCAAACTGTCAATAAAAGACAAGAAATTGTGTAGTTTAAGAAAGCGTGGTGTAACTTCATAGTATTTTGACTTCACTTGTAGTAAGCTGAATGCATTGGGAAGTTCATACTGTGTTTTGGGATTGATTTTTTTATCATGCGAAGTAGATAAAAATGTTATTAACGGAAAGATGTTATTAACAAACAGTGTGGTAAGTAATTATCACAAAAATATTTAATGATAACACTATTGATCAATCTATTGAAATTATAAATTGTTTGTATGTAATATCTTAAATTCAATACATAATGTTACAAATAATCTTTCGAATCATCAAAATAAAGAATTATATTATTTTAATTTTCTGTTTCAGGCAAAATTTGTAAACTGATGACGACTTTCCACAAATGACAAATCGTAGATGTTTTGAACATTCTGCACAATTCTTAATACATACTTAAGATTGATTTTAGAATTTCAAGGGCATGATGATTTGTGTATAACACTCCAATTGAAATGATGCTAAGGGGCTGCACACTGAATTATCATTTGAAATGATAGCCATGTAAAAATTGTAAATAAAAATGATTTTAACGAAAGCTCTAATTTTTTATTTCTAAAAATAAATTGTACATAACTCACTAGAACATAAATTAGACAATTTAAATAAATTTAGTAATATTCTCAGTCCTTAACTTATATTAGAAAAATAATAGTTTATCTTCTGGTACATGTTTCATAAAGCCATTTCTAAATTCTGTTGCACTCATGTTTTTTTTACCTGGTACTCCAACCTTATCAAAATATACAGATTGTCCATGGTTACACCATACCCGTATTACTTGTTTTTCTTTAACATATCTAAAACAACCTGGAGGAAGCATTTCTCCTTCTTGTTCTAGTTTTTTCCATAGATTAATTTGAAATAATTTCACTGTAAGGTCATTGAATTTTGTAAGCAATGGCTGTATTCCATAAAGTGCTCTAGATAAGTTGTATATTTGGACGGCTGAACACTCCCGCCAGTTGATGTTGCTTAGGGCCGGAGTCACCTTTGGAGCTAAAATTTAAGAAAATATAATGAAATGATTTCAAGGAGAGCTGTTGAAATAGTAAATACAATGTCAAAAAGACTCACACTTGGATAACTACTTATATATTTGAAAATAATGATATAAACAAAAGTATTGTTTATCCACTCAAGCGATAGAGATTTCAGCCAAAAATTGTATAATTTATAAACTTGTGAATTCTGTATGTTATTATCAACATTGACCTAATTTGTACTTATTTGGGGCAATTTTGAATATTACTATTTCTGTATGTTGTCTATGTTCTAATAGATAATAATGATGGTAGATGCCATTTTAAATTCTTTTCCATAATTTCTATAAAAATTGAACATCGGTTGCTTTTATTTTCATAGTCACAGATATTAAAGAAATTAAATTTTTAACATATTAACAGAAAGTATCACCCTGGTTTATTCAGAATTGTAACGTTATACATATCATATATTACGTTGACCATATCTGAATAGCCAGGTATTTCCCCACCTCCCTCTTCCCCATCTCCGTCCCCTCTTTGCTACCTTCAGCCTCACAACATACCCCAATAGGGTATTTCCACAAAAAAAAATTATTGCTTAAAAAATAAACAAAAAATTACGATTATTATGGCATTTTTATTTTATTTTTAAGTTGACGAATAAATTTTCTACAGCGAGTTTAAGTTGGCCATTTTTGTAATCCCGTCAAAACGGCATTTTCGACGTGTAACGTCATAATAATCGCTCGTTCTTGAAAAATTTCCCACAGTACTACTTTGTTTGTTTGATGACGTGCGTACGAAGCGACGTTGGCAATCACGGGCCGTTTTGGTTTTGTTGGTTTTTAAGCGTTTTTAAAATGAATAAATTAGAATGAAAACGTAAAAAACAAACATTTTTAGTACGACGATTAAAATCAGAAAAATGACCTTTAAATAATCAATATATTTTCAACAGAATCCCTAGTTTGTGAAAATACCCTATTGGGGATTACATAGTCTCACTGATTCCAGATGGGAGCAGTTGGGACTCTAGTGGGGTATTCACATAAAAAAAGATGTTCAGTTTTTAGAGAGCAAAATGGCATACAGGTCTATAGCTAGCGACTAAACACATTAGCCAATTGCGGAAAGTTCAAAATAACAGTGAAAAATTATTATTCATAAAAATCACCTGTCTACAGCATCTACCCATATTTGGGTAGCTGTAGCTCAAGTGGTTGCAACAGTCAAGATTCAATGGTCAAGATGGGCTTGCTTTTAGCAGAAGCGCCTATGATCATGCTAAGGGTTTTGTTGTAACTTCTCTTTCAGTTGGGTATGTGGGTGGTTTAAGAGAACGTAAAAGCAATCTAGCAGGCAATGGAGGCACTCCACCAGACCAGGAGTGTTCTGACCAAAGCAGCCCTTCGCCTTCAGTCCAAAAGACTTTCCTGGATGTGGTGCGGTTGGCTGGAAGGTTTGCAAGATCATCTTGAAGTGGAATGTTGCTATTGAATTGACAGTATGTACAGAAAGAGTGTAAGTATACAAACCGTTAGATGCACATTGGCTGTCCTGGGGTTTGGCCTTTTCAAGGCAATCAGGCAGGCAATGGAGGCACTCCACCAGAGCTTCAGCTCCCAAATCACCTAATCTTTGATGCAATTCCGGTTGTAGTATGTCACTGCTGAATTCTATCTCTTTTTGAGCTACTATGTCACCTAAAAATAATAAAGAAATAATAAAGAAATAATAATATATTATTATTACGGGTTAGGTTTGCCCGGGTCTTGGCGGCGGATGCATCTGACCACCAACTGAGTGGCAAGCTGGAGCGGGAGAGAATGATTGATTGATTATATATGTCACTACTGGACTCATCGACCCCCAAATTTCTACCTATCCCTCATACCTTTTTCCTTCCCAGTACTTTCTTTCCTAAAAAGCCCACAACACAACATTCCCAAGGATAACATAGGCCCCGAGGGGTATTATTTTCCTCAGGGATTCCCGTGTGGAGCTAATGAAAAAAAGATACAGCTTCGGACATCAGAATGTGAAATAATAAAAATAATTATATGTGATAAACAACTAGTAAATTCCTACCCACAACGGGGTTTCAACACTATCTTTTCTCATCGAACAATATTGAAAAATATGGAATACGCAATAAGGCATCTTGTCTTATTTTTCTAACAGTTAAATGGATGTTTCAAAGTAATGACGGTGCGAGCTGAAAACAGCTGACCTAGAAATTAAACCAGCAGACAGGAAAAGGCTTGCGCATACTTCATGACAGCGGAGTTCACAGACATCGGAGAATTTCTGTTGTATTGTTGAGATCTACCAGACTTTGTTGCAGACAAACTGCAGTCGAACAAAACTTTGTATAGTGTGCGTATTTACAAGGCAAGTATTGAAAGAGATATGTTTATATGGAGCTTCGATTGCAGGACTACAATATGTAAAGAATCCATTTGTCATTTTGGTGTAAATTTTGAGGGAATAAACTCTTACCTACATCAAAGCGCTTGGGGGCTATTCGCATGACACTGACTCCACTCTTTGTATCGCCATTGAGGAGTGCATGGACCACAGGTGCTGCTCCTCTCCATCGTGGTAGCAGACTGCCATGAACATTCAGAATCCCACTAAAAAGAGCAATGAGTTAAAAAATTAAACTTAATTTATAACAAACTGACAAACAGTTTCAGCACAATGTTTGTTGACAGCGAAAAAGAGATCAGATAAATTGGATACTTTAGAAATTGGATCGAAACCTTCATAATCAATTATACTTGGTAGGCAGTACGAAATTTATTTTTATCTTTATTAATTGTGAAATAACACAAATTAATCATATAAAATTTAGTGTAGACGGCCTTTTTAAGAAATGGAGGAGAGGAAGTTCTAGGAAGGAAAAGGGTATTAGGGGTGGGTCGGAATCTGGGGGTCAGTGTGTCCAGGAGTGACAGACATATGAATCGATTCCTCCCACTGCGGCGTATATGTTTTGAGAGAGCTGGAGATGTCAAAAGGTCTCCCTCAACCAGACTCCCGATCTGGCCTCACCTCACTCAGTTGGTGGGCAGATGCATCCGCTACCAAGAGCCAGACAAACCTAAGCCCCACAAAGCCGGGCACCCCTGCTACATCACCAAACATAACAAACAATTCGGGATGACCTATGGCAGAGGTGTTGATTATCTAATAAATGGTTCCCAGGGTGGCGGAACCCATACCAGCCTCACAAAGTGAGTTTAAAGAAAAGAAGAAATACCCAACTTTAAAACATTCACATCAAGAACAATGGCCGCCAAGTGAACAATCGATTTAATTTAAATGAAATGACTACATATTAACCCATTCCCAGTCCGAATAGGGTAGAATCATTAATCAATAAACCAGGACAAGTTAGCACCAGAATTAATTCAATCGCTGTGGTCAGTTTCAGTCAAAATACTTTCAGATGGCATGGGTTGAAATGCAATATTTTCCATTTCTGAAAACTGAAATACTTCTCATTATTATCTAACTGATATAAAGTTTTTTTGAAGTAAAGCGGGCGACAATCGCGAAACTCACATCAAAAGATACAGTGTTATAAAGTATCTTTTCTACCGACACACTACGTTATAAAAGATTTCTTCCTACGGTAGGAGAGGGGGTCAGTTGAATTCGGAATTGGCCGAGGGAATATAATTTCTTTGTACTGGATATGTCAACTTGACAGCTGACAGCGGCTTGAGCGCGGCGCTCCGTGTATTAAAAATGACCCCCTCTTCTCTTTACGGTGGAGGGGTGGGGGGTCGCATAACTTTTTTGATATCGCGCCGTTAGCGGTTAGAGAATAACCCCGATTAGCGAAGACTCGAACCGCACTTATAACACATAATCTTTTATGTCTAGCGGGTCTGTATGGGATTGTATGGCGAGCGCTATTGTGTTATAAAGTATCTTTTGATGTGAGCTTCACGTCTGTACCGTGCATAAAACTTCTTTAGGCGCTATATGATGAGTAATTCAGATGTTTTTTGAAGGGAAATAACATTTTTTTTGTCTACAGATAAATTTTGTCTACAGCTACACAATCTGTGTACAATGAATGTCTACAGATGAATGATACACATCTACACAATCTGTGTACAGTGAATGTCTAAAGGTGAATGATACACAGCTACACAATCTGTGTACAATGAATGTCTACAGATGAATTGTACACAGCTACACAATCTGTGTACAATGACTGTCTACAGATGAATGATACACAGCTACACAATCTGTGTACAATTAATGTCTACAGATGAATTATACACAGCTACACAATCTGTGTACAATGAATGTCTACAGATGAATGATACACAGCTACACCACCGGCTGTTGAGTTTGGTGGCTTATATTGAGAAATGCAATAAAAATTATTAATATAACGCAAACAAACATTAAAATCACCGAAATGTATTTTTAATCCATCAATTCAAGAGCAACATCAAAGGGTTGATTACTGAAGGAAAGAATATTGCAATACTGTGTTGTGTAATTTAATTTTTTATTTATATTTTGCCTACAAGCATCCACTTTATGCTGTTTCTCGAAGGGGTTAGATAGAAAAAACTTATGGTGTTTCATTTGACAAAGAGTCTTCATAAAATATTTTTTGTATTAATAAAATCAAGGACTTACAGCGGAAAGCTTTTGATCAATCTTTCGGGAATCAGATGCCCGAAAGATACGACAATTCCAAGATGAAATGAGCCCTCAGTTGGTGTTGGCAGGGGCCATCCATGCAGTGTCAAATCCTCTTGTTTAGCATATTTCATTATTGCATTGGTTCTTCCTATTGTATTGCTTACAACTTCAAGTGTATCTATATTTCCTTTCGATCTTAAAATAATTATTAATAGATTATCTGCTTATTTATAACATTCAACGCAGGAATTATTTTAAAGGAGGTTAGGAAATACTTACTGTTCACATTTCAAAGCTTTTAAGCTGCTTAAAGAAAAATTGTCAGTTCCAAAGAAAAGCACATTCCATTTAGTTTTGGATGCATTTCGCTTCAGTAATATATCAACTTTCATTAAACTATTCGCAGTTATTTTAAACGGAAAACTCACCCCAAATGTCATTCTTAAACGTCAAATGCATGTCAAATGTATAATGCATAAATGAACCAACACTGTATAATGATAAGTGGTTTATTTATGGTATAATGAATAATGATGAATGTTGCCACACAGAAATATTATATAATATTATCGATAGAGTGTGCTAGGGGGCCTGGTGGACCATTTAATAATTTAATCTAAACTACCGGATTCGGGTTTCTGCATCGGACTCGGTTTGCGGGGCTACAAAGCCCCCGGCGTCCACCATCATAGTAATCGAAGAGTCCCATCCATTTCTCTGTATGGCTGGTGTTTGATAATAATGAGTCGATCAGAGACCCTATAACGATCGATAGGATAACTATCGGTAACTTCTCATCGTTCCCTAGGACAACTGCACATAGCTAACGTACAAACAACAGTTGATGTCGAATATGTTAAGGACACTTAGTCATTGTGAACTGTCACTTATTCGTTGGCGATCTGTAGTCATGCTAGGGAACGATGAGAAGTTACCGATAGTTATCCTATCGATCGTTATATAGCGAGCGTGCTAGGGCCTCAGGTGTTGTCTCTCTGGTCGCCTTTACACAATATACATTCACATAAAATTGAAAGAGTACAGCATAGATTTTGAAGGCATATAAATTATAAATTACATATTCCAATAGAAAATTTAAATTATAATTATTTAATGAAATTTCTTAAACTACCCGAATTATCACAGCGAAGAAAAATCAGTGATGTTTTATTATTATTTAAAATCATCAATGGATATCTGGATAGCCCTGAACTAGTGAATATGATAAATTATCAAGTACCCAATAATTACACTAGACTCCATGCTCCATTTAATATAGTTGCTTCTCGCTTTAACTTCATGTTCAACTCTTGTCTTCAGAGATTGCATCGTGTGGGGAATGAAACTTGATCCGTTGACATATTTTTTTTAATAATAACATCGCTTCCTTTAAAATATGTTTATATTATGCAAAAATCCTTAAATATTTCAGATTGTTATTATGTAATTGTTGTTTGCGCGAATGAGTAAGTACTTTGGATTGTTATTGATTAATCAGAGTAATTCAAATAGCCTTTAATGCTTCCATATCTCCCTTTCCTTTGTTTTGCCCAGAGACTTTGATATTGAGCACTTCGAAAACAAATGAAGTCCGTTTCGTTCCACACGCCGAAAAGAAGTCGCAATATGGATTACTGTTAACCGCACCGCAAAAATTCTTGTTGTTATTTGATAATAATCAAATTATCCGCTGTAATCCGTCGTATTTTGTTGTACCCCGCAAAACACATGTTTTGAACCGCCGCGACCGATTATTTGTGGTTGTGTTATTGAATAATACTATTGTGTTTTTTTTTGTGAATAAGAATGAGAAGAAAAACCAGCGGCTATTGAACTGACATTTGCAATGGATTATTGAAGGGACATTTGCAGTGGATTAGGTTAGTCTTTGGGCTTCCCACCTTCCCTATGCATTAAAGGCAAATATATTTTAATTAATTTAATTTGTAATTCACATCACTGCGATCGAAGTAATTGTAAAACCAGCGCCACCATCATTGGTCCTACAAGCTAGGATATTTATTAAATTGAACCACCAATTGTTGTTATCTACAATACTAAATCACATGCAGCTCTTATGTTCTGTTTAACAACAACCTGCTCATGTTATTTTTATTATAACAGTAACAAATTCAATACACACGGCTCTACAACTACTTTCATAGTACCTACTTACTTCTTTTATATATGTAGATAATTGTTGTGTACCTTTTATTTTTATAAAAGTAATAACAAATTTACAGAGGTACTCCTTATAATTTAAAAAAAAAATACACTTTAAATTACATTTACAATAGGGAAGTTGAGTGAAAAATATTTTGACCAATAATATTATTTAATTTAAATACCAGTTTTTTTTTTTTTTTTAAAGTTCGTTTTCGTAATTAAATTAATTCTTCAAGTTTGAATTTTATTTTTCACCGACCGCTATGTTAGGAACTGTTGCAAGTTTCGTTGAAAAATGACATTTCGTGTTTTTAAATTTAAAAAATAACCATTAAAATGCACTTTTTTCAAAATTCCAATAACTGAATTGATTAGTACTAGTAAATATCTAACTACTACAACTTTTTGATTTATTTTTTTCGTCCATATTAAGCGTGTCCCGGTTTTGTAAATATTTTCCCTTATATTTCACACACGCAAGGGCCGGATTACGTCACGAACTCTGCGCGCACGGTATTATGCCCTTGCCGCCGTTTTCGCGGGCTTAATAAAATTCAAACTTGTAGAATTAATTTAAATATGAAAACAAAAAAAAATAGTTGTATTTAAGTTTGCTTGTGAACATTGATAAAAAAAAGAAAAAAAAGGACTCAACTCTTATTGCGAAAATTACTATTTTTATATTAATTACAAATAAAAAAGTTTTACACCACTGCATGCTTCTAGTACTTAGAGCTGCACTGGAATTATATTTTGAGTAGTATCGTAACAATAATTTCTGAAGTGTATACCTACTGTAAGCCTGAGCCCAAATACGAATCTGCTGGTTGAACTCCTTTGTGCAACCTACTTATTACTTATACTTATACCTACTTGTGTTGTGCCTGCTTGTCTTTCATGCTCAATTTTATTATTTATGTACTAAATACTTGTTTTGATGCTCTGCTTATGTACAACATGTAATGTTTCATGTAAAAGCCTCCGAGGCGTAAAATAAATGTAAAATATAAAAATAAATATGACCTCTCCATCAGGACTCTCTCTGATCATTGCCTTGCACCGCAGTAGGAGGGGTGGATGCATAAAAATAAATATATTTAGGATTTATTACGTCGATGATAACCTAATAATTAATTGAAAATACTATTTTAAAGTAGTTGTAATAATACCCCAAAAGAGAAATATCCTGCCTCGGGGAATTCACCCATCTAAAAGAAAAAGTGGGTTTCAAGTAGGGAGAGAAAAGTCAAACAGGCTAAAATGGACAGAATTTTCACAGATTCAGAAAAATGTACATAAAATTTTGGTCTCCGGTGACATTTTTGAAGTTTTTTTTTTTTTTTCTACAAAAACATAAAAATCAGTGGGTATTGTGAAGATAGTGGCGGAGTGAGGGGTTGGTTGGTTACTTGGCTTAGTGATCAGTGACGACATGTAGTAGATTTTATTTTTTTTGATTTTAAAGATAATATTTTAAAAAAAGGACATCTAAAAAGTCAAAGGAGACCAAAATTTCAATTACATTTTTTACTCCAAATAATGCCAGGAATCACTGGTCATACATAGTAAGTCAAGTTCGATCTTCTGTATAATTTTTTTTAAATTTAAATTTTTATAATATAATGCTAATTTACTTCTTTTCTCCTTTCTATTTTCTACTTTCTACTGTTTATTATAATTTTTACAATTTTTAGTATCATTTCTACCAATTACATGTTTACACCAGACTTCATATTTTCAAAGTAACTATACTCCATTAGTCACCATGATACAGGCAGCCGCCTAGTACGGTGATTTAATACATCCACTTTATGTAAATGTCCCAATTATGTAACATGGATTATATAAATAAATAAATAAAAATCTAACTGCTCCTGAAATATTGCAGTCGTACAATCTGTATAACACGCGAGCTATGCAGATTGTAGAAACTACTCTACCTTTTGTAGATTCTTGATCTCTGATACAAATTACGATCCTTTTGTCTCGTTTTGTATTGTTTCATGTACTAATATTAAACTTTAATATTATTACCACCAAGGTCCGTACTAACTACGTGCTTAAAGAAAGTTTATTAATCAAACAAAGCTGTCAAAACTATTGTCTCGTGAAAGCTATAAAAATATCCATTATGGGGAACAGCTGCGTAGCCTTTTTCATACAAAACTTAAATTTGGATTTGGGCCAAAATACTTAACCGAACCGGAGAATTATTTTTCTAAGCAAAAGGTATAGCAAATATCTTGTATTGATATGTGCCACTTTAGTTATTTGTGTTTTAAATTATAAAATACTAGCGAATTCCCGGCATGCGTAGCAATGCCACTTAAATAAATATTTTTTTCGCGTGCCACCTCTTGCAATTTTATTGTTCGAATTTCATAACGCCAGAGCTTACCAGTATATATATATAAATCATCTCGGGCAACCACACATCAAATCCCCAAAGTTTTATCGCAATCGGATGAATGGTTTAGGAACGCATAAGGAACAAAGAAACATTCATTTTTAGATATTAGTACATAATAAAAATAAAAATAATTATTATTTATAAAAATAAACATAATAGATATTCGTCTAGTTATATGGAACAACATAACAAAAGCTAGAATGTGATGAATTGTCTGTCGTAGAAACTTTGACGAAAAAAAATTTTGTTACAAACCGTTGAAAGATTTAAAAGCGAACTTGACTTTCTTCTTTTTTTCGAATTTCTTACGATCAAACTGATTAATCAGTTTTGTAAGGCGCTCCGCCCACTGAGGCAACTGAAACCGGCTGTTTTCTCTGTCTTGATTGGTCAAAAAGCTTGTTTAACCATAGATGAAGAACAATCAGCTGACAGCTCGCAACTAGAAACGGCCGCCCAGGGCAATCAGCCGTGACAGTCGCAAGATGGTCGCAAGTCACCGCTTGCGTTACCATTGACAACGGGGTTTTGTGTGATTGTGAAGTGTGCGGGCCATCACATTGTCATACAAAGACAGTTGGCAGTTGAGAGTTTTCAGTTGCCTGAGTGGGCGGAGGCGCTAAGTTGTAAGATAAAATATTGTACAATTAAAAAGTGAATAAAATTATTTAAAAAAAAATTGAACCGGTAACCAATAAAGTTACTCAATATTCTGAAAAATCTATTAATAAACCCGGATCTCACAGGTGATCCGATTCCAAAGATGACAAGTCGCAAGCTTTCAACTTTTCCTTTACCCTCCTTCATGGAGTCTATGCCAGTAATTACATCAACATATTTTGAAAAAATAAATTTGAATGTTTTTTGATATTCTGACATGTTTTTTATCACTGTTTTCGGGTATTTGAGTTTTTATTTTTTCTAGTTTTAAATCTATGTAAGATACAAATTTTTGAAAAATCTACTTCTGGGTTAATTGTCTTCAGGTACAGTATTCGCTTTGTTTTTGGACCTTGTTATTTATTACGTTTAGATTTTCTTGCTGTTGGGGGCCGATTTTTTTACTAGAACTCACCGAACGAAGTAGATTGTTTTTCGGCAGGAACAGTACGATGCGCAAGCGCAGTCTGAGCTGTATAGTCAGTGTAGGAAAGATAGCGATGGTGTTGGCCAATCACATTAGCTACACAAGGCTTCCAATAAAATTCAATTTCACCATCACTATTTTTCGATGTAAATTATTCGAAATTCACTTGACTAATCTTCATTCAATTTACAAAATTTACGTCACAGTTACATGAATGCAGTGATTACTTGTGTGGATCTCGCAACTATTTCGGATTATATTGTTTACTTATAAACACAATGATGAGATTTTTTTAACTGTGTGTTATTTTGGTTCAGTTGGTAGGAGATGTTGATTTAAAAGTTAAAAATTCTGTTTGAAATTTAAAGATATGCGGAAGATGAATGAAAACTTTTCAAAAAGAATTGAACAATGTACTATGTATAATCTATCCACAATGGTTTCTGATGTCTAGACTCACTGATCTAATCTCTCAGATCTATTTTTTAAAGTATTGTGCCACACGGTTAGAAGGTAGTGTGCTTGGGCCAATATTATTTCTAATTTATATAAACGATTTGTACCGTCTTAATATTCTAGTTATTGGTATTGGTTCATTTATGGTTCCAGGTACCAAATACCTTGGTGTAAAAATTTACAATTTTTGAGATGGAACGATCGTGTTGCAAATTTTGGTAAATAATACTAGGAGGCTTACATTCAAACATTACAAGGAAAATTTTAAATTGGTTGATTTTGAAATAATCCAAGCTCGACTCTTTTATAATGTAGTATGCTGGCGATCCTGCCTAAATACCAATATAGAACCACTGAATATTGCCCAAAAACTGATTCTTACAGATACGTTCCAGAAAATATTTAGATATCCAACTCACACCTAATGTAATTTCACAAATGTAAAACAGCTATATATCACACACACGCTTTGTAGATTTTTAAAATAATATAATTATTTCAGAAACATTCGTACTACTAGAATTGGCTCTGGTCTGAACTTTGTGGGAATTCATACTAAATCTTCATTTGGTCAGATAAATTATTTGTATCAGATTCCACTTATATTAAATAGCCTACCAGTACATATTAAGTCATCTAATTCCTTGTGTACTTTTAAAAAGTTTGTTAAATTAATTGTGTCAGCCGAGGAATGACAACGTTTTTTTTCTTCATTTCTGCCCTTTTTAAATTAATAGCGTAATATATATTAAACATATATGGGGTTGAAATTTACGTGGATTTACCGATGAGGACTGAAATATAAATCAGATAATTAGTTCACTTTACTCACAAATTTATTTAACACAATTTACATCTTTTACATTTAGTATTATACAAGATAATGCAAGTGGAAAGCGAATGAATTGCGCAGTGTTTACAGCCCGGCAATCTAGATCAGAATGGTGATCTGTTATTTGGTTTCGTTCCGTGACGATCACTAGATCAAATTTGAAGGTTCGCTATTGGTGGCGTTTTACCAATAGGAACGTTGCAATTCATACGCTTTCTACACATATATTTTTTCTCTATTCATTTTAAGTCATCTCAAGTCATTTTTAAATTAATAGAAAAAATTCATTTTTTCAAATCAAATACCAATACACTACTTGTTTACTACAATGATCTTAGCTTCCTCCAGCTTAGTAGGTACCTATCCATTATTTGTAAGAAACATTTATACATCAATATTGTTTTGAGAACATTTATTTTTTTTTGGGATATTTTTAGTATTTCATAAAAGTATTAACCTGAACACAGGCTTTTCCCAGTGAGGATAAAAATTGATATGTACACAATAATAGCATCTAAAGAAACAATAAAATAAAATAAAAAAATTATCACATCGAGAATTCGTATATCTTCGAATAATTAGTCACTAGGCATGGGTTTAGGAGTACATCTACCTAAAGATAGTTTTGAGAAAAACGCAAATAAAGATTTGAATGCTTTAAAACTCTTAAAATTAAGTATATTTCAGTAAAAAAAAAAAATATATATTTATTTACGAATACATTATCACACTCTTTGAAAAACATATTTTTATGTAATTATTAAACACGTAATGCATGCATGGTAATTAAAAAAATATGTTTATAAAAAATGACAGAGATATGCCTTTGTGTTCCCAACTATTCAGCAATAATTGACAAGAGAGTTAAGGATCACATGGGCCTTTCTACAAACGCATTGTTTTCGGATGAAAGTTTTGATTTTTTGAATAAACTAAGAAAATAAAACACATTAAAGCGTAAAATATTTTTTTCATTAATAATAATATAATCACACTTTATAAAACACATGTTCTTGTATTGTTTTGTATTAATTATACTTATAGCTCTTCTTGATTCCTATTTATGGATAGCGAAAAAATACAACCTTAACAAAATCTCATTCAACAATCTCATTTAACAAAAACTCTCATTTTTTCTAGGGCGGAGCTAATGAGCAAATATTTATAAAAAGCATGGTACTTATTATATTTTATTTTTACATATTTTTTCCCACAGGAAGATAACGTAAAAATATTTTCCCTCAGGGCCTTTGGTTATCTTTGGAGATGAAACGCAGAGGTCGGCAAGGGATCAATGAAGCTAGCTCCTCGGAGCATCTTCTATTAGTATATATCGGTATAACAAGAATAGCATTCCCACCCGACACCTGTGCTCTAAAAATTGCAAATCGTTTGTAATGATAGGAGAATTCATCAAACGGACCGTCCTTTAATGCACAACCAAGGGTTTTTTCAGGAATTTCGGGACTCCAGACCAGAGGTGGCTGCCAAATTCTACCATGGGGCGCTTCTGCGATTTGTAAAGGGTTAGCAGTTGTCTACAACTGCAGTATCTGCACTTCTTGTACAGTACGTCCAGCTCCTAAGAAGCTAACTTGAATGAAAGGCATGTTAGAAAGATTGCATAAGATGAAAGAATAAAACCCACCGTGCAAAAATACTTAAAATCGTTAATATTTTCTTCGGTAAATGGTGTTGGAGTATTATATTGACCCGGTCAGTGGCTGAGTGGCCAGGCATTGCGTCTGGATCCCATCCAGAAGTTGTAAGATTAATTCCTCGGCCAGCTAAGTCCTCCATTAGTACACAGGCAATGCTTTCCGATTACAGTGATGGTAGGAGGAGTTTTAAAAATATTGTCAGGTTTTTCGTAACCCGGGAATGTTTGTCTTTCATTTTAAAAAAAAGCAATAAAAGGAAAAGCTCTCAAATTCACGGAAGGGTACTAAACGCTTTATCGTTTTCTAAAAGAAATCGATCAACAAAAATTTCGTAGAGCTGACGGTGATGTTACAGGAACTTGATGAGGATATCGACATCATCATACTCACAGAGTGTCGTATAAAAAAAGAACCAAAACACCTGGACAAATATAAAGTATATAACTCTCCATGCAACATAAAAATCAGAATGACGGAGTGATAATTTACATAATAAATGAGATCGAAGGAATCGTAAAGGAAATTCAACTCAGAGACGCTAACTGTCTACTCATAAACATTAATAATGACATCTCAGTATTCGGGATATATATTACCGTCAACAAGAGACATATCTCCCGTTCTTCACTCCCTGGATAATGAGCTAACACAACTACGAGATTTTCGGAATGTGTACCTAATTAGAGATATCAATATTAACATACTAAATACTGGACAAAAACACCTGCAGTGTGATGACTACCAACTACTTTTGCTGCATCATGGACTGATCAGTTCAGTTAATATACCAACAAGATTAGGATGTAACGAAAACACTCAAAATGTATCCGCCTCCTGTATACCACATCATGATAAAAACGAACAAAGTATAAGATACCGCCGTTTACCATTTCCATTACCCTTACCATTCAACTTCAAAATACACAAACGTATATTTAAAACACATCCGTCAAAAATAATATTAATGTTAATAAGTTAAAGGATTTATTAAAATTGGAAGATTGGGGAGAATTACTTAAAATTAATGATATATACGATTGCTGGCACTTGTTTACAACCATTGTTCAAACATATATTCATAAATGCTCAGAATTATTTACAATACAAACTCCACACAGTAAAAAACCTAGGATTACTCAAGGACTTCAAAAAATATAAGAATTAGAGACAAATTACAGTTAAAAACTAAAAAAAACCCACTTGAACTTTCGTTACTAAATCTTTATAAACATTATAGAAACATGTGTTCTAAACTTCTAAAATTGGCCAGAGGTAACTATTACAAACGTCAGATTCAAAACTGTAATAACGACCCCAAACTTGTCTGGAAAATTATTAGGGAGATGACATATACTAACACTAACAATAATACAAACAGTGATATTTCCGAACTGGATCCACCAAATCAAAAATTAAATATGAAAGATAATCCAAAGGAAATAGTTCAATTTGTGAATGAATATTTCTCCAATGGGTTCTAATTTAGCTAAAAAATCATTAAACCTCTTTGTACTGCTAATGAGAATAACAACGCACTTACTAATAATGTCACCTTTAAATTGAATACAGTTACGGCAGATGACATTAAAATCATCAAAGATTCAATGAAACCAACACTCACTTCCAGATCAGATGGCATTTCAATGAGAATAATTAAATCAACTAGAGATCCAACCATTTCTCCACCTTGTGAACAGATGTATCGGGGATGGTATCTTTCCTGCTTAAAATGGGTTCTATTATACCAATCTTTAAAGCCGGCAATAAAGCGGATATAAATAACTATAGGCCGATAACAATACTGAATAATCTTTCAAAAATAGTAGAGAAAGTTAGTAGAGAAACTTTCCGAAATTGAAATTTAAAAAAAAAAAATATTTTTTAGAAAGAAGAAGCTATGTCGGTAGCTTTTTATAATTCTTTATGAGAGTTGAGTTAGCAGCACTTTTTCCTTAAATAATATGTTTTGATAAATCGTACATGTTTGACAGTGAATGTTTACGTTAATACGAAACGCATCGAAAATTCAAAAACATACCGACATAGTTTTCACCCTCTAGAAGGCAATATTAAAAAAAAAATCATTTTGTGCAATTTTCGATGTAGAAAAGTGTTTTTTCCCGGGCATCCTTTTTGTATGGGCCGAAAAGCGAAGTCTATCATCTTAAGTCTGAAGCGTATACAATCTGTAACAATTCGAAAACTCTCAATATTGTAACTATCTGCTTTTAAATCGAATCGATGGTAATAGACTTCTTGATAGGTTAAATAATTATTATCATTGTGAATAAAAGACGCTTTCTTTTATCGGCACCCTCCCAGATTTATTATTTCGTTCTTTGGTTAATAGACAAGTCTTCAGCGATGGATTGACCAAGGCATAATTGATCACTTGGGAATAATTTATTGTATGAGAATTTATTAGTAGTGCGTAAGGAAGCATATTGAAGTCACGGTTGCGTATTACTTACACTCTAGCCAAGGTTTTATTAGTTTTATAAAGGATTCAATGCCTATTATTTTACAGGGTGCCAAGGGACGTACTTCACTTACTTACCAGTGTTTCTTGACATTATTTACAGTAAAAAATGTAAATGAAATATTGGTCTATGGTAACATTTTTGATGTTTTTTTTCCGACATTAAAACGTCTGTATTTATTGGATAGCTAAGGGTGGGGTGCGGGGTTGGTTGGTTACTGAGTGACCAGCGACGACATGCCGGAGAATTTTTTGTTTGATTTTAAAGACTTTTTTTTTACTCCAAATTATGTTTGGAATAACTGGTTAAAGTAAGTCAAGTACGTCCCTTATGTACCTGTATTTTGGGCCAACTCACTATTCACCATGTAGCAGGTTTGGTAGAAGGTTGTTAAAAATTGACTGAATACGCAGCGGAAAAGACAATGACAATAAGTACTATATTCGTGAGATTTATATGGGTCAAATAGGTTATTACAAATGGGTTTTTATTTAAATAAAACTGTAAATCAAAATACTATGTTTATTTCAACGATATACAAAGTTTTATGGCACAAACAAGTTTTTTTTTATTAAAAAATAAAATGGAATGCATTTGATCATTTGAGCGGTCAGGGGTTGAGTGATGTAATCCACGAATCAGATGTTTTCAATGAATTTATTCTTTATCAAATAGAAACTGACATATTAAAAGATAAAAAAACATTTCATTGGATGCCAATGAGTTAACCTCAACTTTAATTGAACAAGTCACAATGTTTGAACTTTAAAACGGGGTTTGTCCGACAATATCGGGCTTACGTCAGTTCTGCTTTTTCCGCTTAAATAGTTGAGAGTTTTTTTTGCAATTTTATTTGGACACGACCAAAATTAAATCATTTCTAAATATGTATGTAGATATATAATATTGACAGCTTCCCAATTTCCATTTATATTATGATAACACTTTAAAAACACTTAAATTTAGGCCTAAGTGTAGGAGCCACTATATCAACGCAGTGGTGCTGATTTATATAAACTATTCACACATTCAATAAATACTTAAAAAATCACGTACAACCGAAATTTCTAAAATTCAAAATAAAAACAGGTAAACAAAGAGGAAACGTGCCTCAAAAGAAAAGTACAATATTTCATGATTAAAAAAATGATCGGTTCTTTGTGTTTATCTCAGTTAGCAGACAAGAATATAAGGTCGTATTTGAACAACTCTTTGATGACACAGAATTGTGTGACTATGAAAAACATAATATATTTATTGTAAATTTTCGAACTCTTGATTAATTTCCATGATCGTTATAAAATTCTTTAAGACAAGAGAAAAAAAGGGAATGACCCATTTTTTGATTAAGGATACACATGCATTATTTCATAATCTCCTCATTCGATTAATCAAATTACCGCCATTTCTAAACGAGCAGTTTATGAATTATTCAGAGTTTAAGCTTAAGATGATTGTAAAAAGAATTCATTTTCTATACTTTCATAGATGGCACGCGTACAATTATTTTACAATAAAATACAGGAAAAAGCTCTTTACTAGTTATGTTTTGGAATATTAAGAATAATGAATTATTTGCGCCCGTGTGCATGCAAAATGAATATGAATAAATTGTATAAAAAAAACTCAATTCTTTCAAAAAAGCTAACAAATACAATATTGCATCGGTGATGCAATCCAATACTGTACTTGTTAGACAAAACAATTTATTCATATTCATTTTGCGTGTGTACGGGCGCAAACAATTACAACAAACGTGAGTATTGGATCAAGTGTTTGGGGTTTCTTTAAAAATACTCAAGTAATAATAAAATGTCAACATAACTACATAATTCAATTCAAAATATCAACACAACTACATAATTGAATGTAAAATATCAACACAACTAAATAATTCAATGTCAAAACAACTACATAATTCAATACAATGTATCAACACAAATACACAATTCAATACAAAATATCAACACAACTACATAATTCAATACAAATTATCAAAACAACTGCATATTTCTATAAAAATATCAACCCAACTAGATAATTCAATATAAAATATCGGCACAACTCCATAATCCAATATAAAATTTCAAAATAACTACATAATTCAATACAAAATATCAAAACAACTACATAATTCAATACAAAATATCAAAACAACTACATAATTCAATACAAAATATCAAAACAGCTACATAATTCAATACAAAATATCAAAACAACTACACAATTCAATACAAAATATCAAAACAACTACATAATTCAATACAAAATATTTGCACAAGTGAAAAATATCAACGCAATTACATAGTTCAATACAAAACACATTTGGACATTATAACAATATTCTACCTTCCAAGAACACACTTTTGATAAAAAATATAGATTTCATTCATTTTGGCAAGTTTAAAAATTGTGTTTTAATATTCCTACATCACTCCACTCCAAGCTAAGGCAGTCGAAATTATTTTATTTCCCCTTATTAGATATATTTTAAGATTAAGGTTAGAAAATTGACAGACATTAATTGAATTTATTTAGTAAAAAAATCACATTTATTTATTTACATTACTGGATGATAAGATAATAATATTGCACGGGTTGAAATATTGTGTACATTGAAATTTTATCTAATTATTAAAGTGTACAAATTTTACATAATGTAGGTATATACGAAGAAAGTATATTATATTGGTCAAACAATTTTGATGGTAAATAATATTTATGGTACTCTAAAATGGAAATATACATAAAACTATTTACAAACATTTTCAAACAATACTGGTAATATAATACCGAGCCCATACTTTGTAAAACAAGGTACCTACGTACATTTTTGATCATCATCAGATAAATTTCTGCAACAATTTTTTCGCGTTTGAATCAAAACTAAAAACCCAAACATGTCGGTCAATTTCTACACAAACATTTTATTATAAGAATAGTATTTTTTAACAAAAACTGTTTAGGTGCCTGTAATAATATTATAGATTTCCGTTATATTCGTCACCGGTGACTTTTTTGAAGAATAAAAAAAAAAAAATCTTTAAGACCAAAACTTTTTTCCACACCCCGACCTTAACTGTCCAATACCTACTGATTTTATGTTTTAAGTTGAAAAAAAAACATCAAAAAAGTCATTTACATTTTTTACTCCAAATAATGCCAGAAACCGGTCAAGTACGTATCCCCTTCAAAAATTTGGCGTTTTTTATAAGAGACTAAAAATATTCCCGCTTTGCAATAAAATCCAAATAAATGGAATATTTGTTAACGTATCCAAAAACTAAAAACTGTTTCCGAAAGGTGATAAGTCAGGTCTACAAATTTTATTATTAGAAATAACCATAAAAAAAATTACATAAATAATTTGAGTGCAAACTTTAAAAGGTTTTAAAACTGGCTCACTTTTTTTTTCTAAAATTACTGATAATGAAAAAAAAATAAAAACACATTCATATTTCATTAGACAAATGAATTATAAACGTTACTGTCACCTCACTTTTTTGTCGTTTCATGTAAAAAAAATTCTTAAAAAATTCACTAATTTTCATAATTTCTTTGGGAATCACTGGTTTAGATCATACTTCTCATTATGATAGTAAGGGAGAAACAACGATTTCTGTGCGACCTATATGAGCTGGGACAAATATGGTCTCTTGTGATTATACGGTCACCCTGTGGTAATGGTTTCTTTAGTTTCTAAAATAAAAGTAATATATATATATAATGACAGAATTCCTTGAAGGATACCATAATGGGGCCAACTGACCTAGCTATGAAAGCTCAAGCGTTATTTGGTTTGGCGTATTTCGGCATATCGGTTGCCGTACATTCCCAATGGGAATGTATGACGAGTGATATGCTGAAGTAGGCCAAGCCAAATAACGCTTAAGATTTTTTTGTATGTTGGCCCCATAAAGGTCAACAACAAACGCTCGAAACTCAAATATAAACTCTCGAAACAAAGGGTTTCCGAAAAACTTTGCTCACGAGTTTCGAATACTCGAATAAACGTGAAATTCTTATAAAAATGTACAGTAAACGGGTAAAGTTCGGTTCTTGGGAAACACTCCGAAAAAATAAGTTGAATTATTTTTATACTAACTTTGGGCTGGAAAATCCGAATCTGAAGGAATTAGGTTGGGGAGGTCAATATCAACTGAGTTACAGGACTTTAAAGTTTCGTACACAGGAACAAATCCGCAATGCATTTTTGACATATTATACTGAAGAAGTCAAAGTGATTCAATGATGCCAACCTCAGAAAATTGCAAAGTGTTGCCATTAAGCAATAATATCAATGTTATTATGTGAATAGAATGTGTCAATCACTTTTTTATCACAAACCATGTTACACAAACCTAGCGTAGCCGCTTAACTACTTGAAAACTGGGATGTTTTTCTTGCCTTGACGTGAGCAGGCGCTACAAAGGGGGAACATCCTTTTGTATCACAAACCATGTTACACAAACCTAGCATATTATTGCTTAATGGCAACACTTTGCAATTTTCTGAGGTTGGCATCATTGAATCACTTTGATTTCTTCAGTACAATATGTCAAAAATGCATTGCGGATTTGTTCCTGTGTACGAAACTTTAAAGTCCTGTAACTCAGTTGATATTGACCTCCCCAACCTAATTCCTTCAGATTCGGATTTTCCAGCCCAAAGTTAGTATAAAAATAATTCAACTTATTTTTTCGGAGTGTTTCCCAAGTACCGAATTTTTTCCCAGTAAACATTTGTAAACAACGACATACAGCCGTGGTAAATGGTAAATTGCTCGTTGAAACTAAATTCGAAAAAAAATCATGTTTGTAGCCTTTTTAGTTTCGGTATCAAGTAAGAAGTAACTCTCGTTTTAGCTCTATGAACAATACACAATCAGTTCTCAAATTGCCTATATTACGTAACTCCAACAAAATAAAACGTGGTGAATGATATTAATATAATAATAAATTTATTTAGGTTCTGAGTGATAAAAACAAAACGATAAAACATGTTTTGAGGAAGTAATAAACTGCGATAGAAAAGTGCTCGGTAAACCTTATTATTATTGGATTTAATGTTTATTTACTGATTCAAACTTGACGAGAACCAAGCTATATGAATTTATTTTACGAGTAAGTAAGTAGGTACTGTAGAACTATTATATCTATAGAACATACGAAACTAAACATTAGGGTTCCTTGATTAATAAAACGCCTAAGGTGATCTTCTTTCTTTTCTTAAAAAACAGGACAAACATTCCCGAGTTATGAATGACCTGACAATATTTGAAAAAATCCTACTACCACCACAGTAAGTGTAAGATGTTGCTTATATCGTGACGAAGGACTTATCCAGCCGAGGAATCGAACATGCGACGCCCGGGTGGGATCCAAACGCGATGTCCACTCAGCCACTGACCGGTCGGACCGGTCGAAATTTTATAAAACCTACTTTGTAGAAAGGATCGCTTTCAACTCTGGCCCAGTGTCGCAAGCGCGCTCGAAGCAGAACAGTGTTTGGCCACGATCGCACCCGTTGCAAATGACTATTTGTGGAATTGAAATCTTCAAAATGATTTTGATATTTACCGAAATTTCACGCTACGGACGAAGATTTTTGGAAACTGATTGTTATAAATTAGAATAATGTATTAAGTTATTTACGATCTATTTATTCACGTGAATCGCTGTTTTCGATGATGACTTTTTAAAACACTGACAGCCTTACTAAAAAAAAAACACTCCGCGGCCGTTAAACGGTGTTTCTGTTGCACGTTGTGTAAAGTCTGTACATATTTTAAAACAAAACGTTACTAATAACTAATAACAAATCGAAAATAATCGAACAAAATCGAACAAATTTATGAATTTTTCGGTTGGTCACCCTGAAAATTAGTCCATTTGCGCATGTGCAGGCCGCCATATTCTTTTCTAACGCAGGCGGCAAATTACAGTTTGACATATGAGATTTCAAGTGCAATTTGTACAATCTTTTTATGGATAATTTCTAATCCAATCACCAATTCACTATAATAATAGTACTATTCAATACAATTACTATTATTTGTGTTATTTGGTCCGTTAATAACGTCATATTCGTAATTTAATTCTGTGAACATAAAAAATATAGGTTATTAATTATAAAATTTTGTTTTTCCGATTGAGTTTAATAAAACTTCCGTAAAAGTAATGTTATTTAATAACAAAAATTTATGGTGCGTGTGTAAATAAAAACAAATTATAGGAATCAAGGTCTAAGTTTTACAAAAATAACTTCAAAATTCAGGTATTTTCAGTTATTCTTGGGGAATTATTAATTTATTTTTTTATAATTTTTAATTGTATGAACGAGATAAAAAGTGAAGTGATAGTTTTGTTGCAAATTCATTAAATAACAGGACTGTGTTTTTTTAATTTCAAATATTCAAAAAATTTTCGACGTTTTAATAGAAAATGTTTGGTGTAATTTTTTTTTTAAATTTTTTTCACGTTTGAAGTTTAAAATACTGCAATTTGTAAACACTAAAGTGTATTTTAAAATACAAAAATCTAAAAGGTAATTTTATCTAGTTTCTAAAATGGTATTTGGTTTTACGACATTTTGAAAAATAAGAAATATATAGGACATTTAAAATAACTTTGAAAATTTGAAAAATACAAATAAAACAGATATGTACAACAGTTAAACTACCCTCTTTGGCCGTGTAAGCGATGTACATATCTTTCAATGAACAATTTTTTGTCAGTTTTTAATTATTAAGGTTTTTTCATGCACGGTCGTTTAACAATTGTTAAATTTTTTTAGAAAGTTTTTTAGTAAGGCTGTAACAGAATAATAACTTTTTCACTAATTCACGTCAATCAATAGGTAACAATTCACTTCACGAGTTCACGTCAATCAATGTACGAAAGAAATGAGAATGACACAGGTGATAAGCAAGGTATGTTTTAGGGGAATCCTCAACCGAGCAAGATCTAGGAACTAAAATAAAACAATATAATTTTCGAGGAATCCCCGACCGACCAAGCTATAGAGCTACGAAAATATAAACAATAGTCAGTGTTCATGTGTAAAATATTTTTAATTCAATATTCTATCTTCTTAAGTTTTTTTTTTCACGGTTGGGTGTCACCCCCCATCCATCCATCTCTCCCACTGCGGTGCAAGACGAAACGTCGAGATAGTCCGGCTGGAGAGGTATAGGCTAGGTCTCCCTCAACCAGTCTCTCCCGAACCGACCTTCCACGCGGTAGGTGGGCAAACGCAATCACTGTCAAGACCTATACAAACCTCACCCCATGAACTAGGAACCTCTGCAAAGTCATCAAATGTAACGAACCACTTGGGGTGACCTATAGCAGAAGTGTTGATTATCCGATAAATGGTTCTCGAGGTGGTAGTACCCATAACCGCATCCCAAATTGATACACGCCTTTTGGATAGTGCCGTTCGTTATGCAAAATAACTGCCTTATTAGAACGAAAATGAACTAACGAAACTCTTAGAATTGATAGAAAAAGTATACGGGAATTCAATTTATTCCGTTCGATCTTGGAGAAACAAAAGTGGTTCGAATATGACTAAAGACCTCATTAACTAGTTAACTCCCGTTTAGAGTAAAAAAAAACGTAGGAATTACCTACCAATGTATAAGTTAGTATTTCAATTCGAATTTTTAATTATTCGTTTTTTTAATGATTCTTTGCGGTGTTGAGGTCTAGGAATGTAAATCAATAGAGAGATCCGCCAGTGTTGCCAGCGTGTATTTATTCCCTGTCAATGTCGGTTCGGTTATCAACGGTGCAACCGTGTTCGTGATATCGATATAAAATCGCCGAAAGTTACGCCTATTGATCCGATATTGTAAAATAATACGATTTCACTGTGCTAGACCCCCTGAGGTTGTGTTCGGCCTTCGGAGAGGATAAAAAATGAGAGGAAGTGGCAGACATCGAACATGTAATATAATTTATTAACCTCTGAATATAAATAATGATGCTCATAAAATGTAAAGACCGATAAATCGCATTGTTGTGAATAAAACAGTGAAAAATATTATTCTGGATTATACAACGAGAAAGAAACTGGCACATTCAAATAAACTCATAACTGATTTTATGGTAATGTCAATATTTAACGTCGTCGAGCGTATATTTGTTTCTGGCACAGTAAGATAATATCCGATTTTCTTAAATATAAGCGTAGAGTTTCCCCAAGGACTCGCGTCGTTTCTACAAACAATCCCATTCATTGTTCTTGTAAACCCACATATTACTAATATTCTCTAAGCTCTCTGCTTCTATAATAAAGGTAATGTACATCAATAAAACATACTACAATTATTTTCAAAGAAAAGCATAAAAATATGAAAACTCGTTCACATCTACGCAATCTGTGTAAAACAATATTTTGGAAGCAAATTTAGGTTTAAGCAATTACGAAAAATGGGGGAAGAGTTAAAAAAAATTCCAAAAGTTTTTGGATGTTCAAGAATTTTGATAAAGGTACAGACCATACAGAATACTGAGTTGATACGTATCGAAATCTTTCGTGTATTATTTTTAAAAAACCGCGCAATGGGCAAAAATACAATCCAAATAGGTTATTGTAGGAATATTTTATAGTTACCATTATGAAGGATTACGATTTTTGTTGGTTATGCTATGGCCTAAAACCTTGTTAACTCTCGAATCCTCCGAAGGTTCCGTATTGTAAAGTGTTAACTAATGAGTAAGTATATCTTGTATCCACGGTTGGCGTGGCCAGTCCGCGTTGAAATTAAGCTACGAAATGGGCGGTCCGTTTGACACATTCCTCTATCTTAACAAACGGATTGCAATGTATGTTTTTACTTTCATCTCCATATCTGGATGATTATACTTAATATTTTATACTTAATATAACATCTTATGAATCTCGACTACCATATTTGCTTATCTTGGTAGTCGAAAAGCTATGTAAAACAAACCTGTAACAAACAAGATGAATAAAGAAAAATTATAAAAAAAATAAATCTTTAGAGCACAGGCTTCAGGTGGAAGGCTGTACTTGTTCTACCGGTATTTTAATGAAAGATGCTCCGGAGAACTAGCGTCATTGATCCCTTCGGCACCGGTGCATAGACGGAAAGCACTTCAAAACGCAAATCATCCAATTACTATCTAATACTTTAGTTTTAGCGCAACTAAAATATTAAACTTAGTAGTACCTACGTGTCTACCATCGCAAACTAGTAGTTAATTCAGAAATTTACCCAACATAAGCCATTATCATTTCAACATCATTAAAATAAGTTCTTTATATACATATTTATTTTTCAATACAAAAAAAAAAAAAAAACCTTAAAAGTCGGTTACGATGATAAATTATAGTTAATAACTGAATTCTTATATTCTCATACTTAAATGAATTCCATATCGCAATATGGAATTCCGTTAAACATGTTGAATTATTCATAAAGCATTTGCTTCAATAAAGGTTAAATATGTACATTGTACAAACAGAGATTCCTGCATGAATTGAAAATTGTTGTTTCTCGAATTTTTAGAAAAAATTTTAGATGTTCCGCAGCTTGTGCATTCATAATAAGGCTTTGGCTTTACTAATAAACATATTTTAAATTTTACACAACTGATGAACAAACATTGATGAATTGTAAATTGATCTTTATCAGTTGTTTACAATTTAAAGCACGTTTATTAGTAAAGGGGTTAAACACGTTTATTAGAAAGTATTATTTAAGTATCTATTTAAAAGCTTGGTATGAACGGTGGAAAGGGTAATAAAGTATTTTCTGAATATTTTGGAGGTTAATGCATTATTTATATTTATATTAGACTACCGTTCAGTTGACTTATTTAAAAGAATATCTAGTGTTTATAATGTAAATACTTTGGCAATGATCTTGTGAATTTAAAATCACAAATTATTAACGGGTCCAAAATAAACACCAATGCTAAAATATGACGGTATAAGTCAAACTTAATAAACTAAACTAACTCTTTATTAATTTGACTTATTCACTGATGTATAAGCTCTTTAACCTGTGTTGTAACATTTACACTATCCCCCTATTATTAATTTAAATCTATAATAAAAACAAAACTAAGTCAGAAAACCTTAACAACACAAAATACTACTAAACTCGGAAATGTCAACCAAACGAGTGCGGAACTCTAATCTATAACAAATAAATATCCATATATTTATTAATTACTGGCACACAGGAATTGTGATAAAAAAATGGATTTACGCTATAGCAATATGTCTAAATAAAATAATAAATGTTATGAGTTTTTTATGTTTGAATTTTGGGGTATTGATTCGACTTTTGCTTCATGTTCCTTGTGATGTCCATCATCAGGCTAGATGTAACGACAGAAACACCGAGGATGTTTGAATCTTTGGTTTATGGGAGAGGAGGAAGTATAAAATAACTCTATACCCCAAAAGTCAAACAACATTATTATTTGTTGTGAGACTCTTTCATATTGACTGATTCATAAATTACAAGTAATATCAACTCTAAATAAGATGCCATTATATTCACCGAAACCACGTCTAATTCGTAATGAAACATTGAAAATCATTTGAAATTTAAATCATTTTTAATTTCGTAATGAAACGTTGAAAATCATTTGATAAATGTTTCTAAAGGTATAAAGATTCTCATTGAATGCTGATTTTTAAAACGTAGAGTGTCTTAATTCGAAAAATTTTGAAACGTTTTCCACAATTTTATTTTAGTTATTAACGTACTGGTGGAATTCCTTTATAATGATATCTTAGGCGCTCCGCTGACGAGGCAACTGAAACCAAACTAAAACCAGCTGGTTTCTATGTCTTGATCGGTCAATAAGCTTGTCCATAGACGAAGAACAATCAGCTGACAGCCGGCAACTAGCAACGTCCGGCCACGGCAATCAGCAGTGCGAGTCGCGAGTCACCGCTCGCGTTACCGTTGACAACGGGGTTTTGAGTGATTGTGTAGTGTGCGGGCCATCACATTCTCATACAAAAACAGTTGCCAGTTGACAGTTTTCAGTTGTCTCAGTGGGCGGATCGCCTAAGTACATTGAAACAGTTTTATACTTTGTTCCAGAAAAGGTTACATAATTGTTTCAACAAATATCAACGATTTCCACATTTATGAATGAAATATACCTAAAGTAATATTTGAAATTTCGAACAACGATTAACTGACAAAAATATTGTTTTGAAATTGAAGTTCGAGTAACTTTAATCTCCCCAGCGAGCGTCATTGAAACATTACCACATTGCGTCTTCAAATAGATAGCAACATTATTACTATAACCAAGGTTTTTCCACAGCACTTTAGTATTTTAGGATTGAGACAAAATGAATAAGGTATGTTTTGAGTTTTGAGATAACTAAGAATCTGGGTTTTAAATCCAAGGTTTTTCGATGGTTTTTTCGTTTCAGGTGGTAATCGAATCTGTTGATTTCATTCTCTGGAGTTTTTGTACCACTCGTTTGATGCTGTTTGGTCTTTGAACAAAGTCCGGCTTTACAAACCAAGTAGGCGGCTGTAAGTCTTCATTACCGTCGATGGTTTTGGGGAGTTGGTCAATGTCGATACCCTTCGTTATGGTGTGGCTAGAAATAGTTCTGATGTTTTCATCTAGAGGGGTCACACTGTGACATTTCCCTCGCTTCAGGGAAGCACTGGCGGGCTCCGAGCTAACTTGATCCCTGCCACTGGGGACCTTACTCATCTCTACGACCTCTACACCATCTTCGCTGGTGATTTCATGTTCTTTGATTGTATTTCTGTGATTTTGTTGATCCACGGACCAGCCTTGGCGAATAGTATTCCTTCGATGCTGCTCCTTTTTAGATAAAAGCAAATTTTCACATTCCTGACGGAATTTCGGATGAGTCACAACGTAAACAAACGGATCTATACAACTAGCGAGCTTGGCACACATGGCGGGGATCATCGAAATGATCGGTGTGATTTTGTGCTTATATCCCGAAATACCCATTAGAGAAACAATAGCGTAAGGGGTCCACGCCGCGAAAAATAGAGCAATCACACAAATAACAATACCGGCTAGTTTAAGTTCTGTCTTCATCTTTTCTTGTTCTTTACAATGTCTGGAGGATATGCTTCCAGTAACGTTTCTGCCCACGTTTCGGGTAGCTATTACGACTTGCAATATTTTGGCGTAACAGAAGAAGATGACGATTAATGGCAGGACCCAGGCTGCGCAGAAGAAGGCGAAGATGAATATCTTGGCGTTGCGGTCTTCCGAGAGGTAGTCGAAGCTGCAGCTGGTGAGATAGCCCTCGGGCACGTAGCGGCCCAGACCGATGTCGAGGGCGGGGATGACGGCGAAGAAGAAACCGTATATCCAGACCATGAGCACGGAGAGCTTGGCGCGCAGGCCGGAGATGGACCGCAACGGCTCCAGAGGATACACCACCACGTTGTAGCGGTCGAATGCGATGGCGGCCAGTGTGCCGATGGACACCGTGCCCGACAGACCGCCGACGAACCCGTATATGGTGCAAGCTGGAAATACAAAATATAAATCAGAAAAGGTCTAGGAAATTTCATTTACTACGTGACCGGGAATCGGTTGCTAGCGATTAGACACGTTGGTCACGTCTACACCAAACATCTTACATTGCACAACTTAGCTGACACAATTTATATGAATACTCGTATGTGGATCTTTATTTTATTTAATCTTATTGTTGCATTCAATTTAAAAAAAATATACCATGCAAAAAATTGTTGTACATTTGTTATATTTTTTTAATATTATTTCACACGCCATGCTATCTAAGTATGTCCCTGTGTTATAGAGGGTGAAGTTTACAGATTGGAATTATAAATAATATGCTTGAAAATAATAATAATTAGATTATACAATTCAGAAATTTTTTGTCGTAATTAAATTAGGAAAATTGGATAGGGGAAGTTGTGCAAAATCTACGAAGAGAGGTTAGGTGTTAGAATGTAAAATGTATGGATATTGTGATTGAAATGTATTGCAGATGAAAGGATCCATAGCGTGTATTGAAATTAAGGGGTTGGGATTCAGTTTTGAGGTTATCAGGGAAAAGGTTGAAGATTTTATTAGCTAGGTAGGTGAAATATCTTTTTGCTGTCTAGTAGCTATGTAGTTTAGGTACATTTTAGTGTCGGTTGGTTATAGTTCTGGTGGTGTGATTGTCTTTTAAGAGTGTTTTTTGTTGTATTTGACTCATATTTAAGACTTTATACTGGATGAAGAGACGAGAGTAGGTGTATCTTGTCGGTCGCTTGTTAATCACACGTATCATATTTTGTGTGCTTTTTGTAGAGGATCAACAATAGTTTGAGCATAGCCACACCAAATGAAAATGACGTATATACATAGGGATTGGCAGAGAGCAAGTGTTCTAGGAGTAAGGATATTTCTTACGATTCGAAAAACATAAATCAGAAGTTCTAGCTAATCTTTAGTTTATCATTGCAGAAGAAGATATCACTAATAAACTATATGAAAAACAAGACACAGAAAAATAAAAGATAGCAGTCGCAACTGCGACTCGAATCCAGAACCTCTCGTCTTACAAATTCAGCCATTGCCACCTATTATAGAACTGTCATAATTGTCAAAGTCATATTTCAAATTTCAAAATTAATAGTATTATCTGCGACTACTTTTTTTCCCTCCATATTATCGGCAGCTACCTTTTTATTGGAAAGAACGTGTTTGTTACCCAGATAGTGTCTCGGATAAATATATCCAATTTTATTTATTCGGAACATCTGTTTACTTTTTATAAAAGTCTAAATGAGTATTCAATTTTTTAAAGAAAAACTCTCTATTTATAATTTTTTTAAGGTTATTCCCTTCAATGTAATATATCATTGAAGAAGAAGAACACTAAAAAATCCAAATGAAAATATTAAAATGAACAAGACACCGAAAAGTAAAAGATAGCGGTCACGAAATCTTATCTTAACTGGGTTCGGGAGCTAGTTTAAGATAAGAGAGCTTTTCTTTTAAAAATTGAATTTCTAGTTTATTCATTTTGCTGCCGGGCGAGAGGTTTTTTTCACAAATATTTTATATTTTCTTAAGAACCAAACATAATTATCAGAATTGTGTCAACGACAAAGAAAAAAAGCTCGACGAAGCGAATTCCTAAATATAAATTAGACAAGTAAATGTACAAACGTACGTACACTAATCACTGTGAGTGCTGAGAATGAAGTGTACAAAAGTACCTTTTGTGCATAGCAGTTCCTTAGTCCAATATTTCAGGCAAGTTTGTAAGTACCAAGACAAACTCGTGCCCAGTAGCCGTAAACCTTCACGTTATTTGCATGAGAACACACGTTTAAAGCTTAGTTTTTACGTGACTGCTTGGCTCTGAAACCACGTTATTGAAAATCAAAAAAAATTGTATCTTCTTTATCCTAGATTTACAAGAACCAACTTAACGTAACCGTCCACGTATTTTATTAAAAGGACGTTATAACATGTAAAATTTACATATTAACTAGTCCATGGAAACAAAATAAATACACAATATAATAGAAAATTCTCAGGGGTTTTAATAAATTTTATAATTATTTTTAAAAAATATGTAAAAATTTATGTTTAAAACCCTGGGAAAACTTCATGGTAACACTGATTTTGTAGGCATGTGTGAAATTAGAAGATGCGATTGAAATTAAATAGTTAAATTAATTATTAAATACTAGCGAGTACCCAGCCCAGCATACGTTGCAATGTTACTTAAATAATGAAATTGTTTATCCTTGTCCTTTCTCATTCGTCCTCGTTCCCTTTCAGCCTCCCCTATCCCTACCGCGACCCCTTCCCATCCCGTGTTCCTCCACTCCCTTTACCGCGTTCCCCCATACCCTCTAACGCTTTCCCCCGTCCCGCGAATCCCCCTCCACACGCGTTCTCCTTCCGAGTTTCCTTTCCATCTTCCCCCCTCCTTCGTTCCCCTCCACCTCCCATCTTCCCTCCTTGCTGCTAAACTATGTGAAGTACACTCATTTTTTAAACAACTCGTTCGATATCTATAGTAAGTTATTTATACATATTTTATAACGCCAGAAAACACCAGCATATATAGAAACCTTTGTGGGCATGCGTACAACAACTCACCAAAGTTTTATTGTGATCCGATGAATAATATAGGGTATAATTTCATAACGCCAGTGCTCACTATTATTATGTACATATAAAAACCATCGAATGGTTTACGAACGTGAAGGGACAAAAAAAGAAATATTAATTTTAATGCATTCAGATTAGAAGAACAAAACATAAAAAACATTAAGATAATACGAAAACTATAAGTTTTAATGTTGTGCCCTTGAAATAATTCTCCTTAGTCATTTAAGAAAAAAAAAATATTGATGAAAATCCACTGTTCTTGAATACCTATTTATTGTTATTGAATGAAAACAACAGTTCATGCTAACACCTAATTATTGTTGTCGAATGAAAACAACTGTTCGTGCTAACATCTAATTATATTGTTATTGAATGAAAACAACTGTTCTTGCTAACACCTAATTATTATTGTCGAATGAAAACAACTGTTCGTGCTAACATCTAATTATATTGTTATTGAATGAAAACAACTGTTCTTGCTAACACCAAATTATTATTGTCGAATGAAAACAACTGTTCGTGCTAATATCTAATTATTGTTATTGAATGAAAACAACTGTTCTTGCTAACACCCAATTATTATTGTCGAATGAAAACAACTGTTTTTGTTTACTGGAATTGTTTGCATTATTTAATAACATTTAGAAAAAAAGAGTTTAAAATAGTGCGATGCCAGGCGGTAGGTCAACGAGATCATATTCATAAGCCTTGTGACCTCCAGTTTAACTAATTTCTTAAATTTTGATAATTCTGTGGGTTTTCCACCCATTTGAAGAAAACAGTTCTTTTTTGGTCGTGAACCCATCTCATCCTTGGGAATGTGGGCTAACCCTGTTTCTTCTTCTTATTACCTAGGGTGCCATTGATATTGTCACCTTATTTTACAACCATAATCCTGAAATCTATGTTCACGAACTGTTTGACGCCGAACCTTTATTATAAGCAGTTGAAAGTACATTTTTTCTTCTTCCTTTCCTTTTCCAGTTATGTTTAGTCCTTTATAGGTAACAATTTCTAAAAGAATATATATTTCTTTTTTTTTTTAAATAACGCAAACTCGTAGAACTCAACAATTTAAAATGCTAAAAATATATATGTATATACGGTAAGGTGGTACAATTTTTTTAAATTATTATTTTTCATTTGACCACGTGAATGACGTAGTAAAATTTCAGCCAGACAGCTCAAGTAGAAACGGGTGCTCAATCGAGTATTGTTTTTGAATTTTTGATGTAAAATGCTTAATTTTTACTTTTTGTTACAGGACAGTTTCGTACTATTAAACAAACATTAAAATAAAATACAGAAGAGTTTTACAGACACATTTAAACAGTTTTGATACTTATTTTGTAGACTGTGAAGTGAATTAGTGTAATAAAATGTGTTCATCTAATCGAAAAAAAGGCGAAATTTTTCTATTTGGGGTTTGAGATATTGAGCCATTGATGAGGCTTAACCAACTTCCTACTCTTCGGCCGGTTTTACTTCGTTATCACCACATATTAAATGAACCCAAAAATGTGAACGATTCCGCGCATTCTTATCAAGAACTTATATAAGTATGGAGTAAATCTAGTATTCCGACCAGACAACAAAATCACTGCATTGAAAAACTGATTAAGTTTCATAAGAACTGGCTGCTATTGAAGAAAAATAGAGGAAGAAATTCTGAATCACAAAGAAAAGGAGTGTATTTGTTTACAAACGAACTAGACAAACTTTTTGATATTGCCCATGCAAGCGCTTTGAATTTGATAACTGCAGGAACGGGGGAACAAATATTTGATGCTGTTTTTGACACAATGCAACAGTGGAATGTCACAAATAAAGTCCAGACTATGAGATTTGACACTACTGTTTCTAACACCGATGCCAAAAAGGGAGTAAAGGTCATCATGTATTTGAAATAATGCCTTAAAAAATATTTACTCTGTGTTTTGGGCCATCAAGCTCTCCTCAAATCCCACATTTCAAAAGATTCAGCGATATTTGGGAAACATTACCGAACTACGATTATAAGCAATACGATTGTCTTGACCTCGATAAGAAGGCAGAACAGATCGCTGAAAATACTCTTGAGAGTATTACAACCGCTATATCTGGAGAGAATTAAGTACTTGATGATTACGAAGAGCTAATAAAGCTCTCCATGATTCTTTTTACCAAACCACCTGTGAAGATCCATTGGCGCGCTCCAGGTCCGATTCATCATGCTCGTTGGATGGCGAAATTGCTGTATGCTTTGAAGATTTTTCTCTTTCGAAATAAATTCCAAGCATTTTAATTAACCAAGAGAGAAGAAATACAAATTGTTCGATTTGTTAGTTTTGGTGTGCTCATCTACACCAAAGTTTGGATCGAAGCGCCTTTGGCAGCAGATGCACCAGTAAATGACTTACTACTTTGGAAGAGCTTAAAATTATCAAGCCATTGATTCCGAAATCAGTATAGCAGCCAGGGGTGTCTTAAAGCGCCACTATGGTATTTGTCAGATGAACTAGTTGCATTTGCATTATTTTCTGACAAGCTGTCTGATGCTGAGAAACAGGCTAGTGTTCAAAAACTAAATTCTGATGGCGGTAATCGTTCAGTATGAGGTGATTCTGCTAAGCTTGCCTCAGAGGTTACATTAGAAGCTTTTGCAATATAAAGAACGTTGAAAGCGCTCTTAGTTCTTGATATCAAGGACTCTTTCTTACAATTACGTCATGACGAGACTTGGAATGACAATGTTGATTACCTTCAAGACAAAAGCTGCGTCAAAAATTTACGTATTGTTAATGACACAACAAAGAGAGGTGTTAAACTATTTGAAGATTACAAGAAGATACTCATTTTAACTATAACTATATTAACTATAACTAATTTTTACTTCACATCGTTGAACAAGACAGAAAAATCGTTTCTACTGAAACATCCAAAAAGGAGTTACTAAACATAGTTTTTAAAGATTGTGACTGATAATATGTTAATTATTGCTTTGTTACCAAATTTTTTTCACATTTAAATACTTTGTATACTCATTTGATTAAAATACTTGTAATGTTAATAATCCTTACATTACTGTGTTACTTAAAATCCTGAACTTTTTGCCAGAAACTTCTAATTCGATGAGCACCCCCTTGGATATAAGACAGGGGGATGAAATGTATTACCCATAATAGGAATGGTAGGTGTAACAAATCAAGGGGGTGGCGACACCTATATTTGAACTTTTTTTTTTATATGGGCCTGGACCACCCTAATATACAGGTTGTCAGGGGGAAAAGTGCAGGGAGGTGATTGTACACGATGGCAGGAGTAAAAAAGATTAACAACTTTTTCGAAATTCCGATTTTTTTCCCGTACAAAGAGACGTACCTATTAAAAATATTTAGTGTAAGGTACAAACTTACCCGATAAATTTGCTGTACTCCCGGCGGGCGCTATTTTGGCGACGTTTGATAGTGATTGTTACGTATCGTAATAGCGGAAAATAAAAGTGCTAGCCGCACACGCCGGACTAGTTTTGTCTTTTTACCAAAAAATTACCCTTAACAATTGGAACTTCGAAAAAAGTTATTTATCTTTTTTACTTATACTATGATGTCGAATCACCTCCCGAAGTTAATGCACTTTACTCCAAACCCTGTATATGTAAATATGATGTTCCACGAGCGAGATAAAAATGTATAATGTTGTAATGCGATTATTGTACGTAATGGGAAAACACGCCAAGCTTTTGTAATTTGAAATGTTTATATTATTTCCCATTTAGAACACCAAAGCTTATCCGGAATGATCTCATGCGATCTTTATACAACGATAATATTACTACACAGCCAGGGGAAGTACTTGCTCCATAAATCCCTCCGTAAACAGCTTTACGTTGTATATGCAAATATGTCATTTCGATCGTAATTTCCATACTATAATGATGAAATTATTTTTGTCTGGTCTCTGAATTTAAGATGTTAGAGTAAATCGATACCTATTTTACTTGTAAATTGAGTTCTCCATGATCCTGTTTCTGACGTTAAAAGTTAAAAATAATTTTATCATTAAAAAATTCCATTAAAGTATATTTCAATAATATATTTGTCATAAAAGAGAAGTTCTTATTATATATTTTTTTTGTTTTATTTGGAAAACCAACAGTTATAATATTTTATTATGTACGGTAAAATATGTGTAAATTATTCAACCAATAATAGGTTTTCACTGATGTATCATAATTATTTTGTGAATATAAAGAGAAAAGAGTAACATTCGCCTATGGCCTATGGGGGTGGGATAGTGGGAGGGGGGGGGGGGGAAGGGATGAATCTATTTTGTGTAATGAGATTCATGTATGTGTAATGTTATTTATTGATTTTAGGTTTGAAAATGTGGGGTGCTGTGATAAATAATTCCAATTCTCTGTATAAAATGTTAAAGATATGTGAAGCACGGTGAAGGAATATATTTTGTTTTGAGTTAATAATAATAGTTTTGCTTTGAAGGATGTTTAATGTGTGTTTATGTGTCTGGTTTGATGGGCTTAATTTAATTATTTCGGGTGAATCCGGGTAATCTATGATAAAGGCAACTATTTTTTTGTAAAAATATCATGTCTGCCAAATTTCTACGACTTTTCAGTGACGAAATCTTGAAATACCTGGCTGACTCCTGATGACACAGATGAGGATGATAACTCAATCTTTTTGTTTTTGTTTTTTTATTTTTTTATTACAGACTGTGTGTGTGTGTCTATTTCTAATACTCTCGTAACATGATACATATACATAAGTGATACGAAAAAAATAATAGAAACAACAAGTTATAACTGGTAATTATTGGCATTTACATGCCTCTTGAATCCTTGTTAAAAATGTCAATAGTCTTGGAGGCGTTGTAACAGCGCTATACCTCGTGTCATGCTATGCCGAGCAAGTACGTCCGTTCTGCCACGTGGGATATGCAGCAGATCATGGTGCCGTCCCTGGCACTTATTAGAAAGCACGTTATATGAATTTTCGCTATATTTAGACATACATATCTATTTATTAATTAATAATTTATTTTATTCTTTCTTTTGAAAATGATATAAAAAATATTAAATTACTGCCACCTCGGAACAGGCTCAGCCTAGTGAGGTGGCATATACCTAAAAGAATGTACATAAAATGTATTTTTTGGTTAATAAATAATAAAAAAAAAAACATATATATGGAGCTTAAGAAGTATTTACTTCAGTCGTGTGGTCTAAAGCACACCCTAATTTTTTTTTTTGGCATATATTTGTAATTTGTCATAAACGACCTCTCAGCGTTCGTTTACAAAATTGGATTAGAAAAATCTTTAACTACGTTGTTTAAAAAATATATATAAATATTGTTTAAAAAAATATATAACAATTTTGTCCCTGTTCGGTTGACAAAAGTAATCTTTAAAATATTAATAGATACCAAATCAACGACGAATATTGTTATAGTAGTATCACATTCATTCGAAAATAGAATATACGGAATTGGTTTATTTATGAAATATACTGTCAATGAAACAAATTTTATTAACTCGTGTATTGCTGATTGGGTAAATGGAAAGCTGTTGAAAATTGTAAAATGAAAATCGGAAAATTCACGTAAAACTTCTGGGCTTGAAAATACTTCATCATATAAATTCGGCAGATAAAACACATTAGGTACGTTTTATTGTGTTTTGGATGGAAATGGATTTTTTTAAAAAGATTTCAAGCCTGCTCTATTATTATGTGTGTCTTTTCTTGTTTATGTCAACGCGGGCTATTTAGACAGAGAGACAATTCATCTGTCTTATATTATATTTCTATAATTTTATCTAATTCTATTATAATTTCTCCAATATGTTATCGTGTACCCTGATTACATTGTTCCTTAATTATGCATATTATATTGGTCCTTACATATGAAATTGGCGTTTTGTATGGGAGGAACATACTGTCGATTTTTTTTTAATATAATACATTTATTTAAACAAAGTATGTACCATTGCTATCTATTCACTTTTGCCATCTCACAGGTGGTTCATCGATCCCTTTACTAAAAAAACCATTCGGACGGGAATCAATAAAATCTTTTAAGGCGGTTTGGACTGCCCCATCGGAGTTGAATTTTTTCCCTTGCAAGAAAATTTCGAAAAAAATGGCAATCTGTTGGGGCAAAGTCCTGAGAGTACGGTGGATGTCTTTGACATTCCAATTGAAGCTCCTCTAATTTGGTAGCCGTCTGTTGTGCAGTGTGTGTCCTAGCGTTATCATGAAGCAGCAGTGGCCTAGAGCGATTAACCAGCCTCGGTTGTTTAGCAGCTAGCTTTTCCATCATGGTTTGCAGTTGCTGACAATAGACATCTGCCGTAATCGTCTGGCCAGCTTTAAGAAAGCTGTAGTGAACGACACCAGCACTAGTCCACCAAACGCTCACAAGTAACTTTTTGGAGTCAATTTTCGCTTGGGGCATGGTTTGGCTGGTTCGGCAGGGTTATTTTGGAAAAATTTGAAGGGTAAGAAATTTTTTTTAAAATATAATTTTCATCATTTATTTATTGCCATCTGTTATCCAAGATTTGTGATAACGTATAAAAACAAATATAAAACTTTTTTCCACTTTAATTTATTTGTGACTGTAACCGATGGCAGCCTGTTAAGGCCATCTTCAGACTGGTATAAATGCTTCTTAATCTACGGTTTATGTACATAACATACGAGGTTAGTGATTTGTTTTTGTCTGTTTTAGTGCATGCGCATCTTAAAAATTCAATACTTACGCATTGAAGTGTGTTACCGTACTGTCAACATCTTTCACAGCGCTATGTGTTGCCATGGCCCATTAGCTAGATCTGCATTTAGCTTATGCATGTCTATGTCTTAAGTATTTCTATATGTAATTGTTATTGGGGTATACTTTTGTTTTTAAAATTTTAAGTCCCATACTACCAAACCTTGGTCGCTAATAGTTTTATATTTACGTATGTGTGACTACTTCAGGTTTATTAGGGAATACCACATGTGAAATACTTTTGTTGGTTCATTTACAGTTGGCGACATATTAAACGCTTGCAATGCGTCTATTAACTTTTTTGAATCGGGTTCTTATTTGTTAAATATGTTTATATTTAAATCAGCAAGTAAACAAAAGTATGAGTGAACGATGTTAGCGATACTTTGAGCGTGTTTTTAATATGTTTAAATAATCACCAAGTAAACAAAAGTTTGAGTGAACATTGTTAGCGACACTTTGAGCGTGTTTATAATATGTTTATATAATCACCGAGTAGACAAAAGTATGAGTGAACGATGTTAGCGACCCTTTGCGCGCGTTTTAATACTAGTATCGGCTCATGGCCCATCTCCCTTGTTTCTATGTATTATGATTATTACTTTCCTTTCAATTCCTCATCCCTTACTCACTCTCAAACACTTACATATTATTAATTTTTAAACCGTACGAAAAATGCTGCAAAGCATTATTTTATCCTGAGAAAAAAATTCCACCTCACGATATGTTAAACCTTTGCTAATAAAATAACATTGGTCCCCGAATTTCAAACAATGATATATTCTGGTTTACTCTTTATTCTTTATTCAACATTGGCCCGTATTTTTTTATATCAGTTTTACGGATTGATGCATAAGCACAAAATCAATAAACGCTCTCATCTCCACCAAACAAACTTCCCAGAAATAGTTTCCTGTTTGTGAAATATGTTCTGAAATGAAATATGTTGACGTAGCCCTTGTAATGTAAAGCTAAGCGTGGACGTAAGGATAACTATGCAGTTGGTGGCTTGGCTATCACAGATATTGATGATAACAAAAGTTTTAGTTTAAAAAATCTTAGTTTATTTTGAAAAAAATTTTTTTTTTTGAATATTAAATATAAAACGTCAATAACATATTTTTTGGTAACAGACAAATTACAGTCAATAAAATTAAGGTCTAGAAAATAATAGTCAAGGACATTAATATTATTCCGGTCGTAATCAAAACACAAAGTAAACAATCTAGCTTACTAAAAAAATAAAAAAAACCAAATCTACAAAAAGAGATTAAAAAAAAACAAATCACTAAAAAAGGAAACTAGAAAATAAAGAATATCGTATAAACTATAGACGAAACATAAACAACACACAATTAACACAATTAACAAAATGTACTCTTTATTTTTATTTACATCAGTTCTACTTTTTATTACTGTATATTAGAAAATAAAGGATAAATTCATAGAAGAACAATAATAATAGTAATAATAAATAATATGTAGATTAAATTATAAACTTAAACTTTTTTTTATATATTTATAATAATATGAATATTATATAATATTAATTTAAATTATTATTAATATATTATATTATTAAATATTATTATATAATTAAATATAAGATAATATGTAGATTTAATAATATATATATATATATACATATTATCTTATATTTAATAATATAAGATAATATGTAGATTTCAGGCTAGGTACAATACCAAGTGAGGTCTGTACTATACAGGGTGTCAAAGGACGTACATAGTTGACTTACTTCAACCAGTTATTCCTGACATTCCTGATATGACATTTTTTTTTGTTACGCAGGGTATTCGGGGACATGCTTGACTTACGTTAACGGGTTCCTGACATTATTTGATCTCCGAAATTTTGGTCTCCGGCGATTTTTTAAATGTTTTTTTTTTTTGTTGAACTAGCATGCTGAATTTTATTTCACAAGTTTAGCTTCGTCTCCTAAATCTAAAACAGTGTTGAGCATCATGCGGCTTTCATATGACCCGAGAATGTCTGGCGTTCGAATACGAAAAAAAATGCGGTAAAAAATATTATAACAGTTCCTCTTTTGTTTTATAAAGGGGCTGAGCGAAAAACTTTAGTCTTGATATCTTGATATTTTGCATGGGTCTCTTTTATAAGGGTAGTGTCCAAATTATGTTTCTGGAAACATATAAATGAGGGGATAAAATGTTGTTTTCATATTTCTCATTCATGGCAATTGTTTGGTTTTTCGGGTGCTACGATAAAATATTTAACTTTTTCAAAATCGGTATTACAAAATACGAAACGTTTGTTGTAAAAACAAACTTTTATCTGACTAATTTTGTAATGTATGTTGTCATGGTGTCGGTTAGGACGTGTGCTGAAGATAGCAGATCAGAGACAGACAAGTCATTCTAATTAGAGAGCTCGCCAGAAAAAATCTAGCTTGCAAATTACAAGGACTGTATCCTCTTCAACAACATTTGTATAGTACATCATAACAATAAACTTTCACTGTGATATTTAAAGAACTACAAGTCTTTTAATCAAGCAGTATACTACTGAGATACGGTCCAATACTAATAACAAAACAGCATCCCTGTAGAGTTAAAGGTTCCAAATAGACCAGATCAAAATAGAATGCGATTTCTTAGAAAGGCGAGATCCGGGCATTCAGTATCGATGGGAATATTATGATTCTAGTAATGGGGAATTGCAGGAAGGTGCAGGTTCCAGAACATCTTTGAAACATAGAGAAATACAGGAAGATGTATTTTTTAGACGTGAAATTTGATGTTAACAAAGGGAAGTGCGTAATGAAGATATCTGGGAACATTTTGATGTTAAGTTAATAACCATTACGACAAAATCTGATACGGTTATTCAGCGAATTTTTAAGTTCTTAAGGCAGGGTTGGCCAACGCGCTTGGAACACAAAATATTTAGAAATATTGGATTAAGAAGAACGATCTATCAATTGCGAATGATTTTTTTTCTGGCAATATAGAATTATTATTCCATGTTCGTTGCAAAAACAAGTGATGAGTTTGTTCTCACTGAGGTATTGTCAAGATGAAAGGGTTAGCTAGGGTTGATGAACAAAGATTTGAAAATCATTGTTTAAGAATGTGCACTTTGTGCGACGACTAAACAGTCGTCACTAAGTCAACTGACAGTCTGGCCAAACACTGGTAAGGCTTGGAGTAGGCTTAGTATCGATTATTGTGGTCCATTGGCTGGGAGAATGTTCCTAATAGTGTGTGATTCATTTTCCAAATGGATCGATTGAAGGCTGGCACCTTCCATACAATTTATGATTTGAGGAAATTATTTTCGAATTTTTTTTTTTTTTTTTTATAGAGAATACCTCACAAGAGTCCCAACTGCTCCCGTCTGGAGCCAGTGAGACTATGGCATCCCCAATTGGGGTATGTTGTGAGGCTGAAGGAAAGTGGGGAAGGGAAGGAGATGGGGAAGAGGAAGGTAGGAAAGTACCTGGCTATTCAGATCTAGTCACTAAACACGGCTAAAGCCATTATTAAGCAACGTCTCAATTCTGAATGGTGGTCTTACACCAGGGCGATACTGACAGTATCTTCCACTCTGGAACGTGCCGCAAATGTAGTATATATATATTTTTTTTATTAATTAATTGTGAAATAACACAAATTAATCAAATAAAATTTATTTGCGCACGCCGGGTTCGAACCCGCAACCTTCCGATTGGGAGTCAAGTGTTGTTACCACTCGACCACGGACGGTTGTCGGGTTGACGGATATCCTGAGTTAATTATTTCAGATAACTTTACAAGAGAAGTATTTAAAAGCCAATGTAAAGCACCAATGTAAAGCATCCTCAAAAATATTACGTACCGACCAGAAATACGAGGCAAAGTGTACCCTTTTCTGTGACAATTTCAAAACAAATTATGAGGCTCATACACCTATAAATAGACTACATCATTTGGACAATAAATTTGGCAATATCATAGACATGTTTAAAGATTCCGTATTAGTTACAAAACGAAGTCTTTATAATTACTTTAGTAAAATGTAAGATTTCACGACTTCGTGGTGAATACGCTTTTTATGTTAATATTTTATATTTCTTTATACATATTTCGCTTTCCATACCTATAAATTTAATTTGCTTTAATATAATCATAAATCATTATATATTGTATACTATGTATTTGCTAACACAACTGTATTACTTATATACCTATCTATCTTTGTAAAAGCCCACTAGGGCGTAAATAAATAAATGTAATATTTAATCAATGAATAAGAATATAATATTAACAAATCAAAATAAAAACGAAACATAAAAAATAGCAAAACACAGAAGGCCTCAACACATAAGTGGTCAGGGTATTTATTGTCCGTAAGACAAGAATCGTGGAATCGATCAATAGTTGCGAACGTAACTTTTATTTTTATTTTCTGTGTCTTATTCTACATCTGTAACCCTGAACTATAAAAAATAATATTTAAAAAATAATTATTTTTACGAAATATTGAAATACACAATTTTACGAGTCTAATAATAAATAAAATAGATTTTTCAAAGAAAACTTCTTCGGAAAGGTTTTCATTTTGTGAAAATAAATTTGTTGCTCCTGGATTTTTTGAATACCAATTTTTCTGGATACTTTATTTTTAGACAATACAATCATTAAAAAAACTACTGTAAATGGAAGCTGGTAGGTGTATTTACAGTTGGTTATTGGAAAGCACGGGGTAAAGTGGTCTCTAGTCAAATCAATCTAGCCCAATGCAGCAACACATTTCCTATTTCATCTCATGCGAACCCCGTTACCTGTTTGTCCGGTGGCTGGACCAAGGTGAATAGAATTGTAGACAAAAGCTGGCATTTCACACATCATCAAAAAATCACTGAACGCTAGATTGACCACCAGTATGTTGGCTGGAGTACGAAGCGATCGGCACCTAAAACAATATAAATAAAATATGACGTAGTGTAGAAAAGAGAACGTAAAGAGATTTACCTGTTTTGCCTAAGGCCGGGCCGAGGAATATAGAATTGTAGATAAAGATGGGCATCTTTGCAATCATCAAGAAATCACTCAATGCGAGGTTGATGACTAGTATGTTGGCGGGGGTTCGCAGCGAACGGCACCTACAATCAGCATAGTTATCAGTAAGGGTTCCGAGTGCGAGTCTCGATTTCGGTTTCGTATTCTTTAAAATATATTGAGTGCTTAATTGTCCAATCTACATTTTAGTTTTGGTACTATCTTCGTTTTAAAATTAAAAAAATAAAGTATCAAAAACGGTAATTATTCACTTAACTAAGAATTATTTAGTCTAACGAAGCCTTTACCTTTACGGTGATAGCTTCGTCTTGAACATAACATAATGATTCATTGAAATAGTGAAAGAAAACCCCCTCCTCCTGTAAAAATTTATTGAATGGTCGTTTGGACAATTAAGCACGCAATTAAGCACGGACAATAGGGAAGTTGAGTGAAAAATATTTTGACTTATAAAAAATATGTTCACGTAGATGACATGCAAACTTAAATAACGGTTTTTTTTTTAAAGTTAGTTTTCATAATTAAATTAATTCTACAATTTTAAATTTTATTAAAGCCCGCGAAAACGGCGGCAAGAGCATAATACCGTGAGGAAGAGTTCGTGACGTAACCCGGTCCTTGAATGTGTGAAATATAAGGGAAAATATTTATAAAACCACAACACTCTTAATATGGACGAAAACAATAAATTTAAAAAGTTGTAGTAGTTAGATATTTACTAGTACTAATCAATTCAGTTACCGGAATTTCGAAAAAAGTGCATTTTAATGGTTAATAAGAGTGTATGTCATTTTTTAACGAAACTTGCAACAGTTCCTAACATAGCGGTCGGTGAAAAATGACATTTCGTGTTATTAAATTTAAAAAATAACCATTAAAATGCATTTTTTTCGAAATTCCGGTAACTGAATTGATTAATACTATTAAATATCTAACTACTACAACTTTTTGGATTTATTTTTTTCGTCCATATTAAGCGTGTCCCGGTTTTGTAAAAATTTTCCCTTATATTTATCACAAGCAAGGACCGCGTTACGTCACGAACTCTGCCGCACGTTCTTGTTAAAAAGAAATACTGGTATTTAAGTTTGCGTGTGAATTGATAAAAAAATAAAAAAAAAGGACTCAACTTCCTTATTTGCAACGGTTTGCCTACAAACTATTATCAATTAGTAACACAATACGCAGCATATATAACACGAACTGAGAAACAATAGAAATGAAATAAGAGAATGGTAGGTAATTACAAACTTTAACTTTAGACTCCCAATCCGAAGTCGCGGGTCCGAACCCGGCGTGCGCAAATAAATTGTATTTGATTATTGTGAGATTTCACAATTAATTCATTAAAAAATAATTTATACTACATTTGCGAAACACTTTCCAGAGTAAAAGATACTCTCACGTATCGCCCTGGTGAAAGACCACCATTCAGAGTTAAAACGTTGCTTGAAAAAATTAAATCACCATACTAGGCGGCTGCCTGTTTCATGGTGATTAATGTAATATAGTTACTTTGTGAAGTCTAGTGTAAACATATGGATTAAATATATAAACACACTGAAAATTGGAAAAATTGTTGTAAAAACGAACAAAATTCATTTCTAGAAAATGAATTTTATAAAATATATTACGATTAAACTATACTAACAGACAGAACACTTAGTCACAATAAACCCGATATAGTTTTACACGTGTGCTATTAATTTTTTTTCTAGTTTTATATGCGTGTTAATAATTTACATGTGTGCTATAAATTTTTTTCTAGTTTTATATGTGTGCTATTAATTATTTTTTCTGGTTTTATATGTGTGCTATTAAATATTATTTTTCTTCAATTGTCTAACAGCCCATCATCGTGTTGTAATTTTTAGATATTCGGTTAGTAAGGCTGTAAGTGTGTTAATTTATTTTTAATTTTTCTTTGCTTTTTACTTAGTAATTAGAAAATTTGTGGATTTTACGACTACCACGTTACGGTGTGGCGTTAATGGGTAGGTATGTATAATTTTCGGTGACATTATACAACCATTTTTCGGTTATTATTATTGGTGTGACTATTAAATATCGAAACTGTCGGCGTAAAACATTTTATTTAGAATTCATACAAATTTACTTATTATCACCTTCAATATTCCCGCTCCTCTATCCCTAAAACGCTCTACGCGAGTCTTTCATTGTTAGAACCAGTGTTGGAAGTCTTCTTCTATCAGCTCCTTCAGGACGCGTTCCGCTTTTTCGTTCACAGCTTCAACGGACTCAAATCTCGTTATTTTTATATAGATTTCTCATTAAGAAACAGATAACTTTCGTACGGTGCAAGATCCGGCAAATAAGGCAGTATAAATTGTCAGTACAAGGATTTTTGCGAACTTGTTGTTGTTCAAACGTAAGAATTTTACGCTCCATTTTTGGCGCACACTTTACGCACGTTTAAATTGTTATTTAAAAAATTTCGTACGCACTCTTTGTCAATTCCCACAGTTTCAGTAAATGCACGAATACTTACTTATCCGATCGAATCAAATCAAATCAAGAAATCAAATCGAACCAGACTACCGAGATTTTATTATTGTCATCCGTTTATGACGTGAAAAGGTGACCCGGGCGTGAATCATCTTCAACGTCTTCTCGGCCATCTTAAAAATGTTTAAACTACTCAAAAACACGTGAACGCAATAAATGTTCATTGCCATACACTTATTTCAATAAATTATAAGTTTCATGTGAAATTTTACAACAACTCGTTGCTCTGTTATTACACTTTTATCAAAATTTCGACCGAAACATAAAAACAACTTTAGTGCGAACGAAGGCTACGGCTATATGATGTGTTTACAGAAATGAAAGGTACTGCATTCAAAAGAGAAGGCTTCACGCTAAATAGCTGTCGGTCGCTGGCATTTGACGCATTCGTACTTCTTCTGTAGTTCTATTTCTTAAAATGTAATTTTTGTATTTGTATTTCTTAAAATGTATTTATCAAATTGTATTTCTTAAATTGTATTCTTAAATGTACTTCTCAAATAATATTTCTTAAATTGTATTTCTTAAATTGTATTTCTTAAATTGTATTTCTTAAATTGTATTTCTTAAATTTTATTTTTTAAATTGTATTTCTTAATATGTATTTCTTAAATTGAATTTTTTTAATTGTAGGTATATTTAACATTTTATTGTTAAATATATGAAAAAAAGTTGCTTACATCTAAATAAACAAAACAAAAACAAAAACCCCTCGTAGTTTGAATAATTGATTTCATAATGAAGAAGATTTATAAACTAATCTTTAATTTATATATTTATTAACAGTATTTCCCCTAATTTTTTAAGTCTACTGACAAACCTCAAAATCTTGCCTTTTCTTAATTGAAAACATAACATACCGTCTCACTTAACGTCGCTTAACATTACCACACCAAAGTAAACTTATTAACTCATTAAGAGGGTGTAACCAGAGAATACCGGAAATTCGTCCCTTTTAAATCAAATTCTTGACGTATTGACTCTTTTTTACATAAATATGTAGATTGATTTCTAAAGATTGTTATTTTATCTGGTAAAGGCATTTTTCAAATTTTGAAAAACCATATTTTAAGGTTATACCGTTGGTTTTTGGCAGATTTGTTAAATTTTCAAACGAAATATTGTATTACGCAACACAAAAGTTTGAATCATACAGTAAAATAAATCAATGCATAATCTAGTAAATACACTTTTCAGAATTTTAATTTTAGTTCAATTAAAACCATTAAAAAATAATAACGAGAACGTGTTTTGTGACGAAAATAGGTACCTCGGTTTGTCTATTTATTTAAGGGCTTACAGACTAAAATATTTCAATTTTTTTTACACACTTTTTTTGCTTCGACATTATTGAAAAATCATAAATCCTTATGATCTAAAAATACTTACAAAAAGTAGACGATATTAAAAAATCTATCATTTCGCGTTTTTTTTTATTGCTTACTTGCATGTAGGTAAATATCAAAGCAAATTTTGAATGAAATATAGTCGATATTGAGTTATTAGTTAAACATATCATTGAAGAAGATAACAATAATAATCTAATTTTTTTAAATATGAAAATGAACAAGACACAGAAAAATAATTAAAGATAATGCTCGCAACTGGGAAAATAATATGGAAAAATACATTAGTCGAAGATAATATTTTTAATTCTGAAATATGAAGTTTGACAAATATGAGAGTCTTATAAAGCATGCAATGGCTGAATTGGGTGGGGTTTTGGGTTCGTATCCCAGTGCGACCATTATGTTTTATTATTTTTCTGTGTCTTGTTCATTTTCACTTTAAAAAATAGATTATTATTGATACCTTCTTTTTCAACAATAATACTTCAAAGTGACAGCTGTCCATTTATATACATTTTCCCAATCGAACGTCCCAATATGAAATTGTCCCAATATAAAATTGTTCCAATACGAAATTGTCCCATAATGACGTTGTCCTAGTATGATATGTCTTTATAATAATGAGATAGTTTATTCCAGAAAACGTGATGTCTAAATATTTTTTTTTATTTGATCGAAAGCATGTGGGTAGCTACATTTTACAGTATCAAACATTCTCAAACGATGAGCTCTAGTGTTATGAAATTAACATCTTTCTCTGTGTAGCATTTTTAGGGCAATGCAAGTGCTTTCAGCTTGCAATGTCGTTTCCATAATGAGTTATAGTTAATTTTATATTTTTTTGTTTAATTTCGAAAAAAGAGTCGCGAAAACTCGGGCAAAGCCGGGTAGCAAAAGTAAAACAACATTTTATACGAATTTTGTTTATATTTTTCCCCATTGATATTCCCGGATCAACTGAACCGTAATATTATTTGGTTGTCGGACGGAAATATTGGTAGAAAACTAGAAATTTTGAGTTGGAATTTATAGGGGTTCTTAATTTAACATTTCATCTATTTATTATCTAGCTATTACGAGCTTAATCTTAGTCTTCAGGTTTAAAAATTAAGCTGTCGATTTTTACAGACACACATATTTATATCTCCGTTTCTGAAAAACCCTACCAAATAAGATATAAACTATACGACATAATAATAAAAATGTTTGGCAGTTCTTTTGGCGCCGTTCCTTTAATTATTGTGAACTTCGCTCAGGCACCTAACCAATATATTAATTTAACAATTTTACAAATATTAGTTTTATCTAAGGTTTTAACTATTACTATATTATTACAATATCTGTGCTAAACAAACAACAGTTATTGTATTTAAAACTTTTATTTTATTTTTTTAATTCTTATTTTAATTTTTATTGTTTCTCTTCTCTTCATTTCTTCTATTTATTTTTGTTTGTACAAGACACCATATCCATATGTTCCATGTATCATCCTAATTTGACTGCCCTAAAACGGGATTCTTCCTATTTGGGCAGCCAAAACATTTTTTAAATAATGTATAATGTATGTATAGAAAAAAAAAAAAAAAAATAAATAAATAAAAAAAATTAACTGAAAGATACGGTTAAATATAAAATTGGATAAATTAGGTTTTTATTAAATCATTTCCATCTTATCATCTTTGGGGATGCTCCGTGGAAAATCTTTGTGAGGAAAGTAATAAGTAATCCTGGGTCTTGCAAAGACCCTTTATTGTAGAAGGGAGAAAACACAAAGCAAATTTTTTATTTATTTCTGAGATAAATAAGACGGCCTTCGTGGTTCGTTGGTTATGATCCTTAGCTGCAAATCCAGAGGTCGCGGGTTCAAATCCCGCCAGGTTAATTCAATATCAAGTAAATTCTACGAGATCAATTTGTGTTATTTCACAATTTATACATTTGTGGAAGATACTTTTAGTTACGCCCCGGTGAAGGTTCAGCATTTATAACCGAAAATTTGCTTGAAATTTCTTTAGCCGTGCTTGGCAAACAGATCTGAATTTCCAGGTACTTCCCCACCTTCCTCCATCACATCTCCTTCCTATTCCCTATACCTTTAGCCTGGCGACTTTCCCCAACTGCTGTGCCACAGTTTCACTGGCTGCAGATGGTTGGGAGTAGTTGGCGACAGGTCCGTGGTTCCAATTGCATTTTTTTAGGTTATTTATCAACCACGGACAGATCTAGGCCATCTGGCCAAAATAATTATATGAAATTCGTCGATTCATAATATAGATACATAAATAAAGAATTATTTTTGTTTTTGTTTTGTTAAAATCGTAATGATTTAATTTTAAAAAAATCCTCCCGAATCTTCACCGTTGAGACATTTTAAAACTTTTATCCACCATTTTGTTTATTGTCCGTCATAGGTTTCAGCCTATCACGACCATCTTCAGATAATTTACAATAGTTTTATCGGTAAAGTAGCCTTAATGTTGTGTATGCCGTAAAATGTCGTAAAATGATTGGAAATTCAGTGGTTAAATACGACATGGCAATTTTCATTACGATGGAAAAACCAACAGTACGCAAGACTCTCAATTGATACAGAATTCACCAACCTTTCATTGTATGTAAACCTAAGAATATGTAAAATCAAGATACAACAACAATTATTAACATAATTTAGATCATTGTTTACATCTGTGAACAATATGCAAATGACCACATAATGATATAAAACCCCAAGAAGATCGAACCAATCGCATTCGTCCCGTATCTACCACGGAAAAAAAATGCTGAGATGATTAAGAAAGTAAAATACTTGAGGCACATCATTTCTGAAGACAATAACCCTTTGTCAATAAATATGTCTTAAATAAAATTAAAATAACTATGTATGTACTACCTAAAAAAATTAAATGAATAGACAATATAAATTATTAGAGTTATGGAAGAACTTCTCCAACTAATCAAATAGTAAAAACACCGAATGTGGTTTTTTAAAATATTTTTTGGTTTTTGTGTATTTCTACAAGAGATCGAAGCCCTATAAATGGTCTAGAAGTTTAGATGGATGATGAACTCAAATCCAAGGTCAAAATTCCAACTTTTGGTTGTACCTAAAATTGAAATTTTAGAGCTTTAAACAGATTGGTTCAAAATTGCTGAAGAGGAGTTTAGGGAGAGATGAACTCGATTTTTTTGTCAAAATACTTACACAATTTCAGCGGTGTTCTTTAATTTCTTTAGTTTTGACTGACAGTTAATGTATTGGTTAATTAAATAAAGTTTATTACTTAGAAGAAATTAGTTTTCATCCGTTCAGTGAATTTCAAATGAACAGAGTTATACGACGTACATATTATATATTACATGCATTCACAAATGGTTTTTATGTGGATTGAAAAATGAATACGTGTGATAAGTAAATGTTTGCGTACATTCTAATAACCGCTGTTGTATATACAAAGGGGCAAAACTCTTCTCTCAGGAAATTTTACTACATTGAGCGACCCTCATTAAAAAGCTGCATGCAGGGCCTAGCAGCAAAAAACCCGCGGCAGTATCATAATAATGGAATTCAACCACTAATTACCGGCATCAAAAATAGAAATGTGTTATACATTCGCCCATGCAAACAAAGAATGCACAGACTTGTCACAATAAATTGTTTTAATAAATTATTTATTAAAATTTAATTTAATTCGTTACAATTTTTTTCTACAAGGTAGCACAAACGTGTTCGATCGATTTCCAAGGCACCTTATGTAACTATGTAGTTACTTTGATGGTAAATAAAATGAATTGGTTTGACACAATTATTCCGCCTTCCTGAGGAGCATAATAGCGATCCACGGTTTATCAACGTCTGTTCTACTTCTGTTTACTTCACAGATGTCAAAGTCGTGATGATAAGACGCCATTTAAAAAAATGAGAGCATCTTCCGATAAGGTAGGGAGGGACGGCTTTTGCGACACTTGGTATGAAAAAATATATTACGGACACACGTTTTAATTGTATTTATCTATTTGGTTACGTAATACTAATATTTAATACAAAAATTATTTATCGTTGGTAATTTTAACTTGATTAATTAGTTTTTAATGCAAATGGTAATTTCATTAATGCTGGGTGTTCATAAAGTTAGCGTAGACTATTTAATTATTAACACGAAAATCACAGACCACAAATTTTCATCATTTAGTTGTTTAATTTGACGAAATCGTATTATCTGAACCATAAATAGGTACCCAAAAGCGCGGGGAAAATAAATGACAATTAGTAGGGAAACCCAACCGGGGAATCGAGCTTCAACAAATTAATAATCTTGGTAAATGTCATTTCGCCGAAGACCTGTCTGTATTTTCATTATGATACTTACATTTCGGTTAACATTGGACACCTTCGTTATATTTTTTATATAATTTTTTTTTATTTAAAAAAAAGGTAAGTTGAAATTATTTTGTTTATTAGATGTTCTTACCAAACCCTTTAATTAATTTATGTCGAAAATACTTATACATACATGAAAACATAACGAAAACCTCACTTTTATGGGTATCCAATGTTAAATTCACATTTTAGTAACTTTAGACATTCTTATTTTTTACTAGCTGATACCCGGAATGCGTTGCAATATTTTTAATAAATAAATGTTTTTTTCTCTCTTCGTGTCCTTTTCTATTCGTCCCGTTACCTTTCCGCCTCCTCTTCCCCTACCGCATCCCCTTCCCCTCCGGCATTCCTCTTTCACCTTCCCTGCGTTCACCCTCCCGTCTCCCGCTGTCCCCTTTCTCGCGAACCCCACCCTCACGCATTCCCTTTCCACCTTCTCCGCCTTCCCTCCTCCCACGTCCCCCCTCTCGCGAACCACCCCTCCTTAATTCCCCCAAATACAATACAATATTCTACTCCATAATACTTGTACAGTTGGTCAGTATCAAGGCCTTTTTTATATGTCTCTATACATGAGGCCTTGATATAAATATTTAGGGGCTATGTCATCTTTGGGAATGCTGTGTGGGGTTTTTGAGGAAAATAAGGAGTTAAACTCTTGTTGTTGTGAGATCCTTGTTTCCTCCCGGAAAATCATTCCACAGCCGAGTTGTTGAACTCAAAAACAAGCCATAGACATGACCAATTCACATATTACGACAATTGCCAACGGTGTACAAATTTTGGGCGCGCGTTAGGTGTGTTTCCCGACTATGCAATGACTCTAGTTCCTCGGAACATCTTCCGTTTAAATACCAGTAGAACAAGGACGGCATTTCCATCTAACGCGTGTGGTCTAAAGCGCGGGTCCCCAACCTGTTAGTCCAAAGCGAAGGGTCTTACATTGAATCGCCGCCCGAAAAAGTAAACTAAAATAAAAACAGATATATTTAAGGGTTAAAAAATATGTACCTACAATCTAATTACACGTAATATCATGGTTGTGGATCACTTGATTTCTTTTAAATTATTGTTACCATTTGTACTGGTTTCACATGTAGGTACAGATTAATACATTTTCGTTGTTTGTTTTGGGGTCTTACGCCGTGTTGCGCTACCTCCTTCTTTAGCCGACGTTTCGGACAGCGTTGCAGAGTCCATCATCAGGGCAGATCCGGCAGATTCGACGACGTGTAGTTGTTAGTGTCGCCAGTTTCAATCCACTATCGCTATCGGTATCGCTTCCAAATAATCACACACTTAACACTAACAACTACGCATCGTCGGATCTGCCCTAATGATTGACACTGCAACGCTGTCCGAAACGTCGGCTAAAGAAGGAGGTAGCGCAACACGGCATAACACCCCAAAAACAAACAACGAAAATGCTTTTGGCCGTGAAAATCTAAAAACGCATCAGATTAATACATGTCCAAAGGTACCCTGATTAAGGTTTAATCATACCCTATTCATGATAATGCAAGATTTTGCTACATATTTGAGATAATTTTAAACCTATAAACCTTTTATTTTATTATTATTATTATTTAAACAAAAAATGGCTATCTTTATGTTTCAAGTAGTTATTTTATTTAATTTTATTCTGTCTCTTCTTTTTTTTCTTCTTTTTTATTCTTCTTATTTTATACAACCCATGTATGTAGGATTTGTTGTTTGTTTGTTTTATTTATTTATTTATGAATTTTGTACATTGTGTGATATTGTGTTATTTCATCCGCCGTGGTAGGGATGTTTCTGTGTTATGGCGGGTGAAGTTTACAGATAATGTAATTTATGGTGATGAAGTATACTGAAAATATAATAATTGATGATATTGAACTTTACAGTTAACTTTTTAATCGTATTATTATTATTAATTTTTATATTGTGCTAAATGAACAGCAGTTATTACTCTATAAACTTTTATTTTTTCTTTATCTTACTTTTTATCTTTTTGTTATTGTTGTTATTATTCTTTCTCTTCTTTTTATTTCCTCCATTTCTTTTTGTTTGTACAAAACATGCTCCTAAAACGGAATTCCTCCTAGTTCGGCAGTCAAAACATTTCATAAATAATGTATAATATATATATATATATATATATATATATATATATATATAATCTTTTACGAAATAAATTTTTTAAAAATAATTAGGTAATATTTTTGGTTGTAGGTTTAAAGTGAAATTAAAAATACTTGTTTTAAAGACAACTTCTTGGCGTACTGTTATAACACTAAATGCTGAATTTACTTTAAATATTTAATTCACCGCTATGGTCATTTTTATGATTTAAAAACAATTTGTTTTATACTTCAATATGGTTGGTTATTTCATCATTGAAAAGATAATGATTTTGTTGTGTTATGTAATTAAATAGCCATAATGTTGCATATTACCTAGCCGGCATGAAAAAAAAATACACCTACTCGGGTTTTGTCCAAAGTTATGTTGAATTCCAATGTTACCCGATATCACTGCATGCTGTGTGAGTTTGTTTTTGTAAGTTTACGTAACTATTTTCGATTCCTGAAATTTCCGTTTTAATAAAGGAACCAGTTTTATTTCAAACCCTCCACAAATTACTACACAAAAGCATTATCATTTCTCAATGTCATCCCTTAATATTATGGAAGTACATTTTAATCATTTGAGAAACTTGATTGAATTACTCGCACCAGATTTCTCAAGGGTGGAATTTCTAATATCGCCGAATTTATTATTCTAGAATTATAATATACTATTTCCACGAAGGACCAAACTGACTCGCTTGACGAATTCACAGTCGTAACAAGTCAAGATAACAAACAAAAGAGGTTTCAATGGGAAGTCGTGAGATTCCCCAGTTAAAATTAAAACATTCAATTTATTAGGACGATACAACATAACTAATACAAGAGACCAATTTATTAGAACGATACAACATAACTAATATAAAAGACCAATTTATTAGAGCGATACAACATTACTAATATAAGAGACCAATTTATTAGGACGATACAACATAACTAATATAAGAGACCAATTTATTAGGACGATACAACATAACTAATATAAGAGACCAATTTATTAGGACAATACAACATAACTAATACAAGAGACCAATGTATTAGAACGATACAACATAACTAATATAAGAGACCAATTTATTAGAACGATACAACATTTCTAATATAAGAGACCAATTTATTAGGACGATACAACATAACTAATATACGAGACCAATTTATGAAGTACAGGATATTTTTTTTATCAAAATTTGAAAGAGGTTTATAGGTCGGAAAATCTTGTTAAATTTGCTAAAATGTTGGTAAAATCAACTTTTGTGTATCGAGACTCAATAAACGCATTAAGAACATTATATTATTAGTTGTAATGTTATTTTTGGGTAGTAAATTTTTCATTTGAGTATTTATGTTTTAATTACATAACTTACTCGTACATAGTTTTATTCCTCCGTATAATATTCCACGATGTACCTACTCACTGAAGATTACATGTACAATGCACATACCGTATACATTTTAGCTTTTGACCATGAATCCTGACAGTTTTTTAAATATATATATATATATATATATATATATATATATATATATATATATATATATATATATATATATTTTTTTTTTTTTTAATTAAATGAAACAAATTACTTTGTGTAAACCATTATAATCACATGTTATAATATCTACATGTTTCAAAACCGATGGTTTCTTCGTCAGGATAATAACACGAATAAAAATAGCAAAAGAAACAAACAAGGTTTTGAAACGTGTAGATATTATAACATGTGACTATAGTGGTTTACACAAAGTAATTGGTTTCATTTAATTAATATAATGCCACAAAGTAATTTTGAAAAGATTGAAAAATATATTTATTTTGTTTGTCCGGAGTACCCAACAAATAACATTATTCACACCCAGTACAAATACACCTAAAATGAAAAAGATATTTATATTTTTAAGTATTGGAATTGTTCTGTAATCTTTTATTTTTGCCCTACTGAGTGGAAATAATACTTTTTCAAAAGAAAGTCGGGTTAGTGATACCATTTATAACTCGAGAACGGCTGGACCGATTTTAATGATCTTTGATTTGTTGGATTTGTCTCCGTCCCGATTAGCAGAATAACGAGCTCTGGCGTTATTTAATTTGCAATAATTTTTTTTTAAATAGGTCAAATGTGGATGGGTGTATTTTATGGAGTTTAGCGGCAAGGAAAAAAGGAGGGAGGGGGTGGGGTATCTGGGAGGGACAGAGGGAAAATAAGGAGGGTGATTCATGGTAGGGGGGACGAGGGAGGGGGGAATGCGGCAAAGGTGAAAGGGTAAATCATGAGGTGGTTCGCGAGAAGAGGGACAACGGGAGAGAAGATGGGGATGGTGAACGTGGAACGCAGTAGGGGAGGGGGGGGGGGGGTTAGGAAATGTGGGAGGGGAAGAGGAGGCGGAATGGACATGCGGGGATAATGGTAGATTCAGACTGGGTTACTTAGCAACCATAGATTTTTTAATTTCGATTTCTTGTCATTCTGTCCCGCTCACAATAAACTCACGCACACTTACAATACATGCGAATGCGAAATGTGCGAATGAGACAACGCTCAAATTTACCTACAGAACTCGCTCGAAAAGGGGTTTATGGAGAATACACTTTTCTACACCGAAACTTTCACGAAATTGAAATTCTAAAAAATACATTTTTTTAGAAAGAAGAAGCTACGTCGGTAGCTTTTTATAATTTTATAATTCTTTATGAGACAACTCTCAACAGTTAGCAGCACTTTTTTCTTAAATAATATTTTTTGATAAATCGTACATGTTTGACAGTGAATGTTTACGTTAATACGAAACGCATAGAAAATTCTAAAACAAACCGACATAGTTTTCACCCTCTAGAAGGCAGTATAAAAAATATATATTCATTTTGTGCAATTTTCGATGTAGAAAAGTGTTTTTTCCCGGGCGTCCTTTTTGTATGGGCCGAAAAGCGAAGTCTATCATCTTAAAGGTTTCGTGAGAAGACTATTCGACATTTTTTCATTTTCAGAACCAATATTACGTTTAGCCCTATCAATATAAAGGACAAAAAATGCGATTCTGAGAAAAGTTTTGAACATCACTTTTTATTCTATCTCCATAGTAATTACAAAAAAATGAGGATTGGAGTGTATATGTCCATTGGCCAATACAAACAATAAAACTAAAATGTAAAAATACTAATGTTTGATTACTCCATATATTTTATTTATTCATACGACAATATTAAATTTTCTAATTTCCAAAGAAGAAATTTTAAATTTACAATTTTTATTATTTTTTATTAAAACCTTATGTATGTGAATATTTAATTATTAGTGTTTGATGTACCATAGGATGAAATTACTGTTGGTTTGGTCTATCTCCGCCCAGAGTATGGATGAAGTATAAACCAACATTAAATAATATGGTCATGGTACAAACCAACATTCTTTTTTTTGTTTTAAAAAAGTGTCCTTTTACGTTCTTGAATATGCTTTTATTCAAATAAAAATTCAACCAATTATGCTGTTCTTTTACTTATAGGTAGATTAACCCTTGTATTTTATATTATTATTTATAACAATTAGTTTGAAGTAAACAAAAATAGATTTTTTTTAAAACTTCAAACATCGTTTTCTCAATATCTATCAATATCTCTCGTTTTTGGACGTAGTACAAACCAACCCTCAGCAAGCGACTAATAAACTGTAATTGTGGTAATGTTACTGTTAATAAAGCACCCAATTATGCCCCATAATAATGTGTGAAAATATAATAAATATTTTTTTATTGAAATATTAAAATTAAACAAACAAAAAAATTGATTGATTTTTGTCTCTCTTGATTCGCGTATAATTTTTCGTTTGGTATCAGCAACTGTGCAGTTTTCAATTTCACCATGAAAAGAAGGAAAATTGACATAAATCAATTTCCCGAGGATTTTAATCACTTTTCCAGGAAATATTGAATTCCGATTTAACAACGCTCTGAAATTTAAACTGACCTCATTTTTCCTAGAACACACTACGCAATGCAGAGCTGCCACCTCTCCAGTTCTGATAAGAGTAATCAGAGGATCTAGACAGAATATAAAATTAATAAAAAATATAAATATCTATAATTTTTTTTACATTAGCTCCACACAGAAGGCCTAAAGGAAAAAGTTATGAGGGGTGGGTAGGAATCTGGGGGTAAGTGTGACGTATGGTCGAGAGAATTCGGCTGGAAAGGTAAAAAGCACTCCCTTTGCTAGTCTCTCGATCTGACACATCCGCCGTCAAGACCTGGACACACCTTACCCCATTAACCCGGACGAATAAGTGATAGTTCACAATGACTAAGTATCCTTAATATATTCGACATAAACTGTTGTTTGTACGTTAGCGATCTGCAGTTTGGGATAACCGAGAAGTTACCGAAAGTTATCATATCAATCCTTATCGATCGAGTGTACTAGGAGGCCAGAGGCCCTAGCACGCTCGCTTTATAACTATCGATAGGATAACTATGGGTAACTTCTCATCGTTCATATTGTGTAAAGGCGACCAGAGAGACGAATTATATTCAAGTCATGCATAAGGAGTCAACACCTGAGGCCCTAGCACGCTCGCTATATAACGATCGATAGGATAACTATCGGTAACTTCTCATCGTTCCCTAGCATGACTACAGATCGCCAACGAATAAGTGACAGTTCACAATGACTAAGTGTCCTTAACATATTCGACATCAACTGTTGTTTGTACGGTAGCGATGTGCAGTTGTCCTAGGGAACGATGAGAAGTTACCAATAGTTATCCTACCGATCGTTATAGAGCGAGCGTGCTAGGGCCTCAGATCCTCTCATTTACCAGAACTAAAATAAATATTTTTATAGGTAGATGTAAATATTATTTTCATGCATTTAAATATTATAACGAGGTTTATAATAAGTTACATAATTCTAAAAATAATATATGTACCATTTGCTGATGTTTTCTAAAACTACGTAAAAACTAAATACATAAAAAAAATAATTTAATAGTATGTAGGTAAAGTACGATTATATCTTATTTTTTAGTATGAAACTGTTTATTCCCAACGGCAACACTTTTTTAATGAAAATTAAAAATCATTAAATATGTGAAACCAGAAAGTGATTGCTTTCTACAATAATTTATTTATTTACGCCGTTAGGGCTTTTAAGGTTAGGTTGCATGTTATTTTTTTTTTTGCCAGCGGGACTATAGCATCCCCAATAAGTTTTGTTTGTTACAAGGTTGACGGTAGTGTGGGGGGTAGAAAAAGATAAGATTGCGCTTTCTTATACATCTAAATTTAACTAATATCAATTGTAGTACCGATGAGCTATATATAAGAAAAATATGTTTACATTAGAAATTATTTAAGAGGGAAGCTATTATATCCTTCAACATACATTTACTATTTCCGCTAAGGTATCGCCAAGTAGTACCACAATATGTATTGGTGAAATATGGAAATTTTGAGAAATGATTCGGTAGACATTCTACGAAGATATTCGTCCACAAGCAGACATTTTTGTAATGCAATCTAGTGGAAGCCATTCATGCGCAATTGCAATTCATTGCCAACAAGGGCCGTTCGCCTTTTCCGAATCGTTACATTCAGAGATTTACCTCATCATATATACAATGCTAAGTAACGTTAGTAAGTATGTAACAAGTATAACCATTATCGAATGACGTAACATTAAGTAGGTAGCTAATAATGTCTTCCAGATCAATGCGCAAGCGCGTATTGCTGACGTGTCCCTTTCGAGATGTTGCATCCCGAACATTTCTTTACCTCCCGATGAATAAATGCCAATTTAACAACATCCTAACGGGCTAAATAGCTCATTAAAATGTCTAATAATCAAAATGGAGCTGATTGTCGATGGTCATTATATGAAGAGAGTTTGGACAATTCGAACCCAAATAACTGGGTAATTAATATAAATGGCAACGAATTTCGATTTTATCTGCTAATAATCAACTTTTATTATTTTTATTCTTTAAGTATTTTCTCATTCCAAACCTTACGAGTAAATTACATCCTTATTTTTATTATATTTGATGTAATGTACACAAATAATTGTATGCTTGTACCAACTAACTAGCTTTTATACATTACACTTTGTTTTATTTCAGATCTTATTATTTTATTATAAATTTTTTGCTAAATTTTATTAGTTTTTGTTTATGGGTACAATTTTTATTTTTTTTAATTCTGCCATAATGTTCTATACCTCACGAGTAAATTACTTTCTAATTTATATGGTTTAATTGGTTGGTAACACACATAATTAATTTAAACTTACTTCTTTTATCAATTATTATAAACAATAATTATTAGCCTGAAACACTCATCCATATTGAAAAAATCTTCCGAGAAAAGATACATGTCGCTGACGGGACTCGAACCCGCACCCCTTTTATTGCCGGTCAAGAGCTCTACCATTAAGCTACGGCGGCTATAAAAGGCTGCGGGTTCGAGCCCCGTCGGCGACATGTATCTTTTCTCAGAAGATTTTTCAATATGGATGAGTGTTTCAGGCTTATAATTATTGCTTATAATAATTGTTACCCTTTGTGCTATGCATAAAAAAATCTTGTCTTAAACATTAGTTTATCAATTAAAAATAATAATAACTTTTTTATGCTACAGTTTCTTTTACTTACTATTTCAGACTTACGTTATATTTAATCACCGTTTTAGTATTTAGCTAATTTGCACAAAATTTTATTATATGAATAAATATTAAATATGTTTTGTTTTCTTACAATTACTACAACTGCATTTATCTTGTTGTACCTAATTACTGTTATCAATGGTAAAATTATCACGTAAAGGCTCATTAGGGCGTAAATAAATAATAATTGAAAAATAAAAATAACAATCCAAGTGACTTACTAATTTTAGTCACCTATACGCAGCAATATTTTATTTAGTAAGCATACATTGATGATTCTTCAAAGAGAGCAACGTACAAATTTGTTTACTAGTAGCTTCCGACCTTTTCTCCGTCTCGTATATTAAAATCCCTCGTGATAATATATGTTTGTGCCAGACTAAACAAATCAACATTGAATGCAATCCACAAGTTTACTGCACGGTTCGTTCGATAACAAACTGTTTACGCTGTAAAATGTCAATCTATTTAAAAAAAAAAATCAATCCCTGGCTATGCATAACCTTAACAACAATATTTGAAAAATTCTTACTGCCATCATTATAAGCAGCAGATGTTTTTTGTAAAATGATAGGGGACTTAGAGCACAGGAATAAAACGCGTGACGCTCTAGTGGCAGCCAGACTCATTCGTAAACTCAGCCGCTGGCCGGTCTTAGATAAATCGATAGAATGTGTTGTGTGCATTTCAAAACCATGCATATTATACCTATTCGTGGTTAGATGCCGTCGGATTAAATTATGATTGAAACATTATTTGAAGTGCACAAGGGCTTCAGCCGTTTTGATAACCAGATTCAAAGAACCAGCCTTCTCTATCTCCTCCTCCTTCCCACTCCCAGAAGCCCCACGGTAAACCTCTATCTATTATGTTGGATGTCTCATTTTCTTCAGAGGTTGGGGTTATTTGCGGTATTCAGATCTACTGAAAATTTGCAGCCCTTTTTATTGAAATATATAGATAAAGAATCGTGCAACTGTTTTCATCTCGCTCCATCATTTCCATATTGAGCTACAACTTGGATACAATAGTTATAGAATTTTTTTTTTAAATAAAATATTAATAAAATAATTGTAAAAATTAATAAAATAATTAGATCATAATAACGTCATTATAACATATTTATGATAAACCTCGCGATTGATATTTTCTAAATAAATCGGTTTTACCGAAAATAGTAATAAATCATTTTAAATAACATAAAAATTAAAAGCTGGTAGGGAAAAATATCCATCTGGCCAAACCTCAGTTTGACAATGGCCGAAGCAGCTGTCACAATAAAAAAATTTAAATAAATAAAGTACAAAATAACAAATGCAGTTCCACGAATTCAAAACAACAATAACATTGAATTAGTTAAAAAAATATCGTGCATAAGACAAATTATTTTGTTCCATGTCTTCAACGTGTGTTCAATTCCTCGACTGGCTAAGACCCCCATCACTACACAAGCAACCATTTTTGCTTACTGTGGTGGTAGTAGAAGATTTTAAAATATTGTCAGTTTATTCGTAAATATTATATACCTTTTTCTCGACTGTGAAGACAGTAGCCAATTTATTGATCAATGTCTATACATCAGAAATTAATAAATAGTTACCAATCAGCAAATATCCTTTGAAAAGGGAAAAAGCAACCCCCAACTGTCAATCACCAAGTAACTGCGCATGTTTGCGATAAATACGTACGAAGGTGGATAGAAAAAAGCGAAACCAGATTTCAGCTAAACGAGAGTTTTTGCCCGCAAAATGACGGACATTTTTTTATTCCATTATCTACATTTTTATTCAGAATTTCATTATTAGGTTCTAGACAATGACGTGCATTGCTCTATAACCAAAGGTAGGCTCTTAGCAGGACGGGTAAGAATTATCTATAATTGTTTTTTTTTTTTACCTAAAGAGATAAGTTTTAATGAATGAAGACAATATTAGCGAAACCCAATCGAAAATCTGAAACAGAAAAATCAGAAAAAGATCGGGTCACACCTGGGACTCGAACCCAGGACCTTTGGTTTTCCTTTGAGTTTTAACTCATTAAGTTAAAAATAAAAATAAATATTCATTCTAGACTTGCAGAAAAGTCAATAGATGTCGCATTTTAAAATAAAAATGGATAAATTTGTCCAGACGCTATCTAGATGGCATTTAGTTCGAGTTGAATCTTGTAATCATATATAAAAATATTATGTTTTAAGAAAATAAATATAATGTTGGTAGTTCTCAGTCGAAGTATGATACAGTTAAATATGACAGAATCGGATAGGGATTCATTAGCTCATTGGTCAGAGCAGCAGCCCGGAAAACCGAAGGCCCTGGGTTCGAGACCCAGATGTGATTCGATCTTTTTCAGATTTTTTTGGTTTCAGATTTTCGATTAAGTTTCGCTAATATTGTCTTCATTAATTAAAAAAAATATATATATTGTATTAATCAATAACGCCCTTGTGGGCTTTTAATTTTTTACGCACCAGATTTTCAGGTTTCACTTTTCCATATAAATGATCATCTAGTAAATCCACGTAATGCAAGTGTATTATATAAGTATAATTAATACAAAACAATACAAGAACAACATGTTAATCTACCAAACTATTAAATGGGAATATAATTCACCGACTCCAGATATTTTCATATCAGAGGGTTCGGCTCGAATTAACATTTATATTTTTATTTTTATTATAAATGTTAATTATCTATTAACATTTTTATATTTTAGTTCAAACAGGTGTGTTTAGATGACAAAGAAAACATAAATAGGTTTTACACATGGTATCTACAAAGATATAATGATGGTAGGTAAACGTATAGCGTTATACAATAGAGAGACAGAAAAAATCTGTTTTAGAGCTGCAGATACCATAATATGTATGTAACAAATAATAATAATGTGTGGGTTCTTAATATATGTATGATTTCTATGTGTTGAATACGTAGCGAAGTTGATTTAAAACAAAAATACATACTACTGACTTTCACCGCACTAAAATTAATATTCAAAGCGGTTCCATTTTGACCAATAAATTACACTATCATCAGAATTTCTGCATAAAGAATTCAATTTCAGAAGACAAAATACTTGGTACTGCTACCATGGAACATTTCAGGTTTAAACAAGTAATGTCAGATAGGGAATACCTACTATCACGGAAAGGAGAAACGTGTTCGATAATATAATATTTATAACAGAGTATCTAATTATAATCAAATTAAAATATTAATAAAAGTTTAAGTCGTTGAAGTATTTTGTTATCATTATTACAACCATAAACACGAATAGTTTTTGTAAAGTTTGTTTATAAATTATAAATTACTAATCTTTATGTTTTTCGGATCATAACTATGTGGGTTTACGATAAATGTGCACATGCTGAAGATTTATAATTCTATTGTAAATGTTCTAAAATTGTTATGCATTGAAAGATTTAATAAGAATTCCAAAATGGCCATGTTATTGTCATCTTCCGCTGATTGTAGTGGCCTATTGAATAAGTGAGATCAAAGTTCCTTATTAAATTAATGGTAACAATACACTTGGTTAGAAATTTGTTGCTTTTCTATAATTTTTTAATTTAATTTCGTGGATATTTTTTCTTAGGATACCGAAGCTTATCAACCTTTATGGACTGCACGCCACTGCTACTGGAGTACCTAATCTTGGTCTCATATACCTACCTAAAGAATTGTAACCTCAGTTGACATGAACACACATGGAGAAAATGTTATTCTAAAATACGAACATTTTATTAGTAAAAACGGTTAAAAACGGGACTGAAGTTCTTACGGACAAATTAACCGGGTTTCAACGTTTATTGGCGGGAATGTGTAAGAATAATTTACGTACGTATACCAAAAATTATTCTTACATTTTCCCGCCAATAAACATTGAAACACTGCTAATTTGTTCATAAGTTCATTTGTTTTTACGAATAAAATGATTGTATTTTAGAATAACATTTTTCTCCGTGTAGTACCCGCGCAGATGTATCGCCTTCAAATTCTTTATTCGACTTCATAAAACTGAAATTGAAATTCAAGTGAAAAACAATATGTAATGCCAGATAGTATACAACCAGCTATTTTTTAATAATAACAAATTTAAATAATATATGTTCTGTAATTTTTGGGCATTGACCATGTAAAAATTACTGGTCATTTTATTTTGAAGAGTTTTATTTCACTTAACATATGTTCACTTAACATATGCACTTATTACATATGTTTATTATATTCTACCGGTTTCGACACTTCCGTGTCATTCTATCTGTCTCTAACTGGTTTGTTAGTTAAATAAGTTAGTTGGTTTAAGTTAACTAGTTAGTTATGAGTTAAAATATTGCAAGTGAATGACTAAATTATTTGCTTTCGTCCTTAGTTTTTTTTTTTTAGAAAGCTCTTTTTATTCCTTAACAAAATACTAAGTTTGATAAAATCTTAAATTAGTAAGTCTAAAGGCATGGTGTTTGAAAGAGTGAGTATGAAAACAGTGTGCAATATAGTTGTGAACGATGAATACTTGGAGCAGGTGGATGAGTTTGTGTATTTGGGAAGTATGTTTACGAGAGATGATATTGAAAGAAGGGTGAATGAAGGTAACTCCATTAATGGTGGGCTGAACGCTGTTGGCGCCAACCAAAAGCTGTCCAAAAAAGGGAACATAGCTGTCCAGTATGGAGTCCAGAGGCCCTAACACGCTCGCTCTATAACGATCGGTAGGATAACTATCGGTAACTTCTCATCGTCCCCTAGGACAACTGCACATCGCTAACGTACAAACAACAGTTGATGTCGAATATGTTAAGGACACTTAGTCATTGTGAACTGTCACTTATTCGTTGGCGATCTGTAGTCATGCTAGGGAACGATGAGAAGTTACCGATAGTTATCCTATCGATCGTTATAAAGCGAGCGTGCTAGGGCCTCTGGTACCTACCCAGATGCATGGTAGGGAAGCATGGATCTGGCAGAGGAAGGATGAAAGTAGACTGAATGCTGTAGAGATGAGATCCCTGATACGTTTGTGTGGTAAAACCATGTATGATCGCGTGAGAAAAGTGGATATCCCCAAAGGATGCAAGGCTGATGTAAGCGTAATGAGTAAGATTAAGAAAGGGACCCGCAGATGGTTTGGGCATGTGGAGCGAATGAACGAAGAAAGGAGTGTAAGGAGAATACATGACGCAAAACTGAATGGAAGAAGACGTTGTGGACGCCCGAGAAGACAAATAAACCAGTTACTTGAGTCGGGCCATGTCAGGAGTCGGAATTATAGAAAAGCATGTATGAGAAGATGTATGAATGTGAATGAAGCAAGGAGTGTGTGCCAAGACCGAGTTGTTTGGCGGTCTGTCCTCTCTGCCTACCTCTGCGGGGAAACGGAGTTATGGTTAGTTAGTAATATTATTTTAAAAGGCAACTCAATGTCATTATTAATACGAGGACTTGGTACATTGTACCCCTAACAAATGTATAAATTTAATTATTTTATCGAATCATCCACATAAATGGTTTCATCGTCTCATGAAAGAGTTGGAAGTTTTCTAAAAGTAGAAATGATAAATTAAATTGAATTATTTCAAGCTAAATGGAAATTCAATTATATTCTTTGTTTGATGCGTTCCGGTTGGCGAACCATACAAACTTAACGATTTGTTCCGAGAAAAATAATAGAAATTGAATAGACATATAAATTATTCCGAGTAAAATCGTTAAAATGATTGATGAAAACATGAAAATGTTAACGTTCAAGTATCCATTTGCAGATAAATACTTAGGACGGGTTGATTCACAGAATTTGAACAATTCATTAACCCCTCAGGCCTCAACATAGAATGTTTACGCTTTACAATAAAAAAATAATATTTCTGAAATACCATAAACTAAAAACGGTATAGAAAGTTTAAAATGTTATTGTTAGAAATAAACAAATAATTTTTAAACTTAAGATGGTATTACCAGAGAATACCGGAAATTAGTCCTATTTAAATCAAATTCTAGACGTATCGACTCTTTTTTACAAGAAAACATAAATTGATTTTGATAGATTGTTATTTTATCTGGTACACGCAGTTTTAAAAATTTCAAAAACTAAGTTTATTTTTAATAAACTAAGGTTATACCGTTGGTCGTTGGCAGCTTTTTCAATTTTCAAACGATAGAGTCTATTAAACAACACAAATTTCAAATCATATAATCATACAAGAAAATAAATCAATCCATAATCTAGTCAACACAGTTTTAAAAATTTAATTTTTTGTTAAATTAAAATCATGAAAAAATAAATCAAAAATACTTCTGTTTTTCTATTTATTTTAGGTCTTACAAACTAAAATATTTCATATTTTTTTACACCCTTATTTTTTTTGGACATTATTAAAGAATCATAAATACTAAACGATCAAAAAATACTTACAAGAAGTACACTATATTCAATAATTTATCATCGTGCGTTTTGATCATTTTTTTTTGCTTACTTTAAAATAAGTATATATTAAAGCAACTTTTCAATGAAATAAATTGATATTCAATTTTTAATTTTTAAAATTTGATACAGTGAATAATCAATCTTTCTCACTAAAACCTCCCTATACAGTTGCAAGCATTTTTAAAAGTTTATTCTCAGCCGCTGGTCAATCGCTCTTAAAAATTAATAATGCAAACATAAAGGTTTCTAACGTTTTTTCTAACAAAAAATATACGTTAAAAAAATACAAGCATTTTTTAGATATATGTATTATAAATGTTATCATCACCTCATTTTTGGTCATTTGATGTAAAAATAATGAAAAAAAGTTCACAAAACGGAAACTTTGGTTTCATAAAGATGTACGTTTCAATTCTTTTCTGGTTAACTTTAAGATATGAACAAAAATCGTGATCTTTTCTCTTTCTAACTCCGTTTAGAGCATATTTCCCACTAAGGTAGATACAACGATTTCCATGAGACCTGTACGAGTTATTTCCAAAAGCGAATAAATTGCCTTAAGGGGGTTAAAATTCAAATTTCATTCCATGTAATGTGAAACAACCGGCCCGTGACAACAGAACTTGAATAGAATTTACAATTCAATTCGAATTTTAACTTTGATAAATTGTTTAAACTCGAAACGTGAAACAACCCGGTCTTAGAAATTGAGAAATTAAGTCTCATGAAGTGAGATGAAGCCCGTTAATTGTATTTATTAGACACAAAATACCCCACAACTCTGGTGTTTTGAGTTAAGGTGAAGCTATACGCCAAATCACTGTTTAGATTTTTCGTTACAACGAATCGGTTTACATTATAAAAATGAAAAAATATATTATGGATACATTGAAGCTTTTCAATATAGTGGAATTAAAATAAAATTATTAATTACGTTACAAAAAATATAAGCGCAAAGTACTAAATAATTTGTTTTTTCATAAATGTGAAGTTATACAAAAAGCAACATTTTAAAAATATCGACCGCCATATTAGGAACTATCGCAAGTTTCGGTGAAAAATGACATTTGGTGTTATTAAATTTTAAAAATGACTATGAAAATGGACTTTTTTAGAAATTCCGGTAACTGAATTGATTAGTTCTAGTTATATCTAACTACTACAACTAACTAACCATCACGCCGTTTCCCCGCAGGGGTAGGCAGAGAGGACGGACCGCCAAACACCCCGGTCGTGGCACACAATCTTTGCCTCATTCACGTTCATACATCGTCTCATACATTCTCTTGTATTTTTAAATGATCGTATTTTAGAATAACATTTTTTCCGTGTACGAGGCGGGAGAGTGTGTGACGTCATGTGGTCCCCGTTTGTGTGAAAAATAAGGGTAAGTATTTACAAAACCGGAACACGCTTAATACGGACTAAAAAAATAAATTTAAATAGTTTTTAGTAGTTTGTATACGTAATTTTGTACGGATACCAACAAATTATTCTTATATTTTCTCGCCAATAAACATTGAAACACTGTTAATTCTTCGTAAGAACTTCAGTCCCGTTTTTAACCGTTTTTATGAAGAAAATGATCGCATTTTAGAATAACATTTTTCTCCGTGTACCGTGCGTTACGGCGGGCTTTAATAAAATTCAAACTTGTAGAATTAATTTAATAATGAAAACGAACTTAAAAAAAAAACTAATGGTATTTAAGTTTGCATGTCATCTAGATGAACATATTTTTTAAAGGTCAAAATATTTTTCACTCAACTTCCTTATAGCAAGATGTATAAAACTGGGACCGTTCCACTCGGTAGGACAGGCGGGAAGGAAGAAAGAGAGTCAACCTTCAACAACTCTTCCACTTGATAAATCCGCAAGCCGAAGGGGTTATAGAAAACCTAAACTTGAAAACTGGCCTGCAGTGTTAATATCAAAATATCTTCATTAGATGGAGTGGTAGAAAACTATAAAAGTCTTGAATAATAATAATTTTAATTGGTTAAGTAACTCGCACTTTAAATACTTTAATTTAAATTATATATTTTTTTAACAATAAATATATAATTTATTTTTTTATTGTTAAAAAAAATATATAATTAAAATTAAAGTATTTAAAGTGCGAGTTACTTAACCAATTAAAATTATTATTCAAGACTTTTATAGTTTTCTACCACTCTACCACTTTAATTTAAATTATATATTTTTTTTAAAATAATAATATAATTATAAAAAAATATTATTATATATTTATATTAAATATTATATATTTATATATATTTTATTATAATAATAATTTTTTTCTTATTGATTTCTTACACAATTACAAGTTTAAATTTAATACATGTAAGAAATAATGTCACATAAATACATTACAAAAAATAGTTTATGAATATGTGTAAAAGAAATTTATAGGAATGTAGCAAATTCACAGAAAATTGCAGGCAGTGGTGTTGATTTAGTCAACGTGGAGAGCAGTGGCGGCTCGCGACTTTTGGTGAGCTAGAGTGCTAATATTAACAAAAATGGCATTATTGATGTCGTTGTAACCGAAAAATATTTTTTATTTTTTTTTTAGAAAATTTATTGTTTGTATGAAGATTTTTAGGAAAACTGTGCGGCGCACGGCAAAACTGAAATTTCCTGAAAACTTCATTCAAAAAAAAAAATTTTGAAAAAAAAAAAAAATATATTTTTAGGCTACAACGACATTAATAATGCCATTTTTGTTAATATTAGCACTTTAGCTCACCAAAAGTCACGAGCCGCCACTGGTGGAGAGACTCTTTCAAGAATAGAAAGAATTTCCCCTTTGAATCTCTCCTCACCGACGTTCTTCTCGGAGGAGATTTGGTTCAGGAGCAATATACTCCTTCCTACCGGGAGAACCATTGGCAGGTTTGTTCTACAGGCAGGAAGGTAGAATAATCTATGATGACACTGTCTTAGATAGTCATCTGGAACATAGAGACTCACGCGCTCCAAAATAGCTGAGTTCACAATATCGCCTCGCAGTAGTGGGTGGCGGCATACCTCTCCCTTCTGAGCTGCAGGGAGTGAAGTCCCAGCATGCCCAAAAACTATATTTTTTAAATAACTACCTCATTTCAAGCTCAAGCCCAAGGAAGAAAAATATTCGGGAGTCGTAAACATATTATAATGTCTTTAGGAGTCAGCGTTGATCCAATCATTCCAAGAGGGTAGTCAAGCGCTTGCATCAAGTTGACCGTCAGTTGTCAGTACTGTTGAGTACGGGTAACATTTGGACAACTCCTAATTCCTGTGGTGGTAACGGATAAAAGGATAAAATATGAAATATCTTAATTAATTAATTTTGTATTTTTTTAGTTTTATAATTTTGGTCCTACAGATTTCAATAATAGAAATATTATTTAATTGTGTGAATTTTAAATACCATTATACACATATTAGTGGTAGGTTTATGTAGACAATATTGCCTTAATAAAACGGAAAAAAAAAATATTTTCCTTTACAGATTATTGAAAATACATTAAAGTTACTCTTAACAGGGAGAATATCTACACGACCCAACGTTTTTGCTGTTGCCTAACATACGATAAGACAATTATTTGTACGATGCTTGGGTAGAGTTTTTGAACATGTGTAAACTTTGTGTGAGTTCTCGAAAGTGATTTCATTGATTATAATGTTATGCTTAATGCTCAATGCCCTAATTGAATTATTATGCCTAAATACAGCTACAGACCGAGGTCAAAAGTAGCGTCCTCTGTTATTTTTAATAAGAACCTTTGTGAACCCTGAAGTTTTAATACGTTGTCGAATTTAAATATCTCTGATACGTTAATTCAAAACCTACAACAACCACTGCTGACCAGCGATTTCGAGACGATCGAAGTATTGGTGATTTAATTGGGCCGTCCCTGAGATGAGGCTCAAACTGTGCGCCGGGACCTGGACGATCGAAGTGGCTAAGTGGCAGATGTGCTAAACTCGATAGGTAAAGTCCCTGGGACCATTTTTGCGAGATACAGCACAAACTGTGCGCCTCTAACTCGACGACTGAAGTGGCTCAGAGGCAAGCGTGCGAAACTCGAGCAGTAAAGTCTCGGAACCCATTTTTTATGATATTTTAAAGTAATTAATCACCACTCTCTTTAATATTTTTGTCTATCGTTCTTTTTAGTCTATAATTGTTTGTTTCTTTTGTTTTATTTTGTTATTTTTATTTATATTATAATCCTGACGAAGAAACCATCGGTTTCGAAACATGCTGATTTTATGATTAATAATTTAGTGGTGAAAACACCGTTATTTGTTTCATTTTATAGACATTTTATAATTTATTGACATGCCATTTCAACCGCCATCGAAAATCACGCGGATGCCGCTTGGCAATGGGCCGAATCAGTCAACTTCATTAATAATAATTAATCTTTACCAACAAATCTTTATTAGTTAAGACTCTTGTGAGAATACCTCACAAGAATCTTAACTGCTCCCGTCTAAAATCACGCGGATGCCGCTTGGCAATGGGCCGAATCAGTCAACTTCATTAATAATAATTAATCTTTACCAACAAATCTTTATTAGTTAAGACTCTTGTGAGAATACCTCACAAGAATCTTAACTGCTCCCGTCTAAAATCACGCGGATGCCGCTTGGCAATGGGCCGAATCAGTCAACTTCATTAATAATAATTAATCTTTACCAACAAATCTTTATTAGTTAAGACTCTTGTGAGAATACCTCACAAGAATCTTAACTGCTCCCGTCTAAAATCACGCGGATGCCGCTTGGCAATGGGCCGAATCAGTCAACTTCATTAATAATAATTAATCTTTACCAACAAATCTTTATTAGTTAAGACTCTTGTGAGAATACCTCACAAGAATCTTAACTGCTCCCGTCTAAAATCACGCGGATGCCGCTTGGCAATGGGCCGAATCAGTCAACTTCATTAATAATAATTAATCTTTACCAACAAATCTTTATTAGTTAAGACTCTTGTGAGAATACCTCACAAGAATCTTAACTGCTCCCGTCTAAAGCTAGTGAAACTATGGCATCCCCAATTGGGGTATGTTGTGAGGCTGAAGGTAAGTGGGGAAGGGAAGGAGATGAGAAAGAGGAAGGTGGGGAAGTGCCTGGCTATTCAGATCTGGTCACTAAACACGGCTAAAGCCATTATTAAGCAACGTTTCAATTCTGAAGGTTGGTCTTACACCAGGGCGATACTGAGTGTATCTTCCACTCTGGATCGTGCTGCAAATATAGTACATATTATTTTTATTAATTAATTGTGAAATATCACAAATTAATAAAATAAAATTTATTTGCGCACGCCGGGTTCAAACCCGCGACCTTCCGATTGGGAGTCAAGCGTCTTACCACTTGACCACGGACGGCCGTGGTCGTGTGGTCTATTTATCATAAAGTACAAACTTACCTACATCTGTCACAGGTACACGTGTCACAGGCACACGTGTTACAGGTAGCGTGTCCCAGGTACACGTGTCACAGGTACACGTGTCACTGGTACACGTGTCACAAGTACACGTGTCACAGGTACATGTGTCGAAGGTACACGTATCACAGGTAGACGTGTCACAGGTACACGTGTCATAGGTACACGTGTCACAGGTACACGTGTCACAGGTACACGTGTCACAGGTACACGTGTTACAGGTACCGTGTTACAGGTACACGTGTCACAGGTACACATCTTACATCCATAGCTTGTTCATTTTTTAACATTTATATTTTCATTATTTTAACTGTTATTTCAATTATATAATCACTCCATGGTTACGTAAAAGCCAACACGCGTTAGTAAACATATACATAAATAAATAAAATGATTTATTATCATAAATATATCAAAAATACCCTTATAGAAAAGGATTTTTTTTGTCAAATAACGCGTAATGGGCTCAAAAGTAGCGTGTCAAAAATATTTAAAAAAATAATTGACAAATTTTTTTTTTATTAAAAAATAATTAAAATAATGTTAAGTCCATTAACAGTCCGGCCCTTCCCTCTAGAGTAGAGTGAGCGCCCTCCCCTCGCTCGCTGGCCGCTAACCCCATCTGCATTTCCTCTTCCCACCTTCTAGCCAATCGCAATCACCGCTTTACCCTCTCGATGAGCTAACCTTGTTAAATACAATTACATTTCCTACGAACCTTGGGTAGAGACAAAAAAGAAAAACTAAACATAAAAAACTAAAAATAAAAATAAATTGCAGTCACAATTTTCCAAACTTCCTATTTATAAAAATCATTCACTCATTGATAATAATAATATAACTCCTATACGTACACAAAATAACTGCCGGAAAATAAATCATTTGGAACGGTGGGAAATTAAAAAAAATTGTAATAATCCTAAATTAACAGAAAAATACGATTCGCTCGCCACTCCTAGATATGTTTAAGCACAGTTCAATTATTTTAGAACACAAACATACAAGTTAGTGTAATAATAAGGAACTCCAGTGAAAAATATGGCGTTAATAAATATGTTCATATATACCATACATACATACAATTTAGTGTAATAATAATGGCGTTAAAAATATGTACATATAGACCATACATACATTCAAGTTAGTGTAATAATAAGGAACTCCAGTGAAAAATATGGCGTTAAAAATATGTGCATATAGACCATACATACATTCAAGTTAGTGTAATAATAAGAAACTCCAGTGAAAAATATGGCGTTAAAAAATATGTACATATAGACCATACATACATTCAAGTTAGTGTAATAATAAGAAACTCCAGTGAAAAATATGGCGTTAAAAATATGTACATATACACCATACATACATACAAGTTAGTGTAATATTAAGGAACTCCAGTGAAAAATATGGCGTTAAAAATATGTATCTACATATAGACCATACATACATACAAGTTAGTGCGATAATAAGGAACTCCAGTGAAAAATATGGCGTTAAAAAATATGTTCATTTAGACTTATAGACCAATAAATGCTGATTCTGAATATATAAGTTAAAGTAAATAATATTGATCGTAGAATATAAAAGAAATGATAAAAAAGTTAATTTTTAATAATGTCATTAAAACACACTCTCAAGTTGATATAACTGATTTCCTAGTGGTGACGTCACTGCTCTCCATTTGCCTATTGGAGTTATAGTGAAATCATCAACATTTTATGTTATTGGTTTGTTTATGGGTTTATTTTTACATACTGTTTGAAGAGATTTAGGCATACGATAAAGTGTTGTGTTAATTGAAACATTATTTAGGCCCTCAACAATTAAAATGATGACGGAAAAGGGGAAATATTAGCGGGCAATCCGATAATTTGCCGGTGTTGATACCGAAATGATCATTATGTTTTTCAAATATAAAACGGACCATTTACGGACCATGTAAGTGCCGAATTTCGTGGAATAAAAATAAATAATAATAAAAGCTACTAAGTTAAATCGTCTTATTATTCGTTGAAAGTCGTAGTTAGCTGTCAAAAAATATTTTGGCTTGTTAGAGGTTATGTGCATTTGGCCTGTTTGATTTATAAACGTTATTCTCTTCTATTTTCAGTGAACACAAACTTAGAAGCTCGGCTTACGATGTCATTTGTATTTGCAATGAATAACAATAATTATAATGTAATTATTATTTGTATACTTTAACAGTAGCGATGAGATGTTGACATTTTACCTATTGTTTATCTATATTAAAAGCAGTTAATCTTGAATAAAAAACGCCTCGAATTTTGACACCTAAAAATCATTCCTTCTTTCATTTCCATACGAAATGACAACACCCATACAACACCTTTTGAAAACAATAAAACGATCAACCATAGATACGGTGGTTTTCAGAGGATCTTGAAATTAAAACTTTGACAATTATTTTAACTATAAAAATAAAAATAAATATGCAGTTATTTAAGTTAGAAGATTCATTATTTATAAAAATAAATAAAAAAAATTGGACTGGAGTTCCTTATTATGCAAGGACATTGAAACCCTCGAGTCATCTAAATCATTAGGAAACACCTAACGGACATTATATTAGGTGGGAAAATTTTAAAGAGCAATTAATAAATATTAATAATTTCCCATATTTTACTTGTAAATTAACAAAAGCAATTTATTTTTCATTATAAATACCAATATGGAAATAATATAAACAAATCGTCTGAAAGTGGCTTCACGTCATTGCTAATTTTATCTGCTTCACTCATCTATGGTTGCTTTTGTGTTGTCTAGGAGTGATATGTTTTCACAAAAACCAACATCATTTAAAAAAAAATAAATGGCTTTTTTAACCATACAAATTTATAATTGTTCATAATGGTATAAAACATTTTCAGGATAATTTATTTGTTTGGATTTGAAAATAGAACATGCTTCGTTCTCACCGGGATGTCATTTATCTAGTACCAACCTCTCAGCCATGACCTTGCTGGAAAAGTATTTTGCAATTTGGAAAAAAGCAAGAAAAATAGTGCAAATTCGAGTGCAATTGTTTTGAAAACAGGAGAAAATTTGGAACTACCCCGGAAGCTGGTGTTTTTCTTGTACACAATCTCGTTTTTTGAAACAAAAAGAAGGAATTTAACCATCTCCGAAGTATTCACTCGTATTGTTGTGGCGATATTACCTCGAGGTATCGCGGTGGAACTATATAACTATATTGTGGTTGATCGTGTGCTCCTTTTCAGTGATAAAATGAAAAGTTATTGAATTGGTGATCCCTTTTCGTTGCAATACCATGTTTTTCCTACACACATGTCCATTTTCAAGTGCATCGGAAGCTCTAATTCGTACCTAAGCAGTTTCGGAACATTATTACTAAATACTTATTGTTACTATTTATATCAAGTCGACCAATTGAAAACGATACTTATAATCATTATTCAAGCTTACATAGGTATAAAATATTTATAATCTAATTCCTTATTGTCTCTCTATTCCTCTAATATCTTATCTCGGGTCTGAGTAAATACATAAACAATTTTGAACTCGAAAAAATTAGGTAATTTGCTGATCGAGACTGTAGAGAGAATAACTTTTCTTTGTCGGTGAACTTTGTACAAGGGTCCAACTAGAACTTATAATTCAAGTAATTATTTACTGAGCCACGCAAAGACACAAGGGACTTTCCTTATTCTGATTTGTCCTTACTTTTGTATACCCTAAAGGTGTTTTCAACCCTTTTAGTCCGCCTCGAGTAATGATATTTATGGTTTGAATTGCTTTATTTGATATCCCCATATCCTGAGCAGACAGATGTGGTTGAGAAATAATAATTGACTTCTGTACAAATCACATTATTTCAGTTACCTTGCATGATTAAATTGACTACAAAACATTATTTATGCTAGGTGGGTAAATACAGCATGTAATGCGAGAACACGTAAACACGCAAAAACATGTTGTGACGTACAAACGTAACATTTATTTGGGTACGTACTTCCTACTTCCTACTTCCTACGATGAAATTTGATTTAGCAGAATTTATTGGCTACAATTTCTTGATTTATATACTGAATGTAAAACAGTTTAAGTAAATTGGATTTTTTTTAACGATTTTCAACTGAGATCAACCACTTCAATAGTAAAATACTTTTGACTATAATAAGCTAAATGTGCGTTTGTGACATGTTTTTTTTTTTACATTAGCTCCACACAAGAGGCCCCAAGGAAAAAAAATTCCATCAGAGCCTTTGTCATTTTAAGGGATGCCTAAGTCCGGTCAAAATCCTCTATCAATTAGTCTCTCTCGAACCGGCCCGCCACGCAGCAGGTGGGCAGACTTTTCCGCCGCCAAGACCTCAAACCTCACCCCTTGACCCCGGGAACTCCTGCTAATTCACCAAACATTGCGAACCACTTGAAGTGACCTATGGCGTAGGTGTTGGTTAAATATGTTTTACAATTAAAACGTCTAAAATCGCCCATACATACATTCAATATTGCACAACTGACAATTATCTTGTTTTTGTCTAAATTTTAATAGAACATTATTCTGTGTGGTAGGGTTCTATATTATGAATTCTTATTAGATTAATCTGTTCTTATATTTTATTTATTGTATTATCTATATATTCTTATTATCATGAATTCTTATCAGAATGTTCTGTTCTCAAGCTCAGTTTACGAAATCGAAGCATGCTGGAAGAAATATTGTAAAGATCCATTGGCAAAAATTAAAATATACCTTCAGATACGGAGAACAACATAACCAGAAACACGGTGGGCACAATGAAGTTGGCACCATTGAAACACTATTGAAAGAGAGGTACCTGTACAATTATAGGAGGCAATATGCCTATGGTACAGACCAGCAGTTTTCAAACTTAAGAAAAAAAATTATCACTTCGCTACTCCCCACTTTTGATGTGTTAAATGTGTACACGTAGGGGAGACTTGTCAAAAACCGTACATCTAAGGTAGAGACTCTGTAGTTTAGTAAATTAAAATATTATTCGGTTCATAATAATTACTTTTATTAATGAATGTACTGAGGAACAAAACACAATAGAAACATGTCAGAAAATCTTAGTCATGAATGTATGAAAAAAAAAATTACAAAACCTCTAATATTTCCGATTTTGGGTGGTTAAACCCCTGTGGGGTGGGTAAAACCGTATACCGTATACGATATTGCCCCGGAAAAAACTAACAGCGGTTGCATTGTAATTTGTGCAACCATCGGGTCCCCAACCTGTGCAAACTTCGTGAGCCAGTTGCTTTCACGTAGTACATTGAGCCCAGTCTTGATCCAGAAGGCTTGTACCATATTCTAAGACAAGACAATACAGGTTTTTTTGGGCTGATCTACATTGAGCTTAGGTGGTCTTTTCTTGTTTTGAGAAAAAAACGTTGAATAGTTATTCATTCTTATAAACATTAAAGTATTTTTATAACCGGTTTTACCCCATACGGTTGTGCCCGAGAAACTTGTATACAGACATTTTTTCACAAATTAATGAAAAAAATGTTACAAAAATTATTCAAAAATTTTACGTAATAAAAGCTAAAATATTCATAGTTATAGTATTTGACATTTCATTAAACTGAAAATTATAAAAACTTCACTATTAATCAATTCAATATCCGTAAAAATTACATCAGGACATCGAAAAACTAAAAACATGTGGTACCTCGTAAGCGGGCAGACATGTACTGACAAGTTCCTGCTGACTTGCATTGGTTTCGAAGGTACGGGGCGAAGTGCGTGGCGGGAATATTTTAAGTAATAAAGCTTTATTAGAGAAATACGGTTTTACCCCAGTATACGGTTTTGTACAGGTCTCCCCTACTTTTCGTAAATATCAGACTTTGCACAAGCGCTTTATTCTTCCATGGTTGCAATAAAAACTAAATGTCGAAAAAAAACTAAAATTGAAGATGACCTCATAATCCGTGTCTCTGCTAAGGTTCGGCAAATTAGTTAAAAAGCGCGTCCGTTGCATTAATTTGTAGTATAGATTAGAGCGTATAAATTTATTCACCGACGACACAAACGTGACTGACTAGACAGGCGAAAATCAACAATCCACATCAAAAGCGAAACCCGACTATGTGTGAACAGTGAGAATACCGCGTATCTACTCGGTTTTGTCTAACCACAACGATAGCGAATACCGCCTATATGTGAATAGGCCTTTATTTCCGTTAGTGACCTACTTCTGTAAAATTATAACTACTATTTACTTGATGTAATAAAGTTTACAAAAGTATACACGGACTGTTTAAAAAATAAGGTGACTTTTAGTTTTTCTCGATGAATATTTATTTATTCATCAATATCTATTTTGTCCCCTTCAAAGTAATCCTCCTCAGATATACACTTGTGATAGCGATTTTTCCAACCCTCGAAGCACTTCTGATGAGCGCTTTTCGGTATGGCCTTGAGCTCTTCCGGCGATGCGGTCTTTATCTCCTCAATTGTGGCGAAACTCCGTTCTTTCATGGGTTTTTTCAGTTTTGGGAACAGGAAAAAGTCACAGGGGGCCTAGTCCAGTGAAATCGGTGGTTGAGGCATGATTAAGGTGTTGTTTTGGTCAAAAAATCATGCACAAGCAACGATTTGTGAGCAGGTTGCATTATTGTGATGCAAAAGCCATGAATTGTTTTTCCACAAATCCGGGCATTTTCTTCGTATTGCCAACCGATATGCCGACATCCTCGGCAACTTGGGCAATCACGATAATTTATCAGGCCAATTTATAAAATATTCGTTTAGAAATGTTTTATCTATGTACCTTTTTAATACAAAATGACGATACAACGAAAAGATACGTTGTACCAACAATGTATACATACGAAATTTGTTCTAATAATTAATAATACTAATTTATTCTTACATTTTCCCGACAATAAACATTGATACCTGTTAATTTGTTCGTAAGAACTTCAGCCCCGTTTTTAACCGTTTTACGAATAAAATAACACGATTAGAATAACATTTTTCTCCGTGTGTACTCGTATATATTCATTGATGTCTCGCGACCCCCAATTTAATAACCACCGGTAAAGACCAAAAGAAATGAAGTCTCCGGGGAAATCTGTTGGAATAACACTAATAACAGGCAAAAGGTACCACATCTGAGAAGCGCCTTTATCGATACCATTTTATGTCAACTTTTAATTAATTAATATGATTACTGCACAAGACTCCCGCATCTCCAGCAGCCGGCGGGATTGTGTCTGACACAATCACAAAGTAGATTTTGTATAATGCGGTTGAAGCAAGTGGGGAGGGGAAGGAGATGGAATAGAAGGATGTTTGGTGGTCCCTGATTATTTACATCTAGTCAACATACACGGTTAATGCAACTTCAGACAACGCAACTTTTCGATTCTAATTGTGGTATTTGGTCTTTGCTAAGCTAAAGAAAAATAAGCCTAGAAAATACTTATAACTGATTACCTCCCCTGATGCACGGTAATAAGGGTGCAAGGCAGTGAGGCATGGAACTGGTAGAAGAGGGATGAAAGCACACCAAATACTTTGTAGGAACGAGGCCTATGTATGGTTGTATGGTCGAACCTAGTATGATAATCATATGAGGAATGTGGAGATTCTCAAATAATGTAAAAGTAACGAGTAAGATTAAGATGGCGGCCGGCGTAGTCCAGCGGTATGGCGTTAGACTCCCATTCCGAAGGCCGCGGATTCGAACCCGGCGTGTGCAAATAAATTTTATTAAATTGATTTGTGTTATTTCACAATAATATTATTTAAAATAATATATAGTAGTATATTTGCGGCACTTTTCAGAGCGGAAGATACTCTTAGAATCGCCCTGGTGTAAGACTACCATTCAGAATTGAAACGTTGCTTGAAATGGCTTTAGCCATGTTTAGTGACTAGATCTGAATAGCCAGGTATTTCCCCACCTTCCTCTTTCTCGTCTCCTTCCCTTCCCCACTTACCTTCAGCCTCAAAACATACCCCAATTGAGGATGCTATAGTCTCACTGGCTCCAGACGGGAGCATTCGGGACTCTTGTGAGGTATTCACTATAAAAAAAAAATGAAGCTACACGCCAAATCACTATTTACATTTATCTTAACGACGAATCGGTTTACATTATGAATATGAAAAAATATGTTTTGGATAAATTGAAGAGTTTCCTACCTTTTCAACGAATGGAATTAAAAAAGAATTGTTAATTACGTTACCAAAAATATAAGCGCAAAGTACTTAATAATTTGTTTGTTAATTAGTTAAATATGCAGTTATACGTATAAGAAACAACTTTTTTAAAATACTCCTTTATGGCTAAGATTATTTTTAACTTTATTGATTGACTAACTTTTTGTAAAATTATTCGTAAAAATAATGAAAACAACTTTGGCGCTATTTTCCTCGCGCAGAAAATACCAAAAATACGCGGAGTTTTCAAGGGGTAAGAAGTTGAATATTTCTGGCGTTCACGGACCCACCTTCCTCTGCCCCATATCCTTCTCCTCTCGACTACATCCAGCTACACAATATACCTCAATTGGGATTGCCGTAGTGTCACTGGCTCCAGATGGTTGGAAGCAGTTAGGACTCTTGTGCGGCATTCACACGAAAGTTGAGCGAATAAACGAAGAAAGGAGTGTAAGGAGAGTATATAACGCAAATAGAAACCAAGTAGAAGAAGTCGTAGACGCCCGAAGAAGACATGGCACGATCAAGCGAACAAAATACTTGAGACGGAAAAGCAGATGGGTATGTATAAGACGATGTATGAATGTAAGTGAAACCAGGTGTTCTAAGACCTAGTCTATTATCTCTGCCTACCCCTTCGGTAATCAGTGCGATGGTTAGTTAGTCAGTTAGGCACTCAGATTAAATCTTTTGTGTTTTTATAGACTTCTCAATACTGCATTATTTGATTATTTCTGAAATGTATTTAAACTGAATTATGCAAGGTAAAATGTTTAAATAGCGAGTTATATAAATAAATCTGTATAAAAGCTCTTATTGGGTACAAAAAGCCTGTAACGTAGTTAAAATTTTACCAAAATAATATTTTGTGTTTGTAATATCAGTGATTCCTGACATTAGTTGGAGTAAAAAATGTAAATAAAATTTTGGTCTCCGGTGACATTTTTGATGTTTTTTTTTTATTTCTACAAAAACACAAAAAATAGTCGGTGTTGGACAGTCGGGGGTGGAGTAAGTGTCAGGAATCACTGGTTAAAGTAAGTCAAGTACGTACCTTAACACCTGCATAACTTAAAATATATTTTAATTATAATATCACAGAATACTCGCGCCAAATCGTCGCCCGATAGCCTCGAATAGCGAGATCGAGAGCCCTAAAATATCGATTAATAATAATCAAGAGCCCTGGAATATCGGCAAAACCCAGTCTTGGGTTAACCTGTTCAGAGGAAGTAGACGCCTGTACTCGAACTTTTAAGCTCGATAAGCCTACAGGCCCAGACGGAATACCCTCCCTATAAATGTTTATTTGTTAAAAATCATTGGTCATCCACTGAGTTATACAATATTTAATCTTAGCATATCGACTGGATCTTTCCCCCATTCTTGGAAACTCACGCGTGCAAGCCCAATTTTCAAAGCTGGAGATCAGGCTCATATGAAGAATTACAGACCTCTTGCCATTCTGTCAACAATACCAAAATATTTGATAAGAAATTACATCACCAAATTATGCCATTTCTTCTAGGAAAAAACCAACACGGTTTCATGGCAAAAAAAATCTACGGTATCAAATGTGTTAATATTTTCGCGATTGGTGTCCGTCGGACTGGACTCGAGACATGATGTAGTGTATACGGATCCTGCCAAGGCTTTTGATCGAGTTGATCATCATATTTTACTACTTAAAATGTTTAAACTTGGCTTCGATCAATTGAGATTTATCTTCTTGGCGTCCTGTTTAAAATCCAAAGGTCAATATGTAACAATAAATGGACAGGAATCTAAACAATTCCCCGCGTTGTCACATATTACCTAAGGGTCAAACCTTGGTCCTCTGTTGTTCCTAATACTTATAGACGACATCCAGGCCTCCTAACACACTCGGTCGATAACGATTGATAGGATAACTTTTGATAACTTCTCATCGTTCTCTAGCATGACTGCAGATCTCCAGTGAATAAGTGACAGTTCCCAATGACTAAGTGCCCTTAATATATTCGACATCAACTGTGGTTTGTATGTCAGCGATCTGCAGTTGTCCTAGGAAACGATGAGAAGTTACCGAAAGTTATCCTGTCAATCCTTATCGATCGAGTGTGCTAGGGGCCCAGGACTGTGTAAAATATAGCAAATGTCTTCTATTTGCAGATGATCTCAAACTTTTGATGGAAATAATAGTTTACGAAGACTGCTTAAAAATGCAATCTGATCTTGATGCCATAGCAGATGGTAAAAAAAAAATTGAATTTAATATTATAAAATGTGTAATATTGACATATACCCGCTCCCAGAAGCCATAGTTTTTTATTACAATATTAAAGGGAAAAATTACGGCGAGTCAATAGCTATGAAGATCTCGGTTTCATCTTTGATCCCAAACTAACATTCTCGGACCACATATCACGACCACTCCAGCTTGCTACAAACTCCTAGGGTTTATCATCAGAACGTGTAAACAATTTCATGACCCAGATGCAATGATAGCCATGTCTGATGGCGTCATAAGAAGTACGCTGGAGTATGCTAGTGCGGTGTGGACTCCGTACCAAACTTAGTATAAACTGAAACAAATCCAGAAAATATTCTTCAGATATGTCTTTACGAGGACGCATGGAACTTATCCGAGGTTCATGCACCATATAGACCTACTTAAGGCAACAAATAGATTTAGCTTAGAAATTAGATGTTATGCAAATCTTGCAATACTTAGTTTTAACATAATTCACAACTGTATTGGTAGCCCGCTCCTGTTGGAATGCTTTGGCTTATACGTGCCTGAAAACTTCAGCCGAAGTCGTCGACACGACTTTTAAAAAATACCATACGGCAGAATAGATATTCTGGCACAACATAGCATGACAAGAGAAATGGTGCTTTGGTGGTTTCTTCTTCAATGATATATTACATTGATGGGAATAACCTTCAAAAGTTAAAAATAGAGTTTTTCTTATAAAAAATATGAATATTCATTTAGACTTTTATAAAAAGTCAATAGGTGTTCCATAAAAATAAAATCGGATATATTTATCCGAGACACTATCTAGGTAACAAATATATTCTTTGAATACTTGTTTCCAAAATAAAGGTAGCTGCCAATAATACGGAAAAAAAACATTAGTCGAAGATAATATTGTTAATTCTGAAATTTGAAATATGAAGTTGACAATTACGACAGTCTCATATAAGATCGCAGTAGCCCAATTGGTAGAGGTGTATGTCCCAGTAAGACGTAAGGTTCTGGGTTCGAGTCCCAGTTGAGACTGTTATCTTCTATTATTTTTCTGTGTCTTGTTCATTTTCATATTTAAAAAAAAAATTGATTATTATTGTTATCTTCTTCTTCAATGATATATTACATTGATGGGAATAACCTTCAAAAGTTAAAAAGAGAGTTTTTCTTATAAAAAATATGTTAATTAATCACTTTGAATTATTTAAATTTAAACTATTCAGATCTTTACCTTTACGGAAATAGCTTCCTCTTAAACACCTACGAGTATCATAATGTTTAATTGAAATAATGAAGGAAAACCTCCTCCTCCTATAAAATTTGCTAATAATCGTTTGGATAATTAAGTACGCGGGCGACGAAATGCTAAATACAGATTCCCCGAAGAAGAAGAAGGGCTAATCAAAATATCATTAAAAAATTCAAATATCCAAATAAAATATTGCACGAGACGAAATCATAAATATACGACTATTATAATTTCCAGCCCTCGAAGATTCAGAAACCAGTTTCTCCACAACCATTTCAACTCCGAAAACACATTTCTACTGCCAGCGTTTCCGTCTCTCTGGAGAGTCGAGTTCACTTCATAATACATATACCTATTGCATGTTTGATCGTTTGTCACGTAATAACAATAATAATAATTTATTTCACATAAAATTATACAATAAAACATATGCGGAAACTTTGACTAGACAACTAGGAATGGATCCTGTTTTAGGCTAGTCAAATTGACAAATTTAGTTTATAACATAATTTCATATTAAAATGTTTAATTATATAACATATTATTTACAGAAGGAAAAAAGTATTAAGATTGAATTCCTCCTAGAAGCTTTAGTTAAATGTACAATTTTGTACTTATAAGAAAAAGAATAAGCAAGAATAAGTAAATAAGTAATCTTTGGTACGCTTACAGTCTTTCAACAAATTCTAGAAATTTTATAAAAATGGAACGTACAATTATAATTATACCCACTATGGCAACACCGAGTAACACCGACATCATAAAAATTATGACTAAAAATGTATCCCTTATACATAAAAATCCATCCCATCTACCAAAGCTTCTGGGTTCACCAAAACAACTGGCGCCAACATTCCTAGCATAAGCAATCTCCAAAGAACGTCTACCAGAGGCGGGGAGTGGGGCCGAATGTATTACTACTTTTAAAATAAAATTATTTTTATCTGATTTGCCCAAATTAATAATACATTTTTAAAATACTTAAGAATTAAAATAAAAATGGATGCATTTATCCAAGACACCATCTAGATAGCATTTAGTTCGAGTTGAATCATGCAATCATACATAAAGATAAGCAGCAAATAAAAATGTTCGTTAAGAAAATGAAGATAATGTTAATAGTTCTCAGTCGAAGTATGATACAGTTAAATATGACCGAATTGCATAGGGTTATAGCATATATTATATAGCACAGTTGGTAGAGCAGCGTCCCGGAAGGTCCTGGGTTCGAGTCCCAGATATGCCCATATAGTCTCGTTAATATTATCTTCACCATTGAAAATAATACACTTGATTGCAATTATATATGTGCATCAGGACCACCGAAGTGAAAAGGATACAGCCCAAAAATACTTAATTCAATAAATCATAATGGTAAAATTCTGTAAAAAGTGTAGAATTTATTGTTTTTCTTTTTCTTGGTTTTATATGGTTTTTTTTATCCGGTTAATAATTTTTCCTCATGAAATACAGTAACTTAAAGTCAGTCAAGAAAAAAACAACTATCAGCTGAAAATAGTAATATGAACAAATGAGTACCTACTAGTATCGCGGTACTGGTTAGATAGATAAGGGTATTGTTTTATATGCTCTAGCTAGATATAGGATTACGAAAGAATTTATAAAATTTAAAAAAGGTCACCCCAAATGGTTTGCCAAATTTTTGTCATTTAGCAGGGGTGTCCAGGTTCACGGGGTGAGGTTTGTCTAGGTCAGGGGTGCCCATACCGGATTTTACTTGTTCATTTTTACCGATTATTTAGTGTCTACAAATGGTATTATTGTAAAACTACGACCCTCAATGCTTCATCGCCTTGTACTGCAGGGGTAGTGACGGAATCATTCGTCAGTCACACCTGGACACACTGACCACTAGATTCCAACCCACCCCTCGTAACCTTTCCCTTCTCAGCACTTCCTCGCCATCTTTTCCAAAAGACTCTGCAAAAAGCATCCCTAAATATGACACAAGTCCTCAGGGAAAATTTCCTTGGGGCGTCCCATGTGAAGCTGATGTACGAGTAAAAGAAACGTTTTTTTGTTAAAATTGGTTTAAAAGTGGCTGCTTGTCCGACGACTCGCAGTAAAACAATTTTCCCTTATTTCGCGTGAAGTTGATCAAACTTTTCCAAAAATCGAAATTCTTTCTTGAATAGATAATCATTTTCATTGGTATGTAAGCAGGATTGAGCAGTATTTGAATTACTTGTAATTGAAATATGTATTTGAAATACAAATACGTATTTGGTATTTCAATTACTTCCTAAAAATGTTATTTGTTTTTGGTATTTCAAATACCTGATGCTGAAGTATTTTGTAATTAGTATTTCAAATACTCATGGCTTCAAAATACATTTTCACACAAATACATTTGATGATCTACTGCAGGGTAGAAAATTTGGGCATTTTCTGGTATTGTACCACAACTAAAAGAGTGCTTAAAAAGAATATTTGATAAGTTTTTTTAACTCTCACCTGAAATAAATGGAGTCTTATTGGCGTCATGTTACCACCCTGGAAACAAAATGTGTTAGGTGCCATAAAGCGCCACAACAGACGAGAGGCAAAGAATTCAAAATCTTGCAATTCATGTCTTAGAAGCAAATTACAAAAAACATGAAATAACTTTGAGAGCAGCAGGAGTAGCAGTACCAGTAAATAAGATGATGATTTTATTGTTTTTGTGAACAGGGACAGTAATCAACCACAGACCCCAAAAATGGAGTTGGAGTTAGTCAGTTTCCTAAACGATAAAAGTAAAAAGCTTACCATTCTTGAAAGCTATCCAAATATAAAAAAAGCCTGTAGAAAGATTAATTTCTTTAGCAGGTTTTATTGATTCCCCAACAAGAAGTCGTTTGTTTGATGATATATTTAAAAATCTAGTGTTCATAAAAGGAAATTGTTATTTTACTGATAAATAGGCTGGGCTGGATTAGTTTCTATTTACATTACCTAACATCTGGGTACTTATACCACAAAAATCTACTCTATGAAGTGGAATGGAGATGAGATGTGTCTTTTGAGCAATATGATTAGTCAATATTTGCACGTCTCTGATTCGCTCTTCTCAGCTTTGCTTTTATGGAAACGCACTCTTAGGTAAGGGTAATTAAGTAGTAAGATTTTATTAAAATTCCATCTGCCAAAATCAGAGTGTCACCCTAGTTGTGTTGAACTGTCACTTTGCTTCTCAATGGGTATAGTGATTAATAATGTAATTATGGTTTAAACATTGTTACAATTTCATCCTCAAATTCTACCCATCTGGCCACAATGTAATATTCCTTTATTTCTCCATGTAATATTTTAGTGTTATGTATGCAGTTTTTGTGTTTTTTTTTATTTAACTTATGTGTGTAAATTTTGTTTTTTTTTTTGTTATATTTAACTTATGCTTCTTCGCTTAAATGTATTAAAGTTAACCTCAATACAGGCTATTATAGTCCTAGTGAGGTTAATTTCTATGTAAAAAAAATAATATTCATAATATGTGAGAAGATTAATAAATAAATAAATTACGACAACGACTAGACAGTATTTTGTAATTTGTATTTTAATTACAGCAAAGCTTGTATTTTGCCCAACCCTGTATGTAAGTCTGATAAAAGTCTTGTGTAAAATGGCGACATCCATTTTCTTTCCTATCCGTGTACCTAGATCACACTTCTTGGTATTATCTGGCTCCCTGGCACATTCGATTGATAAGGATAACTTTGTGTAAATTCTCATCGTTCCCTAGCATGAATGGAGATCGCCAACAAATAAGTGACAGATCACAATGACTAAGTGTAATATATCCGACACACAGATAAGAGAATGATTCGACATCAACTGTTGTTTGTACATAAGCAATCTGCAGTTGTTCTAGGGAACGATGAGAAGTTACCAAAAGTTATCCTATCAATCCTTATTGATCGAGTGTGCTAGGGCGCCTGGTCTTCAATTAGAACTTAACGGTTTAGGATTTCAACTTTTAAATGATTCGTATAATGACATTTTGATACGTAACCAAATACATTTGGTCTAAATCTAAAAGAACAGATTTACATACCGGTTTATTTTAGATACTTGATACTTTGCTTCGATTCAGACAATCTGAATAAAAGTTCTGAAGAATCTCACGGATTTGATTAAATCTGCAAGACTGCGTCGTATGCAAGTCTCTGATATCTCAAAGGTTTTCAATATTTCAAAGGAGTCATGTTTCTCGACTTTCAGTTATGAGTAGGAATAGAATAAGGAATCTCAGCTAATTATTTTTATACATTTTGTATTAATAATGACATTCTCACATAAGCATTTTAATTTTTAAAGTTTTAATAGTGGAAATATTTTTTTAAGTTAAATTGCCCGTGATGTTGTAAGGGGCCATGTGATGTCATCAGTCACCAGTAACTTACTTTTTTAACTAACAGTTTCAATTCAGTACGTCTGTGCTCAATACTAAACTGGGACGGACTCGGGACGTCGGAAATTAACAGTCGTTCTACGAGTATTTCCTTTTCTATTTCGATGAGATATATTATGATTTAAGCAGTGGTAGAAAATATAACACCACTCTGTGTATTTAATTCGAAAAGTAAAATTCGAAAGTTTTGACGATTTTTTTATTAGTTACGTTTGTCAGAAATAAACTTCGAAACTACTTTACGATTTTTATTGATGTATGATTTAATTTGGCTTACTGTGTGTAATTTTGTCCAACTTAAAAGTTAGGATAGTTCTTATCTCGATTGCGAATTAATTGTTCATTAAATGTTTGTTTTAGACAATGATTTGAAATTATTTGTAAGTTCCATAAGTTTCTGACAGATGACGGTGAGAGTTAATTTGCATTTTTTGGTTACTTAGTTAATGGCGTGGTTACAATTGGTTACCTAGGTAATGGCGTTGTGTTTCGATTTCACGTCAGTCATGCGTCAATTTATTCCACCTCATAGCGTTGTGTGTCGTTAGCCACAGCAACGGGTGGCCGGTTCATCTATTTTTGTATACATTCCTCTATATTTGAAATCAGATATTTATAAATTTAATTTCATATGTCAATTGGAATAATACAATCTCAAAGATCCTTCGTATGCTTTCAAAACCAATAATTCATTTCGGCATACATTCAAAGTCAGCGAATCTATTCACAACTTCTGATAACAAGCATACAATGTATACATACATAAAATCATACAATAAAACCCGCAAAATACTCCGTCCGTCTAAAAACAGCCAGTGCAGTAATACCAACATAACGATGTGTTATATTCATTTTGATGACGATTTTATAAATTCTATGCATAATAATATATGTTTAGAATGAACGTTTGTTGTTCTATCTGAATACGAATACATATTTTTAAGCCTTAATATGTTTTTATTATTGTGTTCTTTATTCTGGACTAATGACGTGTTGTCGAACTTTTTGAAATATTCTCTCAAAGTTTGACGAGTTTCGGTAAAAGTGTAGAGCCCGGTCTCCTGCAACCGCTTTCACAGACATTACCTTGAGAGGCTAGACTTTGCACCACACGTGGAACACACGCGTCTGTCATTCTGTCCCGCTCACACACACTGTGCGAATGAAACAACTGCCGTAAACTCTCATATTTACCTACAGAAATCGCTGGAAAAATGGTTTAGGGGATAAACATTTTTCTACGCCCAAACTTTCACGAAAATGTAATTTAAAAAGAAAAATAAGTTCTCGAAAGAAGAAGCAATGTCGGTAGGTTTTTATAATTTTGTAATTCTTTATGAAAATTAAGTTAACTGCACCTTTTCCTTAAGTTACATTTTCCGATAAATTATACATGTTTGACAGTGAATGTTTACGTTTAAATTTAAAAACATACCGACTTAGCTTTCACCTTCTACGAGGCAATTTATATAATATATTATTTTGTGCAATTTTCGATGTAGAAAAGTATTTTTTCCCCGGGGTCCTTTTTGCATGAGCCGAAAAGCGAAGTTTATCGTCACAGACATTGGCTCAAACATTCAAAACTGGGGCGATACCTTCCACTTTTTTGTGTTTTCAATGTTTGTGTTTTCCGGGGCCGACGAAAAACATCCTCCATACGGGTGAAATGAGGAAGGCAGGGGCAGGGGGAGGGAGGGGATTATTTCATCTTTTTACGACCACCGCTCGGTGCGGTCAGTCACGGAGCATAAATCGTACAAGTTTTCGAGGTTATGTACACTGAGCGACCGTAATAATTGTGAGTTTAATAAATTGTAAATTAATAATAATGCAATGGATGCTTGTTTCTATCATTAACTAACCTTTAAATAATGTCTTTTAAGTATATTAATTTATTGTACCAAACCCATGCACCTGTATAACACTTTATAAAAATAATTGTTTTTTTGAAATTCTTAATTAGGTCCCTCTATATTTAGGTCCATATTAGTCAGAAATCGTAATGTAATGCCATTTCTTATTTCTGGTTTAATATTTTTTGCACATGTACATAGATAATTCAAACTAGTTCTTCAAAATCGGTTTCAAGGACAAGGAAGAAATTTACCAATATAAACCGGTTTTGTATTCTTAATTCCTGATAAATAAATATCTATTTGTACAGTACGTAGACACGTCTTCACCTAGCTATAAAATCGCCAGCATTTTTATAGATAAGTCTGACACAAGTTTTAACACACCGCACTCTAATGTTTCAAAAAACGGAGGAGATGGAATGTTGATGAAAATTAATAATATTTGAGCTAATGTGTGTGTTTGATGTATTGCTTGTGGAGACGGTCGCTGGAGACCCGGTTTTACATGTATTTAACCAACATTAATTGGATGTTTTTAAAGAGAGAATTACTACAAATCAAAATATATTTACCCTAACGCAAATGAGCCTAACTACAGTTTTACTAACATTATTAATTAATAATTATTATGCAATCTGCAGCTCTAAAACTGTTGTTTTCGGTCTCTCTATTGTATAACGCTATACTTCTTACCTACCATCTTTACTTCTATGTACCATGCATAGACATATGAATATTCATAGACCAGAGAATCAGGGAGAGGGATAAAGACCGACTGTAGCGGGGCGCAGAGGGATGAGTTGACTGCAACGACATGTTATTCGTTAATAATTCAATTTGAAAGTATATAGGCATCTCGCATTTTAATATCACCATTTAGTTCTTAAAAGTAAAATCTGCCTTTGAATGAATAGACCTTTTTACATGGGCGCGCGAATTGTTTGCCCGGTTTGAACAAACTTGTGTAATCCATATAAAGCGAAGAAAGGTTCGCTTATTTTGAGAGTCGAGTATTTTGTTACCGTGTTCAATTAAGACACTTTTACAAATGTTCCATAATTTACTTACCCCAGTAAACAACAACGTGCACTCGGCGGGACCGGGAATTTCGGTTTGCCAACGCTTCATATTTCTCGGTGTGATAAAACTTATCATATTATATGATGTGAATAAGCTTAAAATAACGACAAATAATGTCTACCTATGGAAGGTAATACGACAATTGGGTTTATACTCTTTTTCACTTCTATTTTTACACGTTTTAATAGCACAAGTTACCATTTTTGCCGTGTTATTTCGTAAAATGTACCGATGAGAGCTCGACGCTAGTCCGCACAAGAATGATGACGTCACATTTTCTAGATTCATGCGAACCTATTGCCCAGCCGGTTACATGGAACCCAGAATTAAGGAGGGGGAAATAATAAGCTTTTATCACTTAGGGCAGGTCTATACATAATATGTCTATGGTACCATGTGTAAAACCTATTTACGTTTTCTTTGTCATCTAAACACACCTGTGTGAACTAAAACATAAATATGTAAATACAATATACGTAAAAGCCCATAAGGGCGTTAATGATTAATAAAATAAAATAAAATAAATATTTAAAATCTTTAAGTACTATAAGTAGTAGGAATATTTTAAAACCAATAAGGTCCAAACTTTAACAAATACAAATGCGAAAGTAACAAAAAAGCAATGATAAGTACCCGAAAATAGTAACTTTTATACGTTTTTGTGTAATGTATAGTAAATTCCTGGTTCTTAGGAAGCGGGTAAAAGGAAGCCAAAATCAAATAATAAACGCCCAAGTTGCCGGAAATGAAATATCTTAAATAGGTAATATCCATTGATTTTTCCCACGTTCTATACGGCACACACTGTATCGTTTTATACAAGCTAGACGAAAAAATTCTAAAACATCAATTAAGTTCTTGTAACCCACCTCCGGGGTGAATTTAACCCTAATTTGAAAAAAAAGAGATAAACATTGTAATTATATGTTTAATTTTTTTGTTTTTTGTTAGTGAATTTTTGAAATTTTTATAACAAGCATAGGTACATCTAAATTATTTTTTGTATATATCTCTTACAAAATTAATTATTTACGCGCATTTTTAGTCTTGTACCTACAAGACACTATTTACAAGAAAAATATACATTTTAGGAGAAATAAGCCCACCTCTGCTTTTAATCTGTTTTTCATCACATTTGTGGTGTGAGGTGGTTTTGTTAACATAAAAATATTTTTAAAAAACTATACTACATACCTTCCAAAGTTAGCTCCATTTTTTCAGAACCGATATATAGCGTCAGTAAATGCCTGAGTGGTTTAATTTTACCAATTTACCAACTATGTTGCAATGATTACACTACATAGGTAAGACAACCAAAAATGTTAATATTAGAATGACGAAACATTTAAGATGTTTAAATAATAATAATTTTTCGGAGTTTGCCAATCATCTTATTCCACCAATCATACTTTTAATAAGGACACAGGGGTTAAAATTCTTCACCGTAATAATAAAAGCAAAAAATTAGATAACTTGGAAGCACTTGAAATTAAAAAATCCCTAAATAATATATTGAATAACCAAATTAATTTATCGTTTAATCACATTCTAGATATGTTTCCAATAAACCACTCTGTTATTGCTGGAATTCCCGCAATTACTCCTTTGACCTCCCACTCCAGCACCTAAATGTTTGGTATGTATCTATCAATATTTTGTATCATAGGTTAGTTTTAATATTTTCCTGACGAAGGAAGGGTTCTTCCGAAACCTGTAGAGTGTAATTACAATTTAAAGTGGTCAAAACAAACTTATACATTTTATTGTAAATTATGGCGAGCCACAAAGTTAATGCTTATTACGAACATGAAAAAAAAAATTATAATTATATTTTTCGAAGTTTGAAAAAAAAAAATATTTGGCTTATATTTGTCTTTATTAATACGGCGCTTGCTGCGTGACGGCAAGAGTGCATTCATACCTATAATTACAAGTGGAAAAATATTATCAAGGTAAAACTTAATATGTCAAAATATATTGTAACGAGAACTTAATTTATAGAAACAAAAGTCCTGTTATTTTTATCAACATTTATTTTCCATCTCAATCATCTTCAACCTTCACGTTCCCGGCATCATTCCACTCGGATACATCTAGGATCACGGGGGCGGTAACATCGGGAGTTTCCTCAGACGTGATTATTATCTCTTCATTGACAGCCTCGACATATATCCACTCCACGCTTTCCTTCATGACACACAAGGCCTCCTGAGGTCTACGATATACAACGTCATTATTGTACTGGCACAAACTCTCGGCGATTTGCTTGTTAACTACACTGTATTACAAACTATCAGTTTTCAATCAGCTGACGTCTCGGCATATGTACGTCAGTGTTTCCACCTGCGAGTTTAAAAAGCGCCAAACACTGCGCGCCATATTTGAATGTAGCTCGAAAAAACGCGAGATTTCCCTAGAGAAGAGGATATTGACTACGTGATAAAAACCTAAGCCCCCCGCCCTTCATTGTGATCAAGCGTGGTATTTAGAAGATCCCCCTCCCCCCCGAACGGGTACGTTTTCTTAAATTATCGTTAATATTTCTAGTTATTATAAAATTTCTAGTTCTAGTTCTAGTAAAAGTTATAAAAGTTCTAGTTCTAGTAAAAATTCTAGTTCTAGTTATATAAAAGTTCTCTAAATATATGGACCACCCTAATAATGTGAGAGCGGGCATCACGATAACTAGTTTTATATCCACAAATGGCAGAGCTTTTTCTGGAACGTTCTGACCTCCACAAACATGTTGTTCAGATAAAGTATTATTAGTAGGTACTTATTTTAACACATAATTTATTTTGGTGTGGTTTAATAATAAATGTTTTTATGGCAGTCGTAATATCATAATAGCTGGTTTATGGAAAATACGATATAATATTTGTTTAGGATAAGCATATTAAAAAAAAATAACATTCAAAGACAAATGGACCTCGGCGCGGGTAAGCAAGCACCCAGTAAGGCCCACAATTTATCAATATTTTTTTTTTAAAAATAAAGTGTCGAATATTAGTAACGAAGATACATAAAATGGTACAAACTATTTTTACACAGGTGATCCAATGTGAGACGTAATATATTTATGGCTATAAATTAATATTTTTGACAGGATGGGCTATGTACACAATACACCTCTCATTTACACACACCTACCTATATCACATCATGAAGCGCTGTACTTGGTAGCTCATATTGTTGAATATTCTTAAAATCCTTCCTACCTGCTCCTGTCACGAACCGCACTGCCATTTCACATTCGATCCTAATAAACATCATTTCTCCGAATTACATATATCCGCCCGCAGCTACAAAGTATATCAATTGTCGCAACCGCATCCGCTATAAATGCAGTGTAATGTAATCCATCTCTAGAGAAGAGAATGCAATAGAGTCCCGCAGTAAGTCTTTTTTCCTCATCTATAGGTAGGTATACCTTAGTAAAGTGGTTACAATTACATTACAATCATCACTCGAATACATAGAATTACACCGAAATTACACATTAATGACTAAAAACATTGATTAATTGAATCTGTCTAACACCTAGAAGGTTTGATTTTTTACTCTAAAAGGTTTAAATAATATATAGATACCAATTTCTCTTCACTTTAAAGTGGATTTATGGGTAGATTTTTGGTGTTTTTAAGATGTCTTTTTTTTGTAGAATATATTATATTAGTGAATTTAAGTTGTGCAATCCATCTGTCTGATCTTACTTCTATTATACATTTTGCAGAAAACAGCAAGAGCTACCAAAGACATTAAATATATGTAAATTCAAGCGCCGTGAACGTTTTCTGCTGATTATGTAAAAGCCATTATCCGAAAGTTAGGTACATTGCTGAAATCGGCCAGTTGACTCTGTTTTCTGTTTAATATGTTTTGAGAAAAGCCACATGAAAAATGTTTTAAGTGCCGTGGGCGCTTTCTGCACATTTTTATGCATGTTTTTCCCGAACAACAAATATTTCGGAATGTTGAATGATTTTTTCTACGAAAGCAGCCTGGTTGCTTTTCTTAGAACATATAATTGACTTTACTCCCCTCGGATGAGAACAATGAGCGCTTTTATTATTACAGTGACGACCCGCGGAACCAGAACGGCGACGGTAATGGCAAGCGCCATCTCATTTCTTTAATACGAGTGAGGGAGAGGCAAGAAAAGTAATCATTTTTTTACCTCTCCCTCGCTCGTATTAAATAAATGAGATGGCTCGAGCCGTGAGAGGTTAATGCGGGTCTTGAAGAGGCCCGGATTATGTGAAGGAGGATAATCAGATGCTCGTAGCTCGTTCCACATATTTACTAAAATGAGGCGAATAAACGATCCGCTATCATGAAGCCAACATCAACTGTAAACGGATGTTCCGTCGAGTTTCACGCACCTTCACCGCTAAACCGGAGATCAATGCTGCTGGCTCCTTAGAGCAGGTTCCATCAAATCACTCTCAGCATGCCTACATTGCGTCTGTGCATTAAAAAGGCAATCGGTCGGTTAACAACGGATTGTCAGACAGACCGCCCTCCTTTGCAAAGAATCAAGTATTTTGGGGCTCCAGCCAAGAGGTGGCTCCCAAATTCAATTATTGGGCTTATTTCAGATTTGTACAGGGTTAGCAGGTCACAAGACACCCAGTTTCTTGGAAGCCAGATTTACTCGCCTGCCCGATACTTTAGCCGGCTTGATATACTTACTCCAAGTATTTCAGTGGAGTCTTTATTAAGAGCAATAAAAGTTTTAAAATGCTTGCAATTGTACAGTGAGGTTCCGATGAGAAAGATCGATTATTCCCCGTATAAAAATTTTTAAATTGATAATTTAATATCGATTTATTTCATTAAAAACTTGCTTTAATATAAACCTACAATCAGGTAAGCAATAAAAATGCTCAAAACGCACGATGACAAATTATTCTAAATACAATAAGTGTGTAAAAAAAAAAGAAATATTGTAGTTTGTAAGACCTTAAAGAAAAACAGAGTTATTTTTATCACAAAACATGTTCTGGCATTTATTTTTTAATGATTTTAATTTAGTTAAAATTAAAATTCTAAAAAATGTATTTACTAGATTATGTATTGATTTATTTTGTTGTAGATTATATGATCTGAAATTTGTATTGTATAACAATACAAGCTTCTGCCCGCGACTTCGACTGCGTAGGATTAGTACTTCGAGTAATCTATTTTCTTTTCCTAGGTCCCATCTACGTTTATACCAAAATTCTTAACCTATTTATTTAAAATATGTATAATTCTTGATTCGATTCAAAGTATTAGGCGAGTACTTCAAATAAATTCAGTAATTTAAATATTTTCCAAAATAGAATTTTGATTTAACAATCATTGTTTTGCAAAATGTCATTCTCAAATTTTGACGTTTTATATTAAACTATAATTATTATTTTCAATATATTGAAAAAAATAGCTAGCTTCATAAATTATAGCCTATATGTTATTCTGGTGTATGATCTATATTATTGTAAAGTTTCATTAAAATCCGTTCATTAATTTTCGATTTAAAGAGGAACAAACATACATACATCCATACAAACTTTCACATTTATAATATTAGTAAGATGTCGTTTGAAAATTGAACAAATCTACCAACGACCAACGGTATAACCTTAGTATATTAAAAGAAACTTCATTTTTCAAAATTTCAAAATTCCTTACCGGATAAAATAACAATCTTAAAAAATCAATTTATGTTTTCTTGTAAAAAAGAGTCAATACGTCTAGAATTTGATTTTAAAAGGACTAATTTCCGGTATTCTCTAGTAATACCCTATTAAGGAGGGTGCACAAATACATGCTATTATTTATCGAGATAATACATATTATATACATTGGCATAATACCTAAAAAATATTTTCAAGAACTTGTCGATGAAAGATAAATACAGTACTGGGACCCTAAAAAAGTTAAGTAGTTTCTACCCACTAACCCTTTTACACAGAGATAAAATGAATCCTTTTCCACATTTTTAATGGATAGTCTTTTGGCCTGGCTTTGAAGCTCATTTTGGAAAATAATAATAATATTACTAAGGTCTTTATTCCAGTAGGTAATATGAAAAGGTTAGTGCAGTCCAAAACCCAAACATTCCATAATGGGGCGTACATTAATTACGTGAACAAGAAATGGGGGGGGTCCAGTAAAAACTCACCAAATCTCATTATACCGAGGGGGGAGGGGGTCAATAAAAATCTCAGGTCAACTTTAAAAGAGTATGTATTATTATAGAGATAATAAAAAAATTCACTTCATTTGAAGAGTCACATTTTGGCCGTTGACTGTTTTGAAAAACGTTTATTTCGAGAGTAAGAATAAAATCTCACGTTTGGGGGGGGGGGGGGGGGGGGGGGGGGGGGGGGAGGGAGTCCTACCAAATCTTACTAAGGGGGGGGTCTTCATTTTTTTATAACTGCTCACGTTATTAATAAAAGTCTCTCGTTCCCTAAAGATACGTACATGAATAGTAGAATAAAATGAGAATGCTGGTAAATAAATGGGTAGGCACACAAAACAAGTAAAGATAATAAAATAATAATAAATGTAAAAGAAATAGTAATATAAGCCTGAATTTTTTAATTTTAAGCCTCATTTGAATTTAGCATTCTCAGACAATAAAAATATTACCATTTGTTATTTCAGCTACTGTCATTATACCTAGCTCTCTCATTAAAAATTTAGGCATATTAGATTTGTCAAAGAAATTATATATAAAAATGAAAAAATCAGTCATTTTAAATACAGGATTACGAAAGATTTTTTAAATATTTATATTGAGGGATCAGTAGAATTTATCGGTTAAATTAGGAATTCTACCGAGCCACTGATATGAAAATATCTGGAGTCGGTTAATTATTTTCCTATTTAATAGTCTGGTAGGTTAACATGTTGTTCTTGTATTGTTTTGTATTAATTATACTTATATAATTTTGCATAGCGTGGATTTACTAGATGATCATTTTTATGGAAAAGTTGTGAAAGTGTTTAGTTTTTTCTATGGGGAAAACTAACCCGGACGTCTGGTGCGTAAAATTTACTAATATAATATTACCTGATGCTTTGATTACGTTTGTAGTAGTTTGTGTGTAGTTTTTTTCAAGTGTGCATCACGGCTGGAGGATGGACTGAGGCGGGCCTCCAAGATAATTATTGTTATAATAGGAAACACTTCAATTACGACTTTCGCTATATTTTTAAACGCAGGCAATTACCTTAATAACTCGTAACCACTTGTGAATCAAAAAGGTTTTTAAACAGCAGGAAATGTTTCAACGTAGTTAAGTGCTATGTTGAATTTTCTTCAAGATTTTGTAATCAGTATTTTATTCAATTAGAGGATGCTTTTAATTATCTCCTTGAGAACTTTCCAAAGAAAAACCTTAACAAAGAAATTAATTTCCCTGTTCAACAGAAATATGGTATACGGGCGTCTTGAGTTGAAATAAAATGCATTTCAGAAATACTAAATAATACACTTAAATGTTGCTGTTGGATTGGAATGGAAACAGAAAAATCTGTTCAACTGGAGCGATTTAGGTCCTAATTTGGACCTCTTTTATTTTTGTGTGATTGATATCGGTCCAAAAATGGACCATATTAACGAACCTACAAATTTGGGATAAACGGTGAAATCTAGGTGGATTCATTAGCTTTAAACCGCAGTAAACAGTTTATATGTTTCCATATTATTATTTGGAGGTATGATATTAATTAAACCGAATGGCCAAATCAAAACTGAACACAAAGTTCAACCGCTCGAGTGGTTAAAATGAAATATTGACTAACCACGTCAACCAATAATACATAAACAGCCTGACTAAAATTAATTGAATTGATAAATAACCATGTATGTGAAAACCTTACATATTAGAATCTGACCAAAAATAGTTCATTGATATATTACATTGCTTATCCAACTAAAATAGGGTAGTTTTTCTATTTTTTTATTTTTTTTATAAGTTTATTTTAAAAATTTTTTACATTAAGGCCCATTAAACTATTTGATATCAATTTGTCAACGGGATTTCTTTTAACAATTACTTTTTAAATTAATACAGGAACATAAAATATTCACGTTATATATAAATACGCATATTTTAACGTACATTTTTTTAAAAATAAAAATAAAATTGTTGTTAAAAAGCAGAGAAGGTGAAAGAAAGAAAAAAAAGATAATACTAATGGAAAACATTAAGAATGAAAAGAAGAAATTCAGTGGTTAGTACAAAAAAATTCTTTCGCAGAACCATTTTTTTTTGAACATATTTGTTATTTATTTTAATTGTTTTTAAATTAATTTTTTTTACGTGAATACCGCACAAGAGTCCCAACTGCTCGGTGAGACTATGCAATCCCCAATTGAGGTATTATTGTGAGGCTGAAGGTTATGGGAGGGGAAGGAGATGGGAAGAGGAAGGTGGGAAAAAAACATTGCTATTCAGATCTAATCACCAAACAAGGCTTTAAGGAATTTGCAACAAAACTGACACTTCACTTTTTATCTAGTTTATACAATTATACGGCCGGCGTAGTCCAGAGGCAAGGCTTTGGACTCCCATACCGAAGGTCGCGGGTTCGAAACCGGTGTAGGCAAATAAATTTTATTTGATTAATTTGTGTTATTTCACAATTAATTCATAGAAAAAATATATATATACTATATTTGAGGCAAGTTCCAGAGTGGAAGACACTTTAAGTATCGCCCTGGTGTAAGACCACCATTCAGAATCGAAACGTTGTTTGAAATGGCTTTAGCCGTGTTTAGTGACTAGATCTGAATAGCCAGGTACATCCCCAACTTCCTCTTCCCCATCTCCTTCCCTTCCCCGCTTACCTTCAGCCTCACAACATACCCCAATTGGGGATGCTATAGTCTCACTGCCTCCAGACGGGAGCAGTTGGGACTCTTGTGAGATGTTCAAGAAATATTAAAAAAATACAATTAAAAATTAAAACAATTATTCCCCAAGAATAACTTTTTACAGATCTGACGTTTTGGATTCATTATTGCACAATTTCAATGTTGATGTCTAGAATTTGTATTTATTTAACCTTCTGAAGGCCAGCATAGGAAAAATATTTTTTTTCTTTACGACGTAAGAAATTTGACATTTCATACGAATCCAATATTTATAACATTTCTTTTCTGATATATTACAAAAATTACAAGAAAATAATGTAGATAAAACGATCTTTCTGATAATAACTGAAATCTTTTCTTTCCACAATGAAGTTATATAAAAAAAACAATGAAAGAATATAGAGTTTTTACACCAACTCCGTCCATATTTGGACACGGCGGCCATTTTGTCGGCCATCTTTCTTGCCCGCCGCATCATCGATAATTTATTAAAATTATTCCGAGAGGCTAGACGCTATGCAGTATTTCGTTACGTCGAGAACAAGAATGGCCCAAGCGATTCTGACCTTGTTCTTGATACAATTTCTTTATACATAAGGGACAAAATCGCTTCCAAAAACCGGTGATCATACGGCCAATTAGGGATTTTAAACATGCATAAGGCATTAAAGTTATTAAAAATCTTTATTTTCGTGGAAGTTTTATCAAATCCATGCGGAAAAATTCAATTAGAAATTAGGTCTCTTCCAGACCCATGTCCACTCCTTCCTCTCCTCAAAAAGACCCTCCACACAGCATCTTCAATTATTTTCCTCAGGACCTCCTGTGTGGAGTATACAAGTATATATTTTTTTTTTTTTTAATGTTTCTTTATTCTTTGAATAGTAAATATATAACAATTGTGGAATTTATGGCCGCCATACTAGGCACATGCCCGTGTTATGGTGGCCGAAATATATAACTGAAAACTTAACATAAGGCTATTTTTACGGAGGGCTTAGAGAATTGGTTAAAATTACGCCATATGCACGTCTCTTGGCTCGCTTTTTCTTCTCATAACACTTTTCAGTCGAGCTTTTAGCGCGTAAAACTTTTTTTAAACAAGAATAAATTAGAAGTTTTACTTATCCTCCTAGCTGGTTACCAGAAAACACTGCGTTACGGAATATAATAAAGACTCCCATTTCGTTGCGTAATACCAGTAAAAACTTGATTGGAACGTGACCTATGCTATGTTTGTCTAATAATTGTTTTAGACAGAAAATGTTCAGAGAGGCAAAAAAAATATATATATATTAAAGGGAGGCCTACACTAGCTTTTTTATTATTATACCTTACCCTTAAACGGATTGATTTATATCCCAGTAAACACGTAATATAAAATACACGGCATTTAAAAAATATTGTCCTTCACATTTTGGTGATGATTCTCAATTTAAAAAAAAAATTATATGAATACCGCACAGAGGTTCAACTACTCCCAACGCCAGTGAGACTATAGCGTCCACAATTGGGGTATGTTGTGAGACTGAAAATAAAGGGGAGAGAAAGAAAACACAAGGAAGATGAAGGTGGTAAAGTACCCTGCTCTTCAGATCTGGACACCAAAAATGGCTAAAGCCAACGTCAATTGTAAATGGTTTTCTTACACCAGGGCGATACTTACAGTATCTTCCACTATATACTACATACATATTATTTTTAATAAATAAATTGTGAAATAAAACAAATTAATCAAATAAAATTTACATCCGCACGCCGGGGTCTTAATCCGCGATCTCCTGATTGCGAGTCCAAAGCCTTACCCCTAGGCCACGGAAGCCGTCAAAAACTTTACCTGTCTGTAATTCCGGTTCAATTCAATTTTAGAACTTTTAGAGCCTTGAAATTAAGTGTCTTTATTTTCAAAATTGGAAATGTTTATTTGGACAATTTAGACGAGCGATAAAAAACCTACTTTCTTATTATACAAGAACGTTTAACAGAAAAGTATATTCGTTGGTATTTTTAAATTGGTCTGCGCTAGTAAATTAATAAAACCACAGAAAACCACTTTTTTCCCTTTTTGAGGGGGATAAGGTTTGGCTGAAACAACATCAAAGCAAATCCAGCTTTTTCCGAAAGACTTGATCCATAAGCTTTTGAATTAATTTTGCAGAATTATTACAGCCGGTGTACTTTCCTTAACAAAAACGTGTTTTTACCTACCCCTTTTCCAAGAAACTTCTGAACTACTTACTTACAAAAATAATAACATTAAAACGACAATACATGCAATCAATAAGTTTTAAGTACAACAGAAAAACCTTAAGAGAGTATTACCAGAGAATTCCTGAAATTAGTCATTTTTAAACCAATCTCTAGACAAATTCACTCTTTTTTACAAAAAAACAAAAATTGATTTTGAAAGATTTTATTTTATCTGGTAAACGCATTTATTAAATTTAAAAATAAATTTATTTTTAATATACTAAGGTTATACCGTTGGTCGTTGGCAGATTTGTTCAATTTTCAAACGAAATATTGTATTATACAACACAAATTTCAAATCATACAGCAAAATTTAAGTTTTCTTTATTCATAGAATTGTTTGTACATTAAATGAGGATTTTTCGACCACCATGCTAGGCACATGCCCGAGTTATGGTGGTCGATTTTTTATTAAATCATTGTACATTAACATATGCAATATAAATAATGTGAGAAAATATAAAAAATAAAAATTTACATATAATTTTTTATAATATTAAAGAAATTTAAGGAATATTAAAGAATTCAACACAATATAAAATAATGTAAACGACTATAGAGTAATAAAAAAGAGTATGGAAGAATATAGTAGAATGTATCTAATTTTAAACTATATAAAACCAAAGTATGTAGTACAGAGCAAGCAAATAAGAAGGATTAGTATTATGATGAAGATCCATGTGTGCGTAATATATCAATACATAATCTAGTAAACACACCTTTCAGAATTTGAATTTTAGTTCAATTAAAATAATTAAAAAATAAATTCGAGAACAAGTTTTGTGACGAAAATACCTCATTTTTCTATTTATTATATTTCAAACTTTTTTTTACACACCCATTTTTTTGGCATTATTGTAAAATCATAAATACTTATGATGGGGGGCGAGAGGGGTGGCTATAGAATTTCAGGAATCATAAAGATCATCGGTCAGAATTCTGTCTCATAATTTCTTTTTATTTTTATTTAAAACCTTGTGCGGACTCCCTGACCTTGCTCATGGACCTGGATTAATTTTCTACGGACCCCCTGAATGATCCCAGGGACCCCTGAGGGCCCGTACGGACCACTTTGGGAACCACTGATCTAAACCAATGATGATCCACCTACTTAGCCGAAGCCAATTTATCCATTTTCAATTTACTCTCGGGCCGCAGGGGGTACTTGTTTTAATAAAACGCTATTTTTTTAATAAATCAATTACAGAACGCAAAAAAGTGCCACATGTTTCAAACGTATGTCTCCAAAGCCAAACCAATAAATACTGTTGATTTTTATCATTCTGAAATTTTGAAATAAAAATTAAATATACCTACTTACTTGGGCAACTGCTGATTTTTATCGTGCCGAAAGAAGGAAAAAAATAACCCAGCGACAACGCCGACTGTAACGCTGTTAAGGTATACGGAACAGACGAGAATGGCATTCTCAACCAGATTCAGAGAACATATATTATGAGGGGTACAAAAGCAAAAACGCCACTCTCCAAAAGTGCTGTTTTCAGTTAATTACAAAAAAAAACGATGCAAAGAATACTATGCAGTTTTCGTGTGTTGTTTTTAGTAATAAAATTACAAGTATAATCCAAAGTGAATAATTATAATAAAAAATGTTATAATAATGTGTTCATTGATCATGTTTCATTTATCATAAATTCTGGCTTGTGATTGGTTTTTGTAGAGAGTGGTGATTTTGGTTGTTAATCGTTGCGGAGAGTGGTGATTTTGGTTGTTAATCGTTGTGGAAAGTGGTGATTTTGGTTGTTAATCGTTGTGGAAAGTGGTGATTTTGGTTGTTAATCGTTGTGGAAAGTGGTGAATTTGGTTGTTAATCGTTGCGGAGAGTGGTGATTTTGGTTATTAATCGTTGTGGAAAGTGGTGATTTTGGTTGTTAATCGTTGTGGAGAGTGGTGACTTTGGTTGTTAATCGTTGCGGAAAGTGGTGATTTTGCATCTAAATTTTTCCATGATTTGCGGTTGTTTTCTCTAAGGATCTCAAAAACCATCTTGTAGCTACGGACATTGTGCATAGATTAGCATCTGTAACTCAATTTCGTCATTTTTGGAGAGTATCGTTTTTGCTTTTATACCCAATATACGATTATTATTATAAAATAATAAAAGCACTTCTTTAAAATTCGCAGAACATCTCTTTGTGAGAAATCAATCACGTTCTGCTTAACGACAAGAAGCCTAAACCCTTACATGCAGAAAGAAGGGGTCTTTGATTAAATTTACTTGAACACCTAAAATATTATAACATTTATTAATAAAGTAAGGAAAATTATTTATTCCCCTGATGAAAAAAACCAGTTTGCAACTCACTATTTCAACTATTTCAAAGTGATGGTCCGCACACTACAGAACTTCTCAAAACCCCGTTGTCAATGGTAACGCAACCAGTCACTCGCAACTCTTATTGGTAGTTGCCGCGGCCAGCCGTTGCCAGGTTGCCTGGTTGCCATGATTGCGTCAGTTTAGTTGCCATTTTTCGAGTTTTTTTTATTTTTCTATTCGCCAGCGCAAATATGACAGCGACAGATGACTGAGGTGACAGCTGAAGTGTTCTTCGTCCATGGCTAAACAAGGTGAGGTAATTACTGAAATAGTTAAATTGAGTCAGAAGTTTGGTTGGCAACCATAGCAACCCGCAGTTTTAGTTTGGTTTCTGCTTCTTTACGAGCGAAGGGCCTTAAATAAGTCAACAGCAGTCAAGTCATTATTAAACAATTAAGATTTAAGAACACATTAGTTAATTTAACGTTTTTTAATGTAAGGAAAACAGATTTCAAAATAGAGAATCTATTGTCACAGTAAATCTAACCACAGTTTGTTTAACCTTGTAGGCCGAAACAGCTGTCACAATAATTAAAACTTTATTTTTTATGCGAAAACCTCACAAGAGTCCCAATTGCTCCCGTCTGGAGCGAGTGAAACAATGGCATCCCCAATTGGGGTATGTTGTGAGGCTGAAGGTACACGAAGAAAAATGTTATTCTGAAATACGATCATTTTATTCGTAAAAACGGTTAAAAACGGGACTGAAGTTCTTACGAACAAATTAACAGGGTTTCAATGTTTATTGGCGGGAACATGTAAGAATAATTTGTATTTTCCCGCCAATAAATGAAACACTGTTAATTTGTTCGCAAGAACTTCAGTCCCGTTTTTTTTAAGGAGATTTAAAATAGGAAGGTGGGGAAGTAGCTGGCTATTCAGGTATAGTCACTAAACACGGCTAAAGCCATTATTAAGCGAAGTTTCAATTCTGAATGGTGGTCAGACGCCGACAGAGTGGATAGAGCAAAGCTGAGAGTATCTTCCACCCTGGAACGTGCCGCAAATGTACTATATATTTATTATTTTTAATTAATTAATTGTGAAATAACGCAAATGAATCAAATAAAATTTATTAAGCGACCTTCGGAATGGGAGTCCAAAGCCTTGCCCCTGGACTACGCCGGTCTAATATATAATACTTGCAGAACTTCAAAATAACATGATTAAATTGAATTTAAATTAAAAAAATATAATAATTTATAGCTGGGGAACCATCTTGAGTAAGGTACTCTATTTGTGTAAGAATAATAAACGGAGGTGACTTCGTAATAATGTAAGTACCTACTTACTTAACCTATATAACCCCTTCAGTGTTTCAAAATTGTTTTTCTGAAGAGTTTTAACGGCGTACACGTGTCCATAATGAGACCGAGAAATTAATAATATAATTGCTAAAAACGCGATTGTAATTAGGAAGAAGTGAATTGAAAAATTTAATTTTTATGTTTAATTTATATAGATTATCTCTAAATAATTAAATTTTAAAATTTTATTAGATATTTTAGATATGTACAATAAAAAATTGAGATACCTTAATTAGGAAGAAGTGAATTGAAAATGCAATGTATTTCTCGTGACGAAAATAACTTTATTCAACAAAATTACAGTACGTAAATATTTATATTTTTGATACGATGAATTCGATTTTTTACGATTACATTGAAAATTTTTTTAACTTTTTTCCACTATTTTTTCTGACAGTTACAGAAACTATTTCTGAAACCGGTAACAGTCAGAAAATTAAAAAAATATATCAGTAGGTACGAAAATAGATGTGTTAATAATGTATACATGAGTAAATACTATACTTACGATAATATTTAGTTGATTTATATAGCGCTGTTTTGTGAAAAATCACGTCAGGGGCGTTGCACAATAATGTAACTGACTAACAACGACTAATATTTATAATATCCAGTGACTTACACCTATATGCATATATACACAATCACTATACACGTACATTAATGCAATAATTAAATAAATAATATGTAATCTCAATATTATTTAAAAAAAAATTTACATTAACTCCACACAGGAGGTTTTGAGGAAAATAATTTCCTTCAGGGCCTATGTCGTCTTTGAAGATGCTGTGTGGAGGGTCTTTTTGAGGAGAGGAAGGAGTGAACATGGGCCTTAAAGAGACCTATGTTGTAGAGAGGAGGAAACACAGAGGTAAATCGTTCCACAGCCGAGCTGCTGAATTCAAGAACAAGTCGTAGAAGCGACCCGTTCTTATGTGACTAATGTCAACCGTGTACATACGTTGGGCGCGCGTTTGGATTTCCCGACTATGCACCGGTGCCGAGGGGATCAATGACCCTAGACCCTAGCTCCTCGGAGCATCTTCCATTGAAATATCGGTAGAACAAGGATAGCTTTTCTACCCTGTGCTCTAAAGATCTATGAAATGGATCGTCCGTTTCTACACGGAGGCGAGGTTTTTTTCCGGTACTTTGGGGCTCCTGACCAGAGGTGGCTGTTAAATTCAACCGTGAGGTGCACTTGCGAATTGTACCGGGTTAGCAGTTGTGTACTATTAATAATATCGACTGTGTTTTTGAAAAACCCTTCAAGCCACAATTCTTATAGAAATAGTCTTCGAAGTATATATAACATGGTAAAATATTTTTTTGCTTATTAGGTCATTTTTGATACAAAAAAAATAAGTTTATGTATAATTTTTTTTAGGTTATTTCGAAAAAAAACATGAAATACTCAACTGTCAAATCTCTCATTTTTATAAATTAAAAGAATTATTTACATCAAACTTTTGAAAAACAAATAACCGCTTTTATGTAACTTCAAGAATTTTAGTTTTGCGAATTTGTAAATATTGGTTTTTATCGTCTGATGGTTGTCAAGCACGCACACGTATGTAGGTTTTTTATTTTCATTTTTTTTTATGAACGGGTACCGCACAAGAGTAATAAGTTGCCAGAAACCAGTGTGATTTTTTTATCCTTCAATGAACTTTAGAATTTTTGCTTAAAAATATAAGATTAATTTTCAAACATTTAAATTTTCTGGTATAGTTCAGAGAAGTGGTAAATCATCTACTATGATATAATATTTTGAACAGAGAATTTGTATAAATTTAAGCAAGGTTTCATCTTTAGTCTCAAACCTATTATGAATGCTTGATACAAGCTGAGCGATTAAATTCATAGATGGCGTTATTGCTTTGTTAGTCACGTACGTTAGTCACGATATTATAGATTTTATTTTGTTTCTGTCCACCCCCACAACAAACAAATGGTATGAGATTATAAAAACTCCGTTCCGTTTTAAAACCTCCTCTTCCTCGATCATTATTTCTTAAATGGTAAACAAGTGAGTAAAAGATTATCACCACAAAAATAAAAACCAAACTTAGAACATTAGATACAATAAGTCGATGGATTCAACTGTTCGGAAAAGTGCTTCATTTATAAAAAAAACATAATCCTCTTCTGTTTACCAAGTCCTAATATTTTACAGAATTATCTCAATTGCCATATTGCGTCGAGAGTTCAGACCCCAAGGATATATGAAAATGATGTTTCCACTTTTTGCCTCCAATTAGTCCAACGACCGGAAACTACTGAATAGTGGATGGAATACGTATCGACGAGAACTTAGTAAGCAACAGCGCCTCTACGACTCTCCTGTGATTACCGAGTTATCTAAGGGGGGTTTCTCACCATCCTCCCGTTAGCTTATCTACCCTAATAACGAATATTATCAAAAATAAAAATAAAATACTCGCAGTGGTTAGAATACTCGGCCAACTTATCCAATATATAGCCACTATTCGTAGGTTCGAGTACCGAATTATAAACTCCAACTTAATAATTAAATAAACCATAAATCGTAAATCGAAAATATTCGTTATTAGGGTAGATAAGCTATTGGGAAGATGGTGAGAAACCCCCTAATTGTAATATATAGTAAGTGTAGTGTATAAAGTAAATATCTCTTTAGATAAGGTAGGTACCAATACCCTTCTACTTTTAAAAGTTAACATTTCTTTATTTATTGTCATCAAGCTTAATTTGTAGAAGTCGATTTTAATTTAAAAAAATTATATATTCAAAATAAATAATTAATTCATAAATAAAATGTTTTCATAAATTAAATATCAGTATAATTGAATATATTTAAAAATAGAGACTAGTTAATTTCTGTTTATTTTTTACAGTTTTTGATCAAAGTACCTACCTACTAGTAAATCGTTATATTTTTTCTTGCTTAAGAGGGTTAAGAGCATTTTGAAAGCAAGGGTATTTTATGGTATCGTAAGTTCGCTTTAGGTAACATCTAAGTCCTTCGTGCCCACTAAGGGACCATATGTCGTAAATAAGGTAAAATAAGTAAGTGAAAATAAGAACTTAACAGGAACGGCTATGCGGTTTTTTTCTTGTAAAACTTTAATTTTGAATTAAGGACAAAATACCCCGTAAAACGGAATTATTACTTTTTATTCAAAAGGTACAGCAAATATCGAGTACGAAATATTTATTTTAATTTTATATTTGGTTATATTTTGGAAACAAAGTTATTGTTTTAATAATTACCAAATAATTTCCAAGTTGCCTCTCATACCATGAAAAATTGGATTCTTTAATGGCCTGTATTTTATAAATAAATAAATAAAATAGAGTGAAGTTTTGTTGGGTATTTTAGCCTCAAATATAAATTTAAGTTTCTAATGAAAAAGGCCATACATCAATTCCCTTTAAAAGGCTTGGCAGACCCGTATTTTATAATTTATAACACAAATAAATAAAGTAGCATATAATATATGTACCAGACATTAATTTGCCAAAATTTTAACTTTTTTAAAATTGTATCAGTTTGGTTGGGTATTTTAGCCTCAAATAAAAATTTAAGTTTCTAATGAAAAAGGCCATACATCAATTCCCTTTAAAAGGCTTAGCAGACCCGTATTTTATAATTTATAACACAAATAAATAAAGTAGCACATAATATCTAAAATCGTATCAATTTGTTTGGGTATTTTAGCCTCAAATAAAAATTTAAGTTTCTAATGAAAAAGTCCAAACATCAATTATTCTCTTTAACAGGCTTTGCAGACCCCTATTTTATAATTTATAACACAAATAAATAATGTAGCACATAATATCCGTAGTAGACATTAATTTGCCAAACCTTTTAATTTTTTATAAATTGTATCAGTTTGTTTGGGTATTTTAGCCTCAAATAAAAATTTAAGTTTCTAATGGAAAAGGCCAAACATCAATTCTCTTTAACAGGCTTTGCACACCCCTATTTTATAATTTATAACACAAATAAATAAAGTAGCACATAATATCCGTAATAGACATTAATTTGCCAAACATTTTAATTTTTTTTAAATTGTATCAGTTTGGTTGGGTGTTTTGGCCTCAAATATAAATTTAAGTTTTGTATGACAAAGGCCGTGCACCCGTTCCCTAACAGACTTCGTCGACCCAAATTTCAACTACGCGGGAAAGGGTTTGGTACGGGACCCCTAATTTATTTTGATATTATTCTACAAAGGTCTTTATTTATAACCTACTTTTTTACGCTTCTACACTTTATAACAGCTCCCTTCTCTGCTATATACCTTCTATGCAGATATCATAATCCCACTGGCTTCGGGCAGTTTATAACTCTTGTGCAGTACGTAAAAAAAAAGATTGAAAATAATTAACAAACACACTTCGTGCTTTTGGCAAAACCCGAAAATTATTATTTAACCCAAAAATTCATTTCCATTTCCAAATTTTATAGATTCTAGCTGTTTTGATTATGAACGTAGGCTCTTATGATAATCGGATTCATCGCAACACTTGATCACCGCATATAATCAGTTATAGCTTAGCGCTCACTCAATCGCACTTAAGGGAGTCACCCGTTGGAAAGCTCTATTATTCGCTTTTTCGAGATTTTTTTTTGGCGAAGTAAGTAAACTTTTTTTTGAGAACTTTTTACCGCATTCATATTTTGGGCTTAACAATTTTTACAACCCGAAATCTTTGCTCATCGCTGATGTACCCGGCAACTTAGACACTGAGACAATAGTGCCCAAAATATGAATAAATATGTGGTAAAAAGTTCGTAGTTGTACGTTTATTTAGTTCGCCAAAAAGAAATCTCAAACGGGCGAAAAAATGAGTCTTCTCACGGGATGACCCCCCTTTAATATAACAACATTTCAGTAGAGTAATTCTGATTTTAATACTCCATTTTTATCAAAAATTTTTATGTAAAATTTAAAATAGATTTATTTCATTCAAAACTTGCTTTAATATATACCTACATTCAAGTAAGCAATAAAAAGGCTCAAACGCACGGTGATAAATTATTAAATATCGTGTACTTCTTGCAAGTATTTTTTGATCGTAAGTATTTATTATTTTTCTATAATGTCCGAACAAAATAAGTGTGTAAAAAATATTTGAAATATTTTAGTGTGTAAGACCTTAAATAAATAGAAAAACTGAGGTATTTTCGTCACAAAACAAGTTCTCAGATTTATTTTTTAATGATTTTAATTTACCTAAAATTAAAATTCTGAAAAATGTGTTTACTAGACTATGTATTGATTTATTTTGTTGTATGATTATATGATTTGAAATTTGAGTTGTACAATATGTCGTTTGAAAATTGAACAAATCTGCCAACGACCAACGGTATATCCTTAGTATTTTAAAAATAAATTTAGTTTTTCAAAATTTAAAAATACATTTACCAGATAAAATAACAGTCTCTCGAAATCAATTTACGTTTTTTGTAAAAAAGAGTCAATACGTCCAGAATTTGATTTAAAAAAGACTAATTTCCGGTGTTCTCTGGTCCCTCTTAAGAAAAACTAAGAATGATTAGATACGTTTTTAGATTTTCACGGCCAAAAGCATTTTCGTTGTTTGTTTTTGAGGTGTTATGCCGTGTTGCGCTACCTCCTTATTTAGCCGACAATCATCAATTCCGACAGCAATCTCCAATTTTTTCAAAATTGAACTAATAATGCAACTTTGTTATTGATTCACTCATTTACCTCCAATGGCAGTTATTTGGCATTAAAACCAGCTCTGTATGCCTAAGTTTCCCTTTGTGAATAAAATAATTAACTTATAAATGCGTGAGAATTACTGAAATGTAAGGTTTCTTTTGGTTTTCTCAAAATAAAGCATTTTGGAAATTGCTGCATTTGATTTTACACACCTCAAAACATAATTTCATTTAAATGCATCAAGGAAAAAACTACTTGCTTATATCCTGTATACGCCAGCGTATAATTACAAACAATCGACACTGTAAATTAATTCATTTGATATTAATTCTAACTTATTATCAAATGTATTTATGAAATAGGTTTGAAATTAGTAAATGATGCAGAATTATAATGATATAATTTCAAATTAAATTAAAACAAATAACTTTGTATTAAACCACTAATATAATCACAATTATTAGTAGTAGTAATGACTACCCTGACGAAGAAACCATCGGTTTTGAAACATTTAGGTAATTGTGATTATATTAGTGGTTTAATACAAAGTTGTTTGTTTTAATTTAATTCAAAATGACGCCACAAAGTGATTTTGCGAAGTTTGAAGAAATAAAGATATAATTTCAATTTAAAATGTATAATAGTTAAAATTTCGGGTGGGCCAACTGTCGGAGGATCAACTGTCGGGTCACCGGTTTATACATTGATGCGTATTTTGTATGGTTTTTAAATCGAAGGACCTTGAAGATAAGCACATAAGGAAAAGGAGAGAAATTACTCACTGCTGGAGTACTTTCTACTAGTATTTTCTCATGCACTTTAAAGCGGTAATATTTTTGTTGCGGTACTCTGCAGCGCAGAGTGGCGAAAAAGCGAATGCGGATGCGAATATTAAATGCGGGAGATGTTTGCAGGAAGAGGGTCGAATATTGACTGATCGTGGTAATATCAAAAAGTGACAGGTTTATCGGGAAGGATAGGAAGGAAATATGACAATACTAGCTACAAGTACAGCAGTTCATGTATGTGGTGTATTAGTTCATATAGATGTATGTAGGTAAGTGTAGTTATGTATTGTGTAAATGCCCAACCATATATGGACAGCCTTCCACCATTTCAAAGCAATATTTTCCGTTTTTACTGACGGCAACAGCAAGAATATATATCTTTCTTTCAAGAAAATAAATTAATGTATAAGTATCAAACGAAAAATTCTAGTTCAATATGATTAAGAGCTTTTGAGAGCAGATGAAGCGAACTGGACTCACTTCAGGTTCACAAAGATTAGAGGTGGAAAATTCATAGAAATATATATTTCACATCTCTCAGAGCCGTGGAATTGTACCTAGGGAAATTACCCCGGGAATCCTACACACCTAGCACACTACCGCATTTCTGAACTATTCGTATTATACCAGCTCTCTACTATTTATGTTAGTCACTCTTCCAGGGGTGCTAGCATAGTCGATCGATAAGGATCGGTAACTTCTCATCGTTCCCTAGGACAACTGCAGATCGCTAACGCACAAACAACAGTTGATGTCGAATATATTAAGGACACTCATTAAGGACAATATATTAAGGTCGAATATATTAAGTCATTGTGAACTGTCACCTATTCGTTTGCGATCTGCAGTTGTCCTAGGGAACGATGAGAAGTTACCAACAATTATCCTACCGATCCTTATCGATCGACCGTGCTAGCACCCCAGAATCGCCCGATTCCTTCTTTACTTATTTTTTATAAATACGTTTTTTGTTTCAATATAACCATAAATTTAAAAAAATTATAACTTATTTAAAAAAAAACTTTATATGGCCGAGATCACTCCAAATGGGTGAAAGCCAAATTTATAATTAAATATATTTTAAAAAAATACTCTCTTTAATATACTATTATATTTATAACACACTTATCGAATTCATTTTATAAAAACTTAGTATGTAGGTATTAATTTAAAAAAATAATAATAATTTAAATTGCATTTGGCACTTTACAAACATTTGGTTTCGTAGAACAGGCAATTTGCCTAGCTAGGAACTAATATCGACCTTAAACAACGTAATAACTAATAACACTTGTATTCATTTTACATATATTCTCTTATTATATAATATTATTTCTGTTATTTTGGCTTTAAATATATCAAATGTTAATAAATAAATAAAAAAAATCATTTGTACAGTTTTCCAAGAAAATGTGATTACATACTCGTGTTGTATCATACTTTTTTCATGTGCACCTTTTATTGCTGTATTAATTTAGCTAAGTTCCGTAAAACTAATAGGGCGTAATAAATATTTACTTATTCAATTACAAACCAATTTTACAATAAACTATTCATGTTCATGATTTTAAAAATATCTACATTGTAACTACGCATTGCTCCGTAACTACTCTCATAGTACCTTAAGTACTTATTTTTTACTCAAAATATACTTAAGCTTATTGAACTCCTTTTATACATACCTACCTGTGCTTACTTAAATCTTTCAAATTCGGATTATTATGATATAATAATAGGAATTCACTTAGTAGTTGAAAAAAAAATATATATTTGTATGAAACCGCGCGAACACAAATTTAATGTCACACAAATCGCATATTATATATGTTCAGTCTGCAGCAAATCACAGCCGGCGTGATCGAGGGGCAAGGCTCTCGACTCCCAACCCGAAGGTCGCGGGTTCGAACCCGGCTTACTCAAATAAATTTTATTAGATTAATTTGTGTTATTTCAATAAAATTAATTCATTAGAAAATAATAAATGGTATATTTTCGGCACGTTTCAGAGTGGAAGAAACTCTCAGTATCGCCCTGGTGTATGACCACCATTCAGAATTAAAACGTTGCTTGAAATGGCTTTAGCCGTGTTTGGGGACCAGAACTGAATAGCCATGTACTTCCCCACCTTCCTCTTCCCCATCTCCTTCCCCTCCCCACTACATTCAGCCTCCCAACATACTCCAATTGGGGATGTCATGAGCAGTTGGGATTCTTGTGCGGTATTCATATAAAAAAAACTGAACCCACCAAACGCTTAAACCCTATCACCCTTTGTTTCAGTTGTCTAATGGTTTGGAAAAGCCTGGCGTTTATTTTGTCTCCGAAAAAAATCATTTTTTTACTTGAAAATGCTGTAAGAAAGTGATGGTCCTCAAAATGTTAAGGCTTAAAGGGTGACGGATAATTAAATACTGCCTTATTTCACAGTGCAGACGAAAATTATATCATGGTCATACCTGCCATATTCACTGTCCCACTATCGTTATGGCTACTCAATCTACCGGAGGCATCTGGAACGAGGCAACGGATGCAGGTTGGAGCTTTGGAGTGAAAAAGTTACATTTCTACTATTCCGAGAGCATGGTTCAATATTTCCGAAGCGGAAATGACGTAGGTACGCTTTTATATCTTATGCTTCCGTTTCTTAGAGCTTTCACGTGATTGATTTATTTTTCGTAACGGTAGTGCCACACCGGGATTTTACCGGAAGACAACCCCGATTATTACTATTCATTTTTTATTTACGGTACAAGTACATATAAATAATTAATATTTTATAAAAAAATATCACAAAAAAATTATAAATTTCAAATAATTAAATAAATTATGACGCCACAAAGTGATTTTGCGAAGTTTGAAGAAATAATTCAAAATGAACTAATGCTGCGTCCATACGCTTGCCAAGTAGTCTTGGCAAGCGTTCGCTAGAGATAGGCGTTTTTGTTCTTATTAAAAAACAAAAACGAAATGTTTTTTCCAAAAATTTTGGAAAAAAACGGGTTGTTTTGAGGCATTTTGTGTGAAATAAATTTGTGGACTATTTTAATCAGTATACGGTACTAACCCATTTCACACAAATTGCTTGAAAACCGCCTGTTTTTTTTCTCAATATGTTTTCAGCGTTTTATAAATAACAGTTCGAATCGATTAAAAAAAGCCTATATTGAAAGCTTGCCGATGCTTTAGCAAACGTGTCGACGCGACACACAATTTATAGTTAAGTTATAGAAAACAAAATGTGAACTAATAACTGCTTTAAAAAAATATGTGAAATGCTTTTTATAATTAGTTCTTTCGGTGCTATTAAAATATCTGCCATTTATTCCTTTTGGTTGGTTACGCGTATCGGGAACTTACTGTATTAAGGTTCCTAAGTTCCGCGTGCTAGATTTAAGGGAGTTTATAAATGAATTTGTGTGGTCATTATTGTTATGTTGAAATATATTTTTGGTCCGCATGACTCTATTAGGAACATGAAATTAAATCAATTTCATTATTGCAGGACTGTCAATAAGGGGACTGTCGATTTAAAAAAGAAAAATGACATTATATACCAATCTTTTGTCGGTCAGCTTTAATAACAGTAAGTATTGGTTTATTTTTTCAATGGTAATATTAAGTTTTCAAATAACAGGCTTAAACTTTTCTTTAAGTTTATAATATTTAATTGGAAACTTGGATTTCTTTGATTCCTACAGCGATGTAAAATATTGATAACGCACCTCCAGTGGAAAGTCGAGGAGGGCGCTAAAGCGTTGCAACAAGTTGACTGTCAGTATCAGTTTTACATTGTTGTGCAGGGGCAACCTTTGGACAACTCCTAATTCGTTTTTTTTTTTTACGTTAGCTCCACACAGGTGGCCCCGACAAAAATAATTTCCCTAAGGGCCTATGTCATCTTTAGAAATGCTTTGTGGAGGGTGTTTTTAAGGAAAGGAAGGAGAGGAAGTTCTGGGAAGAAAAAATGTATAAGGGTTGGGTAGGAATTTGGGGTTCAGTGTGTCCAGATCATCCGCCGCCAAGACCTAGACAAACCTCACCCCGTAAACCCGGACACCCCTGCTCAGTCACCAAATGTAGCAAACCACCTGGGTGATCTATAGCAGAGGTGTTGGTTATACTATAAATGGTTCCCGGGGCGGCGGTACCCATTCCCGCCTCCCAAATTATAATAATAATACAGGTAATAATGGATAAAAAATTAAATATCTCAAATAAATTTTGTTATTTTTGAGTTGTTGGAATTGTGACAATAGATTCTCTATTTTGTGGGGTACTTTGAAATCTGTTTTCCCACATTAAATATTAGAAACATATAAATAGAAATCTGTTTATTAATGACGTGACTGCTATTAACTTATGTAAATGTGTTTTATTGTTTAGGTCTTGTAAACATACTGAGAAGTGGGGAATAAATAGTTTTCCTTACTTTAATGATACGTGTTATATTAGGGTATTTCGTTCAAATGTTGATTTCTTGTTTTCCAAGTAAAATTCATCTATGACCCTTTCTTTCTTTATATAAGAGTATAGGCTTGTTGTTGTTAAGAGCGATTGACCAGCGGCTGATAATAAAAGTTTAAAACTGCCTGCAACTGTACAGGGATGTTCCAATGAGAAAGATCGATTATTCCATGTATCAAATTTTTTCAATTAAAATTTTAATATCGATTTATTTCGATACGTTTTTAGATTTTCACGGCCAAAAGCATTTTCGTTGTTTATTTTGGGGTGTAATGCCGTCGGCTAAAAAAGGAGGTAGCACAACACGGCATAACACCCCAAAAACAAAAAACAAAAAAACAAAAAAAGTTTCATTCAAAACTTGCTTTAATATATACCTACATTCAAGTAAGCAATAAAGATGCTCAAAACGCAAGATGATAAATTTAAATAAATTTTTTTGATCATAAGTATTTAAGATTTTTCAATAATGTCTAAACAAAATAAGTGTGTGAAAAACTTTGAAATATATTAGTTTGTAAGATCTCAAATAAATTTCAAAATTTTTTTTTTGTTATGTACAGGATACATATTGTTTTTTAAAATTATGTTTTTTTTTATTAAAAATTAAATACGTGCTTATCAATTCGACCAAGATGACTTTTTTCCGCAATTGATTTAAAATTATGTGCAAAACACGCTGACTACAATAATATTTTTTCCCATGAATTTTTTTTTTATCTAAATATCTTTTGATCATGGTTCAACATATTTTGCACTCCCGTAAAAAATATGACAGGACAACAATTGTGAAGATTGGGCATAAAATTCAGAACAAAGTGAAGCGTCAGAAAAAAAATACTTGAAGTGTGTCCTTCAAGTATTTTTTTCTACTAGCGCTTTGTCAAAAAGATGGAAGCCTCTTTTGGTATGTATGCGTATCTAAAATAAATGTAAACGAAAACCTTGGAACACGGATTAAAAATATATATATAAATATTGTCAAGAGTTTTACAGAACAAATTTACAGCCTACAGAGACTTTTAAAATTCTTGGAAAATTATTGATAATTGCTTTGAAATTTTTTTATTTGGCGAACATTTCCGTTAAATTTCATAATCCTTTAGATGAGGGGTATGTAACCTTTTTGGCGTTGGAGGCCATTTGGATGTTTCTAGCATCATCCGAGGGCCGCAAATAGATTTTAAAGCGGGGGGAGGGAGGGAGGGGTAGTAGAAATCCAATGTTTTAATTACGATTTAATGTTATACCAATTTTTTTATATTACATTTGACGAGTACGAGTTTTTCCGTTAAAAATCATTTACACAAATTCTGCAATCAGAAATTTAAAACTGCTCTCGGAAATCAATAATGGTTTCCTTTGAATTGGGTCAGCAAAGTTTTTCCGATCTCGAATCATTGTAGTTTTTAACTTAAGATTGATTCCAAGTTTAAGTAATAGTTACAAGCGGAACAGTCAATTTCTCAGAATTTTATAACTTTTTTATGATAAGTTTTTTATTCCAGAAAAAGGAAAGCATCTTTTTCAATTAATTGAGTAGAATTTAAATTACTAAATTACAGTACATTAACATTACAATACAATATTATTCACGTTCATTATTTTGTTGTTTATGAATTTTTTTTTTTTCTATTTAATTTACACACTTTTTTTTCATTTTTAATGTCATCTGGAAGGCAATTATATAAATTGCCCACCTCGTAACTAATGGATTGCTTACCGTAGTTAATATGAATGGTGTTTAAAAGTATTTTATTGTGTTGATGTGTAAAATGTTTGTGTACTTGAGACGTTTTAATGAATTCTGCGTTTGTATGTACGAGTTTATTATTTATTTTGTATATAAGGAGACATATATTGTATTTGTATTGTTTCCTAATGTTAATAGTTTTGTTTCCGAATTTCATTTTTTTTGGATGATATGGATCTGTAGTGAACTCCATAATTTATTGGAAGGTGGTTGCTATTTTAATTGTTAATGTTAACGAATTGCTTTCTATTGCTAAGATATGATTTTAATAGATTAAGAGCAGGACCAAATACACCAATTTTCTCGAGTGTCTTGAGACGTATGTCATGACTTATTGTTTCAAAGGCTTTTTAAAGGTAATAATATAATAAAATATAATTTCCACAATCAATGCCGCTCCTAAGTTTACTGATTAAGACATTTATTGCCGCAAGTGTATTCGATTTTTTCCTATAGCCGTACCTATTGTTTTTTTATAAAATAATGATTTTTTTAAACAGAAAATTGTTTAATCTTTTGTAAATCACACTTCCAAAAATATTAGATTAGATTGGTATGATTGACATGGGTCTTTAGTTTGAAGTGTTCGTTTTGGACCCACCTTTGTGGGTCACACAGAAGTGTGCAATGTATAAAGAAAGCGCATCCGACTTTTTTCCTCCCTGAATAGAGTTTACACCAACACAGCAATATTTTTTTAGTATTTTTTTTATTTATTTACAATTAAACCCGCTAAACTAATTATGTAGTTTGTCAGCAGGGACATAGAGACAACATTAATTTCGTTATCATAATAATAAGAATTTTAAATAAAACTAAAAACAGATTTTGAATCACGTATGTATGTGTATATTCAGATGAAAAATGTAGCTAAAGCACCGTGAAAGAAAAGCGTTTTTGATTTCTGAGTGTAATTTTTTGTGTTGCTTCAGCAGGCCGCACCAACAGTGTTCGCGGGCCGCACCAAAAAGCATGTTCCTTACCCCTGCTTTAGGTAATTGAATCGACTCTCCGTGGTCCAAATATGGGTATTGGTATATTTTCCCTCTCTTCTCTAATTTTCTTTAAGTTTTCTCATTCGTTTCATTCATTTAATGATAAAAAGGAACTTCCATCTTCTTGCCCTAATAATATAAAAAATTAAATATTATTATAATACATATAAAAATGTATAGAATATAATATTATTATGTATAAAATCTTCAAACTGCTTCGACTCGCAGCAATAACTTATCTATGATACGTGTTTGTACTTATATACGAGAAAACAGAGTTTATTTGTTATTTGGTTTTTGATGTTATCATTGACAACCCTGGCCAAACCCTAATCGAGTATTTTTAAATGTAGCTATTTTAGTTGTAAATCACTAACTTGTGTAAATATGTATGTGTGTATGTCACTAGTTTTAAGTCAGCCGTTATAAGTCTTACGGCCGCTGTTCCCAATTTTTCAATCGATTAATCTAAGGCCGCGATCAGCTAAGCATTTTGTAGGGTAACGCTCGATTTATGTTGTTCCCAAACATCTTATCGTTGATAATCTTAAGTGGCCTCGCCCACTTTCATACGCAATAAAATGACATCAAAGTAAGAACTTTCGAAGTTAAATTAATATTATAGAGTTATTTCTTGTATTTATTATTAATACACATTATATTTTTATCCATAATCTGACAAAGGGTAATTTAACCTTATTTACATTTTAAATAAGATAATTTTAAATTTTTTAAACAAACATATATAATATATTAAAAATAATGTGTCAGCTTGACCGTAGGTACTCGAGTTCACACTTGGCTTGGCGAATATTCGAAAACGACATAGTTTTTCATCTCTGCTCCGCACGCAACCGCACAATTACTTCCGCCCATTCAGCTATGTCTAAAATATCTAGAACTTCTCTATCCGTATTAATTAAAATGATAATTGACAAACGAAATACACCACAGAGGCCCTAGCACGCTTGCTCTAAAACGATCGATAGGATAACTATTGGTAACTTCTCATCGTTCTCTACGACAACTGCAGATCGCAAACGAATAGGTGACAGTTCACAATGACTAAGTGTCCTTAATATATTCGATATCAACTGTCGTTTGTACGTTTGAGATCTGCAGTTGTCCTAGGGAACGATAAGAAGTTACCGACAATCGGTCGGTAACTTCATATCGAGCGACCGTGCTAGCACACCAGAACTGAAATGAGCGCGAAACTGACTGTGTGATTTGTCAAAGTGACATTTCATCGACCATTGTTTTTGTGGTAATTTTTTACTCTTTTGACACTTTTTAGAACTAATCCAAAACTGATACGGCCGAGACGAGTTTAATCCACTAGTCCGACTTCCTAAGGTTAGGCATGCTTAAGCGATGCTTGTGTGTCGGAAAAGGCGTAGTTGTGGATTTGAGCAGTGCTGAGCCAAAATTTTGGCTTAGAAACTGATTAGAAGGATTGCCAAAGGCGGCCGTAAGGCTGCCTTTACACACGTAAGTTTTTTCCTGTATGTCGCTCACGTAAGCAACTTATGACTAAAAACCAATGCGCCTATTGAACAAAAGTCGCTTACGTGAGCGACTTACTTCTATGTGTGAAGGCAGCCTAAGATGTAAGCTATAATTATAAATCTTATTTATAAGCATGTTACATTAATTGTGTTATACATTTATTTGTACAGCACTCTTGAGATGATTTTTCACGAAAACGGCGCTGTATAAATCAGGAAAATATTATTATTATTCTCATCATTAAATTATCACGGCTTCCTATTATAGTTTTTGTAAAATTTAATAAATAAATTTGATTGTTAGATATAACTTTTTTTTTACTGAAATGCATTAAATATATCTTACATAAATTATCAACACCGTTTGTGTGGAATATTTAGCATCTAATATTAAGGTCGAAAGGCGCTTTTTCAAGTGGTTGGGTTAAGTACAGCTTAGCCCCGGTTATGGATTTTAAGTCTCTACACATTTGTACTGAAAATGTAGACAAGAATTCCATTTCCCTATCTGTTCCTCGAAAGAGAATACCGACTCAGCACACGAATAAATTATTGTTGCCTTTTTTCACAATTTTTGCTCATCGCTCCATTATTTTCATTTCCACTTCATTTCCTATTGTCAGTAGGTGTAGGATTTGGAATTTTATTTGAGGAATTTGTTTCTGCTTTTATAAAAAATAAAGCTTCATTTGAAGCCCTGTCTTGTCCGGAAATCCGGATCGCATATCGCGTAGAAAGAGTCGTAAATCAAAATTTTCTATTTTACGTTTTATCTCTGAAAAGTAAAGTGATTATCTATGCCCCACGAAAACCGTTTAGTCAACTGTCGGGGGGACAAAAGTCAGGGGATCCACTGTCATGTCATGGAATCGGTTGTCGTAATGGCTCTATTGATATTGACAATTGAAATGTTCCTGGCTTATAAATTAATGTAAATTGTATCAATCGGTCTAACTAGAAAACGTGGAAAGCCTGAAATCAGATTCTGGTTTTCCGCATATTTTCGTGATTGGATAATTTTGACGAATATCGTGTCGAACGATTAATTTTTTTTCCGTGAATTTTTAATAAAATACATTTTTACGAATACGATCAATTCAAACTGGTTTCGGTCACATTCGTGCTTTTTTTCTGGACAGAAACAGGCGGTCCGTTTGGTAGATTCTCCCGTCTAAACAAATGGATTGCAATCTTTAGAGCACAGGCGTCGGTTGGGAATACTGTACTTATTCTAACGGTATTTCAATGGAAAATGCTTCGAAGAACTAGCATCATTGATCCCCTCGGCACCGGTGCATAGTCGGGAAACACAACAAACGCGCGCCCAACGTATGTACAACACATGTTGACATTTGTCACGGGAGAACGGGTCATTTCTACCACTCGTTCTTGAGTTCAACAGCTCGGCTTGGAGCGATTTGCCGCCCTATGTGTTTCCTCCCTCCTACAACTTGTGTGTTGTAGGAGGGAGAAAGCTCCTACAAGTTGACTACTTCCTCTCCTCAAAAAGACCCTCCACTCAGCATCTTCATTAATGTCTTACGTCCCGAAGAAAATTATTTTTCTCAGGGCCTACACAAAAATAGTATTGTGTGGAGTTAATGTAAAAAAATACATGTTTTTGGTTATTTCGAAAAAACACCATGGATGAAGTTACTCAACCCTTAAACCTTTCAAATTTATAAATACCTAGAATTGCAAAATTTGGCTCAAAATTTAAAAAATTCAAATATCCTCTTTCGATTAAATTTTAAGATTTTTAATTTTACCGAATTGGTTTTTATCGTCTCCTGTAAAGTTTCCTTTTTGTGGCTTAACCAAACTGCTGTCGATATGTAACTGTTTAATAACAAGACAAGACGTAAAGTTTTTGTTTAATATTTTTCACTTGTAATACACAAAAATAGTATTGAAGCTCAGGCGAATTCGGGTATCTTAACAATTGAACAGTACCAAGCGGAGATAATGTAATTTAGAAACAGCACGTAATTTCTCTTAAAATAATTTTAAAAAGTAATTGAGTTTTCCATACGTTATAATTACCGTCATCTTAAAAAAAGGAAACAAGCAATTTCCATTCGGTGAAAATGTAATTTTTTTCTGTGGCGAGCGCCATTCGATTTAGTATGGTGATTGATAAATTGAAAACGAAAAATTCGAAATAGCCTGAGGCTAACTCGTACCTTCGAATATATATACCTACGCCTATGTTATTCACAATTGCAATGTTCAGAAGATAAAATGAATTAAATATCATTTCTCTCGCACCAGAAAATAATTAATTCAATCAAAGCATTAAGTATTTGTATTGCAAAACATTTTTTAAAAATTAAACTGTTTAACCACTTTATTTTCAATTTAAATTAGGCAAGTAGTTCTATAGAATTTTCTGGAAAGTAATATGTACATATATACCTATAATAAATATTCTTCACAATAATAATATCATTTTTTAAAAATAAACATATTATAAACTTGTCCAAAAGGAAGTTAATACAACAAAATAGTTGCCTAATATTTTTTTCACATTTACTCCACACAGGAGGCCCTAGGGGAAAAAAATACCCTCAGGGCCTATGTCATCTTTGTCACCTATAATAAATATTCTTCAAAATAATAATATCATTATTTAAAAATAAATATATCATAAACTTGTCCAAAAGGAAGTTAATACATCAAAATAGTTGCCTAATTTTTTTTTTACATTTACTCCACACAGGAGGCCCTAGGGGAAAAAATACCCTCAGGGCTTATGTCATCTTTGAGGATGTTGTTTAGAGGTTATTTTTTTGGGAAAGGATGAAAATGAAGTTATGGTCATTTATTATTATTCATCATCAATTCATCAACAAGGTTTGGGCTAATTGAATGGATATCTCTTTCTTTAAGATCGATTCCAGGTTTGAAGTTATCGCGTCGATTCAGTGAGTTTTTGGTGTAAGTTTAGTATTTTTTTAAATCCCACAAAACCGCCGGATTAAATATTGCTAAAATTCCGTTGGATTGCGGGATGCGAGACTGCAGGATTGCAAGCCTTATTCAGGATCATTGCCTTTAAAAGAAGAAACTTACCTTACGAATGTTAGTAATATTGAAAGATTAAGACAGAATGACATTTATCAAATAATTAAACATTGAAGAATCAGTTAAAAAAAAATTGCTAACAATTTTATCCTTCAAATGTGGACTACATAACCATCTTAGATCATACTACGTACATCGTGACTTCAAGATTGATATACTTAAAACTAGAAGGCAATTGACTGATCTAATATGTTTGCATAAAATCATTCACGGCCATCCTGATACTACACTATGTCTTAGCAAAATTGAAATAAATACCCCCAACTCCCATTGTTTAAGACGCCATGACACTTTTCACCTTAATACATCGCCTACTTTAGCCCTATGACCCAGATGTTTCGACTATATAACAAGATAGAGTGTGCTGAAGTAGATGTATTCGTCGATAATTTGTACGGATTCAGAAAAAAATTCTGGCGCTTTTAAAAAATATGTAAAATTAAGTATATTGTGTCAATTGTCTCTCTATGTATGCCTCTCGTGTTTCTTATGTCTCTTGCCAATATGTGTTACTTGAATGAGCTTGTATATAATTTTGTATATTTTTTACTTGTGATGTTTCTGTTTTTCTAATTGTGTGTGTAGGTATCTGAATGTAATTGTAGATTTTTTGTAATTGTATGTTCGTATTTGTACAATAACTGAGATTTTATAATTTTTTTTTTAAAGTTTCTTTATTCATTAAACTGCTAGATACATGTTTTGATAATTTTACGGCCACCACGCTAGGCACATGCCCGTTTTGTGGTGGTCAATTATCTATAGAGTGCAGTAACATATGCACTATAAAAGAAAGTGAAAGAATATAAAGTAATATAAATTAACATAATGTTAAAGAATATTAGAGAATACAAAATAATATAAAAGAGTGTAAGTGGCTATAAAGTAATATGAAAGAGTATGAAAAAAATACAAAAAGTATAGAACATAAAAAGCATATATGTATATATGAATGAATATAAAAAAGTATGCAATTAAAAAATAACTGTAATAATAAATAATAAATAAACATAACTGGATTGTTCTCACGTAAGTGCGAACATCTGTAAAAACCCAGTATAAATAAATATACACGTTTCAATTGACAATTAATAATTAATAAAATAATTTTGGTACCTAATAGGTATCTCTTGGCTTATTCTTATTAGTACTATTTAAAAAAAATTAAAATGTAATTAAACATGAATGAATAATTTTACGCTTTACGCGGGAATTAATAATGAATACGCATGCACCTACAACTCAAATTAGTATGTTTTTATAATGATTAATGATGAAGGATAAAGCAATTGTTTTCTTTAAGAATAAGTCATGACAAAAAATAACCATACTTTATGTAAAGAAAATGCAAATGTTTCCCGCCCACAAATAAAATGTTAAAACCTTAGATTTTTAAGTGAATTTGATACTATAGCAGTGGAGCAAATACGGCGCGCCTGGCTTTATCACTAAATCTGACTTGCGGCGTATTGTTCGCTCTGAATTGCATGCAAATGCAACCGACCCTACTGCATTTGTTTCCATTCGGTGAAAAAACAACTTCTTTACTTCTCGTCTCGTCTAAATTAAAATTGATGCAGATTACACAAAATAATACTAAAGTTGAGTATAAAAGCAGGGGCGGTTTGTGGTGTTGAAAAGTGGTGAGGTACAAATTAGGGATGTTACGAATGTGATATTTTTCACATTCGCGAATGCGAATGTTCAGAGTGCAAATGTGCGATTGCGAATGCGAATGTTAAGGAATCATATAAAAAATTTTAGTCAACATTAATCATCGTTTTAATAAAAAAATAAATCAATTCTAATACTGTAAGTTATAATCGTAATTAAGCAATTTAATAATCGAAATTCAAAAGAGGCATATTATATTTCAGAAAAAGCAATTTTGCAGCCTTTTCTCCCATGAGGCGATTTCTAAGGGGCTCGTATATAGGCTGGTATATAGGCCGGCTGCACTGAACAATTGTTCGGAACTCGGATCTCTGGCCGGTGGAGCGGTCAGATATTTACGAGCCAGAGGCCCTAGCACGCTTGCTCTATAACGATCAATAGAATAACTATCGGTAACTTCTCATCATTCCCTAGGACAACTGCACATCGCTAACGTACAAACAACAGTTGATGTCGAATATGTTAAGGACACTTAGTCATTGTGAATTGTCACTTATTCGTTGGCGATCTGTAGTCATGCTAGGGAACGATGAGAAGTTACCGATAGTTATCCTACCGATCGTTATAGAGCGAGCGTGCTAGGGCCTCTGATCTGTCAATTTGTCGTATTTCAATTTAGTCTTCAACCAGTTCAAGGGGTTTTCATCAAGAGAGGCTCGATTTTTTTAAAGATATGCCTTCAATTGAGCTTTGATTTCACAGCTCATAGTGTCTCCAGATTTTCGCTATCACTTGAGGATAGCGGAATCTAGGATTCCTACCAGATTGCTCATAAGTTGTTTTAACAGAACTTGTCGCAACAAGAACAAGGCTTATTAATGTTGCTTGTTGAAGTCCTCAACCTTTTAGCACCTGAAGCTGAATGCCGTTTACCATCCTGGTTACTCTGCCCAGACAGATTTAGATTGCTTAGACAGAAAACAAAAGACAGGTGGACAGTGGGCGAGTCACGCCATGATCTGCACACATTCGCATTCGCTAAACATTCGCATCGATTGTTGCGAATGCGAATGTCGACGCGAATGTTTAAAATGATGCGAATTATGCGCATATGCGAATGCGAATGCGAATGTTCGTAACATCCCTAGTACAAATATATGTTTTCAGTATGGTGTGATTTACGAAAATTCATAAATCGTACAGTGCTGGACCGACCGTACGCACGCGTATATTGCTACGCACTTCGTACGAGGACCACGGTCGAGCGCGTGCGCATGTGTGCCATCGGTCGGTCGACGCGCTATGGAAACAAATTAATGCATTCAGTGCTGCACCGTTATTGGTTTATTGGCTGCACCGATCGGTGGACCGACTGAATGGATGTCTCATGTCTGAATCATCTTCGTTAAACTCTTCGTAAGGCTGGAATCAGACGGTTCACTCGATTGAAGGTTTACTTTATGGTTACTCGAGCAAATGTTCCCATCTTCGTTTCACTTTTGTTTCATTTCATGTTCAGACGTGTCATTGTCGTATCGTCAGGACGGAGCGTACGTACTGACGGTCGGTGGAGCACTGTAACCGGCCTAATAGTATGTCTTCAATCTTCGCAAAATCACTATGTGGCGTCATTTTTTAGTGGCATATTGTTCTGACGAAGAAACCATCCGTTTCGAAACATGTCGATAATTGTGGTTATATAAGTGGTTTACACCAAGTTATTCGTTTCATTTAAGCCTACATAGATTTAATAACAGACTAGAAACACTTTTTTTTAAAACTTTACACAGTTTTGGAGGCTTTGTGGCCTCCATTTGAAGAAGAGGTATCGTATGTGTTGGGATACCTCGGCGCGTACTCGTTGGAATGAAAAACGCGGTGCTGTGTATTTCTGATTGCAGCTCTAGACCTTTCCAGCAGGTGGCAAAAACAACCTAGCGTAAGTAGTTAGCGGTACGCCGTAGTGCGATGTACCATCCAGCACGAAGATAGATAGATGTATGGGTAGGTAGCTACTGAGTTAATTGAAGAATATCTCAATAATCCATGTTATACAATATTTCAGATATACAAAAGTTAGAAAGTGCCAAAGAGAATGAAATATTGTGCCACTGGTTAATAAAGCTGCTGAGAAAATATACTATGAATTCTAATAAGAAAACTATGGGTCCAAGAATCGAGCCCTGTGGCACTCCATATGTGATTTTTCAATCAGCGCATAGGTTATCTTCGATATCTATCAAAAGTGTAACTTCAGAGAAGCTTTAAAGATTTCCCGACTGTACCCAAATGTTCCATTTTCTATAGAAGTTTTTTGTGATCTACTGTATCAAAAGCTTTTTACGGGATCTACAAATATAGCTGCTACATATTCCTCCTGGTCTATGTACTGCTGAATGTTGGAGTTGAAGGTGGCACATTGGGCACTGGAGTTTTTTCAAAAGCCGTATTGCTGTGGTGTTAGGATATTATAGTTAGAGATATATTTTAGAAGTTTATCTTTGATAATTGCAGTGTATTAGTTTCGGGTCTTTCCGAGTGTCGGCGGAGATACCCGAAGGTTTAGATATAACCGAGCAGTTCCGAGTGCGGAGCGACACTTTTTCTGCAGTTGGCAGTCAGCCTTCAATACTAGTATCTGTGTATTGTTATTATCTACTAATAAATGTGTAAAGTGTACGAATTACCTACGAGTCTAGTACCAAAAGGATTCTAAGGTATAAGGGAGATATTGGTTCCTTAGCAAGGCGTAGAACAAGAGGATTATCGTGATCAGTACTACCCGATAAATAACAGTACATTACAATAATTGTATCCAACACCTTTAAAAATACCGATATAACCGATATTTGACGATAGTTAGAAATACACATTTTTACAGTGTTCTTTAAAAATAGATTGAATTTTCACTAGCTTTAATTGGTTTGGGAATTCTCCCGAGCCTATTGAAAAATTGATAAGTTGAGGTGCCTAGCTAGTTCTTCTTTAAAGGTTAAGAGTTTTACCGCCACAAATGGCCGCGAACACATACTGGTAATTGAATTTTTTGAATGCAGTAATTTTTATAGCCCCGAATGCAAAAAGTAATTAATGTAAACCAAAAGTTTTATTTTTTAAATTAGTTTTAAGCGTTTTCAGTGATTTCGAAAGTTTACCTTCTTTTTATAGAGGATTACTTATATTTCTTCTACATAGGAAAAAATCCTACTGGGCCTATGTTATCTTTGGGGATGATGTGACCCTTTTAGGGAAAGGAAGGCGTGGCGAACGCACAAATTCATCCCTCGCACTGCGGTGCTAGGCGATACGTTGAGAGTCAGGCTGGATAGGTCAAAATATCTCCCTAGACCAGTCTATCCCGAGCCGGCCTGCCACACTAGGATAGGCAAAAGCATCCACCGTCAAAACCTAGACAAACCTCTCCCCATGAACTCGGACATCTCTATGTAAAGTTTCATCAAGAAGTGTTAAAAATTCTGCTTTGAGGGGTGTGAAATGAGGATGGACTATTGAAATCTCGTGTAGGCAGTGACCTTCTTCTTGTTTTGATGGTTAAGTTTGCAAAAAAATTGTAATTCGGAATAAATGTGTAGATTTAAAAAAAATTGCAACAGACACTCTTATTTAAAATATATATATTCGTACGCCTACAAAGGCATTTATATAAAGGTGCATGTTATATGAAATCATATCAGTCAATCTCCAACCTTGTGGAACTATGATATGTCTGTCGCACGACTTAGTTGACAGTTGACAACACAATGATATTTGAAGGCGTCCTTTATTGGGAAAGAGAAGCGCGGGTGGCCCACAGGTGTGGTGAGCTAAAAATTTAAAGAATGCTGCAGGGTTTTTGGATGAAGTCAAAGAAGATGGTAAAAGATTTATTGCCTTTCTACTTTTAATAAAATTATATATTTAATGACTTTTCCCTGTCATCCCCCAGCGGTATGTATGCTCAGTATCGCCCTGGTGAAAGAACACCATTCAGAATCGATATGTTGTTTAAAATTACTTTAGTCGTCTTCGGTGACCAGTTCTATAATAGCCAGGTATTTACCAACAGTTCTCTTCCACGTCTCCATTCCTTACTCACTCCCTTAAAAAATCATACCCCAACTAGAGTTGACAATTTTCCAATGGCTCAGGAAATCTGGAACTCATGTGGTATCTATCATAAAAAAATACTTTGCCGACCAAATCGGTTGAGTATAAAGTTTTATTTTGAGTTTTACTTACCAACCTAATCAATATACAGGGTGTCCGGGGGTAAGTAAAAAAGATAAATTACTTTTTTCGAAATTCCAGTTTGAGGGGTACTTTTTAGGTAAAACGACACAATCAGTCCGTCGTCTGCGGCCAGCACTAGGTACTATTTATTTTACGCTGTTATGATACGGGTGACTCACAACAATCCAACGTCGCAGGCGGGCGCACAGCAAATTTATCGGTAAGTTTGTAACTTACACTAAGGATTTTTAACAGATACGTCTTTTTGTATGGGAAAAAAAAGTTTGAATTTCGAAAAAAGTCATTTACTTATATTAACATGTAGAATCGATTCCAGAGTCGACCATATCGATTAGACCAGAGTCGATTTCCAAATAAAAAATGATACATGTTGCTTGAAAGAAGAAATATTTCATACAGGTTTCCATGCGAAAGATTTCCGCAGATTAAATTATGGTTTTCATGGAAAATGATTACATTTTCTACGTTCAAAATGAAACTCAATGTATTTTATGCACATTTGTCCATATGATGTTATTTGAATAATATCTCAGCAAGTATTGATTACTTTCTCAGCATGCATTGATTACTATCTCGGCAAGCATTAATTACTATCTCAGGAAGCATTGATTACAATCTCAACAAGCATTGATTTCTATCTCAGCAAACATTGATTAATATCTCAGCAAGCGTTAATTACTATCTCAACAAGCATTGATTACCATCTCCGCAAGCATTGATTAATATCTCAGCAAGCATTGATTAATATCTCAGCATTCATTAATTACCATATCAGCAAGCATTGATTACTATCTCAGCAAACATTGATAAATATCTAACACGCCTTGTTTGTTAGTAAGACATATCAATATTCGTATGTGAACTAATTTCCCTGAGTTACATATAATTTATAACGATTTTAGGCTTTAGATTTATCTGGGTTTGATTCCTTTGAATATACTTTGATGCAAGTTACTGTTTCATCACCACGTCATATCGTTATGACCACTTTAGTCCACCGTTATACCTAACATGCACTCAGTCCCATGTCGGTTTATTGCTCCAAATTAAAGGGACGTGAGCCAATCCATCACAGCAGTGGGAATAGTAATATGGAGGTATTACCTACTGGTGATGGTAATGAAATTATTTACCGGTAATGGGCGAACGCTGTCACGAAATAACCAGTAATAATCCGGTCTAAATACCTCCAAAGTTAACCCCCTAGCAACTTTACCAGACGGATCCTCTCGACCCATTCCCTTGCACCGCAGTTCGAGGGATGGTTTCATACGTCCGTCACTCCTGGACACACTGATCCCCAGATTCCTTCCCGACCCTCATACCTTTTTTCTTTCCAGAACCAGACATTAACAAAAATGGCATTATTGAAGTCGTTGTAGCCGCTTACGTAAAAAAATAATATAACAGCAATGTGATACGGTAGTTTTAAGGATTTAAAGGTAGTAAAACGGTTGATAAATATGGTGGTTCAACACGGTGGGTTGGTCAAGGAAAAAATGAAGGGAGAAATATAAATTCAAAATTACTTTAGAAAAGGTAGTCTTGGTTCGTTTGTAAATGCAATATATTTCAGACTGTTTAATTTTAATTCCACAAAAACATTATTCAGATGATTTTTGAATGTTGAAAAGTGAGGTTAATTCAAATGTTTGAATGGTGCTTACCTATTTATATTTAAATTGCTATTAATACAGATTTTTGATCAAATTATACTATACTTAGATAGACTACCCAGATAGAATTTTACGTATGACTGCATACGCAACTGAAATTCAGACTTCTCGGGGGTGACTAATTGACTAATCAATTCGACGATTTGTGTATGTATTTTTAAGGCAAAATCCATTTTTACTAAACTGTTCATCACTTGAAAACTTATATCTAGGAGCATAAAAGCACTATTAGGTATAAAATACTGAGACATTTTAATAATGATCATTATTGAACGTTTGTAAAAGAATAACTGTCGCCGTTCCTAGAAATAATGGCTGGCATGATATCCAACTACACCAGCGCCGACTGCTGATTCGAGCGTTTCAGATTACATACAAATGTGTAGAAAACACAGACATATGAATATTCATAGACAAGAGAATCGGGGAGAGGGGTAAAAACCAACTGCAGCGGTGCGCAGAGGGATGAGTTGACTGTAACGATATGTGATTCGTTAATACTGCAATATGACAGTATATAGGCATCACGCATTATATTATCACCATTTAGCTCTTAAAAGTAAAATCTGCTTTTGAATTAATAGACCTTTTTACATGGGAGCGCGAATTGTTCGCCCGGTTTGAACAAACTTGTGTAATCCATATAAAGTGAAGAAAGGTTCGTTGTTTTGAGAGTCGAATATTTTGTTACCGTGTTTAGTTAAGACACTTTTACAAATGTTTCATAATTTACCTATCCCAGTAAACAGCAACGTGCACACGACGGGACCGGGAATTTCGGTCGCTTACTCTTCATGTCTCTCGGTGTTTTTTTTTTTTTTTTTTTTATAGAGAATACCTCACAAGAGTCCCAACTGCTCCCGTCTGGAGCCAGTGAAACTATGGCATCCCCAATTGGGGTATGTTGTGAGGCTGAAGGAAAGTGGGGAAGGGAAGGAGATGGGGAAGAGGAAGGTAGGAAAGTATCTGGCTATTCAGATCTAGTCACTAAACACGGCTAAAGCCATTATTAAGCAACGTCTCAATTCTGAATGGTGGTCTTACACCAGGGCGATACTGACAGTATCTTCCACTCTGGAACGTGCCGCAAATGTAGTATATATTATTTTTATTAATTAATTGTGAAATAACACAAATTAATCAAATAAAATTTATTTGCGCACGCCGGGTTCGAACCCGCAACCTTCCGATTGGGAGTCAAGTGTTGTTACCACTCGACCACGGACGGTCGATAATAATGTCGTGATAAAACTGATCATATTATATGATGTGAATAAGCTTAAAATAAAGACAAATAATGCCTACATATGGAAGGTAATACGACAATTGGGTTTATACTCTTTTTCACTTCTATTTTTACATGTTTTAATAGCACAAGTTACCATTTTTGCCGTGTTATTTCGTAAAATGTACAGATGAGAGCTCGACGCTAGTCCGCACAAGAATGATGACATCACATTTTCTAGATTCACGCGAACCTATACGCCAGCCCGGCCGGTTCCATGGACCCAGAATTAAGGAGGGGGAAATAATACGCTTTTATCACTTAGGGCAGGTCTATACATAATATGTCTATGCTAGAAACACAAGGAACGTGGGCTTCGGATTTAAGATTACCGGCAATTTAAAGGGTATAGTAAATATTTAGTACGGATATCGATCGTCCAGTTATTGGTCATACATCTCCAAATTCTAAGGAAAGCAATATTCGAATGCTCATAATAAATCAAATATTATTTACACGTTTCTATGTTTTATATATTAAACACCGGTTTTATGTGTCTATGTTTTACATATTAAATAACGTTACGTTACATTAATATGACATTTTGAAATATCCTACTCTAGTGACCGAGAAAACATCAATATTTTGTTTAATTCGCTACAAGTTTCCTGCATTATTATTGTGTAACAATTAAAAGTGATAACTAAAAGATTCCTATTTATACTAATAAAAATAGAATAATAGAAAAATTAAGGTATATTTATTAGTATAATAAGGTATATTTATTATACTAATAAATATACCTTAATTTATCTATTATTCATTAAAGGGTAGCATGATATAAACCCCTGTAAACTCATGTTAGGAAACAAATTGTATTTGTCAATATTATTGTCAATTTGCAAGGTTTATTCATTACGCCCATTACGGTAACAAGTTACAGACTTGAATCATAAATGTGTACAGGAATAAATTAAGACTCTATAAATGATCACGACATGTCTAGTCTATAAGAGTTACTAGAAAGTTAAATCATATCCAAAATGAAGTCACTGCGTTAATCTTAAAAATTAAGGCAAAAGATACGAGAATGAAACGTGGTAAATGTGTTCACGATTAAACTGAAATGGGCGCCAGTTCATAACAAATATTTTGAACCAAATAACATAAGGTAACTATGAATGTTGAAATTAATCTAGTACTCCGTCCGCCATTGCAGTTTCGTCGAAGTTCAGCCCGCTGGCTTGTCACCATCTTGTCACCCTGGCACTAAATTCATGAATGTTGAAATTAATCTAGTACTCCGTCCGCCATTGCAGATTCATCGAAGTTCAGCCCGCCCGCTTGTCACCATCTTTTCACACTGGCACTAAATTCATTTCTCTGGAATTCAATATTGGGCCGCTGTAGGCATGGCTAGAACCTTTAGCGTGTTGTGCGCTAAACACGTACCTCAAGAGCTATAGACTCAAATACGGGGTTTGTATTTAATTTGGTGGTGTAGATGTGATTGTACCAGATACCAGATAGACTCTCAGTCATTCCCAGAGTGGTCTGTATCGACCCTTATGGGTCGATTTCATCCTGCAGGGGGTCTATCGTGGTTTTAAAAGCCACTTAAAACAATATTTTTTTCCCTTGGTGTTTGCAATTCACTGCGTCATCCATCGCCAACATTGCATCAATCTCTTCAAATCGTCACAAACGCGGTAAACCAACAACGGAACAACACGTTGATTAGGTACTAGGTTATTTGCGCAGATGTGTGAGAAAAATAATGAGAAGTTTAATAGATTACTCTTTTGCACTGAAGTACGCTGACTGTGAAAAGGCTTATGTTTAACAGGATGGCGACATTTCAGGCTACGTTCTACATTTAACTGTGCTTCCAACAGACTTTGAAACTGGATGGGATGATTTATTATCTATGGAAATACCATAGTAGATTATTAATGGCATTAAAGTAAAAAAATATATTAAAAACCGTAAACCACTTAGTGAGGCCAATATTATTAGATTGTAGGTACTATAAAATAATGTAAAAATATTGTATCAAATAAAAATAATTAAAAAAAGAAACGGATTTCAAGACTTTAAGGCGCAGTTTAGAAAGGGATATCAGGAATTATGGGTTCAGAGATACATACATGGAGAAAAATCGATTTTGACCCTCACCATAATTTATTTAACATATTTATAAAACATTCGTTTAGAAATGTTTTATCTAGTTACCCTGATAATACAACATGACGATACAACGAAAAAATGCCTTGTGCCAACAATGTATATGTACGAAAGTTAATAGTTCTAATAATTAATAGTAATAATTTATTCTTACATTTTCCCGACAATAAACATTGAAACCTGTTAATTTGTTCGTAAGAACTTCAGTCCCGTTTTTAGCCATTTTACGAATAAAATGATCATATTTTAGAATAAATTCGCTGAACATTTTTCTCCGTGTACCTATTACATAACCTGCAATTTGGAATATCACGAGAAAGTTTCTGACAGCTTTCCATCTTTATATGGGGAACAACTAGTTTTGCCAGCCATTGAAGAGGTTTTAAAAACTGTTCCACACAAACCTGCTTATGATCTACTCAAAAGAATTCCTTTGAGCAACAACACATCTCAAATACTTACAGCCGTTGTGTCCAATCGTAATAATCAACTACTGAGTCGAAATCTCGGCTCAACCCTACTCAAATGCATAAATATATTCTTTCCAAACCACAATCATTGCCATACACTACTCAACGTAAGGAAGCTAAACTGGTGGATTGGGGTTTCCTGAGGATGCCGTACTTATAAAAACTGCCAACAGAGTCTGACATCTGTCATCACATTTACACCAATTCACACTCCTGCCGGTTTTTTAGAATTGCGTTTTTTAATTTGAATTATGGACATATTGACTACAGTAGATATTGTGGGATGGACGAAAATGCATGTTGATTATATTATAGGGTCACACAAGAGGCAATAATAGGCAGATATTAATTATATCGAAATAAATAATGGGAGGATTTTCCAACCGTTTTAAGATGACATAAAATGTGTTTTTTATATGTTTTGCGCCCAATTTTGTCATGAAATCAATTGCTTGTAGCTTTATGATTCTCTGCAACTGGAAATGTTCACATTAGAAATCGAAACTGTTTCAAAATTTGCCCATCCGCATCCAACAAAATCGTAATAGAACAGCTGTTAAACGTCAGACTATGGTCAAACTGTAAAATAAATAAAAAGAAAGTCAAGCCAACACTTTATTTTCAACATATTAAATACGTTTGTTTAAAAAATATAAAATGTCAGTTTATGTATTACACTATTTAAAAGAAATAATTTATGTAAATAAGAAATACAATTATTAACGTTTTAATATTAATTTAACATGAAAAGTGTTTACTTTGACGTCATTTTATTCTCTATTATAAACAGGAAGGTCCCACACACGAGTAGTCAAAGTTATTACGTTGGACACAGGCAAATAGGAGCGTTTCCTGAGGATCTCTATAGGATCACTTGACTGAGTGGCGCTTCTCGGTATACTCAGATATATCAATTGAAAAGTTGGTCACAACGGCTGTTATTGATGGTGGAAAGGGGTTTCAGTGCAGATGCCAATCTCCATACAAACAAAGATACAGATTGGAAATGACTCGCTGAGGAGATTTCAGGCAATAATTGTCCATTAGGACATTAATATTGTCGATTTTGACAAAGTTCAAAGTTTTGACGATTTTTAAAAATTGGCGACTGTTTTTGGAAATCGGCGACGGTTTTTGTAAAATAGTGGCAGTATGCAGGGGGTCTACCAAAACAGAAAAAACAAATGTGAGTAACTCAAGGATGACATACTTTTTCCTGCAATTGTGTTAGGAAATGGTTGAGAATCATCAGGATAACATATTAAAAAAAAGTTTCTATTGGATTGAAAGTGAATCAAACGTAACAGTTTATCCAGAACCATGATTTTTTCATTACTTGTACTTCAATATCCTCTTCGGTAAGTCCCGAGGACATTGTGAAAACTGCAAATCTTAAACAAAATAAAACACCCTGACAGCGTGAGCTTCTGAGGGTGGGTAGAACTAACTTCTCTTCGAGCAGTGTTGCCATCTTGGAATCTACATTCCCGCAAAAAATAACGAGAAAATCCGTTAGATAATCAGTGTTGACCACATTATTAAATATTTTCGTCCATCCTGGGGGGTAGAGGGGGGGTTGCTAGAGAATTTAAGGGATAAAAATGTATCCACAAATTCTGTCATATAGGCATTTTCGCCTACTCCATTCCGCCAGATATGTATATATATAGAAAATCATATGGAAACACTCTATAATAGCCGTAGCTACTGAAACGCTTGACATTCGCAATAGTGCAAAATTAAAAAATAGTTACGGCTGTTTTAAGATGCTCTAGGTCTGTCAGACCTTATCAGGCATGCGGAGGATTAAGATGCTACTATAATGTTAGACGTTTTAGAAATATTATAATATTAAGAATCTATAATTGCATACATCGATTGCGATTTTGTACTGCTTGTGCGCAAAAATAAAAGAAGATACGATGAAAAATTGGGATTTAAGTTAAAAGTCGTCCAATGTTATAAAATATCTTGCAAGAAGCCATTCGACGAATTAATATACTTAATAGATATTATACATTATAAAATAATATTTAATTTCATTGAGCATGTTTAAGCTCACATTTTTTTATGATTTCGGATTCAGCATTTGAATTGCATGGCATATCAATGGAAGGCATGCTGAGAAAATCGCTTCAGTTAAAGGAAACTAGAATGTCGTTTCGATCCCTTTTAGTCGTAATCATGCAAGATTGGGTCTTTGAAACATTAAATTCGACTAGATTATTCTCACCCCAAAAGGAAACGCTTTCGAGTTCACAATCCATTCTCTGCTTCAAAACCCTCCGAACTGTTTTGTGCACCCTTGGGCGGCAGGTGTCAAACAAAAAGCTATCATGGGCTTTTCATCGTATCTTGTCACTGTCATCCGCGTAACAATGAAATAGTGCACGTGATATTTGTAATGTACTTTTTAGTAAGGTACTCTCTACAAAGAGAATCTGATAAATAAGTTTTTTTTCTAAATCCTAATTTGTCGCCAAATTTAGATCAAAAAAGTAGACGGTACTTTATTTTCCGAGGCTTCCTGTGATAAGGGGGAGATTGCGGGCCTCCGGTTGAAAGAGGGGAGATATCAGTGAGTCGTGATATCTCCGCGTGCTGCAGGTCGGAATAATAAACGCTGGATGATTGTGATGATGATAATGTATTTACATAATTTACTTGATGCAGTATTTACAGATGTAGCAATTATTTACAAGTTTATTCCGACGCGCGAACTGCAGATTGCGAGGTTGTGTTACTAAGCCGTTGGCATATCGCCGTGTGAGCACTGCGTTGACTGAAAGACCGGCTTAACAGAATGCTCTTTGCTTGCTGGAACCCTTTTTATAGCCCGAGCCTGGCCGGTACGTGAATTGCAGGCGAAATCGTGCACACGCTGGAAGTTTCTCGGTATTGCGGTGCGGCGCTGTGTATTGCTGTCGCAGATTCCAGACCTTTCGAGAAGGTGGCCAAAATAATATTTCGGCGCAGCGAGGCAGGTAGGTGCACCGGGCAGTGCCAATTAGTGCGACGTAGATATTATAGGTAGGTCTAATGCAGTACGAAGGTACTGCTTACTAGTTAGGTTAGGTACAGTACCTTGGTAAATCACGATTTAAAATGAAAATATAATATTAGTGGAGTTAACTTCACTTCCCTCCGAAGTACGAGATAAAAGCCAAGTTTTTCTTCTGATTTTTCACCCGGCGGCGCCCGCGTTCGTTTTTCAGTAATATCGTTTCAGTCATTAATTGGCAATAGAGGATGTTTTTTGTCGAATTTTTCTCATCTGCCAAAACATTGATATGATTTGGAATCGCATTTCGTAACATGGCGATAAAGAAATGACTACGAGAACGTTTATTGGAGCTCGAATTTTCTTCAAACAGATTTTAGTGTACACAAGTTAGTGTCAATTTGCAATTAAATAAATATAGTTGGCTAACCCTAAAATTACTTTTGGGGTTCGCCCTATCGAAATTACTTAATAAATAATTAAATCACCAAATTAAATTAAACAAATTACTTTGTCTAAACCACTGTAATCGCATGTTGTAATATCATGATATTAAAACAAGTGATTGTAGTGGTTTACAGAAAGTAATTTGTTTAATTTAATTACAATAATGCCATAAAGTAATTTTGCAATGGTTGAAAAGAAAATTTACTAAATGTTCACTTCTACTTAACAAGTACCTAATGAAATTATATTATAACATGTTATAATTTATTTTTTAATAACTTGTTTGACTTAACAAAACCGGGCTTTGATGAGAGTTAAACAACAAATTACGAAACTTAATGATGGATATTTTTACAAAATTTATTTACATAAAGAAGAGTGTCTGTAACAGGTGAACGGCGTGGATTTAATTTTTGTACAAATCTATAGTTTTATTCCTAAAACAATAAAATTTACAAACTTCAAAGCAAGACGCAGGTCACTGCCACCCATCCCCATAACATTGTACCAAGTGAAAGCGGAATTTCGATACTTTACGATACTCGATATCACGCGCCGAAAACCTCGGCGATGAGTGGACGTCTTTGTGACGCTCTGACAACATTTTTCGTAATTATTTAGCAAAAAATTGACAGAAAAAGTCCAGATGAGGAAAGTTTCACTAGGAAACTTACGTCACAATACCAAAAACGTTTTTGCAAGATGCATTTTGAGGGAAAAAAGATTGTAGAGTTAACTTGTGTACCTATATTGTGTACCTTTATGTAACTTATAATGTATATGGTTATCCGAACTTATCAATGGTATTTAACGTTTTCCACGCATAATGGGAAAAAATAAAGGATGCCATAAAAAAGGAAACTCAACCACCTAATGGAAAAAAGAAGAATAACGTCATAATTTCGATGGGCACAATAATTATCTAGTTTTTAAACGATTCACATCAAACGGGAATTTCGAGGTGGGATGAACTCCAATGTCAAAATGCATAATTTCGGCATCCATCTAGAAATTTCTCGAGATCTCTACCAATTTGGCTCAAATCGCTGTATTAGGGGTAATTATTAGCATGGCAGGGGATGGATGGTTAAGACTGTCATGCCAGTCATAATAAGGTTTTTTTTGTATATTTGTTGATATTTTAAAAATTACATACCTGAATAATTTGTATGTAAAACTAACTAACTAACTAACCATCACGACGTTTCCCCGCAGGGGTAGGCAGAGAGGACGGACCGCCAAACACCTCGGTCTTGGCACACACTCTTTGCCTCATTCACATTCATACATCGTCTCATACATACTCTTCTATTATTCTTAATTTATTTACTCTTAATTTGTATGTAATAATTCAATAAATATATTGAATCCGGAACATCTAAAACTATAAAATTATTTAGTTTTGGCATTGAAAAGTAACATTTTTGTGGATGTTTAGTATTATAAAAACACATGGAGTACGGATGATTCTTACAAAATGACAGTCTTATGAATAATCATTTGTCTTCTTATCTGGTAGGTATTTATTTTGAACTTGCATGTTATATTTTCAATTTTACCTTTAACATTCGTATGGTATGAATAACATAGGGTTTTACACAAAGCACAAAAAAATAATAGCCTTCTAAAAACCACAATCTTGGCAATTTTGGTAGGATATTTATTATGCTGCATACATGAAAAAAATGTATTCCAAGATCACATTTAGTTGATTTAATATCATTTTTTATAAGAAAAACTCTCTTTTTAACTTTTAAAGGTTAGTCCAATCAATGTAATATATCATTAATGAAGAAGATAATATTAATAATCTAAATTAAAATATGAAAATGAACAAGACAAAGAAAAATAATTAAAGATAACGGTCGCAACTGGGACTCGAACCCAGATCTCTCGTCTTACCGGGACGTACGTTCTTCCAATTCAGATCAAAGTTCAGAATTAACAATATTATCTTCGACTAATGTTTTCTTCCATATTATCGGCGGCTACCCTTTTCATTGGAAACAAGTGTTCAAAGAACGTTTTTGTTACCTAGATAGTGTCTCGGATAAATATATGGTAGGTGTCTAGCGGCTGCCGAATTTGTTTACAAGTACCAATACTTGAGCCTTAAGTTGTAGGTATCTATCTCAAAAGAACTCAAAAGCTATGCCAACAATTTGTTTCTCCGAGCTGTAAAAACTCTCGAACCTCTAGCGTTATGAAATTGGCAAATGATTTTCTCTCCAGAACTACCATGATAATGAAATTACTTTCAGTTCGCAACGTCATTTCCGTCATGAGCTATGAAGCTTTGAAATATCCATTGAACTATCAAAAAAATATCTTACATTTTTTTTTAGATATATCAATTACCTTTTTTTATTAATCTTTATGTTATTTTTCTTCGCTGTTTAATATTTTTACCTAGAACCGCTTGGGCACATAAGCTTGTTTTCACGACAATTTAACGTAGGTAGACATAGGAATGACGTATGCCTCGGATGTGCGAATGCGGTGCGGTGCAGACCACCGTACATGTGATCAACGAATGCCCGCTCCATTCATTCCCCGGCGGGATTGATGAGGTCCACAGGGCGACGCCTGAGGCCCTGGACTGGCTCGCAGACCTAGATGTCCCCCTCTGACCCCCCCACCATACGAAAGAAAGAAATGCCCCGGACCTGAGTTACTTTAGTGACACTGCAGACTATGCAAGTATGCATCCTGTGAACATTTTTAACTGGGTTGTTAGCACTTACGCACTCCCGATGCTATTTTTATAAATATAATAAAAATAATTCTCAATATTTTTCAGAGTTTCAATATTTTTGTCAGAATCGCACTGTACCCAATTCCAGTTGCAAGTGAAGGTATTAATTATAATATAGTATAAATTGGGGTCTACGTCTGATTTTCTGCGTAAAGTCCGGGCAACGTCGGGGATTTCAGCTAGTAAATAACATGTTCTAGAATATTTGTATGGTAGGTACCTACTAAGTAAATAAGAATAGAATAATAAAACATATTAATGGCTAAGTGGAATCCACAAATAATATATAAAGGAGATATAAAGGAGACCTGACTATATATATTATTTGCGGGGAAAAGAATGCATTGTTCGAAACGCGGACTTCTCAAACAATACATGGTCAGATGAGAGGAAGGAATTGATGCTCGGCATATAGAAGCATAACTGTATTATGTAGGTAGTGCAGAAACGCTCCATCTCTTTTATATTATGGTGACACAAAATATGTCCTAATATATAGTTTTAGAAAGAGCGATAAATATAAATAATTTGAAAGGTGGGTATCGGTACCGCTGCCACAGGATAACCAACTTGTCTGCCATAGGTTGCCCCAAGTGGTTCGCTATGCTTGGTGACTTAGCCGAGTGGCAGGCCGGATCGGGAGAAACTGATTGTGGGGGACCTTTTGACCTCTCCAATAAATCTTTTTCGGAACATTGCCTTGCACTGTAATGGGAGGGATAGATTTATACGTTTGTCACTCCTGGGCCCACAGACCCTTTCCAGACTTTTTCCTTCCCAGAATTTCCTCTTCTTCCTTTCCTAAAAGACCTCACACACAGCATTCCCAAAGATGACATAGTCCCTAATGGGAATTATTTTCCTCAGGGCCTCTTGTGTGAAGCTAACAAAAAGAACACCAAGATTTTCTCTTCATTCAAAAGTTTACCGTGGATAATTCTGCACAATTTATGTAATTTGGAATTACTTGTCTATAAATAAGCAAATTTAATAGAAAGAAGTTTACACAGACCATAGTGTAAGGGTAGGTACTTCTAACCTGTGAACGTCGTACTTGACTCCACCGGATCCCTGGAATATTAAAGTACATATAAGGGATCAAATTCCTGGTAAACGCTTTTGGAATCCACGATCGATGCGCCTTCCCTTATAATAAAGAATATAAGACTAGAAGTGCCTTGCACACAAATTTGAACAAAATAAATGTTCCATTAAAGGCCGGTCTCTTGCGACCAATTTCATAAACAATACCTCAAACATTACCATAAACATGGGACAGGGCCACAACGTTTGTTGCTTTCCATGGGCCACGGAAAGTAAAAAAGTTGTAGTCCCGACTTAACTATCCACAAAGTGTGTAAAAATTTTCGTCGGAAGAGACGCCGCTTTAGCCCAACCGCCCAGCATTCCATCTCACTCGCTTGAAATCGTATTTTTTTATTGAAAGAATAATTTAATACATAGTATCAACAAACAATTCCTGCTAAACCAATTCAATTGGCTAGTCAACAGGTGCTTATATTTTACTTACATCTTATATCTATAGATTCAACATTTTTTCATGCATATTTATATAAATATTTTTTTTCCGATAGCCAATTTTTCACCATATATTTAACCTTATTCATAGAATTACATTGCTTTATAGTGTTAGGTAATAAATTAAATATCTTCAGTATGTTGTATTCAAAAGTTCTCTGTCCGTACTTATTATTAAATTTCGGAACCATTAACCCGTCGTTGCGCGTGAATCTAGTGCTATATTTATGTTCTAATTTCTCTTTATGCTGCGGGGTAAATATATGCTGAACTATAATTTTGTGCCATAGTATAGCCTTAGCAGGTAAGATTTTGGCACTCTGAAACAGCAACGGTGTTTTATGTCTCCTTTTGAATATTTTAGGGACTACTAATAATTTTACAATTGCGTTTTGTGCATCTTGGATTTGTTTCAGATTGGTTGTAGTAGTATTTCCCCATATTGTTAATCCATATCTTATAATAGATTCTGCCAGTGACATATAAATTATTTCAATTGATAGAAAAAAATTTAATGTTTAAATTCTGCCAGTAATTGATCTGAGTCTTTTACAGTTTTTTTTAATATGTTGGTCCCATTTAAAAAAAAACAATCTACTGCAACCCCAAGATATACATATTCCGTAACTAATTCTAAGCTTTCATATTTAAAATTAGTTGGAATATTTTTATGGATGCAATCATTGAAGAGTCACCTAGCTAAATGCTGATATGACGATGTGAACTTTTGTACCGTAATTGGAATTAATATTCTGTTGTACAAAAAAAATGTCCATCCCATTGCTTGATATTATGTTCTGGTTGCTACTATTCATTTTATCGAATGGCGTGTTTGAAATTCCACAAGCTGACTCCCAGTGGAGACAAACTTTTTTCTTGTTTTTGGGTTTTTGGGGTGTTATGCCGTGTTGAGCTACCTCCTTCTTTAGCCGACGTTTCGGACACTGCAACACTGCAACGCTGCACAGCGTTGCAGTGTCCGAAACGTCGGCTAAAGAAGGAGGTAGCTCAACACGGCATAACACCCCAAAAACAAACAACGAAAATGCTTTTGGCCGTGAACATGTAAAAACGTATCAGTACTATGTATGTATATTTGTTTTGGGAATTTTATGAATTCAAGGATTGAATGAAAGGAATCAGTTCACAAGGCCAAGGGAATCAGACTGAATCGATTCACTACTGTGAATAAATCTGCCCATGTCTAGTGTGCATGTCTTGTTCTAGTAATGCGAGAATTTAGTGAAGTGTTAAATGTGTTTAAGTTCTTGTAAAGAAAAATTAGTGTTTTTAATACAATTTTTAAATTTTCAGCACTGGGATTTTTTTGAATATGGTTGATGTGGGTGTTAGTATTGGTAATTTATATTACTTATGCTAATGACATTACTACCCTGACGAAGAAACCATCGGTTTGGAAACATGTAGGTAATTGTGATTATGTAATAGTGGTTGATACAAAGTTATTTGTTTAATTTAATTAAAAATGACGCCACGAAGTGATTTTGCGAAGTTTGAAGAAATGTTTTTTTTTCAGTTGCCTCGTGAGCGGAGGCACTAACTTGCAGGCAATTTCACTTTTTTGTTAGCAACGTTGCTACAGCACAAAATCCACGTTCACACAAATACGATAAATACCAGAAATTGTTGAATAACCGTAATTACATACGTAATCGTCTCTGATGTATGCCTCTATACGGGCTTCCAAGCATTCGAGTAGTAAATCGCATCTCAAGGGGTGTCGTGTCTAGATTTCGTCAGATTTTTATGGATGGAATTTGTCTTCCGTTGCTCCTCTAGATTTCCTTGACGCCCCCTTATTTGCTTTAAGCATTCTACTGCCCCCCCCTGAAAGCCTTTAGCACTAAAAAAAACTGATGCAAAGCAAAGATTTTTTATCATATTAATACTACTTTTTCTAAAATTAATTCTCAGAAACAATTTTGCTATGTAAAATCGTAAAAAACATTACTGACTGTCCTGAATTATTAAACAGAATTGATTTGAAAGTAACTCCACGGCACACGCGTTCGTGTAATCTTTTTATGGAAGAACACTTTAAAACAAATAAAGTGAAAATGCTTGACTTATAAGAATGTGTTCAACATATAATAACATTATCTCTGATATAAATGACTTCAATTGTAACGAAAATAAATAGTTCAATACAAGGTATTTAATATAGGTATGTAATAAAGGCACTTAATGTGATGCATTGTTCTGAAAAGTTAAGATGTTCACTACAAGGTATTTAGCGAATATAAATTATAATAAATTAAAACAAGAAGATAGATTAAAAAATAATGTTTAGCAAGGATTTTCGATTGAATATTAGAAATCGTAGCCACTAGTGCACACTTGAAAAACCTATCAACACACTTGAACATACCTATATATCATATTGAGCCGCTTTAGCTTGTACTTAATCGCTGAAGCTTTCTCAGACATGCAGCATACCTCACCGTCAAGCACAAAAGAAATTCTGAGAACAATGACTTTTTAATGAAATTTTGCCAAGAGTTAAAAGTTCTTGGAAGTGTTGAAATTAATATAAAATTCGTAAAGCTTACACAATTTTCATTTAGGAATTTATACACGAAATGCGCTTAAGGCCCGGTATTACCAGCTCAAAAAGAAAACAAATGCGAGACACGACAATACGAATGTTGGAGAGATGCGCTAAACAATAAAAATTTGAAAATGTTTGATAAAACACTCTTTTAAAAAAGAGAAAAAATCTCGTGTTGGGTAGCATATAAAGAAACATTGTGAATTATTTCATATATATATAAGTTGTACAATAACAGAAATAAACGTGTAAATAATAATTTTCGGAGCATACATTGCGATTTATTTCTATCCAGGAAATTTCAAATTATTACCACTTCGGCATGAGGAATGTATAGATACTAGAATATCGGAAATTAGTCATTTTTAAATTAAAATTACAGACGAATTGACTCTTTTTTATAAAAAAACATGAATTGATTTTGAAAGACTGTTATTTTATCTGGTAAACACGCACTTTTTAAATTTTTAAAAACAAATTTTATTTTTAATATACTAAGGAAGAAAAAATCTCGTGTGGGTTGTGTTAAGTAGCATTTAAAGAAACATCGTGTAACTTGTAAAATAACAGAAAAAAAAGTGTAAATAATAATTTTCGGAGCATACTTTGCGATTTATTTCTATCGAGGGAATTTCAAATAATTACCGTTTCGGCGTGGAGAATGTATATATAGATAATATCTTAAAGAATAACATTATTAATAGCTTAAAAACTTAAACAAATGTTTAAGTAAAATATGTAAGTAATCGGTATAAATTCGGGATGCCGCGGCTTAGCAACGAACGTAACAGAGTGGCAAATCAATGAGATAATTATAATTGGTGTTGGCTGTATTCTCTATGGGATGTGTGGGATTGCACTCACCTCCCCAAATCCTGGAACATTATCATTATTATTATTATCAAAAGGATTATCTTACTTATTGATTTTGTGAGCGACAAATGAAAGCCTAATTAAATCTAATTAATGAATTTCTATTAAAAGCGGCTATGGGAGCTACCATTCCTATTTTTAGAAATAAATGGTACATAATTTTGAAATGGTATGATAACAACGTCATTGGATGAATATTTTTTTTTGCTGGTCTAATGTTTGAATTTTCAGTTGTCAGTGGTTTGATTGCAATTACCAAAAATAGAATGGAAATTTGCCAGATTAATTTTTAACTGGGTTTTTAAAACAACTGTCAATTTTTTGGTTCGTACTTTTAATTTAATAATAGCGCTGATCCTTATAAAATCACGGATAGTGTGAATTTTCGACATCACGCTTGATGACACTTAAATTCAGACTGAATCCGAGTTCCAGAGTTTATTGAACCAGCGTTACAGACACAAGACCGATATCTTTATATATAAATATCTCGTGTCACAATGTTCTTCCGGGGTAAACTCCGAAACTACTTAACCGATTTTGATGAAATTTGGCATACTGTGTGTAATTGGGGGTAGTTTTTATGTCGATCATTGACTTCAATATTTATTATTGCGAAATAAATGTTCATTAAACATTTGTTATGGGACAATAATTTGAAATTATTTGTAAGTTCCATAAGTTTCTGACAGATGGCGGTGTGAGTTAATTTATTGACACAACACTTGTTATCTAGGTTAGGTAACCATCCAGTAGATGGCGTTGTGTTTTCTTAGCCACAGCAACGCCTGGCCGGTTCGGCTAGTATATATATATATATATATATTTTTTTTTTTTTTTACGCACCAGATTTTCAGGTCCGGGTTTAGTTTTTCCCATAGGAAAAACTAAACCCTTTCATACACTTTTCATTATAAATGATCATCTAGTAAATCCACGTTATGCAAGTGTATTATATAAGTATAATTAATACAAAACAATACAAGAACAACACGTTAATCTACCAAACTATTAAATGGGAATATAATTCACCGCCTCCAGATATTTTCACATCAGAGGTTTCGGTTCTGTGGAGTTCCTAATTTGACCGATAAATCCTACTGATCCCAAAATATAAATATTTAAAAAATCTTTCGTAATTCTAGATGTATTTAAAATGACTGATTTTTGCATTTTTATATACAAATTCTTTGACAAATCTAATATGCCTAAATTTTTAATAAGAGAGCTAGGTATAATACCAGTAGCCGAAATAACAAAAGGTAATATATTTTTATAGTCTGAGAATGCCAAATTCTTTTACTTTCATTTCCTAAATCTGTATACTTTCTTATTTTTTCAGAAACAGATTTTTGAATATTATAGGAATTTGGAATAGCTACATCAATAATATAAATAATTTTTTTTAATTTTGTCATGTAAAACTATATCAGGTCTATTATGACCAATTGGTCTGTCTGTTAGTATAGTTTTATATTTTATATATATATATATATATATATATATATATATATAAAATATAATGCAAACTATGTTTTTCATTATAAATAATAATATATATATATATATATATATATATTATTATTTATAATGAAAAACATAGTTTGCATTATATTCCCTAAAGTTAAGAAACTCATTGTGGGATCATAATAATGTAGTACAGTACATTATCTCATATACATTATTATGATCCCACAATGAGTTTCTTAACTTTAGGGAATATAATGCAAACTATGTTTTTCATTTTTTGTTTTTTATTTATAATGAAAAACATAGTTTGCATTATATTCCCTAAAGTTAAGAAACTCATTGTGGGATCATAATAATGTAGTACAGTACATTATCTCATATACATACAAGTCCATAAAGTTTATAAGTTTAGTCGTGAGAACAGACTCTAATACCATTAGATAGTTCCACCGCAGTGTAGGCAGAGAGGATGGACCACCAAAAAACTCGGTCTTGGCGCCCTCCTTGCACCAATACAATACAACCTCTCATAACTTATGGACATTTTTATAATCTAATGCTAATTTACTTCTTTTCTGCTTTCTATTTTTTACTTTTTTATAAGTTTTCCAATTTTCAGCATCATTTCTACTAACTACCTATTTACACTAGACTTCATATTTCATACAAAATATCCATTGGTCATCATGATACAGGTAGCCGCCTAGTATGGTGATTTAATTCATCCACTTTATGTAAGTGTCCCAATGTAATTGTTAATTAATTCCCAATGTAAGTGTCCCAATAATTTCCATAAAAAAATTTATTGCTTAAAAAAATTGGCAAAACATTACGATTATTATGGCATTTTTATTTTATTTTTTTGTTGACGAATAAATTTTCTACAGCGAGTCTATGTTAAACGACTAGGTAAAACGGCATTTTCGACGTGTGACGTCATAAGAGTCGCTCATTCTTGAAAATTTTCCGATAATTCTACGTTTGTTTGATGACGTGCGTACGAAACGTCGTTAGCAATCACAGGCCGTTTTGGTTTTGTAGATTTTTTAGCGTTTTTAAACTGAATAAATTTGAATTGAAACGTAAAAAACATACATTTTTAATACGACAATTAAAATCAGAAAAATGATCTTTAAATATTCAATACATTTTCAACAGAATACCTCGTTCGTGAAAATACCTAATTATGTAACAGGTATTATATAAATAAATAAATACACAGGTTAATATAATATACCCACCAGTTCAGACATCGCAATACTAAAACTATAATACCTTCAGTAAGTTTCACCGCAGGGTTAGACTTTGAGTGCCTATTAATGTTCACTTCAGCTGGTAATAACATAATTCCTGCATCTCCTAATCCAAGATACCGTATCGAGCAACTAGGCAAAACATATTATTCTGCAATAATAATTCCGGGACGAGCTACCTACCACATACAAGCACCAATTCCTCGTTTTCACACACTTGGAAACAATTTCACCTCAAATATCTACATATTTAATATAAGTTTACCAGTATTTAAGATATACCTGAATGATATTTTTAAGTAACATAATTTTATAATTATGAAGCTGTTACGTATGATTTTGTATTCTTTCTGTTTATCTACAATGTAAATAACTTGTTTTTCTCTTTTCTCTTTCTGTATCGTGCACTTTGTCATGTATTATTCAGTTGTAAATTTCTCATATCCTACACTGTATCATTATTTTTATGTCATCCGCAATTTAAAACCTAGTTTCTGTTTATATTGTCTTTTCTTTTTATATATTATTTTCACTTAAGTTTACCTTTATACTTATCATTTACATAATGTTCATTTCTTTAAGTTTATTTATTTTTTATTTCTTAATTTTTTTCAAATTCAATTTTTGGCATCATTTTATTTAAATGAAACAAATTACTTTTGTGTAAACCTCTAGAATCATTATTATATTTTTTTATTTAAACATTGTATTTACACTTTATACACATTAATCATTTTCAGCCCATCAGGGCAATGAAAAATTAATAAATATAATAACATTGCTAATTTATGTAGTATTTTTAAAAATATATATCACCTCAATGGCGCTTAATAAATGTCGATAACCAAATTTCAAAATTAGTGTATAGAAGGTCAAAAATGCTCTAGAGATTAAACGGAGGAGGGCCCTGAGGGAAACTATATTTTAAAGGGAGTGGTGAGCTAAAAATATATTTAAAACTCGGGAATAGAATAAGGCAGTGGTTTTCAACCTGTGGTACGCGACGCAAAAATTGGGGGTACTAAAAAAAAAAAGTACAAAAACTAAAACTGGCTAACTGCTTTGGTTTCCAACCAAACTTCTATGACGGCGTCACTCAATTTTACGATTTTTTTCAATTTTCCCAACATGTTTAACCATACACCAAGAACAATCAGCTGTCATCGTAGCAACTAGCATGGCGAGTTTCGAGTCACTGCTTGTGTTGCCATTAATAACAGGTTTATTGCATTTGTTACTTGATTGTTAAGTAATGATGAGAATATTAAAAAATTACAAGTGAAACATGTCTTTCATTACATGAAAGGGGTATAAAAGCAAAAACGCCACTATCCAAAAATATTTTTTTCGGTAAATCACAAAAAACCGATTCAAAGAAATGATTTGCGGTTGATTTTTCTAAGGATCTTAAAAACCATCTGGTAGCTATGGATATTGCATGTAGATTGGCATTTGTAAATCAATTTTGTCATGGTTTTGGAGAGTAGCGTTTTTGCTTTTATACCCCCACACGTGTAAACAAGATCGATAGAGGGTACGGGGTACAAAAAAATTGTAATAATCTCAAAAAGATTGACAACCGCTGGAATAAGGCATTGTATAGGACACGTCAAACTTTAATACCGGCCTGACATTGATAAAGAAATCGTCGCAATAGGCGAGTTTAAAGTCAGAAAATGGCGTGCCTCCTCGCCCACACCTTTCTCTTTTGTGTGTTTTTCATATTTTTATTTTTCACTTACTGGTAAATTCAGTAACTGCGCGAGAATGGATCGTACCAAGTTTAGGCCGGCATTTAAGTTTGGCGTGTACCATACCTATCATTTTTATCGTTACTAAGAAGATTTATAAGCCCCTCTATTCGGTGACTACCGCAACACTTCCTTATTAAGAAATACCTTCATTATTAAGAAATATCTGAAAAGATAGATCTAGATTTCAGAATGAAGTTGATCGTGTTGGTAATTCTAAAGAGAACACGCCTAGGTGAAAAACAGAGGTTATGCGAGGAAAGATTGGACCAAGAATCAATCAAGTCCAATGAAGTCTTGAACAATGCTTCTCCCCAGAAAATAAACTGGGAAAGGCGATGAAAATTATATAAAGTTAAAATTTATCAAGATTCTGAATGCTTTACAACTTTCATAAAATGTCACATCACAACAACTGTCAAAGAAACATTTCGCAATAATATTTACTTTTTCTATTCAAATGATTTGTTTTATTATGGTCTTAGTCAGTGTTTAATTTTATTTATTTGAATTTAAAAAGTACAATATGCGCAGTGGTTATGTGGGATAAAAAACATAACACATAGCAATAAAGTTACAATTATTGAAGATTAAAAATTATTGTTATATTTCTTCACTTTTAAATAAAAAATTAACCATTTTCCATTTTCTTTATATTGGTTGGTATTCTTTAGAAGATCTTCACTCCTATTTTTGTTTTAAAGAGATCTTATTTAATTTTTACTTCTAATGGAGTTATTATATTTGTGTTATGTCACGTAAATCTAAAAAATATAAAATATTTAGTTAAAAGACAAAACGTTTCGATTTCCCAACAAATTGTATTATTTATGTCTTACTTCCGCCTCATAGTTAATACGGAATATTTTTTAGTCAAACAGTTAGATTTAGCTTTATTATTAAGAAAGGTGAGTTTTTATTTATTTATTAAAAGAATTTTATACATAGTGTAGATATTGTGTTATTTTGCCCGCCATGCTATGGATGTCCCTGTGTTATGGCGGGTGAAGTATGCAGATTATATCATTTAAGGTAATGAAGTAAGTTTGCTGATAATATAATAATTATGATAATGAGGTTTACAGTTAATGCAGCAATGAATTTATGATAATGAAATTTACATATAATATAGTAATTGATGATAATGATGTTTACAGGTAATAAATATAACAAGGAATTTATGACAATGAAATTTACAGATAAAATAATAATTGATAGATGAAATTTACAGATAATATAACATTGAATTTATGTTAACGAAGTTACAGATAATATAATAATTGATGATAGTGTAGTTTGCGGATAATATGACAATGAATTTATGGAAATGTGGGTTACAGATAAATAATAATTTATTTATAAGTTACATAGTATGATGGTTGATAAATTGAATTATAATTTACTAAATTATACAAATTAAATTAAATTACAAATAATATACATCGAGGTTTCTAAATATTTTGATAATAATAATTTATAATAATAGGTTAATTATAATATTGATAGATATTAGAGTTATACAAATCAATTTAAGTAAAAAAAAAATTATTATATATCATAGTTCCTAAGTGTGACGATCCATAGAGGTAATTGTTTTTTAAAGTTATGGGAGATGAAAAAACATGCAAAAAATATGCGTCTATCATTTAAATTTTGGTTAAATTAATTCACTTACGGCGGTGTACGAACTATTTGCCATATTCTATTTATATTTTCATAGACAATCAATTGCAATCAATCCTTCACATTTTCCACGTTACCAATAGATAGAATGTTTAAAAAGATTGCCATACCGCAAAAATCGAATTTGAATAAATAATATATTCACTTTTGTATCACAAACCATGTTACACAAACCTAGGGTAGCCGTTAAACTACTTGATCACTTTAAAATCTAGGTTTGGTTACAAGTGTTTAATTTTACAATTATATTGTATTAATTAGCTCAACCAGAAAGTAGTTAGTTACTGTACCTACACCCGTTGACAAGATTTTATTTTATAAGGTTGATACTTTCGGCAAATGTCACATTTGATTGTGTGTGATTGTCTATTCAATAAAAAGAAACGCTCCGTATCATCCCTGTATTGAACTTAGACAAGAAATATTTCTTATTATCCGTGAAGAGGGCTTATACATATTTACCCAAATTTTTAATTGTGTGTTATTTGTTTCGTCTTAAAATTATTCTCTTGCTTTATTTTACAAAACTGTTTAAGGCGCTCCGCCCACCCAAGAAACTGAAACCAAACTAAAACTGGCTAATTGTTTTGGTTTCCAACCAAACTTCTATGACGGCGTCACTCAATTTTACGATTGCAGTAATTTTCCCAACATGTTTAACCATACACCAAGAACAATCAGCTGTCATCGTAGCAACTAGCATGGCAGTTTCGAGTCACTGCTTGTGTTGCCATTAATAACGGCATTTTGAGAATTTGTTTGGTCTGCGGACCATCATATTTACATACACAGGATAGTGAATTTAGTTGAAAACTATTTTTTTTTTCAGTTTCCTCTTCAGCGGAAGCACTCAGTCTCCTAAATTCCTCATCTTTTGCAAAGAACTAAAATTGGTAATAATTTTCATAATATAAATTACCTGTCACGATATTATTTTTTGTACAGTAAAATAATTAAATTATTAACGTTGCCGGCAATTAAATCAGAAAACATGAATACAACTGTATGAATGGAAGTGTCAGACACACTCGACATTAGATAAATGCTTTCATTGACTTCTTACATCATTGTCTCGGCAGATTTGTTCTAAACACATCACGCTACCATGACAGTGAGCATTAAATATTGGTCGCTATATAATATTATACTACGAAACCAAGCCCCAAATTCTTAAATTATGCACATGCATCTAGCATTGTTCCGTACGGGAAAGATTCCATGGCAAGTGGTTATTTACGACAATAAAATAAATTTACACCAACACATCAACGATTTAGTAGGCAGAGCATTCAAGCTTCTTGGCTTCGTAATTATAAATTCACATTCATTTCACAACGCACAAATTCTGAGGTAATATAACATGAAACACAGTAGTCTTAAGTGTACTAGAGTCGAAAGTGGGCCCCACAAGAACTAACATAATATATTTTGTGCATTGAAAGAGTCCACAAGAAGTTTTTAAGGTTTTTAATACGGGAATTATCCCTGGCTACACCCATATATCTTGGACATGACCCGTTTCTACTTCTTACAGAAGATGTGGGAAAGCTGTGGCCCGCGAGGCTTTTTAGTGCGGCCCGCGAGCCCCTTTGGTGCGTCCTGCTGAAACCATTACAGAAAACACACTCAGAACGCGAGAACGGTTTTCTTTCACGGTATTTCAGATAATTTTTGGGTAATTATTATAACTCTATTCAGACAGGAACAAAATAAGATTTTCGTTGCCATACAAGTAGTTTTGTAAATAAATATACAACAATTCAATTTAATTTTTTGTAAATAGTTAAAGAAATATTAAAAAAATATTTGCAGATAATACATTTGCTGAAAAATGCAGTAAAACCCATTCACCACAGTGATATAATGTTACATAAGCTGGTGGACTCCTTTGCAGATTCATTCTTAAGTTAAAACCAGTATTGTGTTCAGAATCCAAATTCTAGTTTCGGATTCATCTGCTAACGAATTTCGAAGAAAGCCAATCTCGAGTTCGAAGTACAGTTATAAGGTTCTAGTTGTAAGTTATGTGTTGCCACAAGGAAAACTATTTTCGTGTAGTTGTGTACTTTTAATTACAGCTGGGGACTAACAAGTAGATTCACCATTTAGTTAAAACCAATTTCATGTCACGAATGTTCCGTCTAAATTCCTGTTGCGATTCATCGGTTAACGCATTTCAAAGGAAGCCGTTGTCATTTTCCGAGTGGAGTCAAAAATATTGTTTCAAACGATACACTGCAAAATTCATAATTTTTTGAAAAACAATTTGAATATTATGAGAGTAATATCTACTTATTAAAGCTGGGAACTCGCATAAATATTCACTCTTAATTTAAAACCAGTTTTGTGTTCAAAATGTAACGATAAAATTTCAGTTGTGGATTCATCTACTAACTCATTTCGAAATAAACCATTCTCGTACTCGAAATGCAGTAATAAATTTCTAGTTACAGACTCTGTGCTGCCAGAACCGAAGAAAAACCATTTTCATGTTCTGAGTGTAGTTTTAACTTAAATAAAAACATGTTTTGTGTTAATTGAATGAACCCAGTCTCATATTCCGAAGTATTAGTTAATTTTTATTTTAATGTGAATACCCCACAACTGTTAAAGTCTGAAGCCAGTGAGATTATGGCATATTGGGGTATGTTGTGAGGCTGAAGATAGTGTGGAGGGTAAGGAGTTGAGAAAGTGGTGGAAGGTGGGAAAGTACCTAGCTATTCAGATCGGTGACCAAATGAAAGACGTGTTAAAGACAATTCAAGCAACGTTTCAATTCTGAATAGTGGTCTTACACCAGGGCGATACTGAGAGAATCTGCCACTCTGGAAGGTGCCTCAAATATATTTTACTCGTATATTATTTGCAATTAATTCGTTATGATTAAACTAATCAATTAAAAATTATTTACGCACGCCGGGATTTGATCCCTCTACCTTCGGATTGTGAGTCAAGAGCCTTACCCCTCAACCACGGAGATCGTCAACTTGCACACCAAATTGACTATTCCATGTGTAACGATTATTGAAGCGGGTGGTCTCTTATGCAAACACACTGTTATGTTAAAACATTGAGTTATACGCATTGCAAAAATTTGAGATGCGTAATCCTCCCCATTCCTCACCCCTGCCTTAGAGACACGTAGAGATATTGCTCTGATTAAATATTTTACTAAACGAATACCAACCTAAAAATGAGATTCCGGCTCAAATAATTTTCTTTGGACCAGAGTCTCACTCTCTAGGACGTCACTATAACCTCCTTTACTGTAGAGCCATCCACACCAATTTGTTCATGAATTTCGCCTGTTGGGAGCACTACATACATACAAAATGCAGTTGATCAAGGGATCCATATGTTTTCATGTCCTACAACGTACTTACAAAGTTTTTGGCACTGCAACTATATTGTTTAAACGGTACGACTATAACGACTTTTACCTTAAAAGGTTTAATAATGAATTTATTAAATACTAGCTTCTGCCCGCGACTTCGTCTGCGTAGGATTAGAACTTCGAGTAATCTATTTTCTTTTCCTAGGTCCCACCTACGTTTATACCAAAATTCTTAACCTATTTATTTAAAATATGTATAATTCTTGATTGAATTCAAAGTGTTAGGTGAGTACTTGAAATAAATTCACTCATTTAAATATTTGCCAAAATAGAATTTTGATTTAACAATCATTGTTTTGCAAAATGTCATTCTCAAATTTTTACATTTTCTATTAAACAATAATGATTATTTTCAATATATTGAAAATAAATAGCTAGCTTTATAAAGTATACGCTATATGTTATTCTGATGTATGAGCTATATTATTCTAAAGTTTCATTAAAATCCATTCAGTAAATTTTGCGTTAAAGTGTAACAAACATACATATATCCATACAAACTTTCGCATTTATAATATTATTACTAGCTTCTGCCCGCGACTTCGTCTGCGTAGGATTAGTACTTCGAGTAATCTACTTTCTTTTCCTAGGTCCCATCTACGTTTGTACCAAAATTCTTAACCTATTTATTTAAAATATGTATAATTCTTGATTGGATTCAAAGTATTAGGTGATTACTTCAAATAAATTCACTAATTTAAATATTTTCCAAAATAGAATTTTGATTTAACAATCATTGTTTTGCAAAACTCAAATTTTGACATTTTCTATTAAACAATAATTACTTTCAATATATTGAAAATAAATAGCTAGCTTTATAAATTATACTCTATATGTTATGCTGATGTATGAGCTATATTATTGTAAGTTTCATTAAAATCCATTCAGTAAATTTTGCGTTAAAGAGTAACAAACATACATTCATTAATCCATACAAACTTTCACATTTATAATATTATATCATAAAATATAATATAATATTAGTAAGATTTATTTATTATTAAATATATAACGATCTAAAGGGGTGTCTAACTGGCAACTGAACAATTTGAAAACAATGTTAAGCCGGGCTCAATATTTTATATAATTAAAGCTATCAATTAAAACTTACAGCATCCTGGACCTAAGCTCGACTTCCGCTTTAATTCAGAAACGACAATCCTAGAAGAAATTTTGCTGATTATGAAATTCATCAACTAGAATCATGATTTGAACTAAGCTCTTCGAAGGCTTTGGAAGAAAGGAAATCGTTTATTTATCTTGTCAGGATTAGTTTCATAAAGAGATAAGTCGACTTGCTAAATAAGTTGCTGGGGTTTAAAAGCACATTGGCAGAATGAAATTTCAGGCCATTCAATTTAGTAGTTAAGTTTTATTTGAGGCTCCATGGTAAGCATTAAAAAATAAGAATAAGATGGTCTGAAGGGTACATATTTTATGTAAGTACTAATTTTAGAGTGAACGCGCTAAAATATCAAACACCGATTTTAATTAATAATGGGGAATATTAAATAAAACGTGACTTATTCATAATCGAGAAAAATTTTCCCGACAATTGTGGATTTTTTCGTACCTTTAACACGCTAAGGAACAGAACCAATTGTGTGTTTTTTTAAATAATTTTCGGAGCATGTTTTGCAACTATTTTTTTAAGAATGTATAGAGATTTTCTTCCGAAATAACATATGTTTTTTAGCTTAAATACTTTACAAGTTCAAGGAAAGTATGTTGTATTTCGGTTGAAATTCGGAATTCGGGCTCTTAATTCTGCGAACTTATTGCTAAAGAAAGAGTTCAGATAACGGACTCAGACATCATTATAAATTGTGAATTTATAATGATGTATGAAATAATCACCTTTAATAAAAAAAGACTCATGAAACAAAAAGGCGTTTTCTTTATCCTCTACCCGCTAGGTGAAATCCCAGGAAAGATAAAACAATAAGCCGTAGAAAGAAGACTCGATTGTATGAACTGATGCTTCCATTCAATGAAAACGATTTTCGCCCGTCACAAACAGAAAGGCATAAGGCAAATTAAATTAGCAAGCGGACCCACCATAGTAATTTTATCTTAGTTCAGCATATTATGAAAATGAGTCTTTTTGAAATTGTGATTAAGAAGATAATAAAATATACGCAAATGCGAATATTGCATTTTTTTTTCACTTAATTAGAAGTTTAATCAAATCGATTAATCCGACAGACTTTAGTCAGCATAAAACATAATTCGATTTGTGAACAGGTATTGATTGATCTATTTATGACCCTCCCAATACTGTTCACGAGGGTTATCTTTTTGACAAGGCCCCTACTACTTTCGATGTCCAAACAGCTCGGGAAATTTGACCAACACCTTGAAAAGGTTTTTGCCTGGGATAATATAAACCAGGAGGGTGAGTCTGTATATTTTGCTTAAGCTAACGTGATGTAAATTGAGTCACGTGTAACGTACATTCATATGAAACCATGGGGTGAGTTTATTATGTACATTACATTCGACTCATTTAACGCCGATGTAACCTTATTTAGCCAACGCAAAAAAAACATTAATTCCCCTACTTTCTCGAGTAAACTCAAGCGGATTTCGGCAAAGACTGAAATCAGTGACTGTTTGGTGCAATTTGATGAGAACACCCTCCCCAATAAAGACTCGATTGAAAAGCTTATGGTAAGTATATCAAACCGGCTCAAGTATCGGGGCTCTATAGAAACTGCTAACCCTGTATAAATCTCAGTGGAAGTATTATTATCACAATTCAAGCATTAGGGAGTTGTCAATGGGTTTTAACTTTTCGTAGTACCTAACTGAAAATGGTTTTTTTTTTTTAATTTTAATTTTTGTGGTTAAAAGTTGAACTTTAATTTTTTTATTTGTTATAATAACACTACATTTATATTTTTTTGACATTTTGACTGTCCAATTAGGTAGGTCTCCCGTTATAGGACAGTCAAAATGGTATCATACATATTAGGTAGGTAGGTAGGTACACGATGATTCATATAAGTATTAAATAAAGTTAAGATTCACAATTTCCAATCAATTAAGTTTCCAATATACAATCAATATAATATGCAAGAAAAAATGTATTTGAAGTGAATATACAGAAAACAGTAAAAGAGAAGAAAATAAAAATTTTGGTAACAAATGAATCAGATATCATTTTTAATAACATTACTGACTCTGTCTTGCCAAAAATTGGTTACCATTTTTTTTTGCGTACAAGAAAAACAGTATACGGAAAAATAGTAAAAGAAAATAAAATAAAAAGAGAATTTAAATTTAAATTTAAATTTTGTAAAAAAATATATACAAGGAGCTTGTAGTAGGTAACTATGAAGAAAGCATTTTTAATAATACTTCTGACTGTCCTGCATAAAAATAAGTGACCTATGTATGCTATATTATTATTACCTACCCTATTTTTGGATACAAATAAAAAACAGTAAAAGGAAAAGAAAATAAAAATACAAATAAAAATTTTGGAACAAAAGAAATATCTGTATATATAGAACAAAAGAAATATAGTAGCTCGAAAGGTAATTTGTGCCCTAACTTCTGGTTTGATGTTTGTGTTCGACTGTTTTCATTTTATATTTATTTTTAAGAGCTTAAATTACTATCTTTTTAATGTAACACTCTCGAACATGTAGTACCTTAAATTCCCTGAAGAGAGCATCGCTCGAATATCTGAAGAGGAAGTTTGAGGGCTTGGTTTTAGTTGTGCCACTGCCCCATAATTTAAAAAATAATTTATTTTTTTTAAAGAAAAAATCGCTACAACAAAATCGAAAAGTCGAATTTTTCAAATGTACAACTCTAGCTCCCAACTGCTGGTTCTTTTGCATTAAATTTTGTAACCTTCAGCAGATGGAGCATCCATCAATAATTTGGATATTGTTTTGTTTGAGAGAGAGTGCGCTTTTGCACCGAACTGGTGCTATTTTTATTGCATCATTGTTTGTTTTCCTGTGGAATGTCTGCGCCTAATAAATCATTTTGGTATGTCAGGTTGTCGGTAGTTTGTGGGATAAAAGCTCGGGTGTAGGTATTTATAAACATGTTTGATATTTTCAGTAATTTCGAAAAAAAATTTCCTACAGTTTTACGGCCTTTCGGATTATTTTATTAATAATTTAACGAAAGTGATGCAAAGTTTTTTAAAGTTTATATTAAATGAATAACGCACATGAGTCCCAACTGCTCCCGTCTGGAGCCAATGAAACTATGGAATCCCTAATTGGGGTACGTTGTGAGGCTTACGGCAGTGGGTAGGTAAGGAGATGGGGAAGAGGAAGGTGGGGATGTACCGAGCTATTCAGATCTGGTGAACAAATACGGTTAAAGACATTTCAAGCAACGTTTCAAATCTGAATGGTGGTCATACACCAGGGCGATACTAAGAGTATCTTCCTCTCTGGAACGTTCCGCAAATATACCTAATATATATTATTTTTAATTAATTAATTGTGAAATAACACAATTTAATCCATTTTAAATTTATTTGCGCACGCCGGCTTCGAACCCGTGACCTTGGAGTCGAGAGTCTTACCCCTCAACCACGGCCGACGTAGCCGTGGGGTAATTTCTTAAAAAACAGCGGAATTTTTTAAGACTCAACAATATTAGTAAACAAAATATGAATCTGAAAAACAATTATAATAAATTCAGGCTTTTAAACCGTGTTTATCCAAAGCGTGTTTATCAAAATTTATTTATTTTTTTAATCATGAATGTTCATTTTATTGGAAAATTCTATCAAACAAAAATACTAATTTCGGTTGTGTATCTGACCTGGGTAACTCTGATTAAATAATAACTGGGATTCGCTTCGCATTTGAATAAGAATCATTTTCCAAATTGAAACTGTTATTTGAAGACTTGACAAGCGATAACGTACCTGAAAAAAAATTAAAGAAAATTATTTTTAATGTCCACTGATTTGTCAAAAATTCAGACTTTCCCGTGATTTGCACGGATTTATGCTACGCTAGGTAATAAAATTTTACGCAAGAGCATGATCATTTACGGGTTGGAAATATAATAGTAAGATAGTTCTATAAATGGCTTGGGCTCACGATTTCTAGTGAAGTAATCGGGAATATTAGAATTAGTATTATTAAGTTAATATTACGTACACCTGTTAATGTTAATAGCTGTTTAATGTTATGTAGATATTAAAAAAAATGTTTTTCTAAGATGCCTTGATTACTGATGTGACCATTCAACAGGTTACAGGCGTATTTTTTAAAAGATTATTATTTGATAATTTGTTCCAGATTTATTATATTATGATGAATGCACACGTTTTTTATATCTTAATTTATGGATGTTAATTTAATCAACTTTTATTCGTTTTATTAAGGAGAAAACATTGTATCAGACAGTAATAATTAACAAGACAATATAAAACATTAACTGGAGAAATCGCCCGCATCCTAAAATAACAGAAGATAAATAAATGAATTTTCACAAATATTTTTTACAATTATTAACTACATTGCATCACTCTTTAGTAATTTTCACAAAAAAATGTAATGTATTACATTATTAAGTAGTATTTTTAAATCTAATAGTCAGATAGTAGGTAACATCATATTTTTGTAGTTTTAAGTATACTTAGTAGTTCAATAATTTGTTTTAGAATTTTTTTTTCAAAATTAAGTGTAGAAACAAAAAAAAAATTGTTTTCACCATTTTGTTTCACTTTTTTGTTATATTTTTGTTTTATTTTGTTATTCTATTGGTAAACGATGATTAAAATTGTAAAATTGTTTTGTATAAAAGGTGAAATAAATTGAAAAAATTGAAAAATAAAGTAAAGTAACTGAGTTGAGAGGGGGTAACATTGCATTACTTACGTATTTACTTTCTATCCCATTGGATACCCCCATACAGGTACAATGTAATGCCATAAAAATATTTTAGGCACTCCTAGGCTTCATTCTTATTCATTGGTGTATGCAAAGTTCCCCCGTAAGATGCAAAGTAGCCCCGATTTACGGCATTAAAACAAAACTATGTAAGATAATTATCTTATTAAAAAAATAAATTTCAATAAATATTTTTTAGAAAGGTCTAAAAGGAAAAACTAAGTAATGGGACGTTTATTCAACCGTTCTCCCGGGAAATTTTAAGTATTGATTAGAGCCTACAAATTAAAAATAATATCTTTAATTTAACGTTTCAATTACAATTTCAATAAATACCTAACAAATAATTTTTAGAAAGGTCTAAAAGGAAAAACTAAGTAATGGGACGTTTATTCAACTGTTCTCCTGGGAAATATTATGTATTGATTAGAGCTTACAAATTAAAATAATATCTTTAATTTAACCTTTCAATTATTTCATTTTAGTTAAAAGTGTTATTATGCATAATTGTGTTATGAAATTTATCGGTTAAATAAATCTGAAATAGTAAATTTAAAATGTTTGAAAATACTTACTTAGAGAACATAAATATTACAAGAGAATTGCCCGAGATGCCAGCAGTCAGAATGAAAGTGTAAACCACCGCCAAAATGTAATGTGAAGCTTTGGAGGGTGGCGGGAACTGCAGCCAATGAGCGTTGATGATGAGCAAGTAATCCTCCTTAAACCAGCCGTTCTCCTTCCACAGAGCGATGGGGTACATCCGCTTAAACTGTTCCAGCCGAGCATTGAATGTCTCGTTATCATTAGTGGCTTCACTCTCGTTGAAGCTGGTGACACCGGTATGATCTTGCTCCATGACCGAGAAGTGTCTATTGCTCACAGCCGGATTCTTGTGTAGGTTATTCTCTTGATTGACTTCCATGTCCATTCCGTCTTCATTGTAACGGTTCAGTGACGAATTCATTTCTCGATATAAATTACTCTGAGTTTCCACAAGTGCCATATTATCCACCGCACCTTTTCTCGAAGCGTTGGATTGTTTGTAGTTACTAGAAATGATGCTTAATTCTTCGCTTAAATTGTTATTTAATATACCTCTTCTAAACTTGCGAACACTTCGGACGTGTTCATTTATTGGATATGTATCTTGCTCGGTTGAATTTATCACCGATTGCTCTTCGTTTTTTGTGTTATAATCACTAATTTCTTGAGACGATATGTATTTTTGATTGATTTTCGAACGGGCCCTTGGTTTGCTCAGTGACTTGGAGGGTATTTTCGGAACGGACATAAAATTCTGATTTTCACTTTGACCGCAGCAGTATAAACCATTTATTGAAATAATCCACATACACCACACAATATTTTTCGGATTCATTTTGATTTAGCGAAAGGTTTTACCACTTGTAAAAAAACACGCTTTAAAAAAGTTTTGTTGAAAAAGTTATTTAATAACCATCTTAGAAATGCTGAATAACGACAATTATAAACGCTGCCGACATTAACATTAACTTAAGAAGATAAAACAAGTATTTATATAGATAGAAACTTTTATTATCAAATGCTTTTTCACGATGTTTAGTTTACACCGTGCGTAAGTTTTATTGGAAATCTCCTGCAAAGAGCGCTACTGCCCGCGGCGAAAGCTCCCGTCGTACTGCCTACTGCCTACTGACGGCTGACGCTGACGACTCCAGTTCCTCCCTGCGCGCTTCCCTTAAAAAGTCACCCCAAACTTCTACATAACTGCATCCCTTGAGGATATTTACTTCAAAGCCATGTAGAGGGCATCACGCATGTATTTGTACATGTATTGTAGGAAATAACTAGAAGATGTGTAAAGAATTAAGTAAATCTGAGATATAAATTTGAAGACCTTCACTTTTTATGAAATATTTTTTTAATCAAATATTTTATTTCTCTCACTATTTTTTACATCCAAACGAAAACTGATTTCGTCAGAACCGTCCTATCATCAGTGCATACAATGTAATCGGATATATTTATATGCCGCGACGAAGCTGCGGTTAAGCCGAAACCGGTTAGCGTTTTGTTAAAATTGAGAAAATTTTGAAGTAACGATGTTTTAGAATGTAGTCAACTTAAACAAAAAGATGAATATGTCCATGAATTAGATTATTCCATGCCATTTGTTCCATTTCCCGTAACAAAAATATTGTTTAATCTAATTTTACAGCCGAAAAGATTATTTATTTAAAAAACGATAATTATTATGTTTTTTAAACTAGCCTCACACGTGAGGTTCTGAGAAAAATAATCCCCCCCAGGGCCTATTTTATCTCTGGGGATTTTGTGCGGAGGGTCTTTTTAGTAAAGGAAAGATAGGAAGTTCTAAGAAGAAAAAAGGTAGGGGGTTATGGGTAGGAATCTAAGGGTCGGTGTGTCTAGGAGTGAGGGACGTTTGAATCCATCCCTTCCACTGAGGTGCAATGCGATGGGTCGATAGAGCCTGATAGAGAGGACAAATCCCTCAACTGGTATTTTACACGCATTATTGGTATACGCAGTCGGCGGGCGGATGCATCCACCCCAAATCCCTTGCCATCCTCACCCCACACGGAGAAAAATGTTATTCTAAAATACGATCATTTTATTCGTAAAAGGGTTAAAAGCGAGACTGAAATTCTTACGAACAAATTAACAGGGTTTCAATGTTTATTGGCCGGAAAATGTAAGAATAATTTGTTGGTATACGCACGAAATTTGTTCTAATAATTTATTCTTACATTTTCCCGTCAATAAACATTGTAACCCTGATAATTTGTTCGTAAGGCCTTCAGTCCTGTTTTTAACCATTTTAATAATAAAATGATCGTATTACAGAAATACATTTTTCTCCGTGCATGAACTTAGTCATCCCTGCGAACGTAGCGACTTATGGTAGAGGTATTGGATATCCAAGAAATGATTTCAGGGGCGGCGGTACCCACATCCGGCTCAATATTGAAAACAAATAGATATACATATTTCGCTTCCTAACTACTCGTATTAAGTTTTCAATGCAATATTGTATTATTTACAGGATCTCATTGATTGCTTTATTATTTACACATACCTACGTATTCTTAACTTACGTTTAAGTATGCCTCAACACTGTGAAACCCCCATTGTTCAACATATAAATCAAATATCCATAGAAAGAGTTCAGAAAAAGTTTTTGAAATTTATTTCTTATTCCATGCGAAATGATGAAAACTGTCTCCATGAATCTTAAATCTATTGATCAAGCCGAGATATCACATAGAAACCAAGTAATGCTTTAAAAGGTAGAGAATTCACAATTTTATTGATAACCATGCCAAAATTTTCATTTCAGGTGCTCTTTTATATTCTTAAGAGCAGTAATACCAATTATCTTGAATTTTCATTTATAAAAAAAGATGTAGCACCTTTAACCCTTCAAAAATTTGGCTAATTTTGTCAGAAGGTAAAAATAATTCCGCTTTGCAATAAAATCCAAATACATGGAATATTTGTGAACGTACCAGAAAACTAAAAACTGTTTTCAAAAGTTGATTAAATATGCTTTCAGTTTTTTTGTTATTATTAGAAATAACCAAATACATTTTTAAATAACACTTTTTTTTATGTAAACTAAATAGTTTTAAAAATGGCAAATTATACGTTTTTTTAAACTAAATTTACCGATAATGGAAAAAAATAAAAACACACACATATTTTTTTAGACAAATGAAATAAACGTTTTTGTCACTTCACTTTTTCATCGTTTCATTTTTTTTTAATTCTTAAAAAATTCACAAAGTTTCATAATTTGTTTTCAAATTGCGATTGGAAATTTTGATTGGAAAGGTGTAATATTTTAATTATTTTGTGGTCAACTTTTAGATTTGAACGTATAGCGTGTTGTATTTTCTTTCCAATCCCGTTTAGATCGTACTTTTCACTACGATAGTAAGGGAGACACAAGTATTTCTACGAGACCTACGTGAAATAACCAATTACATTTTTAAACATTAAAATTTTTTAATGTAAACTTTAAAAAGTTTTAAAAATGGCTCATTTCACATTTTTCATACTAAAATTACTGAAAATGAAAAAAAAAATAAAAAACACACCCATATTTTATTACCCAAAAGAATTATAAATGTTATTGTCACTTCACTTTTTCATTGTTTCATTTTTAAAAATTGCGGTCGGAAATTTTGGTTTTATATTAAGTATTTTTTGGTTAATTTTTAAATAATTAATTTTAATGTTTAGATCATATTTTTCACTATGATAGACTTAAATGAGCAGGGATAAATACGGTCTCCTGAGATCAAACGGGTTTTAATACATTATGCTCATACATCGATTTTTTTACATTTACTATTTTTGCTTTGAGCATTTTAAAATTGAATAACATCACTTCCAATTTGGGAGGCGGGTATGGGTACCGCCGCCCCGGGAACCATTTATTGGATAACCAACACCTCTGCCATAGGTCACCCCAAGTGGTTCGCTACATTTGGTGTCTTAGCAGAGGTGCCCGGGTTCATGGGGTGAGGTTTTTCTAGGTCTTGGCGGCGGATGATCTGGATACACTGAACCCCAAATTCCTACCCAACCTTTGTACCTTTTTCCTTCCCAGAACTTCCTCTCCTTCCTTTACTTAGAAATACCCCCCACACAGCATCCGCAAAGATGACATGGAAATAATTTCCCTTAGGGTCTCCTGTGTGGAGCTAGTGTAAAAAAAAAAATTTCCTCAAAAATATATATTTTTTATTTCATAAAACATTTTTTGTAAATTTAAATAAGTAGATGCATTTTATCAAAACTGTTTATATTGGGTATATTTTTGTGTATTTTCTATTATGGGCTTAAATTTGAACGTCTTTATTTTATTGGTCAATGACATACTACATATTCTTAACACTGTTATATAATAAACCAAAATTTATGAAGACTGTTTATAAATATTTTAAATAATATAAAATAAAAACTTCTATTTTTATTCATTAGAGATGTCTTTTACTTTTACACAATTCTCATTTAGACATCTTTTCAACTTAAAATATAATTTTTTTACAAGAAAAACTCTCTTTTTATAACTTTTGAAGGTTGTTCCAATCAATTTAATACATCATTGAAGAAGACGATAACACTTATAATCTAAATTAAAATATGAAAACGAACAAGACACAGAAAAATAAAAGGTAGCGGTCGCAACTGGGACTCGAACCCAGAACCTCTCGTCTTACCGGGACGGACGCTTTTACCAATTCAGCTATTGCCACCTATTATAAAACCGTCAAATTTGTCTAACTCATATTTCAAATTTTTTAAATCCGGTAAGCGAGAGGTTCTGGTTTCAAGTCCCAGTTGCGACCGATATCTTTTATTTTTCCGTGTCTTTTCATATTTTAATTTAGATTATTAATGTTATCTTCTTCTTTAATGATATTTTAAATATTTACTTTACCCTTTACAATTTTTTTTGTGTGAACGAATATAATAATATATTGTAACAAAAGTGATGAGTTCTTTTTTAAATTTATTTTATATGAATAATGCACATGAATCCCAAATGCTCCCGTCTGGATTCAGTGAGACTATGGCATCCCCAATCGGGGTATGTTCTGAGGCTGAAGGTAGTTGGGACGGGAAGGAGATGGGGAAGAGGAAGTTTTGGGAGTACCTGGCTAATCATATCTGGTCACCAAACACGGCTAAAGCCATTTCAAGCAACGTTTCAATTCTGAATAGTGGCGTAATTATACCAGGGCGATACTGAGAGTATCTTCCACTCTGGAGCGTACCGCGAATATACTATATATTATTTTAAATCAAGTAATTGTGAAATAATCAAATTTTATCAAATAAAATTTTATTGCGCACGCCGGGTTCGAACCTGCGACCTTCGGATTCGGAGCCCAGAGTCTTACCCCTTATACCCTTAACCATTTACCTCATCTTAAACTAAAGTTATTTATATATATATGTACATAATACACAATTTGAGTAGCGGGTATGGGTATCGCCGCCTCGGGAACCATGTATTGGATAACCAACCTCAAGTGGTTCGCTACGTTTGGTGACTTAGCAGGGGTGCCCGGGTTCATGGGGTGAGACTTGTCTAGGTCTTGTCAGCCAATGCGTTAATTGCCTTATTGAGATTGATTGAAGGAGACCTAACCTAAACCTCTCCAGCTGGACTCTCTCGATCCACCGCCTTGCACCGCAATATGGATTCATACGTCCTTCACTCCTAGTCACATTGACCCCCAGATTCCTACCCACCCGTCATACTTTTTTCCTTCTCAAAACTTTATTTCCTTCTTTTCCCTAAAAAGACGTCCTACACAGCATCCCCAAAGATGACGTAGGCTCTGAGGGATTTTTTTTCCTCGGGCCTCCTGTGTGGAGCTAATGTAAAAAAAAACTCCATTTACTATCCATTGCTGTATTATACGCTCATATTTTTATAATTAATAATAGTAGAATATTTTTTTTATATGTTTTTCAAGTAATCACAAAAAATTGCCCAAGTTGCCTCTAAAATCATGAAACATTAAAACTCTTAATGGCCTATATTTTCCATTTTAAGGCAAAAATAAATAAAGTAGCTAACATTTGATATACTTTTTGATTATAAAATTAATTTTTCAGATTTGTTGGGTATTTTGATCTCAAATCCAAAACTAAGGTTTGTATGAAACGAGCCGCTCAAACGTTCCTTTTAAAATGAACTACATAACATTTTCTCAGTTTAAGCTTTAACAGGTTAATGTAGCAGAAATTATATTTTAAATAAAATGTGTTAATTTCTAAGTTTATTTGTTGCGCTTATTAAGATCCAAGGCATGTTCAGAAAGTAAGTGTGCTAAAAAAGTGTATTTGAAAAAAAATACAGGATATTATTGATATTGACTATTTTTCCACATAATCGCCATCTCGTTCAATGCATGTGGTCAGCCGTGGCACAAGTTTTTTTATACCCTTCTCGAAGAACTCTCTCGCCATCTCCCCCCCCCCCCCCCCTCGCCCCCCCTACTTCAAAACCTCTTTATGCACCTGCTAGTCGATTGAAAATTTATTTCCACCCATATACCTCTTCGATTTCAGGGAGGTGAAGAGATGATAATCTGAGGATACCAAGTCAGGAAAATACTGGGGGTGGTTCAAAACATTCCAACCAAATGGGTTGCGCCTTGGTGGCTAAGGCTGTCGTACAATAAGCGCATTCCTCACATCAGCTTTCTCCTCCTTTTTTAATGCTCTTTTTGAGTTTTTTTTAATATGTGCATTGTTGTTCTCCTCCTGAGGCAGAAATTTACCAAAATTATACCTTTTCAGAAATTTTATGTCCGAAATTCTGGTTTTGAACTTTTTGGCTGGTGAGAAATTGGTGTAACGACTGTATTTTTGTCTCACGCGTGTAATGAGCAACCCACATATTATCTCTAGTCACAATAAAGCTCAGAAAATCCTCACCTTCCAATTCAAGTCGTTCAAGAAACTTGCAAGCGCTATTGAACAGAATTTTCCCGTGCCGAACGTGGCTCGCACTCGGTGGGAATTCTTGCCGACATATTTCACGCAACTAGACACGACAACGTGAGTTTACGTACTACCGGGTTCCTGCGATGCTCGCTTTGGTCAGGAGATCCTTTTCTACCACTCAGTGTTGCCAACCCTCAAAAAAAACGCAGTGCATTATGGTCACAGTAAACTTACTTTCTGAACATGCTAAGTAGGTAGGTAGCTATAATCTATTCATCTCTCTATGTACGTCTGATTTCGAAAAAATTTGCGAAAAGCCCGGCAACTTTGAGAACTTCAGCCAATATTATGAACTTTGATGTTCAACGAACCTTTTTTCTGCAAACTCTACATTTCTTATACCAGGCCATAGAAAGCAAGCAATTTATTTTATGGGCGGTAAAATCAGCCTATAATACTGTTACTTCCATGTTGCATAAACTTCGTGACTGTGGTAGCGATACCAATCACTTTGTTACCAGAAAAATTGGATAATTATGTAATAACCTGAAAGGGTTTATGTAAGTGATTCCGAATTGTGTGAGTGATTACACGTTCGTTCAATGTTTGTTTTCTGGTGATGGTTCCATTGTGAGTTCTGTTATATCCTCTCTTTCTGTTAAATGCATATAGTATATGGGAGAGAGGGAAGGGTTCAACGGTTTTGTCAGTAGTAATATCTTTAGATAGAAAAAAAATATTTTAAAAATTTCATCTAAGATTATGCATGTTATGCGCATCAGAAAAATAATCTCGTAAATGTGAAGACATTATGTGGTGAACAATAATAAGCTGCTTGTTTTTTTGCTTGTGTGTTGTAACTTTGACCACCACAACACAAGCATTTGCCTAGAGTTGTGTCGTAAAATTCTCAAAATATGTAACTAGCAGTTTAATGAAGAAAGAAAAATTTAAAAAATAAATAAAACGTTAAAATAATAAAATATTGCTGTACGAAACAACATGAAAAAATTTGAAGATTGAAACCATAATCAGATTGGAACGGTGCAAAACAGAATGCCGCTTTTCCGAGACGTAAAATCTGTCAGAATTACCGTTCTTGAATATTTATTTTTATTTATTTTTTAATGGCCTAATGGGTTTTAACAAGATAGTAAAGATATTAAAGTATAACATGATAAATAATATTATAACTCTAGTACTCTTAAGAAAACAACAAACATTTATATTATATAATTTAGTGCAAATTTGCTAATTATAATACAATGATCAAAATTAAATAATAATAATATAAGCCCGAAATAGTCAGTAAAAGAAAGTATAACATAGAAAAGAAAGTATGTGCGTAGACGTTTACAATATTAATTTTGTGGGTTACAAACCAATAATACAGAATAAATAATAATCTATATTAATAAAATATTATAGTACAGATGTAAAAAAATTGTATTAAAAGTTGTTCCCAAAAAAAACTTATACAATTTTGAAAAAAGATAATAAAATTAGGGGCAATACGTGTTCCTCTGGACGATTGTTCCTTTGGACTGTAGTGTAATTTCCTAAACTATCAATTTTTGTATTAATTAAGTACCGTCAATAAATAAGCATTTTAAAGTTGGCAACGCTTATTTGATCTCCATTCTCTCCTGTCAAAGTTAAAGTGAGGGTCGCAGATTGTATTTTTTTATTGAATTATTTTTTTTGGTTTTCATTGAGTGATTTTATGTTGTGATGACTTAAGACTCTTAAGAGTCTGTATTTTAAACTCTACTTTATAATGCACGTTTTTCCAAAAAACCGCAAAGATATTTAGGTAACTTTCTAATAACTTAACTTCAAATTGAGAATCTTTTGGAATTGTTAAAATGGACATGTGAGTCTAAGTCCTCCATGATGACCCTTTTCCTACCTATTCGCGAATACATTATATAATAATTTATTATGTTTTCATTTTTTTCTACTGCAATCTAAGATTTAAATAAAGAAAATATTGAATTATCAATTTGAAGGCCTCCGTGGTCGAACGGTAGTGTTATCGACTAGCAATCCGATTTCGAGTTCGAATCCCGGCGTGCGTAAGTAAATTTTATTTTATGAAGACAATATTAGCGAAACTCAATCGAAAATCTGAAACAGAAAAATCAGAGAAAGATACGGTCACGTCTGGGACTCGAAACCAGGACCTTCGGCTTTCCGGGCCGCAACTCTACCAACTGAGCTAATGTATCCCTATCCCATTCGGTCATACTTAACTGTATCATACTTCGACTGAGAACTACCAACATATTTTTATTGGCTGTTATTTTTATGTATGATTGCAAGATTCAACACGAACTAAATGCTAACTAGATAGTGTCTTGGATAATTGTAGGTATCCATTTTTATTTAATATGCGACATCTATTGACTTTTCTGCAAGTCTAGGCTGAATATTTATTTTTATTTTTAAGTTTAAGTTAAGTCAGATGTGTGAACGTATCTGTTTCAGATTTTCGATTGAGTTTGGCTAATATTTTCTTCATACATTAAAATTTGACGTTTAACTCATTAAGTTGAAAAAAAAAATTTAAAATCGTTTAATTTATTTTTGTTATTTCACAATTTATTGATTTAAAATAATACTAGTATATATGTATAGAACATAAGATACTCTAGGTATAGCTCTGGTGTAAGTCCACCATTCAGAGTTTAAAGGGTGATTGAATAGCCTAAATGTAAGTATGTTATATGTTGATTGAATGGCCTAAATGTAATGCTGATTGAATATAATAATTGTTTAGTGACCAGATCTGAATATTTAGGTAACTCCCCACCTCCCTCTTTACCATCTCCTTCCCCTCCTTCAGCCTCACAACATACCCCAATTGTGGATGCCATGGTATCACTGGCTCCAAGTGATTGGCGGCAGTTGGTATTCATATGAAAAAACACTATTACAAAACTATTTGGAAACCTATCCAAAAATAATGAAAGGTCAGCGGCGCTGGCCACCTACCGCAAGTAATATCTCAAGTCCATAAGAAAAAGAAAAAATGATAACCTAGAAGTCCGAGAACTTTAGAAGTCTAGGTTGTAATATTATAATCTACCGTAGGGCGCAGACACATAATCCGTCCTTCAGCCATCTTATCTACCCCATTAAGTTGCCGACTTGGTGACCTCGCAATCTCTCTAAATGAGTAGAAAGTCTATACTACTTCATCTCTCGGTAAGTGGCCACGTTCGCTTTAAATTTCCCGGAAATTGGAGCTTTGAGAAAATCGAGAGGACTATTAAATTAATGGGTCAGAGGTAGTCAGTATTTACATCATTTTGTATGGACGGGCTTGATTTACGTCTGGTTTAGTCACAATTGTACCGGCACATACAAGGCCGAATTGGCAATTTACGACGCCAAAAATATTTTAATTTGAAATTCTGTTCAGAAATGCATATGAGAAGATCACCTAAGAAAATCTTTCAAAAATAACTTATTAGGGTCAGTTGGGGTCTGGTGATCTCGGTGTTCTAATTAAAAAATATTAATTATTTCGTATTGCATTATTTCTGTATTTTGAATTAGTGTTACAGATAGAAAAAGCATTAAAATATTTTTAAACTGGGAAATAACGATGACTTGTATAATTGTTTATTTTTTATATTATACTCATACTCAGATAGTGGTGTAAACGTCGGTAAAATATATGTGTGAATAAACAACTCTAAGAAAAAAAAAACAACAAAAAAAACACGTATATATATATGTGTGTAGTTCTTTTCTCTTAAACCTCATTTTCTTTAGAGCGGGGTAAGCAAGACCAGGATTGGGTAAAATACATGTTTGCTGTAATTACAAAATACTTTCAAGTGGTGTATTTGAAATTCAAAATACAATATTTTAACAATTTTTATTTAAAATACAAAATACAAATTACAAAATACTTTCAGAACCTTTTATTGCAATAAATTGTCGTAAGTACCTTTATCTAAGGGTGCGTTTCCATAAAAGCAAAGCTGAGTAGAGCGAAGCAGAGACTTGCAAAAAATTACTGTTGCTCAAAAGACTTATAAAGTTTTTTGGTATAGGATCCAGGTATTAGGTAATATAAATAGAAAATAATAATGTGAAAGGAATTTTTCTGACATCCGGAATTTTTAAAAATATAAGAAAAAAATATATAATTGAATTTTGTTTGCCACCGAAATTAAAGGATTACCCCCCGTTTATTTATCTCGTTCCAATCTTTTATATTTTTGGTGAATTATTAGAACACGATTGAGAATAATGTAATATTATTTATTAACCACTCTAGTCGACAATTGTTTTTACAAGTCAGAATGACGTAAAGAGGGTTACGATACAAAGACAATCATATAGGTAAGTGGACACAGAGTAATTAGAGTAATACCGTCGTAACTGTGACGGACGTGCTGAGCGAATGACCAAGTCGGCAGTTATTTGTTAGCAACAACAGGGAACGCGATCCCAAGTCAGGACTCGGCGCTCGGTTGCCTATTTAAATATGAAAAACGTTTAAAAACTGTATGGTATTATTTTTTGTTAATAAATAAAAGTCGGAGTGGGGGAAATAATAGCGAGTAAAGAGTTGTCAAAGAAAAAGCGCCGTCGTCGGGCGGTTTCGCGTTGAGCTCGATTCCAGGAATCGTGACCGGGGACAGCGGCAGCGTTAACTTTGTCAAAACCCCAATAAATACGGGCTGCACAGAGGAGGCCCTGAGGAAAACCATTTCCCAAAGGCAAAGCAATCTTTGTGGATGCTCTTTGGAGGGTCGATTTTAGCAAAAGGGAAGTTCTGGGAAGGAAAAAGGTATACGGAATGGGGTCTATTCCATCACTCCCGCTGCGATGCAAGACGATGGCTTTTTCAATTTTATATGAATACCGCACAAGAGTTCTAATTGCTCCTTGAGTATCCCCAATTGGGGTATGTTGTGAGGCTGAAGGTAATAGGGAGGGGAAGGAGATGAAAAATAGTAAGGTGGGGAAGTACCTGGCTATTCAGATCTGGTCACCAAACACCGCTAAAGCCATTTCAAGCAACTTTTCGATTCTGAATGGTGGTCTCACACCAGGACGATACTGAGAGTATCTTCCACTCTGGAACATGCCGCAAATATACGTTATATTATTTTTAATTAATTAATTGTGAAACCACACAAATTAATCAAATAAAATTTATTCGATGGTTCGAATACGCAATCTTCGGATTGGGAGTCAGGAGCCTTACCTCTCGACCACACCGGCCGTCATGGCTTGAGAGAGAGACTAGCTGGAGAGGTCAAAGGATCACACCGACCTCTCCCGATCCGGTCCGCAACGCAGCTGGTGCCCGAAGGAAAATGTTGTTCGAAAAAACGATAGTAAAAACGGTTAAAAACGGGACTGAAGTTCTTACGAACAAATTAACAGGGTTTCAATGTTTATTGGCGGGAATGTGTAAGAATAATTTGTTGCTATACGTAATTCCGTACGTATACCAACAAATTATTCTTACATTTTCCCGCCAATAAACATTGAAACACTGTTAATTTGTTCGTAAGAACTTCGGTCCCGTTTTTAACCGTTTTTACTATTAAAATTATCGTTTTTTCGAATAACATTTTTCTCCGTGAGGGCAGGCTCATCTGCCGCCGAGGCCAGTGGCGGTCCGTGAGTTTTCAGTGAGCTAAAGTGTTAAAATTAAAAAAAAAACGACGTTACTGATGTCGTTGAAACCCGAAAATTATTTATTTTTTTCAAAATTTCAACTTTTTGTATGAAGATCTTCAGGTTTATTTCAGTTTGGGGATGCGAGAACGTCGTTTTTTCAATCTTAGCACTCTAGCTCACTGAAAACTCACGGACCGCCACTGGCCTCGGCATGAACACACCTCACCCGATGAACCCGGGCACACCTGCTAAGTCACCAAACGAAGCGAACCTCTTGGGGTGAACTTTGGCAGAGTTGTTGGTTATCCAATAAATGGTTCCCGAGGCGGCGGTACCCATACCATCTCCCAAATTTGAGTGTAATCTCCTATCTTCAGACCAGTTCCGTATCTCTTTTGTCAAACCATCTCTTCGTTTTATTTTGACGACCTTTAAATTTATTTTCGTAGAATTTGAATCTTATTACTTTTGGTATAATAGCCTGGTTGTTGCTGGCAAATTAGATCTTAAGTTAATGTGACATTAATAATACTTAAAGGGGATGGAAAAACATTTGTTTTGTTGTATTTTCAACTTGGTATGCGGGTATGGGTACCGCCGCAAAGTGGACGGAATGAAGAAAAAATACGAATTAATTGTTTGCTGACTAAATATTAGTGCAATTTTTTTTTTGATCATATTAATGAATTATAACTATTTTGAAGTAAAAATTATTAATTTACTCTTGCGTAGAAAATTTACAAGAACAAAAAATTACATTTTGAAGATACAGGTAAAAATATCTAGGAAAATAAAACATGTTAATTTTTAAAGTTGACATATTATAATTCACATCTATGAACACAAAAACATATTTTAATAGAAAATCTACTTGCTAAAGGTATCTCCCTCGTCACCGGAGTCTAAATCATCACTCAAATTTTCAGAACCATTGGACGGAATTCTTAGTAGACTTAAAACTTCAGTAGGAACACACCATGTTTATAACACAGAACCCTAATTTTAGCAAGTGGTCGAATTGAGGAAATTACGGGATCTGATGAGATTAACATATTATTTAATATAATATCTGGAAGCTGGTGCTGGTTCTGGAAACTTTTCGATTATGGTGTTCTCGGTAGTACCTTAACAATTTATGCCTCGATTCTTGCACATCTTCCCTTAGGCGCGCCGCCCCGGAAACCATTTATTGGATATTCAACTATATAGCTAGAACTGTTAGTTTATTATCAGTTTTTACATTGTTTGGAATAATTACTGAAAGTGAAGGATGGTGAGTATCTACGGGAAGGGTAGGCTATTTACAAGCGACGCTACCGCTACCTGTCATACAATTTTGCTAGTGCAGCGCCTAGCGGCGATTTCAAACATTAATAATAGTATTGAAAATACAGACGAGCGGCGATCGCGTCGCTTGAACGTAGCTCCATGGAAGAACGGCGTTATGCTTTACTAACTATATTATTTATTTTTATTTATTTCCGCCCTTAGGGCTACAGCAATCATAATACCAAAATAATAGTAAAAGAAACAATAATATACAAATTATGTTATATCATTGTTTCTCTTCCTTTACATTAATAAAAGGGAAACAGATTTTTTGAAATTTCTGAATCTAATTTTGGTATTGACTAACAAAAATATAGAATGAATAAAATAAACTAAACTAATTTTATTTCCAAGCATATATAGTCTTTGAATTGCGGAGTTAATGAAATAGTTAGTTTTCGAAGGATAAACAAAGAACAGCTCTGGAAGCCTCTTATTACGATTTAGTAGATACTCGGAATTTTATTGTCAGGTGCGTCAATTGTGCCATTAACTAATCTGAATAAAAATACCAGATCGCTCTTGGTTCTTCTACAAGATAAGTCTATTAAATTAAGTCCTTTTATTAATTTATCATAATTGATATTTTCAATTCGTATGGAGAGTTTGATATTAATGAGCCTTAAAAATGTATGGTGAACTCTCTCAATTTTTATTTAGTGAGTTTTATAGTATGGGGTCCAAATAGTGGAATTGTATTCTAGATTGTTTCTAACTAAGGCAGTGAAGAGAATTTTTAATGAATAAATATTATGTCTTCTATAAATCTAATAAATATTATAAATTCGTTTGAAAAATAAAATCTAGTAGACGAAGTTCAAATTATAAACATTATTAAATTGTGTCAGGTTCACAAATATTGACAAATCAAAGTTTACTAATTTGGAATCAATACAGTTGAAATCACAATTTTGAAGGTTGTAAGCCCCAAATTTTTATTTTATTTAATGTTTTGATTTCAAAAGTTCAACATCTTCGTTTTGATTTCGTACGTTCAACATGTTATTTAAAATATTGTTTGAATTTCAACACAACAGCGTTATGTTTGTCGTTATTTTAATTCCAGTTTCCAATTCAGGAATCTATCAGGAATATCGACGGACTCAATAGTACCAGTCCGTTAATCATCTTTTAACAAACGGATGTTTAGTATTAACTCAACTTCCGCCCGCTACATTAGCATAGGTTGTAAATTGACCAACGAACTGGTGCACATGTACGTTTACCACTCAAGGTTTTAAATATGGATGTAATGCAGAAACACTCCGTTAAAACCAATTGTGTTCTGAACAAAACTTCAAATTCGAGTTGTGGACCCATAGTGAGTGACATTTGAGGGCTTCCGTGGTCGATCCGTAAAGGTAAATACATACTAGGTCGACGTTTCGCACTTCTTACTTCTTCTCTGCCTTCGTCTTCTCTTCTCCTTCCTCTCCCCACCACCTTCAGCCTCGCGAGAATGACACAGTCTCATGGGCTTCAGGCGGTTGTGAGCAGTTGCAGTAAGGACTCTTGGACACATAAAAAAATTTGGGGACGCAGTTCGAGGGAAACCAATCTCACGTTCCGAGTGCAATAATAAATTTCTATGTGCAGACTCATTTGTGAACATGACGCATGGTAACGAAATTAAATATTTTTTTTTATTTGAAGAATTCTTGTCACCTGTGACATAAAATAAAGAAAATCACCAATTACTCGGTGAAATTATGTTTTAATAATATTTTAATTCTGAAACACCTTAAATCTGCACGGAGAAAAATGTTATTCTATAATACGATCATTTTATTCGTAAAAACGGTTAAAAACGGCACTGAAGTTCTTACGAACAAATTAACAGTGTTTCAATGTTTATAGGCGGGAAAATGTAAGAATAATTTTTTGGTATACGTACGAAATTACTAATTGTTCGTAAGAACTTCAGTCCCGTTTTTAAGCGTTTTTACGAATAAAATGATCGTATTTTAGAATAACATTTTTCTCCGTGTGTATGCGGCCGCGGATGATATTATAATCTACATACGTAAGCACACACTTCACCACAATCTTCGATAACACATTTTCCCCGATGTTGATCACTGTGAAGCTGTCCGAAACGTTGGCTAAAGAAGGAGGTAGCGCAACACGGCATTATACCCCAAAAATTAAATCACGAAAATTTCAAAATTATTTTTTTTTTTCGAGATGATCTAAGCATTGAACCACTGCTACTCTTCATAGAAAAATCGCAACTGAGGTGGCTTGGGAATGTACTTAGAATATCTGATGACCGAATTCCGAGGAAAATACTGAGTGCCATTCCAAAGAGTAGAGGTCTAGTGGGCCGCCCCGTTGGGCGGGGCAACTCCAAAAACTGTGCGAGGAGAGGATGGGTCTGCCATGGACGGAGGCCGAACAATCGGCGCAAGACAGGGAAGTATGGAGGATTGGGTCCCCGACCCGAATAAGACAAGGGGAAGAAGAAGTTTTTTTTTCTTTTTTAAATTAGCTCCACACAGGAGGCCATGAGGCAGGGGGGCCTATATCAACTTTGCCTGTGTCATTTCTATATCATTCTCCTCAGGGCCTTTGTCATTTTTGGGGATGCTGTGTATAGGGCATTTTGAAGAGAGGAAGGAAATGAAGTTCTGGGAAGTAAAAATTGAAAAAAAAAAAACTTAGGAAAGTTTTTTGTGAATATCTCAATGTTGTTAAGTCCAAATTTTAGTAAGTAGGTAATATATAATATTATAGTAGTCGTAGAAACGAATTTAATAGATGTATGTAAAATTTATAAGTAAAAAGAATATGTAAGTATACTTTCCAAAAAAAAAAAAAAATTAAAAGTTGGGTAGGAATCTAAGGGTCAGTAATGACTAATGACGGATATACGAATCCATCCCACCCACTGCGTTCTCAGGAGTGACGTTCTGCGGTGCAAGGGAGGGAGTCTTGCTGGAGAGGTCAAAGGGTCTCCCTCAACCAGTCTTCTCCGATCCGGCCTCCCAAGCAGCAGGTGGGCCGATGCATCCACCGCCAAGACCAGAAACAAAACCCTACCCTATGAACCCGGGTACCTCTGCTCAGAAGTCAAACGTAGCGAATTTCTATGGCAGAGGTGTTGGTTATCCAATAAATGGTACCCATACACGCCTCACATAATGTATATGCCGCCTATCATACACAAACACATCTCTTCAACCAAAACAAGACCTCTTATTACCCAGTATTCGCAAATCATTGGATAGTTACTAAAGGCCGCGCTAACACGCTCAAAAAGAAGAAGAAGGAGAAATACGACAATACGAATGTTGGAGGGAGAGTGCTAATATTAAAACCGATAATATTTATGCGAAAATTGTGAAAATGTTTAATAAAACACTCGTTTAAAAAAGTATATAAAACTCGTGGGGGTTGTGTTAAGTAGCATTTAAATAAACATTGTGAATTTTCTCATTCATATAAATTGCAAAATAAGAAACGTGTAAATAATATTTTCGGATTATAAATACATTGTGATTTATTTCTATCGAGGGAATTTCAAATAATTACCGCTTCGGCATGGGGAATGTATAGATACTACTCGTATCTTAAAGAATAACTTATATATTTTTAAGAGCTTAAAAACTTGGGAAAATATGTAAGAAATCGGTAGAAATTCGGAGAGCACTGCAGATAATGTTTGTAGTAGGTGCTTTATAAAAATACTTTCACGTCTTTGTCAATATAACTGAAACCCTTGTTTAAAATTACGTTAATAATTTTTTAAAAGCACCATTATTCCGTATTTATATTAAGTACCTACTGTTAACATTATAATTTGCTCTACAAGGGGTTATTATACAACGCTAGGTATTAGCTTACATCAGGCCCACACAGGAGGCTCATAACATAAGGTAAATAATTTCCCTCGGGACCTATGTCTTTTTTGGGGAAGCCCTGTGGGGGGGTCTTTTTAAGGAAAGGAAGATGAGTAAGTTCTGGAAAAAAATGGTAAAAAATTTTCGAAATCAAATGTAGACAGTATGTTTCCCCCTATTTTGAACGTCAAGTGAGCAAAATTTTATCAAGAAGCATCAAAATTCTGCTAAGGTGTGAGAAAATCCAATGGTAGTGGTTTTTCAAAATCTCACGTAGGCAGTGATCTTTCTCTTGCTTTCATCAAACTCCAAACAAAACTGTAGATTTGTACAATAATCAAACACGCGCCTCCTGCCACAGACACTCTTATATATATTTTGTTTTTGTAGAGAATACCTCACAAGAGTCCCAACTGCTCCCGGCTGGAGCCAGTGAGACTCCGGCATTCCCAATTGGGGTATGTTGTGCGGCTGAAGGTAAGAGGGGAAGGAAAGGAGATGGGGAAGAGGAAGGTGGAGAAGTACCTGGCTATTCAGATCTAGTCACTAAACACGGCTAAAGCCATTATTAAGCAACGTTTCAATTCTGAATGGTGGTCTTACACCAGGGCGATACTTTCTTTCCCTCGGATTCTTGTGAATTCTAGCTATTGAAGTAAAAAGTGGCAGGAATGTAAGAATAAAAATATGTTGTTCTTATATTTCATGTTACCTGTATTTGGTCAACGTTTTATTTGTTATTTAAAAAAACATGTCCTGCATTATATTTAAAAGCCCTTTGGGCGTTTAAAACATAAATAAATACCTGCCACAAAAGTCAAAGAAGTTTTACTTCAACCACACATAAAGGTTAGATTAATGCACAAAAAAAAAATTTGTTGAAAGAAATTCGTTTATGTTGGGCTCGTTAAATATAAAAAAAATATTTGACACGGGTATCGTAGATTTACAGTTTAAAACGTAGATGCTTGAACCATTTTTCGCACTGCCAAAGGAAAGTACAGTTTCTTTGATAATGCGATACACAGTAGCGGTACCTACTACTCGTACGTGCATGAAAGAGTTTGCAACTTTTGTGCTCAAATGAAAACTGTTCTCTGCAAAGTTACTTAAGTGGAAAACCCACTACATTTTCTCACCCTCTTAGAATTTCTACTGTTATACGTTTATAGCAAAGGACTCTGACCGCTCAGTCTCCACTGAAAATGAGTTTTAAACTGAGGGATGATGGGCTTGTACTAACTTTAAATTTAATTCAGCAGTTCCGCTTTTCCCACATTCACTCTGTCTAAACTTTATCGATTTTAACAATTCCAAAAACATTGAATCATTTATATTGCAGCTGTGAGCAGGGAAACTGACTTCTTAGAATTCAATAGGCTTTGCGAATAGGATATGGTTATTGAAGATAAATACCTACTGGTACACTCAATTCAGGCGGAAATTCAATAAGAACATTAGCAGGCAGTAAGCATGTTAAAAATTAGAGTTGTATAAAAGTAATACTAATCGTTACCCGAAGAGATTGTATCCATACTTCGTAGAAAATAATCGTTTTTCATTCTATTTTTCTGTTTCAATCTTCGCAATTTTACTGAATTGATGACATTTGATGTTAATTTCACGTTATGGTGTGTACTTATGGTATAACCGTAGGAAGAAATCTTTTATAACGTAGTGTGTTGGTAGAAAAGATATTGTCTTATAAGTATCTTTTGATGTGAATTTATTGAAGAAAAGATATTGTCTTATAAGTATCTTTTGATGTGAATTTCGCGTCTGTCCCGTGCATAATAATAATAATAATTTGTTGAGCGCCGTTATTGCGAGAAATCACCTCAAGGGCACTGAATAAGCCTTGTGATTACCCAACATTTAATTTATTACAGAATTTAAAGTCCCTTCACTGCAAATTATTTTTAAAATATGAATTACAAATTCAAAAAGATTGTTTCAAATTAAAACTAAACATTTTTTCAAACAGCAAAAGACCAAATTAATGTTCTTGGCTCTATTATCATCAATTATCCCGTGCTATAACACCACTACAGCCCAACAATTTTGAAAATTTATTAAAGTTTAATTTGTTTTTTTTTTTTTATCCATTCGTTAATATTATTTTTTTTACATTTTCACCCTTGACTGTTTCCTGCTGTTTCCAACAGCATTTATATATCATTTATTATCTTTCTCTGCAATCTTTGTTTATGTTAAAAGTCAAAACTAACGCGATTGGTTTGTTTTTTCTGCAGAATCATTGTCATATTATTGTTCTTAAAGTTTATCAAAAATTACCTTTCATTCCACATTTAGGAGCCTAAGGGCTCGGAGTCGAATCTAATCTTATTAGATTCGACTCCTATTCGTCTAAATAATGTCAAGCAATAAACTCCATTAGTAATACACAAGTGTTTTCACTGAGAGCATAACCTCAAACCTCTATTTATCAAATCTTCTGTACGCGTCCCAGCGTGTGGATAAACGAAGGAATAGGGTATTTCCACGATTTTTTTTTATTGCTTAAAAAATTAAGCAGAAAATTACGATCATTACAGCATTTTTATTTTATTCTTATGTTGACGAATAAAGTTTCTAGAGCGAATGTAAGTTTACCATTTTTGAATTACCGCCAAAACGATACTTTGGGGCGGAGCAATCGTGTGACGTCACAACGGACGATGCTTCAGTAGTACAGTATTTATTTATGCTGTCAGATGGCTGATGACACGCTTAATATGCACTAAAAAAAATAAAAAAAAATAGTAGTTAGATACTAACGAGTACCTACTAATCAATTCAGTTACCGGAATTTAAAAAATAATAATTTTAATGGTTTTTTTTTAACTTTAAGAACACAAAATGTCATTTTTCATCGACCGCTATGTTACGAATTACGACGGTAAATACGAACTTTTAAATGAAAAAACACTTTGTATCAGTTGCATAATAATAAGAAGTTAGTATTGCAATTTTCAGAAATGAAAAATAATATAATATTAATCACTATTTTCCTCGATTTAACAAACCCGAAAACTAATTGCTCGCGATGTTTGATCTGTGCGACCGCCGTGCTTTTCAAATGGCTATTTATTGCCAACAGTGCCATCCTTAGAGAACAGTAGTGAAAAAGTAACCAGTGACTAGAAACGATATTTAGACAATAATATTATTATTTTATACACATATTTTTGAGTTTCTTGTGTGGTTAGGTTAGGTTGGGGTAGTGATGGGGAGGGAGGAGGCGGGGAAACGGAAGGGTAGGTTAGGTTACGTTAGTTACGTCAGGTTAGGTTAGGTTAGGTTATGGTAGTGGGGGGGGGGGGGGGAGGCTGGGAAATGGAAGGGTAGGTTAGGTTAGTTTTTGGAATATAATTTGTTTTAATATTATTTTTAAAACTTGCATAAAAACCTAAAGGTTTTTTAATGTATATAAGTGTACATCATACTTATTAACCTAACCTATCCTAACTTACCCTCCCATTCCACCCACCCCCACTTCCCTAACCTAACCTAACCTGACCAAAACTAACCTGCCCTTTCATTTCCCCGCCTCCCCACCCAAATACCCTAACCTAACCTATCCTAACCATACAAGAAACTCAAAAATATGTGTATAAGATAATAATATTATTGTCTAAATATCGTTTCTAGTCACTGGTTACATGAATACTACTGTTCTTTTAGAATGGCACTGTTGGCAATGGCCATTTGCAAAAGCATGGCGGTCGCACAGATCAAATATTGCGCTCAATGAGTTTTCGTGTTGAATCGAGCAAAATAAAGATTAATATACATTATTTTTCATTTCTGAAAATTGCAATACTTACTTCTTTTTATCTTACTGATACGAAGTGTTTTTTCATTTAAAAATTCATATTTACCGTCGTAATTCGTAACATGGCGGTCGGTGAAAAATGACAGTTTTTGTTTTGAAGTTAAAAAATAACTATTAAAATGCATTATTTTACAATTCTGGTTGCTGAATCTATAACTATTATATATCTAAAACATTTTTTTAAAAATATTAAAGTGCATATTAAGCGTGTCCCGATTATGTAAATATTTACCACAAAACCGCCGTCAGTCATAATAATGGTGTAAAATATATGACAAAGTTAACAAAATATCACAATTATCTTCGAAAATAAGAAGAATAACGGTAAAAATCACCAACTTTATACGGACACAAACGTCAGTTATCAATTTGCAAAGTAATGTAAAGGAATGTTTGGTTAAGCTTGGAGCTAGCCAGAACTGGGCCACCTTTGTGACGTCACAATCCGATCAGCCACTCACGGGCCGTTTAGATTTCGTACGTTTTTGAGCGTTTTTAAAATCAATAAATTTGAATGAAAACATACAAAACAAACATTTTTAATACGATGATTAAAATCAGAAAAATAATCTTTAAATATTCCATACATTTTCAACAGAATCCCCCGTTTGTGAAAATACCCTATTCAATAGAAGCATCTAGCCTTACAAACTACAGCAGAGTTCCCGGAGACCACAGCCAGGGAACGTCCAATCAATACCAGACGTTCAGGATAAAAAGGGATTCTACGTCCCGGAATTCATAAGTCGATGGTCCCGGATAATTTCACGAGAGGCCACCAATACAGGCTTTTGATTCTTCCCAGGTGCACAACTAACTTACGAATAATGGTCTCTTAATTAACTGGAAATGTGGGGTTTTCCACATGTTCCACTTTTATCTGCGTGTAATCTATTTGGTCCCACATGTAAATGAATTTACTATGCCATTTTTTTCTGTAATTTTCTTTACTACTTTTGCATTGTAGGTACTGGTTTTGGTAAATGTTTACTACTCCGCTTACCGGATAATACGGAATTCGAATTTCGATACACGGATACGCACGGATAATACGGATCGGAATATTTCCTTTGCCGCCATTTCTTTGGATTTGATATTTGCGATTTTTTTCAATCTAAATACGCACGAATTACTTAGGTTACCCAGCCCAAGAACCTAATAACCTATTTTGTGCACGTAAATAGTTGTATATTGTAGTAATTGAAGTTGTATAAGTCCCGTTTCACTTGGCCAAACGTGGCTGTCAAATACTTCGCGTAAGTGAAATAATCTTATAAAATTGAAATATAAAATGCATGTTTTTTCGTCTCCCCCGACATAAATACTCAATTTTCGTAATAATAAATCAAAATCTAACTGTTTGAATAAAAAATATTCCGTATTAACCAGTAGGCGGAGTATGAAACTATTAATCTGGTTTTTATACTGTTTTGCAAAATAAATAAATTATATGATAAATACAATGGTTGAATTAACGTTGTTCAAAACATCCCTAAAATGTAATACCGATGTGCGACGGAATGGTGTAATGTTTTACAAAATATTGGCAAATATTATTTTCCTGTTTATGACATGCCATGTTTTTGGATCTGATTTGTGTGGAGCCCGTGGAGCTTATCATGCTTTGAGTGACAGAACAAAATGTTAAATTCGTCGTTCGATTTTTTAGACAAAATTGTAGGCATTTATTCAGGCAAAATGAGGGTCACCTTATTTCGTGAGGGGAAAATACACTCGAAATGGGGAAAATGCTTTTATAATTCTCAAGAATAAAAAATAAAAAAAAATAATTCGCTTTCGAATTTGAATTATATATAATTATATAACTAGCAGTTTACCCAAAAGGGTAGGCAAAGAGAATAAACCGGAGCCCAACCCTGTCTCGGCACACACCCATTTCTTTAGGTTCATAATATTAACTGATACCCGGCATGCGTTGCAATGCTACTTAAATAATATGATTATTTCCCGTTCTTACCCTCACGCCTCCTCTTCCTCTTCCCCTCCCGCGTTCCCTGTTCACCTTCCCCGTATCCCCCCTACCCTCTCCAGCTCTCACCTTTCTCGCGAACCCATCGTTCCCCTTCCCCCTCACGCATTCTGCTTTCACAATCTCCGCCTTCCCCTCTCACTCGTCCCCCCTCCCGCGAAGGCCCCTCCTCAATTTCTCATGTACCCCTCCCCTCAGTCTTTTTTTCCCTACCGCTCCGTAAAATACACCAATTTTTCCAACAACTCGCGTGACCTATTTAATTTTTTAGTGCAAATTTCATAATGCCAGAGCTCACCAGTATACTTATGCAGGGTGTAACAGGACTTAACCTAGAGATATTTTACCCAGAGATTCCTGACATTATTTGGAGTAATAAATGTGTCATTTTGTTGTCCGATGATATTTTTTTCTATAAAAAGCAAAAAATATTTCTTTCGATCACACGTCGCTACTGATCCCATTGATATCGGAAATACCGCGTCACGATGGGTTTGAGTGAAACATGCGCGGTTTCGTGCATGCGGCATGCCGCTAGAATGAGACACAACGCTTATCAAGGCGCGCTAGAATATGTACGCGCTTATCTAGAAACATACTCAGCTGCGACGCGTACCTAGTGGAAAAAATATTTTTAACCTTTAGCAAGCCAGGTATTTTTGGAAAAAACTGCGCGAAATTAGCTTCCTGGACTTTGCTCAAATATCGTATTAGAACAAAGGAATTGTTTTTTTTTTGTGATTGTTTTCTGTTTGCCAGATAATGTACTTTATTGTTCATATATATTTCATGATAATATCGTTACAAGTTTTCCCAGAATAACTATTTTTAACAAAAAAATGTGAAAATATTTCCCATTCGACAAAAAAATGTAAATAAAATATATTCATACGAAAATGATCATTTTTTTTTATTTCTCTACAAACCTGAACAGACACCCTACATGAAAAAAACCAATTCAAAGGTGTTTTTGAAGAAGTAATGACATAAATACTGGTTTAAAATGAAATGACAGTTAAAAACAGTTTGTAAAAGTGACGCCAAGTTAACCATAGATATTTATTATAAATTATTCAGATGGGTTGGCGCTATGCGGATTTTGCTATGTCAAGACTGAGAACGGCGCAAGCGATTCTGACCTTGTTCTTCATACAATTTCTTTATACATAAGGGACAAAATCGCTTCAAATTTTTTTTTTTATTTTCACCCACGGCCACCGGTGGGCGAATGGCATTTGAGAGAGTTTTTATTGGAAAAAAATTGTCATCGGACAAAAAAAATTACAAAAACATTTATTACTCAAAATATGCTCAGGAATCGCTGGGTAAAATCTCTAGGGTACGTCCTGATACGTCCTGTTATACCCTGTATATAAACATATTTATGGGCATGTCCACAACAATTAAAAAAAATAAAATAATAGCAATCGGATGAAATTTTAATCGCAATGGTATGAATAGTATAGGAAATAATTTCATTGCGCCAGAGCTCACTATCCTATAACCATCCCGGGTATGCGCACATCATATTCCCACAGTTTCATCGAATCGGATGAACGGTATGGCCGCGCTTAACAAACGAACACACAAACAAACAAACAAACAAACAAACAAACAAACAAACAAACAAACAAACAAACAAACAAACAAACAAACAAACAAACAAGCAAGCAAGCAAGCAAGCAAGCAAGCAAGCAAACAAACAAACAAACAAACAAACAAACAAACAAACAAACAAACAAACAAACAAACAAACAAACAAACAAACAAACAAACAAACAAACAAACAAACAAACAAACAAACAACAAACAAACAAACAAACAAACAAACAAACAAACAAACAAACAAACAAACAAACATTAATTTTTATTAGATTATATAAGCGAGTCTTAACACCGCCACTTCTACGCTAATGAACTCAAAAAAAATCGACATCAACTAGGCATCCGTTGATATTCCCAACGACACAAGTCGACGTGGTATCCCTGAAGAGATTAAAGATCTTATTAGGGAGAAAAATCTGGTTTGGAGAATGGCAAAAAAGTTGCAATCTCATAGGAAAAATGCAATATAACCGCTTATCCCGCCATGTAAGAGATGCCCTAATAACGATTTTCACGAAGAACGCTGGCACAAGTACATATCCCTAGAAAATGACAGAGCAGCTTACTGGAAGCTCTCTAAAAAGACTAGATTACTTGCATTTGTTAGATTTCTGATTCCTCTACGTAATACTAGAAGTCGGGATTTATTCAGTGTAGCAATTCTGGGACTAACTATCATATGTATTCCTCTTTGCCCAGATTTCTAATGGAGGGAAATAATTATTCCAATTCAGTGGACATCTTCAATTTGTTGATAAACATATACTAAATATTGTTACTAAAGCAGTTCAGTTATGTACAATAAATACGGTATATTTTACTACCCATATGTAAAAGCCTATAAAAAGGGCGTTAAAAATAATAATCAATATGTATTATAAAAGAAAGTCCAAAAAACGTGAGGACCGCAAACCCTCAGAAACGAGTGCCGGTACGATCAAGGGAATTATATGGTGTGGTAGATCTCTATCCCCCTAGGGAATAAGGGGTCCCGTTTTTTTCCTAAGGGGTGTGCTTTTGAAGATATTAAGGGTTGGAAGTTTTGCCCTCTAGAAATTTCAAGAACAGTCTTCCGGATAGTTCTGGAAGGTTTGATAAAACTCTAGAAAATTCAGGAAGGAGACGCAGAGTATGTTGGTGAGTCTAAAATCCGAGAACATTCTGGATGGTTTGCTAACGCTCTAGAAAGTTATGAAAACTTGGAAACTTTTAGAAAAAGTGACATAGAAAGCTGTAGAAAGTTCTGGAAGAAGTGGCGGAGTATATCGGCGAGTAAGCTTCCGGGAAGTTATAGAAGATTTGTTAACCCTGCAGTGGTCGCGCATCTATTTGAGACAGCAGAAGTCGTGAGGACTACAGAAGTAGTCCATTTTTAAATTGAAATAAAATAAAAATTAAGCATAATATCTTTATTTTACTTATGAAAATATAGTCAGTTCAGTTTTCTTAAGTAGATACAATAAACAAAACTTAATCACAACTTCTGTTTTACTTCTGTTTTGTACTTTTCTTAGCAGTGAGTCTAGAAGGTTCTGGATGGTTCACTAATTCTTTAGAAAATTGTAGAACGCGCATGTTTTAGAAGCTTTCACAATAATGGTGGTATGTTTCGGTGAGCCTAGAAGGTTCCGGAAAGTTCTGGAAGGTTCCGGAAAGTTCTAGAAAGTTGTATAAAACTATAGAAAGTTCTGGAAGGCGTGTTTCGGTGAGCCAAGTAGGTTCCAGAATGTTCTGGATGGTTTGCTAGTGCTCTAGGAAGTTATGCAAGGAGAAGGTTCTAGAAGCTTTCAGAAATGAGTGGCGGAGTGTGTCGGTGAGTCTAGAAGGTTCCGGAAAGTTCTAGAAGGTAGAAGGTAAAACTGTAGAGAGTTCTGCAAGAAGTGGCGGAGTATGTGCACATTTCTTGGCGGTGATTCTAGAAAGTCCTGGAATTTTCGGAAATTCTTTAGAAAACTGTGGAAGGAGAAAGTTCTAGAAGCTTTCAGAAATAAGTGGTGGTGTGTGTCGATGAGTGTAGAAGGTTCCGGAAAGTTCTAGAATGTTCGATAAAGCTGTAAAAAGTTCTGGAAGGAGTGGTGGAGGTCGGTGAGCCTAGAAGGTTCCATAATATTCTGGATGGTTCGCTAAAGGTCTAGGAAGTTATGGAAGAAGAATGTTCTAGAATCTTTCAGAAATGATCTGCGGAGTTTGGTGGTGAGCTAGAACGTTCTGGGAAGTTCTACAAGATTCGATAATATTAATTTTTTGATCAATTTACATCATTAAAAAAAAAGTATTCGAGAGCATTCCACAACGTTCCAGAACATCCCGGAACATTCTGGAATTTTGTGAAATGTTCGGGAATTGGGAATCGACTACATCATTGGGGGACATCCCAGAACACTCTCGAATATTGTGGAATATAAATGTGTAATAATAATGTGGAACAGCACATTTCACTCAAAAAATTTTACAAATAGGAAAGGCCCATATCCTACTGACCAGACGACCGGCCTCATTGAACTCAACAGTGATTTTTGCAAAATAGCCACTACTGAAAACGAACTCATCGACCAAATTTATCCAAACATTGTTCACAACTGTACCAATCCGGAGAGGCTATTTCAAAAAGCAATTTGGCAAATAAAAATAATGTTATCGACGATATCAATTTTGAGATATCGTTGACAATTAGAATCGAAGAGAGAATATGCAAATCGATCAACATGATGGTAAAATTTTAAGGTTGGTCAACTTCCCTACAGAATTTTTAAACTCTTTGCAAGTACCAAGAACGCCATTACACTGCCTTCGACTGAAAATTGGATCTCCGATCATACTACACATGGGGAATTCTAACGATGTGGCTTCAAAATAATCTACTAACTCTTAACATTTCAAAAACAAAATATCTATCTTTTATCAAAACGAAGGCTGGTCAACCACACAGCCATCCACGACTACATCTTCACCATTGCACCAATATTTCGTCAAATAACAGATGCTGTGTCTGTGACAAAATTGATTATGCGTACAATATTAAATATCTAGGCTTAACTGTTGACCATAAACTAAAATGGGATCTCCATATTAATATAATAATAAAAAATACGAATCATCAAAACAATACGAAACGTCATGTCATTAAATCAACTAAAAAATATATATTTCGCTCTTTGTCAAAGTATTCTAACGTGTGGTATCTCAGTATGGGGAGGTGCAGCAGATACTTACCTCAATCCTTCTTAAAACAAATCACAAAACAATAATTAGAATTATTTTTAAACAGCCGTACCAACATCCGACAGAACAGCTAATGATTAAAAACAAATTACTGGACGTAAATAAACTATTCATAAGGAAGATCATATACAAAAACTGTATCAAAACATCACATCACCACATACCTCACTCGCAAAACACAAGAGCAAAAATAAATAAACATTTTCAAGTTCCCCATATCAAATCAACTTTCGCAAAAAACACGAATCTTACTTGGCACCGCACATTTTCAATATCTTCCTTACACAAACAAAAACTTACGTCACCCCAAACAATTTAAATTGGCTGTTCAAAAGATTTGTAATATGGTTGAATGAAAAGGAAAGAACCGACATTCGAAATATTCTAAACAATTAACAAATATATAGGGTACTGCAGATTTGCAATTTAAATAACATGTTCCTGCTTTATTTATATTCTCTTAACTGCAAATTTAAGTTTTTTATTTTTATTTTTATTCTTAGTTTTATTTTTATAACGGATGTAAGCTTTTGATGGTAGTGTAACAAATAATAAAATCAAAATAAGAAGGTATGTAAATATTTATTATATATATTTACTTTTTGCTTTTTTGCACATATCTTTTTAAAACATATATCTTTTAATGCATATCTATATTAATACATATCTTTTTAATGCATGTCTCTTCTGATTCATATCCTTTTTAAATAAATATACTTATTATGTTATTTACCCGCCTCGGAACAGACTTTGTCTAGTGAGGCAGGTAAAAGAACAGAAAATTGTAAATGCCCGGGTTGCCGGCACTGAAACTGAAACTGATACCTTCTAGCTAGTACGGGACGGTTCACAGTGCGGCGTTTCACTTTAGCTGGGGGTGGAGGAGCGTGGGCGTAAGTATAGGTACGTAAGTGTAGATACTGGTAAACGTAACAAAATCTAATACTTCACAGTTCACAGGTAAGTAGAAACTGATTTTTTTTCTCATGCGATGAAAGTTGGATTTATTTTACCACAATGACTCCGAATGGAATCAGCACCGATTTAAATATCTTCAGACGAATATTAATGTGGAATAACAATTTTAGATTAATATAATAATAATAATAATCATTTTTTATTGATTTCTTACACAATTACAAATTTAAATTTATTACATGTAAGAAATAATGTCATATAAATATATTACAAAAAATAGTTTATATGTAAAAGAAATTTCAAAGAATGTAGCAATTTCAAAGAATAAAAAAATTCCAGGCAGTGGTGATGATTTCGTCAATGTGGAGAGACTCTTTCAAGAATCAAAAGAATTTCTCTTTTGAATCTCTCCTTACTGACGCCAAATATATCAATCTCGGAGGAGATTAGGTTCAGGAGCAATATACTCCTCTCTACCGGGAGAATCATTGGCAGATTAGTTCTACAGGCAGGAAGGTAGAATAATCTATGATGACGCTGTCTAAGATAGTCATCTGGAACATAGAGACCCACGCGCTCCAAAATAGCTGAGTTTACAATATCGCCTCGCAGTAGTCTGAATAGGTGGGTAGCAGCATACCCCTCTCTTCTGAGCTGCAGGGAGTGAAGTCCCAGCATGCCCAGAAGAAAGTTTGTCGGGTAGAGCCACGGATAGTGGCCGTACTCCCTCATGTAGAGAAATCTTAGAAACTTTTTTTGAACCCTCTCTAACATGAGGGAGCATCCCACCTTATGAGGATTCCAGATAAGCGACCCACTCTCCAGCCTACTGCGGACCAGGGAGAAGTATAAAACTTTAAGAGCATGGGTATCTCGAAAAACTCGGACAGTTCGGATAACGAACCCTAACATTTTTAGGGCCGACTTGCACATTCCTTCGATATGTGGACGAAATGTTAACTTACTTTCATACATAATCCCAAGATCCTTTATATTTGAAACTCGTTTGAGATTATGACCGAGCATAGTGTACCTGTGGTAGGTGAGACTAAATGCTCTGGTAAAAGTCAGAACTACGCATTTCAAGACATTGAAATGAAGCTGGTTTCGTTGACTCCATTCTGAAATGTTATCAACATCAGCTTGAAGGCGCAGGCAGTCCTCAATATTTCTTATTAAAAGAAATAATTTTAGATCGTCGGCAAACAGCAAAAAGCGTGAAAAACGAATGACTCCAGCAATGTCATTAATGAAAATGGAAAAAAGAAGAGGCCCTAGGATTGATCCTTGGGGAACCCCAGAAAAAACAAGAAATTCAGCAGATTGGAAGATTCCATGTGTGACAAATTGTTTTCTGTTCTTGAGGTAACTTTTAAAAAACTTTAACATCCGAAGGGAAAAACCCATCTGGGAAAGTTTAGTGAGTAGGATATCGTGATTCACAGTATCAAACGCTTTAGAGAAGTCGTTATACGAACAATCAACTTGGTATCCACTATCTAGGGACCTAGCAACATAGTCCGTGAAAACCATTAGATTTGTTTCAGTGGATCTTCCTTTCCTGAAACCATGCTGTTCGGGGATAATGTATGCGTCTATCTGAGGCATAAGGAATTTATAAATTAATTTTTCAAATAGTTTAGCAGGAGCCGATAATATGGCAACTGGTCTATAATTTTCAATTAACTTTTTCGAACCATTCTTAAAAATAGGACATATTTTAGAGGTTTTCCATACTTCAGGAAAAGTGGAAGTGTTAATAGCTAAATTAAAGAAAAGACATAATGGTATTTTTAGGAACTCGGCACACCCTTTAATAAAAAATACGGGAACAAAGTCTGGTCCGATGGAGTGAGAGTTCTTCATGAGACTTATGGCACTCATAACGTCAGATTCAGTAAATATATCTAAATCGACGTTTGAAGCTGCTCTGGTATTATAAGAAGCCGCATTATTTATGTCTAGAAGTGGAGGGTCTTTATTATAGACCGATTGAAAATGATCAGCAAAAGCGTTAGCCACACCTAAGCCACGAAATTCCTGATTACCTTTCATCATTGTGTGTTCAAGACCACCATCCTTTCGAAGGGATTTAATATATTGCCAAAAAGTCTTGGGATCATGCACGATGTTTTCCTCGATTTCGGACACGTAGGCTCGATAGGCCACTCGAACCTCGCGCCTAACTAAAGCTCGGTAAAAACTAAACAGATCGTATTTACTCTGAAGGCCTCCAGCTTTCCACCGTTTATGATGGGCGTGTTTGATCTCTATATTCGAGATGACTTCTCTCGAGAACCACATTGGATATTTGCGACCATGAATCGTTAACATAATGTTGCATTAATTCATTATACATATGAATCGGCTTACATTTTGAATACCAAAAAATATGCATTGTATTAATTGAAACTTATCCTATCGTTTCGCGCCAGTAGAATTAAAATAAAATTGGTAATTATCTTTGCTCCTTTCTTTTAAATTATAAAGAATATAAATAAAAACCTCTTTTTCGCTAAAATCTACCGTTTTTTCATTTGCCAAGCCATTGTTAAGTCTATTGCGTATATTCCTGGTGATATAAGGCCCACTAAGAATTTACAATTTTTTTTCTATTCCTCTCAAACGAAAAATGAGACCCTAAGTGAAAACTGCCGAATCTCCACTCCAACTACGCGATCAAAGGATCCATAACAGACACGTAAGTAGGAATACTTACCTATATTTTAATAATGCTTTCATCTTTCATTTTAGATTTTCTCATCAGGCAGTCTTCTTTACTTTCGTCTTTCTTTTCTCCTGAAAGTCAAGAGTCTTATCGATTATTTTTATTCTAAGAGATCTATTGTAGGTACCTACACACTTTTAGATAGATATCTAAATCTCAATCTGCTTACTAAGGATATTTGGTCCCACACATTTAATAGAGGTTTTTCATAGGATATTATGATCTCTAATCTAGCTTTCAAGATAGGCAGCTTAAATTTTTGATAGGTAAGAAACAAGGAATAGTCAGAATAAACTAGTAATATTTAGATACTACAAGCTGACCTCGGGGTTATGAACAGGCCGTCTCAAGCTGTGAAGAGGCCCATGAGCATTCTGAGTTTAAGGGTTCCCTTTGAAAGCCGTAAAACTACAGGATAACAACAAACAACAAACAACAAACAACAAACAACAAACAACAAACAACAAACAACAAAGAACAAACAACAAAGAACAAACAACAAACAACAAACAACAAACAACAAACAACAAACAACAAACAACAAACAACAAACAACAAACAACAAACAACAAACAACAAACAACAAACAACAAACAACAAACAACAAACAACAAACAACAAACAACAAACAACAAACAACAAACAACAAACAACAAACAACAAACAACAAACAACAAACAACAAACAACAAACAACAAACAACAAACAACAAACAACAAACAACAAACAACAAACAACAAACAACAAACAACAAACAACAAACAACAAACAACAAACAACAAACAACAAACAACAAACAACAAACAACAAACAACAAACAACAAACAACAAACAACAAACAACAAACAACAAACAACAAACAACAAACAACAAACAACAAACAACAAACAACAAACAACAAACAACGAACGACGAACGACGAACGACGAACGACGAACGACGAACGAAGAACGACGAACGACGAACGACGAACTACGAACAACGAACAACGAACATCAAACAACAAACAACAAATAAAAGACGACAAACAACAAACAACCATTTTTAAATTTTCATTGAAGGGGTTGGTGAATGAGAGTCCTATGCATTTAAATGTTTCAAATAATTGAATGGTGTAAATACAGTAGTTATCATTTTGAATTGTTCTTTAGACAATTTAAGCATGAAAATGTTCTTTTTACATTTTGGAAAATCTAATAAAAAAAATTAGAAAAATTTATATGTTGATTACCTACACATAGATTTTTAAAAAATATTGCGAATACCGCACATTAGTCCCAATTCTTCAATAACCTTAGAACCTGTGGAACCATGGCATCCCCAATGACCCCAATAAGAGTAATTGACGAGAGCGAAGGGAGTGGAAAATAGTTACAACTCTCTGAATGGTTAATAGGACATGGAAAAGCACCGCAAGTAATTTTTTTCCATGATATCCTCAAATATGGGGTAGGTAAGGTATGAGGTATCATCCCCAAAGATGAAATATGCATAATACTTATTCCTCATCGGCTTCCTATATTGAAAAAAATGTTTAAAAAAATAAAATATTAATCTCTTTATTTTTTTATTTTTTTTACTTTTTAACTTAAAGAGTTTAACCTCAAATTATAATATTTTAATTAATGAAGATAATATTAGCGAAAGTCAATCGAAAATCTGAAACAGAAAAATCAGAAAAAGATACGGATACATCTGGGACTCGAACCCAGGACCTCTGGCAATCCGGGCCAACGCGCTATCGCGTTCGGGTTCGAGTCTTAGATGTAACCGTATCTTTTTCTGATTTTTCTGTTTCGGATTTTCGATTGACTTTCGCTAATATTAACTTCATTAATTAAAATATTATAAAATAATAATCTGTTCATAGCCGCCACCTTCGTCCTTAGTTAAAACATTTTTTTTATAAAAATATCAGTTTTGTAGTTTTAACGCCCGTTATAAACGTATTTTTTCTTTAACTTTTTTTTGTTCACTATTTATCAAGGGGGGGCAGCTGCCCCCATTCGCTAGAAAGTTCGCCACGATAAGCAGGGCAGCCAAGTCTTATGGGTTTATTTCGAAACCGAATTTAAAATAAAACTGGCTGGTTTCTATGGATTCCAACCACACTTCTATCACGGCGGTACACAATTTTACGTTTTGGGTAATTATCTCAGCTTGTTTAACCACAGACGATGAACACAATCAGCTGTGATCGTAGTAAGGCGCTCCGCCCACTGAGGCAACTGAAACCAACTAAAACCGGCTGTTTTCTCTGTCTTGATTGGTCAAAAAGCTTGTTTAACCATAGATGAAGAACAATCAGCTGACAGCTCGCAACTACAACGGCCGCCTAGGGCAATCAGCCGTGACAGTCGCAAGATGGTCGCAAGTCACCGCTTGCGTTACCATTGACAACGGGGTTTTGTGTGATTGTGAAGTATGCGGGCCATCACATTGTCATACAAAGACAGTTGGCAGTTGAGAGTTTTCACTTGCCTGAGTGGGCGGAGGCGCTGACTAGCACGGCCAGTTGCGAGTCACTGCTTGCGTTGCCATTGTCAACGGGTTTTTGAGAAGTTGTGCAGTCTGCGGTCCATTACATTGGATAGAAGTTTGGTTGGAAACCATAGCGACCAGCCAGTTTTAGTTTGGTTTCAGTTTCTCCGGTGAGCGGAGCGCCGCACCCTTTCCATTTTCGAGATTTTATTATTTATATTTAAGCAAGACGCTGGAAAAATTCAAAAGAAGAGCGTCTGAGACGGCATACTTTTCTAAAAATATTTATTTTTAAAAAAAAGTAAAGTGAATATGGGGTTATTGGTAATAGAACACTTTTTTTATGATAATCTGATAGTATTATTCTTCTAATGCCCGTAGGCAAAATTTGAGAATCCCACTTCGATGACATCTCTGACGTCGCGGGTTACCAAAACCCTCTATTCCATCTCTGTACGTAAAAGTTTGGGAAAAACTACTGCTGTGATTTATCATAACGCCTATTCGATTGAATTTAAGAACCCCACTCTAATTACATTTCTGACGCCGCGGCTTATCTGAACCCTCTCTTCCATCGCTGTGCGTTAAAGTTTGGGACTAAGCTGCTTTTGTGATTTGTGGCCGCACGTTTTTGCTTTATTTCGCGTAACTGCCGTATGGCGTAGGGGCGCTGCAGTCGTGTTTCGTGTTGGTTCATTTATGCGCAGTAGTGCAGTCGCCAGTCGCTGTCAGCGGATTGTCGGAGATGGTCGATCATATTTATGTGGTCTATATTCCTGTCACGGTTACTTCGATTTATTATAAAAGTTGAATACATTGTAGGAGAATAGATTTGCTTTTATAGTTTTTTGGTAAAATCATAACATTATTTCAACCAAATGTAGATTTTTTATATATTTAGCTAGATTTCATGTAAAATTATTATGTTATTATTATTATATATATATATATATTTTAATATCCGTGAACGTTTATATAAATTTTACAAATTTATTTCGATAAAAAGAAATCATTTCAGAGGTATTTTTTTTTAACATTAGCACCACACAGGAGACCCTGAGGAAAACAATTTCCCCTCGGGGCATATGTTATCGTTGGGGATGCTGTGTGGATGTTCTTTTTAGAGAAAATAAGGAGAGGAAGTTCTATGTAGATTTTTTATATATTTAAAAAAATGCCTATACTTTGATAATATTTTGGTAAGAGTAAGTTTAGCTAGATTTCATGTAAAATTATTATGTTATTATATATATATATATTTATATATTTTAATTTCCGTGAACGTTTATATAAATTTTACAAATTTATTTCGATAAAAAGAAATCATTTCAGAGGTATTTTTTTTTAACATTAGCTCCACACAGGAGACCCTGAGGAAAACAATTTCCCCTCGGGGCCTATGTTATCGTTGGGGATGCTGTGTGGATGTTCTTTTTAGAGAAAATAAGGAGAGGAAGTTCTGGGAAGGAAAAATATGAAGGGTGAGTAGGAATCTGGGGGTCGATGTGTCCAGGAGTGACGGACGTATGAATGCATCTCTCCCACTGCGCTACAAGGCGATGGGTCGAGAGAGTCCTGTTGAAAAGGTAAAATGTCTCCATAAACCAGTCTCTACCAATACGAACCGCCACGCAGTAGAGGGCAAACGCATGTGCCGCCAAAATATAGACAAACCTTACACTATGAACCTGGGCACCCCTGCTAAGTCACTAAACGTAGCGAACCACTTAGAGTTACCTATGGCAAGGGTGTTGATTATCGAATAAATGGTATTGGGAAGAAACATTTGTCTCTTTCATTCATTACTAAGAAGATACAATTTATTATTCGTGTTTTTGTTTTTGATTTGATTTGATTACTACATTATTTATTTTGACTATATTTTATACTTGACGATTTTATTTTGAGTTTTAATTGAGAATATTTTATTCGAATTGATTTTATTATTTTTTTGAGTTTTAGTATTAAGATTATTGCCTTTAATTTGAATGCCGATTTACATTATTAATTTATGGTTTTTTATATATTGTATTGTGTGTATTGAATTAGAGATTTGATTTAATTATTTTTATGTAATTTAATTTAATTGTATTTATTTTATTTTGATTAATTTATTTTATTTTATTTTCTGTTTTATACTGGAGGCACTGCTGAAAACCAACTGCATTCCAGGAGAAATCCTGAATTGTAGCTGAACAGTGACCTTTACGCTAATAGAATCAATGATTAACAACAAAATGTGTAATGTTGTAATAAATCTATTGATGAATAAATATTTTTATTATTATCAATTTTCTTTTTTTGTCATTGACGTGGATGAACGAGATTTAGGTATGCTGAGTTGATTCTTTTCCGAAATTCTACTCACTGTCCGCGGTCTTATAATACAGAATGTCTACTGTTATATATCCACATATTAAATGTAAGTGTTTTGTAGTTTTATATTCACAGTTGTTATTTTTGCATAAGGGCGGAGCCTTATAGATGGTCACCAACACTTGGCGAAATTGGGCGAAGCCCGAATAAAAGCCGCCCGCAGGGCCTAGCAGCAAAAACCCGCGGAGCGGGTTTTTAACTGCTAGTTATATAACAATTATCTAACATAAACATTAATAAAAAATGCTTGGTTTTCATTAAAAAATATATTAAAATTAAACGCTCCTCAAATATGCCATCTCACCCATACCCATCGATGAGATGGCTAAACCTAAGTTACCTAAACTAGACTAAACCTAAGTTACAAAATTTTAGACTAAACCTAAGTTACAAAATTTTAGACTAAACCTAAGTTACAAAATTTTCAAAAATTCTAACTAAATTTTAGACTAAACCTAAGTTACAAAATTTTCAAAAATTCTAACTTAATTTTAGACTAAAACCAAGTTACAAAATTTTAGACTAAACCTAAGTTACAAAATTTTCAAAAATTCTAACTACATTTTAGAAGAGTTGGAACATATACGTCACAAATAACATGTTTTGCTGTTCTGGGACGGCCAATGTATTCCAACCATCTTCTTGGATTCAATAGGATCGAGAGCTTCTTTCATTTGGGATTCGTTCCAAGACTGCGTCGTAGTTTTTAACCGCTCCCGTCTGGAGCCAGTGAGACTTTTGGCATCCCCGGGGTTATTGGGGTACGTTGTGGGCTGAAGGTGAACGCGGAAGGGAAGGAGAAGGAGAAGAGGAAGAGGAAGGTGGGGATATACCTGGCTATTCAGATCTAGCTACTAAACACGGCTAAAGCCATTCCAAGCAACGTTCCCATACTGAATGGTGGTCTTATACCAGGGCGTATCTGAGAGTATCTTCCACTCTGGAACCTGCCGCAAATGTAGTATATATTATTTTTTTAATTAATCTAACCCGCGACCTTCGGAATGGGAGTCCAAAGCCTTGCTGGACCACGCCGGCCGTCAAATGTTTTTACACTTCCACGGGACATTCATATATCAGGAAAATCTATTCAGTTTCCGGTACCCTTCTAACAGTGGCGAAACTATACCACCGGGGGCCCGTGGCGAATTCATTGGATGGGGACCCCCGACAAAAAATTCAGCAACCAATGGATGCGTTCTAAAATTGAACGACATCCTTTTCTTATGAATGCTTTTAAATCTTAATAATTTATTTGAATTTGTATTTGGTCTTTAGTTGTGTCCAACCATTGTCCAACTTTATATTTTTTACTAAATTTTGTTAAAAATGTTAGGGTACTTCTGAGCTCGCGGGGGGCCCCGGCCCCCGCGGGGCCCGTGGCATTTTGCCAGCCCTGCCACCCTATAGTTTCGCCACTGCCTTCCCATCACAATCCTTCCTAAACATGAAATCGCAAGCTCCATCCTACAAATTATTCAACAAGCCACTTTACAAATCAAGACATCCACAACCACAATATTCGAGATAGGTAACAATAAAATCCGCGTTCCTCAAACATACACTACAAAATATGGTCTAAGATCTCTAAACTGTGTTGCCTACACACTATACAACTATACAGGGTGTCCGGGGGTAAAGTGCATTAACTTCGGGAGGTGATTCTACACGATGGTAGGAGTAAAAAAGATAAATAACTTTTTTCCAAATTCGTATTTTTTTCCCATACAAAAAGACGTAACTATTAAACACTCCTTAGTGTAAGGTACAAACTCGATAAATTTGCTGTAAGTCATCCGGGCCCGACTGTGCGTGTGCATGGCGATGTTGGTTTCGAGTGACCAGTATTGTAACAACAGAAATACCAACTAGTGCCGGGCGCACACGCCGGACTGATTTTATCTTTTTATCAAAAAAGTACCCCTAGAAGTTGGAATTTAGAAAAGGTTACTAAATTTTTTTACTTATACTATCATGTAGAATCACCTCCCGAATTTAATGCACTTTATCCCGACTCGCTTCCAGCTATTTACAAAAACATCCAGCATAATAAAAAATATTCAAAGTATGCTTTATAATTTTTTTTTTTCGTACATTCAAAAAAGAAAAGAGGCATGCAATTTTCTCGTCATATTTTGTTTTGTCTTGTCTCTTTTATCTCCTCTTATTTTCCCTTCATTTGTAATCAGTCATATTTCTATGTACTTGTTTTTTTATAGTTGTTTTCTATTGTTTTTTCTACTGTCTTTTATTTTTATGCTATACTGTATGTGAAACTTATATTTTTGGTATAAAAATACCTTTGTAAAAGTGTACCTATTACCGCCCACCTATTTAAATTTTGTGACTCATCACTCTCGTCATGTTTGCTCTAGCAAAAAATAAAAACTATTGAAAAGAAAAGTGTATATATATATATATATACGAGAATACAGAGTAGGTAGGTACGCAAGGAAAGAAAGCTATTGCACGAAAATGCATATTGAGAACAGTTCTCCTGTTATTTCATGTAAAATTAATTTTTAAATTATGTAGTTTGGCCATTTTACACCAGTTGCATAAAGCTTGCGGTAATAATAAGTAACCTCTTGTAGTAAACAATTAATTAAGTCTTCTTTTAATGTATTATCACATCAATTATACAAGTGCCGTACATCGATAATAAAAATCCCTTCAAATCTAGTTCTAGGTTGACCTCGACCAGTGCCATTCAATTATTTTTTTACGATAGCTAGTTCCGCACCGCAAATTATTATTATTATTGATCGTTTTTTACAGCGCAAATTTTTTATTATAATACTGGCAACACTGCTACTGCGCAAGCGCGTGAATTTACGCGACATTCGAATTTGTATAGAAATGTTTCTAACACGATTTGTCCGCCGCTCACCTCTTTCATTAGCGAGAAAGTTCATCGGCGAGGGTGTTTGTGCGGCTCCTTTAGAGCAAATAAATCAATTTGATCTGTTTAAACGTCAATTAAGTATCATGTATTCCACCGTGGAACGAGGAACCCCAGAATCAACAAATTATAGGATTTTTTTTAGTAAGTAAAGTGCAATCTCTGACATAACCTTTAACCGCTAAGAAATTCACGTTGGGATGTGAATTTGCTTCGTGCCATATGATGTTAACATTTTATTATACACGTTTTCAATTTGATGACGTTTTACTTATTTAAATTTACTGTTTAATTGACAAAATACGCGATGACAGCTGTCAACTTACCTTTCGCGGTTATTTTAGATCGGCAGAAATACCCTAATTAATTATTTTCCTGACTTGTATAATGCCATTTGACTGTGCATATCAAATAAAACCATTATCAATACTAAAAATAAACATTTAATAATTCCAGCTTGATCTAACGCATACACACAATTTTAGTGCCATTTATTATTTTATTCACAAACAACACTAACACTCAACGTAACACTAACATCTTTTATGCATTTATCTTATTTATTATTACTTAGATTAAAATTTTTGCAGTAATTTTCCTTTCCGTTTATCATATTATTATCATTTACAAAGGTTATAAAACTAAACAAACTGGTATTGAAAACTGATGTCTCACGATTTTTCTCTTTATTATTGTGAATCTTGAAAAGACGTTACATGGAACATATTTTTATTTATTGTATTTTGAAAATTGCAGAAGATGGAAATGGCCCAATCTCGCCCCTCCACGACATTCCCCTATTTTCTGATGCTGCTAATAACATAGTCAATATGGTGGTGGAGGTCCCTCGCTGGACCAATTCCAAAATGGAGGTTAGTACTTTCCATAACCCTGATTGTATTTCAATGTCACACAGCACTTCCTGGAATTAGTTGTTTCTCGGCCTTCTGGCTCAATGAAAATCACAGTGAAAGTCTATGTATTAATCCATTTCAACTTGCAAACAATCTCTTGACACAATATTTAGTTTGCTAGTTAAAGACGATTCAAAAATATTAAAAATAATTAAAGCCACCGAAGATAGTATCCGTCTACAAAATAACTTAAATTAATTGGTCTCTTATCTTAACATAAGTGTGTAAGTGTCATCCAATAAGATTTTAGAAAATTAGTCAGTTATTCATCCATACGAACTTAACCCTTCAGGCCTCGACCATATTTTGTCAGAGGGTCAAAATATTTCCGCTTTGGAATAAAAATCAAATAATTGGAATATTTCTAAAAACAAAAAACTGTTTTTAAAAGGTAATAAAATATGCATAAAAAAACATAATTTTTGATGTATAAAAATTTTGCAAGCTTACATAAAAAAGTTTCAAAATTGTACACCTTACGTTTTTTTTAACTTAAATTATTGACAATGAAAAATGTTAAAACACATACATATTTCATTAGACAAATGTATTATGTTAATTAAAGTTTTGTAAAATTTTTCATATTGCGATCTGAAACTTTGGTTTCAAAAAGATGTATATTTTACTTATTTTGTGGTTAACTTTTAGATTTGACTAAAAACCATGGAGTTTTCTCTTTCTGACACTGTTTATATCATATTTCTCACTATGATAGTAAGGGACACAGCGATTTCTATAATACCCGTATGAGTTGTTGCGAAAAGCTAACACATTATCCTGCGGGGGTTAATAACTCATCCATTACCTCTGTCGATGAAATTAATGACTTGGGCATAATTTTCGACTCTAAATTAAACTTTATATATATATAAACGCAATTAATAATTAATGAAAATGCTTGTATTCATTTTTCGAAATTGTAGAAGCTTTAGGAATATTTCAACCTTGAAAACTTTGTATACATCTTTAGTTCGAAGTCAAGTCCAATATAACTCCTTGATCCGAGCCCCTATTTTAATATACATTCAGATTCAATTTTTAAAAATACAACATACATACTTTTAATCTCAGTATTCCCATTGAAAGGTTAAACTATAATTACTTGATGAAAGAATTAAATTTACTAAAACTCTCAGATCGAAGAATTATATCCGACTTGATATTTATGTTTAAAATGTTAAATGGAAGTATAGGCAACCGTGGTTTAATTAACATCATTGAATTTCATATACCTACGAGAGTTACTTATTTTAAAACCTTGTTTAAATTAAACGATACCAGTACTGAGTTTTACAAACCCTTGCTTATACCTAGATTCGCTGAAGTTGGTAATAAATATCCAGATGAGGCAGATCTATTAAACTGCATAGAAGCTAGTTGCAAGATGAGGCAGATCTATTTAACTTCATGGAAGCTAGGCACAAGATGAGGCAGATCTATTAAACTGCATGGAAGCTAGGTGCAAGATGAGGCAGATCTACTAAACTGCATGGAAGCTGGGTACAAGATGAGGCAGATCTACTAAACTGCATGGAAGCTAGGTACAAGATGAGACAGATCTATTAAACTGCATGGAAGCTAGATACAAGATGGCTGTACAATCATATCTTTTCAATCAATGATAATTTAACCTCAGTCTACTAATATGTTTTGTTTGTAATCGTATCCCTTACTTTTATATCCTTCCAGACCGTATATCCTTGATATACTTTCTGATTTATTTAATTATACTGGGTGTTTACAGATGTTCGCACTTACGTGAGAACATCCAATTATAAAAAAACTCAGTTATTGTACAAATAGAGTCATACAATTGCCACCTCGGAACAGGCTCAGCCTAGTGAGGTGGCATATACCTAAAAGAATGTACATAAAATGTATTTTTTGGTTAATAAATAATAAAAAAAAAATAATAAAAAAAACAATTACAAAAAATCTACAATTACATACAATTAAATACGGATACATACAATTAAATACAGATACATACAATTAAATACAGATACATAAAATTAAATACAGATACATACAACTAGAAAAACAGAAAAAACACAAATAAAAAATAAATAAAAATAAGTAATAAAAATAAAAAATACTAAATTTTATACAAGCTCCTCAAGTAACATATATTACAATGAGAGGCAAGAAACACTGGAATCACGAGAGGCATGCAAAGAGAGACAATTGACACCATATAATTAGTTAAACATATTTTTTAACAGCGCCAGAACTTTTTTTCTGAACCCGTACACATTATCGACGAAAATATCTACTTTGGCACACTCTATCTTGTTATATAGTCGATGTTAATATATGATTTCTAATGCCACATTTAATTGTTACTTTTAAAAATATTTTTTACAATTTTATTATGCTTGTAATTATTGTTTGTGGTATACAGGGTGTCGGGGAGTAAAGTGCAGTAACTTCGCGAGATGATTCTACATGATAATATAAGTAAAAAAGATAAATGACTTTTTTAGAAATTCCAACTTTAAGGGGTACTTTTTGGGTAAAACGATAAAATCAGTCCATCGTATGCGGCCAGCACTAGGTACTATTTTACGCTCTTACGATACGGGTGACTCACAACAATCCAACATCGCGGGCGGGCGCACAGAAAATTTATCGGTATGTTTGTACCTTACACTAAGGATTTTTAACAGGTATGTCTTTTTGTATGGGAAAAAAAAGTTTTAATTTCGAAAAAAGTCAAGTATCTTTTTTACTTATATTATCATGTAGAATCATATATCAATAGTAGAATTCTAAAAAAAATCACACATAATTTTTACCACCAAAAGTAAAAGCATTTTTTATAATTCAACCAAATTTGAGATTAAGGAATTAGTAATTTATATATATTTTTAAATAGAGCATGAATTTTGTATTTTATTTCAACAACATTGTAATTAGAGCTTTAGTGTGCCCAATAAAATAATGTAATATAAATTTTTTATCATGGTAAAAAAAATTATAATGAAATTAAAACAAAATGACATTTTGTAAGCCACATTCTACGTAAGCAACTATGACCTATGCTTTCTTCAAGCCACTACTGATTTTGCTTCAAAACAGGTTTGTGTTATTTTATATTGTTTGTTTGTGGTTTGACTGTGGGAGAATAGTTACCTACCCGAGCAGCTTTTAGTGTTTCCAAATACGAGTCCTATTTCTCATTCACCTTAAGAATGTTTTAATGGACTTTGCATAATTCAATTCCTGCATACCTTTCTAAAACTTAGAATTTTGCTTCTGTTGGTGTATTAATCCAATTAATAATAATGTACATTCCAATTTAGAGCCATTGACCAGCGGCTGAGAATAAAAGTTTAAAAATGCTTGCAACTATACAGGGAGGTTCCATTGAGAAAGATCTATTATTCAAAAAATTTTTAATTAAAAATTTTATGTCAATTTATTTCATTCAAAACTTGCTTTAATTATACCTACATTCAAGTAAGCAATAAAAATGCTCAAAATGCAGTATGATAAATTATTAAATATTGTGTACTTCTTGATCATAAGTATTTTTTGATCATAACTATTTACGATTTTTCAGTAATGTCTAAACAAAATGAGTATGTAAAAAAAATCTGAAATATTTTAGTTTGTAAGACCTTAAATAAATAGAAAACTGAGGTATTTTCGTCACAAAACACGTTCTCCGATTTATTTTGTAATGATTTTAATTGAACTAAAATTAAAATTTTGAAAAATGACTAACTAGATTATGTAGGTATTGATTTATTTTGCTGTATGATTATGTGATTTGAAATTTGTGTATTTAAACAATAAAAAAACGATATATTGTTGAAAATTTAACAAATCTGCCAACGACCAACGGTATAACCTTAGTGTATTAAAAATAAACTTATTTTTTCAAAATTTAAAAATTCCATTTACCCGATAAAATAACAATCTTTCAAAATCGATTTATGTTTTTTTGTAAAAGAGTCTAGAATTTGATTTGAAAAGGTCTAATTTTCGGTATTCTCTTGAAATACCCTCTCAATAATCAATGATAACATGTTCAAGTTTTCCCCATTTGACTGCAAACGTGTATCAATAATTTCCATCATAGAACCAACACAGACAAAAGGTAATTAAGTTATTAGGTCAAGATACACTTCCTTTAATTACTTTATTGAGTCAATTACAAAAGGTAAATTCAATTATGGAGAAGTTTATTTTCCTTTTGGCCTGTCAGTATTATTTATTCAGGTATTTGGAAACTATAAATGAATTGAATTGTCAATGTTGTTTTTTAGAAAAAAAATATTTATTTTAATTCGCACTCCAGTGAACAGGTTTTTGCTGACTCAATGAATGCCCTTGAATAAAAAAATCTTCTAACAGTCTTCCTGAATATTTATTTTTACTATCCGTTGACAATCATTATAATATTATGTATTATCAGTACTGAAGCATTTCTTAATGCTTATCAGCACACATTTTTATACTTAAGTACAAAGGTAGGTCAGAAAAAATAATCAATAAATAGAGTAGATAATATTGTTATGTGCACATTATTTCCCTTTTTTGGCTTTATATAGATACATAAATTATGATTCCCCTGAATTTGAACAAGTTTTTGGGTAAATTTAACTGCTATATAATATGTATTTAAATGATTACTTTATATCCAGTGGTGTAGCGACTGTTGGGGCAGCCTTGGTTAGTGACTACCAATATTCTAGTTCTCAGTCGAAGTATGATACAGTTATACGTTATACGATATATATGACCGAATCGGAGAGGGTCTCATTAGCGCAGTTGGTAGAGCAGTGGCCCGGAAAGCCGAAGGCCTGGGTTCAAGTCCCAGATGTGACCTGATCTTTTTCTGATTTTTCTGTTTCAGATTTTGGATTGAGTTTTGCTAATATTAATTTCATTAATTAAAATATTAAATTTGAGGTTTAACTCATCAAGTAAAAGATAAAAATATATTTTTAAAAAAGAAAAAATATCATTAGACAGCAAAATGTCATCTATTTTTTTACTCCCAAAATGCTCAGCTCGTTAAAATCCTTCAGTTATGTGCTGTTACATCCTGTATGTATAAATATCATTCCACTGTTTGGAAACGTTGTAAAAATGATGTCATAATTAATTTCTCAAGTGTTGGATTGACTTTCGTTATGTTACCATGGTAGGTTATATTTATTTCTCTATATTTTTTGTAATCACTAGACTAAGCTAAGACTAAGATTTTTAATGTTAAAAGAAGTTGTTGGCAAATTACTTACTTTATCAGGGCTTTCTTGTCTTTTTGTGAATATTTTGTGTAATAAATTGATTAAAAAAAAGAAAACAAATTGAAAAAACTGTGATGTTTCTGCAGTATATTGTTATCTCATCACTAGACATAGGATTATATGCACTAACAAAGTACCAAAATATGCACTAAAACAGGGCGAAATATGCACTAAAAACTCTTGATATATCCAAAATATGCACCATGCAAAATCAAAAAACCATTTTTATTTTAATATATTTTAATCAAAGACGGTACATAAAATGCGAAATATTAAAATTATGCATACTTTTTGTGACCATGTACAATTGAGTATTTTTCCGAATTTCTATCGCAAATTTGTGACGTTTGTCACCCAGAATTAATTTTGTACGCTGAAAACGATTTCTCTACGGTCAACTGTCGTCATTGGACAAAATTAAAATTTTTGCATATTTCTGGAGATACCTGTTTAGGCAGGGCAAGGATGTAGGCATTAATGTTCTTCATGTCAGACACTTTTTATTAATCTTTTCTAATATTGAATTACCTAGGAGGGCGTTGGTGAGTTCGATCATTGTTTCCGGTATTTTTTATTGATTTAAATAGAGGAAGGTTTTTTGTTTCCAATTTTTTTATGGCATCTGGTAACTTGTGAAAATGTGTTGAGATGAGGGCGATATTCTTTGGATGCGTATTCAAATGCTAGCTTGTTTGACTGAATTGCAAAGGCCTCAGAACTGTCAAATTGACCAACGAAATATGCATTGATTGGGGAAAAAAGGCTAAAATATGCATTAACGCTGTAATTAGAGCGTTATATGCATTTGCATATGCATATAATCCGATGTCTGCTCATCACTTATACACATATTTCTGAATATTAGCAAAAGGGGTTGATGTTAAAACTGCTGCAGTTTGCACTGCAATATTAGCAAAATTATTGCCTACAATACTTTTCTATTTTTAATGTGGTTTCGTGTTGATTTAATTTATCAGAAAATAACAATGGCTTATTATCTTTTATCGATTATTACAATCTTATGATTTAATCCCCATTATAAAATTTATCTTGGATCTGTAAAGCAATGATTAAATCGTCTTTATTTTGCTTATCAAGTCTAGTCCAAATTCAATAATAATTGAACCTTTTTACGTGCTGAATGCATCATAATAAAATAAGATAATTTGAATACTAACTTGTTGTAATAATACAACTGTGACAATCACATTCTTCATTTATCTACAAATAAACCCATAGTAGTCACAGTTACATTGACTATGAAAATCAATGGACTTTAATCATAAAACTATGGGTTTGTGGGGAATATGTGAACAGTGCTGGAAGGGAATCTGACTCACTGCACGTTATTTTGATGGTTCAATATTACGGCACCAAGGACTAGCGAGGTTAAAGCACTGCACAAGTTTCCGTACGAATCAATATTAAAGTGACCAAGGTATCATAAGAGGTGATAACTGCATCGATTACTTAAATGGACACCGATTACACTCACTGAGAGATCACTATATTGGCAATTATTGCACAGGACCTTCTTAAGCATGGTCGATATTAAAGAACTGAGATATCAGTTGATCATGGCACTGGTTCCTCTAACAGACTGGTTCTTCCTTGGTAGGTATTGTTCAAATTTGTCAGATAGAATAGTTGTGGAAAAGTAGTTTGGATGGAGGAAGGTTTGTATATGTACACAGTTATGTCAACATTATTAATCTTACATAATAATTTCCTTAATTAATCAGTAAAATACAGCTTTATTTTTAAAAAATGTTTGCTTATATTTAAAATTAAATTATCCCCTAATATTTAGTACCTAATCTTGATGCTGAGTTTGCTTACAATCTTCTTCATTCAGGTTTCCAATGTACCCATTCCACTTCGAGTATGATAGTACTAATATGTCTGACTCTTTTTTTTATATGTACACCGCACAAGAGTCCCAATTGCTCGCGTCTGGAACCAGTGAGACTATGGCATCCCCAATTGGGGTATGTTGTAAGGCTGAAAGTAGTGGGGAGGGGGAGGAGATGGGGGAGGGGTAGGAGGTGGGGAAGAGGAAGGTGGGGAACCTGGCTATTCAGATCTAGCCACCAAACACGACTAAAGCCATTTCAAGCAACGTTTCAATTCTGGTTGGTGGTCTTACACCAGGGTGATACCGAGAGTATCTTCCAATCTGGAACGTGACGCAAATAAATGTACTATATATTATTGTTAATTAATTAATTGTGAAATAACTCAAATAATTTCTTTTTTAAATTTTTGCATGCCTGGTTTGAATCCGCGACCTTCGGATTGAGATTCCCTCGGCCACGGAGGCTTTCAAATATCATAGAACATCAAAATTATATGAACTTTTTGTACTCCAAATATGCTCAGGAATCGCTGGTTGATATCCTTCTGGTGCATGCTGTTACACTCAGCAGTGTATAAAATTAAAAAACTATAAATTATTCTATAAATATTTTTTAACGCAGACATGAGTGGATTATGTCACTCTTGAGGATCGCTGGTTTAACGCCACTGCAATATGCAAGTCGTTTACATAATATACATAGGCATAAGTTGGGAGATGAAAAGCAGAATAATGAAAGTGTATTTAATTATCTGATTCTATTACACGCTTTCATAGAAATTGATTATAACTAGTTCTCAGTCTTGATTTTCTCCCATTATGAATATTTGCCCGTGCTGTTCCTTGAAGATATTAAGATCCATTGACCAGCGACTGAGAATAAAAGTTTAATAAATGTTTGCAACTGTACAGGGAGGTTCCGATGAGAAAGATCGATTATTCCCCGTATCAAATTTTTTAAATTAAAAACTGTATGAATTATTTCATTCAAAACTTGCTTTAATATATACCTACATTCAAGTAAGCAATAAAAATGCTTAAAACGCACAATTATAAATTATTAAATATTGTGTACTTCTTGTAAGTATTTTATGATCATAAGTATTTATGATTTTTCAATAATGTCTAAACAAAATAGGTGTTTAAAAAAAATCTGAAATATTTTAGTTTGTAAGACTTAAAATAATGAGGTATTTTCGTCACAAACAAATTCCGGGAATTATTTTTTAATAATTTTAATTTAACTAAAATTAAAATTCTGAAAAATGTGTTTACTAGATTGATTTATTTTGTTATATGATTTGAAATTTGTGTTGTATAATACAATATGTCGTTTGAAAATTGAACAAATCAGCCAACGACCAACAGTATAACCTTAGTATATTAAAAAGGAACTTAGTTTTTCAAAATTTAAAAAAAATTCATTTACCAGATAAAATAACAATCTTTCAAAATCAATTAACGTTTTTTTGTAAAAAAGAGTCAATACATCTAGAATTTGATTTAAAATGACTAATTTCCGGTATTCTCTGGTAATACCCTTTTAAAGTATTATTTATCAACACAAAAAATTCTAACATGTAATCATTTTTACGTAGGTGATTTTTGAAGAATTGGATATTACAACATGCATTTTATCAATATATATATATAAAAGTAATACTTTACACCACAACCTTTGTTACTGTAAATCCAAACTCTTCTAATTTTCCAAAATTTTTTACAATTACAATTTATGTGTTTGAGTTTAGATTAACGGCCGCTGTTCCCAATCCTACTAATCAATTACTAAGCCAAAATTTTGCCTTAGTATTTGATTAGTGCACAAATACGCTTTTTCCAACACACAAGTATCGCTTAAGCATTTATCTTAACCTAAGGAAGCCGGACTAGTGGATTAAACTCGTTCCGGCCGCCTCAGTTTTGGACTAGTTCTTAAAAGTGTCAACAGAGTAGAAAAAATACCGCAAACACAATGTATGGTCGATGAAATATCACTGACAGAAGACACAGTTTCGCGCTCATTTCACTTCTGTTGTATTGCGTTTATCAATTATAATTTTAATTAATATGGATTGAGAAGTTCGGATGCGTGCGGAGCAGTGACGAAAAACGGTTAATTTATGCGAAAAACTATGTCGTTTTCGAATATTCGCCTAGCCAAGTGTCAAGTCAAGTACCTACGGTCAAGCTGACACTTTATTTTATATACGTTTGTTTAAAAAATATAAAATGTCAGTTTATGGATAAACATATTTTAAATGAATTACGTGTATTAATAATAAATCCAACAATTAACTCTATAATATTAATTTAACTTCGAAAGTTCTTATTTTGATGTCATTTTATTGTCTATGAAAGTGGGCGAGGCCAGATAACATAAGATGTTTGGGGACAACATAAATCGAGCGCTACCCTACAAAATGCTTGGCTGATTGCGGCCTCAGACGAATCGATTTAAAAGTTAGAAACAGCGGCCGTTAGTCTCCGTGATTTCTTCCATCAATTTATACTGTCATTAATCAATGTTGTATATGTATTTGTCTCCAGATTTGCCTGGGCGAAACCTTAAACCCCATCAAGCAGGACGTGAAGAAGGGCAAGCTGCGCTACGTGGCCAACTGTTTCCCCCACCACGGGTACATCTGGAACTACGGAGCGTTGCCGCAGACCTGGGAGAACCCTCAACACATAGACCCCAACACCAACTGCAAGGGGGACAACGATCCCATCGATGTCCTGGAAATTGGGTATGGAAAATAATACGGTTCAATGACAATACAGAACATTAACCTGTGGAAAGCCAGCATACAAAAAATATATTTTTTCAATACAACGTAAAATATTTAACATTTCTCACCTTTCTTACGAATTCAATTTTTATAACATTTCTTTTGTGATATATTACAAAAATTACATCAAAATAATGTAGATAAAACGAAATTCCTAATAATCACTCAAATATATCCTTTCCACAATGGATTTATATCAAAAACAATGAATAAATATAGACTTCGAATATGACAGCATTCATATTATCAACCGGCAGCCATTTTGTCCGCCAACTTTAGTGCCCGGCGCATCATTGGCAATTAATTTGAATTTTTCGGAGTGGCTAAATGCTATCCAGTATTTTGTTATGTCAAGAATGAGAATGGCCCAAGCGATTCTGACCTTGTTCTTCATACAATTTCTTTATACATAAGGGGCAAAATCGCTTCAAAAATCCGGACCCGCCGGGGGACTGCGGCCTGCGAGAGGTTAAAGAAAAGTGAAAGGCATGAACAATTAACTGATATAACTATCACGCGGTCAGGGAAGATGAACCTCCAAACATCTCGGTCTCGGCACACATTCCTTGCTTCATTCATATTCAAGGTTTACTTGATTGTTCGATGTCTTGATTCATTTTTCGACTTCTTCTGCCATTCACATTCGCGTCGTATATTCTCCTTACACTTCTTTCTTCGTTAATCTGCTCTTCGTGTCCAAATCATGAATTTCATAAAAATTTTCAGATTCATTTCAAGTCAGATTCAAAATAACATAATATGATATTTTCAACATATCTTTATTGGCTTTAACTCATGTCTATTGGCCCGTACCCACGCTTTTTCATGCTCAACGGTTTTAAGCTCATTCGAATATGTCTCATTGTCTGTACTGTATATCTATGGCGTCTTGTGTCGAGCTATTCGAGCGTGTGGACGCAACGACGAGCATTGTTCCAAGTCAACATGTTCGATCGAGCCAAACTGCATGTGTACATAGCCAATCCTTACTCTAATATGTACCAAAGATATGCATCACGGATATTATATCCTTGTGAGTGTTTATTTAGGTGATCATTAGGTTTTTCTGTTAACTGGAATAATTAAATCTGGTAAAGTTAACGATATTCCTTTTTTTGCTATTTGAGGAAAATATATAATTTTTATTTGTTTCGTTGTCAGATATCGAGTTGCCGATAGAGGAGAAGTAGTCCAAGTCAAAGTCCTGGGCACACTGGCGCTCATAGATGAAGGTAAAACATATTATTATTGTGTATTATTTAAACAAACAATTTAATGTGAGTATTATAATGTGCTCATTTTATTACTAGACTGACAGATATATTCCGTTCAATAGCCAAGGCTACCTGAGATGATATAGACCAGTGATGATCAACTTTTTTAACCAGAAGGCCAATTTATCCATTTTCTATTTGATCACGAACCACAGAGGGTACGGTACCTTCAGCTCTACATTGTTAAATTGGCGTTCGGTGGTGTCGCAAACCTATTTGTATTTTATAAAATGGTAATTTTTAATAAAACAATTATAGAACTCAAAAAACAAAGCACTGCATGTCTCCAAAGCCAAACCAATAATGACTATCGATTTTTATTGTTCTGAAATATTAAATAACATCTATAATATAAAAATTAATGTTTGTTTTTTTTTTCGTATCTTATGTCCATACCGTTTATCCGATTGCGATACAACTTTGGGAATATGATGTGCGTATACCCAGGATGGATATAGGCTAGTGAGCTCTGGCGCTATGAAATTATTTCCTATACTATTCATACGATTGCAATTAAAATTTCATCCGATTGCTATTAATTGTTTTAGAATTGTTGTGAACATGCCCGTGAATACTTCTATATCTATTCTGGTGAGCTCTGGCATTATGATATTTGCATAAAAAAATTAAATAAGTCATGCGAGTTGTTGGAAAAATGGTGTATTTTATGCAGATTGGTGGCAGGGAAAAAAGGCTGGGGGAGGGAGGGGTATGCGGGAGGGTTAGTTCAGGAATTAAGGAGGAGGACTTCGTGGGAGGGGGGACGAGGGAGAGAGGAGGGCAAATAAAGTGGAAGCGGAATGCCCGGGGGGGGGGGGGGGGGGTTGCGAGAAAGGGGTGAGCGAGAGAGGGGAGGGGGAACGCGCGAAGGGGAAAAGGGAACGCGGGAGGGGAAGACGAAGAGGAGTCCGGAAGGGGAATGGAGACAAATGGGAAATGACACGAAGGGAGAAACAATTTATTTATTTAATTAGCATTGCAACGCACGCCGGGTATCAGCTAGTATTTATATAAAATATTTACTTGCAATTTTGGGCAACCGTTTATTTTTGTCATGTGGAAAATTAAACAAAATTTAGTAAAGAATACTTTGGTGTTTTATAAAACAAAAACCTTTGAAATTCATCAAACATAGATCTTAGACCATTACACTAGCATTACTTTACATTATATTATTCTAGCATTGTGAAGGTTAAATTTTTTCTACACTTAAGGCCAAATAACAAAATTTTGTCTTAGTGCTTTTGTGATATGAATATTGACACAGAGCACTATCTTTCCGATCATCCACCCACCCCTACCTCCTCTACTGGAGCTCAGCCCATTTTTTGCAACCCACTGTAAAAGCATTATATATTTATAACAGGTGTTAGTTACTTGCAGATTTGACTAGTATAGTACTCCCCTGAAACCACAGTTGTAGTAAGCGATGTTTACTAAGTTCTTATTTTATTTTAAAAGATATAATCTTCTTTTAATTTTTACATTTGCATTTCATTCTAATTTGGGAGGCGCGTATGGGAACCATTTACTGGAGAAACAACACCTCTGCCATAGGTCACTCAAAGTGTTTCGCAACGTTTGGTGACTTAACCGCTTGGACACATAAGCTTGTTTTCACGATAATTTAACGTAGGTAGACATAGGAATGACGTATGGCCCATACCTGAGTTATTAACAGGGGTACCCGGTTTCATGGGGTGAGGTTTATCTGGATCTTGGCGCATGCCCACATATTGCGTGGCGGGCCGGATCGGGTGAGATTGGTTGAGGAAAACCTTTTGACCTCGCCAGCAGCACTCTCTCAGAACATCGCCTTGCACCGCAGTGGGAAGGATGGATTTATCCGTCCGCCACTCTGGACACACTGTCTCCGAGATTCATATCGACCCCTTACCTTTTTTCTTTCTCTAATCTTTTTTAATCCCAGAATTTTCTCTCATTCCTTTTCAAAAATGACCCTCCACACAGCCATCAAGAGAATTGTTTTCCTCTGAGCCTCCTGTGTGGAGCGGAGCTGATGTAAAAAATAAAATTAACGTAATTTCCCATTCTAATTTCCAGGCGAGACAGATTGGAAACTGATTGCCATCGATGTGAGGGACCCACTGGCCAGCCAGATGTCGGATGTGGCCGACGTTGAGAAGTTCTTCCCCGGGCTCCTCAAGGCTAGCGTGGAGTGGTTTAAGATCTACAAAATCCCTGATGGCAAGCCCGAGAACCAGTTTGCCTTCAACGGCGAAGCTAAGAATGCAGCTTATGCAAGGAATGTCATTAACGAAGTTAGTATTATGCAGTGAAATGATCTTGTAAGGTTTTACAATGGATATACAATTTTAACTTACTTATAAAAGACCTTAAGATAGAGTTCCGACAGTAGGGTCAGCATCTGCAACTGTCACATAAAGCATCAATGAAGTGCTAGTCACTTCCGAGGGCCACGACACAATTGCCGGCTGACTCCATGATTTGCATGCCTTGTTTTGCCCCTACAATTTTTTATCTAGTTTAACTAATATCATCATAAATCAATCTCTTGTGAATATGTATTTTTAAATAAAACTCCAAATTATAATTTTTTTTTTTTTACTTACTGCCTTACTGACTCTGCGACAGTGACACTGTGTTCGAACACACATTTACATTTCTATAACGCATCGTACTGTCACTCTGTCACGGGGTAACTAATGCAGCCACACTGATGCTACTGTTGTGACGCTAGCTGTGCTCGGAACTCCACCTTTACAAGGGGGTTTCATATATGCCTTTAAAAATCTTTGTGACTGATACAAGTTCATGCCCACTGCCTTGTTCAGGTTAAAGTTGCTCCGATGATAGTCATTATCTGATAGATGAGGGCACCAGAAGATAAAAATCAATTATGGATAATTGATATTTATAACATAATATCTGTTTGATTGACTTCCTAAAAATTCACAAACACTGTGCTCTGTATCTGTGAAAGTAAGTGCAATTATATATTTTCGGATTCCAATGCCTTTTCAGTCTTCTAAACTTTTACAAATACACAATATTTAATAGTTGTGTCAGTAAATAAAACTATGTAATTGTTTTTGTCCCAACTTTTAATTTTCAGTAAGAATATAGAATATTGAAATTCTGGTAGAGCCTGGCAATATGTAGTAATAATTTCTGGCTATTAAAAAACTATGCCTTTTTGATAATTTATTTCTTAAAAGTAAGAATTTAAACAGGTTTATTAATCCAAATCATTGTATATTTGATAAGTTTTATTTCATTTATTTTATAATTTATAGAAGTGTTTCATATCTGCAACAAACAGCCTTGAAATTCGTTTTTTCTAATGTAATTTTTTTATTATTTTTTAAGTGCTATGTTTTTATCTAATCAAGTATTTTGTTCTCAGGTTCATGACTACTGGAAATCCTTGATAACGAAGCAAATTGACGTTGATAACATTACTTGGTAAATATTCACACTTATTAATACTGAATCATTTTTGCATGCTTATGAAATCTTACTTTGCAAACATTTCTTTACAGAAGCAAAAAAGCATAGTTCACACATCCATTGTATAATAATTAGGTAGATCTACCCTATTGACCTTTCTTGTAACACATCTAAATTGCTGGGGTTATGAGTAACGATTGAATGAATTATTTAATTTCACTACATAAGTTTAAAGGTGGGGCATGCAACGTATCCAACGCACCTTGACAACAATCCTTACATTTTCTAAGAAGATAGATGCTTTAGGAACACACTTGTCACACGCAATGCAATCCTACACCCCCACGTAACGCCGACCTACTCTGTCCAGATCGTGGGTCGTGCTGCGAAAGATAGAGTGACGAGGTGCACACTTCGGCATGGGAACGTAGCATCACATACATTATGTATGCGGGATCAGTTTGCCCTTACCCTTAAGATCATGAAACAACACTAATTAGTGATGAGTGATGACAAATTTAATGATATTCTGCTTTTTATATAGACATTTTAATATCATTATAAGTATGTAGATGTTGAAAATTTTTCAATGTTATCTAAATATGCCGTATTTGACGCTGTTTTCTCTCTTATATTTATTAATCTAATTTATCCATTGATAACTTGTTACATTAAGGTCAACGAAATGGATTCTTCTATTCAACTGTCTAAAGATAAAACACCGAATATGAGACTTTTTAACTTTTTATGTGACCTCACATGAACCCCCCTGTCTGTACGGTTCCATGTCTAAATCCCATAGTAAATTTATTCAGACACGATACTTCCTCACATGATAATTCATCACATCATAATTCACATTAACCTAACCTAACCTAAGGTTAAAAACCCCAATTATCAGTTTTCGACGCTTCGAGACATGATGAATTATCATGTGAGGACTTAACATCCGATGAAAAGTTTGTACTCAATAATCATTCACTTAAAAAGTTTCCACTGAACATTCTGGTCACCGTCTGTACAGAAGTAAAGACAGGGGAACTATGTCGCCACCCAGTTGGGCAGCGTTGTGAGTTAAGGTAGGGGCTGTAGGAAGGAATTTATTAATGCTTCTTGGTCTTGATGAGGCCTGGATTATATGATGGAGGAAAAACAATCAGTATTTCTTTATATGCATATTATGGCAAAAGTCACCAAACCTCAACACGCAGTTATGGAATATAGAAATTTTTGTATTGAGTCTTAAGACTTTGATCCATTTGCGAGTAAAACCGTTAGCATGCCAGCGAGCCGGCAAGCCAAAGGTACAAACCACCACTGTAGCACTTGTTAACCGTGGTTTTATAAACCGGCGGATTGGCTTACTGTACATGTATAATATCCCATCTCCTTAAATTTTCCAGTATAATGTGTGATAACATCATTAATGTTTTGTTTTAATTTCAGTGCAAATGTTACCGTAGAAGACAGCCCTTTCAAAATCTCCTCTGCCAAAGCAACGGAGGCCCTCAATGCCAGTGACCCACCAGCGCCCGCCCTCCCTGTAGATCCAATAGGTAATTCATTATTACTACAATCCGTTGTTCACCAAATTACCCTGAAATTACTAGCTTGACCTTCATCCTTACTAAAAAACCTTTAGATAGCCCATCATGTGAATTTCATATATCCTTGGTGGTATATCCTTGGTTGGGATTTAACCTGTTCCTCATGTTCTCCACTAGCTTTGGTTTTTAAAATTTTGCTTCAAAATTCTTCCATGCATTCAGTGAACCTCTTCCTTGGTCTGCCTTTGGATCACTTGTCCCCGTTTGGTCATGATTTTCGGTGTCCTGTTATCTGGCATTCTTTCCACATGACTGGCCCATTGCAAACCTCAGGACCTACAGTATTTATGATTAACTTTAAAAAATAAACAAGAGGGACTAACAGAGCAAAGCACAGTTTAACCCCTAAGATTTTGCCAAATGTGATGGCAATCACATTCTAATAATAGCTTTTTCTTTTTTTTAGCAAACAAAAAGGTATTGATAAATTAAGAAGTTTCAAGTGAAAGTTCAAGGTTCACTCGCCTCAAGGATGCTTGTTTATGCCATTTTCTAAAAAGTTTGTTTTTAGATTACTTTTAAAGTTTTCGAAACCTGAAGGGTGATTCTTTTGTGTTTTCTTTTGCGTTTGCAAGTCAGTGTTATGAGACAATTAACCCGTCGCAGGCCGCAGTCCCCCCGGAGTTTTGAAGCGATTTTGTCCCTTATGTATAAAGAAATTGTATGAAGAACAAGGTCAGAATCGCTTGGGCCATTCTCGTTTTTGACGTAACAAAATACTGCATATATATATAGATATAAATATGCATTGATATACATAAATCCATTGTGGAAAGCATATATTTGAGTGATTATTAGGAAGATCGTTTTATCTACATTATTTTCATGTAATTTTTGTAATATATCACAAAAGAAATGTTATAAAAATTGAGTTCGTAAGAAAGGTGAGAAATGTCAAATTTTTATGTTGTATTGAAAAAATATATTTTTCCTATGCTGGCTTTCAAAAGGTTAAGACAAATAGGCAAAACTGTCATATTGGAAGTTGTCCGTCATGCGTTGCCGGCTGTCTAATTTCTGGGATTTTCTATGGCTTGCCTATGCCTGTCATGTGTTGATTGGATTAATTACCTACTTAAAAACTTGAATTACTTATAGTTATTAAATTACTTGTATATACAGTGAAACTCTCTTAAGAAGTTTTCCAAGGGACCGGGGAAAAAAAACTTCTTAAGTGGGAAAACTTCTTAAGTGGGATTCAATTTTAGCCATTTAATAACTCGAGTCCGAGGCATACGTCATTCCTATGTCTGCCTACTGTCGTGAAAACAAGCTTATATGCTCCAAGCGGTCAAAAAAAATTCGAAATTCATGGGACATCAAATTTCGAAATAACTAATTCCCGTGTAAATCAAAAATTTATGAAAAAAAAAAATCATAAAAATTTGCCAAAAATCGAGTTCTTCGGCCGAAAATTAGGTATTTGAAGGTATATTTCTGCAGAAATCGAAATTTCGCGGTCGATTTCGGTCGCAGCCGTTTCTCGACATCTAGGTATTTGAAGTAAATTGGTGAAAATACGACATATTTCTGCGGAAATCGAAATTTCGAGGTCGATTTCTGTCTCGGCCGGTTCTCGACATTTAGGAATTTGAAGTAAATTGGTAAAAATACGATATATTTCTGCGGAAATCGAAATTTCGCAGTCGATTTCGGTCGCAGCCGGTTCTCGACATCTAGGTATTTGAAGTAAATTGATAAAAATACGATATATTTCTGCGGAAATCGAAATTTCGCGGTCGATTTCTGTCGCGGCCGGTTTTCGACATTTAGGTATTTGAAGTAAATTGGTAAAAATACGCTATATTTCTGCCGAAATCGAAATTTCGCGGTCCTTCTGAAAATAATACGCTCAGCCCAATATTATGTCCTACCCACCTACCAGACGTCGAATAGTTACGATTTCGCACGTAAATAAATGGCTTGATGCTCGAATCAGAAAGTTGTATCATATGAGCTGTTTGACGCTAGAATTATATCAATGGTTAACGCATCCAAAGTTGGTAAAACTATCGAATTCAGTCTCGCGGTGAATACAAAACTACAAAAATCATTTGCGAAGTTTTGTTTCAATCTAAATTTTACATTTATGCATATGTATTTCCGAACCTTCAAACTTAATTTATGACAAATGTCAGATGAAACATGATGCATGGCAATTTTTTAAGATTGAAAAAACGTAATTATAATGGATATTTTACCATCTCCCCTGGCATATTTAATCATGTTATGTAATAATAAAGGTAAATATATTTATTTGAATGTGAAATATTCCGTATTAACCGTGATCCAATAGATTATCAAAAGTTTTTCGTGTTTAAATTCGATGGAATAAAATTTTTATACAATAATATTACGAAACATCTCTGTGTTCAGTACTAAAAGGAAGATTATTGAAGGAGGCGTCAAGTGTATGCAAATGTAGATCTAGCCCAAGTTGTCATTGAGGCCGAAAAAACATGAAAGGTTATAGGTATTAAACTCAACCTAGATGCTTGCATATTCGTTACCTACATAATTCCGCATTGCTTATTTGTTCCACAGGTCGCATTGCTATTGTACCTAGTTAGGGGATTAGGGGACTGGGTATTGGTTTATTTATGGGTTACGGCTTACGGCCCGGCGGCCGACAAAGGGTTTTATGGTCTCAGGTACTAGTTATGGGTACTAGGATCGCGCAAAATCTGTGAAGCAAACATCTTTCATAATTAAATTAAACAATATATCTTAGTTACAACCACTTATTTATTTAGTTACACGCCGACCGGTTTCGGAACAACCGTTCCTTCTTCAGGGCAAACATATGTTTGCCCTGAAGAAGGAACGGTTGTTCCGAAACCGGTCGGCGTGTAACTAAATAAATAAGTGGTTGTAACTAAGATATATTGTTTAATTTAATTATAAAATGGATAACCACAAAGTGATAGCTAATTTCAAAAATACAAACATCTTTCAATTTATGACTTGGAAAAAGGTTCATTTTAGATATTTTGCGGCACAATATTTCGTTTGTGTTGATTTTACCGCCGGATTTCTAAAACCTCTTAAGCGGGAAGCAGTTTTAGCTCTAAAACTTCTTAAGTGGGAAAAATTCGTGTTTTTTGCAGTTTTTTGTATGGAATTTTCAAGGGACCGAAAATCAAAACTTCTTAAGCGTGAAAACTTCTTAAATGGGAACTTCTTAAGCGAGTTTTACTGTATATATAAGCCTAATAAGTGTTCATAAATGACTATCCGTTTGTCATATTATTTTGAAGTTTCTATGCGATGACATTCTAGGGTAACTACTTTTGAGAGTTGATGCCTTAACACAAGCACAATATTTGGCTTGTTAGCGTGAAGTGGAATACCATATTTAAGAAAACTATCAAAATGTGTCGTATGCGGCCAATTTAACATGTGCACTGTCGTCATACATACAGATTCACCCCTTGGTTTCTGACTTACTAAATGACATGATATTCCAAGAATGTTGACTCTGAATGCTCTGTCCCCAAACTTAGCAACTTAGTCTGTTTGACGCATCAGGGTTGTCTAACTAATATGTATTAGTCAAAAAAATTTCTACTTTCTCGATTGAAACCTCTTGGATTGGTCATGTTTATGTGGTCAATTAATAAACTTATGCAAAGATGCTTAGACATTAGTGAAAAGAAAAGAAAAACACTTTTTTTTTAAGTATAAAAGTTGTGGTTTCACAGGTACATAATAGTTTTATTTTTTCATTTTATGTGTAGCGTCGAACCACAAACTAATCCCATTATGTATATGAACATAAATAATGTTTTGTTATCAGGACTAAGCAACCTTTTTTTTTGCAGTTAATAAGTGGATATATTTGTTAAATGAAAATCAAAGATCAAAACTATGATTGTTTGAGGCCTCACTCGTGGCTGAGTGGGTAGCAAGCTTTCCCCGGAACAACCTGTGTTCTATTCCAGCACTGGGATCTTCAAGTTAGTTACAGTTAATTCTGATGAACATATGGAACGGGGAACTATAAAATATCACCAAAACTAACATAAATTTTGAACTCGAAAGTTTTAAACATGTTTTTTTAATGTCAATTATTAAGGTGGGTTTGGTTAGGAAGGTAAGATAACTTTGCAGTCAGTTATTTCGATATAAAAATTCAATGGATTCAAAAAAATTATTGTTTGTCAGTTCCACCCCTGGCCACCTGCAAAGCTAACCTTGTCAAAATGTATGTAGGTACTTTCTAATCATTCATAATTAAGCAAGTAATTTTAGCAATTAAAAAAATAAAATAACAAAATGTTACCAAAAATTAAGTTTTGTCATTTTTCCTGTCCATTGTCACTACGTTGGATTCGGCAGTGAAACTTAACCTCCCATTTGAATCTACTATATATTGTCCTAAAATTGAAGCGGTTTTTGAAGAGAAAATTTTGAAAAAAAAAAAAATTATCAGAAAAGTCACCGGAGATCAAAATTTTATTAACATTTTTTACTCCAAATAATGTCAGGAATCATTAGTTAAAGTAAATCAAATACGTGCCTTAACACCCTGTATATGTTTGTAAATTTAGAACATAAATTAGAACATTTAAAAGAAACTTTCATAGAAAATATTTAATGTGGATGCAAAATCGAACTTCCCACGGCAGTTTATAGCTAGAAAACCCAAAGAATATTTCCATTTTTAATGTTTATGATTTTTTAATATTTTTTTTATAAATCCTAAAAATATGGGTTCATTATTTAAATACGGGTGAATTCATTGGCTATATAGCACTTTATTCGGTTTATATGTCTCCGTATTAAAGTTCGATGACAAAAAAACCTCGAGCAATCTGAGAAAAAGTTTTAAATTTCACTATCGCACCAGTTGTTAAGGTTATTTGATTTTCTTAGGGTACGCACAGCTTTTCAACTTTTATAGACTGTACACTGCTGGTACCTACCTATTTGAATTTTTTTTAAAGAATAATGTTTGAAAATTAAGTCTTAAAAAATATGTATATTGAGTCAGTTGTTCAACAAAATTTTAACAATTTGTCAAATTTCAAAGTTAATTTTTTCAAGTATATTTTATTTTACATCTTATATCATATCTAATATATTCAAAGGTACTGCAAAGATTTTTTGGTAAATGTTTACTACTCCGCTTTCCGGATAATACGGAATTCGAATTTCGATACACGGATACACACGGATAATACGGAGCGGAACATTTCCTTTGCCGCCATTTCTTTGGATTTGATATTTGCAATTTTCTAAATACGCACGAATTACTTAGGTTACCCAGCCTAAGAACCTAATAACCTATTTTGTGCACGTAAATAGTTGTATATTGTAGTAATTGAAGTTGTATAAGTCCCGTTTCACTTGGCCAAACGTGGCTGTCAAATACTTTGCGTAAGTGAAATAATCTTATGAAATTGAAATATAAAATGCATGTTTTTTCGTCTCCCCCGACATAAATACTCAATTTTCGTAATAATAAAGCAAAATCTAACTGTTTGAATAAAAAATATTCCGTATTAACCAGTAGGCGGAGTATGAAACTATTAATGATTTTTTTTTCAAGTTGTATTATTATATCTTTACTGGCATGTTTATTTAATAAAACTAGTATTAAATTCACAAAATTTAATACTAGTGAAAATAATTATTTGAAAATATGGCATAAATTCTCATTTTTTCAGCATTATTTGAATAAAAATGTTTTGAATTGATGATGGTTTAAATTAATGTATGTTATTTTGTCTTGTTTCAGTGCACAAATGGCACTACCTGAACCTGAAATGAAGCTGCTCTATTAATCTTAAGTCCATTTCCTGTTAATTATGGTGATGTCTTAGCTATAAGGGTCTCACCATTAATTTATTAAGTGCACCTTTTTTGGTTATTTATTTTGTGAAATATATTGAAATACAGTCAAATAAAAATGTTTCTATAAAATTTATGTTGTTGTATTTATTCTTTTTCCCCTGAAAAAGTTTTCATTTGTAACTGAATAACATCTGATGAGTTATAATTTATTTTTAAAGAAAGACAAACATTTCCGGGTTACGAATAACCTGACATTATTTGATTTCCTCCTATTCCTTATATTATTCCTTATTTATTGTAAGCGGCAAATCGTCACTTTAGTTGGGTTTAGGTTCTTTACCTTGTGCTGGATATGAGTGTCAAAGTTTGCCAAAACAATTTCTCTTAATATATTTATCGATTTCTGATTTTGAGGTTGAAATATTTTAGTTTATCATATTTTTAAGAAAAATATTTAAATTGGATGCATAATTAACGTTTTAAAATATACCTAAACATGCTGATAAGCTGTAAAGGACAATACACGCAAAAATGAGTTAAGTCATTTTTCTCAGGTTTTCTTTTTCTTTCGATCTGCGTCGTCGAAATATTTTTAGGAAAATAAGTGCATCTTTTATTAAAGAAACTTGCAAAAATGTTAAGTACATATTCTGAAAGATCTATTCAATTCTTTATAATATAAATTCATAAGCATAGGTCTATGAATACCGGAGGTAGGGTTTATTGAAAAAATAAAAAACTTTCTTTTCGCTCAACATTTTGTCCTTAACAGCATTTCAAATTTCCATGATCGATATTATTTATTTTTTTATTATTTATCATATTAACGCCTTTTATGGGCTTTTAGATGAAAGTAATTAAGTATAACAAGATAAATGCAGCTGTAATAATTGTAAGAAAACAACACGTGTATAACGGTGTCCGGGGGTAAAGTGCAGTAACTTCGGGAGGTGATTCTACATAATATAAATGACATTTTTCGAAGTTCCAACTTTTTTTTCCCATACAAAAAGACATACCTGTTAAAAATCCTTAATGTAAGGTACAAACTTACCGATAAATTTGCTGTGCACCCGCCCGCAACATTGGATTGTTGTGAGTTACCAGTATTTTAACAGCGTAAAATAGTACCTAATGCTAGCCGCATACGACGGACTGATTTTATCGTTTTACCTAAAAAGTACCCCTTAAAGCTGGAATTTCTAAAAAAGTCATTTATCTTTTTTACTTATATTATCATGTAGAATCACCTTCCAAAGTTACTGTAAAATAAAATTTTGTGCAAATTAGCTAAATACTAAAATGTTGATTCAATATAAAGTAAGCATGAAATAGTAAGTAAAAGAAAGTATAACATAAAAAAGTAAGTTTGTTCATATATTAATTACATAAATGTGTTACAAACCAATAAAACAAAATATAATTTACTTGTGAGACAATTTTTTGTCCAGTTGGACATTCATTTCGTCCAATTAATCACCCAATCAGTCAGTGGGGGATAAAAAAGGTCAAGTAGTAGCGATTTTGATATATGTAGTTAAAAAAGTTTTCGACCTTGGGGGATCGAGCTTGAGCCGCCATCTTGGATAGAAGGTGCCAAAATTTGGTTTTTTCAAAATAATTTTGCAATGGTTGATCTTACAACCAAATTGTTAAAGACAAACTTAAAGAATATAAAATTTCAAATATTTATTGTTTTGCCAATTTTTTTAAGTCTAATAGGTAACAAATTACAGTGGCGGATATTTGAGTATTTTTCAAAAAAATTGTGAAATTCCCATTTTTTATATTTTTTCAGGCATTGCATTTTTACAATAATTTTGTAAACTCATTTCCACACCATTATGAGGTAGAGAAAATGGCGCATTTTTTATTGTGGTATCCCCAGTAGGTCTATTCCACAGATATTCCAGCGATGGTAGATTTCGAATTGAGCCGCGCAGAGTAAGACTAGTATTCGTAATTTTGATCCCGGTTGGTTGATATTGTCATCCTTCATCATCAATGTTATGATCTAACTCCTTGCCTGCGGTACTGAGATCCTGGGCTTCCATTGACAAAATCTCTTCATCTTCATCCTCAATATCGATGTGAACCTCTGGCGAATTTCGGCATGTTTGACCATTACAGCACCCACACACAATATAACACTTCAATCTAGCTTTCCTGCAGCCGCATGCAATGCCAGCCCCAGTTTTCTGAATATTTTTGGGTCCTAAACGCATGGTGCCGTGCAGCGTCATTCGTTGGTGGCAAAGAGGCAAGATTGAATTTGTTTTTTGATGTCGACTTTGTGAATTGTTGGTAGCGGAATTCTTCCAAGGTTTCCTGATCCGTGTCACCCACATACAAAGCAACAAGAAAGCGTATTCCTGCATCTGCTCTGTCCTCTTGTTTTGCGTCATATTGTTTGAAGATTCCTATCATGTCATTGAGTCTTATGTCTTTCTGCACAAAAGAAATTTTTGTTTGTTTTTCCTTGGTTGAAGAAGGACAAAATATAAAAAACAAAATATAACAGAATATTTTCAGCTACTTCTTTGTATTTCACACTATTCGCGGAACACAGTCTTTCAAAAGTTTTGCCTCTCCCGGGTTTGCCAAGTTATATAGTGCTTTCGGGTGGTGCTAATGCTGTCAGCAGAACTAGGAGATCGACGTCTTCACCAATAACGAAAACAGCGTCAAATGAGAAACACAAGGAAATCGCAGTTTTGACAATCAGCTCATCAGCATCCTCTTCATCTCGCTTAACTCTAAAATAGCCTGAAAATGTAAAAGTCTGTATAAATTGTGTTGTAAGCATCGAAATCAGACGGATTGCGGTATTTTCATTGGCTAAAAATCGTTCTTGTTAAACTTGAACTGGCATTGTTTCATCGAAAAGAACTTCCGCCGACATATGCTTCTTCTATCGGCGAAGTCTTTTTGCGGTTTTTGTATTTTTTTTACCATCATCAAACGGATATTCATCGAAAAAAATGACTGCATGTGATCTGTAGTGATTTCTTACATAGTGAACGTACTTCTCGCAAATTGACCCAAAATAATCATTACAATTCCATTCATCTTTATGAAAAAGATAGACTCCATCCAGAACATTAATTTTGCTACCTTCAAGTTGCATGCCTTCTGGAAGTTGTTCGAAAACAACATAATATGATGATATCGTACCTTTGGCCATTCCTTCTTCAGAGAAAAACGACAAAGAAAATGGGGCGAATTTCTTCACAATACACATTCTCTGGAACAACATTAGTTGATGGAAATAGTGTCTTCGCCGACCTTGATGCTGCTGTTGACCTCTGCTAATGGAGTGACTTTGTACTTACGTTTGAATTTAATAAATTCGAAATTTTCATGCGTGGTAACCATGTTCAACATCCTCTCATTCATTCGTGAACTCGATGAAGACGCACTGGCAGACCAGCTTTTTTAAGGCTTACTAAACGTTCATTATCACTACAAAGTAGTTTCATTTTGGCACTTGATGACGTAGGATTTGTCATAGTGGGATCCTAGCCTGTAGCAATAAAGGAGCTGATCTGGCAACGCTGCAGTCAAGTCTGCAGGTACGCGGTATGATGTCGTCTCTTTCTCTCCTATATGTAACACGAAAAATTACTGTAATTTGAAACAGATTTTGCTGTGGAATTGTGTTGTGGAAATACGTTAAAATGATATTGTGTAATATTTTCTTACAAAATTTATCAAGAAAACTTGAGTTTTACGATTTTTTGTCAAGATTTTCTTATAAAAATACTTACATAATTTAATCTTCTTTAACCGCTTGGACAAATAAGCTTGTTTTCACGATAATTTAACGTAGGTAGACATAGGAATGACGTATGCCGCGTACATGAGTTATTAAGTTTGCAATAAACATTTTAGTTGTTAAGTCAACCGTTGATGAATTATTTTGACAAAACCTAATTTTAGCACCTTCAATCCAAAATGGCGACTCCCGCTCGACCCTCCCAAGTTCGAAATTTTTTTTTTCAGTAGATACCCTCAAAATCGCTACTACTTGACCTTTTACAAGGTAAAACTCTCCACTGACTGGACTCTGAAAAGAAAGAAATTGTTTTTCCCTGCCTGTCCTTTCCCATGAGACCCTGTTCCCGACACCGTTCTCCACCCGCATTACTCCTCCTTTCCCGCATTCCCTCCTCCCGAAGCCCTGCCCCTCCTTCGTTCTCCATTACTTCCCCGCCTTACCCCTCCAAATTCCCTGATTTCCCTCTCCCTTTTCCCCCTCCTACAAACCCCCTCCTTCGTTCCCCTTCCCGTCCTTCCCTCTCTATTGCTAAACTATATGAAATACACTCATTTTTTCAAAAACAACTCGCCCACCACCTATTGCAATTTTTTTAAACGAATTTCATAATGCCAGAGTTCACCGGTATATAAAGAAAACTTTGCGGGCAATAGCTCACTATTATGCATCGCAATCAGTATAAGAATTACTTTCATAACGCCAGAGCTCACTATTATACAGGGTGTCCGGGGGTAAAGTGCATTCACAACTTCGGGTAGTGATTCTACATGTTAGTAGAAGTAAAAAAGATTTTTAGAACAACTTTTTTCGAAATTACAATATTTTTTCCCGTACAAAAATACGTACCTATTAAAAATCCTTTGTGTAAGGTACAAACTTGCCCGATAAATTTGGGGCGCGTTGTGGCGATGTTTTTTGATTGGCACGTATCGTAATAGCGGAAAATACCTAATAGGGCAGGCCGCACAAGCCATACTAATTTTATCTTTTTACCAAAGAAGTAGGTACCCTTAAAAGTTGGAATTTCGAAAAAAGTTATTTTTATCTTTTTTACTTACACTATCGTGTAGAATCACCTCCTGAAGTTAATGCACTTTACCCCCGGACACCCTGTATATACAAACCATCGCAGAAATGCGCCCATCGAATCACCAAGGTTTCATCGCAATCAGATGAATATTTTAGGAACGCTAAAGGGACAAACAAAGAAACATGAATTTTTATTCAGTTTCAGGTGCAGTTGTTGTCCCTTTCGCTCAGTATTCGGGAGACTAAGAATGACAGTGACAGCATCAGTTTGGTAAAATACCTATTCAAATATTTTGGCGACCGGGTTTCTGCACTTTTCTATTTTGAAGACATTGTATCTAACTAGATTTACTAAAGGTGCTCATTCGAAAGATAAATTTCTGATTGCCTCTCTAACTTAACAAAAAATAAACATTATATTTTAATGAAAGTCGAAAATATTTTGGCATGGATTGTGAGTCAAATATTTTATTAATACCTTCAACTTCAGCAGTATTTATATAATATCCAACGATTTTCCACGGTTCTGCGCCTAATGTTAACAAAATTCTGCGCTAGTCTGTAAGTGAAAAATCTGTTCATAACTTCTTGAAAATCAGCAATCACTATTTTTTTCATTAATCTTTTGCATGAGGTGATTTCTCACAAAAACGGCGCTCTACAAATTATCGAATTATTATTATTATTAAGTATGTTAATTTTTTCGTCATTCGTCTAATTTGGTAATAATAATCATTAATATCATTATGAAAGCGCGCGAGAATCGCGAGAATCGCGCGCTTTCGTTCGTTTGAATGTTTTTTATGATTTTGACAGCACAGAGGCGTGCCTGAACAAACGATCTTGCCGTGGAGCGAACAATTACTGTATCTTGTCCTTCCTTGTGCGTCAATTAAAAATTCCGGATTGTAAATCAAACAATCAAGTTAATGTAAAGCTACGTAATATGTCACCCTAATCTTAAATTCAGTCAAATTTACAAAGTAAGTAATAATAATATTATAATGAGCTTAATTATTTTCGTTAAAAAAAAATATGAAATAAATAAAATTTTAGGTCGAAGTTTATACCCACAGCTTGCGGAAATATGTTTGATCTGGTATAATAAAATTTGCATTGCTTTTAAACGTAAACGTAATTATTTTCAACCTACAACCCCATTCATTTCTACTAGATATTTATGGAGCTTCGAATTTTTATTTTAGTAACAAATTGTAAAAAAATAAGACATTATGTTCCTGGTTTCATGTTTGAAAACTTGGATAGTAAAGCTATACTTTAAACTAATTTTTATAATTTGAAACCCTTTTCAAAATAGCGCCGTATTTTGGCGTGAACCTTCTTTTATCCGGAAAAGTTCATATAATATTCCAAATAATAACAAAACAATGTTACATGGGTATAATATTATACTTTACTCGAGACAAAACACCTTTTAAATGGATTGGACAAGTTTATTTTTATTTCCCCTCAGTAGGCCACTTGCAACTGGTATTTTATTTACTCGGGTACTTCTTAAAAATACAAAGGCTATTTGAATTCTAAATTCTAGTCGCTACAAAATATAAAATGTGCTTAATTTTCGTGTTAAAACACTCATTTATGATTACTATAAGTTTCTATTTGCTTTCCATTTGGAATAAATTTACCGTCATGGAGATCGCATTCAGAATTCGAGAAGAATATCCGACGCAGTAAATGGATCGCAGGTAGGTACTTGAAAGGGTGTAAGGTAATCCTCTAAGGATTGTTAAATGAACACCATAAAAACAACAAAGAGTTGAATCTTTCGGCATTCGTTACGCTATCTACTTACTACTATCTAGTCAGTATTCCAAGAGCGGCCGTAATAACATGTAAGCGGACGGGTAACCCATTCTCGGCTGGAATAAGTAATCTCCTTTTCCCAGACATGCGCAAGAATCTCTCATCGATTGCAGCATGCTCTGGACACGGGTAGGGTAAGCTGTACGGGGTATATACGCTATACAGACTTATAGTACTTGTGTGCCGTACACAGACACACCAGTCACACCACATACCTCCCGCTTTGCTAGTGCTGGTGGCTGTGGGATCCCTACCTTCTCCCACCTCCACTGCTGCCTATTACCTATAGAGTCTGTATTCAGTGTAGACATAGTCGTGTAGCCGAGCCCCGCCGCTGAATGTTGAATGCATCGCTACAGACCGCTTTTGTGAGCCCGTCGCGGTCAGTCTGTGCCGATCGTCTAATAAAAAAACGTCCAGTCTCACGGTCGAATTCGTGCGCCGAAAACACTGAACTGAAGCGTTAAAAAGTGCTCGCAAATCCCTCGGGATGAAGTTTACTTGGACTCTGGTGGTTGTGGGTATACTGGCACTGGCCTCTGCGGATGCCAAGAAGAAGAGGAAGTTCGATGGAGACTTCGAGTTCGCAGACGAGGTAATTAGTGATATTTCAATACCGTTTTGACAAAGCGCTAACATCACGGGCCATATATTGATTTCTGGCGTGAGTTTTGCCGCCCCCCTTTTTCGCCTAGGCTTATGGCCGATTCAAACTGTAGGATGACAGTCATTATATATATATATTAATTATTTGGTTATCAAGATTATATTAGTCAAGTGTTTGACCGAAGCCGTACATTACCGGAGCCAGTAATGTGAGATCGTGTGGTTTTCTACCTGAGCTGGGCGTACCTATCCGGGCCTCGGGCCGCCAGTACTTAGTACTAACTCCATCTCAGATATAATATGTTTGCCTCCCCTGCTTAGGTAAATACTTGCTATTGACATGTTTCCAGCATCAATCAAAATTCTTTTGTTTTACACCTGCCCCAAAAGTTTACCCTGAAAAGCTCACAAAAACATCCACACAGATACTTCGGAGTGTTGTTGTTTTTAATCAGAAATCTTCTAATAAACAGATGGGAGATAAATATAAATATTTTTCAAATGCCTTCAGGCCTATCAATGTACACATTCTCAATTAGGTATATTTAATCAAAACCAGTTCTTAAATATTTACTGACTAGATGAAAACAATAACCAATTTTCACAACAACTCGTACATAATGTAGAACTTGCTGTTAAATTTATAACTTATAACTTTGTAACGAATGATTGATTTATAACGAATGAACTGTTATGTTTTTTTTAAACATTGGAAAATATTTTTCATTTAGGTAGATCTGTACCTACGTGCCTACAGCAGAAAAAATTACACAATATTACTAACGCACTGGACAGGCTATATAAAAGCTGTGAAACCTTTTTAAATGTGACGTTAGTTATGTTTATCATCAAATTGTGTAACAATTGGCGAATGTATATGTATAAATATTTGATGAAACAGTCCTAAAGTAAAATAGATTTTTCGGAGCTGAATGAAATTATCGGTCATCCCCCTCTACGGGAGTCACTGCGTAGAAGTGGGTAGGTACCTACAATAAGCACCGCTTAGTGTAATCTAATCAGTGAAATCACTATTATTTATGTATTTTGTTTTTGAGCACACAAAGCAACGACTCCATAATGCGAAAACGTTTTGTGCAAACAGACCTTCAAAAAAGTGGTACAATAATAAATATAAATATTAAGTACCTACGAGCCAAAAGTAATTTTAAAAAAACAGTAGAAACCAGCGAACCCATTAACCGACGTTGCTGTTTCTAAGTAGTTTGATAATTTTCGTTTTAATTAAGTTGTTCTATCCTGATTTTGCTCCGCGGTCTTTAACAATAATACCTATATTGTCATATTTATTGTGCATGCCTTAGAGCTGTCATTAACTAACAAAAACAGATTGGGAGCTTTTTTAATTAAAACAGGAACTTTAGGACATTAGGTGAATTTTATCTGCAAATGTAAACAATTTAGGCCATTAGGTCAATTTTATGTTGACAAATCTTAACAATTTAGGCCATTAGGTCAATTTTATGTGCAAATGTTAACAATTTAGGCCATTAGGTTAATTTTATGTGCAAATGTAAAAAATGTTTGCAGGATAGATTAGGTACTTTTGCATTACGAATTATATATCAAATCATCACGTCATTTCACCGTAGCTTTTTTAATTAAAACAGGAACGTTAGGCCATTAGGTCAATTTTATCTGCAAATGTAAACAATTTAGGCCATTAGGTCAATTTATGTGCAAATATGAACAATTTAGGCCATTAGGTCAATTTTATGTGCAAATCTTAACAATTTAGGCCATTAAGTCAATTTTATGTGCAAATGTGAAAATTTTTGCAGGATAGATTAGGTACTTTTGCATTACGAATTATATATCAAACCATCACGTCATTTCACCGAAGGGTAGGCAGAGAGGATGGGAAACAACAGACATCCTATCCACACTCCTGACTTCATTCGCTTACTCTTCTGGTGTGCTAGCACGGTCGCTCGATATGAAGTTACCGACCGATTGTCGGTAACTTCTCATCGTTCCCTAGGATAACTGCAGATCTCAAACGTACAAACGACAGTTGATATCGAATATATTAAGGACACTTAGTCATTGTGAACTGTCACCTATTCGTTTGCGATCTGCAGTTGTCGTAGGGAACGATGAGAAGTTACCGATAGTTATCCTATCGATCGTTATAGAGCAAGCGTGCTAGGGCCTCTGATATCTCAACTCGAGTTGTTACAAAAGGAGATATTTGATTCGATAGATCGAGCATATTTTTTGGGGCGTCCCCAACTTCTTTCGCAACTTGCTCGTCATAATATATTCTCATGGCACTCCTTTCACCATCCATCCTCTTAACATGCTCAAACAATTTTCAATTTGGGAGGCAGGTATGGGTACCACCGCCCCGGGAACCATTTATTGGATAACCAACACCTATGCCGTAGGTCACCCCAAGTGATTCGTTAAGTTTGGTGACATATCAGGGGTGCCCGGGTTCATGGGGTGAGTTTTGTCCGGGTCTTACCGGTCCACTAACTGCGTGCATGGCAGGCCGGATTGGGAGAGACTGGTTGAGAGAGACCTTTTGAGCTCTCGGAACGTCGACTTTCACCTTATATGGGAGGGTTGGATTCATACGTCCGTTACTCCTGAACCCCCAGATACCTACCCACCCCTTGTATCTTTTTCCTTCCCAGAGTCTCCACTTATTCCTTTTCTAAAAAGACCTTTTACCCAGCATCCCTAAAGATGCCTCCTGTGTGGAGTGTAACAAAAACGTTCTAAGCGTCCCTTTAATTAAAATATTTAACCTTGTAAATTTGTCGCTTACATTGGCCTTGCCCAATTAGGGGAATCGCATAATTTATTTAGGAATCAAATCTACTTTTGTTCTTCATCTGCCAGTTTCATGTATTATTGTCAATAAGGTTGGTACCAAAACTCCAACGTGATTTTTTTTATTATTGATTGAGTATTCCGCTCAGATTTTATAACGTTTTTCAACCTTTTGAAGTCGAAATTGAAAACCCATTACGTTGTTTATCTATTTTCGTTAAAATATGTGCACAACTTTAGACAATGCGACAAATACGACAGCCATAAATATTTCCATTAATAAAATTGCCAATCTTTCAGAGGGCGGTCTTCGAAACCCATAAAGATTAACCTCACCATATTGCAGCCATGTTCCCTCGCAAAAATATTTACAAACTACAAAATAAACCATTTTTTCAACAACCGTATAATATTATAAACTCATGATTCATGATGAAAGAGAAAGGGGCCTTTTTGGCCCGGAGGTCTGTATGCCAGTATCTCAAAAGTCAAAAGTCAGGTCTTCAGGGTTTCGCCTTTCTTCAGCTTCTTTGCTCAATATGCCAATAGTCGTATTTAAATTATATAATATTTATTATATGTGTTTTATAGATACCGTGCACGTTTACAGTCCGTGTGGTTTTTGGACAGGTTGATATAAATAATAATCAGCTAATGGAAAGCTGTGAAACGTGTAAAACTATCCCACTATTGACGTGTGTATTGGTTCGACTGCTGATTGCTCTTTTAACCCAATTGAATAATTTATTATTAAACCCACTAATTTCGGCTGTCATTGATAGGTACATGGGTATTTGGATTCCACGACAACTCAACAAAGTGATATTTTAACACCCCTTTGATTTTGTTAAGTCATTAAAAGATATGAAAAAAATTGATCAATAGCCCATAACCTAACTTAACGTAACCTATTTACCTATGAGCGATTGACCAGCGGCTGAGAATAAAAGTTTACTTCAGAAAGTACTTCAGAAAGTCATGATGTCAAGACTTCATTAGCAAAAATAGGAACGTCTTCCGATAGGGTGATGAATAATGACTTTTGCGCCACTCATGCTAAGTAGGTACTAACATAACTTTAAGAAAATAAATGGCTTTGTATTTCGATTTATTTAGCGCGCTCGTATTACGTGCGTATAATTCTGTAGAAATCCAATTGAAGAAATAAATATTTTGCTACGAACCTAAGTATTGTACATTGTACCTACCCATTTGTTAGATCGCAATCTTAGTGGGTAAGGAGTCTCGGGAAAAAACTAATGATTATTCCAAAGGCTGGATGTAAAGGTGCCTACTGTGTATAAACATAAGGGCGACCTAAAGACCTGGGACCTGGGTACAAATTTCCATTAGTAGGTTAACAGTGACCTTTCGCTTCTTGTGAACCGCTCACGCCATCTCTACATTCATTACAACTTGCGTGACTTGCTGGATAAAGTCTGTTTTAGTTATTACTTATTACCTACAACACTAAAACCTACAAGCATACATTGTAATAATATTTATATCGAGTGGACCTGATGTCTTCTAAATCCATGTGGATGCATATGTACTTACCCCGCTATTCTTTTCTAATACAAACTGGGTATTTTTACGGGCGGTGCTTGATATGGTTTTCCGACTCGTTTTAGCTTTTGATCAACTTTGATTAGCCCATAGGTGCCTACAGCATGAAGGCAGATTTTTTAAAATTGGCTTCGCTGAAACTGATCGAAATCCTTCTTGTCGATTTGACTACAGATCAATTGGGACGAACTTTAAAACGCCTCAATCTAATACCAATTAGGTACTTCGATTACAAATAAATTCATTCGAATAAACTTAAATCGATTACCTAGGTACTTCGGAACGAACATCACGATAATGCCCCTCTCTAATTGGGTTTGGGAATTATGATAAACACTGGTCAAACCCTCATTACGGCCAGTTTGAAATATTTAATAATTTATTTTTAGACTTAAGCTAATGAAATCCGTAATGCATTACCTTATAATTTAAATTATTTTCGGACGGATAAGTGGAAGCATTGCAGTAGAAATATTTTCTGGCATACTGCCATTTCGTTATGACTTACGACATAATAAATAATTATACATAGGTACTAGTTCTGTGTACAGTAGACCGTAGACCTCGTGTCCAAAAAGCTTTTCTACAAAATTTCTTCTGAAATCTTAGTTTATGTTATCTTAAAAGTTATGTAAGTAGGTACTTACCTATCTATCTACTTATTTATAAATCATACATTTTAGGAAACTTTTTTTTTCAGAGAGTTTATAGATATTATTAATAAATAAATATATAGATATATATATAAATGAAACCCTGTTTCCCTTGGTCACGCCATAACTTCATAACGACTTTACCTATTTCATTCATCTTTTTTTTAAGTTTTCTAAGACTTTGTAGAAGGTTCTTACGGAAAGAAAAATTAAGAAAATTGGATAATTTTAGAAAACCTAATGACTATTTTAACTTCGTACGTTTGAGAGTCCGCGCGTTTCACATACTTAAAAAAATTGATGAGATTTTGTGGACATGCCTGTGAAGGTTTCTTTCTATACAGCAATATTTCTATATTGGTGAGTTCTAGAGTTATAAAATTTGCAAAAAAAAAATTATTGTATTTTATGGGAAAAAAAGTGGGAGGGGGAATGGAATCCGGGAAGGGCAGAAGGGAATGAAGGAGGGGTGGTTCGCGGAAGGGAGTACGAGGGAGGGAGGACGAGGGAAGGGGAAGGCGGAGATGTTGGAAGGGGAATTCGTGAGGGGGGAAGTTCGTGTGAAGAGTGACAGCGGGAAAGGGGAGGGATAAGGGTAAGGAAGAGGTGGCGGAAGGGTAAGGGGACGAATGGGAAAGGAAACGCAGGGAGAAACAATTCCTTTATTTAAGTGGCGTTGCAACGCATGCCGGGGATCAGCTAGTTACTTAATAATAAAGAATTATTTAATATTAATGTTTATTTCGGCTACCGGCATTATACCTAGCCATAGCTGTCTCATTCAAAATTTAGGCTTATTAGATTTGTCAAAGAATTTATACATAAAAATGCAAAAGTCATTCCTTTTAAATATGTACATGTAGGATTACGAAAGATTTTTTAAATATTTATATTGTGGGATCAGTAAGATTTATCGGTCGAGTCAGGAGTTCTACCGAGCCGAACCCTCTGATATGAAAATATCTGGAGTCGGTGAATTATTTTCCCATTTGGTCTCTGGTGGGTTGACGTGTTGTTCTTGTATTGTTTTGTATTTAGTATACTTAAATAGTACAATTGCATTATTGCATAGCATGGATTGACTAGATGATCATTTGTGGAAAAGTGTGTGGAAGGGTTAAGTTTTTCCTGTGGGAAAGATTTAACCCGGACATAAAAGTTAGAAGCAAAAATTATGGTAAATATTGGAAATAGATGGACGCACTTTTTTTGAAAAAATCTTTTGATTCACCTTAACTACATTAAAAGACAACTATTTGCATCGGGGGCAGTGGAAAATATTTCATTTTAAATTTCAATTACGTTAAATTAAAATTAGCTTTCCTTCTGTAAAACGAACCGACATTTTCTAACGTTTAGCGCCTCCGCCCACTGAGGCAACTGAAAACAAACTAAAACTGGCTGGTTTCTATGTCTTGATTGGTCAAAAAGCTTGTTTAAACATAGATGAAGAACAATCAGCTGACAGCTGGCAACTAGCAATGGCCGACCACTGCAACCAGCAGTGCCAGTTGCGAGTTACCATGGAGTTACCGCTTGCGTTACCATTGACAACGGGGTTTTGTGTGATTGGATTGTGAAGTGTGCGGGCCATCACATTGTCATACAAAGACAGTTGGCAGTTGAGAGTTTTCAGTTGCCTCAGTGGGCGGAGGCGCTTATTGTCAAATGTCATTTTGTTATGTTGGTATTCTTGATACTATTCGAAAAACAACAAGCGGCTAGATTTTTTTTATGTTAAAATAAAATTCCGCCTAATTAGTACTTACCTAATTCGCATGCAATGCGTATTAGGTAAGTACTGCGTTGTAATAAAAATTTATGAGCTTGAATTTATTTTTAACCTTAAAATTTTATTTTTTTAAGTGAACTATTTCTGTGATGATATAGCGCCTGCTCGTGTCAAGGCAAGAAAAACATCCTGGTTTCAAGTAGTTTAGCGGCTAAGCTAGGTTTGTGTAATATTGTTCGTGATACAAAAGAAAGTGCCCCTTTATAGCGCCTGCTCACGTCAAGACAAGAAAAACATCCCAGTTTTCAAGTAGTTTAGCGGCCACGCTAGGTTTGTGTAACATGGTTTGTGATACAAAAGAAAGTGCCCCTTTTACAGCGCCTGCTCACGTCAAGGCAAGAAAAACATCCCAGTTTTCATGTAGTTTAGCGGCTATGCTAGGTTTGTGTAACATGGTTTATAATACAAAAGAAAGTTCTCCCTTTATAGCTCCTGCTCACGTCAAGGCAAGAAAAACATCCCAGTTCACAAGTAGTTTAGCGGCTACGCTAGGTTTACGCATGGTTTGTGATACAAAAGTGAATATATTATTTAAAAAAAATAATGACTAGAAAAAAAGTATGTTTTTTTTCCTTCATTTTATTTCCAAAACTCCGGTAAATTAGTGCTTACCTAATACGACCAGATTTCGTGATATCTTCAAAATCTTCTAGCCGCTCGTTATATATAAAAAATGTATCAGGAATACCAACATACCAAAGAACCAAAGTGACAGTTATGGTGACAGTGATTACAAAATGGGCAACATTTCACAAGGCGAAGCTAATGTTAATTTTACGTTATTGAAATTTAAAATTAAATATTTTCCACTGCCCCCAATGCAAATAGTTGTCTTTTAATGTCACAAAATAGTTTTTTTTAAAAAAGTGGGGGGACTGCGACGGCGGCCTACAAGAGGACCGTTTCCATCTGTATCCAATAATTACCGAAATTTGTGTGAGTTCCGTTTCAATCTAAATACGCATTTACTTAGTTTACCTAAGCTAAGAACCTACTGATCTGTTTTGTGCGTGTAAATGTTTGATCCCTGTAGTAATCGAACAAAAGTGTAATTTCCATAATCTGTGCCTAAAAGTGCGGCAGTTAGCGCCTCCGCCCACTGAGGCAACTGAAAACCAACTAAAACCGGCTGTTTTCTCTGCCTTGATTGGTCAAAAAGCTTGTTTAACCATAGACGAAGAACAATCAGCTGACAGCTGGCAACTAGCAATGGCCGACCACCGCAACCAGCAGTGACAGTCGCAAGTCACCGCTTGCGTTACCATTGACAACGGGGTTTTGTGTGATTGTGAAGTGCGCGGGCCATCACATTGTCATACAAAGACAGTTGGCAGTTGAGAGTTTTCAGTTGCCTCAGTGGGCGGAGGCGCTTATAGTGGAATAATTACCCTACTTAATTAAGTACTAAGTACAAGAAACAACTAATTCGTTGGGATAGATGGCAAAAGATGCATTAAAATTCCTTTCCTTCTTTTTCTTATAATATATTCGACCGTCCGTGGTCGAGTGGTAAGACACTAGACTTGACTACCATTCGGAAGGTCGCGGGTTTGAACCCGGCGTGCGCAAATAAATTTTACTTGATTAATTTGTGTTATTTCAGAATAAATTAATAAAAATAATATATGTCATATTTGCGGCACATTCCAGAGTGGAAGATACTCTCTGTATCGCCCTGGTGTAAGACCACCATTCAGAATTGAAACGTTGCTTAATAATGGCTTTAGCCGTGTTTAGTGACTAGATCTGAATAGCCAGGTACTTCCCACCTTCCTCTTTCCCATCTCCTTCCCTTCTCCACTTACCTTCAGCCTCACAACTTACTCCAATTAGGAATGCCATGGTCTCACTGGCTCCAGAAGGGAGCAGTTGGGACTCTGTATAAATTTTTTTTTTATTATTTTCACTTAAATTTACCTTTAGGCTGACCATTTATATAGTGTTCATTTCTTTAAGTTCATTTCTTTTATTTCATATTTGTGTTATATAACACTATCGTACACTAATCATGTAAAAGCCTATAAGTGCGTTGAAAAAATAATACAAAAATAAAATAATGTGCTAAAATTTACAGAACCTAAAAACAAATAAATTTAACGGGATAAACTGTGAAATCTAGATGGATTCATTGGGTTTTTACAGCGGTAAACGGTTCACATATTTCCATTTTAATATTTTGAGGGATAATATTTTTTTATTTATAATTTCTCACTGTACTTGTTATTATTTTTTTTTTACCCAAAAAATTTACCTCACTAGGACTAAAAGCCTGTTTTGAGGTTAACATTTATACATTTGAGTTAAAAATCATTTGTTAAACCACCACATACAAAACACAAAAATATTACATAGAGAAAGAAAGAAATAAAATATTAATATTATTTAAATCGAATAGCCAAATTGAAAACCGAACACCCATCGCTGGAGTGGCTGGGACCTTCTGTAAGGCGATCCGCTCACTGAGGCAACTGAAAACTGCCAACTGGCAACTCTCTTTGTATGACAATGTGATGGCCCGCACACTTCAAAATCACACAAAAACCCGTTGTCATTGGTAACGCAAGCGGTGACTCGCGACTCGCACTGCTAATTGCCGCGGCCAGCCGTTGCTAGTTGCCAGCTGTCAGCTGATTGTTCTTCGTCTATGGTTAAACAAGCTTTTTGACCAATCAAGATATAGAAACCAGCCGGTTTTAGTTTGGTTTCAGTTGCCTCGTCAGCGGAGCGCCTAAATTGAAACTGACTTTTATAACTCGGAAAATTTTTATATGCAATTTTTGTCAATAAGTCAACATCAAAAATAAAATGACAGAAAATCTGCATTCGCATCTCATTTTTCTAAAAAAAATTATAACTATGCACACCTTGACAATATACCTAGCAGGGGCGGTCCGTGAGTTTTCAGTGATCTAGAGTGCCAAGATTGAAAAAACGACATTACTGATGTTATTGTAGCTGAAAATTATATATTTTTTTAAATTTCAACTTTTTGTATGAAGACCTTACAGTTTATGGTTGCGGCGCATCCCCAAACTGAAAGATTCCTGAAGATTTTCATAGAAAAAGTTGAAATTTTGACAAAAATAAAATTCATTTTCAGCTACATTAGTAACGTGGTTTTTTTTTTTAATCTTGGCACTCTAGCTCTCTGAAAACTCGCAGACCGCCACTGATACCTAGGTCACGTTTATGGGCTCTACATATGGTGCTGCAAACAGCCGGCTGTAAGCAGCTGGCTATTGTCTCCTGTCTCCCTTTTCCTCGTGCGAACCCGTAACATTCTGTTTCACGTTGTCTTCTGTCTCTTTTATTAACACAACAAATTCAATATCACCATCTCTTTTCATCGGTTGGTACTAACGGCAGACGGTTTCTTCCAATTTGCAGTCAACGTGAAACAGAGTGTTACGGGTTCGCATGCGAAAAAAAGAGACGGGAGACATCCTCCAACCTTCGATTATTAGCCAGCTGCCAAAAGCTGCTGTTCGCAGCATGGTGTGTAGATAGTATTAAGCTTAGATATTGTGTGGTATTATTATACCATTATTTTACCTATAAAATACCAGAGCAGCTGGTTAGAAAATGTATTGGAAATTGGACTGCAATTACTGCTTATATAATTCTCGCGGCACGGCGACGGCAACGGCTTGCGGCATCTTATTTCTTTAATATGAGTGAGGGAGATGCATGATAATTATTACTTTTTCTTTGGAGGAAGCAGACATATGTACATTGTTTGTTTGACTATTATTTAGTGTGTAAGAAAGAAATGCAGCAATATTGTGATAAAGAATGTACAATTTTTTTGTTTGCCGTTGTTATGCTATAATTAGAAAAAGTTAGAAAGAATTAGAAAAGCGCCCATTGTGTTGGAAAAAATGTTGTTGGAAACATGCTGATACGGAAATTGGATGACTCCACTGTGTACAAAGGCATACAATATACAGTCCAGAGTTTGGGAACTAATAAGTTTGAGCTGAAATGTTAAATTTGGCACCATGACAACACTAATTGAGTTCTATTTGAGTAAGTAATTGAAATGTTTTTTGTCATTGCAGGATGAAGGGAGAGTCATCGCAGTGAAATCCTCAGAGAACAAACGATGGGTGTACTATCCTGATAGTAAGTATAAACATTGATGCTATGTGGTAGATGCTCTCAGCATCTAGCTCTGGTGAAAGACCACCATTCAGAATTGAAATATCGCTCAAAATGGCTTTGGCCATGTTTATTGAACAGATCTGAATAGCCAAGCACATCCCCTCCTTCCTTTGCCCCATCTCCTTCCTTTCCCCACTACCTATAGCCTCATAACATACCTCAGTTGGAGATGCCATAGTCTTCTTTTAGAGGCCCGAGAAGCCCTAGGGCCCCATTGTTGGGGGAGGCCCCGGCTAGGGACTTTTTTTGACAAATTATTCAATGCATTTTTTAGGGCCCCCAATTCCTTGCCAAAATAGTACACATTGGAGGCACAGGACTAAGATAATAAAGAAATATTTAAAAAAATTCATATGCCCCCCTTTCATTGGGCAATTTGACGCATTTCTCCACACTGCTACTAGCCAGTCAAGCTGATATGTTTTAAAGATTTCGACTTAAACAATACTAAAAAAATTCCATTTAATTAAATTCTAAAGGTTTTTGGGAAACTGACATTCTGAAAAATAAAAATCGGAAGCATTTATTGGTTTGCCCTCCGATCTAGATTTTTTTTTGCCTGCTGCGCTTTTTCCATGTCTATGAATATAATAATTCATATTCCACTTCCTTCACACACACCACATAGAAAAAAATTCGCCTGTGTCGTTTTAGTGAAGAATTTTTTTTTTTTTGAAAAAAAATTTTGGTAGGAAAATGAAATTTTTAGAAAAAACATTTATCTTTTTGATTTTGTTATATAATTTTTTGAAATTGGAAATAAAATTGCTGGAAAAATGGATAGGGATATTGTATTCAAGTTTTTGAAACTGAGAAATTCTTAATCGTAAATTGTTAATTTTATTTTTGACCTTTTCTCATCTGGGTTGCTGTTTGAAAATTAAACAGTTCTTTTCGAAAAGAACAGAGGGCGCCACTTCCGTTCACATTCGAAAATGTGCAGTCCTTCAGTTATAATAATCCCAGAATACATAGGTACTAAGTAGGCATTAGGGTATCTCTATCTCTCCTGGAACCGAAGTTATCAGATAGATAGGTAGGAATCTACATTTGAATGTGATATTATATTTAAATATATTATTACCCTTACGTTGTTTTAATAAAAATAATCTGATGGTATTATTACCCTAGCGACTGTACGGTTGAAATTTCAGAACCTGACTTCGAGTATATCTCTGACGCCGCGCCTTATACAAAACCATCTTCATATTTGAAGTTTGTTGTCCTGTGCCCTACCGCCCGCCGCCTGCAGGGCCAAGCAGTTATTAACTGCTTTTAATAATAATTTCCAGAGAGTAATCAAAAAGAATTCACATTTTAACATTCACAACATAAACTTTGATAACCACTGGAGCGACAGAGCAATTTAAAACTTTTTTCTCTGTTTGCCAAAGGAAATTTTTTCACCCACATAAAAAAAATCATACCTCCGAATTTGAATATGGAGACATAATAAACCTACTATATAGCCAATGAATTCACATTTATTTTGTATATTTTCACATATTCGTAGGATTTATAAAAAAAATATTTTTAAATGGTTAACTAACATTTTAAAGAATCTGTAGAATATTTGCCATATTTTGGCAACAAAGCAATCCATGGTTTTGGAAATAGTGCCATATTGTGGCAAAAAGCGCTCGAGTGATTAAGACTTTTATGTTATTAAAAAACATTAGTTTCATAGAATTCTTATTAAATTCAGGAACATCAATTAAAAAGTAATATGAAGAAAGAACCTCACTTTCTCAAGACGGGAATTTCAGGTGGGAGTCTACCGAAATGCGGCTATGCCAGCTCTTTTGGAAGACAATTAAAGAGATTTTTTATTAGTATCAAAACTAATCTGAACTTGTATGATTTTTATGCATTGTGTAACTAAAACATAAACCTTTATTCAATATGTAACTAAAATTTAACGGCAGGGAAGGGTTTTTTATTGGTAAGGCTGTATGTCATAAGCGTATGTCATAACATAAAAAAAAATATTAGGTAGCATTCTGTAAAATTAACTTGTGTTTCAGGTGACCTTTGCCAGCCGTTGAAGTGTCAGAAGAAGGAAATATGTCTTCTCAAGGACTCCTATACAGCAGTGTGTGTGTCAAAAAAAGAACTGCACAAAAATGGGTAAGAAAAATACAAATTTAAAAATTATTTACAGTTAAGCTAGTAAGTGATGGACAAAATCAATAAATTATTTTTAACCACATTATATTTGCTAGTTTTGTAGGCTGCCGGCACTTTGATCTAATCAAATGACCTTTCAAAGCACAATCTAACATATAAAAATTAATGTTTGTTTGTTCGTATGTTATGCGCGGCCATACCATTTATGCGATTGCGATAAAACTTTGGGAATATGATGTGCGCATATCCTGGATGGTTATAGGTTAGTGAGCTCTGGCATTATGAAATTATTTCCTATACCATTCTTCCGATTGCAATTAATTTTTTTTAAAATTATTGTGAACATGCCCGCGAAGATTTCTTTATGTCCGGGGGTAAAGTGTATTAGCTTCGGGAGGGGATTTTACATGATAGTATAAGTAAAAAAGATAAATAACTTTTTTTCGAAATTCCAACTTTTAGGGGTACTTTTTTGGTAACAAGATAAAATTAGTACAGCGTGTGCGGCCCGCCCTATTAGGTATTTTCCGCTGTTACGATACGCGCCAATCAAAACCAACGTCTCCACAATGCGCCCGGCTGAATAACAGCAAATTTATCGGGTAAGTTTGTACCTTACACTAAGGATTTTTAATGGGTACGTCTTTTTGTATGGGAAAAAAAGGTTTTAATTTCGAAAAAAGTTATTAATCTTTTTTACTCCTACCATTATGTAGAATCACCACCCGAAGTTAATGCACATTACCCCCGGACACCCTCTATACTGGTGAGTTCTGGCGCTAAGAAAATGCATAAAAAATTTAACGTGGGAGGGGGGAAGGCGGAGAAGGTGGAATGGGAATATGTGAGGGGGGTTCGCGAGATGGGGGACAGTGGGAGAGGGGCGGGGGAATGGTGGAAAGGGGGAGAGACATGAAGGGAGAAATAATTTATTTATTTAAGTTAAGCATTGCAACTCATGTCGGGTATCAGCTGGTATCTAATAAAAGCGCCGGTGTTGTAAGCTCTAAGTAAAGATGCGTTAACAAGAAATTTCTGACAGAAAAAGCAGTGCAATTTACACAACATCAGAGTTTACCATTCAAGAGTTTTAACTGTTTGAGAAAAGAAGTATGATTTCTTGTAAAATGACATTGTATAGTGTTCCCATAAAATAAAATAAAATGTGTTTTCATGTCCATGGGGACATATTGCACAGTTAAAATTAAAAATTTATGTTTAACCACACTTAGCATAAAAAGTTATATTATTAATGTTCAGTATCAAAGTCCAGGGGTGGCCAAACTTAAGGAGTAGCATGGGAACGGCAACATATGTTGGTGAGGTCGACAATAGGTCGTTACGGTCTCCAACTTTTTCCTTGTGCTTGGAAATTTTAAACCCTTTGAATAAAATGTTCGCTTTCTGATGAGCCACATACATGATGATTTTTTTTTTCAGTTCTTTAACTATTTATGAGGCATTCAGTATTTAATTTTTTTTTAATTGCACATTTTTTTACATTAGCTCCACACAGGAGGCCCTGAGAAAAATAAATCCCTTAGGGCCTGTGTCATCTTTAGGGATGCTATGTGGAGGGTCTTTCAGGGAAAGGAAGGAGAAGAAATTTTTGGGAGGAAAAAGATACAAGGGGGTGGGTGGGAATTTGAGGATCAATGTGTCCAGGAGTGACGGACGTGTGGGTCGAGAGAGTCCATCCGGAGAGGTCTAGGTTAGGTCTCTCTCAACCAGTCTCTCCCGATCTGACCCACCACGCAGTAGGCAGACACATTCGCCACCAAGACCTAGACAAACCTCACCACATGAACCCGGGCACTCCTGCTAAGACACCAAACCTAGCAAACCACTTGGGGTGACCTATAGCAGGGGCGTTGGTTATCCAATAAATGATTCCCGGGGCGGCACAGCGGGCGGATTCATAATACCCATACCCGCCTCCCAAATTGTAATTAAAAATTATGCATTTACAAAACTGCACCATTTTTTAAAATAATTTAAAGCTGAAATTGTGTAAATTATAGAATGTTTCAGGACTAATACAAATATTTTGATAATTAAAAATATAATTAATTTGTAGTAAAATAGGTAGATGTCGCCTCCGTCGCTAAAGTCTTAATTTTAGAGTCATATCATTGCATTACATAATATAATATATATGTATATTATATCGGTTCATACCAATAATATCTATCTTTTTTGTTGATTTAATTGCAGAGACCTTGTGGTTCCGGGAGGTCCCACCAACCTGGGAGTTATTCCAAGTGAGAAGGAGGACTCAGACAAGGATGATGATGTGTTCTACGATTCTGAAGATGAATCGGAGGACCAATCAGATACCTTTGCGTGAGTAATACTCATTTTACAATATTACTGTTGTTCCTGTTAAATTTACATATATTGAGATATTTTGTACAATTTCACACTTAGATAGCATTAGTTCAGATACAATAACATTTGATAAATGAGACAACTCATGCATTCATGAAACTTTGGTTATATGTACGTCTTGGCAGTAGAAATGAAGATCTGAAGAACACTCCTCAATTGGGTTTACCCTTGTTATTTTCATCTTTGTTCACTGAAAACCTGTCTTATCTCACCAAATATTGATATTTTCGACTTAGGAGTTTTTATTTGATTAAATTTTTTACAAAAAATAAAAATTTTATTGTAAAAAAACTTGTCTTGCGTCAAGTCGGCTACGATCTAGCACCGTAGCTCTTGGTAAATTATTAGTAGAAGGCGGCTAAGCGGTGGCAAAACGAAGAATTCCAAGTCACGAATCCGCAAAAACATCATTCGGAGATATTGAAATTTGAATTTTTGAAATGATATGTTTTTGTAATAACGAATCAATTCTAAACTTCAAACCTCAATATCTCCGAATGATGTTTTTGCGAATTTTCAACTTGGAATTCTTCGTTTTGCCACCGCCTAGCCGCCTACTAATTATTAGGAATACCAACATAACAAAATGACAGATATTCTTGTTATGGCTGCGAACTGACCCGGTTTCATATGTCGAAAGCAAATTTTCATTTTACGCAATTGAAATATTGAATGCAATATTTTGCATCGCCCCAAATGCAAAAAGTTGTATTTTATACTAATTAAGGTGAATCTAAAGGTTTTTTTCTTAAAAATATTTGTATTAAGCGTGGCCAGCGCGATCGAAAGTTTACCAAAACCTTAAATTAACTTTTTGAAAGCCAGCATACAAAAAAATTTTTTTTTCAATACGACGTAAAATATTTGACAGTTCTCACCTTTCTTACGAATTCAATTATTATAACATTTCTTTTGTGATATATTACAAAAATTATATCAAAATAATGTAGATAAAACAAACTTCCTAATAATCACTCAAACCTATGCTTTCCACAATGGATTTATATTAAAAAAAAACAATTAATAAATATAGACTTTGAATATGACAGAGTTCATATTATCAAGCGGCAGCCATTTTGTCCGCCATATTTGGTACCCGGCTTGTCATTGGCAATTAATTTGAATTTTTCGGAGTGGCTAAATGATATCCAGTATTTTGTTATGTCAAGGACGAGAATGGCCCAAGCGATTCTGTCCTTGTTCTTCATAGAATTTCTTTATACATAAGGGGCAAAATCGCTTCAAAAATCCGGACCCGCCGGGGGGACTGCGGCCTGCGGGAGGTTAAAATAGAGTTTGTATCAATTTTTAAAAGGGTTGATACTTTAATGATGTATGATTTATGTGATATGACTAGCTCAGTATAAGTGTGAATAATAATAGGGGACATGTGTAAAATTGATTTCAAACTACTTACATAAAAGATTACATGTCAAAGGAAAAGTAGAAGTATGGATTAGAGACTCTTAAATTAAATTAAAATCTAAGGGCCGCAACGTGTCCGATGCAAACACTTTCATCAGAATTACTTATGCATTTCCAAGTATTTAAATGAATTTACTTAAGCAGGGCGCCAAGCTCGTTATTGACCAAACGGCTAAGGTATTTTAAATGATAAACCAATAATCTACAATACAACAATACAACTCGTGCAGTTGTAGCGAAACTGGGGTTAGCAGAAACAAACTGCTATAAGTTCTACAAATTAAATTTAATACTAATACATAATTTAAATTAATGAATCTTCGTATAACTGCTAATGGTGCACATTTCTTGTAAAACGTCATACATTTGCAATTCCATATTATATGCTTTGGATCTGTTTAATATGACATACAGAATTAGTCAATTCGATTTAAAGATCAGTGATTACCTATCAAATGAAATATATAATAGAAGCACGTAAATTAATCAATATTTCTGACTGTTATAACCTTGTATTTTATTTTATTGTAGGTGTGAAACATGCCCCGTCGTGAAGCCGGTCTTCTTATGTGGAGCAGACAACCGTACATATTCTTCTTTATGCCGGCTGGACTATCACAATTGCATCCATCACTCGGCCATCAAAGTTTCCTGTAAAGGATTCTGCCCGTGCAAAGGTAAATACAAACATTCCCAGGTTATGACTTACCTAACTAAAAGGTTTTTTGTTATATATCAGAGGAAAGTTGTTTCCTAAAAGGTATACCACTGAAAGCTCCATTGTAACCCCTCCTTTGATCTAAATAATTAGGTACACATTGAATTGTAGGTAATAATGGAGCTCTTGGTAGCTGGACCGTAATTAATTAAAAATACTCATTTCGGTTGCTCTGGTTCAATGAACTCTAGAACTTTTGCTTTGAATTTAAGTGTCATCATTTTAATAATTGGAAGTGTTACGCCGTTCTTCCATGGAGCTACTTTCAAGCGACACGATTGCCGTTCGTCTGTATCTTACTATCATACTATTATTAGTGTTTGTAAACGCCACTACACAAAGCACTAGCAAAATAGTATGACAGGTAGCGGGTAGTGGCAATTAATTTGCTTGTAAGTAGCTCCGTGAACGAAGGGCGTTAGTTTGGAGAATTCAGACAAGACTAGACCCACCTATGATATAATATTTTTAAACATTTTCAAATTTGGAAATGATTTTTCGAGAATTCAGACTATCCCCATTTATATTATGTTTGAGACACGGAGGTAAAAAAAGTGTTTCAACTTTTTAACCTTTAATTAGTCCAATTTGACCTCCAACACTCCAAATGACCGGAAACTACCGAATCCACTCCCCGCGCACTGCTACTCGCAGGATAATAGTGGAACATATTTCAATGAGATATAAATAGCGCCTCTACGACTGTCCCGTGATTTTTTAACAGGTCTATGAATTTATATAATATTATTATTTACGATGTATTAGCCGTAACCATCTTTATATAAATGCTGCATTGAAAAACTGTACATAAACAATGTGTTGTTTCCAATCCAAGTCAAGGTTTTAGCTCATTTAGAGAAGTGATCTCATCGCATCCTATTCAATGGAGTAATTGTTAGTATGTATGTATATTCAAGAATTAATTATTTGTTCAAACCAATGAAACTAGCCTATAAGTTTAGTATGAAATATAGATATGGATTGCTAAAAGTGGTGAGTGTACTAAGAATGAGTGATCTCGTCAAATTAAAATTAAATTTATCTTTACAATGAATAGAACAACTTTCCACTACATGTACACATCATCCAAATATTATCATAGAAATATGAGTTGGTGAAAAAGAGGGACCCAATAGACTCAGTTTTCCGTAGAAAAAAAAATAGTGGATACTTGCCGATTGCCTTCCTGGAAAATACAACAATCTTGTTTGCACTTTTTTCAATCTCTTTTACCAATGTAACGTAAACAATAAGTTATTGTTCTTGAGAAAAGGTCCAAAAAACCCCCCCCCCCCCTTACCATCTTATGGTCGGTGACTTTTTACAGAAGGAATCTAACTAACTAATTAAGCATCACGCCGTTTCCCCTAAGGGGTAGGCAGAGAGGACGGACCGCCAAACAAACTCGGTCTTGGCACACACTCCTTGCCTCATTCACATTCATACATCTTCTCATACGTATTCTTCTATTATTCTGACTCTTGACATGGCCCGAGTCAAGTATCTGATTCACTTGATCATGCCACGTCTTTCTTGGGTGTCCTCCTTTCTTCATTCATTCGCTCAACATGCCCAAACCATCTAAGTGTCCCTTTCTTAATCTTACTTAATACGCTCACATCAGCCTTGCATTCTTTCGGATCTCACATTCCTTACACGATCATACATGTTTTTACCACACATACGTCTCAGGGATCTCATTTCTACAGCATTCAGTCTACTTTCATCCTTTCTCTGCCAGTTCCATGCTTCACTGCCATACATCCGGGTAAGTACCAGTACTCCATTGTGGACTGCTAGCTTCGCTTCTGTGGACAACTTTTTGTTGGCATTAATGGAGTTACCTGCTATCACCCTTCTTTCAATATCCCTATCAGCCTTCCCATCTCTTGTAAACATACTTCCCAAATAAACAAACTCATCCACCTGCTCCAAGTATTCATCATTCGCAACTATATTGCACACTGTTTTGGTACTCTCTATTTCAAACACCATGACTTTAGACTTACTTACATTCATCATTAATTCATTCTTCATACATACTTCGTTCATCCTAGATACGAGAGACTGCAGATCTTCTATACTGTTAGCAATCAGCACCGCATCATCAGTGTACAACAGGCAACGAACTATTAGATTATTCAATTTCGCGCCCAATCCCGCCTCTTTCAATTCTTGCATACGATAAGGAATCTAAGCTGGTCAATATATATAAATCTTCTATCAAATACATAATATATTGTTTTATGCAAGCCTTTAACCTCTTGTATGTCGGCTGATATTTAGTCACATGATGGCCGTATACCATAGAAAATTAATATCAGAGCATTCCGAGAAGCTAGATTACCGAAATAAAAGGCAACATCTGGAATGATATTGGTGCAAGCGATTCTGACCTTGTCCTTGTACAGTTCCTTTATACATAAGGGTTAACTTTAGGCAGGCGGGACTGAATGCGAATGTGCTAAATTTAAATACTTTTGATATTTTTGCATTCGGGATAAATACAGGATCCACTCCACATTGTTGCCGCCATCTGAGTGTGTTTACAACGGTTTATAAATATTTGAGAATTGATAATGTATTCTGTATCTTTTTGGTTAGCTTCATAGCTGTAAAATTGCATTTATGCAATGCGTTGATTCATTGTGTGTGTTAAGTCTACGAGGATGGGACGGCGACAAATTGCAGTGGATGCTGTTTACGGCTAAAAAAACTAAGTGCATAGTTTTTTTATTCAGAATAATAACTATTCAGAATAAACAAATAGTTATTATTTCTGACTCTATTAATTAAGGGATGCAGAGCTTCCAAAGCTTGTATGAAACGACCGCGCCTGCTAAAGATGCTTTATTATCCCTTTTATCCCTCGGACCCGGGGCCTATTTTATCAGAAGGTCAAAATATTTCCACTTGCAATAAAATCCATATAAATGGAATATTTCTGGACGCATTTGAAAATTAAAAGCTGTTTTTGAAAGGCGATAAAATACATTTTCAAGTTTTGTATTTCGAAATAAACATATAATTTTTTTTAAATATAATTTTTTTTTAAATGGCTCATCTTATGTTTTTTCTAACTAAAATTACTGAAAATGATAAAAAATTAACTATACTATTTTAACACAATTTTGTATTATTAAAGATATCGTCAACTCAATTATTTGTCATTTCATGTAAAAATAATTAATAAAAAATTCCCAAAGAAATTTTATTTTTTTCAAATTGCGGTAATTTCAACAAGAAATTTGTGCATTATATCAAACATGTCAATACATCCTCCCTTTCTTATTGCATTGTAAATCTTATAAATAATTTTGCATTATAAACTTTGGATTCAGCGGTTAAGTTTTAGAATTGAATATAAAGCGTGATGTTTTCTCTTTCTAACACTGTTTTGATCATATTTCTAACCATGATAGTAAGGGAGACAAAATGTTTACTATGAGACCTATGAGTTGTCCCGAAAAATTAAAAAATTAGCCTCCATCTCTCCCCTTTTCTCTCTTCTCTTCTTTCTTTTCTCCCCTCCATCTATAATCAAATACATGGTGTTTCTATTTTTCAGATTTGGAAAAGGCATACAAGAAGAAGAAGACTTTTACTGACCACCGCGCCAAGAAACTACAGGCTGCTTCTGCTCACCACCCACACGCTCAGTACAGCTTCACGCCTGAAGACTTCAAATACGACAATAAACATTACAAGTACATCAAGTACACCAAGTACAACAATGTAAGTTATACATTAATTAGATCTATAAATATAAACATACCCAAAGGATTTTAACCAGCTATTCCTAAGCATATGTGGAGAAAAAAATGTACATATTATTTAGCTGTCCAGTGATATTTTTATTTATTTAAAAATAAACAAATATCAATCACAAGTCAGATACATTATATCAATCACAGACAGGATCAAACAACATGCGCATTGTTTCGTGTGTTATCGTGCTGCTGGAAAGAAATGGAACGCTTATCATGCGACCCGCCGCTATGTTATACCTGAATATTTAGTTGCGACGTGTGATTGAAAAATATTGTTATCATTGAAAAAAAAATATCATCAGACAGCAAAATGACTATATACACATTTTTTACTCCAAACATGCTCAGGGATTGCTGGTTAAAATCTTTCGGGTCCATGCTCTTACATCTTGTATATATAGACCAGTCAGTGGCTGAGTTGGCATCGCGTCTGGGTCCCACTTAGGCGTCATGAGTTCAATTCCTCGGATGGCTAAATCCTCCGTCACGACACAAGCAACACTTTCCGCTTACTGTGGTGGTAGTAAAAGATTTTCAAAATTTTGTCTGGATATTCGCAATCTGGAAATATTTGTCTTATATATAGTCAATTTAAATATTTAAAAAATAAAATAAGTATATGCGGCTAGTGAAGTCAATATGTACATATAACATTTTCAAACTTGTCAATACATTTTTATCATTATCATCAAGAAATTTGTACATAATGTCAATCGTGTCAATACAGTTTTCTCTTTCTTTAATTGCATTGTAAATCTTATAAATAATTTTTGGTTATATTACCACATATCGGCAGTGTCTAAAGGTAGATACATATCAGGTCGACAAACGTACGCATCGCTAAACCTAACAATATCTGGGCTACTTAGCAACCATACATTTTATATGAAAATATATGTTTTAGAATCACACTGGCCACACTTTGCGATGCATTGCGTTGCGGTGTGGTTGCTAAGTAGCCCATATATTGTTAGGCTTAGCGTTGCGTACATATGTCGACCCGGTATGTATCTACCTTTATTGGGTTCCCATCACTTTTCTTTGATATTTTATGTATTATTTTTAAATGTTTTTACTTATCTCATTAAAATAATGAGGGAAAAAAACATCAAATATGTATTATTAACCTGATCAATATAAATTAATACCAATAATTTATCAAGACTGAATGCTGTAGAATGAGATCCCTGAGGTATGTGTGGTTAGAGCATGTTTGATTGTGTGAGTAATGTGGAAATTCGCAAAGAAGCAAGGCTTGAGTAAGATTAGGAAAGGTAAGCTTAGAAGGTTTAGGCATGTAGATCTAATGAAAGAAGAAAGGAGTTTGTGGAGAATATATGATGCGAATATGAATGGTAAGTTAGGGACAAAGGTGGGGACACTCGAGGAAGATACGGCACAATCAAGTACACCAGATACTTAAGACAGAATAACAGAAAAGTATGAGATAAGGAGTGTGTCAAGACAGCGACATTGCAGTCCATCCTCTGCCTTCCCGGCCCAGAAATGAAATGATGGTTAATTAGATAGTTATGAACTCATATAATTTAGGGCCGGTTTTATAACCATCCGTTCATTACACCTGATACCATTTTTAACAATATTCGTTTGGCGGTAGACCTAATATTTGTTAAAATTGGTATCAAGCGTAATGAACTTACGGTTATAAAACCAGCACTTAATCATTAAAATCTAAATAATTGCTCAAAAAATTAAAATAAGAATAGGCCAAAAATTTCAGGGTCGTTGATTTATTCTACCAAATTTTTTTTGTGTAATTGGAATCCAACTTCCACCTTCAATTAGTTCCTTATATTTTTATTTGATGTTATATTTCAGATGCTCCAAGATAAGGCTCGTGAAAATTCCTTCAATGATGTCCTAGAGACCAAACCTAACAGAGTATCTGCTGTACATGGTAAATATTATTTATTTTATTTTATTTATTTAACGCCCAGGGAGCTTTGCTTGTAAGTACAGTACACTTGTTACATTTTGTTAGTAGTAAAAATTACATACAAATCATAATTATTTTTTTGACTGTGTGTCCATTTACAATACACATGTAACATTAACTACATATACACTTTTAAGTAATACTAATAAAAAAAGAATAGAAACATCAAGTTATAACTGGTAATTATTGGCATTTACTGCCTCTTGAATCCTTCAAGGCTACTGTTGAATTATGTATCTTATTTAACACATTCATTCATTGCGATGTATTTTCTAATACATTAATGGTTGTACGGTAGAATTAGGATATAACGACTTCGCTTATAACGGCTTACCGTTTTTAGCGAAGACATTGTGAACTCAAGTTAGGTTTCATAATTAAGTACTAGGAAAACATATCTGGTTAGTACGACTCCGTTTAACAACGCGCAGTGTTTTCTTTACAATTCCTACGCACCGATACCTCGCCGCCCTGCACCTCACCTACTTCCCGCGCCCAGCTACTCCCCGCATGCTAAGGCTGCCTTTAAACACGTATGCTTTTTTTCCATAAGTGGCTGACATAAGCGACTTCTGGCCAATGGGCATATTGGTTTTTGCATACGGAGAGACTTACGCGTGTAAAGGCAGCCTAACACCTATCCTTATTAGCATTCGTAAATCACAGTCAGTGTTATATTACACCGTTTAGAAGCCAGTGAATCAAATGTAAACCTCGCGAAGGAGTTCAGCGTAATTTGTATTAAATGTTTTATTTATCAAAGAATAATTTTATCTATCTATACCATTACATCTTTCATAAAAATAATTACAATTACATTAATAAGTATCATAATTAAAACAAGCTTAAATTATCCGGCCGTTTTGTGCTTCGTCCGGTTAGTACGACAAAATATCGCCAGTCCCTTGAGGGTCGTTATATCCGGATTCTACTGTATGGCTGTTAAACTGAAATTGTGTTAAACTTAAAACACCTTTATTAGTAAGGCTCTTAAGTGCTTTGTTATTTTTTAACCTTACTTAAAACTTCGTCAACATGTTTAGCTTGCGGGCAAAAAATACATAAAAAAATGATAATAATCTTAATTTCATTTATCAAAAAAAAATACAGGAGTAACAGCACAAAAGTTTTTAACCAGCGATTCCAGAGCGTATTTGGAGTAAAAAATGTGTACATTATTTTGCTGTCTGAAGATATATTTTTTTCAATTAAAAACATTAATTATATTTTTCCATCAAAAGTTGCAACTGAGTAGTCTAGTACAGCCTAGTGGGTCATGTGGTAAGCACCCAATCTGGTTCCAGCAGCAAATGAAACAACGTGCATATCGTGTGATCCTGTCGCAACTTGTAGGACTGTGATCAATGGCGACGTGTGATGGAATTTTTTTGTTTGTTTTTAAATCATATTATCGGACAGCAAAATGATATATAAATATTTTACTCCAAATATGCTAAATGTTTAAAATCCTTGCGTATGTGCTGTTTGTTACACCCTGCAAAATGTGCAGAGGGTTATTTAAAAAATATTTTTTACTTGTTTAGATAACAACATCTGGGATGAGGGGAGCAATACGGAGAATTCTGGAAAGTCCAATGGCTGTAGTTCTTCAGCATTTGAAAGCATGGCCGATCGCTTGCTGGATTGGTTTGCTGTTCTGATGAATGACAACTACAAGAAACCAAGTCAGCATTACCAGACTACTAAAGGTATGTAATAAACTTATACTTATTAATATTATTAATTAGGCATTATTCACTCATAGTATCAAATATGCCATATGATCATAATAAGGAAATATAAGATAAGATCAAACTAATCCAAAATGAATCAAAATCAATTGAGTCTGCTAAAATGTTGCATTTCATAACTGTAAAAAACAACAGAACAAAAATTGTTTTTAAGCAGAAAAAGATTTTGATCTGTTCTCTCTCATGTCATGAAATTTGGACTGATTTTTCTGTCCTGATTTTCTAGGTCACTGCAACTATTTTCTATTGTCATTTCCACCATGAGCTGTGGAGCTACGAAACATTTGTTTAATTGTGGATAAAAGAAGATACAATTCGTATTTATTTTTGCCTCATATTTTTCAATATGTAATCGACACATATATGGGCGTGAATGAACCGTGCCCTCGGCTCTACAAGCACATATATGTGCATCCATTTTTATAGAAAAACATGAATGTCATCAAAAGTGCCACATACAACCGTTATCCTATAAACACCAGGAATGTCGTGAAGATGTATGTATATGCAGCTAGTAAATTTAATAATAATTTTTTATGTGTGTTTTTTGTTCCAGGATTTCCATCGGAATGCAAAACCGAGGTTCGCTGGATGTTCGGGCATTTGGATCGTGACACCGATGCCAGATTATCCATTAAAGATCTCTATTCTCTAGGTAGGTACACATAAACATTATATTTATTTTAAAAACATAATTCTAAAAACATAACTCAGAATTGTGTAGGCTTTCTCATTGTGACATTTTTCCGCACGAGAACTGGTTGATTTTAGGATTCATTGTTGTGCTTAATAGTTCAGTTATGGAATGATGATTTGCCACATTTTATATTTCCATCTTCCTGTAAAATAGGTCTTTACAAGACCTGAACCTTGGTTTACTAAGATTCAAGTCCTTCCCTTTCTTATAATTACCCTCCCAAGGGCATTCTTATAGATAACATGATAAACCTCAAAGCATCGCTTTATGTTAACCCCCATGAATAAAAACAGACAGTTTCCCATGATTTTCAAAGATTTCTTCTTTCAATCGTTGGGAGATGGCACTGAAAAAATATACCTACTACTGTCAATTCTATAGAAGCCACTTTGTAATATTGCAAACATGATTACCATTTTACAAGTTACAGACAACACATTAACCTCTCATTTGGCGTAAGCCCGCCGGAGGACAGGTGACAGATGAGAGGTTAAAAAATAAAATGTGATTTTAACCTTTTTGTATAAAGAAATTGTACAAGGACAAGGTCAGAATCGCTTGCGCCAATATCATTCCAGACGTTGCTTTTTATTTCAGAACTCTGATATTAATTTTCTTGAAATACAGCCATATGTCGGCAAATGTCATCCGACATTCAAGAGGTTAAAGAAGCTTTGCTTTAGGGTTGAAAACTGAAATCTAAAGTGACCTAATTTGGAATCTACATATGTACATAATTTTAAATATTTCACACGTAAGAGGCACATTGATGGTTTACTTATATTGTTTTTTCAGAGCATGATGAGCAAGAGCGTTGCATGCGGCCATTCCTGACAGCCTGCGATATGAACAAGGACTCCTTTGTTACTCGAAGCGAGTGGTGTCGCTGCTTCCAGAAGGCCGATCGACCTTGTGTGGCCGTTACCAGGAGGACAACTCGCAATCATTTCAGTGGTATGATATACAAATTACTGCACGTCAGTTACATGACCATTTTAGGTTAGATTAGGAACCCAATTTATATTGGATTTTCTTTTTACATGTGAATTTATGAATCACTTCACAAAGAACATTTTATTGAATTCTGTGGTCTTCTAAAACTGGAACCACCACCATAACCATATAAAAATGTATTTTGTTACTGTAATAACTAGTAGTTCTGTGAACAGTAGACCTAGTGTCCAAAAAATATGTTTCTAAAGGTAGATTCAGACTGGGTCGACGTACGCGGGCATCGCTACACCTAACAATATCTGGACTGCTTAGCAACCACGTCGACGTACGAACTTCGCAAACCCACGTTCCCATCGCAACGTCTGGGCCGCCAAGATTGGCATGTGGCAGGTGGACGGGGTAAGGTCACGCTTCCAATAAGTTTATTTGACATCTGCGAGTGGTATTATCTATGCATCTAAGGTTATGTTCGGTATATCTATGGTTATTTTCACATATTATTCTGACAATGACACCTGTCACCAATTTACCCACATTTACCGCTCGCCGCCGCTCACTTGAAATGGGAGACGAAAAACTTATTGATACTATGTATATAGATGTAATCCTAACAAGTCATCCTCAAATTCGCTTTCAGAATCACAAAAAATGGCAATGCTACGAATTTAACGTCCGTTGGGAAGTGAATCAAATTAACATAACCTAAAAAATAAATGTCAAATAGACTGACATGGGTTGTCAATGTTAATGTTCTAAAAAAAATTACGTGCAATTTCCCCACAAGTTCCTTTATAATAAATCTTCCCCCAACATAAAACGAGATTCTATTGAAATTATCGTTTGTTGATTTATTTTAATTTTATTTTATTTCGAACATTAACAGGAAATATATTATTACATACATAATTCACGTTTAAAAAATATATTACAACTAAAAAAAAAATCAATACAGTACCTAGGCCTATTTCGGCGCTTTATATTTTCGAAAATGGTAACACGGGCAAAAACTTGTCTATGGAAATTTCCCTAGATCTAGGGAAGAAAAAAACTTTTTAGGGAAAAGGGAAATCAGAAAAAATCTATGGAAAGTTCGAACTCTGGCAAATTTTTTTTACATATGACAAAATGACTGGTATTGCTAATTGCAATTTTTTTATTTGGAATTCCCGTAAATCTTATATATTGTTTTTGTACTTACATAAATCAAGCAATGTTGTTTTTAACACTGACAACTCACAATGATATTAGGTATCTAAAAAGGTAAATATGGACTTTTCAAAAAAATAAATTAATTTAGGTACGTTTTCATCTATGTGTATTACAAGAAATTTTCTTCAGAGAAATACTGCAAGAAATGGGACTTTTGTTTTTGTCTTTTTTGTTTTATTTTTTGGAGAATACCTCCCAAAAGTCCCAACTGCTCCCGTCTGGAGCCAGTGAGACTATGGCATCCCCAATTAAGTATGTTGTGAGGCTGAAGGTAAGTGGGGACGGGGAGGAGATGGGGAAGTACCTGGCTATTCAAATATAGTCACTAAACACGGCTAAAGCCATTATTAAGCAACGTTTCAATTCTGAATGGTGGTCTTACACAAGGGCAATACTGAGAGTATCTTCTACTCTGGAACGTGCCACAAGTATAGTATGATTTTTTTATTTATTAAGTAATTGTGAAATAACACAAATTAATCAAATAAAATTTATTTGTGCACGCCGGGTTCAATATACTTTTAAAGTACGAACCCCCCCGGGGAGGGTTTGGTTTCAGGGTTTGATTGGCCAAAGTGGTACCCCGAAATTTTACCTCAGAAAAATTTAAAAATTTTGCCTCAAAATCTAGGGAAATAATTTTTTTGGGAATTCCATCCCTGCACGCCATGGCTCGACCAAGGAGCGTGCTATTGCGTGTATCGTGTACGTCGACCCAGTATAATACAGAGTCACACTGGCCATACGCATCGCGACGCGTGGTAAGTGTGATTCTGCAATCATAATTTTCATAGAAAATGTATGGTTGCTAGGCAGTCCAGATATTGTTAGGCGTAGCGATGCGCACGTACGTCGACCCAGTCTGAATCTACCATAAATCCTCTCATTTTAAATCAAAAACAAAATGTCTTCGGAAATCATAAGATTTATGAGTAGGTTCTTAAATACTTACTTTTAATAAACAAAACAATTTCACATTTGAAAAAATAATCTTTACTGAACCATTAACCCGTTGTGTGCTGATCTGAAGGCCAAAATCTTGAAACCAAATTTACATGCAGATGAAAGCCAAATGGTCAAGTTAAAACAGGACTTCTCTACGCTTATTCAATTATATGATGTATTATTCTGTTAGAGAGCCAAAAATAAATAATAACAGGTGTGTTAGGTACTTTATTATGATTTAATTTTTATACTAAGGTTGATGTTAGGTACTTCATTAATATTATTTTTCAGGTGCATACGTTCCCCAATGTGACGCCCTGGGCTACTACCGCGCCCTGCAATGCCACTCTGCCGTGGGGCTGTGTTGGTGCACGGATAGACATGGAAATGAAAGGCCAGGAACACGCACAAAGGGTGAACCCCGCTGCCCGGGTAATATATAATTTTTTTTGTTATATAACTTCGACTACCATAATACGGGCACGAGCCTAGTGTGGTAGTCGAAAAGCATAAAAGAGAATGGATAGTCCAAAGGTTTTTATGGAAACATTCATTAGATGTACATGAATACCGTCTTCACAGCGCGTTTTTGACATTGTATATAAACAGATATTAAAGAAATACTCTAATCTCTGTAAAGTTTTTGTTTATACTTTCTATTAGCTGTGTTAGGGTGAACACTGTTGTGGAAATTACTTACCTGATGGCTAGAAAGTAATAAGTATTTTATTGTTACAGAGCCTGACGATGCAGTCAGCTTACCTTCCGACGATGAGGACGGTGCGGGCGAGGGAAGTGCGGACCAACCACTTGATTTCTAAACACATTTACAAGTCAAAAATAAGTTCACAATTAATTGGTGACTCCAGTTACGCAGTTGAATAAATTAATAATCGTTTCCTGGGAAAAATACTCACATATTTAAAATTGTCAAGCGGGATCCACTAATTATATCTTTACCTAATAATTACTTTAGGTTTCCTATTTGTATTTTTACATCTTGTATTCACGAAACAACAAAATTAGATGAAAATGCTTACTTGCACCCTATAGCATGAGACAGGAGCACTGAGTGAGAATGAATGAGAGATTGATTCCAAGGACTATTCCATCCTTTTCACGCCATTAGACATATTGTAATATAAATTATACTCTTTACGAATGGTTATTTTATTATTTTATTAGGATGCAGAACTGCAGTTTAGGGATAACTATTTTAGCGTCGACTGGATGTCCATCGGAAGCCAGACAATTGGTATTACATATATCACTTGAGAGAACAATGTCATTTGAAATTGAAACAAATTTGACAAAACAATGTCCTTTGAAATTTAGACAACAATGTCATTTGAAATTGAGACAATGTTAAATTAACAAAACAATGTCATTTGAAATTGAAACAATAGTGTCATTTGAAATTGAGGCACTGATGTCATTTTAAATTGACAAAATAATGTAATTTGAAATTTAGACAACAATGTCATTTGAAATTGAGACACTGATGTCATTTTAAATTGACAAAATAGTATACATAATTTGAAATTGAGACAACAGTGTCATTTGAAATTGAGACACTGATGTCATTTTTAATTGACAAAATAATGTCATTTGTGAGACAATAATGTCATTTAAAATTTGGACATCTTGTCAATTTAAATTGAAACACTGCATGTTTTTGGCAGAAAGTTGAGTCAAGGTACCTACTCGTCGAAGTGGAATTCCAGTGGGCATCCAATCAAAAATTTATTCATGGAGTGGTGATAAGGGGTAACTTGAAGCTGTGCTGACTCATAAAGATATATAAAATCAGTTTATATATGTATATATGGTATACATATTATGATTTATATGTACTTAGGGGATATGAGCGTCTATTTTGGACGTGAGTTCACAATGAAACTGAAGACCTAATATAAATTAAAAAATGCTTTTAGTACATCTCTTCCACACCATCTTTGAACTTTAAGAATTATTATATTGCTGCACCTGCTACCACCTAAATCGGGATGTACGAATGGATTAACTTTTATTTCATTGTGATCTCATGAATAAATTGAGTATGCAACTACATAATTGCATTTTTAGAATTTACGCAATTTGGCCTACTAAAAATGTCATTGAAAATAATAGTGAAGTGGGTTGTGCATCAAATGTGTAGTAGGCAATATTTACAAAGTATGAATAACAATTAGAGGTGAATGTGCTTGATATATGAACTAGTTGTAAACATTAATATTATAACATACATATAGATAAGTCATTTAATCTTATGAGAGGGCATTCCTTAGGAATATGACGATAGTTATTCATTGAAAGATATGAAATTAAGAATACCTTTAATTAGCTGAAGTTGCTTTTAAATATTTTGTTGATGTAAATATCACAAGTAAATACCATTCCATTGGTTTAATTTCAACAGTTTCAAACTCCCGGATAAATCAAATTATTGAAAAATTTGGCACTGTAAGTGCAAAACCTATAATGGCATGTGTAATGATAGAGCAGTAAATCATTTATCTTCGAAGGCCATTTATGCTTACAGTTTACATGGACCTGTAACAGTAAAAGCTCTAAAGAATTTATAAACCATGTCACCTAAAACTCAAAACCATTTTGTGCAGTTTGATGCAAAATTTCTGGAGTGCGATGGCTGGAGACTGACAAATGGATGATTGGCAGGAATCTCCAAGGGTTTTAGTGTTTAAAAATTACACAAAATAAATAATTCCTTGTCAGAACATTACGGCAACAATAAACATTTCTTTTACATAAGAACAAAGTTAGGTGGATTTTTGACATAATAAAATTATTGCTTCACCCCCATCTTAATGGCGACCTTCTATGTTTCCCTCATAAATCTACAAAGACTAACTAAAATGCACAATAATGCAAGAAACTATTTTACAAATTATTGCCTAAAATATGATTTTATTACATAATTATTACTTAACTGTCGATAGTCTAGAGATATTTGTTAGTTTTTTTAGTATATTTTATGATATTGTAGAGAATGCCATTGCACAGTAAGCTTGTTAGATAAAATTCTGTTGCCATTCTAAACATAAAATGATATAAATCGGTGTGCAATATTTTTGCAGAGGTATTTCAGCTTATATTTAATAAATTTAAGTTTGAAATTATTTCAGTGAAGTCCATTATTTCTTTTGTTAGCTTTACAATGCTAGCTCCTTTAGGCTGTAGTACATACCTTTGTATGCTTTACTTTATTGTACTAAATACTCAAATCCTATTGCGTCCCACTAAAATTGTCACACTAATTATGTTAGCAAATGTTTTTGATTGGTGTTTTTCCTAAATATTTTAAACAAAATATAGTACTGTTACCGTATAGTTTACAAAATAAATATTTGTGTTTTATTTCGCACCCAAGTTTTTCGATCTTGATTAAATTCCCAAGTTCTTGAATTAGATAGCAAAATACGTAGTGGCAGCAAAATTGGTACCGCATTTACTTACAGAGAAAATATTGTACTTGTAATGTCTACATAATTCTGTAAAGATCGCTTAAGAAGTTCCCTATTAAGAAGGTTTCCTACTTATGTTTGGTTTTTTCGGTCCCTTGGAGACTGAATGGCTGTATTTATCCCACCATAAGGTTTTCCCGCTTAAATTTTTTTTTTCCAGTGCCTTGGAAAAGTCCTTAAGAGAGTTTCACTGTATATCATTGATGTCAAATGACAATTAATACAATGCGTTATTGAGTCTTATCAAAAACCTGCAGTGTCAGACTTACTGAAAGCCTAAATCAGTTAAGCTTACAGGACCCCATCTTTCGGAGACCCAACATATGGCCTTTGGTCTGCAAGCGGACTCATAGGCCATTTTGATAAGTGTAGCTTGTAGGCCTAAGTGAAAGGGATAACCTTATCTACGCAGCTGCAGTCCCGGATTTGTCAACTGGCCTTGCAGGCCGCGGCCTAGGGGCGGCAGACTTCAGGGGGCGGCGCTCGCTCTCTTTGGTAAGTGATTACGATAGGTGGCAACTTCTAAGAAGGAGGAAGGGGCGGCGCAAATGAAGTTGCCTGTACTTAAGAAAAGAATAAATTCAGCTCAGCTGTCACATATGTGATCCATGATGTTTCACTAAAACACATTGTGTCAAAACTTGCCGCAAGACGGGCTAGATTGAAAAGATTAGTACAGCACTAGCTGCCTGTGGCAAAAAATTATATCCGGACATTGTAGGCTCAAATTTCTGCAAGCTCCAAATGCAGAAATTATAGTTTTTAATAATGGAAACACCCTTGTGATGAATTATTGCCTTGAATATTTAAAATTCAAGTCAATGTTGACAGACAACCAAAAATGTGTTATCTAAAGTACCCACTTCTAGTCCACAAAATGTACAATCATGAATGTCAAGGATGAGAATTTTAAAAGGGTGAGAAAGAACGGAACCATGTCCAATTCTCATTTGAATAAGTGAGGAAATTAATTTTTTTGGAAAAATGGGGGAATTGTTGAAACCACAGTTTTGATGGGATAATCCTTTATATTGAGGCACAGCGGGTTCCCTTGGATTGAGTAGCAATGTACCAATACTCTGCCCAAAAAACATTGCGTGATCTATCTTTGAGTAAGGGAAGAATGTCAGATAGTGGAGAGTGGTTTACGAGGGTAACAATAGGGTTGGATGCTCCTTGCTTTGGCAGAAAAAAAAAAACAGAGATATTCTAAGTAATCTTTGGAGAAAACATGGAAAACTTTTTCTGGGCTGCTGAATTATGTAAAATTCCAAGAAGAACTATTCTTAATAGGCAGCACCAGGACCCCCTATACCAGTGATCGACAATTGGTGGCCCGCGGGTACAGAGGGGAGAGTTCCTGAAAGTACCATTATTTCTAGCCACTATACTTGGTGCACCATTGGTCACAATCATATCTAGTTCTTAAGAAGAAAACATAAATGTAAGTTTTTCAGAACCCACACCGCCAGAGTAATTGAGATTCAACTACCACGCTACCAACTGGTCAGTTGTGATATTTCAAAACATGTAATGATCACTTAATTTTTTTTCACCTGCGGTGCTTTTTCCGTATGTGCTATCTTACTTATATAGTGGAAAAAGTGACTTCTTCAATGATGGAGAGCTAAACTATAAGAGGATCAAACCAGCAATGCCCGAGTGGGAACCAATAACTACCATGCTACCAACCAGTTGGTCGTGATATTTCAAAACATATAATTTACACCTTAATTTTTTTCGCTTGCAATTATTTTTTCATGTGTTCTGTCTTAAATATTTTATGCAGGGGGGAGGGGGCTTTGAGGAAAAAGGGGGAGGTCAGAGGGGGACATCAAGGTCTGCGAGAGACAGTCTAGGGCCTCAGGCGTCGCCCTGTGGATCTCATCAATCCCGCCGGGGAATGATTGGAGCAGGCATTTGTTGACCTCATGTTCGGTGGTCTGCACCCCACCGCATTTACACTGGCCTCTTTAAGGCCCCATCGATGCATCATGGGGGAACAACAGTTATGGGAGCACCTTATCCTATTGATGGCCGACCAGAGTTTATGAGGCAATGAGAACCCAGGCGGTCTCTCAATGAGATGAACATTTCTCACTAGAGGTGAGAGATAATCGGAGGAGCCTCTCTCCTTCCATCCAGAAGGGTTTTCAGGGCTTCAAGCGGCAAGCCTGATGAGAGAAGACATCATCGTGCAGAGGTATCGCACTTTTTTGCAGCGCCTTCTTGTATTCCCTCAATGATGCAATCTCTTGCCTGATATTTGGCGGGGTTATGTTTGCAAGTAAGGAGAGCCAAGGAAGAGGAGTAGATTTCAAAGTCCTGCTGATGGTTCGCATTGTGGCATTAAGCTGAACGTAGACCTTGAAAGTGAGGGTGCTTCTGGCCCATACTAGAGCCCAGTATTCAGCTGAAGAGAAAACCAGGGCACTGGATGCCGTTCTAAGCGTGTTGGCGTCGCATCCCCCCAGCTAGCTTCTTGACTAAGTTAAGCCTTAGCCTCCTAGTTTGTTTCCCACTGTTTCCATGCGTTGCCAGTAGATCAAGCTCATGTCCAAAGTACCTCCAAGATAGTGGTAAATATTTTTTCCATCAAACTGAACATACAGTTTTGCATGCCTCTGAATTGTTGAGATGGAAAGCTGTTGCAAAATTTTCGGAAAAGTGAAATAAGGCATGTTTACGGTACATATTATCTTGCCTTACTTTCCAAATGTCCATACTTGATCATGGAAGTGATGATGAATGATTCAGATCGAATCACACAATTAAGCTAAAGCAGGTTCTTCTCAGAAAGGTGAACGTTTCACCAGACCAATACTGAGAGTATAATGCTCTCTGGAAAAAGCACACGTTATTCATTTGTATAATATTGTTTCAATTTATCCGCATAGTACATCATCCATGCCCGGATTCAAACCCACGAGTCCTGGATTTGGAACTTGAAACCAAGTGATTTTTAAGAGGTAGGAATGGGTACAGCACCACTTATTGGATAACCTAGGGTGCCCGAGTTCACAGGGTGAGGTTTGTCTAAGTCTTGGTGGCGGATGCGTCGGCCTGCTTACTGCGCGGCGGGCTGGATCGGGAGAGACCCTTTGACCTTTCCTACTGACTCTCGACCTGTTACCTTTAGTGGGAGGGATGGATTCATACGTCCATTTCCTAGACACACACACTGACCCCCAGATTCCTACCCACCCCTTTTACCTTTTCATTCCCAGAACTTCCTCTCCTTCCTTCCGCTCTACCACAGAGTTCACCACATCTAATTTTCAGTGTTATGAATATGAACTTTGATGTTCAGTCATCAAGGAACATGGAACAGGAATAGAGATCAACTGGTCACACGCAAAACGAAAGGGAAAGAACTACATATTATATCAAAAAATAAAACGAGCTTGTCCAACACTATTTACATATTGTATTCAGTATAATAATTTAGGTACACTAGAAGAATTTCTTGAGACATTAGAAGATGTGGAATAAGTTCTTGAGAAATCCTTGTTCTCATAGCAGTTCGTCGGCGGTTTTCTGGTGATATTCACTTATTATTCGGATCCTCTTGGAATTTCTTGTTGTAGATGGGCAGAAATTGAAGCGGTACCTGCCATTCCGTAAATAAGAATAGTGCTGAACCTGCAGTCGCGCCAAATCCAACCAGGGATCCAGCCCACATCGCCAACATGTTGATATGCCTCTTTCCAACCTTCATTTTGAATCTTTTCTTGTGTTTTGGCACAAGCGATCGAGTCAAGCCCAAATGAAGTTACGTAAAAACGTTTTCACGCTGTGCAGTTTTCAGCAAAGATTGACAGGTCGGAAAAAATGTTGCCAGGTGTTCAAAAAAAAAATGTTCACAATAAACCGCTTCCTGCAGAGTAGTATTTTTTGGGGAATAATAATTCTTACCTACTCTCGATATTATTATACTATACTCTCTCTAAATTTCGATAAGCTGCCATCGGTAAAATATATATTCTCTTTTAATGAAGATAATATTAGCGATACTTAATCGAAAATCAGAAAAGATACGGTCACATTTGATACTCGAACCGACTCCAGATACTAATATCTACAGCCTGTGCCTGTATGTCGGACGAATATCTACAGCTCATATGTTGGACAAATATCTATGACCTTCAGAGTGCAGAGTGCAGACTAATATCTACAGAGCTAAGGTCGGATTAATATCTATGATGGTCCCAGTGGTGACGAATATCTATGGAGCGTAGGTGGGACTAATATCTACAGAGGGCAGCTGAGCAAGAGGTTGTACGAAAAAGCATAAATTACTTCAATTACGTAAAGGCTTAAACGTTTAAAGTACGTACATGAAGTTTTTGCATAATATTACGTATTTTGCTGTAATGTTGAAATTGGCATAGCGCCTGCTCGCGTCAAGGCAAGAAAAACATCCCAGTATTCAAGTAGTTTAGCGGCTATGCTAGGTTTGTGTAACATGGTTTGTGATACAAAATAAAGTGCCCCCTTTGTAGCGCCTGCTCGCGTCAAGGCAAGAAAAACATCCCAGTTTTCGAGTTGTTTAGCGGCTACGCTAGGTTTGTGGAACATGGTTTGTGACACAAAATAAAGTTCTTTAAACTGCAAACGCAATATTACGTTATGCCAATATGCTATACATAATTGCAAATCCAACCTCTGCCAGTACTGTAGATATTCGTCTACATCACCTGTTCCGTAGATATTAGTCAGCAGTTTGAGCTGTAGATATTCGTCCTCACTTTGGTTCCCATAGATATTGTTCCAACATACCTCGTATAGATATTAGTCAACACATGGATTCTCATAGATAATAGTCCGATTTGTTCAGTTTTTGAAATTCCTGTAGATATTAGTAGACGCCTCCCTCGAACCCATGACCCGCGCCTTGCTGGCTGGAACTCTACCAACTGAGCTAATGTGTCCCTATCCGATTCGGTCATATTTAACTGTCAACATTATCTTTATTTTCTTAGCGCATATTTTTATTGGCTGCCATCTTTATGATATATTGATATTATGATTGCAAGATTCAATCACAGATTGAGTTTCACTAATATTATCTTCATAATTAAAATATTACAATTTGAGGTTTTACTTGGAAAAAAAATTATATTCACTCCTACTTGCGTCAGACATTCCTGTTTACAAGGCAAAAAAGAATTTTCGTAAAGTGATCTTGGTTGCCTTTTTATCACATAATCATTTCATAATACAGTATACAATTAATTAACTGGGTTAATCTACGACTTCTCAGTTATGGCTGAATCAGACGAATCAGGTTCACTAATCGTTCATTTCTGTATTTCATTCGGCCTATTTTACTCGGAACGACACGTCTGAACATGAAATGAAACAAAAGTGAAACGAAGTTGGGAACATTCGTTCGAGTAACCTTAAAGTAAACCTTCACTCGAGTGCCCATTCCATGTTCCATGTTCAGACGTGTCATTCCAAGTAAAATAGGCCGAATGAAATACAGAAATGAACGATTAGTGAACCGTCTGGTTCCAGCCTTACAGTATAAGTACATATTTTTTAGAACATACTTATTTATTCTAATTATTTGACTTAAAACGAAGTTGTTTAAATTAAACCTGAAAACAGCAAAAAAAAAATCTTTGAAAAGTTTTTATTTTCATGGATTTTTTTTCAAAATCATTATTTATATGCTGTCTCACAGGAAAATTAGAAAAAAATGTAATTTTTAATAAAGCATTATAGATAATTTCCTTAGGTACAGTGGTTTACTTATTTAAATTCTCAATAAAAAGCTTTCTAAAAACATGGTTTTTTTAAACAAAATTTATCGAAATGACCTTCACGGGAAGGCAATATTTTGAGTCAAAATATCAATAGTCTCGTGCGCACGCGATCACAGATTACAATAAACACACAGATGACAAACACTCAGTACTGGTAACACTTGAAATACTTTGTTTGATAGCGGTTGTCAAAACCGTTTTGTATTTTAAAGTGTTGTGGTAAATAACATTAATAATTTGCAGTTGCTTTGCAAGCTTGCAATCTAAATAAGCATAACATAAAAATAATGTTGGATTCCAGTTTGTTCTTGAGTACCTTGACTCCAAAATTTTATGTTGCTCTAACAGGAACATCTTCTCTTATATCTGGACTGATTCTTATTTTCGAGTGGTGGTATTTTCGTAAATATGGTACATCCTTTATCGAACAGGTTTCTTTAAATCATATAAGTCCATGGATCGGTGGCGGCGAAAACAACGCCGATCAGAATGTCACATCTAGTCAAAATGGTTCTGGAAATAATTGCCCTCAAACAATACCCGAATGCAAAGTGTGGCGGAATCCTCTTAATTTATTTAGAGGAGCGGAATACCAAAGGTTTTATTGGGCAACAAATAAAGAACCGCTTACATACTATGACATGAACCTGTCAGCCCAAGACCACCAAACATTCTTTACTTGCGAAGGAGATGCAGGAAAAGCCGAGTACGAGATCATGCAAACAGCCTGGAGAGAGCGGAACCCCGTCGTCCGCATCAAGTCTGCTCAGACCGCTATGGAGAGGAATGCAGATTGTGCCCCCGCGTACATCCTCCTGGCTGAAGAGGAGTCCACTACCATTCTGGACTCTGAAAGAATTCTCAAACAAGCTTTAAAAGTAGCTGAAGCCAACTATAGAAAATCTCAAAACCTCTTACATCAGGGAGCCATCATGGAGTCCATCCACAGGCGCGATATTAATATTCTGATTTATATTAAGCGTCGCCTCGCCATGTGTGCCCGGAAGCTCGGTAAGTTAAAAGAAGCTGCCAAGACATTTAAAGATCTCACTAAAGAAGTTCCGCCAATTATGAATGTACTCAACATTCACGAGAATTTGATAGAAACCCTGTTGGAGCAGCAAGCTTACGCTGATGTGCAGGCTGTCCTGGCCAGGTATGATGACATCAGCTTGCCCAAGTCCGCCACCATCTGCTACACGGCGGCTCTGCTGAAGGCGCGCCTGGTGGCGGACCGCTTCTCTCCCGACATCGCCTCTAAGAGAGGGCTGACGGCTGCTGAGATGAGCGCAGTGGAAGCTATACACAGAGCCGTGGAGTTCAACCCTCACGTGCCCAAGTATATTCTGGAGATGAAGCCTCTCATTCTGCCTCCCGAACATATCTTGAAGCGAGGAGACTCGGAAGCTATTGCTTATGCGTTCTTCCACCTTGCTCACTGGAAGAATGTCGAAGGTGCTCTGAACTTGCTGCACTGTACTTGGGAAGGAACATTCCGCATGCTTCCGTACCCTTTGGAACGAGGTCATCTGTTTTATCCTTACCCCGCTTGCACAGAGTGTGCCGACAGGGAGCTTCTACCGTCATTTCACGACTTGTCCGTGTATCCTAAGAAGGAATTACCTTTTTTTATTTTATTTACCGCTGCGCTCTGTTCTTGCACGGCTCTTCTGGCTCTGATGACCCATCAGTATCCGGAACTGATGGGGCATTACGCAACGGTGTTGTTCTGCTATATTTGTCGGCCCTTTCAGTATATAATTGACAAGATCGAATGGGTTCTTCCTTTCAACATATTGCAGCAGTTGTCCAAAATATAAAGTATTATGGAAACTCATAATATAAGTTTAGTGTTGCGTGTTGTTATTTTACTTCATTTATTTATTTTTTTACAAAGTGGTAGATATGTAGTTGACATCCTGGGCCTTTAGTGCCCCATACTCGGAAATACAAAAATACTGTATTCTGTTAAAAAATAAGTGTAATAATAATACATGTACATGATAGACATCATGTTTGTAGGTACTAAATCTCGCATCTATACTATTAGATGAATCTCATTATTACTAATTTCCAAATTATTGTAATATGGAATCTATCATTATTGTTGAAAGAATTATAATGATAATGAATATTATATTATGAACTTCTTCGGTATGTTTCCAAATTAAAATTTCTATATGAAAGCATTTTTGGCTGCATTTGTTATTTTCTGATTTTGATCTCATTTGTATTTACTTTAAGGTCTTTAAGTTACATGGACAGATTGTTTCCCCGTGAATATTGCTAACCCTGGCTCTCAGAAATAATAATATAACAATTTTGTCATGTATAAATTTTTTTACTTCTACATTTTGCATATGATAGGTATTTTTTTTTCAGTGTAGGTATATAATTGTCATTTCATATTTCTCTCCTCACCCATCAATTTTACGTTCCTAAATATCAACTAAGTAGCCATCTCATATTGCATGTTCCCTTGTGCAATAATTGAGGAAAGAACTGACTTCACTAAGATATCAGTTTCACATTTCTAAATGTCAACTAAATAGCTATCTCACGTTTCTTGTTTGCTATACAATAATTGAGAAAGAACTGTCTTCACCAAAACATCAGTTTTTCAATAACGTCGACTAAATATCAGTCCTACTATCTCACGTTGCCCGTTTGAATATACAGTAATAATTAAGAAAAGAACTGTCTTCACCAAAATATCAGTTTTTCGATAATGTCAGGCTAAATATCAGTCAGCTATCTCACGTTGCCTGTTTGAGTATACAATAATTGCGAAAAGAACTGTTGTCACCAAAACATAATTTTTTTGCTTCTATTTGAAATTTGGCTAATATGATAAAACGGAGGCAAACCCCATATTGAAATTGTTGAATATTACTATTTTTACTTCGATTAATGCAAGTTCACTTTGTGGTGTCATTTTAATTAAATGAAAAATATTATATGTTTATCCTGACGAAGAAATCTTTGGTTTTGAAACACTTTTGATTATTTTGATTAAATAGTGCTGTATACAAAGTTATTTGTTTTTTAATGAAGAATCCACACTCAAGATTTGATTTTATCCAAAATATTATTAAATTTATAAATAAATTTACTCTACTTGTACTACTGAAGTACAATCAATTTATCAATCTATAAACTGAGTGTTTTCATAATAATTACTTTTATTATTTATAATGTAAATTTGTTTTGTCTGTTAAATGTTATTTATTATTATTTGTAGCGTGAAATTGTGTTTCAATATATTTTAATTTTATGTATATTATGTAAGCAAATGAATGTACTTAAATGTTAGTCAAATAAATCGTGTGCCAAAAATCTAAATGTTTTTTGAAATGTGAGTTTCAACTAAAGGGGAAGTGAGATATGATTTGAGATTGTTTATTTTTCACTACCTCGTTTTTTAGCCAACGTTTCGGACAGCGTTACAATGTCTATAACCGGGGCCAGTGGCGGTTCGTGGTCTTTTTTACGGGGGGTTCAGAAATTCAAGAGAAGATATATCTAATCAAATTTTACTTACTGTTGTCACACAACTTAAATAAAGTTACTGGGAGGGGTACCTAGTACCTACATACTATTGTTTTTAAATAACACAATAATTAGATAACCAGAAAAGTTTTAGAGGAATTAAATTGTTTAATGGTTTTTATAGTACTCAACGTACGTTGCTGATTATTATTGTTTTTTTCAATAAGAAAAATAACGTAGAATGTGGAATAATATAATTGATATTTTAAAACATAAAAAACACAATTAAAGGCAGCACGAAATAAAATTATCTTTTTTCACTTATACAAAAAATCCATTATACACTTACACAAAAAAAAAATGTTACAGAAATCAAAATCGGTCTACTTCAATAGTAGATTTACAAATGCCCTTAGCAAAAGGTTGGAGAAATGCAGAAACAAGAAAATAAATGTACTAAAATGACTACAAAGTTAAATATCATAATATATAACATATAACATTTAACTTGCATCAATATGGTGCAAAGGTCAACCGTCAAACTCGGGCATCGCATCTGCGCGCGGGACTCATCAATGTTCGCAGGTCACGTGACATCTTGACTCGCGATCGCCGCGAGCGCCGCACCGAGCTGGGTTAATATTGCTTGGTTTTGTTCGTTTCACCGTCACAGGGATTTTTATTGGCTGTGATTTTTTTGTATGGACGATTATGTGCGGATTGAATCGCGCACAAAATGGGAATAGGTATCGTATTTTTCGGTGGTGCTAGTTTTAAAGGCGGAATTTTAATGTTGAGCTATATATAATATGCTTATATTATTATACAACACGTTTATTTTATTTTCTCATCTTTTTAATGGGGGTTCACCGCACAAACGCACTTTAGAGAAAACCGCCACTGACCGGGGCAGATGTGTAATTAAACATTGGCTAAAGAAGGGAGTAGCACAACACGGCATAATACCCCAAAAATAAATCACGATAAAGGGGAAGTGTTAATTCTTAGTGAAAGTATGCTAGAATTGAATCGCTGAGTTCCAAAACCCTCCCTAATGGATTTTCATACTTTTGAGTAAATCAAGAAAAACGTGTGGCTGATGAGTTTTCAAGATTCCAGTTTTTTTTTGTTTTATTGAGAAATTAATAGAATAAGCATGACAAAAATCAACCAGACAACCAAGATTTGTATGGAAATAAAGTGGTGATCATTTGGAGTTTGTTGAAATACTAACTTCTCATTCAAAACACTTCGTAATTCGTCTCAGTTACGGAGTATTTTGGAACTGAAATTTCTGGAAGGTATTTAAACACGGTTTACAAAGAAACTATGAGGAATTTGGAAATAATAACAACAGCATTACATTCCTGGTTATAAAACACAAAATATGGCATTCACAACTCATTTTCAACAAAAATTCATTAGGGAGGATATTGGAACTCTACGATTCAATTCACAAGACAGGTGAATTCCTAGTGTTGAGGACAACATACAATATCTCGTAATATTAATACGTAAAGAATAATAAATAAAAAAAATGCCTATTCACAGGCCCTTCGGCATCCTCCTAACCGAGCACCAATGGCAGTGTCGAATTTATACTTTTCATAAGTATAGGCCACTTCATTTGCACCGCCCCTTCCTCCTTCTAAGAAGTTGCCACCTATCGTAATCACTTACCAAAGCGCCGCCCCCTGAAGTCTGCCGCCCCTAGGCCGCGGCCTACACGGCCTGTTGACAAATCCGGGACTGACCAATGGTGATGACTTCTTTGAGTATTCTAATTGCGTTAAGGTTGAAAAATATGACATTATTGATGTTGTAGCCGAAAAATGATTTTTATTTGAAAAAAATATATATTCACAGCCAAAATTAAAAATCCTGAAAATCTTCATACAAAAAATTTTACTCGCAAAAATCGATTTTGGCTACCACAATATCAATAATAAATAAATATTTTTTGAGAATTTGGATTGAATAACTGACACGATATTGTTTTTGAATGCCTTTCTTGAAAGAACTGAGTTTTTACACAAACAAAACTATTTTTTCATATTCCGTATCTACAGGCGCAAACAAACATGCATTCATTCATCTTAATATATTGAAGCATAACTTAGAAAAATTGGTTTTTCTAAAATAATTAAAATAGCTTCATTCATAACTTTTATTAAGATAAATTTAATGGGTGAAAGTAAAAAAATAATACAAAAAATGTTTTAACGAATCCCTAAAAATACCCCCCACAAAGAATCCCCAAGGATGACATTGGTCCTGAGGGGAACTATTTTCCTCAGGCCCTCCTGTGGAGCTTATATTTAAAAAATCAGCAGTATATATGAAAAAACAACTTTTCAGTCTTTTAACGCATAGGAATGAACAATAGTTGTGATGAAAAAGTGTGCATAATTTAATAAAGTAAACGTACATCTAAAATAAGTCTTAATTTATTTAAACTACAAAAATAATGTACACACATAACCACTACCAAATCAGACATAATAATATCCAAAACTTATTTGCCGTATTGTGAACAGTTAAAATTTTTTATTTTAGTATACCATAAAGTGGGTGATAGATGCAGGAGTTATAAAAACCCAGTTTTAAAGTTCACGAACTTACTCAGCTCGACGTCGTTGACACACAACATCTTAGTACTGTAACTGTAAGATTTGTGTTATTTAGAAATCTATCATATTACATTTTAAAAATCAACATAACAGAAATGGGCGAGTGTGGGTGAACCACTTGGCTTACAAAACATATGTAAACGCTAACAAACTGTATGAAGAACCCTTGCACCTAATTACACCTATTATAGCCAAACTTTATGTGTTGAGAACAAGAATGGATAGCAATTTCTGACGAATATAGAAGGCAATTTCCAAATTGTTTGGAGCCGTTGACCGGAAATATATTGCTATTGTGCCTCCTGCTGGTACTGGCTTACATTTCTTTAATAATTATAAAGGGTATCACAGTATTGTTTTAACCTCTAGAATGTCGGATAACAGTTGGAGGTTAAGACTGTGTTTCACAGAAAATTAATATCAGAGCATTCCGAGGAACTAGAGAGTGCTGTAATAAAAAGCAAAGTCTGGAATGATATTGGCGCAAGCGATTCTGATCTTGTCCTTGTATAGTTTCTGTATACATAAGGGTTAAAACCGCATATAATTTTTTAACCCCTCAGCTGCACCCGCCCACCGGCGGGATTACGACAGATGACTCGTTAATGGCAATACTTTATGGAAATTATTTTATTTTTTATTTTATTGACGAACAATTCCATTAACAATACAGTAATAACACGAAAAATACAAACAGAGATTACAGTGAAAGGAGAGCACATAACTGAAGAGCAATGACAATATATAATATAATTGCACAGCGCCCTTGAGGTGATTTCTCACAAAAACGGCGCTCTACAAATTATCCAATTATTATTATTATTATAAAAGTACAAATAGAATATAACTACAAGTCAAACCATGAAGAAAGATTTAACCGGCTTTTAACTTATACATTTTGTATCGACTGACGGAAGTGATTTAGGCTTTCACCAAAAAATTCAATGCTCTGACTTGCGTTGACAAGTCTCGACATTCTGGACAAAGGAGAATGGTATCCGTAATTAGTAGAATGTTGTTTGGAGAACAGCAATTCATTATTTCGGAGTTTACGGGTAGGGTTGTTGAACTGGATGAGTTGTAAAAAAGCAGATATGTCAGTAATACTGTTGATTATTTTTAAAATGCAAATTAGATCAAAGTCCTTTCTACGTTTTTCTAAAGAAGAAATATTCAAAGTTTGTTCAATATCATCATATGAGTACGTGCCTCTTTCAAGTCCTAATCTCCAAGCAATTCCTCGTAGAAACCTATGTTGTACGGATTCGATGTGACAAATGTGGACAGCATAGAAAGGATACCAAATGACACTAGCGTATTCAAGGTGAGGGCTAACCACGACGACCGTCCGTGGTCGAGTGGTAAGACACTTGACTCCCAATCGGAAGGTTGCGGGTTCAAACCCGGCGTGCGCAAATACATTTTATTTGATTAACGTGTGTTATTTCACAATTAATTAATAAAAATAATATATACTATATTTGCGGCACGTTCCAGAGTGGAAGATACTCTCAGTATCGCCCTGGTGTAAGACCACCATTCAGAATTGAAACGTTGCTTAATAATGGCTTTAGCCGTGTTTAGTGGCTAGATCTGAATAGCCAGGTACTTTCCCACCTTCCTCTTCCACATCTCCTTCCCTTCCCCACTTACCTTCAGTCTCACAACATACTCCAATTGGGGATGCCATAGTCTCACTGGCTCCAGAAGGGAGCAGTTGGGACTCTTGTGAGGTTTCTCTATAAAAAAAAAAAAAAAAACCATCAATTATGAATTTATTCACGTAGAAATTGGAATAAATGGACGTATTTCTGATTTTTCTTTCTTTACATTAGCTCCGCACAGGAAAATAATTCCCCTCAGGGCCTATGTCGTCTTAGAGGATGGTGTGTGATGGTGTTTTTAAGGAAAAGAACAAGGGGAAGTTCTTCTAAAGAAAAAGGTATGCGGGGTAAGCAGGAATCTGGGGTTTCATTGTGTCCAGGAGTGACGGTCGTATGAATCCGTCCCTCCAACTGCGGTGCAAGGTGACGAGTGGAGAGAATCCAGCTGAAGGGGTCAATGTTAATTAAAATAAAATATTGTTCGCAAAGTTAATGGCATCCCGACATCACTTCTCCAGCGAGTGGCATGAAATACTGAGGCCAGATTCCAAGAGTGTGTCCGACGTGACAGTCTACATATAGACAAAATCATCTTTAAGAAATAAAATCCGCACTTCTCCTCTTTGTAATAGTTATTGAAATAAATAAATATCTTTTGCAGTTAATTTTTTTATTTAAATTTTAAATCATAATTCTGCCACCGGACACCCTTTACATTTGCCCTTTTAAGCCCTTTTCCATTGTGAATAAATATTTCAGCAATTTTATTCTTCAAAATATATGAGCAGTTCAAATCAGAAATGTTCGATTTTTTTAGATTTTGGAAATTTTATAAAAGTAATATTTGTACTTCTAGTATTTTAACTTTTTTCCCCCTCCTTCCATGAAATGATTTCCTCTTCAGGTAACGGTTTTTTCCTTCAGAATTTTGTAAGCCAATTCCCTTCCCCCCCAACTGGGGGGGAAGGGAATTTCCCAAAAGAACAGGGTTTCAAAGGAAGTATTCCTGGTTTTATTATCTATTTTGGTAGTGTATATAATCTGACGTCTAGTTATAATATACTATACAGGGTGTATCAGCATGTAGCGGTTTTAACTAGCGATTCTTGGGCATTTTTGGTGTTAAAAATGAAGACAATAAAAACAAAAAAATTAATTATTATATTCCTACTGATCACACTGCCACATGTCACAACAGATATAGGCTCTGACTTGTCTGCATGGTGCCGCTGGAACGAGTCGGAGTGCGTATAATTTGACTCGCTAGTGTGCACCCAGCGGCGTTGTGTGATGAAAAAAAATATTTTTTGTTTTTAATTGAAAAAATATAATCAGGTAGTAAAATGACATCTAATTTTTTTACTCCAAATATGCTCAGGTATAATATAACAGGCATTATACCCAAAATATTAATTAAAATATTTTTCAAAAACTTTAGTTAGACTACTAGGACTGGAAAGGCGCTATGAATGTGATTACAAAAAATACACAAAATTAGTTTTATAACTCTTTGGTAGAAAAAATAATAACAAAAAATCAACAAACTTTTATATTGTAATATTTTCCTATACTATAATATTTTCATAGATATCTACATTTTTATGCAGTTAATTTAAATTTTACAGTTATACTCGTACTTGTTGATGTAATTTAGCATTTTTGTTTATATTACCCACAAACAGGCAGTGTCTTAATGGGATCACATTAATACCTACTTTTGTCTTATATTCAAATATTTACTTTTTCTAACTTTTACATTATTTGTGTCTTATGTTAGCATCTTACTGTATTTAGAAACCATTTGAAGTTATTTTTGAAATGTACGTAAAAATAATAGACAAAAAACTAAATTTCAAAAATTATCGAAATAATGACAAATCACTGAAAGAAAATTGGCACTAGATTTTTTATTAATTTCTTCATTCCTATAGTTTACAATAATGATAAATAAAATTATTTAATAAATTGTATATTTTGAGACATTTTTTTAATTCCAGTTTTTCCAGTTCATAAAACTAAGCAAAGAAATAGATTTAATAATTGGAAAGTCTTTATTAGGTATATTATACTTTATTCAAGCATGAATTGTAAGTGTTTTTCTTAATAATTAAATTGGCGCCATCTGTGAACGTGTAGATTATAACTAGAAGGCGGCTAAGCGGTGGCAAAACGAAGAATTCCAAGTCACAAATCCGCAAAAACATCATTCGGAGATATTGAAATTTGAATTTTTGAAATGATATGTTTTTGTAATAACGAATCAATTCTAAACTTCAAACCTCAATATCTCCGAATGATGTTTTTGCGAATTTTCAACTTGGAATTCTTCGTTTTGCCACCGCCTAGCCGCCTACTAATTATAACTTAAGTTCCGTTTATTCTTAAGACACATTATAGTAAAATCGATTGATTTTATTGAAAACATTTTTTATATATAATTAATATAATTCTCTATTCTGATAATTACCATTTATAAATGAAATAATTGTTTCAAATACCTTTTTGATAATAATTTTAGTTTGTCTTGAATTAAAAGTAAAAACCAACTGGTTAGTCAAATAAATAATATTAATTTATAATTTTATACCACAAACAACACAACGGAATGATATCGTCAACACGGTTGTTTAAATAAATTAAAGTAAAAGTCAATATCTAAAAGGAGCTAAAATATTTGGATTATACTATAAATAATATACTAATTGAACAAGTCTCACAAATAGTTTGTTTAACTTATTATGTCTTCAGTTTTCTTCCCAGACTTGTGTTGGGATGTTTATTTTCTCTCTTAAGTCGTCTTTGCTCCCTTAATACATCCGTTGCATCTATGTGCTGTTCATCCCATCCGGAATTAGCCTCTTCCATCCATTCTCCCAAATCTGAGAACTGGTGATAAAACAAATATATTTGTAAAATTCAATCAATGACAATTTTATTATTATTTTACATTAAGGGGAAATACATTAATTACGTGAGCAAAAAATAGGGGGGTCCAGTAAAATCTCACCAAATATGATTATACCGCGGGGAGGGGGGGAGGGATCTCACGTCAATTTTAAAAGAGTATAATTTCTATTATTATAGAGATAATAAAAAAAAAAATTTCATTTCTTTTGAAGTGTCCCGTTTTGCCCGCTGAAAAAATGGCCATTATGAAAAACATTTATTGGGGGGGGGGGGGGGGGGGAACCCACTAAATCTCACCAAGGGGGGGGGAAGGGTCTAACATTTTTTTTAAACTGCTCACGTAATTAATATATGTCCCCTAACCTCTAGAAGACTGTGTTTTTGAGAGAAATAAATGCTCTGAGATATTTTACATAAAAAATGTTTAAATTGTATTTGTACTATTTATACATACCCGCCTCCCAAATTGGAAGCAAAAGATACAAGCATTATCTTCAGATACTGACAGCCGTTGTTTCCAAGTTGACCGTTTAGCTATAATCTTGCATGAACTACGTTCAAATGCACAAATCTCTGTGCGCACCAAAGTGCACCCCTACGATAATAAGTCCATTTGCCAGGTAACCCTGAAGTATATAAGAATTAACCTGAAGTAAAAATTGAGTCCGAGACGTTGGCAAATATGTTTTAGGTTTCAGATTATTTTATGAATTTCAGTATGTAAAACTAATGATTTACTCACCAAAAATGCAATATTAATTAGATTATCGACCCTTTGGAATAACAAGGTTACATCTGTTGCAGTAACGTCATGCGATAATGAACTCTAAAGTAGCTTACTATAGATCCCATTATCGCACGACATTCTGCGACAGATGGAACCTTGTTATACCAAAGGGTCATTATGCTAATTAGTCTTCGTAAAGTTTTACTTTGATGCCATTTGATTGAGGAGGTGATTAATTGATGGTAAAAAGAAAATTGGGAAAAACTAAACGTCTAACACTTTGCTTTAGATGGTATATTTTCGGGGGGGTAAAGAAATATTGGATTCAACAGCCACAATTGATATTCATACTCAGCAATGAAGTAGAAAAATATTTCTGTGAAGATTCAAAAAGTCATGAATGATGTGCTTTGGCATGATGAATTTGTATGTGATGAACAGGAAGTAGTGGTGGATCAAGAGGTATAATGATGGATAAAGCCTTGGACACATGCGGCGTTAAAAGCGCTAGTGTTATTGAGCACGACCCACACCGCTTATATTTTATACTGACACTACGTTATAAAAGATTTCTCCCTACGGCGGGAAAGGGGGTAGTTGCATTCAGGAGCAGCCGCGGAATATCATTTATTTGTACTAGATCTGTCAACTTTAGAACTGACAGCGGCTTGAGCACGGCAGCTCCATATTTAAAATGACCCCCTCTCCTAGCAATTGAAGACGCATCCATTAAACAGAATATCGCCCTCATCTCAACACATTTCCACAAGTTACCAGATGCCATAAAAAATTGGAAACAAAAAAATCAACAGAATTAAATCAACAGATATACTGGAAACAATGATCGAACTAGCCAACGCCCTTTCTAAAGATTCGTAAAAAGTTAGACGCTATTTTGCAAACCCGAGTCTTGAAGACATGAAGAACATTAATGCCTACATCAACGGCACAGGCCCTACCTCAACAGATATCTCCAGAAATAGCGCCAAATTTTAAATTTTGTCCAATGATGTCAGTTGACGTAAAGAGGTCGTTTTCGGCTTACAAAATTAATACTGGGTGACAAACGTCGCCAATTTGGGATTGAAAATTTGGAAAAATACTTAATTGCGTATTGTCACAAAAATTATGCATAATTTTTAGAATATATCGCTGTTTTTGTACCGTCTTTAATTAAAATATATAAAAGTAAAAATGGTTTTTTGATTTTGCATTGTGCATATTTTGGGCATATCAAGAGTTTTTAGTGTATATTTTGGCCTTTTTTAGTCCATATTCTGGCACTTTGTTAGTGCATATAATCCGATGTCTAGTTATGACTATACATTTTGTTAGGCGGTAAACTAATCAACTACAAAATTAAAAGAACAAACGGAAAACAAAAATTAAAAATGAATAATTCGCTTTTGAAGCAATCGCGGGTGCAACATCAAATTATCACGGGTGGAACATAAGCAAAATAGGTGGAAATAAACATCAATAAAAACTTATAGAGGAACGAAATAAGCGATCAAACAATGCTTATGACTAATCAGTACACTTCTTTGTCACTTATGTTAATTAATTCTTTTCGAAAAATGTCAATATTTGCCGAAAATTCCATGAACAAATTATTACTATCAATCTTTTTCTCTGGCGCTTCCAACTTCGCGATGATGTCTTCAAATTGCACAACTGCTATGTCATTCAAGATTACAGTGAAACGTTCGCCATGAATCGTTGTCCTCTTATAAAAAATAGTCTTGCTGACAACAGAAGTTTCGGTATAAGTTTCTTTAAAAAGTTCGAAAGCTTCACGAATGCTCATTATCATTGTTCTCTTCTCGATTCGTAACTTCGTTCCCTTATTGGACTTGACCAATTTCACCTTTTATCCCAAGCATTTGTCTGCTAATATCATCCCTATTACAGAAATCACAAATCTGTTTTTTTACTTCATCTATCAGTTTTCGAGGCACTGCTTTAGGGGAGTCATTTTTGTCAGATTCAACAACTTGAAATTCAGCAGAAATTTTTTTTACAACTTCAACTGCTTTAGTGGGGCTAGCTAGTAGATTACATTTCACTTTTGCCACAGCCCTTCCCAGTGTGCGAGGGCTGCTGTATCTAGAACCCGTTTGTTGAATTTGTTCTTCTTTACGACGCTTTCTAGTTGCCTGCATTCTTTCTCTTGACCTAATTCTAGCCAATATTTTCAAATCTTCATCTGCCTCCATTTTCCACGAGCATTTTCTCGACGGAGATGGTCTGCATGAAGTTCTGGATTTTCTTTCAACTTTCGCCTATATTTCTATGATCAGCCTTTTTCCGTTGTTCTTCTGTCATTTTGACCGATTTTTATGTAAAAAAGCGGAATGTAATATAAACACACTTATTAAATATAATTCACCAATCAAACACAGAATATATTATTATTCAAAGCATAACAAAACAATAAAATATATGTTTTTAGATTTTCACGGCCAAAAGCATTTTCGTTGTTTGTTTTTGGGGTGTTATGCCGTGTTGCGCTACCTCCTTCTTTAGCCGACGTTTCGGATAGCGTTGCAGTGTCCATCATCAGGGCAGATCCGGATCGTCGGATCTGCCGGATCTGCCCTGATGATGGACACTGCAACCCTGTGTGAAACGTCGGCTAAAGAAGGAAGTAGCGCAACACGGCATAACACCCCAAAAACAAACAACGAAAATAAAATATATGATAAATCACACAATAAGGGTGTTGTCAAAGAGTTGCACCCGCGATTCTAACATCACTATCGCGGGTGCAACCAATTTGAGTCAACGTTTATTTCAATTTAACTACCATTATACTATTAAAAACGATTGATTTAAGTTTACCTTTGATTTCTTCTTTCTTTTACAAAGTTTCAAAACATTAGCACTTTATTTCTGTGATAAACACAAACTTTTATATCTTTTTTATCGTGGGTGCAAAAATCTAACAGTGACTTCTTGTATTCAATGATGCTTAAAAAATAACAACAAGCACTGAAATCATTCAGCACGTAAGAATAAATGAATATCTTCAGCATACGTACATACGTTCAGCAGCGGTAAAATATAACCTCAAACCGTCGGTAACAGCTGTTTTCTCAGCAGTGTTGCACGGTGTGATTTGGCAGTTTATACCAAATTCTTCGAATGATAATGTTTCAAAGCACACCAAAAATTACAATATGAAGTAAAGTCCAATTTTTTTTTATTATTATCAAATATTGACCCTTTTCTTTGCACTGATATTAAAAAAAGTAACAAATACTACGATTTAAAAATTGATGTAGAGAATCGTCTATAGCGGAATCGCCCTTTGTCAACTTTTAATACTTACTCCAACACCATCAGCGGAGACGGCCAATCGGGACAAGTCGGGGGCATGACCTTGAGATCTATCACTGGAATTTCCAATCACAACCTTTTTCTGTTTTATATATCGAGGGGTCATCTCCTGTAATCCATATAAATTTGTACATTACACAATAATATGGTCATTAATAAGTAACTGGTATATATATATGGAGAATTAAAAAAACATCCACAATCCAAAAGGAATTGAACACAGATGTAGTTAGGGTTACCAGATCCGAAATGAGTTTTCCTGACAAAATCCTTGACTTTTTTGACGCAAAAAAATTCCTGTAAACTTAACGGATCCTAAAGTTGGGAGGGGGGAGGGGGGGGGGGGGGGGTGTTGGCTAGATCCGTAATCCCTGTAAATTCCGTTGTGCACAACATTCTATTAACCGCTTGGACACATAAGCTTGTTTTCACGATAATTTAACGTAGGTAGACATAGGAATGACGTATGGCCCGTACCTGAGTTATTAAATTTATTTTTTCTAATATTTAAAAAAATTCCTGACAATTTCCAATTTTTTTTGAATTTTTCCTGTTTTCCTGACAGTTAGCTAAAATTCCTGACTTGTCTGGAAAATTCCTGCCATCTGGTAACCCTAGGTGTAGTTGATTATGACAGCTATAGTGCTTAGACCATGAAAAAATACTTAAATCAGTAGGCAGCAAGGCAGCAAAGAAATGGGAACAATTTTATATTTTCTCGTGCGTACTAATAAATTTAATAATAATACTTGTAAAGTTATTTTAATGGTTTCAGAAATTGTAATATTTTATACACGAGCGTCAAGAACAGTTTGAAAAAAGGAATTTCTTATTTATTGCTATAAGTACCTAATTTAAAATAAATGAAAAAGGCAGAAAATTTTCACAAACTGTCAGCCGACGAAATGAAATGAAAATTTTTCAAAAATTCACATTCGTCCATGAATATGAATTAGAGTACCACCCGAGATGCACCTGAGCGCGTCACTTGAGCACGTATGTCAGATCTCTTCAGTGGTGTACGTACGTAATAATGTAATATTATTCTCTTTTTTTAGTGCAAGAATATGTTAAAAGCCAGATCCATGTGTTTATCAAAGGATCAGTTACAAGTTCAGTTTTTTGGAGAATATGCTGGCGAGAGAAAATTGATTTACAAAGTCCAAATTCAAAAACTCTGGTCTTTCGACAGAATAAGATGCTTCCTATAGTGGCTGTATTTGCATACTTCAAATGTAAGATATAAAAGACTTGGCAATGTGTTCCGCAGGCTACTTACTGCGCATATAGTCAAGGGCCCCTTCACGTGTCGTATTCCGTATGGAATTGATGGTGTCGCTTACAGTACGATAGAAGAATATATTATAATAGGAGAGAAGCAGATAATAATACCTGAAACAAGTTATCCAAAACTTCATCATTTGGATTATTCTGAGGAACATTCTGCTGACCCACTTTCTCGCGGTAAAGTTGAATATGATCTCGTACTGTTTGGGGTTTCCTATGCATATCTTCGCCCCAGTTTTCATTCCAATTCACCGAACCCTTGAACAGTAAAGAACATTAATAAATATGTGTGCAATCTTCACAAATTATAATTAATATATTAAACAAATATTGAGGATTACAGCTTACCTCATCGCGATTTGGTACAATTACATGAGTGAGACATTCATCTCCATCATCATTACTCTGGGACCTTCTTCTGCCTCTAAAACAACATAGTGCTCGCTTTATGGCACTGATTACAATATAGATGAGAGCTTTGATTCTGTTCACTACGAACTGCATATTTGTGTTGATTTCTCTTTATCTAAAACCAAAATCATATTCGAGAATTCAGTAAAAGCAGTGGAAAGATTGTTGTTTGACAAAGATTGCCGAGTCGGTAATGTAGTTAAAAAGTGCATGTTTAATAAATTCACCCGTAAAATAAATGTGTTCGCTTGTTTGGTGAAGATAACAGTGGCCGTATACGTCCTAAGTATATTTAATTTGATATAATAAATTTAACCAAATAATAACAGGACAAATGTTAACACGAGTCACGAATGATAGGAATCTTACCTAAATATAATATAACATGCATCTAATGTTTCTCTTAGGTTTAAAAATCTTATCCAATGCCGGTATGATTATTCAAAATTGAAGGAATTGAACACAGTTGTAGTTGACAGGGCCATTTTTGTTTTGACAGCTACGGTGCTACGGTGCTTACACAACGAAAAAATACTCGAACGAGCGGGCAGCAAGGCAGCAAAGAACCGGGAACAATGTTATATTTTAGCTATTTTCTCCAGTGTCCTTCTAATATATTTAATAATAATACCTATAAATGATGCTTTGATGGTTTCAGAAATTGTAATTTTTATACACGAGCCTCAAGAATAGCTTGAAAAAAGGAATATCTTATTTATTGCTAAAAGTACCTAATTTACAATAAATGATAAAGGCTGAAATTTTTCACAAACTGTCAGCCAACGAAATGGAGGGAAAATTTAAAAAAATCTATAATCGTGCATGAAGAAAAATCTGAGTACCAAGTCCACGTTATTGGTTTATTTTTTATGCGTACCAAGCAAGGCACCGAGCGTCACGTCACCTGAGCACGTTATTGTTTTATTTATGCTGAGCACTTACGTCAAATCTCTTCAGTACGTACGCAATAATGTAATATTATTCTCGAATTTTAGTGCAAGAATATGTCAAAAACCTGTTTCATGTGTTTATCAAAGGATCAGTTACAAGTTCAGCTTTTTGGAGAATATGCTGGCGAGAGAAAATTGATTCATAAAATTTCTATTTGTTTGCAAATTAGAGTTCAAAATGAAAAGGGTACCATCAAATGGATTTGTTATGTTTGCATACATAAAGTAGAAATGTTTTTTGAATTCAAAACAATTGTACTAAGTAACCAACAAGAAGTCAAAACAGTGGAATCCGAAAGTTATACTTTGTCAAAAAGTGAAAAGTACGAAGTTCAAGATTATCAGTGGCCTCACAAGTCTAATATGAATCTAATAAATCCAGTTATTCGTGGTAGCAAAGATTTTTGGAATACAAGTGAGGAGAGTATAAATAACTTGGTTGTTTACAAATCAGCAAATGTAACTCAGAAATCTAATAACATCAAAATAGATTCTGAACGCATCCTCGCCGAGCATTTCAATGAAATGTTAGAGGAAGAAAATATTGAAAAACACGAGTGTCAGTCCAAAATATTGAAAAAAAATAAAGCGAAACCAATGAAAAACATCCACAAACCTTCTGCTCAAATATCGAAGCCATTTGGAAATTGGAACGCTAGAAAAAATATAAGTACGAAATCGTCGAAAGTGAAAGGAAAAAACGTAATTTCTAAACAAGAAAGTATTATTTCCGGCGAGGTTTCGGAATTCCAAGAATCTCCCTTTGCTTTATCGTCAGATAAAAAAAGTGACCCGTTTTCATTTATAAACAAATTGAAAAACCAAAATCTAAATGGATTTAAAAACAGTCGCAGCGATTTGCGTTTAGCAGAAGGGGGAACATTTGAATCGCGTGCGACTCAATTTCGTTTGAGGAAAGAAAATTCTCCGAAAGTCAATTTAAAATATTCCAACGATGTGTTTGGGACCCAAGATGATAATAATCCAAATGAAACCGAAAACTCTTCACGAGATAACTCGGAAATTCGTTTGACTCCCGATGTTAATGTTATACAAAAACTTAGGAAGGAAGTTTATAAAAAGTTTTAAAAATTAAAACACATTTTCTAGGAGGACTGAGAAAAAGTTAACTGTTTTATTAACACCCCTTCTATATATTTTTATGAAGTTACGCAACTATTCGTTTAAAAACAGTGCATTAAATTATTAATATCCAATAGTGTACAATGTCATAGTAAATATTAAAATAATAAAAAAATAAAACATTAAAAACACTTGTGTTATCTTTCAATCGGTTTATAGTTTCATACAATTAGGGGGTTTTTCACCATCCTCCCGATAGCTTATAAACTAATAACGAATAATAATAATAACGAATAATAATAACGAACTTATAACGAATATTTTCGATTTACGAATTACGGTTTATTTTTTTGTTAAGTTTGAGTTTATAATAAGGAAGTTGAGTCCTTTTTTTAATTTTTTTTATCAATGTTCACAGGCAAACTTAAATACCAGTTTTTTTTTTTTAAAGTTCGTTTTCATAATTAAATTAATTCTACAAGTTTGAATTTTATTAAGCCCGCGAAAACGCGGCAAGAGCATAATACCGTGCGGCAGAGTTCGTGACGTAACCCGGCCCTTGCTTGTGTGAAATATAAAAATATTGGGAAAATATTTACAAAACCGGGACACGCTTAATATGGACGAAAAAAAAAATAATTAAAAAGTTGTAGTAGTTAGATATTTACTAGTACTAATCAATTCAGTTATTGGAATTTCGAAAAAAGTGCATTTTAATGGTTATTTTTTAAATTTAAAAACACGAAATGTCATTTTTCAATGAAACTTGCAACAGTTCCTAACATAGCGGTCGGTGAAAAATGACATTTTGTGTTTTTAAATTTAAAAAATAACCATTAAAATGCACTTTTGTTGAAATTCCGGTACTTAACTGAATTGATTAGTACTAGTAAATATCTAACTACTACAACTTTTTAATTATTTTTTTTGTAAATATCCCGGTTTTGTAAATATCCCGGTTTTGTAAATATTTCCCTTATATTTCACACAAGCAAGGACCGGGTTACGTCACGTACTCTGCTGTGCTCTTGCCGCCGTTGCCGCGGGCTTTAATAAAATTCACACTTGTAGAATTAATTTAATTATGAAAACGAACTTTAAAAAAAAATAAAAAAATACTGGTATTTAAGTTTGAATGTCCTCTACATGAACATATTTTTTATAAGTCAACATATTTTTCACTCAACTTCCCTATTCGGTACTCGAACTATGAATAGTGGCTATAAATTAAAAAAGTTTGCCCAGTTTTCTAACCACTGTTTTATTTTTATTTTTAATGATATACGTTGTAGTATGAATAAGCTATTGGGAGGATGGTGAGAAGCCCCCTTAATCAAACAGGCAGGTATATTCTTAGTGAATACATACACTTTAATAATAATGTAAAGGTAGGTACATACTGGGTCGACGTGCGTACGCTACGCCTAACACGACGCGACGGCCGGAGTAGTCCAGCGGTATGGCGTTGGACTTCCATTCCGAAGGTCGCGGGTTCGAACCCGGCGTGCGCAAATAAATTTTATTTAATTGATTTGTGTTATTTCACAATTAATTATTTAAAATAATATATAGTATATTTGCGGCACGTTCCAGAGTGGAAGATACTCTTAGTATCGCCCTGGTGTAAGACCACCATTCATTGAATTGAAACGGTGCTTGAAATGGCTTTAGCCGTGTTTAGTGACTAGATCTGAATAGCCAGGTACTTCCCCACCTTCCTCTTCCTCGTCTCCTTCCCTTCCCCACTTACCTTCAGCATCATAACAACATACCCCAATTGGGGATGCTATAGTCTCACTGGCTCCAGACGGGAGCAGTTGGGACTCTTGTGAGGTATTCACTGTAAAAAAAACATATTTTTCAGAATCATACTAGCCACACGCATCGCAAGGTGCGGCCAGTGTGATTATGAAAACGATATTTCCATAGAAAATGTATGGTTGCTAAGTAGTCCATTATAGGGCGTAGAGTCCGTACGTCGACCCGGTGTGTAACCTATCTTTGGATTAAAAAAAAGTTTCTTGGTCCTTTATTTGACCACCTGCATAGTTAAGTGTGTCAATCTGTAGATAAATGATATATTTTTAGGTACATATTATTTTAGTTCTATCGAGCACCATTGGCTCATGCCGGTGACATTTTAGTGGAAAGTATGTTTAAAACATCTTCCAATGTGGTACTTAGATAATTTCAATATCACTCAAATCGAAACGTTGTTTAAAATGGCTTTAGCTATGTTTGGTGACCAGATCTGAATAGCCAGCCAGTTACCCATCTTTCTTTTCCATATTTTCTTAATTTGAACGCCTCCTTCAGCCTCACATCGTACCCCAGTTAGGGATTCCATAATCCCACTGGCTCCGGACAGTCAGACTGTTGTGCGGTATTCTCAAAATTTTTAATATATTTTATTCATTTATTTACACTGGGTTTTTAGAGATGTTCGCACTATTAGGTACGCTACACGTTGCGATGCGTGTGGCCAGTGTGATTCTGAAGCATCTGTTTCCATAGAAAATGTATGGCTTGTAAGTTGTCCAGAAATCGTAATGTGTAGTTTACCTACCGAACGTCGACCCAGTATGTACATACCTTTATGTTCGAATTTTTTAAATTTGTTCTTACATTTAACTTGTTGAAGTCCCCGGCGTTGTCCGGGCTTTAGACAGAGTTTTTAGAAATCAGATGCTAACAATTATTTTCCCCTCTTCTTCGCTTGACACTCCCTTCAGCCTCGCAGCAAACACCAACCCTTAGAATGCTTACGTCCAACTGGTCAATAAATTATTATTTTTCTCAAAATAATATTTAGATGTAAATAATAAATTAATTTTCATAAATATACTAGATGACACCGGCATGCGTTGCATGCAACAAATAAAAAATGTTTCTCCCTGCGTGTCCTTTCCCACTCGTTTTTATTTTTCTCCTTTCCACTGCCAAAATACTCCCATTTCTTGTATACTGATTGTCATCAATGATAATAATTTACAATAAACTGCGAATGACATTAGCAATTTGACGTTTTCTTTTTGTCTTTTGCTGATTGTCCATATTACTATACATTCGCCGCCTACTATAACTTTATTGTACTATCGCTACAACCTTCCCAAAATTCCAACCAAAATTTTCGATTTTTTTACAAATTTTATAAACCCAGAGCTCACAATAAATGGCACGATACATGCGCCGGCTACTAAAACTTAATTTTACCATCGCTTTAACTTTCCCACAATTCTAAACAAAAGTTTTTAATTTTTTTACAAATTGTATAATCCCAGATCTCACTATACATGGTATGATACATCCGGCGACTACTATAACTTAATTGTACTATCGCTGTAACCTTCCAACAATTCTAACCCAGAGCTTACCATTATATATAAAAACCTTCGCGTGCATGCTCACAACAATTCAAAAAATTGAATCACAATCGGATTAATATTATAAGAAATAATTTCATAACGCCAGAACTCACTATAAACGGTATGATACATGCGCCGCCTACTATAACTTAATTTTACTATCGGTATAACCGTCCTACAATTCCAAACAATTTTTTTTTTTTTTACAATTTCATAAACCCAGAGCTTACCACTATATATAGAAACAATTAAAAAAAAAACTAATCTCAATCGGTTGAATTTTAAAGGAAATAATTTCATAACACCAGAGCTCACTATCCTATAACCATCGCGGGCATGCCCACATCAAATCCCAAAAGTTTCATCACAATCAGATGAACGGTATGGCAGTGCATAAAATTCGAACAAACAAACAAACATTAATTTTTATATATTCGATATATTACTTTTACGAAGGTATTGAAATAAGGTATTAGAAGTACGTACGTACTCGTGTAATATTCTTATATCAACGTCTGAAATTCAAAACACATTCTATTTATAATAAATGTTCCCGCCGTCATAATCACAAGGCTTTGTGATAAAGCGGTAGGTACCACCCCCACAGACGTAGGCACCTACCCCTGGAAAGTTGGAGGCTGTTGTTTGTAGTATCATTGGCGTTAGTAGACGTCGCGCGTCTGCCGGGGATGGACGTCCGTAGCGAGCTCGGAAAATCACAGGAAAATGTGAAACGAAACTTTCCGCGATGTTTAGTAATAAACTAACTTTGTAAGTGACTGAAGATCACTTAAAAACACTCAAAGTTTAATTGTTGTGGATTTACTGATTTTATTAGCGAATAAATAAACTTAACTAATGAGTTTACATTTTTGACAACATTTCGTGATATTTATACTAATCTGAATCTGAAGACGTTATTATTATCATTTATAACAAAATTGTTTTTCCACGATTTAATAATCTTCCTTTAAACGTATTAAATTAAATCTGTTAAAATTTAAGTAATGAAATACTTAAATTGGACTTATTCTAAAACATTGGATCACTCGAACTAGAAATTACCTTTTTTTCGATATTAGGATGCGATATTTTTCGACGGTTCTACAGGAAAGAAGTGTTGAAATTTGTTACGTTAGGTGGTCTTTTAAATACGCCCAAATATTCTCTGTATTTAACTAATGTGAATTAACAGGTTGTTTTGATGTTTGTATGTTATAAATAATACACGAAAGTAAATAAAAATTCAAATGAAGAGAGGCTGCTGAATGTAAAAATGATTTTGAGTGTTTTTTGATAAAGCTCGTATTTGATGATGTTTTATCAATAGTGGATTCCGAATGATGACCGTAACAGAAAGTAACGCCACGCGCAGTCTCACCCTTAACGGATTAACAGTAACGGCCCGGATCCCCCCAAACGCCTCCAGCTCCAACTCCTCAACTCCGGAAAACTTATCCGAGAGTGACTTTTATCACGAGCTCGAGATATATCAAAAATTATTAAGGGGCGACTGCGAGAATGGCTCTCCCAAAACGTCCAAGTGCACACGTGTTACGGAGGCGGGTGGCGACGGGGACGGCAAGGCGGAGGGGAAAGGAGACGGGGAAGGAGAAGGAAAAAGTGACCAGTGTCACGAGGAAGAAAAAAAAGAGATTGTTAAGAACAAGGAGAAAAAACACAGGCCATCTAGGTCGTGCAGTGTCGAGAGGATTCGAAAAACAAAGAATGGCGAAAAGGGTAAGTAGGAGGGGAGAATTTGTCGCTTATAATAATGTATTTAATTGTGATTTTTTACGATTATTTGTGAATTTTTTTGCAAAGCACATTAATTTCTTTTATTACATCATCTTTACACAGGAAAATAATTTCCCACAGGGCATATGTCAGTCATATTTGGGGATGCTGTATGGAGGGTGTTTTTGAGAAGAAGGAGTGAACGTGGGTCTTGAAGAGACTTGTGCTGTAGTAGGAAGGAAACTAGTCCCGTCAAACCCTTCCACAGCCGATCTGTTGAACTCGAAAAAAACTTGAAATGACCGTGACAAATGCCAACCGTGTACATATATTGGGCGCACAATTCTGAATGGTGCTCACCATAGCAATACTGAGAGTATCTTAAGAGGATATAACCGGATAATACCGGAAATTTGTCTTTTTAAAATCAAATTCTTAACTTGTTGACTTTTTTTTACAAAAAAACATAAATTGTTTTCGAAAGATTGTTATTTTTCTGGTATGTTTTAAATAAAAAAAACCAAGTTTATTTTGAATATAGTAAGGTTATACCATAGACATATGAATATGTATATGTCTGTTGGTTATACCGTTGGTAGTTGTCAGATTTGTCAAATTTTCATAATAATATATAATACATAATCTAGGAAAGACACGTTTCAGAATTTTGGATCAATAAAAATCTCAGTCAACTTTAAAAGAGTTTATATTATATTATAGAGATAATAAAAAAGGGAATTTTTTCATTTCTTGTGAAGTGTCCCATTTTGCCCGCTGAAAAAAAGGCTAATATGAAAAGCATTTATTTCGAGAGAAGAAAAAAATCTCACGTGAGGGGGGAGGGGGTCCCACTAAAGGAGAGGGGGGGTCTGCATTTTTTTTAGACTGCTCACGTAATTAATACCCCATACAAGAACTGCTCCCGCCTAAAGTCAGTGAGACTATTGCATCCTCAATTGGGATATGTTTCGAGGCTGAAGGCAGAGGGGAGGGGAAGGAGATGGGGTACAGGATGGTGGGAAAGTACCTGGCTATTCAGATCTAGTCACAAAACACGGCAAAAGCCATTTCAAGCAACGGTTTAAATCTGAATGGTGGTCATGCACCCAAGGCGATTATAATTGTTTAATAAATGTTAATTTTAATTGAATAATTGTGTGTGAATTTTATTGAGAAATTTTACTTATGTTTGAAGGCAAAGTAGGAACAACCAGAATTACAAAAAATGCAACAACTTTGTGCTCCATTTCTTGTAGTCGATTCTCGCACTTACTTTATTTTCAGTATTCTTGTTTACAGAGATTTCATCGTGTGGAGAATGAGACTTTCTATTATATATAATATACATGCAGATATGCGATAATCCAAATGTAACAATTATTTATAATTTTTTATTTTACGCACCAGACTTTTAGGTCCGGGTAAAGTTTTTCCCATAGGAAAAACTAATCCCTTTCACACACTTTTCCATATAAATGGTTATCTAGTAAATCCACGCTGTGCAAGTGTATTATATAAGTATAATTAATACAACACAATACAAGAACAACATGTTAACCTACCAGTCTATTAAATGGGAAAATAATTCACCGACTCCAGATATTTTCATATCAGAGGGTTCGGCTCGGTGGAATTCCTAATTTGACCGATAAATCCTACTGATCCCTCAATATAAATATTTAAAAAATCTTTCGTAATCCTACATGTATTTAAAATGACTGATTTTTCCATTTTTATATACAAATTATTTGACAAATCTGATATGCCTAAATTTTTAATGAGATAGCTAGGTATAATGCCAGCAGCCGAAATAACAAATGGTAATATTTTTTTATAATATAATTTTTTTTTTATAATATAAAAAAAAGTATATTATTTATATTCGAAGGAAAAAATCAATGAATTCAAAAAACAAAAAATGATAATTGGTTTGTTACTTCCATCTTTGGTCGCCTGCAAAGTTAACTTTGTCGAGATGAAGACACGTATTTCTGTCCAAATATATATTTTCGTCAAATCTAATTTCATCGTTCTTCTTCCTCAATCGTAAAATTTCTTCTTACTCGATGTTTTTCGAAAGTTTTAAAACATTTATGATTTATGTTCGTCGAAAGTTCTGAATATGTGATTTATTTTTTGTAAGTAGCAGTTATAGAACAGCGCCTTTCAAAATTAGCTCATGCCAGGGAACAATAGAATGTTTAAATTATTTTTCTGTAGATACGTAACAAAATATGTGTCGAATATTTGATTTCGCCTAGTTTCTCGTTACTACATAGTTTTACAAGCCCTGCCTTTAAATATTGAACATTTATCATGAAAATAAGAGCGTTTAAAAAATATTAGCCATTGTGTAGAAATTCTGTATAGAAAAACTTTGCACATTTTTTGGACTACAAAAAATAACTATGATTTCTGCTTTACAGTGAAGATTGTTCTCCCTGGTATGTTCCTATTAATACTTTCCTGCTAATAATTGACCTATTCCGTTAAAGTGTAATGAAATATTTAATGTAAAAATCTATATTTAATAATTACTGATTAAGAGGTAAACGCTTTTAGAATTGAATATAAATTTAAATAGGTAGGTACCGTTATTTGTACGTAGGCACATTATACTCATCAATGCTAAACCAAGTTAAGTTAAGTGTCTTCATATTTTTTAGGTAGGTCTTTTCCGGAGACCGGTAGACTGTCTGGGGCAAATGAGACTATCGCATTCTCGTTGTGGGTATGCTGTGAGGTTGAAGGCAGTGGGGAAGCAAAATAGATGTGCGAGATGTTGAAGATTTAGGGGTTCTGGGCTATTTAGATCTAAACACCAAACACGGATAAAGACATTTGAATCAACGTTTCAATTCTGAATGGTGATCTTCCACCGGGTGATAGGTATTGCGAGTCTCTTCCACTCTGGAAGATATTTGACATGACTGAATTAATTGTGAAACAACACAAATTAGGGGTATTTCAACCCGCGACCTCTGAATTGCTATACGAGGCACTTACCCCTAGACCACGCAGGCTCTTTTGGAGGAATATAGACTTTGCAAAGATTTGACTGTCGTGGGTTGAAAAACTATGAGTCACACTCGCTGCTCCAGAATGATTGATTCCAGGAAATATCAGAAGCCTTAAACTGTCAACAAATCGTGAAACAGCGAAGATTTCAGGCTAGAAAATGTGCCCACGAAAGAAGCCAACCTTTTTGTTTACATCAGCTGAAAATTCAACGTTTACATTGGGGTTATAAATTTAGTAAAATGGTCAACGTTAGTTTAGTTATGGGCTCTCCGTGGCAGAGTTTGTGGAGTGTTGCTATAAACATAAGATTTATGGTAAAAACCTTTTCTCCCTTTAAAAACGCGGTAAGTAAGTGCTTGCTCTGAGTACAGAATTTTATTCTTACGAATGCTAGTCGATTCCAAATATGCCTCTTGTCTTTTAATTTAATTAATAGTGTGTGTAATTTCACATTTTAATAATAATATTAAATTACATATCGCTACCAAAATATTAAATTACATATCGAAAAAAGTCCCAATAAACTACTTTTAAGTAGTTTGTCAATGGGTTCTTTTAACTTAATAGATTATAACAAAAATGAAACTAACTATTAAAAAATAATTGTTTACATTCATATAAAAAAAACTATTTTATACATTCATATCATAAGAGATATAGCCTAAAGAAATGTAACATGATATAAAAAATATATAAAAAAGTGTATGCAGTTAGAAATTGTTTAGAATCTAATACAAATTATTTCTTTCAGCGAACCAATTTTTCAACATAAAATTTGTTTTTACGTTTGTACATTTTTTAATTGCTGCAGGTAACATATTTAAGCAATTTGGTATCATGTCGTCCAGCGTTCTTTGCCCTTATTTGTTATGATTAGTCCTCCATTTAACGTAAAACGAGTATTGTAAGTGTGTTCTAGTCTATTTATGTGCAAAGGGCTATTTATATGCTGAAAAATAATTTTATACCGTAGAATTGGTCTCGCTGAGAGAATTCTGAGATGTTGATAAAGGTATGGAACATTATGCCTTTGTTTGTATAAACTTTTATGAGCTAATAATTTAACTAATGAATTTTGAACTGTTTGAACGTGATTTATATTTGTTTTACAGGAAAATCCCCAAGCTGTAATTCCATCCCTTATAATGGATTCAGCTAATGATAAATAAATTATCCGAAGTGTGCATATTGGAACATAGAATTTTAATTTATATAATCTACTAATAATAATAGATCTCAGTCGTTCACAGACTTTTGATGATATAAATAGTATATTTGCGGCACGTTCCAGAGTGGTGCATATTCTCAGTATTGCCTTCCTTGGAGAAATTCAATGAGAAAGACCACTATTCAGAATCGAAACATTGCTTGAAATGATTTTAGTCATGCTTGTTTAATGACCAGATCTGAATAGCCAGGCACTTCCCAACTTTCTTCCCACCCACCTCTTTCGCTTCCCCACTACCTTCAGCCTCACAACATAATCTGTTTAAGGATGCCATAGTGCCACCGGCTCCGGACAGTCTGGAGCAGAAAGGACCCTTAGCTATAAAAATAATTAAAAAGAACACAAGAAAATTGAAACTGAAAAGTGAAATTTAATTTAACGGTATTTTTAACCGTTCTCGAAAGATCTTTGAAAGTTTTATTTATTTCTATATTATATATGACTTTCTCAGTAGCCAAAATATCTCGAACTGGCTTCATTATTTCGCCAAGCTTACCGTTCTCACTAGAGCCCGCATAATTAAGTTAATCGTAAGAACATAAATTCGTTTTATTTCATTTTTACATTAAGCGGAATATTAGGGATGAAGGAACTAATTCCAAATTTCACCCAAATTCTAATTTGTATTTACCAAGTAGTAATTCCCACAAAATACGTAGCCGATATTATTTGCTTGTAAAATTCGGAGTATACATTTAAAAGGAAGGAATGCGAGGTTGAATAAAAAAGTTTTCCCAACTTAAACAGGTAAAATTACACATAAATCTTCATAGAGAACTTGTTGATTTCAGAATAAAATAATGCCTTTCCTCGGCTATTCTGTATTTACATCTCCCGTTGAATACAGAAAATAAGGCTGCGAAATTAATTTTTCACGAGGTGCGAACACTGAGCAAGTGGAGTTTAACAAAGGGAAGACAATTTTATTAGACGGTATTTTTACAAAATTTCTGTTTTTTGTCGGAACGTGAAATAAGTCACAGCGGAATGCGAGTTTCCATAGAGAATGAATCCACGTGTTAGCGCTAAGATATTTTGCGGTTTGATAAGCAATGGTTTATGTGGAAGAGTACTAAGCATTCTGGTTTTTCGTCCTTTTCATCCCTTTGAGCGCAAAGCCGAGGGCAAGTTTAAATATAAATTTAAGCCAGGTTTTAAGTTATTGTCGCTCGGGGTTACCGTGAAGGATATTTTTATCAGCTACATCTCTAACATCCAGGTGAGAAGCCTTCTTTATTATTCCAGAGCAGAAGCATAAAATTTAGAATATATTAAATTTTTTATTACACGTATTTAAGGACACCCACCAAACGAATCTATTTTATGAAGGATTAAAATATTGTTTATCCATTTTATAATCTGAATATAAACAAATCTGCTCGTTGGTCTCATTTAAAACTATGAGCTAGCGTCATAAAATTTGATAGGCTTTTGCTGTCAAGGGTAAATTTCAACTGTTGTATTTAAAAAAATGTGAATACCGTGCAAGACTTACGACAGGCTGGTCTCTACTGTCCGGAACCAGTAGAACTGTAGCATCCCTAATTGAAGGGACTCGGAACGAAACTGAAGGGAACGAGATGGGGAAGAGGATGGCTGAATAATTAGATCTGGACACTTCTGGTCGATTAAGACATTAAGTCATTTGAAGCATCATATTTTTATTTATTATGTTTTTTATATGTATACTGCACAAGAGTCCCAACTGCTTTCGTCTGGAGCCAGTGAGACCATGGCATCCTCAATTGGGGTATGTTGCGCGGCTAAAGGTAGTGGGTAAGGTCAGGAGACGGGGGAAGAGGGAGGTGTGGGAAGTACCTGGCTATTCAAATCTGGTCACCAAACACGGCTAAAGCCATTTCAAGCAACGTTTCAATTCTGAACTGTGGTTTTACACCAGCGCGATACTGAGAGTATCTTCCACTCTGAAACGTGCCGCAAATATACTATTCAATAAAATTTATTCGCGCATGCCGGGTTCGAACCTGAGGTCTTCGGATTGGGAGTGGAGAGTCTCGCCCCTCGACTACGCCGGCCGTCAAATATAGCGTTATTATATTCATGTATCTGTCAAAAAATGAGAAAAGACGACATCTTTTTCAAATGTTCACTAAGAAAAATAAAGTGCAATTTTTTTTTTTGTATTAAAGTAATTTGATAATTAACCTAATCGGTAAATTAGTTATTGAAGTAAAACTTCTTTCCGCACGCTTCACGGGGGGTAAGTTGGCAAATGCGTTACGAAAAGTGGGGATCGGGCGAGGCGAACGGAAGTTGAGAGGGAGTTAGTGAAGATGATGCGGATGCGGATGCGAATGTAGAGCTATAGAAGTTTTACTTCAGTCGTGTGGTCTAAAGCACACTCGTTGTTTTAAAAATAAAATAAATTGGTTTTACGCCTGGAAGGCTAAGCAGCGGTGATTATTAATTGAAGCGGAAAACGTAATACTATCCAGATCCTTGTAACTTTACCCACAGGAGAGATAATATGAAGAATTCCTTTACCTTCAGTAAGGCAATGAGAAATCATTCAACCCTATAAAATGGAATTTAAATTCATTTAACTCAAGCAGAGGAAATTAAAGTTTTTGCGGGTATCCATGGAACAAAGAGCTCAAAGAATATTTTTGACAAGCTTTTTTAACCGTTTAGTTGGAAAACTAATAAAACGCCTTTAGTTTCCATGACATATTAAAGTGGCAAAAAATGTATAAACCGACATTTTTATAAACTCGTATTTTCTGGAAATCGTATCCATAGATAAGGAATATAAAAGATTTTTTATTCTTTTGTAATATTTTACAAATCTTGGTTTTCATGGCTCGACAGCTCGCAGCGTCTGTAACTACGTCATCACCAGTAGTTATCGTCATTTATTTATTTTTTAACATTAGATACACACAGGAGGCCCTAGGCCCAGTCCTAGGCCATTTGGGGTGACCTTAGGTGTTGGTTATCCAATAAATGGTTCCCGGGGCAGCAGTACCCATTCCTGCCTCCCAAAGTGAGCCAAGTTATTATACAAGTAGATATACATATACAAGTAGGTACATAATAGTTCTGCTACTAGATAATATGTTCGTTAGTTCTGTCAGTATGTTAGTTTATTAATTTATTGGCTGGGCCCTGACGATGGACACTTCAACGCCGTCCGAAAAGTTTGGCTAAAGAAGGAGGTAGCGCAACATGGCATAACACCTCGAAAATAAATAGCAAAAATACTTTTGGCCGGGAAAATCTAAAATCATATCATGTTCTAATTTAGTCTACAAAGGTACGTTTAGTTTAGAGGCTGCTAGTTTAGTCACTCGCAGCGAATAACTTGTCACGCGAAGCGATTTCATCGCTACGTGTAACCAAATTTAGCCAGTCCTACAATCATTTGAAACTGTGGAATAAAAAGTTATTATTACAATGTTTGAATAAAGAGGTTCGGTTCCTTGGTTTTCAGTCGACAGTGCGACATTATTGTAGACATGGGCACAGACAGCTAAAGCTGGGTACTGGGTACTGGGTACTGGATGCTGCCTTCTCTGTCGACTGTCGCCTTGACTGCCGGCGGCGCGCGGGCGTCCTTCCGCTGTATAATTGAAATTCCTTCGCACGCAGTCCGCTCTAGTTTTACTTCTGTTATACAGCAATACCTCGTTTAACGATGCTTTTTAGGACAAAGACTCTTTGTTACGACATAAAAAAACATTGGCTAGTTTTAATTATCCTGCTAGAGTACGGAGGCGAGCATTTATCACGGAGGAAAATGTTAATTTATGTTAAGACTTGCATTCGAGAAATTCATCACTGCCTTAATAAGTTGAGACTAGGTACTGGCAGACTCTAAGGAAATACTTTCATAAAATTTACTAGCCTTAATAAATTTTACTGTTTTAAAGAATATTGCATGCACACATTCTTATATTGATTACTCGCACGTTGTTTGAACGGTTATAAGTCAAAAAGAAAATTAACGATTAAAAATAGTTTCATCTTAAGGGGAACGGATGTGCGGCCCATTTCAGTCGGTATCACACAAAATTTAATTTTGGATTTTAGGCCAACATAGCCAACAGAACTGAAAAATTATTTTTGAGTACAAAAGGTACATCAAGTATCTAGTACGGATATGTAGGTATTACTTCATTTATTTGTGTTTTAAATTATAAAATATAGGCAAATTAAAGATTTTAATATTACATGACTTTAAAGTTAACTATAAAGTTATTAAAAGAAAGCATTTTGAGAGGTGTCAATTTAAATAATAAATTAACTAAAGATGTGATTTTGCGAAGTTTGAAGAAATAATAAATTAACTATTTACGTCAGAACACTAATGTGTTGTATGTAAATTAAAATAACTACCCGATAAGACATTGATTTAAAAAAAAATATTAACACGGTAGATAAGGCACGATATATATTTTAATTATTATAATTAACTCATAAAAAAATCCGAAGTTGCATCCAAAATAAAGCAAAAATTAATTGTTTAACTAGATATTTTTAAATCACTTTTAATATTTTTCAGTTTGGTTGAGTATTTTGGCCTCAAATAGAAAATTTAGCTTTGTGTGAAACGGGTCGGAACGGGCTGTTTTTCCGTTCTTCTAAAAAATGCTACATACAAAACTAACATAAATTTTATTCGCTTGGCAAGGAAATAATGTATCGTAATATTATTCTAGCTTGTCGTTTCGTCACTTGCAAACATTGATTTTTTATGTGTATAAAACGCGTCGCAAATTCCGTGTAAAATATTATAATTTTTCATTTTCAATATGCGGAATCTATTTACTTGAAAGTCTTATGAGTTTATTGCGAAGAACGCTTCTATAACTAAAAAACATAATAAAACTCTCAATATTTTCATATTATATCTTAATGTATTATATTTTTTTTATAAAACGAAATAGAGGAAAATCTCTAAATACAAGTAGCTTTCCCGGGGAAATAAGATAGGACCACAGACATATTATTCATAGACTTGAAAATCATGGAGAGGGGTAATAACCATCTGTAGCGGGGCGGAGAGGGATGAGTTGACGGTAACGATATGTGATTCGTTAATCCTTCAATACGACAGTATATAGGCATCACGCATTATAATATCACTATTTAGCTCTTAAAAGTAAAATCTGCTTTTGAATGAATAGACCTTTTTACATGGGAGCGCGAATTGTTCGCCCGGTTTGAACAAACTTGTGTAATCCATATAATATGAAGAAAGGTTCGCTTGTTTTGAGAGTCGAATATTTTGTTACCGTATTAAGTTAAGACACTTTTACAAATGTTTCATAATTTACTTATCACAGTAAACTGCAACGTGCACACGACGGGACCGGGAATTTCGCTTCATGTCTAAAACTGATCATATTATATGATGTAAATAAGCTTAAAATAATGACAAATAATGCCTGCATATGGAAGGTAATACGACAATTGGGTTTATACTCTTTTTCACTTCTATTTTTACATGTTTTAATAGCACAAGTTACCATTTTTGCCGTGTTATTTCGTAAAATGTACCGATAAGAACTCGACGCTAGTCCGCACAAGAATGATGACATCACATTTTCTAGATTCACGCTTACCTATACGCCAGCCCGGCCGGTTCCATGGAACCCAGAATTAAGGAGAGGGAAATAATACGCTTTTATCACTTAGGGCAGGTCTATACATATTCATATGTCTATGGATAGGACAGATGTTTACGATTCTATCCGAACGTAGAATAAATACTTAATGACTTATGAGCGATTGACCAGCAGCTGAGAATAAATGTTTAAAAATGCTTGCAACTATACAGGGAGGTTCCAATGAGAAAGATCGATTATTCCCCGTATCAAATTTTTTACATTAAAAATGTAATAACGATTTATTTCATTCAAAACTTGCTTTAATATATACCTAAATTCAAGTAAGCAATAAAAATGCTCAAAACGCAAGATGATAAATTATTAAATATAGTGTACTTCTTGTAAGTATTTTTTGATCATAAGTATTTATGATTTTTTAATAATGTCTAAACAAAATAAGTGTGTAAAAACAATTTGAAATATTTAGTTTGTAAGACCTTAAATAAATAGAAAAATTGAGGTATTTTTGTCACAAAACAGGTTTTCGGTTTTATTTTTTAATGATTTCAATTGAACTAAAATTAAAGTTTTTAAAACTGTGTTGACTAGATTATGTATTGATTTATTTTATTATATGATTATGTGATTTGAAATTTGTGTTGTTTAATAGAATGTATCGTTTGAAAATTGAACAAATCTGCCAACAACCAACGGTATATAACCTTAGTATATTAAAAATTCACTTAGTTTTTCAAAATTTTAAAACTGCGTGTACCAGATAATATAACAATCTTTCAAAATCAATTTATGTTTTTTTGTAAAAAAGAGTCATTACGACTAGAATTTGATTTAAAAAGGACTAATTTCCGAAATTCTCTGGTAATGCCCTCTTAACTAAAAATGAAAAAAATCGTAAATTCAATAATAATTGACAGCCCTGAACTTATTCTTTCAATTTATGTGTTTTTGTAAAAAAGAGTCAATACGACTAGAATTTGATTTAAAAAGGAGTAATTTCCGAAATTCTCTGGTAATGCCCTCTTAACTACAAAATGAAAAAAAATCATAAATTCAATAATAATTGACAGCCCTGAACTTATACTTTCAATTTATGTTTTTTTGTAAAAAAGAGTCAATACGTCTAGAATTTGATTTAAAAAAGACTAATTTCCGGTATTCTCTGATAATGCCCTCTTAACTGGAAAATCCATAAAATCGTAAATTCAATAATAATTGACAGCCCTGAACTTATACTTGATTTCTTTCCATATACCTCGCAAACCAACATCAAGGCAATATCTACCGTTTTATTGTGACAACTCCAACACAGAATTACAATTGTATACTCCAGTTCGCTGTATACAAAATTTGGGAAATTACTATAAAGACGTTGTTGATATATTTAACATATCATTCACTAAATATAAACAAGACATTGTAGGATGTATATCGGGAAAAAGAACAACAATATTTAATTAAACAAACCACATAGCTCTGCTTCGACATAAATTCATCTACGTATTGTAATTTTCCCACTCTATTGTTTTTCTATCTTGCGTGGTGGAGTATCTTGTTTTTATCTATTTCGTTTTTAATTTTGTTTTTGGTTATGTTTTTGATTTTGTTTTTGATTTGTTTTTGATTTTTATTTGGTTTTTTGATTTTGTTTTGGATTTTGTTATGCTTATTTAGATGTTTTTGTGATTAATGAAAAAAAATAACATGTAAGAGCCCAGCTGACGGTACAATGTATAAGAACATCATTTTATATAAAACAAGTAAGTTATTACAAAAATAGTTATTGTCCGGCGCGTGTCGTTTTAGCTGGCACACCTTTTCCACTTAATCCAACATCTTTAATCTGTTCAAATAATAGTAGTTTGCTTCTGGCTTTGCAAAATAAGCGTCAACGGATGCGATAACATTCGATCTTAGTGGACATCTTAGTTGCTTGGAACCAAATCTGCACGGTTTGCAGTCTTCCAGTAAGAACCACAATTCGTGTATTATTGGCATTGTGTTGATGGAACAGTACTTTTTTCTTCACTAAATAAGTTTTACAGGCGTTAAATCTCTTTTAATAAACCTTTTGAACCTAAATGCATATATTTTGACAAAATCTTATCAGATATGAGGATTTTGCGGAAATACCCCGAAGGTAGGGCGGTTGATTGAAAGGAATAGGTGAGTAACGAAATGTAAATCAGGAAAGTTGGGAAGTACCTGGCAATTCTGTTCTAGCTACTATATGAGTAAAGTAATTTTAAGCAACGATTCCAAACTGAATGGCGGTCTTTCACCAGAGCAATACTGAGAGTATCTGCCAATTTGTAGCGTGACGTATAAATACACTGTTAATTGTTATTTTTTATTGAATCATTTAGGAAACCAGAAAGTTAATTAAAAAAGTTGCATATCGATTTAATTAATCGAGGTACGACTGTACTCGTTACTTGTTTTAAAAGAAAGGATGGCGAATGTCAAATTACTTTCATCCGTAGATTCCACAGCGGCTTGTCTCTGGCCTCACTCGTATATCGTTGATTTTGTACTCTCTGGATTTTAATGTGCTTTAGCAATGCTCGTTACTGTTAAACGACCGTGTTCGGTAGTTTATCTGTTGTACATATTTGTAAATTTTCTACGAATTTTTAAATTTTTGCAAGGTATTTTAAATGTCCTATATATATATATATGTTGTCAGTATGTCAGTTACGGACACCAATTTTCTCACGAATACAAAACCAACTCCGGGATCCCCCAGGGATCAAATTTAGGACCCCTCCTCTTTCTTTTATTCATTAATGATATAGGCAAGACCATTAACCGCTCAAAATATCTCCTCTTCGCTGATGATATCAAACTTTTCAGAGCTATTAAAAGTTACATAGATTCCATTATTCTACAGAATGATCTTGATTCTCTTGTCAAATGGTCGGAACTGAACAAATTACCCTTCAGCATCCAGAAGTGCAATGTCGTTACATTTACAAGATCCAAAAATACATTTCTATTCCCCTACCAGATTAATAAAAATATATTAACACGGAAAAATGAGATTAGAGACCTTGGCGTGATTTTTGAAGCAAATCTCTCTTTCAAATCCCACATATTTGACATTGTCTCCCGCGCCAACAAAATGCTTGGATTTGTTCTTCGTAATGCGAGATCATTTACTAATGGAATTGCAATACGTCGAACATATGAAGCACTTGTTCGTAGCATCCTGGAATATAGTTCCATTATTTGGGCCCCTTCTGAACAAAACCATATCCTAGAAATAGAAAAAGTACAAAAAAGATTTTTGCGTTACCTGTATATGAGGGAATATACGTACTATCCATTCCTTTATCCATCCTTGTTCTTAACAGGGATGCTCGATTTCAACACCTTAGAAGCCCGCAGAAAAATATTTTTAGGTAAACACTTTTTTAAGCTAATCTCTGGTATCATACTCAATCCGCCTATATTAAAAGAGGTTAATTTTTACGTCCCTAACAAGTATACTCGTGGTAAATCCCATGCACTTTTTTATGCTCCGAAAGTGAGGACTTCTGCCTATCAGAACGCGCCAATAAACAGAGCGACTCAACTGCTTAACGATTCTGCATTGACCATCGACATTTTCAATGTCACTTACAGACAGTTCAGCAACTATCTTTTAGCACATCGTCGCTTCAGTTCGTTTTTATCCAACATACCAAAACGCGAATCGGGAGAAATGGCACTTTAAACTTTTTTTACGATAGAAGCACATACATTTTGGAGGACGTAAGACAAAGTTCGTTTTGAAAACCCCTTAAATAATTGTTTATATTTTTTTTGAACGAGTATCGCATAAATAAAGGCTTTTTGAGAACATTTGCATACTTAATTCAATTTCACGAAAAATGGTCTGTTGGACAAAAACGAACTAGAGCGACGACATGTCACTAAGTAGTAAAACTGCCTTTGTGTACTTTGTAATTTATAATCTTCTCCGTGATATATTGGTGTATAACTGTTTTATAGAGAACATGAAAAAATAAATAAATAAATAAATAATATATATATATATATTTTTTTAAATATCGTAAAACCAAATGCTATTTTGAAAACTAGATTACTTTTTTGATTATTGTAGTAGAATTATACTTTAGTGTTTACAAATTGTAGAATTTCAAACTTTAAACATGAAAAAAATTGAAAAAAAGGTTACACCAAACATTTTCTATGAAAACATGGAAAAAATTCTGAAAATTTGAAAAAAAAAAAAAAAAACAGTACTGTTATTTAACAAATTTGCAACAAAACTATGACTTCACTTTTATCTTGTTCATATAATTAAAAATTAAAAAAATATATATATTTCTCCAAGAGTAACAGAAAATATCAGTTCTGTAAAAATTAGACCTTGATTTATCGAATTTGTATTTATTTACACACACACAATGCATTTATGTTATTAAATACTTTTATGGAAGTTTTATAAAACTCACGCGGAAAAATTAAATTTTATAATTAATAACACATATTTTTTTTATCCGTCAGTTGATTTTAATGAGGATATGTATGACCAAAACTTTTGATTTTTTTTGCATTGAATTTTCGATGTTGTCGAAATATAACTTTCTGGATTCACTAGACATCTTTTTGTATGTAGCACGTGGGTGGATCGGTCTACTGCTTTTTAACATTTTTTTATATTAACTCCATACAGGGGGACCTGAGGAAAATAATTTCCCTCGGGGCCTATGTCATCTTTTAAGAAGCTGCGTGGAGGGTCTTTTTGAGGATAGGAAGGAGTGAACATGGGTCTTGAAGAGACCCATGTTGTGGGAAGGAGGAAACACAGAGGCCGGCAAATCGTTCCACAGCCGAGCTGTCGAACTCAAGAACGAGTCGTTAAAACGACCAGTTCTCATGTGAAAAATGTCAACCGTGTACATATGTTGGGCGAGCGTTTGGCGTGTTTCCCGACTATGCACCGGTGCCGACGGGATCAATGACGCTAGTTCCCCTTCTTCTTCTGCTGATCTTCTTCTGCTGCTTCTTCGGCTGATAAATTTGTGGTTTCATAATTCCAATCAATACATTTAAGAGGATACCCGGCGGTGATTTTTCCATACAAACGTATACCCTATTTATCTCTCTGGATTTTAATCCTAGAGAAAATATTGTTTTTGCATAAAATAGATATCAACTACTAGCGTGTCGGTACTTTTTGTTTTTTTTTGATAAGTTACTTTTTATAGAAGTTATGACCTTCCAAAAATCAATAAAATTGAATGGTTTAAACGCCGTCAAAAGATGTTCAGTATAAAAACCAGATAATGTTTTTTAAAAAAAAACAAAACGTACAGTCATAGAATAGTTTTTTCTTATGTAGTTGGTAAAAAAAAAATTGAAAATCAGTCCACTTTTGGAGGAGAAAAGTGGGGAATACAAAACCTCCATTTTAGTTAGGTGTCAGTGCATTGTCCCTTTCGCTCAATATCCGGTGGAGTAAGAGCAACAGTGACAGCAATATTTTAGTAAAATCTATTTCTGCACCACCGGGTATCATCTTAATGTCATTATTAATTTGAGTATAATCAATAATACTATTATTAAAACTGTATTATTTATAAAAAAGTTCAGCTATGTAATTATTATTACGCATGATGGTCGGTTTGTAAGTTATTCCCCAATATGCCTTAGGAAAAAAAAAATAAGAAGAAAAAATCTTGTTCTCAAGATTTTTATTTCAATATTGTTATGTTTTGTTTGTTAGTGAATACCAAGCATGAATAGTTAATATGTTAGTGAATACCAAGCACGAACAGTTAATATGTTAGTGAATACCAAGCACGAACAGTTAATATGAACGCAAACATATGACTGTCTTAGTTTATGAAGACAATATAAAGCGGGCGACAAACGCGAAGTTCACATCAAAAAGATACTGCGTTATAAGTATCTTTTCTACCGACACACTACGTTATAAAATATTCCTTCCTACGGCAGGAGAAGGGGTCAGTTGAAATCGGAAGCGGTCGAGAGAATATCATTTCTTTGTACTGGATATGTTAACTTGACAGCTCCGTGCATGCTCCGTGTATTAAAAATGACCCCCTCTCCTGTTTACGGTAGAGAGGGGGTCGCATAACTTTTCTGATACCGCCACTGTAGCGAATACGAAAAATAATTCCGATTAGCGAAGATTCAAACCGCGATCACAGCGCATCATCTTTTTACGTCTGGCGGGTCTCATGGGATTGTATGGCGAGCGCTATTGTGTTATAAATAACTTTTTGATGTGAGCTGCGAGTCTGTCGCTACCTTTAACGAAACTCAATCGAAAATCTGAAACAGAAAAAGATACGGATACATATATATTTTTATATTTCAGCATGAGTTGTTCAAGACATGAGCGCGATGTATACTCGTATTGTCGTATAATATATTTTGTACTGAAAACATGTTTTAAATTAGTGAAAATAATCATGCTTATATCTATATGTATTATAAGTTCACACTTCTCAACACATTTCTATATCTTTATATTGTAAATCTTATTGTTATTCCTCTATCTTGTTATCAGATACCTTGTTTACACTTTTCAACACTCCCAACTTACATACTTATCCCATACTCTGTAATTCTGAATATATTATTTGTTACCAGGTTAATTCGGTAAATCCGAATAGCTAATATGCTAACAGATTACTTTTTTGCATAGTCACAAAAAAAAATGTATGTATCTTTTTTATATATTTCTTCATAACACAACTCAATTTAAAAAAAATGAATTTTCTTGTTTTTATCTTTGTTTTTATTTTTGTTTGCAATTATGTACTTAAGGAATAATATGAACTAAACCTGTCAATTTGTCTGTCCTGGAACGGGAAACTTTCCTAGTTGGACAGGCAAAGCTTCCTAATGTGTAACTTGTACTTTCTTTTGTATCTATATATAAATAAATAAATAAATAAATAAAATAAAGATCTGGGACTCAAACCCAAGTCCTGGGCCAATATGTCTCCATTAATTAAAATGTTAGATTTAACTCATTAAATTAAAATAAAAATAAATATTCATCCTAGACTTGCAGAAAAGTCAATAGATGTCGCATATTTTATAATTTATCCTGACACTAGCTAGGTTGAATCGAGTTGAATCTTGCAATTATACACAAAGATAGCAGCCAATAAAAATATGCGTTAAAAAATTAAGATAATGTTGGTAGTTCTCAGTCGATGTATATGATAAAGTTAAATATGACCAAATCGGAAAGGGATACATTAGCTCAGTGGTCAGAGCATCTACCCGGAAAGCCGAAGGTCCTGGCTTCGAGTCCCAGATGTATACGTAGGTACGTATCTTTTTCTGATTTTTCTGTTTCAGATTTTCGATTGAGTTTCTCCATTATTGTCTTCATTAATTAAAATATGTGACAGTACCTGGACTCAAACCAACATATTATCTTTAATATATAAAACAAAGTCGGGTTAGTTACACCATTTATAACTCAAGAACGGCTGAACCGATTTTTATAATCTTTGATTTGTTGGATTTGTCTCCGTCCCGATTAACAGAATAACTATTAAAACATCGGAAAAAATCACGAGAAAAATAATTATGAAGAAAGTTAATTTTTTCATACATTTTGTATGGAACGGCTTTTCAAATAATGTGCGTTGGTCGACATAATTTGAATCAATTCGAACTGTCAATGGTGTAGTGTGCCGAACATTTAGTGCTTAGTGAACAGCTCAATTTAATTTCTTGAACTTAGAGTAGGTACCTATTTATTTTAACTTAATTTATTTCAGGTAATAAATTAAACACAACATTTATTGATTCTGAGGCGGTACGAAGTTTGCCGGGTCAGCTAGTTATTTTACGCACCATTTTGAGGTCCGGGTTTAGTTTTTCCCATAAGAAAAACTAAACCCTTTCATACACTTTTCCATATAAATGATCATTTAGTAAATCCACGTTATGCAAGTGTATTATACAAGTATAATTAATACAAAACAATACAAGAACAACATGTTAATCTACCAAACTATTAAATGGGAATATAATTCACCTACTCCAGATATTTTCATATCAGAGGGTTCGGCTCTTAAATCTTACAGATCCCTCAATATAAATATTTAAAAAATCTTTCGTAATCCTACATGTATTTAAAATGACTGATTTTTGCATTTTTATAGACAAATTCTTTGACAAATCTAATATGCCTAAATTTTTAATGAGAGAGCTAGGTATAATGCCAGTAGCCGAAATAACAAATGGTAATATTTTTATAGTCTGAGAATTCCAAATTCTTTTAAGTTCATTTCCTAAATCTGTATATTTTCTTATTTTTTCAGAAACAGATTTTTCAATATTACAGGAATTTGGAATAGCTTTTTTTTTTTTTTTTAAAAGAAAGACAAACATTCCCGGGTTACGAATAACCCAACAACATTTGAAAATCTCCTACTACCACCACACTAAGCGGAAGATGTTGCTTGTGTTGTGGTGGAGGACTTAGCCAGCCGAGGAATCGAACACGGAACGCCTGGGTGAGACCCAAACGCGATGCCCACTGAACCACTGACCGGTCAAGCTACATCAATGATATAAGTTATTTATTTTTATTATTAGATATTATTATATTATATACATCTATTATATCACATTTGCCAGTAGCGTGCATTGCTCCTTGACCAGTGGAATGCTGGTACTTTTCAGGTGTTGACTGTCAGTATTCATCATGAAAATCCGAAAGTTTCATATTTATTTATTAAACTTCAGTTAGTTCTTCCGAGAAGCCTGTCATTTATTGGCATGCATTAATGTAGTTACATATTTTTCACTCAAAACTTTATTCCAAAATTAGTGAACAATTCCAAATCACGTAAGAGGACTACGTAAACATAATGAAATAGTGAAAAACTGAGGAAAACCAATTTATGGTAAGACAAAAGTAAATTTTCAAAAAACAATCTTTTATTAATTAATTATTTTTCATTATTTATTCAACTTTTTATAGTGTCTTTTTTTATTTATCAAGTTTATTTTTTTTATTCACAAATAAAAAGGCTTTTAGATTTAACGTTGGTTTTTTTTTTATCAACTGACGTTTAATATGTAGTTTTGTGGTAAAATAATAAATTTTTTGGTAGAGAGTGCTAACGGTCTTTTTGTTTCATTTTTTTTACATATACCAAGATTATTTTTACATTTTATACTATAACATTTTATAGTTGCTTCCTATGTGTATTTACTTATTGACGCTGCCTGTCGGTGACCAATTTAAACTTTGGATTTTATTAAGTTGAGTGACTTTATAAAAATAATAAAATTACCTATAACGTAAGTAGGAGTATTAACGAAATACAATTAAATAGTGGTTTATTTTACAAAGGGTGCATTTTTGTACTAGTCAGCAAAAAATAAGCTTTAAAAACTAATACGAAGAGAACAGACGTATGAAATATCAACCTTCTAAAAAAAAAATTGTCACGATGAAACCATTTCAGAGGGTGGAAAGATTATGACATTTCTGGAATAATTAAATACTATTATGTGTTGCACGCCACTGTTCTATTCCCTTGCTACAGAATTAGGTTAGATTAGTTTCGACAATCAGCCATATAATGCAAGATAATTTGGCCACTATCAAACTACTATTATTGTTCATATTAGCATGGCGGGGGATTATAAAATGCATATCTAATTTGTTAATTGTTTCAGAAACCCATTAGTTGCTTACTCCAAATATTCAATTATCTTAAAGGCCTTTAAGTGAATTAATGATGGAAATTTAAGATATTAATATCTACATAAAACTTTCTCAATCTTCCTCCTTTCCATCTTATTATTTTATCCACTTCCTCTTGTCTCACAATTTACATTAAATCAGGGATGCCATAGGCCCACTGGCTCCGGGCAGCTGAAACTCTTATGCTGAAATTACATTTAAAAAGGTGTTGCAAGTCTTTTTAAGCGATGGACAACATGATCTAAACTTTGGAATATTATTAAATTTTGGACTATAATGAAATTGACGTTTTTTTCTAACTTATTTTATGTTGAAATTTAATACATTTTTTGCACATTTACGTCCTGCCTACTGCACATAAGTATGTGCTACACATCTTTGAGGCATTAGTAGGAATGTTTCTCATTATATATTTCATTTAGAGCAGGTGAACGAGATCTGAACTCACTGTTTTTTTAATGTGGGATTTGAGTTTGGGATCTTCATCTAGATGTACGTAGGAGTTTAGTGCCATTAAGGGATTATTTTACAGCCAGAAGTTTGTCTAATAACTGCGCTTTTTGGTTGTTCTCCAAAGAAATTCTGTTTTGGATGGTTTTAGTTTTAGTTTATTCAAAGACAGTCTTTTATCGCAACGATGCATTCAACAATTATATCTTTTAATCTATTTTTCGCTTTTGGTGCACAAGGAAATAAATTTGCTGATCGTCAGTGTTGCAACAAAGGGAAATAAGTACGAATGATTATATTATTTTGGTTGATGAACAAAATGAAAAACTAGGGGTCCCAGCACTGAACCCTGGGGGACCCCAGATTAGGTTCGGCCATAGAGGTAGGATTTTATCCACTGAATAATTTCACAACTCAATCCAAAAGATTTTTCCAGTCTGTCGATCGGGAAATTGAGGTCGGTGGTGTTGCAAATGCTGCACTCAAATCTAATACGGATATAAAATCTTACTTAAATTACTCGTTTAGAACATGTAAAACTGACATTGCGTGCAGTAGTTCATTTTCTGTAGAATGGTATCGCCTATTATCTGACTAGTATTTTGATTATAGTTCATTTTCCCTCGATGGGCGGTTATATATCTGAGTATAATTTTTTTCAGTACTTTGAGACGAATGGTAAATTTGACACATGACGATAATTACTTAAATCTACAGAATCTTGTTGGAGTTTCTCTAAAATTTGGCAAACACGGATCTTTTTAAGCAGTTGGGGAACTCGCCTAAATGGAAAGTTTTATGGTAAAGGAAGACCACAAACGGCACTACATATTTCATGCAATTTTGAGTGGACTCGTTGGAATTGGTATTATTTTTTTAGAGAACTAGATACAATGTTTCATTCCCTATATTCTGTTTGTATACTAACCCAAGCATCCCTTTGGCTGGTTAGTTTCTAGTTCAGGAAAATCCGCTCAAGTCGATGCGTGGTCCTCTTCTTTTCCCAGTAATCTTAATCAAACCAGGAATCAGACTTGCGAACAGCACGAGTTTTGGTCGAAAAGGGTTATATTGGTTTATTATAGCAGTGAAGGTGCTGATAAAAACTTCTACTAGGCCGGATGTCAAAATGACATTACTATTAAGAGGGTAATTACCAGAGAATACCGGAAATTAGTCATTTTAAAATCAAATTCTAGACGTATTGACACTCTTTTAAAAAAAAACGTTAATTTATTTTAAAAGATTGTTATTTTATCTGGTACATGCAGTTTTAAAATTTTGAAAAACTATGTTTATTTTTAATATACTAAGGTTATACCGTTGGTCGTTGGTGGATTTGTTCAATTTTCAAACGATAGATTATATTACTAAACAACATTAATTTTAAATCATACAACAAAATAAATCAATACATAATCTAGTAAAAACAGTTTTCAGAATTTTAATTTTAGTTAAATTAATTACGATTTATTTCATTCAAAACTTGCTTCAAGTAAGCAATAAAAATGCTCAAAACGCACGATGATAAATGATTAAATATCGTGTACTTGTAAGTGTTTTTTGATCATAAGTATTTATGATTTTTCAATAATGTCTAAACAAAATAACTGTGTAAAAAAAATTGAAATATTTTAGTTTGTAAAACCTCAAATAAATAGAAAAACGGAGGTATTTTTGTCACAAAACACGTTCTGGGATTTATTTTTTAATGTTTTTAATTTAAATAAAATAAAATTTCTGAAAACTGTGTTGACTAGATTATGAATTGATTTATTTTTTGTATGATTTTATGATTTGAAATTTATGTTGTTTAATATAATCTATCGTTTGAAAATATTGGTATATTAAAATTGAACTTAGTTTTTCAAATTTTTAAAACAGCTTGTACCAGATAAAATAACAATCTTTCAAATTCAGTTTATGTTTTTTTGTAAAAAAAGAGTCAATACGTCTAGTATTTGATTCAAAAAGGACTAATTTCCGGTATTCTCTTGTAATACACTCTTAAGTCATATTTCACCAGAGTAGGATTATTATTATTATTTCTTTACCCCCTCTTACTCGAAGGGGTCAAAGTCAAACTTTTGCCATGCTCTGGTCGTCTTCGTTTTGTAGATATGTTTTGAAGGGTTGAATTCTTCTTTTGGACGCACAAGCCTGTGGTCTGAGAGTCTTACGTCTATGACTAAATATCTACTGTTCAACCTGCATTGTGAGTCGGAATATAAATTTAGTCGTGTTACTGTCTATTTTCCTATGCAGACTGATATCGAAATACACTGCATAATATCATCAAGTCTCGCATTTCCGCTTATCACAGAGAAGTTTTGGCCCAAAATTAAATTTCCGTGCACTCGGAAAGCAACAGCGCATCCGCCACCATTTAACCTTTTCCGGTGTATTAACGGGTCCGGAGAACCTTTAAATTATTTTACCCATTTAGGGAATCCCAAGTAGCTACTATTATTCGATAGTCGACCGAACAATAAGGAACCATTTACGTGAAATATGGTTATTAAACAAATCGGGATTCAAAGGTAGTTTATCTTGCTGGAAACAAAGCTCGCTATCAGGGTTAATTAAATATAAAAGTTTATTAACAACAGGATCGCGATTTATTCAAAAGTGCATTTGTGAGAAAGACAAACATTCACATCATTGAGGGCTTAGATCCTTAGATTCAACGAGAGGAAAGATTTTTTGTTTGTATTTCTTATTTTTATATTAATTGAATTTTGTTGATGAACAGTTTAACGGAGACAAAAGGTAACTTATATTCTACTGAATGATAAGGGAAAGTATTTAGGTGGAGTGATGTTTAAAGGAACCTGATTATTTGGATCTTGTCACATTGTTAATACCATTTCAAACAGAGTTAAATTTTGGTACTCGACTGTATCATAAGCATATTATGTAAATGGAATTTGTGAATTTTAACTTTATTTAATACTATATGAATCATCTTGTACCTACCTAACTAATATGTACGAAACCTGCCAATTTGACTGTCCTAGAACGGGAGACCTACCTAGTTGGACAGTCAAAGCTTCATTAAACTGTACATTTATTTTTATAACAAATAAATAAATAAATATAAATTTTTGATTTATTCTTTCTTAAATTGGCAACAAAGAATATCTTCCACCCTCCAATGAAATGCGGCATTTCAAGGTGGTTGTCTGTACACATAAATTTCATGTTAATGTATCATATCGATCACGGAAATTTGAAATGCTATAAAGCACAGAATGTTAATTGTTCAGGAGAGCGAAAAGTTTTTTTTCTTCATATTTTCAAAAACATATCTCCCAATTTTGTGGACCAGTAATTATGAATTATTATTATAGAATAACACTGAATAGATCTTTCATATTTTTTGTAGGTTTATAGAAAACACAACATTAAATTAAATTTAAAAAAAAATATATATGGTACGTTTTTAGATTTTCACGGCCAAAAGCATTTTCGTTGTTTGTTTTTGGGGTGTTATGCCGTGTTGTGCTACCTCCTTCTTTAGCCGACGTTTCGGACAGCGTTGCAGTGTCCATCATCAGGGCAGATCCGGCAGATCCGTCGATGTGAATTTGTAGTGTTAAGTGTGTGCTAATTTAGTTGGAAGCGATACCGTGCCGTTAGCTTCATTTCAGAAGAAAGTGAACTACTGAGGTCCTGGGAAGACCTAAAACTTATAGATCACGCCTGATTACGGAGGCAATTGAAATCTACAAAAATCCAATTAATATTAATAGAGACGACGGAGCTAAGCTCAACAGCTCTTGGTATCCGGTAATTGACGGCTACACCAAAGCTAACCGCAAAAAACCATGTCCAAGTATACTTTAATAACATATAATAATTCAATACAAAAGTATAAAACCATTTGTTTATACCTTGATATTGGCTACATTCGCTTCAGATTGGTTTTTTTCTAATTCTAGAATTCGCCACAAGATGACACTACTTTCGTTGAAATTTCGTTACATTTCTCCGTGGACGGGCCCCAGGCTAACGTAAATACTGCGCTTTCACCAAATTTCCCTTTCAAAGTAGTTTACTTTCTTCTGAAATGAAGCTAACGGCACGGTATCGCTTCTAACTAAATAAGCACACACTTAACACTACAAATTCACATCGACGGATCTGCCGGATCTGCCCTGATGATGGACACTGCAACGCTGTCCGAAACGTCGGCTAAAGAAGGAGGTAGCACAACACGGCATAACACCCCAAAAACAAACAACGAAAAAAAAAACATTAAATTAAAACAAATAACTTTGTATTATTATTTGTTATATTAGTGGTTTAAACAAAGTTATTTGTTTTAATTTAATTCAAAATGACGCCACAAAGTGAAGTTTGAAGAAAAAAATACATATTTATAATCAAAATCGGAATCAATATTTATTTTTTTATACAAAAAATTACGTCGTAAAATTTTGGAAAGAGAAAAAATAATGCAAAAATTCAACTAGGTAATTTTTGATTTTACTATGCTTTACATCATTTCAAATTTCCGTTATCGATATTAATTAGACCGTACTGAGGACAGAACCTTTTAGAATTTTTGGAAAATCCCGAATAGCACCAAAGTCCTGGGTCATAAAAATGTGTTGATATGTAAAGTGTTGATATTGCGGCTGGCCAAAAAGTCTGTGTTATCAATGCGCGGCGGTATTGCAGCACTGTAGCACTGCAGTACTGCCATTCGAATTATGAATTGTACTAAATGATGTAAGCACAAGACACAATTGCACACATTTTAACCAAGTTCACTATGAAATCTCTCACAAGGCATTTTTGGAACATCGAAACATCAACATTACTCTCGTCATTAACTCATCAAATGTAATAAATTTTCATTAAACAAATTGGAGACAACCAAATTTCCATAACGAGGCTTTATTTGCTCCTGCAAGGGTTTGAACCGGTGACTTCGAGGTACACGGTGTAGTAGATCGCTCTGCTGGGAAGCAGATCGTAAAACTTCCGTTTCCCTCCTTAAAACAAATAGATACTTGAAATTTTTTTGAATTTAAATAAAGTCAGTTCTATTTTTTAACCTCAAATATTATTTCAGAACTTCAAATACCTAATTAATTACATAAAAATTCTGTATTTTGTGAAAATAACATTAATTTCGATAAAACATTTTAGGAACTCCAATCATGTGTAAATGTGAATCGTGAATTTATTTTGCTGAATTCCTATTTTGAAATGTTTTCAAATATTGTGATTTCACCATTCACCAAACAAATACCAATTTATCTTTATCTGATTTTTCGCATATAAAATTGGGCATTGTTGAATTTGTGATTTTTGAATTACGCTTCATATTTATTGGAGCTCATAGTTGAAATGGTGTGGTAAAATAAATGACGGAATAACAAATATTGACAATTTTTTTTTCTCACTTACAATTTAATACTCATAGTACCTACTCATACTATTGGACAAAACGTGTTATATTTAATTATTTTCTGTTGTATTTTGCTGGAGGACTTTCATAATCTATTTACACGGAAAATAACAATTATTAGCACTTTTAAATATTTTTTAATGTTAATACTGTATAAGAGTCCCAACTGCTCCCAACCGTCTGGAGTTATGTACAAGTTGTGAAGCTGAAGGTAGAGGGATGGGGAAGGAAATGGGGAAAAGGAAGGTGGGAAAGTACCTGGCTATTCCGATGTTGTCAGCAAAAGACATTTAATTAAATTTACACATCGAACTGTGATTTGTATATCGAACGTGTCATGCAGACTAGATTTTATTGCCGGCAACCCGGGCGTTTATTGAGGTAATATAATATTTTATAACAAGTAAGTTACCCGCCTCACTAGACGTTGTCTGTTCTGAGACGGGTAATAATTAGAACATTGAAAAAGATAAAGGTGTACAGGAAAATAGTCAGTAAATAAACATGAAAATACAAGTTGTATTAATCAAGAATAATAAATCAATAAGAAGAAAGAATAAATCTCTATAATTGGAAATAAAAAATGTGTAAATAAAGGATGAGAAATTATCGATTAGGAAGACATTAGCATTAACTTGGTGATGCAACGTGATGAAACGTGGCATTTGATATCTCAACAACAATATCACCAAATTTACCTACGACAGTTGGCGTTTCACATTATTCGTTTCGGACTATACATACATATGAAATAGACACGTATAATGCAACACTTCAACACTTCAAGGAACCAAAATTAGACTATAACTTTAGGCAAAACTTTTCAAAACATTGTATCTTTGTCAAAAACTATTCTGTGTCCGAACTGCAAATAAGGTGTTTCATTACATTTTAAGGAATGAAGATTCCATAAAATTGAAACACTGCAGAGAATTGAGTACATCGTTATAAAGTGATAATTAAATCAATTATCATAACACATTAAGATAATCGTGTGTAACGTTAAATAATAACACATTTTTATTACGCAATTCTCGAAATCTGGTGAATCAAACTAGGCAGCCAGCAATTGGACTCGGTCACACAGTACCGCTGTACAACCGAGCAACCAAGCAATCGCTGTGACGGGGTACCTTGCCACACCGTACAATGGGCCACGGCCTTATGACATCTGATACGGAATGGCAAGCCAACTTACCCGTGAGTTTGCTGCAACCGTCCCAGCCTTGGCAGCTGGTGCCGGGTATTCAGCAACCCATGACCACATATTATATATTTATAATATTTGTGCAGGCCTACAGGTCTCAAGCAATTTGTTTTCATTTAATGAGATGACTAATGCTTTTAATTTTATCCCGACAAAAACCATTGGTTTTGAAACATATTGATACATTTGATTGGCGTTAGTGGCGTTTATAAAGTGATTTGTTATTATTTAATTAAAATGACACCACAAATTGTATTAGCAAACATATGTTTTTTCCAATTCACTGTGAAAACAAAGTATTATAACACATGTTACTAAAATGTTAGATATTAGTAGAGTTTATACTGCCTTGAAGAAGCTAGTTGGTAGGTAACCGGTGACCCGGTCGGCACAAAGTATATAAATAATAAACGTGGTGTTTACGAAGTTATTGTTTTATTTATTTATTTCTATTTCACGCCCTGCTGGGCGTTTACATGTTATTTTTTTATTATAAAAGTACATCGAAATCAACATTACATTCAATTCACACAAAATTATTTGGCTCTTTTTCACACAAAAGCAAAAAATAAAATTAAAAAGCAAAGTACATCTAAATAAGCATTAGAAACAATTCAAACAAGAGCAAAAAATAAAATTATAAAACTGAGTATAAAACAAAATCCAAAACAAAATCATAAACAAAATCAAAAACAAAATCAACAACATAATCAAAAACAAAATCAAATACGAGTTAGATAAAAGCAGGAAACCCTACCATGCAAGGTAGAGAAACAACAGATATAAGGGATAAGTACAATTCGTAGATTGAGTCAAGGAGAATTATGTGGTATATTCAATTAAATATTATAGATCTTTTTTTCCGATAAACATCTTACTATGAGGTGTTTATACTTAATAAATGATGTGTCAAACATATCCGCAATGTCCTTATATTCATTTCCCAAATTCTGAATTCGGCGAATTGGAGTACACAATTGTGATTCCGTGTTGGAGTTTTCACAATAAAACGGAAGATATTGCCTCGATGTTGGATTGCGAGGTAGGTATATGGAAAGAAATCAAGTATAATAGTTCTGGGCTGTCAATAATTGAATTTACGATTTTATGCAAGCATGTTAAGTCATTAACTATTCTTGTTCGGACAGTTTTAATAAATTAGGTTGACATAGTAGATAATCATAGTTGACACATTCTCTTGTTATGCCCATTCTCAAATTGATAAATCTTAAGATTTTTTTTTGGATTCTTTCTAATGTGAGTGAATGACTAGCGTAACTCGGTGACCACACTATCGAGTTGTACTCGATTTGACTCCTAACTAATGACGTATGCATTTTTTTATAGGTTTGAATATTTTTTAATTGGCTGCATATTCTTATTACATTTAAATAATAATGTCACATCACAAAGTAACTGCTTCAGATGAACAAAAATTAAAAAAAAGTTATTACAATTTGGGAGGGTGGTGTGCAATTTATCGGAAAACCAACACCTCTGCCACAGGTCATTCCGCATTCGCTTCATTTGGTGACTTAGCAGGGGTGCCTTGGGGGGAGGTTTGTATAGGTCGTGGAGGGTGATGAGTCTGCCCAACTACTACGTGGCGGGCGGGATCGAAAGAGAGGAAGGCCTTTTGACCTCTCCACCTTTCGCCTTGATTATTACCGCAGTTGGAGGGATGAATTTTCACCTTCCTCACACCTGGACACATTGACCCCAGAGTCCTACTTACCCGTCATAACTTTTTCTTTTCCAGAACTTCCTATCCTTCTTTACATTAAAAAGATCCTCCATTAAGCATTTTGTAAGATGACCCGGATATAAATTATTTCCCTCAATGCCTCCTGTGTGAAGCTAATGTAAAAATAGCATAACGTTTCATTTCTGAATGTTTGTCGTGCACCAGGACGATACAGAGTATTCTCCACTCTGGAACTTGTCGAAATTATTCTAGGTTTATGTTATTTTAAATGAATAAATTGTAAAATTTGTACCAGCATCCTCCGAATTGTATGTCAAGAGCCGTACACCTCGACCATGGAGGCAACATTGTATAAAATTAAATACCCGATACAATTAGTAATAATAATTACACGTATTCTAGGTTGTGTTTTTTTTGTCTAGCATTTAATTTGATTATTATTTTTTCTTTGAGCGAAAAACATCTTCTTGTTAGAAAAACTGACAAAAAACAATCAAGGGATTTGAGAAGGGTAGTTTTGTAATGAAAAAAAGAATGGTTTGTAATTTTCCACGACTTACATAACTATTGTGACAATTAATTCGTCTTAAATTGAAACTAAAACCGACCTTAAGAAAGAATTCAACAAATTAAAAGTAGTTTTCATTATTTGTTATCCCATTCGTACAAACAAAATAATTGACTTTGTCTCGATTGGTTGTGTAAACTTTATCTCTGACTATCTTAATTAGATTGCATTGTCATGAAAACGAATTAACTTTGTCGTCGGCGTGTTGGCAATGTCGAATGTAGGATGTACGACGTTCATACATGGCACCGTGTTTGTAAACTTCCTTAAGTAACTGGTTGCGTTATAGCGTCTACCTCTGCGGTTGAAGGCAGCGTGTTCCTTGTTTGTGACACTACGGTGTGTTGTGATAATGCTAGGTATGGTGCACTATCCTCCCTGGTGTGGGGGTAACTGTGTTGGGTAATTGGCGACTATCTCCGTGTCTGCGGCGCACTCGGATGGTTTCTGCAAGTACTATGCAGCTCATATAACTTCCCCATCTAGGTCGGATGCGACTCAAAGCAATGCCATATTACAAGATTAACTTGCCTACCATCATATTTAGAGCAGGGTGCTTGCATTTTCCATAACCACGGCTTTCCAACAAGAAATGATCCGATTCGACGTATTGACAAATAATGTTATTAAAATTATGATGCTTGCAGTAAATTGTAGGATTATAAACATCGTTGAGTAAAAGTAAAGCTTCACTTGCTGTTTTATACAAATAAGTCATCTAGTGCAAGGATTAATATTAGCAACAAAATAATAGCAGTCAGGAAACGCCTAGCAGATGTGAACCGTCGAAATTGATTTTTATTGAAGGAAGTGAAAATTAAAGTAAAAAAATAATTACATTTATGAAAATAAAACAATTCTTTTATTACTGTTAAAATATACACAAAGAAATATATTACAGATTAAAAATTCATCATCATTTAGATTAGATCAACTGCCAATTCCGGTAAGAATAATAGCGAATATGAGTTTTGGCGACCGGGCGGAAGAATCGGCGAGTCACGAGACTGGCCGAATGAAGCGTCGTGTCGCGTCGTTTCGTGCAAGAGCGTCGTCCGGTCTTGCCACCCTAGAGTCGGTTTTATCCCCCTAGGCGTAACCAAAAGATGTTCCACATACAAAAAACAGTAAATCTACATCTACTATCAACTTATACTTATTTTTCTAAAAACATTTTATGACTAGCTATATACAATTATTACCAAACTATGGGTCTCAAACACGTTTTTTCTTCAATTATTACTGTTTTAATTTTTTTTCACAATTTTGAAATTATAATGACTAATTAACTGAAATTTTATGAAATTAGTGAAGACAATAAGCATCATATTCCTATAATTTTCTAGAGCAGATTTAAATCAGATAACATTGCATTTTTAAAACTTGTACCGTCGTTCCAAGGTTCGTAGAAAATGTATTTAACAATTCATACGTATTGTTAAATTCATTTTCGTCGTACCCCACGTAAGTTTCAGGGACTCGCTGTATTAGTACCTACTCGTAACTAAAAACCTTTTCCATCGAAACTGCCAAGAAGTTAAAAAATGAATCAGGGAAACTCTGGCTACGGAGATGTATTTTTCATTAATTTCGTAGATAAATATTATTTTACGGATACGTTACAGAAAACCGTATTTATATTTAAAACATAAATGACAGATGAAGCCCTTGACTAGTGGAGAAACTATCGACATTTGTAGATATCACAGCAGAGATTAGTTTTCCTTTATGTGATTACACCAACACATTCTCAATTCTTATCTCTCCGTCTCCCATTGTTCCGTTTGATATTTACAGGCCTCAATTAACATTCAATTAGTTTGATTAAACCTGAACTAGTCAAAGTTACCCAACTACAATAGACCCCACTCGATTCAAAAATAGACTTTGAAAGAATTGATTGATTCTCAATTTAGTGGCATGTTAACTCAATTCTGTAATACATATTTGTAATTTACGCGCTCATGCATGCATGGTTACTTACACTAATAGAAAAAAGAGTTATGTACTCGTATATGATCTTTTCCTGCATAATAGCATGTCTTATTCTTCTTTATTCTTTTGTATTCTTCTTTAATCTTTTTTATTTATTTTTTCTTCAGTTTTACTGTTTTCTGTTTTTATATTTTCAATTTCCATTATAAATTTTCTACTATAATCTTTCATAGTTTTAACATGTATAAAAACTTAATTCATATGTTAAGACTAGACCTCACATATTAACTAAATTCCATTGGTCACCATAAAACAGGCAGTCGCCTAGTGTGGTGATTTAATGTATCATATGTATTAAAATGTCCTAATGTGTTATCATGTATTCCATAAATAATTAAATAAATTTATATATGTATACTTTCATCATATTTAAAAATGGTATTTTATTTTAGTATTTTAAATTATTAACTTCTCAAAGTTTGAAAGTTCTGTCATTTTTTAAAAGTGCATGCTTGAATAAGAAATCTAGTTTTTGGGGGCTAAGTGATCAAGGCAACTGTGAAGATCAGTTATTGTTAAATTCGTTATTAAAGGATATTTCTTCTGATTTTTGCAACTGTGAAGATCAGTTATTGTTAAATTCGTTAGGATATTTCTTCTGGTTTTGTTGCACAAGAAGCGAAAAATATGAAATATAGGTACAAGCGGCACGTATCAGAGTTGAAGATACTCTCTGTATCGCCCTGGTGAAAGACCATAATTAAGAATTAATACATTGCTTGAAATGGCTTTAGCCGTGTTTGGTGACTATACCTGAATCGCCAGATAATTCCCCACCTTCCTCCTCCCTATCTTCATTATCTTCCAATTACCTTCAGCTTTGCAACATGCCCCAATTGGGAATATCATAGTCTCACCGGCGTCGGACGGTTGTGAGCAGTTGGGATTTTTGTGCAGTATTAGAGTTAACTTGGGTAAGTACAGATTTGGTCAACAAATACGGTGACAGCCATTTCAAGTAATGTATCGATTCTGGATGGAAGTCTTTCACCAGAGCGATGCTTAGAATATATACCACTTAAATGTTTCAAACGGCTTAACTTTCCGGCCTCGGGTAAATGAAAAAAATGATGAGCATATTTTTGTTTACCTATTTATTTAGCTTGATGAAATTTGTAGCAATACTTTTAGCTTTGCCCCTCTCACTGGGAGGGCCGATTCTATAAACTTTAACGAATTGTCGACATCAAGACGTGGTCCACTATTCATTGAAATAACACTATTACAGTTAAATGACATTAGCTGTAATATTAACCATTTAAAATCTACTAATGCTTTTGACACCACCCTTTGAACCAATGCATCCATGCTTCAGATCATAGATGATCTGAGGTCCACATATTAATTTAAAAGTTTTTTTCCATGTTGGGTTATATTTTCATGAACAAAAACATTTCATTTACGCTCAAAGTTCCTCTTTAAGGAGTTTTGTACTGTTTCATAAATGATTGCTTTAGAATCAGCTGTGATTTCTTTATTATTAATACTTGCTTCAGGCTTCTAGAAGCTAACGCCACCTGGAGCAGATTTTTGTAAAAAAACGAATGAATGCCTCGAGTATTTTGGACGCCAGCTGCGTGAAATCTCATTATATTCCAACAAGATGTCGAGAAATAATATTTTCTGGAGCTTTTTGGATATGTTTAGATGTCGCGAAAAGTAATCGAAAAAATCTACTCATCCCGAAAATGTCTTAGTGTGGTATTAAAGATAAGAAAGAATATCAAAACTAATTCGAATTTAATGAAAAACTGTTCTTGTTTATTTTAGGGTTTTTTGAAATTAGACGTAGACAGAATTTTCTCTTTTTTAACGCCAAGTGTGCAAAATCTCATTAAGAAATATCAACATTCTGCTACAAGGGTTGGGTAAGGATAGCACTCCGATAATATATATTCTTGTAGGCTATAAAAGCTCATAATTTAGAAAAAAAATCAAACATTTCATGGAAGTAGATCATAGTTATGAAAGATCACGTAACTCTTACATTTTTCAGGAATTTGGTCCAGCGCAAAAAAAAAAAAATAAAATCCCATTTGGTTGGAATAGTAGGTAAGTGTATGTTGTAATATTCAAGCTATCGCCATTTTATTCTAGTGAATTGATATAGGTATATATTCACTACTATACTAGTCCCAGTGAGAGATCGTAAGATCGCTCTTCTTTCTCAGTGTTTGTCTGAAAACGAAAATAACAGAAGGCATTAGAACGTCAGTTGTACGATCTCTCGCTGTGACTTGTACAGCAAAAGTCGCCGGAGATGCGGGCTTTTATCAGAGTTTTTCGAAATCGCATATTAATTATAATATTCCTCTTCTTTTGAAGGTCAAGTATGCAAAATTTCATTAATCTTGAAAGAAAATTGTATATTTGTATAAAAAACAACGCAAGCCGCCTACCCCCTCCCCTGCTTGCCTGTCCACCACAGACAATTTTTAAATACTTAAAAGATAGAAATTGGAGCGGACCTGAACAACACACATTTAGGAGTATGTTTTTTATTTTTATTTATTTTGTTTATTTCTTTATTTTTTTATTTTATAGTGAACTCCTCACAAAAGTCCCAACTGCTCCCGTCTAGAGGCAGTGAGACTATGGCATCTCCAATTGGGTATGATGTGAGGCTGAAGATAAGCGGGGAAGGGAAGGAGATGTGAAGAGGAAGGTGGGGAAGTACCTCGCTATTCAGATCTAGTCACTAAACACGGCTAAAGCCATTGCAACGTTTCAATTCTGAATGTCGTTTTACACCTGGGCGATACCGAGAGTGTCTGCATGCCGCAAATATACTATATATTATTTTTAATTAATTAATTGTGAAATAACACAAATTTATCAAATAAAATTTATTTGCGCACACTGGGTTCGAACCCGCGACCTTTGGAATGGGAGTCCAAATCTTTGCCCCTGGACTAAGCCGGCCGTTGCATGAGTTAAATGTACCCTTCCAAAGATAATATTCTTGCGAAACGTCACTGAAAATCAAAATTTTGTCTTGCGCCTGCGTAATGTTAAAAACGAAAAAGGGATAACAAGAGTGTACGTAAAGTTTCATTGATCGAATCTGAATATTCGAAAAGACATATTTTAACTCGACCGTTTGGCCTAAGAGTCTGTCTGTAAATATGTGTAAATGTTCCGTTTACGTTTCAAGATGGTGGCCGATTTAATAAAAGTAAAGGCTCTTTTCTCAAATTTGAAATCGTTGTCACATTTATTTGGACTTTCTAATTACCTACCTGCTTTAATGCGATATCGATTTTTTATTAAGATTTCGACGCTTCTTTGAACAAATAACTTTAGGTAATATTCGTTGTATGATATAAAATAATATTCATAAAATATAAGGTTTATAATTAAGTACACTAGTTATTTTAAAAACTACTTACAAGTCAGTCATGTTCTATAAACCGGTAATAAAGCTTAAATTAAAGCAATACTTTTTACGTTTGCTACTATTGGTGACTTATCAGGGGTGCCGGGCTCATGGGGTTAGGTTTGTCTAGGTCTTGGATCGGGAGTGATTGGTTTTGAGACCTAATCTAAACCTCTACATGCACCGCGGGATGGATTCATACGTCCATCACTCCTAGACACATTGACCCCTAGATTCCTACCCATTCCTCTTTCCAAAAAACTTTCTCTTTTTCCTTATCCTAAGAAGACCATCCGTTCACCATCTTCAGAGATTACATAGGCCCTGCGGGTTTTTATTCCTCAGGGCTTCCTGTGTGGAGATAATGTAAAAAAAAAACATAATAAAATTTTACGATTCCACCCCACCCGATCAAATTTTCATCATTTTCATGGCACCTACTAAAAAAATATTCCGTTTCAAAGGAACTATTTGTTTTTCCAAGAATTACCAAATTTGATATTAGTTGAAAGAATCTACGGGATTTAAAACGCAGACTGCATACAGAATCCATTCCATAGATTCTGATTAGAGATACCGAGAGACCCAGTTCCTACCCCTAAATTATTTACAATGAGTTTAAAGAAAACGGAAATAACTTTTTCCGGTCAGACACTCGGCCAAAATAATCACAAAATACATTTCCCGGACAATTTTACTGCGAAAACTCGCATCGCAAAACAAGGAGATTTGAACCCCCTCGTGTGAATTGTAGCATTACGTATTTTAATTTAATTTCTTTAACTGTTTCGCGAATGTAACGAGCGTAGGTACTATATTCCAAGGTACCAGTTAAGTATTAAGTCGAGGAAGTTTTTGCAAGGTTGTTTGTTTCTTAACAACTAAGCATCCCTATTTTTCTTTCATTTTCTCTCGCTCCACATTAAATTGAGCCATAAAAAACCGTGGAATTCACATAGGCAACTTAGTATTTTAAATAATTTTACTCTTTCAGGTAGGGCGCTTTGAATAATGGCACTTTGGAGACTTTACAAAGTAAAAAAAAAACAAATTTAGACATATTTTATTTTGTAATCAAAAAGGATACCTACGGAATATTATATCACACGGAGAAGATGTTATTCTAAAATACTATCATTTTATTCGTAAAACGGGACTGAAGTTCTTACGAACAAATTAATAGGGTGTCAATGTTTATTGGCGTGAAAACGTAAAAATAATTTGTTGGTATACGTACGAAATTTGTTCAAATAATTTATAATAATAATTAATTCTTAATTTTTCCCGCCGATAAACATTGAAACCCTGTTAATTTGTTGGTAAGAACTTCAGTCCCGTTTTTAACCGTTTCACGAATAAAATGATCGTATTTTAGAATAACATTTTTCTCCGAGCACCAACGCCGAAAAAACGTGTTTTTATTTATATGAAATTATTTTACATTATTGTTTACGAAACTTAAATTTAATTTGATTAATTTATGTTATTTCACAATTAATAAATTAAAAATAATATATTGTAACACATTTGTTGGTAAAATGTTATTTATTGAAGGTAAGTTCACAGATCACATATAGTAAAAATAGTCACAATTTATCAAATCACAATAATAATTAACTGAGCAAGGGATCGGAGGGAACCTTGCTGATTAGTCTTTGGGAACAACAAAACTCACTCGTGCCGTTATGGTAACGGGCGGCGGCGACTGTGTTCTGCTTAGAGGGTCGTGCCATAGGACTAGGCGCAACTAAGAGGGTGTACTAGCCAAGGGCGAGCTGCAGACGAACTGGTTGAATTAGAACGCGCAGCTCTTTATATAGGCCATTCCTTGTGGCGGGGCGTGGTTTATGGGGCGACTCGAGGGTAGGAAATGCGCAGAAGGCGTCTGCGCAGCCTGGTTAGCCTAAGTTTGGGTGAGCAGGATGGCGCTGTACGGGGGATAGAGATGGTGTAGTGGCAAGCGTAAAAACGGTCTGCTACAATATACTATATTTGCGGCACGTTCCAGATTGGAAGATACTATCAGTATCGCCCTGGTTTAAGACCTCAATTCAGAATTGAAACGTCGCAATGGCTTTAGCCGTGTTTAGTGACTAGATCTGAGTAGCCGGGAACTTCCCCACCTCCTCTTCCCCATCTTTTTCCCCTCCCCACTTACCTTCTGCTTCACAAAATACCCCAATTGGGGATGCCATAGTCTCACAGGCTCCAAACGGGAGCTGTTGAGACTTTTGTGAGGTATATACATACAAAAAGTCTATCAAGCTGTTTAAACACTTGAATGTCGGATGACATTTGTCCACATGTAAGAAGTGTAGTGAAGTGTCCACATGTAAATATAATTACAAATAACTCCGAGAAGCTTCAATACTGAAATTAAATGCAACGTCTGGAATGATATTTGCGCAAGCGATTCTGACCTTGTCATTCAGTTCAGTTTCAGTGCCGGCAACCCGGGCGTTTATTTAATATAAATTGGTTGATTTACAATTTTCTGTTCTTTTACCTGCCTCACTAGACAAAGTCTGTTCCGAGGCGGGTAAATAACATAATAAGTATATTTATTTAAAAAGTATATGAATCAGTAGAGACATGCATTAAAGATATGTATTAATATAGATATGCATTAAAAGAGATATGTGTTAAAAAGATACGTGTAAAAAAGCAAAAAGTAAATATATATAATAAATATTTACATACCTTCTTATTTTGATTTTATTATTTGTTACAGTACCATCAAAAGCTTACATACGTTATAAAAATAAAAGTAAAAATAAAACTAAGAACAAAAATAAAAATAAAAAACTTAAATTTCCAGTTAAGAGAATATAAATAGTGCAGGAACATGTTATTTAGATTGCAAACCTGCAGTACCCTATATATTTGTTAATTGTTTAGAATATTTCGAATGTCTGTTCTTTCCTTTTCATTCAACCATATTACAAATCTTTTGAACAGCCAATTTAAATTGTTTGGGGTGACGTAATTTTTTGTTTGTGTAAGGAAGATATTGAAAATGTGCGGTGCCAAGTAAGATTCGTGTTTTTTTGCGAAAGTTGATTTGATATGGCGAACTTGAAAGTGTTTATTTATTTTTGCTCTTGTGTTTTGCGAGTGAGGTATGTGGTGATGTGATGTTTGGATACAGTTTTTATATATGATCTTCCTTATGAATAGTTTATTTACGTCCAGTAATTTGTTTTTAATCATTAGCTGTTCTGTCGGATGTTGGTACGGCTTTTTAAACATAGTTCTAATTATTGCATTGTGATTTTTTTAAAGAGGATTGATGTAAGTATCTGCTGCACCTCCCCATACTGAGATACCATACGTTAGAATACTTTGACAAAGAGCGAAATATATATTTTTTAGTTGTTTTAATGACATGACATTTCGTATTGTTTTGATGATGTATGATAATTTTCGTATTTTTTTTGTTATTATATTAATATGGAGAACCCATTTTAATTTATGGTCAACTGATAAGCCTAGATATTTAATATTGTCCGCATAATCAATTTTGTCAAAGGCAACAGCGTGTGTTATTTGACGAAATATTGGTGCATTGGTGAAGATGTAGTAGTGGATGGCTGAGTGGTTGACCAGCCTTCGTTTTGCTAAAATATAGATATTTTGTTTTTGAAGTGTTGAGAGTTAGTAGATTATTTTGTAATCATTTATTTACTACACTCATCCCTATTTCTGTGTTAATGAATACCTTTTCCCATGATTGTGCTTTAAACAAAATTGCTGTGTCGTCTGCATAACTGATTACTTTGTACTCCATTTTTCCTAGGTTTATCTCAGTTAGACTATTTATGTAGATGAGGAATAGTATGGGACCCAGGACGCTGCCTTGCGGTACTCCATACTTGATATCTATTTTGTCACTACTACATTTATTCATTTTTACTAATTGTTGTCTCTTTTCAATGTAGCTGATCAACCATTTTAGCGGTGGACCGGTTATGCCGATATTTTTAAGTTTTTGGTGTAGTAAGTTATGTGAAATAGTGTCGAATGCTTTTTCTAGGTCTAAGAACACCCCTGTCACCTTTGCTCCGCCATCTATGCTTTTCACTATGTAGTTAGTTAATTCTGATAAAGCATCTTCTGTACCCATTTTTGCACGAAATCCAAATTGGTGGCTTGAGAGCAGATTGTGTTTTTCAAGGTACGCAAGTAATCTTTTTTTCATAGCTTTTTCTAGAAGTTTAAATAGTGAATTTAGCAAAGTGATTGGTCTGTAATTTAATATCTGAGTTTTGTCTCCCGATTTATGTACTGGAGTAATACATCCTATTTTTAAGTGATCAGGGACAATTCAGAGCCTAAAACTTTGGTTGAAAATATGTTGAAGTGGTATTAGTATGTATTGTCGCAGATTTATCAGTATTTGATTGGAAACGTTATCCGGTCCCATCGCGCAATTTGGTTTGAGAGATTTGATAAGATCCGAAATGTCTTTTGTATTTATTTGATAAGCATTAAACGAGTGATTTGGCCGTATGGAAGAGCAAAGTTTGGATAAAGAATCTTCTGTTGTGCAGTTTTTATTAAGAATTTTTTCCGTCAAGATAGAACCAACTTGTGCAAATTGTGCGTTAATAAAATTAGCTATCTTATTAGGTTCATTGTTTGCTAAAACTTTGTCTCCATTTATTAATAGTTCTTTTATTTGTGAGTTTTTCGCCGGACCGGAATAAGTTATATCTCTTACAACTTCCCAAATTTTTTTAGCATCATTTTTGGCAATTTTTATTTCTTTTTTGTAGTATTTAAATTTGGCTCGTTTAATTAACTTGTTACACAGGTTTCTACATAGTAAGTAATCTTTCTTCAGTTTGCTATCATTCGGGTTTTTGTGGACTGTTTCTTTATACATTAGGGTTAAAATCGCATTTAAAAAAAACGCCAGTGCGACAGATGACAGGTTAAATCCACAATTTAATTAATGATTGAATTCATATTAATCTTAATCTTGCTCCATTAGATTTTGGTAGTTAATGCTTTCTATTTAACAGTCTCTAAATAAACTCAAATAATAACGAAGCAACTCCTTCCCCAAGATTTTCAAGGCCTGTATTCTGCCAAATTGGTATCTGTGTTTCGTCCCTCCTACAAAATGTTCAGTCCTTCCTTTTTACAAAAAGACCCCCCCACACAGCATCCCCAAAAATTACATAGGCCCCGAAGTAACGTAAAAATAACATTGAGTTGTAGGAGAAATTCGGAAATAATGTCATTGGTGTGCGCTTTTTGTACTTTACAAAATTGCAGTGAATTTCTACATTAATCAATAGATTAGATAGAAAACAAAACGTTTCACAAATTTCAAAATATCCGTCTCCTAAATGGCTACTACTGGAATTGCTTCCAATTGCTAATTCTAAATTTCAAATGGGATGTGCTTTACTCCGCAATAAAGAAAATGATTCTCTCAAAAAAGAATACACAATCGAAATAAGCCAGAGTTAAAAAGGAAATAAAGTCTAGGGTTACAAAACGTTCACATAAATCTGCGGCTGTACAGTATTTAATCTCCTTTGGAAAAATAACAAAATGATTTGGAAGAACTACGGGTCTAGCACAGTCACTTCGACGACTAAACAGAAACGACACGACAAAATAAGTTGTCAATTTCAGTTTATTGATGTCACTAGCACACCAGCCCCGTGGCACGGTCGATCGATAAGGATTTTATCGATAACTTTCGGTAACTTCTCATCGTTCCCTAAGACAACCGCAGATTGCTAACGTGCAAACAACATTTAATATGAATATATTACGAATACTTATTCATTGTGAACTGCTATTTATTAGTTAGAGATCTGCAGTCATGCTGGGGAACGATGAGAAGTTACTGAAAGCTATCTTGTTATTAATGTTGGGAAAAAATCACCCTACGATGGCAACACTGATACCTTTTTATCTATTGCGTAGACAGTTGTTTGTTTTTTGACACGGCAAATGCGAGCGAGTTCGTTTTGAAAAACAAATTAAATTATTTATTTTTGGCTTTTGCTGATATTCTATTCTCTCTCCTCTCATTGAAAAATAGCCACGGGCTCGGAAAACAAACAAAACTTTTGTCTACGGCAACTGTAAAATGTCACAAGAAGCGGCTAATCACCAATAATTTTTTTGAAAACTGTATCATGTCAATGTTAGATGTTCGTGCTGGGGGTCAAGTACAAAAATCGATATCTTTACAAGTTCGATCGATAGGCGTAACTTCCGAGTATGGTTTCTCTGTTGACAGCCCATTTTAACAGGGAATAAATAAAGAAATCGATATAATCTGGCAACACTGGAGGTGTTTTCCATGTATTCACATTCCGAAACGTCAAACGCCAAGCAATTATGAAATAATATTAATAAATAGGTAGGCAATGTTGAATTGAAACATGTGGTGGACCGTCTCGTCTGCCTTTACTAACTTCTATGGGTCTCGGGACCAGTTGTAATGTACCTGTGGGGCTACCCGGCACCCATTGTAATGATCCGTAGTCGTCTACCCTTGGGTTTTCTATTCTTTCCCTTTAACACTAGCTGTCGGGATCTACTGGCTACGCTACCCTTATCTTTTGGCCTTCGATCAATATACCCTTGTATCTAGCTACACCTAACTTTTCCTTAAACCCCTGCGATTTTCTCACAGTAAATAAGATTTAAGATTTTATTGCACATTATTCCTATTTACCACGTTGTGTGATTTTTTGATTCGGTAATTACATTTGAATGTGTAAATTAATACGCATACACATGTAGAGGAAATAATGTAGTATGTGGTAACCTAGATTCTTTCAGAGGAAAGTGTGGAAGGAATCCGTTTGATAAACTAACCCCGTTTTTAGATTGTTTTGTTTTATTTTAAAGCCTATCCGTATTACTCGCCTTTTCTCAACTTGGACAAGTATGTCATTGACGCTAATTCTACCGTAAATTGTCACCCGGTTTATAAAATTCAAAGTCATAGTTTTCTTACCTGATTTTTCCCTTCCTATAGATATATATTGGGTTATTTTAACATAACCTGGAAAGTGTGAATTTTGACATGCATGCTAGGTTCCTTGCGAAGCTCTCAATGTCGTCGTACTGCTCCTAAATGGTCAAGTTATTATTGTTATTAGTATACACTACATGTACTGGGGAAGAGGAAGGTGGGGAAGGGTGATAGGTGGATTTTTTGGGGGATATTGTTTCCTGAATAAGTCGGCTCCTCCTCTAACCAAATAGATACTGGTGACCAACATTCCAGACAAAGACTCAATCATTACGTTTGCTAGGATGGTCCTTAAGTCCTGATTTTGTTCTCTTGCATGAACTTCATTGCTACGAAAGGGTCCCTTCACGCCAGATGAAAGAGCGCAGAGTCCTCATGTTACTTCCAGTATTATCCCGACTTCCTTTCCTCCAGATTTGATTTTAACTCGACTGATTCTAGAAGGGGTATGTCCATTTCTTCCCTTATCATGACTCTACTCGCGTTGAGTGCGTACGGAGCCGTTTGAGATGATCCTTTCGTCTCCTTCGTAGGATAATCATTGGCTTGCGTTCCTCGCCTCTGAGAGCTGACATAACTTCTACCTCGTAAAAACTATGTTTGCTTTCAGGTCGACATCGATGACAAATACGCAAATGATCGATTGTTTGAATGCCGCGCCAGCGTGTCAAGTCAATACAAACTACACCTTCCTCCTCACGTGCAATTCGTATCTTTGACACCGTCGAAGGAATCAAAATCACTCCTCAAAGAAACAGTTGTGGGCTGTTTAATTCAGAAAATGTTTGCGTACCTCACCGAGGAAGTGTAATTTCGCAGGGCAAATATGGATTGGTGGACTGTCTGATCTTGTTGTTTGCAGTGGTTTTTTATTGAAGGTACTGACCCCTCGTGTAAGGAATTAGGTAATGTTACCCATCTGTTCAGAAAGGTATGAAATGGGAAAAAGGGTTGAATTTTTCCTGAGTCCGCCTAACTCCGAAAGTGATAGGTACTTACGTAACTATCTGTCTTATGATTGTGGGTCCAATGGAATCCTTTAAAATTGAAATTTAAATCTCTATAATATTAATAGCGTAATCGATTGAGGGTAAGTATATGTCTGTTGGAATCATAATACTAAACCGAAGTTGAATACATTATGCTGGTTCGTTAACCTCTGGCGGAATGTGATACCCGAGAAATGTTTATATAAGGCCCATTTAATTGTTTGTTTATAAAACATTTGGTTTGGCCTACTGCCCTAGATCGGAGGATTCTGATTTCAAGGTGAGGTACCTCTAATATATTCATGTTGGATCTCGATAGTGATAATATCAATAATAAGATGATTTACAGAGCGCCGTTTTAGGGAAACTCGTATATATTTGCATTGTATTTATTGAGGTGAAGGTCACAGGTGACGAAATGACGTTAGTGCTAGGTATATTTGAGATGACCTAGTTCTGGCTGTTAAGTACCGTTGATAGGTAAATTCTATGGTTAGGTATTTCAAAATGACCTACTTCCTGTATAGGTACTTGGATGGATAACCTATATTCTCAGTTAGGCATTTTCATTTTATTGGAAGGTGAAGGTCATAATTGACGAAATGATTTTAGCACTAGATATATTTGGGATGACCTAGTGCCGGATGGTAAGTACCGTTGATAGGTGAAATCTATGGTTAGGTATTTCAGAATGACCTACTTCCTGTATAGGTATTTTGGTGGATGACCTATATTCTCAGTTAGGTATTTTTGTTGACCCAATTTCTAGTTAGGTACTTTGTGATGCGGCTGAACATACATCACGCTAACCTGTGGAAAAACGATCTATAAAATGTTACATTTTGTTAGTGTCAATCATGCTATTTCGCAAAAAAAACGTAGACACGTACAACTGCTGCAGAGCTCTCCGGGGTCTGGAAAATGTATAATATTGAGCACTTACCGAGATCTCTCCAAATTACCAATTTTCCACTGGGAATACAACAGCTTGGCAATATTTCACTGTGTTTATCTTACCTTAAAATTACAAAATTTGTGAATTTAATTTCTCAATATTTCTCCCTGATCTAAGTAAAATATAACTAAATCTAAGTGACTATCTCCTTTGATTACATTGTACTTAATGTTCAAATTCTAAAGTTTTCTAAATTGTGCAATATCTCTTTCCGTACTTTTTATGACATTATTTAAAGTTATCTAACGTGAAGGATTTATTTAATTTTCGAACAAAAAAAAATGGAGTCCGTTTTCCTCTCAAGTCCGTTGTAGTTTATTTATTTAAATTTATTTAATTCGTGAACTTAATCCTCTTTCCTTTATTTTTATATCACCTTGCGTTATAATAATGCACGATGTTTACTGTTGATTTATTTTAATTATTTGAGATTTTTCTCTTTTCAATCACATTTAAATAATAACCGCGAATAATTTTTAATTTTCACATAAATTTATCAAATTAGATAATTATTATTTTTCCGAACGCCTTCCTATTTCACAATAATAACCGAACTCTGTCTATCAATACTTTGATTATTATTTTATTTAAACTTTAAAATAAACTTTTTCTACACTTAGATGTACACACACTTTAATTTAAGCACTCGGATTTATTTTAAACTTTATTTTTAGGCACTGTTAAATATTTATAAAACTAATCACTTTTGTTATTTAATTTTTAATTTTTATATATTTTATAAACTTCACTGAAGTGTTGATCATTTTGGGCCACGATAATCAATTTGTTTACACTCACAACACCCTTTATTTTTATTTATCACCATTTTTATAACTAAATTAATAAGGTAATTATTTCCACTAAAACTTTTCCGTTTAAATGCAAGTCACTTTAATTGTTAGCACTAATAATTATTATTTAATTCATCTCTTTTACTTTCACTTGATAAGAATAAAACCAAATTCTAAAGAAAACTCTAAGTGTTGAAAATTATTTTGAACGAATTTATAACAACACTCTTCAATTATGTAACTGGACTTAGAACTTTTGATCTGTAAATTTCACTTTGAAAGTTAGCCGTACGTATGTCGCGTTATTGTAGATAATCCTTCCGTTGTCGAATCCACCCTCATTCTGAGCTCGTCATCAGCATTTATACCTCCCTCCTCTCCAGAACATCTTAACTCCACTTGTCCTGGCATAAAATAATGATTCCTATCAACTCGTAATTTTTTGAAATGGACACATTATTATCGACTGTCTTGACTTAAGTCATTTTGTTTCGTGAAGAAATATTTTTTAGTTGCAACCCCCCTAAGCTATCTTACTCACACGGGAATTCGTGTCCGGACTGGTAAATATAATCAACTATTCGCCCAACCTTTCTGAGAATACAGATCAAGTGGATATTTTATTTATACATATAAAATTTATTTTGTAAACGAATATGTCCATGATCGCGGACACAATGCGAGCCTGTCACTGGGTGCAAATACGCTATTTTCCCGTTGATTGAGTACATCTCTCTTCACTTTCAAATTTTTTGATCCAAATTTTAACTGAAATACCTCCAAACTCTTTCAACTTTATAATCGATCATTTAGTTGCACATTTTTCCTTCGTTTTTCGCTGAATTTTACTGCAAAAATGGCTTTCGCCATACCCATCTATGTATGTATTAAATTTCTTTCTGAAACCGGTAGAATACCTATATTCGTCATTATGTGCATTCTATTCACCCTCGAATCGTGCTAATTTCGATGTGATTTAATTTTTTTGGCACCATTTTCTGATTTTAAAAAGGGTTTCCGTTCTATAAAACATTTTTCCCTCTTTCCAAAGTGATTTGCCATGTATTCAAACGCTTTCCAATAATTTAAGGGGAACTTAATTTTGTCAAAGCATTTTTCTTTTCCGTTTCTTGCACCTCCTCTACAATCGTATCACCAATTCGACCCCGTTTAAATGTCTTCTTTAATTGTTTTATTCAGAGTACGTAAGTATTTTGTTTCACTCACCCTGGGAAAAGCATTAATCTCCATTAAATATCTATGTTTATCATTCGATTTGTTTATATCCCAAGACTCCGCTGTCTCTGTTTACGTTACGTATTATTTTAATGTGTTTCCTCTGTTTAGATTATCTCATAAGACCAATGTATTTTTTTACGACCTCTAAAGCTATAAAAGGGTCCTTAATTGCTAGAAATCATGTTCAAATTTTGATGTGTTTATGTTTTGAATTCGTCGGCGGCCGATAACCTTTTATATCTGAGTTTCTCCCTTGTTAAATCACATATGTCTATACTCTGGTTTTCCTTTAAATTTCATGATCCCGTACGTCCAACCATTTCCTTCTATTTTCCAACAAAATTGGCTGTCGGTTTTCAATAATATTATAACCCTCGCATTAAGATTAAAGCTGTTTTCAGTGTTTTAAGCTATCCGTCATCTGTCGATAAAGTACGAATTTTCCTTGATTTTCTTTTCGATTTGCCGTTCCTCTCGACTCACTATACCATATCAACTCTCATAATTGTATATTTCCCGTTTTCTGATTTATACAAATCTTAGTTCGGAATTCTCGTTCTGTCTCGCCTTTTACGTCAATTTTCATCAATGTTCGTAAGTTTTTTAATACCTCAATCATTGTGTGTAACTTTTCCTTTATCGTACTGACGCATTTTATACATCTGATTTTCATAATCATTTTATGTGAACTTTTTTTGTCATCTCGGAGGCAGTTTCTTCCCGTACTTCAATGGTTAATTATCCCTCTACTGCACTCGTATTGTAAACATTTGCTAGGGTCATCGTTCCGAATGCACCGATCGTGAGACTTTGTTTATTTCTCCGGGCATGAACCCTTATTCGATTTTAATAAATCTCAAGGTTGGATCCATTAGTTTCTTGAATTATGTCTCAAGTCCAAAGTTCAAAGTGGTCTTTCATATATTGTCACGCCTCCTGTTTCTGATTGGATAAATATCTTTCTGTGAGACCCCTCCCTTAAAATTTTAAATATCACGTTTTTATTTATCGACATCTTTCGATGGAAGGAGAAATCACCATAATTTTGTTGTTTTACAGATCTCTCTAATAGTTTGTTGATTTATCGCAGGTGTCGCTATAGTGTCCGATTTGAACTTCGTTTGGGTGGGAAAAAAATTGTATGAGCTTTTCCGATGAAGAAAATGCCTTTTTTTTCTCTTTCGAACGTAATGTTGAAGTCGTCACAGCCCCCCTAGAGTTTTAAATCCAGCGGTAAATACGCCTCCTAGTGTTAGTCGGTGGAATTGGAACTCACCATAGGTCATTTAATTCCTTCAATTTTCTATTGATGTTCCGTACCCCTGATCCTCGCTATTAAATCTTGCATGGTTCCGTTCCATTTTCTTCATGTGTTATTCATTGAAGCTAGTTCCATTTTCCGTCGGCGATCTATTCGTACGTCCCTACTTGTACAAATCTTTCTCTCCCCCTTGCTGTCCTACTTCCCCCCTAAGACTCTACTCCCTCCTTCCTTTGTATCCTTTTCTCTCATTCTCCTCTTTTTTTTTTCTCCCATGTTCTCACTCCCTCTTCTCTCTCTCTTTTTTTTTTCTTTGATTGTTTAACAGCCTCTGAATCTGAACCAAGTTTGTATAATTTTCAATTGTTTTCTTTTCCGCGTTGATTCTACCTCTATGTGTAATTATAAGACAATGTAGTCATACAAAATATATATATATATATATTTTTTTTTTGTGAATTCAATTAAAATTAATATTTTTTTTATAAGATACTAATGCGCCCCGCGCCCGCGCAATAGAAGTGTTCCTCAATCCATTTTGACCCGGAACTCCTGTACAATGGTTCAGTTCAAAAGATTGTTCCTCAATCTCGCGGTTTTCTTTTTTTTTTTTATTTTAATTTATTTTATTTTTTTTTTATTCCCTTGATTTATTCATTTATCGCTCTTTCCCTTTCACACGTCTTCATTCGAATGTTGCTCCCTTTTTTGTTGTACTCCAAATTTCGTGAACAAATGACGCAGTCTTAATTTTGTATTTGTCTAACTTTAACATTTGATTTTTTTCCTTCTTTGCCTAAACCTACGTTATGAAATCTTTTTTTGTTTTCCTAATTCTACGTTACATGTTTAATCTAATAATTTTCTAACCCTACGTTTCGTTTTTTGTTTTTTTTTTGTTTCTTGTAATGTGCCTAACCCTAAGTTACATTTTTTTTCCATTCCTCCTAATTCTACATTATATTTGTTCCATTTCGTTAAAGACACGTAAAAAATTTTTTTTTTTTGATAAGCAACCTAAACTCTAACATATCTAAATCCAATAACCACTATATCTACCTCTATTTCTCCTCCCCCCCCCCCCCTAAGCAAAAATATTCCTTTTTAACGGCTAAACTCCCCTTTATCTTATCATTCTTCCAGCATAACATGTTAATTTACGAACCATATCTATTTGAAATTCCTTATACCCTTTATTTTCCTATTTTTAAATATGCCTATATCTCTTGTCTACATAATTATATAGAACTCTAAGTTTTCGCAATAAACTATCCCCTAAATTTAACTTTCTCCTGTTCCCCTTTTTTTTCCTCAATCAATTTCTATCACCTATATCCTCTTCTGTTGTTTTTCAGTTTCATCGAAATAATATCTAGCTAGATGTATAGCACTATAATCGCCCCGTATTTCTTTTGTTTTCGGATCCACTAGTGTGTACGTGTTACAATATGGTATAGCCGCGACTACATAAGGACCCTCATACAATAAAGCAAATTTCTTTATTTCCTTTTTCAATAAACTAGACTGAGTGTGCCTCTTAAGTTTCACAAAAGTCCCTACTTCATAAGTGACTAACCTATTCTTTATATTGTAAAATTGCTGTCTTTTTCCGGCGCTCCTTACCAAATTTTTTTGTACCGCATTCCTAACCTCTTCTTCTGTTAATTTAGGTATGTTACTTTGACGCATAAATTTGTCTAAGCTGTACTTCGGTTGTTTCCCAAACACGACTTCATTCGGTGAAAAGCCAGTTGTACAATGTACGGTGTTATTATACGTTTCCTCAATGTCTTTTAGAAACATAGGCCACCTGGTATGTTTTTCATGGCAGTATATTCTAAAATTTCGTCCTAGCTCTTTGTTAACCCTTTCCGTGATGTTTGGCCCAGGATTTCGCACAGAGGTGTGCATAACTTTAATACCTAGCCTCTCCAAACCCTGGTTCCACCTCTTCGAAGAAAATTGGGACCCGTTGTCCGTTAACATCGCCTCAACCCTCACCTTTTTAACAAATAGTTCTACGCACTTTAATACTGTACCAGTGTTAGCTACCTTTAATTTATTTAACTGGATGAATCTACTGAAAGAGTCCTGAATCACAAAAATAAATCTCACTCCCCCTATACTCTTCGGAAGCGGTCCATATAGGTCCGCCATTGCTAACTCTCCCACTTTTTGTGTTATAATTGACCTGCCAGGCCCTACTGTCGGACGTATTTCGCGCTTCGCCAATTGACAAAGTCGGCAAGTTTTAACCATCCATTTAATTTGTTTACTCATTCCCGGCCAGAAATATCTACTCTTCAAAGCTTGACCCGTTTTCAATCCGCCTGCATGACCGATTTCCTGATGTACAAATTTGATTAGGCCTTTAGTTAAATCGCTAGGTATGGCTAATACAGTCCCATTTTTCACTGTTTTGTAATATAATGTCCTGCCTTTTAATTCGTAATTTTTCAAATACCTAGACGCCTTTTTTGTGATAGTCTTGCTAGGTTCCCCTTTTAAGTGCGCTATTAGCTCTCCCAGAAACTCGTCTAGAAGTTGTAGTTGATCTAAATTTTCTAAATGTGATTTTATCTGTCGCTTCCCATCCACCGCAAAAACTGCTACCTCGGGACATTGTACCTTTTCCTCCTGCACATTTATCGCATCCTGAGAATAACGTGATAAAATATCGGGTCCAATGTTTTCTTTGCCTTTCACGTATTCGACTTTGAAATTAAACTGATTTAGGTATAATATCCATCGTGTTACTCTTGCACTGTATAGCTTCCAAGTTTTTAAAAATGATAATGCTTGATGATCTGTTCGTATTATTAACCTCGCGCCTCGCAAATAAGTTTCAAATTTATGTAATGAGTAGATTATCGCATATAACTCCTGTTCAGATACGGTCCATTTCAACTCAGCGCCGGTGAGTGATTTGCTAACAAATCCGATCACATGATGATTTCCGTCATCATCTAATTGATATAATTCTGACCCAATGGCGAACCCGGAACTGTCAGTTTGTAAGTAATAAGTTTTGTGTGGGTCGTAGTGTGTTAGCATTACACTTTCCAAAAACAAAGATTTTACGTTGTCAAATGTCTCCTGCTCTACGGCGGTCCATCTCCAAGGTCTATTCTTTTGTAATAAGTCGCATAATATTTTTGTTGACCCCCCGTATTTATCCGCAAACCTTCGATAGTAATTGCACAACCCCAGAAAACCTCTTACTTGCTTCACCCTTTTTGGTGCCGGGAAATTCTTAATAGCTGAAACTTTCTCAGGGTCCATACGTATGCCATATGGTGTGATTATGTGACCCAACATCTTTACTTCCGTGAACAAAAATTGACATTTTTCCAATTTGCAAGTCATATTTGCCGCCTGCAATCTTCCTAAAACTGCGTCTAAATGTTTTAAATGTTCGTCAAAGTCCCCACACGTGAATACGACTAAATCATCCAAATAGTTCGTGCAATAATCCTTCATCTCGCCCCCCAGAATTTTATCCATCGCGCGTGAAAAACTTCCTACCGACGTCTTCAGCCCTTGTGGTAGTACGTTGTAAACGAAAGATTTCCCATTATAAATGAAGCCTGTATATTTTCGACTTTCCTCACTTAAAGGGATCTGAAAGTATGCCGAATTTAAATCCAGAGTTGTTACGTGTTTTACACCGTGAAACTGCTGCAATATTTCTGACGTAAGAGGAGGACGTTCGACGTCTCCGGACATGTGAGAGTTTAATGACCTAGCATCGAGTAAAATACGCACCCCTCCGTCCTTCTTCAAAGTATAGGTCAAAGGACTCGCGAAAGGAGTCGCCATTCGACTGATTATACCTAGGTCTTCTAATTCTTTTATTTTGTTGTCAACCTTGTCCCTGTAAGCATATGGTACTGGATAAGATCGCTTGACGAAAGGCGCTTCATCTACCATCTTAATCTCGTGTACATATTTATCTGTTAAACCCGGTCGATCTATGAATACGCTACTGTGTTTATCCAAAACTATTTTCAATTTACTTTTCTTGACGTCATCTAGTCCTAGTCCGGCTACCATTGTCGCTATCCTTTGTTCCGCCTCTCCCTCTAGGTTTGACAAGTGGCTATGCTCAATTACATGTATTACCTTACTTGCGCAATCTATGGTTTTCGCGCACGACTGTTCTGCTGATTTACCTTTCGAAATTACTCCGGAATTTATGAGTTCAATCTCCCTCCTTCCCTGCTCTGTAAAAATTATTAATTCCCGCTTTTCTCCACATTTTACCTCCGCAGAATAATTATCCAACCAGTTTACCCCTAAAATTATAGATCTTATTAATTTTGGCACTATTAAACATGACGTATTTATTTGGAAATCTCCGAAACGCAAAGGTATTAAAACTAACCTCGATATTTTTAAGCTTTTCTGTCCCATTGCCCCTTTTAATTGCATAGTATTCATAGGTAGAATTGGGTATTTCATCTGATCACTCAAGTGACACTCCCAGAACTCCTGTGCAATACAAGTTATTTGACTGCCTGTATCTATTAAACAACTTACTTGTATCCCATCTATATACCCTTTGGCCTCGGGTAATTGCGATAACGTATTCCCCTTTTCTACCTCATCGTAATCATTGTCCTCGAATATCGTATTAAATCCCACTATATATCTCCCCCCCTCGTGTTCCCGCACCTTTACCTCGTTCCATACATCGCTAACCTGTTGTAGTGAGTTTACAAACGCATTCACTTCCTCTTTTGCAATCGATTCACTCTCAAATTCACTCTCTTTTCTACGTACCGCCTTACATGCCTTGATTGGAGTCGTTATTCCCTGCCCGTTTTTTCCCAAACCTTTCGTTATATCCCAATTATACTTCAACATTATTTTTAAAGCTACGTTATGCTTTGGCGTCGCTGCCCTTAGTTCTTCTGGAGTCGTAATCCTCAGAGCGTTTGGACCGACTCGCTCTCGTTTCCCGATCCTTCAATCATGCATAACTCCTTCCCATGGTCCGAGGTTGTAGCGCCACTGATGATTACCGGTACACCCGATCCACTGCATGCCCTGCATCCTGTCGTTTCCGGTGCCCCTCCGATGGCTGCCACCTTCGGTCGTACTGCATGTCGTCGATCTCTAAAATTTTCATGGCCACTCCTCTCTTCTCTACTTCTCTTGTCTATGTTCTTGTCCTGCGGGGCGCAAACCATGTTATCTAGTTTTCGCAAAAACTCTGCAGCATCCAATTCATCCCCTTGTTCGCGAGAGAACCACAAAGCTTGAGTTTCTTTCGGAAAATGTCTCATTATCTCGTTTATCACCCCTAAAGGTGTGTCAGTAATTTTCAATGCCTTGGCGAGCTCCCAGTATTTTGCAAAATGCGCCAACATAGTTATATCCTTTTTCGGTTCCCATACCGCGTCTGATAATCTCCTCCTCATGTTTTTCTGACTGTTTTTGGGTTTTTTTTTTTTTTTTTTTGAATAATTTTTTTTTTTGTTATAATATTATTTTTAATCTACTTTTAAAGCTATTTTAACTCTACGTTTCCTCTGTAAAATGGCTTAAATCATATAAAATTTCATCTCTCTCTTTTTTTTTCCGCTTTATATTTTTTTCCTTTATTCGGTTTTTTTTTTTTTTTTTTTTTTTTTTTTTTTTTTATTTCTTTAGTGTTTTCCTTTTTTCTTATTTTTCTTCTTAATTTTTATTGATTTTCCCTGTAACGAAATTTCTTTTCGAGTTATTTCGGCTCCTTCTTCAAGTAAAATCTCGCATTGACTTTTTCCTGTACTTAACGAGCTGCATCCTTCCTCTTCTATCATATCTTCAACGCGTAACTCGGACTTACGAGAATTTTGAAAAATATCTCGCAAATCTTTTCCTATAGTCACCTCACTATTTTTTAATGTTTCTCCTTCCGTTTTTCGTTGTTCATCCATTCTCAATAAAATCTTTCTCTCAAAAAAATTTTTTTTTGTTTTTATTCTGTCAATAAAAGGTCACAAAACGCACGTTGTCCTCTAAATACACACACGTAACACGTTATTTTGTTTTGTGTAAATAGTTGTGTACCATATTCAATAATACAATTCTTTTGTTTATTTTTTTCTCAAAACGTTAATGCTTCTTTTAAATAAACAATCAATTGTTTATACTTGACGTATCCACTCTTCTCGAGAATTGAAGCGATTTGTTTATCTTTAATTTTTATCTAATGTTTGATCTTTTATCTGTGGTTTATCTATTTTTTTCCAACCTTAACAATGTTTTCTGTTTATATTTTTTTTTCGTGGATACGGAAAAGAATGTTTCAAACACCCTCGGCCTTGCATTTGTTTATTTAACCATTTAATTCAACAACATTAAAATTCCTGACCTATTTTTGATGTTTAAAGTACCGAGTCATTTATCAAAATACCAATGGGTCTTGTTGATAAACATTCAGCCGTGCATTTGTTTACGTATTGGGATTTATTGCATTGCATACTTCTTTATAGTACTAATTTGTCAAATTAGCAAGCCCTTGAATATTTCGCTTTGTTATATGTATGTATAACATATACATACATACATACATACATACATACATACATATATATATATATATATACATATATACATATATATACACATATATACACATATACATATTATTTTCTTTTCCCACAAGGAACAACCCTTTCTAAGTGCAATCAAATGTTTTCGAAAGCGGTGATCAAACAAATTTAACTATAAATTCTATGAACAATTTTGAACGGAAGGTGAAGCTTGATTTTTATTTTATTTTCAAATGATTTCTAAAAATGATTTATTTTATTGTTTATTTAATCAAAAATTTATTTATTATTTTTTTTTTGTAATTAAACAAAAATCAATTTAAATCAATCAATTAATTAATTAGATCAATCAATTAATCAATTAAAACTTCTGCTAATTAAACGATTTTATTATTATTTTTATTTCGTTTTACGTCGACGTAGTAACACGATGTTATGAAATTATTATCATTTACATTGTTTACGTTTCAACCGCAGTAGTAATGCAATTGTTTACATATATCCGCACTGTCATGTCTAATGTTTACAAAACATTTGAGGAGCCATCATTTGTTTATTTTATTTTTTTTTAATCGACCCGTATTCGATGTTTATTTAATAACACGACCGAGATACGATATTTTATTATTTCAAAGATGGGGTTATTTGTTTGTTTATTTAACGTTATCATTCGAGTATTTATGTATACGTGTTCATTTAAGGTTCGGTTTTTCAATTTTAGTTTTAAATTATTATTTATTTATTTCAATTTAATTTTAATTTCGAAAAGCTTATTATTTCCAATTTATTATTAGTTTCGAAAATCTTCCACTTGTAAAACTTTCTCCGAGGTCACGGCAACAGATGTGGTGGACCGTCTCGTCTGCCTTTACTAACTTCTATGGGTCTCGGGACCAGTTGTAATGTACCTGTGGGGCTACCCGGCACCCATTGTAATGATCCGTAGTCGTCTACCCTTGGGTTTTCTATTCTTTCCCTTTAACACTAGCTGTCGGGATCTACTGGCTACGCTACCCTTATCTTTTGGCCTTCGATCAATATACCCTTGTATCTAGCTACACCTAACTTTTCCTTAAACCCCTGCGATTTTCTCACAGTAAATAAGATTTAAGATTTTATTGCACATTATTCCTATTTACCACGTTGTGTGATTTTTTGATTCGGTAATTACATTTGAATGTGTAAATTAATACGCATACACATGTAGAGGAAATAATGTAGTATGTGGTAACCTAGATTCTTTCAGAGGAAAGTGTGGAAGGAATCCGTTTGATAAACTAACCCCGTTTTTAGATTGTTTTGTTTTATTTTAAAGCCTATCCGTATTACTCGCCTTTTCTCAACTTGGACAAGTATGTCATTGACGCTAATTCTACCGTAAATTGTCACCCGGTTTATAAAATTCAAAGTCATAGTTTTCTTACCTGATTTTTCCCTTCCTATAGATATATATTGGGTTATTTTAACATAACCTGGAAAGTGTGAATTTTGACATGCATGCTAGGTTCCTTGCGAAGCTCTCAATGTCGTCGTACTGCTCCTAAATGGTCAAGTTATTATTGTTATTAGTATACACTACATGTACTGGGGAAGAGGAAGGTGGGGAAGGGTGATAGGTGGATTTTTTGGGGGATATTGTTTCCTGAATAAGTCGGCTCCTCCTCTAACCAAATAGATACTGGTGACCAACATTCCAGACAAAGACTCAATCATTACGTTTGCTAGGATGGTCCTTAAGTCCTGATTTTGTTCTCTTGCATGAACTTCATTGCTACGAAAGGGTCCCTTCACGCCAGATGAAAGAGCGCAGAGTCCTCATGTTACTTCCAGTATTATCCCGACTTCCTTTCCTCCAGATTTGATTTTAACTCGACTGATTCTAGAAGGGGTATGTCCATTTCTTCCCTTATCATGACTCTACTCGCGTTGAGTGCGTACGGAGCCGTTTGAGATGATCCTTTCGTCTCCTTCGTAGGATAATCATTGGCTTGCGTTCCTCGCCTCTGAGAGCTGACATAACTTCTACCTCGTAAAAACTATGTTTGCTTTCAGGTCGACATCGATGACAAATACGCAAATGATCGATTGTTTGAATGCCGCGCCAGCGTGTCAAGTCAATACAAACTACACCTTCCTCCTCACGTGCAATTCGTATCTTTGACACCGTCGAAGGAATCAAAATCACTCCTCAAAGAAACGGTTGTGGGCTGTTTAATTCAGAAAATGTTTGCGTACCTCACCGAGGAAGTGTAATTTCGCAGGGCAAATATGGATTGGTGGACTGTCTGATCTTGTTGTTTGCAGTGGTTTTTTATTGAAGGTACTGACCCCTCGTGTAAGGAATTAGGTAATGTTACCCATCTGTTCAGAAAGGTATGAAATGGGAAAAAGGGTTGAATTTTTCCTGAGTCCGCCTAACTCCGAAAGTGATAGGTACTTACGTAACTATCTGTCTTATGATTGTGGGTCCAATGGAATCCTTTAAAATTGAAATTTAAATCTCTATAATATTAATAGCGTAATCGATTGAGGGTAAGTATATGTCTGTTGGAATCATAATACTAAACCGAAGTTGAATACATTATGCTGGTTCGTTAACCTCTGGCGGAATGTGATACCCGAGAAATGTTTATATAAGGCCCATTTAATTGTTTGTTTATAAAACATTTGGTTTGGCCTACTGCCCTAGATCGGAGGATTCTGATTTCAAGGTGAGGTACCTCTAATATATTCATGTTGGATCTCGATAGTGATAATATCAATAATAAGATGATTTACAGAGCGCCGTTTTAGGGAAACTCGTATATATTTGCATTGTATTTATTGAGGTGAAGGTCACAGGTGACGAAATGACGTTAGTGCTAGGTATATTTGAGATGACCTAGTTCTGGCTGTTAAGTACCGTTGATAGGTAAATTCTATGGTTAGGTATTTCAAAATGACCTACTTCCTGTATAGGTACTTGGATGGATAACCTATATTCTCAGTTAGGCATTTTCATTTTATTGGAAGGTGAAGGTCATAATTGACGAAATGATTTTAGCACTAGATATATTTGGGATGACCTAGTGCCGGATGGTAAGTACCGTTGATAGGTGAAATCTATGGTTAGGTATTTCAGAATGACCTACTTCCTGTATAGGTATTTTGGTGGATGACCTATATTCTCAGTTAGGTATTTTTGTTGACCCAATTTCTAGTTAGGTACTTTGTGATGCGGCTGAACATACATCACGCTAACCTGTGGAAAAACGATCTATAAAATGTTACATTTTGTTAGTGTCAATCATGCTATTTCGCAAAAAAAACGTAGACACGTACAACTGCTGCAGAGCTCTCCGGGGTCTGGAAAATGTATAATATTGAGCACTTACCGAGATCTCTCCAAATTACCAATTTTCCACTGGGAATACAACAGCTTGGCAATATTTCACTGTGTTTATCTTACCTTAAAATTACAAAATTTGTGAATTTAATTTCTCAATATTTCTCCCTGATCTAAGTAAAATATAACTAAATCTAAGTGACTATCTCCTTTGATTACATTGTACTTAATGTTCAAATTCTAAAGTTTTCTAAATTGTGCAATATCTCTTTCCGTACTTTTTATGACATTATTTAAAGTTATCTAACGTGAAGGATTTATTTAATTTTCGAACAAAAAAAAATGGAGTCCGTTTTCCTCTCAAGTCCGTTGTAGTTTATTTATTTAAATTTATTTAATTCGTGAACTTAATCCTCTTTCCTTTATTTTTATATCACCTTGCGTTATAATAATGCACGATGTTTACTGTTGATTTATTTTAATTATTTGAGATTTTTCTCTTTTCAATCACATTTAAATAATAACCGCGAATAATTTTTAATTTTCACATAAATTTATCAAATTAGATAATTATTATTTTTCCGAACGCCTTCCTATTTCACAATAATAACCGAACTCTGTCTATCAATACTTTGATTATTATTTTATTTAAACTTTAAAATAAACTTTTTCTACACTTAGATGTACACACACTTTAATTTAAGCACTCGGATTTATTTTAAACTTTATTTTTAGGCACTGTTAAATATTTATAAAACTAATCACTTTTGTTATTTAATTTTTAATTTTTATATATTTTATAAACTTCACTGAAGTGTTGATCATTTTGGGCCACGATAATCAATTTGTTTACACTCACAACACCCTTTATTTTTATTTATCACCATTTTTATAACTAAATTAATAAGGTAATTATTTCCACTAAAACTTTTCCGTTTAAATGCAAGTCACTTTAATTGTTAGCACTAATAATTATTATTTAATTCATCTCTTTTACTTTCACTTGATAAGAATAAAACCAAATTCTAAAGAAAACTCTAAGTGTTGAAAATTATTTTGAACGAATTTATAACAACACTCTTCAATTATGTAACTGGACTTAGAACTTTTGATCTGTAAATTTCACTTTGAAAGTTAGCCGTACGTATGTCGCGTTATTGTAGATAATCCTTCCGTTGTCGAATCCACCCTCATTCTGAGCTCGTCATCAGCATTTATACCTCCCTCCTCTCCAGAACATCTTAACTCCACTTGTCCTGGCATAAAATAATGATTCCTATCAACTCGTAATTTTTTGAAATGGACACATTATTATCGACTGTCTTGACTTAAGTCATTTTGTTTCGTGAAGAAATATTTTTTAGTTGCAACCCCCCTAAGCTATCTTACTCACACGGGAATTCGTGTCCGGACTGGTAAATATAATCAACTATTCGCCCAACCTTTCTGAGAATACAGATCAAGTGGATATTTTATTTATACATATAAAATTTATTTTGTAAACGAATATGTCCATGATCGCGGACACAATGCGAGCCTGTCACTGGGTGCAAATACGCTATTTTCCCGTTGATTGAGTACATCTCTCTTCACTTTCAAATTTTTTGATCCAAATTTTAACTGAAATACCTCCAAACTCTTTCAACTTTATAATCGATCATTTAGTTGCACATTTTTCCTTCGTTTTTCGCTGAATTTTACTGCAAAAATGGCTTTCGCCATACCCATCTATGTATGTATTAAATTTCTTTCTGAAACCGGTAGAATACCTATATTCGTCATTATGTGCATTCTATTCACCCTCGAATCGTGCTAATTTCGATGTGATTTAATTTTTTTGGCACCATTTTCTGATTTTAAAAAGGGTTTCCGTTCTATAAAACATTTTTCCCTCTTTCCAAAGTGATTTGCCATGTATTCAAACGCTTTCCAATAATTTAAGGGGAACTTAATTTTGTCAAAGCATTTTTCTTTTCCGTTTCTTGCACCTCCTCTACAATCGTATCACCAATTCGACCCCGTTTAAATGTCTTCTTTAATTGTTTTATTCAGAGTACGTAAGTATTTTGTTTCACTCACCCTGGGAAAAGCATTAATCTCCATTAAATATCTATGTTTATCATTCGATTTGTTTATATCCCAAGACTCCGCTGTCTCTGTTTACGTTACGTATTATTTTAATGTGTTTCCTCTGTTTAGATTATCTCATAAGACCAATGTATTTTTTTACGACCTCTAAAGCTATAAAAGGGTCCTTAATTGCTAGAAATCATGTTCAAATTTTGATGTGTTTATGTTTTGAATTCGTCGGCGGCCGATAACCTTTTATATCTGAGTTTCTCCCTTGTTAAATCACATATGTCTATACTCTGGTTTTCCTTTAAATTTCATGATCCCGTACGTCCAACCATTTCCTTCTATTTTCCAACAAAATTGGCTGTCGGTTTTCAATAATATTATAACCCTCGCATTAAGATTAAAGCTGTTTTCAGTGTTTTAAGCTATCCGTCATCTGTCGATAAAGTACGAATTTTCCTTGATTTTCTTTTCGATTTGCCGTTCCTCTCGACTCACTATACCATATCAACTCTCATAATTGTATATTTCCCGTTTTCTGATTTATACAAATCTTAGTTCGGAATTCTCGTTCTGTCTCGCCTTTTACGTCAATTTTCATCAATGTTCGTAAGTTTTTTAATACCTCAATCATTGTGTGTAACTTTTCCTTTATCGTACTGACGCATTTTATACATCTGATTTTCATAATCATTTTATGTGAACTTTTTTTGTCATCTCGGAGGCAGTTTCTTCCCGTACTTCAATGGTTAATTATCCCTCTACTGCACTCGTATTGTAAACATTTGCTAGGGTCATCGTTCCGAATGCACCGATCGTGAGACTTTGTTTATTTCTCCGGGCATGAACCCTTATTCGATTTTAATAAATCTCAAGGTTGGATCCATTAGTTTCTTGAATTATGTCTCAAGTCCAAAGTTCAAAGTGGTCTTTCATATATTGTCACGCCTCCTGTTTCTGATTGGATAAATATCTTTCTGTGAGACCCCTCCCTTAAAATTTTAAATATCACGTTTTTATTTATCGACATCTTTCGATGGAAGGAGAAATCACCATAATTTTGTTGTTTTACAGATCTCTCTAATAGTTTGTTGATTTATCGCAGGTGTCGCTATAGTGTCCGATTTGAACTTCGTTTGGGTGGGAAAAAAATTGTATGAGCTTTTCCGATGAAGAAAATGCCTTTTTTTTCTCTTTCGAACGTAATGTTGAAGTCGTCACAAACACTAACCTAACTAACCGAGAAACGGCATGGATGAAAGCGATACTCAGAACCGAAGAAGCTATAACCTGAGAATAAAAAGAGCCGACCCAACAGCCTACCTAGGCAATGAGTTGGGACAGTACAAAGGAAGAAGAAGAAGTCATATTTCAAACCACTTTGGTTTCTCGTAGATCGAACGGAATTAATTGCATTATTTCAGTCAAATGACTTCTTTCAATTCTGAGAACTTCTTTTGTTTAATCCGTTCATTAAATAAGCCGGTAATTTTTCATAACCAAAGACATTATTAAAAAAGTGTATATTGACAGTTAACCGAAACTTATCTGATGCCTACAGAGGCAGCGCTAAAATTTGCCAATCATCGGTCGGAATAACTTACTATTATTAATTGTTGACCGTGCTAGCAAAAATTGATAACTGACCATAGATGACGGATTTAGACAATATCGTATAGATATAGGGTTTTATCCATCGTCGGTGCCAGACTTCCTGGGGTGCTAGCATGGTCGATCGATATGAAGTTACCGACCGATTGTCGGTAACTTATCATCGTTCCCTAGGATAACTGCAGATCACAAACGAATATGTGACAGTTTACAATGACTAAGTGTCCTTAATAACTCAGGTACGGGACATACGTCATTCCTATGTCTACCTACGTTAAATTGTCGTGAAAACAAGCTTATGTGTCGAAGCGGTTAATATATTCGATATCAACTGTCGTTTGTACGTTAGCTGCAGTTGTCCTAGGGAACTATGAGAAGTTACCGATAGTTATCCCATCGATCGTTATCGAGCGAGTGTGCTAGGGCCTCTGGACTGTTTATAGTATCGGGTGCCTCAGTGAGGGAATGCTAGCCAATTCAGCCATTTTTTCCTCTTATTGTACACGCCATTAGATCTAAGAAAAGTAATATTACCTTTTGGAATAGATGTGGGAAACGGGCGGACATTTCTCGAACGATGGTCGAACATTATCCGATACCGGAGTAATGCCGTTATTACGGTAAGCGGCTCCGCTTTATAATTTGGTATGGAGCGGGGCGCAGACAGTGTAAAATAAAAATACATCGGATGGGGCTACTCAGGAACAAATTACAGCTTATCTTACACTGCACATTCAAGCAATATGTAATAGCCCATACTTTTACATCATGCCACATGTCTAATAAGACCTCTTAAGAATTGTGATAAGATTCAGGAATAAATCTTTCTTATTATATTTATGATGCATTGTACTAGTTCTTATTGAAGGAAACAGAGGAAGGGGAATCACGTACTCAAAGCTAAAATCGTACATACACAGATCCATTACTTGTGTACAACATGTTTCAAACGTACCAACCACCCAACTTGCAATTTACCAGCACAGGGCGGGGGCTCTACCGAAGCCGGAGTCAAGTTAACCTTTCAGTGGGTGAGGGTACTGTACGTACGTGTATTATACGTGTACATGACCCATATATACTTTAACAGTACATAACTATTGACGCTGTACAGACCGCAAACGAGCCCCACTGTTGAGTTGGGCAGCATCGGAACCCCCGAAAATATTTGAAAAACTCTTGACCCTGGTATTCCATTTCAATTTAACTTTTTTTTTTAAATTAAAATATCTTCAAAGTTATCTTGTATTTCTTTATTTTAATCCTTAGGAAAGTTAGGAAAAAGTTGAATTAACGCAATACTATTAAGTATCTTCAACATATACGAATAAGAAAGAGTTAATAAAAAGAGTATTCATACCTAGAGTAAATACAAAAATTCACATTAGAAAAAGTAAGGTACATAGTAATTGTTAACATAAAAGAAAGTAACAGTTTAAATAATAATACTATATGGTCACATGATATAAGTACAGAGAAAATCTCACATTGCATTGCATTGATTTGATTGATTTTTACCGTACTGCACTGACAACAGAAAACTTCGAGATGACTATTGAGAGTTGTTAGAGCTCTCTGTGATATTTTTAGGCGGAGATGTGGAGAGAAAATTTAAGATTCGGCCTCCAGGTGCTATGCACCAAGGTCGTTGCCCTACAATGTGGTCAAATAATGCTTCATATCAAGAAGCCAGAAAGAAGTCGTCGTTGCTGAGGGTAGTGAATGATACAGCTGAAAGAGCTGTTAAGTTAATGCAAAATTTTCATGGCTTAATCGCGGTCGAAGAGGAACAAAAACAATTTGTCCTGACTGTAAAAAACAAACTTTGAAGCGAAAATTTAATCAATAAACCATTTTTAAATATAAAATACTACATGACCGAATATTAGTGCATTTTTTAGTATTATTTATCTGACAAAAATTAAAGTTTAAAATACTTCCATATTAACTCAGTACAAATTTTTGTACCATATGTTTGGCATCAAGTCGGCACGGGTTGCCGGTGTTTAATCAAAATAATATTTATTATATGAGTTATTGGGATCAAATGGAAAAAAAAATAAGAGGGTATGCGTATTTAAATTCATGAAAAAAAAATTACCCTTACATTTTGGGACACCCTAATGGATAGTTACAAATTGATAAACCTTACAAAATTGTGTTGAACTCTCTTAATTTTTATTTGATGTGCTTTATAGTATGGAAACCAATAATTTTAATTGTATTCTGAAGTACTTCTTACTAAGGCTGTGAAGAATATAATAATTTCTTCAAACATCGCAAAATCACTTTGTGGCGTCATTTTTAATTAAATTAAACAAATAACTTTGTATCAACCACTGTTATAAAATGGTTATAATAATGGTTGATACAAAGTGATTTGTTTAATTTAAGTATATAATATATTAGAGTAAAAATAATATAAGTTGTTTTATTTTTTTTCTAGGCAGGGGAGAGCACAGAAGTAAAACCTTAGAATCAGAATCAACTAAGGCACCCCGTGTACATCGAAAATATACTACTTTGTTTACTCCATCGTCCAGACCAGCCAACGTAAGTCACACACATCTATATCAGTTGTTTTAAAATTATTTTTTTGAATGTTTTGTATGTATTTTTCAGCCTTCGTAGGACTGATATTTTGATTGATATTTTTTAATAAATTGAAGAGTCAATCTTTTTTTTACTTTAAGGTATTTTACAGTAAGAACAAGCACCAAATGACGATTTTACGATTTTTTCAATTTCTTTTAGATTATTATGTATGAAATATACTTTAGTGCTTAAAAATTGCTGTATTTTAAACATTGAACATGAAAAAATTGGAAAAAAAATTGTTTTTAAATGTAGAATAATTTCGGAAAATTAATAATTACTAAAAACATATTTTCTAAAGAATTTGATACAAACTTCACTTCACTTTTGTCTGGTAGGTTAACATGTTGTTCTTGTACTGTTCTGTATTAATTATACTTATATAATACACTTGCATTGCGTGGATTTACTAGATGATCATTTATATGGAAAAGTGTGTGAAAGGGTTTAGTTTTTCCTATGGGGAAAAGTAAACCCGGACCTAAAAGTCTGGTGCGTAAAAAATTAATAAAACATAAACATTATTCGAATGGCGCGTAAAATATATATCAAACCTGTTATTTTGCCGAGGATGAAAAAAAACATTGCGGACTGCACATGTCCACGATCTGCACGATCCACCAAAGTCCAGTGTGGCCAACAGAACAATTCCATTTTGTTATTAGTAACCTTCTGAAAAATAAAATATACTGTTTTATACAACGCGTAACAAAAACACCGTTTAACGGTCGTGAGGTGTTTTTTTTTATATTATCGTAGAAAGCAAACACTTTGTGGCTTGACATTATACCAAATGAAACAAATAACTTAGTTTTAAACCACTTTATTTTTATTTTTATATTTGTCGACCGGTTTCGATTGGACTCAATCTTCATCAGGACAATAAAATAAACTAAATCATAATACAGAGAAACAATATAAGGTAAAAACCAGTCCACCAACCAGTCTATGATGTTCTCTCCCTCTCCCATATATTGCTTTCTCTCTCTATTTTGTTTACCTTATATTGTTTCTCTGTATTATGATTTAGTTTATTTTATTGTCCTGATGAAGGTTGTGTCCAATCGAAACCGGTCGACAAATATAAAAATAAAAATAAAGTGGTTTAAAACTAAGTTATTTGTTTTTTTATAAGTAAGGCTGTACATTTATTTCCTAAAACAATATTTTAAATGTACATAAAATTTGAAAAGCTGAAGTCTCAGCATAGTTGGATACGCCTAATTCTTGCTACGGGTGATGGAACCTGTTTTTCACTTTTTTCTGTCTTTCGTCTGCATTTTACTGTTGTGACTAGTAAGAATATCGCACAAGAGTTCCAACTACTCCCAACTATCCACAGCTAGTGGAAGTATTGCATCAATCAACATAAACAATTTTTACTTTCTTTATTTATATTTCGTGGAAACCAACAACAATGATGAGGAAATCATGATCAACACCATACAACAACCTGCAGTCCACCTCGGAACAGGAATACCTAGTGAGGAGGACTGAGGATAAAATGCTTCACTTTGTATTTTTAATATACTTAATATTGTATTTTAAATTTAATTTGTATTGTCATTAAAAAAAATAATATATATATATATATATATATATTTTTTTTTTCACATACCCAAATATATATATATATATTTGGGGTATGTTGTGAGTCTAAAAGCAGTGGGGGAAGGACTTTGATGTGCAGAGATTGTCAAATTCCTGGTTATGCAGGTCGTTTTGGCATGTAAATAGGTAAATGGCTAATAACTTGATTTTTTTACATTAGCCTCACACAGGAGGCATTGAAAAAAAAACTCCTCAGAGACCATGTCTTTAGGGACGCTGTGTGGAGGGTTTTTTAATGAAAGAAACAAGAGAAAGTTCGGGAAAGAAAAAAATCTGTGAAGGATGGATAGGAATCTGGAGACAATGTGACTAGGAGTGACGGACGTATGAATCCACCCCCCACATTGCGATGTAAGGCGATGGGTCAAGAGAGACTGGCTGGAGAGATCAAAAGGACTCCCTCAACCAATAGGTGGGCAAACGCATTCGCCACCGAGATCTACACAATCACCCCTTGTACACGGGCTACGTCATAAAACGTAGAGAGCCACTTGAGGTACCTATGGTAGGGGTATTGGTTATCTAATAAATGGTTGCGGGGCAGCGGTACCCATACCCGCTTTCCAAGTTTGCATCTATTTCAGAATTCAACACGTCAGATTTCCAACAGAAAATCTTTGTCGGAGGGATACCGAAAAACTCTTTTTTTCCCTGAATTATTGAAATGATTTTTTTCTTAGAACTGGTTTCCAAAATTTAATTGCTCCCAAATTTTATGAATATAAATTAATATTACCTACATACTGAATAACGAAGATTTTCGAATTTTCTCTTTAATCTAACGCTTTTTGTGCCCTCGTTGTCATTAGGCAAAACTATCTTTAGGAGTCACTTATTTATGGAATAATAAAATTTTTAATGATAAATCTCGAATTGAAATAAGTCATGTCTACCGAAATAACACTCGGGAATTTGGCTTGTATCAGTTATTAGACTTCACCTTGGAGTTTAATTCGCTAGATCCAAAGAGGATTTATGACTTCCTTCTGCCGGTCCGGATCTGTAAAATCTTTTCAATTTTCTCTAAAATAGATTCCCCCAGACTATTGTGTATTTTTCAATAGTTCTCCTTAAAACCATTTTCAGAAACCTAGGATACTTCCCGGTCATAAATAGATACTCCATACCGACTTGAGCAATACAGCTGATTTTTATTCCTAGGTACGAAAGCAGTATTTTATTTTTTTATTTTTTTGACACCTCACATTTATAAGGTGTAATGTCAGGAAAACTGTCGCTACCCGGTTGGTCAGCGTTGTAAGGCGGGTTAAGGGAGGGGCTGTAGGAAAGGATTTATTAATGCTGGTATTGAATAGGCCCGGATTGTGCAAAGGTCGAAAAAACAGACATCGGTAGCTCGTTACACATACGAGCTAGCCGACTTGCACAAAAATAAGTCGAAGAAACGACCCGACAACATCAACTCTGAACGGGTGTTCCGCTCGTGGTGTCCGTCGATTTTCCGACTAATTAAATTCCGAATTAAAGCTAACTAACTAACAGAGAGCCCCCAAAAAACTCGGTCTTGGCATTCCTCATCACATTCATACAACGTCTCATACATAGGTACTCTTGATGGAAATGTAACAAATAATAAAAACAAAATAAGTACCTAAATATTTAATATATACGTTTTTAGATTTTCACGGCCAAAAGCATTATCGTTGTTTGTTTTTGGGGTGTTATGCCGTGTTGTGCTACCTCCTTCTTTAGCCGACGTTTCGGACAGCGTTGCAGTGTCCATCATCAGGGCAGATCCGGCAGATCCGTCGATGTGAATTTGTAGTGTTAATTGTGTGCTTATTTAGTTGGAAGCGATACCGTGCCGTTAGCTTCATTTCAGAAGAAAGTGAACTACTTTGAAAGGGAAATTTGGTGAAAGCGCAGTATTTTCGTTAGCCTGGGGCCCGTCCACGGAGAAATGTAACGAAATTTCAACGAAAGTAGTGTCATCTTGTGGCGAATTCTAGAATTAGAAAAAACCAATCTGAAGCGAATGTAGCCAATATCAAGGTATAAACAAATGGTTTTATACTTTTGTATTGAATTATTATATGTTATTAAAGTGTACTTAGACATGGTTTTTTGTGGTTAGCTTTGGTGTAGCCGTCAATTACCGGATACCAAGAGCTGTTGAGCTTAGCTCCGTCGTCTCTATTAATATTAATTGGATTTTTGTAGATTTCAATTGCCTCCGTAATCAGGCGTGATCTATAAGTTTTAGGTCTTCCCAGGACCATATTTAATTATATTTAATATATCTTTTTTTGTCTTTTTTAAGTACATTTCTTTTTTTAATACATTTCTTTATTAATACATATCCCCTTTAATACATATAATATGTTATTTACCCACCTCAGAACAGACTTTGTCTAGTGAGGCGGTAAAAGAAAAGAAAACCATGTAAATAAATTAAAATTAAATAAACGCCCGATTGCTGGCACTGAAACTGAAACGTTTAATCTGGTAACATTTTATTTTTTAGTTTTATAAATAAATTCTAGGGTATTGCCGACTAAACTTTGCCACAAACTAGAATATTGAGTTGGCGTTGTATTTTTTTTATCCTAGTACTTACATATGCATATATTAGATCTTTACATATGAAATTGGCGTTTTTCCGTACTGGCAGCTTTGATCTCAAATATCTTCTCTTTGGTTAGGAATTCCAAATTCAAATTTATACGGCTATTTACTCATGTATTTGTGTTTTGAAAATTATAATTTATTGGTTTTTTCCTTAATTGTTTTTTTTCTTTGCATCACCAAACGCTCACAAGTAACTTTTTTGGAGTCAATTTTCGCTTGGGGCATGGTTTGGCTGGTTCGGCAGGGTTCAGCCATTGCGATGAGCGCTTCCGATTATCGTACAGGATCCACTTTTCATCACAGGTAATGATTCGATTTAAAATCCCTTCATTATTGTGCCGGTTGAGTAATGCAACGCAGCAGTCAACGCGCGTTTGTTGATTTGCTTCACTCAATTCGTGAGGTACCCACCCTTCAAGCTTTTTCACCTTCCCAATTTGCTTCAAGTGGATTAAAACAGTTTTATAACTAACACCGCAGCCTGCAGCTAACTCAGACGTGGTTTGCGATGGATCCGCTTCCACAACAGCCTTCAATTCTTCATTATCAACTTTGGTCTCCGGTCGTCTACTCCGTCGCTTATACTCGTAAATAACGCGATATTTCAAGTTTTCCATTTTGTAAACTAACGCAGTTCTTCCATGGAGCTACGTTCAAGCGACGCGATCGCCGCTCGTCTGTATTTTCAATACTAATATTAGTCTTTGAAATCGCCACTAGGCGCTGCACTACCAAAATTGTATGACAGTTAGCGGTAGCGTCGCTTGTAAATAGCTACGTGAACGATGGGCGTAAGTGACGCAAAGAAAAAAAAAACAATTAAGGAAAAAACAAATGAATTATCATTTTCGAAACAAAAATACATGAGTATATAGCTGTATAAATTTGATTTTGGAATTCCTAACCAAAGAGAAGATATTTGAGATCAAAGTTGCCAGTACGGCAAAACGCCAATTTCATAAGTAAGGACCTAATATATATTTGCTTCAGCACAATATAGAGAGCCTCTGTTTTGAATTATTTCCATTCTTTTAACTTGTATTTTTTATTTTTAACTTTAACGATAACGATTGTGTGATGCTACAGTAGTGTTGTAGACCAACTTCCTTGTTTTAAGGTCTAATTTTCATTAATGAAGGTAATATTAGCGAAAGTCAATCGAAAATCCGAAACCGAAAAATCATAAAAAGATACGGATACATCTGGGACTCGAACCCAGGACCTCTGGCAATCCGGGCCAACGCGCTATCCACTGCGCCAACGTATCCCTATCCGATTCGGTCATTTTTAACTGTATCATACTTCGACTGAGAACCACCAACATTATTTTCATTTTCTTAACGCACATTTTTATTGGCTGCTATCTTTATGTATGATTGCAAGATTCAACCCGAACTAAATGCCATCTAGATAGTGTCAGGATGAATTTTATCACTTTTTATTAATATGCGACATCTATTGACTATTTCTGCAAGTCTAGGAAGAAATAATTTATTTTTTTAATTTTTAATTTAACGAGTTAAACCTCAAATTATAATATTTTAATTAATGAAGATAATATTAGCGTAAGTCAATCGAAAATCCGAAACAGAAAAATCAGAAAAAGATACGGATTATTTTTCACTTTATCATATCCTATTCAATTTTACTAACCTTTTTTGTATTTGTTTACTTAACGTTTCAAAGCTAGAGTAATATTTTAGGTTTCTCTCAGAGTTAGAAAGGAGACTCTTTTAATAATACACTTTGTTTTTCAGCGAACAAGAGAAAGGAGACTAGAAAGTAGACTCTTTTAATAATACACTAGCGAACAAGTATAAAACTTTTATTGACACCGAAATAATACAACCCAAGGAATTTAATTTCCCCCCAAAGGAACTGATATGTTTTTCTTTCTAGGGAGTTTGATGCATAAGAGACTAATAATTCATTTTACAAAGATTATATTAACTTCAGTTCTGTTGAGAGGAGTAAAACTTACTGGCCTGCCATCTATCTTAATAATCAAAAACTATTTATTCTAAATCTTATGTTAAGTTCTAACCTAGATCCAAACCAAATTTCACTTTGTTTGAATCTTTACTTAATTTCTGACAGTTTGTTATCGGTTGTAGTTCCTAAGTATTTAATTTCTTCAACTTCATAAATATTTTGATAATCAATATTTAGGGTAGAAATAAGTACTTATTTCCCCCCCTTGAATTTATTATTATTAGTTATTAAGCAGCTAGATGAGATAAAAAAAAAATGTTAATTTTACTATGGGTCAACATTATTAGCACGGTATTTGTTCAAAACTATGTTTGCAAAAAATTTAATTCACAGCTGTCAATACACAGCTATCAACGTAGTGCAATAATATATACCTAACTCATAATTTGATACATTAAGGGGGTTTCTCACCATCCTCCCAATAGCTTATCTACCCTAATAACGAATATTTTTAAAAATAAAAATAAAATACTCGCAGTGGTTAGAAAACTCGGCCAACTTATCCAATATATAGCCACTATTCATAGCTTCGAGTACCGAATTATAAACTCCAACTTAATAAATAAACAAACCGTAAATCGTAAATCGAAAATATTCGTTATTAGGGTAGATAAGCTATTGCGAGGATGGTGAGAAACCCTCTAAAGAATACTCAGCACAACGCCACTCCACACAGATATTTATTAAAATTCACGTTGTAGACATTTGAAAGTTACCAATAGTAAGTGCTTTGGAATTTCAGCTTTTCTACCAAATCTGTATTGAAAGCTTTCAATATCGCGGACATTAATAGTTCGTGAGGCGAGGCAGACCACAAATATTCATAGTCAGCGTACACTGGACAGGGGCGAATTAATATTTTTCAAAATAGGCCAGGAATTCAGTCGAAATTAAATCGCTATACCCATTTGCAAAGTAAAAGTTCTAAGAATTCCGTACGGTCCCAAGACGACACAGCAGCGTTACCGAAATAGTTGCGTTATGGTCACCGTATAGAGAATATTGACAACATTATTTTAATAATGTGTTAAAAAAATATTATTTAATGAATAAATAATGTTTATTCATTACATAATTCAAATTATTCAAAATAAAAAATAAGAATAAAAAAATTTAACATTTGCCTCATTAAAACATGTGATTCGTATTTCTCTTGAATTTAAAAACCCCACTTCTTCGTTAAAACCATCATTATATTGCGATCTCTGGTGCGTTGAACTCTTACTTATTTTTCTAAATTTACCTAAAATACTTTTTTTAATTTTATCACTATCCGGCATCAATCGAGTTTCAGAATCATTTCCGAAATCTTACAATAAACATACTAATGTTTCTCATTACAATAAATATTAAATGTGTCATGCTTTTACATTGAATGGATATTATAAAGTTGTATATATAATTTGTGGTTAAATTTAATTTACATACTGAAGATGAATTAATTTCACGTAGACATTTCATAAAGAATAAGCTCCGCTACATTCTTGTCGTCAGAGATCAGCGTTTGAGAAGTTTTACTTCTTTAGAGTTCTAGATTTTATATATTGTCTAAAGCTCAATAATAGATAAAAAATATTATACTTCCCAAAGTTTTATAAATATCATCCCAAGAGCGAATATAAAAACATGTGGCTTAAAATAAATCACCTTCAAAGAAATAAGATCGAAAGTTATTTTTATCGAACTGTTAGTTCGGACTTCGGAACAGCGGGACAATCTCAAATCCCCCTGGACAAGTTCGACCCTGTAACACCACCCCATGGGTAGGATTGGTGGGGTGTTAGGGTGGGGGGGGGGGGGGGGGGTATTGAGAATATTCAGGCTTATGTTGTTTAACTTTACTTCGGCTTTGGGGAACTATTATAGCAAAGCGGGCTGACTACAATACTACTCTCCGGACACAAAAATGAAGGACAGATTGTTCCGTAAGTATTATATTGCCGGATGAATAATTATTTACTAATAATTAATTACCATAATATATTTGTGTAATTATAATATTTGAATGTATGATTTGGCAAAAACATTTAAAATACAGGAATTAACTAACGTTACTAGAATGTGTCTGTTTAGCTTAGAATCGGTCTCTAGAGTTAAAGTCGGTTAAGTCAATAGTACAGTAAGTACAATATGATGATATATCCTCAAATAAGAATGGAAAAGATTGTCAATCTCATCAGGATACATTAAAAAAATATTTTGAGAATAAGGATATTGTGTAATTTTATAAAAAAAAATTCTAATTATTTATTTTTAATGATATCTTCTCCCGCCATAAAATGTAAGTACATACTTCAAAATATAAATTATTTTTAAAGTCTTCTTGGTAAATAAGGTGATCAATAAATTTATGTTTTGGTACATTTTATATTTATGCTTAGGTTATATTTTGATGTGAATATACAAATTAGTCGCGAATGCGAATATTGAGTTTTTTTTTTAATTTGACGCCAATTATGTATGGCTTAGCGGCTCACGTTCGCGCGAGGCGCGTTCCGTTTGCTTCTTGTTCCGAGAATTTCCGAGTTGATCCGAAAAAAGCCGATCGGTTGTTTTATTTCATTTGTCGCCTGCTGATAAAGTAAAGTGTAGACAATTTTTTTTTCTGATGTTCACATTCGCAAAACATTCGCTTGAACTTTGCAAATGCGAATGCGAATATGCAAAAACATGCTAATATTCGCGAATGCGAATATTCGTTACATCATTTATAAAAATTGTCCAGAAATAATATCTATGCATTGAATTATTAAAATGACTTCCTAAATTCAAGCAACACTGAGTGACAAGAGCTAACTTATAAATATTAGGTACATTAAAAAAATATAACGATCTGAAGAAATTATGTAAATGGGTTCATTCTGCTCAAGAGATTAAGCAAAAAGGAGAAAATTGAAGTAATGTTCGAGAAAAAAGGTCAAAACGGTCCAGAGTGTTGAAGGCTGAGAGGAAAAATTGCCCCTTCACGAAACGAGGGGAAGTCGTTCGGAAAATCAGGCAAAATTAAGGTCGGCCCTAAGAAAACTTTATGGCGACACCCCGGGAAGCCCTTGAGGCAGGAGACATAAAATACCCTAGATTGGAGATCATACTATAAAAATAATCCCATATAGAGAGTCCATCAGCAAAATCAGCATGCTGCCGGTTTTTTGTTCACTTTCTTGAATTTTTCAATTGCTACTTATTGTTTAACTAGTTTCAAAAAACTTTGTAAAAATAAATTCTATTCTTATTGAGCTTTCGATAAACATAAATCAAACCCTTTGTCTAATGTGTTGTTGGTTAAGTTTTGTAGTGAACCAACCCCTGGCCTTACTAACTTCTATGGGTCTCGGGACCTCCTGTAATGTACCTGTGGGGTTACCCGGCACCCGTTGTAATGATCCGTAGTCGTCTACCCTTGGTTTTTCTATTCTTTCCCTTTAACACTAGCTGTCGGGATCTACTGGCTACGCTACCCTTATCTTTTGGCCTTCGATCAATATACCCTTGTATCTAGCTACACCTAACTTTTCCTTAAACCCCTGCGATTTTCTCACAGTAAATAAGATTTAAGATTTTATTGCACATTATTCCTATACACCACGTTGTGTGATTTTTTGATTCGGTAATTACATTTGAATGTGTAAATTAATACACATACACATGTAGAGGAAATAATGTAGTGTGTGTGGTAACCTCAAATTCTTTTGGAGTAAAGTGTGAAAGAATCTCGTTTGATAAACTGACCCCGTTTTTTAGATTGTTTTATTTTTTTTTCAAACCTATACTCGTATTACCCGCCTTTTCTCAACTTGAACGGAGTGTCATTGACGCTAATCCTACAGTGAATTGTCAGCCGGTTTATAAAATTCAAAGTCGTAGTTTTCTTACCCGATTTTTTCCTGTCTATAGGTTTACATTGGGTTATTTTAACATAACCTGGAAAGAGTGAATTTTGACATGCATGCTAGGTTCCTTGCGAAGCTCTCAATGTCGTCGTACTGCACCTAAATGGTCAAGTTATTATTGTTATTAGTATACACTACATGTACTGGGGAAGGGGAAGGTGAGGAGGGGTGATAGGAGGATCTGGGGAATGTTGTTTCCTGAATAAGTCGGCTCCTCCTCTAACCAAATAGATACTGGTGACCAACATTCCAGACAAAGACTCAATCATTACGTTTGCTAGGATGGTCCTTAAGTCCTGATTTTGTTCTCTTGCATGAACTTCATTGCTACGAAAGGGTCCCTTCACGCCAGATGAAAGAGCGCAGAGTCCTCATGTTACTTCCAGTATTATTCCGACTTCCTTTCCTCCAGATTTGATTTTAACTCGACTGATTCTAGAAGGGGTATGTCCATTTCTTCCCTTATCATGACTCTACTCGCGTTGAGTGCGTACGGAGCCGTTTGAGATGATCCTTTCGTCTCCTTCGTAGGATAATCATTGGCTTGCGTTCCTCGCCTCTGAGAGCTGACATAACTTCTACCTCGTAAAAACTATGTTTGCTTTCAGGTCGACATCGATGACAAATACGCAAATGGTCGATTGTTTGAATGCCGCGCCAGCGTGTCAAGTCAATACAAACTACACCTTCCTCCTCACGTGCAATTCGTATCTTTGACACCGTCGAAGGAATCAAAATCACTCCTCAAAAAAACAGTTGTGGGCTGTTTAATTCAGAAAATGTTTACGTACCTCACCGAGGAAGTGTAATTTCGCAGGGCAAATATGGATTGGTGGACTGTCTGATCTTGTTGTTTGCAGTGGTTTTTTATTGAAGGTACTGACCCCTCGTGTAAGGAATTAGGTAAGGTTACCCATCTGTTCAGAAAGGTATGAAATGGGAAAAAGGGTTGAATTGCGTAATCTGAAGGTTGAAGACTATCTGTCTTATGATTGTGGGTCCAATGGAATCCTTTAAAATTGAAATTTAAATCTCTATAATATTAATAGCGTAATCGATTGAGGGTAAGTATATGTCTGTTGGAATCATAATACTAAACCGAAGTTGAATATGCTGGTTCGTTAACCTCTGGCGGAATGTGATACCCGAGAAATGTTTATATAAGGCCCATTTAATTGTTTGTTTATAAAACACTTGGTTTGGCCTACTGCCCTAGATCGGAGGATTCTGATTTCAAGGTGAGGTACCTCTAATATATTCATGTTGGATCTCGATAGTGATAATATCAATAATAAGATGATTTACAGAGCGCCGTTTTAGGGAAACTCGTATATATTTGCATTATATTTATTGAGGTGAAGGTCACAGGTGACGAAATGACGTTAGTGCTAGGTATATTTGAGATGACCTAGTTCTGGCTGTTAAGTACCGTTGATAGGTAAAATCTATGGTTAGGTATTTCAAAATGACCTACTTCCTGTATAGGTACTTGGATGGATAACCTATATTCTCAGTTAGGCATTTTCATTTTATTGGAAGGTGAAGGTCATAATTGACGAAATGATTTTAGTACTAGGTATATTTGAGATGACCTAGTTCTGGCTGTTAAATACCGTTGATAGGTAAATTCTATGGTTAGGTATTTCAAAATGACCTACTTCCTGTATAGGTATTTTGGTGGATGACCTATATTCTCAGTTAGGTATTTTTGTTGACCCAATTTCTAGTTAGGTACTTTGTGATGCGGCTGAACATACATCACGCTAACCTGTGGAAAAACGATCTATAAAATGTTACATTTTGTTAGTGTCAATCATGCTATTTCGCAAAAAAAATCGTAGACACGTACAACTGCTGCAGAGCTCTCCGGGGTCTGGAAAATGTTTAATATTGAGCACTTACCGAGATCTCTCCAAATTACCAATTTTCCACTGGGAATACAACAGCTTGGCAATATTTCACTGTGTTTATCTTACCTTAAAATTACAAAATTTGTGAATTTAATTTCTCAATATTTCTCCCTGATCTAAGAAAATATAACTATTTCTAAGTGACTACCTCCTTTGATTACATTGTACTTAATGTTCAAATTCTAAAGTTTTCTAAATTGTGCAATATCCCTTTCCGTACTTTTTATGACATTATTTAAAGTTATCTAACGTGAAGGATTTATTTAAATTTTCGAACAAAAAATGGAGTCCGTTTTCCTCTCAAGTCCGTTGTAGTATATTTATTTAAATTTATTTAATTCGTGAACTTAATCCTCCTTCCTTTATTTTTATATCAATAATAATGCACGATGTTTACTGTTGATTTATTTTAATTATTTGGGATTTTTCTCTTTTCAATCACATTTAAATAATAACCGCGAATAATTTTTAATTTTCACATAATTTTATCAAATTAGATAATTATTATTTTCCCGAACGCCTTCCTATTTCACAATAATAACCGAACTCTGTCTATCAATACTTTGATTATTATTTTATTTAAACTTTAAAATAAACTTTTTCTACACTTAGATGTACGCACTTTAATTTAAACACTCGGATTTATTTTAAACTTTATTTTTAGGCACTGTTTAATATTTATTAAACTAATCACTTTTGTTATTTAATTTTTAATTTTTATATATTTTATAAACTTCACTGAAGTGTTGAACATTTTGGGGCACGATAATCTTTTTGTTTACACTCACAACACCCTTTATTTTTTTTTTTATCACCATTTTTATAACTAAATTAATAAGGTAATTATTTCCACTAAAACTTTTCCGTTTAAATGCAAGTCACTTTAATTGTTAGCACTAATAATTATTATTTAATTCAACTCTTTTACTTTCACTTGATAAGAATAAAACCAAATTCTAAAGAAAACTCTAAGTGTTGAAAATTATTTTGAACGAATTTATAACAACACTCTTCAATTATGTAACTGGACTTAGAACTTTTGATCTGTAAATTTCACTTTGAAAGTTAGCCGTACGTATGTCGCGTTATTGTAGATAATCCTTCCGTTGTCGAATCAACTGTCATTCTGAGCTCGTCATCAGCATTTATACCTCCCTCAATTCCAGAACATCTTAACTCCACTTGTCCTGGCATAAAATAATGATTCCTATCAACTCGTAATTTTTTGAAATGGACACATTATTATCGACTGTCTTGACTTAAGTCATTTTGTTTCGTGAAGAAATATTTTTTAGTTGCAACCCCCCTAGCTATTTCAGTCACTCGCGGAATTCGGATCCGGACTGGTAAATATAATCAACTATTCGCCCAACCTTTCTGAGAATACAGATCAAGTGGATATTTTATTTATACATATAAAATTTATTTTGTAAACGAATATGTCCATGATCGCGGACACAATGCGAGCCTGTCACTGGGTGCAAATACGCTATTTTCCCGTTGATTGAGTACATCTCTCTTCACTTTCAAATTTTTTGATCCAAATTTTAACTGAAATACCTTCAAACTCTTTCAACTTTATAATCGATCATTTAGTTGCACATTTTTCCTTCGTTTTTCGCTGAATTTTACAGCAAAAATGGCTTTCGCCATGCCCATCTATGTATGTATTAAATTTCTTTCTGAAACCGGTAGAATACCTATATTCGTCATTATGTGCATTCTATTCACCCTCGAATCGTGCTAATTTCGATGTGATTTAATTTTTTGGCACCATTTTCTGATTTTAAAAAGGGTTTCCGTTCTATAAAACATTTTTCCCTCTTTCCAAAGTGATTTGCCATGTATTCAAACGCTTTCCAATAATTTAAGGGGAACTTAATTTTGTCAAAGCATTTTTTCTTCCATTTTCTTGCACCTTCACTACAAACGTATCACCAATTCGACCCCGTTTAAATGTCATCTTTAATTGTTTTATTCAAAGTACGTAAGTATTTTGTTTCACTCACCCTGGGAAAAGCATTAATATCCATTAAATATCTATGTTTATCATTCGATTTGTTTATATCCCAGGACTCCGCTATCTCTGTTTACGTTACGTATTATTTTAATGTGTTTCCTCTGTTTAGATTATCTCATAAGACCAATGTATTTTTTTACGACCTCTAAAGCTATAAAAGGGTCCTTAATTGCTAGAAATCATGTTCAAATTTTGATGTGTTTATGTTTTGAATTCGTCGGCGGCCGATAACCTTTTATATCCGAGTTTCTCCCTTGTTAAATCACATGTCTATACTCTGGTTTTTCCTTTAAATTTCATGGTTCCGTACGTCCAACCATTTCCTTCTATTTTCCAACAAAATTGGCTGTCGGTTTTCAATAATATTATAACCCTCGCATTAAGATTAAAGCTGTTTTCAGTGTTTTAAGCTATCCGCCATCTGTCGATAAAGTACGAATTTTCCTTGATTTTCTTTTCGATTTGCCGTTCCTCTCGACTCACTATACCATATCAACTCTCATAATTGTATATTTCCCGTTTTCTGATTTATACAAATCTTAGTTCGGAATTCTCGTTCTGTCTCGCCTTTTACGTCAATTTTCACCAATGTTCGTAAGTTTTTTAACACCTCAATCATTGTGTGTAACTTTTCCTTTATCGTACTGACGCATTTTATACATCTGATTTTCATAATCATTTTACGTGAACTTTTTTTGTCATCTCGGAGGCAGTTTCTTCCCGTACTTCAATGGTTAATTATCCCTCTACTGCACTCGTATTGTAAACATTTGCTAGGGTCATCGTTCCGAATGCACTGATCGTGTGACTTTGTTTATTTCTCCGGGCATGAACCCTTATTCGATTTTAATAAATCTCAAGGTTGGATCCATTAGTTTCTTGAATTATGTCTCAAGTCCAAAGTTCAAAGTGGTCTTTCATATATTGTCACGCCTCCTGTTTCTTGATTGGATAAAACTTTTCTGTGAGACTCCACCCTTAAAGTTTTAAATATCACGTTTTTATTTATCGACATCTTTCGATGGAAGGAGAAATCACCATAATCTTGTTGTTTTACAGATCTCTCTAATAGTTTGTTGATTTATCGCAGGTGTCGCTATAGTGTCCGATTTGAACTTCGTTTGGGTGGGAAAAAAAAATTGTATGAGCTTTTCCGATGAAGAAAATCCTCCTTTTTTTTTCCTCTTTCGAAAGTAATGTTGAAGTCGTCACAGCCCCCCTAGAGTTTTAAATCCAGCGGTAAACACGCCTCCTAGTGTTAGTCGGTGGAATTGGAACTCACCATAGGTCATTTAATTCCTTCAATTTTCTATTGATGTTCCGTACCCCTGATCCTCGCTATTAAATCTTGCATGGTTCCGTTCCATTTTCTTCATGTGTCATTCATTGAAGCTAGTTCCATTTTCCGTCCTACTACTCGTACGTTCCTACTTGTACAAATCTTTCTCTCCTTCTTGCTGTCCTACTTCCCCCCTATGACTCTACTCCCTCCTTCCTTTGTATCCTTTTCTCTCATTCTACTCTTTTTTTTTCTTCCATGTTCTCACTCCCTCTTCTCTCTCTCTTTTTTTCTTCTTTGATTGTTTAACAGCCTCTGAATCTGAACCAAGTTTGTATAATTTTCAATTGTTTTCTTTTCCGCGTTGATTCTACCTCTATGTGTAGTTATAAGACAATGTAGTCATACAATATATATATATATATTTTTTTTTTTGTGAATTCAATTAAAATTAATATTTTTTTTATAAGATACTAATGCGCCCCGCGCCCGCGCAATAGAAGTGTTCCTCAATCCATTTTGACCCGGAACTCCTGTACAATGGTTCAGTTCAAAAGATTGTTCCTCAATCTCGCGGTTTTCTTTTTTTTTTTTTTTTTTTTTTTTTTTTTTTTTTTTTTTTTTTTTTATTCCCTTGATTTATTCATTTCTCGCTCTTTCCCTTGCACACGTCTTCATTCGAATGTTGCTCCCCTTTTTTTTTTGTTGTACTCCAAATTTCGTGAACAAATGACGCAGTCTTAATTTTGTATTTGTCTAACTTTAACATTTGATTTTTTTTCTTCTTGGCCTAAACCTACGTTATGAAATCTTTTTTTGTTTTCCTAATTCTACGTTACATGTTTAATCTAATAATTTTCTAACCCTACGTTTCGTTTTTTTTTTTTTTGTTTCTTGTAATCTGCCTAACCCTAAGTTACATTTTTTTTCCATTCCTCCTAATTCTACATTATATTTGTTCCATTTCGTTAAAGACACGTAAAAATTTTTTTTTTCATAAGCAACCTAAACTCTAACATATCTAAATCCAATAACCATTATATCTACCTCTATTTCTCCTCCCCCCCCCCTAAGCAAAAATATTCCCTTTTAACGGCTAAACTCCCCTTTATCTTATCATTCTTCCAGCATAACATGTTAATTTACGAACTATATCTATTTGAAATTCCTTATACCCTTTATTTTCCTATTTTTAAATATGCCTATATCTCTTGTCTACATAATTATATAGAACTCTAAGTTTTCGCAATAAACTATCCCCTAAATTTAACTTTCTCCTGTTCCCCTTTTTTTTCCTCAATCAATTTCTTTCACCTATATCCTCTTCTGTTGTTTTTCAGTTTCATCGAAATAATATCTAGCTAGATGTATAGCACTATAATCGCCCCGTATTTCTTTTGTTTTCGGATCCACTAGTGTGTACGTGTTACAATATGGTATAGCCGCGACTACATAAGGACCCTCATACAATAATGCAAATTTCTTTATTTCCTTTTTCAATAAACTAGACTGAGTGTGCCTCTTAAGTTTCACAAAAGTCCCTACTTCATAAGTGACTAACCTATTCCTTATATTGTAAAATTGCTGTCTTTTTCCGGCGCTCCTTACCAAATTTTTTTGTACCGCATTCCTAACCTCTTCTTCTGTTAATTTAGGTATGTTACTTTGACGCATAAATTTGTCTAAGCTGTACTTCGGTTGTTTCCCAAACACGACTTCATTCGGTGAAAAGCCAGTTGTACAATGTACGGTGTTATTATACGTTTCCTCAATGTCTTTTAGAAACATAGGCCACCTGGTATGTTTTTCATGGCAGTATATTCTAAAATTTCGTCCTAGCTCTTTGTTAACCCTTTCCGTGATGTTTGGCCCAGGATTTCGCACAGAGGTGTGCATAACTTTAATACCTAGCCTCTCCAAACCCTGGTTCCACCTCTTCGAAGAAAATTGGGACCCGTTGTCCGTTAACATCGCCTCAACCCTCACCTTTTTAACAAATAGTTCTACGCACTTTAATACTGTACCAGTGTTAGCTACCTTTAATTTATTTAACTGGATGAATCTACTGAAAGAGTCCTGAATCACAAAAATAAATCTCACTCCCCCTATACTCTTCGGAAGTGGTCCATATAGGTCCGCCATTGCTAACTCTCCCACTTTTTGTGTTATAATTGACCTGCCAGGCCCTACTGTCGGACGTATTTCGCGCTTCGCCAATTGACAAAGTCGGCAAGTTTTAACCATCCATTTAATTTGTTTACTCATTCCCGGCCAGAAATATCTACTCTTCAAAGCTTGACCCGTTTTCAATCCGCCTGCATGACCGATTTCCTGATGTACAAATTTGATTAGGTCTTTAGTTAAATCGCTAGGTATGGCTAATACAGTCCCATTTTTCACCGTTTTGTAATATAATGTCCTGCCTTTTAATTCGTAATTTTTCAAATACCTAGACGCCTTTTTTGTGATAGTCTTGCTAGGTTCCCCTTTTAAGTGCGCTATTAGCTCTCCCAGAAACTCGTCTAGAAGTTGTAGTTGATCTAAATTTTCTAAATGTGATTTTATCTGTCGCTTCCCATCCACCGCAAAAACTGCTACCTCGGGACATTGTACCTTTTCCTCCTGCACATTTATCGCATCCTGAGAATAACGTGATAAAATATCGGGTCCAATGTTTTCTTTGCCTTTCACGTACTCGACTTTGAAATTAAACTGATTTAGGTATAATATCCATCGTGTTACTCTTGCACTGTATAGCTTCCAAGTTTTTAAAAATGATAATGCTTGATGATCTGTTCGTATTATTAACCTCGCGCCTCGCAAATAAGTTTCAAATTTATGTAATGAGTAGATTATCGCATATAACTCCTGTTCAGATACGGTCCATTTCAACTCAGCGCCGGTGAGTGATTTGCTAACAAATCCGATCACATGATGATTTCCGTCATCATCTAATTGATATAATTCTGACCCAATGGCGAACCCGGAACTGTCAGTTTGTAAGTAATAAGTTTTGTGTGGGTCGTAGTGTGTTAGCATTACACTTTCCAAGAACAAAGATTTTACGTTGTCAAATGTCTCCTGCTCTACGGCGGTCCATCTCCAAGGTCTATTCTTTTGTAACAAGTCGCATAATATTTTTGTTGACCCCCCGTATTTATCCGCAAACCTTCGATAGTAATTGCACAATCCCAGAAAACCTCTTACTTGCTTCACCCTTTTTGGTGCCGGGAAATTCTTAATAGCTGAAACTTTCTCAGGGTCCATACGTATGCCATATGGTGTGATTATGTGACCCAACATCTTTACTTCCGTGAATAAAAATTGACATTTTTCCAATTTGCAAGTCATATTTGCCGTCTGCAATCTTCCTAAAACTGCGTCTAAATGTTTTAAATGTTCGTCAAAGTCCCCACACGTGAATACGACTAAATCATCCAAATAGTTCGTGCAATAATCCTTCATCTCGCCCCCCAGAATTTTATCCATCGCGCGTGAAAAACTTCCTACCGACGTCTTCAGCCCTTGTGGTAGTACGTTGTAAACGAAAGATTTCCCATTATAAATGAAGCCTGTATATTTTCGACTTTCCTCACTTAAAGGGATCTGAAAGTATGCCGAATTCAAATCCAGAGTTGTTACGTGTTTTACACCGTGAAACTGCTGCAATATTTCTGACGTAAGAGGAGGACGTTCGACGTCTCCGGACATGTGAGAGTTTAATGACCTAGCATCGAGTAAAATACGCACCCCTCCGTCCTTCTTCAAAGTATAGGTCAAAGGACTCGCGAAAGGAGTCGCCATTCGACTGATTATACCTAGGTCTTCTAATTCTTTTATTTTGTTGTCAACCTTGTCCCTGTAAGCATATGGTACTGGATAAGATCGCTTGACGAAAGGCGCTTCATCTACCATCTTAATCTCGTGTACATATTTATCTGTTAAACCCGGTCGATCTACGAATACGCTACTGTGTTTATCCAAAACTATTTTCAATTTACTTTTCTTGACGTCATCTAGTCCTAGTCCGGCTACCATTGTCGCTATCCTTTGTTCCGCCTCTCCCTCTAGGTTTGACAAGTGGCTATGCTCAATTACATGTATTACCTTACTTGCGCAATCTATGGTTTTCGCGCACGACTGTTCTGCTGATTTACCTTTCGAAATTACTCCGGAATTTATGAGTTCAATCTCCCTCCTTCCCTGCTCTGTAAAAATTATTAATTCCCGCTTTTCTCCACATTTTACCTCCGCAGAATAATTATCCAACCAGTTTACCCCTAAAATTATAAATCTTATTAATTTTGGCACTATTAAACATGACGTATTTATTTGGAAATCTCCGAAACGCAAAGGTATTAAAACTAACCTCGATATTTTTAAGCTTTTCTGTCCCATTGCCCCTTTTAATTGCATAGTATTCACAGGTAGAATTGGGTATTTCATCTGATCACTCAAGTGACACTCCCAGAACTCCTGTGCAATACAAGTTATTTGACTGCCTGTATCTATTAAACAACTTACTTGTATCCCATCTATATACGCTTTGGCCTCGGGTAATTGCGATAACGTATTCCCCTTTCCTACCTCATCGTAATCATTGTCCTCGAATATCGTATTAAATCCCACTATATCTCTCCCCCCCTCGTGTTCCCGCACCTTTACCTCGTTCCATACGTCGCTAACCTGTTGTAGTGAGTTTACAAACGCATTCACTTCCTCTTTTGCAATCGATTCACTCTCAAATTCACTCTCTTTTCTACGTACCGCCTTACATGCCTTGATTGGAGTCGTTATTCCCTGTCCGTTTTTTCCCAAACCTTTCGTTATATCCCAATTATACTTTAACATGATTTTTAAAGCTACGTTATGCTTTGGCGTCGCTGCCCTTAGTTCTTCTGGAGTCGTAATCCTCAGAGCGTTTGGACCGACTCGCTCTCGTTTCCCGCTACTTCAATCATGCATAACTCCTTCCCATGGTCCGAGGTTGTAGCGCCACTGATGATTACCGGTACACCCGATCCACTGCATGCCCTGCATCCTGTCGTTTCCGGTGCCCCTCCGATGGCTGCCACCTTCGGTCGTACTGCATGTCGTCGATCTCTAAAATTTTCATGGCCACTCCTCTCTTCTCTACTTCTCTTGTCTATGTTCTTGTCCTGCGGGGCGCAAACCATGTTATCTAGTTTTCGCAAAAACTCTGCAGCATCCAATTCATCCCCTTGTTCGCGAGAGAACCACAAAGCTTGAGTTTCTTTCGGAAAATGTCTCATTATCTCGTTTATCACCCCTAAAGGTGTGTCAGTAATTTTCAATGCCTTGGCGAGCTCCCAGTATTTTGCAAAATGCGCCAACATAGTTATATCCTTTTTCGGTTCCCATACCGCGTCTGATAATCTCCTCCTCATGTTTTTCTGACATATGTCTCCCCAATAGTTGGCGATAAAATCTCTTTCAAAATCTTCTATTTTACTCCAGCGTTTAGAATAAAGCTTCATCCAGCTTTTAGCACCAGCCTTTAAGCTCTCTTTAACAACCATCATAATATCAGTGCGATTGGTACGTCTTGTATAATCTTTTAAGTCTTCCAAAAATGCGATTGGGTTCTGAGTTCCCCCGCTAAATGTTGGTTTTTCTTGTGTGGGTAACATTTCAACAAGCTGAAGTACGTTTCGCGCCGTATTCGTTGCCGTAGTCTCCGTCGTCACAACCGTTTCTTTTTGTTTTTCCATCTCTTGTATCCTGCTGACTAGAGGACTTAGAGCCTGCTGTATAATGAGGGTAATCTGCCCTACATCCATTTGAGAGCTTCCACTTGCTGTGTTTTCGACAGCGGCCACAAACTCTATTCTCTCCCTGTCCTGTCTGGTATTTCTAGGCATCTTTCTATTTCTCTCCGCTAAACTCGATGACAGTGAATGAACCCTTTTCTCTGCGTCTTCCCGTTTCTTCTCTTTTCCACACTCACTTGTTTTTTTTTTTTTTGTTATATTATTATTTTTAATCTACTTTTAAAGCTATTTTAACTCTACGTTTCCTCTGTAAAATGGCTTAAATCATATAAAATTTCATCTCTCTCTTTTTTTTTTCGCTTTATATTTTGTCAATAAAAGGTCACAAAACGCACGCTGTCCTCTAAATACACACACGTAACACGTTATTTTATTTTGTGTAAATAGTTGTGTACCATATTCAATAATACAATTCTTTTGTTTATTTTTTTCTCAAAACGTTAATGCTTCTTTTAAATAAACAATCAATTGTTTATACTTGACGTATCCACTCTTCTCGAGAATTGAAGCGATTTGTTTATCTTTAATTTTTATCTAATGTTTGATCTTTTATCTGTGGTTTATCTATTTTTTTCCAACCTTAACAATGTTTTCTGTTTATATATTTTTTTTTCGTGGATACGTAAAGAATGTTTCAAACACCCTCGGCCTTGCATTTGTTATTTAATTCAACAACATTAAAATTCCTGACCTATTTTTGATGTTTAAAGTACCGAGTCATTTATCAAAATACCAATGGGTCTTGTTGATAAACATTCAGCCGTGCATTTGTTTACGTATTGGGATTTATTGAATTTCATACTTCTTTATAGTACTAAGTTGTCAAATTAGCAAGCCCTTGAATATTTCGCTTTGTTATATGTATGTACAACATACATATACATACACATACACACATATATATATATATACATATATATATATAAATATATATATATACACATACATACACATACACATATACATATTATTTCCTTTTCCCACAAGGAACAACCCTTTCTAAGTGCAATCAAATGTTTTCGAAAGCGGTGATCAAACAAATTTAACTATAAATTCTATGAACAATTTTGAACGGAAGGTGAAGCTTGATTTTTATTTTATTTTCAAATGATTTCTAAAAATGATTTATTTTATTGTTTATTTAATCAAAAATTTATTTATTATTTTTTTTTTTGTAATTAAACAAAAATCAATTTAAATCAATCAATTAATTAATTAGATCAATCAATTAATCAATTAAAACTTCTGCTAATTAAACGATTTTATTATTATTTTTATTTCGTTTTACGTCGACGTAGTAACACGATGTTATGAAATTATTATCATTTACATTGTTTACGTTTCAACCGCAGTAGTAATGCAATTGTTTACATATATCCGCACTGTCATGTCTAATGTTTACAAAACATTTGAGGAGCCATCATTTGTTTATTTATTTTTTTTTTAATCGTTCCGTATTCGATGTTTATTTAATAACACGACCGAGATACGATATTTTATTATTTCAAAGATGGGGTTATTTGTTTGTTTATTTAACGTTATCATTCGAGTATTTATGTATACGTGTTCATTTAAGGTTCGGTTTTTCAATTTTAGTTTTAAATTATTATTTATTTATTTCAATTTAATTTTAATTTCGAAAAGCTTATTATTTCCAATTTATTATTAGTTTCGAAAATCTTCCACTTGTAAAACTTTCTCCTTTGGTCACGGCACCAGCTGTAGTGAACCAACCCCTGGCCTTACTAACTTCTATGGGTCTCGGGACCTCCTGTAATGTACCTGTGGGGTTACCCGGCACCCGTTGTAATGATCCGTAGTCGTCTACCCTTGGTTTTTCTATTCTTTCCCTTTAACACTAGCTGTCGGGATCTACTGGCTACGCTACCCTTATCTTTTGGCCTTCGATCAATATACCCTTGTATCTAGCTACACCTAACTTTTCCTTAAACCCCTGCGATTTTCTCACAGTAAATAAGATTTAAGATTTTATTGCACATTATTCCTATACACCACGTTGTGTGATTTTTTGATTCGGTAATTACATTTGAATGTGTAAATTAATACACATACACATGTAGAGGAAATAATGTAGTGTGTGTGGTAACCTCAAATTCTTTTGGAGTAAAGTGTGAAAGAATCTCGTTTGATAAACTGACCCCGTTTTTTAGATTGTTTTATTTTTTTTTCAAACCTATACTCGTATTACCCGCCTTTTCTCAACTTGAACGGAGTGTCATTGACGCTAATCCTACAGTGAATTGTCAGCCGGTTTATAAAATTCAAAGTCGTAGTTTTCTTACCCGATTTTTTCCTGTCTATAGGTTTACATTGGGTTATTTTAACATAACCTGGAAAGAGTGAATTTTGACATGCATGCTAGGTTCCTTGCGAAGCTCTCAATGTCGTCGTACTGCACCTAAATGGTCAAGTTATTATTGTTATTAGTATACACTACATGTACTGGGGAAGGGGAAGGTGAGGAGGGGTGATAGGAGGATCTGGGGAATGTTGTTTCCTGAATAAGTCGGCTCCTCCTCTAACCAAATAGATACTGGTGACCAACATTCCAGACAAAGACTCAATCATTACGTTTGCTAGGATGGTCCTTAAGTCCTGATTTTGTTCTCTTGCATGAACTTCATTGCTACGAAAGGGTCCCTTCACGCCAGATGAAAGAGCGCAGAGTCCTCATGTTACTTCCAGTATTATTCCGACTTCCTTTCCTCCAGATTTGATTTTAACTCGACTGATTCTAGAAGGGGTATGTCCATTTCTTCCCTTATCATGACTCTACTCGCGTTGAGTGCGTACGGAGCCGTTTGAGATGATCCTTTCGTCTCCTTCGTAGGATAATCATTGGCTTGCGTTCCTCGCCTCTGAGAGCTGACATAACTTCTACCTCGTAAAAACTATGTTTGCTTTCAGGTCGACATCGATGACAAATACGCAAATGGTCGATTGTTTGAATGCCGCGCCAGCGTGTCAAGTCAATACAAACTACACCTTCCTCCTCACGTGCAATTCGTATCTTTGACACCGTCGAAGGAATCAAAATCACTCCTCAAAAAAACAGTTGTGGGCTGTTTAATTCAGAAAATGTTTACGTACCTCACCGAGGAAGTGTAATTTCGCAGGGCAAATATGGATTGGTGGACTGTCTGATCTTGTTGTTTGCAGTGGTTTTTTATTGAAGGTACTGACCCCTCGTGTAAGGAATTAGGTAAGGTTACCCATCTGTTCAGAAAGGTATGAAATGGGAAAAAGGGTTGAATTGCGTAATCTGAAGGTTGAAGACTATCTGTCTTATGATTGTGGGTCCAATGGAATCCTTTAAAATTGAAATTTAAATCTCTATAATATTAATAGCGTAATCGATTGAGGGTAAGTATATGTCTGTTGGAATCATAATACTAAACCGAAGTTGAATATGCTGGTTCGTTAACCTCTGGCGGAATGTGATACCCGAGAAATGTTTATATAAGGCCCATTTAATTGTTTGTTTATAAAACACTTGGTTTGGCCTACTGCCCTAGATCGGAGGATTCTGATTTCAAGGTGAGGTACCTCTAATATATTCATGTTGGATCTCGATAGTGATAATATCAATAATAAGATGATTTACAGAGCGCCGTTTTAGGGAAACTCGTATATATTTGCATTATATTTATTGAGGTGAAGGTCACAGGTGACGAAATGACGTTAGTGCTAGGTATATTTGAGATGACCTAGTTCTGGCTGTTAAGTACCGTTGATAGGTAAAATCTATGGTTAGGTATTTCAAAATGACCTACTTCCTGTATAGGTACTTGGATGGATAACCTATATTCTCAGTTAGGCATTTTCATTTTATTGGAAGGTGAAGGTCATAATTGACGAAATGATTTTAGTACTAGGTATATTTGAGATGACCTAGTTCTGGCTGTTAAATACCGTTGATAGGTAAATTCTATGGTTAGGTATTTCAAAATGACCTACTTCCTGTATAGGTATTTTGGTGGATGACCTATATTCTCAGTTAGGTATTTTTGTTGACCCAATTTCTAGTTAGGTACTTTGTGATGCGGCTGAACATACATCACGCTAACCTGTGGAAAAACGATCTATAAAATGTTACATTTTGTTAGTGTCAATCATGCTATTTCGCAAAAAAAATCGTAGACACGTACAACTGCTGCAGAGCTCTCCGGGGTCTGGAAAATGTTTAATATTGAGCACTTACCGAGATCTCTCCAAATTACCAATTTTCCACTGGGAATACAACAGCTTGGCAATATTTCACTGTGTTTATCTTACCTTAAAATTACAAAATTTGTGAATTTAATTTCTCAATATTTCTCCCTGATCTAAGAAAATATAACTATTTCTAAGTGACTACCTCCTTTGATTACATTGTACTTAATGTTCAAATTCTAAAGTTTTCTAAATTGTGCAATATCCCTTTCCGTACTTTTTATGACATTATTTAAAGTTATCTAACGTGAAGGATTTATTTAAATTTTCGAACAAAAAATGGAGTCCGTTTTCCTCTCAAGTCCGTTGTAGTATATTTATTTAAATTTATTTAATTCGTGAACTTAATCCTCCTTCCTTTATTTTTATATCAATAATAATGCACGATGTTTACTGTTGATTTATTTTAATTATTTGGGATTTTTCTCTTTTCAATCACATTTAAATAATAACCGCGAATAATTTTTAATTTTCACATAATTTTATCAAATTAGATAATTATTATTTTCCCGAACGCCTTCCTATTTCACAATAATAACCGAACTCTGTCTATCAATACTTTGATTATTATTTTATTTAAACTTTAAAATAAACTTTTTCTACACTTAGATGTACGCACTTTAATTTAAACACTCGGATTTATTTTAAACTTTATTTTTAGGCACTGTTTAATATTTATTAAACTAATCACTTTTGTTATTTAATTTTTAATTTTTATATATTTTATAAACTTCACTGAAGTGTTGAACATTTTGGGGCACGATAATCTTTTTGTTTACACTCACAACACCCTTTATTTTTTTTTTTATCACCATTTTTATAACTAAATTAATAAGGTAATTATTTCCACTAAAACTTTTCCGTTTAAATGCAAGTCACTTTAATTGTTAGCACTAATAATTATTATTTAATTCAACTCTTTTACTTTCACTTGATAAGAATAAAACCAAATTCTAAAGAAAACTCTAAGTGTTGAAAATTATTTTGAACGAATTTATAACAACACTCTTCAATTATGTAACTGGACTTAGAACTTTTGATCTGTAAATTTCACTTTGAAAGTTAGCCGTACGTATGTCGCGTTATTGTAGATAATCCTTCCGTTGTCGAATCAACTGTCATTCTGAGCTCGTCATCAGCATTTATACCTCCCTCAATTCCAGAACATCTTAACTCCACTTGTCCTGGCATAAAATAATGATTCCTATCAACTCGTAATTTTTTGAAATGGACACATTATTATCGACTGTCTTGACTTAAGTCATTTTGTTTCGTGAAGAAATATTTTTTAGTTGCAACCCCCCTAGCTATTTCAGTCACTCGCGGAATTCGGATCCGGACTGGTAAATATAATCAACTATTCGCCCAACCTTTCTGAGAATACAGATCAAGTGGATATTTTATTTATACATATAAAATTTATTTTGTAAACGAATATGTCCATGATCGCGGACACAATGCGAGCCTGTCACTGGGTGCAAATACGCTATTTTCCCGTTGATTGAGTACATCTCTCTTCACTTTCAAATTTTTTGATCCAAATTTTAACTGAAATACCTTCAAACTCTTTCAACTTTATAATCGATCATTTAGTTGCACATTTTTCCTTCGTTTTTCGCTGAATTTTACAGCAAAAATGGCTTTCGCCATGCCCATCTATGTATGTATTAAATTTCTTTCTGAAACCGGTAGAATACCTATATTCGTCATTATGTGCATTCTATTCACCCTCGAATCGTGCTAATTTCGATGTGATTTAATTTTTTGGCACCATTTTCTGATTTTAAAAAGGGTTTCCGTTCTATAAAACATTTTTCCCTCTTTCCAAAGTGATTTGCCATGTATTCAAACGCTTTCCAATAATTTAAGGGGAACTTAATTTTGTCAAAGCATTTTTTCTTCCATTTTCTTGCACCTTCACTACAAACGTATCACCAATTCGACCCCGTTTAAATGTCATCTTTAATTGTTTTATTCAAAGTACGTAAGTATTTTGTTTCACTCACCCTGGGAAAAGCATTAATATCCATTAAATATCTATGTTTATCATTCGATTTGTTTATATCCCAGGACTCCGCTATCTCTGTTTACGTTACGTATTATTTTAATGTGTTTCCTCTGTTTAGATTATCTCATAAGACCAATGTATTTTTTTACGACCTCTAAAGCTATAAAAGGGTCCTTAATTGCTAGAAATCATGTTCAAATTTTGATGTGTTTATGTTTTGAATTCGTCGGCGGCCGATAACCTTTTATATCCGAGTTTCTCCCTTGTTAAATCACATGTCTATACTCTGGTTTTTCCTTTAAATTTCATGGTTCCGTACGTCCAACCATTTCCTTCTATTTTCCAACAAAATTGGCTGTCGGTTTTCAATAATATTATAACCCTCGCATTAAGATTAAAGCTGTTTTCAGTGTTTTAAGCTATCCGCCATCTGTCGATAAAGTACGAATTTTCCTTGATTTTCTTTTCGATTTGCCGTTCCTCTCGACTCACTATACCATATCAACTCTCATAATTGTATATTTCCCGTTTTCTGATTTATACAAATCTTAGTTCGGAATTCTCGTTCTGTCTCGCCTTTTACGTCAATTTTCACCAATGTTCGTAAGTTTTTTAACACCTCAATCATTGTGTGTAACTTTTCCTTTATCGTACTGACGCATTTTATACATCTGATTTTCATAATCATTTTACGTGAACTTTTTTTGTCATCTCGGAGGCAGTTTCTTCCCGTACTTCAATGGTTAATTATCCCTCTACTGCACTCGTATTGTAAACATTTGCTAGGGTCATCGTTCCGAATGCACTGATCGTGTGACTTTGTTTATTTCTCCGGGCATGAACCCTTATTCGATTTTAATAAATCTCAAGGTTGGATCCATTAGTTTCTTGAATTATGTCTCAAGTCCAAAGTTCAAAGTGGTCTTTCATATATTGTCACGCCTCCTGTTTCTTGATTGGATAAAACTTTTCTGTGAGACTCCACCCTTAAAGTTTTAAATATCACGTTTTTATTTATCGACATCTTTCGATGGAAGGAGAAATCACCATAATCTTGTTGTTTTACAGATCTCTCTAATAGTTTGTTGATTTATCGCAGGTGTCGCTATAGTGTCCGATTTGAACTTCGTTTGGGTGGGAAAAAAAAATTGTATGAGCTTTTCCGATGAAGAAAATCCTCCTTTTTTTTTCCTCTTTCGAAAGTAATGTTGAAGTCGTCACAGTTTGTAGCAAATGATAAAGAGGTGGTCAACAAATGTACCAATTTATAAGTTACTAAATTATAAAGATATTTAGAATTAAATTATAATGTGTATGTGTGATTGATGTGTAGCTGAAATAAAGACCCAGAACAAGAGTTAACACTTCCAAAATCATAAATTAAACGCATAGTTTAGATCAATATGTTAAAGTTTATTATAAGATAAAGACTAGCAAGTTAAAATTATTACTATGAGACTCATAAGAAATGTATTTTAAAATATAATACTCAGGGTGTGCATTTCGCTCGAAGAACTAAATGAAGCTAGAATCTGATTAAAAATGTCACAAGTTTAATGTACAGTTACTGAATTTAAATAGGTCTAAAATTGTGCCGAGCGCCATCTTATTTTTAATGAACAAGAAAACATTTTAAAGTTAAAATAAAAGGATAAACCATAACTATAGCTGAAGAAAATCAACGGGCTGAAAATGTTGTTAACCTAGAGATTTCTGACTAAAACGCAACTCTATCTTTATGACCACAAAGAACTCTTTTTAAAGTGAATTGCTAATTTAAAAACATAAATAAAAAATTATGGCGTCAGAGGACTACTCGAACGTATTTTATTTCATCTTTCTGTAAAATATGGTTTATTAAGGTCCGGTCTCGGTTAAAGCCCCGCTTACTCGCTCAAAAAAGAAGAAGAAGGAGACGTACTACAGAATGTTGGAGGGAGCGCGCTAATATTAAAAACGAAATATTCAAGCGAAAAATGTTTAATAAATCACGACTCGTTTAAAAAAAGAGCAAAGCATCATTTTACAGAAAACAAATGAAGTTATTACGAAAATCGAATCAGATGCACGGGGAAAATTTAGCATCAGCACACGACGAGTTAATTTTTTTAACACGAGGTGTGGTTAATATATTTTTTTAAATGTTATCGATCATCGAATCGTTTATAAATTAAGTAAGTAGGTATTTGAGTAACAACTCACAAATCTTATTATTTCAAAATTTTGGTTTTGATTTAAATTAAGATAATATTAAAAACAAATATTTTTGGACGCGAGGTGTACCATTCACTGAACTACTAGTTAACGTGTGGCAACATTATTCGTATATGGCGCATCTGTATATTTTATATCATTGCTTTGATGTCCTTATGTTCTATTTACAAATGACACAAACAGATAAGAGAAGTTTTTTCAATTTTGTTTACAAATTATTGTGAAGTCTTATAATACAATTCACGCCAAGTGTCAATTCGTATAACATTTCACATAGGAGAACTGTTACTGCTCGTGTAACCTTTTAAATGTTTTATATTGGGGCTCAAGGCGAGGCTTGAATTATTTTGCTACAGAGTAAGGCTAAGCGTTTTTTTTCCTCCGACGCGTCTTTTGATTAACGGGGTGCTTAAATTTATTGTTATGTAAATATCAACATAGCAACCTTACTTAATTACCGGCTTTATGTAGAAACCAATTTATTTATTTAATTATCTCAATATGGGGGGGCTGGATGCCAGACGCTTTGTGAATCAAGATTATATAAATTACGATTTTGGCGTCCCCTAAAACTGCCGCCCGGGGCAGGCCCCCGGTTGCCCCCCCTAGATCATTGACATTTTTTGTTCTATTAAAAACAAAAATATATAATTTCTATCACATATCGCCGCTCATACGTGATTCGAGCGCTGTTTCGTGTGTTACCGTGTTGCTGGAACTAGTGCTTACGAATCAGTTGCTTACTAATTTAAGTTAAATGTATTTAGTGTCAAATTCGTTTACTTAATTACAATTTAAGATAAATTTTTTAGCGATAGTTGGTGCAATCCACCCTAATGCTGCGGCTACATTAGCGGGCTATGGCGAATATTCGCGTTATCGATAAGTGTGGCCGGGTAGATCGTAGCATCGCGTAGTAAACGGGCGATGACGGCCCTAGCACGGTTGCTCTATATCGATCGGTAGGATAACTATCGGTAACTTCTCATCGTTCCCTAGCATGACTACAGATCGCCAACGAATAAGTCACAGTTCACAATGACTAAGTGTCCTTAACATATTCGACATCAACTGTTGTTTGTACGTTAGCGATGTGCATTTGTCCTAGGGAACGATGAGAAGTTACCGATAGTTTTCCTACCGATCGATATAGAGCAAGCGTGCTAGGGCCTCAGGGCACTGTCGGTAAACTGGCGCGCATTAAAGGGTTTTGTCGCAACAATATTCGCTTGCGTGGCTACATCTGCGTAACTTCAGAGCAGTCTAGGTCGAACACCACCGGCACGATGTGGGCGCCAACGCGACATGGATCTAATGTAGCCAAGAACATCGCGTATAGCCGTTTACGATGTTTTTAGCGCGCTAACGAGACACGAATTTTCGTCCGCTAATGTAGCCGTAGCATAAGAAGGACGTAATAATTATAAATCTAAACGAAACATATATAAACATATATATAATACCCTTTTCCTTCGCAGAACTTCCTCTCCTTCCTTTCCTTAAAAATACTCTCCAAACCGCATCCCCAAAGATGACATAGGCCCTGAGGGAAATTATTTTCCTCTGGTCCTCCTGTGTGTACCTAATGTAAAAAAAAACGTGTTTTTTCATTTTGACATTTTTTGCGTCTGGTAAAAATCAGTTTTTGATGGCATTTTTTAGTGAAATAAATGATTTAGAATATTTTATAAAATTTTAGTATTATTATATAAAATTAATAAATAATTTCATAATTGCAAATAATAAGGATATTACTCAAATCGCGTGGAAAGGTAGCTAATAATGGAAATTCAAAAGAAAGTGCGATTAGTAATACTATTTTTGTATCACTATCAAACATCCTGTACTAGTTTTCAATATAAAAGGCTGTCGATAGCAGCCGCTTTGTCATTTAGGATGCGATATTATTGCAGGAGCCCGCTGCCGGATTTATTTCTGCTTTTCAGAAATGGCAATTCTAACGACAATATCCGGATGGAGTTCTTATTTACATGGCAATAGCACCTTCCACCGGATAAGTAATATCAAAACTTAGCCTGACGTTTTGGAAGAATAACTTATCATCATTAGTGTCACGTCATATTGTCAGCTGGTTAGCGGGAACAATAATCTATGGGGAAGGGATTCATTTGAGTGTCTGAATTACATTAAGAGTTCTGTTTTGAGGGCGAGTGTAAGTAAATATAGGTATGCAATTAGGTCAGGAGCGGATTCAGAGGCACTATAAGCCCTTCCTCGAACAAATATTGACAAATTTACTATTTGCGGTGGCAGGTATCCCCAGCATCGAAATTAAATTCAGAACCAAAACGTTGTTTCTTTTTTAAAGTTTCTTTAATTTTTCTGTTGTACACATTACAAAGAATTTTCGGCTCTGGCAAGTATTATACTAGGTATGGTCGGATCATGATTGATTGTCATATAAATTGGTAACACCCGTTTTAAGTTACCAGATATGACAAATAATGTAAGATACTGAGGAGGGGAAGAAGACGGGGGCGATGAAGATGAGAAAGTTCCTGGCGTGGGCAAGTAGCCGCGTTTGGTGAACAGATAGGTCACCAAATGCGGCTAAAGCAATTTCAAGCAACGTTTCAATTCTAAATGGTGGTCTTACACTAGGCTGAGAGTGTTTTTGCAGTCTGAAACGTTTCGCATTTATACTATTTATTATTTTGAATGAGTAAATTGTGATATAACACAAATTAATCAAATAATATTTATTTGCGACACACCGGGATTTGAAAAGATTTTTAAAAGTCGAACTATACTTCCGATGGTTCGAAGTGTTAGGTAAAATATTTATACATAACCCCCCTAATGCACATTATGCTTCAAATACTTATTTAAAAAAAATAAAACAAACACAGTATTTAACCACGTATATTTATTATTCGATATATCGACCGCTTTCACTCCGCCCGAGCTTCATCAGGATATAATAATAACTAAATACTAAGACAGAGTTGTTGGTTATATATAGGTTGAGTGGAAGAGGGAGAAAGAATATTACAAAAGAAACATAATTAGACAGAGATAAATTCTTAGAAAGGGATAAAATGGATTATCAATAAGTGGAAGGGAGACAACAATATATGTGTATCACATGTACATTTATAAACAACAATGTTTAAATAGAAAGTGTTTGGGGTAAGTGAGTTTTTTTTTTCAACTTGATGTTTGAAGCTTAAAATACTATAGTTTTTAAACACTTAAGTATATTTTAGATATGAAAATCTTAAAGGTAATTAAATTTTAGTTCTAAAATGGTATTTGTTTTTACGAAATCTCAAAAAATAAAAAATATATAGGACAAAAAAATTCGAAAATGGTTGAAAATTCCAAACGGAACAAATATATACAACAGATAAACTACCCTCCTTGGCCGTGTAAGCAATGTACATATCTTTCCATGAACAATTTTTTGTCAGTTCTTAATTAGTAAGGATTCTTCATACATCGTTGTTTGACCATTGTACAAATTTTTTAGAAAGTTTATTAGTAAGGCTGGTAAAATACGACGTTGTCAGATCAAAACCATATATTCTGTTTAGTAAGAATTTGAAAAACGAAATGTACAGATTTTACACAACGTGCTACAGAAACACCGTTTAACGCCGCGGAGGGTTTTTTTTAGTAAGGCTGTAAGTGTTTGTTTTATTTAAAATATAATGCCTAACCACAAAGTGCATTATATTATTAATGATCAGTTCGCTACAGATACAAGAGTGAGACACATTAGTGGGAATCTCGTAATGATAATTTTGATTTGTAAATAATATGTTCAAATTATTAAGAATCCCCTTGCGAAATGCCTTCGCCATCCACGCCGCATTATATTTAGTTAAAATTTTTACTGTAATTAATAAAGCAAGAAATCTGTTTGACAAAAACCACCAAAACTTTCGATCGGTGAGCTTTTAAGAGTGAAAACATTTGGATTTCTCAGATTACAAGTTCAATGTGCTGTTTTCGGATCTAGGTATATGATCTGTAGAACTTTATTTTTTTATAGTTTATCAGAAAACAATTTATGAGATGACACTTTTGTCTTCACGATTTTAATTTAACGATCAAATAAATATTAATGATTTGATTTATACTTTCTTCAATCTTTGCAAATTCACTTTGTGGCATCATTATATATAATGAAACAAATAACTTTTGTGTAAACCACTATAATCAATTTTATAATATCTACATGTTTCAAAACTGATAATAACATTGATTATAGTGGTTTGCACAAAAGTAATTTGTTTAATTTGATTTATACTTGTCTGATTTAAAAAAAAAGATCAGGCCTCATATCTAAAGCTTGTTTTCCTTCATTTGACTGGGTAAGGCACTTTGAATTAAATTTTCCTTTGTAAATATTCAAATATTCACTTTTGTCATTATTTTAGCTGAGTAGGCTTAGGCTTGTTTATCACGTAAAAGCTTGATTATTTTTGTACAAACAGAATAAATGAGCTCTGATTAAAATACGAATCACGAAATGTGAATCGGTCGGGCTGAATTTGAATATAACACAATATGATACGATCAAACATGAGGGTTGTTGTATTTTTGCAATCAATGCAAAAGCAAGCAGTTAGCCTAAATTTGAATACTTTTTCAGCAGTAACTGTATTTTGCGAATCAAACGTAATGCGGGTGACTATTTGTATGTAATAGTGCAATATTGTTAGTTCGTCCATATCATAAAATATTACGTGTTTGTTTTGTTAGTAATAAAAAAATGTTTGCCAATAATACATGGGTTTTAACCTAATACCGCGAAACTTCATTTGTTTTCTGTGATTCCTTGTGTAATTTATTCATGATGGGTTTACAAGTAGTTAATATAGGTAAGCACTGAGCACTAAGCACACCTTTTAATGTGGATACATTACGAAAATCCCAATTGACCGGAACCAGTTAACACTATGGCATACTTAATTAGGGTATGTTGTGAGGCTGAACGAGTGGGAAAAGTACCTGTCTATTCAGACCGAATGACGGTCCTTCACCAGGGTGATACTAATAGAATCAACCACATTCACGTAATAAACCTTCGGATGTTACGCATACACGTGCTAATGCGATTGAAGTTCATAAGAGCGATTGACCAGCGGCTGAAAATAAAAGTTTAAAAATGATTGCAAATGTTCAGGGAGGTTCCAATGAGAAAGATCGATTTATTTAATTCAAACCTTGCTTTAATATAAACCTACATTCAAGTAAGCAATAAAAATGCTCAAAACGCACGATGATAAATTATTAATTATCGTGTACTTCTTGTAAGTATTTTTTGATCACAAGTATTTATGATTTTTCAATAATGTCTAAACATAATAACTGTGTAAAAAAAAATTGAAATATTTTAGTTTGTAAGACCTTAAATAAATAGAAAAACTGAGGTATTTTTGTCACAAAACACGTTCTCGGATTTATTTTTTAATGATTTTAATTTAACTAAAATTTAAATTTTGAAAACTGCGTTGACTAGATTATGTATTGGTTTATTTTGTTCTATATTTATATGATTAGAAATTTGTGTTGTTTAATAGAATCTATCGTTTGAAAATTGAGCAAATCTGCCAACGACGAATGGTTTAACCTTAGTAAATTAAAAATAAACATAGTTTTTCAAAATTTTTAAACTGCATGTACCAGATAAAATAACAATCTTTCAAAATAAATTTATGTTTTTTTGTAAAAAAGAGTCAATACATTTAGAATTTGATTTAAAAAGGACTAATTTCCGGTATTCTCTGGTAATACCCCCTTTAGGGGGTAACCTTATTAAGTACAATCATTATTCATTTTTTTATAAGAAAAACTCTCTTTTTAATTTTGAAGGTTATTCCCATCAGTTGCGACCATTATGTTTTATTATTTTCCAGTGTCTTGTTCACTTTCATATTTTAATTTATTGTTGACTTCTTCTTCTGTGATATATTACAATAATTATTGTTGGCATTACACTATTTTGAAAATAAAAGTGATATTAGATTTGTTTGAAAAAATTTTATTAGATTTTTATAAGATAGTCATGAACACGATCTGAAAGTTTGGCGATTTAAAAATGAAACAAAATGTATATTTGCAACAAAAGTACAGCGAATAGTTGCGGAAACAGCTTTCATTTAAGTTCGTCGACATATACCCCGGAAAGATAATATAACTTGCAAAAAACTTTAGACTCATTTAGTTAGGAGCTCTCCCATATTATTACACGGTCTTTTGATAATTCCGAGCCCACTTAGGTATCCCCAAAGGCAAAAAGACAAACTTCGCGCAGCTTAAAAAACTTCTTTGAATAAAGCAAGTTTCTCTTTCACCGAGTTAGATTAACCCGGTTTCTATCAGAATTTTAGTCGGACGATAACTAACTGAACATTCTCAAAGTATTTAATGAGGAATTCTTAAATTTTGGACAGCACTACAAAGTTGCCACATTGCCGACAAATAATTCGCAAGTTAAGGTATCCGGACAATTTAATTAAATTAGGATAAGTAATTTCCCAAACCCATACTTCATAAGTTGGCACGTTAGATAAGTTTGCCATTATTTATAACCCAAAAACAAGCTGAAACTCGGCGCCCAACTTTACGCTGTTATTATAGTTTCAAACGGGAGACACGACGAATTTCAATGGAACAAAAAATTGTGGAACACCTTGTGGAGTGGCCTAATTGGAGCCACAAAGGTAGTATTTTGAAATAGTCGGCAACTCGGAGCTTAATAAACTGAATTGTGTGAAAGTTCCTTTGAGATGATCTAATATTGAACTGTCAAAAGTTCAAAAGGTTAAGTTTGGGGTTCAATAACATCAAAGTAATTATTTTATTAAAAGCGATCAATTTGGTGAAAACGACGTATACGTTAGTTCTCAAGATAGTTTTGCCCTGAATTTTGTTTGTTGATTATGTTTTGATTATGTTGATTTTGATGTTAAGCTTTCGCTTGTTAGCTTCAAAGGGATGCTCGGATTGCTCTGCAGGGAACCCTTTTGTGAGAACTGAGCATTTGACTAAAAGTTCAGTTGGTTTCAATATTTTATATGTTTTTATCAAACCACTTTCTTTGAAATAAATACATCGTAATAAGTATTTACCGATTGATATTAGAAAGATATTCGTAAAATGTTATTTCTTTCTAAAAATTATAACTTCTGTTTTTATAGACCTATAATTACGATTTTTTTATTGTAAAGCAACAATGAATAGACCTTTTGAAATAATTTTCATTATTTGTAAATTTCATAAGTGTATTTAATTTAGTTTTAATTGTATTTAATATAGTTTTAATATTACAGAAACAAATCTCTTAAAACGCTCTTCGTAAAGACGCACTTATTTTCCTAGAAATTTATCAACGACGCAGATCGAATGCGAAAAAATACGGCGATAGCATTTCGAATTTGCGCTGTCGATATGGGTACCTATACGTATTGTATTGTTAGGACTTTAACTCTAAAATATAAGGTTATATGTATTGTTAGGTCCTTAACTCTAAAATATAAGGTTACATGTATTGTTAGGTCCTTAACTCTAAAATATAAGGTTATATGTATTGTTAGGTCCTTAACTCTAAAATATAAGGTTATATGTATTGTTAGGTCATTAACTCTAAAATATAAGGTTACATGTATTGTTAGGTCCTTAACTCTAAAATATAAAGTTATATGTATTGTTAGGTCTTTAACTCTAAAATATATGGTTATATCTATTGTTAGGTCTTTAACTCTAAAATATAAGGTTACAGGTATTATTAGGTCTTTAACTCTAAAATATAAGGTTATATGAATTTTTAGGTCTTTAACTCTAAACTACAGGTATACGGTTTGCATTTATACTTATCACGCAATCAAATTTTATATATTTGTCCATTCGCCTGGTTGCCATTTAAAAAAATACTCCATCCAGTTGTTGTTTTAACATTGAACAAATAACGGTTTTTGGAAAAAACAACACAAAAACATTATTTACAATGAAAATTGTAAACTTTAAAATTTAATACCTTGGGAAACAAATATTTTATGTCTACACAGTTCCATTAAATAAACCAGATGCCGTAATATTTAATTACATAGAGTTAAACTACGATTATGAACGAGAACTCCAACTATTTAGTAATTTGCTTTATTAATAATGTGTGATCGTTTTTATGATTATGATCGAACTATATGATGGGGCGTTTCTATTGCAAACAATGTGTCTTTTTAAACCAACATAAACCCAGGAATTTCGGCTTTCCAGGATGCTGCTTTGACCACTGAGCAAATGTGTCCCTATCCGATAAAAAAAAATATACGTTAAGAAAGATATTGTTGGTAGTTCGCAGTCGAAGTATGGGTACAAATATGACCGAATCGGATAGGGACTAGGGACACATTAGCCCGGAAAGCCGCAGGTCCTGGGTTCGAGTCACAGATGTGACCCAATCTTTTTATGATTTTTCGGTTTCAGATTTATTATTGTATTAATTAATTAAAATATATATTTCCTATAAAATGGTGAGAAAGCATTTTTTTATAATATTTTTTATTATTATGTATTGAGTTAGTTTATACAACATTAATATAAACTAATGTAAACAAGATAATATTTCATTTTGTAATTTTAAATATTCTACAATAAACCTAACATTTCTTTTTAAATACATTCATTCTTCCTTCATTCTTCAGACTTTCAGGCATTTCATCATACATCTTTAGTCAACTGTACATTGGGCAGATCTGTGATTAGGATTTCTTCAAATGTGGCAATCTAATTCTATTTATTGAAGAAGAAGATAAAAATAATAATCTAAATTAAAATATGAAAATGAACAAGAAAAATAAAAATAATAAAACATAATGGTCGCAACTGGGACTCGAACCCAGATCTCACGTCTTATCTTTGAGTTTTTCTTGTAAAAAAAAATTAATAATTAAATATCCTAATTTATTTATTTTATTTATTTATAGATACAAAAGAAAGTACAAGTTACACATTAGGAAGCTTTGCCTGTCCAACTAGGAAAATTTCCCGTTCCAGGACAGACAAATTGACAGGTTTAGTTCATATTATTCCTTAAGTACATAATTGCAAACAAAAATAAAAACAAAGATAAAAACAAGAAAATTCTTTTTTTTTTTTAAATTGAGTTGTGTTATGAAGAAATATATAAAAAAGATACATACATTTTTTTGTGACTATGCAAAAAAGTAATCTGTTAGCATATTAGCTATTCGGATTTACCGAATTAACCTGGTAACAAATAATATATTCAGAATTACAGAGTATGGGATAAGTATGTAAGTTGGGAGTGTTGAAAAGTGTAAACAAGGTATCTGATAACAAGATAGAGGAATAACAATAAGATTTACAATATAAAGATATATAGAAATGTGTTGAGAAGTGTGAACTTATAATACATATAGATATAAGCATGATTATTTTCACTAATTTAAAACATGTTTTCAGTACAAAATATATTATACGACAATACGAGTATACATCGCGCTCATGTCTTGAACAACTCATGCTGAAATATAAAAACAATAACTATAAATATAGAATATAAACAGAAAGTATGAATACAAATAAATAGTACCTGATTTAGAGCTACTTTGGTAAAGATATTGTGAAATTGTTGCATTATATCAATATATCAACCTTCTTCAGTAATAACTAATTTAAGAAAATTTTGGCCAATAATGAACCATAACGAATTAGATCTAAAGATATATAGCAGATAGAGCATGAGAGAATAACAAACAAGATAAATTAAATTTATGATGAGTCAAGGTAATGAGTAATGATCAAATCAAAGCTCACAAATTTTGTGAAGCTGAAAAAACTCTCGAATGATGAGTCAAGGTAATGAAATTATCAATTTTATTTGCTTCAAAATTTTACATGGATATTTATGTCAACGCAGTTGTCTTTATTGGAAAGTAATATCCAGTATGAGGTATGGAGCTTTAAAATATTTACTTATTTAGAATTAACGGCAGAAATGCCATTTACATGCAGGATAGTTATTGACAGTCATGGTACAAATTAAATATAAAAATAAAAAAATAAAACAAAAAAATTAAGTGTGATTATGAAAGTAAAGATAAAAGAAAAAAATAATACACATTAGTACAAAGTAAAATAAATCAATTGAAAAAAAAAAAAAAAACTGTTATGCGGCGAATTCGTTAAAATACGTACTGGTAAAGTGTTTAATAAGTACAGCTTTATACTTCAATAAAGACATTATTAAAAACACCTCTCAACGCCCCAGCCCTAATCTGTAATCTATTTATCGGAATTGTAGCCTAAAACCGTATTACAATTGTCACAATATTACTTGATTGTTATAACTGGTTATATTAACTGATATTAGTACATAGTGGATTATTATAACTGATCTATTTATAACTGAATTGTAGCCTGAAACCATATTACAATTGTCACAATATTAATTGATTGTTATAACTGGTTATATTAACTGATATTAGTACATACTGGATTATTATAACTGATCTATTTATAACTGAATTGTAGCCTGAAACCGTATTACAATTGTCACAATATTACTTGATTGTTATAACTGGTTATATTAACTGATATTAGTACATACTGGATTATTATAACTGATCTATTTATAACTGAATTGTAGCCTGAAACCGTATTACATTTGTCACAATATTACTTGATTGTTATAACTGGTTATATTAACTGATATTAGTACATACTGGATTATTATAACTGATCTATTTATAACTGAATTGTAGCCTGACACCGTATTACAATTGTCACAATATTACTTGATTGTTATAACTGGTTATATTAACTGATATTAGTACATACTGGATTATTATAACTGATCTATTTATAACTGAATTGTAGCCTGAAACCGTATTACAATTGTCACAATATTACTTGATTGTTATAACTGGTTATATTAACTGATATTAGTACATACTGGATTATTATATCTGATCTATTTATAACAACTGAATTGTAGCCTAAAACCGTATTACAATTGTCACAATATTACTTGATTGTTATAACTGGTTGTAATAACTGATATTAGTACCTGCATACTGGATTATTACAACTGATTTATTTATAACTGAATTGTAGCCTGAAACCGTAGTAGAATTGTCACAATCACTTGATTGTTATAACATTAAATAAAAATATTATTAATAATAACAGATATTATTACATATTGGATTATTATAACTGACCTATTTTATTTTTATTTTTATTCGTAACATATTTTTTTATACAGTTTTTTTTACATGCTTTTCAACTACCACACTAGACACATGTCCGTATTATGGTAGTATTTGTAATGGATTTGTAGCCTGAAACCGTAGTATAATTGTCACAATAGTACATACTTGATCCAAATGACCTAATTGTAGGTAATTGAATAACATTAATACATCAGTGCTATCAAACCGATAATTTAAAAACTCAATATATATAAATGATTTTTTCTTTGTGTGTCCTTTATGCGGTACCTAAACCATTCCTCCGATTGCGATGGAACTTTGGTCATTGGTCGGGCGCAGGCACGCGAAGGTTTCTATATATAATATTGAGCTCTGGCATTATGAGATTTGTGTAAGAAAATTACAATAGGTAGCGCGCGAGTTTTTAGAAAGGGAATTTTGAGGGAAATCCAGAAGGGGGAAGAGGAACAAACGAAGACAGGTTTTGCGGGAGGGTTGAAGGGGAACATACGATGGGAAGGGAAGGCATGAGGGGAACGCGGCGGAAACGGGGACGCATGAGAACGGACACGCAGGGGAGGGGACTTGGGCTGGGGTAAATTTGGAAAATCCATGCTTCTGTCCACGTACAGTTGTATGTGGCCTGCTCACAGAAAACCTTCTGATTTTTTTGTGTATGCACCAGACGAAATAACAAAAATATTGTCTATCCAAAGCACTTTAATAAACAGAATTAAAACACATATTTTTTCTTTGCATTGCATTGCAACGCATGCCGGGTATTCGCTAGTTATATATATGTATACATATAAGATGAAGAAATTTTCTTCTGCCACCTAACTTCAACAATTTCAATAAATATTGTAAAAGATCTTAAGATATTTCTTTTAATAGAATTACATTTATATTGTATTGTAAAAAAATAAAATCTTTTGTAAATTTATACAAACTGAATTCATTACGTAATTAACTTGGCTCAATGTACAATAATGTACATATTGATATTATTAAAATAGATGAACTGTTTGAAGGCATAATGAATATATTTACATGGAAAAGGATCTTCAATTTTTGACATTTGAATAAAATTACTCTTTTTGAGAAAAACTGCTGCAGGATTCAGTAATTTTATGTATGTTCAGACATAATAAAGCAAGGTAGAGCTATTATAAAATGCGAAGAGCAGGAGTCTTCGTTGTGGACCGAGGATGAAGGGGGATTTCACCAACATTCACGGTCTGCACACCAACTTTACTCCCATCTACCACCACTTTTCCTCCCAAAATTCGCATCTTTTCTTTCTTGCGGAGACTGATCTATCTGAACTGTTAAGGATATCAGGCCAGAGAGCGCTAAGTAAGAAGTGTTATGGGTACGCATAGATCTAACCGGTACGATGAGAGTTAATGCCTGCCTATATTGCTCACCAAACCTTGCCGAATCAGACTATTGAGCTGTTCAAATGCTTCAGTGACACTTCCATGAATTAAGCCAACTCGTAGAATCTCCGACCAGAATACCTGATTTCCCGTAACATTAAGCCAACTTGCTCGATCTGTTTCCCACGAGTAAGCCACTCGGGAACAGAGTGGAGGTTACAGGGCCTTTAGGATCTTTTCACTACTGCCTGATTACCACCTACGTCCCATCATCCATGAACCGTCAACCTGGCAAATATGTAAATAATAAGGTACGGCACTAGAGGGCAGCAAAATGGGACGACGTGCCATCATTCTTCAGCGCCTTTACTTTCGGAATTGCGAGAGAAATCTAAATATACCTAAGAGCTACCACTACCAAAGAATTGACAAAAAGCCGACAGCCTGCTTCACCTGTAGCCGTTCTTTCTGGTCGCTCGCTAGTTCAATCGGGAGAATTTTCTGCAGAACTACATTTCTACCTCTGACCAAGCCCGACGATCGGCTGGCTAACTCAGCCTGCGAGATAATTTAACTCCTAACGTTAAAAGTCTAAGTTTCCAAATAAAGGAACCAAAGATCAGGAATAAGGAGGTTTTTCGCGCTTTGAATGAGTTGAAAGCCGACAATGCTAGCGGGCCTGACGGATTACGGGCCGCGGTCCCTAAGAGCTGTTCTGCAGAATTAACTCCAGTGCTCTCAACGTTTTTTAAACTCTCACTCATAGTGGAAATGTACCAGTTCTTTGGAAAAAAGCAATCGTCCACCCAATCTCTAAGAAAGGGTACCGCTCCGATTCTTTCAATTAACGCTCCATAGCCATTACTTCCATACGCTCAAACGAATTGGAAAGGGTGGTAAATAATTTTTTTTTTTTTTTTTTTTCCAATTTTTTAATTATTTTTTTCTTATATATATATTGTAGTACGTCTGGAATACTCGTTTTTGTGTCGTCGGTTCGTATGTAGAATGAGCTTCCGGCATCTATGTTCCTGTTTCATATAATACAGGTCTCTTCAAGACCCGTATTAATAAATCCCTTCCTACAGTCCATCCCTTAACCCGCCCCACAACGCTGCCCAACTGGGTGGCGACATAGCTCCCCTACTCACATAAAAATCAAAATCATTTAGTAAGTGATAAAGAGCGTAGAAAAAGCTATTGTTTTATCATATATTTAAAAGTTCGATATAACCAATATATGTATATATTTATAGATGTTCGATCCTAATAAATACACCGATAATAGTTTTGAAACTCGAGTGAGAAGCTGTGAATTATAATTTATTACCTTTTAGTATTATAATACACAAATACTTAATTTACGTAAAAGCTTATTAAAAAAAGAGTAGATAAATATTTTAAATAACTTATTTTTTAAATATCAACAAGGCAGGTTTGGCAAACAAAACGAGGCCATTACGATAATAATCAAATTTTGATACAAAATTCACCGTCAAAAATAACCCCACACAAATGGGTTTTCCGCGTTCGGGGTGAGTGCAAACAAAAAAGAATTCATTAATTTAAGAATTCATCTTTTATTTAAAGTTTGCTTAGCGGGCGCCCGATATTGTTTGCTGGGATGGATGCGCTCCTATGGGCAAAATATCTCAAATTTTAATGTTATATTTTTCTTTATTTAAGATATAAATGCTTATTATAATATTAATTATTTTCAAAACTATTTTGCGAAGACTGAAGAAATAATTTTCAAAACTTTTCAGTTACGAAATGCAAAGATAACCAGAATGTTCAAAAGTAACATTGGCGTGTCTTCTTGGGATGGAAGTTTTCTAACTCGGTACGGGAAAGGTTAAAAATAAATAATAATCAAATTAGAATTAACGATGTCGCAACTATGAGACATTATTTTATGATAAGGAGAATTAACTAAAATACAATTCACTATAAAAGGATTAATTAAAATTCATTTTATATTGACAAGTAACAACTTAAACACACGTCTTAAATGAGAAGTAACACTTAAAATACACAATATTAAATAATCAATACAAGTAATACCTCAAATACATAATTTATTTTAGTGACGAGTAACAACTGAAACGAATTTCTTATAACAAGTAACAATTATTCTTCAATTAGACTTCAGCATATATACTTTTTAGAAGCGCGGAAGAATCTCCGCTATATCGGGATTCGATATCCAAATGCAAACACCAAACACCATCTATCGGCGGCTGATGATATCGAGATTCTAAATTGGAACAAGGAATCGAGAGACTATCGCTGCAAGATGCGCTAACCAAACTCCTAAAGTAAACCTTCTCCGTTCCCTCCCGGTCCCCTTTACAATATCCGCAGCATTCTTGTTACCCAGATTCCCCCCAGAGACGTATTTACAAACCAAAGCTTACGACGGTGTATAACATAGTGTACAGTGTAGTCGTTTTTTGTTAAGACGACGAATTTCCAGTATTATAGAAACCGATTACCTATCTATCGGCGTGTGTTCTTTACCTATACTTTAACATGATCTAACTTATTATTTGTGCAAAATTTACATAAAAAAATTTAAAACAAATCATTTATGACCAAATGCAAAAAAATTCTGACTCAAGGGTCCAAAATATAAAAAAAACCTTTGAACTTTGTTACTAGTTATTTTGCGACTAGCTTAATTTATTTAATTTGTTTAATAGATATTTAAAAGTTTCACAGTTTTTTGATGGAAAAAATGTTGCAATCTAAAAAATTCAATAAAAAAAAAGTGTACGATTTTCATGACGTAGGTTGTTTTTGCAACGATAATTCAAGAGTATTTATTTTATTCATATAATTTATTTTATTTTATTAATCATCAACACCCTTAATGGGATTTTACATATTTATACAGTTTTTGTGATTTAGAGTAAACAGATCAGGCAAAGTTTTAGATAACAGAAAAAAATACAAAGATGTGTATAACAAGAGGTAGGTGTAGAGGTGCAATTAAATATTTGTTTTAATAATATAAATACATTTAAGATAAAGAAAAAAAGAAACAGATTCAGATCTGCAGGTAGCATAAAATAAAATATATAATAATAATATGATGCGAGTTCTTAATATATAATTTACAAATGCCAAACACATAACAAGAAAGATAAAAACATTAGCAATACATAACCGCTTTACATAACTCTAAAGTTAAAAATTTATTATAAAACAATTGTATAATCGTAAGAACTTCATTTAGTTTTATGAATTTTAAATTCATAATGTTTTATGCTGCATGATAGCAAAATAACAGATTTATAGGAATAATATAAAGTGGTTACAGTATCATGTAAAGTACAAATGAGTTTGATATGTTTATGATAAAATATTATATATCGAGAGTACAGAAAAATAAGTAGGAAATACAAGTTGTTAAAGTAATTATTAACATAAGGATACATAAAGATGTTGAAAGATATAGTACAGTTTGTATTAATTTAGCGACTTGTATTAGGCCCTATATAGAAGATATATTGTAGAATATAGTAGCTAAATTGAATAACGATTTAAGGTGCAAATTCGATAAATTTATAGCTCTATTAAAAATATTCTAATAGACTGATTTTTAGTTTGAAAACTGATTGAAAACTATAAACATCGATTGATCTATACTTATTGCCAAGTCTGTGCAGCCATACTTGTAATAATGTGGTGGCAGTTCAAGTATTCTGACACTTGAACTGCCACCATATTATTTGATGTCTTAACAGTCGGCATCCAGCAACATAATTTATTTAACATTTGTAACTATGGTCTCTGTTGAGGTATGCGTCAACAGGTCCGCATCTAATGGATTTATTAGGTGTAGTGCATGGAAGCTCATCCATTGTAATCGAATTACCGAAGCGACGCGACGGCCAGTTGCAATCGGATTTTTAACATTAAGCTTAAGGATTTTCATAGCGAGCGGACGAAAGAATGCAAAAAGGATCGGCTATCCGTATGACATCATGAATACCCTCTGAGAATTTGAATTGGCATTACCGACGCGGACGGTCCGATGCGGATCAGTTGACGCACTTGGATGACTAACTATACAAAGAATTCTAAAATCGAACCAGTGAACACTTATCTTTAACCGCCGGTCCTCGTAGTCAAATGTGTCGTGGGTTTTTACAACTTAGCCTTGCAAAAGCTACCTTCTGCATTTTATATCTATTAAAATCAGTTCCACGATAAATTTTCTTCCGTACCGTGTTTAAAATGGTTTATAAAGACGGTATCTAGATAACCATCCCTTATTTCCTGAACGTAGATAGGGTGCAGAACTCTCTCAAGCAGTTGCTAAGTGTATTAAAATAAGTTTACTCTTGCTATAAGCTGAACCCTCTATTCATTGCCTCATTATTGATATTACCGAGTTTTAGTTACGTACCATTCATTTTTTTTATTTAATTTAGCGTGTTAGCCTGCTAGACCTATTTTATTACACTATTTAACAAAAGAAAGAAAATATATTAATTTTTTTTTTATATAAATAATAATTATTTCAGCTTTAATTAGGGCACTAGTGCAAGAGTGGTATAACCTCAAATTTTATGGTAATTATATTATATATTTCAATATATTAGTGTATTATTTTGTTCAACTTTACGCGGGATTCCTTATTGAAGTTTAAACCTCATTGTAATATTAAATCATTGAAGATAATATCAAAAACTCTCAGTAAAAATATTATTTGAAAAAAAAAAATAAAATCAAAAAAAAAATATCGTCGCAACTCGGGCTCGAACCCGGGTCCTCTCCAGTCTTGCCAATTTTTATGTTTTTTGCTGAAAAAAATTATCGGGAACCAAAATGACATCAACTGCCATTTACTATAAATTGTCTAAATAACCACACGAATCACCGGTAAGTAATGTACGTCTCTTATGGCTTGTTCGCACCTGGCAAGTAGTAAGTAGAGTGGCGAGTAACTCGCTACTTGACTGACCAAAAAGTATTTTCACTACGGTCAAGTAGAGTACATTAGTTAGCGGTGCGTTGCAAGATGAACCGGCTGCAACGCAACAAAATAAATACGCTAATTAAACTGATTTTAATACTTATTTTAGAAGAGGTGGAAGAATAAATTAGTGAGATGAAAATAAATAAATTATCGACACGAAAATAGATTAATAGCCGCAAAAATATAGAACTTAAGAGTAGCGTTTTCGTTCCAACGGGAAGACATATCTGTGCATGTCAGTGCGCAGGGACGCGTGGAGGGGGACTCTACTTACCGAAAAAATAGAACCAAACGGTTTCAATCTACTAAAGAGCTGACTAGCCTACTTTACTAAAATTGTGCTGTTTGGATACGTTTGGTGCACAGAGTCACGTGGTAGGGGACGCCAGTCCCCGAAATAATAGAATTAAATTAATTAACTCTATGGAAGAGCTGACTTACCTACTCTACTAAAATATTTGCCCGGCGCGAACGGCTTTTTAGACCCGTTCGGACTAGACAGGTAGTTTAGTCGAGTAGCGATTAAGTTACGAACTAAACGTGTCTGAACATCCTAATTTTTGTATAGTAGTTTAGTCAGCGCTTTAGTAAAGTCAATCCATTTCGTTCTATTTTTTCGGGCGAGTTTTCCCCGCGAACGACAAAACGAGAACCCGTCGTTTTAGTACAGTTCATTAGTAGCCGCAAAAATGTCGTCCCGCTGCGTTGGAGCGAATACGCTACTGTTTCTTTTTTTTTAAATTTCATTTTACCAATTTCTTCTTCCACTTCTTCTAAAATATCGATAACAATCAGCTTAATCAGCGAATTTACTTTGTTGCGTTGCAGCCCGTTCATCTTGCAACGCACCGCTCACTAACGTAATCTACTTGACCGTAATACGAACCGTTTTTGGTCATTATAGTAACGAGCCGAACTACTTGCTTAGTGCGAACAAGTCATTAACAAATCACCTTATTAATAAAACTTAAATATGGAAGGACGCTGAGAAAAAGAAAACGTACATATTTTAAGAGGATACACGAGTGACGAGAGATTTGAATAATAGGTATTTAACCAAACTGTTGCTGTCACTATCGCTGTAACTCCCCCCAGTACTGAGGGAAAGGGATAACTTCACCTTTAAAATATTTTTAAAGGTGCATATATTTAAGAGGCAAATATTTTTTCATAAATACTTTCAGATTCATAAATTCTCCAATAATAAACACGCCGTGAATTTTTTTTCTTTTTTAAATAATTTTACTTTCTAGGTTTATTTATTTTATTTCAAACGCTCAGGGGCTACATACTAGTTTTTGGAAAACAATAATAAAATGCGTGCATGCAATGCAGTCCATAATATTCCGGACATTAATTATTAATACTTTATTCCTAAGATTATATCAAATGTTCGAAAGTAAAATATTATTAGACACCTATAATAAATTCCTTCTTTATTACCCCCGTTAACCTCCCCTTCACATCATCCAAATGTTATGTATTTAAACCGTAGTTTAAGAAACAGTTGTAGCAGTCTCAAGATGGCCTTAATAGGCTGAAACTGGTTACAGTCACAAATAAGTGAAGTGGAAAAAGTTTGAAATTGTTTTAATAAATTATTATAGTGGAATTCCATCTCGAATTGTCAGTATCAAAAGTTGAAACTAGTACATTTAATTTAGGGGGTTTTCAAAGGCTTTTCAGCAGACTAATAATGAAACAATTCTGGTTAAATGTCACATAAAGGGGAGAATTTAATTAAAATTTATATATTTTGTATCACAATAAAATTGACTATATTGTTTGATTAATGGAATCACTTTTGACACCACGAATTATTTATTAAAGAATTTAATTAATGTCGGAAACACACAGAGTCCCAAACAAAGCAATCTGATCATAACATGTTTTGTTAAACACCGGTAGTAGCCGATTAAAAAAATCATTAAAATTAGCATTAAAAACCCGCTTCCGTGGAAAAACAACGATATGAAAACTTCAATAGTTCTATTTGAATATTATAGATGGCAGCTCTTCCTTTTATATCTAGTACGTGGAGCGAGTGTGTTCGACAGGCATTAGCGTATTAATAATATAGATGCGTTGGTAACATTTTTTTATTAACTACCCACCCTTTCAAACTTTAATTTCAGTTTCAGTGCCGGCAACCCGAGCGTTGCGTATTTAATATAAATTGATTGATTTACAATTATCTGTTCTTTTACCTGCCTCACTAGACAAAGTCTGTTCCGAGGCAATTAAAACCGATGCTGTAAGTTTACATGGCTAACAAATGTTTTTATTAACAAAAATAATAACATATCTTTTGAAATATTAATTATTTTCTATGAGTTTAATTCTTACTATTGTCGTGAAGTAAAATTTTGTCTTTTTAATTTTTTTTTTATAGTGAATATTTCCCAACCGCTCCCATCTGGAGGCAGTGAGACTATGGCATCCCCAATTGGGGTATGTTATGAGGTTAAAAGTAAGTGGGAAAGGGAAGAAGACGAGGAAGAGGAAGGTGGGGAAGTACCTGACTATTTAGATCTAGTCACTAAACACGGCTTAAGCCATTTCAAGCAACGTTTCAATTCTGAATGGTGGTCTTACACCAGGGAGATACTAAGAGTATCTTCCACTCTGATGCTGATATATTTAAAGGAAGAGGAAAATGAACAAAGACATACCTATACATAGGTTTTTAACTTGTAAGCAATTTATTATTATAATTAATTTATTTCTGTGCTCGCTCATACAGTGTAAAGGAAAATATATGATAAGAGTGCATATAAATTATATATATAATTATAAATATCATTGGTACCTATTATTGTATTATTTTCTATAACTTTATAACTATTTTCTTCCATGTAATAATGTACTCTTTGTTTCTGCAAAATAAAATAAAATAAAATAAATATAATTTTTTTATATATAAAAATTATAAAAATGGGGTAAAAACAAAAGAATATTGTGCTACGTGAAGTTTTTTTTAATTAGCCTAACACAGGAGGCTCTGAGGAAAAAATCCTAGGGGATATTCCATCTACGATGATGATGTGTGGATGGAAGGGAAGATTAAGACGTTCTGAGAAGGAAAAAGGTGTGAGAGGTGGATATGAATCGGGGGTCAATGTGTCCATGAGTGATAGACGCGCGAATCCACCCTCCCACTAAAAAAAACTTAATCTTATATTCCACAGGTTTATTCGTGATAATTGTAATAACCTAGCTAGATCTTCTAAGTATTGGTTTTGACCTGTTTTGAAGTAATGTCATTAGTTGTGTTCAAACCTGTCCAATATACAAATACCAGGGGATCGCATCTTGAATCTTGATCACGTTTTGCTATTTCGCGTCGTCCATTCATCGTAGGTACGTATAATAATACGATATCTAAAAGCCTGTGAGAATAGTCCAATTTTGGCTTTATATCGTCCTCGTTCAGTCTTAAGTCACCTTCCTTAGAACTCAGTTTTCAGATACAATTCTGAGATTTGTATGTTTTTAAATATCTTTCTAAATACCCGAAAAACATAATATTATAATAAAAACAAACATTACAACTTTTACTTTTTCTCCAACATCCGATTTCTATATCTGGAAACTGTGTTTTAAATGACTTTTGACCCAATGGGGGACGATTCTTATTAAACAAATTCGAAGCCTGTGTATTCCTGGTTATTTTGCATTTCAATGCATATCCGAACTATCTCAGCTTGTATGGTGATCTCGATAATATCATGGGCGCTCAGATTCTGCGGGGAATTCCCATACTTTATCGGGAGTAAAGCCATTGTGACACGCGACCGAGGATCTATGGCTTACTCAACCAGAAAATCATTGTTCAGCCTAGAGCCGCATATTCATTTACAATCGAGATTTCCTCCAACGGGGATTTCCAATGATAAACCCAACAAAGGAACCCATTTTGATTCGCGCTATGCTTCAGCTTCGCGAGAGCTTCGAGTGCGTTTTTGGGATCTTCCGTTTGATATATTGAATTTATCCGATTAGTTCTGCTACATAGCTCAGGTTAACCTTAAAACAGGGATCGGAAAATGGTGTAATGGAGTGAAAAGAATAGCGCGTATTACTTAAATTACTTAAATATAATAATCATCAAGACCATTTAAGGAGTTAAAAATGAACGAAAGAAAATACACGTCTCTAAATATTGAAACACTACTTTTAAAACAATCTTCATAAAAAAACTACAAAAAGGCATCCCAATTGGATAACGTTGTGAAGAAAATATTTTTTAAAAGAGGAAAATGTAAACAAGGAGGATAAGCAGCTTTTTGGAAGTACGAGGCTATCAAGATTTATCTTATAAAAACAGAAAGTCGAAGGATAGAAAACGAAAAGTAAGATTATTATGATATCTAAACTAAAAATTATCTAATAATATAATATAAAAAAGCAGTGGCAATTATTGATGTCGTTGAAGCCGAAAAATATTTTTTATTTTTTTTTCGAAAATTTATTTTTTGTATGAAGATTTTCAGGAAATTTTAGTTTTGCCGTGTGCCGCTCAGATTTCCTGAAAATCTTCATAAAATTTTTTTATTTTCGAAAACAAATAAAGAAATATTTTTCGGCTACAACGACATCAATAATGCCATTTTTGTTAATATTAGCACTCTAGCTCACCAAAAGTCACGAGCCGCCACTGAAAAAAAGACAATGAAAAACGAGGTCATAATGCATACTTATTAACAATTTGTAATTTTCTTTTATTGAGTTTTCACAAGGGGGAAAACTTATTGCACGGAAAAAAATGTTATTCTAAAATACGATCATTTTATTCGTAAAAACGGTTAAAAACGGGTCTGAAGTTCTTACGAACAAATTAACAGTGTTTAAATGTTTATTGACGGGAAAATGTATTAAATGATACGTAATTTCGTACGTATACCAACAAATTATTCTTACATGTTCCCGCCAATAAACATTGAAACCCTGTTAATTTGTTGGTAAGAACTTAAGTCCCGTTTTTACGAATAAAATGATCATATTTTAGAATAATATTTTTCTCCGTGTGGGCACCATATATCATGAAAATTGTATAAAACGATATAAATATATTCCTGGGCTAATGCGATGCAGTTTAACGCCTCGTTTATTTAGTTCATCAATTGACTATTTCGTAGCTTACCTATATATTGCTCAAGAACCTAATCTATATAAATTTGTACGTAAAAATGTATTAATTTCGAAACTTGCATTTCTGGAGTATATATATATTCTGCCTAAATAGTTTTTGACATGTAACGAAAATGATTAGTTTTGTGAATGATATAAAACCGATTTTTACACAGGTTTTTTAATGTGTCTCCGCATAGTAAGAATCAGATCAGCCCTGAAATCTCTTTTCCAAAATCAGCTTATTTAACATTAACAAGAGCCAACCCCTACTTGAATTGCATAAAACACTGTTTCCGGGCAGGTGAGATTGAATTTATCGGATCATTTAATACCCTTTTCGGATTCCTATTTTACGCAAAGGATAAGCACAAGTACCTGAATCTTTCTTTCACCCAGATCCAAATTTAAAAAAAGAATGATTTTTATACAGAAACTAATGTATACTACCATTTTTTCATTTTGATTTTTTAAATGACGTCGTTAGCGAAAGAAGTTTTTTTTTACCTTGGTAGATATTTCACTTGATAGGAATACTTCCCAAATTTCGAGACTCTAGAGGTTAAAGCAAATAGAGTTTGTGCTGCAAATAATTAGGGTTGTTTTACTGGCTATAAACATAAATTTTCAAATGAAGATACCTAGTGGTTTTATTCATATTTTGAACGTAAGGGTGCAAAGTTTCACCAAGAAGTATCAAGTATTACATTTCAACGGATGGTCACATGTGATCTTACACCAAATCTTAACAATTTGGGAAAAGGGTATGGGTACCGCCGCCCCGGGAACCATTTATTGGACGACCAACACCTCTGCCACAGGTCACCCCAAGGTGATTCGCTACGTTAGCTGACTTAGCAGGGGTGCTAGGCTTTATGGGGTTAGGTTTGTCCGGGACTTGGGGGCGGATGCGTCTGTCGACCGTAGCAGGCCGTATGGTCACATGTGATCTTACACCAAATCTTAATAATTTGGGAGGCGGGTATGGGTACCGCCGCCCCGGGAACCATTTATTGGATGACCAACACCTCTGCCACAGGTCACCCCAAGTGGTTCGCTACGTCTGGTGACTTATCAGGGGTGCCCGGGTTCATGGGGTTAGGTTTGTCACGTACTTGGGGGCGGATGCGTCTGCCGACCATCTGCGTGGCAAGCCCGATCGGAAGAGGTTGGTTGAGGGAGACATTTTGATCTCTCCAGCCGGACCCTCTCGACTCATCGCCTTGCACGCAGTTGGAGGGATGGCTACACACGCCCAACACTCCTGGACATAATTATCCCCAGATTCCTAAACACCCCTCAAACCTTTTTCCTTCTCAGGACTTCCTCTCCTTCCTTTCCCTTAAAAAACCCTCCATCTTCAAAGATGACATAGGCCCTGAGGAAATTTTTCCCCCAGGGCCTTCTGTGTGGAGCTAATGTAAAAAAAGGACGATACTAAGAGTATCTTCCACAGTGGAACGTGCCGCAAATATAGCATATATATGAGTAAAAACGTAAAAAAAAAAACAAATTAATCAAATAAAATTTACTTGCGCATATCGGGATTTCCTTCCTCCGGCTTGCTAGGCGAGAGCCTTACCCTCGACTACGGAAACCGTCAGTAAAATACTGAATCATTTTTCTATAATAATTGATAAATATATACATATGTTTTCTACTTTTACATTCTGAGAACTTGTCCCATCTCGATAACAGGGAGCAGGTGAAAAAAGGTTGCATAAAAAGCATAAATATGTGAGAAAATCATAAAAGTTAAGAATTATATTATTTAGACCAGATGGCGTGCTGAAGTGAATGGTTAAGGACTTAAAAAGAAGTAGAAAGAAGAAGGGTAAACCCGGAACGTCATGAGGGTAGATTGAGCCAGAAACAGGGATGAACAATGGATATTTGTAACAACATGAAATTTATTCAAAGCGAGACTTATTACCACTATAATACTCAAAGGCTTAAATTATTTTTCCAAATCATTTAAAAACTTTATTTTTATTTATAACTTAACGAGTTAAACTTCAAATTATAATATTTTATTTAGTGAAGGAAATATTAACGAAACTCAATCGACATGTTTCGATTTTCGATTGAGTTTCGCTAATTTTATCTTCATTAATTAAAACATTTTAAAACTATATCAAATTAGAAAAATCATAAAAAAATATCTTTAAGAGGTTTACGAAATATTTCAATTATGATTACTACTATTGGTCTTAGACAAACATTATCAGCACTGAAATGTATGTAGTCTGTACTGTAGTCTTCACCTCCAGTATCGCTATTTGGCAATGATACAGCTGGATTATTCCATTTTATATCCGGTTATAAACTTTATTTAAATAATTTTATGCCTTTTAACGTTTTAATCAAGGTTGAGAAATTCCACCATTTACCCATAAACTTTTTGTCTGAAGTCCTAGCTTCTATTACGTCAGTAAATATTTCGTATCACGTCATCCTAATTATACATTTAATATATGGTAGAAGCAACAATTAGTGGTAAGACTCTTGACTCCCAATCGGAAGGTCGCGGGTTCGAACCCGGCGTGCGCAAATAAATTTTATTTGATTAATTTGTGTTATTTCACAATTAATTAATAAAAAAATAATATACACCATATTTGCGGCACGTTCCATAGTGGAAGATACTCTTAGCATCGCCCTGGTGTAAGACCACCATTCAGAATTGAAACATTGCTTAATAATGGCTTTAGCCGTGTATAGTGACTAGATCTGAATAGCCAGGTAGTTCCACACCCTCCTATTCCCAATCTCCTTCCTTTCCCTTTTTTCTTTCCCTTACCTTCAGCCTCACAACGTACCCCAATTGGGGATGCCATAGTCTCACTGGCTCCAGACGGGAGCAGTTGGGACGTATTGTGAGGAAATCTCTATAAATTAAAAAAATAAATAAACTTATTTTAACAGCAGAATTTTTTAATACAAGCGATATTCTCAGAAATGTCATCAATTGGACTCTAAATGCAAGATTTATCGGCTATCGCAAACATTTAACCTTCTCTATCCAGATCGAAAACTTTCTTCCGGTCCAAGATAATATGCTTGCGTTACCGTAGTATTAGAAGAATTTACAATGGAATAGTTTCGAAAGTATATAATTTTATTTTTTCCTTAATTTAATGGCACATATATTAGATAGGTAGGTACTTGTATTAATTATGAAAATGCATTTAAATATGACATAAGGACAAAAAACTAATTTGATTTCACTTAGCCATTTGTGAAATATTTTGCGGCTAAGGGAGAATATGTTTTTAAAATTAAAATTATTTCGGGCCATGTTATAAATTTTATAAATACATTTTGAATTATTGATAAAACTGGTCACAATACCTGCAAAAAAACAGCAAAGGTTGTTGGTCAGATGCCCTTCAAAAATTAAAAAATGAATTGTGTCAAAGATAAGTAAAAATTTAATTTATGAATTAATCAAGAATTACGATCATCCCTTATTATAAGAGAAGGATTCTAGAAGGGGTTCTCAGTTCAAAGTGCGAAAATTTGGAATAATGAAAGTTACATTTCCACTCCTCCGCCGCCCTTCTCGCGTGTCAGGCAATATCCTTATCCGATTTAACCAGAAAAAGGTTCCTGATATATATTTACCGGTTAAGTGAAATTGATAAGGTTAAATATGCGTCTTCTTTGATGGGAAATTTATTGTAATGGCCTATCGTGCTACGAATATAGAATTTTATGTTTTCTGCACGGAGAAGCAATACAATGTAATATGGGACCTAATAGTATTTACGTTTTTTTTATGCTGTAAAATGTTATTTTTTTTTTGTATATGATTATTTTTACTGATAAAGAAAAAACTATTTAAATAATTTTTATATATTTTTAGATGTTTTTTGACTTTTAAATACTTTGGTGCATAAGGAATCGATTCATGTAAAAATATTACTTCTTACTAATATTATAAACGCGAAAGTTTGTATGGATGTATGTGTGTTTGTTACTCTTTCACGCAAAATTTGGATGGTGAAAAAATAATGGATTTTAATGAAACTTTACAATAATATAGCTCATACATCAGAATAACATAAAGGCTATAATTTATAAAGCTAGATATTAATTTTCAATATATTGAAAATAATAATTATTGTTTAATAGAAAATTTCAAAATTTGAGAATGACATTTTGAAAAACAATGACTGTTAAATCAAAATTCTATTTTAGAAAATATTAAAATTAGTGAATTTATTTGAAGTACTCGCCTAAACTTTGAATCGAATCAAGAATTATAGATATTTTAAATAAATAGGGATGGGACCTAGGAAAAGAAAATTGATTTCTTGAAGTACTAATCCTACGCAGACGAAGTCGCGGAAGCTAGTATTTAATATATCGGTGTCGGATTTTACTATTCCCATTTTATTATTTAGATTATTTTACATTCGGGTTCATTTTGATATTGATACCTTAAATGAAGAGTAATTTATCGTCAGCTTACTTGCTAAACCCCCACTGACGTCTTATTTTTTTAATATAAAACCATAAAAATTCGTTTATGGAGGTTCTAAAGAAAAAAGATTTGAAACATTGCTTGAAATGGCTTTGACCGTGTTTGTTGACCAGATCAGAATAGCCAAGTACATCCCCATATTCATTTTCCCATCTATTTTCCCTCCTCACTACCTTCAACCTCACAAAATCCTCCAAATGAGGATGGCATAATCTCACTAGCTCCAGACAGGAGCAGTTTTTAACTCTTGTGCGGTATGCATTTATAAAAAATAAGTTAATTAGGAAAATATTTTTTTGTCATGTAATATTAAAACTATAGGTTTTTTTTTAAATATACATCTGTTGAACAATGATTATAATCTGGTCTTGATTATAATCTGTTCGCTAACCATCGGGATATCTTCCACTTAGGCCCGAGTTTTCACAAAGGTTATTTATTTATATTTTTTTATGTAAGTATGTTTTGCCCACCCGCATCATCTTGCACCGCAGTGGGAGGGTTCATATATTCAAATGTAAATCACCCCTGGACACATTGATTCCTATATTCCTACCCACCCCTCCTATCTTTGTACTTACCAGAACTTCCTCTGTTTCCGTTCCCTACAAAGACCTCCACCCAGCATCCCTAAATATTTAAGAGGCCCAGAAAGAATATTTCTTTTCCCAAGGTCTCCTTTGTGGATCTAACGTTAAAAATGTTCTCAACCGCTTGGACCCAGTGGATTATGGCACCCTGATCGGGAAATCTTGTAAGACTGTAGATACACGGAGAAAAATGTTATTCTAAAATACGATCATTTTATTCGTAAAAACGGTTAAAAACGGGACTGAAGTTCTTACGTACAAATTAACAGGGTTTCAATGTTTATTGGCGCGAACAAGTAAGAATAATTTGTTGGTAAACGTAATTTCGTACGTATACCAACAAATTATTCTTACGTTTTCCCGCCAATAAACATTGAAACCCTGTAAATTTGTTCGTAAGAACTTCAGTCTCGTTTTTAGCAGTTTTTACGAATAAAATGTTCGTATTTTAGAATAACATTTTTCTCCGTGTAGGTATTGGAGAGGGGAATGAGATGGGGAGATGGAAAATAGGGAGTGTAGGTACCTGGCTAATCAATACTGGTAAATCAGAAAAATAAAATAAAAAATTAAACATCTTAAGAACTCGTTTTTATGGGAATACATTTTAATTTATATTCAACAAATTTGTGTTTCGACGAAAATAGGTCATTTGTAATTTAAATTTAAACTCATAAATATGAATTTTTCAAATAAGGTTTATTGTATTTTATTCACTGATAAATTGCTTCTAAAATCATGAAATATTAAAATCTTTAATTGCTTATTTTTTATAATTTAAAACACAAAAAGTAAAGTACCACATATCGGTTCGGTAGATAATTTTGGCCTCAAATCCAAAATTAATATTTGTATTAAACGGGACACGCATCGGTACCCCTTAAAATATCATTTGGGAAAAAATAATAGGTTTGATGTTTTATAAAAAATATTTAATAAAATAAAGAAAGGGTGTAATATTTCGGCCACATGTTACAACATACATTATCTATGTAGTGGATAGGCGAGGAGAGTTTAGTTCTGGTGAAATCGATTGGCAACGGATTTAAAGGCCTTGCCGAATATTTTATAGTCCGTGACGATGGACGCAATGTCCTGGAAAGCGTCCCTTTAACCACATTTTAACATCTAATCCATAATAAACGCGTTATTCTTTTCACAAAACCGTTAAGTTTATTTATTACATTTTTATAGAAGACTGGATAGAAAATGGCATTCCACTAACTGGAAGCAGATCAGATTGAAGTTAACTAGTGTCCCAAAGAGCGTATGCCTCATTTTATTTGGTAGATATCTCCGCTTATTAAATCCCGTTGAAACTCTTTTGGCAAGTTCATTATTCTTGGTAAAACTTCTTAAGATATGTTTGCTCCAAATATGACAGATGAGCATAATTTTGCTTTTAAAGGCTTTTGTTTTAATAACATGCGCCAGGGACTAATTCGTCTTGAAATGAGACTCAAATTGCTCGTACGAGTCAACTGCCATAATAAAAGCTCTTAATTGGGCCATTTCGCTTTTGGACTATGTCCAAAATTTTGATAAGAAAATATAACATTTTTATTTTTCGTTGGTATATTTGCTAAACTGTGCATTGAAACGGAATATAGGAGTTATTGCGACGACATGTAATATTAGATGTAGGTATAATGCATAAATACTGGTATTCTCAAAACTCCAGGACAGGTGATGCTAAATATATATTTTTTTACATAGCTTCACACAGGAAGCCCGGAGGAAAATAATTTCCCTCAGGGTCTGTGTTATCGTTAAGGATGCTGGGTGAAGGGTATTTTTAGGAAAGAAAGGAGAGGAAGTTCTGGTGAGGAAAAAGGTTTGAGGGGTGGGTAGGAAAAATAGTCACTCCTGGACACACTGGGGGTTAGTGTGTCCAGGAGTGACGGACATACGAATCTGTCCCTCCCACTGCAGTGCAAGGCGCTGTTCTGAGAGGGTCATTTTTATTTTATTTTAGTTTATTAGGGAAACAAATGGTTATATATACATATTATTAAAGTAATTAGATTGTTACATTGTTGCATGAACTAGCGAAGGTCAAATGGTCTCCCTCAACCAGTATCTCCCTATCCGATGTGCCACACAGTTGGTGGGCAGATGCATCCGCCACCAAGGTAAACCCCACACCATGAACCCGGGCACTCCTGCTAAGTCACCAAACTTAGCGAACCACTTGGGGTGGCCTATGGTATAGGTGTTGGTAATCGAATAAATGGTTCCCGGGACGGCGGTACCCAGACCTAACTGAAAAGGTTACCTAACTGAAATTCCGCAGGCAGATTTAAGGAAGCCGCAGTTTAAAAAGACGCCGGCCTTAGGTTATTGGATTTGACGTCCATATAACCTTTAGGCCGTAGCTAGCGGAATGGACATAGCCCTGATGATAGCCAAACCCCCATAGGATAAGGCATCAGATGAATAAGAAGTCTCTGTTACTTTTTAAAAAAATTGCAAAGATTTCACGCAATATGCGATTTAGATTTCCCATCGGAAATTGTTTCCTGCATATATTCAAATTGCACGTTCTTGCGCTTTCGTCTAAGCCAATGCACATCCACTGTATGCAAATAAGTTGCACTTTGCGATGGAACCTCCACAATGCATGAGTAGGGAGCTGCCTCGTTCAGATTCAAACCACATTGCATTGACTGACCGTTACGATAATAATACGACAGTCATATAAGCAGCTGTAATGCGAAGTTATATTTTTACAATGAAACCATATTTTATTATATTTAATTTTGGTAACTTTGCAATAAGCCGCCGCTTTTTTAATAGGCACAGATTTTGAAAAGTACACTACTTTTAAACTTAGTTACTACAAAAAACATCGGTTTCAGTCGAGACCGGTGGAAAAATATGCATTTAAATTTACATTTCATTAAAAAAAAAACTGTACGTAATTCCTCGTTACGGCTGACATTTCGTATTACATTATTTTGCATAGAACAATGCTGAACAATTTCCAGGGTACCAATCGATAAATATTTAAAAAAAGATTACTCTATGGCAAGAAATCACTCGAGGAAGGTACTAACTAAAGATTGGGTTGCACCACACAAATTTTAATTTTCTGAATAAATAAATAATTAAGTATATTTAGGACGAATTAAAATCAATGTACTATTAATTAGGTTGTGTTAGGTTAGGTTAAGTAATAATTATTGGATATAGATGGAAACACTTTTTTTAAATAAACTCTTTTGATTCACCTTAATTACATTACCTTCGTCTTGTGAAATTTTGCCCATATTTGTAATCACTGTCACTTTGGTATGTTGGTAGTCCTGATAATTTTTTTTATATATAACGACCGGCTAGAAGATTTTGAAGATATCACGAAATCTGGGCGTATTAGATAAACACTAATTTAAGTACCGAAGTTTTGAAAATAAAATGACGTAAAAAAACATGCTTTTTTTCTAGTAATTATTATTTTTTAAATAATACACTCACTTTTGTATCACAAACCATGTTGCACAAACCTAGCGTAGCCGCCAAACTACTTGAAAACTGGGATGTTTTTCTTGCCTTGACGTGAGCAGGCGCTATAAAGGGGGCCCTTTCTCTTGTATCACAAACCATGTTACACAAACCATGTTACACAAACCATGTTACACAAACCTAGCGTAGCCGCCAAACTACTTGAAAACTGGGATGTTTTTCTTGCCTTGACGTGAGCAGGCGCTATAAAGGGGGCACTTTCTCTTGTATCACAAACCATGTTACACAAACCATGTTACACAAACCTAGCGTAGCCGCCAAACTACTTGAAAACTGGGATGTTTTTCTTGCCTTGACGTGAGCAGGTGCTATAAAGGGGGCACTTTCTCTTGTATCACAAACCATGTTACACAAACCTAGCGTAGCCGCCAAACTACTTGAAAACTGGGATGTTTTTCTTGCCTTGACGTGAGCAGGCGCTATAAAGGGGGCACTTTCACTTGTATCACAAACCATGTTACACAAACCTAGCGTAGCCGCTAAACTACTTGAAAACTGGATTGTTTTTCTAGCCTTGACGTGAGCAGGCGCTATAAAGGGGGCACTTTCTTTTGCATCACAAACCATGTTACACAAACCTAGCGTAGCCGCTAAACTACTTGAAAACTGGGATGTTTTTCTTGCCTTGCCGTGAGCAGGCGCTGTAAAGGGGCACTTTTTTGTAACATAAACCTAGCGTAGCCGCTAAACTACTTAAAACGCGTGCGTATCTTTTTTTTTCGTTCTAGGTATTCAAATAATTACACAAACCTGTTAGACAAACCCTGCTTGCCCAACAAACCATTCAAAACCTGGGATGTATATCTTGCTTAAACTTGCGTGCGTGTTCCTTTATTACTTTCGTTCTTAGTTTAGGTTATTAGATTAGTTTAGGTTTGGTTAGGTATATTAAATAAGACGTTCTCCGACGACATTCAAAAATTAATAATTGAGAATTTTGAAGCTGGTTTTATAATAAAATGTATTAGAACACATATCAAGACAAGCACTGCTCTCTGTACAAAACGAAAAAGTAGAACGATTTTTCTTTTGTTTATGGTTCGTTATTTTCGAAAAAATTTCCTATGTGGTTTCTATGGACAAGATCAGACAAGATTTAATATGGCGTCCGCGTCAAAACGGAGAATTAAAGAAATATTACGTGTATAAAAGTTTTTACGAATATAAATTTAAATGCATATTTTTCCGCCTTTTTCGACTGAAACTGATGGTTCTTGTGGTAGTCAAGTTTATTTGTAGTTTAGTTTTTAAAATATATGCCTACTAAGAGCGTAGCGGCATGCGGCGGCTTATCGCCAATTTACCTTAATTTTTTTCTTCAAAAATTGCCAAAATCGCTTTATGGCATTATATCTCACTAATCTTACTAATATTATAAACGCGAAAGTTTTTATGGATGTTTGTTACTCTTTCACGCAAAATTTACTGAATGGAATTTAATGAAACTTAACAACAAAATAGCTAATACATCAGAATAACATATAGGCTATTATTTATAAAGCTAGCTATTAATTTTGAATATACTGAAAATAATAATTATTGTTAAATTATTTAAATCTGGTGAATAAAAAAGAGAAAATGTCCAAATTTGAGAATGACATTTTGCAAAATAATGATTGTTAAATCAAAATTCTAATTTGGAAAATATTTAAATAAGTTAATTTATTTGAAGTACTCGCCTATTACATTGAATCGAATCAATAATTATAGATATTTTAAATAAATAGGTTAAGAATTTTGGTATAAACGTAGATGGGACATAGGAAAAGAAAAAAGATTACTCGAAGTACTAATCCTATGCAGACGAAGTCGCTGGCAGAAGTAAATTAAATAAAAATAATAAGCATTGTGTAAAATATTAGGACTTGGTAAACAGAAGAGGATTATGTTTTTTTATAAATGAAGCAATTTTTTGAACAGTTGAATCCATTGATTTATTGTAATGTTCTAAGTTTTACATGCTGACGTTATTTTTATGGTGATAATCACCCACCCAACAGACAACGTATAAAGGCACTTTTTTATTATTCAAGAAATAATCGAGGAAGGAAAAGGGTTTGAAGCCAAACAGAGTTTTTATAATCTCTAAAACACTTTGTCTGTTGTGGGGGTAAGCGCCTCCGCCCACTGAGGCAACTGAAAATTCTCAACTGCCAACTATCTTTGTATGACAATGTGATGGCCCGCACACTACACAATCACTCAAACACCCGTTGTCAATGACTAATCACTTAATCACTGCTGATTGCCCTGGCCGGCCGTTGCTAGTTGCCAGCTGTCAGCTGATTGTTCTTCGTCTATGGTTAAACAAGCTTTTTGACGAATCAAGACAGAGAAAACAGCCGGTTTTAGTTGGTTTTCAGTTGCCTCGTCAGCGGAGCGCCTAAAACATAAAAAAATATCCATAATATAGTATATAGCTAACACCAACGCCATCTATAAATTTAATCACTTAGCTGGTATCAAGCATTCATAATAGGTTTGAGACTAAATAAGAAACTTCGCTTAAATTTATACATATTGTTTAAACCTCTACTAAATAAATATTTTTGAATATCTTCGGTTTATTCTGAAAATATAAAAATATAAATGAAAATATACTGAAAATAAATATGACATATATATAAAAATAGACAAGTAACATAAAATGTACAAAAATATATGAAAAAGCGGTGTTGTAGCTCGTGTAGCCAGGACCGATACAATAAGCTCCCATTCTGCCCGTTCTAACTCCTCTCCCAACTCTTAACGCCCCCTCCCAACTCTTACATCTAATAATATTCACCTATAATTATGTAATATTATGCATGTTTAGAATTTAGAATGTATTTTGAACGGTTGTTCCGAAAATAGCGGACCCCTTATAAATTTTGTGGTTAAAACAAATTCATATTGTTTAATTTATTTCTTTATTCGTTCGCTGTATGACGTGCACACGTTTAAAAATCGATATTTAATCGCTTATAATTCAAAGTTTACATATATAATTACAATTACATACTACTGAAAACGAGAAGTGTTTATAAAATACATTTATTGTTTGACACATCGATCCTTCAAAAGTCATTGCCCGCTAAGTATTAGTTTTAGCGAATCGCGTTGTCCCATTGGGTTGGTAATGGAGAGGAATTGACATAAACCTAAGACAAGGGGCAGAAAAGTTCCATAATGGCTGCGCTTCCATAAACCGCAGCGAACTTTACTTTTCTGCGCAGGGTCCTGTATTACTCGGTGTATAGCGGGCTTAGGATGCACATTTTGGAGCCTGTAAATAATAAACCGCTTAGAATCTAAGTTAATTATTTTGGAAAATCGCACAAAGAGAAATTTCAATCAGGGGAATATATCGTAATACCTAACAACAGTCCGTATAGTATAAAGACAGGGAACTATATCATTACCCGGTTAGGCAGCGTTGTGAGGCGGGTGAAGGTAGTATTAGGAAGGGATTTATTAATGCGGGTCTTGAAGAGGGCTGGATTATATGAAGGAGGAAAAACAGATGCTTGTAGCGCGATCCATACACAAGCCGGTTTACAAAAAAAAATCGAAAAAACAACAAGTTCTCATGAAGCCAACATCAACAGTGAAGGGGTGTTCCGCTCGTGTCCGTCGAGTTAGAGTAGGCTACATTGAAATACTCGTAGAACAGACTCATCATACCGTCATTGCGTCTGTGCATTATAGATGGCAATCGGTCAGTTAACAACGGATTGTCAACCCGACAGAATGCCCTCTTTTGTACAGAATCAATTTGGTTTATGAAGTATTTAGTGCTCCAGCCCTGAGGTGGGTCCCAAATTCAATTTGTGAGATTGTACCTGGTTAGCAGCTAACGGCTTTAGCTGTATTTGGTGACCAGGTACTTCTTAACCTTAATTTTTCCTCTATTCTTCCCCTTCCCACTACGGTCATCTTCACAACATACCCCAATTGGGATGCCTTATCCTCACTGACTCCAGACGGGAGCAGTTGGGACTGTAGTTCATTTAACGATTTAAATATTTAGAAAAAGGTAAATAGTAATTACTTTAAGGACTGAATGTTGTTTCCCAAATGACGACGGTAATTACCTAGTTGTCAATTCAAGCTGTCAATTTCGACTATGGCGAAGGGAATTTATACACTGCGCACATTAACAACCTCCGACGCCTCTGGCTCTGGTTTTGAAGGGTGCAGGTTCGAAACCCGGCGTAGAAAAAAAAGATAGCTGAATTAGTTGACGTAAATTGAATTTAAAAAAAAACACGGCTTTTTGCACCACGGCCGTGATAGATATTCCCGCCAAGAGAATAATGAAAGACCGCCAATCAGAAATAAGCTGTTTGAAATAATTTTAACCATGTCACATAAAAATCTTTTATTTTGTTATATAAAGAGTAAATATTATGGTCTTTTTCATCGACGCCCACTTCACCTTCCATTTCCTTAAGCTTCGCGTTGTAGAAATCGATGAAAGGGGACGCCATGTTGTATATGATGTCCTTATTGTATATAATTTTCTTTGAAAAATATTTTTTTAACAGTTTGTTTATTATTTTAGGTATAAATATAATAGATTTCAAGGTCAACATCTTGTTCACTGTTAGCCTGCTTGAAATTTGCCGCAATAAGTCGGTAAAGGGTTTCACATCATAGTGATTTGGCTTTTTACATTATTTTTACTTTTTAAGAAAGCACTCTAACAAACACAGCACTTTCTTCAACATTACTGCAACATTGTGACGCCATTCTTACAAGACCTTTATCTTACAATCGATTTGATTAAATAAACTTTTTGCGCTTAATTCCACAATTTTAAACGGAGCAAAATAATACATCTGTCATTGACAACCATAGATATTATTAAAAAATATTATACTATTGTGTTATGATCACATTTATAAGTTTTAAAAATAAAATTGGCACTGTAAATATTTAACATTTTTCATTATATCAATATTGTATTTTTTATCAATACCATGTAGGAACATAGGTGTAACATATACATGCATTGGTCACCATACTTTTATTAAACTACTTTTTACCATTTCTTTCTTATATTTAACTTACATTTATACTGTTATTCTTCATGTTGTTGTACTATTTATATGTTATGTCAATTATGTTAATGGCACATGTTGTGCCGTACATGTGGAAATAAATAAATAAATAAATCATGGATCCATGGATCTTCAAAAATTACAGATCCGGAAATCATCGTTTCTCATGCAGTAATCAGAAAAAATTGTCTTTCATCTAACAGAAAAAATAAATACAAATATATAAAAGATTAAAAACAAAAATTATAACAAAAACTATTTTTACGATGTAATCGGGTGTCTATAAACATGCGTCCGCAATAAATCAATTAGTGGGTGTCCATAGTAATATGACATGGTTAGAAATTGATCACGGGGTTAATAACGTCTCCCGGCATCGCCAGGGAAAGTGAAGACGTGCCTATCCCCAGCGAGACACTGCAATATCTTTTATATTAAAATTGGAGGCGTGACGTCGCCTAGTATACCGATGAAAATCACGACGCCCGCGCGGCGACGCCGACGCTGAGATTACGTGCGGAAAGTGTAAAGAGATTATTGTCGTATTAACGCAACAATGGCTTAGAATCTTAGAACAACACAACACACGTATTTAAATGGTGGCTTTACACATAGTTAGGTTCTGTGCAATAAACTTTTGATGATTATGTGTTTAGTGTTAACTTTCTGTGGGATTTCGATACAAATATGTACCTACTTCCTCATTTAATCCCCTTTCAACAAAAGTTATGCTTTCAAATGGTTTCTTAATTTTAAAAATTATTTGAAAACGCATTAAAAAATATGATTTAAGAACAAAATTATTCAGAGTTTAAACTAAATTTACCTACTTGTCAATATTAACTGGCAATTTGTATACAATACACAAAATACCGTTTTTGTCACAGAAAATGTTGTAAAATAAGGCTCCACTTTTAATCAAACTAAATATCGGGAGCAACGTGATTTGAACTTTAATATCATTTCTCCTTTATAATTTTACAGTTGTTTCAGTTCAGATCCCGTAAATAGATCCCGTTAAAACAAATATTTAAAATTCCTTCCAATACAAATTAGAATAGGTATTAAAAATATCAGAGTCAAATCATCATTTTTAAGTACTGCGGGCGTCATTTTACCAGTCTATGAGTAGTATATTATTTTATGAGCTATGTTATTTTGCTCTCAAATGGTCGCAAACTTTAATTATTTGCCTCAACCGTAGTACGGTACCAAAACAAGGCACGTTATTCTAGGTATTTAGGTCAAATATTACGAGACAGGGGTCGAATAGATTCACGTTAAAAACCGTTGTTCCAAGCTTTTAGGGAATGTTAGCGGAAAATTTGCTCCAAATATATTTATATTATTTTAAATAATTTAATACAATATATGATTAATTATAATTGCTATTGGAAAAAAATCCATATACCTATAAGGAATGCCTAATAAAGATCCATAATCCATGATTTTATGCACCTATACACCTTTACGTAATGTTTTTTATTCGTAAAAAATACAATACTGAGATATGGAAAAAAGTTAATTATTTACAGAATAATATGTTATTTAAAAATGTACAAGTGTGATTATATTACAATATTATAATCTTTCTTAATAACATCTATGGTTGTCAATGACAGATTTCAAGTATTATTTTGCTCCTTTCAAAATAGTAAAATTTAGCGCAAAAGATTATTTATTTAATCAATATAAAGCGCTTGTAATGCTGGGGCCGCATCTGCCGCATCTATCGTCGCGAAGCTTCGTGACGACAGGGGCAGATAAGGCCCCAGCATAAGAGTGGCATCACATTGTTGCAGTAGTGTTGAAGAAAATGATGTGTAGGTGAGTGAGTGCTTTTCTTAATAAGAAAAACTAATTTAAAAAGCCAAATCACTGTGATATGTCACACTTTACGGACGTTTTATGACACATTTAAAGACGGCCGACAGTGAAACAGATGTTGTATTGACCTTGAATGCGATGACACATAAAATAACAAACAATCAGTAACAAAAATGTTTTTCAAATAAAATTATAAACATAAGGGACATTCACATATATAATATATAATAACATAAGGGCGTACAATCAAATTTGACTACCAAAAAAGGACAAAGCGAATACACAAAATAGTTAACTGTACAAAGGGTTGACGTTTAGTATTTTAATGCGCTGCCTGAAACTTTAGTCTGCACCAAATGGTATATTCGGAATGTTTTGTAGGTGCCAGATTAAGGCAACGCACTACGTCGTGCAACATTTGATATCCGGCAACTAAATATAACACTTCTTATGTAGAAGGTGGTAAGGTATAAATTCCCGCTTAACACCTGTTACCTGTTTTGATTCGACTTATAAAAAGTCTTAACAAAAAATTGCTCGATCATTTCCAAGGCCAAGGTATGTTTTGCTTACAGTATTTAATAAAACCATATAAAATATTTGTAAGCGATCAAATTTGCACACCAAAAACTTATTGGCTTTACTTCGTAGTGCAAGAGATCGTAGTTAGTAATTATTGTAAACTTTTGTGTAGATACTAATAAGTACTAAAAAAAATGAATATACTGAAATATCACAATTTTCCAACCCTTAAAATTAAATTTACAATTATAATTCTAGGTATAATCGTATTGTACCAAACAATTACGCACAATAATTAAAATGTAATATGTCTCCTTAATGGTTATAAACCACATAACCGTCACGGGTTAATTAAATTAGGAAGTTATTTTAATGATTGAAAACCTAAATTATCGCAAATAGTTAAATTTTGAGCATAGTCAAAGAGTTATTACATTATAAACGTGAAATCCACGGCTTTCAGCCTTGTCCCGTAAGATGTAAATAATATTGCTTTCGAAACTCCCGGAATATATTGGTTCAACATCAAGCAAATGTTTAAAAAAACTCAAGTTTGATTTAAAAAAAAAATGTCACTCTCTCTCAATACTGTGTAGATGACTTGTTGCCAGCTCCAAGCCTCTACGAGCTGGTATTACAATATAATTTACAATGCTGTCCGAAACGTTCGCTAAAGAAGGAGGTAGCGCAATATGGCGTAACAATTCACAATAATAAGAGGGTCAGTCATAAAGTAATGCCTCATATTTTTTTCTCCTTTTAATTGTGAAGAAATTAAAATGCAATTATGTACACAGGTTGAAACTATACTATTGACGTTTAATTTGTCATTTTTCAATATAATCTCCGCCGATTTTTACAGTTGTGGTTCATCTTTTAACAAGGGCATCACGATGAGCTTCACATCACACTGCCTTTACTGAAGGAGAGAATGCATCACAATTCATCCATAGTTATCTGGCAGTCACCACGAATCATGTCATCGACTTGCTGAATGTTGCGTGGAGTGTTCCAGAGTGGAAGATACTCTCAGTATTGCCTTGGTGTAAGACCACCATCCAGAATTGAAACGTTGCTTGAAACGGCTTTAGCCATGTTTGGTGACCAGATCTGAATAGTCAGGTACTTCCCCACCTTCCTCTTCCCCATCTCCTTCCCCTCCCAAATACCTTCAGTCTCACAGCATACCCCAATTGGGAATGTCATCGTCTCACAGGCTCCAGACGGGAGCAATTGGAACTCGCAATATTCATATAATTTTTTTTTTTAAAACATAACTTGAAAATTATGATTTGTTTGGGCATTCCTTATGTTCCATGGAAAAAAATTTAAACGAAAGGTTAGAAAAATTGAGCAAGACTCTCTGAAAAATGCTTCTGTGTAGGGTTTACTGAACAAAAAACTAGTAAACGTGGGGGAAATTTATCGACGTCGCTGTCGGGTGGTACATAATCATTCTTTATTTACGAAATTAATGAAAACATGTTTTCTTTTTAGAGGCGGAATTTGACACATTTTTGGGTATCGGGAAACTCGCAATATGTTCAGAAAAAACGGACCAGTTCAGGTAATATACTGAAAAAATGTTTTTGATAGATGTAATAAATAGGCGAATTAAATCTACATGAATTTATAAAATAAAAAAATGTGAAAAAATGGACACATTTTAAAATTTACGATATGAAATTTTCACGTTCAAAAGAATTATATTATATAATTTTTTTTAGTTATCGTGCAGTGTTGCACTTCTTCATCTTTAGCCTACATTTCGGACAGCGTTACAATGTCCATCACCATGGCAAGTTTGTAGTTTGTGGTGAAATGTGCATTTATGTAGAAAAGCGTGTGCTTTAAGTTGTGAAGCCCTTTGATTGTGCTTGCTAGCAGTGGCGGTCCCTTCCTCAGTGCATTTGTGCACTGCGCTGCCGCAAATTCAATGTAACATTAGATATATAACCGTAATAGAAAAAAATATATAATAGCACAGTATTAACGAGAAAATATGTGATCATACCAAACATCGATCAACCCGTGAAAGATTCCCGCCATATTGGCAATCCGTACTAGAATTTCACGCATCCTACTGCCGCCGTGCATATTCCGATATGCCGAAGATGACGTCACAAATCGCGTTCCCACTGTGGGCATTGTCCTAAGCATCTCCTAACCGTGAAATAACTGAGACAGTACACCGTCCTATGGGACGACCGTGCATTCGCGGGACATGCGCAGAAGCATCCTTGACGTTGATACTAACGTTACACATGCGTTTTACCAAACGCTTGGAACGAATTAGTTAGGATTATCGGATTTGTAACTAATTAACAATGTTAGATGTTTTAGCGCTGCTTGACAATGGGATCGGTTTATTTATGATTTATGACAGTATGTATTTAGTATTGGCGGGAATGGTATATTTATGATATTGGCAGTGCCCGGTTTCAATGAATTATGTTCTGTAAAAAACAGTTAAAAATGACTGGTGGGTAATCAAAATGCGATTGTTTTTGAAAACTAATGACCCGCCAAAACCATTGTTTAATATACCTATAACAAGTTTGTAAGGTTAAGGCAAAAACTGTGAAAAGGGTATCTAAAAATAACTTTATTCGAAAGTATCAGGCTTTGTTGACGAGATCATTTGTGTTCTGTGTTTCTACAATTTTCGGAGTCGATGTATCGTGGAGTGAAGAATATTGCTTATTTTACTGAAAAAATAGAAGTTACCTATAGGTGTGCAGCTCCCTTTATCATTTTTTTTACAATAGCTCCACACAAGAGGCCCAGAAGAAAATAATTCTCCTTAGGGTCTTCTTTGGGGATGCTGTGTGGAGGGTTATTTTTAGGAAAGGAAAGAGAGGTTGTTTGGGAAGGAAAAGGGTATGAGGGGTGTGTAGGAACCTGGGATCAATGTGTCCAGGAGTGGCGGACGAATAATTTCATCCCTTCCACTACGGTGCAAGGTGATGTTTCGAGAGAGCCCTGCTGGAGAAGTCAAAAGGCCTCCCTCAACCAGTCTCTCCTGATCTGGCCTGCCACGCAATTGGTGGGCAGAAGACCCGGACAAACCTCACCTCATGAACCCGGGCACCCCTGCTAAGTCACCAAACGTAGCGAACGACTTAGGGTGACCTATGGCAGAGGTGTTGGTTATCCAATAAATAATTCCCCGGGCGGCGGTACCCATACCCGCTTACCAAATTGAAATTTACCTGTACATAGATACATGTTATCATTTTTTAAGTGAAATGCACTGCTTTCAAGTTCAGTCACGGGCCGCCTCTGCTTGCTAGTTATAATCAAAACACAAATATTTCACTAAAACATTAAAGAAGTGTTAACTTAGGTCTTGTTATCTTAGCATATTTTTGCATTTGACACTTCAAACTACCGGTTCTCGGCCCTTCAGCTTTTGATAAAACTTTATTGATTGTTGCGTTTGATAGCTGTTTAATTACATCAACATTTATTTGATGACCCGTTGATCGGCCTTACATAGTGCCAATCATAGATTAAAAATATAACACTGTGCCTTGAATGGAAACAAATGTTCCATTGACCTAGAACCTTTGTATCTAGACAATTTAGCATGCGGTCGGTCTCTCTTACACTTATCTGAAATTTTATATCGCTATCCCATTCAATGAAACACAGATTTGTATGGAAGTATAGATCTAAATTAGGCCTGTAAATTGATCACAAAACACGCCAACAATGCACTTTTTTTTTTTTACATCAGCTCTACATAGGAGGCCCGGAAGAAAATAATTTCCCTCAGGGGCTATGTCATCTTTGGGGATGCTGTGTGAAAAGTATTTTTAGGAAAAGAAGGAGAAGATGTGGAAAAAGTATGAGGGGTGGGTAGGAATCTGGGGGTCAGTGTTTCCAGGAGTTACGGACGAATGAATCCATTGGTCGAGAGTCCGGCTGGAGAGGTCTAGGATAGTCTCCCTTAACCAGTCTCTCCAGATCTAGCCTGCCACGCAGTTGGTGGGCAGACGCAGCCACCACCAAGACCTGGACAAACCTCACCCCATGAACCCGGGAACCCCTGCTAAGTCACCAAACGTATCCAACCGTACCAAGTTTTGGGGTGACCGATGGCAGAGGTGTTGGTTATCTAGTAGTTTGTAGTGACTAATTTTTGTAATAGTTTTTAGAATACAAAAATTCAATTTATTATCAATATAGCTAACAATAGATCAAGTGAAAAAAAAACACCACTGTTTCTTAAAATAAAACATTTTTCTACCATTTTCGTCGTTTAATATCTGATCTCAATGCGGTTTATATAAAATGAACACCTTAATTCTGCTGGCTTACGGAGAAATTACAAAAATATTAGTAATATATATTTTTTTAAATTAAATTTATTATTGAATTTTAAAAAATTATTTATTTTATCTAAAATGGTGAAAATCACAAGAAAAATTGATGAATTCAACATAAAACTCATCAAAAATATAACAAAATTATTTTGGTCCTTTTATTTAAGGTTTCGGGTTGTACGTCTAAAAATAAGGAATAAAAATTCGCATAAAAACCTCGGATGCAAAAGCAGGGGTATATTTTAACGGAACTCATAACCCCCCGAGCATATCCTGTAGGACGTAGAATAAAGAATAACGCAAGAATTGTCATACGGGCGGGTTTCGTGATACAATTATAGGCACAATTTAGGCCTATATTTGTATCACAAGGCCATCATTGCGAAATTAAATTGGGATGGCGATATACAAATTCAGGCAAGCGTAAGAGAGAGACAGCGTTCTTAATGATCTACAACTAAAAGGTATAAGTCAGTGGAACCTTTGTTTCCATTCAAATTTATACGTAAGGCACTTCCAGTGTTATATTCGTTATTCTATGCTGCAGACAGTCTGTGCAGAAAGTCCATGACAGCTCCGATGGAACGGAAGATGGGAATCTATTTTAACTGACTGTCTACGTGTCTACTGTATGTGTCTAACCTTTTCATTCGCAGAGGTACTCACCCTGCCAACTGAAAGATTTTTGAATGGAATTAAGAAATTTCACATTCATTTTCTAATTTTATGTATAAATTTACTGGTTTAAAACCTCACCTATTCAAATTGTCGTATCCAGAAAAATGATGGCATTTCTTCAGTAGAATTTCATTACTCATTCCATGGGATTTACTAAGATCGATTTATCTTTCTCCTTGACTACCCATTTTTTTATGTTATAACAATTTGAAGCAACACTGAAAGCGCGGGCAGTAATCATAACAATATTGTGCTTGTAAGTGTTTGTTGTAAGTCATAATAAAAGTAAAACAGTATTGTTTAAATACTCACTAGGTCATAAAAATAAGTATTGTTTTAAGCCACTAGTTATCAATCTTACTTAAGAGCCATTGGTAATAAATCTTAAGTTTAAATTAAATCTAAGTGATTTTAATAATTTAAATATATAAATAAAGTTGTAAAGCGCCCCTGAGGTGATTTTCTCACGAAAACGGCGCTATAGAAGTATATATAGTTCTGTTTTTAAAAACTTTAAGCTCATAATAAACACGATGACGAGATCTGAAAATAGTCGCATCTACCAAGATTTTCTAGCTGTCCAAGTTTCCTACTCCGTTCGAGAATTTTGTTAATTTAGATGAACTTTTTTTGCTTCATATTATATCAGTGAGATTCTTAAGGCCTTAAAGTACTCAAAACCATCAAATCCATTTGAACAAAAAAAAAAATATAAAGGTACCTAATGAACATTGCTCTAGAATGAGACCGACACCATCTCCACATTTATAAAGGCATAGGCAATGTTTATTTTTTTTTTAAATTCGAAACCGATGGCTAACAGGCCACAGAGTTATCGAGAATCGAGACAACCAAAGTCCAGATTTTCGGATATCTGTATGGCTGAACATACCAAATTTAAATTTGATCATCCAAATACACTAGAATTTGAATACCATCACATGAAATATAAATCTTTGCATTGCGTGAAATCTGCTTTGAATTTGATGATAAACTTGTCGGAGAATAGTTTTGTACTAAAAATCTAGTAACATTTTCCACAATACGCATCAAAAAATACAAACTCGTTATATCTCCGGATTTATTTGCCCCAGTTTTTCTTTCACGAAACACATTTCGATCATTTGTTAATTGCGTTAATTTTTTCAGAGAATTGGGTAATTACGTAGAAAATTGGTAATTAATGCGGCTCGTATTTATTTATCACAATGGACCATCAAATAGAAGGTCCTGTTGGTCGACCGCAGAGACGCCGGTTATAATTTTTAGTTATTTAATAATGAACGATTGTAGTCACTTGCGCCGCGTTAATAAAAAAATACACATATATATATTAGACATTACAATTGAAATACATCGTAATAATAACATCTCATGTAAAAAATATTAATTCACACAATATATTTGCTGCCTACTATATACTTTATCTTAGTGCCTATATTATCAAGTGCCAATAAGAATAGAATTTAAATATATATTCTGCCTATTTTTTAATTTATCTTAGTGCCTATATTATCAACTGCCAATAGGAATAGAGTTTGAATATATTTGCCGCCTACTATTTAATTTATCTTAGTGCCTATATTATCAACTGCCAATAGGAATATAGTTTGAATATATTGCCTCATACCATTTTATTTATCTCTGTGCTTATATTATTAATTGCCCATAAGCATAGAGTTTGAATGTATTTGCTGCCTACTATTTAATTTATCTTAGTGCCTATATTATCAAGTGCCAATAAGAATAGAGTTTGAATATATTTGCCGCCTACTATTTAATTTATCTAAGTGCCTATATTATCAATTGCCAATAAGAATAGACTTTGAATATACTTGCTGCCTACTATTTAATTTATCTAAGTACATATATCATCAAGTGCCAATAAGAATAGAGTTTGAATATATTTGCCGCCTACTATTTAATTTATCTAAGTGCCTATATTATCAATTGCATATAAGAATAGAGTTTGAATATATTTGCCGCCTACTATTTAATTTATCTTAGTGCCTATATTATCAACTGCCAATAGGAATATAGTTTGAATATATTGCCATATACTATTTTATTTATCTCCGTGCCTATATTATTAATTGCCCCTAAGAATAGAGTTTGAATATATTTGCTGCCTACTATTTAATTTATCTTAGAGCCTATATTATCAAGTGCCAATAATAATAGGGTTTGAATATATTTGCCGCCTTACTTAATTTATCTAAGTGCCTATATTATCAATTGCCAATAAGAATAGAGTTTGAATATACTTGCTGCCTATTATTTAATTTATCTTAGTGCCTATGTTATCAAGTGCCAATAACAATAGAGTTCGCATATATTTGCTTCCTATTATTTAATTTATCTAAGTACATATTATCAATTGCCTATAAGAATAGAGTTTGAATATATTTGCCGTCTACCATTTAATTTATCTTAGTGCCTGTATTATCAATTGCCAATAAGAATAGAGTTTGAATATATTTGCTGCCTACTTTTTAATTTATCTTAGTGCCTAAATTATCAAGTGCCAATAAGAATAGAGTCTGCGTGTATAAAAAAGAAAGACAATTTTAAAAAATAAGTAAAGTAGGGAGTTACAACTTTCTTTCAGAACACACTTTTGCCTTGAAGAAATGATTTTCAAATTAAAAAAAAAAAAATTCTCAGTTTCTTTAACTTTATTTATATTTATGGGTTTTATTTGAAATTGATGTAGGTCTAATTTAATAAATGATAATAAAATGAATTAATGACTGGTCAGTAGTTGAGTGGGCATCGCGCTTGGGTCCCACCCAGGCGTTCCGTGTTTGATTCGTCGGCTGGCTATGTCCTCTATCACAACACAAACAACATCTTCCGCTTAGTGTGGTGGTGGTAGGAGATTTTCAAAGTTTTTGGGTTATTCGTAACCTGGGAATGTTTGTCTTTCTTATAACAAGAGAAAAAAGCTATTGATAATTTTCACTCGATTTAAAGATCCGATAAAAATAGAGGATTAATAATTTTTGTTTTTATTAATTATTAGCGACGATGTTATTAAACGTATGAAGATACAAAACATTACGAACTTGCATGCGAGTATTCTCAAAATGAGCATTTTTTTAAGTGTACTCACTGGATGCTCTGGTTCGTTAAATTTGAAAAACGAGTATATCGTCGGTATACTGATAAAACCCACTAAGTGCATGAATGACGATTTTGAGAAAAATCAATTTGAAAGTTTGACTGTGTAAAAGTCATGTTCGCATTCTAAATTTTCAGTTCTGTAAAATGCTGTTATATTTATAGTTTAATTAACTTATAATTTTCATAAATAATTTCAACTTAATAAATTGTTTAACCCCATAAAAATTTTTTAAAGATAAAATGGTGGGATTTTAACTGGTTTTATCAGTACACGATATAAGCCAGTACTTTGAATTTAATGCTCAAGAAAACGTTAAATAGCTTCAGAGGATTTAATTTGTAGAGGAATTAAACCATTATTAAGATAATTTTATTGTGTATTAAAACAAAATGTTAAAATAAATACGAAATTGCATTTTTAAGTATCTAAATAATAAAAAGCGTTCAAAGAAACAATAAAATAATGAAACTATTTCGATATTTAAAGGTAATATTAATTAAGGCAAGAATGAATTATTCTTGAGTACCATTATCTTCAAGCTCACATTCATCATCAGCGGGCTCCGGAACTCGATCCTTCAGATCGATATTAGTGCGGAGTCCATTGTACCATCCATGTAATTCTTCAGGGATAATTCCCTTTTGACACAGTTTCAGTAGGTCATTTTTCTTGGCCTGACTTATCGCCAGTGGTTCAGGTTCTTTTGGTTAGAGTCGTTTTAAGTCTCGGAGAATAAATAACTTTGGAAACATTATTTATTTGTGGGCCAGGTGAATTAAGAGAAGATCTTGTAATTGATTTTCTGTCAAGTGCTTTAAAAATTTCTGCAATATTTATGTGATGAAATGTGTCAGACATGTCATAATTGAAGAAGATTTTTTTCCGTTTCTCCTTTCACATATCTCAATCTTTTTATTTTTAACCATCTAACTTGGTTGCCTTGGTCATCCTTCGTTCTGTTTATCATAACATTGTCAGCGAGGTCTTTCAAGTCGATAAATTCATCATGTTTTTAACTTTGTATGGGCTTGACTGTAACTATTTTTTGGTCAATTTTGCGCTTTTTTGTGATCTAGCTCGTTCGAAGATATTAACCCAATCATGCTTAGTATACACAGAAGACTTTTTCTTAACATGTTCTATGCTACTATGCATTGAATCTGCTTCCATATGTGTGTGACCAGATTCTAGAAATTTCTGCTCAATTATGTTGATGTGCTCAATGTGTTGAACGGCTCAGAGTAGTATTACTGCTACATATTGGTTTCGATTCTGCCCTCCGCATGTGTCAGAGAAGAAGCTTATTTCATTAATATAGTCCGGTAAGTAATTTTTGAGGTAGTAGTACAGGATAGAGCCTATTTCGCAACTCCCAAGCTTTCCATTTATTTCGGACCATTAAAAACAGTACGCATTTTTGGGGGCAGGTGCCTCATATAATGTAAGATTATACACACATAATTTTCTTGCATAGTAGAGAAGGCCGACTTTTCCGCTTGGTATTTGTAAAACTGCCTGTAGATCGAATGTTAGCGACATGAAGTTGTTTTCATTGTTAGACCTCTCTTTATCTTTTTCCTTCTCCGTATTGCAAATATCTTCTCTTTCCATGTGTTCTTTGTAGTTTTCTTCTAATTTGCTTTTATCACCAGCCTTTGCATAGTTTGAACAAATTAGGCGCTGATCCTTCTTTGGTACGAAGAAACTTAGATTGTAATTTTTTGAAAATATTCGTCGGTATGTTATTTCTGTAACAGGTTCGGTAATATCCGTTTCTTTGCAATGCTCCACGTATAATAATAATAATAATAATGTTTTATTCCATTTATAGTGCAATCCCACACGTCCCATATAGTTACAAATACAGTTAAATTATAAATAAAGTAGAACAATTAAAAGAAGGTACAAAGTTATAAATAGGTAATCAATTTATGCGTGGTCTTGAGTGAGCTCGGGCCCAGCGCTCACTCAGGAGTGGCGCTTGGTGCTGGAAGGCTACGTTCTCCACCGTGTTGTTGGAGGCCACTAGCCGCATCCTGGCTCCAGTGACCCGGTGGACCTTATGGACAGAGAGCTGTCCAAATTCTTACGATTTGACAATTTTCTCACATAGTGAGACTCCATGCTTGGAAATGATTCAATGTGTGATTTCACATGATTAAAGATGTCCACCTTAGTTTTATGTGGAGGCTCTTTTTGACCTCTCTTGTCATCTTGAGTGTAAAATCCCTATGCATTTTTATTCTTGATTGCAAGTTTTATAACGTCTGGTGATATGCAGATAGTTTTGGTCATAAAATTTTGGCAAACTGTTATCTTGTCATTCCCTTTGGGAAAAAAATATTTTCTTTGCATACGATCTTTGTTTTTTGGGTCAATAGTCAATGCTTAACTATCTGAACGTCGCTATAACAGTCTGTTGAAATCACTTATTTGCATTTAACGTATTTTAACTGTCAGCACTCTTCATTTTAACATCACCAACATGGCCCATTCAAAACACCTATAAGACTTTAACTGGTTTCAACTGTTAACAAAAAATCATTTCGTTCATCCGTGTTAACAAATCATACCGGTTATAGTAATTTAGGGTTTTTTAATTGAAATTATTTCCTGTGAACGTGCATGTAATGAACAAATAAATAACGCTAAAGCGATTTAAATGGTTTTACGTGATATAATATTATTCGTTCAGCAAAGTGAAACATACCCATAAAAAAAATTAAAGTGTTATAAATTGTTTTAATAGAAGATATTTGAAAAAAGTTTCCACTAAAGGGATTTAGTTGTTTTCAACGGAATACATTTTTAAGTAACAAGAGGGTTAGAGGTTTTTAGAAAATTCTAACTTTAAAACGAACCATCGAAGGATGTTGTGTGTGTTGTGGACATTCGATAGAGCTCATGAAACTGAACAAAACGGCATTTTTAACTCATTTCGGCAAGTTTTGTCATTTAGCTGGTTTTACCAGTATACCTACGATATTGAATATTCTAAGTGCATGGGTGAGTTAAAGGAAGGTGGGAATACAGAAACTTACCCGTTGTCCATAGGGTGGCTTTAGGAGTTTTAGGCGAACCCATACGTCATTTATTTATTTGTTATAAAAAAAATTCATTTACATTTTCTTGACATTTTGGCTGTCCAACTAGGTAGGTCTCCCGTTCTAGGACAGTCAAATTTACAGGTATCGAACATATTAGGTAGGTTAGTAGGTATATGATGATATGTATTTGTGATTCGTCAATATTTATCAAATATCGTGCTATTTATTGAACTTGTAGGCTAGCATATTGACGGATCACAATATTTACCGCATATGTCTAGCTAGATTCCTGAATTCCATATCGTAAACCCACGGTTCGTGATAAATATTTATGCGAAGGCCATATGTTCAATATTTCTATAACACGATTCAATCGACATTCGAATCTAGAAATCTTGTGATTACTGTCGTGATCCGGCAATATGCTAGCCTACACGTTCAATAAATTTTCAATTTGGTAGGCTGTTATGGGTACCGCCGCCCTGGGAACCATTTATTGGGTAATTAACACCTCTGCCATAGGTCACCCCAAGTGGTTCGATACGTTTGGTGACTTAGCAGAGGTGCCCGGGTTTATGGGTGAGGTTTGTCCGGATCTTGGCAGCGGATGCGTCTGTCCACCAGTTTCGTGACAGGCCAGCTCGGCAGAGACTGGTTGAGGGAGGCCTTTTGACTTCCCCAGCAGGGCTCTTTCGGAACATCACCTCGCACCGCAGTGGTAGGGAGGGAATCATTCGTCCGTTACTCCTGGACACACTGACCTCTAGATTCCTACCCACCCCTCATACCTTTTTCCTTCCCAGAACATCATATCCTTCCTTTCATAAAAAGAACCCCCCACACAGTATCCGAGGAGAATTATTTTCTTCAGGGCCTCCTATGTGGGGTGATATTATAAAAAAAAATATCACGATATTTGATAAATATTGACGGATCACAATTTATATTGAACGTGTAGCCTACGCCTTAGGATTTGAAATAGGAAGAAAGAGAAATGCATATTGTAGGCAATTCAACTACAATAAAGAACTCCAGTGAAAAATATTATGGCTTTCAACAAATATGTTCATACACACCAAAAAACGCTGGTTCTGAATATCTGAATATAAGTTTTAGTAAACAATATTAAACGTAGAATTTAAAAAAAATTATAAAAAAGCTTATTTTTAATCTTGTCATTACAACACATTGTCAAGTTGGTATTACTCTTTTGTTAGTGGTGACGTAACTGCTCTCCATTCACCATTGAACTTATATAAAATGATCAACATTTCATGCAAATTAATGTTATTGGTTTATTTACATAATAGATTTAGACTAATATAGTAGTTGTTGTGTTAATTGAAACATTATTTAGGCCCTCAACAATTAAAATGATGACTGAAAAGGCCTATATTTACAGACAATCTGATAATTTGCCAGCGGTTGATATCTCTCTCTTCACAATATTATGGATAAAAAATCTGATGCAGTTTAATATGTTATTTCGAAAGGCTTACATATTGCTCATTATGTTTCAAAGTATTAATACAGAATCAATATATCAGTAATGAATTTTCGTTAAACAGCGACTACGTATATTCATTCTGTGAAATTATTTGCAATATTTGGCTATGTTGAATATCAATTAATTTCATAAATTGAACAGCGGTTTTGCAAGCAGCGATTTCCAAAAATTACCATCGGAATGATTTATCCGAATTTTCCGGACTTCATTGAATGTAAATTCTAATTTCAAATGGTGAAACAAGTGTTATTAGTAGAATACTAGTTTACCTTAAAGCCGATTTAATTGTAAGTTCGTGCAAATGTTCAAAATAATTACCAGACATAATTTATGATGTATTTTGGCCAATGAATATTATTAATATTTGTGATTTTAAAATTTACATTGATGCGTAGTTTATATTTATATTTGGTTTTTCTGTACCTAAATCAGATATCTCTAAATTAAAACAAATATAGGAGTATTTTAGTTGAATAAAATCGATTTTCCGTTATTTCAAGATGCTTCTGCTAACGTTGTCCACTCTTAATATTGATCAAATTACGCAACAGAAATAATTGGATCATTAATCGTTTAAGTTATTAAAATTAATTGCTTTCGGTTTTAAACTAGTATTTACTTCGAGAGATTGAGGCTCCCGCACCCTTTAAAAAGAAGACAAAAATAAACTTTAAGTTATAAAAATTGTTGGCTTTTAAGTTATTAAAAAATAGATTTTAAACAATTATTTTACTTTCACAAACTTATCATGCTTTGTTATAAAATTCTTTGAGTTTGATTATTTTTAACATTACTATCTACGTGTTTCTACAATACAAGGAATAAAGCAACTTTTTCATATAATAACCCCGTGGCTCCCGGGTAAAACAGTTTATGTCAATAAATGTGAATTGGTTGGAAAAAAACAAAGTTTATTATTTTTGTGAGAAAAAAGTTCCCACGTTATCACTTCGAAAGAACGTTGGAAATTTAATCACCTTTCTAATGATGAATTTTACAACTATATACAATAGTTAATATCAAAATTTGAGTATAAACCGTACAATTTAGTTCAACATTTGGGTAAAAGAATACAGTCGAGTAGTCTAAGAAAGGTTATTTTCAATACTTTAGCGTATTTAACACACGTGCGATATGCAACTTAAATAACTTGTTGAAAAATAATGAGTCAAACGTGAATGTGACTAGAGATTCATCTGGCAACCTATTTTCTATAAGCTTCTTTTAAGCAGTTGATTTCGATAGAAATATGAATCTCAAAACTCACTTTTCACATATTTTCCACGTAATACCGATTTTTCCTTTTACTTAAATGAACATACAAATGCATTCGATCTGTATACTTCTCCAACTCCATTCGTGCAAAAAATGTAGATATACCCCTTTACCCGAGAGCCACATAACTATTGTTGGCGAACATTTTCTCTTTTCGTTTGAACTTTTAATTGATTTAGTAAGTAAGTTTTCTTGTTTTTAGAAGATGGGAAAATTACAAAGACGTCAGTTTATCGATTCCATTAAATTTTCCTTAAAAATTCAAGATCTTTCTAAGCAATCTTTACTCAAAACATTGTGAATGATAAATTCGTTCATTTTTCAGTACCTACTGACAATTTTTAAGGCCTCAGAGGTCTGTTGAAAAATGATAAATTGCTAAAGGAGGTTAATGTGAAGGGAATGCTTGAGAAACCTGTTTAATAGAGGAATTTTCAAAAATTAAATGTCATAATCACTTTTTTACTGTATCTGTACTTGGTGCAATATGAAGTTAGTTAGTTGGATCCTACCATTGTGTGCTTTCGATACTAATAACTTTAACTAAAAATAAATTATAAACGCCTGACTACTTAACTAACAATAATTTTAACTTATGAACATGAAGGCGGTCAATTATTACGTAGGTAGAATAACTATACACCCGCATATTTTTGAGTATTATCTGTACTTACGACATAATCTGCTATTACATATACTTTCTTCTAAAAGATCGACAATAAAAACTTCTACAAGAATTCAACTTTTTGTGTCATAAAGCGATAAAACGTATTGTTTTATCCCACACACAAAGTATTGAATTCTGTCAGTCTAAACATAAGCTTTAGGGCGCGCAGTTTATCCCCGCGATGTGCAAGTAGGTTTCCTACAGAGCATCGGACCACTCCATAACATCATGGTAATATATACCTATTACGTTTAGTACAAAATTGAAAAAGACAATATTATAAACTTAAGTGATAAATGACTTAATTCCAATTTAATATACAGGGTGTAGCGGGACGTACCCGAGGGATTTCAACCAGCGATTCCTGAACTTATTTGGAGTAAAACATGTAAACAATATTTTGGTCTCCCGCGACAGTTTTGATGTTATTTTTTCATCAAAAACATAAATAGTAGGTGGACTGTTGGGGACGAGTTAATAAGCTAGGCGGTTACTCGGCTGAATGACCAGTGACGAGATGGGGAAGATTATTTTTTGTTTAATTTGAGAAAAAAAAATTGAAATTAAAAAAAAGTCATCGGAAAATTTACCGGAGACCAAAATATCCGAGTTCTAGAACTCATTGAATCGGATACTATACTAAAGATACAACGGAAATTGATTGTAATATTAATTTAAAATTTTGAATTCAAAATGGCATAAAATATTAATTTAACACATTTTTAACTTGAACCTCTAAACTTTTCTTTTGCAGTAGTCCTGGAGACACTTTTTAAATTTCTTTGAAATAATTAGTTTTTGAATTCATAAATAAAGGGACGGTATAAACCATCTGGCATACCGACGATTACAATGCTCGGCGCGCAGCAATTAACTTAATGGCGCGGACTTTCATTTGCTGTTTCTAATATTTTAAAAAGTCTCAGGAGCGTAAAGTGCCAGAAAATTCCCACAAGCTTTATTTACCGCTCCTTGTGGGACGAAGAAACTTAAAGCTTTCTTACATTTCATCTTATCAGCGGCTCATAAAAGCTTCAACGCATAGTATCATAGACACACTATTCATCAGGGAAACGTTAAGTTGCATAGTGACTTTTACAAGATGAACATCTAGAACGGCTCAGAGTTTAGATTATAAATGATACATATGTGTTTTCTTTTGAAATTTACGTTATTTTGAATTTCCATGCAATAGCTAAATGCTCAAAGATGAAGAAAGTATGCACGAGTTGATAAGAGGGAGGCGAAGGTTATGAAATCATATATATATATATATAAATGTTGTAAGAAATGACTCAAGGCATATTTAGTTTTCTGACCTGAATTGACAAATATGTACTAAACCCTTCCCCATCTCGTTTTTCTCACCACTTCATTTAAATGATCCAAAATTAGGACGCAGTGCAAAAATCTATACCACAATAAAACGATATTACTGGTTTAATGATCAACGGATTGGTAGATACTAGCATCGCGCTACTGACATAACAATTTTTAGAAACGAAACTTTGTTGCTTGAAATGATTTTAGCCGAGTTTTAGGGACCCGAACTGAAAGCTAATACATATATATATTATATCGTTTTATTGTGGTATAGATTTTTGCACTGCGTCCTAATTTTGGATCATTTAAATGAAGTGGTGAGAAAAACGAGATGGGGAAGGGTTTAGTACATATTTGTCAATTCAGGTCAGAAAACTAAATATGCCTTGAGTCATTTCTTACAACATTTCGGAAAGGAATTACGATCTCTCAACAGAACGGCGAGCATCCACAATGGAATGAGGTGTAAATAACAAAATGATTATTTAATCTCTGAACCAAATAATTTTTAATATTTTTTAATATTATTTTCAAGAAGCTAAGGTAAGATTCTGTAATGGGGCGTTCTGACGTTTCGATTTTTGTTGACCCACTTTTATTTTACGAAAAAAGTTGAGCAACATTTTGTTCACACGTTTCAATTTAAGTTGAACCGATTTTGACATTCAAAATGGCGTCAACTGAAATTGTTAGTGCGTGCGTCTATCTAATTTCTGATATTCTGTGAGAGGAGCTAGAGATTATGAAAAAACATAAAAAAACGTTGTACTTGGGTGAGAAAATGGATCATGAAAAGGAGTGAATTAGGCGCATCCAACACAATTTTTTTCAAAATAATATTATTTACATTTCAAAAATAATATTCTATTTTTGTATACTTCTTGTTTTTGATCCGAAAGACAGGGATGGCTTTGGTACAGATCCATAAATCTGAACATTAAATCGTCCGACCATTTCAGATATTTTTTGGTTGAAACGGATTCCAAGACAGTAGGAACTAGTACCGAATAAATGAAACGCCTGGCGTTTACTTTTTCCCGCGAGTAACTAAAAATGATAAGCGACTTGAAACATGTGTTCAGACGCGACGATTCGATGTAAAACTCGAACGATTAGTAAAACCAAAATGACGATAGTCATACTTGAACGACAAAAGTAGACGGGCTATCAACTTTCGCTAGCAACAAAAAAAGTTGATAACTTTGTTGACAAAGTGTTCACACGTGTCAATTAGCTTTCAACTGTCGAGTTGACCGACAAAAATCGCCCCGTGTGAACCGGCTATAAGGGAATGTAAAATTTATTTATTTAATTACAGAATAACTATTATTTAACATAAAAGGATTACAAAAAAATGTACAGTGTAAAATTATGATTTAAATAAACTAACATTTACAATTTTGGAAAAAAAAATGTTAACAAATTAAAAAATATATGGTAATCGATTTTTAGTTTTTTGGTGTTATTCAAAAGTTCTGTCGGTTCTGCGTATTGGTTACCCAAGCGAATAGGTATTGACGTGATTGTTGCAGTGAAAGATATTCTTACTTCATGTGACTCTATTAGGAACATGAAATGAAATCAATTGGAATAATGCAAGGCTGTCAATAAGGGAATTAATGATTTTAAAAAGAAAAATGGCATCAGATATCAAATCTTCTGTTGGACTATTAATTTTAGATTATTCATTAAAAAGTTATAGTTTCTATTTTCAATAGAAGCATTTAGTTGTCTAATTATTAATATGGCTTAAATATTTGTTTTGTGTTTTTTCAATAAAATCTAAGTAAACCTTTTAATGCTAACCAAAACCCTTTTAATGAGGAGGCAAGAATGGGTACCGCCGCCCCGGGAACCATTTAATGGATAACCAACACCTCTGCCATAGGTCACTCCAAGTGGTTCGCTACGTTTGGTGACTTAGCAGGGGTGCCCGGGTTTACGGGGTGAGGTATGTCTAGGTCCTGGCGGCGGATGATCTGGACACACTGAACCCCAGATTCCTACCCAACCCTTATACCATTTTCCTTCCCAGAACTTCCTCTCCTTCCTTTCTTTAAAAACACCCTTCCACAAAGCATCCCCAAAGATGTCATAGGCCCTGAGGTGAAATTATTTTACTCAGGGCCTTCTGTGTTTTTGGTTTTATAAAATCTCATGGTTTGACATTTAAATAAATTGAGTTGCAATTTATTGATGATACACCAGTCGTACAGATTTTCCAGAATATTCTGTAGCACAAAGGTACTACTTACAATTTTTTAAATCTTAATTTTTAATATTAATTAGCAAAAAACGAAAGATTAACATCGTGAAAAATGGCAACAATGTCATTAATAAATATACTAAATACAATTTGGGCCAAGGTGTGATCCTTGTGAGACACTATTTACGGCAATAAAGTGAAATGATAGGGCAGATTTAATTTGAGCCATAAATTTTACAGATTTAAAATAGCTAATTATCCATTTAAGAAGATTCCCCTTAATTCCTATTTTTTCATTTTCATTATCAGTATGGAGGGTGGCATTTTATCAAATGCTTTACTAAAAAGTTTGTTTTAATTAATGAAGATAATAAACCGAAAGTCAATCGAAAATCCGAAACAGAAAAATCAGAAAAAGATACGGATACATCTGGGACACGAACCCAGGACCTCTGGTAATCCGGGCCAATCCGTATGTTTTTCTGGTTTTTCTGTTTCGGATTTTCGATTGACTTTCGCTAATATTATCTTCATTAATTAAAATAGTATAATTTGAGGTGTAACTCATTAAGTTAAAAATAAAAAAGTTTGTGTTTATTGAGTCAACTTGATTTGTAGTTGCCGCGACTCAGATATGTAGTTGTGATAAATGCTTAGATAAGTCTGACAGTGATAAAACCACGTAAGTTACATATATGTACACTTACAGGATTAATATGATCTATTGCATTATCTAATACCAAAACTAGAAAAGTTTTGGTCTTGAAATTATACAAATTGGTCTGTAGTTACTTACATATGATACTTTTTTCATCAACATGAATGGGTGATAGAAAACTATATTTCCACTTATCGGGAAAATAGCCAGGAGACAATAAGTCATTAAAAATATAAATATTGTGTACAAATCAGCAACTACGTTTGAACACATTTAATAAAATAGTATAACTGTCTCAATGACCTTTTCATACTTAAATATATGTTGAATTTGTAATCTTCTCCTTAATATATTAATGTTTAAATCTATTTCATGGATATCAAGAATAAAAATATCTCGTTAAATATACCGCATAGACTACAAAAGTCACCCGATGTTCTTAACCGTAATGTAATTTAAGTGAAATAATTAAATTCAATGAAATAGCAAATATTTGTAAATTTAACAGCATTCTGTATTTAATTCTAGGCATTTCCGCCCTCAGTAATACAGGCTGCTTACTGTTTTATACCATTTCGCGAGCTAGTGTGGAAAATGGAGCGGTTTTCCTACAGATTCATCACAAAGGATTTCCACAAAATGCAGTTATCTCCCTGCAAAGCTCGTTGGCAACAACTAACAGGTAACTGTAAGTTCTTGACTCTGCGGTTCCCCCGAAGGCCAATGAAGGGGTTTATTTTATACCTGCGACACACCAATTTATTATACAAAAGGATGAGAACTTGCAAAAGCGAACTGCACTTGGCTTTTGTAATAATGTAGGTGTAATGTGCTGTAGTGCACTTTTTAAATCTAGGTTTAACAAATTTTACACAAATAACGTTTGTTCAAAAATCGTAGTGGAATAACAAAACTAGTCTTTGGGGGCACTATGTACCAGGCCATTTTGAAATATTCCACTTTGAAATATTTTTTTTTTAATATAAATAAAGATACATGTTTATTTTTGTTCAGTAAGTAGGTAAATAAATATCAAAGGCATGAATATTTTTGATTTTGTGGTATACCTACTTCGGTACAGAGCCATAAAAAATTCTGTGATTGTTTTTAAAAATAATTTTGCTGAAGGTAAAATAATTTTTTTGTTCGTGTTCGGTTGTGATTAGTAGTTTTTTTTGTTCTCCGATTTTTTTTACTCCGTTTATTCCTACTTTTATTTTTCTTAAGTTAATGTTTTTTGTATTTTTATTTCTTCGGCTTTCATGTTTTTAGACGTGATTATGATGGCGTGCTTTTGTTCAGGGTAAAAGTAATTTTTCACATACTCAGATTTGTACCACATCCCTTGTGCTTCTAATAAAGCTGTCGAGAAGTCAAATAATGAATGAATTAGATTATAATGAGTACGAATATTAAATAAAGTTGTTTATCCCGGTAATAAAGTGCATGGATTGCCCGTTTATTTTTTCTTCGCAGAGCATTTTGAAAATAATGAGAGGAAACATACTCGTGCGCCTCTTTATAGATGCGGAAATAACGATTTCAAAATATCTGAAGGGAATTTAATCTTAACAACAAACGCATATAAAGGATCGATACAACACGTTTGGTTCATTTACATCCGTGAATTGTATCATATTCTTCAATTATTCTAGACAGTGTACATTGATTGTATCTTGTCGTCCACGGGGTGTTACCGACTTGCTAAGAAAGTTGGATTCATAAAAAGGATCAGAAATAACATGGATCTAAAGACAACGCGCTTTGTGCACAATTATTCTTTTGTAATTCCACATTCAAATAACCGTTCTGGTATTTTATTTGTATGTGACAAAGCCCAAAATAATAAATTACAGGCTATATAAACGGATTTAAAACTGCTATTATTTTGAAAAAATTAAAATTAAGTTTAAAAATTTGAATACGAGGATAACTAAAGAACATATAAATTGTTAATAAACTTAAGAATAATATGCTCTCAAATATCTGCAAAATTATATTATGTACCCAGTAAATGTTCACAATTATCTTACGAGAAGTTGTCATCATTTTAGTCTACCTAAAACTAAACTTACGTGCACTAAAAACAGTTTTAACTTTTTTATAAAGGACAATCCTACAAAGATTATGTTAAGTTACCTACTTTTATACGAATTTATACTTACTTTTTACAATATATTTTTGCTTTATGTGCTTTTGTCATTTAAGTGTGAAATAAATTCTTTCCATGTTCGTAATAAGCATTAACTTTGTGGCTCGCCATAATTTACAATAAAATATATAAATTTGTTTTAGACCACTTTAATTTTAATTACACTCTACCGGTTTCGGAAGAACCCTTCCTTGGTCAGGAGAATATTAAAACTCTTTGTAGGCCGTAGGTACTTGCCGATATTACATGTTCGTAATAAGCATTAACTTTGTGGCTCGCCACAATTTACAATAAAATATATAAATTTGTTTTAGACCACTTTAATTTTAATTACACTCTACCGGTTTCGGAAGAACCCTTCCTTCGTCAGGAGAATATTAAAACGTTTTAATATTCTCCTGACGAAGGAAGGGTTGTTCCGAAACCGGTAGAGTGTAATTAAAATTAAAGTGGTCTAAAACAAATTTATATATTTTATTGTAAATTCTTTCCTATTAGTGGTATCAATTTTTTTTTGCATATTTCTTAATAAACGTTAGAAAACAAGGAAAATAATCCACAATAATAATGGATTCATAACAACAAAATGGCATTTCAGTACCCCGTTAAAAAGTCATGAAAAAATAGCCCATAACCTAAACTATAAAACGTTTTTATCATCACTTTTAATGAATTTTCAAAAGAGTGATGTGGTTGGACACTTTTGAGTTTTCCGGTCTCCAAACAAATATATTCGAGTAATACGAATTTCTCTGTCTTTTTGTATCTCCTCATTCGTAATGCTATCGTACATGGTTTTACCACACATGTGCCTCGAGGGATCTTATTTCAACTGCATTCACCGAACTTTTTTTCGATATCTGTCAGATCCGCGATTCTAAAAGATTTGCTTGTTATCTGAAATCAATTGTTCAAATTAATAATACATTTCTACTCCTACACTTCTACGTATTTCTACTCGTGTTTCTAATAAGCTTGTCGTAAACCTCTAAAACGATTTTACCCGATTGAATAACAAGCGAACAATCGTTTGTACACAGAATATCTAAACTAGAATATCTGAAATACAATTTATTATTAGCTCTCATTCTATTCAGTGACAATGCGACGACAATGACCGAAACGAAGGATTTGGGTTATTCCGAGGTCATTATTCTATCATCTGACAGCGAAATATTCAAAGGCTTTTCACATATTTCGGAAATTAGAATAGCAAAAATGGGGTAGGTATTTAAGTTAAATAATCTGACAGACTTCCGCTCTTAAAGCGATTTGTTAAGTGGTTCATTCAGAACAAATCTCAGAAGAATATTGTCCTCTTAAACATTGTTAATCGTTTTCAAATTAAAATACATTTTCAGGGTGAATGGTAAATACGTGATGTTAAATGTTACGTAATGTTTAATATGTTAGAACCTGATAGATGGCCCTTCACGCTAGCGACAAAAATCTTGTCAAGTATTTAAGAAATTTAACTTTGCCGAAGAAGAAGAAGAAACGTTTTTCGCTTTCAATAATAAGAAGATTTATGTTGGGGTGAAGAGTGTTCCTCTCATTATTCACGGTCTTAATGTAAGAATGTCTACTATTATATATCTACCTATTAAATATAAGTATTCTGTAGATTAATGTTAATAGTGGTTAGTTTTGCAAAAGAGAAAAAAAAATCAAAAATCTCGGTTCACTTGCGCAGTTCATGACGTCCGGCCGCCGTGTCGGAGCAATACTGGCACAATCTTAATCCATCATTTTTTTAACGAGACTAAGATGGCAGGTATCTATTTGCAGTCGATTTATTGAAGCTTTTAATTATCTCGAAAGAAACTGTGATTCATTTGGGCTGGATTACCTCCCCACACCCGGCATCGATTTCAAAGATACTGTACACAAATTAGTGATAATATCTGACATAAGAATAAGGAGATTTCTCACCATCCTCCCAATAGCTTTTCTACGCTAATAACGATTTTTTTTGATTTACGATTTACTTTTTGTGAATACCTCACAAGAGTCCCGACTGCTCCCGTCTGGAGCCAGTGAGACTATGGCATCCCCAATTGGAGTATGTTATGAGGCTGATGGTAAGTGGGGAAGGGAATGAGACGAGGAAGAGGAAGGTTGGGAAGTACCTGGCTATTCAGATCTAGTCACTAAACACGGCTAAAGCCATTTCAAGCAACGTTTCAATTCTGAATGGTGGTCTTACACCAGGGCGATACTAAGAGTATCTTCCACTCTGGAACATGCCGCAAATATACTATATATTATTTTAAATAATTAATTGTGAAATAACACAAATCAATTAAATAAAATTTATTTGTGCACGCCGGGTTCGAACCCGCGACCTTCGGAATGGAAGTCCAACGCCCTACCTCTGGACTACCCGGGCCGTCATTAAAAATCCTCCTTAAAAAGATCCTCCACAAGGCATCCCCGACGCCATAGGCTCTGAGGGGAAATATTTTCCGCAGGGCCCCCTGCGTGGAGATCATCTTTGGTTTTGGTTTTTTGATAAACTCTTTCTCCAATATTTGCCACGGAAATATCATGAATTTTACTTAATATTATGGACAAGTCTAATATAATCGAATAATACAAACACGATCTATATTAACTGTAATATTTTTAATTTACTCAAGTGTTTTATGACAAAACTACGAAATCACACAACTACCAAAATAATGTATACTCTATTAAAATCATCTCTTTTTGTCTTTTGTATTTGATTTGGTGAGTTCTTTCCTCTTTACGAAAATTCACTATTAAATCGTTATCTTTTCATTATAACACTACCCAACTGGATATAAAAATTTGGTTTCATTTTGAGTACCTACTGAGTTGGAGTTGAATTGGAGAATTTCACGGATATTAAATATTTTTATTGTGTCAGTTTTATTGTGAAGTTTGAAGCTTATTGAGCAGTATCAATGAATGTCTAGCAACATTTTCCTAAAGTTAAAGTTAACGGCTTAGAGCTCTGAGTTAACATTATTAACAGTAAACATTATTGCAAATACAAACATATGAGATTAGATCCTTAAATGAGGGAAGCCATAATACAAACCCACACAATTAAAACAATTTTTATTGTCGATCGTAAAGTGCCAGCGGAATCATTGTTTTCTGAAGTGTGTCATCTCTTTTATTCACAGTAATTAAATTGTAATCAGTTTTTGGAATATGTTGAAGATAGAAAGATAGATAAGATAGAGATGGGAGGAAATTTAATGTTGGGAAGTATCTGGCTTTTACATTAGGTTAATAAACACGGTTAATGCCATTTCAAGCAATGTTCGAATACCAGGTGGATACTGAGAATATATATTTTTTATTTGGGAGGCAAATATAGGGACCGCCGCCCCTGAATATTCATTGTATAACCACAACACAGCCACAGGTCACCCCAAGTGGGTCGACACGTTTTGTCGTTTAGCAGGGGCGCCCGGGTTCATGGGGGTGGGGTTTGTCTAAGTCTTGACGGCGGATGCCAAATGATTAACTGCGTGGCGGGCCCGATCGGAAGAGGCCGTTTGCGGGCGACCGTTTGACATCTTCGCTCCGCAATGGGAAGAATGATTCAAACTACTGCATACACTGACTCCCAGATTCCTACCCACCCCTCTTACCCTTTTTCTTCGTAGAACTTATTCCCCTTCTTTTCCTTAAAAATACCCCCACATAGCATTCACAAAGACGACATAGGCCCTGAAGGAAAATATTTTCCTCGGGGCCTCCTGTGTAGAGTTAATGTTAAAAGTTATTATTATTTTTATTATTTGCTTATTATTTAATATCTATATCAATGACATAAGCAACTGCTTTTTAAACTCGCAGACAATCCTGTATGCAGATGACATGAAAATATTCTCACCCATAAAGTCTACCGAGGACTGTCAGAAGCTACAAGAGAATTTGGAACGTTTCAACACGTACTGTAACGCCCATGGTCTGTAATTAAATACATCCAAGTGCTTTGACGTATGCTTTACTAGAAACAAAAAAAAATTATCCACGAATACTCAATTAATCATCAACCTTTATCCACCAAATTAGAAATTAAGGACTTTGGCGTTGTACTTGATAGTAAACCGAATTTCAATAAACATATCGACCACATAGTCACTAACGCATCTTCTATGCTGGGTTTCGTAATCCGTTCCTGCAAATAATTCAAAGATCTTGCTACTTTCAAAATACCGTATTACTCATACGTTCGCAGTGTCCTTGAATATGCATCACAAGTGTGGAACCCAGGCTATACAATACATAAAAATAGAATTGAAAATGTTCAAAATAGATTTTTAAGGTACCTTAACTTCCGCTCTTTCCGATCGCATGTAAGTAGTGAAGAATTTGCAAAGTTGTTCAATATACAGACGTTGACTTGCCGAAGAAATTTAGCAGATTCGGTAATGTTATTTAAAATCACACACAACTTAATCGATAGCCCCGATCTTCTCCAACGCCTATCATTCCATGTTCCAAATCGCAACATCAGACATTCACTTACTTTTAATCTCCCTCTTTGCAAGACCAACTCCAAACAAAACTCATTTATCTACAGATTTACACATTAATTTAACTTAAACTATTACGATATTGACATTTTTAACTCGACTTTACGCGACATAAAACGAAAAATTCACTAAGCAACATGATTCTAAGTAGATGTTCATTCCCTATATATTCCCGTCCTTTGCTTCTTAATCCTAATCCCATGTTTCCTCCTGCCCCTCCCTCCTTTTCACATATTTTTAGTAGAAAACAATTTAATTAAGAAAACAACCCTACAATGTCACACCTTATCATTTATTATTATCAGTGGAAAGTTCATAATTGGCATAACTTTTCCTAAAATAAATAAATAAATGAAAAACATCCACATAAAGAGTTCCTTGATAAAAAATTATTGGAAGATAAATTGGAAAAATTATTTACTAAATAATAAATTAGCGGGATGTATAAGAGAAAGTAAATTTAGTTTGTTTGTTTCTTTTTATTTTACAGAAAAATTAAATATTTAACTTCAATAAATATTAAACTCGTATATTAACCAGTTTAACTATAATACATACAATGCAGTGCAAAGAAATAATGATGTGAATTGTACATGATTTATATATTATAATGTTTCTTGAACAACTCACAAGTTATAGAATCCGTGGTGAGGTGTTCACTTGTTTTTGTAATTATACTATTATTTCCAAACATATTAAACATAATATATGTACGGTGATTGCTGTAGCGCTGCCTTACAGGGGTTACAATGGGAACTGAATGTCCACACTATACGCGCAATGCCTGAGGATCTCCGTATGTTCCGCAGAACCGAAGAGTGAGGTAATTTCACAAAAGGTACTCACGGCAGGTTATGTTTCTCTCAATACGTGGATATCCATCGTGGTCGGTATTTACTGTCTTCTGGATAAATCATAGGCAATCGCAGTTAGTTATGTTATGATTGAGTTATAACGGCGGTATGTTCGCAGGGAATTCGACTCGCAGGTTACGATAAAAACGCGATAATACGATGACACAAAATGTTGAGGTCGGAACGATAAACAATTGCAGGCTAACGGCCAGTGTAGGTTACAATGTGCGAATTCAACCTACAAGCATAGCCAAAACCATCGGGGTTGCAGAATAAACCTGTCAATATCCAATTTACATCAAGAAACAATATAAAATATACAAAAATCGACGAATAAAAAACTCACATGTAAATTGTTTTTAATTAGGTCCAAAATTGTACACCAATAAATCGAAAAGGGTTAAGCATTCTACGTAAATTGGTTAATGACGGGCTTTTTGACTTAGGGAAAATCGAAACTGAATATATGCTAACATATAAACAAAAATGTTTCGTAAGTTCATAAAATTATTTAATACTTAAAATTATTTATATACATTTCACAAATAAGTAAAAATAATATTTTTAAGCACTTATTACTTATTCTTATTACCCATCGTATAATCAAAGATACCCAACTAACATACTCTAAAATTTTATGTCTTCATTTTATCCAAAAATCTAACAAGCATTTTAATAAAAAAAGTATCCAAGTTATATAAATTTTTCTGTTTCTTGAATCGATTAATTTAATGTTTCTTTTTTTGTACTATATTATCAAATTAATTTTGTTCTTAGTATTCGCAGTAGCTTTATTTCTACAAATAAAATATTTCAAGGCTTTATTGCTTTTAGAACCTGGTGCTTGACTGTATGTCAAACAATTATGTAAATGGCACTTGTGCCGTAATTAATTCAGTAATAACATTATGAATAACAGCATATAATTACCTAATATGAACCAAGATTGTCAATTTGACTGTTCTAAATCTGGAAATCCTGTTATTAAAATAATTGCTTACGCGGTGAGCTAATTCTTATTAGGGAATAAGTTTTATTACGAAAAGTAGGAAGAAGATTCGGGATTTTATACATCATAAATGAGTTAAGCGAATTGTATATAATAAATAATTGATCGGGGCTTTTAATTAGCCAAACACGATAAAATCTCGTTAAGATTAGGCACTCAGAAACCGTAGTTTGTTGTTGATGTTGAACTTAATTTAAACTCATTAATTCGACAAATAATAGCTTCGTCTTAATTACAGGCGTGTACAAATAGTAATTTCGTGTAATGCTTTATAGTGCTTTCACACAAACGAAGTACATGGTCTGAAATTAAACTCCAGGCGCACAGTTTACTTCAGCGCTATTAAAGATGGTTCCTTCGATAGCATTAGATAATCATTTTATTAATTTTTTACCTACCCAACTACCAGAAAAAGCTTTCTTAACGATTTCTCTAAACCCATTGAAATAATCCAAATATATTTTTAAATTTATTTTTCATTCTGGAATTAGCCCGTGACCTCTGATACATAACAATGAAATATTTATGAAACACTATTAATGACCTCCATGGCAGAGAGCGGTTAGATCCTTTGCACCGTATCCGGGGGCTCAATTCTCCAAACGAGGCCGTTCGCAATCACCGTCGAAATTAAACACATTGATCGACATTTTTTATTCTCGAGTCTCGTAAAAGGTACATTCATAGAAGCCAAACGACAAAAGTCATTCCACTCGAACAACGAGTGGGTCGAAGCGGTCGACACCGACAAAACTGTCAAAATTTAGTACATTATATCCTAACCTTAGATCGATTTTGGTGCGCTCTTCACAGGTTAGCAGCATTAAATGTCATTTAAGCGAAAAATTCAGCAATTTTTGATTTGAGTAAAATACCCGCCAGAAATTTCAAAGAAATTGCTATCGTAATTTCAAATTTATTCCATAGAAACGTCAAAACATAAGAATTATTTATTTATTTATTTTTTTATCATTTTCTTCATAATAATAATTAACATAATATATCATATTTCGTATTGTTTACAATTTTTTTTATAAAAGAAAACATTTATAATTTTTTATTTATAACTGTTGTTAAATATACAATTTGTTTATAGACGTAAAAATACCTCCCTAATTGAGAAAAACTCGTGTTTAGGAAGGGAGTTTTTTTTTAAATTTCGGGAATTCTACCCATAATGAACATTATAGACATTCTAAATTGATTAACATACATGCACTGAAAACATTCATGCACTGAAAAACAGATACCTACTTTTTAAATATATAATATATAATGCATAGCCTTCATGAGTATTTATTATTCGTTTGAAAAGTGATAAAATGAATATTGGATAATATCTATGAGATATTAATAAGATGATTAGTGATTCTATTTAGCTAATTTATTTGGGACATTATTGTTTAATTTATTGGTGCGATTTCTTGGAATGATCTTTGTGTATTTGAAGCAGTGTATTTTTTATACATGTATTTTTAAGAGGTGGGACTTGAAAAAAGCCTTGAAAAAGTTGAGATGTTGAATAATCTGAGGGTATATAGACATAGAAAATATTCACAGGGATGCCAATATAATCACTTCTCCAATACTTCAAGAATACGTATGAATGAAACATCCCCAAAGTTCGTCGAGACGACGGATAATTTTTTTTCGCAGATGCGCATAACGAATATATCTTGGTCGCTATTGGAGAAGTGAGACCCAGAGGTCTTGGTTTTAAAACCCTGTGTATGAATAAATAATTGAAACGATGATGTCTTAAATTACTTTAACCGTATTTTGAAACCAGATTTGAATTTTCAACCTTCCTCTTCCACGTATCTTCCCATCCTCAATCCCTTCAACGTCACAAAACACTTAAAATTGGAAATAGTCTCACTGGTTCTCGTGCGCTTATCACACAAAAACTATTTGATGTTATTAATGTTAAAAACAAAACACAATGGCGCGGCGAGACAAAAGTATTGAAACAGTTTGCGGCGAGACTCGAATTGGGTGTCCCTTCCTGCAACGGACCAGGGGTGGGGAAAAACTTCTGTCTGCAGATGTTTCCGAACTTTGTTTGGGGGGGGGGGGGGAAGTTTTCTGGGAAAAATCCTGTGGCGGTATGTGGCTGCAGGCGTGAGAAGAACACAACGGGAAGACAGCTGCCAGCGGACATGTTTCAGATTTACTCGCTCCACACATGAGATTATATCTAAGGCCAAGGGTGTGACAAACCAACAACAATATATTATTCGTAACAATGTTAATAATATTTAAAAATTATGCATTAGAGATACATAAAATGATACCAATTTAACGATCGAGTTGTATCTCAAACCGTTTCATTAATATATTACACATACCGTAGAAAAGGGTCTAAGTCAAAAAAGAAAAATTTTACAGGAGATCAAAAACAAATGCTGATTGATGAAATAAACCTTCCCGTCGAAAAGAGACACTAGCGACATATCGCGAAAATAGAGTGATCTAACTTAAATGAGGTTTTCGTGGGACATAGAAAATCACAATTACTTTACTCTTCAGAGATTTATTTATTTATACTGGGTTTTTAAAGATGTTCGAACTTACGTGAGAACATCCAATTATAAAAACTCAGTTATTGTACAAATAGAGACATACAATAACAAAAAATCTACAATTACATACAATTAAATACAGATACATACAATTAGAAAAAAAGAAAATTCACAAATAAAAAAAATAAAAATAAAATAAAAAATACAAAATTTTATACAAGCTCCTCAAGTAACACATATTACAATGAGAGGCAAGAGACACAATATAATTAGTTAAACATATTTTTTTACAGCGCCAGAACTTTTTTTCTGAATCCGTACACATTATCGATGAAAATATCTACATCGGCACACTCTATCTTGTTATATAGTCGACACATCTGGGTCAGAGGGCTAAAGTAGGCTATTTAATTTTTAAATGTATTCAGGTGAAAAGGTGAAAAATAAGATTTTATAAAACAGAAAATTCTGAATTACGATTCCGGGATGTCTAAGGAAAAAAATCCCTCAGGACCTATGTCATCTTTGGGTATGCGGTGTGGAGGGTTTTTTTTAGGGAAAGGAAGGAAAGCCATTTCTGGTAAGGAAAAATGTGGGAGGGGGGGGGGGGGGGGGTAGGAATCTGGGGGTCAGTTGTCAGTCGGGAGTTTGAATCATCCTTTCCACTGCGGTGTGCGACAATGGGTCGCGGAGTCCGGCTGAAGAAGTCAAAGGGACTCGCGCAACCGGCCTCTTCCGATCAGGCCCGCCACGCAGTTGATAATTTTTGAATCCGCCGTCAAGACCTGGACAAACCCCAACACATGAACTTGGACACACCTCACACAGTTTCTGGAGTTGCCTCGCCCTGTGTCTGGGGCGACCCACTGGACGTCAACCCTCTGGAATCGCACTCAGCATCTTCCTCGGAATTCGGTCATTCGTCATCCGAAATTCTTAGTACATGCCTAAGCCACCTCAATTGCGATTTTTCTGCAAAGAGTAGCAATGGTTCAATGTTTAGATCATCCCGAGAGACATCATCATTGGTGAGACGTAAATTTTTTTTTTTTTTTTAATACGTGTATAAGTTTTTAATAGCGCTGCTTTGCGTTTAAAAATCTGTCAATAATATAAACAAATATTACGTTTGCTTTAATCGTGCATGTTTTTTTATTTATTTTGATTTTATCCTTTTACAAGCCTGGAAAAAAAAGTAACCTAAAAATGCCTTGAAGTTCAAAATTTTCTGCTTATGAATCCCGTTTCAGATATGGTAAAACATTTTAATGTTAATGCCTGGATAAAAAAATTCAACCATTTTGACGCCTTTTTTGCGTAATTCAGAACAGCGAGAATTTTGACTTAATTGTCATCCGCAATTCCGAATATAAGTCGTATAGGGGTGAATATTCGAATATCCTTAATTCAATTTATTTTTAATTTTTTTGATGCAAGCCAAGCATTATTCCCAAATTTCTACTCAAAAAAATTACACCTAATTTTCCACTCACAAGCATTTTTATTTCAAAGATATTTAATTTAATAATAATAAACATATAGATTACGGGATAAATTAATAAAAACGGATTTTTAAGTCATTAGATGAAAACATACACCGAGCAAAATGTTGTAAAAACGGTTAAAAACGGGACTGAAGTTCTCACGAACAAATTAACAGTATTTCAATGTTTATTGGCGGGAAAATCTAAGAATAATTTGTTGGTGTACGTACGAAATCAAGTACCAACAAATTATTCTTACATGCTCCCGCCAATAAACATTGAAACCCTGTGAATTTGTTCGTTAGAACTTCAGTCCCGTTTTTAAGAATAAAATAATCGTATTTTAGAATTAAATAAATTTCCGTGTAAAATGTACTAAATTGCATTAAACCACAAATAAACCTGTTTTAAAATTCTGTTCAATATTATTTCTTCGTTGTTAGCAATGTAACAGCCTGTATATTTAGAATTTGTTTTTGAAACTGGAAACTCGGAAACATCGTTTACAAATAACATATTATTAAACTGAATAGGTACTTACGGGCACATCTACTCGGTTTCATTAAAGATACATATTTATGAGCGGTATCCACAAGCTTTTTTCGGTTAACGGTTCAAATTATTTTAGTAATAAATAGGAAACTAGGTAATAAGATATGGAAAAGTTCACAAAAGTTAAAGGTATAATCACGACTTTTCGCCCTGTTTACCTACATATATTTCGTCTTCTCATATGGATACGGGGTGGAAAAAAGGACGTGTTCTATTTTGCGATTTTCGTACAGTTAAAGATGGCAGACATTATTTGACATAATCTGTCAATTGTTAATGTTTCATGTAATTAAATTATGTGAAAATGTTGCATGTTTATTTTAATACTGATAAAAACCCTTTATCTATGTTTATTAATGAATTTCGTATTTATTTTTTATGATTTGGTGCCCTCAATGGCAAAGGGAAATGACAGACGCCTTTATAGGATCTTGGGAATATTCAAGGTGTTGCAATTTTTAGACAATTTACATACCGTCCCAAAATATTATTTCTTCTCTAACTAGACAACATTAAACTTTTTTTTTACATTAACTCCACAAAGAAAATACTTTCCCTCAGGGCCTATGTCATATATAAGAAGATGATATATGGAGGATATTTTTGAGGAGAGGAAGGAGTGAACATGGGTCTTGAAGAAACCTGTATTGTAGGACGGCGGAAACACAGAGGTGGCAAATCATTCCACAGCCGAGCTGTTGAACTTAAGAACGAGTCTTTCCAATGTGACAAATGTCAACATATGTTGGGCGTGTTTTCCAACTTTACCGGTAGAACAAAAACAGCATACCTACCTAACATTTGCAATCCGCTTGTTAAGATAGGTGAATCTAACAAACGGACCGCCCGTTTCTGCACAGTCGAGGGGTTTTTACAGGTATTTTGGGGCTCCAGACCAGAGGTAGCTGCCAAATTCAACAATGAGGCACACTTACGATTTATACACGGTTAGCAGTTGTGTACTATTTATGTATCTGCGGCCCTGTAGAGGCCTTACTTATTCTGGATAGAGTCCTCGAGCTTGAGTCTTTGAGTCTTTGAGTCTCTGAGCTTGTCACTTGGAGTTATACCAAGCATATCAATGGTAGGCATGTTGAGAAAATTGCTTCCGCATGAAGGAGATATAGTTTCCGTATCAGAATCGGAATGAAAAAAAAGGATTGTGTAAAATGCTCACAACACTGGCATGCCTTTTGATGGGCCGAAAATATCACAAAAAGTGAGAGAATCGAATAGGATAGTTTTAGAATTTACTCTAGTAGTAACTACGAGTTGTGGAGAGCAAATCGGTAGTCCCAGGCATAATAAACTGGAGGAAGATAATGATATAAGATGAGATGTATCACAGAAGAGATCGGGACTCCCGAGGGTTTTAGCGTCGTTAATCATGATTATGATGAATATCAATTTGAAAATCAGGTTGGCAATTTCTATTTACTTCCAGATGTTTTAGCGATTTTGTATGTACCTGATGCTTTTAATTTATTTTATTTAAAGGGCTAAACCATTTTTACTCTCCAAAAAATTTCGATTTTCCTAGAACATTTTTGAACGAGGCTCTGGGTTCGAATCCCAGTTGCAACCATTATCTTTTATTTATTGTTTTTGTGTTTAATTCGTAGAAATCCATTTAATTTTTTAAAAATTTAGTTTAAATTAAATTTAATAATGTTTATTATTAAGTTCTGCAAGTGTTATAGTTTAAAAACTTGCACTTGCAGAACTTAATAGTTTTTAAACTATAACACTTGCAGAACTTAATAATAAACATTATATAATATTAAAAAAAATATATTTTTGTTATTTTTCTGTGTCTTGTTCATTTTCACATTAAAAATATTATTATTGTTATCTTCTTCTTCAACGATATATTACATTGATGGGAATAACCTTCAAAAGTTAAAAAAGAGAGTTTTTCTTATAAAAAATAAATATATGTTTTTTAAATTTCATAAAGGTGTAATCCCTTAATAAAAACTATGACGGTTTTTTGAATAGTTACGTAAAATTTACGCCAAGTAGGAAAATAGTAACCAAAGTAACATTGATGAACTAAGAACTTTCTGTCTAGTTTCTTCAATTTCTCAGCCAACCGTAAAAGATTAACATTCCTGCCCATTAACGAAAGTCAATCAGACAAAAACCTTGTACATTTTATGTCCTTCGTATTCCCGCCACCTTTTCCTATTAATTTAAAATACAATTTAGATAAGTAGCAGTTTAGTAAGTAGCGGTCTATCCTCTATCCTAACGGCGTGATGGTTAATAAGTTAGCTAGTTACATGTCTTTAAGGTGCAATTTGTCTTTTGTTAATATTTTTTGGCATACTTTATGTATCTACTTTTGTTTCTTTAGCATCTGCTCGTTTGGGAACCGTGTCGTAGCTACATACAATGTTATCTACGGTAATTTCCAGTACAACAATATTACAAAAGCCTTAATTCTGTTCACTCGGCCTGCTTTTAATGCCTATGTCTCCTACGGACATAGAAACACATTAGTAACATAACAAAGAGGACATATCGGTAAATGTTCCTTTGTAACCCTTGTCTCGCTTTCAGGTTAAATACAAGAATACATTTCAAGTAATTTTAGCAAGTTATAATCAATAAAACTCTACAACTAGGGGTGTATGTATAAAAATAATGTTAGTTTTTTTTTGTAAAATGAATGATATTTGAATTCATATAATTTCACGAATTTAATATTTAAAAAAAAACGTCCAGACTGCGAGCGTCTCTAATATGCAAAAAAACTTGCATAGACAAATGAAGAACTCTCAACCTATCAAATTATTGTTATTACGTTGCGCAAGTCGTTGGTGAAATTATGAGATCTTCTAAGTATTTAGAAATCTGATGTAGGTACACGGAGAAAAATGTTATTCTAAAATACGATCATTTTATTCGTAAAAACGGTTATAAACGGAACTGAAGTTCTTACGAACAAATTAACAGTGTTTCAATGTTTTTTGGCGGGAAAATGTAAGAATGATTTTATTGGTATACGTACGAAATTACGTATTCCAATAAATTATTCTTACATGTTCCCGCCAATAAACATTGAAACCCTGTTAATGTGTTCGCAAGCACTTCAGTCCCGGTTTTAACCGTTTTTACGAATAAAATGATCATATTTTAGAATAACATTTTTCTCCGTGTACCCACGCTAATAAGTAAAACTTTAATATTTTTCAAACATAGCAATGAACATTTACATATTTTAATGACTGACTAATATGTACGTACACCACATAATTTAAAAACCGGCATAATATCAATACGCATTTTCGCATTTCTTTTTTTTAGGGAACAATGGAACCAACATTATTTTGTCCATCAAAAAAGGGACAAACAATTGCCAATTTCAAAGATTAAAGAACAGGAAAACACAATAGAGTGATTAAATTCCATGGGAAATAAGTTAGAGATACACATTATAGAAAAATAATTAACTTATTGAACAATTGCAAGAGGAAATCAAAAAAATTCACCCTAAACTTGCAGAAACGTCAATAGATGTCACATATTAAATAAAATGGATACATTTATCCTGACACTATCAAGATGGCATTTAGTTCAAGTTGAATCTTGCAATCATACATAAAGATAGCACCAAATAAAAATATGGGTTAAGAAAATGAAGATAATGTTTGTAATCAAAAGTATTTTACAGTTAAATATGACCGAATCACCGGATAGGGACACATTAGCTCAGTGGTCAGAACAGCAGCCCGGAAAGCCGAAGGTCCTGGGTTCAAGTAACAGATGTGACCCGATCTTTTTCTGATTTTTCTGTTTTAGATTTTCGAGTTTCGCTAATATAGTAGCTTTTGATGGAATGACGAAGCAAACTGAATACAGTTACACTAAAAGCCGTGCAAATTACTTTACATCGCACGTGAGTTTCTGCGGCTTCAAATTTCACGCTAATGGTAGGTTCAGACTGGACGACGTACGTACGCATCGCTACTCAAACAATGCTTAGCAACCCATACATTTTCTATGAAAATGGCCACAGACATCGCACGTCGCGATGCGTGTGGGCAATGTGATTCTAAAACATAAATTTTCATCGAAAATCTATGGTAGCTAAGCAGTCCAGATATTGTTAGGCGTAGCGATGGGCACGTACGTCGACCCAGTCTGAATCTACCATAACAAGTGTTTTGCTTTACAGTTAAGATTACAAATCTAAAAAAACTTTGATAAAGGCACAAATAGAACCTTTACCTAAGACATATATGATTTTAACCATTTTTATGTATTCCACATTTGTAATAATACAGGTGCACTATTGTTAGAACGGTAATAAAATTATGATCAATTTGAATCAAACAGGTAAAGAAGAATGATGACAACCCCCCGAGACACCGTTTTCCCGGTAATTCCAAAGCAATCAGAGTATCTTAATCTTTCCAACGAGGTGGGGCAGAGAGTTGGAAGGTCTCCATGGTCCAGTTATGTATCTAGGCTAGATAATGTTAAGTTTATACCTCTCTTGGAAAGGGAGGGCGTCGAGGGGTGTGCAGGGTGTGATAATCCTTGGAGGCTGTGTCTTGTTGACAGGTCTATTACTGTGTACGAGACACGCCATGATTTATGGTAGCCCGCTCACCTCGCGACGCAGGTTGTGCAACCCGGGCGACCGGATTTCTCACTTCCCCGGGCGCAAGCTCCCCGTAGTGCTTTTCTTCGAATATGAGAGGTGTCACTTTTATGAGCGATTGTAATCTGCTCTGGATTATGAAATTATTGTGTATCGTGTATTTTTAAGTGCTTCAATTTTTTCACTATTTAGTACAACCACATATCCACTTCGTAATTGATGAGGTTGTTTTTATGTAAATAAATGTTTTTTTAGAGCTTGCGATATCCTGTAAATCTTAATATATCAAACAATGTCGGGTTAGTTACACCATTTATAACTCAAGAACGGCTGGTCCGATTTTTATCTTTGATTTGTTGAATTTGCCTCAGTCCCGAATAGCAGAATAACGAGCTCTGGCGTCATGAAATTTGCATAAAAAGTTTGAAATACATCAAACGCGATTTGTTTGATAAATGGGTGAATTTTATAAAGTTTAGTGGCAGGGAAAAAAGGTAGAAGGGGGAGAGGCGAATCCTGGAGGGGCGGAGGGGAATTAAGGAATGGGGTTCGGTGAAGGGGAACGAGGAAGGGGGAAAGGCAAAAAGGTGGAAGGGGGATGCGTGCGGGGGGTAGCGAGAAGGGGTCAGCGGGATAGGGGAGGGGGAAGGTGGATGTGGAACGCGGGAAGAGGAGGCGGAAGGAAAACAGGGACGAATGGGAAAGGACACGTAGGGAGAAACAGTTCCTTTATTTACTTTGCATACAACGTATGCCGGGTTAGATAGTAAATAATAAAAATAGTTTATTTCAGAAAGTATCCAGAGGAGTGAAGTGCAAAACATTCTATTTTTCGAAATAGTACAAAAATTGTTAAAATAACAATTCTAACGTCCGTAGAATAGAGCAGAAACAGAACCAGAAGTGAAAATATAATATGTAATAATAAATACAGGAATGCGCCATCCAGGCACTAGTGGCAGTGATGAGTTTAAGAGGAATATAAACGCCAGAAATATTAGACTTCGTACCCCTTTAAAACTACGCATGTTTTTTGGTATTATCTGCGCGAGGAAAGTAGCGCCAAAGTTGTTTTTTTTATGAATAATTTTACAAGAATAAAAAAAGTTAGTCAATGGATCGAGTCAAAAATAATCTTAGCCATAAAGGGGATTTTTTTAAAGTTGTTTCTTATATAACTTCATATTTATGTAATGAAAAACCAATTATTTAGTACTTTACGTTTATATTCTTTGAATAAATGAATCACTGATTGTTAAAAGATACTTAAGTCCACAAATTAAAATTTTCGTTTTTTTTTAGACTCAGATCTACCATTTGACATTAAAACATTGTCTGGCATACAAATCTGCGGTACAAAATTAAATCGATGAAAAATCAGTTGATTTTTAAAATAACCTGAATTAACCTTGGACTAAGAAACCATCGGCTCTCATTTTTACAATGAAATAATCAACTGGGAAACAACTATTAATAATTATTAATCTATCATTTGACACAAAAACATTGTCTGGTATACATACACATCTTTGGTACAAAATGAAATCGATGAAAAATCAGTTGATTTTTAAAACAACCTGAGTCCTGGACTAAGAAACCATCGGCTCTCATTTTTACTCGTTGAATTATTTTTTTTATTAAAAAATTACTAAAATATTGAATGTGTTTGATTGTTATGTATTTATTTCCATTTACGCATATTTTTTTTTCTGACAAAAACTAGACAGTTTTCTTTGATTATCTCAGAATGTGCTTTTATGGACTAAGTATCTTTTAATAATCAGTAAATAGAGAAGGTAGGAAAAGTTTCAATTTATTCATATCACATTTTTTCATATTCATAATGTAATCCGATTAGTAGTAAAGATAAATCTAAATAGTAATTTGACGTATGGCTTCATATTAATCTTCTACTGGCGTAGTTTGCAGCATAAGCTTCGCTAGCGGTGGCGAAGTGCTTTGAAAGATTGCGCTCTTCCCTCCAGCAACATTTTCTAAGTGGCATTGCAGTTTCTCTGTAGGCGGATTATTTGGCGATAAGCATTACTGTAAGCGATTTTTAGATTATGCCATTGTGATGCAGTGTAATCTAATCACAATTTTGACGTATAGATGCGCAGAATGCGTTGAATAGTATTCTTCTGACGTTTGTACCTGCTTTAACGGATATCGCTCTTCTTTGACTTACATTATCCACGATGTCTTTCAGGTCTTCTGTGATAATATGTTTAAGGTATTTTACGCCATGACTGATATCCATTTTCCTTCCATGTAGCCATACTGAGGTCGTCTGCATGTATTCGTTTTAAATTTAAAAACCATATTATTGTTAACTGATTTGTATTACATCCAAGGTTATGATTTTTTGCAATATCTTTGGAGTAGGTTCTTTAGTGCGCTAAGTGATAAGTGCTAGAAGCACCAAGACATCTGGTTAGTTAATATTATTTAAGCGCATGGACTTAAGAACAACATACTTATTTAAGTCTTTGAATTAGTTAATCTGTGCAAATATTGGAGAGAACTGGATACACGTTTCCTCCTTTACGCCACTTTTCTAATAAAATGGTACTGAAAACTGTGTGCAATATTGAATGCCATTATTATCGACATACACGATCATCTAGAATCTAGATCTACGATATAGTTAGTAGGTTTGGTGTTTTCCTTAGTTTATTCTAGCTGATGGTTTATTTTAAGGAACATGTTGACAGCGCAGGTCTAAATACGAACTAATTATCCTCTTAAATGGTCCGTTACAACCATCCATAAAAAGAAATTCAAATACTCTTGCCAAGGCGGTCGAAAGTGAAATTGGTTCGGTAATTATTTATTTATTTATTTATTATTAATTTTCAACGCCCTGATGGGCTTTTACATAATAAGTATATAGTACAGTGATATATATGTAATACAATGTTTAAATAAGAAATATAAACTTATAGCAAATTAACATTATAAAAATGGAAGGTATAAAAGTAAGTAAAAAATATTATATTATAATAAAAGAGAAAAAGTAAAAATAAATTAAACTGGAACCAGTTTTTAAATTGCAGATGGCATAAAAATAATAATATATAGTGTAAGTTAATATTAGAAATTTACAGATGAGTAATGCAAGAAAAAGTTTACAATACAGAAAAACAAAAGAGAGTAACAAGTTTTTACATTATAGATAAATAGAAATAATACAAAAATATGTGCAACAGCTCCTACATTATAAGAATATGCTACATCAAAATATTATGGAATCTTTTAAATAACAGTAACTAATATTAAACACGTCTGATTTCACATTCTGATATGAATGATTTAATAATTTCATGTTTGTATTGTATCAGCGACACATTCCATACATCTACGTGCGAATACATATTTTCCCAAGTTTTGAATTCTCTGTAGTGTGTTATGGAACGCCCTATAGCTAGTAGAATGTACATGGCAACAGTCACCGCGGCCGGTTGGAGCCTGTAACGGCGGTCCCGTCCCCCACCGTTTCCTGCATTCCCTACTTCCCCTCTCCTACTCGGCCGCGGCGTACGGACCGGCCGGCAGTTGAAAGTTACACCCGGCCACGGACGCACGCGGCAAGTTGAAAGTTACACCCGGCCACGGACGCACGCGGCAAGTTGAAAGTTGCTCTCTGGTTGAGACGCACGTAAATACGGTCGAGAATCACGCTCTGTTTCGGGCCCCCGCAGAATATGGCCGAATTCGCGTTGTACCGTAGTGTTAATTATTGATGATGTGCATTATAAATAACTTCACATAAACCATGAAGACTGTCGAACGTGCTGGAAGCGGAGGACTTCACCCCCACACATGTAAGCTGAACACCAGATTCCCCATTCTTTCAATGTGTCTGTAAAAATACGATAGGGTCCCGCGTAAAAACCATAACGCAGAGAGTTTCGAAGCAGAGATCACGAGGTATAAACACTTTAGCTAGGTGTGTGTAACATGCATTCTTGTATAGCCCTGCACTGAAATAACCTGTATACTGTGTTCTGAATTGTCAATATATGAATCTATTTAAACATATCTTGTTGTCAATCTGCCCCGGCAGGAGAATCTCGTAGAGTATTAATTCCCCAGGTGACCGAGGAGGATTGGAGTTATGTAAGCATTAATTTGCGACCCACGCCTGAGATAGAGGGTGCCCATTGCTCCCGCTTGAGCTGGCTTTGGGGCTTGTTTGGGGTAGCTGGAGCTGACAATTGGCGACCATGAGAAACCCCGTAACAATTGGCACATAACGTGGGGCTCCATTTTTTTTCTATCCCGGTTGCTATGCGGAATGAAAACTTGTCGAGGTCCTCCCCGCATAGGAATTGTTTTGTAAACATTAATTATGCTTTTGTTACCCTGCACCCAACAGTGAATTCTGTGAAAAAACCACAGAAATCTATGTGTAAATCGGATACATACATCGCAGTTCGAATAACGGCCATCTTGGACGCCCAAAAAGCACCAACCGTTTTGACCGCGAAATTGACTGCGCATGCGTAACCCCTTTGTTTACCGAACTACGATCAACTTCGCGCCAACATCAACGGCAAGTGTTCACGCAGTAGATACCTATTCTCTAGATTGCGCGCGCAAATGTATTGTCTCGCGCCAAAATCCAACGGAGAGGGCCCGTCGAACAGAACAATTAACTGGTTGCTATGCGTTTTTATAACCAAAACGTTGCGCATAACCAAGTCAAATTTGGCAATGAAAGTGACTTTTATAAACTTGATTCTGGAACTACAATCATTTTGTGAATCCTATGATTAGAAATCTCAAACCTACGTTTTTTCTGCACAATACACCAATAGGCCCACTTGTCTGTCAAACTGATACAGTTTATACCCCACCAAATGGACAAAATAATGATTTTTCTTCCCCGTTCTATGTTGTAGGCACCGTAAATTTTTTTTCAGCATAAGTGAATAGTGAATTGTGTTTTTTCCTTACATAAGTAAAAAGTGAAATAATAATAAAACCCATGATTGGTCCCATGAATAAATAAAATAATTTTAATATGGTTAACGTATCAAATTCCTTATTCAGTTATTTTCTTCCGGAAGTTTATCCCCTATTTGCCAGAAAAGTGCCTTTTATGAATTTTAGTGCCTTTTGTGAATTTTAGTGCCTTTCTCAGTTCAAAGTGATTTGTGAAAAATAAAAAATCCATTTTCTAAGGGTCAGTCCTGGCCAAATTTTCAAAAAATAAATAAATACTTGTGAATTTCACAATTTTCCCAAAAGTGGTCAGTGAAACAAAAAAACTTTCACCACTAAGGTCTGTCCACGCAAAATTTTTTTTCACTTCCTCTTTCATTGGACAAGAATTTTGGTATCATGTATACTAAATTGTAGTGTGAAACACAGCTTTTCTATAACTATTTTGGAAGTGCCAACTAGTACCAAGTGAAAAGTGCCTCACAAAAATTAATTTTGCGTTTTCTAAAGGAAACCCCTGGCCAAATTTTTTTTCACCACCCGGAAACTCACAATGGATAATAACCAAGCTATTGCGTCATCCAACCTGGGCATAATTCCCAACGTGCACAGCTTATCCAAGGCACTCCTACAAACTGCTTTAAAGGATAGAGGACTCTCGCCATCAAGCAAATCCAAATCTACATTAAAAGCATATGCACTTTTATTCAACAAAAAGTACATTAGGAGAGTAAACCTCGCTCCCGCAAGCGAAAATAATTCGTGCTCAGCCACGCAAATGTTGGATAATCTTGCCCCTAACAAAGAACTTATGCCACAAGTATTGATAAAACAGGACGTCACACCCACCTTGACACAAGATAAAACTTACGATTTATCACCCTGGAAAGTCAAATATAATGGCGTCTCCGATGTGCTGGATTTCATAGACCGTATTGAAGAAACGGCTACAATTAAAAATATCCCATTCGAGATTCTACGGAAAAACTTTATAGAACTCATCTCCCCAGAATTAATACACTGGCACCGCATTCAAAAAACTAAATGCAAGGACTGGAATAAACTCAGATCTGCCCTAATCTCCAGCTTCGGAAAGACGGAGGCCCAGCACCGGATCAAATTATCTTTACTATCTATCAAACAGCTAGTAAATGAACCCGTGGCATCATTCATAGAAAGGGCTGAATCCATTAACATCAAACTTTCACATCCTGTTTCGGAAGCTGAACTATTACCAGTCATAACTGATGGCCTTTTAAGCAAATACGAGAACATCATTACCTCACAAAAAATTGCATCCCTGGCCCAATTAAACGAAGTCTGTCTCCTTCTGGAATCGTACCAGGACAGAAAAAACATAAAGAATATGCCTAATAATATAGTGGTGCCAAGCCGCTCGTCTGGTTTGAAGCCAGAATTTGACAACAAAAAAGTGTGCTCTTTTTGCAAAAAAGTGGGCCATCTGGCCACTACTTGTTTCAAGCAGGCGAGGCTGTTGGAATCCAAGGAACCCCGAACTTTCAAGAGGCATCACTCTAGGGACCGCTCTCCTCCGCGCGACGAACTGCGCAACATTTTCAAAAATTCAAGGCACAACACTGAAAGGTTACAAAACCCAAGCGATGTTAGACCTCAGGTGGACTTCTCCAAGCCCCCACCAAATTTCTACATGAAGAGGCCAAAAAACTAAATAATAACCTCTCAGGCACCCATTCTGAACCAAGGTCTAAAGAATGGACTGATTGGTTATCACACATTAAATATTTTAACCAGACCTTAAATGTTTCTTCGGTTTGTTGCAAACAAGCTAAAGATGGGAGACCCTATGCTTTTTTCTCTGTTAACAATGTACCCTTTTCCGGTTTACTTGATAGTGGTGCATCTGTCAGCTGCCTGGGCAACAATGCTCACCTGCCGTTTGTTAACAGTGATTTTAGAATTTCGCCCCAATCGACACACCTGACGACTGCGGATAATGTTTCCCAGCAAGTCATCGGTGCCCTTGCCCTACCAATTAAGTGTAACGATAAAATAGTTACAATCAATTTTCTAATAGTGCCCTCCATATCCCAGAATTTCATCCTTGGCGTTGACTTCTGGAAGGCTTTTAACGTTGCTCCCCAAGTATTTAATACCTCTGGCGAAACCTCCACTGCTGCTCAAATTAGTGAAATCCGCACAATAATACCTCACGAAAATTTAAGCACGGACCAAGCTCTCCAACTAAAGGAAATGGTCAACAAATTCGAATCAATATCTTTCGAAAAATGTGGATTAGGTTTGACAAATTTGGTTGAACACCATATTAAAACCAATGGCCCACCCATAAAGCAACGTTATTACAACTTAGCCCCCCAAAAACTTAAACTTCTAGAAAATGAACTTGATGAAATGTTAAAAATGGGTGTGGTGGTTCCCAGCAGAAGTGCATGGACCAACCCAACCCTTTTGGTTTCTAAAAAAGACGGCTCTGCACGTTTCTGTCTCGACAGTAGACGTTTAAACTCTTGCACGGAAGCCGACGCGTACCCCTTACCTTACGTCCACGCAACCTTAGACAAGCTGCGTAATGCCAAGTTCATCTCCTCTGTTGATCTAAGCAAAGCTTTTTGGCAAATACCCTTGGACGCAGAATCGTGCGAATAAACTGCTTTCGTTGTACCCGGTAGGGGAATGTTCCATTTTAAAAGATTACCCTTTGGTCTAAAGAACAGCCCCGCCGAGTTGCAAAGACTGATGGATAAACTTTTCGGTCCTGAAGTCGATAACAGCCTGTTTTGTTACCTTGACGACCTTATCATCGTCAGCGATACCTTTGAAAAACACCTATTAATGCTGGAGAAGGTTTTTCAACAACTCAAGTTCGCTGGTTTAACCATCAACTTGAAGAAGTCAGAATTCTGTAAGTCTCGTCTACGTTATTTGGGATTCATTGTCGACGAAAAAGATCTAAGAACAGACCCGGCTAAGGTGGAAGCCATGGCAAACTTTCCCCGACCCAAAAACGCGAAGGAAGTCAAAGGTTTCCTTGGACTTGCAGGTTATTACAGGAGATTCATCAAAGACTTTTCCACTATTGCAGCCCCCTTAAATAAAATCACCAGCATCCGTAAAGGTGTCAGCAATTTCCGTTGGTCTGTTGAAGCGGAAGAAGCGTTTACAACTTTAAAAAATGCTCTTCAAAAAGCTCCCGTTCTGAATTGCCCGGATTTCGCACTCTCTTTTACCCTCCACACGGATGCCTCCAATGTAGGAATCGGTGGAGTCCTTACTCAAGAGTTCCCTGACGGCGAACACCCCGTAGCGTATTTTTCCCGTACATTAAATAAAAACGAGAAAAACTACGGCATTACCGAAAAAGAGTTATTGGCTGTATTGGATTCTGTTCACCATTTCCGCGGTTACATAGACGGTAGCAAATTTACTGTAGTCACAGACCATAGTAGTTTGAAATGGTTGATCTCTTTAAGCAATCCCTCCGGTAGACTCGCTCGTTGGGCCTCCCGTTTGTCTCAGTACAATTTTGATGTTGTTCACCGTAAAGGCGCGGACAATATTGTCCCTGACGCTCTTTCAAGAATTGAACTGGCCTCATTAAATGTTGACACAATTGCCCCCCCCCCATCTACAAAAGATGAATGGTACTTGAAAATCCTTGAAGGTTGTAAAAATAATCAACAAAAGTTTCCTAATTTTATCATAAAAAAAGGACAGCTATACCGTAATTGCAAGGTACCACTATCCATCCTCGAAGATTACTCGTGGAAGCTTGTCGTTCCCCTCGAAGGTAGAGAACAAATAATTATTGACAATCATAGTGCTCCCGACTCCATACACCCAGGAAATTTCAAGACGTATAAAAAGATTTCCTTGAAGTATTACTGGCCTGGTCTCTTTAAGCAAGTTCGCAATTACATCTCTAAATGTGAAATTTGCAAAGCTTATAAACATAGCACGGCAGCACCTGCCGGCCTAATGGGTAATCCCAAACGTGCCGACAGACCCTTACAGTCATTGTCAATGGACCTCGTCGGACCTTTCCCTCGAAGTTATGCCGGACACATGCACATACTTAGTGTAGTGGATATTTTCACTAAATTCTGTTGGATCTTCCCTTTAAAAAGAGCCAACGCGTCCGCCATCATCAAACTTCTGGAAAAACACATCTTTATACCTTACGGAACACCCAGGACCGTAATTGTTGATAACGGAAAACAGTTTATTGCCCAGGAATTCAAAGAATTTCTTGCCAAATACGGAATCAAGGACATTTATTATAATACCTTGTACACTCCCCAAAATAACACTGTCGAACGTTATAACCAGACAATCAACACAGCTCTGGCTATTCTAGTTGATAAAGATCAACGTACTTGGTGTAAAAACCTAGATAAAATTCAGGCTGCTATGAACAACACTGTCAATCTGGCCACTGGCTACACACCTTTCTTCTTAAAACACGGCATGGAACAAGTTGTCCATGGCTCTCTACATAGGGACACTAACTTTCCGACGTCAATCGCCACCACAAACAACCCCACCGCGGACTATGCCCACCGTCTGGAAGAACTGTCGGCCATTTACAGTGAAGTCACTGATGCTCTGCTCCTGGCTCATCAAAAGAGTGCGGACAGATATAACCTACGTAGGAAACATGTCACCTTCAATACAGGAGACATAGTTTGGAGAAAGAACAACACACTTTCCCAAGGAGCCATATATTTCTCTGCCAAGCTGGCACCACGTTTCGTGAAGGCCAAAGTTCTAAGAAAAATATCAGATCTAGTGTACTCCCTGTCTGACTCGTCTGGTAAACACATTGGTAATTACCACATTAAGGATATTGTAAAGTCTGGAAATGAGGAGTCAAGTAAAACTGCCCCCACCATCTCAGCAAACTTAAAATAATCCAGTGTGTATCACCACAACCTTTTGTAAGCACATCAAGTCTTGCAATGGCTGGCGTGTAAAGTGTCAATTACATGTCCACCCTTTCGTTGATAAAACGAATATTGTTTAAAAAATCACTTTTGTAAATTTATGTACACTCCACGGTGTAGTTTGCTCCCGTTCATGTTCTTGAATTGGCAACCACCGTAATTTTGTTTCACACGTCCTTTTATTTATTTTTTTTTCTCTTTTCTCACCTGTTCTAAAATTGATCACTATAGAGCAGAGACACCCTTCGAGTCACAATGTTTGGGAAGTCATGAACCCAATCATTGCCTCTCAATCCCTCACACTACGCAACGTATATGCCATGGCACGCTTTGCTATGTCATGCAATATTGTAATTTTCACCATTTTTGTTTGTTGTTTTTCATCATATCGGAAGGAACCTCTTCAACTTTTTCTTTTTCCATGAAAATTATGTTCTGCAAGTACTGGAGCGTCGTTCTAAAATCGGATTTGGTAAACTCCAAAGTGTTAAATCACGAACCAGGACTAGTTAACCATTTTAACACGCTCCATATTTTTACCTATCATGGTAAAGATAAGTGGTTACTCACATAATCACATTCCTTGTGCATAGTAGTTTTCAATTTTTCTTAAAAATTGATGGCGTCCTACCCGAGCTCTTTGCTAACAAATTGGATTTTGACACGTCCATTTTGAAATCATATGTATATAAATAAAAGAAAAACCTTTAAATTGGTCTTTCCACCCTTATGCAAATCCTCATGGGCTCATTTCAACTAAAGTACGTAAAACCAAATACTCGGTCTTTTGTTGTTATAAGAAGTCCTCGATTTGTCTTTTCTCTACTATTATAACATGTATGTCTTGTATTACATGCTTCAACCCCTTCGGAAAAGGTTAATAACGGCAACCTTGATTTCCGTACATAAATAACTACAGTTCAACGTAAATCATCAATGTTTTGTTTGATCATCGTTTTACAAACATCGGCACTCATCTCCAGTTCCGCCATAACCTGGTAGGTTTGCAACTACACAAAGGGTATGTAAAACCATATTTGGTCCCTTTCCTTGGTCTTCCTCACTGTAGGTTGCCACAACAAAGAGTGTGTAAAACTATAAGTCCGTTCTCGTTGTTGTCACATGGTGTAAACAGGAATGTACCCTGTCATCACCCCGCCCTTATAACATATGAAGTAACATAAATTGCTTACCTCCTTGTTATTCTATCGTACGCTCTTGGGCTACGGAGTTAGTTAATCTAACAAATCTTTATAAATTGTGTCAAAACGACCATTGTTAACGTTTATTGTGTTGTATTTAAACGTAACCATGTTACATTATAGGAGAGATCCTTAGAACATCCACCATTATAGGAGGGATCCTTAAAATACCTGCCGCGATACGAGAAGTTCGTCATAATCACTTTTGCTCATAGCTAAATGTTATTGAGTTGGTCGTGTGACATATTTGTCATGAGTACCGTTTTGTATAATCTGTTTTGGTCGTGTGTCATTTACTTGCCATGAGTACCGTTTTATGTATAATTGTGTACAACCCTTGCACACGAGACGTGGAGACGTTAAAATACTTACCGCGGTTCGTGCGAACGACATAATATCGGCTTTGCCATCTTCTTTAAGAGGCATTGTATAAACTCTTTGACTTCTGTCTATAATTGAGTTATATCTTGCATGTATTTGCATATTTTGTACACTATACGTGGAGACGTCAAAATACTTACCATGAGTCGTGCGAACGAAATAATATCAAACCCTTTGTGTGCGATCTACGAGATGTAGTCCACAACCCTTTGTTGTTATTCAACGCCAATGCCCGTGGACTTCCTGTTTTTTTACTTCTTTGCAAAAAGGAAAGAAGCCCAGGAATATCTACTATCCCAAAAGGACTAGTTAGTAGCTTCACTGCTAACTATGGGGCATAGTGCTGTGGGAGTTAATCGATTGAGCACAAAACCACCTAACTCGTTGTCTGGGGAACGAATAAGAAAACCCCCAGGTTTGTGAAATTAGAGCGAGGGTCTGTCTTTTCTCACAATCATGTAGAAGTTTTTAAAATGACTCCTAATCTTTTGCCCAATACACGCGAAAGATTAGCCTCTTTGATATAAGGTGTATTCACATTTCTCCTCATCCCTTTTTTAAAATGTAAAGAGTCAGGAAATCTGCTGGTTGATTATGTTTCATCCTCACATAGAGTTTGAATTGGAAATTAGTCCAGTCTCTAGCAAATTTCGTAACTCGTCTCCTTTCTCCACTCCTCCCTCCCATCCCCCATGTTCTCAGACTTATGTTATGAAGTGAAAAATCTGTCGTTGACCATATTTCGCCCTCACTTGGAGTTCGAATAGGTAATTGTCCGGTTATCTACAGGTTTTCCCCCTCAATCTCTGCATACGTCTCACCATTTTTTTTGTTTTTCTCTCTTCTCAATTCTACGAAACACATTCATGAATGTTGGATATGTACGATATGCACTTGGCGTACCATCTGTCTCCTTTTGACAACCTTTATTCATGAATTGGTTTCCCTTTGCCGTGACTAGTTCACGATTCCTTGTCTTGTTCTTTGAAATTCTACGAAAATGTTACCATCTCATGTTAACATAGGCCATAGAGGGCCGGTTGTTTTTTAACCAAGACATATTGTCACTCGGCAAGCGCCAAGCCATCCTGGTAAAGGATAATGTTCATGTAATCACAATTTAGTTAGGAATCTCTCTCTTCGTTACTCTCTGGGTCGGTTGGTTAAAACCTCGTTTATTTCTTTATTTGGACACATTTGTTTCTCTCCAAACCTTTTCTTCATTGGTCCCTAGGCAGGTAAACTTCAAGAATTTTGCTCTAATAATAATTTCTCCTGGATTTAAAAAGAAGCCCAGGCGGATGTCATCACCAACAGCCAAGCTGAGCTTCACTTCCTGACAGCACGCGCTGTGGTTACAAGGTCCCTCCTGCTGCCATTCTCTACGCATTTGTTGCTGAAAGCACAAACCATACCGCCCATATGTATGTTGTTTTGTCATGCCACAGCAAGCTGAGTTGTCCCACTATACATTATGACACTCTGAACTACCTTTTGGGCACGCTAGCTCCTAGGTTTGTTCTTACTCTTGCTATCAATGCCAACTTTGTCGTCTCTTGCCTGTCATGCAGTGACGCAAATATCGTCTTGTGTAAACCATTATTACCTTGACCCTCCAGTATTCGCCGAATGCGTACCAATACAAGTTACCTTGAGCTACATTATGCTTCAATAACCATTATATACGATCCGTGTGTACCATAATAACACTTAGGATTCGTACTGGCATGCCTGCAGATACTGGACTCTTCTCTTCAATGACCTCTGTAACCATAGTCGCGACACAGCAACCACAGTCTCCATTTCGTGAACTTCAACGTCTTCGACAAAATCAAGTGTTTTCTAAGGCCTAAGTGTACTCCTGAGTGTTATCTCAAATGGGTCCGATTGCAGTGATAATGTAATCCTTAGAATCTGTGAAATCACGTCCTTTTCTTCCAAATTCTCCGAAACCAAACAAATCCACGCTTCACAAACTTAGCTCCCAGACCAATGAAACCTTAGAGTCACATTTTTTTTCTCTGCTCTTGTACAAATGTATTGTTGTTTTTCAATTGCATAACCATGTATTGTTGTTTTTCAATTGCATAACCATGTACTGTTGTTTTTTCAATTGCATAACCATGTATTGTTGTTTTTCAATTGCATATCCTTGTATGTTGTTCTACACCATGTACTTTTCCCAAAGTTGTCTTTTCCAAACATTGTATGTACCCCTACCCTTTCCCTACAAACATTGTGACCTAAACTGTATGTTCTAGCTAGGCAACTCTCAAGCAACGAACCTCTCAAATCCCCGATGGAAGCATAAGAGGATTTTTTTTTTCCCTACAGCTCCATTGCCACGTCGCTTTTTTTCCAAGCGCGGGGGGAAGTGTTATGGAACGCCCTATAGCTAGTAGAATGTACATGGCAACAGTCACCGCGGCCGGTTGGAGCCTGTAACGGCGGTCCCGTCCCCCACCGTTTCCTGCATTCCCTACTTCCCCTCTCCTACTCGGCCGCGGCGTACGGACCGGCCGGCAGTTGAAAGTTACACCCGGCCACGGACGCACGCGGCAAGTTGAAAGTTACACCCGGCCACGGACGCACGCGGCAAGTTGAAAGTTGCTCTCTGGTTGAGACGCACGTAAATACGGTCGAGAATCACGCTCTGTTTCGGGCCCCCGCAGAATATGGCCGAATTCGCGTTGTACCGTAGTGTTAATTATTGATGATGTGCATTATAAATAACTTCACATAAACCATGAAGACTGTCGAACGTGCTGGAAGCGGAGGACTTCACCCCCACACATGTAAGCTGAACACCAGATTCCCCATTCTTTCAATGTGTCTGTAAAAATACGATAGGGTCCCGCGTAAAAACCATAACGCAGAGAGTTTCGAAGCAGAGATCACGAGGTATAAACACTTTAGCTAGGTGTGTGTAACATGCATTCTTGTATAGCCCTGCACTGAAATAACCTGTATACTGTGTTCTGAATTGTCAATATATGAATCTATTTAAACATATCTTGTTGTCAATCTGCCCCGGCAGGAGAATCTCGTAGAGTATTAATTCCCCAGGTGACCGAGGAGGATTGGAGTTATGTAAGCATTAATTTGCGACCCACGCCTGAGATAGAGGGTGCCCATTGCTCCCGCTTGAGCTGGCTTTGGGGCTTGTTTGGGGTAGCTGGAGCTGACAATTGGCGACCATGAGAAACCCCGTAACAAGTGGTATATTGAATTGGGCCCTGGTCGCACTATTACTACAATAAAATGGTAGTACTGATCTTGTATTTCTGGCTGGCACATTAAGATTTATGAGCGATAAGAATTCAGGGCTATCAATTATATTATGCAAGATTTTAAATAGAAATATTAGATCAAAAACAATTCTCCTGTCACTCAAATTTAGTACATTAGATAATCGTAGTAGAAAAGGGTAGTTTTTTTGTTCTTTCGGTATTTTTAGTTTATAATTTAAAAAGCTTAGGATTTTTTTTGTACTCTTTCTATTGTTTGTGAATGCACGTTATAGTGGGGAGACCATACAGTTGAATTATATTCAACCTGACTCCTCACTAGTGGTGTGTACAGAAGTTTTAATGTTTTAATGTTGGTAAAATCTTTAGCCACTCTTAGTACAAAACCTAACATTTTTAAACCCTTCTTTGCAATATTTTCAATGTGTGGTATGAAGCTGGATAGATCAAGTTTTGTCAATTTAATTATGGGAATAATTGCCACCTCCTTCATTCATCAGGAACGTAACTGTAACGCACAATATTTGAAAACAGCTCTGCTGGGATAATATTATTCTCTAGTCTAGTATACTTATTGTGCTCTCTACATCACTACTACCAAACAAATTAACATTATAAAATTTCACAAAGGCGGGTAAAAGTTGAAAGTCGAGATTTATTGTCATTGGTAAGTGATCAGATCACATTGCGTCATACTGGACATCAACGATTATTATAGCATTTTCTAGTGGTTTTGTAATGACACAATGAAATAATATTTAAAATTACGAATTTATAATAAAAAGGTGTATTAGGTTTTTTAGAAGTTTACAAATTAAAAAAAAAACTGATTTCTAGTATTTAATTCATTAGGTTTATAAAGTGCTTTTGGGTTGACATGTTAAATATGTACGTGTAGAAAAAAAATATAAAGGAAAATTCAAATGTTGAATTGACTGTATAAACATTAGCATTTTAGTCAGAAAATACAATTATTAAATTGACTATATAACCATTAGCTTTTTAGTTTAATAATTACTGAAAACAACACAAAATTTTCGTTTGATTGTGATATTACCACGCATTTATGAAAAAAATCCTCTCCAACATTATTGAAAGGACTTTTCACTTTATTTTTATTTTTTATTCTTTATTTATTTTTAATTATCAACGTTTTGAAATAAAATATTTAAATGATTAAAACATAAAATGGATAAGAATGTAAATTTTGAATTAATTTATAGTTTCTCGTTATATTTTTTCTGTGCAAAAACACCCCTGAGATTCTTTCTTTATCACAATTGTTATCATATTAAAATTTCAATTCAATATAGACCAAAACCTTATTACCGAAGGGATGAATAAGTATAAAACGATCCAATTCTTGGAGAAAAGTGGTATCAACATGTATTTATTATGTATTAGCGATATTAATTTTCAAAATTGGTCCCGTTTTATATTGCGTAGGGGCTAATGGATCGTCTTCGATTTGCTTCACGATTTTGCTAAATTTACTATCTACCCAAAACTGCACAAAATAAATTTTAAAACTCATCTCCCAAATACGTATTTCAAATGAACAAATATAATCAATTAACTGTACTTACAAATTCTTGATTATTTCTCAATATATATAAGATTATGTAATTGATCCTAGCCTGCGAATCTTTATAATTTCGAACGTACAGCGCTGCCACCCTTACTTAAATGCTTACCCCTTCTATCGACTTTTTTTTTTATTTCTTCACTTATAATAAACATATTCACATTTAATTTATTAATTCATAAATAATTTAAAAAAAAATCGTTATGGCCCTATGACTTATTTCCACTCCACTGCTGTAGCACCTGCCTAATAGTTGGTCTTATATTGAAATGCCATAGAGATATGATTATCACGGGTCTAAATTGAATACATTCGTGAAAGTTAAGATGTATGAACGTACAAATGGTATACCTATATAAGATGAAACCCGGTGGTGGAGAAATTTGAAAAATAGATTATACTAAATTGTTGCTGTCACTGTTGCTCTTACTCCACCGGATATTGAGCAAAAGGGACAATGCACCTCGGGCTACTAATACCTAACTAAAATCAAGGTTTTGTATTCCCCGCTTTTCTCCTCCAAAAGTGAACTACATAAGAAAAAACTATTCTACGTCTGTACCTTTTGCTTTTAAAAAAAAAACATTGTCTAGTTTGTATACTGAACGTCTTTTGACGGCGTTTAAACCAGTCAATTTTATTGACTTTTGGAAGGTCATAACTTCTATAAAAAGTAACTCATCAAAAAAAAACAAAAAGTACCGACACGCAGTTGTTGATATCTATGTTGGAATACATTTTTATGGAAAAATCACCGCCGGGAATCCCCTTAATACGTCCAATTAATTTATCACCCTTAACAAACTCAACTTCCTACAGGATTTTAGAAGCAGAATATTTATATGAACTTATTTTTTACATTGTAGTAAGGTATTTTTTTACAGTTACAATATAATTTATATTATATTGTAACTGTAATAACTGTAATAACTAATAATGTAACTGTAATATTGTAACTGTTTAAGGAAATGTAAACAGCAATGATTAGGGGATCTCTTTGTCGTAAACACTCGTTTACGAATTTAATGAACTTTTTAATTACGGCAAAATTCTGCGCGTCATGCCGAAATTCTCTCATATTGGATATTGAAAAAAATTTAATATAGCCAGCGGGCGCAAATTATTTTAGGCATTAGTGATATTTAGGGAAATTGCTGCGTTTTAGTGGGCTTTCCACTCGTGTTGCGGTTCACAAAGCGTGGTTTTGCGAAAAATGGTTTTCGATTTAATAAATTAATTGCACAATTAAATAAATAACCTTGTCCTATTTTGGAAATATCCAATTGCCTCTTTGCGTGATAGATTTGATAATTGAATTATCAAATCTATCTATTATTTAAATTCGTTAACGAGTGTTTACGACGAAGAGATAAGGATTCTCTTCGTCGCTGTTATTTGTACATTCAGGGTTTCAAAAACGAATTAGGGGCATCCAAAGAGTACGAGCTTGGCGGTAGGGATAAAACTGACTCATATTAATAAAATACAAATTCTAACTGATTGAAGTTAGTTAAAGTACATTATCACCAATTTGAGGTTAACACCAATTTGGAGATTATCACCAATTCGGAGGTTATCACCAATTAGGAAGTTATCACCAATTCGGAGGTTATCACCAATTCGGAGGTTATCACCAGTTCAGAGGTTATCACTAATTCGGAGGTTATCACCAATTTGGAGGTTATCACTGATTCGGAGTTTATCACTAATTTGGAGGTTATCACCAATTTGAAGGTTATCACCAGTTTGGAGTCCAATTTGGAGGTTTTCACCGAAACAGGCTAATGAAAATGACGAAAGAAGAATATCGAAACAGATTAAAGTTGGGAAGTATCTGATTATTCGATTCTGGTTACTGTATGTAGCTATAGCCATTTTAAGCAAGGATTCGATTATATAGTGAATAATAGTTCTTTGTTAAACAAAACGCCATTCTCACCACAAAATTGTTGTAATTATTTCGATTATAAACTCTTATAACCGGGAACGAGTGTAAACGAAAGTCAGGAGACTAATATCTCTTAAAATCTTTGTAGGTAGAAATCTAACAGATAGCATACCTCGCTTCTGATTTGGAGGAGCGAACCTTTTAAACTAGAGACATCTCTCGTACGACTCTATAAACTTTATGGGCTACCAGAATTAGTGCCATCCATTCTACGTAGCTCGAACTATTGCAGATTCAGAAGGTTTGACGTAAAATTTTCTTCAGTTTAAAATAAGGTGATAATTCTACATTCCACCGTACCGGTTTCCGGTTTTTAATCCAGATTTAAAAAGTCCAGGATGCAATAAGTAAGGTTGAGAGAAGTTGCCTTGAGTGTGCTAATTCTTTTTGTGAAAATGATTATTGGTTACAACAGTGTGAAGTCGAACCCATAATAAATTGTTTTTGATTGTATATATGTAGGTTCGCTTCGAAGCGTACATTTTATGTGATATTTATGCCGCTACTTTCATCACGATGCTTTCCTATTTCTTCTTTTTGTACATATACGTTACAAAACTACCAGAAAACTACATAAACTACCTTCTTTTAACTATCTTCGAAACTCACAAAAAGACAAAACGAATGGGTATTATTTTAAAACGTTACGAAGCTCGCGACTCGTCACATCGGTCGTCTTGGCCAGTTTTTTTTATTACATTGTACATTTATTCCTCGATTAGGCAAAGAAAAATTCAATATCAATAGTGAAAAATTTCTGATGATCATAAAGTAAAAGTAAAAGATGGCCATGGGTTTCGCGAATATTAAGATTTTATTAGATTATTTTTTATATCACTGTCCATCATATTACAAAGTAGCAAAAATGCCTTGTATATTGATATTTCAGTGTAACAATTTATATCCTAAACGAAACCCGATCGTTTACGCTACGTTTTATAAAAATGTACGCAATAAAACACGGGCAAAGAATGAAAGTAAAATATTCCTAAACCGTATTTAATGATCATGAAAAAGTGGTAGTTTTTACTGCTCCCATTTTATTTACAATATTTTTTATCTTGAAAATGACGTCACGTTTCACCCTTGCTTCGGAATCCCACAGAATTCAGTTGCGGACATTCTTTCATACTGTAAAGCGAAGGCAGTTTTTCATGGATGAACAAAAAACGGCGGTATTGTCTACGTGAGGCTATGTATTCAATAAAGTGTGTAATAAAATTGTGATTCGGGCGGTCCCGGGAGGATCGCTGCAAACCTCTGGCATTCAGGTCAACGCTTTAAGAAGGTCTATATAAATTTAGCATACAAATTTCCATCGCATATTTTAATATGATAGAGTTCAATTTGGGATTACGGTAGGCATTTTTTCCCATTCTCCATCACAAAAAATAACGTAAAACCTTACGGTGAAGCCGACTGCTTGACTTTAAGTACAGGGTGCGGTGAAAGTCTTTGGTTCCTGCTGACAAGCTAGCGGGTACGAATTCCCATTGTATAAATAAAATAGTTTAATGGTCAAAAGCGCCGGTTTGCACACAGATGTCACGAGTTTAATCTACTAGGTAAACCCTCAATCATCAATGATGAGATAATGTTAAGCGTTTTAAAAAAAATTTACCCTACCTACTTGCTTTTAGCCAAATAATTTTTGTAAAATGTACCGGCTTATCAGATAACGTGGTTATATATTTTTTTTCAAAATTAATACTTCTAGGACCTCAAGAATTTCCCCCATAATGGCCACTTATATTCTAAATATAATTATGTTTCAGAAAGTAGATAATCATGTGTCTCCCTCCCACAAACGTGTTTAAGTTTAAATTTATATGTTTTAAAATGGGCAAAAAAATTGGTAAGATTTAAAAAAAACTTTTTTTTTCTTTAACCTAGGCATAACCTACACAATATTTAACACCGATATATATTTAAAAAAAAGAGCAATATAAGGTTGAATTTTTTTACACTCGAGGCACCTAAAATTTATTTTCTTATGTGAAGATATCTGTTGATATCTACGAGATACGAACAGGATAAACTGTCCAAATTTTATGGCGCCAGAGCTCACAATTTTGAGGTTCATGCTGCTTCAACACACGGATTTATATATTTATAATTATACATTACTGCAACAAAAAAAAACAATTTGTCCTTTCATTAGATATTTTTTGCTTGCCTACACCCTTCGTCATCGTTAGTTCTTTTATTTCTCACCTGAACAGAATAGTTGTATCTTATTATAACTAGATATAAGTACCCTCTTTTTTATTGATCATCATTTCATTTTTCAACAAACTTTTGTATTCTAGAAATTATATCAAGAACTGAGTCCTGAATATAAAATTGCTCATCATAAGAGGGTATTTTTACGTATGTGGAGATATTTATTAAAGATTTTTAAAGAGAAACATAATAAATATAACTTACCTACCTAGGTACATTCAATATGTTCATGAACTATCGAACAATTTCTATCTACAAATTTCTGATAATTAACTTTAGCCCAAATGAAGTCCAAAGCATGTGTAGCTAAGAGCAGAATTAGTCACCCTTTTAGGAAATGGTCCATTTCCGCTCTGAGATTACCCCGTGGAGAAGGGGTGGGACGGAGGTTACCGGGGAGGGACCGGAAGAGACCAATGATGAATCGACTGGAACCTTCTGAAATTGAAATCTCATTTTGATTTTATTTTACAGCCCTGTACTTATTTATGGCATGGAAGGGTGATTTCGACGCCGCGCCGCTTTGATCTTTTAGGAAATAGCACGTCATATCCATGTGCCAGTAAAATCTTTTTTGATTGAAAAATCAATGGTTTTCTTGTAGGAATTTATATTGTTCTTCACTTAAATTATGCTCTCATGAACAAGAATGTAGGTAAATCCCGGAAAATTATTTTTCATTGAAGAAGAAGAAAACAATAATAATATAATTTGTTAAAATATGATAATGAAAAAGAAACAGAAAAATAATAAAAGATAATGGTCGCAACTGGGATAATTCTTAAAATTAATTTGAATTATTATTAATTAATTATTAATAATAAATAAAATTTTAAAATTTTATTAAATATTATATTTTTTTTCACAAATTAATTTTTATAAAAAAAAAAATCTTGGCCAAGAAGAAAACAAATCATTTATTTATTTTTATTTATTAATTTTTGGATAATTAACAGTTGAATTTCATTTTTTTACATTGCATACTAAAAATACAACCAATTGTAGATTTCCCCCTTGTATTAAGAAATTAACACCAATCAGAATTACATAAACAAAGAACATAAAACAAATAAAATAAGGATAAAATAAATTTCACATCAACTTAAAATTTGTATAAAGTGGTAGTAAACCTTCATCCAGAGGTAGTCCAGAGGTACGTGTTTGGACAAGGGTTATTGTATCTTTGGGCGGTACGTTGTACCTTTGGACAAACTAGTTTCTTGCAAAGATACCACAAAAGTTTACCTATTTAAAACGACTTTATTTTAAATAAAACCACTGTTACTTGTTACGTTGTTTCATAAAACTCTAAGTATGAATTTATATTAGTCTTCATATTCAATATGATGACAGAAAATTATCATTGTCTCGGCATCATTTCGGCATGCATTATTTCTGAAAGTATTTCTTGCAGGAATCGCCCGAAGCGCCCGGTCCTTATTTGAAATGCATTCACAGTTAAAACAAATAACTACTAATATTTTTATCTTTTTAGAAGCAACCCTCGCATTTTCATTTTTGAACACAGTTTTAAATGGAACTTTTCTCTTCTTTAGTTTACTTTTCAGCAGTTTATTTTTTCTTGGATGTATCTGTCAGTTCATTATCCCTTCCTCCTTCCACAGTTAGTCACTTTCATTTGAGGTGCTGTGGGGAAAATGAGGATCAATTTTAAAATGATATTAACATTTTTGCTTAGTTGATGATGTCGATGCAGTTGGGAAATGTTGGATTTGTATTTTTTAACAGTGCTGATTTTAATGTATCTGGAATATCAAGAGTCTCCACTAATGTCTTTCCAGTCTTTCGAGGTGTGATTTCCCCCTGGGCCTAAGAATTAGGAGTATTCAAATATGCCCATTCCTTTTGACACGTTCAAAAGTACATGCGATGGGCCGACCATATGCACAACAACTCATGGGTTCACAAACAATAAAATCGGTAAAAAATTAAGAAAACTGCAATATTGGGTTCTGAGTACAATTTGAGCTTCATATTTCATTAACACACTCAATAGAAAGAAAAAAAAACGAAAACCGAAAAAGACCTACTTTGCGAAAAATATTCAAATCGTCACAATAATTACACTAATGCAATTTTTTTGTGATTTGAGCTGCCAATTTATAAATCTACTTTTGCTACTATTTTTAAAGCTAATTTAGGATGATGTCTTGCCATAGAAATCAAGTGTCCAAAGGTACAAGAAGTGTCCATAAGTACAACACTTGACCCTACCTACCAAGGCAATTTTTTTCTGAGATAGCTAATTCCCTTTTTGGTTTTATTCTAGTCACTCACGTCCTTACTGTGAGTAAAACAGGAGAAAAACGAAGATCCCATGATGTTGGAAACTAAACAAACCAGCAACTTCAACCAATTTTGGTTTAAAGGTTTAGCGTTTTCGCTTACCCGCGAGCTTGTAGCCACGCAAAGCAGCTTAAAATTCTCATTAAAATGTTAATGAGGTTTCAAAAATGAATATGTGAACAATTTTGTTTTTCAAAAATTAATACGCGGATATAACAACCCCTGATTTTCATGCAAACCATTGTACACTTTTCTGTGTTCATTTCGATGTTATTTATTTACTAGCTTTTATCCGGCATGCGTTGCAATGCAACTTAAATAAATAAATTGTTTCTCCCTGCGCGTTCTTTCCCATTAATCCCCGTTCTCCTTCCACTTCCTCTTCCCCTCCGCGTCTCCTTCCCCTTCCGCGTACCCCTTTCATCTTCTCCCGCTGTTCCGTTTCTCGCGACCTCTTCCCATCACGCATTCCCCTTGCATCTTCTCCGCTTTCTCCTCTCCATCGTTCCCCTTTTCGCAACCCCCCTCCTTTAATTTCCCTCCTCCCTTCCGGTTTACCTCCCCCCTCTTCTTTTTTTCCCTACCGCAAAACTTCATAAAATACCCCCATTTTTCGCGAATTTCTTTATTCCAAAGCTCACAAATATAGAAATATCATTATACAGAAACCTTTGCGGGCACTCATCAATTTTTCATTGCAATCGGATGAAAAGTATAGGAAATAATTTCATAATGCCAGAGCTCACTACCTTAAAACCATCCAGAATATGCGAAAATCAAATTTCCAAAGTTTCATCGCAATCGGTTGAACGGTATGGCCGTGCATAACATACGAACAAAGAAACATTAATTTTTATATATTAGATTTGATGATTAGTTTTGTATAATATTTTGTGTTTTATTACGGTAATTTCCTGAACTAAAGTAGTCACATCCAAATTAGAACTTCAAAATGAATAAAAAAAACTTAAATCAATTTTAAAAATGAAAAAAAAACCACACACACAGTAAATAAAAGTTTAAGTTATCACCGAGACTCGAATTCCGGACCTTTACCTCTACTAGCAAACCCGACCAATTTTTATACCGTGACTTTAAAAATCTCACGGGTTTTTTTTAACCCCTCAATACCAGACTTTCTCCACCCATTTTTTGTTCTGTGATTTTTTTCAATATTACATTGCTTTTTATGTTCGCTATGATAAAGATTTACGTCTGTCAAGTTGCTTTCTAGTAGGGAGCCCTGACGAGATAAGCCTAGTGATACCATTACTAAAAAAATGTGATATACCGGCCGTTAATCCTGTTATGATACAGTTAAATATGACTTAAGGTGATAGGGTCAAATTAGGTCAGTGGTTAGATCAGAACCCCGCCACGGCTAAATTCCAGATGCGAAGAAATCGTTTTTTTTTTTTTTAATTTTCGAAAGTCATTAATATTGTCTTTAATGGTTAATAAATACAAAAAAATTTATAAATTTGTTTTACACCACTTAAATTTTAATCAAACTCTACCGGTTTCAGAAAAACCCTTCCTTCGTCAGGAGGATATTAAAACTTAATATTCTTCTTAGCATATATCTTAATTATTTTTTTAAAATTGATCTAATGTTTAAGACAAGAGATTTTTATGCATAGCACAAAGGGTAACAAATAATATAAGCAATAATTATTAGCCTGAAACACTCATCTTTATTGAAAAAATCTCCCGAGGAAAGATACATATCGCCGACGGGACTCGAATCCGCACCCTTCTGATTGCCGGTCAGGAGCCCTACCATTAAACTACGGCTGGTTACCCCCTACCCGCCAAAACATTCAATATATACCTATTATTTCATTAAAAAATTACCGCTTATTACATTTTTTCACCTGCAAACAACAACTTTATTTTTATATGAAAAAGGCATGTAAGTGCTAACTCTCTCACTAGGTGGCGTCGAGACATATTTTGTCTACATTTTTTGGTGAAAATACTTTATCTTGTCAAATATTGATTATTTTTTTAAATTGATAAACTAATGTTTATGACAAGATTTTTTGTGCATAGCATTAATAATTATTGCTTATAATAAAAATATATATATTAATATTCATATTCAATAATATTCATCTTCATTCGTATTCATTAATATTATTTATATTCATTCAAATATGTTTTAATATTCTCCTGACGAAGGAAGGGTTCTTTTCCGAAACCAATTTATATATTTTTATTGTAAATTCTGGCAAGCCACATATTAATACTTTTACAAATATGAATTAATAAATAGATTGGTTAGGTTGAATACCAGTATATATCTATTACATGTTCATTACAGCTCCTTATCAGTTGATTAGTGATAAATTGTAGCAATTTGCAATGAAGCTATTTTATCAAATTTATTTATTAAAGTTGATTTGTTGAATCATTTCCCCTCCTCGAAAATGGCCATTGTTCAAAAAAGCGAATATTTCAATTCACTTAATTCATAAACGAGAGTTTGAATTGAAGACGGATAGACTTTCTTGATTGCCCTTACTTATATTATTGAATGATATGGTTGATTACATCTTGAATTATTCATACATGAGTTTATTTTTTTATGTGCATTTCTTATTTGGAGATATGTTCAGCGTCTATAATAATAATAATAATTAAATAATAAATCACCTTAAGGGCGCTGTAAATTTTATTATGAATTCTTACGCTCTATCTAGAACTATTATTTACAAATAGATACAACAAACATACTTACCTGGCACATCACTTCCGATAAACACACTTTAATTAGAAAGTTTATGCTTGGAGAAGATATGACTTTGCAGTATATTTCAAATATTGGACATTGCATAATTTTCTATTTGCTACATCAAAACATTTTTCATTATACATTAATAAGAAGATTAATGCCATAAATGGAGTTAATAAATTGAAATCATTTTGAATGACTGGAAAATTTTGGACTCTTTAGGACTGGAGAATTTTTATGAAATTACATGTACAAATAACTTACAAATAAAAATTCGTTAACATTTTTATAGAATTAGTTATTTACAATATCGCGGCTGAGAAGATGAAGCTATAGGTTTGGTTTTTTTGCTTTTGAGCAGTGGCGGTTCGTGGTCTTTTTAACGGGGGGTTCAGAAATTCAAGAGAAGATATATTGTCTAATCAAAATTTACTATTGTCATACAAATTAAATAAAGTTAGTGAAGGGTTACCTAAATAGGTAGGTACTATTGTTTTTAAATAACTTCATACTACTCGACACAATTATTAAACTACCAAAAAAAGGTTTTAGAGGATTTAAATTGTTTAATGGTTTTTACAACACTCAAATGTACGTTGCTAATTATGATTGTTTTTTTCAATAATAAAAATTGCGTAGAATGTAGAATATAATATAATTGACATTTTAAAACATAAAAAAAAACAAGAAACACAAATAAAGGTGGCACGAAATAAAATGAGCTTTTTTCATTTACACAAAAAATCCATTATACACGTATACAAAAAATAATTATATTTAATTTCCAAACTTTTTTCATAAGCATTAGCGTTATTTTTTGTATAAAACACTGTACTCCGTCATTGTGTGAAAAAATTAGAACAGAATATTCGCGACAACCGATAAATGCAACCACTTTCAATTTGAAAGCCGAAACAATACTGGGAAAGCTCAACACAAAATTGCATAACTAGCGACGTTGTTTGCCGAAACTTTAGTAAATTTACTCGTAACTAAAGGATATAACGACTTATCTATAAAAAATACGAAAACAGAAGTCAAAATCGATCCACTTCAATAGTAGATTTACAAATGCCATTAGTAAACGGTTGGACAAATGCAGAAACAAGAAAATAAAAATGTACAAAAATGACTACAAAGTTAAATACCATAATATATAACATTTAACTTGCATCCTCGGTGCAAAAGTCGACCGTCAGCCGGTCATCCTGCGACAATCTCGGGCTTCGTTTCGGCGAGACTCGTCAAAGTTCGGAGGTCACATGAGATCTTGACTCGTGATCAGCGCACCAAGCTGCGTAGTTTTGTCCATTCTACCGGCACAGCGATTCGTATCGGCTATGATTTTTTCGTATGGAAAAATGTGTGCGGATCGCAACGCGCACAAAATGGGAATAGATACCGTATTTTTCGGTGGCGCGAGTTTTAAAGACGGAATTTTAATGTCGAGCTATCTGTGATGCGCTTATATTACTATACAACAAGATTGTTTTATTTTATCATCTTTTTAATGGGGGTTCACCGCACAACCGCACTTTAGAGAAAACCGCCACTGGTTTTGAGTTAGCTCTAAATTTTGTCGAATCTGTGATCATTCTTAAGTCATGTGGCAGTCCATTCCAGGCATTAGTTCCTGATACTCCGAAAGCAAGCTCGCTGAACTTAGTATCTGTTTGTTCGAAACAACTAAATATCTCAAGTGGTGTCTCGATGTTGCAAAGCTTTTTGTGCATGTAATTTCAACCTGTTTTTAGCTCATAACTTTAATACCAGCATGAGGTATAACCCTTTAAAATAATCAAGGTCCCATAATACCGCTTCAGTAATATTTTGTTGATTGCTGGGGGGTTACTTGTAAATTACGACAAAACACAACATTCTTTATTCTCTCTTTCTCTGTTTTCATTTATTCTGTGTTCAACATTGTTTGGTATGTTTTAAAAAATATCTATAGTATAATAATGAAATATACATAACAACTAGTTAAGAAATCCTGGACAAAGACGGCCAGTTAAACCAGTATCATCACAAATTCCTATACATTATGCTCTGATGAGTTTTTTTACCTAAGCTTGCTAAAGCTTCCCCGATAAAACATGATGTGAACGCAAATGAGCACTTTAGCGATAAGAGAAAATACGACGAGCTTGAATGTGTCATCAATTTGAATACCCTGAAAAATAATGTACTTACCTAAAAATCGTTTTGTTATTCATAAAAAAATTCACAAATATTTTCAACAACACTTTACGGATCTCCTCAGCAAAAAAAAACCACTCGTTAATGGGTTTACCACACAGATCTATCATAAAGGATCAAATATCAATAATTATAAATATCATAAAGAATCTTATTTCTACTCCATTCAGTCATCTACTATCGTCCTAAATCTGTCATTTTCATGCATCATTGCCATACAAAAGAGATGCTACCAACCCCTTTTTTATTTTGTTTTATCTGAATACAGAACAAGAGTCCCAACTGTTACCAACCGTCCAGAGCCAGTGTGATTATTGCTTTCCCAATTGCGGTAAGTGTTATATAAGCTGAAGGGAAAGGATATGGATTTCAATTCTGAATGGTGGTCCTACACCAGGGCGATACTGAGAGTATCTTTTTACTATATATTATTTTTAAATTATGAAATCGTCAAATGACGCATATTATTCAAATAAAATTAACTTGTGCTGTAAAAAGAACCCGCGATCATGGGAAGATAGATAGTCAAGAGCCTTAGCCCTCGGAGACGAAAAGACCACGGAGGCCTGTTATAGACTTCTAGTCTAGCTCCAATTGACAACATTTTAAAAGCGGCTACCATGAAAAAATCTCCCGTCTCTCACGTAATTCTTGAACAACTTTTCAAATACAAAATTAACAACACCATTACAAGTACTTAATATATTTAACCTCTTAGGATCCAAACCGGCTTGTAAACCCTAGTTGTTTAAATTCAAACTTCAACCCCTAAATTTCAATAGAAGAGGCTGTATGTAAGCCCCACCCTAACTCAGATTAACCTGCTGAACTAGTTACGAAAACGTTTTGCTTCTCACGGCTCCACTCAAAACCCTTCTTAAAATTTTCACCCCGATCCCCGCAGCACGGCCCTTTCAGTTAAAGCTATCAGGTGCTCAAATAAAGAGCAATTTAAAAGACATTCCGCACCCGCTGAAAAGCGCGCCAACCGAGTCAAACTATAAACACTCTTCCCCTGAATTATTCAACGGAAACCCTTTTCAAAACAATGGGATTTTATTTCGGATTCCTGCCTCAATTTTAGCGGTGTGTTCATATACGGGTACTAACCAACACGTGTTCGGCCTACTGGAGAATATGCTATCCCAGAAAGGCAAGGTTTATGTAGAGGCACGCTCTAGGTAAACGAATGCAAATGTTCCCCTAGTTCTTTATACTGTGAGCCAATTCTCTTTTAGTTACTGCTTGGGAGTGCCCTGGAATTAGGTCTCTTCTTATGTGGAATTTGAATAATAGAGAGCCAAGGTTTTAAATTTATATTTCGCGGTTAATAAAATACTCGTTTGCTACCAAATTGACATCATTTTTCGCTGCTTGGTTTGGTTGGGTGAGTAATTTTAAAATTAATAGAGATTGTTTTGAAGTTATTTTATGAGCATCAGAAAAGGCAAGGAAGATTTTTTTATAAAATTTTATGTGAATATCATACATTATAGACAGGACTAAATTTGTTAACTTGTGGTTTCAACACCTTTCTATTTTTTTACTTTGAAAAGGCAAATTCAGAGTTGTTATCAAAATTTAAAGTTGTGTTTTATCAACCACAATTAATAATGAATGTTGATAAAACATTTAATTAAATGAAACAAATAACTTTGTATCAACCACTATTATATAATCACAATTACCTACATGTTAAGAAACCGATGGTTTCTTCGTCAGGGTGGTAATAACATTTGATGACTTTATTATATTTGGAGGCACTGCTGAAAACCAGCTGCATTCCAGGAGAAATCCTGAATTGCAGCTGAGCAGTGACCTTTTCGTCAATAGAACCAACGTGTAATCAAAAATGTATATCTACATTGTAAAAAAAAAATCTATCGATGAATAAACGATTTTAATATTTATTATTATTATTATTACTAATTCCATATAATATCACCAACCTTGTTCAAATTTTCTTCTAGAATACCACGCCACTTCCACTTCAAAAAGTCAAGAATTTGCATGTAATGTCTCACAGACCGGTCAATGGTTGAGTGGGCATCGTGTTTGGGTCCCACCTAGGCGTTCCGTGTTCGGTTCCTCAACTGGCTAAGTCCTTCATCACAACACGTGGTGGTAGTAGTAGATTTTCAAATGTTGTTAAGTTAGGTTAGGTAATAATATCAGTCTACAATCCTTGTCTAGCAGGATCTAACCATTATTATAATAAACCCGTCCTGGATATTATCTTGACCACATACAAAAGAAAACACCGAACAAGGAAAGAAAGAAAAACAATGTTTTTTTTAAAGACCGAAGTTTTTTTACTGTGGACTTGGTCGTCTAATATTTGATGGTTTTTATATTTAAAGTATCTCTACCATCAGTGTTCATAAATATTACCATTTGTTATTTCGGCTACTGGCACTATACCTAGCTCTCTCATTAAAAATTTTGGCTTATTATATTTGTCAAAGAAATTATATATAAATATGCAAAAGTCAGTCATTTTAAAAACATGTAGGCTTACGAAAGATTTGTTTAAATATTTATATTGAGCAGTAGGATTTATCGCTCCAGTTAGGAGTTCTACCGAGCCGAACCCTCTGATATGAAAATATCTGGAGTCGGTGAATTATTTAAGCATTTAGTTATCTGGTAGGTTAATATATTGTTTTGTATTAATTACACACTTGCATAGCGTGGATTTACTAGATGATCATTTGTGGGAAAATGTGTGGAAGGGTTTAGTTTTTCCTATGGGGAAGATTTAACCCGAACATAAAATTTGATAGAAAAAAAATGATAATTTGTAGAAAGCCGTTTTTGTGAGAAATCACCTTAAGGGCGCGGTTTTACTGCACACACGTCTCAGGGATCTCTTTCATCCATCCTCTGCCAGTTTTATGCCTCACTGCCATACATCAGGCCAACACTCTATTGTGTATTGCTAGCTTCGCTTCTTTGGACAGTTTTTGTTAGTTTTCCAACGGAATTAAGCCCTTCAATAATGGAGTTACCTTAGTTAGTTTAAAAATGCTCTTTCCTAAAAGCTCGAATCGAGAAGATATTAACTCGTTTTCCTCCATTATTGATTCCCTTCAGAGTGCGAAACATCCCCCCAGGAACGTCATGCAATACTTTTCGAGAAAGTGCTCCGAAATCGTTCGAGAATACAATATCAGGATAACAACTGCAAAATAATGATTATATTAATGTATAATGAGAACATTCTCATTCCTTTCACAACGTTTCCTTTGAAACTTCAACGAGCTTTCCTTGGTCCGTGGAACAGTATAGCCCAGTAAAGCACACAAAGAACGCCTTTAGAAACGATGAACGTTTTATTGTTTTGTTAAACACGTCATATAATCTCCTTGTGTTGATATTTGTTCATCTGGCTGTCCATTCAACCATATTCATGTGTTCGCTTGAATAAAATTTATAAAAAAAATATATATTTACACCGATGAAATATTGAATTGTCGATTGCTGTTGTTAGATGAGATATTATCTATAATATGAAAATTAATGTTCGTTTATTCGTACCGTTGTGGGGAATGATGGAGGGGTGCTTCGCGGGAGGGGGGACGAGGGAGAGGGGAAGGCGAAGGAAGGTGGAAGCGGAATGCGTAAGGGGGGGGGGGTACTATTCATACGATTACGATTAAAATTTTATCCGATTGCTATTAAATTTTTAGAATTATTGTGAACATGCCCGTGAATACTTCTATATATATATACTAATGAGCTCTGGCATTATGAAATTTGCATAAAAAAAATTAAATAGGTCACGCGATTTCTTGTAAAAATGGGTGTATTTAATCTAGTTAAGCGGCAGGGAAAAAGGCTGGGGGAGGGGTATGCGGGAGAGTCGGTTGGGTAATTAAGGAGGGGGCTTCGCGGGAGGGGGGACAAGGGAGAGGGGAAGGCGAAGAAGGTGGAAGCGGAATGCGTGAGGTGTGGGGTTCGCAAGAAAGGGGTGAGCGGGAGAGGGGAGGGGGAACGAGGGAAGGGGAAAAAGGAAAACGGGAGGGGAAGGGGACGCGGGTGGGGAAGAGGAAGAGAAGTCGTAAGGGGAACGGGGACGAATGGGAAATGACACGAAGGAAGATTTTTTTTTTTTTAAATTCGAATTGCAATGCATGCCGTGCAACAGCTAGTTATAAATAATATTTCAACGAATAATATTTTAATGAAATTTGTCAGCAGGGACATAATGACAATATTTTATGCAATAATATGATACAATTTAAGCAGTATATTTGTATAATGATGATAATACATTAAAAATCAAATTAATTGGTTCAATTACAGAATAGTATAAATAGCAGCATAAGCCATATAATAAACAAGTACAAATAAATGTATGAACCAATGAGTTTAATGAACAAGTAGGTACATCAATAGTTTCATATATAGAGGTAGGCATGTGAGGCATTACAAAATTATTATGATGTTCCATTTTCTTAGAACGTGAATTCTAATTTATTATTAAGATTTTGCCCTTTATACGCTGTTTCGTGAGCACGAAAATTTAGTTTTGAGAAGCCGTAAATACGAGAGTACGATAATTTTGAACATTTTCATATAATACCAGAAAAAATAATGCTAATTCTTATGCACGTCTCTTTCTCTGTTTCTATTTTCCGCAATTTATATTACAATTTTTTTATATTTTCCATTTTATCTTTATCATTATGTTTACACTACACATCATACAAATTAATAATATTCCATTGGTCACCATGAATATTATTTCAAATTAAGTTATATTGTTTCATTTATTGTTCCGCTTGGGCACTTAAGCTTGTTTTCACGACAATTTAACGTAGGTAGACATAGGAAAGACGTATGCCCCGGACCTGAGTTATTAAAAAAAAACAATTATTCAAAATTATATTTTGTTCGATCTGTGAAAATAGAAATCGTTATTGTTTACTCTTAAATCATTTTTATTGAAATGCATTTAACAACCTCACCACATGCCATGTACTTAAGCTTTTGCACATAAACATTTAGGTTTTTACTTAATAAATTGTTTTTCCATCAAAAACCTTCATGCACTCCTATTTCTAAGCCAGCCATGATCCCAAAAACGGATAAAATAAACGATAGAACAGGAAAAGCAATAAATAACATCCTCATGCTTCGAAGGGTACTCCATACAAAATTGAATTGCATTTTCTTCAACTGAAATGTAGTTCTTTATGTTACAATCCTTTATCTCGTCCCTCAAACGTGACGCATTGAGACTACGGACAAGACGAGAAGTTTTAATGTATTATTGTTAAAGTTCCTTGGCTCCAGATGGGGTCAGAAGTCAGGGAATTGTTATTCTAGTGAATTCGATATCATTGGAGGAAGTAAAAAGAAATTTATTCAGAAACTCTTACAAATGAAAAGCTTTCAGTGAAAAAAGGTTTACGAAAGGATAAGAGGTGAGATGATTATGGGGATCAGACCGTTTCTGGAAATATGTAATAATAAAAACCGTTTATTTCGGATCATTTGAAAGATTATAAAGATATATTTTTTATTGAAGAAGAAAATAACAATAGTATACGATTTTTTCATTTTTTTTTAAATATGAAAATGAACAAGACACAGAAAAATAATAAAAGATAACTTATTTCATATTTAAAAAAAAAATCGTATATTATTGTTATCTTCTTCTTCAATGATATATTACATTGATGGAAATAACCTTCAAAAGTTAAAAAGAGAGTTTTTCTTATAAAAATATGAATAAATTTTTTAGCTTATTTTATCGTTTTTCTTGGAATATAACTCAAAACTAAGTTCGTCAAATACAAAAGGCTTCATTGAAGAAGAAGACAACAATAATAATCTAAATTAAAATATGAAAATGAACAAGACACAGACAAATAATAAAACATAATGGTCGCAACTGGGACTCGAACCCAGATCTCACATATGAATGTGTACGCATTGATTAATATGATATTATCATCTTTCATATAACGCACGAAGGGTGGAAAAAATGGATAAATTAATTATAAAAATAAATACTTTTGACAAAAAACCGAGTCTCATAGTTTTATCCGAAACATATTGCAATACCGAGTACCTTCTTATTTCATGTCAGATTAAAATTATATTATAATAAAAGTAGACGTCAATAAAAACAATCGTGATAATCGTACACAATAAATTTAATGTTATCAAAATAACCGAACAACCTAAACATTTAGTAAACTGTATCGAAATATATAGATATATAATGCACCATATAATTGCTGTTTATAGAACGAACGGTTCTAATTGTACTTAACTTATTAATATATTTATACTTATTATAAAAAAAAACAAAACTTATTAATGACTTTAAACACATACATACTTAAAAAATATTATATTCTTACGATAACCATTACTGTAACCATTTAGTAAAAATGTTATTTTATTTTTAATTATTTATCAATTTACAAACTGGCTGGCTTTTGGAGCCCGCTAGTTCGTGAATAGATTAGTGAAGAATAAATTAATATATACACTAGCTTTTATGTGTCGCATAGATATTATGTTAATACTACTACTACCTAATATGTACATATAAACTTAATTTTTATAAGAAATTTTTGGTTTTTATACCTTAGAAGTAGGCATATTCTTATTTTCTTACGACAGGTTTACACCTACAAACTATCATGTTTTCATTTGCTTTTTACTTGCTTTTATGTGTCAAACGGTTAAGGTTAAATTATTGCTTTTACTATTCTATACTTATAATCTTTGTGTATATTATTTTTTATAAACTATGTAAAATGGCAGAGCGAACGCCCTGGATTTAACGGGCCACGATAACTGGTCAAACGATCTAGGTATATTATGTTAACAATACCGCCAACAATTATTTCGTAAACTCTCTAATTCAAAGGCCTCATATTAAACACTATATTATTATGTCGTATTATACCATGTTACTGCTCTCACTGTCTACTATGTACATATAAACTTTACATTTCTTTACAGCTAAATTACGTTTGTTAACCTTAGGAGTAGGCAAATTCTTATTTTTGTACAACATGTTTATACCTACAAATAATCATCGTATGCATTACTAGTTACTTGCTGTTATAATATGTTAAATAGATAGATTATACTATGTATTACTACTGTAACTGTGAACTTACAATCTTATGAATATTTTTTATAACTATGTATGTAAAAGCCTAATAGGCGTATAAATAAATAAATAAATAAATAAATAAATAAATAAATAAATAAATAACGTAGATAAATAAATAAATAAATAACGTAGAAAAAACATCATTATTGAATGTATTCGTTATACGACTAAAATAATCTTCGAATCATGTCTAAATAAAAATAGAAGAGAAATAAAAGGTCATACTCCATCTTGATTAGATCATATCTGGACTAATATAAATATTAATTATCTTCATAAAATGAATTAAATTAGAAAAAAATAATAAAACAGATTACTTGATTAATTGATATAACTGATTACCATTCATGCATACTTCTTTATGATAACAAATTTAAACCTAAACAAATATGACTTTTTTTATGAAAAACTAAAACATGGGTAATGGAACAATGTTTTAAACAGTGATGATACCAAAGCTTCTTTTAACAACTTTAAAAATACGAGTATAAATTCTCGGTACATTAAAAATACAACTACTGAAACTACAGGGAACATAAAATCAAAACCAAAATTTTTAAAGCCTTGGAAATCAAAAAAACTTTTTATATGAATCAAACACAAAGAAAAACTTAATAAAACAACACTAAAAATCTTCTAAATGAAAAAACATACATTCTATACAAAAAATAAAAAAAATAAATTGACAATCTGTATTTTTAACAGTAAATAGAACTTTAAAAAAAATAAAATACTCTCTACAGACAAGTCCATACACAAATACGGCAATTTATTTAGCTATGGACAATATTGAAAAAAAAACACATAAAGTACATAAAAATCATAGATGCTGATTTTCAACCTAAACAATGTGCAAACATCTTTATTTAATTTTTTTGCCAAAGTTGGAAAAAATCTAGGTAAAATATCGTTAAACCCTTTATCACGAAAATGCAAGTAATCGAAAATTTATACAATCAATAAAAAAGTATTTGTGTATGTGTATAAGTGCTAAATTAAATACAACAGGGTCCAAAGATCAGGATATGAACAGAAAAAAAATAAAACTCCGGACAAAAGAAGAGGCCTGGAATTCTTTCTTTTGTTAAGTTTATTGCTAAATCGAGGAAGTTTGTTGTGCAACTCGTCCCCGGGGAATTTCGTAATTATCTACACGGAATATTGTTCAACAAAAAGTCTAATGATAAACGCATCCCTTATCTCCAAATTCACCGCAACACCCCTTATAATAGTTGTAAAACCTGAAAGAAATACGAATGTTGTGAGAATTTTTCATATTTTGAGTATTGCGCATGTTGTAACGAGTTTTGGGAGTAGGTTCTTAATAGTATATTGGTAAACGTGTCATACACTTGAACGTGGCTTTAACCTGACGTGGAAGTGACTTGAGCTGATGTGTATTTTATTATGACGTCTAGATAATATGTTTCTGAGTCCTGACCTCTCTTGAAAGTCAATTGAACCCGACTCATCTTCACTTAAATCTATCTCGACATCGCTAAAACTGACTATATCCGACTGCGCGGCGACGTGAGCTCTTCAAGAAACCACCAAAAATATAATAAATTTAAAACAAAAATAACCTATAATGTATTACTTGCAATGCTTTTTTACATTCTTGGTGGTGTCAATAAATTAGGTTAATCTTGCTTTACAATATTTATGTTATTAGTGGAAGAATAGCAGAGTGGTTTCACCCGTGTTTCTTTTTAAAGTGAATTATTCACAAATATGGGACATCATTTTGGCGTATATGAGAGCTAGATTATGGAGGGTTTTTACACAGAATTTGAAAATTTCATCAAATTTAGAATATAATTTTCAAATTAAAAGTTCGATTTATGCCCTTTTATTACTTTAATTCTGCGAAGCGACTGACCCATGCATATTGATATTATAACAGAACTCGAATACAACTTTCACAAAACTAATAAATTAACCTTGAATTTTGATGAATTGTTCAAATTTTGTGAAAAAATTCCGTCGTTATATTTTCAAATCTTTATACCTAGAACAAAAAAGAAAAAGAAATAGTTCCAGTACCTATTACGTTTACATAAAAACTTAATGAAACTCATATTTGAAAAGATATTAAGAGGGTATTACCAGAGAATACTGGAAATTAGTACTTTTAAATCAAATTCTGGACGTATTGACTCTTTATTACAAATAAACATAAATTGATTTTGAAAGATTGTTATTTTATCTGGTACACGCAGTTTTAAAATTTTTAAAAACTAAGTGTACTTTTAATATACTAAGGTTATACCGTTAGTCGTTGGCAGATTTGTTCAATTTTGAAAAGATAGATTCTTTTAAACATGACAAATTTCAAATCATATAATCATACAACAAAATAAATCAATACATAATCTAGTTTTTAGAACACAGTTTTAAAAGTTTCAATTTAAGTTAAATTCAAATCATTAAAAAATTAATCCGAGAACGTGCTTTGTGACAAAAATACCTCAGTTTTTCTATTTATTTAAAGTCTTACAAACTAAATTATTAAAAAAAAATTTTACACACTTATTTTATTTAGACATTATTGAAAGATCATAAATACTTATGATCAAAAAATACTTACAAGAAGTACACTGTAATGGATATTTTTTAAGTATTATGGTAAGTTAGTAATGGCAATTTTATGTAAAGTCAATGGTAATGCCTGTGTGCATTTATTATGTATGAGTTCCAAATTATAGGCAGAGCAAAGAGACAACTACTGAATAAAAGAAGGTTAAGATTAACATCAATATAAATTTATTATTTTATAAATATCAAGGAATGTTAAATTAAGGAATTAATTAATCTACAGGGCGTGGCATTTGCTCGAAGAAGACAAATGATGGTCATATTCTGAATGATGTCACATAAATTATGAATTTACATCTACTGAATTTAAGAGGTCAAAATTAAGAAACTAAGTCAAAGAAATATAAGTTGAGCGCCATCTTGTCTTGAATGAACAAGAAAACATTATTTAAGTTAATTTAAAAGGAATTAAACCATAATTAAAATGAAGCTAAATCTACGTTACGAAATTGCGAAGTGCGCAGTGCGAAGTCTGAAGTCAGAAGTGCGAAGTACGAAGTCTGAAGTCTCAAGTCTCCATAGCGCCGGCTTCCGTTCTCATTCCCAGTGCCCGTAGGTGTGTCTCTTTCAGGATGCCAAATTCAAACTGATTCATAATTGCTTGTGCCGCTCGCCTCTCCCGGTTCTGGCGATCACGTGGTGGATAGTAGTGATGTGCATATCAGTAGCGGTAGGGGTGTACTTTCTAAATCGCTACATTACCCCCTTTTCCATGGAAAACATTTCCAGTAGGAAATGTAGGCCCACCTGGCGCCTATTACTGCAACTGGAATATTGATGAAGATCCCTTTCATCATAAGATCAGGAGGAGAAGGCCATCATCAACCCTTGAGGCCAGGGTATATACCAGAGGTATCCATCCCGAAAGTTGCATCAAAGGGTGCTGATCCAAGTAGTGGAAACCCGTATTCTTGACTTGAAAGGTCCAAGAAGGATGTAATGTTGCAATGGTATTCCATGTCTTCTTTGTTGAGAAGCCCAAGATATGATATGTGGGACAACCAGCATAGTTGAAGAGCTGCTTAAAGAGTCCAAACTTCTTTGTTGAAAGCCAAGATATGACATGAGGAGGAACATCCAGTATTGTTGAAGAGCTGTGTGACGAGTCCAATCTTCTTTGACGTTCTCTACAGCTAAAACTGCCTATCTCATGGTTTATCAGCAAGAATATGAAAGCATTAAAAAACGAAGAAAATTATTAGTATACAAAAAAATTTAAATGCTCTTTTAAAGAACAAAATCAGAACTAGTTTCCAAATACAGGAAAAACTATATAAAACATTTGACCTCAACAAATGTGAAAAGCTACCAAGTAATTAAACTTAAGCAATGATATATCAAAATTACTAACGATTCAAAGTTTGAAAACTACAAAACTTTAAAGGTATAAAAGACCTTATGTCAAGATAAGAATAAAAGTTTTTAAAGAATAATATTTAAATCAAAGAATGATATTATCATCAGTACTAGGTATATAAAACCTTTTTACAGCAAGAGATTTTCAAAATAGAAAAATATAAGATGAGTGGTGAAACCACTGAGATTTCAATACAGAAAGTTAAATTAAAAGGGAAAAAAAATTATTTAAATATTTAATAATAATCAAAAATTTATATGAAATTCAAAATAAATTGAAAATTTTCCAATCATTAAAATTGAAGTGTTAAATCCACTGAAAATATAAATATATTTTTTTTTTAAAGAAAATTCTAAACGAAAATTATTGATTCTAAAAACGATACCAACAGTATAATAATATTGATTAATTTCAATAATCAATGAATTTTCTTTCTGAAGGAAATAGAAAATTATTTTTAAATTTTATGAAGCTCGTCAAGCAATTTCCTTTAAATAAGGGAAGTACTTAAGGAGGTGAACACGAAAACATGTAACACAAAGACTGTTCTGATAATTACCCAAAAACGTACATATAATTAATTATGACGTCAAGTAAACCATTGAATAAAAACATTCCAAATGTTAAGTTTTAAGAAAATAAAACTAAATTTTAAATTAGAAAATCAATCACCAGAACAATGCTGAACAGACAACTGTTGAACAAAAATATTTTAACAACGATTCCATATAATATCCTCATAACGAGATGGAAAATCGGATGATTCAACATTTCTTTAAATAAATCCCCAAAATAACGTAAATGTTATATAAAAACTCCCAAAATACGTATTGTTTTCGGAACAAAACGATTGTTGAACAACTACAACATGAACAAAATTTCCATTTAAATCCTCAAATTATAGATGGAAAACCACGAAAAAATCCGGAAAATACCCAATGATAACGTAAACGTTATAATATAACCCAAAACTTCATATTTTGCTATACAAAAGGACAACAGCCCTCCCGCCTCTGTAGGGAAATCATCTACAGCAACAGGTCCTCTGTCTTCCTGCGATTGAAATGCAAAGGGTAAACCCAAAATCATTTCTGCGAAACGATTCAATTTAAATAAATTTAAAAAAATCGCGAATGGGAACTCAGAGGTTTGAAGAACATAGAACCCGATTACTAAAAACTTACGCACGCAGAGGTTACTAAACATGTTACGCTCGTAATTATTCGCACCGCTCGCAAAATAAGGAAACTTTTCCCACCGAAAGGAAAGTTTTAAATTGTTGGCCCGAATTTAAGTTACCCCACGAAATGATGGACGCAATGACATGACAGACAAAACAAAACAAAACATAACAAAACAAAACAAAATACCCATTCGAAGTTCATACTCGTGTTCACTTATGAACGTCGAATGTGTATTTTTTTTTTTTTTTTTTTTTTTTTTTTTTTTTTTGAGAAGAAATGCATTCCACTAAGTGCCGGACAAAGCGAAACGCCCTTCCCCCAAGACAAAACAAATAATAAATAGTCTGCAACCGTTATATATATATATTATATATATATTATAAAGTTTAAAGCGAGAAAATAAAATTATCCCGAAATGCATGATGTATAACCAAACACCAACGTCAGATCTAAAATTTTTATAGAATCCGAAATAAAACTTTTGAAAACCACAATGTCGTATCAACTTCCATGTAAATCCAACCTAATTAGTTGATGAAAAGTTTGATAATAACAAATATTTGTGTTGCCGAAGAAAGGAAATAATTTTCCAAAAGAAGTTAAGCATGTTTACTTAACAAAATATTGATGAATGACTATTAAGGATGCGATAAGATCAATTACTTCTGAAAATATTACTTTAAAAAATTTGTGAAAAAAAAGATTTGTTTATAAATCACTTCAAGGAGAAAAATGTTGTGTTGCCGAAAAAAAATTCGTAAAATGAATCTAAATATGTCACTTATATGATTAAATTTTTAAAAATGCCATAACGAAGAGCAATGATTCAATAGCTTCTAAAATATTTTGTAAACAACAGAAAAATTTGTATAAAGATTTTAGCAAGAAAAACAATGCTGTTAAAAAAAACTTCCATATGAATCCAACATGACAGTTGATGAATGTTCAATTAAAGCAAAACTTAAGTTGCCGAATATCAATAAAATTTTATTAAAAAGATAAGTTAAATGTGTCAACCCAATAAACTCTATTGAAAGCTAATTGACGCGACGATAGATGTCGTTAATTGTTATTACAAAAAAGAATCACCATTTCCAAGCTAAGATGAAAAATTGAAATGACTAAACTGTCAAAATAAGGAATCTTCGCGGTACAAACAGACATCAAATTGACATATAAATCCCCAAAGGAATGTACAACTTAATACCCGAAAACACCGAAAAAACTAATTAATTCTGAAAGAAATTCCAAAAAAATTTTAAACTACCACTCCCAAAATATAATTTAGAAAAAAAAATCAGGTATAGCTTCGCACCACCAATGAAATTAAGTTAAAATTTTTAACATAATAAACAGATCTAGTTCAAACCAAAACTCTAAATATGTATTAAATCCTTCAATCGAGGACAAAATCCAGAAAGAAGAAGGAACCAGAGTATATATACACTATGATAATCAAAAAGAGTACTTTTTTTTTTGTTTTTAATAGAGCGAGATGGTGATAAAAATTAAATTCTGAAAACAGACATTCAATTGATAATTAATTCTTAATACGTGCATAACCAACCACAGTCAATCCGTAATAAAGCATGTGTGCTAAAAGAAAGTAAATTTACTGAAAAGATTAAAAATAAGTTATTCAAGAATTTTTATTTATTTTTAAATCTCATTACAGTGACTCCAAACCAACACTAAATGTTGTTAAACATAAACCGAATTTATTTTAAATATCTAAGTAAATCAATATGTAAGCATAACTTCGAAGCATAACTGTGTTATGATAATGATCATTGTTTATATGACGCGACGACGCACAGATGGCGTTAAATACGAACAAAGATATATTTTATGTAATGAGCCAAGTGTATCAGCACCCGCATAGATGGCATTATTTGTAATAAATATTTAATAAAAATGATAGCGAAAACACAAATCCAAAAACTGTAATATCGAACTCGCATAAATGGCAATTATAAATAAAACTGAAATGCATTTTAAATATAATAAAATAATTTACCGAAATAAAATAACTGTATTTCATCTTAGATTTTAGATAAGTTTGAAAACCCTCTAAAGGAATATTATCCAAAAGAAAAAATGATGCAAATTATTTTATTCAATGAAGAACTATGTAAAATCCCAGAAAAAATTTCAAAGATAAATGAAAGAAATATATCCGATAAATGAATTAAATTTTCTATTATTTGAGAGGAAATAATTATTAAATAGTAAACCCAAAATAACTGCTTGTAAAACAATAGATTGTACGTTATATAAATTTATGTAATTTATTTTATAGAATAATATCTGATATAAGTGTTATTAAACACAAAAAATATTTTAAAGCAAAATATAAATTGAATTTATAGAATATAATGAATCTACTGTACGATAATCTTCATTTATAGATATAATGATTTGCTCAATTATCCCTGCAAATTGAACAACCATCATCAAATATAAAATAAATTATCATCCCAATCTAAAATAATAATAATAAAATAATCCATTTAAATTTAACGCTAGACTTTAGAAACGACTTCGATAAAATTTCAAAATTACCGCAAAAGAATTCAAAATACCTAGACTCCTGATAAAATGAATTCACACGACAATTCAAAAGCTTTATCACCACAAGGAAAAAGTAATGCAATACTTCCATCAAATATCAATCATATTGAAAAGTATTGAAAAATTCAAGTGGAATTTACAAGGACATACAATATTTACAAGAAGTAAATAAATCCAGTCAAATTAATCAATTTTTGCACATGAAAAATAATTAATTAAAATAATGGGAACGACCTTTATCCATGTTGTCACATAATAATCTGGATACCTCATCAAGTCCATTGAGTATATCGTCACATATTCAACGTTCCGCAAGGAATACCAGCGACCACTGAAAATCACATTGTAACAATTTTATTTTAAAGAAACACAAGGATTATTCTTGTTAAAATGAAAATAAGTTTCGCAGATAAAGATTTTAAATGATTTCTGTGCAATTATTGTTAGCAGTAATATTCGTGTAAGGCGAAATGTAGACCCAATTGATCAAGTTAAAAATGTTTTGACAAATGAAAGAAAAATTGCCAAAATTTTATGAAGTGAGTATATATCAGTAGCAGAAAATGACATAGTTCAATAAAATTTAAAAAAAACCACAAACAATCTGAAACAAAAGTTGTAACATTGACATAGACCCCCTTGTCCCGCATTTCAAAAGGTTGTGTCGCATATCAAACGAACGCAAATTTTATTCTCAATATCTTGCAATAATAAATGAAGTTATAATTACGTAACGTAATTAAATTCAATATGACACTGTAAATAGAAATCGTATTTGATTTGGAACTTACAAATGAGTGATGCATTTTGGTGCGCTGAAGTAGGTAGCAAGTAGCAAGCAATCAGACCGCTAAGGAGTGTACTTGGTAGGTACCTACAACTACAATTGTTGCCCTCACGTACCAGCAATGCAACAATTTACAATCTACCGACGCGGAAGAAAGCATGTTATATCAATTTCAACATTTGCCTGTAAAATTTGTACCAAAAGACAGCCAAAATACACAACCATATTAATGATATCGCATTTAAAAGTACATTCTGAAATTAAATGGCAATTAATATAAACGGTAACAGATTATTTAAATACAATGAAATGAATTTGAATTTGGATCTCTGAAAGTGCGAATTTTGTGTGAGAAATAATAAAATTAATTACGTACAATACAATAATTTAAAATAGACTCACCAACGACCAGTCGAAATCAGAACGGACACTATGGAAACCTCGCAAACCTCAATAAAACTTGAAACACAAAAAAATAACTCTACCTACAAAAGAATTTTGTGACACTAAACAGAATAAACACGTGTACTACCACGTTGTGCGCCAATGTAATGGTTTATTTTTCAACTTTTATAGTAAGTAGTTTAATGGCAATTTTATGTAAAGTCAATGGTAATGCCTGTGTGCATTTATTATGTATGAGTTCCAAATTATAGGCAGAGCAAAGAGACAACTACTGAATAAAAGAAGGTTAAGATTAACATCAATATAAATTTATTATTTTATAAATATCAAGGAATGTTAAATTAAGGAATTAATTAATCTACAGGGCGTGGCATTTGCTCGAAGAAGACAAATGATGGTCATATTCTGAATGATGTCACATAAATTATGAATTTACATCTACTGAATTTAAGAGGTCAAAATTAAGAAACTAAGTCAAAGAAATATAAGTTGAGCGCCATCTTGTCTTGAATGAACAAGAAAACATTATTTAAGTTAATTTAAAAGGAATTAAACCATAATTAAAATGAAGCTAAATCTACGTTACGAAATTGCGAAGTGCGCAGTGCGAAGTCTGAAGTCAGAAGTGCGAAGTACGAAGTCTGAAGTCTCAAGTCTCCATAGCGCCGGCTTCCGTTCTCATTCCCAGTGCCCGTAGGTGTGTCTCTTTCAGGATGCCAAATTCAAACTGATTCATAATTGCTTGTGCCGCTCGCCTCTCCCGGTTCTGGCGATCACGTGGTGGATAGTAGTGATGTGCATATCAGTAGCGGTAGGGGTGTACTTTCTAAATCGCTACAACACTACATATAATAATTTATCATCGTGCGTTTTGAGCATTTTTATTGCTTACTTGAATGTATATATGAATATATTAAAGCAAGTTTTGAATGAAATAAATCGATAGTAAATTTTTAATTTAAAAAATTTGATATGGGGAATAATCGATCTTTCTCATTGGAACTTCCCTGTACAGTTGCAACCATTTTTAAACATTTATTCTCAGCTGCTGGTCAATCGCTCGACGGGAGACTGAAACGGATTACCTATCTGCTGTACAGTTTGATATTTCGAAACGCGTTTATTAAAAAAAAAGTTTGTTAATAACCTACCCACAAACATGTGTCATTTGGCCATTAGGCACATCAATAATATGATTGTTAGTATGACATATTGCAGTCACACAAAATTTAATATTTAATTTAGCGACTGTATTTCGAAAATCTAAAAAAGAAAAATTTAAAAAAAGATACGGTCACATCTAAAAAGTGAACCTAGGACCTTAGCTTTGCCGGAGCGGTGCTTCAACACTCAGTAAAGGGACACTATCCGCTTCGGTCATATTTAACTCACTTCGACTAAGAACTAAAAACATTATGAATTAAATTAAAACAAATAACTTTGTATTAAACCACTATTATAATAGTGGTTAAATACAAAGTTATTTGTTTTAATTTAATTCAAAATGACGCCACAAAGTTATTTGTTTTAATTTAATTCAAAATGACGCCACAAAGTGATTTTGCGAAGTTTGAAGAAATAAAAACATTTTCTTCACTTTCTAAATGCAAATTTTTATTGGTTTTATGTATGATTGAAATATTTATGTCGAACTAAATGCTTCCTGAATAGTATCTTCGATAATTTATCATTTTTTATTGAATATGTGACATCTATTGACTTTTGTGCAAGTGTAAGTCTAGGATATATATATATATATATATATATATATTTTTTTAATATAAATTGAAAATTTGAGGTTTTACTTATTAAATTAAAAATAAAAAGTAAAAATAATAATTAGTATTCAGGAAAATGCTTTCCTTAATGAAAAATTTCCTATGATTCTTCTGAAATAAAGTAATAACATCTCTTAAATTTATTTTCTTATTAATAATTATATTTAAAATAATTTATTTTTGTTGTTTAAACATCTTTATTATGTTTTGATAATTTATATAATGTAATTTTTCATATTTTTTAAAATAATTTTTATATTTAATTTTAAATAATTGTTTTTTACGATATTTTTAATTAATTAATCACCTCTCTCTAAAATATTTTTGTCAATAGTTCTTTTTAGTCTATACTTGTTTGTTTATTTTGTTATTAATGTCATTACTACCCTGACGAAGAAACCATCGATTTTGAAACATGTAGGTAATTGTGATTATATTAGTGGTTTAAACAAAGTTATTTGTTTTAATTTAAAGTAATAACTAGGAGGCGGCTAAGCGGTGGCAAAACGAAGAATTCCAAGTCACGAATCCGCAAAAACATCATTCGGAGATATTGAAATTTGAATTTTTGAAATGATATGTTTTTGTAATAACGAATCAATTCTAAACTTCAAACCTCAATATCTCCGAATGATGTTTTTGCGAATTTTCAACTTGGAATTCTTCGTTTTGCCACCGCCTAGCCGCCTACTAGTAATAACACTTCATTTTTATTTTTATGTTAATGAGTTTACCTCATAATATAGAAATTTTTTAATTAACGGAGACAATATTAAAGAAATTCAATCGAAAATCTGAAACAGAAAAATCAGATAAAGATACGGGCAAATCTTTGGAAACCTTTTCTGATTTTCCTGTTTCAGGTTTTCAATTGAATTTCGCTAATATTGTATTTATTAATTAAAATATTATAATTTGAGGTTTTCCTAATTAAGTGAAAAATAAGAATAAATATTACTCCAAGACTTACAGGAAAGTCAATAGATGTCGCATATTAATAAAAACTGATATAATTTATCCTGATAGTGTCTAGATCTCAAACAAAATAGCCTGGAAAGGTGGAGAAAAAATCCTAGAGGATAATGGCCTAAAAATTAGCAGGAAAAAGACTGAATTTTTGTACTTGCCATTTGAAAACACAAATGCTGTAACTCCTTCGATGCAACTGGATGGAGTAACATTAGCCAACTGTGACACATTTAAGTATCTTGGCTCACTCATCCACAAAGATGGAGGATGTGCAGCAGATGTTAACCACAGAATAGGTGTGGGATGGAGTAAATTTAGATCCGTAACAGGAATCTTGTGTGACACAAAAATGCCTATAAAACTAAAAGGAAAGGTATACCAGACTATTGTTAGACCCGCGATAATGTATGGCTCCGAATGCTGGACCATGTACAACTCTTACACCAGGCAACTTGAATCAGCAGAAATGCGAATGCTTAGATGGTCGGCAGGAGTGTCACTAAAAGATAAAATTAAAAGTTCACGCATTCGTGGTAGCCTGGGTGTCACGGACATAAACAATAATCTAGAGGAACGACAGTTGAGATGGTATGGACACATAAAACGGAGACCACACAGTGAAGCAGGCAATGTCTATGGAGCTTCATCGACAGTCATCTAGAGGAAGACCAAAGAACTCCTGGATGACTCAATGCTCTAAAATCCAAAGAAGAAATGGCCTGGAAGAGAGCGATACCCAGAACCAAAGAAGCTACAACCTGAGAACGAGGAGAGCCGACCCCAACAGCCTACCTAGGCAATGAGTTGGGACAGTGCAAGGAAGAAGAAGATACTGTCTAGATCTCATTTAGTTCGAGTTGAATCATGCAATCAATCAATAAAAATATGCGTTAAGAAAATGAAGATTATGTCGGTAGTTCTCAGTCGAAGTATGATACAATTAAATATGATAGAATCGGATAGGGACACATTCGCGCATTTGGCAGAGCACCAGCCCGGAAAGCCGAAGGTCTTGGGTTCGTGTCCCAGATGTACCCGTATCTTTTTCTTTTTCAGATTTTCGAATTAGTTTCGCTAAAATTGTCTTCATTAATTAATAAATGTTCATCTATTGACGATTATGGGATATAAAAGTAAATACTTACAAATTGCTTACATAGTTAAATATACAAAGTAAACAGGGGACACTTGTTGGTTTTTCTTTTGATATTTTCCCATGCCAAAAAGATTCCGGCATTGTTGCAAGCCGGAAGAGCCCCTAAACACGGACAAGGTTTTGAATATTAAACGGATACTAGAGACTTGCTTAGTACGCTTGCTGAGCGAATACTGTTTCAGAATAATCCACGAGATAAATATATTTTGTGTTATTAGTAGGTGAAAGCTGGAAAGCCTGCCGGTAATACGGAACTCCTGTCCCCTTTTTAAGAGCACCGAGCTTCTAACCTGATTACCAGTATTTTTTTATTGTCATAGTTATGTAAAAATTTCGGGTCTCCAAAATAACCCAAGCAACATATCTCTTATTGTCTGTGTGACGTCACCAGTTTAAAAAAAGCTACGTTTTATTGCAACGGGCACTGAATTTTGAATAGCGGCGTTCACAGGCGAGACCTTTTTCATTGTTAAGTTTAACCGCTTTTAGCATTGAAGACTAGGTAAATATTATCACCACTGTTATTATTATTATTGAAATGAATTAGCATTTCAATGAACAACGAAAAAAATGCATCTATTACGTCTAAACAAAATACATTTATAATATACTGTATTTACTGTAATGTACTGTAATATACTGTATTTACATTCAAATCCCTTATAGCCCAGTCAGTGGGGGATAAAAAAGGCCTGTACCTTGCAAAAGGTCAAGTAGTAACGATTTTGATATATGTTGTTAAGATTGGGACTCTAACAAAAAAAAAGTTTTCGACCTTGCGGTGGTCGAGCTCGAGCCGCCATCTTGGATTGAAGGTCCCAAAATTTGGTTTTTTCAAAATAATTATGCCATGGTCGATCTATCAATCAAATTGTTGAAGACAAAACTTAAAGAAAATAGAATTTCTAATAATTGTTATTTTATATTTTTTTTGTAAGTGTAATAGGTAACGAGTTACAGTGGCGGAAATGTAAATATTTGTCTAAAAAATGGTAAAATTCCAAATATTCAAGCCCCCACAGTTACGCATCATCAGCATCAAAGTTTGTTCGATAGTCATGTCAGACCATATCCCTGACCAAAATTTGTCCGAGCGCCTAATTTTGGCACCAATGGGCTTGTTCCAGTAAGAATGATAATGAATTGACTTAATGACTTAATTAAATCTTATTTCTTTAGTAAAAAAGCATGCGGCGTTGGGTGCGGCTCCAGGAAAGCTGGATTGAAGTGTTCTATTGTGTGTGGGTTCTGTAATGGTCAAATATGCCAAAATTCTATTATTACATAGATACTGAGGACGAGACGAAGAGATTTTGTCAAAGGAAGCCCAGAATCTTATGAAAAAACCAAATTTTGGGACCTCAATACAAGATGGCGGCTCGAACTCGACCACCCCAAGGTCGAAAACTTTTTTTTTAGAGTCCCAATCTAAACAACATGTATCAAAATCGCTACTACTTGACCTTTTGCAAGGTAAAACTCCCCACTGACTTGACTATTAGTGCTGAAACCAATGTCAATTGACTAATTGTCAAATATAATTCATATAATTATAAAGAAATCATCAAATATGACATGACTGTAACCTAAAACGGTCTGAAACTTGAAAAATAAATAAAAAAAGATTTTTTACTATGACTTTATAGAAGTAATAAGGCAATGTTCTTACCTAGAAGCTTTCATTCCACGAAATTCTTCACTTACAAGTACGAAGTATTATACTAGATTAATATACTTATCTCCGTATCAACTAGGTACGACGACCTCCGTGGTCGAGGAACAGGCTCTCGACCAGCAATCCAAATATCGCGGGTTCAAATCCCGGCTTGCGCAAATAATTTGTGTTATTTCACAAATTTCATTTAAAATATATTACTATCATATGCGACATGTTCCAGAGTCCAAGATACTCTCAATATCGCCCTGGTTAGGGTAATAGACCAACCTCTAACCCTGCCCTTAACTGTCCAATACCTACTGATTTAAAAAATATTTTTACAAGAAAAAAAACCTCAAAAATATCAAACGCCGCCAAAATTTCAATTCATTTTTTTACTCAAAATAATGTCAGAAATTTCAGGTTAAAGTATGTGAAGTACGTCCCTTAACATCCTGTATTTTTTAAATCAATTATTCGTGGTAGTTACTAGTTTTCACAGGACATTATTAAAAAAGAAAGTAATGTTTTAATACTTAACAAGTAAAAAGTTTTGGGATACACACACAGCTCTTGCAGACATCTCTAGACAAATAAATACATTCAACATACACATTTTGTGCATTCCACACAATCATGTCTCCTCATAAGACGATTATTCGAGAAATTCCACAGTTGATGACACTTGTTTTGCGAATATCCCACCCACCCAAAGTCCAAAAGCGTTTACTAAAATTAGTTGAAAATTGTTGAGGGACTAGACATAAAGAGGCCAGCAGGCGGGAACTCTTAATCTATTCCCATCATTATCTCTTTACTGTGTCGAATTGTTTTCATAGCTCTACATATATTCCTTAAAAAAATTATTGCAAACTGTTCCAACCAAAATGTGTACACTTCTGTTTGATCACATCTTTGAGGGTTATTTCCAATGATTCAGTCCAGCCGTCTCATAACATACAATTAAAATTTTATTTTTGCTACTACGTTTTAGATATTTATTTTTTAGTCAAAATCTAAAACATTCGTTAAAACAATCACTTCGTATTTGTGAGCTTTGAAAGTGTTCGACATATTTATTATAATCTGACATATACTTCAAATACAAGACTTTAGAAGGTTTGAAAGGCAGAGAGACGTAGATTTAATCGTAATCATTAGCAACATGTGAAATTTCCCTCGACACATGTATAAGTTGTTCGGAAACGAATAAGTGATGTAAACGGGAAACTTGTGAATCTAGATCACACATTTTATTTTAATATTATACATTTCGTTTTTCTACAGTTTCTCTTTTTCGGCAACTAAAGAGTCAAATATCTTTTGGAGGCGTATCTACTCTTCGATGCATTTAAAAAAAATACAATAAGCAACCGATTTAATCCGCTTTTTTCAAATGTGACCTTAAAAAATCCACTTCAGACTCCATTTACTCTAAAACTAAAGCTCAAATCAAAAAGTTATACTACAAAATTGACTCCAAATGGGTTCACCAATTTCTCGTTTACAGAACAATTTTCACCAAAATTCATAAAAAAATGTGCGAAAAAAGGGACGATTTCAGGATGAAAAAAATGTAATATGTGCTAAAAATATGAATAAATTTGTGGTCAAAAGTTCGCAGTTGTATGTATGTTAAAAACAGAGAAAAAATAGTCTGCACACGGGATGACCCCCTTAAGGTAATGAAAAAATTGTCTCATTCTTAGCTATTAAAAAAATATATAACGGTGACTTCGAAATAAATTGGCAAAAACACAACCATAGTTTTCAAATTACGTCCAATGTTCTGGATTATAATTTCTAGTATTATTAAATTTCGAAAAGCACAGGAAAGGTATGTACATTACTTATGACGATATTAATAATCAGTATTTTATCAAATCTCTAAGAAATCAAATCTCCGACAAACGTTTTGTTTTCAATTAAGTGATCGTCGTCTTATCATTTGGTTAGTATTCCTCTCTCCAATCAAACTGAATTAAATTGTGAAATATAATTAAACAACCGGATTAAAATAGTTTAATCAATTAAAAATTGATTTATAGAATCCTTAATTATAAATTAAAACCTTTTTTATTGAATTTCAAGAGTGATACCTTAACCAATTAGCAACAGGTTCTGTACTTACTTTTAAAGCCATCGTATGACATTTACGAGCTTCTTTTAATCTAGGTATGAGGTTCTATAACAATTACCCTTAAAATCATAATGCAGGCGGAGAATTTTTCAATTTAATAACGTAATGCAGAGCTTTTTACAAGTCGTCTTTCATACAACGTTACCTTACCAACGAATCCGTAGCAGCATTTATCTTCATACAATGGAAGTCAGAAAAAGATGGAACAGAACGGATGGCCAAGAAATATTTAACAAAACTCGCAGTTGTATATTTATGCTTGGATCACCCCATTCAAATTTTCCGCTCCTCATAATAAATAAGAATACGTCTTTTATGCTCTCATTTCTGGTACCACTGAGCCCGCTCGGCCATAATACTCAGACTCATTTTAAAAGACGATAGAAAATATCACCGGTTCACCCTGTATTGTTTCAATTTCTTTCAAAGGATTTTCTAGATTCTAGATAACCGAAAATTCCCCTTCTTTCTACAATGAAAAATATCCATCTCCAAATATTTTTTTAAAGAAAATATTTGTACCTCTCATATTGTATAGGATTAAAGATCATTAGATAGGATTAAAGATAAAGATTCTCACGATGGTAGGGTGAATAAAAGTTAGTAATATTAAGTTCTGGTATAATCATTTATTCACCAAAACCGATATGGTCTCTTTCAAAGTACTAATAATTATTTCTTCATACTTCGTAAAATCGTTGTATGGTGTCATTTTTAATTAAATGCACTGAGAAAAATGAACTGTTAAAAACGGGACTGAAGTTCTTCCGAACAAATTAACAGTGATTCAATGTTTATTGGCGGTAAAATACGTACGAAATTACGTATACCAACAAATTATTCTGAATGTTCCCGCCAATAAACATTGAAACCCTGTTCGTAAGAACTTCAGTCCCGTTTTTAACCGTTTTTACTATTAAAATGACCGTTTTTTTCAAATAACATTTTTCTCCGTGTGAAACAAATAAATTTTGTGCACACCACTATAACATTATATACAATTATAAATCTTTATAAATAAGCTTTTTTTCTTTTGTGGGACGTTATATTTTCCCAATGCAGCATTCAACAGTAGTCGCCCATCATATTGGTATCCCATCGACCTTGGTACCTTATTTCCTTGATATCTTGGTGAAACATCTCACCTTGCTCTTCACTTATTTCTTACAATCAAACTGATTGATCAGTTTCGTAAGATTTGTAAAATAAAATATTGTAAAAATTAAAACTGAATAAACATATAAAAAAAAAAAAAAAACTTGCAAATTGCACGAACAAAAGTGACAGTCATCGCTGTGGTTTCGAGGCTCTCTCAGAAAAACCTTACGCGATGGAATTTTTTTGATAATGTTCCCGAATTTAGCAACCAAAAATACATGAGAATTACCTCTTATTTCAAAGAAAAAAAGTCGCAGACCAGTAACGTAATTAATGCAATCCTCGAAATGCATCTGGTACTCAATTTTTGGTGTGTCCTTCAGAGCCGATTTCGATTTTTTCATGAAATCTTCTCGGATGATGTAACGCTTTCTTTAATGTTTTTTAAGTTGCTTTAACAGGAAAAAGTCGTAGGAAGCCAGATCAGCTGAATTCTAAGGCTGTTGGATAGTGTTTGTGTTGTTTTTCGTCAAAAACTCACGGATAAGGAGTTATCGTGGTGCAAAATTGATGCTGTTTTCAAAATTGTAAAAAAAAATATATATAAAACGCACAAAGGTACTCAGTAGAGCGTAACATTTACAAGGTGTCAAGCTATGACGCTGAAATTTAGAGGAAAGAGTCAACGACTAATGTAAAAAAAAAAAAAAACAGTTGACTGACAGCGCCACACGGTGGCCGGTCCTTAAACTGGGAGACAGTGGGACTAAGGCATATTTAATCGGGATTGTGATGTGATACTAAAAGAAGTCGAAGAGTTAGAAGGTGATAGAAAAGTTGAAGGTTGGAAAATAAATTACCTTGCTATAGATTTGGCCACAAACCACGGCTAAATATATTTCAAGCATCGTTTAGAATCTGACTTGGTCACTTACCTCGGCTAAATCTCTTTCTTTAAACGTTTAGAATCTGACTTGGTCACTTACCTCGGCCAAATCTCTTTCTTTAAACGTTTAGAATCTGACTTGGTCACTTACCTAGGCTAAATCTCTTTCTTTAAACGTTTAGAATCTGACTTGGTCACTTACCTCGGCTAAATATCTTTCTTTAAACGTTTAGAATCTGACTTGGTCACTTACCTCGGCTAAATCTCTTTCTTTAAACGTTTAGAATCTGACTTGGTCACTTACCTCGGCTAAATCTCTTTCTTTAAACGTTTAGAATCTGACTTGGTCACTTACCTCGGCTAAATATCTTTCTTTAAACGTTTAGAATCTGACTTGGTCACTTACCTCGGCTAAATCTCTTTCTTTAAACGTTTAGAATCTGACTTGGTCACTTACCTCGGCTAAATCTCTTTCTTTAAACGTTTAGAATCTGACTTGGTCACTCACCACCGTTAAATCTTTGCGATTCTGATCGATAGTTTTTTTTTCATGACGACACTGAGAGTATCTGTCATTCTGAAAATATTACTTGGCAATAATTTATATTGTTTTTTGAGGAAAAAATCGTTAGTCTATTTTGTTTGGATTAGAACCTACGCCCTCGTTTGACTTTGGGGTAACAAGCCCTATTGCACTTCTTCACAATGTTTCGGACAGCTTTCCAGTGTCCACCATGACACATCATGACAGCAGCCAGAGAGATGCCTAAGCAGGTGCGGTAACCTATTTGAAATCCTAAGCCTTTTGTTTCTCTTCTCATATAAATCATTAAAATATGACATATCATTGATCAGTAGATAATTTATTGATGAGCATTCTTTTATATTGGACCGGAAAATATTCTATTGAAATAAAACGTTAAGCGTGGTACAGCAATAGGAACGAATGACGTGATGAAATTTATGACATTCGAATGACTCTCAATTTTCTGAATTCTTCGAATTTAATCGTATTAAATGGCTGAAGGAACGGAATATTTACGTTTTCGCTGTTGTCAAACGACTTTTATTTAAATATCTGCCTGTCGAAGTAATATGTTGAAGGGAGAGTGAAATTGTTTGCTTGATGGATTTATTTACTTACTCGCATTTTTCGTGAAAAAATATTAGTCGAAATGTAGGTAAAATGTAGATTTATTCCATGGAACGCTTTTCATGACATTTTTACTATGGGTTTTGCATCTCCTTTCGTACGTGGACACACAGCCTTCATTCAGAATGGTAGATACTCTCAGTATTAACCTGGTGATAGGCCACCATTCAAAATCGAAACATTGTTTGAATTGTCTTTAGCCGTGTTCTGTGACCAGATCTGAACAGTTAGTTAGTTCTCAACCTTGCTATTGACCAATCTTCCCCTCCAATACCTTCAGCTTAACAACATTATGTGAATATTCCACCCGTCAATTCTTTTTGTAAAAAAACTGTTAATAATCAATGGATACATTATGTAATCAACATATGTACACGGTTGACATTTGTCACATGACAGCGGGTCGCTTCTATGACTTGTTCTGAGTTCAACAGCTCGGCTGTGGAACGATTTGCCGGCCTCTGTGTTTCTTCCTTCCCACAACATGAGCCTCTTCAAGACCCATGTTCACTCCTTCCTCTCCTCAAAAAGACCCTCCATCCAGCATCTTCAAAGATGTCATAGGCCCTGAGGGAAGTTATTTTTCTCAGGGCCTCCTGTGTGAAGTTAATATAAAAAATGGCTGGGCACAAACATGACGAAGAGTTCCAATTGCTATATTGTGATGATTTATGAATTATTTTTCTGAGAAAGACTTTGTCGAACCATTTGGGTCGAGTGTATTAGGAAAAAGTGGTGAAATTTACATAGAAGATAATATAGACAAAAGGCATTCACAAATAGAGTAATTCATGTTATAACACCTACATTTTACATAGAAAGAAAAGATCATTCGTTGAAAGTTGATCACATAATTTAGTTTTCTCTGACTACCAAAATTCAAAGCTCTTTCTATAATCGTTTGTCCGAATGACACGTGCTCGCGTTCTGCCCACGTGACCGTCCGAATGCACACGGACTGTTTCCGTCATGTTTAATCTTCTGCATCCCGTAGGGCGTCGCGTCGGTTCACGTGTTTGGTCAGATGGGCGGGCAGGGGTGAAGGGGGAGTTTAGATCGAATGTAAAGCGTAAAGGGAGATTCCCGTGGTCAGTCGAACGGTTGTGCTCGCAGAAACTTCTAACTGTTTACCGGGGCTTTCAACCTACGAGCTTTGCTGACAGTGAGTAGTGTTAAAAAGCTTTATATAAATCTTTTTTTTTTCTCACCAGTAGCATCATTATTTTATTTTGTATTTTCTTTATCACCTCCCATTCTAGCCAAATTCGTTTAAAAGTATTGAGCAAAATGATTAAATGGGGATTTAAACTGTAAATTAACAAATAAATCATTTGTACAACTTTGATAATCAGAAACAATTTTTTTTTTCAACGTCAGTCATTGAAGATTTAACTACCATTATTACCCCACCTTTGTCATTCTTTAGCTGAACAAATGCTTACGAGTTATTGCGCTAATTATTAATTAAATATTAATTTGAGTACCGTTTAGACTAATGGTCTTTTTAACAAACATTTATGTGCCGAATGACGCTAATTAAACGTGAATTATTATTATTATAGGTGCAAATTAACTTAATTAGGGCTTTATCAGGAAAATAGTACCAATAAGAATTCTTATGAATCTTTGCAGAAATTCCAATAAGATGGATACTACACGGAAAAAACTGTTATTCTAAAATACGATCATTTTATTCGTAAAAACGGTTAAAAACGGGACAGAAGTTCTTACGAACAAATTAAAAGGGATTTCAATGTTTATTGACGGGAACATGGAAGAATAATTTGTTGGTATACGTAATTTCGTACGTATACCAACAAATTATTCTTAAATTTTCCCACCAATAAACATTGAAACACTGTTTATTTGTTCGTAAGAACTTCAGTCCCGTTTTTAACCGTTTTTACGAATAAAATGATCGTATATTAGAATAACTTTTTTCTCCGTGTACCTACTAACTACCAAATATGCTATACATAATTGTAAACGAATTGTATTGTTTATTTGGTAGGTACCTAATTTACTTAGGACGGGTTGTTTCAATAAAAAATAAGAATTCGCCAAATATAGGATGTTAATTTTAACGTTCTGTGTAAGTTATTTTCACGTTTTATTATTATATTATTATAGGTCAGTTACTTCATGAAAAGAACTTTCACAGAACGAGAAAATTAACTTGAAATATTTGATGAATTGTTCAATTTTTTTAAAACAACCGATCCTTAATCGATAAGTCTTAGATCTAAGTCATTAGTTATAAATATAAATCTCAGTTGTAAGCCAGTTATATTATTTTTATTATATATTTACATATGTGTACAGCGCCCGATAGGTAATATTATATGGCGAAAAAATTTTAAAAACTGCGCTACATAAATCAGTCAAATATCGAAGTATATTAATACGGTAATGCCCGTACGGTTCAAATTAAGGAACCCGACTCCGAGTAAATCTCCAACGCCACACTGCATGGAAACTGTTCTGACCCGTCCGTGAACGTGCCTTTTTCCATGGAGCTGCTGCCATAATATGCACACTTATCACTCGCTCACATGTGATTTGCTAACGGAAGTGGCGCCATCTATAATACTATATTTAAAGAAAAAAGTATGAAGAAGAAGAAACAATTTTCGATTTCATTCAATAATAAGATTTATGTTCCTCTCATTATTCACGGTCTTAATGTAAGAATGTCTACTATTATATATCTACTTATTAAATATAGTATTATGTAGTTTAATGTTAATAGTAGTTAGTTTTGCAAAAGGGTGATGCCTTATAAATAGTCACCAACACTTAAACTGGGGGAAGTAGAACAAAAAGCCGCCCGCAGGGACTAGCAGCAAAAACCCGCGGTGCTAGTCATTATTATTATTATAAAGATTATGGTCAAAATTCGCACTCATTGGTATTTTGTCAATAAATGTTTATAGAATTTTGAATATAAGCTACCACGAATTTAAAATGAAAATGGGTCATCCATTTTTTAAATGTCGTTATTCCCGGAAAGTGTAAAGATTATAAAAAGTATTAATGTTAAATTTCCCTTGTAAAAATCATTTAATCTCGGCAAGGTGTGCTCACTGCTCACCCAACCTATCAGGTTTGATGTGTATAATCAAGCGGATGGTAATAGACTAATAAGCTGATAACGAATTTAAGTCCCCTGATTAAAATTTAGATCACCCATAAATTGTGTCACAGCGCAATGGCTCCCCGCTTGTCGCTCTGCAATAGCTCCTCAATTTACCTCGTATTACGGCAGGGGTATTAAACCAACGTTACCTTAAAACCACTTAACCTAAATAATCTCAACTGTAAAACGGATATCTGTTTACTGAGCAAGTGGGAGTTTGGTAAGGTTTGACATCGTGAAAATTAAACAACCTTTGCTGTCGCAACATTCTATCTAACTTCCCAACCACTATCTTTCCCATCTCCTTCCCTTCCTAATGGTTTCCAGACTCACAATATACTACAATAATTAGGGATGTCCACATGTTGGCTATGGACATTCGTGACATATATATATTTTAATTATTCAAATCTAACACGTTTTTACATCTTTTTCATTCTAGAATTTAGCTTATCGCAACTGCTTTCAGCTCTCAACAATATTTTTATGAATTATTCAATTGTACAATAAATAGGTCAATTGTACAATAAATTGTACAATAATAAATCACTTTTTTATTATAAATTAGTGCATCGACCGTCTGCATTGGTCTTTTTCATTAATAGTCAAAAATGCTACATTAATTTTTGTTTATAAAAAATTATAACAAAAATAAATGGTTTTAAAATTCAGAGATAGCTGGGCAGTAACGAAAATTACATCATTGCTAGATTTTGCCAGCGGCTCAGTTTGCATGGTATTAGATAGAAAATACGAGAGAATTATAGAATTGAATGTTTTTACAAAATAAAATGTAGCTTTTGCCACTTCTCAGTCTTTCAACTATTTTTCTAAAAAATATCACGTGCATCGGTTACTTCGCTGCGACTCGAAAGAAAGACAAACTAACACAATATCACATTTATAATATTGCTTGGGATTGGTGTAACAAACGAAACTAAAAAAATGTATTTTTTTAATAATAAATTAATAAAAAAACATTTGTTGAATTTGACAAGACAACAACATTGTAATACATAAGCTGTAGAACCTTGGATGAACTTGGTAGTAACTACAAGAAAATTGACAATGATTAAAGACAAATTATACTTTGATCAGCTTATTTTTTAATATAAATTAAATTCACAATCCGTTCTGTTACAAAATTGCGCTTTTGACAAGACACCCAATTTTGCAACCCATGGATTTCATGAATAGTTAATAAAATGTTACGCAAGTAATTAAGTTATTCAGTTAAAATCAGTTCTGGGGTGGCGCATACCAATCCGCTGATTCGTGTGGAATAGTTTGAGAACGCCCGCTGGGAAGATTTATCCCAGTTTGCTAACCCCTTTCTATCCGCATCTGAAAGCTCTCATCGCATTCTGCGCTCCTGGTAAAGTTCTCGTCAAAAGCTTTGACTTTTCCGCAGTGACGCAGGTACTTCTACCCTGTGTTCACGAGGGGCGCTTCAGAATAATGATCAAACTTTTGATTTTTCAATAGGCTCAATCAGCCGATGCGATGATGAGAAAACTGTATGTCGATCACCATTAAATTGGATCAAAATCATTCCATCACGTTTAATGATCACCACCATCAATAATATTATCTTAAGCTTTTCCTTGACAGCTTTTTATACAGTATTTATTCGTTCAAGACCGTGACGGTTATTTATTGTCAGCCCTGGAAAGCGTTTTCCTTTTTTAGTGACCCTTTCTTCCGTAACAAAGTTTTCATAAGAGAATTCTTCACCCTATAGTCACGTAGAACTATATTTATTATATATTTTGCTTGACCTTTTACTACCCGGTTGCACATTTTACAAATTGAGAATTACGAAACATTCAAGTTATAATTTGTTTTTACGGTTTAGCCAGAATTTCCCGTTCAGGAGAATTTTCCACATCAGCACAAACTTGTCAATCATAATTTTTATTTATTTTTTGTTTTTAATAAATTGAAAATCTCCTTGTACCACAGTAAGCATAAAATTTTGATTGTGTTGTGATAGAGGACTAATCCAGCTGAGGAATTGTACTCACGATGCCCGGGTGGGACCTAGACCTACCTTTTCAGCCATCGACTGGTCAATTACAGAGGTACTGAATTATCTATTAAGGTTCTACGTATTTCGATAGACATTCATGGGCATTTTTTAAAAACATTTTTAATAAGTTGATGAGTCCTCTTGTAAAATAAAAATAATTTTACAATCGACCGAACTAAAACTATGAGTGAGTTACATTATCGAAACGGGGTCACATTGCCCCAAGAGATTTGCTCTCGAAATGATTGTTGATGTCAATCTTCTAAATGCGCTGATACGGTGCAAATGTCAACCTGGCTCCGGATAATTTGAGTGATGAACAATATGGTCATAGTGCACCATTTTACAATCGATGCAGTAAATACAAGTAACCTATCAACTCGTCAAACATTAAGACCACAATACTATTTTTACTACCTAAATCTTAAATCAAATATTTGTTCTTCTTCTTTATTCTTCTCGTGACCGCTACAACAATTTCAATGGTGGATAAAGCTGCGTGGAGAGCTATGGACAGTGACCGACGCATCGGGCGCCAGGCTTGGTCAATCCAGCTCATTGGTGACCTTCTTTGCTTCTTCTGCCAAATACTTTGCCAATGAATATGCCGGTGACTTTGAGTCCTCAGTTTGGAGAGCAAAATATGTAGTAGGCATATAGGTGAGGACCTATTGTGGATGCCTAGCTCAGAAATTATAATAACAACGATATATCTTAAAGTTGCCCTTTGAAGGCGTCAAATTACTTACGCAATCATTATGAAAACGCTACAAGTTACAACCCAAATCTGAAAATTACCGGAATTCACGGATATTAATAATAGGGTAATAGCTTTATTACCTAGATAATAAGGGGCTCAGTGTTATCGTTTCGACTAAAACACAACTGAGACTCGATGATGTGTTAATTAATCGATTAGAAAATAATCATTCTTCAATCCTGACAAAATCACTTTGTGGCGTCATTTTTTAATTACATAAAACAAATAACTTTGTGTACCACTACATAATTGAATTTATCCACATGTTTCTATATGAATATACCCATTGAAGGCGCCAAATTACTTACGCAATCATTATGAAAACGGTACAGGCTACATACAACACATATCTGGAAATTTCCGGGATTCACGGATATTAATAGTAAGGTAATAACTTTATTACCTCGATAAAAGGGGGCTCAGTGTTATCGTTTCGACTAAAACACAACTGATAATGTGTTTATTAATCTATTAGGCATTGAAAGGTTATTAAAGAACATCATCAAATCAAAGAATATTAAAAAAAAGGATTATTAAAATAGAACCCTTCTTCAATCCTCGCAATATCACTCTGTGGCATCATTTTTTAATGAAATGAAGCAAATAGCTTTGTGTACCACTATATAATCAAATTTAGTTACACGAAGTGTACCACTATATAATCAAATTTAATAACACAATGTGTACACAAAGTTATTTGTTTCATTTAATTAGAAAAAATTCCGGTTGTGACCGTGGCTTGAACTTGTAACCTTGGGTACCTCCTTCAACAGGAACAAGCAAGTATACAAGGTTCACGTTGCACATAGTCCTTACTAGGAATTCACGAAATCCGCGTTGCCAAGAATTGTTAAATACATTCTCGAAACTTGAAAACTAGAATGCTTTCAAAACCTCGCTCACAACCAAAGAGTTTGTGTAGTTGTCATTTTTATTTATTATTAGTTATCCTGTCATTATTTGTTGACTGTTTAATTTCCAGCATAGATCTAGCACATGCATTGTTACACAATGTCTGACCAAATTGATGCCACTTTTAAAGTCTCAACGACCAGAATGGCGTCAACCTCGCTAGGCGGGTCACGGGAGACTGGCGTCGCCGACGAGTCGATAAATTGTCAGAAACATGTATGGCCGTAGTCAAGATACATATCGTCGAGAATTGGATACTTCTGTATCCCTGTGGAAGAAGGGCCTTAGTATATTTTATTTTATATTTATTTATTTATAAGAAAAAGATTTTACATTACATGTGATTACATTATTCAATGTTATGCAATTATACATTATTATTCTACTTCTCCATAATTTGAGCTCGTGTTTATGGGAGGAGTATTTCCATGCAAAAAATAATGTTCTAATTAAATTTGTAAACAATAATCAAAGACTTATGAGATAAATACAAACATTATTTAACATAGGTTAGAACATTTTAGAACGTTTAACATTTAGGAAAAAATTGTTTTTGAAAGACAACAATATATATGTATATATATATATATATAATTATTCATTGAATAGTACAGTTTAAGTAAGCGTAAACTAAGTGTAAATTAAGGTTACAATATATCATTATCCAATTTCAGGGACTTAATTTGTATTTGGAATTGTTCATATTTCAAAGTTTCGGTTATACTCATTTTGTTTTTGGACAATAATATATTGTACCATTTCACACCTAAATACAGGTAGTGATGCTGAGCCGTGGTGGATCTAAGCATATAGATGGTTATTAAGCCTTTAGTTTTGAGTCTATTGCTTATGTTATCTGAGCGGTGAATTTTTTGGATAAAATATTCTTTATAAATTTGATATAAGGCGTTTCTTTTATATAATTCTGTGATAGATGGTACATTAAATTCCCGAAATATCTCTAAAGTAGGAAAGTCGTATGGTTTTCTCAGGACGATTTTTATAATTATTCTTTGAATTGTATTTATAGGCTGTAAGGAAGCCTTAAAGGCCCCTGCCCAACCAATAACGCCATACTGTAATAAGGACTGAAATAATGCATAATAGACAATTTTGATAGTTTTCTTGTTCAAGATGTTTCGTATGTTATAGAAAACGTAGATAAGTTTTCTTATTCTTTCCACAGTGAGATTGATATGATCTTTCCATTTAACGTTTTTATCTATAAAGATTCCAAGATATTTTACATTAGATTTATGATTTAGCTTAGCGCAGTCCGTATTACATGTACCGTCATTTACACAATTTTTGGAATGAATTGTTATGTTAATTAAGTTATTTGGCACATCTTCTCGTAGAGAGAATGGAATATAATATGTTTTTTCTGTGTTGAGTGATAGATAATAAATTGTTATCGAACCATTTTTTTATAACCTTCATGTCTTGATTGGCTGCATTGGTAATATCGTTCCACGTCTTTTTTTCGATAATTATTGCAGTGTCGTCAGCAAAAGATATAAGTTTACCATTAAGTGGTAATTTAAACATTTGGTTAACGTAAATTATAAATAAAATTGGTCCAATAACAGTCCCTTGTGGAATTCCAAATTCTAGAGTTTCATTTACACTTAGTGAATCATTTAATTTTACTTTTTGACTTCTTTGAGTTAGATAGCTTTGTAGCCAATACCTTACCTTACCAATAATACCATTATCATTTAATTTGTTAATTAATTTTGAATGGGAGATACTATCAAAAGCCTTTCGTAAATCAATGAAAATACCAAGGCATTTGTTTTTTTATCCAATGCTTTATATATTGTTGAGGTTAGTTCAGCAATGGCATCGTGAGTGCCTAGTTTCTCTCTAAAACCAAATTGGTTAGGACTAAGTATTTTATTTTTTTCAATATAGTGTATGAGTTGCTTTTTTACGATTTTTTCAAAAATTTTTGCAATATTTGAAAGAAGAGATATAGGTCGATAATTTGATATTTCTTCAGGGCTGCCCGATTTAAAAACGGGTGTTACGATAGATTTCTTATAAATGGAAGGAAATATTCCACTATTCAAACTAATATTTATAATATGTGTAATTGGAATGCTTAGTAAATTGTTGTATCTTTTCAATATTTCCACTGTGACTCCATCAAATCCTGGTGCAGATACACCTTTTAAATCATATATAACATTTTTTATGCCGTTTATTGTTACTGGTTGAAAAATTGATAGATTATTTTGTTTATGACAGTCCTCCTCGAAATTATCTATTTTATAATTTTCTTCGATCCGTGTAGCTAAATTTTGTCCGAAGTTAGAGAAATATGTATTAAAGGCATTAGCACATTTTATTGGTTCCCTTATGGCGATAATAGAGTTTTTTCCGATATAAATTTTATTAATTGGAGTTTTTTTTTGTTTTTTCTACTATTTATTTGATTTATTGTTTTCCAAATATGTTTTACATTTTGTTTAGCCAGATTTATTTCATTTTTGTAAAAGTTTTCCTTAGTTATTTTTATTAAATATGTTAATTTGTTCCAAAATTTTTTATAATGAGTGAATATTTTTTTATCAAATTTCTTTGTCAAGCGAGTATATATCTGAGAGTAACTAACGCATCTGCCTACTTTACCATCCCAATATATTCATTCACCGTCATACTTCTTAAGAACTAGAAATTCTCTTATTTTAATTTACAACGTTACGCTATTTGAAAACTTTGAAGCGGGATAATTGTATAGGCATGGCTGATAAAATAAACATATAGTATTAATTTCCCATGAAGCAAACTCGAATCAGACATAATATATATTCTCGTAATATGTACCTACATATAAAATAACTGTGTATCAAAAGACAAATAAATCGCAAATATATTATCGTTTCCAAACAAATTATCTTTATATATAAAAATCTCGCGTTACAATGTTCGTCCAAGGTAAACTCCAAAATTACTTATCCGATTTTCATAAAGTTTGGCTTAAAGTGTGTAATTTGGTCCAACTAAAAGATAGAATAGTTTATACCTCGATTACTGACCACGATATATATTATTGCGAATTAAATAATCATTAAATGTTTTTTATGGGACAATGATTTGAAATTATTTGTAAGTTTTATAAGTTTCTGACAGATGGCGGTGTGAGTTAATTTATTGACACAATACTTGGTTATCTAGGTTAGGTAACTATCTAATAGATGGCCTTGTGTTTCGTTAGCCACAGCAAGGCGTGGGCGGGTCAGCTAGTATCTTTAAAAAAAACCTTCTTCTTGCTCTTCCAAAATGAAAAAATTATCTTCGTCTACACAAAAATCATCCTGTTTAAAAAACGATATTGATGATTTGCGGAATACAAGACAAGATCATAGATAAACTGGTTCTATTCTAGCAGGTACGGGAAGTATATTATTTACTATGTGTGTAAAATGTAAGGTCCGCTTATCATGCCACTGGCATCTGACAGATATATCTATCGTCTGGGAAGATAAATGACCGCAGTCGATGGCTTCTTGGGCACATGGGTAGTTGGCAGTTTATAATAGCCTCTTCGGCAGCAGAGCTGAAGGTCAGGCTTCATATCCAGTCGGCGGAGGTGATATTCAAGTTGTGGCTGGGGAAATATCTTTACTGAGTCGGAGAATGCTGGTAGTGAAAGGCGCATGGAATAAGAAAGATGGATTTATTTTTCCTTCAATAATAAATTAATTGATGTAAATTGATAATGAAAAATATGTTTTTTAGAATTATGATGTAATTTCCAGTTAATTGTAGCCTTATTTTCTAATTAATGCAAATTAAAAACTACTGCCAACAAAAGTAAACAACTTTTATTCGTAAGTCGAGGGGTTTTTCAATTAGGTATATAATATTGTAGGTAATTAATACGCTTCTGCTGTCCCATTCAATCATTTTTATCATAATAACAATAACTTTTTTTATTAGATATGAAATTAAACATTTTTTTCACTTTGTTCCATTTGTTTATTTTCACCAGGACCGGTTTCGTCCTACTACGGACATTTTCAGACTGGTAGTTGAAATTATTATGCTACAAAATTTATACAAACTTAGGCAGGGTACACAACATTTTCTCTATATGATGAATTTTGCTATTTTGTTAACTTAAGGTAAGTTATTTTGTTAAGTTAAGGTACATATAGGTAATTATAAAATTTATTATTAAAATTGTGAATGATGATTCATAGTAAATAGATATTTTTAATTTACATGAATCTATATGAATTTATATAATAGAAAATCTTTGTGATTACTGATATTTTATTTTGATAGTGTTGGGATATTCCCACTTGTTGATTAGGGCTAAATTGACAAATATTGATAGCACTATGGTAGTTATTATTATTAGGGTTCTCCGTATATTTGGGTTATTACATTTTTAATTACATACTTAAATTACACCAATGCTCTCTAAAGTAAAATTATTCTAAGTGAATTATAATGGATATATTAATGGTGATTGAGCATTATGTTCCTTAAATTAACAAAATAACTTATAATACCTTATTTTTTTATAAGAATAACTCTCTTTTTAACTTTTGAAGTTTTTTTTTTTTATTACAGAAAAACAGTTTTTTTTTCATGTTAACAATATATATGCAAAGCTACTGCAAGTAGCTTGTCTGCAGGAAAACAGTGTGAACAAAACATTGTACAATTTAAATGTCTCATGTATAATACAATGGGAAAAAAATTGCAATTTAATAAAATACATAATAAAAACATAAATAAGTATAAAAAATAATAGAATACTAAGTCTAAAAAATTTTAAAGTGCAAGAGGTACAGTCAGTCAATACAGAAAATCTGATTCCAATAGCCATGTTTTTAACAATAGCGCAAATTTAGGTGTCGAGTAACATTTTTTCAAATCATATGGCAGCATATTAAATATAAGTGGTACAATGTATTCAAAAGTTCTCTGGCCATGTTTATTAGAAAATCTAGGTACGATCAACCCTTCATTTTGTGTAAGCCTAGTATTGTACACGTGATCCACCATTGTTTTGTATGGGCTATCTAAGATATGTTGCATACAAATTTTATGCCAAAAAAGTGCTCTAATAGGTAAAACATTGCTGCTGGTCATACACTGCTTTGCTGACAAGTAATTTGACCATGGCGTTTTGAATTGACTGTACATGTTGGATGTTTGTCTTACATGAGTGCCCCCAAGAAGTTATACCATATCTCACATTAGATTCAGCCAGGGACAAATAGATTAATTTCATTGTTTTGATGGGCACATAATATTTAAGTTTATACAGTTTGCCTACGATCGCTCGAAGGTGCTTACATAGCTTAACAACATGTATATCCCATTTCATAGTACAATCCACCGTTACCCCTAAGTAGACATACTCTTTGACAAGGTCAATACGTCCACAGGCACAGGGTTGTATACAATTATTATGTATGCAGTCAAAGTTATGCGATACTACTGAAGGTGCTATTGTATATCTGGCATGAGGCGATTTTATGTGCATTAGTTTTGTTTTTTGTGCATTTATAACTAATCCATAGTCGTGAGACCATTTTTGTAAGGATATGAAATCCAGCTGTAGCATATTCATAGCCGTAAGCAGATCCCTATGTGAGATGACAAGTGCCGTGTCATCCGCATATACATAATGTTTGATAAAAGAAAAGACTTTCTTCATAAGAGAGACAAATATTATATAAAGTGTTGGACCTAGGATAGAGCCCTGTGGCACCCAGTAGACAATGTTTCCACTTTACTCAATTTTCCATTTATTTTGACCTGAATTTTACGATCACTAAGATAGTTCTTCAAAAGATCAAGAAAACGTCCTCGCACTCCTATCGCTTCTAAAACTTTAAGTAATTTTTTTGGATCAATAGTATCAAAAGCTTTCGAATTGTCTATAAATAAAACTAATATTTGTTTTTTATTGTTTAGTTCTTTATTTATGTAATTTGAAAAGTCTTGAAGTAATAGTTCTGAGCTCTTCTTTTTTTGAAAGCCATATTAGTGTGGATCTAATATTGAAAAAGACTTGAGGTATTTATTCAATTTTATGGAGATTTATTTTTCAAGTATCTTTTCTATGGCAGGCAATATACTTATTGGTCTGTAATTTCCTATATCAGTATGTCTACCACTTTTGTATACAGGTCTTATGATGCTACATTTAAGGTCTTCTGGTATTACGGATTGTATTAATATTGTGTTAATTAAATGTGTCAAAATCGGTCCTAAAATATCTATGTGTTTTTTAATATCAAACATTCTGATGTTATCTATTCCAGTTGATTTTGAATTTTTTAGAAGTTTAACAATTTTCTGAATATCCAAAAGTGTGGCACGTGGTATATAAAGACTGTGTGGTAGCTGTATTGGTTCAACATTTGATGCTCCAAGATCACATTTATGTACTAGTGAGTTTATACTGCCCGAAAAGTAGTTGACGAAGTCGTCCGCCACTATTTCTGCAGATTTATCTTTTAGTAAGTACCTCGAGATTACTTCATCGCAATTACTCTTAAATCGACGTCCTAATATCTTATTAATCTCATCCCACGTACACTTTGTGTTTCCAAAATAATTTTTGAATTTATCATTAAAAAAGTTAGATTTACATTTAAATATTAATTTAGTTACAATATTTCAAAAAGATTTATATTGTTTTTTATAAATCTTATTTTTTGGTGAATTTTTCCAAATTTTATATAAATTATCTCTTTTTTTAATGCTATCCAATATTTTATTTGTCATCCAATGTTTTACAGGCCATGGTCTTTTTCTTGGCTGAAAATTTGTGAATATCTTACCTTTTTCATAAATATCGTTAAATTTACATTTAATTTGATTATAAAGCGTAATACAATCTTCTTCACAAAGTAATTCATTCAAATTGCAATGCCTAATGCCTGCATCGATCCGTTTTTGAGATAAAATTGACACTTAAAGCCTGGGACAGACACAGCGTTAAAAGCGCCGGCGTTATTTGGCTTGGCCTACTTCACCATATCGCTCGCCATACATTTGCGATTGGAATGCATGGCGAGGAATATGCTGAAATAGGCCAAGCCAAATAACGCTAGCGCTTATAACGCCGTGTGTGTCCCTGGCTTTACACGTTGTTGATTTCTTATTATTTTTGAGAAATGGAATATTTATCGCCGTAAGAAAGTGATCGGCTAAATTAATCTCACACACACATGATGAAAGCATATCAGTGATTTTGTTACCATTATTGAATCTTACAAAAATATGATCAATGCACGAGCGTGTTATTTTTCCTGCAACAACCGCTTCCCGCGTGACGTCATCGATACATTTAGTAAAATAGTTCATAGATAGTAAGTTTTCATATTGAATAGTTAACGGATCCAGGCAGTTTAACAAGTCAATATTTATATCTCCAAATATTAGTACATTTTCACAGTAATTTGAGGAAAGATTATCGAGTATTGTTGAAAGTTCATTAATGAAAGCTAATTTACTTAAATTCGGTGGTCGGTATATTGCAAGTAAGGTAAGTTCATTATTATTTGGAAGTGTGATTATACCAAAAATATTTTCAAATACCTGAGTTTCCAACTGCTTTTGTGTGAAAATAAATGTATCTCTGATGTACACCGTAATACCTCCACCAGACCTGTGTTCGCGAAAATAGCTAAAACTATTGTAACCTGGAATCTCGTACAAACTGGCATGTTCACTTTTAATAGAGGTTTCACAAAGCATACGTACATCTATTTTTTTCCAACAGTCGTGTAGGTACACATGTAATACATCCCAGTATTTAGAAATTGACCGAATATTAACTTGTACACATATGAAACTTCTCACTTCATTGTTTTTTTCTATTAATTCTTAAGTCCACTGATCTAAACTATTAGTTCTCTTAAAGTCAACATCACTGTCTTCATCTATGTATTTAGATGCCATAGCTGATCGTGGAGAAGTCCCTCGAAAGCGCTGCGTTATTCCCATCAATGTAGTATATCATTGAAGAAGAAGATAACAATAATAATCTAATTTTTTTAAATATGAAAATGAAAAGGACACAGAAAAATAATAAAAGGTAATGGTCGCAACTGGGACCATTATCTTTTATTATCTTTTTTTCTATGTCTTGATCATTTTCATATTTAAAAAAATTAGATTATTATTGTTATCTTCTTCTTCAATGATGTAATACCTTAAATTAACAAAATAGCAACACGAATTAACAGTTAAAAAACTCGACTCAATAACTTTTTTATTGTCTTCCTTATTTGCTACCAGTATAATGTGTCACTAGAGATAATGATATCCTCACAGATATTTCCCGCGCTTAGGATTTCATTTTAACTACATTTTTATTTTCAGAATCAATGTTTGTTGATCTGAATGAATATATTTATACATATTTTTTTGAAGCCTTAAGAGGAAACCCGGTTGACGAGAAATTTGAACAATAGATATTTTACCAAACGGTTGCTGTTACTGTCGCTTCTACTCCGCCGAAAGGGACAACTGCTCTTTATGCTGAAACTACTTATATAAAATCATCAAAATCGAAGTTTTGAATTTCCCATTTTTCTCCTCCAAAACTAGACTCATTTTAAAGATTTTTTTTTACGATTTTTTTATTAGAAGAAAATATTTGATGTCTCTACGTTCTCTTTTTTAAAAAATACATTGTCCTGTTTGTAACCTGCAAATAAACAAGGCAATTTTAAACGATTTTTGGAGGGTCCTAACTCCTGTAAGAAGTAACCTTTCTAAAACTGCAAAACTTGCCGACACGCTAGCGGTCAATATCTATATTATATTAAAAAAACATATATCTGCAGTAGTGTCAACATCCAGAGAGAAAATTGGGGAAACGTTTGAATGGACGAAATTCCGTCCAGTATCCTCTTAATACTTTTAACACATATTCCGTATTGAACAATTTTCTATTTGAAATTAAAAAAAAATTGTTACATTAAATATATGTTTTATAAAGTAAGGAATCTGATATTTAAGTACCTGCCAACAAATCTTATGATTTTAGAGACAATTTTTGTTTTGATATTAAATAAGAGAAAAATGTATACACGCTTTTTTGGGATCGAGGCCTACTGTTCACAGAACGATTAGTTTATAATATTGTTTAAGTCCCGGCTTTCACAGACTAAAACACACGCATTGGAAATATTTGCGGGCATTAAAATAAACGTGATCAATAATACACATCGGATTAGAGGTACGCAAATTGACGAGAGATGTACTTTTGGTAATACAAAATAATATTTATTAATATAATGGCAATATAAATAATCCGGTAATTCAGTGGTGCATATTATTCGTTACTCGATGATTAAAAAATACAATTATGTGTTTGGAAGATTAAAAAAACTTTTTATTATGAAACAAAATAAATTATGTTACATGTTTACTTGTCTATGGCAAACAAAAAAATATTTTCAAGTAGAGAATAATGTAATTAGGTATGAACATTTTTTGGTGATGCGTTGACGCATCGCGCGGCGGCAATCATTACTACTTTGGTTGCTAATAATTGCCAAAATATGTACTTCCATTTCCAAAGTTCAAATAAGTAACTAAATGATGTAAAATAGGGAGAATTATAAATATTTAATCATTATAGGTAATATGTACAACTGCCGAAAACGAAAAATCTGAAACAGATAAATCACCAACAGATTTTGAAAGGAAAAGAAAGACAGGACCCCAGTATTGCCTGGGATTTACTATAAGAGCAGTTGGTTTATGTTATCTTTGATGATTAAATGTTACAATTTAAGGTTTAACTCGATAAGTAGTTACTCAAATATAAAAAAAATTGATTTATAAAAATTAATACAGTTTTTTTTATGCGTTTGAGTTGTTTCTGTTTCACTCTGAATTTGACGAGTTTTCTATTTCTGATCTCCTATGTTTTGTATCCAGCTTTCCATTTGAGTTTTTAATGTTGTTGTGATTTTTGAAGAATGAAATTTTATTGTGAAAAACATATCCAACAAAAAGTTGGATATGTTTTTGAATATGGGATCCGGTGTCAGTTGTTATTTCTTGTGTTTTGTATTTATGAGTGTTAATGAGTATTCTTTTACAAATTGATAGGATGTTAAGATTGTTGAAAATTTCGTCAGTGCCAGTTCTTACAAAGATTATCAGCAGAATTATCATTTAAAGTTACAATGGAAGTTTATTACATTTTTAATTTATTTTTACTCCACAAGTTGAAATAGGAGGAGCATTTACATAAACTGTGCTTAAAACTAAAACCTAAATAAATTGATTCTATGACCCAAATTCAATGAACGCTAGCTCTACTAGTTTTGCTACAGGTACGTCTTTCGGCCTCACTCCTGCAGAATATCGCTCAGGTTCTTATGTTAGATAGAGGACGGTTGATTGGTTCAATTACGTTTTTATAGCTATCTCCTAGTTCCCAACTTTTAATGACCGAGAATAAGAAATTATCCTTCTTCTTATTTATTGTGAATACCTCCAGTGCCTAGGTATAAAAAACTTTTTATAGCTTATCGGAGCAGCAGTTAATTTTATACGGAGGAATTAAAAAAAAAGTTAATAGCTGTTTTGAAGTTATGTTTTATTAACAAATAATAGAATATACATTTTTTCAATGTAGATATAAAGGTTGTTCATGGTTCGTCACGAAATCTCAAATGCCTCTTTTGTCTGGAATGTCGAGGACTTTACTTTTTTTGTTTCATAATATATTCCATATGATCAATAAGAAAGGGGTTTTAAGTGAACGACAAACATATATATTACAAATAACCTCAGATTATTTGAATTCTTCCTACTACCATTATTATCATAAACAGAAGATGTTGCTTATACAATGATGGTATCGGGATATCGGGACTATAAATGTTAATACCGGGACCTGATACTCTGAAGTAATCGATTACTAACCGGTCGAATAAATCCTGATAACTTGATTTATTTTTAGATATATTTTCTTTATCTGGTTATAAAATGTTATATAAAGAGCTTCGAAAAAGTGCAATCACTAAAACCCCTCAAGTTTGAACTCCTTAGAGGCTACCTTTTTTCAATTAAGTTGATAGGATAGATAACTTTCTTTGGAGCCACTGAGTAAAAGTGGTCAAACAGTGTTTACACTAAGAAAACGATTTTTCCTTAACATTGGTTATACACATCCTTTGGTTACCTTTCCATTCCTATCTGAAATAACAGAGTAAATAATTTAACACTGCAAATTTGTTCTGCTACAAGTGAGTTCCATACAAATTTGAATGGAAACAAATGTTCCATTAAGCCAAAGCCCTCAGCTTTCTGTCTTACTTACACTCGCTTGAAATCGTAATCTCCATCCTATTTGAATACCAAAAGCACAGTTTTGTATGGAAAAATAGGCCTAAATTGGAGCTATAATTTAATCTATAATTTAAAGCACTTCTTATGTCTGAAATGAACCGTTTTGATAATATGTTGCCAATTTTTTTGTTCCGCACTACAATAAAACGATTTATGTTGCATGTGCCTACAAGTTGAGTTAGTAGAATTTATTAAAATTACTAAATTGAAAGTGTGTGTGTATTTTAGATTACTTCAAAAAGAAATGCCTTTCAGGTGGATTTGAATGGAAAACAATGCCGCCACTGACATAGTACATTGTGAGTATTAGTTAAAAATAGCAATTTACATTGCGTACGCCGTCTCTCCTTCAACTACCTGGCATCGTATTTGCCATCCAATAGCATTTAGATTTTTTTCTGAGATACCAAATAGGTATATACATTTGAAATATAAGACAAGGCTTTTGAATCACGAAATTCGCCCACATTGCATTTTTTGTGATCTTTATTCTAATATATTCTATAATCCATATCTAAAAAGGTCCATTGTGATATTTTGGAAAAATAAATTCTTATTTTAACCTTTGGTAGAAAGATTACGAGGACAGGTTAGATTTGTAGGAATGCAGAAACTTATGCCTTTAAATAGCCCTGCTATCTTTCAGTTTTGGCCCATCATATCGATAACAACAAAAATATTATTTTGTATGTCTTCTACAGTTGTTATCTTGGATTTATAATAAAATACAATAGCTTAACATTTTATTTAGACTATCTAATGTTTTCTCTTAGTTATTCTTAAAATCTGTCGATCTTAGGAACATCTTCGCATGCTCTTTTGCTACTGATGAGCAAATGCTACGATACCTAGTAGCGTGTGTGTCATGGCCAAATGAGCAATGAGCATGCTCACAAATCGACCAGCTGTTGATTTGTGAGCATTGATTCGCGGGTGGAAAGGCAAATGAGCATGCTCATTTATGAGCATGTGTGTCAGTACCATCATTATTATAGCTCAAACTATTACAGTAGATAACGAAAAGAAATGTAAGAATTAATTTACTAGCACTTTAGTGTAAATTAGTCATATAATGCTACGTTTAAATATTATCGGAAGAAAGTTTATATTTAAGTTGTAGTGAGTTGATGACAGAAAGGGTTGTAAGTTGACGGGCTAATCATGGTCTACTTCTGCGGTCTGCTTCGCTATATTATGTACGGAAAAATTCCAAAGATGACCACTAGATTACCAAGAGATTTTGACATAATATATCGCGACACGGTTTTTAACCCTCCGACGAGCGACAAGGTCTGTCAGAACCTATTCGATTTTAAAAGTAGCGTAACATTTTTTTATAGCTTTGTTATGAAAATATTTATTATTTTATAACAAATTCGAACAGGTACGGTGGATACTAATTTCTTTTTGTCTATGAGTTATTGACCAACCATATATATCGGGCGAGAAAGTAGGTAGACAGATTTACGTTTGAACCTGACACTTCCTGCCCAAGCCTTGGGGAACGAGACTTGGGCGGAACATTACAGTACCGTATTTAAAAACTCAAATAATAGTTCGAGCGATGTGGATTGAGACTTTAATACTCATAATTCTCGTACCGGTTTTTTAAAGAACTCCGTTTCTTTTAAATTTCCTTATCAAGGAAAACGATTTACGCAAAAGGCGAATTGTGAGCCGCGAGTGTTTTTCAACATGCAATCCGGTGATAGCCGGATTAAATAATCTAGGAAACTAAATCGTAACTATTTTCGGTGATCCGCGCTCGTCCCATGGCCGTTGGCGGCCAAGAACGGTATTCTGTTAACATAAAATCGGCTGTGACCCGTATTTCTGCAATCGAGATCGGGCCATGTCTACCTTGCTTACCACGTGTGGAGACCGGCCTGCCGGATTTCCTCCAGCCCTCTAGTGCGGCACCCATCCGAGAGATGACACGATGACCGATGCTGAACGAGAGACGACATCATCCTAATGGGCTGGCCGCCCGAGATGCGGTCCTAACCAGACGATTAGTTTCATGCTCAGGAAGTAGGTTTCTCCATGATTCTAGCATAACCTACCTACAGGTTTTGGCTCGTCGACCCTCCACAAAGCTGGAATCATGAAGGAATCTTCTCCTTAATATATAAAACACAGCACCTGGGTTTAACCATGGCATTGCATTTCGCAATACATTGACTGGACGTAAGTAAGCAAAAAAATGTATTGATTGGCATATCAGCTTGTTAGAACGAAACGGTTTCACGATTTCCCCAAAATAGGTGCGGCGAACAAAACGGGCGCAGGAACAGCATTTTGTTTTTTTAAATCAGGTAACGTGTAGAAACACTACAAAGTCTGTGTAAACCTAATAATTATTTTGCAGGTAGTTGGTGTGTGTTCTCGTGTTTACTTGTCAGAATACGTTTACGAGGTAGGTAGGTAGGTTTTTGTCACGTATAAAATTGAACTGAGTTTAGTTTGACAGTCCCGAGCGAAAAACTGTCAAGAGACCTGCGTTTGTAGTCGTGCTGTCCCGGTAATTACGAACATAGAAGAACGGACTACCAATTCGCACATCAAAAAGCTATCCCTGTTTTCAATATTCTGTTCTACTTAAAAATACATATATATATATATATCACAAATACCAAATAATTCTAATATTTTTTAAGTATATTTTATAATTTATGCAAGGTCTGCACAGACCTCGTTGCACCATTTACCGCCTTTCGCATGTCGCTCATCGGAGGATTTTGAGCTTTCTAAAACTTTAGAGATCTTTGGGATCGTTATGTCTGATAACCTCCCTGTATAAATAAAAAACCCTGAAAAATGTACCTAGAGTATATAATATACCAAGATATAAAATATACCAAGAAATAATGCGCCCAGTCGAAATGTTTATAAGCTGGATATACATCTCAGATTGCAGAAGGTAATCTAAATTTGTTGGGTAGTGAAAAACTTAAAGCGGTTTATTTACAGTGTGCAACGCAAGAATATTAATTTGAAATACGCTTACCCCCTGAAGATTACATGCGCGCGCTCAGGCACAGTTTCTAGAAAACTTTGTTTGAAGAGAATATATTTACTTTTTACCGAAATTAACACGTTCTCTCTGTTTTAATGATAGAATGTATTACAAACACGAGAAAAAAATAATAATAATAACTTCCTAGAAAATAGAAAAATATGCTCCAGTTTGTAGATTTTCTCGCCTTTCTTCTCGGCTTCGCCCTAGTTTCAAGGCAGTTTACTCTCAGACTATTTTATTACTAAATACATATTTGAAATTTTTGTTTTTCTTGAAATTTTCGTGACCCTAACGTTTCAAACTGGAAATATTTATTTCTTCAAACTTCGAAAAGTAACTTTGTGGCGTCATTTTTAATTAAATTAAACAAATAACTTGGTATCAACCACTATTATGATAGTATATTAATTTATAATAGTGGTTGGTACAAAGTTATTTGTTTAATTTAATGGAAATATTTATTTAATTTCATCAAGGAAACACATTTTCTACTTGATATTAATTAGCATCATGGCATATAACATACATGATATACTGACTATAATTTATTTTTCATTCAAGCAAATATTTAAAAATACAAGAAAAGTTATATATTTGCAATTTGGGAGGCGAATAAAGGTACCGCCGCTCCGGGAACCATTTATTGAATAACAAATTTCTCTACCATAGGTCACCCCAAGTGGTTCGCTATGTTTGGTGACATAGCAGGGATGCCAAGGGGTGAGATTTCTCCAGATCTTGGCGGCGGATGCGTCCGCCCACAAACTGCGTGGCCGGATCGGAAGAGACTGCTTGAGGGAGATGTTTTGAACTCTCCAGCAGGACTCTCTCGGAACATCACCTTGCACCGCAGTGGGAGGGATGGATTCACACGCCCGTCATTCCTGGACGCACTAAACCGCAGATTCCTACCCACCCCTCAATTTTTTTTTCCTTTCCACAACTTCCACTATTTTTTTCCTATAAAGACTCTCCACACAACATTCCTAGAGGTTATATATGCTCTGAGGGGAATTATTTTCCTGCGGACTAATGTAAAAGAACTTTTTGTGCGTAATAATTTTTAAATCAATTTTCTTAAATATTTTTTAAACTTTTTCCCATTTTACGGAAAGGTTCTCAATAATTTTGCTTACCAAGATCTGATTAAATAAGATAATGTATTGGGAACAAGTTCAAAATGGGTTTTGAATTAAAAAAATGTGAAATCGGAAGATTTTTCCAGTTACCCAATGCAAAAGGTGAGTTGTCGGATTTAGGTACTGCATGATTTAACGGGAGAATTGGGTCAAACGAAAATTGCCTTCTACTGGTATTTCTAACATTATTTTTAAAGTTATTAATTTAACAGGTAGATTTAATATTGTTGATAATACTTATACAGACGAAGAAAATTATTGGCTTTACTGACTTATAAAAACACTTTAAAGAATTAAAAACAGAAGACTTTTTCCAAGACCGGTCAGTGGTTGAGTGGGCATCGCGTTTGGGTCCCACCCAGGCGTTCCGTGTCCTCAGCTGGTCCTCCATCACAACTCAAGCAACATCTTCCGCTACGTGTGGTGGTAGTAGGAGATTTTCAAATGCTGTTGGGTTATTCGTAACCCGGAAAAGTATATCTTTCTTAAAAAAAATGGATCTCCTGTGATCTTGTGTGTGTGAGGAGGTTTTGGTTCAATTCCATATTAAATAATGGTAGTAATCCATAAGTAGAGCTTCAGTAGCTCATGATTATGGTATGAGTATTAGCGCAAATAATATCCAAAAACTTCTTAAACAACTACAAACGTAATTCAACATATTGTATGACGTATTTCAACATATTAAATAACCTAATTCGACATATTAAATAACGTAATTCAACATATTAAATAACTTATTTCAACATATCAAATAACGTAATTCAATATTCAAATAAGTACAAACGCAATTTAACGTACACACATACAAAAAAAAAATTGATTTTGAAAGAATGTTATTTTATCTGGTACACGCAGTTTTAAAATTTTGAAAAACAAAGTGTATTTTAAATATATTAAGGTTATACCGTTGGTCGTTGGCAGATTTGTTAAATTTTCAAACGACAGATTCTATTAAACAACACAATTTTTAAATCATATAATCATACAACAAAATTATTTAAGAGCGATTGACCAGCGGCTGAGAATAAAAGTTTAAAAATGCTTGCAAAGTACATCCAATGAGAAAGATCGATTAATTACCGTATCAAATATTTTAAATTAAAAATTTAATATGGATTTATTTCATTCAAAACTTGCTTTAGTATATACCTACATTCAAGTAAGCAATAAAATTGCTCAAAACGCACGATGATAAATTATTAAATATCGTGTACTCCTTTAAGTATTTTTTTTATCATAAGTATTTATGATTATTCAATAATTTTAGTTTGTAAGACCTTAAATAAATAGAAAAACTTAGATATTTTTGTCACAAAACACGTTCTCGGATTTATTTTTTAATAATTTTAATTTTTCCAAAATTAAAATTTTTAAAACTGTGTTGACTAGATTATGTATTGATTTATTTTGTTGTATGATAATATGATTTGAAATTGGTGTTGTTTAATAGAATTTGAAAATTGAACAAATCTGCCAACGACCAACGGCATAACCTCAGTACATTGAAAATACAGTTAGTTTTTCAAAATTTGAAAACTTCGTGTACCAGATAAAATAACAATCTTTCAAAATCAATTTATGTTTTTTGTAAAAAAGAGTGAATACGTCCAGAATTTGATTTAAAAACGACTAATTTCCGGTATTCTCTGGTAATACCCTCTTAATACATAATCCAGTCAACACAGTTTTAAGAATTTTAATATTAGTTTAATCCGAAAACGTGTTTTGCGACAAAAATAACTCAGTTTTTCTATTTATTTAAGGTCTTACAAACTAAAATATTTCAAATTTTTTTCACACACTTATTTTGTTTAGATATTTTTGAAAAATCATAAGAATACTTACAAGAGTACTCGATATTTAATAATTTATCATCGTGCGTTTTGAGAATTTTTAAGGCTTACTTGAATGTAGGTATGTGTTAAAGCAGGTTTTGAATGAAATAAATCGACATAAAATTTTTATTTTTAAAATTTTGATAGGGGAATAATTGATATTTCTCATTGGAACCTCCCTGTACAGTTGCAAGCATTTTTGAACTTTTATTCTCCGCAGCTGGTCAACCGCTCTTAATATTAATAATTCGATGTTAGACACGTGTTTTTCTTTTGTTTTCGTTTTTGACGGTTTTCGTTATACTTTCCTTCGAAAGGTAAATTTTGATCCTAATGATCCTGGGCAATTTTTTTTGTGCAACCAATTTTATTCTAATAATTATTTTACCAGTTTTTAATTATTATACACCGTTTTAATACCGGTAAATATTTTTTTTTATTTTTTTTTTATCTTCACTAAAATAATTCCCCTCAGGGCCTACGACATCTCTGAGCACGCTGTATAGAGGATCTTTTTTAGAAAAGGAAGGAGATGAAGTTTTGGGAAGGAAAAAGATGTGAGGGGTAGGTAGGAATCTAGGGGTCAGTGTGTTCAGAAGTGACGGACATATAAATTGTCCAATGCGATGCAAGTTCTGCTGGAGAGGTCAAAAGGCCTCCATCAACCAGTCTCTGTCGGTCTGGCCCGCCACGCATTAGGAGGACCAAGACCCGGACAAACTTTATCACGATCCCGGGACCCATGCTAAGTCATGAAGCGCTTAGGGTGACCTATGGCAGAGGTGTTGGTTATCCAATAAATGGTACTCAGGGTACCCACATAATTAAAAAAAAAACTGGCTTTAATTACATAACTCTAACTGTAAAGACATATTTACTACAAGTATTATGTCGTAGGAGAGTCACAATAAATTTAACAGCGCTCCTTGTAATTATTGTATTTATGCAAATGCAACTACCCTGAACTAGGAGTCCTTTAACAACTCGCCAAGACCATAAAACCACTTGTGTTAACTCAATCAAAACTTAGGAGTTTATCTCTTGCTTCCGCGTGACCGGGTCTACCAAACTAATCTCTTATTATTTATGGCTGTGTAACTTACATATTATTATTACCATTTGCTTATTATTGTATTGACAAAATTATGGAAGCCATGGAGATGGAAATTGTATAAAAAGTTATTTGTAAAATACCGCTATGCAATACCTATAATAATGAAAGAATTAAAGTAAAAATCCAAAAAACTCTTCAAATACTTACTACTGATGCTGTGAAATATCTATAAAAATGAAAGAATGTAGGGAAATATTCAACAAATTCTTGAAATACTAATCCTATGCAATACCTATATTGACAGAATGAAGGAAATATCCAATTAATTATTGAAATACTAATGCAAAACCTATAACAACAGAATGAAGGGAAATATCTAACCAATTCTTGAAATACTAATGCTATGCAATACCTATAATGACAGAATGAAAACTAATGCTATGCAATACCTATAATAACAGAATGAATACTTATGCTATGCAATACCTATAATGACAGAATGAAGGAAAATATTCAACAAATTCTTGAAATACTAATGCTATGCAAAACCTACAATGACAGAATGAAGGAAAATATCCAACAAATTCTTGAAATACTAATGCTATGCAATACCTATAATGACAGAATGAATACTAATGCTATGCAATATCTATAATGACAGAATAAATAAAACAGCTGCACAACACCATTATGAATATGTAGGCCTAAAGCTATTTAACGATTTACCCGATACAATAAAAAGTGAAAAAAACTATTTTAAATTAAAAAAAAAACTCTCGTTGTATTTTTACAGATAACAACAGATTGACTTATTTTTTATCGATGATTTTCAGATATATTCCGTATTTTGTTGCTAATATTTTGTTGATATTCCATTGCTATAATATATGTATGTTTCTCATTGTACAATATTTTGTAATATCTTACAGTATTTTTGAAAGTATTTTATTTCCATTTTGTAACTATACATTTACGGCCTTACTAAAAAAAAAACACTCCGCGGCCGTTAAACGGTGTTTTAAATGTGGCAACGCTGAAAATTTTACTTGAAAATTGGAGTTTTCATAATAATCCGCTAGGTGGTGTGATTGATGCGCCTGCGCATTGCTTTACCGCTGAAAAAAATAGCCGCGAATACAGAAGTTAGTCGGTCGCGATTTTGTATGTGATTAATATGATGTTTTCGTTAATTATTTGAATATTTATGACTAATTCGCACTTATATTCATGTAATCAATATATTTACTATTAATTTGTGTTGTTTTTCGTTAGTTTAAGTCAAATTGTGGCACTAAAATCGCGTGTTCTAAATTAAGCTGTCAGAAAATGGTTCATAGGTTATGTTCAGAAATAATTTGCATTTTAAGATCTTTATTTTATTATAAATTCTTGAAAGTGATGTTTTTTGGTGACTAAAATGTCTAATACATATTTTAGTAAACGTATCAAAGAAATTAATGCCTTAAGATGTGCAAGCAATGTATTCAAACGTGTGTTTTTTTATTGTAAATTTTTGGATATGAAAAGCGAATTTCAAGATTTTTTTACATTTTTTTATTGTTTGAAGGAGTAAAAAGTGAGGTGACAGATTTATTTTAAAATCATTAAATAAAAGGACTGTGTTTTTTGAATTTTGAATTTTTCCAAATATTTCAATGTTTTAATAGAAAGTGTTTGGGGTAAGTGAGTTTTTTTTCCAACTTGATGTTTGAATCTTAAAATACTACAGTTTTTAAACATTTAAGTATATTTTAGATATGAAAATCTTAAAGGTAATTAAATTTTGGTTCTAAAATGGTATTTGTTTTTACAACATCTCAAAAAATAATAAATATATAGGACATTAAAAAAAAAATTCGAAATTCGTTGAAAATTACAAATGGAACAAATATATACAACAGATAAACTACCCTCCTCGGCCGTGTAAGCAATGTACATATCTTTCCATGAACAATTTTTTGTCAGTTCTTAATTAGTAAGGATTCTTCATACATGGTTGTTTGAACATTGTACAAATTTTTCAGAAAGTTTATTAGTAAGGCTGGTAAAATGGCGACGTTGTCAGATCAAAACCATATATTTTGTTTAGTAAGATTTTGAAAAACGAAATGTACAGACTTTACACAACGTGCTACAGAAACACCGTTTAACGGCCGCGGAGTGTTTTTTTTTAGTAAGGCCGATTATCTATAAGCAGTTCTAAATGTATAACATAAGTACATAGACTAGCTCCCCAGTTAGACCCGAGAATATTTCTCTATTAACTGGGTAACTAAAAAATTGATGAATGATATGTAATGAAATGATATTATAATTGTGAATGATATTATATGTTACAAAAAAAAAAAAATACTAATGCCATGCACTACCTATAATAATGAAAGAAAGAAAGGAAAATACCCAAAACATTCTTTTCATTCGTGATAGTATGTTCTTTATTTTGTACAACAACATTGTGCACTGCAGAAAAATCTTTGATATTAGTGGTAAAGAAAATAAAGCCACTTATTAAACACATTTACCTTACGACAGTCATTTGGGAAAATATTAGAAATCGAATAAAGTACGATTTTATGTGGTAGTTAAAAACATGCGAATACCGCACGTCCCAACTTCTTACAACCGTGTGGAGCCAGTGAGACTATAGCATCCCCAATAGCAGTTAGGCTGAAGGAAGTACCTGGCTATTCAGATTTGATCACCAAAGCATTTCACGCATCTTAACAATTCTGAATGTAATTGGGAACCGCCTTGGTGAAAGACCACCATTCTGGTCTATCATCTTCCACTTTTTAGCGTGCTGCAAATATACTGGAATATATTCTTTTTTATTAATTAATTGTGAAACATGACAAATTATTTATAAAAAGATCACCTCCAGATTTGTACGAGAACCTTAACCCTCCACCACGGAGTCCGTCAAAAATACCTATATATCATTTAACTCTGGTAAAAAAACCTAATTTCTTTTGAACGATATTTGAATAATGTTTTTCTAGTGTTTTGCCGTTTTTTTTGGTACTTTAAGGTGAAAAAATTCGTAAAAGTCCTTGACACTAAAATCAATCATAGTTTATTTATCAAATCCTACAATATTGATGGTAAAACTAACTGGTGTGACAAATTGCCGAGAGTGTACAATGATCTCAAGAATTCTTTAGGTCAGTTAGAAGTCTGTTGGAAAGGGAAGTTAGGGGTGGTTAGTTAAAATTAGATCGCTTTAGTGGAGGTTTTACTAAAGGGTGCTAAGGTTGAAATTGGACACAGGTGGCCTGTTTGGATTTATACTGAATAAACATCGCTATTAATATAATTTTTTTTAAGTTGATGCATACATGAAAACGTTTTAAAAAACACAATTTGACTTATCACCCATCTATGAACATGAATGAAAACAAATTACTTTGTAAAACACTACTTAGTTAAAATTATCAACTTGCTTCAAAACCGGTCGTTTCTTAATCAGGGTAAAATTAAAATTAACAAAAATAACAAAAGACCAACAATAAATAAAAAAAATATTTAAGGATAATTTGATTTGAATATAAATAAGTATTTGAACCCTTTATTTATATAAACACTAATTTAAGTTCTTAAAAGGTTAAAAATTTTACACACAAACACAACGCCAACGGTTTTACAATTAACCTAGTAAATGTTAGGATCTTTATTTATTTATTGTGAACAACAGTGTATCCAATTACATATCATTATTTATGATTATTTACTTTTGATATTTATACAATTTGATTATTTTTTGATAATTCATAAAAATTTTGAATACATACTTGTAAATGCAATTATTAGATATTCTACAATAACTAGCAGTGAAAAACACGCTTTGCGGTTTTTTACTGCTAGGCCCTGCGAGCGGCGGGTTGCGAAAGTTACAACAGTAGCTTTGTAACTAACTTCACGTACGAAAATGGTTTTGCATAAGGCATATTGTGTCAGAGACATACCGAAGTCGGGTTAGCTAGGGTATAATAAATTTAAAAAAAAATATATATTTAATTTATTTAATTATTTTTATTATACCTAATTAATCACCACTCTTTATAATGTTCTTTTGACTATAGGTATTTATTTTTCTCTATTTGTTTGTCTTTTATTATTTTTGTTAGTTTTAGTTATATCCTGATGAAAAAACTATTTAATTTAATCCTGATGATGAACTAGTTTTGAAACATTTGGGAATTTTAATTAAATATGTGGTGTTTTACAAAGCAATTTGTTTTCATTTTATTAAAATGACGCTACAAAGTGAATTTACGAATATTGAAGAAGCAAATATTTCTATGCGATCAATTTGTTAACCAAAAACGTCCACATTCTCGACAGTCGTATTTATTAGTAATAAAATACCAACATGCATTTATGATGGTATTCGTTCATTAGATTAATAACACCACTTTAGTGTACACTTTAGAGGAGAATAATGTTCTTCGTGAGCCGTCACGAAGTCGGAAGAAAATAAGAGGAAGGAAATGTCAAATTGCTAGACAAGGTTGTTATCTCCCATGGCGAAGAAAAATGTGTATGTCGCACGGTACTAAATATATGTGGGTGTATGTATATTGTATACTTAACTAACTAACTAACCATAACGCCGTTTCTCCGCAGGGGTAGGCAGAGACGGACCGCCAAAAAACTTGGTCTTGGCAAACAATCTTTGCCTCATTCACATTCATACATCGTCTCATACATACTCTTCTATTTTTCTGACTCTTGACATGTCTTCCTCGGACGTCCCCTACTTCTTATACCATTCACACTTGCGTCATATATTCTCCTTACGCTCCTTTCTTCGTTCATTCGCTATATATGCCCAAACCATCTGAGGGTCTCTTTCTTAATTTTACTCATTACGCTTACATCAGCCCTGCATTCTTTTCGGATCTCCACATTTCTCACACGATAATACTTGGTTTTACCAATTTTAATTTATCTTCCCTTTGCCCTTTTCCAAGAAAAATTACAAAAAACCCTTGGATGGGTGTTTTAATAATATTTAACATATTTCTATATATTAAAGATGTTAAAATTATTCGTAAAGTATAGAGTATTACACAGTCTTAGTTTTCTAGGAAACTTTATGTAAAACGATGTTATAAGCGAGATAGAAAAAGGCGAAATTGTGTCTAGGAGTATACTACATTATTTCTATTTTATGAATTTTAGTCATAACGTCATATATATTTTTATAAGACTTAATGTTAGGACCCTTCGAAGGTTGTTAGTATGAAATTGTAAATTTTAGGAGCAATAAAAATAATATGCTGTAATGTTTTTTGGATTAACTCGAAGGATAGAATAGAGAACCTTTTATATAATGCACTTTTTTAATAAAGTTTCTATTGACACCGAAATAATACAACTCAATAAATGAATTTCCCCCTAACGGACTGAAATGTGTTTCTTTCTAGGAAGCTTGATGCAGAAGATAATTAATAACTATTTTCAATGGATTTATTAATTTCAGACCATTGAGAGAAAGGGTAACAGACTCGCCTGCCATCTATCTTATTATTCACAAACTATTCTAAATTATAAGCTAAAGTTTTAACCTAGACCCAAACCAAACTTTTATTTGGATCTTAACTAAATTCAAATTAATAAAATAATAACAATTCCTGATTAATTTCTCAACATACGCCATTGGGTAATCTTTTTTTTTGTTGGAATACTGCATATACCTTTATACATAAACATAAGTGCCATCCACGTCTTTGGCTAGAACGGTTTCATTTTTTTGTGAAATTGTTTGGACGCGTAAATAAAATTTAGATATTCAGACGTTTCACTAATCGCTCATTTCCGCATTTCATTCGGCCTAGTTTACTCGGAATGACGCGTCTGAACATGAAATGAATCGAAAGTGCCGAACACTGCCGAATAAAATCTTCAAGTGAACCGATCCAACAATGTTGGATATTTTCCTTCGGCATCCTTCACTCGCGCGCGCATGCGCGCGGAAGAGAGCAAAGTGAATCGTCTGAACACCGAGTGAACTCTCAATCAGTTTGTCTCGCGTCCTGTACGGGAAGGACCATGAAAGGACGCTATCAAATCGCACGCAAAACGTCAAAATGGTATTCGTTCGGCTAATTTGTTTGCTTTTGGGAACACCTCTCGTATGAATTTTTGGGTCTCCCTTATTATCCATGTATTTTATATGTTTTTTAATATATGTAAGATTATTAATTTGTAGGAAAATGTTCGTAATAAAAAAAGTGAAATCAAATTGTGTTATTATGCCATAAAAAATAAAAAGGTTTATAAGACGACAAAAAACTATTTTTTTATTTATTTTTATTTAATTGTGTCAACAAAATTGCGTAAAAATCGATGCATCTGACATGTTTTTCCTTAAAATTCGGGGCCGGACCGCGCTGGAAAACAAACGAATTCCAGCGCGGTTGACCTCGCTCGGCGACGCTGTGGTCGGAATGGACGAGTGAACGCTTATTTCTATAGCGCCGTGTGAACATGGAATGAAACAAAATGGACGATTAGGCCGAAAAAACATGGCGGAAACCTTCCCTCGAGTGAATCGTCTGATTCCAGCTTTAGTGATTATCGTAGTTTTCACTCTAACCATAAGGTATTCAGGTATTCCATAGGTAAGGAATTAATGAACTAGTTTATCGTTAACATTAAGTAATATATACATTAAAGGGTTTCTCTCCATCCTCCTAATAGCTTATCCATTCTATAAAGTTTAATTTCGATTTACGATTTATTTATTTATTAAGTCGGAGTTTATTATTCGGTACACAAAGCTATGAATAGTGGCTATATATTGAATAAGTTGGCAGAGTTTTCTAACTATTGAAAGTATTTTTATTTATTTATTTCTTATTCGTTGTAGTATAGATAAGCTATTAAGAGGATGGTGAGAACCCCCATATATGTTTTGATTTATTTATTTATTTATGCCTAGGAACAGCTGGTATTCATTTTAAAACAAGTTCCAATTATCGTTTAAAAGCCAAATAAAAGAGTTCAAATTCAAAATCCATATCATTAATTTTAACAACAGGACAGCTGACCGAGCCTGGAGAAATAATAATAATAAGGTGTGTTTACACAAACGCTTTGTAAAACGCAAACAAATAAGATATTTATCTTAACTGCAAACATAAGTTTTTCCACCAAAAGTTTTGTTAAATATGCTTTTTGAACAATAGAACAGCTGACCGAGAGCGGAGAAAACATAATAATGAGGTGTGTTTATACGAACGCCTTGTAACCCAAAACAAATTAGATATTTATCTCATTTTTAATATAAGCTTTTCATGAATTATCACCCCTCAAAGTATTGTGGTATGAGCGTGGAGCAAGGTGATTATGAGATAAATTATATTTCATTGCTTCCCATTTTTAATATACATTCATCTGAATTTTAATATACCTATATTAAGTTACGGTATTTTAAATATTAAATTAATACTAAAATGTGAACTATCATCAATATTTTTCTTAAATATCTATGTTAGAATCTCGCATCTTCTTGCAAACTTATTCTGGGTAAAACACAAATAATCTTTCTTTTCCGTATTGAATTTCGCGATGAAATGGATTCGAAGGCTTCCAAAGCCGATTGCAATACAGTAATATAATCAGCTTTCCAACCTATATTTCCCTTCAAATTCACCTTTTCTATTCGCTTTTCACAACATTATGAGGTCAGAATAGTTTGGACTCTTGCGGTATCTCAGGATAAACTACAATCTTCGAGTAAAATCCGTGCACCTCTTTATTTTTAAGCTAGCGACCTCTTTTTATCAGAGGTTGGCAATCGTCAAAGCAATTTCCACCCTGCACACTCAATCACGGGATCACCCTGTAGTACTTTAGTAAAACTTTATGTGACTACCACACAGTATTCCAAACTGCCAGAGCCAGTGGGATTATTTCATTCCTAATTGGAGTATGTTGTATGACTGAAAATTGGGGAGGGAAGGAGATGAAGATGAGGATGATAGGGAAAGTATATATCTAAAAGCAATTTCAAGCGACCAGAGTTTAGATTCCGAATGATTGACGTTCACCAACCAGTACGATATTAAGATTACAAATTACTCTAAACGCTCATTGTTCAGAAGGACGGCTACCTGATCTCTAATTGTTTACGTGGAAACCTTAATTTACACACGACAGATTTGAATTCAAGCGTATACACCGATTGTTTTAAATTTAAACTTCTTACATAGAAAATGTTTTTGGATTTTTTTTATTTATTTCATTATATTGGTAAGGTAAAATAATTTTCATTAATTCACTAATAATTGCCTCTAAAATTGAAAACAAATTATTTATTGGCTGATAAGATTTTAGATTTTCACGGCTAAGAGTATTATCCAACGTTTTGGGCAGCGTTATAGTGTCCATCATCGGCATAGATGTGTAATCAGTAGTGGTAAGTGTGTGCTTATGTATGTATATGCGATACCGTGATGCCAGCTCCAATCCTCTATGAGATGGTGTTACAGTATAATTCAAAATGATTTTTTACGTTTAGTTTTGGTGTAGCCATCAATTATCGGACACCAAGAACTGTTGAGCTTAGGTCCCGTCGTCTCTGTTAATATGAATGGAATTTTTATGAATTTCAATTACCTACCACATATTTGTTATACCTTTTGATTTAAAACAAATAGTTAATTTAATAGTTAATTTTGGCATCAAATTCCAAATTTTGTTTTGAATGATAAAGTCTTTTTAGCTGTTTAGTATATAGATAATATATTGTCTGCAGTCTACGTGTGGTTAGTGGAAGATTACCTTTATTAAGGGAGAGTACGTGACGGAGGATGAAGCTTCAAGGGATGAAAATGCTCTTACCCGGAATAAACGGCGGGCGTCGAACTTCAACGGAGGACTCGCTGCCAAACCGCAAACCGAGAGGTGGTCTGCAAGCTGCATGAGCAATGCGCATAATAAAACAGAAGGATAAATTATTTAAGACTTTATTAAAGACATTAAGACTTCGTTAAATCATTCTTTAGTAATTAATATTTTCATGTCAGCTCCATAAATTCGACAACGCTCTCAAAAGTCGAAATAACTGAAATAAATTAAAAAACCAACGTATGTAAAAAATCGTTTTTTTTTACATTAGCTCCCCCAAGAAGGCACTGAGGAAAATTATTTCAATCAGGATCTATGTCATCTTCCCGGTGAAAGGCAGTCATAAGTTCTAAGTACCGTATCGGTTTTATAATCGAAACGTGCATCACTTGAAGCTTCTTGAGACATTGTCATTGGTCAGTGAACAGGTCTGAATAGCTAGGAACTTCCCAATCTTCTACTTCTCCATCTCACTCCTCACTTACTCACAGCACACTCAAATTGGGTATGCCTTTGTCTGACTGATTGCTGGTAGATGCGAATCATGTGCAGTATTTACATACAAAATTATACAATGAGTCCTGGTCACCTCTACATTGTTCCTAGTACCTAAGGGTGCGGTGTTGCTTTAACTCTGTCCAATATCCAGCCACCTAAAGACAGACCTCTCAAAATGCTTCTGTCCTACAGGCTTCTTATAGAGAAGCCTTTTTAGTTTCAGCTATCTCACATCTTTAGAGGATGATTTGGTTGCCCCGGTGATGAGGAGGAAATGAGTAGGGCCTCCATTTTAAAAGGGGAGATATCGGTATATCATGATATCTCCACGCGTGCTGGTCGGAATAATAAACATTAATGATGGTTGCGTGAGATGATGATGTATTTACACTATTTACAGATGCACTATTAAGTAAGATTATTTCGACGTGCGAACTGCAGACATGAGAGTTGATGCGCTACTGAAATACTGACTTGGTTTGCTGTAGCTACTTTATGTAGCCCGAACTAGCAGGTACTTCAACGGTAGGCTAAACCGTAAACTCAATGGAAACTTCTTGATATTTCGGCCCAGCGCTGTGTATTGTGTATCGCAGCAGCAAGACCTTTCGAGAAGGTGGTCAAAATAATAATGTTTAGCGAGGGACGTAGGTAGGGACGACCGGGCAGTGCTAATTAGTGCGACGTAGAAATAGGTAGGTCCTGATTTGCAAGTATGTAGCGAATGCAGTGCGAAGGTACTAGATAGGTCGCTATACATCCATATACATAATGTGTTAGATCTGTATAATAAATGGACTGGATCTGAACATTCAGAATTCTCAAGATATCCCTTATATCTCCCCTCCTCTTACCTCCTTGCCCTTCAGGACACATTTCAAGGAAAGAGGGGAGAGGAAGTTCAGGGAAGAAAAAGATATGAGGGGCGGTTAGGAACCTGGTGGTCAGTGTTTCCAGGAGTGACGAACATATACATCCATCCTTTCAAATGCGGTTTTAAGGTAAATGATCGACAAAGTCCGGCTGGAGAGGTCCAAGGGCCACCCTCAACCAGCCTATCTCAATCTGGCCCGCCACACAGTAGGTGGGCAGACGCATTCACCGCCAATACCCCGATAAACCTCACCCCGTGAACCCAGACACCCATTCTAGGTCACCAAACGTAGCAAACCACTTGGGGTGACCTTTGGCAGAGGTATTGGTTATCCAATAAATCTCGCCATACCCGCGTCACAAATTCTGATCCTGCCAATGCGTTGAAAACATAAATACTCGTAGGTAGTTGTTCAAAGACTATTGAGTAGTGTTTCGGATTAAAAATAGCGTAGGCGGTGTCACTACTGGAGGTGTTCATTTTCAAATTTCGTAACAAAAAACTTTTCAGCACAATTATTTTCCTACTTATCGGTGTATATATTTATTGCCAGGTCGGAGCTCGCAGTTGGTTTTGCTCTTCATAATTATTTGCAAACTTGTGCTGCACTAGAATAAATTATCATGCATTACTCGACTACCCTCCTCTAGTTTCATTACGAAGCTTTGTACTTGCAACACTGCATCGACCTGAAAATGCAAGTAGATTAAATACAATGTAGGTTTGTAGTCATTCCGTAAGCACAAACTTATTTAATTTCACGAGTAATAATACTTTCAGAGATTTGCATTGCAAAATATAAAACAAATTATGCCTCACTTTTAAAGATAAAAGCAAAATGGGTAAATTCATCAGATCCCATTTTTGAAGCTTATTATGACATGCAATGATGTCCTATAATGTTACCTGATGTCCTATAGACTGGCAGTGCCCCTAATTAGATGAAATACTTGTTTCAAAATGTCGACAAGTTTTTCATTTGTGGCTAAAATTAAATGCTCCTACTAACTCAATGCCAAATGCGCAAACCATAGATATAAGCGTATTCCATGAATATAGATTAATGTGATTTATCACTCTCTCATTCGCTTTGTGAATGCATTACCAACACTTTTTTACCACTTAATTGAAAAACCTAGTTTTTTAAAACAATTAATTAGTTGTAATTTTTTTTGTTCCCTGTGCAATAGGTATTTATTAGTTTTATTTTAGTGATTTTTACATCAAAGTTTACAAATAATTATTTATTTATTATAACTCATATGCTATATTTTTTCTTGTCTAATGTGGCTCCTACAATACATCTACCAATTAGTGCAGACTATACATGGTGTTAAGGTACGTACTTGACTTACTTTAATCAGTGATTCCTGACTTTATTTGGAGTAAAACATGTTAAGGAAATTTTGGTCTCCGGTGACATTTTTTTTTTTCAAAATTTGTTTCTTTATCGCATTTAATCTTCCGCATGACGTCACTGGTCAATAAGCCGAGCCACCTCCCCACCACTGAACCCGCCCCAACTGTCCAACAGCTACTATTTTTTATGTTTTATAGAAAAAAAAAAATTATCACAAATGTCACCTCAGGCCAAAATTTTATTTACATTTTTCACTCCAAATAACGTCAGGAATCACTGGTTAAAGCAAGTCAAGTACGTACCTTAACACCCCATAGAGTTACTTGATTCCTTTGTAAAATATAAACTATTTACGTTGGTATTCGCCTTTAAATATATAAATTTATTTTATTTATTTGTGGTATCTTAAAATGTTTGTTTCTTATGATTTACACTGTTCTTCTGTTCTGAAAAAGGAAAACAGATTGGAAAAATCATAACAGATTAACAATATATGGTACGTGCTACATTCATAATTTTGTGAAATAATTTCTGTCCAAACTAAGAAAATGCAAATTATCGACATTCGAAACCGACGGCTTGGATAATAAGAACACGAATTAAAATAACAAAAGAAACAAACAAGCGTAGACAAATAAGAACTATAGACAAAATTGTTTTTTTATAATATTTTTAAGTAATTAATCACTACTCTCTATAATATTTTTGTCAATGGTTCTTATTTGTCTATGCGTTTCTTTTGTCATTTTTATTTATGTTCATTTTATCCTCCCGAAGAAGCCATCGGTTTAGAAATATGTCGATAACTATGATTATATAAGTGGTGTACATCAAATTATTTGTTTCATCATAAATACTTATTTAGTAAGAATAAAATGAAAAAATATTATGAACGATATAAAGGGAACATTTTATGATTTTCAGGTGGAAATAGGGGAAGCAGGTTTTAGTTAATTATTTCTAATATATATATATATATATGCATACATGCATATTTTTTTGTTTGTATGAATTCCGGCCAAGAGTCCCAACTTCTCCCGTCTGGAGCCAGTGAGACTATGGCTTCCCCATAATGGGGTTTCATGTGAGGCTGAAGGTAGCAGGGAGGGGAAAGAAATGGGGAAGAGGAAATTGGGGAAGCACCTGGCTATTCAGATCTGGTCACCAAACACAGCTAAAGCCATGTCAGGCAACTTTTCAATTCTGAACGGTGATCTTACACCAGGGCGATATATATTATATATTTTATGATAGAATTCAATAATTGTATTTTTTTAATAATGCTTTTGATTTCTTCGGGAAATTTATTAAAAAAACATTTTCCATTTTGAGTATAAAGGTGTTGGGCAAAATAAGTGCTAGGTTTAGGGCACACAAATATATATACTTAAGTCTAGTAAGATTTTCAGTTACGAATAAGTATTCACCTTTTTTTATAATTTGTATAATTCAATTTTTTTAAATAAGTTTTTAAATGTAGGAACGAATTCTTCGAATACACGTTCAATGGGAAAGTTTCCTAATAATGTCATTTTTAGCAGTTCCTTACCACAACTTAAAAAAAAGTGCCTAATAAATTATCATTGTTGTCTAAGACTAATATTAACACTTGCTGTTATGAATTAAAGATCTTACAAATATTATTATCACAAACATAATTGAATAACAACAAAGAAAGGCGAATATCAATAAAGGAGAGATGTGTCTGAAAAATGCTTAACCCCGCTAATCCGCATACCGTTATTGCCACTATTACGCGACTGAAATGAGCGTCAAATTTTTTTAATGAAAAAAATTATAAAATATCGCATTTATATTTAACAGTTTATAAATATTTAAGTAATAAAAAGTGTTACTTTTATTCCCATAAAACTCTACATTATTATTACAGTTAGTGTCCGTGATGCATGACAGAAATGGAAAATGTCCATCAATATATTTAATTAATTTGTAATTAACAAATAGAGGAAGTAGCTTCGCTAGTCCTGCGTTGAACCTTTTAACTCGTATCCGTTTCAAACCATTTTAGTATTTCGTTTGAAGAGCACTCATTTTACATGGATGAACTTTGAACCATTGAACCAGGAAGCTCGAATTTTATAAAAATATGGTAAAATGAAAAAGGGCCTTAAAAATAATGTTTTAATATATTTTGTTTATGAGAGGAATATTATATATATTTTTCAGAATATTACATCATATAGTTTTTTTATGAATGTCTGGAATTAGAATCCGGCATCCCCCGAGACGCACATATTTAAAAAAAAATTAACTTCGGTAAAACCTTAAATTATAATATTTTAATTAATGATGGAAATATTACCAAAACTCAATCGAAAATCAGAAAAAGATCGGGTCACATCTGGGACTCGAACCCAGTGCCTTAAGCTCAATGGTCAGAGCAGCAGCCCGGAAAGCCGAAGGACCTGGGTTCGAGTTCCAGATGTGACCCGATCTTTTTCTGATTTTTCTGTTTTAGATTTGCGATTGAGTTTCGCTAATATTGTCTTCATTAATTATAGTCTCTTTTTATTTATTTTTTCAAATAGCATCTTACAAAATGGCATTATATAAGAGAATATTTTTCTTAACGGAAATGACATTTCTGGCTAAAAATTTGAAGAGCCCCCGTGACGGCTTCCGTGGTCGTGGGGCAAGGCTCTCGACTTGCAATCGGGAGGACGCAGGTTCTAATACAGGCGTGACAATTTTTTATTTTTACATAATTTGTGTTATTTCACAATTTCATTAATTTAAAATAATATATTGCATACTATCAGTATCGCCCTGGTGTTAGACCACCATTCAGAATTGAAGCGTTGCTTGAAATAGCTTTCGCTGTGTTTGGTGACAAGATCTGAACAGCCACGTACTTCCCTACCTTCCTCAACCCCATCTATTTTCCATTCCAATCTCTTTCCCATCCCCACCACCTTCAGCCTCACAACCCAAATTGAGGGAGCCATAGTCTCACTGGCTCGAGCGATATGCGCGCTGTTTTGTGTGTTACCGTGCTGGTAGAACGATACTGAGTACTTATCTTGCTTCCCGTCACTATGCTATACCGGACCACCCAGTTGCGATGTGTGATGGAAAATGTTTATATTGTTTTATATTGAAAAAAAAAGTCTTCTGATATAGCAAAATTACAATTTTTATTCCAAGTATGTTAGGAAAACTTGTTTAAAATCCTTCGGGTATGTGTAGGAACTAGCGATGGGCACAAACGAGGAATCATCGATGTTTAGTCGATCTTTTTTACTATCGAAATATTTCAATTCAATGTCATAGACAAATCAATTCTTGAACGATCGATTATTGCTTCTCGATGTAATCCGTTTGGAAGTGGAATCCATACCAGATAATCGCTGTGATTCGTCAGAATTATATGAAATCAGTCAATCGTTGTGATTGGTCAGAATTCATCGAAATGGACGATCAAGACAATCGTATTCAGATGTCAGAATTCATTCAAATATGCATTAGATATCAGACAATGGCTCTGATTCATCAGAATTCATCGATATCAGACAATCGTTGTGATTCGTCAGAATTCATAGAAATGGGAAATCGAGAAAAACATTTTAAAACGTCAGAATTTACGCGGAAATGGAAATCGATTCTTAAATCTGAGAGGTAATATTATTTAGAGATACGTAAAAAATATCTCGGATAGCTTTCACATGTACATAATGTACATATTGATACTAAAGAGTTCACACTTTAATCAACCAGTTGTGTGAATTGTAAACAACGAATTAATACTTTTAGATTATGATTTACTTTTCCAGTATGTGTAAAAGATTGCCATGGTGATTTTTTCAGAATTTAAGAATTATCGATTTGGTTGATGTATTTGGTTATTTATCGATTTGGTTGGGGTATACTAGTATTTTATTTATTCGAAATGAACATGAAATAAACAACTGATATTTCCGATGTCATCGTTTACGAGGACCTTAGCTCATTTTTTTTGGAGCTGTATAAAATATTTATGGTTTATTCTTAAACAAATTTATCAACACTAGAATGAAACAATTTATTTGCAAAGATATCTTTATTCAATAAAAACCGATTGCAAAAAAATGCATGGTGACTGTTTTAATAGGGGTATTAGGTTTCTAAAACCTGCCACCTAAATGTCTTTTTGAGGTTATTTTAATATAATGTTATGTTGCTAGTAAAAAAAATCTTTGCCGTAATGAAAAATATTGGTTACTCATTTTTTGCCGTATTTAATTAACAAAATGTTGCTATTCCGTTGTACCAAAATTTGAATATGTACCGCCCCCCGCGAGACAAAACTGCTCCTGACCGTAGCTATTGCTCTCGAAATCCGAGGGATTAATCGATGAATCATTTGGTACTGTAGATGTATCGAGTATGTAAATGTTTCGATTATTCCCATAACTAAGTAGGATCTGAATAACTTTTCTTTAGTTTATTAGGGAAGTTTAGTCTTAAAAACAAACACATCTGTATTATTTAAATAATTACAACATGTCACGCGGTTGCATTAACCAGCGAAGTTCATATGTAATAAATAAAAAACATAGATTATAGATGAAATAAAACGGAGTTCGTAGAATAGAATAGTGTGAGGAATGTGGAGATCCGAAAAGAATGTAAGGCCGATGCGAGCGTAATAAATAAGATTAAGAAAGGGAAGCTTAGATGGTTTGGACATAGAACGAATGAATTAAGAAAGGAGTGTCAAGAGAATATATTACGTAAATGTGAATGGTAGAATAAGTCGAGGAAGACATGGCACGATCAAGTGAATCAGATACTTGAGTCGGGCCATGTCAAGAGTCAGAATAATAGAAGAGTATGTATGATATGATGTATGAATGTGAATGAGGTGAGGAGTGTATGCCAAGACCGAGTTGTTTGGCAGTCCATCCTCTCTGCCTACCCTTGCAGGGAAACGGCATGATGGTTAGTTAGTTAGTTAGTTAGAGTTGGTAGAAAAATAAATAAAAATACAGATCAAAGTAAACAACGTAGAAATGAGGAATTAAGCTATTTACCCATGTTAAAAAAAAAACACATTTTTACATCATAGAATAATGAACAAAGATAAACGTGATTAAAAAAATAAAACAACCCAATGATAATGAGAAAATAACACAGCAGAGGTAGAGGGTTCATAATTAACATTTTGTTTTAATTATTTCTAATATAATCGTACATTTAATAAATAATAATTTGGTTAATTGAAAATATCACCTTCTGAAAAGATTAATATCTTTTTCATATTTCAGCTATCCTGGTATTTTGTTCTGTCGACAAATTCTTTTGACGTTTATTATTCATACCATAAATGGACCAAAACTAATAACCATAAAATAACTGATAGTTAGATTTATCGACAAACAGTTCTAATTTTGAAAATTTTAATTAAAATAATTTTCTAAAAAGTTAATGAATCGCTTGACTAAATTCTTTAAAAAAAAACACTTTTCAAAATAATGACACTTAAATTCGTTAGTTTATTGAATCGGACATGGTTACTGTCGATATTTTGAATACTAATAATAAAAAAATAATAATGTCTTTTTAAAATATTCAAAGTTGTTTTGGAACATTTATGGTAGATTCAGACTGGGTCAACGTACGTATGCATCGCTACGCCTAACAATATCTGGGCTACTTAGCAACCATAGATTTTCAATGAAAATTTATGTTTTAGAATCACATTGGCCACACGCATCGCGATGTGCGATGTCTGTGGCCATTTTCATAGAAAATGTATGGGTTGCTAAGCATTGTTTGGCGTAGCGAAGCGTACGTACGTCGTCCAGTCTGAATCTACCTTTAAAGTTTTTTGTTGTTTTGGAACGATTTTCTTCATAATAACAATATTTTTAGTATGTGGTCAACTTTATTGTACCCAAGTATTGTTAATTATAATATAAGTGGACATTCCTTAATTAGATTTTTGCTAAATATAACAACAAAACAAATCGTTTCCGCATGCTTCAGAAACTATAAACAGTTACCTTACACCTAGTTTTGAATTGTATTTAGTTATAAAAAATAAGAGTTGTCTAATTTGGTTCATGCTAGAAGTTTGAGAGTGAAAAAAATCTTATGTTTCGGCAGCAAAATAATAGCCGACCCACATACAAAATCCTTTTATTAAATTACCGTCATTTATCGGAAATCTCCTATCTTATAAGATATCCTTAATCAAAATATCTTCAACGAAAGAAATAATATTATTATCACTGATTTGATACCAAAATCTCATTCATATTGATTGTTCTATTAATAATATCAGATGTTTCCTCGTGGAAACATCTTTCAATCATCAAAAATAATTATTTCGGTTGAAATTATGTCCCGAATATCTCTGTTTCAATGTACTCTGGAACTCGAATTAATTTTTGTATTAAACTCTTCAAAATTTGATTTATCTTATGATTTTATAATTGGTATAATATTATTAATATAATACCGATTCCCTAATCGTAATACCTTATAGTGGATGATAAACTTACGAAACATAACAAACTGTTATTGCTGCATGGGAACATATGAGGTAGAAACGGTATTTCGAAAATCTTTAACTTACACGTTATTTAACGTAGCAAAAATCAAATAATAAGAAATATTAAATATCAAAAATTTTCAATTTGTATTTGGTACGCTCATATGATTCAATAGATAAACACGGACCTGAAAACATCGCGATATTTTGAGCAAATTTCGCGTTTTAGGACTGGCCTGGTTTAGTTCACGTTTTAGGTAGGTAAATGCTGTTAATTATAGATATTAATTACTTTTACATGCTTTTCAGATTCACAGTCAAGGGATAGATTATAAAAGCAATGAAATGGAGTATTAATAGTATAAAAAGCTACTGAGAATACCAAGTAAAAATAAAGATAATATAAAAAGAAAATAGAAAGCCATAAAGAAAAAAAGGCCATAAAGAAAAAAAATATATACTCATCGATTCACGAAACAGAAAAATATAAACTTTCTTCGATATATTATTTCTACACCCGAACTTACGGCTCTATTTTTATGAAAATGCGAGATAAATTTGAGTATAGGTAATCATATAATTTTCGTGTAATGTTTTCGTGATCTATCTTCTGTTTTCATATAATTTAAATTATTAAACAAGTAAATTAAAAATAATAATTATTTTTTTATTTGATAAACTAATGGTTAAATGGTTAAAATAGTTAATAGATCAAGATTTTTTATACTGATAGTTTTTTGTAATCTTATCTTATGTATAAATATAAATATGAGTAATCTGCCTGTGTTAAAACTGTCTCTCTGAATATTTTATGCCGTTATTTTGTAGTTACTTAAAAGTTATTCCTCTGTATGTTTTTCCATGTGCCTTTGTATTGTTATTATATCATAAGTTATTCTTCTGTACTTATTTTGAAAATTATGGTTTCTTGTAATATGTGTACTTAATCATTATATTATAATTATTGTTAAATTGACCTGCTGACAAACTGCTTTGGCAGTTTAGCGGGTGTTCAAATGAAGAATAAAAAAATAAAATAATAAATAAATAAAAAAATAAAAAAATAAAATGTTTAAGACAAGATTTTTTATGCATAGCACAAAGGGTAGCAATTATTATAAGCAATAATTATTAGCCTGAAACACTCATCAATATTGAAAGAATCTTCCGAGAAAAGATACATATCGCCGACGGGACTCGAACCCGCACCCTTTTGATTGCCGGTTTGCAGGTGAAAAAATGTAATAAGCAGTAATTGTCGAATGAAACACTAGGTATATATTGAGTCATTTGGTGGGTAGAAGGTAACCCGCCGTAGCTTAATGGTAGAGCACTTGACCGGCAATCAAAAGGGTGCGGGTTCGAGTCCCGTCGGCGATATGTATCTTTTCTCGGAAGATTCTTTCAATATTGATGAGTGTTTCAGGCTAATAATTATTGCTTATAATAATTTTTACCCTTTGTGCTATGCATAAAAAATCTTGTCTTAAACATTAGTTTATCAATTAAAAAAATAATAATTAATATTTGACGAGTTAATTAATTTCACCAAAAAATGTAGGCATAATATGTCTCGACGCCATCTAGTGGGAAAGTTAGCACTTACATGCCTTTCCCATATAAAAATAAAGTTGGTTGTTTGCAGGTGAAAAAATGTAATAAGCAGTAATTGTTGAATGTAACACTAGGTATATATTGAATCATTTGGCGGGTAGGAGGTAATCCGCCGTAGCTTAATGGTAGAGCACTTGACCGGCAATCAAAAGGGTGCGGGTTCGAGTCCCGTCGGCGATATGTATCTTTTCTCGGAAGATTCTTTCAGTATTGATGAGTGTTTCAGGCTAATAATTATTGCTTATAATAAATTAAAAATAAATGTAAGGATTATGTATCAAAGAGTTCTTTTTATGGTAAGAATGACACGTATCTATTTCTAATTATGATTCTCTCAATGATGGAATCTCAATCAAAACTATCATGTAAAGGTAATATTAGATACAAGCTTTAAGCAAAAAATTTTAAATGTTACAGTAACAACCAGAAATTTTGTACTGTTTTTTTTTTTAATTATTCTGTTACATATTGTGTACTCGTATAAAATTCAAAATCATTACAAATTATGTAACAGTGGAGCGAATGGGGAGAATTATTAATTATTATTATAGGTGTAATGATACGAAAGTTTTGTTTACTGCACAGAAATATTGTAGCTTGTATAAATGTAACTCAGAAATAAAAGCAATGCATTATGTTTTTTTTGTGTACCAATAAAAAATTATTGCAACATTTTTTGTCAGGAATTTCATGAATAATCAACTCAATGCAATTTTACCACCCGATGAATCATCGTGTATTAATTTTTTAGCAATCCGAGAAAAAGTTTTAAATTTCTCTGTCGCTCCAGAGGTTAAACAGACTAAAAAGTATTAATTTATATTGTTGTTAAATATTTTTTTATTTTTTTTATATGATGACAAATATCAGGTACCCATTTTGGATTTTATTTATAAAAACTGTCAAATTAAGAACGAGTAAACTTCGCTGACCGTTTTGATGACTGTACGAATATTATACAGCTACCATAAATACTACGATTGTCCCTCAATGTCCAACTGCTGAATTATACAATTGCACAATAAAAATAAAAGTTTTGTTTTTCCTTGAAAAGGATTTCCTTTGTTTACTTTATATTTCTTTACGCTAGCTCTTTTAAAACCAAAATAAAATATTAAAAAATAATGTCCCTGTTGACGTCAAAAAAGTAAGTATGTTTTAATAAAAGGATTCAAGAGTTAGGTACCAGCACTTGCCTAGTTTATGCGGTTGCAAGCTTTTTTCATAAGTTTTACGCTTTTTCTTCACTTTTATGAATGGTATTCAAATGAAACAAGGCTTTATCCCAGATTTATGTCCATAGAAAACAGATGGCGCTTCGTTTTTGCATAGAATCTTCGCTTCATACACATGATGGGAATACCATGGGGCACGAGATTTTGTGGCGTCAGCTGCAAATATATATTTCCTTTTTATATTCAGATCCTGAAAACAATTTGATTACTTTTGCGCAAAACAATACACTGAAGAAACTCGTTTGAAGAAAGTACCAAACAAATCTAAAAATAAAATTATTTCGACGCATCAAAATTCGGAATGCCTACTTTTTTCCTTATTATTTGGTTCTGACGCTTTGGAGCTTTCTCAAAATTCGCTTACCGTATTACTTTCAATACCCATTTTTTTAAATCAAAGGTTCGACGACTCATCGCTTCGATAAGGCAAATTGAGTACTCTTAAGGCAACTCGGAGTGAATTCAATGTGGTACTTTCACACATATATTTAGGGGTTGCAAAAACATTATTTGCACCCACCAGATTGTTTGATTGATAATTATGTATCATGTAGTCAACAAAAACATTTCACGCTTCTTGCAAATCGGCGAAACTTTTTCTGATCTAAGATGGACAATTTTATTATCTATAGTCTACAGTACAAGATATAAAGTAGAAGACCATCAGCCAATTGGAGAAGAATTTACATATATAAAAAAATTGATTTGTTATGTTTTTAATAAGAAATATGTACAGTCATCGATTCCTTTAAAATTTATAAGAAAGCTAACCGAATTGAAAATATTTAAACAAAATTGTTGAAACACAGGTCATAAAGTATTGAATATCATCAATGTAACTCTATTGTTCTTTTCAAAGGGAGAAATTTTGTGGACGTACTGTTTCTGAATAAAATTGAGACTGAATTATTGACTCACCAGCCCTATTGAAAGTATTGCATTTCGTTGCCCTGTTTGCATTATCCGATCGAATACCTTATTTTATATACAACATTTCAAATCGAAATACGCACAAAACTCCATACTTTGGCGTATCTGCAAATCTTACAATGCCTAAGAGATATTGTCATTTTCCAATGAACCCTTGAAACGTTTAAAATCAAAACTCTTAATTCTAAATTGTTAACTTTTTATTTTTGATCATTTTTTACTTAAACTTAAGTACTATTATATACTGCAATTTGTAATATCTACTTTCGTCCTAATCAGTAACCATAACAAAAAATATTGGAACTTAACCGATTTACATTATATTCAATATTATATGTACAACAGGGTGTGTCAATTATTTCAACTTTTGAATTCCGAAACGTCTGGGGTCTCAAAAGTTGCATCTTACAAATAAAATTAGAACTGCATATAAATTTATTGTTTTAAAAATGGTTAGCTCGTTAAAATGCATTGAAAATCGGAAAAAGCACCTAAAACATGTATTTTTAAATTATGACTTTTAATATTTTTATCTGTTATAACATGTTATCATTCAATTTTGATCATCCATTATTTTTTATTCGTTATATTTTGTTAAAAAAATTTGGTGTAGTTATGGTTTAGCATCCTGCTTTTATCAATATAAAAGCGTTATTTTCCCTTTTTATGTTTTTTAAAAACACATTACGTATGTTTGAATTTTTTTTGGTTTTTTGGACTACAGTTATGGAATAAAAATTAATTGCTACAAAATATTAAAAATGTACCCTACGTTTTGTTTTTTCCCGAATCTCGAAATCTATTTTTTTTTTCAATACTTCCGGCCTTTTAGCGGGCTAATTAATAGTGAACCCAATTTAATTTATTTTTATGTTTTCGAATAGCTACAGATCATATGCAACTTTTGAGACCCCGGGCGTTTAGAAATAAGGATTTTTTTTCTCTCTATGGAGAGCGACACACGCTAATGTAAAACGATTTAATATATAACTTAACATAAATGGAAATAATTATAGACTTTGATTATTAATATTAACTCCTGATTAAATCCAAAATTATTAATATTAACTTATTAATATTAAATCCAAAACTTGACCAATTTTAAAGTTTTTTTTCTAACTGTATCAGAAAAGAATATTTTATGTCTTTATTTTTGCTTTTTTTAAAAATACGTTGTCTAGTTTGAATACTGGAGGCTGGGGTATATCCGCTCTAAAAGAAAAAGAAGGAGAGATACGATAATACGAATATTAGAGGGAGCGCGCTAATTTTAAAAAGGGTATTATTTAAGCGAAAATTGGGAAAATATTTAATAAAACATGACTTGTTTAAAATAGAGCAAAAGTTTCGTTGGCTTGTGTTAAGTAGCATTTAAACAAACATTGTAAATTTAAAAAAAAAAAATTAACTTTTAAGATAACGTTAAAAATTCGGGATGTTGATGATATGTTGATGGCGTTCAAACCGATTTTAACAATTTTAACGATTTTTGGAGACTCCTAACTTCTATAAGATGTAACTTATCGAAAAATCAAAACGTAACGACACGTTGGTGGTCAATATATATATTTCATAAAAAAATATTTGTAGTAGTGTCAAACTTCAGATAGGAAAAATCAGGGAATACGTTTGTATGGAAAATACACCGCTCGGTTCCCCCTCAAGACCCCAAAACAAAAGCCTTTTTGTTAGAGACGGCTTTACAAAGATGATTTTCGCGTAAGAGGCATGGGATATTCTTGCGAAACCATTTAATCCGGAAATCTCTTTGATGTAAATAAGTACTAGGTATGTTGTTTATTGTAAAATAGGATATTATGGTTTGCAATAGACAAGGTAACGGAAGTACCCAGATATGGGGGTTAAGGGAGATCAATTATAATAATTGATTCTCGCAGCGCGTAGGTGCTAAGAGGCGAAAAGGGTAATCGATGCCATAATGAAAACCTAGCCTATTCTGAAATCCATGAGAAACAACTAGTATTGTAATGTCAGATAGTTTTAGACTGAGGGGGCGGGTAAGGATTGAGGATACCGCCGCTCTGGGAACCATTTATTGGATAACCAACACCTCTACCATGTGGTTTGCTATGTTTGGTAACTTAGCATGCCCCGGTTCTTAGGGGTGAGGTTTGTTCGGATCTTGGCGACGGACGCATCTGCCCACCAACAAGCTGGATCGGGAGAGATTGGTTAAGGTAGACCTTTTGACCTCCCAAAATCTCTCGGAAAATCGCCTTGTACCTCAGTGGGTGGGATGGATTCATACGTCCGTCACCCCTGAACCAACTGACCCCTAGATTCCTACCAACCCTTCATAACTTTTTCTTTTCTAGATCTTCCTCTACTTTGTTTCCAAAAACTACTTTCCCCACAGCGTCCCCAAATATGACATAGGCCCCGGGGGGAATTATTATCCTCCAGGCCTCCTATTTTTCGTCACTACACAAGGATATCGGTAGCATGGTAGATGAAAAATACATCAAAATGAACACAAACCGGAACAGTGTGACTACCACAACACGGGCATTGGCCTAGTATGGTAGTTAAGAAATGTAAAATACTGTAACTTAAAAAAATTATGAAATAATATAAAATTAAAAATAACATGATAATAATGATAATTAAAATAAATTCATACACTCGTAGCGCAGGTTTTTACATTTCACTCTATATAAAAATGCAGGGTTATCAAGTCATCATGTTTAATTAAAAAAACTTTTTTTAAATTATTGAAGACCATATTAGCGACACTCGAAAGAAAACCTGGAACAGAAAAACTGAGTACCTCTACCACTGAGCTAATGGGACCCTATCCGTCAATAGATGTCGCATATTAATTTTTAAGGTTGTCGGATAAGTACATTTCCTTGCCCTATGATGGTAATGAGGTGAGCTGAAAATTTTAGACATTACTTATTAATTTCATTTCACACGTCTCTACACAATCGTGATTCTGATAATATTATTATTTTTTGTTTTTTAATTTATAAACATAAGCAATACATTTATTATAAGTACCTAAATGATAAATGTACAAATACTATTATCGATAACGATAAAATTGGCAATCTGGTTATATTTAGAGTTCGGGTCAAGTTGTAATTATTAATTTCATGGTACAGTAAATTTATGTCACATTTATTATTAGCAGACCATTAGGTTATTACATGTATCGACTAACAGAAATAGGTGAGTTATCGTTCGACCCACTGAATAGATAATACCCACCAGAAATGCACCCACAGATTGGATTGGAAACCAACGCCGCTACTGAATTGGTATCTTTCGGTTCTAAGTCATCGTTTATCGCCATCTCATTTGATAGAAACGAAAATTTCATAATGATGATGAAACACATTTTGCTGTTTGAAATACTGGCAAAGGGTGGTCAGACTTTTGTATTACAAAACACGCCCAGATCGCGTGTCTTGTGTTCCTCTTTGTTCTATGGTTGGAATGAATCTTTGCGCTATGTCTATTCTCAAAACCGTGACTGGGGAATCGGTAATACATAAGAGTAGTAGGTACCTACCATTATTCAAATGAACAAAAAAAAAATTTAATTTAGAATAAATATTATGCATGTAAAATTAAAGATTATATCGAGGTTGATCCCCCCGGCATACTTATACGGTATACTTACTTACACACAAAAAACATATCTGAGTGTCCCTGAAGATAGGTTGACCGCCGAATAACAACAGTATAACATATTTTCAGTCATATGCATCTAGGAACTGATCTATAATATAGTATATACCAACATTTAAGTACATAAAATTACAAACACTGTAAATAAATTCGTTTGATTCCTTAACAATTTAACGATTTTTGAAGTCGATTTTAGGTTTGAAATTGGTAAAAAATGCATAAAAAAATTACAATTAATTAATAATTATAATTTAGGGGGGGGCAACTGTCGGGGATCAACTGCCGAAATGAAACATTAGCATGCTGTTACAAAACTAATTATTGTATATTAGCAACGGCCTTAGCTAAGCAAAAGCGCATGGAGGTATGTAGGTTGTTAACTAAAACCAAAAAAAAAAATCTTTTCTAGGTAAGGTTCTGTTGATAAATCCATCACTATTAACGAAAACAAATTGTCTAGCAACATTATGTATTAAAATCATTGTCAGTCTAGTATTTTAGCGAATATCGGAAAGCCTATGATTCAATAATGTAAGTCCCTGGAGATATTAATAAGTAACTTTGATAAGGTTTCGTTTTCTAGGTATTTTTTTCTGTGAAAATTTCATTTCTCTCTGGCTTCAGGCTTCATTTGAAACCCTTTAGGGATCATATATTTATCGCTAAATAAGTAACATTACCTAACAACATGGAACAAACGTAACATTTTAACCACTCGAGCGCTTTTTGCCATATTATGGCACTATTTCCATAACCTCGGATTGCTTTGTTTGCCAAAACGTGGCCAATTATTATTTTTTATTATTAAAACGACTATATAATATATTGTACATTCAAAATATAACAAAATAAATATTCTCTAGATTCTTTAAAATGTTTTAAATAGTTTTTTTTATAAATCCTACAAATATGGGATGATAGACAAAATATAGGAGAATTCATTGGCTACGTAGAACTATAATCAGTTTGTATGTCTCCATATTCAAATTAGGAGGTACGATTTTTTTATGTTGGCGGAAAAATTTCCTTTAGCAATCCGAGAAGTAATATTTTAATTGCTCTGTCGCTCCAGTGGTTAAGAAAATATTATTATTAAGTTTAATAAAATTTCCAAGAAACAATTACACGATGCATGATTTATAAAAGCCATTGAAGTGGTAATTTTCTGTAAAAACCTACGTTTCTTTTTTCGTATAAATACTGATTTAAGCTTCTTTTTATAGTTACTGTAGTGTGATGAAGCATTTTACTGTTTCTTCTAAAATAAACACCCCAAAAATCTCTACTGAATCTAATACATGTTCCTTCAAACGGGTTAATAAATATTTAATGTCCATATCCAACAGAATGTATGGTATTCTCAAAATTGTACAAAATGTATTATGTTCAATGCAATTTTTGTTTTAAGAATTACCTCATAAAAGTCGACTGAATGCTGTAGAAATGAGATCCCAGAGGCGTATGTGTGGTAAAACTATGTATGATCTGACTAAGACGAATGATGAAGACTAAGAAAGGGACACTTAGATGGTTTTGGCATGTTGAGCGAATGAATGAAGAAAGGAGTATAAAGAGAATTTATGACGCGAATGTGAATAGTACGAGAAGCCGAGGACGCCCAAGGAAGATGTGGCACGATCAAGTGAATCAGATACTTGAGTCGGGCCATGTCAAGAGTCAGAAATATAGAAGAGTATGTATGAGAATATGTACGAATGTGAATGAGGCAAGGAGTGTGTGCCAAGACCAAGTTGTTTGACGGTCCGTCCTCTCTGCCTACCCCTGCGGAGAAACGGCGTAATGGTTAGTTAGCTAGTTAGTTAATTTAGAAATACCTTACGAAACGCCCACCTTAACATAAGGAAGGAGAAAACAGAGTAGATATTGAAAAGGGCGTAGTTTTGAAGATAAGCCATCTAAACAGTGCTAAAATAATTGCATGTAATTGAAAACGTTTCAGTAATGAAAATATCTTTCAAATATTCAAAAAGGGACAAGACGTTTTTAATTCGCGTTTTGGAATTTATTGCCATTAACCTCTGGGTCGAGGGGATCTATAACAGAGAAACTTTACAATATCGGATTAACAGGCATAAAAATGTATTTGTATGTCCAAGTTTGCATATAAATATATATATATATATGAGTACGGTGTGCACATATATGCTTATATATTTATGTGTGAATATTTGTGTGTGTATGTATGTATGTATGTATGTATGTATGTGTGTATTATATGTATATATATATTGTATTTGTAAGTATGTATGCATTTTCTTCCTAATAACTGATTTCGATCCTCCTTATTTTTATATACATATTTGAAATTAAATTTATCACTATTGTAACTAACCAATCATTATTACAAAAAAAATATTGAGATGAATGTTGTGCTCCCCTATAATTAGAAACATCATTACAACCATGTATATATGTAAATTACTGTAAAAATTATGTGATGTATTCTGTTGGCGAGCCAATAAATAATTTTAAAAAAAAGTAACTTCCGACGGTTTTATATCGATATGCCGAACACGTTGAAACTGTTGAAAGCCGAACTAATATTGATAGGGAATAAAATAGAAATCGATATACGCTGGAGGTGTTTTCTGTGAATTGACATTGCGAAACCACAAACGACAAAAAATTACGTAAAAATATTATTAAATTGACAATAGTGCATTGAAATGCTAACCTAAATATGCATTGGCAGTCCGAATTTACATTTTGACACTAAAAAGGGTGTTCGGTTCTCAATTACAACTGTATGGTTGGCTCGAACGGATACAATTCACTGCGTGTCTGACTTCTACCAATTCTATTAGCTTCGTTAGTTAAACTCCGTTCATTAATAAGCCTGTAATTTTGAATAACCTGTAATTGTTAAAAAATATGTGGATGTTGACAATAAACCGAAACATTTCTGATACTATGGAGGCAGCGTTATATTTTTTTTCTATTTTCAGACAGAATGTCTCTTATCATTGTTAACCATGCTCGAAGGTATTGATAGCTTACCGTATATAACGGATTTAGTCAACATCGTACTGATGTCGGGTTATATCGACCGTTCGTCCTATACTTCCAGAACTGTTATTGCTTTGTCATGGAGTCAATGATTTATATGTCACGTTAATTTACGTTCCTGAACGCTATTTTAATATTTTCTTTGTGGGGAAACGATTTTGGGACGACTGGTTTATTTATGCTATGCTTGTCATCTTTATAATAATTACTATAGCTTTATTTACTTAACAAAAACAATGTAGGTAAAAAAACATTTAAAAAAAATGAGATGTTCCGATCGCGTAACCTCCTGATTCAGTTGGAATTTGAAATAAAGGGATGGAAATTGAAATAAGATGGTACTCTGCAACGGAGTAAGTAAATTTCATATCCAGTAAAATTTTCTCAGGAACACGCTTTATCTTTCCTTAATTTCCTTTTGTGTTTTTGAATATCCTCAGGGTAAAACAAAGCTCATTTATCTACCGTGTATGACTAATTATGTGAGGAGTTTATTCCTGTTATCGAAGAACATCTGCCGGAGCTTACATGTATGAAGTATTAATTCCATTATCCCCTAGATTACGTAAAGGAAGGTCGAACCGAGATATTTTGCTATTTATGTTGCGGAAGAAAGGCAAAAGATTTTTAGGACCAAAAGGGTTTCGAGAATCCCAAGAGGTGTCGTCTGTTTGAATCTTTAAAATCACAACGGCCCCTTCGACGTATCGACATTTCAACACACGTAATAAAATAATCAGCTTCACAAAAGTATATTTACAGATCGGTAGATATTCTTTCCATATAGTTTTAGCTATTTATAGTTATCAGATATAGTTTAAAAAATATGTTTATATGAAATAGCTCCATAACCACTCGAGTGCTTTTTGCCACAATATTTCCAAAACCACGGATTGCTCTGTTGCCAAAATATGGCAAATATTTTTTTTATTTTTTTTAAAAAAGAAAGACAAACATTCCCGGGTTACGAATAACCCAACAACATTTGAAAATCTCTTACTACCACTACACTTAGCGGAAGATGTTGCTTGTGTTGTGATGGAGGACTTAGCCAGCCGAGGAATCGAACATGGAATGGCTGGGTGGGATTTAACTTACTACTACTTACTTACTAAACCACTGACCGGTCTCAAGATTCTTGAAAATTAACGATTAGTTAACGATTTAATAATATATATTTTTTATAAATCCTACAAATATGTGATAACAGACAAAAGATATGTGAATTCATTGGCTATGTAGAACCAGAATCAGTTTGTATGTCTCCATATTCAAATTCGAAGGTACGATTTTTTAATGTGGGCGGAAAAATTTCCTTAAGCAATCCGAGAAAAAAAAATTAAATTGCTCTGTCGCTCCAGTTGCTAATTCATAACCTTCCTTTTACACATCTCCCACTGATACCACCGGAGCCATACCGTACCTACAGCCTTTTCTGTATACCAAATAAATTTATTTGGCGAAAAAACACCTTTCAAAAAGTTTTCAGCTACAGCTGTGTTTGAATAGCCAGACACTTAACCTACCTCTTTCCAATATCCCTTTATTTCAAATTCCAACTGAATCTGATTGAGTAGGTATCTAGTATAAATATTAAAGAAATATTTTATAGGATGCGTGTAACGTGAAAAGACCACGCGTTTCTAATAAACGTAAATAACGATTGTTTACACCAAACTAGAACTCAACGATGGAAGTAACCAGAAAGAAGAATTAAGTTATTACATTGTTGAAAATTTTGAATATTATCGCAAACAAAAGTAATTTTTAGCTCAACACCTACATCGGTCGTGATGACGTGGAAAACAAAAAAAAAATATTTCAGAAAAAAAGGTAACGAGGTTTTCATTGTGAATATGTTGTCAACAAACATGTTTTGGCTTCATTTTATAATGTTGAACCAACTGATAACCAGTGGCACAGCCAGGGGAGCTCCCAGAAATAAAAAACAATAAATGTGTCAACTGACAGGTGTCACATTTTATGTTGCTCCATTTAAAATAGTGATATTTAGTTCAAAAACTGATTTATACGATATAAAACGCTTTTAATAGTGGCAGTGCAATGTTGCAGCAAGTTTAAAAAAGGATTTGTACGTGAGTGTGGCTTCTTAATAAGTAAAACTAAATTTTAAAAAAAAACACACCGGATCATTGATATTAAACAATCTGCCATACTTCACTTTAAGCTACTTCTCAATAGATGGCGGTATTACAAAAAATAAATAAATAATACTTTAATACTTTACACTACTTGACAATAGATGGCAGTTAATACTTACGCTATTGTTTAACAGATGGGAATAGAAGTATAAATTAAAAATAAATATGAATCCGGAAGAGCATGAAGAATCTGATGAGAGTAATATGGACGAAGAAGAAGAAGGATCTACATTACGAACCCACAAAATAACAAGGGCACTAACTAACTCAAGAAGTAAAATAAATTCTATTAAAACAACAATTAACGAAAACAAAGGAAAAATATCCACGGCTCAAAAAGAAAAAATTATCGAAGAGGTGGATGAGTTGTTTGCTATTATAGCGCATCTAGTGGCAGAAAACAGTGAAATGAAGGGCCAATTAAAAATCCTACGGCCGCTAACAAAAGAAGTTACCCATAATCTCAATGAAGTGAAAAAAATAATACAGGAAAATAAATCGCTTGTTAATAACATGTATAGTAAAAATGAAGAAATTAAAAAAGATATTAGAAAAATAATGGTACCTGAAACCTACGCGGAGAAGGTAAAAAAACACGAGCCGGTGGTCATCATAAAACCAAAAAAGAAAGATCAGGAAAATAGTGAAACAAAGAATGAAATAAAAGTTAATATTGACCCAGCAAATTTTGGAGTTACCGGCATGAGAAATTTTAGGGATGGAGGGGTTATAGTAGAATTTAAAAATGCCACCGATATTAATAAGGTTCATGATGAGATGATTTCCAAAATGGGAGATAAATATGACGTGAAAATTCCTCAAACCAAAAAACCTTCTGTCAAAATAGTTGGTTTATCAGAAAAATACAGCTTTGAAGAAATAGAGAGAAAACTAAAAACTCAAAATCAGTACATTTGTGAACAAAACACAAAAATCAAAGTGACATACGTAAAAGAAATAAAAAACCAAAGAAAACAAACAAGTTTTACTGTATACGCTGACGTCGACGGGGAGACTTACCACAGAATGATAAATGCAGAAAAATTAAATCTTGGATGGGATAGGTGCAGGATTTTTGACAACTTAAATATTATGAGGTGCTTCAAATGCAATGGATATAACCACAAGGCATTAGAATGCAAAAATCTAAAATCCTGCTCTAAATGTGCAAAACAACATGATATAAAAGAATGCACAGATGATGAAGATATGCAGTGCATAAACTGCATAATGACCGGCAAAAGATTGGGACTTAAACTTAATACAAATCATTCAGCTACAAGTAAGGAATGTCCAGTATATAAAAGAAAAGTTGAAATAGAAAGGAATAAAATCGATTTTTTAGGCTGAAGGAACAGATCTTATACCTAAACATACAAAGCCTTATAGCACACCATGAAGAGCTCCAAATATTAATAGAGGAGAGAAAGCCACAAATGGTTATGTTAAGTGAAACACATGTGACGGAAAACATAGAAGATAATGAAATCAACTTTCCGCATTACAATACTATAAGATGTAACTCATACAGCAGACATACGGGTGGTGTAATTCTATTAATCAAACAAAATATAAAATTTGAAATAATTACAAACGAACAACATGAAAACACATCATGGATTTTGGCGATAAAAGTAAAAAACGGCTTAAAAAAGGGGGTATACTGTATTGTATACCGTTCACCTAATTCGAGTGTGGGGGATTTCTTAATGTACTTCGAAAAATGGTGTACAGAGAACGTCAACGAAAGACAACCTAATATTATAGTTGGAGATTTCAATATAAACATGAATAAAAATGCAGACACTTATACAAAAAAGCTAAAAAATATCATTGAATTCAATGGGATGAAACAACTGGTAAAAGAACCTACTAGAGTAACTCTAACATCAAGTACATTAATTGATCTGGTGATTACAAATGTTTTTGAACTACAGGTAAATCTATTAGATTCACCCAGAATCACAGATCACTCCATAATTCAAATTATAGAGCAAAATCGAAATACGAAAAAACATTTTATAAACACCAAAGTTTATCGAAACTATGCAAAATATGATGAAGAAGAACTAAGATTACAACTCAGAGCATAAAATTGGAATGGAATAATGGAATTAGATTTTGATATGAAGGTAGAAACATTCATACAAAATATAAAAAATTCAATTGATAAAATTATACCAGAAAAACAAACTAAGAACCCATCAAAAAATAAATGGTACAACAATAACCTTAGAAGCATGCAAAGGGAAAGAGACAAATTGTATAAAATAGCAAAAATAACGAGGAACTCGGATAACTGGGAAAACTTCAAAATATACAGAAACAGATATACCACTCAATTAAAAAACAGAAAAAATGAATACTACAGAACTAAAATAGACGAAGAAAGGGGAGATCAGAAGAAAATGTGGAAAACAATAAAATCGTTACTGAAAAGCGAAAATAACAGTATAGTATATGAAGACATTATATTCCCCCCGGGAACAGATGGGTTAAATATAGCCAATAAATTCAATAATTATTTTATAAAAAGTATTGAAACTATTAACGAGAGTATTCCGAAAATTGTCTATAATGTTCAGGAAGAAATTGAAGAAAGAAATATAGAATTTGAATTTAAAAAAATAACAAAGGAGGAATTAAAAGATATTCTGAAACAAATGAAATCAAAACCCAGTCCTGATGGAATTACAATACAATTAATAATTCAATCACTACCAATAATTGAGAATTACTTATTAAATATTATAAATGAATCTATCACCTCAGGAAAATTCCCTCAAACATGGAAAATATCAAGAGTCATCCCAATACCGAAAATTAAAAATACAAAAAAGTGTGAAGAATATAGACCAGTAAACACGCTCCCTAAGTATGAACAAATACTTGAACATATAATAAAAAAACAACTTGTTGATTTTATAGAAAAATGGGATATATTATGTGAAGAACAGTGTGGATTTAGAAATAACCAATCATGTGAAATGGCTCTCAATCTCGTTCTGGAGGACTGGAAACAAGATTCAGATAAAAATAAACACGTGATTGCGGTTTTCCTAGACTTTCAGAGAGCTTTTGAAACGATAGATAGAGATATAATTATTAAAAAACTATCTAAAAATGGAATTAAAGGAAAAGCATTGAAATGGTTCAAGGATTACTTAACCAATAGATTTCAAACTACAAAAGTGGGTGAGATAATATCCGAACCAGTGAAGATTACATTGGGAGTACCACAAGGGTCTGTTCTCGGACATATTCTTTTTATAATGTACATTAATGATATGGTAAAAGTATTGAAACATTGTAAAATAAGATTATTTGCAGACGACGCGTTGATATATATAGCAGGAGATAATTATGAACTCTTAATGAATCACTTAAATGAAGACCTACATAATATATCAATATGGTTAAAAAAAAATAAACTTAAATTAAATGTAAAGAAAACAAAATTTATGAACATCGGAAAACGTGCAATGCAAACAAAAAAAGACATTTTGATCGACGGTGAAGCTTTGAAAGAAGTGTCCGAAATGAAATATTTGGGAGTAATAATTGACTCCAAATTGACTTTTGCTCAAAATACAAAACTAATTATTAAAAAGATTGCCAAAAAAATCTCGCTGTTGGGAAGAATAAGAAGATTCCTTAACACAGTATCCAGTAAAAATGTGTACAATGCAATCATTGTACCACACATAAATTACTGTAGCAGTATTCTATTCTTAGCCAACGAAGGTTTAATGAAACAGATGACCATTCTACAAAATAGAGCTATGAGAACTATATTGAAGAAAAATAGGTACACAAAAATTAAGAAAATGTTGAAGGAGTTAAATATCTTGTCTTTCAAACAAATAATTTACTTCAATACTATTTCATTAATCTACAAGATCATCAATGGCCATACATCTATTGAATTTCTAAGAAAAATCGATAAACTTCAGTACACACACAGATATGAGACGAGGAAAAGAAATGAACTGAGACTCCCCTTCAGGAAAAAAACACAAAGTCAAAATTCGTTGATGTACGGAGCGTTGAAGATATTTGGAGAATTACCAGAAGAAATAAAATTAGAAGAAAACATAAAAACATTTAAAATTAAGTTACGTAAATATGTGATTGATGTGTTGTAAATGTATTGCTTTAATTATGTATATATATAAGGATTGTATTAGGACATAGATAACTATGTACCTACTTAAAATGCCTCAATAAACAATAAACAATAAACAATAAAGAAATAAAATAAGGAGCTCGTGCACAATGTAAAATGTATGGTGTATCCACACTTAATTAATATTCATGTTCATATACTTGTAGGTATACAGTGTATGTGACTAAATGAAATACACAATCTTACTTCAAAATAATTTAATTTAATTACCGGGCTAGTGTGCTAGGGGTAGCACACTCAATGACGGGATAACTTTCGGTAACTTCTCATCGTTCCCTAGCGTGAATGCAGATCGCCAACGAATTAGTGACAGTTCACAGTGACTGAGTATCCTTAATATATTCGACATCTACTGTTGTTTGTACGTTAGCAATCTGCAGTTTTCCTAGAGAACGGTGTGAAGTTAACGAAAGTTATCCTATCAATTCTTATCGATAAAGTGTGCTAAGGGGTCAGGTATACATAAATGAAATGAGAAGCAAATTTTATTTTTTAGTTAGCACGTGTACATTGTGCCGCGTAGCGTAAGTTAGATATTACCATGAAAAAACTACATACAACGATTACTGCCTTTTTCAGGCACTTATTTAAGATTTAAATTCGATTTATTTTAGATTGGACTGTCGGAGTCATGTTTCTTTAAATAAAAAATACAGACAAGTCATTCCAATTTATTAATACAACAATCATAGAACGCAAAAACAAAGCACCGCAGGCTCAAATTTCAGTTCTCCAAGGCCGAACCGTCGTCGGATGTTATCATTCTGAAATTTAAAGCACATAATGGACATGTTCTTTAATATTTCTTTAACATATTTTGAAGTATTATCATACAAAAAAGTATTTTAATTCAGATTTTGAAAACGTTATAAACATATTTGATCACAGCACACGTAAATCCGAACGATTAAGACCCGTAAACCAGCGGCCGAAAATTCAAATTTTGAGTTGCGATCGTATCCGTACAGGGCGGTTTCGATGAGTACGATTGATTATTCTCCGTACCAACATTTTTGACTAATAACTCAAAATAAACTTTATTTCATTAAAAATGCGCTTTAATATATACCAATATTCAAGTGGGCAATAAAAATTCTTAAAAGTGTGATGACAATTTTTTTAATTACCGTGTACTTCTTGTAAGTATTTATTGATCATAAGTTTTTATGATTTTTTTATAATGTCTAAGCAAAATAAGTGTGTAGAAAAATCTGAAATATTTTAGATCGTGAATAAAAAGACATACTGAAGTATTTTCCCCACAAAATGCGACTCGGATTTTTTTAACTAAAATTAAAATTCTGTAAAGAAGCTTTACTAGATTATGTATTGATTTATTTTACTCTATAGTGATTTGAAATAATGTGAGTTCTATAACACAATACTTCGTTCGAAAATTAAACAAATCTGCCAACCACTAAAGGTATAATCTTATTATATTAAAAATAAACTAGATTATTTTCAAAACTTAAAACATAACTTTGCCAAATAAAATAACAAGATTTCAAAAACAATTAAGGTTTTTTTATAAAAAAAGTTAATACGTCTAGAATTTGATTTAAAAAGGACAAATTTCCAGTATTGTCTGGTTATACCCTCTTAAGTGCTTTAAAATAACAGATATATCAAAACTCTCTATTGTTTGTTTTTTACCATTTTTGTAGTAAGCAAAATTTGTCTAAAAACTTTAGGTATTTAAAAACAAAAACTATAATGGTATTTTTTTTTAAAAGAAAGGCAAACATTCCCGAGTTACGAATAACCTGACAATATTTGACAATCTCCTGCTGCCACCAGAGTGAGCGGAAAATGTTGCTTGTGTCGTGATGGAGGAATTGAACACGGAACGCCTAGGTTAGGACTACTTACCATTAAAATAATGTGAATTGAGTTTCCGGTAGAGGGCTTGAGCCCGAAATTTGTGGGGGGGGGGGGGGGAGGATTAATCCTAACCCTAAACCCCCCTCCACCCGAAATTTGTTACAGCTGACAGCGGGCACTTGCCCCTTCTGGTCTTTGTAATTTTATATTAGATTTAAATATATAATATAGAGATTTTCGTTGTTTGTTTTTGGGGCGTTATGCCGTGTTGCGCTACCTCCTTCTTTAGCCGACGTTTCGGACAGCGTTGCAGTGTCCATCATGCAGATCCGGCAGGTCCGACGATGTTCCGAGGATCTGCCCTGATGATGGACACTGCAACGCTGTCCGAAACGTCGGCTAAAGAAGGAGGTAGCGCAACACGGCATAACACCCCAAAAACAAAAAACGAAAATGCTTTTGGCCGTGAAAATCTAAAAACGTAACCAATATAGAGATTTCTCGAACTGTCTAATGGTGTCTCCAAAAGGTCTATCAGACATCATCTACGCTCGTAATTTATTAAGCTTGAGGATAGCTTTACCGACAAAAATAAAGATGACTGCCAAAATCGGAAAAGTAGAAAAAAAATCATATTTTCAAGAAACTTTGGGTTTTAAATAAATTTCCTATTCTCTGCAATGGTAACAAAACGGAAACTGAGAGCACTGTAATATGCCGCAAATATTGTATAAATACTTTAATATATTTTAACCTCTTAGGCCTCGACGGTATTTTTTCAGAGGGTCCAAACATTTCCGTTTTGCAATAAAATCTAAATAAATGAAATATTTCTAAATGTATCCAAAAACTAAAAAGTGTTTGGCAAAGATAATTATAATTCAAAATAAACATACAAGTACCTACTTTTTGAAATATAACATTTTTACGTCTCTTACGTTTTTATTTATTCAAATTACCCATCGCCTTGTACCGCAATGGATGGATTCATACGTCCGTCACTCTTAGACACATTGACCTCTATATTCCTACCCACCTCTCATACCTTTTTCCTTCCCAGAATTTTATTTTCTTCCTTTCCTAAAAATACCTTCCACACAGATTTCCCAAAGATGATATAGGCCCGGAGGGACTCCTTTTCTTCAGTACCCCCTGTTTGGAGCTAATGTAAAAAAAAAATATATATATATATACATGGAGTAGGTACCTGTGTAGGTATATTATTGTTATGCCCAAACGCAAAAATATTGATCAATGCTTGCATCCGAAGCACTAGAAAAAATCGTTAAAATAAATAAATAATAAGTAGATTTTATAATTTTCATGATTTTTCAATTCCATCATATTTGGGGTTAGAAGCATCCATGACGTCACATTTACGATGCAAGCAATTCGTTCCGCAAAACGAATTCTATTTGAAGTACTTAACTTTACGCGAAGCCTGTGTTACTTCCACCAATATATATTACGGTTGGTATTTAAGATTGAAATGTCTTTGACGTTTCCTTTCGGTACACAGTTCAAATAGGCGAACAAGTCCACAAAAATAACTTAATTTATGAAACAGTTTAATAAACTTATTCTTCAATCTTCGCAAAATTACTTTGTGGCATCATTTTAATTAAATGAAACAAATTACTTTCTGTAAACCACTATAAACACAGATATGTTTTTAGATTTTCACGGCCAAAAGCATTTTCGTTGTTTGTTTTTGGGTTGTTATGCCGTGTTGCGCTACCTCCTTTTTTAGCTACATCGTCGGATCTGCCGGATCTGCCCTGATGATGAACACTGCAACGCTGTCCGAAACGTCGGCTAAAGAAGGAGGTAGCGCAACACGGCATAACACCCCAAAAACAAACAACGAAAACACTATTATCACACGTTATAATATCTTCATGTTTCAAAACTGACGATTTCTTTGTCAGTATAATAACACGAATACAATGTTATTATCATGACGAAGAAACCATAGGTTTTGAAACATGTAGACATTATAACACGTGGTTATAGTGGTTTACACAAAGTAATTTGTTTCATTGACACAATCATGATCACATTTCCTATCTAACCTATAATTCAATTCATTATTATTTATTTTATTATAAATATAAAAAAATTAATATTAAAAATCGTTTTTCAAAGATTGAAACATGTATTATTGTGGTTATTATTAATATTATTAACCAAATATAACCATACCATAACAATCCAAATATAAAAACTCGAAAATTCGTTAGTTAGTTCGATTAATTACCCATTCTTTAAAAATAAGAATAAAATTTTCTATATCTATTTTTAAGTTTTTTCCTTTTTTATTCAAATAAAATACATTCCCCGAAAAATATTAAAATAAAAAAAAACGTCCTTGATTCGATGGTCAACAAATCTAATTGAGTTTGAGACACCCAAACCCAAAGAAGTTTGTTAATTTTTATCCCGGAATAATTATTTAGATTTTTAAAGTGTTATGTAGATCTTAATCAGCAAATTACACAAAGAAAATTTTAAAACCGTTTTGTGTCTTGTCTGCCTCAAACCGTATCTTCTTGATTGTGTAAAATATTTTCTCCAAAGGCGTGCGTAAAAGTTACCTTCCTACCATTTGAGCGCAATTTTTGTTGACATTCTGAAATCAGCTTTACGTATTATTGTGTGTGTTTCTAAAATAACAACATTGTTGTAAGGCGCTCCGCCCACTGAGGCAACTGAAAACCAACTAAAACTGTCTGTTTCTCTGTCTTGATTAGTCAAAAAGCTTGGTTAACCATAGAAGAAGAACAATCAGCTGACAGTTGGCAACTATCAATGGCCGCCCAGGGCAACCAGTAGAGCAAGTCGCAAGTCACCGCTTGCGTTACCATTGACAACAGGGTTTTGTGTGATAGTGTATGTGCGGGCCATCACATTGTCATACAAAGACAGTTGGCAGTTGAGAGTTTTCAGTTGCCTGAGTGGGCGGAGGCGCTAATTGTACTAATATTATATGGCAAACATTTATTTAAGTTTCAAATAAAGAGCACGAAAACGTTTTAACAGATAATTTAAGAACGCTTGATTAATTCAAATATTTTCTGTGTCAACTACATAAACCTGATTATTTGTACTTGACTGAATTATACAAAGGTGCTTTGCCTCAAAAGGCAATGTTAACGTTTCAACGGAATTACTTACAACATGTGTAATATGCATCATTTAGTTTTTACATAGTTACCCAGAGGTAGATATTATTATAGACCAGTGATGAGCAACCTTTTGGTTTGGAGGTGTGGCCGGCGAACCTTTTCGTACTGCCCACTTTTCCCTTGATTAACAAAAATTTACAGGTTGAGAATATTGAACGTTTGTCTTCTATTTGGCAAAAGGGGTTACCGAAAAACTCCAACCTTTCTTCGAAGTTGCAGCTCAATCACTAATAAAAATTTTCTTACATATTCATAAAAAATACAAAATTTCTGGGTTCGATCTAAACTACAGAAATGTATCACCCTTTGCAGCGGAGCGCTTTTTCTGTTGACATCAGTGTTAAGTTTTCTGTTTTATAAAATAAGAAAAGATTTTTTACTAAATTTTGTAAAACTTTTGAACGATGAAAATTAACAACTGCCCAAAATTGCAAGCACGTTTTTTTAAATTTATTTCATCAAATCATTATATATATATATATATATATATATATATATATATATATATATATATATATATATATATATATATATGTGTGTGTTGCAAGCTTATGCGGTGCAAGGCAGTGTTCTGAGGGAGTCCTGCTGGAGAGGTCAAAAGGTCACCGTCAACCAGTCTCTCTGGATTCGGCCTGCCACGCACTAAGTGGGCTCACGCATCCGCCGCCAAGATCCGAACAAACCTCACCCAAAGTTACCAAACGCATCCAACCACTTGGGGCAACCTATGGCAGAGGTGTTAGAAATCCCATAAATGATTCCTGGGGTGGCAGTATCCATACCCGCCTCCCAAATGAATGTGGGTATTGTTAGATTACGTTGAAGACCGGAAAAATTGCATTTTCGGTACGAGATTTTCGCTTATTTGTGGGTAATTTTTGTGTTGAAAAAAATTAATGAATTTGCAGCTTATACTGATTTTTAAATAAATATTAAAATATCGTAAAAATCAATTTCGTCCTCAGCTGGATGTATACAGGATGTTAAGCATTGTACTTGACTTACTTTAACCAGTGATTCCTAACATTATTTGGGGTAAAAAATGTAAATTAAATTTTGTCTCCGGTGACTTTTAGATGTCTTTTTTTTCAAAAACTTTTTCTTTAAAATCAAAGAAAAAAAAATCCACATGTCGTCACTGCTCACTACGCCAAGTAACCAACCAACCCCTTACCTCGCCCCTAACTTCCCAATACCTACTGATTTTTAATATTTTTGTAGAAAAAAAAAAACTTCAAAAATGTCACTGGAGACCAAAATTTTATTACCATTTTTTTCTTCTAATAATGTCAGGAATCACAGGTTACAGTAACTCAAGTACGATGCTCAACATCCTGTATATAATATAAAAGTCATCCAATCTCCTTCGAGATCCAAGACTTCCAATCAAAGTGGATACCCAACCCACCTTGAAGGTCCACAGTTGTGATCGCAACTCCATTACGTACAAGCTTTAAGGACTTCAGACAAAAAGTCGTCTCTGAAATAAATCGCTCATTCGAAATGTTGCAGGTCACGAAAGATGTACCCGTAACATCTGGGTTACCTACTTTTATTTATACTTTCGTAAAGGGAGAAAATATTACGAAGTACACGACGAGAAGAAGTGTTTCGTGATTTTAATCGCTAAGATTATTTTATTCAAAGCGTTTCATTGCATTTTGTACACTGAATGACATCATGGCATTTAATGAAATGCTCCCGTATACTGTACAGTATACGTACACGTTTCCTTCCAAACAACTTTTTTATTGATAAACCAATGCTTTGGTAAGCCCGCTACTGATATTTTGTGAAATTTTTTATAGGTGCACAGATTGAATGTATGACTGGTTGAATTGAAAGCGAACGCTTGATTTTACAAACAGTATTCGTTGTCATTTAGATTTATTGAATATATATAGTATTATTAAATATAAATCTTTGAAAACAAAGGTCATATTATGTTCAACATTGCAGACTTGCTGCTCGTTTAACAGTATATAACACATCAATCTAGAACAGAAGATGCTCTCAGTATCGGCCTGAAGAGAGCCTACTACTCAGAATCAAAATATTGCTTCAAATGGTATTATGAAGAGGCGGTATTGTGCGCGAAATTGAATAATCTGATAGTATTTTGCCTGTTGTACGCTGATTGCTAACAGTATAAAAGATCTGCAGTCTCTTGTATCTAGGATGAACGAAGTATGTACAAAGAATGAATTAATGATGAATGTAAGTAAGTAAGTCCAAAGTCATGGTGTTTAAAAGAGAGAGTACGAAAACAGCGAGCAATATAGTTGTGAATGATGAATGCTTGGAGCAGGTGGATGAGTTTGTATATTTGGGAATTATGTTAACGAGAGAGGAGAAGGCTGATAGGGATATTAAAAGAAGGGTAAACGCAGGTAACTCCATTAATGGAGGACTGAACGCCGTTGGAGGCAACAAAAAGCTGTCAACAGAAGCGAAGCTTACAGTTCATAATGGAGTACTGGTACCTATCCTGATGTATGGCAGTGAAGCATGAAACTGGCAGAGAAAGGATGAAAGTAGACTGAATGCTGTAGAAATGAGATCCCTGAGGCGTATGTGTGGTAAAACCATGTATGATCGTGTGAGGAATGTGGAGTTCCGAAAAGAATGCAAGGCTGATGTGAGCGTAATAAGTAAAATTAAATAAGGGACGCTTAGATGGTTTGGGCGTGTTGAGCAAATGAATGAAGAAATGAATGTAAAGTGAATTTATAACGCGAATGTGAATGGTAGAAGCAGCCAAGGACGCCCAAGGAAGACGTGGAAGACACGTTCAAGTGAATCAGATACTTGAGTCGGGCCATGTCAAGAGTCAGAATAATAGAAGATTATGTATGATAAGATGTATGAATGTTAATGAGGCAAGGAGTGTGTGCCAAGACCGAGTTGTTTGGCGGTCCGTCCTCTCTGCCTACCTCTGCGGGGAAACGGCGTGATGGTTAGTTAGTTAGGTAGTTATGGTATTGTACTGTTATACAGTTATCGTCATCTACTCACACGACTAAATTTAGAATTAACTCCTCACAATATGCCGCAAATGTGCAGTACAACGCATTATCTATTAACATAAAACTTCCAGCATTAAAAATGGGAAAAGCTCTAAAAGTATATTTTCTCACCAACTTTATTAACCTCTAAAAGTATATTTTTATTGGGAAAAGCTCTAAAAGTATATTTTCTCACCAACTTTATTAACCAGTGACATATTTAGCAATCTTATTAATTTGTAACCCTCGTATATCTTTCTAAATGTATTTATGTAATATTCTTCAACTAACTGTATCAAGTGTGTCTGTTTTAAAATCTGTGCACTTTTCATTGAACTCCCCTTTAAATTCGTGTTCTTGTGTAAAAATAATTTTCTTTCAATTGTGTAATGTTGTGCTTCCCGAAATGAGTTTTAATAAACTTATTGGGAATAATGTATTATTAATTATTATGATTTTGTAATATATTATCCATGAATAAATAAAATTTAAAAAAAACTAGTTCCAACGATAGCTCGTATGGACGTCATCAACCTTTAGGTATCCTCTTTGTTTTCACGCATATAGCTATGTTTGATCACCAGATCTCCCTCTTCACCTTGTGGTGGTCCACCACCTTTCTTTACCTCAACATTATTATTTATTTTTATTTTATTTATTTATTTATTAACGCCTTAATGGGCTTTTACTTGAAACATTTTAACAATATTTATTATTACATCACATTTACATAAAAAAATATTAACACTATTAATTACGTATGTGTTACAAACCAATAAAACAGGATAAATGAGAATGTAATAATAACAACATTCAAGGATTTAAGCATAATATGTGCATACATATACGCTTTTTAAAGAAATCGATGTTTTTATAAAAAAAATATGTCAACAGAGCAAGTTTCATTCCCCACACGATGCAATCTCCGAAGACAAGAGTTGAACATAAAATTACTGCGAGAAGCAACCACATTAAATGGAGCATTGGAGTATTGTATTGTATTTATTGGGTACTTGATAATTTATCATATTCACTAGTTCAAGGCTATCCAAATATCTGTTTATGATTTTAAATAATAATAAAACTTCACAGATGTTTCTTTTCAACATCACAGAAGTTTAAGTAATTGCATAAAAAAAAATCTATTTGAATGCTTAATTTATCATTTATATGTCTTAAAAATCTATGCTGTACTCTTTCAATTTTATGTGAATGCTTATTGTGTAAAGGCGACCATAGAGAGGAATTATATTCAAGAATGCTTCTGATTATAATTCCTAGTGTTATGTGCAGCGTTTTGAGTGTATTAGTAAACCGAGACATTTAAGTGCGTGATTGCTTGTTGAATATTCGTGATTGATTATTCTCTGAATGCGGCAGTCGGAACTCTTGCAGGGCACCATAAATGATGATTTTTTAAAAAAGTGTACCGATTTACCACCCGGCCGTCTATTTGCCAATACTTCATCTACTCGAAAATAAATGTTGCTTATATGGGCATTGACATTTCGTGACCTGCTTCCGAACTAACATCCTCCTGTTTTCTTTTCCGTCTCTCACTTCCTTCAGCCCCCTTCCTTCAGTACCCGGGCACTCTAAACTCGAAATAACATAAATAAAAGATCGAGGTTGTATAGGAGTTTTGTTATATAGGAGTTTCATTAAAGTATCCATATTTGTGTACATTTATGTACGTACTGTTGGGGACAGAAATAGGTCCCGCCAAGCGGAAGGAAGTGGATAAGACAGGAATTGTCGACTTACCGCTTTTCTTCCTTCGCTTTCAATTATTCCGCTGGTTCACACTTATAACGAGCTCGCTAGCACACGATAGAATTGCTTTCACAAGACTTTCCGACACGGTCGAAATTTAGCTCCGTATTCAACATGAGATGCTGACAGGAAGAAGTGCTAATTGGAACTGGCAATTTGGGTGACAATTTTATTGCATTCGGTCGACAATAAAGGTAGGGAAACAACAGGATTTTGTGGGTAGACTTATTTTCGGGAAAGGTACTTAGGAAGAATGCAAGGCACCAACATTTCCGCCCACCTAATTTGACCGAATTAACAATTATCCAAATTATAAAGAATCCTCATGGAGGGCACAACAAAAAAAACATATATATATATCAAGATAAATTGTTCATGCAAGTTGTATCCGTACTGCTGGTGAAAAACCAAAAAAAAAGAAATAATAATAATGACTGTTTCGGAGTACGGTTCCTGCACAAACAAAAAAAATATTTGAAAAGAATGACAAATTTTAAAGACTCCTAGGGTATAGGAGACGAGTAAGATAATAACGAGAATTCGAGTATAGGCATTCAATATATAAAAGAAATAAATAATAACAGTAAAAGGTATAGACCCCAATGGTCACAAAGCAAAACAAAAAAATTAAATTAAATGACAGATTTTTGGTAATAAGATTGGAAATTTGTTTTCGTATGACAGATCTGAGTACTTCAGACGACCGCCCACCCTGATAATTCCGTGGCTATCAAGAAACGGTTTCAAGTTTAGAATTTGCGTTGAACATGGAACGTTATTTCGCATGTTACGTATATCGGCAGAAAAATACGTTTCCTGTTCAATACGCACGATTTTCAAAAGCGAGTCATTTAATTCGCGGGAGCTAAGATTATTCGAGTTTCGATTACCCATACCAGGAAGTTTCCGACAATTATTAGCGAAACGCATTATCCACGCGACAACGCCTTGCAATTTATTAAAAGAAGAATATTTACTAATAATCGAATTAGGTACAATTTGAGATGATACAAACGTTTTTAGGTTGCCAGTTTTGATTTCTGGTACTTCTTCGAGAGATTGATTGGACACAGCTGAACACGGCCAGTGTGCAATTGGTTGACGAAGCCACTGCGGTCCCGTAAACCACAATGGATGTGAAATAATGTCTGCTGGGAAAAGACCCCTTGAAGCAGAATCGGCGCAATTTTCCTCTGAGGCAACATGTTTCCAAATCGCATTTGGTGTATTTTCCAGTATTTGGACAACCCGATTAGCGACAAATGTTTTCAACAAATATGGCGGCGTTTTTAGCCAAGTTAGTACGATAGTCGAATCTGTAAATAGAAAAACGTTTTCTATTTGTTCAGCAAATTTTACAGATGACTTAATATACTTTACAAGTTTTGTGAGCAGCACGGCCCCGCACAATTCTAATCGTGGAATGGACAAGGTTTTCAAAGGAGCGACCTTCGATTTCCCCATTAAAATGTGAGTGGTATTGTTACTACGCTCTAATAAATACACCACTGCAGCATAACATAACTGTGATGCGTCACAGAATCCTACGAGGACCAAATGACTTTTGCCCACCGTGTTATAATATCTAGGGATATTTAATGTTCGAAGTAATGAAAGCTGAGTTACAAATTTACTCCACGTATTGCGAATATGTGGTGGAACTTCACGATCGTCCCAATCAACCCTCAACTTCCATAATTCCTGCAATAGACATTTTGCGAAAAATGTCACTGGCGTTATGAACCCAAGCGGGTCGAATAACCTTGCCAATTTTGACAAAATAGTTCTTTTTGTGCATATCTCGTTTCGAGGTGTATTGACTTTGTAAGTAAAATTATCAGTCATCGGACTCCACTGAATGCCCAATATTTTCACAGTTTGATCAGTTTCAGCGTTATCGAAAGAATGACCATCTTGCTGGTGCTCTTGTGAACCCTGATCCAAAAGTGAGAGTGTGTTAGATTGCCATTTACTAAGTTCTAGTTTCCCAAGATTCAACAATGCAATGATATCTTGTTTGAGTTTGAGTGCCGTGCTAATCGTTTCTGTCCCTGTTACCAAATCATCTACATAAAAATCATCGCATAGAGCCTTGGCGGCGTCAGGATATTTCGATCCTTCATCTTGTGCTAGTTGACGAACGGTGCGTATTGCCAAGAATGGTGAGCTAGACAGCCCATACGTTATAGTTTGCAATTCGAAATTAATAACCGGTTCATTCTGAGACTCTCTCCACAAAATATTTTGAACTTTACGCTGAGATGGAATAATCAAAATTTGTCTATACATCTTACAAATATCAGCTGTAAAAACATATTTATGAAAACGAAAAATTAAAATCATACGTGGAATTTCAGTTTGTAATTTTGGACCGTTCAATAAGAGGTCATTGAGAGATAAATTTTGAGGTTGGGTTTTTGCCGACCCATCAAATACCACCCGCAACTTTGTTGTTTTACTCTCCGGATTCAAAACACAATGATGAGGTAAATAGAATGCATCTAAGTTCCGAGGCACCCGTTTCATATGTCCCAAACTTTCATATTCTTTTATAAATTTTCCGTAATTAATTGCTAATATGGGATCCCTCTTAAACCGAACTTCTAGTTTATTTAATCGTGATTCAGCAAGTTTGAATGAATTTTGTTCTGGCATATTTCCAGATTTTGTTAAGATTGGTACTACATACCTACCGTCACTTTCTCGATAATGATTTGAAGCGTAAGTTGTTTCGGCTAACTCATCTTCCGGATTTGTCGTCAAATTAATTGAAGGCGTTTCTTCAATTTCCCAAAATTTTCTAAGATTATTGTTCAAAGAATTTGTCCCAACAAACAATGACGAAGGCGTTTGAAATGAGGCATTACGCACTTTTCCCATTATAATGTAACCGAATATGCTGTTCACGGCACAAGGAAAGCCACGAATTATTTCATGTCCACTATTAAATATATCCAAATATATGTCGGCACCTAACAGAACGTCTATTGGGCCGGACTTGTCATACGATTCGTCAGCTAATTTTAAATTATTAAATTGTGACGTCACACTCGATGGTAAATCATATGACGGAAGATGTGAAGTGATTTCTTTAATCACAATAGTCTGACATTGAAATACAGGCCCATTTTTATTTTTAGGTTTAATAAAACATTTAGTTGAACCATAACAAGATTTTACACTACAATTACCTAAACCGTTAAGTGGAATTCGATTTGATTTTATTGTCAAGCCAAGATGCTTGGCACAACTTTCGGTAATTAAAGAAACTTGACTTCCACTGTCTACTACCGCACGAATAGGTAGATATACATTATTTTTATTACGAACTTCTAACTGAATTGTTCCCAATAAAATATTATTTGTTATGCCTGGCGTATTATGTAGCACTGCCGCCAGGGTTGTACTAGAATTATTTAATTCATTATCGCCCGGCGGTTCAACCGCAATGTGTAGCATGGAATGGTGTTTTTTACTGCACACCTGGCATGTAAATTTTGACGCACAATCTTTAACATGGTGTTGTTTCAAACAATTGAAACAACGGTTTAGATTTTTAATTTTTTCCCTCCTTTGATGAGGACTTAATGATGTAAAAGATGCACATTTATAAAGAAAATGCGAACCTCGACACAACGGACAATGAACATTATTATCCTTATTGGCAGATAACAACGTTTTATATGAACTTTTTTTCTCTTTTATAATATGTGGAGATGACATTTCTAACATACGTGATTGATTTCTTAGAAAAGCAAAAATTGATTCCGACCCTGGAATCTCCTCACCGGGCAATTTAGACTCAAATTGACGTTTAGTTGTCGGATCCATCGCTCGTAATATAATATGACCAACAAATTTATCAAAGCTATTTTCTATTTTCATCGCATTTATAGCGGCGTAATTCTCTTGAAAGTTACTAAGTATACGCGCTATACCTGACGCTGACTCGGTCTGTAAGCATTTGAAATTAAGAATTTCATCAACATAATGCGTAAAAAGCAATCTAGAATTTTGATATTGATTTACCAGAATGTTCCAGGCTATGTCATAGTTCTCTTCAATAAGAGGCAATGATTTTATAAGTCCTAGTGCCGGCCCTGTAATTACCGACAAGAGGTAATGGAATTTTTCTACATTTGTATACGCAGTACTATCGTGAATCAGACTTTTAAATAGTGAATGAAACGCACACCAACTTTTAATGTCACTGTCAAACGTAGGCAACTTTATTATTGGAGCACGCACTGTCGAACTACTTGTAGTTTTAGGTATTGAATTTCCATTTTTAATAATAGCATTTTTTGTTTGCATTATTTCAAAATACCACTCATCTACTCTATTAGAAATCACTCCTAAATCCTGGACTTCTTTCATCCTGTCTAACTCTAGTAACTGTTCTTCAGTCTCTTTTTGAACATTTTCAAAATCTAGTAACCATTCCTCTATTTTTTCACATCGCGCGAGAAACGTCTCCCGTTTCTTGCTATCATCATGGATGCTGGATGTAAGGTCATGCGTAACTCGAATTCTAGAAACTATTCGCTCACATCGGTTTTTTAGCAAAACTACTTTTTTCTCTGCCATTGTAATGAGAAAAAATATTATTACAATAAAAGAATTGAATTCCGTTCAATTTAAAAGAATATTACAAATCAATTCAAAAGTATAATTTATAATAGTAATAATTTGTAAGCAGTAAAATAATTTTGACTACCTACTACCTAGTAAATTCGCCCACAGCACGGCTGATGCGAATTTTGCAGATCAACAACTTTCATGAACAATTCATCCTAAGATACATTAAATTTATAACAATTATTCAATTTATCCAGGCTCGAATCGACCAAATGTTGGGGACAGAAATAGGTCCCGCCAAGCGGAAGGAAGTGGATAAGACAGGAATTGTCGACTTACCGCTTTTCTTCCTTCGCTTTCAATTATTCCGCTGGTTCACACTTATAACGAGCTCGCTAGCACACGATAGAATTGCTTTCACAAGACTTTCCGACACGGTCGAAATTTAGCTCCGTATTCAACATGAGATGCTGACAGGAAGAAGTGCTAATTGGAACTGGCAATTTGGGTGACAATTTTATTGCATTCGGTCGACAATAAAGGTAGGGAAACAACAGGATTTTTTGGGTAGACTTATTTTCGGGAAAGGTACTTAGGAAGAATGCAAGGCACCAACACGTACCTCTACGTCTGTCTCAACACAGGTATATCCTAGTGAGACAGGCATTGAAAAAATCACATACTGTTTACAGATCAAATATTAATTTTTAAAAAAAATTCTTAAATCAAATAACACGTATGTGATCTCTAAACTGCAGATATTTAGGTTTAATCAAAACATTTTTGGGTCAAAAATTGAATTAGAATGTGGTGAAATAAATCCATAAATTAAAAACCAGTCATAGACACTGGATATAAAACTTATAGCGCATAACGTGTTGTTTGGTTTAATCTATAAATACAAAATTACCTTTGCCTAAAACATTGTTCTTAAATTAATGTACATAAGTAATAAAATATTTTCAATTTGGGAGGCGGGTCTAAGTACCGCCGCCTCGGGAACCATTTATTGGATAACCAACACCCCTACCATAGATCATCCAAAGTTATCATTTGATGACTTAGCAGGTGTGCCCGGATTCATGGAGTGAGGTTTGTCTAGGTCTTGGCGGCGGATGCGTTTGTGCACCTACTGCAGTGGGTACCGCCGCCTCGTGAACCATTTATTGGATAACCAACCTTCCCTGCCATAGATCATCCAAAGTGATTCGCTATATTTGGTGACTTAGCAGGTGTGCCCGGATTCATGGAGTGGGGTTTGTCTAGGTCTTGGCGGCGGATTCGTTTGTTCACCTACTGCAGACTGGTTGAAGGAGTCCTTTTACTTCTCTTGACCATCGTGTGGGGGATGGATTCATGCGACCATCACTTGACCATGACGCAATGACTCCTAGATTCCTACCCACACGTCATATCTTTTTCTTTCCCAGAACTTTATTTCCTTCCTTTCCTTAAAAGACCATCCTCACAGCATCCCAAAGATGACATAGGGCCTGTGAGAATTTTTTTCTCAGAGTCTCTGATTTCATTTCGACATATTATTGTCGCTTCCTTGTTATTATTTATTATAAACAATACACAGACAATAAAGATACCTACTTAAACAAAAAATTGTCTAAAACTTAAAATAGGTATGATCTCAGCAAAACAAAATGAAAAATAACATTTCGCAAAAGGAATTACGTGGGCGAATCAGGATTGTTACTGTTATTTACAAGCGAATAAAAAGTCTGACCCTAAAGCTAAGGTCATCGAACCTCAACAGCTCATTCTGGGTATGTTATAAGTATATAATATATGAGCTTATTCGTCTGTATAGAGTTTCGCTAAAGTGATCACGAGATGAGACCCATTCCAGATTTATACACAATTGAGTCCGACACAGGAGACAAATATTTTTAATGCAAAACGTTCGTAATGTATTCCGCGCATTACGAATATATTGTATAATCCGTAATTATTGAGGGTAATTGGAATATTTTAGGCTTTTGCGATGAAAAGAGTCGGGATGAGATCTTCGTGATTAAAGAACAACAGTGATTGTTTAAAAAAAATCAAAATAATCAATAAAATACTTTCCTTCTTTACGTACATTATAGAAAGGTGTTGGTACAACAAACTGACAAGAATTAGATCCTAGTACTGGAAAAATCAGAAATATTTTTATTTTATTTTTATTACAGAAAAACAGTTTTTTTCATGTTAACATTATACCTGCAAAGCTACTGCTAGTAGCTTGTCTGCAGGAAAACAGTGTGAACAAAACATTGTACAATTAAAATGTCTTAAGTATAATACAATAGGAAAAAAAATTGCAATGTAATAAAATACATAATAAAACTATCCATAATACCTAGCTCTCATTAAAAGTTTACTCTTGTTAGACTTGTCAAAGAATTTATATATAAAAATCAGTCATTTTAAATACATGTAGGATTACGAATTTTTTAAAAAATATTTATATTGAGGGATCAGTAGGATTTATCGGTCCAGTTAGGAGTTCTACTGAGCCGAACCATCTGATATGAAAATATCTGGAGTCGGTGAATTATTTTCCTATTTGGTTATCTGATAGGTTAACATGTTGTTCTTGTTTTGTTTTATATTAATTATATTGTGTAGTATACTAAGTATACTTGCATAGAGTGGATTTACTATATGACAATTTGTGGAAAAGTGTTTGGAAGGGTTAAGTTTTTCCTGTGGGGAAGATTTAACCCGGACATAAAATCTGGTGACAAAAAAAAGACTTAATTAGGTACTGAAATGATTAAACTTTTTCACTTAAGACAGAAAATATCAGTTTATTATTAAAATCGTATCGGAGTTTATAAACATAATTGAAATATGTATTAATTGCTGTAGATAACATTAAAATTCTTTCCACGACATATAAAACAGAAAATAAGCTTCAATAAGTTATTTCTAATAAACTAAATATACATTCTAGACTTGCAGAATTATTCAATAGCTATCCTTTGTAAATAAAATCTTAAGAATATCTGAGACGCCATATAGGTTGCTAAGAAAATATGATAGCCATAACAAATTGTCTGAAAAAAAAATCATACGTATTAGGGATTCTTGCACTCATTTTAATGGTAATCGGGATGACATCTCCGAAATTGTCCTTGGTTTTTTTAACAACAGCTGCTAATAATATTTTTTTAGCTTTAATCTTCATGGGTAGATTCTTAAAACAGAACCATCTAATGAATTGTGAATATTACTGGCTCACTGCCTAGTGTGGTTGGTAGTCGAGATAACTCAAATAAATTGTAATAAAATGATGTTTGTGTACGTAGTGGTTTTCCGAAAGTTAGGAGCTTTTGATTAAATTTATTTCGTTCCCAAAAAACAGAAAACAACTCGAAATTTCAACATTGGTTCGGGCGTTAATGTTATTCTATATTCTGTGGAATTAATCTAATTGAAAATTAATTATTAGCCATTGTGAGCACTTTGGCTGAATTCAAATTTAAAGCACATTGGTTTATTTCCGATTCTGTCGAATTTCAAAAAAACATTGATGAGAGCTTTGGCTCTAGTACATATTTAATTTGCACTTAACTGCAAAGTTGAAGATTCCCGGTGAAAGACCACCATGCATAATCGAAGTACTGGTTGAAATGACCTTTGAGGGGACAACTTATTATAAATGTGTATTATTTCAGAATAACAGAGTGTAATATAAGAAATTCACCATAAAAATAATAATTTTATCTAAATTTTAATTAATAGCCAGTAAATACCTTTCTCTCATTTGACGCACATTTCAAACTCATACAGGGCACGGTAAATAACGAGTGTATGTTACGGCCTCCGTGTTCGAGGGGTAAGACTCTCGACTAGCAATCCGAAGGGTGCGGGATCAAATTCCGGCGAGCCAAAAATATATTTTATTTGCTTAATTTTGTGTTAATCCACAATTAATTAATTAAAAATAATATATAGTATATTAGGGACAAGTTCTAGAGTGGAAATATTTTCTGTATTGCTCTGGTGTTAGACTACCATTTAGGGCCCAGACTATTCATGTGAAAAAAACATTTATTGATACAGATATGGATTCAATCCAATAGATTTATTAAATTCAATTATTTTTAGTTAAACACCTTGTCTATCATCTATGTTTTTAGATTTTCACGGCCAAAAGCATTTTCGTTGTTTGTTTTTGGGGTGTTATGCCGTGTTGTGCTACCTCCTTCTTTAGCCAACGTTTCGGACAGCGTTGCGGTGTCCATCATCAGGGCAGATCCGGCAGATCCGACGATCATCGTCTATCATCCATCAATATTTTAAATAAAATTGCTTTTGATTTGCTCAGATAATTTTACTTTATATTATTTTCAACCCATATATTCGCAATGAGCGTGATGTTTTTTTTTAACTTGCATACCGATCAACAGAAAACATTTTATGGTAATAATAAATAATTAGGCGGATACTGAGAAAAGAACATGCATTTTTATGTCAATTTCTTAAATGCTAATTATTGGTTAACAACTTATGGCTATAAGATTGCATCCACCGGCTCTTCGATCACTAATACAAAACTATATGTACAATGTATTTGACCAATGAACGCGATGCTGCGAAAAAATGTACATAATATGTTATGTTATTTATGATCTGTAATAATCACAATAAACATCTGAAAATATTAAAAAAGGATGTTAAAATCTTTTTCCTGCATATTTCATTCGTTAGAACTCTCGTTGGTAAATCGATGATGCTTCTAAATTGCTTTAGTCAATATATATTTTTAGACGGATCGACCCGTGACAGATGACGTTTAAAAATGATGGATTAATATTATGATTTGAGGCTTTAACGTGTTATTATATATTAGGATGTATTCAGAAAGTTAACTGCATTTTTTACAAAAATTTATTGAAATATACTCAAAATACATACCCGTTAATAATTTAACTTAATTGTTAAGGGGTTTCTTAGTACCAAAGTAGATTCGAGAGATTTTAATGATCACTGCCCAAAGGACCCGGAGATGACATCCTCAATTTTTAATTATACCGCGAGGCTTAAACATGTTTGAAGCGGAGGGAGATAGGTAAGAGGAAATTTCAATTGTACTTACATGAACTTTAGATCTGGTCACTAAAAATGGATAAAGCCATTTAATGTTTGCAACTTTTGGAATCCAATTTGTAATTTTTCACAGGGGCAACAGAAAACTTTGGAACAATGTGCAAATATTACGGTATTTATTATTTTATTTGATTTCTAATAATACGATAAATAATCTAAGCATATGAAAAAAATATTGCTCACCTAGGATTTCAAACCCGTAACATCTTCAAAAAAGTCAAGGAAATTATCGATCTGTGCAAGCAGGTCATGGACCCAGATAATTGGCAAATATGGTATGTATAAGGCCGAAACTACAGTCAGAATTGGGTTAAGTGAGGTCCGAAAATAGCTGCTGAAACTAAGTGACAATTTGAAATCGTGCAGTCTGGCATGTTTCAAGTTGCTTTTGGCAGATACAGCGAGATAAAATTATAATACCTGCTGGCAACAATTTAACATTGGAATCTACAATTTCAGATTACGTTTTTCCAGATGCAGTCAAAAAGAAAATAAAGCTGCTTTATTGACATTAATTGTTTGAGAAAACGTAGAATAGAATAGAATTTCTATTATTGTAGAAAGTAATCACTTTGTGGTTTGACAAATAAAAACACTTGTTTTGTGTAAAACCACGAATTTTAATTAATTGTATGATCCTAGGATATTAAGACAATGAAACATTGGGATAAAGGAACACCTTCGCTGCCTAAATAATAACGCATAAATAATAACGAAGATACGCTTAGTATCGCCCTGGTGTAAGACCACCATTCAGAATTGAAACGTTGCTTGAAATGACTTTAGCCGTGTTTAGTGACTAGATCCGAATAGCCAGGATCTTTCCCATCTTCCTCTTCCTCGTCTCCTTCCCTTCCCCACTTACCTTCAGCCTCATAACATACCCCAATTGGGGATGCCATGGTCTCACTGGCTCCAGACGGGAGCAGTTGGGACTCTTGTGAGGTATTAACTATAAAAAAAACGGCTTTTCAAAATGTGATAATCACCTGTTTAATAAGGATCATACTTTCTGTCAGAGCATCGGTGATAAAATCCTTCGTAAATATGGGCATGGTAACCGTTAAAATAATTTTGTAGTACTAGAAATAAGAAAAGCAGTAAAAACCAATTGTCCTATAGGTACTTAATAATAAATTAGATGTATCTAGTAGCCGAATGTTAGGTCTGTTTCCAATAAACCATAAAAATTTACCAGGCGTCGCCTTGTCTCTTTAGATATAACATTATAACCCATTAGTTTGCATAATTGTCTGTCGGTATGGGTTGAGAAAATCTGGCTGGAGAGGTCAAAAGTCCTCTCTCAACCTGTCAATCTAGCCAGGTGGGCAGACGCATCCGCCGCCAAAACCTAGACAAACCTCATCCCATGAACCCGAGCACCCATGCTAAGTCACTAAACGTAGCGAACCACTCGGGGTTACCTACGGAAGAAGTTTTGGTTATCCTATAGATGTTTCCCTGGGGTTCAATGGAAATGGGGCGGCATATACCCACCTCCAAAATTCTAGATTCAAATATAATTTTCATACTTGAAAGCCCGTAAAGCAAGGTTTTCAACATGTGTCACATTTAAGCTCTGAAATTGTGACTATAACTACTCTTAACCCCGGGGAAGTACGTAAAGCTATAGTACTAATCCAGCAATTCAACAAAATGTGTTTACTTCTTACAGTATTTGCGAACTTACACAAAACATTACAACTTAAGTTTCATGCTTTATTTTATTTTATTTTTTTTATTTTTATTTAAAGAAACATTTAAAACAAATAATAATACATATTTATCAAATAAAAACATAATACAAAAACAGAGAAAAAGTCCCAATAAACTACTTTTAAGTAGTTTGTCAATGACCCATTGAACCCTGAACTTTGAACCCATTGACCCAATGGGTTCAAAGTTATTTTAGCTAGTTAAATTAAACAAGTAACTTTGTATCAAACACTATTATATAACCAATATTATAAATAAAGGGTTAAAAATTTTGCACACAAACAACAGATTTACAATTAGCAAACTTAGAAATTTTAGAAATTAGAATAAGTGTTAATAGTAAATTAAATACTATCTATTAATAACCAAATATTTTTTTAAAATAGCCATCTCTTAAATTTATTTTCTTATTAATACTTATATTTAAAATAATTTATTTTTGTTGTTAAGTTAGTATTTACGATATTTTTTAATTAATTAATCACCTCTCTCTATAATAAGTTTGCCCATACTTCTTTTTAGTCTGTTCTTTTTAGTCTATACTTGCTTGTTTCTTTTGATATTTAATGTCATTACTACCCCGACGAAGAAACCATCGGTTTCGAAACATGTAGGTAATTGTGATTCTATAATAGTGGTTGAACAAAGTTATTTGTTTAATTTAATTAAAAATGACGGCACAAAGTGATTTTGCGAAGTTTGAATAAATATTTTAGCTAGAGTTACCTCCAGAAGGCAGAGTCTCCGATAGGGTCTTTGATCAATTCTACAGAAGAAAACCGGATTCAAAGAACATAACTTATTAATACATACCATATTATGGTTGCAGAATCACACTTACCACACGTCGCGATGCGTATGGCCAGTGTGATTCTAAATTATACTGGGTCGACGTACACGATACACGCAATATCACGCTCCGTCGAGCCATGTGTCAAGGTGACAGATGGTCTGAAGTTATTTGTAGTGTTACCATTTTCGAAAATAGAAACCGCCAAAACAAGCATACGCTATTGTTTTTTTTTTTTTTTGGGTTTAAACTTTTTTTTAATCATGTATTATGTATGTATTAATGTTTTAATCCTGTTAATGTTCCAATTAAAATAAAATTTAAATAAATCAACAGCAGATAATTTCAATAGAATTTCGTTTTATTTTTGGGGAAGATTTATTATAAAGGTACTTGTGGGGAAATTGTACGGAATTTCTTAATTTTAAATTTAGAATATTAGCATTGACAACCAATGTCAGTCTTTTGACATTTATTTTTTAGGTTTGGTTTATATGATTCACTTCCCAACGGACGTATTCGTTGCATTGCCATGTTTTTTGATTCGGAAAGTGAATTTGAGGATGACTTGCTAGGAGTATTATTTTTAAATGAGTATATTCATAAAATGAAAAATAAAAATGTAAGAAGAAGAACTTGGATCCATCAAATAAATAAAAACAGACAAATTTTTGGAGAGTTCCATACACTGGTAAAAGAACTTCTAGAATCTGACGACGGAAGATTTTTTATGTACTTCCGCATGACTAAAATTAAATTTAACGAACTTCATGGAATTATCGAATGTGATATAAAAATACAAAATACACGTCTCCGTCAATCAATCGGTACCAGAGAAACACTGGCAGTTTGTTTAAGGTACAATTTATTGTCATTCTTTATATGGGTATAATATTGAAAATAATAATAATTTATTAACGCCCTAATAGACTTTTAAATGCAATTTTACATTTAAGTATAATGATTTACATGGAAGTATAATAACAGTACAACAAGTATGAAAAGATTCATATAGTAGTGATACACCTGTATCTATGATCGGTATTGATTTTAAATAAAAAGATCTGAAGTAGCAAATACAAAGTATAACAGATAAAAGTAAGTTAACAGGAATGTCTATTTTATTTATTATTCTTCAGTTAGCGCACCTCGTAGTGTTTGCTAATAATTATTATTTAACAAATTTAATAATTAGTTAACTGGATTTTTTTCTGTTATACTTTGTATTTTCGAATCCTGATACTCCTGAAAGAGCTCTGGCTGATATGATGGGCATGATGAGAAATTCTCAGGAGATTTGAAAACAGAATTAAGAACAGGACGAAACAATTTTCTTTATGAGCATTTGCCAATCGGTAAAAAAACTGCCAATTACGTCAGTTAAGAATAAAATCAAATCTTTTTTCGGCGGTGAACGGGGCCGAGGTAAAGTAGCTGGAGGAGGAGCATCAGCATGGCAATCGATATGAAGACAAAAAAAAATAATAAAATTTAAAAAAATAATTGAACTAAATCCAAAAATTAAAAGTAAAGAACAGATAAATTTATTCTATTTCGATATTATAAGTGGTCATATTGAATGCCATTCTGATCCTCCTCCTCCATCTGCTTCATTTCGGCCTCGGTCACCGCCGAAAATAGCATCGATTTTATTTTTAACTGATCTAATTTGGGCAGTTTTTTTACCGATTGGCAAATGCTCATAAAAAAATAATCAGTTTCATCCAGTTCCTGCTTCTTTTTTCTTAAGTCTTGAGAATTTCTCATCATCCCCATTATATCAGTCAAAGTTCTTTCAGAAGTATCAGTATTCGCCTTCCTTTTGTTCGCCCCACTCGACGTGGGTGCAACGGTGCAGTTGCTTCCAGGGCTTTCAGGAGATATGTCTGATAAATCTTCGATAAACATGGCGTCAAGATTGCCTGTAGTAGGACGTCCTTTTAGGGGGTTTAAAATAGGGCTTTAAAAATGACATCTGTTCTTCAAGGCACCATTATTTTCCCCGCTTGGCCACTTTTCTTAAGGCGCCTTTTCATTGCATTATTATAGCAATTCCGTAACTTGCTGCAGTCGTCTTTACACTGGTTAACTGAAATGATAATTATTTTTATATTACTTGCAGATTTTTGACTACGGGAAATTCATTTCGGTCTCTAGGATTCAGCTATCGCATAGGATTTTCTGCTGTACACAATATAGTCCAAGAAGTTTGTGAAGCTATTTGGAAACATCTTGGACCTAAAGTAATGCCCCAGCCAACAACAGAAATGTGGAAAAAAATAGCGAAAGACTTTAATAACTTATGGAATTTTCCCAATTGCATTGGTGCTCTAGATGGCAAACACATCAATATAAAGTGTCCAATAAATATTATTATATATGGATCACCAGCTTTAGAACGCGACTAGCCACGAGTGAAAACGGTCTTGTGATGGCAGCACTGCACTTCTGGCAGGGTCCTATTTACAAGCGATGGAGCCAACTCCTGATGTCATAGATAAAAAAAATTCTTGTAAAGGACTCTTATTAATAATGATTTTTTATATATATTTTGTAACGGACTCGTAAAGAGCACTATTGAACTATGTTTAAGTTTCTTTTAGTTAAGCGCACTTGAAGTGAAACCACACAAAACTGCGCTAAACAAATGTAATGTTATTATTATTATTATTATTATGGCGCCCGAGTAGTTATGAAGATCTATTTTGTCCACTATTGCTGATTGTTTGCACAAAAATATTTCATTGAATGTTTACCTATACCTGATATTCATAGACTTCGTGTTACGGAAGATGATGAGTCAGATATTTTTGTATGTCACTTTTGTATGATTCTTAGTGCCGAGATATGTAGGTATCTAAATATGTTGTCAATGTTTTCTTTAAGTTTATCTACTTATTAAGAAATCTCATATTATTTATTTTACTGGCTTTCCTGTTTTTCCTGTCTTTTACTGGCTTTCGATGTTTTATGGCGCATATTTTTGACAATTTTTAAATTTAATCCCTTTTGCTTGACCAGTAAAAATTAACGTAGGTACTTATTATTACTTTATTATTTTATGTTAACCTAATTTTATAATAATTATATGTTAACCTAATTCTATAATATTTTTTAATTCATTTTGTGCCTTCTTTAATTTTGCAAAACATGCAATAAAAATTGGATTATCCATGAAATTAATTATTATTGTGTTATTATTGCGTACAAACCTGAAAAGAAACCCTTTTTTACGTGAATACCGCACAAGAATCTCAACTGCTCCCAACCAATTTGGTAGATGCGTATGGGTACCGCCGCCCCGGGAACCATTTATTGGATAACCAACACCCCTGCCATAGGTCACCCCAAGTGGTTCGCTACGTTTGGTGACTTAGCAGGGGTGCCCGGGTTTGTGTGGATCTTGACGGTGAATGTGTTTGCCCACCTATTGCATTGCGAGCCGGATCAGGAGAGACTGGTTGAGGGAGACTTGATTTAGACCTCTCCAGCCGGACTCATTTGACCCATCACATTGTATCGCAGTGGGAGGGATGGACTCGTACATTCGTCTCTCCTAGACACATTGACCCCCAGATTCCCCAGAACTTCCACTCCTTCCTTTCCCTTAAAAGACCCTCCACACAGCATCTCCAAAGATGGCATAGGCCCTGAGGGATTTTTTTTCCTCAGGGCCTCCTGTGTGGAGCTAAAGTAAAAAAAAGAATGATTCTCTTAAACCAAACAATTGAATTAAAATTAATTCACGGTACGTTTTCTTATAAAAAAATTTAAAAATAAAATTAAAAATTATTGAAAATTCGGCAATGTAACAGTAACTTTAATAAATAAATAATATTTACAAAATAACACCAACTTTGCTTTGAACAGTACCTCTACCTACTAAACTCTGCAATCAGTCAAAACTGTTGTATAACCTGTAGTATAAACTCTAGTTGCGAGGTTCACGATTATGTTTGGTTATGGTTCATTTCATTATTATTACATGTACCTATTGCTATAAGAGAAGTAGATATACCAACCCGGATCTAAATATGATTGCATTCGTTGCGTGTAAAATAAATAATTCAATTAAAAATGTGTTATACCGGTCTTGCCAAGTATGACTGCGATCTCTTCCCAAGCCACACTACGTGCAATGGAATTTCTGTATTCGCCGGATTTAATGTTGTATATTATTTCGTACCGTCGGACGGTATCAATTAGCTTTTCGTCTCCCATTTTTTTAAGTGAGCGGTAAATGTAATTGGTGCCACTGTCAGAATAATATGTGAAAATAACCATAGATATACCGAATGTAACCTTAGATGCATAGATAATACCACTCGCAGATGTCAAATCCACCTGCCACCTGCCCCACGCCGATCTGGCCGGCCCAGACGTCGCGATGGGAACGTGGGTTTGCGAAGTTCGTACGTCGACGTGGTTGCTAAGCAGTCCAGATATTGTTAGGCGTAGCGATGCCCACGTACGTCGACCCAGTCTGATTCTACCATTAATCAGTTGTTCTTGTTTACCGTGGAACGTATTTGTATTATGGAAAATTCAACCGGGAAAGATATATACGCATGTATTTGTTTTAATTCTGAAGGATGCGGACAGAAATGTCGACAGCGTTTATATTTTGTTTAAACTACCTAATGTTAAAAACAGTAATTGAAACAGTTTTCTTTATCTATTCTTATATTTGTTAGTATTATATTCTTATACTATTCTATTATTTTGTTTCTTGCCCCTATTCTGAATTTACGCAAACTAAAAGATTTGCTAGATAAACACAAATATTATAATCTGACAATTTTAGGAGATAATCTAAAATATAAGCTAATTATGCACTTGTAACATTATTATAACCAATAATGTAAGACGGAGGTAGTGATACAAAAATTATGCTAAAAAAATTGTTTGGAAAGTGTTACAAGTCAAGTGAATACGGTCTGAAGTCAGAAAATTACTTTTTTATTTTACTTTGTATATGATGGTGGCGCTGGTTTTACAAATACTTCGATCGCAGTAATGTAAATTACAAATTAAATGAATGAAAATACATTTGCCTTAAATGCATAGGAAAAGTGGGGAGCCCAAAGACTTACCTAATCCGCTGCAAATGTCCCTTCAATAATCCACTGCAAATGTTACTTCAATAGCCGCTGGTTTTCTTCTCATTCTTATTCACATATAAAACACAATAGTTCTATTATTCTTAATAACACAATCACAAATATATCGGTCGCGGCGGTTCAAAACAAGAGTTTTTGCGGGGTACAACAAAATACGACGGATTACAACGGATAATTTGATTATTATCAATTATAATCAAATAATAAGCAAACATGTTTTCGGTACAATTAGCAGTATTGCATATTGCGACTTTCGGCGTGTGGAACGAAAAACGTACTTCTTTTGTTTTCGAAGTGTTCAATTTCGAAGTCTCTGGGCAAAACAAAGGAAATGGAGATATGGAAGCATTGAAGGCTATTTGAATTACTCTGATTAATAGCAATCGATAGTACTTACTCAACTCGCGCAAACATTTGATACACAATTTAAACACAAATATTGGACTACAGATTTTTGATATACAAGTATAAGCCCAGAGGCCGACTGTTTTCAAATAACGCTTATGGGGCCTTTATGATGTAAAATTAGTGTAAGAGGAATATTGCATTTCAATACAATGATAACAGTGAAGATTATCTCCTATTTAAGCTGTATTTTTCACTTATTTGTATGTGATGTGCATATATTTGGGATGCGTGAACTTGCAATAACTGCCAAAAATTCCTGGAAAAATATTCTTAACATAAATTACTTAAATTTAATAACATTCTATTGATGAAGTTTCTGAAATAAAAACATTACCTAAACCATAAATTAAAACCAAAAAGTCGCTGAAAACTTATCCAAAACATAGTCCCCTAAGCACAGGATCTTCTAGTGAGGAGGATTACGAAAATAATCTGCATCTATATATATCATCAATATAATTTTAAGAAAATTGTCTAAATAGAAACGTATTGTAGTTGAAAAAAAATCAAGCCGTAAAATACAGTTTTTGTACAACAATACATCATAAAACCTAAAAAAAAAATTATAGAACTTAAAAAAAAAATATATAGCCATTATTCATAGGTACCGAATTATAAACTCCAACTTAATAAATAAATAAACCGTAAATCGTAAATCGAAAATATTCGTTATTAGTATAGATAAGCTATTAAGAGGATGGTGAGAAACCCCCTAATAGCTTATCCATACTATAAAGTGTATTTTTGATTAACGGTTTACGGTTAATTTATTTATTAAGTCGGAGTTTATTACGCGGTACTCGTATCTATGAATAGTGGCTATAAAGTTGGCCGAGTTTTCTGACTCTTGCAAGTATTTGATTTTTATCTTCAATAATATTCGTTATAGTATGGATAAGCTATTAGGAGGATGGTGAGAAACCCCCTAAGGATGGTTGCAATGCTGAGGATAATGCTGTTCACTCGAGTGGCAGTGTTAGTTAGTGCCGGGGGCGCGGTAAGGAGGGGGGCGCGGGCCAAGGCCCTGTACGGAAGGTCACTGCTTTGAAGACTTTCGCGCTATTTTTGCATGAGCAAGCCTCAAACGGTTATTATGTTATTAGTGTTTTTACTCAAACATATATTACTCTTAATTATTTTATTTATTTTGTTTTTGTCAAGTTTTATAATAATTCAAATGAACTATTTGGATTTACAATTCCCCTCTAATGCACTTTTCTAAAGTATTTCTGATCCTTACATAACTTTTTTTATGTTTTTAAATTCATTTATGAAGTTTATTTCGATATCGAAAGTACTAGTTTAAAACATCTTATTATTTATCACTATACCTTTTATACTGATCCACTTTAAGTAGCTAAAAGAGATTTAATCATAATAACAACAATAATACTTTGTTTTAATTCCACTTTATTATTTCTTTATCCAACCGGTTTCGGTTCAACCTGAACCTTCCCCAGGAATGAATAAAAATACACCGAACATAATACAGATATACATGGTATTTAAAAGAAAATAAGAAGAGGGAGAGGGATCATTAACTTAGGAGGGGGCGATGGGGGAGGGGTGAAAGTGGGCGGGGTAACGGGAATATTAAAAAAATGGGCCTATTAGATAAATCTGATTGTTTAATAAGTAAATTTGTTTTATTTATTTTTAATCACTGTTTTATTTCAAATATGGAATTAAAACAAAATATTATTGTGTTTATTAAAATTAAGTATTCCCAGACAGTGTTTGCTACATGTGAAGATTTAATCATGTTCATCGTTTTTCATTCACGTTAATACGTTTTTATGGTTCATTAAAAAACGTATTCAAATTTTGCAATGAAAATATATTTTTATTTTAAGGTAACGTGATTTGCATAAAATAAGAGCATAATATTGAATTATTCTAGGTAAGATTCGTAAGTAGTTAACGTTGTCTCCACGATTTAAAACAATTATGACCGTAAAGTCTTTAAAAAAAGTAACATTGAAAAGTTTGGAAATCTTCGTGTTCTCAATTTATTTATAAATATATTTTTTTTAATAACTTAATGAGTTAGGTGCTCCGCTCACCGGAGAAACTGAAACCAAACTAAAACTGGCTGGTTGCTATGGTTTTCAACCAAACTTCTTTCACGGCGCTACTAAATTTTACGATATCAGTAATTATCACAACTTGTTTAACCATAGACGAAGAACAATCAGTTGTCATTATAGCAACTAGCACGGCGAGTTTTGAGTCACTGCCTGCGTTGCCATCGACGAAGGGTCGGATTTTGAGAAGCTGTGTGGTGTGGACCATCAAATTGACATACACAGGATAGCGAGTTTAGTTGCAAACTGTTTTTTTTTTCAGTTGCCTGTTGAGCGGTGGCATTAAAACCTCAAATTATAATATTTAATCATTGAAGTTAATATTAAATACTCTCAAATGAAATTTGAAACAGAAATAATCGGTTAAAGATTCGGTAAAAAGAACCCAGGACCTTAGCCTTGCTGGAGTTATGCTCTAACCACTGAGTTAATTCGACCTTATCTATTTAGCTCCGTTGTTATAACAGAGCTCTTTTCGACCAGTGTTTCAGTGTTCAATTCTTAGACGCGAACAAATCTTAAATTGATTAAATTGATTTTAATTCGTCATAAATTATCATGTAATTTAATCCTATGTAAACAGTAAACTTGAATCTGATAATGACAACGAAAAAAAATTTGCTAAGCCACTCTTCTAAATGACCTCAGGTGTCGAAACTCTCAGGAATTACACCAGCAGATAATATATAATTTAATCTATCATGTACTCAAACAAAAAACACATATTTTTACACTTCATTAGATTATTTAAATTTTCTTAAAGGATCTCAAAATCTTCATGTGCCCAAAAAAGAAGCGACAGAATAATTAAACAACTTTTGGGTCCTTATTTAAAATCCTCGTCGGGTTATTAAGTGCGGCCATCGTCCATCGAAAGGTCCGTCGTCAATTCGGATGTTGTATGTTTTGTTTTGACGTGTTTTTTTTTTCTTCGTACCTCCTTGTGGCATTCCACCTCAGTCTTTGTTCGAGTGGTTCGACTGTCGGACGCGGGCGCAGTTGTTTTTGCCAGTGCGAAATAATAATTTGCCGATGTTATTTTAGCGATAGGTCCGGCGGTGCGGCATGACGGATACTGCGCGAGATATAAGCTTGAAAAATGTGTTTTAATTTGTGGTTTTATAAAAAAATGTGTTTTAAAAATTTTAGATTTGACAATCTTTTGAAGTGATTAATAACTAGTTACATTTGACATAACATAAAAATATATAATTTTTGTGATTTTTTAAGCATTTTTTTATAAAGCATTGTTGCAGTGAATTTTGTCAACAAAAAAGAAAATCTTACATAAAAAGTATGAATATTTCGTTTTTCTGATTATTTGAATTAAGTACCATCTAAGGATTTTAACTTAAGTCTTGTTTTTCGAAGTGAAAGAATCATTTTGCTATGTTTGCCCTACAGTGAAAAGTAGTTGTTGTAAATTGGTGAAATTCTTTATTTTGTTTAGTGTGAAAGTGACGACACCGGAGCTTATGTGCTTTACAGGAGGTTCGATAGATGGCAGTCATGCAAAGGCTTTTAGCGAAGACGCTGCGTTGCCATGACAACATTGCGACCAGCGAGGGTTTGTTCCTTATTTATTGTATTAAATATTATTCTTGACCGTAAACAACACTGCAAATCACACAATATCTTCCACTACCGTTTTTCAGAATATGTAAAATAACGTCAAGTTTACTGTGTCTACTGCCAGGATTTGCAAGAGATATCAATTTTACACATTTCTTTACGATTTAATTAAAGTCCTAACGATATTGCAATACCAGATCTTAGATGATTGCATAAGGTAACACGGTATCCCATCTAAAAACATAAGCATACGCATCACCACAATCATTGAATACACATTTGCCTTCAGGATGGACACCGTAATGTTGTCCAAAAATTTTTTTTTTAAAAGGAGGTAGCGCAACACGTCACAAAACCCCAAAAAGTTGTGCATTTTTCATGACAAAGCGCTCTGTTTGTGAGTTTTAATGTTTTAATTTCAATGCTTAATACATGCAGTTTTTATATCACATAGTAAAGTTTCTTAAACTTGTTTTTGTAATATTCTCCTAAACAACCTAAGTAAAGTAGAAACCGTTATATTATTATTCTTTTCACGTTTGTCACTAGACTGGTGGCAAAGACGGCCCTAAGAATAGAAATGTGATTTTGGAAATGGTTTGTATTAAATACGACTTTTTATGTATTGTTTCAATATTAATAATATCACAGGTTGGTAGATTATTTAGTAAATCCAAGACTTCATAAAAAATTGCTTTATCGTATGACTTGCCGGAGCGAGGAACCTGAAACTTTGGATTCTGTTTGGAGAAAACATGATAAAGAGTGCATCATACCACCAATACACTTGATTACACTTCCGATTCACTCAACGAAAAATTCACTTTAAGAGGTTTTATACTTAATTAAAAGGTAGCGATAAATATTTGTAGTAAAACTAGACATGGTTTAGAAAGTTTAATTACTATTAGGTATTCAAAACGAAACTACGAATTTAATGAAATGTTTTATTATGTCACATGGGTTGTGAAATAGCTTCCAACCGTCTGGAGCTAGTAAGGCATTCCTAATTGGTGTAAATATGTTGTGATACTGGAGGTATAGGGTAGGGAAAGAAGACAAGGGTGAGGAAGGTGGGGTAGTGTCTGGTCACCGACCATGGCTAAAGCCATTTCAAGTAACATTTCAATTCATAATCGTCGTCTTTCACCAAGACGGCACTGAGAGTAACTTCCACCCCGAACGTGCCACAAATACACATAATTTTATTTTTGTATGATTTAATTGTAAAAAAACACAAATTTATTAAATTTGATTTGAAACCTTAAACGCTGGAACGTTAGTCGAGAACCTTATCCCCAACAAAGGATGTTGTCAAATAACATAAAAGTTGTTGCAATTTGTTAATGAGTAGACACTGAAATCTCGTCTTGGTGAGAGATCATTCTATTCTGATCAGTTTGAAATTTAAAAGTTGTTGCAAACTCCTTCATTTTAGATCAAAACCTCCTTGTATGATAGTTCTACTTCCAAGGACTTACTTCATAAAACTCGTCCTCCCATTCTCTTAACAATTTTATTCTCCACACAATATTCCCAAAATGGGAATGTTCTTGACCCTCTAGCCACGTAAAATAATAATTAAACCATCAATTTAATTCTAAAAAGCTTTTTTTAAGTACTTCTTTTACCTACACCTTCCTCAGTGTGTTCTATCTTTTAACATTAAAAAGGGGGTTACATTTGCTCCGAATTTGGTAAAATACTTTGGTAAACTTGTTTGGTAAAATACAAAACTAACCTAACCACGAGTAAGATTGACCATAGAGTTCCGAGTAGAAAATTCTGATTTGAAATTCTGAAATGTTCGTGACTCGCCGCTGTGAAGTGCAGTTTAAACTTCTCAAAGTACTACCGCTAGTTCTCTCTTGTGAATGACCCAAATTTATGCACTTCATTCTCTACTTCCCCCTGTCCCACACCAGCTCTTCTGCAATCAAGAATCTTCGGTAACGGTTCGCCGAGGAAACATCTATTCAATGTACTTGTATGGCCGGGTAGGTAGACATGTCCATTTGTATACTTGCCCATTCGATCTTGTGCTAGTCAGGAAAATAGGTCAACTATTTTGATAAGGTTACTTCAGGTTTAAATGTTTCGCTAAATTAATCATGAATTGGAAAAACAATTGATAAGTAATTTTTTCAACTGCATACTCTTGGTCAAAAACATGTTTTAAAATATGAACATTGAAATTGGAAAGATCTGTTGATTTTTATTGCAACGTTATTTGACCACCTTTAGCGTGAAAGGTTACATTAACAAGAAAATACAACATTTGTACGAGAGTCGTTATAGATGAATCAAAGTTACAAAATGCTTTAAGGGCTGGTAGTAGCCACCCAAAAAGAGGAAGAAGGAGAGATACGACAATACGAATGTTGGAGGGAGTGCGCTAATATTAAAAACGACCAAATTCAAGCGAACATTGGGAAAATGTTTAATAAAATATGACTTGTTTACAATAGAGCAAAAATCTATTTTCAGCACCTTAAATAGCATTTAAAGTAACACTGTGATTTTTTTCATACATATGACTTGTAAAATAACAGTATAACACACGGATAAATAATAATTTTCGGAGGATACTTCGCGATTTTTTCCTACCTGGGGAATTTTATGTAATTAACGTTTCGGCACTACAAATCTTCAGATATTATCTTAAAAATAGTTTTTTTTTAAGAACTTAGAAACTTAAAGTGTTCAAATTACATATGTTATAAATCGGTAGAAAATCGAAATTTCGACCCTTAACCATTTATCTCTTAATTTTTATAATAGTAGTTTTGAATTCTGGACACATGAGTTTCGATTGTGACGAAAATAATTTTCTGATGAAAATATTATATCAACGTAAATAGCTAGGGACTTAATTTATCGGGTGTTTAAATTCTTCACACAAACAGTTTCAATTTAAAAAAAAAAAATCAAAGAAAATTTGAAGTCATTGAACTAGAGTTACGCAGACAGGGCAGAACACTGAGAATTTACAATAATAAGTATCGTAGTGTAAAATTGCGCTTCCCATGAAGGCATAGTTAATTTTTGGATATTCGATTCCAATAAAAGATTTAAACAGAAGTTTAAACTGCACTTCTACAAAATAAAACGATTCATCCTATCTGCTTCAAGAAGAGAAGACGAATTATTTGAGAAGAGCAGCAGTTTTACCAGAATTTTAAGTATCCCTTTGCGCAAGTAACAACCTATTCAAATCAACTTTATTTTCCTTGTTCGTTTTTGAAAATGTTGTAAGCTTTAGATTCAATTCAATAAAATCCCACTTCTGAAATTCCGCGTAGCTATTAAACCCTGCAAATTCCGTTAATAGAAATCCGTGAATTCATAACAACGTCACACGCGATTACAGTATCTGCCGTAGGTGCGATATATGCCCTGGAACAATAGGAGCGTAGTGCTGATAATCCGGAGCCGGTGAAAGGTATCACGACTTTTAATCCTTTCGTGGAGGCTGTAAAAAGGTCGGGATTAAATCATGATTTACCCCGGACTCTCCCCACAGTTCCTGAATTACAATTCAAGAATGGCTCTGGTTTATAAATTAAACCGAGTAGACTGGACTTGAAACCAAAAAACAAGCGCTGCATACGTCTTAAATGCATTTTTATACAAAAATAATCAAATAGCCATAATTGTCACAAAGATCACACACCTATTATAATTTTTATTTAATTTTTACGTATCATGATCCCTGTATCGATCAATGATAACCACGTCAAAAATTTGATAAATTGTACTCATTGCTTAAAATATTTATCTGTATAAATTTTCGTATTATGACAAAGAAAAAATGTTCAATTCACACAAAATGAGTCTTTAAGGCAATACTTAAAATAATTCATATCCTGTTCTTTCACAGATGGCGCTAGTTTAATTATATATACTTTTGAAATTAGCTATCACTTTGTGGTTATCCATTTTGTAATTAAATGAAACAATATATCTTAGTTACAACCACTGATTTATTTAGTTACACGCCGACCGGTTTCGGAACAACCGTTCCTTCTTCAGGGCACCACTTCCACTTCGACCCCATGATCCACCGCCTAGTAAATGTCCCATTATCTAATAATAATTTCCTAAATGAACTTTCTATAATAAAACAAATTGCTGTAAATAACGGATACGAACCAAATTTAATTGATAACATCTTAAATAAAAAACTTAACAAAATTTCAAGAAATAAATATCTATATAATAATAACGATAAAGAATGGCGAAAAATTTTATATATCAATAATTTTTCAGTTCAATGTTGCAAAAATCTTTCTTCTAATATTAAACCAGCTTTTTATAGAAGAAATAATATCGGCAACTTTTTGAGGAACGCTAAAGATAAAGACCATAAATTAACTAATTCCGGAATATATAAACTCAAATGTAATGACTGTTCCTCATTTTATATCGGGAAAACAAGGCGTAATTTCGAAATTAGATTCAAAGAACACTTAAGGTGTCTAAATAATAATAATTTCTAACCATATAATTGAAAATAACCATAGTTTTGAAAAAAATACAGGGATAAATATTCTTCACATTAATAATAAAGGAAAACGCTTAGATAACTTAGAAGCTCTAGAAATAAAAAAAATCCCTTAAAAAGTAATGAGTCGATTATCAATAAACAAAAAATATTAACCTATAGCCCAATATTAAATCTCTTCCCATTCGGTTCCATTCTGTCCCCACTTACTCTTCATCAATTCCTAGCCACGCCCCCACCCCTACCACAACACCTACTGATAAATTGTACCCACCCACTATTTTGTAATTGTCATCATTATATGTTTGCCCTGAAGAAGGAACGGTTGTTCCGAAACCGGTCGGCGTGTAACTAAATAAATCACTAGTTTCATTATTTTAAGAAAACACCTTTTTTGCAAATTACGCTTTAAAATAGTGAGATTAATTAATTGGTTGCTCCTGTACATACGCAATACGAATATGAATAAATAGTTATGTCCACAAATTCAATTCTTTTAAGAAAGGCATTAAAATACAAAATTGATTTGAATTACTGATACAATATTGTGTTTGAATGCTTCTCTTGAAAGAATTGAGTTTGTATATGGACACAACTATTTCTTAAATACTTGAGATTGTTTAGTGAAACAACAGTTTATTCATATTTCGTGTGTATGGGCGCAATTGAGTTTGTTTATGGAAATAACTATTTATTCATATTTCGTATGTACGGGCGCAAAAAAGCGTAACTTGCAAAAAGTGTTTTTTCCTAAAATATTCATCTGGCGTCACCTGATTTTGAATTCTTTTGATTGTCACCTTAATTACCTTTAATCTCTTAATTTATCCCTAAGATACCTCAAGAAAAGAGCATTTTTATTATTTTTTTAAAGAAAGACAGGGTTACGAATAACCCAACAACATTTGAAAATCTCCTACTACCACCACATTATGCGGAAGATGTTGCTTGTGCTGTGATGGAGAATTAAAAAAAAATAAGATACTTCCACAGATGCTGAATTGCAGAAATATGTATCGTATATTTAAATTTCTTATAAATGTGCTTTCGTTCAGAGGGTACAATATCTTTCTATACCGGTTTCTGATTTCGGCGACATATATTTCATCTCGCATTATTGGGAATACAGGCGAACAATCGGGTTAACGACCGACCCTAATCAAATCTGAATAAAAGTGCTTTTATGGCTAAGGATCCACATTTAAGAAATCTGCCTCAAAGTTTTATATTATTACCTATGTTAAAAAAATTTGCTACCGTTCTGAATCTTTACTCCTTTCTTCGGTTTGTAATTTGTATTTTTCAACTTGACCCTATTCAAAAATATGGTTTTGGTTCTATCAGCGTAAATTTGGCTCAATTAACTTAAATTTGCTTTGAATTAATATGTCATTTTTAATATTGGTACTCATTTGTCAATAATTCAGAATAACCCGTAATTTTTTTGGTTGTTTGTGCGTCCTCCTTAACCCTGATTCAATGAACTCAAATTTGCTTCGAATTTAAGTGTCACTATCAATTTTTAAAAATTATAACGGATTTTGTTGAGCATTCAGACAAGCGATAAAGAATTAATAGTAGACCTATAATAAAGTAATAATATAGTTTAACAAAATATTATTTTAATTACGTCCTTTTAAGAATTTGAACTGATTTGCCAACAATTCAGAAAAACCCGTTTTTTTCACTTGTCTGGACTAGTATAACATAATATTAGGAAAAAAAAGACACAAAATTTACATTCCATAACATGTTTTACATATTATTTGTACAATTAAAATTTTCCTTTTTTTGCTGAATTAAAAAGTTAATGGAAAGGTATCAGGAAGATAAATACTTAATGAGTTACTGAAAACGTATAACGAAATACATATTTATATCCCAAGAACCAAACAACGACGCCGAATAATTTTCAAGAAATGCAAACATTACGATTTTCGCCCGATGACAAAAGAGCAATTATAGCTGCTAAAATATTCGCAGAACCTAAAAAGTAAGTATGCTAAATAATTAAAATCCTTTAACTAAAAATTATAAAACCTAACCCATTAGAAATGTACCTCCAACCAGAACTCAAGAAATTAAAGAACTATTCGAGTATTTCCTCCTCTCCTCTATACCAATTTTTAACCAAATCGGTTTGGGAGCCATAGGATTCATGCCAAGAGGCCTGACTAAGAAATTGGAATTTGTATACTCATCTACTAACCGGTCTAACAAAATGTAATATCTTCTTAATTTCTTTAGGGATAAAACGCCAAGTCTACTGCGAGAAAGGCTGCTTCTGGTTCAGAAATAGTACAGGTGAAGGAAAGGGGGGTATATTTCGAGATCGGTCCATGAAATAAGGCTCCGCGGCAATGCCATTGTGAGTGCTCTCTCTTTTATATTACATAAATCCAGTCAAATTTATGGCTGGGTTTAAAAGGTAGCAAGTTCTCTTAATTGAGTGAGCAAAGAATAAAGATTTTCCGAACTGTGCGGCTGCTTTTGGTTCCCGAACAATTTATTTCTTTTCTTGAAATAAAACTAGCCCCTTTCGATATTTTCACCATGTTACGCACGTTATAATGAAATATTCGCCTGTTTTTATCGTGGATACACTTTTTTCTATTTAATAATAGTTTGCCTGGCCAATTTTGGAAGGCTTTCTAGCAGTTCTCTCTCGAAAGATCGCCTTGCACCGCAGATGGAGGGTTAGATTCATACGTCCTTTATTTACTCTTAGACATTGACCTACAGATACCTACCCACCCCTCATTCACTCCTCAGCTAGTCCCTTTGGGTAAACTGCACTTGTAACCGAGTGGTAGATACCTACTTCCTGTATCATCCTGGTAAAAAACGACTAATCGGAATCAAACACGTTGATTACAATTGACATTTTTATTGCAAGAATTGTACTGAACCCTTGCCTAATTTTTTGCTATGAAGAAAGGGATTCAATTGAGATTTCGTCGCTCTAGTTCGTTTTTGTCTAACAGACCTTTTTTCGTAAACTTGATTTAAGTATGCGGTTGTTCTCAAAAAGCCTTTATTTATACGATAATAGTTCAAAAAAAAATTATAAAAGATTATTTAAGGGGTTTTCAAAACGCACTTTGTCTTACATCCTCCAAAATGTATATGCTTTTATCGTAAAAAAAAACATTAAAGCGCCATTTCTCCCGATTTACGTTTTGGTCTGTTTGATAAAAACGAACTGAAGCGACGATTTATGTACTTCAGTAATTTCTTCCATACTAATGCAAACGACTGCATATATCTAAAAACTTCACCCTAGTTCCTTAGAATGTGCTTCAATACAGAGAGTATTAAATTATTATTTACAACAATTATTGTAAAGCGAGCATAATTTTTATAACGGTACTTATAGAGAGATTCACAGGGGATGTGATTTCTACGTGTTTTTTATTCATTTCACTTTACCCGAAAGATGGTAGGTATTATACAATTTCAAAAAATATGTTTTCATGTGACATTATGCATACATTTACATAAAACCTCATAAAGTCTTCTCAACTCTAAACATTCTTGAAAACGTGATTCATAGAATACACGAAAAATGAAGAAAAACAAAAACTTTTATTACCATAAATAACTATTCCGCGTCCTAGTTTCTTTTGATTTTAATCTTCCGGGAGATAAAACATTAATTAAGAAATACAAGAATGGTATCAGCATAGTACATTACAGAACGGTTGCAGTTGAAACAGCTGTTTCAATTTCCATTACAAAATTAGAACGTTCTTTTCAAAAACGATTAAATCTACTTTTATATTTTTTTAAACTTCTAATTACAGTCGGGATATTCATTTTAAGGAAATGGTCAAGTAAATTACTGAAATAAACGTGAATATTGTAGAAAACTGAACGATATTGGTAATTAAAAAAAAATGGAAAAAGTTGGTTTTCCAAAATTTTATCGAGGAAACGTATTACTTGGGGAGAAAACTTATTTTGAATAGTAAAAAAACATGCATAGAGCGAATACGCCTACCCCAGTTTTCACTGATGTCAATGTTTGTCGATGTTGATTTGTAAATTTTTGGATAATATGGTGATGATTTTATCCACAGAAAAATCATTTTCGCATTTAGAAATAGATTTCCTGTCGATTGAACAATATGATATTTATACTTTTGCAGTCATTTTTGTAACGATACCCCTAAAAATATGCCTTCCATATAATTATTTCCCTTCTAATTACGTACATCAATGGGGGTCACCCTGTAAACCAATATGGACGATTTTTTTGGCATGTTAGTAGAGGCCGTCGTTCGTCTATTAGTTACCGCAGATTCTTTTTCTATTTGGGATTTTTTCTTTTACATGAGTTAAATTTGAACTGTTTTAATGCTTATTTAAAAATTTGTATTTGCTTTTGGGTGGTTTCTAGTTTCTCAAAAGCATTTCGTAGGCAGCTTGACTTACATGCATTACAGCAATCGGTATGTAGCCAGTTAATTTCCGGTTCGCCACCACTGGGAGTCTACTCGACGGTTTATAAACTTTATACTTGCCAGGATTATGCGGTGACGGGTGGTTTGAGAATGGGAAAAACATATAAGGGAAATGCTAATTTTTCCTTTTATAGAAAATGGGTCCGTAAAAATTTTACAACCATTGCGATAACACGGTTTATATTTATAATTAGTTATCTGTATAATGTGGCGTTTAAGTTTGAATTCGATTTGGTAAACGGGTGCGTGGGCCGGTATGGGACCATTTATTGGATAACCAACACTCATGCCGTAGGTCACCCCAACTGGTTCACTATGTTTGGTGACTTAGCAGGGGTGTCCGGGTTCATGTGGTGAGGTTTGTCTATATCTCCTTGCAACGCAGTGGGAGGTGTGGATTCATACGTCCGTCACTCCAGGACAGATTGATCCCTAGTTTCCTATCTACCCTTCATAGCTTTTTCATTCCCAGAACTTACTCTTCTTCCTTTCCCTAAAAATACTGAGATGGAAGGGATAGATTAATGCTTCTGTCACTCCTGGATATACTGACCCCCTAGATTCCTTACCACTTTTTAATTTCCCAGAACAACCTCTCTTTCCTTTTCTACAAATACCCTCCACATGGCGACCCAAAAGATGATATAGACCCCGAGGGTATTTTTTCCTGTGTGGAGCTAATATAAAAAAAATTGTAAAAGAGTTAAACCTGTTTTCATATTAGATACATTCGATCTACAGTTAAAATTACTATATGGCAGAGCTGTTAGCCTCTTTGCTCTGGACTCAGAGGTCGGGGGCACAAATCCCGGCAGGACGCCTTCTAACTATTCTATAGAGTGTATGTGGCGAGTAGCGGGCGATTGTCCGTGACGGTCGGGCGGGCAAAAATTACTGTCTGCCACTGATATTGAAAAACTTTGCGAAAAGCTCGGGCAACGCCGGGATTTCACTTTGATAAGAAGAGTTTCTTTGGCGGGCGAAGAGAAGACGAAGAGGCTTGTGACGAGTCTGAATCCCATTGCAGATGATGCGGATGAAATTTCGGTCTGTGACGTCTCGATCGATACTGAAGACGGACTGACAACGCCTGGCCCATCAGAAACAGCAAAGCGAAGAAGATTGCGCTAAATTTCGAAATTGTGCATTGCCTACAGGAAACAGACACCACGATTTAAAAAAAACACGCCGCTTACCTCAAGCTAAATCGCATATTGAAATATAATTTACGGCGCTCTAACGCCAAAACTATTGATTTTACAAAAAAGTTATTTGGACATAAATTGTAGAAAATTTTCTCTAGTTTATTTTGTACACAAATCTTTTTATCGTAAAATGAGTTTGAAAGAAGATATTGTCTAAAAAACTGCTATTAAGACACGACGTGGCAAAGTTGAAAATGACGGAATTAATGAAAAATAGTTTTGTAAAATGTTACGAAAAAGGTTACGAAATGAGATCATACAAGAAATTCAACGATCCGAGATGATCTAAGCATTGAACCACTGCTACTCTTCATAGAAAAATCGCAACTGAGGTGGCTTGGGCATGTACTAAGAATGCTGATGACCGAATTCCGAAGAAAATACTGAGTGCCATTCCAGAAAGTAGACGTCCAGTAGGCCGCCTCAGACACAGTTGGGCGAGGCAACTCCAAAAACTGTACGAGGGGAGGATGGGTCTGCCATGGACGGAGGCCGAACAATCGGCGCAAGACGGGGACGTATGGAGGAGCCTTGTCGATGCAGTGGGTCCCCGACCCGAATAGGACAAGGGGAAGAAGAAAAAGAAGAAGTTTTGTAAAATAAAATAATCATTTGCACCTCGTCCAAGAGTTGTAGGTACTACATAGTTGTATCTACTTTAGCATTGCTCTGGTAATGGACGGCCAATCAGAATTAAAATTTTGCTTGAAAATATATGAGTGTTAGGTGACCTGATCTGATTAGCCAGGTACATCCCAACTCTTCTATTTGCCTTTACCGTTCCCACATCTGCCCTTCTTTTAATTTGTAATCTTCTCCATTACATATTGGTGTATAACAGAACTGTATTACGGAGAACATGAAAAATAAATAAATAAATAAATGCATGGATGGATGGATGGATGGAAAAAAATTATATGGCAATTACAGGTGTACTTTGTACTTTGTTGTATAGCACAAGTTATCGATCCGCATTTGTTCAATTGGTTGGCTATCGTGTGAATTTTGTGTATTAGAAATACATTTTTTGGCGAATGTCTCTAATAATTTGTTTGATTAAATTACCTACTAGTTTTTGGAGCGAGATTGTGGCAATGTCTTTTTTAAGAATATGATAATTTAAAAAAAATTAAAAATAACATGAGTCCTCGAAGAAAATAAATTCCTTCAGAGCCTACATCATGTTTGAGGATGTTTTGGAAGGTATTTTTAAAGAAAGGAAGGAGAAGGAGGGAAAGAAAAAGGTACGAGGGGTGGGTAGGAATCTGGGGATCATTTTGTTCAAAAGTAAGGCACGTACGAATCTATCCCCCCACTGCGATGGAACGGCGAGTCCAGCTGGAGAGGTCAAAAACTTCAACCAGTCTCTTTCGATCCGGCCTGCCATGCAATTGCCACCAATACACGGTCAAACCCCACCCCATCAACCCGATCACACCTTCTAAGTCACCAAACTACTTGGGATGACCTATGGCAGGAATGTTAGTTATTCAATAAATTTTAATGGTTCCCGGAGCGGGCTCCCAAACTGAAATTTAGATTCTTAATTACTTAAAAATATTTTGAAGTAATTAAGAATAACTGTGTTTTATTAAACCAACGATAATATTAAAAAGTACCTCTTATTTTTAGAGAAATAATTTAATAACTTTCAATCTAATGATTTTTAAACCAGATAAGAAATAAAAAAAATATGAATAATCAAGCTGATGAAACCTAGCGAATTCCATAGTAACTATTTTAGCTAAGTTCGGAACCCGAAGGAGGAAAGTTTTTCCATTTCCCTTGAACGGAAAATGCTTTTCCGAGAGGGTACGAAACTTGGATAAATTTTCAAATGCTGGTTTTAGGGTTTCTCACCAGGTGATGCATTTTATGATTTTCGTGCAACGTATTTTCCATTTTGCAGGGTGTTATTCAATAACGCTTTTTAAAATATAATTTTATACTGTATTGGTTCTACTATTAGTTCAGTAATCTATACATATATTTTTTGAGATTTAATGGCTGCTCTTCTCAATGAAACGGTTTTCTCATTAAAAGTCGAAACACTAAACGTCTTGCCTCATTTATTTAACAGTTCAATTAATTTTTCAAAGGTCCATTACGTATGATGAAAATCACTAATTTATTATTCGTATTAAGGGCCGGATTTTAAAACATGAAGAAAATGGTATATAATTTATTACCAACAATAGCAACTGTACCAAGCCCCACACAGTTTTGTGAGAAAGTCATCATTTTAAGACATGCAACATACTAAAAAGGATTTACAAGAAACCCGGTTTAAGTGACTTTCTTTGCTCTTTGCAAGGATGAGTATGTTAAGCTTTAATCCTTCAGATTAAATTATGTTCTGTTCTGTCAGAATGTAAGAAAATGTCCGCTTTTCAATAAAATTCAAATAAATTAAATATTTCTGAATGTATCCTAAAACTAAAAACGGTTTTTGAAAGGGGATTGAATGAACTCTCCATTAAATGATATTATTAGAAATAAATATATGATTCCTGAAACATTAAAATTTTGAAAACAAACGCGATATGTTAAAAAATGGCTCATATTACGATTATTCCATATAAACTTACTGATAATGTAAAAAAGGAAAACACACACTTATTTTATGAGGCAAATGTATTATAAGCGTTATTACCACCTCATGGTTTTATAGTTTCATAAAAAAAATTATGAATAAAAATTTAATATATTGTTCTCAAATTGCTGTAGAAAACCTTGGTTTCGTAGAGGTAATTATTTATTTTGTGGCTAAGTTCTATATTTGAATATTAGTCAGAGTTGTCTCTTTCTAGTACCGTTTTGATCATATTTCTTGCAATGACAGTAAGTGAGATATAAGTATTTATATATATGAGCTGGGACAAATTTGGTTTCCTGTATTTAAACGGGTAACTTATATTTTGATTTGACAAACACAGTAAAGTGCAGCAACTAATAACCGAACGAAAACAAATCCCTTTGTATATCTACAAACCCTTATTGAACACACAGCCAGTTTTTTAATCAAGTTTTACGCAAACCGTTCACCCTTCCGGATAGCGGGGTCGGGTTAGACGAATTCGTATTATTTTTTGTCTGAAGCCTGTCTGTGTTTACCCCCTGCCTACCCTTCCAGGAAAAATGTATTCAATTGTTTGTGAATAAGCTTCCTTACTTCTGTTTTACTTGGGTTACCGTGAAAATGAAAAACGGTTTGCTGTAAAAGGGACAAAATGTATAGTAAGATTGACAATAGAATGTTATGAAAAATGAAGTGGTTTAGAACTCTTATAATTATATTTAGTTAATGTTGTAATGCATATTTTAAAACCTTGTGAAATCACCCTAACAAGAGGAAATTTTTTCACACTTATTAATTATCGTACAACGGGAATTTAAAATAATGAATATTGTTTTCAACCCTCCGATGAACGACATCCGGGAGGCGGTGCAGGGAAGTGGTGCATCAAGGTCTGTGCAGATCTTATATATAATTTCGCGTTAGGTTATGCCATAATGCCGTGGGTGTGAATTAGGTTCTCCATAGGTGTGAAAAGCTAGGATGTGTGAGTATGCGTGTGTATTAGTGCATGTGTAATATAAATCAACAAGTTTCGCCTTGCGTCTTACCTTCACATTTGCACGATGCACACGACGGACGGTTTTCGGCTACCTCAGAAAAGCTTGACAATCCAATCACAAGAAAGAACACCAACTACGTGCAAAATATGCAGGTCTGCACAGACCTCGTAGAGCTTTATATGAAAATGGTAAAAAAAAAATCCACCACGAAAAATACGAAATCGGGCTTTTTTGTTACGTGCTTCCCACCGATTTTGAGAATGTCAAGTAACCGTTTCGTTCTAACATGCCAGAACAAAAGGTACGCAACATTAAAAATCGAAAAGATCTGACCGGACCTTTTCGATTGTCTGAGGGTTAATTGAGTACTTATTTACTAATGGTTAATGCACGAATGATTGAGCTTTTATTCACACTAAAGAATATTGCACATATTTTCTCTTTGGATTATCTACGTTGATTTATCATATTAGTATCCATATTTTTAAAGATGAAATATGTTAGAAGATATAAGGAAGATGAAAGAAAAATATGTCTTTGTTTAAATACAAACTTAATAGGTTAAGAGAGCAGGGTTATTGAATATGGCAATAATAATAAATAGACAAAATAAGTCAAAAAAAAATCTTTTAATTTTATGATAAAGTCAGTATTTTTGTGTTGTATAATGCATAAATGTATATATATATATTCATTCCGAGGCTAAATAACCTCTAAATGTAAGAATTAAGTACATAGTCAGTTCCTACTTAATTATAAATTATATTAAAATCATATTTTCGTAAATCATTCGCAAAAGAGCTTATTAAAATGAAAAGTTAAAAAATAGATTTTATTTTGGAGGTTAAAATTAATTTAACAAACAATTACTTGTTTTAATTAAACTTCCAATGGGTTATCTTAACCTAGTTTTTAATAAGAACGAGACTGATAAAAGCTTTCTTTCGATGCTTAAAAAGTCTATTACTTTTCACATACCAACGCAACGGCGCTTAAGCAATATTTTAATTACAGTACAAAATAGACCTTATTGTTATGAAACTGTTGTTTCAGGTTTATTAGACTAATCTCAGCATCGTAAATCTGCCGGTGTTGTTTAGGTGCTTATAAGCCAAGAACATAATATTCCGTCGTAATTACATCTTTTCCTTTGTCTCTGCGATAAAGTTGATATTTTATAGAATAGTTACAACCCATCCACAAACCTGAAGGTAGATTGTGTTTATTAAAAGGGGAAATGGCGAAATAAATTGAAAACCTTTCACTTTGCAGTGAGACTTACATTGGCTACCGTGAAGTTTCACTACACATTGCGGATCGATAGACAACATTCCATCTCAAAAATCGACCACTTCGATAAACAGGCACAGGATCTTGAGAATAATTAACATTAAGGGCCATTGACCAGCGGCTGAGAATAAAAGTTTAAAAATGCTTGCAACTGTAAATGGAGGTTCCGATGAGAACGATCGATTATTCCCCTTATCAAATTTTTAAAATTAAAATTTAATATCGATTTATTTCATTCAAAACTTGCTTTATTCCACACCTACATTCAAGTAAGCAATAAAAATGCTCAAAACAAACAAAATAAGTGTGTAAAAAAAATCGGAAATATTTTAGATTGCAAGACCTTAAATAAATAGAAAAACTGGGGTATTTTCGTCACAAAACACGTTCTCGGATTTATTTTTTAATGATTTTAATTTAACTTAAATTAAAATTCTGAAAAATAGCTTTACTAGATTAGATATTGATTTATTTTACTGAGTGATTAAATTTTTAGAAATGTTTGTTGTATAACACAAGAATATATAGAAAATTGAACAAATATACCAACGACCAACGGTATAACCTGCTATACTATATTAAAAATAAATTTAGTTTTTCAAAATTAAAAACATAACTTTACCAGATAAAATAACTATCTTTCAAAATCAATTTATGTTTTTTTGTTAAAAAGAGTCAACACGTCTAGAATTTGATTTAAAAAGGATTAATTTCGTTATTCCGGTATTGAAGGAATGTTCCAATTAAGTCTTAAAAATCAATATTTTTTTTTATTTTTTGTTTTTTTTCGTTTATAAGAGTAAATTTAAATGATTTCGTCTATTCACCTAAGTCACCAAACGTGGCAGAGGTGTTGGTCGTCCAATAAATGGTTCTCAGAGCGGCGGTACCCATACCCGCCTCCCAAATAATATATTAAAAGCGTGTTGAATGCCGTGTGCCCCTTTACATTTTTAAAGGATTTTTTTTGCGATAAACAAATATACCGGAAGGCGATTACTATGATTTTTATGTGAATGCGGCCTGGCTGGGTTTAGTAAAACATTGAATCAACCTTACTCCGTCGGGTGACAACAATATCTTATTTTTTTGTAAAAATTGTTGATTGGTTAGTTTCTGCAAAACCACGTTAAATTGTTTGCTCATATCATTTGCACTGATATCACTGGTCGATGTCTGATTGTCTTACATGTGTTTCCATAAATAAAATAAAATCGTAGTTTTTCATGTGTTCTTTAGTAATAAATCGAAGGTGATCGATGTAATAAGTATAGAACAATTCTATTTTCTTGAATTATGAACCATCTTTCAAGAAAGCACAAACTCATCAAATTACCCGTCTCGAATCGTCCTATTAACTTAATGTACTATGACCAGTATTAAGTTTGAAAAGCTATCTGATATTTACCCTCCCTCGCAGACTTCTACCCGAAGAGCAGGAGTAGGTGGAGGCGGAGGGTGCACCAGCCTCCACCCGCTGAACCTCGCCGATTGCAATGGCAGGAAATTAAATTCCCTCTAAGCGTTCTACGTTCCTAATACCCTTTGGAACGGACGCACTGTAGCAAGTGGCTTATTGACCGACTTCAATTATTATTGGAATCCTCGGGACCAATAAAACATGTTCCTTGATTCTAACTGTAGAAGCATTGTTTTTCCGCGTATTTTCTTCATTGAAAAGAATTCTGTTTCTCTAAACTTTCATAAAGCTATATTTTAAGTATTTTTACAAATAATTAAAACACATTTTTTTACTTCCAATAAGAAAATGCTCAAGGGGCAATGCTTTCGTCCAGTAATCTGATAGTCGCAGGTTCAAAAACCCGGATAGGCATCAAATTTAATTAGATTTTTTTAACACTGTTTTGATTTATTTTCTTGGATTATTATATGATTTGGAATTTGTGTTGTTTAATAGAATCTATCGATTGAACAGTGAACAAATCTACCAACGACCAACGGTATAACCTTAGAATATTAAAAATAAACTTAGTTTTTCAAAATGTTAAAACTGCATGTACCAGATAAAATAAGAATCTTTCAAAATCAATTTATGTTTTTTTTATATACTAGATAAAATAACAATCTTTCAAAATCAATACATGTTTTTTTGTAAAAAAGAGTCAATACGTATAGAATTTGATCTAAAACGGACTAATTTACGGTATTCTCTGGTAATACCCTCTTCATGGTGTCATTGAACTTATTTCTTGCAAAAAAAGCTTGCAAAATTTTGTGAGAAAGACAAAAATTCCCTGGTTAGGAGTAACCCAACAACATTTTAAAATCTTCTACTACCACCACACCTAGCGGAAGATGTTGCTTGTGTTGTGGGACTTAGCCAGTCGAGTAATCGAACATGGAACGCCTGGGTGGGGCCCAAATGCGATGCCCACTGAACCACTGACCGGTCAAATATTTACTTCATTAATTAAAATATTGTGTTTAAGAGTTGTAATAAGAGTGTTTCGATTGAAATTTAAAAGAACTCAGGCAGATTTAATAAGGTCACAAGAATATATAAAAAAACGTCACAACAAACGCCCCCTAAATTAAATACCTGAAAAACGTTAAGATAGTTTCCACTTAAAATATGCCCAACGCTATAAAATATTTATTGCAACAAGTTATTTCAATATATAAAACTCAGGTTCGGGGCATATGTCATTCCTATGTCTACGTACGTTAAATTGACGTGAAAACACGCTTATATGCCCAAGGGGTTAACAGTATTAATTACTTATTGGCGCGCTGTTACAATCTATTCGAAATATATTCATGGTCAATGCCAAATTGCTTCCATTTTAAATTGCATTTAGCAAACCGACCGAAAATCTGAATTTAAAGTTAGCAGTATGATTTGTCATCAAAAATGCTAATTTAGGTAATTTGTTATTCTTTAAGTGTTGGACCTGCATATATAAACTATAAATAATGGAATGAAGTTAATTTTCTAAAGCACGGTGAACCAAAATCAATGATTTGGAATGTAAATTTTACCGTTATTCCTACGATGATCATTTTGACTCAAAAAATATGTAAATGAATTTAACACAATTAATACTGAAAGCAGATTTAACAGAATTAATTATTTATATTCACGTCATCTTATACTCGTACAATCAGCCCATTGAAAACAACATAATGTCTGATTAATATAACATATTATAAAATAAACACGTCATTGTGCGCACGTCCGGCCAGCAAACCAGAATTCGTATTAATTAAAAACATCAAAAATCTTAATTAAACGCAGCGACCGCCGAGACAATGAAGACAGCCAGCCGTCATGTGTTTGGATGGCCGCATTGTTTGATTGTTCCGTTGCATATCCACTCAGAAGGGAAATAATGTAAAAGTTTTTCCATATGTGCAGCAACCGGCAGAAGTCTGGAGTCGTGTGCAGTGTATAGTTTGTCAGTGTGTTCAATGTACCTATAGTCGGCCGGGCGCTCGCCTCATCCTGCATTGGGGGACTCGCCGATATGTGAGACCCGGCGGGATCTACTCGCCGGACTGCATTGTGCGGAAACCTAGCCACCGCGACGGAATGAATCAATGCGCCAATTTTTACATATTTATTTAATAATAATACATATTTTATGTTTTACTTGCAGTATGAATACGTTACCCGACTCACTAAATAATGTCAGTTGAGGTACAGTTGTACCTTTCGCTCAGTATTTGGGGGAGTAAAACGAAACGGTTGTTTGATTTCATTATTTTAATATCTAAAAAAAATTTTTTTTAATAGAGTGTATTTTTATTTATATTATTTGTTTATTTATGTTGTTATGTGGTACACATGTAAGTATAAAAAGATAATGGGCAGTTGTACTATTTTATTACATGCATCCAAAATAGTTGCCCAATGTCGATTAGTAATGCACAATCGTTAAGTTGCTGTGTTGATTATTGCGTTCTGATAAACAAAGTCCTCGTTTTCGGAGCATAAAAAGTGCATCAGATCTCTCACGAGTATACTTGTTAGGCATATACAAGTTAACAGCCGTTGACCAGCGGCTGAGAATCAAAGTTTAAAAACTGCAATTGTACAGGAAGGTTCCGATGAGAAAGATCGATCATTCCCCGTATCAAATTTTAATATAAAGACTACAAGCATTTTCTGTCAATTAACAACGCCCCGCAACTAGATTCTACGTCGCTTGGTTCCGTAAAGTCGATTTTAAATTTCCTTGTGTAACAATTAGTAAGAAAGGAGTTAATATTTTTTACAGGCCTTTGCCAAATCAACGCGTAAAAAACAACTCTCAAATACCTTATCCAACATTTTCAAAAAAGTCTTCTCAGTTCTTGACAAGTATTTTTGAATATACTAGTGAATCATCTTAAGTTAAAATTACAAGTTTTGAAATATCACAACCGACCGATTTGCATCGTGGTAGTTTCTTCTTAAAAATTAACTTTTTTTTTCACAAGAAGTAGTTATGAAAAAAAAATTATTATGACATTGTGAAATATTATGTCGGGGAACATAGATTTTTTTAATGTCATCGGTTATAAAGTTTCTCTTTCTGGTCAATCCTCTTTCATCTTGGGAATATCAAATAAACTCGTGAATTCCTGATGCTGATGATCGAGGCGATCGTATAAGAAAATTTTATTCATTTAATTTTTACAGAAATATATATTTTGGCGCATTGGTCTCGTGAAGTCCTTCCATGTTGATATTGCAACAGGAAACAAAGTCAGGAGGCAGATAGTATGGAGATTGGTTGTGAAGTGAGCAACTTCTATTTAGAATTTTCATATCCAGCCCGCACCCCTTTCCCAACCCCAAGTTTTTCTCCATTGCACAGTCCTTTGTAAAATAAAGTAATGCTTTGTGTACAGTTGTAGTCAAACAAAAAACATTTTGGTATTTCGTTAAAGAAATTTTAAAATGACTTCAATCCGGAAGATACAAATTGTCAGTAAAGATTATTTAGACCTATTTGGCTTTTATTATTTCATATTAAACGATAAACTTACAGCTCTTATGAACAATATCTATAATTTAATGCATCGTAATAATGTATAGCGCAATAATTTATAAACTGTACGAGGTCCTTTAGATGATTTTTCATAAAAACGACGCTCTACAAATTATCCAATTATTATTCTAAGATCTGATCAATAAATAAATTATTGTTCAATAAGAAAATATCAATTAAAATGCGTTGAAATTTATTTTTTGGTAATGTTGTTTAATTCATTATTGATCTTTCGGCCGTCCTTACTAGCAAACATTGACAAACCCGTAATTGATAATCTTTTAACCCTCACGGAAAATCTTTTAAGAGGGTATTACCGGAAATTAGTCCTTTTTAAATCAAATTCCTTTTAAACAGCTTCCGCTTAGTGTGGTGGTAGTAGGAGATTTTAAAATGTAGTTGGGTTACTCGTAACCTGGGAATGTTTGTCTTACTCACAAAATTTTGCAAGCTTTTTTTTTGCAGGAAATAAGTTTAATGACACTATGAAGAGGGTATTACCAGAGAATACCGGAAATTAGTACGTTTTTAGATCAAATTCTACACGTATTGACTCTTTTTTACAAAAAAACATGTATTGATTTTGAAAGATTGTTATTTTACCTAGTATATAAAAAACATAAATTGATTTTGAAAGATTGTTATTTTATCTGGTACACGAAGTTTTAAAATTTTGAAAAACTAAGTGTATTTTTAATATACTAAGGTTATACCGTTGTTCGTTGGCAGATTTGTTCAATTTTTAAACGATAAATTATATTAAACAACACAAATTTCAAATCATATAATCATACAACAAAATAAATCAATACATAAACAACTAGTCAACACAGTTTTATAAAATTAAATATTAGTTTAATTCAAATCATTTAAAAATAAATCCGAGAACGTGTTTTGTGACAAAAATACCTTAGTTTTTCTATTTATTTAAGGTCTTACAAACATAATACAAAATATTTCAGATTTTTTTTACACACTTATTTTGTTTAGACATTATTGAAAAATCATAAATACTTGTGATCAAAAAACTTATAAGAAGTACACGATATTTAATAATTTATCATCCTGCGTTTTGTGCATTTTTATTGTTTACTTGAATGTTGGTATATATACACTGGCGAGCAAAAGTATCGAATCACTTTGCATTTTTTCATCTGCATCCAATATCTTTGTAATTTCCCACCCGAATCTAAAAATTATGGTACCAAATAAAAGATAATAATGTAGCGCATTGGAAGATGTGCTAATTTAATAATATTCAAGGTCCAAATGCTGAAAAAAAATACGAATAACGGAAGTAGCCTGAAAATGCTCTAAAAATAAACAGGGCAAACTTGGAATAAAACGCTTATTTAACATACAATACGATTTATTATAATTAAATTAGTAACTGGTATTGCCACCCCTAGCCCTGCTGACAAAGTTTAAGTGAGTTTTCATCGACCTAATTAGTTTTCTAACGTAGTCTTGAGGAATAGCGTCCCACTCCTCCAGCAAAGCTATCTTCAACTCGTCAACACTGGCCGGGGCAGGATCCCGAGCCCGAACCTTTCTCTTCAGGTAGTCCATGTGTTCAATGGGGTTGAGTTCCGGACTAATCGCTGGTCAGTCCATGGTCTCGATGCCCACTTCGTGGAGGTAGACAGCGGTGACAAGGGGCATTATCCTGCATTAGCACGATCCCCTCATAAAAAATAACAGCATAAGGGACGACATGCTCTTCCAGAATCTCCGTTATGTACCTGGCAGCAGTCAATCCACCGCCACGACCACCGCCAGGCACGAAAACCAGCTCAGTCCGCGCGTCATACGAGATGCCGCCCCAAAACATAACAGAGCCACCTCCGTAGGCGACTCTTTCGGAGAAGCAGCACTGATCATATCGTTCTTCTGATCACCTGTAGACTCTTCCCCTTCGGTCACAGCCATTCAGACACATTCTGCACTCGTCCGAGAAGAGAATTGGGGTCCATTGCGCAAGGGTTCAATTCTTATGAATTTCTGTAAACGCTCTTCGGACTGTACGAGGCCGCACCAGCAATTTGGGCCCCGTCGCAGGCCTCCTGGGTGTCAAATTCGCTGCCTTGAGTCTTCTTCTCACTGTCCACTCGCTGGCAGCCACTCTTCGCACATCACGCAGTCGCTGCTGGATGGTAACTCCTGTCTGGTGACGATCTCGGAGAGATGTTGAGACAATGAAGCGGTCGTCCCTCTCTGATGTGCACCTTCTGCAGCCGCTTCTTGGTCTTGGAGTAAAAGCCTCATTTTGTTGAAACCACTGGTAAAGTTTACAAACTGTAGATTGGCTCAGATTCACCTCGGCAGCTACTGAACGTTGACTACGCCCTTCTTGCAGGAGTTGGATGACTACGGCGACTTGAGCTTCAGTGGCTTCCATTTTTTCCAGGTGTTTTTTACAGGATAATATGCGGAGATGTGTACCGGTCGACTTCTGATAAGTGACTGATAAGAAACCCCTCTCTACCCCCGTTAAATAGGGGTCAAGGGTAGTGCAACTCGTGCACGTCGTAACGCGTAAAAGCTCACAAACCGGGAAATTCCCCATAATCGGAAAAATCCTGGGCCAATTTTCATGTTTCATAGCTTTTTATAAAGCTTATATTCCAAGAAACATAATTAAATTTATTAAGTAATTTAGAAACATCCGATTTACAAAGATATTGTGTGCACATGAAAAAATGCAAAATGATTCGATACTTTTGCTCGCGAGTGTATTGAATGAAATATATCGATATTAAATTTTTAATTTAAAAAATTTGATACGGGGAATAATCTATCTTTCTCATTGGAACCTCCATATACAGTTGCAAGCATCTTTAATCTTTTATTCTCAGCTGCTGGTCGATCGCTTATAATATCTTTTTTTTATTATTCCCACACAGAAGGTTCAGTGGAAAAAAATCTTATGAAAGGGCGTATGTCATCTTCAGATATGCTATCTGGGGAGTCTTTTTAGGGGAGGGGAAGGAAAAGTGTATTCGGGATAGATGTGAGTCTGAGGGTGTATGTGTTCAGGATTGACGAACGTATGAATCCATTTTTTAATTTACTATTATAATAGAGTAATAATACCTCACAAGAATACCAACTGCTCCCGTCCGGAGCCAGTGAGACTATGGCATCCCCAATTGGGGTATGTTATGAGGCTGAAGGTAAGTGGGAAAGGGAAGGAGACGAGGAAGAGGAAGGGGGGGAAGTACCTGGCTATTCAGATCTGTCACTAAACACAGCTAAAGCAACGTTTCAATTCTGAATGGTGGTCTTACACCCGGGCGATACTAAGAGTATCTTCTTCTCTGGAACATGTGAAATAACACAAATCAGTTAAATAAAATTTATTTGCGCACGCCGGGTTCGAACCCGCGACCTTCGGAATGGCAGTCAAACGCCCTACCGCTGGACTAGGCCGGCCGTCAAGGCGATGGGTCAATGGAGAGTCCGGCTGGAGAGATCAAAAGATCTACCCGAACCAGTATCTCCCGATCCGAACTGCTACGCAGTGGGTGGTAAAAGCGTCTGCGGCCAAGACCTAGACAAACCTCACCCATGATCCTGGCACAGCCGCTAAGTCACCAAATGCAGTGAACCATTTGAGGTGGCAGGTGTATTGGTTATCCAATAAATGCTTCCCGTGGCGGCGGAACCCATACCCGCTTCCCAAATTGAGAATCCCTCGCCTCCCAAATTTATAAATAATATGAAATTATCATTGGACTATCGTAAAATTATCACAATTCGTTTGTCTCAAGTAATAATGTGGAATAATATTTCACGATATATTATTTTTGATTGAAGTATTTCTGTGTTTTTTTTTTTCATTATTGATGGTTTGCACACAAAATCCAAACTGTTTAAATCCAAATCTTTAAGCATTATAAATACAAAAGTTTATTGACTATACAAACCACTAGGTTCAATTTTATCTAAGCAAAATAGTAAGCGATTCGATAGCATTATTTTGAAGCATTATTTAAAAAAAAAATCGCGTTGTTGTAAATAGAAACACGCCCATTATATTATTTATTATTATTGGCGAACTTAATAACACCATCTCGACGGCTTAAATTTCTAAATTCTAAACAAAGTATGACAAAAAAATCACAACCATTTTAAATCTTAACGCTATTAAAGTTGCACGAGAATCATTACCGTTCAAGAAATGAAAAGATAAATACATTACCAAGACGGACATAAACATTACAAAAACTGATTTAATTGTAATTTCCCCTATAATTATTGCGCCTTCATCAGGAGTTGCGCTGCGTGCACACTTTCATTGCATTCCTTCAATACTTGCAAGTAGCAAGATGTGTGCAGCGAGCAATGTTCACTGTTCACAGCCTCTTAGGTCCATTCATACCGGTTTCTCTGCCAGACTCTCCAAGGACGCCCGGCGGAGTAAAGCGCCCGGATGACTTTTTGCCCGGAGTCAATATGGCAGGGAATCTTCGAGTGTCGTCTCTCTGGATTCTTTCAATTATCACAGCTTCCCTGATTAACTTATTATTGCGATTTTATCTGAAGCATGCGAGACAATTAAAGTAGCAGAAAGACAGTTAACGTAGAAATGGTTGGAAAAGAACTTCTGACGATTTGTGGGGAAGATGATTCATGTTTTGACAAATGTTAGAAATACCTACCTACAAGAAAGTGTAATGCATGAGACGTATTTAAGAAGAAAACAAGAAAACTTTTATATCTGCTTTGCAAAGTAGGTACGTACTAACTCTTAAAAATAAAATGTAATTTAGTGAACATATCTTATATTTATAATATATAAGCTTCTTCCCGCGACTTCGTCTGCGTAGGATCAGTACTTCTATTAGCCTATTTCCTTTTCGTAGGTCCCCTCTTTGTTTATACCAAAATTCTTAACGTATTTATTTAAAATATCTATAATTTTTGATTCGATTCAAAGTATTAGGCGAGTACTTCAAATAAATTTACTAATTTTCTGAAATAGAATTTTGATTTAAATGAAATTTGATTGTTTTGCAAAATGTCATTCTCAAATTTTGACATTTTCTATTAAACAATAATTATTATTTGTAATATATTGAAAATAGCTAGCTTTATAAAGCCCATATGTTATTCTGACGTATGAGCAATATTGTTGTAAAGTTTCATTAAAATCCATTCAGCAGTTTTTGCGTGACAGAGTAACAAACACACATACATCCATACAAACTTTCGCGTTCATAATGTTAGTAAGACAAGATAAGATGGAACTCACCTATCACTTTTGGCAAATATTTTCCTTAATTAAGTGAATTAACTTTTTATTTTCTTTATTCCTTGTCTATTTTGTCATTCTGCACGATTTTTAGTATTCTAGTGAGAATCAAATAAGACGGCTAAGATGGTCGCATAATATATTAAGTTTTTCTAAATCGTTGATAAGGCTGCTAAAATAGATAATAAACTATCTAAAAACCAACTAACTAACCATCACGCCGTTTCCCCGCAGGGGTAGGCAAAGAGGACGGACCGCCATACAACTCGGTCTTGGCATACACTCCTCGCCTCATTCACATTCATAAATCTTATCATACATAGATAATAAAAAAGCAGTTTATTATGAGAAGTCAATGATAACAATCATGATAATCACTGCGATGAAATAATAATACGAATAAGACATCATTTAAACAATTTGAAACTCTGAAAAAGTTCGTAAAGTCCTATATACCTAATAAGCTTATAAGAACATAACTACAAATTTTGGCGCGATCGCGATGAGTCAGAAAACTTATTTCCAATCTTAATAATATTTTATTTTGCAGATAATTTTGCGGGTGCAAATAATACAAAAATTAAAACGGCGACGTAGTATTTATGTAGGTGGTGAACTTCTGTGATTCTTTTTGTTCGTATTTATTTTAGTTTATTAGGCAAAAACAGTCAAACATGTTTATTTAAATAATTAATAATTCGTTAAAGTGTTTAATATTTTTTGAAATTAAGAAATAATGATAATTCATGTGCTTCGACCAAGTATTATACTTCGTCAATGTTCATGTGTTATGAGTTATGACGAAGGAAAATTTGAGTATTATATTATAACGTATTTCTGTCCTTGCCGACGATTAAATTTTATGAAAATAATTATTTTATGTTTGACATTATTATACTTATTGTGTAAGTTTAGTTTTTTCCTAGAGGGACAGCCTATCTAGAAACTTCTTGTGGTGTCTAAAATATAATATTTGTCCGTTGACGTTATCTTGATCAGCAATTAAAATTGTGGGGCTCAATCACTTACAGGATTAATTATGTTGCAGTTTTTTTTTGCAGATAGTTTTTTTCATTTTTATGACTTGACATTGTTTCAGATGTTGGTTTTTAGGGTTTAGATCAGTGATTCCCAAAGTGTTCTAGGTGGACCCCCCCGGGTCTACGGGAGACCACACAGGGGGGTCTACGTTGGGGAGATAAAAAATGTAGGTTCATTAGTCTTAAGTGGGGGTCCACGAAAATTTATCTGATTTCGATAGTAAAGAGCAAAAATGTTGGCTTTGCTAACTTGTATTTCTTTTATTATCAAAAAAAGCAGATAAGACTTAGATATATTTTCAATATATCTGCAATCTTCAAGACTTAGATATATTTTCAAACTCAAGTAATACCTTCAGAAGGAACTTACACATACTTTTACCAGATGATCTCCTTACTTTTATTATTTTAATTTCTTTAACAATTAATACTTGTGCATTGGCTCCACAAGAAATGTATTTGTATGTCCAAGTGTAATTACATGTATGCATATACATATATATGAGTACGGTGTGCACGTATATGCATATATGATTATGTGTGAATATTTATGTGTGTATGTATGTGTGTGAGTATATATCTATGTATATTGTATTTATAAGTATGTATGCATTTTGTCTTCCTAATAACTGATTTAGATCATTCTTTTTTATAAATATATATATATATATCAGTGGCGGTTGGTGGTCTTTTTAACGGGGGGTTCAGAAATTCAAGAGAAGATATATTGTCTAATCAAAATTTACTCTTGTCATACAAATTAAATAAAGTTAGTGGAGGGGTACCTAAATAGGTACTACTGTTTTTAAAAAGCTTGATACTCCTCGACACAATTATTAAACAATCAAAAAAAGTTTTAGAGGATTTAAATTGTTTAATGGTTTTTACAGCACTCAATGTACGTTGCTAATTATGATTGTTTTTTTCAATAAGAAATATTGCGTAGAATGTAGAATATAATATAATTGATATTTTAAAACATAAAAAAATCAAGAAACACAAATAAAGGTGGCACGAAATAAAATGAGCGTTTTTCATTTACACAAAAAATCCATTATACACTACACGTATACAAAAAATAATTATATTTAATTTCCAAACTTTTTTCATAAGCATTAGCGTTATTTTTTGTATATCACACTGTATTCCGTCATTGTGTGAAAAAATTAGGACAGAATATTCGCGACAACCGATAAATGCAACCACTTTCAATTTGAAAGCCGAAACAATACTAGGAAAGCTCAACACAAAATTGCATAACTAGCGACGTTGTTTGCCGAAACTTTAGTAAATGTACTCGTAACTAAATCCCTTAGTTACGAGTACACGTATTAGTCACACAACAAGATTTACCGAAAACGAAGGCTTAAAAATACCACGAATATCAAATAAGTATGGTAGCAGAACGCTCGAATATATGATACCTTTAATATACAACATATTTCATAAAAACATTAAATTTAAAAAAAATGAGAAACCCTGCCCTAAACTGTCAAAAAAGTGGCTAATAAATGAAGAACAAATTTATCTTTCCTAAATCTTATATTAGGTATAAATATTGTAACAAGCTAAATTGTATTGTGTAATAATATTGAATGGTAGAACCTACAGACAAGCTGATCTTTCACAGCTTTGTGGGACTACCCATATTTTATACTGTATTACATGTAATTATATGCAAATTTAATAAATAAATATTTAAAAAAAAAAAAAAAACGAATAACGACTTATCTATATAAAAAAATACGAAAACAGAAGTGAAAATCGGTCCACTTCAATAGTAGATTTACAAATGCCATTAGTTTACTAATTTACGGTTGGAGAAATGCAGAAACAAGAAAATAAAAAATGTACAAAATGACAACAAAGTTAAATACCATAATATATAACATTTAACTTGCATCCGTTGGTGCAAAAGTCGACCGTCAGCCGCTCATCCTGCGACAATCTCGGGCTTCGTTTCGGCGAGATTCGTCAAAGTTCGGAGGTCACGTGAGATCTTGACTGGTGATCAGCGCACCAAGCTGCGTAGTTTTGTCCATTCTACCGTCACAGCGATTTATATCGGCTATGATTTTTTCGTATGGACAAATGTGTGCGGATCGCAACGCGCACAAAATGGGAATAGATACTGTATTTTTCGGTGGCGATAGTTTTTAAGACGGAATTTTAATATCGAGCTATCTGTGATGCGCTTATATTACTATACAACAAGATTGTTTTATTTTATCATCTTTTTAATGGGAGATCACCGCACAACCGCATTTTAGAGAAAACCGCCACTGATATATATATATATATAAATAATTATATATATATATTTGAAATTAAATTTTTCACTATTGTAACTAACCAATTATTATTACATAAAGAATATTGAGACGAATGTTGTGCTCACCTATAATTAGAAACATCATTAAAACCATGTATATTATATGTAAATTACTGATATATAAAATTATAAAATTGTAAAAATTATGTGATATATTCTGTTGGCGAGCCAATAAATAAATAAATTAGAAAAATACACTACAAAAAAAAGGGAGCATAAAGTCGTATTGAGATTTACAAAACGCATTTTGAATTTTTAAGATTTTAATTATTAGATTTTTGGATAAATTTTTTTGAACCAACGGTTCTCTTACAATCCTAACAGATAGCACGAAAAAATTATTTTGCAAATTTTTTGAGTTTCGGGAATTTGGTAGAAATATAGCAGCAGGGGTCCACCGAAACCAGTAAAATTTTGAATGTGGTCTATGAGAAAAAAAAATTGGGAATCTCTGGTTTAGATGGTTATTTTTGCAAATTCTACTGGTTCCATGAAGCTGCAATTCTGAAGCTAACATTCCTTTCCTCTTCCTTATTGCACCTAACAGGTCATCTTTAAGGTTATATCTGTACGTCGATTTTACGACAATGTTCCTAGGTGTTCCGTTTGTTACGTTACGGAATATTCTGGGTGTTGTTAATGTGGGGGTAAAATATCTTAGACGCATATACTTTACAGTAGGGTGTGTCAATTATTTCAACGTTTGAATTCAGAAAAGCCAGGGGCTCAAAAGTTGCGTCTTACAAAGAAAATGAGAACTGTATACAAATTTATTTTAAAAAAAAGTTTATTAGTTCGCTAAAGTGCACTGAAAATTAGAAAAAAAACCTAAAACATGTATTTTTAAATTATGGTAATGAATATTTTTTTCACAATAACACTTTATTATTCAATTTTGAGCATCCATTATTTTTTATTCGTTGTATTTTGTAAAATAATTTTGCGGTAGTTATTGTTTATTATCTTGATTTTATATAAAAAAAAAGTTATTTTCCCTTTTTGTATTTTTAACAAACAGATAATATATGTTTCAAATGAAATTTTTTTTTGGATTATTTGGACTATAGTTATGGTATAAATATTAAATTTGCTACAAAATATAAAAAATGAACCCTTCGTTTTATTTTTCTCCGAATCGCGAAATTTAATTTTTCAAAATTTCCGGTTATATTAGCGAGCTAGTAGTAAACACCAATTTAATTTATTTTTAAGTTTTCGAATAGTTACTGATCATACGCAACTTTTGAGACCCCGGACGTTTAAAAATAAGGGATTTTTTTTTCTTTCTTTGTAGAGCGACATTTAATATCCCACGTCAAAGTAAAAGCAAAATAAAATGAATACGAATGGTTATAAATGACTATCTGAAACATCGTATGTATATTATAGAAAATGAATTTAAAAGTAAGTGATCGATATCTGACCTTTTGAACTAACTGAGGTTCATTGGACTTTATTCCTTTCTACATTTTTATAAGAACGAGCTGCCAAAATGATTTCTAATAAAATAGTCAAAGATTTTTCTTTAGATGTTGACTTTTAAGTTTACAGTTCATTGACGTGTCGCGCAGAATAATATGCATTTTGAAAATAGCGAAAGAAAATACAAATAACCAAGCATTCCAAATTTTTTTTTTTACAAATAATTAACATTTTTATCTTAATTAAAAAAACTATAACAAGGTAGGTACCTACATAGACAATATTTCGTTAACCAATCAATTTCGCGATTAATTTTATATCAAATGAGAATATTTTTAATACCAATTAAAGATGTTTTAAACATCTTCGTGCACAATAAAAAAATCAGACTTTGGATCAAAACTAAACAGTGTGACCTGCTTACCGCCTAAAAGGTTGGTTTTATCTAGCAGCAATGAATCATAACACATTTTATTTTCGATTATTAACATTCCCTTCCTACATCACTTCCAGTAAAAGCGCAATAAAGCTCTGATGCGCTTCTACCCATTTCGTCCGAATCACCCATTAAACAAGTTCATAAACCAAATATCCACTTCGTCCGCTCACTTTCCTCAAATGAGAGGACGGTTTGTCTTTTTATTGATTTATTTATGACACCCAAAGTTAATATCTTTTTTATTACAGCATAAATCAAAGAAAAGTTCCACCACGTGTTTGGAACCCTTAGGGGCCCCCCACTCTACTTAACTCTGACCCTGTAGGGGACGAGGGTAGGTTGAGATTATAATGATTTTTATTAGTTCAAGATTCTTTTATTACTGTAAAAGTATTTGAGTATGAATAAAACCAGAATGTCTTTTAATGCGTTTTTAATGGTTCTTTGACTCTTCGCGGCTGTTTTAATACAAAACTCAATTTTGTATTTCAGAACAAAATACCAAACCGAACTAAATAATATATTTTTTAAATATATATGTACATCAAATACGTTGTGATGACATCAGCATTTGATTTGTTTTCATTTTAAATTATAAAATATATCACTAAAAGACGAATTCATTAATGACCGCATATGTTTTATTGTAAAATTTTATGCGAAATAAATTATTATTTTTATTAATTTTTAATTACGCATTAGACTTTTAGGTCCAGGTTTAATTTTCCCCATAGGAAAAACCAAGCCCTTTCACACACTTTTCAACAAAAATGATCATCTAGTAAATCCACGTTATGCAAGTGTATTATATAAGTATAATTAATACAAAACAATTCAAGAACATTATGTTAACCTACCAGACTATTAAATGGGAAAATAATTTACCGACTTCAGATATTTTCATATCAGAGGTTTCGGCTCGGTGGAACTCCTAATTTGACCGATAAATCCTACTGATCCCTCAATATATATTTTTTTTAATTTTTCGTAATCCTACATGTATTTAAAATGACTGATTTTTGGATTTTTATATACAAATTCTTTGACAAATCTAATATGCCTAAATTTTTAATGAGAGAGCTAGGTATAATGCCAGTAGCCGAAATAACAAATGGTAATATTTTTATAGTCTGAGAAGGCCAAATTCTTTTAGTTTCATTTCCTAAATCTGTATACTTTCTTATTTTTTCAGAACTAATTATTTATATTAATATTGCACACATTTTATAATAATTTAAAATACAAAACAGCCACTTCCCCACCTTACTCTTCACCATCATCTAATTCCCCTCCCTACTACCTCCAGCCTCACAATATATTCTCTGGCTCCAAGGGAGAAGTTGGGACTCCTGGGCGGTATTCACGTTTATATCTGGGAAAAAGATATGTTCACAATCCTCGATATTTCAAAATTTCATTTGAGAATCACTAATATTGTCCACCCATTAAACATGGCTAAATCCATTACAAGTAAGGTGGTATTTCATTAGGGCAATACAGATAGTAAGTACCTAGTGCCAATCTGGAATGTGCCAAAAATAAATTAATTTACATTTATAATTTTGTGTAAAATGAAACATAAGATGTCAATTTACCATTTCACTTTCTTCTGCCTCATAACATTTTATAAATAAACGGTGCTGTAGTTCCATTGCCTCTGAGTAGTTAAAAATCTTAAATAAAAAGTACGACAGGAAATAATGAACACTTGAAGTCTATTTCTAACTTCGTTTTTCTTATCGAAGCCCAGTGGTATAAGTATTTCACGTCATTACCTAAGTTAATGCTAAAGTCTACATTCAATCTTTGAAAGCTTTTAATTCTTGTTGAGAAGAACGGAAAGTTTAATAAGCTTTCAGAAAAGTTAGTTGGTGGGTACCGATTTTATCTTCAGGACAGAATGATTTAAATTTCTAGAATATCTGCGGTTTAAGGCTAATGTTTTAACTCATTCACGCTCACGAGGACTTTAATGGAATATAATAATTTATATAAGATAACTAATATCACATTAATTTCCGTAGAGGTAGGATAAAATGTTTTTTGTTGTTGTAGTACATCACAACCACTCTTTTGCACAAACTTACTACTTCTCACGTCTAAAATCTTTATCGTACTATAATTTACTGGGGCGTCATCGACTCTTTCTTCCATTTACTTTTATAAAAGTATTCTCTCGACACTTCTTTATTTGTCTGTTCGCAATACTTAAGACCCATTGACCAGCGGCTGAGAATTAAAGTTCCAAAATGCTTGCAACTGTACACGGAGGTTCCGATAAGAAAGATCGATTATTCCCCGTATCAATTTTTTTAAACTAAAAATTTAATATCGACTTATTTCATTTAAAATTTGCTTTAATATATATACCAACATTCACGAAGCAATAAAATGCTCAAAACGCATGATGATAAATAATTAAATATCGTGTACTTCTTGTAAGTATTTTTTGATCATAAGTATGATTTTTTAACAATGTCTAAACAAAATAAGTGTACAAAAAAATCTGAAATATTTTAGTTTGTAATAGCTTAAATATATAGGAACACTGAAGTATTTTCGTCACAAAAGACATTCTCGGATTTATTTTTTAATGATTTTAATTGAACTCTTAATTAAAATTTTAAAATATATTTTGTTTGAAAATTTAACAAATTTGTCCACGACCAATGGTATAACCTAAATATATTAAAAATACAGTTAGTTTTTCAAAATTTTAAAACTACGTGCACCAGATAAAATAACAACATTTCAAAATCAACTTATGTTTTTTGTAAAAAAGAGTCAATACGTATAAAATTTGATTTAATAAGGACAAATTTATGGTATTGTCTGGTTATACCCTCATAACTGAACTTAAGTATTAAGTATCTGTACATAGAAAACTCAATTTCAAACAAATTTTATATTATTATTTTTATTGGATTGGAAATATTAGTCGACGATAATATTGTTAATCTTGAAATATGAGGTTGACAAATATGAAGCTAAACCGCTTGGGCACATAAGCGCGTTTTCACGTTAATGCGCCGTACCTGAGTTATTAAATAAGAATGTCCCGGTAATACGAGAGGTTCTCGGTTCGAGTCCCGGTTGCGACCGTTATCTTTTATTTTTCTATATCTTGTTCTTTTTCCTTTAGATTATTAGTGTTTTCTTCTTCAATGATAAATTTTATTTTATTTACATTGAAAAATGATAGGCAATTTATCGTGAGAAGTTAGGAAAATGTTTATGTTACAGTACCCGATCTTAATTACAATGCGTTTTCTCTATTATAAGTGTGTAAAAATAGTAAAAATAGTAATATATTTAGTAAAAACTAGTTTTAACTAGATATAACGCGTAATAAACAAAAAAGGAAGTTAGTAAAAAACTAGTTTTAACTAGAGAAAACACGTTATAACTAAGAACTAGTTTTAACTTTAACATCTATATTTATGTTCGTAAATTAGTTGAGTACAATGGTAGGTTTTATTTCTCGTGGTGTGTCAAAAACCAATAAACCCTAATAAGTTTCTTGGCTTTGTTCTGAGATGTTTTTTCTTAACCCCATTTCAAGAAAATGTTTTTCGCATGGTGTCACTAACCATTTACTTTTGAATTCAAACAAAGAACGTTTTAATCAGGGAGTGTCACGTGATCCGATTCCGCCGATGTCCTAAATACCAGAGTTAAAATGAAGTTTTATCAGGGTTTCCACTTGTCAAAATATCTAAACGTTTCTTCAGTGAAATCGAATCACTATACCGAATGATACGGGCTTTTTTAGTTCAGTTCTGGGTTATTTGTGCGGGTGAGATGGGTTGCGTGCCAAGATGCAGTAATTCTTTGCTGGTTCGATATTTTTTGTTCCTTAACGATAATCGTGCTCTGTCGGTCGCTATATTGAAAGGAAGGCTTTCGTTCACTAAACTACACCGGTGTATTGTGGTTTCCAAGGTAAAATAAAGGTAATGAAAATTTAAGAAAAAAGAATAGGCGGCACGAAAAAAGCTAATTTTCAGAATATCAAAAACCATAGACCAAGGATCCGAATAATAGGGTATTTTCACTGAGTAATTAATGCCAAAATAATTAAGAAAATAATTACAATGTTGAAGTCAAAGAGTATGGAGAATCATAGTTCCATGGTTGAAGTTATTTTTATGTTGACGAATACATTTTCTATTACGATTTAAAATATGCCATTTTCGTTTTGCCGCCAAAACTGCAGATATGTTTTTATTCGTGAATATACATTGGTGACGGCCGTTTTTTTTAAAGTAACTCCACACAGGGGGCCCCGCGGAAAACAATATCCTTAAGGGCCCATGTCATCTTTGACTGGGGATGCGTTGTGGAGGGTCTTTTTTGGGAAGTTCTGGGAAGGAAAAGGGTATAATGAATGGGTAGGAATCTGGAAGTTAATGTGTCCAGGAGTGACGGACGTATGAATTGATCCCTTCCACGCGGTTCAAGGCGATGGATCAAGAGAGTCCGGCTGAAGAGATAAAAAGGTCTCCCTTAACTAGTCTCTTCCGGTCCGACCTTTCCTGATCCTGCATGCCACGCAGTAGGTGCGCAAACTCATGTGTCGCCTAGATCTAAACGAACCTGACTCCGTAAACCCGGGCATCCCTGCTATGTCACCAAACGTAGCGAATCAATTGGGGTGATCTACGGCAAAGGGGTTGGGTATCCAATAAATGGTTTCCGGGCGGCGGTACTCATACCCCCTCCCAAGTTATTAACGTCTTACCAGCCAGTAGTTAGCCAGCATAATGAAGTTGTAGCTATTTGGATCCGTTCCGAAATGTTTTATTTTTTTATAGAGAATACCTCACAAGAGTCCCAACTGCTCCCGTCTGGAGCCAGTGAGGCATCTCCAGTTGGGGTATGTTGTGAGGCTGAAGGTAAGTGGGGAAGGGAAGGAGATGGGGAAGAGGAAGGTGGGGAAGTACCTGGCTATTCAGATCTAGTCACTAAACACGGCTAAAGCCATTATTAAGCAACGTTTCAATTCTGAATGGTGGTCTTTCACCAGGGCGATACTGAGAGTATCTTCCACTCTGTAATGTACTGTTTTAGATCGTTTTTTAAGTCATTTGTAACATGTTGAACCAACTGACCCCATTTCGGATAATCTATGGACAATTTTTATCAGTTGCAGTCATAAACATTATATATTTATGGGGGAAAAAAAACTTCTAGAGACGATCGAGAGCGGATAGGCTGACATCGTAACGAACATGGCGGCGGATTACCGAAAGAAAACCTATCTTCAAATTATCGTAACTAATTCACATTCATTTTTTTATTTTTAAACATGTTGGTTTACCATTTAACATTTGTTTGGCCGTTTTTCATTAAAACGTTCCTGGCGTCCTTGCATTATTTTCCCGTAGATAATTTATAATAACTTTAACTTACAAGTAAGATTTGACTTCAAAATGAGTACACCAATAGGATGGTTCTTACACATCTTGAGATATTTAAATTATAGAGTCTTCATGCATGCTACTTATTGCTTTATTTTGTAATCCTTTTATAATAAACATATTGTTGGCACTTACATCTTTTATTCATAGTATATAATTTCATAGGATTACATTTACCTACATGAGATACTGAGCTAGCCATTCACATACAATAAGATTACTAGAAACCAGGTAAAATATCAATGTTACACATTAATTAGGTTATATTGAAAAAATTAAAATAACACATTCTTAGTAAAATGATCGGTACCGAAAAAGTTTAATTATCTTGCACCCATTTTTAGTAACCTGTGGGTAACCTTTTTAGTAACCTTTTCTTTTGATACAATTATTATGTTTTAAAATGTCAATACTATTGCCTGAATGTCTGTAGTGATTTTGATTTATGTGCATTATCAATGAGTCCAGTATTAATTTGTCAACTCATAAGTGGTGTTCATTATTTGCAATACTTTATAATCGATTGTTCTATTGTTGCTAACGGTTTGGTAAAATATTGAATTTTTGTTTGATTTTATTCACCAGATTTACAGGAACCCTTTCATACACTTTTCCATATAAATGATCATCTAGTAAATCCACGTTATGCAAGTGTATTATATAAGTATAATTAATACAAAACAATACAAGAACAACACGTTAATCTACCAAACTATTAAATGGGAATATAATTCACCGTCTCCAGATATTTTCATATCAGAGGGTTCGGCTCTGTGGAATTCCTAATTTGACCGATAAATCCTACTGATCCCTCAATATAAATATTTAAAAAATCTTTCGTAATTCTACATGTATTTAAAATGACTGATTTTTGCATTTTTATATACAAATTCTTTGACAAATCTAATATGCCTAAATTTTTAATAAGAGAGCTAGGTATAATGCCAGTAGCCGAAATAACAAAAGGTAATATTTTTATAGTCTGAGAATGCCAAATTCTTTTAATTTCATTTCCTAAATCTGTATACTTTCTTATTTTTTCAGAAACAGATTTTTGAATATTACAGGAATTTGGAATAGCTACATCAATAATATAAGTTATTTTTTTAATTTTGTCATGTAAAACTATATCAGGTCTATTATGACCAATTGGTCTGTCTGTTAGTACAGTTTTATCATAGTAAATTTTAAAGAAATTATTTTCTATAATGAATTTGGTTCGTATTCATAATATGGTACTATATTATGACAGTCAATCAAGTTATGTTTAATTACCAAACCTTGGTGAATTATTTTTAAAACCTGATTGTGCCTAAATGTATACTCAGACGGCGCTAATATAGAACATCCTGATATAATGTGTTCTATAGTTTCCGGAAAAGCCATACATTTTCTACATAAATCATCTATTTGATTTGGATCTTTGATTATATGCTTCCTATAATTTTTGGTATTAATTACTCTATCTTGAATAGCAAGCATAAAACCTTCTATTTCTGCGCTCAACTCTCCAATACTCAACCATTTGTTTGACGAAAGTTTGTCAACATACGTTTGGTTGAGATAATTGAAGTGTTTTGCGTGAATAATTTTATTTGACCAGGAATCTAATAATTCCTGGTTGGTATTTATAAAAATGTTGGCATTCTCGTCGTATAAATTTAAAGGTGAAATATTTCTGTCTGCCTTGCAAATTATTTTATGCAGCTCTGAGCTATTAGCTTTTCTATGAAAAAAATTTCTTAACATTTCTACCTGATTTTGTTTTAAAGAAGTAACTGTATTTTTATTAAGCTGTATTTTTTCGCCTTTTCAGTACATGGGATCTTTTCCCGTCAACGGGACGGACCAGGCGTCCAGAGCTGAACTGGTGACAAAACAACTCCACCACATGAAGGTAAAAACAATAAATGTATTTATTATGGCCGATGAAAGTCGTGCTGAAACTGTCTGATGTGTTGCACAAGAAACATAATATACACAATGTTGAAACGTTTAAGTACTGTAAAAGTGAAATTAAAAAAAAAAGATAATTTAGATAATAATAACATGTGAAAACTTTGACTGTGCATAAAAAATATAAAATAGGAAAAAACTATTTAATAATAAAAAAAAACCCGAAATATTGTCTACACAGCATCGTAAGCCAATAATTAAAAAAATTTCAAGAAAATCAAACTGACCGCAAATTGATAGCAATTAATATATAATGCATATTATCTACTATATTATTTCTCAAAATTTTAAGCCATTTCCATAAAAATACAATGGATATTCGTATTTTTATTACTTATTCATACCCAACGAAACTCTTAAAAAACTTTTTGTTTTTGTTTACCGTTGTTTTGCAAATTTAAAATATTACAGTGTTTTTTCCGCAAGACCATAACATCCCTAATATTTTTTACCCACCAATTTGAAATGTTCGTTCAGTGCTTTTGAGGTGATATTTAACAAAAAATGGTCCTACAATATTTTATTTTATTTTTGTCAACACCTTAATAATTTTCAGTTATATGGGTATTTAATGCTTTTAATTATTATTAACAACTACGTCTAAACATGTTCATTACATAAATAAGATAGGATTCATTCATTCCTTAAGTATTATTCGCGCAATATCAACGGCAACCTTGCCTTATAGTTGTAAAACCACCCGCAATGTAATTTTATCCTCCCCGGTTGGTTAACACAGTTATGCTTTTATAAATTCTCGCAGGGATCGTTCTGTGGTGAGGCCCCGCCACGGTTATAGTTAAAATATGCACCCTCAGGGTTAAGGACAAAGATACGAAGTGGAGATATTTCGCTAAAAAGAGTGCAGATAAATGTTCACTGTACAGCGTCTACGGTAAATTTTGCTGCATAGCCAAATTTATGTCGGTCTGATATTAAATTGCTTGAGATAGGTAGCAATCTAAGCAATGGTGTTAAAATGGGTTTCAAATAACACCCTCGTGTTGAGATTTATATTTCATAAAGTATTTAAATGCAATATTACTGATGGAGTGAGGTTTTTAGGTATATTAAAAATGTTTTGTATAACATACTGAGATTTTTTCCTGCCCACCATTTACTTTGTTTTATTTTTAATTATTAATACGACCTAAAGTTTAAGTTTAGACTTACGGAATTCTAAAGTTTAAGTTTAGACTTACGGACTACTTACATAAGTTTAGACTTACTTACTTCGTTTGTATGAAAGCACTATGAAACCAATACATCCACAAAGACGGTGATATTATCACCGTCTTCGTGTTAAACCTTTGGTTTCGAAACATGTCGATGATTGTGATAATATAACTGATATAAACAAAGTTATTTGTTTTCATTTAATTTAAAAAGATGCCACAAAGTGAAATTGCAAAGATTTAAAAAGTAATTCTTCTTTAATCAAAATATGTGATGTGCAACTATAATTATTTATGATTTAAATAATAATGTATAGACTATTGAAGAATTCAATTTTTCATGATTGTAGGCGCGAATTTGACAATTTTTTGAGAGTCAATTATGATTATTGAAAGACAATATTATACAGAAGGTGGGGATAAAATATTTTTTAAGACTTGTCATTAACTCAGAAATAATTTCCAATGTTACCTCTAAAATCGTGAGAAATCGATTTATTTAATGATCTTTATTTTATAATTTGAAACACAAATAAATAAACTAGCACGTTGTATTTACAACAACTTTGGATTAAAAATGTAATTATTCAGTTTGATGAGTTTGATGAATGTTTGGGAGTTTTAGCGTCAAATCCAAATTTTAGTTATAAGCTCATTTGCCTTCCCATTAATTAAAATATGTTTTTCTCAAACAGTATTAATTAAGAGTCTAATTATATTTGTGTACTTTATTTGCCAGTAGAGTACACGGACGTGATTTATTCAGCGTATCACGATAGATATAATGTGTTCCCGAGAAGAGGGGCATTTGAGAGGTGGTATAGTGACTGTGGAAATTGTAACGTCAGGGATACTTGACCTGCATAGCGGAGAGGCGGAGTGTGACTGTGACTGGATGTGTAGAGTGTTCTAGAAGGTTATTATCTAGCCAAATGTTACCATTCGATTTAATAAGACACAATTTAGACAAATGATCGGGTTACCATCTTTATTTATTGTGCTAGTGTTACTGCATCGCAACGACTGACTTTGAGCAATTTTCGACGTCATTTTCCTTATGCTATGGTTTTAAAATTTGAAATCTTGTTTTCCGACAGTTTAAATATACTTCAATGCTTTATGGAAAAAGTTTGCGATATGTGTGTTTAGTGTTCGTGTTCAACTAGATACTCCAGATATATGCTATGTTTTATTTTGTGTTAGAAAGCAGATGTTTTTTCAAGGCCCATGTTCTTCTCAAAAAAATGTTCACAAAAAGACCTCTCAAAGAGAACCTTAAAAATGACGAGGGAAAATATTTTCCTCAAGGCCTCTTGTTTGAAGTTAATGTAAAAATTTGACGGCCGGCGTAGTCCAGCGGTAGGGCGTTAGACTCCCATTCCGAAGGCCGCGGGTTTAAAATAAATTTTATTTAATTGATTTGTGTTATTTCACAATTAATTATTTAAAATAATATATAGTATATTTGCGGCACGTTCCAGAGTGGAAGATACTCTTAGTAACTGTATACTGGTTAAGATTAGTACTTAGTATACTGGTGTAAGACCACCATTCAGAATTGAAACATTGCTTGAATTGGCTTTAGCCATGTTTAGTGACTAGATCTGAATAGCCAGGTTCTTCCCCACCTTCCTCTTCCTCGTCTCCTTCCCTTCCCCACTTACCTTCAGCCTCATAACATACCCCAATTGGGGATGCCATAGTCTCACTGGCTCCAGACGGGAGCAGTTGGGACTCTTGTGAGGTATTCACTATAAAAAAATTACCTTATAGCCAATATCCCTTCTCTCGAAATAGTATTAAATTAGATAAAATAAAGTAACAGATTTTTAAGACACATGTAAAAGACGAGAACTTTATTCGAAAAAGACTAAATTTTCTTTTGCTGCTGAGATCATACTTTTTTTGCTGCAGAGAATAGATATATGGAAGCTTCACGTTAATTTGTATTAGTGCATTATTATTATTATTTTAATATTTTTTATATGAATACCGCACAAGAGTCCCAACTGCTCCCGTCTGAAGCCACTGACACTATGGCATCTCCAATTGGAGTATGTTGTGAGGCCGAAGGTAGTGGGTGGGGAAGGAGATGGGGAAGAGGGAGGTGGGGAATTTATATCTGGTCACCAAACACGGCTAAAGCCATTTCAAGCAACGTTTCAATTCTGAATTGTGGTCTTACAGTAGGGCGGTACTGAGAGTATCTTCCACTCTGGAACGTGCCGCAGATATACTACATATTATTTTAAATTAATAGATTGTGAAATAACACACATTAATCAAACAAAATTTGTTTGCGCATGCCGGGTTCGAACCCGCGACCTTCGGATTGGGAGTCGAGATCCTTGCCTCTCGACCACGACAATGCGTCGCGGCCGTCCAAAAACGCCAGCCGAAAAAAAGGAATTCTTCTATAATCCAGCTATATGCATCTCCCTCTAACATTTTTTTTCTTATCCCTCCACCCTACCTATTATCCAAGTACCTATTCCTATCCGAATGTGTGAAATTTACAAAAATAAATTATTGTACAAGGAAGGGTCTGTTAAAGCAACACGTGCAGTGATCAAACATAGTGATCGCTAATTGCATTTAGTATCGATTCGAAGAAAACCGGAACAGTGTACAGTGCACATACTCAATTCAGACTGTAGTGTTTATGACAAATCTGTTATGAGCTTATGCAATGTTACCGCCAGCTGTGTCCCTCCTGTCCCTAGATTACTTCTCATCGTTCCCAAGTCAACTGAAGGAAGCTAACGTACAAACAACAGTTCATATCGAATATATTAAGGACACTGTCACATATTCGTTGGCGATATGCAGTAACGCCAGAGAACGATAAGGAGTTACCGAAAGTTATCCTACTAATCCTTATCGATCGAGTGTGCTAGGGGCCATCGATTCAGCATCAGAAGTAATAATATCGATTTAGCATCAGAAGACAAGGGGTAAGTCAGTCCGGTATGAATATCCAAATATTTGTCAACTCCCACATAGTTGTGGCAACTTGAAAAGTTTATGATAATTGATTACAGTTCACGAATTGATTCGCAGAGAATTGATGCGACTACACTAATCAATTTACAAGTAATTGAAACATTACATTTTAGAAGCGGAGTAACGTAGTGTTCGTGTAAGATAAACACTATTTAACTTTACATAGATACTACACGACTGAATCCAAAAACTCATTTTAATCTTAGATAGTACCATCTTGCGTCTAACATCGACTCCATGAATCCCTGTCCCTGTAAAGCCGTGCAATCGCACATAGTCCTTGCCAACCGCGGTCTCCATATATTGACATCTACACAATCTACAGTTCGTGCAATGTCTCCGATTGCATTGAACTCTGCTCTACGTAACGATGTATATTCTGTGTGGGCACAGAGCAATGTACGAGTATGTATTATTATGGAACAGTGTAGCGAAATAAAGCAGACTTAACTTAAGCTGGAATAAGGTGAATTGTAAGTCGCTAGGGAACATTTGCGGAAAGTTTTGTTTTAATAATTAAAGAAGTCGCATTTTGTTAAAAAAATCAATGAGCCTTTCTCACTGGCAAGTAGTTTAGTCGAATAGCGAGTATATTAGTAACTAAACGGGTCCGAACACCACTATTTTAGTAGAGAAGTTTAGTCAGATTTTTACATTGGTAAATTGTATAGGAGTATCATAACAAGTATATAGTACATAAACAATAAACCAAGTATGAAAGACAGAAGCAGGCACATCACAAGTAGGTATAAGTATTCAATAAGTAAGTTGTATAAAAGGAGTTCAACAAGCAGATTCGTAATTGGTGTCTTACCGGCAATGGTGTAAAACATTTTTTAGCAATTAATATAAAAATAGTTCTTCTTCCTTGCACTGTCCCAACTCATTGCCTAGGTAGGCTGTTGGGGTCGGCTCTCCTCGTTCTCAGGTTGTAGCTTCTTCGGTTCTGGGTATCGCTCTCTTCCAGGCCGTTTCTACTTAGAATTTTAGAGCATTGAGTCATCCAGGAGTTCTTTGGTCTTCCTCTGGATGACTGTCGATGAAGCTCCATAGACATTGCCTGCTTCACTGTGTGGTCTGGTGGTCTCCGTTTTATGTGACCATACCATCTCAACTGTCGTTCCTCTAGCTTATTGTTTATGTCTGTGACACCCAGGCTACCACGAATGCGTGAACTTTTAATTTTATCTTTTAGTGACACTCCTGCTGACCATCTAAGCATTCGCATTTCTGCTGATTCAAGTTGCCTGGTGTAGGAGTTGTACATGGTCCAGCATTCGGAGCCATACATTATCGCGGGTCTAACAATAGTCTGGTATACCTTTCCTTTTAGTTTTATAGGCATTTTTGTGTCACACAGGATTCCTGTTACGGATCTAAATTTACTCCATCCCACACCTATTCTGTGGTTAACATCTGCTGCACATCCTCCATCTAATATAAAAATAGTTATTTTTCTAAAATTGTAATTATAATTTAAAGCATTCGTTCTGCTAATATAAGTGTACGTAAGTTGGTTAGTATTATTATAAAAATAAAAGGAAAACAACAATTACATGTATAAGAGAAGTAAGTAGGTACTATGAAAGAGTCAAACCATTTCGTTCTATTTTTTCGGGCGAGTATCGCCCCCCACCACGCGCCTTTTATTAGTAGACGCAGAAATGTCGTCTAGTCGAGTCGGAGCGAAGATGCTACACTAAAATTCTTTACCATCGTTTAGTCATAAGTAGTAATTATTATAATTTATAGTAATTATTCATAATTTAGTCATATTTAGTCTTCGTCTTACTAATTTATTCTTCCACCTCTTTTCAAATAAGAATTACAATCAGCCCGTTTATCTACAATGCGTCGCTCACTCACTCTGCCGCAATGTTTTTGGTATGTCAAGTAGCGAGTTACTCGCCACTCGACTAAACTATTTTCCAAGTGCGAACAAGCCATAATCGCCACAGACTTGACAAAAAACTATTTTCATTTGCTGACCGGAATGTGGTTAAATAACCTGGACGGTACCTACTTAAAATATAATCTGATATTACGATCTTATAACAAGTGACCTACTTACTTCTCGCTGTTAACTGTTAAGTAATGCATATTATATGATCAGTTAAGTAATGCATAAACAATATACAACCGAAATTGCAAGTTAAGTAGATTTTTGACAGTTGTTCCCTGAAATAACGGTTCACATTTTGACTCTTGTTTGAGTCACGTCCTTATTTCATATGTCGTTTGAAAATAAAACGGTAAACAGGAGAAGTGAGTTGCACTTTTGCGACCTTAAATATTTTACGTTCCGTCATCTTCAGGAATACATTTTTTGTCTTTTGCAAAGGAAAATAAAAACTAAAAAAGTGAAAAAAAGCATTTTTTCTGTCAAGGTCCTCCGGAGCTTTAATTTATCAATGAGCTTGAGAAAAATATAAGGCACATATTTTCATCGGAATAATGTCAGGAGATAAAACTAAAAAAGCTCAGAACTTTGTTGTATGAAGTCTAGACTCTAGACATCATTTAATAATTTAGTTAACAAGAATTTACGACCTGTTTTGCCAAAGTTCCTTCGAACCCCACTTCTTTCGAAACATTTCTCATTGAACAGTTCAATTTTAAAACAGTTTTAATAATTTTACTAAAATAAGACAATGTTTTTTTTTAAATCTATCGTAAGAACACCATTTTTAAGGTTTTCTTTTTTTTATTTCATAATATTATTATTCAATTTATAAAAAAACGGTTTATTTTTTAACAAGTTCTACCATGTAATTTGTATTGCGCGTGACAGCTGTTTCGCCTTCAAATTTCAAACTATCGAACAGCTGTCACGCGTATTAATAATTACACAGGAAAACAAGTTTTAACGAACTGTTTTTATAAATTTAATATTGTAATTGAATATGAAAAAGAAAAAAATTAAAGGTGTTACTATGCAAACTAAATATACTGAGCTCGCGATGGATAAGTTGTAATTTACTTAAAATAGTTGTTATGAAATAAATTTTATTTGATTAATTTGTGTTATTTCACAATTAATTCATTTAAAATAATATATAGTACACGGAGAAAAATGTTATTCTAAAATATGATCATTTTATTCGTAAAATCGGTTAAAAACGGGTCTGAAGTTCTTACGAATTAATTAACAGGGCTTCAATTTTTATCGGTGGGAACATGTAAGAATAATTTGTTGGTATACGTAATTTCGTACATATACCAACAAATTTTTCTTACATTTTCCCGCCAATAAACATTGAAACACTTTGAAATTTGTTCGTAAGAACTTCAGTCCCGTTTTTAACCATTTTACGAATAAAAGTATCGTATTTTAGAAGAACATTTTTCTCCGTGTATATTTGCGGCACGTTCCAGAGTGGAAGATACTCTAAGTATCGCCCTGGTGTAAGACTACTATTCAGATTTGAAACGTTGCTACGTATTTGGCGACCAGATCTGAATAGCTGTGTACATCTCCCATTCCTCCCCTCTACCTTCAGCCTTATAATACACCCCAATTATGGATGCCATAGTCTCACAAGCTCCAGACGGGAGTATCTGGGACTCGTGTGAGGTAGTCACATAAAAAAATATTTAAAATAAAAGACAATCAACATCGTATTACTGGAATTGGTTACATGTAAGTGGTGGTAGTTTAATGGTGCTGTTTAAAACATGATTAGTTTTGGTTATAATGCCATAAAACGGTATTAGTTGGGTTATTACGTACATCATAAATTTACTACAGGCCGTAAGTCACTTAAGACAGTGAATTGTAATTAGTTATATTTACATTTGCAGATTTGATTAATTTTGGAACATAAAACCATTAGTCAATGGTCAGAGAGAGACCAGAAGAAAGTACTGAAGCTACATTAATTTGTTCACGTGGAAAGATCCCAAACCGATAATCAATCTTGCCGAACCGGAAAGGGATATCGATTTCCGGTCCTGACTTTTGGTTTCCCGGAAGACTGCGGTCACTATTGAAAGGGTTCAAATAAGGACTTCGTGTAAAGTGTAAAACCGGGCACTTGAATTCAATGTGCTAGGGGTGAACATTTAAAAAAAAAGTATAGATATATCACATCACGAATAGCGGGACTATATCTGGCACAAACTAGTCATCAGTGAATACAATTTGAGATTTTCACGGCCAAAAGTATTATCGTGATTAATTTTTGGGTTGTTATGCCGTGAAATTCTATCTCCTCATTTAGCCAACTTTTTTTTCGATTTAAAAAAAATAATAACAACACCTCTGCCATAAGTCACTTCGTTAGTTTTGTTGTCTTGGCAGGGTTGCCCGCGTTCTTGGAGTAAAGTTTGTCTTGGCGTTGGATGCGTCTTCCCACTTACTGCAAGGGCCGGATCCGGAGAGATTAGCAGGGCGAGACCATTCGACCTCTCAAACAAAACTCTATCGACACATAAGCCTTGCAGTAGGAGGGATGGTTTCGTACGCTTGTCACTCCTGGACCAACTAATCCCTAGATTTTTACCCATCCCTCATACCTTTATCTTTCCCGAAACTTCCTCTCTTTGCTTTCTCCACACAGCATCCCCAAAGCAACCCAAAGATGACATTTGTCTCGATGGAAATTATTTTCCTCAGGGCTTCTTGTGAGGAGTAAAACAGGCTACAACGTAATCTAAAAACTTCACGTCAGTTTTGATTTTTCATAAGTTTGGCGAATTCTGCGTAGAGCATTCCCTATTAGCTCCAGTTCAAACTAGTGCCTACCAATACTATGGGGGTATTCATGCTCCCTGCCAATAACCCAATGGCCCCACGGAGCACGGAGCCCAATAGCGGCTAAGCGGGATATTAAAACCGATCCGGCAGTCGTTTCGTGCAATAACCGGGACGTTGACCAGCGCGGAGGAATGCCGGTTCGCCAATATTTGGTGACAACCCTGGGAATATATAACCGTTGAGGATGCAGTAACAAATATTTTTTTAAAGAAATATATATTTGCAAAACTAATTAAATATTGCGTATAAAACAATGGTGGATCATGTACACAAAACACGTTTCATACAAAATAAAGGAATTAAAGTACCGGTGTTTTAAAACAAATATGGTCAAAGAACTTTCGAATATACGAATTATAATATTTTATTTTATAATAATTATTTTCCTATTTTATACTAGTTTCCCCATAACAACACTGTTCATGTATTATTTTCAAACTTGAGTATAACACTATGTTTGTACGTATATATTTCCCCGATTTTATGATTATTTCATTTATCGTCGATGTAGTTGCTTTTTTGTTACCAAGCTACTTGCGGTAGCTTAGCGGGTTTTAATTCCCCTTGTATGCAATTTTTATACAATAATAAAAAAAACTAGGTATATGATTTAATTAGGGACTGAAATTTAATTAGATATTTGTAAGTTTCGTGATGAAAACGGTGTTGCGATCGGAAAATAGTTGATCGAAGACATAGCTATTTTCTGTAATATGACAAGTTATGAAATATTTATAAGCTTTCCGTCACATTTCAGCAGCACGGTAACACCTCAAATAGGGGGCTTATCACGTGATCCCTTCGCGACGTGAAGGAATGTGATTTTAATAGAAAAAAAAGTTTTAATAGAAAAAAATATCATCGAACAGCAAAATGACATCCACTTTCAGCATGCCAAGTATGTTCAGGAATCGCTGGTTAAAATCCTTCAGATACGTTACGTTCTGTTACATCATGTACAAGAAAAAAAAGGATGAAGTATCAGGGATGTTAATTATGGAATTAATTATTTTTCATTATCACCTAAGCAAATTATTTAAGGTAATGTGAAAATTTATTGCTGAAAATTGAATAAATTCGTTAATTCGTAGAAGAAAATGTAAGTTTTTGAGATGATTTATTAACTTTACGTAATAACTTGACAGAAGTCGTAACCTCTGGGGCGATTTTTGGCTTACATATGCGCTGATTGATTTTCGGATAAAAAAACCAAATATTTCTTGATTCGTAAAATTAAAAAAAAAAAACATTTGTAGCTCCCATTTATTATTTTTAAAACATTTATTATTTTGGCCTTAAAACGAAGCTATTGAAATGCTTTATCTGTTATAATCACACATGTTGCAAATCTCAACTTCGTAGACTATTTTAGAACGATGTTAAGTATAATTAAAAAAAAATATTTTTTCGCGCAGATTTTTTGATCAGATGTTTATGGTTAAAATTAAGTCCCTCTTCCAAAGATATTATGTAGCTTTCAATATCAAGTATACCACAGACAAAATACAGAAATAGAAATTATTCTATGTTGACTCGAACCCAGGTTACGCGCCGTTATAAACTTTACGATTTTTTTGTACTTTTTTATACATCCTCCAAATATGAGATAAACTGTAAAATACAGGTTAATTTATTGGCTATATAGCCCTTTTTTATGTATCCTTATTAAAATTCGAAGGTATCATTTTTTTAATGTTGGCGAAAAATTTAAAAAAAGAGCCCGGAAATCTCGAACAATCGAGGCAAATTTTACAGGGGTTTTAAACACCATTATTATGATTTGATATTATTTATTTTCTTTCCAACTGCAAAGTAGGACTCTCGAACATTGTTTATTGATTTTTGTACTAACAATACTAAAAGAGGCTTTTTAAAAATGCTGAATTAGATTCCTGAAAACTTAAAAAAGCGTCCAGCATCAATAATGTTAAAAAAAAACTCTTCCATCGTGAAAAATTAATGCTCACTGAATCAACATCAGGAAACCCAAATACATTAAAATAATAATTTACTTTTGTAAAGAAAATTAGATGTCTCATCCTCTAAGTTATTTGTTCATCGCATCGGGTCGCCGATTATTGACGACACCCGTGTCGGATTCTTTCCCTCGATATTACAGAGGTCGTCCTGCCCCACCGCGACTGGGACACAGAAAACTGAACATGGTCGGCCCAATGGACATTGGACATTGCACATATTTGGGTCTGAAAGAACGAGAGATATTTTTTGACCTGCATAATGCATATCATTGTGCTTCCTGCATTCCTGGTCAATGAAAATTTCAACGGTCCCATTGAAATGTCCGGTGAATGCCGTTATTTGATTTATCAAGTTTTTCTGGATAAAACATTTAGATTTTTGTTACATCACGTGTGTCACAGTGACTGATATGCACTTTTTGCAGATTTGGTTACCGAATAATGATATGAATTTAACAGCAGTTCTCACGACAGCAACTACCAATTTATTTTTAGTTATTCAAGTTTTAACTTCTGAGTACCAGTGGGGAAATGGCATCCTGAAGAGGGGTGCGTTGCAGCATGAGGCTGAAGAAAGTGAAGAGGTGAAGGAGATGGAGAAGAGGAAGTTTTGGGAGGATCTCTTTGAGGACAACTCTACTTATTGTTAACTTACTTCAAACTTTGGGAGGCGGGAATGGGTACCGCCGCCCCGGTAACCATTTATTGGATAACCAACACCTCTCCTATAAGTCACCCAAGTGGTTCTTTACGTTTGGTGACTTAGCAGGGGTGCCCGGGTGCATGGGGTGAGGTATGTCTAGGTTTGGCGATGAATGATCTGGACACACTGAACCCCAAATTCCTACTCACCCCTCATACCTTTTTCCTTCCCAGAACTTCCTCTCCTTCCTTTCCTTAAATATACCCCCCACACAGCATCCCCAAAGATGACATAGAAATTGAGAGAAATAATTTCCCCAAAACCGCCTGTGTGGAGCTAATGTAAAAAAAAACTAAATAAATATTAAATCAAATTATTTCGTTTGTGACTCCAATGAGCAATGGAACCCGATTTTGCTTTGAAAAAATAGTTGCGTTTATTTGAAGTATTCAGAAAAGCAATAAAGTATCGACCAGGCCAGGTACTTTCCCGCCTTTCTCTCCCCATCTCCTTCTCTTCCCCACTTACCTTCAGCCTCACAACATACTCCAATTGGGGATGCCATAGTCTCACTGGCTCCAGAAGGGAGCAGTTGGGACTCTTGTGAGGTATCTCTATAAAAAAAATATTTATAGTATTTGGTTTTGTCTTCTTAGTTTTTCTTTACTAGAGGATTATGATAAATATAGATTATTTTGTATGGTTGTAGATCATTTCGGTATAAAGTTATTCAAAAGTTTTGAAGTTATTTTTCAACATTTCTTTAGCGACCCCAATGGCATCATTTTATTAGCTTTATATTTTATGTACTTACATATTCTAGCAGAAAGAAAGTCACCGTTTACCGCTGTGATCAAAAATGTGATGTACCACTTTTCTTGTCAGCTCAAGAATATAAAATGTTTATTATCCGGAATAACGAATGACGTAATAACACCGCAACAACTAAAATACTAGCCATTTTCTTTTAGCTGCAAATAATCATTCCGCATATAACGTTGAAAGATTTTTTTCGCAATAGGCTTCCCTGTTAAATGCGTGTTATTTGTCAAAATTTAATGACGATCAGGTTGGGGTTGCGTTCTAAAAGGGTAGAAATAAAGGATTACACTCATACAGTCACTACCCCTACAGCAACCCTCAGCCATGTTAGATTATCCACAAAGCGAGAAGCATGCACATTTATTCTACAAACTCACTTGAACAGAACGCTGCCTTTTTGGGAGAAAAACCTAGTGAGGTTTATTTATTCATCGCCGCAGAATATTTTGATTAATTTTTATGCTATCATATAAAAATCAATTTCTGTTCGTTTGTCTCGCTGAAAACTCGAGAACGGCTGGGCCGATTCAGCTGATTTTAGTTTTGAAATGTTGGTCGAAGTCCAGGGAAGGTTTACACGGTTAGCAAATAAATATTAAAAGATAAATAGTAAAAAGATAGTAAAAACTACAATTTCATTTTCCCATGTAGAGATTACCTTCTTACCTGTCAAACATTTGACGTTCGTCCCTTAGGGAGGAGGGAAACCCGGGAGGGCAGAGAGAAACTTAGGAAAGGGGGGGGGGGGGGAATTTGATAAAATATTCGCCGGAAGGGGTAGCGAATGCGAAAGGGGGAAGGGGAGTTTGGGAGGGGGGGTTCGTGGGACAAGGGAAGGGGGGAGTAGAGTGAGGAGAGGGAAGATGGAGGAGGAGGATTGGGAACGCGAGAGGGGAGGGGGACGTGGGGGAGAAAGGTGAACGGGAGGAATGGAAAGGGCGCGCAGGGAGAAACAATTTCTTTATTAAATGGCGTAGCAACTCATGCCGGGTACCAGTTAGTAATATAAAAAATGAACGTTTCTTTTTGTGTCCCTTATGCCCTCCTAAACCATACATCCGATTGCGATGAAACTTTGAGGATTTGTTGTATGCATGCCTGCAAAGGTTTCTAAATATAATAGTGAGCTCTACGTTATGAAATTATTTATTATACCATTCAAAGTGTCTACAGGTGATATGTTTAAATAATAAATGATAAATATTTGGTCTTATAATTAAGCTAATATACCTACATACATAGGTTATTGGCGAAAAAATTAAAATAATTAACAATTGAATACACAACTCTTGAGTTTCAATGCTTTTATTAATTGTTTCTGTTCTCAGTCGAGGTATGATACAGGTAAAAATGACCGAATCGGATAGGGATACGTTGGCGCAGTGGATAGCGCGTTGGCCCGGATTGCCAGAGGTCCTGGGTTCGAGTCCCAGATGTATCCGTATCTTTTTCTGATTTTTCTGTTTCGGATTTTCGACTGACTTTCGTTAATATTATCTTCATTAATTAAAATATTATAGTTTGAGGTTTAACTCTTTAAGTTAAACAGTTAAAATAATAATGAAAATGATTTTAAGTATGCTTATTTTCATTGTGACTTGCTTTGTCTGTTTGTCATTTTTTTATCACATCTCTCACAAAGATAAGGTCTCCCATTAGATCACTGCCAGACTCCTTCAGGATGTCGGGGTTGATAGGGCGGGGGTTTGTCAACCAGCATAATGCGCCTGTAGAGGAGAGAGGGGTGTTTTCGAAATTCTCTATGGTTTTAGCATTTGGCACATTAGGCACGGGCTATAGGGAAACGTCAATGGTTTACGTGCACTTGGTTGAAGACGATGGTTTCCAAGAGCCTCTTGCATGAGTGCATGAAATGGTAGTGGGGACATGCGACCTTTCAAAAGAGCAAGTTAGAGAGAAAACTACAATAAGTAAGGTATCTACTTTCAATATTCTAATCATAAATTCCTGACTTATTTATTACTATTTTTAGAAGCCTGTTTTAAATATTAGTCTAAGTCTAAACGGAATAATTTTGATGCCTTATATCGACAATGACCCGGTGCCTTATATATCGACCATGTGTTTAAAAAGCCATTAATAAAAAATGTTGCTGGATAGTGGAACTTGATAATTCTCTCAGTATCGCCCTGGTGTAAGACACCATTCAGAATTGAAATAGCCAGGTACTTCCCCACCTTCATCTTCCATCTCCTTTCCCTCCCCACAACCTTCAGCGTCACAACATACCCCATTTGGGGATGCCATAGTCTCACTGACTCCAGACGGGAGTAGTTGAGACTCTTGGGCGGTGTTTATTACTGGTATTTATACCATCACGATATTTATACCATCACAATAATAATATATTTATAATATATATTTCTTTTCACCATTTAATAAACATCTCCAGATTATCATTTCCTGCAAAATCAAACGAGAAAACATTCCTGAATAACCAAGATCTCTTGCGGGTAATCTACCTTTGTCTGGAATACTTCTTTGTTATACCTAATCCTTGAATATATATCAGGAGAAATCCTTCAAACCTCTCAATTTTATGAATGCAGTCTGCGCTCCGGGATCTTAGTACGACGCGTTTAAACGAATTTAAATTGAAAATGTTAAAAAAAATAAACGATCTTCATAGCATTTATGAAATAATCATACAAAGCAATAATTATTATCGAAAAGTTACATATATCAACTGTAGGAATTCATAAAGAATTAAAAAACAATCAGATGCAGACTATTATATTATTTAGTAATCAATTTCAGTTTAAAACACAGAAACTCATTCGTAGTATATGTATATTTATTCATACTCACCTTCTGTTGTACACCATTCTTAAGTTTTAAAATTATCTGTCTTAATAAAATTGAACCTACATGTAAAAGCCCTCTGGGCAATAAATATGTATATTGCGGAGAATTCAACAAATGTAAAATATACGTAGGTATAAAAGATCACGGGGGGCAGTATCATAGTTGCTGAACTGTCGGTCAATGCAGAATCGTTAAGCAGTTGAGTCACTTTGTTGATTAAAACGTTCCGAAGAGCAGAAGTCCTCGCTTTCGGAGTATACAAAAGTGCATGGGATCTTCCACGAGTATAATAAAGAACTCAAGTGAAAAATATTATGCATTTGAAAAATTATGTTCATATAGGCCAACAAACTCTGATTCTGATTATATATAAGTTCTGATTAAAAAATGATTAATACGTCCATTTTTAATCATGTCATTAAAACACCTGTCAAGTTGGTATTACTGATTTGTTAGTGGTGACGTCACTGCTCTCCATTCACCATTGAAGTTATATATATAATGATCAACATTTCATGCAATTTCATTTTATTGCTTTATTTACATACTAGATTTAGGCATATATAATAGTTGTTGTGTTAATTGAAACATTATTTAGGAAAAGGGCTATAGTTTTTGGGTAATACCAACAATACCGACTTGATAAATTGTTTTGTTCAGAAGGAGCCTATACAATGGAGTTATATACAAGAACGGAGTTATATTGTGAACAAGTGTTTCATACGTTCTCAATATTAGTATTATTATTAGCAAATGATCTCACATTCTCGATTATTGTGGTTAAGGTATACCTTTGGTTATTGTAAATACGACGATTCGCATTTCTGGATACTGAAGGGTAAGTTGTTCGGTTCCGACCATTTGATAAGAAAATCAAGATCATTCTGCAGAAGAACGCGAATCGATTTGACTTTTATTAGCTTTGAAAAGTATCATATCATCAGCGAAGAGGAGACACGTTGAGCGGTTAATGATTTTGCCCGTATCGTTCAAATAAAAGAAAGATAAGTTGTCCTAGGTTCAATTCCTAGGGAATTTCGGAGCCAATTTTGTATTGGTGAGAAGTAAGAAAAATGATGTCCGTAACTGATATACCCATATATATTTATATGGGAAAAAAATTTGAGACAAACCAATGTTACTCAATTTTTTAAATAAAATATCTTAATCGAATATGTAAAATGCTTTTTTGAAGTGTGTATAAATCACACCGACACGGCAAATTTTCAAGTGTTTTTTTAAATATAGGTTATGAGATTCATTAGTTTTGTTGAACGTGACAGAGTCGTGACAAATTCATAAAACACCTACAAAATTGCCTGCTTTTTAAAATGCATGCATTTTATAGATATCATCAATAGACTGGAATTATAAATGTACAAATAATAATTGGCCACATTATAGAAAAAAAAAATTGAAATTAATACCTGAATAGGGATATTGAGAATGGCAGTAAAGGAATATTTTAAACTACGTTTTTTTATGATGAGAGCATGTATTACCGAATATGTACCTATCGAATTAAATATTATTTTTTAAAATCCAATTTGAACGGAATATCTTTTCCTACAAATTTCAGGTACCTAATACAACACTATTAACATCACGACACTTCTCGGTCCACTTAAAAGAATTTATAACTAGCTTGACATTAAAAAAGTTTTACTTAGCTCTCTCTATTTATCTAGCAATACTTCCGAGGCCTAAGAATAATGATAATAGAGTGGCGGTGTACTAGAGCTCCCTAGGCTAGACAATGCTACTTTGTGTCCTTTGTGAGCGCCCAACGTTCCGTAATACGTACACTAAACAGTCATTAGCCGGCAATAGTTTGTTTTGAGTGGCCCTTGAACCGCTCTTCTGAGCTCCTGGTATTATTGCGACTGGATGCTGTATGGAATGGACCTCCCTTCTTTTAAGCCTGATGAAGGTATACGTTAGAATGTAAACAAGGAAGGAGACCATTGTTCGAAATCAGGAAGCTAATTTCTCTTTGAATTTTTCAATGGGCTTTTCAACTTTAAATGTAGTTAAATGAAACAAATACCTTTGTGTACACCACTTATACATACAATCACAATTATCGACATGTTTCGAAACCGAAGGTTTCTTTATCAGCATAATTTAAATGATAATTAAAAATGAGGAAACGAAATGATTTTCCGAAGATTGAACAAGTATTTTTAATGTACTTATTTAATCTATCATATATAATATATGATAGATTAAATAAGTATACAAGCTATACCTTAATTTCAATAAATGCAAAACTATGAGATTTTTTAAAATAAAAAAACCGATTTATTTCAATTACACAATGAATAACATCATTCTCGAATCTGTTTCTGAAATTAATGACTTAGGTATTACTTTCGACACCAAACTTAGCTTCATACCACACATTGAAAATATTGCAAAGACGGGTTTAAAAATGTTAGGTTTTGTACTAAGAGTGGCTAAAGATTTTACCAACATTAAAACATTAAACCTTCTGTACACATCATTAGTAAGGAGCCAGGTTGAATATAATTCAACTATATGGTCTCCCCACTATAACGCGCATTCACAAACAATAGAAAGAGTACAAAAAAAAATTCTTAAGCTTTTAAAATTATAAACTAAAAATACCGAAAGAACAAAAAAACTACCCTTTTCTACTACGATTATCTAATCTATTAAACTTGAGTGACAGGAGAATTGTTTTTGATCTAATATTTCTATTTAAAATCTTGCATAATATAATTGATAGCCCTGAATTCTTATCGCTCATAAATCTTAATGTGCCAGCCAGAAATACAAGGTAAGTACTACCATTTTATTGTAGTAATACTGCGACCAGGGCCCAATTCAATATACCACTACAGAGAATTCAAAACTTGGGAAATATGTATTCGCACGTAGATGTATGGAATGTGTCGCTGATACAATACAAACATGAAATTATTAAATCATTCATGTCAGAATGTGAAATCAGACGTGTTTAATATTAGTTACTGTTATTTAAAAGATTCCATAATATTTTGAGGTAGCATATTATTATAATGTAGGAGCTGTTGCACATATTTTTGTATTATTTCTATTTATCTATAATGTAAAAACTTGTTACTCTCTTTCGTTTTTCTGTATTGTAAACTTTTTCTTGTATTACACATCTGTAAATTTCTAATATTAACTTACACTATATATTATTATTTTTATGCCATCTGCAATTCAAAAACTGGTTTCAGTTTAATTTATTTTTACTTTTTCTCTTTTATTATAATATAATATTTCTTACTTACTTTTATACCTACCATTTTTATAATGTTAATTGCTATAAGTTTATATTTCTTATTTAAACATACATATATATCACTGTATAATATACTTATTATGTAAAAGCCCATAAGGGCGTTGAAAATTAATAATAAATAAATAAATATTCAATTTACGTTGAAAAATATTAATTTCAAAAGGTTATTTCTGAATAAATTATATGAGTTGTAGAATTGTAATAACTAATGTAATAAGAATATTATAATAATAATGGTCTTCATTCCAGCATGTGGGGAGGTGAGTGCAATCCCACACATCTCATAGAGAGTAGAAGTATATATTATATTGAAAACATAATAATTATTAATAAGAGTAACGAACAGAGACAAAACTAATAAATTTATACCACGTCGTGAAAGTAATGTTAGAAAAATAGTGGCATTGGTATCTTAAACCAATTAAAGTGGCAAGGAGTAATGAGAGTAATATTTATGAAATGGAATATTTAAAAGTCGAGGACACCCTAGGAAGACTACACAATAGCAAACAAAAAATGAAGTAATTTATAAGTGTTAGTTACTAAATATTACGAATGGGAAGGAAGCAAGAATTTAAAAAATTAATATTTGTACAAAAGGGTTCATTTTTCGGGGTTCCGCATATAAAACTAACCTTCTCCTAATAGAAGTTGTACAGAGAATAATATTTAAAATCATATTTCCACTACTCAACGGATCGCTTATTCGAAGAATTACTAGTACATTCATTTAAAGATCTAGACATTAAAAACACAATAATTCAAATCATAAAAGAAAAAGACAAGTATCAATTTCTAACTGAAAACCGCACTCGATTTAAATATTTTATTTATAAAATACATGATAATATATTGAAACTTTTACATATATATGATATATTAAATCACCAGGCGGCTGCCTGTTTCATGGTGATCAATGGAATATAGTTTTATTTTTTATTTTTTTTATTTTTTTAAATTTATTTAAAGAAACATTTAAAACAAAGAATAATACATACATATCAAATAAAAACATAATACAAAAACAGAGAAAAAGTCCCAATAAACTACTTTTAAGTAGTTTGTCAATGGGTTCTTTTAACTTAATGGATTATAACAAAAATTAAATTAATTATTAAGATATAATTGTTTACATTCATAAAAAAAATAATATTGTATACACTCATACCATAAGAAATATAGCCTAATGAGATGTAACATGATATAAAAATAATAAAAAAATGATATAAAAATAAAAAAGAGGTGTAACATGATATAAAAATAAATTAAAAAAATATATAAATAAAAAGTGTATGAAGTTAGAAATTGTTTGTCTTAGAATCTAATAAAAACTATGTCTTTCAGCGAGCCAATTTTTTAACATGATATTTATTTTTGCGTTTGTACATTTTTTGATTGCTGCAGGTAACATATTTAAGCAATTTTTGATCATGTAGTCTAGCGTTCTTTGCCCATATTTGTTTAAATGCTTAGGAACGATTAGTCCTTCATTTAACGTAAAACGAGTATTGTAAGAGTGTTCTATTCTATTTATGTACAAAGGGCTATTTATATGCTGAAAAATAATTTTATACCATACCATTTTATACCAGTTACTTTGTGAAGTCTAGTGTAAGCATATGGATTAAATATATAAACATGCCGAAAATTGGAAAATACTTTTCCAGGTCCAAAATTAAATACTGCCTTTGCACAAAATTATTGTACTTACCTAGGTTTTTTTTTCAATCGACTACCGGAAGAAATTAGAAGCATTAAGGTTACTTAAAAAGATTCATAATATGTTATTTCACAGATAGCGCTAGTTTCATTATTTTAGAAAACTTAACTTTGAAAGTAATGCTTTAAAATATTAAGATGAATTAATTATTTGCGCTCGTGTACAGGGTATCCGGGGGTAAAGTGCATTAACTTCGGGAAGTGATTCTACATAATGAGATCAATGACATAAATGATTGCATTATATTACAAACTAATTTGAGACGTCTTTTTGAATGGTGCTCTATCAACATACTAGCATTGAACATAAAGAAATGTCAGTTCATTAATTTTTACAGAATAAATAATCCAATATTTTTTCAATATACATTAAATGATAAAAAAATAAATTGCGTCAGTGAAATTATTGACCTAGGTATTATGTTCGATAGCAAACTAACTTTTTTGTGTCATATTAATAATATTATTAATAAGGCCCTTAAGACTCTTGGATTTGTTTTGAGAGTTTCAAAAGACTTCAATAATTTAGGCACGTTTATCATGATGTACAAAACCCTTGTTAGATGCCAACTAGAGTATAACTCTACGATATGGTCTCCCTTTTACAATATTCATTCCGCCAACATTGAAAAGATTCAACATAAGTTCTTGAGATATATAAACTATAAATTGCATATTCCTGTTGAAAACATTGATTATAACTACCTACTTGATAAAATGTTCTTATTAGAACTTTCAGAAAGAAGAATAATCACAGATTTAATACTATTACATAAAATACTGCATTACAAAATTGACTGTCCTGAATTGCTTCAATTAATCAATATCCACATACCTAAGAGATCTTGCAGAAATTTACTACCCTTTTATTTTAATAACACCAGGACACTCTCTTATCAAAATTCCCCGATACCGAAACTTCACAGTCTCGGAAATAAATATTCTGATCTGGGAGATATATTTCACGTTAAAAACAATCAGTATAAACATTTTTTATTTCAATTCTTTCTTATATTTAGACATAAATAGACGTCTATTATCTCTACAATTTTTGTCTATATTGAATATCTTTTTATGTGAATATATATATTTTTACCTATGTATGTATTTTACCTTATATTTTTTACCTATGTATCTAATTTTATAATATGCATTTATTGTTATATTTTGTTGTACGTATATGCTTTTGTTTTACTTTTATTTTCACTGTATTATGCTTTCTTTATTGTTTTAATTTAGATTTTTTTGAAATAACTGTTATACTCATCTATTTTATTTATTTATTAAAATAATTTTATACATAGTGTAGATATTGTGTTATTTCGCCCGCCATGCTAGGGATGTCCCTGTGTTATGGCAGGTGAAGTATGCAGATTATATAATTTAAGGTTATGAAGTACGATAAAATTAACTACAATGTAAAAGCCCAATAAGGGCGTTTAATAAATAAATAAATAATAAATAAATAAATAATTGTATATGTAAAAAAAAAAAACATTTTTTCGATATTCCAACTTTTAAGGGTACTTATTTCGTAAAAAGATAAAACTAGTTCGGCGTGTATAGCTCGCAATTTATTTTCCGCTGTTATGTATGATACGGGCCAATCACAGTCATCTTACGTTGCCCCAATCGCATCTGGCAGGCTCACACCAAACTTATCGGTTAAGTTTGTACCACGGGATTATTAATAAGCATGTTTTTTTTATGGGGAAAAAAAGTTGATATTTCGGAAAAAATTACTCCTACTATCATGTAGAATCACCTCCCAAAGTTAATGTACCTACTTTACCCCCGGACACCCTGTAAACAGTGTGTACTTAACATGAATTTGAATAAATAGTTTGGTCCATTAGCCTACTCAAATTTTCCACGAAAAGCTTAAAAATATATTATTGGATTGAATCACCGATGCAATATTATATTTGTAAACCTTCCTTGAAAGATTTGTGTTCCATGTTCATCTACGAAAAAGTAGATTATGAATTCTTCACAAGAATTCTTCAAGTTCAAAAAAGAAACGTGTAAAATGGGATTTACATTTTGTTTCTATATACATATTATGAGATTCAAATACCACTCTTTTAACCACATGCTAACGCTTTCATATAAGATTGGTTTTTGAATCTCGAAATATGTATATAGAAACAAAATGTAAATCCCATTTTACACGTTTCTTTTTTCTTCATCAAAAAAATATATCACATCAAACACGTAGGTATAGAAAATTTTTCCGATACATTTTTGTATTCTTCTCGTCTTCAGAAACTGGCAGCCAAATGGGGAGGAATTCAGAAATATATTTTTTACGTTTCGCTCCAATCTTCCGAAGGATTTCAGTGAGCTTAATACACCGATTTTTTAGATACGTTTTGCTGCGTTTGCCTTTCTTATTAAAAATGTACACCCTAAAAGTACCGGCCCATCGGATATTTTGTGAGAAACGTGTGTTTGCTTTTAAAGAGCTAAACACAAGTTGGCTACGAAAGGAAATAAAAATAAAATATATATATTTTTTATGAAAATAAAGATAATACTTTTCAAAGTTCACGTAATTTCATATATTGGTAAACGTGAAAATCTAGTGGTCAATAAATTAAAAGTAATAACATTACCTAAAATAATTTTAAGAAAAAAAATACCACGAGTGCCTTTACACGACAATTTTACGCAAAATTTCTCGTCTGTCAGAATTTTGTCATTGAATTAATCAGCTCACGAAATAATTTACACTGTGAGCTAAGTAGCTGCGAAATACCCAAAATAATATTTTAATAATAAAGCCCAAGATAAAATAATAGTGTTTGTAATTATCTCAATTTTTCTAAAGAGAAAATGTAAAAATTTGTTGGGTGTTAAATTTATGAAAATAATATGATAGGTTTTATAAAAACATTTTCCTTGATCATTAGTCCTTGATCTTGTCAAATTGGGTGGCGTGTATAGGTACCGCCACTCCGGGAACCATTTATTGGATAACCTACATCTCTGCCACAGGTCACCCCAAGTGGTTCACGTTTGGTGACTTTGCAGGGGTGCGAAGATGGATGGCTTACGAGAGATGGGAAGGCTGATAGGGATATTGAAAGAAGGGTAAATGTAGGTAACTCCATTAATAGTGGACTGAATGCCGTTGGCGCCAACAAAAAGCTGTCCAAAGAAGCGAAGCTAGCAGTCCACAATGGAGTGCTGGTACCTACCCTAATGTTTGGCAGTGAAGCATGGAACTAGCAGAGAAAGGATGAAAGTAGACTGAATGCTGTGGAAATGAGATCCCTGAGGCGCATGTGTGGTAAAACCATGTATGATCGTGTGAGGAATGTGGAGATCCAAAAGAATGTAAGGCAGATGTGAGCGTAATAAGTAAGATTAAGAAAGGGACTCTTAGATGGTTTGGACATGAAGAGCGAATGAATGAAGAAAGGAGTGTCAAGAGAATATATGAAGCAAATGTGAATGGTAGAAGAAGTCGAGGACGCCCGAGGAAGACATGGCACGATCAAGTGAATCAGATACTCGAGTCGGGCCATGTCAAGAGTCAGAATAATAGAAGAGCATGTATGATTAGATGTGTGAATGTGAATGAGGCAAGTAGTGTATGCCAAGACCGAGTTTTTGGCTATCCGTCCTCTCTGCCTACCCCTGCGGAGAAACGGCGTGATGGTTAGTTAGGTAGTTAGCAGGGGTGCCCGGGTCATTGGATGAGGTTTGTCCAGTGACGGTGGATGCGTCTGCCCACCAACTGGTTGAGGGAGCCTTTTTGTTTTTGCAGGACTCTCTCGGAACATCGCCTTACACCGCAGTGGTAGTGTTGGATTCATATGTTCGTTACTCCTGGACACACTGACCCCAAGATTCCTACCCACCCTCGTACCTTTTTCCTAAACGCACTTTTTTCCCTCATTTCCTAAAAAGACCCTCCACACAGCATCCCAAAAGACGAAATATGCCCTGAGGGGAATTATTTCCTTCAGGGCCTCCTGTGTGGCGCCAATGTAAAAAAAAACAATTTATTTCCGTTTGAACCATTTGCCACGTTCGTATAGTATAAATAAAGTAATGTACAACAAAAACTTATAATATTTCATTGGTCTGATACGAGCAAAACATGTTATGAAACACGTGATATTTTCAAATAAATGCCGCAGGAAACATTTTATACGTTTTTTACGCGGCCAGTTCCACACATGATGAAGTATCGTCCAATGAATGAATGGAAAATTTTCCTCACAAGGAGATAAGTGCCATAAATTTAATGTACGATCAATGTAATATTCATAAGTCATATTTTAGGTTTACGACTCAAAAGATTTTCAATTTTCTACGCTATACACTACATAGAGTAGGTGATACGCATGTCTTGGAAGAAAGAGGTAATTCTATGGTGGCTATGTTAGCAGCCTTGCAGGTTTGGGTCTAATAAAAATGATTTATTACGTTATATTACATATTATTGGGGTGTAAGGTTTAACTTGTTGTGTAGTAAACTGGATTCCGCTATGAATAACTAGGTCATGGCTTATTTTACTGAAATTTAGGTATGTAGGAACAATATTCCCAAGCTGCAGAACTTCTAATATACTCTGAGAACTAATTTATAGATAGGTATTATAATATATTCGTTTAATCTAGTGTCGTTGATTACGACTACGTTAAAAAACCCCACGAAATTTTTTACAAAAAATAATCACTACATAATATTTCCGGGTTACGAATAACATGACAATATTTAAAAAATACGAGTGTGCTATAGACCACACGACTAAAGTAAATACTTATTTAGTAATCTAATCTAATTTTCTTCCTGGCATCGAAAAAAACCATTCCAATCATCAGTGAATAAGAATCTATATTGAAAATTCGTTTGGAATGTTACCAATTATCATGGCAAATTAGTAGTTTCGATGCACTGAGTTCGCACACTCTTATTGTTGTTACGAAAATTTGATTAATTTTACTACGGGAATTACGCTTAGAATGGGATTGTTGATTTAATTCTTACAAAGTTTAAAATCAAACTTTTTTGATGCAGATTCTAGTTAGAGAGCGATGTTTATTCACATTTGCAGCAGGAATGTGCAGGGTGTATTTTTACTCCAACGGGATAAGTCTGATAACTGAATAATAATGCAAAAGCAATAGAAAAAATAAAATCGAGTAGCCCGATTTTCAAAATTTTCCCCTTCATATTCTGCTTCCCTACACCCACTCTTGCCCCTTCTCTTGCCTACTCTTTCTCTTTCAATTTCAAAGGTCTCACTCCCTCTTCGATGTTTCCTAATTTCTTGAAATTTGTTATTAATTTTATGTTTGTATTAATTTATGCAGCCCTAAAGAAGATTCAGACTGAACCGATATCGGTTAATGTTTTATATACTAAATAAAGTGGTTTAAAAAAAAAAAAATCAACATTATATAATTCACTAGCAACCCGTGGAATTCGGTTTATCCTTAAATTACTAACCTGGCACAAACAAAAATAAAAACGTTGTTCTCCTTTTTTTATATTATTATTATTATTTTTTTTTTTCATTGTTTTTATTTCTTGCTAGAGCAATCCAGATGAGTTACAAAACTCATTTTAGGACAGGAGGAACTTACAATTCATAGGTAGGAGGTAGTAGTTACAATTTTACAAAGGTATATTGATATCATAATATAAGTTTTACATTCAGTACAGCATAAAAATAAAAATAAAGACAGGTTAAGTAGAACAAACAATAAGAGAAAACAAGTAAAGAGAGGGAAAAACTGATACGAGTATATAAGATATAACAAAAAATGACAAGACGATTACATATTTTCATTTTTAAATTTAGTTAAAAAATATTCTTTTAAAGCATTGCTTTGCAATTTTTTATTATGCTGGATGTTTTTGTACATATCTGGATTATTATTATTTCCACACAGGAGGTTCCGGGGGAAATAATTTCCGTCAAAGTCATCCTTCCTATTTCATCTTTGGGGATGCTTTTTAAAAAGAATTTTTAAGGAAATTCACGAGAGGAGGGCGAAGAAAAAACTGTTGGAGGTGGATAGGAATCTGGATATCAGAATGTCTAGGAGTGACGAACGCACGAATACTTCCCTCCCACTAATGTTTCCATCAACCGGCTTTTCCCGGTCTGGCCTGACACGTTTTTGGTTGGCAGATGTGTTCACCGAGGCCTGGACAAACCTCACACCGTGAACCTGGGTACCTCTGCTAAGACACCAAACGTGAGTGTCCTTTAAGAGCTATTAATTATCCAATATATAGTTCCCAGGATTGCGTTATCAACACCCGCCTCCCAAATTCAAAATAACACTAGATCTGAAAAAAAGCCGACATCCCAGCAACGAATGGTATTGGTTGCTAAGTGTAAAGGCACTACTCTTTTAGTACAAAAAGAAGCAAGACCCTTAACCTTTGCCCTTCCACCGAAAAATGGTCGGTTAGAAAAACATAAATAGATTGTTCAAATTATTCCGCCGAACAACGATAGGGAGAGAACCCAAGATTGAGATGGATCTGTAACGTGAAATTGCCGACAGAAAACATATTGGACATTTGAAGGGAAACAATAATAAGGAGAAGGGCCTGAGGGATAGAAATCCAGGGATAAAAGGGCTTGACAATGTCTCAGTTGATTTAAAAGGACATCAAAAGAGAGACAAGGATCTAGGGTGGACTACAAGGGGAAACAGATAATGCTCTTAATGTACTGCGTCCTTTTTTGTTATTTTTTTATAACTACCTTTTCTATGCTCTCCGTCTCGGGCAGTCAAATAAATGTTTTACGTTTAACAATAAAAGGGCTTTTTTCCAAGAAAAAATCCTAAAACATCCTAGAAAATAGCCTAAAATATATTTTAATTTACTAATATAAACTACCTTCTTAATCCAGGTAATTTTCTTTGCCAGTACCTACCATAACTAACGTGCCCCTAAAAAAAAACAGCTGTAAATAAAATAACATTACCGGACAGTGGCTGCCAAGGCGTCGTGAATTCAATTCTTCGAGTCCTCCAAGATGTTCCGCTTGCTATGATGGTATTAGGAGATTTTTGAAATAAGTACTTCTTTACGCACGCTTGACTTGGGGGTTAACTGGCGAGAGCGTTACGAGAGGCGTAGTATCGGGCATTACGAATGTTACGGAGGCGAACGATAATAAATTTAAATTCTTTTTTTAGGTTCATTCCTCACAATATAAGCGTAACAACAGTGCTTAGATCCATAGTAATGACGTTTGAAATGGATACTGGCATTTATGCTGACAATAGTTGTGTTGTTATTTCTCACATTCTAAACGTAAAAATCTAACTAATAACTAGCACTTTTTCGATTGGAATTTTTTTGAATTTCCTGCTGCAAATGTGAATAAACATCGCTCTCTAACTAGAATCTGCATCAAAAAAGTTTGATTTTAAACTTTGTAAGAATTAAATCAACAATCCCATTCTAAGCGTAATTCCCGTAGTAAAATTTGATTAATTTTATTACGGGATAATATTATATCTTTTCGCAAAATGAAAGTTTGTAATTATAACACGATAAATAAATATATACGTATAACAAAACAGCCCATACCTAGCTACGTATATTAAAATTTAGTGTACATTAGCAAAATACTAAAACGATGATAAAAAAATATTAAAAATAATATAAGCCTGAAAAAGTAAGGAAAATAAAGTGACACAAATAAGTAAGTATGTGCAGGTAATGCAACAAATAATGATACAATTTTTTTGTTGTTACAAACCAAACAGAAACATGAGAATAAGATATATTCGTAAGGTTGGTATGGAATATTAAAAAATAAGATTTTATGAGTTTAAAATGAATAAAATGATAAAACTTAATTTAATCACCGATTATTAAAAGTTATTAAGTCCACAAGTTAAAGTCCAGGTGTGCTAGCATGGTCGATCGATATGAGGTTACCGACCGATTGTTGGTAACTTTCCCTAGGACAGCTGCGTAAATTTGTGGAATTAAGTATCTTTTAATAATCAGTGATTCAATTAAGTTTTATCATTTTAAACTACCTAAGTCCTAGACTAAGGTTTGAAGAAATTATCGGTTCTCAATTTCGCAATGAAATAATCAATTGGGAAACAACAGAAGGAGAAAAAATTAACGAAATTGATGTTTTTCATTCAAAAAATTATTTATATATATTTTTTGCTTTATTATTAAAACACCCTCAGTCCAACACTTTTCAACAGTTCTTACTCGTTGAATGTTATATTTTATTTAAAAATTATTAAAATATCTAATGTATTTTATTTTTATGTATTGATTTCCAATTACACATTTTTTTTGATTTTCTGACAAAAACTAGACAGTTTTCTTGATTGTCTCTGAATGTGGTTTTATGGACTAAAGTATATTTTAATAAATAATCAGTGATTCAATTATTAGAGACAAAACCGAAAATATTTGCTTTTTTCAAACGCATAATATCTACAGCATAATACATCTTAACTTCTTGACGCCACATAAAAAGTCACTACCGGTTAAAAGCTTCAAGCTTAAAGCTTTTAAATTTATATATCAATCAAACAATGAAGGAGATAAAGAATTTATGAGCATTTATATTTTGAAAATGACATCAGAAGACGAAGTAAAGAAAACATTGAGAAGTCAGTCCCCCACGATCATAAAGAAATGTCAAATACGGCGATGTTTCGCATTTGCCTGTTTATACCGACTACTCTTATCCGTCAGAATGATGTTTTTTGTAGGTCTGAGAGAAATCTCTCGTATAGTATAGGCCAAACTTTAACGCCGGCCTGAACTTGGTACCATCTATTCTCGTTTTTCAAATACTAACTTTACAATGAACGTAAGCGAAAGAGAAAGATGAGTAAAACATACGTGCGACAGAGAAAGGCATGTCACTTTCTCATAGTATCATATTTATAATAATCTTGTCATTCAAATTATCAAAAAAATATCATTATCCAAAACGTCCCCAACTAGGATAGTCTCTTGTTGTTTCCCTCCAATTCCTTTAATCTAAGTATTTGGTATTTTGCAATGTTGTATAGCTCTTAAAAAATGGTAAAACTTGTGATTATTCATTGAGACGGACTCCAATTTCTTGAATGGTTTTAATGGTTTATGAGAGCAGATTGTGCTTTCAAAAATCGCAGTAACTGCGTATTTATTACAGAAATATTAAAATTGGTCGAGAAGAAAATTTGGGTTTGTTGACTTATGCACACACTATTAAACCTCATACGATCTTAATACTAGCTATCGTGCAAAAAATCATATCATAAAACGTACTAATGATGTATGCGTTATTTATGTGTGGAATTATTCACCTTCAATGAACTCAAATTTCACTTCAAAATTCCAAAAATGTGTCATTTTCAAAATTGGAACTGCTTGTTTGAGGATTCATTGAAAATTTGAAAAATTCGCACAAGGAATTAAGTATGTAACATTTTGGAAAACATATATTTAAAAATAATGTTATTAAAAATTGGAACGGTAATAATCCGATATTTTTCGCAAAAAAATACTGCAGCTTTAAACACGGAAGAAAAAATATTTCTTGAAATCTGTAGCTGATTCAGAAGGAGATAATATATTATAGACGCATGGTAGAAATCTCAAAAGTGGTAATACAGTTTTTTAGTGCCATTAGAGAAAGTGAGATTGCAAACAATTTTGTATAAAAAGGACAACCTATGACAGTAGGTCGTCTCATACAGCATTCCGTATTCGTCTTAATGTAAGGGAGAAAGCGTTCATACGTACATATACTTTGAATGTTGATTAATAACTTAGTAGATGAATAACTTTTGAATTAAGAATTTAGTGAAAATACAAGAGTGCTTCTTACTTGCCACATATCTTGAGTTTGTGAGACAATGGCGAGTCCATCGATTACGTATAACTACATAGTGTTAAGCAATATTTTTATAATCTAAATTTAAAAATTGACAACCATCGACGCGATCGAAATACAAAATTGGAATAAAACTGTTCCTTTGAATTGTACGTCTTCCTGATTTTATCCTGTCTTTTTATTTAGTCTGTCGTACATCGTATTCCTCCCGGAATAAATGTCGTCCTTCTACATGCTGTGAGCTGAGCGGGTATCCCCTCCCCACTCATTGCCAGATGAAATTGATGGACAAGATAGGGAGATAATATCTTTTTCATTGAACTTCGGATATTCTGCCATTTAATTGCACGAAAAGCAGTTAAGCCAAAATAATAAACATTATTTATATTGAAAGGAATTATAAGATTACCTACAAGGAGAAAGTTAATCACAAAATATTGGAAACATTTTTTTGAATTATTGATTTTTAAATGTAAAATATGTAAATCAAATTTATTAAGATTATTTTTCATTTTTGCAATCATTTTACTTCTTATTATTGTGACATTTTTCTTTTTATTGTGTTTTGGCGTTCAGAGCCATTATGAAACTGTGGTCAGGCTTAATTGAGATGACTTTTTAATATGATTTTATTTATCCCTACCCAATTTAGGTTTGTGGACAATGAAAATTGTTAGTGCCTCACAATCAATTTTCTAAGTAGATCGGTTTTTACGAAAACATTAATACATTCTTCTTCTTCTTCTTCTTCCCCTTGTCCTATTCGGGTCGGCGACCCACTGCATCGACAAGGCTCCACCATATGACCCTGTCCTGCGCCGATTGTTCGGCCTCCGTCTAACGCAGACCCATCCTCTCCTCGCACAGTTTTTGGAGTTGCCCAAATGTGTCTGATTAATAATTAATACATTAATTGAAAAAATATAAAACAGTAGCCACACGAAGCTAAAAACGAAGTCAGGATAGTAACTTCAGTGGTGGGGGGCGCTACTTACTATACAGGCTGTTAAGGTCGTACTTGACTTACTTTAACCAGTGATTCCTGATATTATTTGGAGTAAAAAATGTAAATGAAATTTTTGTCTCCGGTGATCTTTCCGAAGGCTTTTTTTCAAAAATTTTTCTTTTCAAAATCAAATTTTTTTTTTCTCTTTTGCATGTCGTCACTGGTCATTCAGCCGAGTAACCGACCAACCTTTTTCCCCGCCCCTGACCGTCAAACACTTACTATTTTTATAGTTTTATAGAAACAAAAAAAAAATCTAAAATATCACCGGAGACCAAAGTTTTATTTACATTTTTTACTACAAATAATGCCAGGAATCACTGGTTAAATTAACTTAATAAGTACGTAACTTAATGGCCTGTATAATAGAACCCCACCCGTTTAAAATATCATGCCTTGAGACTCTGGCTTACTGGTTTCCTCACTAGCTTACTATTTTAAAAACAAATCTAGTTGTTTCTACTTGTTACTAGCTTAATAGACTATTGGCAATAGCTTCCTATCCTGGCTTGAAATACTATCCAAGTATGACTCTGTATAATTTATCACGTCAGTAAAATTACTCAAAATAATTTGAATAAAATTTGCTTTCTCATATTGAAAAATCAACTAAAAAAACATTTTACTCGAAGAACCGGATCGCTCTTTGCTAATTAAATTTCTCATTTGTTTATATTATCAAATGCATCCGACTTCCATAGGTGTCTACTTTCTGGATAGATTTATGGAACAATCGCTTGATTGATGTATTACTTGAGCATTTTGGTGCAAATTGCTCAAGCCGCCTAGTATGTAAATGTCACAATTATGTAATATCTATTATATAAATAAATAAATAAAATAAAATAGTATACAGGCCATTCAATTTATTTGTGTTTTCTAATATAATTTATTAATAAGAGTGGCTCTGCAGTTATTTTAATTGTTCAGTACCCTACAAAACAAATATGTAAATTTAATCTTTACGCGGTTTCCCTGTTAACAAACGGCCAAAAATATACCTAAGAGACGTGCATTTTATATGTAATGCAAACAACTAAAAGTTGGTGAGCGAGCCACTAATATAAAGTAATGCCCTTTGCTGTCGCCCTAATGATACCGGATTACTCTGGAATAGAATTCATATAAATTAAATGGTAGTTATGTTTTCCCACAAGAGAAGTTGTTTTCAAACAATTTTTTCACCTTCCATAGATATATAAAATCAGGATTGTGGTTTGTCTACGGGTATTACGAAGAAAAATGTCTCGGCATGGGTTTAATGTTTTTTTTAAAACTAATGTACTGTTTTATTTTAAGGTTGGCGAATTTTTGCTCTTTTGACCTTCAAAACAGTAGGAAAGTCACTGTTTACATGAGATTTGGAGAAACCACACCACCCACTATTCCCTCCCATTACAAAATTTCGATCCTTGATAAAATTTTGCACAACTGTCCTTCAAAGTAGATGGAAATTTCCTATCTATATTTGATTTTTAAAAACTCTGTTTCCCAGGAACGCCGGGGACTTTTAAGAATAGAATTTGAATTATTTTGACAATCACCTTAAGGGAGGCCTTTTGACCTTACAACCCGGACCCCATCGACTTGCAGCGCAGCTGGAAGGATGGAGTCATACGTCCCACCCACCCATGATACGTTTTTCCTTCTCAGTACTTTCTCTTCTTCCTTTCCTTAAAAATAACCTCTAGACGGAATCGTCTAGAACCATTAGAGAGTATAAAAAAAAATATTATATGAAGAAAACATAGTTCGCGTGACGTACGTGTTAAGATTGTAATATAAACGAAAAATAAAATCATGAAAATACTCAGACCGTGGCATTTTCTATGCAGCCACTTACACAAAACGTTTACTCGAAGGAACAATTTATTTATTCTCATTCCTTCATAGATGGAGCCTCTGTAGTTCATTCAAATTCCGCCCCCTAACTATCTTCACCATACGGAAGAAGTTTTCACCCTGTGAGAGACGCATGTGTTCCTAAGAGTGCTTGATATCACGCTCCATACGGTCTAATGAGAATTTATATTATGTTACTTTCATGGAAAAGTAATCCACGTCCTTTTGCCGCTAATTCACACTATTCACGAAGGAAAATAAATTCATCTTATGTAGAAGTGATGTAAATTATTAACTTTATGAAACTTTAGTTCTAAGTAAGAAACTTTTGTGTTTGCATGTACTAAGTGTGTATGTTTTGATAAATTCATCACGCCCAGGACATTCTTATAAGTCCCGTCATTCTCGTTGAGGAACCTCGTTTTAAACTGGTGGTGTTATAATAATTAGGAAAAAAGTGTGCCAGTTTATCAATAAAGTGTTCTGTCAAACACCAGTAGTTACAAGAGCTCCTTGATTTAAAATAAAGTGATGGTATGCTTTTAAGGTGTACTTACATAAATATAGGTGTAAGTGACTAACGTCAGGTTTAGTGTTTTCATACTACGTGAAACCACGAAGAGTCCCATTTTTCAAACAAAATAAAACAGTGCAGTGTTCAGAAACTTCTAGAAGACCGGATCTTAACCATTGCGATTTCAATAAACTTTGCGTATTAAAAATGCGCTGCAGAGCGGTCTGAGTTTAAACGTACAATTTTATTTAGTCGGAAATATATCACTGCTTCAAAAAGGCTAACGTCCTGCTGATCCATTCTCTGATCCACCCTCTCTACCTTAAACCATCTGACATTAGGTCTATGGCATTTCAGATCGGGTAATGTTGGCTGGCGAATAAATTGAGTAGAGAATGGTAAAGTAGAAAAATAAAGTAGATTAGATCTAGTCATAACAAAGCTAAAGTCACGTCAAGTAAAGTTTTGATTCTGAATGGTAGTCTGTTGCCAAAGTGTTATCGGTAAGTTATCTCCCACCTTTGAAACTCCCACATTGAAATTTCATAACATAAAACTACATAGGTGATAACAATTAAATTGCATAACAAGTCAAATGAACATATTTACCTTCTTCACTTTTGAACATTTAATCATTTCTATTTGCATGTTTAGAAAAAAAATATTAGTGATTCTTTTTCTCCTTTGTTATTTTATCATATTTCTTAATGTAGGTAGGAACTTATAAATATCTTTTTGTAATCTGCATAAAAAAATCAGATTCCCGATTTAGAATATCACACGGATTCGTACTACGACGAAACCATCAAAGCTTATAAAGCTCAAAGTACAGAATACGAAATGGAAATTTTATCTTATGTTCTTTCCAATTCAATATGCAAGCCAGACATTTCCAATCAACCCGGGCAGAGATACTGTAACACTGAATCGTATACACACCAGTTACCAGCGCCAGTGCCTTGCACCTATAGATTTTATACAACCGTGGTCGATGTAATACGACAATGAAACTGGGGAACTAAAATAAATTTCATGAACTCCTAAAAAATTGTTGAGGTTGATCGGGAAACCTCTTTTATTAAACTGGATTATTTTGACTGACTTATAAAAAAAAAAAAAAAACTCGAGAATCAAGTGGTGTGTGGTTCGAACAGGTCGTATCTAGATTACTCCTGTCTCCGTTTTCAAATAACTAGTGTTTTATTTAAGTTACAAATCTGAAATTTGTCATGCAAACGCGTAAAAATCGGCGTAATCTGCTACATTTCGCGAAATAAAATTACCTCTCTTGGAAAAGAAGTTATATTGGTTTTAAAACCTGTGTTTTAAAAATATCAAATCTCTTTGCTTGAATTCATAGCACAGTCCAAAACACTACCCGTCGCGACATCTCAAGTGTTTTGGTTTGAGTGAACTAATGTGTTTCCCGTAAAAGAGGTTCATAGTGTCACCAAGAGAACTGGAATGATAACTCAGCTGCCCTGTAGACGAATAAAATGCACTTGAACTTTTTCGTCACCTATGGGAAACACAAAGAAGACGATAAACGGATAAACCCAGATAAGATCTTTTCAATTTATTTATAAATAATCGTTTGTTTATATTTCAGTCCAATATTCCCGTTTCATAGATGTGACCTCTCTACAGAACACTTCAGATCTTGATTTAATGCCCAGAGAGGTACGTATCTGAGAATCTTGATTGACACCAATTAGCCATAAGTACATGTTATTAGAATTGCTTGATTTGTTTTGTTTTTTTAATATTTTATTTATTTATTTATTTTTATAATCTTTTTATTTTTCAGTCGGTTTTTATTTATTTTATTTTAGAGGATCGTTAGTCCTGCGAGAAGATTAGTTAGTCCAAACCTGTTACTGCGGGAGAATTAGTTAGTCCAAGAAGAAGTAAGAAAATTCAAGAAGAGGCAAGGCGAGTCAAGAAGAGACAAGAAAATACCACACTTGAAGAGACAACAAGAAGCAAGAAGAGCCAAGAAAATCCACGAAGCGTGAAGAGGTGAGAAGGTCCAGAAGAGGCAAAAAGAGACAAGGGGAACCAAGAAGGGACGAGAGAAGAGGCAAGAAGAGACAAGACTTTTCTTGTGGCTTTCCAAGAAGACCTAAGAAGAGCCGTAAAGAGGCGAAAATATCCAAGCAAGAAGAGACAAGGAGAGCCATGGAGAGGTATGAAGAGACAAGAAGAAAAGCAAGAAGGGACAATAAGACTCAATAATAGACGAGAAGATTCACGAAGAGGCAAGGCGAGCCAAGGAGTGGCGGCGAAATCCAAGAAGAGCCGAGAAGAGGGAAGAAAAAGAATGGGAAAAAAATCATAACGCTCAATCCATTCCTTTATTCCTGCCCATCCTACATTCCAATATTGGCTTATTAGGTTGCCATGTATACCTGTCGATTAAACTCCAACCTCCTTCCTATCCTTAGAGCACGTGTTCCAGTACTAACAAATCAGTGCCCCCAGGTGTACCGGTCTCACCGGGACAGGATTGCTCCTGGCTGGGGTGGTACAATCGTATCGTATGACTTATAAAAATAAAAAAACTCGGTGAACATTAAATTAAAACATACTCAATCTAGATTACCTGCATCATAGGATTAGGTTAAACCGGAGCATATAATTGATAATTCTCGAAGTAGTAGGGAAAGGAAAGCAATGTTAAAAATTGGGGTGAATAAGCAGAGGTGCGCCTCATCCAAATTTAAATTTAATAAAAACACTTCTGATCGGTTATATTACAAAAAGGGACATTCGGTCACCGCAGAATTATTATTATCGATGGTATGTAATATTCAATAGTAATGAATATTTAAGATGGATGCAAAGTGAATACGAAGTGTCATATTTTATTTTTCACTAAATATTAATTACGTTGACTGAAATATTTGTTCCGCATTGTAATTTAACTGATACGAGGTATTTTCGAGTAAAGTGCGAGACTCACCTTTGGATATTTTTGGAGCTCGTAATGCAAATCTACATATTCCGCGTATAGATATTTCATCATCATTTGCACCGTAGGCTTCCGCTTGAAGGTCTGGTAGTGTAGGTATCTTGAACCAATTGGGTTCTATGCACCAGCCACCTTGAATGAAATCGAAGCTATACTAGGGGGGATACAAAGAGAAAGTAGATTCAAATGCCGACTACTATCACCACAGAAGTCTGCCGTTTTTGCGTCTATCGCCTATTGAATATTCGCACAAAAGAAGCCTCATCGATAGAATGTTGCAATCTAAAATCTCTGTATTAGGAGGAGTAGATTGTCATCTGGACTGGTAACTAGGCACGAGTACGATTTACGTGGCGCCGCCATTTGACAATAGAAAAAAAACAGCTGCATTCCAGGAGAAATCCTGAATTGCAGCTGAGCAGTGACCTTTTCGTAAATAGAATCAATGTGTAATCAAAAATGTATAGGTATATATTGTAAAAAAAAATCTATTGATGAATAAACGATTTTATCTACCCATAATAAGTCGAAAGTGAAGAAAATTTTTTTTCGATATCTCGCTTCGTTTTCGAGATATCGACACTTTAAAGTTTTAAATGTTTTTGACTAGAAAAGGATTTATATATAAAAATAAAAATAAATAAACAATTAAAAAATGATTTTTTTTTCACTTTGGGCACTTTCTTTTGTATCACAAACCACGTTACACAAACATCCCAGTTTTTAAGTAGTTTAACAGCTACGTTAGGTTTGTGTAACATGGTTTGTGATACAAAAGAATGTGCCCCCTTTATAGCACCTTCTCGCGTCAAGGCAAGAAAACATCCCAATTTTCAAGTAGTTTAGCGGCTATGCTAGGTTTATGTAACATGGTTTGTGATAGAAAAGTGAATGTATTTTTTATACAAAATAATTACGAAAACTTTAAAGTGATGATTTCTCGAAAACAAAGCGAAATATCGAAAATTTTCATTCTTAACTTTCGATTTATTTTTGGTCGATTTATCAAAATTTATCGTCGAATGGCGGCGTCATGGAAATCGTACTCTCCCCGGTAATTACATTGGTAGATAAAATAATTCAAAATTATATTGAGTAGGTAGGTACTTACTCATAGAAGAAATTAATAACTGAATCGCAAAAAAGATTTTAATACTTCTTTAGTACGTAGGCACAAGATAAAATAAGGTTACATAGGTTGGGCAAAGCTTGTAACAAGTTACGCAACAAACTCCGGCGCACACAATTTGCTACAATATAATATGCGAGAGCTGGATTGCTTCTGGTCACTCTGACAAGGAAAAGAGCTTTAGAGCAGTCTTTTAGGATAAAGGAAAGGATGCGCGGCATTTTTTCATACAAAATTTAATTGGTATTGACAAAATACATATACACTCACCAACATTTAAATGGTATTCACAACATACATATACACTCACCATATTCATGTTGTCAGAATAAGGAATTACATATAAAATATTATTCATATGATTGTTTGCATTAAAAAAACTAATATCTACAGTGTAGCCTAAACATAGAAAAGTGTACCAATATACATACCTTAGTCTTACAATAGAAGTCAATTTTAACTGGTCAAATCATATTGAAAATGTACGTAATAGAAAGATCAATATTAGGAAAGTTTTACCACCTAAAAAAATTGTTAATAAAAATATATTCTACTGTATGTATAACGCATTAGCGGAATCAATTATAGGATACGGATTAACGTACAAAACGTACTTAAATAAAATAGAACAACTCAATAATACAACTAAAATTGATATCAGGCAAAAAAGTGCAATTATGTGAAGGCGATTATAAAAAAATGTTCTCTTTATGTAACGTGCTCTCTTTATAGTAGGGTAGATTACTAATTACCGCTAGATGAATCTGTATCACAGAACTAAAAAATAAACCTGTAAACCACAACTTCCTTACTAGGCATTAAGAATCACAAATGTTTATCTATCTATATATATATATTATATATATATAAATAAATGTTTCCCTTCGTCACGCCATAACTTCAAAATGAGTTTACCTATTTCATTCATCTTTTTTAAAAAGTTTTCTAAGACTTTGTAGAAGGTTCTTATGGAAAGAAAAAATTAGAAAATTGTGCAAAAAATTGGATAATATCAGAAAATCAAACGACTATTTTAACTTCGTATGTTTGACAGTTCACGCGTTTGATATATTTAGAGATATTTCCTTTACTATTCATCCGATTGCGATAAAAATTTGGTGAGTTTTTGTGGACATGCCCGTGAAGGTTTCTATACACCAATAGTTTTATATTGGTGAGTTCAGGAGTTATAAATTATTGCAAAAAAAAAATTGCAATAGGGCACAAGTTAGTTGTTTGAAAAATGAGTGTATTTTACGGAGTTTAGCGGCAGGGAAAAAAGGCGGGAGGGGGAGGGGAATCAGAAAGGGGCAGAGGGGAATTAAGAAGGGGTGGTTCGCGGGAGGGAGGACGGAGAGGGGGAAAGCGCAGAAGGTGGAAGGGAAATTCGTGAGGGGGGAGGTTCGCGAGAAGGGCGACAGCGGGAGAGGAGAGGAGGAACGCGGGGGAGGTGAGAAGGGAACGCGGGAGGGAAACTGTACGAGGGTGGGGAAGAGGCGGCGGATGGGGAAAGGGGACGAATGGGAAAGGACACGCAGGGAGAAACTTTTTTTTTATTTAAGTGGTATTGCAACGTATGCCGGGTATCAGCTAGTTATTAATATATCTCAAAATGTATACGGTGATATAACAAAGAGGCATAAAATTCCGGAAATATTTGACGTATAACCTGAAGTCATTAAAAAAGAGACATCCCATTCAAAAATCAAAACAAAAGTAAGGTCATTCTACCTCCGTGGGACATGAAAACAAATAATATTATGGATATACCTAGATCTGTGAATAACAAATAATATTGTGGACAAATACTGAGATCTGTTTACCATTGTTAAAAATGAAACAATTACTCTCGTACATTACGATTATAAGCATCATAATAATTATTTTAGTATTTTAATATTAAGTATTATACTATTAAGTAATTATTATGTATTAGGCAATAAAATATTAAGTTAAGATTTAATTATATTATTATAAGCAAATAAATAGGAAAAATGAGAGATTTCTTACAATCAAACTGGTTGATCAGTTTTGTAAGATTTGTAAGTTGAAATATTGTAAAAAAAAAACTGAATAAACGTTTAAAACAAAAAAAAACTTCAGTGCAGAGATAATACGTTAAGTCTTCCTCGGGGGTCTCCGACTTTTTCTACCATTCACTTCTTTTTATCAGGTTGATACTATTAAAAAACAATATTTTATCGACTTTAATTCGACTCGTATGTACTCACACAAGTGCGAAGACTTGTCACGAGGTTGCGAGCGGCCCGATCCGTTTTTTTTCCAAAAAATTGCCTGGATTAGCAAACCTTTAAATACATTTGTTTGGATTATACCCATCAATGTAATATTGTTCATTGACGAAGAACTTAATACTAATTTATCTGACCGAAACATTGAAAAGAACAAGTCACAGGTAAATAAAAACGCTGTAGTACACGATTCGCGGCCGACCTGCAAAATGCCTGGAGTTGCTTTGCACCAATTCCAGCATTCTTAAAGCTTTGCTGTGTATCTTTTCTATCTGTTTCATATTTGACATGGCATTGCAAAGTGAAAATAGTTGCGTTGACCAAGTAGAAACAGCTCTGAAAAGTTGTGCAAATTTCATGAAACAGACCTCAGCATTTGTGAGGTTTTTCTTTGACTTTGACATTGATATTATAAGAAGTAGAATTTTTTCTAGCAATTATTATTAGTTTTTTTTCTTAGTATTCAAGACTGAACCATGATAAATAAAAGAAGGAACACTTCCTAAATAGCATCTTCAACACTCAGCTGTCTGTTTTATAAGCCATTTAATTTATGTATCCCAGACATAGTTGACATATTATTTATATCGCAACTATTAATAATAACTGATAAAAGTAATTATTCAGACAGGCGACCATAAACCAGTAGCGCTCTGGTTAAGATTGGAATTTAAAAAAATGAATTAGCATGATCAAATACCTGGTTCCATTTTGTGACCGTCACCTTATAAAAGCGTTCTGCAATAGAATTGCCGGCGGTAATGTAATAACTTTAATAACGTAACCAAAATGCAAAAAAAGTCATTTATATATTCTAAAGCGACCACCTTTGTGAGTAAAATAATACATGTATTAAATAAAGTTTCCTACTCACTTTGAATTCGGTAGTCCAACAGAACGTATCGTACAACAAAGAAGTCTTCAAACATGTTGTATCATTCAAGATATTAGTCATCCAAAATAATATCCAAGCCAATCGTGATCACACGATATGTGATCAGTTATCACACGCTATTAGTTATGATATCGACAAAAATTACAGAAAATAAGTAGGTCCCAATGGCCGAGTAGGATAAGGCACCATCCCGGTAATATAAGAGATCCTGGGTTCGATTCCCTTCGAAACCAGGATCTCTTATATCAGTTGCGACCATTACCTTTCCATATTTCTGTCTTGTTCGGTTTGATGTTACGTGTAGATTGATGTATTAGTAACATCGTCTCATTCGATGATATATTACATTAAGGGTGTAACCTTCAAAAGTTATTCTAATAAAATTGAAAAAAGGAACTGATTTTACTAAATGTACGATTCATTTATTACTAACTGACACAAAACTGTCTATTTTCAATATTCATAGAAATTTTAAATTATGTCAGCACAAAACAAAATGGTTAGATTAAGTCGGTCCTTATTAAATATAATGCCAAGGGTTTGCTCAGTTTCGAGTTAAAAACAGCTGATTTCAACGATCTTCATGATTTCAATTAGCTCAACCCATAAATTTCAACCCTACTTTGTAATATTTTGTTTAGTTTTTCAAGTAATGAAACTTTTTATCGTCAAACCATAACTTAAATGAACCGATTTGGACGACAGACCGGTAGGTGTTTGAAAAATTGGTTCATGAGTGCACAATTATTCGCACAACATCGCGTCCCGCGGCTATTCAAATTGAATAACATTTAAGATTAAGTACGGTAAAATTTTTTATCGTCTGTTATATGCACGAAGAATTCGTTTCATAAAAAAAGCACGTTAATTATATGTTTCCATGGATATCGCCATTTGGTAGAAACTGCGCAGGTGCCCTTAATAATAAGAAAACCCTTAAATATATTTTTGTGTTATGTATCATCATTAACAGTAAAGAACATAAAGCCATAAACCAAATTAAGTAATGTAAAGCATGGAATATATAGATATTTTCATTTAGCAAAACTTGTTCCGAAAAGGTAGCAATTTGGTACCCACTGTAAATTTTAAATTTAATATATCCGACCGTTAGTTCATGTCCACCGGGCCCACTGTAAATTTTGAACACTCACACTTGCCATATGTGTCTCCAAGTGTTTCGCTACGTTTGGTGACTTAGCAGGGGGGCCCGGGTTCATGGGGTGAGGTATTACTTAACGAACCTAAAAAATATGAATTACTTTAAATTTAAAAAAAATTTTAAACCTCATTAAAAGACAACCATATGCTATCATAACTTAGGTAATTTTTTTTTCGGTTTGATATCCAAATCTTAATAATAATTAGAATGGCGTCAAATCAAAATTAATTGAAAGAACACATTCTTTCTTACATCTGTGCAAAAAATTAGGAGTAGAAAACAATGCTGGAGTTTAAATGCACACAGAAACATGTTTTAATCGTGATGAATAATGGATTGGAATTGTAACTTGATATTAATAGCTTAGGTTATTTAAAAAATAAATTTGCCGGTAATTGAAATGCTGGACATCAAATATTACATTATGTAGAAAATAGATTCCTGAAGTTTAATTATTTTTAAGCCAAATTATTAGTCATTGGTTTGCTTGAAATTATTTAAATTCTTTGGATGCATGATTAAAATGGATAGGATGTGGGTAGTGCCTGGTTATTGGCTCTGGATATAAATATAAAGGTCAAATGTTAAAATTGCGGCGTGGGCGCTATTTATTTAGATGTTTTTCATAGTAAGTAAATTAATTCATATCTATATATCGAATTTTTTCACTGTAAGATGCTGTCAAGCTCATCCCGGTGAGAGAATTTTGTTTTATATGAATACCGCACAAGTGTCCCAACTGCTCCCGTCTGGAGCCAGTGAGACTATCGCATCCTCAATTGGGGTATGTTTGGAGGCTGAAGGTAGTGGGGAGGGAAGAAGATGGGGTAGAGGAAGGTGGACAAGAACCTGGCTATTCAGATCTGGTCTCAAATAAGAATAAAGCTGTTGCAAGCAACGTTTAAATTTTGAATGGTGGTCTCACACCAGAGCGATACTATACACGACAGAGTATCTTACACTCTGGAACGTGCCGAAAATAAACTATATATTATGTTTAATTAATTTAATTCATGAAATAACAAAAATTAATTCGATACAATTTATTTACGCATGCCGGATTCGAACCCGCAACCTTCAGATTGGGAGTCGAGAGCCTTATTAGCCTCGACCACTATTATTTATTATCGGTAAATTGATTGAAATGGACTCAATCAAATTATTCCACAATGTCATATTGCCACAGAATCAAGACAGTTGGAACTTTTTCTTGGTATGCAGCACATAAATTTTATTAAAGTCGTAAAAATGAAAAGCGACGCACAAAAAATAAAGTGATCACTGATTTTTTTATTTAAGTGGTATTGCAACGCATCCCGGGTATCAGCTAGTTATTAATATATCTCAAAATGTATACGGTGATATAACAAAGAGGCATAAAATTCCGGAAATATTTGACGTATAACCTGAATACATTAAAAAAGAGACATCTTATTCAAAAATCAAAACAAAAGTAAGGTCTACCTCCGTGGAAAATGAAAACAAATAATATTATGGATAAACCTAGATCTGTGAATAATAAATAATATTGTGGACAAATACTAAGATCTGTTAAAATACCTTTGCTAAAAATGAAACAATTACTCTCGTACATTACGATTATAAGCATCATATTTTTTTGCTTTGGTTAACCATATAAAAAGTGCGATGATAAATTATTATGTTTATATAAATAAGCAGCAATTTTTTTTTACACATACATATTAGAAGCAGTTTTAGAAAGAGAGTAAACCAAGAATTTAGTTTGAATTAAAGTAAAAATATTTAATTTTGAAATAAATCTCTAATCTCACAGAGTAATATGATATTAAATTGTCTAGAAGGGTTTCAATTAATGTATTCCTTCCTTTGAATTCTACTTATAAGAAATTTAAGATACTTATCAATATTTGAACTCTTCAAAATATCAAAGAATCTAAACCATTCAAATAATAAAAAAGTGTTAATTTTCATTTTAATTAAATTACCAAATACCGTATTCAATTAAAAATGTCTTCACTCTTTCAAGTGAATTTAAAAAGGTACTCTCATAATATAATATTAAGTTATTTATTCAACAAAGTTTTAAGAATTCACTGTTTAAATTTTCATATAAAGTCTAGACTTGCTGTGGGTGACTCACAACTTACAGGTAGGGTAATCCACTGACGATAGAAGTTTCCCACCCAGAAAAGGACGAAGCATTTTAATTGTTTTGATTTTCACCAAGATGACCAGAAAACAATATTACAAAATGTTTAATTTCTACTTGAATAACAGCGTCTCTAGCTCTTCGAGTACTAATCTAAATTTGGCCTATTGGGCTAGTAGTTCATTGATAGTTGTCAAAACGCAAATAAATATTTGCTATTTCTAATGAAAACACATTATGATTCGAATACTTCTTCAATTTCGCAAAATCACTCTATGGCGTCATTTTGAATTAAATGAAACAAATAATTTTGTGTACTACATAATCACAATTATCATTTTTTTTGTTATTATATAGGTAGTAATGTACACAAAGTTATTTGTTTCATTTAATTAATATTGAAAAAGTGAAATAAATGTTTTTTTTTAACAAAAAGAAGAATTCTAAATCAGAGTATAGATTTACGTACTTAACCCATTTTCAATAGAAACCGAATACACCGGAAAAGCCAATAGGTGATACATATTTCACCCTTTCTTTTAAAATTCCAAATGCGTTACTATTATAAACGCAAAAAAAACATTTGTTCATTTTTTATTGTAAATTACACTACCATTTTTAGGATACCCAATCTTTTTCATGCCTTTCAGCTTCTTCTCCCACTTTCTTCTTCCTCAGAAAAATCCCCAGAGCAGGAACTCCACACTTTCATTTATTCATAGTCTTAATCCAGGCACACGCAAACTACGTTTGTTGCTGGTAACAGTTGCGTCGTAACAGTTGCTTGCACCAAAATCTATTACGATATAGGACTAGGGTAATAATTTAGTCTAGTGGTGAGTAATTTAGTAACTTGACATGTTAATATAAATTTAATAGAGTAGTTTAGTCAATGATTTGGTAGAGACAATACATTTAGTTCAATTTTTTCGGGCGAATAGCCCCCTATGTGTTAATGCTCACTGGTTCAAACACTAAACAAATACGATCCCGTGGTTTTGATAGAGTTAAACAGTAGCCGCATAAATCTCGTCTCGTTTTAGGGAAGATGCTACCATAATACTATCATTCTTTCGTCTGTATATTTTCTTTACTTTTGTCTCACTATTTCCTCTTCTAAAATAACAAAGACAATCAGCTTAAAAGCAGTTCGTTCATATTCCAATTCGCCACTCACTAATGTACTCTACTCGACCGTAATGGGAACGCTTTTTGATCTGTCAAGTGGCGATTTACTCGCTAAGCGACTAAACTATTAGCGTTGTACGAACAGGCCTTTATGGAGGTGCGCACACGTGGTGACTCGACACTAAGACTATTTATGAATTTGTACGTGTTTTGAAATAGTTGGCATTTGTCGTCATACTACAGTTGCTCATATGCAGGGGTCTTTTCTTTAAATAGATTTTCATTAAAGACACTTTCCGTAGGTTCTATTTTCAAACGAACTTCTCTAGAGGGTAACATGGTGAAGGGTACAAGACTGCTGCCATGACAACGGCGTCTGACAGCCTCCCCAGTATAATGTACGGGGGAAATTGCCGCGCGAATATAAACTGCATATTAACTGAGATTAAACCGTTTAGATATGAAAGGGACACGTTTATTGAATATATTACACGTTCACCAAAAACGTTTTGGGGTGACCACCGGTGTAAATATGCACATAAAGTAAAGCTATCGAAGCATTAAAACGGTTAGGGAGCTTGTGTGGAGGTTTAAACTTATTTGGAAGCATTAACTGATTGCGAAATTGCGTTATTTTTGTGTTATTTTTTTTAACTTTTGCATTCTTAGAATTTGAAGAAATTAGCATGTATTTAGGTTAGTTGTCGCAGATATCGGTTATTTAAAATAAAAATAAACTATTTCAACTATTGGGCTATTTTTAAACAGATTTTTTAACATACATTTTTTTTAAATATTGTGGAAGGAATATAACAACTAACCTTGATAATCGTTTTTTTTTAATTGTGCAGATTTAATGCCAAAAATGAAATGAGTAACTAGTAATTACTCAAATTACTTCCTCCACTGGCCCAGCCTATCCCATGTTATTCCAATTCACTGTGAAAACAAAATATTATCACACGTTACTAAAATATTAGACATTAGTAGAGTTTATACTGCCCTGAAGAAGCTACGTTGGTAATGAAACCCGGTCGGCACAAAATATATATGTAAATAATAAAAGTGGTGTTTACAAAGTTCTTGTTTTATTTAAATTATAATGTCACATCACAAAATAACTGCTTCATATGAACAAACAAAAAAATAAGTATATGTGCTCCTCTATATCCACCGGTATATTTTTGTGCACACCACAAAGGTTTCTAAATATCAGAAAAGTTTATTGAATTATGACACCTCCAGTAAGCTAATGTTGTGAAGAGGAAGAAATAAAGTTACAGAAGAATGGAGAAGGGGGATATATGTCTTGAACCCAACGTCATCATTAAGATGATAAATCTTTTACAAGTTCGATGCTAAAAGGCTACATGACGAAATTACACAGGCATGAATTTCACGTAACTACCAATATCACACCGCCATAATTACACATTGACGAAAATAACAGATGAAGAAAATTATTAAATGTTTTTGCGTTTAATTCGTAGAACTCCATTTAATGTTTTAAAGTATTTTAGTCTTTTTATTTTTGTGACAGCTGTTTCGGCTTACAAGGCCTTTTTCAAACTGTGTTAAGAGGGTATTACCAGAGAATACCTTTTTAAGTCTTTTAAATTTTTAGTCCTTTTTAAATCAAATTCTAGACTTATTAACTGTTTTTTACAAAAAAAAATAATTTGATTTGAAAAGATTGTTATTTTATCAAGTAAACATATTTTTAAAATTTTGAATAACTAAGTGTATTTTTAATATACTATGGTTATACCGTTGATCGTTGGCAGATTTGTTCAATTTTCAAACGACATAATATATCATATAACACAAATTTCAAATCATATAATCATACAATAAAACAAATCAATACATAATCTAGTAAATACATTTTTCAGAATTTTAATTTTAGTTAAATTAAAACCATTAAAAAAATATTCGAGAATCTTTTTATAAATCTTTTGTGACGAAAATACCTCAGTTTTTCTGTTTATTTAAGGTCTCACAAACTAAAATATTTTAGATTTTTACTTATTTTGACACTTTATGACATTTAGACTTATTTTTTTATACATTATTGAAAAATCGTACTTATGATTAAAAAAATACTTATAAGAAGTAGACGACATTTAATAATTTATCATCGTGCGTTTTGAAGATTTTTATTGCTCACTTGAATGTAGGTATATATTAAAGCAAGAATGAAATAAATCGACATTAAATTTTTAATTTAAAAATTTTGATACGGGGAATAATCGATCTTTCTCACCGGAACCTCCGTGTATAGTTGCAAGCATTATTAAACTTTTATTCTCAGCCGCTGGTCAATGGCTCTTAAACATTACTAAATTTTATTTAAAAAAAAAGAATTACTCCTACTTAAATTACACATATAAAAAAAGTTAATTAAAGAAAATTGATATGAAATCTATTACTACACATTATTTAAAATGTAAGCCTCGCCTATTAAAAATGCCCTCATTGAGGTGTATTATTCCAGCATGAGTAATTAAAGTTGTGTAATTCTCTTCGTTTGTAATTTTGTTTATGTGTAATTCTGTCCGTGCGTAATTCTGGTATATTGGTACGTTAAATTCACGCCTTTTTAATGTCATCCTGATACCATGCTGAGAGTATCATCCTCTTAAAACTAATAACATTATAAGGCGATATCACAATTTTTTATAAATCTTAGCTACTTTTATTGTGACAAAATCCTAAGAAAATCGTCTATGTTTGTCTACTTAAAAGTACAGACAAAAAATGTTCAGTTTTATTAAAGCATTCATCACGTTTTTTCGAGGACCGTTGAGGATGTCTAGAACTTATTCCCCGTTTGTTTACAAATAGATGTTTCCAATTTTTTGTGTGAGTCCCTTCGAGAGATGAAGTAGTCATCGATAGGCCGGGATGCTGCGTCTAATGGACTGTGATGGTATTCCCTAGAGATGAGAGAATGATTTGTCTGTTGGAGGATTGTAGAAACGAAATGTATTTTTTATTGCCTTCTGTATTTTAGTATTTATACGCGGACTGTTAAGCAAAAATATGTGTTTGATATAGTAGACACGACGGTATTTTTAGCATTTTGAAATATGAACAGCTTCTATGTAATTTAAGCTCAGCAGCAAGTGTCGTGAGCTAAGCAGATTTTACAATAAGACGACACATTGTTTGTTATGACGGTCACACTTTTATGCTTGCAATTTCATAAAAAGCTGAAACGGGCCGAGAGCTTGCATTTAACCCCTCGGGCTAATTTATTCGTTTTTCGAAACAACTGTATAGGTCTCATAGAAATTGTTTTGTTTCCCTTACTATCATAGTGAGAAATGTGATATAAATGAAGGCCGGCGTAGTCCAGGGGTAAGGCTTTGGAATCCATTCCGAAGGTCGCGGGTTCAAACCCGGCGTGTGCAAATAAATTTTATTTGATTAATTGGTGTTATTTCACAATTAATTAATTAAAAATAATATGTAGTAAATTTGCCTTACGTTCTAGAGTGGAAGACACTCTCAGTATCGCCCTGGTGTGAGGCCACCATTCAGAATTGAAACGTTGCTTAATAATGGCTTCAGCCGTGTTTAGTGACTAGATCTGACTAGCCAGGTACTTCCCCACCTTCCTCTTCCCCATCACCTTTCCTACCCACAACCTTCAACCTTCCCGCACAACATACCACAATTGGGGATGCCATAGTCTTACTGGCTCCAGACGGGAGCAGTTGGGACTCCTGTGCGGTATTCGTGTAAAAAAAAAACAGTGTCAGAAAGAGAAAACACCACGTATTACGTCAAAATCTAAAAGTTACCACAAAAGAAGTAAAATGTAGAACCCTTATGTAACTAAAATTACGGATCGCAATTTCAAAAATTTTTATGAAACTTGGATATTTTTTATTCATTATTTTTACACGGAACGACAAAAAGTGTGGTGAAAAAACGCTTTTAATTTTTTTTTAATATTTGTGTGTTTTTATTTCAGTCATAATTTATTAATCAGTAATTTTAATTAGAAAAAAACGTAAAGTGAGCAATTTTCAAAGTTTTTAAGTTTGCATGCATAATTTTCATACTTAAATAATTTGAAAGCGTATTTTTTCATCTTTCGAAAGCAGTTTTTAGTTTCAATTTGTATATATAATGTCGGACGTGGTTTGCGATGGATCCGCTTCCACAATAGCCTTCAATTTTTCATTATCAACCGGCCGTCCACGGGACTTGTTCTGCAGGTCGAAATTTCCAGAACGAAAACGTTGGAACCAAAAACGCACTGTGTTTTCTTTTGCGGCACCGTCGCCATACACATCATTAATCCTTCGAGCCGTTTCTGCAGCACTGGTGCCACGGTGGAACTCGTACTCGTAAATAATGCGATATTTCAAGTTTTCCATTTTGTAAACTAAGTGACGCACCGAAAAAAAACAATTAAGGAAAAAACAAATGAATTATAATTTTCGAAACACAAATTCATGAGTAAATAGCTGTATAAACTTGAATTTGGAATTCCTAACCAAAGAGAAGATTTTTGAGATCAATGTTGCCAGTACGGCAAAACGCCAATTTCATATGTAGGGACCTAATAATAAATCTAATATATAAAAATCTCGTGTCACGGTGTTTGTGGTCGCACTCCTCCTGGCCTGGACCGATTTTTATGAAATTTTTTAAGTATATTTCGTAGGTATGAGAATAGGTCGTAAAGTATATTTCACGCCGCAAGCTCTGGCTTTATGAAATTTGCATAAAAAATTTGAAATAGGTCAAAGAGCTTATCGGCAGGGAAAATAGTCATGAGGGGGAGGGGAATCCGGAAAGGGCGAGAGGAATTAAGGATGGGGTGAGGGTTCGTGGGATGGGGGACAAGGGTGGGGGGAAGGCGGAATAGGTGGAAGGGGAATGCGTGAGGGGGGTCGCGAGAAGGGGGACAGCGGTGAGCGGAGAGGGAAGTGGAAAGCGGGAGGGGAAGGAGTCGCGGAAGGGGAACGGGACGAAAGGGAAAGGACACGCAGGGAGAAACAATTTCTTTATTTATGTGGCATTGCAACGCATGCCGGTTATCAGGTAGTATATAGTATAATTATAGTAATATTCAATTTATTTGGATATTATTGCAAAGCTGAAATATTTTGTCCCTCTGACAAAATATCTTCAAGGCCTGAGGGGAAAAAGAGTACAGTTTACACGCCAAATAATTTATAGCGACAATAACCGAATATCGATTTTGTGATGATCAAAAATGTCTTGATTAATTTTAAAACCAATGGATGTAAATTATTAGTTGGTTCATTCAATTACGAAAATAAACATTCTACAAGTCTTTATCAATAATCCCCCATTATGTTGATAAAAACACATCAAACAGATAATCGAACTTAAATATCAACCAACATTATATCAAACGTACTTAAACGGGCCTTCAGAAGAACCTTGAGGAACCCTTACGGGCACATAATATATTATCCTCCCATACCTTCCCGGCTTCCAGGGGGTAGTGGGCTGCATACTAATCCCAGTCCGGTGCTTGCACTCTGGGGGAAGATTAAATAACTAAAAATTTATTATTTTTAATATACCTAATACGAGCAATTTAGCAATAATGTTCTTTTATTTGAATAATGATCTGATCATTGAAATATTTATAATACCATTTTTATTCTACAGTAGTAAGTATACTTTTACTTTTGGCATCCCCAACATACGGGGTATGTTTTAAGGCTAAAATTAAAGGAGAGGGGGAGGATATGGCGAAGAGGAAGATGGAAAGTATCTGGCTTTTCAGATCTGGTCACCAAACACGGCATAAATCATTTCAAGCAACGTTCCAATTCTAAATTTTCCACTCTGGAACGCGCCGCAAATAACTTAATATTATTTTAATTAATTAATTGTAAAATAACACAAATTATAAGAATTTTTTTTATCAAGTAACATTTATTTGCGCACGCCGGGTTTAAACCCGCGACCTTTGGATTGCGAGTCAAGAGTCTTACCCCTCGACCACGGAGGACGTCAAACTTATTACAATGCTATCTATACTTTTCTATGTATCCAGCTAAGCTTAAGTTAACTGCTAAGCCATTTTTTGCACCCAGATTCTAAAATTAATTATGAATACATATAAATAACATTTATACATATGAGAACTTCCTTCTTCTTGCGTTAATTGTAATTAAAAATATAAGTATGTGTACGTATATCTACAAAATTATGTAGAATATAATATATTTGTAAAGGAATAAGAGTATCTACCTAGAAATATCTAGGATTCCTTTATATTTATTTTCCTACCTACCTACCTAGTATTTAAGTATCTACATAGAAATGTCTATGATTCCTTTATATTTGAATTATGAATTTCATTTTATTCTATTGTTTTTTTTTTAAATGTCATTGCTTTCGTTACACATGATGTTGTGTGTAACCAAATAAACTTTAATCGTCGTGTCTTTATACTCCAGAGCAACACATTGTTTTATTTGTCATTAAAAACCTAAAGACAGCAAACAGTCTTATATATTTTATATTATGTACAAAATCCTTACTAATACCTAAATCATTACACTCACACTAATAAATTACTTCTATGTTTCCTCTTTGTACTTATACCTCAAGAGTTTTGCCTTTTTTAAAACTTATCACTGAGAACAAGGGCATAACCCAAAAATATATTGTTAAATGTAAGAATGTTTGTTGTCATGTAAGTCTCTAACTTTAAGCCGCAGTTGTAAATATGTATGTCCTAAATCACTAGTTTAAAGTAAGTATATATAAGCATAAGTCGATAGCCACTAGATATAAATCTTAGATGTAAATCACTATTGGTGGTTCAATTTAATAAATATCCTAGCTCGTAGGATCAGTGATGGTGGCACTGGTTTTACAAATACTTCGATCGCAGTGATGTGAATTACAAATTAAATGAATTAAAATACATTTGCCTTATATACATAGGGAAAAGCGGTGGAAAGCCCAAAAACTTACCTAATCTACTGCTAATGTCCCTTCAATAATCCACTGCAAATGTCACTTCAACAGCCGCTGGTTTTTCTTCTCATTCTTATTCACAAAAAAACACAATAGTATTATTCAATAACACAACCACAAATATATCGGTCGCGGCGGTTCAAAACATGTGTTTTGCGGGGTACAACAAAATACGACGGATTACAGCGATAATTTGATTATTATCAAATATAATCAAATAACAAGCAAAAAATGTTTGCGGTTCAATAACAGTAATGCATATTGCGACTTTTCGGCGTGTGGAACGAACAACGGACTTCATTAAATGAAATTTGTTTTCGAAGTGCTAAATTCTCCAAAAGTCTCTGGGCAAAAACAAAGGAAAGGGAAGCATTAACGACTATTTGAATTACTCTGATTAATAGCAATCAAAAGTACTTACACAACTCGCGCAAACAACTAGTAATTTTTATAAATCTTAGTTGTTGTAAGGCAGCTATAGGAATTACATATATTTAATTAAATGAAACAAATAAATTTGTTTACACGACTATACAATCACTTTCGAAACCGATGGTTTCTTCGTCAGGATGATAACACGAATAAAACTTAAAAAACAAACAAACAAGTATAGAAAAATAAAAACTATAAACAAAAATATTATAGAGAGTGGTGACAAATTACTTAAAAATATCATAAAAAAAAACAATTATATAAAATGGTATGGTTGTATAGCGCCCTTTAGGAGATTTTTCACAAAAAATGGTGTGATATAAATCAGCCAAATATTTTTTTTATTAAAAAATATTATAATAACTTACGAAATAACGTGCGATATAAAAAAAATATTTTTTTGACCTCACAGTAGACTGAACTCGCAAATAGCAACGTAAAAATATTACGAAATTACTTTCTAACTATTTTTAATTCGACTACTTTTGGGTTATTTAATAGTTCTACACAAATAACGTACGATATATTGATGACAAATAGTTAATCATTAATCATAAACTGCCATAAATTTTCTGAAGATAGGTTAGAGTGGTTTAATGCACTATTACAAATTAAAACTTGTAGGCACATTACATTATGTAGATACGTTACAGAAAAAGGCATTGTCAAAGAAATTATTTGTAATTGGTTTCTACCAACTAAAAATTCGACAAAATGGATACTTTCTAAAGAAGGTTCCTTTGAATGTACTTAAACAGGATTGGAATCATGGTTACATCACATAAATATTAAATATGTAGAAATAAATAAATAAAGACTAATATTGTTCATAGCTGTTCTACGTCCACCGTAGCTGTTAAGTGTTTACTCTATGGTGAATTGTGCAATTATTTGCCACCACCATCTAATCACATGTATGTAAGTAACCGTAAAAGCCAAACGAATTTATCACCACCTCTTTTATGGGTTCAGGGTAGTTTGTTGAATTGTATAGAATTTTCAGTAGAGAAAGCTCTGCGTGGAATTTTAAGTGAAATCGTCGTGGAATTTTTTTATGATTTTTACTGTAGTCAACCGCAGATACAAAACGGGATATTTATACCCTCATTGAAGGATATTTTGCTAAGGTGAAGGGGAAAATTTATTATGAAAACTAAAATTTAATGGTTAATAATGGTCTGACTAAAATGAATTTGTCACAAACAAATAATTTATCAAAGGGATGAAAATACCACGGACCTTAGACAGTTGGAACCTGCGGGCGTCTAGTCCATAGAACGTACACGAATATTTTGAAATTTCTAATCGAAAGGCACAATAAAAACAGAATAAATCATATAAATATAATTATTGAATAATAAAAGACAATTTATATATATCTGTGTATACTGCACAAAAGTTTCAGCTACACGCATCCATTTAACCAAATCGTGAAGTTGTGAATGAGGAGAAAGGAAGCGTGTTAAGTTGTGTAGTACCTGCCTATTCCGGCCTGGTAACTAAATACAGCTAGACATTTCTAGCAACGTTTAGATTCTGAATAAACCCATTTTTATACCTGTTTGGTACTGCGTTGATTTGATGTCAAATATGCGTTGTGTCACTTTTGATAAACTGCCAAAATCGCATTTGGGTATATTGCACATATACGCAAATGATATTCACTACGGGAACCTAAGTACATTTTCCTTTGTGGGAGAAACAGAGCTATTAAGCTCGGACTTAGTCTGGTTTGAGCCCAATTTAGAAGAAGGGCTTTATTTATTGGGCTCCTGTTTAATATTGTGGAATATTGGTAAAAAGTAGGCAATTTTCATAAATGGAACATCGATTTTATTCATAATAATAATGTCGCATTTTGGCATTTGGTTAATTTTACCCATTTTAAGATTTTAATTTATTAATTTATTACATTTCAAGGAACAGAAAATAATCTGACGTATTATCCCTTTACTTAGGTTTATTTAGGGAGTTTTAAAGTATATGAAGTAAATCGAACTCGTTTTTTTTTTTTTTGATTTTTAGGCGGAGAGAAACATCGGACTGTTAACAATACAAAAACGGATATGATTTAAGATTTTCACGGCTAAAAGTATTTTTGTCATTTATTTTTGGGATGTTATGCCGTGTCACGCTACCTCCTTTTTTAGCCAACGTTTCTAAAGGCATCATCGTTGGCTAAAGAAGGAGATAACGTAACACAGCATAACATCCCAAAAGTAAATTTAATAAAATACAAAACGGTTTTTAAAGGCTTTTTTCGACATTCAACCTTTTCTCCTCAACTTGTTTCCTAAGACTTTCATCTTTCCACTGACTTCCAACATTGTCCGAAGTAAAGCATTACTTCTCGAAAGTGAATTTTTCACCCCAATCGCCTTAACACGATTGTAAACCATACAAAGTATATTGATAAGTTATGTAATATTTTAAGGAACTAAATAATGCTTTTTTAATTAATATTGCAAACGCTACAAATGATTTTATCAAACCTGCAAGGGTAAAGTTAGTTTGACGTCTCCGTTTAATTTAGTATTTCTGAAGTGTGAATCTACGCAAACTTCAAGATATTGCGCTAAGTAATTTATATGATAATTTAATTACCTTCGCCTAGCCAAACTTTCTTCTTATCTCACAAAAATATCTGATTTAAGGCGAGAAATGTGAAGGTTTTTATTTAGTTCTTCCAGTAACTTAGAGACTTAACTAGTCCACAGCGACGGAGAAGGCTCGCCTATGACAAAACTTGTAATATCAACAGCCTTCGTAAACTTTCTTGATAACCGTGGAAATACGGCCGAAGGGATTTTCTCGTGTGAGAGACGGGAACTTAGCTAGAGAAACTGACTTTATTAAAAAGATGGAGATTGTTCATACTGATGATGAAGAAAATGTGAAGTTATTACCCAAACAGAGTTTATATTAATTTTAAGCGATACCCCCTTTCTTGTTAACTTCAAGGATTTGTTTTAGATTGGTTTACTGGTGACTAATTGATAATCTTGAATATCCTCATTCAATTAGAAGGAAGGTGATAATTCCTTGGAGCACTGTTTATCATCCAAAGTCTGGTCTACAATCTGCATCCAGGAGTGTAGTTTAAAAAATTGCATTAAAATCACTACGATTTATATCATTATTTGAAGAATTAAATATGCAATTTTTTTTCCTAAAAAATTATGATCTACTCTTTTAATGTATGTTTTATACCAGTGACCATAGAGACCAATTACATTCAATGATGCTTCTGACAAGTGTTATCTACGGCGGCGCACTCAAGGACCGCAAGATTTTTTTTGGGAACGTAACCCAATAGCCTGTGCATGCGCTCAAAGTTAAGATATATATCGCGCTCCCAAAATTTCTAATTGGCGCCCGATTCGATGAGGGGGTTCGCTCGTCCTGTTTTCCATATTTAAAAATCAGAAATTTTTTAAACATATATATTATAGCTTCAGGTTTGCACTTTAATTTGAAATTATTTTTAACATAACAGATTTAACGTAGATGGGAAGATTTACGAGAGATGGGAAGGCTGATAGGGATATTGAAAGAAGGGTAAATGCAGGTAACTCTATTAATGGTGGACTGAATGCTGTTGGCGCCAACAAAAAGCTGTCCAAAGAAGCGAAGCTAGCAGTTCACAATAGAGTGCTGGTACCTACCCTGATGTATGGCAGTGAAGCATGGAACTGGCAGAAAAAGGATGAAAGTAGACTGAATGCTGTAGAAATGAGATCCCTGAGGCGTATGTGTGGTAAAACCATGTATGATCGTGTGAGGAATGTTGAGATCCGAAAAGAATGCAAGGCCGATGTGAGCGTCATAAGTAAGATTAAAAAAGGGACGCTTAGATGGTTTGGACATATAGAGCGAATGAACGAAGAAAGGAGTGTCAAGAGAATATATGATACTAATGTGAATGGTAGAAGAAGTCGAGGACGCCCGAGGAAGACATGGCACGATCAAGTGAATCAGATACTTGAGTCGGGCCATGTCAAGAGTCAGAATAATAGAAGAGCATGTATGATAAGATGTATGAATGTGAATGAGGCGAGGAGTGTATGCCAAGACCGAGTTGTTTGGCGGTCCGTCCTCTCTGCCTACCCCTGCGGGGAAACGGCGTGATGGTTAGTTAGTTAGTTAGTTAGTCAGATTTAACGTAATATAGGTGTCAGAAATTAAGTGAAGATTCAAACAAAAGTGAAATTTGGTTTGGATCTAGTTAAAACTTAGCATAAGATTTAGAATAAATAGTTTGTGATTATTAAGATAGATGGCAGGTCAGTAAGTTTTAGCCCTATCAACAGAACTGAAGTTAATGTATTCTTTGTAAAATGAATTATTACTCTCTTCTGTATCAAACTACCTAGAAAGAAACACATATCAGTTCCGTTGGGGGGAAATTAAATTCCTAGGGTTGTATTATTTCGCTGTCAATAAATATTTTATACTTGTTCGCTAAAAAACAAATTATAAGAGTCTCCTTTCTAACCTCTGAGTGAATCCTAAAACATTACAATAGGTAATCAGCCTTACTAAAAAAAAAACACTCCGCGGCCGTTAAATGGTGTTTTTGTGAATCTTTAGATTTGGCAACGCCGTGTTGTACTCGTTTAAATTGGAGTTTTCATAATAATCCGCTAGTTGGTGTGATTGATGCGCCTTCGCATTGCTTTACCGCTGAAAAAATAGCCGCGAATGCAGAAGAAAGTCGGTCGCGATTGTTTGTGTGATTAATATGATGTTTTCGTTAATGATTTCAATATTTATGACTAATTCGCACTTATATTCATGTAATCAATATATTTACTATTAATTTGTGTTGTTTTTCGTTAGTTTAAGTCAAATTGTGACGCAAAAATCGTGTGTTCTAAATTGATCTGTCAGAAAATGGTTCTGTAGGTTATATTCAGAAATAATTTGCATTTTAAGATCTTTATTTTATTATAAATTCTTGAAAGTGATGTTTTTTGGTGACTAAAATGTCTAATACATATTTTAGTAAACGTATCAAAGAAATGAATGTCTTAAGATGTGCAAGCAATGTATTCAAAAGTGAGTTTTTTTAATGTAAATTTTTGGAAATGAAAAGCGAATTTCAAGATTTTTTAAATATTTTTTTATTGTGTGAAGGAGTAAAATAGGAGGTGACAGTTTAATTTCAAAATCATTAAATAAAAGGACTGTGTTTTTTGAATTTAGAATTTTTCCAAATATTTCAATGTTTTAATAGAAAGTGTTTGGGGTAAGTGAGTTTTTTTTTTAACTTGATGTTTGAAGCTTAAAATACTACAATTTTTAAACATTATATTTATAATATAATAAGTATATTTTAGATATGAAAATCTTAAAGGTAATTAAATTTTGGTTCTAAAATGGTATTTGTTTTTACGACATCTCAAAAAATAATAAATATATAGGACATTAAAAAAAAAATCGAAATTCGTTGAAAATTACAAATGGAACAAATATATACAACAGATAAACTACCCTTCTTGGCCGTGTAAGCAGTGTACATATCTTTCTATGAACAATTTTTTGTCAGTTCTTAATTAGTAAGGATTCTTCATACATGGTTGTTTGACCATTGTACAAAATTTTCAGAAAGTTTATTAGTAAGGCTGGTAAAATGGCGACGTTGTCAGATCAAAACCATATATTTTGTTTAGTAAGAATTTGAAAAACGAAATGTACAGACTTTACACAACGTGCTACAGAAACACCGTTTAACGGCCGCGGAGTGTTTTTTTTAGTAAGGCTGATAATGTTTTATGAAAGTCTTTTTTTGTTAAAAAAATAAATTGAAATATTTGCTTCAACTAGAGTTTACAAAAAGTTCTACTGAGTTCCACAACATTATTTTACTAGTTCAAAAATAAAACTTTTAAAGTATGTGAAAACATGTATATCCATCCTCTTCCACATTTCTTAAATCTTTCTTAGACCCAGCTCTAAGGGAAATGAGGAACAAGCGAAAAGATCTATATATTTACAACAATAAAAAATTTATCAATTTTACAAGTTAACAGTTTATTGGCCTCTACTAACGATGCTACAAACAGCTCGACATGTCGGGCTGTTCGACAAATTGCATCGTAAGTTGGCACAATCGGCTGCCGAATCCTTTGCCATTTGTTTAATTAACTAATAATATTAATATTTGCTACAAATCGCAAAGGATTCGGTAGCCGGTTAATTCGGCAAGGTCAATTTACGACGCCAAAAATATTTTTGTTTGAAATTCTGATCAGAAATATGTATGAAAAGATTACCTAAGAAAATGTTTCAAAAAATAACTTATTGGGGTAGTTTGGGTGAGGTGGTCGTAATATTGAAATTTAAAAATATTATCTATTTCGTATTGAATTATTTATTTATTTAGAATTAGTGAAACAGATAAATAAAGCATATATTTACAAACTTAAAGATTGTTTGACAAATTGCATCGCTAGTAGGCTGCCGAATCCTTTGCGATTTGTTTAATTAATTAATAATATTAATATTTGCTACAAATCGCAAAGGTTTCTTAGGTAATATTTCCTTCGTATTTCTGATCAGAATTTCAAACAAAAATATTTTTGGCGACGTAAATTGATAATTCGTCCTTGTGTACGGCGTCTCGACTGTATAAAACATAGTATTTTAGACATTTGGACGATCTTAAATGCAAAAACGAGACATTTAAGTTCTTTCGATGTTTCTTAGTTTATACGATCCTCGATTGTTTTTGATTTTTGATATCATCGAGACGCAGAATACTTTTTACTTTTGAGAAAGGTTTTTTTTAATTACATTTCACGTAAATTTTATCGACAACCGGAACAAAAAGTAAATTGTAAATAGCTATAGACAAGCAGTGTACAAGCTATATACCAACCTAAGGCGTTTGATAGGCCAAATAAATATTAGTGCGCTTAGGTGGGCTACTCTTTTGGGGAAGGGGGGTTGGGGGGGGGGGGGGTTTGTAGGTAAATGGCGGATATTTTTATATATACGGAATTTTTATCGGTAATTCGGTGTCCAATAATAATATTATTGTGAAACCGCGGCCTTCAATGCTAGAGGGCATATTCTGTCTATACATGTCCTTACGTATCCTTTGCACCCACCTTCCATTTATTAAATTCAAGTCCTTTCAATCTTCCGAGAAATATGCAGAAAAAAAATTTACTGGTTGTAATTAATTGCGAAAATAAATTCCTAGTGCGGTCATGGCACTTTTCATGCAACAAATCAAAACCCCAAAATGTCTTATAACACGAGTGTCCTAATTCCACAAAATAAATAAGTGATAAATTTACTTTTTTTTTCTCCTTTTTTTGTATGAATACCAAATTCCAAATCATAGAAAGCTGAAAACTTTATTTAAAAGGATAAAAAAAAATCATTTGTGCTACAGGTTGGGCACGCCTGCTGTAGACTGGAGAAGAACTAAAAGATTATAATGACTTGCTCTGAAATTTTGTTAGAATAAAAATGTTTAGGTATTTAAATAGGTTAACCTACCATGAGATATTGTTTTAATCCACGTAGGAACCTACGTAATTAAAAAAGTAAACATTATATAATGTATTTTTTTGTACAGTAAAGCAATAGGTACCTGCATAATCTTACAATAAGAAATAAGGTTAATTCTGTTTTATGATAAATTTAATAGTTTTTGTAGACAGTGTACTGACTTCATCGCGTGTTCGTTTCTTCTATATTTTTAATAATCTAGTTCAGAACTGTTTTATCGGGACGATCTGTTATTAAGGGTAAAACTATTTAATACAAGACTGCTGATAAAAGTATGATCCTCACAAGTAGGTTCTTGCCTGTACCTAGAAATTTTATACTATTTTTCAAGTTCTGTATCTTAGAACCTAACTTTGTACTTGGAAAATAAATTTCTTTGTAGTTCCTTATGCTTAGGATAGTTGAGACTCTAATGCCACATGATATTCTAAAGAATTTCGATGGATGTGCTTATGAATATTATATACTTAAACTTTGAAATAGTAGTAATGTCTCTTTTATAGTTGATCGTTTTTGACTCGAGCGATTACCGATTTTTACAAATTATTTAGGGTCCGACTTGGATTGTCGTCCTATGGGTCGGTAAGCATAAGCAATCGACATAAACCGAGTTTTGTAAAACCCTCGGCAGAAAAATAAAGTTCGCTATACTAGACCAACGAGACATCGTGCATGAAGTAATTTTACTAGTATCGCATATCTTTTTGGGTTTCAAATAAGTCGCATGGGAAGAAAGTGGACGAACGTCGATGACGAAGAACCCTTTGTGCTATGCATAAAATCTTGTCTTAAACATTAGTTTATCAATTCAAAATAATCAATATTTGACGAGTTAAAGTATTTCACCAAAAATGTAGACATGATACGTCTCGACGCCACCTAGTGGGAAAGTTAGCACTTACAATGCCTTTCTCATATAAAAATAAAGTTGGTTGTTTGCAGGTGAAAAAATGTAATAAGCGGTAGTTGTTGAATGAAACACTAGTATATATTGAACCTCAGGTAAGAGGTAAGTGGATTAAGAGCACCTGAACGGACATCAGAAGGGCGCGGGTTCGAGTCCCGTCGGCGGCATGTATCTTTTCTCGGAAAATTGTTTGAATGTGGATGAGTGTTACAGGCTGATAAGTATTGCTTATAATAATTATCGATGACGAAGTTTATAGCAAGGTAACGGCTTTTCAGCGCAGTCCATTGTGGGACTTTTCTTATGTCGGTTCTTTCATCGATTACCTCTAAATAGGCGTAACGCTCAACCCACAAACCACAAGTTTTTCACATATTCGTGCTGAAACCTTCACTGTTTGCAATCTTAAAGGGTTTTGATGTTATCAAAATTCTTGGAGCACGCCATAATTTTAAAATGCTTATCGCCAGTCAAAACTAAACACCATTTTTAAGTTCCTAATTTTATTGAAATTTTACGTTTAAATGCGTAATTTATTTTGAACTTTTACTGCTATTGCTGTCTGCAGATACTTTTTAGCAATTCAGTCTGAAAAGCTATATCAAAATTTGTATATTTTAGGCAGAAATTTGATATCTCTCTTTGATGGTAAGCTCTGGCGTCGTGGAGGTTTGCGCAACTTTTTTTTGGAATTTTTTATCATATCCATCAGCTTTGAAAAAATATATTATAAAACTAAAAAGACAGAACGGTGTTTATCAAAAAAATTATGTACGTAAATTGTTAAATATTAATATCTAGTACAACTTTTTTAAGTTGGGCCAGTCTAAGGTACAATATTTTTATTGAACCAACCGCAATCCTACGTTAATTTATATAATAATAATAGTAGCTAATTTTACTTTATTTTTTTTTTAATAAATATTTTACACGATGAAAAAAACTCGTCCAGTTGATATTAAATGTGTAAAAATCACCATAATCAAGCATTAATGTCGCTTTAATAGAATTACTTTTTTAATATAATTACTTTTTTCATTTATTGGTTTGTCTAGTTGGCATAAGATCAGATTGGGCAGGCGAAGTTAGGATAATTATTTTCTCAATTATAGTAAATACATTTAATTGGGTTTTTGCCATCCGAATGAAAACTATTCTTCGTATTAAAAAATGTACAAAGCCAGCCTCAAGCTCAGAAAGCTTGTATGTTTAAAATATAGCTGAAAAAAGGTGCTTCCCGCGCAACATATATTGGTAAAGTCAGCGGTATATTAAGAGTGATTGACCAGCGGCTGAGAATAAAAGTTTAAAAATGCTTGCAACTGTACAGGGAGATTCCGGTGAGAAAGATCGATTATTCCCAGTATCAAATTTTTTAAATTAAAAATTTCATATCCATTTATTTAATTAAAAACTTGCTTTAATATATAACTACATTCAAGTAAGCAATACAAATGCACCATTATAAATTATTAAATTTCGTGTACTTCTTGTAAGTATTTTTTGATCATAAGTATTTATGATTTTTCAATAATGTCTAAACAAAATAAGTGTGTAAAAAAATTTGAAATATTTTAGTTTGAATAATAGACCTTAATAAGTAGAAAAACTGATATAGGTATTTTGTCACAAAACACTTTCTCGGATTTATACTTTAATGATTTTAATTTAACTAAAATTAAAACTGTGTTGACTAGATTATGTATTGATTTATTTTGTTGTATGATTAGGTTTGTAAATTGAACAAATCTGCCAAAGACCAACGGTACCCTTAGTATATTAACTTAGTGTACCAGATAAAATAACAATTATTCAAAATAAACTTATGTTTTTTTGTAAAAAAGAGTCAACACTTTTCGAATTTGATTAAAAAAGAACAAATTTCCGGTATTCTGTGGTAATACCCTCTTAAAAATGCCTGCGCCAACACTGTACAATACTGTGCGATTGTGATGCGGTACCTAATTGCTTGCCGTTGTAAATAATTAAATATTAGAATAAAAAAATACCTGCTAATGTAATTGTTAAAAGACGTAACTGTTCGCAACAAGATTTTATTTGAACTAAAGTTTTACATACATGAAAGTAGATGGCAGTAGTAGTTACATTATTTTGATACAAATAATAACACCCCCACTTATCAAAATAAACTAAATACACATACAGTTTATTAATTAGATACAATGCCAAGCAAATTCATGAACTTATAATGTTTTACATAACATAGACCTTTAGTCAGTATGTCGGCAGGCATTTTCTCACTAGGAATATATTTAATTTTAACATATTTGTACTTTACAACATCTCGAAAATAATGACAACGTACATCTATATGTTTTGACCTATTATGACTCTGATTACTTAAGGCTAATTTTAATGCGCTTTGATTATCGCAATACAAGTCAATCAAATAAAGTGTATCAGTAATTTCATGCATTAAATTTCTTAAGTAGACAGCCTCTCTGGAAGCTTCGGATAAAGCCATGTATTCGGCCTCTGTACTAGATAAAGATACTGTTTTCTGTTTCCTACTTTGCCACGATATAGCCGATCCTGACAGCGTAAAGCAAAAACCAGTATAGGATTTCCTATCTAAGGCGTCACTTGCCCAGTCACTATCCACAAAACCTTGCAGATCACTATTATTATTAACATATCGTAAACAATAATTCTTAGTACATTGTAAATATTTCAACACTCGTTTTGCATAGTTCCAATGTATATGACTATAACAATTGTTGAATTGGCTAAGATAGCTCACAGAGTAAGCAATGTCTGGCCTCGTTAATACGGCTAGGTACATTAAACTCCCAATTAATTTTTGGTAAGGAACATTAGGTAAACATTTCTCTGTTGACTTATCCAAATTCAATTTTGGCTCAATTGGAGTACTTTTTGTTTTACAATCAGACATCTGGAATTTTGAAATTAACTGTTCAATATATTGTTGTTGATCTACAGTAATAACATTTTTAATTTTATCTAAATTAATTCTCATGCCTAGATATTGTCTCACAGGCCCTAAGTCCTTTAACTTAAATTCTGAACCTAATACATTTTTTAATTTAGTAGTTTCAGTCTCACTGTTAGAAAAAATTAGAAAATCGTCTACATACAGTGCCACTACTATTTTAATTTCACCCTTCATTTTTGTAAACAAACATGGTTCATATTGACTATTTTTAAAGTCTAATTTACTTAAAACCTCTTTAACTCTTTCATACCAAGCTAGGGAAGATTGCTTCAATCCATAAATAGCATTTTTTAATTTTAATATTTTTCCCCCACTTTTGTTTACAAAACCTTCAGGTAATGACATATATATTTTTACTTTCAAATATCCATTTAGAAAAGCAGTACACACATCTAAATGAGTAATGCTCATTCTCATCTTTACACAAAGGGCAAATAATAATCTCAGGGTAGAATGACGAACTACTGGTGAAAAGGTATCTGTATAGTCAATACCGGCTTTTTGTGAAAAACCTTTTGCCACAAGCCGAGCTCGAAAGCGTACTTTATTTTCAAAATCAACTTTTTTATTAAGAACCCATCTGCACTTCACTATTGTCACATCACCTGGGTTATCAATAAGCTCCCACGCCTCATTCTCCTCAAATGACTGCAGTTCTTTAGATATTGCCTGCTTCCACTGTTCCCTCTCTGGCCCCTCAAGAGCCTCTGCTAATACAACCTCTTCAGATGCTGGAACAGTACCGGAAATACACATGCTGCTGAAGCCATACCTCTCTGGTTTGCTCCTCTGACGCTTGCTGCATACATCTGTTACTTCTTCTGGTGTTTTTGTTGATTGGACTACATTTTCTGAGACATCTTGTATTGGAAGTTCAGTTAGTGTTTCGTTGCCACCAACATCTGAAGAATCTGAAGAACTCTCAGAAGGATCCTCAGTTTCTGTAATGTTCTGAGACGATTCCCCCACTGAATAAGTACTCTCTTCCACCAGATTGTCTTCTGTTGCCTCTTCATTGGGAATCCAGATGGCCGACTCTTCATCAGTTACTTTCACATCTGTCTCATCCTCCATCACTACGACATCTCTACTAATAATAACAGAGTTCTTGGTAGGATTATACAAACGATAACCTTTTACATCCTCACCATATCCAGTTAAAATATGTTGTGTAGCTTTCTTATCCCATTTAAAACGTTTTTGTTTAGGAACATGCACCATGACTTTGCTGCCAAACAAACGCAGGTGACTCAAGTCTGGTTTTGATCCATACCACAATTCATATGGAGTTTTATCCAATCCTGATGCAATAGACCTGTTTTTCAAATAAACAGCAGTATTCGCTGCTTCTGCCCAAAATTTTTTTTCTAACTTTGCATCATATAATAAACATTTAGCTTTTTCAACCACTGTACGGTTAGCTCTCTCACAAAGTCCATTTTGCTCTGGTGTATAATAATTTGTTTTTTGATGTATTATACCAGCCTGGTTTAGGTAACTCTTAAAATCCTTATTGCAAAATTCTAGACCATTGTCTGTTCTGGAGATGTAGAAATTGTGTCGGAATTAAATTATCATATAACAGTTAAAAATGCGCTGTGTGTGCCTAGTTTGACAACCAACTTATTATCCGTAAGTGAACTTATCATGAATGGAAATAATGTCATTTTTGAAGAGAAACATTGTTATATTAAGAACAAAAACAATGATTTGGTTGCAATTGCGGATTTGTCAGAAGGTGTTTATAGATTGAGATTACAATCACGAAGTTGTTTGTTGACTGTTCCTGTCAGTGGAAAGTTATGGCACCGAAGATTAGCACACATTAACAGTCAAGATTTGCAAAAAATGAGAAACGGTATTGTTAATGGTTTGAATTATGATAATACTGAGGACATAACCAAGTCTCAATGTATTACTTGCTGTGAGGGAAAACAAATGAGATTACCTTTTTCTCATATGGGTGAGCGAAGTACAGAAACGCTTCAAAAAATTCACAGTGATGTATGTGGTCCGATGGAAACAAGTTCTTTGAATGGTGCTCGATATTTCCTGCTATTTATTGATGATTTTAGTCGAATGACATTCATATATTTTCTGAAGCAGAAGAGTGAAGTTTTCTACAGATTTAAAGAGTTTAAATCAGTTGTTGAAAATCAACTTAGCAAGAAAATTAAGATTTTGCGAACAGTTACGTCTTTTAACAGGTTATGGGCCCTATTTTAATTTTCTCTGCCTTTTAATCTCGGCACACTAGCAATATAGTTCATTGTCATGTTTCCGCGAAACTACGTACACAATTTATCTATTTTACACAAAAATAACTGATAAATCAAGAAAAGGGCCCATAACCTGTTAAAAGACGTAACTGTTCGCAACAAGATTTTATTTGAACTAAAGTTTTACATACATGAAAGTAGATGGCAGTAGTAGTTACATTATTTTGATACAAATAATAACATTCTGGACAGCTCTTATTTATACAAATGCCCAATCATAAATAGGTCAAAATTCAGATCAGCTAAAAGCTGGCTGCCTGCCCGCATGGCAGTAGAGCCTTCTGGTCGCTTGCGGGCTCAATAGGTCACAATTTCCGCAAATCCAGTCTGCCACCCTTTGCCAGACCTGACGGCTCACTAGCAAACACTGCCACCGAAATAGCTAACTTATTAGATAAAATGTATGCGAAAATTTCGACCCTCGATGCTCAAGGTGCAGTCCCGACGTTGGTTCCTCACTGCGGTTTTTATATGAAAATGCTGAATATCCTGCATCGGGTTGTACTAAATTTTGAGGAGGGCTTGATGTTAATAAAGTTAGCGGGCCTGACGATATCCCCGACCTGGTATTGCAGAGGTGCGCTGTAGAACTAGCTCCAATTTTGACAAAGATTTTTAATATGTCCCTGAATTCTAACTCTGTACCCTATGGTTGGAAATAATCGGTTATCTATCCTATTCCAAAGAATAGGTCTCTTCAAAACCCCTTTCAAAGAGACGCTCCACCCAGCATTTTCAAAGACGACATGGGACCCGAAGGAAAGCATCCCCAAGCCCTCCTGAATGGAGTTTTGGAGGCAGGTGCGATCTCCTATGTCGAGGAGAAAGTTGGGCCTCAGTATGATTGAGGAATGTTGAGGGCCTCCGGTTGGAAGAGGAGATATCGGTGGGTCGTGATATCTCCGCGTGCTGTAGGTCGGGATAATAAATGCAGGGATGACGATTGATGATAAGATGATGTATTTACATAATTTACATAATGCACTATTTACAAATGTAGAGTATTTACAATCGCGTAATATTATTCCCGACACGCGAACCGCAGATTGCGAGGTTGTGTTGCTAGGCCGCCGGCTTGTTGCCGCGAAGACTGATTAAGATCGACTGTGGATTTGGCTTACTCGAGCCCTTATATAGGGCCGAGCCTGGTACGAGAAAGGTAGGTCAAACATGCACACGCGAAAAGTTTCTCGATATTGCAGCGCTGCGCTGTGTGTAATGTGCCGCAGGTCGAGCTCTTTCCAGAAGGTGGTCGTAATTAAATTGCCTAGCAAAGTAGCAGGTAGGTGCGGCAGTACAGTAACTAAACATTGCGAGTGGCTACCTAGGTAGGTAGCGTATGCATCGCTGCAGAGTTAATATAAACAAATAAAAAAATTCAGTATCTTTTTTAATTTATTTTTTTTATTTAACGCCCAGAGGGTTTTTACGTGTTGGTAGTACAACTTTAACGTGACAGATAGTTTTGAAACGAAAGAAAAATAAAAATTAATTTACGTTTGATAAAAAATATACACAAGTCATAAAAATACAAGAAAACGAAACTGAAAAATACAACGATTACATAAGTTTACAAAAATTAAAATGTTTTTAGGAAAAATATTGGAAAAAGTATTTTACGTGATCAACAAAACTCGTCAAGTTGGTATTAAATATGTCAACATAATAACATAACATAACACTTATTTATTTATACTGGGTTTTACAGATGTTCTCACTTGCGTGAGAACAGTTCAATTATAAAACTCAGTTAATATACGATAACAAAAATCTACAATTAACTACAGATACATAAAATAAATCTACAATTACATACAATTAAATGCAGACACACACAATTAGGAAAGTAAACATCACAAAAAAAAAAAAATTATATACAAGCTCACTCAAGTAATCCATTACAATGAGTAGCAAGAGGCAAAAGAAACACGAGAGGCATGCATAAGAGAGCAATTGACAAAATACAATTAATTATAATTTTTTAACAGCGCCAGAACTTTTTTTATGAATCCGTGCAATTTATCGATAAAAATATCTACTTCAGCACACTCTATCTTATTATATAGTCGGCACATCTGGGTCAGAGGGCTGAAGAAGGCGATATTATTTTTAAATGTATTCAGGTGAAAAATGTTATGGTGTCTTAAATAATGGGAGTTGGGGACATTTATTTCAATATTGCTAAGACATAATATAGTATCAAGATGGCCGTTAATAATTTTATGTAAACATATTAGATCAGTCAATTACCTTATAATTTAAAATAAAACAATAATTTTGTAAACACCACTTTTATTTTTTTATACTTAATGCCGACCGGGTTTCGCTACAACCGTAGCTTCTTCGGGGCAGTATAATCTCTACTAATATCTAACATGTGTTATAATAATTAGTAGAGATTATACTGCCCTGAAGAAGCTACGGTTGTAGCGAAACCCGGTCGGCATTAAGTATAAAAAATAAAAGTGGTGTTTACAAAGTTATTGTTTTATTTTAAATTATAATGTCACATCACAAAGTAACTGCTTCATACGAACAAACAATTACCTTATAGTTTTAAGTGTATCAATCTTGAAGTAATCACGGGCATCGTATAATCTAAGATGGTCATGTAGTCCACGTTTGAAGGATAACATTCTTAACATTTTTTTGTACTGATTGTTGAATGTTTTCATATTTGCAGTAATGTGGATTCCAAATAGTGCTTCCATATTCAAGTTTACTTCTAATTAAGGCATTGTAAAGGGTTAGAATTGATTGAGGATCTTTGAAAAGTTTACATATTCTGTGAATAAGTCCCATCATTTTTAATGATTTGTTAGTCTGTACATCAAATATGAATTTAGAATCAAGAGTGATTCCTAGATCTCTTACTGAAGACACTTTTTTGAGAACAATATTATTAATAGCGTAAGAAAAATCTTTTCTACTTCCATTTCTAATGAAGTTTAAAATGTAACATTTTTCGAAATTTAAGTGCATATCATTGACAGCACACCAGTTACTGAGTGTGTCGAGGTCATCTTAAAGCAGTTGATATAACATAACTTGATCAAGCATTGATTTCGATTAGTTACCCTTATGAGTGCTGCAGTAGATTAGTGTATTTTGTCGTGTTGTTACAGTGGGTTTTTGTTTGTTTCAGGTAAAGAACAAGTCAGGTGTTTAACAAGCATACGTTTCTCAGAATTTGCCGAACATTTAATTAATACTCACCACACGTTTAATAAAAATACATCAGTTCACTTACTCTGGTGCGGTATTCACATTTAAAAAATGAGATTGTCTGAAAATTGATCCATCCCGTCCACCCATTACGTAAAGAAATGTGCACTTTAAAACAATTCCACTTAATAATGATTTTATATGGTGGTTTTTTTATTTAAAGATTGTAGTTATTCCGACGTCATGCAAACTGGTCGTCTTATCAAAATAACTGTTCCCCAACACATTAGTGATGAAGTTTCAAGTATGGCATCTTGCATTTATAATCAATTTTTGCATGTGATTCCGATACCACATATGTTTCCTGTGGTTAACGATTTGATCAAATATTCCTTCAAATCACCAAATATTATGGTGATACGGTATAGAAATCCTCAGCAAGAGAGGGAGCTCAACGAACTGCTCGTAACCGATCTGATTATCCAGCAGAACAAACCAGTGTACAACTATGATTACCGAAACATGACCTTTGATACCTCAACGTTAGTATTTTCGAAATTCTTACCACGTACTGATATTTTGTTGCTTGTTGACCAATTGAAAACGCCGCAAAAGTTTTCACTAGGCCTAAAATATCTAAATACATCGTTGATTATAATTATAGCCGAACAGCCGAAAAAGTTTATCATGAATTTGAGTCCTAGAACAATCATGCTGTGGAATCATCCAAATCTTTTACAAGGGTACAAAACCTCCGTAGTAAACAAATGCGGACACATTGCTATCGGTCAAAAATTTATGTGGTTCTACAACTCCTCTATCGGTCGAATAGAAACCAATTCGACTATAATCTTTTCTCCAAAACACGAATCATCTTGTTTTATTGACGTACAATTCATACTAAATCATATGATGAATAAAGTAGAAAACCATGTAAAGTATATACAGAATCATTATGTTTCCAAAGCAATGAAAATACTTGGTAAAAACCTAAATGTCAAAGTAAGAATTGAATCGTATAGCATCAGTCACGAACACTACTTTATAGATGAAAACAATTCCATCAAAAAAATGTCACCTGGCATATCTTACGTTTTTGTGTTTTACGTTGAACATTTCATGATAGGAGAAAATCCAGCATCCCATGTCCCATCCTCGCTGAATGCTTTCTTGACAACTGAAGAAATTGTGTGGTTGGTGATCGACCCGTCTCCACATAAAATGAACAATAAAATATTTGTCTGGTTCATGTTAGTTATCATTGGCAGTATTGTATTATCATTTTTGCTTGAAGTTTTTCTCAGGAGATGTAAACCTAATAACTTTCAACCCCTGGGAAGGATTCAAAGCTTGCTTTTCTACGCAATTTCAATCCACTTGAATGTGTCCGTTCCAAGACAGCCAAGAAATGACATCATGAGGATCGCTTTCCAGTTCTGGGTATTATCATCAGCTACGCTAACAATGTATTTTTATTACAGCATTTACTCAGCACTGACTATTCCTATTGACCACAGGTTTAACAGTCAAGAAGAGCTCATTGAATCCGGAATAACTTTGCTAACATACTCTGAAAATTACGCCGACATAGCGTTTTCTGTTTCTAGCAAGAAAAAATCCACGAATCAATTACATCCAAAGTATGAAGCGTACATTACAAGATTATTTCGTCCATTTTATAGAAATACCACATTCTCTGAATTTGTAAGTGAAAAGGTATCTGAAAAAAGCCGTTGGCAGTGTTAGCTGACTTTCATTTGTCCAAGCACATTTTGCAAGGTTACCCAGCAAATATAAAATATTATTATATATCCAAACCAGTGGCAATTTATCCAGTATTCTTATATTCTTTGAAAACTATTACACTGCAACAAACATCCAATATTTTTCAAGCATTTACATTTTAATGTTCTTACTATATGGTTTGTCCGTTGTTGTATTTATTTGTGAAATAGTATATTTTCATTTCAGTAAGGGTTCAAGATGTTAAAAATGTTAAAAAATATTATGTCTATGAATAAATATTAAGACAATCATACGAAATCATCACACTTAAATATGTTCTGAAATCACATTTGCATAAGTGCTTTTTAAATTAAGTTAAATCACCGAAAACAATATTAACGACACTTCACCGAAAAATGTGATTAAGAAAGATCAGAAAAAGATTAATTCGCAACTAGGAATTGTCGTTAATATTGTCTTCAACGATCAAATATACATTACTAATTAAGTTATTAAATACAAAATGAAAAATAAATTGTTGTTAATGTAAGTTTTAGGTTTTCTGTGGTTTTTATAGCAAATATCGTTAAGTTTATTAACTTCTCACGCTTCTGTTTATTATTAACTCAATATAAGGCGGAAGGGGGGTGGAATCCGGGAGGGTTGGAAGGTGGGAGGGAAACGAAGGAGTAGTGGAGGTTTAGCGGAAAGGGATACGATGGAAAAGGGAAGGCGGGGAAGATGGAAGGGGAACGCGGGATGGAAAAGGGACGGGAAGAAGGTCGTATGGGAGAGGAAATGCAGGGAAGTGAAGACGGAGGGGTGGAGGATGAGAGAGGGGCAGAAGGAGACATTTCAAGTGAGACATAGTAGCAGTAGGGGATAGCAGGAGTAGTTTTTGAAAATCCATGCTTTGCACACGGATACCCATGATGAGGGTGTGTATTTCACACAGATCAGCGGCAGGGAGGGAAGGAGGATGGGGAAGGTAATGTAAAGATAGGGTGGAAGATAATGAAAGAGAGGGTGGTACACGAGAGGAGGGACGAGGAAGTAGAGAAATTGGGAAAGGTGGAAGAAGAACGCGGGAGATGGAGGGGTACACGGAAGATGGTGGCAGGGGGTGGGGTTATCGAGAGAGGGTGAAAAGGCGGAAAGAAAAAATGGAATAGGAATACATCTAAATAGTTAAGAAGCATTACAAATTTCAGAATCAAAGAAAAATAATTGCCAAATTTTAAACAAATAGCTAGAATTCACCAACAGTCCAATTTTAAATTTGTTCCTTTCTCCCTATCTAACCCCCACCCTTCCATTACCCCTCCCCCAATCTCCCCTCTACACCTCCACCAACCAGTCTCTGATGTTCTCTCCGTCTCCTATATGTTATCTCGTTCTTTCATTTTTACCGGTTATTCTTTCTCCGTACTATGATTTAGTTTACATGCGTATTATTGTTCCGAAGAAGGTTGGTTTCAACCGAAACCGGTCGACAAATATAAACTAAAATAAAGTAATGTAAAACAAAGGATTTGTTTTATTTTGTTAAAGTTATTAGTTGTTCCTAGTGTTTTCATACCTTTGTTCAGAATTTGATTAATATATGACTGGCGAAACTTAGTTTCTCATCCAAAATAATTTCGAGGTATCTCATTTCCGCGACTCTATCTAAAGCTGTATTGTTGAATGTTTCGAATAAGACAGGCTTTTTATTTTTGATAAAAATCAAGGTTGTGCACATTTCTTCATTTAAAAATAGATTATTTTGTACTCACCAATCTTTAAACTTATTAATATTTCACTGACAGTCACTTAAATCAGTTATTTTCGTGTATAACTTTTTTGATGTCATCAGCAATACTTTGACATCGTTGAAGCAATTGGTTATACCATTGATAAAATTGAGGAACAAAACTGGTCCAAGATTACTACCTTGCAGTTGGCCACTAGTTGCCAAGCAAGCTTTCGACATCCACGGGTTTATTTTAACCAAAGTTTACAATTTGATAAATAGCTAGAATTAATTTAGCATGGTATCCTTTATTCCTAGAGCCAATAGTTTTTGGTTTAATAGTTTATGGGTTAGGTAACTTGTAGATTGCCTTGCAGTCTACTTGTTTATTTTCTGCAAAAGATTTTATTATGAAGTTTTGAAATATTGTTAAGTCTATCGACATAACCATGCTTTTTTCGGGCGCATAATTTTTTCTTTTCTATTTATGTTTGTGTCGAAACCAGTTGGTTTTTTTATAATAATTAAATGGTATAACCATAGTTTCAGCTAGGCTCCGTCACAAGTTTGCTGGTAAATTTATGAAATAAAGAAACTAAAAAATTTTAGAGCTTTCTTTATAAAAACGTCACCAGCGGAACAATATATACAAAATATATAAATCCAAGTTAATATATTTTCATGTACAAAAATGTTCATTTTGTATATCGTCGCATTAATTCGTAGACTGCGTAACTCCTAATTTTTAGAAAATACGTTTTTAATGCCATCTGGTCATTGACGAAGTATAATACTTGGTCGAAGCATCTGGTGTTAAAATTAGTACCGCATTGACTAGTACAACTGGAAAATTTAAAAAAAAATACTTTTTTAGATAAACACAAATTAGGAAACTGCTAACTGTTCGCAAAAAGTATGTATCTTTTGTAAAATACGTACCTTTCTCCAGTCTCGGTTTTTATGTCAACTTCCTAACTCCGATTTGTAATAGAAAGGCTTAACTTACAAAAGTTAAATGATTGAAAATAAATTTCGAAATATATTTATAAATAAATAGATATGAAAACTGAGTGAATGAACCTGTATATAAATAGTCATTTTATAGCAAACATAACATATCTCCAAATATTTTAAATGAAAGTGTATTTATTCACAAACTAATCAGTATTTGAGATAGACATACTTTCCTAATTAATTTTTAATATTGTTCATTTTAGAAAATCTCAGTATTCATTCGAGCTTTTGTAATAAATTTGGCCGGCCTGGTACTTGATTTCTGGGTGCTCGATTTCTTCTTCGTTGGCAATCAAACTTGCTTTACATTTCTCGTTCCTTGTCCGTTTATCTCGTGATTTCAATTTATTTTTCTTTCCAGTTCCTTAGACATCAATCCTTTGTTAATTTCATGTATAAAAATAAACACAATCAAACAAATAGTTTTCATGTAACGTGTCTTTCAACATATTACAATGTATTATTAATATATTATTATTAATAATTTTCTCGTAACGAGTGTTGGCCAACATCAAGATAATATTCATGCTGTTTGTTGCTAGCCGGATCAACTTGGTGGAATTGCAAGCAGACGCATCGATATCAAAGAGATAAAATATAAAAATACATATTTAAAATTTAACACTTTATTTCCATTATATGAAAGATCATAGGTTACAACTCGTAATTTCCAAAAGAATAAAACACTCAGATCACACTGGTGAATAATATAATTTAAAGCCATAAAATACGAAGAAAAAAAATAGGAACTCCGCAGTAAAATTATACGTTTAAAAAAATATATATGCATATATTCCAATTAATATTGGATACTACAGAGATCAACGAACGATGATTCTAAATATTTGCATAATTAAATGTAGAATTAATAAACCGATTTATGAAAATGGTCAAACGCACTGTGATTGGTCAGCAGGTTCTGACAGCCGCTTCTTCACGGGTCGGTCCATCGTGTTCCTTGAATGTGCCCAATTTTGCCCGATTTGGCGCTGCGTGAACTTGCACACTGGTCGCCACAAATAATTAAGTTTTTTTTTAATTCTTGGTTTACCTAATTTATTTTGGGATTTGTTGATTTCACTCCGACCTATTTGGGAATGGCCTAACTGTTAATCGGCAAAACTCAGGAATGTGCGACGTCACGTGCACCTTGCCAGATTTCGACCTTTATGGCAGACTTTCAAAATTATATTAATGTGAATGACATTCAAGGTGAATATTAATTTTTGTAAGTGACTGGAATCCCGTATCAAATAATTTAAGGACATTTACAACAATGAATAGAAGGGTAAGAAGTTGACGATAAACTTACATGTATAAAAACCACATCTAAGAAAGCAAATTCTAAAGGTAAACATAAACAACTAATTTTATTTAATTTTGAAATAACTAATTTAGTAACCACAACCACAAACTGTAATATTTATTCATTGAAGACAATATTATCGACAATTCATAGAATTTTCGTTTAAAATGTCGTTAATATCGTCTTCTTTCATTAAATATAATTTTAAGTGACATAACAAAAAAGTTCCATGTGATTATTAGGCCTGATAGTCCTTATTTTTGCTCAAACACATAATATTTTTGAACATTTGCATCTGAAAGCCTTGCGGTAATGAAAATATACTAATTCACAGATAAATACGACAATGGACAGACTGTACAGTAAGAACATTAAAATATAAATGCTTGAAAAATATTCGATGTTAGTTGCAGTGTAAGTGTACGTAAAAAATCTATCAGGAAACATCTTCGTTATCAAATGGTCTATTATTCCGGCATTTGTTAACCTACTCAGCTTATTAATTATATAACTTGAAAGTTGAATAGTTTTCAAAGAGTATAAGAATACTGGGTAAATTGCCACTGGTTTTGATATATAATAGTATTTTATATTTGCTGGGTAACCCTGCAAAATGTACTTGGACAAATGAAAGTCAGTTAATACTGCCAAAGGCTTGTTTTCCGGAACCATTTGTTTTACAAATTCAGAGAACGTGATGTTTCTGTGAAAAGATTGAAATATTCTTGGAAGGTATGCGTCATACTTCGGATGTTGATGATTCAATGCGTTTTTTTTGTCTGAAACTGAAAACGCTAAATCCGCATAATTTTCGGAGTATGTAAGTAAAGTTATTCCGGATTCAATGAGCTCCTCCTGACTGCTGTACCTGTGGTCAATAGGAATAGTCAGTGCCGAGTAAATGCTGTAATAAAAGGACATTGTTAACACAGCTGATGATAATACCCAGAACTGGAAAGCGATCCTCATGACATCATTTCTTGGCTGTCGCGGAACGGACACATTTAAGTGGATTGAAATGGCGTAGAAAAGCAAGCTTTGAATCCCACCAGAAGGTTGCAAGTGATTAGAATTACATCTTCGAAGAAAAACTTCAAGCAAGAATGATAACAGAATACATCCAATGATAACTACCATAAACCAGACAAATACATCATTGTTCATTTTATGCGGAGATGGGTCGATCACCAACCACACAATTTCTTCAGTTGTCAAGAAGGCATTCAGCGAGGACGGGATATGGGATAGTGGATTTTCTCCAATCATGAAATGTTCAACGTAAAACACAAACATATTAGTCATGTCAGATGAAATTTTTTTGATAGAATTGTTCTCGTCTATAAAATAGTTATGGTGACTTCTGCTAAACGATCCAATTCTTACTGTAACATTTAGGTTTTTACCTAATATTTTTAATGCCTCGGACACATAATGATTTTGTATATATTTTACTTGGTTTTCTATGTTACTCGCCATTGCAACGCATGCAAATTCAATATAAATAAAACATGGTGCTCCATAGATTAGGGGAACGTTTGCATTCGTCTTCAACTCGAGTTGACCGATGGAGGAGTTATAGAGCCACAAAAATCGTTGAACGACGGCAGTTTTTCCACATTTGTTCACGATGGAAGTTCTGTACCCTCGCAATAGATCGGGAGAATTCACCAGTATGATAGCACTAGGACTCAGACTCACAAAAAAATTAGTCGGCTGTTTGGCTGTAATCATAATCAACGATGTATTTAGATATTTTTGGCCCAGTGAAAACATTTGCGGCGTTTTCAATTGGTCAACAAGCAATACAATATCAGTACGTGGTAAGAATTTTGAAAATATTAACATTGAGCTATCGATTCCTCCGGTTAAGTTTTGGTAATCACAGTTGTACATTGGTTTGTTCTGCTGGATATTTAGATCGGTTTCGAGCATTTCGTTGGGTGCCCTCTCTTGCTGAGGATTTCTATATCGGACCACCATAATATTTGGTGATTTGAAGAAATATTTCATTACGTCGTTCACCACGGGTAACACATGTGATATTGGAATACCCATGGAACAATTGATTATAAATGCAAGATGTAATACTTGAAACTTCATCACTGATATGTTGGTGATCAGTTATTTTGATAAGACGACCAGTTTGCATGACGTCGGAATAACTACAATTTTTAAAATAAAAAACCGGCAATAAAATGCACTTACTTCGATTTCCGCAACCATATAAAGTCATTATAAAGTGGAATGGTTTTAAAGTGCATATTTCTTTACGTAATGGGTGAACGGGATGGATCATAGGGAGGTTGAGTGAAAAACATTTTGACTTATAAAAAATGTTTCTTGAAACTTCGCAAAATCACTTTGTGGCATCATTTTGAATTAAATTTATTTATTTTATTTATATAAATTAAAACAAATAACTTTGTTTAAACCACTAATTTAATCACAATTAGCTACATGTTTCAAAACCGATGATTTCTTCGTCAGGGTAGTAATGACATTTATTTATTTATTTAACGTAACCATCGGTTTTGAAACATGTAGGTAATTGTAATTATATTAGTGGTTTAACCAAAGTTGTTTGTTTTAATTTAATATAAAAATTTTGTTCATGTAGACAACATGCAAACTTAAATACCAGAATACATATTTTTTTAAAGTTCGTTTTCATAATGAAATTAATTCTATAAGTTTGAATTTTATTAAAGCCCGCTAAAACGGCCGGTAAGAAACGGGAGAGTGTGTGACGTCGTCTCACGTCATCTAGTCCCTTATATGTGTAAAAATTTGGGAAAAAATTTACAAAACCGGGAGACGCTCAATATGGATGAAAATTATAAATTAAAAAAATTGTAGTAGTTAGATATTAACTAGTACTGATCAATTCAGTTACCAGAATTTCGAATAAAGTGCATTTTAATGGTTATTTTTGTTAACAAACGGCGTGATGGTTAGTTAGTTAGTTAATAAAATTCAAACTTGTAGAATTTATTTAATTATGAAAACGAACTTTAAAAAAAAAATATATATATACTAATATTTAAGTTTGCATGTGAACATTGATAAAAAAAAAATAACGAAAGGACTCACCTTCCTTATTCTCATTTTTTTTTAAATGCGGACATACCGTTCATCCGATTGCGATGAAACTTTGGGAATATGATGTGCGCATATCCTTTTTTACGCACCAGATTTTCAGGTCCTTCCTATGGGAAAAACTAAACCCTTTCATACACTTTTCCATATAAATGATCATCTAGTAAATCCACGTTATGCAAGTGTATTATATAAGTATAATTAATACAAAACAATACAAGAACAACACGTTAATCTACCAAACTATTAAATGGGAATATAATTCACCGTCTCCAGATATTTTCATATCAGAGGGTTCGGCTCTGTGGAATTCCTAATTTGACCGATAAATCCTACTGATCCCTCAATATAAATATTTAAAAAATCTTTCATATTTAAAAAATCTTTTCATACATTATCATTAGAGTTTACATAATAATTACAAAAAATCAAGAAATTTCATTTAAAAATCCCTCTTTGTTGAGGTTGGGTGGTCTATAAATATTTAAAATATTAAAAAATTGCATTTATTTGGTAATTTCAATATTCCAAACACATTTTAAAAGTGAATAGTGTTAACTGATTTTATTTTTTATTTTTTTATGTTTTTAATTTAATTAAATGTTTTGTTTATTTTTTTATTTATATTTCTTTTTTAAAATGTAAATCTTCGTTTATATAAAAAAATACCGCCTCCTTGTTTATTGCTTCTGAAATAATAATACGACTGAAATATCATATAATTTAATAAGTTTCTTGTGAATCACAGTTTGGCAAAGCATAATTATATCTATATCTTTCAAACAGTTTTTCAAATAAGCATGATCGCAATACTTGTTCAGTGATCTTATATTTATTTCGACCCATATTTTTTTTTACATTAGCTCCATACAGGAGGCCCTGAGGTAAAAAATTGCCGTCAGGGCCTGTGTCATCTTTGAATATGCTGTGTGGATGGTCTTTTAAAGGAAAGGGAGGAGTTGGTGCTGGCAGACGCCTCCGCCGACAATTTCCGGACAAACCTAACAAGAATAACTACAACTTTTTAACAAAAACATGCAATAAAATTGCACTCTCTTCAATTTTCTCGACCATATAAAATGATCATTATTGAGTGAAGTGACTTTAGAGTGCATATTTCGTTATGTAATGGGTCAACAGGGTGACTGCCCATGATGTGCAGGGGGTTTAACTCCAAATGTATAACCGAATCAAAAGACACGTCATACCTATGATTTTGCAACGTCAAATAATTTTATTAATTGGCCTTTAATAGAAAACTTAGAATGTCCATGGAAAAACGTATTTCGTTGGTGGTTTGCTTGTCAAGGCGCAATACGAGTATTTTGGATATCGGCTTGTGAAAATGCTTCCAAATTTCAGAGTTGAAGAGTTGATTCAATACGGCGTAAGGGGCACCGCGGATTATCAAGGTTTATATTACATTAAAAGTAATAACTTTCTAATATTCCGCGATCCTAATGTGATAAAGTATTCGACCCCGATTCGATTTTGTGTCAGTACCGTATATTATTTGTTGTCGGATTCAATCGTCGGTTAAATAAGTAATTTTCGAACAGATAATTTTTGCTATTGAGGCTTTTTCATACATATAACAATTTGACAGTATATTTCCATTATATACAAAATCATTCGTTACAACTTGTGAATTCCAATTGACTAAGAAACATTAGGGGTTTATATAATTTAAAGCCATAAAATAATAATTTTAGTTTATAATAAATAGTAATTTTTTTCTTTAAATAACCTAGATTCGATATATTTACAGAAAAATGTAAATTATGTATGTTATAAATATTAGAAATAAGCGAAGTGTAAATTAAATGGGAAAATGTATGTTTATATTTATTAAACAACAAAAAATAAACTATTTTATGTACAATAAATAAATCTTCGACTTATGCGTTTAGTGGTAGTAGTGGGACGAAATTCTTCGGTGTTTGAACATTTTGAAAACCGTTCCATAAACCATTAATCGCTCACTCATGTGTCTCTAAAATACTATATTCTTGATTACAAAAACTTTCAAAAGTACAGAGCGGAAGATACTCTAAGTAACGCCCTGTTGTAAGACCACCATTCAGAATGTATTTCTTAACTCTGTTTATCTCGCAGACATAGAAAAATACTAGGTACATAGGTACTAGTTTGGCTTAATAAAACCCATAAGTATTTACCGCAGGTAGGGGAGCTACCCGACTTCAAAAGACATTCTTTGTTCGGCTGGTCCCCTATTTCAAATTTGGCAGCTCAGAAAAAATGTGCAGCAACATTGTAACGAATTGCACGCACGCATTTGAAAATAATTTGTTCATGTGACATTACTTTCTCCGTAATTTTAAAAATATATACAGCAATACTAATAAACGTGTTGTAAATCTTACACAACTCACGAATAACCTGTTATGTATGCTAAACGGTTGTACATCAGTTGCGTAAAATTAAAAAAAGTTATATATTATTGAAGAAGAAGATAACAATAATAATCAAAAATTTTTTTTTATTTATATGAAAATAAACAAGACACAGAAAAATAATAAAAGACAACGGTCGCAACTGGGACTCGAACCCAGAACCTTACGTCTTACCGGGACATACATCTTTACCAATTGTGCTACTGCGATCTAATAATATGAGACTGTCGTAATTGTCTACTTCATATTTCAAATTTCAGAATTAACAATATTATCTTCGACTAATGTTTTTTTCCATATTATTGGCAGCTACCTTTATTACTGGAAACAAGTATTCAAAGAATGTATTTGTTACCTAGATAGTTCGAGTCCCAGTTGCGACCGTTATCTTTTATTATTTTTCTGTGTCTTGTTTATTTTCATATTTAAAAAAAAAAGATTATTATTGTTATCTTCTTCTTCAATGAAATATTACATTGATGGGAATAACCTTCAAAAGTTAAAAAGAGTTTTTCTAATAAAAATATGAATATTCATTTAGACTTTTATAAAAAGTCAACAGGTGTTCCATAAAAATAAAATCGGATATATTTATCCGATTTTATTAGGTATCTAGGTAACAAATACATTCTTTGAATACTTGTTTCCAATAATAAAGGTAGCTGCCAATAATATGAAAAAAAAACATTAGTCGAAGATAATATTGTTAATTCTGAAATTTGAAATATGAAGTTGACAATTACGACAGTCTCATATAAGATCGCAGTAGCCCAATTGGTAGAGGTTTAGGTCCCGGTAAGACGTAAGGTTCTGGGTTCGAGTCCCAGTTGCGACCGTTATCTTTTATTATTTTTCTGTGTCTTGTTTATTTTCATATTTAAAAAAAATTATATTATTATTGTTATCTTCTTCTTCAATGATATATTACATTGATGGGAATTACCTTCAAAAGTTAAAGAGAGTTTTTCTAATAAAAATATTAAAAAAAAGTTAATTGGTAATGGCCACTGTAAATCTTGTGAAGATACATCTTTAGTTTTTTGAATACCTCCAAAAGGTATTTTCTTTAAGGCTTTAAACCTTACTCTGGATACATTCATTATGAATCAAGCTTTTACGTTTTATCGTACATGTTAAAAAGTAAAATCATTTTTTTAATAATTGAGCAGATCTCAATTTGATAGGCGGGTATGGGTACCACCGCACCATTTATTGGATAACCAACACTTCTGCAACAGGTCACCCCAAGTGGTTCGCTTCATTTGGTGACTTAGCAGAGGTGCCCGGGTTCATGGGGTGAGGTTTTGCGGGGCTTGGCGGCGGATGCGTCAGCCCACCAATTGCGTCACAGGCCCGATCCATGAGAAACTGGTTGATGGAGGCCTTTTGACTTCTCCAGCAGGCCTCTCTCGGAACATCACCTTGCACCGTAGTAGGAGGGATGGAATCATTCGTCCGTCACTCCTGGACACACTGACCCTCAGATTCTTACCCACCCCTCATACCTTTTTCCTTCCCAGAACATCCTCTCCCTTCTTTCCTAAACAGAACCCTCCAAACGGCATCCTTTAAGATGACTTAGGCCCTGAAGGGAATTATTTTCTTTAGGACCTCCTGTATGGAGCTATTGTAAAAAAAAGAGAAACATATAAATAATAATTTCTACCTAAATGAGTCGTAACATCGTGTATAGGAGAGGATTTGTACATATTTTTGAAATCTGTTAAAAACACTTTTCAAAATAAATCCTGGCAGGTATTGAAAGGTTTCCAAAGAAAACATTTCCCAGAAAGAAAATTTAAATAAATTATTTTCTCACATCATTTTGACTGTCCAGCTAGCAATATCCTGTCTGGGGTAAAGGCATTAACTTCGGTTGGTGATTCTACATGATGGTAGGAGTAAAAAAGATTTGCAACTTTTTTCGAAATTCATATTTTGAATTCCTTTTACTATGTGATCAATGCTAATGTTTCCTTAAAACTATAAATGTATTTACAAATATTAACCCCTTTTCTCTCCAGTCTTTTGAATTCTAGCTATTCAAGTAAAAAGCGGCAGTAGTGTGACAATAAAAATAGTGTTGTTTAGAATTCAAATGGCTGAATTGCAAGAAAATTTTACCCCTTCGTATAAATAATCAACAACCTAATCATGTTCCGCCGCCTACAAAAATGTTAGTATTTATGTATTTAGTTTTTAGTTAAACAAGTTTTACTTCAGCCGCGTGTTTAATTGCACTATTGTTAGACGCACTACACACTTATTGTTATTTTTGACGCAATCAATTTTTTTTTTTAAATATCACACCTATCCATATATTATCCATCCTTGTTCTTAACAGGGATGCTCGATTTCAACACCTTAGAAGCCCGCAGAAAAATATTTTTAAGTAACACTTTTTTAAGCTAATCTCTGGTATCATACTCAATCCGCCTATGTTAAAAGAAGTTAATTTTTATGTCCCTAACAACTATACTCGTGGGAAATCCCATGCACTTTTTTATGTTCCTAAAGAGAGGCCTTCTGCCTATCAGAACGCGCCAATAAACAGAGCGACTCAACTGCTTAACGATTATGCAATGACCATCGACATTTTCAATGTCACTTACAGACAGTTCAGCAACTATCTTTTAGCACAAAGTAGTAAAACTGCCCTTGTGTACTTTGTAATTTATAATCTTCTCCATGATATATTGGTGTATCACCGTTTTATGGAGAACATGAGAAAAAAAAAAAAAAAATAGTCACAACTGCTCCCGTCTGGAGCCATTGCGACTATGGAATCCCTAATTTAGGTATATTGTGAGTTTGAGGATTGTGCGAAGGGGAAGGAGATGGGAAAAGGAAGGTGGGGAAGTATTCCGACCGGTGGAACAATTACGCTAGTTCCTCGAAGAATCTTCCATTGAAATACCTGTAAAACAAGGATAGCATTCCCACATGATGCCTGTGCTCTTAAGATTAAAATCTGTTTGTCATGATAGGGGAATCTAACAAACGGATTGCCCGTTTCTGCACAGAGTTGAGGGATTTTTCAGATATTAAAAAAAATAAATATACAATAAAAGCTAGAGAAAGGATACAACGATAGGTATGAGACAGATAAAAGAAGAAGTATAAGCATGAACAATAGATTTTTTTAAAATTAGCTCTTTACAGGTCGAGGCGCTGAGGAAAATATTTTCCGTCAGGGCCTGTATCATCTTTGAGGATGCGGTGTGGGTGGCTTTTTTAGGGAAATAAAGGAGGGGAAATTATGGAATCTATTCCTCCCATTGGTTCAAGGCATTTTTGGGACGAGAAATTCCGGATGGAGAGCTCAAAAGACCCCCTCAGCCAGTCTCTCCTACTTCGACCCGCCACAAACCTCAAAAGTAAAATCATATATCACCGATGAACCCGGGCACCCCTGCTAAGTAACCAAAGGTAGCGAACCACCCGGGGTGACCTATGGCAAAGGTTTTGGTTATCCAATTATTCCCAGAGCGGCGGTACTCATATCCGCCTCCTTAATTAAAATTAGTTATTACATTACATTATCAACAGTGGGATTATTGATAGGTTGCTTAGTTGCTTAGTTGCTTAAGGCCTATTAACCAGCGGCCGAGAATTCAAACTTTGTCGAAATATAGTCTTGCGATCGTTCCCTTGCAACTGTATATGGCGGATCCGATGAGAAAGATTGTTTATTTTTCGTACCAGCTTTTTGAACTATAATAATATAACTCAATATCGACTTTATTTCTTTTTTTAAATATTTACTCCACAAAAATAAAAGTGATTTAAAAAAAAAATCGTTTATTGGTTTCCTTAATTTGAAAATATAATGGAGAAAGTTAAAAAGCACAACCAGCATGAGACCTTTAGTGTAACAGACATGAACGGAGAGCATTGTGCGGCTAGTGGTTGCTTGTCACTCGCAGTTTGCAGATTGACTGCAACATAATAAAGGAATGGATAAATGTTGGGAGGGGCTGTTTTTTGAAAAGGGTCGGCTTGCAAAAAAAGTGGGACTGGTACATTCAAAAGAATGTGCCTTTATGTGAAATTCAATTACGATGAACATTAATTACTTTCCGTTTTTCTGTTTGTAAGGTTGCCATGTAAAACGACTGATTGATTCCCTTCAAAAATCGGGCGGATTTTGTCAGAAGGTAAAAATCCAAATAAATGGAATATTTCTGAACATATTCGAAAAATAAAAACTTTTTTTTATGGGTGATGAAATACGCAAACAAGTGTTATTATTTCAATTAAAAATATAATTTTTGAAGTACGAAAAATTTGAATAAAAAAATAAAAAAAGATAAAAAATGTCTCACTTTACGTTTTTTCTAACTAATATGACTTATTATATAAAACACAAAATAAAAAACACAAACACATTTTATTAGTCACATGTACTATAAACGTTTTTGTGGCTTCCCTTTTTTGACATTCTATGTAAAAATAATAAAAAAAAATATATATTAATATCTACATAATTAAGTAGATATATTTCCAACTGGAATGTGCTACAATTATATTTAATGATTTAGATGTGGATAAACACAAATTAATCAAATTAACTTCCGTACGCCGGGTTTAAACCCGTGACCTCCGGATTGCTAGTCAATAGCGCTATCCCTCGACCACGGAGAACGTCAATATCATACCTGGTAACAAAGATAGAAAAGACTTCCTACTAATCAAGTACAAGCAAATAAGAATTAAGTCCCACTAACTTTTTTTAATTCTAAGCTACTGATCGAAATTACGCCTTCTCAGATTTATGTGAACTATAAACAACGGTATTTTTGAATTACTTTGATCTGATTAACCTACCAACTCAATTAACATTTCAGTTCTAATTAGCAACACGCAAACTGTGAATCTTATGGAGTTATTATGTTCATGAAGTAATACGTCTCTGCAATGAAACATGTTATTACTCTCGTATTTCACCGGTTAATTACTCCTAACCGTAAATTATTTGTTGTAGCTGACCACAAAGCCTCGGAAAGATTTATATAAGCAAATATTGATACCTTCGTCCATGATAAATGTCCTTTTGTTAATTATTCCCAATGGTGTCGTTCAGTTTAGTTCAGAAAAACATTAATGTATTAATCGTATGCCCAACGCTTTATTATGCATCTATGTACTTGAACATACATGTCGCTTGCTGAGGGTTGGCTTGTACCGTGTCCATTTATGGTTTTTTTTAAACTGTGAATGCAATAATATTAATCATATATTTATTTACTAGTTTTCTGCGTGAACTTACATTTAAAACATCACTTTTTGATCTATCTCCGTAGTAACTACAAAAAAATGAGGGTTGGAGTTGTACTATGCCCATTAGCCGATACTATTTTTTTACTATTATTTATTCAAACCTTATGTACGCGTAGGTAAAAATTACTAACCCCATACATTTTGTTTATTTATATGACAACACAAAATTTTCTAATTTAAAACGAAGATATAATTAATATATAAATATTTTTAATTTTCTTATTATTTATTAAAATAGTATGTAAGTGAATGTTAAATTATTATTGATTGATTTACCATAAGATGAAATTACTGTTGGTTTGGTCTATCTCCCCCAGAGTATGGATATAGTTAAAACCAACATTTAATATGGTCATGGTACAAACCAACATTCATTTTTTTGCTATTTTGTTTAAAAAAAGTGTCCTAAAAAATTCAACCAATTATGTTGTTGTTTTGCTTATATGTAGATTAATCCTTGTATTTTATATTATTATTTATAACAGCTAGTGCGAAGTAAAGAAAACGAAAATAGAATTTTTTAAAACTTCAAATCTCGTTTTCCCAATATGAGTTTTTGTGGACATATTACAAACCAACCCTCAGCAAGCGATATGCTAAACTAACTATTAAAGATTAGGTACATCGTAACTCGTCATTATGAGAATAGAAAATCAATTCTAACTAATCACTAACTATCAATAGTAACTAACTAACTAACCATACACCGTTTCTCTGCAGGGGCAGGTAGAAGGACGGACCTCCGAACCACTCACACGGGAGTTGAAATAAAAAAGCGAAAATGTATCAGGTTTCCGAAATATTTTCATAAAATTGTTGTGTAAAATAATATGTTTTCCTTATCTATGAAAGATAAAAAATAGAGCTCCAACATTAAGGAACGAAATTTGTGTAACGTAATGATAATGATGTCTTACGAGTATCTACTTCAGAACATACGACTTCATGCCTAGAATTTCTATACTTTGTGAAATCGTTCAAAATTCGGAACACGTTCACGTATTGTATTTACCTATCCGCGTGAGTAATCCATATTCCTAAAGGGAGTTTAGAGTTCCACAGGTGTGATGTAAGAGAAAACTATTAAGTTTACTTCCAGTAAATGGAATTTGTTGTGCTCTTACTACTTTTGGTCGATATCTACTGTGCTCCTGTAAGAACTAACTTTACAAAAGGAAATTCAAGGCAATATTTTTAAGGGGGAGAAAACCTTTTATGTCGGTTTTAATGTTTAAGGCAATTATGGGTACCACCACCCCGGGAACCATTTATTGTATAACCAACATAACTGCCATAGGTCACCCCAAGTGGTTTGCTATATTTGGTACTTAGAAGCGGTGCACGGAATCTGGAGTGAGGTTTGTCCAGTCTGGCGGCCGATGGGTTTGCCAACATACTACGTGGCGGGCCGGATCGAGAGAGATGGTTAAGGTAGACCTTTTAGTCTCCCTTAACCGCCTTGCACCGTAGTTGGAGGGATGGATTAATACGTCTACTCTACGTCACTCCTGTCCGACACATTGACCCTTAGATTCCTAGCCACCACTCATACCATTTTCCTTCCCAGAATTTTCTCTCCTTCCTTTCCATAAAAAGATCTTCTATACAGCATCCGCACAGGTAACATTCGAGCCGAGGGATTTTTTCTTCATGGCCTTCCGTGTGGACCTATGAAAAAAGCTTATATACAGACGTACGACTAACATTTATAGCTTAAATAATTTCCTACACAGATTGTTCAACCTACCTACATACTTCTTTTTGCCATGGTCCTTTTCACTGCCGGAGGGGATTTAACATGCAATGAGAATTATATAACTATAATGAGTTCCTCTTTGGCTAACGTAAAGTTACGAACACATTTTTAAAATGTAGTGTTCATTTTCTTTCCCAGTTTTTTCAAGAGTGTGGTAGGCATGAATTAATGATGCAAGAAAAACGCGGTACGGACAGCAATAAATAATTAACTGATTTTAAAAACTATATCGTTCAGTGATGTTTTTAAGCAAATTCCCCTAGAGAATCAAAATGTCTGTGAATGCGGTGGATAATTATAATATAAATTACTTCCTAAATGGGGTCATACTTCTTGAAACTTTAAGCTCAGCAAGAAAAGAGATATTATAATATATTATATTGTGCAAACCAGCAACTCTTTTGTCGCTGGGGTAGGCAGAGAAGATGATGTAAATAAAAATGGTAAGGAAATTTTTTGGATAGAGCTAGTAAAATTAAATGAGAATTTTGTCTGCAAGGTAATGCAATATCATGTGATGTTGGTTTTAAAATTGAAAAACTTAGGTATATTATTTCAGATGCTTTAATTAAATAATGTATCCATTCAAATAATACACTCCATTGAAATAATCCAGCATTTTGTTGATTAGTCTGTTTATAAGCCCAGAAAAAATAAAGTATCAAGCCTATGAAAACTGCTTTAAAATTCGAAATCTGCTACTTACGAACCCTTTTTCGATTATGGTTATATTGCATAATGTGGAAAATGCTATTTTTTTTAAATTTGAAAAACATTTAAAACTTATTTTTTTCTATTATTTAAAATGTTATAGATATGAAAAAAACACAGCTTAGCTTTAAATGTGACTTAAACACGTGTCGAGAGATTTTTGTTCTACTTTACGAGAATCGTGTTTTATTAAATATTTTCACAATTTTCACTAAATTATTATCGTTTTTTAATATTAGCGCGCTCTCACTAACGTTCGTATTTACATATACATCTCCCTTTCAGACTATCTTTGTCTTCTTTTTGAATGCACAATACCTAGCCTTAATCAAAAATCACAGGATTTGGACATTTTTTTCTTTCGTCAAAATGTCTAACCTCAAACTTAAAGCTGCAAGGTATTTTCGAAAGTGGATCTCCGTAATAGAAAAGTGGGAAACGTCTCCTCAGCCGATGAAGTTTATCCATCCGTGAATAATCAAATTATTGGCAGATTGCGTGAGAATTCGTTAGGCGCCTGGGAAGACGTTGTGTTTTATATGCAAACGGCATAGCTCCCACGTTGCGATATTGCCGGGCGTCGAGGTAGAAGTCAATGGAGATAATCTAGAGATGGGAAGTAGAGTTGGGATCTATTGAGAGAAACTATTGCGTATTTTAAACGGTTACTTCTTCAGAGAAATTATTGTTTAGTTTAAACGACTGCTACCTCTTATCTGCTTGATAAATCTTCTGGAGTACCTATGACTTAATAATAATATTTTTAATGACTTCATTGGGGAATATGACTTCATTGGATATTCCCCTTGAACCAGGTGGTGGGAAAGTGGGAACCAGATTGCAATAAGCGGGAAGTAAGGAACAACGTGAAGCAAAAAAGATTCCAAGAAGCAGGAAATTGCAATCAAGAAGCAGTGGAAGCGGAAAGCACGAAACAACGGAAAGCAGGAGGTGAAGAAGCATGTGGTGAAAAGCATAAAATAAACAAATGAAAAGCAAAAAACATCGAAAGGCAACAACCAAAAAAAACTTCGCGCGAGAAAGAAAGCGAGAAGAAATGAAAAGCAAAAATTAGCGAAAGGCGAGAAACGAAAACAAAAGGTGATAATAACGTTAAAAATACATTTTGCTAATAAAATATGTATTTTTTCATTATCAAAAATTTTAATCAGAAAAACTGTAAGGTCAGCCATTTTCTAAAACTTTTTATGTTTGCATGCAAAATTTTTGTATATTTCAAAAACAAAATGCTTATTTTGTATTTTTTTAAATTTGAAATCATATTTCTTCAACTTTCTAGAACAGTTCTTAGTTTTCGGATACATTCAGAAATATTCCATTTATTTGGATTTTATTGCAAAACGGAAATATTTCGACTCTTTGAAAAAATACTGTGTATGCTAAAGGAGTTTTAATAATATGCATCCTCTAAATAAAAAAGAAGCCATTTCAAGCAACGTTTTCTTTTGAATAGTGGTCGTTTATATATCAGGTTATTTCTAAGTACCTCCGGACTTATAGACCTGTGGAACAGAGAGTAAGAAGTAAATATTTGTATGTATTTTGTAAGTATGTTATAACCTAGAAATTAAGGTAATGAATGAATTTAGTAGAAAACAAAACAAGATATTTTTTTAAAAGGAAAGATATTTTTTATTTGCTGGAAAGATTGAAACTCATTATTCATTATATTTATGTCCACGAGGTCAGTATTTTATTATTAGTCAGATATCACAAATTCCAAAAAAAATCATTTAAGTGACAGATAATTTAATTTTTGTGCGTAAAAATAGTATTATCAATACTGTCAATTAATAATCAATACAATAATGTTATCAGTACCTATATTATTCAAAACTGTAGACCATTTTATACAAAAGTATATCCTCTTGCAGGAATAAGTTGAATCATATTAAATCCTAATAACCTGCTTGATAGGTGTACTGTGCTGTAATTTAGTTTATATGTTTATTGTCCTGAAGAAAGTTGAGATCACCCGAAATTGGTCGACGCGTATACTTAAAATAAAATGGTTTTAAACCAAGAACTTGTTTCATTTTGTATAAATTAAATCGATAAAGAAATTGTAGTAGAAATAATAAAAATGATAATTAGAATCAGAGGGCTTAAAGAAATCGGTACAATTCGTAAATTGCGTTCAGGATCGTCGAACAAACCACCTGCCAAAAATAACATTTACAATAAATGACAAAACTAAAATCGATGAAGGTACTACTTTCTTCAAAAGAATGTCTACCGGGTGTAGGGTTACCAGATCCGAAAATGACTTTTCCTGACAAAATAATTCCAGTAAACCTAACGGATCCATTCTGTTAGGGGGGGGGGGGGGGGTTTCCATGACAGACAGCTAAAATTCCGGACATGTCAGGGAAATTCCTGTCACCTGGTAACCCTAACCGGGTGTAATTAACCAGCCCGGAAAACAAAAAAATTATATGGGCGAAGTAAGCTTTAAAATAAATAATTGTAATTTTTTATAGTTCCAACTACTAACACGGGAAGACCCCAGGATACAAAATTTTACTACCCAATATAATCGAATACAATAGTAAATAAGTAATAAAACTTGAAGATTAAATAAATAAACCATATTGAAAAAATAAATAAAAATAGCTTTATAAAATATTTTTTCTGTTATTAAATGAAAACAATTGAATTATTCAATCAAAATTATCAACATGTTTCGAAACCTACGGGATAAAAATATAAACTGAAAATTAACAAAAATAATAAATAAAAGACATATTTTAATAAGTAATCTTTACTGTAAAAAACAAAAAAAAAACGTTACAAGGAGTGGTGATTAATTAGTTAAATGTATCATTGAAAACAATTAGGTATATAAAATGAAAATTGTAAAATAATATTATAGAATATGTGAATTTGCAGTTGCTGAAGAAATTTTTTTTTTTACGTTAAGAGTAAATAGGTTTTACAGCCAAAACCTTGAAAGCACCTGCCGCCCCTCACATGAAAATATAATGGAATGATCCAAAAGCTTTAAGGCTCAACTATTAAGGCTTTATAGATTCCATAACCACTGGAACCGCGTCCGGGGGCTCTCCACCTAAGTGTTTTATTAGATCCTTCTCACACGTGATGTTCCTCTTAAACGAGTTCTTAAACTTCGCACGGCACTAAAATTCGATGATTTGAATTTTACAAAATATGAGCATTTTACTACATACATAAGGTATTAGTTTTTTTTATACTATTTTATTTATCCGGTTAAAGATTTCCACAGCAAATAATTTTCGAAAACATACTAACGAAATTAAATATTATTTTTGCTAACAAGTTTTCACACAAGATTGTATCTTTCATTTATTTTTTTATGCCTTTTAATTTTAATTTAAATTGCCGATTCTATGATAAAATAAGATTATACTATAATAATATAAATACTCATTGGCTCATCATTAGTATTTCGTGCGGCACAAAAACAAGGACGGACTTCGAAGAATTCATGTAATTTCAAAGGTAAAAAATCAAGTTCTTTGAAAGTGCTGTTATTATTAATTTTTTGATCTTGAATAGGACTTCGACAGAACTTGAATAATTAACTTCAAAAATTATTACTTGTAGGAAATTTTCTGTGGTTTAATTTTGTATATAAATGTTTTTATCGTAAAATGAGTCGGAAAAAAATCTCAAAAAAATGCTAATAGGCGTCATTTTTCCAATATGGCGGCGCGAGCGGCAAAGATGCGAGGAGGCAAAGTTGAAATTCGGAAAGAGCACATCGAAATCTATAAAATTAAGATTTTTCAAAACTCCCGGAAAACTTTCCAGGTAAAACTACCAAATGATTATACTGAAATGACAAAACTCTATAAGTGTTTAGCACCGGAAGGGAAAGGTTAAACAATTACATTGAAAAGTTTAAAATATTATCTTATATCAGCTTTTACCTTACAAGAGAGAATATATTATATAAAAATATGCGGCCTGCGTTATCGAGCGGTAAGGCTCTCTACTCGCAATCCGGAGATCGTGGGATCGAATCCCGGCGTGCGCAAATAAATTTTATTTGATTAATTTGTGTTTTTCACAATTATTAGTTTATTAAAAATAATATGTAGTATATTTGCGGCACTTTCCAGAGTGGAATATACTCTAGTATCGCCCTGTTGTGAGATCACTATCCAGAATTGAAACGTTCCTTGAAATTGATTAAGCTGTGTTTGGTGACTTCCCACCTTTCTCTTCCCCATCTCCTTCCCCTCCCCATTACCGATGGTCTCACAATACACCCAAATTGGGGATGCCATAGTCTCACTGGCTCCAAAAGGGAACAGTTGGGACTCTTGTGGAGCATTCAAAATTTAAAAAAATGCTCCAATATATATTACTTAATTATTTTTGCAATTAAAGACATTTTATATGAAGCTGGTTTTAATTTCATTGCAATATTTGTTTAAAAATGAAGCCCAATTACCAAACCGAATTTCTAAGAAAGCATATTAATTTTAGTGATTTTTTTAATAAATCAAGAAATAATTGCTAACACCTCATGTCGAATTAAAATACTGTAGAGAAGCCTATTGTTATCCTCGTATTCTGCCCTTAGGTACTGCCTAGCCTGAAATTATCTCGCCAAGCCCGAAAATGATGCAACATTCGCATTCGGGTTAGTTTGGAGTTTTTAAGCCCCTAATTGCATTGAAATGTTCCTTCACAAAACTGTATTCAGCAAAACTGGCACACAGTGGATAAACACCCGGATTTTTGGAAAACGCAAGGAAATATTTACGTTAATGACGGCTCTAGAAAACTTGGTACTATTCTATGTCCATTAGAAAGATTGAAGATCTTAAGTGGATATGTTTATAAGCCTCCGTTTCAAGACTTGTTTTTAGACATTTTTAAGATGTACGAGGTTTAAGAATTCAAGATTTAAGATTATAGAACATTGAACATATATTATAGAAACAAAACGTAACCTAAAAAGGGTTTATAAGTAGGAGATTTTGAACAATAACGCAGTTTTTAAAGAAACTAATGATGAACTTTTTAGAAATCCTGAAACAATTTTTTTTCTGGGCTTACAATAATACTAATAAAAAATATTGGATTTTTTCAAGGGTGGAAAGAAATATGTTCTACTCGCAGTATTATAAATTAAAGAATCTAAAATATTTCTGTGCGATCTCATTTTTAAACCAAAATCGCACGATTTTGCATTGCTTAATAGTAGATACATCACCTTAAACAACAGTTTGATTCAACTTAATTACAACAAAAATAACTATTTCAGTTGTCGGAAAAGAAATATATTGCAATTTAATATGTACTCATTTCTTAAACATAAGCATAAAATCCAATATTCAGAAGAATGTTGAAAGAACAAGACACTGAGAAATAAATGATAACATGGAAATAAAATGGAAATATCATGGGAAAAAATTGTCGAAGATGATACTGTTAATTCTGAAATTTGAAATTGACAAATCTGACGTTTAAATAAGAGGTTGCAGTAGCCTAATTGGTTACCCAATTGTCCCGGTAAAACGAGAGTTGCGATCGTTATCTTTTATAATTCTGTGTCTTGTTCTTTTTAAAATTTTCTTTTAGATTATTAGTGTTTTCTTCTTCTTGAATGATATATTACATTAATGGGAATAACCTTCAAAAGTTATTGTTGTTCTAATAAAAATTAAATGGTAATTAGTAATATGGAAAAATTATTCATCACGTGTTTGAACATTTTTATTTCGCCTGCGGTTCACGTACCTGCCAGGCCCGGGCTATATAAGCGGACTGTAGCTAGCCAAGTTAGTCTTCTCGCCTTTAAGCCTTTCAGTCAACCCGAAGTTCACTCGGCAACGGGCTCTGGTAGCGTAACAGGTCGCGCGCATATCTGCAGTTCCGCGTAGTTCTCGGAATAATCTTACTATGTTTGTAAATACTCTACATTTGTAAATAGTCAAACCGTAAATACATCATCATCTCATCACAACCATCACCAGTGTTTATTATTCCGACCAGCACGCGCGGATATATCGCGACACACCGATATCTCCTCCTTATCAATTAAAGGCCCAACTCATTACCTTTTCAAATACAGGCCCAAAATGTCCTCCTTATCCACCTGAGGCCCTAAATCAACCTCCAAATATATTAAAGCACGTATTGAATGAAATAAAGAGGATATTGAGTTATTACTTTTAAAAATTTTGGTACGGAGAATGATCAATCTTTCTCATCGGAATTGTGAAAGTTAATGGGCCATAACGCCAGTTTTCTGGTTGCGGTTACATAATACCATCTATTTTCTGCATCCACAACATGGTGACAATACCACGTCCATTAGTGCCATCTACGTTTCAACAATGGCGTCACCAACAAACGTGTTACATTCGCGATGTCAAGATATAGCACAATAGGTACGAACCCATTCGCCGGGATATGGGTCACCTGCTTTTAATGACATGCCGTCACTGCTGCAACTACGATTTTATATACAGCCAGGCTTAGTCGTTCGAAAAAAGCTTCAGATGAATACACAAGCTTCGATTCAGAAGCGAAACTGTGAAAATCATAAATATAATGGCTTTTATCTTGCAATTTTTGCTTTTTTTGATTTGCAAATAATATCCTAATAAAGTTCAAGTATTCCCCAATATGTTCGAAGGGCCAAAGAAAGAACGCATTGCATTTATAAAATTAATCAAATCTATATCACCCTGGTTTGAAATATTAAACATTATTGACATTTCGTAAGTACTTACCTATTATAGCAAAACTTCTCTAAATGTACTTACACAAGTATTTTTTACGTAAAGTAATTTTATATCTGTAGAGAGAAAATACCTATTTTACTAGATTACATATAGAACGGTAAAAATTGCGCTTATTTTATCTCTAGATAGCAATAGTTATCATAGTATCTCAATAAGCAAACGATTATACTTTATGACGATATTTTTTTACAACCATTGTTTTTTTTAAATTTTTCTATTTATTATTTTTTGTTGTTGTTTTTATTTCTTGCTTGAGCTATCCCGATGAGATACAAAATTCATTTTATATGCAGTAAAATATAGAAAAATTGGATTATAATTACAAAATTTATATTTATTATGTGTAGTAAAAATTATTTTATTAATTATCCACACAAGACTTAGTCGAAATAAAGGTACGTCAAGTTCCAAAAATTACAAAATAAATGGGCCTCAAACACTTCTCTTATCTTGTACCTATTATGTTATAAAGCTCCCACTGCATATGAAAAGCTAATCAAATTGCACCACTGAACTTTAAAAAACTGAAAAAATGGTTTTTATTTTTATTTTTAATTTATTTATTAAATTTGCATATAATTACATCTAATACAATATAAAATATGGGTAGTCCCACAAAGCTGTGATAGGTCAGCTTGTCTGTAGGTTCTACCATTTAATATTATTACATAATACAATTTAGCTTGTTACAATATTTATACCTAATATAAGATTTAGGATAGATAAATGTGTTGTTCATTTATTAGCCACTTTTTTGTCAGTTTAGGGCAGGGTTTCTCAATTTTTTTAATTTTAATGTTTTTATGAAATATGTTATAAATTAAAGGTATCATATATTCGAGCGTTCTGCTACCATACATATTTGATATTCGTGGTATTTTTAGGCCTTCGTTTTCAGTAAATCTTGTTGTGTGACTATGCGCCAATAACTTTTTATACGCGCTTTCTCCTGGTTAATAGATTAAGTTATTTCAAAATTGATATTGTTTCTAAGAAAATATACATTAGTATCCATTGATTGTATGCATGGAAACTTATGTATGAATATGTATGCCTTTGAGCGTGTTTAAGTAGCTTTGTGCCTTTGACTGTGTGTATGTCGCCAGTAATAATAATATAATAATATATATATATATTAATGCTCGTAACCACCAGATTTTAAGTCAATCGCAGTCTTGCGAAAAACGACCACTCTGCCCCTCAAGTTTAACCGACCTCAAAGCTGATTTTCGCGAGACATCGACCGTGGATAAAAATACATACGATTTTTTCAGACCTGATTTGTATGGGAAAAATTCAGCCAGAATTTTACCAATTGCAAATTTTCATATAAAAAAACTGATGCAAAAAAAATAAACTGCTAATAAAACTGATGTATGAAAACCTAGCGGCGAAAACTAGAAGCGCTCATTATTCGACGAAGAAATTCAAAGTTGTATTTCCAGCCGCCAGGTTCGCCCATCAAAAAAGGAAAAATTTATCGTCAGACCTTCACGAAAAATTTGTGAAAGAGCCTCAGTACTAAAATCGTAAAGTGTATATTTTTTTAAATATAAGGCGTCTCACCTCAAAACTTTACATTCCGACGAGCCTCGAGGTAAATCAAAATTGCGACTTAAAAAAGATACCTGGCTTAGATGTTTTTGTATTATTTCGACTACGACAGGTTTTGGAACATAAATAATATATTATATTTATGACTTTTCATGGAAATTTTGTCAGGATTCGTTTTCAAACGTCGGTAATTTCTGACGTTTACGAAAAAAATTCCGAGTTAAAAACTGTTAAAATGTTCGTAGCCAGTAAAAAAATGCTTTATTAAGGAAAAAATTATCGTCAGACCTTCAAAGTACTGAAATGTTGGGGCATTTTTGAAAATTATTCTATGGCGTCTCGCATGTTAATTTGACATTTCGACGAGTCTCATGTATATCAATATTACGTCAAAAATAGGATATGTGGATAAGATGTTTTTCTATAATTTTGAAAACCATACATTTCCGAACTCCAATAATACATTACATTTACCACATTTCATGTAAATTATTTCAGGATACATCTTCAAAAGTTGAAAAAATTCTGACGTTTATGAAGGAAAGGAAAATTGAAAACAGGTTCAATGTTACCGGCCAGCTACATAACGTTTATTTTAATTGCTGTGTAGGTACTTTTGTACAGACAAATAAAATTCGAACGGTTCAGGCTGCTGAGATCATAGAAAATAATTTACCAGTGGGTAGGTACCTAATTGGGTGGGAACGTTATTTTTCAAATATTGAGAATTTAACATGATGAATAAAACTGTTTAAATAACTCAGGATAATCCATTTTTTTTTTTGCCAAATGGCGTAGGTACTTTTTTAAATAGTGCACAATAGTGTTATTCTAATATCATTCGGCGTGGGTGGTGTGCATTGGTACTGAAACCCCGTGAATCATTTATTGGATGACCAAACCCTTTATAACCGGTTAATCTGAGTCGATTTAAGAATATCTAAATATATTCAGGTTGGCAAAAAGATGTATCTCAGTGACGTTTTGCATCGTTATATGCACCAATACACACAATCCTAAGGGCGGGCTTTTTCGTGTGAATGTTTATGCATTTTTTATACACAAACTATGGATCTTACTCGACTAATTTAAAACAAAATTAGGAAAATCTACCGGGAAAAGAGAAGTTTATTTAATTTTTATAATAGCTCTACACAGGAGGCCTTGAAGAAAATAATTCCTCTCAGGGCCTATGTTATCTTTGGGGATGCTGTGTGAAGGGTTCTTTTTAGGAAAGTAAGGAGATGATGTTCTGGTAAGGAAAAAGTTATGAGGGGTGGGTAGGAATCTGGGGATCAGTGTGTGGAGTGACGGACGAAAATAATTCCTCTCAGGGCCTATGTCATCTTTGGGGATGCTGTGTGAAGGGTTCTTTTTAGGAAAGTAAGGAGATGATGTTCTGGTAAGGAAAAAGTTATGAGGGGTGGGTAGGAATCTGAAGATCAGTGTGTGGAGTGACGGACGAATGATTTTATCCCTCCCACTGCGGTGCAAGGTGATGTTCCGAGAGAGCTTTGCTGAAGAAGCCAAAAAGTCTCCCTAAACCAGTCTCTTCCGATCTGGTCTACCACGAAATTGGTGGGCAGACGAATCCACCGCCAAGACCAGGACAAACCTCATGAACCCAGGCACCACTTCTAAATCACCAAACATAGCGAACCTCTTGAAATGACCTATTGCAGAGGCGTTGGCCTACCCGCCCAGCGATTTTTTTTAGCGTAAATCCTCACGGCTTTTGCGGTAGGTCAGGGCCCTAGCACGCTCGCTCTACAACGATCGATAGGATAACTATCGGTGACTTCTCATCGTTCCCTAGCATGACTACAGATCGCCAACGAATAAGTGACAGGTCACAATGACTAAGTGTCCTTCGTAACATATTCGACATCAACTGTTGTTTGTACGTTAGCGATGTGCAGTTGTCCTAGGGAACGATGAGAAGTTACCGATAGTTATCCTACCGATCATTAAAGAGCAAGCGTGCTAGGGCCTGAACAAAAAAAATTTAGTTTATCCTTTAAAAAATTGAGCTTTGGCGAATTTGAGAATCCTTCATTTGCAAACGAAATTGCGTCAAAATGACGGCCTCTGGCGTAGATGTTTTTTGATATATTCAATGGCAAAAGGTTTCGAAAACTTATTCAACCGTTTTTTTAGTGGCATTCGCTTGAAAATATTCCTCAATATCGTGCTAAAAATTTGACATTTTACAAAAAAATCCATGAAAAATCCGCTAACAAATTTTACAACATTTAAAAAGATTACTTGCCAGTGGATTCGTATAATATTATCACTGGGTAGGTACCTACTTTGCTCCATCGAATTACAAATAAATGGTTTGAAATTAAGAGAAATCACCAAAGATGGTAGGTACTAAATGCGTTTCTTCTGAAAAATGCCGATTGCAGTTTGTCGGTCTTTTAATTCAAATTCAGAAACAGGGTGGTAAAAAAAATTCCGCTCGAAATATACTGATTAATTTTTTTATTAAACTCATGATTTTTTCCTTATTTTTTTTTTGTTTAGAAAATATTGTCGGGCGTTTGCGACCAACGTTTTTGCGGCGCATTAAAATTTATCTAAATAAGATGCAAAGTTTTTTTTCTAATTTTCTATACATTTATCGTTATTAATAATTATTTATTACGAAAAGAGTTATGGCGTCCGTGAAATCAAAAGGTGGACACTTGAAAGATGTCATTTCCATAAAAAAATATTAAAGATTCGATTAAAAAAAAAAAGTCAATTTTTTAATCGATTGGTTTTTGTAATAATGAGTGAGGAAATTTTGCCGGACCCTGTCGTTCATTTCGACTGTCCAATCAGGAGTTCACTAGGCATGCGGATTGCATTGAATTCAAATATCGATATTTACTGTAAGTAAGAACTTCTTTCCTTTAAATCACAAAAAAATTATGATATAAAATAAAAATAAGTAACCAAAGATGGATATTTCCAAAGAAATGTAGGTGTACACGGGGGTAGGTAGATATGCAGGTAGGTAGGAACTAAGTACTGAACAGGTACTCTGGGTAGGTAGGTATGTATGAAGGTACTTTTTATAAATTAGGTGGGTTCGATGCAGTGCTACAGATTTTTTATATGCATATAAATCGAAAAATAGATCGGACAGGATTCGTTCGTTTACTTTGGACATTATTAAATTTTAAAATAAAAATAATTATACGTGTGCACGGGTACCCGGATATTGTTAAAGAATTTCTTTGTGTAATTTTTTTGCTGCAGTAAAATTGAGTTTGATAAGATGGTTTTTTTGATAAGTAATAAAATTGCAATGTTTTTTTTTTTTTAGAAATTACGTAGGTAAATGAACAAATATTTTTTGTTTGAGGTTAGGTAGGTTTTTTTCCAATACTATTCATCTGATGGCGACAAAACTTTTGGGATTTGATGTGTGCATGCCCGGGTTGGTTTCTACGCATAATAGTAAGCTCTGGCTTTATGAAATTATTTTATATTTTCATTCACCCGATCGAGATGAAACTTTGGGAATTCGATGTTGGCATGCTCGGGATGGTTTCTATGTAAAAGAGTAAGCTCTGGCGTTATGAATTTTTTTCCAATACTATTCATTTGATTGCGACAAAACTTTTGAGCTTTGATGTGTGCATGCCCGGGTTGGTTTCTACGCATAATAGTAAGCTCTGGAATTATGAAATTATTTACGCATAATGGTAAGATCTGGTGTTATGAAATTATTTCCTATACTTTCCATCCGATTGAGATGAAACTTTGGGAATTCGATGTTGGCATGCTCGGGATGGTTTCTATGTAAAAGAGTAAGCTCTGGCGTTATGAAATTTTTTCCAATACTATTCATCTGATTGCGACAAAACTTTTGGGATTTGATGTGTGCATGCCCGGGTTGGTTTCTACGCATAATAGTAAGCTCTGGCTTTTTGAAATTATTTCCTATACTATTCATCCGATTGCGATGAAACTTTGGGGATTTGATGTGTGCATGTCCGGGATGGTTTCTATGCGTAATAGTAAGCTCTGGCGTTATCAAATTATTTCATATACTATTCACCCGATTGAGATGAAACTTTGGAGATTTGATGTGTGCATGCCTGGGATGGTTTTTATGCATAAAAGTAAGCTCTGGCGTAATGAAATTATTTACTTTACTTTTCATCCGATTGAGATGAAACTTTGGGAATTCGATGTTGGCATGCTATGGATGGTTTCTATATATAAGAATAAGCTCTGGCATTATGAACTTATTTCCAATACTATTCATCCGATTGCGATGAAACTTTGGGGATATGATGTGTGCATGCTCGAAATGGTTTTAAAATATAATAATGAGCTCTACCGTAATGAAATTATCTACAATAATATTCATCCGATTGCGATGAAACTTTGGTGAGTTATTGTGCGCAAGCCCGCGAAGTTTTCTTTATATAATGCAGAGCTTTGGCGTTATCAAATTTGTACAAAAAATTTAAATAGGTGTAACGGGAGTTATTAGAAAAGTGAGTGCATATCATATAATTTAGAAACAATTTATTAGTGAAAAATTTGAGCCGTAAACTTCTAGGTCCCTTTTTGCGAGAAAAGGCCCATACTGAACGCCTTAACCAGGGCGACCAAAGTGGCTAAGTAGCGGGTGTTCAAAATTGAGCGATTAACTCACAGGACCCTTTGAGTAGTTCTCACAATCCTTGCTTCATCCACATTCAAACATCGATTTTTTTTTTCAAATATTTAATTTAAAAAAAAAGTAGACACACACACTTCTTGCTTCATCCACATTCAAACGTCAAATCGCTTAGTGCTTTAACCAATTAGTTGCGTTGCAACGGGCAAAAGCTAGTTATATATTAATGCTCGTAACCACCAGATTTTAAGTCAATCGCAGTCTTGCGAAAAACGACCACTCTGCCCCTCAAGTTTAACCGACCTCAGAGCTGATTTTCGCGAGACATCGACCGTGGATAAAAATACATACGATTTTTTCAGACCTGATTTGTATGGGAAAAATTCAGCCAGAATTTTACCAATTGCAAATTTTCATATAAAAAAACTGATGCAAAAAAAATAAACTGCTAATAAAACTGATGTATGAAAACCTAGCGGCGAAAACTAGAAGCGCTCATTATTCGACGAAGAAATTCAAAGTTGTATTTCCAGCCGCCAGGTTCGCCCATCAAAAAAGGAAAAATTTATCGTCAGACCTTCACGAAAAATTTGTGAAAGAGCCTCAGTACTAAAATCGTAAAGTGTATATTTTTTTAAATATAAGGCGTCTCACCTCAAAACTTTACATTCCGACGAGCCTCGAGGTAAATCAAAATTGCGACTTAAAAAAGATACCTGGCTTAGATGTTTTTGTATTATTTCGACTACGACAGGTTTTGGAACATAAATAATATATTATATTTATGACTTTTCATGGAAATTTTGTCAGGATTCGTTTTCAAACGTCGGTAATTTCTGACGTTTACGAAAAAAATTCCGAGTTAAAAACTGTTAAAATGTTCGTAGCCAGTAAAAAAATGCTTTATTAAGGAAAACTTTATCGTCAGACCTTCAAAGTACTGAAATGTTGGGGCATTTTTGAAAATTATTCTATGGCGTCTCGCATGTTAATTTGACATTTCGACGAGTCTCATGTGTATCAATATTACGTCAAAAATAGCATATGTGGATAAGATGTTTTTCTATAATTTTGAAAACCATAGATTTCCGAACTCCAATAATACATTACATTTACCACATTTCATGTAAATTATTTCAGGATACATCTTCAAAAGTTGAAAAAATTCTGACGTTTATGAAGAAATAATGCAAAATAAAAACAGGTTAAACGTTACCGGCCAGCTACATAACGTTGATTTTAATTGCTGGGTTGGTACTTTTGTAAAGACAAATAAAATTCGAACGGTTCAGGCTGCCGAGATCATAGAAAATAATTTACCAGTGGGTAGGTACCTACTTGGGTGGGAACGTTATTTTTCAAATATTGAGAATTTAACATGATGAATAAAACTGTTTAAATAACTCAGGATAATCCATTTTTTTTGCCTAATGGTGTAGGTACTTCTTTAAATAGTGCACAATAGTGTTATTATAATATCATTCGGCGTGGGTGGTGTGCATTGGTACTGCCACCCCGTGAATCATTTGTTGGATGACCAAACCCTTTATAACCGGTTAATCTGAGTCGATTTAAGAATATCTAAATATATTCAGGTTGGCAAAAAGATGTATCTCAGTGACGTTTTGCATCGTTATATGCACCAATACACACAATCCTAAGGGCGGGCTTTTTCGTGTGAATGTTTATGCATAAACTATGGATCTTACTCGACTAATTTAAAACAAAATTAGGAAAATCTACCGGGAAAAGAGAAGTTTATTTAATTTTTATAATAGCTCTACACAGGAGGCCTTGAAGAAAATAATTCCTCTCAGGGCCTATGTCATCTTTGGGGATGCTGTGTGAAGGGTTATTTTTAGGAAAGTAAGGAGATGATGTTCTGGTAAGGAAAAAGTTATGAGGGGTGGGTAGGAATCTGGGGATCAGTGTGTGGAGTGACGGACGAAAATAATTCCTCTCAGGGCCTATGTCATCTTTGGGGATGCTGTGTGAAGGGTTCTTTTTAGGAAGGTAAGGAGATGATGTTCTGGTAAGGAAAAAGTTATGAGGGGTGGGTAGGAATCTGGGGATCAGTGTGTGGAGTGACGGACGAATGATTTTATCCCTCCCACTGCGGTGCAAGGTGATGTTCCGAGAGAGCTTTGCTGAAGAACCCAAAAAGTCTCCCTAAACCAGTCTCTTCCGATCTGGTCTGCCACGAAATTGGTGGGCAGACGAATCCACCGCCAAGACCAGAACAAACCTCATGAACCCAGGCACCACTTCTAAATCAACAAACATAGCGAACCACTTGAAATGACCTATTGCAGAGGCGTTGGCCTACCCACCCAGCGATTTTTTTTAGCGTAAGATCCTCACGGCTTTTGCGGTAGGTCAGAGGCCCTAGCACGCTCGCTCTATAACGATCGATAGGATAACTATCGGTAACTTCTCATCGTTCCCTAGCATGACTACAGATCGCCAACGAATAAGTGACAGTTCACAATGACTAAGTGTCCTTAACATATTCGACATCAACTGTTGTTTGTTCGTTAGCGATGTGCAGTTGTCCTAGGGAACGATGAGAAGTTACCGATAGTTATCCTACCGATCGTTATAGAGCAAGCGTGCTAGGGCCTGAACAAAAAATTAGACTTTAGCCTTTAAAAAAATTGAGCTTTGGCGTATTTGAGAATCCTTCATTTGCAAACGAAATTGCGTCAAAATGACGGCCTCTGGCGTAAATGTTTTTTGATATATTCAATGGCAAAAGGTTTCGAAAACTTATTCAACCGTTTTTTTAGTGGCATTCCATTGAAAATATTCCACAATATCGAGCTAAAAATTTGACATTTTACAAAAAAATCCATGAAAAATCCGCTAACAAATTATACAAGATTTAAAAATATTACTGGTCAGGTGGATTGGTATAATAATAATCACTGGGTAGGTACCTACTTTGCTCCATCGAATTACAAATAAATGGTTTGAAATTAAGAGAAATCACCAAAGATGGTAGGTACTAAATGCGTTTCTTCTGGAAAAATGCCGATTGCAGTTTGTCGGTCTTTTAATTCAAATTCAGAAACAGGGTGGTAAAAAAAATTCCGCTCGAAATATACTGATTAATTTTTTTATTAAAACTCATGATTTTTTCCTTAATTTTTTTTGTTTAGAAAATATTGTCTTGCGTTTGCGACCAACGTTTTTGCGGCGCATTAAAATTTATCTAAATAAGATGCAAAGTTTTTTTTCTAATTTTCTATACATTTATCGTTATTAATAATTATTGATTACGAAAAGAGTTATGGCGTCCGTGACATCAAAAGGTGGATACTTGAAAGATGTCATTTCCATAAAAAAATATTAAAGAGTCGATTTAAAAAAAAAATCATTTTTTTAATCGATTGGTTTTTGTAATAATGAGTGAGGAAATTTTGCCGGACCCTGTCGTTCATTTCGACTGTCCAATCAGGGAGATCACTAGGCATGCGGATTGCATTGAATTCAAATATCGATATTTACTCTAAGTAAGAACATCTTTCCTTTAAATCACAAAAAAAATATGATATAAAATAAAAAAAAGTAACCAAAGAAGGATATTTCCAAAAAAATGTAGGTGTACACGGGGGTAGGTAGATATGCAGGTAGGTAGGAACTAAGTACTGAACAGGTACTCTGGGTAGGTAGGTATGTATGAAGGTACTTTTTATAAATTAGGTGGGTTCGATGCAGTGCTACAGATTTTTTATATGCATATAAATCGAAAAATAGATCGGTCAGGATTCGTTCGTTTACTTTGGACATTATTCAATTTTAAAATAAAAATAATTATACGTGTGCACGGGTAGCCCGATATTGTTAAAGAATTTCTTTGTGTAATTTTTTTGCTGCAGTAAAATTGAGTTTGATAAGATGGTTTTTTGTTGAACAAATATTTTTTGTTTGAGGGTTAGGTAGGTTTTTTTTCCAATACTATTCATCTGATGGCGACAAAACTTTTGGGATTTGATGTGTGCATGCCCGGGTTGGTTTCTACGCATAATAGTAAGCTCTGGCTTTATGAAATTATTTTATATACTATTCACCCGATCGAGATGAAACTTTGGAAATTTGATGTGTGCATGCCTGGGATGGTTTTTATGCATAAAAGTAAGCTCTGGCGTTATGAAAATATTTCCTTTAATTTTCATCCGATTGAGATGAAACTTTGGGAATTTGATGTTGACATGCTCGGGATGGTTTCTATGTAAAAGAGTAAGCTCTGGCGTTATGAAATTTTTTCCAATACTATTCATTTGATTGCGACAAAACTTTTGAGCTTTGATGTGTGCATGCCCGGGTTGGTTTCTACGCATAATAGTAAGCTCTGGAATTATGAAATTATTTACGCATAATGGTAAGATCTGGCGTTATGAAATTATTTCCTATACTTTCCATCCGATTGAGATGAAACTTTGGGAATTTGATGTTGGATACTCGGGATGGTTTGAACATAAAAGAGTAAGCTCTGGCGTTATGATTTTTTTCCAATACTTTTCATCTGATTGCGACAAAACTTTTGGTATTTGATGTGTGCATGCCCGGGTTGGTTTCTACGCATAATAGTAAGCTCTGGCTCTATGAAATTATTTCCTATACTATTCATCTGATTGCGATGAAACTTTGGGGATTTGATGTGTGCATGTCCGGGATGGTTTCTATGCGTAATAATAAGCTCTGGCGTTATCAAATTATTTCATATACTATTCACCCGATTGAGATGAAACTTTGGAGATTTGATGTGTGCATGCCTGGGATGGTTTTTATGCATAAAAGTAAGCTCTGGCGTAATGAAATTATTTCCTTTACTTTTCATCCGATTGAGATGAAACTTTGGGAATTCGATGTTGGCATGCTAGGGATGGTTTCTATATATAAGAATAAGCTCTGGCATTATGAAATTATTTCCAATACTATTCATCCGATTGCGATGAAACTTTGGGGATATGATGTGTGCATGCTCGAAATGGTTTTAAAATATAATAATGAGCTCTAGCGTAATGAAATTATCTACAATAATATTCATCCGATTGCGATGAAACTTTGGTGAGTTATTGTGCGCAAGCCCGCGAAGTTTTCTTTATATAATGCAGAGATTTGGCGTTATCAAATTCATACAAAAAATTTAAATAGGTGTAACGGGAGTTATTAGAAAAGTGAGTGCATATCATATAATTTAGAAACAATTTATTAGTGAAAAAATTGAGCCGTAAACTTCTAGGCCCCTTTTTGCGAGAAAAGGCCCATACTGAACGCCTTAACCAGGGCGACCAAAGTGGCTAAGTAGCGGGTGTACAAAATTGAGCGATTAACTCACAGGACCCTTTGAGTAGTTCTCACAATCCTTGCTTCATCCACATTCAAACATCGATTTTTTTTTTCAAATATTTAATTTTTAAAAAATGTAGACACACACACTTCTTGCTTCATCCACATTCAAACGTCAAATCGCTTAGTGCTTTAACCAATTAGTTGCCTTGCAACGGGCAAAAGCTAGTTAATATTAATGCTCTTGACCACCAGATTTTAAGACAATCGCAGTCTCGCGAAAAACGACCACTCTGCCCCTCGAGTTTAACCGACCTCAGAGCTGATTTTCGCGAGACAGCGACCGTGGATGACCGATTAAGTGTTTTGCAGTCTCGCGAAAAACGACCATTCTGCCCCTCAATTTTAACCGACCTCAAAGCTGATTTTCGCGAGACAGCGACCGTGGATGAAAATACATACGATTTTTTCAGACCTGATTTGTATGGGAAAAATTCAGCCAGAATTTTACCAATTGCAAATTTTCATATAAAAAAACTGATGCAAAAAAAATAAACTGCTAATAAAACTGATGTATGAAAACCTAGCGGCGAAAACTAGAAGCGCTCATTATTCGACGAAGAAATTCAAAGTTGTATTTCCAGCCGCCAGGTTCGCCCATCAAAAAAGGAAAAATTTATCGTCAGACCTTCACGAAAAATTTGTGAAAGAGCCTCAGTACTAAAATCGTAAAGTGTATATTTTTTTAAATATAAGGCGTCTCACCTCAAAATTTAACATTTCGACGAGCCTCGAGGTAAATCAAAATTGCGACTTAAAAAAGATTCCCGGCTTAGATGTTTTTATATTATTGCGACTACGACAGGTTTCGGAACATTAATAATATATTATATTTGTGACTTTTCATGGAAATTTTGTCAGGATTCGTTTTCAAACGTCGGTAATTTCTGACGTTTACGAAAAAAATTCCGAATTAAAAACTGTTAAAATGTTCGTAGCCAGTAAAAAAAAATGCTTCATTAAGGAAAAATTTATCGTCAGACCTTCAAAGTACTGAAATGTTGGGGCATTTTTGAAAATTATTCTATGGCGTCTCACATGTAAATTTGACATTTCGACGTGTCTCATGTATATCAATATTACGTCAAAAATAGGATATGTGAATAAGATGTTTTTCTATAATTTTGAAAACCATAGATTTCCGAACTCCAATAATACATTACATTTACCACATTTCATGTAAATTATTTCAGGATACATCTTTAAAAGTTGAAAAAATTCTGACGTTTATGAAATGCAAAAAAAACTAAAGTTTATATGTTACCGGCCAGCTAAATAACGTTGATTTAATTGCTGGGTAGGTACTTTTGTAAAGACAAATAAAATTCGAACAGTTCAGGCTGCCGAGATCATAGAAAATAATTTACCAGTGGGTAGGTACCTACTTGGGTGGGAACGTTATTTTTCAAATATTGAGAATTTAATATGATGAATAAAACTGTTTAATAACTCAGGAAAATCCATTTTTTTTTGCCAAATGGCGTAGGTACTTCTTTAAATAGTGTACAATAGTGTTATTATAATATCATTCGGCGTGGGTGGTGTGCATTGGTACCGCCACCCCGTGAATCATTTATCGGATGACCAAACCCTTTATAACCGGTTAATTTGAGTCGATTTAAGAATTCCTCTCAGGGCCTATGTCATCTTTGGGGATGCTGTGTGAAGGGTTCTTTTTAGGAAAGTAAGGAGATGATGTTCTGGTAAGGAAAAAGTTATGAGGGGTGGGTAGGAATCTGGGGATCAGTGTGTGGAGTGACGGACGAAAATAATTCCTCTCAGGGCCTATGTCATCTTTGGGGATGCTGTGTGAAGGGTTATTTTTAGGAAAGTAAGGAGTTGATGTTCTGGTAAGGAAAAAGTTATGAGGGGTGGGTAGGAATCTGGGGATCAGTGTGTGGAGTGAGGGACGAATGATTTTATCCCTACCACTGCGGTGCAAGGTGATGTTCCGAGAGAGCTCTGCTGAAGAAGCCAAAAAGTCTCCCTAAACCAGTCTCTTCCGATCTGGTCTACTACGAAATTGGTGGGCAGACGAATCCACCGCCAAGACCAGGACAAACCTCATGAACCCAGGCACCACTTCTAAATCACCAAACATAGCGAACCTCTTGAAATGACCTATTGCAGAGGCGTTGGCCTACCCGCCCAGCGATTTTTTTTAGCGTAAATCCTCACGGCTTTTGCGGTAGGTCAGGGCCCTAGCACGCTCGCTCTACAACGATCGATAGGATAACTATCGGTGACTTCTCATCGTTCCCTAGCATGACTACAGATCGCCAACGAATAAGTGACAGGTCACAATGACTAAGTGTCCTTCGTAACATATTCGAAATCAACTGTTGTTTGTACGTTAGCGATGTGCAGTTGTCCTAGGGAACGATGAGAAGTTACCGATAGTTATCCTACCGATCATTAAAAAGCAAGCGTGCTAGGGCCTGAACAAAAATTTTTTAGTTTATCCTTTAAAAAATTGAGCTTTGGCGAATTTGAGAATCCTTCATTTGCAAACGAAATTGCGTCAAAATGACGGCCTCTGGCGTAGATGTTTTTTGATATATTCAATGGCAAAAGGTTTCGAAAACTTATTCAACCGTTATTTTAGTGGCATTCGCTTGAAAATATTCCTCAATATCGTGCTAAAAATTTGACATTTTACAAAAAAATCCATGAAAAATCCGCTAACAAATTTTACAACATTTAAAAAGATTACTTGCCAGTGGATTCGTATAATATTATCACTGGGTAGGTACCTACTTTGCTCCATCGAATTACAAATAAATGGTTTGAAATTAAGAGAAATCACCAAAGATGGTAGGTACTAAATGCGTTTCTTCTGAAAAATGCCGATTGCAGTTTGTCGGTTTTTTAGTACAAATTCAGAAACAGGGTGGTAAAAAAAATTCCGCTCGAAATATACTGATTAATTTTTTTATTAAAACTCATGATTTTTTCCTTATTTTTTTTTTTGTTTAGAAAATATTGTCGGGCGTTTGCGACCAACGTTTTTGCGGCGCATTAAAATTTATCTAAATAAGATGCAAAGTTTTTTTTCTAATTTTCTATACATTTATCGTTATTAATAATTATTTATTACGAAAAGAGTAATGGCGTCCGTGAAATCAAAAGGTGGACACTTGAAAGATGTCATTTCCATAAAAAAATATTAAAGATTCGATTAAAAAAAAAAAGTCAATTTTTTAATCGATTGGTTTTTGTAATAATGAGTGAGGAAATTTTGCCGGACCCTGTCGTTCATTTCGACTGTCCAATCAGGAGTTCACTAGGCATGCGGATTGCATTGAATTCAAATATCGATATTTACTCTAAGTAAGAACTTCTTTCCTTTAAATCACAAAAAAATTATGATATAAAATAAAAAAAGTAACCAAAGATGGATATTTCCAAAAAAATGTAGGTGTACACGGGGGTAGGTAGATATGCAGGTAGGTAGGAACTAAGTACTGAACAGGTACTCTGGGTAGGTAGGTATGCATGAAGGTACTTTTTATAAATTAGGTGGGTTCGATGCAGTGCTACAGATTTTTTATATGCATATAAATCGAAAAATAGATCGGTCAGGATTCGTTCGTTTACTTTGGACATTATTAAATTTTAAAATAAAAATAATTATACGTGTGCACGGGTACCCGGATATTGTTGAAGAATTTCTTTGTGTAATTTTTTTGCTGCAGTAAAATTGAGTTTGATAAGATGGTTTTTTGATAAGTAATAAAATTGCAATGTTTTTTTTTTTTTAGAAATTACGTAGGTAAATGAACAAATATTTTTAGTTTGAGGGTTAGGTAGGTTTTTTTCCAATACTATTCATCTGATGGCGACAAAACTTTTGGGATTTGATGTGTGCATGCCCGGGTTGGTTTCTACGCATAATAGTAAGCTCTGGCTTTATGAAATTATTTTATATACTATTCACCCGATCGAGATGAAACTTTGGAGATTTGATGTGTGCATGCCTGGGATGGTTTTTATGCATAAAAGTAAGCTCTGGCGTTATGAAAATATTTCCTTTAATTTTCATCCGACTGAGATGAAACTTTGGGAATTCGATGTTGGCATGCTCGGGATGGTTTCTATGTAAAAGAGTAAGCTCTGGCGTTATGAAATTTTTTTCCAATACTATTCATTTGATTGCGACAAAACTTTTGGGATTTGATGTGTGCATGCCCGGGTTGGTTTCTACGCATAATAGTAAGCTCTGGAATTATGAAATTATTTACGCATAATGGTAAGATCTGGCGTTATGAAATTATTTCCTATACTTTCCATCCGATTGAGATGAAACTTTGGGAATTCGATGTTGGCATGCTCGGGATGGTTTCTATGTAAAAGAGTAAGCTCTGGCGTTATGAAATTTTTTCCAATACTATTCATCTGATTGCGACAAAACTTTTGGGATTTGATGTGTGCATGCCCGGGTTGGTTTCTACGCATAATAGTAAGCTCTGGCTTTATGAAATTATTTCCTATACTATTCATCCGATTGCGATGAAACTTTGGGGATTTGATGTGTGCATGTCCGGGATGGTTTCAATGCGTAATAGTAAGCTCTGGCGTTATCAAATTATTTCATATACTATTCACCCGATTGAGATGAAACTTTGGAGATTTGATGTGTACATGCCTGGGATGGTTTTTATGCATAAAAGTAAGCTCTGGCGTAATGAAATTATTTCCTTTACTTTTCATCCGATTGAGATGAAACTTTGGGAATTCGATGTTGGCATGCTAGGGATGGTTTCTATATATAAGAATAGGCTCTGGCATTATGAAATTATTTCCAATACTATTCATCCGATTGCGATGAAACTTTGGGGATATGATGTGTGCATGCTCGAAATGGTTTTAAAATATAATAATGAGCTCTAGCGTAATGAAATTATCTACAATAATATTCATCCGATTGCGATGAAACTTTGGTGAGTTATTGTGCGCAAGCCCGCGAAGTTTTCTTTATATAATGCAGAGCTTTGGCGTTATCAAATTTGTACAAAAAATTTAAATAGGTGTAACGGGAGTTATTAGAAAAGTGAGTGCATATCATATAATTTAGAAACAATTTATAAGTGAAAAAATTGAGCCGTAAACTTCTAGGCCCCTTTTTGCGAGAAAAGGCCCATACTGAACGCCTTAACCAGGGCGACCAAAGTGGCTAAGTAGCGGGTGTACAAAATTGAGCGATTAACTCACAGGACCCTTTGAGTAGTTCTCACAATCCTTGCTTCATCCACATTCAAACATCGATTTTTTTTTTTTCAAATATTTAATTTTTAAAAAATGTAGACACACACACTTCTTGCTTCATCCACATTCAAACGTCAAATCGCTTAGTGCTTTAACCAATTAGTTGCCTTGCAACGGGCAAAAGCTAGTATATATATTAATGCTCGTAACCACCAGATTTTAAGTCAATCGCAGTCTTGCGAAAAACGACCACTCTGCCCCTCAAGTTTAACCGACCTCAAAGCTGATTTTCGCGAGACATCGACCGTGGATAAAAATACATACGATTTTTTCAGACCTGATTTGTATGGGAAAAATTCAGCCAGAATTTTACCAATTGCAAATTTTCATATAAAAAAACTGATGCAAAAAAAATAAACTGCTAATAAAACTGATGTATGAAAACCTAGCGGCGAAAACTAGAAGCGCTCATTATTCGACGAAGAAATTCAAAGTTGTATTTCCAGCCGCCAGGTTCGCCCCTCAAAAAAGGAAAAATTTATCGTCAGACCTTCACGAAAAATTTGTGAAAGAGCCTCAGTACTAAAATCGTAAAGTGTATATTTTTTTAAATATAAGGCGTCTCACCTCAAAACTTTACATTCCGACGAGCCTCGAGGTAAATCAAAATTGCGACTTAAAAAAGATACCTGGCTTAGATGTTTTTGTATTATTTCGACTACGACAGGTTTTGGAACATAAATAATATATTATATTTATGACTTTTCATGGAAATTTTGTCAGGATTCGTTTTCAAACGTCGGTAATTTCTGACGTTTACGAAAAAAATTCCGAGTTAAAAACTGTTAAAATGTTCGTAGCCAGTAAAAAAATGCTTTATTAAGGAAAAAATTATCGTCAGACCTTCAAAGTACTGAAATGTTGGGGCATTTTTGAAAATTATTCTATGGCGTCTCGCATGTTAATTTGACATTTCGACGAGTCTCATGTGTATCAATATTACGTCAAAAATAGCATATGTGGATAAGATGTTTTTCTATAATTTTGAAAACCATAGATTTCCGAACTCCAATAATACATTACATTTACCACATTTCATGTAAATTATTTCAGGATACATCTTCAAAAGTTGAAAAAATTCTGACGTTTATGAAGAAATGCAAAATAAAAACAGGTTAAACGTTACCGGCCAGCTACATAACGTTGATTTTAATTGCTGGGTTGGTACTTTTGTAAAGACAAATAAAATTCGAACGGTTCAGGCTGCCGAGATCATAGAAAATAATTTACCAGTGGGTAGGTACCTACTTGGGTGGGAACGTTATTTTTCAAATATTGAGAATTTAACATGATGAATAAAACTGTTTAAATAACTCAGGATAATCCATTTTTTTTGCCTAATGGTGTAGGTACTTCTTTAAATAGTGCACAATAGTGTTATTATAATATCATTCGGCGTGGGTGGTGTGCATTGGTACTGCCACCCCGTGAATCATTTGTTGGATGACCAAACCCTTTATAACCGGTTAATCTGAGTCGATTTAAGAATATCTAAATATATTCAGGTTGGCAAAAAGATGTATCTCAGTGACGTTTTGCATCGTTATATGCACCAATACACACAATCCTAAGGGCGGGCTTTTTCGTGTGAATGTTTATGCATAAACTATGGATCTTACTCGACTAATTTAAAACAAAATTAGGAAAATCTACCGGGAAAAGAGAAGTTTATTTAATTTTTATAATAGCTCTACACAGGAGGCCTCGAAGAAAATAATTCCTCTCAGGGCCTATGTCATCTTTGGGGATGCTGTGTGAAGGGTTATTTTTAGGAAAGTAAGGAGATGATGTTCTGGTAAGGAAAAAGTTATGAGGGGTGGGTAGGAATCTGGGGATCAGTGTGTGGAGTGACGGACGAAAATAATTCCTCTCAGGGCCTATGTCATCTTTGGGGATGCTGTGTGAAGGGTTCTTTTTAGGAAGGTAAGGAGATGATGTTCTGGTAAGGAAAAAGTTATGAGGGGTGGGTAGGAATCTGGGGATCAGTGTGTGGAGTGACGGACGAATGATTTTATCCCTCCCACTGCGGTGCAAGGTGATGTTCCGAGAGAGCTTTGCTGAAGAACCCAAAAAGTCTCCCTAAACCAGTCTCTTCCGATCTGGTCTGCCACGAAATTGGTGGGCAGACGAATCCACCGCCAAGACCAGAACAAACCTCATGAACCCAGGCACCACTTCTAAATCAACAAACATAGCGAACCACTTGAAATGACCTATTGCAGAGGCGTTGGCCTACCCACCCAGCGAATTTTTTTAGCGTAAGATCCTCACGGCTTTTGCGGTAGGTCAGAGGCCCTAGCACGCTCGCTCTATAACGATCGATAGGATAACTATCGGTAACTTCTCATCGTTCCCTAGCATGACTACAGATCGCCAACGAATAAGTGACAGTTCACAATGACTAAGTGTCCTTAACATATTCGACATCAACTGTTGTTTGTTCGTTAGCGATGTGCAGTTGTCCTAGGGAACGATGAGAAGTTACCGATAGTTATCCTACCGATCGTTATAGAGCAAGCGTGCTAGGGCCTGAACAAAAAATTAGACTTTAGCCTTTAAAAAAATTGAGCTTTGGCGTATTTGAGAATCCTTCATTTGCAAACGAAATTGCGTCAAAATGACGGCCTCTGGCGTAAATGTTTTTTGATATATTCAATGCCAAAAGGTTTCGAAAACTTATTCAACCGTTTTTTTAGTGGCATTCCATTGAAAATATTCCACAATATCGAGCTAAAAATTTGACATTTTACAAAAAAATTCATGAAAAATCCGCTAACAAATTATACAAGATTTAAAAATATTACTGGTCAGGTGGATTGGTATAATAATAATCGCTGGGTAGGTACCTACTTTGCTCCATCGAATTACAAATAAATGGTTTGAAATTAAGAGAAATCACCAAAGATGGTAGGTACTAAATGCATTTCTTCTGGAAAAATGCCGATTGCAGTTTGTCGGTCTTTTAATTCAAATTCAGAAACAGGGTGGTAAAAAAAATTCCGCTCGAAATATACTGATTAATTTTTTTATTAAAACTCATGATTTTTTCCTTAATTTTTTTTGTTTAGAAAATATTGTCTTGCGTTTGCGACCAACGTTTTTGCGGCGCATTAAAATTTATCTAAATAAGATGCAAAGTTTTTTTTCTAATTTTCTATACATTTATCGTTATTAATAATTATTGATTACGAAAAGAGAATATGTCCTTTTATGTCCGTGACATCAAAAGGTGGATACTTAAAAGATGTCATTTCCATAAAAAAATATTAAAGAGTCGATTTAAAAAAAAAATCATTTTTTTAATCGATTGGTTTTTGTAATAATGAGTGAGGAAATTTTGCCGGACCCTGTCGTTCATTTCGACTGTCCAATCAGGGAGTTCAGTAGGCATGCGGATTGCATTGAATTCAAATATCGATATTTACTCTAAGTAAGAACTTCTTTCCTTTAAATCACAAAAAAAATATGATATAAAATAAAAAAAAGTAACCAAAGATGGATATTTCCAAAAAAATGTAGGTGTACACGGGGGTAGGTAGATATGCAGGTAGGTAGGAACTAAGTACTGAACAGGTACTCTGGGTAGGTAGGTATGTATGAAGGTACTTTTTATAAATTAGGTGGGTTCGATGCAGTGCTACAGATTTTTTATATGCATATAAATCGAAAAATAGATCGGTCAGGATTCGTTCGTTTACTTTGGACATTATTCAATTTTAAAATAAAAATAATTATACGTGTGCACGGGTAGCCGGATATTGTTAAAGAATTTCTTTGTGTAATTTTTTTGCTGCAGTAAAATTGAGTTTGATAAGATGGTTTTTTGTTGAACAAATATTTTTTGTTTGAGGGTTAGGTAGGTTTTTTTTCCAATACTATTCATCTGATGGCGACAAAACTTTTGGGATTTGATGTGTGCATGCCCGGGTTGGTTTCTACGCATAATAGTAAGCTCTGGCTTTATGAAATTATTTTATATACTATTCACCCGATCGAGATGAAACTTTGGAAATTTGATGTGTGCATGCCTGGGATGGTTTTTATGCATAAAAGTAAGCTCTGGCGTTATGAAAATATTTCCTTTAATTTTCATCCGATTGAGATGAAACTTTGGGAATTCGATGTTGACATGCTCGGGATGGTTTCTATGTAAAAGAGTAAGCTCTGGCGTTATGAAATTTTTTCCAATACTATTCATTTGATTGCGACAGAACTTTTGAGCTTTGATGTGTGCATGCCCGGGTTGGTTTCTACGCATAATAGTAAGCTCTGGAATTATGAAATTATTTACGCATAATGGTAAGATCTGGCGTTATGAAATTATTTCCTATACTTTCCATCCGATTGAGATGAAACTTTGGGAATTTGATGTTGGATACTCGGGATGGTTTGAACATAAAAGAGTAAGCTCTGGCGTTATGATTTTTTTTCCAATACTTTTCATCTGATTGCGACAAAACTTTTGGTATTTGATGTGTGCATGCCCGGGTTGGTTTCTACGCATAATAGTAAGCTCTGGCTCTATGAAATTATTTCCTATACTATTCATCTGATTGCGATGAAACTTTGGGGATTTGATGTGTGCATGTCCGGGATGGTTTCTATGCGTAATAATAAGCTCTGGCGTTATCAAATTATTTCATATACTATTCACCCGATTGAGATGAAACTTTGGAGATTTGATGTGTGCATGCCTGGGATGGTTTTTATGCATAAAAGTAAGCTCTGGCGTAATGAAATTATTTCCTTTACTTTTCATCCGATTGAGATGAAACTTTGGGAATTCGATGTTGGCATGCTAGGGATGGTTTCTATATATAAGAATAAGCTCTGGCATTATGAAATTATTTCCAATACTATTCATCCGATTGCGATGAAACTTTGGGGATATGATGTGTGCATGCTCGAAATGGTTTTAAAATATAATAATGAGCTCTAGCGTAATGAAATTATCTACAATAATATTCATCCGATTGCGATGAAACTTTGGTGAGTTATTGTGCGCAAGCCCGCGAAGTTTTCTTTATATAATGCAGAGATTTGGCGTTATCAAATTCATACAAAAAATTTAAATAGGTGTAACGGGAGTTATTAGAAAAGTGAGTGCATATCATATAATTTAGAAACAATTTATTAGTGAAAAAATTGAGCCGTAAACTTCTAGGCCGCTTTTTGCGAGAAAAGGCCCATACTGAACGCCTTAACCAGGGCGACCAAAGTGGCTAAGTAGCGGGTGTACAAAATTGAGCGATTAACTCACAGGACCCTTTGAGTAGTTCTCACAATCCTTGCTTCATCCACATTCAAACATCGATTTTTTTTTTCAAATAGTTAATTTTTAAAAAATGTAGACACACACACTTCTTGCTTCATCCACATTCAAACGTCAAATCGCTTAGTGCTTTAACCAATTAGTTGCCTTGCAACGGGCAAAAGCTAGTAATGTAATAATGTCTATAATAATATCTGTCTCAACACAGGTTTATCCTAGTGAGACAGGCATTGAAAAAAATTACATGTAATTAGATTAAATAATAAAAAAAATATATATATTATATATATAATATAAATAAGATAACTACATAAAACAACGGAACATACTATACGTATAAACAGTACATATGTAATATGTAAAGAACAGAAATGTGTAGTTTTAAGTTAAGGTTTCTCATTATCCGCCTGACTAGGCTAGGCTGTGTTTAGGCAGTAATTTTGCAAGATCTAGGAACTTTTTAGGCGGGAATGGGTACCGCTGCTCCGGGAACCATTTATTGGATAACCAACACCTCTGCCATAGGTCACCCCAAGTGGTTCGCTACTTTTGGTGACTTAGCAGGGGTTTCCGGGTTCTTGGGTGAGATTTGTCCTGATCTTGGCGGCGGATGCATCTGCCCACCAATTGCGTGGCGAGCCAGATAGGGAGGGACTGGTTGATGGTACACATTTTATCTCTCCAGCCGGATTTTCTCGACCCATCGCCTTGTAGCGAATCCCTATCCACCCTTCATACTTTTTTCGTAGGCCGGATCGGGAGAGACTAGTTGAGGGAGGCCTTTCGACTTATCCAGCAGGGCTCTCATATCACCTTGCACCGTAGTGGGAGGGATGGAATCATTCGTCCGTCAATCCAGGACACAGTGACCCCCGTAGCATCCCCAAATATGAAATAGGCCCTGAGGGGAATTATTTTTTCACGGCCTCCTGTTTTGAGCTATTGTAAAAATAAAAATAAATACTTGTATTATAATATAATCACGCAATGGTTTGGTGATATTAGTTCCTTAAAATTTGGGTGAGGACATCGGTAAAGACCCTATCATCAATTTTGATTAAAATTTTTACGTTATCTTTAAATTGTGTACTGTGAATCAGATTTTTATTCTGGAAGAATATTGTAAACTCTTATCACGAGGTTTCTAAAGTATCGTCGATCAAATGTAGTATGCGTTACATAATTTTTAAGAAAATTTTGGATTTTGTTTTGAGTACAGCAAGTATTTAATCTGTTTGTGTATAGATGAGTGAGGATTTTTTTTGCGTGTATCTGCCGAAGGTCAAATACTAAGTTTAAGACTGTAATTAGAGGTAGCCTAAGGATTATTATTATAATAGTATATTTTTCTTTGTGATTGGGGTAGTACAGTTGAAATACCACTTCCCCATACTATGGTACCATACCATATTCAATAATAGATTGATATAAAGCAAAATAATTAATCTTTTTCAAATGTTATAAGTCGAGAAAGTATTATGTTTTATGTTTGTCTATGTATTTTATTCCTCTGTATTGCAGTCACTTAAAATGTTATTTATCTACATGTCTATACTTTATCTTTACACGTGTGCTTTGGGGTTTCAATTAATGACAAGCTACTTGGTGCTTACCTATAATGAAATTAAGAAAATGTTTTAAGTACTTACCTGATATGTGATAAATTTCACCGTTCAACTTAATTTCACCTTTCAATGTTAACTAACTAACTAACCATCATGCCATTTCCCCGCAGGGGTAGGCAGAGAGGACGGATCGCCAAACAACTCAATCTTGGTACACACTCTTTGCCTCATTCACATTCATAAATTATCTCATTCATAATCTTCTATTTTTCTTCCTACCTTTCAATATTAAATATTGAATTACTATATTTTAAAATGTTTAAACCAACATTGTCAAATGAATTACTTATATTTGGCGCAAGTTGGACAAAATCATTAAAACCACAAAAACCCTTAAACTAAAAAATCGACAAAATTATGAGTGGTAATTAGTCGATAATAACAGGTATTTAAAAATCAAACAATTTTTCTTTCAAGTAAACACAACCGCTGAGCTCTCGAATCTAACGATCACTACGTACACAAGTTCTTTCAAAAGATACAGGTAAATGATACTCTTCATTTTATTATGCTATTTATCTAAAATCAAAATGTGTCATTCTTGGTAAACAACTATCTAACCTGTTTTATGCTCTGGATCAATACTACCATGTCGTAATCTGTTGGTGCCTTTCTTTGGTCAAATTTCTACATATTTACTCTATTGAATCTTTTTTTCTCCATATTTCCGTATGTCGGTCGGATTAAGAAGTTCATTTTAACGATTACTAAATCTACCATTCTATTGTTTAGATCGAGAATTTTTATTACCGGCGTGAGCCTAGTTTGATAGCAACAGTACCCAAAAGATAAAACAAAAATAGATACCCAAAAGCCGCTAAACCATATATATATATATATATATATATATATATATATGTATATGGTTTGTTTATGCATTATACAAATATTCAAACAGTAAACAAAAGAAAGACCCTTTTAAAGAATTTAACTAACTTTAGTTCAATCCTCCAACGGTCAATATAAAATAAGAAAATATTCCTATTTCTTTTGAAAGTAAATTTGCTTACAAATAGTGCAGTATAAGTAAATAGAATTCAGAAATAAACTGTATGCACCGCGCACCGGCAAACAATTTTAAATGGATTAACTGGTTGCATCGTTAGTAAAGTTGCGATTTTGCAAAAATCTACTTCGCAGTCCAGGGAAAGTGATCGCTCTTTCCCTTAAGTCAGCAATAACAAACCTGATAGACTTCTATATTTTAATGATTAATTTAAAATTAAAATTGTTGATTTTTATTTGTTTGTTCAAAACCTTATTGAAGAACAAATAAAAAATGCTGCCTCTTTTTTGAATTTTAAAACAATTTTTTAATCGATTTAAGATTTTCACGGCAAAACATATTTTTGTTATTTGTTTTTGGGGTGTTATGCCGTGTTGCGCCACCTCCTTCTTTTGCGAACATTACCGTGTCTATCATCATTTTAAATATATTTAAAAAATGTATGACCGGTTACCAGCTGAGTGAACTAATGCGACGGGTTCCCTTCATGTTGAATGGATTCCGTTCTTCTGCTATCTAAGTCCTTCATCCTGGCATACACAATATTTAGCGCTATTAATAATGGTGACAGAAGATTTAAAAATATTTTGAGTTTATTGATAACCTGGGATGTTTGACATTTTTTAAGTAAATGTTAATTCACAGTTGGAACAAAATCATTATTGTGGAAAAAAAACAAATTTAAAAAAATTACATACATGGTATAGATTACATATTGCGTAATCAATTTCACGTGAAATAACGTATATATGTAATGCATAAAATAAATATCCTTTGTAGTATCGGTACACGACAAGATTACACCTTGGAAACTAAATGTATTTATTGTATGGCGTAAAAAATTTTTGAAAAATAAAATGTATGTTAACGCAAGGAATGATTATGTTAGTGAAAAAATCCATGAAATCTCCGAATATTTCATTTTCTTGTAAGTTTCATCTAATAAGATGCATTCACTTCGCGGAGCTCCATCGTGCATTACTTATTCCAACGTCGAAATCCACTTCCAATGTCGTCGCGATGCTACTTTTCTTCGGATACTCGAAAAAGTAAGGCCTCGTAGCCGGAAAACAAAAAATACTGTTCTCGAAAATGTGTTGAATCTGAGACCTTTATCCATATTTTCATCGCACATTATCATTTTGTAATATTATGATCTAATAACTTATATACGTAATAAAGATCTGATGGTGGTTTGCTTCACGATTCACAGTTCTGCAAAATAAACAGTTGTTTCGCATTATGAAAGCTTTGTGAAAAGAGATGTATTATTTTCAAGGTAAAAACAAGCGTTTCGCAAAAAACAACATTTACAAAAATGATTTTGCGGATGTTTTTTGGTACGGAACCTCTTGAATTTTCTTGTTTTTTGGTTGATGTAAAAATATGAATTCATGTCAGTCAGCTAGCAATCAAAAGGAGCGATGTGGTACTGTCATTGGGTACCAATTTTCTCGGTTTCTCGGTAAAAAGGTTAACGGGTACTACATATAATTAGATTAGTGATATAAGCTGTCTTTAAACATTCATATTTGATGGTGTTAGGAATTTTTATATCATTGACAAATAAAATAATTACATTTAAAATGTAAGACCAGAATAAAATAAGTAACAATATCAATGTAACAGTTCAGATAAAGTTCGTCTACCTAAAGCCATAAAAGTTAATTTTGAAATATTAAAAATATAATATGTATGTAGGTTTGAATAATAACAAAAAGTGATATTCGATTCAAACTGCTGATGCTGAAAGCAAAAAAAAATATGTTGAGAATAATTTGAAAAAATTCAATAAAATAATTAGTTTTATTTATGCATATTCGATCGGATGAAGACGCTACAGCTTCTTATTATAAATACATTTACAAGATTAACAGTATTTCTCTTAGAAAAAAAAATAGAATTTCCCGCCGTTTCGCTCGCGTGGTATTAGGGAAAATTACTTTACAAAAAAATTTCCCATAGGAATGAAATATTTTTCCAGAATGAAAGCCTATGACAAACAAACAAACACACTTTCGCATTTATAATTTAAATGATTTCCGAAGAGCTTGTAACTCTTAATGGACATCTGAAATTAATATTTTGTAATGGGTACGGGCTATCGATAAAAATGTTCATTATCTCATAAAACATTACTAGGTCTACGTTGATCAAAAGTTACATGAAAACTTAGATTTTATAAGCATTTTTCAAAAACTTTTTCTGAACTCTTTCTATGTTTGATTTTAATATCTGAACAATGAGAATTCCACACTGTTGGAGCGTAATCTAGCTGGCTTCTAACTGAACTAAATCTAAGTATTTATGTATTATCGTTTTAGATATTTATAACTTCTTTCAATTGTACACATTTAAAAAATATTTTTGTAACTCTACAATTTCAAGTTTTTCCATTCTTTGATAAGCGTGCAAAATGATATTCAAGGAAAATAGTACCGTGAGCATAAGCGTTAAGAACTTCAACTGCATATTGCAAGCGAAATGTCTGAATTCGACTATTTTATACTTTTATTTCCTTTTGTATCCCAGATTCGAACAAGTTACCCTCCGGGTGTAAGCGTGTGATGGAAATTGTAACGAAACTTGGAAAGTTTGCACTTGTTGTACAAAGAAACATACCAATTATAAGTTTTCTGGCGAAAGGGAATAGAAAATTGTAACGCTTTGCTACGTGCTGCAAATTCTGGCGGCAAGTGGAATTTTGGGGATCAGATTTTAGGGTGAAGTGTCGCGAAATACTCCCCCAGCGATCGTAAGGCTTTATTGACACCCCTACCACTTTTCCATCCTTGCTCGGTTCTACAGCATGCACTATACTCTTCGCTGGATAAAATTGTACAGTACTTTAGAAAAAAAGTCAAGAAACCTGCGCACTTTATGTGTTAAACAAATGGAACTTCAATGTTTTTTCCTTTATAATTTTATAAAGAATTTATGAGGATCAAATTGAAAACCCTAGATTTATTTATGATGTGTAAGCTTGTGGATAATCCTACGCATAAAAATCAATTACACTTATAAGTAAAAAAAAAGAAGATTGCCAGTTTAACCAAAACACTGAAATAAATAATAATACATTGTAAAGCGCCGTTTTGTAAAAATCACCTCAAAAACTTAATTACGTGGCAGGTCACTATCAATTAACACACTTTTATTAGAAAGTATATGCTTGGAGATGATAGGACACTATATTTAAAACACATAATATGATTTTCAATTTACTACCATTGATATTTCATTTATGAGAAGGTCAGTGGCAAAAGTAGAGTTGATATATATATTTTGAAATATTTCAGAATTTAAGACTTTTTGAAAATACTTAGTAAATTTTTATGAAACCACCTTAAAAATATTAATTAAATTCTTATTTTCTTACATTTTTATACAAATAGTTACTTACAATATCGTGGGCTGTGAAGGCGGAGGTAAAAGGTTTTTGACTCTATGGATACGACTGTCTAAAATGGTGAGTTTTAAGTTGTTAAACTTTAAATTCTGTTGAGTCTGTGATTTTATTTTAAATACAAACACAATTGCGTGTGGGATGATCGTTAATCCGGTATGACACTCGGCTAGCGGTCGGATAGACTGACTTCCATTCTCACAGCTAATAACTCACCCAATTAAATATATTCTTGCCAATTGATGTCTGTACCTGTGTTTTCTCCGAAATAAATAGATCCCATTTCGAAACAAATAATGCCTAGTGAAAAGTTATATACTATAATAATAGATAAAAATTAAAATTAAGATAACTTACTCGCATTTGATATATTTTTCAACTTGGTTAATACCAGAGTTTTTTAAAGTTTATATAGCTTTGATAAAAATAAGGCTAGAAAATTCAATAATTAATTAAAGTCTTTCAAAGTCAAATATTTGCTAATGCATTAAGAGGGTATCACCAGAGAATACCGGAAATTAGTCCTTTTTAAATCAAATTACGATAAGATAATCAAAATCAAAATCAAAAGACGTATTGACTCTTTTTTATAAAAAAACATAAATTTATTTTGAAAGATTGTTATTTTATCTGGTACACGCAGTTTTAAAATTTTGAAAAACTAGTGAATTTTTAATATATTAAGGTTATACCGTTGGTCGTTGGCAGATTTGTTCAATTTTCAAACAATAGATTCTATTTAACAACAAAAATTTCAAATCATGTAATCATAAAACAAAATAAATCAATACATAATCTAGTCAATACAGTTTCCAAATTTTAAATTTTCGTTCAATTAAAATCATTAAAAAATAAATCCGAGAACGTGTTTTGTGATAAAAATACCACAGTTTTTCCATTTATTTAAGATCTTACAAACTAAAATATTTTAAAAAAGTTTTACACGTTTATTTTGTTTAGACATTATTGAAAAATCATAAATTCTTATCAAAAAATACTTACAAGAATTACACTATATTAAAATTCAATAGATTATAATCGTGCGTTATGAGCATTTTTATAGCTTACTTGAATGTAGGTATATATTAAAGCAAGTTTTTAATGAAATAAATCCATATTAAATTTTTATTTAAAAAAATTGATACCAAGAATAATCGATCTTTCTCATTGAAACCTCCCTGTACAGTTGCAAGCATTTTTAAACTTTTATTTTCAGCTGCTGCTCAATCGCTCTAAAAGATATTAGGATTCCATATTAGGCAGAAGCTTGAATAATAAATAAGTTAATGTCTCTTTTACTGAACGTCTGATACAAGACAACGACCCCACCCCAGAAGCCCTCAGAAGTGGAGATATACATAAGATGTCGGGATAATAAAAAAAAACATCCCATTTTTGTATTGCAAACATTTCGCATTCCTTGCCGCCATTAATTTCCATTTCCCGTGTCCCTAGCAGCACCTGTGGCTTGAGTTTTGAATTTTCTTCGCAAAAAATATGCCCAAAAACAGAAAGCTCAAAGATCGAGCAAAATAATATATTCACAAAGATCTAACTTTATACGAATTTATTTGTTTGAATAAAACGAAATTGGATACTGGAGCGAGACTTCTGAGCTACTTTTGATTTTGTCGAACATCGTTTTTTTATGTATTTTATGCGGATAGGGATACGTTGGCGCAGTTGGTTAGCGCGTCGGCCCGGATTGCCGGAGGACCTGGGTTCGAGTCCCAGATGTATCCGTATCTTTTTCTGATTTTTCTGTTTCAGATTTTCGATTGACTTTCGCTAATATTATCTTCATTAATTAAAATATTATAATTTGAGGTTTAACTCTTTAAGTTAAAAAGTTAAAAATAAAAATAAAAATATTTCATCCTAGACTTGCAGATAAAGTCAATAGATGTCGCATATTAATAAAAAGTGATAAAATTTATCCTGACACTATCTAGAGGGCATTTAGTTCGAGTTGAATCTTGCAATCACACATAAAGGTAGCAGCCAATAAAAATATGCGATAAGAAAAATGAAAATAATGTTGGTGGTTCTCAGTCGAAGTATGATACAGTTAAAAATGACCGAATCGGATAGGGATACGTTGGCGCAGTTGGTTAGCGCGTCGGCCCGGATTGCCGGAGGACCTGGGTTCGAGTCCCAGATGTATCCGTATCTTTTTCTGATTTTTCTGTTTCAGATTTTCGATTGACTTTCGCTAATATTATCTTCATTAATTAAAATATTATAATTTGAGGTTTAACTCTTTAAGTTAAAAAGTTAAAAATAAAAATAAAAATATTTTAAATTAATTTAAAAAAAATTTATTATTAATGCTACATAAGATATTCGTTTCTAAAATAATTTAAAAATAATGTTTGCGTCTATCTACGATACACTGGTTCCATTGGTTTCGCGAAAATTCGATTACCGTTGGGAAAAGTTACAACTTTTAATTTCCGATAAGTTTTTTCAATCTGATCGCTTGAACATCAATAGCTTATGCAATCATGTCGGGTTATGAAAGCGTTTTCTTCGTAAATATGTTATGTCAGGTAGAGGCGGAACTTTTCAGCAAAATGGAAGTATACTTTGAGCCCAAAAAAACGGTTAAATTGAAAATGTTTCGAGATTGAGACATTATACTACAAAGCAGAATTCTGATCTTAGCGTATTGTGTATAGAGCACAAAGTTCGGAATGCCGATGTTGTATCCATTTCCGAAAGTGCGGCAGTTTTGAGCAGCGGACATGAAGCAGGGTGTTGATTGAATTTTTACGGAGTTCGTTCAACGCCGTGTCGACACTTTTGAATCCCCTTCGAACCCCTTTCGAATCAATTCGAACCTCTACCGTTTGGCGCCAATCGTCGTTGCTTCCGATTCGGACTATAAATAAAGGCGGTAAATGGAAATCGGGCTTTCCTAGTTCAAATTTTGACTTCTATCAAGAAAAAAATTACATGCGGTTTTCTAAGGTAAGCTCACGGATTTTGGTAATACCTTTTTAATTTAAAATGGAAATTAAACTTTTCATATTGAGTAAATCAAATAAGAGGGTATTACCAGAGAATACCGGAAATAAGTCCCTTTTAAATCAAATTCTAGACCAATTGACTCTTTTTTGCAAAAAAACATAAATTGATTTTGAAAGATTGTTATTTTATCTGGTACACGGAGTTTTAAAATTTTGCAAAATATGTGTATTTTGAAGATTCTAAGGTTATACCGTTGGTCGTTGGCAGATTTGTTCAATTTTCAAACGATAGATTCTTTTAAACAACACAAATTTCAAATCATATAATCTTACAACAAAATAATTTAATACATAATCTAGTCAACACAGTTTTAATTGATTAAATTTAAGTTAAATTAAAATCATTAAAAAATAAATCAGAGAACTTGTTTAGTGACAAAAATACCCCAGTTTTCTATTTATTTAAGGTCTTACAAACTAAAATATTGCCAATTTTTTTTACACACTTATTTTGTTTAGACATTATTGAAAAATCATAAATACTTATAATCAAAAAATACTTACAAGAATTACACTATATTAAAATTCAATAGTTTATAATCGTGCGTTTTGAGCATTTTTATAGCTAGGTATATATTAAAGCAAGTTTTTAATGAAATAAAAACATATTAAATTTTTAATTAAAAAAATTTGAAACGGGGAAAAATCGATCTTTCTCATTGAAACCTCCCTGTACAGTTGCAAGCATTTTTTAATTTTTATTTTAAACCGCTGGTCAATCACTCTTAAGTGGGTGTGGGTTCAAAAAGAAAGGAACCATAATTATGAAATATTGATCTCCTTATACACTATAAATTAATTCCCAATTTCTGATTGTCGTCGAAGCATTAAAAATGAATTACAGGATAGACAAAGTTTATTTGAAATTTTTACGGTTTTCACTCATTGTTAACAAGCCATTATTTAACAACGCTACTGGACTACTTGTTACACTAACTTACATATTTCACCTTACCACCCGGCAAAGTGTTAAAAGAAATGTTTACATAAATAACTAATAATATAATTTGATTCTTAAATAATTCGATTTTAACCCCTCGATTGCGTGATACTGCATATTCAGAGTTTGAAATTTATTCCCGAAGGACCGAACACCATATTATATATTGCAGAAGTTTACCGTTCGTAGGACAAGTGTATCATGCATCGAGGTAGGTAATGCAGTTTGAATGCATTATTACGTATTTGGTAAACTTGCATTAATGCCATACAATGGTAATAAACATTCGATATTACATAATTACAAATTAATATTACATAACATATATTTAATATTAAATAATAAACATTTTATATTACATAATAGACATTTAACATTACATGATAACCAATTAATATTACATAATAAACATTTAATATTACATAATAAACATTTAATATCACATAATAAACATTTAATATTATATAGTAAACATTTAATATTACGTAATAAACATTTAATATTACATAATAAACATTTAATATTACATACTTGAAAAACAAATATGTAATATTAAATGTTTAACACAATCATCATACTTTTTAACATTGCAATAAAACTTAAAGTATGTACTAATAATTCCTTTAAAATAAACACAATAAATATATTTTCAATTCAATAAAGAATTTATTGAATTGAAAATAAAACGAGCAAAATGCTCGTTTTGATGTAATATGTAAAAAACTCGGTGCTCGAATGAGTTTTGTTTAAAGTACATTCTAATAAAAAATAAAAAAAGATATTTTGTGTTTGGGCATTGATGCATAATTAATAAACTTATAGTTAATCGTTAATTATTTAAAAATAATTCAGCTGCTTTTGTAAGATGACCTTAGATTTTATGATGATTTTTAAATCTTATAAATAAGTTCAATAAATTTTCTTACCCACTACTAGTCGTAAATTCCATGAATAACTGTATAAACTACGATTTTTCTCTCTTTGCCACCCTTAAAGCGTCAAAGAGAGTGGACCGTAAAGTAATCTGGAACAGGAATGAGAGAAATATGCAAATAAACTTTTCGCAGCGTCAAAAAGAAATTTCGAAATACGTTCCGTTCACTCGAGCGTTTAAAAAAAGAACATGCGCACCATCACGTGAAAAATTATTTGACACATCTTCCTGGGGGCGAGTTTCTGTTTCAAACAGTTGCGTTGCGGATTCCGCGACGGCAAGACGTCTGCAGGCATCGCTCTCGCGTCTGCGTCCGCCTCCGTCGGTCCCCGCACGTCGGTGCCTTGGGGCTCAGTTGGGTTTTATTGGAAAAGTTGCTTTAAGTTGTTTAGTGCGCCCGAGATTAATGGCCGTAGCGTGTGATTACAGATGTTTCATCCCCGAGGAAACCGCTTCGTGTGAGAGGTGATTTTTCACCACGTGAAAAGTTGAACATATTAGGTAAATATGTAGATTTCTTTTCAACACAGACCTTTTACCACCACTTTTTTCCGAGCAAAACCCCATTTTATTTATCTACGCGATTTTTCGAAATAGAAATATACCTACGTTGCTGTATGATAAACTCAGGTTAGTGAGGACAATTATTAAAAAAATACACCACTTATTAATTCGTTACTTTGTTATATATTTATCAACACTTTTGCCTAGTAAAGATACGTTGGTACATTTCCCAGACCTGACAGTTAGTTACCGTATATAATTAAAAATCACAGATAACGTATTTTTTTTACTGAGTAAAAATTGAACTCCCCATGTGCCGAACATAGTCACACGCTATGGATGTCGTTATGTAGGTACCTATTTATACAGTTGAAGATAATACGTCTTTGTTGTCAAAAAGTATATTCCGTTTTTTTTTTTTTTTTCAGTATTTACATATTCAAAGGATAATCCGAAAAGATTGTACTAATAATTATTTGATGTTATCTGGTTAAAGGTCAATCATATTTTTTTGTGCAATCGATTTGGTGGACTAATAAATAAATAATCATTGGTATTATCCAACGGTACACAGACCTTCATTTTTGTTCTGTAATTTCGAAGTAAGCAAACATTTATAAAGCATTATTATTAAAGCAAGTATTATTAAATGAAACACCTCAGTTTGAAAATGGCCTCTTAAGCCGAAATAGCTGTCACAATAATAAAAACTATAACACTTGCAGAACTTAATAATAAACATTATTAAATTTAATTTAAATTAAATTTAAAAAAAAAATTTAATGGAGTTTTTCGAAATAAACACAAAAACAAAAAATAAATAAATTTAATTAAAAGTATTAATTATAATTTATATTTAAACTGCAGAAAATAAAAATTAAAAAGTCTTAGTTCCACGTTCAGTTGGAATAAAAGATATTCACATTTGTATATATTTTGCGTGTCTGAGGGTAATAAATAAACCTTTTTTCTGTCGCCTTTCCTGAAAAATACAAACTGTATTATTTAATGTGAAAGGCTTTGGAAACACTAAAGCTTTCGGAGAAATATTCAAGCTTTCACGCTGTTATCAACATTCATGAAAATTCCTTACTTTTATGTGTTGGTTTTGTGCGAGTTTTAATGATTTGGTTGATAAAGGTGATTGATGTAATAACAACGATTATGACTTGAAATATTAATGTTAAACATTTTCAATAAATAATAAACAACTGTGTGAGTTATGGATACTTACATACTCAATACATATTTTTATATGCATTTCAAAAGATTTTAAAAACATTGGTCGTTTGTGTCTGTAACAAATTATAAATCTATCTTATTTGTAAAGTATCTGCAAAATGAACAAGATTGTTTGAAAAGTGGTATTATATCGAAGTCCAAAATAATAAAGATAAATGATTTTACAAATGAAATAACAACCTTCTGTGATCTTGAGATAACACACATTATTTTCTATCCATAGGCGGAGGTTGCTGCTACATTTAAATGGGTTGAATCCTCACTCCAGAGTATTTAAACAAACAAAAAAATGGTGGATAAATGTATCTAGGAGAGCAATAAATAATATGCTGTCTTTTCTAAGAGCACATTTTATTGACGCAACTTCTATTTCAAATTAAAATGGAGTCAAAAGAAAACACTCTTCGTAATGTTCAATGCAACCAGCAGTATTGGAATGATACAACCTTTATTGAAGCCAGTTTAAAAAAATCAAACGACATGAATTAATGGCCGCCATGCTATTTTTCTTTGCGGGGGTAGGCAGAGATGGTGGAACGCCACAGAATATCGCCTTGACATGGATTTTATTCACTTTCGTTTATACTTTCCTTATGCGGACTATTGATATCACCAACTCTCTGGTTAATGTGTATTGTCTAGAAAATCGCCTCCTTTTGGATGCAGATAAATGTAGCGTCATATCTTATTCTCGAAAGAAACACACAGTATTGTATCCATACACAATTAAGAACAATATTTTAAACAGGGTAAATGTAGTAAGGGATCTTGGAGTTCTATTAGACAGTAAGCTTCTTTTTCAATCTCACGTCGAAGGCTTTGAAAATGTTGGGATTTATACTTAGAGTAAGTTCAGCTTTCAAAAATCCACAAACATTTAAAATTCTCTACATATCCTATGTCAGAAGCCACCTAGAGTACGCTTCAACTGTGTGGAACCCCCATTGTTCTACGTATAAAGCAAATCTAGAAAGAGTTCAGAAAAAGTTTATCAAATATGTCTCTTTTCGCGTAAGAAATTATGTAAACTATGTCCCCGTAAACCTTAAATCTCTTGATCAACGCCGAGACACCAGAGACCTATTAATGCTCTATAAGATAATTCATAACTATATTGACAGCCCATACTTACTACAAAATATTCATTTTAGATGTCCAAAAAGAGTTACTCGATCTATGGATACCTTTTATATTCCTAAGAGCAAAACGAATTACCTTGAAAATGTATTTATAAGAAGAAGCTGTAGCACATTTAATAGATTATGCACAAACATCGATGTGTTTAACACGAACCTTGCTAAATTCACAACATTCATAAAAAAATGACATTCCATCGAATGCCATATGTTTAACCAAAAACTTAATTTCATTGATTTCTTTTTTTTTATTAATTCCTCACATTTTCTCTTTTACTTTTAGTAGTTTGTATTTTAATGAAATCTTTTCCTCAAAGATATTATTGATATCCTTTAAAATTTAAGTGTAAACCTTAGAAATATGTATATCATAAAACACTTTGTAAATTGAAGATGCACTATTGTTGCTTTTTTTTATGGTTCTATATTTAAATGTCGTTATTTTATTGGTCAATGACATAAACATATTATTCACTGTCATATATAAATGTATAGACTGTTTATAACGCAAATAAATAAAATAAAATAAACTCAATTGAAGGTACTCCGACCAGTTCTTATGTTCACTTGTTTGTAATACTTTCTTCAACACTCTTTTCTAAGTCCATTTACCATACAAAACATACAATACCAGATGATACAAGCATTCCTTTTTACAGATTTTAATTGAATTTTCTTTTTTTTTCTCCCATTTTTTTTTATTGGAGGTTGCAGAAGTGCAAGTTCAGTGATCTTCTCTGCTATGCATTCCATTAATTATTGGCCTGTGATTTGTGGGTCGAATTAGTATTAAATATTAAACCAATACAATTTGACGCTGGTTTTAAACGCTGAAGTGGGATAAAACATTTATGGATAAATTTTTATGTTAATAAACTGTGTTTATGGGTTCATTTGCATACCTAACCGGAATATTGATGGAATAAAATAATACCAGATTATTTTTATTGTTGTAGGAGTTTACTTAAGAGCGATTGACCAGCGGCTGAGAATAAAAGTTTAAAAATGCTTGCAACTGTACAGCGAGGTTCCAGTGAGAAAGATGGACTATTCCCCGTATCAAATTTTAAAAATTAAAAATTTAATATCGATTTATTTCATTAAAAACTTGCTTAATATAAACCTGCATTCAAGTAAGCAATAAAAATGCTCAAAATGCACGATGATAAATTATTAAATATCGTGTACTTTTTGTAAGTATTTTTTGATCATAAGTATTTACGATTTTTCAATAATGTCTAGACAAAATAAGAGTGTAAAAAAAATTGAAATATTTTAGTTTGTAAGACCTTAAATAAATATAAAATATGAGGTATTTTTATCACAAAACACGTTCTCGGATTTATTTTTTAATGATTTTAATTTAACTAAAATTATAGTTCTTAAAACTGTGTTGACTAGATTATGTAACGATTTATTTTGATATATAATTACATGATTTGAAATTTGTGTTGTTTAATAGAATCATTCGTTTGAAAATTGAAAAAATCTGCCAATGACCAACGGTATAACCTTAGTATATTAAAAATACATATAATTTTTCAAAATTTGAAAACAGCGTGTACCAGATAAAATAACAATATTTCAAAATTAATTTATGCTTTTTTGTAAAAAAGAGTCAATTGGTCTAGAATTTGATTTAAAAAAAAACTAATTTCCGGTATTCTCTGGTAATACCCTCTGAGTACCATTTTTTGCATGTAAAACCTGCACATTAGGTTGTTATCATAAAAAACATAAGTATGAATTTAATGGAGTGAGTAACTCAATATTAGATTATGTTTAGGATTTGAGGTAAGCATGTTAGTACCTACAGTATAAAGACAATAATTAATAATGTTGCATATTTCCATTAACTCTCAGAAATTGTACAGGTGGTAAAAATGTCTCAATACAAATTAGTACTTACCTAACATACCGCATTATTAAATAAACTTATAAAGATTTGAGATTAAAGGAGAGACGGAGATGAAAAAAATTATAGGAATAAATAGTACGCATATTTTTGGCTAATTTTCTTTTAGGGTCGAATAAAACCCATCATCGTGCGATCATAGTTTACCAGCGCCCTTGAGGTGATTTTTCACAAAAATGGTGCTCTACAAATTATCAAATTATTATTATTATAACTAAGCATCCGAGTTGTATTATCTATAGATGTTATGGCCACCCGGTTGAGCAGCATAGTAATACGGAATAAGGAAGGGGATATATCTTAAAGAGGGCCGGATGAAGTTTGGGGAAGAAAGACTGCAACTCATTCCGCATTTGTACCGTTTCACGAAAGTCTATCCAGTATGGAAGATTCTCTCAGGGTCGGCGTGAGCTGGGAGTCAGACGACGCAGAAAATGTATGGACTTGTACGACATGCTTCGTATAAGCCATACATTTCCTGCATCGTTTGCACGCGCGACACATTCTGACTCACAGTTTACGCCGACCCTTAATGTTACCCTGGTAAAAATCAAGACAAAAACGTTGCTTGAAATGATGGTAGCCATATTTAGAGACAAGATCTGACTACGTAGGTACTTTCATACCGTCAGCTCTTCCCTTTCCTTCCCTTGTCCACCCCATTCAGCCTCATAACACATCGGGCATCAAGTTGATTAGTGAAACTTCTCCACATACTAAGTTTTGAGATAATGAGGAAAGCAATTTTCGAATTCTCCCCATAAATCAAATACTATTTACACAACACAAGTGTCTTTTTTTACACACAGGAGGCCCTGAGGAAAAAAATTCCGTCAGGTCCTATGTCATCTTTGAAGATGCTGTGTCTAGGGTTTTTAAGGGAAATGAAGAAGATGAAGTCCTGGAAAGGAAAAAGTTTTGAGGGGTGGGTAGGAATCTGGAGGTCAATATGCCCAGGAGTGATGGACGTGTGAAGCCATCCCTCCTACTGCGGTGCAAGGCGATGGGCCGAGACGGTCCGGCTGGAGAGTTCAAAAGGTCTCCCAGAACCAGGTGGGTGGAAGCATCCACCGCCAAGTCCCGGACAAACCTAACCGCATAAACCCGGGCACCCCTGCTAAGTCACCAAACGTAGCGAACCACTTGGGGTGATCTGTGGCAGAGGTGTTGGTTGTAGGTATCCATACCCGCCTCCCAAATTGTTTGGGAGGCGGGTATGGGTACGGGTCTGTGTTTTAAGTAAGAATTATGCTATAAAATAATACTGGGAGGCGTAACGATCCGGTCCGGTATGACATTTTGAAATATTGTGACCCCGAAAACACCAACATTGGGCTTAATTCACTATAAGTTTTGGGCATTACAATTGATTGGTGGTGTTTATGAATAATCTGAGTATTGTACCAGATAGAAGGTACAATAATCAGAGGGCAGCTCAGACCCTTAGACAGTTAAGATGTATTAAAAAAATGGGTGCGTTCTCATACTGTCAACATCAACTGTTAAAGTATTGACCACTCACCACACGCTGCTTTTCCGTTCAGAGAGCCGGGTGACCGGCTGTTGATACTGCTAGTTCCTCTGAGCACGCTCCTTTGCAATACATACAAAAACTTTATCTGTACACTAGAAAATGCAATCGATCCATTAATAACAGATTGGTAATCAGAGAAACATAACTCCTTTTCAAAAGGTTAATCAAGCTTCTTGGGTTTCTAGCGCAAATGAGAATAAAACAAACAATAATAATATGAAACAGTTTCATCTCAATTTTTTTTTGTCGTAAAATCTTTATCCTGAGGACATTTTATATCAATTAGGGTTGTTTCTTTCTTATTTGGTGGGGTTCGTTTTGGGGCCATGTAATTATCCCTACTTTGCCATTATTTCCCCTTCTCTTGTTTGTGTTTCCCGGCTCTCGCTCCGTTCGGGGGCTGATCAAATATTATTATCATCCATTTTAACTAAATATCGCGGATCTCCAAAGCGGACGAGTAAAAAAATTACAAAGTCATATTGCGAGGGAAATTTTATCATCGTAAAAAGAGGACAAAACAAAATATTTTTTGTTTGTTTTGGGGATAATGAAAAATGATGAATAATCTATTAAAATCTCTCTCACAAATTCCACACGTCATGTCGGTGGGGTAGTTCTGGGCATCCCGCACCGTTAACAAATGATTGTTTAGGAAAACATTATTAAATGGGTCATCCAACATACTTAACAATGTGACTAAAACTAAAATAGTGACTAAAACCTCAATTTTTTTATTTGTGTTAATATAATACATAATATTTATAATACATTATTCCCATTGAGTGTAATAAAACTCATTTCGGGAAGGACAACATTATACAATTATGAAAATTATTTTTACACATGAACACGAATTTAAAGGTCAATGAAAAGTATATAGATATTAAAACAGACTAGGCACACTTGATAGAGTTAGTTGAATATTTCATAAATACATTTAGAAACATATACAAGAGTTAAAATTGCTAAATATGTCACTGGTGTCATTTCAATAATTCTTCCAGGCAGGGGTAGTCAGAGAGGTCGGACCGCAAAACTATTCGGTCTTGGTACCGCACACTCCTTGCTTCGTTCACATTCGTTCTTACACTATTACCTTTGTTCATTCGCTCATCATATCCAAACTTATTTACTTTCTTAATCTTATGCATTACGCTTACATCAGCCTTGCATTCGTTGCGGATCTCCATATTTCTCACACGATCATATATATGTTTTTACTCAAGTACGCCTCAGGGATCTCATTTCTACAGCTATTAGTCTGTTTACTCTGTTTGTATGTCAGTTTCATGCCTCACTGCTATACATCAGGATAGTTATCAGCACCCCATTGTGGAGTGCTAGCTTCACTTCTTTGAACATATTTTTGTTAGCGCCAACCGCGAAAAATTTGTTGACCGAGAGAAAACTGTTGGCCCCGAATGGGTGAGAGATGCTAATGATAAGCCAATGAGATTGAGAGAGGCCTCTATCCAAATCTAATTTGTCTAATCGGAAGGCTGATAAACGAGAAGAAAGATACACGCCATAGGGAAAATAATATCTAAATACGCATTTCAAATTCATATCGAAAAAGGTGATTAGAAACTAAATGAAATTACAATTTTTTTTTAAATCATGTATATTATCAAGGCTTTTGACTCACGTAATGTTGTCATTATTTGCCTTTTCTGTTTTAAATTATAAAATAATTATATATTATTATCATTATAATCTCCAGTGTTCTTTAAAAGGTATTTAGTCCTTTTTATAAAAATAAGTATATCAAAAATTGAAGATGCATTTTGCCGAAATTGTTCGTATTAGGTGTATCGATGTCTATTTTTTTATTATGGTCTTGTATCTAAATGTCGTTACGTTATTGGTCAATGACATAAACATACTTATTAACAATGATATATGAATGAATAAAGACTTTTTAACCCAAATAAATAAATAAAATTAAATTAGAATTCACTTTAAAATATTTTATAATTTACATGATCTAATAAATTTCAGTTTCTCGATATGGCATGGAACTCAGTTGAGGCTATTAAATTCAGAACTTCTGATGAGTTCGAGGTCATCAATACTGTTACCCTTACAAATACTTTACTCGACCCATCTTATTAACAAATACACAACGGGCTTTCGACCGCCACTTATTTCAAATGGCACGACTGACAAATTACCGTTGGACACACAATAATATTCGGCAAATATGAAGAAATTTCAATAAGAAAATGATGATGTCGAGTGTTGTTCACATTATAGTATTAATATTACAAAGAAAGAGCCAACTTTAAAATCATCAATATTTTATGACAATAAGAGTTGGGTTAGGTTTTCTGTAAAATTGCTTACAATATCAATGCGTGTATGTCATCACGATTACAGGCTTACTACCTTTTAAGAAATAATATTATTAGCCACGACGGTAGGTGGCTGATTTATTTTCAACTCATACGGCAGTGACCTTGGCGTAAGTAATTTTGATTTAGCCAGTTTAATGGGAAGTAGTTTGCTTCTAATCAGTTTAAACAATATAATATGGCCATGAGTTTACTGTATTTTATAGTAGTTATAACTAATGAAAGTTGAGAAGCAAACATGAGCAAAGGTTTAATAATTATTTTAGTTTTTTGTTTTTGTTTTCAAGTGTTTTATTTTACAGGTACATTTGTAACTTGTTTTTTTTTTATTTAACTGCTACCGGTATTTACCGGCATATTTTAGTACAATGATCACAATCAGAAAAATAAACATTAATTTTTCCACACACTTTTAACAGTATTCAATGTTGTGAAAATACACCATGAAAGCAGAAAAAAAATATTTTGCCAATTTAAAAATCTCTGATGAGATTTATTTTAAATTTGAGGAACCCTCTACGCTTCTACAGTATGGGACTGTAGTCTATGATTTATAGGATTTAATAACGCGGTTGCTCGAAGAGTGTTCGGGGTTATTGCCGTTATTCCCTTAATTAATGGCAAAGAGGAAGACCCATTGTTTTACAGTACTAATGAAATCTATTTTGATAATTTCGTCATATTATTTTGAAGGTTTAACACATATTTAAAGAAAGGGGAAAGCTTAAAAATTTTAATTATGGTTTCAAAAACCAAATAAATGCTTTTAATAAAATTATGTGTTTACAAAAGAATATCCAGGATCTAACAAAGTATTTTCATTGATTATTTTAACACACTCTCCAAAGTTCTGTTCTGCAAACAATCTATGTAGGTTTGAATGGATTAAGTTACTCAAAAGGTTTCAAATGAAATCTGGGTGGAATATTAATACATAAACTGAATCCATTGGTATTCATACCACGAAACGTGATGTAATTAATTTAATTGGCATTTTGTTTAAATTTTAAAAAATGGATGTTGCTCAAGCACGACTTACGATGTTTTATAGTTTATGTGGAAAACGGTAAACACATGATCTAAATTGGCTACAAATGTCATCATAATTGAAGGTACCTTTTTTAGGTAAAGATTCTCTATTTCTTTTTCTGGTTCTGGTTCTTATCGCACATAAAAAGCTCTGTGGAATGCATGACAGTTGTAGGTTTTTAATTCTGGATCAATAAAGTTATTTGTTTATTTTGTTATTTTTATTGTTTTTTATGTCCTGCTGGAGCAATTATGGTAAGTTACAAATCTCATTTTAGGACGGGAGGAACTTACAATTCATTTGTGGGAGGTAGTAGTTTTTTGATATCAAAAATATAAGTTTCACATCCAGTAGAGAATGAAAATAAAAGACAGATTAAGTAGAACAAATAACAAGAGAAAACAAGGATATACGATAATCTGTAAAAATATAGTTGCTTAACCATTATAGATGATGGAATAGCTGCAAATAACTAACAAAACAGTATAAAGAAAATAACTGTTGATTATTGTATTTTTTTAATATGGTTATCAATCAATTGGAAATGAGACCTTAAAAATCCTCTTTTTATAGTTCAAGGTTTAAATACACTTTCGTCAAATAGTGAGTCTCATTTTATATTTAAATCTTTCCCTAAAGAGTTTTTTTCGCTAAAAAGACTCGACCTCTTTGTACAAATGAAGTATTATTTGTTTGGCTTACCTTCAGCCGTCTAGGGCCTCTCCTTACGATTTGCAAAAAGCATGATAATGATAAATTAGCCTATTCCAGAAAACTGTTTAAAAATATTCCACCAATTAATCTTGGATTAGGCTATCTCCCTCATATTTCAATGTGAGAATAACCCAGGGGTTAAATATCTAAAGAGGTGAGTCACATCATTGGCTACTCAGGTAAATACATAACGGTCTTTGAAGTCGTGGTAAACAATTTGGGAGGCGGGAATGGGTACCGCCACCCCGGGAACCCTTTATTGGATAACCAACACCTCTGCCATAGGTCACCCCAAGAGGTTCGTTACGTTTGGTGACTTAGCAGGGGTGCCCGGGTTCATGGGGTAAGGTAAATCTAGGTGATGGATGATCTAGACACACTGACCCCCAGATTCCTACCAAACCCTCATACCTTTTTCCTTCCCAGAACTTCCTCTCCTTCCTTTCCTTAAAAATACCCTTCACACAGCATTCCCAAAGATGACACAGGCCCTAAGGGAAATTATTTTCCTCAGGGCCTCCTGTGTGGATCAAATGTAAAAAAAAAAAAAAAAAACACTAAGATATTTGTGTAAGTGTTGCGGGGTCGTTTTGCTGAAAATGGTTTTTCTGTAAATTGGTCTAAAATTTAAATTGTCAGTCCCCATCTCTGATTGGCAGCCAAAAATGAATTTTAAACTGATCCTATAGGTAATAGTATATCAAGGTTATGCTATACTACGTTATACTATATTCCTGGCATGCGTTTTGCTCCAACGACTGTGTTAAAATAAGATTTATCATTTCTCACATTAAAGACATTAAAATACGTATCGAAACATCCCTAAATCCAGGATTAAATATCTTAAAATCTTATTATCACTAAAGCATGACTTAAAATATGTCTGGTCGTTTGCTTTGTAATACGTCTGCCGTTTTTTTTAACGAGACCACAAACATATTTATTAAAGAAAGAGAACCGGCTTGATACGTTCTTCCAAATATCACACAGCACTCTGACGAATGATATCACAACAACATTGCACCAATACAACAAAGTCAACATTTTTTATTACAGTGTTTTTTTTTCATCGTTTTTCCTATCCCCCGCAATCTACAATTTTACCATCTAGGGAGGACGCCATCTCTGTCGGTGAAGGATTTAAGCTTTAAGTGTTCTTAGAAGTTTGAGTGACGGGGGAGATAATTCTTGACGCGTAAACTGGCTCTAGACTGGGGAACGGCTCCGGACTGGGGAACGGCTCCGGACTGGGGAATGGCTCAAGACTGGAAAACGACTCGCTACCGCGTTTCCATCAGATAACTGGGAAAGGGGGATGTGACTTGAATGCGCCAATAAAAGTAAACTGGAAATAATTTGGTTTAGGAAGTTTCCACTGATCTGATGATTCAAAATGATTAAAACGAAACACACTTTTAATTAACTTAGTTTGGGGTGTTTCAAATTCTAATAACATTTGATGACTATTAAATTGACTGTTATTATTTTTGTTTCACATTCCTCGATAAAATGGTTTTAAAGGATATATTGTGTAATATTAATGTGCATTTTGTGGAAAACATTAATAACTTATTCCAACCCTATTGTATCACTTTGTGTACTGTTGTGTTTTTTTTAAACCTGTCTGATTCCTGCATATTTTAAAATTTTGCTTTTTTTTTGTTTTTTATTTCACGAGTGTAATATTTATCTATCGTAATTTTATTTTTTAAATTTTATTATCATTTTATTATCAACTCACAATTATTTTATTATCAGCTCACAATTATTTCTCAAGTTTAAGATATACTACCTTTAATTTAAAAAAAGCTCTCTTGGCGTTAAATAAATAAATAAATTACTTTATCAATATTCACAAATTCTGTGGTGTCATTTTACTTAAATGAAAACTAATCACTTTATATGCACCATTTATTTAATCAAAAATAACAACATGTTTCGAAACCAGTGAACCATTAGTTATTAATTAAAATTTTATCCTGATGAAGGGTTAAAAATAAATTGAACAAAAATGACAAATTAGTACCTGTAAGCAAAAAACATTACCAATATTTTTTAATAGGTAATAATTGCACTTGTATATTAAAAACTTTTATCAATTTACATAAAATAATCAATAAGTAATCAAATTGTCCAAATAACAAAAATTAGTATAAACATTATGAAAATAAATTGAAGGAACCATTGGTTTCGAAATATGTTTTTTTTTAAGAATTTTTATTTAATTATTGGTAAAAGACAAACAGATTATACATAAAATATAAAAATAAATATTTACATTGTTAGATGAAGTCAAGCCAAAATTTCTAGTAATTTATTTATTAAATTTGAGTAAATTAATTACTAGAAATTTTATTACTAGAATATGATTCTCGGCCCTTTTTATCATTTTTATATAAAGACATAAAGGCAGTGTAACGTGCATTTAAAACAAATTCAATGCTAAACTCGCATATTTTTATTTCGCTTACTTTGGAGCCGTTAATTCTCACAAAAATAAGCTGTCCAATCAAATGGTATGCAGTATTTTATTCTAAGCATGCTAAAGACATGTATTTTAATGTAACCTTTCAATAACAGTTCGTCTTCGGACAAAATTATAAATGAATCGTTGAGTTCCAATATCCTCCCTAATGAATGTTTGTTGAAAATGATTTGTATTTTCTAACTAGAAATGTAATGCTGTTGTTAGTTTTTCCAAAATCCTTCAAGTTTTTTTACAAATCGTGTTTAAATATCGACCTTCAAAAATTTTCAGTTCCAAAATACTCCGTAATAACTATTGATACTTATTAAGACGAATTACGGAGTATTTTGAATCAGAAGTCAGTATTTCAACAAAATCAAAGTGAACAGTTTCATTCCATACAATGGTCGTTTGGTTGATTTTTGTCATGCTTATTCTATTAATTTCTCAATAAAAAAAAATAAAAAACTGTAATCTTGAAAACTCATCAGCCCACACGTTTTTCTTGATTTACTCAAATGTATAAAAAATCCATTAGAACTCAACGATTTATATAATATATATACAACTTCGTACAATGTGAAATATAATAAAGTAAACAGGTTGAAGGACGATTAGTGCAGATGTAAGTTATTGAAACAAGGCACATTATAATTAAATTGGCTATTATGTGACATATCACAAGTGACAGATCCAGTGAGACTATGGCACCCATGATAATCTTTTGATTGGTTTTTACACAAATCTACAGTTTTATTCCGAGATTGTTAAAATTTTGCACACTTAACCATTAAAACAAGAGGAAGGTCACTGTTTACATCTATTTTCGAAAAACTCGTGTTTTTTTTTTTTTTTGGATTTCTCATTCTCCTTTCACTGCTGTGTTAGTTTGTTTACAGTTTCAGATAAAACTTAAATAACGTCACACATCGCGTGTTTACCTAATAAATAAGCACGCGCTGGGCATAAATAACGTTTCCATCTTCAAACGCTATAAATTCTGATTAGTGCGCACCCGACGGAAGTCCCTTCTCCTTTCTCCATTCCTCTCTATTCTAACTCTATCCGTTACAGTTCGCTTTAATAATATTAGAGACTTGTCGCACCGGATACTTGAGAACTTTAAGTAAAGCATTGTTTCCGGCGCTTTAAGCGACATATTATGGAACTAAACAAAACACGGAAGTTCATAAACAGCCTTCGTTATGTTAAACAAGTACCATATTAATTTTGATTTTCGTTTCAAATTAAGGGACGGAATTCCGATTTTATTTTTGAAATTGGATACATTTAAAACAAAAATAAAAATATATAAATATATCTTCATATATAAAAATCTCGTGTCACAATGTTCATCCAAGGTAAACTCCGAATCTACTGAACCGATTTTGATGAAATTTAGCTTACTGAGTGTAATTTGATCGAACTTAAAAGATATGATAGTTTTTATCTCGGTTATTGAACTCAATGTTTATTATTCCATAAGTTTCTGACAAATGGCTGTATGAGTTAATTTGTTGACACAACACTTGGTTATCTAGGTTAGGTATCCAGTATATGGCGTTGTGTTTCGTTAGCCACAGCAACGCGTGGGTAGGTCAGTTAGCAATATTATATAATAAGAGAATATATTTAAAATGAGTAGAACTAATTATTTATAACATATGTCCTTTGAACACTTTAAGTTTTAAGTTCTTAAATAATATACGTTATTTTTTAAGATAATAATATCTGAAGATTTGTAGAGCCGAAATTAGATCAATAGAAAAAAATCGCAAAGTATGCTCCTCAAATTATTATTTACACTTTTGTTTCTGTTATTTTACAAGTAATACGTATGAAAAAATTCACAGTGTTTCTTTAAATGCTACTTAAGGTATTGAAGAGAGATTATTGCGCTATTGTAAACGAGTCGTATAATAAACATTTTCCCAATTTTCGCTAGAATTTTTTCGTTTTTAATATGAGCGCGCACGCTCCAACATCCATAGTGTCATATCTCTCCTTCTTATTCTTTTTGGGCGGGTATTACCGGCCCTTAAGATAAGTACAATCATAAATAACTGAAAAACCAATCATAATGCCATTTCATAGCAGGGGTATGCAGAGAGGATGGAACGCTAAATAACTCTGGTTTGGAAGACACTACGACAAATGTGGTATTTTGCACATTTCTAATTTATTTCCACGCTTGACATTGGGTTTATCTCCTAATTTCTTATTTTAAATGATGTATGTATTACATTTAAAGAGATCGTGAAATTGGTTTATCGATCTTGTAACGTATCTAAAGTACTTATATGTCTGGAGTACCGTGTCTTTCTGGGTCATCCCCGATTACTTTTCTTTCCACTTGCGTGTCATAACTTTCTCCAAGAAATTTAAATAATATTTGCACGTGTTCCCTAACTGAGTTTTAATAAAGTTTATGAAACTACATTGTAAAATGTATGCAAGCAAAAAAACGGAAGTAGATAGATGTAGTATGTAAAAATGTGTAAATGACGTGGGCTTTAAGACCAGAAAAACAAAGAAAGACGTGTAAGAAGAATATCTGACGAGGAATTCAAGGCACGATCAGGTGAATCAAATAATTCAGATGGGTCATATCAAGAGTCAGAATAACATAGGTGTATTTTATGCGACGATGTACGAATGTGAATATCTGCTTAACCGTACAGAGAAACCGTGGGCTTAGTTAGATAATAAAAGACATATTTTACAGAAATTATCCTAATCATCTACCCACGAGCTTTACAAGTACCTTCCTTTATTTCTTAAGTCTACCAATGTCTACAATACACATTTTATTATGTGCAGAAAATAATTTTAAACTGTGCAAATTTGAATATATTTGGGTACACCGAGTTGTTCAAAACGGTAAGATATAGTTTAGAACACTCACCTTTATCCCTCTGTTTCCTAGTTCTTCTCTAGTCCAACGACCATACAGTAACCACTCTAATCTAAAATGATTTTCATTAATTTGTTCTTCTTCCATGAACCGAAATTTGAGTGTAGAATTTTTTTTAGTTATTTCGTAATTATGTGAAAATTGAGTAAATAATTTATTATTAATATATTAACCATAATTAAAATATTAACTAATAATTTGAACTCAAATTTTTACAACACATCCTTTATCATTTTAACACCGTCGCAAGTACCTCGTTAGGCCAAGTGTCGAATACAAGCTCATTTTGTATTGAAACAAGTACTCTTTACTACCAAGACTTGCTGATGTTGCTTCTGTCGCGTCCTTAACGCCTTCAAAGACGATGAACCGAAAAACTTATTAATTCAAGTGGAACTAGACTTGCGAATAATGGTTATGTAATTTGTTTTCCTTTGACTTTGATGGTAGTGTTTGTCTTTTTTTGTTGTCTTGCTTTCTCTGAGGCATAATGTACGTACCTATTTTTTTTCTGGTATCAGATTGATTCAGATTAAATGAATAATTTGACTATTTTAAACTTTTTGCTTTGTTTTCGGTAGCACAATTGGCTTTCCATTTATTTTTCAAAATAATTTAATTTTTAATTGTATTTTTTTGATAATGTGTATTTTAGATTGATGTACTTAATGCTGTGTCAAGATGTATGACATAATTTATATTCTTTAAATAAATTAATTCAAAGTTTCTCAGTAATACGTTTTAGAGTTCTTGCCTGAAATTACTCTCGAAACCTTAAGGGCCAATGATGTCAAGAGACCTATAGATATCATTTACTCTTGACATGCTATGCTAGGCCAGAACATCCGTTCTGACATGTGGAATACAGAGCAAGTCTAATGTTGGCCTTGCCAGTAGTTGTTCGGTAATAACAATTTATAGCACTCCAGGTGGATTTACTCCACTGTCAATAAAATATTTTATTATATAAAAATAAATAATCTAAAGGGACTGAGGAAGCAACAAAATCTACACTTTTGATTTATTACGTTGGTATGCAGTTCTTTGAAGTTCCGTTTAGCGTCTTCTCCGCCGGAAATACTAGTTGCGGCGTCAAGCGCGTATTAGGAACTTCCTGTCGGATTCCGTTCCGGCTAAACTTGTCGTGTTCTACGCATGTATCACAATAGTAATAATAATTATTAGTATTGTTAGTGTACTCGTAACAAGTGCGTCATGTCCTGTAAACTGGAGACTCTTGATGACACAACACCATTGTTTCATATTACCGTGGGTGTTTAAGGATATGGATGAATAATACACGTATGTAAACGTTTAAAAGTTTGGAGAAGCTATTGTGGTCGTGATTATGCAGTTTATTTGCTGATAATAGTCAGCACAGTATGACATATATCGTCTCTTCTCGTGTTTAATTAATTATTTTCCTATTATTTTATCGTCGGTATTTCTTCAGAAAATCTTCACCGCTCTAGGCAGTAATGAGTTCAGTGATTTTGATTTCTTTCGAAGGGGATTTCGTCTTATTTTGTTTTTTCTTCTTGTAGAGTGATTATGTTTGTGTTAATGTTTATTAAGTTTTCACATAAATTTTGAACGTCGTTGGCCGAGTGTGGGACGAGGAGTAGGTAAGGATAATCAAGATTGTGAAATATCTGGTTAATCAGATCTTGTCACACATTTTTTTTTAAATTTTATATTTTCTTTATTCATTAAATTATTAGTTACATATTTTGAGGATTTTACGACCACCATGCCAAGCACATGCCCTTGTTGTGGTGGTCAATATAGACAGAGCCATTACCAGTCGCACAAGCGCTTAATTTTGGAAATGTAGTCTCTCTCCAGGGTAATGCTTAGAGTATTCTACAATATGCAGCGAAGTGCAAACAAAGTGTAGACGTAAGCAACTATTACATAATTGTTTTTATTCTACGTGAAACACCTCACAGAAAACGAAATATGTGGTCACCATTGAAACCACGATTTCTCCATGCAGACTCGTTGAGCTTACCGCTCGGCCACAGAAATCTTATCGTTAAACCATGAGCCATTATTTTAAAAGTAGGTAGTACATACTATTTTTACAATTAATAAATATGCATTTTTTAAAAGTAAATTGGTATGACTATGACATGACAACTGTGAGTCTCGAACTCAATCAGTACGACTGCTAGCCAATCGATCTACTCACCTGATCACCACGTTGATTTACTGGGGTAGTAACATTGAATATAGAAAAACAGGGTAGTGACACCATCCCCCCGTAAAGCCTGTGAACGGATCCCCATCATACTGCATGCATACAACAGTTTTTGTTTGCGCATGTTAAATTTGTGTAAAAAGTGTCCGGAGGTAAAGTGCATTAACCTGGGAGATGATTCTACACGATGGTAGGAGTAAATTCCAACTTTTTTCCCATTCAAAAATACGTACCTACTAAAAATCCTTATTGTAAGGTACAAACTTACACGATAAATTTGCTGTGAGCCTGCCAGACGCGATTGTAGGAAAGTTGAGTGGTTGTGATTGGTCCCTATCGTATTCCTGAAAAATAATAATGCTGGTCGCACACAAAAGTACCTACCTCTAAAAGTTGGAATTTCGAAATAGTTAATTGTCTTTTTTACTTATAATAGTAGTTAATGCACTTTACCCCCGGACATTATGTATAAATCTATTATGAATACTCAATGTCTCGACGTCTCAGCGCAAGTGAATTTATTCGATTCAAATTCAAAATTGAACAATTTACATACAAAATTGCCCCAATAAATGAACTGCTAAATCTTCTCATTATAATAAAATGTCCATTTGGTTCTAAGTTCTGGCTTTGTGGTGTGCGGGTAGGTTGGCTGGCGGGCGGATTTCGAAAGTCCACCCCATTCCTCTTTCCTGCCCTCTTAAAGCAGTATTTTGATGAAATTTTGCACACTTAACTAACTAACTAACCATAACGCCGTTTCCCCGCAGGGGTAGGCAGAGAGGACAGACCGCCAAACAACTCGGTATTGGCACACACTCCTTGCCTCATTCACATTCATACATCTTCTCATACATAAATATATTTTGCACACTTGATATTCAAAATTAGAGGGAAATTACTGTCTACGTCTGTTTTTTTGAAAACTTTGCGTAAAGCCTGCGGAACGCCGGGAAATTAACAGCATTTTATATCTTATCTTTATGTTACAAAAATATAAACAATTTTTTAGTATAAATTTCACATTAAAATACACATTTTAGCAAAATAATTTTTCTAAAAATGTAAAAAGTTAACCGGTGTGGCTTTTATATACATGTCCAGTTTTATTTCGAGATCAGTGAAATTTTGCACACTTCACCTTTAAAACAAGAGAAACGTCACTGTTTAAGTCTGATTTTGAAAAACTCTATGTAAAGCCCGAGCAATGCCGGGTAGATCAGTTAGTGAGAAAGTTAAGCACGGTAAAATAGTTAGCAGCCTCGCCCAATTGGCAATATATTTCGTTTCGGTGCAATGAAAGCTACGGTGAAAACCGCTTGGCAGGACTCCAAGGGTTGTAAATCACGGACACGTGTTGTGTGTGTCGTAAGCAACATAAATTCCTTGATTTTACAAGGGCTCAGGGGACACTCGGAGGGTAGAAGGACTATTTATTGACCCGCATATAACAAGGAAGGGGGTTTTCGAATGCACTCAAAATAATTATTGAATTAAATTATTAATTTGCAGCTCGTGGTGCGGTTTTCGTGATATTAATGCTTGGGCTTTTGCTGTGCTTTTGATTGGGGTAGATACAAAATGTATGGGTTTGTTAAATGATATTGTTCAATTTGATCAGATGATTGATTTGCTACGTTTGGTGACTTTGCAGGGGTGCCTGATAAGGAAGGCGGATAAGGGTATATATAGCCTCCCCATGAATCATTTATTAGGTAACCAACAACGCAACGCCTCTACCATCGGTCACTCCAGTGGTTCGCTAATACGTTTGAGGTTTATCTAAGTCTTGATGGGAGATGCGTCTGCCCACCTTCCCCATGGTGAGCAGGATCAAGAAAAACAGGTTGAGGAAGAAGAAGTTTCCTTTCGACCTCTCCACTCTATCGACTGTCGCCGTGCACCGCGGAGATAGGAGGGATTCGGATGTCCTTTACTTCTGGACACACTGATTCCCATGTTCCTACCCACCCCTCATTTTCCTTCACAACTTAATTTTTTACTTTCCTTTAAAAGATCCTTCACAAAGCATCCTCTAAGATGACATCGGCCCTGAGGCCAAATTATTTTCATTGAGGTCCTAGATTCAATTCCCATAATGCGGCCGAATTTTTTTTCTGTCTCAAATTTTTCATTTGAGAGTGGTTAATATTTTCTTCAGCAATTAAATATATATTTTTATTATATCATAAATGATGAGTTTGTTTTAATTGATTCTCACTCGCTCGGCGACGAAAGTTCAATCGATCCAAACGCAGTAAGACGGCTTTGATTATGTTGATAGTGATTTTTTGGTCGAGGAAAAAAATTGTGTCAATTTTAAATTATTTTATTTTCTGCTATGACATATATATTCACGAAACTTTTTCCGTTTCTGTTCGACCTAATATAATATAATTTTTGTCAAGTAAAGCAAATTTCTGCTACTTCGTTAAAGCGTAAAGAAATCGACTTATCGAAAACAAAGATTTATAAAGTGCTTCTTCAATCCTCGCAAAATGACGTTATGGTGTCATTTTTAATTCATGTTATTATCCTGTCGAAGAAACCTTCGGTTTTGAAACATGTCGATAGATTTGATTATACAGTGGCGTGCACAAAGTTATTTGTTTAACTTAATTTTATAAGTGTTTCCACCGATGGCAATAAACGACATATTTTTTTGTTTGTTCCAGGAAGCGGGACGTGCAATACCTGTGCTTATAGTGGTGTCACTGGCTGGTGTCAAAGTATGCCGCCCGAACGATCAGGTAATCTTTTACACAGTTTGTACATTAAATTTTATGCATGCAATTTCACGAAACTTTTTCCGTTTCCGTTCGACCTAATATAATATCATTTTTGTCAAGTAAAGCAAATTTCTGGTATTGTTTTTCCATTCTACTGCAGTCGATTATTCAGTATATGCATAATTTACCGCCAGCTAACACTGAACTGTGATTAAATTATTGTATAAAGCGAATGTCAGTAAATTATTCGTATAAAGCGAATATATTGCAATCATATCTGCTTTTACACATATATAAGACAAAACATGTAACATTTTCTCACTGGAAGATTATTTGTTTTTGTATTTATGATTAAATCTTTTGAGTAAGAGCATTCAAATTGTATTATTAATTATCGAATAGTTTAGACTTTACAAAGGGTAATTTTATATGATTTATACAAGTTCATTAAAAAAATTTAAATGTGGATGGAAGAGGAGTGTACATTAATGTAACAGTTTAACAATACAAGTTCATGGATAATTTTGTAAAGTAGAGAGTAGATAAAATAATTTGTTGTTTGTTGGTGTATGAAATATGAGCGAATTGGATAGGGACACATTAGGTGAAAGTCTTGGGTTCTAGCAAAACCTCTAGATCACAAGGCCGGGACACTAATTCAAATCAGCCTTCTAGCATGTATGAGATTCCACAAAAAAAAATCGTTTTAATTTTTTTTTCAATTTATTCATATTTACTAAATCATTTCTAATAGTTTTAGTTAATTTAAAAAAATATATATATATAATTTTACGGTTCTCATACAAGTTAGGAGGCCGATTGGATTCAGTTTCCAGGCCTTGTGATCTAGGAGGTTTTGGTTCTAGTCCCATATGTGACCGTATCTCTTTCTGATTTATTTGTTTCAGTTTTATTGAGTTTCGCTAATATTGCCTTAAAATAAAATAATAATAATTGCAGAGCGTACAGATGGCTCACGCGCTCCGTCGCATCTCGTACGCGACTTGTGAGCCCGCGCGCGCTCTGTTCGGCTTCGTGGCTCGGGAGCCCCGGGGTCCAGCGCACTCGCAGTTCTGCCACTCGTTCACCACGGATACTGCCAAACAGGTGAGTTATATTGTTTATCTTATCTTATCCACATTCAGACACTAGTTATTGTGTTAGGGCTCTTCAAGAATGATGCGGTCCTTTTACAATCTGGTTTATTATTTATCTTTGCGTGTTTACAATATATTATACTTCTGGGTCACACGACCGACTTCAACTGTGTACGAATTGAATCTGAGCTTATTGGCGATCAGCGACTGGTCTTACTACTGGACATCTGTCGGAATTTGATATAAGCTCTTAGGCATCTACTAAAATCAACTGAAACTAAATGTCATTCAAGGACAAAATAAAAATAAAAATCAATTTTTTATAAGAAAAACTCGCTTTTTAACTTTTAAATGTCATTCCCATCAATATAATGTATCATTGAAGAAGAAGACAACAATAATAATCTAAATTAAACTATGAAAATAAACAAGACACAGAAAAATAATAAATCATAATGGTCGCAACTGGGACTCGGACCCAGGCCTCACGTCTAACCGGAACGGGCGCTCTAACCAATTCAGCCATTATTATTATTATGAGACTGTCGTATTTCATATTTCACATTTCAGAATTTACCATATTATCTTCGACTAATATTTTTTAATTTTAATTCATTTAGGCTTTTACAATAAGTCAATAGGAGTTCCATAAAAATAAAATCGGATATATCTAGGTAACAAATACATTCAATACTTGTTTCCAATGAAAAAAAGGAGCTGCAAATAATATGCAAAAAAAAAACATTTATTAGTCGAATATAATATTGTTAATTCTGAAATTTGAAATACGATAAAAAATAATAAATTACGACTGTCGTAATAAAAATTCATTTATTTCTTAGATAGTTGAGCATAAATGTGTAAATTGTCTTTTTTACATTAGCTCCACAGAGGAGGCCCCGAAGAAAACTATTTCCCTAGGGGCCTATGTCATCTATGGGGATGCTGCGTGGAGGGTCTTTTTAGGGTTAGTTTTGAGAAGAAAAGTATGAGGGGTGGGGAGCAATTTAAGGGATCAGTGTGCCCAGGAGTGACCGACGTATGAATTCAATTATCCCACTGCGGTGCTAGGCGATGGATGGGTCGAAAGAATCCGGTTAGAAAGGTAAAAATGTCTCCCTTATATCCAAACGTATCGCGCAGTGGTAGCTTTTTATTTTTGGTTGTCTAGTAGTTGCGTTCGCTCATTATCATTTTTATTTCTGCTTTACATACAAGTCGTATATATATATTTTCTGTTTATTGTCTTTAAAAAAAACCTTAAAATTATCTACAAAAAATAATTACAAAATTAACCCCAAAAATAACTAGAAAATTAACTACAAATTTCAACTGCGGTTTCTCATGTCAAACTAAGGACTTACTAAACTATAACGAAACAAAAGCCAATAAAACTCTATAATACACTGTGCTTTGCAGGTGTGTAACTTTATATGGGAAACTGGGCAACAAATGATAGTGTAAAAACTGCATCGAATTGCGATCCTGCCATCAGGGAACTTCCATGCATACCTTCCACCTTCTCTACAAACTAAAGCTATAATTAAAACCGCAACAGTTTTCAAATTACACGCGAGATTTAAGTGCAGTGTGGGAGGGAATATGTTGTAAAAGGTTATCGACAACTCGAAAGTTATGGCAACCATAAAGGCACTGCGAATACTTGTCAGATTTATGTGTACAATTTTACATATTGCTATTATTAGAAGAAACACGTATCACGAGTTCAGTAATCCTGCAGCAAAATATGTATAGTTTTGAAACGTGATAGATAAAAATAATATAAGTTACTTATGGTTTTTTGTTTGTGAAGAAATAAGTCAATTTCTGAATAAACATTAAAAATGTGATTTCTTCGCGAGTTTATAAAATTTTTCAAAACCTGATTTTCAAAAAAAAAATTTTTGTCCAAACATATTATTTTATTTACTGTATTGTATAATATTGTCCCTCACGTTAGGAGTTCATCCGTGATGTGGAGGACTTTTTTCAAGGATAATTTGATTTATTGAAGTGGAAACTTTACACATAATATGGAGTTTATTTAATATAAGAGCACTTTGAACAATTTCAACCCAGCTAATTTAGATATCGAAATGGTAGTAATGCATAATCAAGCGTAGATCGATCTAGTAGACGTATTATTAGTTTTGTTAATATAAATCATGTATCTAATTATAATTAAGGTAGATAATTTTAATTATTATATTAAGAGATTGTAGAAAAAGGTAATCCAAATTTGAAAACATAAGAATTACAGCACAATAAAATAATATCGAATTTGTCCAAGTATAAATTGCTTTTTTTTAACGGAAGACTTTAAAATCCAAATACATATGTTAATGAAAAATAAAACCAAATTAAAATACACAAGCAAATTTCAATATTTTCTAATTAACTAAATTTATATATCAAGGGTAGATTTGGATATCAGCATTTGTTTGTATAATGATTTACACGATGGAGTGGTTCCTCCGAAACCAGTCGATCTTATGTAGATAATAAATTAATTAATATTTAAATCATTCTTTATCCCCGAAAGGACTACGCTAAAACCTTCGAAGAACCTATACAGAAAGCTGGAATATATACATAACTTTAAAACCATTTACTAGGCATTATCAAATGAAGTGTATAAATTTAAAATTAATCAAGCGAAGAACAAAGTTAGGCCTTCATAAGCTCTAAACCACTGGGCTGATTAGTCCTTCGATATAAAATGTATGGGACCAGTGACGCGTTGTAATTCGTTGGCTCGTAGTATGGATTGAAACTCGATACGTGTAAAGGCTTATATATTATTTCTAGCCGCCTTTAATCATATTAACGTTAGTGGTTTTACTATCTACGAAAGCAATTATTAGATATTAATCATGTAATTCCTGTAAATAATTGGTTAAATTGATTACTGTATGGTGCCAATCAGGGCTATAAATTGTTCGGGGTAACAATCAGCTCTATGAATGTATGTTTATTGTATGGTATCAATCAGTTATATAAATATATGTTTATTGTATGGTATCAATCAGTTATATAAATATATGTTTATTGTATGGTGCCAATCAGTGCTATAAATATAGGTTTATCGATTGGTTCCAATCAGTGCTATAAATTTAGGTTTATCGATTGGTGCCAATCAGTGCTGTAAATATATGTTTATTGTATGGTGCCAATCAGTGCTATAAATACATGTTTATTGTATGGTGCCAATCGGTGCTATAAATACATGTTTATTGTATGGTGCCAATCAGTGCTATAAATATAGGTTTATCGATTGGTTCCTATCAGTGCTATAAATTTAGGTTTATCGATTGGTGCCAATCAGTGTTATAAATATATGTTTATTGAATATAGCCAACCGGTGTTATAAACATAAATTTATTGTATGGTGCCAATCAGTAGTGTAAATGTATATTTATTTCGTGCCAATCAGTGCTAAAAATATGTGTTTATTGTAAAGTGTCAATCAGTGATATAAATATAAATTATTTCATTCTGCCAATCAGTTCTATAAACATAAGTTTATTGTACTGTGCCAATCAGTTCTATAAACATAAGTTTATTGTACTGTGCCAATCAGTGCTAAAAACACATTTATTGTATGGTACCAATAAGTAAGTTATTTGTATGGTGCCAATCAATGCTATAAATATATGTTTATTGTTAATTGTTGTAGTTAATTAATTAATTAGTTCTCTTAATTGGTGTAGAAACCAAAAAAATGATGTTTTCACCTTTTTGTTATACCTTTTTATTATATTTTTGTTTTTATTTAGTTATTTTTTGTTAAACAATGATTAAAATGTAAAATTGTTGTGTGTAAGAGGTGAAATAAATAAAAAAAAAAAAAAAAAATTGTATAGTGCCAATCAGCGCTATAAATATAAGTTTATTGATTGGTGCCAATCTTCGGTTCAGTTCGGGCCATCCCCCCCTTCGAAATATCCTACAAGCAAAATTTAAAAGCAAGTTTCCTATATATTTTTATGACGAACATGTTCAAGTATATTATAATACATTTCTTTAGATAGGAATAATTAAAATTACAACCCATGGTACACGGAGAAAAATGTTATTCTAAAATACGATCATTTTATTACTGAAGTTCTTACGAACAAATTAACAGTGTTTCAATGTAAGAACTTCAGTCCCGTTTTTATGAATAAAATGATCGTATTTTAGAATAACCTTTTTTCTCGGTGTAGATGGTCCGCTATCCGAAAGCATTGTCAACTGGACTGTATTATTCATATTTAAATTAAATAAATACGATACCTACCTACTCTAGTTTAAAAATATAACGCCGTGATCTTTGCTGGGGTCTGGCATCATAAATATATATGTATTTTAAGAAACAGTTTGAGGATTCCAATGAAATTACTTTGAAAAGTCATTTTTCTATTTTTAATACTTTTCGACTGCGTATTTGTTTGACTGTTATTTTGCCAAAAACAGACTTTTCATTAGTTTTCATATACAGGGCTGTTAAAAAAATAAGGTGATTAGGTATTTGTTTTCCTCGATAAATATTTATTTATCCATAAATATCTATTTTGTCCCCTTCAAAGTAATTCTCCTCAGATATAATAACTCTTGCACGGAGAAAAATGTTATTCTAAAATACGATCATTTTATTCGTAAAAACGGTTAAAAACGGGACTGAAGTTCTTACGAACAAATTAACAGTGTTTCAATGTTTATTGGCGGGAAAATGTAAGAATAAACATTGAAACTCTGTCAATTTGTTCGTAAGAACTTCAGATCCATTTTTATGAATAAAATTATTGTATTTTAGAATAACCTTTTTCTCCGTGTGGTAGCGCTTATTTCAACCCTCAAAGCACTGCTGATGAGCGCTTTTCGGTATGGCCTTGAGCTCTTCCGGCGATGAGGTGTTTATCTCCTCAATTGTGGCAAAACTTTGTTCTTTCATGAATGTTTTTTTCAGTTTTGAGAACAGGAAAAAGTCACAGGAGGCCAAGTCCGGTGAATTCGGTGGTTGAGGCATTTACGGTGTTGTTTTGGGCCAAAAAATCACGAGCAAGCAACTATGTGTGAGCAGGTGCATTATCATGATGCAAAAGCCATGAATTGTTCGAAAGCCAAGTAATCACCAAGCACACCAAAACACGTCTAACCTTTATATCTGTAAAAAACAAACTACACAGGAAAAATGACTAATAATGTCAACGTATGTTGGGGATATGTGTACCAACATAAAATTGTTTTTATTTTCGAAAATCTAATGTACGTAGCCCCAGAAAAGTGAAAATTCACGTTATTTTTTTAACAGACCTTGTATATATATTTTTTTATTCTCTGAATGCCTTTGCGTAGGTTTGATTAGATAAAGTTCTACTATTAAAATGCTATAAAACAGTCACAATTTAGAACCGCAATAAATATTTCAGCATTATTAAAATTAACTAGCCTGGAAACGATTAAACATTACAAAAAAATAAGAAGTTTCATAACTTAAATAACATTACCTACCGCATTATACTTTAACAATGCGTATTTTCACGGTTCACATTTAACTGAAAATGGTTCCTTGTGAATTTAATTTGCAGACCAAAATGGGTTTCAAATAATCGTAATTTCCACACAAAGGCATAACTAAAGGCTTTACGTATAAATGTACAGCCTGTTTTCTCCACCCCTTCCATGTAAAGGTTAGGATTAAAAGCATTGAATTGTTATTTTGCTAATAGCGCCATTACCAAGTAATAGAAACATGTTTATGCCGCTTTAATTGGAAATCGTGGCTCTGTAATGATATTTTCGAGAATAAAATACTTTTATCAGGAAAAAAAAATCTCTGTGGACAAATTTTGAGATTTTAGTCAGTGTGAAATAGTTCTTATTCCAGAAACTAATTAATTAATAGAAAACTTATTGTTTTGATGAGAGCACCCTATCCAACAAAGGCGCCATTGAAATGCTTGGAGTGAATATATCAGACCGGCTCAAGTATCGGGGCTGCATAGAAGCCCGAGTAAATCTGGCTTCCAAGAAACTGGGCGTCTTCTATAGGGCTAGCAGATTCTTCAATATTGACCAGTAGCTAACCCTATAATCGTTTGCATATTTATTTATTTATTTTTTACAGTAGATATAGCAAAAGAAACGGTAATTATATTTAATTATAACAGAATATATTTAAAATGTGTACGAGTTTTATCACGTTTTGTTAGGTCCATATTAGTTCGTATAAAATAAAGGTAATAATATTAATTGCAACATTGAAAACAAGTGCATAATTTGTGTACAAACACAAAAAATCAAATAATTTGTCACAGTACCAAATGAAAAATATTAAACTCTTTTCACGAATAACACAAAACTGACAACCTAAATTGAACTGGCCGTAAGTCATTCTAATTTTGTAAATATTATTGCTTTTTATAGGTTTCAGTGGAAGAAATAATTACACACATATAATACAGGGTGTTGAAGGACGTAATTGAATTATTTTAACCAGTGAGTGGTTCCTGACATTTTTTGAAATAGAAATTCAAATTAAAATTTAGTCTCCAGTGACATTTTTGACTTAAATCTTTAAAAATCAGTAGGTACTGGATACAGTAGGACCAGTAATGGCATGTGGAAATTTCTTTTTATTGTATAGTTTTTATGAACAAAAAATGTTCTAAAAAACCCTGAAAAAGTCACAGGATACCAACATTTCGTTTAATTTTTTTATACCAAATTTTCATAGAAATCACTGAATAAAATTAGTCCAGTACGTTTCTTAACACCCTGTACACATATTACGTCTCTGAACGGTGAAGTCTATCAATCGTATTGCTAGCTATTTGGCATTCACCGCTCAATAAAAAAGACTTCACGAAATCCTACCTATTTGTCAAACAGGCACTGGGACAAACTTTACTGTTTACCGATCCTTGATTAGATCGGTACATTTAGACGGGACGTTAGTACAGACGTAAACCCTGTACAACACTGTGACATTGTGGGAAAACTACTTTCGACTAAATAACTGAATACAGTACACTATTACACTCTACACTGGCACTGGTTTCCCAAAAACCACGCACGAAGATAGGTACATTTTAAATATCAATGTTAGAACCAACTCCATATGCGTATTAATTTTATTATTAATTATATTATTTTATTTTTAATTATATTATTTTATTATTAATTATATTATTTTATTATATTATTAATTATATTATTTTGTTATATTATTAATTATATTATTTTGTTATATTTTTAATTATATTTTTTTTTATTCTACTACATCTATATTATTATTTTTATTTATTTATATTGTAAAGCAAATTTAGTAACTGTTATGTTCTTCAATTTCATTATCTTAATTATTGTCAATGTTATCATGCTATATAGGTTTATTTATTGATTATTTTTTAATTGATAAACTAATGTTTAAGACAAGATTTATCGCCGACGGGAAGTCCCGTCGGCGACATGTATCTTTTCTCGGAAGGTTTTTTCATTATGGATGAGTGTTTCAGGCTAATAATTATTGCTTATAATAATGGTTTATTTATTCCTTGATTCATTCGTTTTTGGATCGATTCAATTTGGATCGATTTTAATTGTGTGGATACGGATCGCTTGACAAGCTAAATAAATTCTTGCAGCATAATTTTTTCGATAAGAAAATGTAAGAATTATTTTTGCGGAATGTTTAAGGAACATGAGAACATGTAAAGTTATGGGTAATTCGATAGTTCAACTTGTCTAATGAGTTAACCCTAAAACAGATGAAGTTAGAGTTACTCTCATAATTCAGTAAACCACAGACAGGAAGTTGAGCAAAGGGTCTAACCGCATGCAATTATTTCAGAACGGAGATATTCAATATTACCTAATAACACTAATAATAAGGTAATATTATTTCTAAGGGCAGATTGGCGGTGGGTTTTGAGTTTCCTTAGCCTTGTCATTAGTTCCCTTGTCCAAAGACGGAACGAAGCACTCACAGGGAAGGTTATTGATGGAAAAGATAATAAATAATTACGGCCAGCCTGCTAGTAACCGGGCCATTCTTAAAACAAGACTTTATTTTGTATTAACTAAAATAAGTTTTAAGAAAAAAACACGTAAACAAAAATTTAAAAAAACCTGTTACTGTTTAACGCATTTTTTGTTTATGAACCAATTTATTTATTATTTGAAATATTTTTACTCTGTGCTAAAACCCCCATTTAAATTGGAATGACCATTACTATTGTGTTTTTAAAGTATTAAATTAATAATATTCATACATGAGGCCTGCCTATATTACGTTACATCGGATATTAAACTTCTTTTTTAGATACAATAAACTTAACAATTTTAAAACAATATTTAATAATGTGGATCTCACTGGGTGCATTACCCGCACTGAGGCCCCAATTTTACAATTTAATAAAATATAAATTTTTAATATAATAAAGTAATATGATAGAATAAATAAATTACATAAAAACGGTAATGAATTTTTTTTTAAAGATTGGCAAATATTATGAAATATGATTGTACATAATGATGTGTGTGTTATATTTATAACGTACACATGTTTTATAAAAAGTAAATGAAATATTGCTTTTTTTTTAATTCTGTATCTAAAATTTTATTTGATCCCTCATTTTTTGTATCGAGTGAAAGATTATTTAACGTTTTTATTGCTTGGTAATTGTGGTGTCTTTGTCCAAAGCTTGTGTTTGCCGTCGGAGTTTTTATTGTTTCCTTTTTGAACGCTTGTCTAATTGGTCGAACTGGTCCATTAATGATAGTTTGAGTTTTATGAAATTGTTTTTTTTGGTCAAAAATGTAATTCAGTAGTGTTTGTATGTACAATTGGCGTACACCTGATGCGTCAAACATGTTGAATATTTGTTCTGTGTCAGTCATTCTACATTTTTTAAGTATTTGTTGGTCCTCCCCAAACAATGATACCATATTCTATTATGTATTGATAAGGTGCAAAGTATAGTGTTTTCAGGTTTTAGTTTATATGTGTTTATTATGTTTAGGAAAATGTGCATTTTTTAATATTTCTTTTTTTAAAACTGATAATTCGTGGTGGAATTCCATTATATTATTAAAATGTGTATTGTTTTGAGGAGGTTGTTTGTGATTTCATTGATATGATGTTTACATCTGAGGCTATGGTCAATAATGAATCCTAGATAGTTTGTTTGATAGGTTTTTTCTAGAGTAGGGCAACGGCAGATGTTCTCATATTATAATTGAGTCCTTAAAGTGACCCGTTCTCGTGTGGTAAATTGCTGAAAGTGCGCACGCGTTAGACGTTTCTCCCAGCTAAGCACTAAAGCCAAGGATATTAATGGAACTAATCCCGAAGAACGTACTTACTGTTTTTTCTCACAGGAAAATATTTTTTTTCTCGAAATCCAATCATTAATATAATTCACCAAAATTATTATTCCCCGTTTTTGAGTCACGCTGTAATTTCATAACAATTTTAAAACACGTAAAATTATTTGCAAACGTATAATACAATGAAAACAGGAATCCTTTAGTTGTGCCTGTTTATTTAAGTATTAATTTGTTGAAGCCAGTTTTGATTCAGTCTATCAAAGGTCAAACAAAACCCTATATAAATTTGTTTATTGCATATTGTCGCCATTAATTTGCTAATAAGTTCCTCGTAGCCAATAGTTTTACACCTGAGATAAAAGATAGCCAATAAATGGTATTTGTGCATGATAACTGTGATAAGTAATTTACTGCCGCCCTCATTAAAACACCATATTAGCTATGTTTGGACAATAAACCATGACATAATCAAGAAAAAACTAGAGATCAAAACTTGCGTGTCGGCATTTAGTAATTACACCGACTTTCACAATTATAGTATGTTTTACGAATCGTATGATAAAATGTTAAGTAAATGGATTGTAATTTGTTTAATTGTAACTCGCGTGGTGACGAATGGCTTGCGATAAACATAGTTTGTCCGTTGCTCCGGTCCGTCGTGAGTGTATTTACCTGAATCTTCCCACACAGGAATTTACCTTCAGACTAATGAGCTGATTTCTACCTGGGTACAATCACTGATTTAATTTTCGCCAACGCAACATGTGACGATGCTTTGGCGACATTAAAAAGGCGTGAATGAATAACTCTTTCAGGGAGTTTTCAAATATCTGTTAGGTACCCACGTGATTTAAAGAGCTTCTTTATTCTTTGATCTATGTATTCATCATAAGCTAGCTTACATCATCAAGTTCTAATAATTTTACAAATATAAATTAATATAATCAAATTATTTGACAAACACATTTTGCAATATTTTTAATTGAATTCAATCACCAACGTAACATCGGTGATTTGTGATAGACAAACTACATTATTTCAGTATTAAAATTATGCACAATTTTATTATAAGCAGTGTTCAGAAACACGCAGTATTAGCAGGAAACTGGTTAATCTAATTACGTGAAGTCGACTAAAATGTAAAACGTTAATCGATGTTGTATTATCTTTTTATTTTAGCCTCGTTTTCGAATAAAGTGAGTTCAGAGATGTAATTTTTATATGTGAAATTAGAAAAAAAAAATCATCGCCAGGTGGTTAATATCAGCTGCACCAGTGAGCAGTATTTATTTTTACGGAAAATAAAACTAAAAGATATGTCATGTTCGTAACAAGCATTAACTTTGTGGCTCGCCATAATTTACAATATTAAAAAATTAAAGTGGTAAATCAATAATTTAAAAATTAAAGTGGTCTAAAACAAATTTATATATTTTATTGTAAAAGATATGTATTTGTAGACCCGAATTCAATAATGTTGTTTAATCCTTCAGTTGCCAAAAAATTAAAACATGAATTAGAAATTCGAAGTGCTCAGATCAAAAAAGAAGTTTTCTGGAACATTCGTATTTTCCAGAAACCATCACCGACGGACATTGGACGGACTGGTACAACCATATAGGTTGGGCGCTTACAAGATAGGTTAATATTTATTATTCCGCTAATCTCTTGTTAGATCGATGCTTTTAAGCACAAGTAAAGTGGGTATAAATAAAATTGTTTAAACAACAAAATAAAAATGTATTAAATGTGAATATTAATAGAATAAGTCTGGAGCCACAAGGACTATGGGATACCCTATAAGGGTACACTGTGAGGATAAAGGGACAGGGGAGGGGAAAGAGGTGGTGAATACTAAGGTTGGGGTGCACCTGGCTAATCAGGTCAGTTTAACCAAACACGAACAAATACATTTTAACTACTAATTAATTTATGTGAAATAAATACAATCTGCGCATCCCGTCTCGGCCCGTTTCATACAAAACTTAATATTAGATTTGAGGCCAAAATACCCAATGAAACTGAATAATATTTTTTTAATCAAAAGTTATATTAAATATCTAGTACGGATATGTTCTACTTTATTTATTTTTTGTTTTAAATACTGATACATATATAGTTAAAGAATTCAACTTTTCTTCATTTTGGAGGCAATTTTGGATATTTTGCGTGACCTAATTATAATTATACGTAAAAATAACTTGGTTTATTTACTGTGTAAATATTAGGCAAATTACACATGTTTAAAGGAATTACATTGTAAACTGTTGATTTCCCTAAAATAAAATAAATAAATATGTCATTTGTAAGTTAAATTTATACCCATCAAAATGCTTTCTATTGTTAATTTTTATTTTTAAATGTATATTTCAACATATGTTGATAATAATTACAGAGTAATTATTATTTTAACCTTTTTAATTTCCTCACAAATAATTGCCCAAGTTGCCAAAATTATGTAACATCAAAATTTTGATGGCTTATATTTTATAAATTAAATTAAAATGACTACCCAAAAAGCGTTTTACACTATGTTTGATTTTTTATTACTTTTTCATTGTATTAACACAGTATAGATAAGGCAAGTTATTTAAAAAAATATATTATAATTAAATCACAAAAAAGTCGATCAATCGTCAATCCGAAGTTGCCCCAAAAATTAATTCTTTAACTTTCTTTGTATCATCATTTAAAAGAAAAAATAATAAATTTGTAGATATCCTTACTAGATATTTGAAAGTAATTATTAATTTGTTGTCAAAATTCGAATTAAAAAAGAATATTGATATAATTCTGGGGTTTTCGATTTCCAGCCGAATCTTTTTTTTTTTTTTTTTTTTTTTATTATTTATTAACCAAAAAATACATGTTATGTACATTCTTTTAGGTATATGCCACCTCACTAATCTAATTCAAATAAATCTATGCTTGTTTTCAGATACGCAGAATTGATCATTTTGCTTCCTGGTTTAAATCTATACCATAAAAATTACGTTAGGGGGTGGTAATGGAGTGGGAGACATTAGAGGTGAGTGTATTGACCCGATTGGGCGGAAGAACCAGGTCTTCTGTACTAGGACCTAGATCTGCTGGAAATATTTATAAGTACCTATTTAATTCTATCGAAAATTCTTTTCTTTATATCTAGAATATTAGTTTTACCACACGGCTTACTCCTCGCGGAATACCGTTCAAAATTACTCATTCAGAAACAAACAAAAAAATCTACCTTATCGTTAACCCGTTTTATCACAGGAGACCAGATTTGGCCCACCTCATATAAATCGTTGTATCTCCCTTAAAACGTCACGATGAAAAATATGATCTTAACTAAGAAAGAGAAAATTCAAAGCTTTATATTCTAATCTTGAAATTAACCTAAGTTTCCGATATAAATTTGAGAAAAATGTATACAATTCCGAGAATTTTTATAATTTTTTTTTTATGAAACGACTAAAACGTGAGTTAATAATAATTTATAATTTATTCACCAGATTTACAGGAACGGGTTTAGTTTTTCCCATAGGAAAAACTAAACCCTTTCATACACTTTTCCATATAAATGATCATCTAGTAAATCCACGTTATGCAAGTGTATTATATAAGTATAATTAATACAAAACAATACAAGAACAACACGTTAATCTACCAAACTATTAAATGGGAATATAATTCACCGTCTCCAGATATTTTCATATCAGAGGGTTCGGCTCTGTGGAATTCCTAATTTGACCGATAAATCCTACTGATCCGATGATCCTAATGACGGCGCTAAATATATTTATAAAATTATTATTAACATTTATTATTTATATTAATATTTATTAAAGCATATAAACAAAGATACAAATCAAATTGATGATTTATGTAGAAAATGTATGGCTTTTCCGGAAACCATAGAATAAATTATATCGGGATGTTCTATATATGCGCCATCTGAGTATACATTTAGGCACAATCAGGTTTTAAAAATAATTCACCAAAGTTTGGTAATTAAACATAACTTGATTGACTGTCATAATATAGTACCATATTATGAATACGAACCAAATTCATTTTCAGAAAATTATTTCTTTAAAATTTACTATGATAAAACTATACTAACAGACAGACCAATTAGTCACAATAGACCCGATATAGTTTTACATGACAAAATTAAAAAAATAACTTATATCATTAATGTAGCTATTCCAAATTCCTGTAATATTGAAAAATCTGTTTCTGAAAAAATAAGAAAATATACAGATTTAGGAAATGAAATTAAAAGAATTTGGCATTCTCAGACTATAAAAATATTACCATTCGTATTTCGGCTACTGGCATTATACCTAGCTCTCTCATTAAAAATTTAGGCATATTAGATTTGTCTAAGAATTTGTATATAAAAATGCAAAAATCAGTCATTTTAAATACATGAAGGATTACGAAAGATTTTTTAAATATTTATATTGAGGGATCAGTAGGATTTATCGGTCAAATTAGGAATTCCACCAAAGCGAACCCTCTGACATGAAAATATCTGGAGTCGGTGAATTATTTTCCCATTTAATAGTCTGTTAGGTTAACATATTGTTCTTGTATTGTTTTGTATTAATTATACTTATATAATACACTTGCATAGCGTGGATTTACTAGATGATCATTTATATGGAAAAGTGTGTGAAAGGATTTAGTTTATCCTATGGGAAAAAACTAAACCCGGACCTAAAAGTCTGGTGCGTAAATAAAATTTAATTAAAATACAGTGTTTTACTAATTACTACTAATACTTGGGAGAATTATTATTACATTTTAAAAACAGTTTTTAAATTGCGAATAATTTAAAAAATATTCCATTTATTTGGATTTTATTGCAAAGTGGAAATTTTCTGACTTTCTGACAGAATATGCCTGAGATCTGATGGCCCGCCCAGCGTTTTGATTCTTATTAAAAGTATTACTCGTTATTTTTGTATGCACATTCTTTACCATTTTTCCAAACAACACGTTCAATTTTATAATTATGTAATATAAAAGCAAGAATGAACAAAAACTCTTAAAGAATGTTACGAAACAAAGCTTTAATATAATTGCAATTATTTATGTTCGTAGAACCCGCGCTGTCCCGTCGCGAATCGTTTCGCACATTCCTTTGGAATTAAATCGCTCTTACAAGTGAACGTTACAATTATTATTACGTAGACTCCAATCGCTGCTGTGAACTTTACACATTCCGAGGATCCATCCGATACCCGTGCAGCCTCGTCCAATACTCGGATTCTGACGCGAAGGCTCTGTTCTCTGCTCATGGCTGGAGATTGTGGTGGTAAAGAAGGCTGTGCGGCAGAGGCTTCGTTTAGTAGAACCTACCGGCGGGTGCGAGCAATATCCGTAATACCTTTCGTATCAAAGCGACCAAGGAGTGCGGTGTTCTGATCGTGGGATTTTGAAATGTTCTACAGAGGTCTTGATGTCAAAATATAAATTTATACACCGATGAACAAATGCAAAATTTAGAACCCGTATTTTCTGTAGGTCAATGTCAAATACCTTTTACTAGAATAAACATATTATTTACTTTGATTTTTTAGGTTATTTTATCTTTTGATCAAAGTTATTTATTTTCTTCCCCCCTTTAACCCCTAATGTGCGGCTGGCTACATTTGCAGTCCATTGAAATTATGACTGCCTTAAGGTGCACTTGAGTGTGTACTGCACTGTAGAACAAGGTTTTAGGGAGTTTTTAACGCATTGCATTGCTGTCCATGGAAATTCCAATGTAAATAAGTTGATTTATGGAAGTTTGTCTGTGTAATGAAATCTAATTTTCAATATCAAATTTGGCTTTGAGATATTTGCAAAATTCTTCTAGCACCATAGGACAACAACTGCTACCAAGTTTGGTCCTTAAAAAACAAATCGGAAGACAATGTAAGAGCGTTTACTTTTTCATATTTTCGAAGAGTGGTTACTTATTTCGACTTTATAATCACATTCAGAAGAAAACGATTAATAATAATTATTAAAGGAAATTAATTTCTGATATTTACTATAAAAAACCCATTATTTTATAGTAAATATCAGAAATTAAAAAAGCTTCAATAAAATGATCTCAAGGAGGTCCCCCCTCAAATATACATTATTATTCCCTTTTATAGGTACAAATCTACAATGTTATTCTTTCCACTAATCTGTGTTGAAGGATTTTGCAGAACCAGTGTTGAATGTTGTAAGGAGTTGAATTTTTTTTTTTATATGAATACCGCACAAAAGTCCCAACTGCTCCCGTCTGGAACCAGTGAGACTATGGCATCCCCGATTGGAGTATGTTGTGAGGCTGAAGGTATTGGGGAGGGAAAGGAGATGGGAAAGAGTAAGGTGGGGAAGTACCTGGATATTCAGACCAAACACGGCTAAAGCCATTTTAAGCAACATTTTATTTCTTAATGGTGGTCTTACACCAGGGCGATACAAAGAGTATCTTCCACTCTGGAACGTACCGAAAATATACTGTACATTTTTTATAATTAATTAATTGTGAAATAACACAAATTAATCAAATAATATTTATTTGCGCACGCCGGGTTCGAACCTTCGACCTTCAGTTTGGGATCCGAGAGCCTACCCCTAGACCACGCGGGCCGTCACAAAAACCGTATATTTTTTACATCATTGTTAGAGATCTTCATAAATAATACTTGACATAGGGCACCTTGTTTTTCAGCATTTAATAAGTAGCGGTAATCTCGCAGCGGCCGATCATCGATTACACCCCGTCCAGCCGATGAATTCAACAACCGACCGCATTCAACGCCTACAATTCGTCCGGTAAGAACGCCGTTACCGCTGCCGAGAGCGAACCGAGCCACGAGGTACCGCGACCACTGCAGTAGGCACTAGGCAGTGGGCTGTAGGTACACCAATACTCCCATCGCCATCTGCCGTGGAGGGGGAACCTGAACATTCCATCGGTCGGCGTGAGATCGCCGCTTGTGTTTGTCTTTACCGTTCAACTCGCGCGAGATAGACAGTTAAAAACAATACCGAACTATATCAATCAACGACTCAGTGATTACTCTAAAAAAGTACTGATAAGAACACTTCTTCAACATGTAAAAACCAATAATTTTGTGTGTAGTTAGTGATGTTTTTGATATAAATTTACCAGGGAAAGTTGAACGCGCGAGTTCGCGAACGATATTAATTCAACGATTTCGAATTCCGAACGAAATTCCCGTGTGACGTTTGCGGACGTCCGCCTTTTGACCGGTCGCATTGTTTACACCGTGAGAACTTCGATTATTTCTAATAATAGTTTAAATACCAAATGACATGTAGTAGTTTTTGATGGACTAACTATGCTAACTTATTAAAATTAAATACACCATTAATCCTATCACAAAGTTTTATTGAGTTATGTAGTGAATATATAAAAATATAAAAAAGTTAATAATAACCTCATATTACTAGAAACAGTGATTTATTGTATGTTTTTATTGCTGTTATAATAAAATGTGATAATATCGCAGGTGAACAAAATATCAACAAATTGGTGCCATAAATATAATTCTTTTCAATTCTGTTCCAATTCCTTAACCACCTTTTCTGTTATAAATTTACTTCTTAAATATTACATTGCAAAATTATATGTTTTGGCAAAAAAATAACTAGTGCGCATAATTTCATAAAAAAAAAATAGTGCCATAATTTTTTATTTATTTAGGCCATTTAAAACGTGCCTCAAAAAATTGATATTACTAAAAGTTATCTTAAAAATATTGTGTCTTCATAAAATTCCTCATCGTGACTTAATGAGTGGCTTATACTCTTTTATAATTCTATAATCAACAACCTATAAGCCTCCATTTCTTAAATGATTAAAAGTTACCGTATACAATATTTTGCTTAAAAATAATGTTAATTGCTGAAAACAACACTAGTGCTTGACATTTCGTGATAAAAAATAAGTGATGTGACGGTCTTAATAGACGTCCAACGAGTTAGTCAGGATTGGACTAAAGACAGTTGAGATGGATATTAAAGCTGCCATGGAATAATAATGGTGGTCGCAAGTCGTTTGCCAACAGTAAGTTCAAAACTGGTTCATTCCATAATTTACTATGATAATTATACCGTGATATTAATACATTTCTATTCATTAAGTCTCCAGTGAAATTAAAGTCAAATTAGCCTGGAATATTATCATGCATTATTAGTTTAGATTTAATTTTATGGGCTGCCTTGTTTATGTCGGATCAAGTTTCACTTAATTGGTAGGTTTCGGTACAAGGTCAGGAATTAATTACAGGCTTACAGGATTAATGAATTATTTATGCTTTTGAATGCTTTTTATATTCTTCTTTGATACTTCTAATTACTTTTTCATTAGCCCCACGCAGGAGGCCTTTAGAAAAGATATTCCCTCAGGTCCTGTGTCATCTTTGGAGATGTTGTGTGGAGAGTATTTTTAGGAAGTCCTGGGGAGGAAAAGGTTATGAGGGTTGGGTAGAAAATTGTATCTCCCATTCCTGCCCGTCACGCACCTCATGAATCCGGGCGCCCCTGCTAAGTCATTAAACGTAGCGAATCACTTGTGGTGACCTATGACAGGGGTGTTGTCTAATAAATGGTTCCCGGGGCGGCGGAACCCATACCAGCCTCCCAAATTGTGTACTGACTAATAGCGAAGATTTCCAACATGCCACGTAAATATCGTACGAAAGAAACTTTTTCCATTCCATGATGGAAAGAAAGTTTTCAACATGGCATGGATTGGAATTTAGGATGCACAATGAAATATGGAATTTAGGATGCACTATGTGATTTAATTACAAATTAACAGAATTTTAAAATTATTTAATGAGAGTAAATGAAGTATCATGTCATATCATCACGTTATCATCATGACATGACATGATCATATATGTTCTGTAAGGTCAATATTTTCATATATCATCTATGTTCTTCATTGGGATTAACTCTAGCGAATATAATATGCAATAATGTTAACTATTTCGATCAAACTCTATTGCTCGGCTTTTGATATTGGTTTGGATTTATGTATAATATTCACACACAAATAAGTAAAAAAGATATTGTGTATCATCTGCCCTTGTTTCTTTATTAGAAGTTTTTTTTAATAACAAAAATCTAATATTGTATAAGTCACAAATTTCCACTGTCGCGAGTCATGCTTTAGATTGGTGCCACTTTATATAGGTACTATTCATTTCGTGTGTGTTTTTTTGAATTCAGTCAGAATCTGATAAGTATGTTATCTGGATTGAAAAATAAAACGATTTCGCGATTACGGTATCCGTGGGAGCTAAAAAGAATTCCATATCTAACCAAACACAAAACGTATCCCACAAAACTAGACTTGGTGTTACACTCAAGAATTTAAATTGTATGTTATCATAGTGGCTCTTTATCTGGGATTGAATCTAGTCCCATAAATAAAAATTGAAATTCGAATTTTGAAATGTTAAAATCTTGTCTATTCGTTGTGGTTTTCTATCACAGATCGAATCTAGTCTCATAAATAAAAATATAAATTCCAATTTCAATATGCAAAAATAACAGCAGAAATTGTACAAATTTTCACACAGTGAGCGGGGTAGCAGAAAAATCTGTTTGTATTTTGTATGATATTATATATTTTTAAATTATGTTTTTATGTGATATAGCACAAAAGTCCGAACTAGACAATTGGAGGAGGTTTTAATTGTTTAAAAAACCAACATATTTTGTAAGCGATGCCTTCATCAGGGTTTACTACTAAAACTAAATGGGTTTTCTTAAAACTGTTACTAAAATGAAATTAAAACGGTGCCACAAAATACATTTGTTGTGTTTGAAGAAGAAATTTACCTTTAGAATAGTAATACTAACAATGTTATAACCGTACAAGTCGTATTCATACTAATCAAACAAAAACTGTAGCACCGCTTGTGGAAAGGATAGCCTTTTAAGAGGGTATAACCAGAGAATAACAGAAACTTGTACCTACTTTTAAAAAAAATGATTACGAAAGATTGTTATTTTATCTGGTAAATTAATTGTTCAAATTTTTAATACGAAGATATTTTTAATATAGTAAAGTTATACCGTTGGTCGTTAGCAGATGTGTTAAATTTTCAAACAAAATATTGTATTATACAACACAAATTTCAAATCATATAATCATACAGTAAAATAAATCAGTACACAATCTAATAAAGACACTTTTCAGAAATTTAATTTTAGTTCAATTAAAATCATAAAAAAATAAATACGAGAACCTGTTATGTGACGAATATACCTCAGTTTGTTTATTTATTTAAGTGCTTACAGACTAAAATATTTCAAATTTTTTACACACTTATTTTGCTTGGACATTATTGAAAAATCATAAATACTTATGGTCAAAAAATACTTACAATAAGTACACGATATTAAAAATGTATCATTTGTATTGCTTGCTAGTTATAGGTTAAATCAGATTTTTAATGAAATAAAGTCGATATTGAGTTATAAGTTAAATTTTTGGGTACGGAGAATAATCAATCTTTCTCATCGGAACCGCCCTGTACAGTATGAACGGCCCGCCAAAGAATGGGTTTTACGCAAAATTATATAACAGATGTAGATAGTAATTTTTTATTATTTTAAAAGTCAAACTTGCAAAATGTACCAAAAAACAGACACCCTTCTTTAAATAATAATAGTAGAAGATTCAATTTGGGGTATGTCGGTTCAAGGAGGGAATTCTGTTTCTCCCACGATGAGTAGGCTTCAGGGTTAAAGGTGTGCTCTGGCTTCGTGGAATTAGCAGCTTTTAATATCTGGAATTTAAGGAACAACGTCATTATTTTCAGTGTTTTATTGTAATTTCCGTCGAAAATTTTATTTGAATATCATAAAAAGATAAGCTAAGCAATTTCCATGAGAGAAAAACAGAATTAAGATTCAATACCTACCTTATTCTGTCCGCTGAATGTGTGTCTATGTTGCACTAAAATACGTTTTTTAAAACCTCATCTGGACATTTATATATTTATTTAATAAACATAGCGGAGTAGGTAAGGTATTCTGCCGGCTCATTGAGAGCTCACACGGTCAATTAATTTCTTCATTTGAAGAGAGGTTTATGGAGCAATCAATTTAATGGACAAGAGTCGTTTAAATTATTCTAATTTAATTGTGGCGTTAGATTGTGTTCAGATCTCTAGCAGAGATGTTGGGCTTAATCATCAACCGCATTTTATTAAAAATCGTTTTAATCTCTGGTTTGTATGAGATTATGACTTAATGTCATCATTATAATTTTACCCTCTTTAAGATTATTTTGATATCATGTAATAATTAATGTATTAACCGTGACAACTAGACGCTCTTATTATCAGTGTTTAAAATGGTTTTTACTTTCAAGTACCCAACTTATATTTCCCAGCTTATTTTTTTAATCTGTATATCTGGAAGCTCGCTCAATAAGCCCTAATCAAAGACAAAGTTTGTAACAAGAGATAATTTGTATAACAGGTCACGAAAAATAAACAAATCCTAAATATCCACTATCAAATATAAGTTTTTCTGGTTGAAACATTTTAACCTGTTACAAAAGCCAGCATACAAAAAATATATTTTTTCAATACAACGTAAAATATTTGACATTTTCGCCTTTCTTACGAATTCAATTTTTATAACATTTCTTTTGTGATATATTTCAAAAATTAAATCAAAATAATGCACATAAAACGAACTTCCTAATAATCACTCAAATTTATGCTTTCCACAATGGATTTATATCAAAGACAATTAATAAATATAGACTTCGAAAACGACAGCGTTCATATTATCAAGCGGCAGCCATTTTGTCCGCCATCTTTGGTGCCCGGCGCGTCATTGGCAATTAAATTGAATTTTTCGGAGTGGCTAAATGCTATCCAGTATTTCGTTATGTCAAAAACGAGAATGGCCCAAGCGATTCTGTTCTTGTTCTTCATACAATTTATTTATACATAAGGGCCAAAATCGCTTCAAAAATCCGGACCCCCCGGGGGGACTGCGGCCTGCGAGAGGAAGGGAAGTATGTAAAAACTTGACGGTCCCGAAGAAGAATATCGGATCTGCTAAAAATTGAAAATCGTTCTGTTGGCTTATTGAGTTTTTTTGTTGATTTAAAAGTCTGTATTTCGGAATTTTGATTGAAATGCAAAATGTCACGACAAACTTAATTTATTCATCTCAAAAATAGTAAAAATGCAAAAACAAAAACTTAAACAGCTCTATTGCCATACTACAATAACGCATATACGACATTGTTCTGTTCTTGTTCTTGGGAACGGAATCTGTAAATAATTTCAGCATTAGTGGAACACAGAGACATCCCTAGCATGGCGGTAAAAACAAAATATATTAATATTTGTACTATCCAATTATTTATTTGCATAAATTGAAGTAAATAAGTAATTCAAATGACTTCGATATTATAAGAGAAATAACAAAAATATCATGTACAGTATACCTACTACCCCCCATTGACATTCCTTCTATATAACAATGAACTAGGCACCACGTATTGACCTCGCCATTTATCAGAACCTACCTGGCATCAGTTGAATAAAGATTGTGACCAAAAAGTTATATAATTCGTCCATCGAATTTTTTTTCCATCCCATTATTTTTAATGTGGGCAACAATAAATATTAGTAATGTTATAATAATACTTGGCTGATTTACGTAGCCCTGTTTTTGTAAAAAATAACCCGAAGAGCGCTGAAAACAATTTATTATATAATTCATATACCTAACTGGCTTTCAAGTTTTACAACCACCAATGATTATGACAATAACTAATGACTTACGACTTATAAATATAACTGGCTTGATGCATACTAATAACTAATGACTTACATCTAAGACACATATCTATTGATTTTCGACCAAGGGATGTAAATACTGACTTAGAACTCTAGTAACTAAGTTCTATACATATTTACAACTGTGGCCTGAAGTTGGAGACTCACAACATATATTCAAAAATATACGCATTTAGTTTAAATAAAAAAATAAACCTAACATGTTAGTTATTGAAGAGTGTCGAATCAGTTTTTGGACATACCTATTTTTTAATTTATATGTTTATAAGACTGTTTGTTGTCCTTAGGTTTTTAATGACAAATAAAACAATATGTTGCTCTGGAGTATAAAGAAACGACAATTAAAGTTTATTTGTCATATAGAGGTTATTTTTATAATTTTTTTTAAATATCAGCCACATACATAGTGTAATCAAAGTAATGGTAATGACATTGAAAAAAAACAATAGAATAAAATAAAATTCATAATTCAAATATAAAGGAATACTAGATATTTCTAGGTAGGTACTTTTATTCCTTTACATATTTTTTATCAAACTTTTAAAATTCGTTCGTATCAATCACGATTGCTCTAAAACATAATTATTAATTTGTCATTTTCGTTAGGTGTAATTCCGTGTTTCAAATGAGGTACTCAAAAAAATGTGTTCGTGCTGTATATGATAAAACAAACTTGTTAATCTTATTTATTGTAATAGCCTAAAGGAGCTGTAATATATTTTTAGATATTTAAATTTCATTTCCTCGCCTATCTTTAATAGAAAAACAAAAAAATTAAGAAAGAATCAAATTCACTGGTGTAGCGTAGCTTTCTGTTATGCTGTGTTGTGCCAAACTTTATATGCAAAAAGAAAGCCTGTCTCAGAAGGGAACTCTTAAACGACATAAAATATATTATACAAACAAAATTAATTAACTACAAAGGAATTTAAAATACCTGCAGACTACCCATTAACTGCCATTGATTTTTTTACAGCAATAAAGATGAATATTTATGCACTTTTTAATCGAGCACTATTAAAATGCTTAAATTTTGCATTCCGCGTTTTCCCAAACGAATTTGCATAATAAAGTACGAACACTCCTCGTTTTTGAACGTCCAAAAACCCGTTAGTGTTTTTTTTTTATACCGGCCTTCGAAACGTATAAAATTACTGCACAGATTATGTCTCCAATCGCGAACAGTGAGCGAATCTGTTTAACTGTTCTTTCAAGAAATATTATTTTGTTGTAAGTTTGTATTATTTAAAAAACCAACAAGTTTACGATGCTTACTTCATCAGTGTTTACTTAAAACTAATTACAACAATGGACACAGACTTAAATGTGTCAATGGATAGGCGGGTGAGGGTAGGTAAATTTTAACTGTCAGTTATAGTAATAAGGAAGTTAAACAGGACCACACACTGTTTCAGGCGTACTTTAGCTAAAGTAATAATAGTTAGTGTGGCCACTCTGAAAAGCAGAATATTACTCGAAATTGTGTGAAAAAACGCACCGCAATATTTTTTGGTGCGGCACACGCACAAATTAAATTTGAAAATCAGAAGAACTGTCAAAAATTCCGCCTGTATTTTGTTTCCGTTATTTGTGATTCAAACGCATTCAAACGTTTGTCGGCGTTGATGAAATTTAATTTTAGTAACTGCATTTGGTCTAACTTTTACTGTAGCTAGCGTTGAAACAGACGGCCCAAAGGGAACAAGTTTATGAACCAGTCATTTAAATATATTTTTATATATTTGTTTTTTGATATTTATAATACTTGAATTCATATTTACGCCATTTCTTATATCTAGGATTTCTATTTTCTCCAAATAGATATCATTGAATTTACAATGTAATAACTCAATTCCATTATTAACATCTAATAACAGTGTGTGATTCATCTCCAATAGATGACTGTTCCCACTCCCACCCATTGCGCCTTTAAGTCTAGGTCTATTGTTGTAATTATTTGTAAGTAAACCCTGATGAAGTAAGTATTGCTTACGGAACATGTTGGTTTTTTTTAACAATAAAAGTGGTTAAAACTAAGTAATCTATTGATTTCTAAATTAAGTGGTGCTACAAAATAAGTTTGTTGTTTTTAAAGAAGTGTATTTAATTAATTTGGGGTACTTATCCACCTCACCTCTATGAAGTTTTAAGATAGTCCTATCAACCATTATATTGTTCTGATAACAAAATTACACTACTTTCATTATTTCTACACGTCCACGATGACATCTTCCTGGTATTTGACTACAGTCTAATTAAGGTTAGATACTAACAAGCGTAACGTGTTAATTGCAAATGTAAATATCGTAATTTCTTATGGATCGGAATTTTTGATTATTACCCGTTCATGGCTCTGCTAAAAAGGCCTTTGATTGAATATGTATAAGAATACGTAATACCGACGTTTGAAAGAAATCAGTTGCTAGTGTGGAGAGCTATTAGATAAATTATTTGAAAACAACTTCAAAGTGGCACTATATATAATTTGAATTTTTTTATTGTTTTATGATATCATATAATTAAGACATTCACATGTAACAGAATGTATGGATGCAGAAAATTGCAAACAAATCTAATGTAAAGAAGAAAATAGAAAATGACATCCATGAGGAATAGATTATACACATAGGAACACATAATTATGTTATTAATTTTTTTTAGATACGCACTTATTACGCACATTTTACGCACATTTTACAGATAAATATATTAGTACTGAAATACATACCTACACCAACACACATTACCAACACATAATTATCTTTTAAGTACGTTGTGCTACTAATAAAACAACTCCTGTCTTAATTATCATTAAGTTGTTAATGATTAACTATTTGCCAGTGGAATAAATCACTCCTAATGAATGCTGTACTTTAAAATGGACAAAAATTATACCTCAATAAGCCTTTTCAGTAGCGTCCTTTAGTAATGCTCTTTTAATATATTGAGTTTTTTTTTTTCATTGTTTTTATTTCTTGCTAGAGCAATCCCGATGAGTTACAAAACTCATTTTAGGACAGGAGGAACTTACAATTCATAGGTAGGAGGTAGTAGTTACAATTTTACAAAGGTATTTTGATATCATAATATAAGTTTTACATTCAGTACAGCATAAAAATAAAAATAAAGACAGGTTAAGTAGAACAAACAACTAGAGAAAACAAGTAAAGAGAGGGAAAAACTGATACGAGTATATATGATAGAACAAAAAATGACAAGACGATTACATATTTTCATTTTTAAATGTAGTTAAAAAATATTCTTTTAAAGCATTGCTTTGCAATTTTTTATTATGCTGGATGTTTTTGTACATATCTGGAAGCGAATTATATAGTGTATAGGCAATATAGTTCAGAGATTTTATCCCATATTTTGTAGTGTGTGTTTGAGGAATGCGGATTTTATTGTTATTTCGAGTATTGTGGTTGTGGATGTCTTGATTGTAAATTGGCTTGGTGTTAGTATGAGTTGATTGTTGGGTAATTTGTAGGATGGTGCTTGTGATTTCATGTTTAGGAAGGATTGTGATTGGAAGGATACCGGAAACTGAATAGATGTCCCTGACATGAGTGTCCCATGGAAGTCCATGAACATTTCTGAGAGCTCGGTTTTGAACTACCTGCAGGTCGGCTATCAATTTCTTTGAGGCAAAGCCCCAGATACAGCAGAGATAGGACAGGTGAGAGTGTACCATGGCATTGTAGACTGAAGTTAATAAAGGGATGGGTAGTAATCCTTGAAGCCTATATAGTACACCAGTTATGGGTGTAATTTTCTCCTTTACATGATTTACGTGGAGATCCCACGAGAGTTGGGAATCTATGATCAGACCCAGATATTTTGTGCTCATTTTCTTTTCGAGGGAGTTGTCTCCAATTTTGATATCGAGGCTGAAATTTTTTTTGTTACCGAAAAGTAAATAGTGGGTTTTTTTTACGTTAAGGGTTAGTTTGTTTATTCTCAACCAACTTGTGAGATGGGAAATATCAGCATTCATTTCCGTTTCAAGTTCCGCTAGGTTCGGTTTAGTATAAAAAATTACCGTATCATCCGCATAAAGTTGTATAGTTCCTTTAATACCCCACTTTGTTATGTCATTTACGTAGATTAGAAAGAGCAACGGTCCAAGAATTGATCCCTGTGTTGCACACAGCATTAACAAATAAATCCCCGTGTAGACTTTGATACCGGAAACGGATGTCAGTCTTAATTAATGACTCTTCCTTTGGGGTTCTCCATGGTCACTTCATACAAATAATGATTTAAATTACACACAATCGAGTCATGAGCGTTTACGCCAACTTGTAAACTGGTGAGATCGTAATATTACACCGAGTTTTATTCTTTGTTCTGAAATAATTAAAATTATTTGCTAATTTCTTTGTGAAATATTTCTATATATAAAAAAAATATATATTAGCGATACTCGATTACTCTCAAGCGCTCGCAATAATAATATTAATAATTGATTATTAAAGTTTTAAGCATAACTTTATTTTTAACTAACAGATTCGCTAGGATGGATTTACGGATACAAAATAATCATTGGAAATCAAAAATCAGGGCCATATTTAGTTGGTTTATTTAATTTATTTATTTTACATCGGCAATAACATTTCATTCGTATTTGCGAAAAATAAATAATAATTCATTATAAATTAAGGTACCTATGCCTACACGTAAGTTTAAATTATTTACGTTTACCTCGTCGATAATTCCCAGCTAAACATAATTAACTCTTCTGCGGATTTAAATAATATGGGGTGGGTATCAAATTTTTAAGTAATGCATTTAATTTCTTGTTTACAATTTTTCACTATCTTTTAATTTACATCGGTTAATATACATTTAGTTAGTTCAAAATTCAATTTTATTATAGGTATTTCTATATGGGATTATTAATTAGACTATTTACAAGAAACTCCATAGAAAATATTTAATGTGGACGCAAAATTGAAGTTTTTATGGCAGAATTTAACTAGAAAACTCAGAAAATATATCTTTTGGAACGTTTATGTTTTTTTTAATATTTTTTTTTATAAATCCTAAAAATTTGTATGATTTAGGATGATTATTTAAATAAATGTGAATTCTTTGGCTGTGTAGTTTATATTTTGTTAAGATGTTTGGTGGTTCAATTTAATAAATATCCTAGCTCGTAGGACCAATGATGGTGGCGCTGGTTTTACAATTACTTCGATCGCAGTGTGATGTAAATTACACATTAAATTAATTAAAATACATTTGCCTTTAATGCATAGGAAAGGTTGGGAGCCCAAAGACTTACCTAATCTACTGCAAATGTCTCTTCAATAATCCACTGTTGGTCAGTTCAATGCCGCTGGTTTTTCTTCTCATTTCTTTTACATATAAAACACAATAGTTCTATTATTCTATAACACAACCTCAAATATATCCGTCGCGGTGGTTCAAAACAGTGTTTTGGCGGGGTACAACAAAATATGACGAATTACAGCGGATAATTTGATTATTATCAAATAAAACAAGAATGTTTGTGGTGCGATTAACAGTAATCCATATTGCGACTTTTCTCGGCGAGTGGAACGAAACGGTCTTCATTTGTTTTCGAAGTGCTCAATTTCAAAAGTCTCCGGGCAAAATAAAGGGAAGGGAGATATGGAACATTAAAAGGCTATTTGAATTACTCTGATTAATAGCAATCGAAAGTACTTACTCAACTCGCGCAAACAATGTTCATGTACACAAATGTTGAGTAATGATTATTTGGGTGGGCGGAAAATTTTCAAAATTAATTTTCAAACGTGCGAGCGCTTAAGGCGATTTTTTATAATTCTGTGTGTCGCTCCAGTGATATTAGATTCAATGTATTCAATACCTTGACAATTTAATATGCAAGGGTTGAGTGGGTACCTCCGAGTAAGTGTCATATTGATACATTGTCATTTTAGACATTTATCCGTTATTTTTCCCATTTCTTCGAAGATGAAACGAAAAACTATCAAGTTCTTCTTCGTTTTTAGGAAAACCTACGGTGGAGCGAACAAAAAATGGTAAATAATCTGCGGGCTATCCCCTGACATCAATCCATTCAACCCGGAGGTACCTTGTTTCAACCCTTCGGTGGATATACAATATTATGTGGAATATCCCAAGATCCCATGTGGGTTGATGTAACATCTCCGAACTGGAACATACGGCAAATGGGGTGAAAGAGAAGGTCAGTGATCCAAAAAGTGATCATATTACAAGGGCTGGGTTGGGTTAACTTCAAGGCCAGCGGGACTGACTAGTGCCTAAAGAGGGCCCACCTCTTGTACCTTTTGTAAGATATTTATTGAGTTTGTTTGGGATATTTATGAATGTTCGAGACAAAATAGCTTGAGATAAAACTATATCCAGGATGACAATAATAATAGAGAAGAATTATGGAAGAAAAGAAAATAAATATAATATAATAAATTATTTTTTTTTTTATGATTTGTGGAGATGGTAAAAAATGAAAATTTAATATTTTCCTGTGTCCTGTAAATTTAATCATTTCTTCTGCTACCCTTTGCTTTCGGATTTTGGCCCTCATCGGGGCAATCTTAACCCTACAGGCTAAAGCCTGGAATAATGCAGTTGATTTGCACTCATGTTAGTCACATAAATTTCGATTCCACGACATGCGGGACTTTTCTCTTTCAATCTTATCTTGGTTTAGCAATTGGGTCTCTTTTTAGATTCTCATATATGACTAACTAGTAATAGTTTAGGCGCTTTTAGAGCTTATAGTACGAACAATATAATGATGACTTGTCGGGCAGGCTCTTAAGTAGGTACATATTTGCTGAGGGAGTTGGGTGTCATCCTTTTTTAATGACACACGTCCTTGATGATGCAGAATGCTAAAATAGACTTTTATTCAGTAGGTTTATGTCTTCTGTGTACATGCATCATAACGATAATAGTTTATTGAAATGGTGCAGTTTGGTGAAGGTTCTCCTCAAGGGCGCTTAACTCTAAATAACCTCGTCTATAATGAGAAAATAACAAAAATGAATCCTTGTTTCCCTTGGTCACGCCATAACTGCAGCGACTTTACCAATTTCCTTCATTTTTTTTAAAGTTTTCTTCTATTTTGTAGAAGGTTCTTACGGAAAGAAAAATGAAGAAAATTGGACAATTTCAGAAAACTTAACGACCATTTAAACTTCGTACGTTTGACAGTTCGCGCGTTTGACATATTTAGAGATACTTCCTATACTATTCGTCCGATTCTGATAAAAATTTGGGGAGTTGTTATAAATATGCCCGTGAAGATTTCTATATAGCATTATTTATATATTGGTGAGTTCTGGAGTTATGAAATTTTGCAAAAATTAATATTGCAATAGGCCACACGCAAGTTGTTTGAAAAATAAGTGTATTTTATGGAGTTTTTTCGGCAGAGAAAAAATGCAGGATGGGGAGGGGAACCTGGAGGGGCGGAGGGCAATGAAGGAGGGGTGGTTCGTGGGAGGGAGGATGACGGGAGGGGGAAGGCAGAGAAGGTGAAAGGACAATTCATGAGGAGGGAGGTTAGTGAGAAAAAGGCGGGAGGGGGTGGGGGTAGAAGGTGGAAGGGGCATTCGTGAGGGGTGGGTTCGCGAGAAGGGGGACGAGGGGAGGGGAAGGTAAAAATGGAATGCGAGAGGAGAAGGGGCGAGGGTGGGGAAGAGGTGGCGGAAGGGGAACGGTGACGAACGGGAAAGGACACGCAGGGAGAAACAATTTCTTTATTTAAGTGGCATTGCAAGGCATGCCGGGTATCAGCTAGTAACTATATTTATAAATAGTTACTAGCTTTATTAATTTTATTAAACTATAATTTAAAATATTCATGAGCTGCACGATCCACATATATGAACATTACAGCCAGTCGAAGTCGGTCACTACACATGCATTTTGGTTTTGGCAATGGCGGACATAAACGGAGATAATAAACTACCATTCCATAATATCTTCACTATGTATAAAATTATTTTAATAAATAAATAAATAACAGGTGATCCGCGGCAGTTGGCCCCCCGACATACTATATACGTGTTATATTGTATATATGCATACATATATTGTCCCCGATGGCGTGTGCAGAGAGGATATACCGCCTTATAACAAAAGTATAAAACATTAGCTGATTCAAATGCTAGGATAATACTACTTATCTATATACTGTATAAACCAGCGTATAAGCACAAAAAATCGTCACCGTAAATTAATTCGTTTGAGGTATTTTTGGAGTCGAATTTAGAAATTGGTTAATTACACAATAAAAATTATAACTTTATAGTCAGGGATCAATTTATTGTCGGGTCACCTAAACTATCAATATTTCGCGATCGATCGCCTTCGAGTCCTGTTTTTTTTTTCAGAAGATATATCAAAATACCGTTGACAATTTACACTGTGCTTTATATATTTTTACTTGCACATGTCACCTGATGATCATAAATAATTCTTATCAAGTATTCGTCACACTGTTTAGGTACTATGTTCCTAGTTACGAAATAATAACATCGACGGATTCATTATTATATTGTTGGTGGCATATCAATGTGTGAATGAGGCGTGTGGAGGTGTTACTTGAAACAAATCCCTTTTATACTGATGTAGAATAATATTCTGAATATTAAATTTACAACCATTTAAATATTCAAGGCATTTCGTCAAAATCACATTAACTAGAAACCATTAAGTATTCACATGCTGTCATTAAGCATGAATAAAGCTGTTTTGAATAGCGGACACGCACAAAGGAATATAAATAACGTTTGGTTTTGTGTTGGAGACTATCTAGTTAGGAAGCTATTTTGTTGAAAAGCTATTTGGTCAAAAAGTTATTTTAAACTTGTCACGCCACTTTTTGAATTACCCACTTGTGTTTCGTTTTGAATCCTCCCTCTTTTAAATGGAATGTGAACTGTTTGTTTTCAATACAATGTGTACCTACTCATCCACTCGTATAAAGTTTGTTATAAAAACAAAGCGTAAAGGTTTTTTGTTACGTTTTTTGTTACTATACAGGGCCGCCGAGAGGGCACCGTTGGCTAAGTCTGAAACTTGGGGCCCGGGCCTAAGGGGGGCCCAGGACGGACCCCGGATTTTTGACTAATAAAAGCCAATGACACTCGGAGCGGACGCAGGCCGGGCCCGCCCGCTCCGTAGGCCCAGCTTGGACTTTGATTAGCTTTGCAAACAAGAAAAGTAGAAAAGCAATAATGTAGGCGACAATTTTTATTATTTTATAGTTTGTGGAGTTTTTACTATAATTTTAAAAATATTCCAATTTAGTATTCCATTACTAACGTAGGTATCTGTGTTGATATTATAATAATTTAATTTAGCCTAAGATATAACTAACAACGAAGAATATGTAAATACACACACAAAGTAAACAATAAACAAGTATTTTATTTTGAGTACTCAACATAACTTTTTAAACATTTCCATTGAATAATTATGCTAAATTCGAATGATTGGTATAATGGTAAAAGATACTAGAAAATAATAAAAGGTAATGAAATAGTATTCCTAGCAGTAGCAGGTCAGCACGACATTTTTAATTACTTTCTCTCTTCCCCCCCCCCCCCCCCCCCATCTATAAGTTGGGTAGAGGGGGCCCGGTTTAGTATACCAGACTTGGGACCCAGATTGGCTGTCAGCGGCCCTGCGAGTATAGGATAATATCGTAGGTGGACGTAATGTAAACAGGAGGCTTAAGAAAACAATGAATCTTTGAATGTTTCCAAGTTTTATTATAAAATATTATTCATAATTTAAATTTGCTTTTTTTATAATGTAGATTTCTTCCGTTTCTTAATGTTGTCTTTCAATCTTGGAATGGTTTTATATATTAGTGCCCATACCCGAATATTATCATTACTTTCTTACTATCACAACTCCTTCATGTTTTTCATTAAATGTAGATCATCAAAGAAAGTGGTGAAAAATCATTAACAAAGAACAGATAATTTTAAATATGATTGAAAATAGAAGCATCAAAGAAGCCATTTACAGAAATAAAGATAAATGCAAACCAAAACCTTACATCTTATTTGAATTATGATCGTCAGAGAAAATGATTAATGAATTTTAGAAATAATGTTCCGTCACAAGACAGCGAAACGAGGGCATCCATTAAGGGGATTTTTTGAAAAGTGAGCGCGGAAAGGCGAAACATTTTGGTTTTATTTTAAAACACACAAAATCATTAAAACGTCATATTATTCAGCGCTCAACTCCCTCTATTCCTCCAACTGACGTTTAAATTAATGACGTGAAAAGTCTCGTTATTTCAAGTTTCAAAATATATTTAAAATAATTATTTTAACATTTAATATGAAATTTTTGAGTGTTGGTTTTTATTGAATTCATTAGTCAAAGCTCGCCTTTTAACTAATTGATAAAAAAATATAGTAACTATTCCAGCAGAATTTTATCAAAACTAATTTTTAAAACATTTGCTATCTAATCATCTTTATGCTCTTGTAATCAGAGTTGATTAACAGATGAGTTATCCGTTTCAAAAGAGAACCTTCTTTATTTCTACATATCTATTCCACCTTAAAACAACAAAAACGGGTCATCTGCGAAAAGCAAACAATATTATGATGTTAAGTTTTCGTATATTGATGTGTTAAGTAAAAGATTTCGACTGTGAATTGTATGAAGTCCTAACGTAAAAGGGATGCTCCTCAATGGTTTCTGTCTGACATGGATACGCTCGACTTTGTGTGCAATAATAGCTCGCGAAACAATTTTTGGATTCCTCAGATATACATATTATTATTTCTTCAAACTTCGCAAAATCACTTTGTGGCGTCATTTTAAATTAAATTAAAACAAATAACATTCCATGTTCGTAATAAGCATTAACTTTGTGGCTCGCCATAATTTCCAATAAAATATACAAATTTGTTTTAGACCACTTTAATTTTAATTACACTCTACCGGTTTCGGAAGAACCCTTCCTTCGTCAGGAGAATATTAAGAATATTAAAAGTTTTAATATTCTCCTGACGAAGGAAGGGTTCTTCCGAAACCGGTAGAGTGTAATTAAAATTAAAGTGGTCTAAAACAAATTTATATATTTTATTGTAAATAACATTCCAATTGGTAACCATTTATTCGATAACCAAGACCTCTGCTGTAGGTCATTCTATGTAGGATGACTTCGCTTATCTACTGCGTGGCGGGTCTGATTTGGAAAGACTAGTTGAGGGAGAATTTTTGAATTGCCGGACTCTCTCGACTTGCACCGCTCTGGGAGGGAAGGATTCATACGTCCGTCAGTTCTGGAGACCCTGACCGTCAGATTCCTATCCACCCCTCAATCCTTTTTCCATACCAGAACTTCAACTCCTTACTTTCCTCAAAATACCCTCCATACATCATCCCCAAAGTCCCTGAGAGGAATTATTTTCCTTAGGGCCTCTCGTATGGAGATACATTTAAAAAATCCTCAGCCGTCTTATCGTTTACATGTACGTAGATTTCTAATACAAAAACGCTTTTACCAAGAAAAACACAAGGACTTTGCTTTTATTTTTAGCTTTATGTGGGTAATAACTTTCACTACTTTGTTTGCCCCTTTTTGAAATCCTTCCGAGTTTATTAAGTATCATATTACGCTACAGCGTGACGTTGAATTTACGAGCATTTTTGTAGAAACTGATGTAATGAATGCGTCAATTCTTCGGCAACTGTCTCAACCGAATTCGTGGGTGGCTAGAGCTAGTACCTGTCGTTTATTCCCCTTTGTCACGGAATATAACCGTGCTTATATTTCAATCTCCGTAATGAATTTATACACGGGATAATTCTGTTCTAAATCAATAAGATATAACAATTTATTTATTTTATGTCTCGATACAGAATTCAAAAGGTAGCCTAATTTTGGTAGCAACATTTATCTGGTAGGCCACTTGAGATTAACACAGTATATTTAGAGAAATTTAAATACAGTTTGCGCACAGAGGACATAATAGAAAACACATAACCACTTTTTGTCAGGTAGTGGACTTCCTTCAATTTTAATTTATAATTTCATATTGTTGTGCCTCGCGGCTGTTCCATTATTAATTAATAATATCCCTCCAGAGGTTTTAATTAATTCACAAATAGGATTATTATACAGTAGCGGAAAAAATGGATTAGATTCTTAGCTTCCTTTTGTTTATTAATTTATTGTCGGCTTTATACCCATAATTTAACAATGCTGGGAGCGGGATACTGGTTCAGGTAGTTGGGGGTTCTTTGTTGGTATTTTTTATTAAAAGATTGATGATTGACGGCCTTAAAAATATTGCTAAGATATTGCCTCCTGTATTGTAAGGATAAGTGAGCTATATATTAAGTACTGGCAGAAAGTATTTTATTTAAATATAAAAATATCTATTATAAGCAATAATTATTATTAGCCTGAAACACTCATTCACATTGAATAAAATTCCCGGGAAAAGATACATGCCGCCGACGGGAACTCGAACCCGTGTCCTTCTGATTTCCGGTCAACTGCTCTTGATCACTGAGCTACGTCGGCTTATCTCTTACCCGCCAAATAATTCAATATATTACAAGTGTTTCATTCAACAATTTTTTTTATATATTTTTTATATATATATATATATATATATATTTTTGTAATTTGGAATTTAACGAGAGTCCCGTCGGCGGAAAATTACACAATTAATCCCCCTGGGAAGCTGGTGAAGGCGAAATTCGTCTACGATGTTTTAAAAATACAATTCGGTACTTAACAATAACTTTAAATTACACAATGTGAGGTCGTTCAGCTTTAAAAACAGGTAAAAAGTTATGCGTACCAACTAGATTGATTCATGAGGGGTCATTTTCGGTGCCACCAAAACCCACCTTGTGCATACCATCAACGTTGCGGGTCTTGCAGGGTTATTTATTATTATAAAAAAATCACACGTATCCATTATTTAATCCTTAAAACATAGTGATCATCATACACATTTTCAACTACAGCCCTTTTCATAGTGTACCTATTTCGGTCCGGTTCAGTTGAATGGTCCTTAATTCATGAAAACTTAAACTGGATGGTTAAACGAAACTAATGTTAAAAGTATAACGATTAAAAGTCAAAGTTTCCCCAAGTGAGGCAAAAGGAAGGTTTTAAGTTAAGAACCTTGCAGTTAAAGTAAACTTATGCTCTTAGCAGCGGGTTTATTGACTTTTGAATCGTTTCTCCAACCTGTGATAGAAGGATTAACTTTCCCGATCCGAGTGGGTTAACTTTACTTTTCCGCCAATTTATTTTACAATTCTCCTCCATGAAGCCTTAATATTACTCAATTTTACTCAAACTAAATGACATAGCTCAGGTTTTATTTTTTCAAATTTGAAAAATGGGAAGAGTTGATAAAAAGTAACTGGCTATTTAGTTCTTCGTGAACGTGACTAAAGCCATTTCTACTGCTAATCATTTTTCCGCAAATATTATACCTACCTCATATTATATTATATTAATTATCGACAAGTGAAATTGCACAAAATTAGTAAACTAACTAACTAACTAACCATCACGCCGTTTTCCCGCAGGGGTAGGCAGAGAGGACGGACCGCCAAAAAACTCGGTCTTGGCATACACTCCTCGCCTCATTCACATTCATACATCTTATCATACATGCTCTTCTATTATTCTGACTCTTGACATGGCCCGACTCAAGTATCTGATTCACTTGATCGTGCCACGTCTTCCTCGGGCGTCCTCGACTTCTTCTACCATTCACATTCGCATCATATATTCTCTTGACACTCCTTTCTTCATTCATTCGCTCTATATGTCCAAACCATCTAAGCGTCCCTTTTTTAATCTTACTTATGACGCTCACATCGGCCTTGCATTCTTTTCGGATCTCCACATTCCTCACACGATCATACATGATTTTACCACACATACGCCTCAGGGATCTCATTTCTACAGCATTCAGTCTACTTTCATCCTTTCTCTGCCAGTTCCATGCTTCACTGCCATACATCTGGGTAGGTACCAGCACTCCATTGTGAACTGCTAGCTTCGCTTCTTTGGACACCTTTTTGTTGGCGCCAACAGCATTCAGTCCACCATTAATGGAGTTACCTGCATTTACCCTTCTTTCAATATCCCTATCAGCCTTCCCATCTCTCGTAAACATACATACACAAACTCATCAACTGTACTTGCTCTAAATATTCATAATTCACAACTATATTGCACACTGTTTTCGTACTCTCTCTTTCAAACACCATTACTTTTGCCTTACTTACATTCATCATCAACTCATTCTTCATACATACTTCGTTCATCCTAGATACGAGTGACTGCAGATCTTCTATGCTGTTAGAAATCAGCACCGCATCATCAGCATACAACAGACAACATACTTTCAGACCATTCAATTTCGCGCCCAATCCCGCCTCTTTCAATTCTTGCATACAATTTTCCATGTGTAGATTGAATAACCAAAATTAGTAAGTAAACATAATACTAAAATAATTTCTTCAAACTTCAAAATAACTTTGTGGCGTCATTAATTAAATGAAACAACTTTGTTTACACCACTATATAATCATAATTACCGACATGTGTAGAAACCGAAGAAACTATCGGTTTTGAAACAAACAAGTAATTATGATTATATAGCGGTGTAAACAAAGTTACGCCGTTCTTCCACGTAGCTATTCAAAAGCGACGCTACCGCTACCTGTCAAACAAATTTGTTAGTGTAGCACCTAGCGGCGTTTTCAAACACTAATAATAGTATGGAAAACACAGACGAGCGGCGATCGCGTCGCTTGAAGGTAGCTCCATGGAAGAACGGTTTCATTTAATTTATATTAAAAATTCATCTACGCAGACCGGATTCCGTACTTCCGATCATTCTATCGTGATTTTTTTTTAATAAATATATTTTATTTGTCTACACGTACTCTGTATATAATTTCAAATATGTGTGCTGACGATTGTTTATTTCCTCATAAATAAAAACGTTATTAAAAATATTACGTATATTTCCATGTCAATTCATTTTGTAACAGTAGCTGACAGACATTTCTAGGAATAAAACAATGAATAGTTCGAAGAACCGTCTGACTACAATACCTCACTGTACTAAAAAATTCCCCAGCTTTTAAGTTCATACACGGAGAAAATTTTTATTCTAAAATACGATAATTTTATTCGTAAAAATGGTTAAAAACGGGACTGAAGTTCTTACGAACAAAATAACAGTGTTTCAATGTCAATTGGCGGGAAAATGTTAGAATAATTTGTTGGTAAACGTACGATATTACGTATACCAACAAATTATTCTTACATGTACCCGTCAATAAACATTGAAACCCTGTCAATTTGTTCGTAAGAACAACAGTCCCGTTATTAACTGTATTTACGAATAAAATGATCGTATTTTAGAATAACATTTTTCTCCGTGTACGACATAAAATAGTGATTGTATTTACAAAATTCCACTGAGAAATGCGGTAAAATATAAAATAACATAAAAGATTTTTACTAAATATTTTATAGTTAAGTTCATAATGGTGACTAAATGGCCACATTTTACTGTGTACATCAACTTTCATAAGTTAATAGATACATCTGTGACCATATTTTAGCTAATCGAAAAAGTTTCTTCAGTTGTTCAATCTACGAAAGCTCATTGGTCCTTGAGTCCTTGATAATCTATAAGAACAGTGTCTGGAACGGACATATCTGGAGATCTTTTTCGACAGTTTGTGTCAGCCCTTCTGAAGATTAATTGGTCAGGAAACAGTCACTTCAAATGCGAACTTGCAACCGTGATGGTGTAAGGTGTTTTAACATATTACTACTGATCCGATATTTGTGGTACTTTACTACGGGCATGAATACTCTCAGCATAAATTGCTTTAAATTAGCCAGATAATTCCCAACCTTCCTCTTCCTCATCTTCTTCTCCTACTCAATATCATTAGCTTCAAAACATTCTCCAATTGGGGGTACCGTCCAAAACTGCAAGAAATATTAATACTCGTGTCAAGGAACACCTAAGATGTTTACACAGTACCGGATTCTCAGAATTTGCAAACCATCTTATAGAAACAGACCATACATTTAATAAAAATACAGGCGTAACGTTATTACACAAAAACGAAATAGGTATCAGATTGGATAATTTAGAAGCCCTAGAGCTAAGGAAAGCCATAAACACTAATAGAAAAGTAATAAACAATCAAATAAATTTAAATAAAAGTCCGATACTTAGGTTGTTCCCCATTGACAAAGAACATTCACTTTCCAACCCCCAGTCCCTTACTCCAATAACGTCCTGCACCGGCGGAATCCAGCCCATTTCTTCAATCCCCTGAATACATTATAACAACACATGTTAGATATTAGATATTAGTAGAGATTATACTGCCCTGAAGAAGCTACGGTTGTAGCGAAACCCGGTCGGCATTAAGTATAAAAAAATAAAAGTGGTGTATACAAAGTTATTGTTTTATTTTAAATTATAATGTCACATCACAAAGTAACTGCTTCATACGAACAAAAAACATGTTATTTCAATTTTCAATTAGATTTTGATTTTTATTGTGATATACCAACCGCATTAGATTAAAAATTTGAATTAAAAATAGGCCTATAAATAATATTCCGGACAAAATGAAAAATCATAATCCGACAAAATTTTATCGACTTGCAAAATTTTATAATACAAAAATATATTTGAACGTGGCTTTCCCGATTTTTCAGAACAAGAAGTGTTTACCTAATTTAAAAGACTTTTTTAAGGCCAAAAATCTATTATAACGATGCCAAAATCTAATTATAATATCGGTAGACGAATTATTAAAATAGAATCTCAATTTTTTACTTTGTTGCAAACACTATCTATATAATATGTAGATAGTGTAAATATATATAAATTGACAGCAATTGATAAATCAATTGCTGTTCGTTTTTTTATTTATTTTTTTATTTTTTTATTTATATAATACAAACATACAATACAAGATGATCCGTTGTCTGTCCAACTGGGAAGAATTCCCGTTTCAGGACAGCCAAATTGTGTTTTAGTACATATTCTTACAATGGAAAGGAATGGCGATTCTGTCAAGACAAATTTTGAGAACATTAGTAGTTGCATTTGTAGTGACGGGATTGTTTCTTTTTCCTTGAAAGAATCGCCAAGATGTAATTATTTTACCAGGGTCATTTTGGATAACATTAGTAATTTCATACAGAACAGATGAATGGTTTCTTTCGGGAGATAACAAGTCTGAGATTCTTTCCAGGGCATTTTGGAGAACATTTGTCTCGCTAAAACTCGAGAACAGCTGGGCCGATTTTAGCTGATTTTGGTTTTGAAATGTTTGTCGTAGTCCAGGGAAGGTTTAAACGTGAGAAAATAAAATTGCGAGGAAGATAGTAAAAACAACAATTTAATTTTCCCATATAAACTGTTCTACTTACTTTCCTGTCAAACATTTGACGTTCGTCCCTTAGGGGGGAGGGGGCCTGGGAGGGCGGAGGCTAATAAGGGAGGGGGGTGGAACTCGGGAGGGGATCGCGGGACGTGGAAAGGGGGGGAGTAGAGTGAGGAGAGGGAAGTTGGAGGAGGAGTGGGAACGCGAGAGGGGAAGGGGACGCGGAAGAGGAAGGGAAGGAGGAAGGTGAACGGGACGAATGGGAAAGGACGCGCAGGGAGAAACAATTTCTTTATTAAATGCCACAGCAACGCATGCCGGGTACAAGCTAGTTTTTTTATAAAAGATTCGAAGCAACTGAGTACAGCACTTTTTATTTATATACACTACCTATAACTTCGGCATAATCATGGCTTTGTTAGGGTATTTTTGTATTTGAGTCTTAAATTATATAATACAGGACATTCATTAAAAATAAAAATTTCGATTTTAAACATAACTTTAGCAATTATTTAGATATTTATGATAATTAATGAAATAATAGTTTTACTCTATTTAGTATAAACTATGAATGGGTGTAAATTTAAGCTATACATGACAAATTTTCGTTGGAACACAAACATGTCATACATCAATTAATTTTACTTAATAAACTTTTTTAAAGATTTTTTTTCATTATATAGAGAAGATATGATTTTTTTATTTATAATTAATTCACAAAAATGTCGCTAATAAATTAAAGCAAAATTGAATTCTTTCGTTAGAGTTTTTTTTATAATTTTAATAAAAAAACAAATAAAATAGCGCATATTCGAACTAGATGTTTGCTATGTCTTTTCATTAAACATATTTTTAAGATTTAAGATTTCGGCCGTAAAACCAAATTAGTAAAAAAGGCCGCCCTGCGGTTTCTCTCATCTTATACCAACATGAATTAATTTTAATCTACTGATAATAAAACCCGACAATCTAAAATGAAATATGTGTTTTCAATACAAATCTTTCCTGGCAGATATCTACATCCCATCTCTAGAAAAAACTTTTTTCGATTCGTTTCGTAAACTAGTTTGGTACGATAAAAAAGGGTCAATTGACAAGAAATTACGGTAGATTGACTTCTCAATTAAGGCGATTTGTTCCAATCTGAAATGATTAAGAGTACCTCCCGTACCAGTATAATGCAGTAGCGCATAGCGTGGAGAATTTTTTAAGTGCTTTCGTCAATTAAATTCCATTTATATCTGCGAGTATTGCCTTAATTAGCCACCCTGAGCAATCAATTACCTCCAAACCATCGGCCAATTTTGAATCGATTAAACATTTAAAGTTTCGTATGGTGATGTCTCAAGGACTTTGGTCACTATGATGAATTTAATTCAAACCTGTAATATAAACTTTTTTGCACCCCTAAATTTTTGTAGTTTTATTTTACTTATTTTACTATCCGGTTTCGCCCGAGATACAAACATATTTATTTTACCGATTAATGAACCATCGGTAGGTACTTGTTAATTAAAATTTGAGTAGCTCATTATGGGAATGAATTTGCAAATTAGATGAAATTAGTGACTTTGACAAAAGACTCAAATACAAAATAAATTGTGAAAATTTTATGACGCCAGAAGTCACCGATGCCGCTTCCGAAAGTAAAACCTAAAATTTATTCGGTGTAATACATTTTGTTAAAATGTTTGGATATGATCGCATCACGTCACAGTTCAGCTCACGGCTTGGTAAAAATATTTAAAACATTTTAAATTTTTTTCTTGTTTACACTTTGAAAAAAATGACCCTTCACAGTAATACAATAATACAATAATTATTCTTAAGTCATTATTTTTCTATCAAATTATTTAATAAGTACCTACCAAAAATGACCATTTTCTTGTTTTATCTATTTCAGTTTTTCGAGCAAAATTAACCCTCGACTATCTATATATATTCAACCAAGTTAGGTAAAAAATACAACATATCATTACGAACCATAATGTGATACTGATTTTTCACAATTTTTTGTTCGTAACATAAATTCCACCGAAAATCGATCCGAGCCAGAAAATACGTCAACTTTAATCTAGATAACTATTCCACCGAGTTACTGCTTTTTTAGCTTATTACTTATCAATTATTTATTTTCGTCCGACTTATTTCCTGCTTGTCACCGGAAAACCGAGCTATCCTGATTGTCCAGTTCCTGTCTCTCTCCCCTGCCACTCCTCTCTCTCTATCCTGTCGCTTCCCTCCTTTAAAACTTGAAATAATTATACGGACAAGCCAGGCTACCGGTTGTTGGCAACTCGCTCAATTCGAGACTCCATCAATTTATTTGCTTCTTAAAGATCGTTTACCTCAGTTTTGCAGGTGTGTCGGTGGATTTAGCATTATCTTTGAGAGAAATATTTTGCAATTTGATGTCGAAAGATTCAAGAAATATTGCAGGCAGATAAGCCTAAAAACGTGATATAAAATGTTTTTTCTTTTAAACTTTTTTTTAAACTTTAAAAAGAAAGACAAACATTCCCGGGTTACGAATAACCCAACAACATTTGAAAATCTCCTACTACCACCACACTAAGCGGAAGATGTTGCTTGTGTTGTGATGGAGGACTTAGCCAGCCGAGGAATCGAACACGGAACGCCTGGGTGAGACCCAAACGCGATGCCCACTCAACTACTGACCGGTCATATATACTTTGAAATGTACATATATACTTTAAAATATATCGTTGTTCTAAGAAAATATTTACTTATTCCTACCAGTTTAGTGTTAGGTTCGCACTCAGGTGTTTAAGTCAAAACATCTGAGTGCGAAACACTAAGATTTATTATTAGGCATTGCTTTAAGTTTATCATATAAGACCACATCGTTGAAAAACTTCAGTCTTTCATTATTGGAGTATTGATTGATTTTTTTTTATTGATTTTCAGAATCCGAACGTTGCGCGTTCCTTAAAATGGTTTCCACAGTTTTTGGTGACCAGATCTGAACAGCCAATACTTCCCAACATTCTCCTTCCCATCTTCTTTATATTTAATTTTTTCAGCCCTACAAAATACCCAATAATGGATATTTCGCAGCTCCAAAGCTTTCGGACCTTTCCTTGCAATACTGTAAGGATTAAATTATTTGCATTTACAGGCATGATAAACCACAAAAAATCGATAATTTTAGTCAAATTTAGGGCACTTAAAAATACCCGGTAATTGGTTACTTTCCTCTGTTTAAAGCTTCGGATTGTATTTTAAACAGAAACAGTCATTCGATAAATCAAGAGCCACTTTGTTGAAAGCTATTATTAAAGCTTCCTTACTATTATGAGATACAATCAAATATTTGATCAGTTAAATAATAATTACATGCGGTCAGGTAATATATCATTCAATGTTCTATTTTACATGTAAAGTGGAACAGTACAGAGCTTCCTGTTACATGTAAAATTAATTATTTTCTTTATTGGATGGAAACCAACTGATAAATTCTCAGTAGCTAGTTATTACTTCTTATTAGTTACAATAATAAAAAAATCAACCCGTGAAAAAAAGTTTTTTTTTATAATAGTACTATAATTTGCCTATTTTCGGAACATTTCTTGGGCTAGTAGCCAATTTCAGATAAATTAGTTTTTGTGCGCGCTTGTGTGAGTTCCACCAAAAGTTAACAGAATGCATTGTCATCGACATGTTATTGACAACCATCTATCTACCGAGTTAATAGCTTGTCTGACGAGATGTTACACAATAAAGCCGTATACAACTTTGATTTTTTAAATTTATTTAACAATCAACTAAACTAACAGACTTCGCCCAGTTTTAAAAGTAGTAAAGAAGCGAACAATATGACATGTTATCGTTTTTTCCAGTTAAATATATATTTCAGAGCTCCATAGCTCATGATGGAAATGGTGTCGTATGAAAATAGTTGCGTTGACCTAGAAAATCTGGGCAGACAAAGCTATGGAAGTTTCATAACACCAGATGTCAACCTTCGATAGATTTTGTACTGTCAGACACAAATAATGCAGGAACTGCCATGAACATCTAATTTGTATTTTATTGAGATGAGATGTTAGATAATTTTTCTTTCCAATTGCAAATTTGTATTATTGCTATCCAAATGCATTACCATTCATGGAAAAAAGGATGTGACAATCTATGGTGACATCCTTACTTAAAGTAACAATAATATATTGTTAATCAATAATCTATCCGCTATGATTTAAATATGGATCACTGTTACAAATAAAAAATTACTCAATAAATGCGTCATACTCGTCACATCCATTTTGGTGGACACCTCAAGAACGGATGTCAATCGTTATATAAGGTTAAAAATATGCAATCAAATTGAATGACCGCGAAGCAAAGGTGCTACCAAGGGCAACTGACTCCTTAAATATCAATAAACAACCGACTCCTTTAACATCGGTACACTTAAAAATTCACCCCATATTTTAAGCTACACGATAGGCTGCCTAATGAAAAGTCCACCTAGTTTTAGTTGGGTCATCTGCAATGACAGTGGATTCAAAATGATGACTTTTCTTTTAGAAAAACACAAACATGTCCAGCATTCCGCGATTTATTCCTAAAACAAAGTAGACCTAAGTGCCCGGATCCAGTGTGACCAGTGTGAAGTCTTGTGCACCGAATTTGGATATTCTGTGAGGCTGGAGGGAGTGAGATATTAAGAAGATGGGAAGGAGGAAGGTTGGGGAGTACCTGGCTGTTCAAATCTAGTGACTAAACTGTTTAAAGCCACTCAAAACAACGGTTTTAGATATTATGCGAACATTCAATGAAACAGTACTTAACGTTTGTAAGAAATTCTTTTTCCGATGGTAAGTTTTTACTTAGTTTTATTTGCTGAAAGCCGTTATTGATGGTATTAGATTAGATTAGAGAAAATAGTTCAGGTTTTATTTTATCTACTTACCGTATTATCAACACTTTTAAATAAGAAAATGCGATTCTTCGGACTTTCTTTAATCTTTATGTTTATAAACTTTCCATTATCATTTATACTTCCTTATTAAGTCCTTATTAAGTCCTTATTAAGTCCTTCTTTGGTATCATTAGATACTGAATGTCATTTAAACAAACAAAAAAAATTTGGGATCCCAACTAAAATAAGCTTTTTTATGAGATCTATTCCATGTAAGTAAAGCGTACTCTAATTAGCACAGTTTCTCATAAATTGTAAGGCATTGGACCCATAGAAAATACCTTTATAGAAAACTGATTCTTAATACAATAAGAAATCAGGTACAAACCACGTAGGCAGACACTAAACACAAATGTGGGTAGATAACTTTACGAACCAATAATAACAGTCGCTGAATCACATAACAGCACGAGCCATTTCCATACCTGTCTACTTATGTCACTTTTTATCAATAGGACTCAAGAAAATGCTTCAAATTTATGTGTTTATAGTCGTATTTACATTCCAAGCTTGTCAAGTAACTGTTACTATATAAAATCAATAACTGGTATCCTTTAACTCGAAGACCCGCGACTTCATTGCCACAAGTAAAAACATTTCTCACTGAGATAATGGACATTTATGATGGACATATTATTATAAATATATTTTTTTAATATTTAACTTGTAGTTCTGTGAACAGCAGACCTCGCGTCCAAACAAGTAAGTTTCTAATTTTACCTTATTTAATAAATCAAAACCAAAATATCCTCAGAAAACATCATAAAATTTGTAAGTAGGTACGTACAATCCTAGCTACAATTAATAAATTCAACGATCGATTACATTAAAAAAAAAAATTATACTGTATCACACTGTGGGAGCAAAGGAGCACATTTTCTTTCTCTCTTCCTCTCAGAGCCAGTGCATGAAGATTATTGAAGTAAAACTTCTTTACGCACGCTTGACTTGGGGAGTAAGCTGGCGAATGCGTGACGAGAGCGTTACGAAAAGTGTGATCGGGCGAGGCGAACGATAATAAATTTAAATATTTGGAGAAAATTAATATATGTACATATAAACACATATATATATATATTTTTTTTTGTGGAAACCGTATAAGTATGAGAACAGGATTTTTTGTTGGATATTCTTTCAAATGCGCCACCAACATAAAACGTAGCACATACTTTAATTAAACTACTAGATTTTTGTTATATTATAGCAGTATGGTTGCGAGAGTGCGATCTATTCGTAACTTGTTGGAGTAATTACTAAACCTTTCGCCCACAATTCTTGTCTTGCCGCCGATAAGTCCATTGTAACCGCGCTTTCTGTTACACGATTACTTTGTGAAGAAGAGGGAGATGTTACAACGGAGCTATCAGGGGTACGCCTTTAACGAGTAACTTCTCCCAGTACTTACAGGTGCGTCATCTTAAACTGACAAGTTGAATCTCTTTATATGGATATACTTCATATCAACAACACTGTTACTGTGACAATATTATTGTAAGTATACTTTGTAAATATTGTGATGGAACCCACTCAGGACTTAGTAAATACATAGTAACATCTTTACTCGCTTGTATGGTGATTGGTGATTCAGAAGATGATACACACTATTGCGTACAATCTTTACTGTAAATAAATTGTGTAATAAGGTGTGCTTAGTTAAAAATTGACACGAATTTCGGATATGTCTCTTTCTGTAATTCCGGTTCAATGAACACTAGAATTTTTGCTCTGAATTTAGTTTAGTTTCAAAATAGGAAGTATTGTTTGGAGAATAAACACAAGCGATAAAGTATCTACCTATGGTAATCATATTGTGACAGAAAATTGTTTGAATGGCCATTTTAAAAATTGAAACGGATTTGTTTGGAAGTCGGACTATCCATGTTGATGTATTATATTTAGATGAAACACGTAGCGAAATAATTGCTACATTTTTTAATTCCAATTAGTAAAAAAAATACCTTCTGAAGCTCTAAAGCTGAGGAAGGTGTTTCGAAGAGACATTAATTAATACGCAATGGTACCTCTGTGACTACCCCGGGTTTTTTTCATAGGTATGCACCAGTGAAATAATTTTCAAAATAGTATAAACTATGGAATGTCATAATAATAATAACAATCACTATGAAATTTTTTAATGTTCATACATACATAAATATATTATGAGATCGGATTGAAGGTATTCTCGAAAATATCATTTCTCGTTTAATTCTTATATAATTAACAATGCCACTCCGTGGTAAAGAGGTAAGAACCCATGGATATAGAGCGCAAAGTTGCTAATCAAAGTTACTTATTAAAGTTGCTGATGAAGTGGCAAATAAAATTTTAATTAATGTTATATATTTGCACTTTGTTCTAGAATGGAAGATATTTCAAGGGTTGTCCTGGGAGAGTAAATAAAAAAAAATCTCCTTTAAAATGATATGGCAAAGTCCATAGGTAATTTAAAAATAGGTTTATGAAATTGGTACCTGCCTTCTTGTATCTACACGGAGAAAAATGTTATTCCGAAATACGATCATTCTTTTCGTAAAAACGGTTAAAAACGGGACTGAAGTTCTTACGAACAAATCAACAGTGTTTCAATGTTCATTAGCGGGAAAATGCAAGAATAATTTGTTGGTATACGTACGAAATGTTCCTACATGTTCCCGCCAATAAACATTGAAACCCTGCTAATTCGTTCGTAAGAACCTCAGTCCCGTTTTTAACCGCTTTCACGAATAAAATGATCGTACTTCAGAAAAACATCTTTCTCCGTGTAGTAACAAATTAACATAATGGGTAAGAATGCAGGTAAAAAGCCCACTCTCAGCTACCATAAAAACATTTCGAACCATCCCTCTCTGCTTTACCCTGCGGCAATCCATAGTCATTTAATACATGTTGTACGATCCTTAATTATATATATTCTAGTACTTCGGTCACCATCCTCGTCGTTAGCGGGTTACCGTATTCCGCAGAAGATACTGATGCAGATCGAGTTTTAAACTACATGCGGGCATTTCCTCTACGATCTTTATTTCTTATTTCATTCCTGTTTCTTCTTTTCTAAAAATACACTGCCATGCATAAATTACTGAGATAAAACGTGGACGGATCAGGCCGTTGGGCGGAGTGGAATATAAGATAGGTGACTGGAGTGAGAACAAGAAGGCAATTGAGAAATTGAACAACGAATAAAAGGAATGAAGTAATAGGACTGGTAATGAAGAAAACGAGTAATGAGAAAATAACTGGAGTGAGAAAGATCAGGCATTGAAGACAATGAAGAGTGAGACAAGGATTGGAGTGAGAACGAAGTAGAAATAGAAGAATTTGGAAGACCTTATATTAGAACTATGTGCGTTTGTTCTGAGGTGCGTGTCGCAAGCAAATAAACATCCCTGATGCCGGCGACGCCATGGTTTACTTTGTATTACCATTATATATATTATTATAGTGTTGTGGTCTAGATTACGTTTACATTTAAAATGTAGATATTTACAAAGAAATTGCTTTAGCCCATTTAAACTTTAGATTATCAGCTTTTTAAAATTAAAAATGTGTTAAAATAGCATATTTTAAAGGTCATTATTTTTAAGAGCAAAAATAAAGAGTTTTTTTTTTACATTTATTAGTATCCGTTGGCACCTAATATCTGGCTCCAAGCAAGATATTTCCTTACTAAACACAATAATTAACAAGCAACGTTATGTGCAGTTTATTTTCCGATAGATAAAACGTCTTTATAAAACTCCACAGCTCATTGAGACAATTGAAAAGTTGTTTAATTTTATTTATTTGTTCTGATTGGTTTATAATAATTATAATTTGAAGTACATAATTTGTTTTCACTGATTTCCCTGCCTCAAGGCTTATAGTTTCTATTAAGATAATTATGATTGAATAATCCATCGGTTTTCGATGAAGTCTGAATTATGCACAGTGTGTCAAACTAAAAGTTCAACAGGTACCTGGTACAGTCCTGCGTCAAACGTAACATAGCGGCTATGCTAACCGTTACGATAAATCAAGTGATATTAATTTCTGTTCGATCAGGTAGTTGATCGCTTACAGCCGTATTCTCGGTCGGACTGCATTCCCACCATTTTAATCGTGGCATTATGAAATAAGGGTGTTTCTTGAATATAAATAATCGGTTTTGGTTTTGAAGAGGTATTTTGTTTTATTTTGCTTGTTTTAATATTTCAAAATTATTTGATATTTAAAAAAGTTTGATAATTAATTAAAGTTGCGGAACACACTAACAACGGAGGTAGAGTTATTGAATTATAAGGATGGAATTTCGGAAAGGAAGCTTTTTAACACTAATAGAAAATTGCAATACGAGTTTATCGCAATAGTTCGTTAGGTGCTTATTTTTCTTTAATACATACTTGCTGTTTATTTTTGTGTTGAATTATTATTATTTTGTATATATATTTATATTTATTAATTTAAAAAAGCCCTTTATTCTAATTGTATATTGTAATGCCAATACTGGTACATGAAACCCACATTAGAATCAAATTCTAACATTTGTATGAATATTTAAATTTGGCATTGATGAAAATCAAGGATATTTTGAAGGAGTCATTTAAACGAATAGTGTTTTTAACACATACAGTATTTTTAATCTACAAAATAATCAACGGTTTAAAAATGAAAACCTGCAGCACAAATATCCTTGATTTATCAAAATAAGAAGGTATGTAAATATTTATTATATATATTTACTTTTTGCTTTTTTACACATATCTTTTTAACACATATCTCTTTTAATGCATATTTATATTAATACATATTTTTAATGCATGTCTCTTATGATTCACATCCTTTTTAAATATATATACTTATTATGTTATTTACCCGCCTCGGAACAGACTTTGTCTAGTGAGGCAGGTAAAAGAACAGAAAATTGTAAACCAACCAATTTATATTAAATAAACGCCCGGGTTGCCGGCACTGAAACTGAAAAAAAAATACACATGAGACGAGGAAAAAAAATAAAATCCCATTCAGAAAAAAAAAACAGAATCAAAAGTCCTTTACGTACGGCGAACTACCAAAGGAAAGTCAGAAGAAAATATAAACTTTTAAATTACGAAAATATGTGATTTATTCGTAACAAATATTTTTTTTAAATAATTTGTTTAAGCATGGTTTTAGGACATTGAAGGTAACAATGTACCCGTTTAAAAAACCCACAAATAAATTATACACAAATAGACAATAGAGTTTTGAGTCCAAATCAATCTAATGTTTCGTTTACTTAGTTATTTAATTATTACTGTAATAATATATCTTGTGTATATATGTAATTAAAACATGGTCAAATCTCTGTAGTAAAACCTTACAATACAACTACTGCCGACCCCGTGTAGATCGCAAGAGTTTCCTACGGTTGACTATCTATGGTCTTTTGATCAGGAGCCCGTAGATACCAGAAAAAATCTCTTAACTGTATGCGAAAATAGACAATCCGCTTTATAGATTTCCCTAGTCCGTCATGCTTGCTGATAGTCGCTTTGAAAAAGGCCATTCCCAGTTCTATAGATAGCATGGTAGTTAACAGAATGCGAATAGCCCCCCTTGGCTAATGCTCTGTGCGGTATGTGTGTCATTAAATGCGATGACTGTATGATTATCGAGTTGCCGGCTTCCCGTCACTTTGTGCCTGGTGCCTGGACTGCTCGATTCCTGGTGCTTGGTGCTTGGTGCCTGGTGACCGGTGCCCGGTGGCTAGTCGCACTTGCGGGGGCCTAATGGCGGCGCTTGGTCGCTTGGACTTGGCGGAAGTCAACAAGGTCACTGTTGATGGTGTCATCGGTACGCTGGTCGCCAACTATCCCTTGTCAGAAATGTCGTTTAATAATTAACCTCCTAGTATAGTGAATATGTCGTTTTCAGAATTATAGCGAATAGTATAGCGAATATGTCGTTTTCAGAATTTTATTTTCATCTTGCGTTACGAATACCGCAATACATAAGAGAGTTCAAACTGCCCGGAGCCAGAGGTGCTACAACGCGAATGCCCAAAGATGCTGGTTGTAATAGATTTGTGGCGGTCCTCAATAAATTGATACTTTTAGTAAGAATATAATGAATTTAAAAATATAAAGTACTTCTTCAATTAGCAAATTCACTTTGTGGCATCATCAAATTACCTATTTATGTAATCGGTGACTTATTTTTCATCTAGATTATGTAAAAGCTAAGACATTTGTGAACGTAATAATAGTTAATAAACCATTTTCGTTAATATTTTAGCACAGCGCTTGATTTTACTATAAAATTTATATTTTCTAATCGTTCATTGATTTAAGTTTTATATTATAAATAAAAAACATTTTGATTAAAAGTGGAAAAATTTTTAAATTTGTTTTATTATACTATAATGATAAATATATTTTTTTTAATGAAATTTAATCGAAAATCTGAAAGAGGAAATCAGAAAAAGATACTGTCACTTCTGGGACTCAAATCTAGAATCTTCGGCTTTCCGGGCTGCAGCTCTACGGATTGAGCTAATGTTTTCCTATTCGATTCTGTTTTATTCAACAGTATCCATACTTCGACTGAGAACTACTAACATTATCTTCATTTTTCTGAACGAATATTTTTATTGGCTGCCATATTTATGTATGATTGCAAGATTTAAACTTGAACTAAAAGCTATCTGGATAGTGTCTTGAATAAATGTATCCATTTTTATTTAATATGCGACATATATTAACAGCAACTTTTCAGTAAGTCGAGGATGAACATTTATTTTTATTTTTAACTTAAAAATGTTTGTAGTTCGAATCGGATAGGGACACATTAGCTCAATCGGTAGAGCTGCTGCCCGGAAAGCCGAAGGTTCTGGGTTCGAGTCCCAGTTGTGACCGTATCTTTTTCTGATTTTTCTCTTTCGGATTTGCGAACGAGGTTCGCTAATGCCGTCTTCATGAATTAAAATATTATAATTTGACGTTTTACCTTAAAAGGTAACTTAATAGTTAATAATAAAAATAAATAAATATATAAATGATTGCTCTTGTGAATGTTGTCAACACCTGCACTAGTCGCTGTTCCCTCTCGTTAGCGGCATAGTGGACCTCTAAACCTGCAGACCCCGAGACGGAAAATGGATCAGGAAAAAATAATGGGGTGGAAATAATAACTACGAGTAGAATAGAATGCAATGGAATGATAATCGTTATCTGCCGTCTCTTAATCTAAAGAAAGAAAATCCCAGTAAAGTGTCGTTTTGTCATTTTCATAAAGAGCGCGAGAAACAAAAATGCAATTAATTCTTTCTGTTATCAAATAACAAGGCAAGAAATAATGCAATTGTAATAATTGCTGCAAATATTTGATTTGTTGTCAGGAGGACTAATCGAGCGTTTTGCATTTCATCTTACTGAAATTTTATTTGTTTTATGTGTTCCGGTTCCGGTTAGAGATGGTGGCCGTTTTAATGGTTTAGTAAATATTATTTTCTTAAATGCAATCGATCATCAAAACGTTATATTTGTTAAATAATTAGGTGGGTATTTAAGTACCTACTTATACATCTTATAATTTCAGATGAAATTTTGGTTTTGAAATAAAAATAAAACATCCTTTTTGTGGCAAGAACTACTACTTTTTACAGAATTCAAGTTATTTCTAGCCAACTAAATGTTATAAACAATAATCTTGGGTACCCAACTTAAGATAAGGCCCAAAATAAATTTACAATCTAAGAACATTCATTCAACAGCAAACAACTTCCCCAGGCGACATAACGCCACTCAACTCTGGCTTGGCATACATACCTCGCTTAATCCACGCATTCATAGTATTATCATCCATAAACTAGTCCCAGCCAGAACTCGTACGGACGTCATCAACGTTCGTCCTCTTCCTCCTCACGCGTCTTTTTTAAAAACGAAGAAGATCCAAGAAAGGTGACGTCACGAACGATCGTTAGCATATAAGATGACCAGCCACAAATATTTTATATGTGATCGCGCCATTCCTTTATTTGGTCTCTGACTTTATCTTGCAACCACTTGCCTGTGACATATCCTTGACACTTCTTTATTCATATAACCGCTCTATATGTACAGTGTACGTAGGTACATATTCCTTTATTTTCATTTTTTCTTTTTTACGCTTTCATCGAGCATGCATTAGTATAAGTTACATTTGCGGCATTTTCATGAATAGAAGATATTATTTCTTCAAACTTCGCCAAATCACTTTGTGGCGTCATTTTAATTTAATGAAACTACATGTACACCACTATCGTATAATTATAATTACTGACATGTTTCGAAACCAATGGTTTCTTCGTCAGGATAATAATAACACGTTAAACCAATGGTTTCTTCGTCAGGATAATAATAACATGTTAAACCAATGGTTTCTTCGCCAGGATAATAATAACATGTTTAACCAATGGTTTCTTTGTCAGGATAATAATAACATGTTAATACAACACTATCATATAATTATAATTACTGACATGTTTCGAAACCAATGGTTTCTTCGCCAGGATAATAATAACATGTTTAACCAATGGTTTCTTCGTCAGGATAATAATAACATGTTATTATTATCTGACAAAGAAACCACAAGGTTATTTGTTTCATTTAATGGAAGATATTCTCTTTATCGCCCTGATGTAAGACCACCATTCAGAAATGAAACGTTGCTTGAAATGGTTTTAGCCATATTTGGTGATCAGATCTAAATACCCAGGTACTCCCCCACCTTCCTCTTCTCTATCTCATTTCCCTTCTTACTACCTTCAGCATCACAGCCCCCAACCGACGGTTAAGACTTTTCTACGGTATTCACATTTTTAAAAATCCTTTGTGTTCTGGTGTGATAATTCAATTACCACTAAATGCGAATTCCTAAGCCTTTGGTCGGTCACAGGTCGTCTCACATCTTAAGGGACAGAATCCGTTGAAAGGGATAAGATTACTTACTGAGATAGGACATTGTTTCAATTGAGCATATTTATCGTATTAAAGCAAGTTAAATCACAAAGGAAACATTATATCCTGTCAGTCTCTTAACATGTCCACGGACACGGCGATGGTTTAAGAGTCACGTTTGCGTGCATCGGGTACATATTTCATTACCAGACGAGCGATATGAACAGGCGCGGATTATTGCATACATTGCTGGAGGCCTCATCTCACGGGGGCGGTCTTAAATCAGAAATCCGATTTTAATTTAAAATTTAATTCAGAAACAGACAAATAATTTATGAATTTATGTCGTGCGTAGTTACTTGACTTGACTTCACATTTTTTTGTAATATCTTAAAGTAAAATTATTTAATTTCAAACAAAACAATTACGTAGTATATATACACCATTTTTTTTTACACGTAGGTACTTAATTTCGATGAGTTTATAGGTTTCATCACAACCATAACTTCTTTAGGGCAGTACAATACTCAAATCTAGAAGTTTAGTGACATGTGTTATAAAAAATATACGAGTATTACGGCTTTCACAGTGGGTTGCTGCATTGAATTGAGAAAATACCCGAGTGGGATACTGCCCTGAGTACTAAGATATTGTTTTAATTTTAATTTTAATATCAAATCAACAAATAAAATCATTAACTTTAAGAGACATCTTTTTAAATAAATTATACTCGTAACTTTTACTTATATACTGTTTAATTATTCGATACAACCTGAAGACTTTCCGAACTCGGCCTTTTGCACATTTTCCTGATTATTTGTCATCTAAAATCACATTCGAAATACCTTCAAATAAGTTGGGAGGTACTTGTGTGTCTGTTGGGATGATTATTGACGATGACGATTGCTGTCAATTTGGTATTATTTTTCAATTATTATTGAAATGTTAAAGTTTTACTATTACGTTGAATGATGAACTTGTGATAGAAGAAATTAAGTTTTTGTAGAATATGGGTTTTTAGGTATTTCGATTTCTCAGCATAAGCGTATATAAATACGTGTGTATTATAGTATTACACACTAAATATAAATGTCACTTTATTACCAAAAGAAATTATTATAATCTTTATTCTTTTCCATCATAACAACATGTATTTACTATAGCACACATATATTTGTAAAATGAAATATCTAAGTACTAACTAATAAATGCACCTATGTACACTCCAATTCCTTACACAAGCAAATGTTTCAAATGTAATAGGAGTAATTAATATAAGATGTAAAATAAAATATATCTATAATGTTGTTATTACTATATGATTTAAGATTTTCACGGCCAAAAGAATTTTTGTTGTTTATTTTTGGGATATTATGCAGTGTGACACGGCATAATAGCCCAAAAAAATGTAATTTCTATGTTTACAAAAAAATAAAACGGTATAAATCTAGGTTATACATAGTAGGTCAATTGATAGAACCTACAGACAAGCTGCCATATGACAGCTTAGTGGAACTACCTTTATATTGTACAAATATTTTATATACTAAATAAAATAAAAAATAAAATAAAATGCCAATATTATGAGCTTGTTTGATTCTCGTGAAAAGCTTATTATTTTTCAGGTAGGTTTAAATATATTTTGTAATTTAATACAGCGCTCTTTATATAATACTTAAACTTAAGGATCAGCGAAGGATAAGCGACATATGTTTATTTTGTAAAATTGTAAAATTCGTAGCTCGACTTTGGTGAACTCGTGAGTGTAGTCAATTTAAGAGTTCCTACTCGACTCACTAGGCGTTAAGATCTATTCTAATGTCATCATTCACAGACAAATTATATGGCAAACTTGCCAGCAACAAACATACAGAGATGATATCGACATTTTAATAAAACAATTTCTACCTTTAAAACATACCTAAACTTTTTTTTTCATTATTATTATCGTTTTATTTTCTTCGAATTTATTCAATTGCTTGTAATGTAAGAAATTGTTTTTATTAATATTTTGTTTATTACTAACCCCTGTGTAAAAAATGTAAACATTATGTACCAGCTGTAAAAGGCGTAAAAAAGAGTAAAAATAAATAATAAAACACAATAAATGGTTTCTGTAAATGGCTTTGCAATCATTAAATGGTAATTATTATACCAACAGTGACTTTTGCGATTCTTGCCTTCACGACCGCTTAAAAAATGTAGTTGCAGCCGTACCACCACCGAATAGAGCAATTATACACGCCTGAAATAGAAGCTGGAGTTTCATGCGACCGATTCTATTATACGGTTCGGCAGAACATTTTTCTCAAATTTACTGGATACGCCCTTGCCTTTTGTCACGGTTGAAAACGTCTAAAATACATTCGTTCTTCTCGCCTGGGGCCTTCGAGGTCCTTATCCTATCTTGTGTGAGAGTAATTACAGTCGGATCTGGTAGCATTACACAGTGGCGCTTTGACCACTTTTACGTGCACTTTGACGCACACGGCCTATTCTCGGTAGTTTCTTACGGTGATTGTCAAATTAATTCATATTTTACGCTTTCGTAGATGGCGCGCGTATAGTATTTTTAACTTATAAATGCTAAGAATAATTAATTGTTCGCGCAAATACACATGCAATATAAATATTAACAAATAGTTTTGTCAATTCAAAAACTGAAAACTTTTTCATTGATATTAAACTATTTATTAATATTGATATTTTTATTTTTATTTTTAACTTTTTAACTTAAAGAGTTAAACCTCAAATTATAATATTTTAATTAATGAAGATAATATTAGCGAAAGTCAATCGAAAATCTGAAACAGAAAAATCAGAAAAAGATACGGATACATCTGGGACTCGAACCCAGGTCCTCCGGCACTATCTAGAGGGCATTTAGTTCGAGTTGAATCTTTCAATCACACATAAAGGTAGCAGCCAATAAAAATATGCGATAAGAAAAATGAAAATAATGTTGGTGGTTCGCAGTCGAAGTATGATACAGTTAAAAATGACCGAATCGGATAGGGATACGTTGGCGCAGTTGGATAGCGCGTCGGCCCGGATTGCCGGAGGACCTGGGTTCGAGTCCCAGATGTATCCGTATCTTTTTCTGATTTTTCTGTTTCGGATTTTCGATTGACTTTCGCTAATATTATCTTCATTAATTAAAATATTATAATATTGATATTGCTTGTGTACTTGCGCAAACAATAAATCTTTCCTAATATTTCAAAGTATAACTTGTAAAAAGCTTATATAAGTAAAAAGAATACTAAACGTGCGCCATCTGTGAAAGGGTAGATTATGAATTATTGAAGAATTCTTTTGACATTTATCTTAAATTAGCGTATACGTTTAGCATGATTAGCAGTCTTCACGACCAAATATTAATTGCCATTTATTTAAAAAAAGTATGTCAAACAAAAATAAGAGATTTCTGTGTTGCTCCTTGTTGTGGTAAAAACAGTGAGACGGAATTACTAGTAAGGGTATCAAAAAATAATATTGGTACATTTGCGTAAATCATTCTTTAAGGGCGCGCTGAAAAGCCATGGAATTACGATGAAGATTAGTTGGATGATTTTGTTACTAGACATTGAAAACTTTTTTCACGTATGGAACACCTATTAGATCGGCTACGTTTTGGTCAAAGGCATTATTTCACTCATGCAATTACATTGATTATTATCACACATGTTTTCACAGAAATATGTACACGTATATTCTAAAATGAGTTTGATTTTTATAAAGCAAAAAAATAATATTTGCTATTATACAAAAAAATATTAAAAATAACCATAAATCGTCTTTGCTTAAATGTTGAGACAGCCTATTTTTTTCAGCGGTAAGGGTTTTATTTTTCTCACACAGGCGGGTATAGGTACTATTCGAGGTGACCCTGAAACTACTACCACTTGTTAGCTTAGCGAGGCTGAGCACTGAGTACTGGCCAGTCTGGCCACTGGGCAATGGGCAGTGAGAAGAAGGAGCTATCTATCTTCCCTTGTTGACAGAAAGTTGTTGTGGCATTCTTGTATTTGAATGAACCAATACACATGCATAATTTCCAACGATCATCGATGGAATGCCTTAATGGTGATAACCTTTGCGAGATTGCCGACTTAGAAGTCTTTGAATCGTTTCCATTTCTAAGATCCGTAAAGCTAGTTGGAAAATATTTCTACGAGTTTCTCTTCTCTGCATCATGAGAAATATGATTTTAAAACTGCATAGTAGATATTAACATACAAATGAATGCAAAATCTTGCCTGTAAAATAGTGCCTATTTTCTCTTTAGAAAAGAATCTAGAATATTTCGAAGATAACTTAGGTTTGAATTCGAAGGAATCTGCTTGATTTACATCCAATCAAAAATTCGCTACAAAAAACTAATTTTAAAAGTTTTAGGCTGAATGCATTACCCTTTACCTTGAAATTATCAAATCGTAAAATAATATCCACTGGACCGTTTTTGGCACATTTTCTGGCCAAAATGTAGCCAATTTGAAGTAATATTTTAAAGCATTTCTTGAAATTATTTTGAAAAGTTCCCGCGCATTGACTTTGATTAAAGATAACTTTATATTTTCACTTTTCGACAAGAGATGTCTCGCATCTCTTTTCAATTATTTGTTGTTGACATTTCGCTAACTTAAATAAAAATAATATTTTTTCTTACAACATTGATCAGGCGTCACATATTTAAAACAAATTTACATCTGTGAATATCAACTAGGCTAATACATATTGGAATCATGATATTTATTATTGTTCAAATACGTACTACGTACGCCAATTTAAAAGTGAATAACGCGCAGAATGCATCCGTGCTTATAAATTTAACGAGATGTTATATTGTTTTTATAAATCCTAAAAGTATGGGATAAAAGGTTAATATTCAATGGCAATATTTTAAACAGTTTATATATTTTCATATTAAGATTCGGAGGTATGATTTTTTCAATGAGGGCGGGAAATTTCCAAATCGGACGCTGAGAAATTTCGGACGCTGTGAAATTTCGGACGCTGAACGCGTAATTTAAATTATTAACGCTAACGTGGTGATGGAAACCTTAAACATAACATATAATTAATTTATTATGTTTTTTGTATTACCTGTGTTATTTGTACTTCGTTTTAAAATTATTTTTTTTCAGTATAATGAATGATGAGACTACCATTCTAAAGCAATGTTTAGTGCACAAATTTGAATAGCTAGGTAGCTCCTTTCTGACCGTCCACTTCTCCAACTCTTTTCATCTTCTCTCTTCCTTTTGCCTAACAATGCCCATATATGTTTCAAAAAGAAGGGGCTTGTTTAGATAGGTTAAGTTATGTTGTGTCAGGTTCAGAGAGTTTTGGCTAGATTTTTTTAGAAGAAAAGTACTCTTCTATATTCTAAAAAGTATCCAAGAACTCTTTCTTTTCCAGAAATTCATTTGCTGAAATAGTGTCGCAATGTCGTCACAACTTTGAAGGAGGCTAAAATTTTGATGAGATTTTTCCCAAACACGACCGTATATTTTTCATCTCGTGTTTCATCAGTCTTTACAATAACGAATTCGTTATTATAACATAGTTTGCTCATAAAGACGGAGGCCAGGCTGCTCCCTTCGTCCTTCAACGTCCTTGGCATTTTCCCATGCGAGAATATAGGGCTATTATTGGCATTCTCTGAAAATGGTTGCCATTTCTCAGAAGTTGAGTACCGGGCGTTGAACTGCTGTTCTAAATATTGCATAGTTAGGTCGGGATTGTTTTTATGGTAAAGCTGCAAATAATTATTTCTTTGTTGATGGCAAAGTGCCGACATTCTTCACTTCGCTTTAGTAACATTATTTTAACGATGTTATGTTAACATTCTTCATTTAGCGTCAGTAACATTATTACAACTCTGTAATGTTACCATTACAAACGTGCCGCTTGTATTAATTTTTTTGTGGGATGTGCTTCAAGACGTTCATTATTATAGTTCTACTACTTCAGTGTTGTACAAAGTGGGACAAATCGTAATTTGTCTCATTAGAAAATTGATAGTATTAATTTTTATTTTTTGCGAGACGCGCTTTCTTGATACTACCCTTCTAGTTTTACCAATCCTATTACGATATACGATTTATGGAAATAATATAATCATAACGCTGTGATTTATGGTTAACTGATATATTTAATTTAATATTTTTTATGGAATATATTTTTATTCCTAAGTCTTAAATTTATATTAATGATTTACGTTATTATTTATTTATTTATTGAAAGTTAACATTTTGTCTGTTTGTACATATGTAGTGTAGCCAACATAAAACCAATTATTGATTTTCTCTTTGTGACTTTACACCTAATAAGATAACGTAATAAAAAATAAGAAATAATGTAATTTATAAGCAAATTAAATAAAACAAAAAAAATCCTCGTGAAGAAAAAACTTTTTTTTGTAGAACTTAGATTAATTGAAGACGTCATATTTACACTATCACACTATAAAAAAAATCTAAAATGTTATGCAAAAGTCGTGGGGTGCATTTATTTAATCATATATTTAACCAAAGGTATAATCATAATCACCCAGAAAATATTCTATCGTTTCCATGTAGATAATGGCACATTCTTTCTTGTGATTAGGTATTGACAACCATCAGATTATAATCATTTAACATAAAATTTTGGATGACATATTTCTTAAATACCGCTTTGTACAAAATATGAAACATGAGATATTTGTAGATGTTAAGGGTTAAAAGGTTTCCACTGTTGGAAGGTTAGGATTTAAAAAAAAAACTACTATACATGTTAATACTCTGTTGATCAAAAATTGCAACTTCACAAGTGGCGAAATCAAAAACAGGCGTATTTTCTTTTTTTTCTGTCAATATTGTATTATGATTAATTAGGTGAGACATCAAAAAATTTACTGACGTAAAATTTCTAATTTTCTGCAAAAATTGTATTATCTTATCACAAAACTAGGTGAAGTGGTTTTATTTCTCTTTAGTCAGACATCTCGGCATTTCGGGGCCATATTGAGTTGCGTGAGGCACGCCACAATAGTAGTTACCGGCTACAAATCAATTCGTTACTTTCTACTTAAGAAACAAACAGTTCAGATACAGAAAGGGATGGATTTAATATTTTTGGAGCCAAACTCGAATCGCCAATAAAGAAATGATTTTAAAAAATTAAATACCTACGTAGAACCGCATGTCAAAAGTTTTGAAAAAAAAACGAAAATTTCAACTAAGTACTTACTTTTGGAATTCTAACTAGTTGGAGGTGGACACGGTATTCTATATTTTTTCAAAAAGTGTTGTCACCCGTGGAATGTGTTATATAGAAATACACATATTTTTCATCTATTGTCACCGTCGAGAATCTCATTTTGAACAAACACTTCATATTGTTATTTAAAAACAATTTGTTTTCTATATTCATATAAAATTGGTAACTGGGCTTTAAGACAATATTAGCTAAACTCAATCGAAAATCTGAAACAAAAAAAATAGAAAAAGATACGGTCATATCTGGGACTCGAACCCAAAGACCTTCGCCTTGCTGGGGCGCTGCTCTACTATTTGAGCTAATGTAAGTGTCCCTAATCGATTCGATCATATTTAACTGTATCATACTTACACTGAGAACTGCCAACATGTGTTCATTTTTTAACGTATTGTTTTATTGGCTGCTATCTTTATGTAAGATTGCAAGATTCAAACTCGAACTAAATGCTATCTTGATGGTGTCTTGGATAAATTTGTCCATTTTTATTTAATATGCGACATCTACTGACTTTTCTGCAAGTATAGGACGAATATTTATTTTTACTTTTAACATAATAAAACATGTAAAACCTCCGATTGTAATATTAGAATTAATGAAGACATTATTGACGAAATTCAATCGAAAATCTGAAACAAAATAATCAGAAAAATATATTATCACATCTGGGATTCGAACACAGAATAGAAGTTTCCTGCTTTTTCGAATGAAAACTTTTTTAGAAAAGATATTTCGTGACATGGTTGGTGATTGTTGATGGTCCACCAATAAAAGAAACGCTTGAAAAGTCAGTTTTTTTTCACATTCTTGTTTTTCTCCGTTTCCTTTCCTCTTCCTCCATACATATCCTCGAAATTAGGGAATACTCGTAACATCACATGAAAATTAAAAAAAAAACATTGTCACTTGTCAGCGTGTAAAGAGAGCGAATCGGTGAATACGCCCCTGGTTCCGAGTTTGAATCATCGGCCTATTAACGCAGTACACTTGTAAACCTGGATTTAGATGGACTTGGAGGAATTGAATAACTACTATATTAATTGAAAATAAGGGTGAAAAGTTACTTTTAACCCCTATTATAATAATATCAAAAGGTCACAGTCACAAACCTGACCAAACCGAGGTAATGGCAGATTAACAAGCATTACTTAGCGTTAAATACAAATGATATCAGGTTTTTTAAAATATTTTTATTTTATTCGTCGTTTACTTTGTAACCCAATTATTATTTTCCCTATCTCTCGCTACCACCATCTACGAAATATAACATAAACCCATACATAAAGTATACTTTCCTGGACCAAATATCCCTTCTGCTTAGAATTTAAGAAAAAATTTCATTAAATATATAAAAAATAAAATCAGTACAATTTTTTTTTTTTTAACTTGTGAGCCTGATAGAACTGAGAAGGAATGGAGATAGGGAAGAGGTAAGCTAGATCTGGTCACTAAATAGTCAAAAGTCATTTCAAGCAAAGTTTCTGTTCTGAATGGTGGTCTTCCAAACGCCAATCTACTCGTAGCTGGAATCAAATTGTTAGTTTTTAAGCACAAGACTTTTCTGAAACATAAGACGTGGTAGACTTCCAGTTTGCCCCAGATTAAGCGAAATCACGTTCATTTTTATTTATTTACCTTTCTATGGAAAATTCAGGAATGTTCCGTCGTTAAATCAGTAATAAAATAAAATTGATTGCAGACGGAGTATATTTTTTTAATGACTTCAATTTTATGGCGGAATAAAACTTGCGGCTTTGGGTTTTCATTGGCTTCATGTAGCGTAGAACTTTACATAACCGTTTCAATATTTAAGTTCCAGGAACAGCTGTTTTGTCAACCCCTCTAATACCGTAACTACTTTTGAAAACCAGTTTAACAATTTAAGCACTTCAATTTTTGTATGACTACATTCAATGTACAATAAATTTTCTGTGTCTGTGGTTATGGCCTTTGTGAAAACTCACAATTACTTCTTTTACTACGATTACTAACAAATTCACATATTTGTTAAAGTGCCTTTGGGGTGTTTCTTTACATGAAAAACTACTGTACTTAACCTACTATAATTAACTTTTTAATAAGGTGTGTGGCCGTATTATGAATTTATTATGCACCAATGTAGACGATGCACAGTTAAGAATTTAAAAATTGTAGTAGGTCATTTATTGTCAATTTAATAAAACAATAGGTCTCGTGTATTTTTTAAAATTATTTAATCACCTCTGCTTTGCCCTTTCCGTCTCAGCAGGATGTGTGTGCATATGTGCATATGTTAGCACATGTGCCTATCTCTAGGAAACATTTGGATTTTTTTTTACAAAAACTTTTACGTATAAATATGATTTAGTTTTTGTGTTTGTAGGTACAAACATTTTATCCAGGGTATCTGGGGATATAGTGCACAAATATCGGGAGGTGAATCTTCATGATGGTGGAAGTAAAAAAAATATGACTTTATTTGAAATTCCAACTTTTTTTTATCATACACAAATTTTTTCAGAGAAGAATATTATTTTTTCCAAACAAAAAATACAACTTTTTAAAAATTAATTTTATATGAAATTAAAAAAAAACTACAATGACTCACTTAGACTCATGAATAAATTCAAATCATCTCCTTTCATTCTTAAAACCTAAACCAAATTTCAAACCAATATATCTATTTATCGTTAACAATGCATGTAAAAATGCAGCTTTTCACAAAGTTAAATTTTTATATTTTACTTAATCTTAAGTTAGCTTAATTAAAAAAGTATATATATATATATATATATAGCATTTGACGTTATTTGGCAAACTTAATAGGTTATATATGTTTTTTTTTTAAATAAGTGTATTCGATCACGTACTCAACATCAATGACGTGGTAGGCATTGTTTCACATTTACAATTTAAAATGTTATTTTTAAGATGAAGCTATACGCCAAATCACTATTTATATTTATCTTTACTACAAATCGGTTTACATTATGAATATGAAAAAATATGTTATGAATACATTGAAGCTTTTCCTATATTATATTTTCTATTTAATGGAATTAAAATAAAATTATTAATTAAATTACAAAAAACAGAATAGCAAAGTACTAAATGTTTTGTTTCCTCATTACGTAAAAATGAAGTTAAAGAAAAAACAACCTTTTAAAAATACCTAAGATAATTTTTTACTCGATTGATTGACTAATCTTTTTTATTATTGTAAAATTATTCATAAAAAAATAAAAACAACTTTTGCGCTACTTCCCTTGCGCAGAAAATACAAAAAAATACGCGGACTTCTGAAGGGGTAAGAAGTCAAATATTTCAGGGGTTTATATTCCTCTTAAATTTATGAAAACTAAAACCACAACATGTCTATTATCTCTATACATATATTCATATGTTTTCAGTAGGTATGTCGTAGTATGACACGAACGAACGTAGCGAATTATGGGTAAATTTTAAAGGATTAATATCATATATCGCTAACTTTATTTTATGATAATTCGCAACCTTCGTGGAATCTGGTAATATATATTTAATGATGTTACAATGGTAGCAAGGAAATGCCTTTCACCACATTAAGGAGATGTGCTATTTATATACGAGGTTACTTGATGAAAATACTCGACGTATCGTCTTTTAGCGGGTGAGTACTTGGATGCCAAATTAATATTAACTTTGCGAGCAGCGTTTTTCGTTGTGTTAATAAGCTAAAAATCTGAAAACTTTTCTTTACTAGCGATCTGGCTTGCATTAATGAAACACAAAAAGTTACACTACGAATAATTATAATGAAATTCTTTTTTCTTTTACATTAGCTCCACGCAGGAAAATGATGAAAATGAGGAAAGTGATGCTGTGTGGAGGGTATTTTTAAGGAAAGGAAGGAGAGGAAGTTCTAGAAGGGATGAGGGTTGGGTAGGAATCTGGGGTTCAGTTTGTCCAGATCATCCAAGACCTAGACAAATCTCACCCCATGAACCCGGGCACCCCATGCTAAGTTATCAAACGTAGCGAACCACTTGGGGTGACCTATGGCAGAAGTGTTGGTTATCCAATAAATGGTTCCCGGGGCGGCGGTACCCATACCCGCCTACCAAATTGAATTCTGTTATTAGTTGAGGAATATGAAGATTTAAACCATGTAATCTTCATATCATTAACATATTACCTATGTACTTAAAAGGAAGATGTTATAAAAATTTAAAAAAAAATTATAGTTAATAAATAAATAATAAAAAATTTCAATGGTATACGATCATTTAAAAAAATAATGACATTTTCTCATAATATCATTATTATGCGCATTTAAAAAACGACGTTTTTAGTTTTACAGTTTGATCTGAGGCAAAGTTTAAAGTGAAATCCCTAACTAGATTAATGTTTACTAGGAATCGGAATACATTATTCAACTTCGGTGGCGTACCATTTATTGGATAACCAACAACCTTGCCGTTGGTCACCCCAAATATTTCGCAACTTTTTTTTTTTACATGCATACCGCACAAGAGTCTCAACTGCTCAGGTTTGGAGCCAGTGAGACTCTGGCATTCCCAAGGGGGTGTGTTGTAAGGCTGAAGGTAGTTGGGAGGGGAAGGAGATGGGGAGTAGGAAGGTAGGATGTACCTGACTATTCAGATCTGGTCACTAAACACGTCTAAAACCATTTCAAGTATTATAAGTATGTAAAAGCCCTATGGGCATCTAAATAAATAAACAAAATATTGCTGTAAAGGTCAGGCGTGTTAATTTAACATCAAAGGGTTCAGTAAATTATTTGAGGCTTTATTCAACCCCAACAAAGGTCACGGCGAAAACGATTCGCCGCCAACATTGCAGCTCCCCATAATTGAGTTTATTACTGACCCTGATTACTTAGATTTATTGTAATGCTTTCTTAAATTATTTCTAGCTACGCGACGCAGAGGGTAGCATAAATTAGCCCGGGCAGACTGACGCCAACTTGAGTTGACATTAAAAAATATTGTTTTTAACATCCAAGCCCCGATAAAGCTTTAAATACGCTTTTTCTCGCTTTCTTTGTCAAACTTCTGCGAAAGAAAGGTGGGCATTAAACACGAGTTTGCGTAAAGTATTTTTTTCTGGTTTAAATAAAAAGTATTTTTACGGTTAAAAGGCAGGGTAATAGGTAAAAAACTTTCATTGAAAGCGGGGTTTTATGCGGATTTCGTACATAAAATTATAATAATAATTTTGAACGATGATTTCGTTTTATTGTCTTATGAAGCATTCCTACATATTTTGGTAAACTTGCGTAGGTAAATAATATTGATGTTTTATAGAGGAAGCACCTAATACATTATTGCTCATTTTGTTGCGAGTATTCTTATTAGCTCTGTAAATAGATGTAGTTAATGCTAAATTGAGCGTGGGATATGAGATGTAACGGCTAAGAAATGGAAATCATGTCACCGTTAACATAGGTTAGATTTATTCTAAAAATCAAATTTTATTCATAAATCATTTTAAATACTATCTCAATCAAAGACTCTAATTGTTTATTAAGTCTCATGGAACGGATCCTCACTCCAAGAGTCCTTTTCTTTCTATCAGATCCGAAAGCGAGCCTGATCACTTACGTGAATAAAAATTTCATGCTCATGTCAAGAAGTCTATGATATTACGTTAAAAGAATCTAACTTTACTGGGCGCCAATCCTTAAGCGTGGATAAAATTTATATTTAAATTATATTGTAAACCATTATGCCAAAATTGTACAAGTTGATCGGCTCCGTGTTTTAAAGGGTCGCCTCCCGCCATCTTGCAAGAAATCTTGTATGTTTCCTTCACTAAGCACTTCTCTGAACTGACGTTTCCAAGGTTTATGTGGTCAACGTGCAGTGGTGATGTTCATGGTATTTTGTGGTTTGATCTGTTACAATTTGAGAGATCAGCTCGAAGTTCTTGATTCTCGAATCAGTTACGTAATATAAGTTTGGTGTGTTGATATTATTTTATTCTTGTTAACACCTTTTTAAACATATGTAAATCGTTTAGCTATCGACGATAACATTATTTTTCTGTTGATATCGAACATTATACTTACAATTTTATCATAAAAATCATTTATAGTGATTTATTTTTAGGTTATTATGCCATTTTGCGCTACCTCCTTATTTAGCCAACATTACGGACATTGTTACATTTCCACCATCAGGGCAGATGTGTAATTGATTTTTTTTGTCATTTATTAGATTCTTATTTTCCATGGAGTGGGAATCATTTTAATTACTGAATTTAAAGCTAATGTTCTTTATACAAATAGAATGGCGTCACACACGCCTCGAAATTTTAACCTCGTGTGGGATAATCAAAAAAATCAAAAATTTGCGCATGGTTGAAAATGGCTTTTCCCTGATGTTGAATACATCTGAATAGAAAAACTTCCTTCGCCTCACGACTCACGACATACGCCAAATAGGGATACTATTTACCACCGGCTTTGGGCAGTTGGAACTCTTGAATGCAAATAGTGTGAATACATTAAAGTAACTACTCAAGTCAAAATACCATCACATTTCTTTTGTACCTTTTTGTACGTGGGTTTGTTTCCAGAACTCCAATAAATATATATTTTTTTAGCTATTCCGACATTCAAAGTCCTGATGAGTTGGTTTACCAGTTACACTTTTACATGTGATAGCTATTTCGCCTTTGGAAGGCAAGCCTACATGACTTAATCGATATTTTAAATATAGTCTAAGATCAACTGAAGAATAATGAGTTAAAAGCTTCCAATGTTTACTGTTTAAAGAGGTTATAATATTATTATTTGTTCATTGTCTATTTATATCGAGGCTTTTTGTATCGAGGCTTACTCGGAGGCACGTGTTCCGCCTGAAAGGTTCGTGTTTACGTCGATTCATCAGGCCTTCCTTTGAAGTACATTCGCACGAATTAATTAAGGTTTTAATTACGGTGGCAGGAGAAAACACACATCGGGTAATCTGTTGACGGCGACGGCTCGCATCTGCTGTACGCTCAACCCTTCGCTCAACCCTTAATGCGAATATTAATTCATTATGTAAACCAGAAAATCATCCACCTTTAACAGAGTTTCATGAAGCTTAACGAAATATTATCATTATGTAATAGGTACCTACCTAAATTTCTTAATTGATTTCTTTTCCATAGAAGTCAAACGTCGTTTGTCACATTTAAAAAAAAAAATTACGACAGAAGAAATAGTAAAAAAATCATTATATATCTAATTCCTGTACTGTATGGACACCAGACAATTTATGTTTATTTTAATTTGTTATAAATTGCAGCAGCTATAACAACTGCCATTAAGAGCGCTGTGCAGGTAATAAATAACCTAAAAGGGCACAAAATTTAAAAAAAAATCATAAAACTGGGCAACCGACAGTTGACTTTTGAGTAGGAAAAGGTTTATTATTTTGAAATTTCTACACTATTTATACATCTGTACCGATTTATTAATCTAGATTTTTTTACAATACCTCCACGCAGAAGGCCCAGAGGTCAATAATTTTATTCAGAGCCTATGCCATTTTTAAGGATGCTGTATGTAAGATCTAAATCTCGGTTTGAGAACAACAATTGAAAATAGGAATTTAGAGCGCGAGCATGTTTGAATTATATTGCTAGGTAATTCCCTACATTCCTCTGACTCTTATATTTCTTTTCCTTTATTCATTTTCCAAATAATGCTGCCATAATTACTCTGGCCACAGACATTTGGAAATCTTGTGCGGCAGCAAAAGTTGCATATCACAGTTATTGTGAGGTCACTTCTGAAAAAGTAATAATATACGTATTTTATTTTATGGACTAATTTTATCGATGGTCCATTCCTTTTCCCGGTCACACAATAATGTTTCTTCTTTTTTAGACTTATAAAATTAATATTATTTCAAAATTGAATATCATAATAAAAGCGAATACCTGCATTATTTCATTTGAAAATGCCGTAAACGTACACGGAGAAAAATGTTTTTCTAAAATACGATAATTTTATTCGTAAAAACGATTAAAAACGGGACTGAAGTTCTCACGAACAAATTAACAGTGTTTCAATGTTTATTGGCGGGAAAATGTAAAACTAATTTGTTATTTGAATAATTGGATGCATACCGCGTTACCTTCACACCTAGTTGTGAATAGTGGGACTAGCCACATTTGCAGGAAACCATTTCCCCGTTTTCAGAGGCTCCAAAGCACCCCTTCCTCAAACAGCCATTTTATAATGGCATGTCAAATATTTGCGACGCAGCGAAGGGACGCTATTTTGCCCTGTATGGTTTGGCACTTTCGCAAATTCAATTCCGGTATGCATCCAATATCAATGCAAATCTTTAGCTGAACATTTTTGAATATTTTTTTGTTACATTGGGTGCATTTTTGTAAAATCAATTTGTTTGATTAGATTATCACAATAGTTGATTACGATACTACTATTTATTATTATTGGTTATTTGTGGAATAAAACACATGAATAATAATGCAACGTTTTAATTTTTTTTATATGCAATCGTATTATTGTTCAATTTTTTAAAAAACAGTTTATTTATAAACAAGTGAATAAATAGTTCATATATTAACTGTTTTTATAAATTAAATATATAAAAGAAATCCAAATTGAAATGGATTTCTACAAATTGAACTTAATAACATTACATAATAATATAACACTTTTTTACTATTTACAGCGAATTGTGCAAAGAGCCCCCAATAATTATTTTTTCTTCCCAGGTTCCTCAGTTGTCAAATAATTTTAATCATGTGTGATATTTTTACTACCGCTTCTCCAACATGAAACTCCTCATAAAATTAAACGTTGTTTTTCTATTATCATTCAAAAATTCCTTCTGATATCCTTATATTACTTATTACAGCCTACAACTTTTTTTTACTTTAACTGCTGCATACTCTTCCAAATTTTCAATATTATACTTACATAATCTTCCATAAAATCATTTATTTTACCCTGTTACTATCTTTAGATACAATTTATTGCTATCCTATAATGTGATTAACCTTCCACAACGTATGTGTTTTACCCTGCGTCTTTTCTACGTCCTCTCTTTAATTAAAAAAAAAGTATTTTATATTGCTTATATATTACCGTACTAACTTTTAATATACCATTTTTGTGGACAGCAAAACATTCAAATTTGAAATCCCAGCCCCGAGTCCGATCGTTTTACTATGCAAATTTAATAGAAATTATTTTACATTTATAATTGAATATTTAAAAATAAAAATCAGCGTTATGAATTTAATTTCTTTGTTTGATGGTGTATTTTTAATTATTGATTTAGGACTCAATTTGTAATAATACATAATGATAACATTTTGAATTGAATTTATAAGATAAATTAATTAATTTCCATTAAATAAGTGGTTAGTAGAAATGAACAAAGAAAATACATATTGTGATAGAATGAACAAGGAAAGGGTTGTTGTGGTTGAAATCTTACTAACTCCACACATCGTTTTCCATGTATTATTGGTTATAGCAACTTCATATATTCGTACCCTTTTTTGTCCTCAGTGATGGAAAAGTACGCAGGATGTGTCGGTGTATTGTATTTATTAACCCAAATCAATTCATGTAAAACAAAAGGGTGCAATCATTATTTTTTTTCTATATTATTTGTCAACTTTTAAAACCAAATTGTCAGTACTACCATCGGTTGTCCTCAGTGCTTTTCCAATAACGATTTTTTTTTTAAATTTAATTATTTTTTTCTTCAATCTTTTTCAAAATTACTTTGTGGCATCATTTTAATTAAATTAAACATATTACTTTGTGTAAACCACTATAATCACATGTTATATTATCTACATGTTTCAAACCCGACGGTTTCTTCGTCAGGATAATAACATGAAAATTCGTGTTTCAATTCATTTCAATTTGTTTCCTTTAATTAATTATTTATTTTTTCGAACATACATTTTACAAATGATAACATGTTAATAGTTAACATGGTTGATAAGTTTCAGTAAAACAAATAATATTAATAAATCAGTAACTGTATATAAATAGGTTAGTGGTATTTAGCGAACCCCTCACTAGGAGAACTTGTGCTGAAGTATTCGCGTGTTTTAGATTTTCTATGTATTATTCTGTCGACATAAGGATAAATACAATATCCTCTTTCAAGAAGGACACTGTGATTCGACCCACGGCGGCAGTATCTTATACAAAAAATCAGGATTAGTAGTAATAAATGTTAGATAAATCTTGTAAAGTAGGTAAGTATATTTTCCTACCGACCACCCGCCACTGTTATAAATACTGTTATTATTCAAATGAAACAAATTACTTTTGTGTAAACCACCGTAAGAAATGTTATAATATCTACATGTTTCAAAACCGATAGATTCTTCGTCAGGATATAATAACATGAATTATTAATATTAAATTTGTTTTATTATCCTGACAAAGAAACCATCGGTTTTGAAACATCTAGATATTATAACATTGATTACAGCAGTTTACACAAAAGTAATTTGTTTCATTTGAATAAAATGATGCCACAAAGTGAATTTGCAAAGATTGAAGAAATACTGTTATTATTATTTATAAGTGGTAATATTTTCTTATTATAGTAAAACCTACTAAACGCAGAATTATTTATTGGCTTAGTACCTTTATCTCTGATATGGCGGTTGGCGCAATGCACTACCGACAGAACCACGCTTGAATAAAGAAAACTCATAATAGAACCATCCTCTTAGAAGACACAACAGTATATTATATTTTCCAATGTCTCGTCAACGAGAAAATACTTTTTAAGAAACAAACGGATTTTCTTTTAATAGTCCTTCTGGCTCCCTCGTTGAATTGCAGCAAGAGTAACAGCAGGCTGCCACGGCCACGATCAGGACTCCAAAACCACCTGGGAAATAATAATATATTGTTGATATACAATATAATCTAAACATTATTATGATATAAATTCAAATTGGGAGGATATGGGTACTTCTACCATCGTGTAGAATTACCTCCCAAAGTTTGTTAGTGCACTTGAATACTTGAATATTTTTAAATTTTTTTTTACAGTGAATACCTCACAAGAGTCCCAACTGCTCCCGTCTGGAGCCAGTGAGACTATAGCATCCCCAATTGGAGTATGTTATGAGACTGAAGGTAAGTGGGGAAGGGAAGGAGACGAGGGAGAGGAAGGTGAGGAAGTACCTGGCTATTCAGATCTAGTCACTAAACACGGCTAAAGCCATTTCAAGCAACGTTTCCATTCTGAATGGTGGTCTTACACCAGGTCGATACTAAGAGTATCTTCCACTTTTCCACTCTCGAATATGTAGTCAACCTATCATTTTTTTTTTACAAATTTTATTATGATTGTCAAATTGTTGTAATAAATTTATAACAAATGACATATCGAAGTCGCCCCACTGTCAAAGGTGGGACAATATGGAGATTTTTTTTTTCGACTCCCCAAACATAAATCTATACAATTTTTTGAACATATATTTTAATTATATTACTTCCCAATTATGTTCTCTTCGTGCCAACTGTACCATCTAATTTGAAGTTGTACTAAGGTGTTCATTTCCGTATTGCGTTCTCTACGGTTTAGTAAAGCGTGTTTCACCCTAAACCGTCGCAGACTCCTTGTTTATACTCGATTTATGTATTTTCCCACGGAAATTTACAACGTTTCCACGCACAATAATCCAGTAAAGCGACACACGCTTTTTGGTTATGTTCTGAACGACGCGCGACGTGTTGTATTGTGGGAAATAAGATGGATGCTGGGGACGAGTTTCGTCTCTATTTATTCGCTACAATTTAATATTGTAAAGACGTACTTCTATTATGTAATGTGTGATGTAAAAGAAAAAAAACTGACACAAATAAATAGCGATTCAAATACGAGCAATATTTTTCTCCTCGCAGCATGGGTGCATTGTCAAAAAGTCTAATGGAAAAAGTAGCAAAACGATAACACTTTAAGATTGTATTTAAGACGCCACTTCGTTAATATTAACTATTTTTAAAACATGGGTATGTTTATTATTGGTCTTAAATTTGCACCCTTTCATTTTAGCTAAAATTTTCGCTTAAATGAAAGGGCTGCAATCATTTATAAATATAGCAGCCAAAATAAATATTCGTAAGGTAAAATAAGATAATGTTGGTAGTTCTCAATCTATGCATGATACAGTTAAATATAACGGATTCAGATAGGGATACATTAGCTCAGTTGGTAGAACTGTGCCCCGGCAAGGCGAATGTCTTGGGTTCGAGTCCAAGATGTGACCGCATCTTTTTCTGATTTTTCTGTTTCAGATTTTTGATTGAGTTTAATATTATCAAACATGCTATTATTTATGGAACTTAATCTAAATGCATTACGTTAACATAATTATCAGATTCACAGTCACTAGGTTCACTAGGTTCTAAAAGCAAATAAATAGAGTATTAGTATTAAAAAAGCTACTGAGAATAAATACAAAGTAAGAAACTAAAATTTTAATAAATTCAGGACATAAAGAAAAAATAAACCCATTTATTCATCAAATAAAAACTTTCTTCTATATATTTCCACAAACGAATGTTTGGCTAAGTTTTAATGAAAATGCACGATAGATTTGAGTAAAGGAAGTAATAAAACTTAAGTGTAATATTTTCTATAAAGAGTTTTTTTCTAAGCTAAGTACGACAAATCTTGTATGTAACTCTAATTCTGATTTTTTATGATGGATTCTCGAATTCAATTATACACATATATTATTTCTTTAATCTTCCGATGATTAATTAAGCGACGAAACCGTCGCGTCGATTTCAAAACACGTCGATAATTGTGTTTATATTGTGTTTATATAAGTGGTGTACTCCACGTTATTTTTTTCATTTAACAAATATTATTGTTTATTATTATTTATAAGCAATAATTATCAGCCTGAAACACCCATCCACATTAAAAAAATCTTCCGAGAAAAGATACATGCCGCTGACGGGACTCGAACCCGATCCCTTCTGATGTCCGGTCAGGTGCACTGATCCACTGAGCTACGGCGGGTTACCTCTTACCCGCCAAATGATTCAATGTATGATAGTGTTTCATTGAACAACCACCGCTATTACATTTTTTTATCAATTAAAAATAATTAATAGATAACAAGAGTCTACTATCACACAAGGATATCCCTCGAATGGTGAAAAGGTGCACTAATAAAAGATTTAATTTAAATATTATAATGAAATACCATATTTTTTTAGTAGAAAACTCAGAATCACCAAGAAAATACACCTCTCGGGAATCTAATATCTCAACGAAACAACAGAAAATCCAATTAAACATAGCAAGCAAGTATCTGATAATAAAACCACAATTTATTTTTGTAATTAGCTTATATAATTAAATAATCAAATAAATAAAGCAATTTAATTAGACATACCTAATTACAAGTAGGCGGCTAGACGGTGGCAAAACAAAGAATGCCAAGTCACGAATCCGCAAAAACATCAGTCAGAGATATTGAAGTTTGAAGTTTAGAATTGATACATTATTGTAATAACAAATCAATTCTAAACTTCAAACCTCTATATCTCCGAATGATGTTTTTGCGGATTCGCGACTTGGAATTCTTCGTTTTGCCACCGCCTAGCCGCCTACTACGAATTACCCACTACGAATTTAAAAAAAATTATAATATTTTAAATAATGAAGATAATATTAGCGTAAGTCAATCGAAAATCCGAAACAGAAAAATCAGAAAAAGATACGGATACATCTGGGACTCTGATTTTTCTGTTTCGGATTTTCGATTGTCTTTCTGATTTTTCTGTTTCTGATTTTCGATTGACTTTCGCTAATATTATTTTCATTAATTAAAATATTAAAATTTGAGGTTTTAATTGTTGTAAATATTGTAACTCTAAATATGTTTAAATAAAAAATAAAAAAATAAAAAGAAAAAAATAAAAAACGCTTTAAGTTTAAAAGTTAAAAATAAGAATATAAAAAAATTAAGTAAGTTATCAAGACTTCTGACTCACATAATGTTGTCATTTTTTGGCTCATCTGTTTTTAAATTATTAATACTAAGAAACATGTTTTATTTTCCTCTGAGGAATACAACTTCTGGAAAGTTTTCAATTTTAAAAAAATGTTTAATTACGGTGCCATGTTTGTGAAAAATTTTACACGCCCTACAACGGTTCGTCGCAAGGCGGAAAGAAAACTTTTCATATGAATATAATATGGAAAAGCTTTTGGTCGTATGACGCAAGTGAGAAAATGAGCAAAACGAAATGGGACAATTCCTGCGGCTTAAAAATGTAGAACAGAGTTACCTTTATAAGTATGAGATAAAAGGAAACTTTCACACTTTTTTGTGCAAAATTATTTAACGTATATTCAGGGGTGTTCTGAGCACGCAAAGGAAATACGTTATTTAGTGAAAAAGTACCTTAAAGAAAAACCTAGCAAGATGTCTTCTTGGAGGAGATTTTTTTTTTAAATATAGTCTTACTTTTGACATTTTCCAAAGAAAACTTTACGTGTCTTAGAAAATTTAAATATGCATTGGAAATTTCAAATATTAACATTTTTTTTAGTAAAATATCCAGCAATAAATATTTCAATACCATTTTAACTGCCTTTTTTTGTTGTGTTTGCAAAAAAAATGATCGCCTAATTTTCTTTTTCATAACCAGAATCCTAACTAAATGTATTTTGAATTTCACATGAAAATTTTTCGTTTTAATTTACGTCAGAATTTTGTGGGAACAACCGCTACCTTTTTAGTAAACTGTCGTTATTGTAGATAGGTTTAACTATTATGAACCCGAAATTTTATTAGTAGACCATTGGATTAACAACATCATAACGTAATGCCGTAACATGATTGCAAAGAGATTAAGATACATGACCGATAAGTTTAGATTCAGCTTTCTTAATATCTTCGGGAGCTCTAGCCATCGACAATGTATATTTTGTTTTCCGTAAACGATTTAACCAAATTGTATATACTAATCTTACTGGTTTATCTTTTTTTTTGTACATCTCATGTAATGGTGCAGTTGCGACTATTGAACCCATGATTGGACCATACTGTCAAGTTTCAGGAATTATAAAGGAGAGTAGGGATAGATAGAAAATGGAAAAGTTCCAGTTACTAAACATAACGTCGCGTAAAGATATTAGCAACACAACATACTATAAAACAAGGTTGAAACGCTCGCCTGTACGTACGCATCGCGCGTACGACCAAATTGCGACATTTTCGAGCTCATACACGGAGAAAAATGTTATTCTTAATTACGATCATTTTATTCGTTAAAATGGTTAAAAACGGGACTGAAGTTCTTACGAACAAATTAACAGGGTTTCAATGTTTATTGGCGGGAACATGTAACAATAATTTGTTGGTATACGTACTTTTGTACGTACACCAACAAATTATTCTTACATTTTCCCGCCAATAAACATTGAAAATAATCGTATTTGAGAATAAAAATTATCTCCGTGGTTATACACCGAGCATACCTATATCCCTTTGTGGTCGTCTGAAAAACCGACGAATGACGGATTAAGCATTTTTGCAAACTTTGTTGCACTGCATGCTGTGTTGCTAATATCTGTACGCGGCATTACATTTTTTAAGTGCTCCAAATCTGAGTGCTATACGAAAAGATATGTTTTTTTATGGTATCGTGGTGACAACAAAAATATCTCGAATCTCCAGCGTATTGCATACTAACAATACGAAGCTCGTACTAGAAGGGACAATACAAGTAGGTATACAAGCTTTCCACCCGCGAATGATGACCATAAAGTTGATCCGGTTGGGAAACTTTTGTTTCATGGCGCCATAAAGCTCCCGCCGGGACTGGCCAGTGGCATACGTCATAACCAAAAGTTTCACAATAAAGTCATTTGGTTTTGGGTTGTTTTCAGTGAAATATTCGCGTGTGAGCCTAGCTTAGGTGTGCTTCACACCCTCTCCAAAACCGGTGTTAAAATACCCTGTAAACATCAGTTTCGTTAATTTATTTATTTATTTATTTATTTATTTATATTTAAACGCCCAAAGGGCTTTTACATACATAAAGCAATACATGTTTCGATTAATTACAGTGAAGAGTTAGAAGTGAATAAAATAAATGTAAGTAACAGAAAATATAAAGACACATAATATAGGTTAGATAAAATATGAGTTGACAAAATGTAGGTTAAACAGAATATAAATAAAGTAAAAATAGATAGGCTGCCAATAACCTCCAAATCAATATTAATAGGAATTAATAAAAATGTATAAAATTGGTATTTACAATAGTTTATGAATTAAGTAAAAATAGTTCGCACATACGGCGTTTAAAGTTTGCCAAATTCAAATTATTGTCAAATACATCAATATTGTTTAAATATTGATTACCAAGACTATGTAATCGTTGTATTGGAGAATGCAATTTATAGTTAGAATGAGATGTGTGTATATAAAATGTTAATGTTTGTCTAGTAGTTCGTGTAGGTACATGTAGATTAATTAAATGCAAGAGTTCACAGCAATCAAATTTAGAGTTTAATAATTTTAATAAAAAGGTTAGGTCAGTTATCTTTCGTCTGTTTTCTAAAGTTGGAATATTTAAAATACTCATTAATGATAAGTAATTTATGTGCTCTAAAGGGATGTTTAGTTTAAAATTTACAAATCTTAGAAATTTTCTTTGAATTCTTTCAATATTATGGATATGAATTTTGTAGAAGGGCGACCAGACTATTGAGTTATGTTCGATTAGGCTTCGTACTAGGGATATGTACAACAATTTTACGATTCGTAAAGATTCAAAGTTTTTAATTGTTCTTAAAATAAATCCTAATATTTTCATACCTTTATTTACAGTTTGTTGAATGTGGACCGTGAAATCTAGTTTCTCATCCATTATTACGCCAAGATCTCGCATTTCCGCTACACGTTCTAAATTTATTTCATTTATAGAATAGTCGAACAATAATGATAATTTTTTTCTTGAGAAGGTCAAAGTTTTGCATTTATCTACATTTAAATATAAATTATTTTGTGAACACCAGTTATTTAGCATGTCTATATTATATTGAAGAACTTCACAGTGATTAAATAGAGTTATTTCTTTATATAATTTAATGTCATCGGCGAATAACAATACATTGACGTCTTTAAAGCAGTTGACTATGTCGTTTATAAAAACAAGAAATAAAACTGGGCCAAGATGACTACCTTGCGGTACACCACTAGTGGCGGAAAATGGTTTAGATATATAAGATTTTATTTTAACAAATAATGTTCTACCAGAAATGTAACTTTTTAGCCATTTTAACATATTTTCTCTGATACCTAAAGCATGAAGTTTACGGATCAATACTTTATGAGACACTTTATCAAAAGCCTTCGAGAAATCTGTATATATACAGTCAACTTGTTTATTTTTAGAAAAAGCCTCCAATATATAATTTTGAAAAAGTAATAAATTTATTGTAGTTGATCTACCTCGAACGAAGCCATGCTGTTTGTCATTTATTACCTTTGTTAATGAGGGATATATTTCATCAAGAACTAGAGATTCAAAGATTTTGGGTAATACAGACTGTATACATATTGGTCGATAGTTTGAAATGTCAGTCTCATCACCTTTTTTAAATATCGGGATAATGTAGCTGGTTAATAACGCAGTAATGGTTTTACATGATAATTTATTAATATTTCTATTTTTGAAACTAATATTTCGTGGTGGAATTCCATTATAATAATATAATAAAACAAGTATAAAACTTATTTCCACTTTAATTTATTTGACCTTAACCGGTTTGACAAGACTGGTACAAATTATTCGTAACCTACGGTTTATACACATATGATATGAGGGAGGGGGAGAGGGGTGTTTTAATAAGGTGATTCCTAAAAGGTTTTTTTGCAATATATGGGTTTTCTTACATTTGTTGCTAAGTTGCCTTTGACTGTCGAATTTATTATTTTTTTATATATTTTTTTTCACTTGTAGCAAACACTTTGTGGGAATACATAATTATAATAAACACAATAATATTTTGTTTTAATTCCACTTTATTAATTTTTAATCCAACTAGTTTTGGTTCAACCTGAACCTTCCTCAGGGATGAATAAAAATATACTAAACATAATACAGATATAGTTGGAATTGGTCAATAGATTAGACATAATGCATAAAAATATTATGCATTATGTCTAATCCATATTATTACTATTTCCCATAAACATTCTGCCTTTCATTCTATAGTTCACAGACTTGTCACTATTCCACTATCTAACGTTAACTTTACTGAAGAACTCTCTAAAATCAAATCTATTGCAATAAATAACGGATACCCCCATAGCTTAATCGATAGAATCCTTACAAAAAAACTTAATTTCATATCTACTAATAAATTCCTGTATAATAATACACCCAACATCAGAGACAACAAAAACCACGATTGGCGTAGAATTTTATTCATAAATAATTGTTCATCCTCATGTGTTTCTAAATTCCCTACAGAAATTAAAGCTGCTTTCTATGTTAATAATAACCTAGGAAAACTTTTAATAAATTCTAAAGATAAAGAAAATAACTTAAGCCATTCTGGCATTTATAAACTTAAATGTAATGATTGTCCAGCATTTTACATAGGTAAAACGGCTAGAAATGTTCAAACAAGGGTGGTAGAATACTTGAGATGTCTAAACAGTGTAGGTTTCTCAGAATTTGCTACCCACCTAATAGATAAAGATCATTCATTTAATAAATCTTCCGGAATAGATGTATTACATAGAAATGGGATAGGTCTACGACTTAATAATCTTGAAGCCCTTGAAATAAAAAAGTCATTAAAAATAAATAAAACAAATTTACTTAATAAACAATTAGACTTATCGAATAGCCCCATTTTTAAAATATTACCTTTACCCCCGCCTACTTTCACCCCTCCCTCTTAGCTACCTCCCCCATCGTCCCCACCTAAGTTGATGTTCTCTCTCCCTCTTATAATTTTCTTTTAAATGCCATGTATATCTGTATTATGTTTAGTATATTTTTATTCATCCCTGAGGAAGGTTCAGGTTGAACCGAAACTAGTTGGATTAAAAATTAATAAAGTGGAATTAAAAGAAAATATTATTGTGTTTATTGTATAATTATTTTGGTTATTCCTAGTAGGCTTAATTACCTGGGGTTAGTAGCGTTCTTTAATATTTTTTAGGGAATATCTTACAAGTAAAATGAAATTTTAACAACCCAATTTTGTCGTTGTCATGCCTATTCTTAATTAAAACCGTTACTATAATTATGATGATTTGGAATTATTGATTAATCGATCATGTTTTACATTGGAGTAGGAATATTCTCATAATGGACCTAATAAAAACAAAATACCTATTTTACTTAGAAAATATGATAGAAATTACAATGGATATAGGAATGGAGATTTGGCATATGTTAAGTGTAAAGAACTTTAACGTTGTCTTGTCTTTGTCAAACGAATGTTTGTTTTCTAATAGGTGTGACGCTTCATTCAACTTCACCTTAATCATTCACTCAATTTGTAAAATGTTCTTTATACGGGTTTTGAATGATCTATCCGTTTGATTATGTAATATGACTAATTTGACCGTCAACCAACCTTCCTCCACTTCATGTCCTCCTTCCATTGACTTCAGTCTCCCAACATACCTCATACATAATTGGGGATGATGCCACAATCCTATTGGCTCTGGACAGTTGGGACTCTAGTGCGGTATTCACGTAGAAAAAAAATCTAATGTTTTTCTTTGCAGTGTAAATCTTCATAAGTCATGGGAAAAATGTCCAGGTTATGTGAGAAAATCTATTTCGCTGTATTTTAAATATTTGAAAATTAAAAAAAAAAAAAAACAAAATCAAATAAAGAACAACATTATGATAAACCTATTTGCACGATTTCTAATCCTGTTTAAACATTGATCTCTCTTCAAAATGCCAGAACATTTAATTCAATGAAATCCCTTCAAAGCCTTCTTTTAAATTAATAATTTTCAATGCGCGAAAGCTAAAATGGGTGAGCCGAAGTAGAAAGTCGTGCCAATTTGTAACATCTCCACCATAGTGATTCCGAGTGATCTAGCAGAAAACCAAGCCTCAGTCGTCTGCGGTAAAAAGCTGGGAACGATTTCTAATTTCTACTCTAAGTATTTGGTTACTGTCTTTGGCATATAACCCGTGACTGCACGCTTTTTCAGCGTCGAAATGAGTGGCTCGGTTTAAAATGGAGGCAGTTTCTAAACAAACGAAAAAAAATACACTTCGCATAAAGAAATCGGATATAGTAAAAATTATTACTGCATAAAAAAATTCTTGAAAAATTAATCAGAACTCGCCTAGACCTAACCCTATCGCCTCCCTGCGACAGACAGTTTGGCTTTGTTGGGAAAATGTCTACTGAGCACGCCGTTCTGCATGCGCTTGACTGGGTGAAGGTTTGCCCATCGAAGTATGTTGTAGGAATATTTTTAGACATCTCCGGGGCCTTTGACAACGCGTGGTGGCCGATGATATTGTGCAAACTTAAAAATCGCGGGTGCCCCAGTGGCTTATTTAAAATCCTGGCGGATTATTTCTCGGAACGCACAGTATCGGTTTCCCATGGAGCTACCGAGGTAAGCAGAGCTGTCAATATGGGATGCCCCCAAGGTTCGGTTCTTGGACCCACACTTTGGAACGTGCTCTTTGATGACCTTCTCAGGTTGCCCTTACCTGAAGGTTGCACCTTGGTAGCTTACGCGGATGATTTATTTTTGTTAGTCTCGGGGGGCAACCGGACGGAAATCGAAAGAAAAGCTGAGGAATGTCTGAGACGTATATTGAAGTGGGGAGAAATGAACAAGTTGGCCTTCGCCCCCCACAAGACTGTTGGTCTCCTGATGAAGGGTTCTCTCAGTCGTACGAGAAACCCCTCAATCCGAGTTGGGAGTACCCATATCAAATTTGTCGAACAGTGTAGGTACTTAGGTGTTGTTCTTGACAGATCGTCATCGTTCCTGGCACATGTTAAGAGTATTTCAAGCAAAGCCCAATCCCTATTTCTAAAGCTTAGAAGACTTTCCACTTCTGAGTGGGGACTGCGTAGTCCGGCGCTGCGGCTCCTATACCGCTGCGTGTATGTGGCCCAAGTCGCATACGCGTCTTCTGTATGGTCGCATCGTTTGGACAACGTGATGATACAACTTGCGCTGAAACGGGGCCAACGCACTCCCCTGCTTGCTCTAACGGGTGCTTACAGGACTGTAGCATCAGACGCACTCCCAGTACTGGCTGGACAGATGCCGATTGATCTCGAAATCAGGGAAATTTTAGCAAGAAAGGACCTCATCAAAGGCAAGGCTGCTGTCCACCTAGGAGTGACCCTCACTCCGGGCGGGGCCGCACGCCTTCCTGTATTATTGAGAGAGATGAGAGTGAAAAGTCTTGAGGAATGGCAAAGTAGATGGGACAGGTCGACAAGTGGGAGATGGACTCACTCCTTCTTCCCTTCAGTTAAAGCCAGAATGGAAGGGGCCTACCTTAAGCTGGACCACTATGTGATCCAGATGCTAACCGGACATGGAGAATTTCGGGGAAGACTGTTCAGCCTCGGTCTCTCTCGGCATGCTGGATGCGCCTGTGGCGAGGAAAACCAAACGGCCATGCACATTCTGTGGCTCTGCCAGATCATGATGGATGCTCGAGAGGAAATGCTTGAGGGTTTGCAAGATATTACTACCAGGCCGGTTTGGAATCCCGACCTGGTATCGAACAAGGTGAATTTCGAGTGCTTAAAAAAATTTGTTAAAGTATGGGTGGAGAGATGGGATGCGCTTAGAGTCGTTGAACTAGAATAAAATCATTACATAGTTTCAGGTGCCGGGTGTGCTGCTCCCGTAGGAACTTTATTAGAAATGTTTTGAATCATATTCTATGATTTATGCTATGAACTTTTTATTTTGTTTTACTTATTTTGCTCTGCTTCAATTGATTTAATAACAGCATAATATTGTATTAATGTTTTTATCTATGTTGTCATTTCCTTTGTAATTAATATAAAATAGGAGAGCACTTTATGAAATTTTTTTTGTCTTTATTTGGTTACTTCTAGGAATGACGCTGGAATCTTTTATATATAATTTTACTAATTATCTAATTGGCTGGAATCGTACTGCACTTCGTATGTACTGTTACACCCTCCCCATAAGGGGGTGGAATAGCCCCTTGTCCCTGCCTGGCACAGGTGATGCCCTTATCTTATAACTTTTGTAAGCGCTTAGTTTCCTGCATTGTCCACTGCGCTCCCCCTGACGTAGCGGTAGCAGTGAAAGGGAAGGATCCTTTCCACCCTGATCTCTAGTTCCCTTGTGGTCCTGTCGGCTCGAGTGAGTTACTTAGTCCCCAGGGTTCTTCAGAAGTCTCTTCTCCACTATCCCACCGTCTTCACAGGGGTCACATCTTGCCACTGTTCTGCCGGGGACGGTGTGAAGGGTTTGAAGGACCACCTTCCCGTCCCACTGCTTACTGTCTCTCGTCGGGACTGCCTGTGGCTTGCCAGAAGCTGTAGATGCTGTTCTTGTGTTGTATGCTGCCACAGGATTTGCTTTTCCTTTATTTCATTTTGTAATGTACTTATATGTTCCTCTTTATAAATGTTGTCTCTCCACTAGCTTCAAGAACAAGAACAAACTGCCTCGGATGAAACACTTAAAATTTAATGGTATGTATAAATGTATGTTGTGCCGTGTAGGGACAGTCGGGGGCTTTTAGAATCATTTAATAGTAGCTTCGTTTTAAAAACAAATTAGAGTCTTGATGTGAGAATCGATAGAGGGATCCATCTGGTCCTTAAAACGATTCGGGAAAGTGGTGGGTGCCCTCGACTGCATAAAAAAATACGGATGAAAAACAAAAAAACGTCGATTCTGGAATGTACATTTTTTATTATATCGATCCTGACGTCATTGGACCCCGATAATAGCGCCATTCCTCAGATTGAAGTGAGATTGACGATTATTATGACGTCGTCTTGTTAAAAAATCATCTAGGTACACAGATCTAATATATTTATTTATTTTTCTTGTTCTCCGTAAAACGATTGTACACCAATATATGATGGTGAAGATTAAAAATTATAAAGTGCATCGGGGCAAATTTACTATTTTGTGACACGTGTCAAAAGATGATTGCTGAATTGATTATATATGCCAAGTCAATGTCATACAAATACGCGCAAAACTCTGTAATAGTATGTATCTATGAAACTTACAATACGTTGCGAGATGTGGACATTTTCAACCATAACTTGAAATCGTATAAAATGCTGCTTAATAAATTAATAACCTAAAATATATTTTTTCTTTTTTGTGACAATTATATTATTATCATACGTAGTAAAAAATATTTCCATGCGAAAAATTGTATTTTTCGGTTTGTTATTAATTTTATGTTTTTTTTTTATTATGTTTATTTTTTTGTCATTTAACATGTTGTATAGGTAAAAATACTAAATAAATATTTAACTCAATGGAACTTAATTGGTGTAGAACATATGAATGTTTATTGTTATAATATTTTACTGTATGACTGTTTGTTTCCTTAATAAAAAGAAATAAGAAATAAATAAAATAAAATACTTTCTGTATTGGAAATTGTAATGTGCACTTAGATTACTTTGTATGGTATTGCACAATGCAAAACTCTTTATATCTTTCTTATGACATGTTTAATTCTGAACAAAACTTTTACATTACCATATAAATTCTGACGGCCTATATGGTCAAAGGGTAAATTCTATTTGATTGATTTGTATTATTTTTACAATTTAATCATTTAAAAGATATGATGTATCTTAGCTGTAAGTTAGAGAGTGGAAGACACTCTCATATTTGTGTTGGTGACCATTCAGAATTCAAACGTGGCTTGTAATGGTTTTGGCCATTTTTGGTGACCAGATTTGAAAAACCAGATACGTCATCACATTCTTAGGTTAATGTTTGATCTTAGTGGTTACAAATATCAATCATTCTTGAACTAAGATCCCAGTAATCTGCGAGTACCAAGAAAATTTTATTAATAGATCAGCAACTTACAAATTTCTTTGATGAATAACAATCCGACGTTGGTAAACCGGCAAGGGGCTATTTTTAAAACAGGTACAAAATTTTCTCCCTTCGAAAAAGTATAAATTGAAACCATTGAAAAAGACGATAATACTTATAAATAAAACAGAATAAGACACAGACAACAAAAAAGTAACGATTGCAACTGGGAATCGAACCCACGACCTGCCTTACCGTCCAATTGTCAAAAAAATTGTTTGGGCAATTGTACAAACCGATTATAACCACTCGACCAGGCTTACCTAAATTATTTTTATCGATCTCTTATTAAAATATTGTTATAAGCAATAATTATTAACATGAAACACTCATCCATATTTTTAAAAAACTTCGGAGACGAACCCTACATGTTTATCATTTCTCGGGAAGTTTTTTCAGTATAATTGAGTGTTTCAGGCTAATAATTATTGATTATAATAATTGTTACTCTTTGTGCTCCGCATAAAAAATCTTTTTCAACAAAAATTTTTTGCAGCTTTCTTTTTTTATGATCACAAAGATCTACATTTATTTAAATTTTAACCTAGCTAGTATCATTTGCACGGGAACCCTGTTGACTTTTTGTACAGGTCCTAGAATGAACATTTAACTTTATTAACATCGATGCGTACAATCTTCAAAAGTTATTCAGTAAAATTAATCCATTAATGTTTAATTTATGGTATTATCTATTTTTTCTTAATTTAACCAAAAATCTAATATTTCTGACCAAGGCCAGTTGGACTATGGTTTCCCCAATCGGGGTATGTCGGCTGAAGGGAGTAAGGATGAGAAAAAGATGAGGAGGCGAAGGTCAAATATATAAACATAGCATAATGAAGTATAACTTCTGTTCTTGTGGCAAGAGATACTGTAGAAATAGAAAACTACGGAAAAGGAGTTACCCACACCCTTATAAATTAGGTTGAAAGGTTCCGTTTAAGTGTTTTTTTATTCACTTGTCGTAAACCAGAATCGTTACTTAGTGATTTTTGTATACCACCAAATAAACCCACGTATATCACCTAAAAAATATGGCCTTGAAGGGAAGAATCAAGCCTCAAATAAATGCAAAATACATATCTCTGACCTTAATAAGGTCAACATTTTCTATATTTCACATTTTCTCTTCCCAAATTAATTAGTATTGGTGTTAAGTGTTCCAGGGATGAAGGGAAGGTGAAGGTATTATTTATAGAATCATAATTACTGTAAACTAAAAATACAATGTAAATTTTTTTTTTGTTATCTCGCAATTATCGAAACTACTAATTAATAATCGAATGGATTCTGGACTACCTGGACTACCTGGACTGGAAAGATAGTATATATTAGGGCCTTAGAAGCAAAAACGCCACTCTCCAAAAGTATTGTTTTCTGTAAATGACAAAAAACCAATCAAAGAATGCTTCGCATTTTTCGTTTGATTTTTTAGTAAAATGTTAAAAAGTATAATTCAAAGTGAAATATTATAATAAAAAAGGTTGTAATAATGTGTTCATTGGTCATGTTGAATTTATTTGAATTCAGGCTTGTGATAGGCTTTTGTGGAGAGAGGTTATTTTGATTGTTAATCGCTGTGGAGAGAGGTGATTTTCATCCAAACCCTATTTTCATTTCGATTTTTCCATGATTTTGCAGTTGATTTTTCTAAGAATCTCAAAAACCATCTTATAGCTACGGATATTTCGCATAGATTGGCATTTATAACTCAATTTCGTCATTTACGGAGTGTCGATTTTGCTTTTAAGCCCCACTATGTCAGAATAGTTCTATAACTGTGAAGCAGAAATCTGTGAACTGCTGTGAAGCAGAAATCACTTTGAAAATGAGTTTTGCTCCTCGTGATATTATGTAGCAAGAAAAAAAAAATTATGACAAATCAGATTTCGTGAACTAGCTAGAACTCTCGAACTGCTGAGATTAGACGTAGTGGAATTTTAAATAGCTTTTCATTCAGAAATTTTTATCCAACGCGCCTTTTTTAAGCTCGCGAAATAGTGTTTATCATGAACCATGTAGCTTTGAAATATCCACTTAACTGTCACGAAAAAGCAAATAAAAAGGTCTCGATTATCTAAATATTTGGAATTCGCTCATCATCGCGATGACGCACAAATAATGGTAGATTCAGACTGGGTCGACGTACGTATGCATCGCTACGCCTAACAATATCTCGGCTACTTAGCAACCATAGATTTTCAATGAAAATTTATGTTTTAGAATCACATTGGCCACACGCATCGCGTCGTGCGATGTCTGTGGCCATTCTCATAGAAAATGTATGGTTGCTAAGCATTGTTTGGCGTAGCGATGCGTACGTACGTCGACCCAGTCTGATTCTACCTTAAGAGCTACCGATTAAGAAATAAAATGCTGATTATGTCACCTAACGTGTCACCAATACAGAACACTGCATAAACATTTTTTTGTCACGTTCCTGCTCGGTTGTCAGGAATGAATTTGTGAATTGGTTAAAAACGATGACTTATTAGCGAATTAACACCCTAAATTTTAAATTTACAATACTCGTTTTGCCGATTTTTATGGCAGCATTGAACGAATATTTAATTGGCAGCTTCCCGGTTAAAATGTGCCATTCGCTGTTTGATTGTAGAATGATAGAGAAGATAGCAGTGATTTCAGAACAATAATTCAAATCAAGATGGCCGATTGTTCAAGAAAGCCGGTCTTAAATCTCAAAAATAGTTTTTCGAGTAGCACGATTTTTTTATTGATTAAACTAAAATCTACTTACTCCGTTCGTCTGATTTTCACCTGTGTATTCGTTATTTTGAAATGCTAAAAGCATGGCTGAAGTTTTTAGATTTTTTTGCATACAGGTTAACTTGTATCGTAGATACATATTAATTTAACTTGTTGAAAGCTAGCATAGAAAAAATATTTTTTTTAATACGACGTAAAATATTTGACAGTTGTCACCTTTCTTACGAATTACAAAAATTACACCAAAATAATATAGATAAAACGAACTTCCTAAAAATTACTCAAATCTATGCTTTCCACAATGGATTCATATAAATAAAAATGAAAAAATATAGACTTCGAATACGACTCCGTTCATATTGTCAAGCGGAAGCTATTTTGTCCGCCATCTTTGATGCCGGCGCGCCATTAGGAATTAATTTGAATTATTCGGAGTGGCTAGACGCTATCAAGTATTTCGTTACGTCAAGAACGAGAATGGCCCAAGCGATTCTGACCTTGTTTTTCATAAAATTTCTTTATACATAAGGGACAAAATCGCTTCAAAAAATTATTATTTTTGATGGCCTCCGTAGCAAACAAGAGGAACGCAAAGTACTATGAACGGCAATAATCTCCTCCTTTTTCACTTCTCGTTTATTAACCCTTCCTCTGCCAACCTATTCTGAGAAAAATAATTATCACACGTATCGGTTCTGGGACCAGGGTGGCCGGAACCCTATTAAAGTTATTGATATTTTTTTTAATATTACAATTACATCACCGTTACACATCCTCCATAGATATATCACCTTTTCCTCTACTAGACTCATCCATCTTTATTAGATGTACCTCTACGGGATGGGCTTTTAAATGAGAGTTTAATGTCCACTTTATTCACCGCATTGTGCGATTCATTACCATTGGCCAAAGATAAACACCAAAGTGGAGAATTTAATAGTTTATATTGTAGTTAACGGATACCCGTTGATTTCTTTTAATATTCTGATCATGTAGCTTTACGGGGATTTATGTTGGTATGTCTTTAAGGAATATTTAAATATATTATTAATTTCGTTAGCTGTCAGGACGAGATTTTGTAGAAAATGTAATATATAGATGATTACAATGTGATAATTTAAACAAGTTTCAGTTTTGGTAGTGTAGTTTAGTAACATGAAAAGTAATTTTTATTCGTTTAACTGACTTTTACGTTTTGTGTGTTGGGAATTTACTTATTATAAGCAATAATTGTCAGCCTGAAACATTCATCCACATTGAAACAATCTTCCGAGAAAAGATACATGCCGCCGACGGGATTCGAAACCGCATCCTTCTGATGTCCGGTCAGGTGCTCTTAATCAACTGAGCTATGGCGGGTTACCTCTTACCCGCCAAATTATTCAATATATTCACGTGTTTCATTCAACAACTACCGGTTATTACATTTTTTCACCTGCAAACAACCAATTTTATTTTTATATGAGAAAGGCATTGTTAGTGCTAACTTTCCCACTGGGTATCTTCGAGACATACCATGTCTACATTTTTTGGTGAAGTACTTTTTTAATTTTTTACTGATAAAATAATATTTAAGACAAGATTTTATGCATAGCACAAAGGGTAACAATTATTAAAAGCAATAATTATCAGCCTGAAACACTCATCCACATTGAAATAATCTTACGAGAACCGCGTCCTTCTGATGTCCAATCAGGTGCTCTTAAGCGATCTACACACCATGCTGCGAACAGCCCGATATATCGGGCTGTTAGCAGCTGGTTATTGTCTCCCGTCTCCCTTTTCCTCGTGCGAACCCTTAACATTCTGTTTCACGTTGTCTTCTGTCTCTTTTATTAACACAACAAATTCAATATCACCATCTCATTTCACTGCGGCGCATCGGTTGGTACTAACGGCAGACGGTTTCTTCCAATTTGCAGTCAACGTGAAACAGAGTGTTACGGGTTCGCATGGGAAAAAAAGAGACGGGAGACATCCTCCAACCTTCGATTTTTAGTCAGCTGCCAATAGCATGGTGTGTAGATAGTATTAATCTACGGAGCTACGGCGGGTTACCTCTTACCCGCCAAATTATTCAATATATACTAGTGTTTCATTCAACAACTACCGCTTATTACATTTTTTCACCTGCAAACAACCAACTTTATTTTTATATGAGGAAGGCATTGTAAGTGCTAACTTGCATACGTTCCTTTCTTTAAAAATATATGTACACAATGGTGATATTCATATAGCAATATTGACAAACTTGACTACATGGTCATTAATGAAGTATTTGAAACGGAATACTGAAGATATGGCATCAGTTTTGCATGAGGCTGCTAGTCCAATGGCTCACGACGTAGAAATACCGTTGAAATTTGTCCAAACAGGGGAACAGACCTCACTAATTAATATAGGTTTAAATGACGCAGATATGAAGCCATAAGGAAGGACCGTTGCATTTCCGCGAACGTCTTTACAGTTTTAACTAAGCTTAAACAGTTTGAATGCGAAATTCAACGGTTGAGAACTAACTAGGTAGTTAATCAGTCTGTTGGTTCAGTTGAATAATTTTATTATTTTAGGTGTACTGTTTTAATTTACTGCAATTGTAAGAAGGTTATTTTCCTAGCGAATAGTAACCAACACTTTATTCCCAACATCATTCCACATACTCAGCTATTATGTTTTAATGACATACAAGGTTTTTTTTATTTATTTTTATTTTTAACTTAACGCGTTAATCCTCAAAACCTGATGGAACCCATTAGCTCAGTTGGAAGAGTCGCAGCCCGGAAAGCCGAAGGTCCTGGGCTCGAGTCCTAGATATGTGCATATCTTTTTCTGATTTTTCTGTTTCAGATTTTCGATTGGGTTTCGCTAATATTGTTTTCATTAATTAGAAATACAAGCTATAAATAAATTACATTTTAAGGTTTTTATTTCATTAGCTTTACACAGGAGGCCCTGAGGAAAATAACTTTCCTCATAGTCTGTGTCATTTTTGGGGTTGCTGTATGGAGAAACTTTTTAAGTAGTAGATGTTTTGGAAAGGAGAAAGGCATGAGGTTTGGGTGGGAATCTGGGGGTTAGTGGGTCCAGGAGTGACGAATGTATGAATCCATCACGGTATCTAAAATTGTCTCCCTCAACTTGTCTTTCGCAATCCAGCCCGCCACGCAGTAAGTGGGCAGATGCATCCGCCACGCCGCCAAAACTTGGTAAAACCTAACCCTATGAACCCAGGCACCCCCGCTATGTCACTATACATAGCGAACCACTTAGGGTTACGATGGCAGAGGTATTAATTGTCAAATAAATTGGTTCCGGGGCGGCGGTACCTATACCTATTCCCAAATATTAAAGGATAGAAGATTAAACTTAATATACACTTTATGTCAGACTAAATAAGATTTGTAGTATGTACCTACCTCTTCGACCAAGTGTCCTTCTTTGGCCGAAGATGTACCTATATTATGTGCATTTGGAAAAAATAAAATACGTCTTTTTTTATATTTCATTTAATGTAATTGTTTTTTGTGATATTTTTAGGTAATTAATCACCTCTCTCTCTCTTTAATATTGTTGTCTAATGTTATTTTTGTTTATACCTCCTTGTTTGTTTGTTATTTTTATTCATGTTATCTTTCCTGACGAAGAAACCATCGGTTTTTAAACTTCTAGATATTATAACATGGGATTATTATGGTTTACACAAAGTAATTTTCATAAACGTATACCTACATACATTTTAACAATTTAGTGTACATTGTCCTTTTTGTACCTACATTTCTGATCAATATGATATTTCCGAAATTATTTTGTATACAATGCTACTGCTCCCTTTCAAACATGAGATATTCGAAATTAGGGAGGTTAATTGACATCAAGAAAGGAATTAATATACTTAATTATAATTAATATGTTATTTACCCTGTTGTACTAACCAATAAATATGTAACTATGCCATTTAAAAGTCAAAGAGGGCTTACAAAAATTAATACTTAAATTCATGTATCTTTAAATATGTTGAATTGATTATCTTAATGTAGCTGCCTATATATCTATTTATTAGGCATGTACATTGAAATATCTTATAGATGTAATTCAAATAATGTAATATTATTATGTGATCTATCCTAATGTGTCCTTAAAACTATATAATATGTATTAACAAATATTTCCTTATGTCTAATATTAAGAGTGATAAATTGAAGAACCTACAGACAAGCTGCCATTTGACAGCTTTGTGGGACTACCCTTATTTTGTAAAAATGTATTTTTTGATAAATAAATAAATAAAAAAATAAAAAAATTTAATTATTTCTTAACTCAAACCTGACTGATTTCATGTAACCGTAATATTCGCTTTCAGTAAATAAAGCAGCAGGACTCTAATCAGTAAATAATTGAAAGAATAGTTGCAACATTATGTTTTAAAATATTGAAGTAAATTAAAATAAGAAATAATGTTTTAGGAAATATCGGTGCGTAGCTTTTAAGATTTCTGTGATAGCTCAGTGGTTTAGAGGTGTTATCCGATATGTGGAAAATACCCCCAGTATTTTTCCACAAATCCCCTGTCTTTGAAAATATTATACCGATTAAAATCGTCACAGAGTGCCGTGAATTACACATATTAACGAAATAAGGAAACTTTGAAAAATTGTTTATTTTTTAATGCAAATACTGGTAGGTATACTTATTTGAAAAGAAAAGAGGAATTCGATAATATGTTTTATTGCATGAGATATATGTTATTGGCAAAAGCCCTAAATTTCAAAGCCTTTGAAGTCAATTAGAAATCTCTTATTGAAATTGGAAAATACAATATGACAGACTTTCCTACCTAGAAAAACGGCTGCCGGCCTGTTTCATACAAAACTTAATTTTGGATTTGAGGACAAACAGAATAATTTTTTTTTTTAATTAAAAGGTATAGAAAATATCTAGTATCGATTTGTGCTACTTTACTTAATTAAATTAAAAATTTATAAATATATTTCAACATACTTTTTTAGTCAATAATTTAGTCATTAAATTAGTAATTTTTTTTATAAATATCGCTAACTCACAAATAATTGCCAAAATTTCCTCTAAAATCTCATAATATTGAATTCTTTAATTGCCTATATTTTATTATTCTTAACATAAATCAATAAAGTAGCACACATCCGTAATAGATATTTGCTTTTATTATTGTTAAAAAATATATTTTTCAGTTTGGTTGGGTATTTTAGCCACAAATCCAATTTTTTTGGATGAAGACAAGGCGTATTTTGTTTCATACAGTGTTGATATAATTAATTAATTATAATTTAATCATCGAAAACATAGGAGCAGGGATAAATACAGTAAATATATAACACAACCGATCACTTTCAATCCCCTTCATGTAACATAACATACCATCTCCTCCATGTCCATGAATTTCAACACTAATGATTGTTATTTTAAAATACCCTAATCTCCATCAATCAAGTTGACAAGTTTGTACAATTTAGCCGGATCCAGTATTTACACCATTCCGGTTAATGTGACTCTTTCCTTAAGTCGGGTTATTTATAAACATGGGACGTGTTTAATGGGCTTAATGGTTCGGTCTTTTCACTCGCAGCTTTTAGTTTGAAATGAACCATTAGTCCATTAACCAACCGACACGGCTTCTGTATGAACCCCACTATAAATCCGTTACCTGTGCACACAATTAACTATTTTCATTTGCTCATTTAATGTCATGTTTTAACCCGTTTTAGTGCTATGTTTTTTAATAACCTATTTCAACAAGCCGTGATAAAAATTTAAGATTTACTACCCGGACACCAGGGTTGTTATTATTTTTAACTGAAATATATTAAAATTATTTCAATAAAATAATATATTAAAATTATTTCAGCACATTCCAGAGTGGTAGCTATCACTATCAGTGAATCGCCGTAATGAAAGATCACAATTATTTAGAATTGAAATGTCGCGCGTCGCTTGAAAGCTATCATTAGTGAGCTGATACAGGTGACCAGAATGTTCAGTGGAAACTTTTTAAGTTTATGAATATTGAGTACAAACTTTTCATCGGATGTTAATTCCTCACATGATAATTCATCATGTTTCGAAGCGTCGAAAACTGATAATTGGGGTTTTTAACCTTAGGTTAGGTTAGGTTAGGTTAATGTGAGTTATGATGTGATGAATTGTCATGTGAGGAAGTATCGTGTGTGAATAAATTTACTAAGGGAATTCAGACGCTGAGATCTAGTTAGTCCGATTAGACATGGAACCGAATAGCCAATCCTAAACCCGCCCAACTCTATCTCCTTCCCTTCTCACTTCCTTCAGCCTCGCAACATAACCAAATTATTAGGAATGCCATAGATCCACTGACTCCGGGTATTATGGTAAGGCATTCGCTTAAAAAAACTTTTCTTTGACTCGAATGCATTCTTGTCGTGATAAAAAAAAAATAATCATTTAGTGAGTTTTATAGTCGAAAAATCTACACTTTCACACCTTAATACTAACAATTTAGTGATATTTCACCCCCCAAGTTTGCATTATTTGAATGGTTTTTTTTTCCATAAATTGTATGCATTTACTTTGATTGTCTAATTAGGGGTAAGTAGTATAAGTACCAATTTTACTATAAACTACTCCCACAGCAGTATTTACAATCAATTAGGTATACCCACATATATGGGTTAACCTGTAAATATTATTTAATTAAATCAAGTGGCATGCATTATTTTTTATTGTTCACTCCAAGACCAATGGTGGGCAGATTGTAGTTTTTTTTTTTTTTATTTCGGGCATGAATAAATTGGGCAATGAATAAATAGTATTAAAAATTAGCCATTTTGTTATTTAATTTTTATTAGAGCAACTGTCATTTTATAACTTTTGAAGGTTATTCCCATCAATGTCATTGAATAAGAAGATAACAATAATAATCTATACGAAAATATGAAAAAGAACAAGTCACAGAATAATAAAAAAATAATAAAATCCAGAACCTCTCGACTTACCGGAGCAAACGCCATACCAATTTGGCCACTGCCACAACTTATTCAAACGTCATATTTGTCAATCTCATATTTAAAATTTCTGAATTGATATTAATATTTTATTATCTTACGTAAAAGTGTAAATGATATTAAACGTAAAAAAATATTCATAAGATTATATAATCTATACATTTTGAATAACAATTCTAGGGTAGCTTTTTTGCCTTTTGACTTTTTTTTTGTTATCACTAGACATCGGATTTTATGCATTTGCATAGTTGCATATGCGAATGCATATAACTCTCTAATTATGGATTATGGCGTTAATGCACATTTTAGCCTTTTTTCCCAATAGTGCATATTTAGTTTAGTAGCGGGAGGTACGTATAGGGATTTTTTAGGCCGTAAAACAGGTAGTTGGTTAACTTGACAGTTCAAAAGCCATTGCAATTAGTCAAGAAAGCTAGCATTTGAAGACGCATCAATTAAACAGAATATCGCCCTCGTCTCAACATATTTCCACAAGGATGCCATAGAAAAATTGGAAACAAAAAACATTACGCTATTTAAATCAATAGACATACTAAAAACACTGATTGAACCCGCTAATGCCCTTCCTAATTCAATAACAGAAAATTCGTAAAAAGTTAGACGCTATTTTGCTTAAAAACCTGAGTCTTGAAGTCATGAAGAACATTAATGCCTACACCAACGGCACAGACCCTGCCTAAACAGGTAACTCCAGAAATGGCGCCAAATTTTAAATTTTGTCCAATGTCAGTTGACGTAGAGAGTTCGATTTCGGCGTATAAATTAATACTGGGTGATAAACGTCATAAATTAATACTGGGTGACAAACGACACAAACTTGCGTTCGAAAATTTGGAAAAATACTTAATTGTATAGTGTCACAAAAACTAAGCATAATTTTAAGAATCGCTGTTATTGTGCCGTCTTTGATTAAAATATATAAAAATAACAATGGTTTTTTGATTTTGCATTGCGCATATTTTCATGTTTTTAGTGCATATTTTGGCACTTTGTTAGTGCATATAATCCGATGTCTAGTTATCACTGATTCGGTATGAACATGCTGATGTATTATTCAATAATTTGAAATTAACATTCTGCTACAAAGTGAATTGGTGTGATTTAAATAATAAATAATTTTATTGACGCAATTTTTTTACGATGGCATTAGAAAGATATGGACTTTTTATTACGGTGACTTGAAAGATTGCATTATGTCTACATTGCATCAGCCATACTAAATAAAATATTAAACCGCAATGAACTTGAGTGATGACATTTTATGATAAAATAAATATACCTAGGGACATCCAACCGAGATGAGAAAATATACCATCATATATATAACATTATATTATGTTTGTTTTACTACTCTGGTTTTAGTTTTTCAATATTAGTTACGATAGTTGATAAGTTATTTTTTTAAGATTCTTTATAATAAACAACTAATTCAATGCATATTAGATAATGGTGTTTGTACCGTATTAATGTACAGTTTAGGGATTCACACAAAGTGAAGTGTGAATGTTTTTAGGTTGAAATGCCCAACAAACCCTTGAATAAAACGTACCATTTATATTCAATACGTGTTGCTAGATAACTAAAGTTTTGAAAATGTTGAAGACTTTATTTTGGAAGTGCCTGTATGTATTGAAGAACAGGTAACAGATACTTTTGAGTAGAATTTGTTATACTCTTGATTTTATCTTAATAATTAAATCGGCTTCTGTATGTCATGATTTTTTTTTTAAATTTTTCTTTATTCATTAAACTTCTTTATTCATTAAACTGCTAGTTACATGTTTTGAGACTTTTACGACCACCACGCTAGTCACATGCCCGTGTTGTGGTGGTCAACTATCTATAGAGTGCATTAACATATTAATTATAAAAGAATATGAAAGAATATAAAGTAAAATTAACGTAATACGAAAGAATATTAAAGAATACAAAATAATATAAAAGAATATAAATGGCTACAAAGTAATATAAAATAGTAAGAAAGAATATAGTAGATTACAAAAAGTATAGAACATAAAAAGCATATATATATATATATAGATATGTTTGAAAGAATTTAAAAAATATGCAATTAAAAAAATATAAAAAAATCGAAGTATAATAGAGTGAGCAGAAAAGGATATGTGCATGTTAAGTTACATTATTTTATGTCAATATTTAAACGAATAAATGTTTGTCCACCGAATTAAAGGTGTGAATCATTATTGTGACAAGCATATTTCTCCGTGGATACTGCTAGAGTACTAGACTAGAGTAGTAGTGAGTAGGTACAAGGAAGTCAGAGGTGCCAAACAGTTTTAAGTAATTGATGTAAAAAACATAATTACATTATCACCATGCTTGTTAATTAGATACGCATAGAAATCACTTTACTTAATGACTTATTTTACTACATATTTGTTGAGCTCCTGCGCTACCGAAGCGCACAATTGTGTTTACTAAAGCCATGTCTTAATTTAATTGTGTTTACTTAATATACCGAAGTCTCACTAGTAACTCACACTACAAAAATATTAATAAATACTTCGAATGTATATTTTCGACTCGACGCGACGCCTAAAATAGTGAGTAGTATGCACTTGTCAACTGGCAAATGTAAATACTCTGAACTCTTCATTCTGAAAGTACTTTACTTTTTCGAACAATACAAATATATGCGTGTTATTATTTATTATCTATTTGTATGTTAATTGCAGCCCCCACGATTGTGTTTTAAAAGGCAAAATGATCAACGTGGTTTCTTGTTTAATGATACGTTGCATTAAGAAATAATTATTATGCCCTGCCTTTTACATGTTGTTCAGAATAAGGCCTCATGTTTTATTTAGGAAGAACTATCTTTGCTCATGAATCATAGGTGATTGTTGAAATGATTATTTATGCAGGATTTATAGAGTTATCAGAATGGTATCTTAAGATTTATGGCAGGTGGGTTTGTAATTACTAACGGCCATCAATTAAACTGAATCTCTGCAGTCCGAGTAGTAATAAAGTGGGATGTTTGTTCCCGGTCCATAATTATTACACAAATATGATGCTGTGATATTTTACACCTCACTAATTATCCGTGAAGTGATATTATTAAGCATAAATTAAGCGAAGATTAATAGATGTCATCATCGACTATCAACTAGGTAGCAATTACTCACTGACGTCATTTATATAGTTATCAAAACACAACGACAGCCGTAATAACAAAACCACCTTTTTTTTAATCCATCTGTCAATGAGTACCCAATTTAGAATAACATACAATTAATATAGAAATAAAATAAAATGTGGTTAGATTATTAAGTAATAAACCAGAAGTCATTGAAGTAATTAAAAACTAGCTTTTAATTGAGTGTGTAAATAGGTACATCACCATTTAATTAAATAAATGTAATAAAAAAGCTTAATCAAAATGGTAACCTTTTCAAACTAACCCTTAATTTTAGATATACAGAAGATTCTCACTGCATACTTACACTGTGTACTTGTTATGACTTACAAAATCTTCTTCAGACCTGAATAATAAATTGGTATTAATGTTGTATCATATCGTCGTGAATCTGTCTCTTAAGTTATGGCAAATATAGGCAATCGTTATATTTGATCTACAAGCTTCCGGAGAGAAGCTTTTTGGTTTAATAAAAGCTTCGGGAAAGCTCCATATTTTCCTTCAAGTTTAGTGTCAAATTATTTCCCTTTGAAAGGCACAATGTTATACACTATATAAAAGAAAAAAATCTTAACATTAAAATAGAGTTATACAAATTAAACTTTATAACAAAAATTAGGTAACTACTTGGACAAAGTAACAAATAAATTAAATAATTTCTTTTATAAATTAATGTTTTGTTTGTTTTCAGGCGGAGGAGTTGAATGCTCTGGTAGGCAATGCGTTTCGGATGGCTTTCGCTACCCAACTTCACCAGCCACCCCCCACCGCACCCCCTTCACACCCCCATCCTTGGGTAAGTTAATAATTTGTTTTGCTAGTAGTAGATAATCTACTGAAAAAATTATTGGTGAATAAGCTCATAAGCGCTTGTGATCCAGGTTCAATGCAAAACGTTTTTGTAAAAGTGGGACCAACGTAACATAGTGGTCTAGGCAATCTAGGCATAGGCTTTTAAATCTGGATGATGCGGACTCGATTCTTGGCTAGGATTCTGTGTTTAGTTACGAGATCTGTACAATTTGGGCATCGTAGCCCCGGGAACCATTTATTGGATAACCAACACCCTTGCCGTTGGTCATCCCGAGTACACTACGTATTTATTTATTTATTTACATTTGATATATTTAAAGCCAAAATAACAAATAATATTACATAATAAGAGAATATATTTAAAATGAATACAAGTGTTATTGCGTTGTTTTAGGTCGATATTAGTTCCTAGCTAGGCAGATTGCCTGTTCTAAGGAACCAAAGTGTGTAAAGTGCCAAATGCAATTTAAATTATTATTTTTTTATAATTAATACCTATGTACTAAGTTTTTACTAAATGTGCTATTCATAGGTAACTATGTATCGTTTTAAGTCACATTATATAATAGTTTTTCAGACTCCTCCCTACCCAAGCCAATCAACCATTTAGTTATTTTTGAACCAATGCAGGACATTTTGCAATTTTTAATATTTAAGTCTGGGGGGATTTTATTGTATAATTTCGGTCCCAGATACGCATACGTCTTTTGATACTTTGCCGTATTGCTCCCTGGGACGAAGAGATCAAATATGAAAATATCAAAGTATGGAATGGTATATTAAGCGGGGGTGCCCGGGTTCATGGGATGAGGTTTGTCTAAGTTTTAACTGATTGGCTAGCCGGTTCGTAAGAGACTGGTTGAGGGAGACTCAACCTAGACCTCTCCAGCTGGATTCTCTCGACCAATCGGCTTGCACCGAAGTCGAAGGGATGGATTTATATGTCCGCCTATAAATCTAAAAAGGGACTAATTTTAAAAAAGGTACTCCTGAAAATTTGCTTTATCACTTTACATAATGCCATAATATGGATGGTTTCCAGTAGGTAGTGTAATCTTCTTCGGTGTTCAGTAAACATTTAGATATGTATTTCAGTGACGTATATTATTTATGGCCTATCATTTTATTTGAAATTTTATTTTATTGGATTCTCCAATTTATTGTAATATCCACCCTGTTATAGAGAGTGGTATACAAACTCTACATTGCCACACATTCCTTGCTTCGTTCGTATTCATACATCATCTGAAATACTTCTATGTTAAGCCTACTTTTGACAAGATGCGAGTCAATTATTTGATTCAACGCTTTTTTCTTAAGAAGTTCTTCTTCCATCCGCTTGTTCTAAAATTTTGAATGATCTTTATTATATTTTCCTAGAAAAGTCAATCTTATTCAGGGTAAGGCACACATTTACAGTGATATCATTTTTCACAAATGTACTTTTGAGCAAGACTCTTCTGAAAGCAAATGGAGGGCGTTGCTACGGAGAAGGGAAAAGCAATCGGGATACTAGCTTAAGGCAATATCGGAAATACATCGTAAGCTAACCCTCAAATAAGATATATACGGTGGAAGCTATTTCCTTGTAAGGGAAATGATAGAAGGTCAAACACAGAATTAAGATCGGATCTACATATTTTTTTAAGCCGAAATAACAAAGAAAATATATTACACAAAGTGCACCTTTGAATTCATTTAAACATAATGTGAATAATTGATAACATAATTTGCTTATGATCAAGAAAAAATGATAATGGGTTTTGGGGTTCTTATAGCGTCATTGATCTCCTCGGCACCAGTGCATAGTCGGGAAAGACGCTAAACGCCTCTCCTCAAAAAGACCCTCCACGCAGCATCTTCAAAGATGACATAGGCTCTTACATATAATGTAAAAAATATACATTAGATAACATAATTATTTTTTTTTTAATCTTTTTTATTACAATTATAATGCCTTGTCTTAATATGACATCTTCAGTTATACCAGAATAGGCTCCATAAAATAAATGTGTTTCTTAGTTTTCACCAGTTATTTTTTATTTTATAATGTTCTTATGAAATTCATATTTTTCAACATATAGTCTTATTATAGGTAATAAATAATATATTATAATATCATATTATAATAAGAGGTAAATAAGGAGAATCTCGAAAATTGTTTTTATTTTGGCTATTCTGTACAAGATGTAAACTGTCAATTTTCTTAAAATGTATAAATAATTAAAGCCCTTTAAGCCTTACACGGTTATCATTTCCAAAAGCTTACTTTCTAAACAGAAGTCATTGATTTAATCCCTTTTAATTAGAGTTCCCCAACGATCTCTTTCCAATCACCATCCAAAAAGAAAATAGCCTTTCGAAGCGATAACGGAACTACACTTAACGCAGATAATCTAGACTTTAATCCGGCATAATAGGGACGAAATTTGAGTTTTCCGACCATTCGAAGGTTTTCCTTTCAAAATACGTACAAATAGTCCGGTGGTATCACCAACCTACAAGGTGTTTGACTAATGAAATGAAAAACTTTATACGCACAGAAACTTAACGCTTTAAATAAATATGTCTTATATAACTGCAATAGATAGTGGAGGATGCTTAGAGTAAAGCCATGTAGAAGAATCGATATTAAAAGCAATGAAATTTGGAACGTGGAATTACTGCCTCATTTTTTTAAATTTTGTAATGATTCGTTTCCCCACATTATATATAAAAATTTTATCTTACTAATCTTACTAATATTATAAACGCGAAAGTTTGTATGGATGTATGTGTGTTTGTTACTCTTTCACGCAAAAACTACTGAATGGATTGGAATGGAAACTTTACAATAATATTTCTCATATATCAGAATAACATATAGGCTATAACTTATAATAATATATATATAATTTCCATATATTACAAATAACAATTATTGCTTGTTAGAAAATATCAAAATTTGAGAATGACATTTTGCAAAACAATGATCGTTAAATCAAAATTCTATTTTAGAAAATATTTAAATTAGTGAATTTATTTGAAGTACTCGCCTAATACTTTGAATCGAATCAATAATTATAGATATTTTAAATAAATAGGTGTTTTGGAATAAACATAGAAAGGACATAGGAAAATAAAATAGGCTACTCGAAGTACCTGCGCGGACGAAGTCGCGGGCATAAGTTAGTAATATTATAAACGCGAAAGTTTGTGGATGTTTGTTACTATTTCACGCAAAATTTACTGAATGGATTTTAATGAAACTTTACAATAATATAGCTCATACACCAGAATAACATATAGGGTATAATTTATAAAGCTAACTATTTATTTTCAATATATTGAAAATAATAATTATTGTTTAATAGAAATTGTCAAAATTTTAGAATGACATTTTGCAAAACAATAATTGTTAAATCAAAATTCTATTTTAGAAATCATTTAAATTTATGAATTTATTTGAAATACTCACCTAATACTTTGAATCGAATCAAGAATTATGCATATTTTAAATAAATAGGTGAATTTTTGTATAAACGTAGATGGGACCTAGGAAAAGAAAATACATTACTCGAAGTACTAATCAGTCAGGTCGCGGCGCGCGGGTCAAAGACTTTCCCAGATTTTTTAAAGCCAACTATTTCACTTTTCATAACTTATTCTAAAGGGTGTTTTGGTAACCGCTTCCAACTGTTAATCGAATGCACTGCCTACTAGGTTACTAGGCTATCGACCTCCTATTATCAATATTTATATTTAATCTTAACTTCTTCCTGGGTGTCCTATTTGAATCGGTGACCCTTTGATTTGAAAAGGTGCATTTTCCAGCTTCGTCTTAGGAGGCTAATAAATATTTACAAATTTACAAATTTTAATGTCATCTGCCTTTTCTACGTTCGTTTACAAAACACTCTGTATAACATTGCCGGGCTCAGTTTCGGCTCTTACCTGAAAAGACCTGATTAGGAGGAAACTGCCCATAAAGACCGTGCGAGAAGGTCGTATTGATAAGGCTGTGTCTACGACCATCCCATGTGTTAACGAGCCCCTAAACAACCCCAATCGTATGCTAATGTTTAGGGGTACTTTTGTCCCACATTTCGCCAACAATTGGCCCCATCTGGCCCACTTATATTCAGCATTTTCCCACATGCGCGACTTTGATGTAAAACGCCGATAAAGTTTGATTTACTCAAATGTGTGACGGAACTGACGCGCCTTGCTAAAACCTTCTGTATTTCAACGGAAACTCAACATTTATTAGGTGCTGGTATCCTTTTCGCATTTTTATAAAATAATGATTATTCGGCATAAGCCCAGTTTTTTCGCTACCTAATAAAGTTAATAAGTTGGATAATGTACTAAAATATTATTCTATTAATATATTAATAGAATAATATTTATCTACTTATTATCCTTCTATTAATTTTACATTATTAAATACATAAATTTATTTTAAAATGTTAAGCAGAAATGGATCTTCATAATAATCGAGTGATTTGTGATTGATTTTTTGTTTTAAATCACCTCAAGGGCGGTTGTACCGCGCATCTTCGTTGACTTTGTATATACAACCAAAGAATAAATTAAAATGACATTAATAAAAACCATTCTAAAAGTTCAAACCATAAATGCCATGAATTTACAATAAATAGAGTCAAATCTAAAATGTAGATAACCCCTTGAACTTATAAACACCGAAATTGAAAAATATTATTTTTATTTTCAGAAATAACAAAATAAATTAAAAATTGTTTTAGTTGTCTTTGAAGAATGCACAAATGTTACCGAAATTATTTGGCTAAAAAAATTAAAATAAAATGTTCGATACTTGCAAAAATCTATATTATGACACATGGTCTCCAAAAAAATTCGTTTTATCACGTAATCTTTTTATACATTTACTGATTAATTTTTTTATACATTAACTGATAGACGACTGACGTAATTGTTAACTGGGTGTTGAAAAAAATCACGTTAATTCGTCGTGTCGTCGTTTTCATACGTGCGTAATGGGCATTGTTGAAAGCATCATCTGCCTGACGGTAGGTAATGCCATAATGCGAACTCTCAAATTGGTACAAACGAGGTACAAACAATGTTGGGGGTGGCAATTTGAGTCAACCCGAACTAACTACTACAGATCTAGCTTTTTGGGACAATGGGCCTCAGATCTTATAAGAGAAAAGGTGTCCAATTATAATGAAGAGTTAATAGAGGTAACTAAAATTTATTAATGAATTCTGTAACTGAAAGAAATAGGTTGTATTTTTTTCTATTTAAATTTAAAAAAAAGGGCAAATATTCCGTAATCTCAGGTCACGAGTAACATAACTGCTTTTGAATCCTCCTGTTAAACAGTAAGAGGCAAAATTAAATTTGTTGAATAATAGTAGAGGACTAGCTAACAGAGAAATAAACCTGCGACACGCCTGGATGGGATGATATCACATTGGGTTTACAGGAGAGCATAACGGTATAATCAATTGGATTTGTAAATAAAATATTTTTAATTTTACTAAATTTGAAAAAATGCTTAGAAACACAAATAACATTTATTGTCGATTTTATGCACCCGTAAAAAAGTATACCTACTATCTAATTAATTCGAAAATTTTATATTGTATATTTGCAAACACTACGGAGTGGAAGATGTGCTTCGGAGACCGACCACAATTCAGAACCGAAAAAAACTGAACAGGGACTTCCTGACCTCTCCCTCATTTCCTTCCCTTCGGCACACAACATAACCATTTTGGATGCTATACTACCACAGACTTCGGAGAGTTGGGGCAGTTGGATCTTACGTTAGAAAATATAACCGCATAATGTTATTTGCTCCTGGATAAACATTGATAGTATAGTTCTGCATAGCACATCTACTTCTACTTACCTACTTCTTTATTACGTTACAACCCAAGAAAAACGGCTAAACGTACCTGACATGCTTATTTCTTACATCTCCGAAGTACAAAATCGTATTTACATTCTTTAAAAAGGGTTTTATCCTCTGTATGCAAGAGGATAATGGGTTCACATTAAAGATCTGCTCTTTTTACATATTCCCCTTCCAAATAGGGATGTTTTCCGGGTGATTGGCGCCTACTTTGCGCCTTTATCGGCGCGGATGGCTCGGGGTGTTGGTAGGCAATTCTATAGCCGATATTTTTATGTCCTTAGTAATGGTAAGCCCTGGCAGATAGGGCCCGCCCGATGTAGGTTTTATACCGCCCGGTTTATTCCACGGTCGGTATTATCCCGACAGTGTCGGACCAGTTATTAAAACCAGATATTTTTTTGATATTATTTTAAAAATTACCTAAAAAAACCTTAATCCACAAAGTCACCATGTGAATACCAGTCGTACACATTTCGAAAAAGTTCCAATGGTTTGAATTCAATTGTACTAGGGCATCCTCTATTTGAAAATATTATTGGTTTAGAGTTTGGGGAGGTGTCAGGAGCAGCTCGGTAGAAATCTTTAGGAGATTCTGTGTTTTGGATACGAGGCAAGTTCGTGCCAAAAACAAACTAGCATACCTCCTGAAACACAGAACTGCTTTTGAAAATGTCAAAATTGCTCAAAATACTAGAACCAAAGGGCTTAATCTCTTACTTTTTTTATCCCTTTTGCTAAAACAACTTTTGGCCAAAGAAGTTTTAGATACTTAGATACTAAGCTATACAGTGCACTTCCACTGGCTATTAGACAGAACACAACTTGTTTTAAATAAAAAATTAGACACCAAGTCTTGGATCATAAGCCAAATCTAACACCGAAGATTTTATTAAAATCAATTAATAAGTGTGCATTGTCTTTAATTTTTAAAGTTTCATTGGGTTATTATTTGTATTTTTATTATAAAATGCTTATGTTATAAACTGCTCCTGCTCTTAACACATGAGTTCCTAGTAAGACAGGCACAGCACATAACCTATTATAGTGGAATTATAAAGACTAGCAGTGAAAAACCCGCCGCTTCACGGACGGCTCGGAACGGTTTCCATACAGTGTGGCGTTGGAGATTTACTCGGAGTCGGGTTCCTTAATTTGAACCGTACGGGCATTACCGTATTAATATACTTCGATGATTAAAAAAAATGAACAAAACTTCAAGCAACGCTCAACGTATCTACCAATTATTTAACAGAAACCTACGAAAGGAATCGGCTTTTATTTTAGGCGTGCCCTATAACTTACAGTTTTAGTTTTAATGGCCTTCAAGTATAATATTCATGTTAAAATGTGAATGATTACAGGTTAGTATTGCAAGTTGCTGATTTCTCCCATATTGCGCCACATAAAAAAGCTGTCAATTCTTCGACTGTATTTTGATACGATTTCAACTCTTTAACCGGGTTGTAAAGTAAAATAATAATATACAGAGTGCACTCAGTGATAAAACACTTCACGGTAGTGTTGTAAAATTGAGAGAACGTTACAATTTTTTTTGGGGTAGATACTACATACTCCGTGTGGTGCTTCGTTCTAATAATGTTAAAATGTCGAAATTGGGATATATCTTCGGGGCAGATTCTTATATATTTTAAGATAATGGAAACTTAAACACTGAAAAAAAAGAAAGAAGAAGTGCAATACGACGTAATACCCAAAAATAAATCACTATTATAATACTTTTAATCGCGAAAATCTTAAAATCGTATCGATAAATACATTTGCAAAATGCGTAATAATATAATACTATGTAATTCTGTACGGCCCTCCTTACTATGACCATATTCTTGTAAAAATATTGGAAGATCTAAGAAAAAATAATAATGATTTATCATTTAAGAAGAAGATAACACTAATAATGTAAATAAAAAATGAACAAGACACAGAAAAATAAAAGATAACGGTCACAATTGGGGCTCTAACCCAGAACCTCTCTTCTTACCGGGACGGCGCTTTAACCAATTCAGCCATTGCCACCTATTATAAAACTGTCATAATTGTTAAACTAATATTTAAAAAAATTAGAAGATAATATTTTTTTAATTCAGAATGTTAGAATAAATAAGTGGTGTTTTACAAAGTGATTAATTTTCATTAAAAATAATATTTCAATGATGTTTCAATAAGATATTTATAATTCATTGAAATATTAAGTTAATTCTAAGGTGTTATTTAGCGAATTTACAATATTCGCGATTAAGCATAGAGATCGATATTAAAAAAAATTATTTATTTTATGGTAAGAGAACAGGTGCTGTTTTTTGTTTATATTTTGATTTATGGGTTAGATCTTTAAATGTATCTGAGTGTGAAGACAAAAGTGTGTGTGCCACAAAAAATAAGTAAGCTTGCCCTATGCATATGCATAATTAGTACAAAAATATTAAATAAATTATTTATGGGGTTCATTCTCCCAATGCATGGGGATAGTAGTTTCATAGCAAAGGTCTTTACTTTTTACACATTCACCATCGAAGTAGTGAAATAAAAACGCCTTAGGTTTAGAAATATATCCCAGTCCTATCCGCCCCTGTGCGGCCCAATCTCTCCTTGTACAATGCGAGTGATTCTGCTTTTTCCTTGTCCGAGGAAGGGGTTTAGGTTTTAGGGCCTGTCATACGGTTTTACCAGTAATTCGGGGGTGGCCATTAAACTCTTGAGATATTTCTGCTATCGCTGAAAGGCTTGTTATGTTTTCGCATTATACCTACACAACGTAACTGCGGAATGACTAAAGAAATCGTTTATTCCCCAATTCCGAGTTTTCTCCGAGAATGGTTGACAATTTTGCAATTTGATAGTAAGTATATGCATCCATTCGGTAGGAATTTATCATGTAATAAATAATCTTATTGACAAAACGAAATGCGTAATATTAGAGCAAAACCGTTTTAATTTTATATTCTTAATCTCTAAAAATTATAAAACTTATTATTTCTTGTATAAAAAGCTGGTTTAAAATTAGAAGGGAGATTTTGCAACATTGAACTGAAAAATTGTTGATATATAAAATTTTTCGCCATTCTTTATCGTTATTATTATTAGAATTGTATAGATATTTATGTCTTGAAATTTTGTTAAGTTTTTTATTTAAGATGTTATCAATTAAATTTGGTTCGTATCCGTTATTTACAGCAATTTGTTTTATTGTAGAAAGTTCATTTAGGAAATTATTATTAGATAATGGGACATTTACTAGGCGGTGGATCAAAACCAGCTTTTTATACAAGAAATAATATCGGTAACTTTTTGAGGAACGCTAAAGATAAAGACCATAAATTAACTAATTCCGGAATATATAAACTCAAATGTAATGACTGTTCCTCATTTTATATCGGGAAAACAACGCGTAATTTCGAAATTAGAATCAAAGAACACTTAAGGTGTCTTAATAATAATAATTTTTCCGATTTCGCTAACCATATAATTGAAAATAACCATAGTTTTGAAAAAAATACAGGGATAAATATTCTTCACTTTAATAATAAAGGAAAACGCTTAGATAACTTAGAAGCTCTAGAAATAAAAAAATCCCTTAAAAATAATGAGTCGATTATCAATAAACAAAAAATATTAACCTATAGCCCAATATTAAATCTCTTCCCATTCGGTGTCCATTCTGTCCCCACTTACTCTTCATCAATTCCTAGCCACGCCCCCACCCCTACCACAACACCTACTGATAAATTGTACCCATACACTATTTTGTAAATTGTCATCAGTATATGTTTGTCCTGAAGAAGGAACGGTTGTTCCGAAACCGGTCGGCGTGTAACTAAATAAATCAGTGGTTGTAACTAAGATATATCTATTGTTTCATTTAATTAAGTAAAATTATCCTTATTATGTATCAAAATGAATTCATACAGCAACATTTTTAGTTGTTGTGAATTAAATTTCAACATAATCCAGTTATAAAGACAAGCGTGTTTTGTAATTTCAGAAGGAAGTAGCGAACAACCGTAACACGGAACTCTCCAGCATGGGTATTAGGGCCCCCAATACCATCCCCGGCCTGAGGCATCACTATCCTCACAATTTTCCAGGAAATCAAAGGTGAACGCACTTCTTTGTGAACTTATTATTAGATGCTTACCAAAAGACTGTCATTACAAAGCAGCGAATCTTTTTTTTTCTAATGCAATAAAACACTAGCGCCATATTTTGCTCAGCAAGAAGCAGTGGAAGCGGAAAGAAGCTTCGGAAAACAGAAGAAGCAGAGGGAATCTGGAAGAAATGAAAAGCAAGAAGCAGCGGGAGGCAACAACCAAAAATTAATCTATGAGCTGGAACCGGGAAGATGGAAGTAGGAAGCAGGAAGCGAGAAGAAACGAGATACAACAATAAGCGAAAAGCAAGAAACGAAAATCAAAGCTCAATCAAGGAATTCCTGAACATTCTACTTTCCAATATTGGCATATTAGGTTGCCATTCAACACCTTCCAAAAGTTATGGAAGGTGTTGTCCAAGCATGGAGTGAATGCAAATCTCATACAGGCAATTGCGTCTCTTTATGAGGGAATTGTTGCGTGTATTAGTTAGGGTGAGCGGTAATTTCACAGGGTGGTTTGACATTACAAAAGGCGTTAAGCAAGGCTGCGTAATGTCACCGTGGTTATTCAATCTATACATGGATAATTGTATTATGCAAGAATCGAAAGAGGCGGGATTGGGCGCGAAATTGAATAATCTGATAGTATGTTGCCTGTTGTATGCTGATGATGCGGTGCTGATTGCTAACAGTATAGAAGATCTGCAGTCTCTCGTAATGTCACCATGGTTGTACAATCTGTACATGGTAATAATTGTATGCAATAATTGAAAGAGGTGGGATTGAATCTGAAAGTGTATTTGCCTGCTGTATGCTGATGATGGGGTGCTGATTTCTAACAGTATGGAAGATCTACATCCTCAGGATGAACGAAGTATATATGAAGAATGAGTTAATGATGAATGTAAGTAAGTCTCAAGTCATGCTGTTTGAAAGAGAGTGTACGAAACAGTGTGCAATATAGTTTTGAATGATGAATACTTGGAGCAGGTGGATGAGTTTGAGTATTTGGGAAGAAAGTTTACGAGAGATGGGAAGGCTGATAGGGATATCGAAAGAAGGGTGAATTCAGGTAACTCTATTAATGGTGGGCTGAATACCGTTGGCGTCAACAGAAAGCTGTCCAAAGAAGTGAAGCCAGCAGTCCCTAATGGAGTGCTGGTACCAATCCTGATATATGGCAGCGAAGAGTAGAAATTGCAGAATGAATTTGAAATGCAGTAGAGATGAGATCCCTGAGGCGTATATGTGGTAAAACCATGTATGATCGTGTGAGAAATGTGGATATCCGCAAAGAATGCTAGGCTGATGTAAGCGTAATGAGTAAGATCAAGAAAAGGACCCTCAGATGGTTTGGGCATGTAGAGCGAATGAACGAAGAAAGGCGTGTAAGGAGAATATATGACGCAAATGTGAATGGAAGAGGAAATTGCGGACGCCCGAGGAAGACATGGCACGATCAAGTGAACCAGACACTTGAGTCGGGACATGTATGTATGAGAAGATTTATGAATGTGAATGAAGCAAGTAATGTATGCCAAGACCGAGTTGTTTGGCGGTCCGACCTCTACCCCTATTTATCTACCCCTGCAGGAAACGGCGTAATGGTTAGTTAGTAGGTTGCCATGTATACCGGTCGATTATACTCCAACCTCCTTCCCACCCTTAGAGCCCGTGGTCTACTCCTAACTGTTCAGTGTTCTCTGGTGTACCAGTCTCACCGGGACAGGAGTGATCCTGGCTTGGGTGGTACAATCGTTTCGTATCGTATGAAATTTTATGTCTGACAATCTAATTTCTAACATGAGCTATGGAGCGAATGTTCATTTGATCGATAAGAAAAGAGATCTCAAAAAATAGGGTAGGTTCCTAATTATACTTCTTTATTAGAACTGATTTCAGCGAGTAGCTGCTTTTTGACAATAAAAATAATATTTTAATGTATTATTTTCTGGCTATGGTTTGGTTAATTGGTTATGGTTTATCCAAATTATTTTGTTGCAGTTTTCTACAATTCTCGTCGTGATGAAATATAAGACATGTCATGTCCAATTAATGATATTTATCTGAGTTTCCATAATATTAAATTCTATAAGGAAAAAATATCCGTTGGTGAAACTCAGGCGAAGTTAGATTAAAAAAACAAACTGTTTTAAAACTTGTTTGTGAAATCGCCATTTTAATGAAACCATCAATTTTTCTATTCCAGCCTAAAAACCACCAACCTAAAGGGGGACATACAAGAGTCGACCTCCCCCAGCAGCTCGGAGGAGTCCAACAGCCCCACGGAGCTGAACTCCTACAAGCGGCTGGCGGACAAGCCCCCGCTGATGAAGAGGCTCGCCCTGGGGCTGTCGGGGGCGCTGATGCTGCAGGCTGCGCACACGGAGGATAGCACCCCTCTGGTGCCCGACACTCCGACTAGGTAAGCAACAATGTGCATTGTTTTATGGTCACTGGCAGGAAGGCAGACTAAGTTAACGGATGCGAGGTAGGTTTCATCGAGGTATACTCCTACAAGCGGCTAGCGGGCAATGCTTTCAATTTAAAATTTAAAAAATTAACAATTAAAAGCTTTAATTTCACAAAACCCAAACTAAGATAGCCAACAAAACTGTGCGTATTGTGACACCCTAAGAACCTCTTTCAAACTAACAAAATTCATGGTAATCAAACCCTTGCTACACGCCAGAACGCAGTGTGTCAATGGTTATTTAATTTTCTGTGTTTGTAGCTATTAATCCAAGAATTTCTCCTTCTTTCAGTCCACTGCACAAACCAGTGACCCTAAACGGAGGTTACGTGAATGAAGCCATCTCAGACTCTGATATAAAGTCCGCTATGATGAAGGATGTCTCTAGGAACAACTCTTTAATGCTGGAGGAGACCATACAGAAGACTTCCATTCAAGTGAAACGACTCCACATAGATAACGTTAATTTAAATAATTCGTCGCCATGTATGGACAAGACCGCAGCTTCGCACCACTTCGATAATGATCTGCTGAAGATCAATAATAATAAAAGAAATAGGTACGTAGATAGTAAATAGGTTATTTTTTATTGCTAGAGTACATTCAAATACATATACAAAGCTGATAAATCAACACAAAGCCATAATCATATTAATTTCTTTAAACTTTACTCTCACTCTCTAAATATACGCAATGATTTTTACAATTGAGGACCAATAAAAGTAAAGTCATTTTGCCCTTAGCTTCGAACAATAAAACGATATTTACAAAAGTCTGGTAACCTCGACAAGAGTGCTCTTGGTACCTGCGAACGTTGTTACAAAATTGGTATTCCGCAGATGCACACAAAGAGTTGCCATAATAGACACAACTTTCTGTTTGGCATTGGCATCACGCTAGCAGTGTCAAGCCAATCAGAAGCTTGGTGTAGAAGAATCCGAAATATTGATGTAATATAAGTAATAACTCTTTCTTAAGCCCTGTGAAATTTTATTTCAGGATATTAAGAATTCCCAGCTCCAGCAGTTCATCGTGTGGCGGGAGCGGTTCTCCACCACTGCTACCAGCCCGGAGTGACTCCCTGAGCAGCCGGGAAGAGGCAGAACTGAGGCTGGCTCCTTGGTTCCAAGCTGGGATCCCGAGAGAGGTAATATTTTGTGTTTTCGCTTTAGGGAAATCTTTTCAAAATATTTAAATGGGAATATTAAATATATCTTTAAACATGAATGTGAAATAAACGTGAAAACACTAATCAGATAATTTGAAACTCAACACAAATGCTAACAGGCTTAACCAAGTTTGAAAAAATATATATTTTCCAGTAGAGCTGTGCAAGCATAAATCTGTCTCCAAAGCATGTATGTATATTTACAAAGTTGTCGCTTATCAAATTATTTTTTTACAAAACATAGCAAGGAAACAAAAGGTCGATTTTCCGATGAATAATACTTTGATTGAATTCCATTTGCACGCCGAAATATACCTGCTACATGTCACTAAAATATAAATGCTTTAAAAGTTATGGGAAATGGTCAGATTTGACAGAGGTTTCTAAAGACCAGCGGGGAAGATGTGGAGGAATATAACATTTTGCACATTATGTTTTTATTATTTCTTTCTTAAATTTATAGTTTCAAAATTATCTGTCATGATAAAATTGTACTACCAACAATGGGAGTTAAATAAAGAAATAAATTTAAAATGTTAATATGACTAAAACATGTGTGCCATTAAGGGGATTTCTCACCATCCTCCCAATAGCTTATCTACACTAATAACGAATATTATTAAAAATAAAAATAAAATACTCGCCGTGGTTAGAAAACTCGGCCAACTTATCCAATATACAGCCACTACTCATAGGTTCGAGTACCGAATTATAAATAAACTGTAAATATTCGTTATTAGTGTAGATAAACTATTGGGAGGATGGTAAGAAACCCCCTAAGATTAATAAAAAAATTATTGTTAATATGTACCTTCTTGTAATTTTTCTGGAATTAACCAAAGTGATTCTTTGGTTCTAATGATGTCATCAATTAATCTGTTACAGTTGCGGTTGTTTGAATTTCTTATTCTTTGTAGCTCCGATCAATAAAAATATGATTTGTCTGCACTACTTGCAATATTATACATTATACCTAGGATTAAAATAAATTATCAAAATGATTCCTGTACTAAACCTGTGATTCTAATCTCCCAGTTGTCCTTTTCTTAAATAATCGCGGACCCTCTTAGTATTTTTCATTATTCAAAATGTATTTGTTTAAAACTCATTACAGATTGCTTTGGAAGTATTGGGGAACCAACCAATTGGTGCCTTCATGGTTCGTGAGAGCACAACTAAATCTGGTTGCTTCGCCCTTTCCCTCAGAGTGCCGAGGGACTTCCAGCCCAGTGGAATCGCGCATTATCTCATTCTTCACACAAGTAAAGGATATAAAATTAAGGTATGAAGACACATTGTTTTTATTAACGCATTACAAAACACATGCGTATAGTCTCTGATACGATCTTTTTTCCTTAGATCTGTGGAAGTGGAAAATGGAAACACCAATAAAAATATTTATTGGTAGTGGGTGACATCTGTTGGTATCAGCATGATCTACTTTGTACCATAATAAATTACGATGGTAGATTTCCTCACTAATAATTAAAAGCTTTTCATTTTAGACAACAGATGGCAATAACATATTAATATTAAAATTTTACCAAAATGGTTTTAAAACTTGGTATCAAAAGCCTTTCACTTTACTACTTTACCTTTCACTTATATAAGTATAATAAATCTCTGTAAAACAATATTTTATTTGCTTTTAGGGTTTTACCAAGGAGTTCACGTCTCTGACAGCACTCATTACGCATCACAGTGTAATGCCGGAGCTTCTGCCTTGTCCGCTCTCTCTCTCTCGCTACAATCCCAGCTTCTCCAAAACAGATTCCAGTAGAGACTTTGAGGACATTGATACTGATCCTGACTACAACACGTTAGCTGACTTTCGTAAAATGATGGCTGACCTGAACGTGTGATTATCTCACGAACAAACTAAGTGCTTACCAAACAAGAAAACTGAATAAACAAAGTGTTCTGCTCAAAATTAAGCAGTGCGAGAAGTTATGTAATTATATGGACAATGTAAGAAATTTGATACTTTTCAATGGGGTTTTTCATAAGTTCTACTTTATGAAAGTTCATGATTAATTTATAGTTTTAGATAAACCAAAAATTCAAGAAATTTCACTAGAATTACTTTAGTTATTGTTGATCTGAGTGCAGAAGTGTTTTCTGAAAATAATAATTTAATTTAAAATGTTTTTAATATATTTTCCAATTGAGTCATAGATTTAAAGAATATAAAGTTTTGATTTATAAATTCATAGTAGTTTTATAGCATTTTCAAAGGGGTTACATGATTTTTGCTTTGAAAACTTATCAGGAAACAATGTTTTTTTTTGCTAGAAAATAAAATAGTAAAATTCATAATTTTAAGAAAATGTATTATTAACTCTGAACATAATTATTTTTATCATCACCCAGTTGCTTATTAATGACTGCATCGCTGTGTTTAACTTAAATTATTCAGGTTTTTAAGGATTTATTAAGGTGAATGTCAAAAGAATTCACATTCTACACTTTCGTAGATAGCGCGCAAATAGTATTTTTTTACTTATAAACGCTTTTTACAAGTTATGCTTTGATGCGGAAGTACAAGCAATATGAATATTAACAAATAGTTTTGTCAATTAAAAAAACTAATTGTTAATATTCATATTGCTTGTGTACTTCCGCGAACATTAAAATTTTCTTAATATTTCAAAGCATAACTTGTAAAAGGCGTTTATAAGTAAAAATTACTATACGCGCGCAATCTACGAAAGCGTAGAATATGAATTCTTTTGAAAAATATTATACACTCCATAAAAAAACATCCTCAAGTTTAAATAAAAATTATCGCTTTCATTGCATATTAGAACAGGTTCTTCATTAGTCACTGATGTAAATTTCATAAAATTTTATTTAAAATAGTTATCTTTTATTGCGGACAATAGATTTGTCACACTTTATTTTGTTGAATACTAATTGTTAGGAACATATTTCAATAAATCATGGTGTATAATGTTATATCTATCAATATTTTTTATTTGTTTTATATTTCACTGCTTTTACAATTTCCTCCGCATTTTTTTTTAAATTTCATTTATTTACATCTGAACCATTTTGTATTATCTAATTATTTTTATTAACAAATGAAAAATGTGTAATCTTAAGTAAAAATTCATAGAGAGGCCTTTTAAATGTTAAAAAATAATTTATCAGATCTCAGTATCATCTCTCAAAATTATTTATTGAAATTAGCTATTTAGCTCACGTGAGAATGTTTACAATACAATTAGGTATTATTAGACACAGTAAGATCCTATATAAATATTTTCGTGGAATGAATGTAATAAATAACATAAAAATCCGGCAAATTAACCTCATGTCTCTCATAGAAGGATCGAACCCAGTTTGTTATGTTGTAATAAGTGATTTCAATAAAAAAAATTCCAACAGTCATAAATCATATTTTAAGAACATATCATTAATTTCATAATATCAATAATCTTACTTTCATTAATTTGAGCTTTTAATTATTTTGAGCTTTACTAAACTGCAAAACTAGAATTAAATTTCCAGACATTATTATCTAATGTAAGGGCTGCATATTTAAATTACGTGTGTGTAATGAAAAATGTAATATTTTATCTATGAAAAGAAAAGAATTTGTGATTACGAATTGTAAAACATAAGTCATTAAATAATATTTAACAAAAAATTTAATGTTGTACAATAGATATTTTTTAAAGAATTATGTATTTTATTTTATTTGGTATCATGTTATTTAGTGAATGTAATTTATAATATTTATATGTAATACTTAATAAATTAATGAAAATTATTTGAAATTTTTCGTATTTTTTTAAAATATACCGAAACTGTGAAGATATATAATGTATATTTTAAAAAGCTTAGGTGAAATCATTTCCTTAAAACATGCAGTACCCTCCGAAGGTTGTGGCTATGATGATAATGTTTTTATGTATTTTTTCATATTTGGGGCAATAAAACAATTGTATATAAAAAGATCTTTATTTACACAATGCCATTAAAGTGCATAATTTTGTACAGTAGATAAACAATGATATTTTAAGCAGTTCTATAAATTCGACACATATTTTATGATGTATACAATCAGGAGCGTTAATTTAGCATTTTGTCTGTACCTCTATACATATTTATTTACAAGTCTTTAATAATTATTCAAGAATTTTCATGCAACATTAAAATGATAATGGTCTCTTATTATGTTATATCATTATTGTTTCTTTGGGAAGAAGGTCACAACCTTTAGTATGGGGTGAACATACCGTTTATTAAAATAAAATATAATATTATGACTAAATGAGCACATGGGGATGTGGCTGCTGATATGCTTGAGTCTGTCTTTCTGGGGGACCAGTCGATCAGGCTAACAGTACTACCAACGTCTGAAAACAAACATAAAAACAATTAATTACAAAATGATTTTTTTACACTCTCATATTGTGTCCACACGGGGACAAAGAAGGGCTAGAGGAACAAAAGGCCTCAAGGCCCCAAAGTTATCTTTGGAGATGCTGCATGTAGGGTATTTTTAGCGAGAAAAAGGTAATAGGGGTGGTTCGCAATCTGGGGGTCATCAAGATCAGGATTGACCATCCCTCCCACTGCGGAGTAAGGCAATAGGTGAGTAATAGATGCCTCTCGAATAAATGTTGCCAAGTTAGGGGACGTAGCACTCAACTTTCTGGGTTTCCATAATTGGAATGGCCTACCATGTCTAAGGTAAGAAACTGACTATGAAAACTTTAAGCCAAGAGAAAGACTGGTTTTCGACAAAACTTATACAATCTTAATCATATGGAGGCGGGTACCGGGAACCATTTATTGGATAACCAACACCTCTGCCATAGGTCACCCCAAGTGGTTCGCTACGTTTGGTGACTTATCAGAGGTGTCCGGGTTCATGGGGGTGAGATTTATCCGGGTCTTGGCAGTGTATGCACCGCCCGCCAGCTGTGTGGCAGGATGGATTGGGAGACTGGTTGAGGGAAACATTTTGATCTCTCTAGCCGGACTCTACCAGAACATCGCCTTGCACCGCAGTGGGAGGGATTCGTATGTTTGTCATTCATAAAGACACCGACCCCCAGATTCCTACCCACCCCTCTTACCCTTTTCCTTCCCAGAACTTCCTTTCCTCAAAATACCCTCCACACAGCATTCCCAAAGATAAATCTAAAAAAAAAAGTATCCTCGAAGATATTTAATCACTAAAAAGCCCTATAAAAAGATGACCAAATATTATATTGTACAGGGTATCAAGGACGTTACTTGACCTTCCTAACATTTTTGGAGTAAAAAATGTAAGTGAAATTTTGGTCTCCTCCTTAAGTAAAAAACAAAATGTAAAAATAAACGCCAAAATTTTGTTCACATTTTTCACTTCATGTCAGGAATTTCTGGTTAAATTAAGTCAAATGCATCCCTTAGCACCCTTTATACTATGGCTCTAAATCGCATTCCATTAAAGATTTTATTGTTCCAATGCGATTCGTGTGAATTAGACATAAAATTATCAGGGGCGGATTTTTAGGAGGGTCTTTGATTTGGGGCCGGGCTCCGCTAGGAGAATTCTCATATTGAGGAACCTGTTTGTGGAGTATCAGTGTATTGTTTACTTGTGGTAAAACAATACAACTGTCCAATTTTGATTAAATTTATTTCCGGGCTATAATTATTACCACACTAACAGTGTCACTTCATTTGGATCAACAAAGTTCATTTCTAAATAATCCGCGCTAAGACCGGATTACGACCCCGCATTCTGAAAATCTACCGATTTATACCCATACAGCCCCATAGTATCCGCTCAAAAAGAAGGAGAAAGAGAGATACGTTAATAATAATGTTAGGAGGAGAAGTTAAATACGATAATATTCTAGCGAAAATTGGGAAAATGTTTAATAAAAGACAACTGGTTTAAAATAGAGCAAAAATCTCTCGGCAATACAAATTAGCATTTAAAGTAACACTGTGATTTTTTTCAAAACTATGATGTGTTAAAATTATAACGGTATGCGATTTTTTCATTTTTTGGAGCATAGTTTGTGATTTTTTTCTATCGAGGGAATTTTATGTGATTACCATTTCGACTCGACAGTATCCAGAGATTATTTTCAAAAATAAAATGTTTTTTGGAAATTAGAACCTTAAAAGTGTTCAGCGGACATTATGATATAAATCGGTAGAAAATCGGAATGCCGGGACCTTTAAGTTTTAAGACTATTAAAAATGTCTATTATATTTTTAAAAATAATCTGTATATATTTTCCGAGTTGAAGAAGTAATTATATTTAGTTAACTTCTTATAGGCATGAAAAAATCCACAGGGTTTTCGTTAAATGTACTTCAGACATTTTGTCGAGATATTTTTGCCCTATTGAATATTTTTAGTTACGCCTGTTTTTGATTTTTTTATTATTATTAGTGCTCTCCTTACATAATATTAAGGATACTTAGTCATTGTGAAGTGTCACGTATTCATTTGCAATCTGCAGTCATGCTAGGGAACGATGCGAAGTTACCCAAAGTTATCATATCAATCCATCGATCGAGTGTGCTAGGGAGCCAGGAAAGGGGTTGAGTATGGCCAAACATCATCAGATCGTCGCCAGGTGAGCCTTACCATTTCAGATTTACGTTCGATAGTAGCGGTTTCATACAATATTTTTTCAAGTTCATTCCTGTAAACATTGACTTATTCTGTAATTTTCTCTGTTACTTCTAGTTTTAATTTTTTTTCAGTAATTGCGACTCTTTAATTCGACATTCCCTATTATTCTTCTTACAAGTAGAAGTTCACATAACAAATTAGTACCGCTAAGAATTCGACAACTTAATTTACACATCATTTTTGAATTTTTCGTATCTCATATTATCCAATCTCCCAAAATAAATCATCCCAATATTTTTAGGCGTGGGAATCTTGAGTCATGTAGTATTTACTTACCAACTAATTTTATTGTTTTTGGACAGAAGATATATTTGAGGCAATGTTCAGTAGAAAGTTATAAATATAATATTAGGTCCTTACATATGAAATTGGCGTTTTGTATGGGAGGAACATAAAGTCAATTTTTTTTAAATATAATATTATATTTATTTAATCAAAGTATGTACCATTGCTATCTATGCACTTTTGCCATCTTATAGCTAGTTCATCGATCCCTTTACTAAAAAAACCATTCGGACTGACAGACTGCCCCATCGGAGTTGAATTTTTTCCCTTGCAAGAAGTTATCCAAATTTCGAAAAAAATGATAATCTGTTGGGGCAAGGTCCGGAGAGTATGGTGCATGTCTTAGACATTCCAATTGGAGCTCCTCTAATTTGGTAGCCGTCTGTTGTGCAGTGTGTGCACGGAGAAAAATGTTATTCGAAAAAAAACATCATTTTAAGAGTAAAAACGGTTAAAAACGGGACTGAAGTTCTAACGAGCAAATTAACAGTGTTTCAATGTTTGTTGGCGGGAAAACGAAAGAATAATTTGTTGGTCTACGTACGAAATTACGTATACCAACAAATATTCCGCCAATAAACATTGAAACCCTGTTAATTTGATCGTAAGAACTTCAGTCCCCGTTTTTAACCGTCTTTACTATAAAAATGATCGTTTTTTCGAATAACATTTTTCTCCGTGTGGTCTAGCGTTATCATGAAGCAGCAGTGGCCTAGAGCGATTAACCAGCCTCGGTTGTTTAGCAGCTAGCTTTTCCATCATGGTTTGCAGTTGCTAACAATATACATCTGCCGTAATCGTCTGGCCAGATTTAAGAAAGCTGTAGTCAACGACACCAGCACTAGTCCACCAAACGCTCACAAGTAACTTTTTTGGAGTCAATTTTCGCCTAGGGCATGGTTTGGCTGGTTCGGCAGGGATTAGGCCATTACGATGAGCGCTTCCGATTATCGTGATTATTCGATTTAAAATCCCTTCATTATTGTGCCGGTTGAGTAATGCAACGCAGCAGTCAACGCGCGTTTGTTGATTTGCTTCACTCAATTCGTGAGTTATCCACCCTTCAAGCTTTTTCACCTTCACAATTTGCTTTAAGTGGATTATAATAGTTTTATCACTAACACCGCAGCCTGCAGCTAACTCGAACGTGGTTTGCGATGGATCCGCTTCCACAGTAGCCGTCAATTCTTCATTGTCAACTTTGGTCTCCGGCCGTCCACGGGGCTTGTTCTGCAGGTCGAAATTTCCAGAACCTAAACGTTGGAACCAAAAACGCACTGTGTTTTCTTTAGCGGCACCTTTGCCATACACATCATTAATCCTTCGAGCCGTTTCTGCACTTCGAGCACTGGTGCCACGGCGGAACTCGTACTCGTAAATAACGCGATATTTCAAGTTTTCCATTTTGTAAACTAAGTGACGCAAAGAAAAAAAACAATTAAGGAAAAATCAAATTAATTATAATTTTCGAAACACAAATACATGAGTAAATAGCTGTATAAATTTGAATTTGGAATTCCTAACCAAAGAAAAGATATTTGAGATCAAAGTTGCCAGTACCAATTTCATATGTAAGGACCTAATATTTTTATAATAAAAACATGGTGAGTCACAAAGTTAATGCTTATTACGAATATGAAATATTTTTATTATTACCTTTTATCCTTTTCGTTGTCCGTATTGTGGTAATGTTTCTGTAATCTGAAACTGATGTTGGTTTGATTCCAATTGTGTTATGTCTACTTTTGACAAGTTTTTTATTAACTGAAACCAGAAGAACAAGAATACATTTCTAAGATCTAGATGTATAAACACAAAAGTCAATAGTAATCAATCTATTAATTACAAACAAAATCACAAAGATTTTCCGAAGAAATGAGAAAAATAGAAATGTAATAAATAAAAATGACAGTCTGAATCTACCTTATCATTTGTATAAGAACAAGTCTTTCAAAAAAAGAAAATTTAATTCAGAATTTTAGGCGTCTAAATAAATATAAGAGAAGACTCGAAGGAATTATGGTGCATAATTAAAATATCGAAGTACCCAATTTTTTCATATTTTTAAAATTCTTAATTTCTTCCCATTATTACTACAAACAAAAAGAATTACATAGTTTAAACATTTGGTAATATACTATAAACAAAAGATATAAGTGATGTAAAAGGAAGTAAAAAAATAGTATATAAATGCAAGACGAAGTAATGGGAAACCCCTGAGGCAATATTTGTGGGTAATATTGCTAAAATTACTAAAATATATTAAAAAGTACCAAAGTATAATACATAAATTTTGAAGTTATCGTATGAGATTAGAGGGATGTAAAATTTTATTGTGAAAATGTTAAATATAAAATGATGCTTTCATGATAAAAAAACATAATCAAGCAAGTATATCATGTTTGTTTTAAAGTTTTGGTAGTATTGTAGTGAAAAGTGAATCACAAAGGTTTACAGAGAGCTAACAGGAAAACGGATTCAACATCTGAATTTCAGCTATAATTTTAATTCTTTTGTGTAATGTGGTATTCATTTTGTCATTTGAATTTGTTTTTGTAGAATATTAAACGAACGAGGATCAATAAAATTGCTACGTGTTTGCAATTAATTTGATATTGGTTTGGGGTGTAAAATACAATATTAGTTCTTTTGCTAATTCTGTTTTCATTTTTGTTGATTTTTGTGATTAATGACATCATTTAGAGAAAAAAATAAATAAATGTACCTAATTTTGAACTCCGGTGACATTTTTCATTGTTTTTTCCAACTAAAAATATAAAAAATACTAGGTATTGGAAAGTTAGGAGCGGGGTGAGGGGTTAGTCGGGTAAAAAAATGTAAAAAAAGATATCATTTCATTTATCAACTATTTTTACTCCAAACAAACTCACTTACTCATTAAATTAAACCAAGTATGTCCTTAACTGTATATGTTTTTAATAATATGCTATTGAGTTATTTGTTAAGAGCGATTGACCAGCGGCTGAGAATAAAAGTTTAAAAATGCTTGCAACTGTACAGTGAGGTTTCAATGAGAAAGATCGATTTGGGAGGCGGGAATGGGTACCGCCGCCCCGGGAACCATTTATTGGATAACCAACACCTCTGCCATAGGTCACCCCAAGTGGTTCAGTACGTTTGGTGACTTAGCAGGGGTGCCCGGGTTCATGGGGTTCATTGTCTAGGTCTTGGCGGCGGATGATCTAGACACTATGAACCCCAGATTCCTACCCAACCCTCATACCTTTTTCCTTCCCAGAACTTCCTCTCCTTCCTTTCCTTAAAAATACCCTCCACACAGCATCCCCAAAGGTGACATAGACCCTGAGGGAAATTATTTTCCTCAGGGCCTCCTGTGTGGACCTAATGTAAAAAAAAAATTCCTAGTATCAAATTTTTTAAATTAAAAATTTAATATCGGTTTATTTCATTCAAAACTTATGTTGACTTACATTAACTTTCATGTATACCTACATTCAAGTAAGCAATAAAAATGCTCAAAACGCACGATGATAAATTATTAAATATCGTTTACTTCGTGTATGTATTTTTTGATCATAAGTATTTATGATTTTTTAATAATGTCTAAACAAAATAAGTTTGCAAAAAAAAAACTGAAATATTTTAGTTTGTACGACATTAAATAAATAGAAAAACTGAGGGATTTTAGTCACAAAACACGTTCTCGGATTTATTTTTTAATGAGTTTAATTTAACTAAAATTCTTAAAACTGTGTTTATTAAATTATGTATTGTTTTTTTTTTTTGATTTGAAATTTTTCCTGTTAAATACAATCTATCGTTTGAAAATTGAACAAACCTGCCGACGACCAACGGTTAGTATATTAAAAATAAACTTAGTTTATCAAAATTTTAAAACTGCGTGTACCAGATAAAAAAACAATCTTTCAAAATCAATTTATGTTTTTTTGTAAAAAAGAGTCAGTGCGTCCAGAATTTGATTTAAAAAGGACTAATTTCCGGATTTCTCTGGTTATTATACCCTCTTAATGCTTAAAATATCTTGTGATGATTAAAATTTTTCTTAAAAATGTTGAATGTCTCACAGTCTTCCTTCTATCTCAGAAGTTTGATGCCAGAAATGTCGCCATTGATTTAGTATCCTTTGGTTCTAGCTAATTTAGCACGCGCTCTGTCTCTCTTACACTTTAGCATAATATATAAAATCTAAACGTGTGTTTAGTGTTGAAAAACAGTTTTTTCAACACTAAACATACCCATAATCTATTTTGGAAAGTTATCTACATTATTTTAAAATTAAATTTAGCGCAATATTATTTTAGATATAGTAGACAATGGCCTCCATTTACTACGCCTCAAATATTCATTTGGTCAAATGAAAATAAATGCAGGGGCTGTTGAGATTACAGTGTTCAATGTTGAAGTGTTCCATGTTCAAGGAGAGATTCGACTTGCAATGGACCCAGCCACCTAAATAACACAAGATAACGAGGACGGGTCTCCGACCCTACTCCGAAAAGGGGATGAAAATGATGGTAATGATTATTTTGTATTAATTTGAGAATTTAAGTGGAAAATACTGAAATATTTTTTGTACCTTTTGTGACAGTAGTTGTAGCCATTGTCGTTGTTGATGTTGTGGTGGTGGTGGTAACAATTATTCCTGAAAAAAAAACTTTAAGATAATAACAAAATGTTTTGGTGAAAAAATGAACGCTTATTATTTTTGGTCAAATTTACTCCGCTTATTTCTTAATACGCATAAAATATTTTTATGACACTTCTTTTCAATTTAATTACTACAAGAAACCACATTTCAGGGTTCATGAAGTGATGTGTGCAGGATTGGGAGGAGTGGCCGATTTTTGACCTCTCCAGCTATTGACCCATCATCGCCTTGCACCGCAATGGGAGGGGTGGATTCATACGTCATACCTAGGCACATTAAACCTCAGCTTCCTACCCAAATCTGATATTTTTCCTTTCCGAAAAAAAAAACATAATATGGTGGGTAAGAAATTATTTTGGTTAAAGTTGATTGCTAAATTTTATTTTTTAAATTATTATTCTTTACACATTAATATAACAAGAAATTGTACGTTGCCCTCCACACTAGGAATTTATCCATGTTGTGAGCGCCAACTTCAATTTTTTATCTAAACTTAAAATATCAGTTTTATTGTAGTTATGTTAATATTTAATATTTTTGTTAATATTTCCTATCTACTATTTGTTAATCAATAGTGAGTCTGTTAGCAGACTACAAAATATTTTATTTTGAGTGATGAGCGATAAAATGAGTAAGAATTAAAATTATTAATTTTCCGTTTTTTTTAAATTAGCGATGTTATTTTTATGAATGGTTTATTTCTTACCATACAGTTTGATGGATCCGTCCGTGTCACCGAGTGAATTCTTGGATATACATTTGTACATTCCTAAATCATTTTGATTGACCTCCTTTATTTCTAATATCATTATTAACTTATACCCATTCTCCTTAGTTGACGTTTGATATTTTTCATCTGAAATAAAAAGAAAACATTTTAAATTTGAATAACAGAAAAAGAATCATTCAGAAATCATGACTTATTATCTAAATAGAATTACGTCACATTGTTAAGAGTACCGACTTATAAAGAAAGTAATGCGTTAGAAGCGGTATTTAAACAATATAAACAGGTTGAAAAAAAAGACACGAGAGAATAACAAGAAATTAGTATACGATAGTCTCAACGGTTGTCCAATAATGTAACATCTTCATCACTTGTTTTTGGAGAGAATATCCACAGTACGTTAATTACTGTATAATGACTACTTTCCGCCATCCCAATTCATAGTATAATAATTCATGTAATAAAGACTTAAATGGACCTTACAAACCAACATCTGTGGTACATAATAGCTACTATTATTAAGGGGGTTTCTCACCATCCTCCCAATAGCTTATTTACACTAATAACGAATATTATTAAAAATAAAAATAAAATACTCGCAGTGGTTAGAAAACTCGGCCAACTTATCCAATATATAGCCACTATTCATAGGTTCGAGTATAACTCCAATTTAATAAATAAATTAACCGTAAATCGTAAATCGAAAATATTCGTTATTAGTGTAGACAAGCTTTTGGGAGGATGGTGAGAAACCCACTAAAGTCATTGAATTGCGAAGGAAGGAATGACGAATTAATATTATTTGTTCAAAAATGCTTAGGAGTTGGGTCAAAGAAAGGATGAAATGCTAAAAATGGGTGATCCAATTTCCAACAAAGCTTGATAGAAAATTGGATACCTATATGTATGATATGAGTAGGAAGGAAAATGTGAATTGAGATTTCTACGTCAGTACATTTCTGAAACCATGATTGGAAAGTGAGAAGAAATTCAAGCATTGCCAAATTTTCATGCAAATAAGAATGTTTTTTTGTGTGTGGGTAATGGGAGAATCCGTAAAATCTGGGGACAACGTGATTGTTACATCAAAAGAAAGAAAATATCTTATCTAAAATAAAACTGGAAAATACATACACATACAAAAGGTGTGTACGTATTAAAGACTATCAGATGAATTAATAATTTCATTTGAAATTATTATTAATATCTAAGTGTAGGTAAAAAAGGTCTTGAAAAGACATAAAAATTAATTATTACCATAAAGAAATAATAATATTTTGTCCACTTATTTTATTTTTTAATATTACCGGTTTCAGCCTATTATAGCCATCTTTGGTAAAATTATACATGTAATTATACCTATATATAATGATACAATAAAATAATAATAAAATAAAATAATACCTAAACTATGGTTTATATTCATAACGACATTTGGGGGGGGAGGCTTAATAGAGGCGGTGTACTACCCGTAACTCAAATGAAAATGATATAGATAACACATTTTTGATACAATATCGTGTTTCACAGATGAATTTTCAATTATTTGGTTATTACCAGTAGGCATAAACCTTGATTTTCATAAATTATTTTACTATTTATTTAGAGAATAATTTATTTGAATTGTTTTCACCCATATATATATCAGGCAGGATTCTATTACTAATATTTTTATTAAATTCATGGTAATATGGAGTTTTTGATTATTATTCACATTTTTTAGATTAAGAAAAATATATATTTCGCACAATGACTACATTAAAGTATTAAGTCAGAATTTATAGTTTTTAATTTTAATTATTTTACTCATTGCTTTAACGTAGTAACTCAAATAATAGTTGTAGTGCGTTGTATTTGAGTTACTTCACTCAAGCATTTTCAATATATTTTAAGAATATGGTGGTAAAGTTGTAAACTTTAAAAAATATTTTCATGCATATATGTTTTTGGTACTTAAGTGTATTTTTTTATTTGATATACTAAAGTATTAAATTCACATGAAATTCTTACACTTTCTGCAAAGTAACAGTACAAATTGAATATTTTTATCATAAAAAAAATTATCATATAAAATGTATATTTTAATACTGTACCTAGTGTATTTAGTCAAAAACAAAATAATGAAAAAATAATTTATTTAATATATTTAAGTGTAAGATATTAAAAATCCTTGCAATATAAAAACAAATTTAAAAAGAAAAAAATTAAAAATCATTTTAATAAAGAACTTCGTAACTTCAAACGCTGATTTTTTTAAACTGTATTTTATTACTTAATATACTAAAGTACTCCTGAGGCCCTAGCACACTCCTAGGATAACTATCGGTAACTTCTCATCGTTCTCTAGGATAACTGAACATCGCTAACGTACAACAGTTGTTGTCGAATATGGTAAGGACACATAGCCATTGTGAACTGTCACTTATTCGTTGGCGATCTGTAGCCATGCTAGGGAACTTTGATAAGTTACCGACAGTTATCCTATCGATCGTTATCTATCAAGTTTGCTAGGGCCTCTGGTGCAATTTAACGTTGGAATAGGATGTCTGAATCGGAAAGGGATACTTTGGCGCAGAGCGGCAGCGCAGTGGCCCGGAAAGCCAAAGGTCCCGTGTTCGAGTCCCAGATGTATCCGTATCTTTTTCTGATTTTTCTGTTTCAGATTTTCGATTGAGTTTCACTAATATTGTCTTCAATAATTGAAATATTGTACCGCGCTGATTCAGGAACAAATAAACACATGTTCTGCTTTGCAGTATCTATAGCATAATGTGACAATTTATTCTAATGTGAACAATTATTTTTGCAACTAGTAATTCATATTGGGAGAGAAAAACGGATATTTATCGTAAATCCATAATATTGATAAATTATTTATATACTGAATATAAATAATTTAACTATATTTTGGATATAAATAGCGAGAAAAATCCATATAAGAATATAAACAGTTTAACCATATTTTACTTGATATAAATATCAAGAAAAATCCATAATATAGTTAAATAATTTATATATTGAATGCTTACTATTTGCTATAACTTCTCCTCTTTCTCTCGCCCAGTAGTTGATGGACTTTGGTGCCGCCTCAGAATGACACTCCAGGGAGACCGAATCCCCATAGATGGCGCCAACCAACTGGTTTTGGATCCAGATCATTGGTGGAACTGGAATCAGACGACATTTAATTAAACAGAGTCAAAGTACCCAACATTATATACGATTAGAGATGCAATGGATATTGAATTGGCAAGATATCAGTTACACGGAGTATGCCTTGACCGGATATCCGACTGCAGGATGCTTGGCAGGGAGCAGGAAACTGGAATTGTGCAAGCAAGAAATGACATTTAACATCCACATCCAATACAACAACTTGAAAATCTTTAAAATCCCCATTCTTTTAATACACACTCTAAAATATGGGTTAATAAAAATCTCAGAATCAAACTGCCTACACCCTATATAACTAACTGTCTTCAAAAGAAAAAGATAAAATGCTTCAAAAGAATATTTCTAATTAATATTAAAAGAATATTATTAATTAAATAAAGAACCCTAATTTTCTTGTCATGTTTTGTTTTCTTCCCATTTCTTTTTCTTGTGTTAGTAAACATCCATAATGTATTTTTTACGAAGATACGTGTGACTGGATTAGCAACTTTCTGTAAATTTATACCGTGAGTTGGTGCTAATAAATATGTACAGAATATACTTATTTTTTCCACTCTCATATATCTCTTCATTTTGTACTGCATGGTCTGTAAAACTTATATTTTTGATATTAAAATACCTACCTTTATAAAATTCTATTTCCTCCCACCTTGTTTTAGAAATTCCTCTCGTCCTGATTGAAATGAGTTGTAATAACTGATCTAGGATACTCTAGCAAGATATTAAGAAAAATAACAGCTACTCTTCTTCTTTAAAAATAACAGCTATGATACTAAATTATCGATTTGACATCTTTAAATAAAGCTTTTGTAAATATAAGAAATTGATTTTTTATACAAATTAATGTGGCGAGGGATTCACGCAGTTTAATTGAATTTAATTTCAAATTTATTCCAGCAATTCCAGAATTTAATTTCAAATATATTTTTAGCGACAAACCCACATAAAATTAAGGAATTTAGAAGATCCGCATTTAGCAGGTCCTTGAACTGGAAGTTCATTTCATAGATACTTACTAATTATATTATATATTATGTGTGGGCTAAAACAGTTGTATTAGATCTGGAATAAATAAGAAAAAAAAAAGAATTATTATCCAACGTTTTAATTTGGTGTACCATTATAAAAATACGAGATATATTCTGATTTCCATTAGAGTGTTAAAAATTAATTATTAATAACATGGTTGGGAATTCGGTTATTGCGGTTGTTCCGATTAATTCTAGCTCTCCATTTATTTAATTTCCAAGGGTTTTGTGGAAACTGGGAGGCGCGCGTGGCTTTTGAAGGCCGCTGAATAAAACAAACCACGGTAATGTGTTGAGTATGACCTACGTCCCGATCCAAATGGCCGACATGTTGTCTATTTCGCTGGCGAATTCTCAAATATTAATGCTCAATTTAGTACCTAAAAGCTGTTGTTTTTTCCGTTTTATCATTCAACAAGAAAAAATTACTGTTAAAGACTCAGATTTGCATATTTTATTTGTTTGTGAAGTGAGTTACACCTTTCAAAGGTACTTTTTAAACTTTTTTTTAGTGAAATTCAAAAGATTTCCCCGATTGTGACCAAAAGCATTAATACGGGCGGTCAAGAAATACTACGGGTTTTTTGTAACTCTCTTTCTACATAAGTAAAAGAAGGTAGCTACCTTTTTTTGTAAATATGTACAAATCATATCACGGTACCTACTTAAAGTTTCTATTTCTACTTACGAAGCAGGTTTTTCTGTGTGAAGTTTTTAAGTCAACGCAATTTTTTCCAGCTCTCGACGTTATACTCATCATTTAATCGAGATATGAAACATACATTTTACAGCAAATGTGTTGAATTTAAACTTAATCATGTGTTGTACCGGTTTTGTTTTTTCTTATAATCTTTTATTATCTATACGAATAACGAAATACCCCAGTAATAGTTATGGTGAGAAAAATTTAAAACGAGACAATCTTAAGGAGTTCTCACTGTTTCAGTTAAACCCAGCTTGTCCTTTGTCATCCTTAATTTTTTGCAAGTTTTTTAAATCGTTGACAAATTGCTTTTTGTTTATTTTTCAACCCTAAAGATATTATTCACATTTTCAGGTAAGCGTGCGTAGGTTTGAGTAGTTGACATGATGCTTTTCTTGCCCAGCTTATCTCATCACAATAATGTCGCCAGTCAGCGTAAATCACATAGGATCTTGTGGCAATGGACCAGATAATAATAGATATGACAAAGGATTAATTCAAGTGTCTCTGGACGAACCGCACCTCCCCGGAACTTACTTAGCCTAGTTAGACCAACTCGGCTCTACCTAAAACCGACCCAATTGTTTATCGGTAACCACTGAATTACAGGATTATTATTATCAGGATCCTATGATAATCGAAGTGGCGAGGAGATGTGATAAAGAGGGGCTCACACACCTGTTTCCTTCGTTAGTAATAATACTTGGCTAATTTAGTAATACGAGTATTGATTGTGAAATGTCAGCTCAAAGAGGCTGATCAAGCAAGAAAGTGTTCCTTTCTGTCTGTTACCAAATGGGTCTCTTCGTCAAGCAGCTTGATTTCTTTCCATTATAAATTCCTTAAACTGGAAATATCAGATATTACTTAGGTATTTGTGTATATGACTGCTGTTCCTCCGTACGAAAGCATTGTGAAACTGAATAATGGTAATTTATATGAATAATTGTGGGGGTTTCCACCAGGACAAAACGTCATGCGTCTGTATTTTTAAGAACTTCGAACAATCAAGTCTAACCGCGATTATGTCTAACCGCACGGGTTTTCATAAAGTAAACAGTAATATTAACTATAAATATTTTGAATTTTTCAGTCTCCTTATAAATTGAACATTATTAGAAAGAGAACCACGAATTAACAATACTAAAATTATCATATTTAAAAAAAAAATTGTGTTTGGTGTATTTCGAAAATAAAAACAACCTGTAGATGTTTTCTAAGGGTAAAAACGGTTTCCTTGTATTATTAAATACGTATTTGTAGCAAGCCTTCCCTTACCATATTTACTATGGACATTTGCTACACGTGTTTCAGTTGGTTGGTTGGTAGAAAACACACAAGATATTAGAAGGCATTAATTAATATTTTCAATTACGAAATGCTGGATATTTATTTACTTTTTGCCAGCAATACATGAAACAGATCAATTCCAAGTAAAAACGTGGGAAAATCTCGTCGTGGGGCTGTTATTCTTTATCTTACAATATTTTATTTGAGAAAAAAGTCTTTCAAGGAATTTTATTCAAACTAAAATATTAATGCTTTTAAATGTCGACTACCTATTTATTTTTCGTGATGTAATGCTTCATGTGATTTTAACTTTAAAAGTAAACGAGATAATTTAGTCTAAAATATAAAATATACGAGAAACTTTCTTTTCTTTAGTTTGGAAATTACTTTCATGTTGAATTTTGTTTTGAAATATTGTATTTATGATTGAATGTTGTAGTGTTGAACACTTACCACATACACTTTCGACAATGCAAAAATGTTTTAAAAAATGATGATATTATTTGGTAAATAATTATAATTAATTTGATGTCTTCATAGAGATATTTCACGATCAAGTGAATCAATATTTACATAATATGCCAATAGTGTTACCTAGATCAATAATTCATATGAATGCAGCTGGGAAAGGGATTGCGTGGCATTTAATCCACTCACTATGCTCTCGAAACATTAATTTCCGAAAGCCCCAAGAGCTCTAAATGAAGGTTTTCAAATACAGATTTAAAGTAAAAAAAAACACTTTCTTTGTTCTTATTGATGTAAATAATACATAGACCCCTTGCTAATATCGTGTTTAAAATTTTTTAAACACGTTTATTGGTAAGGCCCAAAATGATTAGCTATATCATAAAGAGGTACATTTTCCAGTGTGAGGGAAAATAAATTGTGAATCTGTGATGAAGAAAAAAAATTGAGAAGATCTGAACAGACCTTTCTCAATTTAAAGTTTCCTTCCCAAATAATACATGACATTTTAATAAGTACATCTAACATACATAAAAAATTAAACATATTACACCTCTGGCGGGTAAAATAAATTTCTGCCTTTCCTCCGAGGTTTTTTAGATTTTTTGGGAAAACAGTAAAACAATCACGGGTATAATACTTACAGTGTACGTTTAGGGTGACCCTTTTGCTGACTGTGGGTGGGACCCCGTTTGAGGCTATGCAGAGATATGGCCCAGCGTGGAGCCTGCTCACTTTGGCTATGCTTAGCTGACCTCCTTCAAAAAAGGGTGCTGAAAATAGGGAAAAAAGACAAATATTTTCAATTTAATTTTTGTAAAATTGCCACATTCCGGTATATTTTTAAGTACTTACTGCAATGTAATAACCATTACGCTATAGTTTGTTTTAACGAGTTTACCTCTGGATTAACTTTGGATCGATGGGCATAAGGTTGGAGTGTTTTGGTGACTGACAAATCGACGATCAGCTCCGTTTAGAAAATTAGAACCGTTGAAAACGCCACTTATTCTCGTCAAGCATAACGGTCACGATGTTATGTTTGTCGGCTGATCACAATTTGGACAAAAGCTAAAGCGATTGAGTGGTGCTGATCGTCGACTTGATGGTCATCATATAATAATTATTATGTATAAAGTTATGTCCAGAAGCAAGAGAAATATAAAAAAAAAACTTTTATGTTTATGAAACATCTTACTAACTATGTAACTATTGAATAATGTATCATTGTGTTATGACGCTTAATTTCCAATAAACCAACTTAACATGTGTTGGGTATCTTTTAAATGTATTGTAAAGTTACTGTACATATTTACAATGAATATTAAACTGGACAGACGTCTATACTACGCTAGGTTCTAAGTGATCAGCCGCTGCTGCAAGCGAAGTGTAGGAGCCGGTCAATCTCGCCGATACATTCGGCCATCACAGAAACTGTTCGTTTACCTTTAGATGGGACTCTTCTGATATCATACTTAACTGCCATCTGTTGGATATGGCAGAACTTCGTATTACTAACTATTCTACCGACATCCATTAAAGGAAGCTAAAACTACATGAATAATGAATACACTTACACATAACGTTCCGAAAAAGCCCAAATTACTTCAAAATATTAGTTCAGTTCACGGATAAGGCAGTTATCGTTTACATTATCTGTTAGTAATAATGGCGAACCCTCCGAATCTCATCTTCTTTGGAGGAAGGTAACAAGAACACTCTTGGAAAATAAAAATAAAGAAAATAAAAATGATTGAGGCCCGCTGAAGCTACATAATATTTATATTTATAGTTTTTTATATGTATAAAAGCTAGCAATCCAAACTTCTTTATTCCTTATGTAGAAGTCAGACTACGATCGTGGTTCCGTACTTTGTTGGAGAAAATATTATGCTGACGTCATTAAGAATTGACAACACGTCGATTATATAGAGCAAGGCTGGCAAACACCATAATGTGGCCGGTGAACGAATTATAAATGACCCGCGTGAGCAAGTTTAAAAATTCTCGCCAACTTGCAATGTTTGTAAACAGTTTTGACTGAAATAATATATGAATAATGTTTGTAAATAATCAATTACATAATAATAATAAATAATCAATACAATTATGCGTGAAACGGAAATTACAGGACGACGAACTTCCTGTCGGAATCTACTACAATGACCCCCCCCCCCCCAGGGTGGATAATTCCTCAATCTGAGACTGTTAAAAAGGTTGGGTAGCCTTGATATAGGAGGTAATTGACTGAATAAAATCAACTGCAACTACTGAATTACATGAGCTTAAATTACGCCTTGTGTAGTAAAAATCCCCCAACCATACTACTGCCGATGAGTTTTGTCCTCCATTAAAATCGAATATTGTATCATAGAATCTATTGATAGGCAGCTGCCGGTCGTCACCCAGTGAATTCTATAAATTAGCATGTTATAAATCATTGAATTCGGTACAACTACTCATTTATGTAGAAATATATAGGTACTCGTTTATCGACCTCAACTATATCTTTACCGCACGTGAATATATTATACGAGTTTTAATACAAAGGCTGATCAATGAGTGATATCGTTGGAAAAAAACACTACTTAATATCCCAAACCATCAGTGTACTTAAAGCAACATCACTTTATTTTATTTGGATTTTTTTCTATGGAATTTCTTCTCGTGAAACACAATAATGATGGGCTTGGTATTTTTAGTAAAGGTTTTCAGTACACAATAACTATTCTCTGAAAGTAAAGAAAAGTCAGAGAATAAATGGATGATTTAGGATACTCGCCTTAGCAAGGATTATCGGGATATTTTTACATCCTTACTATAAAGGGGATAACCATAAACAAGAAAACAAATAGGAAAATATTATGTCTTATTTAAGAAAACAAAATAAATACGGCTTCTTGAAACCGTACGCCATTATTATTTTTAAGTGGGCACCTAATCACTTACCCAATGGAGCGCCAAGATATTTACAAAAAAAAATGCGTTGAGAGCTGGAGATTTTCGTACGTTTGGTTTTAGATTTGCCTGCGCTCAAAAAAAATCGTACTTTCGAATACTGATACAAAAACGGATAAACTGTTAATTGTTAAAAAGCAAATGAATTTATCCATAATTCAAAATTTAACTAAAGGTTGTAGGTTTTATAAAAAGAATCATTAGATTTTAGAACTTTTATGAGATCATTCAAAATCATATTGAAAAATGTTATGAACCAAGACCAGCACCAAAAAGCAAAAACAGACACATAAAACCATGGATTACACGTGGACTAATAATCTCAATTCAACATAGAAATAAACTGTACAAATCCTATAAAACTCACGAAAACTATTGCAGATCCAATAATGAAACACAAAATCATAGCAAACGGAACCATTATATTATATTTAGAAATTACCTAAACACTCTCACAAAAAAATGCAAACACCAGTACTATTCTGAGCAACTCACAAAAGCACATAACGATTCACGAAAAACGTGGAACGTCATAAATGAAATTTCAAATAGGAAACAAACGGAACATAAAATTCCTCAAAAAATTGTAACCGAAAATAATATAATCTTAGAGAATGCTGAAGATATTGCAAACACTTTCAATCACTTCTTCACAAACATCGCCTCTTCCCTAATAGACAATAATCCTTCTCTTAGCTTACACTCGCAGCATATACCCTCAGACTATTTAGAGACTAAAAATACCAACTCTGAATTATCTGAATTTATTGAAATAACAGAAATTGAAATCTCAAATCATATTGATAACATTAGCGTTAGGTCTGCAAATGGTCCTGACAACTTAAGTAATGCTACAATTAAATCCATAAAAAACAGTTAATCAAACCACTTCATATATTTTTAACGCCTGCATCAGTAATAGTATTTTTCCGTATATATTTAAACTTGCTAACATCAATTCAACACACAAAACAGGATCTCGATGTAAAACAGACAACTACAGACCTATCACATTAACTTCTCAACTGTCTAAGATATTGGAAAAATGTATAAAAAACGAATCATTGATTTTCTGGAATCCTTTGCACTCCTATCAGCAAACCAATATGGCTTTAGAACTAAACTAGGAACTGATGATGCTATTTTTAATTTAACCAAAAATATTTATTCTAACCTAGACCCAAACATTAAAACTCTAACCATATTTTTAGATTTACAGAAAGCCTTTGACACTGTCAACCACAGAACTCTCTTAAAGAAAATATCCAAGAATGGAATTAAAAATAAATGTCTCATGCTTTTACAAAATTACATAATGAATCGCCAACAAAACATTGGAACATGTTTGAGCAACTTTGATACAGTAAAACACGGTGTTCCTCAAGGAACTGTATTAGGACCGCTACTCTTTTTAATCTATATAAATAACTTATGTAACATTTTTATACCTGGTAAATTATTCTCATTTGCCGACGATACTGCAATATTAGTCCATGGAAAAACATGGGAAGATACAACTAATAAGGCTAACAAATGTATTACTATTGTCAAAGAGTGGCTAGATAGAAACCTTCTTACATTAAATTATGAAAAAAAAACTCTTTGCATTCCTTTTTATAACACACTGAAATCAGCTCCCAAAACTAATATTAATGTAAAGTTTCATAATGTAAATTGTAACCCTACCACATGCTCAAACTGTGAAGAGATGAAGTCAGGAAAAAATATAAAGTACTTAGTTGTAACTATAGATTGTCAACTTAAATGGACCAACCATATAGAAATAAACTGTTAACAAACTGAGATACTTACATTATATTTTTAAAAGAATGTGTAATATAGTGAATATAAAAACCATAAAACTAGTTTATGACGCACTAGTTCATTCATCTCTTTCCTATGGAATAATTGGCTGGGGCGGAACTTACAACAATCATGTAAAACAATTAGAAAACCAAATCTTTTCCCTCCAAGCAATTATTTAAGGAAACCGATATTTTGGACCTTAGACAGACCTTTAGTTTCCAGTGTTTTAAATTTGTGTACACGCATTCTAAATACTACGTAAAAAATTCAAATCGCTCCAGTCTAAGACTTGGCGCCTGTGAGTATGCTGTACCCCCCTGAAAAACTAAGTTGGCCCAAATGCATATTAGTTTTATTGCTCCAAAATGCATAATTAATTACGTGCAACATTTAAAGCGCCCACGTGTCAAAATTTTAAATCTTATAAAAAATATATCAAAACTTGGCTAAAAACATTGAAACAGATATTTTTTTCTTATAAGATTTAACAAAGCCATTAATTATGTTTATCATCAGACAACTTTTAAAGTAGAAATATTATATTGCTTGCAATGTTTTTTTTTATTTTTTAATTACGCCTTTAACATTAATTCTTCATTAAATTTTACAAATGCAATAATAACAATAAAGACTGTTATTTTGCTCTATGTTTTAAGGCATTTATACAGTTAATCTTTTTATACCTGAAATTATACTTAATTCTTAAATCTCCTATTAACCATAAAATGATAATAAATTCAATATTATACCCACGCTCAGGCATTTGCCTTTGTGGGATTTTTTTGTTCATACAATATTATATTTATTTAATTTCTACGGTAAAATAAACCATAAACAGTAGTTACATGACACAATTAGAACCATAAGAAAATATTAGCAATCATTTTAGATAAAGAATAACAAATTAACTGTGGCATTTGATTGTGAAATGACATCAGAGATATGAGCAAGAGATAGGTACAAATATATCCAAATTCTATAGTATAAATAAGGTAAAGTTAGATTGAATTAATATTGATCGAAAATATAAGATAGCATAGCCCTCTTGTATCTAATTTCCGTGCAGTTAAATATATCCACTACATCAGCGTATCTATTACTAACTGCATGCAACCTAGGTACAAGCGAGTTTTTGGAATACTCAGTCCTGGTGTTGTTACATTTAAACAGGACTTTAGAACGAGTAGCTCTCGTAGGTATATGAAATTCAATGAGGTTAGTTAAATCGGGACTGTCTATACTACCATTTACAATTTTGAACATAAATAATAAGTATGTTATATACCTTTTATTATTTTATGTACCATTGTATCAAAAATTTTTCAATAAAAAAAATATTCACAAATGCATGAAATTTGGGCAATTGTTTTCAGAAACCGTTTAAAATTTCACTTATTACAATATATTTATGAAACAATTCTTAAAAAAACTAGAAAAAAGGTTTTAATGATATTTCCAATAACATTATACATTAAAATTTTAACTTATAAAATTTGTCAAAGTAGTACCAAATGCGTTTGGTGGTTTTTTTCACTTCACGTATCATTTTCAATCGTAATTAATCATCTAAAAATTACCACAGAATAATAAAAAATATGCATTTTCCTTTCTTCTGAATCATTTTAAATGAAAACCGCACCCATTACGATATTATACCTACGATTATACAAGTAAAACAGACGACGCTGAGAAAATAGAAATGTTCTGAAAGGTGTAATCCAAACTCTCACTTTCGAGCCATTTTTTAATTCCATGACTTTGAAAAAATAAAAATAAAAAGAGAATTCAATAACGAATCCGTTGACTCATAGTATAAAACAAAATTTGCCTAAAATAAATATGCACGGGATTTTCAAATAAATAGAACTGTTGACTTTTCTACTAGTAGAAGAAGCAGTTTCTTGCTAGTTCATTAGTTCATTGCGAACGTTTCACTACCATCTACTGATTGTCGGTAAATCATTCATTGTCTTAGCTAGCAACTAACCGTCATTCGGGCCGCGGGAAGGTCAAATATATTCTAATTATTGAAGAAGAAGCTAAAAATCAAATTAAAATAAACAAGACATAGAAAAATAAAAGATTGCGGTCGCAACTGGGACTTGAACCCAGAATCTTTCGTCTTACCGAGACGGACGCCTTTACCAATTCGGCCATTGTCAACTATTTTAAAACCGTCATATTTCCAATAATAAAAGCACGTACTCAAATTCTGTAATTAGAAATTTATTACTACTATCGAAAGCGAGAATGGTATGCTTGGAATTGCGTCAGCAGAGGATTTTGCATCTCCAATGTTTTACATTGTGTTTAGAACACAAGGCAGGTTTTTACTTAAGATAGATTCTGCGTAATAGCCCATAATAGTGATACACTCAGAACGTGGAATGGTATTTCTGTAATTCTGGCAGCACATACATAGTCTGCAACTAGAATTTTATAATTGCACCTCGAATAAGAGAACTTGTAACTTTGATTTTAAACATGTTTGTTTAATGTATTCGACGCTTGCTTCCCTAGGAAACACCTCCCATACAGAGGTGGACGTAGATATCCGAAGTGGTTCTCCAGAGATACCATCGCGAACATTGAGATGAAACACTGTTTTCCTTTAAAATATTTTTATTTTATCTTTTAATAACGAATTAAAATGAATAAAGAATGAATTGAATTGAATATCAGTATTAGATTTGCATTGATGCTTCCACTGTAAATATAAATATATAATGTGAACGTCATTAAAAATGGGCACTTTATATCAGAACTAAACAATAGAACGTAGAATTATGAAAACTTCGTGTATTCCTCAATATTTTTTCCTCACTTGACTGATGTTTTAAAAGAGGGTAAAGTAGAAGGTTAACGACAATCAATCGAAGTTACACATATTTATTGCATAGTATGGTGTGTTTTTAAAATATATTTATTTTAAGGCAAAAAAAAACAATAAGCATAATTTGGTAGGTTCATCACTTTATTTGACTTATATTACATGACATAAAATAAAGTAATATAATACAATAATTAAATACAGACAAATAATATATAGAGGAGGGGTAGGTAGGAGAAGGGAAAAACTTCTGCGGCCGTTGGTTCTATAGTTATTTTTTTCCACTCACCACCTTTTTGTTTACGCCGAAAAAAAAGTTGTTTATTTTATTGCACAAAAACTAAAGTTTGTTGTTTCTTTTGAAATACTTCCGTTATTACACAAATTTATTTCGATAAATATTTCCAAACTGATAAAATATTTCTGTGTTTGTAGCCAGTTGGTCGTTAACATAATTAATATACGTTTTCCATAGAGGAAAAAAGTAAAGCAAAATAAATAAAGTAATAATTTTAGGTTCCATAACACGCAATATGGGGAGGATGTGGTTTGTTAAAATAATTCTTGTTTGAATTTCAATAGTTTATATAGTTATTTTTTTGAACGTCTAAAAGGCTTTCTTTTTTTTATTCCAGAAAAAAAAATAACATTTTCACTTAATTGACTAGAAATATATTTTACATGATTTTGAACTAAATACATTTTACATTACTAAACTAACTAACTAACCATCACGCTGTTTCCCCGCAGGGGTAGAAAGAGAGGACGGACCGCCAAACACCTCGATCTTGGCACACACTCTTTAACTCATTCACATTCATACATCGTCTCATACATAGGTACTCTTCTATTTTTCTGACTCTTGACATGGCCCGACTCAAGTATCTGATTCACTTGATCATGCCATGTCTTCCTCGGACGTCCCCTACTTCTTATACCATTCACACTTGCATCATATATTCTCCTTATGCTCCTTTCTTCGTTTATTCGCTCTACATGCCCAAACCATTTGAGGGTTCCTTTCTTAATTTTCATCAGCCTTGCATTATTTTCGAATCTCCTTATTTCTCACACGATCATACATGGTTTTATCACACATACGCCTCAGGGATCTCATTTCAACAGAATTCAGTCTACTTTCATCATTCCTCTGCCAGTTCCATGCCTCACTGCCATACATCAGGGTAGGTACCAGCACTCCATTGTGGACTGCTAGCTTGGCTTCTTTGGACAGCTTTTTGTATTCATATTACAAAAATACTTTTTAAATTACTCTATACATATTACAATATTATTCTGGTTCACTAATTAGACGTTTTAGAAAATAAAATAATGATTCTTATTTAAATACCCAGTCTTTTTTCGTTTCTAATGTTGTCTGAAAGGCAAGAAAGTTACCTCCCTCGTAACCAATGGATTGTTTACCATAGTTAGTGTGGATGGTGTTTAAATGTATGTTATAGAGTTGTCGTGTAAAATGTTTGTGTACATTTAAATTTTTTACATTCAGTGTAGTAATTTTTTTTACGAAAAATTGCAATAAAAATAAAACGTTAACAAAATATACAAAGTAAGAGAATGTAACAAATTTTGTTAAAATAAAATATTAGAATTATCAAAATAGACAAAGTAAAGCATATAGTCAATATGACGCGATGTCCGCATGAATAGAAAATATGATTTATCACGGCTGAACGTGCTGATGGTCAAAAGCGGAATAGTTTTGAACTAGCTAGACTGTGCGTCATTGAGTATGCATCTCTGCCCAGAGAGACCCTCACAGGTGCTTGCCGTTATAACTTGCTAGGATTAAAAAATCATAGTTTAAGATGAAGTTATACGCCAAATCGCTATTCAGATTTATCTTTACTATGAATCAGTTTACATTATGAACATGAAACAATATGCTACGGATACATTGATGCGTTTCCTACCTTTTCAATTTATTGGAATTAAGATAAAATTATTAATTACGTTATTAAAAATATAAGCGTCGAGTACTAAATAATTTGTTTTTTCATTAGATAAATATGAAGTTATATAAGAAACAACTTTTAAAAAATACCCTTTTACGAATAAAATTATTTTGAGTTGATAGATTTACTAACCTTTTTTTTCGTTCTTGTAAAATTATTCATAAAAAAACTAAAAACAATTTTGGCGCTAAGTACTTTCCTCATGCAGATAATACCAAAAACACACGGAGTTCTCAAGGGGTAAGAAGTGAAATATTTATGGCGTTTATATTCCTTTTAAAATCGTGGATATAATCATAGTACCTACAACACAATTGAAAAATATTGGAGATTTGTTTGTTGATATTGGAGAAAGTTTACATTTTTGTTAACTTTACAAACAGATTATTAGTTACACACTAATTATACAAATTTATTTAATTTTGATTCCTCTGGTGCCTCAAAAGGCGTCGAATTCTTTAGATTTTGTTATTTTAACTTTTACAAGTAGTTTTCTTTCACTCAGATAGCTGGAGAACTTAGTTAGCAATTTTCCCTGTATTCCTAAGGGTTTAAGTTTATGTAGAAATAATTTACGTGATATTTTATCAAATGCCTTCGTGAAATCTATATATATATATATATATATATATATATAATAATATTAATAATGCATTGTCGACTTGATTTTTTTAATAAAACCATTTTTTTCTTACTTATTCCAGATCTCCGGGAGGGTGGTGCAATCCCATATAATAGGTTCATGGAATATACAAGTAGATATAATAAATATTTTGAAACAGTATACCAATACATAGTAAAAAGAAAACAATAATAATAATACAGAAACAGAATTGGAATAACGTTTAAAAAAATAAATAATATATATATTTAAATCTATGAAGTCTGGAATTGGCTCCATCGCAATGTAATTTTACCTGCCATTTAAAAATCCATGATGTTTTTTTAATCTATAATACTAACTTTGTGAGGGTGTATTTGGTTAACCTTTAACTGGTGACAAGCGGTCTCACAGGCCGAGCACCGTCACCCCCTTTCCCGCGCTTGCTTTGTTCGAACGCCTGAGTAGCTTCGACTTTATAATTAATAAACGTAAACGAAAATACTCTCATTGTCGCCATTGTTAAAGACTGCCGTTCAAAATCAAAAGTTATGTGAAATATCTTTAGTCTTGTTTAGTGACCAGATTTTAAAATTAATTTTTTTTTCGTCAGACTTTCTCTTTGCTTTTTCCTTCCACTTACTACCCTTAGCTTCATAATTTTCCCCAAGTGCGAATGTCATAGACCCATTTGCTCCAGTTGAGGGCAGTTAAGTACGTTAAATTTATATTAATAAATATTGGTAATGCTTGCGTTGAGATTTTATTGCATAAATAAACCATAAATTTGAATGTCCGAAGCGGTCAAATTTGAGAAACCAACCAAATAAGTGTCTTATCCAAGCGGTGGATCCTTGAAATTAATGGAATATTCAGTAAAATGAGAATCGAATGTAAAGATATAAGACGCCTAATTGATATACAATTTGATTTTGCAATGTGCTCCAAAAAAGGAGAAAAATAATAAGGAATCCGAGAAAAGGCGTTATATTGATAATTTTAGCACAGTTTTTAGAAATCGTTTTCATTCTACATATTATTTTGGTATGTGCATAGCTTTTCTCTGTACGACCCTGGAAGCAAAGCAAAGCACATGAACGTGCTTTAATAGTTTTACTAGGAGAATGCAAGAAGAGCAATAAAAAAATTCCACCATTAGAAACAACACAAACGCTAGAAAACGTATAAATAAATCTGGCTCTTGGTTGCACACATAAGCCACGTAGCGAAGCTTAATTATTTAAGGGTAGGTACAGTCTACGACAGGAATTCTCAACAGTTTTGTGGGCGAGGGCGCATTCGAGATCAGGTACAAAATTATAGTTTGTAACACATTTGTTGGTAAAATTTTATTTATTGAAGGTAAGTTCACAGATCACGTGTAGTAAAAATAGTCAAATCACAATAATAATTAACTGAGTTTGATTAACTGATTAGTCTTTGGGAACAACAAAACTGACTCGTGCCGTTTTGGTAACGGGCGGCGGCGACTGTGTTCTGCTTAGAGGGTCGTACCATAGGACGAAGCGCAACTAAGGCAGCAGTCGGGGTCTGGTTGGTGCTTTGCTTATGGAAGTAGAATACTCCTTAGAGGGTCGTGCCAAAGGACAAGGCGCAACTAAGAGAGTGTACTAGCCAAGGGCGAGCTGCAGACGAGCTGGTTGAATTAGGGCGCGCAGCTCTTTATATAGGCCATTCCTTGTGACGGGGCGTGGTTTATGGGGCGACTCGAGGGTAGGAAATGCGCAGAAGGCGTCTGCGCAGCCTGGTTAGCCTAAGTTTGGGTGAGCAGGATGGCGCTGTATGGGGAAAAGAGATGGTGTAGTGGCAAGCGTAAAAACGGTGTGCTACAAGTTCCAATTTTTTAGTCAACGGAAGTATTGCTTTCAGAAAAAAATCAGCATATTTCTTAAATATAGCTTTTACATTTAATTTATTTTTTATTTATAAAGAAAACAAACATCCAAAATAAAAAAATGAAAATACCGATAAACTACGCCTTGGTAGTTTGACTAACGGAGATAGTTTACGAAATGTTATTATTTACATTTATTAAATGTTTACTAGGATCTTATCTTTTTTCAAATTTATTTTAGCTCCACGTAAGAGGCCCAGAGAAAAAAATCCCTCAGGGCCTATGACATCTTTGATGATGCTATGTGGAGAGACTTTTTATGGAAAGGATGGAGAATCGTTCTGGGAAGGAATACGTGTGAGATAAGGAATAAGGTGTGGGTAGGAATCTGTTGTTCAATGTGTCCAGGAATGACGGACAGATGAATCCATCCCTCCCACTGTGGTGCAATTTAATGGGTCCAGAGAGTCCGGCTGGAGAGCTCAAAAGGTCTCCCTCAACAAGTCTCTCCTAATCATGCCTGCGACGCGTTAGGTGGGTCGCCAAGACCTAGAAAAATCTCTCCCATGAACCCGGGCACCTCTACTAAGTCACCAAACGTAGCGAACCACTTTAGGTGACTCTTGGCAGAGGTGTTGGTTATCCAATAAATGGTTCCCGGGCGGCGGTATCCATACCCGCATCTCAAATTAAAATTATCACCATGAAATAAAATGTAAATATAACATTGTACCTTTAGGTACACGAGAAATTTTATTAAAAAACTATATCTTTTTTTATTTTTATAGAGAATACCTCACAAGAGTCCCAACTGCTCCCGTCTGGAGCCAGTGAGACTACGGCATCCCTAATTGGGGTATGTTATGCAGCTGAAAGAATGTGGGGAAGGGAAGGAGATAGGGAAGAGGAAGGTAGGAAGGTAGGAAAGTACCTGGCTACTCAGATCTAGTCACTAAACACGGCTAAAGCCATTATTAAGCAACGTTTTAATTTTGAATGGTGGTCTTACACCAGGGCGATACTGACAGTATCTTCCACTCTGAAACATGCCGCAAATATAGTATATATTATTTTTATTAATTAATTGTGAAATAACACAAATTAATCAAATAAAATTTATTGGCGCACGCTGGGTTCGAACCCGCGACCTTCCGATTGGGAGTCAAGTGTGTTACCACTCGAACACGGACGGTCGTCATATATCTACTTATACATACAAGAAATATGAATAACAACCTTATTATTTAAACATAAAGGAATATTTTATAAAAATCTAATTCAAGGAATTAGTTTCAGCCAGCCACGTCTTCAATAAATTCATTAAGGACCAGTTGTTTCGGAAAATTTCACGTTTGAATTTCCCTCAAATCGACATTCACCGAAAAATTGGGTTATTTCAACCTCCGTCAGAAGAAATTTCATCGAAAATTCCATAGGACCAGTTGTTTCGGAATTCCCTTCAAATTTGAATTTCCTTCAAATTTGAATTTCCTTCAAATCGTCATTCACCGAAAAATTGGGTTGTTTCAACTTCCGTCAGCAGTGAAAATACTATAGAAATGTGATGTGAATGTGATCAGCCGAGTCCGGACGGTTAGCGAAATAATGGGAGGCGCATGCGCAGACGTCAAAATTGTGATTCGGCGGGGAACACTTGAATAAAATTTTCAAATTTATCGAACGTTATTTGTTGCTATTTACTGCTGACGGAAGTTGAAACAACCCAATTTGTCGGTGAATGACGATTTGAAGGAAATTCAAATTTGAAGGAAATTAAAATTTGAAGGGAATTCCGAAACAACTGGTCCTATTGAATTTTCGATTAAATTTCTTCTGACGGAGATTGAAACAACCCAATTTTTCGGTGAATGTCGATTTGAAGGAAATTCAAACGTGAAATTTTCCGAAACAACTGGTCCTAACTGTTTTATTTTGATACAATTTTTGAATTTCAGCAGGTAACATAATATTTAAACAACTGGGATTCATGTGATCTAACTTTGACCATATTAATTTATTGTACGGTTAGGTAAAATTATTTCCTATGATTTTAAAAGCTGTGAGGGCGCCATAGCCTAATAATATATGTTCAGAGTTATTATTAATGTACTGGATTATATATTTTATACACAGAATTGCACTGTGAATTTTGAGACAATTCATTTTAAAGAGCTCAAATTTGAATATTTTAGTGCACACCGACAGTAAGTTTTTCAAATTGGTTCCAAATATGCTTTATGCCCGCCCGCTATCTCCTCTTACCCCACGCTCGTCTCACCATATATTAATACAACAAGAGATAAGCAAGAATCTCTTTAAAAAGTTTAAACATGGTTTTAAGGGACGTACCTGAGGTAATTTTTTCCTCATGTGACATTTTTTTATTCAACTAAAAACAATGCATAAAAGTTAGACGTTGTCGATTACTGTTGATGTGACCAATGAATGACGTGTGAAAGGTATTTTTTTTAGTATAAAAAAAAATTGAAAAAATAAATTTAATATTGAAAATGTCACCGGAAATAAAGATCTCCCTTAACATTCTATAAAGCGGATTTGTGGCTTGTTCTAGAGTATAAGATAGTATCAGTATCACCCTGTTGTAAGACCGGTGATCGAAACGTAAGGTAAGAAATAAGTAGTGTTAAACTAACCGGATCAAACGATTGTTTTTCTGAAAATCTTTCTCATCTACTTCCCCTCGCTATTCACAACGTACCTACTACCTACCCTAATAATTGGGTATGCCACAGTCTCACTGGCTCATTCATATAAAAAAAGATTAAATACAAGTATTTATACATTAAAACGTGTTTTTATGATATTTCTCGTTAGCAATTAGTGCGCCCACAGTGGTCATATTGAGAACCCCTGTTCTACAAAAACCTCGCAAATGTCTGGAATTGTACAAATTGGAATACGGAAGGAAATGGCAATGACCACGATTGTCGAAAACAAACCCCACATTATTACGGTTCCTACTCAACCGCCCAGTAAAGTATTGCCTAGGAAAAATATGCGTTTATGAATTATTCATACATATTTACGAATACGCGTAGCTTTACCTAAAATTTGGATCCTCACATTTTATTTATGTAAATGTTTTCACGAGTCGGATCTCATTGACTTGTTTTGTGGCTTGTTTTAATAATTCATGGTAAATAACCGTTGGCAATAATGCTGTGTTTTAATAATTTTGTCGTGTTGGACTTCACAAAGTTATGCTTTATTTTATCAATATGTAGAGATTTGGAAAGAGATACTTTTATTTGCTTTATGGTCGGAATTTGGTTTGGGGGATCAGTTGTCGGGGAGAAAACTTTTAGGGGAATCAACTGTCGGCGGGCCAACTGTTGGGGGTTCTTACTGGCTGGTGGTCAACTGTCATGGAATCAGATTTTATATTGTTTTGAGTACAACCAATTAATAATTTAATTATTTAATATTAATATTGAAAATTGGCCGCCGAGTTTTTTTTGTAATTTATGGGGAATTTTTACAAAAAAGGGATTCTGTTGAAAATGTATGGAATATTTAAATATAATTTTAACCATCATACTAAAAATGTTTGTTTTTATGCTTTAATTCAAATTTATTTATTTTAAAAACGATCAAAAACCGACAGAACGAAAACGGGCACCAAATACGCACGTCAACAAACAGCAAAGTACCAGTGTCACAAATGCGTCAGAAGCCGGCCGACGCTCATGACGTCACACGATAGCATTTTGGCGGTATTTCTAAAATGGGAAACTTAGATTTGTTGTAGATAATTTATTTGTTATTACTTAAATAAAATGCCATGATTATCGTAATTAATATATAAGCAATAAATAAAAATGGAAATAAGTCATTATAATTAATAAAGTACTTGTGTTAAAAAATTTGTTGGATTTATAAAAAAAATCGAAAACATTCCGAAAGGATATATTTTCTGGGTTTTCTAGTTAAAATCTGCCATGGAAACTTTAGTTTTGCGTCCACATTAAATATTTTCTTTGGACTTTCTCGTAAATAGTCTAATTAATAATCCCAAAGGTATTGAAATATTTATAATAAAACTGAATTTTGATAAGTTCTCAAGAGTTGAAATGATACCTAAGAAAAAAATTTCGTAAGAAATTTTGTTCGTGAAAGCACAAATTTAATTACAATAAATTATGAGTTTTATGCATATGCCAAAAAAACTGCACTTCACCAGATAGATGCATTCATTATCTTTATTCTACAATAAAAATTAACTCGATTAATGCTTAATTTGTTGAAAATAATCCATTTGCAAACATCGCCATCTTGAACAATCTACTGCGACGTAGAAACAAAAATCCGCTATTTTTAAGATAACTCACTTTATTTTTAATTATTTCGACATTTAAATAGGTTTAAAAAAATTGATAATTCAATCATTATTACACTGATAGACAAATATATTAGAAAAAGCCACCAAAAATCACTTAAATACGAAGTTTTACAGCACTGGTTACAGGAAGGTTTTGATGGTCAGTGTAATAACAATGTTTACAAAACTGTAATTTCTACTCAAGATTGTATGGATTATAACGCGACGAACAGTGTTATCTTTTGATCATTAATAGAAGTAGACTTTCAGTTCTCAAATAACGTTAATTGCAGGACACGGGATTATTGTAAATTAATTAATAAAATGTTTTAAGAATGGTAAGAAAATGTGGTAAAATTTTGGACCAATTTCAATCGCAGAAAAATAAAAGTTGTCCAAATTTGGACCGATGTTACTCCAGTGGTTATGAAATGTAAATTCAAGATAAAGCGTAGATTTAATTCTTGCTTCGTCTGCTAATCAATACCAATGTAGATTTGTACCTTCCTGTAAATTACAGGTGACGCAAGCCACTTAAGCCTGCTCTCAACACAGGGTTTCCTAATGAGAAAATACATTATTATCAATTACATTTAAATGTATATTTTTTAGATTAATCAATAATAGCTGAGGTTATTACAATTGTCTGTCCAGAGGCAGCTTAACTACAATCGCATCCCCATTTTTTGATGAATGTTATCAATCAGCCCGTCGCGCGAGGAAGACGTAAAGAAGTGAAAAAGCGCAATATGATGTACTCATTTAGTTAAACACACATAGTTGATTCCCCAAGTGGTTCCCTACTTTTGGTAACTTAGCAGGGGTGCCCGGGCTGATGCATCTCCTTGCACCGCAGTGGGAGGAATGGATGCATACGTCCGTTACTCCTGGACACACTGACCCCTCATTCTTTTTTCCTTCCTAGAACTTCTTCTCATTCCTATACCTAAAAAGACCCTCCACTCAGCAAACCTAAAGATGACATATGCTCTGACGGAAATTGTTTTCCTAAGGACTTCCTGTGTCGTACTATTGCAAAAAAAAATTCAAGCGAGATTCAAATAAATTCTTCAATATTTGCAAAATTATTTCGTGGCATAATTTTAATTAAATGTGCAAATTACTTTCTGTAAACAACTACAATCACATGTAAATATGTAAATGTGATTAAAGTATTTTACACAAAGTTTTTTTTTTCATTTAATTAAATAAATCAGTTCACAAAAATCCTTCAGGGTAAATATCTATGAATCTTATGCTTTGTTTTACACGCGTTATAAACCAAATTTTTAAATTTTTTGTTCGGAGCAGGTATTTATATATGGTAATAAAAATTAACACCAATAATGTTTAGAAATATATTTACAAACTTATCTGTTTAGAAAAAAACTTTTCATCGTACTGGATTCAGAGCCAAGAGCTCTGCCACGGAGGTTGCGAATTGTTAATTTGGAAAAGAGATACGCACGTCTGTGTAGGTTTCCAGAAACATCTTATTTTTGTTAGCAAAATGTTGTCTTTCAGGGATATTTCCAAATCAATTAGATATACACTATCTGTATACGAATTGAATATACAATTCTACGCGAAACCATATACTGCGAAGTTTGCCTAGAATTCGACAAAATTCTCTCCTTCAAGACGAAGAAACGTTCCAAACAAAAGTAGGAACTGTTAATTAGCGATACAGTCGAACTTAAACAAAGTCGTGACATCCTAATCTTTACCTGAACAGACAGTTCTTAGCCTTCTAACCCCTCGCCCGACCAAAGTCAAAGTTTTGTCATTTAGACAGATCCTGGCTTAAAATTACCATAAAACCTTTCCGAATGTCTAAATGAAATTTAACTGCGTGTCGAAGGTAGGCAAAAGTGGAAATTTTAAAGTCATTAAGGCACTGTATACAGAGAAAACAATACGACAATCGCACAAATTGGAGCAGGCTTTAGAAAACAGGCTAAAAGTCTCCCCTATTATAGGGGTTAATCGATTTAATTTTCTCTGCTGCAGGATTGTACAAACTTTTCATTAACAGTTTTATTTAATTTTTGTCGCTTTTTACTTGATCGTAACTTTTATTATTGGTTATTGATTGTTTTTTGCTATTCTAACATAGCATAAGAGAATCTTTGTAATAGTTTAGTAAACAATCGGTACGTAGGTACCATAGTTTATTTATTTTTTGACTCCATGATATATCCTTCGTAGTATCGAATACTTTATAATATTTTATAATAAAAAAATAACCCATGAAATCAATAAATGAATTATTATATTATTCCCACGGTTTTTATTAAAAAGCAGGCATAGATACATTTTTTTAAAATCTACCTGTCTGGTTCGCTGATTACTTTTTTGCAATAAAAAAATACACAAGTTAACAGGTTTGGTGTGAAAGAAATCAAAACATTATAATGTAATACATGAGGACATTCTTCAAAAATTTTACATTAAATAAATCTGAATATTGTATTTGCAAGAATGAAAACTTTACAGCTAGTGAAATAAAATCACCCAAGGCCATAAGCGTTGAAATAAACCAGGGATTTTAATTCAGCTATCCGCAAAGCGACACCAACTATGCCATCCATTCTGACAACTTCAATGCGATATTATAATATCCATCTTTAATATAAATATACTGGTTTTAACTCTTCACCAAGCGCCGTATCCAGAAATGACTTTTAGTTTAGTAGTGTAGTTAAATTCCCAGTTATTAAATTTTAGAGTAACATTCGAAATGCAAACCTGATTATCTCCCATTGATTCCTTACCAGGTTCCTTATCAGCTCCTTTGGGAGCATTCCTGAAAATGGATATTATAATCACAGTTTGTGAAGCTTCATCCCATCTGAGTGAAGAAACGTGCAGACTCCCGAATAGATTCCCCAAACCTACCTTATTTCCAGAGAACAAAGTGCAAGGCACGGTTGATTAAGACCCCTATTCTGCTTTTCAATGGACCTTTGTTTAAAATCAGACCAAAGTCATTTCCACCGGTCTCAAAAATGGACTGATCCACCGTTCAAATTATACTTATTTCGCTTTTCCGAGGAATAATTATATATTTGCCAATTTAAAAACGAGTTTTAAATCAAGGGTTAATGGTAAGTGAAAAAGATACAGGGTAGAAAATAAACGCCTCAGATCTAAGAAGACGTTCATTTTACGGGAGAAATACACAAAAAGCTTCAGTGAAATGCGAGACTTGTTAATTATGTGAGTTTAATCTTGATTTGTTAATTAAATTACGTAAATTCGTAAAGGTCATCCAAAAGGAAGGTATAAGAACCAAAGATTTTAAATAAAGTAAGACAAATTTAAGTACAAATATATTGTAGAAATAGAATCGTGACGCTAAAAAAAATTACCCAATTAAAGAAAATATATTTTTTTTAAATCAGATTAAAATTATATTACCTTGTGTTGAATAAAAAAACCTTTTTTCCTCATTGGTCCTGAGGTAATCCAATCTCTTTTTTATAATTAGCTACCTACCCTTATTTGGCTGAGAAGCAGATAAAATAGTTGATGCCTTAAATAAGATTTTTTCTTATAATTATGAATAGAACGGATTTTTTTTCTGTGGACAAGTAAATCTTCTCTTCGCTTTAGGATGTAGATAACACTTGCCTACTAAATTTAGATAATATTGTCAATGTATGTAAATCTGTTGGTTTTCTCATAAATCCGTCGCACAAGCAAAGATAGCCTCCTTGCCTTCCGATCCCTATTTTCTGTCGCAAACCCTCCTTTGTTTTCATTTACCGGACAGAGGTTTTCAGTTATCTGTGTTGTTTTAGTCTCTCTCGCCCGAGGAGAAAGCGCGGTAGCTGCTTCCAGTGGTGGATTAGTGGAGATTAACCTGGAATTGCACTATTGGGGCACTTTTGCCCTGTGGCTACTTCGTAAGTGGATCGTGCCTCATAATCTAAGAATGTTTCAGATGCACGTGCACCGAGATGGGAATTTGCTTTCATTTTAGATAATGTTGTTAGAATTGATTGCGTAAACGTTATCTTTACAAAGAGAAAATCCTTTTGCAACAACTTTCGAAGATGGGTGCTAGAATCATAAAAATATACACAACTATTTCAATTTCGCAATTATTTGGTGAACTAATTTTTTTATTCTGTTAGTGTTATAGTTTCAACAGTGAGAATTGTTGCTTTATCGGTTTAATTTGCACAAAATTAAAAAAAAAAACGTGTTTTACAAGTCGGAGGATGCCGGATAGCAAACCCCCCATTTATTATTTTTTGTACTTAATGAACGTTTGAATGAAAACGTTTATAACAAGTTCCGTACTATTATTAAAGAGATTTTGAAATTTTAGCTTCTTTCCTCAGTAACAAACATACCCTTTTGATTGTCAAAGTTGTTGAAATATTTTGATGTTCTGAATATAAATTATAATTTATTTTTTTAGTAATAAACTTTTTTTTTCAATTAAATTACCACATTATTTTAGATTATTTACCACATATTGCCATATAAAACTCCAATTGTCAAAGTTGTTGAAATGTTTTGGAGTTGTGAATATAAGTAAATATTTTTTTATATTGGCAATAAAATTTCATTTCAAATTAAATTTCCTCATTATTCCTAAATAAGTAAAAACCCTTCAAGTCGAAAATGAAAACTTTACAGGAGTTGATACAAACGAATTTTATAAAATAAAAGCGATTATTGTACACTTATTACATATGAAACCACCGAAATGTATAATTCCCTAAAGAAGTGTATAAAATAAAAGTGATTCAGTGAAGAAGAAATGTAAAATATAAATATAAAGGCAGTTATATAATACGTTCTTAGTTCCCCTCACCAGAAGAAGAGCAACTACTCACACTAGAGGCAAACTAGGTTTTGGTTAGATGGTTTTCAGTGACTTCTTTTCTGATAATTTACCTCACACTGACAAAATCAATTACAAAACAGGCAAAATTGATTCTTATTTTTTTTATAAGAAAAACTCTCTTTTTAACTTTTGAAGGTTATTCCCATAAATGTAATACATCATTGAAGAAGAAGATAACAATAATAATCTAATTTTTTTAAATATGAAAATGAACAAGACACAGAAAAATAATAAAAGATAATGGTCGCAACTGTATATGATATGTATGTATGTATATATGTTATATCAACTATATAATAATAATAATAATTGGATAATTTGTAGAGCGCCGTTTTTGTGAGAAATCACCTCAAGGGCGCTGTGCCCAGTATACAATATATGTCCCAGTTGCGACCATTATCTTTTATTATTTTTCTGTGTCTTGTTCATTTTCATATTAAAAAAATTAGATTATTATTGTTATCTTCTTCTTGAATTGTTTCTGCTTATTGATTTGTTGTCATAATGTAGGTATTTACAATAATAATTAATTATTGCATTTTTAGGTTATCTAAATAATTATTGTTGACCTCTTTGCTTGGCTTGGACATTCGGGGGTTCAGACGGGCCAGCAAACAGCTGGGTAAGAGAAAACACAAAGGAATCCATGACAAAACGTATCGATTACAAAACAAACAGCACTCAGGCCCAAAGAAAATTATAACAAAAAGTTTTCTCTGAAGACTCAACGCTTTGAAGCAAATAATTTTCGATTCATATCGAAGATAACAAATAATTAAGTTATTGCTGTGTAATTAAGCAATCAAATAAGTGAAGGTGTTACAATATGAATTTTATCGAGAATTGTTGAAAACACTGTACTCACACAGATGCATTACTTGCATACAAGTTTCCAACTTGTTATTTCAGAGAAGAAAATTTCATTTAAAATGTAAAACGTTTAAAGTATTTATATATAGGAATTATAAAAATGGACACACCTTAAAACTCCAAGTACCTGTGAGATTGTTGTTTTAACTCTAACTGTGCGACTATACCTAACTCTATCTAAAACTTATTATCTGCATCGTTCTTAAGAAAATTAACCGACAGTTTTATAAGAAAAATTAAATCTCGAGCACTAGCACAAAATTTAGGTACCCAATTCTGGAATGTTGTTGGCTTTTTAACTTAACGCAAAATTTCAAACATATATTTTTAATTTGGAAGGCGGTTATGGGTACTGCAGCTCCGGGAACCATCTATTTGAAAAGCCACATCTCTGCCGTAGGTCACCCCAATTCACCCCATTCGCTCCGTTTGAAGACTTAGCAGGGTGGCCGGGATCATATGGTACTGTTTATCTAAGTCTTGATGGTTTGTCCACCTACTGCCTGGCGATCCGGGTCGGGGGGCACTGGTTGAGGGAGACCTTTTGACCTCTCCAGCCGGACTCTCTCCACATATCGCCTTGTACCGCAGTGGCAGAGATAGATTCATACGTTCGTTTCTCCTTGACATATTGACTCCCTGATTCCTACTATTTATCCTTCCCAGAACTTCCTCTTATTCCTTACCATGAAAAATACGTACACCCAGCTTCCCCGTCCCTCGTAGAGCCCCCCGTTTGGAGCTAATGTAAAAAAATCTATATACATATATATGATGTCGATTAGTTACAGAAATAGATCGAAAATAATGCGCTGTTTAAAAAAAAATCAGTAAAAAGCATACATATTCCGGAAAATAAATTTTAAATATGTTTTTCACATAGTGGAAATAAGCATTATGATTTTCACGGTGGTAATGCAATGTACAAAATTAATGGATTCATAAAATTTGCTAATTAACTAGCTTCACCAACCGGTCCGAGTTTTTAACAGTTTTTTCAACGAGTTTTCGAAACGAACAAACTGGACCTTTGAAAGATATGAAAATATTACGTTCTTTACTCAGAAAAGCACTTATGTATTAACAAAAATGTCAATCTATCCTACTACACCATTTTTGCAGATGATTAATGGGTTGTTCTTAATTTCATTCATAAATTGATGGGATCATAATTATTTCTGTTGTCGCGGTTTTAATTATTTTAAACAAAAAATAGTAACACATAAATCATATTATTTAATGAATTACGCTATTAAAGCACAATTATGTGAATTGAGAGTCATAAAATAACTATTCCAATTAAACGCCGTGTTCTAAAGGTAAAAATAAAATCATTTGAGCTTGCTGACGGATTAGTTTTGAAAGCCTCGACGAACATAAATTTTCAATCAGCATGATGGTGTCTCGGTTTTTAGAGACGTGTTAAGGTATCTCGCAAAACATGTTACTATTATAATTTATCTAGTCGAATCAATTCAAAAGTCGTGTATTTCTTGTATGTATTTGAAATATACGGGATTTTATAGGAGATCTGATACATTGTTGGTTAAACTAACACACTTTAGATTGATGCAGTTATTTTGATTTCCGTTATTTGAGTATCGAGCTAGTTATCTATGTGGATTGCAAGGTTGTGTTGATTATGAAAGCATCGGATAAGCTGTTATCAACATATTATTTTTTGTGGCCAAACAACCTAACATAAAGCGACCAAACCCAAATACGCAAATTTTTTAAAATTAAGAGCGGTCTAAGCCGTAGAATTGGTGGATATCACTTGTAACCAATATCCAGGATACTCAGAAATGAAAAATATTATCAAATTATTGGCAAACCCCAGATACTGCTATTGAACAATAAGTTATAGATACGGCTTGTCAGTGATCATAAACTTTATGTGAATGAGTCAGTGGCCAGGCAGTGTTACCGGAAATAATACATTAGTACATTCGAAGTGGGTATTTTATTTTTTAATTTCCCCAAAACGAAATCATTATTATTATTGAAACGGAACACTGCATAAGCATATTTTAACATGACCCATAAACTAAGTTATCTTTTTAATGTATTTACGACAGTGTTTCTTCGACCAGTAAAATCACGGAATATGGAATTAAAAAAAATACTAAATCTAAAATGTTGTATCTATAAATTTAAAAAAAAAAATACAAATAGTTACGGCTGAAAATCGACCGTCGATTAACTGCTTTTTAAGGCAACTTTATCTTGACCGGGGTCTGTAAGAATGGCGGCATAAATTCATCACATTATTGTATCATATACAGAAAATATAAGAAATATCTTTTTTTTATTTCAGAATGTTACATACTCACATTACATCCGATTACACGGTTTCTTACATTCCTTGTGAGTTTATAGGAGGCGCGCAATGATATTAGGTATACATACAGGTATACATAGGTATACATGATAAAAATCAAATTCCTTTCCCTAATAAAATCGTCTAATGAAACAAAAACAAAATCACCGTATCAAATATAAACATTCAATCCAGCGTAACTATTGCGAATTTGCAATCATCGTGATTTCCCAGTAAAAAATACAAAATTACTTTGCAAGACTTGGTTTAACCCAGTCATAATTTTCTGGCACTTTTTCCATAAATTGCATTTCAGAAAAGCTAGCACGGTTTTTTTTTTGTTGATTTTGTTCTGTCCAAAAAAAACACGACACGGAATCGTGGCAATCGAGCAGAGCAGCGCATTGGTAGAGTTAAAAATTAAATATGTCAATAAATTACCTAAATGATGTGATAAATCGAAAATATGAGATTTTTTTATCGGTATTCCTGTGAAACCCTCAATTTTTCGGAACAATATTATTTATAAGAAATTAATACGGGCTGTTAATAAACTTGTTAAAATAATAATTGAACATGCTAAAATTTAAAAAATAACATTCGATCGAATGTATAACAGAAAATATAATATTTCATTGATTTTTTTTTATCACATACCCCTCTTTTTCTTTCGGTAGTCTTAATTAAATATCTTAACTTCCTTATAATAGTTATTGTTGATATACATTAATTCCTGCTTAAATTTAAACCTAAGAAATATAAAAAAAAAAAAACACTTTTTGTATCAGTTAAGTAAGTAGGGGCACTTTATTACAACTGCTTATATTAGTTGTATCGTAAAGTATTTTTTTTTTTTTTTTTTAATTTGAATGAGTTATTTTATTGGTGAATGAATTTTACACCGGAGTGTTTCGCAATATGATTATTTTAGCCTTGAGGGCTAGGAAATTTTTAAGCGTTCTGTTTGAAAAATTCCAGTGTTCATTAAAAATTCATCCGAATTACAGTTTGGAGACAATTTTATACTGCTCAAATTGTTATAGAGTCACACATTTTATCCCTACTATCCAGAATCAATAAAATCGTTAAATTTATAAACTCATGAAGATAACCACCTAACTAACTAACCATCACGCCGTTCCTCTGCAGGGGTAGACAGACAGGACGGACCGCCAAACAATTCGGTCTTGGCATACACTCCTTGCTTAATTCACATTCATACATCTCACACATGCTCTTCTATTATTTCGACTCCTGACATGGCCCGACTTAAGTATCTGGTTCACTTGATCGTGCCATGTCTTCCTCGGGCGTCCACAACTTCTTCTTCCATTCACATTTGCGTCATATATTCTCCTTACACGCCTTTCTTTCCTACATGTCCAAACCATCTGAGGGTCCCTTTTATGATCTTACCCATTACTCGTACATCAGCTTTGTATTCTTTGCGGATATCCACATTTCTCACACGGTCATACATGGTTTTACCACACATACGCCTCACGGGTCTCATCTCTATAGCATTCAGTTTACTTTCATCCTTCCTCTGCCAGTTCCATGCCTGCTACTGGTTCCAGGACTGCTAGCTTCGCTTCTTTGGACAGCTTTTTGTTGGCGCCAACCAATTAATGGAGTTACCTGCATTCACCCTTCTTTCAATATCCCTATCAGCCTTCCCATCTCTCGTAAACATACTTCCCAAATAAACAACTCATTCACAACGCATGAAGCCTGAGTATTTTTTACTTTTGAATTGCCATACGTGGCACTTATACGGAGCAAAATTAAATATTATGAACTAAATCATGAACATGCCTTTTTTTAATATGTAAACACCTATTTTATTTGTAAGGATAAATAGTTATGTTTAAATAGTTTCGGTTCGTGGAATTTCAATAACCAATAATTAAGAAGACATGCGAGACATATCTTTTTAAACTAATTTGTAACTGCCAAGTCAGAGTTGTGGTTATCGAAGAGCCCAAAACGCGGGAACTTTTGAAATAAATCCAAAAATGTTTTATCTCTTTTATTTGGCCACATTATGGCCAGCGGGCAAAAATGCAAATTTGCCTTAAGATGATAGACTTCGCTTTTCGGCCCATACAAAAAAGACGCCCGGGAAAAAACACTTTTCTACATCGAAAATTGCACAAAATGAATATATTTTTTTTTAAAACTGCCTTCTAGAGGGTGAAAACTATGTCAGTATGTTTTCGAATTTTCGATGCATTTCGTATTAACGTAAACATTCACTGTCAAACATGTACGATTTATCAAAAAATATTATTTAAGGAAAAAGTGCTGCTAACTCAACTCTCATAAAGAATTATAAAATTATAAAAAGCTCCCGACGTAGCTTCTTCTTTCTAAAAAATATATATTTTTTAAAATTTCAATTTCGTGAAAGTTTCGGTGTAGAAAAGTGTATTCTCCATAAACCCCTTTTCGAGCGATTTCTGTATTTCGCATTCGCATGTATTGTAAGTGTGCGTGAGCTTATTGTGAGCGGGACAGAATGCCAGTCGCGGGTGTTCAGCGTGTGATTCAAAGTCTAGCCTCTTAATGTGGCCAAAAACGCTCCAGCGGATGGATCTTCCTAATATTTCCTATACGAATTTATTATATAACTTGTATTTATTGCTGTTTATACATTATAATTAAAATTAAAATTAAATGAAATGTTATTTATGCTACTTATATTTATTAATATAATCATTTTATATTTTCATTTCTACCAAATCAACATAAATCGAAGTACTGATCTCAAGAAGTATTTTAAAATATTTTCCTACCAAAAAAATTTGTTACGCTATAAGTGTTTTATTACATTTCAAAAATTAATTACATTTATAATATTTGGATCTGCGAGAAAATATCTTTCTTGGTGAATATTTGAAACGTATTTTATAATATGGGACTTCAGCGTATATCTCTGTTCACAATATCGAAATGTATGATCTGTGTGGTGTAAGATTTTTTTGTTTGTTTATCATAATTTGTTAAAAAAAATTAAGTCTTAGTGGCTAACCGGTTTCAATCTATTGAAAAAATTAAGATATTCCTAGCATCGCCTAGGTGAGAGACCACAATTTGAAATAATTAGAAAAATCCTAGAAATGGCTTTAGTTCTGTGTATTCACATAATTCCCAGACATCTTCTTCATCTACAGAACCGCCTGAAAAAATGGTATAGTTTGATTTTTTTTATAAACTAGAGTCCCGTCGGCGGCATGTATCTTTTCTAGGGAGATTTTTTCAACGTGGATGAGTGTTTCAGACTAATAATTATTATTGAAAAAGAAGATAACAATAAAAATCTATTTATTTTAAATATGAAAATGAACAAGACACAGAAAAATAATAAAAGATAACGATAGCAACTTGGACTCGAACCCAGAACCATCTAGAACCCCCTAGAACGATCTATTATGAGACTGTCGTAATTGTCAACTTCATATTTCAAATTTCAGAATTAACAATATTATCTTCGACTAATGTTTTTTTCCATATTATTGGCAGCTACCTTTATTATTGGAAACAAGTATTCAAAGAATGTATTTGTTACCTAGATAGTGTCTCGGATAAATATATCCGATTTTATTTTTATGGAAAACCTATTGACTTTTTATAAAAGTCTAAATGAATATTCATATTTTTATAAGAAAAACTCTCTTTTTTACTTTTGAAGGTTATTCCCATCATTTCTGTGTCTTGTTCATTTTCAGATTTTAAAAAATTAGATTATTATTGTTATCTTCTTCTTCAATGATATATTACATTGATGGGAATAACATTCAAAAGTAAAAAGAGAGTTTTTCTTATAAAAATATAATAATTATTGCTTATAATAAAATTGGAATTACACCTTCATCGCGTTGTTGATTCAGTTCGAAGATGAATGAAAGAAAATTTAACGAATACACCATTAAGTTTCCCGTTAAGTTATTTTTTTTACATTTAATATAATAATTCAAAATGCCATTTAGCATTGCCATACCATGTGAGAGGATAGGAGGAGGTTTACAATCCACAAAACTTAGTGAAGGTCTAAATGAGAAAATGGTTTGAACAATAATATTATAACGGCCTGTTTGAATGAATGATGAAAACAGATCTAGCCTTGGTTGAATAATCATTGAAGAAATATTGCGTTACATTTGTAATCGAGCTAAATAATTAGTTAAACACAATACGGAGAAAGGAGACTATGTAATCAATATGGACAGCTACCGATGATAATAAATAAGACAAAGATTTACTTTGGTTCAATATTGGCTTTCTCAACATTTCTCAATACAAAATACAAAATGTTGTAGATCCAACACCATTTTAGTGGAAGTATATTTAAAACACCTTTGGAAAAAAATCTTATTATTTACAAACATAAATAACTTTAAATGAAACAAATTACTTTGTTCAAACCACTATAATCACCTGTTTTAATATCTACATGTTTTAAAACCGATGGTTTCTTCGTCAGGATGATAACATGAATAAAAATAACAAAATAGTTATAAAATGTAAAAATTCAATTTGCCAACCACATTTTTTCAAAACAAATCATTCTTTTTATATAAATAAAAAGTTAAAAATTTTTACACACAAACACAATAGATTTACAATTAGCAAACCTATAAATTTTAGAAATTAGAAAAAGTATTAATAGTAAATTAAATATAATATATATTTTTATTTTCAAATATTTTTTAAAAATGCCTATTTTCTGAAATTTATTTGTATATTAATATTTATTATAATTTATTCTTGTTGTTTTTGTTGTTTCAACAAACTGATTTTATTTTAAAATATTCTTTTAATACATAAAATGTAATGTTAATATATTATAAAATAATTTTTAATTTTCATTTTATGTAATTGTAATTTTTTTTGTTATTTTTAGTTAATTAATTTAATATTTTTGTCTACTGTTTTTTGTCTATACTAGTTTGTTTCTTTGCTATTTTTCTTCATGTTTTTATCCCAAAGACGAAACCACCGGTTTTGAAACATATAGATATTATAACATGTGATTATAGTAGTTTACACAAAGTGATTTGTTTCATTTAATTAAAAATCAAGACCTATGTATGGAGTATCTTGATGTACGGCTGCGAAACATGGTGCCTATCCGAAAGAGATAAACGGAGACTAGAGGCTTTTGAGATGTGGTCCTATAGAAGAATATTAGGAATTTCCTGGAGAGACCACATTACAAATGAGGAGGTTCTCCAAAGAATCGAAGGAGGAAGGCACCTGCTCAGAACCTTGTCCGAAAGGCGTGCAAGATGGATCGGTCATATAATACGACAAGAAGGCCTCCGTATGACCGAGGGGACAAACTCTAGGGGACGCCCACGCCGAGAGTACCTGGAGGACCTGCTGGTGGACATGCGCTGCTCATCATATGCAGACCTCAAAAGAGCCGCACAAGACAGGGAAGAATGGAAGAAAAAAATAAAGGAAATTGCTCCAAATCAATCCCAGGATTGAAACCAGAGAGAGAGAATTAAAATGATGCCACAAAGTAATTTTGCATTTGATTGAAGAAATAAATAATTTTTTTGAAAAATGTGTTCCATTTACAATTTAAATAAACATTTACAAAATAGGTAATAAATTTAAAAATGAATGTTTTTTTAAAGTTTTTTTGGAAATCTAAGGTTTTTTTAAAATATAAAATCATCCAATTCTTCTTTATCATAGAAAATTCTAATTAGCTGCTGAATAAATGGAAAAACCACAACTTTTTTACCGTGTTATTTACTAATGATCTGTGTTATTTTAAATAACAAGGTTTATTCCTCTTAATCACCTTTTCATTATTGGTGTACTTTAAATTGACGATCATACAAACAAAGAATCGTCGATCGACCTTTGAAAGTATGAAATGTGTAGGTGAGTATCTTTGAAACAGGTAACTTGCCTTTCTCCATACAACTCCATATCAGGTATTTCTCACAACCCTTTGTCGGGGAGAAATGGGTACACACCAATTTGTGAAATTATTTACCAGTACCTAAATTGTACCTACACTGTAAATAAGCACTCGACAGTTATTTGTTCAATAAATAATTCTACACTAAATGCTTGATCGAACTGAATCCCGAGTTTTCTATCGTATGTCGAGGGTACTCGTAGATCTAGAATTCACTGAGAGATTGATGATTGAAAAATGAGAGAGAATTGAGTTGAAAGAAATTAATAAAATCGGATGTTGCTTGCCGTAAATAATTAGGTAACCAGTAAATATAAAAAAATAATTTAACATAAATAAATAACAACCGTAGCTAATTTCACAACGGCTCAAATCATACATCCATGACACGAATCTATCAAAATATGATGGATTTATGATAGATTCGTGATGGACAGATTCCTCTAAAATATAATAAATGATTTTTTGACCCAAAAATTATAATATTTGCACTATAAAAATATAATGTTTTAAAGCTAAGAACCTTATTAATGAAAGCATTTATTGTAAAACTTGGGTTTTCCTAAGGCCCATTAGGTTGCATGATGACCTCCTCGGCAGAACGGTTATATTCTATCGAACTTTTAGCCTTTACCTCAGAGATCACAAGTAAAAGGATAGTGAAATATGTAAGAAAATATGTACTTACTATGTTATATTGTTTTTCATAATTTAAATAACGGCGTGATGTAAAATTTAAGTTAGGCGAAAGACCAAAATTTAATGAGAATCGAAACGGTGGCGTTTTTGAAGCTGTGTTTAGTTACTGTATTTCTATTTCTCTTTCGAACAATCTTATTTGTGTTATTCTCCATTTTTCTCACTTCATTCAGTCTCACAACATATCCCAACGTCGGCACTGGGATTACTTAAGTTTCATCGTCCCAAGAAAGATGACCTCTAGGATATTATTAACACCAGACACTTTAAATCGTACTTTTATTGAATAATCAATAATATTTGCATCATCTTCAAATTTGCCTTAAAAACGATAGATACAAACATGGTGGTTGTGTTTGGAGTTTCATAAAATAAATATGTTTTTTTCAAATGAAACGAATTACGTTTGTGTAAACCACTATATTCAATGTTATAATATCTACACGTTTCAAAACCGATGGTTTTTTCGTCAGGTTAATAACATGAATAAAAATAACAAAATAAAAAAACAAGTACAGACGTAAAGAATAACAGACAAAAATATTACAGAGAGTTGTGAGTAATTACTTTAAAAATTCAAAAAAACAATTATATAAAATGAAATATAAAAATGAATTAAAAAATAATTTGAAATTGATACTGATGTCGGATACTCGTGTCGGATATAATGATGTATATGTTTGATACTCATGTCGGATACTAGTTTAGTTTAGGGTGGCTGGAGAACTAATGTAAGAATGATTGTCTCTGGTTGGTTCACAGTGCAGAAAAACTCTCTTTGATTGGCCAAGCAACGTAGTTTTCTCCGGCAGAGCTAGGTTATGATTTGTTGCCTTAATTTTCAGCTCTAACTCAAAAACTGCCAACAGTGAGTTAGCTATGGTCTAAGAAGATTAATTTTTTTTAATAAAAAAAAAATATTTTTAACTTTTGAAGGTTATTCCCATCAATGTAATATATCATTGAAGAAGAAGATAACAATTATAATCTTTTTTTTTTAATTATGATAATGAACAAGACACAGAAAAATAATAAAAGATAATGGTCGCAACAAAAAAATTAATATTCATTTAGACTTTTATAAAAAGTCAATAGGTATTCCATATAATTAAATCGGATATATTTATCCGAGACACTATCTAAGTAACAAATACGTAATAATATTCTTTGAATACTTGTTTCCAATAATAAAGGTAGCTGCCAATAATATGAAAAAAAAACATTAGTCGAAGATAATATTGTTAATTCTGAAATTTGAAATATGAAGTTGACAATTACGACAGTCTCATAATAGATCACAGTGGCCCAATTGGTAGAGGTGTATGTCCCGGTAAGACGTAAGGTTCTGAGTTCGAGTCCCAGTTGCGACCATTATCTTTTATTATTTTTCTGTCTCTAGTTCATTTTCATATTTAATTTTTTTTGATTATTATTGTTATCTTCTTCTTCAATGATATAAGAAGATTCAAGTCAGAAGGAAGAGATTTCACGAAAAAACCAACTGGAATGTAATGAAGAGGTCTATAAAACAAAAATAAATATTTTATAACCCCTATTCTAAGCGATAACCAAAAAAAAATTTTTTCGTCAGAGAACTTTAATCGATTTTTAGAAAAATCATTGCAATCAAACATGGGACGATAGAGTATTATAAATATTTGAACCATTACAGTAAAAATGTCAATACAATGTAAATATATTTTTATTATAACAAAATAAATAAACAAATTATGTTAAACCTAGTACCTACTGGAAAGTTACTAGTATACACTTAACTACTTTTTCGTTTTTCAGAAGTGATTGATTGCTCGTGGTTCCTTTACTATTAGTTCAGATAGAATTCCACTGCTTCAGTCTATTAAAGTCTGTGAATTATTCATTAATGTAAGTATGTTAAACCCCATTTCCAAATACATAAATCCAAACTAAAAACTCGTGGAAAGCTCTAACTAACATACGCTAACATAAAATCCCTACTGCAGATACCTGTGGTGGTGATGTGTTCCATGTAATTCCAGACATTTGAATATTGTTTAAATAATGATAAATGAGGGAAAACTGATTCTTGGAAATTAAATCAAATTGCAGGAATGACCCACATTTCATAAATAAACAGGAAAATGTAATTTATCTCAAATATACCTGGAAAATAATTTTAACATGTATTAAGTAATTAATCATCAAATGCTTTGATGCCCGATTAGAATGTAATAATTTGAAACTTAATATCTAAATAAAATAAAATCATCAAAATAATAAATGAGCATTTATGTAAAACTTTCAAAATTGTAATGTTGATTGAATGGCATTAGCTGAGTTTAGTGCTGAACAGCCAGGAACTGCCCCACCTTCCTCTTCTCCATCTCCTTTCCCTCCACACTACCTTCAGCCTTGCAACATACCTGTTGGTCCGTTATCGGGGATAGCTTAGTCTCACTGGCTCCGGACTGTTAGGAGCGTTTGGGACTTTTGGAGAGGGAGAGGGCAGCCACCAAAGATATTAGAAACACGAGATATGCTATAGGCAGTTTGAACCGTATGGAACTCTATTTCTTCGTGTCGCCGATATTGTTAACTAATACTATTGCACAACTTCGCTTACGCTAAAGTATCCGCCCCTTTTCGAACTCACACTTAAAACTTGTCGTTCTCGTTGGCACTAATACATAGAACAGATTTCTATGCGTACACGTTTCGAATGCATTCGCGATTAGCAACACATATAAATGACGACGAATAAAGCTTGCAATAATACAAATCGATATAGATCGATATGTTAGTTTAAAATTATTCCAGTTAAAATTTTGATGAAAAATTCTTATTCTCAGAACCGATAATTCGGAACAAGTGTGATCAATTCTCAAAACCGATAAATCAGAATAAGTGTGATCAGAGGCCCTAGCAAAATCGCTCGATAGGAATACTATCGGTAATTTCTCATCGTTCCCTAGCATGACTACAGATCGCCAACGAATAAGTGACAATTCACAATGACTAAGTGTCTTTAATTCGAAGATATATTCGACGTCAACTGTTGTTTGTACGTTAGCGATGTGCATTTGGGACACGTTCCTAACAAATCCATATTACATACATTCACAATTTGTTTTTGTTGTTGTAAAAATCCATATAAAACCTCTAATTTTTTACTCATGTTAATTTATTTTGTATTTGAGTATTTCACAAGAGTCCCATCTGCTTCCAACCATCTGGGCTGGGAGACTAGGGCATCCGCAATTGGGGTATGTTATGAGGCTTCAGGTGGTGGGGAGGGGAAGAAGCCGAAGAAAAGGAAGGTGGGGAAGTACCCCAGATCTGGTCGCCAAACACGGCTAATAAATTTAAAGCAACCTTTCTATTCTGAATGGTGGTCTTTAATCAGGGTTATACTGAAAGTATTTACAATTCTTTTTTAGATTTATTTTTTTATTAACCAATACATATAATACATAATTAACCAATATATATAAAACATAATATTAGTGGTAACAATACCTCCCTAATTGAGAAATTCTCGTGTTTAGAGAGGGAGCACTATCAGTACACGGAGAAAAATGTTATTCTAAAATACGATCATTTTCTTCGTAATAACGGTTAAAAACGGGACTGAAGTTCTTACCAACAAATTAACAGTGTTGCAATGTTTATTAACGAGAAAATGTAAGAATAATTTGTTGGTATACGTACGAAATTACGTATGCCAACAAATTATTCTTACACGTTCCCGCCAATAAACATTGAAACCGTTTTGTTCGTAAGAACTTCAGTTCCGTTTTTAACCATTTTTACGAATAAAATGATCGTATTTTAGAATAATATTCTTCTCCGTGTACTATAAATACTTAACAATTGTTACAAATTGCATGCGTGTAGAACTACTATACACCCGTGCACTTTTTTTATACATAATGAAAATACAAGTTGGATTTTTTTTTGTACATAATAGAAATTTTTATACATAGAGAAAATATAAGTTAGTTAAGTTATTCTGTTTCACAAGTAATAATTTTACAATAATAATGACAAGTATTTTGGGCAACGCTGGGTGCTCTACCCGTTTTAGGGCCTTAATTTTGCGATTTCATATTTTGTTTCATGATCTATTTATTACCCGTATTTAACAGGCAGTTTTTTTTTTAAATAATATGTAGACAGTTATTTTCCTCTCCTTTTCCTCCTCTTTGTGTGCTTTGTGATGCTACGGCGAGTCGGAAACCAGTTTCTCTTTCTCCCCGTTGCATCAATCCATTTTTCTTTAATTTTTCCGTCCTTCGGAAATCTGAAATAATTAAAATACTATAAGTTACTACAACTAAAAATGGATATAAATAATTCTTTAACTAAGATAAATAAATTTTCATGCTTTTTTGTTATGCTTCTCCCCGTCCCGCGAACCCTCCCTCCACTCATCCCACTCTCACCCGTGCCAACCCCCTCCTTCGTTTCCCTCTCCCACCCACATAAAGCTCCCCCTATCGGATCCCTTGTTGTGGATTCCCTTCCCCTTCGCCTTCCCTTCCCCTTCGCCAAACTAGATGAAATACGCACATTTTTCAAACTGAAACCTTCACAGGCGTGCCCATAACAAAACACCAAAGTTTTATCCCAGTCGGATGAATGGTATAGGAAATAATTTCATAATGCTAGAGCCCACCATTACATTCGGGTATAGTAACCTCCACGGGCTCCGGCACGAAAAATCACCAAAGTTTCATTGAAAATCGAATAAATGGTACACGAACGCATGCGGAATAAACAAAGAAACATTTTTATAAATAAAGATTTTAAAAGAAAAGCATTGCATTTGTTTGTACCACCAATCAGTTTCTACAACAATAATTATCTACAAAAATAATATGTTTATATAAATATATATATCAATATTTTTTTTATAAAGTCCTGCTAATAATTACGAAATATCGATAGTCGGTATTTAAAAGAATTCGCGTCCCCATCACTAGCATCGAAATGGCTGCGATGTTTATTTTAACGGGGCCTTACGTCAATAAAAACTTCGAAAAATCATTAAAAATTGATAACGTACTCTAATTTTGTACTTACCGGTGAAATGAAACTCCATTTATCTTGAAGTTCACCTTGCTTGTAGTATTTTTGCATAGTTGCACTGAACAAGACGGCATTTTGAATAAAACGGGCACAAACTGCACTCGGCTACGACACAAAATCGACTGAACGAACGAATTGTTTCCGTATTCAAACTACCCTTGTTAGGTAGTAGTCCGTCCACGGTCTGGCGGCCAACATAGCATATCTCCCTTTGTTTCTCTTATCTGTGGCAGCCACCTATGGTCTTGAGCCCCAAAATATCTGAAAAACCCTCGACTCTGTGCAGAAACGGGCGGTCCGTTTGATAGGTTCTTATATCTTAATAACGGATTGCAAACTTTATAGCACAGACGTCGCGTTGCAATGCTGTCCTTGTTCTACCGGTGTTTCAATGGAAGTTGCTCCAAGGAACTAGAGTCATTGATCATTTCGGCACCGGTGCATAGTCGTGAAATACGTCAAACATGCGCCCAACATATGTACACGGTTGAAATTTGTCTTTTTCTTGAATTCAAGAGTTTTGCTGTGGAACGATTTGATGGTTGCTATATTACCTCCCTCTAAGGAAGGTAATATTCCTTCCTCTCCTCTAAAAGACCCCTACACAGCATTTACAAAGATAACATAGGACCTGAGGGAAATAATTTTCGTCGGGGCCTCCTGTGTGGAGTTAATGAAAAAAAAATTTTTTGCGCTATTAAAACTATCATTTATAATACTCGAACAGTCAACTTTTCTTTCTGACGTAACTACTTCGTGTTATTATTTTTACGCCAAATTGTAAAGAAGTAGACCAGAAAAACATTAAAAAAGCAATTTAAATGAAATATTTTTATTTAAGATTTCAATTATTATTCGTCAGTGAAAATAAATACTTATAATTTACGCAGTAGGTACTAGGTACCATTGTTTACTCCAAATAATGTCAGGAATCACTGCTTAAAGTCAAGTAGGTCCCTTAACACCCTGTATATAATAATTTTGTGGAACAGTATTAAAATTTGTGAAAGAAATTATGAAATAGAAACCTTGCAGAAGAAAAATAATAGATTATTATAAATAAATAAATATACATTAATAAATAAATAATTTAATAAATAAATACCTCATAAATAAAATATTATTAAAAATAATATTTTATTTATGAGGTATAATTATTACGGCCTTCTTGTAACTAAATTGCATTCTGATGGACACATCTACTATATCTGAGATTGAGTATTGCCAAATGCATGCCATTTAGGTACAAGTTCAGACTAAATTATTCAGTTCTGATATTATTGTTGCAATTGAAAATAGTTTTTTGAAGGTAATTAGAGAGAGAAAATCGGGTAATGAGGTGATTTATAATTTATCACTCACAGTTATTGAGCTATCGCTAGCAAATATTGTGCTATTGATATTGTTTGATCGGACAGGTTATTGGAAATAAGGTAATAAAAGCCAGCGCAGTGAAAAAAATTAACTTTTTTTATATGAAACACTTTCAAATGTTTCAATATTTTATGTATGGGAAACACGTCGGCATTCGTATCCATTCTTTCAAAATGTATAAACATGCAGTACTCTTACAAAAGAGGAATACCTGTAAGATGGATACGTTTTTAGATTTTCACGGCCAAAAGCATTTTCGTTGTTTGTTTTTGGGGTGTTATGCCGTGTTGTGCTACCTCCTTCTTTAGGAAGGAGGTAGCACAACACGGCATAACACCCCAAAAACAAACAACGAAAATACCTGTAAGATGCGTGTACAAAGCAAGTATTTTCCGTTTTATAGTAAAATATTTTACCTACCTACAATTGTAAATGGATGAGCATTTTCAGGAAAGGTCTGTTTTGTAACTCTCTACGAAAGATAGTTCACGAAGTATGTGTTGAAGTTAAGGCTCAGGTTTTACGGTAACATTTTGGAAATTTATTCAGTAATGAGTGGAAATTTGAGGGGAGAGGTCGCGCGCTCGCATTGCAGTTCCGTCAAGCAATTAATGGGGAAATGGGTGTTATACAAGCAAAGTAGAAATTAAATAATTAATTATTTTATCGTATAAAAATTAATGTTTCTTTGTTTGTTCCTCGTGCGGAACCTAAAGCATTTATCCGATAGCGATTTGTCGTGTATGAAATTATTTCCTATCTAGCGTTATGAAATTATTTCCTATACCATTTATCCGATTGTGATGAAACTCTGGTGAGTTGTTATGTGCACACCCGCCAATGTTTCTATAAATAATAGTGAGCTCTGGCGTCATGAAATTTGTTAAAAAATACATAAAAAATTAATGTTTCTTTGTTTGTCCCTTATTCGGTACCTAAAGCATTCATCTGAGTGCGATGAAACTTTGGCGGATTTTTCATGTACGTGTACATGCCCTTGAAGGTTTCTATATATATTATAGTGCAAGTGAGCTCTAGCGTTATGAATTTATTTCCTGTACTATTTATCCGATTGTGATGAAACTTTTGTAAGTTGTTAAATGCACACCTTCGTAATTCCTTATACGGTACCTAAAGCATTACTCCGATTGCAAAGAAACTTTAATGATTTGTTGTGCACATACCTTTAATGGTTTCTATATATAGTGCTGAGCTCTGGCGTTATAAAAAATTTCCTATACCATTCATTCGATTGCGCTGAAACAATAGGTGATTTGACTGATTTGTTGTGCACACGCCCGCGAAGGATTCTATATACATATAGTGGTGAGCTCTGACGTCATGAGATTTGTAGAAATATTTACAATATTTCCTTCTCATCCCCATTCACCTTCAGCCACACAACATACCCCAATTGGGGATGCCATAGTCTCACTGACTCCAGACGGGAGCAGGTGGGACGTTTGTAAGGTATTCATATAAAAAAGGAGTGGCGGACGTATGAATCCATCTCTAGCACAGCGGGGCAAGGCGATGAGTCGAGAGAGTCAAATAAATTTTGGGTAATTTGTACACGAGCTGCCAATAAGAAGGAACAGCCTCAGGAGCACACGTGCTTCAAGAATTATTCAGGATCGTCTACCGCGATGGAATCCTTGTTCTACCGTTATTTCAGACATGGAAGATGCTTCAGAGAGGAACTAGCGTCATTGATCCCTTCAGCACCGGTGCAAAGTCGGGAAACACGCCAAACGCGCGCCTAACATATATACACGGTCGAAATTTCTCACATGAGAACGGGTCGCTTCTACCACTCGTTCTTGAGTTCAACAGCTCAGCTGTGAAACGATTTGCCGGCCTCTTTGTTTCCTCCTTCATACAATATGGGTCTCTTAAAGACAATTTTTCTCCGGGCCTCCTGTGCGAAGTTATATATAAAAATAAAAAAAATATTCTACTATTATTGTTGAGAGGTTTAAAAATTCCGTACGACTAACACTGTTTAACACAAGTACTAAAGATAAAATTAATATCATTCTAAAATCCACAAGTCTTGGCAATTTTTGTAGTAGTAGTTTCGGAGTACGAAAAAATTTGTCGAAATAAACTTTCAAAAACAAAACCACCTTTTGTCATTTCTATTGCACGTACTTAAAAATATTTGTCCCAACTTTATTTTATGATCTCCCTTTATTCACACCCATTGTTTTCCGGTAATATTATAAATACAGTTATTACCATTTTATAAACCATACAATCTACGTCAAAACACCATTAGATTCAAAGTCTCATTGAGTAAAAAAACGGAGACGTCAAAAAAGGTTCAGGGCGTAAAAGATGTTTCTATCTATCCATTCCATTGCTAATATGATTTTTTGTCTGTCTAGCTGTATCCATTATCTAGTAAACAAATTTAAATTTTATAGAGCAAGTGTATTTTTTATTTCGTACTTTATCAAAATGCTAAATGGTTTACCAATTTGGTGTCAATCTTACCCGAGTCTGCCCCATAGACGGCTAAAATTGTAGTTCGCTAGCGGGCCGTACAAGTACCAAAAATACCTAACTGCAGTCAAGCCGAGTTTTGATACCCCCCCCTTAAATATAATCTCAAAGGTTTCATTATGCTCGATATGAGACGCCCACATACATTTAAGTACACTTACCTAATAAATTTTTCAACCTCTCAGTTACACTGTACAAAGAAAACCAAAACCCTCTGAGTAAAATTCGAAAAATGTAATTTATACCTTTATAACGTGATTAAGTGTTTTATTGATGTTTTAAAAAAAAAATAATAATACGAAAAGTCTGTTTATATTTTTTCTTGCTTTCGTGGAAACACTTCGAACGTGAAAATTATATTATGTAGAATAAATAATAGGCAATAAGTATTATAATTTATAGGTCGTTCTCATGGAACGGAAGTTGACACTACTTGTTTTCTCTATTCGGTATTTACTCGTGAGATATGATATATTATTATTTAACAAAAATATGTCAAATTATTTTTAAGACGGAAACTGATAGATTCCCCATTGGCCCTACAAATCCGTACCATCTTAGGGCCCCTATCTTAAATGTGTTTATTACAATTGCATCCATGTATATTTCGAAAACTCGCATAAGCATAGTGGCTTTTCTCCCAAATGCCTAATATTGGTGTCTCGTTCCTTACTTTATTCCTCCTTAATTCCTCCTCTGTCAGTTTACTGCCTTACTGCCGTACGGGTTAGGTTTTTTGTCTGAACTTTTATAAAACATTATTATTATTTACAAAACCGTACAGTATTACAGGTTTTGTTTTTTTGTCACAACTTCCATTTAATTTTTTTTTACTAAAAAGAAATACAAATATTCCCGGGTTACGAATAACCCAACAACATTTGAAAATCTCCTACTGCCACCACACTAAGCGGAAGGTGTTTCTTGTGTTGTGATGGAGGACTAAGCCAGCCGAGGAAACGAACACGGAACGCTTGGGTGGGACCCAAACGCGATGCCCACTCAACCACTGACCGGTCTACATTTTTTTTTTTTTTTTAAAGAAATACAAACATTCCAGGGTTACGAATAACCCAACCACATTTGAAAATCTCCTACTGCCACCACACTAAGCGGGAGATGTTTCTTGTGTTGTGATGGAGGACTTAGCCTGCCGAGGAAACGAACACGAAATGCCTGAGTGAGACCCAAACGCGATGCCCACTCAACCACTGACCGGTCTACATTGATACGTAACTTTATTTTTGATTTTTGTTGAAATAGATAAATAAGTCCAACTCCGATTTACGATATGTAATATTTTATATTACATACGTTCAGAGCACAAGTTTAGCTTAACAAATTTGCATGTTAATAATCATAATTGTATTCGATTCCTTTATGCCATACAAACCAATCACCTATAACCTACATATTTAAAGCCATTGAATTGATATACCTGTGTTGCAAATTGAAGTAATGACGCCCATTGTAATACAAGAATTCAATGGATTCAGAAAATCAACTAACCAAATTTCACATGAATAATTTATCACTTAAGATCTGCCTGTTATCCTACGCATACATACAATTAGATCGGGGTAGTTCATCCTTGGGAAACTTAATTATTAAAGAGTTATTGTCTCGAAGCACTTCCCATACCCAATGTAGGTAAATTCATCTAGAAATTATTTAAACGTTAGAGAAGAGAAAAATCTGATTCGAAGCGTCAAAAGCCTGAATGAATGAATTTTGGCATTATTCCATATCGTCGCATTAATTCGTAGAATGCGTAACCACCAAATGTCAAATTTTACAGGAGGCACAAAAAACCTCGTAGTGAGAAAAATGAAAGACGGGTCATTGTTTTTATTTATTTTTCGAACATACAATATATTTAGAAATTTATTTTCAAGCATTTAACTTTTGTAATTTAAGGCTTTCTATTTCAAATCAGAGTTAGGAAGATACGTTTTTAGATTTTCACGGCCAAAAGCATTTTCGTTGTTTGTTTTCGGGGTGTTATGCCGTTTTGCGCTACCTCCTTATTTAGCCGATGACGTTTCGGACACTACAACGCTGTCCGAAACGTCGGCTAAAAAAGGAGGTAGCGCAACACGGCATAACACCCCAAAAACAAACAACGAAAACAGAGTTAGGAAGTTTACCTAAAAACCGAGAATGGAGAAAGGTACGTATTTTACAAAGGATACATACTTTTCTGCGAACAGTTAGCACTTTCCTAATTTGTGTTTTTAAAAGTTTTTTTTTTTAAATTTGCGAGTTTTACTAGACGGTGCGGGACTAATTTTAACACCAGATGGCATTAAAAACGTATTTTCTAAAAATTTGGAGTGACGCAGTCTACGAATTAATGCGATGATATGATACACACGCCTTCTTAGTCCAGAATTTGAATGTTTTTCTGTTATGAAATTCATTTGCATTTTAAAGCCTAATAATATCATACACTTTTAAAAAAAATTCGTGACAACATATATTTTAAATTATTGGAACAAAATGAAACAGGGAAAATACCAGGTTTTTTACGTGAATAAGGCACAAGAGTTCCAACTGCTCCCGCCATGAGCCACTGAAACTGTGGCATCCCCAAGGTTGTGAGGCTGAAGGTACTGCGGGAAAGGAGATGGGAAAGAGGAAGGAGGAGAAGTAACTGGCTATTCAGATCAGTCACCAAACAAGGCAATTTGCTTTTGCAAGGCAATTCACCAAAAAAGCCATTTCAAGCAATTTTTCAACTCTGAATGGTGGCCTTACACCCGGCCGACCATACTGAGAGTATCTTCCACTCTGTAAAGTGCCGTAAATACACTATACATTATTTTTAATTAATTATTTTTGTGAAATAACACAAATTCATCAAATAATATTTATTTGCCACGCCGGGATTTGAACCAGCGATCTTCGGATTGCCTTAACTCTCGACCATGGAGGCCGTCAGGTGGAGGAGGGTGTGAGGTTTAATGAGCATATAAGTTAAAAAAACCTTAAAAAATAATTCATTTACATATTTGTAATAAGCATTAACTTTGTGGTTCGCCATAATTTACAATAAAAATATATAAATTTGTTTTAGACCACTTAAAATTTTAATTAAACTCCACTGGTTTCGAAAAAACCCTTTTTTAGTAGCGTGTGTCGCTCTCCATAGAGAGAAAAAAAAACCTTATTTTTAAATGCCCGGGGTCTCAAAAGTTGCATATATGATCTGTAACTATTCGAAAAAATAAATGAAATTGGAGTTCACTTTAGCTCGCTAAAATGGCCGGAAGTTCAAAAAAAAAATAGATTTAGTGATTCATTTTTATATTTTGTAGAAAACTTAATTTTTATTCCATAACTGTGAACACAAAAAATATATTTTTTAATATATTTGATGTGTTTGTTAAATGTATAAAAGGAGAAAGTAATACTTTTTCTGGATAAAAACTAGATACTAAACAATAACCACACCAAAATTTTTCAATAAAATATAATAAATAAAAAATAATAGATGATAAATGTATATGATAACATGTATTTCATTTTATTCAAGTTTTCCATTTTGTAAACTAAGTGACGCAAAGAAAAAAACAATTAAGGAAAAAACAAATTAATTATAATTTTCGAAACACAAATACATGAGTAAATAGCTGTATAAATTTGAATTTGGAATTCTTAACCAAAGAGAAGATATTTGAGATCAAAGTTGCCAATACGGCAAAACGCCAATTTCATATGTAATGAGTGTAATGACCCAATATTATTATATATCTACATTGAAGTAAGCAATAAAAATGCTCAAAACGCATGATGATAAATTATTAAATATCATGTACGTATTGTAAGTATTTTTTGATCATAAGTATTTATGATTTTTCAATAATGTCTAAACAAAATTAGTGTGTAAAAAAAAATCTGAAATATTTTAGTTTGTAGACCTTAAATAAATAGAAAAACTAAGGTATTTTCGTCACAAAACACGTTCTCGGATATATTTTTTAATGATTTCAATTGAACTAAAATTAAAATTCTGATTTTAATTGTTTATTGTAAATATATCTAGAATGGGACTAAACGATAAATTAATTTGGTTATTCAGTACACTAGCGTTATTATTTAGGGATTTTAAAAATTTAATATTTACGTACGTTCAATATACTTATCACGATCAATATTTATCACGATTCATAAAATTAATTTGATTTTTCAATAAACTAGCGTTATTATTTAGGGATTTTTAAATTTTAATATTTACGTACGTTCAATATACTTATCACGTTCAATATTTATCACGATTCATATCACGATCCATATTGATGGATCGCGTTCAATATTAATTGTGATATGTCAATATTTATTAAATATCGTGATATTTATTGAACGTGTATACGTTAAAAATGAATTAATAATACTCTTGACTTACACGACGTATTTATGTTTTCTCAAAAAGTTGTCTTATATATTTATATATATCGATTACCATAGTTGGATAATCTGAAACTTTAACATTTAAGTTATTAACGTGGGTAAGATTTAACTAGAATTCTGCAGAATATAATAAATGAATCCAGTACTTTTAAACCCATCTTGTCTGCCGTTGGAATTACAATTAAACCGTCTCCTGCATATTAAATCTTTTTCCTCCGCTAAACGAACACAAATTTCTGAATACATATGTGGTTTAATCGTCACAGCGCCAAGAATTTATCGTCTAGTATTATATAAATTACTATATGCTGGGTGTAATGGGACAATATGCCAATGATTCCTGACATCATTCGAAGTAAAAATTGTAAATGAAATTTTGGTCTCCGGTGACTTTTTAGATGTCTTTTTTTCTTCCATTAAATAAAAATTTCGTCGTCACTAGTAATCAATTAATCGGCCTAGTAATCAACCAACCCTCACCTGGACTCTAACTGCCTAATAACAACTGATTTGTTTATAGATTAAAAGAAATATATTGAAAACATCACAGAGAACCTAAATTTTATTGACATTTTTTACTCCAAATAATGTCAGGAATCACTGGTTTATGTAAGTCAAGTACATCCTATGTATAATTTTCACATTGTAAATTAAATTTGTTTTAGTTTTATCCTTGTGGTTTGTCATTAATCACACTTGGAAAACAATAATTTTAAGGGAAACTTATTAATCACGTAATTTTTTGTTCGTTATTTATCTTTGGGTTGTTATGACGTGTTGCGCTTCGTCCTTCTTAAGCCAACGTTTCGGATAACGTTACAGTGTCCATTATCACACTTCTGCCCTGATGATGATGATGTAACGTTGTTCGAAACGTTGGCTAAAGAAGGAGGTAGCACAACATGGCATAACACCCCAAAAATACTTTGTCCGTGAAAATCCTAAATCATGTCTAATTCTTTTAATATTTTAAACCATTATTTAACGTTCCTACTGCCCAAAGCCTGTAAAAGGTTGTACTGTAACATTCTCAATTGGATTATGTTGGGAAGGGTGACCCGAAAATTGATCCCCTGACAGTTGACCTTCCGAAAATATAATCATTATAAAAATTATGAATATCAAATGAACTTATTTACAATGTGATTTTTTATTTGTATATAGACAAGTAGTTATATCCTTGCCCCTTACTCATAATTGCGGTATCCGTCGAATCATCTTTAATTTTGTAGAGTTGGCCTTCCACCTGATTTAAAACCGTTTTAACCATACACACGCAACGATAATAAGTCAAGTTTTTCACTGTTACGACGTTATACGACGCGTATTAGTTATACTACGATTATGAGTAAGGAGGTTGATGTATTTGAATGAAAACATGTTTTAACCTTTTTTTATTCGGCGTGAAATCATCTCTACGAATCCCTTCGGGTACACTATTTTGTATAAGTATAGATATATCGTGTTTTCCCTAAACCGACTGCACATTGCATATAAGTTTGCCGGGAGGCCAACTGACGGGAGATCAACTAATTGAAGCGAGAGAAAAGAAGTGGGTGGAGAACCGTGGTATTTCACTAGAAGTAAATACTTGTGTATAAATGTTTTTTTTAATTTTTTATTTATATATAATATTACAGTGTTCACATAAAGTTATTAATATTTATACATAATAATATAATTTATGAACTTTTTATTATGTTGTGTGTAATATAGGTTTGTGAATGTGAAACTGTGGTTGGGTAATGTTGTATGTTTCGTGAACAATGTTTCCACAATTGTTTGAAATCTATGTGTTTGTGATATAGGGTGAGAAAATGAGAAAGTATTTTATAAACTCAGATTTCGTGGAAGCTCCACAGCGGACTTAGGATTTCCGGAAAGTTTTTTTTTGTGTGAATACCGAACAAGAGTCCCAAATGCTCCCGCCTGGAACCACTGAGACTGTGGCATCTCCATTTGAATGAGGGCTAAAGGTAGTAGGGATGGGAAAGACACGAGAGAGAGGATGGTGGAGAAGTAAGGCTATTCAAATCTGGTCACCAAACACGGCTAAAGCCATTTCAACCACCGTACGAATTCTGAATTAAGATCATACACCAGGGCGATATTGAGAGTATTTTCCTCTCTGGAACGCGACGCACATATACTAAATATTATTTTTAAATAATTAATTGTGAAATTACACATATTAATCACATTAAATTTATTTAGGCACATCGGGATTTGACCCTGCGACCTTTAGATGGCTAGTCGAGAGCCTTAATACTCAACCACGGAGGCCGCTAAAACGGACGCGTCATTAATATATAGAAATACCAAAGATATTTTGGAAGAGTACTCCGAAGAGAGTATTGGAAAACATTGACATTTATGTCGAATTTGAGACAAACAGATCATAAGTTGTACCTACTCTTGCAAATAAAATTACTTCTTTGTTTAAAACTCGGTGCAATCAAGAGGCAAGATTGGCTACTCGAAATTAGATAGGTACCTTTCCAGGAGTGGAAAATACAATTATTACAAGTGCTATAGTGATCGAGCCTATTTTTGTATTAAGTTCTCTTTATGATACTATTTATTTACATGACTTTGTGCGCGGTGAATATTAAACATTTTTTCATTCATATAATGATAGGTTTTAATTAATAATAGGGCACGTAGGCTGTTTAAAAGGAGCGCGGCACGCGGTGGCTCGGACGCTCGGCGGCTCGCGGCGCGGCGGTAAAGTTTCGAAAAACCTAAGGTAGGTACTGATAAATTGATTTATTTGCCTTTTTATAATAAATTCATAAAATATTAAAGAGTTTTTATTGCTAATTGCCAGCTTTCGCTCGTGGGGGGAGGGCATATTTCCCCTTCACAATAAAGAGCTTTCCACCACACGCCGTGCCCAGGACTGTATATATTACGTTGTATAATTGTTTATAACTAATTATAAAAAAAAAATGCTAAGGTATGTGAAAGAAGCTAAAAATACATAAACTTCTACCACATTAAAATATTCCTGACATTATGTAATAGCGATGTTCTATAATAATACTCTCACTTACCATAATATGATATATTATATTATGTACGCCTATTAAAACCGAATAACCGGAACAAAAATCGGAAATATTAATAAAACATACTGATGTTTCAATCGTCTTTTATTTTTATCAAGCATTCTACTGTTGTATCAGTACCTACCTTAGGTTTTTCGAAACTTTACCGCCGCGCCGCGAGCCGCCGAGCGTCCGAGCCACCGCGTGCCGCGCTCCTTTTAAACAGCCTACGTGCCCTATTATTAATTAAAACCTACCATAATATACATCATTTTAAAGCTAGAAATTTTGTCTACAAGTTTTTTTGGAGCATCTTTTGCCCTAACAAGCTCAAAAAAAAGTTATATGCAAATATTTTTTGAAACACTATTTAAAAAAACGATATTTTTCTTTATTAATAAATTGCAAGGAATGTATGGCTTTTATCATAGACATATGAATATGTATAGACCTGCCCTAAGTGATAAAAGCGTATTATTTCCCCCTCCTTAATTCTGGGTTCCATGGAACCGGCCCGGCTGGCGTATAGGTACGCGTGAATCTAGAAAATGTGACGTCATCATTCTTGTGCGGACTAGCGTCGAGCTCTTATCGGTACATTTTACGAAATAACACGGCAAAAATGGTAACTTGTGCTATTAAAACATGTAAAAATAGAAGTGAAAAAGAGTATAAACCCAATTGTCGTATTACCTTCTATATGCAGGCATTATTTGTCATTATTTTAAGCTTATTCTTATCATATAATATGACCAGTTTTAGACATGAACCGAAATTCCCGGTCCCGTCGTGTGCACGTTGCAGTTTACTGTGATAAGTAAATTATGAAACATTTGTAAAAGTGTCTTAACTAAACACGGTAACGAAATATTCGACTCTCAAAACAAGCGAACCTTTCTTCATTTTATATGGATTACACAAGTTTGTTCAAACCGGGCGAACAATTCGCGCTCCCATGTAAAAAGGTCTATTCATTCAAAAGCAGATTTTACTTTTAAGAGCTAAATGGTGATATTATAATGCGTGATGCCTATATACTGTCATATTGAAGGATTAACGAATCACATATCGTTACCGTCAACTCATCCCTCTCCGCCCCGCTACAGATGGTTATTACCCCTCTCCCTGATTCTCAAGTCTATGAATAATATGTCTGTGGCTTTTATCGAAAAATTGTTAAGAAACTATTTTTTAGAGTAACTAATTAGCAACTAAAAGAAAAATAAATGGTCTGGTTTCATACCGTGGTTAAGGAGATATTAGCGTATTCCGAAAGGCTTTGAAAAGTATATTCAAGAGGGGGTGGGTAGGAAAGCACAAGGGGGATATCCGGGGATTTTTATAAATAAGCATGTTTAAAGGTATTCCTTCATCTGTGAAAAATTCAGCTTCCGGGGAATTAGTTCCGACATAAAACCTTCATTGACTGGGCTACATTATCGCTCGCGTTAAACTACTCGTTCTAAATATTGAACTGTAATTTCAATTGAAATAATATTTTTTTAAAGGATTTCATGAGTATTAGAGGGGGAGATAATCAATATTAAGAGATACCGGTATTTGAAAAAGGGAGAGAGTACACGAAGGTTAACAGGAAACACGAAAATATGGTAATATACGTTAAGCGTGTTTATTGATTAAACATTGTAACATCGTTAATATTGAAAGGTCTCTTCCTTCCCACCTACATAAGATATTGCTTCTATGTATCCCTCAATCTCTCTTTAACACGACTTAATTATTATATTAAACTATTCACGGACTGTTTTTATGTTTTAGCATAAATAATACGTGCCTTACGCAAGTCTTGCTTGCCTTCGAAACCAATTGACTTTTTATAAATTGACTTCAAGCATCATTATTGATTACCATTATAAAATAAACAACAACATAAAAATGGTGAAAGATGAGCTCAAATAGAAATTTTATTTTAAAATGTTTTAGCAAGGTTTAGTGTCCAAGTCTGCACGGCTACGAACTTGCCAACCTCACTCTTCATCTTGCTTCTCTCCCTAACTTTCTTCTCAGCCATCAGCTTCACAATATTTCATAGTTTGGGGATGCCATGGAGTGTTGTGCGATATCACACGAAAAGTACCAGCTGACTACTTATAATTAAAATATATTGATGCTCTACCATAACGCTATTTTTAATACTTCTTCTTCTTCTAGGGGAGCAATCTACACCCAAAACAGGACTGCACTCGTAATTGTCACGTAGTTTGAAGTCATGAAACGCAGCATCATAATTTGCCTTTATTTATTACAACTAATTTATGCTAAGTAATTTATCCAATCAAATTTAGATGATATGATTTTATTTCATGTCTTGTATTTACCAGCTAGAAAGCTCGTAAATCAGATGAAAACAAGTTTTTAAAGTCAATACTAAGAAATTGAAATATCTTCAGCTTTCCGTAGTATCGCTTGAAAATGCATTTAAAGGTGACTGCACACGTTTACGAGGGTCCGTGACTGCAAATCGGCTATTACTCGCAGTTTTGTAGCCCCGGGGCGAGAGATTCGTTGCATACTGAGAATCATTATAGAAAAATCGTTATAAGTGATACTGCCATTACTCGCTATAGAATTTACTTTTGTTGAAAGTGAAGCATTAAGACGATAGACTTCGCTTTTCGGCCCATACAAAAAGGACGCCCGGGAAAAAACACTTTTCTACATCGAAAATTGCACAAAATGATTATATTTTTTTTATACTGCCTTCTAGAGGGTGAAAACTATGTCGGTATGTTTTCGAATTTTCGATGCGTTTCGTATTAACGTAAACATTCACTGTCAAACATGTACGATTTATCAAAAAATATTATTTAAGGAAAAAGTGCTGCTAACTCAACTCTCATAAAGAATTATAAAATTATAAAAAGCTACCGACGTAGTTTCTTCTTTCTAAAAAACATATATTTTTTTAAATTTCAATTTCGTGAAAGTTTCGGTGTAGAAAAGTGTATTCTCCATAAACCCCTTTTCGAGCGATTTCTGTAGGTAAATTTCACCGTTGTCTCATTCGCACATTTCGCATTCGCATGTATTGTAAATGTGCGTGAGCTTATTGTGAGCGGGACAGAATGACAGTCGCGGGCGTTCCGCGTGTCGTTCAAAGTCTAGCCTCTTAAAATATCGTCATTTTTAAACGCATATAATATATTTGCTAAAGGATGCCTTGCATGTTAGTTGATTTTAATGTTTTAATAAAGGTGAGGGCGTCACGACGAGAGACATGACAGATTTCTTCAAAATAAAATGACGAGGCGTGTCTGGTTTTAAAAGCCTCGTATTTAAAATAAAATAGTTCGGCTTCGCATATTGTACCTGCAAATGGGTTTTTTGTGTCCACTATATCTATTGCGTCAACGGCCCAGACGTATATGTATAATGCGTTTTAAACCTATACTAGGTGGGTAGGTAGTGCACAAAAATATTTTTTCCACCTCTTAAAGTGGTAGATAACTCTGCGAATATTTTTTTGCAGTCCCCCTACAAATTTTGATTATTGTTTTGGTGTTTATTTTAGTGCATCCCGATTTAGAAGTTTTTAAGATTAAATAATAATATCAGATTTTTTTTCATTAACTCCACACAAGAGGCTCTGAGGAAAATAATTTCCCTCACACATAAAATCTTTTAATATCCCAGTTTGTCAAACCACTTATGGGCAAATACGTTTTAAATACAATGCTACCAAGCTATTCAATTCTCTAGCTAGTGACATTAGATACTCGCAAACCAAAAGTTCATTTTAAAGTAAAATCATTGATTACCTCCAATAAACATATCCATCAGGAGTATTTTTAACATATTTACATTTATGCCAACTATGTACACATACGTGTATGAGTTTCACTTGCATTTTTTCTCATCATACTTGAATTGATAAATTTAAAAAAAAGAAATAAGTTTTGTATTATTTTTATGTCATTTTCATAGTACTATAGCTAACAACCGCTCTGTAAATTGCCATCTCAACTTAGGCGTTTCACACCAATATGATGATGAAGACACGGGTGGTAGGTTCAGGTCGCGGATCGGCACTGATCGCTGCGTTCCTGCTTAGTGGATTACAGTGATACCAGCGTATAAAAACTGGCAGTGTACAAAAATCATTTCAAATTGATTAATTGAAGTACCTTGCTACAAAAGCTTATCAGAAAAGAGGTGCTCTTGTGCCTGATAAGGGAGCCATGATTATTACTTAGGTTAATATATTTTGTACTAAATATATATTTGTTAACGTAATATTTTTTTTTAAATTGTTAAATTTATTTATTTGTTTAATTGAAAACACAATACAAATTAAGAAGAAAGATTATTATAGTTTACACTAACTGCAGAGGAATTGAATCTGAGAGCTTGAACTATCGTCGACCGGGCGTTCCGCCCGGGTGTATCTACTCTAACTTCTGGACATCTGTTAGAACTTCATATAAGCTTTAAGCCTAACGGCATCTATCAAAAACAACTGAAACTACGTGTCATTCGAGAACACTACATAAACCATTTTAGATATTTATTTTAAAATAATAAAAAACCTTGTATATATAGGATGTTTAGCATCGTAATTGACTTACTTTAACTAGTGATTCCTGACACTATTGGAAGTAAAAAATGTAAATAAAATTTTGGTGTCCAGTGACATCTTTTTTTTCTCTACAAAAACAACATCGGCCACCATAACACGGGCATGTGCCTAGTATGGCGGCCATAAATTCCACAATTGTTATATATTTACTATTCAAAGAATAAAGAAACATTAAAAAAAAAAAAAAAAATGAAAATCAGTAGGTATTGGGAAGTTAGGGGCTGGGTGAGGGGTTAATTGGTTACTTGGCTTAGAGACCAGTGACGACATGTGAAAGATTTTTATTTTCTTTGATTATGAAGAAAAAAAAATTGAAAAAGTCACCGGAGACAAAAATTTCATTTACATTTTTTACTCCAAATAATGTCCGGAATCACTGGTTAAAGTAAATCAAGTACGATGCTTAACACCCTGCATTTACGTAGTTTAAAAAAAAAAAGTTTCTAATTTATCGAGAATGTATTTCGGAGAGTGTACCAAAATCACAATAATTTTCAGTTTTTTAAATAGAGTAACTAATTTTACTCTTCAGGTCATTTTCGGTGCTTTCCCGCACGAATCTGCTTCAAACTTATTTTGTTACTTTATAGACATCACATACAACATTTCCAGACAAGAATTGTTCGTGACATGGAGAAGTTTGCCGAAGAAAGAAAGGCGTAGGATAAGTATATTAAGAATACATAGTATTTTAAGAATTTTTGAACTCAAAAAGCTCAGTGTAAGTGTTAAAAATATATGTGGCCTAACTTTAATCTTAAAATGTATATATTTCTGTTAGGCTTTAAATACTATACATCTCCGAAAATGCCCATTAATATAAAAGAATGGATCAATGGGTAATTTAGGTATATATTATATTATAAAAAGGAATTAAAAATAATAATAATTTTTTTTCATTTTTAATAACTGTTCACATTCGGATTAAATACATATCTCAGGTGGGTTCCAAGTTCTTGATTGATATGTTAGAATTTTTACCGTCTAGCATTTTTGAAACAAAACATTGTTTGAAGTCTGGAAAAAGCTAATATATATTTTAAAAAGTCGTCATAAACGTTTTTAAGCATCATATTTGCATGGATCTTAAATAGACTATGAAAATTTGTGTAGCTATAATAAAAAATAATAATATGTTAACCATTTTTTTCACCTACGTCTCGTATTTTTGGAAATTCGTAAAATCGAGAAAAGTTTCGTCATTGATAAAAACTCTTTACGATTAGAAGAAAAAATAGGCACATCACAATTTAACATAAGTTATTCACGTTGCCAGGTATCGCCTTGAACCCTTGAAGACATTTAAAATATTTTCTTCAGAAACTACAGTGACAGAATAAGCAATGGATGAATGATATGGCAATATGGCGGGCCCTTACCTTCCGTCCCGTTGGGAAGAGGCACAGGGCGGCTGCTTTCTCTCCGCCAGGTGACACTGGGTGGGGGTGAACCTCTGGCGGCGCACGTCAGCTGGGCGGTGGCACCCTCCTTCACAACCACGTCTGAACTTGTGGCAGCGTCCACTATATCAGGCGGCACTGCGGTACAAAAAAAATCGGTGAATATCTCAGAACTTAAACACGTGCCTATTCATTGAGATCATTTTTCGAATCAAAACGGTTCATTAAAATAACCTCAACTGGAACATTAGTTGGTACTTCCTAACTTTCATATAGTACTTCTCATTTATATGAATATCCTTTATATGGAAGGAATTTCCTTTATATGAAAGGAAAAATTCAAAGAAGAGAGGCCGCAAAAGAAACAGAAATGGATGACAGACGAAATACTAAACCTCATGGTAATAAGAAGAAATTACAAAAATCGAAACATGGAAGAATACAAAAGAATCCAAACGGAAATTCGAAGTAAAATTAGGAAAGCAAAAACTGATTGGCATATTCAAAAGGGTGCTATAATTGAAACCCCCCAATGACAATCACGATATATTCCAGGTGCACAAGAAAATCAAAGAATTTACTGGAATCAGCCGTAAAATTGACATAGGGCAACTGGAAGATCGAGATGGAAATTTTTTTATCGATATAAACGATAAACTAAAAAGATGGAAAGACTACATCTCAGAAATTTTCGATGATAATAGAAGGGCAGAATATGAAACGGGAAATACTACAACAGGCCCACCAATCACAACAAAGGAGGTAGAACATGTAATTCGTCTCTCTAAATCCGGGGAAGCAGCGGGCCCAGATGGAATACAGGCCGAAATCCTTAACCTTATAGGAAATAAAGGCATCCTAGTATTGACAAGTCTCTTTAACTCAATGTATAATACAGGAATTATCCCACTAGACTGGCTTCGATCCACTTTTGTTACTCTGCCAAAGAAAGCAAAAGCAAGAAAATGTAGTGATCACCTCACAATCAGTTTGATGAGCTACTTATTAAAGATATTTTTGCGAGTTATACATGGACGCATATATCGCAAAGTGGAGAAAAAGATAGGTATAACAATTTGGCTTTCGAAATGGGTTGGGTACTCGGGAAGCGTTATTTAGTATTCAAGTACTAATCCAAAGATGTAGAGATGTGAATATGAACGTACATGCATGCTTCATTGACTTCCATAAAGCATTTGATAGAGTTAGACATGACAAAATGATTCAAATTCTGAAAACCTCTGGGATAGACGATAAAGATATAAGGATAATAGGTAATCTTTATTGGAACCAGAAAGTAGCAGTAAGAGTAGAACAATGTCTAACGAAGTAGAAATAAAGAGAGGCGTGGGACAAGGGTGTAATCTTTCACCTATGCTGTTCAACTTATAATCAGAAGAAATATTCAATGAAGCTCTGCAAGAAGCTACTCAAGGACTTGTTGTAAATGGGAAGATTCTGAACAACCTGCGTTATGCAGATGATACGGTACTTCTAGCAAGTAACATTGAGGATATACAACTTCTGCTGAATCAAGTGGTGAAGACTTGTGAGAATTTTGGGTTAGAACTGAATATAACTAAAACAAAATACATGCTCATAAGCCAAAATAACGCAGTTGACTTGAATGACAATCTTTATATTGCTGGAACGAAACTAGAGAAGGTACAAAGTATTGTATACTTGGGCTGCAATTTAAATGAAAGATGGGATCCTTCGGTTGAAATCAAATGCCGCATTGAGCAAGCTCGTGCAATCTTTATCCGCATGAAAAAGATGTTCTACAGTCATGATCTCAACCTTGGATTACGAGTATGAATGGTCAGATGCTTCGTGTTTTCAGTATTATTTTATGGAATGGAAGCCTGGACACTTACTGAAGAACTGGTAAGGCGACTTGAGACATTCGAGATGTGGATCTACAGAAGAATACTAAAAATAAGCTGGATGGACAGAGTTACGAATGAAGATGTTATAGTTCGGATGAATAAAGAAAAATAAGTTCACGTAAAATATCTAGGACACGTGATGAGACATCCGGAGAAGTACGAGATCTTGCATCTCATAATGCAGGGAAAGATTGCCGGAAGACGGGGCCCAGGAATAAGGAGGACATCGTGGCTGAATAACTTGAGACAGTGGTTTGGCCAGTCTACTGTAGAGCTGTTCCGGGCCGCAGTAAACAAATTCCGCATAGCCAACATGCTAGCCAAGAAGAAGAAGAATATGAATATCATCCATTACCTTTGGAAAAGTGAAGTATTCACAAAATATTAAAAACTGGTGTATTCAAGTATGACAACTGCAACCACCGAGTTAGCTATGTAGTGAAAGAAAGCACAAATGAAAGAATAGGTAATGGGTGGAATGGTAGATAAATAGGTAGAATGGCAGATGAACGGGTAGGATTGTAGATGAATGGCTAACATTGGACGTGAATGGTAAGTTAATGGGCAGATTGGCTGGCGATTGGATGAATGGTAGGGGAACTAGTACATAGGGTTGGACGGTAGGGGAATGGATATATCGATAAGTGAATGGGTATAATGGTAGGAGAATGTGTATAATGGTAGGTGAATGGGTAGGATAATGGGTAGAATGGTAAGTTAATGGGTAGAATGACAGGTGAATGGGTAGAATGGTAAGTAAATGGCAGATAATTGGATATAATGGTATGTAAATGGGTGGGTTGGGCAGGATGGTAGGGGAATGGGTAGAATGATAGGGGAGTGGGTAGAATGGTAGGTGAGTGAATAGAATAATAGGTGAGTGGGTAGAATGGTAGGAGAATGGGTAGAATGGTAGGTGAGTGAATAGAATAATAGGTGAGTGGATAGAATAGATAGAACGTGTAGAATAGATAGAACGTGTAGAATGGTAGGGGAATAGGTAGAATGGTAGGTGCATGGTTAGAATGGGTAGAATGATAGGAGAATGGGTAGAATGGTAGGTGAGTGGCTGTAATGGTAGGTATGTGGCTATAATGGTAGGTGAATTGGGAAGGAAAAGTGGTGGAAGAAGAACGAGTGAAAATGTTTAGCATTTTCAACCATACGCAATATAAAACATATTTTTTTTACATTAAATAATATTTAGAACCTCTTCCACCGAGACTTTAGCTTCACAGATTTGTGGGTACATCTTCCACCCAGGAAATCTAGGCTGAAAGAGAACCAATGTTATTTTGCTACAACGCATAAAACTCTTATTAATCTTAAAGTATTAGATAAAAAGATGTTACAATTAAATGCATTTTTGCCTGTCTTGAAAATTCTACTATAAGATGTTAGAGGTGACTATCGCATTTTCTGCACACTGCTTGGTTTATACCTAATTCGAGAAAAAACTCAAAAATATCTACTACAACAAAGTAGTTAAATTTGTTTATTTGTTTAGCAGACCTTTAAAAGGTATTATTTCATCATTGACGTTTTAACCATAAAAGCCTAAAACAGTCTTGTCTAGAATGTCTAGACCGCAGACGTTAAAACTTTACGAGTATCCAATAAATTGACAAGTTGGGGCAGGAAGATATGCTGTTTTAATTTAATCGTTTTGTATTATTTTAACACTTAAAGCTAATAATATTAGCCTGAGGATGGTATACTTTGAGTTGAATAAATTAGAGCGTTGAATTTCTTACGACGTCGATTACGACATGCGAGATGTTGGTAGTAGGTAGTTGTAGACGACATGGTATGCTTATCTTGTCATATATATTTATTCTGACGATTAGATTAATTCTGAAAGAGCTAGGCTTTCAAAACAAGCTGTCAACTACTTATATTTACAAAGTTTACTGATGTATTATGTATAAACCGTTTGTATAGTATCTATATATTTATGGTACGTTCCAGATTTGTAAGTACTTTCATTATCACCTTGGTTGAAGACCACAATTCTGAATTAAAACATTGCGTTGTTTAAAGTGGCTTTAATCTTCCCATTTCTGTGCTAAAAAAATCCGCGCGTTCCGGTGCTTTGTAATCACTACACAAATAGAAATAGGCGATTTATTAAACGGGCGAGAGAAACATTCAGATGAATGCCGAGCTGCGACTGACGATTGACGATGATCTGTGGCGTAGTGTCGCACTACCCGCACGTTTCACTGAGATATATATTATACGCACTGAGGGTGAGACAGGTTTGATTGTATTGGTGAATTTACTTCCAATTTTCACAAAATACCTCTGATGTGCCCGATAGATAGTGATTATTAGAAAATTCTATTTTTAATTCAACGGGTAAATGTATAACCGAGGATTAACTAAAATCTGAACCCCGTATTTTCCGTATTTACGGAGATATTAAAGGTGTAAGATTCTATAATATATTTACAGGAGTTAACAACAGGCAGGGTTAACGGTTTAATATTCCCAAATCTGTATTGTCAGGTACTTCCTTTCGCTTTGTGCTCCCACTCTTTTCGGTCTCACTCTTGCCAGAGGTACCATAACTTCTCTAGGAGCATTGAGAAAAAGTTATACATATTATCACCAAAGCAAAGGTTCAGCAAAGGATCACTGAACGAAATACATGTAAATGTATTTTTTGCTACGGTTAAATACCAGGTCTGATTAACCAGGTTCCCAGTATTTATTTTCTTCGACTCTTTAACTTTTCAGCCAACGAAATGAAATGGGACGCTATGGATTCGCTGCCTACGTATAGTCCGAAATTTTTATGAACTTTGAAGATAAAAAAGAAATGCTATAAATTAATTTAAGAAAAAAATTCTTACCGACAACTTCCAAATATCCCATCTGACTCCGCATGGGCTCCGTGTTGAGTTGGCACATGTACCACCCCCTGTCAGCCTCCCTCAGTTCCTTCACATGGAGCCTCCAGGCCCGTCGGTCTGACTGGGATACCCCTATGCGGTGGTTCTTAGTGATCACGTGACCCGCTATCGTCAGGATCGTCTGGGTATCTACCCTTAGCCAGGCAACCTTAAAAAACACACCAATACATAACGATTATTTTTTTTTTTTTTTAAATTGATAAACTAATGTTTAGGACAAGATTTTTTATGCATAGCACAAAGGGTAACAATTATTATAAGCAATAATTATTAGCCTGAAACACTCATCAATATTGAAAACTCTCCCGAGAAAAGATATGTGTCGCCGACGGGACCGTCGGCGTCGTCCCGTCGGCGACACATATCTTTTCTCGGGAGAGTTTTCAATATTGATGAGTGTTTCAGGCTAATAATTAATACATAACGGATTGCTTATTAAAAAATCATTACATACTAAATGGACTGCACTTCTAAAAAAGCAGATACTTATTTTGTGGATATGTTTAACGCAAATCAAAAAGAAAGTATGAAAGAATCTCTCCAAGTAATTAATGATGAAAAATTATGATCAGGGATTTTAAAATCCATGGAACGTGGGTCTTTCGGTTTATGATTTAGTAGGTGGAGTATTGGTACCTACCCTGATGTATGGCAGTGAAGCGTGGAAATGGCAGAGAAAGGATGAAAGTAGAATGAATGCTGTAGAAATGAGATCCCTGAGGCGTATGTGTGGTAAAGCCATGTATGATCGTGGGAGGAATGTGGAGATCCGAAAAGAATGCAAGGCTGATGTGAGCGTAATAAGTAAGATTAAGAAAGGGACGCTTAGATGGTTTGGGCATGTTGAAATGAATGAAGAAAGGAATGTAATAATAACTAAATGGTTGATTGGCTTGGGTAGGGAGGAGTCTGAAAAACTATTATATAATGTGACTTAAAACGATACATGGTTACCTATGAATGGCACATTTAGTAAAAACTTAGTACATAGGTATTAATTAAAAAAAAATAATAATAATTTAAATTGCATTTGGCACTTTACACACTTTGGTTCCTTAGAACAGGCAATCTGCCTAGCTAGGAACTAATATCGACCTAAAACAACGTAATAACACTTGTATTCATTTTAAATATATTCTCTTATTATGTAATATTATTTGTTATTTTGGCTTTAAATGTATCAAATGTAAATAAATAAATAAATAAAATGTAAAGAGAATTTATGACGCGAATGAATGAACGGTAGAAGAAACCGAGGACGCCCAAGGAAGACGTGGCACGATCAAGTAAATCAGATACTTGAGTCGGGCCATGTCAAGAGTCAGAATAATAGAAGAGTATGTATGAGAAGATGTATGAATGTGAATGAGGCAAGGAGTGTGTGCCAAGACCGAGTTGTTTGGCGGTCCGTCCTCTCTGCCTACCCCTGCGGGGAAACGGCGTGCTGGTTAGTTAGTTAGTTTATTTAGTAGGTTTTAAAAAGGAATTAATCTATTTTCTACTATTCTGTTAAGTGAAACTACTGGTATGTACCTATGGTCACAATTGATAGAAACCAATTTAAACCTAAAAGCTTCTCAGAATAGCTTAAATATTCTGTAAGGTAAAGCAAAATATTTTGCACATTCCCTTTGAGTGAATTCACTAGTCTCCCAAAAACAAATTGCATTAGTCACCAGTCAGGTATTGAAAAACGGATTTCATATTCCTGAAATTATGGCGTAAAATGTTTTCTGTCATCATTTTCTAAACAAAGGGAAGATTTTTAGAAAATCATGAGTAATTCTAACTCAAGTACGGGGCATACGTCATTCCTATGTCTACCTGCGTTAAATTGTCGTGAAAACAAGCTTATGTGCCCAAGCGGTTAATAAATAGAAAAATTTAGGTATTTTGTCACAAAACATGTTCTCGGATTTATTTTTTAATGATTTTAATTTAACTAAATTAAAATTCTGAAAACTGTGTTGACCAGATTATGTATTGATTTATTTTGTTGTATGGTTATGGGTTTTGAAATTTGTGTTGTTTAGTAGAATCTATCTTTTGAAAATTGAACAAATCTGCCAACGACCAACGGTATAATCTTAGTATATTAAAAATACACTTAGTTTTTCAACATTTTAAAACTGCGTGCACCAGATAAAATAACAATCTTTCAAAATCAATTTATGTTTTTTTTTTGTAAAAAAGAGTTAAAACGTCCTGAGTTTGATGTAAAAAGGACTAATTTCCGGTATTCTCTGGTAATACCCTCTTAACATATATTTTTATAAATTTTCTCCACACAGGAGACTCTGAGGAAAATAATTCCCTCGGGGCACATGTTATCTTTGAAGATGATGTCTGGAGGGTTGTTTTGAGGGGAGGAAGGAGTGAAAATGGGTCTTGTAGAGACCCATGTTGTAGGAGGGAGGAAACACAAAGGCCTGCAAAAAAATGCTGTCAAACTCAAGAACAAGTCATAGAAGCAACAAGTTCACCGTGTAAGTATGTATGTTAACCGCACGTTTACCGTATTTCCCGACTGTACACCGGCGCAGAGGGGATCAATGACCGGTAGAACAAGGACAGAATTCCCACGTTTTGTAGGTAATTGCAATGTTTGTGGTTTGATTCAAGTTTTGAACTGGTGGGCTCCAAAATGTGAAATAAATAGCAAGTATTTTAAAACGAGAATATGACAAAAATATTACAATGAGTTGACATAAAAACCACAGACAAATGATAACACAGACAAAAGTTGTATAGAAAAGTCATACGAAAAGTGACAAAGACGTTAAATTTAAAGTAAAAGAGTCGATGGAAGTTAGAAAAATTGAATTAAATATGAAATGATAAGTAATAAATGAAGTTAAATATTAAACAAAAGGACAACACAACACTCAACATATGGATGTATAAATAACTATGGTTACCTTGAAGGTTTGTAGATTGTCTACAATACAAGTAATAATTGCTTCTCTTCCGAGCGGCGCAGTTACGTTTCCTATCTCCTCTCCAAAATTCGGTGTTTCTGCAACAATTCAAAGTTTCGCGTCAGAAAATAATAAACATAACAAAGTGAAATTGCTGACTCCCAAATAAGCCATGGATTCTTGATGGAATTCTGACCGATGGAAACCCTAGTGATTATATGATAGTGGAACGCCTGTGATTTTGCTGCGTTAATTTGGCCCGACTGTTAAGAAGGTATATGGAAATGCTAAATGCTAAAAATTATAATGGAAAGTAGAAAATAGAAAATGGTATGCTTAAGGATTAGATTATAATAACATACACATCTTTTCTTATTTTTATGATACACACACATATATATATATATATATATATATATACATCATAAATACATACCCATACTGAAAAATATGTGCATATACACACATATATACATTATATACATGCCTGTATCTAATCTAATACTCATACATGCACATACATCGACATTTGAGTTAACTATGCAGTTATATGTAAAGGTGTACCCTGTATCTGATACAATGGTACAACTTCTCACAAACATCACCAAATCAATTATAATGCACACAAAAGTGTAGCGATTTAAACCAACTGTTGATGTTTTCTGGGTTACTAATAGGACATTTTTCAAACGTCATTCTAATGTTCCGGCCCATTATACTTTCCGGTTTTATTTTATAGCACATTTAATATTATGTAAAACACAAACACGTGTAAATAATAATTAAGTTATGGTGACCATTCGAATATTGTCTTCTTCATTATCTCAAAACTTAGTATTTGGAAATATCTGACTAATCACCTGGACGACCGAAATGTTTATAAATATATACATACACATCTATCGGAGTACGAGAAACAGGCTATTATTACCATCATATTCGTTTAGCAAAAAGTTCCAAAGTGCCTTCCTGAAACTGTGGTATTTAGCTATTGACTTTATTTCAATAGTTACTACATTATTGAAGATTGAAGGAGCAAGAAAGTTAAACTGTGACTGTGCCATTGAGGTTTTTTTTTATTGGACGGTTGGATTGTTGAATTGAATATCTAATAGTATCTATTTTGTTTTAAGAATATTTTAGTATTTATGCCTATTATCAATTTTTGAGCTTTTATTATTAAATCTAATATTGTTTTAGAGTTAGCATCCTCTCTGGACTATTATTTCGTAAAGATTACTTAGAAATATTTTATTTTTTTAAGTAACACTTTATAACATTGAATAAGAAAAAAAAAACACTAATAATCTGAATTATTATATAAAAATGAACAAGACACAAAAAATAATAAAAGAAAATGGTCGCAACTGGGACTCGAACCCAGAACCTCTCTCCTTACCGGGACGGCGCTTTATCATAAATATTGATAAAGCGCCGTCATATGGCTGAATTGGATATAGCACCGTCCCGGTAAGACGAGAGGTTCTTGGTTCGAGTTCCAGTTGTGAAAGTTATCTATTATTATTTTTCAGTGTCTTGTTCATTTTCATATTTTAATTTAGATCATTAGTGTTTTATTCTTACTCAATTATATATTAAATTGATGGGAATAACCTTCAAAAGTTATGAAACGAGAGTTTTTCTTATAAGAATTGAATGACAATTTATAAACTGATTTTTTATCTAATATTTAGAATTATCAATAATTTGGCTATTACAAAGACCCGAACACATAAAACCGGTTTATTTTCCCCGCCATGGTTTAAAGTATTTAAAAAAAGGTGAAGTTTTTTTAGTGATAATTATAAAATCACGCCATAATATCAGTAATATTATCAAACAACATATCATATTTTTTCATCATTTCATCACCTCGCTTAGTTTGAAACTTGTCAGCGTATTATTGTATTTCTGTATTTTACCTCCTTACGTGTTTTTAATATTAAATAACTGATAACCAACCGAAAACTTTTGGTAAATGGTTATCAGTTGGATAAAATTTAAAACACAGATATTAGTAAGGCATGTGTGTCAGTGTGTACAGGTGTAATTTTGAGAACTAAAAGATAGACATTTATATGTCCTAATTGAGGTAGATTATGTTGATTAAATGTGGGGATGATTAAAAAAGTATGTGTTTTTATAATTTGACTAATTAACGTAGCTAAAGTCATTTAAGCAACGTGTCAATTCTGAATAGCCTACTCGGCTCTACGTGCCACGCCGGGTTTTAAGACCGGATTGAGAAAATAACACATTATTTTATTCGTATTTACTAATTATATTATTAAATTGCACCTAAAACCGAACCACAATAATTTAGAATAGAAACGTTACTTGCAATTGCTTCTGTTATGTTCGTAGAACGATTGCAATAACGAGTTTCTTCACATCCTTCTCCTACCCTTTCACCTTCTCAATCTTTCAACAATCTCCAAATAAGGAAGAAGTTGTTTAAGTTTTTTAATTTTTTTTATTTATTGGGTCAGTTTATACAATGTTAGAATTTAAAATAATATATGCCAGGTAATATTTCATTTTATAAATTCAAATATTTTTACAGTAAGCATAACGTTTATTTTTAAAAGCATTCATTCTCCAGACTTTCAGGCGTTTCATCATACATCTTTATTTATCTACATATTAGGCGACTGACAGTTGAAAATTTGTATGAAATTGCATTAAAATAATATCTTCTAATGTTCCTGACGAGGTGCAAATTTACAGTATAATAAAGAAATACATTATGTGTGTTAAAACTAAAATAAATGTATAATTACAAACTAAATAAATTTAATTGCTTTGAATCGAATGTGCACCCAAAAAGCCAAGAGTTGTAGATCTTATGGATGTCGACTATTCATTATTATTATTGTCTGTTATCTGTTCTATTATTATTATAAACATAACAAAACTTTTCAGCTTAATTTGCACAATTTGTGCTCAGCAAGCAAAACAATTTGGTTCTGTTTGTTGTGGTAATTGCCTTGTTCAAATAGCCGATTGAAAGTGACAGTGGAGTTTAAAGCCAAGGCGCATCTGAGCAGAAGGACTCTGTAAAGATCAGTTCCGACAGGAGAGAAACGGATATCTCTGCAACTGAAGCAAACTTTCGTATATTTCTGAGAAGCTGTGTTCTTCTGGAACTTCTTCTCTGAACTTGTGGCTGGTACCTGGAGGAGTTGTGGTTTCTCTAAATTAACCCCTACGTTTACCATTGAAGCTGTTTTTATGTGACTTAGGTATAAAATAATACCACCCCAATGAAATAGAAATATGGTAGTTGAACAAAGTTTTTGTTGTTGAAATCTTTTTGAATGAATAAGGTGATTGTCAAAAGAATTCTTATTTATATGAAGGATTTTTACATGTTATGCTTTGAAATATTTTTTTTTTTTTTTATATTTCTTGTAAATTATGGCGAGCCACAAAGTTAATGCTTATTACGAACATGAAAAATTAATTATTTGCGCCCGTACACAAGTAATTTTAATGCGATTGTCAAGTCATAATATGTGTATGAATAAATAGTTTTTTCAATTAAAAAACTCAAATCTTTCAAGAAAGGCTAATATATATAATACTAGCTGACCCGACAAACTTCGTAACACCTCAGAATCAATAAATGTTGTGTTTAATTTATTAGCTGAAATAAATTAAGTTTTTATTAAGTTAAAATAATAGGTACCTACTCTAAGTTCAAAAAATGAAATTGAGCTGTTGACTAAGCACTAAGGACCAGTTGTTTCGGAAAATTTCACGTTTGAATTTCCTTCAAATCGACATTCACCGAAAAATTGGGTTGTTTCAACCTCCGTCAGAAGAAATTTCATCGAAAATTCCATAGGACCAGTTGTTTCGGAATTCCCTTCAAATTTGAATTTCCTTCAAATTTGAATTTCTTTCAAATCGTCATTCACCGAAAAATTGGGTTCAACTTCCGTCAGCAGTAAACAGCAACAAATAACGTTCGATAAATTTGAAAATTTTATTCAAGTGTTTCCCGCCGAATCACAATTTTGACGTCTGCGCATGCGCCTCCCATTATTTCGCTAACCGTCCGGACTTGGCTGATCACATTCACATCACATTTCTATAGTATCACATTATTTGAAAGGCCGTTCCATACAAAATATATGAAAAAAATTATTTTCTTCATAATTATTTTTTCCGTGATTTTTTTCGATGTTTTAATAGTTATTCTGTTAATCGGGATGAATAAAAATCCAACAAATCAAAGATCATAAAAATCGGTTCAGCCGTTCTTGAGTTATATATGGTGTAACTAACCCGACTTTGTTTTATATATTAAGATTGCATCGGTGATTCAATCCAATATTGTAGGTGTTAGCCTTTCTTGAAAGATTTGAGATTTTGAGATTATTAATTGACAAAACTATTGTTCATCGTCGTATTGCTTGTGTACGGACGCAAACAATTAATTTGTCTTAATATTTCAAAGAATAAATTGTAAAAAGCGTGTATACGCAAAATAATTTAATGTGAATTAGAAAAAGCAGAATATGAATTCTATTGACAATCACCTTAGATAACTGACATACTAACCAGTAAAAATAAGAATTCAGAAGATATTTTGACAGATTTTAACGACATGTGAAATTTTTTTTGGTCATAAATAATTAAAAATGTCACCGGAGACTAAAATTTTTCAAAGATTTTTTACTGCAAATAAAATCAGGTATCACTGGATATAGACTTATAAATAATGTAATTTAATGCGCCAGTAGCTATATACAGCTTTGCCGATATTTTTTGGTACCGAGAGATAAATAATATGTCAGAAATCGCGCTCTAACCTGTCCTGACATATGTGTTAATATTCTAGAAGAAAGAAATGGTCCTCATTTCATTACATCATACGTTCGTAGATCAACTACTTCAAGAAAAAAAGCATGAATACCTAATGTTACTACCCAAACTGGCCGATACTCTTCGTGTATAATATATTTTTTGTTCAATACCTGTATATTTAACACAAAAAAGGAATTTATAAACGTTATTCCAATAAAATTTTTAGAAACATTGAAAGTAACAAATAATAATGCGTTATTTTCAAACCATCACTGAAAATTTTATGGGATCTATACCCTGGTCACGTGATCAAGTGATTCCGAGCAACAAGTACTAAGTATCTATGCCCTGACTTGAAAGGACGTGCGGAAGGGTGTTAAACGCATTACATCATCGTGGCTTAGAAGTTACCGAAAGTTATCGATACAATCCTTACAGATCGAGTGTGCTAGGGGCCAGAAGCTGGCTATGTGTTCAAAATGTGAGGACAGAGAGAAATTACTTGGGCAGATACTCACTGTCATTCTTTCGTGAATAGGGTAGGTACTAGAATTTTGATACTCCTTTTAAATGAAGGCATTTGCCTGACGTGTATACTCCGATGCAAGCTCAAAATAACCGTTGCTTTCTTCGCTGTAAACGGGTAGCATTAAATGATAATGTTCGTGCTAAGACGACATGATTGTCTCGTAGAAGAACACAAAAATTACAATTTCCAGATCAATCCACTTTTATTTACTATTCTACTATCTTATGTACATCACGAATTTCAAGAATTCGTGGAAATCTGTAGATTGCATTTTTTAATTAGATTGCAAAAATAAAGATATGTTTTTTTTTATTACAAAATAATGGAAGAGATACCCGCACATACTTTCCGAACGCTCCCAATTTAGCAAAACAATTAAGCAGTCAAAAGACCATAAATGAAATTGCATTTTTTTTATTATTATTTTTATTACATATTGACGGCTGGCGTAGTCCAGGGGCAAGACTTTGGACTCCCATTCCGAAGGTCGCGGGTTGGAACCCGGCGTGCGCAAATAAATTTTATTTTATTAATTTGCATTATTATTAATTAATTAAAAATAATATATACCATATTTGCGGTACGTTCAAGAGTGGAAGATACTCTCAGTGTCGCCGTGGTGTAAGACCACCATTCAGAATTGAAACGTTGCTAGAAATGCGTTTAGCCGTGTTTAGTTACCAGATCTGAATAGCCAGGTACTTCCCCACCTTATTTTCCCCATCTCGTTCCCTTCCCCGCTTACATATACCCTAACAACATACCCCAATTGGGGATGCCATAGTCTCACTGGCTCCAAACGGGAGCAGTTCAGACTCTTGTGAGGTGTTCGCTATAAAAATAAATAAAATAGTATTTTTTTGTAAAACGTTATTTGGTAATATGATACTCACAATAATACTAGCTTATGCCCCCATTGTGTAATTTTAAAAGATGAATGTAAATTAAACGATCTGTGTTGAAAATAAATTAACTTAATGAAATTAAATATCGAGAAATAATATAGTAATAAAAAATAGCCAATGAATAATAACAAAAAAAAGGTAATTAATTAATTAATTAATTAATTCTTTTTAAGGTGAATTATATTCCCATTTAATAGTTTGGTAGATTAACGTGTTGTTCTTGTATTGTTTTGTATTAATTATACTTATATAATACACTTGCATAACGTGGATTTACTAGATGATCATTTATATGGAAAAGTGTATGAAAGGGTTTAGTTTTTCCTATGGGAAAAACTAAACCCGTTCCTGTAAATCTGGTGAATAAAAAAAAAAAATATGTGTGTATAATAACCAAATGGTGAATTATTTACCTATTTGGTCTCTGGTGGGTTGACGTGTTGTTCTTGTATTGTTTTGTATTTATTATACTTAAATAGTGCAATTACATAGCATGAATTAACTAGATGATCATTGGTGGAAAAGCGTGTGGAAGGGTTAAGTTTTTCCTATGGGGAAGATTTAACCCGGACATAAAATTCAGTAGCATATAAAAAAGTGTAAATACAATTTTATATAAATAAAGGTTAAACATTAGCAAAATTAAACATTTACAATTTTATATAAATAAAGGTTGCGGTTATTATCGTGAATTTAACTACCATAATTGTTCAAATATTTATTTTAATTGACTATTGGAGTTTTTTTACTTTAGCAACACACAGGATTCCCTGGAAAAAATAATTCATTTCATAGCTTATGTCATCTTAAGGCTGCTGCGTGGAGGGTACTTGAAGGAAAGGAAGGAGAAAAAGTTTTGGGATTGAAAAAGGTACGGTGAGTGGATAGGAATATGGGGGTAACACGATGGTTTTACCAGTATGGGAGCGTTTGAAACAAATCGAAATATCAAATTAGAGGAAATACCAAGTTTTGGTACGATATCTTGACATCAAATACCAGCGCATCTTACCCCTCGCCACCCGGAAACCCTAACTCGGAAAAACGTTTTGCGCTGCGTACCACGTCAGTAAAGATTCGCTTCCCGAGCAGTCAGGACGATTGTCTGAAAGTGCAATATTATAATACATTTTTAGGGAGGGATAACTTTATATAACGCTTGATGACATACTTTTTAAACATGGATCCAATACCTACAGATATGTACTAAATATATTTAAAAAAATCATTTTCTAATGTGACAAATTTGCTATGTTGTGTTTAAAAGGATGTGGTGAAATTAAAAAAAAAGTACAAGGAATTTTTAAATAATTAAGGTTTTAGTTTTATATTTAATTAAATTTTGTAAAAGTGCTTAAGTAGCTGAACTATTTTAGTATCATATTAAAAAAAAATCTTGCCCTTATTTGCCCTTTTACGGGCCAGTAATTTTTACATAATTTACTTACTATAAAATTTTTGTGCTTCATTTATATTATTTTTGTCACAGAATCGGTTTCAAGGGATTTGTTCTTAAGACAAAGGGAGTTATTTGAGAAACTAATGAACTCAAAGTGCCAACAGATGAAAAAACGATTTTTATATTTGAAAAAAAAACTAAAAAAACCTGACCAATTGCCCTAAATGAGGGTTGGATAAACTCTGTAAAAAGATCGCGGGCTTCAAATTTCGCTTTAAAACATGATGGATAATTGGTCGTCGGGATGAAGCTAGATTTATGATGGAAAATAAAAAAAAATGGCTTGAGACTACGATTGGTTTTACATTGTACGAGATTTCTCCTATAAGAAGAACACGGTCGCGGTCACCCGGAAATACAATTTTAACATAGCTCTGACCGATCCAAACGCTTGAAAACCAAAGATCTTTAGGAAAGCAAAAAGCAAGACAAGGAAATTGTGGCGTAACATAAGTAATATGCAAAAGGAATTAAAAAGTCGAATGGAATTATCAGTCGATCAGCCTAAGCCTGGTTTTGGAAATTCCAATGACGGCAATACCTCCAGGCGATTTTTCAGCAACGCAGATTTGTCATCAGAAATCATAGGCTGTATTATCAGATAAAAAAAATAATTGAACCAATGCACATCAATTTAGTTACGATATCAAGTGTTAACGATATTAATATTGACAATATTAGGAAGTGTTCCCTTGACCCTGGCAAGTATTTCGTTGAGATGTATCCCTGGTATTATATGCCCCTACTGTGCAAAAATTACGAATCCACGGGTTGTTGCCGATTGGCCAATTATCGGAAGTACGCAATAAAGGTTTAAAAAAATATCGTGATAACTATTCTGGTGAATATTCTTGTGAAAAATGTAATGAGGATGATTTTAATTTAATGTTATTTACTCAAAAAAACTATTATCTCTTTTTCCTAAGGAAGTTTTCGTTTTAATAATTTCTCCGGATATTCATTTTTCAAACATCTTTAACACCGACGATGATGATGATTGTTTATCGTCTGCGTCGGAAAGTCTTTATTTTTGCATGGATATGGACATTACAATGAAAATTATTATTTTAAATTTTATTTGATTATTTTAAATTTTATATTTTTTAATCAAATGCAGAAATGGCAGTAAAACTTGATAAAAAGAAATATTTTTATTTTTTCTACCCATATCCAAAAATAATATCGCATTTTTTTCCAGTAAATCCTCCCTGTCAATTGATTCCAACATTTGGGGTATTTGGAACCACTGTGGGTCAGTGTGTCCAGGAATGGTGGACGTATGGTGGACGTAATCCATCTCAGCACTGCGTGGCGAGGTGATGTTTCAACAGAATCCTGCTGGAGAAATCTTACTCAACCAATCTCTCCCGATCCGGCCTGCCAAGCAGTTGTTAGGCAGACGCATCCGCTTCCAACTCCCGGACACAACTCCCCCTCTATGAACCCGGGCACTAATGCTAAATCACCAAACTTTTGAACAAAAATAATTGATTTCGAAAGATTGTTATTTTACCTGGTAAACTTGTGTTTTAAATATTGAAAAACTTTGTTTATTTTAATTGTAGTAAGGTTGTACCGTTGGTCGTTGGCAGATTTGTTAAATTTTAAAACGAAATATTGTATTATACAACACAGATATCAAATCAGTATAATATATAATCAGTGTAATCAGTAAAATATTTCAATTTTTTTTACACACTTATTTTGCTTAGACATTATTGAAAAATCATAAACACTATTGATCAAAAATTACTTACAATTAGTAGACGATATTAAAAAAATGCATCATCGCGCGTTTGAGCATTTTTATTGGTTACTTGAATGAAGGTACATATTAAAGAAAATTTTGAATGAAATAAAGTCGACATTGTGTTATTAGTTAAACTTTTGGATAATATAATAATAATAATCAATTTTTCTCATCAGAACCGCCTTAGAGAGTTGCAAGGGCACGACCGCAAGTTGAAATTTGAATTCTCTGCCGCTGGTTAACGGGTCTTAATACGATATAATGTAAATACCTCCCACCTGCTTACGTAAAATAAAATAAAGGTATTGAAGGGTACTTATAATTGGATTTAATTGTTTAAGCCCAAATAATTTATACACCGAACTCAATCTCTGAAGATACCACGCTTGATTTAAGCGGTTTGATTTAAACGGTCAATGAAATTTAATTAATCAGAACGGAACTGCCCTGTTTCAGATCAAGTTGAACTCCGACGTCTTTTGTTCGTGTCAGAGTTCAGACCAAACTTTGCACCGCATTCAGTGAAGATCGGCAGTTCATCATTGGAGCGGTTGAGCTCCTAATAGAATTGAGAAGGGTGATGGAAATGGGTCTTTAATAAAACGGAACCGAACGACAAATCACCTAAAAGTTGGGCATAATCAAATCTGTGGTTCCGGAAAATTTCTAAATTGAAAAACGAACTAACAAGTGATTTCAGGTAAATGTATAGAAAAATGAGAGCAAACATCTTTCTTCTGTGACAGTATTTTAGTTTCTTATGGTTGGTGTAATCTTTTATTTGACACAACAACTGTTAATTTGTTATTGAAGAAGAAGATAACAATAATAATCCATTTTTATTAAATATGAAAATAAACAAGACACAGAAAAATAATAAAATATAATGGCTGCAACTGGGATTCGAACCCAGAACCTCACGTCTAACCGGGACATACGAATTAACCAATTTCGCAAAAATGCAGTTTCGTTACAAGCAAAATTATGGTCAAATTATGAGCTTTTAAATTTCTTTCATTTTTAGGGCACTTATGCCAAAATTCGATTATGTGCTATTATTGTTGCTGAACTCTATTAAATTTTCAACTTGTGCCCCCAAGCAAATTTACGAAATATTCTTAATTTTTTTTTAAACAATAAAATTTTAACTTTGAAACTTAGTTTTAATCGATAATAACAACAAATAAACTCTAAAATACTTCCACCTCTTACAAAGTAGGAAAAACACGCAGGCAGTATTTATACTGTGGATAGGTACAACAATAAAATAATTAAAATTATAGTCAACAGTAACAGCTGTAGTTTTTTAAAAATAAGTTCCACACAGGAGGCCCACAGAAAAATTATTTCTCTCAGGGGTTATGTCATCTCAGGGTATGCTGTGTGCAAAGAAAAGGAGTTCTGGAATGGTAATAGGTATGAGGGGTGGGTAGGAATCCGGGGTCCAGATGTAGGTGTACAGAAGTGACGGACGTATTAATCAATCCCTCCAACTGCGGTGCAAGGTCTCGGAGTCTAGCTGGAGAGGTCAAAATGCCTCCCTTAACTAGTCTCACTCTATCCGGTTATCTAGGTGGGCAGAAGCATCCGCCGCCAAGATCTAGACAATCCTAACCCCATGAATTTGGGACACTCCTGCTAAGTCGCCAAACGCAGCAGGACCTACGGCAGAGGTGTTGGTTATTCAATAACTGGTTCCCGGGACCAAAGGCAAATTTACGGTAAAAGTGCGATTCCAGTTTCAAGCACTGGTTGAGTGGGATGTGGTAAGAGAAGAAATGAGAGGCAGGGGAAGCCCTGATCATAGCAAACCGAAGGGAGGGAAGACTTGAACAAACTTTGGCGGTGGAAAATCATACCATTGACTTACGACCGCAGACGCGCCGTTGAACGGTGTATCGTGAAATCGCGAATTGATTTATTGTATGAGTCGAAATACAGTGCAGTAGTGTTTTTTTAAAGATCAAAAATTGAACGAGACGAGAATTGGTCTGTGAAGGGGACTGTAAAAAAAAACAAAAAAAGGCAATCGCTTTCGATTTGGTGGTCACTCAAATGTTACACCCAAACATGTAAATTTTATATTATAGAAACAAAACACTACATTAGTCACAGTAATTAAACAATTTACAGATATTAAATATTTTATAGTGGGTACATAATATATGATATGTTTCCTTGTAATGTCTTATATATGGGGGAGGTATGTATATTTAGTAATTACCGGATGACGTGTGTTGTATATGTATGCCCATTGAACAGTTTAAATCTTGGCATGATGCTCCTTTTAAATTTGTGCAGTGAATTCATAGAATGTAAGTTAGAGTTTAGAAAAATATAATTGAAGGCATGAAGAGCACGGTTAATTAGCGAATTTGGAGTTTCAAATAAGCGTGTGGACTAGTGTTGTACGGCTTGTAAGTTTCTAAGGCAAATTAAAATCTATTTAAAGTAAATTAAAAGTATATCTGTATTATGTTGAATATATTTTTATTCATCCCTGAGGAAGGTTCAGGTTGAACCAAAACCGGTTGGATAAAGAAATAATAAAGTGGAATCAAAACAAAGTATTATTATGTTAATTATAATTATGTATTCCCACAAAGTGTTTGCTGCGTGTGAAATATGAAATTAAAATCAATTAGGGACAGAAACTAGGTACATTCGTATTATTATTATTTAAATATCTATGCAAAATCATTAAACCAGCAGCTGCTCGCCTTTGTTGCAAATATTGAAATGTTCATTCAAAGTAAAATTGTTAAATTTGGAGGTAAGATACCTTTTTTCACATTTTTTTAATACGTTATATAATATCGAAGATCGCAGTTTCCAAATTGGCGAAGCATTTGAAATATGCTTCGCCATATTGGATATATTATTCCAGAGTATTTCGGACTAATGTGAAATATAATATTTCGATTGGACGCAAGATAATAAACACTTTATTTATTTTTTATTTTTATTTTTATTTTTAACTTTTTAACTTAAAGAGTTAAACCTCAAATTATAATATTTTAATTAATGAAGATAATATTAGCGAAAGTCAATCGAAAATCTGAAACAGAAAAATCAGAAAAAGATACGGATACATCTGGGACTCGAACCCAGGTCCTCCGGCACTATCTAGAGGGCATTTAGTTCGAGTTGAATCTTGCAATCACACATAAAGGTAGCAGCCAATAAAAATATGCGATAAGAAAAATGAAAATAATGTTGGTGGTTCTCAGTCGAAGTATGATACAGTTAAAAATGACCGAATCGGATAGGGATACGTTGGCGCAGTTGGTTAGCGCGTCGGCCCGGATTGCCGGAGGACCTGGGTTCGAGTCCCAGATGTATCCGTATCTTTTTCTGATTTTTCTGTTTCAGATTTTCGATTGACTTTCGCTAATATTAACTTTATTTATTATTAGGACAAAATCGAGCATTTTCTACGACTAATTAACAATTGGATAAACGTGCTTAATAAATATGAGTTTGCTATCGGGTAAACGCTAAGATCCTTAACATTTCGTTTTAGTGGTTCATTGTCGGTGAAAAAGAGTAAAATAATTATTTATTTATCTTCAAACGCAGCAAACTTATTTGTGGAACCATTCTTATTAAAAACTACCTAATAAATACTTATTTTTGACCTTCCTTAATACTTCCTCATACAGTCTCAACAGACGGACGAAGTGGCAGAAAATTTTGCAGATTTCTATGATGGAGTTAATAAGTTATTGCAGTTAGTTGAGTTAATAAGATTTCCGAGCGCCTGAGTCCTTGCAGACATATTTACCACATTAAATGTACCTACCTAGAGCTAATGCCAAGCAAATCGAATGGAATATTATCAGAGATATAAAAGTTCTAAGACACCAAGCGTGAATATAATTCGTATGTATGATTTTTAAAAACATGTCAAATTATTTAGCACTGTAATTACCCACTTTACAAACAGAATAATTGAATAATTGAAACGATCCACTTTCCTGATAAACTAAAATGTAGCATTGTGAGACATATTTATAAAAATGAAGATCACACCATAATAAATAATTACAGGCCTACTTCCATACTATCTGAATTAGATTTTTATTAGATAAATATGTATTAAAAAAATTTGATACATATTTTATACTTCTGACTTTTATGTCCGGGTTAAATCTTCCCCACAGGAAAAACTTAATCCTTCCACATGCTTTTCCACAAATGATCATCTAGTTAATTCATGCTATGTAATTGTACTATCTAAGTATAATAAATACAAAACAATACAAGAACAACAAGTCAACCCACCAGAGACCAAATGGGAAAATAATTCACCGACTCCAGATATTTTCATATCAGAGGGTTCGGCTCGGTAGAACTCCTAACTGGACCAATAAATCCTACTGATCGCTCAATATAAATATATTTAATAAATCTTTCGTAATCCCACGTGTATTTAAAATGATTAATTTCAGAGCTATTAGCTTTCTTATTTAAAAAAATTCTGAACATTTCTACCTGATTGTGTTTCAAAGAAGTTATTTTGACTATACCTCTACCTCCTAAATTTCTAGGTAAATTAATTTGTTCTATAGCTGAATTTGGATGTTAGCAATTAAACTTTGTTAACGTGGTTCTAATTAATCGTAGTAAATAATTAAATAAATAAATTTTAAAATAACTTTAGTATTAAAGACAAATGCTAGTGTGACTTTCAGAAAAAAAAAATGTAATTATTTGCTTGAATGATTTTATAATTTTACAACTAAACTCTAAAAAAACGTAATTACTGGTACTTTTTACCGATTCTCAAAAGTACTTTATTACTCATACACTCAGCCAAGCATAGTTAAGGTAACTACTTGAAATCATAGGAATCAGTGGCAAACCCCTCTCATTTTTTAAAACTATTTTTCAAATAAAAAATGAAAGTAAAGAGTTTAAATGAAATGAGTAAATTCAGATAACATCAAAACAGGAGTACCTACCGCAAAGATCAATTTTTTACCTTAAATTATTTATAATATATTTTATTGCCTAAAACTTAAAAAGATTAAGAGTCTTTTTTGTAAACGATACCACACTTGTGAACCAATGAAAATCCTGTAATAGCTATTCAAGAATTAAAAATATATTTTAATTAACTACTTAAATAGTCTCATGACGTAGGAATAATTATTAATGTTAAAAAAATCAAATGCATGTTTATAGGATCACTTAGCTGAGGAATGGAATTTACCCAAACTAACTGCACATCATTTTAAATGTATACATACATAGAAAAATTGTCAATATTTGCTACTGTGCAACTATTGATTGTACAAATTAATATACTTATCTGGGACTAAAAATAGACAATAAATTTAAATAGAATAAACAAGTAGCCAAAATATGTAATCAGCTCCGATCTATGGCGAGTACTTTTTATAAATTAAAATTCTTACTGGCCCATTGTACGCTTAAACTTATATATTTTTCTATTGTCGAATCCATCCGTAGATACGGAATATGTATTTGGGGGAACATAAGCAGTATGTAGATTAAACATGTTAAAAATTTGCAATCTGTAATAATAAAAAAAATCATCACACCAAATATGATCAAAACAAAGAAAAAATATTAAAATGCTGTATGGTGAGAGAGCCTCCTTATAATAAAATGTCTCGTTTGGCACATTACCATTAAGGAAAATTCGAAAAAAAAAGCTTTTACAAAAAGCCACTGGTACAAGGACACATGGCTATATTTACAGAGAGAACGTAAAAAAACACGATTTTTTAAATAAGTATGGTAGTCAAACTTTCGAATATTTGGTAATAGTGATTTTTAACAAACTTAACAAAATTTTAAAATTTGATAATAATGAGAAAATGATAAAGCTCTGATTGATGATTAATGTAAATATGAATACCTTAATGTACTTACCTACATTCTTTTTTTTTAGGTAAATACATTAAGATATAATATGTATTTATAAATAAGCAATGTATTATACCAATTTCTTCAATTAAATTAAATTTATCTATATCTCTAAATGTATCTACTTTGAAAAAAATATTACTCATTTACATAACATATGTTATAGACAGATTCATTAGGTGAATCCTGCAGACAAGCTGTCTTGTGACAACTTTGTAGGACTATCTGATAACAAAATAACCTGTACATAAATATTTTTCATATGTAAATAAATAGACATGGCACGATCAAGTGAATCAGATACTTAAGTCGGGTAATGTCAAGAGTCAGAAAAATAGAAGAGTATATATGAGACGATGTATGAATGTGGATGAGGCAAAGAGTGTGTGCCAAGACCGAGGTGTTTGGCGGTCCGTCCTCTCTGCCTACCCCTGTGGGGAAACGGCGTGATTGTTAGTTAGTTAGTAAATAAATAAATATAAAAAAAAACACTAATATTGTTTCAAAAACCAACATGTTTCGTATGTAATGGTTAGGGTTCATTAATGTTGTCTGAATTCGTTTCTGGTGAATCTCGTAGTGTGGTATTTAGAAACGTTGACTTAACGTTGCAATTATTGATTTATTAATTTGTAACGCTTCAAAGTCAGAGAGGAACAAACGACTTCATGTCATTAGCATAAAGTACACAACGGCATTTCGAAAACATATTCCAATGTCATTTATATAAATGTTGAACATGAGTGGACCGATGGTGAACCCTCTGGGGATACCAGCTGATGGACTTTGAAAATACACCATTGATTAAGGTTATGTGATTACCGTTAATAATGTAGGATGCAATCCATCTAAACAGGTCGCTGTCGCCATGTTTACCAAGTAAAGAGAGTTTAAAAAAAAAGAATATTGTATTACGGGGTCAAAAGTCTGTGTACGCAGTATCAACTGCGCTTTATCGTCCATCTTCTAAATCAAGAAGAAACATTTTTTTTTTAAATTATTTGTCACAATCTCACGAGTAATCCAGATTTGTACGAGTTCGTTGTTGTATAAATATATATATATATATAGTAGCGGAAGTATTTCTTTGTACTAAGGGAAGGATTTATTTGCTTATCTCTTGAATCGTTACTAATGCATCAAATTCTACTTACACCTACACCTTTTCTTCTTACTGTTATTTGACCTAAATTTGTGGAGTCGAAATAAAATCAGTCAGTACAAGAATGTTATTAATTTATGTGTACAATGTACATATTGTTAATTGGCTAATCAAACATATTAGTCTGAGGAAATAATAATAAATACATATATATTTATTTAAAAAAATTGAATTGTGTACTCAAATAAAATTGACTTATTATATTTTAATAGTAACAATATATTTTACAAATAATAAACAAATAATTCGTCAAATGACACTTTCAGAATAAGAAAAACAAGTAACATCCTTTTAAAGCCTTCTAAAAATTTAGTTTTCTAAATTTGGTAGTCAAATTACCATTAAATTAAATTTGTCTTCAGTTTAGAAATAAGGCGAAAGTTTCCCGGCAGGAACTTAGTAAACAATAATATTTATAACGATTTGCATAACGTATTATTATTTTCACCTTAAAATTATAGAGGCATAGGTTAGTGTTTTTTTAGATACACACAGGCAGTTACGAAAATAATTTCGCTCAGGGCTTATGTCATCTTTGGGGATGCTATGTGGAGAATCATTTTATGGAAAGGAAGGAGAGGAAATTCTGGGAAGGAAAATTGTACGAGAGTGCGTAGAAACCTACGGGTCAATGTGTCCAGGAATTACGGACATACGAATCGATAACTCCAACTGCGTTGCAAGGCGACGGGTTGAGAGAGTCCGGCTTGAGAGTCCCGATCCATACCTCATGAACCCGGGCACTCCTGCTAAGTCACTAAAACTGTACACATACCAGCCTCCCAAATTATAAAATGTGTGGTCAATATTTTATGTACTTATACTTTGTGTGCATTTTATGAATTAAAGCATGTTTTTTCTAATGTTTACACATGGCAAAATCATCTAGTTTTATAATTTGGAAGAAACATACGTTCGCGAAATTTGTATAGCTGTACGACTAAACACTTTTGTCGTTCTATAGTATCTGCTGTCTTATTGAAAAGGAAAACTTTTATGAAAGCCTTTTTTTTACGATATCTATAATTCGACCTCTGCCTCTGCCTGTCCATTGAATCATTGTCCTGAGAATTACCTCTTTTCGTGAACTAATTTGTCATTTCTACAACTGGTTTAACATTCAAAATACGAAGTTTACTATTATGAATATATGTGTGTGGGGTTTTAAATGGGTTTAGTTGTTTAATTAAGTTCTCAGTTAAATTGGTTTACTCTCGTGGGAGATAGAAACAAAACGGTGCTTTTATACAATGTCGATAAAGTGGAACTGCACAGAATGCATTCATACTTGTTTAACCAAGATAGTTTTGATTTAAGACTTATTATTTATTGGTGTGTTACCTAAAATTACATGTTTCGGTATTTTATTTTAAGGCACTTGACTATTTACAAACCTCTCTCTTTATACCTATAATAATTTAGACTCGATCTTGTTTGCATTCAAAACATTTTTTTTTGTTTTGTCTTGTAATTTATCTGTTTTGGTCTTATGGTGTATTTAGTTTTGTTTTATGATTAGGCTTTTGACTCACATAATGTTATCATTTTTGCCTAATCTGTTTTTGAACTAGAATATACTCTTTGTTTTGAAAAGTTTTATTTTTCTGTGTACATTTGTTACTTACAAATGTACATAGAAAAATAAAACTTTTCAAAACAAAATGTCCAGAAATTGTTACATAGTTAATGCCTATAATGCAAAAAAATAGAATATACTAATTTATGTAAATGAATCTTTAAAAGTTACCCACTCCTTTCCGCAAGAATTCAATTACAATTTTTTTTCAAATAATTTACATGCATGATTTAACAAATTTTATTATTCTTAGAAGAATATGTTTCATTCAGTTGAAATTTTAAAATTCTGTTTGAGATCGTCGATATTTTCATTTTCTATTGTTAATATAAAGCACTTCTTTGAAGTATGTTCAACATTTTAAATCTTTTTCACATATTAAGCACATCAGAGAATCGGAGAGTAGGTACCTACTATCAAACGCGACTTACACAATAAACAATAATATTTTTAGACATTTATACAATATCAACTTGCTATCTTGTTTCAATGTTCTTAATTTTAATAATCTTGTGTAAATAAATTAATTTCTGCTATCAGTAAATAAGCTTGAAAAATGTGTTTTTTTTAATATTTAAAAAATAAATTTATCTTTATGTAATATTATCATTGAACAATACATTTTTTGATTTCTCACAAAACCGTCGCTCTATAAATTATCCTATTATTATTATCGCATTTCGTATGATACGACGAATTATACTAGGTAGGTACTTAACAATCCTTTAATTCCTAACTTTTTCGGACTTTGTGTATTTTTGAATATACATACGTATGTAGATTTCAGATTTTTTTCCTCACTATCAACAGCTAATTTTTCGTCCGATTTCCGATTTTTGATATAACTGGCTTTGCGCGCTATTTTATTTATTAGTAGCCATTTTTATATTTTGAAAGGTGATTTTCGTGTTTAATCTTGACCGAATCTTTTCTCCCATTTTTGTAATGCAATTGTTGAGTGAATTGTTTCTATGTTAAATTTTAGTGTAGTTTTTTATATTGAAAAAATTATACATTTTTGGTTAACAATATTAATTTTTTTTTATTTTACCTGAAAGACGCTCCCTGAGACCTAATAGTATTTCAAATTAAAGTAGCAATATCTTCTTAAGTATTTAAAATAGATTTATTTTTTATCTCTATCAGTTGTTATCAAGGATCGAATATTTTATACTATTGCCAGATATAATTGAGGTCTAAAAGAGTTAACTCTGACATTTTCGATAAGGGCCATTAAAAAATAAAATAAAAACTTTGGAATAAGAAAAAAACGATTTTTTTACAATAACTCCACACAGGAGATCTTGAGGAAAATAACTTCCCTCTGGGCCTATGGCATCTTTGCGGATGCTGTGTGGAGGGTGTTTTGAAGGAAAAGAGGGAGAGGATGATCTGGGAAGGAAAAAGGTATAAGGTGTGAGAAGGAATCCGGGGGTCAGTGGGTTCAGAAGTGACGAATATATGAATCCTCCCACTGCGGTGCAAGGTGATGGGTTAAGATAGTCCTGCAGGAGAATCCAAATGGTCTCCATATCCGACCTGCTATATAGTAAAACATCCGCCGCCAAGACCTACACAAATCTGACCCTAAAATCATTTCAATATTCAATGGACCTACGATAGGTGAAATATGTAAAAAATGTTCAATACTACAAACTTTCAAAGAAATACTGCTAAATAACTGTATAATATTATTAACATTTCGACATATCAGCAATATATCAGAATAATATTGAAAATCCCCAAATTTAATACCAAGCACATTCAAAATACTTATCTGTATCTAGGTATAACTAATTTCAACAACCTCCCGTTAAATCTAAAAACAATCGAAAATAATCATGAATTATTACTTTTACCTGAAACTCCTGTAAGAGTTCGTATCTATTATTATTTTTTTAAATATTGGAATTTTTCTTTTTTTCACCAGATTTTCAGAAACGGGTTTAGTTTTTCCCATAGGAAAAACTAAACCCTTTCATACACTTTTCCATATAAATAATCATCTAGTAAATCCACGTTATGCATGTGTATTATATAAGTATAATTAATACAAAACAATACAAGAACAACACGTTCAACTACCAAACTATTAAATGGGAATATAATTCACCGTCTCCAGATATTTTCTTTTAGGTTCGGCTCTGTGGAATTCCTAATTTGACCGATAAATCCTACTGATCCCTCAATATAAATATTTAAATTTTTACAAATTCTTTGACAAATCTAATATGCCTAAATTTTGAATAAGAGAGCTAGGTATAATGCCAGTAGCCGAAATAACAAATGGTAATATTTTTATAGTCTGAGAATGCCAAATTCTTTTAATTGGAAAATTCCAAATTTTTTGAAATTTTTTCAATTAAATAATTTCAAAAATGCCAAATTCTTTTAATTGAAAAACTCAATACATAAAGAAAATTGGAAATTTTCTTTATGTATTGAGTTTTTCTTATTTATTTTTTTATTATTATTTGAAATATTTTATTATTTAATAACGTTCATGATTACATATAATTGAGCATGAATTCCCTCATCAAACACAAGAGGCTTATTATAAATTAAAAAAACTAAGTCGCAAAAGTAGCGAACCACTTGGAGAGACTTATTGAAGAGGAGCGGCTCCCAAATTGAAATTGCCCAGTGTCATAGTTGAACAAAAACAAAAAAATTATGTCCTCAACCAATTTCAAATAATATTATGTTTCATACTTTATTGAGAACACAGACAGAACCAACATTATTAGAATGATTTAAATATTTTCCTAGAAAATGACAATCAATCAATTAATTTACTTCAATGGGAAACATTTTACTGGCCGTTTTTAATGTTCCTCTTAAAAATTTAAGCTAATTACTCTAAAAGCTAATTCAAAAATAAACTAAAATGGCTTAGCACGGCAGAATAATGACAAAAGAATGAAGAAGAAAGTGGAAAGTTTTGGGCAAAGAAAATAAATACAGGAATTTAACGAATAAAAGCTTTTATTTCCAGCTGTAAGCTTTTTGAAGTCCTTGCAGCATCCGTTATAACGTTTTCCAAAAGTTATCGTGAGGAACTTTGTATGAAGCTTTTATCATTGAAATTAATTTAATAATAACCCATAAAGTTTTCTTACGGTGAAATTAATTTTCTCGTTAGCGTTGACAACGCGTTTGATATTCGGAGAATTAGACTTTATTTTATTAATGCTACGGTATACTTTTTTAATGTCACATTGTTTACATATAAAGTATTCGGACAAAACGAAAAATTAAAGCATAGCTAGCCTAGAAAAATGATCGTTAAAATATGTGATTAATATTGTTGAAAAAAACAATATTTCTTTGTTTTAAATTGATTTTATATTATCATGAATATATTTTTTAGGTTACAAACTGTTTTATCACAACAAGGAACTACAGTGAAAATTTCTTTTTTTTTGCTAGAAATCAGTCACTTTTGTGGTTTGACATTTAAAAAAATAAAACCATTACTTTGTTTATAACCAAGAAATTTATTTAATTCATTAATACCGACCGGTTTAGAACATTTGTTCCTTTATTCTATGGTGTTTTATCTCTTTCTATAACTCTCTCCCACAAAAAAGAATTTTTGATTATTTTATTTTTGTACTATGATGATTTTTTGTTAAGCGAAAACAATCGATATTAATAAATTAAATAAATTTCATGGTTATAAACAAATTAATGGTTTTATTTCTTTAAAAATGTAATAATTACTTCTTCAATCTTCGCAAAACGACTTTCTGGCGTCATTTTTATTTAAAAAAAATATAGCATTGTGTACACCACTATTCAAACAGTTTCGATAATTGTGATTATATAGTGGTGTATACAAAGTTATTTAAAAACCAGCTGACCCAGCATGCGTTGCAATGGAACTTAATTAAATAAACTGTTTCTGCCTGCGAATCCTTTCCCATTCGTCGCCGTTCCCCTTCCGACTCATCTTCCCCTCTCGCGTCTCATTCCCTACAATACCTACCCCTCTCATCTCCCGCTGTCCCCTTCTCGTGACCCCCTCTCACGCATTCCCTTTCCACCGTTTCCGCCTTCCCTCCTGCGGACCCCCCTAAGATTGATTCCCCTAAGCCCTTACTGGATTTCCCTCCCATTCCCGTCTTTTTTCCCTGCCGCTAAACTCCATAAAATTCACCAGCAAAAATCGGTCCAGCCGTTCTTAAGTTATAAATTACTAGCTTCTGCCCGCGACTTCGTCTGCGTAGGATTAGTACTTCGAGTAATATATTTTCTTTTCCTAGGTCCCTTCTACGTTTAAACCAAAATTCTTAACCTATTTATTTAAAATATCTATAATTCTAGATTCCATTCAAAGTTTTAGGCGAGTACTTCAAATAAATTCACTACTTTAAATATTTTCTAAAATAGAATTTTGATTTAACAATCATTGTTTGGCAAAATTCTCAAGTTTTGACATTTTCCATTAAAAAATAATAATTATTTTTAATATATTGAAAATTAATAGCTAGATTTATAAATTATAGCCTTTATGTTATACTGATATATGAGATTTATTATTGAAAAGTTTCATTAAAATCCATTCAGTAAATTTAGCGTGCAAGAGTAACAAACACACATACATCCATACAAACTTTCACATTTATGATATTATGGTATAGTATAGTATAGTATATAGTATAGTATAGTAAGATGTAACTAACCCGACTTAGTTTTTATATTAAGTTGTTCAAATAGAAAATTCAAAAGCTGATTCTGAATGAAAAGGATTTATTATACATCATTATTAAGTAGAATTTATAAATCGCTTTTTTAAAAACCATTAAAACATTAACACAATAAAACACACCCTTGGTGTGTAAAAAATAAATGTGTTTAAAAAGTAAATGTGTTTCAATGAAACTTTAAATTTCTTAGTCATGAAGTGTGTAAAAGAAACTACATACTCATAGAAGATTTCATTAAAACGGTTTCCGAAAAATTCAAATTTTACGCATTAGTTTAAAAAATATATAATAAGGCAATCTCGTTTTTCCTTCAACCGTTTTTCATATAACTAATGTTAGCAAAAATTTTAATTTTTTTTTTTAATACCCACACTTTGCATTTATTAGGCTTTTACGCTGTTTATTCGAAGGAAAAAATGTTTCCAATATAAGTGTAAATTCCAGGATTTGATGATATATTTAGGTGCTTGAGAAAAGTCTATTGAAGACTTGACGTTAACAGGAAGCCAATAAAGCAATATTCGATTCCGAAAGTGACATATTTTTTCATGTATCCCATTACTTTTTCTAAGAATATAAGTAAACGCTGCAATACATTTCTGATCAAAAAAACTCCTTTCAAAAATTCAGAAAAACAAGACGTCAGAAATACTCAGACGACGAAGATTCAATAGATAAAAAAGGTGGAATAATAGAAGTTCATAAATAAATTAGTTTCCTCAAAAAGATATAGTTAAGTAACTACAAAATAAAAATAGGTTTGAAATACCTATTATTAATTTAGTTGAAAAGTATGCAGTTGTTATACATTAAATGATCTATGTAAGTTTTTATTTATATTTGTTTGTTCTATGCATAATATAGATAGATACCTATTATACTGAAATACGTATCTGATAATCTATTTATTTTATAACTAACTAACTAACCATCACGCCGTTTCCCCGCAGGGGTAGGCAGAGAGGACGGACCGCTAAACAACTCGGTCTTGGCACACACTCCTTGCCTCATTCGCATTCATACATCTTCTCATACATACTCTTCTATTATTCTGACCCTGACATGGCCCGACTCAAGTATCTGATTTACTTGGTCGTGCCACGTCTTCCTTGGGCGTCCTCGGCTTCTTCTATCGCTCACATTCGCGTCATAAATTCTCTTTACACTCCTTTCTTCATTCATTCGCTCAACATGCCCAAACCATCTAAGCGTCCCTTTCTTAATCTTACTTACTACGCTCACATCAGCCTTGCATTCTTTTCGGATCTCCACATTCCTCACACGATCATACATGGTTTTACCACACATACGCCTCAGGGATCATTTTATTAAATTTAATATAGATACACTACTTGTGGTTTTACACACTTTGCTTATTTGTAATACCTAATTTTCAAACATTTTCTTTAAATATGCCTAATTAAGATGTGATCATTGTTTTGAACGCATCACCAAAACGTTTTATATTTATTTTTTAGTAATTAATGATATGTTTTTTGGTAAATTTATCATTACCATTAAATGGCATTAGTAATGTGTAACTTTCAAACTGGACTAACCAGGTATTAACCAAACTTCCGCATTCCAATTTTTCCCACCACTCTATCCAGCCTCGTGTCATCTCAATTGGAGAAGCCATAGCCCCATTGCCTCCGAGTAATTGGTACGTTAATTATATTGTGGTAATTATATTAAAAAAATATATATTCATGTATTTCATCCTTTCTGCCACTGTAGGGAAATAATGTGACGGGAAGTTATAAAATCATAGAAACAGGTTTTCTGAATGGGTTTATACAAGTTGTTGGTAAAGTCAGAAGTGACGGTGTTTTGTTAAGATAATTGGATGATGTAAGTTTACGCGATATGTTTATACGAACTTTCCTAGTTAGTTGTTTTGCCACAAACCATTTCATTGAGGTAGTTAGGCATTGAGTATTGAACTGAAAAATATTGAGTTTACAGAGCAAAACTTTGCTAGTTATTGCTGCTCGTTGATTTGATTAATCGGAACGTAAGGTATTTTGTCTATTGTAATATAAATGATTAAAATACTAATATATTGAAATATTTTATTGAAAATTTAATGGATATTGCAAATATTTAACCGTATTAATTTCTTCATAATGTCACCATAAACCTCAAACGGATAAATACCGTATCAAATTGTCATCAAAATCACGTAATTATTTTGTGGCTCTTTCGAAACATTATATTAGTTGATATTTAAAAAATATGAATCAATTTACATATTTTGATTGGTGGCTTTATGCCTCAAATAAATCGATAGCTAGAGTGAAGAGAAATGAAAAGGTAGAGAAACAGAAAGGTAGAAGGAAATTGGAAAGAAGTTTGGCGAAGTTTTGGCGAGTATCGTTTACTGATAAGAGAGGGGGATGAAGAGGAAGATGTTTCCGGATCCTCCCCTAAATTACCAGAAACAGCAGAACGCGATCCTAGCGAATCTTGACATAACTAATATTACTAATGCAAGTTGATGCCTCCTATGGCGAAACAAGAGAGGGAGTAATAGAGTATGATTTCGTAGGAAGGAAAGAGGTGAAATAGTATATTTTTATGACGTATATATTACGTTATACAGATACGTCAAAATAAATATTTTTGTAGTTTTATTGTTTATTGAAATTGTTGTGACGGCTAGACCCCTGACCGATGATCCGGAGGTTATTATATTGCACTCAGTATATTGAAGGCTAAAAATACATACCTTCTTACATTAAGAAACATGCAAGCAGTGCCTATCAAAGTTTTGTTTTGAATGGTTATCATGAACCTTAATATTAGGTGAAAATAATTATTTTGGTTTATATTTTATCACTGTACAATAAAGGGTACCGTTTGATATGTCAATCATATATCTATATATATATATACATTTTCCAATTCTATCTTACTAATATTATAAACGTGAAAGTTTGTATGGATGTATGAATGTTTGTTCCGCTTTAATGCAAAAAATACTGAATAGATTTTAATGAAACTTTACAATAATATAGCTCATACACCAGAATAACATATAGGCTATAATTTATAAAGCCAGCTATTTTCCATATATTACAAATATTAATTTTTGTTAGATTTTTGACATTTCATAATAATTTTCCTTATCAACCATAATAACAATACGCTACTAGGGTTAAAATGTACTGAAGATTGTTATTGCCTTCATTCATTATTAATCCGTTTGTGGTGTTAATATGTAAATAATTGTTTTCTATTACGGTTTCAATAAATAATTTTAATATTTTGAGTGTGTAAAATTAATTTTTCATTGGAATTTTGTGAATTCAAATTTTGACTTGACATTTCATCTGAGAATTCTTTAGCTGTCATTTTGATTTGAAATTTGTTCTATTCACTTTGATCACTATTTTTTTAAATTTGAATTAAATAAGTACTGGTGGAGTACCTGAAATATTATTTATCAATTGTGATTTAAATTTTTATGAGATTTGTATAAATCTTACTTTATATTATTATTAACTAGCTTCTGCCCGCGACTTCGTCTGCGCAGGATTAGTACTTCGATTAGCCTATTTTCTGTTCATAGGTCTTATCTATTTTTATATCAAAATTCTTAACCTATTTATTTAAAATATGTATAATTCTTGATTTGATTCAAGGGTGAGTAATTCAAATAAATTCGCTAATTTAAATATTTTCTAAAATAGAATTTAGGTTTTACAATCATTGTTTTTCAAAATGTCATTTTCAAATTTTGACATTTTCTTTCAAACAATAATTATTATTTGTAATACATGGAAAATAGCAAGCTTTGGGTATAAATTATAGCCTATATATTATTCTGATGTATGATCTATATTATTGTAAAGTTTCATTAAAGTCCATTCAGTGGTTTTTTCGTGAAAGAGTAACAAACATACATACATCCATACAAACTTTCGCGTTTATAATATTAGTAAGATGATGTACGTGTGTTTGTTACTCTTTCACGCAAAAACTAATGAATGGATTTTAATGAAACTTCAGAATAATATAGCTCATACATCAGAATAACATATAAGCTATCTTATTTTATCTTACTAATATTATAAACGCAAAAATTTGTATGGACGTATGTGTGTTTGTTACTCTTTCACGCAAAAACTAATGAATGGATTTTAATGGAACTTCACAATAATATAGCTCATACATCAGAATAACATATAAGCTATCTTATTTTATCTTACTAATACTATAAACGCAAAAATTTGTATGGATGTATGTGTGTTTGTTACTCTTTGTGACATACATTGCGTCCAAAAGAGCTACAGAGCCCGTTGAAGCAGCAGAATCTCGCAGATGCGCTGTTGCTGAAAGGGCACAACAACGACGTCAAATATTCACAAGAAAAGCGTGGGGTGTTTTCGATAAATTTGCATTTGGGTAAGACGAGACTCTTGATTATAAAAGCTAAAAGGTTATAAAAATAGAAGTGAGGGGCAAAGAATGCAGATTTTGCGATGCTCTTAAATGAAAAGAGGAAGCAGCAGGCATATGTTGTTGGGCGGAAAAGTAGCCCTTCCTTCAACAGACGAGCCAATAAGAGGTTCATTAAAGAACTTTTCTGTTATGAAACAGATGAGTCTTGCATTTTTCTAAAAAACATAAGGAAATACAATAGATGCTTCCACGTGACATCTTTTGAGGCGGATAATTATGGCAGTATTTTGCCAGAATTTCACAATCCAAGTATATATACCACAAAATTGGCTCTTTGCTTGCTGCTACAAATATAACTTTTAAATATTATGAATTATCATAAAAAATTCTCATTTTCAATTTACATACATTACACATAGCATTAACTCTGTCAGTCTTTTAATCCTTCATGCCTAAACCGCAATTTGTATGAATTTTTGTATAAACATATATCAGACCTATTAAGAAAATAGACTACTCGACATACTAATACTGCGCAGACGAAGTCGCGGGCTGAAGCTAGTCATTTTATAAAATTGAAAACAGAAGAACGTTTCGATCACAAGCTGTTGGTCGATGTGTTGGCAAATGTTTGTATTGAAAAAAATAGTCCCGTAAAAATAAAACAAAAATAATTGAGATGATAAAACAGGACATATGAATGTATAAGAGGCAAGGCGTGGGCGCCAAGACAGAGATGTTCTATTTATAAATAAAGAAACAATGGTAAAACAGGAATCTACTAACATTGATTAATAAATGGAACCACGTTGAGATCCGTTGACAATGTTGCTGGAATCAGGATCAGTCCTTGCCTGAGTGCATTTGTGAAGTGCACTGCCGCAAATTCAATGCAACGTTAGATACATAAGATCAGCAATAAAAAAAACTTATAATAGCACTGTACTAACGAGAAAATACGTCCACCAAATATCGAAATACGAACTTAACGATGGAGTGTTAAATGATATCATTTAAACCCTATTATCCACTCGAGCGATCACGCGAAATAAATACATTTGCCTTGGAGCGCTCGCCACATGTGAAAATTAATGTTGAAAATTTTCCGCCCACATTAAAAAAAATCATTGCTTCACATTTGTGTATGTAAATTATAGTGCTGAACAGCCAATAAATTCACATATTTTTAAATAATAATCCTAAATTTGTAGGATTTATAAAAAAATATTAAAGAATCATAAACGTTCCAAAAGGATATATTTCTGGGTTTTCCAGTTAAAATTAGTCGTGCAAAATATTAAATATTGTCTATGGAGTTTCTTGTAAATAATCTAATTAATAACCCCTTCATAGAAATATTTATAATAAAACTGATTTTTTTCTCAGGAGGTAAAATGATTCCTAAGAAAAAAATTTCGTAAGAAATTTGATTGTAATAAAATACGATTTTAAACTCACTTACCAAAAAAACTACCTTACACCACATAGATATATTCATTGTCTTAATTATACAATAAGAAATAACTCGATTAATGCTTTATTTATTGAAAAATATCTATTTGCAAAGATCGCCATCCCCAGCAATCTATTGCTACGTAAAAAACGAAAATCCACAGTTTTAAAGATAACTCACTTTATTTTAAATTATTTCGACATGTAAATAAATAGGTTAAAAAGATTGATAATTTAATCATCATTTCACTGGTATACAAATATATTAGAAAAAGCGACAAAAAGCACGTAAATTCTACGTTTTAAAAGAACAAGATTTTGACAGTTTGAAAAATCTTTGCTATGAACTGAATTGAAGTGAGTACTACATTAAAAGTAAAGGAAATAATCATCAATTAAAGTAGACTTTCGGTTTTCACACAACGTTTTCTGCAGGTCACGGGAACATTTTGAAAAAAGTAAAAAAATGTTTTACTAATGGTAGGAATATGTGGTCCATTTTTGGACCGAAATCAATCCTAGAAAAATTAAAGTGGCCCAAATTAGGACCGAAATCTCCCCTGTGACTATAACATGTTTAGCCACTCCGTTCTAGACTCCCATATAGCGCATATTTTGAAATGAAATGCTGACGATGTGATGTCACATGACGTGTACTCACTGCGTACACTCTCTCGCTTGGCTAAAACCTTGAAATGGTTAATTACCCTCATAACGGCAATTGATTTGTGAGAGCAGTAAAGACATTAAGGATCATGCATGCATTTGTGGCGCTTGCGCAGAATTATCTCTTTTCGTTGACAATACGTTACACATGCATAATAACAAACTTTGTAATTATTTAGTTAGGATTAACAGATTTTGAACTATTTAATAACGTTGGATGTTCAAACTTGACAGTGTGTGTATTCAGATTGATAATTTGCCTGGTGTTCACAAGTTTGGTTCTGTTAAAAAAAAAAAAAAAATTGTAATAGGTAATTAAAATTTTGCGATTAAATTCCTTTTAAAAAATAATGGCCCGCTAAAACCAAATTTTAAAAATATCTAATACATGTTTGAAAGGAAGGCAAAATATGTGAGTAGGGTGTGTAAAAAATAACTTTATTCGAAAACATCATGGCTTTTATGGTGTGTTCGTTTGTTTTCTGTGCACAATAATTGTGGATTGTGGATCTGCAAGATACCGGTTCATTTTCGAAGAAGAGTCTTTAGTGAAGTGACTTTTAATAATAATATTTTTAATCTAAATTTGTTATATATTAAACAAATAAGTTAAATAACAATCATTGCAACATAGTTGGTAAATGCCTGAGTGGCTTTTACTAACTATGACTTTTATCAGCTTGACCATTTACCAACTGTGGTGCAATGATTGTCCATTATTCTACATATGTAAGACAACCAGAAATGTAAATATTAGAATCACGGAACATTTAAGATGTTTTAATGGTGTCCCTGAAATTGGATAATGATATATTGTAACCTTAATTTACACTTAGTTTACGCTTAGTTTAATCTGCACTATTCAATGTAAAAAAAAATATATATATATATATAATATATTGTTGTCTTTCAATAAAAATTTCTTTCTAAATTGTAAACCTATGTTAAATAATGTTTGTATTTATCTCATAAGTCTTTGATTATCCTTGAACAATATGTAAAGTGGTCTAAAACCAATTTACATATTTTTATTGTAAATTATGGCGAGCCACAAAGTTAATGTTTATTACGAATATCAAATAAGTTTAATTCATAATATATTATTATGTACTTGAAATACATGTTTGTATGATACTAGATACTACACTAGGGGGGGGGGGTATTTCACTATCCTCTCGATGATCTAAAATAAAATAAATAAATACTCGAAATATGTAAAAACCTCATCTAACTTTTCTTTTATGTACACATACAGTGTGTTAAGAGGAACGGCTGCGACGGCATACTAGGGATGAGCTTCATAAATTCATGCAATCATGATCGGTACATCCTACGGAAATCTCGTCCGTTCCAAGTTACTTCACTCAGCGACTGCTTGCAGGGCAAAAGTTATAAGTTTCCATAAAACACACGACCAAACAACATTTTGAAAACTTCCACCCTGTCCAAAGTTCCGCACATTTACATGACCTGGGACGAAGCTTGCTTACAAAGCTCAAAGTGTCGAAGCGATGAATGTAAACGTGAAACAAATGTGTTAAAGTTTTTCGCTTATATTGAACAAAACCGGCACTTGAAATATATCAGGTGGAACGTGTACCACATAATCAACTAATTTTGGTTAACCAACAACAGAATTCACCTTGAATACTAACCTTTGAATATGCATCATCTATTTTTAAGACTGTTTGTTGTCTTTAGATTTTAAATGACAAATAAAACAATGTGTTGCTCTGGAGTATAAAGAAACGACAATCAAAGTTTATTTGTGATATAGAGGTTGTTTTTACAATGTTTTAAAAATATCAGCCACACAACATAGTGTAACCAAAGTAATGACACTTGAAAAAAAACAATAGAATAAAATAAAATTCATAATTAAAATATAAATGAATCCTAGATATTTCTATGTAGCTACTTAAATACTAGGTAGGTACTCTTATTCCTTTACAAATAATAATAAATATTTTCGTATTGATTTTTACTTCTTCGAAATTGTTGATTTGGATCCGAAAAGTAATTTTCTTGTGATGATTATAACATTCCCAGCATTATTCCGTTCATTTATTAGGAAATTAATATTTAATTCGTTTCATAATAGTCACATTTCTCGCAAAAGTATCACCATAGATAAATAAACATTAATTGAGAAACCATGGCATCAAGAGAAAAAAAATGCTAAATTAAATTATATTTTTACCCTTCTCGTGGAGAGAATTCCGTTTAAAAATTTCGACATCAAATACTTCAGTTGTACAGAGTACTACTATGTGATTAAAAACATACCCCCACATAAGGCACTTAAGGTCATCCACCACTAAAAAACGCAAAACACAACGCTTTTTTGCGAGATTTTTTCTTCATAAAATCATAATGGCGGATATTGTAGAAAGGAAATTTACGTAATAAGTTTTATTATTAGTGGCCTGATCTCAAATTTCACGCGACGTGCTTAATATAATTAATTTAGTTAGGGTGGAGAAACTGTTGCACCGATGGCATATTATACCTACTCAAGTGAGTAAGCGTGAAAACTGAGTAAGTTTGCAAACATCAGACTTTGTCTGACATGAACCTCATGATTAGAGTCTGGAGTTGCGGCAACAAGAACCTTAATGTAAATTAATTCTTCAAAAAGCCTTTGATTGAGTAAATCATGGCATACTTTACAATAAAGTTTATGTAGATGGTCCTGCTATTAATCTATTCGAATCATATCTTAGCAACAGAAAGCAATTCGTTAGCATAAACAAATCAAAATAACAATCACCTTCCAATAAATTATAGAGTTCCGCAGGGATCTATTCTAGGACTCTTTCTGTTCGAAATGTAGTGCTCGAAATCTATATTTATGATCATTCTCAATTAGACTTAGACGGCGAAATTTTCGTACATGCAGATGATACTACAATTTCTATTGAGTTAGATTATGTAAATATTGCTAGAAAATGCACAAAGTGACCTAAATAAAATTAATAGTCAGTTTGGCTACAGACAAAAACCACTGCGCCAATAACACAAAATATCGTAGCAATAGTATCGTATTTATATTTTACTCGTAATCGTAATCATATAATATTGCAATCTTTGAAACAATGTTGGTAATGGTTTTTTGGTTATTTAATTTAGTAAAAGATATACTGATTTTTGCACTTACAGGACACTCATTTTGACTTTCGCTTTTATTTGTAGAAACAAAAATTTTATTTACGTATTTTTGGGCTCTGCTCTCTGCCGAAAGTTCATTAATTGCAATAGGTTTTACGAGATATCGCCTTATATTTAATCGTAAAGATGTCTTCAAAATCGGACCTTCAAGTCTCATCTCCATCCAAGGCTTGACCAAATATGTGTTGTATCGCTTCATGAATTCTCTTTTGTTCAAGGGTTCCTTGATCGCGTTGTAGCCATACATTACCGCAAAATTGACAAAAGCCATATTCAAGATGCCATAGAATGCAACCATTGGCCATCTGTTAGTTTTGCGGCTGCACGACATTGAAGAGCAAATTTGATCAAATTAATCTAATACTCTTTTTGTTTGGTTGTAGAAATGAATCATGTCTGTTTTTAATTATTTTTGAATCATTAATTACTGCATTTTAATCACAAGAGGATAAGAGGTAAACCATCTTTGGAGGTTTAGGCTTGTACGATACAACTGTCAGACGGTCATCAAAACAAAACGTAGAACTGCCAAAAGGTCAAGATTTCGAGTTTTTCAATTGTTCAGGGATTATCTTCTTTGTCTAAGATTGCTAAAATATGAATCACGGTCTTAATATATATAAGACCGTGATTTATTCGTATCCGAAACAATTCCAAAATATTCATAAAATGTACGAAAAATTTATGTAAATAAAATTACACACTCTTGGTTAAAAGTTACACAAAGCCTTAACATACGTCTTGCAGGCGTGCAGTACCTCAATAACTCAAAATGGCGGGACTTACCTTAGCGACACAGACACCATCGGCAAGCTCCCGTCGGCCACTTAGTTGGCTAAAGAGCACGAGGCCCTAACTTCAACCGTTTGAAAGAGATAGAGAATTTTCGTAGAGAATATAGTCTCGCAGGCTATAGTCTAGATAAGGCTTTTAACCACAGATTTGACTGGCCAAGAGAATCACTAAATATCGGAGAACAATTAAATATGTGTTCAACGAATGTCCGCTCCACTTATTACCCGACGGGATTTACGAGGTTTACAGGGCGATGCCTGAAGCCCTAGACTGGCGCGCAGACTTAGATATCCCCCCCCCCCCCCCCCCCACGTACAAAAGAAAAAAAACACGATACCTATTGACATTTATGTAGTGTAGTGTCTAGTAAAGTAAATAAGTTTGGGGTCAACTGTTTATTGTTGAAAAGTGCTATATTTTGCTGAATAATGAGAATTCAAGTTAACCTTTGGAAATTGTGAAGCGCCTTTGGAATATTGAGGGCGTCGCGAGAACAGTTGATTCATGGTAATTTCTTGAATAAAGATTTAGAATTTTATTAAATTTGTAAGCCTTGTCAGATGATCAAATATGTAAATCGGCTCCTTTCTTAACGCAATTTTGACACTTAAGTACAAAATATCGCGGTCTTAAAGTTTCGACCTCTAAAGAATATTTAACATCAGGAGTCAAACGTAAAAAAATATTTATACTTTTATATTTAAACAAACATCAATGAATATTAACAATTAAAAAACATGTTTTGAAATGGGCTTCATTACACGCATCACAAAACCATTCAATAAACCTTTTAAACTTACCTACAACTAATAAGGGACATACTTGAATTACTTTAACTAATGATTCCTGACATTATTTGGAATAAAAAATGTAATGTTTTGGTTTCCGGTAACGTTTTTCCTCGGTCTTGGCAGCGGATTCATCTGCCCACCAACTGCGTGGCAGGCCGGATCGGGAAAGACTGGTTGAGGGAAACCTTTTTATCTCCCTGGCCAGACTCTCTCGACCTAACGCCTTGCACCGAAGTGGAAGGGATAAATTCATATGTCCGTCACTTCTGGACACATTGATCCTCAGATTACTACCCATCCCTTAAACAATTTTCCTTCCCAGAACTTCCTAACACTTCTATCCCTTAAAAGTCCCTCCACACAGCATCTCCAAAGATGACATAGGCCATGAGGGTTTTTTTTTCTCAGAGCCTCCTGTATGGAGTTAATGTAAAAAAAACATAAATTAGTAGAAAAAGAAAAATTTAAAAAAAAATACATACTAACATTCTCGCGACACTAACAATTCACGCGAGGCAATTAGCGCGATTTCTTTTTTTAAAGTGTGAAGTAGGTCAATCAAATGTCTTCGTAATGTATACAACGCAAATATCCGGAACGTGCTTAATTACTACTCTGAAATTAACATATTTTCTGTGAATTTCCATGTTTTAATTTAGCTAAACACGTTTTAATGAACATCTTAACACTTCTTTGGCAACCGCGGAGAACCCAGCCAGCCAGAGAAGTCATGCTCAATTTTTGGTTATTTGTAGCGTGTATCTTCAAAATAAATTTATAATACTTTTACAAGGAGGATCTTCTCGGTAGTGTGGAATGCAGTCATATATTATATTTTCCCAAGTGCGCTTTAATCTAACATCTTCCAAAGCTCTTAGGCCCAGATGTTTTGCAGTCATTCACGAATGATAAAGTCATCAAATGACTATTCAGTTTTATTTTTTGGTAGTTGAGAGGTTCCCGTTAAATGCAAAAAAGTCAGATTTTGAACAAAATGTGATCAGCAGAAGAGAACTATCGTGATGTTAAGCATGTCAGCTTATTATAATTTGATAGAAATCTGAAATGTAGAATTGGTGGTTATCGAGGACATTTAAGATGTAAAAAAAAATAATGGCGCTGAATGGCCATTTGATGAATATGTTACATTCGAATTCCTGAGGAACAACTGGGCCTAACGTACTTAAATTTATGAACCTCCTCAGTACATATTATAATTTTCTATAAACCAGGGTTGGAATTAAATCTCCTTTGAAGAATTCTTACCTGTCTAATTTGAAAAATACCTTTACTAAACTTCAAAGTAAAATGTTACTAAAAATAAATAAAAACTAAGGTAAAATATCAAATAACGCGTGTAATACGAAGACTTAAATAAACATTATTGTCTCCCATGGAATGCTTTCTCATTCGCAAATAAATACGTAAATCAATTTGAAAGTTGTGTTCTCGATATGAAAAATCAAGATGAAATTTTAGCTGTAAGAATTGTAAAGGCGTTTTCATTAAACATACGGGTAAAATGACAAAGAACTCGAAAAACTTGAGTATTTTTATCACTTATGCCTTTCAAGGAAAACTCGACGTTTCCGAACTAATACATATCATCTTACCGAATCCGAACCAAAAATTCTTTCGAAGCATTTCCAATACTAGCTAGTCTGTCTTTGTAAATAAATCTATCAGACGAGGCTGTTCAGAAACATTTCCCGCCTATGGAAATCGTACAACTATTGTAAGTATAGTAGTGTTGACCATAAGTGGGATTTTTAAGATAATGTATTGTTCTCTCACGTGGCTCAAAATTTCAAGAGTATGGTTGCACATTATTTATTCGAAAATGGTATTTTTGGTTTCAAACCGAAGCTTTGTGTGATTGTAAATTTTGCAAATATAAAAGAAAACAAAAATACATTTTAGAAGTTAGCAGTGTGTATTTTACAAGTCTGCCAATTTTTAGTGCCGGTTCTATTTTTAGATACTCAAAAAGTATCTGAATATAACTTTCACCTTTTAGTTTTGTGCCGGTGTAGTATATCGGTAAATAAATACACTTATATAGCTAATTGTTTTATTAATTTGGTGAGTGATCAAAAGCGGTACAGATTTTTTTCAATATTTTCTCACTATCATTACTTGAACTTCATGATAATCCCTACTGTGCGTGAACAGATATTATACATATAGATATATTATATATTCTTTCTTTTGAGAAAATGATATAAAAAATATTAAATTTCTGCCACCTCGGATCAGGCTCAGCCTAGTGAGGTGGCATATACCTAAAAAAATGTACTTTAAATGTGTTTTTGGTTAATAAATAATAAAAAATAAAAATAAAATATATATATACAGAAGACCGTCATCCATCCGAATACATTCTTTATGTAGCCGGCTATCAGGAGGCATCTGTGGTTTCTAGAAGCGAGCGAAAGAAACCAAGAATATGAATTTAAAATGCATTGAGAACACAATAGCTCTCAATGGATATGGATATTTGATACACCTGATACCGTGATACGTACACCTGCTCCTGTGGGACGAACCCAAGCAAATCTTTCATTGTCTTCTTAAAATTGATTTATTTTAAATTCTTCGGGTATATAAATATAATGTACATTACTTTCATATCATTTAACACGTTACGAAAAAAAAAATCCTGATAGGAAACAAAATAGTTGAAGTAATCACGTAGGTACTCGTACATGTAAGTTTATTTAAACACTCGTTTAGTGCTTCCGTTCACGAGCATGTAAATAAAAACAGTTTTTAACTCGATTCGCTATCCTGTGTATGTATATATGATGGTCCGCACACTACACGACTTCTCAAAAACCCGTTGTTAATGGCAACGCAAACAGTGAATCGCAAATCGCCGTGCTACGTTAGTTAGGCGCTCCGCTGACGAGGCAACTGAAAAAAAACTAAAACCGGCTGGTATCTATGTCTTGATTGGTCAAAAAACTTGTTTAACCATAGACGAAGAACAATCAGCTGACAGCTGGCAACTAGCAACGGCCAGCCACGGCAATCAGCAGTGCGAGTCGCGAGTCACCACTTGCGTTACCGTTGACAACGGGTGTTTGAGTGATTGTGTAGTGTGCGGGCCAACACATTGTCATACAAAGACAGTTGCCAGTTGACAGTTTTCAGTTGCCTCGGTGAGCGAATCGCCTTAGCGCCCCCGCTGACGACGCAACTGAAACCATACTAAAACTCGCTAGTTGCTATGGTTTCCAAACAAACTTCTATGACAACGCTACATAATTTTACGATTTCAGTTATTATCTATGCTTGTTTAACCATAGACGAAGAACAATCAGCTGGCAGTTGGCAACTGGCAAATGGCAACGGCCGGCCGTGGCAACTAGCAGTTCGAATCGCGAGTCACTGCTTACGTTACCATGGACAACCGGTTTTTGAGAATCTGTGTAGTGTACAGGCCATCACATTCACATACACAGGATTGCAAGTTTAGTTGCAAACTGTTTTTTTTTTCAGTTGCCTCGTCAGCGGAGGCCCTTATAGTTGCCACGGACGGTGACGTTGCCAAGGATACGCCAGTTTTGTTTTCAGTTTTTGAGATGAAAGCTGAAGCATTCGTCATCTATGATGAAACAAGCTGAGATAGTTACTGAAATCTTAAAATTGACATGCGCTGTGAGAGAAGTTTGGCTGGCAACCGTTGCAACGAGTTGCAACTAGTTTATTTATGGCTGTAACCATAGCAATCAACCAGTTTTAGTTTGGTTTCAGTTTCTCCATGAGCGAAAGCACTTATTCGGCATACATTTTCTTTTCGAACGCTCCAAATATAAAACAATCGATATTAAAAAAAAATAAAAAAAACTTAGGACCTTCGCTCATGGAGAAACCGAAGACAAACTAAAACTAGCAACCATCCAACTTGGCAACTGAACCCCGCTGACAACGGGTTTTGAGTTGCAAACTGATTTTTTTCAATTGCCCCGTGAGCGAATTCACTTACACTTGCTAATTTCGGTTGTCGGTGCATGAATGATGTGCAATAATTGTAATGCGTAAAATTATTCAAGTTCAATGAGCTTTCAATTTTCTAAATTGGAACTCATAAAATATTGATTCATTCGGATAACGATAAGGTAGGTGTCAAAATTATTTCATTTTAATAAAATATTAAAATTATTATCTATGTTTGAAATGTGTATTTCATTTATTTGCATTTTTGACAAGTCAAAATCTTTGACAGATCTAAATATGAATAATGATTTTAAGTTTACTAAGCGCCTCCGCCCACTGAGGCAACTGAAAACTCTCAACTGCCAACTGTCTTTGTATGACAATGTGATGGCCCGCACACTTCACAATCACAAAAAACCCCCTTGTCAATGGTAACGCAAGCGGTAACTCCATGATAATTCGCAACTGGCACTGCTGGTTGCGGTGGTCGGCCATTGCTAGTTGCCAGCTGTCAGCTGATTGTTCTTTGTCTATGGTTAAACAAGTTTTCTGACCAATCAAGACATAGAAACCAGCCAGTTTTAGTTTGTTTTCAGTTGTCTCAGTGGGCGGAGGCGCTAACTGTATTCAAACGAAACGTTGGATTATTTCTGATCGTCTCTAATTATCTTTCAGATCGGCAAATCCTTTAAATTTTACAAATACTTTAAGCGTTACAAATCCTACCTATGATATAATAATGATAAAAATGTTTATCATCTACAGATTTTTTACAATTCTAGACTTTTTTTTGGAGCAAGACTTCTATAGGAGCATTACGACGGGTAACTCAAATCCTTTTTGGACGGAAGTAACATTTTAAAACGAAAATGTTCTTCGATAATCATATTATAACGAATAACAAAACGTCAAAGCAAACTCAAACTTCAGACGTCACCCTTTTATTTTTGTTTGCTTGTGTATAAGGCAAGTTCAACACGTTTTGTTAATTATTAGTTATGTGATTTAACTACAGATTTTAGATGAACATATTGGTTTATCTTATTTATCTCTCTGATTGTTGTGAGTTCTAGCTATTAAAGTAAAAAGTAGCAGTAGTGTGACAGAAAAAATAGTGTTGTTTATAATTCAAACGGCTGAATCGCAGGAAAATTTTACAACCTCGTCTATAAATAATTATAAACAAAAAAATTAAGAACCTAATCGTGTTCCGTCGCCTAAAAAGTTTGAGTTTTTATTTAGTTTTTAGTAAAATAAGTTTTACTTCAACCGCACGTAAAGGTTAGACTCACTCATTTTTTTTTTATCATTGATTCTATTAAAGGAAAAGGTCACTGCTCGGCAACAATTCTGGATTTCTCCTGGAATGCAGCTGGTTTTCAGCAGTGCCTCCATATATCCTTTGTTGTCGTATTTTAAATGTATCTTTCAATCCTCAGTTTATCAGATTCAAAATCAGGTTGTGGACCAGTAACTCTTTTTACGTGTAATATACAGTGCAAGTTAAAATAAAAAATTGCAAATAAAAAACAAAGGATAATTACCAACCGTCCAATAACGGCGCGACGTTGTAGAGCTAGTCTATTTTAAACCGATTTGATCCTTATTTTGTAAATGTCACAATATACTGCACTCCAAACCAAGGACCTTACAATACACATGTACCTAGACGCGCTCTATAAATCTTAAAGTGGCAAGCAAAAAAATCGTCAATAATTTTAGCTATTTCGATTTACATCGCGTAAGGTCATGCGCTACTTCTTAGTAAATTACCTTAAAAAGTTCCAAATTGCTCGTGTTTAATGAGAAGTGTCTAAAACACTATTGAAAGTCAAGGAATGACATGCTATTTGTAAATACACGCAAAATACTTGGTTTGCTGGAATATTACGAATGATAGTATTGTTTCCCGCCGAAAATACTATGCGACGTCAGAGAAAAATTTATTAGAGTACAGGACTGTCGAAATTTTCACTATTTGCAAACTGTTTTTGCTCTATTATGGCACGGCACTTAGTTCATGATGCATTCTACTGAATAAGAAATATTCGATGCATCTATTGAATACGAAACGTCCCCGGTCCTGTCCTACTTTCCTCATATACACATTTTTAAAGGTAGAATCATACTGGGTCGACGTACGTACGTATCGCTACGCCAAATAATACTTAGCAACCATACATTTTCTATGAAAATGGCCAATAAAAAAAAATTAAAACATTCATTTTCATTGAAAATCTATGGTTGCTAAGTAGCCCAGATATTGTTAGGCGTAGCGATGCATACGTACGTCGACCCCGTCTGAATCTACCATAAATATCTATCTGCGTCATACGCGAACAACGGTGATTTGATTTGTCTCGCAAAAAGAGCAGTGCAATTTTCATGTACCGGGTACTATTCGAGAGTTTGTACGAATGAACAGATTTTTTGTTTAACGGCTAAGAATGTTAAATTATTATAAAACAATCGTACATCTTTCAAAAATATATTTTAGAGTTCACCTATATTGAAATGTTTATGGCGTTCTTCAAAGTCCCTTTCGAAGCAGAATTAAGCTTTTTGGGACGGGAGAGAACTCTTTTCCCAGAATCTTTTAAAGGAAAATTTGCTCTGGTCATTGATTTCATCGAGACGAATAAAATAAGAGTAATATTTATTTTATCATATCCAATTTGTGAAATGCTGTGAGGCTGAAGAAGTTGAGAGGAAAAGGAGATGGGAAAGGAGGTAGAAAGGTAGGAGTATTAAGTCCTCATATCTAAACATACACGAAGAAAAATGTATTGCTATTAAGAATTCTGTTCACATTGTTCGATAAATTAACAGAGACGAGGTGGCTTACTAAACATTAGGACGCGATAATCAGGATTTTCTGACAATCTATGGTTAAATTACGAATGTTTTATCAGGATGACAAATCACGTTTAACTACATAAAAATCCTAATATTTTTGCAATACAATACCTATGAACTTTCACAGAAATTAAACGGTAAAATTTATTCGCTTTCGCGATTTTTTATCAGTAATTCCAAACCTATCGTTGGCTAAATTATATTGCGTCGTTTTTGTGCAAAATCCCTCAAAGAAATATATTCAATTATTTATGAGGACATCCTCATCATTTTACCCGTATTTACAAATATTTGCAGTATTTGCATTACCTGCCATCTATTCATTTAAAAAAATATTTCATCTTAGTTTTAGTTACGTTATGAGAGCCAAAATCGATTTCTCTCCGTGTATGAAGCTTTTCAAACAACGTTCCAATTTTTATTCAGGTTCGTTCGTCATAGCAAAACAAAGAGAATAAATCTGACTCAAGAACGGGAATACGCAATATTCGAACTTTTTTTAAATACACGACGGAAATAAATCCTCCTGAAATTACTTGTTTTTAATTTTTACAAGAAAAACTCTCTATTTATAACTTTTTAATGTTATTCCCATCAATGTAATATATGTATCATTAAAGAAGGGGATAACACTAATAATCTAAATTAAAATATGATAATGAACAAGACACAGAAAAATAAATGATGATGGTAGCAACTGAGACCATATTTGTCATACTCATATTTCAAACTTCAGAACTAACAATATTATTTTCGATTTGTTTGGGCACCAGTTGCGACCACTATCTTTTATTTTTCTGTGTTTTGTTTATTTTCATATTTTACTAATAATCTAAATTAAAATATGATAATGAACAAGACACAGAAAAATAAATGATGATGGTAGCAACTGAGACCATATTTGTCATACTCATATTTCAAATTTCAGAATTAATAATATTACCTTCGACTTGTTTTATTTTTCTGTGTTTTGTTCATATTTTAATTTAGATAGTTAGTTTTATCTTCTTCTTCAATGATATATTATTTATTTTTGCTTTCCCTAACAAGGCTTTGAAAGCGCCACCCATGGTCAAGATACGTCGTATGTGACTCTTCATGATGCTTGATACACTTGCATGCTTAGTATCCAATACACAATTATTTTCATTATTATAAGCAATAATTATTAGCCTGAAATACTCATCCACATTAAAAAAAATTCCGAGAAAAGATACGGGACTCGAACCCGTGTCCTTGTAATAAGCTGTAATTGTTGAATAAAACACTAGTATATGAATGTAGGTACACGGTTGACATTTGTCACATGAGTACGGGTCGTTTTTACGACTCGTTCTTGAGTTCAACAGCTCGGCTGTGGAACAATTTGCCGGCCTCTGTGTTTCCTCCTTCCTACAACATGGGTCTCTTCAAGACCCATGTTCACTCCTTTTTCTCCTCGAAAAGACCCTCCGCATCTTCAAATATGACATTGCCCCCGAGGGAAATTATTTCTCCTGTATGGAGTTAATATATATATATATATATAATAGTTTTTTTATAATTTTGGATAAAATAAAGGCGTAATTGTGTTTCTCTGTAAAAACAAAAGCTTTATTAACAGTACGTATTTACAACTCTTAACAATTACATGATCTGTTAACAAAAGATTCACATACCTGTATAAACAAAAGAAACAACATTTAAAGTCCTTATTTCAGGTTTCCTTATAATATAAGATATTATATTCAGGACTGTTTAATAAAATAATGCTGACAGTTTACTTTTATATCTCCCTTGATTTCGCTAACGTCACAGCTGTCAACAGTAGTGACATCTAGTGGGCCACCAACTAACTTGTCGGTAATGCGGCAAATACAAACTTAAGGAAAGCGCTCATAAGTGGGAATAAGCCGACGTAGCTCAGTGGATAGAGCAGTTGACCATAAATCAGAAGGACACAGATTCGAGTCCCGTCGGCGGCATGTATTTTTTCAAATAATTATTGCTTGTAATAATGGTCGGCTTTTGTGCTATGCAGAAAAATCTTGTCTTAAACATTAGTTTATCAATTAAAAAATAATAATTAATTATTTTCATGTTTGGATTTAAGATTTATGAAATTTTAAAAATAAAACACTATTATAGGATTTTAATCTGCTATTTCACACTGCTTCTAGGGTTGTAAAATAAATTGTGTTTTTACAAGAGAAGCTTTTTATAATAAATGTAATTCAATAAAGACAAAAATTGTAAAAATAATAACCATTTTATTTTTTTACCCCTTAAGTAGGTATACAAAAGTATATTTTATTACTAACTAATAATAACAAAGAGAGTCTTTTCATATATTTTTAAAACATCGAGGAATCCACTATCATTACAAAGGGCTTGTATTATCTTGGAGTTGAATATAAAATACTGCCATGGATTTTTCAATTTAAAAAAAAAATTATAATTTTAATTTTGAGTTTATTTTTATTTTAGGTAAATTAACAGTTTGCAATATGGTTTATGAAATTCACCCAACAGAAAACCAATTTTGATTCATTAGTTATACTGATTAATGTATTAAGTATTTAAATTTTTTTACAGTTTAGTCTGTTAAGAGGGTATCACCAGAGAATACCGGAAATTAGTCCATTTTAAATCAAATTCTAGACGTATTGACTCTTTTTTACAAAAAAAAAAAATTGATTATGAAAAATTGTTATTTTATCTGGTAAATCTGGTAAACAAAGGGAGAGGGGTACAAACCAAAGCGGGCAAATCACTGAAACCGGTGCGTCTAGTGTTTATTTTTTGTGTATAAACATTCTCCACCATAGTTTTATTTGAGATTATTAACCGGCCGTTATTTTAACTATAAGTACCTATACAGTTAAAATAAAGGCCGGTTAAGAGCGATTGACCAGCAGCTAAAAATAAAAATGCTTACAACTGTACAGGGAGGTTCCAATGAGAAATATCGGTTATTCCCCGTATCAAATTTTAATAATTTAAAATTTAATATCGATTTATTTAATTCAAAACTTGCTTTAATAAATACCTACATTCAAGTAAGAAATAAAAAAGCTCAAAACTCACGATGATAAATTATTAAATATCGTGTTCTTCTTGTGAGTATTTTTTGATCGTAAGTATTTATAATTGTTTAATAATGTGGAAGACAATATAAGTTTGTAAAAAAAATTTGAAATATTTATTTAATTTTAGTCTGTAAGGACCTTACATAAATAGAAAACTAATTTATTTTTTAATGATTTTAATTTAAATAAAATTAAAATTCTAAAAACTGTGTTGACTAGATTACGTATTGATTTATTTGTTGTATATAATTTGAAATTTCTGTTATTTAATAGAATCTATCGTTTGAAAATTAAACAAATCTGCCAACGACCAACATTAAAAATACTTAGTTTTTCAAATTTTTAAAACTGCGTATACCAGATAAAATAACAATCTTTCAAAATCTATTTATGTTTTTTTTAGAAGGATTCCATACGTCTAGAATTTGATTTATAAAGGACTAATTTCCGGTATTCTCTGGTAATACCCTCTTAACAATCTGATCCTTCCAAAATACGCTTAATGTATAAAAGATTATATAAAACAAGTAGATAGTTGATATTATTTGTAAACCTACTTACTCTATATACATACTTTAAGAAAAACTGAATACAATATCTTTGATGTGATATACACAATATCAAAGGCACCTATCTTCTGCGAAGAATACTGTAACAGTATACAGCTACTTCTATAATTTATTTTAATACATCGTCATGTTCAACAATGATAAATTCCGCAAGTTTCCAACGTACACAATATCACAATATTATCACAGCATATTATGAACGTATCAAATTAAATTTCCAGCTTCTGATAAGCATACCACATTAGTTTTGGGTGAAAAGCATTAAAATTCAGGCAAGTAAACTTCACCTTACCTCCGAGAAGGATTACGATTTCTGAAAGAAAGATCAACATAAACAAAGGAAAGTTTTGTTGTAGGAATAGTGTAAAGTTGGGAATGTATATTTATTTTCTTCAAGTTGTCCGCCGTAAAGTTTTGGACTGAAGTTTTCCCGCATTAAGTTAGGTGTACATTATTATGTATTTTAACCCTTAACACCACTCGTTGGGGAGAAAGGTCACGTTATGGCAAATATTTCTTTTGTTTTAAACCTTTCATGCTTGCGGCTCCGTGTATTCTCAGTATCACCCGAGAGGTCGTAGTTAACGGGCGTGCACTGGGCTGACGTTTTTGGTTGATGAGGTACGAGTTTTTAAGGGACCTAGGCCCCCCACGAGTGTAGTTACGTAAGTAAAATTTCTTGACCAGAAGAACAGTAAAACTCCAAGAGTGCGCTCGAAATGCCAAAAAAAATTAGCCGTGTACACTCCGTCGATGTTAAAATTTGTGGTAAATGTAAATAATACTATATATTAATAACATTTAGATAAAACTGCATAATGTTCCTACTAAACGACCAGGTCTGATATTGTAAACAAAACTATTGTGATTTTGTATGCTATCGAAGCTATTGAAATTAATTTTGTTGTTTTTTATTTTTATTTATATGTCAGATGAGAAAAAAAAATTTGCTTTATAGTTTATTTTTCATTTTCATTTTAGTACTTAAAATAGTCTTTTTTTTTAGTTTTAAGTCACTTTTTATATAAATTCCCATAAATGTCACATGTTTGTTTAAAAAATGTGATAAACTAGTTGTCTTGGATTTATTACCTTTAAATAAATAAATCCCAATGTTTATTTCTCTTTTTATGAAGTATAAGTTCATGGGGGGACCTAGGTCCACCACAAGTGAATTGTCTTCTTCTTCTTCTTCCTTGCACTGTCCCAACTCATTGCCTATGTAGGCTGTTGGGGTCGGCTCTCCTCGTTCTCAGGTTGTAGCTTCTTCGGTTCTGGGTATCGCTCTCTTCCAGGCCGTTTCCACTTAGAATTTTAGAGCATTGAGTCATCCAGGAGTTCTTTGGTCTTCCTCTGGATGACTGTCGATGAAGCTCCATAGACATTGCCTGCTTCACTGTGTGGTCTTGTGGTCTCCGTTTTATGAGACCATACCATCTCTAGCTTATTGTTAATGTCTGTGACACCCAGGCTACCACGAATGCGTGAACTTTTAATTTTATCTTTTAGTGACACTCCTGCCGACCATCTAAGCATTCGCATTTCTGCTGATTCAAGTTGCCTGGTGTAGGAGTTGTACATGGTCCAGCATTCGGAGCCATACATTATCGCGGGTCTAACAATAGTCTGGTATACCTTTCCTTTTAGTTTTATAGGCATTTTTGTGTCACACAGGATTCCTGTTACGGATCTAAATTTACTCCATCCCACACCTATTCTATGGTTAACATCTGCTGCACATCCTCCATCTTTGTGGATGAGTGAGCCGAGATACTTAAATGTGTCACAGTTAGCTAATGTTACTCCATCCAGTTGCATCGAAGGAGTTACAGCATTTGTGTTTTCAAATGGCAAGTACAAATATTCGGTCTTTTTCCTGCTAATTTTTAGGCCATTATCCTCTAGGATTTTTCTCCACCTTTCCAGGCTATTTTGTAAGTCACAATGATTATCTGCTATCAGTACTACATCATCTGCAAAAAGCATAGTCTTGAGAATATTGTTGTTCATTTCTTGGATTGTTAGATAATTCATGACCATTATGAATAGCAGTGGGCTGAGGACAGATCCTTGGTGTACCCCCACTTTAATTGGAAATGTTGGTGATGTCCCTGATGTGCATCTTACTTGTGTTTCTACGTTTGTATACATATCTTGTATGGAGAGCACATATCTTTCTGGTACGTTATGAGATCTCAATGCCGCCCATATCAGGCTTCGGGGAACCCTGTCAAATGCTTTTTCCAAGTCTATAAATACCATGTGTAAGTCTTTTTTTGCATCTCGATATTTTTCTACTATGATTCTGACTGTTTGAATAGCATCTATTGTTGATTTCCCTGATACAAAGCCGCATTGATCGTCGTGTATTTTTATAATATTCCTGATTCGTGTGTTTATAATCCTCTCATAAATTTTCATGGTGTGAGACATAAGCTTTATCCCTCTATAATTGTCGCACTTCCTAGAGTCTCCCTTATTTTTGTAAAATGGAAGGAAATAACTCTTCCTAAAGTTTTCTGGCATTGGTTCTCCAGTTAATACTTTGTTATACAGGTTGCACAACCATTTATGTCCCACTTCTCCACACTCTTTCCATAATTCGGCTGGAATATTGTCTGGCCCCACTGCTTTCCCCTTTTTCATTTGTGATATGGCTACTTTAACTTCTGTTGGAGTGATTTCTTCAACTGGCCCCAGCACTGGTTGCTCTGACACATGAGTTGTTCTTGGAAATTCTTCGTTCAGTAATGTAGAATAATAATCTTTCCATCTCTCACATATTTTGATTTCGTCTGTGATCAACTCACCATCAGTATCTTCTATGTATTTGGGTGTTCTAATAGATTTGGCCCTTTCTTTCCTGTGTGCTACGATTTTGTATATTCTTTGCACTCCATTAGGTGTTTCTAAATCGTCATACAGCTCTTTCAATGCCTCATGTTGTGCAGAGGCAACTAATTTCTTTGCTGTCTTTTTGACTTGCTTATACACTAACCGGAGTTGCTCTTTCTCGCTATCGCACTTACAGTTTGACCAGTTTCTGAAAGCAGTTTTCTTCTCTTTTACACATTTTTGTATTTCATTTGTCCACCACCATGATTCCTTTTTTATTTTCAGTTTACCTTTGGAGATTCCCAGATGTTGTTTGGCTTCCTGTACACATACCTGTTCAAATGCTTTCCACATTTCAGTTGGGTTTTGCGTATCTTCATTTTGGAGATTTTCTAGCATCCAGTTTTGGAGTTTTGACGTTAATTGTTTTCCGTTTTCTTTTGAGATATTGAACCACTTAATTTTGGTTGTTGGTTTTATCTTATCCTTATACAATTTATGTCTCGTTACATGTAATTCCAGCAGTAGTAGGCGATGTTGTGTTGCAAGGGGTTCACCAGGGATAACTTTACAGTCTCTAAGCGTTTTTCTCATTTCGTTTCTGCATAACCAATAATCTATTTGTGTTGCAGCATTACCACTTTTGTAGGTTATGAGGTGTTCTGGTTTCTTTCGGTAGAACGTGTTCACGATAGTGAAACCGTATGCATCTGAAAAATTTAGTAGCTCATCTCCTAGTTCGTTTCGTGCTCCATATCCAAAGCCGCCATGGCTAGAATTATGGCCACTATTTGACATCCCCACATGCCCGTTCATATCTGCCCCCATTATAATAGCTTCATTTTCTGGAATGTTTTGGATTAATTCTTCTAGCTTATCCCAAAAAAAACTGTCTCTTTCTTCTCTATCGCATCCCATTTGTGGTGCATATGCACATATGATATTGTAAATAGCGTTACATATTACCAGCTTTAACATTATAATTCTATCACTTGGTGCTATTACTTTTATCACATTTTCATGAAACCTTTGCTGTAGCACTATGGCTACTCCATTTCTGGTACTACTTTCTCCGTAGTAATATAGTTTATAATCATTTGTTTGTGTTTCTAGGTAACGGCACTTGTCAATATTTGTATTTTTCCATTTGGTTTCTTGAATGCATGCAATATCAATCCTTCGTCTTCTCATCAGTTCGGCCAATTCTTTGCTTTTTGCTGTAAGCGTTCCCAGATTCCAAGTAATGGCTCTTATCTTTTCAAACCCAGAACGACTGGCTTTCCTCCGCTTCATTTTGCTTGCCCCTGGAGTCCTGCAAGCTGGCCCTGACACAATGTCAGTCTCTGGATCACCGAGGAGAAAATCACCCTCGCTGCCAGACAGGGTAGTGCATCTTTGCGTATGTTTTTCCATGAAGCATTGGTTGATTTGACTATATGGTTTTTTTTTTTTATCCACCGATGGTCATCGGACGTGGAACCAGAGTGACCCAACTGACTAGGGCTGCATCCGCTATCATTGCCCATTTATGGTCAATTATCGGATTAAACTAATGAGCCTGGATACCCATTAGATATGGTGTATGCGACTAGTACCCGATTACGTCGAGTTGCCACACCTACCATTTGTGAGCCGCCACTAACATGTGGGACAGACGCTCACTGCTTCTCACTTTAGCCGTACTTTTGGGATTCCCCGACGGGTTGGTTACCATCAACTTCACCCTCCAGTCCGTTGCCCGTTGGTCACCGCGTGGAGGTATGAGAAGCGTGGGTGGGGGAAGCTATGTCGGTCCAGGCCCTAGGACCAATGTATTGCGCTATAACCACCCAACCAACCAGCGTACACAAGTGAATTGTGTACGCTGAAAATAGCGAGTGTTGATAAGGGTTAACACTGCTACTCCGCCCGTACCTCCCATCAGAAGTGCAGATAACTAAACTTGAAAAAGAGCTTCTGGATAAACACAAACTTCATCTAAGAAAAACGATGTCCAAGTCTTCGGTCTCTAATTAAATCTCAAGTAATTACGTCCACAAATGTACAGTGTACACACGCTGAATTAATATCAATATTATTCAAATGTTTCACATGACATGTTTGATTGTGTAGGTAGTGGAAGCTGGCTTGGATGATAATCTGGGTGGGTCAGGGTGTAATTATAAATGTCCACAGGAATATTTTTACTGTTTACAATATACTTTACTCACGCGTGCATTTGTCAAGCTAATTAATCATTTTATGAAAATTATGAAAGAAAACTATTTTATTGCTCTCATAAATATGTAGTACATATTTATGAGAGCAATAAAAGTGTAGTATATAAATATTTTTTATAAGAGTGACAATGAAAATATTTTATTAAGCCAATAATTTTTTTTACGGAACATGCTTTATTACAAAAAAATCTTTTGTAGTAACATAATGTTCTCCCAAAGAGTTAAATTAAACTCATTACAGGAGGTTTAGCATAAACGATTGATATAACACCATATCAATACGATATCGGCTAAATCCATCATCTATGGTAAGTTATTAATATTTACGAGTACGGTGAACGATTTATAACAGATATTACAACCGACGATTGATAAATTTGCCTCCATAGTTTCAGATAAGTGTCGATTAACTATCAATTTGTACATGTTTTTGAATAATGTTGTTCGTTATGCAAATTTACTGGCTAATTTAATGAAGCGATTGAAATAACAAAGCTCTTAGAATTAAAAGAAATCGTGTACGCGATCCGAAGACAATCATGCATCCAAGAAGCTAGCTTTAAGAAACTACAGTGGTTGATATGTGATTAATGACCTCATTAACTAATTAACTCCCGTACAGTGTCAAAAAGATAATGCAAACTGCAAATGCATATTCAGGTTAGTATTTTCAATTCAACATTGCCAATTTATCAATATTTTTACGTAATTGTTTGGCTTTTGACGGTTCGTAATATGAATTCAAATAAAATACCACCAGTGCTGCCAGCTTATATCGATTTAAAAAAATAAATTAATATGAGATTTTACCCATTAAGTTAAAAATAAAAATTAAGATTTTTTTATTATTTATTTCTTGTAAATATTGGTTTGGATGTCGACAGTGAAACCGTTCTCAAGATATCGATGTAAAATCATGAGAAGTTAGGTTTATCGATCCGATATTGTAAAGTTATCGATTTCTCTGTCTTGACCCCCCTGGAATATTATCAAGAAAGCGTTTTAAAACGAAATAAATGGATGTGGCATAATAAGGCCAGTACACTGTGCTCTGCCTAATTCAGATGTGTGGTTAAGGACCTCCGTAGATGAGTGATTAAGATCCTTGGCTAGGAATCATATTAAATCTCGGGGTGCTTAAGTCAATTTAAATTGGATTACTTTGCGATTTTTCACACTTAACTCATTTAAAATAATTTTTAGCATATTTTCTGATCGTTCCCGATTGCTAGAAACTTTTAAAATTTCCATGGCGAAGGGCCACCATTCAGAATCCAAATGTTTCTTGAAATGGTGATTTTTTTGTTTCATTTAAATTTACTAAACATGTTTGTATTGTATAAGAGAATGTATAATGTCCCTGTTTCGCGACCAGAACAGAATAGCCAGGTTCTTCCTAACCTTCCTAACCTCACATAATGGCTTTGTTCGCTTTTCGCGACCAGAACAGAATAGCCAAGGTTCTTCCAAACCTTCCTTTTCCTAAAATCCTTCCCCTCTTCGCACTACCTTAAGCCTCACTTCATACCCCAATTGGGGATGCCGTGGTCTCACCGACTCCAGATGTTTGGGATCAGTTGAGATCTTGTGCGGTAATCATAAAAAAGACGGAAGCTAATATAGCACAATCTACTGCATAGGTACCTTTCTTTCTTTCTTTCTTACCCTTACGACAACATTACTCACAATGTATGAAAAAAAAGGTTGCCGCTTCACCTTTCATATTATGTAAAGCTGGAATCTTAAAAAACCAAGCGCCAAGATAAACAAATATGTCTAGTAGAAATGAGAGCATTCGCAAAATCACCATACAATAACATACCTACATAAGAAAAACATGAGATGGTGGAACCTTCTGGTAAATACAATAAGGAAGAATGTATCTACGCATCTATGAATAAAGATAGCCCCTAATTTATTGGCATGTCGAAAGTTTAAGTTTAGACTTACGGAATTCAATGTGTGAAAGCACTATAAAACAAGATTACCAACATGATCTAAGGTGGTTGTGGTTGTGCGGAATGGCAAAAACGTATTTTTTTCTCGGGCTCTATGTAGCCTGACCGACTGAAGTTTCGGATTCTTACTAAGAATTATGGTCTAATTAGGAATCAATGACATATAATCAACAAAATGTTGAAAATGGAAAAACCTTATTTTTTATGGACATAATGCAAGGCTCAATGTAGCCGGTTCTAGTAAATTTTTGGAATCTCACTAATAATTATGGTTTAATTAGAAATGAATGACAAAATCTACAAAATATTAAAAGTGGAAGAATCAGATTTTTTACGGGCATAACGCAAGGCTTGGTTTCGAACGCCTTGGCTCGGGCTCTATGTAGCCAATCGGACTGAAATTTTGGATCCTAAAATTATTGTGTAAGGAGGACTCTTCTGTGAAGTAATTGCAATTGATCTAATTACGTTGTGGAGTAAAGCGTCTATTCATATTGTAACTCAACGTCAATTTGTAAGTAGACTAACCCGGCATTATCACAAGTACAAATACTTAAAGAAATACGATATTGCTATGTGCAAGTGCGTTTGGATCGATTTTTGTAAATGTTTAGTAAAAATACTTAAGAAGGAGCTGGAATTCCTGCTAGGTCAGAGAGGTAGCCGCAAAATGTAAATAGGCTCAAAAGATAAAGTGGAAACCAGGACTTTGGAGCGTAGGCAATTACGACTGATGAGGCAAAATAAATTACTTTAAAAATAGACTATTGAGAAACTTTCGAGCCCCTCACCAGATACTACATTGACTGCAGATACCTCGAATGATAGTTTTAGATTATTAGACAGCAATCAAGACCCAGATTTTCTTACACTTTTGTCGATATACTTTACGCCATCCATGTCAAAATCACAAACAAATCAGATGAGGCATCGATTAAAAATCTTGCCAATGCTTGTAACAGGACTGGTGTCTCCGACAGATCAGCATCAACGATCGCCAGTACAGTTCTTCAATATGTTGGTTTTATTTCTAAGCAAGATCCCTCAAAAGTAAATTACGACGCGAGCGAAGACGAGTATCAGAGAAAGCGCAGATTTCGAGCTTCAGGAGTTCGGACGGTAAAATAAGTGTGTTATATTTTGATCAACGGAGAGACAAGACAATTGTACAAGAAAAACAAGATAACAAGTACTACAGGAAAACAATTACAGAATAATATATTGTTTTGCTTTCCCAGCCAGATTCTCAGTACATTGACAATGAATTATGGAACAAAATAATATATTTCCTGTCACACACAAGCTGTGGAGAGGTGTGAAGATGTTCACTGAAGCTAGTTTGTCTGTTTGCGGAAGTACAGCAGGCGATGGATAAATTCGAGCAAAAATAAATCCGAGAAAAAAATGTCGAAATTCAAAACAAAATCACATTTCTTCTCTGAAATTCAGGGAACTACCCATATTCAGATGATATGACTAAAGGCTGAAATTATTTAAAAATATATGTATTCTATATATTTTAATGCAGCTAATAATGTGAAAGTTGATAATAATAGTCGTTTAAATTTTTTTAATATTATAGAATCGATTATTTAAAAAAAATGCACTCTGCTTCCTCTGCTTCTTTTGAAGATCATACGTGAAAAAAAAATTCAACAGCTATTTATCAATACCAACATTTAGTGATAATACAGGGTTGATGAAATACAGAGATATTTTTTTTCGATCTCTGTCACTCTAGGCTTACATATTATTTTAGATTCTCTAAGCTGGTTATAATTTTCCTATTTTTTCTATAAGACGTTTTATTTGAGAGTTTAGGTACTTGTAATTGTCTTATTAGAGATAAAGTCACAAGGAGGAAATCCATTATCGTATTATAAACTACACATTTACCAGGTGACACTTAATGGGCTTATGTAAATTATCGATTTCCCGAAAATGGATAAATAAATAAAACGGGATATGAACTTTCGTAACAATTTACTATTAAATTTAGTCAAATGTTACGAAGTCTATAACGTAAGTTCCATTGAATATCGTGATAGTACGATTCAAATTTAACAATCGGTAAAATAGTCTTCCCTTAAAGCGTTTATGCTTAACAAAGAAATATCTGCAAATGCATTTTTACAGTCAAAGTAAGCACGTTTGACATGATATATAACGTTGTCACCTGACGTCTGACATCTGAAACTTGACACCTGACAACCTGACAATGTGCATCGAGCGGTAGATGAGATTGTGTTTCGATTACGAAAGGAAACGTACGTCATGTCTCTGTCTCATCATCTACAATAACTGATTATCGAATTCCCTAATCTAGCTATCAATTGTTTACTAGTTCCTAAACATTTCAAGGCCATGTATGTACGAACAATATAATATATTTCGTCCTCGGGAAAATAATATTTGGCGGATGTCTTACGAGTATGCTGAAGTATGTTTATAATTTAAAAAAAAACTTTTGTAACATTTTTATCGAATACCTACAGATTTTATCGATGATTTTCAGACATATTCTTTTATGTTATTATTTGTACCTTTACTTATTGTCCAATATTTTTGTATTAATTTAGATATAATTTTTTTATTTTACAATTTTTTTTTTTGTAATTATACACACTATTTATTAGCAGGATGTTGAAACATTATTATTTCCAAATAAGCGCTTGTAAATAGACTAGCTCGACAGTTAGACCCGAGATTATTTCTCTACTAACTGGGAGTTGAAAATGTTTAATGAATTTTATTTATTTATTTCTGTGCTCTTACATACAGTTTATAAAAATATAATGACATTAGTTACAAGTAAAACAATAACGACCTTACTAAAAAAAAAACACTCCGCGGCCGTTAAACGGTGTTTTTGTGAATCTTTACATTTGGCAACGTTGGATTTTACATGTTTAAATTGGAGTTTTCATAATAATCCGCTAGGTGGTGTGATGGATGCGCCTGCGCATTGCCGAAAATATAGCCGCGTACGCGAACTATACAAAAAAAAGTCGGTCGCGAATGTGTGTCTGATTAATATGATCTTTTAGTTAATGATTTCAATCTTTATGACTAATTCGCACTTATATTCATGTACTCAATATATTTGCTATTAATTTGTGTTGTTTTTTGTTAGTTTAAGTCAAATTGTGGCACTAAAATCGTGTGTTCTAAATTAAACTGTCAGAAAATGGTTCTATAGGTTATATTCAGATTTAATTTGCATTTTAAGATCTTTATTTTATTATAAATTCTTGAAAGTGATGTTTTTTGGTGACTAAAATGTCTAATACATATTTTTGTAAACGTATCGAAGAAATAAATTAATGTCTTACGATGTGCAAGCAATGTATTCAAACGTGAGTTTTTTTATTGTAAATTTTTGGGAATGAAAAGCGAATTTCAAGATTTTTTTATATTTTTTTATTGTTGGTGACAGATTTATTTCAAAATCATTAAATAATAGGACTGTGTTTTTTGAATTTTGAATTTTTCCAAATATTTCAATGTTTTCATAGAAAGTGTTTGGGGTAAGTGAGTTTTTTTTTTCAACTTGATGTTTGAAGCTTAAAATACTACAGTTTTTAAACATTTAAGTATATTTTAGATATGAAAATCTTAAAGGTAATTAAATTTTGGTTCTAAAATGGTATTTGTTTTTACGACATCTCAAAAAATAATAACTATATAGGACATTAAAAAAAAATTCCAAATTCGATGAAAATTACAAATGGAACAAATATATGCAACAGATAAACTACCCTCCTTGGCCGTGTAAGCAATGTACATATCTTTCCATGAACAATTTTTTGTCAGTTCTTAATTAGTCAGGATTCTTCATACATGGTTGTTTGACCATTGTACAAATTTTTCAGAAAGTTTATTAGTAAGGCTGGTAAAATGGCGACGTTGTCAGATCAAAACCATATATTTTGTTTAGTAAGAATTTGAAAAACGAAATGTACAGACTTTACACAACGTGCTACAGAAACACCGTTTAACGGCCGCGGAGTGTTTTTTTTTAGTATTCTGTATATTTTATTTTAAATTTACAATAAATGAATAAAAATATACAAATTTATATATATTAAATTTACAATAAATAAATTAAAATATACATGTAATAAATATTTCTCTTAAACTGAAGATAATACTTCATAAGTAAATAGCTTGATCTAAAGAAAATTAATGGACGAGGTCAATTAATTAATTAGTTGAATTTCATAAAATTAATATAAAAAAAATAATTTCATTAAATAAATTGGAATAATCTGCAGTTAGAAAACTGCAGATTATTCCAACATTGTGGTTTATAAACTTAAATTAAGCTTAACCACCAAATACTAAGTAATCCAAAATCTGAGATTCAATCAAAGATAATATGATAAGGCTCTTCGAGGTAGCTGGGAAATGTTGAAATATTCTTTATTAGGTATTTAGCGAAAATCAGATAGAATTTAAAGCATGCAAATTTGTACAAAAATGTATTTTTATGTTACGGTAGCAGAGCTGATTTAAAATGTTTCCTTACGATTGATAGTTACAGGTTTTTGATAAAGTATTTGTAGGGCAGTGGTACAAAATGCTAAAGTTTTACAATAAAATCTGAAAAGAAATGGACGAGTGAAATATATTGAGTTTCCACGGTCTATTCCAGTGGTCTATTCCAATGCTCAAAAATTCACAATGCACACGCTTTTAAGAGCGATTGACCAGCAGCTGAGAATAAAAGTTTAAAAATGCTTGCAACTATTAACAGAGAGGTTCCAATGAGAAAGATCGATTATTCCCCGTATCAAATCTTTTAAATTAAAAATTTAATATCCATTTATTTCAGTCAAAACTTGCTTTAATATATACCTACATTCAAGTAAGCAATAAAAATGCTCAAAACGCACGATGATAAATTATTAAATATAGTATAGGTACTTCTTGGAAGTATTTTTTGATCATAGTGTTTATGATTTTTCAATAATGTCTAAACAAAATAAGTGTGTGAAATTTTATTTAAATATTTTAGTATGTAAGACCTTAAATAAATAGAAAAACTGGGGTATTTTCGTCACAAAACACGTTCTCGGATTTATTTTTTAATGATTTTAATTAAACTAAAATTTAAATTTTGAAAACTCTGTTGACTAGATTATTTATTAATAATATTTTGTTGTATGATTATATGATTTGAAATTTGTGTTGTTTGATAGAACAAAAGATATTGACCAATGGTATAACCTTAGTATATTAAAAATACATTTAGTTTTTCATTTATTTTAAAACTGCGTGTACCAGATAAAATAACAATTTATGTTTTTTTTTTAAAGAGTCAATACGTCTAGAATTTGATTTAAAAAGACTAATTTCCGGTATTCTCTGGTAATCAGCCTCTTTTAATCAGCATAATTTCAGATATGACTGCCTTTATAGATCATTGGAAATTGGTTGGAATCTCGTTATTTCACGTTACTCCGAGACAATATTTGGTCAAAAGCTTGCATATAGGTAATTCAATAAACAGTTTGATACATGTGTAGAAATGTTTGAACCAGAGAATAATATAACAATCTTATATTATTCCCATAAAAAAATATGTTCCCATATCTGTTTGAAATCCATGACCTCTTGGTCTGGAACTAAGAAGATAACAGCTTTTGCCGTTATATATTTTTTTTAATATTTCAATCTAAGCAGCGGATCTAAATAACAAAATTTTTTTTAGAACGAACCATTTTTCGATAACTCTGTTCTCTGTGGCAGACAACTCTTCTTTCAATTTTTCAATAAATGATGATAGCTTGCTAATTCGATCAGAGTTTTAAGTACTAGAACATATTTATGATAGAAGAATATCGCTTCCTCCAGTTTCCCGGAATAAATCAAGTCACTCCCGATGCCATAGGTAAGCACTTGATTCTGCACAGATTGGTTGGTCAATGGTTATATGGTTAATGGTGATAACAAAAATATACGAGTGTGCTTTATGCCACACGACTGAAGTACCTAAATACTTCTTTAGTAATCTAATCTTATTTTCTTCCGGGCATCGAATAAAACCATTTCAATCATCAGTGTATAATAATCTATATTGAAGATTCGTTTGGAATGTTACCAATCATCGTGACAAATCAGTCGTTTCGATGCACTGAGTTCACATACTCTAAACAAAAATTTGATTAATTTTATTATGGGAAATATGCTTAGAATGGGATTGTTGATTTAATTCTTACAAAGTTTAAAATAAAACTATTTTGACTCGGATTCTTGTCAGAGAGCGACGTTTATTCACATTTGCAGCAGGAAATTCAAAAATTCCAATCGAAAAAATGCTAGTTATTAGTTAGATTTTAACGTTTAGAATGTCAGAAACATCCGTTGATTATGGCTTCTAACTACATTGAAGAAGATGACGAGGTAGATTACAAAAATACTTATAATTTCTATGATTGGCTAAAGTTTCATAGGAACCACAATATGGAAAATAATAATATTGTTCGGTTGAAATTAGATCGATAGAACGCCAGATATTACGCCTCTAGTAACGCTATAATTTCCGTAACGCATTCGCCAGTTTACCCCTCAAGTCAAGCGTGCGTAAAGAAGTATTTACTTCAAAAACTAAACTGATAACCTCAGCATCTCGCATTGACCTCCACCAACTCTTTTCTTCTGTACTAAGTATGGGTTGAAAGAAAATAAATAATCGTAACTTATTTTTGTGTCATATAATAACGGTTCAGTATCTTTATATGAACATCCTTCGTTTCTCAAAACATTGATTATTTCAATATCGAGAGATGCGGAAAATGACGGGACATACCAACCTTGGAAAGTAATTGAAGAGAGAAATATCTTCGCGTAAATCCCCGGGCTTAATTTGCTGTGTTGGTTAAATAATTAATATCTTTCCGCGTGATATTATTATGTCATTAACACAAATTTGCGGTTCAAAAGTTTCTCAAGTATGTGGAGACTCTACCTGGGAAATGCTGGCAGGTGGAACTTTGGTATAATAGGATTACGAATTATCATAAAACAATTTCACGTTATATATTGTGTGTATATGCAAACTTATCAATATCCTTCTAGCATTAATAATTTGTTATACGTTGCTTTGCTTTTCATTATCATCGAGTGGTCTGAAAATGTAGTGAGTGGGTATCGATTGTAGTTATCCAAATAGATGATAGCATTTTTTTTTACATTAAATCCACATAGGAGGCCTTGAGGAAATTAATTTCCCTTATCTAGGCCTGTATCATCTGTGAAGATGCTGTGAGAGGGTATTTTTGAGGAGAGGGAGGGGTGAACATGGGTCTTGAAGAGACCCATGTTGAAGGAGGGAGGAAACACAGAGGCCGTCAAATCGTTCTACAGCCGAGCTGTGGAACTCAAGAACGAGTCGTAGAAACGACCCGTTCTCGTGTGAAAAATGTAAGCCGTGTACATGTTTTCAGCGCGCGTTTCGCATGTCTCCCGACTATGCACTGGTGCCAAGGGGATCAATGATCCTAGTTCCTCGGAGCATCTTCCATTGAAATACCGGTATAACAAGGACAGCATTCCCACACGACGCCCGTGCTCTAAATATTGCAATCCGTTAGTTAAGATGGGAGAATCTATCAAATAGACCACATAGTCGACGGTTTTTTTTAAGTATTGTGGGGCTTCAGACCAGAGGTGGCTGACAAATTAAACCATGAGTTGTACTTGCAATTTGTACAGGGTTAGCAGTTGTATACTATTAAAGTATCTGCGGGCCCTGTACAGTACGCCCAGTTTCTGAGAGGCTAACTTAACTCTAGCTTCGATGGAGCCCCCGTACCTGAACTGAATGTCCGTATTGATGAATATTGACATATTAGCTGTTAAAAAGTATGACTGCTGGACTAATTGACTAACCATCACGCAGTTTCTCCGCGAGGGTAGGCTGAGTTAACTATCTTTATCTTTAACTTCCCTTTATCGCCCCTTCCTTCATTAGCACTCATACATTGCCGCATAACTCTTATTCAAACACTCGACATGATACAAGTATTTGATTCGCCACTTCTCTATATTATATACATAAATGATCTAACAGCACAACTATTTTTTAAATGTTTACTATATGCGGACGATTTAAAAAAATTTCATCCCGTGAATTCACAAGAAGACTTTGCGAAACTTTGCAAAAAGACCTACTCACGTTGTCTCAATGGTGTATAGATAATGCCATGGAATTAAATATTAGCAAATGTAATATCATCTCGTTCACGATAAATGTCCGTAAAATTGATTTCCCTTACACGATCTGTGATGAAATTCTAAAACGAATAGACTACATTAGAGATCTGGGAATCTTACTTGACTCGAAGCTAACATTCAGAAACCATTACCAACACATTGTCAATCAGGCTAATAGAATGCTCGGTTTTATCACTAGAATCAGTAAATAGTTCAAGAACATCAGTAGCTTCAGAATCTTGTACTACTCATATGTAAGAAGCATCTTAGAGTACGGCTCTGTGATTTGGTCACCACACTATGCAATTCATAGCAATAAAGTGGAATCCGTTCAAAAAAAATACTTAAGAATTCTAGCTTACAAATCTGGAGTACATCGCAATCTCGGTAACTATGTTGAAAGACTTACTCACTTTAGAGAAGTCTCACTCGCCAAAAGAAGAAACGTATCAGATATAATCTCTCTGTTTAAAATCATTAACAATGTGTATGATTCATCTTTAATTAATCAAATTAATCTTAATATAAGGCCAAAATCCACAAGAAACCCGGTAACGTTTTGGATCGACACTTGTCGTAGTAATACAAGTTTTTTTCAAACCAACATCGAGAATGACTCGATTGTATAATAGGTACTGCAATCTTCAAGACTTAGATATATTTTCAAACTCAATTAATACCTTCGGAAGGAACTTACACATACTTTTACCAGATAATCTCCTTACTTGAGCCATTTTATTATTTTAATTTCTTTAACAATTAATAAGTACATGTATGCTTATACATATATATATATATATATATAAGTACGGTGTGCACATATATGCATATATGATTATGTGTGTATATTTGTGTGTGTATGTATGTATGTATGTGTGTGTGTATAGTTATATGTATGTATATTATATTTATAAGTATGTATGCATTTTTCTTCCTAATAACTGTTTTCGATCCTCCTTATTTTTATACACATATTTGAAATTAAATTTATCACTATTGTAACTAACCAATCATTAATACATAAAGAATATTGAGATGAATGTTGTGCTCACCTATAATTAGAAACATCACTACAACCATTTATAAATGTAAATTACTTTAAAAATTATGTGATGTATTCTGTTGGCGAGCCAATAAATAAATAAAATAATTTATTTTTTTTAAATCACTTTGTTGTATTAGCTAAAGCAGCGAAAACTCTGGGTTAGTGAACTCTGCGTCTTAAAAAGTTAGAACAGTTTTTGATATCTAGAATCTCTTATTCAACCCATTAATTTTTAATGGTACTGATACACATGCTCATAAATGAGTATGCTCATTTCCCCTTTCACCGGCAAAGCTACCTAGTAGCATGTGTGTCACGCCCAAATGAGCATGCTCACAAATCAAATGATTGTTGATTGAGTCGCAGGAGGATATGAGTTTTATACTAATGAGCATGTGTGCCGGTACCATAACACTACTGGTTAACATATTTATATCTACTTAAAAGGTTTTTTTTTTTAAATGAAAGACAAACATTCCCAGGTTACGAATAACCCAACAACATTTGAAAATCTTCTACTACCACCACACTAAGCGGAAGATATTGCTTGTGTTGTGATGGAGGACTTAGCCAGCCGAGGGATCGAACACGGATCGCCTGGGTGGGAGCCAAACGCGATGCCCACACACCCAACCCTTTCTTTTTGGACCAGAAATCAATAATGTAGTATAAAAATGTGTAGTAGATTTTTTCGTATTGTTCTCATTGTATTTAAATTTATTGTCATAATATAATTTTCACAAAGTCATAAAATAACCTAATAACAAGGGTATTCACACAATAAAACAAAGGTGTACATGAAATCACACTTGGGTTAATGAAGACTCATCCATTTATTATTATAAAATAATTTCTTTTAAACTCAAATGACTTCTCCTCTAAACAAATAATAAGAAAACTCAAAACATAATCCATTTTTCTTAGCAAATAGAAGTAGAGGAAAAATTAGTCACAAAAAATATAATCCCAAACTTTAAAAAAAAATGAATATTAAAAAAAATGCATGTTGCAAACATACGTCAGTGAACATTACCGATTATTTCACTTTTTTGGCAGATGATATTTAATTGACCTCTTTTTGAAGGAAAAACCCATTTATAGACAAGAAACCTGACCCGAGAGAGGACGTAACTTTGAATATTGCAGTTGATATGGACACGCGTGCACCTAAATTGCGGTGTTCTGTAGCAATCTGTGCGACCCAGGAATACTGGGCACGGAGTGTGTGAATACCGAACAAACTTTTAATTACGGTCGATCAAAGCTTTGTTCCGCTCTATTCTGAAACACGTATAGTTAATTATTAATCAACTATGTATTAATTATTAACTATTTTTAACCACGTTAAGTGTTCATCCATCAAGCTAATTCGTTTGCTTTTCGGAACATTACATTTAGGTCTGATAGAAATCGTCGTGTCTTCCTTTTTTAGTAAAACGTAAAAAAAAGAATTGATAAACGTTTACAATAAATTTTCCTAATTTGTGTTTGTTTTTCCTTTATCAGTAATTTTAGTAAGAAAATATTAGGTAAAACAATTCTTGCTATGTTTGCATTAAATTTTTTTTTTCATTGTATGCTTATTTCGAATTACTAAATTTGAAAGCGCATTTCGTCTATTAGTTTTATGATGCCTTCCATATGTTGGATTTTATTGCTAAGCGTACTTGTTTTGCCCTTCCGACAAAATAGGCCCGAGGCCTGAGGGGTTAATACAGCAACGATACTATCGCCCGGAGCTGTTGCTCTATGGGATATGATATTCATGTTACTATTAGGTACTATTGCTTATGTCATAACGGTAATTCCAAATCCAGGACGAAACCTGATATGAACCGTGATTCGGTGGTGCAATAGTGCACTGTGTAATATATATACGAAAAGGCATAACAACATAAAATTTATCATAATAGTCAGGGGTAACCTGGAATTTCCAGGTGGAAAAGCTTTCCCAAATGCAACTCCCCTGTATTTTAAATTCCGGTAAAATTTCCCCCCCAAAAGTACATGTTCAATTAGTTGAGAGCGCAATATTAGTTCATAAACCCATATGAACATTTTGTGTAATTATGTGTTTATCCAAATTGATATTTTTCGGAAAAATCTAAATTCTATCCGGTAGTTGTTTAATGATGAATTGTTGCAATTTATTCAATTCTTATTTAGTTATAAAATTAACAAATAAATGCCATTCTCCCAGAAAAATTTCAAAATAGTCAGTGAAATTAATGCTAGGTTGATTTTAACATTTGTGGCGGTCAACATAACAGTTTTATAATTAATGTCAGCCGGTTGAATTTCATGAAAATTTTGGACATAATTTAATTGTACCGCCGGCAAGAGGATTTGCTACACAGAAACGGCTCTGAAAAGTCCCGTGGAACTTTCAAAATAATTAGTTTCCACTTGGTTAATTAACTATTGCTTATCCACTAGTGGTTAAATATGGACATTTTCAAAGTCAAAGGCCACCGTAGCGCAATGGCGTAGAATATTTGGCGATATTAAATATACTTATGTTTTTAATAATAATCAAAATAGATGCTTTCGAAAATCCTTCAGAAAAATAGTTTATTGCCTGTCTTCTCTAACTACTTGTCTCATGTATATTTAAAAGATATATTTTTTTTTGTAAATACTATCTTTTCTGATTTTCCATCCTGTCGTAGGTTGGTTGTCATCAGGGCAATCTTCACCTTGCAGTATGCGGCTTGGAACAACTCCATGAAACTACTTTAGTTATAATGTTTTTACCAGATCTTACTGGCCAGGTAATTCTTAAACTTCCTTCTACCCGTTTATTCCCCCCCCTCCGTACATTCTACATTTACCTACCCTTTTTATTTTATGTACTATAGCAAGTCTGCCCAACCTTTTTGACAGTCGGGCGTAATTGACTTAAAAATCACAGGCGTTCACAGTTCCTATTTGTATTACCTTTGATAATAATTTAAATTAATTAATTAACAATAATATATTTCGTTTATTAAAATAAATGACATATTTTTGGTAATTATTCGGTATATCCTTTATAATATTACGGTTCCCTGTTTTCTTCCTTTATACAGGATCATTATTTGGTCAATGTGTGCAAACTTGTCTCGTGCTGAAAAAAGTTATTTCTATTTTTCTTACGATGGTCTTGCTTTGTAGTGTGTATTAGATTCATCTAAATTATTAATGGCAAAGAGTAAAAAATTTTGAATTTGATTGAGGGAGAACTTGTCTAAGGCTGTAAGAGCATTAATAAAATCTATGACTCCAATAATCGGGGTGCAAAAGCTATTTTAAGATGGAAAACAAATCTACGTTCTGTTATGTGTACTTATATCGTGAAAATAATACGCATAAAAAATATTCGAGAGGAGAATCATCGTCAGGCAAATCAATACATTTTTTCTTCCATATTCGCAAATTCAGTTTTGGCGTTATTTTGCAATAAGTCGCTTATTAAAAGTGATTTGCTTTCAATTTTTAATCAATAGATTTTTTTTAATATTAGCTCTGTGATAAAATTTATCCGATTTCCATTTGTAATTCGGCACAAACTTGTTGATTTTTTTTTTGGCATTTTTGCGGTCAAAGCAATCTACTTCCTGGATCTAGTTTTCCTTGCTGATGGTATAATTGATACTGGTGTCTTAGGCTGTGAAGAAAAGTTATGTATGGCAATGTAGAAATATCGAGTATTAATTGCAAGTTATGACGTTGAGAAAATTTTCTAAAATATTGCTCATCTCGAACTTTAAGCTATTCAGTTTGTACATCTGTAGCACCATAAGGTAGTCAAGATAAGGTGAAGGAAAATAAAAGTTAAATAAAGAAAAAGGTTCATGCAATTTATTTGTACTGTCAGCACCGTAAATATCCCTAGTTTCAGATTGCGTATTCGCTCTTGGTACGAGGTCTATTATTTTCACAGGCTGTACTAGAAAAATAATGTGCAGTTGGCAAAAATAAACTAAGCACCATAGTCATTATCGTGATTTATTTATGTTTACTTGCTGATACCCTGCATGCGTCGAATGCCAATTTAATAAATAAATGGTTTCTCTCTTCGTGTCATTTCCCATTCGTCCCTGTCCCCCTTCCGACTCCTCTTCTTCTTCCCCTCCCGCGTCCCCTTCCCCTCACGTGTTCCCTTTTCACCTTCCCGCGTTCTTCCTCCCCTCTCCCCTTTCTCGCGAACCCCCCTCCCTTCACGCATTCCGCTTCCACCTTCTTCGCCTTCCCCTCTCCCTATTTCCCCCTCCCGCGAAGTCCCCTCCTTAATTCCCTCATACCCCTCCCTAAGCCTTTTTTCCCTGCCGCTTAACTCCGTAAAACACACCCATTTTTCCAACAACTCGCTTGACCTATTTAATTATTTTATGCACATTTCATAATGCCAGAGCCCATAAGTATATATTTGTTTTTTTTTTTTAATTACGCCTTTAACATTAATTCTTCATTAAATTTTACAAATGCAATAATAACAACAAATGCTGTTATTTTGCTTTATGTTTTAAGGCACTTTTACTCTTTAACTTTTACTCTTTTTATACCTAAAAATAAACTAAATTCTTAAATCTCCTATTAACCATAAAATTATAATAAATTCAATATTAGACCCACGCTCAGGCATTTGCCTTTGTGGGATTTTTTTGTTCATTCAATATTATATTTAAGTATGTTATATACCTTTTATTATTTTATGTACCATTGTATCAAAAATTTTTCAATAAAAAAAAAATAAAAAAAATGTTTAGAAGTATTCACGGGCATGTTCACAACAATTCAAAAAATTTAATAGCAATCGGATGAAATTTGAATCGCAATCGTATGAATAGTATAGGAAATAATTTCATAACGCTGAGATAACTACACGGAGAAAAATGTTATTTTAAAATACCATTATTTTATTCGTAAAAACGGGACTGAAGTTCTTACGAACAATTAACAGGGTTTCAAAGTTTATTGGTGGGAACATGCAAGAATAATTTGTTGGTATACTTACGAAATAACGGATACCAACAAATTATTCTTACAAACATAATTAACGCCGTTAGTTTTTTCTTAAGAACTTCAGTCCCGTTTTTAACCGGTTTTACGAATAAAATGATTTTAATTTTATTGATTATAGTTTATTCCAGAATGTATGCAGGGGTAGTGCAATGCAATACATTCCATATTTCAAAATAACAAAAGAAACTACAGACATAATAAGATAAGGTAAAAGTAAATATTAATACATAAATATATATTTTTTTAAATGAGTGCATCTAACCTTTACAGTAAAACATCTTTGACTGCTGTAGAAGGCGTTACTATTCTAGTAATGGCGAAAACCCTTTAAAAATAAAAATAAAACACAGATGGCAGTAATTGAAACGATATCCGAATGTCATTTCCGTTTAAAAACTTTACCCAAATTACTCGTCATATCGCACCCAAAGAAGTTTTACTTCAAAAAACGAATAAGTCTGAAAAATATGAGAAATGAAACTGAAAAAATATTGAACTTAAATGAAGATCTCTGTTCTGATTTTCCTGGATCAATTTTTGAAATATTTTTTTTTAAATGAAATAAAAATAAAATTAATAATTTCCGCAAAAATATTTTAGTTTGCGGATTTGCTAAATGATCCACACAATATGTGGAAAATGTTATTTAGCGACATCATTGAATATTATATAAGAATATATGGTGAAAAAAATGAAATAAAGCACAAAGAACAAATCCTCAGGGCTTGGTTTCAGTATATCGACGATTGATTTCTTCCATCATAGAGGAATAATTCTGCTCGTAAAAACACCGGGTAAAAAATTGGCTACGTAAGACGTCTCGGGGCGCGATTACTTAACCCCGAATGTTCTACATTTCTGAGGGAAAATGAAATTCCTATCAATAAACTAAGACCTTAAAAATGTATTTATGTTCAACAAGAAAACATCGATTTAGAAAATACTAAAACTGTTAATTGTGTATGGTTGTTTGTACAATGAATAAATAAATCATGAAAATGATTAAATTAACGGAATGTGGGTTCTGACATCATTAGAACGGTACATACGATGTGTCATGTCATGTCAAAACATTCAGCCACTGTACACGAAACTCCAACGCTACAATCAAACTCGATCATTAAACATTTTTCAAAAAACCGTCCATAAAAATTATCTTATTATGGAAACGTGTCTTAAAACTAATAGAAATTTACGAAAATTGTAGGATAATCACTAATGTAATAAATAAAAATAAAAATAGACTAGATTAGAGCTGAAATGTATTTATATTGATAACTATATAAGTCTCTAGAAATAGCCAGAGTAATTTCATTCGTGAAACAGATAAGAAACTTCATAGCACAAAGGGTAACAATTATTATAAGCAATAATTATTAGCCTGAAACACTCATCAATATTGAAACCTCTCCCGAGAAAAGATATATGTCGCCGACGGGACTCGAACCCGCACCCCTCTGTTTGCCGGACAGGAGCTCTACCATTAAGCTACGGCGGGATACCTCCTACCCGCCAAATGATTCAATATATACCTAGTGTTTCATTCAACAATTATCGCTTATTATATTTTTTTTAATTTTTGCATAAAAATCTTGTCTTAAACATTAGTTTATCAATTTAAAAAAAAATAATTAAGAAACTTCATAATGATATTTTTATTGCCAGACAAGAAACTTGATTTCATTAGCATTTTACGAGTGCTGTAGTTTTATCATTTATACAACCGTAACTTTTAGAAGTTTGTTTTTTTGTGAATTCTTGTAGGAGTTTGGAATTAATTGGAATTCATTTTTGGTACTTAGGTAAGTTTGTGAAAATAAATACTAGAAAAGAAACGATGTCGTATACTGGTATATTTTTTTAAACTTCCTTTGACTCATAAAAAACTGTAAGAAATAAATCTTTTCAAATTATCTAATGATATTTCGTTTGCAAAACTAAAACTTCCAAACAGTTCTGTCTCATGCGTTTGATGAAAATGAATCATTTTTATCCTTACTTAAAATAAAGTTAAACCTTTGTTAATTAAATGAAAACAAATCACTTTGTAAAGCACCACTTATTTAATCAAAATTGTCAACATGTTTCAAAATTTATAACAAACCAACTTTGTAAACAAATAAAATAACTAATTAAAAAATTACAATTTAAACAACAATGACAGGGGTTTTATAAATTAATTTGTAACGATTGTAACTTTTTTTTAAATGGAAGATTACTAGGAATTTTGATACTAGAGTTAATCAGTTGCTTAGGAAAAAAAATATTAGTCGAAGATAATATTGTTAATTCTAAAATTTGAAAAATGAAGTTGAGAATTACGACAGTCCCATAATAGATCGCAGTGGCCCAATTGGTAGAGGTTTATGTCCCGGTAAGACGTAAGATTCTGGGTTGGAGTCCCAGTTGCGACCATTATCTTTTATTTTCTTTCTGTGTCTTGTTCATTTTCATATTTTTAAAATTTAGATTATTATTGTTATCTTCTTCTTCAATAATAGTTTTTTATATAATAGTATTTAAATAATAATTATTATTCTGAATTTGCAAACCATATTTTGGAAACAAATCATTTTTGATATAAGTAAAGGGTTAAATATTTTATTCACAAAAACAACGCGTTAATAATATTGGATAAATTGTAAATTTTAGAAATTAGAAAAAGTGTTAATAGCCAATTTAATATTATTAACAAACAAATATTTTATTGAAATTGTAATATGTATGAAATTATTACATATATATTAAAATAAATTTTATATGTATTTCATATAATTGTTTTTTTTATGATACGTTTAAGTAAATAATCAGCACTTTTTATAATATTTTTTGTCTGTAGTTATTTATTTGTCTACACTTGTTTGTCTTTTGTTAATTGTATTCTGAAAAAGAAACCATTTTGAAACGGGTTAATAATTTTGATTAAATAAGTGGTGTTTTACAAAGGTATTTGTTTTCATTTAATTAAAATGACACCACTTATTGAATTTGCGACAATTGAAGAAGTATAGTTTTGTGTTTATGGTTGCAAAACAATTCATATTTAATTACTGTTAATTTTCTGGCAGTGAATTATACCTCATAATAACAATAATTGGGAAAACATGGGTAAAGGACATTATGATGGGGGGGAAAAAAAATAAAAAATGAGTGCGTCTAACCTTTACCCGCGGTTGAAGTAAAACTTCTTAAAAACTGACTAAAAACTTAAATTTTTTAGGCGGCGGAACATGATTAGTGTTGACTTTTACGTTTATAATTATTTATGGACGAAGGGGTAAAATTTTCCTGCGATTCAGCCATTTGAATTCTAAACAACACTATTTTTATTGTCACACTACTGCCACTTTTTACTTCAATAGCTAGAATTATCAAGAATCGGTTAGAAAGAAGGGTTAATATTCGTCGTAAAAATAATATTATGTAATAATCAACAAAACATAACAAAAACCTGTTGAACTTACCTTATAATTAGTAAACAAAAATGAACGGGTGACGTCAGAAATTTGAGTTTTCTTTGACGCATAGTTGCCATACATACGACGTTAATATTATGAAATACAAATCGAACGTCATTTTGTTTAATGTTACTTCTGACGAAACAAGATTTGAGTTACCTGTCATAATGCCCCTAAAGAAGTCTTACTTCAAAAAGTTGTACAAAATATTATCTAGCGACTTCGACCTGGTTAACGAACATGTTGGAATACCTTATATCAAATATGATACACTGATTTAGAGAAACCATCTTGTATCCTGCGCACATAATATGGAAATCCTCTTTTGGTATCCTGCACATAATAGGAGCTTACATTACAAATTTCATTACTGCTCCTTCTAATAAAACGCAATAAGGTTGAAATTGAGTGCGATAGAGAAATCCTTGCCACCCCACTGATGTAATAAGAATTGTAGGATTTCCTCAACGCATTCGTTAAACAAATTGAATCAATTTAGCAGCACCATTTCCTGGCACGGTTCACAACCTCCGGTTAAAGATCTGTGTAGGATGCTACATAAGTTAATAGTGGGCATCCGGATCGTATTCCTATTCCTAATCTGAGATTAACCTATTTTGCCTAGGTGTCTATTGACTATCGACTAGAAAAAAAATATCTTAGAGCTAAATCTTTTTTTATTAATTTAGAGAAAAACATTTATTTATCAACTGAGGTCAAGAAGTTACTCGGTCAAAAAGTAGGTATTACAATTTTATAGAATTTTTCCCAAATATAATATGATGTAATAATTCAGTAAAATATGAAAATTAGTTACAGTTTTGCATTTTGCACCTTGTTCCAGAAACCGAAGCTAATGGTATCTCATTTATATAAAATAACCAGATAACTCCCAAGATGCCCCCTTCTCTTTGGAACTTGGATATTACACAATACCTACGTACGGCTGGTTCCGATCAAAGGGGACTATTTTAATCAAATAAAATTTGAACAATATTCCAATCAGAAAGAAGACGTTATTTAAAACAAAAAAGGCCATCACATTCGAATCGTGGTATAAGTTTTAGGACTTGTAGAATCTTCAAAAAGAGTTACTCCGTCTTTGTTCTCAGCCACTTGGAAACCAGTTGATATATTCGAACCTTGAAATTCACAGATTGCTTTACATAAAATAGTGTGTAGACATATTCGGTTGTAGCTGGATTACCGTCTGTCCTTTAGCAGTAATTTTTTCACGCGAACAAGTAAAGCTTTGGCACTCAGTCAACTTTGTAATAAAATGGAAAATTCAAAACAGCCTTGATATTAGAAACATCATCAAAGGCTCTCTATTGCGCCACTGTATGAAGAATTATTGGACAACATATGCCATAATCCATAATATGCGACGATTTATTTATGTAATCCAGGGTGTTAATAAATGGTATGTTGGTGAAGGTATACACCTAATGTGGAATGCCTTGGCAGAGTAGTATTAATAAGATACTGGTTGTTTTTTTTTTGTTGTTTAGACTGTAATCTTCTTTCTATATAAAACTGAATGTTCCTAATGTCCCTTTTGCATTCCTAAACCATTGATCCGCTTGCGATGAAATTTTTTTGCTTTGATGATTTGTTGAGCGTACGCTCGCGAAGGTGTCTATATATATGATGGTGAGCTTTGGCGTTATAAAATTATTTCCTATACCATTCATCTGACTGCAATGAAACTTTGGTAAGTTTCCACCCGCGAAGGTTTCCACATAAAATTGTGAGCTCTGGCGTTGAATAATTTTTTTACGATAGGAAGCGCGTTCAATCCTTTGCCAGCTAAGCAATACATGAATTTATCACATAAATAATGAACTATTTTGTATTTGTTTTCAACAAAAATATTTTTTTTTCTGAATAATGTTTTTTTGTGACTATATTATTTTAATATCATTATCTTTGTTGTGATATACTACTAAACATACCCTCAATAAAAATGTTTCTTTACATAATCGAAATCACCTTCAAATAGAGATTTTAATCCCATTCTGATTTAACAAAATTATTTTGTACACCACTAACCACTCGGAGAAAAATGTTATTCTAAAATACGATCTTTTTATTCGTAAAAAACTAACAGTGTTTCAATATTTACTGGCGGGAAAATGTAAGAATAATTTGTTGGAATCTGTTATTTCGAACGTATACCAACAAATTATTCTTACATTTTCCCGCCAATAAACATCGAAACACTGTTAATTTGTAAGAACTTCAGTCCCGTTTTTAACCGTTTTTACGAATAAAATGATCGTATTTTAGAACAAAAAATTTCTCCGTGCACAGAAGGTAGAATTTGGTTTTCTTTTCTTGACGTTGGTGTAATTGCGTCTTAATATTTAGCAACTATTGTTGTGTTATTTATTTATAACTCAATCTCTCTTACATTTCGCATGCGTTATTATACTCTTTCTTTCTTCAACAATAGGCACGACGAACATATTATGTATTATGCTCGATTACTAGTAAGTGAAGCAATCCACAAAGAAAGGCCGTGGCGTAAAGGAAAATGCTGTATAAGTACAGAAAACGAAGAATACGTAAGTGGTCCACGCTTCTTTGATAAAGCAATGAATACGTATTAGAATTCAAGCATAAAACCATGTATTTTTGTATACACGTTGCACAAAGATCCTACTGCAAGGAGATAGTGGGACTAAGGCCATTCTGTATGTGAGGCAAAGCGAATTTGGAGAGGGAAAATAGAAGATAGTCTTTGTCCATTCCAAAGAATGAAAGTACTTGACCATACTTTTACACTGGTTTATTAATGTTTCTAACATTAAGGGTGATACTGCTGTCATACCAAAAAAAATATTTATAATTACGCATAAATTGGAAGAAGTTTACTCGTCGAGTAAGTAGGTATCAACAATATACTTTTCGTTTAATTTCCTGAAAAGAATTTGTGTACTGGTAAAGCAGAAACAAATTTCGCTTACTCTGTTACCTACTGCTTTAGCTTTCTCACGAGTTATTTTTGTAAAATTTTTGTTTTTATTATCATCTAATGTCGAGTTTACCCTTACAATAATATTATTTAAAGGCCTTAGTTATTGAAAGCAACCCTAAGGGATCCTTGAAGTATTATTTCTCTTCTCTGGCTAACAAAGCATTAAACTTCTTACAACAATTCGATGAATCAAACGATGATCCATTTGGGACCGGAAGAGGACGTCCTTATAAGACTTGTAAATCTGCCTAATACTTCTTTGAAGTAACCGTAATGAACGAGAGCTTATGAATAACTTCATAACTTTGAACAGTAGAATTATTCCAGCGTATAATAGAAAGCTTGCAAAACAAATAAAAAAGATATTTTTAATCTAACAAAAGAAAAAAAAAAGTCTTTTAGGACAGGATTTTTGGAGCAAGTGCTTCATAAGCTATTAAAAAGTAGAAAAAATACACAATTCAAATCATTAACTTGCGTACCTACGTATTGATAAAATTTACCCAAAGAACAAACAGATTGTTGACTGGGGATCTTCCGTTAAGGACATCTCCTCTTGTAATTAATAGTTCCATGAAGCGCATTGCAGAAAGAAATTAAACTTTGTAATAAAAAAGCACCAAAGGTTAGAATGTTTTTGCGATAGACCAGTCTTAGAGCAGAGTATGTTTTTATAATTATTATTTATGTACAGATTTTGTCGAAAGCCTGGTGGGTTGGACGCTTAACTACCTGTCGGAAGGGCGCAGGTCGTAACTTACAGCAGGTAATCGACTTACTCCCCTTTCATCATAATATAATGAGTTATGCTTGGTGAAAAGGTAAGTACGTCGAGTTAAATAATTTGATAATTTTTTGCACATCTTTACACTTAACTTTGTAGTCGATGGAATCGCCCGGGAAAATTTTTGACATAAAAAAATATCAATAAGTTTGTCTGTTCGCTAGTTACTCATTAAATTTGGCCCCAAGTAAATGTCTATGGTCTCATTGATAATATTATCTTCGTCGAAATCTAGAAACGTTAAAATTTTTTGAAAAATATAACCTTTTTTTCATTATAAGCAGATTTGAATTGAAAGTTCTTAAAATAATATCAATTTTGGGACCTTTCATTGTATAATGATGTTGTTGGTATCAACCTTTGAATTTACTAAACATTAAAAGAAAATGACCCATTATGTTTGTATTTTCTGTGGTTGTCTAAAATTGAGATCATTTTAAAACAATGAAAGCCCACCCGTTAGATAGAATGTGAATGATAGAAAATTTGTCAACGATAAACGCATCATCATTATTAAAATCAATATGTGTGATGATGCTATGTTTTTCATTGCTAGGTTTATTATTAATTATGAATTTATAAACATATCTCCATATATTTTAGGGCAATGAAAAATTCATGTATATTTATTTGCATTTATGAGTTTTATCATGCATACACGGCTAAAATGTCTGTCTAGCGTAAAAATCAAATAAATTGAGTAGAAAGTAAGTTAAATTATTCAAATGTGGAAAACGGAGATCTACCTCTAAATAATAAATCGAAAAATCCAACGAGAAAACTTACTAACTTAACTCTTACATTGTTACTACCTATTTGACTTATACATACTTGTATATTACGTTACCTAATTTAGAAGTTAAATAGCAAACTTACATTATTAAAATGCGTATTGCTAAGCTACACATTCCCCTCTACACGGAGAAAAATGTTATTCGAAAATGCGATCATTTTATTCGTAAAAACGGTAAAAAAACGGGACTGAAGTTCTTACGAACAAATTAGCAGGGTTTTAATGTTTATTGGCGGGAAAATGTTAGAATAATTTGTTGGTATCCGTTATTTCGTATACCAACAAATTATTCTTACATTTTCCTGCCAATAAACATTGAAACACTGTTAATTTGTTCGTAAGAACTTCAGTCCCGTTTTTACGAATAAAATGATCTATTAGAATAAAAATTTTCTCCGTGTAGAAATTTTTTGTAGTAGGCAATACATTTATTTTCATTTATTGTGAACATAATTATATAAAATATTTCGCCACATTTTAAAAACTTTTGAATTAATAAATTAGTACCTTTCTAATAAAATTAATTTTTTTATTCCACATTTGGTTGGTTTTGTGCTAATTTCCGGACACATTTTAGATAAAAGAAGCGGGACGTCGATCGCCGTCTTGGTTATGGAAAGGTTAATTGAATTTTTTTATTTTCTTTTACGTCCTAACCAAATAAAAAGTACAAGATTAAGTTGAGACGTTAGCTGATGACTTAAACTTAAAAAGGTACTTTCATCCGTGTCCTCTTTGTAAACTACGAGAAAGAGCTCAATTCGAGAGGTCGCCCTTATAAATTAACTTCAAGTTTTTCTACTCAAAGACTGAGTACGTTAGGGTAGCTTTAATGTTCCCAGAGGAAATACAGTATAAAAATACAATTAAACTACGAAATAAGAAAAAAAATTACATTATAAAAATAAAAAAAATAAAGTGAAAAAGGACGCACGGGAAGGGTATCCCTCGGAAAGTTTACTCGGAATGTGTTTATTTTGCAGACAGTCGTTTCTGTCGTGTTTCCTTCTTGGATTGTTGCCTTTCTTATCTCACCCTTATTAGGGTGACGCAGCCTTATGTTTAGTTAGTGGCAATATAAACTAAGGGGTGGTAGATTTTTAAGATAGACACTTATGCTAAAAGTTTTATGGCGTAAAAGCCATGGGGTGGAGAAACAATATTCTTAGTTTTAATATAAGCACAATTATTACTCTTGTAAATTTTTGACTAAATTGAGTTGATACATCATGTTAAAGCTGTAGCGGAATAATGTAATTCTTTATTGTGCCAAGAATAAAACTCCCGATGGTTACATTTTGCTCTTTGGTTATTAGATATGTAAGTGATTTAAAATATGTGTTATTTTTTTTTAAATTAACACACACATTCCCGGGTTACGAATAACCTGACAATGTTTGAAAGTCTTCTACCACCACAGTAACCAAGAAATGTTGCTTGTGTGGTGTGGAGGGCTTAGTCAGCTGAGGAATTGAACACGGTACGCCTGGGTGAGACACAAACGAGATGCCAACTCAGCCACTGACCGGTCAAAAGTGTTTAAGGAATGTTGTTTCTTAGAAAAATAAAGTCAAATTATTAAGCGTGGCAGATTAAACAAAGCGGTTTGTGTGCAAGAACAAAACAGTCCTAAACTACTGATAATATTACATATAATTAGCTAAGGGCTAGTCTGTTTCAACGCTAGCTATAGTAAAAGTCAAACTGGCTATCTTTACACTTGTACGTTTATGACTTCTGACTAATTGGCACACTGGATTTTCAAAATGCATAATACACTGGCGTTGAAACAGACGGCCCTTAGTAAATGTCATCCTATAATCAACAATACTTTTTGTTTCTTCATACAGATAAAATGAAATAGTGTGTTAAAATCTACGTGCATATTTTTGTTAAATTGTTTCACCAAACAAGTAGGTACCTGTGTAACAAGGGATTTCCGGTCATAACAAGGAAATTAAAAATATATGAAAACTTATGAAAAATATGATAACTATTCATCATATTATATTAGGTATTACCAATTCAAATTTTATATTTTTAATTTTTTTTTTTGATTTCAAGCATTTTACGGGATATATTGCATTAATTTTCATAACTATCAGAATATAAAATTTTCTTGCAGCGCATACAGGGTTAGTGAAATCATCTTTCCTCGTTGTGGTTTTGCTTCGCTAATAACCGTATATAATTACGAAACTGTGAAATTATTTCTTAAGTCTGCGCCTACAGTTCTAAATTCTTCTGAAAATGAGAACTTATAGAACAATTACTGGGTTTATTATGCATGCTGTGCATGCTACCATGACTCTGACTTTAAATAACTAGATAAAATTTAAAAAGTAAATAATTATTTTAAAGTTTATAATCTTAGACAAGTTTTAATGAAGCTGATGTAACAATAATTTATTATTGTCGTTTATAATGATTATTTAGTACGCATATTATGATAAATCTTATCACTCCACCATTATTACACCATTCCAAATTTCATTAATTATGATGAAAAATTGGAATACTCAACGATTTAAAGAAAACAACCCCAAATTGCTTTAATATTTTTTCCCTTTCCAAACTTTTTGAAGAGTCTGAGGAGTTCGTTAAACTGCGATCTTTGTGATAACATCGAATTCAAGAAACATTGTCTTGAACACGAGCACAGCTAAACTGCAGAGAAAATCGATTTCATTGTTTCTGGCATATCAGTTCAACTTACGACTTAATTTGGTATTTTTTCTAGTTTTGCTGACATACATGAATAACATTCTCAATTTAATTCTTTCAACAAACAAAAAAATATTTAACACAAACAAATATATTTCGTCGACCGTGACAGGACTCGAACCTGCAGTCATCGGATCCGAAGTCCGACGTCTTATCCATTCGACCTCGCGGTCGGAAAATCCCATATGCTTTGGGATAAGTTTAAAGAGATGAAACTGTCTGGAAAAGTTTTCTCCAAAATAAAGCCTTTCTTATCAAACGATATTTTTTCAGTCCATTATTTTGTCGTAAAAAAAGTACCTATTCTATCTTCAAAAGATTTTAACCACAAAAATATATTTATGTTTGTGATATTGAGATAATAATTGTGGTAATAGGATACACAATTCAACGTTACGTAATATAAAAAAAAAATATTTTTAAGAAAAAAAATTTGTAGCTTATTGCGTAAGCTAAGTAGAGAGGATAAAAAATTAGCAAACCAAAGGGGTTTATTTTTCTGTATGTAAGATCTAAATATTTTCATCCCTAATTTGGTATTACGTTCGAAGCTTTGAACGCTTCGCCTACAAACTGCAACGAAAATTTGACGGAAGTAGCGAGTATTCAATGTATTCATGTCTCATTGTAACTTATCAGATTAAAATATTTGTAAGCATGTTTTATGGTGCAATTTGAATTTTACTAAAGATAAAGGGATATAAGAAATATTATTTATTTTATTTTGCTAAAAAATATCTAGCGATTTTTATTTGAAATAATTAAGTAATCAATAAATTAATTATCAGTAGCGTATTGAAAGGATTATAACTTGGGATTGAAACGACTTTGTGAGTTCATGTGAATCACGTTGTTTTAGAAGTAAGCAGCAGAAATTGCTGTAAATGTACTCGTAGAAATACGAGTTTTTAGATGCCAATTAGAATTTAACATAGAAGCACAATACTGATCTTAACTACTGTACAGTGAAACAGAAATAACTTTACTAGATATTAGATTAGTTATTATTTTTTAAGATAGGCCGGTGTTAGCTCCAAAACCTGTTCCACGTAGTGTGAAACAAAACCTTTTCCACATGTTGTGAAACAAAACAATGGTCTTATTATTTATTTGGCGTGGAACAATCAACAGGGTAGATCGTATGGCTGCGTGTCAGGTGTCATGATCGCCCGAAATGTTCAATTTACTTTTTGAAGTGCGTCGTTATCTTGGAAGTCAGTTGCTAACTGACAATTCCTACGCAACGGGTTGGTCAATAACCATCAATCATACAGTTCCAGGCTTATCTACGCACAGTGATCTCAGTCAAGTGTTACAAGGGATCTGTAGGCTGTAGCCATAGGTCTAATAGGTTCCCTGGGCTCGGCTCTAGAGCCGTATACTATGAAGGGCAGTAGGACAAGGGATGGCGTCCTCCGTCCCTTGTCCCTTGTCGCCGTAATCAATACTGCGCGGAGAGGGTGAAATGAAACCTTTTTCACTTGCCCTTTCATTTAAGCCATGTGTATTTTCTCTAAGAATAAATATTATGGAATCACACCTCCTTAAGTCATTTATACATGCTCTTAAAACGATATAATACAATGAAAGTGTTTAGTGAACTTGTTGTTCATTATTTTACAACCAGGATGAAATATCAAGATATTCACTTCATTCAAAACATAATAACCCCAAAAAAATAACCAAACTATAAACAGTTTAAAATGAATAAACACGTTTTTTCGAGTATAGATGAGTGTACACCAATATACAATATCAATTTACAAAAGGTAACCATTAAAATTAAAAAAAAAACTAACTACGTAAACAACTTTCTACTACAACACACAAATATTTGTCACACTTAATCATAACCACCTAAACTACTCAGTAAAGGTTCTTCACGAAACGTACAATATAACCTACCCACAGTTTCATCTAAATATTTTCTAGGTTTTCTCTGTTCGCTTGTGGCCGTTTTCAATATATTACTAAGTGACCGGTATGTTAAATTTTGCCCCGTAAGCCAATGTTGGCATAATTTTTTTTAATATTTTATTTTTCCATACTCTTCTTTGTCTATAGAAAAAATAAGAGCGCCCTCTTAACTGAAGCCAACATCAACTCTGAACGGTTGTTCCGCTCGTGTCCGTCTGGGTCAGTGTTTCTTAACCGTATTGAAAGAATCGCGACCTTTACCACAGTGAAATTATCCAGCTGGCGCCCCAGTTAAAAATCACTGCTTTAGGTTTATGGAAGCGCACTGGTGCACCGGTGATCAGTGCTAATAGCTCCTTAGAGAAAGTCCCATTAAAACACCAGTAGAATGAATCCCGATACATTAGCTGCCCAGTCTGATAAACTTATTCCAAGCATTTCGATGGATTCTTTATTAGGGAAGAAGCTCTTATCAATTTGCACCAGACAGTTATTGATCTCCCTCTTGGCCGAAATCAGCATTTAAGCATATCTACCCAGTAAGTATACGTAAATATGAATATTTAAAAAAATAAGAGTTAAAGACCACACGACTGAAGTAAATACTTCTTTAGTAATCTAACCTAATTTTCTTCCTGGCATCGAATAAAACCATTCCAATCATCAGTGTATAAGAATCTATATTGAAGATTCGTTTGGAATATTACCAATCATCATCAGAAATCAGTCGTTTCGATGCACTGAGTTCGCACACTCTAAACGAAAATTTGATTAATTTTACTATGGGAATTAAGCTTAGAATGGGATTGTTGATTTAATTCTTACAAAGTTTAAAATATAACTTTTTTGATGCGGATTCTAGTTAGAGAGCGACGTTTATTCGCATTTGCAGCACGAGATTTAGACTTTATCCTTTACAATGTGGGAAATAACAACACAACTATTGTCAGCATAAATGCCAGCACCCATTCCAAACGTCATTACCATGGATTTGAGATCTGTTGTTGATTGTAAGGAATGAACCTCAAAATTAATTTTAATTTATTATCGTTCGCCTCCATAACGTTCGGAACGCCCGATATTACGCCTCTCGTAACGCTGTAATTTCCGTAACGCATTCGCCAGTTTACTTCTCAAGTCAAGAGTGCGTAAAGAAGTATTTACTTCAAACATTTATTGGCCAATGCGTTGGTGATAGTTTTATAGCTAAAGATATTTTAAGTCAACTTCAAAAGTGTTTTAACAAGTTATTAAAAGCCATAAAAGTTTCTCGTAAATCTGACATCATTTTATTCGCGATAACAATATCTAATAAAACCATTTCTGTCGGGCTAGATATTTTCCAGTCAACATCATTCTTTGAGACATTTGCATTCTGCAAGAGCGTCCTTTATTTCAAATGGCGCAATTTTGACGTCATAATATACGTTTAGTCAAATATATCTGAAACGATTTTAGCGATGCGTTATGACTGAGTTTTGTCCGTTATTTTTATTTATTCAGCCATTTTGCATTATGATCATAAATGTTATGCTCGTGTATGGACTACATGATTTGGAACTATTTTAAAGTAAAAAATTATAGGGTTTAATGTACACATACCACCAACTTAATTATTATAAACTGTTTCTGGAAAGGATTATACTATTTAAAGATCACTAAAGTAAGAGGTTATGTTGCCGGTTATGGCCGTTGGTTTTTTTGTTATTATTAAATTATTATACTTTAAAGAAAATTAAAAAATTAACCGTATGGTAACCGTAGATATTTACTATTCTCAATCTACTGATACTACACGGAGAAAAATGTTATTCTAAAATACGATCATTTTATTCGTAAAACGGTTAAAAACGGGACTGAAGTTCTTACGAACAAATTAACATGGTTTCAATGTTTATTGGCGGGAAAAAGTAAGAATAATTTGTTGGTATACGTACGAAATTGGTTCTAATAATTAATAATAATAATTTATTCTTATATATTTTCCCGCCAATAATTCCTGTTAATTTGTTCGTAAGAACTTCAGTCCCGTTTTTAACCGTCGTTTTAGAATAACATTTTTCTCCGTGTAAACTAAGTTGAACTTTAACTCTCGGATACCGAGATTTATTTTTACAGCAACACAAGCATGTATGTATAACATTCAACGGCGTCCGTGTTCGAGAGGTAAAGCTTTTGAATAAACCTTTTTTTTTAATATTTATCGTTTCCCAATTAATTCTTTAACTATAATATATAAAGTATGTTCGTGGCACGTTGGAAGAAACTCTCAGTGTCTCCTTGGAGAAAGACCACTACTCAGAATTGATAAGGCTTTGCTTTGCCTTTGCCTTGTTTGGAAACCGATTGTAAAAGCCATGTACTTCCCCATCCCTTACCTTCACACTACCTTCAGACTTACAACATTCCCCAATTAAGGTGTGTAAAAACAAAGGCAGCAATCTCCATTTCAGCCAGATTGCTATGTTTGATTTTGAAATAACACTGAGATTGCTATTTTTGCTTTTACGTACAATATTAGATGGAAATGTTGTAAATACGTATATTACATACAATATTTGTATGTAAAATTGTACGATAAAGCAAACATATAAAATTCCATGTCATTTCAAAAACAAACAATCTGGGCGAAATGGAGATTGCTGCTTTTGCTTTTACACACCTCAATTGGGGATATCATAATTACATTCTACTACTTTTGTGTCGTGTGTACAAGAATGCAAAATCAGAAGGCACCATCTCGTCGAAAGCCTGCAATTTGGAATGTATAGTAAAGATTTTGTTAGCGCCCTTCATTTTTATTCTTTTCTATATGGACACTTACTATATGCACACCACAACTGACGCTGGTATGAAATGACTATACGAGTAAATTATTATAGACTTTGTCGTATTATTGGTAAAACACTGTTTTATGTAAATACATCCAATGTTACATTAGCATTGTTCGCTTCAATGTTTGTTATCCGAGCTGTTCGATCTAGAATAGCCAGCATAAAATATTTGTAAAATGTGGGTCCTATATATTTACATTCTGTAAGAATTTGCCGTGTATTTATTTATTTATTTGTAAGAAACAAACAGCTTTTACATAATACGCAGTGATAAATATACAAGTAAACTAAGGTCAAACTACATAAGTTTCTTATGTTAAAGTTCATTGGAAATGTAGTTTTAATATCTTGAAATTAATTTTGGGTTAAGGAAGGGGGGAGGAAGAGGAATATAGAAAAAGGATAGGAGATGCTCCCGATACATCCCATACTCTCGTATTAATAATCGATCGTACGTGTTAGTTCATATCGATATTTCTTTAGGTTATTACTAAAAATGACAATGCTGAGAAATTTTGTATTATATTGTGCACATACACGAGGAATTGGGGATTTTTTTCTAATGTTTGTTCTACACGAGGGTAAATAAAATAAATCAGGTTGCCGGGTTGATCTTGACGGAATATGAAAATTTATTTAAACAAGTAAAAATTATATGTATACCGCACAAGAGTCCCAACTGCTCCCATCTGGAGCCAGTGAGGCTATGGCATCTCTAATCGGGGTATGTTGTGAGGCTAAAGGTAGTAGGGAGGGGAAGGATATGGGGAAGAGAAAGGTGGGGAAGTACCTGGCTATTCAGATCTATTGTATTGAAGCATCCACGAAACACTTGGTTCATCGCCTGGGAGCAATAAAATGTTTCTCTCACGAACGCTCTTATTGAAGACAACATCAATGATCAAAGAGAAAAAATAAAACACTGCATTTTAACATATTTTTTATCTCCAAATATACTCTTTAGTGGGATTTTAACCAACAATATCGTCAAGCGTCAAGGGTGCTTACATTTTATGCTAGGGAGGCTACAAAGACAAGATTATGGGTACCCCTGCCCAGGGAATCATTTATTGGATAACCAACACTACTGCCATAGATCACCCTAAGTGGTTTATTACATTTTGCGATTTATCGGGGGTGCCTGTGAAGTTTGCCGGGGTCTTGGCGGCGGACATATGTCCACCAATTTTGAGGCGGGCCGGGTCGGGAGAGACTTACTGAAGGAGACCTTTTGAACACTCCAGCACGACTCTCTCGGAACATCGCCTTGCACCCTGGGAGGGATAGTTTCTTTCATCCGTTACTTCTGGACACACCGACCCCCATACCCCCATACCCACCCTTCATACATTTTTCCTTTCCAGAACTTTTCTAAAGAGATTCTCAACATGGCATTCCCAAAGGTGACATAGGCCCTGAGGGAAATTCTTTTCCTCAAGATCTCCTGTGTGGAGCTAATGTAAAAAAAGAGACAATAATTTTGGGTATCTAATGTTATTAGGTCTACGCTAAAGTATTTTTCTATTTGTTTGTTTAGACATACACAGAACATTATAATACTAGTGATACTGATAAGGATTAAATTATACATTGTTAAAGTATCTTTGTGTATGTCCATACAATATCAAAGTAATTTCGCCTGGGATGAGAACGGTTCTTAATCTCAACTAAACTAATCAGTTTAAGAGGGTTCATCTTGATAATTCTATAACTTTGCTTGAAGTTATTTTATAATAAGAAGCTGTACTCAAGAGGCCATGTCGCAATTGAAAAATTATCCAGGGCTAAAGAAAAATAACCATCATTGGTTAAAATGTCAATTTTTCACCTAAAAAGCTCTCGCAAAAAAGATCACAGAAAGGGATTTATAAATGTTGACCATTACAAAAATTAAATGGCAGTTGTCTGAAAAGGGTCACGTACCCAAATGTTTTATTTTGTATTGCTCCCTTATATAATCGCAGTGATCTTTTTTATATTACTACGCAAAAATGACATTTAAAAGCTATTGTATTATTTTAAAATTATAACAATAAAATAATGCTTGACTTTGAAAGGGACTTTATTCTTTTTATGCTTATCGACTTTTACCGACAGTAACATTAATAAATAAGGCCCTTATTACGTTATATAATAAAATGAACTCAAGTACGAACAGTGGTAACTACTTACAGTAAATCAATTCAAGGATTGTTGGAAAACCGAAGGAAGGGAAGGGAAATGACATGAAAAAGAAATGTGCTATATTCAGGGTGTTACATGAAATATTTAAAAAAAACTTTCTTCTAGATAGCATGACTAATTACTCAGCCAAGAAAACTCCCAAACATATCTGAAAAAAAAAACACATCAAAATTGACACCGGAGACCGAAATTTCTTTATTTTTTTTAGTACAAATTGAGCCAGGAATCACTATTGTAACGCCTTGTATATATAAAATAATACTTTTTTGAATACACATCATTTCGAACCCACCACCGGATGCGATATTATAAAGAAAAAAACTAATTAAAAAAAAATGCTTCAGTGTGGTAGGTGGTAGATGATATGTTAGAAGGCTCTATTCAGAACTAAAGAATTGGTGGCTATATAATTTTTTGTAAAAATCAATATTTATATTTTTATTTTTATTTATGAACATTTTACTTTTATTTTTTTTCAAATTAAAGATAAACATTACCGGGTTACGGATAGTCTATCATTATTTGAAATTATTACATCGCAGTAAGCGGAAAAAGTTGTTTACATCGTGATGAAGGACTATACATATTACTTTACTAAAAAATACAAAGCAACCAATTCCTTTTTCTGAATGGAGCTTTCTAACAAGGGCAAAATAGGTACTGAGAATGTCAAGCATGGGAATAATCCTACTACACTTTTTTTTCTTCATCACGGTGGTGAAGATTGTTTTACTTTAAGTTTTTGAAATTTATTGACTGACTTTTTAAACTGACTTTTAAAAAGTCAGTCAATAAATTTATCTTGTGAATGTTTTATTATTAATTAGTCCATTATTTTATACCTCTACATTTACATTATATAATTCTTTCTAAAAGTTTTAAAATGCGAAAAACAATTTTATTGAACTGCGCCTTTAATACGTATGAGTAGGGATCGCGTTTGGGTTTCATGTTCGATTCCTCGACTGGCTAAGTCCTCCATCACAACACAAGCAACATCTTCCTCTACTATAGTGGTGGTAGGAGATTTTCAAATATTGTCAGGTTATTCATAATCTGGGAATGTTTATCTTTCTTTAAAAAAAGGATTTTCTTTTAAATGATTTAAATATGCTTAAATTGTCGGACAGAACATTTCATTGTCTTTCTATTTCAACATGAAAATTTTAAAATGCGTTTGATTGCTCGCATTGATAAGCTTTCAGATTTCTCAGCGTTATACTAGAAGTCGGGATTTATTTCAGTGCGGAAATTCTGCGACTCACTGCCATAATATGTACTAATGGAGGAATTAATTTTTTCGAGTCAATGGAAATCGTTAATTCATCACGAAACAAATACCAAATATTGTTGCCGGGGCAGTTCAGTTAAGTATATAAAAAAGTGTTTAATTTTTACTCTTTCTATTAAAAAGGTATTAATAATAATAAAATAAATGAATAAACAAACACCCACAAAGATGTACTTCGGTATAATTTTTCTTTTCCATGTTAAACAGAACACTTTAGAATTCAAAACTATGGACGCTTTGTGCAAAAAAAAAACTCTTATATTTTATTAGCTCCACACAGGAGACTCCTAGGAAAACAACGTCCCTCGGGGCCTATGTCATCTTTGGAGATGCTGTTGGAGGGTTTTTTTACGGGAAAGGAAGTTCTGTGAAGGAAAAATGTAAGAGTGTGTCAAGGAGTGAGGGTCAGACGCACCAACCACCCAAACCTAAGCAAACCTAACCCCATGTATTTATTTAAAAAATTTGTATGACACATTTAATCATATTCGCCGAATTCGTTGGCGTGATATTCTAGACATATATACTCTTATTATTAAATTCCTTGCTTCGCGCAACTCAGTCTAACAAGATTAAAATTAATAAAACTTGTGTATCAAAATTAACCAATACCTGTCAGAATCAGAGAAGGTACATTAACTTCGTTACTAATTTATAGAATTAACCTTTTGTTTGAATAATTAATCATGTTTTCGTGTGATACATGACGGTACTTAAGTAGTTCAACCCTGGTTCAAATGTATACTTTTAGTACGCCAAAAGCAGTCAAAACATAAGTTTGACAAAGCTAACACAATTAATAAAGTGACTTTCATGTGTTGCTTGGGATTAAATTGGTGAGCACCTATTCTGGTATTTATGTATGTAGATTACAATAATAAAATAAATGGATCAAGAATTTTGGTGGTTCATAATAATTATTAATTTTATTTTAAGTTATAGAAACTTAGTTAAAGCAATGAAAAAGTTACAAATAATCAGTAGTATTTCATGGATATGTTTCTTTATTTGTAGAATGTATAATTTGTAATTACTGGATGGTGTGCGTAGTATGTAGGTGTTTTTGTATGCGTGTTGTGAAAAGTGGTGATCTGTGAAGCGATGTGTACGTTCATTAAACAGTTTATCCCATTGACATGATGCTCCTTCTAAATTTAGACAGTGAATCCGAGAAAATGACTATGGTAGAGTTCAGGAAAATATTATTTAATATATGAAGAGCACGGTTTAGTTGCTGAATTTATTTTGTAATTAAGCATGTGGAATAGTGCTGTATGTTTTATTATTTTTCATAGATATCGCAATTGCTATTACAAAAAAAAATATCAAAAAAGGAAGATATTAAATCGAAAATATTAAAAAAAAAAGTATTGAAACTGATGTAACGTACGTAATAAGGAAACCAGGGAAAAAATTATATATGTATATATATATAAAACTGCCTAGGCATATGTCAATGTTGTAGCTATCTTTTAATTTTAAATGTTTATATTACATACCTTAAAGGATAAACCACGGGAGTCCACTTTGGTTTTTTGTGTTTTTGAACTGAACCTCTCACCAACGACCATTTTCCATCGAGCCCACCATCGCCCCCTGGATCTGATCAACGCTCCCAAGGGACGGTATCGCCACCGTTGGGAATCATGATCTACATAAATATGCCTTTATTTTCAATTAAACGTATGTATCACATTCTATTTTCATTTTTATACAACAATAAATGTCTTAATACCATTTTGTCTATGCATTCATGAGGAGCAAACATGTCAAGTCACGAAGCCCATTGTCATCAATTATTTTATAAAATTCAATCATTCCATTTAAAAGCCTTACAGTCGGCATTTAAATTAATATAATTGTTTTGCGTTTAAAGTTTAACTGAACTATTTATACGCAATTAACCAATATATAAGTAATTTAACAGATGTGTTTCAGTATAACCTCAATCATTAATGTAGGATCTGCCCCTTGTTTTGAAAAACGAAAGAAGTCACAAATTGGAACGCGATTTACGACCGACTACAGACCTCCAGAGACCTTAAAGGGACCGTACACATATCATTTAGAACTGCTTATCGTTTGGTTAAACTCTTTTCAATAAAATCAATACAATCAATTTCCCCTCGTACCATTTACATTCTACTGGACAAAGTGTCACTGGGCGAGTCCATAGTAGATTTTGCCGATTCAATAACATTTTATCTTGCCCACTGCGAATACAATAAAATCATAATTTATACCACTATCTCGATCTTAAGCATTGAGTAATCTGTTTTGCCAATAACATTGCCACTTGAACAAAAATCTATAGGGCGATTGTGAAATATAACGTAATACAATATAAATGTTTTGAAAAAATCTTCTGCGGAAGATTTTGGTAAAATATGAATATATATATATATTTTTTAATTATTTATCAACCAAAAAATACATTTTATGTACATTCTTTTAGGTATATGCCACCTCACTAGGCTGAGCCTGTTCCGAGGTGGCACATATATTGTGGCGATTTCTTCAAATCTTTAGGATTAAAGAAAACAACTTTGAGTTGTTAGAAATATATGTCTACATATATAAAGCGTCCATTTAGGAATCAAATGACTTTTAAGTTCAAACATAATAACATGTAACAATCAAACTCCATCAAATACCAAAAAACATATATTTCAATGACGTTCATGTGTGAGCAGTAAATTAGCGGCTATTTATAAACTTGACACAATGTTGGTAAAAAAAGGCATCTATCATTGCACTCACTTGGTCTCTGTGTTTCCTCCTTCCTACAACATGGGACAGTTCAAGACCAATGTTCACTTCTTTCTCTCCTCAAAAAGACCCTCCACAAAGAATCTTCAAAGATGACATAGTCCCTGAAGGAAAGCAAAAAATAATCAAAATGGGAGATACGTCCTCTCAGAATCGTCCTATTGAGAAGCCGAAATTCGGAAACCTTCTTCTCTCTTGCTCCCTTCCACAGGCTATTTTTTTTTCCGAAAGCGGGGTGCCATAGTTCCACAGGCTCTGGAAAGTTGGAACTATGTTGCGGAATCACAAAAAATAATTTTAACTGCCTAAAAAGTTAATAAAACATACATTATAAACCTGCAGTGGGTGAGTTGGCTCGCGCCTGCATTCCACTCAGGCTTTGTGAGTTTAATTCTTCGAATGGCTAGGTCTTCCATTGGGACAGAAGCAATACTTTCCGCTTACCGTGATGGTAGATAAGGAGGATTTAAACTAATTGTCAGTGTAATATTTTAGGATTCACTCAAAGATTAGAAAGGAGACTCTTTTAATAATACACTTTGTTATTTATTGAACAAGTATTAAATTTTATTGACACCGAAATAATACAATCCAAGGAATTTAATTTCCCCTAAACGGAACTGATATGTGTTTCTTTCTATGTGGTGTGATGCAGAAGAGACCAATAATTAGCTTACAAACAATATATTAATTTCAGTTCTGTTGGGAGGGGTGAAAGGGGCCTGCCATCTATTTTAATAATCTCAAACTATTTATTCAAAATCTTATGTTAAGTTCTGACCTAGATTCAAACCTTAATTTCGTCAGGTCATTTGTAATCCGGGAATGTTTGTCTTTCTTTAAAAAAATCTCACAAATCGAAGACAAAGCATCGCACGTAAAAACATTATCTGAACCTTTCCAATATCTCAAGAGAATTCTGCAGGGTTGCAAAATCTGTTAAAATCCGGCTATAGAAACTAACCTACCCTTAACGAAATAATCTATCCGAGAATTAGATCTACCTTGTAAGGACGGAGGGTTGAAGGAGACTTCTCAACCATCTTGTACCCCGCCAAGTGATTTATTTGTATGAATAACACTTTATTGTTTTTATTGCCAATACCGCTTGGGGCGACATGACACAGGTGAATGGGGAGGGACTATGTAATTTGAGTTTGCCTTGGGCACCGAAAAAACAGCCCTAATGAAACCACAAAATGTGAAACGATTCATATATATTACCTAATACGAGCATATCTACTAGACATACAATTCATACGTAATAGGTTTTTGTATGTTTTGTGTCGCCGTGTACAATAATTATTGTTGTCGTTTATAAATTCCACGGGCAAGGTACAATTGAATGCCTTTCATGTTTTGTTTTCGGAAATTGTTTGAATTATCGTTTCCGAACTCTTTTTACAAATAGCGAGGATTGTATCGGAACGGAGCTTGCATTTATTGGGAAAAGGTTGTTTTGGATTTTTATAATCTAGGTATACGATAAATACTTTTATCTGATACGCTCCCGAATACATATTTTTTGTCGGAACATGTCCCTTGGCCGTACTGTAGTAGAGCCAGAGAAACGATATTTTTACACCCTTTGGGAGACGTTGTAAGGCGGGTTAAGTTAAGGACTGAAGGAAGGGATTAAAGGAAGGATGAAATATGAAAGTCGCTTCTTTATTCCACCTGTACGTCGTTTAAAAAAAAATAGTCGAAAATGCTGTTTATCTATTTTTACTGTCTTCTTGTAACCATTGGAACTGACTCTTCTACTTTTTGAAGACATGCGAGGCCTAGAAAACGCCAGGGAAAATTAATATTTGGAAGAAGGTAAGGATGTCCTTCCGTTCTATTCAGATGCAGTCAGATAAATTAACTGGAAATTTGTACATTTTACAACAATTTTGTGAGTATCTTTCACTCTGGAACTAGGCAAAAATAAGCATATATAGCACTTTTTTATTTTTTTAAATAACACAAATCCTGCGTGAACTAAAGATTTTTATTGTTCTCATTAAACCAACTACTTCTGAACTCAAATTTGAGGATCTGACTCTCTGACATGCATGACATCCGTGCATGTAAATATTATGTGAATGATGGAAGCCAAAGCCAACAGAACCCGACATGTTAATGGATACTATCCGTACTTTTATAAAAAACAGGAGCTAACTCAAAAAAAGATAATAGTTATAGTGATCACTGTATCTATATCTATACCTTCTTCGGTGAGAATACATCATCATATTAATATTACGTGATTATTTCTCATCGATATATTCCTACACGGAATTTATTGTAGTTATGTTTGCAACTTAAAACCAACAGAAAGAAAACCAAAAGATTTGTCCTTATTTTAAATTCCAATAGAATGAAGAATCACTCCAACGCCCTTCAAAGAATTAATTTCCCGGAAACCCGTTTCAAGTCTGCGCTAATTTTTGCTTGAAGCGATTGCCTCAGTTAATGCACAATATTTTGACAAACGATGAATTGAATATTCTCAGAGATTGTCTCATTGTTTGGGAGATTAATGAAATGTATAAAGGAGGTTTCGGCTGTCTCATCAAATTTTACAAAGAAAATTACAAAAAGAAACCCTTTGTATAGTGAAGGATGGCAAGTGCGAGGAAATACTAATCAGATGCTTAATAGGTACCTACATTAAACATTCATATTATTATTTTATTTTGTTTTCAAAACTAAAAAGAAATATTATCATTCTCATCTAAGGATTGACCACATACGATAAACATATATCTCTAGATTTATTTAAAATGTGTTGATAACATTTTTTTCGCGAAGTGCGAATTATTGAGCATTTTTTTTAATTAATCACTTATTGATTCGTATCTACCTTTTTATCAACAGTTCGCCTACAGTTTAAATTGAAAATATTTATACAATATTTGTTTTTTATATTGGTTTTGTTTGTAATTTATCACTTCAATACGTTCGTGAACCAGTGTTTAAAAAGATTAGTATAACTTTAAATTTATTAACTTATATTTGCAAATGTATGCTCATCGGTTTATTGGTCACCGTTTAAATATCTTAGACTTTATTAATCTTTATTGGTAATGGCTTTATGGTATGCATAAATATGCATTGTTAAGTTGATTGCTCAGACATCTCCAAACCCTAACTTAGAAATTATGTGAAAAGCAATATTCCACTCATTAGCAATATTAAATAAAAATAAATAAAGCAATATTCACTTCAATGCTCACCATAAATCAAATATTATTTACATGTGTCGGTGTTTTACATATTTAATAAATTGTAAATTAACACCGGGGGCATAACTAGGAAATAGGAAAATCTTACTAGTGACCCAGGAAAAATCAATATTTTATATCATATTACAGACTGATACCCAGCATGCGTTGCAATGCTAATTAAATAAATCAATTGTTTCTCATTTTGTGTCATTTCCCATTCGTCCCCGTTCCCCTTCCGCCTCCTCTTCCTCTTCCCCTCCCGCGTCCCCTTCCCCTCCCTCATTCCCCTTTCACTTTCCCCGCATCGCCCCTCCCCTCGCCCTTCCTTGCAACCCCCTTCCCCCCGCTTTCCGCTTTCACATCCACCGCCTTCTCCTCTCCCTCGTCCCACCTCCCACGAAGCTCCCCTCCTTAATTCCCCATCCGACCCTTCCGCATACCCCTCCCTTAGCCCTTTTTCTCTGCCGCTTAACTCCATAAAATACACCCATTTTTCCAACAATTCGCGTGATCTATTTCATTTTTAAATACAAATTTCATAATGCCAGAGGTCACCAGTACATAATTTATAAAAATATTTACAAGCATGTTCACAACAATTCAAAATAATTTAATAGCAATCGAATAAAGTTTTAATCGCAATCTTATGAATAGTATTAGAAACAATTTCATATCGCCAGAGCCTATCCTAAAACCATCCAGGGTATGCGCACATCATATTCCCAAAGTTTCATCGCAATCGAATGGACGGTATAGCCGCGCCTAACATACGAGCACGCCAACAAACATAAATATATATTTATATTATATTATATTTTAAAATCAATTTAAATCCACTACAAATTTTCGGCACTACTACACTTATTTGTGTTGTACCAGTTAGACGGTACACTTTTACACATAACTACATATTCAACCGAAATTGAGATATTCTGGAGATGTCTGACTGATGAACCTAAACCCACTACATATTTTTAAATCAATATAAATCCACTACAAATTTTCTGCACTACTACATTAATTTGTATCGTACCAATTACGTAATTATTATTTGTAATTTTACACATTACTACATATTCAACCCAAATTGAGATATTCCGGAGATGTCTGACTGAACGATCGATGTTATACCTAAGCAAAAAGATGTAAATAAGTTGGTTCATCAAGGTAAATTATAAAATGTTATTTTGATATGATATTTTTTACGTATAAAAAATAAAAATAAAATATTTTATCCAGGAAATTTTATTTCAAACGAAGGCTTTTTAAAATGAGTTTCATGAATTCAAAGACAAACAATTTTATGCCCGTGCGAGCATTTTTTTTCCGATGGAGGGCAATGTCTTTTGAAGGCTTTATTAATGATAATAAATTTTCCGTTAAATTTCCTCTTTTTCAGGAGATAAAAAATTGTTTATATAGCCTTTGGTTTTCAAGTGTAATCCGCTCCAGGGAGAACGGGCAAAGGTAGCTATGGGTTTAAACATAATGATATGTAGATATAAGTCTTTGAACTTCCATGAAGACTTAATGAAATTTGTCTCTGTTTCTGGAGAGTCGTTTTCCACGGACACGTATATCATTATATCTTCTGGATATTCTATCAAATTTGGAATATTTGAACATTGTTAACCAATCTTGATGAGGTGGTAATTGAGTACTAAAATAATAATTATACAACAGAGTTTCTTCAATATTGTTAATTAAATCAATGTAAGATGAAATTATTATTCACCGAATAATTCGTATATTTAGGTATTAAAAATATATTTAAAAAATTAAAAACCTTTTTTTATCGCAACCGGTTTAATCCTATCAAGGCCATCTTCAGACTGATTTTTTTTCACAATAAAATATATAAATTTGTTTTAGACCACTTTAATTTTAATTACACTCTACCGGTTTCGGAAGAACCCTTCCTTCCGAACATGTGATTTTTTTTTCTTACTATACATAAAATTACGTGAAACATTCATAAAAATTGGGGGATGTAGGTTTAAAGGGTGGTATTTAAGGATTTTATTCAAATTAATCCATAAAAGTAAATTAATAACAATATTTAATACCACCGTAGTAAAAATAGAAATTTTATTTGTTATTTATCGAGTTAAAAAACCTTAACCCCATATAATGTAAACACTGTATTTTTGTTTCTTCAAACTTCGCAAAATCACTTTGTGGCGTCATTTTTAATTAAACAAATAACTTTATTGCCTATACTTGTTTGTTTCTTTTGTTATTTAATGTCATTACTACCCTGACCAAGAAACCATCGGTTTCGAAACATGTAGGTAATTGTGATTATATAATAGTGGTTGATACAAAGTATTTTTTGTTTAATTTAATTGTATTTTTGAATTAAAAATTTAAACATTATTTAATCTGACTTATTGTGTTTGATAGTTGAGTGCTCCCCCCCCCCCCCTTCCTCTTCTCTATCTTTTTTTCCCTCCCCACTTTCTTCAGTCTTATATTATACTAATGTGGATAACCTTGGAGACGCCATCATTTAGTATTTGACAACGGTGTGGACTAGGGGCAAGGCTTTAGACTCCCTATCCGAAGGTTGCGTGATCGAACCAAATAAAGTTTATTTGGTTAATTTGTGTGATTTCACAATTAATTAATAAAAAAAATAATATACAGCATATTTGCAGCACGTTCCAGAGTGTAGGATACTCTCATACTCTCAGTATCGCCCTATTTTCTTTCCCCTCCCTACAACCTTCATTCAGCCTCACAACATACCCCATTTTGGGGAAACCACAGTCTCACTGGCTCCAGACGGGAGCAGTTGGGACTCTTGTACGGTATTCATGTAAAAAAGTTTAAAAAAGTCTCATTTTACTTGTATTAGAATTATGGTTAAAATCACGATGGAAACAAGTTTGATGACTGAAAATAGCAGCCAATAACTTCGAAATTCCTGACAAAGAAGCCTCTTAATAATTTAATATCAATAGTAAATAATTTATTTATTTATTTCTGCACTTATACATAGGTACATTTAACAAATAATTACAATGGTTTACATAGTAGTGCAAAAAAAAATCATATTCAGTAACATGATGTAAAAAGTTATGTAAGAAGGTTAATAGTGGCATTTTGTGAACACCTCACTGGGAGAACCTGTGCTGAAGTTTTACAAATAATTTTCTTCAAAAGCACGTTGGAATATTTTAGATTTTGTAAGTAATACTAAGGTAATAATACTATATAATAATACTGCAATTTACTTAAAAAATGTTTTATTCGCGACATGTCATTGGTACCAATTATTGTGTTAACTTTTTTAACTTTGTAACTATTTTCTCCAATTTAATTATGTACTTTGTGTTTCTACAAAAATAAAATAAAACAAATATCCCTTAAATTCAAAAGCTTGAATGACCATCAAATTTTACTTATGATGAGGGTAGAATCAGACATCACCTAGATGTATTACGAGGGAAGCTGATAAATATTATTTTATAATATTTGACAATATCATATTTATTTTGTAGCCATATACCATGTTAGATTTATATGTCTTTTACATGATAACATAATGGTAAATAGGAGACCTAACAGGGATAAACACTGGAATACTAAACAATTTTCGTCGAATATCCCATAAATTGTGCTTTCAGCTTGAGCTGTATAAATTACCTACTTGCTACAATGTTGTCATCGTTGTAATTTCCAGTTAATTAATTCAAAGGAACACACTGAAAACGTCACGACTAAAGGTAAGTTAAGATAAAGTGGGGTTAGCAAGGTTTTTGATTAAGTCAATCTTGAAATGGTGCTTACGTTGATGTGACCAGCGTAAACTGTTCAATTTGTTAGGTAAATCAATTCCATGTTTCACCGTTTTCCTCGTGTAAAAAACTTAAATGTGATAAAAGTGGACATTTGGTGATTTGGTTTGATAATGAAAAACAGAGATTTTACTTAATTTACTTTTTTTATTTTTTTTATTGAAAATTTTTTGATACAATGGTACATAAAATAATAAAAGGTATATAACATACTTAAATATAACATTGTATGAACAAAAAAATCCCACAAAGGCAAATGCCTGAGCGTGGGTATAATATTGAATTTATTATAATTTTATGGTTAATAGGAGATTTAAGAATTTAGTATATTTTTAGGTATAAAAAGAGTAACTGTATAAAAGCTAGGTTAACTTTGATGTCGTAGGTGGATAGAAATGAATTACACAGAAAAATGAGTGTTACTTAATACATAGAAATATTTTCGTCAATTTGGACATGGACAGTCATGTTTTGGTTCTTTTGATAAATATTTTGGGTATTTGGAAATTTATTGTTTTATTTTTGTAATCTTTTTGTTAGTTTCGACATTGTTTAGTTAACGTATTCATTTTGTGGAATATCCGAAATGTGTAAAATAAAAGAAAAATAATTCCATACGCCCTAGTCAAGTGGATCGTTGGTATATATTATTTGGAAAACTTTTTGAAAAACGGGTTAGAGGGTGTGAAAACCAATGGTAATGCTCGTAGTTGGAAGTAACATAAATTATGTTATTATAAACTCAATGCAATTTCAACCAATAGTTGGATCTAGGCGATACTGAAATAATCTTCCATTCAAGAATGAAGATTACATTTTAGATTTCTTTAAATTATTATTCATCGATTTGTGAACTAAAACAACATTACTTTAAATGTTTTCGTTTCGAACCCAAAACCTATGAATGACGTATATCTTTTGTTCAAATACTTTTTTTTAAATTTCTGCGAATCGGATCATGACTGAAGGCTATGTCGGTATTTAGTAAAACAAATTATAAGTGTGTGGGTATTTTAGGCCACGTGATTATCAAACTTTCTAAAAGGCTTCACAGCTGCCGCAAGGGACCTTTAATTTAGATAAATAAGTCGTTAAAATAACATAATGGTTCATTTGGAAGTAGCAAAGCTTTGTTGGGTCGGGATTGTTAAGTTAGGTGATCTGATAATACATCCCTGAAAAGGCTTTACTTTAGTAGGAATACCTTTTTAAGCATCGATTACTTATTTTAACTTTGTCTAGAAACTTGTGATAACATAAGTAATGATGATCAATGGAAGGTGTTTAAACTTTAGGGTAAATCTGAAAAATTGCAACCGTGATGTTGAACAAAAATTTGTTAAGAAATAAGCGTCTATAAAGATTGAACAAGAAGCAGCATGAACCGAGAAAGATGTAAAAGACATGCAAGCGAAAGGAAGACAAAGTCAGGTTCTTCCTAAAAGACGTGACACGATCATAGATATATGGTAGAGTTACGTCATTAGTACATTAGAATTCAACGCAATAATATTAATGTAATACTTGTTAACACTCTGTAAATGTTTCAAACGATAAATAAATAAATAAATATACATAGTATAAAACAATTTATGAATGTTAATGAGTTTCTTGGCGTTATATCCTCCCTGTGGGGAAATGCCAGATAATAGTTAGATATAAATAGTCGATTTCTTAATTTTTTTTACACTAATACCTAATTAGTTATCCACTCCTACCACTTCCTCTTACCGGGTTTTCTGTAATTTTATCCATTCTCATATTTTTAATATGGTCTTTGTGTCGATGAATAAACCATTAGTTATAAAATATGTTATGATTAAAATAATAAAAAAAATAGTGGTTCAAATAAGGTGATTATTATTTATAAAATGTGCCATAAAGTTTTTTTTTTGCAATGATTATTATTGTAGGAGTATTTTATTCTTATCGGAAAAAGTGGTCGAGTTCTGTTGCTCAGTTGGTACAAGTATTAAATGGTTACAGCAGCGACCCAATTTAGCATGTTTTGAATAATATTGCCTTAAGTTTTGTCATCTAATTATAATTATAACGCTTAATGTTTTGAATTCCAAGTCAAAACTTCTGCTGGGATGTCTTCGACACCCGTATCTAAATCGCCTACTAAAATATAGACATATTTAGGACTCAGATTCTGAACATTAGCCCAACATATTAGAACATTAAATCACCGTTATTATCAAATTTTATGACGTCACGATCTTTCTTGATAATAGGGGTGAAAGATAATTTCAGCACAACATAATAAAATATGAAGAATGTCTACGCAAAAGCGCACATATTTCTCCCGTTAAGGAATTTTGTACACATTTTCATTTACTTAGAATCACTACAGATTCTGAAATAAAGTCGTTTCCTACGACGAAATATAATTTTTTACAAATGTATCATTTTAATCACAGCATGTTGAAGACACAGCTTTTGGAATTTTTTGAAAAAAAACGGAATGGTACTGAAGATATAATCCGTGAAAATGTTGTTTTTAGCGGTCGAGCGAAAGCTTGTGACATCAGGGTACTGACGGTACTGCGGCACTCTCATTCGAATTTTGAATTGTAATAAATCGTGTCATTCATAGCAAATACCTATTTTAGAAATAAAAATGCGCAAGGGTAAACAAATCCTTTAAAGGGAATATCAAGTTACATGTCATTACAACCTTCCCATTTGGGATAGGATTTTTTTTCACAAAAAAATGTAATTACCTACCTACCAAAACTCTATCATCTTTATAAGTCAATTCACTTTATAAATCCACAAAACATCTACCGAGAAATAATTTTTATGAAAATGATAAAAAATCGATAAAAGCCCGTTTAATCGCAGGAGACCATATTTATTATCCCAGCTCACATCTCTTAGAAATCGTTATATCTCCCTTACTATCATAGTGAGAAGTACGATATAAACGGCATTAGAAAGAAAATATAACATGCTATATATTCAAATCACAAAATGATTATAATGTACCTACAGCTTTTTGAGACCAAAGTGACCAATCGACATTTGAAAACTAAATATACCTTGTGATTTTTTTAAAACGAAACCGCAAAAAGTGGGGTCACAATAACTTTTATAAAGCACTTTTCTAAAAAAAAATTGTATGATTTTATTTTTTTCGTTATCAGTAATTTTAGTTAGAAAAAACGAAAGGTGAGCCATTTTTAAAACCTTTTAAAGTTTGCAATCAAAATGTTTATTTTTAAAAATTTACATGGTTACTTCTAGTAATAAAATTTTAAGGTATATTTTATCACCTTTTGAAAATAGTTTTTAGTTTTCGGATACGTTCACAATTATTCCATTTATTTGGATTTTATTGCGAAGCGGAAATATTTTTAGCCTCTGACAAAACACGCCAAAATTTTTGAACGGTTAGAGGGTCAACGAGCTAATGGCCTTTCTAAATATGGGAAAAACTCCGCTAATATAATATAAGTCTTTCATTGAAGATATAGCTCTTTTGTTCCGCTAATATATCGTTCCACATCCGGGGTTCGGGAGAGAGAAAGAAGATTGGGTAAGAGAATTTTCGTGATTTAGACTGGCCCGATTTCGGAATATCAGACTATTAGGAAAATTCCTATTTCACGGGCTTAACCCTATTCGCCAGCCGAATTAATTTCAAATTTGAATTATGTTAAATTTACAGCGTTATTAAGGTGGGTTCAAAGTTATATTCGTGAGAGGATTAGAACTCGGACCATTTGCTCAAACTTATAATACAGTCATACACTAATTGCTATTTTTTATGAGACCCACTAATGACTCATTGTTATATTTTGCAAGTTAATTAAACAAACCAAAATCATTTATCATCACTTTGATGAAGGGTTGAGCTTTTGAGGTTTCGAGAATTTTTACTAGAATTCACGGCTTTAGAACATTTCAAACTTTCAAGGTTTTTTCCTAGGGTATATCTGGAAATTGAAAAGTTAATTTTCATGTTTCGCTAAAAAAACAGATTATCTGGATTATTAACCATTGTAGAAGAAACAAAAAGCTCAACTGCTGGAATATGAATCTGACCTTTTGGTAGACTTTTATAGAAAGCTGCATCCTTTCATATTTAAGGAAGACGGCCTGTGTGGTCTAGACTAAAGGCTCTTGACTCCCAATCCGAAGGTAGCGGGTTCGAACCCGGCGTCCACAAATAAATTTTATTTGTTTAATTTGTACTGTTTTACAATTAACTAATTAAAATAATATAATGTAGATTTGTGGCACGTTCCAGAGTGGAATATACTGTCGGTATCGCCCTGGTAAGACCACCATTCAGAATTGAAACGTTGCTTGAAATGGCTTTAACCGTGGTTGGTGACCAGATCTGAATAGCCAGGTACACCCCACCTTCGTCTTCCCATCTCCTTCCGTTCTCCACTTACCTTGAGCCTTACAACAAACCCCGATTGGGAATGCCATAGCCTCACTGGCTCCAGACGGGAGCAGTTGGGACTCTTGTGCGGTATTAAAATAAATTACAAAACTTCAAGATTGTTAAGATGATGGTAAACAATCAAGATATGTTGCCTATTATAATGAAGAAGACAAATTAAAAACGACCTCCTGCAATAATTCTACCAAAAGTGGATAAATTTGAAAGCAAAATCGTGAAATGATTTATTATCATTAATCCTGTTCGAAATTTGTTAGCGGGTAGGAGAGGCAAAGTAGGTAGAGATGTACATAATAGTTGTGAAAGAGAAGAAAATAGATTTGGCCCGTCAACATTGTTGGAGTACCGGTAGCCGAGCGAACTTACCAGCAATACTTAGGGCAACATGTCGAAAACAATAGGCAATCCACAAAAATCTTGCGCAATTTTGCCAGAAACTTGGCGATAATAAATTTGCGTAAAAACTTGCTGATTTACCTGAGCGTTAAATTGCTCCAACCGAACATGTTTTTTTTCCAAGTAAATACCTAAGATAATTTATTATAATCCAACCTATTTGTTTCCGCGTTTCTGAAATTCTTCTTTTGATTCCATTTATTTATCTCACTTTGTTAAAACGTTGTAATAGTCGGTCGGTAACTGAGTTGGTAATGCGTCGGATTCTCGCCTAGGCGTCTTGGCTTCAATACCTCGGCTAGCTAATAATAAAGTCCTCCATTATTGCACAAGCAATATATTCGGCGATCAATCTGTTCAATACATCATAAAATTCTCGTATAAGTATTAATGGGCAATACAGAGCTAACGGAAGGGGGTGATGAATGACATAGTTATATATAAACATAGCCAAGTTGTAACTCATTTAAAGGAATTTTGCAAGGATTAATTTTATTAAACTCATTAAATTATTTGGACACAAGCAGGAGTAGGCGTATGTTTTCCATTTCGCTCCTGTTTCGTTGTAAATTTATTAGTTTTGTTGTCAATAAATATATCACAAATATTCCGCAGCGTCCTGTTTTGAAGTAATAATAGCTAAAGTAAAACTACTATTAATCATGATATGTTCAATGTTCATCGTTCATCGCGCTAGGATAAATTAATACCTCAATTTGAAAATAAATAAATATATCACAAATATTCCGCAGCGTCCTGTTTTGAAGTAATAATAGCTAAAGTAAAACTACTATTAATCATGATATGTTCAATGTTCATCGTTCATCGCGCTAGGATAAATTAATACCTCATTTTGAAAATAAATAAATATATCACAAATATTCCGCAGCGTCCTGTTTTGAAGTAATAATAGCTAAAGTAAAACTACTATTAATCATGATATGTTCAATGTTCATCGTTCATCGCGCTAGGATAAATTAATACCTCAATTTGAAAATAAATAAATATATCACAAATATTCCGCAGCGTCCTGTTTTGAAGTAATAATAGCTAAAGTAAAACTACTATTAATCATGATATGTTCAATGTTCATCGTTCATCGCGCTAGGATAAATTAATACCTCATTTTGAAAATAAATAAATATATCACAAATATTCCGCAGCGTCCTGTTTTGAAGTAATAATAGCTAAAGTAAAACTACTATTAATCATGATATGTTCAATGTTCATCGTTCATCGCGCTAGGATAAATTAATACCTCAATTTGAAAATAAATAAATATATCACAAATATTCCGCAGCGTCCTGTTTTGAAGTAATAATAGCTAAAGTAAAACTACTATTAATCATGATATGTTCAATGTTCATCGTTCATCGCGCTAGGATAAATTAATACCTCATTTTGAAAATAAATAAATATATCACAAATATTCCGCAGCGTCCTGTTTTGAAGTAATAATAGCTAAAGTAAAACTACTATTAATCATGATATGTTCAATGTTCATCGTTCATCGCGCTAGGATAAATTAATACCTCAATTTGAAAATAAATAAATATATCACAAATATTCCGCAGCGTCCTGTTTTGAAGTAATAATAGCTAAAGTAAAACTACTATTAATCATGATATGTTCAATGTTCATCGTTCATCGCGCTAGGATAAATTAATACCTCAATTTGAAAATAAATAAATATATCACAAATATTCCGCAGCGTCCTGTTTTGAAGTAATAATAGCTAAAGTAAAACTACTATTAATCATGATATGTTCAATGTTCATCGTTCATCGCGCTAGGATAAATTAATACCTCATTTTGAAAATAAATAAATATATCACAAATATTCCGCAGCGTCCTGTTTTGAAGTAATAATAGCTAAAGTAAAACTACTATTAATCATGATATGTTCAATGTTCATCGTTCATCGCGCTAGGATAAATTAATACCTCATTTTGAAAATAAATCTGCAATGGAAAGGAAAATCTACCCGAAACGCGTTATTAATATCTTTTAACTCGAACGTATTAGCTACTGTACTGTAAACCCATCACATTTTATTTATACACCTACCTCTTGTTATACACAACTTTGTATTTTTTTTCTGTTATCTAAAACTTTACTTGATCTGTTTACACTAAATCACAAAAACTGTAGAAATATGTAAAAGCCCATTGGGCGTTGATGATTAATAAAATAAAATAAAATAAATAAAATAAAAAATTGACATATTTTGTCAGAGGCTAAAAATATTCCCGCTTTGTAATAAAATCTAAATAAATGGAATATCTGTTAACGTATCCGAAAAATAAAAACTGTTTTGGAAAGGTGATAAAACAGGCTGTGAAAATTTTATTATTAGAAATAAACATGCAATTTTTAAAATATAAAATTTTTGGATGAAAACTGTAAAAAGTTTTAAAAATGGCTAATTTTATGTTTTTACTAACTACAATTACTGATAATGTAAAAAAATAAAAACATACATATTTCATTAGAAAAAGAAATTATAAACGTTACTGTCACCTCACTTTTTTGTCGTTTCATGTAAATATAAATTCTTGAAAATTTCACAAAATTTCATAATTTTTTTTTAAATTGCGATCGGTAACTTTGGTTTCATAAAGGTGAAAATTTTATTTTTTCTGGCTCACTTTTAGATTTTAGATTTAGATTACAGCGTGTTGTATTTTCTTTCCAATACCGTTTAGATCATACTTCTCACTATGATAGTAAGGGAGACACAAAGATTTCTGTAAGACCTATGTGAGTTGGGACAAATATGGTCTCCTGTGATTAAACGGGTAGTCAATGGTGTTGTTAAGAGCAACCTATTGAAAACGCTTATATTTATCACATTTTATTTATACTCATCTATACTCAATTAAGTTTCATTAGATATAGCAAGTAAAGTAATACAAAAGCGAGTAGTGCCAAATTTAACACTTTAAAAAAAAAAATCAATTACTTTACCGGTCGTGTAAATGGAGGCGCATCTGACACTTGTTTCTATTCGATAAAACTAAGCATCGAGTAAAGATCGTTTGTCTTGCTGAATGGACCATACATAAAATATTGTTCAGAGCATGCTACCTTTCTTGATCACTCCTCTAAACGGAAAAGGAGAAAATATTCATTTTGCTGAAATTACAGTTTAAAAAAAAAATTAATAAAAGTTTTGTTTGCTTAGGTACTATTCAAACAAATGATTTCCCCAAACGATTACTATTAAAAATTGTGTTTCAAATGGCAATGCGGTACAATGACGGCCGACGCCAATTCGCTTCACATATTCATTATATACTGACTGTAATTCCGTGATATTTTGTGTTCGTGGTATGCAAAACGAAAATATATATGTGTATATTTTTATTTCTTGCTTGGCTTTTAGGACGCTTTAACATTTTTACAGGGCAGTATGTCATCAGATTTAAAACGGTGTGTGCATCTGACGTCCCCAGCGACTCGCCGGCGGACCAGGAGTGGAAAATCGGAGAGGGGGTGGTTTTGTTTCACTGAATTTGAAAAAGTTCAACTTTTCAACGGTAAAATTAAGAACTTTTAAATGAATCTGTTAGAATACATATGCCCAAAATATAATATAAAAAATTCAAAACAACTTAAACGTTTTTTTGAGTCAACATATTATTTATTATAATTTCAATTTATTATCGTCATTATTTTATTTTTTTCATATTTATCCAAATGTAAGCAAAGATGTATATATGTGGTGAGCTCTGGCGTTATGAAACTTGCATAGGAAAATTGAAATAAGTCACACGCGAGTTTTTGAAAAAGTGTATTTTATAGAATTTTGTGACAGGGAAAGAGGCACGAAAGGAAGAGGAATGCGGGTGGGGCGGAGGGGAATTAAGGAGGGGGGATTTGTGGGAGGGTGGAAGAGGGAAGGGGAAACCGGAGAAAATGGCAGGAAGGGGGTAGCGTGATAGAGGGGTTCGCGAAAGCGGAAGGGGGAGAGAGAACGCGGGAGGAAAATGGGACATGGGAGGGGAAGAAAAGGCGGAAGGGGTACGGGGACGAATGGGAAAGGACACGAAGAAGTAAGAAGTTTTAAATTCAAATATTTCACAATTAAGATCAAAAAATGTATACAATTCATCAAATCATTGAAAGAGAAGATAACAATAATAATCTAATTTTTTTAAATATAATAATGAACAAGACATAGAAAAATAATTAAAGATAGTGGTCCAATAGGTAGAGGTGTATGTCCCGGCAAGAAGTAAGGTTCTGGGTTTGACCACTATCTTTAATTATTTTTCAGTGTCTTGTTCATTCTCATATTTTTAAAAATTAGATTATTATTGTTATCTTCATCTTCAATGATATATTACATTGATGGAAACAACCTTCAAAGTTAAAAAGAGAGTATTTCTTATTTAAAAAAAAAATAAAATTCATCTAATATTTGAAGTTTATTTTCAAATGCTCTGTGAATGTTCTTTTTATGTTCTGTTTTATTGAATAAGATAAACATGTATTTATGAAGCAACTGTCATATAATGGTATAATAACAGAACTTGAATACTACTTACAGAGAACGCGAACATTAACTTCAAATATTGAATGAATTGGCCCATTTTATTAAACAACCCGCCCTGTATTAGCTTTTCAAACATGTATCTCTGTGAATATTTCAAACTTCTGGGTACGAAAATATTTGCCGAAGACATCATTTTTCCACCAGAAATTGTATTATAAAATAACTACTTTAACTAGGCTAAATATACACAGCGGAAACTTCTATAATCAAAGGAAAATATTTGCTGGAATTGTTAGTTATGTGGATTACTTTAAAGTTTGATGATTATGACTATTTTAACGAGTAAGCATTTGAAATAAAAACTGCATTCGTAACTCACAACTGCCAAAATTGCACAAATGCCTTTTACATTTTACGAAAAAACTAAATGTATTTTTACTTAACACCGCACATAAGATATATGTATTTATGCATAAGTCGGAGTTTGGAGAACTGTTAGATGAATGTGGATACCTCTCTCTAACATCCGAGTACCTATTTTACTTAGAATACTTCCTTTATTTTCAATTAGGTACGCGTATACGTAATAATTATATTTTATAATAAATATTTCAATTTTGAATTCAAAAGCTTTCTACTTTTTATGTTTTTTTTTGTGATAAATCTCGTATGCTTAGATTTGATACTAATAATGTATGATTTATGTTTTATATGGCTAGCTGAGTATTAAGTTTCAATAAGAATATGATGACATGTGTAGATATTATTGAATTTCAAACTACTTAAATAAAACGAATTATATTTAACAATGGTAAATTTATTAAGTGAAATTACATTTTAGAGGAAAAGGTAGAAGCATGAAATAAAGACTCTTAGTTAAAGTTAAAATATAAGCAGACACGCTAATTTAAATATTACTTATGCATTTCCAAATATTAAACTGAATTACTAACTTATAACTAACCCATGGCGCCAAGCTCGTTATTAACCAAACGGCTATGGTACTAGTATATTGAAAGGTAAAACCGAAAATCTACAAAAAATACCAGTGTGCTTTAGACCACGTGACTGAAGTAAATACTACTTTAGTTATCTAATCTAATTTTCTTTCTAGCATCGAATAAAATCATTCCAATCATCAGAGTATAAGAATCTAAATTGAAGATTCGTTTGGATTGTTACCAATCATCGTGACAAATCAGTCGTTTCAATGCACTGAGTTCGCATACTCTAAACGAAAATTTGATTAATTTGAATATGGGAATTACGCTTATTAATTCTTACAAATTTTAAAATAAAACTTTTTTGATGCGGATTCAAGTTAGAGAGCGACGTTTATTCACATTTGCAGCAGGAAATTAAAAAAATTCCAATCGAAAAAGTGCTAGTTATTAGTTAGATTTTAAGGTTTAGAATATGAGAAACAACATCACAACTATTGTCAGCATAAATGCCAGCACCCATTCCAAACGTCATTACTATGGATTTGAGCTGTTTTTACGATTAGATTGTGAGGAAGGAACCTCAAAATTTATTTAATTTTTTTATCGTTCGCACGGTACGCTGTAATTTCCGTAACGCATTCGCCAGTTTACCCCTCAAGTCGGCATGCGTGAAGAAGTATTTACTTCAGTAATAATAAGATGGAAGAACTTTACGATTTGAGATGGCGACGGAACCCGACATTGCTGAAACTGGCGTAGAACGTAAGCTGCTACCGGACCTGGGGTGCTAGCATGGTCGATAGATATGAAGTTACCGACCGATTGTCGGTAACTTCTCATCGTTCCCTAGGACAACTGCAGATCACAAACGAATAGGTGACAATGACTAAGTGTTTTTAATATATTCGATATCAACTGTAGTTTGTACGTTAGCGATCTGCAGTTGTCCTAGGGAATGACGAGAAGTTACCGACAATCGATCGGTTACTTCATTAACAGTTACCGACAATCGATCGGTAACTTCATATCGACGATTATGCTAGCACACCTGAGTCTTGATTTTCCCAACTGCCTCCTGCTCCGTGCGTTTTCGGCGGCCGGTCCCGGATGATTCAGTAATGCCAACCTAATCATTATTAACCCGCTTATTTAAGAACTCGTCCAATTGTAGCGAAACTGGGGCTAGTAGAACCAACTGCTACAAACTTATGCGGAATGAATAGTAATAAACAGACTCTTCCGCGAGGAAAAAAATAAACTATATTCCTTGGCGTAAGCTTCTGAATAAAATAACAATAAAGCCGGTTTTTGCACCGAATGTAAAGCCAAATTATGAATTCAGACTTACCTAATGGATGGACACACTGAATACTTTGTAATGAATGTAAAGAAAGTTTTGAAAACTTTAAATAGGTAGGTAAATAGTAAACCTGCTAATAATTAAATGTGAATATGGTAAACTCGGTCTACCTGTAGAAACAAAAAAAGACAACCACTTGATGAAATAATTAAACTCGTTAAAACTCTCTAATGGAAGACTTAATACCAAATTGACTTTCATTTAAAAAAAAAGTGATTATGGTTTACTACAGCCCGGATTTATTAAGAGCGTATTATTACCAGAGAATAACGGAAATTAGTCAAATTATACAACACAAATTTCAAATTATATAATCATTTTTTTTTTCATTTATTAAGTTAAAAGAAATTTACGTTTCACTTCCTTAACTTAAGTAGATATAAAGTAATAATATTAATTTTGTTCTTTTAACTTAGGGTTCAATAGTTTTCTTTTAAATCTATTTACACTTTTCTCCGTTTTTAGGGAGTCTGGAAGGAGATTATAAATTTTAACACCCTCGTGGCCAATGCTTCTCTTGCCTCTTTTAGTTTTAACAGTATTTGTGTACAGTTTATTATGTTATCTAGTATAATGCTTGTGTATTTGTGACGTTTTTATAAATGTTGTGTTTGTGTGTATAAGTCCATTTTGTATTTTGAAGATTAAAAGGCAAGTGTTATATTCGTACAAAGTTCTTATTTTCAGAAGGTTCAAATCCTGGTATCTATAGTTTTTTTGTGGGAGTATCTGGGTTATAATTGAAAAGTTTTTTAATGACTTTGTTCTGTATTATTTGTAAGTCGTTTAAGTACGTAATGTATCTGTTCAATAAATAATTCAATCGATTAATCTCTAAATCTGATCTAGAAGCGATATATTTGTACTTGATACTGTATTACACAATAAAAAAACACGGAAACTCTTTCATGAAAATAATATTCCCTTACTTTTTTTAACGTTTGGAAGCGATGCATACGAATATAAGTCTATCGGTCCTGCCTGCAAAGCGTACAGGATATAGCTACAAAGGCTGCGAGCGCTTTAAGATGAAAATCTTATGAGAATAAATTTCCGGTTGGCTTTATGGACGAAAGGATATTTACGTTTATTTAATATTTGTAGTTTTTATTATAGGAAGCGTTTCAGTCCATGTCGAGTTATTACTTGAAAAAAATATGGCTCCAGAAGTAAAACAGTTGTTGATCTTTATGCTTGCCTAAAGAGTCTGGAGTAATAAAGCAAAAATTATTATTGCCTTAGATGCTCGTAGAAAATTTATGAGAAAATCATGTAATATAAAAATTCTAATAAACCGACGAAATGCTTTTTTTCAAGGCAAATGAATGATGTTAAGACGATAGACTTCGCTTTTCGGCCCATACAAAAAGAACACCCGGGAAAAAACACTTTTCTACATCGAAAATTGCACGAAATGCATATATTTTTTTTAAATTATGTCGGTATGTTTTTAAATTTTTGATGCATTTTGTAGTAACGTATACGTTCACTGTCAAACATGTATAATTTATCGGAAAATATGACTTAAGGAAAAAGTGCTGTTAACTTAATTCTCATGAAGATTACAAAATTATAAAAACACACCGACATAGCTTCTTCTTTCGAAAATATATTTCTGTTTTTAAATTACAATTTCGTGAAAGTTTGGGTGTAGAAATTTTTTTTCTCCCGAAACCCTTTTTCGAGCGATTTCTGTAGGTAAATATGAGCGTTGTCCGATTCGCACATTTCGCATTCGCATGTAACGTAAGTGTGTGTGAGTTTATTATGAGCGGGACAGAATGAGATACACATGTGCTCCGCATGTGGTGCAAAGTCTAGCCTCCTTATTCGTGAATGGATATATAATTGGACAATAAAAGATGCATTTCAATCAGCATAGATAACCAAATGAAGAACTCTTCCAATGGAGACAAAAACAATAGATTACCGACTGTTTTCTGATTAAAACATTTAGTTATAAATATTTCATAGATTCAGTGCCAAAAAGATTATTCTATATGGAGGTCGCTATCTCTTGTATTTTTACCAGACAAAATGGATTTCTCTTTGAAATAACATCTTCAGTACCTAATGTTCCTATCTCATTAACCATTGATACAAAACATCCCTAAAATAAACATTGACATAGAGCACCATGTGCTGAGCACCTCAAATAAATTATTTGCTTCACAATAAAGAGATTAATGAATCACGTGCAGATTATAACGAATATAACCGCCCAAAAAAAATAATCCGACAGATTTTTCCGAATATTTCCACTGCCGATCTTGTATTTCCTATTTTCATAAGTTCCTTACAAAGCCGGCTAATGGATGTATGACATATTTAACTTTTTGTTCGGATCTGATATCGCAGAAGACTGGGTAATTTATAACTGTCTTGACTGAATATAGCTTCTTAATGTTATCTATTGAAAGCTTTTTGATAATGTAGGTACTGAAATCTCCCAAGGTTCTTTCAGGGAGGGGTTGGTACGATTTTTCGTTAGGGTAGAAACTGGAAAGGGGTAGGTACGCTTCCGTTATATGATCCGGAACACGATTCGCACCAACAAGTATAGCGGCATACAGACAATTACAGAGCCGTATTGATAAGGGTATTTTCCATATTACAACGTAGGTGCCTGTACGATGGAACTTGTCTCTAAAATCACGACCAGAATAAACAAAATTTAAAGGATTTAAAACTTAAGCATAGGTACCTAAATTGGGTTTAATGCGTGAACCTATTTGTTTGCCAATAATGTGTTGGAATTGCGGTAAAATATTTTACCCAGGGAGAATAAGGTATGTACCTACTTACCAACATATCGTAGATGATGTGTCGGTTGGCTATATAAAGAGAGATTTTTTTATGTCTAATTAAAGTTTCGGAAAGGATTATGTAAATAATTAATACCTAACAGCTTCTCTTAAATGAAATAATATTGACAGTTTCTTTCATAATCTCGTCCATTTTTCAACCACTCTTTTTCACTTTCATTTATTTTCTCAACAATTTTTTAAATGTTTGTGAAAGCCCCATGGGGTATACATATACGGATGCCACAAAAAATATTTCTGAGATGATCCACTTCAAAGTCTTGTCATTAATTTGTTTTATCTCTATTTGCAAAAACAGAAATGTTTTTGCAAACAAATTAGAAATGATATTGCAAGTAGAGGTAAAAAAATAATTATAGTAAAAAGAATTTGTAGTGGATTATCTCAGAAATATTCTTTATTACCTGGTCTACTTGTATTTTCAGGCCTCCATAATATAGGAATAAATAAATAAATTGCATTCATACCCAAGCAATTGGTTCTCACGTTCACAAAATATGTTAAGGTAAGAAAATATGTTTTATTTTCTAATAAGTAGACTATCGTTGTAAGTAAAAAAATATCTCCCTTGAAACCTTCAAGAAAATACTTTATTAAATAAAACTTGAACCGGGCTAACACTTTTCGCAAAAATAAAGTGTTAATGAATTCGCTTGATTCAATCACTATCTTTATTTTTTGGTTGTAGGCAATACAGTGAATTAAGTGAACGGTTTTAGTAATAATTATGTTAGTAGGCAATACCGTGAGAAAAGTTAGCGGTTTTTGTAATAATTATTCTCGTATGAAATACCGTGAATAAGGTTAACGGTTATCGTAATGATTTTGGTAGTAGGCAAAACCTTAAATAAGGTTAACGGTTTCCGTAATAATTATGTTAGTGGGCAATACCGTGAGTAAAGTTAACGGTTTTCGTAATAATCTTATGGCAGTAGGCAAAACCGTGAATAAGGATAATAGTTTTTGTTATAATTATGCTAGAAGGAAATACCGTTAAATACGTTATTAACTGTTATCGTAATAACCTTGGTAGTAGGCAATACCGTAAATAAGGTTAACGGTTTCCGTAATAATTATGGTAGTAGGCCATAATGTGAATAATTAATTATAAATATAGATAAAACTAATTTTATAGTATTTAATTATTTTTTTTCATGTTCTCCGTAAAGTTTTACAACAATATATCATGGAGAAGGTTATAAATTAGAAAGTACACAAGGGCAGTTTTACTACTTAGTGACATGTGCTAAAATATAGTTGCTGAACTGTCTGTAAGTGACATTGAAAATGTCGATGGTCAATGCAGAATCGTTAAGCAGTTGAGTCTCTCTGTTTATTGGCGCGTTCTGATAGGCAGAAGTCCTCACTTTCGGAGCATAAAAGAGTGCATGGGATTTCCCACGAGTATACTTGTTAGGGACGTAAAAATTATCCTCTTTTAACATAGGCGGATTGAGTATGATACTAGAGATTAGCTTAAAAAAGTGTTTACCTAAAAATATTTTTCTGCGGGCTTCTAAGGTGTTGAAATCGAGCATCCCTGTTAAGAACAAGGATGGATACAGGAATTGATAATACGTGTATTCCCTCATATACAGGTAACGCAAAAATCTTTTTTGTACTTTTTCTATTTCTAGGATATGGTTTTGTTCAGAAGGGGCCCAAATAATGGAGCTATATTCCAGGATGCTACGAACAAGTGCTTCATATGTTCGACGTATTGCAATTCCATTAGTAAATGATCTCGCATTACGAAGAACAAATCCAAGCATTTAGTTGGCGCGGGAGACAATGTCAAATATGTGGGATTTGAAAGAGAGATTTGCTTAAAAAATCACGCCAAGGTCTCTTATCTCATTTTTACGTTTTAATATATTTTTATATTTCTGGTAGGGGAACAGAAATGTATTTTTGGATCTTGTAAATGTAACGACATTGCACTTCTGGATGCTGAAGGGTAATTTGTTCAGTTCCGACCATTTGACAAGAGAATAGTGATCATTCTGTAGAAGAATAGAATCGATATAAGTTTTAATAGCTCTGAAAAGTTTGATATCATCAGCGAAGAGGAGATATTTTGAGCGGTTAATGGTCTTGCCTATATCATTAATGAATAAAAGAAAAAGGAGGGGTCCTAAATTTGATCCCTGGGGAATCCCGGAGTTGGTTTTGTATTCGTGAGAAAATTGGTGTCCGAAACTGACATACTGACGACGATTGAGTAAGTAGCTAGCCACGAAAGCGAGAAAATTCTGAGAGAATCCGAAGTCACTCAATTTTTTTAATAAAATATCATGGTCGACTTTGTCAAATGCTTTCTCGAAGTCTGTATAAATCACATCAACATGTACAAAATTTTCAAAAAAATTGTTGATATATGTAGTGAGATTCAGATTTTAGATTTTAGGTTTGTTGAGGGTGATAAAGTAGGGCGAAATCCGTGCTTATTCTCGTTGAGTGAATGTTTTGTTTGATTAGGTATATATTTGTGAATAAATTATGGTTTCTAAGAGTTTTGCGGGTGCTGATAAGACAGCTACAGGTCTATAATTATCGATTGCCGACTTTTTGCCTTTTTTGTGTATAGGGGTGACTTTCGTTAGTTTCCATTTTTCAGGAAAGATATTTATTATTACGAATTGAAAGGTTAAAAATGTGCTTTAGAGGTTGAATAAAATAATTTGAATATTTTTTTAGTGTGATAGGTGGTATAGTATCTCCCATGCATAATCCAAAGGCATGAGTCAGAAAAGTAATTTAATATAATATTTATTAATCAGAAATTATGTGTAACTTTATTTTGAATTTCAACCTCTTTTTGAAAATCTGAAATCTCGAGATTTGGCTTAGTCCTAATCGACCAAAAGCAAATCAGTAAATTTGTTCAGCGATAGAAACAGCTCTAACTTGGTTTCTTTGAGTTGAAGATTTTTGTTACAAACAGCAAACAAAATGTTCATCTGAATAATGATCCATTACCGGAGGCCCAGTAGCCTACCTGTCTGCCGGGAAGAGGGGCAACCCTGCCTCGGGGATATGCTAAGGAGTGCATATTTACGCTCGCTATCTTCGCACCGAATTATTACACGAGATAATAGCCTCCCTCGAGATACATATAATACCCGGCCTGTATTGCTTGCTATGTATTATAATATGAGAGGAATCTCCCATACCGGGAGTACATATTACGGCAGGAGTGTCGGCACGAACAGAAAGAGCAAAATGCATGATTTATGTAACGCGATATAAAACTCGCTGATTTACGCGTATTTTCATAGCCGATGTTAAATCCCTGAATGGGATAATGGCGGAGGTAGGCTCGAGCTGCTCTGTATATGAGATGCCACTTAAGATTGGAGGGGTGAGGTGAGTTGCGCCGCTGGATGCCGACAGACTTATGTACGTGTTATATTAATAACCGTAGCATGATTTCCATTATCGATGAAATCTGTGAGTCTTTGTGAAACGTCGCAAGTCATCAAAATCAATATTTTGCGATAGCTTTTATTAACATACCCTGATAAGGTTGAAATTATTAATAAATATTTACCGGCACAGAAAGTGGTTCTAGTATATGGGGAAATTTACGTAGGTACTCTTACATTGAAGAGAATTCTATGTGATCAAAGGAATATCTGTCGATAAACATGTGACGTTATTATGGGCTATATTGCATTTACCAGCAAATGGGTTTCGAGAGACCGAAATTACCGTCTTTGCTGTTATATTTCACAAACATGGACCGTTAAAAAAAAGACAAGTATTATAATCCCTAATAACTGTCGGACAGTATTCTCGCCATCGTATTGTGAAGCGTAAGCCTAACGAGATCATAATTCCATCAGATTATTTATGAAATTTTACAGCTAACAAATTTTTTTATGTTTTACAAATGAGAATAACATAGAATCGTGAATAATTATGATTAATATAGGTACATATAAACTTTAGTAGGTGGGTTATGAAATTGAAGTAATACTGAAGTATACACGGAGAAAATGTTATTCTAAAATACGATCATTTTATTCGTAAAAACGGGACTGAAGTTCTTACGAATAAATTAACAGTGTTTCCATGTTTATTGGCGGGAAATGTAAGAATAAACACTGAAACCCTGTTAATTTGCCCCGTTTTTAACCGTTTTTACGAATAAAATGATAATATTTTAGAATAACATTTTTCTCCGTGTATGTATTATGTAAAGACACTATGATACAGTGAGAGGATACTCTCTCTGAATAGATTTTTATCGACATTAGACGTAAAGAATATAGATGACGTAGTTGATTGAGACATTTCAAAATTTTAATTAGAACCGTAGGTGCAGAGTTCCTTTGTCAAAGAAGCAAGAAAGGTGTATTTTTAAAATTCTTACTGCCGAGAGTACTATGGTGATGAATTTTTGAAGTAATAATCTTTGTTACTGTTTCTCACCCTTCTTGAGGCAACGTTTCTGAGGGACGATAAAGATTACAAAATAAGAATGTTGGCTTAATTATATATTTCTAAATATAATAGCAGGCACTCTTCTAGTTGTAAATAACTATAATTTTTTTTCATGGGATGTCGGAAACAATCTTCTTAATTCCAGAATCCATTGCAAACAAGAATGTGTCCAAATGTTAAAAAATCTTGCAAAGCTTCAATGAAAATTTAAAAAATGCTTTAATACACCAGTGGAAATGTGAAATTCTTGCTTGAAAAAAAAATGATGTTCTTTTATGATGTGGATCCTATTTTAAATATCTTCTTGTAACTTTTTGACACATTATAATTGAATAAATGAATAACTAATATGTACATAATAATTTTATAATTATAAATGCCTTCAATTCATTTTTAACAGTAAGCAAAAATATCATTTGATATTAGAGTTTGTAGAATTCGTGCACTTATTTATTATTATTCATTATAATATACATATCTACGATATGACCTACTAATAATAACTGCAATATTGTTCAGGTATAATGTAGGTATTATTGATTAAAAATCCTGGGAATCATTAATTCTGGTTACTGGTCACCTGCATAATATTTTTCGATATTATGCAGGTGACCAGTTACCAGAGTTTACCAAAAATATACATTTTTTTATAAACTGTTCGAATTACCCCGAATCATTAATGAACGGTAATTTATTCAGAAGTTAAATCCTGTTATATCAAATGATTGGAATATTTAACACTTTTTAATTTGTTTTAAATGTACCCACTTTACATTCCGCCACTTATGATATTTTAAGATCAATTGATTTTTTTTAAAACTAACTGACACCATTTTGCAATATTAGATACATAAAATGTCCACAGACTTTCTTGCCTTCTGTCCTATCTTCTCTCACTTCCAACTTTCTTCACAACAATCTCCGAATTTGGTGTGACAGTAATATTAAATACATATCTACTAATAAGGAAACCCATGCTATGTCAACCAATGTTTGATTCTTTTCATTAGTTTCGTCATAATTTAGTTTTAAAACCCAGGCGAAATTACCTATTGACATTTTACAAAACCATGTAATTTAAAATACCTTACAACTTATATTTAATGTACTGTGTAAATCTTATAAACAAATAAATACATATCATGATATCCTCGGTCCAATGCCAAATTCACGAATCCGCATTTTTCCCAGTTTTGAGTTAAATATTTTTTTTAAATCAATAAGGAGCATGCTCTGGTATTTACTTTTTATTACACATTATTATGAATAATCTACATACACATTTAAGCTTGTTTAGTAAAAATATAAATCGATTTATAATATGAATTCTAATCCTCAAATCTCAATATTTCCCAATGATATTTTTGGGGATTCGCGACTATGGCGTTTTCCAGACGATATTATTAAAATTAATTAATCTAATTGCCGGCAACCTGAGCGTCTATTGAGACAAAATAATCTCACAAAAGCAAGTAAGTTACCTTAAGTAATTATGGAAGTACACTTCAAATATTAAAAATGCTTTTGGCATTTGTCAGCCTGACTGAATGTTAAATGGTCAGACGAGTTAAGTTAAGAGCTTTCCAGTGATTTATGGTTTTTTTTCCACCATTGGCGATTTTTTTTTGTTAAATAGTTATTTTTACCTGTCAGCACATATAATATGTTGGCGTTTTGGCATTTGCTCCATTTGTGACGTTGATACTTAAACTTGACCTTGAAACAGACATTCATTTCTCAAGTCAACTCCTGTCACATTGAGTGATTATCTTTGTGAGAAGCTCTGATGACAGATTTTCGTTTCGTTGTCTACGATTTTTTTCTACAGAATGTAATTTAAATAATGATTTTGATTACCTACGCGTCTTCTTGGTTATATTCTTAGAGAAATATTTCGAATATTTAAAAAAAATTATATTTATGCTGAATTATGATGAAAAATTAATGAACGCTGAGTTCTCGCTTATAACTTTTATTTCTAGGATAGGCTTCATAGAAGAGAAAAAGTGATAGGCAACAACAGAACCATCAGTGAGTGGGAATTTAGAGAAGGTAAAATTTGTTTTTAATGGTAAGTTTTAAATGTCGAAGTTCAATGTAAAAATGGTTATTTTGTGAACCATATCTTTATTAATTAGACATTTTAAAATGTAATTGTACCATTTTAATTCGTTAATAAGTAATTGGGTTTTTGAAATAAACTTTCTTTTTTCTATTTGGGAGGCGGTTATGGTTACCGCTGCCAAGGGAACCATTTAACCCAGCTATTTTATCCAGCTACCCTGCCACAGCTCACCCCAAGTCATTTGCTACGTTAAGTGACTTAGCAGGGATGCCCGGGATCATGGGGTGAGATTTTTCTAGGCCTTAGCGCGGATGCTTTTGCCAACCCACTGCGTAGAGGTCCATAGATCGGGAGTACATTGAGCGAGACCTTTTGACCTATCGCCTTGCATCACAGTGGGAGGGATGGATTTAAATGTTCGTCATTCATGAACACTTTATCTCCCAGACTTCCATCCACCCCTCACATATGTTTCCTTCCCAGAACTTTATCTCCTTCCTTTCCCTAAAAATTCCCTTCACATAGCATCTCCAAAAATTATAATAATAGATTTTTTTTTCCTCGGAGCCTCTCGCGTGGAGCTATTGTAAAAAAAAAAAAAACAATTTACTTATCGTTTATATAGTGGTCCATTAAAAAAATAGGAACCAGTAAAAGAAAAAGTAAAACAAATTTAGAAGTTTATGATTGACGGAAAGCGACTTCTGAAATATAATCCAGTAAACCAAACACCAATAATTTGTATCTTGTAAAACGAAAGAAAATATATTGGAAAACTTTTAATGTGGAATCGATCCCTTGCAAGCAAATAAGGACAGCTGTAATAAAATAATTCCGCAATCTTCAAAAGAAGAAAATGATATTAAAAATGTTTATATATAAATATATATCATACTAGAAAACGAAAGGTGGATAGAATTTTCGGGGACCTAAATCGCAGACTGGCAGTGAAGGCAGCTGTCATTTTGCATTTCCAATCTGACATCTCAATTTTGAATGAAATGTTGCGTGATTTATTATTTTTTTTTAAATTGCAGATACGAGAAATACCTAATATAATAAGCTTTGTTTTCAGGTTATGATGTGTTAATAAATATTTAAGTCTATTGCGAAATTAAGTATGGTTATTATGATTTCAAAATAAAGAAATGCAATGAAAAAATCGATGTCATCAATATTACAAGGATAATCAATCATCGAAAAAAAACAACGCAATTCATTCACAGGCTTGGACCTACTGGACAAAACTAATCCAGAAAAAAGTGGGGGGTGGAAGATTTTTGAAAATAGTCTATACCTGCTTAAATTTATTTTTGACAAATCCCATTCCCTATCTCATCTAATACTCCAAAAAATCATAAGCCGTTATAATTGTATTAATAATACAAAGATAAAATAAATAAAAAATTACATTGTAAACCATTTTACACTACACATACAAATCATTTTAAAAGTTTTTCTTACAAGATGCAAAAAGTCATACAAAATCGCTCTAATTCTCTGTCGGCTTTTTAGGTTCAAGTTCGCAGTTGTATGCATACATTTTTTTCTTCATATATTTTCAATACTTAATTTTATATTTTGGCTTTCTATTTTTGTAGGTATGTACATTTAAAAATAGTTTTTTATTTTGTAATAAATTTATTAAAAAAAATATACACGAAAATTTGTTTCAACATTTAAAGAAAATATTATTTTTAGAAATTTTAACTATGAAAAGAATCACTGCGACTGGATTTCCCAACACAATCCAATAAGATAATGAAATCAAGATGCATTTCTTAAATGAAAATCCAATTGTTTCATGGACATTTAAAAGATATTCAGACTTTAACAGTCTTCGGAATAGCAGGCGTTTATTTTTAATGCGAAAGCGACACCTGTTAAACTGAATCACCACGTTTAATGATCAGAAAATCTGCTTTAATATAAGGATAAAATGGAGGAATTAAATTTAACTATGACAACACACATCTACAGCCAACATAATACTGAATGTTCTGTAATGAATCGCATTTATTTCAAGCATTTTAGGGCTCCTTCGACGATAAAACAGATGTTTTCATTATTTCTTCACATTACGTAATCGCGACTATTATTTTAAATCTTCAAACAAAAGAAGAATGCCGTTGCAGAACGTCCAATTAATATCATTTTCATTAAGTCGAACCATTTTATGATCTTGTTATTTAAGATAGTATCAGTTGTAGACGCTACTAAGCAATCTAAGCATTAAGATAAAGTTATATTGGTTTCACCATGAAAATATAAGACTGAGATTTTATTTTATTGGTTCAACGCGAATGTTTTAGACCGCAGAAAGGAAGGATTATTAATATATAGGTCTGAAAGCGGAATAAGAGATTGAATTGCATAACTTTCAATCAGTGAAAACGATAAAAATGCTTTGAAGGAATATAAAAATGTTGAAATCTCATTTGTATTTTTATTTAGTAATTTGTTGAAGCATTCACAGATTTTAAATAAGATCCCATCGATTTTTTCTGATGTTTTTATTACTATCTATCTATTTCTAGTACCTTCACGTTTTTGATTAAAAAGAGAACTCTAAGAAGTAAAAATAAAGTGAACATGAAGTATGAAAGAATGTTAAAACCACATAGTAAAAGTTCAAGGAGACTAAACCGAAATGCGAACAAAGTATAAAAATTGAAAGCTCGCAATGTCTGAAAAATTTTCGATGCAGTCAGTCCATTGACATACATACTTTATTGTATTGTAATCTTTTCATCCTTAATGACATGAACGTAAATACTTCTAAATATGTTAGTCTCTACCCACGTTCAAGGATTAAGTTTTGCAGATGATACTGTGCTATTAATTCAATCCGACAATTCGATGGACGCATATAAAGTTGAGAAATCAATAAACACTGTTTTTTTGTACCTACCAAATCACAAAAAATTTCATAGTACCTACCTACCATTTTTCTTGCATTAAACTCCACAAAACTAAACAACTGCATTTAGGTTAACTTTAATAAATTTGATCGAAGAAGCATAAGTTGAATCACTACACACAAAACACTAAAATATTGTACGGAGAAAGAATAAAATTAAAATATAACATTAGTGGTCAGATGTGTGACTAAAGAATGAAATTGTAACAATATTTAAACCATAAACAAATCAATTATCACTAAAACCACCGAGAAGGAAAGTGAAAGTTCAAAAAACTAGGGTGACAGATTTTGGCAAATGTAACATAAATAAAATCTTATTATTAAAAAAAGGTCACGAATGAAAAAATAGTATGCCAGTCGTCTGTTAACACAAATAAAATCTTAACATTATTTTTAAATTTAGCCAATGAATTGGAAGACTTAATGTAATCTGGAAGAATAATATATAAGTGGAGCCTGATATAAATAGTTTATTTTGCCAAAAGATGTTTTAGTATGTACGGCTACAAAGTTCATTGTAGAGCTTATTCTAATGGTAGGGATTTGTTGGGGTCTTTCGGCAGATTTAGTACTGATAAAAAAACCTATAAATTATTTTAGGTTTATTCAGCTGTTTTACACACATAAAATTGTATTTCTTGTAAAGAATGTTCGATGGATAACAGATTTTTTTGTGTAGATAATTTTAAGAATAAATTTGTGAGAAATGTTTAGTGACTCTAAAACGTATTTTAGACAGGATCCCCAGCACACTTTTGGACTACGGCATAGACAGATTTAAATTTAACTTTATCCAATATAATAATATGTCGAAGTTCTTTAAAAATATAGGTAAATCTCCTGATATTTTTTTTTAACATGTCAATATGGTCGTTCCATCTCAATATTTTTTTTCAATATTTACACCTAGGTACCTAATACAGTCTCTAAAGGGCTCTACAATGAGCTTATTCTAATGGTAGGGATTTGTTGGGGTCTTTCTGCAGATTTAGCCCCTAAAAAAATTGGTGTATTTTGTCAGAGGCTAAAAATATTCCCGCTTTGTAATAAAATCCAAATGAATGGAACATTTGTTAACGTATTCGAAAACTAAAAACTGTTTTCAAACGGTGATGAAATAGGCTTTCAAATTTCTATATTAAAAATTATTATATATTTGCACTCCATTAGGTGTTTCTAAATCGTCATACAGCTCTTTCAATGCCTCATGTTGTGCAGAGGCAACTAGTTTCTTTGCTGTCTTTTTGACTTGCTTATACACTAACCGGAGTTGCTCTTTCTCGCTATCGCACTTACAGTTTGACCAGTATCTGAAAGCAGTTTTCTTCTCTTTTACACATTTTTGTATTTCATTTGTCCACCACCATGATTCCTTCTTTATTTTCAGTTTACCTTTGGAGATTCCCAGATGTTGTTTGGCTTCCTGTACACATACCTGTTCAAATGCTTTCCACATTTCAGTTGGGTTTTGCGTATCTTCATTTTGGAGATTTTCTAGCATCCAGTTTTGGAGTTTTGACATTAATTGTTTGCCGTTTTCTTTTGAGATATTGAACCACTTAATTTTGGTTGTTGGTTTTATCTTATCCTTATACAATTTATGTCTCGTTACATGTAATTCCAGCAGTAGTAGGCGATGTTGTGTTGCAAGGGGTTCACCAGGGATAACTTCTCAAAGCGTTTTTCTCATTTCGTTTCTGCATAACCAATAATCTATTTGTGTTGCAGCATTACCACTTTTGTAGGTATCTAGTGTATATACTGATAAAGAAATTTCAAGCAAAATTTTGATTCTGAATGGTAACCGGGGTGAAACTGAGAGCATCTATTACCTTGAAACGTTCTGCAAATATACAATAATATAACATTTTTTATTAAAATTACTAAACTGAATATGTAGTTCAAATTTGTATTTTATCATCAACGTTAAACTGACTTCGACAGCGCATTCGATTGAGATACAACAAACACAATATTGTATTTTATGGTGATGAAATATGCTGGAAGAAGTTTAAATTCTACAATATGAACTGATGGTCGCAGAAAGTTGCCCCCCGCGGGACAGATATTTGTTGTTTACGGAACGGGTCAGCCTTCGCTCGCCTCCATAAATTCAAGAGTAACTTTGTTAAATTTTCATCTAACCATTTTTATGAATGAAAAGAGCGCTTGTGATTCATTTAGTGTTTTTATTGAACACGGAATTTATTAAAAATTAAAATGTTTAAATATTACAGTACCTACCGTTACCATCATTCATTATTATTTTTCTTGTTGATGCCCTAAAATTTCATATTTGCTTTTTTAATATAATTTTATTATTGTGAAAACACACGGATCGAATTTTAAAAGTGAATAACTTTAGAAAAGTAAGCCATCCATCATAATGTTTTGGCGTGATACGATTTGGAGCACTGCGTAGACACATTATAGGTTTGCGATTTTTTTCATATCCTTTAAAATTTAAAAAAAAAAAAACTATTGTAAATTTGATAAAGAATGATAATCGTCTAACAATATACTTAATTAAAAATGTACAACCCCGGTATAAAATAACTATCTAATTAAAAGCGTTTTTTAACTGATCTAAATAAAATAAAATGTCTGTATTTTAGTTCCCTGTTTAGGCTCAAATACTACTGGACCGATTTCGCAGAAAATTTTAAAGTTTGTTCTTCTTCGTTCCAGGAGTGTTAAGAGAGTGGTTTGCAAAGTCGGGTACATCCAAAGCAGGCACATTTTTTCTGTATGTGTATGAGATTTGGAGTACAATTAAGGTTGATATGATGGAGTTTTTTTTTAATGGTAACAATTGGAATACAGTGGTGAACCGTAGAAAAAATAGCGGACGCCCGAGGAAGACTTAACACGTTATCTCTGCACTTGAATGAGATACGTAGTCGAATTAAATTCGATACAAAGTAGACCTTTGAAAGCAAAAATATAGTATTCCTACGATAGTTAATAGTCGAAAAAAGTTGAGGACAGCTGAGAATAAAAAATAATCTTTTTTGGTGAAATGGGGCATACTTGATGAAAGAAAAAAGAGTTGTAAGTATAATGTATGATATGAAAGTGAATGGTAGAATAAATTGGGGACGCCCGAGGAAGACATGTCACGATCAATTGAAATAAATACTTATCTATACTCAGAGTGGAAGATACTGTCAGTATCGCTCTGGTGTAAGACCACCATTCAGAATTGGAACGTTGCTTGAAATGGCTTTAGAAGGGTTTGGCGACCAGATCTGAATAGTCAGGTACTTCCCCACCTTCCTCTTTCCCTCCCCGCTACCTTCAGCCTCACAACATACCCCAATTGGGGATTCAATAGTCTCACTGGCTCCAGGCGGGAGCAGTTGGGACTCTTGTGCGGTATTCATATAAAAAAATGTATAGAAAAATAATGAGGCGTATGTGATGAAAGATGAAATAAAATATCTCTTCAAATTGGCCATATTTTGACCAGTTGACGGGTGTTTGAAAATTAGGCAATGACAGATTATGCCCTAAAATGATAAAAATGTGGTTAATTAACGAAAACTCCATGTATCTTTAAATATGTTGAATTGATTATCTTAATGTAGCTGCCTATATATCTTATTATTAGGCATGTACATTGAAATATCTTATAGATGTAATTCAAATAATCTAATATTATTATGTGATCTATCCTAATGTGTCCTTAAAACTATATAATATGTATTAACAAATGTTTCCTTATGTATAATAGTAGAGTGATAAATTGTAGAACCTACAGACAAGCTGCCATATGAGAGCTTTGTGGGACTACCCTTATTTTGTACAAATGTATTTTTGATAAATAAATAAATTTAAAAAAACCAAAATGTGGCTAAAACTTTCCAGTGGTTAAATGTTTTTCCGCAACTCAATAGCAAGCAGTCAGAAGCAACGCTTAAAATGGCTTAACCTATGATTAGTGACCGTAACTGAAAAGTTGGGTACTTTTGACCCGCCTCCACCCCCTCCCCTCTTTGTCACGATTTGGAGTTGCCATAATCTCACTAACTCCGGACAGTTTAAACTGTGCGATATCACATACTTAGTAGAAATGCTAACAAGTGCCGTCCTTTTTTATCGTAGAAGGCTCATTATTTTTGTCTTTCCAATTATTGCAACTACATAATGATCACATCATCTAATTCAAACCTATGTACATGTACATCGAGTAGTTTTCTCTGATTACAATTTTTATTATTTTTATTTGTATTTATTTATTGCATTGTTAACGATATAATTAGAGGATTTTTTTAACACCACGCTAAACACATACCTGTGTTTTTTTTGCTTAGTGAACTCAAGTTTTTTAATTTTTTTATTATTTCATAAATTTTTATAAGTTTTACAGTTTTGACATTTTTTTACAGTTTTGACATTACCGCACTAGGCTAATGCACGTGTTGATATAGTTGATATTGTATTGCCACAATAGTCATGTAGAGCTTTTTTTGCCACGAGTTACAATTTCCTGACTGCATGATCCAATGACACTTTGGTTTGATATCATATAAAAACGTTGATATTAGACATGGTCAGATTTATTCACAGCAGTGAATCGATTCAGTCATATATATGTATATTATAATAATAAAATAAAAAAATTTAGACACTGATCGACGAAAACCACGACGACGGGGTTTTTAATTTTTTAATGTGTGCTATATTATGACAGCAAAACCGATAGAAAAAATGTATTTTTATAAGGCTATCAAATAAATCATCAAATTAAACAATTTTACTAATTTTATTTTATTTATTTTAAACTTAAAATACTTCCGCTTCGTGTGATCGAATATAAAGCGCATTCTAAGAAGTTTTCGACCTACGATCTAACTAAATTGACGGCTTAGCTCACAGGGGAATCGCCCTGCACTCCCAAACGGATTTGCGGCAGGTATTGAGAATGAATTGTATCTTTTGAGTAGTGTCTTGTGTCTTGTCTTGCAGTGACTTATTAACTCGCGAGCTGCGGACCTAGTCACAACTGCAGCTAGAAATGGAACTACTATGGCTATGACTGTGAAATGAGATTCGGAATGATCGTAAGAGCGAAATGATCTTGACGCCACAACTGAGATTCGGAATGTAATAAGAGCGAAATGGATCTTGGGATCTAGACGTCACAACTGAAAAAGAAATATTGTTTTGATTCCTGAATAAGTGAAACAGAGATCTCGCTCCGGACAAACTCGGTACCGACAGACTAGGTACGTCGATCTCGGACCCCAGGAACCAAGAATGTGTGTGATTGCCTCTTGGAAATCCCGGTCGTTCGGCACTTGCGAACTGTTTCGGCCGTTTTTCGCTTGTATTGGGCCGGGAACTAGATTGTTTATTGTTTATTGTTTCTTCTTCACATTTTACTTTTCAGTTTACAATACAATTTTTAACCTCACTAGGACAAGCCTGTGTTGAGGTTAACAATTATTTACAAAGTAACAAAATAACACAAAAGGAAAAAGGAAACAAAAATAATACTTCAAAAAACACAAATAATATAGGTAAAATAAAAATGATACTTCAAAAAACAATATTGTTACACAGATAATGGACAAGCTAAAGGCCCTTGGCAGTCTTGGCACATTACAATGTAAACAAAGTAGGGTGACCATAGTTCATTTGAATTTTGAAGGACTAAGATAAATAATAAATATATGTATATAATATATTATGCTATTAATTTAGCACGACAAAGATGAAAAAATGATTTAGACAATAGAATATACTTTTAATTTATGAAGGACAAAGATGAAAAAATTAATTGGCAATCCTCGGCAATTAAAAATAATTTGAGATTCTTTTTAAAAGTATACAAGGAATTAGATGACTTGACATATTCTGGAAGGCTATTAAGTAAGAGTGGAGCCTGGTAAAAATAGTTTCTTTGAGCAAAGGAAGATTTAGTTTGAATTGGCATAAAGTTCAGACCAGAGCCAATTCTCGTAGAACGAATTTGCTGCGTTCTTTCTGCAATATTAATATTTTTAAAAAATCTACAAAGTGTTTGTGTAATAAACAACTGTTTTATATTCATGACGTTACATTCCTTAAAAAGTAAATGAGTTGGATATGTAAATTTTTTGTTAAACATAACTTTAAGGATTAGTTTTTGGGCAATATTAAGTGGTTGCATATAAGTCTTTGGGCAGGATCCCCAGCACAATATATTATAAGAAAGCAGAGACTGGATTATTGCAAAATAAACTGTTTTTAGCTTTTCTTTGTCTAGTATATGTCTCAGTTCTTTAAAGATATAGGTAAGTCTCCTAGTATTATTCACTAACATATTAACATGATCGTTCCATCTCAAAAATTTATCTATTTTTACACCGAGGTACTTGATGTTGACTACATTTTCTAAAGGGCTGCAGTTACATGTTTGCAAACAATTGTGAATAATCAAGTTATGAGTGGCAGAAGGCTGACTTTTACTTGAAATACTAAAAGTGATATATTTGGTTTTTTGTGTGTTCAAAGTTAAGATATTATTATTCAACCAACTATTTACTACTCTTAAACCTGTATTACATTTGTCAAATGTTTCATCCCAAGTTTTACCATCAAATATTAAGGCAGTGTCATCTGCAAAACTAACAATATTTCCATGAATATTCAGACTACACAAATAATTTATAAAAATAAGAAACAATATTGGCCCAAGCACACTACCTTGCGGGATTCCAAAGGAGATTGATTTACCCTTGCTTAAAATTTGATTTATTTCTACCTGTTGTGTTCTGTCACTAAGGTAAGATCTGAACCAGTCCATTGCTGCATTATTAATACCTAAAGAAGATAGTTTTTTAAGTAGGAATTCATGGGAAACAGTATCAAATGCTTTTGATAAGTCCAAAAACACCGCTATAGCTTTGTTGCCATAGTCTAGCGCGCTTATAACTTTGGTCAATACCTTTAAAACCGCATCATTTGTACCTTTATTTGCTCTAAAACCGAATTGATTGTCAGAAAGTATTTTATATTTTTCTAAAAATGAAACTAATCTTGACTTAGCCAATCTTTCTATCACTTTTGAGAGAGCATTGAGCAAAGATATGGGTCTGTAATTGTTAACATCTAGTTGATCTCCACCTTTGAAAAGAGGTATAACCTTAGCATTCTTACAATGAGAAGGAAATATGCCACTTTTAAAACTAATGTTAACAATATGCGATATGGGACCCGCCAGCACAGAAACATGTTGCTTATATACCATGATACTTAAGTCATCAATACCACAAGAAAAAGACAGTTTTAATTCATTTATCACTTTTGAAACTTCATAAATGCTAGTACTTTTAAATTCAAAGCTATCTCCTGTAAATTGAGTACAAGGTATATAATTGTTAACAAGACACATTTCGCTAGTTTTATTTGCACTGCACAATTTTTTTGCGAATCTAGGACCAATATCACTGAAGAAGTTATTTACGTGATTAGTGATTACACTTGGATTCTCTTCCATTGAGATAATGTTGTTGTTGATTTTTAATTTTTTTATAGACACTTGCTCCTTTTGTATATTTACTGCCTCCTTTATAATCTTCCACTGTTGCTTGGTATTTCCATTGACGTTATCCAGTTTCCTTCCGTAATATGTTTGCTTTGTATATTTTATAATTTTTGTACACCAGTTTCTATATCTTTTGTAATAATCCAGCAGTTGAATGTTATTTAAATCGCCTCGACATTTATTGTGCAATTTGTCACGGGTTCTGAGACATTTAATAATTCCATCATTTATCCAAGGTTTTAAATATTTCATGTTATGTTTTACGTTTCGTACCGACGAACAACTTTCCACGTGCATTTTTAAACATTTTATGAAATTTTCAGCAGCTGAATTAACATCTTGCGATGACAGGACTGACTGCCATGATTCCTCCTTTAATTTTACCTTCAAAAGATTGTTATCGATGACGGTTTTTATTTTTTCATTATCCTTCGCTATTTTCTTTATTGTGAAGCTCATAAATCTCAGCAATATCACATCATGATCTGTTATGTCAGTAGTGAAGACAGCTCCCTGTGGTTCAAATTTAGATTTTACCATAATATGATCGAGGCAGCTTGAAGTGGTAGGAGAAACTCTAGTAGGCGAAATTATGATTGGCTTCAAACCATGAAAAGCCAAAAGAGAGAGGTATTTTTGAGTTTTCATATCGCTCAAATCCAAAGTGTTAATATTTATGTCCCCACATAAAATGATCTCCTTATTTAGTAAAGACGTAGAGTCAAGTAGAGCACTCAGTGATTCAAGGAAATTATCTATATGAGCCTGAGACGGAGATCTATAAACAGCTATTACACACAAGGTACTCGATATCTGCATCCTTAAGCAGTTTGCGCCAGGGAAAACAACTTCCTCAACAGTTGCCTGAACATTTTGTTTTACGTAGGCAACTACACCATCGTTTTGCAAATATTTATTATTTGTGTTGTAGACTGTGTATCCAGGGATATTAGGTATATTGGTCATTTTTTTCAGCCAAGCCTCTGTAAAAACTAGTACCTCAGGACGATGTTCGATACAATCGAGCATAGTTATGGTTTCATCAAAGTTTTTATTTAAACTTCTAACGTTCAAACAAAGTAAAGAAAACTTGGAATGTTTTAAAAAATTTTTGCAGGTTAATGAATCTTTAATAATTAAATTAGGTTCGGTAATTTCATTTAAATCAATGTATTTTCCTAAATCGATATCCATTTTAATGTCGCAATTATCTTCGGTGCCTTATACTATTTGACTTCTATGACATTCTATTTAGGTCATCTTCGTGTTTTATCTCCCTGATTTTTTTGCCTTCATCTTCTTTTATTAGAATGGATCCATTTTTAAACCAGATGTATTTATATTTTAATTCCTTCCCCTTTATTTTGGCCTTCCAAAGTAGTTCCTTAAAATAAGGAGAAAGAGATTCTCATAGGAATATCATTTTGTCACGGTTCGAAATGATCTTTTTGTTTTCTAATAATTTTAATCTTGTTTCCGGATTTCTAATTTTTAGGAGAATTTTTTTCGGATGACCTGGTCTTCTGTCATATTGTCTTATTGCCGAAGTGATATCCTCCGAACTTATTTTGATGTTGGCATTTTCTATTAGTTTAATGGCTGTTATTTTGGGATGTTCATTGGTATTCTCCTCAATTCCTGTGATTTCAATACAGTCATCCAGGTTCGATTGTTTTAAGCAACCCAGTCTTGTTTCTAGATGTTTAATAATTTTACTTTTACCTGCTAAATCAGTTTTTAAGTTTTCAACTTCTCCTTTAACTTCCTTCATGGAGTCTAAGCGAGAAATTATGTCATCATATTTTTGACATACAAATTCGATTGTTTTTTGAAATTCTGACATTTTTTTATCAATGTTCTCGAGTATTTGAGTTTTTGTTTTGGATCTATAGAATTTTTTATGAATTACGTAGCGGGGGTGGGATACTTTACGTGATTTACAAAACGTTTGGAGTCAATACTTCGACCACTTCATGGCGCGCATCCTATAGAATAATAATACCTACGAAATATTGTAATATTTAAATCGTTTACGGTACACAACATTCATTGAAATAATTTTACAGTAAAATAAATGCAAATTAACATTTATTATTTAGGGTGTAAGGAATGAAGAATTAATTCGTTTTGAAATTGAGAATCAGATCAAGTGTGTCACAATAATGAATTAATTAATTTATTTCAGTCATTCAATTTTGCCCACGTCTAGTTGCTATCATTCTCATTGTGAAATGAAAATATGAACACGATGTATTCCACGGTCTGATAACATGATTGAACTTTTCGAATGCCAAATAGCCTGCCCCAATACGGAAGCTTTGTATTCAAGATCACTCTACCTATATTTATACCACTACCAAGACTCATTCTTTGCGTTTTCTGATCTTTGTGTCGAGACTCGAGCGCCTTTGCCGCCAGCATGTTTTAGTGGTGTGAGTTACAAATGTTCCCTTATAAAACTTCCCGAGTGAAATATTTTTCTCGGTCTCTATATTTCTGTAGCTTTCCAATCGGTCGTACAGTGTACACCGTACAGCCTTCAAATCTCAAAAGAAGTCTTTTATTTGGCGTGCATTAGTATTCACTCGGACTATGGTGAGGCGTAATCATTCAACCCTTACACTAGCATCATCGGGTAGTTTCACGCTCCGTCAAGTTATCCTTTTACAAGGGTTGAATGTACATACGTGTGGGGTGGTTTTATTCTCTTCGGGCCACCGATTATAGTCACGTTACGATGATGATCGTGCAAGAGTTAAGTCACTCGATTTAATCAGATAGGATTGTTTGGCACTCACAAATGAAGCTTAAAAATAGCTTTGCCTGATTTTGTTTCGCTGTGGTGAAGGTACTTTTAAGACTTGTCTTAGATAAGCTAACAGGCACAGTAAACTTGAGCATAATAGTCACAATTGTAATTCTAGCGATATTAGATTGCTGTAAATGTTTTTGTAAATGTGACATCGACCCAAAATTTCACAACATCTCTAATTTTTTTAGCTCAACTGAATACATATATAAAATAAATTTAAAAAATAAACTTCTAAGACGAATGTTAAAAATATGATGGAATATGAGTGTTGAAAGCATTGTAGGAGGGGAAAAAAAGCCGGCCTGGTGTGCATTTTATCACAGCTGAGTTTTCCAGCACCAGAAACAACTGTTAAAATAACCTATGGGCATATGTCATCCACATAGGTACCTACTAAAGTTGGGGAGGCGTTTGGATTATCTGATCTCTGTTTTTGGGGCACCTTTCGTTGAAAGATTGGCTATATTTCTGGGGTGGTTTGCACTGTGGGGGTCGGTTAGGTACCAGTGGGGTTTCTAAAGTACGCCTCTAACCTCTGATAGACTATGATTTTAACAATGGCTTGCTTGTCAATCTCATACAAGTTCAGGGTAAGAAATGTGTTGCAAAGAAATGTATTGTTTTGATAACCCTTGACATATTTCATCATGTTCGTATCGATTTCCGGATATGCAATTTGTTTTTATTCACCTCTGAAAATAAGATTTAATACGTAATTTGTGACACGTGACACTCAGCGTGAAACTTCCCTCCGCCATAAGTTTGAAAGAGATAACCAAATATGATTGAGAGAACACATTGATGACGCAAGTATATGTTTTTTTTCCTAAAAAACTCGCATGAGATGATAAAACTTTTTCACTTAAAATCCCAAGTAACACGACCTCTTTACATAAGTGCTTTTTGAATTTGTTCCTAAGCTTCTTGTTAACGGATGCCGTTACGATATTCTTACGAAAATTCTGAGAGCTGTTTCTTTCTTGAGGCCCAAAAGTAATCTCGTTTTTTCAAATTTATTTGTAAAAATATATGAATTGCCGAGTTTCAGTTTCACTGTAGGGAAAAAACTCCTTGCAAAATATCTCAATTACGTTATTTTTCATAATTAATTTCTACAATGCAACTTTCTGAACTTCCAATGCAAACACTAAAATGTACGATATTATTTACGTTTACTTTATATTAATATTATCAGAACATTAACAACAAGTAAACTATATCGATAATACAAAACTTTTACATAATATATGAATAATAATTATGGGTCCTAGAAATAATAATTACGGGTATGCGGAATAAGGAACTTTGAAATAATTCCAAACAATAATTTTCAAAACGCCACGAGCTAGAAAATATATAAATTAAATACCATCACAAATAATATACCCACCACACAATTTAAAGTAGCTATTCAAGGTAACCTGATAATGTAGCCACTGGATGTAGGTATTATATAATTTTATTAACTTTTACGTGTTTATTTTGCTAACTGAACGTCCCAACTACACATTATAAATCCACCATTACAAAAAATATAAGCCTACGCTATAATTTTTTATTATTCTTGCATTATATCTACATGAATAATTTTTTTTTGGTTTTGGGACGTTATCTATTTTGTACAACCTTATCAACAGCCTTATAATGTATCCGCAAAAGCCATAATTATGTAGCTTTATAAAGAACAGTAGATCTGTGAAGAGTGTTGTGTCCAAAAAATGTTTCTAATTTTCTTTTATTTATTATCATATTCAAAAATACCGCAGAAATCACAAAATTTGTAAGTACATAAATACTTAATTTTTATAAGAAAAACTCTCTTTTTAAAACTTTTAAAGATCATTCCCTTCAATGTGATACATAATTGAAGAAGACACTAATAATAAGACATAACACTAATAATCTAAACGAAAATATGAAAATGAACAAGACACAGAAAAATAAAAGATAACAGTCGCAACTGGGACACGAACCCAGAACCTCTCGTCACACCGGGATTTACCAACTCGGCTGTTATCACCATTTATTTAAACGTCATATTTGTCTGCATCATATTTCTAATTTCATAATTAACATTATCTTCGACTCATTTTTTCCATATTATCAGCAGCTATCTTTTTCGTTGGAAACAAGTGTTCTATGAACGTGTGTGTTACCTACGTATGTGCGCATTGTCTCAGTTGCGACAGTAATCTTTTATTTTTCTGCGTCTTGTTCACTTTCATATTTTTGTTTCAATTATTACGACCATCGTTCACGTAGCTATTTACAAGCGACGCTACTGCTACCTGTCATACAATTTTGCTAGTGCAGTGCATAACGGCGATTTCAAAACTAATAATAGTATTGAAAATACAGACGAGCGGCGATCGCGTCGCTTGAACTTAGCTCCATGGAAGAACGGCGTTAGTGTTATCTTCTTCTTCAAAAATACATTACACAAATACTTATCTATTTAATTTGCAACCATACAAAATTTCGAATAAGGAATTGTACAAATTTCCATAGACATATTACATCACTGCATGGGTGACTGATTTAAATAAAATATACCACTACTGACTGGTGACGTCAGAATTGCAAAATTCAGTAGTACCAACAAAACGGAGTGTTTAATGTGACGGTGTTTTATTTAATTTTAAATGACGATTTATAAATGCACGTAAATGTAATCAAACTTGTGCAGGTTGTTTAAGGGCGTACTAGACTTACTTTAACCAGCGGTTCCTGACATTATTTGTATTAAAAAATGTAAATGAAATTTTGGTCTCCTGTGACTTTTTGAATGTTTATTTTTTAATTTGTTTCTTTAAAACAGAACAAAATAAAATTATTCCACGTGTCGTCACTGGTCTGTCTGTCTGTCTGTCTGTGTAGTGTCCAATACATAACAAGTTTTGATTTAAGATTGAAAAAAAACATCAAATTTATCACCGGAGACATTTCATTTAATTTTTTTTAACTCATTATTTCAGGAATCACTGGTTGAAGTAAGTGAGTCAAACTCGTCTTTTAACACCTTGTTTTTATTTATTTACGCCTAATAAGGCTATTACATATATATAACAATATTATCGAAAATATACTCGTAAACAGTGCAGGAAACGACTCTTTCACTTGCACAAATATAAATATAAAGTAAAAATATATTGAATTTGTTCCACACAGTATGTAGGTACAAAATATATAAAAATATAAAAAATCCAAATAGTTTATTTTTCAGCCGACAAAATACTGTTTACGTATTAGTCAATTTAACTAGCTTTATCAAAATACTCACTAATTGATGAAAAAAACTTCAATAAGGTACGCTTATATATTAAAATTGATGTAGATACTAAATTTATCAACAACATCGGAGTATTTGTTTCCTAGCTGTTGGATCCGTCGCATAGGGGTGTACTATTGGGATGTTGATGTAGAATTGCTACAATAATATGGTAGGTACTGTCTTGTAACTGACCTGCCTGGAGTATGAAAAGAGATTACATATAATAAATCAGGGGTATCAAACATTGAATTAATGATTATATACAAACAGGCGGAAACGATTCCACGATCAGATAATTTTATTAAATTTTTCAAAAGAAGCAAACACATTGTGACTTGACATTTTAAATAAATGAAAAGAAAATACTTTGTTTTAGTTTTAAGTTTTTAAGTTTTTTTTATTTAAAATAAAGTGACTTATAAGAGAGTATTTTATTTTCATTTATTTATTAAATTTAATGAACAAAGTAAGTTATCGTAATTTAGGCATTCTATAGGAATGCCATTTTAAAATTTACATATCTTAAAAAAATATTTTGGGTTCTTTCAATCGCATGTGAATGAACCTCATAATTTGGGTACCAAACCGTGGAATTGTATACTACATGACTCCTTACTAGTGACATATATAATGTTTTTACAGTATTGACATTATTGAAATCACTAGATAAATCCCAACATTTTCAAAAGTATATTGGTTATTATTTCTATATGCTTAATAAAGTTGAGTTTCTTGTCAAACCAAATACCCAAGTCATTAATTTCCTACACAGATACTAACGACATATTGTTAATGGAATAATATAAAAATATTGGATTCTTTATTCGATAAAACCTCATAATTTGACATTTGCTTATGCCAAGTTGCAAGCGCTTATCATGACACCATATAATAAATCTCAACAAATTATTTGACAGTATATAACAATCGTTAATGTTTCTGATTGCTTTAAACAATTTCAGGTCATCTGCAAACATTAATACTTGAATAAGTTTGAAAATATATAACACATCACTAACCAATAATAAAAACAGGATAGGACCTAAATGTGACCCCTGGGGAACAACACTCGTAGCAGTGAATATGTATGAAAATGTACCATCAATTTTAACAGCCAATAATCTGTTGATCTAGTAACTATTAAACCACTTATATAGTGAACTACCTTTACCGAATTTATGTAGTTTATTCAGCAATAACTAATGATTAACATATATTAATATATTATGCCTTATTTGATGGGTATTTGAGAAACGTGGATTTTTTTTGGTACTCCAAACATATTTGTTTGTTGTGTCTTCGCAAAGGTCATTTATTGTTAAGTTTATTAGATAAAATGTTTGTACACATCTGAATTTTTATTCGTCTTTTATGTGCTGAAGCATCCAGGAATATATATTCCAACAAAGCTTTTTTTTTGCTTCATGAAAGAATTATTACTATAAATAATTCTATGAGCTCTTTAAAATACAGTCAGATTGAAAATAGCTAGTCAATAATCACGAAAAGTTACATTATTACGTTAAAAATTTCGTTCGCCCGGAGAAATTGCTAAAATTTACTTGAAATTTAATTTCCTGGGTGAAATGTTTTCCGGTAGGCCCACAATATAATTTTGGATACAATTTTGCGAGGCGTTTAATTTAATATGTTACCGGAGAAAATTTCTTCAATTTTTTCAGTCTTCCATGAAAGCACTCTTTGATGGAAAAATATTTTGTGAGCATTCGATAAATATTCCTCACCCCAGAGTATTGAGAGAATCCTCAGCATACTTTTAAATTAATTTGAGCCTTTCGTTATTTTCCTACGGGAAAAATATTCACGGTTTTTGTTCCACTAAAAGAGCCTAAACGTGTGTACATTGTAGTTGCTCGGTGTTTGTATTTTATTATTTAGAGAGAAATTTGATTTTGAGTTGAATGCAGTATTTGGAACAATGTGAACGGCGTTAACGGGTTGAATGTGGCACAATTAAAAAAAAAGATTATTCCGTAAAATGATTATGGTTTAAATTATAAGGCATTTATTATCAAAAAAGATTAGGTACTAACTACTAAGGAAAATAGGAACACTGGTAATTTTAAAATTTGTTCATGATCTCAAGGGAAATCATATTCATAGAGGAATAGTGAAGCTAACTTGAATCACAGAATCGGGGCACAAGAACCGAGGAATTTCTTATTTGGAGTTTAAATACCATGACTTAAACTATCAAAGTTATGATTTTTGTATGGTGCAGATTAGAATTAGTTACGTGATAAGTTTTTCAAGTACGGAAAGAAAAAATATTGTAAAAGATATAACCAAATTAATAGATAATATTTGTACCATAATTAAAAAATAACAAAAAACGCAAGGAACGCACATTATACAAACTAAACCAAAGCAACGTGTTTATTAACTAACTAGCTAATTGACCATCACGCCGTTTTCTTGCATGGGCAGGCAGAGAGGACAGATCACCAAACAACTCGGTCTCGGCCCACACTCCTTGCCTGAACCACGTTAATAGATCGTCTCATTCACACTATTTATATTCTGCACACAAATTTAAATACAGTGCATCAACGTATTCTTTCACATCGTCGCAACCTTCTTTTCCTTTCCAAAACCCAGATAGCCGAGCTTCTAGACGCCTCCTATTTGGCCTGCCTAGGCTTCACCTCTTAGGCAAGTTCTCTGTCTGTTTGTCAAGTCTCTGTCTCCATAGCCGAGCTGACGCCAACTATGTGCGACGGTTGAATCTAAAAAACTCCAGATTCAACATAATATGGGTGCGCGTCAGTCTTTCCAATACGCCAAGATAATACACGTTTCTGTACCACTCAACGAACCGAAGCGAATCAGACACATCCTAGCTATTCAAACATTTGTGTGAGACTATTGATTATCTCTTGCCCCGCTACCCTTCGGCCGAGTTTGTAGGTCTGGGAGACTTATTCATAAATAACCCCGCTTGAAGTTTTCAGGATCAACAGACTTGGCTGGACGATAGGCGGAATCCTTTCCCTTTGCCTCTGATTGGCGCAAATTGTTAAGGATCCTACAACGGTTCCTGAGGTCCAGACTCACCGCTCCAAACTGTAAGACCTATTATTATTAGTTATATTTTGCTGTGCCTCCCGGTTACAAGATTGAGGTCACAGCGCCTTTAGGATCGTACAACCATTGCCTGGTGAAGACATTAATCCCCGTTAACTTCACAGATCGTCAAACGAGAGGCTGAAGAAAAAAGGATGGCACTATAAGGTGAGTAAATTGGTTCATGTTTGCAAGTTGCTTCATATAATCCATTCTTACGGACACTGGTGAGGACTCAAAAGTGTGGTCTAGTCGACAATGCTCCAAAGCAGCTCGACAAAAAGCGCTAACCTACAACACATCTCGGAAAATAAGTGAAATCGGAAAATTAAAAAAAAAAACAAAATGGCAAAAGAAAGCAAGAGGATCATAAATAGGTCTAAATTTGAGCACGAACTGCAGATAAACAACAATCTAGCTGCCTGACTGTCGCTTGCAGGCTCAATGTTTCAAAGACCCAATCGTGTCCGATTACGACTATAAGTGATCAAAATAAAAATCTAGACTCCTCCAACGGAAGCAATCTTCCGAACATATGCCTTCCATTGATATGCTTGATGTGACTCTAAGTGACCATATCAGGCACGGGGGTTCTATCGAAGCCAGAGTCAAGTTAGAATCTCAGATGTTGGGTGTACTGTACAGGTCCCGCAGATACTTTAATAGCATACAACTGCTAACTCCGTACAAATCGCAAGTGCGCCTCACTGTTGAGTTTGAATAACTGAAAAACACCCTTGACTCTATGCAGAAACAGGCGGTCCGTTTGATAGACTCCCCTACATTAACAGATATAATCTTTAGAGCATAGGCGTCAGATTGGTTTGTGGTCCTTATCCTACCGGCATTATAATTGAAGATGCTCCGAGAAACCGGCGTCACTGATCCCTTCACAACCGGTGCGTAGTCGGGAAATTTGCCAAACGTCGCTTCTACGACTCGTTCAGAGTTCAACATCGACTGTGGAACGATTTGCCGGCCTCTGTGTTCCTCCCTCTTACAGCATGGGTCTCTTAAGACCCGTATTCACTTCTACACAGCATCTTCATGGACCCTGAGGAAAATTGTTTTCCTAAGGGTCTCCCGTGTGGAATTAATATAAAAAATAAAAAATAAATTAAGTTGAAACATTTCAAAGTAAATTAGTTTTCTTCGGTGAAAAAACGACACGTAAAATTCATTGTTTGTGATAGTGGCAGGCGTATTTCATTAACACAAATCGAAAAGAACCTCAAGATTGCTGATAAAACCGAATTGAAACGCCAAATTCCGTGCTGCTGCCGCCATGTTCTCCACTGTTTGGAAAAGGCAGAGGTTGTTTTTCAGAGGTGGTTACACAAAAATTAATGATCTTTCAGATAAGCTTTGGTTTTTTGAGGAGGTCAATGATTGTAAATACATTTTTTTTTGCAAGATGTCGCTTATTTCTTGGGAGCAATTGAAGCCGCCAATTAGGGAGCTGACAGCACTGCCTTTTCTTATAGTCCTACCCCTCACCTATTTCGAGGAAAAATCAGAATACGGGAAACTTATCATTGCAGATACCTTAAAAAAAAAAAAAATTTTTTTAGCTTTGCCCGGATTCAGACATGGCAGCAGGGCAATTTTGTGTTCCCCTATGAATGACTTGACGATTTATATATATGAAATTTGGGAGACCTATCATTGCAGGTTTAGTGTCTCCTATTAGTGTGTGTAATTTGTAAGTTGTGTACACAAAGTATTTTGTGTTCATTTAATAAAATATGTACCCACATACTACGACTGTGTTAGTTTTCTTATGCTTTTTGAACTAACGGTGGCACAAGTTTGTACGCATTGTCTGAAAATGTTTTGATTTGAAATCAGTACTTTCACATAAGACGATTTCTGTGCCTCTATCTTTTTCCTCCTCACCTCAAAGTGCATCGTGAAAAGTTATGAATTTTCCAGTATTTGGCGCCGTACCAAAAACATATGGCGAGATATGCACATCTTAGTGTTTCTGTCTTTATTGATTTGTCGATTTCAAACATAAACCGCATCCAAGATGGGAAACAAAATATACGGTTTAATTCTTGCTCATCGGTTTATTCTTATAGTCATGACATTACAAATACATATGAAAAAGGATCATCTGTTCGTTTCTTAATCAGCTTTCGAGAGTTACGATACCTTTTTCAGAGTCTCGTTAAAACAAACCATTAACTTTCGCAGCACCCAATAACTTTGGTGAGCTGTATTCACAAAAATATTATAATAATAAGCAATATTATAAAGTCATAGTTGTCTAAAATATTCAGGAATTTCAGCAAAAATTTAAAAAAAATACCTAAAACTACTATACCAGTCCACATCTCACTATTATTATTATTTCTTTCAAACATTGAAATCCGTTATTGATAAATCTTGTATTTTCTTAATTATCCCTTGTGTTTTGCCATATTGTACTATTTATTTTCATACATGATATTATTTTTTTTATTTTTTTTTAAAAAGAAAGACAAACATTCCCGGGTTACGAATAACCCAACAACATTTGAAAATCTCCTACTACCACCACACTAAGCGGAAGATGTTGCTTGTGTTGTGGTGGAGGACTTAGCCAGCCGAGGAATCGAACACGGAACGCCTGGGTGGGACCCAAACGCGATGCCCACTGAACCACTGACCGTGTATAATTGAACTAAAATTCCCTTACCAAACACAAGAGCCTCGTCTCTTTATGGTGAGGAAAAGCTATTCTTATCTACCATTTTAACGATGTATATATGTAAAAAGTGTGTATTTATTGTTAAAAAAAAACCTACAAACATTAAATAAATAAAATAAAAATATATAGGTACTTTTATAAAATATTTTATTTGTACCACGCTGTGACGGGGACAGAACTTGCTAACTTCCGACTCTCAGCCATATATTGTAGTTTTAGTTCGCTTTGCAGGACGATCGAATAAAATGTCCTTCAATACTCTTACTTAAAAATAAACGTCACATAAATTCCTCGCCTTTTCCCAAAAGCGAAACTGAATTGCTTTCCCAAGCAAAATAAAAATAATTCGATTTAGATTACATTTGATATCGCTCAGAAGTTCGAGAAAATCACCATCATTGCAATTGCATAATGCACCCGTGGAGTTTACATTCACCTCGACGGAGTTACAAAACTAAACAAGTTTTATTGTTTTTCTTTCACAGCAAAAATGTTGATTTTGTTATATTATTTGAAAAGATTCAAAAGCTTACCAGGTTGAAATTAAACATTTTAATGTCGGTGACATGGTCCATCACTGGTTAGTAATACGAAATATTTCTACGTAATGCGTAACATTATTAAAATTCAATAAACTTTTTTATTGAACATTAAATCTTCTTATACATCAGCCAAACATAAATTAAGTAGGGACCAAAATAATTATACTTAAGAATTAATAATTTTATTATTAATTTATTTATTGTTCAATCTTTCTCATTGGAACGTCCCTGTACAGTTGCAAGCATTTTTAAACTTTTATTCAGCCCCTGGTCAATCGCTCTTAAGAGGCGATTTCTTTCATATTTTCCTTAAACCGTTGAAGTTTTTAAGCTCTTAAAAAAATGTAAATATATCTTATTCTTTAAGATAGTATCTGAACATTTCCCAAGCCAAAACGGTAATTACTTGAAATTTCCTCGATTGAAATAAATCGCAAAATATGCTCCAAAAATTATTTTTTACACATTTGTTTCTGTTATTTTACTGTTATTTTACGAGATTTTGTTCTTTTTTTAAACGAGTCGTGTTTTATTACACATTTTCACAATTTTCGCTTGAATTTTATCGTTTTTAATATGAGCGCGTTCCCTCCAACATTCGTTTCTCTTCTTCTTTTTTTTGAGTGGCCTTAAGAATCTCGACTAGCAATCCGAATGACACAAGTTCAAATAAATTTTATTACTAATACATTTTATTTGATTAATTTGTGTTATTTCACAATTTTGTCAATTAAAAATTATACATACAACATTTGAGGCAAGTTACAGGATGGAATGTACTCTCAGTATCGCCCTGATGTCAGACCACCATTCAATTTTTTTTTTTTTTTTTATACATACATTATACATTATTTATAAGATGATATTTTGGCTGCCCAACTAGGAAGAATCCCGTTTTAGGGCAGTCAAATTAGGATGATATATGGAACATATGGAACGTGTCTTGTACAAACAAAAATAAATGGAAGAATGAAGAGAAGAGAAAGAATAAAAATAAAAAAGATAAAAATAAGAATTTAAAAAAATAAGTATAGTAAACATTGAAATGGCTTCAGCCGTGTTTGGTGACCAAATCTTAATATCCAGGTACTTCCTCCACCTTCCTTTTCCCCATGTCTTTCCCCTCTCCACAACCTTACTCATCGTACTTTAATAATAAATATAGCAAAATTATTTTTTTAAATGTTTATAATTTACTCATGAAGTATTGAAATTTTTATTGGCATAAATTTTATATTTTAAAACATAATTAAATAAAGTAGTACATCTGTAGTAGATATTTGATATACGTTTTGATTGCAAAATTATTTCTTCAGTTTGGTTGGGTATTTTGGCTACAAATCCAAAATTAAGATTTGTATGAAGCGGGTCCAAACGGCCCGCTCATCCGTCCCTCTTTTTTCTACTATCGAAGAGTTTTAAATACATTTTTTGTATAAAAATGTGATATTAAATTCACGTTTAAATTTTAGTATTTTGAATAACGAAATTCTGATTTAAGTGTAATAAACTAACTAAAGAAATAATGGAAGGTTAGATGGTGAGGGAATGTGGAGAAGTTGAACGGAAATCTTGACGTACATGTGAATGGAAGAAGAAGACAGGGACGCCCCAGAAAAACATTACTCGGTTTAGCAAAACAAATACTTGAAACGGGTCATATCAAGATTCAGTATATCATTATATATTTATATTATAATATGTTCTTCATTGACTGAAGCAACTAGAGTATATTTATTTATTTATTTATTATTTATTTATTTATTTTTTCATGTTCTCTATAAAACAGTTATACACCAATATATCATAGAGAAGATTATAAATTACAAAGTACACAAGGGCAGTTTTACTACTTAGTGACATTTGCTAAAAGATAGTTGCTGAACTGTCTGTAAGTGACATTGAAAATGTCGATGGTCAATGCAGAATCGTTAAGCAGTTGAGTCGCTCTGTTTATTGGCGCGTTCTGATAGGCAGAAGTCCTCACTTTCGGAGCATAAAAAAGTGCATGGGATTTACCACGAGTATACTTGTTAGGGACGTAAAAATTAATTATATAGGCGGATTGAGTATGATACCAGAGATTAGCTTAAAAAAGTGTTTACCTAAAAATATTTTTCTGCGGGCTTCTAAGGTGTTGAAATCGAGCATCCCTGTTAAGAACAAGGATGGATAAAGGAATGGATAGTACGTATATTCCCTCATATACAGGTAACGCAAAAATCTTTTTTGTACTTTTTCTATTTCTAGGATATGGTTTTGTTCAGAAGGGGCCCAAATAATGGAACTATATTCCAGGATGCTACGAACAAGTGCTTCATATGTTCGACGTATTGCAATTCCATTAGTAAATGATCTCGCATTACGAAGAACAAATCCAAGCATTTTGTTGGCGCGGGAGACAATGTCATATATGTGGGATTTGAAAGAGAGATTTGCTTCAAAAATCACGCCAAGGTCTCTAATCTCATTTTTCCGTGTTAATATATTTTTATTAATCTGGTAGGGGAATAGAAATGTATTTTTGGATCTTGTAAATGTAACGACATTGCACTTCTGGATGCTGAAGGGTAATTTGTTCAGTTCCGACCATTTGACAAGAGAATCAAGATCATTCTGTAGAATAATGGAATCTATGTAACTTTTAATAGCTCTGAAAAGTTTGATATCATCAGCGAAGAGGAGATATTTTGAGCGGTTAATGGTCTTGCCTATATCATTAATGAATAAAAGAAAGAGGAGGGGTCCTAAATTTGATCCCTGGGGGATCCCGGAGTTGGTTTTTATATTCGTGAGAAAATTGGTGTCCGTAACTGACATACTGACGACGATTGAGTAAGTAGCTAGCTACGAAAACGAGAAAATTCTGAGAGAATCCGATGTCACTCAATTTTTTTAATAAAATATCATGGTCGACATGCTTTAGAGGTTGAATAAAATAATTTGAATATTTTTTTAGTGTGATGGGTGGTATAAAATCTGGGCCGACAGAGTATTTAGGTTTTAGCTTGTGAAAAGCGGCAACAATATCGACATCGCTAATTTCGTAAAGCATTGTGTGACGAAGAATCTATAGAGGAAATATCAAGTTTGGGAATACTGTCGCTAAATACTGATTCAAAATATTTTGCGAAGCCTGCTCCTATTTCAGAATATCCGTTATATTGATGTTCGTTAAAATTCATGTGATTTAGTTTGTCACAGCCGCGACGTTTATCTTTCATGTAAGTCCAAAATCGAGTGGGGTCAGTTATAATACTATTCTCTGCCTCTCGTGTAAAGTCAGTGTAGGCCTGACCAATTAACTGCTTGATTAATTTTCGTGTTTTTTTGAAGTTCGTTAAGGCATGTTCAGATTTTGTTTTTTTCCAAAGATAGTGCATTTTATTTTTCTCTCGTATGCGGTGAATGATCTCTCCAGTAAACCATTTTGGATATTGTTTATCATCTCTGAGCAAATGTGTGGATCTTTTCTTTAAACAAAGGTCGAAAATGTTATTAAGCTGCTTATAAAACATTTCGACAGCCAGGTTTACATCGAGGCAGTCATAATGATTCCAGTCGTGTTGTTCTAAGGCATTTCTAAGTGTATGATCTGAGCTTTCGTCGAAAATTCAACAAATGTTTATGTCCGGAGGTAATATGTCAGGTATTTTATGTGATTTTGTTATGTAATCGAGTGTGAATGAGAGTGAAGGGTGATTGATGTCTTCTTTGACTAGTGGAGGATCATGGCGATGGATAACAGCATTTTCAGGATTTATATGACTTAATACTAAGTCTAACATGCGGGTATTTATGTTATAAACAGTGTTTAGTTGTGTCAGATCATAAAAAGAACAAAAATATTCAAAGATATCACTTGGGTTTTTACCTGACGAGAAGTTAAAATCACCGAAGATAATAATATTTTTTGATAATAGTTTTGCACTTTCACTTATAATTTTGTCATAAAATAATTGATATTGCTCTGATTTTGTATTTGGAGGAAAATAAACTACACATATATACATCATGATATTTTTATGCGTTACTTTCACCCATAAGTCTTCACCTTGGGTTTCTATGAAGTCCAGTCTTTCTACGTATGAGTGGCTGTCAGCTCGGAGGGCCAGGAGAGTTCCTCCTCCACGACTGTCTCTATCTTTTCTAAAGACATGGTACAGATTTCCGAATAGTTCCGACGAATAGGTGCTAGAAGTTAGCCACGTTTCCGTGAGAGCAATCAGAAGTGGTTTCTGACACATTACTGTAGTCATAAAATCTAAAATTTTGTTATTAAGGCTCTGACGTTTTGATAAATACCATTAATTTTTGTTTTTTTGGTTTGTGCCGGTGTCGGCCGTCTTGGTTTGGGGTCGTGGCTTCCGAAATGACCATTCGTTGAAGGCCACATTCTTGGGCCAGATCGTGGGGTCCAGGAAAAAATTGAAAGATTTTTCCGGAATCCCTATTTTAAATGAAGCATAACGTTCGTGCCTCGTAATAAGTTTTTCAACTGTAAATTCTAAATCGGGCTTCTTCTTTTTAAGGAATGATGATATTTGTTCTTCCGTGGTAGTCCTATGAAACATGAAAACATGTAAATGTAAGTTCTTCGGGATGGTCACCAAGTTGTCATCGACGGATCCTGTCCCTTTGGAGATTGGTCGAGACCGGAGTCGTCTACCATTGACGAGGGCATCGCTGTAGGATTTTATAGGCTGAGTTAATAGTTCGGATGTGGGGGGTAGAGCAGTAGAAGAAGAAGATGCTGCTGCAGCAGACGTGGAAGTATCTTCCTCCGATTTACCTTTTTTAGTACTTGATCTAGTTGTCATTTTGCGTGGTTGAGCGCTGCTTTTGGTCGGGCAATTTGGAACGGGCCCGGCTACAGTCGCTAAGGTGATTTCTTTGGGGCAAGACGAGCCGGGGGGCGGCGACGTTAAGCTACACGGAGATGTAAAAATAGCACTGATGGCTGCTGCTGCTTCGTGTGTCGTAGGGCCTTGCACATATTCGGGAAGAACGGCGGCCTTCAAAACGCTAGGACAAGAACCAGATGTTCTGACAGCACCAGCGTACGTTTTACTTGTTTGTTGGTCATCCTGAATTATTGTTTTATCTGAGCGATTGATGAAAGCGTCCATTTTATCAGTAAAACCCGATAGTGCATGTACTACATCTTTCAGAGCGGAAGCTCTACCTTTCAATGTAGCATGCTCTACAGTTAAATTTATATAATCATATTTAATTTCATCTAATGCCTTTAAAATAACTAATTTGCCACCCTTATTCACTGATACTTTTTCTTCATTTAACACTGATGATATCTTATCAACGTTATCCAAAAAATTGTTCAGACATTCTTTTTTAGGTGCTTGAGTATTATAATATATCACGGGTTATGTGGCATGCCATCATGATGAAATGAAATTTCACGGTGGCTAGTTACTTGGTTAGTAAGACCGGCATAATATATTGTGAAACATTTACCGATTTGAAAATATTTATGCAAATTAATGTTCGGGGGGTAAAGTGCATTAACTTCGGGAGGTGATTCTACATGATAGTATTTAAGTAAAAAAAGATTTACAATTTTTTTCGGAATTCCGACTTTTAAGAGTACTTATTTGGTAAAAAGATAAAATTTTTAGATATTTATTTGTACCTTACACTAAGGATTTTTAATACGTACGTCTTTTTGTACGGGAAATACTGGAATATCGGAAAAAATTATTAATCTTTTTTACTCCTACCATCATGTAGAATCACCCCCCCCCCCCCCCCCTCGAAGTTAATGCACTTTACCCCCGGACATCCTGTATAAGCGGTTGGCAAAATAAACAAATTATTTGGAATTTAAATCACGTAAAAAGTTATACTTTTGATTTTCCCCACAAACAAGTATGTGATGGACATAAATCTTATACAAAAAAAACTGTGAATCATTGATAAACCCTAAAATTAGGTATAATTTTCAAGACCTTTACCCTACTCTGTTCATCAGGATGAAGTTCCCACGGGAGTCTCGATATGAATACAGTTCTTGAGACATAATCTCCCTTCGCGCTTCAATAGTCACACGAGTTCTCGAGACCTTTGAGAGGAAAAATAGGAAAGTCTGTTTTTTTGCCGTAGCTCCTCTGACGTCGTCCCTGCGTTTCAAATGAAATAAATTTATGGTTTTCGAAACACAAACATAAATAAATACTGTATCTAATTTGTCACTTTTCTCGTCGAGCTCAAGTTGGAGTTCGGTCCACTTGAAAAAATAGCTTTTTAAATTACTTGATAGAATTCGTATTGGACAGCCAGCCTTTTAAAGTACCTGTCAATACTTTTTAGCCTTTTCACATTTAATTTAGTTTGCTTTTTTGTAGGTATCACCATATGATGTCTCCATCGAGAGTAAGTGATTAGTGCTTTTGACTCTAACTCATTTATTTAAATTTCACACGTATATTGTAATTCACCAACATATTATGAAACAAGCCATCAGAGAAAAGTTAACGTTTAGGTTTAGTTGGTATTAGTGTTGGACAACGGGAAGAAGAATAAGACGAATATATAAGTTATCGAATATTTACGAATACTTATGTATAAAGGAGGTGATCACACTGTATTGGGTAATTATAGACCGATAAGTATTTTACCTTCTCTTGAAAAAACTCTTGAAAAATACATTCAGTCGAAATTAATCAAATATTTAGAGGATTTTTCTATTATTGATACCGATCAGTATGGTTTCCAAAAAAAAGGGAACTGAAATACTTCTTCAAAAGTTTGCCAGCTTAATAAATAATAAATTAAATAGTAAAATCATGTATTAGTCTTATTTTCTGGCTCCAGACATAGGGAGCATTTGGGACTCTTGTTAGGTGTTCAATACAAAAAAAATAATACTACGCTAGTATACATTTTTTAATCTAAATAATAAAAAACAATTCGTTGTCTAATTTCTCGTAGGCGAGAGATTTTTGTCTGCTGGATTTTTGGCAAAAATGAGAGTTTAAGGTATTAATATTATATTTTTTTCAATCTTTACAACATTACTTTGTGGCATCGTTTTAATTAAATGAAACAAATTACTTTGTGTATTATCCCAACGAAGAAACCATCGGTTAAGAAACATGTAGATATTATAACATGTGATTAAAGTGGTTATCACAAAGTAATTTGTTTCGTTTAATAATATTATGTTTATATTGGTTATATCAAAACAAGTTTTATTATTTGGTTTATACAAATTCGAGGAAAAGACACTTGAGGAGAACTGTGGACACTGAGTTAAACGTATTTTTATATTTAATGTTTTTAATGTGCAGGTTTTTATAGTGTAGAAAATTTCTGAATGAATTTTTTAAGCACTATTCTTAAAATTATCCACAGTAAACTAGTCTAGTTTGTTAAATTATGTTTCTCTATCGATGATGGATCCATTATCCTCATCCTCTGGGTTTTTCAAAAGACGATTTTTTTATAGAGTCAAGCGACTACTTATGCCTGCACGACATAACAATCGCCGCAAGAATTCATTGGTATATAACAGTGGATTTTCCTCTCAAGTGCGCTTTACTCATGTAGTTCTAACAATTAAATGAATTTATTAATATAACATAACATTGTGTGTTGTCTGTTGTCCTTCTCCCCAACAATATTCCAATGGTGGTGATGAACTAAGGATGTTTTCGAAACAATTCATAACAGTATAACAACTTCAGAGTTAATTATTTTTGTTCCTTAATGAACCAGATTCGACGTTCCTTCGGGAGTTTGGAATAATTATTTTAAGTATACGATTAAAGCACATTTCGCAAATATGATTATTTTGTAATCTTTTAAGTATGGCAATAATTGTTTTTAAAAATACTTTATGATATTTAAAGTACCTATTTAATTAATAGGCGATGTGTATGCCTACTAGCAATATTTATGACAACATCATTATTCAGTATTATGTAGAAGGTAATATTTTTTATAAAACACACTGTTACCCCTTTCACAAAATTTTCATGTAGCAGTTTTACAGAAGGAGGCCAAAAAAATTATTACATTAATAGGGGGATATTTCTCAACCTCTCGTACTAAGCTGTTTATCAGCGCTACCCTTGGAATAACAAGGTTCCATCTACCTTGGTAACGTCGTGCGATAATGAGATCTATAGTAAGCTACTTTAGAGTTCATTATCACATGACGTTACCGCAACACATGTAACCTTGTTACTCCATAGGGTTGACTCGTAGAATAACGTATAATTTTAATTAAACATTCTGAGCTGGAAGATTGTAATATCCTAAGAAAAAGCCACTTAAATTTTTGGTACGCCTACGTAAGCTGACTTCTTGAAATAATCAAATTTTTAGACGAAAGGAAGCATGAACATATATTTTAACAGAGTAGCTAAAGCTGTCTAAAACAAATTAAAATTATTATTTTAAAATGTATTAGTATAAAATTCATGGTTGTAAATCGGGCGAAGTTTGTAATAAACAAGAAGTTTATTTAATTTTAAGTAAAAAAAAATTCCATCAATATTTTTTTCTGAACATTAAATATTTCCTATTGTACATATTTTCCCCTTTTCGCCAAACTTACAAAATATTTTCTTTTAAGATCAATAGCAGAGTGGTAAATTTAAGTCTCCAATTAATTAACCGAACCAATTATAAAACCTTTAAAATTCATGACGGCAAAAGATTAAATCATTTAATTACATGCTTCATTTACTACCCGAGAGACTGAAACAACGAATTAATTAACCCATAAAGTGAACAATCTTAGGCAAGATTCGAGATATTCCTTGAGATTTTTATCGGATAACAAGATGTTGAATTATATGAGAGAAAATAAATATACACCCATTCGTAAATCTATTCTTTTGGCATGAACAAAAACATTTTATAACAAATGCTTTCCTTATTCTTCAAACTAAAAGCATTTAATGAAATTTAGATTTACCGTATTCTGTATCGCTTAGCAGGGAAATATGAATATGTCTGTCGGAGTACTTAAATCATGAGATTGAACAGCATAACTAATTAGAGGGTGCTCTCCATTGATAGTTTACAAAAAAAATCTCAATAATTTCTTTTCAAATTGCGGTCGGAAACTTTGGATTAATAAAGGTCTATATTTTAATATCTTAAGGTTAACTTTTATATTTCAGTATATCGTCACTTTATTTGGATAGGGTTCTAACTACTTCTTACCATGGAAAGGACTTTGACACCAAATAACATGTTCTTAGGTGTCAAGGTTCTTACCATTGTAACCTTACATTGAACCCTATCCAACCAAGGTACGATATGGTAATTTTTCTTTCTAACACCGTTTAGATCATATTTCCAACCCTGATGGTAGGATTTCTATCAGACCCATAAGAGTCCGAAAATTCCTGAAACTGAACAAACAGATCCGACGCGACCGCAGCGGGTTAATTTATTTAATATTATTGAAACAAACAGAACATTGATTACAATGATAACATAAATTAAGATATTAAGTCATATTTCATGGTGGGTATTCGCCTATGATATTTCTTTGTCTTATTTGTGGCATGCATATTTAGTAATTATCGGGTGACGTGCGTAGTGTGCAGTGGGTAGTGTGGGTACGTATATGTGATTATATTTGTAGGTGTGAAAAGTAGTGATCTGTGAAGGGAAGCTAAGGGCTCTACGACGGCCGTCCGTGACTCCCATTCGGAAGGTCGCGGGTTCGAAACCTGCGTGCGCAAATAAATTTTATTTGATTATTTTTTGTTATTACACAATTATTTAATAAAAATAATATATACTATATTTGCGGCTCGTTCCAGAGCGAAAGATACTCTCAGTATCGCCCTGGTGTAACACTACCATTCAGAATTGAAACGTTGCTTAATAATGGCTTTAGCCGTGTTTAGTGACTAGATCTGAATAGCCAGATACTTCCCCACCTTCCTCTTTCCCATCTCCCTCCCTTCCCCACTTACCTTGAGCCTCACAACATACCCCAATTAGGGATGCCATAGTCTCACTGGCTCCAGACGGGAGCAGTTAAGACTCTTGTGAGGTATTCTCTAAACTGCAATTTTAAACGATTTTAAACGATTTTAATTAGATGACAAAATAAGCAAAATTTTGCAATTTTTCACCAGTGAAGGCCAATTCTGACCTCACTGATCTAAATCATGTGTAATTTTTATCATGTTGATAAAAATGAGATACCAATTTAAAATTGTCTGAAGCCACATTTTCGAAATGAAGCATTTGTGGAATATTTCGATGATGATGAATGGTTAACTGATGACGATATTCTATTGTCGTGACCACTCATCATCATCGAAATAATCCTCAAATGCGTTATTTTGAAACTGTGGCCCCGGTAAATTTCCAATTCGAACGACATTTTCATCACCAGAATTTAGATAAGTGAGATTAGTAGAATTGGACTTTCCTTGTGGTTGTATGCAAATTTTACTTATTTAGTCGCATTCGTCATCACTTTCCTTCAGAAAAGTAATTTTTTGGAGCACTTACAAGTAATTGAAAAAATATTTTAAGAAACTTGTTAGACGACTATAATAGCGTGAAGAGAAAAAAGAAAATAAGAATAAAAGAAGAAGTGAAAACTGAAGAGAAAACAAAAATTGCCTTATTTTTAAACGCTGGATCTTAAAAGTTGCGTATGATCTGTAGCTATTGGAAAACGTAAACATAAATTAAATTGGTTTTCACTATTAGCTCGCTAAAATGGCCAGAAGTATTAAAAAAAAAAAGATTTCGTGATTAGGGAAAAAAATAAAACGAAGGGTCCATATTTTATACTTTGTAGCAAACTTAATTTTAATTCCATTACTATAATCCAAAGAATGCAAAGAATAATTAAACATCTGCGATGTGTTTGTTTAAAATATAAAAAGGCAAAATAACACTTTTTCTGTGTAAAATCAAGATACTAAACAATAACTACCCCAAATTTTTTTTACAAAATGCAAAGAATAAAAAATAATGGATGCTCAAAATTGTATGATAACATGTTATGACAACAGTAATAATTATTATGAAAAAAATATTAATTTCTATAATTTAAAAATATATGTTTTAGGTGTTTTTTCTGATTTTCAATGCATTTAGCGAGCTAATAACCATTAAAAAAAAAGAAATTATATGCAGTTCACATTTTATTTGTAAGACGAAACTTTTGAGACCCCAAGCGTTTCTGAATTCAAAAGTTGAAATAATTGACACACCCTAGCCTATAACCCCACGGTACAAAATTGACACAACCCCTCCCCCCCTCTCTTTTGTATTATTATGTGAATTTTAATGATGAAATAAAAAAAAAATACATTATAAAAGTTTCAGGGCTCTCAGGCGGGTACGTCTTATGGGTATATTGAAATTAATTAAGGATAAAAGTTCGGTGCAGTCGAATAAGTTAAATTTCTGGGTCGCTTTAGTTTTTTTTTCCAAATATGAATTTTATTTTTTTATACCTCACAAGAGTCCCAATTGCCACCGTCTGGCGCCGTTGAGACTATTGCATCCTAAATAAAAGAATTGTGAGGTGAAGGTAAGTAAGGGGGGAAAGGAAATGAGGAAGTACCTGGCTATTCAGATTTAGTCACCAAACACGGCTTAAGTAATTTCAAGCAACGTTTCAATTCTGAATAGTGGTATTACACCTGGGCGATACCTAGAGTATCTTCCACCCTGGAACCTTTACGACGCGACGGACGTCTCGATAGCTATTTAAGACGGCACAGACCGAGGTTCGTAGAAAACGCATAAAACAAGGTTAACTTACAAAGGCATTTTTCGGAGAACAAAAAATTGCATCGCTACCAGAAAAAGGTAGTCACTGCGGTTCCAGTTATGGGAGACTGATGTGGACCCGGTTCTTTATACATTTACTTTTAGAATCAGTCCTTCAAAAGAAAAAAGAAACATTGGAGGGTGACTTAGTAATTCTGTTAAAATTTGGGCGGTTCCTTATTTTTTTTAATTAGGTTTTTTTAATAATTTTTAATATTTGTTTATTTATAATAATATTCCATTATTAGCCGTTGACAAAAATAACCGTTTCCTTGCAAAATATATTTGCGGTTCCATTGATAGCAAAAGAACCGGTTCCATATAACGAGGACATGAATATCGACCATCTCTGTCCTAAGCAAAAGGTAAATAATTGAAAGCTGTCCAATGGTATACTGCGCCTGTATTCTGATCGTTTTCGATTATTTCCTTCATGAACGTGGCGTTTATTATTATTGGACTATTCTCAATACTTTCTCAATTTAATCCTTAATGTGATAGTTTGATAAGTTTGACTGTCAATTTGGAAAATAACAAACAGAGGGGATGCAGCACAACTTCTCCAGGTAACAGTAAACTGGAAGTCAGCCGCTGAGGACAGGAGGAGTTGGAGGCGAATGTTGCGGGAGGCCAAAGTTCGATATGGGCTGTAGTACCATCGGAGAAAGAGAGAGAGACATTATTTGTCAGACAATAATTATCCTTAAAGTAATTGCATTAGGAAATAATGACCTCGAATCTATATCGTCATTGTGGAAATAAGACGGGAAATAATCCAGGGAGTGTTCCCTTTCAATCGGAATACTAGCTTAAATAAAAAATGATTAGTATAACTACCATCGTAATATAAATAAAACATTGGTAGATGTCTTCATAGTCGTTTGACGCCATTAGTTGTATTACAGCAAATTCAAATCTCCCGGTGGAGAATAGACTTAAGCTACGTCTTTCTACGGCTTTCTACCAAATCACGCTCTACTCCCTCGGTGAACTAACTTTATTAAATACATTTTCTATGAACCTCGGGCACTGACGATTAACACATTTAATATAATTACCTAAAGCTGCGTTGTGGGGACTAAAATTACCTATTATAGAATCACAAAAACCAAATTAAGCCAGGCCCTACTTTTGAGATTAATCTAAAAAAAAATTAAAAAAACCTTATTTGAAGTCCCACCCTTTTGTTCAATTCGAGCTGTGTCGGTGGTTGACCACGAGTCCCACCTAACCCAGGCACTCGACATTGTCCGGAGAACAAAGGACTTGATCCCACTATGTCACTGGTACGGCTTCCGTTTCGACAGTATTAGCGGTGAGAGAACAGACAGGCAGAACATCTGTAAAAGGAGTCTGAGGTCATTGACAGCTTTTCTATTTCCGCTAGTCTCCAGACGAAGGGGACAAGATCGTGATGGGCTCCGTTATCTTATGTTGACACGTGAGAGATGACCCTTGTATTCGTTTGGACGAAGGGAACAATGGCTTGTATTGTTTCGATGATTTCCGACGGGTTTTCGTTGTTCCTGAGAAACACTATAGCCGGGGAATAGGGCCTAGTCTTCCCTCAAATTAACTACCGACATAAATTAGTGGCGTACACATTTGGATATACTAAACACGCACTCTACAGTACGTACCCGTTTACTTAACGGATTTGGCAGGTGTGATTGACGAAAGTCTGGGAGCTGACAGTTTGCTGTAAAGGATGCTGAGGAGGCGGCGAAGAGTTCGGCTCCTGAGCCTGCTAATTTTTATTTCTTCGAAACCAGTGGGATGCACGCGGGGATTCCCGACCCCTGACTTATCCGCAAGTATTCACTTCGGTATAATGTTCATGGCTGCGGTTAGCTGGGCGGACCCTTAACCTTCAGCATGCTGGCCATCATCAACATATCATCATCATCATCAGGCTCGGGCCGAAGGGCACGACCTGAACCGGAAGTCATCTGAGCACCTTCTGAGAGCTCTTAGACATACTTCAATCACACTCGGCGGAACGGAGCGTCATTTTTATGTCTAGCGACATGGAATGACCTTTCATCATGAATCTTCAACCTATCATCTTAATCATCATACCATCTTACCTTGCGAAGATTTGGTAGAGATATTCTCCCATTGCCGCATTGTACTATGGAGATTACAACATATATCATCAACTACAAAAATCACACACATTCCCCTCCCGACAGGGACGAAACATGTCAATTTTCATCAGTTGCGAGGCAACAAATAAATCTTCCTGGAGGCGTTGGGATTGGGGTTAGCTCGACAGGTTTTCCTTCATCGAGCTAATTGGGAATTGGAGGAGACCAATCGTAGCAAGCACATGTTTGTCCCTATTCCTACCCATTATACCTACCTGTAAGTAGATTGCATACAACTAACAACCAATAGGAACTTAGAATAACTAATTGAATTATTGTATGAATGATGTTTTGATATACTCTAACAAAAGGGTTTATAACTCCGAGTTTAGGTAGAACGGCACAGAGAGTTAGGTATATCGTAATTAGACTATTCGTCAATAGCATGGGGAAGGGTATTAGATCAGTAAATAGTAAGATATACTGGGAAGTTAAATGATTAGCCAGTTAGATAGAATATCGTCATTGTTGAAGATCTGACAAATTGCAACACACCACAGCTAAGAACCCAAAGTTACCACAAATCCGTTTAATCTACCTGAATTAGCGCTATAAAGGCGAAACAAAAATAATCACAACGTGTCTAGTTAATTCAAAAGTAATTAAACAACAATTTATCAGTACGTACTTGCCTACGTACTGGCAGCTCCAGCAGTAAATTAAGGTTTTCAAAACTTAAAGTTATACGAAAAAAAAAAATGATCACCCTTAAATAGGGTTGATTTAAGTCAGGGGGATCAAAAGGTTTTAGAACCATTACAACAATGACTAAAAATAAAGTGATATATTCAATAAAAAAAAATTCTTGGTTCCTACGACGCAATAATTTCGTCGACATGACTATGTTTGGAAATGGATTTTTGTTAATAAGTAAAGCATTAATCGAGTTAATTGTGATTGTGGATTAAAGAAAATGAATATATCTGTCTGATGTGTTGCAGTTATTTTGGTAAGTATGTTAAAAATTCCATTTTAGTGCCATAAAATGTGTGATTTTGTCGAACAAAAATTTCTGACGAAAAATTTTTTATACGTAACATTTCAACAATTGAGAATTAATCAAAAATCAGTTTTATTGTATATATTAATTTATACGTGATAATAAATTATACCTTTTAAAAGAAATTTCGAAGAAAATATTGAATGTGGATGCAGAATCAAACTTCCACGGGCAGTTTTGAGCTAGAAAACTCAAATAATATTTCCGTTTATAATGTTTATGATTTTTTAATATTTTTTTTATAAAATCGATCAAAAGGGGTTAATATTGAAACATAGGTAAAATAATTGGCTCTATAGCACTTTATTCTGTTCATATGTCTCTGTATTAAAATTCGGTGGCATGATTTTTTTTAATTTGGGCGGAAAATTTTCAAAATCATCACCAAAAAATTTCGAGAAACCCGAGAAAAAGGTTTTAAACTGCCCTGTCCCTACGGTGGCTATAACAATATAGTGTTGGAGAGATAGATATCTAGAGAAATCTTCACAGTTTTCCACAAAAAATTACTTTCACTTTACAGTGTACAGTGACAAATACTGATAAATGTGCATGAAGAAACCTCGTGGAAAATTTTTTTTTTTTTTTTTTTAAGTAATTTATTTTAATCAATTTATTATTAACATATCACACATGTAACTACACAACATAAACACCAAAGATCTCTGTTGTATTTCATAGCCACAATCCCGCCATATTCTTAAAATTTTTACCTGCTAGAAGCGTCCCCCTTTATTGAGTCGGAAAAATCAATTTCGATTTGTTACAGACTAATCATTTTAAAATCTGTGGCTACATTCAATATTTGTGTTTCGGGAAATATTTAAAAAAAGTATATGTATAATTAACTTATGCAGCTCTACAGGGTTATTTTCACGCTAGACAAACTCCGATAGGAAAGGGCAGTCAAAAGAAGAAAAAATTATGACTCGTGCATTACATATAGACAATATAAACATTGCGATAAAATTATATTTGTCTGAATTAACAAAAAAAGTATTATAATTGTTTTATTTTTAAGAAAAACTCACATTCTCGGCTCACGAATTTGCAAAATATTTTGAAAATATTTAGTACCTACCTGACAATAATATGAAAATATCCTACCACCACCACCTCCAGCGGAAAATGTCGCTTACTTCACACTCGCAATGTATGCAGAAATTGAACTGGCGACGCCTCGGTGGGACCAAGACGCGAAGCCAACTCAGCCACAGTCCTATGTATTATGTTTGTTAAATTTTAAAAAAAATTCCAGAACCTGCAGACTTGCTATTATGTGGCAGCTTTGCATGACTAATTTTTGTTATTGTTAAAATTCTTAAAATGTCATTTTTTATAAAAAAATGGTCAAATTTAAAAAAAAATTAATCACAAATTATACAAAAATAGATAAATTATTGGAATGTTGGTACGTATACCGTATTTAAAAAATTTTTGGCTTATTTATGAAGATGCCAAAAAAAATGTAAACAAGTAGACTTCAAAGAGAAGTACCTACATATGTATAAAGGGACACGGATCTTAAAACTTTCAGAGTAGGTACCGTGGATAGCACAAGGTAAGTCTTAGGGTGGGTTTTTTCATTTACCTTTACTTTTAGCAGTGCAGTTTGCAGTTACTTTAGCAGTACAGTTGACATTTACGGCAAAATGAGTTTTTTCATTACCCCAACTGCTAAAGTAAAGGTAAACAGGGATGACAGCATGATAACTAATCTAATTCCCACATTTTCGTATTGGGAACTGCTCATATATTTTTTTCATGTGGCAACTCACACATTAAATGTCAAACATTCTATTATTTCTATGCGCATTGCATCGTCTATATGATGGTCTTGTGTATGACGTTTGAAAATTTAGCCATTTTGTGAAATTTCACATTATTTTCCAACATTTTAGCGTCACTTCTAGCCATTGATATGAAAATTTTGTTGAGTGGCCTTTGACACATTCAAATATATTTTGATCACTGTACTTTTGTGTGTATTTGCAATACCTCCAAATAATCTTGGCATGTTTGACAGCATTATTCCTATCAGAGGACAAATCTAGCTTCATTTTATTTATGTCATGTCATTTGAATAAATATTTGTAATTATACTTCATCAACCATTACTTATAAGTCTACATATCTGCAATTGATGTAGTCAAAAGTCGAGCAGTTTATTTATTAACGCAAAATCGGCATATGAAAGTCGCGACACGTCGTGACGTATAATTAATTACAGGTTCATAGTCAGAAGTTGACGAACTGTCACTTGTCGCAAACGTAATGATGATAATGATAATATAATAGCAAATACCGTAAAACAGATAGCAAGAAAATAACCTCTCATCTCTGAACTGTCAATAAAGTGTCATTGACAACGGCGGCCATTTTGGTCACCTTTACTTTAGCATTTTACAGCACCATTGCTGGCCTGTAACATTCTAGGTAAAAGTAAACGGTAAATGTCAAATGAAAAAACTCATTTCTATGACTTTTACCATGAACTTTTACAATTAGCATTGCAATTAGCATTCTCGGTAAATGAAAAAACCCACCCTTAATAAGTGTAAAACTTGCAGCCTGTAAGATACATGAGAAAATAAATTATAATCCACACAGAACTGATAATTTATAGATGAAGTTTATTTATATACGTATTTACAGTGTTCATATACGTTTTGGCATGCTAAAATATAGAATACATTATTTTTAAGGTCAAAATAAAAACAACATTGAGTGTGCTCTGTGCAAACATTTGGCCAGTTTCAATTGCGAAACCCATTTGGACTCATGCGCTTAAAACTTCGACCTATATAAGATCGTAATATTTAACGGCCGGAGAAATGCTCAATAAAATTGTGCTAAAGAAATAAAAATGAATTTATTCATACACTGTTTTATGGGAGCTTTCTACATTTCATGTCATTTTTTTCATAGATCTTGTAATTTAACGAAGGATTTAGAATAAAACACATTAACGGAAGGATCTTTTAAGCTTTTTTAGTAAGATAAGTGATTTTTTAATGTATATATGTTTGACTCCTACCCACTATTATTCAATACTAGGTTCTGCCCGCGACTTCGTCTGCGCAGGATTACTACTTCGAGTAGGTCCTTTCCTAGGTCCCATCTATGTTTATACCATAATTCTTAACTTATTTATTTAAAATAGCCATAATTCTTGATTCGATTCAAAGTATTAGGTGGGTAATTCAAATAAATTCACTAATTAAAATATTTTCTAAAATAGAATTTTGATTTAACAATAATTGTTTTTCAAAATGTCATTCTCAAAATTTGACATTTTCTATAAATATGAATAATAATTATTAGTAATATACGTAAAATAGCTAGCTTTATAAATTATAGCCTATATGTTATTCTGATGTATGTGCAATAGTATTGTAAAGTTTCATTAAAATCGATTTGGTAGTTCTTGCGTGAAAGAGTAACAAACACACATACATCCATACAAACTTTCGCGTTTATAATATTACTAGCTTCTGCCCGCGACTTCGTCTGCGCAGGATTAGTACTTCGAGTAGCCTATTTTCTTTTCCTAGGTCCCATCTATGAATATAACAAAATTCTTTACCTATTTATTTAAAATATCTATAATTCTTGATTCGATTCAAAGTATTAGGCGAGTACTTCAAATTAATTCACTAATTTAAATATTTTCCAAAATAGAATTTTGATTTAACAATCAATCATTGTTTTGCAAAATGTCATTGTTGGGGACAGAAATAGGTCCCGCAAAGCGGAAGGAAGTGAAAAAGACAGGAATTGTCGACTTACCGCTTTTCTTCCTTCGCTTTCAATTATTCCGCTGGTTCACACTTAAACGAGCTCACTAGCACACGATAGAATTGCTTCCACAAGACTTTCCGACACGGTCGAAATTTAGCTCCGTATTCAACATGAGATGCTGACAGGAAGAAGTGCTAATTTGAACTGGCAATTTGGGTGACAATTTTATTGCATTCGGTCGACAATAAAGGTAGGGAAACAACAGGATTTTGTGGGTAGACTTATTTTCGGGAAAGGTACTTAGGAAGAATGCAAGGCACCAACATTTCCGCCCACCTAATTTGACCGAATTAACAATTATCCAAATTATAAAGAATCCTCATGGAGGGCACAACAAAAAAAACATATATATATCAAGATAAATTGTTCATGCAAGTTGTATCCGTACTGCTGGTGAAAAACCAAAAAAAAAGAAATAATAATGATGACTGTTTCGGAGTACGGTTCCTGCACAAACAAAAAAAAAATATTTGAAAAGAATGACAAATTTTAAAGACTCCTAGGGTATAGGAGACGAGTAAGATAATAACGAGAATTCGAGTATAGGCATTCAATATATAAAATAAATAAATAATAACAGTAAAAGGTATAGACCCCAATGGTCACAAAGCAAAACAAAAAAATTAAATTAAATGACAGATTTTTGGTAATAAGATTGGAAATTTGTTTTCGTATGACAGATCTGAGTACTTCAGACGACCGCCCACCCTGATAATTCCGTGGCTATCAAGAAACGGTTTCAAGTTTAGAATTTGCGTTGAACATGGAACGTTATTTCACATGTTACGTATATCGGCAGAAAAATACGTTTCCTGTTCAATACGCACGATTTTCAAAAGCGAGTCATTTAATTCGCGGGAGCTAAGATTATTCGAGTTTGGATTACCCATACCAGGAAGTTTCCGACAATTATTAGCGAAACGCATTATCCACGCGACAACGCGTTGCAATTTATTAAAAGAAGAATATTTACTAATAATCGAATTAGGTACAATTTGAGATGATACAAACGTTTTTAGGTTGCCAGTTTTGATTTCTGGTACTTCTTCGAGAGATTGATTGGACACAGCTGAACACGGCCAGTGTGCAATTGGTTGACGAAGCCACTGCGGTCCCGTAAACCACAATGGATGTGAAATAATGTCTGCTGGGAAAAGACCCCTTGAAGCAGAATCGGCGCAATTTTCCTCTGAGGCAACATGTTTCCAAATCGCATTTGGTGTATTTTCCAGTATTTGGACAACCCGATTAGCGACAAATGTTTTCAACAAATATGGCGGCGTTTTTAGCCAAGTTAGTACGATAGTCGAATCTGTAAATAGAAAAACGTTTTCTATTTGTTCAGCAAATTTTACAAATGACTTAATATACTTTACAAGTTTTGTGAGCAGCACGGCCCCGCACAATTCTAATCGTGGAATGGACAAGGTTTTCAAAGGAGCGACCTTCGATTTCCCCATTAAAATGTGAGTGGTATTGTTACTACGCTCTAATAAATACACCACTGCAGCATAACCTAACTGTGATGCGTCACAGAATCCTACGAGGACCAAATGACTTTTGCCCACCGTGTTATAATATCTAGGGATATTTAATGTTCGAAGTAATGAAAGCTGAGTTACAAATTTACTCCACGTATTGCGAATATGTGGTGGAACTTCATGATCGTCCCAATCAACCCTCAACTTCCATAATTCCTGCAATAGACATTTTGCGAAAAATGTCACTGGCGTTATGAACACAAGCGGGTCGAATAACCTTGCCAATTTTGACAAAATAGTTCTTTTTGTGCATATCTCGTTTCGAGGTGTATTGACTTTGTAAGTAAAATTATCAGTCATCGGACTCCACTGAATACCCAATATTTTCACAGTTTGATCAGTTTCAGCGTTATCGAAAGAATGACCATCTTGCTGGTGCTCTTGTGAACCCTGATCCAAAAGTGAGAGTGTGTTAGATTGCCATTTACTAAGTTCTAGTTTCCCAAGATTCAACAATGCAATGATATCTTGTTTGAGTTTGAGTGCCGTGCTAATCGTTTCTGTCCCTGTTACCAAATCATCTACATAAAAATAATCGCATAGAGCCTTGGCGGCGTCAGGATATTTCGATCCTTCATCTTGTGCTAGTCGACGAAGGGTGCGTATTGCCAAGAATGGTGAGCTAGACAGCCCATACGTTATAGTTTGCAATTCGAAATTAATAACCGGTTCATTATGAGACTCTCTCCACAAAATATTTTGAAATTTACGCTGAGATGGAATAATCAATATTTGTCTATACATCTTACAAATATCAGCTGTAAAAACATATTTATGAAAACGAAAATTCAAAATCATACGTGGAATTTCAGTTTGTAATTTTGGACCGTTCAATAAGAGGTCATTGAGAGATAAATTTTGAGGTTGGGTTTTTGCCGACCCATCAAATACTACCCGCAACTTTGTTGTTTTGCTGTCCGGATTCAAAACACAATGATGAGGTAAATAGAATGCATCTAAGTTCCGAGGCACCCGTTTCATATGTCCCAAACTTTCATATTCTTTTATAAATTTTCCGTAATTAATTGCTAATATGGGATCCCTCTTAAACCGAACTTCTAGTTTATTTAATCGTGATTCAGCAAGTTTGAATGAATTTTGGTCTGGCATATTTCCAGATTTTGTTAATATTGGAACTACATACCTACCGTCACTTTCTCGATAATGATTTGAAGCGTAAGTTGTTTCGGCTAACTCATCTTCCGGATTTGTCGTCAAATTAATTGAAGGCGTTTCTTCAATTTCCCAAAATTTTCTAAGATTATTGTTCAAAGAATTTGTCCCAACAAACAATGACGAAGGCGTTTGAAATGAGGCATTATGCACTTTTCCCATTATAATGTAACCGAATATGCTGTTCACGGCACAAGGAAAACCACGAATTATTTCATGTCCACTATTAAATATATCCAAATATATGTCGGCACCCAACAGAACGTCTATTGGGCCGGACTTGTCATACGATTCGTCAGCTAATTTTAAATTATTAAATTGTGACGTCACACTCGATGGTAAATCATATGACGGAAGATGTGAAGTGATTTCTTTAATCACAATAGTCTGACATTGAAATACAGGCCCATTTTTATTTTTAGGTTTAATAAAACATTTAGTTGAACCATAACAAGATTTTACACTACAATTACCTAAACCGTTAAGTGAAATTCGATTTGATTTTATTGTCAAGCCAAGATGCTTGGCACAACTTTCGGTAATTAAAGACACTTGACTTCCACTGTCTACTACCGCACGAATAGGTAGATATACATTATTTTTATTACGAACTTCTAACTGAATTGTTCCCAATAAAATATTATTTGTAATGCATGGCGTATTATGTAGCACTGCCGCCAGGGTTGTGCTAGCATTATTTAATTCATTATCGCCCGGCGGTTCAACCGCAATGTGTAGCATGGAATGGTGTTTTTTACTGCACACCTGGCATGTAAATTTTAACGCACAATCTTTAACATGGTGTTGTTTCAAACAATTGAAACAACGGTTTAAATTTTTTATTTTTTCCCTCCTTTGATGAGGACTTAATGATGTAAAAGATGCACATTTATAAAGAAAATGCGAACCTCGACACAACGGACAATGAACATTATTATCCTTATTGGCAGATAACAACGTTTTATATGAACTTTTTTTCTCTTTTATAATATGTGGAGATGACATTTCTAACATACGTGATTGATTTCTTAGAAAAGCAAAAATTGGTTCCGACCCTGGAATCTCCTCACTGGGCAATTTAGACTCAAATTGACGTTTAGTTGTTGGATCCATCGCTCGTAATATAATATGACCAACAAATTTATCAAAGATATTTTCTATTTTCATCGCATTTATAGCGGCGTAATTCTCTTGAAAATTACTAAGTATACGCGCTATACCTGACGCTGACTCGGTCTGTAAGCATTTGAAATTAAGAATTTCATCAACATAATGCGTAAAAAGCAATCTAGAATTTTGATATTGATTTACCAGAATGTTCCAGGCTATGTCATAGTTCTCTTCAATAAGAGGCAATGATTTTATGAGTCGTACTGCCGGCCCTGTAATTACCGACAAGAGATAATGGAATTTTTCTACATTTGTATACGCAGTACTATCGTGAATCAGACTTTTAAATAGTGAATGAAACGCGCACCAACTTTTAATGTCACTGTCAAACGTAGGCAACTTTATTATTGGAGCACGCACTGTCGAATTACTTGTAGTTTTAGGTATTGAATTTTCATTTTTAATAATAGCATTTTTTGTTTGCATTATTTCAAAATACCACTCATCTACTCTATTAGAAATCGCTCCTAAATCCTGAACTTCTTTCATCCTGTCTAACTCTAGTAACTGTTCTTCAATCTCTTTTTGAACATTTTCAAAATCTAGTAACCATTCCTTTATTTTTTCACATCGCGCGAGAAACGTCTCCCGTTTCTTGCTATCATCATGGATGCTGGATGTAAGGTCATGCGTAACTCGAATTCTAGAAACTATTCGCTCACATCGGTTTTTTAGCAAAACTAATTTTATTTTCTGCCATTGTAATGAGAAAAAATATTATTACAATAAAAGAATTGAATTCCGTTCAATTTAAAAGAATATTACAAATCAATTCAAAAGTATAATTTATAATAGTAATAATTTGTAAGCAGTACAATAATTTTGACTACCTACTACCTAGTAAATTCGCCCACAGCACGGCTGATGCGAGTTTTGCAGATCAAAAACTTTCATGAACAATTCATCCTAAGATACATTAAATTTATAACAATTATTCAATTTATCCAGGCTCGAATCGACCAAATGTTGGGGACAGAAATATGTCCCGCAGAGCGGAAGGAAGTGGATAAGACAGGAATTGTCGACTTACCGCTTTTCCTCCTTCGCTTTCAATTATTCCGCTGGTTCACACTTAAACGAGCTCACTAGCACACGATAGAATTGCTTCCACAAGACTTTCCGACACGGTCGAAATTTAGCTCCGTATTCAACATGAGATGCTGACAGGAAGAAGTGCTAATTTGAACTGGCAATTTGGGTGACAATTTTATTGCATTCGGTCGACAATAAAGGTAGGGAAACAACAGGATTTTGTGGGTAGACTTATTTTCGGGAAAGGTACTTAGGAAGAATGCAAGGCACCAACAGTCATTCTTAAATTATGACATTTTATATAAAACAGTAGATAATTATTATTTTTAAAATATGGAATGTAGCTATCTCTACAAATTATAGCATATATGTTATTCTGATGCATGAGCTACATTATTGTAAAGTTTCATTAAAATCCATTCCGTAGTTTTTGCGTGAAAGAGTAACAAACATACATACATCCATACAAACTTTCGCGTTTATAATATTAAGTAAGATAAGATAAGAAGTAAGATAAGATGCCTACACTTACCGATAATTTCGATCTTTTCGATCAATGATAATAATCGAAGTTTCGCCAAAGAAAACATGAATTGATTTTACTTGAGTTGAGATGTGTGTATTTACTGTATGGAAATTGAATAGAGCAACTACCTACTTATGTCGAATCTCTTATTACCGTTTTCTACATTTTTAGGCAAAGACAAATCTGCTAAGCAATGAAGAAATACGTATAAATCAATGATCACCATCCAAATTATGAAAAATATCTTTTTGCAATTTTTTTCAGATGGCAGTGAACGAAGAATTAAAAGGACCAATTATTTTAATGATTCTTATAATGGCTTGAAAAAGCGATAATTTAATATGTCTTCGCAGGCTGTAGGAAATAACGAAATAATTAGCAAAGTAAAGAGAATGAAAATGTGTTTACAGCGTTCTAAAAATGTATTTCTTTGAGACGTCAAATTTACAGTCTCGAATGTGAATTCATTGTTTGCCATTAAATAAGAATTACCCTAATTAATTTTCGGAAATATATAGAACCATAGGGCGATTCCAATCAGCGTAGTCTTTTGAGATATTTCAGTGTTATTATTTAATGCGAAAGTAAGTATTTTCATTTAATATTTTAATGTACTCACTGCCTATATTTCGAAAAGAGATATTTATTAATGAACGAGCTCATTTCGGTTAACCTTTTATCTTTCCTTAGGAGATACTTTCACCTCGAGGGATAGTACCTATGAAAAAGAATATGGTTGGGGAAAATTGAACCAAACCTCATTACTTTTCAGATGATGACTTTATGTCGATTACTTTGTAGCATAATTCCGTGCTAATTCAAATAAGGGGTTAAAACTGGTTTAAAAATATCAAACAGGGATGTTTGAATGGTGGTGTGTCGGGCAAGCTGACAAGGTATTGAATAGATTTTCATTAATATTCGCTGAAAAGTGTTCGTAGAATGATTAAAAATGTTAATGAATTAAGCCGTAGCGTTTGCTGAAATCTGTCCACTTCAGCTGTGAGCTGCATCGATTTAAATTCGTTAAGTATGTATTGATCTCGTTACCGTCCTCGTTACCAGTACTAAATTTTTAAAACCGATAATATGTTTGAATGCCTAACTAACAATTTGATAATGTAAGGCCTGTCATGGAAACCTTTGTAAAAAAAAATATTAAGCCCAATTGAGTTGAGAAAAAAGTTTTGCTTACAGTTTTATCAAAGTTGATATTTTTTATATAATCTTTATTTAAAAATGCGGAAATTAAAAAAAATTATGTCTAAAATTCATTTGCTGTGACCTAGCTCTACATTTTTTTAATAAAATGTCGTGCCTACTTATTTTTTCAAAGCGGTAAGAATTGAAAGCACCTAGTCAAATGCATACACAACTAAGCTACCGAGGCGGCCTATTAAAACAAAAAAAAATCTATAAATTATTATGGAATTCAATTAATTGATGCTTTCTGCCATGCAATTTTTAAACATTCAAAATATATATCAGTGGTAATAACATTTAATCTTTAAAAAATACGCTATTGTTTGAATACCGTGAACTAGCATGTGTAGGTTCCGGAGGCCTACGTGGAGTGCTTCCTTTAATAAATCGAGATCTAGGTGTGGTTAACTCGGACCCGGACCCGGACTGCCTTTCCGCAGGCATTTGGATCCGAGCCTGCCTGCGAAAATGTAGTCCGGGTCCGAGTTCTCTGAGAGTAGTTACTCAGAGGCAATCCGGTCCGAGTCCAGGTCCGAGTCCAGGTCCGTGTTCTTATGGGATTAGTTGAGTAGAGGCATTCGGTTCTGGGCTCGAGTTCTATGGGAGTAATTGGTTTGAAAAAGGAGTAGGAGTGGGATCCTCTTCCCGCAAACGACTCGGGTTCAAGAACTCATTCCGATTGAACCCACAAATCGCTAGTGTGTACAACTAATGGTACTGACACACTTGCTTATTACAAGCCGGCTTGTGAGCATGCTCATTAATGAGTATGCTCTCACAACTGTACACACTTGCTCATAAATGAACAGGCTTGGCTTGAGCATTCTCATGAATGAGCATGCTCAAAGCCAACAATTGAACACACATGCTCTTTAATGAGCATGCTCATGTCAAATAATAAATCTCATCGCATATAATCAGTTCTGTTCGCCCAGAATATCTTATTGCTTGCAACGCAATTATTCATCCAAAAATTTTATATTTATAAAATTACATAATTATTTCCAATAATATAATTTAAAAGCATATTTCATCACCTTTCGAAAACAGTTTTTAGTTTTCGGATACGTTAACAAATATTCCATTTATTTGGATTTTATCTCAAAGCGGGAATATTTTTAGGCTCTGACAAAAATCGCCAAATTTTTGAAGGGATAAGAAAATTAAAAGATCGATATGGGTTCGTAATCGGATCACTAGAAGAGCAAACCTTGGAGCAAGTAATCATTTGTTAGTAGAAATGCGAGATGTCAACGGATATAAAAATCATTTACGAATGCTTCCGCGGTATTTGACGAGCCACTCTCTAAAATTGCATACAAAAACGAGATACTCAAATGCGGAATGCTATTCCGAACTGAGATCGGATTGAAATGAGCATGCTCACAAGCCAGCCTGTCCACACATGCTTAGAGGCTTCCCCTTCCATTCGATAATCCAATGAGCGTGCTCACAAATCAAACGTCTGTCGATTTGAGAGTATGCTCTTTTGGCTACAAATGAGCATGCTCATTACTAGCAACGTCACTGACACACATGCTACTAGGTAGCAATTGCTACTAGGTAGCATGCTCTTTGGCTTCAAATGAGCAAGTGTGTCCGTAGCATAACCCTCAACCGGTTTGTAGCCGAATGGACAAATTTTTCGAGTTCAATCTTCTGGTAGCTAAGATTATTGCATTAAATCCTCCATAATGACATATTTTTCGTAACCACGAAATAACAATAAAATAATAATGAACACTTACTAAAATACATTACGCGATCTAAAAAAATTTAAGAAGAATTGAAATACAAGACGATAAATCCAAGCGTGAGATTTATAATTAGTGATTTTTTTTTTGCTAAAAATAGAAACAAACTTTATTACATTTAGCATTGAATCAGAGAAATGTATCTACCATCGAATCTAAAGATGCCCAAGGTCTAAACCCAAAAAGTGCAAATCGAGTCTGTCAAAAATTTTCAAAACCTAAACTATTTTTCGTAATTTTGTGACTCTATTTAAGAGTAGCACTGACACGTAAATAGTCGAGACTTTACTGTAGCAAGAAGAATATTATATTTAAGGAATTAATTAATTAGGAGGGTTACACGCCATTAGATTGGAGAAGGGCTGTGATCATGCCGTTATACAAAGGTAAAGGGTCACGCATGGATTGTGGGAATCATAGGGCTATTAGTTTGCTAAGTTCAGTCGGCAAGCTGTATGGTAGAATATTGATTGAAAGGGTAAGAATGGAAACAAAAGATAAAATATGGGATGTGCAAGGTGCTTTTATGAGTGGACGGGGGTGCATGGATCAGATTTTCTCTTTGCGTATGCTCACTGAGAAGTTTCTGGCAAAAAACCAGAAACTTTTCTGTGCCTTTGTAGATCTACAAAAAGCATACGACCGCGTCGACAGGAAAAAGCTATGGAAGGTATTGTCCAAGTATGGAGTGAATACAAATCTTGTACAGGCAATCGCGTCTCTATACGAGGGAAGCGTTGCTTGCATAAGGGTAAACGGAGGTTTTACGGGGTGGTTTGACATCATAAAAGGTGTTAAGCAAGGTTGCGTAATGTCACCGTGGTTATTCAATCTATACATGGACAATTGTATGCAAGAATTGAAAGAGGCGGGATTGGGCGTGAAATTGAATAATCTGATAGTATGTTGCCTGTTGTATGCGGATGATGCGGTGCTGATTGCCAACAGTATAGAAGATCTGCAGTCTCTCGTGTCTAGGATGAACGAAGTATGTATGAAGAATGAATTAATGATGAATGTAAGTAAGTCTAAAGTCATGGTGTTTGAAAGAGAGAGTCAGAAAACGGTGTGCAATATAGTTGTGAATGATGAATACTTGGAGCAGGTGGATGAGTTTGTATATTTGGGAAGTATGTTTACGAGAGATGGGAAGGCTGATAGGGATATCGAAAGAAGGGTGAATGCAGGTAACTCCATTAATGGAGGATTGAACGCCGTTGGAGCCAACAAGAAGTTGTCCACAGAAGCGAAGCTAGCAGTCCACAATGGAGTACTGGTACCTACCCTGATGTATGGCAGTGAAGCGTGGAAATGGCAGAGAAAGGATGAAAGTAGACTGAATGCTGTAGAAATGAGATCCCTGAGGCGTATGTGTGGTAAAACCATGTATGATCGTGTGAGGAATGTGGAGATCCGAAAAGAATGCAAGGCTGATGTGAGCGTAGTAAGTAAGATTAAGAAAGGGACGCTTAGATGGTTTGGGCATGTTGAGCGAATGAATGAAGAAAGGAGTGTAAAGAGAATTTATGACGCGAATGTGAACGGTATAAGAAGCCGAGGACGCCCAAGGAAGACGTGGCACGATCAAGTAAATCAGATACTTGAGTCGGGCCATGTCAAGAGTCAGAATAATAGAAGAGTATGTATGAGAAGATGTATGAATGTGAATGAGGCAAGGAGCGTGTGCCAAGACCGAGTTGTTTGGCGGTCCGTCCTCTCTGCCTACCCCTGCGGGGAAACGGCGTGATGGTTAGTTAGTTAGTTAAGGAATTAAATTAATAATTAAACATCAAATTTACCTAGTTTCGTAACTAGCTGGAAGTTATCGATATTAATGCCTCGGAATTATTCGTAATATACCTATATAAAATATCACCTGTTCATACATGTTGAACGGCTTTGTGCCAAGCACCTCGCATTCAGTCAATTAAGGTAGGCAGTTTATACCCAGTCTGAAGAGAAGTGCCATAGTCTGGCATTGTCTGTCATATTACCATACTAGACGGGCTTATTGAATAGATCTGAAGAGGCAGGTGCCTCTTCACTCCCCATAAATTGACTCAGTTATTCAGACAGACAATGCTACTATTCATACGTAATTATCGCGAAGCCATAATTAAATATGTTGTAATAAAAATTAAAGCGTTTCACGTCAATTTGACGACGGTAGAACGAAAATCTCTTAACTCTGGACTAAGTCTACAGTAACAATTAATTATAAGCAATAATTATCAGCCTGAAATACTCATCCACATTGAAACAATCTTCCGAGAAAAGATACGTGCCGCCGACGGGACACGATCCCGCGCCCTTCTGATGTCTGGCCAGGTGCTCTTAATCCACTGAGCTACGGCGGGTTACCTCTTACCCGCCAAATGATTCAATATATACTAATGTTTCATTCAACAACTACCGCTTATCACATTTATTCCCCTGTAAACAACCAATTTTATATTTTTATTAGAAAAACTCTATATATTTATTATTTTATTTATTTAAAAAGTCAACAGGTGTTCCATAAAAATAAAATCGGATATATTTATCCGAGACACTATCTAGGTAACAAATACATTCTTTGAATACTTGTTTCCAATAATAAAGGTAGCTGCCAATAATATGGAAAAAAACATTAGTCGAAGATAATATTGTTAATTCTGAAATTTGAAATATGAAGTTTACAATTACGACAATCTCATATAAGATCGCAGTAGCCCAATTGGTAGAGGTGTATGTCCCGGTAAGACGAAAGGTTCTGGGTTCGAGTCCCAGTTGCGACCGTTATCTTTTATTATTTTTCTGTGTCTTGTTCATTTTCATATTTAAAAAAAATTTGATTATTATTGTTATCTTCTTCTTCAATAACCAATTTTATGTTTATATGAGAAAGGCATTGTAAGTGCTAACTTCCCCACAAGGTAAAAAAAAAAGTACCAACACACTAGTACCTAGTTGATATCTATTTTATGTAAAAACAATATTTTCTCTAGGGTTAAAAACCAGAGAGATAAATAGGGAATACGTTTGTATGGAAAAACCACCGCCGGGTATCACCTTAATGAAAAAGTTATATGTTTAACAAAACATCTTAAGAACGCATTACGGATAACCGGTCATGAATATTATAATTTTGGTTTTAATATAGATACATAGAATAAGGTTCGTCCAGATGAAATGGTACTCATGTAGAAGAGTATTTAGGTACACTATAAAATGTAGGAGACTTTTATTCCGTGAAATGGGTCAGAATTGGGTAACATTATGTCAAGAACAGATGGTTGAATAACATAAATATGACGTGAATATGCATAGAGAAACCGAAAAACATTTATATCAGAGTTGTTATAAATGAAGACATCGTGGAAAATAATGAACCCATATATTCTAGTGTGACGTAGTTTTCATTATCTCGAATGTGACATTATCCAAAACAAATGAAAACAGAAAAATATCTTATTTAATATGTGTATTTATTAGTTTTTATAATAGTGATAATACATGGTCCTACCAAATTGACGCTTCACGATTAACTTACAAAAATATATATTTATTTCGTCAATAAAAAATGAAATCATTTTAAAATAAATGAAAATAACAAACTCTAAAAAACATCATTTTTGATAACAAAAAATATCTACGCTTTGCAAAATAAAGCTTTCGTACAAAGCAATGGGTAAGAAATAAAAAACTTATCTACAAATATTTATGTTCAGGAGGGCAGAAAACAACTATTTTTGGAATTTGTTTTAACTTCTTTGCAGAAATAGTTAAATAATTTTTAATTAGTTCTAAATTCCATTCTAGTTTTGAGTAATATTAAAAAAAGAAATCAAACGGTGAAAGTAATTATTCAGTCTTTGTGGTTGGATTAGGATGAACCTATTATTTTTTATTTTTTTTTAAATATAATTTTTTTGAAATATTTCATAACACAATCAAAAACTAATTTTATTGTTTAAGTTTCCTTAGTAGGCGCTCAAAAAGAAGAAGGGAGAAACGTGAAAAGGAATATTAGAGGGAGCGCGCTAATATTAAAAACGATAATATTACAGTCAAAATTGTGAAAATGTTTAATAAAATACTACTCATTTGAAATAGAGCTAACATTTTTCGAAAACCCTTAAGTCACATTTAAATATACGCTGTGAATTTTTTTCTTAGCTATAACATGTTAAATATCTTGGGATCGAAATTGATGAAAAACTACACTGAGATTCACACATTGACCGAGCCTCAAAAAAGCTAACAAAACTCATCTACTTTTTTAATTACAAACTAAAATTATGAAACATTTTGTCAAATAGGGATTTAAAGAGAGTATACTATACTTTGTGCCACTCTAAATTGTAATATGGAATAACAGGATGGGGCTCAGCAGCAACGAAAGGTAACTAAGAATTGCATCATAAAGATCATTCTAAAGGTCAACAACTGAAATTTTTAAACAGTTTGACGTTCCAAGTATACAGAAGATCTTTGCCAAAAACATTCTCGTACATCACCTTAAAAATGATTCACCGGCAAATACCTCACATACACATAAAACCAGAGCCAAACAAACAGAGAAACTAAACATTCCAAAGTGTAACTCTACCTTTAAGCAAAGAAGCTCTGAATTTTTAGCACTAAAGGTATATAACAAACTCCCACTGAGTATCAAACAAATTAAAACAAAAAATAACTTTAAAACTTTTTCCACTTTTAATTTAATGACCGTAACCGGTTTCAGCTTGTCAAAGCCATCTTCAGACTGGTGAAAAATATTCTTAACCTAGGGATTTTATACAAAACATTAGGGAGGGGGAGGAGGGGGCGGGGGGAGGGAGGGGTGGTCTACAGGGATTTTATTCAATTATGGATTTTATTACATTTGTTGTTAAGTGGTCTTGAGTGTCCAACTATCTAATTATTTTTTTTGGTTATTCCCAGTAGGCTAATTACATAGGGTTGGTAGCTTACATACTTTAAGTATTGTTTGGGAAATACCTTACAAGTAATGTGAATCACATTACTTGTTATTCTAAAAATAACTACATTAAGAACATCAAATCTTAGCGCTCCGGATAAGAGCATATTTAAAACATCGTCGTAAAAGTTTCTGGAAAACATTACTTAAAACATAAAGTCGAACCATATAAGTCGCTGAAAACTTATATAAAACCTAGTTCCCCTCAGCACAGAATCATCTAGTGAGGAGGACTACGTATATAATCAACATCTATTTTATACGTATATATATATATACATCCCGCTATATATCTAAATTTATACATCCCGTTAACCTACCGACAAATTTACAAAATGTTACCAATCACCTGCAAGTGTTTCTAAATCCATTGAATAAATTCAATGAAAATTCATGAAACTTTTTCGTGAGATAATGAGAATCCAATATTTTTAATATTCAATTCGTTATTTTGTGTTCCCCGTGAGGTTTGTTTTGAACACAACAGAGGGGTGGTATCGTATATTCCTTATCCAATTAAGACAACCGAATCAAATTAAAAATATAATGAGTTTGTCTCCCTTTTTTTCTATTTTGACAAAAATATATATAATATTTTATGTTTTATGATATATAAAATAATAAATATTCGCGGTTAAATACTGGATTTAATAATATAATGCCTAACCACAAAGTAATTGCTTCTTACGAAAAAAAATATATTTAACGCTTTGTAACGACAGTAGAAATCGTTTTTCGATATCACCTTTCATTCTTATTTTTTTAAAAAAACATATATATTATACAGCGCCCTTGAGGTGATTTCTCACAAAAACGGCGCTCTACAAATTATCCAATTATTATTATTATTATTATTATTATTTCTTTATACATATTTCGCTTTCCATACCTATACATTTAATTTAATCATAAATCATTATAACATATATTATATTGTATTTGTATTTGCTAACACATTACTTATGTATATATCTTTGTAAAAGCCCACTAGGGCGTAAATAAATAAATCACTAAAAATCAGGAAATTTAAGGAATAATTGTAGCAGTCTGATGATGGCCTTTATTAGGTTAAACCGGTTAAATTCAAAAATAAAATAAGTGGAAAACGGTTTCAAGCTATTTTACTACCTTACTTACTTTTGCATGGAGATTAATACTTTATTTTGATTTTAATGGAAATCGAACACCAATAGTTTTCCCACAATATTTTAATAGGCTTTGGTAAAATTTTAACTAATAAGAGGGTTTTTTTATAAGTGAAAATAAAAAAGAAAAGACTTATAATAGCTAGGATGGTGTGAAGGAGGGTACGGAGAGGGATCTAGTCTTCGTGGAGTAATATGAATTATGTGAATGTTGTTAATGAATTTTATGTTTCGGCGCTCAGTTCTGTGTCCATATTTTGAGCTGAAGTCATATTAACTCTATAACTCTAGAGAGGAAGAGGAAACAAGAGGAAGGTGCAGCCTCCATGCAACAAATATAATCCAAGCATCAACTGCAGGACACGAGAGGAAATAGTTTCAAGTTGCACTCTGGCTTAAACAATATTATTGTTATACATGAATCGATAAGTTTTCCTCCAACCAGGGTACCTAGTATGGACGATCAATAGTATCCTATATCAATCCGAAATTGACCAAATCCGTCATCTATGGTCAGTTATCAATATTTGCGATTACAATCAATAATTGATAAGATATATTCCGACCGACGATTTTTATTTATTTTTCTTAAATTTATTTGTTAAGGGGGAATTTGCGATGACCGAAATCATATTTCGGGGGAAAGAGGTATGAAGTAAACCGGACCGGGGAACATGCCACTAGCTACGCGGCGACTCGAGAGCAGCGGCAGCAGAGCACTAGATGGTACCCTTCAGTATGGGTTGAACATGAAACGCTTAATAATGGGCATATTTAAAATAGGGAAGTTGAGTGAAAAATATTTTGACTTATAAAAATGTTTTTGGTAAATTTCGATAGCAACATTATTTATTGCAAAAGGACCTCATGATTTTATGGTTCTTATCAGATTTCGATCAAACTTGTTTGAAAAATTATTCTATACAATCAACTACACTGCTAGACGGTAGGCTCGAAACATGACTCATAATCAACAAGTTCTTCATTGACAGAAGATGTCAAAACAATACGGTATTCAGTTACGCATTTTCATAATACGTGATCATAATTATATCTGAATATATTGGCAAGATAAATAAATATCGGTTATTTTGAATATTTATTACCATTGTTGACAAAAAGTTACATAAAACAATAATTATGTATAATGTAAAAAGCATAAAATGCAACTTTTTATCAACTGAAGATCTTCATACAAAAAGTTGAAATTTTGACAAAAAAAATCTTTTTCAGCTACAACAACATCAATAACGTCGTTTTTTTCAAACCTAGCACTCTAGCTCACTGAAACCTCAAGTACCGCCACTGATAGACGGGTATATGCCGGTGTATAAATTACCTGCTGTAATAATTGTAGAGGTGGTAAAGTATCGCTAAATCTAGAAGCAAGGCGGCCGTCCGTGGTCGAATGGTAAGACTCTTGACTCCCAATCGGAAAGTCACGGGTTCGAACCCGGCGTGCACAAATAAATTTTATTTGATTAATTTCTGTTATTTCACAATTAATTAATAAAAAAATATATATACTATATTTGCGGCACGTTTCAGAGTGGAAGATACTCTCAGTATCGCCCTGGTGTAAGACCACCATTCAGAATTGAAACATTGCTTAATAATGGTTTTAGCCGTGTTAAGTGACTAGATCTGAATAGTCAGGTACTTCCCCACCTTCCTCTTCCCCATCTCCTTCACTTCCCCACTTACCTTCAGCTTCACAGCATACCCCAATTGGGGATGCCATAGTCTCACTAGCTCCCTCCCTCCCTCTAACCCACTCTTCCCCCCCCTCCCTAATTGGTTCCCTGCAGTTGTCACCATTAGCCTTGCGGCGGTGACCAGCAGCATTAAGAATAAGGGGGTGACTGTGACAATACATCCATTAACGTATGTGGATTGCCAAAAAGTCTGAAATTGATCTTAAAGAATATTTACAATATGAACTATCTCCTGCCTACTGTCTCTTTTCTCAGAGGAAGGCACGCGCAAAGGAACCAAGTCCACATTTTACACATCGTTCAACCCTCTACTAAATAACACAGAACTGGGAAGCAGTAAAATACTCGTAATTGATGGAGGATATTTACTACACAAAGTTTTATGGGGTCGTGCTCAATCTTTTTCAATAATTTTTTAGCAATATGTCAGATATGTAAAAAATCATTATGGATCCAACGCAGTAGAGGTGTTTTTGACCAAATTTTTGGTTAATTTTTGTATTAGAAACTGGATACCTAATTGAGATAAAAACATTTAACGTGTACCTATTATGTATCTATTATGAAATTTTATTCTCTACAAAATTGATATCAGTAATTTTTTCACAAAATTGTACTGGAAAAAAGATATGTACAAACAATTAAAGCAAGTCGTGCAATTTACCTGTTTTTATAAACTTTTACACATTTTTACAACTGCATACCTCGATATGTATTAGAGATAGAATTTTTTTTTAAATAAAAGTTGTAGAAAATTTTATGGTCTACTAAACTTATTAAGCTACTTTAGCCGATATTTGTATTGGGAATGAGATATTTGCGAAAAACTAGATTTTGGGGCGAAACCGGTTAGTTTTTCAAAATGGCGGCGAAAGCTCAAGTGCCCCAAGGTCGAAAACTCAGATTTTACATCAAGAGATGACTATATAAAACATATAAAAAAAATTGGGACTACCGGAGTAATTCCGATCGCGGATCGCTAATTGCACTGGCCTAGAAGGGACCACCTAGAATATTATATGCCGCTGGTACAACCGGCCGGCAATAGTAATGTGAATGCGAGTAGAAAAGTCATCTTCGTTGTGAAATAATACATGATAACATAACAACTAACGTTTAGTGTGACCTCTTTTCTAATGTGCCAACACATTTACGTATTATTACGTATTATTTGTTTATAAAATTTGACAACCTCTCACTTCGAAACTATCTCGCATACTGACGGAAAAGAGCTTGCGCCTTGGTTTATATTATGGCGTGAAGTAATCACATTGAAAAACTGTATTTTATTTATTTAAGCAATGTGTATAAGATTTTTAAAATAATTTTATTGTCCAGCCGTTTAGACAATATTGTTGTGGTGATAAAGTATATTTTAATAATTCTTTTGTATTTAGAATCAAATGATATAATCGAACTTTAAGCTATTTTTAGAGGTTCTGTAAATATTTTTTTATACAATAGTTTTAAACATTTTAACACGTTTTGTTATATCATCTTTTAGAAGAATAATTTATTTGTTCAAAACATAATATTGTTTTCTGATAAACAATATAGAAATTTTCTAAAAACTGCATCAAAAACCGCAAATTATGCTGCGCTTGCGGTAAGATACCCTTAAATAATACGTTTAAAAGGTGTAATAATGTTAATAACCATAAATTACAAAACAAGTACTCACAGATTTTTTTAATGATTTTTGGTGTTTCTCTTTTACAGAAGCGGGCGCTTGTGTTTAGAAGAGGAGCGAGCAATTCCTTTTAAAACATTATGATTTAAAAGGAATTATGACCTTAAAAATAAATAGATAGTTATGTTAATTAAGAAGATAATAGCATCATTTATTTATTTTTACATTGAATTGCTCTTTCGTCGCTTTTAGTAGACATTTGTCGATTTCGATTTATCTTATCTTTTCCGGTAAACTATTGAAAAAAAAATTATCATTGAAGAAGAAGATAACAATAATAATCTATTTTTTAAATATGAAAATGAACAAGACACAGAAAAATAATAAAATATAATGGCTGCAACTGGGACTCGAACCCAGAAACTCACGTATAACCGGGACATACATGTTCAAATGTTACTATTGTTACCAAAGTTACGCCTATCGATCCAATATTGCAAAGTTATCGATGTCACCGTGCTAGAGCTCAAGGCATACGGTCGCGTCAATTCAGGCGTATCTTGATAATCCCGATGTCAGCTGAGCGTCCTACCCTTCAGGCTATCAATCATCTCAGCCAGAATTTGAATAGGGTTCGTAGTTCATATCCCAGTGAGGCATGAGTCAGTTAAGAGGGTATTACCGGAGAATACCGGAAATTAGTAATTTTTTAATCAAATTCTAGACTTATTGACTCTTTTATACAAAAAAAAACAAATTGATTTTGAAAGATTGTTATTTTACCTTGGAAATGCAAGTTTTAAATTTTGAAAAACTAAGTTAATTTTTAATATACTAAGGATATACCGTTAATCATTGGCAGATTTGTTCAATTTTCAAACGACATGTATATACTAAACACAATTTTCAGATTTTTGATTTTAGTTAAATTAAAATCATTAAAAAATAAATCCGAGAAGGTACCTCAGTTTTTCTATTTATTAATGGTCTTACAAACTAAAATATTTCAGATTTTTTTTACACACTTATTTTTTATTATTATTTTTTTTTTTTAGTTTTTCTTTATTCATTAAACTGCAGGTTACATATTTTGAGAATTTTACGACCACCACGCTAGACACATGCCCGTGTTGTGTGGTCAGTTTTGTTTAGATATTAATGCAAAATCATAAACATTTATGATCAAAAAATACGTAAGAAGTACACGATATTTAATAATTTATTATTATTTACTGCTTACTTGAATGCAGGTATATATTAAAGTAAGTTTTGAATGAAATAAATAATATTAAATTTTTAAAAAATTGATACTGGGAATAATCGATCTTTCTCATCGGAACCTCCCTGTACAGTTGCAAGCATTTTTAATCTATTATTCTCAGCCGCTGGTTAATGGCTCTTAAGAAGGTATTCAAAAGTATTTAATATGTCTAGTTATCGCTGTCACGTGATTTGTTATGATTGTTCGGGAAGTATTAAAAGAGTTTTAAAAAGCATAACTTTTTCCGCCACTTAATTTAAGTTTTTAACCTAACCACCTAGTTTCAGAACAAATTTAGCTGAGTGTAAAAGTTTTTTTAACCCTCGGAAGCCAAGATGGTAAAGGAATTTAATCCCGTTTGGGGTTGCGGTATTACCTCACATGTCATTAATCATTGATTTTTTTAAATATGAATATCTCACAAGAGTCCCTATTAAAGAGTAAAGAGTATCTATCGACCAGCCATGAACATGCCACAAGTTAATAATACAATTTAATTAATAAATGACGACGGAGACCGTCATGAGTCATGATATTATATTATCTCGATTCAATAATAGCTACCATTGGAAATGCAAATAAATCACTTTTTTGGATTTTGTTTAGAGATGCGCAAAGAGAAATGTTTTGAAGTCTTTTCCGAAATATAAACACAAAGCACTTTCCATCCATCACCATCATTTGTCATAACGTCCCAAACTTATTTTTCTTACCGAAATACAGTCGAGTCTCCAGACTCCTCCCTCGTAGGCAAGTTCAGACCAAAATGAGGCGTTGGCCTCTATAGCAGAGCTGACGTCAACTGTGTGTGAATGTTGACTCTGGAAAACCCCAGATTCGACGTAATATGGGCGCGTTGTCGATCTTGCTAGTACATTAACATTCTACGCGTGCCTATACCACTTACCAAACCTGAACGAATCAGACACATACGAGCTATTCAAACATTTGAGTGAAACTATTGACGGACTCTTGCCCCGCTATCTTTCGGCCGGGTTTGTCGTTCTGGGAGACTTCAACGTTCATAACTAACCATGGTTGAAGTTCTAAGGGTCAACAGACTCGGCTAGCTGACAGGCGGAATCTTTTGCCCTTTGCCACGGATTTCAGCAACAATTTTAGGAGCCTACAAGGGTTCCTGATATCCAGGCCCACCGCCCCAATCTGTTAGACCTATGTATTTTTAACAAATGTGCACACAGTTATAAGATTAACGTCACAGCTCCTCTAGGATCGGCCGACCACTGCCTCGTGACGACATCCATTCTCATTGACTTCAGACCACCCAACGAGAGGCTGAAAAGAAAAGTATGGTACTATGAGTCAACAGATTGGTACGGTATGCGGGCTCATTTTAACGCTTTCCCGTGATCAGCTGTCTGTTTTCGGACTTCGGATCCTTCTAGATGTGCCTAATAAATTGATGAAGTAAATACATCTGCGATGGATGGCTTCATACAATCAACTACTTAAGAATTTGTGTAGGCTCAAAGACGTGGTTCAGTCGACAATGCTCCGAAGCAGTTCGGTGAAAAAACGAGGCTTACCGAGCCTAGAAAATATCTCGAACGTTCGAAAGGAGATCGGTGTATAACAAATTGGTAAAGGGAAGCAGGAGTATCCTCATATATGGTATTGTAGGATGGGGAGGTTGTGCTATATAAATTCTTCATCCCATAGTCTTAATTCGGAAACTGTTGCTAAGAATAATATTCAAATGTAAACTTTCATACCTATCAGCACCCCTTTTTAAAAAAAATCTGAATATTAGATATTCGACAATTATACATAAACACAAATCGCATATACATATGGAAAAAGGATTTAATAAATAAAACACAACAAAAAATTTACACCCGTTACTCGTCACACCTAAAATGTATTATTCCTTCAACGACAACAGCTTTCGCCCAACAACAGTTCTCTTTTTTTGTTCCCAAAATGTTCAACTCGCTGAGTATTGACATCAGAAAATCAAAAACTAATAATCTTTATGTCTTAAGGGGGGGGTATCAAAACTCGGCTTCACTGCAGTTAGGTATTTTTGGTACTTGTACAGCCCGCTAGCGAACCACAATTTTTGCCGTCTATGGGGCAGACTCGGGTAAGATTGACACCAAATTGGTAAACCATTTAGCATTTTGATAAAGTACGAAATAAAAAATACACTTGCTCTATAAAATTTAAATTTGTTTACTAGATAATGGATACAGCTAGACAGACAAAAAATCATATTAGCAATGGAATGGATAGATAGAAACATCTTTTACGCCCTGAACCTTTTTTGACGTCTCCGTTTTTTACTCAATGAGACTTTGAATCTAATGGTGTTTTGACGTAGATTGTATGGTTTATAAAATGGTAATAACTGTATTTATAATATTACCGGAAAATAATGGGTGTGAATAAAGGGAGATCATAAAATAAAGTTGGGACAAATATTTTTAAGTACGTACAATAGAAATGACAAAAGGTGGTTTTGTTTCTGAAAGTTTATTTCGACAAATTTTTTCGTACTCAAGAAAGAATATATTTCAAAATATTAGCTCAGATAAACAAAAAGTAGAATGACGCACATAAACGAAAAATCACAAAATTTAATACAAATTGATATAAAATCAACTAAATGTAAACTTGGTATGCAAATATTCAGCATAATATCCTACAAAAATTGCCAAGACTTGTGGATTTTAGAATGATATTAATTTTATCTTTAGTACTTGTGTTAAACAGTGTCAGTCGTACGGAATTTTTAAACCTCTCAACAATAATAGTAGAATCTTTTTTTAATTTTTATATATAACTTCGCACAGGAGGCCCGGAGAAAAATTGTCTTTAAGAGACCCATATTGTATGAAGGAGGAAACACAGAGGCCGGCAAATCGTTTCACAGCTGAGCTGTTGAACTCAAGAACGAGTGGTAGAAGCGACCCGTTCTCATGTGAGAAATTTCGACCGTGTATATATGTTGGGCGCGCGTTTGGCGTGTTTCCCGACTTTGCACCGGTGCTGAAGGGATCAATGACGCTAGTTCCTCTCTGAAGCATCTTCCATGTCTGAAATAACGGTAGAACAAGGATTCCATCGCGGTAGACGATCCTGAATAATTCTTGAAGCACGTGTGCTCCTGAGGCTGTTCCTTCTTATTGGCAGCTCGTGTACAAATTACCCAAAATTTATTTGACTCTCTCGACTCATCGCCTTGCCCCGCTGTGGGAGAGATGGATTCATACGTCCGCCACTCCTTTTTTTATATGAATACCTTACAAAAGTCCCACCTGCTCCCGTCTGGAGTCAGTGAGACTATGGCATCCCCAATTGGGGTATGTTGTGTGGCTGAAGGTGAATGGGGATGAGAAGGAAATATTGTAATTATTTCTACAAATCTCATGACGTCAGAGCTCACCACTATATGTATATAGAATCCTTCGCGGGCGTGTGCACAACAAATCACCTATTGTTTCAGCGCAATCGAATGAATGGTATAGGAAATTTTTTATAACGCCAGAGCTCAGCACTACATATAGAAACCATTACAGGTATGTGCACAACAAATCACCAAAGTTTCTTTGCAATTGGAGTAATGCTTTGGGTACCGTATAAGGAATTACGAAGGTGTGCATTTAACAACTTACAAAAGTTTCATCACAATCGGATAAATAGTACAGGAAATAAATTCATAACGCTAGAGCTCACTTGCACTATAATATATATAGAAACTTTCAAGGGCATGTACACGTACACGAAAAATCCGCCAAAGTTTCATCGCACTCAGATGAATGCTTTAGGTACCGAATAAGGGACAAACAAAGAAACATTAATTTTTTATGTATTTTTTTTACAAATTTCATGACGCCAGAGCTCACTATTATTTATAGAAACATTGGCGGATGTGCACATAACAACTCACCAGAGTTTCATCACAATCGGAAAAATGGTATAGGAAATAATTTCATAACGCTAGATAGGAAATAATTTCATACACGACAAATCGCTATCGAATAAATGCTTTAGGTTCCGCACGAGGAACAAACAAAGAAACATTCATTTTTATACGATAAAATAATTAATTATTTAATTTCTACTTTGCTTGTATAACACCCATTTCCTCATTCATTGCTTGACGGAACTGCAATGCGAGCGCGCGACCTCTCCCCTCAAATGTCCACTCATTACTGAATAAATTTCCAAAATGTTACCGTAAAACCTGCGCCTTAAATGTTCAGAATTGGTTATTTATAAAGGGAAAGAACTACTTTAAAGAATGACTGACATCATTAAATTAAGTTCATTTGCTTTATTATTCAGTTTTTTTCATTTAAATTGTGTTAAAAAAAACTTTTAGTAATTAATTAATTTATCTTTAATTTCATTATTTCAACAAGTAGAGTCATTTATTTATTTGCCCATTTGTATTTATTTTATCTTATAAAAATCAATTGTCTACGGTTGGTTTTATTTTTGTGCAACCTACTTAACTGGTGAACCAGTTAAAGTATTACCTTTCGTACAAATACATTAGATTTAACATAACAATATCTGAACAAATTCACATGTATAACATTTATATTATTACATTTATATTATTATATATTTAAATTTCGACTACCATAATACGGACACGTGTCTAGTGTGGTAGTCGAAATGCATGTAAAAAAAACTGTATAAAAAAATATGTTACGAATAAAGAAAAGAAAAAAAAATCATAAAAATTCGAATTTCGAGCACAGATCAGCAGAAAACTGGCTGCCTGCCCACATGGGAGCAGAGCATTCTGGTCACTTGCGGTCTCAAAAGGTCGCAAATTCTGCAAACCCAGTTTGCCGCCTCTTACTTCAACTGTCGGCTCACTAGCAAATACTGCTACCGAAAGGGCAAACTTATTAGGTAAAATGTTTGCGGAAAATTCGATGATCGAGGTGCTATCCTGCCGTCGTCGGTTCCTCATTGAGCTATCTATATGAAATAGCTGAGGATCCGGCATCGGGATGTACTCTACGTCTTACGAGGGCTGGATATTAATAAACTAGTGAACATGACAGAATACCTGCCCTGGAAGTGTGCCGCAGAAATATCTATTATTTTGGTGAAACTCTTGAAAATGTACCTGAAGTTTGGCTCTGTGCCCTCTGATTGAAAAAAAGCAGTCATCCACCCTCTCCCAAAGAAGGTTGACCGCTCCAACCCGGCCAAGTACCACCCCATAGCAATCACACCAGTTCTGTTCACGGTGATGGAACCTTTGATCAAGGGCAAACTGCTCACATAACTCCAGAAGAACAAAATTTTTAACGACCGTCAATGCGGATTCCGGCGGAACCCCTTGTGTGGTAATCTTATCGCAAATGTAATGCATGTTTTGGGGCGGTGACTGGAATGTTTCAGTGAGACCCAATCGGTGGCACTAGCTATTTCCAAAGCCTTCGACCGGGTTTGGCACCGAGGACCCGTCAACAAACTGCCTTCTTATGGACTTGCGTACGTGGATTGCCGACTTTTTGAGGGAGAGGTTGATTCAGATAGTTGCTGATGGTTTCACCTCTTCCTCGCATCCGATAAATGCTGGCGTCCCATACGGTTCTGTCCCCGACTTTGATTTTGTTGCACATCAATGACCTTTCGTCGTGGGCACCAATTCTTCGCCCTTAAGGTGATTTATCACAAAAATGGCGCTCTACAAATTATCCAATTATTATTATTATTTGTTACGCGGATGACAGTACAGGCCATGATAGCTTTTCACAAGCCCCCAAAGGGCACACAAATTCCAACGACTCGGAGGGCTTGAAGCAAATAATGGTCGGTTAGCTTTAGAGGGTCTTCTCTTGGGGTAAGAATAACCTCATCGAATTCAATGTTTGAAATGCCCACTCATGTCTGATTACGACTAAAAGGGATCGAAATGAAAATACTAGTTGAGATGCGGGGGCTCCACCGAAGCCAAAGTTAAGCTAGTTTCTCAAAAACTGGGTGTACTGTACAGGGCCCGCAAATATTTTACTAGTATACAACTGCTAATCCTGTAAAAATCGCAAGTGCGTCCCACGGCTGAACTTGGCAGCCACCTCTAGTCTGGAGCACCACAATACTTGGAAAAAAACCCTCGACTTTCTGCAGAAACGGGCGGCCCGTTTGATAGATTCTGCTGTCTTAACAAACGGATTGCAATCTCAAAAGCACAGGCGTCGGGTGGGAATGCTATCCTTGTTCTACCGGTATTTTAATGGAAGATGCTCCGAGCAACTAGGATCATTGATCCTCTCGGCACCGGTCGGGAAACACGCTAAACGCGCGCCAAACGTATGTACACGGTTGACACTTGTCACATGAGAACGGGTCATTTCTACGACTCTTCTGAGTTCCTGAGTTCAAGATATCGGCTGTGAAGCCCTGTGATTTGCCAGCCTCTTTTTTTCCTAGCTCTTACAACATGGGTCTCTTCAAGACCCATGTTCACTTCTTTCTCTCCTCAAAAAGACCCTCCACACACCATCCTCATAGACGACACAGGCCCTCAGGGAAATTATTATCCTCAGGTTCTCCTGTGTGGAATTAATGTGAAAAAAAAATCAAATAATCAATCAGCTCTCTGATATCAGCCAACATTTGTACGAAGCCTCCCAATATAATACAATAATGAAAATGATATTGGGATATTGATGATTCATCTCCAATCATTTTATTATGTGGTTAAACATATTGGAATTCCGAAATGAGCTTCCACTGGGTTTTATTAGCCTGTCAATTGCACACAAATCACTTGACGCGTATTTGTATGAAATTGACCCGCTTGAAATTGGGCCCGGAAAAACGAGAAGGACTGCGATGTGTATTTATCCGAGCGGGAAATGGTTTTTCTGTACTCACCTAGGTACAACAGACAGACATTATAATATAAATAGAAAATATATAATAAAATTTATTTTACGAATTTAACAAGAATATAAACGCCAGAAATATTTGACTTATTACCCCTTTAAAACTTCGCGTATTTTTGGTATTACTTGCACGAGGAAAAATTTTACAAAAATGAAAAAAAGATAGTCAATGGATCGAGACAAATAATCTTAGCCATAAAGGGATATTTTTAAAAAGTTGTTTCTTATGAAACTTCATATTAATCCAATGAAAAAACAAATCATTTAGTACTGTGCTTATATTTTTTTGTAACGTAATTAATAATTTTATTTTAATTCCATTAAAATTGAAAAGGTAGGAATAGCTTCAATGTATCCATAACATATTTTTTCATATTCATAATGTAAACCGATTCTTAGTAAAGATAAAGTGATTTGGCGTAAAGCTTCATCTTAAAAAGAAAAGAATACTAACAATACAAAAAAATATATAACAAGACAATTGAGGATCCCAACCAATTACCCGCGTTGTATTACGTAACATACCATTTCCCCTGTCAATGACTGTCAAGGACTCAATTTTAAGGAAAGTAGCAGTATGCAAGTGCTCTCAAAATAACAAGACACTGAAAAATCAAAAGCTAACGGTCGCAACTGGGACTCGAACCCAGGATCTCTCATCTTACCGCGACTAACGCCTTAACGATTCAGCCAAGAAAAAAAAAACGTCGAAAATAATATTTTTAATTCTGAATTCTGAGCGTGTTTCTCTGCACTCGCCTAGGTGCTTACAAAATACAGGTGTTAGAATATGTAGAAAATATTTACCGAGAGTGATAGATGCTCTCAGTATCTCTATGGCGAAAGGCATTCAGAATGAAAAGTTGCTTAATATAACTTTAGCAGTGTTTATGTAACAGATCTGAATAGCCAGGTGTTTAGGTATTTCCTAACCTTCATCCACCCATCTTCTCCCCTCCAGCCCCTTCAGCCCACAACACAAATCAATAGGGGACGCCATACTTCCACCGGCTCAGAACAGTTGAGAGAAGTTGGGACTCTTGCGCGGAATTCATATTTGGATAAAAAAAGCCTGATTTTTATAATAACTTATTTTGCCAACGTTTCTGACAGAGTTATACTGTCCATCATCACGGCAGATGAGTTACACAATAATTATCATAATAATTTCACATCTGCCAAAAATGAATCACGATAAATCTATGTTTTCTTCAAACTTCGCAAAATCACTTTGTGGCGTCATTTTTAATTAAATTAAACAAATAACTTTGTATCAACCACTATTATATAATCACAATAACCTTCATGTTTCGAATGTTATGTCATTACTACCCAGACGAAGAAACCATCAACTTGTATGAATTAGTTTGTTACGTCCATTATTAAAAGAATAGAATTTTTAAATTTGTGAATCTTAAGGATGAAAGGTAAAATCTCGACCAGTTTATTTTTAAATGCGGATTTAAAAAATATATAACATTATTTTAGAAGCATCCACTCAAAACGCATATGTATTTGCAGGCCTGCTTCAAACCATCGCATAAAAATACCATGATCACATTCAAATCTTATAAAAGAACATTTGGAAATTATATGAATTGTCCATCCTAACATGATTAATTCGTGTTCCGTGAAAAACCAAGAAGCCCATTTCATTCCTCTACTGAAAAGTTTTAATGACAAATTACATGTACTTCCAATAACCATGCTCTAACTAGAGAATTTTTTAAACTGGTTATCAAATATTGGAAGATTTCAACATAACGTTGGCATAAATATTGCTGATCGGAGATCTAGTATTATTCTGGAGATGACTGCATTATTTAAATTGCATTATACAGGATGTTAAGGTTCATTCTTGACTTACTTTAACCAGTGATTCTTGACATTATTTGGAGTAAAAATGTAAATGAAATTTTGGTCTCCGGTGACTTTTTAAGCACTTTATTTTCAATTTTTTTTTCTTTAAAATAAAAAAAAATCTTACGCATGACGTCACTGATCGCTCAGCCGAGTAACCGTTCCACCACTTGCCCCGCCCCCAACTGTCCAACACGAACTATTTTTTTATATTTTTGTACAAAAAAAAACATCAAAAATGTCACCGGAGTCAAAAATTTTATTTACACTTTTTACTCCAAATAATCAGGAATCACTGGTGAAAGTAAGTACGTACCTTAACACCCTGTATAAATAATTAAGTATAGAGAAAGACTCGAAAGCACCTATCCAAAAGTTAGGATGAAGGTTTGTCTGAATGCATCACTATCGCAATATTGACAACAAACTGCATAATTAATTACGTCATGTTGAACAATATAGTCAATAGGTATGATTTAGTGCATTGATTTAGTCGAGTCGTAAACATCAAATATGTGTCTATAAAGTTCATATATCAAACTATCAAACAGATTATGTGATGGATTGCTTGCTTTGATATATTGAGTACATTTCAAACTGCAATCCGTACGTCCTTATGTAAAATCGAATTTTGATATAATTATATAAATTTTAATGATGAGTATCTTTGTTTTGGAGTGATTAATCAGTGTTCAAAATAATTAAAACGGGTAAACTTAAAAAGCGTTGCATTTATTTTAATTTATTTGATTGTTGGTTTTCTTTTCTTAAGATCTATTTTTCCTTCTTTTAAAAGTTTCAACAGTTTGTTGTGTTTTAATTGGAGATTATAATATATGTAAGCAAGCTCATTTTATTTGTTAAACGATGACAACATATCTCCTTTTAGGTTTTCTTCAAGTGGAAAATAAACGTAGGATCTAGGTACTATCATTACCATATATTTTTTGAAATCAAGTAGGTACCTAATACAATGCCAAATAAATGAAATAATAATGCATTCAAAATAAAGCTACATTATTTAAAAAAAAATGTTATTCTAAAGCTCTAAAATAAGAACACGTCATTAACAAATCAATTCGTTGGATTTTGTTAATTTTTATTGTTTGTAATTACTTTCAAAAAACTTTCTTCTCCGTTAAAACAAGTTTCTGGAGCTGATTAAATTAATGAATAGTAGCATATAAACAATATTAAAGTTTAGTGAGCATAATAATAAATATGCCTCTTTAAATATTGTGTTATTAGATGAAAGTTTAAAGTATAAAAATATATATTTGAAAATAACTTACCCATAACATCTCCAAGCGAAAGTGAAATAAATAGAACAACTAAAATTACAGCCAGCATTTTTTTACGCCGCTCGTATTTTAAACACTCTATAAACATTTTTCCGATCACAATAATTATTCGGTTTCAATCTGTTAGTTTATTTGGGCTTTTCGTGAAAGCGTTCCGGAGCTTTTCCGTATCCGAAAAGTTCATCTGTCATTTTAGTCCGTGAAATTCAAAACAGAAACTTCGGCGATTATTATTCGTGACAGTTGTACGTAGGATGAAACTGCGCGAGTGGGGTAAATGCTCTATAGTCGAGTGTCGACCGATTACTGAAGCTGTGTTCTGCTCGCTGTTGAGGCTCTGTAAGGCTCTTTTAGCGCCGGCGCAACTCTATCAGACTAGAGGCTGGAGGTTCTACAGTACCGTAGTTCTAGTTTCAGAGGGTGATCGGGGAATTCTCTGGCATAAGGTTTGATGGGGATGAACTTTTTGTTGGGGCGGGACCGAGTCGCCCGACTAAAGGACTGGTATCCGGTATCTGAAATCCTTAATTTAGTAAGTGCGAGGTTGAGGACGCTAAGCGATTGAATTGAAAGGATCGTAAAGGTCGTCGTCGTTTGAGTTTAGTATTTCATACTTATTTTATTATTAGGTTCCATTCAACTTGTTTTCATTCATAAAATTGCTAAATGGCAACACTTTATACATTCATATCACAATGAATTACTGCATTGAATTTTGTTTTGAAGTCGTAAAAAATTGTGAATAGTCACAAATAAATTAAAATTTACATATTTATTGGATGTCGTGGTTTATTTTATCTGTGGATGTTTACCAGAACATGATTTTGACATTCTGGCACAGTTCGTACTTGTTCGCTAGCGCGCGCTCTTATTGTATGCGTTTTGACACTTTTTTGGTATGCGTTACTTTGACACTTCCATGGCATGTCATTTTACGCAATGTAAGCCGTCGCTAAAGATATTTTTTTACGTTCATTGCTTATTGTAAGAATTGTTTATTAAATTTAAAAAAAGGAAAATAAAAATTAAGTGGATTTTTTAATGAATAGTCTAATCAAAGAGATTTAAATTTAGACTAAATTTTCTATCTATATTTTTTTGGATTTTTTAATTTTTTATCATTTAATGAATAATATATGTTTTTTTTTTCTTTTTGAAACTAATAATTCGTGACACAATTTCACAGAAATTTTTATTACATTTAACAAATATTATTAAAGTAAAGACCTGTGTTTGAAAATGTATAAAGTTATGAATTTATTGAATGCTCTAAAATGAACAGATTTTAAAGGAAAATATCAAAGCTTACGATTTTATTAATTTTTTAAGATTTTAAACCATGTTCTTTGCTTACTCACGAGGTATGTAAAAGAGATTTTTTATTCTGACAAAGATGCTCCTAAAATATTAATGGATAGATGGTTTTTACATTCTTAGCCACTGGAGCGATAGAGCAATTTAAATCTTTTTTCTCGGACTGCTAAAGGAAATTTTTCGACCCACATAAAAAAAAAGATACTTCCGAATTCGAATATGGAGACATACAAACTGATTATAGTTCTATATATCCAATGAACTCTCCTATCTTTTGTCTGTTATCACATATTCGTAGGATTTAAAAAAATTATCAAATCTCTAATCTTAAAATTTTTTAAAGATTCAAATCTCTAATCTTAATTTTTTTTAAAGAATCTAGAGAATATTTATTTTGTTATATTTTGAAAATACAATATATTATACAGTCGCTTTAAAAAAAAAAAAAAAGAAAAAATTGCCACATTTTGGCAACAGAGCAATCCTTGGTTTTGGAAATAGTGCGATAATGTGGCAAAAAGCGCTCGAGTGGCTAAGAAACAACTATTTTTTTCCATTCCATACAAATAATAGTTATTCAGATTGCGAAAACAAATGTATTTTGGTAATATTCATAAATAGGATAAATAATTGATATTTTTATCGGGAACAATCTATTTTTTTCTCAGAATCTAGATGATAAACTTTACTGCAAAATGAAACATTTCAAAATGTTCTTTTACGTTAACCCTATGTACACATGAGGCCTTAAAAAATAATATCCCTAGGGGCATATGTCGTGTTTAGGGATGCTGTGGGGAGGGTTATGGAAAGGAAGGAGAGGAAATTTTTGGAAGGAAAAAGGTATGAGGAGTGCCTACTAGTATTCTCATGCCTACTCAAAAAAGCTCGACTCTCGAACGAACTATAATAATAACGGATATTATTTATTAGTTCTACTGATACATTTCAAACAAACGCAGGGTGAAGCCAAACGTGTGACCAACTTTCGCAAGCTGCTTAAATTTTGCGCATGGTAACAGGAAGGTATTACGATTCTTTCTTATGATGAACCACACGGCACTAAGAGTCTTCTGAAGACCTAGATTCACTCATTTTTTTCACTGAAAATAACCCTCGTAAACTATAACCAGATATGGCTTACGGCTTATTTTTCTGAATATAATATTAAGATTTTACCTTAATATAAAAAACAGCGGGCAGTCTCTATTTATTACGTAATAAATACATTTTGTCCGTGTTATTCAGTTACATAATATTATGTATTAACGTATGTTATTTAGTTTTCTAGGAAAAGTCCCCGTTCAAGACATAACAAAAGCATATGGCATTTTATTTTTTAAAATTAACTCCACACAGCTGGCTTTGTGGAAAATAATTCCCCTTAGTGTCTAGGTAATCTTTGGGGACCCTGTGTAGTAGGTCTTTTGAGGAAAGGAAGGTAATGAAGTTCTGGGAAGGATCAAAGGTACCAAGGGTGGCTAGGAATCTGGGGGTCAATGTCGCCAGGAGTGACGGACGTATGAATCCATCGTTCGCAAAGTGTTGTTCCGAGAGAGTTCTGCTGGGGAAGTCAAAAGGTCTCCCTTAACCAGTCTCTCCCAATCTGGCCTGCCACGTAACTGTTGGGCAGATGCATCCACCGCCAAGAACTAGACTAACCTTACTCCATGAACCCGGGCACCCCTGCAAAACACAGGTGATGAATATCTACTTTTAAAAGTGTTCCTACTTGTCAAAACTAAAAAATGCAAAGATTAATTTCCAACTCCAAGCATTATTTTTATAGGTTTTTTTTTATTCACGTCATAGTTCTGAGGAAACTGTGCATATAATATTTTTAAAAAAGGATAATGAAAAGGCGTTTTTTTATTGTGTTTTATACAATATATCAAAGACACTTTCCAAACCACAAACAAATTTAAATAAACACATTTACATTTAAATAAATTAAAGATTTACATTTAAAAACATTAAAGAAAGACGACCTGCAATCAAACTGATTGACATCAAGTTTTTTTTTCGTACTTACCTTACAAGCAAACTTTTGTAATGATGATGAATTATATTATCAGACCACAAATAAAAACTCTCCGAATACACCTTATCAAGTTTACTTTCAAAACGGCTTTAATTTATCTAACACGCAATAATAAAGGTGTTTAAACTTTATGCTTTTGTGATTATTTATTTGCCTTCGATTTAAAAACCAGTATTTATTTACTGTTTATTTACATTGTAGGTACTGTACAATCCAATTGTTTAACCTCACTAGCAAAAACCTGTGTCGAGGTTAACAATTCTACAAAGTAACAAAAATAACACAAAATGTTATAGGACAAAGATAATACAGATATTGAATGGGTAGTGAAATAATACACTAAGCTGAAGGCACCTAGTTCATTATAATGTAAACATGTGAGGTGACGATGACGTTGATATTTGATTATAATAAAAATATGCTGTTATATAAAAAGGACTAAGATGAAAGAATAAATATATGTATCGTCGTTGCATGTAGAATATGAAGCAAGTGATACTGAATACATTCTGAGAAATTCGATAAAAACTGTTAAAAAAAAATAACCAAAAGTAAAATAATAATTCTATTTATGAACAAAGTAGGAAAAATATATTTCTTTCATTATAAGAATATATTTATGGTAAACATTAATTATTTTATGCCAGATAATTGAATTTTAACGCGTTTTTCCACTTGCTTCATGTTCTAAGCACAGTTTTTCTCACAAGGTTCATATTCTATATACAGTTTCGACATAATTTTAAATACCATAATAATGTCAAAATATTCAATTTTAATCTATTCAAAATTTGACAGCTAAGCATCACAAAATGATGTTAATATTATGTACATATCAAGGCAATTGAATTGTGTAGTGGTATGCAGAAAAAATATATATTTTTTATTTTTTGATTGTCCTCACATGGTTTATTTCTATCGCCTTGAATATTTGAAATTTTTACAAGGCTCAAATTGTAGAAGATGGAGAAAAAAAGAATAAAAATAGTTGTATATTTAAATCACTTTCGTCAAAATCGTCACATTGTTCATATTAAATATGCAACGACGATATTATGCTCTTAATTTAGCAGGACAAAGATCAAAAAACGATTTAAACAATATATTATATTATACTATTAATTTATAAAGGATAAAGATGAAAAAATCATTTGGCAATCCTCGGCTAACACAAATGATTTAACATTATTTTTAAGAGTGCACAAGGAATTTGATAACTTTACATATTCTGGAAGGGTATTAAATATCAGCTTTTTTTAAAAGGAGCCTGATAAAAATAATTTCTTTGACTAAAAGAAGATTTAGTTTAAATTGCTACTAAGTTCAGACTAGTGCCAATTCTAGTATTACAAATTTGCTGTGTTATTTCCACAATATTGAAATTATTAAAAAGTTTACATAGTACATAGCGAGAAGATGTCTAAATAGTGTAGGTTTTTCAGAATTCTCCAACCACCTGGTAAATAAAGATCACACGTTTAATAAATCTTCAGGGATAGATGTACTTCATATAAATGGGATAGGTCTACTACATATTTATAATCTAGAAGCTCTTGAAATGTATAAATAAAAACATTTAAAGTAAATAAAACCGACTTACCAAATAAAAAAAACTGGATTTCTCAAACATCCTCCCAATTTTAGAATATTAACCTTCCTTACGCCTAATTTTGCCCATCAAAGCCCCCCACCAAAGTTGATGTTCTCTCTCCCTCTTCTACTTTTCATTTAAATGCTCTGTAAATATTTTGTTAAATATATTTTATTATCCCCTGATGAAGGTTTACGCCGAACCGAAACCGGTTGGTTAAAGATATATAATAAAGTGGATTTTGATGTTTATTTTTTGAGTGGGAGGAACTTTTCTCTCAAACAAAATATAAAACGCTGCTAATTCTGGCATCAAGTCTCCACGTAATATTTTCGAAAATACTCTCTCCAAATAAATCATAATTCAATATTTGCAGCCTCCACTTTTGCGAAAAAATAATCCGAGGAATATGTCTCCATCGATATGAATATCAAATTTCCCGTATTATTTTTTTCCAGAAGTTCTTATCCAGACGAGGCGCCCCTGTCTTGAAAACACCACTAAATATGTTTGTACTACATCAGAGAATCGGAAAGGTACGGGGTAAGATAGAAGTGAAATTATTTTTATTTAAACGCTTATAAATTTCGGACGTAATTCTATTTACGCCGCGAAAAAAGTGTGAATTTATTTAAATTTACTCCGTCAACCGTTCTCAGGGGAATAAATTCCATTAAATATGGTTGTGCAACTTTTGCGGGCTTCGGCTCCACAGAAATATATTTTTAAGTCGAGAATTTTTTATGATTCTTTAATGGTATTTAATCTGTTGATCGAATTTATATGTAAAAAATATTTTCATCGAGGCATTCAGTTTATTAAATAAAAATATTATGTATTCGCATTATTGAGTAGGTACGGTCTTTAGAAATAATTTTTTTCTTAATTACTTAAAGCACTTAAAAAAATCTACACCAAAAATCTATCGTAAATTCTCTTTTGTTCCGTTTTGGATCCGAAAATGAAATTTTGCATCTTTTTATGGTATTGTTGCAGAAATTCTTATGTTTAAAAGATAAATAATTAATATTATCAAGTATTTGAAGCGGCACGCTACATTAATTTTTCTTTTTTTTTTTGCAAAAAAGTTCTTAGGTTGGTACATGTAACAATTTAAATTATTGGGTTTTTGTTAGCGTGGCCATAACGCGGAAAATGTCATTCATTGCCTGTCTGTTGAGTGTTATGTAGGTATTTTTATAATTTTCTCTAGGGAATAAAAACGTCATTTTTGCATGTTTTCTTTTAAATCTTAAAGCATTCAGGAGATTAGTCTTCCAGGAAAGTCTTCTTTTTTTTTAATACATCTTACTCACATATAAAATATTTATTCCGAAAATACTTTTTATACCAAGAAATTATCGGCTATAAAAACAACAATCGAAACCTACACATTATGTTGAATAACAATATTTTTTCTTTTCCAACATAACATTCCCATATCACAGGCCTTACAAATAAACGTGTTTTAAATATTAAATAAACTGATAAACAACTCTTTACTACACATAGTTTATGTGCTGTATAAAATTAAAACGTGTTTATTTGTAAGGGGATAAGTCTTATTCAGCGACTTGATCGTTTGGATAATACAAATTTTTGTGGTTAATAAATATCTTCATTTTCCACTTTTGTTTCGTTTTGACCGTTTCCTCAAACAATGCCTCAAACATTACCACAAACATTGGGCAGGGTCACAACATTTTATGTTTTCTATCGGCTACGGAAAAGAAAAAACATTGGGATCCCGAACTAATCATCCACAAAGCGTGTAGGTGTCTTTGTCGGAAGAGACGGGCCACAGGGCATTTAACCGTAGACATAGTCTTCAACAACCAATATAATAATATACATGCACTCCTCTTTTTATCAGATAGTTTAATCAAAGAATTTGGAAGCGATCCATTAACCTCTGTTCACAAATAATTAAAAAAAAACATTCATATCACAGTGCTCAATCAGCATGTTAAGAGGATAGACTTTGAACCACAAGCGAAACACCCGCGTCTGTCATTCTGTCCCGCTCACAATAAGCTCACGCACACTTACAATACATGCGAATGCGAAATGTGCGAATGAGACAACGCTCAAATTTACCTATAGAAATCGCTCGAAAAGGGGTTTATGGAGAATACACTTTTCTACACCAAAACTTTCACGAAATTGAAGTTTTAAAAGATATATTTTTTAGAAAGAAGAAGCTACGTCGGTAGCTATTTATAATTTTACAATTCTTTATGAGAGTTGAGTTAGTAGCACTTTTTCCTTAAATAATATTTTTTGATAAATAGTACATGTTTGACAGTGAATGTTTACGTTAATACGAAACGCATCGAAAATTCGAAAACATACCGACATAGTTTTCACCCTCTAAAAGGCAGTATAAAAAAAATATATTCATTTTGTGCAATTTTCAATGTAGAAAAGTGTTTTTTCCCGGGCGTCCCTTTTGTATGGGCCGAAAAGCGAAGTCTGTCATCTTAAGACGTATTATTTACCTTTTGGTCTATAGTCTATAGAATAGAAGTAGTTTTTTTGTAAGATTCACAAATAGGTCAGCCAACATGAAGTTTTCAAACCAATGATAGTGGTTGAAAGGATATAAAATCTAACTACCAGTATCTAAAGTTAACAGTTGCTTTAAAACATCCCTTGCAGTCTGTTTAAATTAATTTTGGGCAAAAATATAATAATTCAAAGGCATTTCAGTACAAGTACACCGATAGCAAAAAAAAATGCGCATGATCCTATGCTCTAGGTATGCAATCACCTCAGATATTTACATTAATTAATATTTATTTTTAATCAAACCTTGCAAATGTCAACAATTTAACCCCTAGGATTTTCTGAAATTTTGCCGTCAAGTTTCTAATTATCTGTCAGATTCATGATTTAAGCGTCAAGTTGCCAATGATCTGTCAGAATCATGATTTTGGCGTCAAGTTGCCAATGAATCTGTCGGAAAAATGATTTTGACCTCAAGTTGCCAATAAGCTGTCAGATCATGATTTTGGCGTGATCTGTCAGAAGCATGATTTTTTTAAACATTCTTCATTATAAGCACGCGCTAAACTACAAAACGGTTTTTCAGCAGGTCAATTTCACAATATTAGGGGTGATCTGACAGTCGATCCGGCGATAACTGGCCCGCCGACAGTTAGCCCGCCGACAGTTGGCCCGCCGACAGTTGGCCTGCCGACAGTTGGCCCGCCGACAATTGGCCCGCTGACAGTTTGCCCGCCGACAGTTGGCCCGCCGACAGTTGGCCCGCCGACAGTTGGCCCGCCGACAGTTGGCCCGCCGACAGTTGGCCCGCCGACATTTGGCCCGCCGACAGTTGGCCCGCCGACAGTTGGCCCGCCGACAGTTAGCCCGCCGACAGTTGGCCCGCCGACAGTTAATCCCTCTGCCAATTACTCCCTCCGACAGTTAAAGATTATTTCTGGTGTACGTTCTCATTTGCAGTAAAGTAAGTATACAGAGAAGATATGCGGCCGTATAATCAAAGTCGATATTCTTATATCTGCAATGGTTTTGAGTGGAAATTTTCAATACAAATATTTTTACTAATAAAAATGCAGAGTCCCCGAAGATGTATGCAGTAATCATATACGGCCGAATAAAAATAAAACATACATACATATGCAGTCGGCTTAGGAAAAATACGCTATGGTTTCCTACTTGCATATAATATTAAAAAATGTCTCTGAAGGGGTAAGCAGGTAGGAAATACGGCTGTAGGTATAATAAAAGTGCGTTATTATTATTAAATATGCGCGTTTTTCTCCCGCGTTCCCCTTTAACTCTCCCCTCTTCCGCTGTCACCCTTCTCGCGAACCCCCTTTCACGCTACCCCCTTCCACCTTCTCCGCTTTCCCCCTTCCCTCTTCTCTACTCCCACGAACCCCGCTCTTTAATTCGCCCCGCCCCTTTCGCGCTCCTCTTCCCCTCTGCTTCTCACGCCTTTTTTCCCTGCCGCTAAACTTCATAAAATGCACATATAATCTATAGGAAATATATATAACATTATTTTTTTTTATAAATAAATAAATTATATAATGTATGAGAAATATTTCCGATTGACAGTTATTATCCAATAGATTCTGTTTTTAAACTTTCCTTAAAATGAAATACTGTTTTTAAAGCAGATTCAGATTTTAGTATTATAAATGGACATAAGCAAATAAAAAATGTATAAAAAAAATATTTAAAAACAGTGGATCTTCTACATTTTTTTGTCTTTTTCCTACCAATCATTTTTCCTCAAAATTGTAAAAATACCACATCATACGATAGTAAAAAAATTAAAAAAAATTTTTTTAATGTAACTAACTAACTAACTAACCATCACGCCGTTTCCCCGCAGGGGTAGGCAGAGAGGACGGACCGCCAAACAACTCGGTCTTGGCATACACTCCTCGCCTCATTCACATTCATACATCTTATCATACATGCTCTTCTATTATTCTGACTCTTGACATGGCCCGACTCAAGTATCTGATTCACTTGATCGTGCCATGTCTTCCTCGGGCGTCCTCGACTTCTTCTACCATTCACATTAGTATCATATATTCTCTTGACACTCCTTTCTTCGTTCATTCGCTCTATATGTCCAAACCATCTAAGCGTCCCTTTTTTAATCTTACTTATGACGCTCACATCGGCCTTGCATTCTTTTCGGATCTCCACATCTCCACATTAAAGAATTTAACTTTTTTGATTAAAAGATAATATTTATTAAAAAAATCAAACAAATTTATAGAAACCTGCAATCGATGGCGGTGGATGAATTTTTGGAATATATTACAATTATTATTATTTACTGGTAAGTGCCTATAATTGTAAGCTTTTAAAGGAGCAAATAATGCTTTGTCACTTTCCAACACTACTTAAATCAAATTTCTCACAGTAATACAAAAGGAGTTAGAACAATTTTTTTAAGAGTCCGTCTCGGTTTTGTCGTAAAGTACACAAAAATACTTTACTGCTATCGATGTACGTGTACTTAAAGCCGCAAAAATACTCTAGCGGTTTATAATCTCAATCGACTTCTTCCCTTGTTCTATTCGGGTCGTGGAATCATTCCTTCCATAAAGCACTTCAGAACTGTCATGTGCTACTTCATTGGCCTTCGCCGATTTCAGGACCAGCTTCTCCCGGCACAGCCTTCCCTTGGAGTTCTTAAGGGGATACCCGGCGGTGATTTTTCCATACAAACGTATTCCCTATTTATCTCTCTGGATTTTAACCCTAGAGAAAATATTGTTTCTACATAAAATAGATATTAACTTCTAGCGTGTCGGTATTTTTTGATTTTTTTGATAAGTTAATTTTTATAGAAGTTATGACCTTCCAAAAATCAATAAAATTGACTGGTTTAAACGACGTCAAAAGACGTTCAGTTTACAAACTATACAATGTTTTTTTAAAAAAGCAAAACGTACAGACATAGAATAGTTTTTTCTTATGTAGTTGGTAAAAAAAATTGAAAATCAGTTTACTTTTGGAGGAGAAAAGTGGGGAATACAAAACCTCGATTTTAGATAAGTATTAGTAGCCCGAGGTGCATTTTCCCTTTCGCTCAATATCCGGTGGAGTAATGACAGCAACAATTTAGTAAAATCTATTTTTTAAAGTTTCTCCACCGGGTTTCATATTAATCTTAGTTTTATCTGGAAGGTCCAAATGAACGATGTTTGCTCTGTACCATATACTATAACTACAATCATGGCCTACATACTTCTTAGCCACTTACAAATTAGAGTTTTTCCAAACTAAAGTATAATTTATGTTCCCAAAAAAAATATTAATGTAATCTCTAAAACTAAGGCAAATATACCTACTGATAATAAATAACCAAATAAATAGAAATTCAATCGCCAAAGACGACGTAGCAACAAATAGGGAAAATCCATATAATTTGAATAGAATCCTTGTACACCTCCCCGTTATCCCCCCTCCAAATGTTATGTATATTAACCGTAGTTTAAGAAGAAAAAAATGAAAAAAGGTATTTAATTCTTTTAATATGCTATACAAAATAAACCAAACTAATCAATGAAAGACCATGTCTCTAGAAATAATGCTGGAACTTTGATGTAATAACAACAAGTCAGTTTTCAGTTTGGTCTGTGGCGTCTGTGCTGTCCCCCGGCACTGACAGGTTGCAGCCACTATTAGTAGATAAACATTTGTTGGAAAGTTTGACACAGTTAGCGCATTCAATTACGTTACTTAGTTTTCTGCACAGACCGCATAGAATTCAATGTTTTTTGACAAATGAAACTTTGCGTTCCACAAGCATCGCCGTTTGACATTTTCGTGTTTATATTATACAAGTCTGAACAAATACATATAGCATTTTTTAGTTCACTCGTTTGTGATGAATTTATTTAAATATATATTTTTTTGCTTTTATAAAGTTCCAAATATTGAAACTTTTTTAACCCTCCCTTGCCTGCGATGTGTATCTACTACCCATTGCTTTTTGCACCTTTAATATCTCCGTAAATATGGAAAATTCTGGGTTCAGATTTTAAGTAATCCTCCGTTATACATTTAACCATTAAATAAAAAATTTAAAAAAATAATAATCCACACCTATCGGGCACATCAGACGTATTTTGTGAGAATCGAAAATAAATTCACCAATACAATCAAACGTCTCTCAATACGATCAGCGCTGCGAGTAAATACGTACAAATGTGTGAAGCATGCGGCTAGTGCGACACTATGCGCGTCTCACTCTCACCTACTTCGATATAAGTAAGCGCGAGAAAGAGAATCGTGTGGTTACTGGTCAGTCGTCAATCGTGTTTGTTCCTTCGGTTTCCGCCGCGGACAACACGACGCAAGCCGCTAGTCGCCGCCCGGCATTCATTCGGGGTGGTCTCTTCGCATGTTGTATGAGCATCGTTTCTTTGAGCTACCGATGTTTTTTTCATGTTTTCAGCAATTAAATATCAATTATTATCATTTTTTACTGTTACTATAATGAAATATAGCGATTTGCTATAAATATTCATTTTTTTCGGCTTTTAAATCGACCATTTCTGCTTGTGTAGTGATTACACAGCACCGGAGCGCGCGGATTTTTTCAGCTCAGTAAGGGAAAGGTTAAGGTAATTGATTTTTGGGTGTTCATGTTAGGTGTTGATGTTAGGATGTTCATTTACAGTACCAACTACCCCAGTTGTCACGATCTAAAATCTAGAGGGACTTCAGCATACCTAATCGGGTTATGTTGTGAGGCTTAAAGAAGTAAAGATCATGATAACATATTTCTTACTTCAATTACGTAAGCCAGCGATGAAAAACTACTGCTGAGGAACATTGATCGTCCTTGGGATGGTCCGATGTTATGTAGTGAATCTTTATATTTAGACTTACCGAATTCAATATTTCATTTATGTGGAAGCACTATGATATGAAACAAAAAAGGGGAAGGAAACCCCCATTTTTAGATATAGTAACTAAAAGCGCTTTATGCCATTTCAAGCTATGTTTTGTATCTGGTCTTCCACCTTGCCATACTTAGATTATATACCACTCTTATACAATTGTAATGTCCTCAACTTTATATTGGTAAGTATTTCATGGGGACCATTATAAATAAATAAATAAAAATAGTGATTAATTATATGAGACGATTATTGCTAGTTGAAAACTTTTATATCGTGAAAATCCTCAATAACCTACTTGTGTCGTCAAGCCTAACCATACAAAAGAACTTTAATGTTTAAAAAAAAATAACAAACCATACTTGTTGAGTTCTCTAAGCTATAAAAATTATTCGACTACTTGTAAGTATTTTTGGAACATAAGTATTTAAGATTTTTCAATAATGTCTAAACAAAATAAGTGTGTAAAAAAAAGAAATATGTTAGTTTGTAAGACCTTAAATAAATAGAAAAACTGAGGTATTTTTGTCACAAAACACGTTCTCGGATTTATTTTTTAATGATTTTAATTTAACTAAAATTAAAATTCTTAAAACTGTGTTGACTAGATTATGAATTGATTTATTTTAAATAAATATTTAAAAAAATCTTCTGGATTTGGTTTTCACCATTAAAGGGTGGCCAGTGTTTTTATTGTGATTTTATATATAGGCACTAATTATTATTATGAAAATTAGTTTATTTATACGGTGAAAGGTTTCTTAATGTTGACGAAATAATAACACTATTTCGGAAATCCATTTAAAAAACCATAATTTTATTCTGCTTTCGTGTAGGAAGATAAATAAGTATTTTATTCCGTTAATCGTGTTTCAAACTGGATTTGTCGGTACTATGTATATTTTGTATTTTAAGCAAACATTTTCTTGTGTTGTAAATGTACAGACAAAGGCAATCAACCGAGACGCTTTGTGACAAGTTTTCCGATTCTAAATTGAGAGTAGATCTTGGTAGAAAGGAACAAAAACATTGTAAAAGAAGGTCCATGTTCTTCGCACAATATTACTTAGTCCACTTGTGATGTAACTCTTTCCAGTACAAGAAACAAGCGAACACAAATTTATTGCACAGTTTTAACCACTCTTGCCTTTTTTTACGCTGATTTAACATTACATCTAAAATCCACTGATGAAAGAAAATAATATAAAATAAAAATATATAAATTTGTTTTGGACCACTCTCCAATTTTAATTCAACTCTACCCGTTTCGGAACAACCCTTAATAAAAACTTAAAAGTGGTCCAAAAAAAGTTATATATTTTTATTGTAAATTATGGCGAGCCACAAAGTTAATGGTAATTACGAATATATGAAAATAATATACATTGGATTTAATGAAATTATATGTAGGTATGAAAAATCTCGGTTAAAGAGCCAGACTTTTTAAATTTAGCTTTTTAATAAATTTTCTTCAAAAGAACGCTTTTCAGTTTTTTTTTCATCAGGAACTTTCAAAAATATCATTGATACATAATATAACATTTAAGTGGTCTACACACTATACTGCGAACAGCCCGACATTTAGCAGCTTTTAGCAGCTGGCTAAAAATCGCAGGTTGGAGGTTGCCTCCAGACGATGCTTTTTGCAGTAAGTTGGTTTCTTTTGCTCTGTGAACACGTATTCACAGCGCTCCCGAACTCGGTCACTTTCGAAATGAATTTGCGAAATGCTTAAGCCGGGTCTCTTGCTTCAACATTGTCGCCTCCTGCGACTTTTTTTAAATAAGTTTTTATTTCAGTGAAAATAAAACTAATTGTTAATCGAAATCGACAATGGTTAATCGTTAATCGACCACACATACCTAATTAATTATAGGAATAAATTCATAACAGCAAAAATAATTAAACAATATTCATTCTTTAATCCATTGAGAAAAATATTTGCCACCGCTAATTTTCCTTTTAGACCTACTCGACTCCAAACACCTTTTTATTGTAATAACTCTGGGACCACCGCAGAACAAAATGCAACAATAAATCGCTTACACACTTTTGGCAATAAATATGCTAATATCGATCACGCCGGTAATCTGGCATCATACAAAAGATGCATTAAACAAAATTTGTCTTCTAGTACCATGTAAACATAATGATCATGTAAACATAATATGCTTACCAGTACTTGCAAAACATTAATTCATTAGAAATCATAGGTACTTGTAAAATTCATCATATCGGTTAATATTTATAATCCATAATATCGACCTCTTAACTATTCTATTTTATTTTTATTTTTCATTGCTCCTATGAGGACTTTTTACTTTATATTTTATATTTAAATCATTGTACCTTTTAAAGATATCTTATATTTCTACTTTTTTTATTATTATTATTTTATTCTCACTTTTAACTTTTTTTATTTTTGCTTAATAATTTAAAGCTTGTACTTTATACTTATACTTATACGTTATACCATATTTTTCACTTTACATTTATATTTTACCCTTAACCTACTACTTATAATCTTACTACTTACTTTTTACATTTTTTTTTCCTTATATTTAACTTACAAATATACTGTTAGTCATTCTTCATGTTGTTGTACTATTTATATTGTATGTCAATTATGTTAATGGCACATGTTGTGCAGTATATGTGTAAATAAATAAATATAAAAAAACCATGTACTCCAAAGAGCGTAAGCGACATTTCTAAGGGAAAATATCTGTCAGGGTGATAGGCAAAACAGCGTAACCGCCACTATCTCCACAACTGAAGGCATTCAGATAATTGCATTATCAGTTCTATACAGGCAGTAACCAAATATCAATAATCGTAATTAACCAAAATCATTTTTTGAATCAACTAAGAAAGTTATTTAAAAAAAAACCTTCTCCTGAACACTTTGCTGTTTGTCGCTTACGCTGTTCTGCCGATTATGGGTCGATATAATATGTGGGTTCGGTTAGGTATAATACGCACTAAAATTAATATTAAAAGAGATTCCATTTTGACCAATTACACTATCGTCAGAATTTCTGCTAAAAGAAGTCAATTTCAGAAGACAAAATACTTGATACTGCTACCATGGAACATTTCAGGTTTAAAAAAATAATGTCAGATAAGGTACATACTCTTACGGAAAGAACATACGAGTTCGATAATATAACATAACAGAGCATCTAATTATAATCAAATTAAAATATGAATAACAGTATATACGTCGTTAAAATATTTCAACGATAAACACGAATAGTTTTTGTAAAGTTTGTTTATAAATTATAAATTACAAACCTTTATCACGCTTTGTTATTACTTTATTAACCTTTGTTGAAGCAAAAGACCCGGCTTAATGTGCTACAGAAGTTCTGCAGATTGGTGGTTGCCACTAGACCATGCTATTTGCAGTAAGATCAGTGGCGGGTCGAGCACATTTTCGATGGCGGGGACCGTCATTTTTATGTGTAGATACTGACGTCTCACTGCCAGAAAGTAACGATACGAGACTCAATACAAATATAGGTATACCCAAATAGTAATAATATAATTTCTTACAGAAAATTTTATGAGGTACGAAGATAAGTCACGCACCTAACCAGAACCATCAAATAGGGTGCGTAAATAAATATTAAGTTTAAATAAAAATAAACACTTGTTCACAACCAAAAACTCGTGGTTTAAACAAAACAAGTGTTTTATTTATATATGTCAAACCACAAAGTGATTGCTTTCTACAATTATGTAAATATGAAGTTTAATAAAAATAGCACAAGACAAATTGTACTTCGGTTTGAGGTGTTTTAACCACGAGAACGGCGCTATAGAAATAATCCGATCAATCGATATCAATATTATTATTTTACTAAAACGTCATATGCAATAAATTATTATTATGCTACAAGGAAGGAAGGAGAGAAATTAAAAATTACTTAACCGAAGTAATTTTTTAGATTATATTTCTGCAATTACTTTTATGTTCAGAACGCATTCATTATTTTTGTGAACACAAAGAATTGTCAATTTTTTTCTTGTTAGGTTTCAGGAATAGTGTAGAGTATATGTAATAGTAGTTTATTTATTTCATTTCTACGGTATAAATATACCATTAACATTAAACGTTTATAAGTAGGGACTGTCCCCATGGTCCCCTTGTGAAGAAACGCCACTGAGTAAGTTGATTTCTCGGGCGCTGTGATCACGTGTACGGACCATGTCGTTCTGGCTGCAAACAGCCAGAATCCGTCTGCGGCAGCACCAATTCGGACGCCGCAGTAGTAAAATAATAATACTCTGCGCGCAAATGCGGCAGAAAGTGGAAACAATCGCTCCGGCAGTAAAGAAATAATAATACGGCAGACGAATAATAACAATTCGGCAGCCGGTTTTGCCTACTAACGATGCGATTTCTAGCCATCTGCAAAAAGCCGGCTGTTCGCAGTACCATGTGTAGTGGCCATTAAGGTTACGTCTATTAACCTTAAAAAAAATAAGACAAGACTCCTAATAATATATTATATATATATATATTTTTTTTTTAATTTTCTTTTTTTACAGGTTTGTTTTACATGGCTTTTTGACTACCAAGCTAGGCAAATGCCCCTATTGGTAGTAAGTGGTAGTCGAATTTTATTTGTTTTGTTTCAATTTTATGTTAAATTTAAATTTTAAGTTAGTTTTGTTTCAATTTTAACAATAAAGTGCCCAATAAGAAATAAAACAGTGCATACGCGGGTAGTAAATCCAGTGACGCATAATTTATTTATTTTATTTATTTCTATAAACAACGATGTTTATCCAATTATTAACAATTGTACATTACATATTTTGAACTTTTATTACGTTGGGTGTAAGGTAGGTTTGAGAAAACTCGAATCTGCGGGTGGGTAATTGTGTGTTTCGTCAATACCTCATTAGGATAACCTGTGCTGAGGTGTTTACGTGGTTGTGATTAAGTATGACAAATGCAGAATTGCCTGTTTTGAAAAAATATGACTGGGGTCTTGTGCATCCGACGGATGGCCACATTTATTGTAAAGAAATAATATACAATATTATTTTAGTTGCAGTGTGCTTTGATGAGGAAAATAAACGTTTTAAATTTTTTTAAATAACAAATGAATTTAAGGAATTTAATCGCAATTTTAACATGTGTGTAGCATCGCGTTACATTCGAATGTTTCTGCTGATGTGGAGTTGACGTAACTTAATACTACGGTGCACTTTAGTCATAGAGTGCACTTAATGTGTAACTTTGTTTACCTGTGCACGGTTAGCGTGACTGTGTTATGGTTACTTTTAGAGTTATCTCATTTTTATTAGATAGGTAAACATTTCCTTTGTCAAGTAAATTCAATTTCAAACTCTAAGCTGCTATAAAGTCGTTTATCTGCAGACAGTTTGATAGCATCGCATAAAAACAAAAATGTAGCTACTGTTTCTAAGTTGTCTCTTTATATATCTTTTTATCCTCGTGCCATCACCTCTCTGAAGTTCTAAAAATAGTAAATGAACCCGACATTTTTTTACAAAACTTTAGTTTAGTAGATGGGTGAAGCATTTCTTTTGCCGGACTTTCAGCTGATGTTTTAATTAAAATCAACCCGCAAACAAGCTCAATTCACAAACAAGTTCAAGTCTCAAACAAGCTCAAGTCTCAAAAAGATCAAGTCGCAAACAAGCTCAAGTCGCAAACAAGCTCAAATCGCAAACAAGCTCTAGTCGCAAACAAGCCCAAGTCGCAAACAAGCTCAAATCGCAAACAAGCTCAAATCGCAAACAAGCTCAAATCGCAAACAAAATCAAATTGCAAACGAGCACAAGTCGCAAACAATTCAAATCGCAAACAAGCTCAAGTCGCAAACAAGCTCAAGTTGCAAACAAGCTCACGTCGCAAACAAGCTCAAGTCGCAAACAAGCTCATGTCGCAAACATTGTGCTTTGCCAAACGTTTTGACCGCTCTAAGAAGTTACACATTTAACTAATCGAAGGAATAAGTCAATGGCTCAATCGTTTCGCGGGTTCGAATCCTGGCGTGCGCAAATATTATTTGATTGATTAATTTGTTTTATTCCACAATCAATTAAATAAAAATAATATATAGTAAATTTGCGGCATATTCCAGAGTTGAAGATATTCTCAGTATAGCCCAGTTGTAGGACCACTATTCAGAATTGAAAAGTTACTTGAAATGGCTTTAACCGTATTTGGCGACCAGATCTGAATAGCCAGATAATTCCTTACGTTCCTCTTAACATCTGTTTCTCCTCCCCACTATCTTCAGCCCCACAACGTACCCCAATTGGGGATACCATAGTCTCAGTAGCTCCTGACGGAAGCAGAAGGGACTCGCTTTGCACGGTTTCCACATTAAAAATCGGAGGCGGGAACCATTAATGGTATAACCAGCCGAGTGGTTTGGACTAGTAGGTTTGCCGGGGTTCATGATGTGTTGAGGTTTGTTCAGGTCTTGGCGGTAAATGCTTGTTTCTTGCTTGTCTGTTCGGTTTACGAGGACCCTTTGACCTATCTGGCTGAACCTCTAACACGGTCGATTGATAAGGATTATTTAACCACCTTAATGTAGGTTTTTGGTCTGAATGAACTGTCAGATGATAAAAATTTTGTGTTATTTCCTCTTTACAGTTAAAGCTCAATAAACTAAATATTTCTTAACGTGGCCGAAACTAACAACTATTTTTGAAATATTGTTATGTAATAGTCAGTGGTTGAGTGGGAACCGCGTTTGGGTCCCACACAGGCGTTCCGTGTTCGATTCCTCGGCTGGCTAAGTCCTCCATCACAACACAAGCAACATCTTCCGCTTAGTGTGGTGGTAGTAGGAGATTTTCAAATGTTGTTGGGTTATTCGTAACCCGGGAATGTTTGTCTTTCTTTAAAAAAAAAAAAATAATAATAATAATTTATTCATATGTTAACCCCGTAGTATTTATTTAAATCAGGTACTTTTATGAAATTATGATATTTTTTGTACTAGCCAACCCAAAGGTTGCGTTAAATGGACTTTACTGTTTCCGGGATGGGGGGTAGCGTTTGGCGACCGAGCTCAGCTCTGGGGTAGGACGGGCAGTTTTTTTCTTCAGTGTCAGGCTTTCAAAAAGGGCGGTTGTCTGCCATCTTTAGTTATTTAGTTAATACAGCTTATTTAAGGAGGGCATGTCTAGAGTACCTTTCTAATCCCATGGTTTTGTCACACGAGTTTAAAAAACAGAAGCAATCAATGGAGAAATAATGGCCTCTACCTTCAACGACGACAACCACGCAAGGTAATGTACAATAATATTCGTTATTTGTTTTACAATTAATTAATAATTTAACATCCGCCCTTAAAGTTTCCACATAGAGATTAAAGCTTTTTCCCTAGAAGCGTAGTTTCATTTTGCTAAATATGCTTTAAGAATTTTGCCATGTAAATATGCTTATTTTCATGGCAAAAGAGATCGTTTTATTTACTAAACCCTATTATCTCGAATCTCCCAATCTATTGAACTTCCAAACACGAGAACCCCGAGAACTGAGCTGGTCTGTGGCATATGTAAGTACATCTTTATGTATGTTTGTGATTATTGCAATAATTATATGTCGGTATTAAAAATGTGAATAAAAACGGTTCGAAACAATGTAATGAAATACGCTTTCAAATTATGTTATTACAAATGATAAAATTTACAATACAAACAAAAAAAATTGCAAAAATTACACACCTGTTTTTTTTATGTGAAAACGGTACTAAAATCACGGTTAAAGTAAAAAACCGCTTATTTTATCTTACAATTTTTAGTAATTATTTAAAAAGTTAGTAAATAAAAATTATAGCCTTGATAATATTATGTTGATTTTTATTTCATTATCTTCCAAAAGGCTATTTTATACTTAGACGAGAGATAAGGATCGGAAAGTTACTTTTTATTTCAATTTTAAAAAATGATTATTTTGGTTCCTAATAACTTGATCTCCATCGTTGTTAATATTTAATATTTAAATTTAAATTTACGTACCTATCTTTTGAGCAGTTTTTTTTTTTCGATTACTGTAAAATAACGACTAGCCATTTCCAAAATTTAAGTTTTGAAATCCTATATCCTACACAGTATATATTCTGGTTTAGTAATGTGTGATTTCTATATCTTAGGAATTTCAAAAAAATTGAGTACTTTAGGATTCATAATATGTCTTATACTAGCTTATAAAAGTGGAAATTCTAAGTATGCAATTGTAAATGTTCTCCAAAATGCCCTGGAAAGAATCTCAGACTTGTTATCTCCCGAAAGAAACCATTCATCTGTTCTGTATGTGATAACTAATGTTATCCAAAATGACCCTGGTAAAATAATTACCTTTCAAGGAAAAATAAACAATCCCGTCACTACGAATGCAACTACTAATGTTCTCAAAAGTTGTCTTGACAGAATCGCCATTCCATTGTAAGAATATTATGTACTAAATACACAATTTGGCTGTCCTGAAACGTGAATCCTTCCCAGTTGGACAGACAAAGGATCATTTTGTATTGTATTGTTTGTAATATGTTAATAAAAATAAATAAATAAATGAATAATAAACAATTCTATCACCTCACTTTTTTACCTTTTCAACAAAAATATAGTTTAACAAAAAGTCATGCGATTTGACAAGTGAAACTGTATCCACAAAATAAGTATTTTTTATCCATTTCTATGGATAACTATGAACAGAAATGTAAAGTGTGGTTTATTCTCCTTTTTTAGGGTTGTAACCAGAAGAACAACGGAGTTATAATGATTTATGTGGGAACACACGCGTTGGCTTGAAAACAAGCTTATTGGACTTGACTGCTATAGTTATATTGTCGTTAATAAGCTTAGGGGTCTGAGTGGTTAATAGATAGATAGCTTTCGGTAACTTCTCATCGTTTCCTAGCATGACTGCAGGTCGCCAACGAATAAATATCTAACAGCTCACAATAACTAAGTTTTCTTAATGAATTCGACTTCAATTCTTGTTTATACGTTAGTGATCTGCAGTTGACCTAGGGAACGATGAGAAGTTACCGAAAGTTAAGGATACAATCCTTATCGATCGACCGTGCTCTAAGTCTTCTGGATTTTTTCACCGCAGTGTCACTTCTACCCAACACTCACATCCTACTCCTTTCTAGAACTACATCTCGATCCTTTCCTTAAAAATACACGGAGAAAAATGTTATTCGAAAAAACGATCATTTTAATAGTAAAAACGGTTAAAACCGGGACTGAAGTTCTTACGAACAAATTAACAGGGTTTCAATGTTTAAAATGTAAGAATAATTTAATATAATTTCTTACATGTTCCCGCCAATAAAAATTGAAACACTGTTAATTTGTTAGTAAGAACTTCAGTACCGTTTTTACTATTAAAATGGTCGTTTTTCTCCGTGTACCCTTCACACACCATTCCCAAAAATGACTGAATTTGATGAAAATTGAGGTCTATGAATATGAGAGGAATAACGCATATCGTAGAAAACTGAAATTAGTATTTAAATTCGTATTATAATAATTACAATTTTTCAAATTGAAAATTATATGCGAGTGGACATATAACCGTACAAATAAAAAACATCATTATTCACGAGTAGTAGTAGTAGGTCCTTAGATGGGACCTATGTTTTCTATAACTTCCAGATTCAGATTCCAGATTGCATTCTGGATATCTTCTGGAATAAATCATTAATAGATATCGCATATTACATAGTAGAAAAGCGTCGTAAGTCAAAAAAGTTAATTTTACAGGAGAGCGAAAACATATGAATGAATGATGAACAAGCGGTCCAGTCTAAAAGAGATACTAGCGACATCGTACGGAGATAGAGTGATTTAACTTAACTACGGTTTTCGTGGGGCATAGATAATCACAACCACTTTAATATTGAGATAAAAAACGTAAAAAAGAACAATGTTGCTTACGACACTCTTCTATGGGATGTACATTATTAAAAATAAAAGATTTTTAGCACATTTGGTAACCATACCGCCAAAGAAGTGTATTTAGATTAGGAATAATAAATGTTTTTATCTATTCAGAGCTTTCAGGCTCGTCTTTTTATTGAAAAATAATGTGAATTTCTACAGAAAAAACTATTGACAAAATTGGGTAGAGACCTTCTTTGTGTGCAATATGACGAAGGAAATTAACTTTTCCGCTATTTTTCTCTGTTTTTTCTATTTCCTGTCATATCCAATTGCATGATGTTTCAGTGAAGAATCACACACAGTTCATAAAAGCATACAATATACAGCTGTACTATTTCCCAAAAGAATACAGATTATGTCAGGAACTATTAGTTGGCTCTGCAAGCATAGTTATTACACATCGAGCACAAATATGTGTAACAGCATAAACTCTGAAATATCCAGCAATTTTTTTTCTTTGTTAAACTAAGGCAAATCCAGGTAGTAAATAATTTAATCATAAACATTTTCTCTGGCATTATTTAACGACTGAAAGTATAAAAAATCTTTCGTATCATCGACATATATACAATCTCCATTAGTCGTCGATGTGAATGCCTGCTAACAAATCTTTTCCGGGAAACTAACTAGGAAACGACAGCCGAAAGTAAAATCCTGGACAATAGATACCATTCATTTTGGATTTGTTTCGTATTTTCTGCAAACCTGTATTGAAAAATTATCTATTTCAATGGATACTATCTGGATTTTTTAAAATTTTCTTACTGTGTTCGCTGAAAACAATTGAGTTGAAAACAAATACTCTTCAATGTTAATTAAATTCTCGTCAATGAACGGGCAAATTAATACTTATGTTACCAACTAGGTAAAGTCCCCGGCGTTGCCCGGACTTTACGCAGAGTTTTTCGAAATTCCATGTAAACAGTGACTATCCTCCTAATCCGTGTATTTTTAATAACACTTATATCTGCCACATTTTGCTGAAATGTTCTATTATAATATGGATTACAAAATTAATGAAAAATTATCGGTTACTAAATAAAATTCTTTATCAATTTATTATTCTGCCACTATTATGAAATGCTGAAACAGAATAATAATTTCTTTAAAAACTAACACTTCCATTTAGAGAAAAAACACAGAAAAGAAGATGACGCATCTGCATCCTAGATGGGTATTGACCTGGAAAAAATTACAAGCTGTTTTGTTTTAAAACAAGATTTGGTTAAATATACGAGTACTTTCCGTGATTAATATTCTTCAGAATTTAAGCCTAGTGTCTAGTTCCGATTCAACATGAAATGAATTTTAACGCAATAACTAAAGATGAATATCATTTAATGACTGGCACTGGAGGATTGGACTGAAGTATGCAACCGGAAAACTATCATTTATGTGTCTTACACAATAATTTTATGAAAAAATTGCCAGAAATTGGAGTCTTGAAATAGAATAGTGACCCACTAGTCCCTGATTGTAAACTAGTCTTGTATCTATGATATTTCGTGTATTAAAATGAACTAATAATTAATTTGTATTTTGTGAGTAGATATTTCACAAAAAATTGAATAAAATCATTCACTTCACGAGGCAATCCGAAAAAATGTAAGGTTAGTCACAAGCACAATGAACAACGTGAAAAAGAGTCACTTAAATAGTTCGGACGTACGACACAGTGGTTGCTGAGTTAGGTGTCTCCGAACCACTGGAAAGGTAATTCAATCTGAAAGCTGATGGAATGTGACAAGAATTCTCTTCGAATATGCAATTTTCTTTTATCATCACAATATCTTGGTTTCAAGCATTTTGAAGAATAGACACAACTTTTCTACTACGAGAAAAAATGGGGAAAATCAAACGAAACAGATTCTAAATGACCCAAAAAATTTAATTTGGGATTATTTAAAAAGAAACATATACTATTTAAAGTTCAATATAAAAGTCGCAGTATTTTTTTTTTAAATCGTTTATAATAAAGAGCTTTTCAAGGTTTTTATTTTCTAGCTACCAATTTTTAATGTTAATATACATTCCGTTCTCTCCCTATTAGGTAATTTTAATTAAAGTTTTAAGGCCCAAATATATTTTTAATCGACTAATGTCATCGGCTACTTAAATGCAGCAACGTATTTTTGTGATGGATTTATTTTTGAATTGGTTCGTAACTAAAGGGTCTGTAATGAAAACTACCCTTGTCACTTTGAGTTTCACGGCCTTTGACGGAATTGTAAAGAAATGTAATAAGGTTTGACGATAAGAAATCGATTTGAAATAACGAAAGATTTCTTGCAAATAGTTTGTTTGTGTTACTGGCATTGGGTAGTTTAGACTCCTGCGCGGTATTTATATAGAAAGATAAATAAAGTAAATCATTCACTCCGAATAAAATATATTTATTACTTACCTTCCTATATCATAGTACTACACGAGTTAGTGCAAAAAAGGTAACTTTAAATTTCGCGGGGTATGTACATTCGGTTTTCGAAAAAAATAAATGTTATATTGGTAAACATGTCCCCGACATATCACTTGCTAAGGGTTGGTTTCTACTATGTAAATTTTTGTTTTTTTTTTTATCTGTGTTTGTAGTAATATTAATTATATTTTTATCTACTATATCCACACACAAAAAAAACTAATTTTGAAACTTTATATTAAAAACTGATTACTCTATACAATTTATTTATTCTTACGACAATACTAAATTCGTAATATCTGATGAAGAATTTTTAATATTTCTTATTTTATTATTATTTATTAAAACTTTATGTATGTGAATGTTAAATTATTATTGTTTTATGTGCCGTTGGATGACTGTTGGTTTGGTCAATCTCCTATAGTATAAACCAACATTAAATACGGTCATGCTACAAACCAACCATCATTTTTTGCTATTTTGTTTAAAAAATAGTCAGTTTACGTTCTTGATTATGCTTTTATTCAAATAAAAATTCAACCAATTATGTTGTGCTTTTACTTATAGGTAGATTAATCTTTGTATTTTATCTTATTATTTATAACAATTAGTTTGAAGTAAAAGAAACCAAAATAGATTTAAACTTCAAACCTTGTTTTCTCAATACGAGTTTTTGTGGATATAGTACAAACCTACCCACAACCAACGATATTTTGCTAACCTAAGCTATTTTGAAGTTTTAGTTTGTTTTTGACAGATTTAAAGGTTATAACTACGTGTTTTGGTATACTAAACGAATTTTTGCTATCGGAAAAAATCGATCAAAGAATCTGTATAAAATTGTACAAGCTCTTCACAGAAGGCCGAGAAGATGTTAGAAGGACTTAGCCCCCTGTGACTTTTTCCAATTCCTAAAATTGAAAAGATCCATGGAAGGATGGAGCCTTGCCACGACTGTGAAGTTAAAGACCGCATCGCTGAAAGAGCTCAAGACCATACCAAAAAACGCTTAACAGAAGTGCTTCGGGGATTGGAAAAAGCGCTTGCACAAATGTGTTACTCGGAAAGGGACCAAATAGATATTGATGAATAAATAAATATTTTCCGAAAAAAATTAATTGTCTTTTATTTTTAACAAACCTCGCATACCAAATCCGTCCGCGGGGACTTTAATCTTCCAACTCAAACAAATTACTCTGAAAAAAAAATAAGGTCAAATCTGGCCCCCTAGCACACATGATCGATAAGGATTGATAGTATAAATTTCGGTAACTTCTCTTCGTTCCCTAGGACAACTGCAGATCAATTTGATGTCGAATATTATTAAGGACACTTAGGCCTCGGCCAGATCTTGATCAGGCGGGAGCTTGCGCGAGAGCTTGCGCGGTGGCGGTAACTCGTAGGAGGCCACACTGAGACAATAGTTCTTGTAGCGTTTTCAGGGGTAGAAAACCATGGACGAGACATAAACAAAAATAGGAAATTAAATGGTGAATTCTTTATTTTATTTAAAGAACTTAGGTTGTATCCGAACTTGTAACTCTGAGGTAAGAATGAATCACAGCATTGTATTTATTTATTTATAAACGCTTTTATATTTATACATTATTATAAGTAATTTGTTCAGAGTTCAGAGAGTGACAATAATAACTAATACTTTCATTTAACCTCTACATAATATTAGGGAAAGTATGCAAATAATTAAAATATTATATGTATGCTAAGCGCTTCTTGTCAATAATCCATTCATGTTCTCTCATTTTATCATTGTAATATTTTTTCTGTATATTCGTACGACTTTATTGGAAAGTATAATAAAATTGTTCCTAGTTATATACTCTGACGCAATGTAAACTACTTACAGAAGGGACGTTATCAATTACTTATTACTTTGCTTATTTCTCTCTTCCATAATGGCTTGCCAATCGTCTGGCAACTTAGCTGTAAGGGTAAAATTCCTCCATAACTACTGTAAGATAGCGGAGTTACATAGATACTTAATATCATAATACTTTGACGGCCGGCGTAGTCGAGTAATCGAGAGCCAAATAAATTTAATTTGATTAATTTGTAAAAAAAATATATATACAGTATATTTGCGGCACGTTCCAAAGTGGGAGATACTCTCAGTTTCGCCCTGATGTAAGACCACTATTCGGAATTGAAACGTGGCTTGAAATTGCTAACTGTGTTTGGTAACCTGATCTGTAGCCTGATACTTCTCAACCTTCCCCCCCCTTACTACCTTCAGCCTCACAACACCCCAATTGGGGATGACATAGTCTCACTGACTCCAGACGGAAGCAGTTGAGGGAAAAAATAAATTACCGGGAGGCTAGAAATCGTAGATTATTTACGTAAAAAAAAAATAATACAACTGAGCTATCAGCCTTCTCCCTAAATATGCTTTAGAACGGGGATTGTTTTCAGGCCTTTCGCAAGGTTTCTTAACCCCGACTATTATTTTTCTCTACCATACCTATAATTTCATCAATAAATTCAACCATCTTGATAGAGTGGTAAGAGCTCTTTGGCTCTGATCTCAGATGTCCATTGTTTAAATCCAACAGTTTTACTTACCTTGGTTCATACGTAAAATAAAGGTGTTAAAAGATGTTCACGAAGATATTCGCGCCTTATTCCAGGTAGAAAGGTATTTTCAGCATGGCTTCACAATAATTCATTTGTTAGTTCTCAATTTCGCATTGTTCCACTGGTTTTAGCTGGTAGGAAATACACAGTTTCGCATAGAGTATACATCTAAATAATAATATAATCGACCTGTTCCGGCGGCTAATACCCTTCCTACTGAATCATTTAAACCTACAACTCGAAGCACTTCCACAGGCAAAACTGCATTTCATCGATCACTGATTACGCTATTCTGTGGGAAACCTATTCAAAGGGATCTCTGGACATCATCAGAAATGCCCTGAAATAGTAGCGCGACTCTATTCAATCTCCAACCAAAAGTGAGAATTAGTATCCAAAACCATTTACCCGTTAAGCTCTGCTGACAAATGGGCCGCTTTCGTACCGGGGGTTGACTAAATTAACATTGTTACCAATTTGCCTGGGGTATTATTTACTATTTACATATATTTCGTAGGCATTTTATGCTAATATAGGCATTGAACCTATGTATAAATACGTTATTAATTATAAATGCACATATTGAAATGTATCTACGTTATTACATCCTAACCAGATTCATTTTTTTTAAATATATTTAATAATATTATTTCGTCAATCTTTGCAAACTCGCTTTGTGGCATCTTTTCATTTAAATGAATCAAATTACTTTTGTGTAAACCACTATAATCAATGTTATAATATTATCTAAATTAAAAATTATAAATCATTCTTTTGATATAAATAAAGAGTTCAAATTTTTATTTACAAACACAACCGGTTTACAATTAGCAAACTTAGAAATTTGAAAAAGTGTTATTAGCAAATTCAATATTATTAATAATATTTTTTTTTTTTGAAATTGTATTTTCATTTTTTCGTAATTTATTTTTATTGTTTAAACAACCTGATTAACTTTTATTATTTTTTTTTAATTCTTTTAATACCTAATATCATAAGTCATAACATTTTCTAAAATAATTTTTGTATTTCATTTTATACAATTGTGTTTATGATATTTTGTAAGTAATTAATGACCTCTCTCTGTAATATTTTTTGTATATTGTTCTTTTTATCTATTCTTGTTTGTTTCTTTTGTTATATTTATTCATGTTATTATCCTGACGAAGAAACCATCGATTTTGAAACATGTAGATATTATAACATCGATTATTGTGGCTTACACAAAAGTAATTTGTTTCATTTAAACAATATTCTTTTTTAATTTATAAAAACAATTTATTTATGAACAAGTTCTGCTATGTAATTGTTATTACACGTGACAGCCGTTTCGCTTTCTGAAGACATAATTATCTGTCTGCCTTAAGAAGGCGAAACAGCTTTCACGCGTTGTAATAATTACATACCGAAAGTTGTTTATAAATCAATTGTTTTGATAAATTAAATTATAATATTATTGAATATATTAAAATATTATAATTAAAATGGAGTTTTATAAATTAAATTATTTATTTATTGTTTTTATTTCTTGCTAGAGCAATCCTGATTAGTTACAAAACTCATTTTAAGACAAGATGAACTTACAATTCATAGGTAGGAGGTAGTAGTTACAATTTTACAAAGGTATTTTGACATCATAATTTAAGTTTTACATTCAGTACAACATAAAAATAAAAATAAAAACAGGTTAAGTAGAACAAACAACAAGAGAAAACAAGTAAAGAGAGAAAAAAACGACACGAGTTACTAAACTAGATAACAATAAATAAAAATAAACGAATGAGCTTTAGACAATTTGGGAGGCGGGAATGGGTACCGCCGCCCCGGGAACCATTTATTGGATAACCAACACCTCTGCCATAGGTCACCCCAAGTGGTACGCTACGTTTGGTGACTTAGCAGGGGTGCCCGGGTTCATGGGGTTCATTGTCTAGGTCTTGGCGGCGGATGATCTAGACACATTGAACCCCAGATTCCTACCCAACCCTCATACCTTTTTCCTTCCCAGACTTCCTCTCCTTCCTTTCCTTAAAAATACCCTCCACACAGCATCCCCAAAGGTGACATAGGCCCTGAGGGAAATTATTTTCCTCAGGGCCTCCTGTGTGGACCTAATATAAAAATAAAAAAAAAGACCACACGATTGAAGTAAGTACTTCTTAAACTCCATCTATATGTATGTCCATATATATATATATATATATATATATATATATATATGTTTATATGTATAATATATATACATGTAAATACAAATATTAATTTTCTACAAATATTTATTTCATTCGCCTCGCCCGATCAAGCCGTGCGCATCGACGACCGCTCCCCCCCCCCCGCGTTTGGCGCGTCACTGGTATTTCAAAATACTGACTGAAATATTTCATACATTGGCTATGAGAGGAAGAGACAAATTACCAAATTTGATTTTATCAAAAAAGGTAACGCAAAAACTCAACAGTGAACACTTGAAATAAAATAACGGAATAAACTTATTTTTATAGTCTGAATTGCTATACGTCATAACAGAAACTCAGTTTTGAAGTAGTGTTATTAAAATGACTAATTTAATTTAATTTATGTGGAAAGCTGGCGGTGGTGCTGTCCGTCACACGGTCACGGAAGGCAAATAGTTTGACAGCTCTGCAAATCGTGAAATCCTGAAACCCAGAACGTGTGACCACTTCTGGCCACTGGATTCGTGACAACTAATCGGGATCAAATTCCAGATACGTTGTTTTACAGTGACAGTCACGAGTGGATTTCCAACTGATTGTCAATGATTACATATTATGCCAGCATTTCCTAAGCTGCAATAAAAATGCACTTTAGTCAATTCTTTACTTATGAAATAAAGAACTCTATTTTTTTAACGGGATAATTAAATAAAATCCACAATAACCACGATTTATTTATATAATTTTTTGACGCAATTATTATCAAAAAAAAAAATAACTGATAAAAATACACTGTGTGAGCTTACATAATATAAATACAGAAAGAGACAAAACAGAAAAATAAAGGTACAATGATAAAGTATGAAATTAAAATCTTACACAGTAATAGAGAGCCACCTCTGATCAGGAGCCCCAAAGTACCTGAAAAAAATCCTCGACTATGTGCTGAAACGGGCGGCCCGTTTGATAGATTCTCCTGCCTTCACATAGATTGCAATCTTTCAATGCTATCCTTGTTTTGCCGTTATTTCAATGGAAGGTGCTCCGAGGAATTAGCGTCATGGATTCATTCGGCACCGGTGCATAGTTTACGGTTGACATTTGTCACATAAGAACTGGTCGCTTCTATGATTCGTTCTTAAGTTTCAACAGCTAGGCTGTGGAACGATTTCTCTTCCGTCTCTGTGCTTCCTCCGCTTTATAACAAGGATCTCTTTAAGACCCATTTTCATTTCTTCCTCTAGTCAAAAATACCCTCCACACAGCATCTTCAAGATAACATATGTCCTGAGGGTAATTATTTTCCTTGGGGCCTATAAAGGGTTAATGTAAAAAAATTCATATTATTGCTTTAATTTCCACGGTACCATTAAATCGTTTAAAGTCAAAATAACCTTACAATGCACCTAAATCAAAACTATTACTTCTGTATTGTTTATTATTTTCTTTTTAATATTTTTTTGCTCACAATATATACCACTGTAACAATAATCCATAACATACTAATCACTAATCATAACAAAAAATTTTAAATAATGGAACGTAACTGGTTTATTTTATGTTCAGTTTTTTATGTTAAATGATGAATGAAAACTGTATGTTTCCTAAATAAACTCAAAAAAATCAAGCCCTTTATTTAATAAACTATTTAAAAAATATATTATCTTACGGCGGTGAGGCAGATTCAAAAGATGATTAGATAATTATATAAATTTTATTAGTTCAAAAAGATACATAAATTACGAATAAATTTCATACATAAATTAATTACATAATAGATCTATTTGATGTACCCCCCATAAATAAGTAGGCTTGTGTGTATATGGGGGTGTTATTATATTGGTTTCATTTGACATGATTCAGTTCTAGTTTTCAGTATAATTTTTAAGGTGAGTTTAAAATTATTTTTTATTAGTATTCATATTTCAATTTTTTCTAGTAATGAATTTTAAAAATGTATTCCGAGATATTTATGATTTAACTGTCCTATTGTTTTTTTTTAATTTTGGAGTAGGAAGTATTAACGTTTGTCTAAGATTTCGGTTATTTTTAAAGGGTGCAGGTTTAATTTAAATATTATTTTTTATAAATTTGTTATGTTGCATGGTAGAAGTATAATGCACTTATTTAATAATATTTAGCAAAAGTTCCAAATTGCAGTCCTACAAATAACTAACTTTTTAAAATCCCTTCCTTTAAGCAATCTTTATGCTTATTTTAGCAGTATGTGGGCGTAGTCAGGTACAAAAGCTATTAATAAACCAAAACTATTAACCACGTGAAATGATTATCTTTAACAGATAGGCATCTTTTAAATCTTTAAAAGTACGAAACAGATATATTTTACTGTGGAAACTCTGCCGGAGTAATCCACGTTTTGAATTTTTTTTTTGTCATTATGGAATGAATGAATGTTTGTTCAAATTTCCTGCCATTGTTATATTTTCAGATCTCATTTTAAAGCCGCTTCTGTATTTAAATATGTTTAAACATTCATTTCCATTAATCAAATAAATAATAACGAAAAGCAAAGGTGTTTTTAATAAAAAAAATTATCCACTGTTCTTTGCGATATTCGTAAAGATATTTAGGAAGGTCTTTCAATCATAATCCTTTTACGATACGTGTCATTTATTAGATAAATTATGAACACGACAAAATTTTATGCATGTAGATGTATATATATTTTTTATACGAAAGTTAGTGAAACTAACGCAATTGGGATGTTTTAGAGGCTGAAGGTACTGTGGAGCAGAAAGAAATGGGAAGAGGTAGGTGGGGAAGTACATGGCTAATCAGATCTAGACAGCAAACACGGCTAAATCCATTTCAAGCAACATGTCATTTCTGAATGTTATTCTTACACCAGGGCGATACTTAAAGTATCTTCCACGCTAGAAAGTGCCGCAAATATGCTATATAATTTTTATTTTAAATGAATAAAAACGACCCCGGGATTTGAACCCGCGTCCTCTGGAATGCTAGTCGATAGCCTTCCCCCTCGACCACGGAGGCCTTGACATTATGAAAAACCAACAATATTTCGCGCACCGCATGTAAGATATTACTATATCATAAAAGGAATTGTATTTCCGTGAAGGAAACCATAAATAAAGTTGAAAATCATTTTCAAAAACTGTCAAATTTATTTTATTTTTAATTTATGATTTAGTCGCAATAATATTTTTTAGGAAAGCTTAATTTTAAAGACTGGCATTGTGTAAGCTTACTTACTTGTACGCTAATAATGATTTTCAAAACAACAAGTATCACTATTACCATCTTGGGTACGAAAGGTGAAGTCTATTAATATCCCTAAAATGCAGAAGTGAATTCGGGAGATGGGTGTGGGTACCGTCCCCCGGGGAACCATTTATTGGATAGCGAACACCTCTCTCGTCACTGTCACCCCAAGCCGTGAATTAGCACGGGTGGGTGGGGTAAAAAAAATGTCAGTTTCACTGACGCTGGGCAGTTACAACTCTTATATTAACCGGTCAGTGGTCGAGTTGGAATCGCATTTGGGCCCCACCCAGGCGTTGTATGGCTAAATTCTCCATCATGACACAAGCAATATTTTCTGGTTATAGTGGTGGTAGCAGGAGATTTTCAAATATTGTCAGATTATTTGTAACCTAAAAGTTTGTCAATTTAAAAAATTGATGATCGAAGAATTAGTGCGGCTAGCAGTGTGCTACGTCCTCTCTACAGCTCAGTGATAAGAAAAACCAAGCTCAGCATCAAGACAAAGATGGCAGTGTTTAAAACGGTATACCGCCCGACGCTCACTAACGGCCACCAGATATGGATGCTAAACGAACAAACACGCTCTAGAGTCCAAGCTGCCGAAATGAGGTACTTGAGAGGAGTGGCAGGGGTTACGAAATGGGATCATATTAGAAATTCTACGACCCGAGATGATCTGAACATTGAACCACTGCTACTCTTCGTAGAAAAATCGCAACTGAGGTGGCTTGGACATGTACTAAGAATGTCTGATGACCGAATTCCGAAGAAAATACTGAGTGCCATTCCAGAGGGTAGACGTCCAGTAGGCCGCCCCAGACACAGTTGGGCGAGGCAAATCCAAAAACTGTGCGAGGAGAGGATGGATCTGCCATGGACGGAGGCCGAACAATCGGCGCAAGACAGGGACGTATGGAGGAGCCTTGTCGATGCAGTGGGTCCCCGACCCGAATAGGACAAGGGGAAGAAGAAGAAGATATATTTCTGAACTGATTATTGCTTTATGTTTCGGAATGAAATAATGTGGTTTTTTGGAACAATTCCCTTCAATTACCTTTAATTCCTTAATAAGTGGAATGTCATCCGATTAACGAGATGAGTTAAATCGTTCGCTAGCTTATTATTTCGGCAACCGAGGCCATTACTCTGAGAATTGTAATGATGGCCCAATTATATGGGTAGCACAATTTATCAGCGGTCAGAGCTGTACAGAAATTATCAGCCTCCGTTGATACATCCGACCTAACCGTAACTGAGCATCCCTGTACTGGCGGTAAAGCCTATTAGTAGAGTCCGTAGATGGAAATACGAGACCGTCGAATGCATTCGCGCTTGACGTGCATTATTTTTTTACAAAATTGGCATAAAAATTAACCTATAAAATAAATATACATGTACAAACATAAATATCTCCATATCACCTCTGATCTCCACATAGGAGGCTCTGAGGAAATTAATTTTCTTCAGGGCCAATGTCATCTTTGTGGAAACTGTGTGGAGGGTCTTACATATGAGAGAACATGGGTCTTGAAGAGACCTAAGTTGTAGGAGGGAGGAAAGACAGAGGCTGACAAATCGTTCCACAGCCGAGCCGTTGAACTCAAAAACGAGTGGTAGAAACGACCCATTCTCACGTGATACATGTGGTAACATGTATTTTTTTATGTAAAATGTTTTTTTTTTTACTATAGCTCCACACAAGAGGCACTAAAGAAAATTATTCAATCTCATAGCATATGTCATCTTTGGGGATGATGTGTGAAGGTTTCTTTTTACGAAAAGAATGAGAGATGTTTTGGGAAGGAAAAAAGTATGAAAATGTGGGTAGAAATGACGGTGTTAGGTAATGTTCCGATAGAGCCCTGCTGGAGAAGTCAAAAGGCCTCCCTCAACCAGTCTTTCCCAATCTGGCCTGCCATGCAATTGGTGGGCAGACGCATCCGCCGCTAAGACCCAGACAAACCTCCAATGAACCCAGGCACCCCTGTTAAGCCATTAATGTAGCGAACCACATGGCGTGATCTGAGGCAGAGGTGTTGGTTATTCAATATATGGTTCCCGGGGCGGCGGTACCCATATCCGTCTACCAAATAGTGCCGAGGGGATCAATGACGCTTATTTCTCGGAGCATCTACCATTGAAATACCAGTAGAACTAGGACAGCATTCACACCCAACGTCTGTGCTTCAAGGATTGCAATCCGTTTGATAAGGTAGGAGAATCTATCAAACAGACCACCCCTTTCTTTCGAGGGTTTTTTCAGGTATTTTAGGGCTACAGACCAAATTCAATCGTGGGCGCATTTGTGATTTGTACAAGATTCGAAATTGTGTACTACTGCGGGCCCTGTACAGTTCATCCAGTTTCTGAAAGGCTAACTTAACTCTGGCTTCGATGGAGCCCCTTAACTGAGCTGGTCACCGAGATAATCACCAAACATATCAATGAAAAATACGTACGCGCAAGTAAATGGGAAAAAAAGTCGGGGACACACGTCGAAGCCATGGCACGATTTATTCTTGATTGTGCATGAATTGTGTTATGTCTAAATTCGGTACAGCAGAAGAGAATAGAGTAATAGTATATAAAATTTAGGTAATAAGAGTCCTACCCCTACCCTACTTATTTTATATGTGAATACCGCACAAGAGTCCCTACTACTCCCAACCGTCTGGAGCCAGCAGCCTACGGTAACCCCAATTGGGGTATGTTGTGAGGCTGGAGGTAGTGGGGAGAGGAGGGAGATGGGAATGAGGAAGATGGGGAACTCCCTTACTTAAATGTTATTATACCCTCAGGTTAATTTCTTCGCTGTTGGGTACAACTGAAATAGGTGCAATGAAATTGTTGTATCTCCCTTACTTTTGTAGTGAAAAACATGATCTAAACGGTGTAAATGAAAAAACACCACACTTTATATTCAAATCTGGAAGTTTACCACAAAATAATTAAAATGTACGCCTTTTTTACGCCAAAGTTTCCGACAGCAATTAGAAAAAAACTATGAATCTTTTATAATATTATTTATTAATGATTTTTAAATGAAATGACAAAAAACAGATGATCGTAACGTTTATAATACATTTTTCTAAAAATGTAAGCACGTGTTTTTTTTATTATCAGTATTTTTGGTTCGAAAAAACATAGTGTGAGCCAATTCTAAAACTTCTATGTTTCCGTTAAATTTTTTATTTTTTTATAAAAAATCATATTTATTTCTAACTTGCTGATACCCGGCATGCATACTTAGATAAAGAAATTGTTTCTCCCTGCGTGTCCTTTCCCATTCCCCTCTCCCGAGTCCCCCTCCCCTCCCCCGCTGTCCCTCTTCTCGCGAACCTCCCCTCTCCCACTAACCATCCCTCCTGAATACCCCTCCCGGATTCCCCTCCCCCCCCCGCCTTTTTTCCTCTTTCCTCTTTATAAAATACACTCATTTTTCAAACAACTCGTCTGTGCCCTATTCTTTCCTAAACCTTCACGGGCATTTCCACAACAACTCACCAAATTTTTATCACAAACGGATGAATAGTATAGGAAATATCTCTAAATATATCAAAAGCGCTTACTGTCAATCGTACAAAGTTGAAATAGTCGTTAAGTTTTCTAAAATTATTCAGTTTTTCTTTCCTTAAGAAACTTCTACAAAGTAGTAGAAAACTTTTAAAAAAAGATGAATGAAATAGGTTAAGTCGTTCTGAAATTATGGCGTGGCCAAAGAAAACAGGGATTCATTTTTATATATTGATTACCTTCAAACACAGTTCTCCAACTTCAAATACTTTCAGAATATTCAGTTTAATAATATACAATTTGAAAGCGTATTTCATTAACTTTCAAAAACAGTTCTTAATATTCGGATACATTTAGAAATATTTCGCTTATTGAGCTTTAAATGCAAAGCGGAAATAACACAAAATTTGTATCAGTCTGTCAGGTTCATTAAGACCAAAAATGCACGAAGGCGATAGACCCGAGTGGTTTGAATTAGTATTAATTTTGTAGAAATAATAATGTATGATGTCTACTCATATTAATCAATACTTAGATATTCATGAAATATTTATTTATTTTCATTATTTATTTATTTATACTGGGTTTTTACGTATGTTCGCACTTTACAGCGCCCTTGAGGTGATTTCTCGCAAAAACGGCGCTATACAAATTATCCAATTATTATTATTAACGTGGGGACAATCCAGTTATAAAAACTCAGTTATTGTACAAATAGGGTCATACAATTACAAAAAATCTACAATTACCTACGTACAATTAAATAGATTTTTTAGTGCTCTGAAGCTCATTATAAAAATTACGCGCAAAATAAAAAATTAAGTTGAAAATATTAATTGTTAGTTATTATGACTATAAACTGCAGACCAAAAAAGATTTAATATAAATATGGATGTTTTGCTATATGGTTAGAAGTTAGAATAATGGACTTTAATAGTTTCATGTTTATATAACAAGTAGATATATCACAAAAAATCATAGAAAATCAAATTTTGTTGATTCTTGCGTTTCGCCTACTGCAATTTTTACGGATTTAGTCCAAGGAATAGATCCTAGATCAAGTATATTTTCCCAGAAATGAAGAATATTTGCATGATAAAGAGATGAATATTTTTTACAACTATGTAGAAATGTTTTCGAGTTCCTTTCTCGCCCCAAGGAAATACTGTCTTATTTTTGTGTACAATGTAAGTTTTTGAATTAAAGCTTGAATTTGCATTTGAATTTTTCGTGTATAAAAATCTCCTCGTGGCGTTTTCTTCAACCCTAAAATAATCATGTTCTCTGCCAATTTTAGTGCAACGAGTAAGCAGGATTTATGGAACCAGCGGGGATTATTGTAATAGAAAATGCCGTTCCCGTGACGGGAAAAACGTAAAAATATGGTCATCCGTGCAATTCATAGCGTGTTTAACGTTTCGTATAATGTTTGCCATCTATTGAAAATGATGGATGTTAGAAGTAAAATGCGAGATTAGTAAGTTATCGAATTAAAGTTATATTATAAAAAAATACAATGCTAATTATATTAAAACAGTAGAACTTGATTGTATAAAAACTTTTTTTATGAATTGAATAGTAATGTTTGAAACACAGTATTTATTATTCAAAACACCCCAAATTATGTACAAAAATGCCCGTTTTATGGTGGTAATATAATACAAATAAGAATAAAATAATAAAAAACTATAGAAAAAATAAATCCGGAAACTTGAGAATATATTATATCGGGATGTCCTGTATTAGCGCCGTCTGAGTATACATTTAGGCACAATCAGGTTTTAAAAATAATTAATTATAGTTTGGTAATTAAACTTGATTGACTGCCGATAGTACCATATTATGAATACGAACCAAATTCATTTTTAGAAAATGAATTTTATAAAATACTAGGTGATACCCGGCATACGTTGCAACAATTTTATATAAATTGTTTCTCCCTTCATTTCCGACTCCTCGTCCTCTTCCCCTTCCGTGTCCCCTTTTCCTCTCCCGCTCTCCCCTTTCGAATTTCGCTTCCACCTTATTCGCCTTCACCTCTCCCTCGTCCCCCCTCCGGCGAAGCCCCCTCTTTAATTCCTCAACCGACCCTCCCGCACACCCCTCCCCCTACCCTTTTTCCCTGCCGCCTAACTCTATAAAATACACCCATTTTTCCAACAACTCGCGTGACCTATTTAATTTTTTTACGCATTTTCATAATGCCAGACTCACCAGTATATTCACGGGCATGTTCACAACAATTCAAAACAAATTACTAGCAATCGGATGAAATTTTAATCGCAATCATATGAATAGTATACGAAATAATTTCATAACGCCAGAGCTCACTATCCTATAACCAACCCGGGTATGCGCACATCGTAATATATAGATCAAACAAACAAAAAAATATTATATTAGCTTACTTTCCTATAACCATCCCGGTGGTGGTTAAATTTAATAAATATCCTAGCTCGTAGGACCAATGATGGTGGCGCTGGTTTAACAATTACTTCGATCGCAGTGTGATGTAAATTACACATTAAATTAATTAAAATACATTATTTGCCTTTAATGCATAGGAAAGGTTGGGAGCCCAAAGACTTACCTAATCTACTGCAAATGTCTCTTCAATAATCCACTGTTGGTCAGTTCAATGCCGCTGGTTTTTTCTTCTCATTTCTTTTTTTATTTTATTTATTTGCGTTATAAACAGTCTATACATTTATATATGACAGTGAATAATATGTTTATGTCATTGACCAATAAAATAACGACATTTAAATATAGGAACATAATAAAAAAAAAATATGCAACAATATACCTAATACAAACAATTCTGATGCATCTTCAATTTATAAAGTGTTTTATGATATAGATATTTCTAAGGTTTACACTTAAATTTTAAAGGATATCAATAATATCTTTGAGGAAAAGATTTCATTAAAATACAAACTATTAAAAAAGTAAAAGAGAAAATGTGACGAATTAATAAAAAAAAAAAAAGAATTCAATGAAATTAAGTTTTAGGTTAAACATATGGCATTCGATGGAATGTCATTTTTTTATGAATGTTTTGAATTTAGCAAGGTTCGTGTTAAACACATCGAAGTTTGGGCATAATCTATTAAATGTGCTACAGCTTCTTCTTATAAATACATTTTCAAGGTAATTCGTTTTGTTCTTAGGAATATAAAAGGTATCCATAGATCGAGTAACTCTTTTTGGACATCTAAAATGAATATTTTGTAGTTAGTATGGGCTGTCAATATAGTTATGAATTATCTTATAGAGCATTAATAGGTCTCTGGTGTCTCGGCGTTGATCAAGAGATTTAAGGTTTACGGGGACATAGTTTACATAATTTCGTACGCGAAAAGAGACATATTTGATAAACTTTTTCTGAACTCTTTCTAGATTTGCTTTATACGTAGAACAATGGGGGTTCCACACAGTTGAAGCGTACTCTAGGTGGCTTCTGACATAGGATATGTAGAGAATTTTAAATGTTTGTGGATTTTTGAAAGCTGAACTTACATATAAAACTTATTCTTTACATATAAAACACAATAGTTCTATTATTCTATAACACAACCTCAAAGATATCCGTCGCGGCGGTTCAAAACAGTGTTTTGGCGGGGTACAACAAAATACGACGAATTACATTGGATAATTTGATTATTATCGAATAAAACAAGAATGTTTGCGATGCGATTAACAGTAATCCATATTGCGACTTTTCTCGGCGTGTGGAACGAAACGAACTTCATTTGTTTTCGAAGTGTTCAATTTTCAAAAGTCTCTGGGCAAAATAAAGGGAAGGGAGATATGGAACATTAAAAGGCTATTTGAATTGCTCTGATTAATAGCAATCGAAAGTACTTACTCAACCAGCGCAAACATATATGCGCACATCATACTATATAGATCAAACAAACATTAATTTTTATGTTATAGATATTATGATAAAACTATACTAACAGACAGAACAATTAGTCATAATAGACCCGATATAGTTTTACATGACAAAATTAAAAAAATTACTTATATCATTGATGTAGCTATTCCAAATTTCTGTTATATTGAAAAATCTATTTCTGAAAAAATAAGAGAATTTTGGCATACTCAAACTATAAGAAAAAAACCATTTGTTATTTCGGCTAATAAAATTATACCTATCTCTCTCATTAAAAATTTTGGCTTATTAGATTTGTCAAAGAATTTATACATAAAAATGCAAAAATCAGACATTTTAAATACATGTAGATTATGATAGATTTTTTTAATATTTATATTGAGGGATCAGTATGATTTATCGGTCCAGTTAGGAGTTCTACCATAGTTCTACCGAGCCGAACCGTCTGATATGAAAATATTTGGAGTCGGTGAACTATTTTCCCATTTGGTCTCTGGTGGCTTGACGTGTTGTTCTTATATTGTTCTGTATTTATTATACTTAAGTAGTGCAATGCATAGCATGGATTGACTAGATGATCATTTGTGGAAAAGTGTATAAAAGAGTTAAGTTTTTCGTGTGGGGAAGATTTTACCCAGACATAAAGTCGTAAGATGTACAATGACATACTAAAACATACATAATTACAAAATAATTATTATTCGATATTTCCGTTTCATTATTTGGACAACTGTCCATTTATTGGTGGCTGACGGATTTGGGAACATCGGTGTTGGTACGAATGCGATACGAAATGTAAGAATAATTTGTTGGTATACGTACGAAATTACGTATACCAACAAATTATTCTTATATGTTCCCGCCAATAAACATTGAAACCCTGTTAATTTGATTGGAAGAACTTCAGTCCCGTTTTTAACCGTGTTTACGAATAAAATGATCGTATTTTAGAATAACATTTTTCCCCGTGTAGGCAAATCCGGATAACAGCAGATTGTAAAAATATGCAACAAGTGACATAGGCCATGGGGATTTTTTTTACTCAGGGCCTCTTGTGTAGAAGCGATGCAAAAAAAAGAAAATCTTTAAATTAAAATTGAGTTCTACAAATTAAACACAATAACAATGAATAAAAAAATACGATGGGTTTACTTCGTTTTGTATAAGTACAAGTGATTTTTAATAACCACTGTACAAGTGATTTTTAATGGCCTGTAGTTGGTCTATGTTATCCTTTATTTAGGTTATTTTGTGAGGCTTGGGAAAGTAGGTGATGGGGAGTAGGTGAGTTTGGGAGAACATGGGTATTCAAATATTTTTACCATGTTTAGCAATTACCCTTAACTATAAATCTTTGAAATACCATGAAAAAAAACATAATAATTATTATTTTAGTTTTTACGGTAAACTGCGAAAACACCCTTATTAAATGTTTCCGATCCTTGAGCCTTGAGCAGATAAATAACAAATAAATAAATGATCACTCAAGTTAATAACATTAATTTATTCGTATGTCGAACATTTATGGGTATTAAAAGCATTTAACAGCCTCCGTCGATGCATGGTTACAGTCCTTATGGCAACGAATCCGGTAACGGGTTCAAATCAATGTGTTATTTCACCATTTATTTATTTCAAATACCTAATATATTTGATATGATTTGAGATTTTCACTACCAAAAGTATTATCGTGCTTTATTTTTGGATTATTAAGCCGTGTTGCGCTCTCTCATTCTTTAGCCAACGTTTCGGATAGCATTAGTGTCCATCTTCAGGACAGGTGTATAATCAATATCTGCTATAATCTGTCTGAAACAATGAGATAGCGCAACAAGGCCTAATAACCAAAAAAATTATTAATTATAAAGGATGGTCCAACCTAATTGTAAGTCAGAACTTAATGTCTTTTGTTAAGGTTTATAAAGTATATAAAGTTTAAAAAGTTTTTTGTCCAACTTTATTTGAATTTTTTTTGTTTCAGACTTTGACAAATTCAACCACGGAGAGGTACACAATTGAGCAGCGCGTTAAGATTGTTGAAGCGTTTTATGAAAATGGGCGTTCAAATCAAAATGCATCAGCATAATCGACCAAATGTGTCCACATTTGCGGCATTTGGGCAAATGAGAATCAACGAGCGATTGTTGAAAAGCCGATGCATCCAGAAAGAGTGACTGTTGGTGCGGTTTATGGGCTGGCGACGTCATCGGGCCGTACTTTTTCGAAAATGAGGTCGGCCAAGCAGTTACCGTGAACGGTGTTCGCTATCGCGAGATGTTAACGGACTATTTGTGGCCAGAAATTGAGTATATGGAGCTGGATGATGTGTGGTTCCAACAGGACGGTACCACTTGCCACACAGCCAACGAAAGAATGGCTCTTTTAAGCGAGAAAATCAATGGCCGTGTTATCTCACGTCGTGGCGATGTCAATTGGCCGCCACGATCATGTGTTTTGAAATCGTTGGACTTCTTTCTTTGAGCATATTTAAAAGAAAAAAATCAACTATTCAAGGGCTAAAAGATGAGATAATTCGGCACATTAATGACATTGAACCTCAATTTTGCCTCAGCATCATTTAAAATATGGACCATCGGATAGATGTATGCCACCGAAGCTAGGTTGAGCATTTAGCCGATATTTTGTTTCACACATAATTGAAATAGGTCTTTCTATCATAATAAAAAATTAAGATAATTCGCTGAAATTTTTACAATTAGCATCGTGCGTTATGGTGGGCCACCCTTTTTTTCTATATAATATTACAGCGTTTACATAAAGTTATTAATATTTATACATAATAGCTAATGACATAATTTATGAACTTTTTGTTGTGTTGTGTGTAAGGTAGGTTAGTGAATGTGAAACTGTGGTTGTGTGGTTAATTTTTTATCACACTTTAAAATATTCATCGCTTCGATGGCATTATACCAAACATAAACCATTCGATTAATCTTCGCGTCATTGTGGATAATTTTCTGCCTAGAATGATCGAATGGTCTGTACACTGAGGTACATTCTAGTCTAGTCTAGAGAATGGAAAAAATCTAAAGTAAAATTTCTCACCAAGTTTAAAATAAACTAATTAAAATGATCATCTGCCTCTTGGAGCGATGTTTTAAAGTAAATTAAACATTTTGAATGATGATTCTGTCAAAACAATTTTCCAAGATTTCCATTGTAATACAGTTTTGAAAATACAGTATTTAGCGAAGGCAGAACTAATAAGATAAGAAACAAAAAGCCACAAACAAACTCGTGTTGATGGCAAGATCAAAAATGTCTTAAGTTTCCCTTAAATTCATCGAAATAGGATCATCAAGTTTAACCTATCGGCCTATAGGAAACCTAAATTTTAATCCGCAATTAGTAAATGTAAAATGAAAACAATTCACTTTGAATAAACCACCTTTTAAATTAAAACTATCATAATGTTTCTTACACCATAAAGTGAATTACAGTTTATTGAAGAAATTAATGGTTAGTTTAAAATAAAATCTTAGCTGCACAATCACACGTATTCTCAGCTCGAAATTTCTACTTTCGGAAAACCAACCACAGGTATTTTTAGGTTTTCGCTGGTCATGTTATGTCTTCCTTAAGTACTCATTTACCTAAATAAAATGATTTAGAAAAACTTTTAACAATTTTTTTATCTACTGCGTTCAACTTAATATCGACATAAAACGTGAAATAGACGAATAGCAGAATGAGATTAATACTAATTTAACCAGCAAAGACAAACACCTAAAAATAACAAAATGTTATTTGTCGTATAACGACTAACCAAGTTGTTTTAATGGTTACTTTTACGAAACGTAACAAGCAACGTCAAGCATCGTGACATTGTCTAAAAATACCTTCTAAAGAAGGGCAACCAGTCACGCGTAATAATAATATGTACCTAATCTAATAGGCGTATTTGAAATTCATTTCATACAATGTTATGTATGTTGAAGTTGTGACTATATCAATGCTCAAAGGTTTTTTTGTGTATCTACCCTGTATAAGGATGATGTAACACAGCGTTCGGCATTGTATGATTTTTTATTCTTCCCCCGGTCTACCCTTGCGTTCGCTTTTTGCTCTATTCAGCTAAGGGATCTGTTAATTGAAAATACACATTGTGTTCACATAAAGACGATGAGGATTCTTAATGATGTTTAGAAATGTTGGTATTGCTAACGATTTCGTTTAACGCATGAACTGGTTCCGTAACACGCAACATTTATTTGGCGCACGCATTAAGTTTAAACGATCGACACGCAACGAATATTATAACTTTTTGTATGAAAGCAAGTAATTTTTCTAACCCTTTCTTAATATTTTTACCCTTTGTCTGTATGCTAACATGATATGGGAAGAGATACCTATATATTAGCCATTTATTTAAGTAAGGGATATTATACAATATTAAATTATTTTTATCAATTCTCACGGCATCATCGCAAAATCTGTGTATATTGAGGAAGTGTGTTTATTTTTATTTATTTATTTTATTTTATTTGTACCGAGCAATACAGACAATGTAGATGTAGATATGATTTAAGTCCTGCCACACACACATCTGCACATCTGATGATTGTCCTGCCACATACATCTGCCCTGACGATGTACACTGTAATGTTGTCCGAAAGGTTGGCTAAAGAATGAGGTAGCTTAACACGGCATAACATCCCAAAAATAAATAATAAAATGTAGAAGTAGAACATAATTTATCAAGAGAGATTTTCCAGAATATGTGCGTTTCTAAGAATGACTAAGTGACAGTTCATGAAAAGTTATGAAACAGTACTTCCTTGCAATATTACAATCGCTGAATAATGAAGGGATACATTGGTAAAAAGGACTTTGTGTGCATTTGATTCAATTGACAAACTATCCAAGTTCAAGAAAAAACACTGGCGACCTGGCTACCTATGTACCTATCGCCGTGCCAGGGGCTTAACGTATAATTAATATCTCGCCATCTTCTAGAAAGGTCTAGAGCTGCAGCTCAGTAATTCGGCCAAACCTTCGCGAAAGATCGGGTTTGTATTTTGCACGCCTTTCCATGATTTACTGAACCAGCGGCTATTTACGGTGTCTGCAGTCCCTTGCTAGTAGTCAGTCAGTCAGTCAACGCAACTCTGTTAGTCAATAACGATACAGCGGCCTCGTAACACAACCTGGCGGGGCGTACCTGCAGCCCGAGTCGTTGGAATATTTTTACGAAATTAGTAAAAAGTTACTGTTAATAAACAACTCCTTAATTATCACCAAGTTTCATTCCAGCGAGCACGCGCGAGGTACCGCAACAAACGATACCTCTTCTTTAAACGGAGGCCACTAATATCTCCAAATATGTCATTTTGATGTAATTTGAAGGATCTTTGATTAAAATGTAATTACTGAATTGCTGCGGGACTCTATAGCATTCTTTTATCTGGAGCTGGATTATATTACACTGCATTTATAGCGGATGCGGTTTCGTCAATAATAAACTGTTTTCTTAAGCGGCGGGCGGACATCCGTAATTCAAAGATAGGGTGTTTATTGGGCTAAGATCGATTTTAAACTGACAATGCGGTTCATTACACAGGAGCAGATAAGAAGGATTTTAGTAATACGCAAGACTATTAACTCCCAAGTACAGCAGTTCGTGATATGATGTAGGTATGTATTTGTAAATGAAAGGTGTATTGTGTTATTAGCCTAACCAACTACCTCAATGTGATTTTACCTATACTAAAATAGTGATAAAATAACATAACATCACTCCCTCTTGTCGAATACATTTAACCTAATAATTTTTTTTTTTATTTTTTTTTTTATTATTTAATAAATTTTTACAAGTTACAGTTTTTGACATTTTTTTAACTACCATACTAGGCTACTGCCCGTGTTGTGGTAGTCATACATAATGAATATATGAACTAAAAATACTTTTTTACAGAAGCAGATAATAAAAACTAGGTAATAAATAATGAGAAATAAGAATGCAGAAAAGAAAAAAAAGACATTTAAAGATAAATAAAAGTAAATACAAATATTAAAATAATAGTGAGCTGAAAAATAAAGAGAGATAAATATTTTAAAGAAAGAAATAGAAATTAAAAATAATAAACATTAAGATTATAAAACAAATAAAATTATATATTATATTGTTTTGAACGCAGGTTAAATTGTGGTAGATATAATCTACAAGACGATTATGTTTATGGTCACATTCAATTTCAGTGATGTGAAACAAGTTGGAATAAAGCTGTGACAGGATAAATTTTATAATTTTTTGTTTTGTTTTTAAAAGTGTTAAGAACTCATGTAATCTTTAAAGAAAGCTCGTCCCTTTTCAAATATCCAATGCTGTAGACGGGCGGTAAAGGCGGATACTGAATTATTTGACTTAATATCGGTACTCAATGCATTAAATATTTTCGGAGCTATGAACCAGAATTGTCGTTGAGCGAATGTGGTTTTAGTTTTTGGGACCATGCATCCCAGGTTTGATGAAAAGCGGGTGTGTGCTTGATGTTGTGGAGCCACCAGTAAGTTATTTTTCCGTATAAAACATAAGCTTATTTTAGTAAATAGCTGACGAATATCTAAGACCCTTATTTTATCAAATAGTTCACTTGAGGGATGGGTAGGTTGGCATTTAAATATAATTCTCAAAATTAGTTTTTGTACAGTAATAATCGGATAGATAATGGATTCAGCACAACCGCCCCATCCCACTATACCATATGTTGCTACAGATTGAAAAAGGGCAAAGTATACGCTTCTTAGAGTAAGTAAATCTAAGATAGACCTAAGGGAGCAGAAAATATAGCAGAGTTTACGGAGTTTTTTTACTGTGTCACTGATATGGGCTTCCCAACGTAGTTGGTTGTCTATGAGTATTCCCAAATATTTAACTACATTTGATGATTTAAGGAAAGAGCACGTACAATTTATATTAGGGATATTATTGGGAGTTTGTAAATTGAGTGAACATGAGTGAATGATAGGTTTAGGGCAGTTGTTGGGTAAATTATGTTTGCGGATGGAAAATGTCATATATTGTGTTTTGTCGATATTAAGTGTGAGTAGGTTTGTATCAAGCCAATGCTTTACTTTTAATAGACCATTATTAGTTTTGTTGATAACTGATTCCCATGTTTTATTACTAATTACTACCAATGTGTTAGTCATAGTGGACTTAAAAGTGGTGATTCCGGACTCGATTCCAAATTAATAACAGGAAGTTTTGTGTATTCAATTAAAACTAATAAATTAATATGAATGATTTCACTTCTTCAATAATTGCGAATTCACTTTGTGACGTCATATTAATTAAATAAAACAAATCACTTTGTATGGACCAGTCGTTTAATAAAAATTATCAACATGTTTTGAAACCAATGGTTCCTTCGTGAGGATAAAATGAAAATTAATGATAATTTTGATTAAATAAGTGGTGTAGGTATACAAAGCGATTTGTTTCCATTCAATATGAATGTAGTTATTATGTTTGAATAACCTCATATATTTCTCGGCAATACAGTATGCTACGGCCAGTAGAAGAAAAAAAAAAAAAAAAAAATTTTCGTTTGGTTAAAATTTTGTCATCGAGAAAAGTCACGTTGAACATTAACATAATGATGATGGTAATGATATTGCAAGCAGTTATAATTTTATATTTGAAAGGTACAAAACTTCAGGAAAACCTTTTTTTACTTTCCGAATAAAGCACAATTATTTCAAATTGCTCTAGAAGTCGGACCGCACTTCAAGGCAAGTCGTTTATTTGAGTAATCAAGAGAGATTTCGTAATATTTTTTCGACATTTTGTATTTTTTTGGTTTTGTTTTTTTTTTTTCAATTATTTCTGACTTTCACCCTTGAAGGGTGTTCTAGGCTATCATTTAAAATTATGGAGAAATAAGAGGTGAATTTAAATATTAAGTTTATTTAAATGGACAAATTTCAAAATTATATTTTTTTGGTTAATTGTCTAAAATATAGACTCATAAGGAAATCATATTAATTTCAGAGAAAAATAAATTGGACAATTTTAATGCTCATCCAATATCTGGTTAATGTCTTAAAAATGTTCTTTATTGCGTCGCCCTTTTACAATTAATAATTATTGTGCATAGAAATTAACACGACAATACAGTCAGCGTGCCAGAATCAAAAAACATAAATTCCAATTTTGTTTTGGAGTAATGGTATAATTATAGTACGTCGTTGAATAATCGTAATAAAAATAAACATCTTTCACAAAACGCTTTCTTTTTATTTGTTATAAGAACTCGAATAATAGCTACTTATTTAAAAGGTAACAATTTAACAATTCTTTCGTAAAAAAATACTCCTACAATATCAACCACAACAACACATTTTGAATGTCAAAATATTGGAGAATTCCCACCTTCCACGAAAAGGTAACTCAAGACGTGTAAAAATTATTAAAAAAAAAACATTTTGTTATGTTTTTGGTAGAGCAATTTCGATGAATTGCTAAACTCGTTTTAGGACGGGAGGAACTAATAATTCATAGGTGGAAGTGGTAGGTACAATTTTACAAATTTATTTTGATATTAGAAATATGTTTCACATTCAGAAAGGCATAAAATAAAAGACCAAACACAATCGTGCGGTTATCCACTGGAGCGACAGAGCAATGAAAATATTTTTTCTCAGTTTGCTAATAGGAATTGCGGATAGGAAATTTTTCCGCCCACATTAAAAAAATCATACCTCCGAATTTTAATACGGAGACATACAAACTGATTATAGTTCTATGTAGCCAATGAATTCTTCTATCTTTTGTATATTATCACATATTTGTAGAATTTATAAAAAATATATAATTAAATCTTTAACCTTAATACATTTTAAAGAATCTATAGAATATTTAATTTTTATATTTTGAATGTACAATATATTATGCAGTCGTTTTAATAAAAAACATTTTTTTGAAAATTTGCCACATTTTGGCAACAAAGCAATCCGAGGTTTTTGGAAATAGTGCCATAATGTGGCAAAAAGCGCCCGAGTGGTTAAGTAGAACAAACAACAAGAGAATACATGTAAAGAAAGAAAAAACAGCGACAATCAAATATGGATGGTTCAAATAAAGGAAAAAGAGACAAGACAGAACAAAACATGACACGTTTTCGACAAGAAAATGACATATTCTCATTTTTAAGCGTTGCTCTCCGACTTTTTTTTTGTACACAATACCTCGCAAGAGTCCCAACTGCCCTCGTCTGGAGCCACCGAGACTATGGCATTCCCAATTAAGGTATGTTGTGAGGATGAAGGTAGGTGGGGAAGTACCTGGCTATTCAGATATAGTCACCAAACACGGCTAAAGCCATTTTGTGATATCTGGGTGAATATGTATGAGATCAAGCGAGACAGTATGCGTGCGAGACTCTATAAAAGGCGATGCGTGCTACAAGTATGTCTCTTTGGTTACAAGCAGCTCCTGAATAAATACCTGTACATAATACTTACTCGCTCTTCATTGCGTACTACCACCGACACCATACAACTGTATACCACACATTTCATGCAAAGTTTCAACCCTCAATGGTGGTCTTACACCATGGCGATACTGAGAGTATCTTCCACCCTGGGACGTGCCGCCAATATAGTATACATTATTTTTATTATTTAATTGTGAAAAAACACAAATTAATCAAATAAAATTTATTTGCTAAACCCATGACTTTCGGAATGGGAGTCCACAGCCTTGCCCCAGGTGTACTAGCATAGTCGATCGATAAGGATCGGTAGGATAATTGTCGGTAACTTCTCATCGTTCCCTAGGACAACTGCAGATCGCAAACGTACAAACAACAGTTGATATCGAATATATTAAGGACACTTAGTCATTGTAAACTGTCACCTATTCATTTGCAATCTGCAATTGTCCTAGGGGTCGATGAGAAGTTGCCGACAATCGGTCGGTAACTTCATATCGATCGACCATGCTAGCAACGATCGATAGGATAACTATCGGTAACTTTTTATCGTTCCCTACGACAACTGCAGATCGCAAACGAATAGGTGACAGTTAACAATGACTAAGTGTCCTTAATATATTCGATGTCAACTGTCGTTTGTACGTTTGAGATCTGCAGTTGTCCTAGGGAACGATGAGAAGTTACCGACAATCGATCGGTAACTTCATATCGAGCGACCGTGCTAGCACACCCAGGACTACTTAAGTTCTGTGAGCAAGATGTTCTCTTCCCTTTTGTTTGCCTGTCTCAGCTGTGACTAATGTTATAATGCGTTCTGTGTTGTTTACTTCCCTGACAATCAAGTATCTCGATTGACGATTTGACAACATTATGAAAATATCGAAGACAACCTGTCTCTGTATTAAGAAGTATCTAATCGTGTATATTCCTGTACTATATTATAAACCTATGTACCAAGTATGATGTATCAGTACGTCTGACAGACGCAAACATTCATATTATTTACTCGGTTCTGCTGTCCAAACATGACCTATTTAGATGAGAGGTATCGTAAAATATCACGTTTTTTATACGTTTATTATAATTGATTTTTTTTGTTAAGACGTTTCTCTTCCGCTCAAAAAATCACAGTAGTTGGTAGTAGCAGTACGAACGAAATTATAAATCTTATAATGAATTGATATATAATAATATAATAATCTAATTTTAAAAGGAAAGATAAATACTCATTCACAACTGAAAATCGTACTAGTGTGAAAAATATATTTCTTTGCCCCAAGCTAAATATGTTAAAATATGTGATATATAAGAAAGAAGGTTTTTTTACTTTAGCTCCACACATGAAGCCTTGTGGAAACGAATTACGATCGGAGCCTATGTCGTCTTAGGGGTTGCTGTATAGAGAAGGAAATGGAGGAGATGAAGTTATAGGAAGGAAAAACTTATGAGGGGTGGACAGGAATCTGGGAGTCAGAAGGTCCAGGATTGACGGGCGTATAAATCCTTCTTTCCAAATACAAAAGATTTCCCTCAACTAGCCTCTTCCGATCCGGCCCCAACACGCAGTAGGTGGGCAGGCGTATTCGTCACCAAGATCTAGACAACCCTCACCCCATGAACCCAGACACCCCTGATAAGTCACCAAACGTAGAGAACCAATTGGGAACTATGGTAGAGGTTTTTATATTTAAAAAAATGGAAATGATGTGATTGAGCTCCCAGGGGTAAGGCGAAATAAATAACCAAATCCCGAGCGAAGCCCTATGATTAATTCAGAATGTCCTAAAATTGGTAGAGTAGGTCTTTTTCTCAATATTTTAACCGTTTTAATAAATTTATAGTACATACCTTAAAAAAACAATTCAACAGAACCTTTCACGGTATTCTAACAAGCAACAATATTCTAAACAATATTTGGTAGACACGTTATTTAAATGAAGCCTATTATTTTTTAGGTTTATGTTTCTTTAAAAAATATGGAAATAGAAATAGATGTATGCCAGCTCTAATGTAAATTGAATTCCAGAATATTAGGAGGGATTTTATAAACAAGGGAGAATAAAAATACCAAATTATATTTCGAAATTTCCAGAATAAATTAATCCCAGCTTAAAAGTTTACCACCCTTACGAGCTCCGAGGGCGTTCTGGTCGGGTCGAATAATGCCCAAAACGTTTTTGCCTAATGCCGATATAATACCCATTGCTTAAAAACATATCCGCTCCTTCGGTGATCTGCTAAATTAACAACATATCTTACACCAGTAGTACTGTGAACATTCCTTATAAAAAAACCCTTTCGTCTCACTCACGAGACTTATATTGCTCAATTGAAATTCGATGTACAAAATAAATTTGATTAAAAAATTTGGTGTTATGATGAGGTGAAAAGAATATCTCCAACTATGCCGGTCGATCCATTCAACAACAGCACATGAGAGTAACAAAATAGTTTTAAAAAAATTACATTAGAGTTACAAAATTGTTTTTTTGAATATATATTAGCTCCATACAGAAGGAAAAATAAAACCCTCCGGCACTCTTTCGTCATCTTTGGGGTTGCTTTGTGGAAAAAAATGGGCAAAAGTATCCGCCGCTAAGAACTAGACAAACCTCACCCTATGCACCCGGGCATATTGTTAAATAATCAAACGTAGCGAAACACTTGGGGCGACCCTATGGCAGGGGTGTTGGTTTATCAAATAAATGGTTCCCAGGGATATACTACTTATAAACGCCTGCCAAATTAAGGATCTTTATAATAATAATAATTGGTTAATTTGTAGAGTGCCGTTTTTGTGAGAAATCACCTTAAGGGGATACCCGGCGCGCCGGGCGGTGATTTTTTCATACAAACGTATTCCCTAGTTATCTCTCTGGATTTTAACCCTAGAGAAAATATTGTTTTAACATAAAATAGATATCAACTACTAGCGTTTCGGTACTTTTTGTTTTTTTGGTAGGTTACTTTTTATGGATTAAGACCTTCCAAAAATCAATAAAATTGATAAAATCAATCAATTGGTTTAAACGCCGTCAAAAGACGTACAGTAGACAATGTTTTTTTTAAAAAAGCAAAACGTAGAAGACGACATAGAAGAGTTTTTTTATTATAGAGTTGGTAAAAAACAAATTGAAAATCAGTCCACTTTTGGAGGAGAAATGTGGGGAACACAAAACCTCGATTTTAGTTAGGTACTCAAAATAAAACGAAGTGATGATTGCCGCCTTTGTTATATCACGCCTCAATTTTAGTTTTCGAAAAAGTTGGTAACCACTTAATTGTACCTACACATGACGCACTTAAGAGATACACCTGACTTGCTTTTAAAGAGTGATTCCTGTCGTTTTTTGGAGTAAAAAAATCTAGGTGACTATTCGGTCTCCGGTGTCTTTAAAATTTGACTTACTCTTTATAATAATGACAGGAATCATCACTGGTTTAAAGTAAGTACCTACCTCAACAGCCTGTATTAGTAGTCAAAATATGAATAGGTAGGTACCGCGAAAGGGATGTATTAATGGTATACGCCTAGCCGGCCATGGATTTACGGGTATGCTAATGTCTGAAAAGAAATCTAAGGGTCCGGGAAGAAGCATTCGCCGGGCCTTAACGTGGGTCATAAATTACCCCGCCTAATCTCATCTTCATACCTGTGTCATACAGGGCAATGGATTTCATGGGGTGACTGCAATTTTGTAAATTATATATCTAATTATTAGACCGAACATTTCTGAGTGGAAAATAAAATCTTAATGGTAGGATGTTATTACAGTCCAAGTCTTCATACTCTAATGGGACTGTGCAGGGCACGTAGCACAATTAAGTCCAATTAACCAGCGGCTGAGAATTCAAATTTCGTCAAAAGATGGTCCTGCGATCGTAGCCTTGCAACTCTACAGGGCGGTTCTGAAAAGAAAGATTTAATATTCTCCGTATCAGCATTTTTAACTAATAACTCAATAACGGTTTTGTTTCATTTAAAATTTGCTTTAATGTATAGATAACTACCTACATTCAATGAAAATGCTCAAACGCGTGATAAAAAATATAACAAAATTGTGTAATATTTTTTATCATATATTGATTAATTTTTTTAATAATGTCTAATCAAAATAAGAAAGCAAAAAAATCTGAAATATCGTTCGTAAGACCGTAATAAATAGATAAAAGAAAGTATTTTCGTCATAAAACAAGTGCTTTCCTACATAATTTATTGATTTATTTTACAATATGATTATGTGTGTTATATAATACACCATTTGGTTTGAAATTTTAATAAATCTGCCTATGACCAACGGTATAACCCGATAATAATTTTATGTATTTTTTTTTCTAACTTTAAAACATAACTTTACTTGAGATAAAATAACAATTTATTCAAATAAACTTATATATTTTTCTACAAAAAAATCTATGCCTCTGGAATTTCATATAAAAAGACATATTTCCAGTTGTGTCTGTTTGTTCCCTCTTAACGTGTGATTTTCGGAATCTCGATGTTATGGAACGAGGTCGTGAGACCATGGACGGAAGAATGAAACAAGGATCACCGACACACGATAATAGGGCTTTCGACCTAAACAGAACTGCCAGTGATGACCTGTGACCCCGTGACTTAAACTACAGTTTTTTTTTATTGTAGATTTATTCAATCAGAGCACCTTCATTAAGTCGTATCAGTACTTGCGTTCAAATCTTAAATTATTATAGTTATTTTATTTATTTCAGTAACAAAAATTGGGTAATAGAGTAAGACTAAATAGAGAAATAAAAAAAGATTACTGGGATTCGAATTCGATCGAAATATTTTTTAATTAATAGATGATACGTTTATAAATACAAATAACATTTGAATTAATAAAAATATTTAAAAAAAAAACTTATTTAAATGTTGTTATTTAATTAAAATTAATGAAATACTAATGTTCTTTTTTCAATAATAATTATGAATTCAATGCATGGCATCATTTGTTTGTGTATTTCTCTATTTATTAGTCTTCCAAAGCATTTGAGAAATTGCAATGAAATCTTTGATATTCAGAAACTATGATTTTTTTTTGGAGAACCAACTAATTCCCATTTCGAGAAAATTTGCATTGCATATAGGAGTATATGTTTTGTTTGCCTCTTTTGCTAAGGAACATCATGTCATTTAGATACCGAAACTACATTTGAAACTAAATATATTAAATTGCTTATCTACATTTCATCGAATTATATCGACTCATCTAGTACTCTAGTACATCTAGTACAAAAATATTATGCTACATTTTAGTTGTTTGTTTTTGGGGTGTTATGCCGTGTTGCGCTACCTCCTTCTTTAGCCGACGTTTCGGACAGCGTTGCAGTGTCCATCATCAGGGCAGATCCGGCAGATCCGGCAGATCCGACGATGTGATCCTCTCCCCAAAAACAAAAATGCTTTTGGCCGTGAAAATCTAAAAACGCATCTGATTATGCTACATGTTACCACCGTGTTAAAACGTATTTTACTGTAAAAAGCAACTGTCAAAGGCTGTAATTTTTTTATGGCCTTGAGACATAATGTTTCAAACAAATAAAGGTATATATGTTTTAATTCCTTTACCCATAATCACTACCAAGGTTGAATTTCTAGACAATGATTATTAATTTAAATTAGGCTTTTTTTCAAATTATTTAAGCTCTTTTAAAATAGTTTTGACGGCTTCGGTAGGCGAGGGGCAAGTCAAACCGAAAGTTGTTTTTATTCACAATTAATTAATTATAAATTATATATTTGCGACATGTTCCAGAGTGGAAGATATCCCAGCATCGTCCTGGTGTAAGACCACCGTTCAGAATTGAAATAGCTTTAGCTGTATTTGGTGACCAGATCTGAATAGCCATGTACGTCCCCACCTTCCTTTCTTCTTCTCCCTTCCCTCCCCACTTCCTTAAGCCTCACAAAATACCACAACTGGGGGGTACCATGGTCTCACCTGCTCCAGACGGGAGCAGTTGTCATTTTTTGCGCGGTATTCACATTCAAAAAAATCAAATCCCTTTCAAAGAAAATCAATTTTATTTAAAAAATAATGTAAAGCTTAGTTAAAAAAGAAGAATGATACTTTCATAATTACGTATGCGAATAACCAAAATGAAAATAATATTCATTGGTCTACAGCTCACTGGAAAGCTTCTTAAAGCTTATAAAAACTTAAATTGAAGAGGTTTTCTCGAAATAATAATATGCAAAGGGATGATAAATATGCACCCTGTTTCATGGGGTGGAGAACGACGTTATAGGGGATGATATTTTCATGATGTGAGAAGTTGTCTAAAGTGGAGAAATAATAATGCTGGTGGAAGCCTGAAACAATATCCGTAGATGAGTTATTTGACTATGTGACAGCCACTTACCCAGGATACTTAACACAATAAACAATACCTTACCTACGCAATGTTGTCTTAGAATGTTGTATTCAAGGTTTTGTTTTATTTGTTTATTAATTGATAGTAGTTTATTCTGGTTGTAATGAAAAATAATCTATTTGTTATAGTTAATATATAATTCAAAATCATATTGGTGAGCTTTACAATAGGTAGATACCGGGTCGATCTACGTACGCATCGCTATTCCTAACAATATCTGGGCCACCTGCATTTTATACGAAAATATATATGTTTTAAAATCACACTGACCGCAAGCAAAGCAAAGTGTGGCCAGTGTGATTCAAAAACATATATTTTCATAGAAAATGTATGGTTGTTAAGTAGCCCAGATATTGTTATGCGTACGTACGTCGACCCGGTATCTATCTACAGTAACACTTTCAAGATTTTTATTTTTTTTATTTTTAACTTATTAACTTAGAGAGTTAAACCTCAAATTATAATATTTTAATTAATGAAGATTATATTAGCGAAAGTCAATCGAAAATCCGAAACAGAAAAATCAGAAAAAGATACGGATATGTCCCAGTTGTATCCGTATCTTTTTCTGATTTTTCTGTTTCGGATTTTCGATTGACATTCGCTAATATAATCTTCATTAATCAAAATATTATAATTTGAGGTTTAACACTCTAAGTTAATAAGTTAAAAATAAAAATTTAAAAAAATCTTGAAAGTTTTAATTAATGAAGATAATATTATCGAGAGTCAATCGAAAATCCGAAACAGAAAAATATACGGATACGTCCCAGTTGTATCCGTATCTTTTTCTGATTTTTCTGTTTCGGATTTTCGATTGACTTTCGTAATATTATCTTCATTAATTAAAACTTTCAAGATTGTTAGCTTTGTTAGATATTACTTGTTTTTGTGTTTAATTCGTAGAACTTAATTTGTTTATTTATTTTTTTTTTTAAATAAAATTTATTCTTATTATTAAATTCTGAAGGTCTTTTAGTTTGTTCTTTTTGTGACACAAATACAACAATAACAACAAAACTGTTTTTGCAAATAAAAGTGCAATAATACAATACTTTTTGATAGAATGTTATTGGCGTGATTTATTTTGTATTTTTTTGTTATTTATTGTAAATCAAAATCAAATAATAATGTCATTATTAAGTTCTGCAACTATTTTAAATTGTTATTATTATGTCACCAAATAAATGATATATTTAGAATATTATGGTATGGTTTGTTATTATTTCAATTTATTGTAAATTATTTTTAATAATGTTATTATTAAGTTCTGTAAGTATTATAGGTTGTTCTGTATCTGGAAGTTTTTTATAAGCGTTATTCAGTATTTCTCAGGTAAATAATTCCTTTGAAATAATCAAGAAGATAATCTCATCTTATCAACTCACGATATAAATACCTACCACACTCCTTATCTCCCTGAGGATACAGATTAAATCAACATTCCCTGCCTCAAAACAAATAAATTGAGTAAAAGTTGATTCTCAGCAGCAAAGAAAGAGTTATAGCGCAATTACAAGAGAAATGGATTCAAGCGCTTTATTAGTTCAGAATATAAAGTATTCGTTTGTTGTACATGCGTAAGATATTATGTAAGAGTCTTACTTGAGCCGCGGTATTCCGAATTTCTACAGTTTTATACTTATTTATAAAGAAAAAAATTTAAATTTGTAAAAAGATATATGTTATTATGGAAGATAATAATTAAACATTTGCCACGCCGAAACAGTAATTATATAAAATTCCCTTAATAAAAAAAAAATCTATAAGTACCTATGCTCCGAAAGTTATCTTAAACAACACGTTTTTTCTGTTATTTTACAACTTATATGTATGAAAAAATTCAAAGTATTTCTTTAAATGCTATTTTAGACATTTTCCAAGAGAATTTTGTTTTATTTTAAGCGAGTCGTGTTTTATTAATCATTTTCACATTTTCGTTTTAATATAAGCGCCCTCCCTCTAACATTCGTTTTTACGTATCTCCTCTTGTTGTTTTTTTCTAGCGCCTACTACCGGGCCTTTACATTATTATATAATATGACGATTTTATAGGTATGGAGAAATGTTCCGTTACTACGTTGTATATTTACCTTTCACACATTTACCTGTTGATAAAGAGGGAAAAAAACATACACGTGCGAGTACCTACTTGTTGAAAGTGATTTTCATATTTGGTTCTACTAATTATAACATTTATTTCAACGTGTTTGATATTTTTCACTACTGAAAAACTACTATTTTTCTATGGTAAACGGTTGTTAATCAGTCGTGTTTAAAAAAATGTATGTTTTACTTACATCAATGTTTATTACTTAAATATATTTAATGGCGAAGTTTACCAAAGTATGGGCTAAAGTAAGACCTTGTTTTTTTGTGGACGAAAAGAAGAAGAAGAAGTTCTGGGACAGAAAAGGGCCTGAGGTGTGGGTATGAATTTGGCTTCAATGTGTCCAGGAGTGACAGACGTATGAACTCAATCCTCGTACTGTGGTGCAAGGCGAAAAGTCTAGAGAATCCGGCTGGAGAGTTCAAAAAACCTCCTTCAACCAGTCTCTCCTGACCTGAACTGCCGTGCCACGTGTTCACCGCCAAGACCTAGACAAACCTCATCCCACTAAACCTAGCGAACCACTTAAGTTGACCTAAGGCAGGGGTGTTGGCTATCCAATGCATTGTTCCCGGGGTGGGGTACCAAAATCCGCCTCCCAAATTGAGGATCTACATGTAACATGAAATGTACGTTACCCGTCTGACAGATTCACCCAGTTTAATAAGTTATAACTTATTTAGTAAATAGATTCAAATGTCAATTTCGTAGTTTTTTCTTTAATATTTACGGCAAACAAAGCGGGAAAACGTGACATCAATAAATACCGTGATCTCTGTCAACTCTCAAACAAAAATTGGAAAAAAAAAACCTTGACTCGGGCAGAAACGGTGGTCCGTTTGATTGGTTCTCCCGTCTTAACAAACGGATTGCAATTAGCGCTTCGAGGAATTAGCGTCATTGATCCCCTCGGCACCGGTGCAAAGTCGGGAAACACGCCAAACGCACGCCTAACGTATGCAGATGCAACGCCCAACGTTGACATTTGTCACATGAGAAAGGGTCGCTTCTACGACTCGTTCTTGAGTTTAACAACTCGGTGGTGGAACGATTTGCCGGCCTGTGTTTCCTCCTTCCTCAAGACCCATGTTCACTCCTTATTCTCCTCACACAGCATATTCAAAGATGACATAGGCTCTGAGGGAAATTATTTTCCTCAAGGCCTCCTGTGTAGAGTTAATGTTCAAAAAAAAGATTCGGTCGCATCTAGGAAATGAACTCTGGACCTTAGCCTTATCGGGGCTCTAAGATTCTGGATCAATTCCTAATCGCTAATATTGTCTTTAATGATTAAATATAATAATTGAAGTTTTACTCATTAAGTTATTCTAAAAATTTAAAATAAAATAAAATAATCATTTTTTATCTTCCACGTGTTCTAGGAGTAGAATGTGTAGATAATATCAAATTTAATATTTCTGTCGGTAGTACAGGTAATTTATTTGAAATTTCTCTTACTTAATAAATGTTAAACGTACCTCGGGCTCAAACACAAATATGGCGCATCGCTTCCTTTATATGAAGCGCTCATATTACACGGGTGAATTTACCCGGAGCTTTTAAGGAAAATAAGGAGTTAGGTATATCTCCTTCAATGAAGAAGAGTGATGGGAAAGCACGTTTAAGGAAAAGTAGAAGGGTGTACAAAGAAACAGAACTCAAATAGAAAACGGAAAACTTCTGCGTTAATTCAAAGCTTTGATGAACTCATTTTACTCTTGGCGAAACCTGTTTTTTTATAAATCATTCAAATGCTTATTTTTTAGAATGCGAAGGCAACGCTGTAAATCACTAAAAATAACCCATTATCAAAAGCAAATTTTTTACAAACACAAATTTTTTACAAAAACAAAACATTAATAATATTTACATTTCTTTGGAAAATCATTTATTTGTAACAATAACAATCGCTTACTAGACTTCGTCGCTCTAGTTTGTTTTTGTCTAACAGACCATTTTTCATGAACTTGAGTTAAGTATGCATTTGTTCTCAAAAAGAATTTATTTATACGATAATCGTTCAAAAAAAATTATAAAAGATTATTTAAGGGGTTTTCAAAATGCACTTTGTGTTACGTCCTCCAAAATTTGTGTGCTTTTATCGTAAAAAAAACATTAAAGCGCCATTTCTCCCGATTTACGTTTTGGTCTGTTGTTGTTGGTACTATCAGATATTCCTAAAATGTCTGTAGAACTATCTATTGACATTCTCTATACTCCCCTATACATCAAATTAAACATAAGGGTACTTTACGATAACTATATTAAACCGTAAAAAAAACTCTGAGCTATAAAAGAGCCGACTAAGACTCAATTAACAGCCATCTCTCAAATACAGACTAGTATTTTTTTCCGATGAAAACATTAACAAATCTTTAGAACACTAAAGCGATTTCGGTCCAAATTTTGACCACTTTAATTTTTCTACGATTGGTCCAAAAATAGACGATTTTCGTACCATTCGTAAAACATTTATTGTAAATATATGAAACAATTTTATGGCCAGCAATTTATTCTATCAAATAGTTGATAAAATAGACTTTATGTCTATGGCCTTATCAATTGTCTTTGAATTATTCTTGAATTTGTTTTGGCGGTTTGAAAGTATCGGTATTTCAAAATATTTTTAAAATTCTCACTTTTGATTTGATGTACACGTACTAAAAACTGGTTTTCTGGTACTAAAAACTGGTTTTCTAGTATATATTCGCATCTGTGGTTATCAAATAGGCCATATAGAATATAAAAACGTCGAAAATGTAAATATATGTAGATAATAAAAATATGGACTGGCGGCAATTTCAAATCACTAAAGCACAAATTTCAGGCATTGAAAAAGTTAAAGATTTTTTAGTAATTTTTCTATTCATTTTAAAATTATAGAATAATTATCAAAATATAGGTGAATTCATTGGCTGTATAGCACCATAATTTTTTATATGATTGTGTATACAAATGTGGAGTAATATTTTTTTTAATGTCGGCGAGAATTTTTCAAAATTAATTATCAAAGATCATTTTCAAAAGTGGCTAGCTCTCAAGGCGATTTTTTATATTTCTCTCTGTCGCTCCAGTGGTTAATACTACTGAATCATGTACCTCTTCGTATACCTAATAGAAACTATGCATACCCAGTTTAACCATAATTCTTTTGCTTGTTTATAACATTCTGCTTTAGCAGGAAGAATACAAATGAAGCAATTAACGAGCAGTTTTACCATTTGCCACTCTTTAAAAATATTTATTTCTGCTACGTGAGGGTAGTAGAAACATAAACTGGTTTTCTGAGCTATGTTAAAGCACTGTTCCTGGTTAATTCTCAAATTAGAACTTAATGGAGCTAATTTCACATTAAATTGTAATTTTTGTTCATATGGGGTGTCCCTTGGCAGATTTAGGATTTGTAAATAAAAGTTAGTTCGGAATATAGAACGCTCGAAATAATTCTTTAAGAATGATAATTAGTTCTGCTAGTTTTTGGTAAGTCGTTCGCAACTGGACGAATTATTAATTTACAAAATAAACTGAAAAACTATTCATTAATAATTCAAAGAATGACGTTTGATAAATGGACTACCGGTTTCATCCGAGTTTTTGAAAGCAAGACCTTGTAATGAAAATCACCAATAATGGCTATTTAGTAAGCAACATCAAGGGCAGTTTTTTCTTAATATTTAACTTATTCTATTAGGTAGGTTTTTGGCACTAAATGAAGCAAGTATTTAATTTTTTTACGAAAATTTAGTCAATTTGTAGTTAGCAAACAAAACTCAATATTTTTCATTCAAATTCAGCTGCAAAAGTTTAACCGCAGATATTAAGGGTTTGTTTGTGGCAAACGAAATCAAAAACCTCCCGCCTAATGTCACTTGATACAGGGTGGCTCTAAACGTAATTACGTATTTTGCGGGAAGCGTTCTTTTTGTTTTCCGGGCGGCTGTTTTATTCAGATGTAATTTAACCGAAGCAGACACGAAATTATATTGTAATAAAATTTTTACTCGGGACAAAGGAGCACATTGCAATTAAATTAATGAAAATGGACTCGTTCTTGTATCACGTACTAAATGGGAGAATACATAAGTATGCGTGTAATGCATACGTAGCTCTTAAAAAAATATTAATATTGTTATCGAAAAAATCAATTCTCTCTTCACAGAATTTAAGATATATTAAAGCCACAAGAAGCTTAGAGGAAAATAATTTGTCTCAGGACCTTCTGTTATCTTTGGGGATGCTGCGCGAAGATTCTTTTGAAGAAAAGGAAGGAACACACCCGGGTATGGAAGATACCTGTATTGTCGGAGGAAACACGGAGGCCGATACCATTCCACCGCCGAGTTATTGAATCCAAGAGCGAGTCGTCAAAAAGCGACAAGACGTTTTCATGTGACAAATGTAAACCAAATGTTTATTAATGATGTTCGCGTATTTTTATCTACTAATGGAGGTACTTGACTTACTTTTTATCCTGATATTATTTGGAGTCAAAAATGTAAATGAAATTTTGGTGACTGTTAATTAAATCATAAAAAAACAGTATTTATTGGACCGTTAGGGTCGTGGTGATGGGTTGGGCGGTTACTCGGTTGGGTGACAGTGATGACATGTGGATTATGTTTTGTTTTTGAAAAAAAAATCCCAAAAATCTATTTTAAGTAAGTAACCAGAGACGACAATTTTATTTATTTATTTTACTCCAAATAATGTCAGTAATCACTGATTGTAGTAATTCAAGTATGTCCCTCAGCACCGTAAGCGGTCCGTGAGTTTTCAGTATGTTAGAGTGCCAAGATTAAAAAAAAACGACATTACTGATGTTGGTGTGATATTGTACCTGAAAATGTTTTTATTTTATTTTTTATTTCTACTTTTGATATGAAGATCTTTCAGTTTATGGATGCGGTGCATCCCCAAACTGAAAGAATCCTGAAAATCTTCTTAAAAAAGTTGAAATTTAAAAAAAAAATATTATTTTCAGCTACAACAACATCAGTAATGTCGTTTTTTTTCAATCTTAGCATTTTAGCTCACTGAAAAATAACGGACCGCCACTGCGTAGCACCTGTATATTTGTAGGGAAGAGGAGCTACATTTTTGATTTTTCGTTCGTTATTGTTGATTGATTCTCAGATTTCATACCACTTTTCCAAAAACTAGGTTGTTTATAATATATAGAAGGCCACAAACATCCAAAAAGTGTTTTAAATTTAATCTTCCTTGGTCATTTCAAATGTATTTGCGTTTTCGACAATAGACAATAGATATAAAAGTCATACTAATAAATTTATAAAATCTGCAAGAGCTTACCTAACTAAAAGTAGTGCACGAAAAAGCACTAGCTAGTGTAAATATACATGTTAAAAGTAGCAAGTTCAAAACATGATAGGAAATTAGCTTATTAGATATGTGAGATATGTCTTATTAGATATCTCATTATGTTTCATCATAGTGGAAGTCGCATGCAGTGACGCCCTGGTAAAATCCACCTACCTCAAAATATTACGACTCGTGTAGAATTATCTATTAAAAGTTCGCTTTCTTTTGTGTGAATAGTTCCAAAATCTGTTGCAAATATAATACAATGAAATATCTGATTTTACATGCATCCAACAATTTTTCTTTAAAGATGACATAATTTTCCTTTTACAGCAGAGCTTTTGTAAAAAAAACTGTTCACTAATTGCCATTATGATACTAGAAGAACATCGTAACAACGCAGAAATAAACTGTGTTAATCATAAGTGACCAGGTAAGCATGGTCCTGAATATTTTCTTGGCATAAAAAAAAAATACATGTACATTTTTGCAGCATCGCGTTATTGGTCAGATGAATTGTACATACAGTTTTTTTTATCACTGATCGAAGAACCGGAAGATGCAATGTTTTAGTCATAAGTTATTATAATGTTCGTCTAGTGTCTAGTCTGTGGTTGGAGGTGGGATTGTGGAGGTGTATTGGAATTTTTACAACGCCCTTGAGGAGATTTTTCACAAAAAAGGCGCTATACAAGTCATACAAATCTTATTGAATTTAATGAATCACTTGAAACTGAGAAAATAGGCTGATAAAATTCTCTCACAATGGAGTACTTACCATTAGGAGTATACCAAGTTATGATTCTCCAACTGTTAAAATATTTGTCTTATATTAACTTACTGACTTTAATACTCATTAACCCAATTTAATTTAATGAACACTTATACTCATACTGTTAGTGTATATTTTCTTTAAAAGGCATATGTATGGTTATCAGAAAAAAATATATATGCGTAATTTAAAACAGTCCTTACCATTAGGAGTATACCAAGTTATGATTCTCCAACTGTTAAAATATTTGTCTTATATTAACTTACTGACTTTAATACTCATTAACACAATTAAATTTTATGAACACTTATACTCATACTGTTAGTGTATATTTTCTTTAAAAGGCATATGTATGGTTATCAGAAAAAAATATATATGCGTAACTTAAAACAGTCATAACCTTTTCATACATGATTTTATACATAGCGATGGTGACAAAGTATCTATGTAGTAACATTTTGTATATTTCTCTTACGTAACATGAAGGTACATTATAATATTATTTAGACAGACATAATATTATGTTATATGCACATGAAAATAATATTACAGTTACTGCTATAAAAGGTGCGTCCAACAAAGACAATATATATGAAGTTTAGTTGTATATTGGTTCCGTATGTTTGGAGTGTGCTCCACAAAGAGCTAAGCAGCTTTCGGTTGTAGCTTTAAGCTTTCAGTGGCTTTCAGTTTTCAGTGGCATTTCGGCAGCTTTTCACCGCTCTTTCGTGGTCTCCATCACTCATCCGATGACGTAGTGGCTGGTGATGACATCTCATTGTTGCGAGACATTTTTCATGTTTAAGGAAAGCACAATACACTACATTTGTCCATCCTTTATCTCGTGCTGTCACCCTGGTAGCTAATAAATTTAACTCTAATGAAAAAATAATCAGTATTTTCATGAGGAAAATTAGGCAGTGCGTTTGAAAAATCTGTGTCGATGTGAATATTGGCATATTAAATTTTGTGATATTTCCACGCTATAAATACTACTCCTGGAAGATAAAATATAAGGTAAGGTTTTTTTTTAATGTTCATACAATGAATGCATAAATTATTGTTCGCATGTGATCGAAAATGGTGGATATATACTGAGGGTTTTTACGTATACCAGAAATATTTATACAGGGTGTTAAGCATCGCACTTGAGTTACTTTAACCAGTGATTCCTGACATTATTTTAAGTAAAAAATGTTATTAAAATATTGGTCTCCTGTGACATTTTTGAAGTTTTTTTAATCAGTAGGTATTGGGAAGTTAGGGGTGGGGTAAGGAGTTGGTTGGTTACTTGGCTTAGAGACCAGCGACGACATGTGGAAGTATTTTTTTTTCTTTGATTTTGAAGAAAAAGTTTTTGAAAAAAAAAGACATTCAAAAATTCTTCCACATGTCGTCGCTGGTCTCTAAGCCAAGTAATCAACCAACCCCTAACCCCACCCCTAACTTCCCAATACCTACTGATTTTTATGTTTTTGTAAAAAAAAAAAAAAAGTCACCGGAGACCAAAATTTTATATACATTTTTACTCCAAATAATGTCAGGAATCACTGATTAAAGTAAGTCAAGTACGATGATTAACACCCTGTATAAGGTTATTGTAAAAAGTTTTATTTTTACCAAATATGCGATTCCTTTTTTAGTTATGTTTCCTATATTGTGATACATAATTCGTGTATTTGTGTATTTACATAATATTGTGATTGTGTGTGATATTATAATGGTTATGATCTCGAAATAACTATTTTCAAATAACTTTAGTCGGTTCAATTTCAAAAGTTGGAATAACAGAAGGGTAAATACGAGACGGTATGTGAGAGTGATTGAAGTTAGGAGTGTGTGCCGAGACAGAGTTGCATGGGGTAAGTAATACATCTGCCTCTGCTGGAACCACCAACAATGTCGGCAAAAAAAAAGCGACATGTTTTATAGATTCCATATGTAAACTGCCGAAATACATTGGACTTTTTTTTATTAAAATGCGGATGCACAGATTTTTTATTACCAACAATACGCAAAGAATAGAAATATTGTAAGCCCACATAAATTAAAAAAATGTAAGGATGATGGGTAGTGCACTTTTACGTCGTGGTATGGGTTCAAAAATGTAAAAGAAATCGAGTAACGGAGGCATAACTAAGCCCATCAAGAAAAGACGCGTCCAAGCGCTGGTTTTCCCCATATTTCCGTTCGGTGTGGAAACATGAACATTACCACCTACTCGAAAAGAATAGCATAGATGCCCTCGAAAAGCGGTGCCGGAGAAAAATGCTCAAGATTCCTTGGATAGCAGACGCTCTCTAACATATCATTTCCGGAAGAGTTGGGGCATTTACAATAAGCTATCAATTTTCTAAACTCCAGCGTGTTTTAAGATACTTGGGACGCGTTGCTTGCAAAACTAAAAAAAGTGGAAGGTCACCAAAGCGATGGAGTGATCAAGTATCACTGGCGGTCTTAAGTCGAAGGGCGCAGCTCTCCAGGCCGAGTCGAGCCTTTTCCACAAAGGAAATTTGAGTGGGAGAAACGATACTCAGGAAAGAGGAGCCGACACGCTGTCACAAAGTTGAAACATGTTTGTTTTTAAAATGTTCATTGTTAAGATACGTAGCATAAACTTGCAGTATTATTAAACTGTATAAACACTATAATAAATTGATAAAATATGGGTTGGGTATACGCTATGGAAGAACAGTGTCGGATGTGATCAAAATTTAAAATCGTTTTGTTAACTTATTTTGATTTCCTTTCGGTGATTTAAAATCTTGTTCAGGGTGGGCCATAAAGTTTTGCGAATTTTAAAAAATCACAAAAAAAACCTAATGGTCATATTGACATAAAACATATATCATATAAAAGGAAATGTACTTTTTTAAAATTACCTCATTAAGGTGTGACCCATCTCTACGCAAAAACTTTTGTACGCAAATTTTCAACAACTCTCTCGCATATGGAATGGCAGCCATTTTTTGGATGATGATTTCTTTTAATTGGGCAATGGATGTTGGTTTGATACTCGATTTTTCAAGAATCCTCATAGAAAGAACTCAAGGGGAGTTAAGTCTGGACTCCTGGTAGGCCATGGAATATGGATATTAATTTGTTTGGGAACCTCTCGTTTACTGCCATTGACTCCTAAAAAGTATGGTACGTCGCGCAATTTTGTGGAAACCATGTCCTAGTGTTATAACCTTCAAATTTATGTAACTGCGGATAGAATAAATCACGTGATAGTGTTTTGTACCGGACCGAATTCACAGATTCTCCTAGCAGGTTTTCAAAGAAATAAGGACCGATGATTCCATGGGATTAAATTGCTGCCCAAACAGTGACTTTTGACAAATGTATCTTTTGTTTGATTTTGGTTTTTTTGCTACCCAGTAATGACAAATTTTGTTTTTTTACGTGCCCATTTAGGTGAAAATGTGCTTCATCCGAAAATAATATGTTTTTAAGACTTTAAAAGCGTTCCGACATTGTTACTACAAAAGCGTGACGTAAATTTAGATCATTCGGTTTCAATTCTTGGACCAATTTTATCGAATCATTTAGCAATTTAAGATATTTTTTCAAAATCCTACGTAAAGATGTTCATTGTACGTCAAACTGAGCTGATCTCTTTCGAGAAGATAGTCCAGGATCATTTTGTACAGATCTGCTAACAACACTGATTATTTCGTCCGTTCTTGTTGACATTGGCTTCTGATTTAGAGTTGAACCGGTAGCCTCAAACTTTCTAACCCAAGAACGAATCAAACTTTTGCTGGGACATTGACTTAACTTAGACCATGTAATCCATATTTAGAGCGAAATAAACGCCGAACAATAATGCAAGAATCACTGTTTTTGTAAAAAAATTCTACACAAATGTTCTACACGCTGGTCTCCCGTTAAGTCATTCATTGCAACAGAATTTCGGTGAAGCGAGCTACTGCTTCCCCCCCCCCCCCCCTCCCCCACCGCGACGCCGATTGATCACAATAATGTTTTGAAATTCGTACATCTTTATGGCCCACCCTGTATTTTCTGATTTTTTTCAACTGCATAAAATTAAACGCTATATATCAAATTGTTCAGTTGGTTTCTTAAATTAATTGCTAAATAATCAATATGTGATCACTTTGTTTCTGTAATATGATTCTTTGACTTTGACGATTATATATGTTGTACCTTTATAAAAAGAGTAAAAATGCTTTGGTAATCCATTTAGTAAGGTACGGTGAGTGATAAATTTGATTGTTGTGGTGGTGTTGTGAGTGATAAGCGTTTGTAGGTATGCTGTAAAGCAATGCCAGGCTTCTTCTGTCGAGTTATTTTTTTTAAATGTTCCATTTTTTTAGGTTAACTTTTGTGATAATATTTTGAATATAAAAGTACAGAAGTACACATATATATATACATAATGTTGTGAAAGAAAGGGACAGTATACTAGAGTGGGACAGAGCGTCAGTTGTTAGAGGGAGGAGGGGAATGGGGGATAAGTGAAGATATGGGGAACATACTTAAAATTGGACTGAAGGTTAAATTTAGTTTATTATTAATGATTTCTTCCTTTGAATTTACAGATTTTTTTTATTTTTAAAGCTTCCAAATTGTTAAGTCTTAAACCTACTCCGTTCTTATGTAGGACTTTAATTCCCGAATTGTAATTAAAAGTATGATCTTTATCAAGTTTTTTTTAGTAAAAAACGGTCCAGATCCAGCATTCCGTTACGATAATAATTTTGAAATCTATTTTAAAGGTTCTTAAGAGTATTTATAGTTTGTCATAGTTTTTGTTGAGGTATCTTATATTTTGATTGAGTGGTGTTAGGATGCCTGATGTTCTAAAAATAAAATCGGATTCTTTTGTGTCATTGGTTGAATAATAATAATGCGTACCATTAAGTTCACAAGTGTTTAATAATTCAACTATATTAAATCATCACGATACATGAAGTGTGTTTTTGTGGGCTTAGTCATCTACGATAAGTAAAAGAGATGAAGGTATATCAACAACAAAATTGCACTTACCCGCAGAAGATAGTTGTAAGTCGCTAATTATGTACTATAAAAAATATCATGCTATCGATGAGTCGTTTCAACACTCAATTTTGACAAATTTTTGAAAAAAATGCATTATTGGAAGCATTTTATTGTCCCTTTTCAAATAATCGACATAACGTCCGCAAACCCTTTCCGGTTTTTTTATTTTAATACAGGCAAGAAGACTCTTCCACGGTAGAGTGCGGGCACATTGTGTCCCGTACAAGACAAATCTTCTTTTCCGCCCACGTATTTTTATTTTCAGTTTTCCCGCCTTAATGAAATTGCCACTAACGTAAGCAATACAGCCTCCATTTTTTACTTTCTGCCTCTGATATATTCCGATACCGTCAGATGTCACCGTAAGGCGGCCCAAATAAATCAGCGAGCCGGGTACATCCAGTATGACTTGGACGTGTGAAGGGAAGACACAGGGCTGGACCGAGTAAGAACACAAACGAGGGGGACACAAAGGAAAACGAAATTTACAAAAAAATATTTGTTTTATATTTACATGCATAAAACTTGTTACCTTGAAAAACCAAAACTAGAATCCATTTTGATGCAATTTAGTCAGTTAGAAACAGTGGCAGATAATCCTCGCAAAAATAGGTGGTGCGATTAAAAAACTTTTCAAACTTTCAACAAATCCAGGGGCTGTAAAGGATACTACTAGCATTTTTGAAGCCTGCTGTAACTATCTTTGAATGAACTGGGAAAGAAAGTAGGGCCATCCATATTTGGCGTGACAAATAAATATTTTGTGTCTTCGGGTGTTTCCGCCTCGCCAAAGGGTTCCTGTGAGCACTGGTCGCGTTTCGGATAATTTTTAATACAATGGTATAGTTTGACTTTGCGCGTGTCGGCAATTATTGTTGATCAAAAGTTTCTCGGGAGCGGTATGGAAGCAGAACCCACCCACCCACGTGATTTTGCATCGCGTGTCACGTGATACAAAAAACGAAAACTTGACCCGGTTGAATTTTACTTAATATATGTGATAACTGATAGATTTCATTTTGGTGATGTTGATTGGTTGAAAATTATTATTTTTAGAATTACCGATATTTACGGAATGCGTTGCTGCTTCGCACCTTAGGGTTAGCCACCACTGCTAAGAAGTAATTTTGTTGAGGGTATGTTCGTGTGCCCAAAGTCGGTTCGATGTTTCAGTATTTCCGGTGAAAAATGTTTCAAAAATTGATAAACCTTAATTGTTTATTAAGAATATAGGTAATCAATTATATTCACCTGTCTGAAACCTAGAAGCCGGAAACTCTTCTATAAATTGGCGGCATTAGTATACTTACAAATCGGTATATCTCACTATTCTAGGTATTATCTGTTGCGTGCTATTTGTGCTTATGAGTTTGTTCACGTCGTCAAAATCGGCGAAATATTTTATCCGGGAATCAAAAGATGTCAAATGACCCATTTTTTACATGGTCGGTATACATACCCGTAATCTCTAAGCCCAGCGGCAAGGGATCTACATTAACAGCCTTACTAAAAAAAACACCCCGCGGCCGTTAAACGGTATTTCTGTAGCACGTTGTGTAAAGTCTGTACATTTCGTTTTTCAAATTCTTACTAAACAAAATATATGGTTTTGATCTGACAACGTCGCCATTTTACCAGCCTTACTAATAAACTTTCTGAAAAATTTGTACAGTGGTCAAACAACCACGTATGAAGAATCCTTACTAATTAAGAACTGACAAAAAATTGTTCATAGAAAGATATGTACATTGCTTACACGGCCAAGGAGGGTAGTTTATATGTTGTATATATTTGTTCCATTTGTAATTTTCAACGAATTTCGAATTTCTTTTTTTAATGTTCTATATATTTATTATTTTTTGAGATGTCGTAAAAACAAATACCATTTTAAAACCAAAATTTAATTACCTTTAAGATTTTCATATCTAAAATATACTTAAATGTTTAAAAACTGTAGTATTTTAAGCTTCAAATATCAAGTTGAAAAAAAAACTCACTTACCCTAAACACTTTCTATTAAAACATTGAAATATTTGGAAAAATTCAAAATTCAAAAAACACAGTCCTTTTATTTAATGATTTTGAAATAAAACTGTCACCTCACTATTTACTCCTTCACACAATAAAAAAATATAAAAAAAACTTGAAATTAGCTTTTCATTCCCAAAAATTTACAATAAAAAAAACTCAAGTTTGAATACATTGCTTGCACATCTTAAGACATTAATTTCTTTGATACGTTTACTAAAATATGTATTAGACATGTTAGTCACCAAAAAACATCACTTTCAAGAATTTATAATAAAATAAATATCTTAAAATGCAAATTATTTCTGAATATAACCTATAGAACCATTTTCTGACGGATCAATTTAGAACACACGATTTTAGTGTCACAATTTGACTTAAACTAACGAAAAACAACACAAATTAATAGTAAATATATTGCGTAAATGAATATAAGTGCGAATTAGTCAAGGATTGAAATCATTAACGAAAATATCATCTTAATCACAAACACACTCGCGACCGACTTTTTTCCGCATTTCCGCGGCTTTTTTCAGCGGGAAAGCAATGCGCAGGAGCATCAATCACACCACCTAGCGGATTATTATGGAAACTCCAATTTAAACAAGAAAATACGGCGTTGTCAAATCTAAAGATTCACAAAAACACCGTTTAACGGCCGCGGAGTGTTTTTTTTTTTAGTAAGGCTGTTAATGTACACCGTTGAAATGTTAGACTATTTTTAGCTGCTGTTTGCAATTTAGAAAAAATATTAAACGTAATTCATGCAATAAATGAGATTTCCTGAAAAATATATATATATCAGGCTTTTAAAGAAAACCGACTTATAAATAACTAATTCTTTACATACTTTGTAATTATATTAAATGTCATTCATATGTATACTTAACAGCTTACCATTTGATACTTTTCATTTTTATCTTTCCTTTTTACATTTGTTTTCGCTATAAATGATATTATATTTGAAACCCTAAAATTTTGAAATTTTAGATTCGAGAAATCTTTTCCTAAGCACAAGCATCAGCTTACATCGAAGTATATTAATACGGTAATGCCCGTACGGTTCAAATTAAGGAACCCGACTCCGACTAAATCTCCAACGCCACACTGTACGGAAACCGTTCTGACCCGTTCGTGAACGTGCCTTTTTCCACCGAGCTGCTGCCGTAATATGCACACTTATCACTCGCTCACATGCGATTTGCAAACGGATGTGGCGCCATCTTCAATACTATATTTAAGGAAAAAAAGTATGAAGACGAAGAAACATTTTTCGCTTTCATTCAATAATAAGAAGATTTATGATGGGGTGAAGAATGTTCCTCTCATTATTCACGGTTCTAATGTAAGAATGTCTACTATTATATATCTACCTATTAAATATAAGTATTCTGTAGAGTTAATAGCAGTTAGTTTTTCAAAAGGGAGATGCCTAATAAATAGTCACCAACACTTAAACTGGGCGAAGCAGAACGAAAAGCCGCCCGCAGGGCCTAGCAGCAAAAAAGGGTTTTTCACTGCTAGTTAGAAATAATATTTCAAAAACTGTTATTCGCATAAAATATGTAACAAAAATGTTCTTCCGCGGAGATCGTCAATACTTTATTATACAAGATGTTTTTATTTTATTATTTCGCTGTGTTTTCCCCTACACTGCAATCGTATTGGGTTGAATGGGTTAGGCATTACGGACAGATTCTATTAATCCTTTTGTTTTCCATATCCAGGTGGGTTCTTCCGAACACCTGTTTTCAAATTAAGCTCAAGAGAACAAGAGAATAACAAATATTTATTCAAAATTGCACGTTCCAAGTTCAGTCGTGCGTTTTTTTTCCCGTGGGTTTTTCTCGTGAGACCAATAATATTTCCAGGATTCGTTTTAGGTATCCAGGAAAGATAAAATTGACGTATGACTCAAGCTGTTTCTATTGAAACCGACAATTCAATAATCATTGTATAATTAATGTAAAAAGTATTTTTGATAGGCTCATTTTGTTAATAGAAACACAGTTTTCTGGCAAGGGTAGTAGAAGAATTTAAGATAACGTGAAAGAATATAAACACAATTATTATTCTCTTCTCATTCCTTTTTGTGTTCATACGTTTTTAATGTCCAATGGAGGCGACCCTCTCTGAATCTTCTTCGTTATACTTTCAATATCGACTCTACAATTTCTCCATATTAGTTGGAATGGTTGTACATGGTTTTACTAATTTCTACTACATACATCAAAGTATCCAGGGATCCCATAGTTCTTAAATTACTCTGAGAAACTAAGACACAATCGATCAACCAAATATGATGGTAGGTACAGAAAACTTAATGTTTTGACACAAAGGACCTACTCAACGCAATTTTGACAAATAAGAGGATTGGCATTACATGCACCTAAGTTCTTCATAGAGTATTTTAGCAAATAATACTACCTGTTTCGTTTTTGACTAAACCGAGGATGGGGATTTCATATTAGTCAAAATTTTGGTCGCCATGTTGTTTTTTAAGACTTTTCTTAGGTTAGTCATGTGACTAATCGTTTCTGATAAACCGAGGATGGGGATTTCATATTAGTCAAAAGTTTGGTCACCAGCAGGTTGTAGCGTACGCATTGTATAGCCGTTTAATTATTTTACTGCACGGGCAACACCAAAAGGCCCCGCGCCATACGACTGTAAACTTGCCCGTCATTCTAGTTTCACGGCCCGGTCGTCGAGTTGCTTCTTTGCGTACGGGAAACAACCGTAATCATCCAAAATCCCAAAAGGTGTACAAAATTGAGCGATTAACTCACAGGACCCTTTGAGTAGTTCTCACAATCCTTGCTTCATCCATCCTGACCTCATTAGGTTTGTGGCTCATTTATAAAACTCTTTTGAAAAAAAAATTAAAAATTCCAATTGCCAGCGTCTAGTTGTGTTGTATTTTTAAGGTCATAATTCTAAATACAAATCTTCATAATTCTTGTTGCCCTAAAAACATCCGTCTGTTTCTTACGTGACATACTTAATTAAATCAGTTCTCAGGAGACATTTAACCAAATTATGATAAAATCTGAATATTTTTAACTTCTTACAGAAAATCTGCTTAGATGAATAATATGTTAAAAATAATATCTTGCGTGCTTACCCTTTCCCCATTTTATTAGCATTATTTGAATATTGTAAAAGATTTTTGCGTTACGTATTTTTTAACCCGCGTGCTCCCGACGCAAATTGGTATTTCTGTTATTCGGAAACATAAAAATCACTCAAAAAACCTTCTGGCTGGTAATTTCTCCCTCGGGTGCCTGATTTTATATTTCATCTCCGGTTTTACTGAGCTTCTACATCGGTTAGTGAAATAACGTAAGAGCTTTAACATATAAGATGACTTCCGACGGGGTTCTCCATTCTGATCATATCATGGCTATATTATTATTGATTTTTACCAATCTTAACTCAGGGACATGCTTTCAGAACTAATATTATATTTTTGAGAGCTTTTTGCGAGAGTATTCGGAGAATTTATTTATGAAATCCTAACCACATCCACAAAATGCTTTTTAAAAACAACAGTATCGTTGTAACTAAAGATTTTGGTAAATATGAAAGTTGCGGGGTATTTTAATAAATACAACTGTTTTTGGTTTATAATGTGCATCTCTGTCTAGAGTGAAAGCAACGCTACGTATTATCTTGTAAAGACGGCACAATTCAGAATCGAAGCTTTCTTGAAAGGGCTTTAGATAAACTGCGACCAGTTTTAAATGAAACAAATTAAAATATAACATAATTTTGCAAAGATTGAAAAAATGTGATCAGTTTTTTTACCTAGAAAGGTACTACCCAAACTTCATCTTCTCCTTTCCAATTCCTTGTCTCTGACAATTTATAATAGGCACCCCCAAAACTCATAATTTTGGTACAGTTAGTTTACTATCTTAACAGATGTACTTAGTTTATTTACCAAAATAAGTTTAATAGTTCCAATTGATTACAAAAAAGGCAAAATTATTAATGAAATCGCAGCCATTTTGTTATAGGTTTGTTCATGTTCTGTCAACAAGCAGAGCAATTTTGTTATTTTTTTCACGATTATTTAAGGTTATGTAAAGGAAGTAGATAAAGTACGCACAGAATTTTAATTGTGATTTTATTTTATTTTTGGTCTATTTAATTAAATTGTTTTTTAGAAAAAAATAATTACCCGTTTTTTTGTTATTTTTAGCGGTAGGAATGGGTAAATTTTACAATTAACGAGGGAAACATCATGTGCGTAAATGTTATTTTTTTTAATTGATTGAAACTAAGACAAGGAAAAGTTAGAGAGGCTATTATAAACTGCCAGGGGAGTACCTCTACAAGATTGGCCAAATAGAAATGTTCCAATAATACCAAACAGTTGGACTGCAAATTAAGAATGTTCTACTGGGTTCTACGTTTATTACGGAATGCGTTATTTTATAAAATCCACACTTATTTTAATGTAGGAATTCTGAACTTACCGTCCTTTATCTAAGAACGTCTTTCCAGAATTTACTCACAATTTGGTTTTAATTTACCATTTCTAATTATTATGGATTGTAGAATTTCGTCCCAAATTAAACCATGATTTAAGTAAACCATGATTTTGAAACATATAGTTTTTTTAACAATAAAAGTGGTTAAAAGTACTTTATTCACTTTAAATCATAAATTTATTTCATTGAAGAAGAAGATAACACTAATAATCTAAATTAAAATATAAAAATGAACAAGAAACAGAAAAAATAATAAAAGAAAACGCAACTGGGACTCGAACCCAGAACCTCTCGTCTTACCGGGACGGCGATTTACCCAACTCAGCCATTGCCACCTATTAGAAAACCGTAGTTTGTGTGTCTTGTTCATTGTCATATTTTAATTGAGATTATTAGTTTTATATTCTTCTTCAATGATATATTACATTGATGGGAATAACCTTCAAAAGTTAAGAAAATAGAGTTTTTCTTATAAAAATTTAATAAATTTATTTCGTTCTTATTTTGCGAAAATTGGTAAATGAGCGGAATCTTCCCCTGAGAACGAAGCCCATTAAAAATTACCAACAAATTTACAAAGCGAGTTGAGTGACTGCAGACATTGAAATATTAGTGTTCGCTATCTTCTGGAGGTATACAAATTATAATAATTATGGTTAGTCAGAAATTCATTCCGTCTAAAGAAACAAGGAAAATACCAGTTTTAACTCAGAGGGTACGTTTATCAGGGTTTATTTTATTGTAACCTGTTAAACTTACTGCTTATAATTAAAACTGAAAATATATATTTCTAAAAAATATGTAAAACCTATTAAAAATGCGTTGTTATCATTATAAATGGCGTGGTAAATACAAATTCCCAAAATAAAAATAAAACCTGCACTTCAAAATAGTGCATCGTATTTTTTGCGTGAAGAACACGATTTCGGGTACCTATATAAAAGATAAAGCTACACGCCAAATTACTATATTTTTAAGAATTATCTTTACTAAGAATCGGTTTAGAATATGAATTTGAAAAAGTATGCTATGGATACATTGAAGCTTTTCTTACCTTCTCTATTTATTAGAATTAAAATAAAAGTATTAATTACGTAAAAAAAATAAAGGTAAGGCACTAAATAATTTGTTATTCATCACATAAATATGAAGTTATATAAGAAACAACTTTTAGAGGTAAATATTGGGCCTCCTGGTGTAGAGGAGTAAATGAGTTGGGCCTCCATTAAAAGAGGGGGAGATATCTGTGAGTCGTGATATCTCGGCGCGTGCTGGTCGGAATAATAAACTCGAGATGATTGTGATGATGTATTTATATGATGCTCTATTTACAAATGTGGAGTATTTACAAGCGTAATAAAATTTTTCCGACGCGCGAGTTACACGGCCATAAGTTTGTCGACGAATGTTGCTGCTCGCGGCTTGCTGGAACCCTTTATATAGCCCGAGCCTGGCCATTACGTGAATTGCAGGCGAAATGCGCTCACGCTGGAACATTGCAGCAGCAAGACCTTTCGAGAAGGTGGGCAAAATAATAATTCGGTGTTGCGAGGTAGATAGGTGCAGCGGCGCCGGGCAGTGCTAATTAGTGTGACGTAGATACAGGTAGGTCGCTATAAACTTTTAAAAAATACCCCTTTTGGCTAAGATTATTTTTAACTATTTCCATTGACTAACTTTTTTCATTCTTGTGAAATCGTTTATAAAAAAATAAAAACAGCTTTGGAGCTAGTACCAAAAATACGCGGAGAGCTAAAGGGGTAAGAAGTCAAATATTTCTGGCGTTTATATCCTCTTTAAATTTTACACGAATTTATTTTATTACAAAATTTTCATGTCTAAAGAAATCGCTTGATATATGTTGCTATTTGAAATAATGTGTAAGAATATTCAGAAAGCGGTTTTATTTACGGTGCCATACTCTCCTTAATTATTTTATCAGTAGGCTTACCGATTTATAATATTTGTTAATAATATAATTGGTTCAGGATGACGAAAAAATCATTAACCGTTTAACGGGAGCAAAAACGATCCCGGTTCACCATTTCCGTTTCCAACCTAACAAAATCATAACGAAGTCTTAAGAAATTATTCATCTGACTTCATTTATCATGATTCCTTTCATTCGGTAGTTCCATTAAGTTCCCACATTTCCCGCTTTATATTGAGGGTTATTCCTTTCCCTATGCCCCCCTTCGTATCCCCTCCATGCTTCTATCATCACAGGCGGCCATGTTTGGAATATGATATATTTATGTGATTTTGACAAAGTTCTAGGTTCTTATTCTATCTGTCTCTCCACACAAAGTTCTTAAGAAAGTCTTTCATCACATTTCTTGCCACGTTCCCTCAGACAAATGCCCTCATCGCCTCCGTGGTATTCTTGTGTATATTGATCTCTCTTTTATTTACTTAATAGTACTGTCTGTTCAATTGACGTCACGTCTAACTTCTGAAGTCAGTTTCCTTCGCGTTTCAGGAAACTTTTTGTAACGCTTATGCCAGAACTAATAAAGGAAAATCCGTTTACTATGATTTTATTATTGTTTGTGATACGGTTTTTGCCGTCTCAGGAAAAACTTTTGTTTCATAATATTACGAAAAACTTGAAAATATTAATCGAAGCCAAAAGTCATTTCAAATAGCATTGAATGAATTGAATTTTAAATGTAGATTTTGTCACTGGTTCTGGACTGCGCGGAGAAAAATGTATTGCAAATTAATTGATCATTTTATTTGTTATTCCTGTTAAAAATGGATTTGCAGTTATTTAAACGATTTTTTTTTACAATAACCCCACACAGAAGGCTCTGAGGAAAATAATTTCCCACAGGGCCTGTGTCATTTATGAAGATGCTGTGTGGAGGGCTCTTTTGAGAAGAGGAAGGAGTGAACATGGGTGTTGAAGAGACCTATGACGTAGGAAGGAGAAAACGCAGAGGCCGGGAAATCGTTCCACAGCCGAGCTGTTGAACTCAAGAACGAGACCTAGAAACAACCCGTTTTCATGTGACAAATGTCAACCGTGTATATATTATGTCGGCTCGTTTTTGCGTGTTTCCCGACTACGCACAATAACAATACCTATATAAGTATTTTATGTTTTATACAGCGCCACTTTTGCCAAAAATTCACATTTTTATGTGAATATAACACAAAAGTCCCAACTTCTCTCAACCGTCGGGAGCCAGTGAGACTATGGCATCCCCAATTGGGGTATGTTGTGTTGTGAGTAGTGAGGCTAACGATCGTGGGATGGTTAAGTAGAAGAGGAAGATGCGAAGTACCTGTCAATTAAGATCTGGTCACCAAACATGGCTAAAGTCATATCAAGGAACTCATCAATTCCTCTGGGTGGTACTGAGAGTAGCTTCACCTTAGGATATAATCATAAGGACTTTCTGATACACCTTTCATTCATTCTTAGCTAGTAGGCCTAGAAGTGAGATGTAAGGAGTGATATTAAGTTGGTAAATAGTATCTAGTAGTTTTTTTAGCAAGTTACAGAGAGAACGTAACCTCTTTGCATTGCAAACTGTAGAAATATATATATTTTTTTTTTTCAATTTTTTTTAAAGAAATACAAACATTCCCGGGTTACGAATAACCCAACAACATTTGAAAATCTCCTACTACCACCACACTAAGCGAAAGGTATTGCTTGTGTTGTGATGGAGGACTTAGCCAGCCGAGGGATCGAACACGGAATGCCTGTGTGGTAGCCAAACGCGATGCCCATACAACCACTGACCGGTCACGTGAAAATATCACGTGATGGATTTCTTTTACCATCCATTCGGGAATACCTTGGGCAAGATAAATGGTGATATATATATACACATACAGACACATTTACACTGTAGGCATATACATTTACGCCAATATATATACCATAAAATAATAAGTCTTTTTATTATGGAATACTCAAAAGAATTTATAACCTTCTCTTTCGTAGATGGCGTGAGTACAATTATTTTAGGGAAAAGTACTTAAAATGCTTGGAAATATTAAGATGATTTAATTGTTTGCGCCCGTACATATATATGCAATATGAATATGAATAAATGGTTTTGTCCGTAAACAAATTCAAATATTTGTAGAAAGGCTAACAATTACAATATTGTATCAGTGATTTAATCCAATATTATATTTTTAGCCTTCCTTTAAAATATTTCTACAGCGAGTCTAAGTTTCCCATTTTTGTGTTACCGCCAAAACAATATTTTATCGTGTGACGTCATAAGCGTTGGCAGGTTTTGAAAAAATTCAGATAGTAGTACTTTGATGTTTGTTGACGTGCGTATTTGGTGCCCTTGCCAACAAACTTGGACAAAACAATATGTGTATTAACTCGCGCCATCTCGCTGAAAGAGATTATTATAAATTCTTTTAAGTATCTTACTTCGTTTTTCGGCCCATACAAAAAGGACGCCCGGGAAAAAACATTTTTCTACATCGAAAATTGCACGAAATGAATATATATTTTTTAAATTGCCTTTTAGAAGGTGAAAGCTATGTTGGTATGTTTTTAAATTTTCGATGCGTTTTGTAGTAACGTAAAAATTCACTGTCAAACGTGTATAATATATGACATAGCTTTTTCTTACGAGAAAATAATTTTGTTTTTAAATTACAATTTCATGAAAGTTTGGCGTAGAAAATGTTTTCTCCCGATTTCTGAAGGTAAATATGAGCGTTGTAGCACATTTCGCATTCGCATGTATCGTAAGTGTGTGTGAACTTGTTGTGAGCGGGACAGAATGACAGACGCGTGTATTCCTCATATGGTGCAAAGTCTATCCTCTTAAGGATAGAAATCGGTAGGCGGTGGAGGGGTTTAGATAAGTGGATAATACTGAAAATCCATGGCTATGCGAAGCTGCCATTGTGCTACGTATGCCCGTTGTGAACAGAAGTAGCGGTATCTCTTGGAACGCAATACGTATTATAATTTTAATCGAAATAATATTTTTGACCATTCATCCAGATAAGGAAAAAACTGAATATAAATATTGTGTTTGAAACGACGCGCGACTTCTTGATAACTTTCTGTACGAATGATTTCCCAGGAAAGTTATACATTTCATCGCTACTTTCATTAGTCAGTACCCTAAAAAAAATGTTGGTATATTTTGTGCTACATAATTATCAAGACATCGCGCGTCATATTAAATAAATAAAAAATATCCGAATATCATGGATATATGTATTTATTGCGACTTTGGACGGATACCTTTTAAGGAAATGCCAGAATAAAGTATTAGTCGACAAATTATGTACAAATTATTGTGCATAAGTGTATTTTTTTTGTTTTTTTAATTTTATTTATTTAATATTTGTAGTATTTTTTAACAATAAATGAATAATTTTTAAATGTTATGTATACAGTGTTAAATGGTAGATACGAATAGCTTTTCCTCACCATAAAGAGACGAGGCTCTTGTGTTTGGTGAGGGAATTTTTGTTCAATTATATAATATCATCCATGAAAGTAAATAAAAAAATATTCCCAAAACATGCGATAATTAAGGAAACGCAAGATTTATCAATAAAGGATTTCAAGATTTGAAAGAAATAATAATAATAGTAAGATATGGACTCTTATAGTAGTTTTAGGTAATGTTTTAATTTTTGCTGAAATTCCTCAATATTTTCGATAACTTATAGATTTAATGGTAGGTTGTTATTTGTAGTATTGAATATTTTTTGAATATTTTGTTTATTTAGGTAAATTGAATATTAAAATGTGAGTTTCAGTAGAAAATTTGGATGATTTTTTTCAATATTACTTTAAGTATCAAACTTTGAGCAATTTTGAGTGAATTTAAAATATTATATGACGTTCCTCCCCAACCAATTATATCATATTACAATAAAGATTGAAAAATTGCATAATTCACTCTTTTTAAGTTTTCTAGTCTAAGAATATTTCTTAGTCTTATAAATATATATAAATGCATTTTCTAATTCTATTGTTGTAGTCTATTGTTTTATCGTTTATTAAATATAAATATTATTCTATGTTCATCATAATATGTTTCGGCATAATATATTATTATTAAAAAATCGTTGATATATTTTTAAATTGTTCATAAAACTTTATCAATAAGGCCTGTTTAATTCTGCCCGTGTGTTAGCACCAGATTTGCTAATAGCAGAACTTATTGTGTTAGTAATGTATCCATGTTACTCAATAATAATATGTACTACGCTTCCACGAAACAGCTTGGTAATCCACTTACACGTATCTGGTTCTACATAAAACATTCCAGGAAAGACGGCGGCGCACAATGCATTGTCCTTCGGACAAAAATACAGCAGCGTGCGTGCGAATTCGTGAATTTTGATTGTGCTATTTAAAAAAAAACTCCCAGGACATTTTTCATTATTACTTATCATGGATAATTATGCGCTCTCAACTTGGGCATTACCAACAGCAATGAGATAATCACATCATCAGTTTCACATATCAATTCGATCCTATGGAATAACAAGGTTACATCTGTTGCGGTAACGTCATGCGATAGTGAACTCTAAAGTAGCTTACCATTGATCCCATTATCACGCGACGTTACTGAGGCAGATGGAACCTTGTTATTCCAAGGATTCGAATTGTACAAAACGTATTATTTACACAAAAATACTGCATTTTTACGAAACCATAATGGAATCTACTGGCCCACGAATGTATTGAAATTATGTTTTTAATTGGGTAATTAATTTTTTTGGATGGTCTATGTATTGTGCTCAAAGTTGTTGCCGAAATTTACGCATTAATCGACTTTGAAGGAGTTTTAAAAAATACCACTTTGTAGTTTTTACGTTTTATTATAGACTAAAACTGTCCGCAACCTAGGATTGCATGATTTTTTCGAAACTGAAATTATTTATTAAAAACTTTGAACTTGGAAAAGTGTGCCCCAAAAGCAAAAAAATACCAACAAAATCTGGCTGTTTTTAAGAAAATGTTTTTGCTCTTGAATTTTTTTGATGTCAACTAGCTAGAGATTTCGTCGAGGCGATAAGGCTTAACTTAACCGAGAGATTGGGTTTGACACCTACTTCAAATGAAACTTATCAGCCTGGACCAAGTCATGCTCTCGGAAGACCCCTGAAGCCATCTGAAGAAGCTTTGCTTAACGATATAAGTTCAGAGTTCACCCGGGGGGAAAAAAAGCTAATACAAAACGTTAAAAGTGTAGAAAAAACCAACAAAAAAAGATTAATAACTCATACTTACAAATGATCGAGAGTAAGTTCCATCACAAATCTCAAAAGAATGTTACTGTTGAATACTGAAACTTTCTCATCACAAAAAGCAAAAAAACCACAAATTTTGACGTGAAATTGGATGGAGAGGTTTAAAAGTACTTTAAAAAGCAGGAAATCTTCCGATACATGTAGACTGATCCTAGAACTAGACATGAAATTTAGTACGACAAAGAATCGTTGGATCCGTTTTAGTATTAAGTAAGATTAGTAAAATGATATAAGGACGAAAATTGATTATTTTGAAATGTCTTTCACTTGAGTTAGATTAATATTATTTCTTCAATCTTTGCAAAATATTATAATATTTATTTTTGATATTGTAACATGTGATTATAGTGGTTTACACAAAGTAATTTGTTTCATTTGGGATTAATTTTACTTTGTAAATAATTCTTGCTAGTGATATATAACTGACTGTTGATATATATATCACTAGTCTGTATTATTTGTACGTTTATAAAATACTTAAATATAAGGTACACGCCTCACCTAGTTGTTAAATAGGTACTATAATTAGTATAAAGTATTTTTTTAGCGAACAACAATTATTGCAATATTTCAAAAATTTTAAAGTAAGAACATTTTAGAAGGGTGTTTTAATTGTATACTTTGTAATAAACGAAAAATATCTACGAATCTAATGCAAAAAACAAATTCTGCATGTAATGGGAATTTTAATTTTTGTCCTTTCCCCTATATATCTCAATGCCCTGTGTGGCGTGGCGGTAGTCTGATGAAGATTCTGACGTATTCCTTCCTCGATATGAATTTATTGATTTATCTTTTTACTGCAGAGTGGCAGATGTTTGGAGGTTTCCATATTTATAATCCTGTCATCCGCTCCTCAGCCTTAATAAGCCTATTGATGGAGTGTCAGTTTGGTGAAACCACCCATTCTGAAATAATTCTGTTCAGTAATTTTTAATATTAATTTTTGGGATTCTCTGACGGTTAACGAGGGTTCATCGATATTTTATACAAATTGACTGTACTCCCATGTTAAGAAACAACGGTGCCTACATTAAGGAGTCAAATATAGTAAAGAATAGCATTTGTATTATTTTTTTATTATCCAATAAATTTATAAAGTGTCGTAAAAACAAATGGCCCAGTAACACCTAGCTTTACGACTTCACTTATGTTTAGTTTTCATATAAATAAAAATGAAAAGATTTATAGTAACATATAAGCATACGAGAATAATAAATTATGTCAATATTATTTTTTTAATATTTATTATGATTACAAAGTGTAGCGTTCAGAACTGGATTGGGATAATGTATTGTCTTCAATCTTATCCTCAGTACTACACACTGAGTATATGTAAATAATACAATAGAGGTTCGTTGTACGAGATCGTCGTTTTTGTAATTCAAATGGTTACAAAGTAAACGTCCAGCCTAGCCGGCGGTAAGATTATTAATGGAAGCACGAAGCATCGTTTGCTAAAGCGCTCCCTTGAAACGACCCACTTCGGGTCGCAACTCCGTCAACGTGCGGGACGTCGCTCGGCGGTAGAGCCCGCCCATATATCATAGAGTAAGAGGCAGTGTTGCAAACACCGCACAAAGTTTGTTAATTAAAATGAAATTTTAACGAATAAAAAAGTTTTATTTGTTTTATTATTTTAATCCGCGCTTTGAAATGGTAATGTTTTAATCAATATTACTTTATTGTAAATAATAATGTTTCTTGGAATTTGCTACTCGTGTTATTTCGAAGTTCATTTCATTGTAATAACTAAGGCCCTGGATTTAATTTTGATTGATTAGGACTTAAATGTCAGTTATGTATAAAGTTTCCAAGATTAAGTTGTCGAATCAGGTATTCAATTTCTCGCTAATGATTTCTAGAAAGGTTCCAGGTGAATTTCTAAGGCGATGTTTAAATAAAGGCTTGTCGAAGGAGGTTAGAATGGCCGTGGTAAGGGAAGCAGACATTTTAAATCGAAACTTCACTCGATTGATGGACAACGTTGAACACAACTGCCCTGCTGATGTTCTAAATAAGGAGGTAATGCAACACGACATAACACCCCAAAAATTAATAACAAAAATGTTCTTTCGACATTTTTTGTTTCATTCTTCGGCTTCTAAAGTAAATTATAACATCATTATTTATATGTAATTATTTGTTGATCCATCTAGTACATCACTATTCAAGCAAGGGTCTCTTTAATGTGGTTTCCTGTACTTGATTTGATATTATTTTCACAATAAGTTATTTGTAAGTAGTGAAAGGGGAAAGAATAAATTGAATTGTGGAAATTCACTTTGTAAAATTTAGTGTTATTTAAAAAGTATACAAGCTATTTATGTTACGTGCTATTTTGAACACAATGTGCGGCATATTACTCAATTGAATATATGAAACGAATTTCGGAGCAATGCAATGCATCAACTGAAAAATAAATTCGGAATATTTTCTAGAATAACAGATGGTGCCATGAATTGAAACAGTAGAATTATGTTTCGCGTATTCTTCTGTCACAGCTGGTAGATATGTTATGAAAAACCTTCAGCGTAAGCAGAAAAGATATTAAAACCTTATACTAAATTATAACTTTTATGCGGACGAAGGTTTCTTAAATTTGACGCTCACCTTATGTCCTATACCTGACATAAATTTTGAATCAAATCTATAATTTAAAATTAATGTTGGTTTGTTTGTTCGTACCTTACGCGCGGCCATACCGTTCATCCGATTGTAATGAAACTGTGGGAATATGATTGACGCATCCCCGGGATGGTTATAGGATAGTCAGCTCTGGCGTTATGAAATTATTTCCTATACTATTCATACGATTGCGATTAAAATTTCATCCGATTGCTATTCCTTTTTTTTTTATTGTTATGAACATCCCCGTGAATACTTCTATATACTGGTGATAAATGGTGATATACTGATGATATATGACATATACATAGAATATATTACATACTGAGCATAAAAAATTAAATAGGTCAAGTAATTTGTTGTGGAAAAATGAGTGTATTTTATGGAGTTAGGTGGCAGGGAAAAAAGACTGGGTGGAGGGGTATGCGGAAGGGGCGGTTGGGGAATTAAGGACAGGGGCTTCGAGGAAAGGGGGGGGGGCGAGGAAGAGGGGAAGGCAAAGAAGGTGAAAACGGAATGCGAGAGGGGGGGGGGTCACGAGAAAGGGGAGAGCGGGTAAGCGGAGGGGAACGCGGGAAGGTGAAAAGAGAACGCATGAGGGGAAGGGTACGCGGGAGGGGAAGAGGAAGAGAAGTCGGAAGGGCAACGGTGACGAATTGGAAATGATACGAAAGGAGAAACAACTTATTTCTTTAGCTAGTAGTTTTTCAGCTAGTAAAGAATTTAATTGGTTAAAACGGCTGGCTTAGGAACCGACCGAAAATCACAACTTTATAATCCGACTTTAACAATATACTATTATATAAAAAAAAATATTTGTTTGTTCGTATGTTATACGCGGCCATACCATTCATTCGATTGCGATAAAACTTTGGGAATATGATTTGCACATACTCGGGATGGTTATAAGATAAAGCTCTGGCGTTATATAATTATTTCCTATACTTTTAATCCGTTTGCGATGAAAATTTGATGAGTTGTTGTGGATATGCCTACGAAGGTTTCTATCTATATGTTCTGGTGAGATCTGGCGTTATGAAATTTGCATTAAAATTTTGAAATAAATCACAAGCGGATTGTTTGAAAAATGGTTGCATTTTATGGAGTTTAGCGGCAGGGAGAAAGGCGCGAGGGGAATGAGGGGCGGAGGGGAATTAAGGAGAGGAGATTTACGGGAGGGGGGAGAGGGAAGGGGAAAATCGGAAAAGGTGGAAGGGGATAGCGGTCAGGGGGGGTTCACGAGAAGGGTGAAAAGAATGGGAAAGAAAACAAAGAGAGAAACACTTAAATTATTTATGTGGCATTGCAGCGCATGCCGGGTATATCAGCTTGTAATATAAATTATTAGTACGAGCTTAATTTAAATCTAATCTAATATCAAACACCAAAGAAGAGGTACAAGATTAGGGTATGTTTCAGAAAAGAATGTTTAGCTACTCAAAATCCTACATAAACCTTATGTTAATAGTAATACTTGGATGATTTGTATAGCACCGTTAAATAACCTCAAGGATGCTATACACATTTATAATATATTTCTACCATCTTACTTCTAACTACAGACCGGACAAAACATTATAACAAGTTATGGATAAAAGATTGCATTCACCGGTTCGTCCATCACTAATACATAACTACGTGTACCATGCATTTGACCAATGGCGTTGACTAAAAAAAATAATACATAAAATATATTTTTTTTATTTATTTAATTTATATATAGTATAATTACAAGTGATTTTTTCCAAAGCCTGTCTCACTAGGGTATACCTGTTTCATGACAGACATCAGAATACATAAATTTATACAAACAAGGTTACTTGAAAATAAATGTTAATTACATTTTAAGTTCAAGACAATAAAAAGGAAGGTAATTGGAAGTAAGGTAATTGCTTTTTCTTCAAGTTACATCTCATTAGCCTTTCTGATTGGTGTATCCTAAATAAATTAACCCTAAATGTAAAAAAGTGTCAAGCCATGAGATTTTATAGGAAGATTGATATTCACATATTGTATGAATAATCAAGTCCTAGTATCTGTACCCGAAATAAAAGACCTGGGATATTTGACACCTAAATAACATTTATCTCACACATTAACAATGTAACCACCAATGCTATTCAAATGTTGGGTTTCATATTAAGAACTTCAAAAGATTTCAAAAATTTAAAAACTTTAATAATATTGGATTCATCAAATGTCAGAAGCCATTTAGAATTCAACTCAACCATTTGGAATCCATTTTACAATATTCATTAAAAATCTATCGAGCGACTTCAACATAAATTATAGATTAGGAATTCCCATTGAAAACTAGCTACACGTCACTATTGAAAGTTATGGGCATTGCCACATTAGAAGAAAGAAGAATATGTTCTGATCTATTTTTTCTATATAAAATTGTTAATAACATGTTTGACTCCCCTGAACTCCTTAGGCTGATTGACTTTCATGTGAGTAGTAAAACGGTTCATCAGAAGGTACCTTACCATTGTAAAAATTAACGCAGAAATAAATTCAGCAATGAACCGACTGCACAGTGCAGTGAATAAATATTACATGAACACCAACGGTACTTAATGTCTATCAGCCTATAAATACATAGTTATTAAATCTGTATGTCTATCTTGAAAGCTTTAAAATGTATATAATTTTTCAATATGCGTCGAAATTTATATGAACTCCTTTATTTTACTGTGTTTGTTGTTTTTAAGTTAAAATTTTATAGTTGTTACTTATTTAATTGTTATATCTCTTTTATTTCTTTGATTATATCAAATGTATTATTAATTTTATCTTATGTAAAAGCTTTAATTGGGCGTGTACAAATAAATCCCAAAAGTCAAATAAAGTCCAAGATCTCTTGGTAAGTTCCCAGTAAGGTTATAAAAGTATATCATCATAAAAAATTAATAAAATAATACAATTAGTTACATGTCATTATTGTAGTTATCATTATTACATATCTTTAGTACATGCTTTTGTATTTTCACTTTTGCTTCATTCGGCTATACAGTTTTCCTGGTTATTTTCAAGTTGTTCATAGTTCAAATGTCTTGTGTCGAAATGTCTCGAAATACTCGTGCTATTTTGCCAATACTTCTGAAACATTAAAAGTTTAATAATCAGATCCAATAAGTGACTAAAGAAAAGTCGTATATCCTGTGAGTAATACTAGCATCAATTTTCTAAATTGCAAATATGTTTGGTAATATTATTAGACATTATTTTCTCCAATGGGTATCAAAAGTTAGTTAAAGACTAATTTAATTGTTTAAAAGCAGCTTTCTAGGACTATTGATAAGTAGGTATTATTTTGAAATATTTTCCGAAATAATAAATCCACAAAGGCTTTTTAATAAGTTATCTCAGGGACTTTGGAATTAATAGGGGCCATATTTCCTTCAAAAGCAAAAGTTCTATCCAAAAGTTGTGTATAAAGATGATTAAGAGATATTTATGATTTAGACGACGATTTTCCTGAGTTGAAGATTTATTTTATTTCGTAAAAATTTACGGCTGAATAGTCGTTATTCGGAATAATCTTTTGGTTTTAAATAATCCAATTATTTGTATTGATCGTTTACATTATAAGATGTCGTTTTACTGCATTTTCATGATATGATTTGTAATTTTTTGAAGAGTGTTTGTTATTAGCCTTTTTTCAGTGGTTATGTGATTATCCAATTTTGATTGAAAACTAACATCGATCAGTCGACTAAAAGTTGAAGTGATGTAAGAAAGATTTATTTGTTTAGTCTATTATGATTATTATGATTATTGAATGTTATGTTATTGAAATTAGCGAACGTCATCAAAACAATACGAAACATCATGTCGTTAAAACAATTTTAAATTATATATTTGGCACTTTGTCAATGTATTCTAACTTACAAAATATCATTTGGGGAGAACAAAACAATAATTATAATTGTTTTTTTTTAAAACCTTACTAACTTCTGACGGAACAGCTAAAGATCAGAATCAAATTACTGGACCTAAATAAACTATCTATAAGGAAGATCATTTATAAAAACTGTACCAAAACATCACCTGACCACATACCTCACTCGCAAAATACAAGAGCAAAAATAAATAAACAACACAAAAACTTACGTCACCCCAAGTAACTTGAATTTGCTGTTCAAAAAATTTATAATATGGTTGAATATAAAGGAAATAACACACATTCGAAAGGTTCTATAGAATTACCACATGTACACATTATAGATATTCACATTTCATACTATCTCCCACGAAATTATAATATTATAAATATTACATGAACACCAATGGTACTGAATGTCTATTAGCCTATAAAAACATAGTTATTAAATATGTATGTCTATCTTGATAGCTTTGAAATGTATATAATTTTTCAATATGTCGTGTCGAAATTTATAAGAATGTGCATCCTATATAATAATTTAGGCATGTTAGATTTGTCAAAGAATTTGTATATAAAAATACATACACGTAGGATTACGAAAGATTTTTTAAATAGTTATAATGAAGGATCAGTAGGATTTATCGGTCAAATTAGGAATTCCACCGAGCCGAACCCTCTGATATGAAAATATCTGGAGTCGGTGAATTATTTTCCCATTTAATAGTCTGGTAGGTTAACATATTGTTCTTGTATTGTTTTATATTAATTATACTTATATAATACACTTGCATAGCATGGATTTACTAGATGATCATTTATATGGAAAAGTGTGTGAAAGGATTTAGTTTTTCCTATGGGAAAAACTAAATCCGGACCTAAAAGTCTGGTGCGTAAAATATAATTACTACAAAATACACAGGGTGATGCTTGTTTGCATTATTAATTACCATGTACATGTAGTATTTATACTCTCTTATTTACATGTGTATTTTTTTTCTATTACGTATGTAATGCGTATCAATAATAAAAACAAAATATACTTATAAATATTTGAGAATATATCTAATTATGAGCATATCTTTTTATATCTCTACTTAAATTTTTTTAAATATAAAATGTTTTTTTTACCGGCCTCGGAACAGTCTAGTGAGGTGGATAAAGGGAAAATTATGTGAATACATTAAAATAAAACAAACGGCCGGGTTGCCGGCACTGAAACTGATAACCGAACCAAAACTGAAATATATATTTTTTTTTTTCAATAAATGAATAATTTTTAAATGTTATGTATACAGTGTTAAAATGGTAGATAAGAATAGCTTTTTTTTAAAGTGAATACCTCACAAGAGTCCCAACTGCTCCCGTCTGGAGCCAGTGAGACTATGGCATCCCCAATTGGGGTATGTTGTGAGGCTGAAGGTATGGGAAGGGAAGGAGATGAGTAAAAGGAAGTTGTGGAAGTACCTGGCTATTTAGATATATTCACTAAACACGGCTAAAGCCATTTCAAGCAACGTTTCAATTCTGAATGGTGGTCTTACACCAGGGCAATACTAAGAGTATCTTCCACTCTGGAACGTGCCGCAAATATACTATATATTATTTTAAATAATTAATTGTGAAATAACACAAATCAATTAAATAAAATTTATTTGCGCACGCCGGGTTCGAACCCGCGGCCTTCGGAATGGGAGTCCAACGCCCTCCCGCTGGACTACGCCGGCCGTAAAACTATATTTAAAACAATCATTCGAGAATTCGGCTTCATCCTAACTATTTCTCACGGATATACTTGTACAATGGATAAATAAACAATAACAATTTTTTTTACATAGAAATGGGAGAAAAAAAATATATATATGAGAAAATTATTTTACACGTGGAGGAATACACATGAGGGAAATATTCAACGTGTTCAAATAATCATCGTAATTTGACTGCCCTAAACCTGGATTCCTCCTAGTTGGGTAGTCAAAACACTTAAATAATGTATAATATAATATTTTACCAGTGAATAAAGAGTTTAGTTAAAAAAGAAGTTAAAAAGTATAAACGAAGAATGAATAATTTTTTATTCTTTATAGGAAAACAGTCAAACCCACATTCTTCTGATTGGATCCTTGACTCCATCATTTGTACGCGTCCGGCGAATGTAGGATTCAATGTTTTCTGTATGAATACTCGCAGATACCGTATAGTGGAAACCATACGGGGGTGCAGTATTCAAGTTGAGAATGGACCGGCGTATAGCAAAGGAGAAGGTAGGTTTCAGGTTTTCGAAATACGTGACCGTTTCTAAATACGACCTAGATCACTTATGCAGTGTATGCGCTTGAGTGAATATTTACCAATATAATAATAATTTTATATGATAGCTTTGCAATTTTTAGTAAAAGTTATTCCTTTACATTTGTTTTTCATGGCAAAATGCTTCGAAACTTATTAAGTATCTTTAGTTGACCGGAAAATCTTTAAAATTCCTAACAATAACAATTATTTTTTTATTTCACTGGCGTACAAGATAAAGAAACAGTGCATGAAGCATTTAGTAGCGAAATTAATAAAAAGTATAAATAAGGATGGACCCAGGATTGGTCCCTGCAGCACGCCAGAAGTATCTGGTTTCCACACAGAAGTATATCCTCGTTATGATTCAGCTTGCTGTCTTTTGATAAGTACGAAACAAACTAAAGTAAAAAGTTCCCCTAATTCCGTCATACGTATTTTTATAAATAAGAATAACCTCATCAAAACCTTTTTTAAATGCATCCACCTGGTGGCCTTGAACAATGCTGGTAAATAAGACAAAAGGATAAAAAAAGTAAATTACTGATGCGTATTTCCTAATACACAAAACACGTTGTTGTGTGACTTGAACGAATTGATTGTTTTACCAGTCATTGAGCCGGGAAGCTGGGAGCTTCTTACCCTTAAACATACGGTCGTACGATTAATACATATATAATCTCCTACGTACAATGTATACTGTAGTCTAATGAGTTCATGTATTACGTTTATGCAAAAGCCTTTTATGTAAGAAGTATAAGTAAAAAAATATATAAAGTCGATAATATACACAAAAACAAGAATATTCTCTATTCATCAATTAATCTACATGTATACCTCCGTATTATCGCGATCGATCTATTAAGTTCAGCTCTTATTGTTGTTTCCGGGACAAAGGTATGTGTTATCACTACTTCCTTTAAACTCGTACGTTCAGTCACATGAGCCATGAGCTTTACAATGCGGGTACTTTGCTCCTGGCAAAAGAAAAGATTAAAGAGATAGTTCAAGGAAAAACTGGAATATCGGCAAAAGAATTGTAGCGAACCGCTTTCCGAAAAGCTGTCTATTCAAGTAACTGATTTTCTACGATTTTCTCCTATAAATATGTTTATATAGATACATATTTGTTTACATTACCTCCACACAGAAGGCTCTAAGGAAAAATATCTCTCAGAATAAGTAGCAATCTGGAGGTCATCGTGTTTATGCGACACAGACATTGAAAAATTGGACCTCCCGAATACGTGCCACAAAGCAAAGCCACGGCGGACATGTGAAGGACGTTATATTTTGCACTTTTTGCAATAAAATATAACTTCAAATTAAAAAAAAATATTATTGGATATCTTTTTACACAACATTTTTTATTTACATTTTAAAATCGAGCGTCCTTATTGAAAGACCCTATATATTGAAGAGAAATGAATTTCACTGAGAAAATCAGTACGATTCCATTTTCCGTTGGTCTCCTGCTTATTCTGTCTAGTTGCTGGTTCCCGGTAGTAATGCTGGCTTTTACACTGTTTGTCTCCTAAGTTTATTACTACAGTTTCTTTAACTCCCCAAGTACCACCCTCCAGATATTTAAGCTCATTACTTAAAATAGTAGTTAGGATTCGTTCCGACTATTCGTTCGATTCTTTTCGATTCGTTTTTTTACTGATGACTCCACAAAAAGATGTAATTTTAATTATTTATTCGATGCAAAAAACATAACTCGTGATATTATAGTTTTGTGCACAATATCCTTTTCACTTTCCTTTGTCCAGAGTGACATGTGCAAAACGGCGTAAATGTACACTAGGGTGCTTTAAAAAGGTTTAAAAAAAATTATTTGATTTTTCCATGGGGCACCTTTTATATGTTTACAAATGTCTAAAAAAATATAATTTTTTTAATCGGATTTTAGGGTTCGCTACCAGCTGTGAAAATGAAGGTGTTTGACCAAAAAGTATTTTGAGTTTGACCAATAATAAGTTGATATTAAAACTAAGTTTTTACAAGCAATTTTTTTACAAAATGTACAACACAAGATTAAAATCAATGAACTTATTATATGACACATACGCTTGTAGGCGTAATTGTTTTATGTCACGATTGCAAATTGTGTCTAAAAAAAAAAAGTTAATACTCAAAGACTTTAATTGCTACACTAACACGTTTAAATATTTGTTTTATCTCATCTTCTTCTTGTAACCCAATCTAACTATACATGTTTTTAAATGTTATTATTATAGAAGAATTGGATGCACAGTATTAAAAGCAGGCAAAACATAATTTATATTTATTCTTTATCTTTATCTTCTACCTTGAGTGCTGTGATTTATATACTAATAATTCCTTAAATTTCTCTTTTCCAACAATTCTTTAACTTTTCATCTTATTTTTGTAATTCTATCTTACTGCATATAACTTTTTTATTGTGTGCATAATATTAATTAATGAAAATTATCAACCAATACTAATGAATGTATATCCCAAAACTGTAAAACTCACCCGCCGTAACACAGGGTCATCCCCAGCATGGAGGGTGAAATATCTAAACTATATTTACTTTCGATATATCATGTATTTAAATAAATAAATACATAAATAAATAAATTAATTGTTTACAATACTGTAAGGATCGGGAGAGGGTTGTGCGTAACCCATCTGTAACTTATTTAACTATGCATTCTGATACATGTTTAGTCTGAAGCAATCATTGCCCTAAACGTCGCGTATTTTAAAAACGTTAATCAATGATAGCGACCCCTAAAATTTATTTAAATGGAAAATAAAATAATATGTGTGTATTTTTGGCTATTAAAAGGGTGCCCCGTTAAAAAAGACGAAATTTTACTTTTTAAAGAAGCTTGATGCACATAGATCATAAGTTTCTGCAAATGCTAAGGAACACAACAACGCTTGATAGAAAAAAATAGGCGTTATATTTATGAACATTTGTAATGGCTAAATTGAGACATTTGAGAAATAAATATTAGATTACGTGGAAAAACGTAATTGGTATCAAGACGCCACCCCTTATTCTTGTTTACCTTCCCCGGGGATGACAGCTAATTTCTTCTCCCATTATATTTAACGCTTATTTATAAAGCATTTATATCGCTATATTTTCTTTAACGCCAGCGAATATTTACGGTACCCAATTATAAAGTTTATATTATGCCTATACCTAAAAATATGAAAAAAAACTAAAAAAAAAACATTTTAATTACGGCTCTACTGAGAATTATTCGGGGATGGAAACACACATTGTGTGGAGTGAATTTTAAGTCTTAATTTGAAATCTTCGTTTCTTTTCTTACCTAAAATAAAAAGCCGTATTGACATCCTTTTAGAAAATATTTTGGGTCTGGAGTGTAGCACCCTGAATTCACTTACCGTACCTACCAAGATATAATTAAGTATGTACCTACCTAACATAATATATTATAAATGAACGCGGTTGGGTTTTCGTTTTTTTTAAATAATTAATACGTAATTTTAGAATTTAATTCATTAAATAATATATATTTATGAACAAGTTATGCTGTGTAATTGATAATTCGCGTGATAGATGTTTTTCCTTCGTCACGCATAATAATAATTATAGCAGAACTTGTTAACAGATTTAAAATTTGTTTATTTAATTTAAACAAATTACTTCGTGTAAACCACTATAATCACATGTTTCTTCGTCAGGATAATAAAATGAATCATGTTGACGAAGATATCGTTAGTTTTGATAGATAGATAATTAAAAATAATAAATACCAGTTCTAGTCGTACAACTAGGCTTCCCAACAATAAAAAAAATGGATGGTGGTCATTATTTTGGCCTACGATTGCAAATTTTGTCTATCAATTCTCAAAGTGTTTAAAACAGTCCAAAACATCTCTCACATACAGCAACTTATTGCCCTGATGGCACAGCAAAGCTACTGAAGTGTTGAATAGCGCGAGGTTCAATCCATTTTGGCAATATCAAGATTTCAAAAAAAAAAATTACACCGAAAACATAATATTATTGAAAATTTTAAATATACCCATACAACATATTAATTTACCAATATAAAATTTGTTCTTTAGCTTTGAGTTGTGTAATTTATATTTTTTAAATTAAAAATTGTTAATATTTTTAATACTCGTGGTTCTTTTACTAAATTTATTAATCAGGGGGTTGCGATAATGTCTTTTCAAAAATTGCACATTCTAAGTACGTCTATAATGCACCTAAATACCTGACTGGTGAAAAGTAAATTAAATAATGCATTTATCTCGTATCTACTAGAATACATTTCAAAAATTAAAGCCGTCACAGGACACCTCACGGACGTGAAACATCGAAAACGGAGACAGGTGACCGAATGGTCGTCCCGTAAAAGAATGGGCTTTCCCGCGCCATCGTTTTAGCAGCCGGGATAAGAGAGACAACGAATCACGAGGCTTGCTGAATGAAGCTTCATTCCGTTTAAGAGCGTCGTCCCGTCTTGCCACGCTAGATTCGATTTTACCTTCCTAAAGACGTTTCACACACAAACACTTCCAGTTTTTCACTTTCGGTTCTACATTTGTAAAATAGAACATATTTATATATTTTATTGGAAATTGACCGTCACACCAGTCAAATATTGCAGACAGTAATGCTATTTGCAACGCATTAATAATATTATATACAAACGAGAAACTTGTCTACTTAATTTGAATGCAGGAAAAACAGTGGTGGTTTAAAAATAATGCAATAGGTACATCGCGACGTCCAACGTGTCGTTAATAATTAATTGAGAATTTGCAATTTTGTTAGTTTCAATATTTAGAAGTATCAAAACTCGAGCGAATCCGAGTAGTAAATAATAATGTAGGTACCCAATTAAAATTCAATACAGTCCTTTAAAAATTAAAATATAATTATCGAAAGGACTAATAATCGGTTTTACACCCCCAACTAAATTAATGCAAACAAATGGTAGTTTTATTGGTCCTCGTACATCTTCCAAAACAAATTCAAATGACAAATCAAAATGTCACTTTACACAAAAGCATTAAAATTATAACTGAATAATGCAGATTTTGAAAAACTTTTCATATGAACTCTGTGTAAACCTTCATGCTTTTCAATTCAATTGGACTGTAACTTCAAGACTAACTTTATTTACTTTCTTGAAACTAAACAAAAAATTAACAAACTTTTATAGATAATATTAGGTCCTTACTTATGAAATTGGCATTTTGTGTGGGAGGAACATAAAGGCGATTTTTTAAAATATAATATATTTATTTAATCAAAGTATGTACAATTGCTATCTATGCACTTTTACTAAAAAAAACCATTCAGCCGGGAATCAATAAAATCTTTGAAGGCGGTTTGAATTTTGTCCCTTGCAATAAGTTATCCAAATTTCGAAAAAAATGGTAATCTTTTGGGGCAAGGTCCGGAGAGTACGGTGGATGTCTTAGACATTCCAATTGAAGCTCCTCTAATTTGGTAGCCGTCTGTTGTGCAGTGTGTGGTCTAGCGTTATCATGAAGCAGCAGAGGCTTAGAGCGATTAACAAGCCTCGGTTGTTTAGCACCTAGCTTTTCCATCATGGTTTGCAGTTGCTGACAATAGACATATGCCGTAATCGTCTGGCCAGATTTAAGAAAGCTGTAGTGAACGACACCAGCACCAGTCCACCAAACGCTCACAAGTAACTTTTATGGAGTCAATTTTCGCTTGGATCATGGTTTGGCTGGTTTGGCAGGGCTCAGCTATTGCGATGAGCGTTTCCGATTATCATATATGATCCACTTTTCATCACATTCGATTTAAAATCCCTTCATTATTGTGCCGGTTTAGTAATGCAACGCAGCAGTCAATGCGCGTTTGTTGATTTGTTTCACTCAATTCGTGAGGTACCCACCTTTCAAGCTTTTTTACCTTCCCAATTTGCTTCAAGCGGATCAAAGCAGTTTTATCACTAACACCGCAGCCTGCAGCTAACTCGGACGTGGTTTGCGATGGATCCGCTTCCACAATAGCCTTCAATTCTTCATTATCAACTTTGGTCTCCGGCCGTCCACGGGGCTTGTTCTGCAAGTCGTAATTTTCCAGAACGAAAACGTTGGAACCAAAAACGCACTGTGTTTTCTTTTGCGGCACCGTCGCCATACACATCATTAATCTTTCGAGCTGTTTCTGCAGCACTGGTGCCACGGTGGAACTCGTACTCGTAAATAACGCGATATTTCAAGTTTTCCACTTTGTAAACTAAGTGACGCAAAGAAAAAAAAAACAATTATGGAAAAACAAATAAATTAAAATTTTCGAAACACAAATACATGAGTAAGTAGCTGTATAAATTTGAATTTGGAATTCCTAACTACAGAGAAAATATTTGAGATCAAAGTTGTCAGTACGGCAAAACGCCAATTTCATATGTAAGGACCTAATATTTTACTATACTATAGATAATATTCAAATATATATTTGTTTCTTTAAAAAGAAAGACAAACATTCCCGGGTTACGAATAACCCAACAGCATTTGAAAATCTCCTACTACCACTACACTAAGCGGAAGATGTTGCTTGTGTTGTGATGGAAGACTACCCAGCCGAGGAATCGAACACGGAATGCCTGGGTGGGACCCAACGCTATACCCACTCAACCACTGAATTATAATTTTTTACTTTACCATAATATTTTTCTATTCTACAATATGTTTCTATGCTATTACATTTTACAATACTATAATATTTTACTATAGGTCCTATAATATTTTCACAGACACCTAGGTATGTATTTATGCCGATACTTTTAAATTTACATTTATACTTTTTTTTTAATACCCACATGCTGGCAGTGCCTTATTGGGTTCGCATTACCTACTTTTTTCTTATGTTTGCATCTTACTGTATTTAGAAATTATGTAGAAAGTTATTTTTGAGCTATAAAAAGAAATTTAGGGTGGAAAAAACAAATAAAATAAAGTCCGACAAGCATTCTTCTCATATAGAGTATCACGATCCTTACTTACCTACATTAATACATTTGTATGGGTATTACTTGCAAAGGCATTTTTGGTATTATTTATTTTAACTGCTCCTTTTCTTCAGTTCTTCGGTTCACTCCAAATTGACCCAACATCTCATTGAAATTCTTACACCGAGTAGGGTGGTTGGTTGAACAAAGAAACCAACCTAATATCTAAATATTGAAACATCTGGCAGACAGCCAGTCGACTGAAAAATGCAGTAAATATAATGTACCTTCTTGTAATATACGTTGTTCATCTGAAAAGTAACATATTCGTACAATTGAAAAATAAAAAAATATATTCCGTTTGATTATTTCATTGCTCTCTTCGTGTGTTTTCTATTGCTTGATTATTTTGGATTTTTCGTTGTGTTTTTCTCAACAAATTACATTATTTCGTACCTGTGTACGAAAAACCAAGTATCTTTAAACATTGGGTTATCATGTGTACTATTTTTGTATTTATGTTAAGATATTCATTTTCATATTATTTACTACTTTAAACAAAGCAAACTTATTTTGTGACACCACATGAATTAAAATTTATTTTAGGTCACGGTTTGCAGTTTGTCAATTCGGAAGGCAAAACAATAATACGTTAAAAAAGCTTTATTTTTAATTGAATTTTATTCATTTAAAAATAAAATATTAATATTTTATGAATAAAATTTAATAAAACATTATTTTAGTATGCACTAACTTATACACACGTATATTTTTTTTGTACGTACTATTCTCTATGTCTCATACATATTATTTTATTATTCCGACTCTTAACATGGCAAGGCTATACATACCATAGATTCATCGAATCGTGCCATGTCTTCCTTGGCGTCCCCGTATTCTACCATTCACATTTGCGTCATATATTCTCCTTACAATCCTTTCTTCGTCTATTCACTCTTCATGCCCGAACCATATGTATGTCCTTTTCTTGCATTCTTTGTGGATATCCACACTTCTCAGACGACGATACACGGTTTTACACACATACGCCTCGGGGATCTTATTTCTACAGCTATTGGTCATCTTGCGCTCGTTCCTCTGCCAGTTCCATGCCTGTATCAGGTTAGGTACCAGAACTCAACTAAGAGTTACCTGCAATTACCATTATTTCAATATACCTATTAGCCTTCCCATCTCTCGTAAACATGCTTCCTTAATATGAAAACTCATCCAACTACTCCAAGTATTCATCACTCACTACTAACTAGACATGGGCAGATTTATTCACAGTAGTGAATCGATTCAGTCTGATTCCCTTGGCCTTTTGAACTGATTTCTTTCATTCGATCCTTTAATTCATAAAATTACTTTACTTTAATTCATAATATATATATATGTCGTGGTTTTCGTCGATCAGCGTCTAAATTTTTTTTAAACACTGATCGGTGAATATCACGACGACGGGGTTTTTAATTTTTTAATGTGTGATATTATAACAGCAAAACCGATAGAAAAAATGTATTTTTATAAGGCTATCAAATAAATCCTCAAATTAAACAGTTTTACTAATTTTATTTTATTTATTTTAAACTTAAAATAGTTCCGCTTTGTGTGATCGAATATAAAGCGCATTCTACCCAATTTACGCAGGGCTCGAAATCGGAAGTTTTTGACCTACCATGTAACGAAATTGACGGCTCGGCCCACGGGGGAATTGCACTACACTCCCAAACGGATTTGCGGTAGGCATTGAGAATGAATTGTATCTTTTGAGCAGTGTCTTGTGTCTTGCCTTGCAGTGACTTATTAACTCGCGAGCTGCGGACCTAGACAGAACTGCAGCTATAGTCAAACAGATACCAAGTGCACTGCCAAAATTTCACACGGGGATTAACGTATAGTAAAAACTCCGAAAAACCCAAACTCGAAAGACACTCCACCGTAATATTTATATTTTGTTTTTCTTATTATTTATTCGACCCTCGAAAATTCCGATTTTCTGAAATACATTAAACTGGATCCGAAGAACAATATTTTAGACAATTCCTAATAATTATACACTCTGAAACAAAATTTTGAAATTCGAATGGCGGTTATTCCCGTCGATTAGGCGACTAAATCCTTTGGAAATTCCATTGTTATTTATATCGTGCTTCTATATAAGCAAACAATTAATGATTATACATTTAGTAATGAGTAGTGCATTGACTCCATAAGATCAAAAACCAGTGCCTTTCTTTATTTTCAATTTGATGTACTTTATTAATGTCAGTTCGACTTCATTTATTTAATCGGTGTGCTTGTACATTCACATTGTGTGTAATCTAATATCAGTGTTTTAGTAGATAATACGCATTCAAAATGGTGGATGTAAATCAACGATACGAATTGCAGGCAGGTGAAAAAACGATAGTTTATGATGTTATCAAGTTTTTCCAAACAATCCGCGACAATCCAGAAGACATCAAAACATTGAACTTCAAGCAAGTACATTTATTGGCAGCAGAGGCTTGCGGCCTCAACCTGTCGAACATTCGAAGAGTCTCGTCGGAAGCTTCTCATTCTCCGCATGCAGAAGAAGTAAAAATGTTCCATTAGCTTCGTAAAAACTACAAAAAACCTAAAACGGTAACGGGATTGGATGATAACATGGAATAAATTTCGTGTTAATTAAATAAATATATGTATCTACGTTTTCCGTGAATTGTAAAATGTTTTTTTTGTAATTACAAATAAAAATTTACCGATGTAACATGTATATTGTATTGTAAAAAGTATGTTGTTTTGTCATCATGTGCACATTAAGATGTTTTTTGTCTTTAAAAAAATAAATATGTAAAATCCCAGCTGGGGGTGAAAATCAAATATTATTTACATTTAAATGTCTCATAAATTGGTTACCGCTTTATTAATTAGCATCAGATAAACCTGTCTAAGAATTTTCTTGATTCTGAAATATGTATGTAATATGAGTTACCGGACACCTTGTAGGTATTTTTAAACACCCACGCATTTTTATTCAATCCTTAAATTCAGACTTGAAGACATTTGAATTCAGTCCCGAAGATAATAAAAACATTTTGTTAAATAAAATTAATTCTAAGTCGTGAATCTTCTCGTGTTTCTTTACCTGTACTCAGTTTGGACTTTGAACCCGCATTTAGTTTCTGTTTGACTATAGAAATGGAACTAACTGAAAATGACTATGACTGTGAAATGAGATTCGGAATGTAATCGGGAATAAGAGCGAAATGGATCGATTCGGACTTGGGACCTTGACATGGAAATCCCGGTCATTCAGAACTGTTTCGGCCGTTTTTCGCTTATATTGGGCCGGGAACTAGACGGATCTACGGGTTTTTTTTTATGAATTACGGCGCGGGGGTGGGATACTTTACGTGATTTACAATACGTTCGGAGTCACAATACTTCGGCCACTTCACCACTATAGAATAATAATATCTTCGAAATATTGTAATATTTAAATCGTTTACGGTACACAACATTGAAATAATAATCCCCTCTAGATAGTGTAAGGATAAATTTTCCAACCAAATCGAATAGGGATACGTTGGCGCAGTGGATAGCGCGTTGGCCCGGATTGCCAGAGGTCCTGGGTTTGAGTCCCAGATGTATCCGTATCTTTTTTCTGATTTATCTGTTTCGGATTTTCGATTGACTTTCGCTAATATTATCTTCATTAATTTAAAAAATATATATAAATAAATAAAAAATAAACATAAAAAAATGACATATAAACTATTATAAAATATTTTAGGATGCTTCAAATAAACACAAAATCAATTTTGGTTTATAAATTATAGAATAAAATACAAATTAGGTAACTTACTTGATAACTTTACTGTTTTTTAGTTCACGCATAAACTATAAAGGTAGATTCAGACTGGGTCGACGTACGTACGCATTGCTACGCCAAACAATGCTTAGCAACCATACATTTTCTATGAAAATAGCCACAGACATCGCACGTCGCGATGAGTGTGACCAATGTCATTCTAAAACATAAATTTTCATTGAAAATCTATTTTTTCTAAGTAGCCCAGATATTGTTAGGCGTAGCGATGCATACGTACGTCGACCCTGTCTGAATCTACCATTAAGGAGGCCATAAGGTTTTCTTTTCATCCAAAACTTTAATTCGAATTGAGGCCAAAATACTCGAATACGCTGAATAATATTTTTTAATCATAAGGTTTACATGTTGTAGAAACGAAATAAAACACTCAAGGAGATTCCGATATAATCACTAAATAATTTATTTCGCTATTTATTTTATGAGTTGCCAGTATATTTACGATGATTGTGGTGTCTTGATAAGTAGGTTTAGTGGTTTAGAGATAGATGGCAGTAGACATAAAGCCTACGCCAGTTTCCGTCAGGTGGCGGGAGTTGAGAGATAGTTGTAATTAATTGTTAATAAAGCCGGTAACGCAGAGTTCTGCCGGGCAGGTTTTACCACTAGTCAGTTGAAGGTAGTCGTTTTAGCGCAGAACCAATATTATTGTAATCACTTAAATAAACAGTTTTGTATCAAGAACCTAATCTTATTGAGAAGACCCAACACATAACGTGTGCACGTGAATAAGGCAAATGTTACAATGATGTACGAAACTAATTAATACATAACGTATTAACTGCTCACTTATATAGTATTTGATGAAATGCATTCCCAAAATAATCATTTTTTGCAACTGATAAAAAAACAGAAAAAGGAAGAGGAAGGTTTGCATGTACTTGGTTATCCAAATCTTACGTTACGAAGGCATTGTTCTGAATTAAACGTATAATTGATCTTTTAGTAGAGTATTCTTTAATGAGAATCAAATATACTGTGAGTATATACATCAAATCTCATAACTTTATGTGAATAAACTTTACGACAATAGCAATATATTTTTCCTCCGCCTGGTTACGTTATGAACCTGCGATATTTGAATTCAGCACCAAGTGGCTTATTGTTCTACAACGAAAATCGATATTAAACTAATCTCAATATAAAATATCCAAATACAATATCTTATCATTTCAATTTTACTTCCAATATCTTTCCATTCCATTCACCTTGTTCACCGAGAAGGAAAATTGGTTTAAAAAATCGTGAAGAGAACTACAAATGTGAGTATATAAATATGCACAAATTATCAAGTTATATATAATATATTTAAATAAACTTCAGACTATAGGCCCGGAGGAAAATAAATTATCTCGATCATCTTTGAGGATGCTTTGTGGAGGTGCTTTTTGAGGAGAGGGAGGAGTGAAGATGGGTATTAAGATGATACCCGGTGGTGCAGAAATAGATTTTACTAAAATATTGCTGTCACTGTTGCTCTTACTCCACCGGATATTGAGCGAAAGGGACAATGCACTGACACCTAACTAAAATGGAGGTTTTGTATTCCCCACTTTTCTCCCCCAAAAGTGGACTGATTTTCAATTTTTTTTTTACCAACCACATAAGAAAAAACTATTCTATGTCTGTACGTTTTGTTTTTTTTTTTTAAAACATTGTCTGGTTTGTATACTGAACATCTTTTGACGGCGTTTAAACCAGTCAATTTTATTGATTTTCGGAAGGTCATAACTTCTATAAAAAGTAACTTATCAAAAAAAAACAAAAAGTACCGGCACGCTAGTAGTTGATATCTATTTTATGCAAAAACAATATTTTCTCTAGGGTTAAAATCCAGAGAGATAAACAGGGAATACGTTTGTATGGAAAAATCACCGCCGGGTATCCTCTTAAAGAGAACAATGTTGTAGGAAAGCGGAAACACAGAGGCCGGCAATTGTTCCACAATAGAGATGTTGAACTCAAAACGGGTCGCAGAAAATACCTCGTTCGAATATATTCGGCGCGCATTTTGCGTGTTTCCAGACAGCGCACCGGTGCCGAAGGAATCAAAGACGCTAGTTTCTCTAAACATCTTCCATTGAAATACCGGTAGAACAAGGACAGTATTCTCATTCAATGCCTTTGTTCTGTATATACAGGGTGTTAAGGTACGTACTTGAGTTACTTTAACCAGTGATTCCTGACATTATTTGGAGTAAAAAATGTAAATGAAATTTTGGTCTCCGGTGACTTTTTTTATGTAAATTTTTTTTTTTTTCAAAATATTTTTTCTTCAAAATCAAACAAAAAAAAAATTCTTTCACATGACCTTATTGGTCACTCAGCCAAGTTACCACCCCACCACTTACCCCGCCCCCAACTACCCAACACCTACTATTATTTATGTTTTTGTAGAAAAAAAAAAAAAAACATCAAAAATGTCACCGGAGACCAAAATTTCATTTACATTTTTTACTCCAAATAATGTCAGGAATCACTGGTTAAAGTAACTCAAGTACGTACCTTAACACCCTGTATGTATGTTCAAAGATGAGCAACAAGCGAGGCTCAATTTACCTTCCCTTCCTATTTTGGTAATATTGTTAATTTTCTCCTCATGCCCACGAATAAGCTCTGCAGGAACAAATTTTACCGTTGTCGCGAATTTATAATCATTGAAGAAGACGATAATACTAATAAATCTAAAAGAAACAGGAAACAGAATAAGACGCTGAAAAAAGTAACGGCTTACTAATCTACAATTCTATTTTTTTTATTTAGTTCTTTATTTTTATGTACATATTTACGTTTATTTCGCAGTGGAGAAGGGAATGTACACTAGTTTTCATTATAAATTACATGAACGTGCAATAGAATTGCAAAGATGGTTGTGATATTTTGAAGAATCGCGCAGACTTCCGAAGTAGAGTCTCGAGATAAGAATACTGGGAAATGCTGTGAAACACATCGCTTAAGAGGGAAGTCTGATCCAGCCCAATTTGTTTTCTTATATATTTTTTTATTTTCATTCACGAAACTTTTGTTGCTTATAAGAGGTACATTTGAACAAGGAAAAATACTATTGAAAGTTTGATTTGAATATCTATTTATATATATATACAAACTGTGATTCATGCGCATTATATATTCATACTATAACAATTTTTTTTTTTAATTTCCAGCTACAAATGATTTTAGAGGACTCCAGGATTCCGACTGATTTGGTTAGACCCTCAGCTTGCGGTCTCCATATATATATACAAAGTTGTTGATTGCAAAAATTGCGAACATAAAATGAAAATCGACGAAAAACGGTCTTGATTTTGCAAAAAAAAATGAAATCCAATAAAAAGTTTGATTTTTTGGATTGGCTCGACCAGACTCCTACCTTAAGGTGAGGTGTACAAAGTTCAGAGTTTAGACAATTTACCCATGCACATTTGTATGATGCACAATATGTTCGTAGAATGACATACAACATTATTTTTCGTAGCAAATGCAACATATTTGACCTGACATCCACTATACACTTTACGAATGCATGCATTACGAACAATAATTTAACATTTCGTTGTTCCTTGTTTGTTCTTATGAGAGTATTGTGACAATTTTTAACAATGTGTGGGAATAATATACGTGTACGTTCAACGCTTTTTGTAATAAAAAGCCACTGAAAACATTTTTATTCACTTATTGGTCACCAACTGTACTTGAATTATAATTGAGTTAATTACATAATAATTTTTTTTCATTGCTAAATTTCTACATTTGAAATACCTTCCTAGTTAGATCAAAATATTTATTAATTAAATAAAACAATTACTTTGATTAATAACACGTTTTTTTTAAGAGATCGGTTTTGCTTAACATAAACGTCAGAGGAAATTAAACAAACCAAATTGATTAATTTTATACCCCGATGGTGCTTGTGCTAATCGAAACAAATCGATATTAAAAAAATTAAATAAATACATCGTGGTTGTAAACAAAGTAATTATTTTATTTCATTTTAAAGGGTGTCCGGGGGTAAAATGTATTAACTTCGGGAGGTATACATGAAAGTATCAGTAAAAAAGAAAATGAACTTTTTTCAAAAACATTTAGGGGTACTTTTTTGGTAAAAAGATAAAATTAGTCCGGCGCCGGCGACTAGCACTATTAGGTATTTTCCGTTGTTACAATACGGGCCAATCAAAACCAACTTCGCCACCATCGCGCCCGGCCGGGGGCAGGCTCATTTATCGGGTAAATTTGTACCCGATAAATGAGCCTGCCGATGTATGTTAGTTTATTTATTTTTAATAGGTACATCTTTTTGTATGGGAAAAAAATTGGAATTTCGAAAAAGGTTGTTTTTCTTTTTTACTCGTACCATCGTGTAGAATCACCTCCCCCCTTTACCCCCCGACACACTGTATATGTCAAACCACAAAGTGACTGCTTTCTATCAAAGTATTAACTACATAAATGCAACTTATAAGGACTGAATTTTTACGTTAATGATATTTACACTCATTACTCGATCTGGCCCCCTAGCACACTCGATCGATAAGGATTGATAGGATAACTTTCGTTAATTTACATCGTTGCCTACCATGACTGCAGATCGATAACGAATTGGTGACAGTTCACAATGACTAAGTGTCATTAATATATTCGACATCAACTTTGTTAATTATATATAATACCTACCTATAAATTGAAATGTAAAAATATTATTTTATTTCACTACATCTATATTCTTACTTTTACTTATCTATTTCTGTATATCCAACTTAATAACTGATATGATACTCAATTCCACTATCAATGTATATTTGTTAACATCCTATATAAGTTTATGTATTTTGTTACCTCAAATTTTTTCTTCTATTTTATTTTTTCTCTTACCTTTGTAATGGCACTACTCCCCAATTCAAACACGAGAAATGTTTTTCTTTATTGAATTGGGTAGATTTTGTTAAAAAAACTATTTTTATTGTAATTAGCCAAAGAATTATGTAATATTAAAGACTTATGATTTTCTTTTATAAATAAAAAAAAAAAAAAAAAAAAAAAAAAAAAAAAAAAAAAAAAAAAAAAAAAAAAAAACTGTTGTTTGCATGTTAGCGATCTGCAGTTGTCCTAGGAAACGATGAGAAGTTACCGAAAGTTATACTATCAATCCTTATCGATCGAGTGTGCTAGCGGGCCTGTTCAAGCATATCGCAAAGCATTTAAAGAGTTTTTTTTTTCGTTGATTAGTAATATGATTGGTGTGCTAATTAATATAAAATTTAATGTTTAATTTAATTTTTTTTTTATCATAAGTTGAATAACTAGGGTCTTAGAATAGAAATATATATATGAAAACTGACCATCACTCACAGCTTTGTTGGATTAATACATTTTATTTGAATTACTGTTAAATTATTCTCCTTATTTTGAAATACCACATTGTGTTATGGTAATATCTAGAACCTTTGTTAAAATTATTGCTCAATGGAACAATATTTTATTGTTATCGACTTTTCCTTTTGTCGGAGGTTGTTTGTTTCGTAAGGGATGAATAAATTATTTTAATCTGCTACCTTCATCTAAATACATTTTAAATCGACATATTTTCGTAATGATACCGAAATCACACCGGAGGGCTATGTCTCTCAAATGAACCCCTTTGGGCCAGTGTTGTCCCTCAGTTAATATTATTTTCAAAAACCTTTTCAGAAAGATTATTCCTTTATGGCAATCGGTGTTATCTCCGTAACTTCTCTTGCTTAATAGTAAGTTTTCTCAATGCCAGCATATAGTTTTAGCTTTTCAATAAAACTACGGTTAAATAACTATTTTTTTATATTTAATTTACAACATTTTCCGATGTAGGTAATTAAAACGATTATTTTCGTACAGAAAGTTGAGAGAAATGAGACAGGTATATCTACAAACGTAACTGATGGTAAATAAATTTACGACGAATAGATGGATGATTTTCATATCAGCTTAGGCAATTTTTTGTGTTAAGCATTGTGTTAATTTATAAAAAAAAACTTTAAAAGTTAACTTGCGAAATGTATAAATAACTCAAATATTTAGTATCATCTTGGGAGAGTCAGGAAGTTTTCATTCTTTATTTAGTGATGTTTATGAGTTAGATTATGAGTTATAAATTCACTAGTCTCAGTGAGAGTCAATCAACGATCGTCCCCTTTCTTCTCACACGCCTGTTTGAAAACGAAAAAGACAAGTATACGCACAATGCTACTAACATGTCGCTATAACCAAGCATAAACTTCATTTTAGCATTGTGTACATTGAATTATTCAACTATATAAAAGTCACGTACCAAAAATATCCATTTAATAAAAGTCATCTTGAGCGACGCGCGACGCTCCGCGATTCTTGTTGCTAGTGACACACACATCCCCACGAATATATAGCGAGCGACATTTTGAAATAGGTCAAGTCTAACAATGCTGTGTCACCAGCATAATGGTGGTTTTTTGTTTTTTTTTTTGTCGTCTGTAATCGTCTGTAAGTGGTTTTGACACCAGTTTGACAATGCCTTCAGAGGGCGAAACAGCTGTAACACATAATAATAATTAATAATTACGAAGCAGAACTTGTTTATAATAAACTGTTTTTTATACATTGAATAATAATATTATTGAATATATAAAAGAAATAAAAATTAAAATGGAGTTCTACAAAATAAACTTAATAACAATAAATAATGGTAGTTACTCAGCAAAGCGATTCTGATATCTTCACTTATTTAAAATGTGAAAAACACCAAACATTAAACGGCAGAGACCGGGATCTTTCTGCTTCGCTGCGAATGCGGCTGTTTTCATTTTAACTCACTTCTTGGGACAACATTATTCACAGCACCTTTCAATATTCCTCGTCACGCAGGAAACTGATTCAATCTATCTCTACAACCCAAAAAACATATTTACTTGGAAATTTCTTACTATGCTGAAACAAAAGAGATATGATCTTAAACATTTTCAAAGATCGTAGATACCAACGTATTATTTAGGAAGGGTCGTCAATTTTGTTCCGACGCCACTGGCTTCAGATCGTAAATTAAACTATTATCGATATTCCGGCAAAGATGAAGCCTTTGTTAAATGAAGTGTTTATAATTTATTTACGGCATCCACCTTCGGAATGGGGAATTAGACAAAGCGAACCTTCGTTATATTATTTGTTTTAGAAAATGGTTCGGGAAATCACGCCCTTGCAGTATGCAAATGGTTAAATATCCCACTGTACTAATAATTTCATGAAAAAATAATTAACCCACTAATTCAGAAATTAAATAGCATCGTGAGTAATGTTTTGAGAATTGCGAATCGAAAACGAATGTAATACGACGAACGCCAATTCGATGAACGGGGTAGAGAGAATGAAAAGGTGAGGTCGCCGATGTTCAGACAATCGCGATGATGACGCCTAATTATTATGCGTAAGTACTTTTAAATTAATATTAGGGGCACTACGTGTTCCTCTGAACATTTCCCAGTTTTTAATTACCTTTATTTTTTTTCTTCACAAATATTAGCAATTTATTTTATAAAATGAGATATTTTGGAGCTCAGATAAATGATCTTTTGTAATCAAATTTTTATTTGCTACTTTTGGTTGTATATTGTGAAATAAACGCAATCGAAATAAAACTTGTTTTCTGTCCAGAGGAGCAATACCCGGTATAAGATACGTTTTTAGATTTTCACGGCCAAAAGCATTTTCGTTGTTTGTTTTTGGGGTGTTATGCCGTGTTGTGCTACCTCCTTCTTTAGCCGACGTTTCGGACAGCGTTGCAGTGTCCATCATCAGGGCAGATCCGGCCGATCCGACGATGTGGACGACGGTACACATCGTCGGATCTGCCGGATCTGCCCTGATGCAGGACACCGCAACGCTGTCCGAAACGTCGGCTAAAGAAGGAGGTAGCACAACACGGCATAACACCCCAAAAACAAACAACGAAAATACCCTGTATGTTCCTCTGGACATTGTGTTATGTTCTTCTGGAAAGTAAGTGTTCCCCTCTTTACAATGAACAATTAATGCTTTCTATAAAACACAAATAAACAAATACTAATAGCAGCGATACATAATTTATTTAAATAATAGAACAGTTGCTATAGTCCAGTATATTATGTACTGTCATCCTAGATGGATAAAACCTATTTTAGAGTCATCTATTTTTTTATAAAGGTAACAAAATGTGATCTTAGATTTCACAGCCAAAAGTATTTTTGTTATTCATTTTTGGGGTGTTGGACACTGTAACACTGTCCGAAACGTTGGCTAAAGAAGGAGGTAGCGTAACACGGCACAACACCTCAAAAATAAATAACAAAAAAGACTACTGGAGTAAAATGAATGGCGTATTAGACACGTGCCAAAGTATTTTTCCCTGATTTTTGCCTACACAGTTCCGCTAACCATAATAAAAAAAATGATTGAAAAAAAACATTTATTCATACGACAGTTTCACAGTGAACATGGAGTGGTCATTTTTTACAATTACAAAAGATTCTCATTTTGAGGTTAAGTTATTAGAAAGATAAATACCCGCGGTTTCTTGGAAAAACACGCAAAGATTCTCATTTTGAGGTTAAGTTATTAGAAAGATAAATACCCGCGGTTTCTTGGAAAAACACGCAAAGATTCTCATTTTGAGGTTAAGTTATTAGAAAGATAAATACCCGCGGTTTCTTGGAAAAACACGCAAAGATTCTCATTTTGAGGTTAAGTTATTAGAAAGATAAATACCCGCGGTTTCTTGGAAAAACACGCAAAGATTCTCATTTTGAGGTTAAGTTATTAGAAAGATAAATACCCGCGGTTTCTTGGAAAAACACGCAAAGATTCTCATTTTGAGGTTAAGTTATTAGAAAGATAAATACCCGCGGTTTCTTGGAAAAACACGCAAAGATTCTCATTTTGAGGTTAAGTTATTAGAAAGATAAATACCCGCGGTTTCTTGGAAAAACACGCAAAGATTCTCATTTTGAGGTTAAGTTATTAAAAAGATAAATACCCGCGGTTTCTTGGAAAAACACGCATTCTAAAGTAGAGTTAAAATAATACAGACTCGTAAGTCTTCACAACATAAAATCATTCAATAAAAACAAAAAACAAAATACTTTTTCGATGAAAAAAATACAATCAGCGTCCCTCACTTTAACTTAATTAAATCAGCGTTGCCAACTTTAAAATGCACATTAGTTAACGGTACGTAATTAATACAAAAGTTGTTAGTTTATGAAATAACACTTCTGTCCAGAGGAACAATCGTCCAGAGGAACACGTATTGCCCCTACTGCAAACATTTATAATTTTTTCTCGATCTTGTGTTGACAAATCTACAAAAACAAAGCCGGTGTTCAATAATTATGGAGATATTTTAAGGATGCCTGCTCATTTATAACAAGATCCTTTGTGACCCCTTTCGGCCCGTTTCATTCAAAAATTTAATTTTGGATTTGAGGCCAAAATACCCAACCAAACTGAAAAGTAATTAATGGCCGAAACTGGCGCGCAAACGTTTTTCTTAAGATTTACAGATAATCATCTAATCTGAAAACATTATTTCTGAACTTATTTTTTTTTCCAAATGTAAATGCAGGTTGGTAGGTACTAATTAAATGTATAAATAGCAAATTACAAACTCGACCCGCAATTTAAAACTCTTACAAACTGTAGCTGAATATCTTATAACTTACCTATTTCTACAAAAGAAAGCATAAGATAAATCAACTAGCAAAGAAATAATTAAATTGGAATCACCAGTTTTCCGCATGTTCCACGAGTTTCCAAACACCGTGTATAAAAGTTAAAAACGCAAAAATTTATAAAACTTAAAATATAACTATGTAAAGAACAAAAGTAGTCCCTTAATACCATTGATGCGTTCAAATAACCCTATACATTATTAGTTACATGCACGGTATCTAGCGCAGTAGAGGCGCCATTTCAAGAGGATCAGTTTACGAGTGAAGTGACCTCTCTGCGCTATTGACTATCTATGGTTTCCAACGAATTGGATGCCAAACACTACCAAAAGTAGAGTATATATCCATACCTTGGTCAAGCGGTAAGGCTCTTGGCAAACGATCCGGTTCAAATCCTGGGGTGTGCGAGTAAATTTTAATTGGTTGACTTGGGTTATTTCACATTTAATCTTAAAAAATTTTATAAGGTATATTTGTGGCAGGTTTCAGAGTGGAAGATACTCTCAGTGTCGCCCTTGTGTAATACCACAATTTCGAATTGAAACGTTGCTAGATCTGAATAACCGGGTACTTCCCCATCTTGCTTTTCCCTACCCCTTCCCCTCCCACTACCTTCAGCATCACAACATACCCCAATTGGGGATGATAGTCTCACTGGGTCTAGGCAGCTGGGAGTAGTTGGGACTCTTGTGCGGTATTATGACAATGGTAAATTCGGCTGGTTATGTTAATTCTGGAGCTTGAACAGTTAGGGTTTAAAAACATGCATTTGTTTAATTTGTACGAGATGGGTTCTTGAACGATTTGACATTTTAATTTGAGACGATAGTTGATTATAACTTTCTAGTCTCCTGGTTATTCACGACTAGGAGGCGGCTTAGCGGTGGCAAAACGAAGAATTCTAAGTCACGAATCCGCAAAAACATCATTCGGAGATATTGAAATTTGAATTTTTGAAATTATATGTTTTTGTAATAACGAATCAATTCTAAACTTTAAACCTCAATATCTCCGAATGATGTTTTTGCGAATTTTCAACTTGGAATTCTTCGTTTTGCCACCGCCTTGCCGCCTACTATTCACGACGAATGTCACGTATTAAATATCCTTGGACTATTTTACGACGGATGTGTAAAAATTTTTTTATCCAAAAGATATTTTTTGGTTTGTACAACTCGCTGTGAAGATTTATCAAAAATAGTGATTTAGCATTAAGAGCCATTGACTAGCGGCTGAGAATAAAAGTTTAAAAATGCTTGCAACTTTACAGGGAGGTTCCGATCAAGTTTTTTTAAATTAAAAATTTAATATCTTTATTCAATTTATTTTATTCAAAACTTGCTTTAACTTACCTACATTAAAGTAAGCAATAAAAATGCTCAAAACGCACGATGATAAATTGTTAAATATCGTGTACTTTTTTGATCATAAGTATTTATGATTTTTTTTAATAATGTCTAAGCAAAATAAGTGTACAAAAAAAAAGAAATATTGTAGTTAAATAAATAGATAAACTGAGGTGTTTTCGTCACAAAACACGTTCTCGGGTTTATTTTTTAATGATTGTAATTGAACTAAAATTAAAATTCTGAAAATTGTCTTTACTTGATTATGTATTGATTTATTTTGTTGTATGATTGAATTAAAATTTGTGTTGAAAATACAATATTTCGTTTGAAATTTGAACAAGTCTGCCAACGACCAACGTTATAACCTTAATATATTAAAAATCAAATCAATTTATGTTTTTTTGTAAAAAAGAGTCAATACGTGTAGAATTTGATTTAAAAATGACTAATTTCCGGTATTCTCTGGTAATATCCTCTTAAGAGGAACGGCTGCTCACCTCTTTTCAGACCATTTCATACAAAACTTAATTTTGGGTTTGAACCCCGAATACTCAACCAAACTGAATAATATTTATTGTAGAAAGCAATCACGTTATGGTTCAACATATTCCTTAAAAATAAAACACTTTTTTTGTGTAAAACCAAGAGTTTTTATTAATTTAGGTGCGGATTTTATTCGGACAGTCGAGAGAATGGGGGTATTAATTAGTATCATCCCTAATTAATACCCTGATAATGCTTGCGCAAAGCGAAACCGCTGGATAAAATAAATTAATGAAAACTCATTGATGTACACAAAATAAGTGTATTATTTTTATTGAATAATACGTTTTTAAAATTAAAAGTAATATTAAATATCTACTACGGATATGTGCTATTTTATTTATTTTCGTTTTAAAAAATGATACACATCTATACAATTGAAGAAGGCAATTTTTTTTGGGAGTTAATTATAATTATTCATTATTATATAATACCTTATCTTCTGCGCTTATATAATAAAAAACAAAGTACAAAATAAAATAATGACATATATGTTTTCCGACGTAAATTGGTAATTTGTAATTTAAATTTACGCATATAATTTTTTTTTATTATTATATATTTCAATACACTTTTATACTAAATACAGTTAAAATATTTTTTTAATGTTTATCATTTATTCACAAATAATCGGCCAAGTTATGAAATATTATAATCTTATTTTAAAATATAAAAATAAAAAAATATTTTTAAATATAAAACTCTTTTTTACAAAGCAAATAAAGTAGCACATATCCGTACTAGATATTTTATATACCATTTGATTACCAAAACAATTTTTTCAATTTGATTTTGAATTTTTGCCTCAAATCCATAATTAAAATTTGTATGAAACGTGCTGAAACGGGCCGCGCGTCCGTTCCCCTTAACTTTCGCCTTAATTGGAGATGCGATATTCCCATTGATTTCGGACAGTCGAGAGTTATTGAGACCCTTGTGCGGAATTTATACGAAAAATGATAAATAAAACTTTTTTCCATTAAAAAATGTGCTTGTAGAACGAACAAAGGCAGTCCCTTGGTAACAAACTAGCAGAAGAATAACTTCCGATTTATATTATTAGAATGGTAGTTGTATTGTTAGACTAGTAAATTCTAAATATGAGAAATAGTTAACAATCTCCCAACATTCAATACGTTGTTCGCGGATTCCTAAGCGCCCTTGTAAGGCCAAATACAAACGGCACAATATCTCAGAACTTAACAAGTCTGAGAACTAAGTGAACACTTACTATGGGACTTGATCGCTTTACCGCATTGTTGGCGGTGGTTGCGAAATAATAATAATCTACGTTGGAAGTGACTACTTACTTCTGTAGAGCCAATTTACTTCCCTATTTACATGCTAATACACAAACTACTATCGCCTGTATCGTCATATTCGTGGGAAGACTATTTAAAAAAATTATAAATGTCTCAATGATTTTTACAGTTAGTTCCAATTTAGAAAATTACACTAAAATTCGTATTAGATTTCTATAGTTACCAGACACAAAACCAATATTATTTTTGGTGATATGAACACGGTCAGCTCTCCGAAACAACTAGATGATACTCAAGGTAGAAACTTTAATATGACTGATTATCACAAAAGCCATCAAGATAAAACAGCAGTATTTGTGGCCGCCATAGCCTCACTCAAATCATTTTCGACAGAATAGTTTTGCCAATATACAAAAACGGAAATATACATGTTTAGTGTTGAAATAACTTTAGGACATTAATCCATTATACCCATGTTCCTTACCAAATATTCCTTCCTTGTGATTCCCTTCCTTTCACATCAAGGCCCTTACCCAAGAAGCAAAGAAGATGATTTAAAACACTTGAAAAAAGAACACTTTTGCACTTCCTTTTTTTGAATAAAAACATTCAGTTGTTATCTTAAAAAACTCGACCAAGCTTGTACAAGCATTTCGCACATCTCGCAAATAACAATAATATAAATATATTATAATTGTCGTGAAGACCATCGGGTCATCATCATTGGAAAGTGATCGTAAAGAAGAACTGGGAGCGCTCACCTCATCATCAAGGTAAGGGCCATTCCTATCGTTTTCCTTCCCCCCTTGTCGATTTAAAAACACAATCTTATACACTCGTAATTTCGCCATATAATTTAGTTTTACAGTCCACACGGTGTCATCGGACACTTAACATTTTGATCCTTGTAGCCGGATATAAATCACATTCCCGCTAAATTACATATTGTTGTTTTTTAGCAAAAACTTCGCCAAATTGAATATCGTTTCAATTCAAATGATTGTGTTTTTAAACTCGCATCCTTTCAATTCCATTCCTGTCGTAAAGCTATTTCAACAATAATTCATTATTAATTATTACGCATAAAGATTAATAATTAATTAATCATATTGACATGATTTGTTTGCAATTCCGGTAGCATTCGATAAGTAGGCATCAGTTTGAAGTCGCGTCGGTAACGTAGAGCACTGTTAATGGTAACTGATGGTAACGTAGAGCCCTGCTTCCATAGATACGCAGTGAAGTTTGTTTATGATTTCGTTGTCAAGGTAAACTGTAAAGAGTGACAGTTTTTTACGCAGTTTTGTTATTGTTTTTTTTTGTTTGGTTTGAATATTTTTGGTTTTAAATATTCAAAAATGGCATCCAATTCAATTAAATATAGATTGTCAGTGCTGGATATGGAGAGTATTCGTGCGTCGGCTTTGAAAGCAATTCAAACAATGAATTTATCTGACAAAGATGCTTTCAAAATACGTTACACAGATCTCGTAATTGTACGAGAAAACTTTATTCAGGCTCATATATCTCTGGAAGCTACAAAAAAGAATGAGGCTGATGTAACGGTATTACAATCGAAATATTCGGAGATACAAAATATGTATTACGAAATACAATCATATTTTAACCAACTGTTTCCTGAAAAATCAACAGTTGCAATCGACAATAAAACAATGAACTATAATTTGACTAATGTTTCGTTACCTAAGTTGAATTTGATAGTCTTTTCTGGAATTTCAACAGAATGGATGAATTTTATTAACACTTTTGACTCGTTAATTCATTCAAATAATTCATTAAATTCCGTTCAAAAAATGCAATATTTATTAAGTAGTCTCACTGGTGAGGCACTAATTTGCGTGAAGCATTTGCCGATTTCGGAAGGAAATTACTTTATTGCTTATCATATTCTAAAGACGAGGTATGATAATGTACGCCTAATGGCTGATATACACGTGGAGGTAATTTTGTCATCCCAGCCCGTAAAGGCTCATGACAATTTGAGGCAATTTATTTCAATGCTGAAAGAAAACATTGCCGCCTTGGAAGTTTTAAATTTTCCGGTACGTGAATGGAGTTTCATATTGTTACATATTGTTCTACGCAAATTACCAAAAGAATTGCGTATTGATTTTGAGTTACAACATAAGTTGGAAAAAATTCCTTCATTCGATCTACTATTGCAGTTTTTGGAGGGACAATGCTTAGCTAAGGAAATGGCGTCAGGTATTATTCCGGAACATATGACACAAAAGGAAAATGTTAATAAAGTTCCATCGAAGGCCTATAATTTTAAAAGTCGTTCGAGCAATAATAGTAATGTTAATTCGTTTGTATCGAATATTGATATCAAGTGTCTTGCTTGCAAATCGCCACATGCTCTTCATAAATGTGACAAATTTTTAAACCTTTCTGCAAAGGATAGATACTCATTCGTAAAAGAACATAATCTATGCCTTAATTGTTTGGTCCAAGGGAGACATAATGCGAAAAATTGTCAATCTCGCTTTTCTTGCAAGCATTGTCAAGCAAGACATCATACCCTGTTGCATTTTCCAAAGAAAATGTTGGAAAATCCAGAACCTCAAGAAAATTCGTCGGAACCAATTGCTTTGACAACGGTTTACAATAAAACTAACACATCGGTGTTGTTATCTACAGCCTATGTTGAAATATTGGACAAAAATGGCATTTTCAAAAAGGCTAGAGTTTTGCTCGATAGCGCCAGCCAGGCTAATTTCATTTCGGAGAATTGCGTCAAACGCTTAGGTTTGCCTCGTCAAAAGAAGCAGTCACTTGCAGTGCTAGGTATTGGCAACATTCCTACAATTAATTCCAACGGATTAATAAAAACACAATTTCGTCCCGTCGCCTCGAAGGAATCTGGTATTACGACAGATTTTCTTATTTTGAATAACATTTGTTCAAATATGCCGTCATCTCGTATCGTCGAGCATGAGTGGTCACACATCGCAGGACTCCAATTGGGAGACCCTACATTCTACATACCTTCAGAAATTGATATCCTATTCGGAAGTGATATCTTTGCGTCGCTATTGTGCTCAGGTAAATTAATTGGCAATCAAAATGAACCTGTAGCCATTGAAACCAAATTAGGTTGGGTTTTGATGGGAAATGTCAAACCATCAAATCATTCTATTAACTCATTTTTCACTTCAATGGAGGAATCAATAGATGAAAAACTTAAATGTTTCTGGGAAATCGAAAACGTTCCTCTTTTGAAGAAAATTCAATCGCCTGATGAACTTCGTTGTGAACAATTATATGTTGAAAATACCTACCGTAACAAAGATGGGAGGTATGTTGTATCATTACCATTTAAGGAAACCCCGGAGAAGTTGGGAAAATCATATGACACAGCATTGTCACGTCTCACGCATTTAGAAAGGAGACTGGATCGAAATCCTGATTTCAAATCCCAATATATTTCGTTCATGAGAGAATACTTATCGTTAGGACACATGATGGAAATACCATCTCAATCGCCAATTGTTGGTAATTACTTCATACCTCATCATGGAATAATAAAGGAGACGAGTTCTACCACTCGCTTAAGGGTTGTTTTTGATGCAAGTGCTAAAACGTCATCGGGTATGTCATTGAACGACATACTTTTGGTCGGTCCCAAATTACAAAAGGACATTGTCGAATTGATGTGTAATTTTCGAATACACAAAATCGTTTTTACCGCTGACATACGTCAAATGTATCGACAAATACTCATGGATAAGAACTCTCGCCGTTTCCAACGTATTTTGTGGCGAGAATCGCCTAGTCATCCTTTAAAGGAATTCGAACTTCAGACAGTTACATATGGCACTTCATCTGCACCGTTCCTCGCTATCCGTACACTCCATGAACTAGCAAATGCTGAAAAATTGAATTACCCAGAGGCAGCTAGCACATTAATTGACAATACCTATGTTGATGACATTATCAGTGGTGCGCAAACTTTGGAAAGCGCTCGACATCGTATAGTGGAATTAATTGCATTACTTCAAAAAGGTGGTTTTGAACTACGAAAATGGTCTAGTAATTGTCCTGAAGTACTAAAAGACATTCCTGTCAGTTACCTGGAAGTACCCTTAAGTTTTGAATTGGATGCTGATAAGAAAAATATTAATATATTAGGAATTCAATGGATCCCTTCGCTTGATACATTTACATATAAAATTAATAATGTTGTTAATGGCCACTGTACCAAACGCACAATGTTATCCACAATTGCACGTTTATATGATCCACTAGGTTTTATTAATCCTGTCGTTTTTATTGCTAAATGTTTCATGCAAAACTTGTGGAAAATTCAAATTGGTTGGGATGATGAAATTCCTTCAGAAATGAATTTGAGATGGAAGAAATACATAACAGAACTTCCATCCCTCGCCAATCTAAGAATTGATCGCTATGTTAAAACATGTCCACAAAGTCGTTGTATACTTGTTGGATTTTCAGATGCCTCTGAAAGAGGATATTGTGGAATTGTATATTTAGTTGTAATTAACAACAAAGAAATATCGAGCCATATTTTGTTGGCTAAGTCAAGGGTTGCACCCATCAAAGTGACATCTATCCCACGATTGGAGTTGCTTGGAGCAGTTTTATTGGCAAATTTGTTGACTTATTGTAAAAAAATATACAAAGATAGACTTCAAATAGAAAGAAACATCGCTTTCACGGATTCGACCATTGTATTGGCATGGTTGAAGACACCTTCGTTTCTTTTGCAAACTTTTATAGCAAATCGTGTCGAAGCTATAACTCAAAATATACCGTTTGAACATTGGTATCATATTTCCTCGCAAGAAAATCCCGCGGACTTGGGATCACGAGGAGTTTTTCCAAATGAAATCGCTGACGCATCGTTATGGTGGTACGGACCTAACTTTCTATCATCACCTTTGGAAGAATGGTTACTAGTTAAACCTCAAACTATTCCCGCAGAACAATTACCAGAATACAAATCGAAAAACTTGATCTCATTCGTAACGAATGTGTCAACTTGTGACCAAGAGTTTCTACTGAAATTTTCTTCATTATCGAAATTATTACGTGTTATATCTTGGTGTCGTCGATTTATTAATAAATTACGTTCGAAATCAATTGGCACTTTCAACGTATTTTCCCCACTCTCTTTAAAAGAAAATAATTTATCTTTGGCATGTTGCATTAAGCTCGTTCAAACTATTTATTTTCAACAAGATATAGACAATATACATTCGCATCATGTTTGTTCGACACAACTTCAAAAACTCGCTCCATTTATCGATGAAAATGGAATTTTAAGAGTCGGTGGTCGTATTCGTTATGCACAGGTCTCGGAAAATGCTCGACATCCTATTATTTTACCGAAGCAATGTCATTTGACAACTTTAATAATAGACCATTACCATCGTATGTACTTACATCCAGGTCCGCGTGCATTGCAATCCATAATATCATCAAAATATTGGATAATTTCGGCTCGTAACGTAATTCGACATCGTCTGAGCAAATGCATTGTTTGTTTTAAAAATAACCCGCGTGGAAGTTCACCCATGATGGGTAACTTACCCGCTTCTCGCTTTCGAGAAGGTCGTCCATTTTTGAATGTCGGAACGGATTATGGAGGTCCTTTTTTAGTGCGCGAGAGTAAACGACGCGGCGCCAAAACTTATAAGGCTTATTTATGTCTTTATGTTTGTTTATCGACCAAAGCCGTTCATCTAGAGTTAGTTTCAGATCTATCTACTGAAGCATTTGTCGCAGCATTAGATAGATTTATCTCTCGTCGCGGTGTATGTCAGAACCTTTACAGCGATTGCGGCAGCAACTTTATTGGGACCAATAGATATCATACTGGTCTGTCGAAATTCTTAAATGCACCCGAAAACAACGACAAACTTGTGGATGCAACTGTCACTCGTTCAATTACCTGGCACTTTAATCCTCCCTCCGCACCTCATTTCAACGGATTGTCGGAGGCTGGAATTAAGTCAACCAAACACCATTTGAAAAGGGTTGTGGGAGATCAAATCCTCACCTTTGAAGAACTAACCACAGTTCTGACTCGCGTCGAAGCAATTTTAAATTCGCGACCCATCGGAGCGCTATCGCCGGATCCATCTGAAATGGACCCGTTAACTCCTGCCCATTTTTTGATTGGGGCTCCCCTCGTTTCTGTTCTTGAAGAAGGTTTTGTGGATGTACCAATGAATCGTTTATCGCGTTGGCAACTATTGAAACAAATGTCTCAACATTTTTGGAATCGTTGGCGGAAAGAATATCTACACACTCTTCAACAACGAAACAAGTGGGCTACGACAAACCCTAATTTGAAAGTTGACGACCTAGTTATGATTGATGATTCGCAATCAGCCCCCATGCGATGGCCTGTCGGACGAGTCGTTGAACTATTTCCCGGCGCTGATGGAATTATCCGTGTCGTTTCGGTATGTACTCCCCAGGGTGTTTTTAAACGTCCCGTGGTAAAACTGTATCGACTACCTATCGATTAAATATCTGTTTTGCTTAGTTTATAATTTTAATTTCGTTATTAATTCTATCATTTAATTTGGTTTGTTGTCGTTTTCTTTTTTGCTTTCTTTTTCTTTCGTGTCGTTGATGCACAATTATTGAGAAAATTATCACATTTTCTCAAGGCCGGCGGAATGTTTAGTGTTGAAATAACTTTAGGACATTAATCCATTATACCCATGTTCCTTACCAAATATTCCTTCCTTGTGATTCCCTTCCTTTCACATCAAGGCCCTTACCCAAGAAGCAAAGAAGATGATTTAAAACACTTGAAAAAAGAACACTTTTGCACTTCCTTTTTTTGAATAAAAACATTCAGTTGTTATCTTAAAAAACTCGACCAAGCTTGTACAAGCATTTCGCACATCTCGCAAATAACAATAATATAAATATATTATAATTGTCGTGAAGACCATCGGGTCATCATCATTGGAAAGTGATCGTAAAGAAGAACTGGGAGCGCTCACCTCATCATCAAGGTAAGGGCCATTCCTATCGTTTTCCTTCCCCCCTTGTCGATTTAAAAACACAATCTTATACACTCGTAATTTCGCCATATAATTTAGTTTTACAGTCCACACGGTGTCATCGGACACTTAACAATACATACGATCCTTATCACAATAGAGCTGTAGCCCTTTCTTACACATTACACAATGGTGAGACAAAAGATAGGTAACACAATATACGTACCTATGTCAGTTACCTTTAAAGTTCTACCTTTTTCCTTAGGAGGAAACAGGCGTACGTACATTGTGTGCCTCATCTTTGTCTCACCAATATTTAATGTATATCTAAGAAAGAGCTGCAGAATTATTGTGATAAGGAACGTACGTTTATTCCTTTTAATGTATCGTCACCGTTTCGTTAAAGATTACTAAAAGCGCCTAATTGATGGAAATTGTTACTGAATCTCTTGTTCGAAATTCCATTGTGTGCCTCATCTTTGTCTCACCAATATGTAATGTAGGTATATCTAAGAAAGAGCTACAGCATTATTGTGATAAGGAACGTACGTTTATTCCTTTTTTTGTATCGTCACCGTTTCGTTAAAGATTACTAAAAGCGCCTAATTGATGGAAATTGTTACTGAATCTCTTGTTCGAAATTCCATTGTGTGCCTCATCTTTGTCTCACCAATATGTAATGTAGGTATATCTAAGAAAGAGCTGCAGCATTATTGTGATAAGGAACGTACGTTTATTCCTTTTTTGTATCGTCACCGTTTCGTTAAAGATTACTAAAAGCGCCTAATTGATGGAAATTGTTACTGAATCTCTTGTTTGAAATTCAAAGAAGGTTCTTTTTTATTTTTTTTTATTTCAAATGACTATAATAGCTTAAGAGCTCGTACGCACTAGCGGTTAGCCGTGGCGGCTGGCCGCACTTTTATTTTAAAATGCAACGGCTCATTTCGTACGCACTAAACCGCCGAAAAATTCAAACAAAATTCAACCGCTAATCGAACGGCCAGCCGCTGGTGGGTACGAGCTCTAAAGACCAGTTGTTTAAAAAAATGAATAAAAACAATTTTTATTTCAAATTTGACATGTCATCACGTCTTCCATCATTTCAATTACGAAATTGGTTGTTTCAATAATAAATAACGTTCGTTAAATTTAAAAATTTCACTCAATCAACCCCGCTGAATCACAATTTTGAAGTCTGCGCGTGCGCCTCCCATCACATCAACGCTATATATTTCACATTACATTTCCTTCAAAATTTTCGTTGAAATTTCTTCTGACAGAGTTTAGAACAACCCAATATTTCGGTGAATGACGATTTGAATGACTGGTCCTAAGGGCCAGTTGTTTAGGAAAATTTCACGTTTGAATTTCCTTCAAATCGAAATTCACCGAAAAATTGGATTGTTTCAACCTCCGTCAGAAGAAATTTCATCGAAAATTCCAAAGGACCAGTTGTTTCGGAATTCCCTTCAAATTTGAATTTCCTTCAAATTTGAATTTCCTTCAAATCATCATTCACCGAAAAATTGGGTTGTTTCAACTTCCGTCAGCAGTAAATAGCAACAAATAACGTTCGATAAATTTGAAAATTTTATTCAAGTGTTCCCCGCCGAATCACAATTTTGACGTCTGCGCATGCGCTTCCCATTATTTCGCTAACCGTCCGGACTCGGCTGATCACATTCACATCACATTTCTATACTATTTTCACTGCTGACGGAAGTTGAAATAACCCAATTTTTCGGTGAATGACGATTTGAAGGGAATTCCGAAACAACTGGTCCTATGGAATTTTCGGTGAAATTTCTTCTGACGGAGGTTGAAACAACCCAATTTTTCGGTGAATGTCGATTTGAGGGAAATTCAAACGTGAAATTTTCCGAAAAAACTGGTCCTTAGTGATTTGTTTAATTTCTTAACCCGTCTTCTTAAATACAGTGCACCGGAGCTATTACTCGTCCCTGTCTTTCTGCTTTTCTATCACGCCTGAGTGTTCTGTAATTAATTTTCTTTCCCCCATTTCTGCTTCAATTATTTTAAAGTGCCACTATTAATTAAATTTCCTCATTTTCTTTCAATTGTTAGACAAACGCAACAACATTTCTTCAGCTATCGTGATCCAGCGATCATTCCAGTGTCAATTCTTACAATCGACCGAATGGTTTAGAACACGACATTCTAAAGCCCATTAGTAGGCGCACAAAAAGTAGAAGAAGGGGAGATGTGTAAATACGAATGTTAGAGTTTATGTCGTCTTACTCAGAGGCATAAGTTTAATTGTTTTCTCGATAAATAGAATTAGGCAATATAAGAGATGTTAATTTCGTTTAATATTTCTTCAGCAATACATATATGAAGTGGAATAGGAGTTCTGCAGGTTAAAGTACAGCGCATTATACTTAGGATCGGGAACAAATGGTCCTGGAAATTACTATAAATTAAATAAGAAAGGTTAACTAGCTCTGTACCTGCGGCCACAAAGGCCTGGTATCTGAATTGCCACATGAAATTGCGATAAAAGTAGTTTATTAACTTGTAGACAAAGTGAATTGGAAAGGGGAAATATTAAGTCCGAATTATATTTTACCAAAAAAGGGAAACACTTCAAATGAAAAGTTCATAGGTTTAGAAAAATAACTTTTGTCCTCATCACAACAATAAGTCGACATATATAAGTCACTGCATTTCTTGTTCCAATTCTTAAAGAAATTAACATCTACTCAAAAATCCTGAAGTGGTGTCGGATCTACGTTTCCAGAATACAATTTGGTTGGCGGGAAAGGGTACCCCCAACCCGGGAACTATTTATTGGATATCCAACACATAGGAAACCGTGAATAAAAAAAATCCCTCTTGATATTTGTCACCTTTGTGGATGCTCTATGGAAGGATTTTTAAGGAAAAGGAAGGAGATGAAATTCAGGGAAGGAAAAAGGTATGAGGGATGGGTAGGAATCTGGGGGTCAATATATTCAGGAGTAATGAAGCGGTGCAAGGCGACGATGTGAGAGAGCCCGACTAAAGAGGTCTACGTTAGATCTCCCTCAGCATAGATTTATCCGATTCGGCCCACCGCGCAGAAGGTGGGCAAACGCATTCACCGATAAGACCTAGACAAACCTATGAACCCGGGCACCCCTGTTATGTCACCAAATTTAACTAACCACTTGGGGTGGATGGGATGGCAGGGGTGTTGGTTATCTGGTTATCCAATAAATACTCCCGCCTCCTAAAGTGTAAATTTGAAAGGTTCTTGTGTAGAACTAATTTAAAAAAAATTCGGATTTCGTAAAACCTAACGATATTTGATTTCTTCCTACTACCATCGTAGTAAGCGGAAATTTTTCATAAAGACTGCGCCCACGACACTTTGATAGGATACTCACGCTAAGGACCAATCGGTTACTATCTGGCCTAAAAATAAGGATAAATCAGTCTCATCTACAAAAGACATGTTGCTTTAGGAGATCATTAAATAAACATGTTAAGCTAACTACAGTATTGAAAACGAATATAATTAACTATTTATATTTCTTCAATCAATGGTTGACTATCAACGTACTTCCAAATGAGGATTTACCTGGTCTTACTCTTGCCAATCAAATTATTGATATTAACTTGACGATGTGTTATAACGATCTAATCAGAAATTAAATCTAACTAATGCAGACCGAAGATTATGTAGGGTAAAGCGCCTAGCCGGTAATTCTGTGGTGTATCGAGTATCGGCGGATTGCCTATCGTATTTATCGTAGCGTCTTTTGGTGTAACATATCGTACTGCGATACCAAATCGATCAGGGATGAATAATTACTAAGCGACATTAAGAGTACAGTTGGTTCATGTGAGGGAGATACATTTCACGGAAAGACATTTCAATAAATAATAAGATTATTTTGTTAAAGCCAACACGTAGCCAATGCCATAGGGGACACAACACAACCCCCCGCCTTGGTGAGATTAAGTGAGATTTAGTTTGACCCCCCCCCCCCCACCCCACCCCCGTGGGATTTTTTTTTATTCTCGAAATTATTGTTTTTATAATAGCCATTTTTTCAGCGGGCAAAATGGGACACTTCAAAAGAAGTGAATAATTTTTTATTTTTTTTTATTATCTCTATAACAATGCATATATTTTTTTAAAGTTGACGTATGATTTTTCCTCTGTGTAATGAGATTTGGTGAGATTTTACTGGACCCCTTCCCCCTCATTTTTTGCTCACGTAATTATTGTATGCCCCAGTACTTGATAAAGTGATACTATTATTTTTATCGTTAACTAACCCAGTTGAGGTATTATCCGAAGACAAAATGAATATATAAGGTCGTCACAGCAATTGTATTGCTTTGCACCGTGCATGTACATAATTCTTCAACACTATTGCAGGGCTCCGGCTCCAACGGGTTAATTGACGATTGTTGTTTGGATTGAAGGGGTTAATTGAAGATCGTTGTGCGACTGAAGGGAATGGAGAGGAGAAGGAGATGAGTGAGGAGAAGGTTGGCAATAACATACATCGCTATCCAGATCCTGACACCATCCACGGCTAGAATCACTTCAAGAAAATAAAGCTACGAAGCTAATAACGACGTTGCTGGCTCAAAATAGTTGCACTGACCTAATTTTTTTTACATAAAAGCTGTCCTTGTTAGTTTTATGAAAGAGATTTTTGAGCTGCCGAGGAAGTAGAGAAATAAATTTTCGGTTTAATAAATAATAATAATATTAAGTCGTACTTTCTTACGCAAGTAACTTGAATACTGATTTAAGTTTAAACCTTAATTTGAAATAAAAATATTAACCTTAATTGTATAAACATCAACATCTTCGATTGCCCTACTAACTGAAAAAACATACCAAATAAAATATCTAAGAAAAATAGTTGACCATAAACTCAGATGGATACATCATATCAAACATGTAACAAAAACATTCCTCAAAACAATACACATTCTCCTAAATATAATAAACATAATTATAGAAGATAAAACAAATGAAAACAATATATTTTGCACTCTGTCAATCCATAATAGAATATGAAATCATTGTTTGGGGAAGAGCATCAAACTTAGCTATCGATCAAATGGAAATCGCAGAGAAAACCACCTTAAAACGGTAACACTTAAAAAGCGTAGACTGACTGATACAGACCAAATAAGTTTGACGTACTAAATATACGACAATTATACTTTAAAATACTATTAAAATATATTTTTTGTTAACAAAAAAACAAATTTCAACACACACAAACTATCACCAAAAGACCAGTTAGACAAGCGTGCAGAGAAAACATAAAAACTGCGACGGTCAACACAAGCTTTAGACAGAGACACCATAAATACCAGGCAATAAAAACATACAATCTTCTACTTGGCACAAAAAAGAGGAAATCAAATATAAATTCAGATACAAAATTAAAAGATGAATTATAGAACAAATGCCAATCTTTCAAAATTTTCTTATTTAAAATTAAGAATTTTATTAAGAATAAAAGATATTATACACTTCACACACGATACCATTATTACACACATCCACTTTATATATTTCATTAAAATTAATTTTCATGTTAACTTTGTATTACTTTAATTTATTACTTTTTAGTACGGGGAAGTTATTTATCAGTTAGGCCATCAAAAAAAAAATTCTAAAATCTAAATTACAGAAATAAAAAAAATAAATGAAATACTTTTTTTTTAAATGAAACCAATTATTTTTGTGTTAACAACTACAATCAATGTTATAATATCTACGTGTTTCAAAAACGATGGTTTCTTCGTCAGGATAAAAAACATATATATAAAAATACCTTTAATTCCAACTCGTTCCCTCGAAAACCTTTTTCTTAGGAAGATTGTTTAAAGCAACCTGTAGGTAGTATAAATGCGTACTACCGTCTGTTAAACACACAGACGTTCTACAAATGGTTTTCAACGTTTCTACTCTTACCCACTTTGTGGATATTCTTCATGGGGATGATGAATTACAGCATTAAGTTGCTTTTCCGCTAATGTGACTTCTAATTATTACGAGTACTTAGGCTTGTCTTCCGCGCAGCCTTCCGACGTTCCGGCATTTACCTTGAAAATGAATGTCACAAATTTTGAGACAAAATGAATACGGCTTTCGGCTTCAATGTTGTTTTCGTCTCGACCATTTCTCATTCGTTTACAATTAATCTTTATTAAGCGGGGATGTTTTCCGTTTGATTAATGGTTAAAATCCCGAACCCTCCCACAGTTTTTTAATTTACATAAATAGTTACTTTAATGCTAGATATTTTTGATCAAATTAAACACTTTAATTTCTTAAATCTTTACAAAATTACTTTGTGGCATCATTTTAATTAAATAAAACAAATTACTTTGTATAAACCACTACAATCACATGTTATAATATCTACATGTTTCAAGACCGATGGTTTCTTCGTCAGGAATATTGATGTATGGTTTCTTCTTTTCACGTTATTATCGTGACAAAGAAACCATCTGCTTTGAAACTTGTAGATAATATAACTTGTGATTATAGTGGTTTACACAAAGTAATTTATTTCATTTAAATACTTTCAAATTACGTCCATAACACACTAGAGGGTTGTTAGCCAAATTTTGGCTAATGTACAAACATTCTGGAGCGTTCGTTTTGGAAAATGTGGCAAATTTGAAGATATATTTTAAAGCATTTATTTATTGATCGAAATATAAAACGCATTTTATATTTCAATTAATCGCAAAGATAACTTAGTATTTTAACTTTTTAACAATAGAAGATGTCTCGCCTCTCTTCTAAGTTATTTGTTATTGACCTTACGCGGACCGAAATTCTTGTAAAAAAAATTTTCTGAATAAACATTCATCACGTTTTTAAATATTAAAAAATGCATATTCGAATTCAAATTTATATCTGTGATTATTAAAAAGGCTGTAGACAATATATAGTCCAGTCAAGTTAAATATGAAAAGGGGGTCGTGCTTACAAAATGTCCTACATTTCTGAATTTTTTATGTGTTGTTAAAGGTCCGACATTTCTGAATTTTGTATATGTTGTTAGGACCTAAAGCAATATTAAAAAAACAGATTTGCAATTTCCAAAGTGCTGTGCGAGCGGCGGTGTACCCAAAAAACCATGAAATTTTCGGTTTTTTTCAGTTTTTGCTCAATATCTCAGTGAAAAAAGGGTCTGCCTAGTATGGTTACTGTATACTTTTCAAAGCAGACTAATTTTGTTACATTTTGACATCAATGCAAGCTCTATACAGCAATTAGTTCCCAAGATACAGTTGTTCAAAAATTAACATTTTTTTCCAAATAGTGATTTTTTTTCGAAATCGTCACTTACTTTCGCGTTTTTTTTGGGTACACCGCCGCTCGCACAGCACTTTGGAAATTGCAAATCTGTTTTTTTAATATTGGTTTAGGTCCTAACAAAATATAAAAAAATCAGAAATGTCGGACCTTTTGTAAGCACGGATGTACATCTTGACTCGACTAATAACGAAGTCATTATGTTTTAGATTCTCAATAACATTTTATTAATAATCCTAAATATATGGTTAAATATAACTGCATTTAATGACTCTCTAACACTATAAGTAGTTTATATGTCACCATCCGAGTATATTAAAATTCAAAAGTATGATTTTTTGAAAGAGAGTGTGAAATTTCCAAGCTTAAGAGCCATTGACTAGCAGCTGAGAATAAAATTTTAAAAATACTTGCAACTGTGCAGGTGTACAGGAAGGTTCTTTTTATTTTTTTAATTAAAAAATTAATATCGATTTATTTCATACAAAACTTTCTTTAATTTATACCTACATTCAAGTAAGCAATAAAAATGCTCAAAACGCAAGATGATAAATTATTAAATATCGTGTACTTTTTGATCATAAGTATTTATGATTTTTTAATAATATCGAAACCAAATAATTGTGTAAAAAAATTCTTAAATATTTTAGTTTGTAAGACCTTAAATAAATAGAAAAACTGTGTTATTTTCGTCACAAAACACGTTCTCGGATTTATTTTTTAATGATTTTAATTGAACTAAAATTTTAATTCTGAAAAGGGTGTTTACCAGATTATGAATTGATTTATTTTGCTGTATGTTTATATCATTTGAAATTTGTGTTGCATAATACAATATTTCGTTTGAAAATTGAACAAATCTGCCAACGACCAACGGTATAACCTTAGTATATTAAAAATTTAAAAAATGCGTTTACTAGATAAAATAACAATCTTTCAAAACCAATTAATTTTTTGGTTGTTGCGGTTGTTCCTAAACTGGTCGACATGAGTGATAGGTGCTCTTACCAACATTCAGAGTCGAACCGTTTCTAAATGGAGTTTGTACTGTTTGGAAACCAGATCTTAACAGCCTGTTACTAGATCTTAACAACCTAACTACTTCCCCCCAAACTAATCAAGTTTGCCGACCGATACCCCTAATAAACAGTAGCAAAATTATGTCAATCTACACAAATCTTAGATCAGGGTTTTCGGTGCAGCTGGCTAAAAGATTAACTTAATCCAGAAATTTACTACAGAAATATACTCCCCAGAAATATACACGAGGGATTCTGTTGAAAATGCATGGAATATTTAAAGATCATTTTTATGATTTTAATCATCCTGTTAATAATGTTTGTTTCTTATGTTTTCATTCAAATTTATTCATTTTAAAAACGATCAAAAACCGACAAAACCCAAAAGGCCGTGGATGGCAACGACGCCAAATACGCACGTCAACAAACAACAAAGTACTACTGTCAGATTTTTTCAAAGCCGGTCAACGCTTATGAAGTCACATGATAAAAATATCGTTTTGGCGGTATTAAAAAAATGGAACACTTAGATTCGCTGCAGAAAATTTATTCGTCGACATAAAAAAAAATAAAAATGCGATAATAATCGTACTTTTTTTGCTTAATTTTTTTAAGCAATAAAAAAACATGTAAATACCCTATTGGGGACATCGTAGTCCCAATGGCTCCAGGCAGGTAGAGTCATGCGCGATTTTCTTAGAAATAAAATGACTTACAAATCTACAATATTAAATTCTTTTAATATTTCATCTCAAAGTCATCTTCAATAAAGAAAAAATAATCATTCTGGAGCTTTTTAATTTCAATGTCTATACAGTGTTATGATTGATATATCTTGTCCGACTTTCTCTCAAGAAAAAAACCAACACCGAAAGTAATGATGAAAATTACTCGGTAGTTTTCTTGATTGAAAAACGGGCAATCTCGGTGAACAATAATAAGCCTCTTGAAAATATCCTTTCAGATTTTCCAATGGAAAAATCTTTGTTGGGATGTTTTCCATCGTTTTTCGTTTTGTAGTATTCATTATGTTAGTTTTTCGTTTTGTTCGTGAATTTATAAAACATTTTTTTTTGTGATTACCGCCGAAGTATATCAACTGTTCCCGTCTGGATTCAGTTAGACTATAGCATCTCCAATTGTGGTATGTTTTCATGCTAAAGGGAAGGAGATGGGGAAGATAAAATTGGAGAAGTACCTGGCTATTCAAATCTGGTCACCAAATGCGGCTAAAGCCATTTCAAGCAAAGTTTTAATTTTATATGGTGGTCCTACACCTTACTGAGAGTATCTTCCACTCTGGAGGCAGTCAAAATATAAGTTAATAGCGCTTAGGTATGTATTATTTTCTGCATAAATTATCAGATTCCGTGATTTATTACATCATGATTGACAACCCCGAATTGCTAAAAGAGATTTATATTCACGTACCTACCTTTAAATCAAAGCATAATTTAAATTACTGCTTACTTTTTCCACCCACTTCTATTTTAACCACATATGAAATTAAAAAAATGTAAAATTATGATGAGTGATTAGGAGGCATTTATATTTTATATAAAAGCCCTTAAAAAAGAAATTTAAACGATAAAAAATAATGTATACATCTATTGTAAGATATACATATATACAAACTTACTTGCATTAAATTAATAATAGTATGTACCTTACCATCATTACCTAATCTACGTTATCCTTCTTATTCGGGTGAAAGATTAAACGTTTTACACGATCAAGATGCTCTCTCTATATTGGGAAGGATCAAAACCGTCAATATTATGTAGCTATGTTTGCTAAAAAAATTACATCGTGGTTATGATAAGTTTTTTTTGTTAAAATTTTGGGTACGCTATGTTTGTTTTATGAGTATTTCGGTGGGTGATGTGTGAGTGCAGCATTGATACAAAAATCATCTATAAGCGAGCAAGAAGTTTTGCAAGCAGAAAGAAAACACTTTCAAATTTGTCGATGTCATCAGCATCATGATACAGGTCGTTTCTCTGACTCGTTCTTATCTATTATAACGGTTAGCATGTTCAATGGTTTACCTGCTTCCCTTTTCCCTGTACCGTTTAATCTTGGCCCCTTTAAGACCCCCAAAACACTTACTCTACAACCTTCCTTAGCCTACCACAAAACATCACCCTACGGCTGAGGGGTGGAAATATGTTTTCCCCTTTTGAACACAGTACGCACAGGGGAGCTTCTGTGATACGCGGTATTAAAATGCTCGTATTTTAATTATATAATAATATATCTATTGCACAACCACACCTAATCTTATTTATTAAAAAAAAAAACAATTAGGTAATTGGGTCTTAGGCTAAACTAGCCATTTTGATGTTGCAAATTGTATAATAATTAATTTCGCTGATACATTTGGTATGACGAGCGGTGTTAGTAAATATTTTTTGGAGTTGCTCCAATTTTTTTTTTAAAGAAAAAAATACCATTTGCAATTAAGTAAAATAAAGAATATAAAGCAAAAATACGCAATCTTTGAAATAAAAATAAAAAAATTGTATTTGGATTTCAAATTAACGAAAATAATATTTTTAAGAAGGTACATACCATAATTTTTGTTCACATATTCATCAAACAATCCTTTTTTTTATTAATTCGACACAGGAGTCAGGGTACCTTGGGGTCTACATCTTCCTTGAAGATAATGTGTGGAGGGTCTTTTTGGGGAGTGAACAATGGGTCTTAAAGAGACCCATGTTGTAGGAGGGAGGAAACACAGAGGCCTGAAAATAATTTCACAGCCGAGCTGTTGAAATCAAGAACGACCGTAGAAGCGAGCCGTTCTCGTGTGACAAATGTCAACCATGTACACACGTTCGGCGCGTGTTTGACGGTCTCGAAAGGATCAATAATTAAGGTGTTCAATCCTTTGAAAAGTTCAAAGTTTGTGGCTTCCTTTTCAGCTTTTAAATTTTTTATTTAAAAAGTTTTTCAATTTTATAAAACGCGCTATTTTTATATGCGCGCATTTTTTCATGTGTGTTGAAATAGATCAACTAACAAACCACAAAAACCATTTCTACAATTTGTACACAATCTTTAGTGGTCATAAGTTTTCCACCCCTCTTCGTGCATACGTACTATGTTATAGGTAGGTACGCGGGTAGCGGGTAGCGGGTATATCACGCCCAGTCAGCGACCCCTGAATCCGGGGCAGTTATCGGTTTCGGGGTTATTCGTAGTGCGCTATCGGGGTGGCGAAATGAACAGTAAGTACTGTCATTACGGCGCTAATGCATCGCCATTGCCGGTTAGGCTAACATTATTGGAAGCGCAGTGCACAAAGCCACGGTTAGTCTTGGCGGGTGTTTTGGCCCAACAAACAATAGTGTAAGATTCGCTGTATGTGGCCAACGTATAGGCTAAATAGCATAATGAATTTATTGCATTCTGTAATTGGATTAGCTCTTGCGGTGTTTATTTAAGATAAGCAAGGGATTCAGATGAATGTACTGATTAAATTAAGAGTAATAGTTAAGAAAAATAAATTAAGATAAATTAGTGTTAAGTTATGTTTTAAGTTGTAGTAATAATACCTAATATATGCAATTAATATATGCATTAAAAATAGAAATTAATGTGCGATATCAGAAATTGTAATTAGTAAAAATAATCACAATAATCTGTAATTTACATTTATTTAATAAGCAAGAGATAAGCATTTGTAATGGTAGTAGATTATTAATAGTACTTTTGTTGGTATTGGTACAAATTGTAGGAAAAAGTGCATTGAATACATTACGGGTAGAAAAAAACAAACACCTAAAATGAAAACAATTGTTTAAAATGATTTCCCAAACTACGGATGTTGGTGAAAACTAGTGAAATTTTATGAGAATCTCTCAAGAAGAGCGTTAAAAATTTTTGCCTGGGCCCAGAGATCGCGGGTTAAAATAATAATTTGGCTAATAAGAACGCATAAAATTTTTACGGTTTGGTCACAAATCTATCTTTTATGAATAAAATATTATTTAAATATGTAACTCTTTAATATTTAATTCAAATATATGTACGTATTGTTTATTTGCATTAATAGAATACTAGGTATCACCAAACTTCATCATCCATTTTCTTCTAACCTGTCAACCTGTCAAGGCTATCAACATATACGGGATGCTTTATCCTACTGGTTAAAATTAGACTCTGGTGTAGTGTATCATTAAAAATATTTGCTAAAGATATTCCTTTCTAATGCAATATTTGACAAAAAAACTGTTTTATTAAAAAGTTTGAAATTAATTTCTTATTTTGAAACTTTTAATTCATGGTGGAAACACATTTTAACTTTTTGGGGATTGAAACAAAGTAATAACTTTATTCCACTTTTTTATTAATCACCTTATGACGGGCAACTTCTGATAGGAACATTTTGAACTAATTCTATGGTAGGTATACGTAGCATATATGCCAGGAATGAGCTTTAATGGCCGAATACAATATTACACTACACCACTTGAAAAAAAACAATCCGTTCGCTGCGGGTGCAATAAAACCGATTATAAATTCAAAATGCCTTATATGCTTATTAGGGAAGGTTGGAGGAAGGCCTCAAAACTAACCTGATCTCTTCTGTGGTCTTCAAGTCCAACCTTTCGCAGCCGCTGGTATCTTGTTAGTAATGTCATATAAACACAAACAGTTCATTATAATTTACATAAAACACGGCTACGATAAGTAGTCACGGCGGATAAATTAATGATTATTCAAATTACACATTTGCGGGTTGCGGGCATCACAGATAACACGAAAGTGCAATAATAATATTCACATAATGCTTCCGGCGCGCAGTGCGTGGGCGAACAACGAATGATTTTTGTCTTTAGGCCAAAAGTCATGGCAGAAAGGAATTGAAAGGAATGCATATTAGGCTGTAAAACAATGATATTTATTTAAATTCGGTAGGTGTCAAATAATCCGCGCAAATACACTATATCTATCCACCATAGATTTAATTTATATTGTAGCAGTCACGTAAAAACGATCCGGTTTTTTTAAATAAAAATAAAGTTGAAGAATGTTATAAAGATGTTTTAATCCACGAAAAACTCATATTACGTTCAAAATTTACTTTCTTTGCGGTCCATATTGACCAAAAGAAATAAAGTCCCCAGGCAAAATAAAATTTTATCATAACGTTCATACTCGCTAGAGTCGTAAGAAATGAAAAAATTCTTCGAAAACACTCTGTTTTTGATATATAAAATCTCAGCGGCATCCCTCAAGGCAACAATATATTGCTATTTGTGGGACACGCTACCGCAGTGGCACATCTCAGGGGCACGTAGACTGGGGATAACAGATGTCTGCTGGTCCCATTTTCTGTAGCGAAGTCAATCTGGCAGATGAAATTTCACAAGATATGGGTCAATATTCTGCTCAAAAAAATAAAGCACCCATTTATTACACGAAAGCAGAAAGTATCTATAAACTGAATATCATAATAATTTGCTCTATGTTTTAGAAAGAAATTTAATTTTTTATTTGATTTTATTTGGAAAATCAACATTTTATAATCTATAATAAAACATGAGTAAATCATTTAACCAATAATAGATTTTCATAGAAATATCTTAACTATTTAATGTAAACAATTTTTTGTGTTAATAAGTAAAATAAAAGAAATTAAAAACTTTTTCCACTTTAATTTATTGACCGTAACCGATTTCAGCTGGTCAAAGCCATCTTCAGACTGGTACAAATTATTCTTAACCCACGGATTATATAAGCAACATATTTAGGAGGAGAAGGGGGGAGAAGTTTCAAATTTATTATATTATATTATTATAAATAATTTAATAAATTTTGTTGTGTGTTTATTATAAATTAAACATTATGCTGACTGTGTTTCACTTTGACGCAAACTTCATCGTAACTTGAATTTATCTGATATCTATTACAAACATCGGTAGGTACATCTTTATTTTCTAAGGAAAAAATTTACTTTATTATTGGTCATGTTTCTTTCGTGTTGTTTTTGAAAAGTTTTATTTTTGCAATGTAAACTTGTTACTTATTTTTCAAAACATTTCGCTACAAGTTTCGATACGTCACATTAAGTGTAAAATATGTTGTAAAAAGATTTTTTTATTAACGTTAATGTTATATGTCAAAACCGGTAGTGAAAAATTATAAAAAATAAGAAACAAATGAACGTTTTAAAATTAAAACTCTTCTTAGAATAAAAATGACTAGAAATTATAATAGATGTTAATTAATGTCGCGGAAATACAAAAAAATGTTTCTTTTATTTTTGTTAACTTTCTTGCCTTATATACTAATTAATAATTAATATTGTTGTTTTTTTATATGAATACCGCACTAGAGTCCCAACTGTTTCGGTCTGGAACCACTGATGCCATGGCATCCCCAATTGGGGCATGTTGCGAGGCTGAAGGTAAGTAGGGAGGGGACGGAGAAGGGGACGAAAAAGGTGGAGAATTTTTTTTTTTTTTTTTTATGTTTCTTTATTCTTTGAATAGTAAATATATAACAATTGTGGAATTTATGGCCGCCATACTAGGCACATGCCCGTGTTATGGTGGCCTGGCTATTCAGATCTTGTCACTAAGCACGGCTAAAGCCATTTCAACAAACGTGTTAAATCGGAATGGTGGTCTTACACCGGGGCGATACTGAGAGAAACTTCCACTCTGAAACTTGCCGTAAATATATTATTTTTTATTTTTAATTAATTAATTGTGAAATAGCACAAATTAATCAAATTAAATGTTTGTGCGCACGCCAGGATGGATTGTGACCGTCAATTTAAAATTTAACTCAGGAGTTCCCAAACTCTTTTGGCCCCGGACCCCTTTTCATAAACAAAATTTGCCCACGGACCCCGGGTGAAAAACTACATAAATGAATAAGTAAATTTAAGGGGGGGGGGTTAGCAGTGACAGTGACAGAAATTGTATGAAGTCATACAATCGCATTATTAATTTATTTTTAATTAATTAAAACTAAATCAATGGTTCCCAAAGTGGTCAGTACAGACCCCCAGAAATCATTCAGGGAAGAATTATAATTGATTTAAGGGTTTCTGAACAACGTCAAGGGGTCCGCGCAAGGTTTAATATAATATAAAATAAATTATGATACATTTTTGTTAATATTAAATTTATAATAAATAAAAATAAATAAATTAATTAAAATACAAGTAAACCCGTGATGCTTGTCTCTCGCTGAGAGAGACAAGCATCACGGTGAGTCAATTAAAAACAAATGAATAATGTGATTGCATGATGAACCACTGATTTAGTAAGCTGAAAATGTTGCTTGTGGCGTGATGGAGGACTTAGCCAGCCAACTCAGAAGCTATGAGTCGTTCATGAACGAGCCGCATAATTGAGCTAGCTTGATGAGCCGTATTCGTACGATACCCGGTAATCCGTATCATGGCTAAATTGAAATGTGGCTCTTTTTTAATTTTTTTTTGCTTAAAATATTTTTGCAACAATAATTCAACATTAATTAACTTTCAAAACTGATTTTAAAAACTTTAACATCTAGTCTCCTTAAAGTATTGCACATACGCAACTACAAACATGTTTTCTTAAAAAATAAAGAACTACCCTCAGAACCCTCATTTTATGTTTTCCCACATTTTTTTTTTTTTTTATAGAGAATACCTCACAAGAGTCCCAACTGCTCCCCTCTGGAGCCAGTGAGACTATGGCATCCCCAATTGGGGTATGTTGTGAGGCTGAAGGAAAGTGGGGAAGGGAAGGAGATGAGGAAGAGGAGGGTAGGAAAGTACCTAGCTATTCAGATCTAGTCACTAAACACGGCTAAAGCCATTATTAAGCAACGTCTCAATTCTGAATGGTGGTCTTACACCAGGGCGATACTGACAGTATCTTCCACTCTGTATAATTATGATAGTATTTTATCTTCTCCTTATTGTTTATATATTATTAATTATTACCTGAAGAATAGTTACCAAGAAGGTTACCATAAAAATCCAAGAGAAAAAGATCAGCATTTTAAATAAAGCCAGGGCTTTTGATAGTTGACTTTGCATCAGACAAAAAAGGTCTTGTTTCATTGTTATATTTCATATTTGTTTTAAAATATTCAAAAATCTTTTCTTTCAAAGTATAGTAATGGCAGAAAGAGATTTATTGCATATTCAAGATTTCACAATCTTACATAAACAAACAGAAGATCGAGTTCACCTGGACCCAAAGCATCCGAGTTAATTCTATTAGCCGATTGAATTTCTCAGGTCAATATTTCCACCGAGCGCTTCCGGAATGGAATTCCAATAATAATGAAACCGCCGCCATCTGACGTCTGAATTTATAATTTATGTCGCTCTACCTGAAGAAAAACAATTTTGATAAAGATTTCAGTTCAGAATTTATACCTGAAGGGCTGGCGCGTGATTAATGCTTCCCTTTCATATTTCAGTAGCTTGTGACAATATCTTTCGTCTTTGTCATTTTTAGAAAATTACTTAACACCTCCGGTAATATTAAAGCCCTTTAAGGATCAAACTAGTTAGAATTATTTACCTTTTCAAAGGCGTCAAAAGCATTTTGACAGATTGCTTTCATAAATCTTAAAAGTTATTTTTGTAAGGTGAGTTTGTTGCCTTGATATAAACAATAAAAAGGAACGAACATTTTATGAAAGGGTTCATGTTTTCATCAAACTTTGGCGAAAATGGTCAAACTCCTGATTTCACGTAATTTTGAGTATCTATGTGTTAATATATATTTTGAGCTACTTAGCACCCATAGTACTGTTTAAATGATGACATTCTTTGTATAAAATGACATAGGCGATAGAATTAATATTCAACTTTCCAGGACACAATCTCACAACATAACAAGCATTAAAGTAATATGGATTAAATAAATATAATGAGCCGGTGCTATTTATGAAATGTTGGAGGCGCGCCTCAAACTAAATAACGCACGACTTGTGACATCCCCAATTCCCCGACCTCATCCGCCTATAAGAAATCCGCGACTCTCGGAGGCGGGCCGTACAACTGCCTCCTTAGTGTATTTTGTATTCTACTGCATGTGGATCGGTTAGTGGAAATTCTCGAGTAGCCAGCCGACTGTTATAATGAGTTACATATTAAGTGGAAAAAGACAACCTGTGCCAGTAAAGTATGAATATATAAATCGTTAATTATTAAATTGATATGTAAGGTTAAATTTATTAAAATATATCTTAAGGCTTAAAATATATTTTAGGGTTTTCGTGTATCTTTTTTTCCCATTTCTCCTCTATTTTGAGAGGATGTACAGTTGTACAGCCTTCCCCGCCTCATTGCAAGAACCGTCACTGGACCATAGCCTATCCGTGGATGAATATGTTAAGGGACGTAGATGATATAGTGAAATCATTTTGGGTAACTGGGTAATCGGAGTAATTATATTCTTATCATATACACCATATGCAATTCAACTAACAATTCTATGTTGAATGATAATATTCCTACTGTGAGTATTGTCTAGCCCAGAACGGAGCGCAAATATTAAAATTACTTTACCATAATGCACCATGTGAAAAATACAACAATTTTTGTGAAACATTTTCTTAGCCTTGTTGAATTTTACCTCCCAACCACGTTTTATCAAATTTTCCAGTGCCAGTCTACAAGTCAAGGCATGTGTCAAATGAAAATTGTTTTAATTTATTTTCTAAAGAAATTGAGATTGCACTCATATACCTACTAGAAATAAGACAAACATTGTGAATAAATAAATATTTATTATTACCTAATTTAATTTTGTTGGTAGGTTTTATGTTTTGATTTTTTAACATACTTATATTGTTGGCCTCCGTGGTCGAGGGGCAAGGCTCTCGGCTAGCGTTCCGGAGGTCGCGGGTTCAAATCCCTGCGTGCGAAAGTAAATTCTATTTGATTGATTTGTATTTTCACAATGTAATCATTTAAAAATAATATAAGGTAGATACATTTGCGGCACGTTTCAAAGTGGAAGATACTCTCAGTATCGCCATGGTGTAAAACCACCATTTTGAATTGGAAACATTGCTTGAAATGTTTTTAGCCGTGTTTGGTGACTTTCCCATCTCCTTCCCATTCTCACCTTTATTTAGCCACACAATATACCCCAATTCGCAAGCTAATTGGAAATATAATAATAATAAGAATTGGAAACATTGCTTGAAATGTTTTTAGCCGTGTTTGGTGACTTTCCCATCTCCTTCCCATTTTCACCTTTATTTAGCCACACAATATACCCCAATTCGCAAGCTATCTAAGACTCCAGGCGGTTGGGAGCAGTTGGTACTCTCGTGCGGTATTCACATAAAAAAATATTTGTATATATTTTTTCACATCATGTATATACTGTGAATTACAATTATATAATTGTATTACAATTATATGTCATTATGTTTACTTTTACATACCAATATTATCTACTACTGCTATTTATCATTTAGCTATTAGATACTAATTTTATATTCATTAGGTACATATATATTCATTATTAAATATATGCTGTTAGATGCTACTAGGACCTACATACTAATTTTATATTCATTAGGAACTACTATTACAAATATGCTATTAGGTGCTACTATTACATACTAATTTTATATTCATTATTAACTATTACATACTAATTTTATATTCATTAGGTACTACTATTACATATATGCTATTAGGTGCTATTATTACATACTAATTTTATATAAATTAGGTAGTTTTATTACATATGTGCTATTAGGTGGTACTATTACATACTAATTTTACATTCATTAGGTACTACTATTACATACTAATTTTACATTCATTAGGTACTACTATTACATATATGCTATTAGGTGCTATAAATCATACTAATTTTATATTCATTAGGTATTTATTACATATAAGCCATTAGGTGCTAATATTACATACTAATTATATATTCATTAGGTATTACATGTATCCTATTAAGTGCTAATATTACATACTAATTTTATATTCAGATTTTAATCACATCTATTACGTACCTTCTAACAGCATTAGGAAATGATAGAAATGATAATTGATTTTTTCCTTGTAACTTTTCATATTTTCCAGAACCGGTATGAGCTCATTAATTGAAAAAAACGTAAACCAAGGGGCTGGCACAGAATTGTTATTTTCCTTTGATTAAAGTGGGATTAAATTATCCCTAACCGATTACATGGAAGTAGCAGCCTTTTGCATTTATACGTAAAGTTAGTTTGCCTTTTTGAATTTCAACCTGACTGTAAGTTGCCGTGATTACTGATTACCCTATTTAAATTAGATCCATTTCATTTAGATTTTCAAAAAAGGTAATTGGAAAGCAGAAACGAATTTCATATATCGTTGTTTCACGCTGAAATAAGAAATAAAAGTATAAGATGGTCGAACAAAAAATCATTGTTATTATTATAAAAGCTATTTTTCATAATTATGATTAACGTTGATTCTACTTAGGATAGTTATAGAATTCGCAACTAGAATTGAGTCGAACAATATGTTCTTAAGATTGTATAAAGTTATTTAGTTTATCAGTTCTAAATTTCGTTGTTTGAAAACTGTTTGTATAATTTTCGATAGTTCATTAATAGGGACTGGAAAAAAAGATAAAACCTGATTATTTGCATTCTTTCACAGTATTTGGTAAATGACCTTAATAACTAGTGTTGAGTACCTCATACATGATGCACTACAAATGTCCCATACAAAGGCGTAAAATGTCCCGTCACCTCACAAAATGTGTTTGTACCAACTCTTTTTCTTTGTACCACTTCGAATATGAGGTGGTGAGGTAGTTGGTGTAGTATTACTACATTGCATGGGACATATTTGAGGTCCAACACTTTTTCTTTGTACCACTTAAAATATGAGGTGGTGAGGTAGTTGGTGTAGTATTACTACATTGCATGGGACGTATTTGAGGTCCAACTCTTTTTTGTATTACTACAAATGTATGAGGTGATGAGGTAGTTGGTGTATGGGACTTATTTGAGGTCCAACTCTTTTTTGTATTACTACAAATGTATGAAGTGATGAGGTAGTTGGTGCATGGGACTTATTTGAGGTCCAGCTATTTTTTGTATTACTACAAATGTATGAGGTGATGAGGTACTTGGTATACTAGCACTACATCGTAGGCGACGTATTTGTATTAGATCCGCGAGCTAGAGCTACTATATTACAGCGCCCTTGAAGGGTTTTCTCACAAAAACGGTGCTCTACAAATGATCTAATTATTATGATAATTTTTATTTTATTATTATATCAATATATACGTACATTTTTTTAAAATTAGTAGTATGTGAATACCGCACAAGAGTCCCAACTGCTCCCAAGGGAGGGGGACTAAGGTAGAGTCGTGATTAGGTAAGGAAAGTTGGTGAGGGGGTGTGCTCACCCCGATATCGTGTCCTACCCAACACTATTAATAACTGCATAACATTAACATTTTTTATGGGTTTTCAACTTATATCATTATTCTACTCGACTCCACACACACATCACTCAACTTATCCAATTCACCACAAACGTATACATTCGTGTCTGCACAAATTGATAAATAAGCACACCCCAGTAAACTTTGGCTACTGAGTAATTATCATCATATCCTCAACTCGACTAATGCTTTATATTTATTTAATATTCTGCTAACTTATAACCGAAATCGGATATTAATTTATCAGTTATTTTTAACAAAATGCACGAGGCCTTTGATCGTCGGCCTCCGTAGTCGAAGGGTACTATCGACTCCCAATTCGAAGATAGCGGTTTTGACCCCGGCGTTCACTCCATTTCTCAAATTCTCCAGTCTTAATAAAGGGATTGCAATATTTAGAGCACAGGCGTTGGGTAGGAATGTTGTCATTGTTCTACCGGTATTTCAATGGAAGATGCTCCGAGGAACTAGCATCATTAATCCCCTCGGCACCGGTGCGTAGTCGGGAAATACGCCAAACGCGCGCCTAACATATGTACACGGATGACATTTGTCACATGAGAACGGGTCTTTTCGGGAGAACGATTTGCCGGCCTCTGTGTTTCCTCCCTCCTACAATATGGGTCTCTTCAAGGCCAATATTCACTCCTTCCTCTCCTCAAAAAGACCCTCCACACAGCATCTTCACAGATGACATAGGCCCTGAGGGAAATTATTTTCCTCAGGGCCTCCTGTGTGGAGTCAACGTAAAAAAAGGATTTAGCCGTATTTGATGACCAGATCTTAACAGCCAAGTACTTCCCCACCTTTCTCTTCCCCATTTCCTTCCCCTCCCCACCACTACTACATTCAGCTTAACAACATACCCCAATCGGGAATGCCGTAGTCTCACTGAGTAAAAATAAAAAATAAAAATTTGCGCGATTCTTCAAACATTTCCAAAAACTTGTCTCAAGATTTATATAAACTTTTAAATGTTATTCTTAAACAAAATTATTTTCAATTTGTTAATATTATTTATAAACTAACAGATGGCTTAGCAATGGGTTCTAGTACTAGTCCTTTATTAGCAGGTATATTTTTAAACAATTTAGAAGATATATTTTTTAATAGTCTCGCCTTGTTATTAAAATATGTTTATTTTTTGGATTAAATATGCGGATGACATTTTTTGTATATGGACTGGCACTATTAGACAATTAAATATTTTTCTTAAATTTCATTAATAAAATACATAATAAAAAAAATTTTACCTTAGAAATTGGAAAAAAATGTGGTTAAAATTTTTTAGATTATTATTTCTATTATCAATTTTTTTTATTTTATTGAAAGCATAGTTATGATAAATAAATCAACAAACAAGTCCCGCTAAGCCAATTGAATTGGCTTAGCAGGTGCTTTTGTTTGGTTAGTAACATATACATAATTTACATCTTATATCTACAGATAACATTTTTTCATACTTTTTTCATTCACAATATAAATATTTTTTTCCGATTTTTTTTTTCACCATATATTTAACCTTATTCACAGAATTACATTGTTTTATAGTGTCAGGTAATTTTAATTTTAATTTTATAGTGTCAGGTAATTAAATTTCTTCGGTATGTTGTATTCAAAAGTTCTCTGTTCGTACTTATTATTAAATAATTATAATGAATTATATTTTAATATTTATCGCAAAGACACATATACGGATATCGTTATACATAATACATCGAACCATCCAATTTCACAACAATTAGCAGCTTTTCATACCTTACTTAGCAGATACATTAATGTTCCATTATCTCTGAATAATTTTAGCACTGATTTAAATATTATAAAACAAATTGCAATCAATAACGGTTATAATACTAAATTAATAGAATGTGGATAATTGGAGATAAATATTATTTTTAGGATTTAAAACGATTTAAAAAAAAAAAATTGAGGGATTAGTAGGATTTATCGATCAAATTAGGAATTCCACCGAGCCGAACCCTCTGATATGAAAATATCTGGAGTCGGTGAATTATTTTCCCATTTAATAAATATTTTGGTAGGTTAACATGTTGTTCTTTTATTGTTTTGTATTAATTATACTTATATAATACATTTCCATAGCGTGGATTTACGTTAAAGTGGTTTAGTTTTTCCTATGGGGAAAACTAAACCCGGACCTAAATGTTATATTTGTGGAACGTTCCAGAGTGGAAGATACTCTCAGTATCGCCCTGGTGTAAGACCACCATTAAGAATTGAAACGTTGCTTAATAATGGCTTTAGCCATGTTTAGTGACTAGATCTAAATAGCCAGGTACTTTCCCACCTTCCTCTTCCCCATCTCCTTCCCTTCCCCACTTACCTTCAGCCTCACAACATACTCCAATTGGGGATGCCATAGTCTCACTGGCTCCAGAAGGGAGCAGTTGGGACTGTTGTGAGGTATCACTATAAAAAAATAAAAAAAATTATTATTCACGTATTTTGTATACTATTAAAATTCGTGCCAAACCACTGGAGAAATGGTTTTAATTTGGAAGCTTTAAAGGTTTTAAAAACGCAGCTCCATGTTATTTTTCCGTTGCATTCATAAACTAGTATTTCTTTCAAATGAGTTTAAAAGTGCACACGTTTGAATGACATGACCCGCCAGTTGATTACTTTGAAGCAAACTCCACAAAGTCTGATTCAATAAAACCAGCAGCAAAAAATCCGCGCCACGGTGTTTTACGTTATTCCATCAACCACGTTAAGCCGTTTCTACCGACTTTTGAAGCATTTGCGTCCTTTGGCAGCTGGATTTTAAATGGTAGACCGTGTAAATAAGCCATAAAAACACCTGCAATCTACATGCACTAATTAACTTTTCCAATCCTAAAAGGATCTTGTTAACTAATTCGTAATTAGGGAGGCGTAATTCTAAGGTATTCCACTTTTTTTTTTACTTGAATTCGTTTCAGTACAAAACTCAGGGATTTCGTGATTTTTTCATAAAAATGTTTTTATAAATACGGGTACAAATAATATTTGTGGGGAACGATGGTTACGGCGCATTCTAATAAAATCCATTTAATTTATTAAATATTGTTGTTTGATCGAAAGTGGGCGAGATTTTCGATAATTAAAGTTTTTGTGTATTACTGCTTTTGTATTCAAGCACAAAACTTTCCTATACCTACAAGAAGAGTGTTTATCAGAAACAAATAATTTTCATATAACGCATTAAATAAATTAAATAAGTATATCCATTCGAATGGGAACTTCGAGTGTGCTATCTAACTACCTGGATTTCGAGGATTTTTTATAGAATTATCTCAGCCTGGTTGAGACCACATCGAATATATTCGAGCCTATCCATTTGTGACCTTAGCCTCAAAACTACTCATTTTTTGTCGTTCACAGAACGTGAGTGAAAAAAAAAATCTTATCTAAATATTTCCATTATAAAATAATCAATTCCTATCAGGGAGACAGTCGGTGACCATGTTTGACGATGTGTATTAATTAATTTGATAATTTGAAATCCACCCTACGTACATATTTTAGATATTTTTATAATTGGTTTAAGTTGTACAAACCTATTTAAATAATTTAAAAAAATTAACCCCTTTCATTAGTTTTTTTAGTTCAGATTAATCTACTTTGTGAATAAGCGTAACTGTAGTAACAGCTGACAAAAATTATATAAATAGAGGTAATCTACTTCACATTCTTTTGCACTCGTGCACTCCCTATTCTCTTGTCGTTCATTCCCATAACACTATAACAGTGACATTTGGTGGAAATCCTGGAAATATTGGCAATGCGTGATTGCATTGTAGAATCATTTTTGCAAAACATTTTCAGAGGTGACGACTTATCTATTCAAACTTAAAATAAAGAGAAATGTTTGAGAAAAACTTCATATTTTAACGTCATGGTAACGGAATTATGGTAGATTCAGACTGGGTCGACGTACGTGCCCATCGCTACGCCTAACCATATCTGGACTGCTTAGCAACCATAGATTTTCAATGAAAATTTATGATTTAGAATCACATTGGCCACACGCATCGCGACGTGTGATGTCTGTGGCCATTTTCATAAAAAGTGTTTGGTTTGCTAAGCATTGTTTGAGTAGCGACGCGTACGTACGTCGTCCAGTCTGAACCTATCATTAATGTATGAACTAAAGTTGTGTTATTTCGTAACAAATAAAAATGGTCAAGGATTGTGATAAAAATAATAATACGTTATGAGGAGCTGAAAGAAGTTAATCAAGGAGCAGGAAAGAGGATGGATGTAAAGTTCTAATCTGGTCTACAACCATACATTATATAGATGAAGTAATTTCAAGCAATGTTTCTATTCTGAAAAGTATTTTCCATTGTATAGTATTCATTCCCTGTATCGAATTTCTCTAAGATTGCGTTATTACTGATTATTTTTGGGTATCAACAGTTGCCTCCATATGATCCGAACAGCGTATTGCGCCTAGAAATGAAATAATTAAGCAGTCAAAAGGGCCAAGGCCAAAATGAATATTCTTTGTATTTCTTATTTACTGAACAAAACATATTCAAAAGTTAGTAGTTCTTGTACTTGACTTTTATATATCCAAAATAATTATCAAAGAACAGCCGAACCATTGGCATTGAAGAAGAGTAGCTCGGGCATAAATAAAAAGTACTAAAAATACTTGGTATATTACGTGATATATCTTTTGTTTGAAATGGTCATCAGTCCCAGTGATTGGAATTACTTGACTACGTTCGCCAATATTCTATAAAGCTCTGCGGTTTATCGGGATCATAATGTTTGTTTAAGTTAAAGCGTAGTTTATAATGAATATGTTACTGGACCAAACGCCCGTTCTAATGGATTTTCTGTGTAATTTGGAAGCAAGTGAACTCGGCGCTGAAGGTGCCCAGCTGTCGATCGGAAATCGTCGGATATTTCCGTAACCGTCCGGGTATTATACACGAACTTTGACAGTTGACATTCTCCTTCAGTACGACTTTATTGACCTCTGACTGCAGTGGCGGCTCGTGAATGTCGGTGTGCTAGAGTGCTAATATTAACAAAAATTGCATTATTGATGTCGTTGTAGCCGAAAATATATTTTTTTGAAAATTCGATTTTTGTATGAAGATTTAAAAATAAAACAGATTTTCGAAAAAAATGTTATTTTCGGCTACAACAACATCAATAATGCCATTTTTTTAACATAAGCACTCCAGCACATCCAATAGTCACGAGCCACCACTGCTGATGGGACACTTCAAAATTACAAATAACTACCTATATTAAGGACATCTGTTGAAGGATATTAATACATGCATATTCCTATTCAATCCAATAAATAATTTATTATTATGCACCTACGTCGCTATTTAAAGTAGGTCAAAAATATACGGTATCATTATGGATTCATTCCTTCAGTGATTCTCGCTAATGATTTACGATCACAAAACTACGAGAATAAACTGTAACTGTTTATTGTGATGGTAAATGGTTCAAGAGCACTGCTTTCCAAGATATATCATGGTGCAAGAACGCATGCGGCTTCGATCTCCTGCCAAGAGTGGTGCTCCGACAGGAAAAAAGCGGAACGAATTCCTACACAAATCTCTAACAAACCGGAAAACATGGCCGCTCGTAGTTTGAATCTGGCACCGGATGAAGGTTCCGACACTTTATAAACATGTAGAGTAGGTGCCTACCCGCAGCAGACAGGGAGGCTTTTAAGGCACTTGCTATTATAATACTTGTTACAATATGTATTATGTATATACTAGTAGTGAGACAACGCTCGGGTTTAAACTGTGGAATTATTGGCAAATGTATTAGTGTTTGCAATATATTGATTCTCGTGGAAGATAGAGTAAGTCAAGACGACCAAAAGACACTGTGGATAAAATGAAACTTCACGTTTTATATTTTGTACGTGATGTCCGGAATAAAAGAAATTATCGTATTCCCATTTTAGGATTAATAATGTGAGACTGAAATATGTAAGGTAGGAAAAGGTGGTAAAGGAGAGTACTTTGGAAATTTTAATATCACAACGGATCACTCACTAAACATAGCTGAAGCTATTTAATACAGTGTATACATTTTGGATGGCGTTCTCTCACCAGACAAAACTATATTTATATTTATATTTATCCATAAAATCGTAAATTATATAAAGAACTAATTAAACTGAAACATTAAAAAAAACTCCTTTCATCGAGAAATACAAACTTCATCCAACTGATAATTGGATGTTTATGGAAAAATCATACAAATTGATAGGAAAAGGTTAAACGGTGTTCACAAAGCTTTCTGGGATTTGGGCTTGAGAATTATCACTCCCTAATACACTCCATTACCATATGTTGTTTTCATGATTATACAAGAATTCAGAATGTACTTAAATTTACAGGTGGCTTAATAGGTAGTTCTAAGTACACCAACAAATACAAAAGAATTTAGACACGTAGGTATCTCAAAATAATATTTGTTTAAGTCATTTCGCTTTCGTGAGATAATAAACCACGAAACGGATGGACGGATTAATCCAATTTCCTTCTAGGGGTATCTTTTACAGGGGTAACCAATGTAAGATTTTCGATTAATGATCTAAGGAAAAGACCTCCAGAAAACGGAAAGGAGAGTTGATCTGATTCTGATAACTGGTCACTCCATAAAAAAAAAAAATTATCATGAGATATATCTCATTTTTTTCGGATTGCTAAAGGAAATTTTTCTATTAATTCTAATTTTTTATTTTGTTATATTTTGAATGTACATTGTAATATATAGTCGTTGTAATAAAAAAAAAAATTGAAAATTTGCCACATTTTGGCAACAAAGCAATCCGAGGTTTTGGAAATAATGCCATAATGTGGCAAAAATCACTCGAGTGGATAAGATATATCTCATGATGATAACGTCGGGGGAACAGTATACAAGAATAAGATATATATTATGATAACGTCAGAGGAATAATATACAAGGATAATAAGTTTCAAACGAAATGTTCAGAAATATTCCATTTATTTGTATTTTAATGTAAAATGGAAATATTTCGACCCTCTGAAAAAATATCGTCGAGGCCTGTGGGGCATATAGACAACAAAACATAACAATTAGTGGTGATCAATTCGTTATTATGTATCATAAAAATCTTCTGGGAAAAAAAAATTATAAAAGTATTTTAAAGAAGCTGATTACTGCATTTATGTATGCATTAAAAACATTTATAAATTAACACAAAATAATCTATTAATAAAATAACGTATCATCAATATAGGTATGTGAAAATGTGAAAAAAGCTTAGAAATGGCTAATTTAAAAAAAAAATTATATCAATAATATTTAGTTTACTTTTAACACCTTTTACAATTTTTTATATATTTAAAGTTATCTAATTGTAAACCAATTAAATGTATAAATTTTAACCCTTTATTTATGTCAAAAGAATCTTCTTCTTCCTTGCACTGTCCCAACTCATTGCCTAGGTAGGCTGTTGGGGTCGGCTCTCCTCGTTCTCCGGTTGTGGCTTCTTCGGTTCTGGGTATCGCTCTCTTCCAGGCCGTTTCTACTTAGGATTTTAGAGCATTGAGTCAACCAGGAGTTCTTTGGTCTTCCTCTGGATGACTGTCGATGAAGCTCCGTAGACGTTGCCTGGTCACACAAAAAATAAAACAGAACTAACCAACCAAAAAGCGTAAAAAGAAAATTCAATTTACTCACTAAATTGATTGTTATTATTATTTAGTTGGGCATTTTATTAGCTCTTACTAGTTTAACATTATAAACGCCAATTTTCAGAAAATAGAGTGTTTTTTATCTTACAAGTGCCCAAATGCCCGCGACTATTACTTCGAGTAATCGATTTTCTTTTCCTAGGTCCCATCTACGTTTATACCAAAATTCTTAACCTATTTATTTAAAATATGTATAATTCTTGATTCGATTCAAAGTATTAGGCGAGTACTTCAAATAAATTCACTAATTTAAATATTTTCCAAAATAGAATTTTGATTTAACAATCATTGTTTTGCAAAATGTCATTCTCAAATTTTGACGTTTTCTATTAAACAATAGTTATTATTTTCAATATATTTAAAATAAATAGTTAGCTTTATAAATTACAGACTATGTGTTATTCTGATGTATGAGCTATAATATTGTAAAGTTTTATTAAAATCCATTCATTAAATTTCGATTTAAAGAGTAACAAACATACATACATCCATAGAAACTTTCGCGTTTATAATATTATAGTAAGATAAGATAAGATAAGAAGTAAGATTAGTAAGATTGAAATGGATTTCGGTTTCGGCTGAAATTCGGGTTTCGGTCGGTCACTAGAAATCATAATCGATTTTTCTAAACTATGTAAATTAAAATAAAATATTCTAACATTTTTTTATACCTTTTCATGACACCCAATTAATTAAATGAACACTTAACAAAATTAATTGTTTCTAAATGGAAATTAATATTGCACTGATAGTGCAAAGTTTGTATATGTAATTGGATATTTATAGAGAATAGCAATAAATTTGTGTCGGAAACCATGTAAGAGCTTCCTTATTGGTAGATTTATATTGCATTGGGAACTAATCCAATTAAATGCGGTACTGCTCCGTAGCTCTACAAAATGCAACCTGCAAAGCTTGCAATAACTTTTTAACATAATTCAATTTAGATATACTTGACACGTGCTGCCTGTGTGCGGAAGTTGAACAATTAATAATATAAAAGGGTACTCTGTTGTTCACAAATTCAAACAAACGAACGTAAAAAGGAGACAATAAAAAGATATTTTATTTTATTTTATTTTATTTTATTTTATTTATTTGCGTTATAAACAGTCTATACATTTATATATGACAGTGAGTAATATGTTTATGTCATTGACCAATAAAATAACGACATTGGTGCATATGGTGCAAATATTTTCGGTAATAGTCTACAGTATGATTAATTTTTCCTTCGGTCTGTGAATGCAATAAATTTATTCATAAAATATAAACATTAATCTCGTAACGTGGTAAATGTGAGTAAAAAGTTGATTCTATATGTTTTATGTATTTACGTATCTTATTTACCTTACTAATTAAATAATCACCGATTGCTGCAAAGCACTTTAGTAAATTATTTAATTTATTTTAGACAACATTATTAGTAAACATTACTGTTAAGTGTCTACACGTAATCACGATTATAAAGTAGCACGGTAGAGTTTGAGATTACAAAAGATTCTGATTACTGCCGGCGGAAAAAAAGCTTTTTTTTTAGTTGTTTTCTTCCTAACCAAAAGCATGTAACTTTATGCTGAGTTAGGACACAAAAAATGTATGGATATTATATATTTTTTACTTTTGTATAAGACGCCGGCTATCGAGAGATTGAATTCGACAAAATCAGAAAGGAAATTGTTTCCAAAAATATATGTTGACTTATTTAGTTACAGGGTGCAATAACATTATTTTAACAGATACGCTAAGTTAAAATATGAAAAATAAATGTTTTCGGCTTAAAAAATTCAAAACCAACACGATTTAGCAATCCAAAATTTGATAAAACGTCACCGTACATCTATCTACTAATTAGTGAATAGTAATAATACATTATCAACTAACACTTTTCAACACAAACACATTGATAGGTAGGTACATGTTCTGTTGTTGAGCCACTGTATGCAAACAGGAAGGTACATGTTCCATAGATGAGCCACTTATATATTTTTTTAATTATTAATTTTATTTTTATTTATTTATTTAGTAGATAAAACATTTGTACAAATTTAGGGTAGTCCCACAAAGCTGTTATATGATACATAAGGAAATATGTTTAAATACATGTTTAGATAAGGAAACCTTTTATAGTGAATACCTCACAAGAATCCCAACTGCTCCCGTCTGGAGCCAGTGAGACTACGACATCCCCAATTGGGGTATGTTATGAGGCTGAAGGTAAGTGGGAACGGGAAGAAGACGAGAAAAAGGAAGGTGGGGAAGTACCTGACTATTCAGATCTAGTCACTAAATACGGCTAAAGCCATTTCCAGCAACGTTTTAATTCTGGATGGTGGTATTACACCAGGGCGATACTAAGAATATCTACCACTCTGGTATCTGGTGGATTACATAGTAATATTAGATAATTTTAATTACATTTACAAAAATATATCAATATATCTGCCTAATAACATGATATGTAGGCAATGTGCCTACGATATTTTTGCGTGCGTACAAAAATGTGCAATCCGTGATAGACCCCCTTTTTACAGAGCGGATAACATTCGCTGAGCATTGAGTTTAGGTTCGTCATACAGGTATTTCAATGGAAGATGTACCGTAGAATTAGCGTCACTGAACCCTTTGTCAGTGAACCCTTTGTCACTGATGTGAAAATGTTTCTTCAATATTTGCAAAATTACTTTGTGGCATCATTTTAATTAATTATTATTAAAACACTAGATATATCATGATTCATTCATGTTATTGTCCTGACGAAGAAACCATTGGTTTTGAAATATGTAGATATTATAACATGTGATTAGTGGTTTACACAAAGTAATTTGTTTTATTTAATATAAATGTAGTCTTTATTTTTATTACAGTTTATTTAGGAAACATGCAGTTATACGTATAATTTTATTTAAAATTTTAATAGTAAATATAATATAAACCTGTTAATATCCATTTATAATTATGTTTGTTATGGTTACAGATTAGAAACCAGATAATATTAAAAGTTTTAATATTACACGGTTGAAGTAAAAAAAATGATTAAAAGAATACAGAAAAAATAAATAAATAATTGTTTTGATTTAAGGATATTGTAAGGTTAATTTGATTTTAAATGTTTCAAGGGTACAGTGGAAAATATCAACATTTTAGACTTAGGGCAACTAACTAACTAACTAACTAACCATAACGCCGTTTACCCTATATACGAGCCCTATATACGAGCGACAGTAGATCTTCCATATTCTTAGAAATCTGCACCGCATCATCAGCATACAACAGGCAACATACTTTCAGATTACTCAGTTTCGCGCCTAACCCTACCTCTTTCAATTCTTGAATACAATTATCCATGTATAAATTGTATAGATTAATTAACCACGGTGACATTGCGCAGCCTTGCTTAACAAATTTTGTGATGTCAAACCACCCCGTAAAACCACCGTTCACCCTCACACATGCAACGCTTCCATCATATAGAGACGCAAATGCCTTCATAAGCGAGGCATGGGGGTCTAACTTCCCGGCGTTGCTCAAGCTTTACGCAGAGTTTTTCAAAATCAAACTTAGACAGTGACGTTCCACTTATTTTTCTGATTTTTTTTTTAACTTTTACTCCATACTTGGAGATGCTGTATTTTTAAGGAAAGGAGGGAGATGAAGATCTAGGAAGGAAAAAAATCGTATTAAAAGGAAAGTTGAACTAAAAATTGCTACTGAAAAGGGATCTCTAGATGCATTTGAACTGATTAAATGAAATAAGAGCACAATGGAATAGGAGGACTATGAAAACTTGAAAGACGTCTGTTTAGTTTACGAGTTTAGTTTACTTGTTGGAAATGGTGAAGCCATACTATTGTCAAGACAAGATTCGTGCACGAGGAAGATAGGTGCACAAGCGGTGAAGGAAAATTGTCTGTAATTTTAAGATTATTCCTTGCTATTGGAAATATCATTGAAGATTTTCGGTTATAATGTCACCGGCTGCAGTCAGTCAGGCTTTAATGGACACGTCAAACACTTCTTTATGTTACACATTCTTTTTATTTTAAGTTCTTGACAGTGCGGCGGTTCGATCTTAAGGCGATACCCGGCGGTAATTTTTCCTTACAAATGTATTCCCTATTTATCTCTCTGGATTTTAACCCTTGACAAAATATTGTTTTTACATAAAATAAATATCAACTATTAGCGTGTCGGTACTTATTACTTTTTTTTTACTTTTTATAGAAGTTATGACCAACCCAAAATTAATAAAATTGACTGGTTTAAACGCCGTCAATAGACGTATAGTATATAAACTGGACAATGTTTTTTTAAAAAAAGCAAAACGTACAGACACAGAATAGTTTTTTTCTAATGTAGTTGGTAAAAAAAATTGAAAATCAGTCCACTTTTGGAGGAGAAAATTGGGGAATACAAAACCTCGATTTTAGTTAGGTATTAGTAGCCCGATGTGCATTGTCCCTTTCGCTCAATATACGGTGGAGTAAAAGCAGCACTGACAGCAACAATTTAGTAAAATCTATTTTTAAATTTCTCCACCACCGGGTTTCATATTAATATGTTTGTCTTCTTTTTGACGTCTTCTGAGGCAGCCAGAGGTTTAATTTTTTTAAGTACATCAACAGCTGTTGTTTTGCCTCATGTAACTATTTTGTGTTTTATCCCATATGCGATGATTCTAATGCAAGTATAAAATTATTTCCAGTTCTAAAGCGTCCTCGACCGCATTACCAGTGTGTGTGTAGTGTATCCATCGCTGTTGATATGAGACTGATGGAATAATTACACGATCGGTCTGCTGTCAATCCGCACCAGATTGATGAAACATATTTAAATATCTTTCTATACGGCTCTTCAGTCCGTCAGTCAACGCATTATAAGATCAGTTTGACGTCATTCTGACTACAATTATGGACAGAACTGATATCAGATTAAGCGTGTAACCCTCGTCACACTTAGGGTGGGTTTTTTTATTTACCTTTACTTTTAGCTGTGCAGTTTACAGTTACTTTAGCAGTACACTTGACATTTACGGCAAAATGAGTTTTTTCGGGACGCCAACTACTAAAGTAAAGGTAAATAGGGATGACAGCATGATAACTAATCTCATTATATACATAATCCCACACTTTCGTAATGGGAACTGTTCATATATTTTTTTCAAGTGGCAACACACTAAATTAAAGTCAAATGTCAAACATTCTTCACATCATGTTCCAACGTCAGTTTCAGCGTCACTTCTAGGCATTGATATGAATTTTTTGTTGAGTGATACTATGGCCTTTGAGACATTAAAAAAAATATTTTACACACTGTACTTTTATATATATTTGCAATATCTCCAAGAACTGACCCAGTCGCAAACAACCTCAAAGCATAATTTTTAGTTCATATTTTTTAGTTCGTCAGCAAACACATTGGCTGCATTATTTCTCACTCTTCATATTTCAGTTTGTTTATAAATTAATATCTCAAGTTAAGTACTTAAAATTGAGTTCACTTATAGTGTTTTATGAGGGCTTTCGCCCCATATATTTTTTTTTCCGATTCTCTACCGACAAGTTAAAAAAAAAAACAATTTAAAAGTTCAACAAGTGAAACACGTCAAACATCAAACGTTATTTTGAACTGAAAAACTAACTTTGTGCTGTGAAAAAGAACTAAATAATGCAATCCGCTATCACCGTGTATAACAGTGTATAAATCATATTATTTAAGTGCAATAGCGTAAAAAAAAAATATAAATATATTATTTACAAGTGCTACAATAATAAATTTGTAATAACGTTATTCACAAGTTCGCTAATATCATCACGGAAGTATATAACAGTTAAATCCACCGCTATACAAAACGGACCGATAGCGACGTGGATTAAAGCGCCAGTTGCCGGACGGGTAGCGGCAGAGTTCGATCCTTACACCGGCGAAAATAATAAAGTTTTTTCTTTTTTTAAATAAATTAACTTACACCATCTATCGAAGAAATACAAACTAACTACAACCACGCATAATGAAGAAGTAATATAGTTTACCTTAATACTCGCCCGCCCGGGCGATTCCATTCTATCCATTATGGAAACCCAAGAAATTATTATAAAAATTAAAGAATTAATAAACAAGATCACTTCAGTGAAGGACTCAAAAATTAAATTAACACTGGAACAGAACATTATATCACTGGAAGAAAAAATTCAATATGAACTAATTACATTACAAGAGAAGATTATAGAATTACAAGAAACTAATATTAAAAACAATCATCACTACACACAGAAACTAGAAGAATTCCATAATAACAATAATAACAAAAGGACTTACGCAAATGTATTAGGAGACAATAAAAGCTTCGTGAATACAGGAGCACACAACCCTGAACAAAAGCACGCCATCATAATCACGTCTAAAAACATGAAGGCCGAAGAAATAAAAATAAAAATACAAAAAAACATTAACTTAACAAAAATAAAAGTAGGAATAAACAGAGTAAAAAAAATCGGAGAACAAAAACTACTAATCACATGCCAGAAAAAAGACGATGCTCAAAAATTAACTGAAGAAATTAATAAAGTAATTGGTAAAGAAATACTTGCCGAAGAATCAAAAAAAAGAAAGCCATTGTTAATCCTGAAAAGACTGCAATGCCATTTAAATGAAGAAGAAATTATAAACGGGATTGTAGAACAAAATGAAGGATTTACCTTAGAAGACAAAAACAACATCAAACTTATCAAGGAATTAAAAAATAAGTACAATGAAGGAAAAGAAAACGACACAACTAACTACATTATTGAAACAACCGGTAAATTAAGAAAAAACACTACTTGAAAAAAATAAAATCAACATCAAATTCCAAAGAGTCTACATAGAAGACTGTAACCCGCTTACACAATGCTTCCACTGCCTTAAGTTCGGCCACACAGCTTTAAGATGCCTCAACAGAACGCAACCACCAACGTGCCCCCATTGTGCACAAGACCACACCATAGCAAAATGCACCGAAAAAAATATCAAACCCATCTGCAACAACTGTTCCAACTACAACAAAATATCTAAATCAAATATATCGGACGACCACCGTGCTGATAGCGTTAATTGCCCACACAGGCAAAAAATGCTACAAATCGCAAAAGACAGAGAAGATTATGACTAACATGTTAATTAAAGATATTTTTCCACAAACGCTAACCTAAAACTTAAAAATGAATGATTTTTTATGCAACGCATTAGATAAAAAAATGAATATTGAAGAAAATTTATGTCACTCTATGAAAGATGTTAACTTAATTTGCACTGAAAATGGATTTACCCTATTTCATATAAATATTAGAAGCATAGAACGAAACATGGATGAATTAATAATAACATTAAAAGATTTAAAGTTTTTCCCGGGCCTGATTGTGCTAACAGAAACCCACTCTGCAGGCGAATTGAATTACACTATTCCAGGGTACACATACCATGCAACAACAAACAGAATAAACAAAAACTCAGGTATCGGATTATTCATTTCTAACCAGTATAATGTTCTTAATATTAAAGAAATAATTAATGTCAGTGGTGTTAACATATTAAATTTAGAATTTAAAGACGTAAATAAATATTATAACATTATTGCTATTTATCGTACGCATACGTCAATAATACCACAATTCATAGACGAGTTAAAAAATATTCTGTTAAATTTTAGAAATAAAAAAAATATTATTGTTGGAGATATGAATTTAAATATTGCAAACGACTACTCTAGTAAGGATAAAGACATGTATCTGAATATGTTAGCAGAACTTAATTATTTATCGTGCGTAAATTCTTATACTAGGAATGTTCAAGGACAACGTCCCTCATGCTTAGATCATATTTTTACAAATATTCCTGATATCCAAAACATAACATCAGCTGTCATTCATACAACTATCACTGATCATTATTCATGTATTTTTAACTATAAATTAAGCAATCCAACTTTGCCTTTATTTAAACAAAACAATTACTCAAAAAAAGTACTCAACATGGGTACGTTAAAATACAAATTAGAATCAGAAAATTGGATTACATTATTTCAATGTAATGATGTTAATATTTGCTGCCAAATGTTTGAAGAAAAAATATCTAAATGCATAAATGACTCGACAAAAAATAATATAATAACCAAATCCAAAGTATCAAATCTGAAACCCATAAAACCGTGGATTACTCATGGTTTAGTAGTATCTGTACGACATAAACAAGCTCTTTACAAATTAACTACTCAACAACCAAATAATATAAATTTACGCAATCATTTTAAAACATATAAAAACAAACTTTCATATATTATAAAAAATACAAAAGAAAATTATTATAAACAAAAATTGAATCAGGCTGAAAATGATAGTAAAAGAGTATGGACGGTTATAAACGAAATAATCGACAAAAAAAAAAACAAGAATAACGAAATCGGTGCTATATTTCATGACAACACGAAAACATGCTGTAAGGAAAATCCCTCAAAAGCTGCAAACATATTTAACACATTCTTTGCGAACGTAGGGGAAAATCTTGCCAATCTTATTCATACTGATCCGAATATAACATTTCCAGACTGTAGTATTGATACTACCGATAAAATAACAACATTCCAAGTCACCACAGAGAACGAAATAGTATCAATTATAAACGGTATGCAAGGAGGTTCTGCCCCAGGTTTTGATGGAATTACAGTTAATATTTTAAAAAATATTAAAAATCTAATCTCTAAACCGCTAATGCATATAATAAATATAAGTCTCCAAAGCGGGGTATTTCCACCAATCTACAAACAAACTACCATTACTCCTATATTTAAATCTGGAAATCCGGAAGAAGTAAACAATTACCGACCCATATCAGTTATCTCCAACATAGCAAAAATTTTTGAAAAGATAGTTAAAAAAAGGATGAACCAATTTATAAGCAGTAATAAAATAATTAATGAAAATCAGTTCGGTTTTATGGAAGGTAGAAGCACTCAGGATGCAATTGCAAAATTAACTAACCTTGTTCATAATTCATTAGATAAATCTTTAAAATGCATTGGAATTTTCATAGATCTCAAAAAAGCGTTCGATAGCATATCACATGATAAATTTATTAGGAAATTAAGAAACATTGGAGTAAATGGTACAGCTCTAGAATGGATAAAGAGCTACCTTTTCGAACGCCCTCAAGTCGTAAAAATCAACGATGTATTTAGTCAACAAAAAACAACTCACTTCGGCATACCTCAAGGTACAGTCCTAGGACCGTTACTGTTTATCATTTATGTAAATGACATATTCATTCAAAGATTAAATGGAAAAATAATATCATATGCTGATGACACTGTCATAATAATTGAAGGCTGTGATTGGAATACTGTTAATAACTTAGCAAATACTGATATTAATATACTGAAAAATTGGTTCGACAAAAACCTCCTCTCATTAAATACTGAAAAAACCAAATTTATCCCATTCTCTATCAATAAATTTAGAGTAAAACCAGAACTAAAAATTATAATTCATCAACTTAAATGTAACAGAACAAATTGCAATCAAGCATGTTCAATACTTAGTCCAACTTCTGAAATTAAATATCTTAGTATATATATAGATCAACATTTTAAATGGAAAAAACAAATTTGTGAACTTGTCAAAAGAATTCGAAAATGTATTTATATATTTATAAGACTAAGAAATATTCTTAGATTAGAAAATTTAAAAAGAGTGTACTATGCAATTGTTCAATCTATATTACAATATGGTATTATTGGTTGGGGAGGAACTTATAATAATATTTTAAATCCACTCAAAATTGTTCAAAGATTGATAATTAAAGTAATTTTGAAAAAACCATCCAAATTTTCTACTGAAATTCTCTTTTCAATATTCAATGTACCTACAATAGACAAAATATATAAAAAATATTCAATTCTACAAATTTACAAAGAAGTACAGTTAAATAACTTACCATTCCATTCATCAGCGAGATATCAGAATACTATCAAAATCCCTAAATTTAGTACAAAGCACACACAAAATACTTATTTCTATGTAGGTATAACATATTATAACAAACTACCATTATATCTGAAAGTTATCAAAAATATTCAGGAATTTCAGCAAAAATTTAAAAAATACCTAAAACAACTATAAGAGTCTATATCTCACTATTATTATTATTTCTTTTAAATGCTTTATTGATAAATCTTGCAATTTCTTAATTATGCCTTGTTTTTTGCCATAATGTATTATGTATTTACTTTCACACATGATATTGTATAATTGAAATATAATTGAACTAAAATTCCTTCACCAAACACAAGAGCCTTGTCTCTTTATGGTGAGGAAAAGCTATTTTTATCCACTATTTTACCACTGTATAAAATGTAAAAATTGTGTATTTTATTGTAATAAAAACCTTTAAATATTAAATAAAAAAAAAATAAAAAAAAATAAATAACAACTGCTTGGCTTAAATGATTTGACAACATTATTCCCAGCAGAGGAGAGAGTCAAAAGCCTTCATTTTCTGCGTATATTATGTCGCATCACGTCGTGTCATATAATTAACTACAGGTTCATCGTCAGTACTTGACGAACTATTAATTATGATAATATAATAGCAAATACCGTAAAATAGATAGCTAGAAAATAACCACTCATCTCTGAACGTTACCAAAGTGACACTTAGACAACGGCGCCATCTTGGTTACCTTTACTTTAGCATTTACAGCACCATTTCTGGCCTGTATGATTGTCGGTAAAAGTAAACGGTAAATGTCAAATGAAAAACTCATTTCTATGACTTTTACTATAAACTTTTACAATTAGCATTGCATTTAGCATTCTCGGTAAACGAAAAAAAAAAAACTTATACTATACTAAAATCGAAGCCAAATCCCAGCGTGCGTAGGATAACTTTATTTTATTAATTTGTGTAATTTCTCCAGACGGTTGGGACCAGTTGGTACTAACAATAAAACATCCAAATACTATAGTCCCTACATACATATATAATATAATATATAATACACATCCACACTTTTAGTTGGGGATTTTGAATTCCCTTGTATTTCCACAGCGTTGTGGAAACATTGTGATTGACAAACTTTTAATTGCAGTTTTGTCAATAAAATTGGTTTGAGTTTATGCGCATGAACTTTAACTACTGGACCGGTTGTAAATCGGATTAAGAGTGTTAAAAGCTCCTAAAAGCCACCACTGAACCAAAACGGTTATCAAACGCAGAGAAATATAAAATGTTGCCGGTTTTTGATCACTGGTTTTAACGATGTTGACAAAATGATAACATAAATATTGGACTTTATTGTTTTGATGAGTTTAATGTTAATTCGCATAAATCAAAGGGGTTGTTTATTGGTGACAGAACTCATAACACCGGTTAGGGAGGTTTTATGATATATCGTAAAAGTAAGTGCAATTGTAATTCAATGAATCGGGGGTGTGAGGTTCAACCAATGCAATGTTCATGAAAGGATTTTAACTTTTGAGTTTGATTTGTAGGTTCATAAAAATTTTATTTAGTCTTTGATTCGTACGTAGTATGCAGGATTACTTCTTTGAAAATCACAGGCGACAATTTTTTTACGTGTACCCCGCATAGGGAACCCTGAAAAAAATATATTATTTCAGGGCCTACGTCATCTTTGAGGATGCTGCGTGGAGGGTCTTTTTAACCTAAAGGAGAGTTTGGCCGCACCGTATACTTCCGTAAAAAATATGCGTAAAGGAGTATGGCGGTGTTAGTAGAAATTTTTCTATTAATAATAATTATTTTTAACTAAAAAAAAAAACTAATTAACCATTACGAGGCAGAGAGACTACCAAACAACTCAGTCTTGGCACCCTTTTTGCTTCATTCGCATTCATACATCATCTTACACATACTCTTCTATTTTTTTTTTGATAATAGGTATATATTTAGTTTTTAATAATAATTTATTTTTTTGTTATTTAGTGATTTTAATATTATAAAATGAGTGATTTTGATATTATAATTATTTTTTACATAGTTTCACGTAGAGATTCAGGAAAGTAACGAGAGGAAAAATACTACGTACTGCCATAGAGTACACAAACAGTAAAATACGTTCCATATTAAAATTGCGAAAACAATGAGGATTTACAAGTAAACATGACATAAAGAGCAAAATAATTTTAATCACTTGATATTTGCAGTATTCAGTCAGTTAGATTTCTGAAATATAGTGTGTGCTCTGGAATGGTGTGACGAAAAAATAAAAAAATAAAAACAATTGTAAATTCGTAAACATATCATTCGCGCAGGCGCAAGAATAAGTCTGTCGTTATTATCGTTATTGGCCAAAATTGAAACATTTAGAATCGTGATTAAAACCCGTTTAATCACAGGAGACCATATTTGTCCCAGCTCACATAGGTCTCACAGAAATCGTTGTTTCTCCCTTACTATCATAGTCAGAAATGTGATCTAAACGGTATTGGAAAGAGAATACAACAAACTATATATTCAAATCTAAAAGAAAACCACAAACAATTAAAATTTACCCCTTTCTGAAACCAAAGTTTCCGATAGCAATTTGAAAAAAAATTATGGAACTGTGAATTTTTTAAGAATATTTTTTTACATGAAACGAAAAAAAGTGAGGTGACAGTAAGATTTATAATTCATTTATCTAATGAAATAAGTATGTGTTTTATTTTTTTTCATTATCAGTAATTTTAGTTAGTAAGAAAAGTAAAGTGAGCCATTTTTAACACTTTTTAAAGTTTTCGCAAAAAAAAAATTATTTAAAAAAATAAATAGTAATTTTTAATAAAGAAATTTGAAAGCCTATTTCATCACCTTCCGAAAACAGTTTTTAGTTTTCGAATACGTTAACAAATGTTCCATTTATTTGGATTTTATTGCAAAGCGGGAATATTTTTAGCCTCTGACAAAATACGCCAATTTTTTTAAGGATTAACAGATTGCGTGAAATAGGCGCTAGTGTAAAATAAAGTAAATCTTTTAAATTCTATTCGGATCAAAGATTTACGCCGAATAAATGGTCACTACCCGCAGCAACACCGATAAACGATGTTCGCAGCTATCCCGTTTTCCCCCTCGGTTAACCCCTGCTAAGTCGCTAAACTTAGAGAAACACTTTGAGTTATCCAAGGCACAGTTATAAAATTGATGGTTCGCAGGACGGTGGTACCCATACCCGCCTTTTAAATTGACGGTGGAAATTTCGTTGTGTAATTTTTTGAAAACCGTTTTGAATGACTATATAGGGTGTCCGGGGTAAATTACATTAACTTCGGGAAGTGGTATAAGTAAAAGAGATAAATAATTTTTTTCGATATTCCAACTTTTAGGGCTACTTTTTTGGTAGAAAGATAAAATTAGTCTGGCGTGTGCGGCCAACACTATTATGTATCGGGTAAGTTAAATATTTTTACCTCTTTTTGTCTTTTTGTATGGGAACAAAAAGTTGGAATTTCGGAAAAAGTTGTTAATCTTTTTTACTCCTGCCATCATGTATAATCACCTCCTGAAGTTAATGCACTTTACCCCCGGACATCCTGTATACATATAAAGGGTATCTAAAGAAAAAATGTACCTACATGGTGGTAATTGTAGCGTTTAGGAACTGGATTGGGATTCTTTATTATAGAACTTCGTTTATTGAATACAAATGGTTACAAAGTAAACGTCCAGCCCAGCTGGCGTTAGATTATTAATGAATACCCGGAGCACCGCTCGCTAAAGCGCTGCCTTGAAATGACTTACTTCGGGTCGCAACTCCATCAACGTTCGGGTCGTTGCTCGGCGGTAGAGCCCGCCCATCTGTCATAGAGACAAAGCAGTGTTGCAAACACCACAGTAATGCAATCCAGAAACATATTTTTTTTTTATCATCCGGCAGCTACTGATGTTGTGAATGCAAAATACGATTTAACATGCGTTAGTAACGATTCAAGAGAAAGAATATCTAGTACACAAGTCGAACACAATTACACACGCCATAGGGTAAATGTTACAAACTGTTACATCGATTGAAATGTAAAAGTCTCGAAGAGACTCAAAGCAGAAGGGTATTGTGTTAACGTGGGAAAATATTGCGTAGAAATGTAGCATTTGACAGCCTCCGTCGTTGGGTGGTTACGGTCTTTGGCGACGAATCCGGTCACGGGTTCAAATCCGGGAAAATTGATCAATGTGTTATTTATTTCAAATACCTAATATATTTGATATGATTTGAGATTTTCACTGCCAAAAGTATTATAGTGATTTATTTTTGGATTAATTTGCCGCGTTGCGCCATCTCATTCTTTAGCCAACGTTTCGCCATCTTCCGTTGTGGGAGATATTCAGTGTCTCCCCGGTGAAAGACAAACCTTCATAATAGAAACGTTTATTGAAGTTACTTTAGCCATTTTTACTCATAGAAATATAAAAAATATAACGTGGCATTCTGTTGAAAATATATGGAATATTCAAAGATCATTTTTTCTGGTTTTTATCATCGTTCTAAAAATGTTTGTTTTTATATTTTCTTTAAAATTTATTCATTTAAAAAATGCCCAAAAACCAATAAAACTAAAACGGCCGGTGGTTGCCAACGACGTTTCGTACGCACGACATCAAACAAACAAAGTAAAACTGTCGGAAAATTTTCAAGAACGGGTGACTCTTGTGACGTCACACGTCGAAAATGCCATTTTGGCGGGATTACAATAATGGGCGATAATAATCGTAATTTTTTGCTTAATTTTTTTAAGCAATAGAAAAACGTGAAAATACCCTTTTGTATATGACCAATTATATTAGGACAGTTATAATACGAGTACCTACTTACTAATGGATGTGACAAAAATGTTAAAAATGATCTCTGTACACATGTAATTAAGAACCTTGATCAGGATTAATACCATTTTATGTACCATGTAGGTGTTTTGATTCCAGGATTTACGGGGTTTTTTGTCAATAATTACTGAATTACATAATTACATGGCTTGCAGTAATTCAACTTCAGATCAAAAATTTTCCAAATAATTTTCAAAATTGTTATTTTTTTTCCTTAGAAGGTTACACATTAACACCTTATACAAGCACTTATAACAAAACACAGATAAAGCAAAGCTAAAAAGCAAGGATTTTTTTTAATAAAAAAGAACGTAAAAATTTCCACGACGATATTATAAATGCAGTCTCCTTTCTTTCACAAAAATGCTAATTTTATCTTGCCTTAGGCAGCCATTCGCTGTATAGACAATTTTATTTTCTTGTACTAGAATTCTAGTTTTGTACCATTTTCTCGCTTCTCTCGTCCTTTGCGAGCTTAATTTTGTGGGAACGGAATAAATTATAAAACACTCTGTTTATTCGCTAGTAGGTACCTACTTCAATTCTGCTTCGTCAAATTTAAAAAAAAATGTTTTAAAATCTCCCTCTGCTGCGTTTCATCAGAGATAGTCAAGAGCATGTTCAATACGAGGAACATCTCTTATTGTTGAACATCATTATTCTACCGGCATTTCAACGGAAGATTCTCCGAGGAACTAGCCTCCCTTCGGCACCGGGAAAAATACTTAACAATTACATATTACAAAGAAATCGCACCATGCTATGTTACGTGTTGAAAGCAATCGACAAAACATAATGGGTCGCTTATGCACTCAATTAATGTACACCAGTTTTGCACAACATTACTACACTTAGGCGCTCCGCCCACCGAGGCAACTGAAAACCAACTAAAACCGGCTGTTTCTCTGTCTTGATTGGTCAAAAAGCTTGGTTAACCATAGATGACGAACAATCAGCTGACAGTTGGCAACTATCATGGCCGCCCAGGGAAATCAGCAGTGACAGTCGCAAGTCACCGCTTGCGTTACCATTGACAACGGGGTTTTGTGTGATTGTGAAGTGCGCGGGCCATCACATTGTCATACAAAGACAGTTGGCAGTTGAGAGTTTTCAGTTGCCTGAGTGGGCGGAGGCGCTTACACTGGAGTGATGTGGTTCAATCACCTAGCGACAGAGCTTGATCATAATAAATTTAGTTAGAACTTGATCATAATAAATTTAAAAATAAAATAAAGTATTGTATCATAAATATTTAGCTAATTAGAATCAATTGATATCTTTTTATTTGCTTATTCTATTACTTTTTAGTGTATCTGGTACTTTATTGTTTTTATTTAAAATAATTTGTTTTGAATATTTAACTTAATATACACAAAAAGTTATTTTCACTTCTATACGTACAACAATTTTTTTGTTTTTTTTTCTTCACACTGAATGTTTAGTTATAATTTTTATTTATTTATTAATTTGTATTATTTCCCCTTTACACGCAACTTTTTAACTCCCGTAAAGGTAAAAATGTCTAGTTTTTAGTATTAAATATATATTATCATGTTAATTTAAATACTTTTATGATTTTATTTATTTATTTATTGTAAGAATTTTATACATAGTGTAGATATTGTGTTATTTCGCCCGCCATGCTAGGGATGTCCCTGTGTTATGGCGGGTGAAGTATGCAGATTATATAATTTAAAGTAATGAAGTACGTTTACTGATAATATAATAATTACGATAATGAGGTTTACAGTTAATGCAGCAATGAATTTATGATAATGGAATTTACATATAATATAGTAATTGATGATAATGATGTTTACAGGTAATAAATATAACAAGGAATTTAATAAATATTTTTTTTTTTTAATTAAAAATTTCAACATTTACATAAAGTTGATATTTGTCACTCGAGAACGGGTCGTTTTTACAACTTGTTATTTAGTAATACAGCTCGGCTGTTGAATAACCTGTTCGAGATCCAGGTTCACTTCTTCCTATCCTCAAAAAGACCACCCACCCAGCATTTCCAAAGATGACAAATGTTTTGAGGGATTTAATTTCCTTAGGCTTCCCGCACAGAGCTAATGAAAAAGTCATTGTTAGTCACTCGAGAACTGGTCGTTTCTACAACTCGTTATTTACAACACGGCTGTCGAATAATCTGTTCGAGATCCAGGTTCACTCTTTCCTTTCCTCAAAAAGACCATCCACCCAGCATCCCCAAAGATGACAAATGTTTTGAGGGATTTAATTTCATCAGGCTTCCCGCATAGAGCTAATGAAAAAGTCATTGTTACGAAATAAAGATGCGAAAAAAGAGTGCACAAAAATTTCTTTAATAGCAATTTTATTCACTCTAAAATGAAGTGATGTAATGCTATTTGCATCTTAAAAAAAGATTTTTTATTTAAATCTACACAATTGGAATTCTAGGAACAAGAATTTATTTAAGAATTTCATCAGTAAGTATCACATAAAGCACCACGTTCTCGTATGTCAGTATTTTGGTACAAAAATGTTGATACGGCTTTTTTGGATCCTGAGAAATTTTCCATGTGTTTTCCTTAGCGTTTTTCCAGTGAAAAACCTCTACCCAAGTAACCTGAAATGAAATGTAACATCTTGCAAGAAACGAAGGGTTTTTTTGTCGGTTGCTGATTTTCTCATACCGCTTTCACGAAAAGTTGGGAAATCAACTGAAATTCAGGACAGCAATTTCAAGAATTCCTTTCCGCACACATACAGTTTACGTGCGGAATTGATGTGTGCATGCCCGCGATGGTTTTATGACAGTGAGCTCTGGCATTATGAAATTATTTCCTGTACTATTCTTCCGATTGTGATGAAAATTCGGTGAGTTGTTGTGAACATGCCCGCAAAGGTTTCTGTGTAGCAATGTTTCTATATTAGTGAACTCTGGCATTATGAAATTTGCAATAGCTCACACGCGAATAATTTGAAAATTTTGTGTATTTTATGAGTTTAGCTGCAGAGGGAGGGGAATCCGGGAATTGCGGAGGGGAATAAAGGACGGGTTTCACGGGAGAGGGGATGTGGGTTAGGGGGGGGACTCGCAAGAAGAGGAACAGCGGACAAGGAAGGGGGAACGCGGGGAGGGTGAAAAGGGAACGCGGCAGGGGAAGGGGAGGCGGAAGGGGAGGCGGAAGGGGAACGGCGACGAATGGGAAAGGACATGCAGGGAGAAACAACGCCTTTATTTAAGTGGCGTTCAACGCATGCCGGGTATCTGCTAGTAAATAATAAAATAACCTAATAAAAATGTTATTCTTGTTCCCCGGTATGGTAGATGTCAATACGGTTTCAGGTATACCGTCCTAGCTGTGATTAGGGCGCGCGGATTATTTTGTTGTCATAAAATATGCAACGATGTGATTAATTCTTAGCAACACTGTTTCATTGTGGTAACAGTATATAATAATTTATGATATGAACTATGCAAGATCGTAAATCATAATAGTTTGGTACAGTCCTGCTTTTGAATCGATTTATTTCATACGGTGTATTTGTTAAATTGCCCATTATTTTTTTGTTTTATTAGCAACTAGGAACATATTTAAAACATTAATCAAAAAGCACAGGAAATATTCCTCGTAAAATTGGTTTCCATATTTGTTAACAAAATAGACCGATGGCCTGCCTCCATATTCCGCTGCAGCGGGCTGGTTCAAATCCCGGAGTGCATAAATAAATGTTTATGGAACAATTTATGGTATTTCAAAATTTAATTCATTAAAAATATTATATAGCAAATATGCGGCACGTTCCAGAGTAGAAGTTACCCTCAGTATCGCCCTGGTGTAAGACTACCATTCAGAATTGAAACATTGCTGTAAATAGCTTTAGTCGTGTTTGGTGACCAGATATGAATAGCCAGGTACTTCCCCACCTCCCACTTTCCCATAATAAAAAATAAAGTGTTATTATTTACATGCTTTTAAGTTCTATCTCACTAAATTTGGTGCTATAATGTATGTTGAATGTTGCTATTAATTGATGTAGTTTTTTTGTTACCGGCAGCACCAAAGTATATCCATTTCTAGAATAAACGATTTTGCATATTGGATTTGGATTTTGTTGGTAGTCTGATTTTATTGGACGTAGTTGTTATAATTTTACCGAAAATTATTTTGGTAACAGGTTATTTATTAGTTTATGAATAAATATTGTAACGGTCAATAGTACTCATTTATTGTTTTTGTGTTTAATTCGTAGAACTCCATTTAATTATTTTTTTAAATTGAATTTTAAATTAAATTTAAGTTCTGCAAGTATTATGGTTTTTATTATTGTGACAGCTGCTCTTACAAGGCCATTTTCAAACTGTAATATTGTTTCACTATACCAGTATACCATTATTACACTATTTTACCATTATACCATTACTATACCGTTTTCAAACGGTAATATGCCATTTTAAAACAATAATAAAAACTATAACACTTGCAAAACTTAATAATAAACATTATTGAATTGAATTTAAAATAAAAAAATTTAAAAAATCAATAGTACCAACTATTCCACTGCTTGTCAATTTAGCCCCTTGGAGCCTTTGACCTGAAAGAATCTATAGAAATTGACACTTTAATTTATATAAATACCTACTGAATAAATGCCGCCTACAACAGAAATTTTAACCATGTAATAATAACCAAAATATTTTTACATAGGGATCTACAATACATCGACTCATTCAACAAACATTTTAAAGATTTGAAAATATAATTTTATAAGTTGCTAAACCGATAATTATAATATTTAAGCTATGTAAATAAGAAACAAATTCTATACAACTGAACTGATCACATGGTTCATATTTTTTTTAATATTTACTTCGTGATGCAAGCTAGCGTTTATAAAATATTAATTAATAAAGTCTTCCAGTTACATACAATAAACTTTTATAGCCAGCGATCCGTTTTATTTCACAGCACACAGTTTAACAGAGCAAAGCTGCACGACCAGATTATGCAAAATTATAATATTTGACCTGGACAAATCTCCATAAGTGCAATCTTGTACGCAAATAGGGTTGTCAGGCGGGTAGGGTGTGGTGGAACTTCACCCATTCACTTTACCACCGACTAAAGTTCTCTAACTATGGTTCACCCTTGGAAACATTCGCCGCTTCTTACTGAAATTGCATCTTATAATGCAATGTGAGATTCAGACTTTTTCGCCGAACTTATATATAAGAATAATGAAAATTCTCCCGCAAGAGTATTCGGAAACTTTTGCGGCGAAAAAATTCCATTATCTTTGGTTGGTTCATTTTTTCGTTTGATTTAAACCGGCGCATTTTGTGAAACTTAGAGAAATCTCCTTTTAATTTCAAAATCCTATTCCTATTTGTTAACCATAACGCTTTAAATTTACACTTTAGAGATTTTCATTTTATACAAATATTTTAAATCACAACACATTTATTTATGTGACTTATGAGCGATTTCATCAATCTTTTAAAATAATGTTTATTGTAACTACTTGTCGTATTGCATATATATACATTGGAAATAACTTAGAATAAACATTCGAGCGATTCTTCACAGAAAACAACTTCAAACAAAACTATTAGGTACATTCGTCTGGCAACAATGCTTTTATTCAGTCTAGTGCAACACCTGCCAGCGAATCACAAACGTCAAGACAAACCGACAACGTTCGTTTGTTTTTTTTTTACTAAAGTGAGCGTCCGCCACACTACTCGCGAAGTTGATCGAAGTTGATGACGAAGTGAACCGAGTAGTGTGGATAGACGCTTTGTGTTCGAACTTCAGAACGCTTGGAGTCCTTTGACTCGGCGCAAAAGCCGACACAATCGGAAGTTGGACGAACCGAGGCGAAGTTGCCCGAAGCGAAGAGAAGTGCGTGTCCACACTATCTACTTCGCGAGTAGTGTGGCGATCGCTTTGTTCAACAGGTTTTTTTAATGTTTTATCGACAATTATTGGATTTTAGTAAGCTTTCAGTTGAACTATTGATTTGTCTTATTTTTCAGGATGAAAAAGCGAGATCGATGCTCGAACTTCAGTAAAGACAAATTCGAAATCCTAATGATATCACCAGTATAAGCACATAATTGAAAACCAAACCAGTAACGCAGTGATTTGGAAGAAAAAAGGAGGCAGCTTGGAAGCCTGTTACGGATGGGTTCAATTCTTCTGCATCACGTATTGTAATAATAACCCTCAAAATCATGTTTGAATAATGTTAAAACTCACACAATGTTTTAGATTAAAAGAAAAAGGAAAAAAATAAAAAGTTATTTCAGTGCATGACTTTTTCAGTTGGCGAATGGATTTGTGGGTAAATAGTGCGGATAAGGACCAGGTGCGGCTCGTCCTAACGTTCACTCGTGCACTGAACTGGGCAGAAAATTTATCAAAATTTTTTAGCTCATTGTATTCCAACATAATATTTTTTTTATATGTATACCAACTCTATTACTTTTTCGATGAATTGCTCGGTGAACCACCAACAATTTTAGGCACCGGCCGCGCCTGGTAGGACCCCTCCTTGTCTGTGGTATGATATTCAGATGTACTTATTTAGTGAAATTGCAACATGTGTGCAGTCTGTAGCCCCAATGACCCTCGGGAGCTGAGCCAAAATATAAGGGATCCAGGTCCTGAGGAAAACCAATATACATTAGACAGATGATACCAACAGCCTCCGAGCACCCTTTATTAATCTGCAAGCAGTCGATTTGCTGACACCAACAAAATCTCCATCAGACATCAGTGATATGACCCAGTTGTGAAGTATCTTAAGTCATTAATAATTGGACGATTGTTGGTAAAGCATTATTCCCGAAAACAATGAAGTATATCATATTTTTTTTGATTTTCAGTTGAAATATTTCGGTATTTATATGGGTTCACAATACGACATTAGAAACGTAGAACGCAATACAAAGTTATTATTTTTGTTAAAATATGATATAAGCACAACAATTTCATAATATACGTATACACATATATGCGAGTATTTATATTTTATAAATAATTTTTAAATAAAACAATAAGGGCTATTATTAAAAATTATATAAAAAACTTTAAATATGCATGAATGTTATAAAGCAAAGAGTACTTGCCAAGGTGTATGGCATTTCATCCTCTGTGCCTACCGTTTACCTATGGTATAATGTGGTACTTTTTCTACAAAACTGTGTTTTCTCCACATCAAATTATTGTAGTTGTATGAAAATCCCACACGCGTAAATCGTTGGACAATGTAACATGATTTAACTAACATTTTCGCTTACAATTAAGAAGATTAAAAGTTGAACGACTAATCTAACTAATTAATAACCGATATTGATGTTTTAGTATCAATATGTTTACATGTTTCAACCAACCTTCAAATATCACTAAAAATCAAACAAAAATCCTATAGGATGGGAGATGGGATACCATGGGATACCATAAATTTATGGAGCATTTTAAACGGTAATAACAGAAATCCATCATGACAGGGTAATTATTACTAAGCCTTAATAGCCTCATTCCAACCCCCCGCAGGCACCGCCTCCAAATTTCCTCAATCGCCCGTTCTCCAAAGTCCACATAATCTTAAAATCCACCAATTATTTTACCTGATCGTTAGGTTTTTTAATTACATTTTCACAGCTTACCGTGGCTCAAGGAAGCCAAAAGGGTTTAAAGGCCTAACAATTCGGGAATATACCGACCTATCTCGCCTGTTCCTTTTGCAAGAATGTATTTCTTAAATTGTAGGTAACATGGTAAAAGATGGAAAAAATGTTGAAGAGTACAAAATTATTAAAATATTTTGTAAAATAAAGAAAAACATCAACAAATAATATCCACCAATATCCACAAACATCTGCAATTATCCAGAAATATCCACATAAATACACAAATATATTATATCTGACAAATATATACACACTGACAAAATAAAAAAAAATCATAAAAATCTGCACATATTGACAAATATTAATTTGTATATATTTTGTTTTGTTCCCTAGGACATTTATTTTGTTTTAATTAATTTGGAAAACAATAATTATGTTTCACATCGATTTCGCGCATGTAGTGTTTCAAAAAAATGTTTCAAAACGTTAGATGTAGGCATAATAATAATTATTTCAACAATAAAGTGATTGGTTTTTAACCCTTAAGTACCGACGTGAATTTTTTTTGTTAGTACCGACGTGAGGTCTGAGAGGCCGCATATATTATGTTGTGTTTTTAAAGAAAGTGATGATTTAAAAACCTGTCTTGCATTATGATGAAAAATAAAGAGTTTTAAAAAAAATTTAGTATTCAAAGAAAATCGAATATTAAATTTTTTAATTTAAGACTACAATAATATTTCTCTTGAATTTGGAGAAAAATCCGACTATTATATATAAATAATTAAAATACAAAGAATACTCCTCTGAGAATAATAAAAATAGTTTTTCTTACTTAGAAAAAAAAAGTAGGTACATAAACTTTCTGACAAGAAAAAATGTCCACAGTCGAACTACACCTTGAATACTAAGCAGAGTCAGAGCACACTTGTTTCGCTGACTGTAAATAAACGTGTACGAATAGCATCTACACGTCGATTTTCTTTTGAGTTTAGGTTGACATGAATGACAAGTCTTTCGTGTCTTCACTTCTACAGACCTTCAAATGTCTATGGCTTATCAGAACCAAGTATCATTATCACGACCGTCCATGGTCAAGTGGTAAGACACTTGACTCCCATTCGGAAGGTCGCGGGTTCGAACCCGGCGTGCGCAAATAAATTTTATTTGATTAATTTGTGTTTTTTCACAATTAATTAATAAAAATAATATATGTTATATTTGCGGCACGTTCCAGAGTGGAAGATACTCTCTGTATCGCCCTGGTGTAAGACCACCATTCAGAATTGAAATGTTGCTTAATAATGGCTTTAGCCGTGTTTAGTGACGAGATCTGAATAGCCAGGCACTTTCCCACCTTCCTCTTCCCCATCTCCTTCCCTTCCCCACTTACCTTCAGCCTCAAAACATACTCCAATTGGGGATGCCATAGTCTCACTGGCTCTAGAAGGGAGCAGTTGGGACTCTTGTGAGGTTTCTCTATAAAAAAAAAAAAAAGTACTCTTGCCAAACTCATCCTAAGTTCACGGGGCAGCCGAAGATTACAAAATCTTCGCTTTATGTGTTCTAATACCAACTGTCGAGATATTTTTTTATAAAGGTTTATCTCTATCAGTTTGCCTACCTACATGTACATCATGTAAAATATGAGAGTTGACGGAACTTATATCCAAAATCCGGTCAAAAATTGTCATAGACCAGCATCTTTATAGGTGGCTGCAAGTGTATGTAGAGAACTCTTATCTATTTCATCAACACCACCTATAGTGGAATTATCAGAAATATCAGTGCTAGTTTCCGAATCATGCTTCTGTGCTGCGGACAAAAATCGTCGTCAACGTCGTCAACCTCCAGCTCTCAATCACTCGCGCAAAATTTGGATGTGATTCATTTATACATATCCGAGATCTCTTTGAATGCTGTAAATCTGTTGCAGAACTATTTATTTAACTAACTAGTCCCTGCTATATCCATACATCACAATATTTGTAAAAATAACTGTTTTCTGTAACTAAAAATAAAACAAAAAACTTAGTTTACTACCGACCGCGACGTGAGGCCTGAGAGACCGCGTCGGAATTTCAAATCGTAATTAATAACCAAACGCGCACGTGACGACGACACCTCCTGCTCCGACGTCATCATGGGCAGTGTTCTTGCAGCTACTTAACAACGGGGATCAATATTGCGCGAGGAAAGGGGTAAACCAGCAAGTCAAGTGCTAGTCGGGGCCTCTCAGACCGCACGTCGGTAATTAAGGGTTAAGAGTATGTAATAAATATATATATATATATATATATATATATATATATGTATGTAATGTAATGGTGTCTCAGAATCCCATCCAATTCCACTCTTGTATTATGAAAGTCGTACGAAATTTGATATCAGGATCCTCTTTTAATTTTGTTCACGTTCATCGAGTATTGAGTCCAGCAGAATCGCCCTATTTTCGAATCACTGTTTATTCTACTAACACCCTTTCAAAATAACATTGACCTTATTGCAGTATTAGGTACACAGAGAGCATAATAATAAGCAAACCAATATTTGGAAATGGTATTTATCAGTGGTTTTACATTTCACAGAACTCCATATACCAATATTTTATTTTTTTAAAGTATATAAAATTGAAATATGTTATCATGAAGTTTTTCGAGAATTTTAGTTGTTATTATTGTTGTAGCTATCGGTGTTCTAGGCAATTACCTTTATTTTCAGACATATATTGGATATTTTAAATGCAAAAATACCAATATTGCACAATAACATAATGTATTTAAAATGTGTGCAAGTCTTATTATGTCATTGTCTTGACGATATTTGTTCCCAGCTAGGCAGATTGCCTGTTCTAATGAACCAAATGCACTTGGAAATGCCAAATGATTTATGAGGCAATTTAAAAAAAAAAAAATTATAATTTTTTAATAAGAATTTAATAATAAAATATCTTTTACTGGTAAAAAGTAACCATATATATAATTTTAAAATTCTTTGACTTTGATTATTTAATATTGAGTTGACTATTTAGAATATTTTATTCCCCTCCCCCCCCCCCCCCCACCCCTTCTATCTTTATATTTATGATGTTTAAATTTATTTATTATATTAACGTTATAAACCTATATATTTAAAAATGTTAAGTTAGTTAATAATTATTTAACAATAAAAATGATCCTACTTAAAATGGAAGCACTTATTTTTTATTGATGTACATAGTGTAATTAAAGATATTTTCAAGTTATGGAGTATACTAAAAGTTGAGGCTATTGTTGGCATTTACTTCAGGATCGCAAACGTATTGAGGCCATAAACTGTAATGTCTTTTCAGCCAAAACGCTTTGCTGAAATTATTAATGTTCCGGCGTAGATCGTTAAACCGGAAGACATTTCAAAGCAAATATTAAAGACCAGAATTATAAATGTCTGACCATAAAAATGCGTCACTCTATCAATGTGCCTGTCCCGTCGAGACAAGGCGACAGGTTTCTTATCTGCCTTTGAATTATTATAAATGGATTTCGAAATTATGTTTTAAGGTAACATCCAGAGCAATCGATTCAAAGGAACCGAAAATAGAGATTTTTATTATATAGAACTCGTCAGCTTTTCTATTATATTCTAGCGGAGACTCCTAAAAATCACAGGATAGTCTGAATTCTTGATACATCAGTTCCAATTATGAAAACGACAATGAAATAATTTTCCGTTTTAAAATATTAGGTCATTACACTCATTACATATGAAATTGGCGTTTTGCCGTAATGGCAACTTTGTTATCAAATATCTTATCTTTGGTTAGGAATTCCAATTTCAAATTTATACAGCTATTTACTCGTGTATTTGTGTTTCGAAAATCATAATTCATTTGTTTTTTCCTCAATTGTTTTTTTTTCTTTGCGTCACTTAGTTTACAAAATGGAAAACTTGAAATATCCCTTATTTACGAGTACGAGTTCCACCGTGGCACCGGTGCTGCAGAAACGGCTCAAACGATTAATGATGTGTATGGCGACAGTGCCGCAAAAGAAAACACAGTGCGTTTTTGATTCCAACGTTTTAGTTCTGGAAATTTCGACCTGCAGAACAAGCCCCGTGGACGGTTGGAGACCAAAGTTGATAATGAAGAATTTAAGGCTATTGTGGAAGCGGATCCATCGCAAACCACGTCTGAGTTAGCTGCAGGCTGCGGTGTTAGTGATAAAACTGTTTTTATCCACTTGAAGCAAATTGGGAAGGTGAAAAAGCTTGAAAGGTGGGTACCTCACGAATTGAGTGAAGCAAATCAACAAACGCGCGTCGACTGCTGCGTTGCATTACTCAACCGGCACAATAATGAAGGGATTTTAAATCGAATCATTACCTGTGATGAAAAGTGGATCCTGTACAATAATCGGAAGCGCTCATCGCAATGGCTGAACCCTGCCGAACCAGCAAACCATGCCCCAAGTGAAAATTGACTCCAAAAAAATTACTTGTGAGCGTTTGGTGGACTAGAGCTGGTGTCGTTCACTACAGTTATAATTTTATTATAATTTTCGAAACAAAATACATGAGTAAATAGCTGTATAAATTTGAATTTGAAATTCCTAACCAAAGAGAAGATATTTGAGATCAAAGTTGCCAGTACGGCAAAACGCCAATTTCATATGTAATGACCTAATATTGTATTATGGGTAGATATTGCATTGCTTGTCTGAATTCTACATACAAACAAGTTCCAATTTAAAAAATGAAACATTAAAACTATATCCGAGTTCATTTATTCAACCACTCGAGCGATTGGTGTTCTGTTTTATATTCGGCAATTCGATTTAATTAATATCATTCCTCAAAATATTAATAAGGAAACATATAAACTGTTTAGTTTAATGCGGATTAAAGCTAATGAATTAACCTAGATTTCACTGTTTATCCCGTATTTTTAGGTTCGTTAAATGTGGTCCAATTTTGGACCGACATCAATTGCAGAAAAATAAAAGCGATCCAAATTGGGACCTAAATTTCTCAAGTGGCTAAAAATATTATCATTTAGCTTGGTAGCTGATGAAAACATAAAATAAAAACATCACAAAAATTACTAAAATTAAAATAAATTTTAACGGGTCGTCTATCAGGAAAATCGCCTCATCATCATCTGCATCCTATTTGAATCCACTTTCGTTTACTTGATTGAATTAATATATGAGTGAAGTGGAACTGAATCTCAATGATGATGTTAATCAGGCACACATAAGCGGATTTCCAAGCATTTCTCTGAAATTCAATTAAATTACAAAACTTAAAATTCGAAATATAAGTCTGTCTATGTCTAATCCATTCGGCAATTGTCTCAGTTGAGAACGTGGTTGACTCCAGTTCCTCAAGGATCAAGTCTCTTCAGTCAAATTAATTTTTATTAAAGTTTTAAAAAAGGTTTTTTTGTAGTCGATTTTTTTAAAATAATAAGGCCTAGCGCCATTACCGACCTACTACTAATTTATTACGTTATCATGAGATACCATGAAGCCACGAAACCTTATGTTCATCGGTATAAGAATGCATTGGAACATCCTCTTTCATAAAGAATGCCCTTAAACGATATTGTGGTGTACCAATATTATACTTATACGGGATCTCACGTAAGCCATGAATCACACAATGTGGGGTATTATAAGAGATTATTTAAAATCAAATTCAATCAGGTGCAATTCTTTCAATCCTTTTTTTAAATATTTTTTTATACTTACGGGAAACCCTGTTAAATAATATTCCACAATACCAAATAATATGATGATTCATCCAGACTCGAGATTTTTGTAACGCTCTTTTATCTAGGTATAATATTTTATAGGCTAAGGACCTATGCTTTTGCCAAAAGTTCTCAAAAAGATCCATTTCGCGTATAGAAAGATGTTTTATTGCACATAACTTGTAAATGCGCACTAAATAGAAAATCCTCATTACTGCCTTTACTATATTATTCCGATCGTATAGTTTTTAACGGAGGATGTTTTCATATTCTTGCATATAAACGAAGAAGATTTTTTTTATTAACCAAAATCCAACCGGATATATTTCTTTAATTTCTAGTTTGATCACTTTTCTTCTCCCAACATTGGAAGTCCGTTTTATCTTACCAAATCAAAAATAAGTAGTCATAAAAAAAATACTTCTTTTAAATGTTTTTTTTTTAATATAAATTTTATTTTGGTGATTATATAAAACATTGTAAATACATAATATAATGGTGAATTTAAGTATAGTAACGGCATTTCACACTTCTTACTAGGGAGTTCTGTGCGGAGGCGGTTTAATGATATTAAATTCTACTTTATTTGTCTTCTATGTCGTATTAATTGTTTTTTTTTCGGTTTTTATCACAGACTTCTTTCAGCCTGGAGTTATTTCTTATATTATGAGTTTAAATAAACGTATAAATGTCCGTTGCACATGATTTCGACACGGAAAGTAGGTTATTTTTTTATTTCTATATAATATAGAAATAAAAAAATATATTATTTCGACACGGAAAGTAGGTTATTTTTTTATTTCTATATAATATTACAGTGTTCACAAACGTTATTATTAATATTTGTACATAATATAATTTTGGACTATTAATTATATTGTGTGTGAGGACGTTTGAGTAAAACCTAGGAGGACCTGTGCTGAGGTGTTTACGTGGTTATGTTTAAGTGTGACAAGTATTTATGTGTTGTAGTAGAAAGTTTTATTTTATTTTATTCTTTTTATTTTAATGCTTATTGATGATGGGTTATTTATATAACTTGAGACCAAAGAATAAAGAAAATAATGCTCGAAGTGCCTTCCGTTCAAATTTTCACGGAAACAAATGTCCCACGACTAGTGACTTTTGGACCAATTAGCACGCGTTCTGTCTCTCTTACACTTGCCTGAAATTATATCGCCATCATATTTGAATTAATGGTGAAACACAGTTTTGTTGAAATCAGACCTATAATTGGATCACGAAACACGTCCGCAAGAGACTTATTGTGTTATTATTTATTCTACGTACTAGACTGTTTATCTGAAGCAGCGAAATTCTTAGTTGGTGAGCTTTGGCGTAATGAAATTAGCACACCGTTTTCTGATAACTTTTAAAAAACAAAACATGTCCTTTCAGCATGCAACATCATTTAAGTCATAAGCTATATGTCTAAGAAATATCCATAAGTTTAACCGCCAAATACAAGAAAAGGCATGATTTTATCATTATTTGTTTCATGTTTCTGAATTCTAACATCAGGCGAGTCTGGATTGCAAATTTGTATTTTTGAAGTTTTCTTGTATTTAATATTAGTATCAAATCTAAATTTTATTAATGTTTGATTGTGCCCTTGGCTACATTTATTGTAAGTATGTAATATATATACTCGAGAACAGCGTTTAGATTGATAAAATTAATGTAATATATGTATATATATTTTTTTATCGTTGATAAACTATCGCTGATAAATTATTGTTTCGGGGCAAAAGTTTTAGGACAGTTTGCGGCCAGATTCTGACCGGAATTGAACATACAGCTCACCAGGGAACCCTGTGTTTCCCTTCAAGAATAAAATCTGACACAACAAATCATATTTTAACTTTGCACTTTTCAGATATGCCGCTACGTGGTTGTACATAGAAAATAACCACCTTACGTGAAAATAACCTTTAATTTAATAAAATACTATATATATTTTAATTTAATAAAATACTATAATACTATCATTTATGGGCTGTAAATTGTTGTAAAAATATTATTTTCTTTTTAGATGTCATATTTTATTTATTTCGCATTTAAAATGTAAACATCTAATACGTCTTTCAGATATGTATAGCAAACAACATTTTTATTTTGTTATTTAACAATTCCTTTGAAGGCAAAAGGTTTATTTTTTACTTTAGTTTTATTTTATCTTTGTAGGTACCATCTCTGTAGGCACACGATTATTAATTCTTTCAGAAGTTATGAAAGTAAGTTATAGTGTCCATCAATAAATCTCTGTAATTATTTTGGCCGTGAAAAAACCTTTTAGAAGTTTGTTTTTAAAATGTAGTACTTTTATGATTGCCTTCTTTCTGTAAGCCCATTCTCCCACATTTATGAACTCTTAGCAAATATAATATTTACTTGAAATACTAAATATTTTTAAAATAATTCGTATCGTACCAGCTTTTTAATATAACTTATAATACTCGCAAGCCAAATAAATCAACGAAACATTTATATTTACATACATCTAACGAAATAAAATATTTACACACTTATAAGTAGATATAGATACATAGTACTCCCTTTAAGAGCTAGCTTGAGAAACAATTCTTAAGTTTTGATATTTTTATTTTGCGCTACCAAAAATTATATATGAAACTTTTTTTTATGAACTGATTAGAAAATACATGTGTTTTGCCCATTACAACTGTAAAAACATACTCCAAGATTAACTTTGTTAAACTAAATCAATGTCAGCTCTTACAGCGCGTACAAAATTTTTTCAATGTTTTAAAATTATGTATATATTTTTTGCTTTCTAGCTTTGTTCAATATCTTACAGATTATAATAATTCTCAAAAAAGGGCTACAATTAATAACCAAATAAGTATTCTTTTTTTTTATTATTGTCGATTTAAATAATATATGTATCGTGCTTACTTACCGTAACTTAATAGAGTGAAAAATGTTCTCATTTATTTAGGCTAAATTATTAAAATCAAATCAATAAAGCAAGAATTATAACAAAAATCAAGTTCTCCTAAACATATTTAACTTCCTCGGAGAATTTTGAGGAAGAAACATTTGATGATCTAGTGAAAAATGAGGTAAAAAAATATTTCACGCATGTATTTAAATTAGTGTTTTTGAAAGATTTTTTTTTTATCCAATGGCAATTCGAACGTTAATAGACAATTATCTTTTCTCTTGCCGCATCAATCCTCCTTCATCCTTCTAAGTCCTCATTCCACCCTTATTAGGTCTTTAAGGTTTTCTTTGAGTACCATTAAAATGAATCATTTGGTTAGAAGTTTCATTATCAGGCGAGCGTCATTGAGGCTAAGGCTTTTAAAAAATAATTTTATTTTCAACTTTCAGGAGTTTGGGAGGAAATGCTCCTCTATCATTTGCATTTGATAACTAAAACCCCGTTGTTACCATTCTATGAGAAGTTTTCTGCTTCTTTACTGTCTTTTTAAAAGTGGGATATTCATAATTCTAACATTATCAACCCCTAACATTTTTGTGAATCATTTTTCTCGAAATTTTTTTCTGATAATTAGCTGTTATTTAAAGACACTTAATGCGTTCGAGCATTAAGGTTACAAATAATGTTCGGTACTAATAGTTCATACTTTTGGGCGATTCAACACTTTTTTCGTTTTTTAAATTTTAACAATCTATTTTATCAAAAAAAAATATTAACTTTTGGCAGGCTAGGTTTTTTTTCAAAAAAATCAAACGTCACTTCAGAATTTTTTTGTGTCGCATTTTATAAGTTTACAGTAACAATTCTTTCAGATTTTGGTAGTTTATACAACTGTTCTTACTAACAATCTTATTTTGTAATAGAAACTCGTAAGCAAATTATGATTTAAAAAAAATAAATTTATTTTCTATTGGTGGCCACCGGTGGGCCAACGGCATCTTAAAGGAATTCATGTCAATTAACCCCGCTGCTTAGTGTTTGAATAGGAACTTTAGTCCATTTTCCCATGGTCCTATTGCAAATCTTGTTCTCCCTGTGATTCCTTCTTTTCCTCACGAGGTACCTACTTAAGAATCAGAAGAAGAAGATGATCAAAATTCTACCCAGCGCAAAAAACCAGCTGAAATCTTGGCGCGCACGCAAATACATCATTATTTGAATCTATCGAAAACTCGCTTCACACTTACATAAACGTTTTATGACATATTCCATGATAACCATCGGGTTTGACTTAATTAGCTGTGGGAGTGACCTTTGGATTTACCTGTGGATTGAGAGCTGGGATCATCAACATATAAAGGTAGAGACCTAGTTCCTGTCTCTCATTTTCTTTAAAGACAACACAATCTCATGTATTTTTGTTATTTTGCTTAGAATTTTTACAGTCCATTCGAGCTGCCATAAGGCAATTAACACACTCGGTTAGATTTATTAAAGTACTAGAAGGGATCCGGCCAGTAAATAATACATTCCTTGACTTTTGCTTGGTTTATCGACAACAGAGTGCCAAGTTACGATTCCTGCCACTTCTTGGTTGAGCTCCATCATGGGCGGTGGCCGACTTGTCAAAACTTTGGATTTTATTACCACTATAATGTTATAATAATAGTGCAGCAGAACGATAATGGTCTTGCTTAATAATTCGGGAGATTTTTAAAATCCATATTTACGCAATGGTGGCTGTTATATCCGACCTTGTCCAATCGTAAGTGTAATTTAATTATGTCATCCGCGAAGGAAAATATATCATTCACTATCTCACTCTCGACTCGCGAGTAATCCAGTACGATATCAACCACATGGAGAGTATGGAGCCCCGACAAGTTTTTAAACCCCTTAATATCAAGCACCAGCCATACAGAGTACCTACTATAGATGGAACTCTTAGATTACTATATCGGAGCTGATGAAGGACGCCGGAGACTCTGTAAAGGACGCCGTAGGACCAAACATTGGGTCCGATGCAGGTACCATATCTCAGCGCCATACTTAGATTGGAGTAGTTAAGTTTAAATTATTAATTGGTCCACAGGTATGTCTCTTCAAACTATTGATGATTTTTACGATATATATTTCATTCTCAAAATCAACTGTTTTATTTAATGTTTTAACATACATTCTAACGTTAAACACAGTGTCCATGCTCTTTAATAAAATTCTCATGTTCTATCAACTGAAGGCCTGGGAAGCACCCAGCAGCGCCCGGTTGTGAATACCAAATCTACCCTTCATTAAAACATAGCAAACAATTTAACATAACCCATACAATCATCTACTGTTCAATGACTACTACGTAAATACACATGAATATCATGCTTCAAACTAAAAAAAATTCTATCGATAAATCTATGCAAATTAATTTATTGATTACAGGTAGTATATTTGCGGCACGTTCCAGAGTGGAAGATACTCTTAGTATCGCCCTGGTGTAAGATCACCATTTAGAATTCATTGATTAAAAAATTTTGCTACTTAATTTGAAAATGTTTTTAGAACAACAACTGCTGCTTTATCGTTCAAAGGATTCAGTATTCGAATGCAAAAAGAAACCACAATTTATTTATTATCTCTTAATTTTTATTTATTAATAATTATTATATAAACCTACAGAACCCTAGAAAAATGTACCCTGATAATAATGAGAAGTTAAAGTACCTACAGCCAATAGCATTTTTAGCAAATATTTGAAATAATTCATATTATTCCATGTTTGTCTTTGTTACAGTTCGCGAGATTTCTGTTCCGCATTAAGAAGCTACGTCATGAATATTATTTGTTTACTTTACGAATCGCAATTGTAATAAAACAAAAGTCCCGCACAGCCATTTTCTTCCTCTTACAAATTATAGCACAATAAATTCCTGCTTTTCCCTCAAAGAAACGTTGTCATGTTTATATAAACCTCGGCGCTGCTTTCAAATTACAATGATAATTCAATGTTTGTCGTATTTAATTCTACAAAATCGATATTTTCCTTTTTTCTTCAAACTTCGCAAAATCACTTTGTGGCGTCATTTTGAATTAAATTAAAATCACAATTACCTACATGTTTCAAAACCGATAGTTTCTTCGTCAGGGTAGTAATGACATTAAATAACAAAAGAAACAAACAAGTATAGACTAAAAAGGACAGACTTAAAATAACTACGGACAAAAATATTATATAGAGAGGTGATTAATTAATTCAAAAATATCGTAAAAAACAATTATTTAAAATTAAATATAAAAATTATTTTAGAACATGAAAAAATTACATTATATAAATTATCAAAAAATAATAAAGATGTTTAAACAACAAAAATAAATTATTTTAAAAATAAGTATTAATAAGAAAATAAATTTAAGAGATGGCTATTTTAAAAAATATTTGCTTATTAATAATATTTTATTTACTATTAACACTTTTTCTACTTTCTAAAATTTCTAAGTTTGCTAATTGTAAATCTGTTTGCGTGTTAAATTTTTAACCATTTATTTATATCAAAAGAATGATTTTTTTTCTAAAATGTGGTTGGCAAATGCAGATTAATTATTATTATTCAAACACCTTAGATGTTCCTTAACTCTAATATTAAAATTTCTAGAAGTCTTTCCAATATAAAAAAAAGTTACAATCGTTACGAATTAATTTATAAACTCCTCATATTTTTGTCCATAGTTCTTTTTAGTCTATACTTGTTTGTTTCTTGTGTTATTTAATGTCATTACTACCGTGACGAAGAAACTATCGGTTTCGAAACATGTAGGTAATTGTGATTATATAATAGTGGTTGATGCAAAGGTATTTGTTTAATTTAATTTAATATTTTCCGACTGTCAACATTTTGTAAAATAAAACTTCGTAAAAATCTTGGAAAAAGTCAAAAATATTGATTTTCTTTGTTAAATAGTTCAATCACTTAAAAAATAAGGACAATGACTGTTTTGAACCACAAAACTAAGGTACCTTTTTAGATTTTCACGGCCAAAAGCATTTTCGTTGTTTGTTTTTGGGGTGTTATGCCGTGTTGCGCTAACTCCTTCTTTAGCCGACGTTTCGGACAGCGTTTCAGTGTCCATCATCAGGGCAGATCCGGCAGATCAATAAAACAAAGGTTTTATAAAAATATATGGTGAAGAAGCATTTTATTTTTTGTAATCTTTAAAACTTAGGTACTGAAAAATTTAGCAATGAAAAAATTATAAAGAATAACATTTATTTTAATTTTGTAAATTTTCATTGCAAATTTTTCCAAAGAAGTCAAATAATGTAATTCATTAGGATCAAAAGTAGGAGACGGTTATATTTTTTTACTAGAGGGAAAAGAGATAGGACGATAATGTGTATCATTTTATGTTGATTCATTACTATAAATTATTGTTTCTTAGATATACATGCTAGCTTATATCTTAGATATTTTGAAAACCACCAGGGAGGTGGAAAACTAACAAACACTCACCATATTATAGAGATGTTGTAATAATGTTGTAATACCACCACAGCCCAACAATTTTATAAATATTTTGGAGTCAAATGGTTTAACCAATTACCCCTTAACTTAAGATTGGAAACAAACTATAAAAAATTCAAAAGGTTAATTAAAACAATATATCGATAACATATTACAATCATTGTGACTGTGACTTTGGAAATCCTTTTTCTTTTATACTCTTTTTTTATTTTCTCTCTTCTTCTTCTTTTATATCTTTTCTTTATTCAATTCTGTTTCATGTATAATGTATGATATACATATATAAAAAAAATAAATATTATAACATGTTCGTAATAAGCATTAACTTTGTGGCTCGCCATAAATATTATAACTTTCATTATCCTTACTACACATTTTAAAAATATATGTTGAACTGTTTTTCGCTGCTCCACCTTTTTTACACGAGCATTGCTCAAAAAAAAAGGTGAATCACGATATTTAAAAAATGTATTAAAAATATATATATACAATGTATAACAACTGTATTTGTAAAAAAAAAAAAAAAATATATATATTCAACGGTTCCATGTCAACTCAGAATCAACTCAACACCTCGTAAGTCGTTAAAAGCTATGAAAAAAAATTATTTAAAAATAGCCCATCCCCTAACTAACTAACTAACTAACTATCAGTATATAATTAAACACCTTTTAACTTTAATCTCAAGTGACCTACCAGGTAAGTATGGTCCTGTACATATTCACTAAAAAAAAAAAAAAAAAAATACATGTTTATTTCAATTTTTTTTTCAATTTATTTCACAACAATTTCACATTTTAATCATTGTTTAACAATAGAATAACTAAATAAAAACAAAAATATTATAAAAAGGTATAACAAAAAGGTGAAAACATCATTTTTTTGGTTTCTACACCAATTAAGAGAACTGGCTCTTGAGCTTGGTGTAGGTGTTATGTAAGAATATACAATTTTTAGTCCATAATTAATATAATATCTTAAGGACTAGATTAAGGAAGACATTATACAATATTTGATGGTTTGAATTACAGGATTAAGGTTACATGGTTTTATTGCATACAGTTTTTTAAGAATAGTTTGATCTTTTTCTGGAATAATGCTAAATCTCTTATTTTTTTACTTCTTCGGGAAGGCTATTGAAGTAACTTATCCCTTTGTATACATAATTATTTTGCATTTGTTGAGTAGAAAATAATGGAATTTGGATATTATATTTACGTCTCAACGATGAGTTAACTTTATTATTTTTTAATGTCTTATCTTTGAATATTTGTAATATTGAGTCTTTTTTATAGAGATCTTCAATTTTTGGAACTTCGAAAATTTTGAACAATGTTGCAGAAGGGAATGTAGGTTGTTTTTTTAAAATGACTTTAATAATTAGTTTTTGAACCACATTTACAGGGTTTACAATTTTTTTATATGCACCTCCCCATCCAATAATTCCATATTGAATTTCTGACTGTACTAGTGCATAGTACACCTTTTTTAAATTATTTACCTTGAGAATATTTCTTAATCTAATAAACATATAAATACATTTCCTAATGCGCTTAACAAGTTCACATATGTGTCTGTTCCATTTCATATGTTGGTATAAAATTACACCGAGGTACTTTATTTCAGTTGTATGATTTAATTTTTTACATGAACTATTACAGACAGTTTTGTTACATTTATTATTGTGTATAATTATATCGATGTTTGGGTGAGTTCTGAACTTATTTATTGAGAAGGGAATGTAAAGTGTCTTTTTTGCATTAATTGAGAGCAGGTTTGTGTCGAACCAGTTTTTTAGGATTTGCATGTCATTGTTTGCATTTTTATTTAGAATATTCCAGTCCTGACCCTTAACTATGATGATAGTGTCGTCCGCGTAAGAAATAACGCGTCCACTGAGGTTTTGTGTAAAAATGTCGTTGACATACATGATAAAAAGTAATGGCCCTAATACAGTACCTTGTGGTATTCCAAAATCACTTGTAAGAGGTTTGCTCAATGTATGGTTAATTTTTACCACTTGTGATCTGTTATTAAGATAACTTTTTATCTAATTTAAGGCTCTGCCATTAAAACCCACAGCGTTTATTTTTTGTGTTAATTTGACATGAGAAATGCTGTCGAAAGCTTTTTGAAGATCAACAAATATACCAATACACTTTAAAGATTTATCTATTGCGTCTTGTATAGTAAGAGATAATTTAGCAATAGCATCTTTTGTGCTTCTGTTTTCCATGAAACCAAACTGGTTTTCATGAATTATGTCATTAGTCTTAATGAAATGATTTATTCTTTTTTTTACAATTTTTTCAAAAATTTTTGCTATATTTGATAGTAAAGAAATTGGGCGGTAATTGGTTGTTTCTTCCGGATTGCCGGTTTTAAATATTGGTATAATTAGAGATTGTTTGTATATAGATGGAAATACTCCGCTTTGAAAGCTTGTATTGACAGGTTTTGATACTGATGATTTTATGCTTTTCAATATTGGGACTGTGACTCCGTCAAAACCTGGAGCCGAACCTCCTTTCATACCTGTAATGATTTGTTCGATTTCTTCTGGTGTTGTTGGTTGAAATAGTTCAATTTTTTGCTCATTATTTACTGTAGAGTTGGGTTCATTGAGACATGGGTCTTTTTGTATTTTGTTAGCAAGGTTTTTCCCTACATTTGCAAAAAAATCGTTAAATACATTAGCGGCTTCAAAGGGATTTTCTTTACAACAAATTTTAGAATTGTGATGGTTGATGTTGTTGATTGTTTTATTTTTGAATGGTTTTTTGTCAATAATTTCGTTTATGGTGAACCAAGTCCTTTTGCTATCATTTTCAGTAAGTTCTAGTTTTTGTTTATAGTAATTATCTTTTGTGTTTTTTATTAGATACGCAAGTTTTTTTTTATAATCCTTAAAATGTTTTTGTAATGTTATGTCTTCCGGTTGTTTTATACATTGTTTGTAAAGTGTTTCTTTGTGTCTAATTGAAATGATTAATCCATGGGTTATCCATGGTTTAATTGGTTTAAGCCTCGATGATATTTTTTGAGGTGAGGTATTTCTGCTGGCATTTATGTGTAGACTTAATATATTATAAAATATTTTGCAACAATCTTCTACATCGTTACATTGATATATTTCTTGCCATTCTTTTTCGTTATTTAATATTTTTATGAGAGAGTTTATATTGATTCTATAATTGCATTTATTTGTCTTATTTAGTTCCGTTGTAGTTGGTATTGGAGAGTTTTCTTGTTTATAGTTGTATTTAAATACACATGCATAATGATCCGTTATAGTTGTTTTTATTACAGCCGATATTATATTTTGTGTATCTTTGATATTTGTAAATAAATGGTCGATACATGACGGTCGTTGGCCGAGAATGTTTCTAGTATATGAATTTATACATGAAATATAGTTTAATTCCGCAAACATATTTAAATAATTATCTTTGTCGTTCGAGGAGTAGTCGTTAGCGATATTTAAATTGATATCTCCTATAATAATGTTTTTTTTTATTTTTATGATGTCGTAGTATATTTTTTAATTCTTCTATATATGCAGTTATGATCGACGCATGTGTGCGATAAATAGCAATGATATTGAAAGAATTATTCATAAAACGTATCTCCATATTTAATATATTTACACTATTAACCTTGATTTCATTTATATTTGTGACAGCGTAAACATTAGAAATGAAAATGGCGACGCCGCTGTTTTTGTTAATTTTGTTTGCCGTTGCATAATACGAGAAACCCGGTATATGGTAATTAATTTCATTCGATGAATGCGTTTCTGATAATATTATACAGTCAAGTTTTTTTAAAGATTTAATTGTGCAAATAAATTCATCGATATTCCTCTCCAAGCTTCTAATGTTCATGTGCATTATTATTAGACTGGATGTCGGTTTTATATCTATAATATAATTTGTTTCATTTATGGTGTCAAAAATTCTTTCATCTATTATAAAGCAATCATCGATTGCGCTAGTTATGAAGTCATTCATTTTGAGGTATAATTAGCAAATACGATATTAGATTGTCGCCGGTAGTACACACTCACAATTACACTTTGAGAAGTATAAATTGCATAGTACAGTTTGTATTTTAAACAATGGTTTGTAAGTAGGTTTGCATAAGACATAATGAGCAAGTACTGTTCGATTAATATAGGAGTATGGACGATTCCAATGTGTTTACATAGACAATTAATGTGTTTATAATGATATCTGCTAATGAATATCAAAGTTTTACAAAGGTGATAGTAAAATGCATTGTATATGATGTAGCGGGAACTATAAGAAAATGTAAAAGAAATGATGTGGCGGGTACGGCATGTTATTAGATCATTTATACGATGTTTCCATAGGTTAATAATATTGTTAAAAATAATAAAAAATAGTTCCATAAGATGTAATTTAAGGAAGTTACATTTCCAAGTATAATTAGTAGTAATAATGTAGTAGTTATTGTTATTAACATTGACTTTAGAGAAATAAGTAATATGCGGGAATATATAGAGTTCAGAATATACTCTAAGCGAGTTAATTTTAAATGTTTTTATGTACATTTACATTTTTAGGCAGCACCGCGCTAGTTGTTCAGATGCATTGTACATATAGTTTTGTATCGCTGATCAAAGAACCGGTGGATTTGCATCCATTGTTTTAGCCATTAGTTTTTTATATTTGTCTAGTGTGTAGTTAGAAGTAAGATTGTAGAAATTATTGAAATTTGTACAGCGCCCTTGAGGTGATTTTTCACAAAAACCGCGCTATACAAGTCATCCAATTATTATTATTATTATCACGCAGAGATGATGGGCAGAGAGGACGGACCGCCAAACACCTCGGTCTTGGCACACACTCTTTGCCTCATTCACATTCATACATCGTCTCATACATACTCTTCTGTTTTTCTGACTCTTGACATGGCCCGACTCAAGTAACTGATTCACTCGATCGTGTCATGTCTTTCTCGGACGTCCCCTAATTCTTATACCATTCACACTTGCATCATATACTCTCCTTACGCTCCTTTCTTTGTTCATTCGCTCTACATGCCCAAACCATCTGAGGGTTCCTTTCTTAATTTTACTCATTACGCTTACATCAGCCTTGCATTCTTTTCGAACCTCCACATTTCTCACACGCTCATACATGGTTTTACTACACATACGCCTCAGGGATCTCATTTCAACAGCATTCAGTCTACTTTCATCCTTCCTCTGCCAGTTCCATGCCTCACTGCCATACATCAGGGTAGGTGCAAGCACTCCATTGTGGACTGCTGACTTCGCTTCTTTGGACAGCTTTTTGTTAGCGCCAAGGGGAGTTACCTGCATGTACCCTTCTTTCAATGTCTCTATCAGCCTTCCCATCTCTCGTAAACATACTACCCAAATACACAAACTCATCAACCTGCTCCAAGTATTTTTCATTCACAACTATATTGCACACCGTTTTCGGACTCTTTCAAACACCATGACTTTAGACTTACTTACATCCATCATCAACTCATTCTTCACACAGACTTCGTTCATTCTAGACACGAGCGACTGTAGATCGTCCATACTATTAGAAATCAGCACCGCATCATCAGCATACAACAGGCAACATACTTTCAGATTACTCAATTTCGCGCCTAACCCTACTCTTTCAATTCTTGCATACAATTATCCATGTACAGATTGAATAACCACGGTTACATTACGCAGCCCTGCTTAACACCTTTTGTGATGTCAAACCACCCCGTAAAACCACCGTTCACTCTCACACAATAACCTAACGTAACCTATTTAACCAATTTTTTACATATTTTTTTTATAACTCTTAATCACTTTTCAGATGAGGTTTTGAGTTGAATTTATTCTGAGTTATCCGGTCAACATATTCAACATGTTTGACGTACTAGATATATCTTACATATACATAATTACGATCGAAAATTAGCAGAAGATTGTGGAATGTATCGGAAGCATCTTCTATCCTTATCATGTATTCCTCTTCCTCACCTCCTGACCTAAAATTAATTTTAAGGACATCCTCTTAAACAACGACAAAAAATAATAATTATTAGAAATTAAAAAATAGATACAAAAATTGGATTTAACACAAAATTATAAATAAGAAATTAGTTATTAGTTATTAATTTTATTTTTAAAGTATCTAGAATTTAGACCCATAAAAAGGTTTGGTGGGGTAAACTATTCATATATGTCTGTATACTTTGAACACGTAGGTTAAGATGAAATAATGTTCACATTGAATTTTGCAAACGTATAACTTTTAGTTTAGCAACAACAATGTACATCGTTGGTTTGCTGCACGGAGTGGCTCCGCGGCGCACGAGAGTTAGTTACAATCTCCACAGGTCCATGAAAGATGCTGAGCTAGCATCTGGCAAACGGTGCTGCCGCGGTACTTCCCGCTTTCCGCTGGCTGCAATCATTATATTCCCCAGATGTGCATAACTTCCCAAGGTAAAAATTTACACCCCCAGACTCGATAAATTTCCCGTTTACCCTAGATTTGTTGACTTTTCAACATTCAATTAACCTTAATAATTATATATTAACCTTACATAAGCTTTCTCATCAGGGAATATTTAAAATAACATTTTCTGAGTCACAAAAATTGACTCAGAAAATGAGGAAGTGATAATAATTATAACATGAAAAATTACAACTCGAAGGTAACATAGAAAGCCCAAAAAGTGATTTTAGCAAAATATTTTAGAAATACTTACCCACTAATATTTTTTAAATAATAACCACACGAGAGTCCATACATACCAGAACCCTATGGCATTTCAATTTAAGAATTATTGTGAGGCTCAAGTGGAAAAGTAAAGGTTATGATAAAAATATGGTTTAACATAGCAACAGCCAATTCAAGCGTCCTTTCTTTTATGATTAAAAGTCCCCCAACAGGACACAGAGAGTACCTTCCACTCTAACGCAAGAACCAGCTACAGAGCAATTATTATTAAACAAGGACCGTCTGCTTCATCAGAAAGCTAAATTGTGAATCAAATTTAAATTTTAACCTTCAGTTATAGTAATAAGGAAGTTAAACAGGACCACGCGCTATTCCAAGCTTACTTTAGCTAAAGTAAAAATAGTTAGTGTGGCCAGTCTAAAAATCAGAATATACCTCGAAATCGTGTATAAAAAAAGATCGCAATATTTTTTGGTGTGCCCACACCGTAAACCACGTTTGAAAATCAGAAGAACTGTCAAAATATGTCAAAATATCTGACTTTATTTTGATCCGCGTCGTAGGATCTGACAGCTTTATTTCGATGAAAATATTATTTACAAATAAATGACAGCCTATTATAATATATTATACGAAAAAAATGTAATTTACTTTCCAGCAATTGTAATATCTCCTACGATATGATGTGTCACAAATTTTACAAGGTTTTCCGACACCGTGCCAGAAATTCGAGACCTTCAAATTATTGACGCGGGGTTGAATTTTTTTTTGGTTTTCACTGCAAGACATATTGGATTAGGAATTCATCGTCACCATCACCATCTTCTATAATATTTATCACGATTATTAATCGATTTTCAAGCGCGAAATTTCGTAGCTTCCTCCAACAGAGCTGAACATAACAGTTTTCTGAAAGTTAAAAAAAAGTTAAAATTAACGTAAAACGAGTCGTCAAATTGATTGAGAAACGCAAATTGAAATTTAACTTTAGTAACTGCTTTTAGTCTAACTAGTAGTTTTTTGAACAGTAAAAAATTGTTTCTAATTTTATCTTATAATAAAGCATAGCCAAAATACCCTCTGAAATCGTAAGATTTGTTAGGCAATACAAGGTGGCGCAAAATTCATCACCCTATCGGAAGATGCCATAATTGTTGGAAATAGCGGCAAATGTCAATTCTGCTTTAACATTAGTGAAGTAAATAGAAACAAAATACACTTCAATAATATATAAATAGCTATATCCCCCAAAAAAGTGATAAAATGTTTTTTTGATTGACGCCGGCCAGTGAAAATCAACCAAAACTCTCTTTTGATGAGTTGCACTAACCGACATGATCACCCGAATTAACCGTTCCAGACTTATTTTTGTGGAGTCTCTTGAAATTACGAGTCTAGGTCAACAAATCTCAGGCTCTTAAAGCCCTTAAAGAGAATATCCGTCAAGAATGCGAGAACCTATCGCCGGAAGGGTGATGGAAAATGTCATAAATCGGGCCGTATGGTCAAAATTCTGGCGGCGCGGCTGATAAACACAATTCAATAAGAGAAATAAAAATTTTCATTCATAAAAAAAATTACAGCCAAAGAACATCAAGTGACAACTTTTGCGCCACTCTGTACTAACGATGAGTCGTTCATGTATGAAGCGTTTCTTACATATCACTTCCAAATCAATCGATTCGAATCCGAAACTTCATTATGATCATCTGCATTAATAAATCCCTTTCTACAGGCCCTACCTTAACCTGTCTCACACACTGTCCTACCGGTTGGCGACAAAGTTCCAAGGTCTTTTGCACTGAATAGATGGGCGCTCTTCTGAGGTATCATCGCTCTTCAAAGTTATAATAATAATTATAATGTCTCAATTAAATTATTGATGTAGCTATTCCAAATTCCTGTAATATTCAAAAATCTGTTTCTGAAAAAATAAGAAAGTATACAGATTTAGGAAATGAAATTAAAAGAATTTGGCATTCTCAGACTATAAAAATATTACCTTTTGTTATTTCGGCTACTGGCACTATACCTAGCTCTCTTATTAAAAATTTAGGCATATTAGATTTGTCAAAGAATTTGTATATAAAAATGCAAAAATCAGTCATTTTAAATACATGTAGAATTACGAAAGATTTTTTAAATATTTATGTTGAGGGATCAGTAGGATTTATCGGTCATATTAGGAATTCCACAGAGCCGAACCCTCTGATATGAAAATATCTGGAGACGGTGAATTATATTCCCATTTAATAGTTTGGTAGATTAACGTGTTGTTCTTGTATTGTTTTGTATTAATTATACTTATATAATACACTTGCATAACGTGGATTTACTAGATGATCATTTATATGGAAAAGTGTATGAAAGGGAATCCTATGGGAAAAACTAAACCCGTTCCTGTAAATCTGGTGAATAAAAATTAATTTTTACTCGTTCAGTATGTTCGGACACAGATTTCCAAATGATGAATAAATAAGAAAAAAGTGGATTGTGCTATAAAATAAAGTTGTACTATTAGATTGTGTGATGCCTCCGGAATCTGATATAATTTTAAGTACTGTACTTTGCAGTCTACATAATTTAACTCATGAAAAAGAACTCCCATTCTAAAAACGAGTTATTCTCAATCAGGGAGGTATTAATTTATATCAAGAAACATATTATATATTTACTAACAGTTATAAATATTTGTTTTAAATAAAATAATATTGTAAACAATTCCGATGATATATTACAGTAATATTTTCTTGACAAATTAATAAATAAAAATTTAATTAATAATAATTATAAAAATTGTTCAAATTTTTTAAATATAAATTCAAATAGGTAAGCAATATTTGTAAACTTGAGCTAGCCTCTACTAAAGCTTTACATTTGGCTTTGTGAATATCTTATATGAAATCTGTTTTTCTTTCTTCAAATAGGTAAGCAATATTTATCAACCGTTTTAAAATATTTTAAGTCCTTAAAACATAAACCGTATCACACGGCTATCATACCAAGCAAATGATTTCCTTCTACACCAGCGCCACCTACTTGCTTTCTGTAAATTTAAGTTATTGATATGATTTGATCATTAAAAATGTTTAGACGATGTTTAGATTAGTGATATCTTTTATACAAAAATTAACATTTGTTTGTTTGTTCGTATTTTATGCGCTGCCTTTATTTTTATTTTATACGATTATTACCGTTTTTTATCTTATCCGATTGCGATGAAACTTTGGGGATTTGATGTGCGCATGCCCGCGATGATTATAGTATAGTGAGCTCTGGCGTTATGAAATTATTTCATATACTATTCATCCGGTTGGGATTTTTTTTTTATTGTTTCGAACGTACCCGCGAAGGTTTCTATATTTACTGATGAATAACGCCAGACGTTATGAAATTTGCATCAAAATCTGAAATAGGTCACAAGCGAGTAGTTTGCAAAATGGGTGTGTTTTATGGAGTTTAGTGACAGGGAAAAAAGGCTGGAGGGGGATAAAAATGCGGGTGGAGCATTAAGTGAGGAATTGAGGATGGGGTTTGCGGGAGGTGAAACGAGGGCGGGAGAAAGGAGGGGTTCGTGAGAAGGATGAAGGGAGGGGAACGCGGGGAAGATGAAAGGGGAACACGGGAAGGGAAGGGGTCGCGGGAGGAGAAGAGGTGGAATGTGAACGGGGACAAATGTGAAATGACACTAAGGGAGAAACAATTTAACACGAAGGGAAGAGGCGGAATGTGAACGGGGGCGAATGGGAAAGGACACGAAGGGAGAAACAATTTATTTATAAACAATTAAACAACGCACGCCGGGATCGGCAAGTTATCAATAATTTCGGCAAGTAAATAATTAATTTGTAATTTCCATTCTTCTGTCGTCAATAATGACTTATCTTATCGTACGAGGAAATTGTGTAAGCATGTATTGTAGGAACACGTGCGACTTTTTTTATTCCTCATGATGGATTAATAAATACCTAATTATATTTTTTATCGTAAAATCTGTTCCCATAGGGATCGCAAGAATGATTACACATAGGTATCTTATTTTTATATGTACATCATCAAAATATGCAGATTAGATAACGAATCAATAAAAAAACTCATTTATATTATTTTCAAATATTTTTTCAGATATTCTTGCTTATGGATAGTTAATTATATTTTAAAATCTTTGTGCACTTAAATAAACATTTTTAAAATTCTTGTTCCTTCTTTTGAGTTCTTTTCAGATTATTTGGTTTTTGATTTCGATTTAGATTTTTCTTGTGAGAGAGTTGCTTGTTCATTTGCAATGGAAGGAATTTCGTGGAAGGTCTCCTCAGTATAAACACGGTTTTTCCTCATTGTGGTTCCATGAATCTGAAAAAAGAAGAAAACCATTCCTCATTTACCCCTTACGAAAGATATCGGGAATTTTCTCTATTTTTTCTCGAGAAGTCTTAGAATGAAACCAATATTTAATTGAAAAATGATTGGAATTCTGAGGGGCTCAAGAATTGTACTTATAATAATTGAACATCTTTCTCAGACCATTGAAACTTTTTATAAACATCAATATATTAAATAGGTACGTACTCGTAAGATGAAACAATTAATGCTATCGGTGTGAATTGAATAAATAATATTGGTTTAGTTTGTCATAAAATTATATTTTTATCAAGCTGCTTCTTATATGCGTTCATATATTATACGCTTATAGTTTTTAAAAAGTAATTAATAATTTTATTTTAATACTACTCAATGGAAATGGTTGGAAAAACTTCAATTTATCCCAATCAATTTATGTATTTTTAATGTAAACAGATTCGAAGTAAAGATTAATCGAAAATAGTGGCCTTAAGTTATACTTCTGTGCCAACTAAAAATAATTAATTTACGGTAGATAAATAGGAATGAATACATATTTAGCTCCATTAATCAGTAACTTACATAAAGACATTTACTTGATACCTTTTCAAATTACTTACGGCTCGAAAGGTTTTTGCTTTCAAAATAGCTGACTTACTTTTCAGAAATATATATACCTTTATATATTTTTTAATAGTGAATACCTCGCAGGAGTCCCAACTGCTCCGTCTGGAGCCAGTGAGACTATGATATCCCCAATTGGGGTATGTTATGAGGCTGGAGGTAAGTGGGGAAGAGAAGGAGACAGAAAGAGGAAGGTGGGGAAGTACCTGGCTATTCAGATCTAGTCACTAAACACGGCTAAAGCCATTTCAAGCAACGTTTCAATTCTGAATCGTGGTCTTACACCAGGGCGATACTAAGAGTATCTTCCACTCTGGAACGTGCCGCTAATATTCTATATATTATTTTTAAATAATGAACTGTGAAATAACACAAATCAATTAAATAAAATTTATTTGCAACGCCCTACCACTGGACTACGCCGGCCGCCAATTGTGCTCGATAAACAATCAAAATATTAAATTTAATGAATAGTACATACCTATCCTCTCTTTTTTAATAACTTATTTGAAATACTTCTAAAATTTCTAATAGAGATCCCTAATATTGGTCATCGAACAACATTTAGCTTCAGGTGTATAAAATAAATTGCCTTATCATAAATGTAAAATAGATGTTAAGATAAGAGGCATAGATTAATCAAAGTTATTAATAACAAAGTATTCTGGTAAACGATTACCACCTGCAACTTTTTTTTAATAATCTTGAATTTTGATCGATATTCTTTATTTGTTAAGATTTTATTATATTGTTATTTTGGTCGAAGAATTTATATTGCACTTAAAACCCATCTCCATAGGAGAATTAAAATGCATTAAAAAATATATATTAATCTACATTTAAAGTTTTGTTATTCAAGTCAATTTTTTTATGAAAATGACTTTGAGAGCTGTACACTATCCTGGAACCAGAGAGATAAATACACGCAAATACCACTATGTAAGACACATCGAACGAGAGTTTTTTTTTCATTAGTTACCCACAGCAGGCCCCGAGGATAAATATCCCACAGGGCCTAAGTCTTCTTTGGGAACGCTGAGGGGAGGATCTTTTTAGGGAAAGTAAGGAGAGAACTTCTAGAAAGGAAAAAAGTATGATGGTCGGGTAAGAATCTGGGAGTTAATGTGTCCAGGAGTGTCGGAAGTATGCGTTAAAAGACAATGTGTGGAAAGAGTCCGGCTGTAGAGGTTTATGTTAGATCTCCTTCAACCAGTCTCTCCCGATCCGGTCCGCCACACAGTAGGTGGGCAAATGCATTCGCCACTAAGACTTAGATAAACCTTACCCCATGAAACGGGCAACCTTGCAAAGTCACCAAACGTAGCGAACCACTTGGGGTATCCTATGGCAGGAGTGTTCGTTATCCAATAAATGGTTAACGGGGCGATGGTCCCTATAACCGCTTCCCAAATTTTATTCATTAATGATTAAATCTTGTTCGCATCCTAGTGTTAGATTTAAACATTTTTCTGGTTGGCAAAACATTGTTAATATTGTTTTGCTTTTGAAAATTTTCCCTTCCCGGTAGACACATAACATTTAGGTCATAAAAGAAATGGACTGACCGTATCCCATATTTGAATGTTGAATCCAAAGTTGACATGAAAGAACTCATGATGATTGTCGTGGAATTCCGCATCGGGCTGCCAGGGCTGCCACCACTGGGCTTTGAAGTTGATGCCGGAGTGATCGATGATGCCATGGTAATAGGTGTACATAGCCACCACGTAGAAGGGAACTGCAAATATAACAATATAATTTAATGAAAAATAAACTCGTAGATTCATCGATGTCCTTTTAGTGGCTTCAAAATAATGTATGCATTGGTTCAAACACTGGAAATAAAATAATGCATTTTCGGTTCTGATAAAAGATCTGCCACAAAAGAGTTACATTTGCCTATATCCGGTGAAGGTATTCCCAATTCTGATAAATAAGTGGTTTAAAATTGTGGTTAAAATGGATTAAAATTATGGAGGGGAAGGAATGTGCGAAAAGGAATGGTGAGATGTAGCACATCTGCTCAAGACCTAGCAAATGCCTTAACAATTTTGCTGATTCTGTAAATATTGCTTCCTCTGGGTTGAGGGTAAAAACGTAACCTTAATTTTTTATAAAATACAATATTAAAAAAGTTTCATAAATCATTTCTTATTTCACGTATAGGAATTTGAACACGCCATCTCTGAGTAGGTACAGATTCAAATAACTCGCCGCTGTGCCTAGGAGGTCGTCAGAAGGTCGGAGATGATAAATCAAATTAGAAAAGTATAATATTGATCATATTATTAAATTATAGGCACTTTCCAAGAATTAAAAAAAAGTGACGCTAAAGGAAGCTGTATTTACTTGAAACCACGTATTTATTTTTGTACCCTTTTTCACTCCGAAATCCTTTCTCTCAAGGACTACTGTAGGCATTGTTCTTATGTTCTGAGAACCATTCATTGAATATAATTCTTCTCGTCTTCTGCTGAACAAAAGGATACTTATTTTCTTCGACATACAAAGTGAACGACGGCTGAAAATACATTGAAATAATAGAATTATAGAAAACTTCGATTGAACCCATGGAAAGAAATGGATAAGACAAGTAGGTACCCACCCTTTACAGAATTGATCAAAAAATGTAAATATTATTTATTGTATCATTTAAGAAGAAGAATTATTATTTATAGCTTTTTATATTGAAATCTTTCACTTCTTAATGGTTGAATTATAAGTTTAATCCAAGTTTTATCGGAATACCTTCCAAGTCTTATGACATAAACTAACTTTTTCGTAACACTTATCGGACATAAAACGAAAAATAAATCAATACAAATATTGCTAACTTTGGCATTGGATACATTCCTTTGTTAAAGTTTCAAAGAAACTGACACAAAGACGACACACATAGATAAGAACGATCGATCAAGAAAGCAAAATACAATGATTTAGGCATTTTCCTCACATTTTCAAGGAATAAGAATTTTGGAAATTATTGCGAAGCCTTCGTGCTTGCCATTTTCATTTCTGAAAGCAGGGTGCTTTCAGAAATGAAAATCAATAACTAAAAGTAAAAACAGTTATAATATTAGAGAAGGAATACATTAAACGAAATTTCAGTATGAAAGAAAGTACCCTTCACCTCTTCATTTTTAGAAATACGGTAACAAAAGTATACGTTGTTTCCAACTTAGAACATCAGCGTTTCATGCTAGAGAGCCTTCATAAAAACAAACGTTACCCTTTCTAATCAGGAATGTATTTAGGAATCTGATTAAAATATCAGAAATACAAACAAAGCATCGGAAAAAAACAAATCGATTTTTCATTTTATCGACTTTAGTTGCCATCTCTAGTTGTAATAGACTTTTATCTTGCTAGGTAACTTCTTAAATACTTTTTTCTTAGAAATCTTCATGGGTCATGATACTTTAATTAGAAATTTTCAGCGAAATAAAGATTGTTTTAATTTCGAAAGCCTTATTTTTAATGCGATGGACATGTTATACACCAAATTGCAGTTAGGTGAAATCAAGGAGGTTTAGTTCCAATTTTTTTTTTGTATTTTCTACGTGCCCTCTCGCCATCTTCTATCGAAGATCACTATGCCAGGGAAATCTTTACCCTGCAGGCAGACGTTTACTGAGGACATATCTGTGAGCCCCGAAGTCAGTTCACTTTTGTAATTCAGGTGATATTTGGTCAAATTGTTTCGAATTCTAAAAATCTTTCTTATAACCGATAATTTATTTTTATGGCTTTCTGGGGACTAGAAGTCGAAAAGTTTTAATACATATAAATTAGCAACATCTGTTGTCTTCTAAGTCGGTACTGGTAGACCAAAGATTTAGGAATTTTCTGTTCAATTGATAAAACATATTCCGTGTTCTTACTAGATTTTTTTACACCGATGTGATGCAGCTTTTGAATAATTATGCCAAGATATATGCATTGTAACAGCTGCAGGCATAAAAATTACGGTATATGGAGGTGAGCACACGAGAGACTTGTTACTTAACAGTTTCCTCTCAAGCCTCGGGGTTCGATTCTCGGTGATTTTTTAATAAAAAGTTATAAATTGTATGTGGGAAGAATAGTGCAATTCCACACGTCCCATGTAGCTATTCATATTAATTTAAGTAAAGAAAGAAATAGAAAAGAAAAAAAATAATGACCTACTAAAAAATAATAGTCTCGAGTGAGATCGGGCCCAGCGCCCACTCAGAAGTGGCTGCGTTCACCACAGTTTTGCCTTGGGCCATTAGCCGTATCTGCTGTGACTTTTGCATCCAAATATAATTCTGCAAGCATTATTATATTGGACCCGGAGTCGTTCCATCGAGCTAATTCCGTAGAGGCACAATTCACGTTTATAGGCGAGTACAAAATGCATTCAAGATTGTTTTTTTTTTACATTATTGCTGCATTAGAAGAATCTTCAGGCTATCATATTAGACAGTATACTGATACTTCTTTTTTATAGTTCAATATCATCGTCTCTCATGTATTTATTAACATTTTTTACTATGTAATTTATCACGGGTCCCGTAATTTTTCACGACTACAAAACATTTAGTTGATCAGTTATACTTACACCAGTGGACGGGTATTGTGAACAGAGGCAGGCACAAGGTCAGCTGGATGTGCATGATCTCGACGGGGTGAATGGCCACGACTGAGAAGGCAGTGGGCTGCTTGTACTTGTGGTGTAGCTTGTGGAAGTGCTTGTACAGGAAGGGGGTGTGGTACATCCGGTGCATTATGTAGGTTGTATAGTCCTGCAAAATAATTGTACTCCTTTAGAAAAAATCAAAAAAAAAATAATAAAGAAAATTTAAGAACACTGTACTTCCTATCAATTTTACGATAAATAAGTGCTTCAGAATACGGTAGATCGATATATGGCTTATTTATAACTTGTCATCGTTCCCGAGCACGACTGCAGATCACCAATGAACAAACAACAGTTCACGTCAAATAAATTAAGAATGCGTGCGAATTGTTGTTTGATATCAAGTTACCGACATTATCGATAAAATCTATATTGATCGACCGTGCTAGATACCAGGTCCCCTAGCACACTTGATCGCTAAGGATTGATAGAATAACTGTCGGTAACTTCTCATCCTTCCCCGGGACAACTGCAGATCATTAACGTTCAAACAACAGTTGAGGTCGAATGTATTAAATACACTTAGTTATTGCGAACTAACGTATTCGTTGACGATCTGCAGTAATGTTAGAGAACGATGAGAAGTTACCGAAAGTTAGCGGGTCAATCCTTATCGATCGAGTGTGCTAGGGGGTCAGATAGACATCAGGAGACATATTCTGTGTTCGGCTCCGCTTGCATTTTCTTTCAGTAATATCGCGTTCTACGTAATAAGTTTTATCATAACGATAATATCATTTTCCTTTAGAAATGCTTTTATTATTTATATTCGAATAACTTCATTTTTTTTTTTCATTTTTGTCTCTTATTTCGCTTTCTTACTAAGTAATTTTACATTGTTCTATGAATTTTATTTTTTTTATTCACAAAAAGCAAGTTAATAATGGTATTAGACCTACATTTATATGATTGCTCACTTTTACTATTATGAATGTATGATTTACATTTTCAAATAATATTTTCTAGTATTATCTATTTTATCCCCATGTTTATACAAATACCTACATGTATTATACATCTGATTTTAACTACAATAATACGGGCTTGTGAATAGGTTTGTAGTAGAAAATCATGTAAAAATACTTTTATACACATAAATTAGATATACACCTCTTTACGTGAATACACCGCTAGAGTTCCAACTGCTACCGTCTGAAGCTTGTGAGACTATGGTATCCCCAATTGGGGAATGTAGTGAGGCTAAAGGAAATGGGGAGGGAAGGAGATGGGGAGGGTAAGGTTGAAGAGTACCTGCCTATTCAAATATGGTCACCAAACACGGCTAAAGCCATTTCAAACAATGTTTTAATTCTAAATGGTGGTCTTACACCAGAGTGATAATGAAGGTGTATTTCACTCTGGAACGTGCTGAAAATGAACTACGTATTATTTTTTATTAATTACACAAATTTGAAGTGAAGTTACACAAATTAATCAAAGAAAATTTATTTGCGGATTCCGGGATTTTAACTCGCGATCTACAAAAGGTCAAAGACAGGCTGTCAAAAACTTACATGAATAAAATATAATTTTAAAAAAAGTGTAAGTTCAGCCATATTACATTACTTTTACACGTAAGTGTTTTAATGACGGCTCGAAATTACCTGATTGGCCTGTAAATTTTAAGTTGAATGTTTTGTAAAAAATACATATCCAATAAATATATAAGTCAATCTTATGATTTTCGTTGTTTGTTTTTGGGGTGTTATGCCGTGTTGTGCTACCTCCTTCTTTAGCCGACGTTTCGGACAGCGTTGCAGTGTCCATCATCAGGGCAGATCCGGCAGATCCGCCGGATCTGCCCTGATGATGGAAACTGCAACGCTGTCCGAAACGTCGGCTAAAGAAGGAGGTAGCACAACACGGCATAACACCCCAAAAACAAACAACGAAAATGCTTTTGGCCGTGAAAATCTAAAAACGTATCAATCTTATGATTGTTCGAGCATTGATGAACACAGCGTTGACCTTAAAAATCCACAGAGAAATTTGTTCACATTTTACAACGCCAAATTCCATGAAGAAATGGTCACTTTTTACAAAATTTTTACCTTCTTAAGCCCGGTATATCAGTTGATTTGAAGATCGGGTTGGTTGGAATGATGAGCTTAGAAGAGCTTGGAACACAATCCGTATGTAGGTCGAAATCCTAGATGTCACCAATTTTACGTGTATTGTCTATGAATGTAATAGAGGATTGATTCATTAAAAATAGTGTTTATTTTTTCCTTACAAATTCGCTGACTATGCTCTCTACTGTCATCTCTACGCACCAGGAAATTGCGATAATTGAAAAACGACGACCGTTTATTATTAGACGGGTTTAATTTGCGAGTTAATTTTTGATAAAGTTTTACACTTCAATCAGCATGGTATTAGTAGCGAGAAAACTAATTTTAATTAGTATTTGTATTGCTAGAGTCAGTGCACTATTATTGAAACTTTTAAAATCCTTTATCGCCTGAGGAATATAATAGCCCATACTTAGAAAATTAAGCAATTTGCGTAAATTTTGGTGGGAAGTATTCAAATATTATATACATAAATGTGTGATTTGGCATATGACTGCTAGCGCCTCGGCGTTAAAAATATGAACTATTCTGCCACTTATCGAAGCTTGAGCGGTAGATTAAGCACGCTTAAATTGGAGCGAGGAATGTCGTACATAGCAAGGACATGGACTGGAGCGGCATAAGTAGTTAAATTATTTTTTATTTATTTTTGAGAAAAAAGTTTTCATGTAAATAAAGACAAAATCACCGATAGAAATTTGAAAGTTGAGAAAGAACTAAATAATATGTAAAAATTATATATCGAGTAGAAAATTGTCATAACTCAAAAAAAATAATGTTACAGGAGAGCTAAAACAAATACTTGAATGATGAACAAGCGGTTACGTCAAAAAGAGATACTAACGCCAACTTGCGGATATGGAGCGATCTAACTTAAATACGGTTTTCCTGGGGAATAAATAATCACAATCTCTTTACTTTTTACAGATAAATCGTAAAATAGAAAATTTTGACTTAGGACACTTTTTGTGGGATACGCGATATCTTAATTTTAATATTTAAAAAAAATATATAATTTTAACTTGGATCTTACGTGGTTATATAACCAGACAATACTGGAAATTAGTAATTTTAAATCAAATTCTAGACGTATTGACTCTTTTTTTACAAAGAAACATAAAATGATGTAGAAGATTGTTATTTTATCAGGTAAACGCACTTTTTAAATTTTGTAAAACTAAGTTTATTTTTAATACACTAAGGTAATACCGTTGGTCGTTAGCAGATTTGTTAAATTTTCAAACGAAATATTGTATTCTACAACACAAATTTCAAATCATATATCACACAGCACTTTTCAGAATTTTAATTTTAGTTCAATTAAAATTATTAAAAAATAAATCCGAGAAGGTGTTTTGTGACGAAAATACCTCAGTTTGTCTATTTGTTTAAGGTCTTACAAACTAAATTATTTCAGATTTTTTTACACACTTATTTTCTTTGGATGTTTTTGTTTAATTTGATTTTGTTTGTTTTATGAAAAATCATAAATACTTACAAAAATATTTACAAAATGTACACGATATTTAATAATTTATCATCATGCGTTTTGAGCATTTTTATTGCTTACTTGAATGTAGGGTGAAGGTATATACTAAAGAAAGTTTTGAATGAAATAATTCGATAGTAAATTTTTTGTTTAAAAAAATTGATACCGGAATAATTGATCTTTGACATCGGAACCTCCATGTACAGTTGCAAGCATTTTGGAACTTTAATTCTCAGCCGCTGGCCAATGGGTCTTAAGAGTGACATCTTAAGTTCACTTAATCACTTGCTCGTTATTTGCTTATCAAACTACTGAACTTGTTAATCATTTATATTATCGGGGCTATATTCTCGCTTTCATTAAATAAGTTTATTCGGTAGCTGAATAAAACAGAATATGATAAGTTATTAGGTTAGATGAGGTAAGGTTAGCTTAAGTAAGGATGAGTTGGTTATTTTTTCTATTCTTTTTCATGAATTCGTTTTTTTACTGTTCTGTGTTGTCATGGAAGGAATTAATTCAACCCACCTGATATACAAATATAACAGCAAACTGCAGGAAGAACCAAGCCCACCCGTACTCATCCATCTGGTAGTAGATGGTGCATGGGTTTCCATTGTAGATGTAACAGGCCAGGGTGGCAGAGTAGGTTCCGGTCAGAAAGAGGGCAAAAGTTCCCACCATGATCTCGTGGAGTTCAAGCTCTGGAGAAAGCCATTTCGTGGGCTGGAGCTTCCATTCTTCCGCCTTGTGTCGACGCTGGACGTAGAAGTACCACTGAAAGCATTTCAACATAGTATTACGGTGATTATCAGTAAATAATGGTCACCTTCACAATCAGTGATTCAACAACCTCAATAGCGCTTAAAATCTTCTTACTAATATTATAAAGGCGAAAGTTTGTATAAATGTATGTGTGTTTGTTACTCTTTCACGCAAAAACCACTGAATGGATTTTAATGAAACTTTAAAATAATATAGTTCATATATCAGAATAACATATAGGCCATAATTTATAAAACTATATATTTTTGTAGTATAATCTTATCTTATCTTACCATCCTACTAATATTACAAACGCGAAAGTTTGTATGGGTGTAGGTGTGTTTGTTACTCTTTTACGCGAAAACTAGCAAATGGATTTTAATGAAACTTTACAATAATATAGCTCGTACATCAGAATAACATGTAGGCTATAATATACAAAGCTAGCTATTTTCATAGTATAATAAAACATAATTACAAATAATAATTATTGTTTAATAGGACATGTCAAAATTTGAGAATGACATATTTCAAAACAATGATTGTTAAATCAAAGTTCTATTTTTTAAATATTTAAAGTACACGCCTAGTACTTTGAATGGAATCAAGAATTATAGATATTTTGAATAAATAGGTTAAGGATTTTGGTGTAAACACAGATGGGACCTAGGAAAAGAAAATAGGCCACTTGAAGTATGATCGTGCCTGAAGCTAGTTAATTAATTTTTTTTTTACTTTGGGAGGTATGGGTAACGTTTATTGGAAATCCAACACCCCTGTCATAGGTTACCCCAAGTGGTTTGCAACATGTGGTGACCTAGCAGGGGTGCTCGGGTTTATGGGGTGAGGTACTTTTTCCCACCTACATCGTTCATGCGAAAGGGTTCAACCCATAGAATAAATAATAACATATGAAGTCTCTTGTTGGCGTCTTTCGTGGTCTAATTATTTGCCCCAATCGGGCATATACTTTCATGGAAAAATATATTTTCGAAATTCAAATAGGGTAGAGGTCTACGATATCAGGCGAGTGTAAGTGAGACGGACAATAAAAAAAATTTCAACCCCTCTGTTAGGCACAAGAGACTTGTGTGCTCATTGTGTGATTATTCTTTTTTTTGTTTGTTTAGTAAACGATTATACATTATTTATAAAATGATTTGTCTGTGCTTCTAGGAGAAATCCCGTTTTTGAACAGACAAATTAAGATGGTTTATGGAACATCTTTTGTAAAAACTAAAAGAAATTGAGGAAATAACAAGAAGAATAGAAAAAAAATTAAATAAAAAAAAATTTGAAACGTAATAAATGTTGTTTGTTTAGCACAGTTATTAAAATAATATAAAAAAAATAATAATATATACATACGCTTAATTACAGTGCATTAAAACAAAATTAAAACAAACAAACATTACAAACTGGTGAATGCGTTGCATATTATAGTCCTACATACATGTGTCGTATAAAATAAAAAGGAAAAAGGAGAAGAGTCAGAATAAAATAAAATAAAATAACCAATTAAAAGATAAAGATAACCGTGGTTTGTTTATTACAGTTTTAAATATAATTAGTTATTTAGATAATAATAACAAAAAATTAAAGGGTTTATATACTTAAACAAAGAATTAAAACAAAAAACTTTATTGGTGTTTGCATTGCATAATATAGTCCTACATACATATTTTGCATAAATTAGAACTGGAAAGAGAAGAGAAAGGATAAAATAAAATTTTTGACCAATTACGCATGAATATGACAGTTGTTTGTTTAGCAAAGTTATTGAAAAAGTAATCAAATAAAAGTTATATGTCTTGGGGCATGAATTACGTATCCCGCTAATAAATTTTTATTTCATTTGTTTTATTTAACATTGTAATTATGACGTAAACATGTCTCACGAAGCATGTTTGTCAAAAAATGAATCGTTACACAAAGATTTAGCACTTAATTCAACCCATGAACTATCATAATAACAATTAACTTGCTTGCAAATGATTATCATGTTAAACCTTCTAGAAATTTATTATTTATTAAATCTTTTTGTTGTAGTTATTTTATATATTTTTAATTAACATATTTAATATCCACCCAATGAAATCTGAACCACGTGCTTCAAACATATCTTGTTCATAAGGTTCGCGTGAAACACCAAGTTAAAAGGTTTCTATTAAGTAGTTAATCATTATGTATTCTAAAGGCTCACAGACTTGATGAAAGAGTGGGTGCAAATACGCCTACTGTTGCAAAGTCAATAGTTTATCCGCCCACTGGAAGCTTATGCCAACTTTTATCCTCAGCTGTTCCTAGAGACAAAAAGAATCGAAAAACCAGTTTCTGATTTCTCAATTTCAACTACTCGTCTTTCTTGTTTTATAATCAAAAGAGATTTTTCGTGAATTTTCGAGTTTAAAAAGCCGAATTTTTCTCCGTACAACCTGCATAGTTAACTGTGTTAGATGTATGTAGGTAAGTACCGAGATAATAAGCGAAATTATTTGCAGTTTAACGTACTACCCACTACTCTTTCTTTTTTTTTTTTTAATATGATTATTCAGTTTTAATTTTACAATATCTTATTTTACAAATCCTACGAAACTGATCAATCAGTTTGATTGTAAGAAATCTCTCATTTTTTCTAATTATTTAATTCTGTATACTGTTCAGTTTTACATAGTACATACTAAATATAATACTTAATATTAAAATACTAATTATTACGACAAACTAATTATTATAATGTTTATGAATTGCGTTGCAGTAAAAATATTTTACACAGTACAAACATAAGGTGAGAAAAAAAAATTGGAAGGAACTATATTATTTAATTTCATGTTCTTCGGAGGTAGAAAGATTTAACTTTTGTTTTGATTTTTGAATAACATGTCTCATTTTTGATATTTTCAGGTAATGCGTTAAATATTTCCGGAATTCTATGCCTTTTTGTTCTATCTCCGTATACATTTTGAGATTTATTGATAATAAACATTTGTGCTTCTCTATGTCTAGTAGGGTAGTTGTGGTTTACAGGTTTTTTGAATTCTGTACTCCAGAATTCATCTAGCGTCAATTGGTAATTTACCTTACTGTGTATAGAGAGGATTACATAAGGAGAACATTTTTTTATAATCACCTTCACATAACTGGACTTTTTTTTGCCTGATATCAATTTTAGGAAACGGATTTGTAATTGTTCTATTTTATTTAAGTATGTTTTGTACGTTAATCCGTAACTATTTATAATCTTGTTGCTACCCCTCAGAGATTGTATGTCTTCGTAAATCAATCACTCGTTTCATTCATTCAAACCGGTCAAAATCGGAGGTCCGATTTTCTGAAGGGAACTGTAGACTGTAGGCCCCAAGTTTAGACTTACAGAATTCAAAAATTCGTTTTTGTGAAAGCACTATGAAATAATATATAATTAACAGAGACAGTATGCACGTCATCGAAAATCGTTCTAAAAGCAGTTGAAAAAATATTTCTTAGCACGCCTTTTGTTGGAAAATGAAAAAAAATTTGAAATGTAATTTCTCACGGATATTTTGCGAACGTTTATTTCTTTTGAAACTTACAACTATTATGGTATTATTGCCAGTTGCAAAAACAAGCAAAAATATTGTAATAACAAGCAAAAGGAATGCTTTAATTCATGCAACACACAGAATGGTAATAAAATTTACCCACAATGGAGTAGAAATTAACATCAATCAAAAACTTATTCCGTGAACAGATTCACCGTTATAAATACAACGATGATTTATTTATCGTGGTTTATTCTTGGGTTACAATACTGTGTTGCGCTACAAGCATAAACATCTAACTTTTAAACAACACATACAATATGTTAAAGATAAAATCACACCCTTAATTAGCGTACTTAGCCGGTTATCATATATATTACCAATTAAATTAAAAAATATCTCCTTCTTTAGCCAACGTTTTGGACAGCGTTACAGTGTAAAGTCCTTGCATATCGCTTGCTCAGGGTTGGTTTGTACTATGTCCATTTGTGTTTTTTTCTAAACTGTGAACGCAGACATATTGGTGCCTCCACTGACAACTGAAGGCAACTGAAACCAAACTAAAACCGGCTGGTTCATATGGCTTCCAACCAAACTTCCATCAAACTTCTATGACATTTTATGAAAAATTTCAGCGGGAACTTACATTTGGAACATCACATTTTGATCTATCTCCACAGTAAGTGGAGATTTTTGTACGAGATTTGATGTGCCCCCAAAGGGTGCACAAATTCCAACGGCTCGGAGGGCTTTGAAGCAAAGAATGGACGGTTACCTCGAGAGTGTTTTCTCTTGGAGTAAGAATAATCTCGTCGAATTCAATGTTTCAAAGACCCAATCATGTCTGATTACGTCTAAAAGGGATCGAAATGACAATCTAGTCTCCCTCAACGGTAGCATTCTTCCAAACAGGTCCTCCATTGATATGCTCGGTGTAACTCTAAGTGACCAGCTCAGGTACGGGGGCTCCATCGAGGCCAGAGTTAAGTTGGCCTCTCAGAAACTGGGCGTACTGTACAGGGCCCGCAGATAATTTAATTGCACACAACTGCTAACCCTGTACAAATCGCAAGTGCGCCCCACTGTTGAATTTGGCAGCCATCTCTGGTCTGGAGCCCCGATGTACCTGAAAAACACCCTCGACTCTGTGCAGAAACGGGCGGTCCGCTTGATAGATTCTCCTGTCTTAACAAACGGATTGCAATCTTTAGAGCACAGGCGTCGGGTGGGAATGCTATCCTTGTTCTACCGGTATTTCAATGGAAGATGCTCCGAGGAGCTAGCATCATTGATCCCCTCGGCACCGGTGCATAGTCGGGAAACACGCCAAACGCGCGCCAACATATGTACACAGTTGACATTTGTCACATGAGAACGGGACGCTTCTACGACTCTTGTGCAACGTTCTTGTCAACGTTCTTGTGTTCAACAGCTCGGCTGTGGAACGATTTGCCGGCCTCTGTGTGTTCCTCCTTCCTATAACATGGGTCTCTTCAAGACCCACGTTCACTCCTTCCTCTCCTCAAAAATACCCTCCTCACAGCATCTTCAAAGATGACATAGGCCCTGAGGGAAATTATTTTCCTCAGGGCCTCCTGTGTGGAGTTAATGTAAAAAAAAAAGTAATTACAAAAAAATGAAGATTAAAGTGTGCAATGTCCATTAACCAATACTAATTTTTTTACTATTATTTATTAAAACCTTGTGTAAAAATGACGAATGTTTGATTACTCCATACATTTTATTTATTCATACGTTTAGACAATACAAACTTTTCTAATTTCTAATGAAGAGTTTACAATATTTTTTTTATTTTATTATTATTTTTTAATACCTTATGTATGTGAATGTTAAATTATTATTGTTTGATGCGCCATAGGATGAAATTACTGGTCTGTCTCCACCCAGAGTATGGATATAGCATAAACCAACATAAAATATGGTCACGGTACAAACCAACATTAACTTTTTTGCTATTTTGTCTAAAAAACCGTTCTTGATTTATTCAAATAAAAATTCAACCAATTACGTCGTTTTTTTACTTAGGTCTAGTTGTCGAAAAAAATCTATTTTTCATTTCAAATGTTACATGTCATCACGTCATTCCATCATTTCAAATTCGAAATGGGTCGTTTCGACTCCAAAATAATTTTCGTTAAATTTGAAAATTTCACTCAGTGTTCCCCGCCGAATCACAATTTTGACGTCTGCGCATGCGCCTCCCATTACATCAACGCTAACTGGTCGAACTCATTTCACATCACATTTTCTTCAAATTTTCGTTGAAATTTTTTTTGACGGAGGTTGAAACAACCCAATTTTTTGGTGAATGACGATTTGAAGGAAATTTACACATGAAATTTTCCGCAACAACTGGCCCTAATAGGTAGATTAACCCTTGTATTTTACATTATTTTTTATAACATTTAGCTTGAAGTAAAGGAAAGAAAAATATAATTTTTTTAAACTTCAAACCTCGTTTTCTTAATATGAGTTTTTGTGGACATAGTACAAACCAACCCTCAGCAAGCGATATAGATGCAATACCCTATTGCCAGCTCCAATTCTCTACGAGCTTGTATTAGGTATATATTTTTAATATCGTACATACAATTTAAATGTACTTACTGTTTTCTTGTCCGAGAACTTTCGACTCAGTTCTAAACGGTTTACATTGTTACAAGTTACTTAGTTAGAATGAATGCTGATAATATCATCGCGGTTGAAAATCTAAACAAAACTGGTTTTTTATTAATGTTTTGTGGTATTTTCAACGAGAATGTGCGAACGGTGGACCTTCTTTATCGTTAAACGAGGTAAATTGTGGTTTTTACCATCTTATTTGTGGTAATGTGACCACCCGATTTTTAACGTTGGAATTTTTGAACACTCGAAAAAATACGTTTTAACATAATTTTATCTCTTGTTTCTTTAATTGTGAAAATATTATTTAACTGATTCTTTTGATAGAATTTGTAAGAAATTGAAGAAATGTAAGAAATTCAATTTTATTTGTACCTATTTTATTACATACGTAGTTACAATTAAGTAGGTACTAAGCCTTAAATATGAATCCCGTTAATCATAGGTCAATTTTACCCAACAATATATAGCAACTTACGACGTACGTTAGAATGCTCCTTGATGACGTGCATACAAGCTCTGTTAGGGAATACTATACCCCTTCCTCCCATATATGAAAATATATTTAATTTTTAACTTTAGTGTAAATTTAATCCCGGTGATGTGAACATCGTTCACGTAACATGTTGATTGTGTATAAATAAAAGTGATCTAAAACACAGTTATTTGTCTTTTTATTAAAATGAATACTATACTATACAATACATGCAACGAGGTTTGTATAAGAATTATATTTGTATTTTCAAAATTTCTTTCATTTAACTACTCCATATTACGATACCATTGATCAACTCCGTTAATAGAAAATCCTGAATTCAACCATCTCTATCAACACTGTGACCATGTTACCAATACACACACAAGTCAGAGAATATACATACAGCATTCTACTTTATCGAATATAATGTTATATTATATCGCATTCTCCCAACTACCCACACTGCCGTATTTAAAAAATATCAAACAGAGATTAATTTCTTTTGAGTTATCATCTTCACCGCGCAAGAAAACAATTTAAAGTAAAATTTCAATAGGTTTCAATTACAATTAAAAAGTATGAGTAACGAAGTCTATGGTTCAGAACTCTAAATAACTGTGCATTTACTGTGGGTCCTGTTAGATTCGAATTATGTTAATTAAGCCAAAAAAAAGGTACCTATGTAGTTCATGTTTATTGTACAATTCATGTTGATTGAGAGATGTGGAATTTTTGCAGGATGTTCTTTCATGGGTGCCTGCATTACTGAACATATAACAGAGTATTTATTTCTTATTGTGTGTGATGTGAAAACATAAAATTAACGTTTTGGTTTGGTAACTAGGTAGGGACTGATTTTACGTAATCTGATAACAGCGTATATTTTCGATCTGCTCTATGGTATAAACACACCCGGTTTTATTCAAATGGACCAGACTTACATGCAAGAATCCGCCGATGATGAAGTACATTCCATAGGATACGATATTGGCGCCTACCCAGAAGTACATCCAATCGTTCATCTTGAGTTTCTCCAGGGAAAAGATGTCAGACATGGTCAGTTCCTCCTCAGTCTCGTTCCCGGTGGAGTTGTATTTTCCGCTCCACTGCTTCATAGCCGTTACCAGGATAATCACCCATTCTCCTGAAAAAGCCACGATGGAAATAAAATTAAAGTAATTTCTTAAATTAAAGTAAAAACTAAGTTAATTACAAAAAATATGCAGCGTTTGCGTTATACCTGCCCTGAGCCATTATAATGAAATATCCTTCTTAGAAAATGTTGTAAGTTTAACCCGGCGCGGCGTATTGGGGTGGAAATACGATGCAAGTACGTGGGGGTTAGGTCATCATGACCCGCTTATTCAACACCAAGTATTTAATTATATTTATGCTTTTTTTGCTAATGGCTGTATTGCACTAGGTATATACATTTTTTAAAACCAATTAACATGCCATTTAATAAAAGTTAACAAAATTAGTTTCCTCTAGCTTAATCATACTGAATATTTATTTTACATCAGTTTAACTGGCACTTTTAAGAACTTAATAAACTAACATTTGGAAAATATAACAAAAAGTCAACTCGAATCATCATTATGAATGCAGACGGCGCAAAAAGGGGACGACGGGGAAGGGTAATATTCAACTTTTTCAGCTTTCGCCATGTGTAACTCCCGTGTCGATCGCCATCCGACTGATTTCTCGTTAAAAACATTTAAAAAAAGTCAACTTCTCTAGATCCTAAGAAGAACGTTAACATAGCACGTGTAATTATAAAACCACAAAAAATTAAAACATGGCGGGTCATTTTTACCCATCCCCATGATGCCGGGTTAAAGGGAGTGAGGAGAGGAAGAATCAGAAAATCATTCCACAGCCGAGCTGTTGAACTCAAGAACGAGTCGTAGAAACGACCCCTCCTCACTCGTACTGTCATCCGCGTAACAGTGAATTGGTGCACGCGACAAAAGGTTATTCATATGCAACAAAGTTGGGGACAGAACCGTGTGGGACGCCAGCATTTATCGGATGCGAGGAAGAGGTGAAACCGTCAGCAACCGTCTGAATCGACATCTCCCACAAAAATTCGGCAATCCACTTACATAAGGGTGCGGGAAGTCCGAAAGAAGGCAGTTTGTTGACAAACCCGGTCGAAGGCCTTGAAAATGTCCAGTGCAACCGTTTCAGACCCTGCCCCCAAACATGTGTCACATACGCGAGAAGATCACCGCTCGGCGAGCGGTTTCGCCGCAATCCGTATTGACAATCGTTAATAATTTTGTTCTTCTCGAGGTATGTCAGCAGTTTGTCATTGATCACACGTTCCATCACCTCGGACAGGACTGGTGTGATCACTATGGGGTGGTAGTTGTCCGGGTTGTAGCGGTTACCCTTTTTTTGGAATAGGGTGGATGACCGTTTTTTTTCAACTAGAGGGCACAGAGCCACACTTCAGGGACATTTTGAAAATCTGTAATACCTCTGTAATACCAGGGCATATCAGGTCCACTAGTTTTTTATCATCAAGCCCTCGTAAGACGTGAAGTACATCCCGATACCGGATCCTCAACTTTTGCATATAAAAACAGCAATGAGGAACCGACGCCGGGATAGCACCCGATCATTGAGGGTTGAGTTTTCCACAAACATTTTACCTAGTGAGCCGTCAGGTCTGATAAGAGGCGGCAAACTGGGTTTGCAGAAATTGCGAACTATTCACCCCGCAAGCGACCAGAAAGCTTAAATAAAAAAAAAGCTCTGCCGCCATGCGGGCACGCAGCCAGCTTTATGCTGATCTGCAGTCATGCTCGAGTTTTGACCTATTTATGATACTCTTACTTTCCTTTGCCAATTTGTTATACACTGATCTGCTTTCGAGCTGTGTTGTATTGTAAAGATATGTTGCTTTGGAGCATTATCGACAGAACCACGGCTTTGAGCCTACACCAGTTTCTTTAGTAGTCGATTGTATAAAGTCATCCACCGCAGATGGGATGACTTCACCAATTTCCTGGGCACATCTGGAAGGATCCAAATCTGCTGACCTAAAGTGCCACACTATTCCTTTCAGCGTCTCGTTGGGTGTTCTGAAGTCAACGAGAATTGATGAATTCACCAGGCAGTAGTCGGATGATCCCAGAGACGCTGTGACGTTATTCTTATAACCGTGTGCCACGTTACCTAGTTAAAAATAGGTCTAACAGATTGGGGCGGTGGGCTTGTACATCGGGAACCCTTGTAGGCTCCTGAACCAGTAGCTCAAATCCGTGGCAAAAGGCAAAGGATTCCGCCTGTCAGCCAGCCGAGTCTGTTGATCCTGAGAACTGCAACCATGGTTCGTTATAAACATCCCCCAGAACAACAAACTTGGCCGAGGCGTAGCGGGACAAGAGACTATCAATAGTTTGACTCAAATGTTTGAATAGCTCGGATGTGTCTGATTCGTTTAGGTTTGGTGATCTAAAGGCACACGTAGAATCTTACCATACTGGTGAGATTGAGCATGCCGGGTATCAGCTAGTAGATTATATATTTATTTACGCCCTAATGGTCTTTTACGTGAAAATTGTTGCATATTGATTACAGTAATTAAGTATAACAAAATAAATGCAGTTGTAGTAATTGTAAGAAAACGACACGTATGTATGTGATAAAATTTTATGATTCTATATAAAATTGTAAGTAAAAGAAAGTATATCGTATATTAACAATATTAATTACCTACGTGTTACAAACCAATAAAACAGAATAAATGAGAATGTAATATTACTGTACTGTATTAATTACTGCCAATTAAAACTGTGCCTCACGAATTTATCGACGAACTTTACCAATTTGCTTTATGTTTCAGATTTCTGCAACTGAGAATCAAGTATTGATTCACCTAAGAACTATTATTTACTGTTCGTACACCGAACATATTTATTTAAAGTTTATAGACCGTGTTCTATTTTGAATTCTTCAAAAATATGATAAAATTGGTGACTTTAGTTTATTAACGATTTAAACATCGAAATGATTTAATTCACGGCAAAATCTTTTGAAAAAGAAACACCTGTCTTTTATCGGCATATCGAAAATGATATCAACAGAAATCAACCATATAATTAATTGCATGTCAAAAGATTTATGTATTTTTAAACACATATTTCAATCACTCATCTGAAGTCGCGAATATTGCTTTCCTATATCAATAATTTATAATACAATGCTCTCGATAATTAATGTACATGTATGTAGGTTCTATTGCGTCATCGCAGATTAAGATATTAGTATTAATCATTGCCAATGAAGACATCGTATCAGGAACAAGGTTTAATAGGTAGGTAACGCAGATTTAATGAGATAAGCAACAAAGAAGAATGTTTTGATTTAATCATCATGTATTTTGAAATTATCTTAGGAATTTATTAATATTGGATTTTAACAAAATGTTTAACGCCGAATAAAGAATAACAGAATAATGTCTTTCATTTAAAATTCAAAGAAACAAATTGTTGTTAGTTTGACACACCAGAATATAATCTAAAATCATTTGTAAATCTATTTAAAAAGTTCTGTTGCTAAATTACAATTTTTTTTCTATCTTCTTTAAAATATATTTTTATTTTTCAGTTTACTTTTAATTACCATAATATATTATATATATGGTGATTAAAAGGAGTTGAAAAAATTACAAAAAACTGTAAGATATAAAAATTTATTAAATGGCAAAAAAATAAAAAAATAAAATTAATAGCTAAATGTTGATGAGGTCAAAATGACAACACGGATAAAACAGGCATAAGAATTTTCTCCAAAAATTTACACATTTTCCACTACAAAATAAAACCTGGGATATTTTCACATGAAGCCCAATTTTTTTAATTGAGATAAAATCCCGAAAACTCGCAACATTTGAAAACACTGCAAAATAATCTCATTTAATTAAAAGTGCATCCAATAAATTAAAGTAACTACGGGTTTCGGTCTTCAATAAAGCCTGTTTTTATATTAATATGTTATCAATTTGCCATTAATTTACGTGTCATTTCAAAATTAGTACTGATTTTGTGAAGAATTCAAACACAATAATACTGTTTTTTTTTACAAGAAAAATATTTGTGTTTCTATTCTATATTTATTTGAAATGTGTTTATCTCTTGTTTAAATTTATTATGGTAAATCTTGACAAGTTTAGTCAGAGTCGTGATTTTTCAAGGTTTTGCCGTTTTTCTATCTTGAAAAAAGGGTTACTTACTAGATAACTGACTCACTAACTAAAATAAATCATTCGATAGGCAAAAGTCTGATCGTCTCTGCACGAAGAAAATGTTCTAAAATACGATCATATTATTCGTAAAAACGGTTAAAAACGGGACTGAAGTTCTTACGAACAAAATAACAGTGTTTCAATATTTATTGGCGGGAAAAAAGTAAGAATAAACATTGAAACCCTGTTAATTTGTTCGTAAGAACTTCAGTCCCGTTTTTAAGGGTTTTTACGAATAAAATGTTCGTATTTTAGAATAACATTTTTCTCCTTTTGTAACTTGTGAATCAAAAAATATTTATCTTTGAAAGGCACGGATCCTCAGAAAAATATTTTATACTTTCAGTTTTAAAAATCCCACAACAGCATGGACAATCAATTTGATAGACGAGCATATCAGGCAAAGGGGTTAAAAATGTAAAAAGTTTTATTGACGTATCGTTTACGAAACGTACGTACGTAAGTAGTTTTTTTAGAATAACATTCCGATCTTGTTTATGATAGTTGAGTTGGCTGATAGTCTTATGTAATATCGTCAATATTAATATAACATTATGTAAAAATAAGCATCTTTTTTATGTGAACACCGCATAAGAGTCTACACTACTCCTAACCGTCTGGAGCCATTGGGACTATGGAAACACCGATTGGATTCTGATCGTGAGGCTGAAGGTAGTGGGAAAGGAAATGAAATAGAAAAGAGGAAGATTGATAATTACCTGTCTAATAAGATCTGGTCCACGAACACGATTAAAACAAAGATTCGATTCATTCAAGACAAAGTTTCGATCCCGTAAATGAGGTCCTTAAATAGGGCGATAGTGATCGTATCTTCCACATAAAATAATATGGTAATAACGTAAAACAACTAATGTATTAAAATGTCACAATATTGGGTTACATATTTATGCATTGTCATTATTATAGTAAAATATTACACCGATAAGAAAAAACTCACCTTTGAGGGTCGCTCCAAATGTGAATACCGCTAATGTAGCAATAAATTTACTGAGATAATCTGGAATAGTGTTCCAGAATCTTTCAATTTTATCTGCGTGCCTTTCGGACCATTTTACGCCCTCCATCATGGGATCAAATAATTTCATCTTTTTCGCATCACTTCCTGTAATATGACCATTTTGTTTGTGGGCTGGCTCGGGTTGTTTTTTTTGCCCACCCCCTGCTGAAGAATTCTTCCCCATCCTTCAACAGTAGTGACTGAACCTGTTTAAACAAAAAATATATTAAGAACATGCCTATTCATCGAATTTCATCCCTTGAAAATAATTTTTAAATTTCCACATAAATGACTTTCCACAAACTTTAGGTGATGTTCACTTATAGATAGTGCGATAAAATGAACGAGTGGCTTTTGAATGTAATGGTTAGTAGTTCCAAAAAATTGATGTATATTACTTTCTCTTTATTAAAGGTATTTTTTATTTCATTTACTGATGTTGAATATTTTTAAAGAAGTTTATCGTCTTGTTAAATCAGAATAAAATATTATTTATTACAAAAGCATCTTGCTTACATTGTTGAATACTGAATACATGACGTGTTCACCAGCGTTTCTCACAATGTTTTCTAGAAAAAAAAGTGAACACGCCATATGCCAATTTCGTGCGAGAACATCTGATTTGATACCTCTAAAGCAGTGATGAGCAACTATCGACCCGCCGGACACACGCAGTCCGCGACTGATTTCATGTGGCCCGCGGGCCTTGTCGTAATTACCACAAAGCTAAATAAAATAACAAAAAGTTTGCGGTAAAGAATATTAAACGGTTTCTTTTACTTTAAAAAAATATGAAGCGGAAATCTGCTGGCTTTCTTCGAAATTTTCAATCAGCTGTTGAAAATAACAAGAATTTTCTTACGTATTTAAAAAAAACATGTAGAAAAAAAACTAATAATATTTCCGTTTAAAAGAAAAACAATGAGTAACTTTGCTTTAACTTTTCTAAAAAATTAATAGTTACCAAAAATTGGTAGCAGGTATTGTTTTACATGGTATTTCTTTCAAAATGATAAAATCGAGAATTATTTAATGTTTTGCCTTGTTTCAAAATATTTTCGCCTACGCGGCTCTCTCATTTGCGTTCTGTGGTTGCATAAAAAAATCACAATTATTGAAAAGATATATGGGTTTGGACAACACCGACCCCAAATTTAACCATGACCAGCAGAATGTACCCCTCTGAGGCCCGCGAACTAATTGTACAATGATATATTGGCCCTCTGGCAAAAATGTTGATCATCACTGTTTTAAAGGTACAATTGAAAATCAATCTTATTCAGTTATTTATTATTGAGCAGAGTCTAGTATTATTACATACGTAATAAGAGGAAATGATAATTATAGTTTGTTTTCTGGAATTACTTTCCCTTTCAGAATTCAAAGCCGTAGGTATTTTTTTTCGCTCATATTTTTCCCGAATCATTATTTTTTTTGTTATGTTCGGTGAAATATTATAAAAAGAACATTTAAACATGTTATATTTCGATGTTACATATACCTACTCGGAGCTCACTTGTTACGTATAAATGGTACGTGAGAATGATATTGGGGTTTATTTAATAGGGGTAAAAAACAGTTGAAATGAAGTTGAAATCAGAGAAGTGTTACAAAGGTATGTTTTTATAACTTCCACATTAAGTTTGTTCATATATATATTATGAATTATGACATGTAATTTTATGTTACATGGCATTGTGTGGGAATCTACACCAGACAGAACAATTGGCAACATGTTATTCCACCTCAAAGGGAATAAACAACATCGAATTCTGAATGAAATTGATCATGCCGAAAATTGTTCTGAAACTTCCTGTTTCACATTTTACTCTCAATATCCTGAATGAACAACGCAGAATTGCCAAATGCCAAACTGAACAAAACAATTGAATTGTTTGGCCCTAACAAAAGCTATTAAATTTGACAGTGATTTAGTTTTTAATTTCGAAATCGTAGCGGTTTAACACGTTGTCAAACTGCCGTTTTGAAAAGTATTTTATTTGATTTAATTTGCACTTGATTGGCTCCTAAGATAATATTGTACCTCCACAAAACACTTTCTCTAAAGAATGCTGCCGGATACTATAAATACAGCTTCAATTAATACATTCAAAATGTATTGAACGAACACCTTGAGCACAATAAAATGTAACTATCTGCGACTAGTTCCAGAATGTAACACTATGCATGTAAGTTAAAATTATTAATTTGTAAACATAAATATACTGATAACCCAAATAAAAAGTTAAAAAAATGTGCGTTAAAACATTTCGCCAAAATTACATTTTAATATAATAATAATGAATAAATGTGTGATGTTTCACTTCAAGTGCTCTTAACTATAACAAAATTTAAAAATAATCCTACAGTGCTCCTTAGAGTCCTAACAAAGTATTGAAAAGTAATTTTAAATAAAGAATATACAGTATACGAGTATACAAGGCAATAACAAGGGAACAAAATTAACAATAATAGTGCTGTTATAACATAGGACAATATTAGTAAAAAGTAACGGTGCTATTATAGCACAGGACAAAACAAAAACATTAAAACTAAAATATAGTTTAAAACAGGCGCAAAAATAAGAATCTTTCTGAGTGGACATTAAAAACATTTAAAAAAAACATAAAAACACATTTAAAGTGAATTTAGCAATATTTCACATAAATCCTTGGAAATACATTGTTACTTTGCTACCAAATACTAAAATTGACTGCAAGACAAGACTTGTTTTATAACCAACACTTATCGGAAAACATTATATTTATTCAAAGAGATACAATTGAATTAAAAAATAAAAAAAGAATTATAACTAGAAATCGTTTACACGGGTCAACAGAACGGTCTTATTAAGATATCTACACGCAAGTTCTATCAATATGTATGTTTTATTAAATAAATACTTTAAATTAGCACGAGTTTTTAATGTCAAACTACACTACCTTTCTTTGCAAAAGAATAAACTGGACTGTGAGTTGTGAATTGTGAGTTGTGAGCTAAATCCATAAATCTGTATAATTGGTATGATAGGTCATTGTTATAATCTGGCTTATTATTCGTCTCTGATTAGGTATTTATCAATACATACGCGAGTAATTCTTTCGTAATGATAAAAATATTCGCTGACACGTAAATGACAGGTGTGATAAAGTTTATATGCATGAAGTCTGCAGTAGTTATTCTATCCCCAGGTGACTTTTACATCTTCTAGATAAGTATCAACGATATACAGGATGTTAAGCAACGTACTTGACATACTTTAACCAGCGATTCCTGACATTATTTGGGGTAAAAAAATGTAAATGAAATTTTGGTCTCCGGTGACTTTTTAGATATTTTTTTTTTCAATATTTTTTCTTCAAATCAAAGAGAAAAAAATCTTTCACATATCGTCACTGGTCACTAAGCCAAGTAATCAAGTAACCAAGAAACCCCTCACCCTGCCCCTAACTTCCCAATGCCTGCGAATGATTTATTTATTGTCGTGAAAAAAAAAACAAAAAAATGTCACCGTTGACCAAAACTTTATTAACATGTTTTACTTAAAATAATTCCAGGAATCACTGGTTAAAGTAAGTCAAGTACGATGCTTAACACCCTGTTTACTCGTACATGCGTATACATTTGAATCGCATATGATTTGGAATAATTGAACATAGTCCAGTCAAGATGTACATCCGTGCTTACAAAATGTCCGACATTTCTCATTTTTTTATATGTTGTGAGGACCTAAACCAATATAAAAAAAAACAGATTTGCAATTTCCAAAGTGCTGTGCGAGCGGCGGTGAACCCAAAAAACCATGAAATTTTCGGACTTTTTTCAGTTTTTGCTCAATATCTCAGTGAAAAAAGGGTTTGACTGGTATCGTTACTACACATTTTTTAAAGTAGACTAATTTGACACCAATACAAGCTATATACAGTAATTAGTTCTCAAGATACAGTTCATCAAAAATAAAAATAAAACTCCAATTATGATTTTTTTTCGAAATCGTCACTTATTTTGTGAAATATCTTCTAAAGTACGTATCCCACATCAAATGTTATATGGAATGAAGTTGTAGTAAATTTAATTAGCTTTCATTTGAGACCACATTTGGTACCTGTAGGACCAGCGGTTTACTCGAAAACGGCAGATATCGGATGGGAAATGAATGGGAAATTCCCCAAGTGTTTTCGTTGTCCGCTCCCTTGACCTCTTGCACACTACAAAACTTCTCAAAAATCCCTTGTCAATGGCAACTCAAGCAGTGAATCAAACTCGCCTTAAGTACCAGTTGCTACGATGAAAGCTGATTGTTCTTCGTTTATGTTTAAATAAGTTGAGATAATTAATGAAATCGTAACATTGAGTATGCCTAGATAGAAGTTTGATGGAAGTTTGGTTGGATACCATAGCAACCAGCCAGCTTAGTTTGGTTTCAGTTTTTCCGGTGGGCGGAGTCTTACCCGCACCCGGCCCTTCCAGGGCAGCTCTCAGCGTGTTGCGAAATCTCTATCCTTCCGGGCGTGTGTTTTGTGTGTCGTGAAAACCTCGACAAGGGTCCTGTTGTGATCATCAAAGAACGAGGAATTCAAACACTAATTGAAGTGAGTCAAAGACGTGGTCTCACGGAAAATAAAAATTTCCTTCAAAATTGCAACCAAGTCAGCGTTCATGATGCATGTAGGAAGAAATATACAGCTGTGTGTAACGTTGAAGCCTCAGTTTGTCGAGGAGGGGATTCTGCTTCCCAACTTTATCGACAAGATTATCGTGTATACTGGGTCCTACCTTGAAAGGGATTTGCATTTTGTGTGGTGATGCTATCACTGAAGAATTTCTCCAGCAACAAAGCAAACTGCTCTTGGCGAGAAGGAATGTGGTTTATACAGTTCAGAAGTTGGGCAGAAGACAAACTGTTTTAGATGCAGCTAAACGCTGAGGTAATGATTGGGGAAGAGCCATTGAGGAACGCTTCCCCGCCATTGACGATCTAGTTGCTGCAGACGGGACGTACCACAGATTGTGCTACATGAGCCTGTTAAGATTACCACCTGCTATTGGGTATAAGAGAGGGTATCGTCCAGCCAGTAATACTGAAGAAGCGATGGAGTATGTGTACGATTACCTATTGGAAAACAGTTTTGAATGCCAGTTTTCTTTATCACATCTTGTGCAACAAATTAAGGGTGATTGTATCCCTGATGTCAGAACAGCGGTACGCAGCTCATTCCTGCGACGAATTGACGTTCAATGAATCCACAGTAATTCAAATTGCTCAAGAGCATGTATTGGGTAATGAGAACAACAAGAGACGCCTAATAACTCTTCTTTGTGACGCCTTTCAGAAGGAGGGAGTAGAAGTGGCTGTTGTCGAGGAAGATGCGGATCGAGAGATCGTCATGGCGGCGCTTTCAAAAAGAGCAATAGCCGATTGAGTCGCCATAGTGGGAAAAGATGTCGACCTGCTCGTTCTTTTCAGTGGTTTGGGCGCTGAAGAGATAAACGTCTACATTCAGAAGAGCACGTAGGGCAAAGCTGGTTGCTGTCACTTTTCTACGACCTCCTACAACCACAGGGACTCCCAGCAATCACCAGGGACCGTACTATTAACCCAAGCGTCTACCGGGTGCGATACCACCTCAGCACCGTTTGGCCAAGGAAAGACCAAAAAGAGTAAACAACTTGCTGAGCAAGTGGAGGTCTTCCTTCGGGCACACTCCACCCCACAAGCCGTGAGAGAAGCAGGCACCAAGTGCTTTGTGGCTCTATATGGGGGTGACATCGCGAGGGATACTTTAGATTTCCTGAGGTATAAGACGTTTGTCACTTCAAGGAGCGTAAACCTGCCACCGACGGAAGATGCCGCAGGCCGCTATGCAGCAAGGTGCTACCTCCAAGTGTAAAAATGGCGGGGAGTCAACTTGAATCCCACTGATTGGGGGTGGAAGCTGACTTTCCAGGGACTCGCCCCAATCCCCAACACCATCGCACCTCCTGCCCTTCTGCGAAAATTTTCTTGTAAATGCAAGAAAGGGTGCTCTGGGAGCGGCTCGTGCAGAAAGGCTGGGCTCCACTGCTTAGTCCTCTGCCAGTCATACGGTGGCAAATTGTGCATTAAATCTCGGATGTGGAACTGAAATGCTCGGACGATGAAGATAACCCGCCTAAGCCCGGGCCATCTAAGATAAAAAGAATGGCATGATTTGGCAACATAAAACACAATACCTAAATGATTTATATTAGCTTTATTTTTTGAGTAAAGGCAATTTGCCCGTATAGTAGGTACCATGATGTTTGTACAAGCATTTTATTATGTAGGAATATAGAACAATGTTTGATGATGACGTAATTCCCGATAGGTATATTATCTTTTTCTATTTTAATCAAAAAATTAGATAACAACAAAAATAAATAAATTGTAACTGAGTGACATTTCCCCTCAAAACCCTCTTATGACTGTTTTTGATTATCTGCCGTTTTTTGAGAGAACCGCTAAGTCTACACGTACCAATCTGGTCTCAAATGAAATCTATTTAAATTTACTATAACTTAATTTAAAATAATAATTGACGTGGGATGTGTAGTTTAGAAGATATTTCACAAAATAGGTGACAATTTCGAAAAAATTTCACTTTTTGGAAAAAATGTATTATTTTAGAAGAACTGTATCTTGAAAATTAATTGCTGTATAGAGCTTGTCTTTATTTCAAATTGTAGCAAATTTAGTTTACTTTAAAAAATGTAGAGTAACCGTACCGGTCAAAAGCTTACTTCACTGAGATATTGAGCAAAAACTGAAAAAAGTCCGAAAATTTCATGGTTTTTTGGGTACACCGCCGCTCGCACAGCACTTTGGAAATTGCAAATCTGTTTTTTTAATATTGGTTTAAGTCCTAACAATATATAAAAAAAATTCAGATATGTCGGACCTTTTGTAAGCACGACCCCCTTTTCATGTTTAACTTGACTGGACTAACAGTAGTTATTATAATATTTTTAGAAAACTTTCAAACTACTCACTATAAACAATAGCAAAAATTTTTAAGTTGTAATTAGCCCAGTAATTTAGCGAATATATGGGCAGACCCTGTAGCTGCTCGGTGGCCTAGATTTTTAAAGAGGCCTTGCAGAGGCATTCATTCACAAAAATATTGAAATAAGTGAGAGAAACGCTTTTTTGCTTCGGGCTCTAAACCTGCACGAAGAAAAATGTTATTCTAAAATACGATGGGTGACGAAAAACGGGACTAAAGTTCTTACGAACAAATTAACAGGGTTTCAATGTTTATTGGCGGGAAAATGTAAGAATAGTTTGTTGCACGAAATTACGTACACCAACAAAGTATTCTTACACGTTCCCGCCAATAAACATTAAATTTTATTATTTTTCAATGTTTATTGGCGGGAACGTGTAAGAATAATTTGTTGGTGTACGTAATTTTGTGCGTATACCAACAAACTATTCTTACATTTTCCCGCCAATAAACATTGAAACAGTGTTAATTTGTTCGTAAGAACTTTAGTCCCGTTTTTACGAGTAAAATTATCGTATTTTAGAATAATATTTTTCTCCGTATGTGCCTGACGAACCTTGCGATAAGAGAAACCAGGTTGGCTGACGTTCGCTAATTCGAAATAAAAAGCGGTTTATTACAAATTGTATTTTTCATTTGATACTAAATTTATTTTTTTCAAACTTCGCAAAATCACTTTGTGGCGTCATTTTTAATTAAATGAAACAAATAACTTTGTATCAACCACCATTATAAAATCACAATTACCTACATGTTTCGCTACCATATACCATATCATGCTACAATTAGTAATAACATTAAATAACAAAAAAAACAAACATGTATAGACTTAAAAATTTTATAGACGTGATTAATTAATTAAAAATATCATAAAAATAATTATTTAAAATTAAATATTAAAATTATTTTAGAATACGAAAAAAATACATTAGGTATATTAATTATCAGTTAGATCATAAATTCATTATAGATCATAAATTCAATTCATTAAATCAATTAGATAATCAAGATGTTTAAACAACAAAAATAAATTATTTAAAATATAAGTCACATGTTCGTAATAAGCCTTAACTTTGTGGCTCGCCATAATTTACAATAACATATATGTTATTGCTGGATTTCCCGCAACTACCCCCCTCCCCCTTTGACCACCCATTCCAGCACCTAAATGTTTGGTATACATCTATCAATATTTTGTATCATAGGTTAGTTTTAATATTCTCCTAACGAAGGAAGGGTTCTTCCGAAACCGGTAGAGTGAAATTAAAATTAAAGTGGTCTAAATCAAATTTATATATTTTATTGTAAAATATAAGTATTAATAAGAAAAATAAATTTAAGAGATGGCTATTTTCAAATATTTTTTTGTTATTAATAATCTTTAATTTACTATTAAGGTTTCTAAACATGTAGGTAATTATGATTATATAATAGTGGTTGATACAAATTTATTTGTTTCATTTAATTAATACTAATTTGCTTATTTAGTCCACCCATTCCATTTATTATTACAACAAACACAATGCTTTAACATAGAAATTAATAATTAGGAATTACAATAATAATTTTATTGAAATGGTGGATGATGCCAATATCCTGAACAAGTAGTAAGAATATTCCATCAAGAAACGGGCTTTCTTGATGGAAAATTGTCTTTAAAATACCATAGATTTTTTCCTTTCTTGCCTAGATTACGACTCGAGTGAATGCACGCGAACAAAGGGTCACAGAAATTACATAAAACCTGCAATCAATGGGTTTGCGGAAGTTTGTCGCTACGACACTGGCTTTATCTATTTCTTATGATCAGCTCTGAAAGGCATCACACCACCACCAGTACCCATTTCCTCATCTTTCCTCATTGATTTCCACCTCAAAAGTGTGCGGAAAAAATGTGAGTTAAAGCAGTAAAAACCTATGAATAATAATATAACTATAACTATGTAACTATATTCATCTAGCAATGCAATTTCAAACACGTTGTTACATATAGATATTTCCATTATTATACTGAGTATGAATATGAGTTGCCCTCGATAAGAAATTAATAATGTATTTGCAAATAAGGCACCCAAAAATCAATATAGAATGTATGTGGGTTGTACGTGGCAATACGTACGTAGGAAAATCTACTCCTGGAAACTACAAAGAAGTAGGTACGTACTCGTGAACGTGCTACCTGCAAAATGGCATGCGCTGTCTCAGCATTATTAATGTGAAAATGAAATCATTCAAATCAAGAGATTAAAATTGTGATTTTGAATTATTGTACGCTGGTGCCAACACAATCTATACAAATGTATTTTTTAGTTCGTAGAATCGCCCCCAGGGGGAAAAATCAAGATTATATTATATTTACTTAATGACGGGGTCTTCCGCTATCTAAGCATTTGGTCAAATAAGTTAAGTTAAAAGAACCCATTGCCAAACTACTTAAAAGTAGTTTATTGGGACTTTTTCTCTGTTTTTGTATTATGTTTTTATTTGATATGTATGTATTATTCTTTGTTTTAAATGTTTCTTTAAATAAAAAAAATTAAATAAAATAAAAAAAACTAATGAACCATCACGCCGTTTTCGCGCAGGGGTAGGCAGAGAGGACGGACCACAAAACAACTCCGCCTTGGCACACACTCCTGCACGGAGAAAAATGTTATTTGAAAAAAACGAACATTTTAGGTAATAGAAAAAAACGAACATTTTAATAGAAAATACGATCATTTTATTCGTAGAACGGTTAAAAACGGCACTGAAGTTCTTGCGAACAAATTAGCAGGGTTTAAATGTTTATTGGCGGGAACATTAAGAATAATTTGTCGGTATACGTAATTTCGTACTATTTTACCGCTAATAAACATTGAATCACTGTTGGTTTATTCGTGGGAACTTCAGTCCCGTCTTTAACAGTTCATTTTTCTCCGTGTGGCCTCCTTCACATTCGGACACGGTCTCATATATACTCCTGAGGCCCTAGCACGCTCGCTCTATAACGATCGATAAGATAACTATCGGTAACTTCTCATCGTTCCATATCGACCAACGAAAAGATAGATTAGGTGAGATTAGGTTGGGTTAGGATGGTTAGGTTAGGTGAGGTTAGGTTAGGTTAGGTTAGGTTCATACAAAATTCGTTTTCGATGAACTCGTTTTCGATGAACTCGCCGTGAACCCTGGTAAACATAGACTCACAAATTGTCAAGTTCATACCACATTAATATGCATATTATATACTAAATTTCTGGAAAAACCCGAAACGCCAAATACCATCTATCGATTTTTCATAAACTTTTCACATTATTAATAATAATAATATTAATGCAGGTACCTAAATCTTTTCGTCTGTAAAAATTGTATTTTAATTATTTTTGGTTTTATTATTATTTTTTTTATTATTTAATATTTTTTTATTTACAGTTACACGTTTTTGTCATTTTTTCAACTACCATACTAGGCTAACGCCCGTGTTGTGGTATAATTGTTTTGACTTCTTGTAGACTCTATTACGTGATTTTTGCAATGGGGAATATTTTAACGATGTTATTGTTTTACATGAAAGATAAGTGTATATAAAATATTAATTACGAAAAAAGACATAGTACCTTTAGTTAGCTTTCCTCATAAAACCGTCGTGCTTAAGATAGAAATAACTGAATATAATTTTTTTAAATTTTATTTATTTAAAAAGAAAGACAAACATTTCCGGGTTACGAATAACCTGACAAAATTTGAAAATCTCCTACTACCACCACACTAAGCGGAAGATTTTGCTTGTGTTGAGATAGAGGACTTAGCCAGCCGAGGAATCGAACACGGGACGCCTGGGTGGTACCCAAACGCGATGCCCACTTAACCATTAACCGAAAACCGGTAAATAATATGTAATGACATGTGCCAATAGTTCCAAATAACGAAATTCCGAAACCTTTTAGAAATCAAACAGCATTCCCGTTTAAACCAACAAACTAACGGCTGGTCATTCACATAAAAACCAACAGCTTCTAATAGCAAGAATCACTTTAAGACTAACCATCAGCTGCCTGCGAACTCACATCTTAAACGGGATCTGAACCGAATTAAATGAATGATAAATACAAAGAAACACATTCAGACTGTTAGCCAAATATATTATGTATGTGCATAAAACAGAAATAAATTTTTGTTCCTCTGAAGAATTTCCCCTCTTGAATAAGTATCGGAATAAAAAGCGACCAACCCACGTCAGCAGAGAATTAATTATTTGACCTTTCGGAAAGAGAAGACTTTGATCTTGATGTTTCATTTAATTGTTTTGACCGGAAAATTTCATTAAAAGCGACTGAAATGATACCCTACAATAACTTAATTTAATAATATTGTTTAACTGTTTACTCACGGAGTTGTTTAATCACCAGGTAACTACGCCCACCTTCACATTGCACATTTTCAAATAGTGTTAGGTAATTCGTACAAAATATTTATTTATTTATTATTAATTTTCAACGCCCTGATGGGCTTTTACATAATATGTATATAATACAGTGATATATATGTAATATATATATATATATATAATACAGTGATAATAATGTTTAAATAAGAAATATAAACTTATAGCAATTAACATTATAAAAATGGTAGGCATAAAAGTAAGTAAAAAATATTATATTATAATAAAAGAGAAAAAGTAAAAACAAATTAAACTGGAACCAGTTTTTAAATTGCAGATGGCATAAAAATCATAATATGTAGTGTAAGTTAATATTAGAAATTTACAGATGAGTAATACAAGAAAAAGTTTACAATACAGAAAAACAAAAGAGAGTAACAAGTTTTTACATTATAGATAAATAGAAATAATACAAAAATATGTGCAACAGCTCCTAAATTATAAGAATATGCTACATCATTATATTATGGAATCTTTTAAATAACAGTAACTAATATTAAACACGTCTGATTTCACATTCTGACATGAATGATTTAATAATTTCATGTTTGTATTGTATCAGCGACACATTCCATACATCTACGTGCGAATACATATTTCCCAAGTTTTGAATTCTCTGTAGTGGTATATTGAATTGGGCCCTGGTCGCAGTATTACTACAATAAAATGGTAGTACTGACCTTGTATTTCTTGATCTTCACTAACGAAATTGGTTGTTTGATAGCATCCTAGATTAGGAATTATTGGATAATTGCTGTTCAGTTTTCAGAAATGATAAGGATGTCCTGGTAAATTAGTATTTATAAAAAAATCCCCTTGCTCTAGCAAATCAGACTCTGAGGATATTTGGATAACTGTCAATACAAAAAATCTAATTGGGTTAATTAGTGACTCTGACTTGAAATAAAAGACCTACTACGATCAGCCTTCAAATGATTTATGGGCGAGTTTGTCAGAAGAGCATACCAATTTATCAAAACAAGCTATTATTGTTTTATTTCCATTTCTATAACATATATACGCGAAGCGGGTTTTTCTAATTATGCTGCAACCAAGTCAAAGTGTAGGAACAGGCTCGACCCCACTCCAGTTATTAGAATCAGACTTACCAATTTTGTCCCTGATATCAACAAGACATGCAATTCACGGACTAAAGATCATCAGTCATTACGTGCTTTTTTTTTTTTACGTACAAACTTTTTTGTTATTGTTTATAATTTTTTTTTATATTTGTTTATACACTGAATAAATAACGTGTTTAATAAAAAAAAACAATATTTTTACTATTAGGAATTAATTACCTAAAGATAAGCCAAGTGTTCCGTTAAAATTTACAGATTTGCAAAATGTTCCCATGCTGAAAAAGTTTGGGGAACCCTGCACTAATAGATCAAACATTGTAATCTTTTGATATTGATTATTTTAGTACGACGTCATTAATAATCAAATATCACAAGGTTAATTGCAGGTAGCAAGTCGAGCGAACTTGAAATTTTCACACAAAAATATACTTAGCAGGTATTTGCGGGTACAAAAATATGTATACCATTGCCTTGTTTAAATAATTGTATGCTTCTTACGCTAGAAAAATCTGTGCTTTGCTAAATCTTTCAATGATTTAACAGCGTACATTTAAAAAAATATATTATTAATGAAAAATTAAAACACTTTGTTTTTACCACGAAAATCTTTATTTTAACACATCGACATGTTTCGAGAACGATGTTCTCTTCCTCAGGACATAAAATGTACTAACACTAAATAATCAAGTATAAAGCTATGGTAGAAATGAAAGTAGTGGGGGGAGGGAGGTGGTGAGGGGAGGTGCTTAGAAGATCAACAGGGAAGAGTGGGGAGGGGGGGGGGGGGAGGTGGAAAGGGGAGTTGCTTAGAACATCAAAGGCAAAAAAATTACAATGGAAATATGTTTAAAATAGGGTTATTCACAAAATTGATTTGATTATTAATAATATTTAAATTTCTATTGACATTTTTCCTAATTTCTAAAATTTCTAAAAGGTCTAATTGAAAACCACTAACGTTAGTATGTAAAATTTTAAAACCATTATTTATATCAAATGAATGGTTAAATTCAATTAGATGGTTAGCAAATTCCGAATAATTATTGCTATTTAGACATCTCAAATGTTCCTTAACTCTCGTTTCAAAATTTCTGCAAGTTTTACCTATGTAAAAATGGTTGCAATCATTACAATTCAATTGGTAAACTCCAGATTTTTTCATTTTTTGTTCTTTGTCCTTGTTATTTAAAATATAATTTTTCAATTTATTATTTGTATAAAAAGCTGGCTGTATTGTATTAGGAATCTTTTTCATGATTGAATTGGAGGTTTGATGATTTACAAACAATATTTTTCTCCATTGTTTTTTAATATTATCACTAAACAATGGGTAAATGTAGGACAAATGAAATTTTTTCTTGTATTTTTTGTTTAATATGTCGTCTATTAATTTGGAGTGATAACCATTATTAGATGCAATTATTTTAATGGTGTTAAGTTCAGCTTTGAAATTATTTGGGGATAACGGGATATTAATTAATCTATTGATCAAATAATGGAGAGCTAAGAGTTTTTGTGAAAAAGGATGGTTAAGACTTGATTATTTAGTGTTAGTACATTTTATGTCCTGAGGAAGAGAACATCGTTCTCGAAACATGTCGATGTGTTAAAATAAAGATTTTCGTGGTAAAAACAAAGTGTTTTAATTTTTCATTAATAAAATGGTGCCACAAAGTGAATTTGCAAAATTTGAAGAAATATATTATTACTTATTATTCACGGAGAAAAATGTTATTCTAAAATACGATCACTATATTCGTTAAAAACGGGACTGAAGTTCTTACAAACAAATTACAGGATTTCAATGTTTATTGGCGGGATGTAAGAATAATTTTTTGGTACACGTAATTTCGTACGTATATCAACAAATTATTCTTACATTTTCCCGCGAATAAACATTGAAACACTGTTAATTAGTTCGTAAGAATTTCAGTCCCGTTTATAACCGTTTTTACGAATAAAATGATCGTATTTTAGAATAAAAAATTTCTCCGTGTAGGCTATAATTTCATATTATCTTAATTAGAATATTCGTATGTTGTGTGCAAAGATTGCAAATATTTTTCTGGCTGGAATTTCTAATATCTTATATATTTTATTAATTTGTAATGTCGTTTGTATTACGTACAATATTGCTTTCAAATATCCATACATTCGGTACTATATTATACAATTAAAACATAAGGAGAAACTTATTAAAATATTTTTTAATTACATACAATTTGTAAAAAAGAAAACTTGGACAAATACTGACCGAAATTTGTGTTATGTAAAGTTCAGTTACAATGACGGAATGTAGAAAATGTAGAGGAATATTAGACTAATCTGGCTATTCAGATTTGATCACATAATTCATTTTAAGCAACAGTCGAAGTCCAGAAAGCTGAGGATTTTTTTTTCCAATAGTTCGGGCAAGCCTGTGAGCTTTCCAGATATCTTGTAGCAATTAGCCGAAATTGCGGGTCCATTAATCTTCATTATCTGACGCTTCTGGTCTCAGAAACGTCGATAAATGACGACATTTGGAGTACATACCCATCATACTCGTAAATATCAAGAAGACGAGAGATGCCTATAAACGAAAGAAACTTTAAGGTAACTTGTATGTAAGTACCTACACCGAACGAACATAACCTTTAACTACTCGTACCACCATAGCGTAGAGGTGTACGGATCCGATTTCGTACCCTTGACTGCGAATCCAGAGGTCGCGTGTTCAATTATTATTTAATTGAAATCTCTTATTGAGGTTATTTCACAAATTAAAAATATATTTTTATTAATATATTAAACATTATATTTAAATATACCTATATAAATGCATCATGTTATTTAGTGGAAGATAATCTCAGTCAAAGGTGAAAGATCACTACTGAGAATCGAAGTGTTCCTTGAAATGGCTTATTAGCACTGTTTGGTTTAAAATATGTATTTTGTGTTTAAAATACATTATTCATTATGTGTTTTAAATATTTATAAACACAGAAACCCAATCCTTGCAGTATTGCCTGTTCATTCTTGACATTTTACAACATCTAATCATAATTATTATTTCAATGATAATGGGGCCAATAGACCTAGCTGTAAAAGCTCAAACGTTATTTGGTTTGGCGTATTTCGGCATATCGGTTGCCGTACATTCCCCATGGGAGTATGACGAGCGATATGAAGTAGGCCAATCCAAATGACACTCGAGCTTTTATAGCTAGGTCTGTTGGCCCCATAAAGCTCTCTAAATTTTATGCATCTCTAAAATGATGCAATATTGTTACCGCCCAATCCTACGGTAGCAGTATCACAAAATTTAATTACGATGATTGGCGTTCTCAATTGTTTTTTTATTTATTTTATTTATTTATTTACATTTGATACATTTAAAGCCAAAATAACAAATAATATTACATAATAAGAGAATATATTTAAAATGAATACAAGTGTTATTACGTTGTTTTAGGTCGATATTAGTTCCTAGCTAGGCAGATTGCCTGTTCTAAGGAACCAAAGTGTGTAAAGTGCCAAATGCAATTTAAATTATTATTATTTTTTTTAATTAATACCTATGTACTAAGTTTTTACTAAATGTGCCATTCATTCATGTGCCAACCATGTATCGTTTTAAGTCACATTATGTAATAGTTTTTCAGACTCCTCCCTACCCAAGCCAATCAACCATTTAGTTATTATTGAACCAATGCAGGACATTTTGCAATTTTTAATATTTAAGTCTGGGGGGATTTTATTGTATAATTTCGGTCCCAGATACGCATACGTCTTTTGATACTTTGCCGTATTGCTCCCTGGGACGAAGAGATCCTTTCTGTTGTGACTTCTTGTATTGTATTTGTGATCAATTTTATTAAAATTTTCTATATTTTTATGTACATGGATAATAATCTTTTTTATGAAGTTTTGACGAACATCAAGAACGTTAAATTTTTTGTAGAGTTTGTCGCTTGAGAACCTGTAGGGTTTACGCATAATGACTCTAATTATGGATTTCTGGGCCTTTACAAGCGGATCTAAAATCGTTCTTCCTGACGCTCCCCAGCCAATACAACCATACGTTAAGATGTTTGTTTTGGAATATTATATGAAATCTCAAAACTTGGACTTGAAATAATAAACTCTTCAGAGCATGTGTTTTGACACACAAGACAAAATATTTCACGTCTGAAGTCAATGACTGTTATTTCACAACACCTCTAAATAAGTCGTTTATGTTTATGAAGATTCATAAACTTCAAAAACTGCAAAGAATTGAGTACATCGTTAAAGTAATAATCATCGTAACACATTGAGAAGACTTGTGTTACCCGAAAATAATAACCCACTTTTATTACACCATATTTTAAATGTTGAGACACAGATAGACTCACCACTTAAATACAGCTACAATACAGCTACAATACAATAAAGGGTCCTCTTTCATCGCAAACACTCGCAAGCTGGTACCGGATATTCATTAACCTATGACCACGTGTTATGACGCCCCAGCCGATGAAGCTGGTGCCAGATATTCAGGAACCTGACGTTTGACAGTCAATGGCAAGCTGATCTACTCGTGAGTCTGCTTTTGTTTGTAATAATGTTATATTAGATGCATTGAATGCAGATAGTTTAGATAATCATCTAGTAGACATGTCCAATGTTATTACTTATATGTTATTTATAATCTTAGGGAAATCAATATTGCAAATTAAAACTTAGTAGATGATTATGTAGTAGACTTAGCTAACTTGCTTCATAATAATATAATTAGCTGACTTACTTCATAATAATATAATTAGATGTATAAATGTAGAGCTCACAGATAGACAAAAATTACCAAAATAACATACGTTAAAAAAATGGTCTAAATTATTTTTTGATTTAAATAATATAATTTTAGCAAAAATAATATTTGACGACATTACTTTTTTTAGTTATTCATACAATAGTATATGCCAGCGCTATCACTATAATTTGTAATAAGTTAGGAATTGAATTAAAGTCCTCTGATTATAGATATAGTAAACCAGAATGGCAGATTAGATTAGAAAATGATTATAAATATATTATGGTACTTTTTAAATATGTAGTATTTTTAAAAAGTAGCATATCTAGAATAGTGAATATAAAAATGGAAATAGAAGTAGGAATATTTTCAGACATGTAGACGAAATTGGAAGAAACTTTGGTTATAACATTGGTAGAAATAATAATGAAAATATAATCATTGATTTATTGGATTTATTAATACAAAAATTAGGTGTAAAAGCTAGTAGATTAAAAAGATATAATTATACGTATACGAAAACAATAATAATAGATTATTCCAGAAAAATGAGAAAATACATTACATCCTCTTTTGGCAAAAAATCTTTCTTTGTTAGACAAAGTCAAAATTTTCCAAATTTTCTAACTAAGGGCATCACTTACATGTTGCCTAAAAGCGAAAATATTAATAATCCCTATCGGTATACACCCATTACATGTTTACCAACAATGTGTAAAACGTTAACCACTTGCTTGACAGATTTAATATATAATCATTTAGATGAAAAAAAATATTTTGTCTGAACAAAAAAAAATGGTAATAAAATAAAAGTTTTTCACAGAAAACATATGGGATGTAAAGAAGAATTAGTTATTGATTCTGTAATTTTAAAACAGATTCAAAATAAAAAAAACATAATTTACATACTTGCTATATAGATTACCAAAAGGCTTTCGATAGTGCCCCGCACTCGTGGCTTACCAAAGTAATAAATATATATAAAATTAATCCAATGATTATTACCTTTTTGGAAAATATTATGTCCTTTTGGAATACAGATTTATTTATCAATTTAAAAGGTAATAAAATAGTAGTACCGGGCATTTCAATAAAAAGAGGATTTTTTCAAGTAGACTCATTAGGTTCTCTTTGGTTTTGCTTAGCATTTAATCCTATATCGAAAATGTTAATTAAAAGCAAGTTTGGAATAAAAATTAAAGGTTTTACAGGAGAGAGTAGTACAATTTCACAATTATTATATATGGATGATATAAAATTATTTTCGAATTCTGAATCAAATTTAGAGAAAATGATTAAGTAGTTAAATTTTTTTCAGATGGTATTAAAATGACTTTCGGTTTAGATAAATGTAGAACGATCCATATAGAGAAAGGCAAAATTGTAGATGGAGACGAGGTATTAATTAAAAATTTCAAAATTAAAAGTATGAAAGGGGATGAGATTTATAAATACTTTGGATATCCGCAATCGGATAGATTAGATTATAATAGTATTAAAAATGATATTAGGATTAAATTTCAAAATAGGATCAGACAATTTTTAAAATACAATCTATCTTCCAAAAATTTAGTAAATGCAATACATAGTTGGGAAATACCTCTATTAACGTACTCATTTGGAATAATTAAATGGTCCAATACAGATTTAGATAGCTTAGAATGATTAATTAGAACTACGCTAACAAAGTTTAACTGTTATCATCCAAATTCAGCTATAGAACGAATTAATTTACCTAGAAATTTAGGAGGTAGAGATATAGTCAAAAGTACTTCTTTGAAAACATTTTTACAAATACCAACCAGTAATTATTAGATTTCTGGCCAAATAAAATTATTCACACAAAACACTTTAATTGTCTCAACCAAACTTATGTTGACAAACTTTCGTCAAACAAATGGTTGAGTGTTGGAGAGTTGAGCGCAGAAATAAAAGGATTTATGATTGCTATTCAAGATAGAGTCATTAATACTAAAAAATTATAGGAAACATATAATCAAAGATACAAATCAAATTGATGATTAATGTAGAAAATGTTTGGCTTTTCCAGAAACTATAGAACATATTATATCGGGATGTTCTATATTAGAGCCGTCCCAGTATACATTTAGGCACAATCAGGTTTTAAAAATAATTCACCAAAGTTTCGTAATTAAACATAACTAGAAGTTGACTGTCCTAATATAGTACCATATTATGAATACAAACCAAATTCATTTTTATAAAATAATTAAAAATTTAAAAAAAAAAACTTATATCATTGATAAAGATATTCCTAATTCCGTTTCTGAAAAAATAAGAAAGTATACAGATGGGAAATGAAATTAAAAGATTTTTGCATTCTCAGACTATAAAAATATTACAAATTAAAATTATTATTAAATTATATTAAAAATATTACAAAAATAAATAAATTACCATTTGTTATTTCAGCTACTGGCATTATACCTAGCTCTCTCATTAAAAATTTAAGCATATTAAATTTGTCAAAGAATTTGTATATAAAAATGAAAAAATCAGTCATTTTAAATTCATGTGGGATTAGGAAAGATTGAGTTCCACCAAACCAAACCCTCTGATATGAAAATATCTGTTGTCGGTGAATTATTTTCGCATTTAATACTCTGGTAGGTTAACATGTTGTTCTTGTATTGTTTTGTATTAATTATATGTATATAATACACTTGCATAGCGTGGATTTACTAGATGATCATTTTTATGGAAAAGTGTGTGAAAGTGTTTAGTTTTTCCTATGGGGAAAACTAAACTCGGACCTTAAAACCTATTGCGTAAGGTGGAACTCCTAATTTTACCGATAAATTCTACGGATCCCTCAATATAAATATTTGAAAAATATTTATATTACAGGGTTTCTCACCATCCTCCCAATGGCTTATCTACACCAATAACGAATATTATTAAAAATAAAAATAAAATACTCGCAGTGGTTAGAAAACTCGGCCTACTTATTCAATATATAGCCACTATTCATAGGTTCGAGTACCGAATTATAAACTCTAACTTAATAAATAAATAAACCGTAAATCGTAAATATTCGTTATTAGTGTAGATAAGCTATTGGGAGGATGGTGAGAAACCCCCTCATTGTTATTATTCAACAGCTGTTAAAGCGACAAAACATCTCTTTAAAGATAGTGACGTAGATATTGACAATTTCTAAAGTTTGATAATTTTTTTTTTCAAATTGCGGTCAGAAGTTTTAGTTTTTCAGAGCGATTGACCAGCGGCTAAAAACGCTTGCAACTGTACATGGAGGTTCCAATGAGAAAGATCGATTATTCCCCATATCAAAATTTTTAAATGAAAAATATAATATCGATTTACTTCATTCAAAACATGCTTTAATATATATACCTGCCTTCAAGTAAACAATAAAAATGCTCAAAACGCACGATGATAAATTATTAAATATCGTGTACTTCTTGTAAGTTTCTTTTGATCGTAAGTATTTATGATTTTTTAATAAAGTCTAAACAAAATAAGTGTGTAAAAAAATTTTGAAATATTTTAGTTAGTAAGACCTTAAATAAATAGAAAAACTGAGGTATTTTTGTCACAAAACACGTTCTTGGATATATTTTTTAATGATTTTAATTTAACTAAAGTTTAATTTCTTAAAACTGTGTTGACTAGATTATGTATTGACTTATTATTTGAATGATAATATGATTTGAAATTTCTATTGTTTAATAAAATCTATCGTTTGAAAATTGAACAAATATGCCAACGACCAATGGTATAACCTTAGTATATTAAAAATTTACTTAGTTTTTAAAAATTTTAAAACTGCGTGTACCAGATAAAATAACAATCTTTCAAAATCAATTTATGTTTTTTTGTAAAAAATAGTCAATACGTCTAAAATTTGATTTAAAAAACAGTAATTTCCGGTATTCTCTGGTAATACCCTTTTAAAGGTGTAGATTTGAACTATCTTTTAGATTTGAATATAAAGCGTGGCATTTTCTCTTTCTAATACTGTTTAGATTTAGATCATGTTTTTCACAATGATAGTAAAGGAGCCACATCGATTTTTTCGTGACCTATATGAGTTGCTCCCAAAAGCGAACAATTAGCCTCAGGGGATTTCTCACCATCCTCCCAATAGCTTATCTACACTAATAACGAATATTATTAAAAATAAAAATAAAATACTCGCAGTCGTTAGAAAATTCGGCCAACTTACTTAATATATAGCCACTGTTCATAGGTTCGAGTACCGAATTATAAACTCCAACTTAATTAATAAATAAACCGAAAATCGTAAATCGAAAATATTCGTTATTAGTGTAGATAGGCTATTGGGAGGATGGTGAGAAACCCCCTCAAGGGTTAATAATAATTCCGATGCTTGAACTTATTTCTTCGTTATTATTCTCAGGGGGTTTCTCACCATCCTCCCAATAGCTTATCTACCCTAATAACAAATATTTTCGATTTACGATTTACGGTTTATTTATTTATTAAGTTGGAGTTTATAATTCGGTACTCGAAGCTATGAATAGTGGCTATATATTGGATAAGTTGGCCGAGTTTTCTAACCACTGCGAGTATTTTATTTTTATTTTTAAAAATATTCGTTATTAGGGTAGATAAGCTATTGGGAGGATGGTGAGAAACTCCCTCAAAAGTAAATAGACAACTAATAGACGTTCAACAAACATTTTTTTGGGCGAAAACATTGTAAATATGTTCACAGTTTTAAATGTTCGTAATAATCGGTGTCCGGAATAATCTGTTCTGCGGAATAATCTGCTTTCGGAGTTTTTTTATTCGTGATCGGAATAATCCCAACCCCGATAACATAGTTTCTGCCATAATCGTAATTTTTAAAGAGTTTCACATTTTTTTATGTAGGTAACATATATTCTGCTATGATAAGAAATTTGAGCCATCTGCTGTCTTAATTTTACTTTACTTGACAATTTTCAGAGAAAATAGTAATTTTCTACATCTGTGAGATGTGTTTATAAGCTAGTCGAAGCCTAGAGTGCTCACGCCTCGTCGTTATAGCGTACATTTGCTTTAGCAAAGATCTAAACCGTTACACAACGGAGAGCTTCGATCATTCTTCGCTAGAGGCTGCATAACAAGATTCCATCTAAATGCCGACCCTGTTCTGAGAAAACGGGCTACAATGATTTGAATGACTATATTTCGATACGTAATTAACTTTGTGTTTTGAGTATGCAAATACGGTTAGTTGAAGGTTATTAACTTATTTTAAGGGGGATTCTCACCATCCTCACAATAGCTTATTTACACTAATAACGAGTATTATTAAAAATAAAAATAAAATACTCGCAGTGGTTAGAAAAATCGGCCAACTTATCCAACATACAGCCACTATTCATAGGTTCGAGTACCGAATTATAAACACCAACTTAATAAATAAATAAACCGTAAAACGTTATTCGAAAATATTCGTTATTAGTGTGGATAAGCTATTAAGAGGGTGGTGAGAAACCCCCTAAGTATAATTAACAATTATTTAATCTTAGAAGTTTGAAATCTGGAAAAGCAAATTTTATCAGTTGAAACCTTGACAATTAAGTGGTTTTATTAAGTAATTTGGTTTTTTTGCACATCTCTCTTATAAAATTATGTTAATATACTAATAAAATTATGTAAATATCCTTCTTTCTCGAGCCAAAGTTTTGGTTTCCTAAGCCAGCATTTCAGTATTAGGGCAAATAATGTGTAGTAATGTAAATGTAAGTTCATCTACATACAGGTGAGACTAGTAAGAGTCGATTCCCTTGCAAGCGTAATCCGGATTTTTTGGAAACTAATAGGTACGGATTTGCAACTAGGGTTTGCAACCCCGCATCCCACAATCCCGCTGCATTTAAGGCCATTGGGTAAGTTTCATACAAAAATAAGTTTTGGATTTTAGGCCAAAATACCCTACCAAACTGAAAAATTATTTTTGTAATCAAAAGGTATGACAAATGTAGATCTCGGATAGGAGCTACTTTATTTAGGTTTGCTTTAATTTTTAAAATATAGGCATTTAAAGATTTTTATATTTTATGATTTTAGAGGCAACTTGGACAATTATTTGAGAGTAAATATAATCATTTAAAAAAATAATATTTGCTAATTTTTTTTTAAATATGATGAAATATAAAATTTTAAATATTGTTTTTTTTTTGAAACAATTTTGATTAGAGTTAATTAAAATTACAAATTACCTATTTACATCGGAACCAAAACTTGCCGTTTCTCCCAAAGAAACGCATTTTTAACATTTTTTATTTTATTTTTAATTTTTTAGAACCAAGAATTAGGAAGATTTTTTTCTAATAATTATAAATAACTCACAAAAAAATTCCAAAGTTGCTTCCAAAATGAACAAAAACTGATTTCTTTAATTACCTGTATGTCATAGTTTGAAAGCAAAAAAAGTAGCTCCTATCCGAGATCGACATTGGACCTACCTTTTATTACAAAAAATTTTTTTCAGTTTGGTTGGGTATTGCGGCCTCAAATCCAAAACTAAATTTTGTATGAGAGCGGTCGCGCAGCTGTTCCTCGCTTAATTAATTTAGTACCGCGGAATTGCGTGTTTTCATGTGCGAGATTGGAAAAACTTAATTTACAAATAAGATGTAATTTAGATTTCAATGCATGTTCTTGCGAGTCGGGAATAACGTGATACGTGGGCGTCAGAATTAGTACTAGGGCGTTGACGATAATTCCATCCAACGCCAACGTCGTTATCGTTGGCGATTTTCAACTGTTGAAAATAACTGTTGAAAATAACGCCGACGTTGATGCAAGTATAATTGATTATTTCTAGTGATTTGTCAACTCTTGGGATTGTTTTTTAGTACTTGGTGTTCCGTATTCGATGAAGCGTCATTCAACACATATTTTGTTATATTTTTTAGATATAGTACTATGTACACACATTATTAAAAAAAATACTCTATGTAATTCTAAAAGACCTTTATTCATAAGTCTAGTTATCCGTAAGAATATAATTAAAAGGTGTTGAAAAATCAATAAGTTCCGATATTTTTGTATAAAAAAAAATATCCAAGCAGTTGAATTGTTTATTTTCAACCTACTGACGTAATTTTTATGAATAGCGTTGGACGTTGAAAGAATATATTTATAACTATTTCCAACAGATAGTTATATTTTGATACAGTACTAGTCAGAAAGCCCAGAAGTCAATAATAATCTTCAACGCATGGGTGACAGGACTCACCACGGTCTTTTTTTAACGGTCTATTTTATAAAAGTCATCTTAAAATATTTGCCATGTTGATGTTTTTTTTTTTTAATACGTATTACCCACAAAAGATGATTGATCTCAAATGACTATGGAGAGTCCTGTCAGTAGAAGTTAAATTTTTATGGTCTTATATTTTATTAAAACCTTTTTAAAATACTTGTAACGTTACGTTTTTAATGTCTTTTTATTATGTTGCTAGTACTAAAGATATTCGATACCATATAACAAAAAATGTTTACGAGATATTGGCGTTATTTCAATTTAATACCTCTCAATTCTATCCCTCAATCCCGCGGGATTTGAAAAGTGTGCGGGTTTGTGAAACCCATTTTTCAATCCCTATTTTCGCGTTAAGCCAGATACCATAAAGTAATATTGCGTGTTATTTGCATTAGTAGGACAACTATAAAATGGTCCCTGTCATTAGGCAAGCTCGATAGGTTATTGACCTTCTCGTTGAAGTGCTAATAAGTTTCAACATGATTTACTCAATGAAATTTTAATGTTAATGTGAAGTAAACAATTAGCGTAAATTTTAAAAGCTTAAAGATATCACGAACAGAAAGGTTGCGCCAATTTGAGGTAATCGCCGAAAGTCTTCAATTTTTTGTTGGTATTTTGGTATTATTAAATTTATCATCTCTTTTTTGACCGATTTTAAATAGGACAATAAATCTCTAAAAAATAAAAAAGTTAAAATAACTATTTTTGTATTATTTAGAAATATAGAACGTATGACATAGCACCAACCTTGCATATATTTTGGAATAAACTATTAGTATTATTATTTTTTATTTATTTATGATAATGAATTGCATCACACGTCGTGATGGAATTTTTTTTTTGGGATTATCGATGTTTTTAAAAAAGTGTACCTATGCAGGTACTTAGTAGTCAAAACAAAAAATATAACGAACTCCTTGTTAAAAGTAATTAGTTACTTAATTGCATTCAAATTAGTACATATAAGGGCTTCGATTGCATTAATTATTTACTTGACGAAAAAGGGTTAAATTTTTGCCGAAATACACATTGCACGTTTAAAATAAAAGAATATCCCACAAAACACCAATTAATAAAATATATTAGAAGTTTAAATAAATCTGATTTTGTCTTTGTTTCTAAAATGGTATTTCATTAATGCATCTTGTTTTCATTAAATTAAGGCTTATAATTTTGATTTTCCTTACTGACCGATCATAAAGCCGCCCTCCGTAATATATCTCGTCACTTCTCCAAAATCAGAAATAACGCGTTCGCCCATGCGGAATAATTTCACTAGGTCCACAGCAAAATCCTCGGAAATCTGCCCAGCGTCCCTCAATCTCACCTTAGCGGCGGAACACTCAAAGAAGCCATTCCCTAAGCAGATCATTCACTTCGGTGCGCTCCCAGACCAGTTGCTCCAGTCGCTACAACCTACGTTAGAGCCAGTGAGCCGAATAATAACGGATTAGTGTTTTAAGGAAACCCTCAAGGATCTGAGAAAGGCCCACCTTAGGCGGACGCGTGGACTTGACACTTGCACATGATCTAAGCAGATTTAATCATCATCACAAAGGAGCCCTTTGAAGATCGCCAGTTAACTTGGGAGGTAATGAGATTAATTAATTAATTACCAATCCAATGGCTTCTGTTATTAAACTCGAGGTAACTCCGCTGTTCTTTTCTGCCTCAAAGGAAAACTGAATTTAAATTTACACAACATTTAACAAACTGAAAGTGATAACACTGATAACTAATGCTGGCATTTATATTCTCAAATTTACAAAATTGTGCTTATATTGTTAAAGTGATAAACTACAATCAACAGATGAGAATTTGTGTATCTAGTTTTTTTTTATTTATACGTGAGAAAGTAGGGGAACATTATCCATGATAAACATTTTAGAATTCTTTTTGTGTTCAGGAAAGTATGTTCATAAATCTGCCTGAATGACCATCAGAAGAAATAAAGACTATCAAAAATGTAATTTTTTCAGTACCTATATACCTGCATTTTTTTTAAATTTTAATACAATGGTTTTTTGCCCACAAATCACATTTCTCATTGAGAATTTTATCGACCGCATAGTGAAAAAACAGCTTTTATACTTTTTGTAACTGCAAATGTGATTCGTGAACAATATCATCTTTGAAAGAAAGTTTCCTGCACATAACCCTCTGGGTGTAAAATCAAAACCGCATAAATTACACTAATTATGGAAGATAAAGGGTAGCCCTAACTGCTTATATAATTATTTTTTTTCAGTTCTGCAAAAATCCCACCTATCACTAAAAAATTTTGAAAATTGTGTTCCATATCATCACCGTAGATATTATTTTTAAGCTGTTGTTGAATTTGGTAAACTTCTTCTTCTTCGATGGCGCTACAGCTCATATCGAGCTTTGGCCTCCCGCAACATTCGCCTCTAACTTCTCCTGTCCTCAGCGGCTGACTTCCAGTTTGTTTCCTGGAGAAGCTGTACTGCATCCCATCTTACTTCGTCTTCCCACCTCAGCCTGGATCTTCCCACTTTTCTCTTTCCCCCTGGGTGTCCAGCCATAATTCTTTTTGGGACGCGTGTGTCCGGCATTCGCTGTACATGTCCAGCCCATCTCAACCTGAGGAGTATCATATGGGCTGAGATGTTGGGGGCCTGATATATATCATGCAGTTCTTTGTTGTGCCGGATGCGCCACTGTTCCCCCTCTTTCACGGGTCCACATATTCTTCTCAACACTTTTCTTTCAAAAGTATCTTGTTTTTAGGACACTAACAAACGAAATTACTATTTTGTCTGTTCTTCGATTGAAATGCTGAAAATCGTACCTGATGTCCTCGTTAGAGAAAATCGTTAGAACCAAATAATTTATTAAAATCTCACACTAAGAAATTATTTACATAGATACCTTCAATTTTTATGTTCCGATGACAATAGCTGATCATCAGAGTATTCACAGTTTTTTAAATATTTATTTTGTCCTTTCTTGTCTCTGCACCTGCAGAGTACCAAGTCTGAAGAGCTAGGCACTTTCTGTACCATTTTATGAGTTCTTTCCCTGACCTATTTTTTAACTCTGCGTTAAATCGCTGTTAATCGAGATAAGATAAATATATTTTAAGTCGTTTTGTTTCCAATATTTTTAATTTGTAATTCTAATACTTTTTGAAAGAAAGTGAAACATTTTAATATTTGAATTCCTCTTACTACCTTCATAATGAACGGAAAATGTTGCATGAAAAATGGTGGAGGACTTGCACAAAATTAAACATATGACGGGTCGCCTGCGTGGGAACTCAACGCTTTGAATTACACAACCATCGGTATGAGATAATTTTTCGTTATTTCTGGTAAAATTCTCAATCGCCTCCGAAGGGTTGACCCCGTGACGGCGGCCTTTTTCACAGCGGCTATTCGGTCAGTTGCTATTATTACCGGCAATAAAACATCGCGGGCGCAGATTAAATTTGACGGGCATAAAACACGCTGACGCAGGCGCACTGAGCGGTCTCAAACATGACCTGACAGGTGAAAAATGGCGCACTTCGCTCCGGTGTGTTTCGCGAGACGGCCCCCATATATCATGCATGAAAGGAAAGTCAAATTATAAACACGTAGTATGAGGGACCTCAACTCGTCAAAAATAAACTCACACTAATCAACGTATCTTTTGAAAGACTACTAGATTGGCTGTTTTACGGATTTTTTTGAGGTCGTATATATCAGTAAGTAGGTACTTGACGCATCGATCGAATTATTATGAGTGTAGGTATGTAGTGTAAGTGTAAGAGGGTTTCTCACCATCCTCCCAATAGCTTAAACATACTACAATGACTATTAATAAAAATAAAAATATATATATATATTTTTTTTTTAAGTGGTTAGAAAACTCGGCGAACTTATCCAATATATAGTCAATATTCATAGGTTCGAGTACCTACCGAATTATAAACTCCAACTTAATAAATAAATAAACCGTAAATCGTAAATCTAAAATATTCGTCATTAGTAAGCTATTGGGAGGATGGTGAGAAACCCCCTAAGTGTAAGTATAGTACCTAAATATTCAATTTTCTACGCCTATAAGGTCTAGACAGGATTGATCCTTCCTCCACGGGAATTAATAATACTAAAAATACATAAAAATGTATTATTAAAAACAATTATGTAATGTATAACAACTGTAATTGTAATAAAATAATAAAAATGGAGCCAATTCCGCTAACAACTAAGCCAAATCGCAATTGGTTAGGATTGACATTTATTTCGTAATTTAACTGCAGTAATGTCATCCAATTATAGAGAAATTTATTTATTTAAAACATACACAGTAGGTACATTATAATTCAAGTTGTGAAAATGCGTAATGTCCGTATAGATATGCATGATTGCTACCAAAAACTGAAAGAACTGGATCCACTTAATGGAATATAAGGAAGTGGGTAATTTCCGGTTTATTAGGTATGCCAAATAAGTTTTGCTTTTTCATTTATATTTCATTTTATTGTTATATTTTTCTTGAAATGTAATTCTACATAAAATATTTATCTCGTGTAATATGGTCGACCGGGATCGCACTATCCACCAGGTTATGTTAAATTAAAAACTTATAAGTTAATGATATTTAAAGACTTAATTGAGGGGGCAAAAGTGAAACTAAAAGAAAAATTAATTCTGACATCACCTAGATTCAGAAATAATCCACACGTATCGCTACGAAAAGGAATAAGTACCTACCAACAACGTACATATCTTATCATTATTAAAAGAACTGATTTATTTCCTCTGAATTTCGATAATTGTAATTTCATTCTCTCCAATACCGGTTGCTTTAAAAAACGCCGCAAAAGTAGAACAGCAAAGAACTACTCACCATCCGATTTGCAGATCTCCGACATGTCGGAAGGGTGGGGAATTTGAAGATTGCTTACCCACATTCAGACTTGTTGTAGATTGGGGGAAATTGGAAGTGATCCTGTTCCGACGGCCCAGCAGCGTAATAATCATAATTCGGCTGACTGTTTTGCCTACAAACGATCCTACTTGCAGAATCCAGTATGGTGTCCTGTAAATTGTTCTTAAAATTGGTTGGTGAGTAGGGCTCTAAAGAAATCATCACTTTTTGCTTTGACCAAACATCTCTCAGCGAAAGTCATAAAACAACGCCGCAGATGGTTTGGCCGTCTCAATAAAAACCGAAATAACAGCGGACCCATTAAGGGCGATCGCACAGAAATTCCCAAATCAATTTTGTCGTTAACGATTATTACCGAACGTTGGACAGGGCTAAAAGTGAGTTATCAGAGGCCATAAACATTCCCTGGCCATTATCGTTTACCGGCAAGTACTTGAAATGTCCGACCAATCACTCTTCAGATTTATGTATGTTAACCGCGTGTTTATATCGCGTACTTAATGATTGCCTAGTTTGGGTATGTCATTTTCACAGTTACCGTTATTTCAATTCCTACAGAATGGTGGAGATTTATTAATTTTAGGAACCTTCACTTCACAGTCTTTATAATACATTAAATTTATAATATTCAGTGGAGGATAACAAAAAAACTGATCAAATAATAGATAATGTTCACATGTAGTTTTTTATAAGTATAAAATAACTAAGCACTTAATTTAATTTTATTTATTTTTATTTTATTTAAACACCTATATGGCTTTTACATACCAATATAAGACAAAACATGTTTTATTTAATTACAGTGAAAATAAGAATTAATTAAATACAGGTAATCAATATGAGGAACATAATATAGTTTACATAAATGTATGACAATAATAATAATTGGAGAAAAATATTATTTTTAAATAATAATACTTCAAATTTATTAATTAAAAACATGCCAGATAATATTAACCCAGCCTTTTACACAAATAACAAATTAAAAAATTATATTTTAAATAACAAGGATAAGGGTGATTATTTGAACAAATCTGGAGTTTATAAATTAATGTGTAATGATTGTAACTTTTTTTATATTGGAAAGACTTCTAGAAATTTTAATATTAGAGTTAAAGAACATCTAAGGTGTTTGAATAATAATAATTATTCTGAATTTGCCAATCACATTTTAGAAACAAATCATTCTTTTGATATAAATAAAGGGTTAAAAATTTTACACACAAACTCAACAGATTTACAATTAGCAAACTTAGAAATTTTAGAAATTAGAAAAAGTGTTAATAGTAAATTGAATATTATTAATAACCAAATATTTTTTTAAAATAGCCATCTCTTAAATTTATTTTCTTATTAATAATTATATTTAAAATAATTTATTTTTGTTGTTTAAACATCTTTATTATGTTTTGATAATTTATATAATGTAATTTTTCATATTTTTTAAATAATTTTTATATTTAATTTTAAATAATTGTTTTTTACGATATTTTTAATTAATTAATCACCTCTCTCTAAAATATTTTTGTCCATAGTTCTTTTTAGTCTATACTTGTTTGTTTATTTTGTTATTAATGTCATTACTACCCTGACGAAGAAACCATCGGTTTTGAAACATGTAGGTAATTGTGATTATATTAGTGGTTTAAACAAAGTTATTTGTTTTAATTTAATTAAAAATATATAGTCCGCCAATATCCTCCAAATCAACAATAATATTAATAAAAATGTATTAAATTGGTGTTCACAATAGTTTATGAACTAAGTTGAAATAGTTAATTTAGTTAGTTTGAAAGTGTACGTAAATATAAAAAAAGCAGAATTAAATAACAAATATAAAAATAATCAAAAGCGTAACACAACAAACACAATAAACCTGTAGTTATATAACAGTTACTTAATAGTAATAGAACAATATAATTGTGATTATAACTATACCTAGATAAACTGGAAATTAGGTATTGGGGTTGGGTCGGGTAAGGGATGGAGAAGGATGAGGGGAAAATTATAGGTATGATTAATTTAATCTTGGATTTGTGTTATTCGCACCTTTTTAAGTGTGACAGTACGTATATATATTTGCAATGTTATTGTTATAGTAGTTACATATGTCAATTTCAAAAATCCATTTTGTTCTAAATTTGTGTTTTCTATATCAATGTAAAAAAGGTTGTTCGGTCTGTTATGTCGAAGTGATGCATGGAAATTGATATATATATATATATGTTTTATTTTTCATGAAAATAAAACTTTTTTTTTCCCAACGACTTGGTGCGTTCTTGATTTAAAGTAGTTTTTAGAGACGCTTTTTAAAAAAGGTAAATAATGAACAACACACAATAAAACCAAGAGAAAAATAAAGAAAGTTTCATAAAAATGTAGCCGGCTACAAGAGAATAATCTGTAACTACCTACTTCCTAGTTATTCTTATTGACCAAATAAAACTGTTGTTTCTAAATTCCCATCTTTTTACAGAATCTACCTTAATTTCTAAATTTTAATAAATAATGTACTGTACAGATAGACAAGTAGTAAAAACTCTATCTCAACTAACAGAATTTGTTGCTTTTGACCGCTCTTGCTTGGCGCAATAGAATCTCGACCATGACAGTCTTCTTCTTCTTCCTTGCACTGTCCCAACTCATTGCCTAGGTATGCTGTTGGGGTCGGCTCTCCTCGTTCTCCGGTTGTAGCTTCTTCGGTTCTGGGTATCGCTTTCATCCAGGCCGTTTCTGCTTAGGATTTTGGAGCATTGATTCATCCGGGAGTTCTTTGGTCTTCCTCTGGATGACTGTCGATGAAGCTCCATAGACATTGCCTGCTTCACAGTGTCAATGACAGTATTTTATATTAACCTAAATTCAACAATCTAGATTTATTTATTCCTTATTTTTCTGAAGTTTCCTTATTCAAAATTTCTTTTGATTTGCTTCATATTTTCTAATTGCTTATTCTTACTTTAACAGTTTACGTTCATGGTACAGGAAAGCTGTGTGAATCCTACATTCCTTTTATACTTTTCGATGATGACTCAGACTGCAGACAATGAATTGGCAATATAACTGGTGCCGTGTGTAATGTTCATTCCACTCCTTAAACGTTAAATTACATCTGGAATGAATTGAACGCAATACGTTAAGTTTTCGCAATTTTTTCACATCAAACGTGTTAACATGCAGTCAAAACCTTTTGGCCAAGAGGTATTATATGTACAATCTTATAGTTATAATTAAAACAAGAAAGATGCAAAACGGTATTTTCGTGAATCAGCTCATGTAAATAAAATATTGAAAGTTTGGTAATTGACAGCGTATTACAGGGTGGTTGTTTTGCTGTAAAACTTAATGGTCATAATCAATTTATAAGTTAATCAAATTATCATACTTTCTATTTAAGTCAATATAAGGGTACCTACTCAACATACTAGGCATAAGGGCTATTACAACTGAATTACGAAGAAAAGTGCCAAATATCTCGCCTGCATTTTTCAAAAAATGAACATACAACTTGATATTATCGACATTTTTAACATGACAAAATCGATGATTTTCAAAATACAATTATAATATACTGAAAATTTTTGATTATTATTATTAATTTTTTTAATATAACCTTTTGCGAGCCATTTTAAATCATGTAAGTAATTATTTTATGCAACCATTATTTATTAATATGGAAACCATTTCACGTACCTAATGTAAAAGCCCCATGTGCGCACGAAGAGTAATTAAAAATACAAATTTTATGGAATCATACACCTACATCGGATTTTCATATTTTCTGCTAAGCCTCCAATAATCTCAGAGGAACCTCTTTTAATGACTTTGTTCTTCAAAACAGCATTTCTTAACCTCCGAACCACCGGATTTGGAACCAGACTTGAACACAGGAGATTATCTTATACAAATTTATTTTATTCAATTCCTACAAAATAATTTAATGAAATCGTTCCGCAACTTACGCCACAACTTACGCCGCAACCCAATAAGTACACTAAATTGTACAATCCAATACATAACAATAATAACCAGACAAACATAAGGTTGATTAGTGCCAGTACCTATAGGGATGTTGTTTCTAAACACTTTGATAATGAAACAATTACTTTCTCATCTCATTTAGTTTACAATAATAACGTGTATTTTTATTATGCGAGCTACAAAATTTTCATTTAAAAAATAGGCATCTAAATTCTAAATCAGTAATTTCGATATTACCCTTCTTCATTTGAAGATAATAAAAAGTTAACATTTTATGACAAAAATGATTTATTATATGAATTATTCTATTATTCCGAACAACCCTTTTTTCATCCTTATGTTGCTTTGAATCCTGATTACTTGATATCACTTAAACTAAAACCAGCGCCATATGTGGGCTTCCCCTTTTACTTAGCATTTTTCTCGCAAGGAAAACAGCCATTAATCATTTCGAAGAAAGCCAACAGGAAGTCTACGATAAACATCGTTTCCCGCCTTTTCATACACAGTTGTCTGAACCGGAAATATAGTAGCGGTCGTGGGGAGGCTCTGTGGGGGTTGCTTATGGACGGGGTAGCCACTTTACTTGCTACTTGCTGCCTATCAGAATCTGGGCTATTTATCTTATCGAACAAAGACAAGACTTTGTAATAAATTGATAAATCGTTTCAATTTTCGAACATTGCCTTTGATTTTTGAAGTTTCGCATTGTGATTGATAATTATTAAAATACTATTTCATTATTTTTAATTGATAAACTAATGTTTAAGAGTGATTGACCAGCGGCTGAGAATAAAAGTTTAAAAATGCTTGCAACTGTACAGGGAGGTTCCAATAAGAGAGATAGATTATTCCCCGTCTCAATTTTTTTAAAGTAAAAATTTTATATCTTTTTATTTCATTAAAAACTCGCTTTAATATATACCTACATTAGTGTAAGCAATAAAAATACTCAAAACGCACGATGATAAATTCTTAAATATCGTGTACTTGTTGTAAGTATTTTTTGATCATAAGTATTTACGATTTTTCAATAATGTCTAAGCAAAATAAATTTTTAATTTTTTTGAAATATTTTAGTTTGTAGGACCTTAAATAAATAGAAAAACTGAGGTATTTTTGTCACAAAACACGTTCTCGGATTTATTTTTTAATGAATTTAATTTAACTAAAATTTTGTTGTGTGAAAAAAAGTAAAACTGTGTTGACTAGGTTATGTATTGATTAATTTTGTTGTAGGGTTAAATGATTTGAAATTTATGTTGTTTAATAGAATCTATCGTTTGAAAATTGAACAAATCTGCCAACGACCAACGGTATAACCTTAGTATCCTAAAAATACACTTAGTTTTTCAAAATTTTAAAACTACGTGTACCAGATAAAATAACAATCTTTCAATATCATTTTATGTTTTTTTGTAAAAAAGAGTCATTTCGTCTAGAATTTGATTTAAAAAGGACTAATTTCCGGTATTCTCTGATAAAATACACTCTTAAGACAAGATTTTATGCATAACACAAAAGGTAAAAATTCTTATAAGCAATAATTATCAGCCTGAAATACTCATCTACATTGAAACAATCTTTCGAGAAAAGATACATGCCGCCGACGGGACTCGAACCCGTTGATGTCCGGTCAGCTGCTCCTAATCCACTGAGCTACGGCGCGGCGGGTCACCGCTTACCCGCCCAAAGATTCAATATATATCTACTAGTGTTTCATTCGACAACTACCGAAATTACATTTTTTTCCACCTGCAAACAACCAACTTTATTTTTATATGAGAAAGACATTGTAAGTACTAACTTTCCCACTAGATGGCGTCGAGATATAGCATGACTACATTTTTTTTAAGTACTTTAACTCGTCAAATATTGATTATTTTTATTGATAAACTAATGTTTAAGACAAGATTTTATGCATCGCACAAAGGGTAACAATTATTATAAGCAATAATTATTAGCCTGAAACACTCATCCACATTGAAACAATCTTCCGGGAAAAGATTATAATATTTCATAACCGAGTAGATAAATTTTATGGATAAAACTAGACATTTAAATATGTACTTTCACTACTCGTTTTCCTTTCAACTGTTTCTATTATTTATTATTTTAAATTTCGAGATTTTCAGATGAATTAGATTCACTTGTAATATTATTATTCGGCAGGGTCGATTAGTGTACAATCTGACATCTGCAATTTCCCAGATACTCTAATGAGGGGTTAAATGTTTAATATGCTGCATAATTTATGGTTACATATTCAACGAAAACTGGTTGCTGCTTGCTACTGAATACGGTAGTGGTTTCGGCCTACTGAAGCATCGGGGTGAAATGTAAATGGTGTATCAGGATTAGATATTATATATTATGGTGGAGTGTTTGCAGTGGAATGACTAGCCAGGGGGGTGAATTGACTGCAAGGGATGATTTCAGAATATATTGCACAAGATATAAAATATCCCTATTATTAGATTTTTTTTACATATTTGATGTATAATAATGTGAAGCAAATGTATGAATTCCCTCATATTTTTTAATTTTGCAGCGTTCCGCGTTTTCGGTAAAGCAGTGTTTGACAGTTGTAAACGTCAAAACCGACAGATAATGTACGACGTGGAAGATAAAACTGAAAAACCAAGAGGGCTATATTGTGTCGGATTTTTACATAACAAAAATAATATAGACCGTTGAAAGAAATCATAATTGTTGAAAGATAACATAGAACCTGAGGGAAATTATTTTCCTCTGGGCCTCCTGTGTGGAGTTAATGTAAAAAAAAAATAAGAGAAAATTGACTTAATAAACTTAAGTGTCTTTTTTTGTTTTTATAGATCAACACACGGTATTTATTATTCAATCAATTGAAAGGAATTAAAGTACAATATAATACATACATTTTTTCATACTAATCCTGTACGGAACGAGAGATACTGTTTGGGATGGCTGGGTGGAGAGTCTTTTTGAAAAATAAAAGGAGTGAGCCTCCTACACCATCGGTCTTGAAGTGACCCATGTTTTAGGAGAGAGGATAACTCAGAGGATATTAGTTACATAGTTATCTATGCGGTTTCACGTTTTATTTATTTTTAAATTTTGTTTTATGTTATTTCAGTAAGTCTGCATGGGTGCTTCAACATACAAGGTTCATATTACTTGAGGATATAGGTACAATAATTTAAAAAAATGAAAAAAGTAGCATGATAATAATGAAATCAATGAAATGTTTCATCAGTCAGGATTGTTGCCGCGTCATCTGCATCCATCGCTAATTGAGAAGAAAACAGAGCATCTCAGATACAGCTAAGACATTCGAAAATAAATTTATTTGGTGTTCTATCCCTGAAGCTGGCCAGTATGTGGCAAAATAAGCGGAATTATAAATATTGCTAAGAATTTTTCTTCATGCGATTTTAAAGAAAGCTACCTAAACTACATAAAAACTTAGAGGTGAGATATTACGACTCCAGAAATATCAGAAATCTATCAAAGTGCCTTAAATTTACGCTAAAACTTGGAAATCCCTAAGATTACACATTCACTCTTCTTTAAAAAAGCACGAATCAATATTCAAACCAGGCTCTTCAACTATCCAAACTTCCAAGTGAACTTGTATAAATTTTCGTTTTTCCTGTAAAACGGTCCGACTTCGGGAAAGTTTCCCTATTTGGGATTATTTATCACGTCCGAGCTGGGGGTGTAAAATAAATATTTACACCCTCTTACATAAACACTCCTAATCTACGATGGTGTTAGGATAGAAGGAAAGAGAAACTCGAATATTTCTTACACTTCATGGGTCATATTTTCCCCGGAAAGGAGCATGAAAGTTTGTGTCGTGTTTAGTGCCCTTCTGCCAGAAAGCTTATGGATAATGGTTGGGGGGAAATATGCAAAAAGTATTTGCTGATAAAAGCGCTTAGGTGATTTTCCAAGAAGAGAGAGTCTTTATTCAAATTTAAACTTAAGTACCTTCGTCGATTAGAGACATCAGTGTCAATATTGTTATTTTGTGCCGTCCATATTTCATGAACTCTCGAGTGTTTTAAATAATTCACCCAAGTTCAAAATGTAGAATAAGAAAGAAGTAAAAAAAATAAATTTATGGAACAATTATTTATAGAATAGGAAATTTTTAGATATAAGAAAAATTTACTGTAAGCAATGTTTAAAATATATATTTATTCTTAATATTATTTTTATAAAAAATGAAAATAGATTTAATAATAGGGTAAAAATAATGTATTTCAAATTCCACGGTGCTAAACAAGGCTTGCGCAAAGACATGTTTATTTTATTGCACCAATAATTTATTAAGCACTCTGTAAGACTACAGAAATCAAATGTGAAAATATATCATCCTACAGCAAACATAAAAAATGTAATGAAGTCTTGGATAAATACCATGGATATTAATATTTACCTGCTGTAACATCTGATCTTAATTTTTATTAACTTTTAACAAATTCCTAATCTTTATTAACTTGTATTTTTAATTTTAACTCCGTAAATACTGATGTTACTATATTAAGTTTTATTGTTTTTCAATTTTCTTCAAAGATAATATATATGAAGAGTAAATTTAACTGAACTTATTTTTTAGAAACACAAGTATACCCATTAACTGGCCTTGCCTATGTCGGATTTTTTTGGTATTATTTAGTATCGTTATGCATTCTATTACAATAATATTCCTCCACCAACAGGTAAATAGTATTCATATTTTTATTAGAAAAACTCTCTTTTTAACTTTTGAAGGTTATTCCCATCAATGTAATATATCATTGAAGAAGAAGATAACAATAATAATCAAATTTTTTTAAATATGAAAATAAACAAGACACAGAAAAATAATAAAAGATAACGGTCGCAACTGGGACTCGAACCCAGAACCTTACGTCTTACCGGAGAAAAAAACATTAGTCGAAGATAATATTGTTAATTCTGAAATTTGAAATATGAAGTTGACAATTACGACAGTCTCATATAAGATCGCAGTAGCCCAATTGGTAGAGGTGTATGTCCCGGTAAGACGTAAGGTTCTGGGTTCGAGTCCCAGTTGCGACCGTCATCTTTTATTATTTTTCTGTGTCTTGTTTATTTTCATATTTAAAAAAAATTTGATTATTATTGTTATCTTCTTCTTCAATGAGGTAAATAGTATTTTATAGAATACCTTCTACAGACAAGTCTAACTGTTTTTGGGTTTATTTTAGTTTATTCTTAACAGATTGATGATCCCCCATATATATCATCAGCTCGGGACATATGTACGTAAATACCAGTTTTACTTAATTAAGTATAACGTGTATTTACTTAGTGTGAGCATTTTGTTGAAGTTATCTACGGCACTCTTGGGTTGGTATTTGACAAAAATCACAAATAAAACGCAAATAATTACTTACTATTACCTACTACTTAAGATACTTGACTAATTTTCGTAGGATTACGAGAATTAATTTTAGCTAAAAATAAAACAATTTCAGAAACTTCAGATTTTCATAACTTAACTAACTAACTAACCATAACGCTGTTCCCCCGCAGTAGTATAGGCATAGAGAATGCACCGCCAAACAACTCGGTATTGGCACAAACTCTTTGCCTTATTCACATCCAAACTTTGTTTCATACATATTCTGATTCAAGTATTTTATTCACTTGATCGTGACATGTCTTCCTCAGGGGTCCCCGACACGTTCATTCACATTTGCATTTACACTCATATTCCTTTCTTCGTTCATTCACTCTACATGCCCAAAACATCTTAGGGTCCCTTTCTTAAATTTATATACTCATTGCGCTCACATCAGCCTTGTATTCTTTGCGGATCTCCACATTTCTCACACGACATGATTTTACCACATATAAGGGATCTAATTTCTACAGAATTCAGTCTATTTTCATCCTTCCTCTGCCAGTTCCATGCCTCACTATCATACATCAAGGTAGGTACCGGCACTCCGTTGTGGACTGCTAACTTCGCTTCTTAGGAAAGTCTGGAGTTACCTGCATTCACCCTTTATTCAATATTCCCATCAGCCCTCCACAACTTCAACCGTCGTACTTATATTAATTTCTACCGATGACATGATGGCCAACGTTTAACTAACGTGAGTTGAACTCAATAATATTGAAGATAATGTAAAAAAATTATATTATGCAATATTATTGAATAAAACGTGTTAAATTCTGTTTTTATTTGGATATAAATTATTTTTAGGTTAGATTTGTGTTATTATCATTAACTGTGAGTGGAAAATGAATTATTATTCAAACACGCTATTTAACACCTGAGCATTATGAACAAGTCGGATTTGAAGAATAAGGCTGATGGTATCAAAAAACCCTCAGAATAACTCGATGTCGCAGATAAGACACCGTAAATATTAATTTATAAATAAAGATTTATGTCGGGGTTGGTAGATGCTTTATGAAATAATTTAAAAATAAAGTACAAAACTTATTTGCGCGCATTGAGAAGGACGCCAAAACATAATTTGAACACAATAATAACAGTAGGTATTTTTAATTATGTCTCCTGGTTGCAAAACTCTACAATAAAATAAACAATCTAATTATTATAAACAATCTAATTATTATAAACAATCTAATTATTATCACTGTTATTCTAATGAATAACTGTCTACTAAAAGTATTATGTGTATCGACCGTATTTTGGTAATGTCCGTCAAGCAAAATTTTTGGGAATGACACTTTTATATGAATATTCTTCGAAGTAGTATTATATGGTCAAAATAATTTTTGCTGATTTTGCATTGGTTTTGTACCTACTTAGTTTGATGTTATTGACGGAGGTTAGTAGTAGGATAGCCTTGGATAAAATGTTATTCCTCAGTGGCGGTTGTACAAGAACTTTAGGCCTGAACAAAAACTGTAAATAATAGGCTTGATAGATATATTTTGTTGCTTTAACAGATCTTAAAGTTCAAGGTAGTGCGCATATATATTTGCTATTTGCATTAAAACAATAATTTATTTGAACCAGAAAGAGGGCATTATAAGATCACCGGTTGACATAATTTCAGAGAGTTGTTTTTTCCGTATCATACCATAAACATACAATTTATGTCGTAGACATATTTATACAACAGTAAGAGAGTTGTTGTTTCCGTATCATACCATAAACATACAATTTATGTCGTAGACATATTTATACAACAGTAAGGTGGAGTGCCATTGCACCTTCCGCCACGCATTGTGAGGTGGATTTTAGAGATGCTGTGAGTGGCCCAGTTTAGCCAGGAGTGCGACTAGCATCTGAAGAGAGCCGCGCTTCAGATGCGAGGGTCTGGGCAAAGGGGGCTCCGGGTTAGGGATCTCGGAGGAAGATGGCCATGAGTTTTGGGTACAGAGACTTCAAAGCGGCTTCTCGGTGAGCGTCAGCAAGTTCAGAGAGGCCCGAGTCAAAGGGAATCAGGCGTCATCATCAGAGAATAGCGAGGCTCCTGGTAAAGGCTAGGGATCCCAGAGCAATATGGAAAGGGTTTGTGAACGCAGTGACTTCAAAGGCTTGGCGAACGTCAGCAAGTTCAGTGGTACCCGAGGAAAGGGCTCAATTGTAGTGTTTTTAAGAGGTGTTGTTCCGACCAGTGTTTGCGTTGAAAGAGACCCTTTCTTACTGATTTCACAACGCATTTAAAATATTGTGAAATACCTTATGTCAAAAGTGTGACGCACCGTTCGGAAGCTAATATTTGTCTCGGACAACATACATGATTTTAAATAGTTTTTACCGGAAGTTATGGTCTAATTTCAAATCCTCAGAGTGTTTAAGTGTTAAGGTGTTAAAAAGTTTGAAAGTTTATTCATCGCGTAACATCATTATGGTAACATCGCAAAATTAATAGTTGAAAATGCCAACTGTCGTAAGTAAATTTGGTGACATTGATGTTCAAATGCTGATGTCCATTCTGTGGACGTTCGGTATTGCGCTTTAAAAAGCAAAGATATATTTTTTTAAATGTAAATATCACATAAGAGTCCCAATTGCTCCCAACCATCTGTGCCAATAAGACTGTGGCATCCCAATTGTGAGACTGAAGGCAGAAGGAGATGAGAAAGAGGAAGGTGGGAAAGTACTTGGTTATTCAGATCTGGCCATCAAACGTGACTTAAGCCATTCCAAGTTCCAAGGCAACTTTATATTCTGAATAATGGTATTTTACCAGGGCGACACTGAGAGTATATTTCTCTCTGATAGTAATAGTATTTTTTCCTTTCCGAAATATCTTCAAACCGTAGTTAAAAATTCCTACGAAAAAGATCTTTTTGTAAGAATTCTAGTATAATTCTATGGGGGGGGGGGGGTATAATATATAAATACGGGGGGGTATTTCACCATCTTCTTGATATCTTATCCATACGATAACGAATATTGATGAATATACAAATAAATACTCCCAAGAGGTAAAAAAATCTGCTGACTTATCCTATATATAGTCACTATTCACAAGTTCGGGTAGGTACCTAAAAGTAAAAGTAAAAATAAATAAATCATATTTAATCGTATGGATAAGAGAATGGTGAAATACCGCCACATAAAAAATTTAAAAAAAGCATTTACAAGTCAAAAAATTTTATAAATTTCATTTTTTTTTAACCTTGATTCCATTGACAAATCTGGGATAGGGCTGTAATAGATACCTAGGTAAATAATTTCTAGTTTCCTCTCTCATAAAAATTAACCTTTTCTAATAAAATGAGGAATTTCCATTACCTGCTTGTCATGAATTTTTTTTTCTTATTAATTGTTATAGCTTAAATATTATTTGAAGATATTGTCTACTGCCTTCATTAATAAAATATAATTTAACATTGTAGGCGTGGCGCACTACGTTTGAAGAGGAGACTCCATCAAATTTGTGTGTCTACTAATAAATGAATAAAGGCTGGAGTCAATTTGTTAAATTTCTCCCTCAGACGTGGCCCATTCGTGAGCAAGTGATTTATGTTTTCCCCTTACACACACTTTGGGGCAAATTATTCTCGAGTGTCTGTTTCCCTTCCCAGAAGCTTTTTTCTCCGGTCAGACCTTTCCAGACACAAGTGGCTTGAAATTAATTCAGCCCGGTCTGCGATGAAATAATATGCTTTCGCAAATTAATGAGATCCTACCAACTCTGAGGGAGAGCGGGAGATTTATTTATTTATTTCTATACTTGTACCTACATTTAACAAATAATTACAATGGTTTACATAGTAGTACAAAAAAAGTTCATATCAGTAACAGCATGTAAAAAGGTATGTAAGAAGGTTAATAGTAGCATTTTGTGAACACCTCACTGGGAGAACCTGTGCTGAGGTATTAGGAGATATTCTGCCGACATTATCGATTGCCGGATTTATTTTGTTTGCGGCAAATTGTGAATAATTTCACTATAAAAGATTTAAAAAAATTAAAGAACATAACTAACTAACCATCACGCCGTTTCCCTGAAGAAGTAGGCAGAGAGGACGGAACGCCAAACAACTCGGTCTTGGCACAAACTCCTTGCTTCATTCACATTCATACATCTTCTCATACATGCTCTAATATTATTCCGACTCCTGACATGGCCCGACTCAATTATACGGTTCACTTGATCGTGCCATGTCTTCCTCGGGCGTCCACAACTTCTTCTTCCATTCCCATTTGCGTCATATATTCTCCTTACACTCCTTTCTTCGTTCATTTGCTCTACATGTCCAAACCATCTGAGGGTCCCTTTCTTGATCTTACTCATTACGCTTACATCAGCCTTATATTCTTTGCGGATATCCACATTTCTGAGACGGTCATACATGGTTTTACCACACGTATGCCTCAGGGATCTCATCTCTACAGCATTCAGTCTTCTTTTATCCTTCCTCTGCCAGTTCCATGCTTTACTGCCATACATTAGGGTAGGTACCAGCACTCCATTGTCGACTGCTAGATTCGCATCTTTGGACAGCTTTTTGTTGGCGCCAACGGCATTCAGCCCACCATTAGTGCAGTTACCTGCATTTACCCTTCTTTCAATATCCTTATCAGTTTTCCATCTCTCGTAATCTCTTGTATTACTTACCTGTCGTTATCATTTTTATATTAATATTAGGTCCTTACATACGAAATTGGCGTTTTGCCTTACTGGCAACTTTGATCTCAAATATCTTCTCTTTGGTTAGGAATTCCAAATTCAAATTTATACAGCTATTTACTCATGTATTTGTGTTTCGAAAATTATAATTCATTCGTTTTTCCTTAATTATTTTTTTCAGATTCGATCCCAGAACATCCTCTCCTTCTTTTCCCTTAAAAAACCCTCCACACAGTATTCCCAAAGATGATACAGACCCTTAGGGAACTTTCTTCCTCGTAGCCTCCTGTGTGCAGCTAATGTAAAACACTTCTGAAACGATTTTAGACGTCAATCTGACATAGTCAATTTGTAAGCTTTCTAATTTTTAAATGCGCCAACTTATTAAAATAAAAAATAATTTAAAAATAAATAAAATTAAATGTTACTCTGTTGTAATTCCACTGTACAACATTATTTACACAGCATCGCTAATTATTGAGCCGCGCAATTTTCCCTCCATTACAGGCAAGATAATCTCTGGCAGCGGAGTTATGCGCGCAAACTAATAAGTCCCCCGGTGGACGTAAACCCCGTGTTATTGCCAGGTGTATAATGATGCATATTGTAAACGCATTAAATGCAATTTGTGGCCACACGAATCGAGGCAATCACTGTATAAATGACCGAAAGCCCGTTCGGGACTTGGCCAATTTATCTCCGCACAAATTGGTTTTCCCACTTTTGGAAGATAAGACATAACATATCGTTTACTGGTAATAGTGTTATGGTTGATGATTTATCCTAATAATATGGTGGTGTTGCTGTAAGTTTTATATTTACAATATCTAAATTAGATATGTTCATATTCCAAACGGTCACAACCAAACGACAGCATCCGTGATCGAGAGGTAAGACTCTAGACCAGGGGTGATCGGATTATTTGCATTAATTCATCCTTCAATTTTTGCACCCGTAACAAGGGCTCTAGAAACCCAATGCGAAGGTTGCGGGTTCGAACCCGACGTGCGCAAATAAAATTTATTTGATCACTTTGTGTTATTTCACAATCAATTAATTAAAAATAATTTATAGTATATTTGCGGCACATTCCAGAGGGGAAGATACTCTCTGTATCGCCCTTGTGTAAAGAAGACCAGTCAGAATTGCAACGTTGCTGGAAATAGCTTTAGGCGTGTTTGGTGACAAGATCTGAATAGCCAGATACTTACCTACCTTCCTCTTCCCCATCTTCTGCCCGGTGGTTAGCGGTGTGACATTATATATATTAAATGAAAAAAAAACAATCAAACATAAAGATAGCAGCTAATAAAAAAATACGCGTTAAGAAAATGAAGATAGTGTTGGTAGTTCTCAGTCGAAGTTTGTTTCAGTTAAACAGGACTGAATCGGATAGTGAAACATTAGCCGTTGATAAACTGTTGATTTCCCGAAAATAAAATAAATAAATAAAAGCTTGAAAATTTTCTCCAAATACGATAATGCCACAACGAAAAAATCCTACTTACTCGCAACTAATTAAAGTATGTTTATTAAGTAAATAATTTAAATATTATATTATATTAAAAAAACAACAAAATTCCAATGGATTCTAAGAATGCAATAATGACATCATTTTTTGTATTTCCTTCACCTGCGCTTTACTTTAAAATATTTTTTTAGAGTCTCCTCAATGCAGTGGTCATTACTCCTACAACGCGCCTTACATACACCTAGCCAATGAAATAAAATTATAATATATATATGGTTAGCTTTAAGAAGATAAAATTTACAAAATAAAAAAATAGAACAAAATATTATCGTATCGTGTTGTTATTGTATTGTTTTGTATTAATTATACTTATATAATACACTTGCATAACGTGGATTTACTAGATGATCATTTATATGGAAAATGCGTAAAAAAAAGTAACTAATGCACATTTTCAAATAAAAAATGTTACTAAATATCGGAGCAATAATAAAGTTTCATGAATAAATTTTTAAACTAGCTACTTATCTGAGCTCATAAAAATTATGTTGACTTTCAGCTTTTGGAGCGATCACTCTTTTATCAGGCTATTTTTCTCGGCGTGTTTACTGTGCTCCTTCCCAAGTAGGTGAGGACAAACCGTCTGATGGTGAAAAAACCCTTTAAAAATAGGGGAGTGATTCAGCGGTTTGCTCCCGGCTTTCCGTTGGTAGGCAAGAGTAATGATACAGTGACCACCAATGGCAAATGTTCTACGCACGAACACCGATTAGATTAATCTTTTGTACTGTTTTGCGTGTAATCCTTCTGATGGGACGGACTGAATCCACACTCGTGGATGGACTATGCTAGCTTGCAAAAAGGATCACGCTCAAAACCTTATACGATTATAAATGCCTGTGCAGTTTTACATGGTGGTCATTTTTAGATTGAGGTTTTTTGGAGTTATAAGTTTTTACGATGTTTGAATAATGTAAAGGCATGCCGGCATTACAAGTGGCGTGAATACCGCCGGAATTCTATCTTTTAAAATGGAAATGTAACACATGGTTTTCTTTAAGATTTATGCATCTTCCTTGATGTATAAATGTGAGTATATTTTATGTATTTATTACATTAACATTTTAGAACTTCATACCTAGATGATAACGGAGTGAATAAATTGTGATTAATCTTTCCACTTCTACAATTTGTTAATGTTTAATCCGAATAGTTAATCAGGTAGTCCCAGAGAGAGATCATTCATGACGTCATCGTTCTAGAATCTTCTGTTTTTTTCATTTTCACACAAGACGTATGAGAAGGAAGATTTTTCGCCAATGACGAATACATACGACCTACTTTAGGCAATTCAGCGTGATTGTATGTATGGTTCATGAATCATATAAATATAAAGCAATAGAATTGTACCTACCCAAACCATAAGAGAAAAGAAAGATAAAAATCCGATAAATGTTCCTTATGCCTACTTTTCTACACTGTTCGTGCACTTCACAGTGCAAAGTCCTTGAATTTTCTTTTACCTTAAAATTAATGATATTTTCTATAACTTGTCTGGGTTTCAAGTTCTCTCGGATGACAGCAAAAAATTCGTTAATTTTAGGATAAGGACAATTCCTTATCCGGTTCCTTATAAGTTGAACTGGAATCTCCACCAGGCCCCTACTAACCATCTTATAAAATATGTGTTTTAGAGCTATTTATATTAAAAAACCATCGAACTCGAAAGACATGTTGAGAATTGTGTAAATCCCTTATTTGTAACGACGCACAGCAGTTCAACCCATTTTTTTCCATAAGACCCGATACCGCCATATTCTGATATCATTTCATTTCAAATCACTCATTGTTAAAAATATTCAATTCATCCTACCGTAATGGATACCTACTGCACACATGATGGCCTAACCAAAGTAATGACTTTCCTATTGTGCGAGCCCCCCACAGAGTTGCGCCCCGTGCCGCGTACTAATCTTTACACTTACAATTTAAAATGAATGAACATAATATTTTGTAGGACTGTGCGCGTCACAGTAGGGCGGAAATGGATTGGTTATTAAATCCAACAATCGAAATGATACCAATGATCGTACCGAATACGATGAATGGTTTTTATATTATTGAGTGTAGTCAAGATTTTCATAGAAATCATGATTAGCATAGACCTTCAAAGTTATAACCCTATATGTGTCCTATCTACCTCTACGAAACGAAACCACGCATACCGGTATATTGTTTTCTCTATGTTGTTCCATACCCCTTGATTTCACTTTTCACCGTGTTAAATATCCGTGCTGACTACAAAATTTAGGTTTCCCATCTATCCTTTAACTTTTATGCTTATTATTAGTAATAGAGAAAAATATTTATTAGTCAGGATCTTGCGATCTTCCTGCATCCATACTACATAAACATGAATATACGTTTATGTGGCAACCATAGCAATATACATTATTATTAATTGTTTTTGTGTTATTTAATATTATTTAAAATATATATATATATTTAAATTAAATTTAAGAAAGCTATTATAAAGTTCTGCAAGTATTTCAGTTTTTTTTTTATTATTGTGACAGATGTTTCAGCTTACACGGCCATTTCCAAATAATAGGCATTATTCGTAGGTTATTACCTGCATTATGTACTGCGAGATTCCTTACATAATTTTCGTAAATAAAATACATAGCGTAGCGAAGTTTAAACTCGACCATTTGGCGTCTTATTTGACGATAAAATTGTTTGTTTGCTTCCAGTTCAAGATGTCGGCCGTTTTTATGGTAAAGAGTAATTTTCAAATGTAAAATCGTTGAGTTTATTAGGTAGATAGGTATCTAAGTATCTTCTATTTCAGAAGAAATTTCGAAGAACATACATTTTTGAAGGTTTACTGAACTATTATATTATATAATAGGGGAAGATCAACGGAAGACAAAAGGAAGAACCCGACCTTCATGTCTTCGAAATCTACGTAACCCGTAGAAGTTGCTCCCGGGTGCTGCACGCAGGGTGAAGACACTGTTCTGATGAAATCCGACCTCTGATAGGAGACGGCACAAGAAGAAGAAGTAGGTGAGACATTTCCAACACAAATAGTGCTCAGTATGCAGTATGGAAATCCTACAAATTATATTGTGGTTTTTATTTTACAGCTAATCTTTTCTTAGGTAAAGAGGTACAGTAAAATTTTAAGTTTAACTTTTTTTGTTACCTAACATAAAAAGTATATTATGTAGCACACGCGACTGTGGGTGCAAGTATTAACCCTAGCAGAACGCGGGGGTCCAGGAGACCTGCTGCGTCCCATACAAAGGGTATCATTACTGCAGCAGCCGTCGCCGGACTTAATTAGATTCCTGGAGTACCTAGTAGTAAAGACGACCTGGCGGGGTATGGTGGACCCCTGGGATGCATTGTATCCTTGTTGCCCCGACCACTGTGGGGTTGAAGCATGAATGCTTTAATTATGTTGCAATTTTCGTTGGGGTTGGATTTATTTTTGATATTTCGACTAGCTTTAATATTTTACTGTCCTGTTTTCTTCAAAATAATAATGATATTGCTATTCTACCTGTTTTTAGAGATTGAATGCATATTACATTTAATAGGTGTTAACGGACTATTTTTCCATTAAATTTTTAGGAAAATCGCAATTATTGTAATAATATCACGAAATAGTGTAACAATTTTATTATTATTTGATTCCTACTGTACTTGAGTTCATACTGCCGGAAATCAGTACCTAGCAGTTTGACTAATTTTATCTTTGGAACGTTGCGAGTGAATGACCGATATTAACAAGATCTTATTTTTCGAAAATTTAATAATCAACAGCCACCACCACTGCTTGGAGGTGACGTTTCAGGAACAGGATTTTTTTATGGAAATTAGTGAAGTAATAATCCCAATATAACATGCACTGAACCTTAAAGCCCTTTAACGTATACAACTTTTTCTCATCAAAATTAACACTTTTGAGAATTATCGTCTCACAAAAGCTACAATGGTCCCGGGCTTCAGCGTGACTACCTTAATTTTTCCAGCACCAACTCCTTTATGTATAAAATTGTCGGATTGGTTTTCAATTCTGATACAATGTTACCAAAAGCTCAGAAAACCACATCAAATACCCTAGCCGCGTATTGTGAGTACCACAATAAGTCCCGCTGATATGTTGGAATCCAAAAACCTAGATAGGCCCTTCGCTAGAAAGCAAGTAAGAAATAATAAAAGAAACAATGTGTTTAGATTTATGGTCCACAAATGGATGTGTTTTGTATATGGTATATAGTCAATGATAAAAGACAAAATCTAACAAGTACATGAATATATTGTAGGTAGAGAGACGATATTTGTGATCAGGCTTAATAGATTTATGTGTTTTTATATGAAGCAGATACTTTGTGATGTGACATTATAATTTAAAATAAAACCTAAACTTAATAAATCCAACTTTTATTTTTTATTTATTTATTTATTTTTTTATTTTTTCATGTTCTCAATAAAACAGTTATACACCAATATATCATGGAGAAGATTATAAATTACAAAGTACACAAGGGCAGTTTTACTACTTAGTGACATTTGCTAAAAGATAGTTGCTGAACTGTCTGTAAGTGACATTGAAAATGTCGATGGTCAATGCAGAATCGTTAAGCAGTTGAGTCGCTCTGTTTATTGGCGCGTTCTGATAGGCAGAAGTCCTCACTTTCGGAGCATAAAAAAGTGCATGGGATTTACCACGAGTATACTTGTTAGGGACGTAAAAATTAACCTCTTTTAATATAGGCGGATTGAGTATGATAAAATATAAATTATATAAATTTTATACTTTATGCCGACCAGGTTTCGCTACAACCGTAGCTTCTTCAGGGCAGTATAATCTCTACTGTAGAGATTTTATTTTTATAATGAATAAATAAATAAAAAATAAAAAAAGTTTATCACTACCAGAGGATCGTGATACTAACAGTCATGTTAGATAAACCTTACTAAAATGATTTTCACCTGTATTACGATTTTTTTATTGTCTGACGTTTGGTTAACATAATTATTGTATGTAGACACAAAGTAGTATCTACACCATAACTGTGCTTAGAATAGCATTGCATATTTTGAACATCACGGGTTGATATATTACGCCAATATTTTAATACTAAAAAGCCAACCTTGCATATTCTATATCTATGCATACATCCCTGTAATCCTTGGAAGCCGGATAATGGAGAGCGTACGCACGCGGATAACAGACACCGCCGGAGATAATAATAAATAAGTACACATTATATCCTTATACTTGTGAATTGTCGGATTTCCGAAAGCTTTGTCAAAAGAGAAGAGTCACTGAGGTGTGAAATTGGTCGGGCGTGATCCCAGCGGTAAGTGGCCGCCACCGCGCGACGGTAGTTGATTTGAATTTTAATTATGATGGGTGAAAAGCTTCCAAAGCATTAATGTCTCTGTGAGCTTTTAATTTCAGTTTAAAAGCGTTGATTTTCACAAAACTTTTGAAAAGTTTAAAAGTTTTTAAAGCACTATATTAATCTGTATTGTTTTAAACCCGTTTCAATATTGCTTTGATTACGTTGAGGATTTTTTAGATAAATGTTGATAAAATATATTTATTTACGGGAAAATTAGTAACTCCGTTATGTAAACATGATAAAAAAAATGTAACAAACCTACATATTATAAACTACCTACCTTATTTTTGTAACCGTTGTTGTGTAAAGTTTGTCTAAATAAGCAGTGTTAATCTCAAGTGACCTACCTGGGGTCCTAGCACACTCGAATGATAAGGATTGACAGGATAACTTTCGGTAACTTCTCATCGTTCCCTAGATATATATAGATATAGCAGATATAGATGTTACTAATGACTTAACTTTCTAGGTCAAATCGAGTCGTTTACAGTGATCGCTCTTTTCGTGTAACTGGCCCACTCATTTGGAATAAACTTCCTTCATATTTTACCCAAAATAATACCCAGAAATTGACTGAATTTAAACTGGATTTAAAAACAAAATTATTTTTTAAATCCTAGCATTCATGAACCACAATTCTTTTCAATACAGTTATAATTATAAACAGTTATAAAAAACATATTCTTAAGTTTTCGGTAATTATTTGGTTTCGGTTTCCTCTTTAATGTGCTTTTATTTTTTTTCCACTCATAATGTTATTATTTCTAAATACAAACTGCCTCCTGTATTACATTATATTTTGGTTTCAGTGTTTTTTGTTTTGTCCTGTGGTATATTGTGTTGTGTTATATCCTGTGTTGTTGTATATTTTTAATGTCCTATGGTAAAATAGAACTGTTATTGTTAATTTTTTTGTTATCTTGTCATTATTTTGTATACACCGTATATTCTTTGTTTCATATTATTTCATCAACTTTTATAAGAACAACATTTTATAAGAACTCGCAAGGAGCACTGTAGGAATAATCTTATGAATATGACCACTGAATACTGAATTACTAATTTTAAGTTTATATAGTTATGCGCAATTGAAGTGAAATAACACAAAACTGCGCTGTAGAATTGCTACGTTATTAATATTACTATTATGTAGCTAGGACTAACTATATTTTTAATTTTTTTAAGAAATATAAGCATTCCCGGATTACGATTACCCTGACAATTTAAAAAAAAATTCTTACTCTCACAATAATGGGAAAATGCTGCTGGTTTCTTAAAACTTGACACTTGGTTGGGACGCGATGCTAAACTAAGAAACTGACCGGTTATTATATTACATAATTTTATTGCACCAATGTAATTTGTTAAGTTTTTTTTTTACTTGCCCTTAATAAATAAACAACAATCTAACGAAAGATACTGATAGTAAAAAAAATAAAGAATATTAACTACCTACATGTAAAACAATAAATGTAGTTAGAAATACCTACATTTAAATTAATTTGGTATCTTTAATAAAAATATTGGATAATTTACATAGCGCCGTTTTTCGTGAGAAAATTACTTTTATTAGAGAATATGAGCGAATCGCTCAAGCACCCAAATGCATCACCTAAAAATCTGTTTGATGTTATACTAAAAAACAATTTTCATAAAATTTTGGTTTGCCTACCGAAAACGAATGGGAAAATCATTATTGAAGGCAAAAAATACGATTGTACTAGATCAATTCGCCCTCTACACGAAAGCAGAAACCAGTGTTCTTTATATTTCATACTTGATGGCGTTGTCATAATTATTGTTCTTTTCCACCCGAAAATATCAATTACGCAAGAAAATAGGCAGCGTGACAACACAACACCCCTTCATCTCCGGCCATTGTGCGAGCTACCCTAACTCCCGCGCCGGAGCCAGGCAGCCTCTGATGAAAACCTGACGATCTATAAAAGCACAGAGAAAATGCTACGTCAACTCAACTAAAAGACTCCAGTAAAAATCCAAGTTTTCCAAGATGTGGAATTAGAAAGCCATATGGGTTTTTGAATTACATTTTAGAGTTGTTTTGTTTTATATAGGACCTGGTAAATAAACCTCACAGACTTGCTTCAGCATGAACATATTGTTATTCCTGGAATCATGACAATCAGGAGAATTTTTTAATGAAACAAATAGAATTAAAATGAACCTTGAACTTGAGCATAATTGTTAACAAGCATGTAACCTTAGATTTTGTTTGTCCTTTGCCAGAATTGCCAAAATTGGCCAGGCTTGGTGAAGAATGTCTAGGAAAAGCTGGTAGAAAACATTTATGGAGGATGCCAAATATCATATTATAAAAGTTTAGCCGCATGGTGATTAGTAAAAGTATTAGAAAATAATTATCAAACAATACAGAACAGTGACAATATAGAAAATATTTGAAAAAGTCGTAAAAAAGGGTTAAATAAAACCAGGATTACTAGGTTGGGTTAGGTTTTTTATCAATTTTAATAACTCTCTAACACTTTTCATTTCAGTGTTTTGTTTGGAACGTAATATACATATTTTAAAAAAATCCACACAATTTATTTTATTCTGTGTTCAAGCTTAAATACAGTTCGACAATTTTGCTCTTCGGCAAGGAAAAGCTTAATATAAAAAGAACTAACGTCACTTTTTAATGCACATTAAAGCACCCCTGAGTGAAAAAGTTATTTGACTTAGCGCCCTTGAGTTGATTCTCAATTGAAATTTTTTAATTTCTACAAATTCATTATTTTTAAATGACTGCCAGAAAATATTACTTAATTAATGAAATACATAAACAAATTGTAAATTCTCTCACTCTTTAGGCGGTGAATTATTTCTTTCATCAGATGCCTACATCCTCAGCGGATCTACAATCTGTGATGGAAGTGTACCCCCGACAAGTGGTTGTTGTTATAGGTTTTTAATATCTCAACCCCGGGTGTCACACGCAGGCATTATTTGCGGTAGGTACTTGACGGCTCATTGTTCGAAGTGTTTACAGACACAAGGGCTGAACACTGAACGGGGAACACTGAGCACAATGCGTGTCTAGATTATTATTACAATTCTTTGTTGTATGGCAAATTAATACCGCGAGTACCTGACTACATAAAGCAATGGATTTTTTTTAAATAATAGTCTTTGATCAAAAGATTGTATCAACTACCCATAAGTAGATACCTACAGCTTAGGTGTGGTAACATTCCATGCATTTGATACAATAATTCCCGATGAATCTTAGCATTCTAACATTACCGTTTTTTTTTTTTTTTGTTGGTTGTAATTTTGTGGGACCATGTTTTACTTTAAAAAATTTATTAAACATAATTTTTTTACATATTAAATTTGTCTTGACCACCATACTTGGCACTTGCCCTATCATGGTACTCGTACATTAACATGGTACTCGTACATGGAACTCGTACTTTCATCGTACTCGTACTATCATGGTATTCGTACATACTCATAGATTATGTTATTATGTAATAATTTAGTGGGAATAAAAATTTAAAAATATATATATAATAAAAAACAAAGTAACTGTAGTTTATAGAAATGGCCCAATTTTGTTGTTTGCTCGCATAAAAACCTATTCCAACTTCCAACCCTATTCTTAAACCTTCGGTTGTTTCTTTGTGAACCGTATTGATAAAATGTTCCTTGTAATTTTTTTTCACCTTTGTATTTTTTACAACTGTAATTTTATTTTTATTATTTCTTTCACATGTTCAAAATAAGTTCTCATGTTAATTACTGTAAAGCATATTATGACATAACATTGTTATAATTAGTGATTGTATCAACCACGCTTATTGTAATAAGGAAGTTGAGTCCTTTTTATCAATGTTACATGCAAACTTAAATAATATCATTTTTTTTAAGGTTCGTTTTCATAATTTAATTAATTTTACAAGTTTGAATTTAATTAAGCCCGCGAAAACGCCCGGTAAGAGGCCGAAGAGTGTGTGATGTCATCTGGTCCCCGTTAGTGTGAAATATAACGGTAAATATTTACAAAACCGGGACTCGCTTAAAATAAATTGAAAAAGTTGTAGTAGTTAGATATTAACTAGGTAGTACTAATCAATTCAGTTACCGGAATTTCGAAAAAAGTGCATTTTAATGGATATTTTTTAAATTCAAAAACACGAAATGTCTTTTTTCACCGAAACTTCCAATAGTTCCTACATAGCGATTGGCGGGCTTTAATAAAATTCATACTTGTAGAATTAATTTAATTATGAAAACGAACTTTAAAAAAAAACTTGTATTTAAGTTTGCATGTCATCCATACGAACATATTTTTATTAAGTCAAAATATTTTTCACTAAACTTCCTTGTTTTGATGAGATGAGAATCACCGTAGACAGACCTATAAATAAAAAATAAAATAATAAAAAAATACCATTGTTTATGTAAAAGCCCGATGGGCGTAAAATTAAATTTTAGATAATAAACAACAAATCAAACAAAAAATTGTGTTACAATAATTGTTGTGTATTAGCAATCATACTTATCTTAACATATAAAACAAAGTCGGGTTAGTTACACCATTTATAACTCAAGAACGGCTGAATCGATTTTTATGAATAATAATAATAATAATTTTTGGATGATTTTTATAGCGCCATTTTCGTGAGAAAATCACCTCAAGGGCGCTTTACAAATTCATTTATACATTTAACCTATATGTATATTACAAATGGTTTATAACAAGGATTTATAGCTAATGACTTACAACTAAAAACTACACTTATTTTTAAGACCGAGTGGGTATTTACACAATATTGTATGAACTTTGGTGTGTTGGATTTGTCTCCGTCCCGATTGACAGAATAACTATTAAAACATCGGAAAAAATCACGAGAAAAATAATTATGAAGAAAATATTTTTTTCATATATTTTGTATGGAACGGCTTTTCAAATAATGTGCGTTGGTCGATATAATTTGAATCAATTCGAACAGCTAATAAATTAAACATAAAATTTATTGATTTTGAGGCGGTACGAAGTTTGCCGGATCAGCTAGTTTTATATAAATTCAATATGTTAATTTCACCGGTTACCCCGATCACAGGGATATCCCTAGCATGCGGGTGAAATAACACTAAAGAAACATATTTACCGTAATATGTTTTAATGAAAACAAAAATTCCATATAATAAAAATATGTCATTAGGAACAAATGCTCGATACTGGGGTGGTCAATGTTACGAAAAAATGTGCTGGCAGCCAAAAATAGTTTAAAAAAAATTTTCGTTATGGTCAAGAAAGGAATGATACATTTTCGAACTGAAAACCAAACGCTCGCAACATTGTGTGTGAAATTTAGTACCTAATGTGAATTTTCCCCCTCATCAAATATTTCCATTCTACTGACTAATCGGTATTACGATCATAATATTTCTCAACGTTATTTGTCATAAAACGTTGGCGAATTTATCACGGAAAATAAATCACTGATGCAAAATGGATAAATCAATCTGAGCACATAGCAGTGTTGCGTGTAGGAAATTTATTCGTGATACTCCTGGGGGATGTGCCGGCTAAGCTTTTAGGATGTAATAAATATGCCCGAGTGCCACAAGTTCACTGGTTTTTCTCATATTGAAAAAACCTATGTAGGTATTTGTTATAAAAACAATTATTTGTCGTTCTTTTTTGTGGATTTTACTATTGGCGGCTAACAATATATTGAAACGGAATATTAATAACCAATAATCTAACTTTAATTGGTAGGTAGTAGGTACCTACCTAATTTTGATGGTAAATTATATATGATAGTATTCATAAAATTCTAATAGGAACCTATCTTAAAGTAATGTCGTAGAAGAAAAAGTTTGAAACGTTCCGGGAAGTCATGGAATTATCGAGAGAAAATGTACGAAGGTACGTATAAAAGGTACGAAGTATTTATTTATTAATTAACTCTCTTTTGGGCTTTTACCTAGAAATAATTAATAAACTTCTAATAAATTTAATAACTATGTAACATTTTGTAAGTTTACACATAGTAATGTATCTACAAAATAGCATAATAGCAAATTGACTTTTGCTCAAAATACAAAACTAATTATTAAAAAGATTGCAAAAAAAATCTCGCTGTTGGGAAGAATAAGAAGATTCCTTAACCGTGTCCAGTAAAAATGTGTACAATGCAATCATTGTACGACACATAAATTACTGTAGCAATATTCTATTCTTAGCCAACGACGGTTTAATGAAACGGATCACCATTCTACAAAATAGAGCTATAAGAACTATATTGAAGAAAAATAGGTACACAAAAATTAAGAAAATGTTGAAGGAGTTAAATATCTTGTCTTTCAAACAAATTACTTACTTCAATACTATTTTGTTAATCTACAAGATAATCAATGGCCATACACCTATTGAATTTCTAATAAAAATTGATAAACTGCAGAACAAATGCAGATATGAGACGAGGAAAAGAAATGAACTGAGACTCCCCTTCAGGAAAAAAACACAGAGTCAAAATTCGTTGATATAAGGAGCGTTGAAGATATTTGGAGAATTACCAGAAGAAATAAAATTAGAAGGAAACATAAAAACATTTAAAATTAAATTACGTAAATATGTGATTGATATTTTGTAAATGTATTACTTTAATTATGTATATAAGAATTGTATATATAAGAATATATATAAGAATTGTATTAGGACATAGATAACTATGTACCTACTTAAAATTCCTCAATAATAAACAATAATAAGTGGACAAAAACGTGTGAAAAGTAAACTGGGAACGTGTAATGTATTAATGTATAATGAATACAAGCCACTAGCGGCAAACAAAGGGTGGTTCACCAAGAGAAATGTAGGGTGGCAACTGGCAACATAGATGCCCGGACTAATAAAAAAGTGGCCATTACTCTTCCGGTTCCTTGTTATCAGTCAATGTTGCCTGAGTAATGAGAGAAGTGGTTGCGACCTTTTGACACGGTGGACGGTGCGTGGTGTCGTAGAGGGAGTGATTTTAGTTCAATGTAAAATGATCTTAAACCCTGCAAAAAATCATTTTAGTATGTTAAATCTCTTATAATATTATATACGACTCAGACGGCTTTGAAGAAGAGAAGGGACGTTACCTTGAGAGTATCCTCTTAAGGTTAGAAAAAACTCATCGAATTTTATATTTAAAAACCTAATCGTGACTAATTGACTACTACAACACGGACATGTACCTACATAGAATGATCGAAAAACGACCAGCAAATGTAATTAACAATGCAGTAAATAAAGAAAAAATTTCAAAAATATGTATAAAAAAATTGTCTTCTTCAACGGAAGAAATCAAGTAATAAAAAATGTTTTCTATTTTAAGGCTTCGTGTTAATAATAAATCTATTTGTCTAAAAATCTTTTTTTTTATTAATAAATATTGACCTAGTGATGGTAACTAAATTTCACATGCAAACTAAGTAGGTAGGTTATAAATTATAATAAGTCGTCAAGAGATAGATATATTTAAAGTAGTTACATATCTGAGAGTGTGGGTTGGAGGAGTTTTGCAGGCCACGGCTATTGGATATAATGTATCACTTTTGGCAGCTCAGGCTTTACGAGATATCATCCCGCACCTTTCGCCGAAAGAACGAGGCTGTGATATATCATAAGCGATCTAGGAGGCCCACACTCAGATTTCGCCAACATTGAAATAGTGGCCATTTATGTGATAAAGTGGCCCTGCAGGAGTGTCGCTTTGGGATATTTCTGGTGCTAGACATTTATTTGTACCTCCAGTATATGTTTTTTTTTTATATCTGATACAATGTATTATGTTATTGAAGGAACTCATACAGAGAGTTATACTACTAAATAAATAGCAAAGATATTTCAGTGACTTGGAGATAGATTTGTAATATCTGAATACTGTCTAAACTTGCTTGATGATAATTAATTATCTGTTTGTACTAGTGGTAATCTTCAATAAAAAAATATTTTAGATATAGTAAGCCAAAACACTGATTTTGAATTTTGAATTTGAAGGCTATATAATCACACATAGTTTAAGTTAAACACTTAACTTTTTGATGTGAATACTCATGAAAAGAGCATTGTAATGTATTTTTCTCAAAATCCGCATCAAAGAATTTAAATGAGTCTGGTAGTTGCAGAATTGAATCCCAGAGCAGCACAAAAATAATGTTTAGCTCTTTATGGCATTTTTATTAATAAGATTAGCTGCCGATCTGATCAAAATAAAATTATAAAATTCTTACGAGTGAAAGTTGTAAAGATCGGATAATTTTCAGTAATTTGTGGCATTCGAGGATAACCTTAGGGGTATTAGAAGATTTGTTAAGAAGAGAAACAATTATTAGATTTCGAAATTATTTTTTACTCATTACCGACCTATACATAAATTCATCCCCATTTAATTCGCCCGCTTTATATTGTCATAACTCATAACAGTCATAACACACGATCAGCAAGCCGACGCGCTACGTTTTGATTTGTGTTCGGATTCATTATTAATATCATCGTTTCCCTGGGAATTGCGATCATTGTTTAGCGCTCCGGCCCGACACGCTATGGGCTAATGGGCAATCGGTGAATTACGTCAGCATCAATGCTTGACAAGGCCTGAAAAGAATTTCATTCGACGCATCATTGGAAAAAATATTAATTTTTCGAAGAAAACTTCTTCAGAAAGGTTTTAACTTTGTGATGGCATTATTTATTTTAATGAAAAGACAAATAACTTTGTTTACATCACTATTATTAATACACAATTAACATGTTTCATGAACGATGTTCACATCATCAGCTACGCTTTCTACTAACAAGTATTCATTTGATCCTAATGACGTGAACATCGTTCATGAAACATGTTGATTGTGTATTAATAAAAGTGATGTAAACAAAGTTATTTTGTTTGTTTATATATTTCTATAGAAGCAAACACATCACGACTTGAAATTTTAAATAAATAAAAAAAAATCCTTTGTTTTAAGTAATTTTATTTTTATTTTAACCACGATTCAGGAATTAAAGTCCTACATAAGAATGGAATAGGTTTAAGACTTAACAATTTGGAAGCTTTAGAAATAAAAAAAATCAGTAAATTCAAAGGAAGAAATAATTGATAACCAACTAAAATTAACATTCAGTCCAATTTTAAGTATGTTCCCCGTGTCTTCACTTATCTCCCATTGCCCTCCTCCCTCCAACAACTGACGCTCTGTCCCACTCTAGTATACTGTCCCTTTCTTTCATAACATTATGTATATATATGTATACTTCTGTGTTTGTAGACATTATTTATGTACAGTCCTGATGATGGTACGGAGGTACCCAAACGGGTAGACGTTAAATAAAAATAAAGTGACTTAAAAAAAGTATTTTCTTTTCATTTGTTTAAAGTTATTTGTATTCTCATTAAAAGAAAAAATATTACTAATATATCAGTAATACTCATATATTTACCTATATTATAAAGAAAAATCCGACTTATGTACTCTTGGAAGATTTTCAGATACACATAAGAAGTATTTATGAGTATCTTATGGTTAGAGTGGGTAGTTTTAGAGACAAACACCATTGGATGCTACTATTTTTTTAACAGGAAATCTTTTATTACTCGCATAAATCATCTGGTAACTATTGTCAGCTTCTGTAGTTCTGAGTCTGATGGGATGGCAATGGGCTGGATACGTAGAAATTATGCCAAATGACAAGATCTCTAAAATCCCAAATCAAAGATAGTGTCCCAGAGGAAACGACCGTGAGGCACCTCGATGAAGAAGTGGAAAGATTGCGTGGAAGATGATTGAATGGGACATTTTTGGAGAAGGCCAAATCCAACCGTAGGATGTAGCGCCAAATGACGATGATGATAATGTGATTAATAATTATTAATGATATTTGATATGCACACACCTTTTTACAGATGGAAGAATTTATTGTGTTCGAGATATCATTTTTGAATAAAAGGGTTTTATGCATGGTCTAAAAAGGAACACAAAAAATACGATGTGAGCGTGTTTCGTTATCTAAGAGTCATCTAAATTACCAATACAAAACTGTGTTTCATGATAACTATAAAAATCAAATAGGATGGCGATATACACACTAAGGTAAGTGTAAGAAATACAGAACATGTGTTAAATAGACTAGAACCAAAATATATTAAGTCAGTGGCGACCTAAGTATCTATTAATATGCATGGAAGGCATTTATAGTGTGTATTATCTATTCAGTGGTTTTATAATATGCTTATAAAATTAATACTTCAACAGGATGCATAGAAAACTTCTTCAAATCTTTAAAACAAGTTACTACTTGAACCGCACTCCAATCCGTTACTTTTTGCACCCGAAGTAGCAAAGCACAGCCAGCGCCAATAGCTCGAATAGCGTGGGGTGTGGGGTGTGGGTCGGTATCAGGGTCGCATGATTTACGAGGGGTGTGTGATTTATTCGCCTCGCAGAACGGGTATTACATCCTGGGTCAGAGTCACAAATCACCGCAATCATGTCATCGCCTCCGGTCGCAGATTTACAAAATCATGATTTTGGTGCAATATGAATCATCTGTTTGATTTTATGGACGTGTTCTCGACGACGAAATTACAGTAGGTATGAAATGCAACGGAAAGCAGTTAGTGGGTTCTTATTCACATAAAAGGGAATAGTTTTACTCTTCCATGTAAAGTAAAATTATTTTTGTATAACAAATACAATTCCCAGATTGTAAACTAATATTTGCTTCAAAAAATTATACCGGTGATATAATTGGGTTTTATAGTTACAATAAATGTTATAATCCTCAGGCCTGTGGAGCTAATATTATATAGATATTATATAGATAGATATATATACATAAAGATACGAGCATGAAATGACCCAAAACCCTCCTCTGGAAAAACGCCTACCCCTGAGCAGCGCCGAACGGAGCAGCGTACCTGCGGCAGCAGGCACCCATCCGCCACGGCTCGTCACTGAAGCGGCCCGATAGCTATGCAGTCGAGTTCAGGCTTCTTCAAAAGGACGGACTTTGGGAGAGAAAAGTCAGCTCCCGAAACTGCAGAATCCAGTTGTTACCAGCAGTAAGCTGCCTACCACGGACCCTCCAAGTCCTCCCTCAGGACCGCGGCCGTCCTTTGAAAAGTGATTTCAACAGTTGTGTTAATGTGTCCTTGGATTTCAACAGTTGTGTTAATACAGGGAACAAAGTAAAAAATACTTTAAATCAGTGAAATAAACACTCCGAAGATTGAAGATATATTGTGACATTTCAAAAACCTACTGTGTAACTTATAAAATAAACTATCCTACCGAAAAACTTGTATTTTTGTTACTGGGCCACATTCATACCCGACCATATAAATTTATACTCGTAGTATATAAATATGTATACGAAGGTACCTAATAATAGTGACAATGAACAAATAGATAATATTAATAAAGACACCATATATTTGTGATGAGTGTACCTTAATAAAAAAACGTAATGTTTACAGAAATGATGTAGGTTTTGTAATTTATGTAGGTACCTACCTACATTAATGATAATGATCATTTTGTTTTTAATAATACAAGCTAATGTAATTTTCTGTAATAATTTTCGATCGTGATATTTATTTCATGGTTTTTCTAATTTTTAAAATATTTTTTATTAAAATTGGAGACAATTTACATATATTAGCAGGTCATAGTCTCATTGTGCTCTCCATTTTACCTCATTCCTTTAACACTCGACCCCTCGCGTGGGGTCTTTAAAAGCCTAGGTTTTACAGAAATGCTAATTATGTACATTTTAAATGTTCGCAATGATTCCTTTCTTTAGGTCCCTTCCTAAAAGGGGCTATACTTGAGGTTAGCGCTGCCGACATTCAGTTTGCGCATGTACACTGTGAGAAACTGACGTGAGTTTCGGCGTGAGGCTCTGAGAGACCCCACGCGACGACGGACGTAAGTAAAATTGTTCTTGAACTTTGTATTTATTTCTTGTAATAATTTATTTTACAATTCGTTTTTGGATTTTAGATTATTTTTTATAACATAATTATGAACTGCGAGACAAAATCAACAAATTTTAGAGTTAGAAAGAAGTTAGAAGAAGAAAAATGTTTAAAAAGTTTGTGGTGAAGACTATATGCCCTGACTGAGTCCTAAGAGATAAGGAAAAGTTAATATATTTTTTCATTGTATTTAGTTGATGTCTTTTTTGTAATAATATTAAGTCTGGGTATATCAATCTCAAATAGTAAAAAGTCTGATAAAAATTGTTTATATTGTATTAAAAAGTTTCCTTAAAATAAGTACGATTCAAAATTATTAAAACATGTTCTTGTTAACTTTTAAGCTTTTATATAAAAAAAAATTAATATCTAATTTATAAGTATGTCTTTTTATTTCAATGCAACCTTTATTACCTGACAAAATAACACATAAAATGTGTGCTATCAAATAACTTAATCATATTTTTTTGGGGTCCTTGGTGACCCCGCGTGACTACTCGCGTTATAAAAAAGGCGCGACAGGCGGAGGGTTAACAGAAACCCTTTATTAAGTTCCCCGGTATTGTCATTAAATATGTGGCTATGGTACATATACCTACATTGGTCAAATTTATTGCACATGTAGGCACATATAGTTTTGTATTACTGATCGAATAACCGGTGGATGCAATATTTTAGCCATAAGTTTTTTTAATGTTTTGTGTAGTTTATAGTCAGATTGTAGAAATAAATAAAATAAAAATTCTACAGGGCTTTTCAGGTGATTTTTCATAAAAACGGGGCTGTAGAAATCATAAAAATATTATTATTATTTTAGGTGAATTAGAGACTCTTCATCCTCTTCACAATTAATCCTCCATCCGTTGGTGTTTTTCCCCTCCCATCAACTGCATTTGTCTCGTGAGATGGCAATGTCCCGTTAGTAGTCCATGTTTCTTATTGGTATTGTTTGAAAAAGTATGTGCTATACTTTTTTACGAGAAAAGGGTGTAAAAGGAAAGTAAGGTATACATTTAATTTATCTCCAATCTTAGTCAAAGGTGAAAAAATACATTTTTATTTTAAATTAACACAGACATAAGTTGGTGATGGCGTAAACCTTTTGCTAACAGCCTTTAGAAGGATAAATGCTATTTTTAGACTGCATAGTGGAAATATTACGAGAGCATTCGTATGCTCAACCTCCCCTCACATGTGCTGACCCCCCGCCCTCTGCCCCGAGCTTTACGACCCCTACTCGTGAATAATATTTTTATGGTTCAAGGTGGATAGGCCATTTTATTGCTCCTCTTGTAAATCATCACGATGCAGGGTCTACTTTACTGTCGAGATCAAACTTATTTTGTTTCATAATAATATTTTTACGATCTTACACTAAAATTCATGTGAAGATAGGAGCGATCAGAAAACACAAGTAGGTAATACACTGGGTAAGGGGTAATGGAAACTCAAAGAATATAATGACCAGCACTAAAAAAACAAAATAAAATCTTTTTACGTAAATGCACGTAAATAAAACAAAACTTTTTTTTAATTCTCTGACTTAAGATATCATTATCGTCCAAAAAAACATCTCATGCGAGATGTTTTTTTTTGACGCAAAACATATTTTTATATCATACTGTAGTAGAACGGAAAGCTCCTTGCTTATAGGTCTGCAATTTACTAAAGGTAAAAAAAAAATTTTGTATTCAAATTATTGAATGTAGTTCCAGAATGACCGTTTATCTCAGTATCGTCCTGATGAAAGCCAACTTTTCAAGAGCTTAAATCTGGCCGGGTATTTCCTAATTTGATGCTTCCCCTTCTCTTCTACTCCACTCCCTTTTCACATTCATAAATTTTCTCATAAAAAAACTGAAGATAAAATCCAGATATTCAAAACAAACATATTACCCTATCCAAATCACTCAAATTTTGGTTTACACGTCATCAAAATTTTTATTTCCATTTCGTTAAATATCCGATTTCTAATTCATACTCATCAATAACTTTTACAATTTTTTATTATTCTTGGCCATTAAATGTGTAAATTTTTTTAAATATATTGCTTTGAAGAGTTTTATTCACAATATACATTTGTTACTTCATTTTACCTTTTACAAAGTTAAAAAGTACTCAATAAATTAACTTTTCTTCCGATTGAGACCAATAAAAATACTCGCACTCTTCCAATATCAGCAGTCAGCAGTTGGATTCCCCGAGGTATTGCGATTGTAAACCAAAAATCTTGCAAAAACGCGAAATTCCACACCGCAAAAGTCCCAGCCGTTACGTTATGGCCCATTATTTCCTTAAAGGACCGGCTTTTGTTTGGCCGGCTTCATTATTGGGCGCGATGGAGATGGACCAGGCCTGTTAACACGTTCAACCTCGTATTTATTGGCATGCAATGGGTTATAATACATTTATAACAGGATAGATTAACACTCAGACACACAAAATGACGGGACAATTGCATCAAACCAAGATTAGGTAGGCATATTAAAAAGTTGAAGGAAGTGTGGAGGGGAAAGTTATGGAGAATATATTTAAAAATTGGGATTGGTGAGTGTTCACAGAATCCTACAAGACCGAATTCCGCACAATTGCAGGCTAAGACATTTGGCTGCTCCAAAATAGGAAGTTAATGAAAACAACTCACAGGCTGTGCGGAGGCAGGCAAGCTAAACCTGTCGTGAAGGCAGAAACACACTTGAATAGAAATAACACAAAACTGCGCTAAACAAGTGTTAAATTAAATTATTAAGGTGATAATGACGCTGAAGTAAAATGAGTTTACCACTGGAGCGAATTCGGTCCAAATTTGTACCATTTTAATTTTTCTAGGATTGCTTTCGGTCCAAAAATGGACCGATTTTCGTACCATTCGTAAAACATTTATTGTAATTATTTGAAATATTTTCATGGCCAGCAACTTATTCAATCAAATAGTTGATAAAATAGACTTTATGTATATGGCCTTATCGATTGTCTTTGAATTTTTCTAGAATAAATTTTGTCAGTTGAAAAGCTTCAGTTCTACAAACGAACTTCAAAATAATTTTCAAACCAAACTTTTGATTTGTTGAACACATATTAAAAAATGATTTTCTATAAATATCTGTGCATTTGTGATTATCAAACAGACCACAGAGAACCCAAAAACGTAGAACAATATATATATTTTTTAATTTAATTTAAATTAAATTTGATAAAGTTCATTATTATTAAGTTCTGCAAGTGTTTCGGCTTACGAGGCCATTTTCAAACTGAGGTCTTTCATAATTAGACGACGATAACACTTGCAGAACTTAATAATAATAAACATTATTAAATTTAATGTAAATTGAATTTCAAAAAAAATTAAATGGAGTTCTACGAATTAAACACAAAAACAATAAATAGAAAAATATTCATTATATATATTGAAAATATCCACTAGCGGCATTTTTAAATCTTTATATCACTAAAGCACAATTTTCGCGCATTTATAAAGTTAAAGGTTTTTAAATTTTTTTTTTTCAATTTTAAAAATAAAGAAGAGTTAGTAAAATATATGTGAATTAATTGGCTATTTAACACTATAATTTGTTTATATTTTTCCAAACACAAATGTAGAGTAATATTGTTTTTAATGTGGGCGGGAAATATTAAAAATTTATTTTCAAAAGTGGCAAGCACTCAAGGCGATTTTTTATAATTCTTTGTGTCGCTCCAGTAGGTAAACAAAAAGACCCAAAGCAATCTACAGATCATTTCGGTATGCTATGGCATTTGCTAAAGCTAGTATAATTGTCTCTTTACTTTATTTAACATGTATTTTTGTTATGATTGCTAATTATTTATTCCAATATTTCTTATTTGGGAGGCGTGAACCGTTTATTGGCGAACCAACACCTCTGCCGTAGCACCCCCAGTGGTTCGCTAAGTTGGGTGACTTCGAAAGGATGGTTCATGGGATGAGCTTTGTTTAGGACTTGCGGCGGATACACCTACCACCTACTGCGTGGCAAGCCAGATCGTGAGAGACTGGTCGAGACCTCTCTTTTGACCTCTCCAGACGGACTCTCCCAACCCGCCACCTCGCGACTTAGCTGGAGGGATGTATGCATACGTTCGTCACTCCTAGACACACTGACTCCCAGATTCCTATCCATCCCTTATATGTTTTTCTTTCCCAGAACGTCCCCTTCTTCAATTCCCTTAAGCATCCCCTACGATGACATATGCCCCGAGTGAAATTATTTTCTTCAGGGTCTCTTGTGTGGAGCTAATGTAAAAAAATATCATTATTATTAACATTAAAAGCAATAAATAATTATGATTTATTGTCTCAACGACGTGTTAAAAGATTTCTCTTATTACATTTATCCTCTTACTATAGACATATTATTATTTCGGTTTGCTCGACAGAAAATTTAGCCTTCGGCGAACGTGTTAAAGTCATAAAAATATCTCGCGCTGAATTACGGATGCTTGACGGATCGTTTAAGATAAAATATTGTATGCCTATGTTTAATTTAAACTCCCATATATGGACGCTGTGATGGGTCTTTTACATTACTTTACGTATTATTTATTTAACTACCTCTTTACTACTTTACGACTTATTGTCTCATCTGAAGAAATCACTTATTAACGTAAAGCGAAAGGATACTTTAATTTTGGAATAAATTGAAGATTTTTGTTAATTTAGAAACTAGGTGACGAAAATAAAAAAAACTTATAGATATACCTATTGTTTATTGCGTTTGTACCTACGGTACAAAATCTATTATGATGATACTTGGCTAATTTCTAAATTGCAATTTTTGTGAAATATGAAGGATGTAGGTATAACCTAAACATCGTTAAAATTTATGATCGTTTGTTTTTTAACTAATAATAATGATAATTCTGACGAGGTAAAAAAACTCTCAGACATTTTGAACACACTGAGAGTTAGCGTGATAAAATTTGCAAAGTTTTTTCGTGTCGAAAATTTTTTATCCAAACTTTGCTTGCAAGATTAGTTCAACCGTGAGTTTATGTTTTAAAAAGTTTTTATCTGTTAAAAAAAATTAAAAGACACAATTTTTTTTCCACAAACTTTTCCCGGTAAAATGATTAATGTTACAATGTTTCGTAAAAATATCTACTAACTACGCTGTGTTATTCTTGAAAAATAACAAAATAAAAATCATTTTCACAACAATCTATCTGAAATAACAGTAATTTGGACTTCCCTGTGATGATTAAGTTTTAAAAAGGTTAATGTAAAAATAAATAATATAACTCCACCCGTTTTAATTTGATCACTTTTTGTCACATGACGAATCTGATAAAAACATATCTGAACGTTGGGTGGTCTCCGTATTTTTTCGTAGTACACGGACAATTTAAAAATCTGTAAGTCGTTCTCCAAAATAAAATTCAGCTTGGTAAATAGGAACCTACCGTGTTTAAGGCATTAAAGTCAGTGAGGCATTATTGATGGAAGCATTTTAAAACTGTAAGTTATTCAGCAAAATTGAAGCGTTAAAAATACGAAAATGTAAAATTACATACTATTATTAAAGCTGCGATTGTGAAACTATGGTGCGTGTCTTGTAAAAACAACTAAAGCGCTTTCAAAACTGAAGTTGCTTTTTATCAATTAAAATCCACAAGATAAACTAAAAGGCCAAGGTTTGTTAATTGGTGAAGTTATAAGAGGATTTTTACATTTTAAAAAAGCGCACCAACATCATTTCTGTTAAGTAAAGTTTAGGGCCCCTAGATGGATTTTTATTTTATTTTTAAAGAAAGACAAACACTCCCATGTTAATATTATTAATATATATTTATTATTTTCATAACACTCCGGGTTATGAAAAACCTCATATTTCCAGCAGAAAATAATTGTTGTGCTTTGATGACTTTCAGCAAAAAAAAGAAGACTAAAATTCTTATTGCTAAATTCAGGTTTTTAGTAATTTGAGAATGTTAGTCTATTAATTGAAAAAAAATATGAAAAGACAGAGAAAGATAACCAAGGCCTGAGTCAAAAGCCAAAAGTTTCAAGAAGCCTTGTTTCCGGTATGGCCAGTAATCGGCCACGGATGAGTAATGTGGATGGCATTACCATTTTGAGAAGCGCTCATCATTTCGGGCAGAGATTAGTGTGAAGAATCTGTGTTTGCCAAGTATTTATTAGGGGGATGGGGACTTCCATAATAACCCCTTGGACGGACAGGTCTCCGGGGCATGTGCGCCTCCGAACCATCACCAAATTGAACATTAATCAGTCGTCTACCGCAGATATTCTCAATGTTGTATCAATTTATTATTGATTCGTATGTTAACGTCTTCATTATTTTAATGACTGTGATTGTAGGGCTGTTTGCTTCATTATAAGGACACTGCGATGAAATTTCTCCGCAATTTGTTTGAAAGCTGAAAATTATGTAACTTTTGCGTTTTATGAATCTGAATACATAATTACACCTTACGAATATATTGACATTTCAGTCAAACAGTAAGTATGTGGTGCAATTTAAAAACTTTTTAAAGCTTGATTTATATGATTAAAATAATGGCGTTTTTTTTTTTCAACCGAGGAAGCCATTGCAAGTAAACACAATAACAGTTCTTTCACAACACCATTTTGCAGATATGTAAGTATTTTAATCTGGTATATGGGGATGTTAGTGCAGTTCCACACAATCTATGCAGACCATTGGAATCTAAAATTAGTCATTAAATCAGATTTGAAGACACTAACAATAACAACTATAGGTATATACGAAAGTTGATTTGAAATATGTATCGTTTTGTTTTCTTTTTTCTTTCATTACCAATGATTGAATTGTCCATGCAGTCGGGAAAATCATCGGTTTTGGATAAAATACAATCTACTTTCTTAATAATTACATATTGAGTTTGTCAAATAGTTCCTCTTTTAGACGTCTACAGAGTGGAGGTAGAAGTATGGCTAGTTGTAAATTCGTACATTGAAGCACCTTAGCTCATCATAAAAATGACATAACCAGCAAAAACCATTGACTTTAATATTTTAAACAAAAAAGGTGTTAAAAATATATAACATTTTCTTAAAAAACCTTTTTTTCTTAATAATTATTTAAAATCCACAATTATTTCAACATCATTACAATTGAATGACAATACATAATAACTACACTATCATAAATTATTGTATTATCTGTAACTTCGTTAACATAAATTCAATGTTATATTATCTGTAAATTTCATCTATCAATTATTATTTTATCTGTAAATTTCATTGTCATAAATTCCTTGTTATATTTATTACCTGTAAACATCATTATCATCAATTACTATATTATATGTAAATTTCATTATCATAAATTCATTGCTGCATTAACTGTAAACCTCATCATAATTATTATATTATCAGTAAATGTACTTCATTACCCATATAATCTGCATACTTCACCCGCCATAACACAGGGACATCCCTAGCATGGCGGGCGAAATAACACAATATGTACACTATGTATAAAATTCTTTTAATAAATAAATAAATAAATAATAAGCTTTGTTTAAGTGCTTATTTGTCTATACTTATTCGTCTGTGATAATTTATCTGTCTGTGTCTATTCTTATAATATTCTTATGAAATAAGTGTTTTTTAAATTAAATATTGGTTCAAAAAATTTATTATGTTTACTTAAAATAATGAAAAACATGCATAACTATTTTTACCGAAAATTTATTTAAGTATTTTTAGATCCCGTATTCATTTGCACATCCACAATTTAACATTCGCACTTGAATTTATAAACTTTTCGAGGACCTTTGTTCCCAACCTCTTTCTTGGGCTTAGTAGCCACATCGCAGTATGTAAATACTAAATAATACGGCCAGGAGTGCAGGAGATAAAGGGCTGTAATTAAAGGCCGTTAACATAGAAATAATGAAGAGCTTTCAGAGACTTAACCACGCCACCGAGATGAGATTATACCCTACCTGTTCGGAATATTCACTGTTGATTATACAACGCTTACTACAGGGGTATTGTAAGTATGGAGTGATTGATAGGTTAGGGAAAAAGCTCCGGCGATTCATATTCACGACAGGATTCCAAGTACTTATACTTCGTACGAACAACAGACTTCATACACTTCTGCTATATTTCGTTTTATGCATATTTTCTTGTACAACACACTGACATTGGTAAACTAATACTCAAATTGATGAAACTGATCACGTTTTGAGGTGTGTTTTAAATGAAACTGTAATAAAATATGTGGGAAGTGTAACGTTAGGTGTTAAGTAAGCACTATTGTGGCTGGAATAAAATATATCTTTCACGGTAGGTATGAAAAGTACAAGTTAAAAATGATGTTTCACTATAATTATATTTTTATAAATCTCTGGGACGGAATATTCACGTGGTGTCGAATAAAAAATAATCTTCAATATATTTCAATTCAAAATAGGTGGTTTTTACAATAACAGAAATGATTTTTTTTTTCAATTGGAATTAAAAGTACAAGTTAAGTAAGTATACCGTTAGGATCAGAAGACCAACATTTCAGTACAAGTAATCTATTTCATATTTACCAAAGAACAGATTTGAAAAATACTTATGTTGTCAATATAATATGTACTTATACTTTATATGGGATGTGTGCATTGATTGCACTCACCTCCCCACATCCTGGAATGAAGAATTTTTTATTTTTTATTATTACCAGATTACATAAAAATATGAACATATTGACATCCTTCGTCCATTTCATACGCTGCCTAGGAATACATGTTTTTGTTTTTTGGGGTCTAAGTTTATCATGTTCATCTGTATAGATGACATAACACTCCCCTGTTCATCTCTGTTGGTTGCAAATGACATGTGTCAAAACAAAACAACTAGGAATTATTATATTTTTGCTTAGCAACTTCTACATTCCAGTAACCAAGTAACTGTCAATAATTTTCAATATGTCCAAATTAAATTTAATATTTTAATTTAAACTACCTATCAACATTACAAATCTATAATATATTATATTTTAGAATAATGCTATCAAAATAAAATAAATTAAATACACTCATAAAATATATTACAAATAAATCTCAAATGTTGTTGTTTACCTTGGTTACTGGAGTCCTCACAAAATGAAAATTTTAATATCGTGTATATTTAAGTAAATATCCTATGGTTTACTGGCAGTCATATATTATTTATTATTTACGTTTTCTAATTATTCAAATAATCAAATAGTTACAGTACAGCGATTAAACGTACATCAACACTATCAAAAGAACACAGTGTGAATGCAATTGGTTTTCTACCATCTCATACTTTGTATTTTGCTTCTACTTGCTCGTCACCTGTACCTACCCAAAAATGAAATTAATAAAATGTCACATCGTATTTATTAGAACCCCCATTGGAGTCTGAACGAAAAAGAGAATGGAGCTTTCATTTGCATCGTCAAATTGAATTTTACTTCCAATTATTTTTGAATTGGAGATTTTTAACGGAGGCGGACCCTTGAGACGAGTTGGAAACTCCTTCGAACACTCGGCGACGGCACTCGACACCGTGCCTAGAAATGGATGTAGATTGTGTAACGTCGACTAGTTATGGGTAAGTAGGAGTCCCCGGCCGAAGTGAGGGCGAAACCGGTCAAAAGTCACGATCTGGGGCGGGGCGACACGCCCACTGCACGTTGATAGGAAATCGAAATGTGCTGAATTGTTGAAGTAATATTTATTCTAACTACGTCGGTACCTGTACCTACTTAGTACTTAGTTTCATTATAAGGTGAATCAAAGCCTGCAAATAATTATAATGATGGAAGGTAGTTGGAGTTTTTCAAATATTTTCAGGTTATTCGTAACCCGAGATTGTTTGTTTTTTTATAGTTGGTAGAGAAAGTTCCTCCGCTCACGAAGCAACTGAAAAAAAAAAACAGTTTGCAACTAAACTCGCTATCCTGTGTATGTCCACGTGATAGTCCACACACTTCTCAAAAACCCGTTGTCAATGGGACCTCAAACAGTGACTCGAAACTCGCCGTGCTAGTTGCGACCAAGACAGCTGATTAAAAAAGCTGAGATAATTATAAAAATCGTAAAATTTAGTAGCGCCCTGATAGAAGTTTGGTTGCAAACCATAGCAACCAGTTAGTTTGGTTTCAGATTCTCCGATGAGCGGAGCTCCTAAGTATTAAGAAAGTTGAAAGTTTTTAAAATTAAAACGTTGATTTAACAAAACAACAACTCTTTACTACTATTACACATAAGGTTACTACATATGGAAAGTAATATTTTAGGCAAGAATTTTGATTTATTTAAGGCCTTACTTATATTGGTATTGATATTTTTAATAATGTTATTTGACCACCGTCTGTTAAAAGATTAATATCTTCCCGATGAAGCTGATCAGGTTACCATGGTTCAGTTTTACGTGGCATCAAATGGTTGCTTCCTGATTAGCCTATTAATTTACCTACTGAATTATCAATGACTACGTTGTTATAGCTTTTCTGAATAAATATGATTCTTTCAGAATGAAGATAACCCTATTTTCGTTGTTTGTTTTTGGGGTGTTATGCCGTGTTGTGCTACCTCCTTCTTTAGCCGACGTTTCGGTCAGCGTTGCAGTGTCCATCATCAGGGCAGATCCGGCAGATCCGTCGAGACATAGATACATCGACGGATCTGCCGGATCTGTCCTGATGATGGACACACACTAGCTGTCCGAAACGTCGGCTAAAGAAGGAGGTAGCACAACACGGCATAACACCCCAAAAACAAACAACGAAAATGCTTTTGGCCGTGAAAATCTAAAAACGTATCCAAGATAACCCTAGTTTATAATCTAACTATTCGTATGGTATGAATAATGAATGGGTACATAATTGATTGATCGTAGCGAAACGTTTTACATTTCGTCTGTAAGTAAATTTGTTTGTAAGTTTTGTTTCCTTTTCAAGATGGTGGCTGTTTTAATGGTTCATTTAAGATTTTTTTTTAATGTTAAATCGTCGCGTTTATTCGGGTTTTCTTATTCACATTTTTTCAATATCATGGTACCTACATATCGTAACTGCCTGAAGAAAGTTTGGTAAAAGAATTGTCATTAAGGCGCAGGTTTTACGGTAACATTTTGGAAATTTATTCAGTAATGAGTGGACATTTGAGGGGAGAGGTCGCGCGCTCGCATTGCAGTTCCGTCAAGCAATGAATGAGGAAATGGGTGTTATACAAGCAAAGTAGAAATTAAATAATTAATTATTTTATCGTATAAAAATGAATGTTTCTTTGTTTGTTCCTCGTGCGGAACCTAAAGCATTTATCCGATAGCGATTTGTCGTGTATGAAATTATTTCCTATCTAGCGTTATGAAATTATTTCCTATACCATTTATCCGATTGTGATGAAACTCTGGTGAGTTGTTATGTGCACACCCGCCAATGTTTCTATAAATAATAGTGAGCTCTGGTGTCATGAAATTTGTAAAAAAAATACATAAAAAATTAATGTTTCTTTGTTTGTCCCTTATTCGGTACCTAAAGCATTCATCTGAGTGCGATGAAACTTTGGCGGATTTTTCGTGTACGTGTACATGCCCTTGAAAGTTTCTATATATATTATAGTGCAAGTGAGCTCTAGCGTTATGAATTTATTTCCTGTACTGTTTATCCGATTGTGATGAAACTTTTGTAAGTTGTTAAATGCACACCTTCGTAATTCCTTATACGGTACCTAAAGCATTACTCCAATTGCAAAGAAACTTTGGTGATTTGTTGTGCACATACCTGTAATGGTTTCTATATGTAGTGCTGAGCTCTGGCGTTATAAAAAATTTCCTATACCATTCATTCGATTGCGCTGAAACAATAGGTGATTTGTTGTGCACACGCCCGCGAAGGATTCTATATACATATAGTGGTGAGCTCTGACGTCATGAGATTTGTAGAAATAATTACAATATTTCCTTCTCATCCCCATTCACCTTCAGCCACACAACATACCCCAATTGGGGATGCCATAGTCTCACTGACTCCAGACGGGAGCAGGTGGGACTTTTGTAAGGTATTCATATAAAAAAAGGAGTGGCGGACGTATGAATCCATCTCTCCCACAGCGGGGCAAGGCGATGAGTCGAGAGAGTCAAATAAATTTTGGGTAATTTGTACACGAGCTGCCAATAAGAAGGAACAGCCTCAGGAGCACACGTGCTTCAAGAATTATTCAGGGTCGTCTACCGCGATGGAATCCTTGTTCTACCGTTATTTCATACATGGAAGATGCTTCAGAGAGGAACTAGCGTCATTGATCCCTTCAGCACCGGTGCAAAGCCGGGAAACACGCCAAACGCGCGCCCAACATATATACACGGTCGAAATTTCTCACATGAGAACGGGTCGCTTCTACCACTCATTCTTGAGTTCAACAGCTCAGCTGTGAAACGATTTGCCGGCCTCTGTGTTTCCTCCTTCATACAATATGGGGCTCTTAAAGACAATTTTTCTCCGGGCCTCCTGTGCGAAGTTATATATAAAAATAAAAAAAAGATTCTACTATTATTGTTGAGAGGTTTAAAAATTCCGTTCGACTGACACTGTTTAACACAAGTACTAAAGATAAAATTAATATCATTCTAAAATCCACAAGTCTTGGCAATTTTTGTAGGATATTATGCTGAATATTTGCATACCAAGTTTACATTTAGTTGATTTTATATCAATTTGTATTAAATTTTGTGATTTTTCGTTTATGTGCGTCATTCTACTTTTTGTTTATCTGAGCTAATATTTTGAAATATATTCTTTCTTGAGTACGAAAAAATTTGTCGAAATAAACTTTCAAAAACAAAACCACCTTTTGTCATTTCTATTGCACGTACTTAAAAATATTTGTCCCAACTTTATTTTATGATCTCCCTTTATTCACACCCATTATTTTCCGGTAATATTATAAATACAGTTATTACCATTTTATAAACCATACAATCTACGTCAAAACACCATTAGATTCAAAGTCTCATTGAGTAAAAAACGGAGACGTCAAAAAAGGTTCAGGGCGTAAAAGATGTTTCTATCTATCCAATCCATTGCTAATATGATTTTTTGTCTGTCTAGCTGTATCCATTATCTAGTAAACAAATTTAAATTTTATAGAGCAAGTGTATTTTTTATTTCGTACTTTATCAAAATGCTAAATGGTTTACCAATTTGGTGTCAATCTTACCCGAGTCTGCCCCATAGACGGCAAAAATTGTGGTTCGCTAGCGGGCTGTACAAGTACCAAAAATACCTAACTGCAGTGAAGCCGAGTTTTGATATCCCCCCCTTAAGCGCCTCCGCCCACTCAGGCAACTGAAAACTCTCAACTGCCAACTGTCTTTGTATGACAATGTGATGGCCCGCATACTACACAATCACACAAAACCCCGTTGTCAATGGTAACGCAAGCGGCGACTTGCGACCATCTTGCGACCATCTTGCGACTGTCACGGCTGATTACCCTGGGCGGCCGTTGCTATGTTGCGAGCTGTCAGCTGATTGTTCTTCATCTATGGTTAAACAAGCTTTTCGACCAATCAAGACAGAGAAAACAGTCGGTTTTAGTTGGTTTTCAGTTGCCTCAGTGGGCGGAGCGCCTAACTTTCTTTGGACAAATAAAATCCTTTTTTGAAATAAAAAAAAAGTTACGTATAATGTAATTATTAAGAAGGTAGGTTTTTAAGTACTTACCTACAAATTTTACGATCTCAGTGAAAATTTTGATTTCGATTTTTTAAAAGAGTAACTAAAAAAAAATTATTTAGGCCGAACAATCGGCGCAAGAGAAGATGCACTGGATCGCCGACCCGAATAGGACAAGGGGAAGAAGAAGAAGAAATACTTAACAGAAAAATAGAAACATTATTATTTTTTAAGTGCGAGGTCTATTGTTCATAGAACTACACACTAGTTTTAATGTATCAATATAAGTTTATATGTAATCTATTCTAACGCAGCATCACGTTCATTGGTCAAGTGTATTGTACACATTAAATGTTTTTATTAGTGATCAACGAATGCAGTCTGTCAGCAATAAGTTGACATAATTATTATCTAGTAGTTAGTAATAAGAAAGAGCATTGTAGAAAAGATTATATTTGTACAGTGCCCGGGTGATATTTCTCGAAGACGGTGCTCTACAAATCATCGAGATAGTATTATTATGTAACAGATTATAATAAAAGAAACGTCAATGCATCCATTGGTTAACAAGAGCTTTCATTATTTCAATGTTGGGCCCAAGAGGACACTTACAAAATGGAAATTTGTCTTCAAGTGGAATTTGAAATTTTAACGAGGGAGCACCTTCGCGATGTGAAGGGCCCTTAGTATAATTTTTTATTTGATCTTATATAAATAATTCAGAATTTTTAGGTGTAAATATTTGAAATTAGTATAATTGACGATTGCCAAATCTATTAGATTTACATGGTGAAAAATACATTAATGATAACAAGCAATAGCATTACATAAAAAAAATACATGTTCATTTTTGGGCAGCATCGCGTTGATTGGTGGGATGCATTGTACACATAGTTTTTTTTTTATCACTGATCGAAGAACCGGAGAATGCAATGTTTTAGCCATAAGTTTTTATAATGTTTATCTAGTCCTAGTCTGTGGTTAGAAGTTAGAAGTAAGATTATAGAAATGTATTGAAATTTGTACAGCGCCCTTGACGTGATTTGTCACAAAAACGGCGCTACACAAGTCATCTATACATTATTATTGTACTGCTTATGATCATTCGGGAGTAATTAATTTATGTTATTTATATCATGTAAGTTCCTGAATTCAGTTTTAATTACAGTAAATGATTATTATAAAAATTGGGTTCGTGGATATTTTAGTTTAAAAAAAACGTAATAGGTACATAAATGGAGATGATGACATGTTATTTTATTTGTATAAACTACAAATGAATGATAACTGCTACCGCAAGGTGGAAATTACTAAGAATTCCATCTAAGGAGAAGTTATAAACCTACTAACAATTTCAACTAAAATGTATTTATCTTACCGAACAGTCTCACCTGCTATTTATCCACATTTTATAAGTTAGTAATAATAATAATAATAATGTTTGGATGATTTTTATAGCGCCGTTTTCGTGAGAAAATCACCTCAAGGGCGCTTTACAAATTCATTTATACATTTAACCTATATGTATATTACAAATGGTTTATAACAAGGATTTATAGCTAATGACTTACAACTAAAAACTACACTTATTTTTAAGACCGAGTGGGTATTTACACAATATTGCTTTACTAGTACTATGACTTACAGCTATCATAAACCTAAATATTTATATCATTGAAGAAGAAGATAGCAATAATAATCTAATATTTTAAAATATGAAAATGAACAAGATAAAGAAAATAATAAAAGATAACGGTCGCAACTGGGACATTATTGATATTATGGACATTATTTTTGTTATCTTCCTCTTCAATGATATATTACATTGATGGGAATAACCTTCAAAAGTTAAAAAAAGAGAGTTTTTCTTATAAAATTCTAAAACATACTAATTACATTAACAAACAAATATTATTATTTCTTCAATCATTGTAATGTTTACCTACTGCTCGTGCTGTCAGTGACAAATTATGAAAAATATTACAAAAAAAAAAAAAAAAGTTACAGCGTGGTCAAAGTGTAGTCGCGGTGTGGTCAAAGTATGGTCAAAGTGTGGTCACAGTGTGGTCAAAGTGTGGTTAAAGTGTGGTCTAAGAGAGATAAGTCGATCAACGAAAATCGAATGAACTAAGTAGTGAAATATTACTGAAGAGAGATGTTATTATTGCGGATAGGATAATTTGAAAAGGTGAGTCTTTAATTTTGATCTGAACTCAGGTGTGCTGTCGATCTTTCGCAAATGTGAAGGCAGTTTGTTCCAAGCTGTTGGGCCTGCTACTGCAAAAGCTCGGTCTCCGAAATTGGTATTGGGATTGCGTATAGGTACTGAGAGTCTACCTATGGCTGTTGAAGATGCTGATCGAAGGGTGGCTTGCCTAGTGTTGACATCATTTGGAATGCACAGTTCTGAAAGGTAGGGTGGTGCCATGCCGTGTATTGCTTTAAAAACCATCCAGCAAAGTTTGAATTGGATTCTCTCAGGACACTTAAGCCAGTGAAGGTTCCGCAGGTGTTGTGATATGTGGGAATATTTAGAAACGCCGGTTATCAGCCTTACTGCAGCGTTAAAGACTGACTGGAGTCTGTCAGTGTATATTTTAGGGAGATTTGCGTATATACCATTGCAGTAGTCGAGCCGTGATACAACGTAAGAGTTTACCAACATCTTTGTGGCTTTAATTGGAATATTCCTCCTTATAGATTTGATTTGACGCAAGTAAAAGAATCCCGCGCTTACTGTTTTGTTAATATGGGATTTGAGAGAATATAAGTTTATTTTCATCTTGTTACGAGGAAAATATCTACTTCAGCATATCTTTTTATATAGTCGATACATTTGGGTCAGAGGACTAAAATAGGCTATATTATTTTTAAATGCATTCAGGTGAAAAATATTTTGGCGTCTTAAACTCAATGGGAACTGGGAACATTTATTTAAAGATTGCTAAGACAATATGTAGTATCAAAATGGCCGAGTATTATTTTATGTAAACCTATTGCATTTTTTAATTTTTTATATAAATACCGCACAAGAGTCCCAAATGCTTCCGTCTGAAGCCAGTGAGACTATGGCATCCCCGATTGGGGTATTTTGTGAGGCTGAAGGTAGTGGAGAGGAGAAGGAGAAGGGATGAGGAAGATGGGGAAGATCGGTCAATTGCCTTCTAAATTTAAGTGTATTAATTTTGAGGTACTCAAGTCGCATGTCGTACGATCTAAGATATTTATGTAATCCACATTTAAGCATGTTTTTTTTAAACGATTCTACAACGTTTTCATATTTGCAGTTATATGGATTCCAGATAGTGCTTCTTTATTCGTGTTTACTTCTAATTAAGGTATTGTAAATGACTAGAATTGATTGCGGATCTTTGTTAGGCTTACATATTCGGTAAATAAATAATCTTTGAAAAGTGTAAAAAATATAATATGGTAGTAATTTTTTTTAAATCAACAAATTGTCATGTCCCTAAAACGTAGGTAATTTGAAGTCAATCACTGTTGAATTGATCGCAGCTTATTCAAATTTGTTTGAAGTTGGATTGATGTATTTTTTGACAAAGTTCGGTAACGTATAATGTTGCAGGCATTTATAATGCGTCACTGCAGCCACCCATTTTTGTAAGTTATTGGTCCAACTGCATTGTGGGATTTGTAACTCGGTGCATTCGTAAACCTTTGTTGTCTCTAAAGCCGGATGCTAGATATGATCTCAAGTTATAAAGGATGGCTTAGTGCACGTATTCTCAACGTGTTATTTCGATCACAGTTATTATCAGCTGATATGAAGTTATATTAATTGTTTTTATATATTTCTTTGTAACGTGATCCTGTCGCGACGTGTAGAAGTGGTCAGTGGCGAGGGTTGATTTTTTAGTTTTTGTTTTTATTAGAACAAAGATATCATCGTACAGCAAAATGATATCTCCCTTTTTAATACAAATATGTTCAGTAATCGCTGGTTAAAATCCTTATTACGTTACGTGCATTTGGCGTTTTACACATCTTGTATAAAACGCCTAATATTATTACTATTAATATATGGTAGGAACAAATACTTCTCGGGTCTTAATGAGCATTCTAATGACATTAGTTTACAGGTAAGGTAATAGGTAAGTAAGTCATAAGATGTATGAAGTATTAACTTAGATGAAGCAAGAAGGACGGCCAGCGTAGTCCAGGGGCAAGGATTTGGATTGCCGTTCCGAAGGCCGCGGGTTCGAATCCGGCGTGCACAAATAAGTTTTATTTGATTAATTAGTGTTATTTCATAATTAATTGATTAAAAATAATCTATACTCCATTTGCGGCACATTCCAGAGTGGAAGATACTCTCAGTATAGCCCTGGTGTAAGACCACTAGCCGTGTTTAGTGACTAGATCTGAATAGCCAGGCACTTCCCCATCTTCATCTTCCCCATCTCCTTCCCTTCCCGCTTACCTTCAGCCTCACAACATTCCCCGATTGAGGATGCCATAGTCTCACTGGCTCCAGACGGGAGCTGTTGGGACTCTTGTGAGGTGTTCACCGTTATAGACGTGTGTGGAAATCTATTCTTAGTTATGTAATAGTATGTAGTCTCCATTTTGCTTACATTCCATTATGTAGGTTCCATTTTACATTAGACTGAAACTGTTTATAAATTAAGTTCTTGAAAAACATTATGCTTTCAAAAAAGTAATTGAACATTTACACTACATTGTAGGTAGTTAAACGTTTGAGAACCTGAGATTTCAGGAGTACATAATAAGGAAGCACTCTCCATGACGTGACAACTATTCACCACGTGTCACTACGTGTCATATGTCATTCAAAACACAATGCGACCTTATCACGAGGCTGTTTTCATCTCAAATTATGGGCCGGACGGGAAACTAATAGTATTATCTACCCCTATTTCGTTTCAAAGAATATAATAAAACCTATTATGTTAAATGATATTACAAAAAAAAAAACATTTCTACATCTTAAAGTTTAGGATGATTTAAACGATGACTGAAAATTCATTGGCCACCCTGCAAGTGACAGGTAAATAAATAATGATTTATTTTGAATGGGTACCTACCCAAGTGCCAATTTGAGACCAATCTTGCTATTCACATCTTGTCATATCTATTCATAGATGTTTAGTGCTAGCTAAAATAGCTACACCTACTACATAATGGGCAGATGTTTTTAACAGTGAATAGGTACCATTTTATAATATTTTTATTATTTAATACCTACATAAGTAGGTATCCACACTACTTATCCTTTGGCAAACTACGTTTTGACCATTTAACAATAGCGTTTTTTGATCTTGCTTTTTACGCTGTTGTATTTTAATTTCTTGATAAAATAAATGCAATTTCCAAATTAGTACGAACAAATATAAAATATAGTTTTTTTTAAATGCTAACATCACTAAGAACTGAAAGTTAAGGCCCAGTTGGTTCGCAAAAATTCAAATGAACATTGTGATCAAATTGCCTTTCACTGCCACTTTGTTTTAATAGATATTTGAAAGGTTAAGTTAAACGCCGGTTATAGGTGCATTTCAGCTATCTACCGAATTGTAATAAATTTAAATATTTCAACATGATAGTTGTCTTCTTCTGCTAATCAAAATTTGTCCAAAAGCTGTATCGGATCTAGAATCGGCAACGGCATTTAACGGTAATTTTTGATCTGTCAAAAAATTTGATGACTTCTTCACATGTGAATTTCTTCGAAACAACTAAGCCTAAATATCCTAAAATAAGACGAATGCAAAAAGCTCGTTCTACACAATCTATCAATTTTTTTATAAAAAATCGGTGAAACGACTCGTTCTCATGCTAAAAACATCACGGGTAACTGAAAATCGGTAAAACATCAACTACGAGCGGAAAATATAGTTATCTGTATTTGACGGAATCATAAATTCATTAAAAAAATCGACATTTTTCGACAGCCACCTGCGCTTTTTGAAAACCTTCACTCTTTCATCAAAAACAACTGTCGGTGTTTGCTTATTCCTACCATAAATGGGTGGTCTACCAAAAAAAAGGCTGCACTAACAATGGAATTTGAGTGACAACACTAATTTATATTTCACGTATTCTTGACGTCGTGTCAATAAACGGGTCCTTTGTAATACTCTGAAAAGACCCATGAAGGTTTAACAATAAAGAATTGCTTCCATATTGCAAGATCATTTAGTGTCAATTTATTCATAATGCTTTATTAATTTATTTCTTTCGGCTTTAAGCCACGTTACGACTACCGTTTGGCTGTTGTTGTTATTAGTTAGTTAGTTCTCTAGAATCTGCAGAAAGAAGGTGACCCAATTGTTTAGAATTAATTTTTGATAAATTTTACTCACACCCCAAAATTTTTACTTAGTTACGAACATTTTTGTCTGTATAAATATAAATAAACCAAAGATGAATCGGCGGATGCCGCAATCATAAGTAAGGGGGTTCGTGTTTAAAGGATTTAAAGGATTCGATAATTATTTATTTCATGGTATCGAAATTAATATGCCTTTCTATGGATTCACATGTAAAATAAAACCTGTTACATTCAAGAAATAATTAATTATTATTATTGAACTATAAAAAACATGCTATTATTTTTAATAGCCTGCATGAATAATAAATACATATAAATTATTATTCTTATCTCTCCATCCAAGGCGTCTTGTATTTTATTTTTTCAATATAAATAAACTAGGTAATAAAATATGTCATTTGACACCTACAATAAAAATACTTCGTGTTTTTTATCGGTTTCGATAATGCTTAGCCTTTTAAATAATAATTTATTGGGATTTAAATTTTAAAATATCGCAATCGATCTTCATTACCTACAGTATGAACACAGTGTGAAGTATACTTAGAAAAGTAAGTGTTCGAAAACGTTATTTTAGTGAATATTCGCGGTGAATATAAAAGTTGACTCGATATCCTGGGAAGGAAAAGTTGTAGGGGTGGGTGATACACAGTTGTTGAAACTTTCCAAATAGGATGGATTCTCACTCCTGGACACCGCCCTAGTGAAAACCATCATATTTAAAATCCGTTTTATAAATTTTAAATTACAATTGGTTTTTTGTTTTGGATTTTTGTGTTGTTCCTTAAATATTTAAAAAATTTTAAAATTTTTATATGTAATATTTTTATCTAATTTAAAAGTTCACCATTTTCAATATGATTTAATTAAACCGTGCGTTATGTTTTGCTACTATGTATATGTTATTTTAATAGTTGACAGCGGATAACATGTAAAAAGAAACAATATAAATTGAAATATGTTTTGAGTGGTTAATTAAGAGCAATCCTTTAGTTACTGAATGGTCTTAAAGTTCACACTTGAAATCGTGTGATTGTATAATACTTACCTGTCATTATCATTTTTTATTCATTCAGAGGTAACAATAACTTTGAATGACAGATGTTTGTTTTTATTTTGCTCCCGTATAAATTGATAATAAAATAAAGTGTACAAGTTGCAAAAGCCTACAAAGTGATACTTTAAAGTGAAAATTATAACTATACAGTGATTTAGCATTTGTGACTAACATTATTCAATATACTTAGTTGAGTATCGTTGAGGTTTTTGGCATTGTGGGACAGTTGCAGAACAATTATGGCCGAGAAACAAACTAGGAGCAAAGGTCTAGGACTGAATATTCCTGACACTAGTGAGACCAACATTGGAATCTTCATGAAGCAGATGGAGAATAAATTTGAGACCATGAAAAAGGAAATGTTTCAAAAAATAGACAACGAAAATAAAGATGCACGAACTTCTAGAGATTTTATCAGCAGCCAATATGACGACCTCAATACAAAAATGAATACTATTGTAAATTTAGTATCGGAGGTAGAAAACTTAAGAAAAGAATTAAATGAAAAAAACCTTATTATAAAAAATTTCGAAATTCGCCTGGCCAGCCTCGAACAGACTTCAAAGGAGGATGCATTAGAGGTCGCAGGAATACCACCATATGAAGGCGAACAACCCTCGGAGACCGTCAAGAAGCTGGCAGCGGCTGTAGGTGTAGAGATTCTTCCCCTAGATATCCTGGAAGCCAAAAGGATCCCCGACAGGCGTCCCGGAGCACCCCCGAAAATTTGTGTCAGATTCACGGATATTCGCAAAAGAAACCTACTACTAGTAAACCGAAAAAAAATTCACCATGATACCTTAAAATACTTTAACTGCGAAAAGATTTTTATAAGTGCTATTCTTAATCCTTATTTCAAAGAACTTTTATGGAAAACCAAACAAATATGCAATGAAAAAAAGTTTTCGTATGTTTGGTACAAAGACGAAAAAATTTTGGTAAAGAAATCAGCCACGGATAAAATAATATATATTAAACATTCTGATGACTTGTGTAAAATTATTTAGGATGTTGATGAGCTCTGTCACATGTCGAACATTGGCCCGATCGCTCTTACCATACAAAACCTGATCCTGACTGCTCTAAATTATTGTTGTGAAATCATTTTACAGTGATTGTTTCCAAACTGTCAGAAATCTTGTATCTTACCTATGTACTACTATCGGGTAAAGGGCGAACTCCCAGTTTTAGCCACTGTGACGGGGCTCCAAATTCAAAATATAAACTTCCATTGTAAATTGTTCTTAAAAATGGCTAGACTGATTTTTGATAATGAAAAAATTTCTTCTGATAAAATTAATAATTATGTATCTTCAGATATAAAATTTTGTAAATTACTAATGAAAGACTATACGAACCTAAAAATTTTTCACCATAATGTTCGATCCATAAATAAAAATTGGGAAGAAATACTCACTTTACTGAATAATCTAAAGGTTAAATTTGATATAATTATTCTATCAGAATGTTGGATTAATGAACTATATGTACCAAAACACCTTCCTGATTATACTCACTTCTCCACAAAAACACATCACAATCAGAATGACGGCATTATTATATATGTGAATAACGTACTGAATGTTCAGACTTTGGAATTAATAATCCCGGGTGCAAATTGTCTACAAATATCGTACGGTGACACATGCATATTAGCAATGTATAGATCTCCATCCTACCACAATATAACCCCATTCACACAAAGCCTAAATGAAAAATTATCACAACTTGCGCATAAAAACACTTAATTTTAGTCGGAGACATTAACATTAACATTTTACCAAGTAATTCACACCCACAATGCCAAGATTACTTAAACCTACTTAGTTACCATGGATTGATATCTACAATAAATCACCCGACTAGGGTCACCAAAGAATCCAGCTCTTGTGTTGACCACATTATGATAAAAACGAATAATCCATATAAAACACTGGTTTTTGAATCTACTATTACTGACCACTATGCCACTATGATTTCATTAAACACACCATCAAAAAATATAAAAATGAAACACTATTATTGCATAAAACGAGTTGATTATGAGAATATAAAAAAATCTTTTTCCTGTAATTATTGGCACAACTTACTACACATACCCAACGCTGATGATGCATGGACTTACTTCATAGACAAACTACAAACTGAAATAAATAATAACACTAATTCTATAGTAAAAACAATCCCTCACAAATTTAAACCTCTAACTCCCTGGATTAATCACACCATTATAAATTGTATAAGAAAAAGAAACTTACTTCATAAAAAAACTTCATTGAATCCTTCTGACACTATACTTAACAACTTTTACAAAAGATACAGAAACATATGTACAAAAGTCATCAGGAATGCTAAGGAATTATATTATAGACATAAAATAGAAGAAAGCAAAGGTAATCCAAAAGAAATGTGGAACATATTACGTGAAGCTACTCATACTAAGCCTAACTTAAACACTGACCTAAAACAACTAAATATTGATGGACTGACCGTCGACTTCTCAAAGAATCCAGAAAAAATCCTAAACCATGCCAATGACTTTTTCACTAATGTCGGGAAAAAATTAGCAAACAAAATGTCCTCCCCGAATTCTAATACAAAACAGGAAAAAACACATATACTCCTTTCTAAACAATTTAAATTTCAAACGGTTACACATGACGATATTAAGAATACAATTAACTCATTAAAAGACACAAAGTCCGCCGGTATGGATGGCATCACCGTAAGTTTACTCAAAACACTTGTTCACGAACTATTGGAACCTCTCACTTACATAATTAACCTCAGCATATCACAGGGAATTTTCCCTAATGAATTAAAGCAAGGGCTCGTCATACCCATATACAAAAGTGGTCTAAAAGTGGACATTAACAATTATAGGCCCATAACAATACTTAACTCACTCTCGAAAGTAGTTGAAAAAATAATCAACAAACAACTGAAAACATTTTTGGAAAGCGAGCAGCTACTCTCCGAAAATCAATTTGGTTTTCGGTCAAATAAGAGCACTGCCGATGCCATTATTGCTGTTACAGACTTTCTTGTTTCAAATTTAGATAAGGGTAAAAAATGCATTTCTATCTTCCTAGACCTCTCAAAAGCTTTTGATACCATCTCCTTTGACATCCTTATTAATAAACTAAATACCATTGGTATAAGAGGGAAAGACCTAGAATTTCTTCAAAGTTACTTAACTAATCGAACTCAAAGTGTCAAAATCGAAAACAAATTCAGCCAACCCCTCCCTATAACCTACGGAGTTCCCAAAGGAAGCGTCTTAGGCCCTACTTTGTTTCTCATATACATAAACGATCTTTGTAACCTAATGATAGATGGAAAAATTGTAAGTTTTGCTGACGATACTGTGCTACTCATTCAATCAGACACTTGGTTAGACGCATACAAAATGGCTGAGAAATCAATTAACTCTGTTAAAAAATGGCTAGATATTAATTCTCTTGCACTAAACACTACCAAAACAAAATACATTCCTTTTGGTATGAATATCGTTGGCCAACCTAATCAAGATGCTGAAATAAAAGTACATGAATGTTCTTGTATTCACGATACATTCTGTCAATGTCCTTGCCTAGATCGAACGGACCATATCAAATACCTTGGTCTTACATTTGATCAATATCTTAAGTGGAATACACATTGCCTACTTATCACGAATAAGCTTAGAAAACATGTTTATTTTTTCAAAAACATTAGAAACATACTAGATTCCAAATCTATGAAAATTGTTTATTACTCTCTTTGTCAATCAATCATTGAATATGGAATAATCGCATGGGGAGGTGCAACACTATCAGCTATAGATTCATTATCGAAGGCACAAAAATTAATTATGAAAGTTATTCTTAAAGTTCCCATAATAACAAGTACTGTAGATATATTCAACAAATTCAATGTATTAGATATTCGACAAATATACACAAAAACTATCTTAACTCATCTGTTTAAAAATAAAACACATACATTTTATAAAAATACCCAAAATATTGTAAACACGCGGCACAAAACCGAAGAACTCATACAAATACCTAAAACAAACACAACATTTGGTCAAAGAAATTTCAAATACATTGCGTCTAAAATATACAATAACCTACCTGACAAAACAAGACAATCGAATAATATTAAAAAATACAAAATCCTGATCAAACAATGGATCATCGAAAAAGGTCGTGCAATAATTAGTCACCTCACCCAAATATAATCGTATATCTCATTATTGTTACCACTACCTACCAACCTGAAAATTTTGTCAAATATTTTTGCTTTATTGAAAAATGTACTTCATATTATAATTAGAAAATATTTGTAAACTAGTCTGTCTCGACACAGGAGTTCCTAGTGAGACAGGCAAAGCCAAAAAAAAAATGTAAACCTTATTATATAGATTCAATAAATAAATAAATAAATAAAAAATAAAAAATATTTTAATCTTGATGGCCTAAAATGTTAAGTGATATGCTCCGAATTTATTTATGAATATAAATGCGAGCCGAGCCACGAATTATAGTAAAGGAACGAAGCAACCGCGTACGAAGATAAAGCAGTTACCAACCAACATAAATGTATCGTGTGTGTTCTGTGTAATCTCTGCACAGGAGGCCAAGGGGATGCTCCCGTAGCCCCCAATAACATATGGTGCCGACTTGCCAGGGTTCCAGGGAGCCAAGACGCTGATAATACCTAAAGCCTTCACGGAGAAAAATGTATTCGAAAAAAACGATCATTTTAATATTAAAAACGGAGCTGAAGTTTTTACGAAAAAATTAACAGGGTTTCAATGTTTATTGACGGGAACACGTAGGAATAATTTTTTGTTATCCGTAATTTCGTACGTATACCAACAAATTATTCTTACATTTTCCCGCCAATAAACATTGAAACACTGTTAATTTGTTCGTAAGAACTTCAGTCCCGTTTTTAACTGTTTTTACTATAAAAATGATCGTTTTATTCGAATAACATTTTTCTCCGTGTACTAAGGCTACTAATAACATTTTTCTCCGTGTACTCGTATACTGTATATTCTTTATTTAAAATTACTTTTCAATACTTTGTAAGCACTGTAGGTTTATTTTTAAATTTTTAAATTTTGTTATAGTAAAGCGCACTTGAAGTGAAACATCACAAAACTGCGCTATACAAATGCTTTATTATTATTATTATTATTATAAGGCGTCAGGCGCTGTTTGGCTCAGGGCCGGCCCTGCTCTCTGTGAAGATCATGGTCAACCGTTTTGAATAAAAAAAGCACGAAGTAGATAGTGATCATCCATCCATCTGTTGTTTTTCCACATTCTAATTTCATGATTTATTATGTAGAGAAATCATATTTCTGAAAAATGTTGTATTTCTTATCTTCATTGTCAGAAATTTAACCCTTGAATTCTGCAAACGATGCAGCACTACCTCGTTGTTCATGTTCAGTCCAGGACCGTTCAGCATTCTCTACACTTTTATTTTACACAAAATTACTCAACCAGTTTATTTTAGGCGGCACTTCTAGGATTCGGACAGGACGTGTCTCTGTTACCCACTTGGCGGTGATTTATTTTGGCGTTCTGCTTATACTGAGAAATAAAACACACGGCGGGCTGTCACGTTGCTTGTAAAGGGCAACTGCCAAAGATGTCGTCAGACATTAGTTATCGTTGCTTTCACGCCACGGCGCTAGGTGGCAGTAGAGGTCACGCCACGTCAGAGCTGGTTAGAAGATGTTGTTTACGAAACGAAATTATTATTGGATTCCCTTTACTTTTTTGTTTCTGATGTAGTTGGTAGGGATTCAAATATAACATACTAAATTCTAAATTCACTGTTTCTACTGACGTTTTGCGGAACGGAAATTAACGAGATTGGCTGACGAGTTAAAGAGAGCTACTACGGATGGCTGAAGTCGCCGAGGCCCTAGCACGCTTGCTCCATAACGATCGATAAGATAACTATCGGTAACTTCTCATCGTTCCCTACGACAACTGCAGATCGCAAACGAATAGGTGACAGTTCGCAATGACTAAGTGTCCTTAATATATTCGATAACAACTGTCGTTTCTACGTTTAAGATCTGCAGTTGTCCTAGGGAACGATGAGAAGTTACCGACAATCGGTCGGTAACTTCATATCGAGCGACCATGCTAGCACACCAGAAGTCGACAAAATCAAAGACAAAATCGAACGATCGGCATATAAGTAAGTATGTGAACTGCTTACAAAACAGCTATATAGGTAATGAGAAAATCCTTTTCCCTATAGTAGACTTACTATTAAAGTTTGTGCCTAAAACTTGTTGAATTCAACTGAATTTACTAATTATGTATTTATTATTTTTTAATGTCTGTCTTTAATTTTTTTATTGATTACAACGAACTACCTAAGCCGCTAGTTTGTCAACGGTTTTTTTTTTTAATTTAGGATTTGTACATATATTACACGTTATTGCTTTAAATCGTAATAAAAATATATTTTTAATGAAAAAAATAAAATAAAATATCAAAAAAACTAATACAGAATAAGTACAAGTACCCACAAAAAGTGTCGAGAAGATCAATTATTTCATAACATAATAAATTTTTTTGGCTCGTGACCAGAATACTCGTACATCACATAAATATTAAAGGACCGTCTGTTTCAACGCTGACTACAGTTAAAGTTAAAAGCATTTACTAAAGTTAAATTTCACCAAAATGCCCTTTTTAATCAATGCTTGTTTGACGTTAGTATTAACTTTTGCTTTACTTTCCGAAAACAGAGAGTTACCCTATAGTACTCCGCCATATTGGCATATTTGACAGTTCTGTTCAGTTCTGTTGGAGGAAGCTACGATATACTAATCACGATAAATATTATATAGGATGATGATGTATCCGTTCAATGGGTATTATATTACACCCTTGTGATAGACAACAGAATATAGGTAAACACGGTAATTCCTGCATTTATATTATTATGTAGACCATCTACAATCTACATGTGAATCGCTGGGGGGAAACCAAAAACATTTCGACCCCGCGTCAACAATATGGTTATTTGGTAAGGTCTCGAATTTTTGGAGCGGCATCGGGTGTCGAAAAATCTCGTTAAATTTGTGACACATCAAATACAAGGAGATATTACAATTGCTGATAAAAAGAAAGTAATTTTTTTCCGTATAATATCGTATAAATTATAATAGACACAGTAATTAACATTTTCAATGTGTTATGGCGAAGATAATAATTACAGGTGGGGCTATTTACATATTGACTTGAGAAAGCGTTTGAGCAGAAGTAATTTTTAAAAAGATTTACTAATTTCTTCGCCACTGCTTGCTACAGTTTCAATTAGTTGAATTATTTTAGGGATTTAGTTAGTCATACATACCCTTTGATTTAGCATAAGCCTATTGTGATTTTGTACTGTAATGTAGGGAGTATTTAATAAAACTAATAAGAAATTGAAAACATTTATGTACTCCAGTTTTGACCATTGTTCGTAGGGTTGAAAAACTATCTGTGGTCTTAAATTCTCAAAGTCTTTATTTTTCTTTGACTTGATGGATAACCCGCTGGAATACCATATAGGATACTTGTGAGCTACTTACTGCAGTGCCGACTGTCTTCCTTCAGAAAGCTTAGGTTAAAAGCTATTTCTTAAAAATGTATCATTTGATTAATTTCGCATAAGTACTTGTCTTTCTCCAGTATATATCTCATACCTCTATTCGGTATAAATTCTAGTTTGTTCAAGTTTCCTTCATTGTCCGAATATAACATCGTAGAGCAATAACCTAAATGTGGTGCAATTATAGTTTTGAAAATGAGCTCTATTAATTTTTTCTTTTTCGTTTATTTCTTAGACTTCTAAGAAAATTAACCTTTATGATACCCACTTTAACACATTTTAAAAAATTGCTGTGAAAGTTAGTTTTGAATCCAATATGACATCCAGATTTTTGTCTTCATTCACTTTTTTTTTAATTTTTCATCTTTAATCATATTTTATGCGCTTTTTTGCCTATTTTCTTACATCTTGTTTTGTTAACTTTCAGTTTCAACTTGTTGATTAACAATTTTCATTTTTTTGTATGTCTTCGTTTATTGCAGTTTTGTACTCTTCCCCACGAAACATAGATTAACGTACCGTCTGCGAATAGTCTAATTTTGCAAATTTATGGTTTTAAAATTTTCATTAGTGAACGATACACTATATTAAAAACGATGATTTATATTAAGGCCCAAGGCTTGTTGAATGGCTCGTATCCTGAAAACACATCAACAAATCATCAGCGAACGGAGAAACACCCACAGCCAGCACCGCCCTCGTATTGCAGATACTTACTGCCAATCCATAAAGCGATAAAATAAAACACCAAAAAATTGCAACCAAACGGTGAAACAAAATGCCATCTTTATTATCATTTTATATCCTTTTTGGCACGTGATTCTTTAACATTGGAAGAAAATTCGAGCAAGTATTTAGGTTTTTCTTATTTTAATGAAAGGGTTGAATGAAAAGCTAGGCCACTTGATTAAAATTATGATGCTATTTTCAAGAGTGGGTACCGTATACCTGAGTTACTCTAATTATTTTTTAGTCCCAACTAATCGCAACAGTCCAGTGCCAGTGAGATTATGTTATCTCCGATTGTGGTATGTTTGTGAGACTCAAGGTGGCAAGGAGGGGAAGGAGATGGGGAATTGGAAGGTGGTGAAGAGGAAGGTGTGGAAAAGGAAGATGGGGAAGAACCTGATTAATCATACCCAATTACCAAACATGGTTTGCTATCCCCTATTATGGTACCTCCGATTGGGGTACGTTGTGAGGCTGAAAGTAGTAAAGTAGTAGTAGAGAGGGGAAGGAGATGGGGAATTGGGAGGTGGAGAGGAGGAAGGTGTGGAAAAGGAAGATGGGGAAGAACCTGATTATTCATACCCAATTACCAAACATGGTTTGGTATCCCCGATTATGGTATCTCCGATTGGGGTATGTTGTGAGCTGAAAGTAGTAGGGAGGGGAAGGAGATGGGGAAGAGGAAGTAGGTGAAGAGGAAGGTGGGGAAGAGGAAGGTGGGGAAGAACCTGACTATTCATACCTGGTCACTATACACGGTTAAAGCCATTTCAAGCTCAATTTTCAATTCTCAATGTTCGTCTCTCAACGGGGCGATTTGTCACCAAAGACGGCTATATTGTATCCCCGATTGGGGTATGTTGTGAGGCTGAAAGTAGAAGGGAGGGAAGGAGATGGACAAGAGGAAGATGGTGAAGAGGAAAGTGGGGGAGAGAAAGGTGGGGATTAACCTTATTTTTAATACCTGGTCACTTAACACGGTTGAGGCCATTTCAAGCAACTTTTCGATTCTCAATGGTCGTCTCTAAACGGGGCGATTTGAAAGTATTTATGGTACAATATACCTATGACTTATAAAACATTCCTACTTGTGCAATGATGGGTGACTGTAGCAGAGGGATGAAAATATACTCGGCTGATAACCGATTTGTATTCTGTTTAATCTTTGCAACCCAAGACACCCGGGATATGTTATTCATTTTAATATACGTAGTTCAACCAAATCCGAGTATTTTATTTTGTTTATGAATTACCTCCATTCTTTCGTGATATCTTTCTACAAACATAATAATAATAAGTAATAAGCATAAAAGTCTTTTCCCGTTGCTTGAATAGCGCTAAGAGCATAATATTGTCAAAGTTCAACAATGAAGCAAAATATCGTATTTTAAAAAGCTACCCGCTACTTTACAGCCTTGCCAGCATGAAGTCACTTTGCGCCGAACAAGAATGGCTTCGAAATAAAATTATGCTTTTTATTTGACACTTTACAACGTTTTGTGACTGCGGTCTGACATTCTGAAATTACTGTTAAAAATTAAAGTTTCAAACGATTTTATTTTCCTTGCGAATAAGACATTGTATTTTATTGACTTTTATAGCACATAATGAAAGAGAACCATGGCTGAAACTGTTATATTATTGACAATAATTTATATGATAGTTTTGATTTTTGTGACAAGCTGAATTATTTGAATTAATTGAGGATTTTAAGTGCATCAAATATTATTAGCAATAAATTTGAAATTTCAATTTGCGAGTCTGACACGTAAGCACAAGGCCATAAACAAATAATTTAATTCCGCAACTTGCATTATCGACAAAGAATCAAAGAGCAGAATTTATTTAACATAAAGGTATTCCTGTATTAATCGACTAAAAATCATAAAAAAGAGGGTCACAAACGAAATTTAAGTAAAAATCAGTAAAAATACACGATTAAATTCCTGCAAAATTGAAAAAATAGTAATTATTCATGATTGGAAATATATATATTTTTTTTATATCAGTAGTGCTTTTAAAGATTTTCGGTCTAAACGATTGTGGAAAAATACAAAAGAAATTTCAAAATAAAATCTGATTGATTCAAATATTGTTACGTTATCGGAGAACCCAACTGGCCACTCGTACAGCATGAGTTTTCTTTCTCCTTGTAATAATCTAAATGTGCCAAAAATCTTTCATACCCACTAACTAACATATTTAGAATGTCACTAGAAGCCGGAAAATTTCCTACAAAATTCAAAGAAGCAACTATAATCCCTATTCATAAAACAGGTTCAAAAAGCAAAATTGAAAACTATCGTCCAATCTCAATTCTAACAGTATTTAGTAAACTCTTTGAAAAAATTGTCTACGATCAAATTTATACAACAATTGTTCGCAACATACAAAACCAACAACACGGATTTCTACAAAAAAGATCGGTACTAACAAATTTGGTAAATTTTACTGAATATTTAACGAGCAATATGGACAATAGAAACCAAGTAGATGTAATCTACACTGATTACTCTAAGGCCTTCGATAAGGTAAACCATTTCATTCTAATTAAAAAATTAAATCAATTAGGCATCCATGGTGACTTACTTCGGTGGCTCACTTCATACCTTCGGAGTAGACTTCAATGTGTATCAGTTGAGGGAACTAAGTCCAGCTTCTTTTTCGTGCCCTCCGGTGTTCCTCAAGGTTCTCATTTAGGGCCATTATTATTTAATGTATATATTTACGATATTCACAAATGTTTTTTACACGCCAATTACCTAGCATATGCAGACGATAAAAAATATACCTAGTTATAAAATCAATCGAAGATTGCATTAAACTTCAAGAGGACCTAAATCGTCTTTTTGACTACTGTGAATCAAACACACTTGTAGTTAATACCTCAAAATGCAATAAAATAACATTTACACGTAACAAAAATAAAATTCCCTTTATGTATACATTAAACGGGACATATATCAAAGAAGTAGAATCTATCAGGGACTTTGGGGTAGTACTGGATGTTAAATTAAACTTTATACAACACACTGATGAAATCATTAACAAAGCCAACAAAATGCTAGGATTTATCATTCGAATAACGAAACCTTTCCGCAACCTTAAGACTCTATATTCCCTTTACACAGCGTTCATCCTTCCCCACTTAACACTGCACACCGATTTGGACTCCTTTTTACCAAGCTCACATTGAAAGAATCGAAAAAATTCAAAAAAAGTTTTTTAAATACATAAATTATAAAAAAAAATAAACTTCTCAAATTACACCGAATCTATTAATTACATTAATTACCATAACTTCGACTCCCTTCATACACGACGTTTAATTTTTGACCAAATCTTATTATTTAAAATTCTTAATAATGGCCTGGACTCGCCAGAACTAACCAACTTAATAAATATTCATATTCCGACAAGATCAACACGGCAATCTTATTTGTTTCATTTGCCTACACATAGAACTAACTTTAGAAAAAATTCACCAATTCCCCGTATATGTGCACAATATAACACAAAATTTCAAAATATTGACATATTTAACAATACACTTCACAAATATCGATTAGAAGTAACACGTACGATCGAAAATTAATACAAGAGTGTGGAATGTATTCGGAGCATCTCCTATCCTCATCCTATATTCCTCTTCCTCTCCTTCTCACCCAAAACTAATTGTATGTAATAAAACTCCATCTCCATTCAACTTTAACATAGGAGACTTTTTTGGTTTGACTTCATTTAACAATGTATATATTTATCTTTATATTTTATGTATAAGCTGTCTGTCTCTTACCAATAAATAAATAAATAAATAAATAAATAATATATTATATTATATAATATTATACACTGATTACCTTTATGTTGCTACACGCATCTTAAAAAAAATGCTTTTTGTTTTTTTTTTGTTTTTTGTTTTGTAAGAATATTATTAAATAACTGTTTTTTTAAAAGAAGTATTGTGTTGTCGATTATGAACATTAAATATTCTTTGAAACATTAAAGGCTACGGATAGTTTTATAAGTTTACATAAATCGTTACAAAATCACCACACAAATCACAGTTAATTTTATAAGTTTACATACATCGATACAAAATCACACACAAATCACAGATAGTTTTATAAGTTTACATACATCGCTACAAAATCACCACACAAATCACAGATATTTTACACACATCGTTAAAAAATCCCCACACAAATCACAGATAATTTTATAAGTTTACATACATCGCTACAAAATCAACACACAAGTCACAGATAGTTTTATAAGTTTACATACAACGCTTCAAAATCACCACACAAATCACAGATAAGTCTCAGTCATCTCGTTACACCTTGTTAAAGTGATTAAACACATAAATAACGTATTACATTCGCCGAGGCATGTTTATTGTATATTCAGAGAACACGAATAGCCAATTCTGTGTTTCGTTATCATACTTTATATCGGAGATGCTGCAACAAAGTACGAAAGAACACAGTAACTAGCTAGTATTTTATATAATTATACTTTACGGTGTAACGATTTCTAATACAGGCTTTATTTATTTACACACGCAACAAGAACAGATACGAGCGAATAAATGAGATCGGAATAGAATTTAAATTGGCGATGAATCTAGCGATTACTCAGAAATGTGTGTTTGGCACAGATATCTGAAAGGTGTTGACATTTTTATAATGTAGATCTAAATTGTGTGGGAGGTTGCAATAATTCACCGTTTGTTCGGGTTTATTTCAGGGAATATATTTCTCTTGAGCGTACTTTGTGGATTCTTATGAAGTAAGTCAATACGCATAATACGAGAGTAGTAGTTATATTTTTTTTAAATAATAACAATATTCTAAGACACAGTAATACTACGTAAATATTTATTTATCGAACTTGAAATTTTACACTAAAAGTTTTTTTATGACTACAAAATGTTTTCAAGCATTTTTAATACATAATCGTATGAGAGGTTTGAACACGTAAAATCCGATTTTAAGGCTATTTTCCAATTCGGCAAAAATACGAAAATAAATTCTGCTATTAAATTATTGGGGTGCATTCCTTGAATGGAGGTACTTAGTACCTATTACGCAATATTATTTTTTTAATATACATGTTTGTGTGTCAGTTTTCCGAAGTGGTGTATAAATAATGTTATTACGTATATGGTAAGGAAATTTAATTAACAAATGATCGTATAATATAAATGACAAAATATCTACGCGAATTAATTGTGACAAATAAAGTTTGTATTTCTGTATCGTAATCAATGATTTATCTGATAATTTCTCTCTGTAAGATGCTATCCATTATTTCAATGGAACAATAATTCAATTGGAATCAGTGTAATAAATTCATTCTCGTAGCGTAAGATAATTATGTTCCATCATAACACTATCGTTAAATGTATTCATTTTTTCTCTATTTCTCTGAAGCTGATTTATCTATACCCTGATCACTTTATTATTTAAAAGAAATAATTTACATCAATAAGGTAGAGCAGAAATCATGGAACGCTGTAATTAACTAGAAAAACGCAAAGTTGTCTTATGCTCATCAGGTGATAGGAAAATTGTCTAACAATGGTTTAGGTTAGAGAAGAATAAATCGCAAGACACAACGTCTCAATTCAAAAAAAAGTTTAAATCGTTTAGCAGGTTATTTAAAATGATTAAAAATAAGCGGATACCAATCAACAGCATTCGCTTAATCGGTTTCTTACATTAGTGAAGGATGGGTACGCTGATAAGGATGTTAATAACGAGTTGCTGTTGAGGAGTTGTCAATGGAAGTCAGACTAAAGGTTCACATCGGCGCGGCGTTCTGGAACAAACGCTTGTGAATGATAGCGAGGCGATGAAATTGCAGGAAAAGGATAGATAAGCATAGACAGTTGATATAGTGTGCAAAAAATGGATATGAAGCCTGGGTGGGAAAAATAATATTAGAACTCGGGACATGTGAGAAGTGAAAGGAAACTGTGTGAAACACAGGAAAATGTGAAAGGGTCAAGTGAATCCAAATAATAAGTCGATCCTTTGTTTTAGATAGGTACCTATAAAGAAACGAAAATATGTTGGCCTAATTTTGATTTGATTGAAGTTAAAGGAGAGATACACGTAATGTTTCTAATTAAAGTTTAGTGAAATCTGAACCAATTCAACTAGGTAAATGTCAATACATGCAAAAACCTCAAGGCCGACTAGTCAGTAAGAAAACTTCAATGTTAATTATCTAACCACTTAGTGCATTACATATGATTGCGATTAAATACAATGCAGTATCAACAATAATCGGCGCCGTTCGCAAACTATAGTTGCTCGATGCCACTGACTTAAACAAGTGATACTTCAAAATCCGTCGCGCACTGTACTGTAAGGAAGTGTAAAAATGTAATAGCGTAGTAGAGTGACGTCATCAGTCAGTATCCGCTAGATAATTATATCGTCAGGTGGCCAATACCTCACGGATGCCCATGACTCAACAGCGAACACCTTATCTTGCTTCTTCCATATCAATGTTCTATGAGAACCGAAAAGATCAAACCGCTCGGAAGATGGTGCCGACAAAGTGAATCGAAACGTTTTATACCCACGTCTGTTAATATTTATTGCTTATTGCGCCGTTCGCGGCACTGCGGTAAAAATACATGGGCATGCTTATTATTTACGGCCGAATGTAACAACATTATTACGAACGTGTTTCAAATAATGATTTTTTAAATATTCAAGCAAAATGCAAAATCCGAATGCGGGTTGAATCTGTACATTCAAGCGAGTAATTTTAATGTAATTTTTATATTTATTCCCAATTTGAGAAAAGCATGACATTTAAATAGTCAAAATCAGTGAAGTTTTATGATATTTTTTTTTTACCTTTCATAGCATTTCCTCTAGGTAGGTATCTTTTAGAAAGTTTATCGACGTTGAGTGTTGTCTTGTCCTATTCAATATTTTAGTTCAAGTTTTCTTATTTATCATTTTAAATTTAATTTAATTTTTCTAACTTCGATGTGTAGACTTCTTTACGTTAAATTCGCGTCTGTGTGTCACCTTTCAGTTCTTCTTTTATATTAAATCTTTGTTTATGCTATGTTTTGTCTATGGGTTTTTATGCAAATAACGGGATTGGTTGAAATATGTAAATCACTGTCATACTGTTTATCAAAATTCGCATTTCATTCCTCATTTTGAAGCCTCAAAGCTCGCAGCTAGAATCAAACTATCATAATTGCGATTCATCAGAATTAACAAAGCAATAAATCTCATCCAATAAACAACACAAGTGTTTTTACTAAAAGATTAACCTCAAACCATCAAATTCTGTGCGCGGCTTAGAGTGTGAAGAACGAAGAAATTCAGAAAAGCAGCTAGCCTTACAAACTGCAGCATAGTTCCCGGAGACCATCACGCCAGGACCGTCCAATCGGAAGTGTAATAAATCTGAATCATTCAACCAACACGTCGTGTTTTATCGTTTAGTGTCAAAGTTTGGGTAAAGTTCGGTTCTTGGGAAACACTCCGAAAAAATAAGTTGAATTATTTTTATACTAACTTTGGGCTGGAAAATCCGAATCTGAAGGAATTAGGTTAGGGAGGTCAATATCAACTGAGTTACAGCTACGCTAGGTTTGTGTAACATGGTTTGTGATAAAAAAGTGATTGACACATTCTATTCACATAATAACATTGATATTATTGCTTAATGGCAACACTTTGCAATTTTCTGAGGTTGGCATCATTGAATCACTTTGACTTTTCAGTACAATATGTCAAAAATGCATTGCGGATTTGTTCCTGTGTACGAAACTTTAAAGTCCTGTAACTCAGTTGATATTGACCTCCCCAACCTAATTCCTTCAGATTCGTATTTTCCAGCCCAAAGTTAGTATAAAAATAATTCAACTTATTTTTTCGGAGTGTTTCCCAAGTACCGAATTTTTTCCCAAAGTTTTTTAAGGGGGGGATATCAAAACTCGGCTTCACTGCAGTTAGGTATTTTTGGTACTTGTACCGCCCGCTAGCGAACCACAATATTTGCCGTCTATGGGGCAGACTCGGGTAAGATTGACACCAAATTGGTAAACCATTTAGCATTTTGATAAAGTACGAAATAAAAAATACACTTGCTCTATAAAATTTAAATTTGTTTACTAGATAATGGATACAGCTAGACAGACAAAAATCATATTAGCAATGGAATGGATAGATAGAAACATCTTTTACGCCCTGAACCTTTTTTGACGTCTCCGTTTTTTACTCAATGAGACTTTGAATCTAATGGTGTTTTTACGTAGATTGTATGGTTTATAAAATGGTAATAACTGTATTCATAATATTCCCGAAAATAATGGGTGTGAATAAAGGGAGATCATAAAATAAAGTTGGGACAAATATTTTTAAGTACGTGCAATAGAAATGACAAAAGGTGGTTTTGTTTTTGAAAGTTTATTTCGACAAATTTTTTCGTACTCAAGAAAGAATATATTTCAAAATATTAGATCAGATAAACAAAAAGTAGAATGACGCACATAAACGAAAAATCACAAAATATAATACAAATTGATATAAAATCAACTAAATGTAAACTTGGTATGCAAATATTCAGCATAATATCCTACAAAAATTGCCAAGACTTGTGGATTTTAGAATGATATTAATTTTATCTTTAGTACTTGTGTTAAACAGTGTTAGTCGTACGGAATTTTTAAACCTCTCAACAATAATAGTAGAATATTTTTTTTATTTTTATATATAACTTCGCACAGGAGGCCCGGAGAAAAATTGTCTATAAGAGACCCATATTGTATGAAGGAGGAAACACAGAGGCCGGCAAATCGTTTCACAGCTGAGCTGTTGAACTCAAGAACGAGTGGTAGAAGCGACCCGTTCTCATGTGAGAAATTTCGACCGTGTATATATGTTGGGCGCGCGTTTGGCGTGTTTCCCGACTTTGCACCGGTGCTGAAGGAATCAATGACGCTAGTTCCTCTCTGAAGCATCTTCCATGTCTGAAATAACGGTAGAACAAGGATTCCATCGCGGTAGACGACCCTGAATAATTCTTGAAGCACGTGTGCTCCTGAGGCTGTTCCTTCTTATTGGCAGCTCGTGTACAAATTACCCAAAATTTATTTGACTCTCTCGACTCATCGCCTTGCCCCGCTGTGGGAGAGATGGATTCATACGTCCGCCACTCCTTTTTTATATGAATACCTTACAAAAGTCCCACCTGCTCCCGTCTGGAGTCAGTGAGACTATGGCATCCCCAATTGGGGTATGTTGTGTGGCTGAAGGTGAATGGGGATGAGAAGGAAATATTGTAATTATTTCTACAAATCTCATGACGTCAGAGCTCACCACTATATGTATATAGAATCCTTCACGGGCGTGTGCACAACAAATCACCTATTGTTTCAGCGCAATCGAATGAATGGTATAGGAAATTTTTTATAACGCCAGAGCTCAGCACTACATATAGAAACCATTACAGGTATGTGCACAACAAATCACCAAAGTTTCTTTGCAATTGGAGTAATGCTTTAGGTACCGTATAAGGAATTACGAAGGTGTGCATTTAACAACTTACAAAAGTTTCATCACAATCGGATAAATAGTACAGGAAATAAATGCATAACGCTAGAGCTCACTTGCACTATAATATATATAGAAACTTTCAAGGGCATGTACACGTACACGAAAAATCCGCCAAAGTTTCATCGCACTCAGATGAATGCTTTAGGTACCGAATAAGGGACAAACAAAGAAACATTAATTTTTTATGTATTTTTTTTACAAATTTCATGACGCCAGAGCTCACTATTATTTATAGAAACATTTGCGGGTGTGCACATAACAACTCACCAGAGTTTCATCACAATCGGATAAATGGTATAGGAAATAATTTCATAACGCTAGATAGGAAATAATTTCATACACGACAAATCGCTATCGGATAAATGCTTTAGGTTCCGCACGAGGAACAAACAAAGAAACATTCATTTTTATACGATAAAATAATTAATTATTTAATTTCTACTTTGCTTGTGTAACACCCATTTCCCCATTAATTGCTTGACGGAACTGCAATGCGAGCGCGCGACCTCTCCCCTCAAATGTCCACTCATTACTGAATAAATTTCCAAAATGTTACCGTAAAACCTGCGCCTTAAACATAACTTTATTCATAAAAATAAAATCTAAAATGACAAAGAATTGAATTTTGACAAAAAAATTAAATAATATATTAAATATAATACTATCCACAGTTTAGGTATCAATAATGGTGTGTTGTAGGAAATATTTAGGCATAATTTCTTTACTCAGTCATAATTTCAACTCATATTACTATTGCTGCATGTTTGCGTTATAAACTGGTTAGAAAGAAATATTTCAAGAGGTCGAGGGGCATTCTGAAATACATAATAAGCCAGTCTTTGCGGTCCTTGCTGAAAGTTGAAAGGAGCGCGGTACCTTTGATTTGCCATTATTTATGTAGCGGAACACACATGGAAACAAAATTAGCAAAATCGTGATGCCCTGATCGGGTATGGAGTCATTTTTGGAAACTGTGGACGATTCAGCCAAACGATGAAAATAGGAAAGCCATAGGTGTGATTTGGTGTAAAAAGGAAACTTTTAAAGTGACAAAGAACCATGATTGTAGACAATAAAGATGAAAATTTTATTGTTTGATTGGAGACAATAAAATGGTAATCCATACCTATTAGATATAGTCACATATTGGAAAGACATGAAGGGGGCAAGAATGTGAATGACAACAATAAAATTATTATAAGCAATAATTATTAGTCTGAAACACTCATCCATATTGAAAAACCTCCCGAGAAAAGTTACATGTTGCCGACGGGACTCGAACCCGCACCCCTTCGATTGCCGGTCGAGAGCATTACCATTAAGCTACGGCGCCTTATCTGTTACCCTGATTCAATATATACTAGTGTTTCATTCAACAATTATCACTTATTACATTTTTAGGGAGGTTTTTTCAATACGGATGAGTGTTTCAGGATAATAATTATTGCTTATAATAATTGTTTCCCTTTGTGCTATGCATTAAAAAAAAAATCTTGTCTTAACCGCTTGGGCACATAAGCTTGTTTTCACGACAATTTAACGTCGGTAGACATAGGAATGACGTATGCCCCGCACCTGAGTTATTAAACGTAAGTTCATCAATTAAAGACAACAAATTAAATATAATGATGATGAAGTTAAAGTGTGGATGATAAGCCCTAATTTTGGATGATAAAGATAGGCAATGAAAATTGAAATAGATGTATAGGCCATAACTTTTGATTTTACGGTGGTTGAGTGAGTTGAGTTTCCTTTATAAAAATATGTTTGTAAGACGATAAATGCCGGAATCTAGTTAAATAAATGTTTGTTTTGATACATGACATGTAATTTAATATTACGGAATTATACAACTGATTGAAAATGGTATTTTTTCTCTAATATCTTTACTGTAGGTAGGTGAACCCTTGAATTAGAGACATCGTGATGAAATAACAACAATTATAACAACGATACAAAGTAACAATGACAAATATGGACACAGCAAGATGCCAATAAAACCCTCCGCAATTCTTTCAGCATTGTCCTGAGTGATTTGTATTCAAGCAGATACATAAATCTAACCATAGGACGGATGTAGACATCCGTTTTACTAAACAACTTAATAAATTCATTATAGAAATTGAATTAGCTTTTTAATGAATTGCGTGCCGCACTCTAAAGGGCAATAAACACGTTTATTGCACGGTGAATAATTAAGTGATTGACAATGAATACTTTGTTAATATTGTGTTGCTAAATTCAAGAAAGCTCAATAGGTAGGTAATTCTGATTCATATCTCGACTCATCGAACACCAAAATAAATAAATAAAATTTTTAGAAAAACGAAGATGGGGAAAAATAACATAGGTTATTCAAAGACAAGATGATCTGTCAACCTGAAAAGATTTGCTGATTCAAAGAAATTAGAGCCGAAACGAATTTACAAATCCTGAGGTAGTTGTGAGGAGCAAATATTGAAAGCAAATTAATATTCTGACCACCAAATAGAGGTGCGAGTATTTTTCAGACTTATGTCGAACTGTGATAGAGAATTTAACAAGCAACTATTATCAGAGTTAGGTTGTTTGTTGTTAAACCGCAACCAATCCTTGAGCCATGATATAAACTAAAACCAGTAGTCGAGATGAATATTTCATTCAAGCAATAGGTTCTCAAAATCTGATTTTTCCGCTGTAAGCTATGATGTCGAGAAGGTCGATTCTTGCTCGTTGGGCGTGGGCGACCCTCCGAACAATGCCTCATTGTCACGTGAAACAGACTTCTCGTTAACTTCACGCTAAATTGATGCTACGGTTAATTTGGCGCGGATAAGGGAAGGCTTATCACTGTCAGTGGTCGGGCTACATTAACTCCGCCGCAAAAGATGGATATCCGAGTCGACGGAACCATTTAACATCGTGGTATTGGATAACGGTGTTGAACGAAAATGGACCAGGTTCCAAATATTATGACTGTCGCAAATTATAGTAGGAGGTACTTGAAATCCAAATTAAGGTTTGGCAGTAAACTAATACCCTTATATCTGAAAATGTGTTTTATACATACAGTACATACAGTGCATACAGTACAACAATGACTTGCCTACTAATTATGTTTCAAAAAAGCCATACGCTTAAAAAATAACTATAATTGACCTCTTAAGGGTAGGTTCGGAGCTTGACTAAACCTGCTAGCATCTGTTAATTACTTGTAAGATGATAAAACAGTTCTCGCTCAGTCGGTAATAAAGTGTACGAGCTCTATTTCTAAACACACTGGCGGTTCGTTTGTTGTGGTATTAGTATTTTTAAACCTGTTGTTTTATGAATAATAACAATAGGATTTCTGGACAAGCAATTCCTTCGGAAATACAGGGGGAACGAGCTGGGGTTTAACTTAGTAGAAATTAAAACGTCCAAGTCATCATTTTTACTAAAGTGACCTGAAAACTTAACAGATTATATCAATTTATGTATATTAAAATTAGGTGGTGGAACTTACCGAAAAGACCAGCGTAATTCGGAATAATCGACGTTGACAAGACAACAAATGACACGTGATGTGGGAACAAATCATAAAATTCATGAGCATTTTCCTCGTTTGTTTTAACAGAACGTAGAGATTATTAGGGGTGCCATACTCGCAATACATCAAACGAGGTAAAATTACAATAAGAACATAACATCACTTGGTACATACCTATTCTTGCTTACGATTGTCCTCCGTGGGTGAGTAGTTACGATCCTTGGCTGCATATCCGGAGGTCGCGGTTTCTATTCCTAACGTGCGCAACCAAATTTTATTTGATTATTTTTTCTTATCTTTGAATAACGGAAAAAATTAAAAATAATAAATATTGATTGAATAGCCTTAAAAATTTATAAAAAGGGAGTTGTTCTAATAAAAATTGTCGTTTTTTTCTAAGTTCTTACTAGTTTCGGTTATCTGTGATTATTAGTTATTACTTCGTGAAATTGGTTTAAATTTAAGTGTTATTTTCATAATTTTATCTGATTGTGTTAACAATTCAGACAAGCGACAACCTACCTTCAATCGGAATTGTATTTCTTTCTTTTTACATTAGCTCCACACAGGAGGCCCTGAGGTAAAAAAAAACCCTCGGGGCCTATATTATCTTTGGGGATGCTGTGTTGAAGGTATTTTTAGGGAAAGGAAGGACTTTTAGAATTTTAAAACTGTTATTTGGTTATTCTAGTTTAAAAGCTCTAACTTACATTTTATTATAAAAATATTTGGAACACCCCTGTTTTACTTCCCTTAAGCAACGTGTTCCAGACATCATAGCACGAACGACGGGAAAATAAATCTATTTAAGACATCCACTTTGTTTCTACTCCCCTCTTGACTACGATTCGCCTATGTCATAACAGGGGTGGCCACTGGGAGACTGGGAGGTTTTACTTATTTATAACAAAAATACATCACTTCGTACATTTGATTAAAATTGTAATTAGAAATTGTGTTTGTTAGGGTAGGCAATTGATATACCATGCTTAAAGTACGTACGTAAAGAGTTCCGTCGATGAGCGTTCAAATGAACGTTCGGCTATGGGAATGGTAGATTCAGACTGGGTCGACGTACGTGCCCATCGCTACGCCCAACAATATCTGGACTGCTTAGCAACCATAGATTTTCAATGAAAATTTATGTTTTAGAATCACATTGGCCACACGCATCGTGACGTGCGATGTCTGTGGCCATTTTCATAGAAAATGTATGGGTTGCTAAGCATTGTTTGAGTAGCGATGCGTACGTACGTCGTCCAGTCTGAACCTACCATTATTCGGCTAAATCTGAAATGTTTTGAAATGAATTTTGTCTATTCAATTATCGAATATTTTTATATCATTTAGTTTTATCTACCTGGTGGAAAATTTGGATAAATGGTCATCGTTTCACATGGCATCACTCTCGCAATGTTTAGCAGCCAGATCTGAGATAGATGATTCCCATCTTCCTATCTCCCTGTCTTTCTTCTCGACTTCCACTTGCTCATCAATTTGGGAGTCGGGTTTGGGAACCGTCCTTTATTAAATAACCAACATAGACCCCTGCCACAGATCACCCCAAGCGGTTTGCTAAGTTTGGTGATTTGGAAGAAGTGCCTGGGTTCATGGAGTGAGGTTTGTCTAGGTCTTGGCGTCTTGGGAGAGACTGTTTGAGAAAGACCTAACGTGGAGCTCTCTATCCGGAGCCTCTCGACCCATCGCCTTGCATCGCAGTGCGAGGGATGGTTTCATATGTACTTCTCTCTTAGACACACCGATCCCCAGATTTCTACCCACCCTTCATTCCTTTCCAGAGTTGCTAAATACAGGTTGTTTTAAAAAAAATAAGGAATTCATCAAATAGTAAATTGTCACGTTCTGTGTCAGTTCTATTCATGTTCTGTTATTTTATCATTATAGGCCAGTTGCTTCATAAAACTAAAATAATCACAGAACTTGAATAGAACTTTCACCGAACGTGAAAATGAACTCATTTGACAAAGTGTTGAATTTTTTTTAAGCTTTTTTTATTTTTATATTTTATTTTTATTCCAGTAGGACTGGGAGGATAATGCAATCCCAGTCTGCCATATTACAACTACAACTACAGAGTAAATTAAAATAATAAAATAAATGAAGAAATAAAATCAGATTACATATTAGGTAGGTACCTAATTAAAACATAAAATGAAAACAAATAGAAACATAAATAAATAATCATAAATTATATTAATTAAAAATTAAACAATATTAAAAATAAATAAAATCGTTGGATTATTAATTGGATAGTCCATCATCTTCATCCATCCCTCATTTAGTGGGGAGCTGAGCCACTCGGATGTAGCCACGACAATGATGTTGGTTGATTTCCGTGTCCTGCTGCTGAAGCTGGCTAGTCGGTGGCGAAGTAAGGCTGGGAATGAGTGCACCCTTCCTTCAGTGAACATCTTGGAGGCACTGCAGAACCTCAGTAGTTGCATAAGTTGCCTTTTTTTTTTTTTTTTTATATTAACTCCACACAGGAGACCCTGAGGAAAATAATTTCCCTCAGGGCCTATGTCATCTTTGAAGATGCTGTGAGGAGGGTCTTTTTGAGGAGAGGAAGGAGTGAACGTGGGTCTTGAAGAGACCCATGTTATAGGAAGGAGGAAACACAGAGGCCGGCAAATCGTTCCACAGCCGAGCTGTTGAACACAAAAACGAGTCGTAGAAGCGTCCCGTTCTCATGTGACAAATGTCAACTGTGTACATATGTTGGGCGCGCGTTTGGCGTGTTTCCCGACTATGCACCGGTGCCGAGGGGATCAATGACGCTAGCTCCTCGGAGCATCTTCCATTGAAATACCGGTAGAACAAGGATAGCATTCCCACCCGACGCCTGTGCTCTAAAGATTGCAATCCGTTTGTTAAGACAGGAGAATCTATCAAGCGGACCGCCCGTTTCTGCACAGAGTCGAGGGTGTTTTTCAGGTACATCGGGGCTCCAGACCAGAGATGGCTGCCAAATTCAACAGTGGGGCGCACTTGCGATTTGTACAGGGTTAGCAGTTGTGTACAATTAAAGTATCTGCGGGCCCTGTACAGTACGCCCAGTTTCTGAGAGGTTAACTTAACTCTGGCCTCGATGGAGCCCCCGTACCTGAGCTGGTCACTTAGAGTTACACCGAGCATATCAATGGAGGACCTGTTTGGAAGAATGCTACCGTTGAAGGAGACTAGATTGTCATTTCGATCCCTTTTAGACGTAATCAGACATGATTGGGTCTTTGAAACATTGAATTCGACGAGATTAATCTTACCCCAAGAGAAAACACTCTCGAGGTAACCGTCCATTCTTTGTTTCAAAGCCCTCCGAGCCGTTGGAATTTGTGCACCCTTTGGGGGCTTGTCAAACAAAAAGCTATCATGGACTGTACTGTCATCCGCGTAGCAATGAATTGGTGCACATGTCAAAAGGTCATTGATGTGCAACAAAAACAAAGTCGGAGACAGAACCGATCCCTGTGGGACGCCAGCATTTATCGAGTGCGAGGAAGAGGTGAAGCCATCAGCAACCGTCTGAATCGACCTCTCCCTCAAAAAGTCGGCAATCCACGTACACAAGGATGCGGGAAGTCCGTAAGAAGGCAGTTTGTTGACAAGTCCTCGGTGCCAGACCCGGTCAAAAGCCTTGGAAATATCCAGTGCGACCGTTTGGGTCTCACCGAAACGTTCCAGGCACCGCCCCCAAACATGCGTCACATACGCGAGAAGATCACCGCACGAGCGGTTCCGCCGGAATCCGTATTGACGGTCGTTAATAATTTTGTTCTTCTCGAGGTATGTGAGCAGTTTGTCGTTGATCACCCGTTCCATCACCTTGGATAGAACTGATGTGATCGCTATGGGGCGGTAGTTGGCCGGGTTGGAACGGTCACCCTTCTTTGGGATAGGATGGATAACCGCTTTTTTCCAACCAGAGGGTACAGAGCCAGAATTCAGGGACATTTTGAAAAGCTTCGTCAAAATCGGAGCTATTTCTGCAGCGCACCTCCGCAATACCAGGGCGGGGATTCCGTCAGGCCCACTAGCTTTATTAACATCAAGCCCTCGTAAAACCTGGAGCACATCCCGATGCCGGATCCTCAGCTTTTTCATATAGAAACCGCAGTGAGGAACCGACGTCGGGACTGCACCTCGATCATCGAGGGTTGAGTTATCCGCAAACATTTTACCTAATAGGTTTGCCTTTTCGGTGGCGGTGTTTGCTAGTGAGCCGTCAGGTCTGGTAAGAGGTGGCAGACTGGATTTGCAGAAATTGCGACCTATTGAGCCCGCAAGCGACCAGAAGGCTCTGCTGCCATGCGGGCATGCAGCCAGCTTTTTGCTGATCTGCAGGTCGTGCTCGAACTTTGACCTATTTATGATCCTCTTGCATTCCTTTGCCAATTTGTTATATGCTGCTCTGTTTTCGGATGTTCTAGATGTGTTGTAGGCTCGGTAAGCCGCGTTTTTTCGCCGAACTGCTTCGGAGCATTGTCGACTGAACCACGGCTTTGAGCCCACACCAGTTTCCTTGACAGTGGATTGAATGAAGCCATCCATTGCGGATGTGATGACTTCACCAATTTCCTGGGCACATCTTGAGGGATCCGAAGTCCGAAAACAGACAGCTGACCACGGGAAAGCATTGAAATGTGCCCGCAGACCAAACCAATCTGCTGACCTATAGTGCCATAATTTTCTCTTCAGCCTCTCGTTTGGTGGTCTGAAGTTGACGGGGATTGAGGTCGTCACCAGGCAGTGGTCGGACGATCCTAAAGGCGCTGTGACCTCAATCTTGTAACCGTGTGGCACAGTGGTTAGAAATAGGTCTAACAGATTGGAGCGGTGAGTCTGGACATCAGGAACCCTTGTAGGTTCCTGAACCATTTGCTCCAATCCGTGGCAAAGGGCAAAGGATTCCGCCTGTCGGCCAGCCGAGTCTGTTGATCTCGAGAACTTCAACCATGGTTCGTTATGAACATTGAAGTCCCCCAAAACCACAAACTCGGCCGAGGGGTAGCGGGGCAAGAGATCATCAATAGTTTCGCTCAAATGTTTGAAGAGCTCGGACGTGTCTGATTCGCTAAGGTTCGGTGAGCGGTATAGACACGCATAGAACCTTACCGTACTGGCAAGATTGACGCGCACCCACATTACGTCAAATCTGGAGTTTTCCAGATTCAACAATCGCACACAGTTGACGTCAGATCGGCTATAGAGACAGATACCTCCTTTGGGTCTGAACTTGCCGACGAGGGCGTAGCCCGGGCAGTCCAGATAGGAGGCATCTAGAGGCTGAGCTATCTGTGTTTCAGAGAGGAAAAGAAGGTTGGGACGTTGAGAATGGAGGTGGTGATGGACGGAGTTTATATTTGTGTGCAGGCCGCGAATGTTGGCAAAATTCACCAACAGTCTTGGCCTGCACCGGGGACGCCTGCTACCCGCCGCTGTAAGGATGTTAGTAGTTGTGGTTGTAATATTCATGATTTTAAGTATTTTTATGTAAAGGTTATGATGGGAGAGGGAGGTCTGGGAAAGGAAAAGGTATGAGGGATGGGTAGGAAGCTGGGGACCAGAGTATCCAGGAGTGATAGGCGTATGAATCCATCCCACCCACTGCGGTGCAAGGCGATGGGCCGGGAGAGTCCGGCTGGAGAGGTCGCCCAATGCGCCCCAAACGCTGCTGCTGGGTCCCCTCCGGTCACGAACCGGCACAACAGCAGCGGCGGGGTTTTTGTATGCATTATTGTAGCACATCCTCAGTTTATCCCATTGCGCTGCTGGGTATTGCGTCCACAGTTCGGATGTATACAGAGCAGTGCAGTATGTCGTGAATAGTAATTTTCTGACGTCGTCGCTACAGTGATAGAACCGCCCTGAGAGCATTGCAGCCCGTCTGTTAATCGCTCTTCTTTGTCATTACATGTCTTCTACATCCTTGGTGTATTCAGTTAGGCTATGTCCCAGATATTTAACCTGTGATGCCACAAGCAGTTCACTTCCTTGTAGATATATTGGGGGAATATTTAATGGCTCCTTATTGTGTTTGAAAACGACAGTGACTGACTTTTTTGAATTGTACAATAAGTTACGAGAGTTTGCGTACCCTTCGCATATTTGTACAAGTCTGATCGCTTTAATTGAAAGTGCCAGCAGTACCATGTCATACGCGTAATTAATGTTTTTGAATCCGACTGTTTCAATACCAAACTCTTTCCCATTCTCAGGTCAAAAATTCGGCAAATCTTAACAAATCAGTGACCTATGGTGCATCGGTCGCACCGGAACAGGAGACCCCCTGGCTGGGGTTGTTCAATCGTACCGGAATAAAATGTTGAAATTTTCAAATTACCCACTGTGTTTTATTACATAGGTATAACTTTAATTTTTATATGAGATTTTTTGCCGTTTGAACCATTTATTTAGAAAAGAATACAATGCTTTCGCCCTGTTGCATCACTGCTCTGTGACATCTAAATTAATCTTGCTTGATCCCCGAGCAATCTATTGGAGCGGTGTCGAGGGGACGTTGGGCCTTAATTATAAGTGACATAATGGTACGCCACTGGCTTCCGAGACAAATGAGAGATTCAGGATCACTGTCAGCTCCAGGAAATCAAACACGTTATAATGAGCCTTGTGACAATGGACATAAGGCGATTTGTCGGTTGCCGGTATTGGTCGGATTTCTTTGATAACGTAAAGTTTAATCAGTAGTCCTATAAAAAATTAACAAATACCAACCTAACTATAATAGTAGTATTTTTAAAATAATGGTTGAATGATTTTTGTTAACGCGTGCAAACTGAACTGATTTTTTTTGAAGTAAGACCTCGTTAGGGGCATTACGACAGGTAACTCAAATGTTTTTTGGACGGAAGTAACATTAAAGGAAATGAAGTTAAATATATTTTTCATCGTTTTAACGTCGTAAGTATGGCAACCATGAGTCCAAAGCCTAGCAACGGATAACAAAACGTCAAAGCAAACTCAAACGTCAGACGTCACCTTTTTTTTGTTTACTAATGTATAAGGTATGTTCACAGGTTTTTGTCGTGTTTGTTGATTATTATATGATATAACTAAAGTTTTTAGTTGAACTTTTTGATTTGTATTATTTTTTTACGATGAATACAAACCCTTTTTTACTGTGTTTCTTGTGAATTATAGCTATTATGAATCCATCCCTCCTACCGCGATGCAAGGCGATGTTCCAATCGCCTTGCATCGCAGTCCTGCTGATGAGGTCAGTAATTAAATATTGTAATTTTGTAAATGTCAATAAATTATTGTAAATGTCCAAGATACACCAAAATTAACAAATAAAAATTAAACTTCACTTGTATGTGTCCTGTTTTCCTCAAACTTTTCTTATTTCTATTTTCAAATAAAAATGCATAATACAAGCAGATGCATGTGACCAATTTAAAAAAATGTTTTGTTAAAATTAATTAATAATAATAATCATACAAAATCAGTAGGTACTTATTCCACCCCTGATGTTAGTAATTCAGGAACGTCTTGTTTACACAAACTGACAGTTCATTTGACGAGGAGACCTTTGATCCAAGTCTCTCTACACCAGATCAGATCACCAACACACTAACACTAACACATTGACACTAACAATGTTGACACTAAATACACCGACACCAATACAATAACACTAAGTCACTGATACTAACACCCTGACACTAATACACTAACATATCTTGTAGACTGCAAATATTCCTGCCATCGTGAATCTACCAACTAATTACAGCATCCGTTTCTTGTCCCTGTAGGTGTCAAAGGTTATCGGTTGCAGATGTTATCTTTCTTCGTAGATTTATTCCTTGCAGTTTAATCGTGTAAAGAGCTAGGACTGCATGGTAGAAAAATAGCGTTATTATCGGCATGTATTCAACATAATTCCCTTAAAATCTAAGCTCTCAACCGCAAGCGGCGTTTCGCGTTTTGTTTCGGTCCTTTCCCATAATTCGTGGCTCGGTCGCGGTAACATCTACCTAAAGAATATATTTATAGTATTATTGATATATATATATACCAGGATTAAATAATAGCATTTCCTACAACATGTATTCCCTAATCTATCTTCTGCGTGCTGTAGCAAATTTCTCTAATAAATAATAAACAGTTTTAATCTAGTAAGTAACCTCGCAGGTAGCGTATATTTTCTGCCTATAAATATAAATAAATCATAATATTAGCTAATAAATATTTTGTACAAAATATATTATAGTACGTCACCTAAGTGAGAATCGTAATCCCCTTATCAGGCTCAAGAGCTCCTCTTTTCTGATAAGGTATATACATGACCAATCACGACCTTAAATATAATATTTTGTAAAATAGCTAAAAAAAATTAACCCATGTGTCTTATATTACAATAAAAAAAAATAAAGTAAATACATTTTAACGCAGCATCACGCAGTTAATTGGCAAGTGCATTGTACATGTTTATTACTTTGTCAATCAATCATTGAATATGGAATAATCGCATGGGGAAGTGCAACACTATTAGCTATAGATTCATTATTGAAGGCATAAAAATTAATTATGAAAGTTATTCTTAAAGTTCCCATAATAACAAGTACTGTAGATATATTTTTTTTATTTTTTATTTATTTATTTCAATTTATTTCACCTCTTACACACAACAAGTTTACAAATTTTAATCATTGTTTAACAATAGAATAACTAAATAAAAACAAAAATATAATAAAAAGGTATAACAAAAAGGTGAAAACATCATTTTTTTGGTTTCTACACCAATTAAGAGAACTGGCTCTTGAGCTTGGTGTAGGAGTTATGTAAGAATATACAATTTTTAGTCCATAATTAATATAATATCTTAAGGACTAGATTAAGGAAGACATTATACAATATTTGATGGTTTGATTTACAGGATTAAGGTTATATTATATTAAAAAAATTCCATGTATTAGATATTCGACAAATTTACACAAAAACTATATTAACTCATCTGTTTAAAAATAAAACACATACATTTTATGAAAATACCCAAAATATTGTAAACACGCGGCACAAAACCAAAGAACTTATACAAATACCTAAACAAACACAAAATTTAGTCAAAGAAATTTCAAATATATTGCGTCTAAAATATACAATAACCTACCTGACAAAACAAGACAATCGAATAATATTAACAAATACAAAATCCTGGTCATACAATGGATCATTGAAAATATAATAGTTAGTCACCTCACCCAAAAATAATCATATATCTCATTATTGTTACCAATACCATTGTTTTTGCTTTATTGAAAAATGTACTTTATTTAATATTTATAAGATATTTGTAAACAATCTGTCTCGACACAGGATTTTCTAGTGAGACAGGCAAGGCCAAAAAAATGTAAACCTTTTTATATAGATGCACATAATAAATAATAAAAAAAATAAACATATAGTTTTGTTATAGTGATCGACGAATGGAACTGATGCAATCGACGAAATGGATGCAATCTGTTAGCCAATTGCATGTTGTTATAATAGTTTGTGTATAGTCTGTAGTTAGTAGTAAGATAAAGCATTATAAAGTTGTACAGCGCCTTTGAGGTGATTTTTTACAAAAAATGCCCTATACAAATCGTTAAAATATTATAATTGTTATTAGCTCATCTTATCGCCAAAAAGTTACAAACCGCCACTGTAATAAATCTTGGCAAAACTTAGCTATCTGTTTTGAATAAAGCCCCAAATAAATTATTTTCTATTGCACAATATCGTTTCATTGGTGACATTAAATACACGTTTAATTAAATACCATTTAAGATACGCATTCAAGAAATACAATATCTTTGGTAAATTATGTCGAATTTTATCTTGTGTCCCAAGCCAACACCATAGATCTTATTTTTTATTGTTATTACGCGAAAAACCAATCAAAATGTCACAGAATTCAAATTATAATTTCTTAAAATATTGATTTCGACTAAAACCGTAATCAGAGGCGGTTCGTGACAAAGCCGAGATATATTTTATGGTCATCAAAGACACGTGTGTTTTCGATTGTTTTCGTGCTTAATGGCTATAAAAATGAACATATTCAAATTAAATCGTATTTTATAATGTTTTAAGGAATCGGAAACTTCTAATAATAAAGGTGAAACTAATAAGGCCGTTGAATATATTTGGTATTGGCTCACCTATGGTGATAAACAATGTAATAAATAAACAAATTATTGAATACTATTAGACAGAAATGTATTATTCATGAAATCATTTAATATTATCCACAAATGAATAAAGGAGAAATTAAATCGAATACCGTATGTCAAGATTGTGAATGTCGCAATATTTTGTATATTATTTAAAAAAAAACAGTTATTACCCGACTTTGCTGTAATTTCATTACTTTCTTCCTATGTAAAGGAAAGGCACGGAGAAAAATAATTCCCCTCTGGGCCTATTTTCGGGGATGCTATCTGGAGGGTATTTTAATGTAAGGAAGGAGAGAAAGTTCTGGAAAGGAAAATGTTTAGGGGGTGGGTAGGAATCTGGGATTCAGCGAGTCCAGATCATCCGCCCCAAACCTCACCCCATGAACCAGGGTACCCCTGCTATTTTACCAAAGGGGGGGTGATAACACTTGGGGTGACCTATGGCAGAGGTGTTTGTTGTCCTAAATGGTTCCCGGGGCGGCGTTACCCATTCCCACCCCTTAAATTGAAAACTAAAAACACCATAAAATAAGTAGGTATTACTAAAAACACCATAAATAATAGGCAGTTAGGGGCAGGTGAGGGGTTGGTTGGTTACTAGGCTGAGTGACCATGGCTGACATTTGGAAAAAAAATTGTAAAACTGAACCTTTTTTTTTTAAAAGCATTTCATAAGTCACCGGAGATCAAAATTTCATTGACATTTCTTACTCCAAAAAAAGTCAAACGGGGCCAGTTGGGACTCCTGTACAGTATACATTACGATTATGTAGGAATTATTAATTATTAAAAATAATAAGACCTATGTACCCATATAACTTCTGCTATTTTGTTTTGTAGAATATTTAAAAAAAAATAAGTATATGCGTGAGGATTCTTATTTTCTCTTCAAATTTTTATCTATGTTTTGTGTTTTTGTTGCAACGTTTTTTTATCATTTTCTTTACATTTTTCTTTGTGGTTTTTTTTTGTACGTATTTACGTTGACACAAATAGCTTGTGTTATAAGAAAATCCCACTAGGGCATATAATAAATATAATAAATTATTAATAAATTATTTTCCATTCAAAATGGATGAACTATAGATGTAAAAGTCCCTGCCAAAACGTAGCGTTATTTTGGTTATAGTCCGTTCGTTCCCGAGTGTTCCGCATTAGCCGGATTATACCGTCCCCGCGGGAATGATTTAAACAAAACAGAAACACTACAAAATGCCCTCTCCAACTCCAACCGTATGCATGCAATAGTCATAACGTTTTATAGCAAAGTCCCCCATATTAAAGGCGAAATTAACGAAGAGGATGCGTTATGTCATGCGCTCTTTGCACTTTCGTAAATCTACGTGACTAGTGCGAGTGCAATTCCACATGTTTTCACCTTAATGATAGTTAACCTACGTTAGCAGAGAGCACTAGAAGAAGAAGAAGAAATCTACAAGGGGTAAGAATTACTTGATGAAATTTTTTTTCTCTATCTCAAACGAATTGCGATCTTTAGACCATTTGCGTCAAGTAAGAATGCTGTCCTTATTCTATCGGTTTTACAATGTTCCGAGGGTCTAGCGTTATTGATCCTTACGGCAGCGGTACATAGTTGTTGCTAAACTCGTTCAACTTTTTTTTCTTTAGAGTGACTATAATAACGAAGTTCCCAATGGAAAAACTGCTTCACCATGAAATTAAAAAAAAAATATTTTTCAAACCAAATACTTTAGGAGAGGGGTGTCATAAATCACAACCCTAGAGCTAGGAATATTATTGTCCCACACGAAAAGAATAAGCAAAATATTACTTTTTGTACTATTGTCGAAATTTTATTCTCTCTTTCTGCCTGCAGAATTAACCTGCTAATGTACTCCCGGTAGGGAGGAGTATATTACTCCTGAACCAAATCTCCTCCGATATTGATATATTTGGCGTCGGTGAGTAATCTTTCGATTCTTGAAAAATCTCTCCACATTGTCGAAATCATCACCACTACCTGAGATATTTTTTGAAATCGCTATATTCCGCATAGTATAAATATATGAAAACTTTTTTTTGTAAAATATTTATATGGCCTTATTTCTTACATGTAATAAACCTAAATTTGTAATGGTGTAAAAAATCTATAAAAATATTATTATATTATGTTTAAAAAAAAATTGTGAAGGCTATACTGAAAATGTACACTTTATCTATTTAGAGGTGTAGGGAGGAAAACAACCATTAGTGTTTATGGAATAAGTGATAGTTAATCTCCCGTCAGTTGGCCCCCCGGTATACTTATTTATTTAGGGAAAATCCGCTATACTTACTTAAGCAAATATAACTAAGTGTCCCTGAAAGGGTGTGCGGAGGGGATGTACCGCTGAACAAAAACAAGTACAACACACATTTTCATTCAAATCACGAATAAGACGATATATTATGTTGTCTACTATATATGCCAGCGAATGAGATCGTCGCTATAAATAAATCCGTTTGATATTTATACCAACTTATTTTTAAATGTATTTTTAAAATCGTTTTTAGGTTTAAAATTGGTTAATGCACAAAAATTAAAAAAAATATTGGAATTCTAATTTCGCGGGGCCAACTGTCGGGGGATCAACGGTCGGGTTACAGTGTTTATGCATTGTATCATGTAAAATAGAGCCTGTAAAGATTATTACGTAGAATAAGTAGAGCATGTATAAAATTAAAATCGTGTTGTATTTTTGTTGTTTGATTAATTAGAAATGTTTCTTTATAGTCGCCGTAGATGTCAAGGGAGTCAAGCTAGAAAACCACAAAACTGAGAAAATGGCCCTTAAAAATTTTGGTGACAAAAAATCACATTTTTTTAATAAGTTTTTTTTTTTAAGATAGAAGGTGAAACTTTGGACTAGATATTTTGTGATGTTATCTTTATACGGCTGTCATCATAGACTGCTTTTACTTGTATTAAATCACTCAAAAATCAAAAGATCTGTGCGGCTTGTAATCATTGACTGTTTTTATCGATGTGTGTAGATCAATTGGCAATTTTCAAAAAACTGAAATTAAATTGAGTGTTTTATGGCTCAAATCCATTGACCACGGCAACTTTGAAGGTTTTGAAACAACTCTGCGTACTGTAGTGAACCTACCCCTGGCCTTACTAACTTCTATGGGTCTCGGGACCTCCTGTAATGTACCTGTGGGGTTACCCGGCACCCGTTGTAATGATCCGTAGTCGTCTATCCTTGGTTTTTCTATTCTTTCCCTTTAACACTAGCTGTCGGGATCTACTGGCTACGCTACCCTTATCTTTTGGCCTTCGATCAATATACCCTTGTATCTAGCTACACCTAACTTTTCCTTAAACCCCTGCGATTTTCTCACAGTAAATAAGATTTAAGATTTTATTGTACATTATTCCTATTCACCACGTTGTGTGATTTTTTGATTCGGTAATTACATTTGAATGTGTAAATTAATACACATACACATGTAGAGGAAATAATGTAGTGTGTGTGGTAACCTCAAATTCTTTTGGAGTAAAGTGTGAAAGATTCTCGTTTGATAAACTGACCCCGTTTTTTAGATTGTTTTATTTTATTTTCAAACCTATACTCGTATTACCCGCCTTTTCTCAACTTGAACGGAGTGTCATTGACGCTAATCCTACAGTGAATTGTCACCCGGTTTATAAAATTCAAAGTCGTAGTTTTCTTACCCGATTTTTTCCTGTCTATGGGTTTACATTGTATTATATTAACATGACATGGACAGTGTGAATTATGACATACATACCAGGATTCCTTGCGAAGCTCTCAATGTCGTCGTACTGCACCTAAATGGTCAAGTTATTATTGTTATTAGTATACACTACATGTACTGGGGAAGAGGAAGGTGAGGAGGGGTGATAGGAGGATCTGGGAAATGTTGTTTCCTGAATAAGTCGGCTCCTCCTCTAACCAAATAGATACTGGTGACCAACATTCCGGACAAAGACTCAATCATTACGTTTGCTAGGATGGTCCTTAAGTCCTGATTTTGTTCTCTTGCATGAACTTAATTGCTACGAAAGGGTCCCTTCACGCCAGATGAAAGCGCGCAGAGTCCTCATGTCACTTCCAGTATTATTCCGACTTCCTATCCTCCAGATTTGATTTTAACTCGACTGATTCTAGAAGGGGTATGTCCATTTCTTCCCTTATCATGATTCTACTCGCGTTGAGTGCGTACGGAGCCGTTTGAGATGATCCTTTCGTCTCCTACGAGGATAATCATTGGCTTGCGTTCCTCGCCTCCAAGAGCTGACATAACTTCTACCTTGTAAAAACTATGTTTGCTTTCAGGTCGACACTACTGGTAGTATGCAATAGTGCTACAGACTTATTCTCACGGAATACCACGCCGACGTCCCCTCCACATAACTTCGCAAAACTTGGGATACCTTCGGTCGAAACGCCTCCGTCAGCGAATCATACCCTACCATTCCAAGTGGCATTTTCTTTTTATTCTGTCTTTCATGCCTTTTCACTCTGCATGACCCCGCGAAAGGGATTAACTTTCAGTACCCCGCGTGAATGCTAAGTTTACGTTGACATCCCCTATCGCATGATAGCGTAAGAAAAAAAGCCCTCTTTGTCTCATATCTTGTGGGGATATAATTTCAGTGAACGCTATTGCATTCCCCAATCGTGAAGTCTATATTTCGCAGGTCAAGCGGGATTTTGGAAGGGTCTGATTGAGAAAACATTACCGAAATAATGTTGATTTCATATTTTGTAAGGAAGCCTGAAAGAAATTTGACATGATAATATTGTTGTTAGTAAACAATTATAATGTTTAAATTCAATTCTCCAATTTGGATGACCGTACGGCTGTACATCACGGATACGATTTATGGCCGGGATCCTTTTTTATACGCATTCGTCTCATCCTTTCTAGCACGCAAAAAATATAAGTTCGTTGAACCCACATTGATAATAGATTTAATTTGGGACAAATCTCGTAATTACACATTGAGAATAATATTCAAAAATACAGTTAAATCCTGGAACATAACTTCTTTTATCATTGGTTTTGTAGATTGGCAGATCCTCTCAGGTATCGGGACCATGTACGACCTGTAATTTAATTAAAATGTTTCTTTCACTCACCTGAACGAAGCCTGATTACGTACATGTGGGGAAAATATTAAAAGTAAAAACCTTCCTGTCACTATGGTTCGGTAATTTAGTCCCCAGAAGTAGTAACACCCATGACTCTATGTCACACTTTTATTTGAGTTTAAGAAAATACGTAGGTTATTAATTATTATTTGTTAACAATATTATCGAAGATGACATTTATACGTAGGTATTTGTTGATATTATTTTGAATATTTGTATTATCTTGATTATATTATATATTGAAGAAACTACAAGCGCGTAGGTATTGTTTATTATCGTTGAACAATTTGGTCATCGGACCTTTGACAGCGGTTCATTTACTCATTTTTGTCTTATAATGAATTGGTTAAATATATTATGTCGAAGAATAATTTATTGTCAGAACATCACTGACTTGCAATGATTGAAGAAAGTATTTAGGTATACGTTGATATTATTTTACTATCATGTTTGCGAGGAGTTGAAGAAAGTTGGTACATGTAGGTTTTATTTTATATTATTATTATCTTGCGGGAGGTTAAAGAAAATATACACTTGTGAGTATTACTTTATAATATTATTTGGTTTCGGAAGATTGGATAAATTATAACCATATAGGTATTTTATATTATTATTATTTTGCGGAAGGTTAACGGAAATATAAACTTGTGAGTATTACTTTATAATATTATTTTGTTTTCGGAAGATTGGAGAAATTTATAACCATGTAGGTATTTTATATTTTTATACACATTATACTTAATATTATTATTTGTTTTTTTTTGTTTTTGCGAAAGATTGAGCAAGGCATTATTACGTAGGTATTTGTAGGTAAATTTTGTATTATTATTATTTTTTTGTTCGGCGCACATTGAAGAAATTTTAAGTACGTAGGTGTATTTTTAATGTTGTTTAGATATTATTATTTGGTGTGTGGCAGATTGAAGATGACATTTGTACGTAATTATTGACTCCGCTAATTTTATATTTCAAATCAACATTCACGCGATGCACTCCCTTCTATTTTTAAAACACAAAGTTACGTTATTATTAACCCACGGAAGCTAAGTATTTCATTCACTTTGATTATTATTTTGGTTTTGATAATTCAAATTAATTTTATTATTTAATTAATCCACTCGCGGCACACTGTCGTTCACTGCAGCTAATTTTCAATAGAGTATTTTAACAAGCCAAATAATTAATTTATGTACACGAACTATTGTTTCTCACGAAGTCACAACTTAAAATCCCTTAATATTACGATGGATACTTTCTCCCAACATTAACAAACACTTGTCACTGTTTATCACGACTTTTTTAATTCTTCGGTGGATTATGTCTTATCACTCGTTTTTATAATATTTGATCAATTGTTTTGTTAAATACGAACGATCTTATCACTGCTAGCACTCTATAGCCTCGTCTTCCTTCGATCCTCGACTCTTACTCGACTCTTACTGCCCCATGGTATTATTATTTTAGCCGGTACCCAGCCCTTCAAATATCTTCAAAAAAAAAACGCCAGGTGTGGACTCAGGACGTACATCTCGTCTTTCGTTAGGGCGTTTTATAATTGAGAGTTCAGACTATTTCAACTTTCATTGATATGTTATTTTTCATGACTCTCTCTCTCCAAAATTTAATATGTCCGTTTTAATTATTTCTTTGTCTGGCCGCCGATAAGTGTAACTCACCCTTTTGATGCAATTTTGCTTTAAACTTTTTCTAGAATTCTGCAATCGGTCTTTCCTTAATAATCGGTAAATTTCCTCGGCTAATTGTGACTTTACATCTGAAATAATTATCACTCTTGCACTCTCCCATTTATTTTTGTTTAAAATTTGCGGCAGGTAAAATTGAATTCAGTAGTATTTCGGCTTAATTCTCATGGTAACATGAAATTGTTTCTGTCATTTACTTGATTCACCACATTCCTTGCAGATGTTTACAACTATTTTTTATCCTTCGTCCCTTTTCATGATCAGATATAATATTCGTAAAACTTTGTCTGGTAATAACTAATATCACCTTATTAATTCAGAATTCATTTTCTTAATGCGTTCCAAATAGCTCTTTGGTCTAGTACGTACCTGTTTGGCTTCATTTTTTTGTGTACCCAAAAGTAAAAATCTTATTTACTTTTAATCTGAGTGTGTTGTTTACCTTTCAAAAAATCTCGATCTATAGCACTAATTCATAGATTGTGTACGTCGTTAATTTTAATTGGTTTTATCAATACTCCGTCTGTATTCTGTAGTGGTAATTTGGGCTTAATTACCCCATTTATTCCTCAAAACCATGTAAGTTTTTTTTGTTACTAAACAAACTCTCTTCGACACGCTCTAGGATTTTAAATTTATGGTTGGTCTGAAGTGTCGGCTTACATTCAATATTGATAAATTTTAAACGTGGTATCGATTTGAAAACTTCGAGCCCTTCATTATGTCATCACCTTTATTTACCTCAGCCCTTCTCAGATTGTGATTTTCTGTCCTTTTCAATAGCGGTCGCTAGTTTAGTCGATTTGAAATTTCGTTTAGGTGGGAAAAATTTTGTATGAGCTCTTCCGATAAAGAAGATGCTTTTTTTTTTCTTTCGAACGTAGTGTTGAAGCCATCACAGTACTGAACGCATTTTTGCCAAATTTGTGACTTGGATCCATTGGTTGGAAATTGAGCGAAGGAAAATAATAGTGTCGTTCTGTTTTGTATTTCTTATTTTTAGGGTTAACGTATACCCGTTACCTAGAATTTGCTCAGTTTTAATATGCGAAAGTGTCCGAATTATAAATGATCCATATACTGTGTCACAACTCTGCATCCTCCGTTTCCGGGACCGATCGCCCCCCGCCATAACATCTCCACCCGCGTTGGACGTCTCTTTCAAGCCGGCCATAAATAAAATCTTTATGGTTGTTTGCGCTCTCTTACTCTTTATTATGGTTATTACACGCAGTCGCCCGGCGGGAGAGATGACTTATGGGAGATGCCGCGATCCGCGGGCGCTTGTAACATGTAACGCGACATTGTCCATTGTCGGGGAACGGACTGTAATAATGTGTGGATGGGGAAATTATTGTAGCACTTAGCAGAGTAATATGACCTAAGTACTCGAAAGTCTTTTTGGGTTATGTAAGTGTTGTTCTTAAACAAAATACATTTTTTAAATGACGATGCCCCAAAATCAAATTTACCTTATGCAATTTTAGCGGTTTGAATAATTTTATTGATAGTGCATAATATATGCCTAAAGGTGTACGATACATAAGTTACCTTTATTTTACAAGAGAGGCAAAGTGCATCATACCAGAATTACCATCAGTCCCGATATTATATCGGGACTGTCATGGTTATCGAGACCTGTGTCCCGACAACCCGAAAAAAACTTTAATATCCAAATTCAAACCTGCATAATGCGGCAACCTGTAATCTAAGATTTTCCTCGATGTCTTTTATAAATGGAATACAAAAATTATCCATTTTACAACATCATTATTGATTTCACTATTTCCAGAATTACGTTTTGCGATTTCTCAAAAGTCAGTAGGTACCTATATAAAAGGTTGGTGATACAGCTTATTATTAAGCTATCGAAGAAAGCAAACACTTTGTGGCTTGACATTATACCAAATGATACAAAATTTGTTTCAAACCACTTTATTTTGACTTATATTGGTCGACCTATTGGTTTCGGTTGAACTCAACCTTCATCAGGAGTTTATATATTATTGTCCTGATAAAGGATGAGTTCAACCGAAACCGGTCGAAACGGTCTACTACACGAATATACGAAATACGAATATACGAAACGGTCTACTATATTGGTTGAAAGGTTCCGGTTGAACTCGACCTTCATCAGCAGTTTATATATTATTATCCTGACGAAGGTTGAGTTCAACCGAAACCGGTCTATAATATAAGTCAAAATAAAGTGGTTCAAAACAAAGTATTTGTTTCATTTGGTTATTATTAAGCATTGTATCGCAATGTTTGAATTTTTTTTAACAAAAGAATTAAATTGAAATATATCAGCGCAATTTCAAATTCAAATCAGACCAGACCAAAAAAAACAAATATTTTTTTCAATTTGTTTAAACTCTTTTACTGTAAAAATAAAATATTATTTGTCTATTATCTCTCAAAGCATACTAAGTGTAATCCACATATTTCGTGGATGTACCTTAACTTGATTCTGAGGGAAAAGAAAATTGAAAAACGTGTTAACATGATAATTGATAATATTTGTTTCTCGAAAGATAAGACCTAAATATGTCAGGTCAGAACCGAAACTTTCTAGTCCTTATATAAATTTAAAAAAATCTGTGCCTTTCCAATAACTGTGTTTTAAATTATATACAACTCATAAACAACCATTTAAGAATGGTGAATAGTTACCTATATATAAATAAAAAAAATAAATTATTTATTTGTAGGGGGAAAGTACCTAAATTCAGAATGACACATTAATGGTTTATGATAGTCGGCTGAATAAACTTTTGACAGTATAAAGTACCTACCATCTACTCGTAAACACAAAAATGTTAGTATTTACTTTACTATCGAGAGATAAAAATGTAAAACGGTAGCTTAAGGCCATATTTTGGGGAAATATCAATATTGTTCTACCCAACCAACTAAACCTACAAGGAACTTACTTTTGAATTATTGCCCTTGCTCTACAAATAAGGACTTTATGGAAGCTGTTAGCACTGTTAACAGTAACTTTCGGAGTAATTTATTCACACTTAAGGTTATTTTTGGAATATTATGAACTTGTACAATAAATTCTTCATTGTCAAAGTGTAATCTGTTTTGTCTTTGGAATTATTTATCTTTGTCTCTGTTTTACACGTTAAACATTTCTTGTAAACACATGGTCAGGCGCCCAACAAATATTATGTTATTAAAGAAGAAGACAATAATACACTAAATTAAAATATGAAAATGATGAAAACACAGAAAAATAATAAAACATAATGGTGGCAACTGGGACTCGAACCCAGATCTCGGTTCGGGACGTTTTACTGGGTCGGCGCTCTACCAATTCAGCCATTGCGATCTATTATGAGACTGTCGTCTAAAAAAAGGTAGCTGCCGATATGGAAAAAAAACATTAGTCGAACATAATATTGTTAATTCTGAAATTTTAAATATGAAGTTGACAAATACGGCAGTCTCATAATAGATCGCAATGGCTGAATTGGTAGAGTGCCGTCCCGGTAAGACGTGAGATCTGGGTTCGAGTTCCAATTGCGACCATTATGTTTTATTATTTTTCCGTGTCTTGTTCATTTTCATATTTTAATTTAGATTATTATTGTTGTCTTCTTCATCAATGCTATGTTACATTGATGAAATAACCTTCAAAAGTAAAAAAGAGAGTTTTTTTTTTTTTTTAAAATTATATATTATTTGTTTCTCAGAAACATTTACCTAAATGTTTGGTGTGTGTAAAAGAGGGACAGGTAAAAATTGAAATTTTTAGGTTTTCTTAATTGAGTAGATACTCTGCAAAATAACAGTCATATTGCTAATAAGTAACTTCACTGGTTCATGCAAACATGTAATTATTTATATAGTACCTGTGTATAACTGTTTTTTCCCTAATATCTTCACGAAGATGAACCTGGGAACGTGAAGAAATAATATTATGCGGGGTAGCGATTAATTCGGAAGGGGTACCTCCGCCCCGGGAACCATTTATTGGATAACCATCACCCCTGCCATAGGTCACCCAGAGTAGTTCGCTACGTTTGTGTCATCCCCAAAGATCATCCCCAAAGATCATCACCAAAGGTCATCCCCAAAGGCCCTGATGGTTTTTTTTCTCCATCATGTGTTTAACCAACGTAAAAAAAGAAATTTGTAAAAAGTAAACATTTCTAACACCTTTTATATGGTAACCGACGAGTTTATCGAAAATCAATTCATCGAACGCAAATTTACAAAAACAAATTAACAAAATACACAAAAAAAGGTTAGGTTAGGTTAGGTCAGGTTAGGTTAGGTTATGTTGCATTTTAGTTAGTTATACTAGTTTTCGATTAACTCGTTTTCGATTTGTTTATTTTTTTTTTTTTTTATGGAATAGGCAATTCACCCTAAGAAGAGTGCTTTGTTTGTTTATTTTTCAAGTACTTATTTACTGAGTTAGTTTTCATTTTCTGGCAACATTGACAGCTCTATCTGTCGCTAATGTAGAGACAGTTTGAATTGTCGGTATAAAAGATTTCGCAGAAAAGGGTCATTATTTGCTTGTGTCATTTAGGTTTTTGTATAAATATCAATGTTTTGTTTTTTGCTGGTCATTCTTAACCAAATTTAGTAAAACAGCAAGGTCTGTGATAATCTGGGGGAATCTATTGAAGCCGGGTAGTAAATATTTATTGTAACAGTGAATTTATTGTAAAAGGTGCAAATAAAAAACAGTGTCAAGCAACAAATGTTTTTAATGAAGGAAGCCCAAATCATTTGAACTGAAGGAAGGGACCCCTACAAATTTAACACGATTAACTCGTTTTCTATTAAATCGTTATCGATGTAAAACCCTTTTCTATAAATTTGTGTGAATGCAGAACAATTCATAAAAACAAAGAATGGGTGCTGTTACTTGTTACTTCAAATATGCACAAATTTATTAATACTGCAATCGAACATTTTATAATACATTAAACACTTCTTTAAAGTTGTAATTTATGAATTCTATTCCTCTATTTTCTCTTTATCACTTGATTTCTACATTATTTATGATACATCTGGTGGAAGGTTCAAGAAGTCGCTGTCGCCTGGGGCAAATTCACCGTGTTTACACTCCGTAAGCCACTCTTTAAGTTGACTTATGTGCCCGGCAGACGTGACAGTAAATTATAATGCCGGCTGTTTGTAGGCAAACAGCAAATAACTACTAAGATAAGGGATAGTATAACTTTGGAAAAATTAGTTAAGTGATATTAACGCAAATATAAATAGTTTATGAAATTAGTCGGTAGGTAGGTATTTACTAAACGACTTTGCTTTGAGATTTAACAACGGGAGAAGGAATTTAAAAAAAAACAAAAATACAATTTTTTTTAAGGTGAATATCGCACACGAATCAAAAGCTCCCGTATGAAGACAGTGAGACTATAGCATCCCCAATTAGGGTATGTTTAAAGGTATTGGGATGGGAAGTGAAAGGGGAAGAGGAATTTGGAAAAGTATATGGCTATTCATATCTGGTCACTGAACACTGCTAAAACGACCTGGGAACGCGAAGAAATTTAGGAGGCGGGTATGGGTACTGCCGCCCCGGACACCATTCATTGGACCAACCAACCAAAACCTCTGCCACAGGTCACCCCGAGTAATTCGCTAAGTTTAGTGACTTAGCAGGGTTGCCCGGGTTCATGGGATTAGGTATATTCGGGACCGGGATCGGGAGAGACTGGTTGGGGGAGACCCTTTGATCTCTCCAGCCCGACCCCCCTGGCCCATCGCCTTGCACCGCAGCGGGAGGGATGGCTTCACACGTCCATGACTCCTAGACATATCGATCCGCAGATTCCTACCTACCCCTCAAACCTGAGGCCCGAGGGATTTTTTTTTCTCATGGCATCCTGTGTGGAGCTAATGTAAAAAAAAAACAATATTTCAATTTTAAATTATAGTCTTTTAGTATCTGCCACTCTGGAACATACCGCACATACACTATTAATTTATTTTAAATTAATAAATTGTGAAATAATACCAAATCATTCAATTAAATTTTATTACGCACTCCGGGATTCAAACCTGCGAACTTCGAACTGATAGTCGAGATTCTTACTACAGATAGTTAGGTATATCTGTTAGGAATCATGTTTTATAATTTTTTTTTACGATTATTATTATAGACTATTCGATTTTTTTTTAAAGTCTCTCAAAAAGTGAAACTGAACATATTGGAAGGTAGAGTTGATAATAGTAATAATTATTATAACTGTATAATTTGTAGAGCGCTCGTTTTTATGAAAAATCACCTTAAGTGGCGGCTCTCCGAATTTCTACCGATTTCTGACATATTTTGTTAAAAGTTTGAAGTTTTTAAGCTCTTAAAAAAATATATGTTATTCTTTAAGATAGTATCGTACATTCATTCCCCAAGCCGAGACGGTAATTATTTGTTATTCTCTCGATAGAAACAAATCGCAAAGTATCCTCCGAAAATTACTTTTACACGTTTTTTCTGTTGTTATTACAAAATAAATGTGTGAAAAAATTCACAACGATTCTTTAAATGCTACTTTTTAAAACCCCCACGAGATTCTTGCTCTTTTTTAAACGAGTTGTGTTTTATTACACATTTTCACAATTTTCGCTTGAATTTTGTCATTTTATTATAAGCGCGCCCCCTCCAACGTCCGAATTGTCGTATCTCTCCTTCTTTTTTTTTCCTCTTTTTTTTCTTGATTTCTAAGGCTAAAGGTTTATATTATTTTAATTAAAGCGCACTTGAAGCCAGCATTAAAAAATACCGCTTTACAAATCATCCAAATATTATAATTATTTATATAATTCATTTCACAAATAAAATTGTCGCTATGGGAACTTGGTAAACCAGATGGGTCACAAATAAATAAAAGGTAGCACTTCTAGAGTCATTTAGGAAGATTGGTTTATTAAAACAGATGGGTATGGTTTTCGTCATTCACCCACTTAAGCCTGAAAGCTACGTGGGAACAAGCATAGATAAAAGCTAAGAGACGGGTTTTGCTAAAAAAATCGCTGCATGACTACCGACTTAAATAATGTGAGTATTTTCAAGAGGGTGCCACAGTAAATATGATAACAGGTTTTACAACTTCTAAATTGACGCGTTGAAGGGTCTTTCTTATTCTTTTAAAATTAACCTCTCGCAGGCCGCAGTCCCCCCGGCGGGTCCGGATATTGGAAGCGATTTTGCCCCTCATGTATAAAGAAATTATATGAAGAACAAGGTCAGAATCGCTTAGGCCATTTTCGTTCTTGACATAACGAAATACTGAATAGCATTTAGCCACTCAAATATTCAAATTAATTGCCAATGACGCGCCGGGCACCAGAGAAGGTGGACAAAATGGCTGCCGCTTGATAATATGAACGCTGTCATATTCCAAGGTCATATTTATTGATTGTTTTTTATGTAAATCCACTGTGGAAAGCATAGATTTGAGTGATTATTATGAAGTTAGTTTTATCTACATTATTTTGATGTAATTTTTGTAATATTTCACAAAAGAAATGTTATAAAAATTTCATTCGTAAGAAAGGTGAGAACTGTTTAATATTTTACATCGTATTGAAAAAACATATTTTTTGAATGCTGTTTTTCAACAAAAAGAAGATAACTAAGACTAATAACGTTATTAAATTTGATTAACATTAAATATTTAAAAAATGTAGTTCTATGAATTGACCACAAAAACAATGGCTGCTATTATAATTTCCACGGCAACGGCACAGCGACGTCTACGGCTCTCGGCATCTCATTTCTTTAATATGATTGAGGGAGATGCTAGAAAATTAAATAATTTCTCCTTTGGAGGATGCAGTCATACATACATTGTTTGCCTCACCATTATTTATTGTGTAAGAAAGAGCTGCAGCACAATTGCGATAAGAAACGTACGTTTATTGTCTTTTTTGTGCCGCCGCCGTGACGTATCCGTAGGTATTATAATATAAATAACAACAAGATGACTCATATGAGGGACTGCTGAAAACCAGCTGCATTACAGGAGAAATCCTGAATTGCAACTGCGCAGAGACCTTTTCGTCAATAGAACCAATGAGTAATCAAAAATGTGTAATATTGTAAATAAAAAAAATCTATTGATGAATACACTATTTTATTATTGTTATTTCACAAGATTTTTTTGTCCGGGTTAAATCTTCCCCACAGAAAAACTAAACCATACTTTTCCACAATTAATCATCTAGTAAATCCACGCTATGCAAGTGTACTATATAAGTATTATTAATACAAAACAATACAAGAACAACATGTTAACTTATCAGAGAAGCAAACGGGAAAATGATTCACCATATCAGAGTGTTCGGCTTAGTAAAACTCCTAACTGGACCGATAAATCCTACTGATCCCTCAATATAAATATATAAAAAAATGTATTATTATTATCATAGGAAAAGGTTTAAAAATCACAATGGTCAAAATGCACATTTTTACTGAAATTAAACTGTGTTCAGAAATTAGTTGCACTTTTTTTTTACATTAGGTCCACACAGGAGACCCTGAGGAAAATAATGTCCCTCAGGGCCTATGTCATCTTTGGGGATGCTGTGTGGAGGGTATTTTAAAGGAAATGAAGGAGATGAAGTTTTAGGAAGGAAAAAGGTATGAGGGTTGGGTAGGAATCTGGGGTTCAGTGTGTCTAGATCATCCGCCGCTAAGACCTAGATAAAACTTACCCCCATGAACCCGGGCACCTACGCTAAGTCACCAAACGTAGCGAACCACTTGGGGTGACCTATGGCAGATGTGTTGGTTATCCAATAAATGGTTCCCGGGGCGGCGGTACCCATTCCCGCCTCCCAAATTGCAAATGTACACAATGCACTGTTCCGAAAGGAAATGATTCTGCGTCATATTCGAAGACAATTTTATTTATAAATCTTTTTTTACAACGCTTTGCAAGTACTATAATTAGGTACATGGAAATGAGATATTTTATTATAAATTAATCAGATTAATAAAAATTACTAGCAATTCATTAGATTTTAAATCAAAATAAAAAAGAATCTAATTCCCAAATCAAAATACAAAAATATGTTATCAGGATTCCTTGTTTTTTTTTTTTGTTCTCTGTGCGTTTTTAAAACGAACTGTCAAACTCGAATGTGAAGAAATTTGAAAGTGAAGAAAAAATTCCAAAGACAAAGTGAGAAGCTTTGTGTTGCCGTACTAATGAAAAAAATTAGTGCCTACCTCCCAATTGAATAAATTTCCTGAATATTATTCCAAGCTAAGCATTTATTTCGAATCACTTTTTTAAACCTTAATCTTTGTGAGAAGATAATACCTGATTAAAATGGATAATGAAAAACACGTGAGAATAGTGACGTGTATAATTCAATACATGCACTGAATTCAATACATATGCCATTTGCACGCGAAATAAATAATGCATATTTAATGCATTCACACTTTAATTAGACGCTGTCTGTTTGGATTCAAAATGTAAACTATCATGATGAACAAGTGCTAGAAAGAGTCACAATGATCATTTGGAGTGATTGGATATGTTCCTAGATCGGTTTAGCGGAGAAATGTGACGCAGAATCATTATGATAGAATGTCGGAATAACTCTCCGGAATAACAATCGTACAAGTCATGTAAAGTGTATCTATTACTTAAGTAGAGCCATGTCAAGAATCGGCAAAATGGTCATTAAAAATAAGAAGTATGTGATTCCAAAACAGTATTGATTTATCACCTGTCCTCTCTGACAATTCTAAATTAAATACATTATTAAGGTTCCGTTTCATCCCATTTTATACAAATCTTAATATGGGATTTGAGATTAAAATACCCAACCAAATAGAAAAAGTATTTTTTGAAATTAATATATTTATCAATATATTTCAAAAGTTTTGTACGGATATGAGGTACTTTATTTATTTTTGCTTTAAATCATAACAAATAGGCCAGTAAAGATTTTAATATTTCATGATTTTAGAGGCAACTTGGGCAATTATTTGTGAAAAATGATAAACATTTAAAAAAAAAAAAATTTCATATTTATTATAAAATATGATGAAACATAAAATAAAAATAAAAAAGAAACATTTTTATAAGTGTAAATTTAAATACCTATTTACGTCCGAACAAAAACTTGTCGTTATATACTAAAATTACTACCCAAAAAACGCATTTTTAACAATATTTCGACCCTTTGGAATAACAAGGTTCCATCATGTTATGAAATCTATGGTAAGCTACCTTAGATTTCATTCTCGTATGACGTTAAAGCAACAGATGGAACCTTGTTAAAGGGTCGATTTTTTTTGTTTTATTTTTCATTATCGTTTCAATATAGTATCACACGACCGAGGTGACGACCGTCCGTGGTCGAGTGGTAAGACACTTGACTCCCATTCGGATGGTCGCGGGTTCGAACCCGGCGTGCGCAAACAAATTTTATTTGATTAATTTGTGTTATCTCACAATTAATTAATAAAAATAATATATGTTATATTTGCGGCACGTTCCAGAGTGGAAGATACTCTCAATATCGCCCTGGTGTAAGACCACCATTCAGAATTGAAACGTTGCTTAATAATGGCTTTAGCCGTGTTTAGTGACTAGATCTGAATAGCCAGGTACTTTCCCACCTTCCTCTTTCCCATCTCCTTCCCTTCCCCACTTACCTTCAACCTCACAACATACTCCAATTGGGGATGTCATAGTCTCACTGGCTCCAGAAGGGAGCAGTTGGGACTCTTGTAAGGTCTCTCTATAAAAAATAAAAAAAATCACATATCTGTACCAGATATTATTTAATATAAATTTGGTTTAAAAACATTATTTTTTTCAGTTTGGTTGGGTATTTTGCCCTTAAATCGAAAATTAAGTTTTGTATGAAACAGGTAGATTGAGCGCGAGCATTGCTCGTCATAGAATTGAGCATGCAAAGAATCAAAGCGCATGTAAGTAAGTAAGTAACGCGATCCAGCGGTTAAACGACCAACACCTTTAATCTTGAATCAGTAGTGGCGATTTATCTCACCGTGGAGCCGCAGCCGCGCCAATTTTTACCCCTGCCGAGAAATGGATGGCCAACGATTCCGGCACCATTTATACAAGATAAAGCATCTAGCGGGCAGTTTAATTTATTTGTCTGTATTTTTGAAAATATTTATTAGACCTGCACTGGACAGGTGAATCGCCCTCCGTACTCAACACCCCAAACCCTGAAATAGTAAGACTTCACCCCGTCAAAAGGAACAGCCCATTTATATGAGTCAAACTCTAATTCAAACTTAATTTTTGGACCTATTTACAAAATGTTATAGTACACTTATAGTTACTTGCGCGGTCGAGACAGGTTTATGTGGCTCGCGGTGAACTAACGTGGGCGGTATTATTAATTTATTTTTTCAGTTTGAATTATCGACGGCATCCATTTAAAAGATGATTTTATCCTCTCGCTGGGGAATAAATTAAGAGGAGAAAATGCGACGTTAAACGCTGGACAAGCTCGAAGGTAGTCAAATGTTTGGCCAAAGGCCATTTTTTGTAATAAATAATTCTACAGTATTATTAATATATTATTTTATATAATTAATTACGGAAGATCAGGAGCTGTTACTAATATTGTATTAGTGGTTTGATGATTTGTTCTAAATCGTTCATCTTCAGCGATTAAACCAAGAAAAATAATAATCTACCATGCTGAACGAGAACACAATTTTAAACAAGATTTAATAGCAAAATTCATTCATTGATTTCCACTCAAAAATACTTGTTGGGGTTAAGTTTTGTACCAGGCCAAGTTTTTTTTTAGTTCTTGACAACAATAAAGCACAATACAGTGAAAACCGTCGTGTTTGCTCTGGTGTTATGAAGTTTTTATAATTATTTTTAATGTGCACATTCTTGAAAATCAATTTTCAGTATTGTCAATCTCTCAACTATTTATGAAGTAAGTCTCACTTATCACCAATTACAACAAACGACGTATAACATCGTTTGACATGAATTATGAAATAAGTGATTTTGTTCCAATGGAAATAATGAGGTGGTGGTAACTAGTGTTGCATTACAAGTCAAATGTACTATTTAACAGAATCAATCACGTACATAGTTCAAGTACTTATGCAACATTTTATAGTTAACTTATATATTTATAAATGCGAAAAACATTCGAACGGAACGGAACATAAATATTTTTAGAAATGTTGAAAAAAATCATATAATCGTAGGTTTGACTTTTAAATGCGGCAATCAATTATCACGAGTGCACACAATTTATTTATATTTACATTGAGTCGGGCCCGAAGGCCAGCACGCCTGATATGGAATGGGGTATTAATCTGGGATGAAAGAACTCTCTGCGTGGTTTTGTTACATTGGTCGAAATTATCACTTTTGTACGGGTAATATTTTAAAGCCAATTAGCATTTTTTTGTATTCATGTCAAACGTTCGGTCTAGGTAACTTTTGTTGTTGCAAGATTGCCGTGGAAAGTTACGTTGCCATGTTTAAGTAACTATTAACGCATACACTGATACATGTAAGTAATTTGCCTGTATATATTTTATGGTGTAATTCGTAATAGTGTTGTAATTTTTTTTTCTTTTTTGCTAATAACTCCAGCTAATGATGCGTGTTTAGTGTAATTTAAAGTAAATGCTAGTAGTTGTGAAGAGGAGCGGCCGCATCATTAATTTTTTGGTGGTTCACTGAGAACCTAATCAAAAACATTATGTATTGCACCAACTCATTTTCAAAAAGATTAAGATTATTCAATTACATAATATTATAAGAGTGATAACAGAATAATTATGTATAACAACAAACAATAAACATTTTACTTTACGGCAAATGTGTATGAAGTTTGCAAATGAGAAATGCACCCAAAAGCTCTATCAAACCCTGTGTGAGAAAAACTTGAGCCTTTTTTGCGAAATCGTTCAAATGATTCTGATGCTTCTTCTAATATCTCAAGGTGCCGCGCAGTTGCCGACATTTTTTCAGTACATTTTGTCATTATAAGGGTTTTTCTATATTTGCTCGGCATCGCACAAAACATAATCCAACCGCGCGTTTCACTCCATCGCGCGGATTGCGACCTCCTTCGGGAAGCCGCACTTACGAAGTTTTGATAGAAAATTAATTTTATTTCTTTCATTTTTATAATATTTTATGTAATTTAATATATTAAAACGTTACTTAGTAATACGGCAAGGGGTAAAATGTTGTTTAAATGTCTACCTAACATGTAAAAAATTAATAAAAAAATTAAGAATTTAGATAATTTGTTTAAAGAAATGTCACTATATCAATGACAATTCCTTTTTCATTATTTCTTCAGGTAAGTAAGTACCGTAAAATTGAAAAATTTAAATAAGAAACCACAAACCATTAAACTTCACATTCGAAAAAATCTTTACTGAACTAAAGCCAAAGTTAGCTACCTAGTCAAAGTAAGAAGTAAATTATCGACCTAATTAACTAATAACTAATCGACCATCACAACACCGACATACGCCTAGCAAGGATGTCGAAAAATTCTCAAATCATGAAAATATCAATGCAATGAATAAAGAAAAACTATTATTTTAAAAAAATCTTATTTTTGACAACTTAATACCCTTGTAAAATTGTATATATTACCTCCCAGCTATGATTTGTAAGTGTCTCCCGTCCTAAAATGAGTTTTGTAACTCATCAGGATTGCTATCCGAAGGAATAAAACATATTTTTAAATATATACTCTAAAAATAAAGTGAATGCAGCATATTTCAGAAAAACGGGATTGCCAAACAGTTGAATTAAAATAGAAAGATAATGGCAAGCTTAATATATAACTTCGTTGTATACAGGTTATGTTTGAACTATTAATTATTTTTTCAGAACTTAAATGCACGAGAACCATAAATGATTACAAAAGTATGAAACTTTTTGACATTTTCAGTACGAGAGCAATCTGGCCACCTTGATGGTAATACTCTACATTTCCGTAATCCAAATTTAAATCACAAGTTATAAATCTTTATTGTACGCCCTCCTTTACAGCGCCGCGAGCCATGATAGATGGCCTTTGCGTGCAAGTATTATTCCTCCGAACTAACGTGTTAATTAACCTTGTTTTAAAAATGAGTAAATCAATGTAGTTACTTTTTCAAGCGGCTCGGGGGGAAGATAAGGTTAATGTGAAAGGTGTACTTTTAAACGCGTTTATTTATCATACAATGGGGCGGGAAGTCTTATCATTGTGCATATTGTTGGAATTAATGGAATTCGTTGCGTTTTGGTAACACCTTTCAGATAAGATTGTTAAATTATTTAAAGTTTTTTTTAAATTTTATGGTGTATTTTTAATTAAAAAAAACCCTTTTCTCCAAATTTTATACATAAATATTTTACATTAGCTCGTCACAGGAGGCAATTTCTACAAAACAATTTCCCTCTTGGCCTATGTCATCTTTGGGGATGCTGGGAGGAGGGTTCTTTTAAAGAAATGAGACCGGACGTGCACGGCGATGTTTCGTAATGTCTTGGTGGAGAGGTCAAAATATCTCGCTCAACCAGTCTCTTCCGATCGTACAATTGGTGGTCAATGGTGATGTCCTGCTGTAGAGGTGAAAAGGTCTCGCTCAACCAGTCACACAGTTGGTAGGCAGACTGTGAGATAGGATTCACCTTGACTTCGGTAGTAGTTGACAGAGACGGAAGATGAAGAGAGACAGAGTGTCTATTTAAGCCTTGCAGTGAGTAGTAACGCCCTCTGTTCCCAGCTAGCAGTTTAGACTCAATATACTGTACATACTCGTTGTTACAATAAACCAACATTATAAATCACCGTGTACCATCATTACAAATATCTATAATCATCCTAAAGATTAACAGTGGCGCAGCCGGTACAGGTTATAATTAATCAAATTATAAAAAAGAATCACGCGGATTCACGGTACAAAAAAGTAAAAACGCGAGTCACGAATTACAGTGTCCAATACTATTGTTGCAAGTAGTATTTTGTCGGGTCGGTCACGGGCCGATAGAAGTAGTATCTCCACGGGAAGGCGTGAGGGCTCTACGAACCGGAGTCACGGAGGCAGCAGCACCACGGATCAAGGATCGGTGTTCCAGATCACAGGCGTGGTCTGGGGGATCAGCAGCAGAGACATCACGGGTCATAGGATCTACGATCGGTGTGCCAGATCACAGGCGTGGTCTGAGGGGCAACCAGCAGCAACACCACGGGTCAAGGTCGAGGATCGGTGTCCAGGTCACAGGCGTGATCTAAAAGGGGAGTCATCAGCATCACCACTAGCCGAGGACCGGAGTCCTAGGCACAGGAGCGGTTCTTCAAGGAGAACTTCAAGGGTCAAAGGAGAGGAGTCTGGACCAGAAGATTAACTCAGGGAAGTCCTATTTTTTTCTTATCTTTTCTTTTAATTTGATCACTGTGAGAGGGAAACATGGAGTCCAGGGGTTTGGGATCCTTCAGTTTGCGTGACGGTAACTGGGAGAATTTCAAAGTCCGTCTCGAACAGTACCTCCTAGTGCATGATGACAAATTTACAACAGATTTAAAGAAGAGGGCTATTTTTCTGAATGCTTTAGAGGACGATAGTTTCTCACTGTTAGTAAATTTATGTATACCCAAGAAAGTAACTGAGGTAAAATTAGAAGAGTTAATTTCTAAATTGAGCGATTATTGTGGTATGGCTAAATGTTTTTTCGAAGAGAGGTCGAAGTTTTATTCAGCAAAACAATCGGTCAACGAATCAATCAAGGATTTTGCAGTTCGTTTAAAAGCATTATCAATTAATTGTAAATTTGGGAATAATTTATCAGAGAAATTGCGAGATTTCTTCGTTCTCGGATGTAGACCGGGTAAAATAAGAGAGAAATTATTTTTGGAAGGTGAATTACACACTTTCGAAAAATGCGTTCAAGTAGCAGAGTGCATTGAACTTGTAGTTTCAAATCAAGTTCAAGGTCTTAGTGATAATATAGTAGCCGCGTATGGCAGAGTAAATAGTAACGCCACACGAGTGTCGAGTAAAACGTATAGGCGGGATAGAGACAGCTATAGATCAATTAATAGCAATCCTCCTAGAAATAATAGCAAGTCACTAGAGCGAAAATGTTTCACTTGTGGTAGCAATAAGCATACATCGGTAGATTGTAAGTTTAAGAATTATGTTTGTAATACATGCAACTCGAAAGGTCATCTAGCAAAACAATGTAAACGAGGTTCAGGTCGTAATAACGTTTATACTTTATTGTCAAAAACGGGCGTATATTCAGACGATATTAATAGTGTGGAACCATTTTATGTAAATATTTTATTAAATGGAATGAATTGTAGGTTCATGTTAGACACTGGGGCATCATGTTCAGTATTATGCCAGAATTCGTACTTAAGTAAATTTAGAAACATAAAACTGACGCGGGAAAAAAATCAGCTTACGGGGTTTCAACAATACTCTCATAAAAGTGGTAGGTACTTTCACTTCTACTGTTGAATTTAACAATAAGCGTCGGGATTTAAAGATTATTGTAGTCAAAAATACATATTTATCAGTGCTAGGACGTGGTTTTATGGATATTTTTGATTTAGGAATATCAGGAATCGTGAATTGTGTTAGTGAGAATACATTGAAGGATCGATTATAGTGAAATTTCCAGAAATATTTACGGATACGTTTGGCAAGTAAGTTGAATTAAAATTAAAACAAGTTGAAAAATAAGGTAGTGTAAAGTATCAGTGTAAATCCTTTTTTATTAATAAACCTAGGGTTGTGAATGTGAAATTTTCAGTTAATTCAGTTAAAGAGGTTCAGGGTAAACTAGATTGAAATCGAATGTGAGTTTTTCGGGAAGGCGAATTCCAGGCATTCAATATCGGAAGGGGTATAGGATTTCAGATCTGGGGATTTGCAGGAAGGTGTAAATCTCAGAACGATTAAAACACAAAGAAGTACAGAGTGGTGTATTTGTTTTTAGAACTGAAAATTGTCGCAGGCAGCACGGGACAACTGTAGTGCAATTATTTTTGTAATTTAGTTATAATATAATTCATAATAATAATAATAATTTATCAACTTATTTTATCAAATGACTAATAATATAATTTATTAATTAACCAACCGTTAGTGAGAATTTTTGGTAGGGACAAGAAGGTTCCTATAATTGCAGCATCAAGATTGCAACTTTATGCAGTGATGTTGGGTTCATTCAATTTTTAGATTGAGAATGTAAAAATTTTCTTAAAAAAATTTGTGGGCAAAATAAATTTCCAGTAGATTACAAAGTAAAATTGGATAATTTTTTAACAGATTACAGGAACACGGTTCAGGCAACATCGGGTTTCGAACCATCTGTATTATTATTGGGAAGAAAAATTAGAACGGTATTTGACTCTTTAATTCCAAAGAAATTGGGGGAAGGAAATAATAATTCCGGTTCTGCTCAACAGAAGAAAATTCTACAAAATGTTAAACAGAGTCAAGTCAATCAGAAAAAAAATTATAAAGGTAGAAATAAATTGAGTTTTGTAATAGGTCAGAAAGTAATGACCAGAGACTTTAGGTCTCAAGGGAAAAGGTTATGGGTCCCTGGCAAAATTGTTGATAAAAAGGGCAACAAGATATATTTCGTTAAGATTAATAATTCTGATATGGTTTGGAAAAGACACTTAGACCAGTTAAAGAAATTGCATATCTCTTGGCAGGAGGAAGAAAGCCCGAACTTCTGCGCGTCTGACACAGGTGCACTATCAGCGGACGAGCTAAACCTCTCAGGGATGTTACGTAATAGAAGTGTCTCTAATTCTCTTTCTCCATGTTTCAGGTCCAACCCATGGCAAGGACGTTTGCGTCCAAGGTGATCGGTCCTCCACAGATCCGGAAGGGGAGAGAGGAGGGGAGAAGAGAAGAAGGAAAAAGAAAGGATATAAGAAAAAGAAAATAGTGATTGTTTATATTGTGTTTTTTATATTGTGTTCTTATATTGTGTTCTTATTTATAATTAATTTTGTATAATGAAATATATAGCTAGGGGAGGCTTTAAGTTAAGTAGGGGAGGATGTGAGATAGGATTCACCTTGACTTCGGTAGTAGTTGACAGAGACGGAAGATGAAGAGAGACAGAGTGTCTATTTAAGCCTTGCAGTGAGTAGTAACGCCCTCTGTTCCCAGCTAGCAGTTTAGACTCAATATACTGTACATACTCGTTGTTACAATAAACCAACATTATAAATCACCGTGTACCATCATTACAAATATCTATAATCATCCTAAAGATTAACAGCAGTTTAGACTCAATATACTGTAAATACTCGTAGTTCCAATAAACCAACTTTATAATACACCGTGTACCATCATTACAAATAACTATAATCATTCTAAAGATTAACAGTAATCTTTAGAATGATTATAGTTATTTGTAATAATGGTACACGGTGATTTATAATGTTGGTTTATTGTAACAACGAGTATGTACAGTATATTGAGTCTAAACTGCTAGCAGATCCGGACAAACCTCACCCTATGAACACAGGCCCCCATGCTAAGTCACCAAATGTAGTGATTCATTTGGGATGACCTTTGGCAGTGGTGTTGGTTATCCAATAAATGGGCAGCGGTACGGTAAATTAAGTATTCCTATAGGCGAGAGATGCATTTGAAATGAAAGTGAATAAAGAAGGTGGTTTAAATACTCGTGAAGAAACTTAATTTTTTCCTGTAGGTTAACTATATTTTTTTATGTTTGTAAAGTTTATACTTATTGAATGTACCTTTCATTTTAACGCTATCAATAAAAAAGCCGTATGAGTTTTGTTTAAACCAGTGCTTCATTTCAAACGCAGACCGGTTTCTTAATAACCGTTCCTTCATCAGGGGAAAATACTTACTAACTTAACATGAATAATATTACAAAATTATGGGTGAATATATAATATAAAGCGGTTAAAAAATGTTACGGTTCAAGCAAAATTATATATTGCTTCATTTTATAATATTTTTAAGTCAGGAACCTGAAGCTTGTTTTTCCTCTTTTATATATTCAATATTATTATTATTCAGTTTGTAAAAACAGTTTATTAAGAAAAAATAATAATTTAAAATACCTAAAGCTTTACACAGGAAGGCATAAGAATTTATGAATCTTTTACCAAAGCCACATCACAAATTTTCTCGTTTTTATTCAATTTATAAACAGTTTATTTTTTTCAATTTATAAAAACAGTTTATTAAGAAACAATAATAATTTAAAATACCTAAAGCTTTACACAGATAGGCATAAGAATTAATGAATCTTTTACCAACGCCACATATAAACAGTTTATTTTTTCAATTTATAAAAACAGTTTATAAAGAAAAAATAATTATTTATAATACCTAAAGCTTTATACAGGTAGGTATAAGAATTTATGAATCATATACCAATGTCACATTACAAATTTTCTCGTTTATTGTTAGTATCTAACCTGTGGTTAAGAATTCTTCACCTACTCTACATATTCTAGCAAACGAATATAAGACAAATGATATCAACGTATCTAAAATAACAGATTTTATGTTTAAAGAATACACAAGCATTCTTTAAAAGTCGTATATTATTTTTGGTATTTTCAGATAATTATTAAGTAAGTTCGTAAGTATTAATTTTTAAAGCATCGTTTATTACAAACTTTCTAGTAAATAATTATTGTTAACTTCATGTACCCGATGTAAAAGTCCAATGGGCTTATAAAAACTAAATAAAACCAACATAAATGAATTAATCAAAAATAAAGTTTTAAAGCGATCTTTCTTTTTTACCACCAAAAAGCTCCTTCCTCTCCGCAAAAAAACCCTCCACACATGACACAGCATCTTCAAAGATGACAGGCCCTGAGGGAAATTGTTTTCCTCAAGGCCTCCTGTGTGGAGTTAATACAAAAAAAATCGCATTTTCATTTTGTTACCTGTGTTTAGTTTTGGTAATATCCGGATTGTTGATTTTCGAAAACAACAAACTAATAAATATATCAATGTTTTTAAATGATTTATGAAATTTTGATATAACGTGTTGTTTTGTCTATCATTCACCCACCACTCCATTGTCGGCTCTGTGCATTAACAACCTGACGGCGAATATCGTAAATAAAAGCTAACTATTAATTACACACCTTTTAACATTTGACAGGTAAAATATTACCGGCAATAAATCAGCTTTAATTTAAAGTATTAATTATTTTGAATAATATTAACGCGCCAATACAAAGGTTTTTTTACGATCACCAGTCAGGAAAATGAATGGGTTTCGTACCTCCTCGTAATGAATGGTGTAACCTCCTCGGGTTATATTCTGGTAGGTTTTTCTACACGTTGAAGTTTATGGGTATAATACTTTTTTCCATAAAGGCTTTATGTGACTTTAAGCATGTCCATTGACTCGTTATACATATTTAGGTAAATACACAACCAATTTATTTATTATTGACTGGATATAGTACCCGGCGTTTATCGGAATCAGATCAGATCGTGACCTTCCTCTCGTTTTGTATTTAATATTTTTTTTTTCATTTATTTACATGTTTTAACATTAAGTCCCGTTAAACCGATTGATATCAGTTTATCAACGGGTTCTTTTAACAATTGTTTTTTTTTTTTTTATTTAAAACAGGTACGCAAAATGTACACATTATTACATTATATACACATATATTTTTATATACACTTTAAAAAAATGTTGTAAAAAATATCATTTATAAAAACAATAAACATAGAAAATGAAAGAAAGAAAAAGAAAAAAGATAATAATAATGGAAAAACATTAAAAACAAAAACAGTGGTTAGTTCAAAAAAACCTTTAAAAGGTGAAGTGTGCAAAATTAAATGAATCAAACAAATCAACAACAATATAAAAATCATAAACGCCGCCCGCCCGGTGACCCCAACGTGTTTGGACTTACACTTTTTCTATTGCACTAAACATTGTTTGAATGATATAAAACTAGGTCAACGCAAATAATACGAGTATTCATTGAGATCATAAGTACAACACGTACATTTCGAGGTACCTATCATACTTCAATTAGCTTACGACAATTAAATATATTATGCATTACAAAAAGATTTTTTTTATATATGTAATATAAATCATGTTAAATATGCACGGTATACGAATATTTCTTTTTTTACCTAAAATATTCGCACAATGGACTCGAACGCTTTAACTTAAATGCGAAAGCCAAAAAAAATTAATTAATTATTTTATATAAAGATTATTAAATTTTTAAGTAAATACCCCAGAATAATTAAAATCAAAAGAGTTAAAAAACAAAATCGACTCAAAATGTGATTTAGATTCTAGAGTCTACCGTTTCCGGACACCATGTATATCAAACTTTTTTTTTCCCCTCGACATCCATAAATAATAAATGGGGTAGCGATTTATTAACAATGGCAACGCGATGGTAACATAATACAAAAAGCGTATTAGTTTTCCATTACAAAGAAGAGTAGTTAGCCATTGCATTAATTCAACATTACAGTGAAGTTTTGTGTAGCGCGGTTTGCACCAAGCGGAGCGGAAAGGGTTCTTGCGGGCTACAGGGTGATTACTAGTTAATTTAATACCGGTCAGTGGTTGAGTGGGCATCGCGTTTGGTTCCCACATAAGCGTTTCATGTTCGATTCCTCGGCTGGCTAAGTCCTCCATCACAACACAAGCAACATCTTCCGCTAAGTGTGGAGGTAGTAGGTGATTTTCAAATGTTGTTGGGTTATTCGTAACCCGGGAATGTTTGTCTTTCTTTAAAAAAAAAAAGTTAAATGTGAATAATTAATCAAAATGAGTCCTTTGAACTTTTGAACTTTTTCGTTAATAGGTTTCATAAAAAATCTGATATTATTATTACCGCAGCGACTGTACGGTTGAAATTTAAGAATCCGTCTTTGAGTACATATCTGGCGATGCGCCTTATGCAAAAACCATTTTCGTACATATATTCCTTGTTTGTTTTTGGGGTGTTATGCCGTGTTGCGCTACCTCCTTCTTTAGCCGACGTTTCGGACAGCTATGCAGTTCCATCATCAGGGCAGATCCGGTAGATCCGACGATGTGCCGGATGATGGACACTGCAACGCTGTCCGAAACGTCGGCTAAAGAAGGAGGTAGCGCAACACGGCATAACACCCTAAAAACAAACAACGAAAATGCTTTTGGCCGTGAAAATCTAAAAACGTATCTTCGTACGTATAGTTTGTAACAAAGCTACTATCGTGATTTGAAGTGATGTGAATTGTCGGAGTGCTTATGCATAGAGCGAATTTTTGCCGAAAGATTGATATAAAAAGTGGCATTGCTGTCTTAAGTATTTACCTATTCTGCCGTCATAAGCAAAAAGGCAGCTGGGAATGTTCAATGGTCACATTCTGCTATTTCATAAAAAAAGTTGATAAACATGAAAGGTCTCTTACCGTGATTTTTTTTTAGTATGCCGCGTTGCGAGATGTCTTCCTTTTCACGTCCTGAAATAAGGCACCACTATTTAACAACTTCAATATTTTTGTTGCACACTGTAGAGTGAACGTATTGTATCATCATCATCATTCACCAGAACAGCTACAGGGGCCAGGGGCGTAGTCACCAGCGGCGCGCCCCGGGGCGTCCGCCTCCCAATTCGGCCCCCCTCGGCGAGATGGCCCCCCGATATTATTATTATTTATTTTAGCCCCTCTAATGAAGCTAAAATAAGAGACCTGGTGTTGTACTCGCTTGTAGCAGCATGTCGTGTGCATTGTACTGAAGTGTGGTGCGTATGGTATGGTGGATAAATATATATATTTTTTTAATGAAGTAGGTGATTTGCTTTATGGGAGCGGTGATGTTTTTTATATCGTCTCAGATATTATTTTGTAGGTTAGGTGCATTGTTCAGGCACTAAACCTATCATTTATTCAAGTTTTTAATCCAGCAGTAGGGCGTTGGACTGCCATTCCGAGGGTCGCGGGTTCGAACCCGGCGTGCGCAAATAAATTTTATTTGATTGATTTGTGTTATTTCACAATTCATTATTTAAAATAATATGTAGTATATTTGCGGCACGTTCCAGAGTGAAAGATACTCTTGGTATCGCCCTGGTGTCACCATTAAGATCACCATTCAGAATTGAAATGTTGCTTGAAATGGCTTTAGCCGTATTTAGTGGCTAGATCTGAATAGCCAGGTACATCCCCACCTTCCTCTTCCCTATCTCACTCCCTTTCCCACTTACCTTCAGCCTCACAACTTACCTCGATTGGGGATTCCATAGTCTCACTGGCTCCAGACAGGAGCAGTTGGGACTCTTGTGAGGTAAAAACTATAAAAAAAAAAATTAAAAAACACGAGATAAATATATCCATAGCGAAAATTTTACTCTAAAGGACAATAAATCCGAAAATTTTCTCCGATTTTTTCCCATTCTACCTGCGTCGTCGAAATATTTCTAGGAAAATAAGTGCGTCTTTTACGACAACGAAAAGGGTTTTTTTTCTGAAAAATTAAATATCTTAGAAATTAATATCATAGAAATTTCCAAAATTACAAAAAATGTTAAGTATGGTGAGTTATAATAAAAATTCATTACTATAAGTCTACAAAAATCAGGAGATACGATTTTTTTTAAAATAAAACTCTCTTTTCGCTCTCTTGGACAATTGACGTTTGGTCCTTTACACTTTACGGCATTTCAAATTTCCGTGATCGCTATTTATAACTACAATTACAATTCAAGAAAAATAAAATAAGATATTTATTTAAAAAGAGATATAATTTAACATGTAATAAGTCCCAATAAACTACCATTTAGTAGTTTGTAAATGGTAATATTATATAAAATAAATTAATTCAATTAAAATAAATGGATCGTCTAAGAGTGGTCGAAGCATCCTCTGCATCCGTCACTCATTGAGAGGAGAGTTGAGCCACTCGGATGCAGTCAGGACATTGACGCTGGTTGACGTCCGTGTACTGTCCTTCTGGCTAGTCAGTGGCGAAGAAAGTCGAGGAATGAAAACTCTCCCTTCAGAGGACTTTCTAGAAGCTCTGCAGATCCTTGGAAAGTGCAGAAGTTACCTGTATGTATTATTGCAACACACCCTCAGCTTGTCCCATTGCGCTGCTGAGTACTGTTTCCACGGCTCAGGGGTCTAGCTCGATTGATAACTTAACAATAACGGATCGATAGGCCTTACTTCCTATGAATTTGTATCGATATCCTGAGCACGATTGTGCTGTTGAATATATAGTCAAATCGATATTGACACGAAATAAATAAGAAATCGTTTTGCATTCTGTGGTTTACATTCAACATGCTAAGTAAAAATACGAATAAATTGACAACGTCGAATTGAAATACTAACTATAACATCCATTGGCAGCCGCATATACTTTTTGACTTTAAAAAGAGGCTAACTAAAAAGTTGAGGTCTATAGCCACATCTTGTTATATTTGAACAACACTCAATTCTCCAAGCCCGAACGGATTCAATTGAACTCCTTTCCATTAATTGCTCCGTTAGTTCACCTTTGATCAATTGTAAATATTTATAAACCAGTAATTTTGCACAGTCCTGAGAAAGGTATGAATGATTTTTTTTTTAAATTTATTTGATAAGAGACGATTTCCCACAAGAACACACAGCTAATTGTCGTAGCTCGATTGTGAAATTATTGCTCGTTGCAAAATGTGTTCAATTTGCAATACTTGAAATGCGAGTGATAAATTAAAATTGAGATTATTTTATTGAAACTGTCACTTTTTTCTATATTTTCTTCTCGTCTTTGATTTATTATCGACGGTTTTCCAATTTGCTTTTAGTGAATTATTAACAAAACATAAATATATTATTTACATAATTTATAACTCTAAAGGCTTGAATTTCAATAAAACTGGTTTTAAGTAATGAATTATCAATAGATTTTATCAGACAGTTTTATTGGGTCCAACCAATTTGTGAAAAAGGCGACTTAAAAAAATTAGAACATAAAATGATATACCATGCCTTCAAATTTCTTACGAATTGCTTGTTACGTACGCTAAAAGCACTATTTTATTGCGATTAATAGTAAATAAATTTTAAAAAATGTTTTTTATGATTTTTTAAAATCACCGCTCTCTATTATGTGCCTACTCCTTTTTTTATTTTTATTTTGGGAGGCGGGTATGGGTACCGCCGCCGCCCCGGTAACCATTTAATGGATCCACCCTGCCGTAGGTCACCGTAGGTCAGTGGTTCTATGACTTGCAGGGGTGCCTGAATTCATGGGGTGAGATTCATTGTCTAGGTCTTGGCGGCACATGCATTTGAACACCTCCTGTGTGGTGGACCGGATCGGGATAGACTAGTGGGATAACCTCTCTCTCGACCCATCGCCTTATACCGCAGGGCTGGATTCATATGTCCGTCACTCCTGGATCCACTGAGCCTCAGATTCCTACCCACCCCGCACATCCTTTTCCTTTCCAGAATTTCCTCTCCTTCCTCTCCCTAAAATAAACTCTCCACACTGTATCGACAAAGACGGAAGCCCTGGGGGGTTTTAATTTCCTCATATTAGCCTACTGTGTGGAGCTAATGTAAAAAAAAACAAATTAATTTTTGTTTGGATGGTACTTCTAGTATTATATGCAAAATATTAAGAAATGGAATAATTTTTCTTCTCAACGCGCCATTGGATGAAAAAACAGCAAAATATTGATAACTTGGAAACCTAATCAGTGAAAAATTACTGAACAAAAATTATGGAATCTACTTAACATTTTACAACGTGTGTATTATGTTGGGTATTTTAGCAACGGCCAGTATAAAATTGTTTCTCAGTATAAACTTGGAAACCCAATCAGTGACAAATTACTGAAAACATTATGGAATCTTCTTATCAACATTTTACAACGTGTGTATTATGTTGGGTATTTTAGCAACGGCTCAGTATAAAATTGTTTCTCAGTATAAAATTGGAAACCCAATCAGTGACAAATTACTGAAAAAATTATGGAATCTTCTTATCAACATTTTACAACGTGTGTATTATGTTGGGTATTTTATCAACGGTTCAGTATAAAAATAAATCTGAGTTTGCAGATCATTTATTAAAAAATGATCATAATTTTGACAAAAACAAGGCATCACAGATAAATAATCTAGAGATTTTAGAAATTAGAAAAAATGTAAACAATAAAGCAGACAAAATAAATAAGCAGCAAATTTTTATAAACCCTCTTTTGAACCTTTTCCCACTTAACCGGTATTTCCCGGCTAATCTTTGAAATCCCTAATTGTAATAAACTTCCCCCACCCTTATCCCTTCTTCTTCCTTCTAGCCTTTCCTCCCATATGTGATCTATATTTAATTTTTAAGTTTAGTATACATTTGATCCTGAAGATGTGAACATTGTTCATGAAACATGTAGATTGTGTATTAATAAAAGTGGTAAACAAAGTTATTTAGTCTTTCCATTAAAATAAATAATGACATCACAAAGTGAAAACCTTTCCGAAGAAGTTTTCTTCGAAAAATAAAATTGTTATTGTTTCTTCAGTGGACTTAAACAAAGCACGTAATTAAAGCTCAGTATTAAGCATCAAATACCTATCTCTCTTATTCTGAACTGCATTTCGGGTTGTAAACTGACAGTAAAGTACTCCCAGTGCGCCGTTTAATGTCCTAGTCTTTTATATTTAGCCCAACTTCACCACTAATTTGACTAGGCGTTTAGTTTCAAGCCCAATTACACGAAGAAGAGAAGAGAACATGGCTGTGTTAAAAATTACGTTGTCTTCAGAACTGTGATAATTTCGTCGTTTCAATGTTAAAAAATTCAACACAAGTATGTTTATGTATTATTATCAGAGGCCCTAGCTCACACGCTCGATAACGATTGATAGGATAACTATCGGTAACTTCTCATCGTTCCCTAGGACAACGTACTAACAACAGTTGATGTCGAATATGTTAAGGACACTTAGTCATTGTGAACTGTCATTTATTCGTTGACCATCTGTAGTCATGCTAGGGAACGATGAGAAGTTACCGATAGTTATCCTATCGATCGTCATCGAGCGAGTGTGCTAGGGCATCAGGTAAGTAGTTTATTAAGTTAATTGACGACCGTCCGTGGTCGAGTGGTAAGACACTTGACTCCCATTCGGAAGGTCGCGGGTTCAAACCCGGCGTGCGCAAAAAAAAATTATTTGATTAATTTGTGTTATTTCACAATTAATTAAAAAAAGTAATATATGTTATAATTGCGGCACGTTCCAGAGTGGAAGATACTCTCAGTATCGCCCTGGTGTAAGACCACCATTCAGAATTGAAACGTTGCTTAATAATGGCTTTAGCCGTGTTTAGTGACTAGATCTGAGTAGCCAGGTACTTTCCCAACTTCCTCTTCCTCATCTCCTTCCCTTCCCCACTTACCTTCAGCATACTCCAATTAGGGATGCCATAGTCTCACTGACTCCAGAAGGGAGCAGTTGGGACTCTTGTGAGGTTTCTCTATAAAAAAAATTAAAAAAACATAGGTAAAAACTATTTTTATAGTTATGATTATTTTATTTCTACGAACCTTGCTTTACTACTATGTTTTATTATTCGAATACTAGCACTTATGTATGTTTTTTTAGAATATAGTACATGTTTGTGGAGGATAGGAATTTATATACATATATTTTTTAAAATTAAAAATATCAATTCAAAGCCGTCCTTCGAAAGGTGTTCAGGAGTGAAATATATGTAACAAAAAAATTCGATTTTGTTAAATTATTACCATTCAGAATCGAATCTTTAGCTGTTTATGGAAAACCGATCTGATCAGGCAGATACAACAGTACACGCCAAACTTTAATTCCGACCTGACTTTGATACATAAATCGTCGCAATAGGCGAGTTTAAGTTCCTAAAGTTGCAAACCTACCCGCCCACGCCTTTATCTGTCGCACATACGTTTTTACATATCTTTCTATTTACGATCATTGTAAAGTCAGTAAAGTGACTGTACGAGAATGGATCGTATCAATTTCAGGTCGGTATTAAAGTTTGGCGTGTACTATATCTGACAACTTCCTTTTTTACTACTTTTATCCTACTAAGATTCTTACGTCGATTCGCGCGTCGGATCGGGACACCTTCTGTCACCCGACGTTCTTTCACTTTCCTCGGGGATAATAATTTATCCCGACGGGCAGCTGTTCGGCTACTGTCGGTTGTCGGCGGAAACTGCCGAAAAGGACAAGACGAATTATGTCGCAATCATGCCGCGTTGTTTGCGGTCGCATTTGCGGATAAACATATTAATTATTTTAAAATACACGTCACCACCGCGAGGAGGATCGATGTCGTAAATCACAAAGATTTATTTTATACGGCCATTTGTAAAACCAGTTGATGTTTTTCTAAGCATTAATTCGTAGATCCGACTGGACACGACTTTACGTAATAGGTGACTTTTTTATGTTTTCAGATTTTTTAAATACGGAAAATTGCTGAGTGAATTTTTAACATACTAGGTTATACCGTTGGTCGTTGTCAGATTTGTTCAATTTTCAAACGATAGATTCTATTAAACAACATAAATTTAAAATCATATACCTAATCATACAACAAAATAATTTAAAACATAAACTAGTCAACACAGTTTTAAGATTTTAATTTTTAGTTACGTTAAAATCATTAAAAAATAAATCCGAGAACCTGGTTTTGCTAAAAAAACCTCAGTTTTTCTATTTATTTAAGGTCTTACAAACTAAAATATTTCAATTTTTTTATACACTTATATTGTTTAGACATTATTAAAAAATTATAAATTCTTAGAATCAAATAATACTTACAAGAAGTACACGATATTTAATCATTTATCATCGTGCGTTTTGAGTATTTTTATTGCTTACTTGAATGGTATATATTAAAGCAAGTTTTTAATGAAATAAATCAATATTAAATTTTAATTTTTAAAAATTTGATACGGGGAATAATCGATCTTTCTCACTGGAACCTCCCTGTACAGTTGCAAGCATTTTTAAACTTTTATTCTCTAAAGAGCCATTGACCAGCGGCAGTTAGTCATTTAGTATTTTATATGAAATTAACGATTATATGGGTGTTGAGAATATTATACTGTTTTCCATATTTTTATTTCGTTCAGATAATTGATATTTTTTAAATCTCTCCCTCTAATCTAAAACTCTTCCCAGCCCGCTGCATTTGTTAACATCCATATAAGAAACTACCTATTATAAAAGTAATTTAATTTTTACGGCTTTAGGTAAAACTTCTTAAAGGTATTTGGCAAAAGTATGGGACAATTAATTTGCACCTTAATTTTAATAAAAATACTATTAGGTATACTTTGACTGCGCAGGAATTGAACTCATTCCGGGTGCCCTCTCCCATTCTTTACAGTGCTGGGATTTGACCCACCTATCGATATGTAATTTTGTGTGGTAAGCTGCTACTTTCCTTGCTAGTTCGTCAGCCCGCTCGTTGCCCTCAATATCTTTATGTCCTGGTACTCAGATCAAGGTTATTTTATTGGTGTTAGCGAGTTCTGTAAGAATAGTCCGACATTCCATCAACGAAACGAAAAAACATTTTATTTCGAAATATTCAACTTCAATGACAAATAAAATCTCACTTTATTTGTGGGTACATTCATTTTAAACACGGGGAATAAATTAGGTCAGTACTCAAATGAATGTAATTACTAAATAATTGGGAATATTTATTGAGATTCTTTCGGATATTCGATATGAAAGATGCTTTGATGTTGAGAAGATGAATGAACATTTCAAACACAGAAGACGTTTGAGAGATGTGTTATGATTTCCTTCCTAAACAACACATCATTATTTTGATTTTCATAAATGAGAGAAGAAATTACAAAGGTATTCTATCATCATATCATAACAATCAATTTCATGTTGTAAAAAAATACCACAATGGAATTTTGTGTGCTCGTTGATACTAACCAGAAAGCTGTTTTTCTAATAATCAGTCGAAAACATAACGAATCAATCAGTAAGTAACTTACCTTTCACCATAACTGTCCCTGCAAGGGTAGGCAGAAATGAGGATATATCAGACAAACTATGTTCTCTGTCTTTGATTCACAGTATACCTACACAAATTCTTCAGTTTTTCCGATATTATAATCCCTGATTTCTATTTTCCTCCAATTGTGTATCTAAAGCTCTCCTTGACACTCCTTTCATCGTCCATCCGCTCTATATATTTCTTATTTCTTTTTCCATCCGCTCTAATTTGGGGAGCGGGTAGGGAAACCGCTGCCCCGGACAATTATTTGGATTACCAACACCACTGCCGTAGATCACCCCAAGCGGTTAGAGGTGGGTGACTTAGCAGGGGTGCCCGGGTACTTGGGGTGAGGTCTGTCCGGGTCTTGGCTTTGGATGCATCTGCTCACCAGAGACATTTCGAACAATAGATATTTTACCAAACTATTGCTGTCACTGTCATTCTTACTCTCCCGAATACTGAGCGATGGGGTCAGCTGCGCCTTGGGCTGATAATACCCAAATAAAATCGTCAAAATGGAAGTTTGGTACACCTCATTTTTCTCCTCCAAAAGTGGACTAATTTTTAAGATTTATTTTTTTAACCGTATTAGAAGAAAATACTCTATGTCTGTATGTATGTTTTGCTTTTTTTTAATTCTTTTTCTATTTTGTATCTGAACATATGTTGATGGCGTTCAAACAAGGCGTTTTTAATAAATTTTTGGAGGGTCCTAACTTCTTGAAGTCTCATAAAAAAAATCAAAACGTGCCGACACGCTAGTGATAGTCGAAATCTATATTATATTAAAATAATATTTGTAGTAGTGTTAACATCCAGAGAAGAAATTTGAGAACACGTTTGTGTGGACAAAACGCCGCCCGGTTTCCTCTTAAATCGTGTTACTTCAGGCATTATCAAAGACATGCATAATTATATAAGCGTTCAATATTTTATTTTCAATAAACCTGTTATTTTATGTATTTTTTATTACTTTGATAAACGATCGTAATCATGGTAATAATTTCTTAATACTAGATATTAACTTAAAATAAATAAATCGTTAATAATGCATTTTATTTTTATGAAACCAATAAACTGTTTTAATATTCTAGTGGCAATAAAATAAACTTGAGAAATTTAGTTAATAAAATAATTTCGATGACATTATTGAAATTCAATAAAATAACATAATAAATTCAATTAGTGAAGAGGCACCTTAAAAAATAAAATTATTTGAATATTCGGGTTTTAGAAACTTATCAGAATTGAATTAGGTAGATCATTAGATACTGATTTCAAAGGTAGCTATGTAGGTATATCGAAAAAGTTACCTACCTAAATTATGGCGTTTATTACACGACATATTAATTATGTTTATTAAAGCCATTTTTAAAACGTCAATTAGTTTAGAGTTATCTTTCTAACTACCAGGGTCAATGGTTTTGCCACAGGTCACTTGAACTTAGTAAAATCTCTTTTGAAATTACTTTTATTACCTATAATATACTTAAAAAGTTTAAAATATTATGTGGTTTAATGATGAGTCATTTTATAATAAAGTTAAGTGGGTTTGGATAGAGTATTACATTATTTTTATGGATTTGTCACATAAATCAACTGTCATAAAATTTAAACTAGGTTAGTGGTTTTGTCTAAAAATACATTTTCCTGCTAATAGCACCTATATTGCCTGCCGTCGTGTAGGTACCATGTTTATATCTAAATGATTGCATTAATTAAGTGTGCATAATTTTGATTAATCACAGGAAATATTTAAGATGATTAAATCTCAATATTCTCATTAATAATAAAGACAAGTTCACCACGTTATTATTATTTATGAATAAATTTATATGCCATTCAACGGTGAAAAATCGTATGCAAACTGTGCCGCACCTTCCGAAGGATAAATCATTTCGGAAAGCTTCCCCATTTGGAATTCCTAATCTGCAATCCCAAGCCATTTATCATTTTTGAAATGTGCAATTCAACTAGCAAAGGCTCGGTCTCACCGAGCGAATCGACGAAACCCAATGATGTAATATCACGAATATATTAATAAATTAAGCCATTTTGCAAGACTTGAATAAGATGTTCCTTTGTGATTGGTTTTCGTTGCCATAAAATGATTTTTGCATAAAAATAATTTGTGGATGGAGTAATATGAATTATATTTTTATCGACTATACACAAAAAAAAAACAAATTTTCAGCAAGAACTTACATTTTGGGCCTTTTATTCTTATATTTTTTATTCTATTTTGGTAGTAATTAAAAACAAATTTAAACTTCAAATCTCGTTTTCTCAAAAACGAGTTTTTGTGGCCATAGTACAAACCAATCCTCAGCAAGCGAAATGCAAAAAACGGTCATGTTGTAATAATTATCAGCTATTGTTCAAGAATCAGCAGGACCGCTCAAATACTGATCGACAATTTGACGTACATCAAATATGAAGAAAGTTTGAAATGCCTCAAACTTGGTATAATTTTTTCTTGGTATAATTGTCGCTTCTTTATGATTGTGGGGGTATATTTATTATTGCACTAGCTATAAAACCAATTTAAATAAATTGATAGTAATTACGAACCAAAGTGTATGACATAAATTATATTTATTAATCATGCACATGTTGTTTCAGCGCGTTCGGGGATCTGATAGCGCTGCGTTCTGAGCACGTAATTATCCTCCTTCTAAAAAGGTCAAAATTGATTACCGGTTGAAGATTTTGAATGCTTCCTTTTACCGACGCCCACTTACGCCATCTGGAGATTAATGCCCGAACTTTTATGTCTGGAGATATTCTTAATTTGAATTACGACCGCGAGTGTGAATTCCGAACGTGACGCTCCACGTGGGAAGAAGATTTAAAACGTATGTTTATCGCATAAGAACATTTCCGACTAACTAATTCTGGCCATCAATTTGGCTGTCATCGTATATCAGTTGGGGGGATAGAAGCAACATTGGAAATGGGGTGCTGTAATATTATTTATATTCATTATTTAAATGAGTCAACTACCGGTCAACGGGATGTTTGAAGTGGCGATATTTCATGTTACTTCTGACAGTTGAATGCGTGGAGCGATTTCATATTAAATAATGACGTGTTGGGAACACCGTATTATTTGATCGTTCTTTTAATTCAATTACTCGCTGGAGATTTCATCCTGTTTTCTGTTTGAGTTTATTGATGTTACTTCCTTTGATCAGCGCGTGACGGGTCATTTTGAGTTGACGCGTTACCTATTGAAATAAGACATATTTTGAAGGCGTTTGAACACGCAGATTGAATAATACCACCTTGAATATGAGTAAACATTTGGCGTCAAAGAAAAATAATAAATTTATAAAATAACGGCCAAACGTTTCCTGCATTCACTTGAAACCTATTTTTATTTTATTGAAACACGGTGTACCCTGTAACATTCTAGAAAAAAATCAAAATAATATTATTACATTTATAAAGCATCAGTTAGAGACGCTTTTTTGTGCCAAACAAAATAAGTCACTAAAGTTTAAATTAAAAATGAACCTAGGAAGTAGGAAGTAAGATAATTTAGTATCCTTGAGGTGATTTTTCACAATAAACGGTGCTCTACAAGTTATGAAATTATTATTATTATTTTGAAGTGCGACCCTCCCCCCAACGAAATAGGTGACCAGATAATTAAAAAATATACAACTTCATCACTCCTTAACATAAAAAAAAGTTGAACAAATATTTTTTTTATTTGGTTTAATTGGCTACTTTATGTTAGGTTAGGTTATGGACTACTTTTTTTCATAAATTTTAATGACTTTTGAAAAAGCGAAAGAAGAGCGGTAAATAATAGTTGACAATTTAAGACACCAGAAATTGATAATAGTTTTATCAATAAATAGATTTCAATAAAAATGTAGATTTTCTTATAAAATCAAAAAAATCACCAAAATTCTGATAAAATTTTACGAAGCTTGCAAATTAATATTCGTCGATTATTATCAAATTTATAGTGATTCGGTTTTTTTATTTTCACTGTGCTTTAATTTTTTAATCTTAATTTTGTTTCTTGAAACTGAGCGAAAATAATCAAGAAAAAATTAAGTTTACCTTTAAGTTTTATGTTCAACCTAAACGTTTTCATTTTCTGAAGCTCAAACCAGTGATTAATTAATTTTATTCCATGTACCAAGATGTAGGAGCTATACGTTCACAAAGTTAGGTAGTCCATTAATCGCAACTTTCCCCTAACCCCTAACCAGTGGCGGCTCGTGACTTTTGGTGAGCTAGAGTGCTAATATTAACAAAAATTGCATTATTGATGTCGTTGTAGCCGAAATGTATTTTTTTTTTTTTTTTCGAATTTTTTTTTTTTTGGAATGAAGATTTTCATGAATTCAATGCGGCGCACGGCAAAACTGAAATTTCCTGAAAATCTTCATACAAAAAAAAAAATTTCGAAAAAAAAATAAAAAATATTTTTCGGCTACAACGACATCAATAATGCCATTTTTCTCTAGCTCACCAAAAGTCACGAGCCGCCACTGCCCCTAACTACCTAGTAACTTCTCTGTTCAGCTAGCTATACGTATTGAATCTACATAATATGATTGTTTGGCAATTTTGCGTCACAATTAAACTTGGAAAATTGTACGATGCAAAAGATAGGGGGGAAGGAGAATTTTTTTTTTTTCAGATTTCGTTGTAAAAAAAAAGCATAATTCCACTAATGTTTCTATTCTGAACAATGTTCTCTCACCAGGACAATTCTTTCAGTAGGTATACCTATCTTTCTATCTGGAACCAGGCGCTAATATAGATACCTACCTTAGAAATAATTCTTATGTAGGTAAGTTTATTGATGCGAGCTAAAATTAAAACTCACATTTTCTGACGGTCGATAGTCGACAGTCAATTCATAAAGCCAAAAACATTTTACCTGCACTTTCACAGCCCGCGACTTTGTAAATAACTAAGTGTGTGTAAAAATGTAAGCAATTTCTTATTTATAAGCTTTTGCAAAGGTCAGTTCATGAAAGTTCTTCATCCTAAAGAGTCTAAATTCCCCAGTCTTCCAAAATAAATATCAACTCCATTTTTGGCACTAATCTTCTTATAAATGTAATATGTACAGTGATGGGGATAGGAAATATAAAATTATGCAATGACCAATATTTTAAATAGAGTGTCCTCCACGTGCAATGTCTGAGCATATAATCAATCTCCAAGCATAAAGTTTCTAATTAAAGTGTGTTTATCGGAAGTGACCTACCAAGTAGGTTTTCTGTATATATTTGCAAAAAATAAATTTAGATAGAGCCTAAGAATTCATAATAAATTTTACATCGCTCTTGAGGCGGTTTTTCACAGAATGCCGCTCTACAATTTATGAAATTATTATTATTAATAATACTATTAATTTCTCAGTAAGAAGTAAATTATCACTTTAAATTTAAAAAAAATATATTTTTTAATCTTTCTTCTCATAAGATTTAACCAGCGACCTTTGATTCAAGAGCCAAGGAACTTTACGTTTTGTAGTAACTCCTGTTAATATACCAACTTGCCGCTGTGTGAGCAATCCACACCGTCTAATTAATAATCCACTTTGCGTGCTTTTTCAATTGCCTGTCAGAGGGAGGATAACAAAAAGTCAGGAAAGAACTTAAACACTTAGCATCCCTTATAGCGCCTATCACCCCGCGGACAATTAACACGGTAAAGCAATTAGTGCGCCTCTCGAGTTGGAGGCCCTACCATAAGGGTAGTGTTCTATGCTTTACTATACCATCTGTGTAGTATGCAAATATATGCATAGGTCGTAGGTTTTTTCAACCTGCTATGCTGTGTGCAGTGCCACTATACTGCTGCTGATTTTAAGTGGCACCATGTGAGTGAATCGCGAATGACTGACGTTTTTCAGGCGAATTGTTATAGGTATCTAGAAACATCATAGAAAACGAGGCTTATAAAAAACAAATGTTGATAAATCTATTTAAAAATAACTGCTTAGAACTGTCCAGATTCAGTAGGAGTATGGTATAAGATGGCAACTTGAATGTTCTATTTTCCATCATTTATTGCAAAAAAGTTATCACTTTCTTGCCTCTCCCTCACTCGTTTTAAATAAATGAAATGCCGCGAACCGTTACCGTTGCCGTGCCGTTTCCGTCGTCACGATAATAATAAAAGTACTCAATTTTTATACCGGTAGGGAAGGCGAACATGTTGTTGAACAGAATGAAAACATTTGGATTACTAACATATTAAGGATTATTGAGGCTGCTTTTAAAAGCTTTATTGTTGCCAGTATAGTACCTGAGGCCCTAGCGCGCTTGCTCTATAACGATCGATAGGATAACTAACGGTAACTTCTCATCGTTCCCTACGACAACTGCAGATCACAAACGAATAGGTGACAGTTCACAATGACTAAGTGTCCTTAATATGTGGGCTTAAAAGCAAAAACGCCACTCTCCATAAATGACGAAATTGAGTTTTAAATGCCAATCTATGCACAATGTCCGTAGCTACAAGATGGTTTTTGAGATTCTTAGAAAAATCAACTGCAAATCATGGAAAAATCGAAATGAAAATAAAGTTTGGATGAAAATCACCTCTCTCCACAGCGATTAACAATCAAAATAACCACTCTCCACAAAAGCCAATCACAAGCCTGAATTCAAAATAAATTCAACATGACCAATGAACACATTATTACAACATTTTTTATTATAATATTTCACTTTGAATTATACTTTTTGACATTTTACTAAAAAATCACATGAAAAATGCGAAGCATTCTTTGATTGGTTTTTTGTCATTTACAGAAAACCTTTTGGAGAGTGGCGTTTTTGCTTCTAAGGCCCTCATATATTCGATATCAACTGTCGTTTGTACGTTTGAGATCTGCAGTTGTCCTAGGGAACGATGAGAAGTTACCGACAATCGGTCGGTAACTTCATATCGAGCGACCGTGCTAGCACACCTGGTCTGTATGTATTTTAGTTTATTTTGAACTTATATTTCTGCTTTATATAATTTTGCCTTATAATAGAATATACGAGGGGTGTTCAGAAAGTAAGTTTACTAGATTTTTGTATTTTTTTAAGGTGTATTTGAAAAAAAAATGCAGGATATTGTTGATACTTGTTGGCTATTTTTATTTATTATTTGCCATCCCGTTCAATGCATGTGGTGAGCCGTTGCAAGTTTTTTTAGCCCTCTTCAAAGAACTCTCCCGCCAGCTCCGTCGCCCACTTCAAAACCACTTTCGGCACCTGCTAGTCGCCTGCAAAATTTAATTCCACCCTTGGGTGGAGGTAAAAATATGATAATCTGACTGCGCCAAGTCAGGGGAATAAGAGGGAGTGGTTCAAAACATCCTAATCAAATGAGTCAAAGAGCGCCTTGAAAGCTAAGATCGTGGTACAACAAGCACTCTTCTCTCATCAACATTTCTCTCCTTTTGATTAGAATGCTCTTTTTGTTAGGGTCCCGCAATATTGCTGTGCATTAATGGTCAGAAAATGGGGCAGGAATTGGACCAAAATGATAACTTTTTAGTCCCAAAACACTGAGGCGTTTTGAAATTTTTGGCATATGGAGAATTGGTGTAACGACTGTCTTTTTATCTCAGGCGTATAATGAACCACCCACCTGTCGTCTCCAGTCACAATAGATCTCAGAAAATCTTCACCTTCCAATTCAAGTCGCTCGAGAAACTAGCGGGAGCAATTGACCTGATTTTTCCTGTGCAAAACGTGTATCGTACTCGGTGGTACATGTTACGGACGTCATCGCAAATCGCAACTGTTTACGTACTACCGTTTTTTTACGATGCTTGTTCGGGTTAGGAGATCCCACTCTTCCATTCAGTGTTGAAAACCCAAAAAAAAAAACAAAAAACTTACTTTCTGAACATGCTAAGTATATTATTTAAAACGACAAAAATTAATTTTACTTTTGTGCTGTTTTTAAAATAACAAAAAATTAATTGAATCATGTTGTGAGGCTAAAGGGAGTGGAGATGGGAAGTACGACGAAGGTTGGGAAGTATTTTTTATGTTAATAATTCTGTTAAGAAATGTTTTTTTTTTTTACTTACATTTTACCAATAAATGACAATGACAAACGTGACTTTAAGTATTTACAGTGAAAAAAAAGTTATTCTGTATTACTATTCTGGGGGCGCGGTAAGAGGTTGGGTGGTTACTACGATTAGCTGAGTGACAACATGCGGAATTTTTTTGTTTGTTTAATTTTGAAAAAAAAAATTGCAAAAAAAGTCATCGAAAAAGTCAACGGAGACAAAAATTTCATTTACCTTTTTTACTCCAAATAATTTCATAAATCACTGGTTAAAGAATGTCAAGTACGTCCCTTAACACTCTTTATAATGGTGTCGTTTCATGTAATAATAAATATTACTTTTTTTTATTATATCGTAATAATTTTATGGGTTTTCGTTTTACTGAATTTTGCTGTCAATTCTTTTTTTCTTAACACAAGAAGGAAAAATCTCTAATTGGTTTTATGATATAATAAAAAGTTATAACAAATGATAATGTTCAACTGTTGATTCCTTAAATTATAAATAAATATTATATTTCAATAAAATAAACACTAAATACATTTCCCGCAAATTTCCAAATGTGAGATTTTCTCAGTAGGTAACGATTGACGTGAAAGACCACCGTTCGGTATAGAAATATTGCTTGAAATGTCCATAGTAGCATTTAATGACCAGATCTGAAATATAACCTTCCCCATTTGATTTCCTTCCCGACTTCCAAGCCTTATTAACAACCCCCAGTTTTTAAATACAATGTTCCCACTACTCCTGAAGTTGGACGCTAAATAGTTGTACACGTATGATTATTCCACATAGTTTATCTCAACACCAATAGGTATGATATAGACCTGCAATGAGTACGGCACTACTTGGGCAAGACTCACTTGTGCTCAGTGATAACTTACTGAATAATTTTGCACAATCCAAAGGCCACAGTAGTAAAAGCTTAAGCGAACATGAATGACCTATCACCAGGGGCGGATCTAACCGTCAGCATTTCAGCAAATGTTGACCCCCCCCCTGTAGGCACGCAGGACACAAGCCCAGGGCCCCCGGCCTGAGAGGGGCTCGGAATTCATGCCAGTAGCCACCGAGAGGCATGTTCAGGGGGGTGTAAATAATGGGCAATGGCATTATTTGCCTATTATTTAATCTCCAATCCAATAATATTAAATATATATATATATACATTTTATTTAGTAAAAGATTATACACATATTTTACATTATTTATGAAATGTTTTGACTGCCCAACTAGGAGGAATCCCGTTTTAGGACAGTCAAATTAGGATGTTATATGGAGCATGTTTTGTACAAACAAAGTGGAGGAAATAAAAAGGAGAGAAACAGTAATAACAACAAAAAAATAAAATAAAAAATAAGAATAACAACAACAATAAAGTTTAAAGCATAATAACAAATAACTGTTGTTTGTTTAGCAAAGATATTAAAAAAATAATAATATTTATTAATACTTGATAACAGGATTGAAACAAATTATAACAGTCAAACTATAACAGATAACAAAATTGTAACAGAAAACAAAAAAGTTTAAAGCATAATAACTAATAACTTTTGTTCGTTTAGCAAAGATATTAAAATAATAATAATAGGTATTTATATTTGATAACAGGATTAAAACAAATTATAACAGACAAACGTTAGACAAACTAATGTATTCATTGCATAATAGTCCTACATATATATGTGTGGGCATCGCGTTTGGGTCCCACCCACGCCTTCCGTGTTCGATTCCTCGGCTGGCCAAGTCCTCCATCACAACACAAGCAACATCTTCCGCTTAGTGTGGTGGTAGTAGGAGATTTTCAAATGTTGTTGGGTTATTCGTAACCCGGGATTGTTTGTCTTTCTTTTTTATACAAAAATTAAAATATGTTGTATAAAAAAAGACGAAAAAAATGTATTTATCATTTACCCTAATGGAATTTTATATGAAATTTTTTACAAATTGATTACAGTAATTAAGCATAACAAGATAAATGCGATTGTAGTAATTGTAAAAATGATACACATAACAAATTGAAAGGTTACTTGAAACTTAATACGTTTATATTATTGTTGTCATGCACGACGATACTGTACGTTTATTTCTTAACATTGACTTCATACATGAGGCCCCGATAGGAAGTAAGTTCCTTAGGGCCTAGTAAATGGGCCTAAAAAATATCATCTTTGGGATCTGTGAAAGTGGTACATGCTAAGGACACATGATTCAATACGGATAAAAATTATAATCACGGAAAATAATAATAATCACGAAAAATAATAATAAACACGGAAAATAATAATAATAACGGAAAAAAAAAATACCTAGCTCTCTTATTAAAAATTTAGGCATATTAGATTTGTCAAAGAATTTGTATACAAAAATGCAAAAATCAATCATTTTAAATACATGTAGAATTACGAAAGATTTTTTAAATATTTATATTGAGGGATCAGTAGGATTTATCGGTCAAATTAGGAATTCCACAGAGCCGAACCCTCTGATATGAAAATATCTGGAGACGTTGAATTATATTCCCATTTAATAGTTTAGTAGATTAACGTGTTGTTCTTGTATTGTTTTGTATTAATTATACTTATATAATACACTTGCATAACGTGGATTTACTAGATGATCATTTATATGGAAAAGTGTATGAAAGGGTTTAGTTTTTCCTGTGGGAAAAACTAAACCCGTTCCTGTAAATCTGGTGAAAAAAAATAATGATCACGGAAAATAATATCGAATAATGGCGGAAAATAATAATAATTCAATTCAAGCCTCAGAAGACCCCCGGCTAGATGCCAACATCGCCAACGCCATCGCCTTCGGCGCTTTTCCGAGTCTCTGAAAGTATGATAAAAAAAATTTCCCTCTCTTCACCGACCCCAAGTAGGTCCCCCAATTGCGGATACTGTGAAAAAATTTGCCTTAGGCGCTTTCCAGTGTCTTTGTTTTTTGTAAGAGTTATAACTAATTTTTCACTCCCTTCACCCACTCCATTTAGGTACCCCAATTGGGGATACCATGTAAAAAAAATTACCTGCGGCGTTTTCCCTATCTTTGTGTGAGCCAATTTTCTTCTCCCTGCGCCCAAAATTTGGTACGCACCGCGCACAAAAACTATAAAAATCAACACGCTCTGCCTATGGATTTTGCTTTGGGACTATATAATACGCTGTGCAAATAATTCACAGTAAACACTAGATAATTTCTATAACACTTCAGTGTTATCGAAACATCAGTTCTGCTCAAAAGTTTTGTTGGGTATTTTAGCCACAAATCCAAAAATAAGTTTATTTAATTATTCATTTCCACGATATAATTTTCTATTTTTTTATTAAAGAAAGACAAACATTCCTGGGTTACTAATAACCCAACAACATTTGAAAATCTCCTACTACCACCACACTAAGCGGAAGATGTTGCTTGTGTTGTGACGGAGGACTTAGCCAGCCGAGGAATCGAACACGGAGCGCCTGGGTGGGACCCAAACGCTGTACCCACTCAACCACTGACCTGTCAAATATAATATAAACAATGGTTACATGTCACAGTTAAAATCATAAGAAAATATTAGAAATAATTTTAAAAAAAGAAATAAGAAATAAGAATGTGAAATGAAATCAGAGATATAAGCAAGAGATACAAGTACATAAAAATTCGACTGTACAAATAAGGTAAACTTAGATTAAATTAATATTGATTGAAAAGATTTGATATTTTAGTTTTTTTATGATAAAGGCCACGCAGTGTTTCCTCTCAAATGATTTTTTTAAAATAAATAAATCATAAAAATTACATTCAATGCATATTATCTTATTTTTTTCTTTTTCTTTTGTAATGGCTCTACTCCCCAATTCAAACACGAGAAATGTTTTCTTTGTTGAATTGGGTAGATTCGTTAACAAACTATTTTATTGTAATTAGCTTTTAATACCCATGATTTTTTTTTGTATTTATATGTACCATGTATTTTAAATGAAATAATTGTTTTTTAAAATACGCTCATTTTTTAACTGCAATTGGAGTCTTTGATCCGCCCCTGCTTAACACCGGTACCATTAACAACTTGCCTCAACTGAAAGCGACAACTGTCATCTGCCACGGTGCCCGCGGAACAGTGGTCAATAAATTATTAAAGTAGTTAATTATGTACGCGAGTTGTCTCACTTTACTTCAGTTCGCAGTGATTTATCCCCACAGCAGTAATAGTGTCAGCTCTGAACTACCTGTTTACTGTTTAACTGTTTACCGATAATTAACATTCTGTATTACAGGTAATACAGGTGTCGCGGTGTTTCCGAGCGGCATTGGATGTCAATCAGTTAGCTAATTAATATTTTATTTTAGTAAATATTAACTAATTAATTAGTTGTCTTGTGGGATGCAAATAGCTAGTAAAAATATTTGCTATTCAAACATTATTTGTAAAACATGTTGATTATTTATACCCATATTTTCAGCCACATAATGGACAACTACTCTACAGTTAACCCTGATAGACCTGAAACATTTTTTTTTATAATTTTTTTTTTTCATAATAAAAAAAAATTCAAGCAACCATTAAAAAATCTAAATAAATATTCTTTTGATATTGCGAGAAAAGAGAGGTGTTCCAATTTTGGTACGGTAGAGTTTATAGGCGTCAAACATGTTTTCTTTAAATATAATTTCAATTGCTTGTCAGTGCACCAAAAATTGTTTTTTCTGGAAGAAGGTGATGACGAATGCAATTTGTATGCAACCGTTAATTCTGACCTCACTGATCTGTTATTAGGTATAAAACTTAAACTGATACAAAAGTCAAAATACTACTTTCGATTGTGTGTCTGTAACTCCGGTATATTGAACTTTAGAAAACGTATTGGCTAGAAAGCGTAAGTGTTTGGAGAATTAGGACCGCGAAATGATTTGTCGAGAATTCAGAATATGAAATATTTATCACGGGTCTGTGCTGTAATGAAATAATAACTAAGAGATCATCATCACATTTGAGACAACAACACCTGGTGGGTCTTAACCTCCTCAAGAGCCTTCCTCCACTCATCTCTCTTTTGTAACAGCTCTCTCCACTTTGGAAGCTCCAAGATAGATAGGTCTTTGAGGACGTTGTCGCTCCATCTTAATCTTAGCCTTCCCAGGCTCCTTCGCCCCTTTGGAATCGAGGCCACCGAGCAGCAACAGGGTCTGCCCATATATTAGCTAAACTACTGGCAAAGTACAACGTAAGAAATGTTGCTATTGTTTATAGTGACTAGTTGGAAAGTTTTCTGAAAATATTGCAATAACTACTGTTCAATTAGACTCATACGCGATTCAAATTTGTACACATGTACGATTATACACGGTGTTAAGCATAGTACTTGACTTACTTTAACCAGTGATTCCTGAGATTATTTGAAGTAAAAAAGGTTAATGAAATTTTGGTCTTCGGTGACTTTTAATGATAAGATGAGGAATAAATTATGTCTTCTTAGTAAGGAATGAGAGAGAAAAATGTTTCCTCTCCGATACCATTTATTAGATAACCAACAACCCCTGCCATAGGTTGCCCCAGGTGGTTCGCTACGTTTGGTGACTTAGCAGGGATGCGTTTTGTCTAGGTCTTGGCGGCACATGCGTTTGCTCACCTACAGCGTGGTGGGCCGGATTTGGAGAGACTGATTGATGGAGACATATTATACTCTCTCTACTCATGGCTTTGTAGTGCAGTGGGAGAGATGGATTCATACGTCCGTCACTCCTGGACACATTGACCCCCAGATTCCTACCCACGCTTCATTCCTTTTTCCTTCCCAGAACTTCCTATTCTTCCTTTCTCTAAAAATACCTTCCACACAGCATCCCCAAAGTGACATAGTCCCCGAAGGAAATTGTTTTCCTTGGAGCCGGGCCTGTGTGAAGGATTTCTTTTTTGAACCAAATTAAATTACCAAATTTATAAAAAACAAAAATTATTTCTTATGAACATGTTACAATAATAATACTGTATAACTTTATTTTTCTTCTTCTCGTGCCCTATCCGTTCAGCGGACGTTGGCTATCATTTGGCTAAGCGGACTATGTTTACTGCGGCCCGGAACAGCTCTACAGTAGACTGGCCAAACCACTGGCTCAAGTTTTTTAGATTTTTAGGTTTCCTAGATATTGGAGTTTTCGGTTTTTATTGTTTTAATAACTTATTTTTCTTTATACATCTGAACCATAACGTCTTCATTCGTAACTCTGTCCATCCAGTTTATTTTGAGTATTCTTCTGTAGATTCACATCTCGAATGCCTGAAGTCACCATATCAGTTCTTCAGTAAGTGTCCAGGCTTCCATTCCATAAAATAATACTGAAAACACGTAGCATCTAACCATTCGCATTCGTAATCCAAGATTGAGATCATGACTGCAGAACATCTTTTTCATGCGGATAAAGATTGCACGAGCTTAATCAATGCAGCATTTGATTTCAACCGAAGGATCCCATCTTTCTTTTAAATTGCAGCCCAAGTATACAATACTTTTTCCCTTTTCTAGTTTCGTTCCAGCAATAAAGATTGTCATTCAAGTCAACTGCGTTATTTTTTGTTTATGAGCATGTATTTTGTTTTCGTTATTTTCAGTTCTAAACTAAAATTCTCACAAGTCTTCACTACTTGATTCAGCAGAAGTTGTATATCCTCAATGTTACTTGCTAGAAGTACCGTATCATCTGCAAAACGCAGGTTGTTCAGAATCTTCCCATACCATGTATTACATACAATTTTAATCTAGCTGGAATAACATTAGGTATACTCTTACCAAAATATTATTCTTAACATTACACTATTTTAATGGAAAGGTTCCAAGAAAAATCTAACAGAGGGTATTTTTAAAGTTCTCGGAAGGAAAATGGTATGAGGGTTGGGTAAGGATCTGGGGTTTAGTGTGTCCTTATCATCCACCGCCAAGACCTATACAAACCTTGCCTTACGAACCCGGTCACCCCTGCTAAGTCACCAAACGTAGCGAACCACTTGGGGTGACCTATCGCAGGTGTGTTGGTTATCCAATAAATGGTTCCTGGGGTGGCGGTGCCTATTCCCGCCACCCAAACTTGTTCTTCGAAAACCGGATAATTAATAATGTACGTTAAAATAAATTGCCTTTATTTTTAAATTGCTTTTAACCAGATGGTAGTCCTTGTATTCTAACAAAAAAAAACGATAAAATCCATCGGTAAGCTACTTTAAAACCTTAATCTACGTCCGCATTAAAAAAATTAATTTGCGTATGTCCTTTATTATTTGTAATAATAAAATCCGAAAATTTTACCATACAGCTGACGTTGGCTCGCGCACATAAATATACCAATCCCTCGCACTCTTGGCATACTGAATACTGACGCGAGGGAATCGGGCAAAAAGATGTCGTCTTTCATTCATACTCTTAGAGCACGACAGTGGCTTTGATAATATGAAAGTGATGGTAAGAAAACTGGCGTGATTCAATTATTACGACCCAGCCTTTTTATAAAAAATATAACATTTACCGGGCTAGCAAATCTGTAGGTGCACTCGTGAGTCCTGTCAGCTTCTAGGAACGGGGGAATGCAAGCGTTATTGTACAGGGGAAGTGGGGCGGGGAGAATTTGAAAATTTGACAGAAAGATTTAATATCTAAAAAAATAGTAACTCGATATACATTTTTTAAATTTAGATCGAGAACTGAATAGTTTATCTAGGACTTAAATTATTGACTATGTGGTGTAAAAAAGATATACGTAAAACGGCGTAAAACTCAGCCCGGTACGGTCTGGTTTAGTGATAAGGGTTAATTTACGGCAGTAGCTCAGTCAAAAATTTCATAGTCATAATGGGCAGAATCTATACAGTGCGGCGTCAGAGATTTACTTGGAGTCGGTTTTTAAATGGCACTCGGACAATAATACACACAGCCCAGAAATTTAAAAAAATACATATATGTCACCTTATTTTGTGTTAAAAGGTGCCAAAAGGCAAGGGCTCTTTAAGACATTGTTACTTTAAAAATTGGCTTATCGTTACTCCCGTTGCTCCATTTTTAGTTCCTGCATTATTTTACATGCACGCATTTGGTCCCCTAGAAATCCTACTATATAGCATATAGGATAATATAAAACAATCCGATAGATTCCATGAAGGATTTACAAAAGAATATATTCGTTTTCGCTTACCATAAGCCGATAAGCTCATCTGAGTCAGGTCACGTGGTTTAGAGTGTCACTTTGAACTTTAATTTAAACCTAGCCTGACCTCAGTGGAGAAAGCAGAAAGCAGTTGGAATCGTTCAGAGGTTCAAATCATTGATAAGGCCTTTATAAATTCCTTTAACGCCTCAATTCTCTGGCCTCTTAGAGGGTCATATTTCAGCTGGAATTATCTCCTCGTGTAACTAACGGGGCTATCATAACTCAGCGGGTGAGCGGTTAAAACGTCTTTATTAATCTCCTGAGAGAGATCTTTACCCCGGCCAAGTAGTAAAGCAGATATACTTCTCTGTTACCTTCTCACTGCGCTTGCTACCCTGGTAAAGAGGACTTTTAAAATAACGGCCTGCGTAGCAAAAAATTGCAATTAATTTTAATTGTAAATAAGGAGGGTATGAGTTCGAATCCATTATTTAATCAGTTATTAAGTAAAAATGCATCCTCACAAATTTTAAATATTGTTATATCGTACTTTATATTTTTTTAGCATAAACAAATGCAGCAGATTCAACATTTATACAGTCAGGTAATTAATTACAAATAATAAAATATTTACATATCTCAACAAAAACATACCTGCGAAGCACATATTTTTTTACGTAGACATATTATGATAACGATATGTTTTATAAAACCGGCAATGACAAAAGAAAATGAATTGATTACCTGAAAGGTAATGATTAATTTAAATGAACGTGTAAATTCTAATTACTTTATATCTTGCGGTTTCCGTATTAATACTATACTTGCTGAAGTCCCGGCGTTGCTCGGGTCTTACGTAGAGTTTTTTTTTGTAAATCAGATGCAGACAGTAGTTTTCTTCTTAATTAAAAAGTCAAGTGTGCAAAATTTCATAGAGAAGGATGGACAAAAGGATGGAGGTATTTTTGAAATATCATTTAGATAGTGACCTTCCTTTATTGTGAAAGTCAAATGTGAAAAATTTCATGAATCTCCGAATAAAACTGTAGATTTTGTATAAAAACGACATAGATATATAGATTTTAATATTTTTTAATTAAAATATAAAACTTATTTCCACTTAATTTATTATCCAGAGCATGTTAACACCATCTTCAGACTGGTCAACCGAAGATAGCCTTAACATACCGAAACCGGTTACGGACACAAATAAATCAAGTGGACTTAAGTTTTATATTTGTTTTAATATAGTTAGATTTTGTTTGTGGATTAAATGGTGGTAATTTGGTCAATTTATATCTAGTGCAAAATGAACGAATATAAAAGCAATCATTTTTATTAACCATTGAAAATTCTGAATAATTATTTTAACTTCCTACTGGCAAGACCCTCAGCCCTGGTACCTGTCTACACTGAAACTGAAACACTTGTACCTTCCAGTTCCCGTTCCCCGGTTTATGACTATATGTTTGCCCCAGGGCTAGGGCGGAGGGCTCGAAGGCGGGTGGCAGGTTTAGTGGGGCCGCCCTCGCCCCCGCCCCCGATCATCCGTCTTCCGGCCCCGGCTCATCCGACTTGCAACTTTTGCCGCCCAGTACTTGAAGCATTTAAGATAAATTTGTTACGCGTTACATATATCTAGGTGCATTTACGATTTTGGATTAGGGAGATTTTGCACCTACTACATGTACTTGGCGAATAGAAGCTCGTCATCTTTAGAAGATAGCACATTTCACCTGAAATATATCCATGTATTTAGGAAACAAATAATTAGTTATTTATTAATATTATTTTAGACTTAACTACATTATACATATTACTAAGAAGTGATTAGAAAAAAAGATCGTCATCCTAGGCATAATATATCTACAACCACGAAATAATGAGTTATTCATTGTTTTTATGTTGAAGTCGTGGAACTCCATTTATTTTTTTAAATATTTATAAAAGTATTTTAGTTTGTTTTTATTATTATTGTTACAGTTTTTTCGGCTTACAAGAACATTTTCAAGCTGTGGTTAAACCACTTTGATTATTTTTATGATTCTAACGCCGTTCTTCCATGGAGCTATTTTCAAGCGACGCGATCGCCTCTCGTCTGTACCTTCCATACTATTATTAGTGTTTGTAAACGCCGCTACGCGCTGCACTAGCAAAATAGTATGACAGGTAGCGGGTAGTGGCGATTTAGAAGCTTGTAAGTAACTGAGTGAACGAAGGGCGTAATTTTCAATTTTGAAGGTGCCTAAAATGATTAATTATATTATCGGTTAAATCGACTTACAGCGAAAATAATTGTGACAAAAGATTTTCTATTTAATGGGGTACTTTGAAATAGGTTTTACCCAAATTAAATGTGAATGTGTTATTAGTTGTTCAATAATAAGGTGACTGCTATTGACTTATTTAAATATGTTATATTGTTTAAAAAATAAATTAATTCAATATTTATATTCAACCACTGTTGCGAATGAAACAAGAACGATTGGTTCTGTGATTGAAATTTATAGTGTGAATACGTCTAATCTTGCAATTTAACATTGATCAAATATTTGATCTATATTAAAAATAATATTAAAACGTTTCGTGAAATTTGAAGATAGTGGTTGTTGATGTTAACTAACCTCCGATAGGGGAGGTTGCAAAAGAAGAGGTTGTGAACAGTTTTAGGTAACCCTTTTCCTGCTCTCTCTGATATTGTCAATGTAAAACAATGAGTTGCTTTTTTCAATTAATTAACCAGTAGCTCCATGAACAGTAGACCTAGAGTCCAAAAAAGTATGTTTCCAAGTTTTCCTTTTTTAATAAATTAAAATAAAAATTTCCTGTGAAATCACAAGATTTGTACCTATGTACCCACAAAAAAACCTATCTTCTTGATTAGGAACCATAAATATTTAACAATACAATAACTTTTTTTATATTTTAAATAAGTAATTATACAATTCGCCCGAAGAAATTTCCCTATGTCGATGTCAATTCTTTTATCAATCTTTCCTTTAGGCGTTAGGTACTGAGTATTGATTATTTCGATTTGATAGCTCGTTATAGGTACCAAGCGAACTTTAACGGGATAAAAATGTAGTATCCAACAAGCCCTTTATCGAAACAGGAACCGGAACAAACGAAATGTCACATGGTCGTGGTAAAACAGAACTTCGCTTATACGTTGAGTCAATTATTATGCATTTTAAAGAATACATCCATGATAACTAAATGTAATGATTACTAAATAATTAGAGCTTTATGAATTTCTCTATTTTCAATGTGTTTTCCAGCGATTCAACATTACCCCTGCGATTATTCATCTTCCTGAAGTTGGTAGTTTCATGAAATATAAAAGTGGGTAGAGAAATGGCCATATTTCCCCTTTATTGACTGGCAGTTTAGATCTGCCGGGCGCATTTCAACATTTTCCCCAAGCCGTTTTATGAACGCCGGGTGATTTATACGTCAGTTCGGATACCGCACTCCTGAACCTGAAGTTATAAAGCTGAGTTTACATTGTATACAGTAATATTTTTACTACAAAAACGGGAAATTTAAAAAAATATATATTTTTATTTGAAGTTCCTACATAGGTACATATATTTACAAAAGAAAATCATGGGTCTTAAAAGCTTATTACAATAAAATAGTTTGTTAACGAATCTACCCAATTCAATAAAGAAAAAATGTCTCGTGTTTGAAAAATAATAATTATTCTTTTGAATTTATAAATAATCTAATTCCGAAACCAGTGCTGCAGAAGTATTAATAAACCGTTTTATTTATTACGAATGAAAAAAGAAACGATTTCATAATTCCTTCAATCTTTGCAAAATCACTTTGTGGCATCATTATATTTCATAATTGTTTATTTATGAAGACTTTATGAAAATTTTGTCCCAGATGTGACTGCATCTTTTATAGATTTATCTGTTTAAGTTTTTCGGTAGAGTTTCGCTAATATTCATTAGTCCGCATCCGTAAAAGCTCCGTATCAATTTGAATAAATGCGAATAATCCGCATTTGCGGATGCGGATGCGAATATCCGTAACACCCCTGGTCTACACCTTACGACTTTACCTAATATTAGGCCTCGCACCACTCCTTTATTTATCAGACTTATTTTATAATATCGCAGAAGAGTCTCTTTACACTTCTAATTATCTGCTTTCTCCCGTCTTTGCAAGATGTTCTGTGACGGAACCGTTAGTATTATTTAATTATTATATCTTTTAACGATCGGTAAAACTGGAGGGATGATTTCAGATCATTTTATAGAATAGTAAATAAATTTAAAATTGTAAAACAATTTACTCTCATAATTATTCCGGACATGACTGGAATAAGGGTTCATTGAATTTTATGTAGCTTCAAGAGACGAAAATATTAATAATAATATTTTATTATATTGATACGGTATGCAATGAGAACATTGCTTTAGTTTATTTATCTGTATCGTTGACTGTCGTTTGAACTTTTTATCGCCGTCCGTTTTTAATATACCTAGCGCAGTGTTAGTAACGGCCGTTATGGACGTGGCTAACGGCTAACGGCGTTAATGTAAAATGGAAGCGTCGCGGCGCCGTTAAACGGTCAGTTTGGGAACCCTGTTAGAGCGCAGAGAGTTGCGATAGCGACCATCTGAAAACGAAGCGAGTAAATCAATTTGATGTGCATTTTCTTGGCACATGTGAACGAGATAACTAAAATTAAAGCATAGGAAATATAGGTAATAGTTTTCAAATTTAAAAATATAATAAAAATAGTTACTAATGCGTATGGTACCAATGCTAATTAATGGGTAAAGGAGTGTTGCTTAATAATTGTGGAAATATTTTTTTTGTATTGTACGCTGGAATAATTTTCTAACGATGGGGCAACTTACTGTAGTGGTCCAAAGAATTACAATCAGAAATTCGTGTTCTAGCTTCGATTAGGCCAATGAGGATTGAAAGATCGGGGGTTTGAGTTAATGACGTGTAATTAACATTTTACATATATATAATCATATATTAACAAAGCATATCTGCTGAGAAACAGATATTTTAGGATTAAGAGGGTATTACCGGAGAATACCGGAAATTATTCCCCTTTAAATTAAAACTAGAAACTAAATCACACAACAAAGTTAATCAATACGTAATCTAGTAAACCCCCTTTTCTCAGAATTTTAATTTTATTTAAATTAAAATCATTAAAAAATAAATCCAAGAATGTGTTTTGTGACAAAAATACCTCAGTCTTTCTATTTTTTTAAGGTCGTACAAACAAAAATAATTTTAGTTTTTTTTTTACACACTTATTTTGTTTAGACATTATTGAAAAATCATAAATACTTATGATCAAAAAATACTTACAAGATTAGAAATATACGTTATTTAATAATTTATCATCGGGTGTTTTGAGCATTTTTATTGCTAACTTAAATGTGGGCATATATTAAAGCAAGTTTTGAATGAAATAAATCGATATTGAATTTTTAATTTTAAAAATTTGGTACGGGGAATAATCGATCTTTCTTATCGGAACCTGTCTGTACAGTTGCAAGAATTTTTAAACTTTTATCCTCAGCCGCTGGTCAATGGCTCTTAAGCTGCAGGGATTTAAGACTATATATTTGGGTTACTGTTTTGATCCAAATTAACTTCCTCTTCGGTGAATAACGAAATTGGTTTCGTTGTGGGCCATTTGTTACGGTAGCGTAAAGAAGTATACATAAAACAGGTTCGCACATTGTTTATTAAATTAACCCTACAAACTGATACACACAAAATTAGTAGAAAATCTTGATAAGCTAATCGATTATGAAACGACGAAACCGAATACAATGTAGCGCCCAAAAAGGCACTCTACAGATTATCCAACTATTTTCATATATAGTGAAAATGTTTAGATTTAAAAATACGTCTTGTTTGGTAACCGACGAGTTCATCGAAAATCAATTCATCAAAAGCAAATTCATCAACAACGAGAGGTTAGGTTAGGTTGAACTCGTTTTCGATGAACTCGTTTTCGATGAACTCGTTTTCGATGAACTCGCCGTGAACCGTCTTGTATCACTCTTTAATTGGATTTTACGTAATACAAATTAACATTTTCGATATCCGAGAAATATTAGTAAAAAAAAATTCTTTAACAAAAAATAGAAAATCACGGAGTGGCACAATAAATTACCAAAATAGGAGACATCAACATGTTGCAAATTTAAATGTTAAAATGTAGTTAAATGGTGTTAAAAGTTCAAATGGTGTTGTGTACACGCCTATAAAAAGATATGTATACAAAGAGATATAAAATAATGTTTTAAATATTCTAATATAAAGTAATAATCCGTACAAAATAAGAAAATATTTTGGTCTTCATTTTGCCAAGGGTTTAAACTAAAAAATAAATATAATACCCAGACTTTTCTCCCAGCAATTCATCAGCTGTTGTAACGAAAATACGCCTCCCGACCGCCCTCCGTAAACATTATTAAAAACCTAAATCACCCTTTCATCGATCACACAATAATTACTCAACGGGCGGTGACAGGTTATAATTAATCTGGCGCAAGGGGTGTGCCAGAGGCGTGGTCTGTCCGCCGAATTGTATTGGAAAGCATAGCCGCTGGCTTTGTTTGGATCAGCCCTGGCTGGTGTTAACCCGTCAAAAGCAAATAAAGGAGAAATATGTATTATGGAAAATTAATATCTGGGTGTGGTGTACTAGGACCAACATACCAACGGTGTGAAAGTTTTGATTATAATGTGTGTTGCATAAAATATACCCATTGTGATTTTTTTTACTAACTGCTCTATTGCATAATTTTCCATTTTGACACACCATGTGAATGACATAAGAAGTCAGAGATGCCCGAGGAAGACATGGCAAGGACAAGTTAGTGAAATAATTGAATCAAGAGTCAGAATAATAGAAGTGCATCTATTGTAATTGATGCAAGGAGTGTGTGTTTAGGCCCGGTGTAAGAGGGAGCGCGCTAATTTTAAAAACGATTATAATTAAGCTAGCACAGTGAAAATATTCAATAAAACACCAATCGTTTATGGCAGAGCATAAATCTCTCGACACATGCTTAAGTTGCATTTAAAGACACACAATGATTTTTTCCATAGTTTTAACGTGCTAATAATAACAGAATAAAATGCGTTTTTAATAATTTTCGGAGCGTTCTTTGCGTTTTTTTTTTCTATCGAGGGAATTTCATATTATATAATTACCGTTTCAGCTCTACAAATTTACTTACAGATATTATCTTCAAAAATAACATATATTTTTTAGGATCCTAAAAAACTGAACGTGTTCAAGATAACTATATTATATATTGATAGAAATGCCGAATACGGGGGCTTAGGATTGAGTTGTTTGGCGGTCTATCCTCTCAGCGTATCTCTGCAGAGAAACGACTTGATAGTAAGTAAACCAATTAAAGTAAAATTTACATATTGTCACTGTATAAAAATAATATTTGTTCATGTTAAAAATACGTTTTTGTTGTTTTTTTGTGACATGTACGATAAGTTTACATTATTTTACTAGTGATAGCAGTTACGCGTTTTAGACAGGCGAAGGCAGGAAAATTACATCACGCTTTAATATAACCATTTTTTTTCAAATGCACTAATAAAATGAACAGGCCATAAAGCATGGATATATAGGTTCGTTCTGCACAAAATCAGCCAGGTGCTCTCAATAGCAGGCTTAAGGGACAATAAAGGGGTTGTAAATCACGATGCAGCGGCAGTCTTGTGAAATAACGATCTCTAAAAATTCTTGGCATCATTACCGCGGAACATTTTATGGTTTACGCCCTTCAGATAATAATATTATTATGTTTTGGAACGAGATTAATGATCGTACATTTTGTGTGAAGAATGCTGGACATTGTAAATGGTTCTCTTCCCTGTTATGTCTTTTACGAACTTTTCAAACTTTGAATGATGTACCACAAAATAAAATCCAAATGTTATGTAAATTCACGATAGCTTTCTGTTTGTACCACTTGTTTCCGGGCACCATACTTGTTGTTAAACCGCGGCATTCCGCCTTTTTACCAATTTATAACTTCACTTAAAAAGTTCCTAAAAAGTATATGTTGTTTTTGTTAATATCACAGACGTGTAGCTCACATCAAAAGATACTTTATAACAAAATACTGCTCGCCATACAATCCTATACAGACCCGCCAGACGTAAAAAGATAATGTGTTATAAGCGCGGCTCGAGTCTTCGCTATTCGGCGTTATTCTGCGTAACCGCGACCCGATATCAGAAAAGTTATGCGACCTCCCCTCCGCCGTAAACAGGAGAGTGGGTCATTTTCAATAAGCAGCCGCCGTGCTAAAGCAGTTGGCAGATCAAATACAAATAAATGGTATTTCGAGGCCGCTTCTGAATTCAACTGACCCCCTTTCTTTCCGTAGGAAGAAATCTTTTGTAGCGTGGTATGTCGGTAGAAAAGATACTTTATAACGCAGTACCTTTTGATGTGAACTTCGCGTTTGTCCCTACCTTTATCGAGCCGAAAACGTAATTATATGAAATTCACACGATGGAAAAAATCCCGAAGTATGCTCCGAAAAGTATTAAACTCACATTATATTATTTCTTCTTATAAAGCAGTTACTTTGTGATGTGTACAAAGTTATTGTTTTATTTTACATTATATTCTGTTATTTAAAATGTTATAGACATGAAAAAAATCAGTGAATCTTTTATCGTTCGTCGAGAGAGTTTTTACTCTATTTTAAACAAGACGTGTTTTGTCAAATATTTTCACTCAATTATAATAGTTTTTTTAATATTAGCGCGCTCCATCTTACATTCGTATTTACATATCTTTCTTTATTCTTCTTTTTGGAGGCTTAACATATTGCACACCGATAGCCAACATTATGGCTTTTGAACATTTGGTTGCTAGCCTACTTAAACCAGTGGTTGCTGACATTATTTTGAGTAAAAATTGTAACCGAAATTTTGGTCTCCGATGACATTTTTGATTTTTTTTCAATTAAAAAAACCATAAAAAATCAGTAGGTGTTGGGAAGTTGGGGGCTGTTGAGGGGTTGGTTGGTTTCTCGGCTGAGTGACCAAAGACGACATATGGAAGAAATTGTTTTTTTTCAATTTGGCAATCAAAATGTCATTTACATTTTTGACTCCAAATAATGTCAGAAATCGCTGGTTAAAAAGCCAATTACTTCCCTTTATTGGTTTATTTACATACTAGATTTAGACACAATGTGTCTAGACATAATAGTTGTTGTATTAATTGAAACATTATTCAGGCCCTCAACAATTTAAACTAAAGTGATTCCTGATATTATTTGTATTAAAAAGTTTAAAAAAATGTTGGTCTCCGGTGACATTTTTTTCTACAAAAACATAAAAAATAGTAGGTGTTGGACAGTTGGGGGCGGGGTAAGTGGTGGAGCGGTAACTCGGCTGAGTGACCAGTGACGTCATGTGAAAGAATTTTTTTGTTTGTTCGATTTTGAAGAAAAAAAATTATCTTCAAAAAAGTTACCCGAGACCAAAATTTCATTCACATTTTTTACTCCAAATAATGTCAGGAATCACTGGTTGAAGTAAGTCAAGTACGTACCTTAACACCCTGTATTTGTATGTATATATAGATTATGGGCCAGTTGCTTCACAGAACGATTGTAATTTGATGAATTGTTCAAAATCTGTGAAATAACTAACCTTTATTTTTTTCACTTTTCAACAGGAGATGTCTCGCACCTCTGAAATTTTTTATTATTTTTTCTTACCAAACATTTATTATGTATTTACATATATATAAAGCATGTTAAATTTTAAACTAAAATTTTGACGGAAAAGGGTTAAATTTTAGGACAATCTGATAATTTGCCTGTAGTTGACACCGAAACGTCATGTTTTTCAAATATAATACGGACTATATAAGTGCCGAATTTTGTGGAATAAATATAAATAATATTAAAAACTACTAAGTTAAATCATCTTATTGCTTATTTTTGAAAGCCGTACTTAGCTGTAAAAAATATTTTTGATAATGTGCAGTAAGTTTGGCCTGTTTGAGGTTACAGTTATTTCATATTTGACATTTTGTTTTGGATTTGTATCAAGGTTTTGAATTGGTTTTAGTATACTTAAGTTATTACCCAATCATCATGACCCGTGTATTATAAATACCAGTGCGGCTGAATGTGTTATACATAATACAATGTATTATTTTGCAGCCTTTTACAGATAATCTTACAAGTGATTAGTTCATATTTGCAATTTATAAGCATATTCTCTTCTATTTTCAGTTCGGCCAGAATATCAGTTAGAGCAAAAATCACGACTAAACCCAAACTTAGAACCCCGGCTTACGATGTCATTTGTATTTGCAATGAATAACAATAATAATAATGTATTTTTATAGAATAACAGTAGCGATGAGATGTTGACATTTTACCTAATGTTTTGCTATATTGAAAGCAGTTAATCTTGCATAAAAAAACACCTCGACTTTTGGCTCCTAAAAATCATCCATTCTTTGATTTTTCCATACAAAATGACAACACCTGTTGAAAAACAATATAACTTTTGGAGAGTGATGACAATATGACAATATATGAAAACAATAAGACTTTTTTTGGATAGTGATAACTATTAAAACTAACTATAAAAATAACAATGCCGTTACCTATTTAAGTTAGGTCATAAAAAAAAAAATTAAATTGCACTGGTGTTCCTTATTGTTGGTGCATGACCACTTGTCGATTGGGTAAATATTTTAAATCGTTTATCAGCCACAATGAATTCTCGCATAGACATGATCGAGTATAGAAGCTACGAGATTACGAGATGATTCACCTGCATCATTAGTCACTTCCCGGCCCGGACAGCGGGATTGCACAAGTGACTCTTCTAAAACACGAGTTATCTCCTTCCTCGCATCGTCTGCAGCCGGCAGAGAGGGAGAGAGGCAGAGGGGAAGGTTGGAATTATTGTTTCTGTCTGACGTTGCCCCGGGAAGGAGAAACTTATCTGGAGAAGGCGTCAATAAATCCACCCGGCGTTATCTGTGTAACTACGGCCGCTCGCTAAAGCGTAGCCTACATGTCAATAAGGATCAGGGACGAATTTAAACCTCTTTTTATTTAAATTTCATGTAAATCAAAAATACAATATTTAAAGACCTTTAGAGGCAAGTGCGGATCTCCTATGATGAGGAGAAAAATGGGCACCTGGTTGAAAGAGGAGATATCAGTGAGTCGTGATATCTTCGCGTACTGCTGGTCAAAATAATAACACTGTATTGATGATGATGATGTATTTACCGTATTTACTATGTGTATTATGCAATATTTACAATATGTATTATGCAATATTTACAAATGAAGAGTATTTATCAATTGCATAAGAGTATTCCGACCCGAGAACTGCAGGCGTGAGCGCGGCCAGTTGCGGAATGAATGCTGCACGCGAGACTGTAAGATCGACTGACTGACTTGGCTTGCTCGAGCCCTTATATAGGCCGAGCCTGGGCGGTACGTGAATTGCAGGCGATACGTGCCCACGCTGGAACATTCCCGAAATTTCGGCGTACCGCTATGTGTCGCGTATTGAAGTTACCAGACCTTTCGAGAAGGTGGTTAATTATTCCGGCAAGTACTCGGTGCAACGCCTGGTACAGATTAGTACTGGACAGGTACTTAGGCAGTGTCCGGCTGAGTAACTACCTATAGGTAGGTCCTGCTATGCAAGTAGGTAGCGAATGCCGTGAAAAGATAGTTTGCTACAGACCTAAAGCTAATGCTTCTATCTCTTTTTATATGTATTCTGGGGGCCAAGCACGGCCAATCGATTTATAGACAATAGATACCTTCCACAGTGTTGAGACATCGTAGGGCGTTTTCTTATTTATTTCTTTGCCATTGGCGGCTTGGCGATCAACATGCCTAATAAGTGCAGGCGTGTTCGAGAAATATATAAAAAAATCGTCACAAATGATCACTATTTCATATCGAATTCCCTATTAACTGATTAAGTCTGATCCGATGTTGTTATGTTATCGATTTGACCGTGCTGGGGCCCTAGAGCCACTATTTATACCATTTATAGGGGAGGGCGGGCGAGACGGGGTGGGGGCAAGATGGAGTTGCTGCTGGGTTGCTTTGTTAACCTGCTACGATCCTAATATTTTCGTTAGGTTTATCTTTACCTTTTTTATTTAAACGTTGTGTATAGCACTGTCATTGTTAAATTTTGTTCTCTACTTTTGTTTTGTATTGTGTATACCGAATATTCTTTATTTCTATCTTGTAATGGACTTTTATTAATAATGATTTTTTATTAATATTTCGTAAATTAATTATAATTTTTTATGAATATTTTCTACGGAGCACTAAAGGATTATTTTTAAGTTTATTTTAGTTAAGCGCACTTGAAGTGAAATCACACAAAACTGCGCTATATGAATGTAATGTTATTTTTATTATTATTATCATCATAACGTAAAAGTCCATCAAGGCAATAATTAATAAATAAATCAATAAAATAATTAATTTACTTATTAAGTCGTTTTCCTCGCGCTATTATAAGATCTTCTCCTTTTGGATTATTCTGGAACCCTCAATGGGTATTTTTTCTTGTCCTACGTTACCTTTTCACCTAACTTTTCATGTTGGATGTCATCATCTCCTGCGTGCAGTTGGTATGCTATCATTACTTAAATTAAACTTAAATTATCTTAATTAAACATTGTCTCTATTCTATGTTTTCTATTTCAATATTCGTTTCATGAACCATACATTGCAAAGACCTTAAATTTTTTTAAAGTCTGAATATAGGTTAGGTTCCGCTGTAAAGGTTCTCTCAATAGCAATTTAACTTACGTCATCGACAAAAATCTCTTCCACTTATTGTACACAATAGTACATGCCAGTTGCCAGTACCATTAATATATTCGATATCATTTGTCGCAGATTGATTGCAAATTTTCCTTCATTTCCAGTTTATTTTGTTAGGTTGTATAAATATATATTGTTACTAGTGACTTCTAAAATTACTTTTCCTTTTAATGTTAAAATGTCACACTGGTGGGACTATTTTTATCTTAAATATGATACTTTTCCACGCGAATAAAGTATACAAGCACTTAATCCTGTGCTCTTGAAACCATTATTAACCATCGCATTTTTACGATGAGAATAACCCATTTCATTTCGCCTCTGTGGCCCCGAGTCAGACAGGGAAGGCAGTAAAGATATCAAGTTAACACGTGGGCCTAATTCAATGTTATTGGCCGACTTTTCGCATAGGAAATGGCAGGGCCGGCATTTGCTCTCAGATTTTCTCTCGGATATTTAAAAAAAACAGTAACTCGCCACCATGAGACACCAAGCTTTAGACAAACCTAACCCCATTAACCCGGGCACCCTTTCTAAGTCACCAAACATAGCAAATCACTTTTGGTGAATTATGCTTGATTCCCAGGGCGGCGGTACCCAGACCTGTCTCCCAAGATCACATTATATATTTAAAGTTAACATTTTTTATTAGAAGAAAGAAAGGAGTGTGTGCCGAAAAAGAGTTGTGTTACGGTCTATCCTCTCTACCTATCCCTACAGAGAAACATCTTGTTAGTTAGCAAGTTAAAACGGACTGATACGTGGAGTATTTCATACAAAAAATTCAATTGAGAGGCGGGAATGGGTACCGCCGCCCCGGGAAATATTTATTGGATAACCAACACCTCCGCCATAGGTCTCCGCAAGTGTTTCGCCACGTTTGGTGACTTAGCAGGGGTGCCCGGGTTCATGGGATTCATTGTCTAGGTCTTGGCGGCGGATGATCTCGATACACTGAACCCCAGATTCCTACCCAACCCCTGTACCATTTTCCTTCCCAGAACTTCCTATCCTTCCTTTTCTTAAAAATACCCTCCACACAGCATCCCCAAAGATGACATAGGTCTTGAGCGAAATTATTTTTCTCAGGGCCTCCTGTGTGGAGCTAATGAAAAAAAAAACGCACCGGTTCACAAACGACGGGAGTAAATTTACTTACTCTTCTAAATAGTGTTTCTTTTAACAAAAAAGGATCATAAAAAGATTTTATTTCAAGAAAGTCTGTCTCCACAGAAACGTTTTAATAAAACATATATTTATTTAAATCACCGGTAATTGACCGGTCAGTGGTCATCGCGTTTGGATCCCGCCCAGGCGTTCGCTGTTCGATTCCTCGGCTGGCTAAGTCCTCCGTCACAACACAAGCAACATCTCCCGCTTAGTGTGGTGATAGTGGGAGATTTTCAAATGTAGTTGGGTTATTCGTAATCCGGGAATGTTTGTCTTTCATTTTAAGAGAAAAAAAATGAACCCAACTGTCACATAAAACATAAAGTCAAAGGGCTTAAGCCTATTGTATTTTTTTAATGAAATATTTCATTAACTAATGGGTTCTATTTTTTTCTCTCCATATTTTTCTTTATCGAAAATCTAAAGTATCAACTATCCCGACTACAAAGTAAACTGTGTCGATTTGTTTAAATACTTTCAAATAAACACGATTTATTTCTTAAATCGGTTATAAATAATCACCTTCTCCACAAAACGAATTCATGTTCGACACTGTCGAATGAGTTGGTAAAGGCAAAGCGATAAATATTAAAGTGTAGATGATTATTTATTGCACACTCTTCTTTAGAGCAATAAACATTAATAAAAATCTGAAAAGCCTGTACACATAATAATATGAAAGGTCCAGAATAATAGGGGGATATCTAAAGTTTTCGAAAAAATACAAAAATACATCAATAAATTTACTTTTATTAAAATTTAAGTTCTGTGGCTGATAAAACATAGAGCAGCATGAAGTTAAGAGGATATTACCAGAGAATACCGGAAATTTGTCATTTTTAAACCAAATTCCAGACGTATTGAATATTTTTTACCAAAAAACATAAATTAATTTTGGAAGATTGTTATTTTATCTGGTACCCGCAGTTTTAAAATTTTGAAAAATTATTGGTCGTTGGCAGATTTGTTCAATTTTCAAGCAATAGATTCTATTTAACAACAAAAATTTCAAATCACATAATCATACAATAAAATAAATCAATACATAATCTAAACAACACAGTTTTCAAAATTAAAATTTTTGTTAAATTAAAATCATTAAAAAATAAATCCGAACGTGTTTTGTGACAAAAATACCTCAGTTTTTCTATTTATTTAAGGTCTTACAAACTAAAATATTTAAATTTTTTTCACACTTATTTTGTTTAGACATTATTGAAAAATCATAAATACTTATGATCAAAAAATACTCACAAGATGTACACTTATTTAATAGTTTATCATCGTGCGTTTTGAGTATTTTTATTGTTTACTTGAATGTAGGTATATATTAAAGAAAGTTTTGAATGAAATAAATCGATATTAAATTGATCTTTCTCATTGGAACCTCCCTGTACAGTTTCAAGCATTTTAAAACTTTTATTCTCAGCTGCTGGTCAATCGCTCTTAAGCACATCGCGCATCGTTATGATTGCAAGGATAGGTAAAGTGAACTGTACCAAAAAGCCTGGAGATCTGGAAAACACCGAGAGATTTCTGAATGTCGATTGTAATTCCAGAAACAGATTGCCAAACAGAAAACGTTAAAAAGCCAGATAGGGGAGACCGAGGACAGTTGTGACAATTTTTAATTTAAGGGACGCATCTCGCTCAATAAACAGTCCACAGTTATGACGTATGTGAACTAATGTAGCACCATTCCTTCCCTATACAAAACAATCATCAAAATTAATTAAAGTATTATGGTTTCCGAGAAAATCAACAAAAAGAAAAACTACTCCCTCTGTCACAACTCCCCTATCACCGAGGTAAGTTGTGACAGGTACCGAGGTAAGTTGTGACAGCTTTGTATTTAGACTATTTGAGTATTAAAAAATACCATTACACATATTATAAATAAATGCAAACTGTTTTTTTTTTGCAAAAAGTAATGTAACATCCTTTATTACATTAAGTACCAACAAAAACAACATATAACATTCCCATAACAAGTAATTATATCTTATAAGTAATTATGGCATGGCTTTGAGATCAATCATATTATAATCAGTCAAAAATCTTAATCTAATCTGATAGGCAATTATAGCAAATGTATTGCAGCTCGCCTCCAGTACCATCTACGTGTGACTTTGTATTCTAGGCATTTCTCCTCCACCCATTCCTCATTCGATTTGCAGTCTGCATAGGCTTCAAGGCAAACCAAGCAAACACAATTACTTTCTTCGTCATTTTTTTCGTCATCACCTGTTCTCTTCTTCTTATTAGTCTTCGTGGCTTTTTTAGGTGTCTTCTTATCATCGCTTAGGACACGCTTTTTCAGTCTTCGACTTCCTATTGGCTTCTATAGCAGCTATTTCGTCCTTCGTATGTGTGTCAGTAAGCACGGCAGATTTGATTTTGCGTCTATTCGGTTGGCAGTTTTTTTCTTGGCGGAGCTTTTGGCAACGGCCTAACTGATTCTGGCGAGAACACATTAGAAACAGTGGCAAGAGGACTATGGGTTGTAAACGCGGAAGCAACAGGTTGATTGGCATTATTGTTCACAACTGATTGAAGTAACACACAACATGACTTGCTAGATGGTATGGTCTGTTCTATAGATGCATCTGGAGTAATGGCTCTTGCTTCAACGTTATCAACTGTGTCGGTGTTGAGATTTGGAGTTATGGTTCTTTCTACTGGACTGTCCACGATTTCTGAAACGGATTGATCTAGTTCTGGGTTGGGACGATCAGTGATTTGACTTGGCAGGAAATCGGCTTCTCGAAATATGTTTGTGTTAACCGGCCATGTTCCAGTTGCAGCAAAACCAGCACTGATATTCCTTGCAGTGATTGCTACACCAGTGCAGATTTTGTTATATATGGGAGGTCATAGATTGTCATGACTTTACCGGCATTGCTTCTCACCTAGGAGAGTTGTGACAGGCTGTCACAACTCTCCTAGGTGCTCAAAATTACGACTTGGTCCGAATAATAATTCATATTTTCTAAACACGATGCAAACACAAAATATCATTGCAACGCTTTGAGACTTGAATAACCATACAACTTGAGAAAAAATAACACAACAACGCTCGTGTAATAAGACATGATATAAATTCAATCAAAAATTTTGAATAAAAACGTACTTTTCGCATTTTTTACATGCAGAGGTCGTAATTACGCGACCGCATCTCGTGCGCCTCCGGCGTGTACTGAGTGAAGTAGCGCATCTCTAAAGCGACAAACGAGCATTTTTGAAATCTCGCTAACTATTATAGTTGGAGAGAAATCGTCACTGTCACAACTCTCCTCTGTCACAACTCTCCTAGGTCTCCCCTACTACTAAAATGAATTAAAAGTATGGAGAGATTCAAGTTGTTTTCGAATCCTTTCAATGACAACCCCGTGGACTTAAACATAAAACTTATTAAGACTTCAGAAATATGATGTTTTTGAATCCATAGACATGTCGCTAGGAATTTAAAAACCCAACGGTCTCCATGAAAGGACGACAAACATAAAGAGATACACAGGAGACGATGTTGTCGAACTTGGAAAAATCGCCAAACTCTCGATTATCACCTCAGTTGACACAACATATTATCAAAGAGACTGGGAACACATGATCCAAGATTGGAAATTCGAAGGTGGTCAACAATATTAATAAATTATATTTTTTCTTCAATCTTTGCAAAATTACTTTATGGCATCATTTCAATTAAATGAAACTAATTACTTTGTGTAAACCACTAAAATCACATTTTATATTATCTGCGTGTTTCGAAACCGAAGGTTTCTTCGTCAGGACAATACCATGAATAAAAATAAACAAGTTTTTTTAAAATTTAGATTTAATGCGGCGTGGGCGTTAGTTTTTGGGTTACAGCCTAATAAATATTTTTTTTTAATGTGTGTAAAGTTATTCAAAATAATACAAAAAATAAATAAAAACCAGCCAAATGTTCTCTTTATAATGGAGGAAGTAGGATGAATTCAAATTTTGGACAATTTTTCGTACTAAGGAAATAATCGTCTTTAAGAAGATCTGTTTTAAGAAGAAAAAAAAGATATCTATACTAAAAATAATTTTTTAAATAATTTTATGTAATTTTCAATTTTATTTATTTATTAACTTGCTTCACTACAACCCCCTGACCTCACACATTAACCCCCAGTCCCGCGTCTCTCGGTCGAAGTGATCTCGTCGGACATAAATTACTATTTGCATAAGACACGGCACACGGGCTCGGCGGCACTAAATCTCCGGCGGGACCTTTCAATATGAGCGCGCAAACAGCGGAGGTAATTAACGGCTCGGGAGGTGCGTAAAGATGCCGCTTATATCGCCCAAGCCGGCCGCTAGCAGCGAGTGTCGGCTGCTAGGATAAAAGTATCCGTACTTGCTTATAACTAAATAAAATAATTTTTTTTACAATCTTTCTTCGAGTGATTCATTTGTTTCATTTTAAACTTTTCGAACGCAACTGATAATTTTTTTACTTTTTCGTGAGGTTGGAAGCTTAGGTATGTTTCGACATTTCGAAGTGAATGATAAATACCTGGAGCAGAGTTTGTGTATTTGGGAAGTATGTTTACGAGAGTTGGGAAGGCTGCTAGGGATATTGAAAGAAGGGTGAATGCAGGTAACTCCATTAATGAAGGATTGAACGCCGTTGGAGCCAACAAAAAAGTTGTCCACATAAGCGAAGCTAGCAGTCCACAATGGAGTACTGGTACCTACCCTGATGTATGTCAGTGAAGCAAGAAAGGATGAAAGTAGACTGAATGCTGTAGAAGTGAGATCCCTAAGGCGTATGTGTGGTAAAACCATTTATGATCGTGTGAGGAATGTGGAGATTTGAAAAGAATGCAAGGCTGATGTGTGCGTAATAAGTAAGATTAAGAAAGGGACGCCTAGATGGTTTGGGCATGTTGAGCGAATGAATGAAGAAAGGAGTGTAAGGAGAATTTATGACACGAATTTGAATTGTAGAAGTAGCCGAGGACGCCCAAGGAAGACGTAGCACGATTAAATGAATCAGATACTTTAGTCGGGCCATGTCAAGAGTCAGAATAATAGAAGAGCATGTATGAGAAGATGTATGAATGTGAATGAGGCAAGGAATGTGTGCCAAGACCGAGTTGTTTGGCGGTCTATCCTCTCTGCCTACCCCTGAGGGGAAACGGCGTGATGGTTAGTTAGTATTTCAAAAGAAATTTTTGCCACTTTCTTCGTACGGTTAAAATTTTGAATTATTGATCACTCCAAAATTCCGTACACAATAATACGTACAAAATATCCTTGTTGTTCTAAATCTCACTACAGGGTCCGTTTAATCAATGGCACCAACTTTTTAGTCACCTTTGATGGATCTTTGACTTTTTACAGATTTATCTTCTTCTTAAAATTGAGATGATATGAACCTGATGGTTAGCGAAACATAAAGACGACCTCTGTTGCAGAATGCTAAGATTCTTCCACCTATTTAATCGCCTTTCAAAAACCCAGAAAAGTTCTAAATGAAATTTAATAAATTGTGTAGTAAAACAATTTTTATATACAATTTCAAATGTTGTGCTTCTGATTTGGCTAACATCGATATTGTTCCGCTTTTGACCCCCTAGTTTTTCGCAGTTACACCGGTGCACATGGAATCAACGCTCTTAGCTCCGTCGAGCAGACATCTTGGAAACACGTGTAAAATAGAGTACGCATAAAGAAGTGACATCTATATAATATGCATTAAGATTGCAATCGATTTGCCAACCTACCCGCCTGGTGCAAATTCCTGACCTTCTACCATAATTAATTTATTCTTTCAGAATCAGCCATCTATCACGAATACGACTACATTGCATCGCAAAGCCCATCTTACACGGTGTAAAATACTATAAAACAAACGTCGTAAAGTCGCATCGTTAACACTTTGCGTACCAGTCGCAACTTCAAAGGAAGCCGCCTTTGGTTGATCGGACGTCTATAGACGGCCCGACAGGCCGCGCCTGGTTTGTTTCAGACAAGACGTTAATTTGATCGCGACGGGAACGCGGCGTCGACGGATTTACCCATCATTAGCGGGAGGATGGACGGATAATTTGATAAATTCGAGAGATTTGTCAGAACCCTCAAGGAAATCTCTTGGTATAAACGAATAAAATAGTTTTGACAAAAACAACTGCATTCGAAAGAAAATCATAATATTATGCACACTGATTTATCTTTCTCCTTGACTACCACTTTTATATTATAACATTTTATTAAACGTAAACTTCTTCTTTGTAATATTTTTCATTACATTAGGTCCGGGCAGTAATTATAGCAATATGTGTTTATAAACATAAATAAGTATGTTAGTCGTAAATATCTAGTTTTTAAGATAGTTGTAAGTCATACACAAGCCACTCGATCATAAAAATAAGAAAGTTTTGTTATAAGAAACACTCTCTTTTTTGTAACTTTTGAAGGTTATTCCCATCAATGTAATTTATCATTGAAGAACGTAATGGTCGCAACTGGGAACATTACTTTTAATGATTTAATTTTGATTATTATTGTTGTCTTCTTCTACTATGATATAGTGTTAGGGGGTCTATCACCATCCTCTCGTAACTTATCCATAGGATAAAGTTTGTTTTCGATTTACGATTTACGGTTTATTTATTTATTAAGTTTATTGATTATTATTCGGTGCTCGAACCTATGAATAGTGGCTATATATTGGATAAGTTGGCCGAGTTTTCTACCTATTGCGACTATTTTATTTTTATTTTTAATATCATGGATAAGCTATTAGGAGGATGGTGAGAAATCACCTTAGTTGTAAGTAACTAGTTATCAACCCTAGTTATAAGCCACTAGTAATAATTCCAAATCGTAAGTCGGTGTTAGGTGTGAGTGTTAGTGCATTCATAGGCGATGGAAATTGGCTAAATATGGCGATAATAAATGGCAATGGAAGATGGCTAAATATGCAAATGAAGTTGCAAAGCGCCCCCGAGGTGATATTCTCACGAAATCGGCGCTATATAAATTTTCAGAAGACTCTTATTATTATTTGTATGCGTGCTGATCGTTCGACTGATCAGAATGGAATAGAACTTTAATCCTACACATTATTATTTCATTTTCAAATGACTTGATATTTAGATACTTATATCTCATATTGAAATCGTTTAAAATATTTTTAATTTTTTCAAATGAAAATTTAAACATAGTATTGTTAAAACAGAGCTTGAAATACGTGATATTATTTTTTTTTTAATATTATATACAAATAAAATATTAATATTGTCTTGTAGGTTCTTACTAGTCGTATTACAAATGTAGACTTACGATATTTGAGAAGAAGAGTTTCCGCAAACGTTTCCATCGCAATAACTCGTATACAGAGTTAATTTGCAAAGATCGTTTTGTGATTTAGCCCCTGCGGTTCAGACGTAGGATGTTGTTAGGCCTTTTAGGGCGACCCAAGTCTTGCAAAAGCTGTAAGCTAACAACGAGCGGGAATAAGGAAGAAAAACAAATGACCCAAAGGTGTTTTGCAGTAAGTTTTCAAGTCGTGACGTCATTATCTGCCATACGTTATACGTTAAAAGCTGTACGTGCGAGTAGCATCCACCAAAACACGAATGGCCTCTGATCTTTATATTATTCTAGTATACGAGTACTATACGTAAATATTATGAGAAACGGTGCATTCTTTAAAACCAATATTTATTTGTTTCTAAAATTTTAACCCTAAATCAGCTTAGACGTTTTGCCTTTTTACATGTTGTTATGTTGGAAGCAGTTAGGTTTGCATTGCATGCTGAGTCAAGTTAATTCTCACACCCTCCCGCGTTATTCTGATCCATTTGAGGTTAGGTTCAACCGCCTGGCGACGCCGGGCGTGTTTCGGGATATAATGCCAGCTTTAATTTTGACTCTCAGGGAAGAGGCTTGGTGCCCTCTTGACTTTTCTATCAATAAAACAAAATTATAGAATTTACAATATTTATTGAGAAGTAGATAAGTATTTATAGGATCATATATTATACAAAAATCTCAAAATTAAGTATACATAAACTGGACGGTCCCCGCCTCGTGTGGTCTCCGGGAACTCTGCTGTAGTTTGTAAGGCTTCTCTGAGGACGCGCACAGAAGATATGATGATGGAGGTTGTAGTTTCAGGTTATAGGTTACACTTTATACAGGTTATAGGTTGTAAAAACACTTGTGTAGATTACTGGATGAGTTTATTGTTTGAATTTATTCAGTTGAATATGCAATTCTCATAGATTAGATTAGACTCCTAGCCCTTAGGCTTGTAAAAGTGGAATAAAATGGTAAAAAATGATAAACTTAAAATAATGATATGACAATGATTTGCATAAAAAACAAACCAATAGCGTTGCTTTGACATTAACAACCATAGACAAATTATGACATAATTAAGTTAATTTTGAAATGATAAATAAGAAAACATGAAATGAAATATGAAATAGGACAATACAACACACAACATAAACAAAATTCTAGGCTTGAATTTACTGGCTGTACGTTGAAAGTACGTTGATCATCTTCCAGCATCAGTATAAATTCCAGGTCTTTGTTTGCAGTCAGGAAGGCGGTTATAGTTCGTCCTTCTAGCATCAAGGCAGCGTCCAGGACTTTGTATGCAATTGTAGTCCCGAATATCCTTCCCTTACCTTAAGGTAGCTTTCAGGACTTATGTGCACTCGTAGTCTGGAAAGCGGTAGTAGTTCGTCCTCCAGCATTAGTGCAGTTTCCAGAACTTCCTGTGCAGTCCTGGTTGGGAAAACGATTGCAGTTTATCCTTCCAGCAACAGCGCAGCTTCCAAAACTTCGTGTGCAGTTGTAATTAGGAAGGCGGTTGTAGTTCATCCTTCCATCATCAGTGCAGTTTTCAGGACTTCGTGTACAGTCGTAGTCGGTACCAGTAATATCGTAGCTTATTCGCGACTGATTGGGTAAGTTAACTTAACACCGGCCGAATGTGAAACCGCGGGAACAATGCTTTTTTATCTGTGTTTTATTAATTTTATTTCAGAATCTATGCGTAAACCATCACACTATTTAAGCTCAGAAGATAAGTTAAGTTGCTTAAAATTTAAAAGTAAGGAAGGTAAAAATGTAAAAAATACTGTATCATTAACATAATATTACGTTATGAATATATTATGTAATGTATTCCTTTTTACCAAACCACAAATTATCATATATTACCACCGATATTTATTAGCAAAAATACCACCATTTAGATTTATTTATTTATTGTTTCTTTATATGGTAGGTATTATTGTTTACATTTCAATATTAACCTCACTAGGACAAGCCTCTTTTGAGGATAATAGTTTTATAAAGTAAGTAGTAAAAATAGAAAAAAAAATTAATTGATAAAAATTTAATTAAGTTATTAAAGATTCGAATCTTTGCTTGCATTGGTACTTCCCAATCTTCCTCTTCGCCATTTCCTTTCCTCTCACATATACTTCATCGCTCTTGCAACATTGTCGGGGTGTCGTGGTCCCACTTGGGCAGTTCCCTAGGATCAAGTAAGCCATGAAAATAATAGAAGCTATCACTTCTCTGGTCGACAGTACTCCACACCTAAGTTTTGTAATGAACTCAATTTAAAGCAACTTTGTACTTTGTGGTGAAGGTTTTATGAGCATTTCCGTAAAAGGAACAGCTCTCGCAACCTAAACCTAACGCTACAACTTGACCGGATGATGTGTGAAGTACGCGGCAACTGAAAGGTGAGAAAAGGAGGGAACTGTTAATAATTATTAATTTTTTATAAGACAAACTATCTTTTTATAATTTTTGAAGGTTATTCCTATCAATGTAATATATCTTTGAAGAAGAAGATAACACTAATTATCTAAATTAAAATATGAAAATTAACACGACACAGAAAAATAAAAGATAGGGGACACAACTGGGCACGAACCCAGAACCTCTCGTCTTACCGGGACGGGAGCTTTTACCAATTTAGCCATTGCCACCTATTATAAAACCGTCATATTTTTCAAACTCATATTTCAAATTTTGGAATTAACAATACTATCTTCAAGTATTTTTTTTCCATATTATCGGCAGCTATCTTTTTCATTTGAAACAAGTCTTCACGTGAAAGAACGTGTTACCTAGATAGTGTCTCGGATAAATATATCCGATTTTATTTATATGGAACACCTATTGACTTTTTATAAAAGTCTAAATGAATATTCAATTCTTTTTAAAAAATGTACTTTTTTGTATCTTGTTCAATTTCATGTTCTAATTTAGATTATTAATGTTATCTTCTTCTTCAATGATTTATTAGATTGATGGGAAAAACCTTCAAAAGTTATAAGAAGAGAATTGTTTTTATAAAATTTGAATATTCATTTAGATTTTTATAAAAAGTCAACAGGTGTTCCATATAAATAAAAATAGGATGTATTTATCCGAGATACTGTCTAGGATTTAGGTAATAAACGCGTTCTTTAAACACTTGTTTCCAATTAAAAATAATTATTCGTTAGCGGTTGACATTTTTATCACAAGCGAATAGGTTGCTTCAACGACTGTTCTAGTTGTCCAATAGCTCAGCTTTGGAATGTGTTTCCTCATAAAAGCCCAGGTTTATTCCATCCTACACTCCTTCACCCTTCACACAGCATCCCCAAACAAGACGTAAGTCTTGACTGAAATTATTTCCCGCTTTGTGAAGTAGTTGTAAAAAAAAAAATCATTTATTTGGCTATGTCGGTCGTCGCCTTTTTTATGTACTCCACCATACTTTGTATTCCTGAGGCCCTAGCACGCTCGCTCTATAACGATCGATAGGATAACTATCGGTAACTTCTCATCGTTCCCTAGCATGACTACAGATCGCCAACGAATAAGTGACAGTTAAAAATGACTAAGTGTCCTTAACATATTCGACATCAACTGTTGTTTGTACGTTAGCGATGTGCAGTTGTCCTAGGGAACGATGAGAAGTTACCGATAGTTATCCTATCGATCGTTATAGAGCGAGCGTGCTAGGGCCTGGGACGACCTAAAATAAAGTAATATTAAAAAACTATTTCTATGCAAGTAATAAGATGAAATATAGCGACTTACAGTAGAACCAAAAATTTAAACACGTTTTAAAATCGTTCATAAGGAGCCTTATATTTACCGATTTACGCCTTGTCCCATCGATAAAAGATTTAAGTTCTCGTTATAAAACGACACACGACACCTCGAGGTTCCGTTACCTGTCGGCTTAATCCGTGTGTTACCTGTAATTATCGCCGTTTCGCGTTTAATTCCCATTCCAAGGTAATGAGCTTTATCCTTTATTCATCGAGGACATTCTCTGTCGACTGGAATGGTGAAATTAATGAATTTAAATTATTTGCGTGTAAACTGTAACTCCAAATTATTATACACTAAGTTAGTGATAATTTATTTTAAAATAATTCTGCTTGTAACTCATAAATTTAATTAAATACGAATAGGTGTAAATTATTGTGTTTCTACCTCGATATAAACAAACTAACTACAATGCATTTGACGGAATATTAAAATTTACAGAATTATATCACGTTTTTAAGGAACATTAGCAGTGAAGATCTCAAATAAAATTTTCTCCCTACTGAAGTTTACAATGTATGTGCTAGTTCACTAGAGAAATATAGACACGTTCTAAAATGTTTTGAAAAATAATTGTGTTGTTTTTTCATTAGCTCCAAACAAGTGACGATGAAGAAAAAAAATCCCTGAAGGCCTTCATCTTTGGGGATGCTGTGTGAGGTTTTTTTTTAATGGAAAGGAAGTTCTGGGAAGGAAATGGTATGAGTGATGGGTAGGAATCTGTGGATCAGGTGTCCAGGAGTGAAGGACATTTAAATCCATCTCTCCCACTGAAGTGCAAGGCGATTGGTCGAGAGAGTCTGACTGGAGAGGTCTAAGTTAGTTCTCCCTAGACCTAACCGCAGACCACTCTCTCTCTGTCCGGCTTGCCTTGCAGTAAGTGGGCAAAAGCATTCACCACCAAGACCTAGACAAACCTCATCCCATTAACCCTCGCACCCCTACTAAGTCATCAAACACAGTGAACCACTTGCGGTCATCACTCTCCACACCTCGCGGTCCTGCGCTGCGTGGAGAGTGATTTCAATGATATTTGGTCCTCCTGGTGACTTTCCTCTGGTTCTTCTGCCAGATACTTTGCCAGTGATTATTGGTTTTTCCAAGGTGGAGTCCGAAGTTTGGAAGGAACGTGTCCATGTATCTTAAAATACGTTGTATGCAGATAGTTGAAAGCCTATTGCGAATGACTAGCTCTGTTAAAATGAACACGTATGCGTCTTTCTGTCCATAGAATCCTGGTTATTTTTCTCCAGCACCACATATTCGCTTTATTTCGTTGGCTTTAAGTGTATATGTGTCCACACCGTATAGAAATCTAAAGAAAATTAACGCCCTAAAAGAGTTAAACGCCCTAAACTAGTTTAGTTTTGGGTAAGTTGACCAATTATTGCAGGATCTTTGATAATCCCATATTTAGTCAAGATTTTAAATTTGTTTTTATTTTAATTGACTTATTTTGTCAGGCAGGTTATTTTAGGTATATTTTAATTTCTATTTGAAATTACTTTGTCCAATGTTGTTTTTGCTTTATGGGAACAACAGACCTAGCTATAAAAGCTCAAGGGTTATTTGGTTTGGCCTATTTCAGCATATCGCTTGCCGTATATTCCCAATGGGAATGTTAAAATTATTTTTATATAAATTTGTGGAATATCTATTAATTATAGGTAAGACAAAACAGGTGAAGATCTCGTTCTTCCTGGTTTTGTAATCTACGAGTGAAGTTCCGCGGAGGTGTTCGGGGCTGCAGCCTGCAGGGTGAAGATTGCACTGATAAAAGCCAATCTCCGATAAAAGAAAGGCACCGTGAAAATCAGAAGAAAGAAACCTTATACACGGTGTCCCGAATCTCATAGTATAAGCGGGAATATGGTGAATTTTTATCACGTACGTTTTTAGATTTTCACGGCCAAAAGCATTTTCGTTGTTTGTTTTTGGGGTGTTATGCCGTGTTGTGCTACCTCCTTCTTTAGCCGACGTTTCGGACAGCGTTGCAGTGTCCATCATCAGGGCAGATCCGGCAGATCCGTCGACGGATCTGCCGGATCTGCCCTGATGATGGACACTGCAACGCTGTCCGAAACGTCGGCTAAAGAAGGAGGTAGCACAACACGGCATAACACCCCAAAAACAAACAACGAAAAATTTTTATCACGTTTGAAATTGCTTTGTAGAGGAACATTTTTAGATTTTTTTTCGAGTAAATTGAGCACTAAGTTGGAAATTAAAGCGTTGGTTTCATTGATTCAATGATTATTTGAAGAGTTATATTATATTTTCAATATATTTTAAAATACGTCGCTGCGTAGACCGGGCTCAAAAAAGTTTTTTTAACCCTTTTGTTATCAAAAAAAAATTAAAGAAATAAAATATATTTCAAAATGCTCAGATTGAAAAAAAAAGTTTTTTTGTTTCTCTCTGTTGTGGTGTAATTTAACCAGTTTCCCGATTATATGAAGAGTTTCCGGAAATCGTGTGTATGACGTAAAATACAAGAAATGATAACTCAAAAAAGAGGCTATCTTCATCATCATCATCAATATTAATATGCTGACGACTGTCGCATATAATCGTTTCGTATTAATGCTATAACTTGGCAACTCTGTTATTCAATGCGCAGATATAACGACCAACAAGCTGGTCGTTATCGCACAACGAATAAATCAAAATTCGTCGGCTTCCTGTTTGTAACGGGAACGGAAACGCCTTGCCACTTCCGCTCTCTCCCACCCCACAGGATCCAACCCTTGCAGTTTCTCCATAGCCCGCTGTAATTTATTGCCCCGAGCCTTGGAAAATTCAATAAATAATTTGAAATCGCAGTAGAAAATTATTGTTTCAATCGTTCAATTTAATGTGTATTTTTTTGGTAGAAGTAATTGTTAGTGATGTCAGCAATTTATCTAGATACCCACATAATAAAATATATTTGTTCTAAGGGATTGTTCGTGTGCGAAAATTGTAAAAAAAATTTGTGAATAGATGGTAACGCATAAAATTTCCAACTGCCAGTAGCTTCCCCAATTGGTGAATGTTCAGCAGGGTAACCTGACATCTCAGATACATGCAAAATCAACATCTCCTTTGAAAAGTCATTAAATATGATAATATATATATATATATATATTTAAATGTATTTTAAAAAAAAAATTTAAATCTTTACGTTGGTTAGGTGATGGGCTTTTTTATTTTTTTTTTTCATTACTTATAATGACTTTTCAAATGGGTGTTGTTGTTGAGTTGTCGTGGAACCGTCAAGACGCTTGAAGGCAGTCTGGGAGGGAAAGGAGATGTGGAAGAAAAATTATGGGTAGTATCAGATACGGTCACTAAATGCGAATGTAGTAATTATAAGTAATGAAAATAATTATGAAATATATAAATAAAAGGATCAACAAGAAAATAATTATGTAATATGTAAATAAAAGTATCAACAAAAAAATAATTATATAATATATAAGTAAAGGTATCATTAGAAAATAATTATGTAATTAAATAAAAGTATCAACAAGAAAATAATTATGTAATATTTAAATAAGAGTACCAACAAGAAAATAATTATGAAATATATAAATAAAAGTATCAACAAGAAAATAATTATGTAATATATAAATAAAAGTATCAATAAGAAAATAATTATGTATCTAATATATAAATAAAAGTATCAACAAGAAAATAATTATGTAATATATAAATTAAAAGAAAATAATTATGTATCTAATATATAAATAAAAGTATCAACAAGAAAATAAAAAAAATCATGAGTTACCTTAAAAATTGTTTATTTAATCCATAATAATTTAATCACTTACTACGTATCCATTTTTGTTTATGTTTTTACATACATTTTATGGTAAAGAGGTGCTATCATTTTCAGGAATATAACTAAATGCTAAAAATCTAACATAATAACAATCACAAGCAGAGACGATAGTCCGTCACATAACGATTTATTTTAAAATATAACTGATCAGCTACCTACCAATATAATTAGGATATTATTATTAGGACAAAAACAGTTAGTGTTTAGATCGAATTGGGTAAATCGATCTTCGACCACAACTTCACCCGTTCTTCCCATGGGAAAGGTATCATCGCCAGCTCTATGTTTATTTCTAGAACATTGTATTTATCCTTGGTGATTGGAGTCCATTTTATAAGCTCAGAACTGGATTGTTCAGGGGTTGGATTCCTATGGGAAAAAAAAATTATATTAGATTTTAAGTTTATTTATAATTTTCGAAATGTTTTATGAAAAGTGACATCAAAATTAGAAATAAAATATTAACAATTAACATACCCAAACTTTGCGAAGTTAGTCCACATCTCAACGAACTGTCGTCTAACTTTGAGGTCGATTGCTGTTGCTTCACTCTCATCTATCGTTGGTAGTTTAGAAAGATATAATAACTCCGAGCCATGACGCGCTCCATCCCCTAAATTCTTAAATTTAGCCAGGTTAAATTCAAAACTCCCTTTATAAGAAAATAAATAGCAGAATCCACAAATGCCGTGCTGCAGGTAGTAATGCAGGGACTTTTCAATTCCAGCTATAAAAAGCATATCGGAGAGGTAGTTATCAACTTTTTCATTATCTGAAAGATTGCTCGAATTGTAAAGGGTTGCCAATTCACTATTCATCTTTGGTTTATCGCCAATACCGATGTTAAAAGATGTCATATAATCTGCATACTTTTCAGCTTTAAGGTTTCGCAAATGTGACCCGTAATACAATTTGAAGAAAGATCCCTCATTGCTGCAAAAGCCTGTTATTATTGGAACTTTGTGGAATTTTCCCACCTTTAGAATTTCGAGTGGTTCGGCAGTTAAAAACGTATCGACGTTTGCAAACGATTTCTCAACAACCGGTGCAAATCCAAATAATTCACCGGCTTTAATTGCAGTTTCATCAATAATTTTATTGGCGAACTTAACCAGCTCATTAACCTCAAGCTTATGCAGATGTTGAATCAATTCATTATTATCGTTGATCGTTACACCCAGTACAGTTTTAAACTTTTTGACCAGTTGCGAAGGGTTTCTGTTCCGGGCCCAAGGGTTTAATGTCGATCCAGATTCCAGAATTGCTTTGTGGAATAAGCCTTTCGACAGCGGAGAAAGCATTTGATATTCGACGGAAGCGGCGCCAGCACTACATCCAAAGATGGTAATATTGTTCGGATTCCCGTCGAAGGATTTGATGTTCTTTTTAACCCAAGCCATGGCGAGAGTCTGATCTTTCAAACCAGCATTTCCTGGGACTTCGGGAACATCAAGGCATAAAAATCCAAGAACGCCAAGCCGATAATTCAAAGTGACCACAATTGTATTCTTTTCTACTAAAAGGTCTGTTCGAAATTCCTCTGCATTTCCACTCCCAATTCTGAATCCTCCGCCATGGATATAAACCATCACTGGGAGTTTCTTACCAAAAGGATTTTGTGGCAAACTTGGTGTATACACGTTGAGAAAAAGACAATCTTCACCTCCAATTATATCGGTCATGTTAATCGTGCTCAGCTGGGCGCATTGGTTGCCCTCTTCCAGAGCCAATCTTTTTCCAGGCCATGGTTTTACTGGAACAGGGTCCTAAAAAAAATATCACCTTATTTTGTTAATTGTCTATATCAACATCAAAACAATTGAGAAATAACTACTGCAATTTATCAAGAGCACAGATTTGTTTATAGGACTTTTATCTTTTCGTTATTAATAATGTACAATAATGGTCGACTTGTCGATTACAAAATTATATTTATCAGAAACGAAGATCAACATTTGTTAATTGAAGAACATAACGTTATAATAAACATAAATCGCCTGTAATAATCTATCACGTTTCTCAGTATAAAAGTCATTCCAAAAAGATTAACGATAATGCCCAAAAAATCTGCAATCATCGCTTTCGTATCTTTACTTTGTGCTACTGAATCGATAATGGATACAAATATATTTTACATGGCTGCTTGAACCATCGATGAGTTATAACTCAATGGCTTTAACTTTTATTAAGTGAACCACACATAGCACATACCAATTAATTCATGGTGGTGGATAAGCGATAGATTTCTTCAAATTTGAGCAACCGCAAATAACATTCGCTTCCGACTAGAAGTCAGTTAACCAGTTAAAAATCATCAGTGATCAATCGCCAGGCAAAAAAAAATGGATTCTCTGGTGGATTTTTGAGTCGCTTGCTTACAATAAAATTCGGCATCCTCTCCTTGTAATCAAAATTAGACAAACCGTTCAAATTACACAATTTTAAGACGATACTATATATGTAGTACAGAAAAAACAGAAAACTTACTTAAAAAAAATTGAAACAATCACTCGGTAGTAATTCGTTCAGGACGCAATATATCAATATATATTAGGGTATTTTCACAAACGAGGGATTCTGTTGAAAATATATTGAATATTTAAAGATCATTTTTCTGATTTTAATCATCGTACTAAAAATGTTTTTTTTAATGTTTTCATTCAAATTTATTCATTTTAAAAAAGCTCAAAAACTTACAAAAATAAAACGGCCCGTGGCTGCCAACGACGCTTCGTACGCACGTCATCAAACGAACAAAGTAGAACTGTAGGGAAATTTTTCAAGATCCTTGTGACGTCACATATCGAAAATGCCGTTTTAACGGGATTTCAAATATAGGCAACATAGACTAGCTATAGAAAATTTATTCGTCAAGATAAAAATAAAATTTTTTAATTATTGTAATTTTTTTAAGAAATATTTTAAGCAATTTTTAAGAAATACCCTATTGCAATTCAAAATACTTTATTGTCAACCATGATTAGGAGGACAAATAAATGCAACACACAAACAACTCAATAATAAAAAAACTTCCAAAAATGCTAATCGATTCCATAAACTTTGGACAGAACGAATAATCTGATCAGAATCGGAATCAGAAAATAAAATTCTACAAGAACATAACTATAACATTACATGCTAATCCAAATATAAAAAAAACTTAATAAGTCAATTTAATAAGTAGAGTGTGTAGCAGTGGCGGTCCGTGAGTTTTCAGTGAGCTAGAGTGTTAAGATTTTAAAAAATACGACGTTATTGATGTTGTTGTAGCTGAAAACGAAGTTTTTTTTTCAAAATTTCAATATGAAAAAAAACATTTTTAGCTACAACAACATCAATAACGTCGTTTTTTTAATCTTAGCACTATAGCTCACTGAATACTCACGGACCGCCACTGGTGTGTAGCTCACCTTGAATCTGAGATCTCCAATTGGAGGCTCTGCATAAGGAATACCTTTGAAATAGAAATACTTCTTCCCATTTTCAGTCATTCCCTCACCTCCCTGCACTTCCCCTTGTTCCACGTTGACTATTGGGCTCGTCATTATACAATCGTCAAAACTTTAATAAACCAGAGTAAGAAGTAAGAATTTGACAAACACCTGGCAACTGTACTGGGTGGTGTCTCGAGAACTGGTATAACTCTACTGATTGCCAAGTAATAATCAACGAGTCGAATAATATGCACCAACTTGAATATAGACTGACCTCCGAATTGAGTCCGACAGTTACTTTCACATTGCAAATGTTGTAATAATGCTGATCGAGATACCTTGTCTGCATCAAACCAACAATTATTTGATAATGATTCAATTGGAAGACAGATTTTACAAGATAAACATTGATAAATTTGAATTGCATAATTTCAAGACGGTATCGTTATCATTAGTTATCATCCGACCTATCAATTTGCAAATATTGTCCTACATAAATGTAGTAATTCTTTATTTATCGTTTTAAGTTTATTTTGTAGAAATTCATTTTAATTTTAATTTATTTTGTGTATTCAGTAATATTTATTAATTTTATAAAAACAGTTTATTATAAACTATGTATGCCATGTAATTATTAAATAAATTAAATATTTTGTACGAATGTTGAGGGACGTACTTGATTTCCATTAACCAATGGTTCCTGACAATGAGTAAAAAATGTAAATGAAATTTTGGTCTTCGGTGACTTTTTCGATGACTTTTTTATTCATGTTTTTTCCTCAAAATGAAACAAAAAAAATCTTCCGCATGTCGTCACCGGTCACTCAGCCGAGTAACCGCCATTCGCCATCCACCCCAACTGTCCAACAATTACTATTTTTTTATGATTTTGTAGAAAAAAAACTTCAAAAAAGTCACCGGAAACCAAAATTTCATTTACTTTTTTTACACCAAATAATGTCAGGAATCACTTGTTAAAGTAAGTCAAGTTCCCAAAGACCCTGTATACAGGGTGTCCGGGGTTAAAGTGCTTTAACTTTGGGAGGTGATTCTACATGATAGTTTAAATAAAAAGGAAAATTAACTTTTTTCGAAATTCCAACTTTGAGGGGTACTTTCTTGGTAAAAAGATAAAATTAGTCCGGCGTGTACGGCCGGCGCTATTATTTTACGCTGTTACGATATGGGTGAATCAGAATCATTTAAAGTCGCCACAATCGCGACTGGCTGACTACAGCAAATTTATCGGTTAAGTTTGTACCTTACACTTTTTAATAGATACGTCTTTTTGTATGGGAAAATATAAATTGGAATTTCTACAAAAAGTTGTTAATCTTTTTTACTCCTACCATTATGTAGAATCACTTCACATCACAATCACACCGAAGTTAATGCACTTTACCCCCGGTTACCCTGTATATGATACCCCAGTTTGATAATGCCTTCAGAAGGCGAAACATCTGTTACGTAATAATAATTACACAGCGGAACATGTTTATAAAAAACTACTTTTATACAATTCATATACAATCGATTCGTATCTTCAGATCTTGATATTATGGTCCTGCAGCTAAGATTTTTTTTGTAACCTCTATTTCTGTTTATAAGAACTAACGGGTATATATATCAATAGTAGAGGAGATGTACCGAATATGGCATACGTCCCTAATATGGGATAGTGGTGTTTCTCAAAATGTAAGGGAGAAAAGCCTCTATAACCCAGCGTTCCCCATTCCCCACCTACCGACCTTGAACAAGTCAGTACTCTTCAGGACGCCGGCCACACCACATGGGCCTGAGAGAGTGATTAAGTTTTTGAGCCTCACCGATATGATATTTACGTAATTTTCATTTTATTTTTTCTCAGAAAATTTTCTTTGCAAATTTCTCAATCTTTCACTGATCGGCAAAATTATTATTTAACTTTTATGTTTTCATAATATTTTGAAGTTAAATACGAGTAGATTTTATTCTATGAATATATTTGATTGTATTGATCTTGTTCCAAATATGGGATTTCTTGATGACCCTAATATGGAATAGTATCTCATATTAGGAACAGTGTTTCTAATATGAAATTCTAGTAGAACTAAATTTCTTTTTTGCCATTGTAGTTTGTATTTTGGCCTACACGAAGGACAAAATGTCGGAGAAGAAACAACGGAAGACGTGGAACACAGTAAAATTGATAAAAGCCATGGAAGCTGTAAAATTGAAGACCATGGGATATCAGAAAGCCGCAATTCTTTACGAGGTCCCTCGAAGCACTTTAATTAGGCTGTGTAAGCCTAGCGCTGAAGAAGATGCCACGGATGCTGCGCTTGGACGAAATTCAGTCTTGGGCCCAGTTTTAGGCGACAGTTGCTGGATTACCTATCCAAACAGAACTATTTACGGACTGGTTCCAGCACTTCATCAAATATACGAAACTAAAACCTTGACGGACTTTACAGCCACACACTCAGCATTGATGTTATAGATAAAGCTCGTGAGCATCATGTCACCATTCTGTACATACCTTCACATTCTACCCTCAAACTGCAGCCCCTCGATAAGGTAGTGATAGGAGCTTTAACATATTACAGCGAAGAAATTGGGCAATGGCTTCTAATGAATCAGAAGCCTTTGTCTGTCTTTGACAGCGTGAAAAGTTTTTGAAAAGCATATCTGAAAATAAAATGTGCAGCTTTAGCCGTTAAAGGTTTCAATGCTATTGGAATTTACCCCATCAACCGGAATATATTCAGGGAGAGGACTTCCTAGAAAATGAGGACCGAGAAAATGATTGTCCCAACTCAATCAGTATTCCAACTAGCACGTCACTTCCATCTGCTGACCCAAGCCTGTCCTCATAAGTCCACATATAATTACGCCCTACACAAACAAGAAAAGACGGTTTCCACTAGAGGAAGAAAAGCAGGAAAAACTTGCATAATAACGCGTCTCATTATAAAACTAAGCTGGAAGGCTTGCAGAAGAAAAGGGGGGTGTTGTGAAATATGGCACGAAAATATTTGACCCCACTAGTGGAGGCTAGTGGGGTCCAGGTGAAAAAAGAAGGATCGAAGAAACCCATCAGAAGTTACGATACGACTCTACGTCTTCTTCTGAACTGTCGGTACGAGTATGTCGCTGTTATCCCATTCTTCTGAAGACATTCCGACGGCAATCCAACCTGGTGATGATGAGTCCGATGAGGTTTGTGATATCAGAGGCAAAGAGTGGATCCAATGTATAGCCAGCACCAATATGGCACCGCTATTGGTGCCATATTGAGTGTTCGGGAGCAGATAATATTGATTTTATATGTGATTATTGCATCGAAATCGGTGTATCCCATAATAGGAGCACTTTTTTGGACATCGGTTTTTTCTATGTTTTTACTTTTCGTTTAAAATGAAGACGTTAGTGTGTTTTTTTTAATGTTTCGTTGACATTTTAAGTTACGTAACTATTTTTCCAATGATTTTAATGTGTAATAATTAATAAACGATTTAAATGTAATAATTAAGAAAATTTTTACCTAAGCTATCCCATATTCGGTACATCTCCTCTAAGAAGTGGTAAGTCAGCTTTTAAAAGTAATAATATTCGCTATGAGTACTGCTGATTACTGATTCAACGTCGATATTCGAATACTTACAGTATTAAAGTTGATGTACGGTAAATAAAGCTATTACATTCCTTACTCGTTCTTTACGGCCAGCTTAAACACGTGGCAATAACCATAAATCAGACTCCCTGAGGCTTATTTAATGATTGACACTTAACCTCAAAGCCATCAAACTCCCACTCAGTCCATCATCAGACTCCTATACACATTACACACCTCCCATACAGAAATAGAGATAAACAACTGACTAAATCACTCCATCTGAGCTCCAATAACTTTTACGAAAATATGCGAAAATTATATCAATTCGTTTCGGTGAATTATCCGAAATTATATAAAATAAAATAAAATAAAAAATTCATGGATTCTTAGCATTCTTCAGATAATATTTATGTTATCCAACAAAATGTTTTTTTTTTACTTAACCTCACACAGGAGGCTTTATAGAAAATAATTTTCCTCAAGGCCTATGTAATCTTTAGAGATGTCGTGTGGAGGATCATTTTAATGAAACGCAGTTCTGAAAAAAAAAAATTGAGGGGTAGGAAGGAATCTTGGATTTAGTGTGTCTGGCAGATGCATGAATCACTCCCTACCTGGAAAAAACCTCACCCCATGAACCCGGACACCCCTTATAAATCGCCAAACGTAGCTAACCACTTGGGGTGATCTGTGGAAGAGGTATTGGTTATCCAATTAATGGTTCCCGGGGTGGGGGGTCCTCCTCCCAAATTGATGATATTACTCTAATTGCTTGTAATAAATACTAAAAATCTATCATAACGCATCTGAACAGAAACTGAATCTTTTTGTACGAGTGTGTCGAACACGTTTGAGTACCGCTGCACCACACTTGAAGACATGTAGAAACGTTTATTCATTCTAATGCTAACTATTGGATAGAAAATGAATGTTTAATCGAATTAACTCAGTACTTTATTACATTCTAAGAGTCCGGCAAAGAGATTCCGTGTAACCATTATAAATAAACGCTGTGTTTCCCTTCTGTGTTATGGGAGCCATAACATCCTCAGGTAAGCCATAAATGTATTTATTCTACAGTGTAATGTGTGTACCGAACAGTATATGTATGTAAATGGTCGTATTGATAGCTCCAGCAACGATAAGGTCGTAAGCCCCCCACCCACACAACGTCACGAAATTCACTCGATGAAATCCCGAATTTATTACTTAACTATCGACAAAGACGACGAAACCCTAAATTTACGACCATCGTTATAATAAATACACTTAAAACATCCATAAAAAGATACGCCGAATAAACTACCATTTTATTCTGATAATAACAAGTTTAGCGATGCATATTTTATGTGATTTTTAATGATTGAAAGTTTATATTGAATATAATCGAATGATTGGTATCTCATATTTACATTAAAATGTACTTTGTTTATGTAAGGTAATTTTAAATGGACATATTTAATTATTTATATATTAGTGTAGAGTTAATAAAGAGTACCGATGGGGATATACGCATTGATAAAGAGTAAGCGAGATGAGTCTACAGTCTACGATATCAAGGTATTAAAAATATGTAATTAATTAATTTAGCATTATTCCAGAAAAAGATCAAACTATTCTTAAAAAAATGTATGCAATAAAATCCTTTAACCTTAATCCTGTAAATCAAACCATAAAATATTGTATAATGTTTTCCTTAAGATATTATATTAATTATAGACTAAAAATTGTATATTCTAACATAACTCCTACACCAAGCTCAAGAGCCAGTTCTCTTAATTGGTGTAGAAACAAAAAAAAATTATGTTTTCACCTTTTTGTTATATTTTTGTCTTTATTTTGTTATTCTATAGTTAAACAATGATTAAAATTGTAAAATTGTTGTGTGTTAAAGGTGTAATAAACTGAAATAAAAAAAATAAAAAGAATTTATCTCTTTTTATTAAATTACGAATGTTTTCACTTACAGTTTTAAGTAATTATACAAATGAAAAATTAAAAAATTTTATAAGAAAAACTCTCTTTTTAACTTTTGAAGGTTATTCCCATCAACGTAATATATCATTGAAGAAGAAGATAACAATAATAATCTAATTTTTTTTAAATATGAAAATGAACAAGACACAGAAAAATAATAAAAGATAACGGTCGCAACTGGGACTCGAACCCAGAACCTTACGTCTTACCGGGACATACTCCTCAACCAATTGGGCTACTGCGATCTATTATGAGACTGTCGTAATTGTCAACTTCATATTTCAAATTTCCGAATTAACAATATTATCTTCGACTAAAAAAATTAAATATTCCAGGAAGCCAGTAGTGACCGTAAAGTTGATTGGTCAATTATAAAACCTTAAAAGACCAACCTGTTATTTACTATTCCACTGGATAAAGGTAAATAACGTCTTTAGATAATACCTTTTAAGCAGACAGTAATATATGGTAAGTGAGAGGATTAATTTATCTTGGCGAAGAGGAGACAAAATTATTGTTTGTCGTGTGATATAAATTAAATTTATTCAGGTTTAAAGGGACTTATCTTAGAAAATGGGTAATAAATTCACATAATATCATCGTGCGCGGGCTTAAAGACTTCTTAAACAAACTTCTCTAGAGATTGTGAGGAATAAGTCATTAATTTAAATATTTATACCTACTGAGATTGAAAAGATGAACTAAGTACCAATAATAACAGTTTCCAGACTTTTATATAACCCATTGAAAATTAAGTTTAATTTTTTTAATTAATTACTGAACTAATACGAGGATTTTCTACCTTTGGATAGGAATGCAAGTTTTTTTGAGGAGAAGCACACGTTTGCGTGTTTTGCGTGCAAAATATTTTTACATCATCCATATATATAGTTTTTAATATCGGATGTTAGGTGGAGTACGAAAGGGTCGACTTGCTCATTACAGTCGTGTAATTATCTAGACATTTTAAATATCGTGGACACGCCACACAATTCACTTGCATAATCTTCTGTAGATATTCCATCTTCTGACTGACCGAGTTCAAACATTTTAAAGTTTATATTATGACCATAATATTTTTCGGTCCATCCGCTCTTCCTTAAAACATTTTTTTATTCGTCGCGTCTCTAATCATGATATTTACTTTAGGTTGCATTCTTTTCAAATCTTCTCATTCTTGCTTTTTCTTTTTATAGAGAATACCACACAAGAGTCCCAACTGCTCCCGTCTGGAGCCAGTGAGACTATGGCATCCCCAATTGGGGTATGTTTGTGCGGCTGAAGGTAAGTGGGGAAGGGAAGGAGATGGGGAAGAGGAAGGTGGGGATGTTCCTGGCTATTCAGATCTAGTCACTAAACACGGCTAAAGCCATTATTAAGCAACGTTTCAATTCTGAATGGTGGTCTTACACCAGGGCGATACTGGGATTATCTTCCACTCTGGAACGTGCCGCAAATATAGTATATATTATTTTTATTAATTAATTGTGAAATAACACAAATTAATCAAATAAAATTCAAGTGTCCAAGTTACCACTCGACCACGGACGGTCGTCAAGCTTAGGTTGCTTAGGTTAGACGTCGAATTTGTAGATATGTATCTACAAAATCTTTTTTTACATTAGCTTAACCCAGGAGGCCCTGAAGAAAATAATACCCCTAAGGTTCTGTGTTATCTTTGTGGAAGTTCTAGGAAGAAAAAAGATATGATGGGGTGGGTAGCAATTTGGGGGTCAGTGTGTCCAGGAGTGACGGACTGTATCTCACTGAAATAAGTCTCGATTAGTATCAGAACTCCATTATGAGAAAAATAAAATGCCTACATCTAAAATGAATCGATTTGGCTGACTCAAACGTTAATTCAAGCAATAAATCAAACGTCATTTCTTAAATGGCCGTTTACTAGAATCACGTCAAATTAGTTCCACTTCAAATTTCAGAAATCTAACACTCAAGGCTGTACCTTTTTCTCCTACCCTTTATTAATCTAACCTCTTCCTCTTCACGTTCTACCACCATACCCTCCGTCAATTTACCGCCTTAACCGTGAATGATAAATGGCAGCCATTTTACGGGGGAAGAAATTACAAATGTCAGAGATTTAATCCGCCGAGCATAAATATTGCGCAATGCCTCAAGCGGAGCCATGATACCACAAATGTTACCATGTTACCGCACGGAGAAAAATTGTATTCTAAAATACGATCATTTTATTCGTAAAATCTGTTAAAATCTGTTATGAACAAATTAACAGGGTTTCAATGTTTATTGGCGGGAAAATGAAAGAATAATTTGTTGGTATACGTACGAAATTACGTATACCAACCAACTTACATGTTTCCGCCAATAAACATTGAAACCCGGTTAATTTGTTCGTAAGAACTTCAGTCCCGTTTTTAACAGTTTTTACGAATAAAATGATCGTATTTTAGAAAACCATCTTCCTTCGTGCGTGTCAAGGCCTTGAAAGACTTTTTGCTGGTATCTCCGCTTTCAGATTGTTGAGTATTGTATACCAAATAATTCATGGTGTTTATCAATGAATTCTTTGGTATTGCTTTTACTGGATGAAACGTACAGTTATATAAATAAGATATTTCAAAGTTCTTTGATAATAATCAAGATAACCATCTCGCTTGAATGAGACAGGTGGTAAAAAGAACTACCTACCAACTTGATGGGTGCAAAATGCACTTGATGAGTGCATGAGAATAGTCAAGAATCGGTAAAACTGATAAAGTTTTACATGTTCAAAGCTAGACACCAGAAGACTTAAGATATAGAAGAAGAGTAGTCAAGTTGTTATATTGCTTTCTCGTTCATGTTGAGAGCGAAAACAGTAAGTATTTTTCAAGCCAGTCACAATTTATTGCTGCAACAATAAAGGCTATGGTTTTTTGAAATAAATAAATTCGCTATGTTTTTTTGAAATTGATAAGGAATAAACGCCGGGAGTTTTTTGATTCCTTCTATAAACAGAGCATTAGCGAGTTTTTAGAGTACGGCGTTAGCGATTAGGCGAAAAATGAAAAATTAATAGTTTTATTATCTACCATATGAAATCAAACGAGTTTATTTGCCATTTTCTAATAAAAAATTAACAATTTTAACATATAAAATCATTAATATCAATGCGAAATAATAATCATAAGAAATCTGACCTGAAAGAGAAAACCAAATAGCATGAGGCTGTAACAAGTATTAATACTGATAATTCCAACTGCAATGTTGGCTAGGTTTCGCATGCAACAGACTTAACGCTTCAACTTTTCCTGTCACTCAGCTGTCAGCACTGACAGTCGGACAGGCCACAACTTGGCAACGCTCCATCAGCACTGCCGACACTTGACGCGGACATTTCACTGTTGTTAAATGTACAATTTGTACGTGTACAGTCCAATAAGAAAGTGTCCAAAATGGAGGGCGCTGCGATCGCTTAGACAGTTTCAAATAGCAACACCAAAATGGTTCAAAGGACAAAAAATATTGTATCTTTGTAAAAGCACTTGGGTCCAAGTGAATATTTATCACATCAACATCAAATTTCAGAGTGGAAGATTCTCTCATTATCGCATTGGTTCCACCACCATTCAGAATTGAAATTGCTTGAAATGGCTTTAACCGTGTTTGGCGACCAGACTTGAATAGACAGGTACTTCAGCCTCACAACATCTCCTAATTGTGGATGCCATAGTCTCACTGGCTGGGAGCAGCTGGGTCACTTGTGCGCCATTCACATTTAAAAAATGATAAGAAATTAATGTTTCTTTCTGAAAGAGGGCGTCTCTAAATCATATTCCCTGGAAATTTTACGTAGGAACTCATTATTTTTTTTCATATTTTTAAATGCACATTATCAAAGACGCTATTATAAATGAAATCATTGAAAAAGAAAACAACAAAATAATTTAAATTAAAATGAACAAGGCACGGAAAAATAATAAAACGTGAGGGTCGGAACTGGGACAATGAAAAAAGGTAGCTGCCAATAATATGGAATAAAATCATTAATCGAAGATAATATTGTTAATTCTAAAATTTGAAATATGACAAATACGACAGTCTTATAATAGATAGCAATGGCTGAATTGGTAGAGTGCCTTCCCGGTAAGACGTGAGATCTGTGTTCGTGTTCTAGTTGCAACCATTATGTTTTATTATTTTTCTGTGTCTCGTTCATTTTAATATTTTAAGTTAGATTATTATTGTTGTCTTCTTCTTCAATGACACATTACATCGATAATAACCTTCGAAAGTTAAAAAAAGAATTTTTCTTAGAAAAAAAAAAAAAATTTAAATTAAATCAAAATAAATAAATTACTTAGGTATTTGTCGAAAAGTGAATTTTAATCATTGAGTGATTCCAATTTTTCATGCCAATTTCGTGAATCAATCATAACCTCACATTTGATTCGAATATGACATGTTCTAAATTTTTTGTCACTCGGTGCTGCCGTAGTAATGAAAAGTTTTAGTTGCATTGTATTTAATATCTACACTTTCTTAACAGACTGTGTATGATTTCAGGCAATTCTGTGCGATGGTGACACAGCGCCCGGTAATGTTATATGCGTCACTGTCGCTAATATGATAGTTTCTGATCGGAAGATGTCCATCTTGCGATAAGTGATGGCACTCGTGACTGTGGCGGAATTAGACGTTTATTTTTATTTTTACCGAGAACTTGAAGCAAGTGTGTCTTGTAGATCTGTGATATCGTTGGTCAAATTTGAAATTTGGTTTTTTGAGACATCATTTATATATAAAATCTGAATCTGAATGTTGTTTCCTGGGCTTTTAAGCAATTTTCATACTTCTTATTTAAAGTCAAACTCGAATTCACGTGTGATCGTCGTTGTTGAATTGAAATTTCCAGGCTTCCAGTAAGGACGAAATTGTTTGAGCTAATTTACTAGAAGTGGTATTTTTCTCTTTATTTTTCCAACTCGAAAACATCCTGCATAATATCAGAGACTACCGCTGCACATTTATTAAGAAGTAAGAGTTCTCCTTCTTCTTCCCGTGCCCTGTCCGTTCAACGGTGTTTACTGCGGCCTGGAACAGCTCTACAGTTGACTGGCCAAACCGCAGTCTCGGGTTTTTCAGCCACGATGTCCTCTTTCTTCCAGGGCCCCGTCTTCCGGCAATCTTTCCCTGCATTATGAGATGCAAGATCTCGTACTTTTCCGGATGTCTCATCACGTGTTCTAGATATTGAAGTTTTCGGATTTGTATTGTTTTAATAACTTATTTTTCTTTATTCATCCAAACCATAATATCTTCATTCGTAACTCTGTCCATCCAGCTTATTTTTAGTATTATTCTGTATATCCACATCTCAAATGCTTCAAGTCGCCTCAAAGTAAGAGGTAGAAAATTTAAAAAAAAATAATTTTGCGATGTTGATGACCAACAACAAAATTTTTGATGCCTAATTTTTGTCACGTAGTAAGTATTCAAAGGGAGAGGGAAGCCGAGGTACCGCGGCTCGGATGTACAAGAAAAACGAAAATTACTTCTATATCTCAAGAACTGAGGGCCTCAGTGGTTGAGGGGTGGCGGCTTCAAATCCCGGAATGCGCAAGTAAAATTTTATTTGATTACTTGGTATTTAATATTTTATAGAAAATGCAGCATATTTGCGGCTCGAGAAGAATATAATCTCAGTATCGCCCTGGTGTAAGATCACTACACAGAATTAAAACGTTTAAAAGAAATGGCTTTAACCCTGTATGGTGACCAGATCTGAATATTCAGGTAAACTGGTGGGACTATATCACATATATAGAGAACCCAATAAATTAAAATAATAGATCGCTACATTTGAATTTTTTTTTACTTTGTCAATTTGGGACTCCAAAATGAGTACCGCCGCCCCGGGAAACTTTTGTTGAATAACCAACACCTCCACCATAGGTCACCTCGAGTGGTTCGATATGTTTGGTGACTTAGCAGGAATATTTATAGGCATTGGCGGCAGAAGATCTGGACACACTAAACTACAGATTCCTACTCACCTCTCATACATTTTCCTTCCTAGAACTTCCTCTCCTTTCTTTCCTTAAAAATGCCCTCCCCACAGCTTCCCCAAAAATGACATAGGCCCAGAGGGAAATTATTTTCCTCAGGGCCTCCCGTATGGAGCTAATGTATTGTTTTTGGATTAAATACTTTAGGGCCGGGTTTACAGTTTGATGCATTTTATTTTAGAAGACAGTAATAGCAAAAAAAGTAGAAAAAAGTGATATTTTGAATTTGATAACATAAATTACAACTTCGGACTCAATTTACTCAAAACAAAAAAAAACAATGAGACGAAATTAACTTCAAACGTGTCGTAGATTAGTCACATTTATTATTCGTTCAGGTCGTTCACACACTTCCTTAGCCAGATCCAACCAAATTCAAGCAACACTACATGCATCAGTATTGCATATCAAAACAAGCTAAAAAACATTTGCAGAATGCGGTCCTGTGGTACAGTAGTCGCATTACTTATCCCGGTCTGGGTTCCCTGTTCCCTGTTCGATCCCCGAAGATAGGAGAATCTGCCACCCGCGAGGTGGCGGGCGGGCGAGCGGTGGGTGCCCGATGCCCGGTGCCTTATCGTCCCGGCCGCATCGCCGGTCACGGACCCCCGTCACCGTGCATTCTGCATTCTGCACGGATTCCACACCCGCACCACACTTGGAGCTTGGGACTTGGGACCTGTGCTTTTGAGAATTCGGCCTCGATGGTGTTTTATTGGTATGTTAACTGGATGGTGCAATGCCTCGTAAATTTTAAATGTTTCAAACCCGTTTATTACAACTTGTTTTTTTTAAACATTTAAAATATCTGACCAAACATACGTGTCAAAACCAAAAATTGTTTTATTATGGGTTTTTTAATAATATGAAAAACTTATTTTTTTTTTTTTAATAATGGTAAAATCATTTTTTTGTCTCTTCTTAAATTTACTTTTTACAAATTATTACAGTAGTTTACATAGTCTTCTTCTTCCTTGCACTGTCCCAACTCATTGCCTAGGTAGGCTGTTGGGGTCGGCTCTCGTTATCAGGTTGTAGCTTCTTCGGTTTTGGGTATCGTTCTCTTCCAGGCCATTTCTTCTTAGGATTTTAGAGCATTGAGTCATCCAGGAGTTATTTGGTCTTCCTCTAGATGATGACTATGTAGTTTATGTAGTTTACATAGTAATAGAAAAACTATGAATATATAAACTTTTAGACTATGTAGTTTACATAGTAATAGAAAAAAAAGTTAGGATGTAAAAAGGTTAGTAGTAGCATTTTGTGAACACCTCACTGGGAGAACCTGTGCTGAGGTGTTTGCATGATTCTGATTAAATGATATTCTGTCGATCTAAGTAAAAAAACGACATCCTCCTTGATATTGCCAAGAAGGGCATTGTGGTCGTCCCATGGCGGAAATATCGTACACATGAATTTAAGATTGGTAGCAATTAAAGATGATGTCTATGTAGTTTATGTAGTTTACATAGTAATAGAAAAACTATGAATATATAAACTTTTAGACTATGTAGTTTACATAGTAATATATAAAAAAAGTTAGGATGTAAAAAGGTTAGTAGTAGCATTTTGTGAACACCTCACTGGGAGAACCTGTGCTGAGGTGTTTGCATGATTCGGATTAAATGATATTCTGTCGACCTAAGTAAAAAAACGACATCCTCCTTGATATTGCCAAGAAGGGCATTGTGGTCGTCCCATGGCGGAAATATCGTACACATGAATTTAAGATTGGTAGCAATTAAAGTTTTATAAATAAATTCTTATAGGTACCAATTTAAAAAAAAAAGACTTAAGGTGATCCCCTAAAATTCGAAATCTAAATACCCGTCACTTTTTGGGAGGGCTTTAAAAATACTTGAGAAGACTTTTGAATGGTTGGAAACGTTATTTTTACAGGTTAATTTTGTTAAGGGTTATTAAAAATATTAACTACTTTCTTACTTATTCTATTTTATTATTTCGCTTGGCTTCATCTTAACTTTCAAAATTCAGTCAAATCGAACTGATTTTAGTTTTAAAATTGGTCAAATTTGTTCCTAAAATTTTGCCACCATATGTTTCATAATAGGGAAGTTGAGTGAAAAATATTTTGACTTATAAAAAAAATGGTCATGTAGATGCTCTTGCCGCCTTTTTCGCGGACTTAATAAAATTCAAACTTGTAGAATTAATTTAATTATGAAAACGAACTATAAAAAAAGAAAAATACTAGTATTTAAGTTTGCCTGTGAACATTGATAAAAAAAAAAAATAAAAATGGACTCAACTTCCTTATTCCCGTAATAAAAACTCCTGCATCATTAATCCCGAAACACTTTTTTTGTACCCTTAGGAAATTGCCGACGTTTGGCTTTGAAATACTGACTATCGATAAAGAAATATCTGTATATTATTTCCCTTGCCTGACTTTTTAACAGTAACATCGATTCTTAATTAAAAGTTCCATAGCTGGTGACGATTTTTTTTCAATACATTCTTATATTATCGCCTTAGAACCTGTTTCATCTTTGCTAGTGCTTTGTTGAGAGTTGTTTAAGGAGAGGACGGAGTGACTCTGAGTCTTGAGGAAACACATGTTGTACGAGGAATAAAACACAGAAGCCGGATAGCCATTTCACAGGCGAGTTACTGAACTGCGAAACACATGAAAAAAATAGTAATAACGACGAAAATGGCACTGCGAACTGAAAATAGCTTCGTTAACCTATTACCGGATTAATACGTACGTACGATCTAAACATATACATAATAATTGTTGAATCTTTGCAAAATTATTTTGTGGCATCATTTTAATTAAATGAAACAAATTACTTTGTGTAAATCACTAAAATCACATGTTATAATAATCAAATATTAGATAACATGTGATCAAAGTGGTTTACACAAAGTAATTTGTTTCATTTAAATTCAAATAAACACAACAGTATGTCGGTAGGTTTTAATTAAGGTATGCAACGTACATATTATGTTGTTAATATATATTTCGTTTTTTCATTTTTTTATTTTCTACAAAAATTCATTTTATTCGAAAATATCTAGTAGTATCTATTGACCACTGGAACTCGAAAAAACTAAAAGCATCCCATCACCATTTCAATAATAAATCATTTTTATGTACGTAAAAGATTGTGTGTGTTCAATCATTCACTTTCACCTGCCGTCAAACTGTCAATCATTCCAGAAATAATTACCATTCATACTTTCGCTTCGCCTTTATTCAATAAGTTACGTGTCATTGTGACAAAATGCTCGTGTCGGCGTTTAGTTTCACTCCTTCTCGGACAAGGGTGTGCACTGATAATGTGTATGCCCGGCCGCCCCTTTGATAGCCACCCAAATCATATTATAAGGCGTGAACAAAAGTTAATTGCAATATTTTTTATTTATTTTAATTTTTAACGTCACATCACAAATCACAATGTATCTGCTTCGTGTGAACAAATATTTATTTCTTCAAATTTTTGCAAATTCACTTTGTGGCACCATTTTATTAATGAAAAATTAAAACACTTTGTTTTTCATTAAATATTTATTTATTTTTTGTCCTTGTAATTTACGGAACGTTAATAAGATGAAGCGCGACGTAATTGGCAAACCATCTGCCTGGATTTTTTAATTGAATGTTTTTGGGGCGCTAATGCGGTCGGGCACTTTTATATATAATTAACATGATGCATTAGTAACGAACAAATAAGTAAATTGTTGTTCTATCAATAGCTTATCGTGTTAACACGTTTAATCACAGGAGACCATATTTGTCCCAGCTCACATAGGTCTCACAGAAATCGTTGTGTCTCCCTTAATATCATAGTGAGAAGTACGATTTAAACGGTATTGGAAAGAGAATACAATACGCTAAGTATTCCAATCTAAAAAAAATCACTAAAAAAAAAATCTACACCTCTTTGACACCAAAGATTCCGATCCCAATTTGAAAAAAAATTATACAACTTTGTGAATTTTTAAGATTTTTTTTTACATGAAACTACAAAAAAAGTGAGGTGACAGGGACGTTTATAATTTATTTGCCTAATGAAATATGTATGTTTTTTTTTTAAATTTTCATTATCATCAATTTTAGTTAGAAAAAACGTAAAGTGAGCCATTTTTAAAACTTTGTAAAGTTTTCATCCAAAATTTTTATACCTATTTATAAAATTACATGGTTGTGTCTAATAATAAATTTAAAAGCCCATTTCATCATCTTTCGAAAAATGTTTTTAGTTTTCGGATACGTCAACAAATATTCTATTTATTTGGATTTTATTGCAAAGCGGGAATATTTTTAGCCTCTGGCATCTTTGAAGGGAAAATGACTTTATATGATACGATAACATAATAGGACAACCAACATCTAGAAGTGACATAGCATAGCTTTCTGAACAATTCATGTAGGTAATATATTGTTACGCGTCACCTCCATTGATTTCACTAGATTACAAAGTAGGAATTACTTACGTACTCTTTTACCTTATTTCAAAGGACGTCAAAATTCAGGTTCTCCTAGCTCAATTTTGCATTTTTTTGAATTTTTCCCATAATTGAGATGAACGTTTCCAAGGGCAAAACAAATGGCTCCGATAACCAAATTTCTAATTTTTGACCGGTCAGTGGTTGAGTGGGCAAAGCGTTTGGGTTCCACCCAGGCGTTCCGTGTTCAATTCCTCGGCTGGCTAAGTCCTCCATCACAACACAAGCAACATCTTCCGCTTAGCGTGGTGGTAGTAGGAGATTTTCAAATGTTGTTCGGTTATTCGTAACCCGGGAATGTTTGTCTTTCTTTAAAAAAAAAAAAATTTATGAGAGCTGTTTTTAATTTTTTTTTAAAATTCGTTAATGCCAGCATACACCTATATTTCAAGCAACATCGGAAACGGTAGTCAGGTAATGTGTTAAAATTCGTAGAAATATTTTGTTAGCAGTATTAAATATCTCCACATTTCATGCAGCTGTTTCAGATGCCAACGCATTTAACCATTCCAAATCCGACGCATATTTGCTAGACTGCAACTATTAATTTATTGCGTTTGGCAGTGCTAACCGAGCTAAGAAAATCTCACCTTCAATATCACTTTCATTTTCATTACTTTCAATCTCTCATGTAGATAAAAATAAAAGTCGTGCTCAATTTGAATGAAATTGGAATATGTATCAGCGTACATAGTAAGTATAATGACACATTTTACGATGATATAAAAGATTCTTAGCAATATTATGTGTAGTACCTAACGTGATAAGGCCATATTTTTGGTACTTAATAACATAATAATTTATTGTAGTGGTTTACATAAAGTAATTTGTATCATTTACTTAATAACACAATCAATAGATAGTTTTCAGAACCTCAACAAAATAAAACTTGCGATTTTCTTCTTTAGAACAGACAATCTGTCTAACCAGGAATCAATATAGACATACGAGACTAACATTTTCGTTGTTTGTTTTTGGGGTGTTATGCCGTGTTGTGCTACCTCCTTCTTTAGCCGACGGATCACAGCGACGGATCTGCCGGATCTGCCCTGATGATGGACACTGCAACGCTGTCCAAAACGTCGGCTAAAGAAGGAGGTAGCACAACACGGCATAACACCCCAAAAATAAACAACGAAAATGCTTTTGGCCGTGAAAATCTAAAAACGTACGAGACTAACATTGTTCGCGATAATGAAAAATTATTCTTTTGGATCGAAACTTTTATTAGATAAAATTTATTAATATATTATGTACCTATGACAATTTTTGTGTAAAGCCTTCTCGTCATAGTGTCTGGTCTACACTTTAACTAGAAAAACATTTCTAATGATTTTGCTTAAATCATGTATTCACGTCTTATCAAAGATGCTCCGAGGAACTAGCGTCCATATGTACACGGTTGACATTTGTCACATGAGGACTGGTCGTTTTTACAACTCGTTCTCGAGTTCAACAGCTCGGCTGTGGAACGATTTGCCGGCCTCTGTATTTCCTCCATCCTATAACATGGGTCTCTTCAAGACCCTCCACTTAATGATAATTTAAATTAATCAAAAGCAAATAACTTTGCATACAAATAACCACTTATTTAATCAGAATTTTCAACATATTTTGAAACCAATGGTTCCAGGTACCCCAGGGTAACATTAAAATTACCAAAGAAACCATCGGTTTCAATCAATGTCTAATCAAGCTGTCTTTTCAATTTGGGAGGCGGGTATGTACCGCCTTCCCTGGAACTATTTATTGGATAACCATGACCCCTGACATAGGACTTAGCAGGGGTGCCCGGGTTCATGGGGGCAGGGTTTGTCTGGGTTGACGGCGGATGCGTTTTCCCTAATGCGTGGTGCACGGAGAAAAATGTTATTCTAAAATGCGATTATTTTATTCGTAAAAACGGTTAAAAACGGGACTGAAGTTCTTACGAACAAATTAACAGTGTTTCAATGTTTATTGGCGGGAACATGTAAGAATAATTTTTTGGTACCAAATTACGTATACCAACAAATTATTCTTACATTTTCCCGCCAATAAACATTGAAACACTGTTAATTTTTTCCTAAGAACTTAAGTCGAAAATGATCGTATTTTAGAATAACATTTTTCTCCGTGTAGGCTAGATCGAGAGATCTAGCCTACACGGAGACGACCATCATTCCTAGGCACTCTGACCTCAGAATCCCACCCATTCCTGATACCTTTTTCCTTCCCAGAATTTCCTCTCATTCCTTTCCCTGAAAAGACCCTCCATACAGCATACCCAAAGATGATATAGGCCACCGAGGGAAATTGTTTTCCTCAGGGCCTCCTGTGTGGACCTAATGTAAAAAAGGAGTGTTTACTAAATTAGATAATTTTACAATATTATTTAATATTAATTGTGCAACTTTTTGGAAACCCTACCGTTTAGCCCTGGGCCACGCAGCAGCCAGGTGTTCCTCTTCATTATTCCATTCTTCTCGCCCGAGCAATGGAGCGACGGAGCAATGGAGCAATGAGCCATGCGCCCTGAGCCCTGAGCAGGGCATTGCATCAATTCCCTTCGTCTCCAGGCAGCGGGCATTTATCAAGACAATGAGTCAGTGATTAACTGCCATTTGGCGGAGGAATGATACTAATCAGACGAACAATAAGGAGGCACGGGCCGGGACGGGGACTGGCTCTGGTACTGGGGACTGGGGGCGTGCCGCGTGCTCACTCTCTCGCTCCGAGCTGCTTAATGAGGTTATAGCATGATGGGTGATGGGTTACTCGCAAATTCATTATATTGCGATGAGTTTTCAATAAGGGACATGCCCAACATGTAATTTTATTTTATTTTATTTGGAAACATTTTATAACATTTACATAGTATAATAAAACATGTGTAAATCATTAAACCAATAATAGGTTTCCACTGAAGTATCTCAATGTTTTAGTGTAAACGAAGAAAAAAAGGTTCATCAGCTTACGGGAATGGGATGGTGGGAAGGAAAGGAAAGGGGTGGATCTATTCTCTATAATTAGTAGGGTGTTCGTAAGGTATGTAAGTAGTTGTAATCAAGTATCGAGAGATCGCCTGTGCGTCTTTAAGGATTGTGGTGCAGAGTTAAAAATGTCAAATTGTGTATAGTATGTATTGAAAATGTGTGATGGAGGATAAATGGTAAATGTACGATAAATGGAGGAGTTTTGCTTAGAATTGGTGTTGCATCGAGAGAGGCTAAAAATTTTGTCTGGTCTGGTTCGTTTGTTGGGAACTCGTAGTTGGATTCTTTGTAAGAGTTCTGGGCAATCTACGATGGACCTGGATGTTTTCTACAGAAAGAGCACATCAGCCGAGCTTCTTCGATCTTCCAATGATGATGTATTTAAGTACGCGGCCGAATCTTTGTGATTTAAGTGGAGACGATAGCTATGGATATCTAAGTACCGCAGGAAACGACTTTGAACACGTTCCAGATTGTGTGCATATGATTTGTATTGTGGGTTCCATACTTGTGAAGCATATTCTAATAAGTTGCGGACGTATGCAAAATATAGGATTTTCATTATTTTAATGTAATTTAATTTTTTACATGTTCTGAGAATTAATCCTAACATTTTCGAGGCTTATGATGTTACTGAGTCGATATGAATGTCGACTATAAGCTTAGAGTCTAATGTCGCTCCTAAATCTTTGACTTCTGTTTTGTTAAGTAGTAAAGAGCCGTTCAGAGAATATTCATAAATAATGATATTTTTATTTCGTGCGAAGTTCACGACGAAACACTTTATTACATTCATTTTAAGGTAATGCTATATATAATAATAATACTTCATTGTAATAATAATGCGATTGTCCAACCTATGGAGGAATTAAGAGGTTTTAATAACTCTTATGGAAATTAATAATTACTTTAAAGTCTTCCCGTTTATTGAATCAATTTAGCCTTAAAAAATGAATTACACAACACAGGAGAACTCCTGGCGAGGGGGATAAAAAACACAGGTGAACTCTTGTCGCGGAGGAAAAAATACATTATTAGCTTGTAATAAACAAAACTCGAAGTTAAATTTTAGATTTTTTAAATCATATGTAACGAGGCATTATAAAAATAAAGCAAGTTTTCTTGTTTTCTGGAAAAATTAAAAACTCTTAACAAATTTTATATTTTTTTAGTTGAAAAAAAACTTTGACTTGTAGCACTAAAAACAACACCATATATTTTCACAATTGCATAGCTAGTCAACTTTTGATGTTGTACATTTGCCAAATAGAAAACACTGAGCCTGACTCCATGTACAAGTACGAAAGTATCTGATTAAAAGCTACTAAGTCATCAATAAGCTTTCAGCGAGTCATTCAATCAGATAGTTTAAAATCACGTCCAGCGCTGAACATAAACATTGCGTTGTGTATTATTATATCTCAAATGACAACAGCATAATTTTAACAACAAAGGAACGCTTAAAATCATCCGAGTTCGTGAAAACGTGAGCTCTGCGCGGCCTACCAATCCTATCTTTGGCGGGTGGAAGGGACGCTAAACCTTTGACATGGACTTAAAAAAATGAGTAGGTTTTTAAGTAATATTTTTTTTTACGCAAAAACTTTTAGGTCCGGGTTAGTTTTTCCCATTGGAAAAACTAAACCCTTTTACACACTTTTCCACAAAAATGATCATCCAGTAAATCCACACGGAGAAAAATGTTATTCTAAAATACGTTCATTTTATTCGTAAAAACGCAAACGGTTAAAAACGGGACTGAAGTTCTTACGAACAAATTAACAGGGTTTCAATGTTTATTAGCGGGAATATGTAAAAATAATTTGTTGGTATTCGTAATTTCGTACGTATACCAACAAATTATCCTTACATTTTCCCGCCAATAAACATTGAAACACTGTTAATTTGTTCGTAAAAACTTCAGTCCCGTTTATAACCGTTTTTACGAATAAAATGCTCGTATTTTAGAAAAAAAAAATTCTCCGTGCACGCCATGCAAGTCTCTTATATAAGTATAATTAATACAAAACAATACAAGAACAACATGTTAACCTACCAGACTATTAAATGGGAAAATAATTCACTCCAGATATTTTCATATTAGAGGGTTCGGCTCGGTGGAACTCTTAATTTGACCGATAAATTCAACTGATCCCTCAATATAAATACTTAAAAAATCTTTCGTAATCCAACACGTATTTAAAATAACTGTTTTTTTCATTAATATTTATTAATTATATTAAAATTGGTGATGTGCTATGCCTGTCTCACTAGGAACTCTTGTGTTGAGAGCATAAACATTAGCAGTTATAAATACGAATAATAACACAATATTACGCTTTAATTAAAAGATAATCAGTATTGTACCATTGGAAAAGTATAATTCCACCACTTATAAGTAGTGGATGCTCAGATTACAACATAAGCAGTAAGTTTATAACCAAAATGCAAATAACAACACTTGGTTATGTTTAAAATAAATGACAAACAGCATTACAAAAAGATAATGCCATCGGAAACGCTTACTTATAACTTGATAAAACTGATAAAATCTACAACGTTAGATATGTCTTGGCTGATGATCCAAGACTTGGTGTCTGATTTAAATTAAAAATTAATTGTGTTCTGTCTAATGGCCAGTGGAAGTGCCATCATATGATTTTGTTGCAAAGTATCTAAAATGTATTTTATTTGTGTACCCTAAGCTCTTGAGATTGGTCTAAGGATTGTACCTAAATCATGTAGTTTTATTAGTAACTGGATTTATTGACGTAAACGTTGACAAAGGATTTGATCTTGCTTAGAATAAAACAGTTTGGTTAAACTTGGTCGTATTCTGTTGAATTTACGTAAGTTTCAAATTAAGTACTCAATATTCACATCAAGTAAAATTACTGCAGTATGTTATTTATTATTTGGTCTCGATGAAAGAAGAAGCTTAAGATGAATTTGTAACCACAAAAATTGTAGCTATATGATTTCCAGTATTGGTTGTGGATGTTGAACTACATCTACTGTAATGGTGAAATCACATGTTAAATAAAATAGAAAACAAATAATAAAACAAAACAAATAGAGAAATGAGATTATATAATAATGAATCACTAAATTCAACTGTTCATCTACAGATTGCGGCAAAATTGTTGAAATTCTTGTTACACCGCTTACATGGACAAAATCACTTAATTTGTTTTTGGTTTTTTTCTAATATTTTCTTTTATGTCACATACTCACCGAACAATGATAAGCTGTTTGAAAATCATCAAAAATATTTATAACGATTGTGGGTATTTCTTTGATAATAACTTTGTTTCAACAAACTTGGATTTGTTTTAAATTTAAGTTAGTTTAAATTAAACTAATTAGATTAAAACAAATAACTTTGTTTAAACCACTAATATAATGACGCCACAAAGTGATTTTGCGAAGTTTGAAGAAATAAACTAATTAGATTTACTAAAGGTACTACCAATTTCTCTACAAAAACATGTCATTATTTAATGAATAAAATTGATAACACTTGTTTTTTAATGGCATGGATCCTTTGGAAATTAATTTATAAATCCTATATTATAATATGATTTTTCGTACGGACCCAAGTTTTAATGAAAATACGTGTTGTAGACAGTATTCTCGCAGGTACAATGAAGGATCCTTGATTGTAACCGACTAAATTTAAACCATACATCCAACGAGACAGACAGAGAGGATGGATTGCCTAGTATGTCTGTTTTATGAATAATTAGTTGCGTCATCCACATTCAAATATTTTCTTCAGTGAGTAGAAGGATTTTCGCAGTGGGCAGACGGTAACATTTATCTTGATTTTAATGTAATGGACAAGTAATTATGATAAACATCTGTAAATAGGTTTCCATATAATGTGGTAAAAACAAAGAACTAAATTTAAATGTTAGTTAAAAATGTTTGTTTTATAATTTTATTTTTCAATTTGTTCCAATGGCTACGTTGGTTGAGGCCCTGTACCGGTAAAACAGATATGGAGATCCTGGGTTCAATACACTATTGCGACCGTTATCTTTTTTTTCTTTGTCTTATTCATTTTCGCGTTTCGTTTAGATTTATTAGTAATTTCTTCTTCTTTAATGAAAATAAGGTAGCTTACCGAATAAAATGGGTATTAATAAAAAAAAATTACAGCTGGAAAACAAAAAACTGATCACTTTAATCGTAAAATAAAATACCGAAAGGTTAACGAAGCCTGATGGTTAGACGCGAACCACCCTACACGATGATGTATCTACTTGGTAACCTCTTGCTACATTGCCGTTTCGGTGAATACAATCATCTCTCTCGGATCCCTTCAAGGGAGGTGCAGGGATATAAATCATCGGGCCACAATACACCATTATGCGAGGGCCGCTGCCAACATGCATTTATCTCCCCTGTCTATGGATATAGTTATGAGAAGCCACCTACGTAATATATAATATTATATTGTGTTTTATGTGTTTGCAGTCTGCAGAGTTATAGGTTCGGGAACATATTGGGATGGATTATTGTGTTGTATCTTTTGTGTGGTTCGCAATACCTCACGAGATCCGACAGGATATGGGTTTCTTTGAGTTTTCGTACTGCAGTTTGCTGGAAAATATGCCTATTACCACCCACGTACATACGCGTATAATTTTAGTTATTTCAATACTTCCTGTGTATGACTGAAAAAAAATTTAAAGCATGTTTTCTTTTTTAAACATCATTGTGCCGTAAACATTAATTTAACAACCGGTATAGTATTATGTAAAATATTTAAATACAATATACCTACATTATTACAATCGCTATTCAGAAGATTTAAAAAAAAACGGCGCTGTATAAATCAGCGAATTATTATTATTATTTTATTGATTAATTGAAGACAATATTCGCGACTTTTAAACGAAAATTTGATAATAAAAAAATAGAAAAATATACGGTCGCATCTAGGAATTGAACCCAGGACCTTATTCTTGCCGGGGCTCTGCTCTAACCAGTGGTCAAACCCTCTGGTTAGTTAGTTAGTTAGTTTAGTTATTAATAATTTTGTTGCCGTGAGTTTCTTTTTACCAATCCGTACCTGGTTCAACAACCCTTTCGGCCTGCCGAATGCACCGATACATGTCCGCGAAATAATTAACGACCCACGCCTCGGCGGATGGCCGCCGGTCAACTTCCATCATACATAATATCTGTTGATCTGTCCGATCTTTGTTTTCATCTCTCATAAGCAGTAGGTGTCTTACCTACGTTTGATAATTATTTATACTCACAGGTAGCCCCAAGCCAAAAACGTATGTATTCTTAGTACTTTTAATATCCATTGGAGCCACTAAATAAAAAAAAAACAAACCTCCGAATTTTAATTACGGAGAAATATAATCCGAGTTAAGTGTTTTATAGCCAATGAATTCACATATATTTAAATAATCATCCCATGTCATTAGGATTTATAAATAAATTATAAAAAAATCGTAAACATAGGAAAATTATATATTTTTCTAGTTATAGACTGCTGTGGAAAGTTCAATTTTGCGTCCACATTAAATATTTTATATGAAGTTTCATGTAAATATAATAAAATTTTATAAGTTCTCGAGAGTTTAAATAGTTTGTATGAATAAAATTCGTCATAAATTTTGGTCATGAAATGCACACACTTCATTCAATAAATGGTATTTTTACAACAACTTTATTACAACAGACAAATACATTCATTATCTTTAATCCGCACTATGAATTATTTCGATTAATGCTGTATTATGAATAACATAGTAATCTCGAACAAAGTATTTCGTTGTAGAAAACCAATAAACACTATTTTTAAAATATTCACTTTAGTGTTAATTGTAACGACAATTAAACACTTTAAATACATTAATAATTCTTTCTTCAAACTTCGCAAAATCACTTTGTGGCATCATTTTGAATTAAATTTATTATGAATTAATAGTGGTTTAATACAAATAACTTTGTATTAAACCACTATTATATAATTATTATATAATAGTGGTTTAATACAAAGTTATTTGTTTAATTTAATTCATTAATAATTCAACCAATGTTACACTTGTTTACAAATATGTTAGAAAAATCGACTAAAACGCGAAAATAATCATATTTTAGAGGATAAGATTTTGACGGCCAGCCGTATTAAATAATTTCAACGTTAGACTGATTACAGATACCAAAAAAATAACGAAGAAGAGTGACATCTGTTGATCACTACTTGAAGTAAGCTTTCAGTTATCAAATAATCTTAACTGCAGGAAGCGGGAACATTTGAAAAAAAAATCAAAAAAAAAAATCTGGGGATCTGGGGAATACTAGGTAACACACAAAAACTGCTATTAAACGGAGTCTAGAGATCATGATTTCAAGCGCAAAAGTTTTTTTTTTTTTGTTAATTTTTTGAATAATTTTATAAAAAAAAGTTAATCAATGGAAACTGTCACAGATAATTTTAGCCATAAAATTATATTTTTAAAAATTGCACCTAAAATTTAAAATTAATTTAAATTTTAAATTAAAAAATACATTACTTTTTGGTTTAAATATTTCGTAAAGAAATTATCAAGTTTATTTTAATTTTACTCAATGAAAAAGGTAGGCAAAGCTTTAACTTATCCAAAGCATATTTTGATATATTTATATTAGAAAGTAAAGATTGGTCTAAAATAGCGACTGTGTTGAAAAAGAGTTGAAATCTGTGGATTTAAGACTTTAATAACTCAGGTCCGGGGCATACGTCATTCCTATGTCTACCTACGTTAAATTGTCGTGAAAACAAGCTTATGTGCCCAAGCGGTTAAGAGCCGTATTATGAAATATGTGTATTTATCGCCAAACTAATTACTTTCTGAAGAGCCCTTTTGTAAGTGTTGCTAATATTATTTAACATTTTATTCAATTTATTGTTATTATTCCTGCTTTTGGTGAGATTCTGTGAATACTTTACCAATTCCAAAAATATTCAGCCTGGGTTATTTGTTAATGGTGCTACCAACCAAAGTAGTCTTATCTGATGATCACTTAAGATTCTCCAAATCATTAAAGACATAGTCTGTGTGATGTAAATAAACAGCCCGGACCCGCCGTAAATAACCCAAAGGTAAATGTTAACACTGTGAGGTGGGTCTAATATCTTGTTTTATGAGACGGTTGTGGTGTTTCACTGCCTTAAAACCCCCTTCGGGTTCATGGAGCTAATAGATCATGGATATTATTTGAACCGACGACTTTTTCGTACTATAAATTAGAAATTTATAGAAATTACAAACGTGCCTCACACATGTGAAAATAACTCTAACATGATTACATATTTATATACCAATAACATTTTGTCAAACTTTGCGCCTAAATTATACAATTAACTTACCCTAAATTATACAAAACCGGACGAATAAAAACTTAAAAAAAAAAAATAAAAAATGATTATTCCCGAACCGACCCAAGTGTAATGTATTATTTCTAGATTACCATTTCAATCCAGTATCTCTGAATATTACACAAAAATTTATTGAAAAGTAAATTATTAAAATTTATTTTGTATAACTGCCTGTCACATCAAAAATGTGTGATAGGCGTAGAAAAAATATTCTTATTTTCTATAGTTAAAGCAAAAGTTTAAGAAATCTATTGGTGTTAACATTTCAATCTCTAGGTATATAATTTATATAAATATTTTATTTTTTTTATAAAATATGTCAATTTTATTCCATTCAAGAATCTGTGATATCGTTGCTAGAAAAAAAGGTTCCATGATAACTCAGAATCAATTTAACTCGACACCTTTTTGAATAGTCATTAAAAACTATAAAAAATAGTTCATAACCTAACCCAACATAACATATTCCTATAGGAAAACCCTTTCATACACTTTTCCATATAAATGATCATTTAGTAAATCCACATTATGCAAGTGTATTATATAAGTATAATTAATACAAAACAATACAAGAACAACATGTTAACCTACCACACTATTAAATGGGAGAATAATTCACCGAATTCAGATATTTTCATATCACAGGGTTCGGTTCGGTGGAATTCCTAATTTGACCGATAAATCCTACAGATCCCTCAATATAAATATTTTTAAAATCTTTCGTAATCCTACATGTATTTAAAATGACTGATTTTTGCATTTTTATATACAAATTCTTTGACAAATCTAATATGCCTAATTTTTTAATGAGAGAGCTAGGTATAATGTCAGTAGCCGAAATAACAAATGGTAATATTTTTATAGTCTGAAAATGCCAAATTCTTTTAATTTCATTTCGTAAATCTGTATTCTTTCTTATTTTTTATATATGTTTTTTTATATTTTCAGTTGATTTTATTCTGAATTATTATTTTCCAAATTTTATTCAGATCAGTATTCTCGTAAATTTGGAGAAATTGTGATTTTTTTAATCTAAAATCTTTTTTTCTGTATTGTATACGATAGCTTTATATTGGTTAATCATTGATCTTACGATTGAGATGTCCACTCTACTTCTTACATTCGTTTCGATTACCCTGAGATCCAATGTAAAATATCGCCTATTTAAGACATAAATCCGACTTTTATTTGTTGGTTTTGTCTCTTTGTATTAGATATGCACCCCAGAGGCTGTTCGTAAAGTATATCAATAAAACAACCTCTTTAATGATAAAATATGGACCAAGATTGATAAATCAATATTAAAATAAACAAGATATAACTTTAATATTTATTGTTATTAAATTTAATTTTTTTCTTGGCTGCATCCTGGAGATATCTCAACTAATAGAGCTGAAATAACTATGGTACTTTATTTTTTAAATAATCAGTTTTTATGTATTTCATGACAGTGGTGTACCTACTGTTGTTTTCTCTGATGAACAATAAAACTCGAATAATCGGGAGATTCAATGATTTTTCGATTCGTTAGGTTATGAGTCGTGTTTAATAATTAATATTTAACTGGTCCGATCTAATAGATGCTCTGTATTAATATGCGGCAGGGGAAATGGTCACTAAAGGTGGGCAGGAGTCGATCGGATATCATCGAGTATTTTCGTAACCGTTCGGATATAAGACCCGAACTGGCGACAGTTATTTTTCTCGTATAGTATAACTTTACTGACCTCGGTTGAGACACGTTAAAACTAAATATAAATATGTATACTAACGATATCTGTTGAAAGACATACACGTATACATTTACTTATACAGCAATAACTAATGTTACTATTTAAGTGTCTGTAATAAATAATCTGCAATAAATAAGAATTAATTATTTTATGTGGGATTAGTAAATCAATTACTCTTTTTTGTCTGACAATCTAAATCTAAACAATAACTTCGCGAACCAGGGGATAGACACTATCGCCAAAATCTCACTATTCTCGTAATATGAATTGATGACTGTCTCCGTAGCACAATAGCTGCTCTATATAAAGACAGCACACTCATGATGCTGGTTTCAATTTTTGAAGGACTAATTATTGTACTTAAGTATACAAATAAATAAGGATAAAGAATATAGTTGATGATATACTATAGTATTTAAATATGTATGCCGTTGAAATTAAAAATTGTATTAAAATAAAACAGTTGGTGGATTTATCTTATTATTTCTTGGCCAGCTAAAAAAACTGCATTATGTAGAAATATAATTAATGTTACATTTATTATCAATTTTAATGTTTTTTTTGCAGATATATACCTACGTAGGTTATTAAGTGGGAAACTGTTAGTCACACTTATAAAAAGTATTTTATGGGGACTCTTTTGAGTTATAATTTTTTATTAAAAATTTGATTTGTCATTTAAACTGTATTTTTCTTATTTTTAAAGGCTTAGCAGAGGCCCTAGCACGCTCGCTTTATAACGATCGATAGGATAACTATCGGTAACTTCTCATCGTTCCCTAGTATGACTACAGATCGCCAACGAATAACTGACAGTTCACAATGACTAAGTGTCCTTAACATATTCGACATCAACTGTTGTTTGTACGTTAGCGATGTGCAGTTGTCCTAGGGAATGATGAGAAGTTACCGATAGTTATCCTATCGATCGTTATAGAGCGAGCGTGCCAGGGCTTGAAGCCTAAATTCTGAGCACCTTGTATCTACTTTAAAACTCAGAGCCAGACACCTTACAGGTGACCGGTCCGCTCAAAAATAATTCAAACGTTGTCCATTGGTGTACGTAAAATAATAAAATAACAAAAGACCCCGACCGTCCGACGTCCGTGCCTTGCGGGGGTTGCGCCGTTTAGACCGGAGGGGGGCATAATTATAACTTTATCATTCGTGTCGGTAAATCATAACGTGCCCCGCCGAGTAGCAGCGACGGTGCTTAGCAACTCACGTGAATAATTGAATGATTTGTTTATACCTCCGACGCAGTATTGGTAACGAACATTTTGGTTAACTTCGGCAATGGGTAAATTAATGAAGATTCAAATGTAGTTAATGGCTATATAAACAAAAATAATCATTGCTGGTATAATGAAGGAGAAAAATTTCCCCTTTAAGTTTTTTTAAATTTCTATCATCTCAAAAGCGCTAATAGATTTTTTAAAAAATCGAGTAATAATTGTTTACTAGGGTGAATAGTAAATTATAGATATTTTGAGTTGAAAAAAAATTCGTTAACTTATAAATACAGCCTTATTATAAATAATATTTATTTTATATCATTGAAGAAGGTATTAATGGAAATAACTTTCAAAAGTTGTTTTATCTTGTTGTTTGTTCTACTTAACCTGTCTTTATTTTTATTTTTATGCTGTACTGAATGTAAAACTTATATTATGATATCAAAATACCTTTGTAAAATTGTAACTACTACCTACTACCTATGAATTATAAGTTCCTCCTGTCCTAAAATGAGTTTTGTAACTCATCGGGATTGCTCTAGCAAGAAATAAAAACAATGAAAAAAAAAGAGAGATTTCTTTTAAAAAAATTGAATATTTATTTTATTGAATAATTTTCAAAGCTTTGATGGCCTTTTACATGATTTAGTGTACGATACAGAGGTTCAATGTTTAGATAATTATTTTTTTTAAACTTAAAGAAATCATAATTGGTAGGTATAAAATTGCATTTTAGTAGCTTATAAGAAAGGAGAAAGTAAAACAGAAGTCAGTTTTTAAACTGAAGATGGCATAAAAATAATAATTTAGATTACGTTAACAATATAATTACGTTAACAATGTAAAGGCGAATAATAAATACGTTGCTAAGTGCATACTGCAAATACAGAAAAAAAATTATACTTCAAGTATCATGTTGCTACGCGAGTTTTTTTATTGAGTTTTTTTGTAAAAAATATATCTAAAGCGTTAAATAAATAATGCTTGAATTCTGTAAGAGATGTCTAAAATGATATTCTGTAAGTGCTAAAGAAAAAAAATATTTTTCTTTTAATTAATTTAATTTATATTAAGATCTGCAAGTATTTTTGTTGTTATTTTTATTTTGGTAACAGCTGTTTCAGCTTACAAGGCTATTTTTAAACTGTCAACTGTCAAATAACCTCGTAAGCCGAAACAACTGTAACCAAAATAAAAATAAAAACCAAAACACTTGCAGAATTTAATAATAAAATTATTAAATTTAATATAAATTAATTTAAAAAAAAATTTAAATGGAGTTCTACGAATTAAACACAAAACAATAAATAGCTAACTGTTTCTTTGGAAAGAAGTGTTCTATGAACGTGTTTGTTACCTAGATAGTGAGATGATTATCTATTATTTTCTTTGTCTTGTTCTTTATCATGTTATCTTTTTCATCAATGATATTATAATCTCTTCTCAAAGGAGAGAATGTTTAGTGCAACCCCGCTCAATCCTTTATTCCTCTCGTGACTATTCCATCTCTGATCGTTTTTATAACATTATCACTCGGCGTCATAAATAAAGCCCGCCACGGGGCACGACCCGCCCCTGGGGCCAATAAATTAAGGGCCCTGATAAGTTACAACCAATTTAAAAGTTGTTTAAATGAGTAGGGAATGAGATGTAATATATTTCCAAGACGGTCGCCGTTGAAATATAAATGTAAGACTGTTACGGGATATTTATGTTGGCGTCCCGGTACTTCGGTACTCAAGGCAAAGGATATCTACCCATCTAAGGAGGGCTGGAGCAAGATTTTGAATAATTATTAGTTTGGTACGTTTTTAGATTTTCACGGCCAAAAGCATTTTCGTTGTTTGTTTTTGGGGTGTTATTATTATTTATTGATTATTGAAGCATTTTAAGTAGGTACATAGTTATCTAAGTCCTAATACAACCGTTATATATATACATAATTAAAGTAATACATTTACAAAATATCAATCACATATTTACGTTATTTAATTTTAAATGTTTTTATGTTTTCTTCTAATTTTATTTCTTCTGGTAATTCTCCAAATATCTTCAATGCTCCGTACATCAGCGAATTTTGACTCTGTGTTTTTTTCCTGAAGGGGAGTCTCAGTTCATTTCTTTTCCTCGTCTCATATCTGTGTTTGTTCTGCAGTTTATCAATTTTTCTTAGGAATTCAATAAACGTATGGCCATTGATTATCTTGTAGATTAACAATATAGTATTGAATTAAATAATTTGTTTAAATGACAACATTTTCTTAATTTTTGTGTACCTATTTTTCTTCAACATAGTTCTCATAGCTCTATTTTGTAGAATAATCATCTGTTTCATTAAACCGTTTCGTTTCATTAATCTGTTTCATTAAACGTTATGCCGTGTTGCGCTACCTCCTTCTTTAGCCGACGTTTCGGACAGCGTTGCAGTGTCCATCATCAGGGCAGATCCGACGATTATTAATTAATTATTATTAAAAATTATTAGTTTGTATTGGTTTTCAAACGCACCAGACTTTTAGGTCCGTACACTTTTCCGTAAAAATGATCATCTAGTAAATCCGCGCTATGTAAGTGTATTATATAGGTATAATTAATACAAAACAATACAAGAACAACATATTAACCTACCAGACTATTAAATGGGAAAATAATTCACCGACTCCAGATATTTTTATATAAGAGGGTATAAGAAGCCGAGGACGCCCAAGGAAGACGTGGCACGATCAAGTAAATCAGATACTTGAGTCGGGCCATGTCAAGAGTCAGAATAATAGAAGAATATGTATGAGAAGATGTATGAATGTGAATGAGGCAAGGAGCGTGTGCCAAGACCGAGTTGTTTGGCGGTCCGTCCTCTCTGCCTACCCCTGCGGGGAAACGGCGTGATGGTTAGTTAGTTAGTTAGTTAGTTAGCCTCGGTGGAAATCTTAATTTGACCGATAAATCCTACTGATCCCTCAATATAAATATTTAAGAAATATTTCGTAATCCTATATGTATTTAAAATGACAGATTTTTTAATTTTTATGTACAAATCTAATACGCCTAAATTTTTGATGAGAGAGCTAGCTTTTTATTTATATTAACATTTTTATTACACGGTTTAAGAACGAATTAATCTTTTTCCGTGGTTGTACTGAGTAAGATCCAGAAACGGATGCTTAGATGGTTTGGACATGTAGAGCGAACGAATAAAGAAAGGAGTGTAAAGAAAATTTATGACGCGAATGTGAATGGTAGATGAAGTCGAGGTCGCCCGAGGAAGACAAGACGATCAAGTGAATCAAATAATTGAGTCGGGCCATGTCAAGAGCAGAATAATAGAAGAGTATGAATGACACGATGTATGAATGTGAATGAGGCAAGGAGTGTGTGCCACGACCTGTCCTCTCTACCGCCTCTCTGCCTACCCTGAAGAGAAATGGCGTGTTAGCTAATTAGTTTATTTTCAATCTAGAGTAAGAAAAAGGCGACATCGAAATTTTTGCTTTTGAAAAACAGCTTTAATTAAGCGCATTTTTTCGTTTATTTGTTTATGAATATTCAATTATTTAACACAAGCTTCTGCCCGCGACTTCGTCTGCGCAGTATCTATGTTTATACCAAAATTCTTAACCTATTTATTTAAAATATGTATAATTCTTGATTCGATTCAAAGTATTTTTTTTTTTTTAGGCGAGTACTTCAAATAAATTCACTAATTTAAATATTTTCAAAAATAGAATTTTGATTTAACAATCATTGTTTTGCAAAATGTCATTCTCAAATTTTGACGTTTTCTATTAAACAATAATTATTATATTTTTATAAGAAAAACTCTCTTTTTAACTTTTGAAGGTTATTCCCATCAATGTAATATATCATTGAAAAAGAAGATAACAATAATAATCTCTTCTTCTTCCTTGCACTGTCCCAACTCATTGCCTAGGTAGGCTGTTGGGGTCGGCTCTCCTCGTTCTCAGGTTGTAGCTTCTTCGGTTCTGGGTATCGCTCTCTTCCAGGCAGTTTCTACTTAGAATTTTAGAGCATTGAGTCATCCAGGAGTTCTTTGGTCTTCCTCTGGATGACTGTCGATGAAGCTCCATAGACATTGCCTGCTTCACTGTGTGGTCTGGTAGTCTCCGTTTTATGTGACCATACCATCTCAACTGTCGTTCCTCTAGCTTATTGTTGCAAATAATCTTTAATCTTTCAAAAAAATTTTTTTAAACTAGCTCTACGCAGGAGGTCGTGCGGAAAATATCCCATAGGGTCTAAACACGTAGAAAGTGTGTTTCGTATTTCGGACTACCCGCGCACAGCGCCCGAGCGCGCCGGCGGTATTTTGTACCGAGTTGCGGACATCTGAATCTGGCTTCACTGTGTGCGCTTCAGTACGTTTACATACAAACATTCTTGTCGGCCGTCGGCTGCCCATGCGCCGACTGCTTTACCCGCGTTCTACGTGTTTCGACCCTTTGGCCTGTATCCTCTTTGGGAATGCTTTGTGGAGGGTCTTTTTATGGAAAGAAAGTTCTGGGAAGGAAAAAGTCTAAAGTCGAAACCAGTCTATCCCGATCCAGCCCTCCACGCAGTATAACCTAGATAAACCTCACATCATGATCCCGGGCACCCCTGCTAAGCAATCCATCCTATTGCAAGGATATTGTTATCCAATAAATGGTTGCCTGTGTAATGGTACCCATATCCGCACCCAAATTAATAACTATATGGAAAAGACCGAATCAAACAGAAGAATTAAAAATCTTGTAACTATTGAAAACCGAACAATGGAGCGGAGCCCTTCTAACTATGACTAAATATATTGTTATTTAATTTTTTCAATAATTCTACGAGTTAGCGTCATTATGTTACGTTAGCTATATTCCTTTAAACCCAGAAGATTTCGAGATGAAGCTTTTGGATCATCAATTTTCCACTCATAAAACTTCTGTCCATCAAATGAACACTTAAGGCAGTCATCAAATCAATACAACCGGATGTTTGGCACTTCAAACGATTTTATCCACATAGATCCCAGACATTATTCAAATTTAGGAAAGAATTATAGGACGCATTAATTTAACACGGCAATAAAAGTTGTATGATTTATCCGAGAAGAGCTTTTAGCAAAACGCAGACAAAGTATAAATAATCGCCTACAAAGCCCAAATAGCACAATTTCTTTCGAGAAGTGTATTTACGACCTCACGCAAGTTCTCGTTCAAACTGCCATACCTATAATATAATGTACGTTAGTCAGACGTCAGAGCGGATAAATAAAGATTTATGTCAGACTTACGTGTGTGGAGTCTTTATGATTTCGTGAATTATTATGCCCGACGTCCGAAAAGATTAAGCCCGATTCACTAAAGCTCCGACCGCAGATATGGACACACCAGTGATAGATTTACATTAGTTTTTCTCTCTTTCTCATAAACGACGCATGTGATAGAAAGATGGTTCATAGCAGAGCTCTCAATTATTGTTATACTTTAAATAAAATATTCAACTATAGCACAAGTAAAATATCTACCGTAAATTTAAGTGTAAACCTTAGAAATGTGTATATATTTTATGTATCACTTTGTAAATTGAAGATGCACTTAATCAGAATTGTTTGAATTAGGTATATTGTTGCATATATTTTTTTTTTATTATGGTCCTATATTTAAATGTCGTTATTTTATTGGTCAATGACATAAACATATTATTCACTGTCATATATAAATGTATAGACTGTTTATAACGCAAATAAAAAAAATAATAAAAAAAAAGTAATTAAAAGTTGCAAATCAACTTGTCAACGAATTTATTTTTTTTGGGCAGTTATTATTTTTTTTTGGAATTATTAAAAATTGCTGCGTGTCCTTCTTGGGTGATATGAAAACATAAGTGGTAACTTAATGGGAGGTGAACTGAAGAACTCAGTGCAAGGATTTAAATGTAAATAGCCACGTAGTAGCAAATATTTCATATTATTGTTAATGAAGGATGTTAAGCCCGCGAGTCAAAAAACTTATCGTGCAGTCATCATAATATGATATTATCATATTATAACGACGCGTTTGAGGCTAACACTGACTGCACTCGGAAAGTTAAATCTCATACTTGTATAAATATTTATTTTTTAATTTAGATTATTATAGAAAAAATTGATAGAAGAAGTTCGATATACCAACAGCAGGGCGAAAGGTATCCGTATATTTAAAAAGGTATAATACTTTTTTACCGATATGTCCGAGAGTAAATGCGATGTAGTAGAATAATTGATTTTAGTTTTATAATAAAAATCTAATTTTAAGGGGCAACCTAAAAACTTTTCTTCACCAATTTTTTTCCTAAAAAGTCGCTTATGCGCTTTTGAATTTTTATGGTGAGGTGTATAATAAAGATTTTTTTCTAAAATTTGAATCAGGAGTATCGGGCAACTTAAATAGCAGCAATATATAACTGTATTGTTCTTTTTATTTTCATTTACTGCTTTCTATTTTATATTTTTTATTTCGATTATAATTTTTTCCTATTTTCAGACCTTACAAAGTAACTATATTCCATTGGTCACCATAAAACAGGCAGTCGCCTAGTTTGGTGATGTAATATGTAAATGTTATAATGTTTTATCATGTATTTTATAAATGAAAATAAATAAATAAATTATTGAATTCTTTACAGATTTTCACTTTCCAATAGTCTTACAAAGCCTACGCTTTTGATCTCCCGACACAAATCTGAAACATCATCAATCATCCGTCCAACTGATTGTTATGTTATTGTTAATCTCGGTATAGCGGATTTACGGAGCATTCAATGTGCCAGGGAGCATTACTCCAATGGCAAGTGAAAAATGAACAAGTCATTCGCAATGTATGGGCTTTTTTGGTGCAGCGAAGTAGAACAGTAATTATTTAACCTATATAAATGTAACCACTGTTACTGTTGCCAGGAAGATTGAAGATTTATTTGATCCCTCGCTTTTATTGATCGTCTCACAGAGAGCTTTGAGCTTAAAACCACCCTTCATACATTTTTCATTAGATTCTCGCACCATCCTTTTCAGAGAATTGAATATGAGCACAAGTGACTTATCACGTTTTTTACGAATGTTTGTGACCACTGAAGAGAAAAATAGATAAAATTTGTTTTAGGCTTGTATGTGTGACCGAAGAAAGGTCATTTTAAGCTTACATCTTGTAAAATTGGTTATAATTGTATAATAAATATGTGTATAGAAATTATTTCCTGAACAGATATAATCAATTTCATTTACCTCTCTTGGGCCTGGGATTCAAAAGATTTTTTAATAAAATGGAAATAAATATCATTTCCTCCAAGTCGGTAAAGATCGCACTTCATTGATTTATCTGTTTAATGGTAATGACTTACACTGTATTGTTATTAACGTTTTGATTATTGCTTTCAAAATAAATTATTTTCACCATAAATAATACCTAAAACGCATTACGTATTTACCGATCAGCGACAGAGTTGGCATCGCTTTTGGGTCCCACCCAGGCGTCGTGAATCCAATTCCACTACTGACTAAGCCCTCCACCATGACACAAGCAACAATTTCCGCTTACTGTGGTGATAGTAGTAGATTGTCAATTATTGTCAGGCTATTCGTAACCCGAAAATATTTGTCTTTCTTTTTTTAATTAAAATCACAATTTAAAAAATAATGCCTCTCTAACTAATTAATTAACTCTCTCTAATTGACTAACCACACCACATCAACGACAAACCTCTTGTAAAAATTTAACGTTTTCAAAGATTCTAATTAATTTCAGATAATAATATTCATAAAAACAATTACTACCCTAACATAAATACGTTTTTCTGTCGATTTCCATGATATTACCGAAAGAGTTATTATTTTGTTATCGACATTCATTTAATAAACGCATACAAATATTTGTGTGACAACACTAAATGCTTGTTTTGATTCATCTTTATAGTTTCGACTTAAATCGAGTAACTTGTATCGTAAACCCTTTACAAATCGTGTTTGCATTACAATACAGGCTGAGGTATTTGACTCGGTCAGCTGAACATAAGGCAAGGCAAGGCGACGCAACAGGTAGGGTGATTTACACAACACAAGTCCGTGCAAATCTGTTAACTTCACTGGATACAAATTAGTTTCTCCCAGAGGGAATGGCATAAGTGCATTAGCTACAGCTGCTAAAAGCGGATGCCGCTGAGAATGCAGCTTGCAAATTCGTGCACTGTACGGGTGCAGAGAAAAGTGTGAACTTCGTAGTACGGTACAAAATTAACTAAAAAAGGATGCTTTATTGATATTTAAATGGAAAACAAGTACATTATGTAATTTTCTTATTTAAAAGTTTATAAAAAAAATTCTATATAAAGGTTGCGAAATTTGAGTTAACACAAACAAAATAATGTTAGGATTGTACGGGTACGGGTTCATATATATTCACATCTGACAGTGATATGACGTTCTTGGCGAAAGCGACAGCTTAAATTAATTCGAAAGTAATCTTATAGCACACAGGTCATATTATGTAATCACTAATCAGGGTATCCGGGGATAAAGTGTACTAACTTCGAAAGGCGGGAGGTGATTCTACATATATGATGGTTTTTTTTTTTTAAATATTAACTCCATACAGGAGGTCCTGAGGAAAATAATTTCCCTCGGGCCTGTGTCATCTTTGAAGTTGCTGCGTGGAGGGTCTTTTCGAGGAGAGGAAGGAATGAACATGGGTCTTGAAGAGACCCCCGGAGTAGGAAACACAGAAGCCGGCAAATCGTTCCACAGCCGAGCTGTTGAACTCAAGAACGAGTCGTAAAAACGACCAGTTCTCATGTGACAAATGTCAACCGTGTATATATGTTGGGCGCGCTTTTGGCGTGGGATCAATGACGATAGTTCCTCGGAGCATCTTCCATTGAAATACCGGTAGAACAAGGATATCATTCCCACTGGGAAGTTCTTGAGTTCTGGGAAGGAAAAGGAATGAGGTGTGGGTAGGAATCTGGGAGTCAATGTGATTACGAGTGGCGAACGTACGAATCAATCCTTCTCACTGCAGTGCAAAGAGATGGGTCGAGAGAATCCTATTGGAGAGGTCAAAAGGTCTCCCTCAACCAGTCTCTCTGGATCCATCCCGCTACGTAGAACGTAAGCAAAAGCGTCCGCCGGCAATACCTAGACAAACCTTACCCTACGATCTACTGAATCACTAAACGTAGGGAACCACCCGAGGTGACCTACGGTAGGGGTGTTAGTTATCCAATAAATGGTTCTCGAGGCAGCGGTACCCATAATCACCTCCCAATTTAAGTCCCAACTGCCCAAAACAAGCATCTCAATAATACACTTGAGAAATGTTGTAAGGTTGAAAAAAGTGGGTGAATAGATCAAGAGAAAGATAAAGGTAGTTGGGTTGAACCTTGATAGTCAGTTCTGATCTTTGCCTGCAGAATAACGACGTAAAATATTGAAATCAGTTTGAAAATGTTGACACCAGAGGACCAGGGGTGAAATAAATCATGTCATCCAGGGGTGGTAGAATTTGCTTATGTTCCAAACAACACAGGAAATAATATGAGCATTAAATAAACCGTTAAGTCACAATTATTATAATAATAATTATTAGCCTGAAACACTCATCAATATTGAAAGAATCTTCCGAGAAAAGATACATATCGCCGACGGGACTCATTCCACAAATGAAAATTGAATCTTATTGCATATTCTGACGAAGGAAGGTTTCTTCCAAAACCGGTAGAGTTTAATTAAAAATTAATAAAGTGGTCTAAAACAAATTTATACATTGTTATTGTGAATCTTATTGGTTTGACCACTGTTTCCTAACAACATTAATTAATTTATAAAAAACACAATAATACTTTGTTTTAATTCCACTTTATTATTTCTTTATCCAACCGGTTGCGGTTCAACCTGAGGGATGAATAAAATATATTGATCATTCATACCTGAGGAAGGTTCAGGTTGAACCGACACCGGTTGTATAAAGAAATAAGAAAGTGGAATTAAAACAAAGTATTATTGTGTTTATTATAATTATGTATTCCCACAAAGTGTTTGCTACATGTGAAAATTTAATTATTTTACTTTATTATATCTTTACTGTACATATATATTGTGTTTTTAATGTATGTTTATTGTATATTTATTGTATGTTTAATGTATCTTTATTAATTTCTACTGGTTTTTCACAAATGTTCGCACTTACAGAGAACAATCCAGTTATTATACAACTAGGGACATATAATTACAAAAATCTACAATTACATTACATAAGAATTGAATAATAAAAACATCACAAACAAAAATACAAACTCACTCAAGTAACACTAATTACAATGAAAGGCAAGAGACATAAAAAACACCAGGGGCATGCAAAGAGAGACAATTATTGACAAAATGTCTTTATTGCATCTTTATTATTGTGTTGAAGCTCGCACATTAATCATATTACGCTTTCGGGTAAGGTCCGTACATTCTGCTTGAGGAATTCAATACGCAGCCTCAAAGGAAAGCAGAAATGCAATCATAATGACGTGTTCATCGCAATTTAATATGCTACGAAGGCGAATTATCACAGCAACAACATCCGACTATGAGATTCTTGAAATCTTGCACACAAAGGCAAGCTTAAGTCAATTTCATATTGTCAGTCTGTACATTTATTACTAACCTTAAAATCCAGCGTATTTTGTCAGACGGTGAAAATATTTCCGCTTTACAATAAAAAATAACAATGGAACATTTCTGAACATATCTAAAAAAACTAAAAATTGTTAAAAGTGACGAAATACGTAAACAAATATTATTATTAAAAAAAAAATTAAGTATTAAAACTAAAAAGTTTAAAGATTGGTTCACCTTACGTTTTTTCTAACTAAAATGGCTGTTAACGAAACAAAATAAAAACATATTTCATTAGACGAATGTACTATAAACCTTACTGTCACCTTATTTTTTTGTCATTCCGAATAAAAGTAATTTATAAAAAATTCCCAAGGTTTCATAATTTTTTTTTTCAAATTGCAATCCGAAACTTTGGTTTCGTAGAGGCGAACATTTAAATTTTGTGTATAATTATTTTATATAATTTAAATGTAAAGCGAAGAGTTTTATCTTTCTAACACCATTAAAATCACATTTCTCATCAACACACACGGAGAAAAATCGATTTTGACCCTCACGATAATTTATCAGGCCATATTTATAAAACATTCGTTAAGAAATGTTTTATCTAGTTGCCCTGATAATACAACATGACGATACAACAACAAAAAATCGTTTTACCAACAATGTATACGTACGAAATTTGTTCTAATAATCAATAATAATAATTTATCCTTCCATTTTCCCGACGATTAACATCGAAACCTGTTATTTTGTTGGTAAGAACTTCAGTCCCGTTTTTAACCGTTTTTACGAATAAAATGATCGTATTTTAGAATTAATTCGCAGAACATTTTTCTCCGTGCAGTAAGAGAGATGCAAGATTTATTTGAACTGGGACTTGTACGGTGCGTGAGTGCATGCCTGATTTGGAATTGTTAATTTTAATTTTCAAAATTGGAACTGATAAGTCTAAATCATTTCATATAGCCGTCCAGCGAAAAAGTAGGTTACAACATAATTTTGTGAATTAATATTTCTTTTTTTTTAATGAAACAAATTTCTTTGTGTGAACCACTATAATGAATGTTATAATATCTACATGTTTCAAAACTCATGGTTTCTTCATCAGGATAATAATATGATAATGTCATGTTATTATTAAGAAGAGGCCATCGGTTTTGAAACATGTAGGTATTACAACTTTTTTTTATTTTATTTTTTTTATTTCATAGCAGAACTTGTTTAAAATGAAACTGTTTTTATAAGTTGAATAAAAATATTACTAAATATACAAAAAATAATAAATTGAAATGGAGTTCTACAAATTAAACTTGATAACAATAAATTCTAACATTTATTATAGTGGTTTAAACAAAGTAATTTGTTTCATTTAAATAAAATGATGCCACAAAGTAAATTTGCAAAGATTGAAGAAATAATAATTCTTTATTTAAATTGTTTTAAATAAAGAATTATTTTAATTGTGTATTTCTTTTATTTAAATGTTGACTAATCTAAATATTCGAAGATTTTTAAATTTAACTAACGGTGCTCATTCGGAAGGTTATTCTGGTCGTCTCTCTAATTATTTTGTCAACAAAAACATATATATATATATATTATATATTATATATATTATATATTATTCCGGAAACTATAGAACACATTATATCAGGATAGCAGCGCCGTCTGAGTATACATTTAGGCACAATCAGGTTTTAAAAATAATTCACCAAAGTTTGGTAATTAAACATAACTTGATTGACTGTCATAATATAGTACCATATTATGAATACGAACCAAATTCATTTTTAGAAAATAATTTCTTTAAAATTTACTATGATAAAACTATACTAACAGACAGACCAATTGGTCATAATAGACCTGATATAGTTTTACATGACAAAATTAAAAAAATAACTTATATTATTGATGTAGCTATTCCAAATTCCTGTAATATTCAAAAATCTGTTTCTGAAAAAATAAGAAAGTATACAGATTTAGGAAATGAAATTAAAAGAATTTGGCATTCTCAGACTATAAAAATATTACCTTTTGTTATTTCGGCTACTGGCATTATACCTAGCTCTCTTATTAAAAATTTAGGCATATTAGATTTGTCAAAGAATTTGTATATAAAAATGCAAAAATCAGTCATTTTAAATACATGTAGAATTACGAAAGATTTTTTAAATATTTATATTGAGGGATCAGTAGGATTTATCGGTCAAATTAGGAATTCCACAGAGCCGAACCCTCTGATATGAAAATATCTGGAGACGGTGAATTATATTCCCATTTAATAGTTTGGTAGATTAACGTGTTGTTGTATTGTTTTGTATTAATTATACTTATATAATACACTTGCATAACGTGGATTTACTAGATGATCATTTATATGGAAAAGTGTATGTAAGGGTTTAGTTTTTCCTATGGGAAAAACTAAACCCGTTCCTGTAAATCTGGTGAATAAAAAAAAGAATTTTTAGGTTTGACGGATAAACATATAGATACATCGATACGTATCTGTAGAAAATCACAGATACTGATATCATCATTACAGATACTAATCTCATCATCACAGATACACAGATCTGTAGAAAACAGAGATACGTTTTTTTGACCCTAAGGGGCCGAACAATGCTTTGGCCTCCAAAATTTATTCTTAGATGCACACAAATATTTAGTTAATAATTGAATAATACTATGAAAAATTAATGTAACATAAATGATATGACAATAAGTGATTTTAAAAATATTTTTCTTTGGTCTTTCTTCAAGTAAAACAAAATTGAAAATAAGAATCAAGCCTTGGAAAATAAAAGAACATACATCGTAATGTGTTAAGACTAATGAAAATGATCACTTCAAAATAATAATGAAACGTATCAATTATGTTTACATAAAAATTCAATCTAAGTCTTCCTCTTTATTTACGACGGTCTTTTTTCATTTCTCCCGGATCGCAAGAGCGGGGAAGGTTGGGCAAAGGGCAAGGAAGCGCGGGGAAGAGCGGTGAAGGGCGGCGGAACACAAGACGTATTGAGTGCTTGATGGTGGAAGAAGTCGGAGGCGAGTTTAAGTGTTGTTAGTCGAATGGGCGGACGACTCGCAGCGACAGGATGATTAATGATCAGCGTCTTGCACTAATGACTTTTGTTCTTCAAATTGTATCCTTCTATCTCTTCTATCTTGTATCCCCCTGTTGCTGCTGGAGGCGGGAGATATAGTGTCTTCAACCTTGCTCTATTTTAAAATTGAAAGGACACTTTGTAATAATTCTTTTTTATTTTAGTTAAATTCTTTAATTATTGTCTTTATAATTTAAATAATATTGTCTTCTCCAACCTTCGTAAAATCACTTTGAGATGTCACTTTTAATTAAATGAACTTTACCTGCACATGAAAAACGTTTTTTTTACGTAATTTGCCGAAATAAAATTAAAAATATTAAAAAATGTAATTATTCAAATCCTTATAATAATGTAGGTACCACCCATGATCGACCATGCTAGCTAATCGATAGGATAACTATCGGTAACTTCTCATCGTTAAAAATTTAAAAATCAACCTATTTCAAAAAGCTAAATAAAAATGGTTAATGGGTGGTATCTACATTAACCAGCTAAATAAAAATGGTTAATGTAGGTACCACCCATTAACCATTTTTATTTAGCTTTTTGAAATAGGTTGATTTTTTAATTTTTAACGATGAGAAGTTACCGATAGTTATCCTATCGATCAGCTAGCATGGTCGATAATAATAATAATAAAAATTGGATGACTTGTATGATCGATATGAAGTTACCGACCGATTGTCGTTAACTTCTCATCGTTCCCTAGGACGACTGCAGATCGCAAACGAATAGGTGACAGTTCACAATGACTATAATATTATATAATATTGTATGAACAAAAAATAACATAACCTAACGTGTGCAAATAGAGTGTCATTGTTCCGATTTTTCTTTCCTTAACTCTGGACAGATATAATCCGATTATAAGTAAAATCATATTTACACTGTTCACTCTTGAAATACACACTTTTGAAATCAGTACAGTAAGCTTACGTATTGCAAAACTATATTCAGAATCGTTTATTTGGAGCGATCCTCATCGCACATTCTCTGATCCTTAAATCGTTCTCTGATATCGCACATCAGCCGTCCCTCAACAGAGATGTCATCTCCACACAAAATAACAATAATAACGTGCCAGGCGAGATGAAAGCCAGATGCTTTGAAATTTCCGCCTGTCAACGCGTAATGAGTGTAATTGCACTCGGACGTACCGCGCGACAGTAGCGCCATCCATCACCGCTGGGCAAAAAGGCAAACACATTCCCGCCACTCAGATATTCCTTTGTGTGCGCGAACTGCGCACAAGACATCGGCGAAATGACGGCAAGATGGCCGCCTGTCAAAAAGATTCGACGGGGAAATGCGAGAGGAAGACCTGATGCTGGATACATCAAAGACGTACACAGAGGTCGGAAAACCTTTGCTCGTCAGCACAGAAACAATATTCACAATTATCGACATGTTTCGAAACCTATGGTTTTTTTCGTATAGATAATAAGTATATAATATAATAATATTCTTATTATCCTGACGAAGAAACCATCGGTTTCGGAACATATCAAAAATTGTGATTATATAGTTGTGTAAACAAAGTTATTTTTTTAATTTCATTACTTTTACGTGTATTGTAGTACAGCGCACTTGATGTGAAATAACGCTAAACTGCGCTCTACAAATATTATTTTTGTTATTAATACTAGCTGACCTGCCCACGCGTTGCTGTGGCTAATAAAACACAACGCCATCTACTGGATGGTTACCTAACATTGTTACATTGCCAGATAAGCAAGTGCAGTGTCAATAAATTAACTCACACCGCCATCTGTCAGAAACTTATGGAACTTACAAATAATTGTCCCATAAAAAACATTTAATTTGCACCAATAATAAATAATTAGGTACACACAGTAAGCCAAATTTCATCAACATCGTTAAGTAGTTTCGGAGTTTATCTTGGACGAATATTGTGAAGCGAGATTTTTATATATAAATATGTTACTATCACTAACAAAAACATTCATCGCGCTCTCTTTAAACTGATTTACCTGTACCTAGGCGTAAGTGTTATAGACCGTAAGTTTGACGAATTTATTTTCTGAATAGAGATCTTTTTTTTTAAATCACTCTTTGAAAATAATGTACAAATTATGGCAGAACTGAAATATGTAGGTATGGGCAAGATATGTAGGAGAATACATTCACTTCACTGCAAGGATCATTGTCTCAATACTCCTCTAATCAGGATACCAGAAAGATCAAAAACATAATGAGAAGAAGTGAAAGAAGAATAAAGAGATTGGAACTTACAAAATAATATCACATATTCATCATTGTATATTGTGTGAGGAAATCTAGATAAGTGAACATGACCTATTTGTATTTCTGTGCTTATTTACGAACTAAGACGTAGTCACTGTAAAGACAAAGTGGGTACAATGGTTCAGTGTGAGGGACGCCTGAAGTTTAGGCGGCGTACCAGGAATAATTTATCACGTGATTTGTTACCCACTTAATTGAAAACGAGACAAAGCTTTGAAGTATTTGTCTAGTGTACCTTCTCCAAAGTTTCTGTAGTTCTTTGTTTTAATTAAATATTCGATGGAAAGGCACCAGTATTGTAAACATCTTGGCTTGAGATCCGGAAAATACAGAGGTAGTTTTGTAAGTTTTCTTATTTAAAACCATGCACGAGATATATCAGATAATCCCTGGTATAGAGAAAAAAAGATTTTAAAAAAGTATAATAAGAGTTGTTCTGAGGAAAAAATACATAGTTCGAACGCACTGCAAAAATTAAGTAAACCCAGTGAAAAACTATTGAGATTTTATGAGAAAAATTAGAATACAAACATTGAAATCGTTCAATGTTAGAATATATATTTTGTTGTCTATTGTTCTTTTTGTCTGTACTTGTTTGTTTCTTTTGTTATTTCTATTCTTGTTATTATCCTGACGAAGAAACTATCGGTTTTGAAACATGTAGATATTATAACATGTGATTACAGGGGTTTACACAAAGTAATTTGTTTCATTTAATTAATATGATGCCACAAAATAATTTTGCAAAGATTGAAGAAATAAAATGATCCATTTGATTTATAGGTACGGGCATAAACCATCACTTTACACAAAACTATGTCCATTAAAAATAAGCTCTTTGAAGGGTAAATAGATAAGACATGTATCTACTCATTTGGATTAAGACAAATATACAATCTTAACTTATTGATAACTCGATAACCGATCATCATATTATCACCAATAATAACGTTATTTATTATACTAAAGTTCTTAATCTTATATCTGACACTAAATCAGCCTGGCCTTCTCTTTCATAGTTTCCAACATAATAAATTACCCTTGATCTGGATCTGACTCCTTCAATGATTTCCTTTAACGATAATAATAAATTATAAATTATCCTGACGCTCAAAGAGCTCCGGGACAAAGGAGGCATGTCGGGACTGTCATTTGTGAATAACTTAAACGTTTTAAAAACACATTTGTTTCAATTAAACTTCACTTCACGGATTATTTTGTTACATTCGTCGGAATTTATAGTGAAATTTGCGAAGCGTATCTTCGTTCCCTTTATCTTTTGTCAGCTATGGCTTTTGTCTTTTATTACGGAGGTCAGAAATATCTGAAGTTGTGGACGTTAATTGGCGCATACACAGGATGACAATAAAATCTGATAATTGAGGGTTTTGGTTGGGAAATGTGAACGAGACTTATTTTATTAATGTTGGCACTGCACTGCTCCAAGAAGACTAAAGATTGGGTGGCAAGGGCCTAGGTACATGTGTTTGTTAAAGCAGATGTAAGATTTTTAATTGGGCAATATTTGTTTTTTATAGTAAACTTAGATTGGATCGACAGTATTGTGTACAGTGTGTATATAATTGTGTACATGGAAATTGGACCGTAAATCGGTGGGCAAATATCAAAAATATAAAATGATGCTGATTGCCAAAATGACCTTAAAGTATTAATCTTAAAGTCCCCGTCATATCGAAATCAACACAGGGTATATAAGTACAAACAACTGAACTTTAAATCAATTTCAATGAAGCAACCAGTCATTATCGAAAATAATTGTCACATTGCCGAATTTATATCAGCACTTGTATACATTGGGACCCACGGGTCTTTGGAATGATTAAACGGAAGTCATCGGTAACTCAGCGCAGTCAGCGAGTCAGGAATCGGCCAAAGAAGCGCTCAGTCCGCAGCGTTCAGATTAATTTATACCATCTGCAACATAAATCGGTCCCGATAGTGATGGATGATCACTCGTGACGCTGGGAGGTATCTCACAGTTGCCGCTCCGATCAAAATAACTTCCGCTGTCGTGGTTGTCAGCGTCGTTTTGTTGCTGCAACTTTCAGCGGACGATAAAGACTAGTAAATAATCACCGAGCACGTTTTTGCAGATTTATTGCTTGAATGACGATACGAAACTGAAAGGAAGTAATGCTTCTTGATGATGGATGAATAAAATTAATCATTGCTTGGGAACTTCTGCGAAATCATCGCGCAAAAACACATAATTTAAAATGACTATAAGAGCCTATTAAGGCCATCATTCCTTCTTACTTCAAATACTCATATTTTCTACTCCTCCTACTTGCTTGGAATGTGGAACCCAAATAACAGTAAATAATATTTTTTAACTTCAATCATAACTTTTCATTATTTTTAGATGGTCTTGTGCAAAATTTTTATATACATCTAACTGAATTTAATTTTTGTTTTATTTATTGAATGTATAAATAAAACAAAATGAATCTTGGAAGTGGAAATTAACCCACTTCCCGACATCCGAAAAAACTGAACTAGTTTTGACAGACTCGTTGTCGATGACAATGCATTCTATTAAATATTGACGGCAATCACTTACAAACGCAGGACTATTAAAAAAAAGTTTTTAAAGACGTATTATAGTAAAAAAAACATTGTTTTTAGGGGTTGATTTTTTCTTGTTGCATTTGATGGCACCTTAACGTAATGCGCCTATTTACATATTACAATTAATAAACGTGAAATGGGAACGTACTTACACTGTGTTGATTTAGATATTTGAAAACGGTTTTTATTATTGGCTAAATATTAAATATTTATATTATTCATTTTATTGCACAGGTGAAAATAAATTTAATAACTTGAGCTCTTTCTGATTAGTATTGATATTTTTAAAAATCGTTCTCTGGAAAATATGTACCTAGTAGTACTATTAACACAATTCATTTATTTATTTTGGAAAGAGGTAATTAAAAAAACGTCACATATTTACCTAAGGCCCAGATTTTCTGTTTAACATGCATAATAAATTAGCAAAAAATGGTATGTTCTTACTCCATCAAGCACGTTTTAAGCATCCAAATGTAGTAGTTTTCTTGAAGCATCCCGCCAGCAGCAGCCCCGGTAAGATGAGATGATGGTCATGAGTCATGACGACCGGTCCTTGACTGATGATGGAGCGGTCAACAGCATCCGTTTGATGTTGCCTTCACTAGAGACCGCAAGCCATTGCTGTTGCTGGAAGAAATTCAGAGGATATGAAACATTGCGTCATTGGGGAAACTTATTTTTTCTTTGAGCTACTAATTCAATCTCTTTCACCTGGCGATTTTTTTTATTAATAAATGTTTTTTACGTAAGTATTGCAATTCTAACTGCTCTTAACCTTCTGGAGCCAGTGAGACTATTGCATCCTCACTGGGGTATGTGAGGCAGAAGCTATTGGGGTGGCGAGATAGGCGAGAGGAATTTTTCTTAATATATTTAAGTATGTCTTAAAAAAATTTATTTAAGACATACTTAAACCAAATTCAAATAATGCAGAATAAAGTTATAAAAAAACTTTTTAACTATAGACCAGACACCACCATCAAAAGAGTATACCAAGAAACTAACTTAATGAAAATCAGAAAACTGTACGAATACAACATATGCTTATTAATCTACAAAATTAAAAATGGCTTTATACACACAAATACTACATTTATGAAAACATCACAAGTACATGAACACCACACAAGACAGAGTGTGGCAAAAGAAACATAGGCTATGAGGGTATAAACATATATAATCTCCTTCCTGACAACCGAAAATAAAATAAATATATTTGAAAAAAAAAAACTGTTGGCTTTCAAGATTAATGAGCAAAACCAAATGTTCTTACTTAAAAAAATGTGTTACTTGGTGTTAGGTAGTAAACCATCATTATTCATATTATTTGTATCAATATATACTTAAGTTAACAAAGCGAAAAATGTATATTTCTTTTAACTTAATAAATAAATAAATAAGGTGGGGATGTATAATTATGTATGTATGTATGTATGATTAGTGGCTATTAAAGCTGCTCACCAAACATAAATAAATCCAATTCAGAGAAAGTTTCGATCCTGAAATGTGGTCTTACACCAGTGTGATATTTGATAGTACAAATATCTACCATCATAAAAAAAATTGAAAATTAAGTTGTTGTAAATATACCTACAAACTAATATGTCTGTTTTGAGGGTATCATTGTTAATTTTATTTGTATGCTTAACACAACTTAGACATTTACCAATATATTTATAAAACCTTTTTTTTATTAAATAATATGTGAAGGACGTGAGTTCGTAACTTTATAAAAATCATAATTACCCGTTTTTTTTATTTTTATATTTCCCTCAGGCTTATTTGTTCGCTTTCCGGAACACCTTATCTCAAAGAAATTATGTCTCCCTTAATGTCTCCCTTTTCATACTATAGTGGTTAGAAATATGAACTAAACGGTGAGGGAAAGAAAAAACAACACGCTTTATATTCAAATCTAAAAGTTGACCACGAAATTATTAAAATGTACCTACACCTTTTGAAACAAAAGTTTTCGACAGCAATTTGAAAAAATTATGAAGCAATGGGAAATTTTTGATTAATTATTTTTACATGATAAACGACACAAAAGTGAGTTCAAAATAACGTTTATGTATTTGTCTAATAAAATATGTGTGATCACTACTTTACGTTAGATGAAACGTAAGGTGAGCCATTTTTAAAACTTTTCAAGTTTGCATTCAAAATTTTTACATTTCTAAAAATATACAGGTATTTATTTGCCATTTTTAAATTTGAAAGCCTATTTCGCCAAAAACAATTTTTTGTTTTCGGTTGTGTTCATAAAAAAAAACATTCATAATTTTCAAATTTATTTAAAAAAATTATTTTCTGTTTAAATACAGAATTTATTTTTTCAAGGTTACATAGGACATAGGTATAGGATAGTTAAGTATGATAAATTCGTCAGTAACCCTTAATTTTCATCAATTCGTTGGTTTTTCAACAGCTCTGTGGTCTGCACACAAAGGTAAAGAAAACACAACTGGGATAAGATTAATTGATAACAGTTCCACACGTAATTACCTTGTCGAGACATGAAAGGAATCATAAAATCTCTGACGGACCTGTGAAAGTTAAGGTTTGATCATTCATCAGAACAATGTTATTCAATTGTGTTTTAACCTACGTTATCTATTGATTGTTTGTGATTTTTATGAATTACTGTGGAAAGTGATTTTTAGTTGGTCGTCTCAAAAGGTAGATCATCCGACAGTTGACCCACTGACTACGCCGTTATTTTATATTATGAAAGCAAATGTAGCATTTCCCTTAAAGTATGTTGTATTTTATATGAAATTAAACAATTTTTTCACTTTGTTCCACTTGTTTATTTACACCAGGACCGATTTCGTCCTAATACGGACATTTTCAGACTGGTAGTTGAAATTCTTATGCTACGGAATTTATACAAACTTAGGCAGGGGCGCATAACATTTTCTCTATATGATGAATGTTTCTATTTTGTTAATTTAAGGTATTATCAGTTATTTTGTTAAGGTAAGGTACATGCAGATAATTATAAAGTTTATTATTAAAATTATGAATGATGATACATAGTAAAAGGTTACTTTTAATTGTCATGAATCTATATGAATTTATATAATTGAAAAAGTTTGTTATCACTGATATTTAACTGGTAAATAAACAAGTGGAACAAAGTGAAAAATTGTTTAATTTCATATCTAATACAATGGAATTCCACCATGAATTAACAGTTAAAAAACTACACTCATTATGTTGTATTTTGTTATTCGGCCGTATATCCCCACTGTTCATTCTACTCCTTTGGACACACGATATTATCGTTATCAAAAATGTTTTTTTGTGTAGTGGATTTTATCTGAAGAAAGTAGATATAAGTTTATCGACTTTTTTATACGACTGTATATCCTATCTGCACATTTACTATACGAATGAGGATGTGCAACAGAAATAATCCTTCCATGGATCAACTGGCAGAGAGATCATCTGTACGGAGAGTCAACTGTTTTTGACCAACTGAGGGGGATTTTAATATTAAGTATTATTATATTTAGTATTTACTATGTAAAACTGAAAAGTATACTGTATTAAATAATTAGAAAAAAATGAGAGTTTTCTTACAATCAAACTGATTGATCAGTTTCGTAAGATTTGTAAAATAAAATATTGTAAAATTAAAACTGAATAAACGTATTAAAAAAAAAAAAGTGTCATGGAATCGTCTCAAAACCTGCCAAAAAGCATGTTATTTATTATTTTTTAAGAAGTAGGACCATTTTGAAAAGCGCATTTATTTCCTGCCAAGAAAACCATTTCAAAAGACGTTAATTTAATTTTTCTGAATCTCGAGTTTTGATAACATTTAAACTTCTTCAATATATTTTTCTACTTATAATAAAATAGTAGTGTTATAATTACACAGTACGACAGTGTTATAATTACCATGCTCAGATCACTAATATTACTAAACTAAACTAATATTTAACAAGCTTCGTTACAAGTTATTAGTTTCTTGATGTCCAGGAGATTTGTAAAATGAACTTATTGCTGATTGAAGAAACCATGGATGACTTCTACTTACAAATTTTATAACTTCACAAACTTTTACAATTTATTTAAACACAAAAAATGTTTAGTTTTTTATTCAACTAGGTGAAATACCACTACTAAGAACTGAAATGGCATAATCCGTATCAAATGACCAAATCTTGGAAACTAGTATATTTTCTATTCTTTACCACCCCCCACGAAAACCATATCGCCTCACAACATTTACCAATGGTGGCCTTAATGATGGAGGGTTAAGGGTCAAGTAAATTTTATGTGAATTGTTTACCTATGTCATTTCACAATTTTGTATTTTAAAAATAATATGTTACAAAGTGAAAGATACTCCAAGTATCACCCTAGTTTAAGACCACCATTCAGAATTGGAACGTTGCTTGAAATGGCTTTAGCCCTGTTTGGTGACTAGATATGAATAGCCTGGTACTTTTTCGTCTTCCGCCTCTCCTTCCCATCCCTTCATCCTTACAATATTCCCCATTTGGCAATGCCATACTCTCACTGGCTCCAGGCGACGGGAAGCAGTTGGCAGCCTTGTGCAGTGTTCACATATAAAAAAAATCCAATATGAACATTGTGAACCATAGCCCGACAAGCTCTTGGCATAAATATCATTGCCATCGTATAAAATGGGTTGGCATCGTAGGCATTAACTGATAATATGTCGATCACATTCACATCCCTCTTATTTAATCTGAAAGCAGAACGCAATCCGCCGTCAAACAATAAGAGACATCAAACGCAAACTGTAAACTGACGGAGCGGGTAATAAAACAGGAGTAATAAATCATAGTGGATTAATCTTTTCATCTATTGGAAGTACTCGGTACCAATATAACGTACGTTGCAGTTAGCCGGTCGAGGCACGTCGATGTTCCTAGGTGCGCCAGCAATAACACGGAGTACTTATTCAGCAGCGTTCATCCATCCATCATTGCCAATCGGATAGAACGAACTTCGTGAGGAACGAATTGGATTTATGCATTCAAATAATTCGCATATACGTAAAAAATGTGGCTGTCGATAATGTTTATTAATAACATTATTTAAATCATTGAAAATATTTCTTTTAAAGAGCCTGATATTTCTTATCTGTATATTCAGGAAAATTTTATACATATTAAACAGACCCAGGAAACCAATTGGGAAATATGATCTAAACGGTGTTAAAAGGGGAAATCTCCACGCTTTATATTAAAATCTTGAATTTAACCATAGAAAAAAAAATTGCACGTGTATAAAACTATATTTTCCGATAGCAGAAGAATTTGAGAAGAATGTATAAAATTTCGAGATTTTTTATTTTTTTATTAAAAGTCAAAAACGTGAAATGATAATAACGTTTTTTATACATTTGCCTAAAAAAAAAATACGTATTTGAGAAAAAAGATTTAAATTGCTCTGTTGCTCCAGTGTTTATTTGGGTATTTTTTAAAGCGGAAATTTTCTGTCTTCTGACGAAATACTCGTATGCCCAAAATTTTAAGAACATTTATTTATTTATTAATTATTAGACGCATCTATGTTTAAGGTTTACAATTTTTTTATACTGTGCCTGTCTCACTAGGGATATTCTGTGTCTTGTTTAAAGATATTTTATTTTAACAATAGGTAGTAATTTTCGATATATAATTTCCCTCTGACTCCCGTCCGATGGAACTCTTATTCAAAAAACAGAATTAAAAAAATAACCATTTTAACGGTAGTTAGGTTTCATGTAACTAATCGCCCTGAATAGAATTTTTACTCAAAACGAAAATGCAGCTACATGCACAGTATTTACGTTTTCTAATTTTTCCAACTTTCCTCGCGATCCGCTCCTGCGTGCCCCTAGCGGTGGCGGCGGAAGGCGTCAATCACCGGCATCGATTGACAGCCGGGAAAACACTGTCGCATGATGACGACGATAAATAGCGGGGACCCGAACCACTCTCCACCCGAGACGGGACCTCACCTGTCTTCGTGCTCCCGGTTCTGGCTCCGTGATGGTCCAAGTCGATCGGACATGTCCGATAGGCGGACCGATTGTCCGGGCTCAGTCAACAGTCGACGGCTGTGTTACCGGGTATCTGTAGGGAATACTAAGAAATGTAAACTAAATACTATGGACGCTGCCTTTAAACAATTCTGAATTCGTAAAAATGTCATTTGAAATTAAGTGAAAAATGTGGAGAAAATAGTTTAATTATAATGATTTTTTCAACATAGGTTACATTTCCTCTCATCCCTCATTTCCTAAATGCAATATTGCTCTCATTATAAAAAAAAATGAATAGGCTAGGTTATGTAAAGTTTGAGACAGTAGGTGTTAGACTGCCTTTTCACGTGTAAGTTTTTCCCTTAAGTCGCTCACGTAAGCGACTTCTTGCCAATGGGAAAATTGGTTTTTGCTTACGTGAGCGACTTTCGGGATAAAATTTACGTATGTAAAGGCAGCCCCTTATGAAAGTGGAAGTTTCTCTTAGAATCGCCCTGGTGAAATTCCAACTTTCAGAATCGAAACGTTATTGAGATGACAACCCGTGGTTGTTGTTTGGTAACTAGATCTGAATGGCAAGGTACTTCCCAACCTTCATCTTCCCTACCTTCTTATCCTCCTACGTTCAACCTCACAACCTGCCCCAATTAGGTATGCCTTAGTCCCACTGATTCTTGTATGGTACATTATAAATATAATAATTAGATAGATTTTGTAAACTTTATTTAAGTTGATGTAATGTTATTGGCTACGGTTACTATTTATAACATCATAATGCTTAAATAAAGTAATTTATCTCTGGATATATTTAATCTGGCGCATTTTCTCCGTTTCCCCTGATAATGACGTTATACCTATATACATTACAATATTAAAAAGTATTATATTATTTTATTCTAAAAATCTAAATACAATTATCAAATCGGGAGAAGAGGCTGCTAAGAAAGGATGTCATCTGAATATTAGAAATCAATTGCTTATTGGAGAATAAGACCCATTTTTAGTAAATAATATTAGAATATATACTCCATTCAGGGTATTAGAGGTCCATTGGAAGATCCAATGACAACTTGATGGGAGGGACTGCCTTTAACGTTGATGAACAACTACTGTTCATAAATTGTTTCCCCTTGGACGTTGAATCACTTTTTGTATTTGCATCTTTGATAACACCATTTGTAAATTTCATCCATTTGTTATATAAATCGATAAGCAGTTTTCTTGTATTTTTAATCATAATGTTACTAGCATTTTTTTTTTATTATGGTCCTATATTTAAATGTCGTTATTTTATTGGTCAATGACATATACATATTATTCACTGTCATATATAAATGTATAGACTGTTTATAACGCAAATAAATAAAAATTAAATAAAAATTAAAATTAAAGTCGTTTCAAAAACATAAATATCATTTCGTTTTTTTTTCATGGATTCGGATGCTGTTTGACGTAATTGTAAAAAAATCCTGGAGTATTACGAACCATCTAATTGTTACGCAGATTTCCGAGCGTATATTGGTGAGTTCTTCAATCTCGAATTCTTTCTCATTCCCGCTTCTCTTATCTCTTACTAATTAGGGCGAGGGATGCGATTGGTTAGTTTTTCACCCCGCCGCTCAAGCTTACAAATCTGATGTGATTCCTGGAAGGGATGAAACACCTTTGATGATCAATGTGAGGTCAAGGTTTGAACTCTTACAGCAAGTTTCTTTCCGGTTGTAAAACTCTGGCAGGACTGAATCAAGAGACGCTTTGTAAATAGCCTGCTTTCGGAGTTCTGCTAACCCAGAGTCAAGATACTCGAAGAAATCCTTTTGGTAAAACGAACGCTAATTGTGCTAATTGTGCATTTATGTAATTATTCCGTAACAAGTTTATGTAAAAAGTGGTAAGAATGTACATGTGAACATAGATATATGTATATAATATATATGTTGTATAATATACACTATTTTAAAATGCCACTAAAGGTGTATCTATTTTATATTCTATCTGTATATATTTAAAAAAAAAAGTTTATTGAAAGCAACATCAAGATCATAAATTATGTTACTATCAATAATAATAATAATAATAATTGGATAATTTGTAGATCGCCGTTTTTATAAAAAATATAATTATATTTTCTTCAGTCATGATATCCTCTCTAAAATATTTTTTTTATTATTATTTTTTTTTATTTATTTATTTATTGTTTCTTCACATTTTAGGTATAACAGTTTACAATACAATTTTTAACCTCACTAGGACAAGCCTGTGTTGAGGTTAACAATTATTTACTTAGTAACAAAAATAACACAAAAGGAAAAACAAAAATAATACTTCAAAAAACACAAAATAATATAGGTAAAATAAAAATGATACTTCGAAGGACAATATTGTTACACAGATAAGCTAAAGGCCCTTGGCACATTACAATGTAAACAAAGTAGGGTGACCATAGTTGATTTGAATTTTGAAGGACTAACATAAAATAATAAATATATGTATATAATATATCATGCTATTAATTTAGCACGACAAAGATGAAAAAATGATTTAGACAATAGACCAAAGATGGAAAAAATAATTGGCAATCCTCGGCAAACAAAAATAATTTGAGATTCTTTTTAAAAGTCTACAAGGAATTAGATGACTTTAAATATTCTGGAAGGCTATTAAATAAGTATGGAGCCTGATAAAAATAGTTTCTTTGAGCAAAGGAAGATTTAGTTTGAATTGGCATAAAGTTCAGACCAGAGCCAATTCTCGTAGAACGAATTTGCTGCGTTATTTCTGCAACATTAATATTTTTTAAAAATCTACAAAGCGTTTGTGTAATAAACAACTGTTTTATATTCATGACGTTACATTCCTTAAAAAGTAAATGAGTTGGATATGTAAATTTTTTGTTAAACATATTATACTTACATATTATATAAAAAAAATATTTTTTTTCAGTCATGACTCTTAAACTTTTAAGTGACGATGTAATAGTTTTACAATGATTAAATAATCATATTTCTCTCTTAAACACTTTGTAAAAAAAATAAATTATTTCTTGTCTAAAAAACTTAGGTATTTCAATAATTTTGAGCCTATTTTAGAAATAACTTAATTGCTTAATAGGGCCGACAGACACAGCTATAAAAACTCTGGCGTTATTTGGCTTGGCCTATTTTAGAATATAGCTCGCTATACATTCCCATTGGGATTGTACGGCGAACGATTTGCCGAAATACGCCAAGCAAAATAACGCTAGCGCTTTTATGGCCGTGTGCTACACAAGTGTAAGTAAATGCGCTTATTCAATGTCAATGGACACATTCAGAAAATGCCGGGAAAATGTCGGCGTTAATATTCATTTCTGCCAATCAGAGCTGTCTACGCGCCGGGCTACTACGTCGTTCTTAATTCGAATTTATGGCGGGTCCTGCAGATAATACTTTGCTTCGTAATAAGAAGGCAAAAAATGGTAGTATTTCCGAAATGGTGGGGTGGTTTGTATATTCCTAGGTACACGTAGGCATGAACAAATGCGAATGTTCTTTTTTGGTGCATTTATTATCATTCATTGGTTCATACCACATAACGTGCTCAAAATGCGCTAAGACCAAATTTTTTTCCCGGTTTGGGGAGACCCTTTTACTCCATCTGGCTCTCGACCCATCGTCTTGCACCGTAGGGGGAGGGATGGATTCATACTTCTGGACACACTGACCCCTAGATTCCTACCCATACCTCAAACCTATTTTCTTCCCATAACTTCCACTCCTTTACCTCTTGTCACTTCTGGGTAAGTCCTAAATTCCAACCAACCCACATACCTTTTTCCTTCCCAGAACTTCCTCTCATTCCTTTCCTTAAAAAGAACCTCACATAGCATCCCAAAAATATGACATAGGCCCTGAGGAAATTATCTTTTCTTGTATAGTGTACACTTTATAATGCCATTTTGCCTCTTTATAATATTAGAAGCGTGCGCGATTCATGTGGCCAGTACCATAGATGTAAAAATATTTAAAAATGTTTGTATATAATGTATATGTTATACGTATTACATGTAAATAAGGTGTTGGTTTACTTACTTCGTAAATACCTATATAATATCTATTTGTTCTACTTTTTTAAATATTGTACGCGGAGGAATTTCACAATAATGATAACACCAAGATGATTGTAGTCGTTGAGTCTTTTATGGTGGTCATAACTACGAATTTATCAAATAACACATTTTAGAGTATTTTCTTATCTACATATTATGGGTATGTAATTTGTTTTTTTTTTCCTTACATGTTTTGTGAAATGAATTTTAAAGGTAATAATGCAAATTTAATTGGAATAGGCAGGATGAGACGATTTCTCTCAATTGATATAATAATCTTTTTGGGTTTTAAATCGACTGCCAATTTTTTAAAGCATATTCTATAAGTTTTATATACCATACAATTGAACGTATTGGAACCTGGAAAAAAACTTTTTATTTTTATTTTAAATATTTATTAAAATGATTAAAATTCCATGCTGTACATGAATACGTTTGCTATTTAATTAACATTCTAATTTATTTTTTTATTCAAATAACTCTGTTTTATAACAAATTTATTCCCAACAATATATATCATAAGTATCTAATAAATCTAAACGATAGTATAAAAAAGAACAAGCCACAGAAAAAAGTTAACGATTACAACTGATACTCGAACCCAGGATCAAACTAATAAATTAGTCAAAGATAATATCATCAATTTAATTTGAAATATGAGATTGACAAAACTGACTTAAAAGTAAGAGGTCTCAGTGGCCGAGTCGGTTAAGGCGCTTGTCCCGGTAAGACAAGAGATTCTGGGTTTGAATCTTAGTTGCGATCATTAGATTTTTATTTTTATGAATCTTGTTCTTTTTCATATTATTGTTTAGATTTATTTTTGTTAGGTTTTATTTTCTTCTTCAACGATACATTGTAATTTGTTTAGCGATTAGAAAAGTACCTAACACAGAGAAATGCTGCATCTTCTACATTTTATGATTATTTTTAGCTTTATTTAAATATTTAAAAAATTACAGGTACTTGTATTTATAAAATTAATATCACACGCACATAAACATATTTTTGTATTATATGTGGTCATAAAATCAGTAATTATGCGGTCATAAAATAATGGCAACCTTCTTTTTAAGTAGGTATTTATCTTTTATCAAATCAGCTGGAAAGTTTCTTACTTGTATTTTCCAGAACTTTTCCGTAAAAACGTCAAAGATTTGAGATAGCCAAAGAATATATATAATATTGTGACTTTTAGCCATAACTATATTTTACCGTTGCAAAATTATCAATCTAAACATGTTCTGGGCGAGGTGAAACCCATTAGCACGAAAATAAATTTGATTTAAATTTTGTTCCTTGTTGGTACTTTAATCAAACATAAATAAAACACGTATTAAGTTAATAAAATATAAGAAAAATATCATGAAAAAAAAGTTTAAATGTTTTTATCGTGTTATGGTTGAATAACACATTTCTATAAAAATATCAAACATCAAATCATAAAACACGATAAAAATTCTTTCCTCTTATGTGGGTGTTCGACAACTATGTTTCTGTCATATGTGTCATATAAATTACCAGCATATCATGAAGTCACCTAAATATTTCGTCAATAAGTCCATTAAGAGTGCCAGTGGCGTATTTAGCATTTAGAATTAAAGTTAAAAATTAAAAAATTAAAAGGGGGGGGGGGGCGCTTATAAAACCCACACACAATCACCTTGCCCAAAAATTAGTAACTAAAATATTCTTAAAAAAACATTTTTTATGTTCTTCTGAACTTATGTTTAAAGAATTTAAGGTCAGAAATGAAATACTATTTTCCAGTAACATGAAACTTTACAAGTATAAAAAGAAAATGTTTTAAGCAAAGCCGTACCATTAAGAAACACCGCAAATTCAGACAAAAATTCATGTTACCTCTTTCGATAGGTATAAAAACTTGGATCAACAGAATTAAAAACCTACAAATAAAGTTCTTTAATAAATTACCAGAAAATAGAAGATCCCTTAAGAATTTAAACGATTAAAAGCATGTATTCAAAACGTCAGCTAAAATTTAGTAAAAGTCTGGGGGCTTTCGATAAAAATATGTACGGAATCTTGCCACTACATTTGTCTACGGTCTACACATTTGCACAAGAGGTTGGGAGAAAATTAAATTATTGGTTCTTCGGAAAGTAACATGGAAAGTTCCAAGGTTTCTTAGCAGAATGTGATTTATATTGATGTTGGTTGTGACCAAGAAGGAAGATTCTGCTGGATTATTTGTAATTGTGAACATATAATTTATAACATAAATATTTATAATTGTGAACATAAACTTATAATATGTAAATATATGTTTATACCTACATGATGTATTAAGCGGGCGACATACGCGAAGCTCATATCAAAAGATACTGCGTTATAAATATCTTTTCTACCGATATTATATTATACCGATATATATTATAAAATATTTCTTCCTACGGCAGGAGAAGGGGTCAGTTGACATCGGAAGCGGTCGAGAGAATATCATTTCTTTGTACTGGATATGTCAACTTGACAGCTCCGTGCATGCTCCGTGTATTCAAAATGACCCCCTCTCCTGTTTACGGCGAAGGGGGGGGTCGCATAACTTTTCTGATATCGCGATAATAACGCCGATTAGCGAAGATTCAAACCGCGATCACAGCACATTATCTTTTTACGTGTGGCGGGTCTCTATGGGATTGTATGGCGAGCGCTATTGTGTTATAACTGTTATAAGTATATTTTTGATGGTGAGCTGAGAGTCTGTCGCTACCTTCACGCATAACATCCAAAGGTAGTCGATATTTCAATTAACGTTCTATCGCTATGATTTATGCGTAAGTTTTTTTAATATCAACAAATAAAATGCTCGATTTGATAGTGAAAGTCACTAGCTATAATTTGTAGAATTTAATTGAGTTTTAATCAGTTCTAAATGTTTATTACCTGTTGCTGTTTTTAACTTATTGGCTTCGCATTATAATCGTAGTTAGCTGCACTGGAACTCAGTGCAGCTAACTACGGTTATGAACGAGATGTAAAAGTGTCTCTGTACATTTAAGATATACAAAATATTAAAAACTGTCGGCATGCATACGGATAATAAAATGGTAAAGAGCTACGAACTATAAGTTACATCTAATCAATACTGAATAATAAATAACATAGTTAAATAGTGACTGGTGGCCGCTCCATGAAATTGTCAGTCGACAGTGATGTAGCGCCATAAATAACAAATCACCAATATTTCAATTTCCCGTATCGAGTAACGAGGCTAACAAAGCTCATTGACAGTCCATAAATTGTATTTTGTACAAGTTAACGAGCCTTTGAGCTGTTTTGATTGATCCGTCACAGCAGTGGTGTAGCCGGGACATATCGACGGTCAACTTTATTTGTATTGGTAGGTTTTTTATATTATTTTAGCGGCTATATAAAATATTGTACATACAAAATATAATCGTAAATTTAAGTATGGATATGGTTTTTCTTATTATTTCTAACTACGAAGACAAATTATGAAATCACAGTATTATTTTTTTCAAATACATTTTTTATTCTAAATGTCGAATTTACATCGTAACGTATTTCTTTAAGGGAAGACTGATTAAATTTCAAAGTGCTGCAGGTGCAGATGTAGGGTCTTCCTCTGCTACATTTACTACCAATCTTACCTTGGATTATCAACTGCATAATTTTGTTATCAGTCGTCATAATGCTATGATCAATATATTGGAGTAATCTTATTTTTAAAGCTATGTACACGGAGAAAAATGTTAATCTAAAATACGATCATTTTAATCGTAAAAACGGTTAAAAACATAAGAATAATTTATTGGTATACGTAATTTTGTACGTATACCAACAAAGTATTCTTACGTTTTTAACCGTTTTTACGAATAAAATGATCGTATTTTAGAATAAAAATTTTCTCCGTGTAGTAGATGCATAAAAAAAAATTATTTAACCAAAATTTTTACTAGTTTTTCGAAGAACTTCTAAAGTTGTTACCATTGTGACCATTGGCCAAGAGTATTTTGTGGTTGCTGTACTTTTCCCCATGTACGGTACATAGTACGGTGAGGAAAATGGACACTTAAATCCAGTGAAAGAAAATGGATGGACTCCCTTGAAAAGTGGTGCTGGAGAAAAAAATCCTCAGGACTCCATGAACAGCCAGACGCACAAATGTGTCATTCTGGAATAGCTAACCAGTCACAATAGACATCAGCCTACAACGTATCTTAAGACGATAGACTTCGCTTTTCGGCCCATACAAAAAGGACGCCCGGGAAAAACACTTTTCTACATCGAAAATTGCACAAAATGAATATATTTTTTTATACTGCCTTTTAGAGGGTGAAAATTATGTCGGTATGTTTTCCAATTTTCGATGCGTTTCGTATTAACGTAAACATCACTGTCAAACATGTACGATTTATCAAAAAATATTATTTATGGAAAAAGTGCTGCTAACTCAACTCTCGTAAAGAATTATAAAATTATAAAAAGCTACCGACGTAGCTTCTTCTTTCAATTTCGTGAAAGTTTCGGTGTAGAAAAGTGTATTCTCCATAAACCCCTTTTCGAGCGATTTCTGTAGGTAAATTTGAGCGTTGTCTCATTCGCACATTTCGCATTCGCATGTATTGTAAGTGTGCGTGAGCTAATTGTGAGCGGGACAGAATGACAGTCGCGGGTGTTCCGCGTGTCGTTCAAAGTCTAGCCTCTTAAGTATCTTAAGATACTTTGGATACATTGCTCGCCAAACTGAGGACTCCAACTTGGAGATAAGTACTCATAGTCGCTGGGAAATTGGAAGGCAGAAGAAGCGGAGGAAACTGGAAGGAAGCAGGACCACGAGGAGTGGAAGAGAAATTGGAGTAGGGGTCACGATCCTCAACAGGAACCTTCAGAAGAAGTAAAACGTAAACCCACATTCTAAAGGATTCCTTCTATCTTGGCATTTCTTAATTTTAGTTTTTCATTTTTAAAATAAATCTATAAAATTGACTATATTGTCTTAAGCTACGCCACTGAAGTCATCCTCGACACAAAATCAGTGAATTATTATCGAAGTGCCCATTCGTGTCATTTGTACCATTGTCACTTGAATTGTTATTTAAGTGACTTAAATGGCGTGTACCATGTTGTACAATCGTTTATAAAGGAAAAGGTCGTGCCCCAACAGTCGTATGAATTAATAACTTGATGGTGACAAGTCACTCGGCGAGTTGCTTAATGTAGCATACACCACGGTTCACGAGTATAGCAGAGTCGAAATATAAGTAATAATACAAATCCATCAAGTCAAAGCAACAATTTTAAACTGTCCACTGTTTGAAGTAAATTCGTATTTTATCCTAAAAACGGGTTAAGCAAACGACAAAATCATGTAGTACAAAAAACTCCTTCATTTATCGTGCATCACACATTTTCAATACATACTATTCACAATATGACATCTTAAACTCTGCACCACACTCCTTAAAGTTACACAGGCGATCTCGCAAAACTTAACAACTATACATTCTCATCTAATACTACAACCATCCCTTGAACTTCTTATTCTTTTATTTTTTATTTCTTGTAATCCGTATTTTATTAGTATACACACTATACCTCAACTAGACCGATCCCCCCCCCCCATCCTACCGTCACCACAATCCCTTTCAATCAACTTGTTTAAGTTTTCTTTTGTTTTGTAATTTCTTTAAAATCATTTCACTTATTTACAATACCCATGTGGAATCCTGTAAATGGAATCAATGTAACTTAATTAATTTTACTTTATTAATAATGTTTACTGTTCGTCTCCCAAATAAAATAAAATTACATAATAAATGTATTTTGTGCATAAGGGAAAGTTAAAGCTAAACTAGATATTTACCGATAACTTCTTTTGAAGAGTGAACATTCTCTCAATAGTGATGTTTCAGTTTTCAATATTATTATTTTTGGACCAATAGCTAAATTAAGTTACATGTTTGAGAAATAACTATTCCTCAAACACGAAAAAATCGTTTTTAATAGATACCACATTGTAAATAGAAGAAAAAAATGTTTTTGAAGATATTATATTTTAAGATACTTTATCGCCTGTACGTAGTACTACACTTGACACAATCAGTCAAAAAATTTAAAGTAACCGTTAATACACTGATTATATTTGTAACTGTTAATGTAATAGCTGTAAGGACGTAAACAAAAAAAAATATAATTAACAAATGAAAGACTCGTATCCTCTGTTTTTAACACTTGTTCTTTATTTGTAACACTTTATGTTTTCTCTTATCATCCTGAGCCTTCCGTACAATATGATTATTTATTGATATATTTATTTTCTGGCAACATTAGAGACAGCGATGACGTTTCTTGGAATGATAAAGGATTGTGACATGTACGTCGAGGATGATTGAATAATTTATGACCGTGATTATAATATTTAAATTTGAATGGACAGTGGTACAATTCAAAGGGACGGGCTTTGTTAGCTCTCGACGCGATGTAGAAAATGATTAAACTTATAATATGGAACACGGAACCCAATTGAATTCGTTGTAAAGTTGTAAGATCGTTTATTTGAATGGTGCTGTAGGTAAGAGCCTAATCGCTGTTTTTATTTAAGATGCGGGTGTGAATGAGGTTTTTTAAATTTCTATATACATAGTTATTAGGTTACAATATAAAATATTATTCTACAATAATGTTGAGAAGTGAATTCTTCATTCAAAGATGATCTTATCTGATTGTGAATATCTACTACTTATTGTAGCTATATAAAAAATCAAATCTAATCACAGGTTACAACTATTAAAATGTTCAGCATGTGTATGTTTACGCTAGACTTGAACAGACAAAGCAACTATAGGTATTCCATTGGTCAGAATGAAACAAGCAACCGCCTAGTATGGTGATTCAGTGTACCTGTTCTATGAAAATGTATATTTATCATGTAATTTATAAGTAATTGCAAATTAAATAACCCTTTACCAAAATTACCTTTTTTATTGTAACTCTGACCTACATTCATTAGTTAAGATTAAGAACTATTCTCATCACAGAAAAAAACACTAAGATATTGTATGGACACAGTTACTATAGTCAAACAGAAGATAACAAGTGCACTGCCAAAATTTCATACGGGGATTAACGTACAGTAAAAACTTCGAAAAACCCAAACTCGAAAGACACTCCACCGTAATATTTATATTTTGTATTTCGTATTATTTATTCGACCCTCCAACATTCCGATTTTCGGAAATACATTAAACTGGATCCTAAGAACAATATTTGAGACGATACCTAATAATTATATTATATTATCGATTGGGCGACTAAATCCTTTGGAAATTCCATTGTTATTTATATCGGGCTACTATAAAAGCGAACAATAATGATTATACATTTATTAATGAGTAGTGCATTGGCTTCATAAGATCAAAAACCAGTCCATTTCTTTATTTTCAATTTTATATACTTTATTAATGTCAGTTTGGCTCCATTTATTTAAACGGTGTGCTTGTAATTTCATATTGTGTGATCTAATATAAGTGCTTTTAGTAGATAATACATATTCAAAATGGTGGATGTAAATCAACCATACGAATAGCAGGCAGGTGAAAAAACGATCATTTATAATGTTATCAAGTTTTTCAAAAAAAAAATCCGTAACAATCCAGAATACATCAAAACATTGAACTTCAAGCAAGTACATTTATTGGCAGCAGAGGCCTGCGGCCTCAACCTGTCGTACATTCGAAGAGTGTCGTCGGAAGCTCCTCATTCTCCACATGCAGAAGAAGTAAAAATGTTATATCAGCCTCGTAAAAACTACAAAAAACCTAAAACGGTAACGGGATTGGATGATTTTGAAAAGAATGTTGTGCGTCGCAGGGTGATGGATTTTTATGACAATGGCCAATATCCCATTCTTGTAAAACTTAACAAGTTCTGGTTGATAAAATAATTTTTCTGGATCTCATGAGTCATTGCGATGTATTCTGCATGATATTGGTTTCCAATTCCACCCAGCGACGGACGGCAAATAGTCTACTTGGACGAGACTTAGGTGCATCAAAATCACTCGATTACACACATGTTGCAAGATAGTGAGGGCCAATATGTTGAAATATTATAGGTACCAATATGTTGAAATATTTAGTAATACCTAATAGTAGTATACCTAAATACCTAATAGTAGTATACCTAAATACCTAATAGTAGTATACCTAAATACCTCGCTGACAAGGACACTTCAAAACCAATGATAATCACGCTGTATGGATGTCCCTCTTCGCCGGCTCCTTAATACAATTACGCTCATAAATCGTGCCCCAGTTCCTCCGTGTCATCACCCGTTCATCTCTTATCTCTTCTGCGCGCCTGTCAGCCAAATGAAGAAGAGTGGTATCTAAAATGGCCGTAATGCAGAACGGCGGTGCGTGTCACGGAATGGCGGCGTTTCCGTCTCCTGCCGCCTTAAATAATGATAAATTAAATGCCGTGTGAAGGGATGCCACTGCTTCGTTCCCGCGCATATTTTTATCTGGACATCAATTTATTTTAGATTAAGGTAAATGATGTTTTATTAGAAAATTGTTGGGTTTAATAAACTTAAGTTTGGCCAAATTAAGCAATGTTCATAACGAAAAGTGGATAAAACTCACACACTAGAAATACACCTACTTTGAGAACTGCGAGTGGAGAAGCAACAGTCTTAGAACTTTTCACTAAATATTTTTCAATTTTAACGAAACCTTTTTATTTATTTTAATTCAACGGTCCCAAAATGGCGGTTCGTGATATTTGGGTGTGCTAAAGTGGCTATAAAAAATGGCGTTATTGATGTCCTAACCAAAAACTTTTTTTTCCGAAAATTAAAATTTATTCTATGGAGATTTTCAGAAAATCTGTGTAACGCAACACCAAACTAAATTAAAAAAAAAATCGATTTGGACTTAATAACATTAATAATGTCGAAATTTTCACACTCAAAAGTCACGAGCCGCCACTGCCGCGGGACTCCCACTACTCCTTACTAACTGGAGCTAATGGGACTATGGCATCCCCATATGGGGTGTTTTGTGAGGCAGAACGTTTGAGAAATGTTGCGAATGTTTTCCCCCTTTTCAGAAAAATTAGGTCTGTTTTTCAATAGCTGTTTGTTTTTTGTATATTTTTTTCAGCATTTTTGTATTCTGTACTAATAGGTACCAACAAGGTAAAACTTCTTAACAATTTCAAAAAGGGCAATGTAAGGTAATTTGGAAGTACTTTTTTCTTTGTCAAAAGAAACAAATAACTTTGTGTACACCACTATATAATCACAAAAATCGACATTTTTCGAAACCGATGGTTTCTTCGTCAGGATAATAAAAACCTGAATTAATAATTTAATGTTATATTATATTTTAATAATATAACACTAAATTATATAACTTCTTGATCTTATTATTATCCTGACGAAGAAATCATCGGTTTTGAAATATGTCGATAATTGTGATTATATTATGGTGTACATAAAGTTATTTGTTTCATTTAATTAAAAATGACGCCACAAATTATTTGTGAATTTTGAAAAAGTTTTTTTCGTTGAGTCATAGGTACATAGCTATGTTATTTATCAGTTTTGTTTTCAGAAACTGGATACTTCCAAATTACCTGTCGTTGCCCTATCTTTTAAATAGTTAAATTAAAAGCAGTTGTTACAAAAGTAGTTCTCCAACCTTGGCGTAGGTTAGTTTTGCGATTCAGTTTATTCTACATTGTGACAACAGTCAGTAATGTTTACTCTTTATTGGGTGGATGGAACAGAAGCATGCACACCTTCTTGTTGATTGGTTGGATTAACACATAAGTTTATAAAAACCACCACGGTTCACACAGAATGAAATAATTAGTTCCCTAGACTGGGGAATTTTTATGATTAAACCTGTGTTTATTTTTTATATATTTCTGCAAAAAATTACTAGGTATTGGAAAACGAATGACGGTGATTGCCCACTTGTTCATAATGATTTCTACAATAAATACGGTGATTGCCCACTTGTTCATAATGATTTCCACAATGAAAGTGATTGCCCACAGATTAATTGTTTTTTTGCAATTGGCTAAAACGAAACAATTTTCAAAGGATTTAATTTACACATATTTTTAACCATTTACGATTCCTGACTTACACCACGAGATCTCGAACTCAAAATGACGGCATGTGCTAACAGGCATACATAGGTAGATGTAGAATGTAGATAGAACATAAAGATAAAAAATAAGAGCGCTACTTCCGCATGTTCCAGAGAGGAAGTCAAATAAGCAGATACAATTTGCTTGAAATGGCTATAGTAATAATAACTATTAATTTCTTTTCTTTTTTCCTGTCCCCACTTCCTAAAGAAGCATAAAAAAAACCCTCAATTTGGGGACGCCAATTTTTATATTAACGTTTATTCGGACCCGAGGTACCTAGTTGCCCAAGACTCCTTAAAAGCGCATCACAAATAAATATATTTAAGATTTTGATTTGGGTTTTATGACTACTCATCATCCAACAAGAGAAACGAATAGTGTTAGCACACTATCCACCCTGGCACGGATGTTTAATAAAATTCAATGTGAAATGAACTCTCATATTTCAATATTGTTATTATTAAGTAGATTCCTCGTGGTACCAGCGTAAAATAAATAATAAAAATAAAGAGTACCCTGAAAGTATTAAACTAAGACCAACGTGTAAGCCCTCATCATTATTAGCCTTGATTAACACGCAACTTCCCCAAACATTAAAAAAATGCAGTTACCATGACATTCTGTCACGACAGGCACAATGAATGTTGTCTGTATGAATGTACTCGCATTTTTAGGTATTATAAACCCCAAGCACTTTATGCAAGTGTCATCAATGTTGAATTATTCTTGGTACCCATACACTAGAGTATTTTTACGGATGTACCTAGATATGGAGATAGTAGACAAGTATATAGGGGCGGTACGTATGTCCGTAATGGAAAGTGAGCATGCCACCAGTGGTTCACGAGCCAATTTTCAGCGATGAAAAGTTTTTTAAGGGTTCATTTAACAAACGAGAACAAAAAAATCGAATGCCAAAGCCGAAATAACGATACAAAATTTCATTCGAGATTGTTATAATACCTTGCTAGCATCTTACACAATCTCAACAAAAAATATGTTTTCTAGAGCAAGAATTGATTGGTTGGCATGCAATACCCTCCATACAGAATAAATATTCCTGAATTGAAATTTATAAAAAATATTGCGTAAAATATTTATGGTTTAAAATTAAGAAGGTGGGTATTTAAATACCTACATATGACTTTAGGGAAGATTAAGTTTTTATTTATTTATATTTAAACGCCCATGGGGCTTTTACATACATACAGCAATACATATTTCGATTAATTACAGTGAAGAGTTAGAAGTGAATAAAATACAGGTAAGTAACATAAAATATAAAGACACATAATATAGGTTAGATAACATATGAGTTGACAAAATGTAGGTAATACAGAATAGAAATAAAGTAAAAATAGATAGCCGGCCAATATCATCCAAATCAATAATAATAGGTATTAATAAAAATGTATAAAATTGGTATTGACAATAGTTTATGAATTAAGTAAAAATAGTTCGCACATACGGCGTTTAAATATTATGATTTTAAGATTAATTAATTTTATTTTATTTTTTATTTTTTATTTTTTTAAGATCTTTTTTTTGATTTATTAAATAAGAGAAAATTAAAAACACACATTTAAACGAGTTTCTACTGTTCACAAGTATATATAGTTAAACCGTCAAAAGTGATAAAGAAGCATTACCATGCTCTTGTATATCAATAATAATTATTCGATATAAATCAAACAAATTAGTTTCCAAAGTCTGGTGTTTTTTTATCATTATCATATTTTTCACATTTTCCTCATTAATTTTGTCCGGATCTCTTCCAAGTTCACATTAAGAAATGCTTTCCTTCACCCTCTTTCTTAACCCACACTACGAGATTATCCTGTGTATGTAGGTACCTACAATGTATAAAATAAAACAAAACAAAAATTGGAGATGATTTTAGTTTACGGCCAAAAGTATTATATTGAGTTTATTTCAGGTTTCCTTCTTTAGTCACCAGAAACGTTGGATAAGAAGGTGGTAGCGCAACATGGTATACTAACCCAAAAATAAATCAATACAAAACAAAAATACTTTAACTAAATAATTTTTTAAAAAATAAGGCAACCAAAACAAAACAAAAATAAAAATTGCTAACGTTTGTGTGCTTCTGTCACAGTGAATAAATAGTGTGTAGAGCCGACTGACGTGTGAGCATAAATGACAGTGACGAGTGACACATGTGGTAAAACGCTTTAGTACAATATTCCGACACGCCAACACGAGTATTGTATCGCGCGTCTGTCAAACAAACTGCAGGGTTGACAGTCAGTCTCGCTGATAAAAAATGAATTGCTTGTTCGGGATTGGCAATGCTAATAATGATGCTGTCAATTGGCACTGGGAAATGGGACCCGGTCTCGAGCCTGCAAAAAGAGATAATAATCTTTTTTTCATTGTTTTGCAAGTATGGAACAGATTAATACCGCTTTCTTGCCACCCTGTCTACATTATCGGCGTTAGACTCCACTCCTCCTGAGTTTAACCTAACCTATAGTAACTTAATCGAACTTAACCTAACCTGGGATAACATAACCTAACGTAACCTCACCTAGCATCGCCGCCTAGTCCAAAACTATTCATTTAAATCTACTTGGGTTATTATTTATTATAGACCGTCTCTTGTGGTCGGCGAACTTCCATCAACTTTCAATGGACTTAAAAGATGATGGTACAGAGTCTATAAACCTAAAATAAAGTCTAAAATAAAAAGTTTTTTTTTTATAATTTATCTGGGTATTTTCTATTTTCAGTTTTCGGATACTAGCCGGACCGAGAGAAGCTCCTCTTGGGCCGGCTAGTAACCAATTATATTATGATGTATTGATGTGTGTTTTGTCTAACGTTTCAAGCTAGTGACTGATGTAAATGTTAAAATTTTAAAAAGAAGTATAAAAAATATGGTTTGAGAGAATTATACCTTCCTCCACAGGGACTGACTAAAAAGTTAATTAGTTAAAAGTTAAGTTAGTAACTGCTAACTAATTATACAACAAAAAAATTACAACTATGACATAACGTGACTAAAGCATACAGAGTAAAAAATAATTATTCGATTTAACCGCTGAAATAACATTCCCCGCAAAAAATGATTGACATTGCACGCACCTTGAAGAAAGGTCTTGCTGTTTTCAAACACGCTATCCCATTCTTAATAGAGCAAGTGACTTAATTGATTATAACCATTTGAGTGCCTTTAATGGAAGAAACTGAAGCCCGATGGTAACACGATGCCCGTACTGAAGATGCAGTGTGGGCATCGTGTAAATACTGGAAAATGTTTGTGCCCACCAGTATATTGCATTATTGACATTTTTTGATTTTTCTGGTACTTTGGTAAAACTCAGATACCTTAAGAGGGTATTATCAGAGAATATCGGAAAATAGTCCTTTTTAAATCAAATTCTAGACGTATTGACCCTTTTTTCGAAAAAACATAAATTAATTTTGAAAGATTGTTATTTTATCTGGTACACGCAGTTTTAAAATTTTGAAAAACTAAGTGTATTTTTAAGATAGACACTACGGTTATACCGTTGGTCGTTGGCAGATTTGTTCAATTTTCAAGATAGATTCTATTAAACAACACAAATGTCAAATCAAATAATCATACAACAAAATAAATCCATACACAATCTACCTATTCAACATAGTTTTAATTTTTTTAATTTTAGTTAAATTAAAATCATTAAAAAATAAATCCGAGAACGTGTTTTGTGACAAAAATACCTCAAATTTTCTATTTATTTAAGGTCTTACAAACTAAAATATTTCAAATTTTTTTTACACCCTTATTTTTTTTAGACATTATTGAAAAATCATAAATACTTATGATCAAAACATACTTACAAGTAGTACACGATATTTAATAATTTATCATCGTGCTTTTTGAGCATTTTTACTTGAATGTAGGTATATATTAAAGCAAGTTTTTAATGAAATAAAAACATATTAAATTTTTATAATAATCGATCTTTCTCATTGGAACATCCCTGTACAGTTGCAAGCATTTTTAAACTTTTATTCTCAGCCGCTGGTCTAACGTATTTACTCCACATATGAAAATGAGAAAACTAAAATAATGCATTAGTACGTACAGGGTTGGTACGTTTAATATGGAAGTACCTAAGCATTAAATTAGTCAATGTTGATATTGATCAAAAATAAATTGGAATCAGGTAACAACCGATCATAATTTCCGTAAATAAAGAAATATAACATGCGTTCCGTACCTACAGCGTACGTATTCACAATTTTTTTATGCTCTGCATTTCTGCGAAGGCCTATTCATAAGCGATATTCGTTGCCGCTGTGTGTAGCGAAAAACGTCAATGTATGAGCTTTCGCGGTTAGCGCGAAACTAGAATCTCGCCAATTCCGTCAAACCGCCTGGGGAGGCGGTATATTTTTTAGATTGTTTTACGAAACAGGCGCTATCGCTATCTATTTGAATAATAATATGCTATTTTCCACTTGTCACGTTCGATTATAATAGTGTACGTATTTATTCACGGACGGCATGAACGTGACTAACTACACGGAGAAAAATGTTATCCTAAAATACGATCATTTTATTCGTAAAAACGGTTAAAACGGGACTGAAGTTCTTACGAACAAATTAACAGTGTTTCAATGTTTATTGGCGGGAAAATGTAAGAATAAACATTAAAACCCTGTTAAATTGTTCGTAAGAACTTCAGTCCCATTTTTACCAGTTTTTATGAATAAAATGATCGTATTTTAGAATAACATTTTTCTACGTGTAGACAGTTGAAGATCAACCATGTTTCGCTACCCATTGCAGAATCAAAAGCCGCCTTATTTTTTTATTATTGTTTTATAAGTTAAAAACCGGTTAAACCGTAATTAAGCAGTTTGCCAACAAGATGTCAATGTTCAATTACAATGTTAACATATAACTATACATATTGTCACAATTACAAACCACGCACTAAGTAAAAGGCATCTCTATTTAGTAACCACGTTTTCAACCGCATTTTTTTTAATATTACTTGGTAACGTGTTCAATATTGGTGGCACATTATATTCCAGAGTTTGCTGTCCCGTTGCCCTAGTGATTGTATGTTCAATATACGATTTTGCAAATTTTACAGGGGACGTTTTTGTTTTTGTTTTTTACAGGCAAATTCTAAATCATTCTCGACTTTAGTCATTTCGTTTTATACCGTATTCAAAAGACATGTATAATTAAGTCATCTTATAAAATAATGCCATCTGTGTGCAAGTCGCCCGAAACCCGAAAGGGAAGAGTTAACATTTTTGTCACACTTGTAAGAAGCCTGTATGTTTGAGTTGTTTGTAAAAGGTTTGTATGGGCGAAGCACTAACAATTATCCAACCGCAGTCCCCTCTTACCCCGTAAATGTCCAAAGATACTGGGTGCTTAATGACCTTCATCAATTCCCCTGAAATATGACTCACATTATATTTAAACTCATGAACATTCAATTCGACAATGTAATTTAAAAGTTTTTTTAAGTTAAACAAATAACTTTGTATTAAACCACTATTACATAATCACAATTACCTACATGTTTCGAAACCGATGGTTTCTTCGTCAGGGTAGTAATGAAATTAAATAACAAAAGAAACAAAGAAGTATAGAACTAAAAGAACAGACTACAAAGTTAAACTAACTGAAAGAAACAAAAAAAGTATAGAACTAAAAGAACAGACGAAAAAGAACTATGGACAAAAATATTATAGAGAGAGGTGATTAATTAATAAAAAATATCGTAAAAAACAATTATTTAAAATTAAATATAAAAATTACTTTAGAATATGAAAAATTACATTATATAAATTATCAAAACATAATAAATGTTATTATTCTAAAATAATTTTTATATTCAATTTTAAATAATTGTTTTTTACGATATTTTTTATTATTTAATCACCTCTCTCTATAATATTTTTGTCCATAGTTCTTTTTAGTCTGTTCTTTTAATTCTATACTTGTTTGTTTATTTTGTTATTTAATTTCATTACTCCCCTGACGAAGAAACCATCGGTTTCGAAACATGTAGGTAATTGTGATTATATAATAGTGGTTTAATACAAAGTTATTTGTTTAATTTAATTCAAAATGACGCCATAAAGTGATTTTGCGAAGTTTGAAGAAATAAAAATTTTTCCATTAATTTTTCAACTTCCTAATAAAAACAAAATTTCCTAATATAATTAAATTCTTCTTCAATCTTTGCAAAATTACTTTGTGGCATCATTTTAATTAAGAGAAAAAAATTAGTTTGTGTAAACCACATGTTATATTATCTACATCTTTCAAAACCGGTGGTTTCTTCGTAAGGATAATAATTATTATTCATGTTATTATCCTGACGAAGAAACCATCGGTTTTGAAAAATGTAGATATTATACAGGTGATTATGATGGTTTTCACAAAGTAATTTTTTTCTTCCAAATAATTAAATTAATTTGTTTTTTTATCCATTAAATATTAATTTAATTTTAAAACCTCAGATTGAAGTCGCTTAAGTTATAATCAAACAATAAATTGTCTCATAGTGCTTTCACACAAATGAAGTAGGTACCTATTGAATTCAATAAGTTTAAACCTCATTTACACCACTGCTAATAATAACCTACACAATCAAAGGTCTCTCTAAAATGATTTACTTGTATCTTATAGTGATAATAACACTGATTCATTGCTGTCGTTGAAAAACTGTTACAATATTTCCTAAAGTATGCCAAAATGAAAATGACCGGCAAAAAGTGGCCATGTCAGATGTCAATTTGATGTCCATGCTTCATAAAACAACCTGCGTGGAATAGTCGGGAGTCGGGACATGCAACAATGAGACCATTGATTGGCCGCCAGTTTTCTGGTCATTTGCATTTGGGCAGATTCACAATCAAACGTTAGAGGATTGCAATATTGTTTGAATTATTTTGTTTAATACCAGGTATAAAATAAATATCCCACATAAAATGACAACATTATTTTTGAAATCGTCCGGTTTACATAAAAAGGAATTAAATGAAAGCCTACGTAAATTGAATTGGGAATAGGTATGATACGAAATCGGTTTATGATATTCAGTTTTGTTACCCTGGATAGAGGACACTAAACTTATTCAGAATCTAAAAATTGCTTTAAGTTAAGCATAGTCATTATAAGACAATATTTAATCTGCCTAACACTACTCATTCCTTTCTCCTTTCTTTACGCCGCCGTATGATTCAGTCTGAAATCAAAGCAAGTCAATAAGGATGTGGAAAAAAAATGTTATAAAAATGATTGATATAGTCAGCCATACAAACACTAAGAAACCCTAACTTAAAAAGTAATTACTTCTTCAATCTTCGCAAATTCACTCTGTGGCGTTATTTTCAAATTCCGTGGTAGGTACCTACTTATTTCAGTTGCTATCTAACTGCTAGGATTTTTCCAATTTAGTTGATATTTTTATTATAATCCTCTCCGACTAGTTAAGAATATTTAAGAAGACATTTTTTATTCCACATGTCGAATTTACGTCGTAACGTATTTCTTTAAGGGAATGACTGCGCAGCCCTATTCATACAAAACTTAATTTTTGATTTGAAGCCAAAATTCTAAACCAAACAGAAAAAAATATTTTTTAACCAAAAGGCATAGCAAATATCTAGCAGGGATGTGTGCCAGGCTATTTATGTATGTTTAAATTATAAAATATAATAAAAAATTAAAGAATGCTTAAATTTTTTTACGATTTTAGAGGCAACCTTGGCAATTATTTGTGAGCTAATAATACTTTATAATATAATAATAAATTTGGCTTATTTACTGTAGGCCTCGGCACGGGTAAACCACCTAGTGAGGCCAACATTATTGAATTTTATTATAAAATGTAAAAATATTGCATCAATAAATAAATAAATAAATAAAAAAAAACATAAAATAAATAAATACAAATAATATTTAATTCTTCAATCTTCGCAAATTCACTTTGTGCTATCTTTTTTAATTATTAATTAATTATTTTATTTATTTTAAAAAAGCATTTTGAAGGGCGTAAATTAAGTTAAGACAAATGTTTCATATGGGTTAGAAGTTAGACAAAGAAATGATTTTTTTGTTATTATTAACTTTTTATTATTTTTCATTAAATCAGTAGGTACCCACGGTAGAATAATTTTTTGAATAATTATTTTTATTTAATCATAAAAAATGATTTCTCTAATTACATACATATATTTTATTATTTAAAACCAAAAAAATAATATAGCACCTATCATTTCTAAATATTTACAATGCCTTTTGAATAAAAAAAAATATTTTTTAATTCTTTAATCTTCGCAAATTCACATTGTCGTGTCATTTTTAGTTAAATGACAACAAATCACTTGTTCGAAACATGTATCTAGAGATTATATAAGTGGTGTACACAAAGTGATTTATTTTCATTTAATAAAAAGTAATTAGTTCGGGTTGCTTCAACCCCGGTTCATTGAAGTTTCAATCGACGATTGATTTTTAACAGTCCTGAGTAAACTCTAAATCTCGGCCCATTTCAGCTTATATCAATTTTTGACGAGCCTTCAAGCAAAACGGTAGTGATTTTATGTTTGATGACTAGTGACATCTTGGTCATTGTTTTGGACAATAAAATTCTTTTAACGTTTTTTCGTGATTTTTTTTTTCAATAATATTAATGTTGAACCTCCCACACATACATAAAAGCCTGTTCGCATTCTCCGTGTGTAACTTGTCAGTCATATCCCGTTTGATTGTGAATCCAACGTCATTCTTTTTATGGTTGGCTTGGCGGTCGCTCAACTATAAAATGGCTAAAAATGTGAATGCCCCGTAATGGCCGTAATTCGGGCAAATAAACACCCCGCAAGCAAATTGCCTGTCAAAAATGCTTCAAAAATGTTCGTGCGCGCATCGCTGCGTCGCTTCATGCACCCGGTCGTGTTCAATTGGGCTATTAACGTCATATTAGTTGAATTCTGAATAAAATTTAATTGCTATTTAAGGCGTCTTTTTAAATAACGCATTAATATCGTGCCATTTCCTCAAAAACGGACATGATTGTTTGATGATTTTCACCACCGTAATTGAACAATTTCCAATCTAAAATATTTTCATGTTATCAAGGGCCGACTTCAGGATAGGGCAACCCGGACGAGCGGCCTAGACACCAACCAATATAAGTAATGTTTTTTTTTCACAGTTAATATTTGGGGATGCCATGGACTCACTGGCTTCAGACGCAAGCAATTGGGACTCTTGTGCGATATTCATAGATATTTTTTTAATTTTTGGAATAACTTGTTGACTATATCCTTAAATTATAAAATGTAATCATTGAAGATGATATTAGAAATAACGATTGCATCTTGGAAATTAACACAGGACCTTTAGCCTTGCCGGGGCTCTGCTTTAACCACTGTGTTGATTCGACCCTTTGGTCATATTTAACATATTTTGTATCATATTTTGATTAAAACAACCAACGTTATCTTCATTTTCTTAACGCTTATTTCTATAGGCTGCTATCTTTATGTATTATAGTAAAGAATTTCCGGAAAGTCTAGGATGAAAATAATTTATTATTTTTGGTAAAACTTAATGAGTAAAATCTTAAATTGTAATATTTAATCGTTGAAAACAATATTAGGAACTCTTACGCCGTTCTTCCACGTAGCTATTCACAAGCGACGCTGCCGCTACCTGTCAAACACATTTGCTAGTGTAGCATCTAGCGGCGTTTTCAAACACTAATAATAGTATGGAAAACACAGACGAGCGGCGATCGCGTCGCTTGAAGGTAGCTCCATGGAAGAACGGCGTTAGATGAAATTTAAAAATAGTAATATCAGAAAAAGGTACGGTCGCATCAAATAATTCCTAGAAGCAGCGTTTTCATAATTTTTAAGTCAACTCAACTACAAGTATTTCCAGCTCTCAAAATTTGTGGAGCTTTGAAATATTCTTTAATCTATCGAAATATAATCAAAATTATATTATATGTAATCAAAGCTATCAAAATATAAGACAAAAAAGTCCTATTGTTTATTTAATGTATTTTATCTAAACCCGTGACATGGCCAAGATCCCTAGTATAGGAAACTTAGTGCATTTAATTTTTTTTGTTACTCTCGTCATTTACGTTATTATGTATGTATCTACCTGTAAATGTATGTATAAAAATAATTGTAAATAAAAAATCAAAAAAAAAAAACATAACTAACATTTTATTTTTGCATTTAAATGTTGAAATTATCATACGGAGTTCCTACTTCCTAACTCGTAGGTTTGATGTTTTACAGTTGTAGGTACAAGAGCAGCAAGTTGATTAAATTGCCCAGTTGCCCAGTTCAAATAATACAATCAATTGCCGATTGTCCGCGTGATTGGGAGTCATCATTATCTATCATTACCACCCCGTCCTCGTCATTATATGGCCGACAGCTAGCAGCGCTTAGCTAAAGCACGCCTGTCGCCTACCCTCGTGCCACTTTGCCGCTTGCTTGACGCCTGCAACCCGATGTTGACCAGGCGCTTAGCTGCCAATTCTCGCGCTTGGAAATGAAATAATAAGTGAGTATGCCAAACTTTGGAGATTTAAATGTTGGAGTAAAAAGGAAATTAATTTAGACCCTACTACCTACTCGCAATTTTATTATAATATTGGCTAATATCGATTCGTACACAACCTAAATGTATGTACCACCTACACTGAGAAAAATGTTATTCTAAAATACGATAATTTTATTCGTAAAAACGGTTAAAAACTGGACTGAAGTTCTGACGAACAAATTAACAGGGTTTCAATGTTTATTGGCGAGAACATGTCAGTATTATTTGTTGGTATACATGTTTATTGGCGGGGAAATGTAAGAATAATTTGTTGGTATACGTGCAAGGTTTCAATGTTTATTGGCGGGAACATGTAAGAAAAACTTGTTGGTATACCTAATTTCGTACGTATACCAATAAATTCTTCTTACATTTTCCCGCCAATAAACATTGAAACACTGTTAATTTGTTCGTAAGAACTTTAGTCCCGTTTTGATTCGTATTTTAGAATGACACTTTTCTCAGTGTACCATCTAAAAAAGTTCATTCCTTTAAGTATATTCAGATGAGTTCGTGATAGAAACAGCCACTCATTACATAATTCACTAAACTCATAATTTCGCTCATTGCACAAACCCCAAAAACTCGCGTGCGATTTATTCACCACGACAGACCGCACCGTGCGGCTGTTATCAAAAAATTAACATATCCCCTACCCTGCCTTACCCGCTTCATCCGGAAGGACAATGTTTTCTACTGTCCACGGAAAGCACGAACATCGTGTCTGTGTGTAAGGCCATGCCTCCAATAACAAAGTTTATCGTAAAGTTTAAGCAAATGTGTAAGCAAAAGTTGTCTCAGGAGAGGCCAAAGTTTTAGCAAGAGACCCGGCAAGAGTTACACCGTTAAAACCCTTAAAAAAATTGGCGTATTTTGTCAGAGGCTAAAAATATTCCCGCTTTGCAATAAAATCCAAATAAATGGAACATTTGTTAACGTATTCGAAAACTAAAAACTGTTTTTGAAAGGTGATGAAATAGGCTTTCAAATTTCTATATAAAAATTACTACCTATGTATTTTTTAAATAATTTTTTTTTTTGCGAAAACTTTAAAAAGTGTTAAAAATGGCTCACTTTACTTTTTTTTTCTAACTAAAATTACTGACAATGAAAAAAAAATAAAACACATACTTATTTCATTAGATAAATGAATTATAAACCTTACTGTTACCTCACTTTTTTTCGTTTCATGTAAAAAAATTCTTAAAAAATTCACAAAGTTCCATAATTTTTTGGTTTCAGAAAGGGGTCAATTTTTTTTGTGGTTTTCTTTTAGATTTGAATATATAGTTTGTTGTATTCTCTTTCCAATACCGTTTAGATCACATTTCTGACTATGATAGTAAGGGAGAAACAACGATTTCTGTGAGCTGGGACAAATATGGTCTCCTGTGATTAAACGGGTTAAAACGAAATTACCGCTCTCTTGTAATTATTCTTTTCCATCGATGGGATTATCTGGATAGATGTTGTAATATCTAATTTTATTTACCTAATTACTGAAAAATATACAACATAGGTATGTACCTACCTGTATTAAATTACCTAGTTCGAATATTAACTTGGTTGGTCTGTAACCAGTGACCTCTACTAAGTACAAGGAACATACCGCTCTGCTAAGGAGGACGTCAAAAATATCTAACTTCAAATCAATTTTACATTTTATATTAAATTTTTTGTGTTAAATATAACGCTATTAAAACATCTTTAATAATCGGTTAAACCTTTCAAATATCTATCGCAAAATAATGGGTCGATTCTTAATTCCAACAAAAAATCGTCGCGTAGTTAATAGCTCGTTAACTTTTAGCACGAGAACAAGTAACAATAAAAATAAAATGTCACCGACGTTTTCTGTTGGCAAAGGGTTAAGCTAGGTTCGTAGTGTAATCCGACATTCTTGTTACCACACAGCTTGAGTGTTCTGTGTTCACCCAACTCGAAATTTGCGGCCTAAACCATGCCGCCCCGCTACTTTTGGTCGGACTTTCCCTGCAAAGTAACCCAACCAGCAGCTAAACACTATGCAAAAGGGTCAAATTATCAACACGATCCTTAAATTCAAACGTAAAAATGAAATTTCTTGCTTATATATTTACATTTTTTCTTGGCGTTTTTCTTTAACACGGGTGTTATAAACCTTGGTTCACGGATTTTCTTGTGTTGAGTTTGCACAATTTAGAACACTCAGCAGAAGAGGGGTAGTATATATGGAGAGATTTAAGTAACACTAAGTTAATTGTGGTGTTATTTTTACTAAGTGGTATGGTTATATGCGTGTTTATGTCGTTTATATCGAACCCCGCTATGGAGCACATACCGGTTATCTCGAATCTCATCGTTTGTTCTTGCTTCCCTGCAGCCCGATACAAACACCGCTATTGTTGTTAAGTCGTTATATCGGCGGAGGTGTCAGGCCATGACACGGGGCTATATATCAATAAGTCAGATGAAACGATAGCCATAAATCAAGGCAATTGCTTCTTCACGCGGTTCAACAGTTCATAATTTACCAACTTTATAGAGTGGAGCCATTGTTGAGAAATGCGCTGAGGCGAGGCTGCTGGGAGATGTGTTTTACAATTGGGAACAAAAAATAGATATATCTTATAAACCATCATGTGGGTTCTCCGCTGGTGTAGATAGAGAGGATAGTAATTGACATACCTATCGCTGTCCTGAGGCCCTAGCACACGCGATCGATAGGATAACTATCGGTAACTTCTCATCGTTCTCTATCATGACTACAGATCGCTAACGAATAAGTGTCATTTCACAATGAATAAGTGTCCTTAACATATTCGACATCAACTGTTGTTTGTACGTTAGCGATGTGCAGATATCCTAGAACGATGAGAAGTTACCGATAGTCATCCTATCGATCGTTATCGGTCGAGTGTGCTAAGACGGCCGGCATAGTCCAGCCGTAAGGCGTTAGAATCCCATTCCGAAGGCCACGGGTTCGAACCCGGCGTGCGCAAATAAATTTTATTTAATTGATTTGTGTTATTTCACAATTAATTATTTAAAATAAATATATAGTATATTTGCGGCACGTTCCAGAGTGGAAGATACTCTTAGTATCACCCTGGTGTAAGACCACCATTCAGAATTGAAACGTTGCTTGAAATTGCTTTAGCCGTGTTTACTGACTAGATCTGAATAGCCAGTTACTTCCCCACCTTCCTCTTCCTTATCTCCTTCCCTACCCCACTTACCTTCACCCCCAACTGGGGATGCCATAGTCTCACTGTCTCCAGACGGGAGCAGTAGGGACTCTTATGAGGTATTCACTATAAAAAAACCTCTGCAACACTCATCGTCATCAACGGCATCAATCTCCTACCAATAATCCGGTTATATTTTCCTAATTCCAGCGCAAACTCGACTTCTTCCATGCATGCAATTCAACCTTGTACAGATACTATTTTATGATGCGTAAGTAGATGCAATTCTTCAAGTTCTCGTTTCTAATATTGTTGCTTCATATTAAAACAGTCGTAGTAGATACTTGGTTTATAAACGCACCATAAATATAATATTTACTGCTTTCAGTATTTTCTTCCTCCTTTAGCCGGTTTATTTTTATCTCAAATCCACCTTCAAGAACTCACACTACACATTAAAGTATTTTCGTGTTGGCCTAACTTTATGTCCAATGTTTTGTTTTGAAGAAAATAAGTTGTGTTACTAATTTATATAAAGTAGGACAATTCAGAAAAACAACAACGTTTACGTTGCGACCTGCTACTGTGATTCGAACTCGGAACCTCTTTGGCTCATCACATGAGTATTGTTTGAGTATTATTATCTGGATATAGACTTATTATACGATAATTTTATAAGGCCACAAAAATATTCTAAGAGATATAATAATTAAGGTTATCTTAAGACATTTTCTATCGAAACCCTTTTTACTGTCTTCATTGTACATTCAATAGACAACATGTTTAAAAATAATCATTCTTATTCACAGAAAAACGATTAGATAATAACATACAACTTAACGTATCAGCAGGGTATCAAAATAACATCAAAATCTTAAAATTGAACACTAAGCATATCTATTTTGAATAGTTTCCTCTACCGGGGGTGGTAGCGTAGTCCATCGATAAGGATCGGTAGGATAATTGTCGGCAACTTCTCATCGTTCCCTAGGACAACTGCAGATCTCAAACGTACAAACGACAGTTGATATCGAATATATTAAGGACACTTAGTCATTGTGAACTGTCAGCTATTCGTTTGCGATCTGCAGTTGTCGTAGGGAACGATGAGAAGTTACCTATAGTTATCCTACCGATCGTTATAGAGCAAGCGTGCTAGGGCCTCTGGTAATCACTTACTTAACAACCTTGCCTAAAATCAAAAAAAATATCAATAATATTCATGAATTTCACATTAAATTGAAATACCAAACACCGAACTACAATAAAAGTTCTTGATTGGTCTTATTTTTTTTATTCTTCTTTTTCGGTTTTACATAAAACTTGTATTTTCGTATATATTTTCAAGCTATTATTACGACTATTAATGTATTAATTGCGCGTAAATTCTTTCGCCAAACACAAAAATCTTGCCTCTTTATGGTGAGAAACATATGTTATGACATGACTTATTCACAGACTGACATGACTGTTTACTATCTAAATAATACACTTTGTTATTGATTATTTAATTCTCATTATTTTACCTATATTTATTTGTATAATATCTATGAATAAAAATAAATCGGTTGTGGAGGATTTGTATCGTATATCATATATCAAGAGAGTGCATTTTAAATATATTTCTAAATTGTGAGATTCAGTGTAGACGCACTGACAAAGTTATTGGCCTTTCTTATAACTTATAACTTATAACTTATAAGCAATTGGTATTTTAAAATCAGCGTTGAAATTTTTGTCTCAAATCCTCCTGCAAGCACTCACAATACACATCACTCACAAGTATTTTCGTGTTGGCCTAACATTGTATTTTAAGTACCTACGTAATAAGGTTTCAAAAATATTTCCAAATGCTTTCCTTTTTACAGATGTTTCAATTCCAGGTGCAGATTCGTAGGGTAAGTAGTAAAAATTTGTATCAGACAAATATTACAAACGTTTTCACCTAATTTGCATACCGATTGTCGTCGGTATGCAGCAAGTTGCCAAAATCGCGCGGCGGAACGAGAATTCACACTGTTTGAAATGTTTATTATTTATCTTCGTCCACCATGTACATACTGAGTTACATTTTCTAATGATTACATTACTCAATTACATTTGTAAATGGTATTAGTGGATAAAAGAAAGAATAACTTTTTAGTCATCAGTCAGTCAATCATGATTAAAAAAAACTGGACAAGACATCCTAGCCTTTTGGCTTGACAGGAAAGGTTGTCGGCGAACACTGCAACCTCGTGCAAGGTACTGGAGCGAGGTAGAATGAGACCGGCAGAAGAGGAAAGCTTTTCGATGGTTTAACCAGGGCTCTTCAAGAGTTGTAATGCCAACATTGATGATGGTGATCGGGGTAGATAATTCAACAAGATCTGATGGATATTCTGTAATGATCCATAGAGATCTACAAATTCTATTAAGTACAAAGACTTCGTATTCACTCTACTCAAATGTCCTGTTTTAATGAGGAGTCTAAAAGCTGTTGGCGTAGTTCTGTAGAAAGCCACCAAAATAGTTGCCATTATATTGCTTCAGTAGTTATCATTGGCTATAAATAAACATTGGCAAATCCGTTAGAAGCTTTTTGATATCCAATATGAAAACGACAAATTATAATCCTAGAGATATTTTTTGCCTCCCTGACTTGCAGATTGTACTTGGGATTTTGGAGACGGAAAAGGTAAGCCGTTGGATTTATATCTTCTAGTCACTCCAGTCAATAAGACAAATTAAAAAACGCTCAGTAAATAAATCAGAGGAAATAATAAATATAAGTGTTTATTCTGCCAAGAAAGTCCCACCCACATCACAAATCAAGTAAATAATTGATTCTTCATTCAAATATTATTACTTATTTTGGTAGGCGGGTATGGGTACCGCCGCCTGGGGAACCATTTGTTGGATAACCAACACCTCTGCCATAGGTCACCCCAAGTAGTTCGCTACGTTTGGTGACTTAGCAGGGGTGCTCGGGTTCATGGGGTTATTTTTGTCCGGGTCTTAGCGGCGGATGCGTCTGCCCACGATCAGGAGAGATTGGTTGAGGGAAACCTTTTTATCTCTACAGCCGGTCTCTCAGAACATAGCCTTACACCGCAGTGGGAAGGATGGATTAATTAGGTTTGTTATTCCTAGAAAAACTGACCCCACGATTCCTACCCACCCCTCATACCTTTTTCCTTCCCAGAACTCCCTATCCTTCCTTTCCTCAAAATTACCTCCACACAGCATCCCTAAAGATGGCATAGGCCCTGAGGGGAATTATTTTCCTCGGAGCCTCCTGTGTGGAGCTAACGTAAAAAAAAATTTAATAATATTTATATACCTACCTACACCATATCTTATCACACGTTACGTTATATATGTCGAGCTCCATAGAAATATCATTATTTCTCAACTTAAGAAGTTAAGTTTTCTATCTGCAGACCTCCATTTACCACAACAATTGTCCATACCTGTTATTTACCGACATGCGATGCTGTGCAACACTACTACGTACAGAGTTTTGTACGTGGGCCACTTTTAAAGGTGTCGCATGAGGGAATTTTATACAATGGATAAAGCCTTTCAACATTTTTTTTTATTTTACCCTCCTAAAATATTTTTAAAAAGTAACAAAGTTCAATGTAATAATAATAATAATATTTGGCTAATTTATATAGCGCCGTTTTCGTGAAAAATCAACTCAAGGGCGCTGCTCTATAACCAACCGTCAAAGTAGAAAAATGCTCAAAATTTCTAATTTTGAACCAGCAATTAGATTAATAACAGAAATAATTGTTCAGTAATAACTGTAAGTAGCTTACTAGACGAAGGAAAAATAGAAGAATGGAAGACCTGAGCTTAGATGGCTGAATGATGTTAAGGCAAACACCACATCCTTTGGTAGGTAGACACCGCGGGAGACAGAAAGGAATAGTAGAGATTACGACTGTGCAAAATTTTCGTCCCAGGATGATGAAGATTTGTATGCAATCTATCGATTTAATGAAGGAAACCCAATGTATCCCAACAGCACCGTCGAATTTCACCCTCGAGAACAAATCGATCAAAATTTTTCAATTTGAAGATATCAGTCTTTTTTAAGTTCTTCTTCGGAGTGTGGTAGAAGAATTGATGTTGGCTCCATAAGAATTCGGAGATGTTTTAGCAATTCAATAGCATCAAGAGAAGCGTGTGAAGAATCGTTATGTCGGCGCCCTGTAGAAATTGGTAAAGTGGACATTCTTCAACAATATGCTCCGTGTTTTCTAAATTAAAATGATTGCTAAGGATACTTTCAGAGTATAACATAATTTGATCCAAGAAATCGTATAAACCATAATAACATCTCCTGCCGACTTGTCCATAGATTGTAGAACACTACCAGCTTCTGCTACTGCCGTGAGCAGAAACCGAACGGGAGAATTTACTGGCTATTGTCACCAGTGTCGAGTACCTGTCTAATAATATTTTAAAACATGGTGCTTTTGTCACTACGGCTGCTGTAAAATAGAGGATTTATATTCAAGCTGTTGTTCATGGAGAATGAAACACATCGTTTCAGTAAGATGTTGAATGTTGACTTAATGTATTTTTGAATTCACAAACACCGATCAAAATTTATTATTTAAATAATAATTATGTTAAGCTCCGTTTGCTATTCAGTACTGTTTTATCTTATTAAAATTTAAATATGTCTTATTTTAACTAATAAAAATAATTCTTCTTGCTTGCTAACAAATTTAATCGCGTTGAGTTAACTTAGAAATTCCTGATGGAACAGCTGTGAATTTTTTAAAGATGCTCACAGTTCTTTAGTTTTTGAATCTCAAGACAAACAAGAGAATAATGAGACAAAATAAATGGATGATTTCTATAACGCTGTTTTAGTGAAAAAAAACCCTTAAAGGATTACTGCAAATTGCGTTGTTCATGGTATGTTGTGGACGTAAGGATATACATTTTTTTTTTCTTCAATCTTTGCAAAATTACTTTGTAGCATTATTTTAATTAAATGAAATTATTTTGTGTAAACCACCATAATCACACGTTATTTTCCTGACGAAGAAACCATCGGTTTTGAAACATGTTGACATTTTAACTTGTGATTATAGTGGTTTACACAATTAGTAATTTGTTTCATTTAATATATTTAATTTATTCAGATAAAATATAAAGTTCATGACCGTGCTCTGGTCGACAATCTTCAAAAAAAAAAATGCAATGTCAATTTTACGATCCCAGAAAAAAAAATGATGCAATCAATCTATAAGTAATATTTAATATATAACATATCTAAATATTACTTATAAAAAGTTATAAATAATATATAGATATTTTATTTAAATTGAAATCGACTCTAGAGGGTTGACGTCCAGTGGGCGCCCCAGACACAGTTGGGCGAGGCAACTCCAGAAACTGTGCAAAAGGAGAGTATGGGTCTGCCATGGACGGAGGCCGAACAATCAGCACAAGACAGGGACGTATGGAGGAGCCTATAAGGTGATGATGATGATGATGATGATGATGACTAACAAATCAACGATCATCACCAAAGAGTGGTGAAAGTCCATAATTTCAGAAATGGCGATAAAATCAAAATGCGTTAAATGGCGTCAGCTGTTTTTGGTGAGCCATTATCTGAATAACCGGGTTCTTACCCACTGTCTTCTTTCCCGTCTCATTTCCCTCCTCACTATTTTCAGCCTCACGACTCACAACATAGTGGCTCTTGACAGCTGGGAGCAGATGAGACTCTTGTACTCACAAAAGATATAAATTTTTCAGCCCCTAATGGCCTCTCGGTTCTGGAATTCTTGATTATCGGCCCGTTTAAGCTTTCGATCAAATGGTAATCATCTGTCGGGGGATATGGTATTCTCTAAAATGGTTCACTTGCCGTTTTCTATAAATTCAGGCTTTTTTAAGCTGCATAGTTTTGACACCAGACGCTAAACAGCTAAGAGTTAAGATTTATATTATCTGCACAGCGTTGGTATTTGTGACATTGTAATTTAAATGTCAACCGCATTATTATAAATTATAAATATATAATATGTGTGCTATGTTTTGATAAAGTTGCAGTGGAATATCGTAAAGACGGCTGCTGCAGTGAGAAGGTAAGACGTAAGAATGAAGAGTTGTGGCCGAGGTCAGACAATAGATTCTGCTACGTGAGGGCATTGTTATCATCTGCTGATGATTTATAACTATGTCGTCTGCGGTCCGTGTTTCCAGTTGCGCCTCGTTGGGTAAGATGAAAGATCTAGCAAGATTTGAAGACGATATATATGCTGTTAGTAAATACAGACTCGTTTTATGAGTTGATTTTTAAAATACGTTTCGTGTATCTTTTTAAGAGACCAATGCTTTATTTTTTGCATCTAAAGACAAGAAAGAGAATACATTAATTTTATTTTAAAGGGTTTTATTCAGAATGAACAATGAACATTTGCTACGTAATTGTATTTATTTGCTAGCGTTTTCGACACATTCGTGACATTCACCAACGTTCGTAAAACTTTTTTTATTTTTTTTATTATTTATTTTTTTTTTTTTTTTTTTCACCAGATTTACAGGAACGGGTTTAATTTTTCCCTTTAGTTTTTTTTAGGAAAAACTAAACCCTTTCATACACTTTTCCATATAAATGATCATCTAGTAAATCCACGTTATGCAAGTGTATTATATAAGTATAATTAATACAAAACAATACAAGAACAACACGTAAATCTACCAAACTATTAAATGGGAATATAATTCACCGTCTCCAGATATTTTCATATCAGAGGGTTCGGCTCTGTGGAATTCCTAATTTGACCGATAAATCCTACTGATCCCTCAATATAAATATTTAAAAAATCTTTCGTAATTCTACATGTATTTAAAATGACTGATTTTTGCATTTTTATATACAAATTCTTTGACAAATCTAATATTCCTAAATTTTTAATAAGAGAGCTAGGTATAATGCCAGTAGCCGAAATAACAAAAGGTAATATTTTTATAGTCTGAGAATGCCAAATTCTTTTAATTTCATTTCCTAAATCTGTATACTTTCTTATTTTTTCAGAAACAGATTTTTGAATATTACAGGAATTTGGAATAGCTACATCAATAATATAAGTTATTTTTTTAATTTTGTCATGTAAAACTATATCAGGTCTATTATGACCAATTGGTCTGTCTGTTAGTATAGTTTTATCATAGTAAATTTTAAAGAAATTATTTTCTAAAAATGAATTTGGTTCGTATTCATAATATGGGACTATATTATGACAGTCAATCAAGTTATGTTTAATTACCAAACTTTGGTGAATTATTTTTAAAACCTGATTGTGCCTAAATGTATACTCAGACGGCGCTAATATAGAACATCCTGATATAATGTGTTCTATAGTTTCCGGAAAAGCCATACATTTTCTACATAAATCATCAATTTGATTTGGATCTTTGATTATATGCTTCCTATAATTTTTGGTATTAATTACTCTATCTTGAATAGCAAGCATAAAACCTTCTATTTCTGCGCTCAACTCTCCAATACTCAACCATTTGTTTGACGAAAGTTTGTCAACATACGTTTGGTTGAGATAATTGAAGTGTTTTGCGTGAATAATTTTATTTGACCAGGAATCTAATAATTCCTGGTTGGTATTTATAAAAATGTTGGCATTCTCGTCGTATAAATTTAAAGGTGAAATATTTCTGTCTGCCTTGCAAATTATTTTATGCAGCTCTGAGCTATTAGCTTTTCTATGAAAAAAATTTCTTAACATTTCTACCTGATTTTGTTTTAAAGAAGTTATTTTGACTATACCTCTACCTCCTAAATTTCTAGGTAAATTAATTCGTTCTATAGCTGAATTTGGATGATGACAATTAAACTTTGTTAACGTAGTTCTAATTAATCGTTCTAAGCTATCTAAATCTGTATTAGACCATTTAATTATACCAAATGAGTACGTTAATAGAGGTATTGCCCAACTATTTATTGCCTTTACTAAATTTTTAGCAGATAGATTGCATTTTAAAATTTTTTTTATCCTAGTTTGAAATTTAATCCTAATTTCATTTTTAATACTAGTATGATCTAATCTATTCGATTGCGGGTATCCTAAGTATTTATAAACCTCATCCCCTTTCATACTTTTAATTTTGAAATTTCTAAATATACCCTCATCTCCATCTATAATTTTGCCTTTCTCTATATGGATCGTTCTACATTTATCTAGACCAAAAGTCATTTTAATATCATCTGAAAAAATTTTAACTACCTTAATCATTTTCTCTAAATTTGATTCAGAATTTGAAAATAATTTTATATCATCCATATATAATAGATGCGAAATTGTACTACTCTCTCCTGTATTTCCCTTAATTTTTATTCCAAACTTGCTTTTTATTAACATTTTGGATAGAGGATTTAATGCTAAGCAAAACCAAAGAGGACTCAACGAGTCTCCTTGAAAAATTCCTCTTTTTATTGAAATGCCCGGTACTACTATTTTCTTACCCTTTAAATTGATAAATAAATCTGTATTCCAAAATGACATAATATTTTCTAAAAAGCTAATAATCATTGGATTAATTTTATATATATTTAATACTTTGATAAGCCACGAGTGCGGGACACTATCAAAAGCCTTTTGGTAATCTATATAGCAAGTATGTAAATTACGTTTTTTATTTTGAATCTGTTTTAGAATTACAGAATCAATAACTAATTGTTCTTTACATCCCATATGTTTTCTGCGACAACCTTTTTGTTGTTCAGATAAAATATTTTTTTCATCTAAATGATTATATATTAAATCTGTCAAGCAAGAGGTTAAAATTTTATATATTGTCGGTAAACATGTAATGGGTCTATACTGAGAGGGATTATTAATATTTTCGCTTTTAGGCAACATATAAGTAATGCCCTTAGTTAGAAAATTTGGAATATTTTGAGTTTGTCTAACAAATTTTGAAAGATGTTTTGCCAAAAGAGGATGTAACGTAGTCAGACGTTTGTACCAAAAATTATGTATCCAATCGCAACCCGTGGCTTTCCAATTATGAGTATTTTTAATAATTTTGGCTAACAATTCAACCGATATATCAGAAAAACTCATTTGTTCAATGTCTGAACAATTGAGTTCTTCATTTTCTATCCAGGGACCTGACTCATTGTGTTTTATATCTTTACTCCAAATTTTAGTCCAAAAATCGTGCATATCTGTTTTAGATGGCAACGGAATATTATTATTAGAAATAATATTTTTTTTTTCGTCAAGTTTGGAATAAAATATTTTCTCATTTTTCTGGAATAATCTGTTATTATTTTTTTTATTATACGTATAATTATATCTTTTTAATCTACTAGCTTTTACACCTAATTTTTGTTTTAATAAATCCAATAAATCATTGATTATATTTTCATTATTATTACTATCAATGCTATAACCAAATTTTCTCCCAATTTCGTCTACATGTCTCAAAATATTCCTACTTCTATTTCCATTTTTATATTCTATTATTCTAGCTATGCTACTTCTTAAAAATACTACATCATTTTCTAATCTAATCTGCCATTCTGGTTTACTATAACTATATGATCTATCATCAGAGGACTTTAATTCAATTCCTAACTTATTACATATAGTGATAGCGCTGGCATATACTAGTGTATGAAGATCTAAAAAACTAATGTCCTCAAATATAATTTTTGGTAAAATTATATTATTTAAATCAAAAATTAATTTAGATAATTTTTTTGACGTATGTAATTTTGGTAATTTTGGTCTATGTGTGGGCTCTACATCTATAAATCTAATTATATTATTATGAAGTAAGTTAGCTAATTCTACTACATTATCATCTACTAAGTTTAAATTTGCAATATTGATTTCCCTAAGATTATAAATAACATCTTCGTTATTTGAATCTACTGTAATATCATTGGTCATGTCTACTAGATTATTATCTAAACTATCTACATTCAATTCATCTAATATAACATTATTACTTGTATTAATTTGTTCTAAATTATTCCCCTGTTGCAATCTATCTGCTACTTCATTTTTTATCTGATCTAATGTAACTACAGGAATTAAATTATTTATAATAATTAATTTAAATTATTATAATTACATGTGATATTTTTTCAATGCCTATCTCACTAGGGTAAGCCTGTGTCGAGACAGACTTACTTAAGAGGTTAGACTTTACGCCATACGCCGAAAGTTTAGGTATTTATTGTTCCTAACTCTGTCCCACTCAGATGAAGCTCACACATACAACTGCACACAACAATACTGAATAGCGCACACGCTCGCACACTCGACTAACACGTGATACAGTGTCCCCGGTCCCCGCATAATATCATATTCTCATTTCGAGCGCCTTGCTGCAAATCATCTAGGTAGGTACCTACCATTCGGAATTCGGAATTATTATTTGTTATTCGTAGTATTTAGATCTCGCCTGACTTGTGATACCTCAATCACATTGATAGGATAATATAATCAATTAGTGAATGTTCGGCAATAACTAGATAAGTGATAATTCATGTAGGTATTGTTTATCATAATTTCCTGCGCTATTTAAAACTATAAATGTTATTATTATATTATGTTATTCATTTTGGTCGGCGGGTATAGGTACCGCCGCCCCGGGAACCATTTATTGGATAACCAACACCTCTGCCATAGGTCACCCCTTTAAGTTTTAGTCACCCTCTACGTTTGGTGACTTAGCCGGGGTGCCCGGGGGCATGTGGTTAGGTTTGTCCGGGTCTTGGCGACGGATGCGTCTGCCCACCAATTACGTAACAGGCCATATCAGGAGAGACTGGTTGAGGGAAACCTTTTGATCTCTCCGTTGGTCTCTCCCAGAACATCCCATTGCACCGCATTGGGATTTCCATGTTTGTTATTCCTGGAGAAACCGACCCCCAGATTCCTACCCACCCCTCATACCCTTTTCCTTCCCAGAACTCGCTCTCCTTCCTTTCCTTAAAATACCCTGTGCACAGCATCCCCAAAGATGACATAGGCCCTGAGGGAAATTATTTTCCTCAGGGCCTCCTGTGTGGAGCTAATGTAAAAAAAATTATAACTACATTGTGGTGGCTAAGGTGGTGATTGGTGATTGGTGATGATTTGCCCATTTGGTCGGCGGGTAATCGTAATAAATCACCGACATTGGTCTTTGTAGGCCAGTTCAATTAGCCATCCGGGATGGTATTTATTCCGGTAGTTCCATTTTTTTAATGTTTTATAAACTGGTTCCTTTACGTAAAATCCAAGTTTTCGACCTGCACACCCGTGCTCGTGCCGCCATTTTGAAAAAAAAAACAGACGAAATCGCAACAAAATCTTGTTTTTCTAAAATATCTCAAACAGTGCAAATTTGCCCCCAGTAGCTGTGGCAAATACGTGGAACCTAAAATTTGCTACAATTATTTTAAATTTATTATTATCTTCTTTCTCAAAAGTACTGATATGTAATAATCCAGTCAAGGAAGGAGGTGTGGAGTGCGTGAGCAGGTACCTAAGTGATTCCTTCATAAACTTGATCAGGGTGCTTAGGGTGTGAACATACCAAAAGTCCTGACGTCTAGGTGTCGAGCTAGGAGGGAAAGGGGGGGGGGGGGATGGTCCCAATATTCGGGTTTCCGCTTATATCTCGAAAACGGTGGTCCGCGGGTAATTTTTTTTCCATTACATGAATGCTCATAAAATTATCTTCAACTTTTATTCTATGTGTGATTTTCAAATTCCCAGCCGTTTTTGAGTTATACGGTCCCAAAAAATTGTATAGAATTAAATTCACTTTCAGAATATATATATATATATATTTTTTTTATTAATAATTCAAAAAAGATACATAAATTACAAATACATTTTATACACTAATTAATTATATAATATATATGTTTGATGTACCCCCATAAAAAAGCAGGGCTTGTGTGTATGGGGGGAGGGGTGTTATTATATAGTTTTTATTTATTTGTTATGATTTAGTTCAGGTTTTGAGTGTGCTTTTTAAGGTGAGTTTTAAATTTTTTTAAATTGGTATTCATGTTTCTATTATTTTCTGGTAATGAATTAAAGAATTTTACTCCGAGATATTTATGATTTAATTGTAATATTGTTTTTTTACATTTTGGAGTAATTTATATATATATATACATATGCAAATTAATCTCCAACCAGTCAACATTTACAGCAATTTTAAGTTTATTTATAATTTTAATTTTAAGTGTTGTCAATTTCAGAAAAAAACTTTTTTTTTTTTTTTTTGTGATAATATATTACAAAATTATACATAATATTTATAATACATTATTCCCATTGAGTTTAATAAAACTCATTTCGGGAAGGACAACATTATACAATTATGAAAATTATTTTTACAAAAGAACACGAATTTAAAGGGCATTTAAAGGAAAATACACAGATGTTAAAACAGACTAGGCACACTAGATACAGTTAGTTGAATATTTCATAAATACATTTAGAAAGATATACAACAGTTAAATAAAAATTGTTAAATATGTCACTGGTTACTAAAGCTGCTAAAGATATTTAACTTACTATTGACACACAAATTTTGTTCGTTCGCCTAAAAATTTGTTTGACCACACTTCCAGTTATTAAATAAAGTAGACAAAAATCATGTTACTTGAAAATTTTTATATTATAGTTTATAATGAAAAGTCTCACGATAATTTTATTCTATTTCGTTACATTAATACACCAAATTATAAACCTCACTGTTCTCAGTAACATCATGTGACACTCTGAACTTTATATGGATTAACGTTTTCATCCTCTTTGGACGTCTGGCAAGGTCCTGGCAATGGTTGTTCATTCATAGCATCTTCATCCTCAGTAATGTCGTCTTCATCGTCGTCCTCGGCAACAGGCACGCAGTTGAGGCATTTCCCTTGGCAGCGGGGGCAGGCTGCATAACAGTTCATCAATGCTTTTCGGCATCCACATTTCTAAATTACAAAATCCTTGGTGCAGCGGAAAAATATCATTTTCAGAAGGACCTTCTGGTGGATCTTCTGTTGTAATTGGCACCGGGGTGGCTCCAATATGTTTCCTTCCTATGACTGGACTATAAAGCCGTAAAAAAACTTACCAGTTTGCACAAACAAGCATATTGCACTACTAGTTTTTTGTTTTCTTAATTATCTCTTTTCCAGTGCATTTTCGAGAAAAATTATTATCACCAATTTTGTAGAACATAAAATTTCACAAAAGACTTAGGTATATGTTTTATGTTTTTTCATCTCTATCAGGTATCGAGGTTCAAATCTGCTAAAATCAGGTCAAAAAACAGTGTTTTACTTGGTTTACATTCCGTTAGTTTTTCAAAATGGTAGCTCGAGCACAAGTGCGCCAAGGTCGAATACTAGGATTTTAAAACAGGCGATCAGTTTATAAAACTTATTATAAAAAAATTAACTACCAGAATTGCGACCCCCTCATTTGCGCTAATTGTCTGAGGGGGTTTCTCACCATTTTCCTAATAGCTTATCCATACTATAAAGTTTGTTTTCGATTTACGATTGTCGAAGTTTATTGTTCGGTACTCGAACCTATGAATATTGGCTATATATGTTGGATAAGTGGGCCGAGTTTTCTAACTATTGCAAGTATTTTATTTTTAATAAAATCCCTTATCCACTGGAGGAACAGTGCAATTAAAATATTTTTTATCGGATTGCTAAGGGAAATTTTTCCGCCCACATAAAAAAATCATACCTCCGAATTTGAATATGGAGACATACAAACTGATTTTTTTTATTTTTATTTTTTTATTTATTTACTTTTTTATACATATACATTATTTATTGAATGTTTTGGCTACCCAACTAGGAAGAATCCCGTTTTAGGGCAGTCAAATTAGGATGATATATGGAACACAGACACTTAAATAATATAATAATAATAATAATAAAAAGTCCTGTATAAATGTGTTGGATAAAATAAGAAGAAGAAAAGAGAAAGAATAAAATTAAACAAATAACCAATTAAAATATGAAGATAACCGTTGTTTTTTTAACAAAATTATTTAAATAATAAAAAAATTAAAAAAATATAAAATAAAATAAAAAATAATAAAAGTTTTATCTACTTAAAAACAAAGGATTAAAACAAAATAGCTAATTGCTGTTTGCATTGCAAATTATGGTCTTACATACATATTTTGTATTAATAAAAACTGGAAAAGGAAAAAAAAAAGAATAAAATAAGATAACTTGCATGAATATGACTGTTGTTTGTTTATCAAAGTTATTGAAAAAGTAATCTTATAAAAGGTATATATATATAGTTAATAATAGGTATTTAAATATATCACAATAAAGGTAACTGGTGTTTGAATTGCCTTCTATGTAGCCAATGAATTCCCCTATCTTTTGTTTATTATCACATATTTGTAGGATTTATAAAAACATATAATTAAATCTTTAACCTTAAAACATTTTAAAGAATCTAGAGAATATTTATTTTGTTATATTTTGAATGTACATTATATTATATAGTCGTTTTAATAAAATAAAAAAAATTGAAAATTTGACACATTTTGCCAACAAAGCAATCCGAGGTTTTGGAAAGTGTGCCATAATGAGGCAAAAAGCGCTCGAGTGGTTAAAGTATGGATAAGCTATTAGGGGGATGGTGAGAAACCCTGTAAGGAGTTAATATTATTTATAAAAAAAAACGACAGTAATGAAAACATAATCCCTGTTGTATGCGATATATTTTATATTTTGTGATGTAAAATGACCGTACACAACAAAAAATTTCAGATTTCAAAGATGTAATAAAATATTATAACTGACTACATCTACATTTTTTGTGGGAATGTTTTTAGTTTTAGGAAGGACAAAAAAAGTTTGAAAAAAATCGTTAAAAAGATTGCAAATTTGTTGCCCATCACTTAAAGAAAAGTTTCCGCCGAACATGTTATTCGGTGATCGAGGAAGCTTGTTTTTAAAATATTTCACATTATTCTTTGTGTTTAACTAAGCATTATTTATGTAGTTTTTTTTTAAAGAAAGACAAACATTTTCGAGTTACGAATAACCCAACAACATTTGAAAATCTCCTACTACCATCACACTAAGCGAAAGATATTGCTTGTGTTAATTTGAGTAATATTGTAAACAGTTTTATGAAAAAAATATTATATTTATTACCTATTGTAAAAAATGTATTATCTAAAATACATTATTATGAAATTAAATAGAACTCATGAATAAAAAGAAAAATCAATCCCATCACTATTATTATGTAAAATGGTCTTACCATCACTATTATCCAAAACGATGGCTCCACCCCCCCGACCATGCACTCCTTGCCACGACCCGTCAAATGTGCGAATGAGACGACTGCCGTAAACTCTCAAATTTACCTACAGAAATCGCTTGAAAACAGGTTTATGGAGAATACACTTTTCTACACCGAAACTTTCACGAAATTGAAATTTAAAAAAATATATATTTTCTAAAAAGAAGAAGCTACGTCGGTATGTTTTCATAATTTTGTAATTCTATATGAGAGTTGAGTTAGCAGCACTTTTTCCTAAAATAATATTTTTTGATAAATTATATATGTTTGACAGTGAATGTTTACGTTAATACGAAACGCATCGAAAATTCAAAAAGCTACCGACATAGCTTTTACTTTCTAAAAGGCAGTGTAAAAAAAATATATTCATTTTGTGCAATTTTCGATGTAGAAAAGTGTTTTTTCCCGGGCGTCCTTTTTGTATGGGCCGAAAAGCGAAGTCTATCGTCTTAATACTTATAAAAGTATTGAAATGATTAGTTATTATTAGGTGAGGGACGAGGGTAATGGGAGTGGTGCTTTGTGGGGAGGGGATAACGGTGGGAGGAGTCAAAATAATAAGGAAACATAGTCAACAAAGGTGACTTGCAGAGTGCTATTATTTTGGATACTAAATTAATTTATGTAAATATATTTTTTGTTTATTTCTAAGGTTTACAAAGCGCACAAATTAAATTATTGTGAATAACACGGATGTTTAGAAACCTACCGCAAATAAATAAAATTGAGTAATAAATCTACAATGTGAATAAAACATTTCAGAATTATGTATATTTCGTTTTCCGAAAAAAATTATAACTTAATAACGTGGTTTTGACAATGAAGTTGACACACGTTTAGCTTTCTGGAAACTGACACCATTTCGTGAGTTTAAAATTGAAAGTTTCTTGAGATTTTTTAATTAGATTTAATAACTACATAATATTAAAACATTTTTTAATAATGTTGGCGTAACTTAGTGCTATGCCCGTACTGAGACCCCAAAATTTAAAGTGAAACAACTGCATTTATCGTAAGCTTGATATTGACGGTCAAGAATCTTTGATACCTATATATTCACACCAAGCTCAAGAGCCAGTTCTCTTAATTGGTGTAGAAACCAAAGAAATTATGTTTTCAACTTTTTGTCATACCTTTTTATTATATTTTTGTTTTTATTTAGTTATTCTATTGTTAAACAATGATTAAAATTTGTAAAATTGTTGTGTGTAAGAGGTGAAATAAATAAATTAAAAAAAAAAAAAAAAATATATATATATATATATTTTTTTTTTTTTTTAATTTTCTTTATTCATTTTGTTTGTTACAGGTTTATTTTACATGGCTTTTTGACTACCAAGCTAGGCAAATGCCCGTATGGTAGTCGAGATTCATAAAATGTTATATTAAGTATAAAATATTAGGTATAATCGTCCATATATGTAGATGAAAGTAAAAACATATAGCATACATAATAGGGAAAATATTCATACTAATATTAGGTACATGATCACATACATGAAAGGAAGTAGGTGAATATACATTATTAGTCGACGTATAGAAGAGAATTAAGTGAAATTCAAAAAATTTACAATTCAAAAAACATTTAAATATGTAACAAAAAACATTTAAATATGTAACAAAAAACATTTAAATATGTAACAAAAAACATTTAAATATGTAAAAAAACATTTAAATATGTATCAAAAAACATTTAAATATGTATCAAAAAACATTTAAATATGTAACAAAAACAACCATCTTATTTAACTCCACATAACAGTTATAAATTTCCTAGAGGAAAAGCTGTGGAAGACTTATGTAGGTTATTTTGAAGTCCTTGGAATTGCCATTGAAAGATATAAACACTGTACAGACTTTCTGTTTCAAAGTATTACGTAATTCCGCAATAATGAATTTATTTGATTTCCGATTAAGTAAATTAAGATTTGATACGATGTAGCTAGGTACCTACTTGAATAATTATGTTTTCGTGGGCCATGATAGAAGATTTGGTAAGAAAGGATATCGTGCCATTATGTACGTATTTACTTCAAGTCCATTTTCCACTCCTAATGATTACAATAAAATAAATAAACAAAAGCGAAAACACTTCCACCAAATTCCTCGTGTCTCAATAAATTTGCCACCAAAGTTGTCCGGTCATTTAAATGTCCTACTTAAAATTCTGTCGGCCAGAATATTTGTGCACGCAACTCTGGCCTGACCAAGGATGCACATCTCTTATCAGATCTAGCGTCTTTCCTTTGTCGCCCTGCACGTCCACTTGCGCCTTTGTTTCGAATATTTATTCCTACAACAGCGGACCATTGATCAAAACAATAATGGTAATAATTTTAATACAATAACATACCATAAAAATGAGGCGCTCTGCCAAAATTTCAATGTCAGCGGACAATGACTGGCAGACAGCAATCATTTTATTTTATTTTTAACGTTGTCAAAGCACAGTTTGCGGGATGACTTATTAACACTACTAACATTACGAATGGATAATAAAATGAATATCCTAATGATAAAATTTATTAATTTATAATTTGTAGGTATTAATTTAAAACCGAAATAACAAATTTATCACCTCTATATTTATAACTCAGTTTAAATTTTTTTTTCATCGCTGATATTATCAATATGGATTGAAAATGGAATTCACACCAAAGTTTTTTTATCGAGGTGTTCTGGGCAAACTTCAAAAGAATGTTGCAATGTTTACAGATGCCTTGACATCTCTATTTGCACTATTTTTTAAGTATTTTTCCTAGTGCTGATATTTCTAATACATATTGAGTGATATGGGGTCCTGTGGACCAGACTAGTCTAGAATAGTACTGCCCTAGATGTTCCCCTAAATCCTCTACAATATGATACCTACGATGTACAAGAATCAACTATATTTATAATTCATTCTCGACAAAGAAAAACATTATAATGCTTGTGACCTGTCAAATACAATTACCGTATCAGAGTTGTTTGATAAATCTCAAACACTCAGCTCCTCGTCTGCTTCAATTTGCGAGTGCTTTATACTTCCAAAGCCAGAGGTGACACGCGCGAACATTGCAAACTGCAGCCGCACCGCGTCCTAATTCAAATGAATTAATGCCAAGCAATCATGGGCCAGTCATCGCTACTGGTAACAGTGGTAACTGCTGGCAACTGGTGCATTGTATGTGAAGTAATTTATCTGCGAAGTAATAATGTCTTGTCGGTGTCTCCGCGCCAGTATGCTGTCAGATTAGGTGGCCGCGACAAGGATCGTAATATTGCAGCTGAAGTATAACACTGGAATATGTAAATGAGAAGTCATATTGTATATTAGATCGGTGTAAGCTGTTAGCGCGGACATTTTTCATTAAATTTACAGGACGTACACTATTAAAAACATTATATATAAAAAAAATCTACAAATAGCGAATATGTATCATTTTACAGGCTTTAGAAAATCATAAGAGAATTAAGGCGATTATGAATCAAAAAATATCATTCAGGTATCTCAGAAAATAGTGGTAAACTTATAAAATATGTGAGGTGAATTTGTTTCCAAATGTGTGAAAACAAGGTATAGGTGCATGTAGTTGGTAGTTCGTTCCAGAATTATTATTCCAGGATAAAATATTTTGCCTGGTTGCTCAATTAGATTCCTTGAAAACGATTCCTTGAAAGAGATGAGAGTCAGAATAATTTTAAACAAAAGTGCATCTTTTTTTCTTCTGTTTTTTTAAGTAGGCGTATTTATTTAGTAAATGTAATTTTTGTGTTAAATTGGTATGTGTAATATGAAGTTAATAAATAGTAAAAATTTGTGCTGCACCTCGTTTTTAAAGTGAATTCCGCAGGTAGGTACATGGAGAAAAATATTATTCTAAAATACGATCATTTTATTCGTAAAAACGGGACTGAAGTTCTTACGAACAAATTAATAGTGTTTCAATGTTTATTGGCGGGAACATGTAAGAATAGTTTGTTGGTATACGTAATTTCGTATATACACCAACAAATTATTCTTTCATTTTCCCGCCAATAAACATTGAAACACTATTAATTTGTTCGTAAGAACTTCAGTCCCGTTTTTAACCGTTTTTACGAATAAAATTATCGTATTGTAGAATAACATTTTTCTCCGTATAGAGTATACCTAGCAACAACCCGGATCCGGTGGAACTATTGCATTGCTAATTTGGGATATGTTATGAGGCTGAATGAGTTAGAAAGAAAAGAAGATTAGGCAGAGGAAGTTCGGGATATATCTGATTATTAAACGCCACATTTGTAGCAATATTTTGACCAAGAATGGCGGTTTTTCACAAAGACTATACTAAAAGTATCTAGCACTCTGCGCATCGAATATTAAAAAACGAAAATCGGAATTATATTTGCAAAATATATAAATAAACAGACGTTTTAGTGCGTTTAATAAAAACGCCACTATAAAAATTAAATTATCCATGAAGTATTACTTCCAGCTGCGGGTGCACAAGTCACAGTAAACTAAGTACACTGTATTCACGCATTCTTCGATCGGCAGCGTTTCGCATCATCAGCCAACTAATAATTATTCGGATAATGACGGCGAGGCACGTTTCAATTTGCCTGTCACATACCGGAATTCGAACAACACATCAACCTGTCAAGATCTGACGTCCCGACTCATCAACTATTGATACGGCGCTTTGAGCATTGACGCTGCATCGCAAAACGAAGCCATTGCCATATTCAGATAGATCATAATACGTACTGAATTCTGATTACAGCAGTTGCGCATATTAAAATCTCGGAGTTACTTTTATGGAACCGCTTTTGCAGACAATTATTGACGTGCGTGAAATACGTAAAATTTTCAAAGAAAGCATCGAATTCTGCCAATCCTCGATATGTGAATTTATTCTCTAACTATTTCTAATGCATTACAAGTTGTGAATGTTTTATCAGTTAACAGTGGTAACTGCTGGCAATGATGCTTAGCATCGATGGGAATATTGATGTTTTGCAAATAGTTGTTGGCAATGCGAATGTACATTATTCGCTCATGTTTATGTTAGGAAAATGATTTTTGACATGTTCGATAAGATACCTATTCTAAACACGTTTACATTTTTCACGGAAAAACTTGCATTGTAATTGCATTTAATTTATTTTATTGTGCGCACTGACTACATTTAAAAAGACAATATTAGAATTTATTTATTTTCCTGATATTATTGTTTCTGGTAGCACGGCGCCGCACCTAAACTTTTTCCACCTTAAAAAAATATAAAACAGCGCCGAAAATAATTTACTGTCAGGTAAGGTTGTCTCCCGTTAACGATAGACCCATTAACCAGCGGCCGAGAATTGAAATTTCAACTTGCAATCGTGCCCTTGCAACTGTAGAGGGCGGTTCCGATGAGAAATATTGATTATTCTCCGTACCCAAAAGTTAAACTAATAACTCATCCTAAAGAATAAGATTTTTTTTAATAGCTTTAAAACTTAAAATGTTTAAAGAAAATATTTAAGAAATCGGTAGAAATTCGGGATGCCGCGGATGGGAAAGAACATTAAATTTGAAATCGAACATGTAAGGGAAGAAAGGGAAACAATATTAATTTTATATTGATAGTTGAAAATATGATTTCATTTAAAGAAACCTATTTTCTGGTATTAAATAAGTTTTAATATCAGAAAATTATTAATATTTAGATATGGTTTGTTATGTTTCCACCAATCTTGCCGTTTAAATAATTGTATGTGTATTATTGTATTTAGGATATTGGAGATAAGTATCTATTCAAAATAATTTTCAAAAACAGTACAATATCATTTACAAAAAAAAAAATAAGAAAAGTATTGAGCCTAAATGTGAATCTTGGGGTACACCGCTAGTAGGCACGAATTTGGTTAAAATTATTTTTTACAAAGAATCGTATTTGTTAGCGTATACTATCTGTATCTCTGTATGTAAAATTTTAGATGGCTGTGTTGATGATGGAATAACGTAATTCAAAATTATTGTTAACATTTGTGTTTTTGTCTAAAGTAGACCAATCTGCACTTTCTAAGTTTTTAGATCAATCTACACATTAGTTCTACTCAGGAGACCCTGAGGAAAACTCGCTCTGGGCCTGTATTAGTATTAGGGATGCTGTGTGGGATGTTTTTTTGTGGGGAAAAGAAGGAGAGGAAGTTCTGGGAAGAAATAAAGGTATGAGAATGAGAAAAAGGGTAGGAATGGGTCAGTGTGTCCAAGAGTGATGGACGTATGAAACTATTCATCTCATTGCGGTGCAAGGCAATGGATCGAGAGATTCTGGCTGGAGAGATCAAAATGTCTCCCTCAATCAGTCTCTCCAGATCAAACTTGCCACGCGGTAGGAGGGCAAATGCATCCGTTGCTAAGACCTAGACAATCCTCACCCCATGAACCCGGGCACCCCTGGAAAGTCGCCAAACGTAGTGAAACACTTGGGGTGACCTATGGCAGGTGTGTTGGTAATCCAATAAATGATTCCCAGAGCAGAGGTACACATACCCGCCTTCCAAATTTCTCTACTCAAAGTATTCTATTATAAGTAGATATTCTACAATTGAAAAATCGGATGAGTAATTAGGGACAGTCTTAGGGTGTACATTTAGGTAATTGTCCATAATGGTAATGTTTAAGGGAGGACGGTGGAAATCAATAGGGAGAAGGAGGTCTATTTACTGAAGACTAACTTTACAGAAGGATCCATAACAGGTGGTGATTAGAATAAAATAGATTATTATTTTGTGTAAGACAAAGGAAATTGACCTACATATTTATAATTTTGCGAGCAGAGATATTAAAATGAATTGTTGGATAATTACTTTGGGTAATACAGTCTATGTATATTTAAAATATTGTAGTCACCGATTAGCCGTATTCTGGCTTCTGGAAACGCGAGGATACAATTTTTTTACGTAAATACCACACAAGAGTCCCAATTGCATCCGTCTGGAGCCAGTAAGATTTGTTGTGGGGTTTGAGGGAGTGGACAGGGGAAGGAGATGGGGGAGAGGAAGGTGGGGAGGATCAGGCTATTCAAATCTGGTCACTAAACACGGCTAAAGCCTTTTCAAACAATGTTTCAATTCTGAATGTTGGTCTTACACCATGGTGATACTGAAAGTATCTTCAACTCTGGAGGGGGCCGCAAATATGCTTTAAAGTATTTTTAATTAATTAATTGTGAAATAACACAAATAAATCAAATAATTTATGGTTTAAATCCGATTGTGAGTCGAGAGTCTTACCCCTAGACCACGGAAGCCGTCACATTTTTCTCCTTTCATTTGTCCTCTGTCACGCCCTTTAAAATTTAGCACGATAACAGCCACCTTATACAACTACTAGTATTTTTTGTAAGTAAATTTCACGCACTCAATCACAGAATGAAACATGACTATGACCTATGACTATAGCATATTGGTAAGGTAAGAACTACGTTCCTAATTTCAATCGCTGAGGCTAAACCACATGAATCACTTGACGGGGCACTGCCGTGCGCGTTTAACATTATTAAGCTCATCGGCCTCAAATTAAGGACATGGAGCTCGTTTTGAATAAATCATGCGCGAAACCCACACCGCAGATTACTCTGCTAAATTGAGTATAATGAAGTGATCTGCGACTTAACGAGGATTAACGCCCATCCGCCGGGGATGTCGGTGAAAAGTAACGACCGTTGGCGACGTCACTCCGTGTCATGCATCGCGTTACGGCGCCGCGACGTCTGACAAGCGCCGTGACAAACGTCGTGACAAGCTCCGCGACAAGCGTCGTGACAAGCAGCGTGACACAAACGCGATGCGATAAACGAGACCAGGCAGGTCTGAATCCAATTACCTTCTTTGATATGGAAGTCTCTACTCACTCTTTTGTGAAAAATATTGAACAGTATCCCAACAACTAATTGCGCAAAGGTTAAAAATAAGCTCTAGTTAGTAGATAAAATAAAGTATTTCAAATGCTCTAATTTAAGTAATAGTAGCACTTCACTTTGCATTGCGTCTTTGTGATTGCATGTTTGTTGTATTCGGTAATAGTTGACGTTAAGACAAGTATGACCGTCAAATAGTAAAACCCAAATATTTATTTATTATTCAACGCCTTGATGGGTAATAAGTGTATAATACAGTGATATATATGTAATACAATATTTAAATAAGAAAGATAAACTCATAGCAATGAACATTATAAAAATGGTAGGTATAAAGTTAAGTATAAATATTATATTATAAGAAAACAGAAAAAATAAAAATAACTTAAACTGAAACCAGTTTTTAAATTGCAGATGGCAATATAGTGTAGGTTATATGAGAAATTTACAGGTGAGTTATAGGTAGATGGAAAAGTTCACAAACTCGATAAATAAAAGAGAGTAAAAAGATAGATAAATAGAAAGAATGCAAAAATATATGCAACAGCTCCTACATTATACAAATATGCTACATAAAAATATCATTAAGGTATAATTATTATATAATATTCTTAGATTAGAAAACTTAAAAAGAGTGTACTATGCAATTGTTCAATCTATATTACAATATGGTATTATTGGTTGGGGAGGAACTTATATTTTTTATTAATTAATCACCTCTCTCTAAAATATTTTTGTCCATAGTTCTTTTTAGTCTATACTTGTTTGTTTATTTTGTTATTAATGTCATTACTACCCTGACGAAGAAACCATCGGTTTTGAAACATGTAGGTAATTGTGATTATATTAGTGGTTTAAACAAAGTTATTTGTTTTAATTTAATTATAATAATATTTTAAATCCACTCAAAATTGTTCAAAGATTGATAATTAAAGTAATTTTGAAAAAACCATCCAAATTTTCTACTGAAATTCTCTTTTCAATATTCAATGTACCTACAATAGACAAAATGTATAAAAAATATTGAATTCTACAAATTTACAAAGAAGTACAGTTAAATAACTTACCATTCCATTCATCAGCAAGATATCAGAATACTATCAAAATCCCTAAATTTAGTACAAAGCACACACAAAATTCTTATCTCTATGTAGGTATAACATATTATAACAAACTACCATTATATCTGAAAGTTATCGAAAATATTCAGGAATTTCAGCAAAAATTAAAAAAATACCTAAAACAACTATAAGAGTCTATATCTCACTATTATTATTATTTCTTTCAAATCCTTTATCGATAAATCTTGCAATTTCTTAATTATGCCTTGTTTTTTACCATATTGTTTTATGTATTTACTTTCACACATGATATTGTATAATTGAAATATAATTGAACTAAAATTCCCTCACCAAACACAAGAGCCTTGTCTCTTTATTGTGAGGAAAAGCTATTCTTATCCACTATTTTACCACTGTATAAAATTTAAAAATTGTGTATTTATTGTAATAAAAACCTTTAAATATTAAAAAAAAAAAAAAAAAAAAAAATATATATATATATATATATTTCTTAAATAACAGTAACTCATATTAAACATGACGATATTTGAAGTGAATTTGTGTATTTCCAAGTGTGTGAAAGCGAAATAGGTGGGATGTATGTGATAAGTTTGTCCCGGAATTATTGTTGCAGAATAGTATATTTTGCCTAGTTGCTCGAATATATGATATGTTTAGAGAGCAATTTAATAGCAACAGTATGAATTTAATATATTTTTAAATCAGCCACTAAGAGAAAACGCTATTTTACACAACAAAATATAGAATTTCGTGCAAAAACCTTACTTTTAGAATAAATTTCATATTAGCAGTGCAGCGTTTTTTATGCATTTTAAAGGTTGATATTATGATAAAATATTTTACGCATTCAAAATCTATAATACAAAATACTACAGGGTTTCATGGCAAAATTTCGCCTGTCATCGGCTGCCCGAAATTTCATAATGTTTTTTTTTTATATTTCAGAATAAAACTCGTAGGTTTTATTTATTGGTTTGGACTTGGAGTTATAAAATCGTCGACCAGTATTAATTACCCTACCCCCTGCGGCCACAAACGGATAAATAGGCACTCTAGTTAAAAACGTTGATCATCAGTGGGGTTCACAATTTATTTGATTTTTTTTCTATTTTCGAAGTGTGTATTAAATCGACAAAAACGCGGTAAGGCGTCTTTGGTGTTGGACATATTATTGCCAAAGGGTAAGTGTGGACAATACTTTGTCAAATTTACTGTCCGTTTATTGCAAATGTTTGCCAAGTATGCCGATACGCGAATACGAATAGCCAAGTAAGTTCTACCGCACTGTTTGTGGCCAAAGTCTGCTGGGAAATAAATCATTCATCAATATAGGCACAGTAAATTTTACTCAAAATTTGTTAATTTTTCCATAAGTTTTGAGTTTAAATAAATCATGAAGAAAAACAATATTCTTATTAGACCCGGTTGTTTCATTCGCACTAACTTATTATGCCGTTATTTAACCCACTGGTGCTGAGGTGACTTTTTTGTTTTCAGCCTGGAGTAGGAGGAGACGTGCATTTTTGATACCATTATTTTAGAAGTTATGAGTTTTCGTCGTTGAATAGTGTTTTTATATAATATTTAATACGTATTAAATAGTTGTTGCAAGAAATGGTACTATAAAACTCCGGTCAGTGGTTCAGTGGGCAACGCGTTTGGGTCTCACCCAGGCGTTCCGTGTTCGATTCCTCGGCTGGCTAAGTCCTCCACCACAACACAAGCATTGGTGCTGGAAACTAATGTATCTATAATTTTCTTGAAGAATATCAGATATGTTACTGAGCAAGATAGAACGATGCGCCGCGAAATGGCAATGTAGCAACTGCACATGGATTTTGACGTGTCTGACAGACATAACGTCAGCGGCAGAGGGTTAATCGGTAATTACTATTCAGCCTGTCAATTAAAATATGTATTACACAGGTTAATTATACCAAGCTACAAAAAATTAAGATCGGGGGATAAGTATCTGCTTACAGAATAAGAATGAATATTTTTTTGGTTTAGTTGCTATCATCTTAAACTACCTACCATGGCAAAAGAAACATCAGGGATTTATTTTATTTACCAAGTCCATTCAGTTGTCAGGTATTCTTATTTGAAATTCTAACATGGGTTTGATTGAATTTTAAGTATGACACACTATTAATATTCCCCCTGCATTCTTTCTAATACATTAAACATGACATAATTTCTTACCTAAACACATTTATTATTCCGTGAAGATTCGCACCGATTCTTTCGTGGTTAAAATACCAAATCTAACTCTTTTGCGCCAAAGAATTTCTGATCAAATCAGCGATTACAAATATTCTAAGAATGCAACCCGACAACCTGATTTTATATAAAATACTTTATAGTATTTTATCGATTTTGGTCTTTCGGATAACGCTCTAATTAACCTCATATACAATCGAATACACTGCTTTTTAATGCAAGTATAAGAATTGCGATTGGAAGTCTTTCTAAGATTCAACACAGGCATTTTACGTAATATTTAATGACACTGATATAATCGTTGAATCTATGATGATCATTATTAGCTAGTTTAATATACGTTAGACCAGGACACTTAATAGTTATAAAATTAACGATTTCTAAAATCGATATAACTTCTCATAATTCGACAACATTGTAACACTGACAATTCATCTTCTTATTCATTTGTTTTTCATTTACGCCAGTCTCTGGATATTCGGCTTCAGTTCTTAGATCTTTTCGTTTTGCTCAAATCTTCTTCAACGCACTTAGTCCAGTTATCTCCGGATATGTTAAAAGTTAGCTTAACTTTAATTTCCAATTTAAAAACAATAACACACAGTTATTTCATCGAGAAAACAAATGAACTTTGAAAAGAAAACAAACAAAACAAGAATCATCGAGCAGGCTGAGGAAAACCGATGATTAAGTGTAATATTAACCAAATTATAGAACTTTAAATTATAACATCTACTAACTTTATATTTCACCGACACTTATGTTATCAACCGTAAAAATAAATCAAACAGAATTGTTTTTTTTAAACAAATTAATAATCGCCATTATTGGCGAACCACAAAGTTAATGTTTTTACAAATAGATATGTAAAAACAATTATTTCAGTGGCCTGACAGTAAAATAGGGTTTATTTTGTTCTGGGTGCCAGTGGTGCAGAGGTACGCCTTTTTTAATAATAATTTTTTGAAATGTTTCTGGATTAATTTCGTTGAGAGCAAACCAAAGCTGTGAAGTAAATCATATCAGAATTCAGTTCAAGCACGATAAATATCACTTCTAACTCCTAGCGTGCAAAACATAATATTTCAGTTAAAGATTCCGACCTATAATTTCCTAATTTAATTTTGTACAATTGTTTTGTAATATTATCTACATTTCAACCTGCCTAGCGAAGAGCAGTCGCTAAATCTTCGCTGAATATTAGAAGACGCCATCCAAAACTGTTTTCAATATGTCATTACGTCTACTAAAAGCGATTAAAGAAGAATTCAATGTAAAAATAAATAAATGATGACTTTATCTTCGTAATTAACATAACTGTCCATTTAAGTAAATATTTATTTTTAAGTTCATAATTCCATAAACCATAAATAATTACCTACAGCTACAAAATATTCTGACGCTCGCTGCTCTTTTAAACACAAGCTATAGAGAAGAGAAACATCAAAAATCAAAAATATTCTGTGAAAATTTATTTTGTAATTGATTGTTATCAACATTATTGTACTTTGTAAACTCATTATTTAATAAATAAATTTAAAAACAATAATTTTATTCATGAGAGTTACATTGCGACTATTTGACGATATTTACGATATCGTCAATAATAATAATATTTGGATGACTAGTATAGCGTTTTTGTGAAAAAATACTTCAAGGGCGCTGTGTTTACAATTTAGAAAAAAATATAGGTTTAAGATTATTGATATAAATCGAATTTTTAGCTGACGAACTCTACCATACTTGCGACTGTTAACTTGTTGAAAGCCAGCATACAAAAAATATATTTTTTCAATTCGACGTAAAATATTTGACAGTTCTCACCTTACTTACGAATTCAATTTTTATAACATTTCTTTTGTAATATATTACAAAAATTACATCAAAATAATGTAGATAAAACCAACTTCATAATAATCACTCAAATCTATGCTTTCCACAGTGGATTTATATTTAAAAAAATGAATAAATATAGACTTCGAATATGACAGCGTTCATATTATCAAGCGGCAGCCATTTTGACCACCATCTTGTACCTTTTTCCCTTTGTACCTACGGAAGAGATAATCTGGTGTCACCATATTAATTTCTCGATTTTTAAATAAAATAATCCCAGGAAGCCGGACTTAAGCATGAACTAACTAACTGAGATGAGATTTGAATAATTATCCCTATAATTTAACGGCTTGGCATCTCAGCATCCAGACGCGGTCCGGAATATGATTTATCTCCCGCAAAGTTTGTTTTTTCCACATTCCACTAAAACAGATTTACTGCAGCGCGTCTCACACTTAAGGCGGAATTTCTTTCCACTAAAATTAATGACGTGGCACAAGTATAGTTTTATAATGTTTCGGAGGGATTTGTGGAAAATATTCCTGATTTATGGAACCCATTTACATTCGGAACTCTTGGGACAAACGAAATGTTATGATTTTGGGGAACATTCTATTTCTTAAGTGAAATATGGATGCGAACATTATCTGTCAGCTTTATTATTCTATTACTGACTTTTGTACGAAAATGAGACATTATGATCACTTTCACATCCAGCCCAACCATTATAAATATCATATAAATGAATGTATTCCTTTGTTCAAAATCTCATATTTATGACCAGATCAAGGGTATCTAAAATATCATGATGAATGTATGAAACTCTGCGTGAAATCACACGTAAAAAATGGAAGACTTTGGAGGAGTCTCTGCATTTCTTTAATTCTTCAACAGAAAGTGGATGAATTTAAAATTTCACTTAGGAAGGAACGCCGACTCTATTCAGAAAGGAAAATAATATGATGCCATTGCCACACTTCCGTCATAAAGAAACGTCAAATAAAAAAATCATTCCATATAATTTATTGTAAACTAGCTGGTACCCGGCAAGCGTTTAATAAAGAAATTATTTCTCCCTAAGCGTCCTTTCCATTCGTCCCGTTCACCTTTCTCTTCCCCTTCTTCTCCCGCGTCCCCTTCCCCTCTCGCGTTCCCACTCCTCCTTCTTCACCTTTCCTCTCCTCACTCTACTCCTCCCCCTTCCCCCTTCCCCCCTCCCGTATTCTCCACCCCCTTAACCCTCCCGTATTCGCCTCTCCCCTCCTGCGGATCACCCTCCCGAGTTCTCCTCCCCCTTCCCGAGTTCCCCTCTGACCTCACGAGTTCCCCTCTGACCTCCCAAGTTCCCCTCCCCCCTCCTGCATTCCATACAGTCATTCCCGATACGTTCAGTTTTCAAACAGCTTATACGTGGGAAAATGAAATTGTTGTTTTTTTTAGCTTATATATGTATGGGAAAATGAAATTGTTGTTTTATACTATCTTTCTCGTTATTTTTCCATATTTTCATCGTTTAAAACCATCCCTGGACTACGACAAACATTTCAAAACTATATCAGCTAAATCGGCCCAGCCGTTCTCGAGTTTTAGCGAGACAAACGAACGTATATATATATATTCATTCATTTCATTTCATTGCCGGCAACCCGGACGTTTATTTTATAAACAAGTAAGTTACCCGCCTCACTAGACGATGTCTGTTCTGAGACGAGAAATGATTCAGACATTAAAAAAAAATGTTTAAAAAAAAAACATCTATAATATAATAGATGGTTAAATATATATAATATTATAAAACATTGATTGGAGTCAATAAGTTTGCTGTACGTGTTCTGAGTACACTATTATTACGGAGCTATAACAAAATGGACAAATGGACAAAATGTCCAATTAGACATTCGTTTTGTCCATCTGGAAATTTATTTGTCCAATTTGACATGCATTTGACAATTGGTTTGTTTTGTCCAATTATGAATAAAAGAAAATAATAAACAATTGGTTTGTTTTATCCAATTATGAATACAAGAAAATAATAAACAAATGGTTTGTTTTATCCAATTATACTTTATTTTCTCCAATGAGACATTCGATTTGTCGAATTGGACATTCATTTGTCCAATTAGACGTTCCAATTTTCCAATTTTGTCCAATTGAACAAAACAAAGTCCAATAATTATTTAAGCCTACGGATTTTTATCCAGAATCAACCTTAAGTTAAAAGCTGCCTTTGGTTGCAACCTTAAGTTAAAAGCTACCTTTGGTTGCAAATGGTTTATCTAACTACAGACTAGATAAACCACTATAACAACGTGTAGTTAAAATATTGCATTCTCCGATACGAAACTATATGTAAAGTGCATTTGACCAATCAACGCGACGCTACATAAAAATTTACATTTACATACAATACATATTTTTATTAATGTGATCGGTCATCCAATTACCGTGTTTATTAATTAAGTGTGTGGGTTTTTAATTACCTGCTTACAAACCTTTTAATCTTATGATTTCAAGGGAAACTGATTGTTTTATTTATTTAATAAGAGAAAAATACAAACACACATTTTTTTTGGGCGCGAGGTCTACTGACTATTCACAGAACCACTAGTAAAGGGTCCGCCAAATAACTTTTTTTTTTGAAATGCTATAAAAAAAAAACTACTGAATATTTTCTCAAATTTCTTTTTTTATTTATAAGTACAATCCTTCCGGTTAATAATGGAAAATAATTTCATTCAAATGGCTGCCTCGGCTGGCCATGCAGTAGCCTACACGATCGGTCCAATTTTTAAGCACATTATCGATTGTGTGCAGCTGTATTTCACCAATGTAAACAAGCAAAATTGTCGTATTTGGGGCACAGAAAACCCGCACGCATACATTGAAAAGCCGGTACACCCAAAACGAGTCACTGTTTGGTGCGGATTTTGGTCCAGAGGCATAATTGGGCCATTTTTCTTTGAAAATGAGCAAGGAGTGGCCGTTACAGTCAATGGCGATCGTTATCGGGCCATGTTGAACGAATTTTTGTTCACAAAAATTGAAGAGGAGGATATTGGCAACATTTGGTTTCAACAGGACGGCGCTACGTGCCACACAGCCGAAGCTACACTCGATGTTTTGCGCCCTGTTTTTGAAGATCGCATTATCAGCCGCAGAGCTGATGTCGTTTGGCCACCTCGGAGCTGCGATTTGACACCGTTGGACTATTATTTGTGGGGTGCCCTCAAAGATAAATGTTACGCCGACAAGCCAGAGACAATTGACGCTTTAAAGGACAATATTCGTGAAGCCATTGGTGAAATACAGCTGCACACAATCGATAATGTGCTTAAAAATTGGACCGATCGTGTAGGCTACTGCATGGCCAGCCGAGGCAGCCATTTGAATGAAATTATTTTCCATTATTAACCGGAAGGATTGTACTTATAAATAAAAAAAGAAATTTGAGAAAATATTCAGTAGTTTTTTTTTTATAGCATTTTCAAAAAAAAAAAGTTATTTGGCGGACCCTTTATAAATTC